>CM067842.1:35423407-40423407 GCA_034509565.1 Triticum monococcum
GCGCGCAACGACACCGTGCGGACCTGGGTGAAGCAGGTGCGCGACCTCGCCTACGACGTCGAGGACTGCCTCCTCGACTTCGCCCTCTACTCGGCCACCGTCTCCTCGTCGACGTGGTCCTGGCTCCCGGCCCCCCTGGCCGAACGCCGCCGCATCGCCGCGCGGATCCGGGACCTCAAGGCCAGCGTCGAGGAGCTGAACCAGCGCAACCTGCGGTACCACGTCATCGTCGACCACTGCCCCCCGATGCGTGGCGTCGAGGTGGATGTTGGTCAGCAGCAGCTGCTCCCGGACCAGGACGTGCTCTCCGCCGCAGAGGTGGCGTTCCAGGAGTGGGACATCATCGGGCGAAGCAGCGAGAAGGCCGAGCTCAAGGACAAGATCTTGGGCGGCGACGGCCCTAAGTTAGGCGTCGTGTCGGTGTGGGGGATGGGCGGCATGGGCAAGTCGTCGCTGGTGAGCATCGTGCGCAACGACCCGGTGCTCCTCGACGCGTTCGACTGCGGCGCGTGGGTGACCGTGCCGCACCCGCTCGACAACGCCGACGATTTCAGGCGGTGCCTGAGAAAACAGCTCCAGCTCGGAGCGGCAGCGCACGACGAGCCGGCGGACGCCATCCGGGTCCGGGAGCACCTCAAGGACAAGCGGTACGTGATTGT
Organism: Triticum monococcum; assembly: GCA_034509565.1. NCBI lineage: Eukaryota > Viridiplantae > Streptophyta > Magnoliopsida > Poales > Poaceae > Triticum > Triticum monococcum. Next base: position 35,424,067 of record CM067842.1, read on the forward strand.
AGTCGATGATCTGCTCTCGCAGGAGGAATGGACGCATGTATGGCAAGTCCTCAACTTCCACAACGGCAAGGGAAGCCGTGTAATCGTCACTACGCGCCGCCAGGACGTCGCCCGGCACTGCGCCGGAAACGTTGGTGAGGGGTATGGCCTTGTCTACGAGCTCAAGCCACTTGGGGATAATGAGTCCATGAGTCTCCTGTGCAAGAAGGTGAAGTCCTCCAACTTTTATTTAATCTAATATTAAATTATTACGTCAATTTTGTGTTTTACTTTAGTGGTGTACTTGTTTAAATTGCTTTACGTAGTGGAAAGGCGCATATATTATGTGTACTAGTATGATGATACTACGTGCATTGGTTGACGATCCTTTTAAAATCAAAACATAAATAAGTGCAACACGTGTTGCACAAAGCAACATGGTCCAAACGCTTTCATTATCATCTATTTTGCCACATCAAACAGATGACATCGTGATTTTTTAGGGGGTTTTGGAATTTAAAATGTTTTATCTATTAAATAAAAAGAGACATGATTTTCAGCACCCGGGTGCCCCTACACCCTCTATGAACAGTAAATTCAAAACAAATTCAAAAAAATCAAAAAAAATCTGAAACTTTGGGACATCGAACATCATGAAACTTTTGACGATCTTGCAATGTTTTAGCTAAAAATAACATTCGAAGAGCACTCAAATAAAAAAACAAAATCAAAACAAAATCATTGTTCAAAGTTTATGTACATTTTTGAGCAGTGATTTTGTTTTTTTTTGGTGAGGGCTCCACGAAGGTTATTTGTTGCTGAAACTTTGCAGGAACATCAAACCTTTGATAATCTTTGATCCCTGAAAGTTTCAGATTTTTTGATAGTTTTTCAATTTTTTATGAATTTACTGTTCATAAGGGTGTAGGGGCACCCGGGAGCTGTTAGACATTTCTCAAATAAAAAATCCGATTAAAATTCTGTTTTTGTCATTAAATCCGCCTTGAAAAGATCTTCAAAACTAGATCCAATATTGATATGTTTCAACTTTTTTTTGGCGAAAAGTTGCCATGATGTTGCACTGAAGTTGCCATACTGTTTACAATAAAGTTGCCATGATATGCTTCATCAATTTTTTTCTTCGAGATTTAAAGCTACCATTGTATTTCAACTACTTTAATGGTAAATTTTATTAATTGATGACGGCGATTTTTAGTAATTAACCACGGCAAATTTAATTCATGAATCATGGCTACTTTTAGTAATTCATCATGACAAATTTAGTTTATAGAGGCAATTTTAGTATTTTGACCATGTCAATTCTAGTATTTTGAGCATGGAAATTAATTTTTGTATGAACCATGGCAAATTTTAGTGCATATATCATGTCAATTTTAGTTTCTGGTTCATGGCAAATTTGAGTCATTGACTATGCATTTTAAAAGTAATTGACGACGGATTTCTTTTTAACTATGAACCATGTGAAAATTATTTCATGCACCATGGCAAATTTTAGTAATTCTCCATGGCAAGTTTAGTTTCTTAATTCACTTTCTATAACATGTCAAAATTTACTTTAAACGTAGAAGAAAAAATAGTTAAAACATATCATGACGACTTTAGTCTAAACACCATGGCAATTTATGTGCAACAGAAATGACAACTTTTTACTGCCAAAAATATCGTCGAAACATATCGATATGAGATCAAGTTTCGAAGTCCACCTCGTGGCTGATTTAATGGTGAAAGCGAATTTTCAATCGAATTTTTGATTCAATAGATAAAAAATTAAAGTTTGAAATACATAAAATATTCCAGCTGACATCATCTGTTTTTGTCTTTGTTTGCATGCATATGTGAAAGAAATAAAAAAACTGACATGTCACAATGAGTGGCTAGAAGGGAGTTTGGCCCGACCTCCTTCAGACCACACGTGTGGGCGGAATTCCTTCGTGCGACACTTATCAGGGTCCTAAAACTATTGCAAAAGCAAATGTAAGGTTGTTCTTCGTTTATATTTGGAAACAAGAAAACAACAAAGCATCTAACAAAACAATTTATAAAAAAACTTTTTGATTGAATTTAACAAGGTGCCATTTTTAACAAAATGTGAAGCATGAACCCACACAGATTTGCTATGAAAGTCCAAGAAATATACCGTCCATGACCACACAAAAAATATTGCAAAACATTGACTTATGATTGACAAGCATGATTTGTTGAGGTGGCATGGTTACATGGATAGACTATTGCGATAATATAACTTATGACTACATGCATTTCATACTCATGTGGGCATAGTGACATAGAGTGGAAACAAAGCTAGTGGGTTACAACATTTAGGAATAGATAACAAATATGAGACTGAAAAGTTGGGTGCTAGAAAGCAATTAATTGTGGCGCTATAGTGCTACCAACTTGTGGTAGAACTACCGACTATAAAGGTGTTATGAAAGTTTCTAAACTCGTTTCTTGGATTATTTACAAGCAGTATTCAAGCTCTTATTTTTCAATATTAGCCGCAGCCTATATATGTGATTCCATGGAGGGTCATTAATGTGGTGTGAGCTGGGTTCAAAACGTCATGAGACAGTTCAGTCCATATCCATCTTTGATAATATTGACATAAGATGTATATGTATGATGTTAAACTAATTATATTCATTATTTATTTACCAATTGAGCACGGTTTTCCTAAAGAGGAAGGGAAAAATATATTATTCATTGAATACCTTTTCCTCTTATTAATGTGTGTTATTGTTATGAGCTAAATTTTTTTGTATGTTAGATTATGTTATAGTCTATCTACCCAATAAAGTTTTAGTATTTTACTAACTTTTGAGTAATCCCATCATGCATTATTAGCATGGTAGTACCAAATTATATCCCTGTAGCTAGTAAGGTTCAAGTGGCCTCTGCATAAGCCTGCTAAATCCATTAGTCAAAATCAATTTAGCTAACTCCATCAAACTCAAGTTGCAACCAGAGAACCAACATGTGACTGGGTGGTTAGTACCGTGGTTAGACCCCAGCCTAACGGTGATCAAACCTTATATTCTTTTAGTAGGAGGTCATATTACCCTTGATGGCGAGTCACATATGGTCATTTTGTCAAATTTGAAGCTTTGCGGCTTTGGACTTTAGTAGGCGCTATGTGGTCTTGGGTGTATGGTGGTGGTGCGCATGTCTGTGTGCAATACGATGTACGTTATGTTTCTCCAATAAACTAGGTTACTTTGTAGTACTAGAGTTGTTCTCGCATAAGAACAAATAAGTGATGTAAACAAAAAATGTTTGCGAGGATTAATATTGATAAAAGTGTTCACGAATTTGCTAACTTACAATTACTTAGTTAGTAGTCAAACCCAATTTATTTCCATTTTTACCGATTAGACCGTGTCTTTCTATTTCGCAAGCATACATCTATTACACAACTCATGAAGTTAGTCATTTGAGTATATCTTTCCTCTTTGGGTAGTGAATACAAGGAAGTTGGGCTAGAATAGAAAGAAGATTTAATAGCAAAATAAAAGTACTCCAAAACTTGACCGTTTTGAAACGAATACTAGGGTATTTAAATTGATTCAATTACAGTACTTTACCAAAATGAAATTTTGAAATATTTTTTCCTCCAAGATATTCGGGAAACAATAAACTAGAGTTTGAGAGCTACATAATTATTAGGTCCAACAAGGTACCACTGCCATTTAGGGACATAAATTCTTAAGTTAATCCATAATATACAACTTGTCACATTGGCCTATGGGCAAAAACGGAGATCTATGTGGTTTATTTTAGTGAGGCAAAGATATATAAATTTAGGTTAATGAGAAGGTACACCACCTATAGATGTGATCTGGTTAAAATGGTGTAGGTTGGTTCTAAAAAAGGATCTATTCACACTACATATAACAATGTGTCTAAATACTAAGTATCAACATAATATCATAGTATCGGTAAAATATCATACAATAAAGTACATATTTACCACGTGAATTTAAAGGACGCTTCAAAATCCTAAGTGTTCACATTCCCAGCTCTTGTTGGATAGTTAAATTGCTAGGGCATGAATCCACCAATAAGGGTTCATATCCTATTAGATTGGAGGTATGGATGAACATCATCTAACCTGATGTGGATGGACATAATGTAGGGAGAGAGAGGGGGGGAGAGAGAGAGAGTAGAGGCCCTAGGGAGGGCAAATACACTATATAGGACAAACAACTCACCAATCTCTACCCTTCCACACCAGCAAATGAGATGTTAAAAACGAAACCGCCATATCCTCCATCAAGTGCCAACGTTATATGATCTTTGCAGCTTTGTTTTGTCGAATGCTTGTATAATTTGAATGCATGTGGATGTCACTCTTGCTCCCCTATTGCTGAACATAGCCAATGGTATATGTGATTAACAAAACTGAAATTGGAGTCTAACTTGTTAGGCAGTCCAGAAGAAATTACATGATGTTAAGCTGATTAGTCTACATGATGAATTGGTAGATGCCTCTTAACTACTACAATATAATTTCTACATAAGTGTTCACACCTTGCGACATGATAAAGAAGTGTTTGAAACTTCAAACTTCCCCATTAAACTACTAGGACATGTGCATGTCAATTGAAAAGAAATTGGATACCTAGGTCCTAAGTTATCCCACAGTCATTTCTGGTAGAATAAAAAAATCCATTATATAGCACACAACTGCCTACTGTAGCTTTTAATATATTTATTTTAATTTTTAGAATACTAACAATTTGTTATGTTTCCATCATTTGTAGGTCTACAATACAAGTAATTTTAATTTGCCTGTTGAAATGGAGGAGCAAGCTAGCCGTATTTTAAAGAGATGTCGAGGTCTTCCACTCGCCATTTCCACGATAGGTGGTCTCCTAGCCAATAGGTCGAAGACAAGTATTGAATGGATGAAGATGCATGAACACCTTGGAGCAGAGTTGGAGTCTGATCTTCGCAACATCACAAAGGTGATTGTCTCAAGTTATGATGGATTGCCATACCATTTGAAATCAATCTTCATATACCTCAGTATCTTCCCTGAAAACCAAGAGATCAGATGCACCCGCCTATTGAGGCGGTGGATGGCAGAGGGCTACATAGCAAAGAACCGTGATATGCCCGTGGAGGAGGTAGGGGAACGTTTCTACAATGAGCTTATCAATAGAAGCATGATCCAACCCTCAAAGAAGAAGATTATCCCTGGTGTGAGAGTTGCTCGCTGCATGATTCATAGTATGGTGCGGCAGATCATCCTATCCAAGGCAGTTGAGGAAAACCAACTCTTCCTCATTGAGAAGCAGTGCAATGAGGTACCACAGAGTAAGATACGCCACTTGGTAGTATCTAGGTGGAAAGGCAGGGAGGAGAAGCTAGAAAACATAAATCTGTCATATATTCGATCATTGATGATTTTTGGAGAGTGCCCTGTTTCCCTCATCTCTCCTAAAATGCGGCTTCTGCGAGTGCTGGATCTAGAAGACACAATCAATATGAGGAATGAAGACCTTAGGCACATTGGGGAGTTGCCTCACCTTAGTTACCTTTCCTTGAGAGGAACAGAGATTTCAAAGCTTCCATCTTCTTTGCAAAAACTTCGTTACCTAGAGACACTAGACATTGAAGACGCAAAGGTGACAAAGCTCCCTCATGGAATTTTTAAACTTGAGAAGCTGCGTTATCTTCTTGCTGGAGTGAACTTCTCAAAAGATCTATTGCAAAAGCTGGTGCAACCAGAGATGAATAACAAAAACACAAACCTGTTGGGAAACATGGCACCTTTTCTATGCTGCAATAGAATGGATTATTGCAATATTTCCAACATGGACCAACTCAGTGTAAGGGCTCCTGAAGGTATCGAGAAGCTAAGGAACTTGCATATGTTTGGTGCATTCAATGTTGGCCAGGGCAATGGTGTAGGAGGGAGGCTCGGGAAGCTGACTAACCTGCAAAGGTTAGGGGTCACAGTCATAGGTCTCACTGAGGAAGAAGGCCAGGAGTTGTGCCAGTCAATAGAAAAGCTTGGTCGACTGCAGCGACTTGAGGTGCGATCTCATTCTCTTGAGTTTCTTGCAAAAATGGATGAATCATCAACACCGAAGCATCTAGCTTCACTCAAGCTGTTAGGCAATCTATTCATATTGCCCAAATGGATTACGTCGCTCAATGATCTGGCCACGGTGAAGATGCTAGGAACAAAACTACAACAGGGACAAGTTGATATCCTCGGAAACTTGCGCAGTCTCGCTGCCCTTTGCTTGTGGGAGAGATCCTACACAGGGGAGTCATTGTGTTTCAGTGCTGGTAAGTTTCCAAAGCTCAAGTTCCTTGATATTGATTGGCTAGAGAATATTGAAACTATGGAATTCAAGGATGGTGCAATGCCTGAGCTTGAGCGTCTTTGGGTGAACAACTGCAAAGCACTATCTGACAATGGTGAGGGCTTGTCCGGGGTGCCGTATTTGCCAAACTTGAATGAGCTTCTTGTGAAGAAATGTGGCGAGAAGGAGAAATTGATGGAGATACTGCAATGGCAGGTTAGTGAACATAGGAGGCGCCCTAAGTTCCTAATTGGCAAGTCCATTTTACCTACAGCCTCAAAGCCAAGCACAAGTGCATCAGTTGTACAGTGAGGATCGAAGGCCTTTCAACAATATTTTTTTTGTTTGTGCATGTCAATTATGTAAGCTCCTTATGTTTTTCATTTTAACTTGGTTGCAACTCTAAGAATATTTTCCTGGAAGCTTGAGAAAATGAAGTGTAATATTTCTCTGTTCGAATCTACTTATTTAGTTCGACAACAATATGGGTGGACAAGATATTGACACACTCTTTATGAAAACCTAGAATAAAGAGAGGGTGAATGCATGTTATATTGCCTTGTGAAATTCAAGTTCAATTTTTTTTTTGAAAAATAGAAATGGTAATGTGGAGGTTTGCATGTGCTTGATGATAAGGATGGCTTGCATGTGATGGAATGTGAAAAGTAGAAAGTTTGCCTGCACTTGATGATGTGGATGACTTCAGGTGCATTTAAGCAAGTGATCTCATTCTGACGATATTCGTTCGATGGGGGAGCATTCTTGTCGACTAGGAGGCGCATGTGATGATTTTGTCAATCTCAAGATGTTATGTTGGTTGAGTATCCCAAAGGTACTCATAGAATAGAATGTGCATGCTTATGTTCATAGGGATGAGTGTATGCACTGACATAGCTCTTCTTGGCCAAGGTAGGGTGCCGCCCTACCTTGATGGCGTATACATGTTTATATGGGTGGAAGCTCAAGTTCGACGCCTTAAGCGTTGAACAATTCCTGGCGCTCAGGCGCCCCTCCGTCGGGAGCTAGCCAGCCTAATATGAACAATTCCTGGCGCTCAGGCGCCCCTCCGTCGGGAGCCAGCCTAATATGAAGATGAGGGCTCGTTCACGATTGACTATACACTTTTCAAGAAAATGTGAAAATTTTAATAATAATCCAAAATAAAAATTTCCCACATTAAAAAGTACGCGTTAAAAAAAGTTCACGAATTTCAAACAAGTTCATGAACCCCAAAAAGTTCATGACCTCAATAAAACTTGTGGGATTCAAAAGATTCACGAACTCAAAAAAGTTCACAAATTGTAAAAAATCATGAGATTTGAAAAAGAGTTCCTGAAGTTGAGAAAGTTCACGAGTTCAAATAAAGTTCACTGCATGGGGTTTGGAAAAAAATACGCATTTGGAAAAGTTCACGGATTTAAAAAAATCACAAAAACAAAAAATGTAAAGGAAAAAAATGAATAGGAAACCAGGATAAATGGATGGAAGCTTGTAGAAGCTTCCCCAAACCGCCTGGAAGCTTCTAGAAGCTTCTCACAACTGGCTGAGACTCTACTAAAAAAATAAATAGTGTCACATATGTGGGATGCCCTGATTCACGTGCAAAAAGTGTGCATGCCTGCTACGTCTTGAGCTTCCGTTGGTTTCCCCCGAAGAGGAAGGGATGATGCAACAGAGTAGCGTAAGTATTTCCCTCAATTTTTAGAACCAAGGTATCAATCCAGTAGGAGGCCACGCTCAAGTCCCTCGTACCTGCACAAAACGATAGCCATTTGCAACCAACGCGATTAGGGGTTGTCAATCCCTTCACGGTCACTTACGAGAGTGAGATCTGATAGATATAATATTTTTGGTATTTTTGGTATAAAGATGCGAAGTAAAAAGTAAAAACAAAGTAATAAGCAAAGCAAAATTAAAGTGATGGAGATTGATATGATGAGAATAGACCCGGGGGCCATAGGTTTCACTAGTGGCTTCTCTCAAGAGCATAAGTATTCTACGGTGGGTGAACAAATTACTGTTGAGCAATTGACAGAATTGAGCCTAGTTATGAGAATATCTAGGCATGATCATGTATATAGGCATCACGTCCGTGACAAGTAGATCGAAACGATTCTGCATCTACTACTATTACTCCACTCATCGACCGCTATCCAGCATGCATCTAGAGTATTAAGTTAAAAACATAGTAACGCCTTAAGCAAGATGACATGATGTAGAGAGATAAATTCATGCAATATGAAATAAACCCCATCTTGTTATCCTCGATGGCAACGATGCAGTACGTGCCTTGCTGCCCCTTCCGTCACTGGGTAAGGACACCGCAAGATCGAACCCAAAGCTAAGCACTTCTCCCATGGCAAGAACTACCAATCTAGTTGGCCAAACCAAACGGATAATTCGAAGAGACTTGCAAAGGTAACCAATCATACATAAAAGAATTCAGAGAAGATTCAAATATTATTCATAGATAGACTTGATCATAAACCCACAATTCATCGGTCTCAACAAACACACCGCAAAAAGAAGATTACATCAAATAGATCTCCACAAGAGAGGGGGAGAACTTTGTATTGAGATTCAAAGAGAAAGAAGAAGCCATCTAGCTACTAACTATGGACCCGAAGGTCTGAGGTAAACTACTCACACTTCATCGGAGAGGCTATGATGATGTAGAAGCCCTCTGTGATGACGGCCCTCTTCCGGCGAAGCTCCGGAACAGGCCCCAAGATGGGATCTCGTGGATACAGAAAGTTGTGGCGGTGGAATTAGGTTTTTGGCTCCTGTTCTGATCGTTTGGGTGTACGTCACTAGTAGAAAACGGAGCTTTAAAACCGGTTTGTAAGGGCCTTTAGTGTGTGGTCACTAAAGGCCCCCTCCCCTTTAGTACCGGTTCGGCACGAACCGGCACTAAAGTGCCACCACGTGGCGTGAACTCACGCCCTGGTATGGGGGACCTTTAGTACCGGTTGGTGTTACCAACCGGTACTAAATGTTTTTCTTTGAATTTTTTTTTGAAAATTTTGGAATTTTTTTTTGATTTTTTTCGATTTTTAATTTTTCTGAATTATTTGATGATTTAGTCTCTAATCACCTCTCTTAACTGCTCAAGTGTGGATCAGTCATTCCAAATCATCTAACTTCCCGACCGGTCACCCATCCCTCTCACTACTCCACCCCGAGCACGCTTAACTTTCGGGTTCTATTCTCCTGCGTTTCCAAGTCTGCACTTGTTGTTTTCCTGACAATAATAAGATGTTAATCCTATTAACCCTCAGGAGTTTAGCTTGAGCATGAAGTCACACATTTCACCATTTGAGTTTGAAACTATTATTCTAAAAAACAGTAATTATTTAGTAACGCTAATATTTTTTGAACAAGTTTGACCATAGTTTGACCACAGTTTGACCATAGTTTGACCATAGTTTGACCAGATTTGACCAAAATTCAAAAAATTGAAATAATTATTTAGTAACACTAATATTCTTAAATAATTATGTAGTAACATTAATACTTCTTGAATAAGTAGTTTGACCAGATTTAACCAATTTTTTTTAAAAAAACTGAAATTTGACCATATCTTTTTTTCCTTTTGGAATTTGAGGATTCTAAAAAATTCCAAATAGGCCGTAGGCGGTCTCCATCGGATGCGGATTTTCATGCTAAATTTTTTGATATATTATACGTTTTTTTTCTGACATCGTATGCAAAAGTTATAGCTGTTTTACATTTTCCCCTACACTTTTTGCAAAACATGTCCAAATTTAAGTTTTCAAATTTTCCTAACTAGTAGATGTAGTAATATAACTACCTCTCGAAGGATTTTATTTTTTGAAGTTTTTATCATTTTCTTTTGATTTTTTCAAAACTGAAATGGCGATACATGGGGGGGGGGGTAGAGTTTGAAAATTGCCCTATAGTGCCGGTTTGTGTCTTCAACCGGGACTATAGGTTAAGACTCTGTAGTGCCGGTTGGTGACGCAAACCGGTACTATAGGTTAGACCTTTAGTACCGGTTTGTGTCACAAACCGTCACTAAAGGGGCTCATGGGGCCCTGGCCTGACGCCAGCCTGCCACCACCTCTTTAGTACCGGTTCATGGAACGAACCGGTACTAAAGGTTCATTACGAACCGGCACTAATGCATAGCCATTCGAACCGGCACTGTTGATCACATTAGTGCCAAAAAACCGGCACTAATGTGCTTCACGTTTGACCCTTTTTCTACTAGTGCGTGTGTATATATAGGAGGAAGAAGTACGCCGGAGGAGCAACGAGGGGCCCATGAGGCAGGGGCGCGCGCCCTAGGGGGGGTGATAACCCACAAGTATAGGGGATCAATTGTAGCCTCTTTCGATAAGTAAGAGTGTCGAATCCAACGAGGAGCTAAAGGTAGAACAAATATCCCCTCAAGTTCTATTGACCACCGATACAACTCTATGCACGCTTGACGTTCGCTTTACCGGAAACAAGTATGAAACTAGAAGTACTTTGTAGGTGTTTTTGGGTAAGCTTGCAAGAAAGTAAAGAACACGGAAATAAAAGCTAGGGGCTATTTAGATCAAGACACAACTAAATTAGTTTTAGTAAAGAGCTTTTGTCAACAAGAAAGTTATTTGTCCCTAGGCAATCGACAACTAGTCCGGTAATCACTATTGCAATTTTATTTGAGGGAGAGGCATAAGCTAACATACTTTCTCTACTTGGACCATATGCACTTATGATTGAAAGAAAGTTCATCCCTACAAAATCATATAGTTTAGTCATGCTCCATTTTCGTCACACAAGAATGCTCTCATCATGCACAACCCCGATGACAAGCCAAGCAATTGTTTCATACCTTAATAATTTCAAACTCATAAACTTTGACGCAATACATGAGCGTGAGCCATGGATATAGCACTATGGGTGGAATAGAATATAATGATGAGGGTTGTGTGGAGAAGACAAAAAAGGAGAAAGTCTCACATCAACGAGGCTAATCAATGGGCTAGGAAGATGCCCATCGATTGATGTTAATGCGAGGAGTAGGGATTGCCATGCAACGGATGCACTAGAGCTATAAATGTATGAAAGCTCAACAAAAGAAACTAAGTGGGTGTGCATCCAACTGGCTTGCTCATGAAGACCTAGGGCACTTGAGGAGGCCCATTGTTGGAATATACAAGCCAAGTTCTATAATGAAAATTCCCACTAGTATATGAAAGTGATAACTTAAGAGACTCTCTATATGAAGAACATGGTGCTACTTTGAAGCACAAGTGTGGAAAAAGGATAGTAGCACTGCCCCTTCTCTCTTTTTCTCTCATTTTTGTTTTGTTTTTGTTTTTTTATTTTTTTTATTTTTTGGTGGGCTTCTTTGGACTCTTTTTTTTATTTGGGCTTCTTTGGCCTCTTTTATTTTTTTGTAAAGTCCAGAGTCTCATCCCGACTTATGGGGGAATTATAGTCTCCATCATCCTTTCCTCACTGGGGCAATGCTCTAATAATGATGATCATCACACTTTTATTTACTTACAACTCAATCTTACAACTCGATATCTAGAACAAAGATATGACTCTATATGAATGCCTCCGGCGGTGTACCGGGATGTGCAATGATCTAGCGTAGCAATGACATCAAAAAACGGACAAGCCATGAAAACATCATGCTAGCTATCTTACGATCATGCAAGGCAATATGACCATGAATGCTCAAGTCATGTATATGATGGTGATGGAAGTTGCATGGCAATATATGTCGGAATGGCTATGGAAATGCCATGATAGGTAGGTATGGTGGCTGTTTTGAGGAAGGTATATGGTGGGTTTATGGTACCGGCGAAAGTTGCACGGTACTAGAGAGGCTAGCAATGGTGGAAGGGTGAGAGTGCGTATAATCCATGGACTCAACATTAGTCTTAAAGAAATCACATACTTATTGCAAAAATCTATTAGTCATCAAAACAATGTACTACGCGCATGCTCCTAGGGGGATAGATTGGTAGGAAAAGACCATCGTTCGTCCCCGACTGCCACTCATAAGGAAGACAATCAATAAATAAATCATGCTCCGACTTCGTTATATAACAGTTCACCATACGTGCATGCTACGGGAATCACAAACCTCAACACAAGTATTTCTACAATCCACAACTACCCACTAGCATGAATCTAATATCACCATCTTTATATCGCAAAACTATTGCAAGGAATCAAACATATCATATTCAGCGATTTACAAGTTTATGTAGGATTTTATGACTAACCATGTGAATGACCAGGTCCTGTCATCTCTCTAAATAGATATAAGTGAAGCAAGAGAGTTCAATTATTTCTACAAAAGATATGCCCGTGCTCTAACAAATCTAAGTGAAGCAAAAGAGCATTCTACAAATGGCGGTTTTCTATGTAAAGAGAAACAGGCAATCCAAACTTCAAATGATATAAGTGAAGCACATGAAGCATTCTATAAAGCCATATTCAAAAGATATAAGTGAACTGCAAATAGGATTCTATAAATCAACCAAGGACTATCTCATACCAGCATGGTGCATTAAAAGAAAAAAAGAAAACTAAAGCAAAAGACGCTCCAAGATTGCACATATCGCGTGAACGAAAACGAATCCGAAAACATACCGATACTTGTTGAAGAAAGAGGGGATGCCTCCCCAGCATCCCCAAGCATAGACGCTTGAGTCTCCTTGAATATTTACTTGGGGTGCCTCGGGCATCCCCAAGCTTGAGCTCTTGCCTCTCTTCCTTCTTCTCACATCGAGACCTTCTCGATCATCGAACACTTCATCCACACAAAACTTCAACAGAAAACTCGGTAAGATCCTTTAGTATAATAAAGCAAATCACCACTATAAGTACTGTTGCAAACCAATTCATATTTTGTTTTTTCATTGTGTCTACTGTAATATAACCTTTTCATGGCTTAATCCACTGATATAAATTGACAATTTCATCAAAACAAGCAAACTATGCATCAAAAACAGAATCTGTCTAAAACAGAACAGTCTGTAATAATCTGAACATTCACCATACTTATGGTACTTGACAAATTCTACCAAAATTAGGAAAAATAAAAAAAAATTATAGGAAGACAGTGAAAAAAGAATCAGAACCATTTGACGTTCCAGGTAAAAATGTAAAATCGCGCAGTACAGCCAAAGTTTCTGTCCTGCACCGTACAAACCATCAAGCAAATGTAAACATCCTAAAGGCATACCTTGGAACATTATTTTTATAATACAATGGAATTGTACAAGGGGATAGTTATTTTTGTTGAAAAGTTTCTGTAATCAAGATTCACAAAGTTGCCGTGAGCATGAACAAAGTTCAAGGAGCTCTCCCACTTCAACAGTGCTTGTCTTTCTCACTTTCACTTTCCTTTTTTGAAAAGTTCTGGGTTCCCCTCTTTATTTTTGTTGTTTTTAAACTATATGAAAGCACACAACGGAAATAAATGACTCTCTAAAACTTCCGGGTTGTCTCCCTGGCAGCGCTTTCTTTAAAGCCATTGAGCTAGGCATATAGTGCTCAAGTAGTGAATCCACCTGGATCCCAAGGTATATCAAAGCCAATTTTAATTAGCAATGATTTGTAATTTATTAGTGAGCAAAAAGTAACATATATCATGTAATGACGAAGTCTAACTCTCTTCCTATGCATCGGCATGTCATAAAAGAACAATTCATGCACACATAGTAAAGGCCAATGCATAGTATAAACAGTTTCTTGCAATTCGATCATATTGGAAACATAGAGAGGTGGAGATATAGTTCCCCTCTCATAATAATTGCAAGTAGGAGCAGCAAGCACATGCATATTATATTTATCGAAATCATCATGTGCAACGGTAAAAGGCAACCCATCAATATAATCCTTAATAAGTGCAAACTTCTCCGATATAGTATAATCGGGAGAATTCAAAAAGATAATAGGACTATCATGCGTGGGTGCAATAGAAACAATTTCATGTTTAAAAGGAACTATAGCAAGTTCATCTCCATAAGCATAATTCATATTGGCATCTTGGCCATAAGCATAGCAAGCATCATCAAAAAGGGATATTTCAAAAGAATCATAGGGATCATAACAGTCATCATAGCAATCATCCTTCGGTAATCATGAAGGGGAATTAAACAATGTATGAGTTGAAGAGTTACTCTCATTAGAAGGTGGGCATGGGTGATCAATCCGCTCTTCCTCCTTTTGTTCTTCGCTCTCCTCCTCATCTTTTTCATGTAATGAGCTCACAGTGTCATCAACTTCTTCTTCCATAGACTCCTGCAAAATATTAATCTCTTCTTGGACAACGGAGTATTCCTCAATATATTGTTTAACATAGGTATTAGAAGCATAATTATCATAGCAATATTTAAGTATAGCAAAATTTTCAGATATGTGAAAAGTAGCATCATACTTTTCAATCAAAGAAGCAATTTCATAAGCACCCTCAAAAGCAACAAATTCTTCAATTTGTTGAACATCATAGTAACTATAAACACCTTTAGCATAAGAAGATAAGATTCCATTATCAATAAACTCACATTGGTAGGGAAGGTGTTTCTTAGGGTTTTCAGAGCAACAAGTAAAATCATATAATTCACATAAATTCCAAGCATAGCATTGCAAACGTTGAATTTGACAACAGAATAATTTCCCTTTTTCAGATATACAGTGTCGCACATAACAAGCATGCTCATCTAAAGATTTGCCCTCAACTAAGCTAGTTGGGGTTTCAGCACGAGCACATAGGGATCGAAGATGATCCAAGTAATAAGCTTCAGCAGTGTGATAGATTTTAATTGGTTCTTCAACCATTGGTTCAGTAGGTACAACTAATTTTTTTGGTATTTTGCATTTCCTACCCATAACTGAAGATAGAAAACAACTAAGAAGAGCAAATAAATATTACTTAGTGATAAAGCAAACAAGCACACACGAGAATATTCACCCCACGCTATTGCTCCCCAGCAACGGTGCTAGAAAAAGGTCTTGATAACCCACAAGTATAGGGGATCAATTGTAGCCTCTTTTGATAAGTAAGAGTGTCAAACCCAACGAGGAGCTAAAGGTATAACAAATATTTCCTCAAGTTCTATCGACCACCGATACAACTCTACACACGCTTGACGTTCGCTTTACCGGAAACAAGTATGAAACTAGAAGTACTTTGTAGGTGTTTTTGGGTAAGCTTGCAAGAAAGTAAAGAACACGAAAATAAAAGCTAGGGGCTGTTTAGATCAAGACACAACTAAATTAGTTTTAGTAAAGAGCTTTTGTCAACAAGAAAGTTATTTGTCCCTAGGTAATCAATAACTAGACCGGTAATCATTATTGCAATTTTATTTGAGGGAGAGGCATAAGCTAACATACTTTCTCTACTTGGATCATATGCACTTATGATTTGAACTCTAGCAAGCATCCGCAACTACTAAAGATTCATTAAGGTAAAACCCAACCATAGCATTAAAGCATCAAGTCCCCTTTATCCCATACGCAAACAACCTACTTACTCGGGTCCGTGCTTCTGTCACTCACGCCACCCACCATAAGCAAATCATAAGCATATTGCAAACCCTATAGCGGGAATCCCTCACGCTTGCGCGACACGGAGAGCACCATAGGAAAACTCCAATAATAAAACATACAACTCAAACCAATCACGATCATCAAATAGCCATTAGGACAAAACAGATCTACTCAAACATCATGGGATAGCCATACATCATTGGGAAATAATATATAGCGTTGAGCACCATGTTTAAGTAGAGATTACAGCGGGTAAGAGACAGGTTACACCGCTGCATACAGGGGGGAAGAGTTGGTGATGATGGCGGTGAAGTTGTTGGTGAAGATCGCGGTGATGATGATGGCCCCCGGTGGCACTCCGGTGCCACCGGAAGCGAGGGGGAGAGAGCCCCCCTCCTTCTTCTTCTTCCTTGACCTCCTCCCTAGATGGGAGAAGGGTTTCCCCTCTGGTCCATGGCCTCCATGGCGTGGGAGGGGCGAGAGCCCCTACGAGATTGGATCTATCTCTCTGTCTCTCTCTGGTTCTGCGTTCTATTCTGGCTCTGTTTCACCGTTTCGTATATATATGGAGATCCGTAACTCCGATTGGTCTGAAACCTTCGCCGTGATTTTTTTCCGAATATTAGCTTTCTTGCGGCAAAAGAAGAGCGTCAACCGCCTTACGATGGGCTCACGAGGGTAGGGGCGCGCCCTAGGGGGGGGGGCTGCCTCGTGACCACCTCGGGCAGTGGTTCACGTGGATTTTCCTTCCGAATTTTCCATATTTTCCAAAAATAAGCTCCGTCCGTTTTTATCTCGTTTGTACTCCGTTTGATATGGATGTTCTGCGAAACCAAAAACATGCAACAGACAAGAACTAGCACTAGGCACTGGATCAATATGTTAGTCCCAAAAATAATATAAAAAGTTGGCAAAAAGTATATGAAAGTTGAATAATATTGGCATGGAACAATCAAAAATTATAGATACGACGGAGACGTATTAGGGGGCGCACCCCCCACCCTCGTGACCGCCTCTTTTGTTCCTTGGAGCAGGGTCCAAGTCTCCTGGATCACGTTCGGTGAGAAAATCACTTTCCCGAAGATTTTATTCCGTTTGGACTCCGTTTGATATTCCATTTATCCGAAACACTGAAATAGGCAAAAAAACAACAATTCTGGGCTGGGCCTCCGGTTAATAGGTTAGTCCCAAAAATAATATAAAAGTGGAAAATAAAGCCCAATATAGTCCAAAACAGTAGATAATATAGCATGGAGCAATAAAAAATTATAGATACGTTGGAGACGTATCAGGCATCCCCAAGCTTAATTCCTGCTCGTCCTCGAGTAGGTAAATGATAAAAAGAGAATTTTTAATGCGGAGTGCTACTTGGCATAATTTCAATGCAAATCTTCTTAATTGTGGTATGAATATTCATATTAGAAAGATTCAAGACAAAAGTTTATATTGACATAAAAAAATACTTCAAGCATACTAACAAAGCAATTATGTCTTCTCAAAATAACATAGCCAAAGAAAGTTATCCCTACAAAATCATATAGTCTGGCTATGCTCCATCTTCAGCACACAAAGTATTTAAATCATGCACAACCCCGATGACAAGCCAAGCAATTGTTTCAAACTCTAACTTTTTTAATCTTCACGCAATATATGAGCGTGAGCCATGGATATAGCACTATAGGTGGAATAGAATGGTGGTTGTGGAGAAGACAAAAAGGAGAAGATAGTCTCACATCAACTAGGGGTATCAACGGGCTATGGAGATGCCCATCAATAGATATCAATGTGAGTGAGTAGGGATTGCCATGCAACGGATGCACTAGAGCTATAAGTATATGAAAGCTCAAAAAGAAACTAAGTGGGTGTGCATCCAACTTGCTTGCTCATGAAGACCTAGGGCAATTTGAGGAAGCCCATCATTGGAATATACAAGCCAAGTTCTATAATGAAAAATTCCCACTAGTATATGAAAGTGATAATATGAGAGACTCTCTACTATGAAGATCATGGTGCTACTTTGAAGCACAAGTGTGGTAAAAGGATAGTAACATTGTCCCTTCTCTCTTTTTCTCTCATTTTTTTATTTGGGCCTTTTCTCTTTTTTTATGGTCTCTACTTGGACCATATGCACTTATGATTGAAAGAAAGTTCATCCCTACAAAATCATATAGTTTAGTCATGCTCCATTTTCGTCACACAAGAATGCTCTCATCATGCACAACCCCGATGACAAGCCAAGCAATTGTTTCATACCTTAATAATTTCAAACTCATAAACTTTGACGCAATACATGAGCGTGAGCCATGGATATAACACTATGGGTGGAATAGAATATAATGATGAGGGTTGTGTGGAGAAGACAAAAAGGAGAAAGTCTCACATCAACGAGGCTAATCAATGGGCTAGGAAGATGCCCATCGATTGATGTTAATGCGAGGAGTAGGGATTGCCATGCAACGGATGCACTAGAGCTATAAATGTATGAAAGCTCAACAAAAGAAACTAAGTGGGTGTGCATCCAACTTGCTTGCTCATGAAGACCTAGGGCACTTGAGGAGGCCCGTTGTTGGAATATACAAGCCAAGTTCTATAATGAAAATTCCCACTAGTATATGAAAGTGATAACTCAAGAGACTCTCTATATGAAGAACATGGTGCTACTTTGAAGCACAAGTGTGGTAAAAGGATAGTAACATTGTCCCTTCTCTCTTTTTCTCTCATTTTTTTATTTGGGCCTTTTCTCTTTTTTTTATGGTCTCCCCTTTTTTTATTTGGGCTTCTTTGGCCTCTTTTTTTATTTTATTTTTCGTCCAGAGTCTCATCCCGACTTATGGGGGAATCATGGTCTCCATCATTCTTTCCTCACTGGGACAATGCTCTAATAATGATGATCATCACACTTTTAATTTTCTTATAACTCAACAATTACAACTCGATACTTAGAACAAAATATGACTCTATGTGAATGCATCCGGCGGTGTACCGGGATAGGCAATATGACAATGATGGAGTGTGTCATGATAAACGGAACGGTGGAAAGTTGCATGGCAATATATCTCGGAATGGCTATGGAAATGCCATAATAGGTAGGTATGGTGGCTGTTCTGAGGAAGGTATATGGTAGGTGTATGATACCGGCGAAAGGTGCACGGTATTAGAGAGGCTAGCAAAGGTGGAAGGGTGAGAGTGCGTATAATCCATGGACTCAACATTAGTCATAAAGAACTCATATACTTATTGCAAAAATCTAGAAGTTATCAAAGCAAAGTATTACGCGCATGCTCCTAGGGGGATAGATTGGTAGGAAAAGACCATCGCTCGTCCCCGACCGCCACTCATAAGGAAGACAATCAATAAATAAATCATGCTCCGACTTCATCACATAACGGTTCACCATACGTGCATGTTACGGGAATCACAAACCTTAACACAAGTATTCTTTAAATTCACAACTACTCAACTAGCATGACTTTAATATTATCACCTCCATATCTCAAAACAATTATCATGCGTCAATCTTTTCTTAGTATTCAACACACTCAAAAGAAAGTTTCACAAATCTTGAATACGAAGCATATTATTATTAAGCAAATTACCATGCTATTAAGAGACTCTGAAAATAATTTAAGTGAAGCATGAGAGATCAATAGTTTCTTTAAAACAAATCCACCAGCGTGCTCTAAAAGATCTAAGTAAAGCACATAGAGCAAAACTACTTAGCTCAAAAGATATAAGTGAAGCACATAGAGTATTCTATCAAATTTTAATTCATGTATGGCTCTCTCAAAAGGTGTGTACAGCAAGGGTGATTGTGTCATACTAAGACACAAAGACACAAATAATACAAGACGCTCCAAGCAAAACACATATCATGTTGGTGAATAAAAATATAGCTCCAAGTAAATTACCGATGGAAGTGGACAAAAGAGGGGATGCCTTCCAGGGCATCCCCAAGCTTTGAATTTTTGGTGTCCTTGGATTATCTTGGGGGTTCCATGGGAATCCCCAAGCTTAGGCTCTTTCCACTCCTTGTTCCATGATCCATCAAAAGAATTCACCCAAAACTTGAAAACTTCACAACACAAAACTCAAAATAGAAAACTCGTGAGCTCCGTTAGCGAAAGAAAACAAAAGACCACTTCAAGGTACTGTAATGAACTCATTCTTAATTTATATTGGTGTTAAACCTACTGTATTCCAACTTCTCTATGGATTATAAACTATTTTACTAGCCATAGATTCATCAAAATAAGCAAACAACACACGGAAAACAGAATCTGTCAAAAACAGAACAGTCTGTAGTAATCTGTAGCTAGCGAAAGATCTGGAACCCCAAAAATTCTAAAATAAATTTCTGGACGTGAGGAATGTATCTATTAATCATCTTCAAAAAGAATTAACTAAATATCACTATTCAAATAAAAATGACAGCAGTTCTCGTGAGCGCTAAAGTTTCTGTTTTTTACAGCAAGTTCAACAAGACTTTCCCCAAGTCTTCCCAACGGTTCTACTTGGAACAAACACTAATTAAACTCAAAAAACACAACCAAAACAGAGGCTAAATAATTTATTTATTACTAAGCAGGAGCAAGAAGCAAGGAATAAAAATAAAATTGGGTTGCCTCCCAACAAGCGCTATCGTTTAACGCCCCTAGCTAGGCATAAAAGCGAGGATAGATCTAGGTATTGCCATCTTTGGTTTTAGAGAGAAAGAGAGCAAACTTGTTATCTATGGAATAAATCTTTCTATTTTGACAAAGTACATGACCATTAATGGTAGAAGAAAGATTAAGATTGTTGCGGAAATTAGCATCTAGGCTAGCTTTTATCTCTTTAATAGATTCGTTTTGGTAAGAAAGCAAGAGAGATGTGATTTCAGTTTTCTCATTAATGGGATGCCCAAATATAGTTTTAATTCTCTCATAGGTATCTATGGGGTCCCCTTCAAGAAAACCCCCCTCGAAAATAGAATCTCAAACTTGTTTGAACGAAGCGGGTAGCCCAACATAAAAGCTTTTTAAGTAAACCTCAATTTGATATTGAGGTACATAGCTAGCCCGGATCTTTAACAGCCTATCCCAAGAATCTTTCAAGGATTCATCAAGTAAATAACGAAAAATTCCAGAATCATCTTCATCAAAATTACTAAGATTTTCATTGATAACTCCGGCAAGTTGTTCTATAGTATTCCGATTCATGAGTTTAGATAAGATAGCAGGATTGTCTAAAGCACTAGAACTTGGGAGAGAACCCCCAACTCTTCTTGGTTCTGACATGGCGAGGGAAAAAGGCAAATAGAGAGGGAGGATAGAGAGAGAGAGAGAGAGGGAGAATAAAACGGCAAGGGTGAATTGGGGGGAGAGGAAAACGAGAGGCAAATGGCAAATAATGTAATGCGAGAGATAGGGATTGTGATGGGTACTTGGTATGTTGACTTTTTGCGTAGACTCCCCGGCAACGGCGCCAGAACCTTCTTGCTACGTCTTGAGCTTGCGTTGGTTTTCCCCGAAGAGGAAGGGATGATGCAGCAGAGTAGCGTAAGTATTCCCCTCAGTTTTTGAGAACCAAGGTATCAATCTAGTAGGAGGCCACGCTCAAGTCCCTCGTACCTGCACAAAACGATAGCTACTCGCAACCAACACGATTAGGGGTTGTCAATCCCTTCAGGGTCACTTACGAGAGTGAGATCTGATAGATATAATATTTTTGGTATTTTTGGTATGAAGATGCGAAGTAAAAAGTAAAAACAAAGTAATAAGCAAAGCAAGATTAAAGTGATGGAGATTGATATGATGAGAATAGACCCGGGGGCCATAGGTTTCACTAGTGGCTTCTCTCAAGAGCATAAGTATTCTACGGTGGGTGAACAAATTACTGTTGAGCAATTGACAGAATTGAGCATAGTTATGAGAATATCTAGGCATGATCATGTATATAGGCATCACGTCCGTGACAAGTAGATCGAAACGATTCCGCATCTACTACTATTACTCCACTCATCGACCGCTATCCAGCATGCATCTAGAGTATTAAGTTAAAAACAGAGTAACGCCTTAAGCAAGATGACATGATGTAGAGAGATAAATTCATGCAATATGAAATAAACCCCATCTTGTTATCCTCGATGGCAACGATGCAATACGTGCCTTGCTGCCCCTTCTGTCACTGGGTAAGGACACCGCAAGATCGAACCCAAAGCTAAGCACTTCTCCCATGGCAAGAACTACCAATCTAGTTGGCCAAACCAAACGGATAATTCGAAGAGACTTGCAAAGATAACCAATCATACATAAAAGAATTCAGAGAAGATTCAAATATTATTCATAGATAGACTTGATCATAAACCCACAATTCATCGATCTCAACAAACACACCGCAAAAAGAAGATTACATCGAATAGATCTCCACAAGAGAGGGGGAGAACTTTGTATTGAGATTCAAAGAGAAAGAAGAAGCCATCTAGCTACGAACTATGGACCCGAAGGTCTGAGGTAAACTACTCACACTTCATCGGAGAGGCTATGATGGTGTAGAAGCCCTCCGTGATGACGGCCCTCTTCCGCCAGAGCTCCGGAACAGGCCCCAAGATGGGATCTCGTGGATACAGAAAGTTGCGGTGGTGGAATTAGGTTTTTGGCTCCTGTTCTGATCGTTTGGGGGTACATGTGTATATATAGGAGGAAGAAGTACGCCGGAGGAGCAATGAGGGCCCACGAGGCAGGGGGCGCGCCCTGGGGGGGTGCCCCCACCCTCGTGACCGCCTCTTTTGTTCCTTGGAGCAGGGTCCAAGTCTCCTGGATCACGTTCAGTGAGAAAATCACGTTCCCGAAGATCTTATTCCGTTTGGACTCCGTTTGATATTCCGTTTATCCGAAACACTGAAATAGGCAAAAAAACAGCAATTCTGGGCTGGGCCTCCGGTTAATAGGTTAGTCCCAAGAATAATATAAAAGTGGAAAATAAAGCCCAATATAGTCCAAAACAGTAGATAATATAGCATGGAGCAATAAAAAATTATAGATACGTTGGTGACGTATCAATGCCCGAAAATAAGGTCAAACAAAAAAAGGAA
Organism: Triticum monococcum; assembly: GCA_034509565.1. Classification (NCBI taxonomy): domain Eukaryota; kingdom Viridiplantae; phylum Streptophyta; class Magnoliopsida; order Poales; family Poaceae; genus Triticum; species Triticum monococcum. Next base: position 35,446,975 of record CM067842.1, read on the forward strand.
AATGGGCCGAGCTCAATATGTCAGGAGTGTCATCATGTATTTGAAAAATGGTAACCAAGCATTTACAAAATGTTAAATATGTATAGAAAAATGTTGACTAGGTATTAAAAAATATTAAACTTGTTTTGAACCAAAAATTAATCAAGCATTTGAAAATTACTAAATGTGTAGAGAAATAATGTTGACCATGTATTAGATAAATTTTAAATTTCTAATCAAGGATTTGAAAAATTATAAATGTGTGTAGAAAAATGTTGACCATGTATTAACATTTTTTAATCTAGTATTTCGAAAATGTTAATTGAGCATTTGAAAAATGTTAAATGTGTACTGAAAAAAATATTTATATGGTATTTTAAAATGTTAAATGTATATTGAAAAATGTTACAAATGTATTGAATAAATGTTAATATTTTATTTACAAATATTAAACACGTACTAGAAAATTGTATTAGACATATACCAAAAAATTATGTATAAGAACAATGAAAACAAGAGAGAAAACACAAGAAAACCTATAAAAATGAGAAAAGAACAAACAAAATCAAAGAAAAATGTAGTAAAAGCTAGTGAAAACAAAGAAAAAAACAGTAAAAACAATGAAAAGATAGAAGAAAAATCAGTGAAAAAACAACAACAACAAAAGAAAAATAACCTGAAAACCAGTGGAAACCCGACCCTTTTTATTGGTCGTGACCTACTAATTAAAGACGAACCAGTTGGTGGCCCAGTGGCTAGCAGTGCAACGTTGCAGCCTCGCCAAACATGCTTTTGATATGGATGTTGGACACCATGTGTGGCTCATTAACCCTCCAAATTTGAATTGTATCCCTATGAACGTTAATCAATAAAGGAAGTGTGTTTGGGCTAAAAAAAGGAGATCGCGGGATTGATTCCTGTGGGACCCTTTTTTCGAGTGTATTATTTTAACACGAATGGGCGAGCCCGCAACAGTAGATGCTTCAGGTGAGACCGAAGGAAAACTCGCCATAAGTGAGATAAAGCCTTTGCGCTAGCTAATAACTATGGCTGGAACATAGCTAGATAATGCCCTTCGTTGGCTCACCCATGCTAGTTGGGCTCGGCCTAACCAGGTTTTTTTAAGTAACTGAGCCTAACCCCTCCATTCCTTAATGTAAGGTATATAATTTTCGACAGGGTGACCAAGGCACATAATTTTACATAATTTAGGAGGAAATTAACCTTGGATAAATCAATGATTAGCATCAACTAAATCATTTAGACTTGGAAAGGAAGAGATACACGTAATCTGGGAAGAGATACTTTCCCTTTCTTCACTATAATTAGAGATACATGCAATCAGAGGAGAGATTCTTCCATTTTTCTGGAGGTCTAAAGACGGAATTACGAGGAACTAAAAGAAATGCACCTTACATTGTGAAATTTTATCAAAAAATAAATATACCTTATATAAAGGAACAGAGGAAGTAGTTTACAGCGATGAGAATAACAAATTTTCTCTCTAGTATGTGGATTTTGGGACATAAGTCTATGTGCACCCGTTTAAATAATTTCATTTTTTAATTCTTAAAAAATATTTCATTTTGAAATAGTAAAAAAAAACTTGAAACTTTTTGGTGACAAACATAGTCTAGCATAATAAACACATTTAAGCTCTCAGGACAAAATGAGTTATGTAGTATTCTGAGCGGAAAAAGAAAAATTGCAGCTATAAAACTGTGAGCTGTAGCGGTTATATAGTATCGATTCTATCATATTTTGCTTGGAATATGGGATAAATAATTTTGTCCCCAAACTTTAAACATGAGTATTATGATTGACATTTCATGTTGCCAAAAAGTTTCATTTTTTACTATTTTTAGTATTTTCTATTTTTTCCAATTCAGGTGTGTGCACACCTAGGTTTCACGATGTATTTTGTTTTCTCTCAAAGAAAAACAAAACAAGAACATATTGAGCCAGCCAGCAAACTTCGGTGACTATCCCTGAGCCGAGCCGAGCCACCCAACCTCATCAATGGCTCTAGTGTCAGCAACGGTTAGGCGTACAACGATGGATGACGACTAAACGGGCCTACGGACGCAGCTGTGGAGGACAAGGATCTGCGAGCAAGCGAGCGCAGTTGCGTATTTTGTTCTGACTTAAAAACCCAAACTTAAGGAATATTTTCAGAGGAGGATAGAACACTATCATTGCCCTTGCACCCGGAGATCCAATGCCATTCCATGGTGCCCGGCGGCAAGATGGAGATAAGGTTTGGAGAAGGCAAGCGTGTCAGGCTTCGAGGAGGCACGCATCGCTGGGAATGAAAATGTAGACTTCCACCGGTCCACGGCTTCCACATTAAAAAGGACCATGATCGCTCGGTCAAGGTGGTTGCCAGGCGGAGCCGCCCACGCGTGCGCCGTAAATGTGGATGGTGGGAGGTAGATGAGCGGCTGCCACACAGGTCCGAGGCGAACACGTGGGCGTTCGTTCGACGTCGTGTGAACATAAACCAAATAAGGCGGATCAAACGTCAAACGAACAAAAAAATAATAATGATGTGATCACGCGTTGGGCCGTGCTGTATGTCCATTTGGGCGGACCGGATGGGGTCGTGCCTTGGAGTTGGCCTAACCCCAAACCGATTCGCTTCTTTTTCCTCTCCTGGCAAACCCTAGCCCCACCTCACCGCCGCCGCTGCCTCGCCACCCATGGAGGAGGAGGAGGGCGAGAGTCGCGACTGGGCCGGGATGCAGTCAGACGCGCTCTCCACCATATTCAGGAAGTTGGACGCGGCCGACCTCCTCACGGGAGCCGGGCAGGTATGCCACGCGTGGCGCCGTCTCGCCGATAGCGACACCACGCTGTGGCGTCGCGTCGAGATGACCCACGATGGAGACATCCTGATGGCCGGGGCCATGGCCTGTGCCGCCGTCGACCGCGCCGCTGGCACCATGGAAGCCTTCTGGGCCGACTCCTTCGTCACTGATCTCCTCCTCCGCTACATTTGTGACATGTTTCCACATCTTTCCTCTTCCTGTTACATATATACAGGCCCATTTCTTTCGTGAGATTGCAAATAATTTTGTTGATTGGGTCTGATGACCAAAGTTGTATGTAAATGCGAGTATCTGTTAGTTACCTTTAGTTGGGTTGAGACTTGGGAGGACAATCTTGATCGTACTGCTGGTAAATTAAAAACGCATATCTGTATTTGTATTCTTAGCCGTTGATCTCATCAATGAATGGCTTGATTGACTCTTACCTTCTTACCTCACATGTAAAAAAAGAAGGTAAGAGGGACCATGTTAAAATTTGCCTTGTCTAAAAGTTCTGAAATTGCACAAATGGTAATCAGTATTTCACACAGAAGATTAGGTGTTGGTTATGTTAAAGACCAAATGGCATGCTGACAGCCTGAGAGTGGGTTAATCGATCCAAGATCAGTATACAATATGTAAATATCCTTTCATTTACTTCTCTTTTCTGTCAATTCTAGTTTTACTACCAAAAAAAGTCTTTTTTGTAATAACGTATAAATAAAACTGGAGGGAGTGAAATGGTACTCAGCAGTAAAATGCTTGGAATATATCGCGTGAGTCTCTACTCTCTAGTGCTGCATCTTTGTGTGACTCAATGTACCTTGCTAAATGCTGCCTAGCACGTAGCTAAAAAAAGCTTGGGAGAAAAAGTGGAGCAAATTTGTGAATGCGACATCTTTCCTCTTCCTGTTACATACATTCCCATTTCTTCTGTACGACGGCAAATACTTTGGTTAATTGGATTGGATGACCAAATTTGTGAATGTGAGCCTCTATTAGTTTACCTTTATTAGATGGACTCAGATGACAATTTTGATCGTGCTGCTGGTAAATTAAAATGCTTACCTGTATTGTTAACTTAAAATAAGTCTCCTTCTGATATACGCTTCCTCTTGCTTCGAAATGGGCCTTTTTGCTGTGTGATTTGACAACCATTCTGCATCCTTTTATTTCTGCAAGGAATTTGTTCTCCGTTTGAACCTCAGATTTACTTTGTAGTGCCTTTTGATGTGAACCGTTGCTTTATCAAATTGGGGCTCACCAACGCAAATGAACTTTTCGAAAAAATTCTGAAATTGTGCAAGTGGTAATTAGTATTTCGTACAGAAGATTAGGTGTTGGTTAGGTTAAGATCAAATGGCATGCTGATAGCACGAGTGGGTTAATCAGCCCAAGATCAGTATAGAGTATGTAAAGATCCTTTCACTTCCTTTTCTTTTTTGACAATTCTAGTTTTAGTACATAATAAAATTGGAGTGCGTAAAATGGTACTCCCTCTATAAACTAAATAAGATCTTTGTAGTGATCGAAAAGATCTTATAGTAGATGATACCCCGCGTGTTGCAGAAATTCTACAATAATTTAGAGAGATATGACAAAGTGAAACATTTTAGCACAAAAAAAGTTAACATTGATGCATCTTCTCACTTCATATCTTATCAGACTACTGAAATTGGATTGTACATCTGATGCTATGATGTTAGGCAGGAAAATATTACAGGAAATAACACAATTATGAGCCGGCCAAAACCGTTAAAACTAATTTTATATAAGATCAAATGAATGTTTGCACATCTAGAAGAAAATTGTGAAATAGAAATAGGTTAGTTTATTTGGAGAGAGGCCTACCTAATTGTTTTGCCTGGCCGTGATAGCAAGATCCTACAATCAGGAAATGGAAACATAAACATGGGTTAGTGCTGATAAATTTGACTGTCCTATTAGTGGACATGAAGATGGGGCTCGACAAATGCGTATAAAGTAAATATAATAGTCACAAGATAAGCATAACGCGACAATAGAAGACTGTTCTAAACATAATTGCTCAAAAATATAATGAAGAAAACCAATGAACCACAAAATAACTAAGAAAGGGCAGTTGCTAACCCTGTTAGGAGAAAGGTCAATTAATAAACACACAAAATTTTAGCCAGGACAGTTGCTAGTGCTCAACCCTGTTAGGAGAAAGTAAAGTGAACTGCCATCCATCTTATCTAAGGAAAAGATGGGTTTCAACAGTTCGTTTGGTAGTTTTAGTTTACAAAGGTCAAATGTTACAGACCAAATGCTTATGAATTCCCTACAGAGTTGGAACTCTGAAGATCAGAGTACTACTTTTATAGCACAAATAAACAACCAATAAATAGGCCCCTGATTGGTGTTGACAGTATATATGATATGTCAGAATCAAAATCCTTGAGTTAGATGGGTCTCAACTGTTCGTTTGGTAGTTTTAGTTTACAAAGGTCAGGTGTTACAGACCAGATGCTTATGAATTCCCTACAGAGTTGGAACTCTGAAGATCAGAGAACTACTTTTATAGCACAAATAAACAACCAATAAATAGGCCCCTGATTGGTGTTGACAGTATATATATGATATGTCAGAATCAAAATCCTTGGGAGTTAGAACTCTACATTAGAGAGTACTACTTTTATAGAACAAATAAACACAAAGCAAAAAGGCCACTGATTCGTGTTGGCAGCATATGTAAGATAGGTTAGAATAAAATTAAATAATGTATTGTGATCTGAATGGGCTCGATCTAGTTCGCCCAGAGTTTCGATGTTTTAGTTTCTTCAAAGATCCTCACTATTGAGGATAAGAGGTTCCATGTAGCCTGAGCTACAAAGGAACTTTGCGTTTTGGTTTTCCAAAAGATACAACCTCACTGCATTTTTCCCCTCAATTGTGAATTAATTTCTGGTCTAAAGACTAAATGGTGCATAAACTACTAAGAGAACAAACTGCAAAAACGACCACATATAGGCCAACGACAGCGACATGACATCGAAGGAACAAACTGCATAAACCAGAAAGTAACTGAACGCCGAGGGATTGATGTCCTGGAAGGCTGGAACGCAACGACCTTGTTGTCATCCTGCACACAACAATGGAAGGTCCCACGTTGCAAGAAAATCGACATATAGCACTGCTTGCACACAAATAACAGAAGGTCTCCGATATACATTTATCATAACAGCGTGTATATCAGAGACGGTGAGGGGACGGTGTACGGAACGCAGTAGAAGAGAGCGATGGTGGAAGCGAGGGCGCGGCGGGCGATGTTGCAAAACACACACCAGTCCGCCATCTACCTTCGCCCTTTCCCCTTCGCAACAGAGGTGTGGAAGCAGAAAGACTTTTTGCCGACTTTCTAGGACGCAGCAGCCGTGGTCGCGAATGCTTGCCGCAGTCGTTGAATTCATCGGAAGCATAAGTCGATTCCACAGCGCACAATCGACGCAACTGGCTCTAGGCGAGGCCCCTCATGCTTGGTAGAGCAACGGTGGGTAGAATCCCCAACGGTTGTGCGCACCTTCGTTGAGGATCTGGAATTCTGGGATCGGCAATGGAAGAGCGGCCCGACCTAAACGTGTTGGCTCCCGGGTGCCAGAGTTCCCCTCCCGCCGAAAAAATTCGGGCCGCCGGAGCAATTAGAGGCCAGGGCTGCCAGACCTAGGAGATGGCGTTGGGGATGGGTCGTCTGCCATTTAGTGGGGTAGCACGAGATCATAGTTGATGTCCATCTTCCGTAGGGGCTTCACGATTTCTGACGGAGAAGATGGACGTGCAGACCACTGAGAAACAGAAGCGGTGGGGATCCCGAAGCGGTGGGGGGCTGAGGATAAGGATAAGAGACGGTCCGTATCAGATATTAGACTAGCCATAATGGGAGTAACTTCAGCAGTAACTCGCGCGGACGAAACATAGTGCACCGCCCATCACGGCGCCCACCAACATGTGCCACCACGGTCACCGAATCAACTTCGCCGTCTCCTGAGGTCACCGACACGAGACCTGGAGGACGGGAGAAGAGATAGTGGCCTCGGGGGCATCCGCAACATCACCAGCGTGAGGGGACAACCACCACCGCCTCCGCGGAGCCGACCGGACGCACGGACAAGGGGCCTGCCAGGCGCCAAGGCCCGGCCGGACCCAAAAAGGGTCCGGACAGCCCCTGCCGTCACGCTGTAGCTCGCCGGCCGACGAAGCCGCCACCGCCCGCAGACCACCACCTCCTCGCCATCAACCAGGGAGCACCGTCGCCGCCGGCCCGCCCTAGCCCAGATGGAGCCCTAAAGGGCCCATATCTGGGCCGCCCAGGCGTCGCCAGCCACCAGCACCGCCACGCCGCCCCGCGACCAACGGCTGCGCCGCCGCACCGAGGACCCCGCGGCCCGCCGCCGAGCCGCACCGCTACCAGCAGGAGGCCCCCGCGCCTCCCCAAGTGCGCGTGGGGAAAGAACGGCCCACCGCCGCTGGTGCCGCGCGGGCAGGGCCCGTTGGACCTCGCCGGCTACAGCGGGAGGAGAAGGACAGGGAGGTGGGGCTGGAGGAGAGGAGGATGCAGGGGTCCGCCCGACGCCCGCGTGGGGGAGGGGGGAGGGGGGGGGGGGGGGCGAGCGGACAAGGGGGGAGGAGGGGCACGACGCGCGTGGCCGGTGGCCGGAGGCGCCGGGGAGGAGCGGGAGGAGGAACCCTAGTCGTGACGAACGCTGTTTGACGATCTAACTGTTAGTAGCTACTTTCTGTTATGGCATTGCAACTTCTATATCCCCTCGCTGAAGCAAAAAACGCCTCCATTTTTTTTAAAATATTCTTGTGACCATCTTTTTATTTTATTTTTGTGGAAAGGGTATGATTTTATTCCTTTGAAATAGTGTTACAGTCCGTTAATACAAAAAAACCATCTGTTTGTTTGGTATGCGTAGTGCTAGTCAAAGTTCATATCTTTTTTTCGTTGTGTTGATCTGTTGGTGCATTGAAATAAAGTGATCTCACTTTTATTGATTGATGATTGAATTTGCTGGATATACCAAGTTTGATTTCTACCAGGCTTTGGGTATGAAGGTTTTGGTTGAGCGAAGATTCTGATTGTGGCTGATAGGAGGGACGAAACTATACACCTCGTTTACCCATGGTTTTTGAGCGGGTGAATTGCAAAAAACCACTACATTAGCGCCTAGGTTTGCAGAAAACACCGGTTTACGATTTTTTGCCAAAAATCACTAATTTTTGGCCTAATCTTTTGCAAAAAACGCTAGTTGATGGCTTTGGCCCATCTGATGACGATTATGACAGATGGAGCCTACCATTTGCTGATATGGCGCAACGTTTGCGATAAGCAATGTTAGATGGGTCATTTGCAAAAAACTCCTCCCTCCCTGAAACTATCCTGATCGAGATGGGGATCGAGCAACCCCCTCGTGTGAGCTTCTGTAATCCGAGGAGGAAAGAGGAGGCAGTAGGCCGGCGACCCCGTGCTCGGGGGTGCGCAGGTGGGTGCCGGGGGTGTCCGGCGACCCCTTGCTCGCGTTCCAGGTGAGTGCGCAAGGGCGCTAGTTGGGTCCTGGGGGTGGCCGGCAACCCTATGCTCGCGTTCCAGCCTTCCAGATAGGTGCCCGATGGTGTTCTCCTTGACAGATACAGGAGGGTGGTCGGGGAACTCCCGGCTACAGAGCTTCATGGTGGAGGGGAGGCCGGTCCAGAGTGCATCACTGGCAAGCTCAGCGGCGGCGCCGCCTTGTGAAGGCCTGGATGCGGGCGAGGAGCCAGAGGGGCAGGCGCATGCGTTCTTCAACCGGCGAGCTCTGGCTGCCACGAGGATGGCGGCGGCGTTTGGCTTTGCGGCGGGCCGTGCTCGAGGTCTGGGCCACTGGACAACGACGAGGGCACTCGCCGGCCGACGGCGACGTGGGAGGATTTTTTTTAGAGAGAGAGAAGAATTGACTAATCAATGCGCCAGCTCACCTGCCCAGCCAGCTCCGCCGCCGACTACCGCAGTAGCCACGCACGTGTGCCCGTGCCCTCTGCTCCCTCTCCCGGTGACGAGGCCCATGACCGGCGTGTTGCTGCTTTGTTCGGCTGCTTCGGAGCCCAAATCTGATGTGGAGCTGATTGCTTATTATTATTATTATTATTATTATTATTATTGTTGTTGTTGTTGTTGTTGTTGTTGTTATTGTTATTGTTATTATTATTATTATTACTGAAGGGTATCCCTATAAAACTATAGGGACTATTTTGTAAATCTAGACAATCCCGCATTTATCGTCATATACCTTAGACCGTTACACCACGTCATCAAATGCGGGACCCACATGTCATAATCACAGTTAAAATGCTCAAAGAGACTGAACGTTGTTTTTTGCAAAAGATTAGCCCGAGAATCAATGGTTTTTGTCACAAATTCTTAAACCAGTATTTTCTGCAAACCTAGACTTCCATGTGGTGGTTTTCTGCAATTCACTCTTTTTTAGCAGGGAGAGACAGAACGCCTGGCGTGATAGCATGGGAACAAAGATTGGGATTAAACTTGCTTGATTATTTTTCAACTAATGTTTGGCCATTATTTAGGCTATGCGTACAAACTGATCTGACTTCACTTCAATCTGAATCTAACTAAAAAATTCCTAATTATTCTGACTTCCTAATTGAAAAATAACCTCTTAATTATATCTATACTCGATACTGGAGTAGAAAGTAAGGAACTCTCTTTCTTGGACCTTACGTCATTAGCGGAACCTAGTTTAGGCTTGAATTTGCGCCTGTTGTAGGGTGGATGCCGCCTGACACATGTTTCATTGCCCTCTTCTGCTCCTATTCTCATCGTTTGACTGAATGTGATATGTAGAATTCACACACAGTATCAAGTCATGTGGTATTTTGTTAGAACTGCATGTTGAACTTTATTTGCATGTGACTAGTTATCATCCTTTTTGAAGATTATGATGAATCCAACATCATAGAATGTTTTATTTTCACATGGATTTCAATTGGTTATATTGTTCCACTGATATTTCTCATTGTGAGCTTGGAAAGCATGTTTCGATTTGATATAGCTTAAATGTTTGGGTTGGTTAAAAACTTACCATGTCTCAATGCAGAGCATTCTCATTGAAGAGCCTTCAGCTCAGCTTTTGTGATAAAGTATCTGATAGAGGGTTGTCAGAGGCAATTAATCGCCTTCCTCAGCTTGAAGAACTGGATATTTCGTTCTGCTCATTGTATGGCAATTTTTGCGAGTTAGTTGACAAAAGCCGCTCACAACTGAAATGCCTTAGGCTAAATGAACGCTGGGCTGATTTTCATAAGCGGTTTGATGCAGCCTATGAGCGCATGGAGATTGACCCAGAAGCATCATGGATTGCTAACAGTATGCCTCGTCTCCAAGTCCTTCAGTTGATTGGCAGCGAAGTAACTAATGATGGACTGATGGCAATCCTTGACCATTGCCCTCACCTTGAATCACTTGACATACGTATGTGCTACAACCTCGAAATTGATGATGCTATGAAATCAAAGTGTGCTAGAATTAGAAACCGTAAGCTTCCTCATGATTCCATCTCTGATTTCAAGTACTGGGCCTACGTTGACAGTGAGGATTACAGTGAGGATTACTCTGGTTCTGATTTTGAGGTTGATATGCACGATGATTTGCTGGATGTGGTCATGGATGATGATGATGCTGATGCTGATGGTGAATTCAATTATGTGGATGATTATGATGATGTTGGCTCAGAATCTGCCATGTATGATGACGTTGATGACATCTAAGCGGTGACCATGGACTTTCACTTTGGCGGGATTTGGAGCTGAAATGATGTGGTGTTCACCTGTTGTTGAATGAAATCCTTGGAAGTGGGGTTCGAGCACTTTGTTATGTGTGATTCTCTTGAGTTCGTGTCACCTGTTTGTTTTTCACATTTTTGCAAGAAACTAATCCATCCTCTTCCTGTGAGACTGGGTTGTTCGGTTATCACTCTTTTCACTTGTAGTTTGTGCTGCCTTGTGACTTGTCATGGAATTAGATTCTTGTAATGAAGTATGACACCCCTGTTATGATTTTGGTTTCTTTTTGTTTGACCCCATCGCGGCCACTGAATCCTCTCAAAATGGCGCAATGCCATCGATGTCGGTGGCCAGCATAGACAGCAAGCTCATCGTAGTTGCTTGCAATAATGAGATGCTGTCTCGTGCGCTCAGTTGCAATAGGCAGCCATTATTTGGTTTGTCACATGGAGTAGCTCAAGTGGAACATTAGAAATGGTTATTATTTGATTTGGAATATCTGTGCAACACTAGAAATGGTTGATGCTGCACATCCTCTATGCTAGATTGAACCATGTAGTTAGAAACAAACTTATCTCCCACGGAGCGTTCATAAGTCTTGATTTGCCCTGCCTCTTGGCTGACATAATAGGTAGGCATTTTTGGATGCTTGAAGATTAATCCTAGTCTAGATGGTTAGTAGAATAGTTGAATTCCTGCCTAACGTTTGTAGAGATCAAACATATTCTGTGTGTCTCACCAGTCACCAGATATAATATTTGCGGAAGGCAACACTGATTTAACCATGCGCGTGGTTCATTTTCTCATATCGTGATGTTCTCAGTTTAACATATCTGATGTATGCTCATCACAGAATCATTATTTATTGAAATATCATATGTTTAAGATATCTGATGTATGTTCATCACATAATCATTATTTATCAAAATATCATATGATCGACCATAAAGGATAATCAGGCTCGAAAATACATAAAAAAAACATACTATGCTGACATAACCCACATCGATTGCTCAGAACATATGAGCTGCACATAAGAATCCTACCAAGACCTCCTCTTACTTGGGGTGAAGATTAACATAATCACGGGGACCATATACCTCAAATAATTCAGCTAAAATGCTATTCTTCCTTCTCGGGTTGCATCCCATGTCTTGACATAGTTGATCATTGTACCAGATGTGAAGAAGCCCAATACAGGACCTCCGGAAGTAGACACGAGAATAGCGCTTCATAAACTTCTCCCACTCAAGGATATCACCCTGCATCGCTTTAACACTTGGTAATCTGAATCCACCATCAATGAAATGCGCCAGCCATTTGGCCCGAATTTCTGCAGTGTACAGATTCGCCAAACTCTCTGAATAACCGAGGACCACGAGCTGCGGAATCTTAGGATGTATGCACTCCCTGAATATAAAAATGAAGAAAATCTTCAATAACCCGATCTAGATTGGACATCAGCGACACATGTACACAAAAGTCAGGTAGTAATAGTAAAGTAACCTGTATACAGGTAGTAATAGTAAAGTTACCTGTATAGAGGTACAGTCGAGGATATTGGCCCAACTGCAATACTCTGAAAGTATTCTGAAGTAAACATGTTCGTGATCTTTTGGTCTCCCTTGAATCCTGTTCCAAAGATCACTATATCGCTCTTTATCGGCGAAGATTCACCTTCAACAACTACACCTTCCTTGCAGAAGCTAAAGGTCTTGGACTTCTTCAGAACAATGCTGCCTTCGTCTAGTCTCTTGTAGTGATCCTTTGGTGTAATGGCGATCAAGCATGTCGCTAGTGCCTCAAAGAAGCTATGCTCAGGCACCATGTCATGCTTCTTCATGGGGATGGAGTAGTAGCTCTCAGCAAACTTTGAGAATAACCACCTCTATTCATATACAAACAAGAATTAAGCGTGTGCCGATTTATTTTGAAACCTAAGTGTAAATTACATCAATGCAAAACAACATGCTGACTTTTAGTACCAGTGGAGTCAAGATGGTGGCCAAGAGACATAGGAGGAAGCCCTCGCCGGGCTTGTGAATGAGGAATTCAGAGAAGCGATTCAGATACAAGTTTGATATAGGGAAACCCCAGGCATAGTAGCTTGGTATGATCCAGTGCTTTGTTCGGACAACCATTGTACATGGATATTCAGTACCTGCAGGGATCAGTAAATTTATCCAAGTTCTTATCGAGAATAATTGTTAGAATTCAGACAATGTAATAATGGCAGACAATGCATTCAATTTCGCCGAATGACAAAAAACAGCCCTATTGTTGGTCATGCGAACAAAATTTGTGATGATGACATAGTTACTTCTGCACAAAGACGAAATAAAATTTTAGTTGTAGGACTGTGTACCATTTACGTCTGCACATTCAGCAGCCACGTCGAGCGCTGATTTCAAGTAGCCAATGACGGTCACACGCTTGCCCTTTACCATCTCGTTAGCTTTCTTGGTGCCCATTTTGGCGTAATCCATGGTGTGAATCACCTGCCCATCAAATGCTTCTGGACCTTTGCCTTGAGGAAACGTGGGTATGTTGGGCACACCACTAAACCTCCCAATGCAAAGAACCACAAAGTCTGCCACGTGTGTCTGGAGACAGGAAAATATGATGCATTTAATACCTCATTAGCTTCACTGATTGAAAAGGGACATTACATGCTAGGGGTTAGAAAATGGAAGCAAAGTGGTTTTCACTTTCAGTTTTGGAAATATTTCAGCAACAATTTCAGTGATTTTGGTCAAAGTGCTGAAACAGTTGAATTCAACAAAATTTTTAAAATTACTGAAAATAATAAAAAAGATGCTTGAATTGCTGTGTACTACTGAAATTTCTTAATATTTTGGCTGAAAGCTAAATATTTCAGTGTCTACTGAAATTCATTGAGTTTCATCTGAATCTCATTGAAAGTGAAAACCATACAAACCATAGTTTTAAATAGCAGGCTATGGTATATAGCGGCAACCCTTAAAAACAGCTATAACGGGGCTATAACGAGACTATAGCGCCAAATTGTACATGAAATCAAATAGCGGCAACATGCGCAAAGAGCTATAGCGGGCTGCCGGCTATTTAAAACTTTGATACAAACACGGTCGAGAGAGGCATGGATCAGCTAGGTAGTACTTCATCTAGAAAAACTCTAGTTCGTGGATCGGTCCATATATGTACCTCCATGTTGTCCTCGGCGTCGGCCACGGTGAGACGCCACTCACCCTCGCCAGAACCAAACGCCTCGCCGCACCCGGCCCACTCCTCCCACTCCACCACCTCCTCCTCACCGACGCCCACATACTCCATCCCGACCACCCGGCGCCCGAACCTGATGCAGTCGAGCACGCCGAAGTGGCGGGCATAGTCGTCGAGGTAGTCGGCGACCTGGCGGCGGTCCGGGAAGACCTCCGTCACAGACTCCGGCCACGCGAAGTCTGAGAACTGGTACATGGGCCGCTCCGACTGCAGCGACGTGCAGTCCGGGGCGCGCGCCCACACGCCGCCCAGGAGCTTGTCCGCCTCGAAGATGGCCGGCCGGCAGCCGCGCTCCAGCAGGTGCTTGCACGCCGTCAGCCCGCTCACGCCGGCTCCCACGATGGCCACCCTCTTCTTCTCCATCCCGGCTACTAGTTTCGTGTATAAACGTTCGTGTTTGATGGAGTGGCTAGATGGTGGTCATATAGGTGGCCAGAGAGCAGTTTTGCACCACGTGCTTTGTTGAAATTCTTGGGTTTGGATAACATATTTAAAGCAATGCGCCATCCGATCTGACGTGTTATTTTTGTTATCATTCGTCCCGAGTCCACACTTTGTCATTGCTGAGCAAATACGGCATCAATTGTCCAGCCACAATGATAGGCCTTGTCGCTGAAGAAACCGTGGCACGTGTATACGTTGCATGTGTTGCATGTAGCACGTACCAGGCCACGCACATGTATGTATACGTGTACGATATGTAGCGCACTCGAGAAATTATCGATAGGCAGTGAGTGCTCCACAGTGCAGATTGAGCTATTAAAAAAGTCTGTCTAGGACAGATGTATCTTAGTTATTGCACATCAGAAAGTGACTCAATCAAAAATAAAATAATAAAAATACTCTCACAGATTTTCGCATAAAATTAATGACATATAACTTAGATATGTACTCCCTCTGATCCTTTTTACTCTGCACATTGGTTTTGCCGAAAGTCAAACTTTTGCTAAATTTGACCAAATTTATATTAAACATTATTAGCACCTATAATATCTAATAAATATAATATGAAAATATATTCCAAGATGAATGTAATAGTATTGGTGTTGTTATGTGAATGTCTATAATTTTTTATATAAACTTGGTCAAAGTTGGATGAGATTGACTTCGGACAAACCTAACATGCAGAGTAAAAAGGACCGGAGGGAGTAACACCTAGAACACATCTAGATGTGCTTTAACAAAATCGATAAGAAAAAGAAACGAAAAGCTATGAGAACTCTTTAGATTATGAATTTAGTACAAAAAGATGCATCCAGCACACTGTAAACTTATTCTTTTTGAAAAGTAGAGTAAGCCACGACCTCTGCATTGAGCGATGCACCCAGTCATAGTGCATTGTAAACTTACAAACTCAAATTTGTTCAACCCTTCAAGAAACATAAACGATAAATCGCTTGGTGAAAAGTAGCTCAGTTACAACTTCAATAAATATTGATTCAGTTCTTAGTTTTGCTCGATGTTCAGCAATGTGCGAATCGATTTAGATTTCAAATTTTATCGATGACCTAGTGATCAAACCTAACGAGGTGGAAGCGTGCGCTTCTAGGACCCTGATAAGTGTCACACGTGTGGTATGAACACATGGCAACTTCGGACATTTTTTATGGCAAGTTTAGTGATCCCAATTCACGCAATTCTAGTGCTCGATCTGCCACTGAAAACCGTGGCGGCCATGGGTGCGGCAAAGCGGCGGCTAATGGTGGAAACTGTGCACTTGCTAGGGAGTTATCTTCCAATGAAAATTGTGGCGGCCATGGGTGTGGCAATTCAAGTACATTAGTTAAGACGGCGAAAAGAGTTGGCATAGCCATGGAAGGAACTCGAGATTAGGGTGTCGGATGATCGATGACATTAGTGAAGACGACGACAAGACTTGGCATAGGTGACGGTCATGGTATGCTGTTTTGGGAGGATTGTCGGAATGATAGCCTACGAATTGAGGAGCTAGCTCCGCAGATGTATGCCATAATTGCATAGCACGTGCGATCGGCAAGAAATGTTTGCATTGCTCATACGAAAGGAGCTTGGGCGAGGGACATTCATCCCATTATGAAATTGAGCACATTGGCGGAATACTTGGTACTATGGCAAAGAATTGCCAACGTGAGGCTACACACTAGGGTTGCCTATACTATTCGTTGGGCTTGGGAGCTGGATGGCGTTTTCTTGGTCCGGTCCGCACAGGCTGCCAAGTTTACAGGGCAGGAGGTGGTGCCCACCTTGGAGTTATCATAGAAACTGAAGGCCCTGTTGCAGTGTCGATTCTTTCCTTGGCTAGCCCTAAAGAATAGATGTTGTACAGGATGCATGCCTGTTATGTGATCAACATGCTGAAACCATCAACCATATCCTACTTGGTTTTGTATTTGAGAGAACTCTGGGGACGGTTGTGTGCACCGCCTTGGGCAAGCAAAAGTGGGTACCGCCGGTGTATGAGATGCTAGGCACATGGTGTTAAGCAAGGATATATAGGGGGCACCTGCAGAAGGACATCCGCGCCATCATTATTATTGGTTTGTTTGAGCTGCAGAAACATTAGAACATGATCATATTTGAGGGTGCTACACCATCACCGAGATTTTAGTGTACATGACTGAGAATGAGGGCCGCGCCTGGAAGGAGGCAGGGTTATTAAGGGGAGCTCTGGACCACTTCTTTCGGGCGATGTCGATGTGCAGTGGCGGAGCTACGCAAGCAAAGTTGGACGGGCCAGTACAAAGGAAGACCAACTATTTTAACCCACATGACCCAGTTTACTCGTAATTCTAAATTGTATTTGCTATAGCCCATTTTCCCAACACATAGCTCCGCCAGTGTCGATATGGATAGAGAGCGAGTAGTAGTTGTTAATTCTAACATAGAGTCGATAGGGTGTTTCAAATACATGTAACACACTGAGGTGGATTGGTTCTTTACCCTCTCTTCTACACTATGATATGCACGCTTGTGCGTGAGAAAAAAAGAGAGAAAATGGCTTGTGCTCCACTACCTTCAGTGCATCATGCATACTATAGCCATTAAAATTAGGCTATGGGACAAGAGGTGTGGCCCATGGAGGCAGAACGTATCCTATACTCCCAGCTATCATGTACTCTCGGGTCATCTGTATTATTTGGGATATTGAAAATTCACTAATAGTTGTAAAATAGATCCACCACAGTAAACATTACTTTAGCCTATCATGTCATAAATTTGAAAACCAAACTAACTATGTAACTCAAGAAAACAAAGTGAAAATTATGTGTTGATAGTGTTAATGGGCCAAATTCGTAGCCCAACTAGAACTGGCTAGAATGTTAAGCTATACTGGATGATACACTACAGATGTCTCAAAAAAGAAAGATGATACACTACACACACTGCTTCTAATAGACTCCCTCCGTATACTAATATAATACGTTTTAGTCACTACTTTAGTGAGTATTTTAATAAGATTTAGTTATATGAATTAGTTATTTGGATCACTATTATAAGGACTAAAACAAAACATGCATGTGATTAATATAATTATAAAATATTTATCAAATATGGGCAAAATATTGGAATTAAAAGATTTCAAACTTTTTCCATGCATGGTTGCATGATGAGATGGTCCTTATCCAATGCATGATTTGCACGATGAGATGACATAGTTGCATGTTGAGATAAATATGTTAGTAGTGATCACCTACTTAGTTATAAAAAAAAATGAGATCTCAAAAAAGAAAGATGATACACTACACACACTGCTTCTAATAGACTCCCTCCGTATACTAATATAATACGTTTTAGTCACTACTTTAGTGAGTATTTTAATAAGATTTAGTTATATGAATTAGTTATTTGGATCACTATTATAAGGACTAAAACAAAACATGCATGTGATTAATATAATTATAAAATATTTATCAAATATGGGCAAAATATTGGAATTAAAAGATTTCAAACTTTTTCCATGCATGGTTGCATGATGAGATGGTCCTTATCCAATGCATGATTTGCACGATGAGATGACATAGTTGCATGTTGAGATAAATATGTTAGTAGTGATCACCTACTTAGTTATAAAAAAAAATGAGATCTCAAAAAAGAAAGATGATACACTACACACACTGCTTCTAATAGACTCCCTCCGTATACTAATATAATACGTTTTAGTCACTACTTTAGTGAGTATTTTAATAAGATTTAGTTATATGAATTAGTTATTTGGATCACTATTATAAGGACTAAAACAAAACATGCATGTGATTAATATAATTATAAAATATTTATCAAATATGGGCAAAATATTGGAATTAAAAGATTTCAAACTTTTTCCATGCATGGTTGCATGATGAGATGGTCCTTATCCAATGCATGATTTGCACGATGAGATGACATAGTTGCATGTTGAGATAAATATGTTAGTAGTGATCACCTACTTAGTTATAAAAAAAAATGAGATCTCAAAAAAGAAAGATGATACACTACACACACTGCTTCTAATAGACTCCCTCCGTATACTAATATAATACGTTTTAGTCACTACTTTAGTGAGTATTTTAATAAGATTTAGTTATATGAATTAGTTATTTGGATCACTATTATAAGGACTAAAACAAAACATGCATGTGATTAATATAATTATAAAATATTTATCAAATATGGGCAAAATATTGGAATTAAAAGATTTCAAACTTTTTCCATGCATGGTTGCATGATGAGATGGTCCTTATCCAATGCATGATTTGCACGATGAGATGACATAGTTGCATGTTGAGATAAATATGTTAGTAGTGATCACCTACTTAGTTATAAAAAAAAATGAGATCTCAAAAAAGAAAGATGATACACTACACACACTGCTTCTAATAGACTCCCTCCGTATACTAATATAATACGTTTTAGTCACTACTTTAGTGAGTATTTTAATAAGATTTAGTTATATGAATTAGTTATTTGGATCACTATTATAAGGACTAAAACAAAACATGCATGTGATTAATATAATTATAAAATATTTATCAAATATGGGCAAAATATTGGAATTAAAAGATTTCAAACTTTTTCCATGCATGGTTGCATGATGAGATGGTCCTTATCCAATGCATGATTTGCACGATGAGATGACATAGTTGCATGTTGAGATAAATATGTTAGTAGTGATCACCTACTTAGTTATAAAAAAAAATGAGATCTCAAAAAAGAAAGATGATACACTACACACACTGCTTCTAATAGACTCCCTCCGTATACTAATATAATACGTTTTAGTCACTACTTTAGTGAGTATTTTAATAAGATTTAGTTATATGAATTAGTTATTTGGATCACTATTATAAGGACTAAAACAAAACATGCATGTGATTAATATAATTATAAAATATTTATCAAATATGGGCAAAATATTGGAATTAAAAGATTTCAAACTTTTTCCATGCATGGTTGCATGATGAGATGGTCCTTATCCAATGCATGATTTGCACGATGAGATGACATAGTTGCATGTTGAGATAAATATGTTAGTAGTGATCACCTACTTAGTTATAAAAAAAAATGAGATCCGTGGGCACTAGCACCCAGGACATATTTTGATAGAAGAATCCCACCCGGGTGATGTCGCGGAAATTTGCTCCTGACAGGAGTCGAACCCCGGTCTGCAAGGTACCACCACTGCATCCTTGCCACTGGGCTACTGCCCAGTCCTCACCTACTTAGTTATACTAGATAATACACCATTTGTTGTTGCGTGCGCGGATATTTTATAATATATCTCAATGATATTTGGTTCTATGAAACATGAATATTTAGAGTAATAATATGAAAACTAAAACTAAATATACATATAAATTAATGTGTTGATTATTTTATAATTGTATATTATTTGTTAAATATAAATTGCATAATAGAATGGAAATTCTCATTCATATTTGGATGCTGAAGTGAGCTTTTTCCTATGCATGGTTATATGTTGAGGTAGACCTATTTTCATGTATATTACACGATGAGGTGCCATGTTTGCATGCTAAAATAATGGGTTAGTTATTTAGATGCATATTTGGATTGATGTGGAAGTGAAATTTTTCCTATGCATGGTTGCATGTTGAGTATACCTATTCTCATGTATGTTGCATGACGAGGTGATATGCTTGCATGTTGAGAGAAATAAGTTACTAGGGGTTAGCTATTTAGGTATAGAAGATATGATTTTCTTCAAATAAAAAAACTATATGTCTTCTCTACCTTTTTAAATGCAAAATTTGTCTGTTCAAAGTATTATCTGACACTTGAATAACAATGTCTATCATTTCTTGCCAATTGTATGCCAGCAAGCCAATTTTCTTGGCAAAAGACTTTTGGGGAATGGTTGTAGTTGCCATATATACTCCTCATTGAAAGTCTATCTGGAAGAGTTGTCGCAGGCAAACAAAAGCCATTTAACGCCTTCTTTCAAGATAGACATAGTGCCATATAAGTTAGTCATGGTGTAATGAATGCAATTAATGGTATTATGACTAACAACATGTATATACGACTAATGCTTTGTTTGAAGGGAATACAAAACAAAATTAGTGCATGCGGAAAGCATTTAGGTTTGCAGGTATCATTCCCCATACACACCTTTTGGTGTTTTGACCCTTGATAAGATGCAAATAGTGCTCGCTAGTCCATGTAGGACAATAAATTGCTGACAAACATGTACTTCTACAATTTATTTTTTTGCTGCAGTCTCAACATATTGAATAGTGCTCGCTAGTCCAAGGTCAAAAATAGTCCATGTAGGACAATAAATTGCTGTACTCGCTAGTCCAAGGTCTCAACATATTGAATAGTGCTCGCTAGTTTAAGGTAAAAAATAGTCCATATAGGACAATAAATTGCTGACAAGCATGTAATTCTACAAAAAAAATTGCTGCAGTCTCAACATATTGTTCCTATGCCCAGCTGAAAGGTGTTCGATGAAATAACTATCATCAAATTTTACTTCCGCATGTCACAGACATGGAGATTCATGGCAAAATTTCACATTATAATACCTGGACAATACCAGTTTGCATTGAGGCTGAAATCTCGCAAGCTTGGTTTACATCATGACATTTTCACAAGATGAGCACAAATGTTGTGGATTACCACAACTTGGCGTTCAAACAAAATTATGAAACAAAGATCTTTTCCTGGCAATGATATACCACGTGTTGTAAACTCACCCACATGACCAATTTTGTTCTCTCTCCACTGTCCACGTGCTTGGAATGTGCTCCCATCAAAAGTAACACGTACACTGATGCAACAGTATTAGCGAATTAACGTGCATTTCATCCCACTGATTCGAAGTGATACTTCTAATTACCATAATCTTTCACTATATAACTTTTTAGAGAAATGATATTGACATTATGCAACATTGAGAACTTTCGTAACGTTGAAGGACACTGGAGTAGATAGGAAGTAACAAGATAGTTTTTCAGTAATGAAATAAGCCACACTTATGGTCGCTGCATGCACCGTTGCATATAGGATGCAACCCTATAAATTCATAGTACCATGTGTGCTAGTTACAAAGAACAATAAATAGATGGCAATGGTAGCTGGGCAAGGAAAAAACTAAGAAACAAATGCTCATTGCTTCGAATTGATATTCTCAAGTACCAAATTCATTGATTACAACTTTTCAAAGAGAAGATATGCCATCATGCATCAATGAGAGAGAGATCTTAAGGACACGCAATGTAGGTAAGAGGTAACTGGAGTGTTTTCAGATATTGAAAAGATAACACTCCCATCCTTCACACACATAGATAAATGCTTGTGTAGCTCTATAAGTTGCAGTGTGTATGCTAGTGCCGGAAAACCTAGAGCAACTATCAAGGGCTTTTTGTTCCCGGTGATTCATGGTCTGAAATTAAAATGAACTTTCATGAACTTAGCTAGATCATATTTGCTTTCCATATGCTCGCCCCAATTTTTATGTCTTTATATATTTCGGATCTAGTTTGCTAGGCTTGAGAGGCAACGGGTAATTAACACAAGCTGTTCTTGATACATCATTTGTTCTGCATAGTTAACCATGTCGTTTCCTTGTTCACGCTTGAACTTCCAAATAGTATGGCGGTGAATTGATTTATTACATAATTCTCGGAAGTAGAAGTAGATGGAGCAGCAAAATGTCCTTGCGTTGAGATGAAGGGGGCCTTGAGAGTGCGTCGGTGCATGCAAGCTATACATATATATAAGGAGCAGCAGAATATCCAGCATTTCCTGGCCTATCTTTGGGACCAAGCCTGTGGGCAAATACTTTTGGGTTGGCTGATGTACTAGCATGGCAAACAATTCATGTTGAAAGCCTTGCGTGGAAACTAAGCAGGTGCTAAAATTTTTACCGGCAAATAGAAAGCCTGTCGATGTCACTGTTAAGCAAAAGAATTTTTGCCATACTCTTAAGGGATTATAGACCATCCATTAGTTTATATCCAATGGATTAGGCTAACTGATACTCCAATCTAATTAACATGGAGTATTGTTACAAAAGTTTCGAGAGTAGCTAGTTACGGGGTTAAGTCTATTTCTTGGCGGTGATCACTGGCGGCTGCTTGCTGGGCGACATGCTCGATTGTTGGATCTCATGATCATCAGCATAAGCGATGGGGTTAGAGACAATGGAGCGGAATCGCGCACTGCAGGGCACTTGATATCATTGTTTCTGCGCGCCCTCCACATCCACGGACGGCCAGTTACCTTCGTATACCTTCCTTCCAGTGTTCCAAACAAGCGGGCCAGTTTTTTGACTGGATTGGAATATCATCTAGACATACGACCATGTGAGGGTCGATAGACACATGCATCAACGACGACTGGGTAGTGGGGCGAATGCCCTGATCGCGAACCACGAGATGATTGAATCGGAAGGAGCATGCGGGGCCCTAGTTCGGCGAAAGGATTAGGGTGCTGCATATACCGAATTACCCTTTTAGATAGCTAAAGGGAACAATCTAAACTAACCTACTAAATGAATATTATGATTTGGTTGGTACTCCATCTCCTATATGGTGTACAAGCGTACCGTAAAAGTACACGGAAACAAAGGCATAGTGATAAATACACTTTTGTGGTATCATGAATGTAATAAGACTGAAGTAGTGTAAGAAGTAAATATATAAGATTTAAAATTCAGTGAGTGCGAAAAAATTAGATTTGCTGAAATCATTAGAGATGCAACTTTTTGTATGAAACCTGGAGCTAGAGAAACTAGAAAAGCAGTGTTGCGATTTAAAATAGATTTCATATATTACTGTTTTTACTAGAAAAGCAGTATTGTTACTCATAGGATAAAATGATGTTATGGTGCCTGTGTTTATGTAGTTATGTCATCATTAGCAGACATCTGTTTCAGTTTCTAGAAAAGATAAAAAAATCTTTGAAGCTCCATCTATCAATATAGCTAGACGAATGCGGGCCTGAGCTTTTATTTGGGTAAGCTATATTGACACACTAATATAGTCCAAATCTTCATATGTAAACTAGTTGTTGCACCCTTACATTGCTGAAAGAACTAAATATAAGTTTATCCACTTTGTTAAAGATACTATCAGTTATATGGAAGCCTCAACCCTTAGCAGGATTAACTAGGATATATATTGGACTCTGCAGCAACAGTACCGAGCAATGAAGGCCTGCCCACCACCTCAGTTGTTGATTAGAATTGATATTTCCAAGTACCAAAATCTTCGATTACAACATTTCAGTGAAATGAAACATTACCATTCATCAATGAGAACCAGCTTAAAGTTGCAAGTACGTAAAATGTACAAGTAGCAAGCAACCATTATGATAGTGGCAACAATCACTCCGCCCACCTCTGTACGCACCAACACATGCAAGATGCAGCTCTATAAATTGCAGAGGTAGGCGCTAGTACATGAAACCTAGAGAAACTATCACCAGCTCTTTGTTTCCAGTGATGCATGGATTGGAATTTAGCTGAACAGGACGAACGTTGCTAGATCATATTTGCCTCCTATGCTAGCTACGCCATCCCGTAATTTTAAGCTCCACAATATGTTAGAGTTAACCAGCTATATATAGGCTTTATCGGAAAAAAGCAAGCTATAGGCTTGAGATGCAACAGGGATCTAAGGCGCACAGTCCTGTCGACACATGCAACTGAACATCTTTTTGTGGCTTACTAATGAAGAACAAAAGGGTAAATTGTACTGAATCATAGAATGTGTGAGTATGTGCACGTTAGTCACAGTTCAGAAATGGTTGATAGTTCTAGGTCAAAAGGAGTCATTCTAGGACCAGAACTTACTGACATGGTTGTACCTGTACCCTTACAGAAGAGTTCTTTTACAGCACATCAAAACAATACCAGCTGTCCATTCGAAGCCATTTGATGGACTAGATCCGCCAGTACTATTGGACGTGATCGGTAGTACTTTTGTTCTAAGGGGTAAAATTGGAACACACACAAAACAGATACAACGAAGATCGGACGGGACTGTTGGCGCAGGTTCGATTGGCTGATCACTTTTCAGCTAAGATGCAACGAAGAGACTGATTGTAGGTAGTCCATCGATCCTCACTGGCCGGTGTGCCGAGGAAA
The DNA here is from genome assembly GCA_034509565.1 of Triticum monococcum. Classification (NCBI taxonomy): domain Eukaryota; kingdom Viridiplantae; phylum Streptophyta; class Magnoliopsida; order Poales; family Poaceae; genus Triticum; species Triticum monococcum. The sequence goes on from CM067842.1 coordinate 35,471,386, forward strand.
TCCCCAGGTACAAAGCTAGACAAGCTAGCTGCCCAGATAGATCGATTATGTCCAGAACGCCAGATGCAGTACGTACGTGAGAAGCTGGTTTCTTTCTGGCCATCACGCGTATGTATATGTAATTACGTGGCTCCCTCCAGATCTAGCTGCACCCCGATCCCAACCCTTCCGCTCGCTCCCTGCCTCCGTACGAACACTACAGCCAGGCCCTCGTGATCGCTACAGCCAGGTCCTCCAGATCGCTAACCCACGCTGCTCGGGGTGGGATGGAGAGTTGGAGACTCGCGGGCGCCGCCTAACGCTGGCGATCCGGCCTACCGTGCCCTCACCGGCGTCGTCCTCCAAGCCAGGGGGTTCCAGTGGATCTCGGTTCTCATGCCTCGGCTCGGATTATGGATCTTCCGATGAGGAGGGCGGGCCGGCCGTTGGGATCAGGATGGCGATGGATGTGCTAGCCGATGATGAGACATCTACAGAGTGGACCCCGGTGGTTCGCCGGAGAAGGAAGACCGAGGCCGAGATCGTGAAGGAATTTTGGGAGGATGCCGGGTTTCCAACCCCGGCGTCGCGGTTCTGGGAGAGACAATCGTCCTCGCCGTCGGAGACTACCTCAGGCCACGCAGGTATGGAGTTGATGTCTTGCAGGGTTCACATCGATGCCATGGAAGATGGGACGAAGGATCAGTCAAGGGATACACCACCGATTGGATCAACGACGACTACACCGCCACGCCGGAGTACTCCATCCTCGGCGTCTGGCTTGAGGGTGTCACGTGCTCCTCGGATGGGCGCATGGAGAGGCCCCCTGCCGCCGCGCCGGATCACGCCGCCGCCCGTGTTGGGCCAGTTCTTGTCTGCGGCCAAGCACGTGCCCGCAGTGCTTCGCGGTGGCTCTTCAGCCGCCGGCTCTCTCGCCTAGATCGGCGGGATTGACGGAGACACGATCAAGGCCTATTCAAAATGTTGCTGAGTCAACGGGTGGATCCATATTGCATGATTTTACATGGGCCTATCTACGTCGGCGTATGAAGGCCTTGTGGTCGGGCTACCCAATGGCGTCTCGGCCGCGAGAGGACACGAAGGATCGGACACACATACATGCAACTGGACGGATGCCAACCATGCAGTACAAGCTGATGGGTAATACTCCCTCCGTTCCTAAATATAAGTCTTTTTAGAGATTTCAATACGTGATTACATATGGAGCAAAATGAGTGAATCAACACTCTAAAATATGTCTATATACATCCGTATGTAGTCCCTTATTGAAATCGCTAAAAAGACTTATATTTAGGAACGGAGAAAATACAAAGGACGTGAATGTCCAGCCTTCTCATATACATGCACTACGTCCGGTGCCATTCCAGTCGACCGAGCAACTGGGAAACACCCAGCCGTCCCACATGCATGCGCTCGGGCTGATGCCACTCCAGCCAACCGAGCACCTGGGCAGCACGCAGGTTACACCCGCCCAGCCGACAAGCGTCCAGGTGGCGGACACGGCAGTTGGTTTGGAAGGTCCGGTCCTGGGAGGCTGCGTCCCCGACCCGACCGTCCCTGTTCAGGAGCTGGTGGAGCCGTGCAGAGCCGCTTCATCATCGACGACGACGACCTCTTCTACACCGACCGCTACGACACCAACAGTCACGTCTTCGACGCTTGCTGTTGGAGAGGGGATTTCTATACCACCATCATCCCCTCCGTCGGCAGCCACGCACTCGCAACAACCATCGCCCAAGGTAACGCCGGTCCCTAACACGCTTCTAACGGCGGCCTCGTCGCTAGAGCCGGCGGTTGAGACTCTCGGGGAGGGGGTTGCTACTTCACCATCATCCCCTCCTTCGGCAGTAGAGCCGGCGCCACGACCACAATTAGGGTTGACTCCTACACGTCGAAGTTGTCGGCATACGGTTGCCGAAGATGGTTCTATGGACACAGATGAGGACTCCTTAGCCAAGGCTATGCGGCGTAAAGCAGCACACAATCTTGACAATCGAGGTATTATGTCATCATCCAAATCCTTTTTAGCCTTTTCCAATACCACCATCATTTCTAAGTTGAATAATGTGGGTGTTAGTATTGGAAAGAATCAGAAGGAGATTTCTATTTCGACTAACGCTTTGAAACATTTGGAATATGATCGATTAAAAGTTACTCCACGTGTTTCTAGCAAGTCTTATGTCTCCCGTACTGATGAGAAGGAGCTGCATGCCACATAAGATGGTCAGCTACTCTCTCATTTAGTAGGGGCGGTTTCGGGCGTGGGTCTAGATGAACCCGGGCTTAGTTCATTGATTGAGCTTACAACATCCGGACGTAAATCAAAGACCGCACGTTCGAAAAAAGATAGTAAGTTCCATAAGAGGGCAAAGTGTTCTAAATCTCCCATTGTTTCCTCATAAATGGAATGTTTTTTAATAGCAGAGGTCTTCGTGACTTGGCTAAACATTTATTAATCTTTGAAACGGGGAGACATGATTTCTCAGTAAGTCTTCTTAACCGTCTTTCTGGCGGGTTAGACTTTACTTGGGTTTCGCGACCGCCTAGAGGTCGTTCTGGGGGCATTTTACTTGGCGTAAATACAGGAACAGTTGATGTTTTGGCTAGTTCGAATAGTGAGTTTCACGTTAAACTCCATATTCGCAACAAGGCCGACAACTTCACATGGACCCTGGTCGCCATGTATGAGGCAACCCAGGATGAGTTCAAGGCCGATTTTCTTCTTGAATTGGTTAATCTGGCGAAAGATAATCCCTATCCCATTCTTATAGGTGGGGATTTCAACTTGCTTCGATTTCCAAATGAGAAAAGCCGCGGTAGGTTCGATAATCATTGGCCTTTCCTTTTCAATGCTGTCATCGACAGTCTAGATTTGCGAGAGGTTTCTATGATTGGAAGACAATTCACGTGGGCGAACAGTCTTCCGGAACCGACATATGAGAAACTAGATCGTGTTTTAATGGATACCGACTGGGAATCAAAATTTCCTATGGTTTTTATTCGTGCTCTACCTCGTATCGAGGCTATATCAGACCACACACCCATTCTTCTAACTACTAGGTTGCCATGACCACAACATAGACGCAAGTTCAAGTTCGAACTTGGGTGGTTGCTTCGGGATGGCTTCCATGACATGGTCAAGGAGGTGTGGGAGAAACCAGTCGTCGGGCCTACCCCAATACACAGATGGAATAACAAAATGCAGGCATCACGTAAATTCCTTGGTGGTTGGGCCAGGCATACAGTGGGTATCCTCAAAAAGGAGAAGCTTTGTCTTTCATCTATCATTGATGAATTAGAAGCTTTAGCAGAGGTTAGACCTCTATCTGAGCATGAAATCGAGATCAAGAATCATTCGAATGCACAGATAGCTAACATACTGTGTGAAGAGGAACTCAAATGGTACCAACATTCTAACTCTCAATTTATTCAGAAAGGTGATTCGAATACTAGATATTTTCATGAAGTCGCCAATGGCAGACACCGGAAGAAAATTATTCATTCCCTACAACAGGATGAGGGAGTGATTGAGGGGCATGAGCAACTTAAATGTTATATCACTAATTATTATAAAAAATCTGTTCGGAGCCCCAGAGGAAGGAAACTTCTCGATGGATGAGACCCGAACAGATGACATCCCTCAGGTCTCTGATGAGGAAAACAACCTTCTAACAACCCCATACTCCGAGGAGGAAGTTACAAAGGCGGTTTTCCTAATGGAGCATAACAAAGCCCCAGGTCCGGATGGTTTTCCCGCTGAGTTCTATCAGAAATTCTAGGAAGTCATCAAACCAAATCTCCTACTTTTGTTTACCGACCTACATGCTGGCCAAGTAGAATTGTTTCGCTTAAACTTCGGTGAGATTATTTTATTACCTAAGGTTAATGATGCTGAAAGGATACAACAATATAGACCTATTTGCCTCGTTAATGTTAGTTTTAAAATATTCATGAAGGTTGCGACTATTAGGCTAAATTCGGTTGCCGAACATGTGGTTCGGCCTTCACAAACAACTTTTATGCAAGGCAGACACATCCTAGATGGAGTTGTTATCCTTCATGAAACAGTCCATGAATTATATCGGAAAAAGTTAAACGTGGTGGTACTCAAAATAGACTTTGAAAAGGCTTATGACAAAGTCAAGTGGCCTTTTCTTCAACAAACTCTCAGAATGAAAGGATTTTTTGCAGAGTGGCACGCGATGATCCATAGCTTCGTTTCTGGAGGTAGTGTTGCCATTAAGGTCAATGATGACGTTGGTCACTATTTCCAAACGAAGAAGGGATTGCGACAGGGTGACTCGATATCTCCCATGCTATTCAATATAGTGGAGGATATGCTAGCGGTCATGATTGAGCGTGCCAAGGTTGCTGGCCAAATTGATGGGGTAGTAAATCATCTAGTTGATAGCGGTCTCTCTATACTTCAATATGCTGATGATACGATTCTCTTCATGGATCATGACCTCGAGAAAGCAGGAAATGTGAAACTGATTTTATCAGCATTCGAGCAACTCTCGGGTCTAAAGATCAATTTTCATAAAAGTGAATTGTTTTGCTTCAGCGAGGCTCAAGAGGAGGCCCACCTGTACGCTGAACTATTCGGATGCGGGTTGGGTCAGTTTCTGATCACATATTTGGGGATACCAATACATTATCGGAGACTCACAAATGTTGAATGGAAACACGTTGAGGAGAGACTGCAAAAAAGACTTAGCAGTTGGAAAGGTAAACTGCTGTCTCTGGGTGGAAGATTTGTCCTCATAAATTCAGTACTTAGTAATATGGTACTATATATGATTTCCTTCTTCCAGTTACCGAAAGGAGTTTTACATAGATTGGATTACTTCCGATCAAGATTTTTTTGGCAAGGATATAGCGAGAGAAAGAAATATCGACTGGCTAAATGGAGTGTGGTTTGCCGTCCCAAAGACCAAGGCGGGTTGGGCATTCCTGACCTTGATGTTAAGAATAGGGCCCTCCTCGGCAAATGGTTGTTTAAATTACTAACGGAAGATGGTGTATGGCAAACCCTCCTAAGGAGGAAATATGTGGGTTTTAAGGCGGTATCCCAAGTATATTGGTGTTGGGGAACGTTGCAGAAAACAAAAAAATTTCTACGGTTTCACCAAGATCCATCTATGAGTTCATCTAGCAACGAGTGGTCGGATGCATCTACATACCTTTGTAGATCGCGAGCGGAAGCGTTCAAAGAACGGGGATGAGGTAGTCGTACACGATGTGATCCAAATCACCGATGACCAAGCGCCGAACGGACAGCACCTCCGCGTTCAACACACGTACGGAGCGGATGACGTCTCCTCCTTCTTGATCCAGCAAGGGGAGAGGATAGGTTGAGGAAGATGGTTCCAGCAGCAGCACGACGGCGTGGTGGTGATGGAGCTACAGTACTCCATCAGGGCTTCGCCAAGCACTATGGAGGAGGAGGAGGTGTTGGAGAGGGAGAGGGAGGCGACAAGGCAAAGGTATAAAGTCCTCCATCTCCCCCACTATATATAGGAGGGCCGGGGGGGGGGGGCGCCGGCCTTAGGAGATCCAATCTCCTAGGGGGGCGGCGGCCAAGGGAGGATTCCCTCCCCCCCAAGGCACCTAGGGGGTGCCTTCCCCTTGTGGGACTCTTCCCCTTTGAAACCCTAGGCGCATGGGCCTCTTGGGGCTGGTTCCCTTGGCCCATGTAGGCCAAGGCGCACCCCCTACAGCCCATGTGCCCCCCGGGGCAGGTGGCCCCACCCGGTGGACCCCCGGGACCCTTCCGGTGGTCCCGGTACAATACCGGTGACCCCGAAACTTGTCCCGATGGCCGAAACAGCACTTCCTATATATAATTCTTTACCTCCGGACCATTCCGGAACTCCTCGTGACGTCCGGGATCTCATCCGGGACTCCGAACAACATTCGGGTTACTGCATATACATATCCCTACAACCCTAGCGTCACTGAACCTTAAGTGTGTAGACCCTACGGGTTCGGGAGACATGTAGACATGACCGAGACGACTCTCCGGTCAATAACCAACAGCGGGATCTGGATACCCATGTTGGCTCCCACATGCTCCTCGATGATCTCATCGGATGAACCACGATGTCGAGGATTCAAGCAACCCCGTATACAATTCCCTTTGTCAATCGGTATGTTACTTGCCCGAGATTCGATCGTCGGCATCCCAATACCTCGTTCAATCTCGTTACTGGCAAGTCACTTTACTCGTACCGTAATGCATGATCCCGTGACCAGACACTTGGTCACTTTGAGCTCATTATGATGATGCATTACCGAGTGGGCCCAGTGATACCTCTCCGTCATACGGAGTGACAAATCCCAGTCTTGATCCGTGTCAACCCAACAAATACTTTCGGAGATACCCGTAGTATACCTTTATAGTCACCCAGTTACGTTGTGACGTTTGGTACACCCAAAGCACTCCTACAGTATCCGGGAGTTACACGATCTCATGGTCTAAGGAAAAGATACTTGACATTGGAAAAACTCTAGCAAACGAACTATACGATCTTTATGCTATGTTTAGGATTGGGTCTTGTCCATCACATCATTCTCCTAATGATGTGATCTCGTTATCAATGACATCCAATGTCCATAGTCAGGAAACCATGACTATCTGTTGATCAACGAGCTAGTCAACTAGAGGCTTACTAGGGACATGTTGGTGTCTGTTATTCACACATGTATTACGATTTCCGGATAACACAATTATAGCATGAATAAAGACAATTATCATGAACAAGGAAATATAATAATAATGCTTTTATTATTGCCTCTAGGGCATATTTCCAACAGTCTCCCACTTGCACTAGAGTCAATAATCTAGTTACATTGTGATGAATCGAACACCCATGGAATTCTGGTGTTGATCATGTTTTGCCCTAGGGAGAGGTTTAGTCAACGGATCTGCTACATTCAGGTCTGTATGTACTTTACAAATATCTATGTCTCCATCTTGAACATTTTCATGAATGGAGTTGAAGCGACGCTTGATGTGCCTTGTCTTCTTGTGAAACCTGGGCTCCTTGTCAAGTGCAATAGCTCCAGTGTTGTCACAGAAGAGCTTGATCGGCCCCGACGCATTGGGTATGACTCCTAGGTCGGTGATGAACTCCTTCACCCAGATTGCTTCATGTGCTGCCTCCGAGGCTGCCATGTACTCCGCTTCACATGTAGATCCCGCCACGACGCTCTGCTTGCAACTGCACCAGCTTACTGCCCCACCATTCAAAATATACACGTATCCGGTCTGTGACTTAGAGTCATCCAGATCTGTGTGGAAGCTAGCGTCGACGTAACCCTTTACGACGAGCTCTTCGTCACCTCCATAAATGAGAAACATTTCCTTAGTCCTTTTCAGGTACTTCAGGATATTCTTGACCGCTGTCTAGTGTTCCTTGCCGGGATTACTTTGGTACCTTCCTACCAAACTTACGGCAAGGTTTACATCAGGTCTGGTACACAGCATGGCATACATAATAGAACCTATGGCTGAGGCATAGGGGATGACACTCATCTCTTCTATATCTTCTGCCGTGGTCGGACATTGAGCCAAGCTCAATTTCATACCTTATAACACAGGCAAGAACCCCTTCTTAGATTGATCCATATTGAACTTCTTCAATATCTTATCAAGGTATGTGCTTTGTGAAAGACCTATGAGGCGTCTTGATCTATCTCTATAGATCTTGATGCCTAATATATAAGCAGCTTCTCCAAGGTCCTTCATTGAAAAACTCTTATTCAAATAGGCCTTGATGCTGTCCAAGAGTTCTATATCATTTTCCATCAAAAGTATGTCATCTACATATAATATGAGAAATGCTACAGAGCTCCCACTCACTTTCTTGTAAACGTAGGCTTCTCCATAAGTCTGCGTAAACCCAAACGCTTTGATCATCTCATCAAAGCGAATGTTCCAACTCCGAGACGCTTGCACCATCCCATAAATCGAGCGTTGGAGCTTGCACACCTTGTCAGCATTCTTAGGATCGACAAAACCTTCCGGCTGCATCATATACAATTCTTCCTTAAGGAAACCATTAAGGAATGTCGTTTTGACGTCCATTTGCCATATCTCATAATCGTAGAATGCGGCAATTGCTAACATGATTCGGACGGACTTTAGCTTCGCTACCGGTGAGAAAGTCTCATCGTAGTCAACCCCTTGAACTTGTCGATAACCTTAGCGACAAGCCGAGCTTTATAGATGGTCACATTACCATCCGCGTCTGTCTTCTTCTTAAAGATCCATTTATTTTCTATGGCTCGCCGTTCAACGGGCAAGTCAGTCAAAGTCCATACTTCGTTTTCATACATGGATCCTATCTCGGATTTCATGGCTTCTAGCCATTTGTTGGAATCCGGGCCCGCCATCGCTTCTTCATAGTTCGAAGGTTCACCATTGTCTAATAACATGATTTACAAGATAGGGTTGCCGTACCACTCTGGTGCGGAACGTGTCCTTGTGGACCTTCAAATTTCAGTAGGAGCTTGATTAGAAGTATCTTGATCATCATCAATAACTTCCTCTCTAGTCGGTGCAGGCACCTCAGGAACATTTTCTTGAGTTGCGCCATTTTCCGGTTCAAGAGGTAATACTTCATCAAGTTCTACTTTCCTCCCACTTACTTCTTTCGAGAGAAACTCCTTCTCTAGAAAGGATCCATTCTTGGCAACAAATATCTTGCCTTCGGATCTGAGGTAGAAGGTATACCCAACAGTTTCTTTAGGGTATCCTATGAAGACGCATTTTTCCGACTTGGGTTCGAGCTTTTCAGGTTGAAGTTTCTTGACATAAGCATCGCATCCCCAAACTTTTAGAAACGACAACTTCGGTTTCTTCCCAAACCATAATTCAAACGGTGTCGTCTCAACGGATTTCGACGGAGCCCTATTTAAAGTGAATGCGGCAGTCTCTAAAGCATAGCCCCAAAAAGATAGCGGTAAATCGGTAAGAGACATCATAGACCGCACCATATCTAATAGAGTGCGATTACGACGATCGGACACACCGTTACGCTGAGGTGTTCCAGGCGGCGTGAGTTGTGAAACTATTCCACATTTTCTTAAGTGTGTGCCAAATTCGTGACTCAAGTATTCTCCTCCACGATCTGATCGTAGAAACTTGATTTTCCTGTCACGTTGATTCTCAACCTCACTCTGAAATTCCTTGAACTTTTCAAAGGTTTCAGACTTGTGTTTCATCAAGTAGACATACCCATATCTACTCAAGTCATCAGTGAGGGTGAGAACATAACGATAGCCACCGCGAGCCTCAACACTCATTGGACCGCACACATCAGTATGTATGATTTCCAATAAGTTGGTTGCTCGCTCCATTGTTCCTGAGAACGGAGTCTTGGTCATTTTTCCCATGAGGCATGGTTCGCACGTGTCAAATGATTCGTAATCAAGAGACTCTAAAAGTCCATCTGCATGGAGCTTCTTCATGCGTTTGACACCTATGTGACCAAGGCGGCAGTGCCACAAGTATGTGGGACTATCATTATCAACCTTACATCTTTTGGTACTCACTGAAGGAAATATGCCCTAGAGGCAATAATAAAGTTATTATTTATTTCCTTATATCATGATAAATGTTTATTATTCATGCTAGAATTGTATTAACCGGAAACATAATACATGTGTGAATACATAGACAAACAGAGTGTCACTAGTATGCCTCTACTTGACTAGCTCATTAATCAAAGATGGTTATGTTTCCTAACCATGAACAAAGAGTTGTTATTTGATTAACGAGGTCACATCATTAGTTGAATGATCTGATTGACATGACCCATTCCATTAGCTTAGCACCCGATCGTTTAGTATGTTGCTATTGCTTTCTTCATGACTTATACATGTTCCTATAACTATGAGATTATGCAACTCCCGTTTACCGGAGGAACACTTTGGGTACTACCAAACGTCACAACGTAACTGGGTGATTATAAAGGAGTACTACAGGTGTCTCCAATGGTAGATGTTGGGTTGGCGTATTTCGAGATTAGGGTTTGTCACTCCGATTGTCGGAGAGGTATCTCTGGGCCCTCTCGGTAATACACATCACATAAGCCTTGCAAGCATTATAACTAAGATGTTAGTTGTGAGATGATGTATTACGGAACGAGTAAAGAGACTTACCAGTAACGAGATTGAACTAGGTATTGGATACCGATGATCGAATCTCGGGCAAGTAACATACCGATGACAAAGGGAACAACGTATGTTGTTATGCGGTCTGACCGATAAAGATCTTCGTAGAATATGTAGGAGCCAATATGGGCATCCAGGTCCCGCTATTGGTTATTGACCGGAGACGTGTCTTTGTCATGTCTACTTTGTTCTCGAACCGTAGGGTCCGCACGCTTAACGTTACGATGACAGTTATTATGAGTTTATGCATTTTGATGTACCGAAGGTTGTTCGGAGTCCCGGATGTGATCACGGACATGACGAGGAGTCTCGAAATGGTCGAGACATAAAGATTGATATATTGGACGCCTATGTTTGGACATCGGAAGTGTTCCGGGTGAAATCGGGATTTTACCGGATTACCGGGAGGGTTACCGGAACCCCCCGGGAGCCAAATGGGCCTACATGGGCCTTAGTGGAAAGGTGAAAGGGGCTGCCATGGAGGGCTGCGCGCCTCCCCCCCTCCCCTAGTCCTATTAGGACTAGGAGAGGTGGCCGGCCACCTCTCTCTCTCTTTCCCCCTTGGAGTCCTAGTTGGAATAGGATTGGAGGGGGGGAGTCCTACTCCCGGTAGGAGTAGGACTCCTCCTGCGCCTCCCTTGCTTGGCCGGCCAGCCCTCCCCCTCTCATCCTTTATATACGGGGGCAGGGGGCACCTCTAGACACACAAGTTGATCCTTGAGATCGTTCCTTAGCCGTGTGCGGTGCCCCCTGCCACCAAATTCCACCTTGATCATACCGTTGTAGTGCTTAGGCGAAGCCCTGCGTCGGTAGTACATCAAGATCGTCACCACGCCGTCGTGCTGACGGAACTCTTCCTCGACGCTTTGCTGGATCGGAGCCCGAGGATCGTCATCGAGCTGAACATGTGCTAAGAACTCGGAGGTGCCGGAGTAACGGTGCTTGGATCGGTCGGATCAGGAAGACGTACGACTACTTCCTCTACGTTGTGTGATCGCTTCCGCAGTCGGTCTGCGTTGGTACGTAGACAACACTCTCCCCTCTCGTTGCTATGCATCACCATGATCTTGCGTGTGCGTAGGAATTTTTTTGAAATTACTACGTTCCCCAACAGTGGCATCCGAGCCTAGGTTTTATAGTTTGATGTTATTTGCACGAGTAGAACACAAGTGAGTTGTGGGCGATACAAGTCATACTGCCTACCAGCATGTCATACTTTGGTTCGGCGGTATTGTTGGACGAGACGACCCGGACCAACCTTACGCGTACGCTTACGCGAGACCGGTTCCCTCGACGTGCTTTGCACATAGATGGCTTGCGGGCGACTGTCTCTCCAACTTTAGTTGAACCGAGTGTGGCTACGCCCGGTCCTTGAGAAGGTTAAAACAGAGTCTATTTGAGAAACTATCGTTGTGGTTTTGATGCGTAGGTGAAGATGAGTTCTTGCTTAAGCCCATAGCAGCCACGTAAAACTTGCAACAACAAAGTAGAGGACGTCTAACTTGTTTTTGCAGGACATGTTGTGATGTGATATGGTCAAGGCATGATGCTGATTTTATTGTATGAGATGATCATGTTTTGTAACCAAGTTATCGGCAACTGGCAGGAGCCATATGGTTGTCGCTTTATTGTATGCAATGCAATCACAATGTAATGCTTTACTTTATTACTAAGCGGTAGTGATAGTCGTGGAAGCATAAGATTGGCGAGACGACAACGATGCTATGATGGAGATCAAGGTGTCGCGCCGGTGACGATGGTGATCATGATGGTGCTTCGGAGATGGAGATCACAAGCACAAGATGATGATGGCCATATCATATCACTTATATTGATTGCATGTGATGTTTATATTTTATGCATCTTATCTTGCTTTGATTGACGGTAGCATTATAAGATGATCTCTCACTAAATTATCAAGAAGTGTTCTCCCTGAGCGTGCACCGTTGCCAAAGTTCGTCGTGCCCAGACACCACGTGATGATCGGGTGTGATAAGCTCTACGTCCATCTACAATGGGTGCAAGCCAGTTTTGCACACGCAGAATACTCAGGTTAAACTTGACGAGCCTAGCATATGCAGATATGGCCTCGGAACACAGAGACCGAAAGGTCGAGCGTGAATCATATAGTAGATATGATCAACATGACGATGTTCACCATTGAAAACTACTCCATCTCACGTGATGATCGGTTATGGTTTAGTTGATTTGGATCACGTGATCACTTAGAGGATTAGAGGGATGTCTATCTAAGTGGGAGTTCCTAAGTAATTTGATTAACTGAACTTAAACTTATCATGAACTTAGTACCTGATAGTATCTTGCTTGTTTATGTTGATTGTAGATAGATGGCTCGTGCTGTTGTTCCGTTGAATTTTAATGCGTTCCTTGAGAAAGCAAAGTTGAAAGATGATGGTAGCAATTACACGGACTGGGTCCGTAACCTGAGGATTATCCTCATTGCTGCACAGAAGAATTACGTCCTGGAAGCACCACTGGGTGCCAGGCCTGCTGCTGGAGCAACGCCAGATGTTATGAACGTCTGGCAGAGCAAAGCTGATGACTACTTGATAGTTCAGTGTGCCATGCTTTACGGCTTAGAATCGGGACTTCAACGACGTTTTGAACGTCATGGAGCATATGAGATGTTCGAGGAGTTGAAGTTAATATTTCAAGCAAATGCCCGAATTGAGAGATATGAAGTCTCCAATAAGTTCTATAGCTGCAAGATGGAGGAGAACAGTTCTGTCAGTGAGCATATACTCAAAATGTCTGGGTATAATAATCACTTGATTCAGATGGGAGTTAATCTTCCAGATGATTGCGTCATTGACAGAATTCTCCAATCACTGCCACCAAGCTACAACAGCTTCGTGATGAACTATAATATGCAAGGGATGAACAAGACTATTCCCGAGCTCTTCGCAATGCTGAAAGCTGCGGAGGTAGAAATCAAGAAGGAGCATCAAGTGTTGATGGTCAACAAGACCAGTAGTTTCAAGAAAAAGGGCAAAGGGAAGAAGAAGGGGAACTTCAAGAAGAACAGCAAGCAAGTTGCTGCTCAGGAGAAGAAACCCAAGTCTGGACCTAAGCCTGAAACTGAGTGCTTCTACTGCAAGCAGACTGGTCACTGGAAGCGGAACTGCCCCAAGTATTTGGCGGATAAGAAGGATGGCAAGGTGAACAAAGGTATATGTGATATACATGTTATTGATGTGTACCTTACTAGAGCTCGCTGTAGCACCTGGGTATTTGATACTGGTTCTGTTGCTAATATATGCAACTCGAAACAGGGACTACGGAATAAGCGGACGCTAGCAAAGGACGAGGTGACGATGCGCGTGGGAAACGGTTCCAAAGTCGATGTGATCGCGGTCGGCACGCTACTTCTACATCTACCTTCGGGATTAATATTAGACCTAAATAATTGTTATTTGGTGCCAGCGTTGAGCATGAACATTATATCTAGATCTTGTTTAATGCGAGACGGTTATTCATTTAAATCAGAGAATAATGGTTGTTCTATTTATATGAGTAATATCTTTTATGGTCATGCACCTTTGAAGAGTGGTCTATTCTTGTTGAATCTCGATAGTAGTGATACACATATTCATAATGTAGAAGCCAAAAGATGCAGAGTTGATAATGATAGTGCAACTTATTCGTGGCACTGCCGTTTAGGTCATATCAGTGTAAAGCGCATGAAGAAACTCCATACTGATGGGCTTTTGGAACCACTTGATTATGAATCACTTGGTACTTGAGAACCGTGCCTCATAGGCAAGATGACTAAAACACCGTTCTCCGGTACTATGGAGAGAGCAACAGATTTATTGGAAATCATACATACCGATGTATGTGGTCCGATGAATATTGAGGCTCGTGGCGGATATCGTTATTTTCTCACCTTCACAGATGATTTAAGCAGATATGGGTATATCTACTTAATGAAACATAAGTCTGAAACATTTGAAAAGTTCAAGGAATTTCAGAGTGAAGTTGAAAATCATCGTAACAAGAAAATAAAGTTTCTACGATATGATCGTGGAGGAGAATATTTGAGTTACGAGTTTGGTGTACATTTGAAAAATTGTGGAATAGTTTCGCAACTCACGCCACCCGGAACACCACAGCGTAATGGTGTGTCTGAACGTCGTAATCGTACTTTACTAGATATGGTGCGATCTATGATGTCTCTTTACTGATTTACCGCTATCGTTTTGGGGTTATGCTTTAGAGACGGCCGCATTCACGTTAAATAGGGCACCATCAAAATCCGTTGAGACGACGCCTTATGAACTATGGTTTGGCAAGAAACCAAAGTTGTCGTTTCTTAAAGTTTGGGGCTGCGATGCTTATGTGAAAAAACTTCAACCTGATAAGCTCGAACCCAAAGCGGAGAAATGTGTCTTCATAGGATACCCAAAGGAGACTGTTGGGTATACCTTCTATCACAGATCCGAAGGCAAGACATTCGTTGCTAAGAATGGATCATTTCTAGAGAAGGAGGTTCTTTCGAAAGAAGTGAGTGGGAGGAAAGTAGAACTTGACGACGTAACTGTACCTGCTCCCTTATTGGAAAATAGTACATCACAGAAAACTGTTTCTGCGACACCTATACCAATTAGTGAGGAAGCTAATGATGATGATCATGAAACTTCAGGACAAGATACTACTGAACCACGTAGATCAACCAGAGTGAGATCCGCACCAGAGTGGTACGGTAATCCAATTCTGGAAGTCATGCTACTAGATCATGATGAACCTACGAACTATGAAGAAGCGATGGTGAGCCCAGATTCCGCAAAGTGGCTTGAGGCCATGAAATCTGAGATGGGATCCATGTATGAGAACAAAGTATGGACTTTGGTTGACTTGCCCAATGATCGGCAAGCAATTGAGAATAAATGGATCTTCAAGAAAAAGACTGACGCTGACGGTAATATTACTGTCTATAAAGCTCGACTTGTCGCAAAAGGTTTTCGACAAGTTCAAGGGGTTGACTATGATGAGACCTTCTCACCCGTAGCAATGCTTAAGTCCGTCAGAATCATGTTAGAAATTGCCGCATTTTATGATTATGAAATATGGCAGATGGATGTCAAAACTGCATTCCTGAATGGATTTCTGGAAGAAGAGTTGTATATGATGCAACTAGAAGGTTTTGTCGATCCAAAGGGAGCTAACAAAGTGTGCAAACTCCAGCGATCCATTTATGGACTGGTGCAAGCATCTCGGAGTTGGAATAAACGCTTTGATAGTGTGATCAAAGCATTTGGCTTTATACAGACTTTTGGAGAAGCCTGTATTTACAAGAAAGTGAGTGGGAGCTCCGTAGCATTTCTGATATTATATGTGGATGACATATTGCTGATTGGAAATGATATAGAATTTCTGCATGGCATAAAGGGATACTTTAATAAAAGTTTTTCGATGAAAGACCTCGGGGAAGCTGCTTACATATTAGGCATAAAGATCTATAGAGATAGATCAAGACGCTTAATTGGACTTTCACAAAGCACATACCTTGACAAGATTTTGAAGAAGTTCAAAATGGATCAAGCAAAGAAAGGGTTCTTGCCTGTGTTACAAGGTGTGAAGTTGAGTCAGACTCAATGCCCGACCACTGCAGAAGATAGAGAGAAAATGAAAGATGTTCCCTATGCTTCAGCCATAGGCTCTATCATGTATGCAATGCTGTGTACCAGACCTGATGTGTGCCTTGCTATAAGTTTAGCAGGGAGGTACCAAAGTAATCCAGGAGTGGATCACTGGACAACAGTCAAGAACATCCTGAAATACCTGAAAAGGACTAAGGATATGTTTCTCGTATATGGAGGTGACAAAGAGCTCACCGTAAGAGGTTACGTTGATGCAAGCTTTGACACTGATCCGGACGATTCTAAATCGCAAACCGGATACGTGTTTACTTTAAACGGTGGAGCTGTCAGTTGGTGCAGTTCTAAACAAAGCGTCGTAGCGGGATCTACATGTGAAGCGGAGTACATAGCTGCTTCGGAAGCAGCGAACGAAGGAGTCTGGATGAAGGAGTTCATATCCGATCTAGGTGTCATACCTAGTGCATCGGGTCCAATGAAAATCTTTTGTGACAATACTGGTGCAATTGCTTTGGCAAAGGAATCCATTTTTCACAAAAGGACCAAACACATCAAGAGACGCTTCAACTCCATCCGGGATCTAGTCCAGGTGGGAGACATAGAGATTTGCAAGATACACATGGATCTGAATGTTGCAGACCCGTTGACTAAGCCTCTTCCACGAGCAAAACATGATCAGCACCAAGGCTCCATGGGTGTTAGAATCATTACTGTGTAATCTAGATTATTGACTCTAGTGCAAGTGGGAGACTGAAGGAAATATGCCCTAGAGGCAATAATAAAGTTATTATTTATTTCCTTATATCATGATAAATGTTTATTATTCATGCTAGAATTGTATTAATCGGAAACATAATACATGTGTGAATACATAGACAAACAGAGTGTCACTAGTATGCCTCTACTTGACTAGCTCGTTAATCAAAGATGGTTATGTTTCCTAACCATGAACAAAGAGTTGTTATTTGATTAAAGAGGTCACATCATTAGTTGAATGATCTGATTGACATGACCCATTCCATTAGCTTAGCACCCGATCGTTTAGTATGTTGCTATTGCTTTCTTCATGACTTATACATGTTCCTATAACTATGAGATTATGCAACTCCCGTTTACTGGAGGAACACTTTGGGTACTACCAAACGTCACAACGTAACTGGGTGATTATAAAGGAGTACTACAGGTGTCTCCAATGGTAGATGTTGGGTTGGCGTATTTTGAGATTAGGGTTTGTCACTCCGATTGTCGGAGAGGTATCTCTGGGCCCTCTCGGTAATACACATCACATAAGCCTTGCAAGCATTATAACTAAGATGTTAGTTGTGAGATGATGTATTGCGGAACGAGTAAAGAGACTTGCCAGTAACGAGATTGAACTAGGTATTGGATACCGACGATCGAATCTCGGGCAAGTAACATACCGATGACAAAGGGAACAACGTATGTTGTTATGCGGTCTGACCGATAAAGATCTTCATAGAATATGTAGGAGCCAATATGGGCATCCAGGTCCCGCTATTGGTTATTGACCGGAGACGTGTCTCGGTCATGTCTACATTGTTCTCGAACCGTAGGGTCCGCACGCTTAACGTTACGATGACAGTTATTATGAGTTTATGCATTTTGATGTACCGAAGGTTGTTCGGAGTCCCGGATGTGATCACGGACATGATGAGGAGTCTCGAAATGGTCGATACATAAAGATTGATATATTGGAAGCCTATGTTTGGACATCGGAAGTGTTCCGGGTGAAATCGGGATTTTACCGGATTACCGGGAGGGTTACCGGAACCCCCCGGGAGCCAAATGGGCCTACATGGGCCTTAGTGGAAAGGTGAAAGGGGCTGCCATGGAGGGCTGCGCGCCTCCCCCCCTCCCCTAGTCCTATTAGGACTAGGAGAGGTGGCCGGCCACCTCTCTCTCTCTCTTTCCCCCTTGGAGTCCTAGTTGGAATAGGATTGGAGTGGGGAGTCCTACTCCCGGTAGGAGTAGGACTCCTCCTGCGCCTCCCTTGCTTGGCCGGCAAGACCTCCCCCTCTCATCCTTTATATACGGGGGCAGGGGGCACCTCTAGACATACAAGTTGATCCTTGAGATCGTTCCTTAGCCGTGTGCGGTGCCCCCTGCCACCAAATTCCACCTCGATCATACCGTTGTAGTGCTTAGGCGAAGCCCTGCGTCGGTAGTACATCAAGATCGTCACCACGCCGTCGTGCTGACGGAACTCTTCCTCGACGCTTTGCTGGATCGGAGCCCGAGGATCGTCATCGAGCTGAACATGTGCTAAGAACTCGGAGGTGCCGGAGTAACGGCGCTTGGATCGGTCGGATCGGGAAGACGTACGACTACTTCCTCTACGTTGTGTGATCGCTTCCGCAGTCGGTCTGCGTTGGTACGTAGACAACACTCTCCCCTCTCGTTGCTATGCATCACCATGATCTTGCATGTGCGTAGGAAATTTTTTGAAATTACTACATTCCCCAACAATCACACTATGAATATGTGTAGTATTACGCTCTAGATTCATTAAGAATAAACCATTCACCATTGGAGCATGACCATAAAACATATCTCTCATATAAATAGAACAACCATTATTCTCGGATTTAAATGAGTAGCCATCTCGAATTAAACGAGATCCTGATACAATGTTCATGCTCAAAGCTGGCACTAAATAACAATTATTGAGGTTTAAAACTAATCCCGCAGGTAAATGTGGAGGCAGCGTGCCGACGGCGATCACATCGACCTTGGAACCATTCCCGACGCGCATCGTCACCTCGTCCTTCGCCAGTCTCCGCTTATTCCGCAGCTCCTGCTTTGAGTTACAAATGTGAGCAACTGCACCGGTATCAAATACCCAAGAGCTACTACGAGTACTGGTAAGGTACACATCAATTACATGTATATCACATATACCTTTCGTTTTGCCGGCCTTCTTGTCCGCTAAGTATTTGGGGCAGTTCCGCTTCCAGTGACCACTTCCCTTGCAATAAAAGCACTCAGTCTCGTGCTTGGGTCCATTCTTTGGCTTCTTCTCGGCAGCTTGCTTACCGGGCGCGGCAACTCCCTTGCCATCCTTCTTGAAGTTCTTTTTACCCTTGCCCTTCTTGAACTTAGTGGTTTTATTTACCATCAACACTTGATGTTCCTTCTTGACTTCTACCTCTGCTGATTTCAGCATTGCGAATACCTCAGGAATGGTCTTTTCCATCCCCTGCATATTGAAGTTCATCACAAAGCTCTTGTAGCTTGGTGGAAGCAACTGGAGGATTCTGTCAATGACCGCGTCATCCGGGAGATTAACTCCCAGCTGAGTCAAGCGGTTATGTAACCCAGACATAGTGAGTATGTGCTCACTAACAGAACTATTTTCCTCCATCTTACAGCTGAAGAACTTGTCGGAGACTTCATATCTCTCGACCCGGGCATGAGCTTGAAAAACCATTTTCAGCTCTTCGAACATCTCATATGCTCCATGTCTCTCAAAACGCTTTTGGAGCCCCGGCTCTAAACTGTAAAGCATGCCGCACTGAACGAGGGAGTAGTCATCAGCACGTGTCTGCCAAGCGTTCATAACGTCTTGGTTCTGTGGGACGGGTGGATCACTTAGCGGTGCTTGTAGGACATAATCTTTCTTGGCAGCTATGAGGATGATCCTCAGGTTTCGGACCCAGTCCGTATAGTTGCTGCCATCGTCTTTCAGATTGGTTTTCTCTAGGAACGCGTTTAAGTTGAGGACAACGTTGGCCATTTGATCTACAAGACATATTGTAAAGATTTTAGACTAAGTTCATGATAATTAAGTTCAACTAATCAAATTATTCAATGAACTCCCACTTAGATAGACATCCCTCTTCTAGTCATCTAAGTATAACATGATCCGAGTCAACTAGGCCGTGTCCGATCATCACGTGAGACGGACTAGTCAATGTCGGTGAACATCTTCATGTTGATCGTATCTTCTATACGACTCATGCTTGACCTTTCGGTCTTCTGTGTTCCGAGGCCATGTCTATACACATGCTAGGCTCGTCAAGTCAACCTAAGTGTTTGCATGTGTAAATCTGTCTTACACCCGTTGTATGTGAACGTTAGAATCTATCACACCCGATCATCACGTGGTGCTTCGAAACAACGAACTGTCGCAACGGTGCATAGTTAGGGGGAACACTTTCTTGAAATTATTATGAGGGATCATCTCATTTACTACCGTCGTTCTAAGTAAACAAGATGCAAAACATGATAAACATCACATGCAATCAAATAATAATAGTGACATGATATGGCCAATATCACATAGCTCCTTTGATCTCCATCTTGGGGCTCCTTGATCATCTTGTCACCGGCTTGACACCATGATCTCCATCATCATGATCTCCATCATCGTGTCTCCATGAAGTTGCTCGCCAACTATTACTTCTACTACTATGGCTAACGCGTTTAGCAATAAAGTAAAGTAATTTACATGGCGTTTCTCAATGACACGCAGGTCATATAAAAAATAAAGACAACTCCTATGGCTCCTGCCGGTTGTCATACTCATCGACATGCAAGTCGTGATTCCTATTACAATAGCATGAACATCTCATACATCACATATAGATCATTCATCATTCATCACAACTTTGGCCATATCATATCACAAAGCACTTGCTGCAAAAACAAGTTAGACGTCCTCTAATTGTTGTTGCAAGTTTTACGTGGCTGAATTAGGGTTCTAGCAAGAACGTTTTCTTACCTACGTAAAAGCCACAATGTGATTTGTCAACTTCTATTTACCCTTCATAAGGACCCTTTTCATCGAACCCGCTCCAACTAAAGTGAGAGAGACAGACACCCGCCAGCCACCTTATGCAATTAGTGCATGTTCGTCGGTGGAACCGGTCTCACGTAAGCGTACGTGTAAGGTGTTGGGGAACGTAGCAGTAATTCAAAATTTTCTATGCATCACCAAGATCAATCTATGGGGAGACTAGCAACGAGGGGAAGGAGAGTGCATCTACATACCCTTGTAGATCGCTAAGCGGAAGCGTTCAAGAGAACGGGGTTGAAGGAGTCGTACTCGTCGTGATCCAAAATACTGGAGATCCTAGTGCCGAACGGACGGCACCTCCACGTTCAACACACGTACAGCCCGGTGACGTCTCCCATGCCTTGATCCAGCAAGGAGAGAGGGGGAGGTTGAGGAAGACTCCATCCAGCAGCAGCACAACGGCGTGGTGATGGTGGAGGAGCGTGGTACTCCAACAGGGCTTCGCCAAGCACCGCAAGAGAGGAGGAGAAAGAGAGGGAGGGCTGCACCAACAGGGAGAGATCAGATCGCGTCTATTGGGCAGCCCCTAGGCCTCATATATATAGGGGAAGGGGAGGAGGGTGCGCCCCCTCTAGGGTTCCCACCCCTAGAGGGGCGGCAGCCCTAGATGGGTCTTGGGGTGGCGGCCAAGAGGGGGAGTGGGGGGGCGCCCCCTAGGGTGGGCCTTAATTAGGGCCCATCTAAGCCTAGGGTTTCCCCTTCTCCTCCTTTGCTGCGCCTTGGGCCTTGTGGGAGGCGCACCAGCCCACTCAGGGGCTGGTCCCTCACCACTCTTGGCCCACGCAAGCCTCCGGGACTGGTGGCCCCACTTGGTGGACCCCCGGGACCCTCCCGGTGGTCCCGGTACGTTACCGATAAACCCCGAAACTTTTCCGGTGACCAAAACAGGACTTCCCATATATAAATCTTTACGTCCGGACCATTCCGGAACTCCTCGTGACGTCCAGGATCTCATCCGGGACTCCGAACAACATTCGCCAAGCACATACAAACTTCCTTTATAACCCTAGCGTCATCGAACCTTAAGTGTGTAGACCCTACGGGTTCGGGAACCATGCAGACATGAACGAGACGTTATCCGGTCAATAACCAACAGCGGGATCTGGATACCCATGTTGGCTCCCACATGTTCCACGATGATCTCATCGGATGAACCACGATGTCAAGGACTTAATCAATCCCGCATACAATTCCCTTTGTCTATCGGTACGATACTTGCCCGAGATTCGATCGTCGGTATCCCGATACCTTGTTCAATCTCGTTACCGGCAAGTCTCTTTACTCGTTTCGTAACACATCATCCCGTGATCAACTCCTTGACCACATTGTGCACATTATGATGATGTCCTACCGAGTGGGCCCAGAGATACCTCTCCGTCACACGGAGTGACAAATCCCAGTCTCGATTCATGCCAACCCAACAGACACTTTCAGAGATACCCGTAGTGCACCTTTATAGTCACCCAGTTACGTTGTGACGTTTCGCACACCCAAAGTATTCCTACGGTATCCGGGAGTTGCACAATCTCATGGTCTAAGGAAATGATACTTGACATTAGAAAAGCTTTAGCATACGAACTACACGATCTTTGTGCTAGGCTTAGGATTGGGTCTTGTCCATCACATCATTCTCCTAATGATGTGATCCCGTTATCAACGACATCCAATGTCCATGGTCAGGAAACCGTAACCATCTATTGATCAATGAGCTAGTCAACTAGAGGCTTACTAGGGACATGGTGTTGTCTATGTATCCACACATGTATCTGAGTTTCCTATCAATACAATTATAGCATGGATAATAAACGATTGTCATGAACAAGGAAATATAATAATAACTTATTTATTATTGCCTTTAGGGCATATTTCCAACAGTCTCCCACTTGCACTAGAGTCAACAATCTAGTTCACATCGCCATGTGATTAACACTCACATATCACATCGCCATGTAACCAACATCCAAAAGTTTACTAGAGTCAATAATCTAGTTCACATCACTATGCGATTAGCACTCAATGAGTTCTGGGTTTGATCATGTTGCTTGTGAGAGAGGTTTTAGTCAATGGGTCTGAACCTTTCAGATCCGTGTGTGCTTTACAAATCTCTATGTCATCTCCTAGATGTAGCTACCACGTTCTATTTGGAGCTATTCCAAATAACTGTTCTACTTGGAGCTATTCTAAATTGCTGCTCCATTATACGTATCCGGTATCTCTACTCAGAGCTATCCGGATAGGTGTTAAGCTTGCATCGACGTAACCCTTTACGATGAACTCTTTATCACCTCCATAATCAAGAAAATTCCTTAGTCCACTAGTTACTAAGGATAACTTTGACCGCTGTCCTGTGATCCATTCTAGGATCACTCTTGTACCCCTTGACTGACTCATGGCAAGGCACACTTCAGGTGCGGTATACAGCATAGCATACTGCAGAGCCTATGTCTTAAGCATAGGGGACGACCTTCGTCCTTTCTCTCTATTCTGCCGTGGTCAGGTTTCGAGTCTTACTCAATGTTCACACCTTATAACACAGCCAAGAACTCCTTCTTTGCCGACCCATTTTGAACTCCTTCAAAATCTTGTCAAGGTATGTGCTCATTTGAAAGTACCATTAAGCATTTTGATCTATCCTTATAGATCTTGATGTTCAATGCTCAAGTAGCTTAATCCAGGCTTTCCATTGAAAAACACTTTCCAAATAACCCTATATGCTTTCCAGAAATTCTACATCATTTCTGATCCATAATATGTCAACAACATATACTCATCAGAAATTCTATAGTGCTCCCACTCACTTCTTTGGAAATACAAGTTTCTCATAAACTTTGTATAAACCCAAAATCTTTGATCATCTCATCAAAGCATACATTCCAACTCCGAGATGCTTACTCTAGTCCTTAGAAGGATTGCTGGAGCTTTGCATACTTATTAGCATCTTTCAGGATTGACAAAACCTTCCGGTTGTATCACATACAACCTTTCCTCAAGAAAATCGTCGAGGAAACAATGTTTTGACATCCTATCTGCAAGATTTCATAAATAATGCAGTGACTGCTAACATAATTCCAACAGACTTTTAGCATCGCTACGAGTGAGAAAGTCTCATCATAGTCAACTCCTTGAACTTGTCGGAAAACATCTTAACGACAAGTCGAGCTTTCTTAATGGTGACATTTACCATCATTGTTCGTCTTCCTTTTAAAATCCATCTGTACTCAGCAGCCTTACGACCATCGAGCCATTCCGCCAAAGTCTACACTTTTTCTTCATACATGGATCCTCTCTCGGATTTTATGGCCTCGAGCCATTTATCGGAATCCAGGCCCACTATCGCTTCTACATAGCTTGTAGGTTCATTGTTGCCTAGCAACATGACTTCCAAGACAGGATTACGTACCGCTCTGATGTAGTACGCATCCTTGTCATCCCACGAGGTTTGATAGTGACTTGATCTGAAGTTTCATGATCACTATCATAAGCTTCCACTTCAATTGGTGTAGGTGCCATAGGAATAACTTCCTGTGCCCTGCCACACACTAGTTGAAGTGACGGTTCAATAACCTCATCAAGTCTCCACCATCCTCCCACTCAATTCTTTCAAGAGAAATCTTTCCTCGAGAAAGGACCCGATTCTAGAAACAATCCCTTATTGCTTTCGAATCTGAGACAGGAGGTATACCCAACTGTTTTGGGTGTCCTATGAAGATGCATTTATCCGCTTTGGGTTCGAGCTTATCAGCCTGAAACCTTTTTCACATAAGCGTCGCGGCCCCAAACTTTTAAGAAATGACAGCTTAGGTTTCTCTAAACCATAGTTCATACGGTGTCATCTCATCGGAATTACGTGGTGCCCTATTTAAAGTGAATGTGGTTGTCTTTAATGCATAACCCATAAACTATTGTGGTAATTCGATAAGAGACATCATGGTATGCATCATATCCAATAGGGTGCAGTTATGATGTTCGGACACACCATCACACTATGGTGTTCCAGGCTGTATCAGTTGTGAAACAATTTCCACAATGTCTTAATTCTGTGCCAAACTCGTAATTCAGATATTCATCTCTATGATCATATCATAGATCTTTTATCCTCTTGTCACGACGATCTTTCAACTTCACCCTGAAATTACTTGAAAATTTCAATAATTCAGACTCGTGATTTATCAAGTAAATATACTCAACATCTACTCAAATCATCTGTGAAGTAAGAACATGATGATATCCACTACATGCGTCAACACTCATTGGACTGCACACATCAAAATGTATTACTTCCAACTAGTTGCTTTCCATTTTACTGAAAACGAGGCTTTCAGTCATCTTGCCCATGTGGTATGATTTGCATGTCTCAAGTGATTCAAAAATCAAGTGAGTCCAAACGGTCCATTTGCATGGAGTTTCTTCATGCATATACACCAATAGACATGGTTCGCATGTCTCAAACTTTTCAAAAACGAGTGAGCCCAAAGATCCATCAACATGGAGCTTCTTCATGCGTTTTATACCGATATGACTTACGTGGCAGTGCCACAAGTAGGTGGTACTATCATTACTATCCTATATCTTTGGCATGAACATGTGTATCACTACGATCGAGATTCAATAAACCATTCATTTTAGGTGCAAGACCATTGAAGGTATTATTCAAATAAACAGAGTAACCATTATTCTCCTTAAATGAATAACCGTATTGCGATAGACATAATACAATCACGTCTATGCTCAACGCAAACACCAAATAACAATTATTTAGGTTTAACACCAATCTCGATGGTAGAGGGAGCGTGCGATGCTTGATCATATCAACATTGGAAACACTTCCAACACATATTGTCAGCTCACCTTTAGCTAGTCTCCGTTTATTCCGTAGCTTTTATTTCGAGTTACTAACACTTAGCAACCGAACCGGTATCTAATACCCTGGTGCTACTAGGAGTACTAGTAAAGTACACATCAACACAATGTATATCCAATATACTTCTATCGACCTTGCCAGCCTTCTAATCTACCAAGTATCTAGGGTAATTCTGCTCCAGTGGTTGTTCCCCTTATTACAGAAGCACTTAGTCTCGCGTTTGGGTTCAACCTTGGGTCTCTTCACTAGAGCAGCAGCTGAATTGCCGTTTCATGAAGTATCCCTTCTTGCCCTTGCCCTTCTTGAAACTAGTGGTTTCACCAACCATCAACAATTGATGCTCCTTCTTGATTTCTACTTTGGTGTCAAACATCGCGAATATCTCAAGGATCATCATATATGTCCCTGATATATTATAGTTCATCACGAAGCTCTAGCAGCTTGGTGGTAATGACTTTGGAGAAAACATCACTATCTCATCTGGAAGATCAACTCCCACTCGATTCAAATGATTGTTGTACTCAGACAATCTGAGCACAAGCTCAACAATTGAGCTTTTCTCCTTAGTTGGTAGGCTAAGAAAATCGTCGGAGGTCTTATACCTCTTGACGTGGGCACGAGCCTGAAACTCCAATTTCAGCCCTCGAAACATCTCATATGTTTCGTGACGTTTCAAAAACCGTCTTCGGTGCCTCAACTCTAAACCGTTTAACTGAACTATCACGTAGTTATCAAAACGTGTATGTCAGATGTTCGCAACATCCACAGACCACGTTCGAGGTTCAGCACACTGAGCGGTGCATTAAGGACATAAGCCTTCTATGAAACAACAAGGACAATCCTCAGTTTACGGACCTAGTCCGCATAATTGCTACTATTAACTTTCAACTAAATTTTCTCTAGGAACATATCTAAACAGTAGAACTGAAGCGCGAGCTATGACATAATTTGCAAAATCCTTTTGACTATGTTCATGATAATTAAGTTCATCTTATGAACTCCCACTCAGATAGACATCCCTCTAGTCATCTAAGTGATTACATGATCCGAGTCAACTAGGCCGTGTCCGATCATCACGTGAGACGGACTAGTCAACATCGGTGAACATCTTCATGCTGATCGTATCTACCATACGACTCATGCTCGACCTTTCGGTCTTCTGTGTTCCGAGGCCATGTCTGTACACATGCTAGGCTCGTCAAGTCAACCTAAGTGTTTCGCGTGTGTAAATCTGTCTTACACCCGTTGTATGTGAACGTTAGGATCAAACACCCGATCATCACGTGGTGCTTTGAAACAACGAACTGTCGCAACGGTGCACAGTTAGGGGGAACACTTTCTTGAAATTTTCATGAGGTATCATCTTATTTACTACCGGCGTTCTAAGCAAATAAGATGTATAAACATGATAAACATCACATGCAATCAAATAGTGACATGATATGGCCAATATCATAGTGCTCCTTTTGATCTCCATCTTCGGGGCTCCATGATCATCATCGTCACCGGCATGACACCATGATCTCCATCATCATGATCTCCATCATCGTGTCTTCATGAAGTTGTCTCGCCAACTATTACTTCTACTACTACAGCTAACGGTTAGCAATAAAGTAAAGTAATTACATGACGTTTATGTTGACACGCAGGTCATAAATTAAGACAACTCCTATGGCTCCTGCCGGTTGTCATACTCATCGACATGCAAGTCGTGATTCCTATTACAAGAACATGATCAATCTCATACATCACATATATCATTCATCACATCCTTTTGGCCATATCACATCACATGGCATACCCTGCAAAAACAAGTTAGACATCCTCTAATTGTTGTTTACATGTTTTATGTGGCTGCTATGGGTTTCTAGCAAGAACGTTTCTTACCTACGCAAAACCACAACGTGATATGCCAATTGCTATTTACCCTTCATAAGGACCCTGTTCATCGAATCCGATCCGACTAAAGTGGGTGAGACAGACACCCGCCAGCCACCTTATGCAACTAGTGCATGTTTGTCGGTGGAACCGGTCTCACGTAAGCGTACGTGTAAGGTTGGTCCGGGCCGCTTCATCCCACAATGCCGCCGAATCAAGACTGGACTAGTAACGGTAAGCATATTGAACAAAATCAACGCCCACAACTACTTTGTGTTCTACTCGTACATAGAATCTACGCAATAGACCTAGCTCATGATGCCACCGTTGGGGAACGTAGCAGAAATTCTAAATTTTCTATGCATCACCAAGATCAATCTATGGAGAGACTAGCAACGAGGGGAAGGAGAGTGCATCTACATACCCTTGTAGATCGCTAAGCGGAAGCGTTCAAGAGAACGGGGTTGAAGGAGTCGTACTCGTCGTGATCCAAATCACTGGAGATCCTAGTGCCAAACGGACGGCACCTCCGCGTTCAACACACGTACAGCCCGGTGACGTCTCCCATGCCTTGATCCAGCAAGGAGAGAGGGAGAGGTTGAGGAAGACTCCATCCAGCAGCAGCACAACGGCGTGATGATGGTGGAGGAGCGTGGTACTCCAGCAGGGCTTCGCCAAGCACCGCAAGAGACGAGGAGAAAGAGAGGGAGGGCTGCACCAATAGGGAGAGATCAGATCGCGTCTATTGGGCAGCCCCTAGGCCTCATATATATAGGGGAAGGGGAGGAGGGTGCGCCCCCTCTAGGGTTCCCACCCCTAGAGGGGTGGCAGCCCTAGATGGGTCTTGGGGTGGCGACCAAGAGGGGGAGAGGGGGGGCGCCCCCTAGGGTGGGCCTTAGGGCCCATCTAAGCCTAGGGTTTCCCCTTCTCCTCCTTTGCTGTGCCTTGGGCCTTGTGGGAGGCGCACCAGCCCACTCAGGGGCTGGTCCCTCACCACTCTTGGCCCACGCAAGCCTCCGGGACTGGTGGCCCCACTTGGTGGACCCCCGGGACCCTCCCGGTGGTCCCGGTACGTTACCGATAAACCCCGAAACTTTTCCGGTGACCAAAATAGGACTTCCCATATATAAATCTTTACCTCCGAACCATTCCGGAACTCCTCGTGATGTCCGGGATCTCATCCGGGACTCCGAACAACATTCGGCAACCACATACAAACTTCCTTTATAACCCTAGCGTTATCGAACCTTAGGTGTGTAGACCCTACGGGTTCGGAAACTATGCAGACATGAACGAGACGTTCTCCGGTCAATAACCAACAGCGGGATCTGGATACCCATGTTGGCTCCCACATGTTCCACGATGATCTCATCGGATGAACCACGATGTCAAGGACTTAATCAATCCCGTATACAATTCCCTTTGTCTATCGGTACGATACTTGCCCGAGATTCGATCGTCGGTATCCCGATACCTTGTTCAATCTCGTTACCGGCAAGTCTCTTTACTCGTTCCGTAACACATCATCCCGTGATCAACTCCTTGACCACATTGTGCACATTATGATGATGTCCTACCGAGTGGGCCCAGAGATACCTCTCCGTCACACGGAGTGACAAATCCCAGTCTCGATTCGTGCCAACCCAACAGACACTTTCAGAGATACCCGTAGTGCACCTTTATAGTCACCCAGTTAAGTTGTGACGTTTGGCACACCCAAAGTATTCCTACGGTATCCGGGAGTTGCACAATCTCATGGTCTAAGGAAATGATACTTTGACATTAGAAAAGCTTTAGCATACGAACTACACGATCTTTGTGCTAGGCTTAGGATTGGGTCTTGTCCATCACATCATTCTCCTAATGATGTGATCCCGTTATCAACGACATCCAATGTCCATGGTCAGGAAACCGTAACCATCTATTGATCAACGAGCTAGTCAACTAGAGGCTTACTAGGGACATGGTGTTGTCTATGTATCCACACATGTATCTGAGTTTCCTATCAATACAATTATAGCATGGATAATAAACGATTATCATGAACAAGGAAATATAATAATAACTTATTTATTATTGCCTCTAGGGCATATTTCCAACATAAGGTTGGTCCGGGCCGCTTCATCCCACAATACCGTTGAAGCAAGATAAGACTAGTAGCGGCAATAAAGTTGACAACATCTACGTCCACAACAAATTGTGTTCTACTCGCGCAAGAAGAACTACGCATAGACCTAGCTCATGATGCCACTTTTGGGGAACGTTGCAGAAAACAAAAAAAATTCTACGGTTTCACCAAGATCCATCCATGAGTTCATCTAGCAACAAGTGGTCGGATGCATCTACATACCTTTGTAGATCGCGAGCGGAAGCGTTCAAAGAACGGGGATGAGGTAGTCGTACACGACGTGATCCAAATCACCGATGACCAAGCGCCGAACGGACGGCACCTCCGCGTTCAACACACGTACGGAGGGGATGACGTCTCCTCCTTCTTGATCCAGCAAGGGGAGAGGAGAGGTTGAGGAAGATGGCTCCAGCAGCAGCACGACGGCGTGGTGGTGATGGAGCTGCAGTACTCCGTCAGGGCTTCGCCAAGCACTATGGAGGAGGAGGAGGTGTTGGAGAGGGAGAGGGAGGCGCCAAGGCAAAGGTATGAAGTCCTCCATCTCCCCCACTACATATAGGAGGGCCAAGGGGGGGGGGCGCCGGCCCTAGGAGATCCAATCTCCTAGGGGGGCGGCGGCCAAGGGAGGATTCCCTCCCCCCCAAGGCACCTAGGGGGTGCCTTCCCCTTGTGGGACTCTTCCCCTTTGAAACCCTAGGCGCATGGGCCTCTTGGGGCTGGTGCCCTTGGCCCATGTAGGCCAAGGCGCACCACCTACAGCCCATGTGGCCCCCCGGGGCAGGTGGCCCCACCCGGTGGACCCCCGGGACCCTTCCGGTGGTCCCGGTACAATACCGGTGACCCCGAAACTTGTCCCGATGGCCGAAACAGCACTTCCTATATATAATTCTTTACCTCCGGACCATTCCGGAACTCCTCGTGACGTCCGGGATCTCATCCGGGACTCTGAACAACATTCGGGTTACTGCATATACATATCCCTACAACCCTAGCGTCACCGAACCTTAAGTGTGTAGACCCTACGGGTTCGGGAGACATGTAGACATGACCGAGACGACTCTCCGGTCAATAACCAACAGCGGGATCTGGATACCCATGTTGGCTCCCACATGCTCCTCGATGATCTCATCGAATGAACCACGATGTCGAGGATTCAAGCAACCCCGTATACAATTCCCTTTGTCAATCGGTATGTTTACTTGCCCGAGATTCGATCGTCGGTATCCCAATACCTCGTTCAATCTCGTTATCGGCAAGTCACTTTACTCGTACCGTAATGCATGATCCCGTGACCAGACACTTGGTCACTTTGAGCTCATTATGATGATGCATTACCGAGTGGGCCCAGTGATACCTCTCCGTCATACGGAGTGACAAATCCCAGTCTTGATCCGTGTCTACTCAACAGATACTTTCGGAGATACCCGTAGTATACCTTTATAGTCACCCAGTTACGTTGTGACGTTTGGTACACCCAAAGCACTCCTACGGTATCCGGGAGTTACACGATCTCATGGTCTAAGGAAAAGATACTTGACATTGGAAAAACTCTAGCAAACGAACTATACGATCTTTATGCTATGTTTAGGATTGGGTCTTGTCCATCACATCATTCTTCTAATGATGTGATCTCGTTATCAATGACATCCAATGTCCATAGTCAGGAAACCATGACTATCTGTTGATCAACGAGCTAGTCAACTAGAGGCTTACTAGGGACATGTTGGTGTCTGTTATTCACACATGTATTACGATTTCCGGATAACACAATTATAGCATGAATAAAGACAATTATCATGAACAAGGAAATATAATAATAATGCTTTTATTATTGCCTCTAGGGCATATTTCCAACAATTGGAAGCCTGGGGATTCCCACTTTTGGGCAGGTCTAATGGCTACGAAGAAATATTTCTTCTGCTGTGGATCCTTCTCATTTAAGGACGGCTCGGAAATTAGATTCTGGGAGGACAAGTGGCTAGGAAATGCCACACTCCGGGAACAATATCCGGCTCTATACAACATTGTACGCCACAAAGGTGATACTATCGCCACGGTAATGGAATCATTTCCGCCAAATGTGACGTTCAGAAGAGACTTAATTGGACCCAGACTCTATTCGTGGAATATCCTGCTCCAACGGTTGTCCATGGTGCAATTGTCACATGGGTATGATGTATTCCGGTGGAACCTCCATGGGAATGGACAATTCT
This sequence comes from Triticum monococcum, assembly GCA_034509565.1. Lineage (NCBI taxonomy): Eukaryota > Viridiplantae > Streptophyta > Magnoliopsida > Poales > Poaceae > Triticum > Triticum monococcum. The sequence continues at coordinate 35,503,079 of CM067842.1, forward strand.
TAGTAGATTCTATGTATAGAGCGTTAATCCAGTCCGATGTGCCAGTTGTTAATAACAAGAAGATCTGAAAGATGAAGATATCTCTTAAGAATAAAATCTTTGCATGGTATCTTCGTCGCGGAGTCATTCTTATTAAAGATAACCTTATTAAGAGGAATTGGCATGGAAGCCCGCAATGTGTATTTTGTCACCATGGGGAGACAATAAAATATTTATTCTTCCAATGCAAATTGGCTCGTTCTATATGATCAGTCATCCAAATAGGTTCTGGCTTGTATCCTCCCTATAGTGTTGCTAATGTATTTGGCAACTGGTTACATGGGATTGATCACAGGTTTAGAACTCTTCTCAGGGTGGGAGCGCTTGCCGTTATTTGGTCGCTTTGGCTATGTAGAAATGATAAGGTTTTTAACGATAAAAGTACTTCTCTGTTGCAGGTTATCTACAGATGTACCGGGACTCTTCGTTTATGGTCCTCTCTACAACGCGTGGAGAATCGAGACTTGTTTACGGAGGTGTGTACACGATTGAATGCTACGGCGAGGGATACTTTTACCTAACATGGGTGGCAGCATGATCTAAGGATTGGCCTCTTTCCACATTAGGCGTTATACGGACTCTACATGTTTCGTTGTAATTCGCCTTTTTATTTTTATTTTATGTGAGAGGATTTTATTTGGCTGTGTGCATCTTAGGTATGCAGAGGCCGGGTGTAATGCTTAAATCATTTAAGTAATAAAGCGCCCCTTTTCGAAAAAAATATATGTAATTACATACGCCAACCGGCGGCTGCACACAAACAACGCGCGCACACAACATCGGTTGAATCTCGCTGGCGAGCCGATAGGATAGACAAACAACGGTGACAGCAGCACATGACCGTGGCCGATGAGCGAGCGCAGAGGGAGCTCGTGGCGGACAGATTACTGGCGACGGCAACGACGAGGCCAGACGAAGGTGATCATGGCGAGGGGTTCTACAAATTATCAAACCAAAAATGACAAAACCAGCCTGCTAGTCAACGGCTGAGATGATTCAATACTACTTGGTCCTGGAAGTACTATGATGTACCATGTAAGATCTGCGTTATTCGTTTATCATCATGGCAATGCCAAGGTGTATCTGCTTCTATATGTCGATGACATTATCTTGACGGCCTCCTCCACTGAGCTCCTTTGTCAGCTCACCGCTCGTCTTCGCAATGAGTTTCCCCTCAAGGACTTGAGGCCCTTGCACTACTTCCTTGGGATTGAGATGGTCCGGCATTCCGACCGGGTTTTCCTTCATCAGACATGATCTGCGCATGTTAGTTCCCTATTGCCTTCCAAGCCTAGCTAGCGAGCCCAACCATATATATAGAGATGAAAATTTAAGCTCTGGCGTTATGCCAGCATCACCGAAATCTGGAAACCAAAGGCCCTTGCTAGCTGCTCTAGGTGTTTTCATACTAGGACATGTGCACTGTGAATTTATAGGGCTGCATCCTGCTATAGTGCTATGCAACCGTGCATGCGGAGACTATCCTCCTTGATTGTGGGAAAACCATAGCTTACTTCCTACCACCTATGTTGTGTCCTTAAACATTATGACAACTCTCTGTGTTGCATAATGTCAATATCATTTCTTCGAAAATTTATATGTTCAAATATTTTGGTAACTGGAAATATCACTTCGAAGCAGCCAGAGGCAATGCACATTGATTGGCTGGTACTGTTGTTGCACTACGTGCTGCTTTTGACGCCAACACTTGCAAAACACGTGGACGTAAGAAAATCCGGTCATGTGGGCGAGTTTACAACATGTGCTATACCATTGCCTGGAAAATAGTTGGCTCATAATATTGTTTGACGCCGCATCAAATTTGTATTGCCAAGTTGTGGTAATCCACAGTAATTGTGTTCAGCTTGTGAAAAGGCCACACTGTAAAATAAGCTTGCGAGATTTTAGTCTCTATGGAAACTGATTTCTGTCCAAGTATCATAATGTAAACATCAGGCATGAATCTCCACCTGTGCAACATGCACATTCAGAATGCGGCGAGAGTATTTCATTATACACCTTGCAAGTGATCAGGTGAACAATTTGTTGAGACTACAGTAATTTTTGGGGCCCTTCTTTAAAGGTGCAGGTACAATATTGTCAGTAAGTTCTGGTCCTAGAATGACTCCTTTTGACCTAGAACAATCGACAATTTCTGAAGTGTGATTAATGTGCAAATACTACAATTTACCCTTTTGTTCTTCATTATTAAGCCACAAAAAGATTACACGCAAAAAAAAGCCACAAAAAGATGTTCAGTTGCATGTGTGAAAAGCACTGTGAGCCTTAGATCCCTGTTGTGTCCCAAGCCTATAGCTGGCTTTTTTCCCGATAAAGCCTATAACTGGTTGACATACTGTGGAGCTCAAAATTAGGGGATGACATAGCTAGCATAGTTGGCAAATATGATCTAGCAACGTTCGTCATGTCCATCCGATCTTCATTGTATCTGTTTTGTGTGTGTTCCAATTTTACCCCTTAGGGCATGTACAACTGCGTCTACTCAGCAGTCTATAACGCCTGCCACCTCGGATTTTTTATTACGTGAAGGAGAGAGAACAAGGAGAGAGGAGGAGGGTGTCTGCAAATTAACAGATCGTCGATATCCCCAAAAATTGCCACTTAACGATATGTTTTTCCCGTTATACGCTCGGGCATCGTTAATTTGCGGTTTCCCGCTGAACCATCGTGTCAACATGCTCCACGAACCCAATCCAATGAAAATATCTGTCCTGTTGCCTTCTTCGGCGAGACCTTCACGGCTGGGGATGGCGTTGCCGACAATCAAGGGTGGAACCTCACGCTCGCCGTTGCCGGGCAAGGGTGACGACCAGCTGCGCTGACACGTTGACAACGACGAGCGCGCGTTCTACAGCGCCGAGCAGTGCAGGACCTCGTCCACAGTGGTGGTGCCCTGGTCGCCGGCCGGCAGCAAGCCCAGTGGCAAGAATACGCTGCTCTTGCCTTCGTACTCCTCCTCGTCCTATTGTTGGTCAGGCAGAGCCGCAGAGCATGAACGCCGCCAGCATGTCGGAGTCGACGGACGTAGCTTCTGCACACAGTCCGTTTCTATCCTCGGAGAGCTGGATCTTGCCAAGAAGCGCACGAGGACGGACGCTCGCATGCAGTGGCTTGTCCACGATCGAATGTGTTACAGAGAGCAAAAAGACAGACCGCTGTAGATGATGTTTTTACTGCTATATGTAGGTGACGTGGAGGATTATGACACTTGCACGGTAACAGACGATGACTTCCCAAACCACCCTCCGGCGAGCCGCGGGGAGGGAACCCTAGCTGCCAGCCCAACTCCCTTTCCCTCCTGTCCCTCCCTCCCGCCCCCGCCTGCAGGCGTTGACGGGCAAAGCCCGGTTGGCGCGGCGACGGCGGGGCCTTTCCTCCCCTCCTCCTGTGGGTGCTGGCGCGGGACGACGACTTTGGGCGGCGGTGCTGGGCAGCTGGGGGGCGCAGCAACGTGGTGGCGGGTGAGCTAGGCGGCGGGGTGGTCGTCTGCGGGCGGCTGCTACCTTTTGAGCACTGCGTTGGATTTCCTTGAAAAGGAAAGGATGATGCAGCAAAGTAGTGTAAGTATTTCCCTCAGTTTTTGAGAACCAATGTATCAATCCAGTAGGAGGCTACGCGCGAGTCCCTCGTACCTGCACAAAACAAATAACTCCTCGCAACCAACGCGATAAGGGGTTGTCAATCCCTTCACGGTCATTTACGAGAGTGAGATCTGATAGATAGGATAAGATAATATTTTTGGTATTTTTATGATAAAGATGCAAAGTAAAATAAAAGCAAAGTAAAAAGCAAAGGAAATAACTAAGTATTGGAAGATTAATATGATGAAGATAGACCCGGGGGCCATAGGATTCACTAGTGGCTTCTCTCAAGAGCATAAGTATTTTACGGTGGGTGAACGAATTACTGTTGAGCAATTGACAGAATTGAGCATAGTTATGAGAATATCTAGGTATGATCATGTATATAGGCATCACGTCCGAGACAAGTAGACCGACTCCTGCCTGCATCTACTACTATTACTTCACTCATCGACCGCTATCCAGCATGCATCTAGAGAATTAAGTTCATGAAAACAGAGTAACGCCTTAAGCAAGATGACATGATGTAGAGGGATAAATTCATGCAATATGATAAAAAAAACCATCTTGTTATCCTCGATGGAAAGGACACCGCAATATTGAACCCAAAGCTAAACACTTCTCCCATTGCAAGAAAGATCAATCTAGTAGGCCAAACCAAACTGATAATTCAAAGAGACTTGCAAAGATAACCAATCATACATACAAGAATTCAGAGAAGATTCAAATATTGTTCATAGATAATCTTGATCATAAACCCACAATTCATTGGTCTCAACAAACACACCGCAAAAAGAAGATTACATCGAATAGATCTCCACAAGAGAGGGGGAGAACATTGTATTGAGATCCAAAAAGAGAGAAGAAGCCATCTAGCTAATAACTATGGACCCGAAGGTATGAGGTAAACTACTCACACTTCATCGGATGGGCTATGGTGTTGATGTAGAAGCCCTCCGTGATGGATGCCCCCTCCGGCGGAGCTCCGGAACAGGCCCCAAGATGGGATCTCGTGGATACAGAAAGTTACGGCGGTGGAATTAGGGTTTTGGCTCCGTCTCTGATCGTTTGGGGGTATGTAGGTATATATAGGAGGAAGGAGTACGTCGGTGGAGCAACAGGGGGCCCATGAGGGTGGAGGGCACGCCTGGGGGGTAGGCGCGCCCCCTACCTCGTGGCCTCCTCCTTTATTTCTTGACGTACGGTCCAAGTCTCCTGGATCATGTTCGGTGAGAAAATCACGTTCCCGAAGGTTTCATTCCATTTGAACTCCGTTTGATATTCCTTTTCTTCGAAACCCTAAAATAGGCAAAAAAACAGCAATTCTGGACTGGGCCTGTTGTTAATAGGTTAGTCCTAAAAATAATATAAAAGTGGATAATAAAGCCCAATAATGTCCAAAACAGTAGATAATATAGCATGGAGCAATCAAAAATTATAGATACGTTGGAGACGTATCAAGCGCCCCCTACCTCGTGGCCTCCTCCTTTATTTCTTGACGTACGGTCCAAGTCTCCTGGATCATGTTCGGTGAGAAAATCACGTTCCCGAAGGTTTCATTCCATTTTAACTCCGTTTGATATTCCTTTTCTTCGAAACCCTAAAATAGGCAAAAAAACAGCAATTCTGGACTGGGCCTGTGGTTAATAGGTTAGTCCCAAAAATAATATAAAAGTGGATAATAAAGCCCAATAATGTCCAAAACAGTAGATAATATAGCATGGAGCAATCAAAAATTATAGATACGTTGGAGACGTATCAAGCATCCCCAAGCTTAATTCCTGCTCGTCCTCGAGTAAGTAAATGATAAAAACAGAATTTTTGATGCGGAGTGCTACTTGGCATAATTTTAATGTAATTCTTCTTAATTGTGGTATGAATATTCAGATCCAAAAGATTCAAGATAAAATTTCATATTGACATGGAAATAATAATACTTCAAGCATACTAACTAAGCAACTATGTCTTCTCAAAATAACATGGCCAAAGAAAGTTCATCCCTACAAAATCATATATTTTAGTCATGCTCCATTTTCGTCAGACAAGAATGCTCTCATCATGCACAACCCCGATGACAAGCCAAGCAATTGTTTCATACTTTAGTAATCTCAAACCTATAAAATTTCACGCAATATATGAGCGCGAGCCATGGACATAGCACTATGGGTGGAATAGAATATGATGATGGGGGTTATGTGGAGAAGACAAAAAGGAGAAAGTCTCACATCAATGAGGCTAATCAATGGGCTATGGAGATGCCCATCGATTGATGTTAATGCAAGGAGTAGGGATTGCCATGCAACGGATGCACTAGAGCTATAAATGTATGAAAGCTCAACAAAAGAAACTAAGTGGGTGTGCATCCAACTTGCTTGCTCACGAAGACCTAGGACACTCGAGGAGGCCCATTGTTGGAATATACAAGCCAAGTTCTATAATTAAAAATTACCACTAGTATATGAAAGTGACAAAACAAAAGACTCTCTATCATGAAGATTATGGTGCTACTTTGAAGCACAAGTGTGGCAAAGGATAGTAATATTGTCCCTTCCCTCTTTCTCTCTCTTTTATTGGGCCTTCTCTTCCTTTTTTATGGCCTTTCTATCCCCTCTTTTTTTTAATTCCTCACTTGGGAAAATGCTCTAGAGAATGATGATCATCACACTTCTATTTATTTACAACTCAATGATTACAACTCGATGCTTGAACAAAAGATGACTCTATATGAATGCCTCCGACGGTGTACCGAGATATGCAATGTACCAAGAGTGACATGTATGAAAGAATTATGAACGGTGGCTTTGCCACAAATACTATGTCAACTACATGATCATGCTAAGCAATATGACAATGATGAATGTGTCATGATAAATGGAATGGTGGAAAGTTGCATGGCAATATATCTCGGAATGGCTATGAAAATGCCATAATAGGTAGGTATAGTGGCTGTTTTGAGGAAGATATAAGGAGGTTTATGTGTGAAAGAGCGTATCATATCATGGGGTTTGGATGCACCGGCGAAGTTTGCACCAACTCTGAATGTGAGAAAGGGCAATGCACGGTACCGAAGAGGCTAGCAATGATGGAAGGGTGGGAGTGCGTATAATCCATGGACTCAACATTAGTCATAAAGAACTCACATACTTATTGCAAAAATCTACAAGTCATCAAAAACCAAGCACTACGCCCATGCTCCTAGGGGGATAGATTGGTAGGAAAAGACCATTTCTCGTCCTCGACCGCCACTCATAAGGAGGACAATCAAAGAACACCTCATGTTTCAAATTTGTTACATAACTTTTACCATACGTGCATGCTACGGGACTTGCAAGCTTCAACACAAGCATTTCTCAAATTCACAACTACTCAACTAGCACGACTTTGATATTATTACCTCCATATCTCAAAACAATCATCAAGCATCAAACTTCTCTTAGTATTCAAAACACTCATAAGATTTTTGTAGTAATATTGAATACCTAGCATATTAGGATTATTTAAGCAAATTAGCATGCTATTTAAGACTCTCAAAATAATCTAAGTGAAGCATGAGAGATCAATAGTTTCTATAAAACAAATCCACCATCGTGCTCTAAAAGATATAAGTGAAGTACTAGAGCATTCTAACAAATTCCAAATCATGTATGGCTCTCTCAAAAGGTGTGTACAGCAAGGATGATTGTGGTAAACTAAAAAGCAAAGACTCAAATCATACAAGACGCTCCAAGCAAAACACATATCATGCGGTGAATAAAAATATAGCTCCAAGTAAAGTTACCGATGGAAGTAGATGAAAGAGGGGATGCCTTCCGGGCATCCCCAAGCTTTGGCTTTTAGGTGTCCTTAGATTATCTTGGGGGTGCCATGGGCATCCCCAAGCTTAGGCTCTTGCCACTCCTCGTTCCATAATCCATCAAATCTTTACCCAAAACTTGAAAACTTCACAACACAAAACTTAAAGTAGAAAATCTCGTGAGCTCCGTTAGCGAAAGGAAACAAAAGACCACTTCAAGGTACTGTAATGAACTCATTCTTTATTTATATTGGTGTTAAACCTACTGTATTCCAACTTCTCTATAGTTTATAAACTATTTTACTAGCCATAGATTCATCAACATAAGCAAACAACACACAAAAAACAGAATCTCTTAAAAACATAACAGTCTTTAGTAATCTGTAACTGGCGCAAGATCTGGAACCCCAAAAATTCTAAAATAAATTGCTGGATGTGAGAAATTTATCTATTAATCATCTTAAAAAATAATTAACTAAATATCACTTTCCAAATAAAATGGCAGCAGTTCTCGTGAGCGCTAAAGTTTCTGTTTTTTACAGGAAGATAACAAGACTTTCCCCAAGTCTTCCCAACGGTTCTACTTGGCACAAACACTAATTAAACACAAAAACACAACCAAAACAGAGGCTAGGTAAATTATTTATTAATAAACAGGAGCAAAAAAGCAAGGAATAAAAATAAAATTGGGTTGCCTCCCAACAAGCGCTATCATTTAACGCCCCTAGCTAGGCATAAAAAGCAAGGATAGATCTAGGTATTGCCATCTTTGGTAGGCAATCCATAAGTGGCTCTCATAATAGATTCATAAGGTAATTTAATTTTCTTTCTAGGAAAGTGTTCCATGCCTTTCTTTAACGGAAATTGGAATCTAATATTTCCTTCCTTCATATCAATAATTGCACCAATCGTTCTAAGGAAAGGTCTACCAAGGATAATAGGACATGAAGGATTGCAATATATGTCAAGAACAATAAAATATATGGGCACATAGTTCCTATTTGCGACAATAAGAACATCATTGATTCTTCCCATTGGTTTCTTAATAGTGGAATCCACAAGGTGCAAGTTTAAAGAGCAATCATCAAAATCACGGAAACCAAACAAATCACACAAAGTCTTTGGAATCGTGGAAACACTAGCACCCAAACCACATAAAGCATAGAACTCACGATCTTTAATCTTAATTTTAATAGTTGGTTCTCACTCATCATAAAGTTTTCTAGGGGTAGAAACTTCCAACTCAAGTTTTTCTTCATAAGATTGCATCAAGGCATCAACGATATGTTTAGTAAACGCTTTATTTTGACTATAAGCATGAGGAGAATTTAGCACAGATTGCAACAATGAAATACAATCAATCAAAGAGCAATTTTCATAATTAAATTCCTTGAAATCCAAAATAGTGGGTTTAGCAACATCTAGGGTTTTAATTTCTTCAATCCCACTTTCATCAAATTTAGCATCAAGATCTAAAAAATCCGAATTTTTGGAACGCCTTCCAGGTAAAGGTGGATCATATTCAGTCCCATCATTATCAAGATTCATATTGCAAAACAAAGATTTAATAGGGGACACATCAATAACTTTTAGATCTTCATCTTTATTGGAAGGAAATATGCCCTAGAGGCAATAATAAAGTTATTATTTATTTCCTTATATCATGATAAATGTTTATTATTCATGCTAGAATTGTATTAACCAGAAACATGATACATGTGTGAATACATAGACAAACAGAGTGTCACTAGTATGCCTCTACTTGACTAGCTCGTTGATCAAAGATGGTTATGTTTCCTAGCCATAGGCAAAGAGTTGTCATTTGATTAACGGGATCACATCATTAGGAGAATGATGTGATTGACTTGACCCATTCCGTTAGGATATCACTTGATCGTTTAGTTTATTGCTATTGCTTTCTTCATGACTTATACATGTTTCTATGACTATGGGATTATGCAACTCCTGTTTACCGGAGGAACACTTTGTGTGCTACCAAACGTCACAACGTAACTGGGTGATTATAAAGGTGCTCTACAGGTGTCTCCGAGGTACTTGTTGGGTTGGCGTATTTCGAGATTAGGATTTGTCACTCCGATTGTCGGAGAGGTATCTCTGGGCCCACTCGGTATGCACATCACTATAAGCCTTGCAAGGATTGCAACTAATGAGTTAGTTGCGGGATGATGTATTACGGAACGAGTAAAGAGACTTGCCGGTAACGAGATTGAACTAGGTATTGAGATACCGACGATCGAATCTCGGGCAAGTAACATACCGATGACAAAGGGAACAATGTATGTAGTTATGCGGTCTGACCGATAAAGATCTTCGTAGAATATGTGGGAGCCAATATGAGCATCCAGGTTCCGCTGTTGGTTATTGACCGGATACGTGTCTCGGTCATGTCTACATAGTTCTCGAACCCGTAGGGTCCGCACGCTTAAAGTTCGATGATGGTTATATTATGAGTTTATGTGTTTTGATGTACCGAAGGAGTTCGGAGTCCCGGATGAGATCGGGGACATGACGAGGAGTCTCGAAATGGTCGATACGTAAAGATCGATATATTGGACGACTATATTCGGATATCAGAAAGGTTCTGACTGATTCGGGTATTTTCGGGAGTACCGGGGAGTTACGGGAATTCATATTGGGCCTTAATGGGCCATACGGGAAAGGAGAGAAAGGCCTCAAAGGGTGGCTGCACCCCTCCCCATGGGCTGGTCCGAATTGGACTAGGGAGGGGGCGCCCCCTTCCTTCCTTCTCCTTTTCCCTTCCCTTTCCTTCCCTACTACTCCTACTACTTGGAAGGGCTCCTAGTTCTACTAGGAAAGGGGGAATCCTACTCCCGGTGGGAGTAGGAATCCCCTAGGGCGAGCCATAGAGAGGGCCGGCCCTCCCCTCCTCCACTCCTTTATATACGGGGGCAGGGGGCACCCCAAAGACACAACAATTGATCTCTTGATCTCTTAGCCGTGTGCGGTGCCCCCCTCCACCATAATCCACCTCGATCATATCGTAGCGGTGCTTAGGCGAAGCCCTGCGTCGGTAGAACATCATCGTCGTCACCATGCCGTCGTGCTGACGAAACTCTCCTCAACACTCGGCTGGATCGGAGTTCGAGGGGCGTCATCGGACTGAACGTGTGCTGAACTCGGAGGTGCCGTATGTTTGGTACTTGATCGGTTGGATCGTGAAGACGTACGACTACATCAACCGCGTTGTGCTAATGCTTCCGCTTTTGGTCTACGAGGGTACGTGGACAACACTCTCCCCTCTCGTTGCTATGCATCACCATTATCTTGCGTGTGCGTAGGATTTTTTTTTTGAAATTACTACGTTCCCCAACAGTGGCATCCGAGCCAGGTTTTATGCATTGATGTAATATGCACGAGTAGAACACAAGTGAGTTGTGGGAGATATAAGTCATACTGCTTACCAGCATGTCACACTTTGGTCCGGCGATATTGTTGGATGAAGCGGCCCGGACCGACATTACGCGTACGCTTACGTGAGACTGGTTTTACCGCCGTGCTTTGCACACAGTTGACTAGCGGGTGTCAGTTTCTCCAACTTTAGTTGAACCGAGTGTGGCTACGCCCGGTCCTTGCGAAGGTTAAAACCGCACCAACTTGACAAACTATCGTTGTGGTTTTGATGCGTAGGTAAGAACGGTTCTTGCTAAGCCCATAGCAGCCACGTAAAACTTGCAACAACAAAATAGAGGACACCTAACTTGTTTTTGCAGGGCATGTTGTGATGTGATATGGTCAAGACGTGATGAGATATAAGTTGTTGTATAAGATGATCATGTTTTGTTGAAGTTATCGGCAACTGGCAGAAGCCTTATGGTTGTCTCTTTATTGCATAAGATGCAAGGGCCAAATAATTGCTTTACTTTATCGCTATGTGATAGAAATAGTTGGCGAGACGACCATGTGACGACACATTGATATAGATCAAGATGATGGAGATCATGGTGTCATGTCGGTGACGATGGAAATCATGACGATGCTTTGGAGATGGAGATCAAAGGCACAAGATAATGATGGCCATATCATGTCACATATTTTGATTGCTTGTGATGTTTATCTTTTATGCATCTTATCTTGCTTTGATTGACGGTAGCATTACAAGATGATCTCTCACTAAATTTCAAGATAAAAAGTGTTCTCCCTGAGTATGCACCGTTGCCAAAGTTCGTCGTGCCCAGACACCACGTGATGATCGGGTGTGATAAGCTCTACGTCCATCTACAACGGGTGCAAGCCAGTTTTGCACACGCGGAATACTCAGGTTAAACTTGACGAGCCTAGCATATGCAGATATGGCCTCGGAACACTGAGACCGAAAGGTCGAGCGTGAATCATATAATAGATATGATCAACATAGTGATGTTCACCATTGAAAACTACTCCATTTCACGTGATGATCGGTTAGGGTTTAGTTGATTTGGATCACGTGATCACTTAGAAGATTAGAGGGATGTCTTTCTTAGTGGGAGTTCTTAAGTAATATGATTAATTGAACTTAAATTTATCATGAACTTAGTCCTGGTAGTATTAGCATATCTATGTTGTAGATCAATAGCTCACGTTTAGCTCCCCTGTTTTATTTTTGATATGTTCCTAGAGAAAACTAAGTTGAAAGATGATAGTAGCAATGATGTGGACTGGGTCCGTGATCTGAGGTTTATCCTCATTGCTGCACAGAACAATTATGTCCTTGATGCACCGCTAGGTGGCTGACCTATTGCAGGAGCAGATGCAGACATTATGAACGTTTGGCTAGCTCAATATGATGACTTGATAGTTTAGTGCACCATGCTTAACAGCTTAGAATCGGGATTTCAAAGACGTTTTGAATGTCATGGACCATATGAGATGTTCCAGGAGTTGAAGTTAATATTTCAAGTAAATACCCGAGTTGAGAGATATGAAGTCTCCAACAAGTTCTATAGCTAAAAGATGGAGGAGAATAGCTCAAGTAATGAGCATGTTCTCAGATTGTCTGGGTACTACAATCGCTTGAATCAAGTGGGAGTTAATCTTCCAGACAAAATAGTGATTGACAGAATTCTCCAGTCACCATCACCAAGTTAGTAGAACTTCGTGATGAACTATAATATGCAAGGGATAACGGAAACGATTCTCAAGCTCTTCATGATGCTAAAATCGACGAAGGTAGAAATCAAGAAAAGCATCAAGTGTTGATGGTAAAACTACTAGTTTCAAGTAAAGGGACAAAGGGAAGAAAGGGGAACTTCAAAAAGAACGGCAAACAAGTTGCTGGTCAAGAGAAAAACCCAAGTCTGGACCGAACCCTGAAACTGAGTGCTTCTACTGTAAAGGGACTGGTCATTGGAAGCGGAACTACCCCAAGTAATTGGCGGATAAGAAGGATGGCAAAGTGAACATAGGTATATTTGATATACATGTTATTGATGTGTACTTTAGTAGTGTTTATAGCAAACCCTTAGTATTTTATACTAGTTCAGTTGCTAAGATTAGTAACTTGAAACGGGAGTTGCAAAATAAACAGAGACTAGTTAAGGGTGAAGTGACGATGTGTATTGGAAGTGCTTCCAAGGTTGATATGATCATCATCGCACACTCCCTATACTTTCGGGATTAGTGTTGAACCTAAAATAAATGTTATTTAGTGTTTGCGTTGAGCATAAATATGATTGGATCATGTTTATTGCAATACGGTTATTCATCTAAGTTAGAGAGTAATTGTTGTTCTGTTTACATGAATAAAACCTTCTATGGTCATACACCCAATGAAAATGGTTTGCTGGATCTCGATCGTGGTGATACACATTCTCATAATATTGAAGCCAAAAGATGCAAAGTTAATAATGGTAGTGCAACTTATTTGTGGGCACTGCCGTTTAGGTCATATTGGTGTAAAGCACACGAAGAAAATCCATGTTGATGGGCTTTTGGAATCACTTGATTATGAATCAGTTGATGCTTGCGAACCGTGCCTCATGGGCAAGATGACTAAGACTCCGTTCTCTGGAACAATGGAGCAAGCAACTGACTTATTGGAAATAATACATACTGATGTATGCAGTCCGATGAATGTTGAGGCTCGCGGCGGGTATCATTATTTTCTGATCTTCACGGATGATTTGAGCAGATATGAGTATATCTACTTAATGAAACACAAGTCTGAAACATTTGAAAAGTTCAAAGAATTTCAGAGTGAAGTGGAGAATCATCGTAACAAAAATAAAAGTTTCTACGATATGATCGTAGAAGTAAAATATTTGAGTTACGAGTTCGGCCTTCAGTTAAAACAATGTGAAATAGTTTCACTACTCACGCCACCTAGAACACCACAGTGTAATGGTGTGTCTGAACGTCGTAACCGTACTTTATTAGATATGGTGCGATCTATGATGTCTCTTACCAATTTTTCACTATCATTTTGAGGTTATGCATTAGAGATAGCTACATTCACGTTAAATAGGGCACCATCTAAATCCGTTGAGATGACACCGTATGAACTATGGTTTGGCAAGAAACCTAAGCTGTCGTTTCTTAAAATTTGAGGTTGCAATGCATATGTGAAAAAGTTCTAACCTGATAAGCTCAAACCCAAATTGGAGAAGTGCATCTTCATAGGATACCCAAAAGAAAATGTTGGGTACACCTTCTATCACAGATGCGAAGGCAAGATATCCATTGCTGAGAATGAATCCTTTCTAGAGAAGGAGTTTCTCTCGAAAGAAGTGAGTGAGAGGAAAGTAGAACTTGATGAGGTAACTGTACCTGCTCCCTTATTGGAAAGTAGTTCATCACAGAAATCTGTTCCTGTGACAACTACACCAATTAGTGAGGAAGCTAATGATGATGATCATGTAACTTCAGATCAAGTTACTACTGAAGCTCGTAGGTAAACCAGAGTGAGATCCGTACCAGAGTGGTATGGTAATCTTGTTTTGGAAGTCATGTTACTTGACCATGACGAGCCTACGAACTATGAGGAAGCGATGATGAGCCCAGATTCCATGAAATGGCTTGAGGCCATGAAATCTGAGATGAGATCCATGTATGAGAACAAAGTATGGACTTTGATTGACATGCCCATTGATCGGCGAGCCATTGAGATTAAATGGATCTTCAAGAGGAAGACGAACGCTGATAGTAGTGTTACTATCTAAAAGCTAGAATTGTCGCAAAAGGTTTTTGACAAGTTCAAGGTGTTGACTACGATGAGAGTTTCTCACTCGTATCTATGCTCAAGTCTGTCGAATCATGTTAGCAATTTCCACATTTTATGAAATCTGGCAAATGGATAAACAAAACTACATTCCTTAATGGATTTATTAAAGAAGAGTTCTATATGATGCAACAAGAAAGTTTTGTCAATCCTAAAGGTGCTAACAAAATATGCAAGCTCCAGCGATCCATCTATGGACTGGTGCAAGCATCTCGGAGTTGGAATATACGCTTTGATAAATTGATCAAAGCATATAGTTTTATACAGACTTGCAGTGAAGCCTGTATTTACAAGAAAGTGAGTGGGAGCACTACAGCATTTCTGATAAGTATATGTGAATGACATATTGTTGATCGGAGATAATGTAGAATTATTCTGCAAAGCATAAAGGAGTGTTTGAAAGGAGTTTTTCAAAGAAAGACCTCGGTGAAGCTGCTTACATATTGAGCATCAAGATCTATAGAGATAGATCAAGACACTTGATAAGTTTTTCAATGAGTACATACCTTGACAAGATTTTGAAGTAGTTCAGAATGGAACAGTCAAAGAAAGAGTTCTTGCCTGTGTTACAAGGTGTGAAGTTGAGTAAGACTCAAAACCCGACCACGGCAGAAGATAGAGAGAGAATGAAAGTCATTCCCTATGCCTTGGCCATAGGTTCTATAAAATATGCCGTGCTGCTTACCAGATCTATTGTATACCCTACACTGTTTATGGCAAGGGAGTACAATAGTGATCTAGGAGTAGATCACTGGACAACGGTCAAATTATCCTTAGTGGAATAAGGATATGTTTCTCGATTATGGAGGTGACAAAAGGTTCGTCGTAAAGGGTTATGTCGATGCAAGTTTTGACACTGATCCAGATGACTCAAAGTCTCAATCTCGATACATATTGAAAGTGGGAGCAATTAGCTAGAGTAGCTCCGTGCAGAGCATTGTTGACATAGAAATTTGCAAAATACTTATGGATCGGAATGTGGCAGACCCGTTGACTAAACTTCCCTCACAAGCAAAACATGATCACACCTTAGTACTCTTTGGGTGTTAATCACATAGTGATGTGAACTAGATTATTGACTCCAGTAAAACCTTTTGAGTGTTGGTCACATGAAGATGTGAACTATGGGTGTTAATCACATGATGATGTGAACTATTGGTGTTAAATCACATGGCGATGTGTACTAGATTATTGACTCTAGTGCAAGTGGGAGACAGAAGGAAATATGCCCTAGAGGAAATAATAAAGTTATTATTTATTTCCTTATATCATGATAAATGTTTATTATTCATACTAGAATTGTATTAACCGGAAACATGATACATGTGTGAATACATAGACAAACAGAGTGTCACTAGTATGCCTCTACTTGACTAGCTCGTTGATCAAAGATGGTTATGTTTCCTAGCCATAGACAAAGAGTTGTCATTTGATTAACGGGATCACATCATTAGGATAATGATGTGATTGACTTGACCAATTCTGTTAGCATAGCACTGGATTGTTTAGTTTATTGCTATTGCTTTCTTCATGACTTATACATGTTCCTATGACTATGAGATTATGCAACTCCCGTTACCGGAGGAACACTTTGTGTGCTACCAAACGTCACAACGTAACTGGGTGATTATAAAGGTGCTCTATAGGTGTCTCCGAAGGTACTTGTTGGGTTGGCGTATTTCGAGATTAGGATTTGTCACTCCAATTGTCGGAGAGGTATCTCTGAGCCCACTCGGTAATGCACATCATTATAAGCCTTGCAAGCATTGCAACTAATGAGTAAGTTGCGGGATGATGTATTACGGAACGAGTAAAGAGACTTGCCGGTAACGAGATTGAACTAGGTATTGAGATACCGACGATCGAATCTTGGGCAAGTAACATACCGATGACAAAGGGAACAACGTATGTAGTTATGCGGTCTGACCGATAAAGATCTTCGTAGAATATGTGGGAGCCAATATGAGCATCCATGTTCCGCTATTGGTTATTGACCGGAGACGTGTCTCGGCCATGTCTACATAGTTCTCGAACCCGTAGGGCCCGCACGCTTAAAGTTCGATGACGGTTATATTATGAGTTTATGTGTTTTGATGTACCGAAGGAGTTCGGAGTCCCGGATGATATCGGGGACATGACGAGGAGTCTCAAAATGGTCGAGACGTAAAGATCGATATATTGGATGACTATATTCGGACATCGGAAAGGTTCCGAGTGATTCGGGTATTTTCGGGAGTACCGGGGAGTTACGGGAATTCGTATTGGGCCTTAATGGGCCATACAGGAAAGGAGAGAAAGGCCTCAAAGGGTGGCCGCACCCCTCCCCATGGGCTGGTCCGAATTGGACTAGGGAGGGGGCGCCCCTTCCTTCCTTCTCCTTTTCCCTTCCCTTCCCTTCCCTCCTACTCCTACTACTTGGAAGGGCTCCTAGTTCTACTAGGAAAGGGGGAATCCTACTCCCGGTGGGAGTAGGACTCCCCTAGGGCGAGCCATAGAGAGGGCCGGCGCTCCCCCTCCTCCACTCCTTTATATACGGGGGCAGGGGGCACCCCAAAGACACAATAATTGATCTCTTAGCCGTGTGCGGTGCCCCCCTCCACCATAATCCACCTCGATCATACCGTAGCGGTGCTTAGGCGAAGCCCTGCATCGGTAGAACATCATGATCGTCACCACGCCGTCGTGCTGACGAAACTCTCCCTCAACACTCGGCTGGATCGGAGTTCGAGGGGTATCATCGGGCTGAACGTGTGCTGAACTCGGAGGTGCCGTACGTTCGGTACTTGATCGGTTGGATCGTGAAGACGTACGACTACATCAACCGCG
Source organism: Triticum monococcum (assembly GCA_034509565.1). NCBI lineage: Eukaryota > Viridiplantae > Streptophyta > Magnoliopsida > Poales > Poaceae > Triticum > Triticum monococcum. Next base: position 35,520,573 of record CM067842.1, read on the forward strand.
TTGTGCTAACGCTTCCGCTTTCGGTCTATGAGGGTACATGGACAACACTCTCCCCTCTCGTTGCTATGCATCACCATGATCTTGCGTGTGCGTAGGGTTTTTTTTTTGAAATTACTACGTTCCCCAACATTATTTTCATAAAAATCCGGTTTAGCGGCCATCCTATTAACTAAGGAAGCCTGCCTATCCGAAATGTGAGCAGTCAATTTCTCAAGACGAGCAATTTGGGACCTTAAACCATCAAATTCTTTAGACATATCATCGAGCTCTTTATTCATAAAACTCATAAAACTTTTCTGTTCCTTAAGCTCGTTTCTGAAGAAATTATTATACTCAAATTGCAAAGTCATAAAACTCCTGACAGTGCTTTTGATTTTTTCTAACCTTTTAAGGTGAAGATCACCAAACATAGGTAGAGCCATTGTGACAAACAAGCAATCCAACACACAAGCAAACAAAAAGCAAGCGGGCAAAAAGAGACAAATAGAGAAAGAGATGGAGGATAGAGAGAGAGAGGGCGAATAAAACGACAAGGGTGAAGTGGGGGAGAGGAAAACGAGAGGCAAATGGAAAATAATGTAATGCGGGAGATAAGGGTTGTGATGGGTACTTGGTATGTTGACTTTTGCGTAGACTCCCCGGCAACGGCGCCAGAAATGGCTCGTTGTCGGGAGTCAAATCTTGACTTGCGCGAACCTCCCCGGTAACGGCGCCAGAAATCTTCTTGCTACCTCTTGAGCACTGCGTTGGATTTCCTTGAAGAGGAAAGGATGATGCAGCAAAGTAGCTGAGGGAGTCCTAGATTAGGGGGTCTCCGGACAGCCGGACTATATCCTTTGGCCGAACTGTCGGACTATGAAAATACAAGACTGAAGACTTCGTCCCGTGTCCGGATGGGACTCTACTTGGCGTGGAAGGCAAGCTAGGCAATACGGATATGTATATCTCCTCCTTTGTAACCGACCTTGTGTAACCCTAGCCCCCTCCGGTGTCTATATAAACCGGAGGGCTTTAGTCCGTAGGACAATATACAATCATACCATAGGCTAGCTTCTAGGGTTTAGCCTCTTTGATCTCATGGTAGATCAACTCCTGTAATACTCATATCATCAAGAAAAATCAAGCATGACGTAGGGTATTACCTCCATCAAGAGGGCCCGAACCAAGGTAAACATCTAGTCCCCTGCCTCCTGTTATCATCCACCTTAGACGCACAGTTCGGGACCCCCTACCCGAGATCCGCCGGTTTTGACATCGACATTGGTGCTTTCATTGAGAGTTCCACTGTGTCGTCACCATAAGGCTTGATGGCTCCTTCGATCATCGCTAGCGATGCAGTCCAGGGCGAGGTTTTCCTCCCCGGACATATCTTCGTATTCGGCGGCTTCGCACTGCCGGCCAATTCGGTTGGCCATCTGGAGCAGATCGAGAGCTACGTCCCTGTCATCAGGTCATATTTGGAAACTTGAACTACACGGCCGACATCCGCGGAGACTTAATCTTCGACGGATTCGAGCCCATGTCGGACGCGCCGCAGAGTCGCGACGAGCATGACGTAACTCTGCCGTCGGACAGTGTTCGGGAGATCGCATCCGCAACTACTTCGGCCGTTAATCCGGAGAAAATCGTGCCATCCGAGAGCGGAGGGATAGACACCGCCATGGAGGCCGCACTCTCAGTGGCGATAGAGCCAAATACTAACTTCACCCCTTTCGAGAGCCGCATCGCCGAGCCACTGGATTTACCTCCGGCCACGGACTCCGAGCCGCCTACATCCGTGCCCGTTGAATCCGACGGGACGCCGATCATGGAGTTCACCTCCGTGGATATCTTTCAACACTCACCTTCTGGAGATGTGCTAAATTCATTAAGGTCTCTCTCCCTATCAGGAGAACCTTGGCCGAACTATGTCCGGCTAGAATGGGATGCGGACGATGAAGAAATTCGCTGCCCACCCGCCACCCACTTAGTAGCCACTGTCGACGACTTAACCGACATGCTCGACTTCGACTCCAAAGACATCGACGGTATGGACGATGATGCAGGAGACGAACAGGAACCACCGCCCATAGGGCGCTGGACCGCCACTTCATCACATGACGTATACATGGTGGATACACCCAGAGAGGGCAATGGCAAAGAGACAACGGAGGATGCCCCCTCCAAGCAACCCAAGCGCCGACGTCAGCAGCGCCGCTCTAAGTCCTGCCATAGCAAAAACAGTGATAACAGTGCAAGAGGAAATAACAGTCCAGTCGACTCAAGAAGAAACGACAATTGCACCACCCCGGTGGCAGAGCACGATCAAGATGCAAACTGCAAACATAGTACGGATCCGACGTCCGAACACGACGATGCCAAGGATAAGCCTCATCAAACCCCATCTGGGGAAGAAAACAGTCCGGACGAAGATGCACACATCATCCCGGAAACGCACTTGGAGCAAGAGAACCTCCGCAGAAGGCTTATTGCCACAGCGAGGAGCCCGAAGAAACAGAAGCAAAGGCTCAAGGTCGCACAAGATGCGCTCAACGGCAGGTGGAATAAAGTAATAAAGTATGGTGGAAGTTACCATAAAAATAGCTATCCAAAGCGCAAGCTATTACCAGAATTCAACGATGAGGCCGTAGAGCCCATACCGCCGAAGAATGATACGGCCAACCGGCCGGATCCACCACCTTGTGAACACGATAGAGCAGCTAACAAAGTCACGCATAAGTCAACACACGAACTACGTGAGAACTTGCATCAAAAATCCGGCGCGACCAGATCCATCTATGGATCTAGGAAGCGCACTACGGTACAAAACCAACACGGAATACTACAACCGTCCAAACACCATGGCACATCCCAATACAGGGGTGCCACACACCCCTTATGTTTCACTGATGAGGTGCTGGATCATGAATTCACAGAGGGATTCAAACCGGTGAACATAGAGGCGTACGATAGGACCACAGACCCTGGAGTCTGGATAGAGGACTTTATCCTCCATATTCATATGGCTCATGGAGACGATCTCCATGCCATTAAATACTTGCCCCTCAAGCTTAAAGGACCAGCTCGGCACTGGCTGAAAAGCCTCCCCGAAAACTCAATTGGGAGTTGGGAGGAGCTCGAGGATGGTTTTCGGGCCAATTTTCAAGGGACTTATGTCCGACCTCCAGATGAAGACGATTTAAGTCATATAATCCAACAGTCCGAAGAGTCTGCCCGAAAACTTTGGAACATGTTCCTCACCAAGAAGAACCAAATTGTCGACTGTCCGAACACCGAGGCCTTGGCAGCTTTTAAACACAGCGTCCGAAACGAATGGCTCGCCAGACACCTCGGCCAAGAAAAACCGAGAACAATGGCAGCCCTAACAAGCCTCATGACCTGCTTTTGTGCGGGCGAGGACTGCTGGTTGGCCGGTAGCAGCACCAGCGACCCAAGCACATCCGAAGTCAGGGATGGCAATGGTAAACCACGATGCAACAAAAACAAGCGTCGAAATAAAGAAGGTAGCCTAGATAACACGATGGTAAACGCCGGATTCAGGGGCTCCCGACCAGGTCAGCGGAAAAAGCATTTCAAAGGCAGCAGAGAAGGACAATCTGGCCTAAACAAAATTCTTGACAAACTCTGTCAGATTCACGGCACCCCAGACAAACCTGCAAATCATACTCACAGAGAATGTTGGGTCTTCAAGCAGGCCGGTAAGATAAACGACGAACACAAAGCGGAAGAGACACCAAGCGAAGACGAGGATGAACCTCGCCAGCAAAGCGCCGGAGGACAGAAAAATTTCCCACCAGAGGTTAAAACAGTAAACGTGATCCATGTGACAAAGAGGAGAAGCAAGCATGCACTCCGAGGCACACGCGCCATAGAGCCCGTCAACACTAGGTTCAACCCCTGGTTGGCCTGCCCGATCACTTTTGATCATAGGGATCACGAGACAAATATCCGGCACAAAGGACTGACGACCTTGGTGTTAGACCCAATAATAAATGGGTACCATTTCACACGAGTCCTCATGGACGGCGGCAGTGATCTAAACCTGATATATCAGGACACAGTCCACAAAATGGGGATAGACCCGACACAAATAAGCCACAGTAATACTACCTTGAAGGGAGTAATACCAGGCCAAGAGGCCCGCTGTACGGGCTCTCTACTACTAGAGGTGGTATTCGGCTCTCCCGATAACTTCCGAAGCGAAAGGTTAACTTTTCACATCGCCCCATTCCGAAGTAGTTATCAAGCACTACTCAGAAGAACGGCTTTCGCTCATTTTAACGCAATACCGCACTATGATTTTCTCAAGCTTAAGATGCCCGGTCCATGTGGCATCATCTCAGCTAGCGGAAATACCAAACGTTTCTTACGTACGGAAGAGGATGCGGCGGCTCTAACAGCCGCAAACTAGACGGCCTCACCAACCAGAAAAAATGGCAGGTCGTCAAGACCACAGACACGGTTAAACGAATCCGGCGTTCCATCATATATACATGAGATTGGTTTGATGATCAAACCCTCATAAACGATACTAGGGGCTTCCCGTGTGTAATCAGGGCCAACCTGGCTCAACTTGGCTTCTCTTGAATTTTGATAGTTCATTGATCAAAATCAATTCTTCTTTTTGGCACGACAACTTTAACCTAAGTTCTTTCCTTTTACAGATGACAATCGTGCTACACCCGTCCAGGCCACGGCACAATGGAGACACAGGCGCAGACGTGCAGCAGGGACCCGCCCAAACGTTTCTTTTTAGATTAAGACCCTACGTAAACCTTTTTTACTGTCTCTTGTTGCTCACATCCTCCGGATACTCCACACAACCGAGAAGGATGCTGGCGTTATTGGCATGTGGCCACGTCAGGATTTTGCACATACCTGGACACATGGGGTTTCTTATTAAGGGCATTTTTTAGTCCGGTATATGTTATAAAGACCGAACACCTTAGGGAGTGTTCGGCGTCGCGAGTTTGTCCCTATATGCATCAGCTCCGAATCATGTCTTTGGTCAAATGATGGGTTTGCCCGGCTCCCACATTTTGGTACCTTACGTTCCGTTATATCAGCTAAGGTAGCACTAGGAGAACTACTGCGATTGTGCCCTGGTTCATCCGGGTGAGCACCTCAGTAGAGAAAGCCGAAAACTGACTGTCATGATATAGCGAGGGATTGGTCAACCACTCGATGACTCATTGGAATCTTCGGGATTCCTCCGCATTAACGAAGGGCCGTTTCCCGGTCATGTATGTACGCGCCCCATATTCGGGCGAGCGCAGAAGTACCAGCGGCTATATAGTAGCCCCACCATCAAACTCCTATGGCTAAGTGAAAGTGTTAAAGAAATATAGTCCGATTGCCTCGTTTGCTGTGCTAGTACCTCCTTAACGGACCAAGACATTGGATCAAGTGTGCATATGCATTTTCTGCGAACACCCCCACATTATATGCGTGGGGGCGGAAGCCAACGACCGCAAACTTTCAGGTTATATACATACATAAACAGCCGCACAGGAGACATCATAGTACTTTCGGGCAAAAGTATAAATATAGCCTTGATAATTCAATAAAACATTGTTTTTACAATGGGAATACATGTCACTAGAACATAATATTCTTTGAGCACTGAGCCTCTATCGAACGAGCGCCTTCAAAAACTTCTTCAAAGTAGTGCTCGGCAGCCACTCGGCCTACGGCCGAACCCTGTGTCGCAACAGTGGTGGCCTCCATCTCCGCCCAGTATGTCTTGACACGGGCAAAGGCCATCCGCGTACCCTCTATGCAGGTCGATCTCTTTACATCATCGATGCATGGCACAGCACCAAGGAATTGTTGCACTAAACTAAAGTAGCTATTTGGCCTTGGCCCTCCCGGCCACAGGTGATCCACAACGGACCTCATGGCAAGTCCAGACAACCTATGGAGCTTGGCCCACTCGGCCATTCGCTCATTCAACAGCAGCGGACGGACTGGAGCGTGAAACTGTGACCAGAACAGCTTTTCCACTTCGGGACCTTCTGATCCTTGAAGTACTTGGCCGCATCAGCAGCACTTGCAGCCAAATCCATGTAGGCGTCCGCAGAACTCCATAGTCGGTCCAGAGGACCATACTTCGGATCTCCGAACTTAGTCCGTAACAAGAAGGGCTTCCCAGACACGATATCTATAGCTTGATTCAGCTCCTCCTTCGTTGCTCTAATTTTGGAGCGGGCTTCCTTGGCAGCCACCGGGGCCTTCTCCAGGTCCGTCTCCTTCGCCCGGTTTTCTTCTTCAAGAAGCTGGTAACGGTCAGCGGCATCTTTTAACTCTACAACCATCTTGGCTATTTTTTCCTTTACTCTCGCAATGCACGGCCTGTTCGGCCCTTAATTCTTCGGCCACCTTTAGAGCGACCGCATTGCTACTCCTTGCTTGCTCCTTGGCTCGGGCAAGCTCCGCCCGAAGGGTCTCCATGATGGTCGCTCCATCTGCAGTCACAACTTATTAAAGATACTGAAATCATGCTCCTCTTACTATGTGTTGATCACCGGAAAAATCACTTACCCTGTGCCTCGTGAAGCCGCTTGTTGACAAGCACGATGTCGGCATCTGCCGCATCAAGTTGCCGCTTTAGCTCGGCAAACCCATTAGTCCGGCTAGCCACCGGAGCTTCAGCCACCTGCACATAAAGGCGGCCTGGTTATTACTTGGGACTATGATACTCTGTTTGCTGCCGTTTTCAACGACAACCAGAGTCTCAGGGGCTACTATCTGCATAGGGCACACCTAATGTGTGCGGTACCATCAAAAATATACACTATTTAACGTACCTCAAAACCTTTCAGCAGACTCATAAAGGCTTCATGCAAACCGCTTTCAGCGGATGAAATCCTTTCAATTACCGTACCCATTAGCGTACGATGCGCTTCCGAGACGGCCGCTTGCCCTAGAAGATCCTTCAGCGCGTCCGACCGCACACTGCACGGTTCCAGACCCTTGCTGTCGCTCTCCTTAGGAGCCAGATACTGGGGATTCCGGGTAGCCAAAGGGTTATCCTCTGGCCTTAGTGGATCCGGAGATATCCTTTGCGACGACACTTCAAGGTCGCCCGCTTCATGAGACGGGGTGTCAGGGGGAGGCGTTTCGCTCTCCATCATCTCCGGAAGAAGATCCCCCAAAGACGAACTCTGTCGAGAAGGGCTACGATCCAGACTACAATTTATAAGCATCGGTTATTGTCTTCGGAAGGAAGGTAGGATGTTTCCACTATTAAGTACTTTTCGATTACTTACAGCTCGGTAGAGGGATGATCCCCGCGCGAACATTGTGCGGCAAGAATACCCTACGAGGCAGGACCCTCTGATGAAGATTTCTTCTCCCGTTTGGAAACCTTAGTTTCCGGATCTGCAGAGGTAGTCCTCTTCCTTCCCTGGGGAGAGAGAATGTCATATTCTTCCATTTGGTTGTCCTCCCTCGTGGAGGCGCTCATTCCCCCGGCTGGAATAAGTAGCGAGTGAGGCCCGCTTTCGCCCTCTCTATTCCCCCCATCATCTTCCTTTGAGGGCACTGGATAAGGCGCTGGCTCGAGTATCTTGTCCAGTACCGGATTATCCAAGCCCTCAGGAAGGGGGGCCAAACACCTGATCATCATCGCCTTTGTTATCCAGTCCTGGTCAAAGAGCGGCTTTTTAGAATGATGCCATGATAAATAAAAGGACAGTAGGTTCGACATGGGATTACTTACTTGGGCAGCGGGGTGGTTGCAGCTCGGACCCACGTCCTCGGTGGTGTCCGGACACTCTATCTGGGGTCCGAAGAACAATTTGTACATCTCTTCGAGCGTCATGCCGAGGAAATGCTGAATAGCTCACGGTCCTTCCGGGTTGAATTCCCACATGCGGAGGGGCCGGTGTTTGCAAGGCTGGACTCGACGAACTAGCATAACTTGCATTACCGTAACCAGACTGAAATCTCTCTCAAAGAGATCTCGGATACGGCTCTGCAGTATTGGCACGTCCTTTGCTGGACCCCAGCTCAGCCCCCTGCTGATCCATGACATCAGTTGTAGTGGGGGGGCCGAGCGAAAGGTGGGGGCAGCTACCCACTTGGCACTTCGGGGAGCTATGATGTAAAACCACTCCCGCTGCCATAACCCGAACACCTCTGGGAAGGAACCCTCTAGCCATGGAGCGTCAGCGATTTTGCTTATTAAAGCATCTCCGCACGCTGCATGCCGCCCCTCGATTATCTTTGGCTTCACATCGAAGGTCTTGAGCCACAGGCCGAAGTGAGGGGTAATGCGGAGGATGGCCTCACATACGACAATAAATGACCCGATATGAAGAAGGGAATCCGGGGCTAGATCGTGAAAATCCAGCCCATAATAGAACATAAGACCCCTAACAAAGGGATCCAGAGCGAGGCCTAGTCCTCAAAGGAAGTGGGAGATGAACACAACGCTCTCGTTGGGTTCGGGAGTAGGGACGACCTGCCCTCGGGCAGGTAGCCTATGTGAAATTTCGGCGTCAGATATCTAGCCTCTCTCAACTTCTTGATGTCCTCCTCTGTGATGGAGGAAGGCATCCACCGACCTTGAAGGTTGGATCCGGACATAGTTGAAGGTCCGAAGCACCTGACCTGAGCTTTGGGTGTTAGAACTCGAGGTGGGGGAAGAATTCAATTGAGCACGGGAGGGAAAAAAGAAAAAGCCTCGCCCCCTTTATAAAGAGGGTGAATATTGGGCGTCCTCCTCGTGGTCGTTTGGGACTTGCCTAAGATCTAGGAGTCATACCAACAGGCACGGTTGGGTTACCCACATCTGTATTGATGAGAACCCCGTGATAAGGGGGACACGATCTCTACTTTGACAAGACATGTCAAGAAAACCGCCTCGCATTATGTGCGGAGCTGGTTGAGAAAAATGGTTTGAACAATGACCGGGCCATGGTGTGATGTCATGCTATCAAAACGTGTCAGCAGATTAGATTTGTGGAAATATTATTCTCTCTACAATAGTATGTGGAACTTATTTTGCAGGGCCGGACACTATCCTTATATTCAAAACTCTTCCATGGTGTATGCGGAGGAGGAACCCGCCTTGCAATGCCGAACACAATACTGTGCATTGAACTCATCGTCATTCAAGCCTGGTTTAGGGGCTACTGAGGGAGTCCTAGATTAGGGGGTCTCCGGACAGCCGGACTATATCCTTTGGCCGGACTGTTGGACTATGAAGATACAAGATTGAAGACTTCGTCCCGTGTCCGGATGGGACTCTACTTGGCGTGGAAGGCAAGCTAGGCAATACGGATGTCTATAGGCTAGCTTCTAGGGTTTAGCCTCTTTGATCTCGTGGTAGATCAACTCTTGTAATACTCATATCATCAAGAACAATCAAGCAGGACGTAGGGTATTACCTCCATCAAGAGGGAACAGACCTGGGTAAACATCGTGTCCCCTTCCTCCTGTTACCATCCGCCTTAGACGCACAGTTCGGGACCCCCTACCCGAGATCCGCCGGTTTTGACACCAACAGTAGCGTAAGTATTTCCCTCAGTTTTTGAGAACCAAGGTATCAATAAAGGAAATATGCCCTAGAGGCAATAATAAAGTTATTATTTATTTCCTTATTTCATGATAAATATTTATTATTCATGCTAGAATTGTATTAACTGGAAACATAATACATATGTGAATACATAGACAAACAGAGTGTCACTAGTATGCCTCTACTTGACTAGCTCGTTAATCAAAGATGGTTATGTTTCCTAACCATGGACAAAGAGTTGTTATTTGATTAACGGGATCACATCACTAGGTGAATGATCTGATTGACATCACCCATTCCATTAGCTTAGCACCCGATCGTTTAGTATGTTGCTATTGCTTTCTTCATGACTTATACATGTTCCTATGACTATGAGATTATGCAACTCCCGTTTGTCGGAGGAACACTTTGTGTACTACCAAACGTCACAACGTAACTGGGTGATTATAAAGGTGCTCTATAGGTGTCTCCAAAGGTACATGTTGGGTTGACGTATTTCGAGATTAGGATTTGTCACTCCGATCGTCGGAGAGGTATCTCTGGGCCCTCTCGGTAATACACATCACTTAAGCCTTGCAAGCAATGCAACTAATGAGTTAGTTGCGAGATGATGTATTACGGAACGAGTAAAGAGACTTGCCAGTAACAAGATTGAACTAGGTATTGGATACCGACGATCGAATCTCGGGCAAGTAACATACCGATGACAAAGGGAACAACGTATGTTGTTATGCGGTCTGACCGATAAAGATCTTCGTAGAATATGTAGGAGCCAATATGGGCATCCAGGTCCCGCTATTGGTTATTGACCGGAGATGTGTCTCGGTCATGTCTACATTGTTCTCGAACCCGTAGGGTCCGCACGCTTGAAGTTACGATGACAGTTTCATTATGAGTTTATGTATTTTGATGTACCGAAGGAGTTCGGAGTCCCGGATGAGATCGGGGACATGACGAGGAGTCTCGAAATGGTCGAGACGTAAAGATCGATATATTGGACGACTATATTCGGACATCGGAAAGGTTCCAAGTGGTTCGGGTATTTTTCGGAGTACTGGGGAGTTACGGGAATACGGGAGAAGAAGTATATGGGCCTTATTGGGCTTTAGGGGAGAGGGAGAGGCAGGCCGCGCGCCCCCCAAGGCCTAGTCCGAATTGGACTAGGGGGAGGGGCTGCGCCCCCTCCTTCCTTCTCTTCCCTCTTCCCCTTCCTTGTCTCTTACTCCTAATACTTGGAAGGACTCCCTAGTTGGACTAGGAAAGGGGGAATCCTACTCCCGGTGGGAGTAGGACTCCCCTAGGGCGCGCCATAGAGAGGGCCGGCCCTCCCCTCCTCCGGTCCTTTATATACGGGGGCAGGGGGCACCCCATAGACACACAAGTTAATCTTCGTGATCATTCCTTAGCCGTGTGCGGTGCCCCCCTCCACGATATTACACCTCGATCATATTGTAGCGGTTCTTAGGCGAAGCCCTGCGACGGTTAAACATCAAGATCGTCACCACGCCGTCGTGCTGACGAAACTCCTCCCCGAAAGCTTTGCTGGATCGGAGCCCGGGGTGCGTCATCGAGATGTACGTGTGTCAAGAACTCGGAGGTGCCGGAGTAATGGTGCTTGGATCGGTTGGACCGGGAAGACGTACGACTACTTCCTCTACGTTGCGTCAACGCTTCCGCTTCGGTCTACGAGGGTACATAGACAACACTCTCCCCTCTCGTTGCTATGCATCACCATGATCTTGCGTGTGCGTAGGAATTTTTTTGAAATTACTACGTTCCCCAACAATCAATCCAGTAGGAGGCTATGCGCGAGTCCCTCGTACCTGCACAAAACAAATAACTCCTCGCAACCAACGCGATAAGGGGTTGTCAATCCCTTCATGGTCACTTATGAGAGTGAGATCTGATAGATAGGATGAGATAATATTTTTGGTATTTTTATGATAAAGATGCAAAGTAAAATAAAAGAAAAGTAAAAAAGCAAAGGAAATAACTAAGTATTGGAAGATTAATATGATGAAGATAGACTCGGGGGCCATAGGTTTCACTAGTGGCTTCTCTCAAGAGTATAAGTATTTTACGGTGGGTGAACGAATTACTATTGAGCAATTGACAGAATTGAGCATAGTTATGAGAATATCTAGGTATGATCATGTATATAGGCATCACGTCCGAGACAAGTAGACCAACTCCTGCCTACATCTACTACTATTACTCCACTCATCGACCGCTATCCAGCATGCATCTAGAGTATTAAGTTCATGAAAACAGAGTAACGCCTTAAGCAAGATGACATGATGTAGAGGGATAAATTCATGCAATATGATAAAAACCCCATCTTGTTATCCTCGATGGCAATAATACAATACGTGCCTTGCTGCCCCTACTGTCACTGGGAAAGGACACCGCAAGATTGAACCCAAAGCAAAGCACTTCTCCCGTTGCAACAAAGATCAATCTAGTAGGCCAAACCAAACTGATAATTCAAAGAGACTTGCAAAGATAACCAATCATACATAAAAGAATTCAGAGAAGATTCAAATATTGTTCGTATATAATCTTGATTATAAACCCACAATTCATCGGTCTCAACAAACACACCGCAAAAAGAAGATTAAATCGAATAGATCTCCACAAGAGAGGGGGAGAACATTGTATTGAGATCCAAAAAGAGAGAAGAAGCCATCTAGCTAATAACTATGGACCCAAAGGTCTGAGGTAAACTACTCACACTTCATCGGACGTGCTATGGTGTTGATGTAGAAGCCCTCCGTGATGGATGCCCCCTCCGGCGGAGCTCTGGAACAGGCCCCAAGATGGGATCTCGTGGATACAGAAAGTTACGACGGTGGAATTAGGGTTTTGGCTCCATCCCTGATCGTTTGGGGTACTTAGGTATATATAGGAGGAAGAAGTACGTCGGCGGAGCAACAGGGGGCCCACGAGGGTGGAGGGCGCGCCTAGGGGGGTAGGCGCGCCCCCTACCTCGTGGCATCCTCCTTTATTTCTTGACGTAGGGTCCAAGTCTCCTGGATCATGTTCGGTGAGAAAATCACGTTCCCGGAGGTTTCATTCCGTTTGGACTACGTTTGATATTCCTTTTCTTCGAAACCCTAAAATAGGCAAAAAAAACAACAATTCGGGGTTGGGCCTCCGGTTAATAGGTTAGTCCCAAAAATAATATAAAAGTGGAAAATAAAGCCCAATAATGTCCAAAACAGTAGATAATATAGCATGGAGCAATCAAAAATTATAGATACGTTGGAGACGTATCAGCAGCGCATCGGCATACCGAGTCCTGGCCGTAGCGCGCCGCTGCGGGGTGCTCTCCATCGGGCGGATGCGTGTAGGTCCATCCAGGCCAGATCCGGCCGTTTATGTGCTTGTGGTGCAGGCTTGCGGTGCGGGGCATGGCATGGGGGCGGCTGGTGGCCGGCAGCCTCCTGCTGGGCAGCGGCCCTCGTTAGTTTGTGCTGGTTCGACTGTCTCCAGGTGGTCCGGGTTGCCAACGGGTGGCTTGGATCGGTCTTGAGGGGTGAACGGTGTCTGGGGGAGGGCAGCTGCAGGGGGCCGACCTAGTCCGCGCTGGCTTTCCTTCGTGTTAGTGATCTCCTTCCCTATTGGGTCGTTGCGGTGTCGGTACGAGTTGGTGCCCGCGGCATTGCGATGTTGTAGGTCGGATCGATGCTGGTGGTCACAAGTGTTGCGGCGTCTAAGTTTGACTCGGCCAAGGTCCGGGACCAGTGTCGGGTCGAGCTCGGCATTGGTCGTCGGCAGCTACTAGACCATGTCTCCCTCGATCCATATGGATCGACTGGGGACGCGAGCGTGGACGCCCCCTACGGTGGAGGCGCTCACCCAGGCCAGGTGGCTGATGTCGGGCTAGGAGCGAAAGGAGATCCCTTCCGTTGTTCCCACCGTGGTTGCGTGTTGTGACGTCGACGGTTGGTGGTGTCTCGGGACATGGATGGCGGGGTGGTGGCCCCGGAGGGCGGTCCGTATGGTGGCTTTTCGGCAGGTCCCATAACGGCAGTGGTGGCTACGCTTCTTGGTTGTCTGGACGACGAGGGGTGTAGCGGTGGGTGGCTCGGGCTCACTTTCTGTCCTTGGCAGTGGCGTTGTCCAGATCCAGATCTAGAGGCCGGTTCTCGCTGCGACTGGCCTGGGTGTCTCTTAGCGACACGGGTGAGCTGCCTAGTGAAAGCTCCGTGCTTTGGCGATGACGACGACGACATCTGCAGGTGTCGCTATCTTCTTGATGACGTCGCCGTGGTTCTCCTCTCTGTGGCGAGTCTCCGGGTGAAAACCTTGTCCTTTTGGGTTCGGCAGCGATGGTGCTTGCATTCCCCTCCAGAAATATCACTCGTAGCCGGACAACTAGTGATAGAAGACCAGAGTACAAAGCTACGACATGACCTAGCTGCAATGGAGCGCTCGTAGCCGGCGGCGGAGGAGCTGCAATGGAGCACTCGCTCCCGCGGAGTAGCTAGCTGCAATGGAGCGGCCGTCACCGGCGGCAGAAGGGCTGCAATGGAGCGGTCGACGCCCGTGGAGGAGCAGCAGTGGAGAGCTCATCACCGGCGGCGGAGGAGCTGCAATGGAGCGCTCATTGGCCTCGGAGGAGCTGCAATGGAGCGCTCGTCCTCGGCTGCTGAGCTGCAATGGAGCGCTCCGATGCAGCACTCGCGGGAGGGGTCTCGGTGCTGCATCCCAATGTTTGCCGATGCCCGACGGCTCTTGGGGCAGCTCGAGCGAGCGCGGCATGGCGGCTGCAACTGCGAACTCGTCGGAGCTCAACGCCATATCTAGGGATCCCGTCTGTCTGGGAGAGGGAGGGGGGGTTGGATTTGCGGACCCGATTGATTTCCCGAGGAAATCAGTCGAGTGATTTGTAGCAGCCACCATGCAAATTTGGTGCGTTGTCAAACAATATTATGAGACAAATATTTACCTGGCAATGGTATAGCACATGCTGTAAACTCGCCCACATGACCACCCTTTCTTATGTACACGTGTTTTGCAAGTGTTGCCGTCAAAAGCAACACGTATTGCAAAACAGTATTAGTAGTCAACCAATGTGCATTGCCTCCGGCTGGTTCGAAGTGATATTTCCGGTTGCAAAAATCTTTGACCATATAAATTTTCAGAGAAATGATATTGACATTATGCAACACAAAGAGTTTGTCATAAAGTTGAAGGACACAAGATAGGTGGTAGGAAGTAACCGATGGTTTTCCCACAATCAAGGAGGATAGTCTCTGCATGCACCGTTGCATAGCAGGATGCAGCCCTATAAATTGACAGTGCCTATGTGCTAGTATGAAAATACCTAGAGCAGCTAGCAAGGGCATTTGGTTTCCAGATTTCAGTGATGCTGGCACAATGCCATAGCCTCAATTTCATCTCCATATTTCTAAGGTTCGCTAGCTAGGCTTGGAAGGCAATAGGGACCTTACACGTGCGAATCATGTCAGATCATCTGTTCCGCACATTCAAATGCGCACGGTGTTTCCCTTGTGCCTCACTCAGAATTGAGATATCAGCATCGGAGACACATGCGAGCAAAGGAGTGGAAGCTGAACCTGCAATCTCACACAGTTGTGAGATAGGAAACGATGGTCGGAAATCCAAAATGTTCTTTACTGTTTTCTCTCAACTAGCGTTGTGGCCCGTGCATCCCACTTAATCAGTGCCGTCCATTGAGGGATCACGCGCCATCCTAGAGAGTTATGTTGATCATCAAGAAAGAACCGAGTGCAACTGCTGGTCCGGACAGAATACTTGGTGGGATGCAGCGGCAGCGATATTCACGGAATGTGTGGACATCTCTACCTTGATTGGGAAGGTCAACTTTAAGCATTGTTTTGGATAAGCAAATCAAATGGAGCATGTGCTAGCTAGTTTTAGCTATTGTAATAAAGTTTCTTCTAGTTGGATTGATGAGCCTCCAAATTGTCTGGTGAGCAAACTCGTAGACGATGTATCTCTATTGATTAATCAATAAATCTAGCCATGATGACCTTTCCTCCAAAAATATAAAAAACGACTATAGACCCATACAAGGGAAGAAGCGTGGTGCACTACAATCATAACGCCAAACCGATTAAGGAGCAGACAAGTAACAACCGATTGGTTGTAGCCCACCAAGTGACAATTATGCAAAGTTAAATGTAGATGGGTCCTATATGGAGAGGGACGGTTCGGCTAGTTCTGGAATGATATTTCGCGACTGCCATGGACAGGTGATTTTCGTCGCAACACGTGTCATGCTCAACTTCTTAGATCCCTTGGAGGCAGGGTTTGTTGCTTGCGAGGAAGGACTGCGACTGCCCTTCAATGGACGAACTTTCTTTAGTACTGGAGACTGATACCCTCGGTAGAAATTCTTATTCGTGATGCTCCAAAAGCCGTTCAAATATGGCCACTGACCGGAAGAGATTTCTTTAGCTTTAATCTTGACCACAATAAAACTAGTCATCACCTTGCCTATGTGGCACACTTTTTGTTGGATGGGGAACTTCATGAAGGATTTAGCTAATATGGTTGATGAATATCGCAGTAGTATTGATTTTATAATCAATGAGTTTTTTTCGGGTGCTACTATGGCGGTAAGCCAGCCAGAGAAACAATCTGCACCGGTTAGTTGCGTAGTTCTTCACTGCTAGGAGGTCATCTGGACAAGATGCGAAAGCGGCTTCATATGTAGAAGCAACAGGAAGGGTTTTTTTCATTGATCCTGCAAATTCTGTTATCTGGTACCTGCGACAACAAGTTAACAGTGGCTGAAAGGGTACGCAAGCATTACAGCTCAGTGGTAGC
The DNA here is from genome assembly GCA_034509565.1 of Triticum monococcum. Classification (NCBI taxonomy): domain Eukaryota; kingdom Viridiplantae; phylum Streptophyta; class Magnoliopsida; order Poales; family Poaceae; genus Triticum; species Triticum monococcum. The sequence continues at coordinate 35,536,915 of CM067842.1, forward strand.
AATGTTTGACAGTGTCGGCTGCAATGAAAGATGAAGGTCCGCTGTAGAGAGCACGAACGCAACACAGACATTTGTCTTGTAACGTGGGATTTTTTTTCGCAAAGTGAACACCTCGAGTGTCATTGCCAATCCAAGATCAAGCCAAAACACAGTGGAGAGACCATTGCCAATCTTCACACGCGTAATGGAGCGGAAGAAAGAAATACTAAAAGTAAGGTATTTTCAGACACTTGTAGAAAAAAGCCCTTTAGTCCCGGTTCGCAACAGCCTTTAGTCCCGGCTGTGCAACCGGGACTAAATAAGCGCGACTAAAGACCCCCCCCCCCCCTTTAGCCGCGGCTCTTACGGACCGCGACAAAAGTCTTTAGTCCCGGTTTTTGTGGCTGACCGGGACCAAAGGCCCGCCACGTGGGCGCCCGTGGTCCGTCGGGGTCGAGGACCTTTAGTCCCGGCTCTCGTGGCCAACCGGGACTAAAGGCCTCCTCCGCAGGTTTAGGGTTTTAGCCCCCCTAAACCTGGTTTCTTTTTAATTTGTAGTGTTTTATTTGTTTTATATTTTATTTTGTGTTTTATTTTATTTTTGATGAAGTTTCAGTACACATATTCTACGCTACTATATACATGCATATGAAATTTCAAACAAGAAGAATTCAAGAGGAATATATAATATATATTCAATCTCGGGTGACCATATACAACTTCGAACAAGTTTCCATACACAATTAGGATGGATGACCATATACAACTTCGAACAAGTTTCAATCTCGGGTATGCATATAAATTTCTTCGTCCTCGGTATAGTGTTGTCCTTTAGGATTGATGACTTCCCTCATGAAAAATCCTGCTAATTCTTCTTGAATTGGTCGGAAGCGAGCTTCTGGACTAAGCCTCCTCCGCAAGTTATCCATCGCGTTCCGCACGCTAGCTGATGCCTTCCGCTCAGTGGTTTGTCTCCGGATGTTCTCACAAACATAGTATCCACATAGATCGGTCCCCGATGGCTGCTGATCCACATTAACTAACTTTCTGAAATCTAGCTCATGTTTGAATTCACCGACAGTTTCTTCTGAGAACCGTCTCCAAACCCTACAGGGCAAAGGAAATTAAATGAATAAGGGATTTATTAGTTAGTTGATATTAGGAAATGAAGAGACCGATCGATATAGAGCTCAAATGATTGAAAATAATTACTTTTGCAGCATTTTTCTCATGTCGGCCCAACGCTTTGGATCCGAATCCTTAGAGTCCATGATTAGAACTGTGGAGGTGTGAAGTTCAATATTTAGCAGAATCCAGTGGAACCTGCGGACACGTTACATGCACAGTCATGCATAACTCATCGATTAGACATACCATGCATGGAGTAAACAAAATAGAATGGGCACAAGAGAGAAACACTCACCCAAAATGGTAAGGAAATAGAATATGACTTTTGAGTTGATGCTTTCTAAGAAACTTGTACAGGTCTTTCTCCATGTCTTTGTGGTGATGTTCTAACACATGTCCATTAACGATATGTGGGTCAATGAACCCAACATCATGGATGTTTCTTATTTTGCATTCCCAAATCTTCAATCTGCATAATAGCGTACGCAACAATATAGTTAGGACAATATATATATAGTGCAGGCAATGAAGAACGAGATGAGTTAGAAATAAATCACTTACAAAACGTAGCAACTCAGCATAGATTTGTCGAGGGCGCGCAGATTGAACAGCTGGAATAATTCACTCATATGAACTTCTACAGAGTACCGTTTGATGTGATGCTCATGTGTAACATCCGCATAAACATATTCTTTGTCGGCCCATGTTATGAATTGCTTGTACCAACGTAGCAGATTTCGCATTTGTGTTGGTAGACTATTTTCCTTCTCAGGCTCGACGAGAGGCCCCTTCCGCACATATTGGAATGCTATCTCACCTACAGGCGCCTCCTCAAGGCCTAAGAAGGCACGAACAGTCAAACCCATCTCGGACGCTTGTTTCATGGCAGCCGCTACAGTCAATCCAAGTGCTGCCGCAGCTGCTATGATCTCGGGGTCTTCTTCCGGACCGGCTTTCACTATGAGCGGGGGGATCGATTGTTTCTTCTGCATCCCGAGCTGGTCAATTTGTTTCCCGCTTTTTTTACTTTCTTCCTTCTTCAATATTTTTGCTTGCCTACGAAGTTCATGTCCATAGTCGTCAGGCATATTCAGCTCGGCTTGGGACGGTGTCGTCAAAAAATCCTTAGCCCACTTCTTTTGCTTCTCAGTGAATACTTGCTTGGGCTCAGGCACTTTTTTCGCCTTCATATCCGCCTTCCATTTCTCATAATCAGTAGACGCGGCCAATGTGAGGTCAGCTTCACTAAGTTCCTCAGGCCTTGGGAGGAGAGGCTTCAGCGATGGCTCCGGTACCCTTGTGGTCTTAGGTACATAAGGGTCCGGGTTAATAGTCCAGGAGCGGGTTTCCTTGCTGTCCGCCTGCTTCTGCTTCTTCGCCGGAGGTGGATTGGGGGGCGTCGTACCCGCCGGAGGAGGATTGGGGGGCTTCGTACCCGCCGGAGGTGGATTGGGGGGCGTCGTACCCGCCGAAGGAGGATTGGGGGGCGTCGTACCCGCCGGAGGTTGTGGATCGGGGGACGGCGTCGAATGGCATGAAGGAGGTGTAGGTGAACCACCACCACCGCCACCACCGCCACCACCACCACCACCATCGGAGGGGGGTGGACTTGCTGGCCTTGGCGCCTCGTCTGGAAACACTATGTACTTCTTTTTCCATAGAATGTACTGGCGCTTGACATCTCCAAGTCTGCTATCCCCTTCGGGTGTAGGTTTGTCAATCTCCAGGTCCTCAAACCCTTGGACTATGTCTTCCACCGTGACAGAAGCATAGCCATATGGAATGGGGTTGTTGTGGTGGAGTGCTCCAGGTTTACAGGGTAAAGCACTGCCGCTAGCTACCTTCGTGGAAACGTTCCCCACGGGATAATGCAGATCACAGTCTTTCATCTTCTTTACATCATCCACGGGGTAGTGAGGCTCCGGTGCACGAATCTCGATCATCGGTGCACTAGCACCAGGCGGGGCATCCGTGGAAGCCACGCTGCTTCTCCGCTGCTGGCTTCCGCAATCCGCTTCATGATCTTCATGCGGCCCTGCAGCCGATTTTTCTTTCAATAGTTCATGCACGGTCTGCTTCAACTCATGGAGTTCCGATGCAAACTTCGTCATAAGATCTGCATCCCGGTCCGTCTTTCTCTTACGGCTTCTGTAACCGTACGGGTCATTGTCCTGGGAAAACCCTACTTTCCACGAAACTTTGCCTTTGCCTCGTACACGTCCTCCGTGTTCATCATTCCCGAGGGCTAAAGTCAGTGCGTCTTTCTCTCTGTTGAACTTGATCAAGCCCGCTTGAGCTTGGGTCATTGCGTCAATAAGGGCTTGGGTCGGAGCAAAGTGTCGATGCCGGTGAACACACACCCCTGTCTCCGGGTCTAGCGATCCCCCATGCCCGTACCACCAGCTTTTGGCCCTTGGGTCCCATCGCTCTGTACCTAGAGGGATTCCTCGCACCCTCAGGTCCTCCTCCATCTTCTGCCACCTAGGGTCCGCAAGGCGGTATCCTCCTGGCCCCATAATATGATGGTACTTTTTCTTAGCCGCATTATCCTTATTTTTTTCGATATTTCCTTGAAATGGTCCGATTGCTTTTGCCTCACAAATTCTGGCCAATCATCTTTCAGTTTCTCATATTGTCCATTGAAATCCGGAGTCTTGCCCTTGTTGACATAGTCACGGGTTAAATTTTTCTTGAAGTTCCAGAATGCATCGGCCATCTTCTGAAGAGCGAACTCTTTAACTAGCCTCCTCCTCTGACGTCCACCCGGAACCTCGTTACCGAATTCATCGACTTTGTTGTATTCCGGAGGTAGAATGAAATGTTCCATAAGCTTTCTCCAGCAATCCTTTTTCGTTCTCTTGTCGACAAAACTGAAACCAAGACGTGCCTTCTTTGGCTCATTCCATTCCTGGACGGTGATCGGGACGTTGTCTCTAACAACGACTCCGCATTGGTTGACAAACTTTGAGGTGTGCTGTAGGGGCTTGCCGGTTTCACTGACAGACTCAATGGCATATGTTTCTCCTGTTTTCATCGCCTTGGATTTGCCATGCTGCTTTGTCGTACTCGATCCGGAGGGCTAAAAAAAGAAAGAGAGTCGCACGCGTTAATACATATGTATTCACATTTCAGTAAGTTTGTATCACGAGAGGCTCTCAATGTATATATATACCTCGCCGGACGTGGTTGCTACTTGCAATTGGAGATCGTCGGTTGTTGACGGTTGACCTCCGTCGACAATGTCCGTTCCTTCACCTTCTCGATCATCGTCACCGTCAAGGTTCATATAAGAAGAGACTACATCCTCTTGTTGCTCATATTCTGAGCCCGGCACATAAGGAATCTCGTTGTTGATGATGTCCATTAAATAACGTTCAGCCTCCGGATCCCTAAGCGGCTCGGTTCTGTCGTCCGCCATATGTCACTCCTGCATGTAGTAAAAATTCTTTAAGTATAAAGGAATTAAAAAATAAGATTAAGGGGACATAGAGGAGGAGGAATTAAAAAATAAGATTCTTTAAGTAAAAATTCTTTTTTTCTTCTTCTTCCTTTCTTCTTCCTCTTTCTTCTTCTTCCTTTCTTCTTCTTACTTTTTCCTTTCTTCTTCTTTCTTTCTTCTTCTTCCTTTCTTCTTTCTTTCTTCTTCTTCCTTTTTCTTTTTTCTTTCTTTCTTCTTCTTTCTTTCTTCTTCTTTCTTTCTTCTTCTTCCTTTCTTCTTCTTCCTTTCTATTCTTTCTTTCTTCTTCTTTCCTTTTTCTTTTTACTTTCTTTCTTCTTCTTCCTTTCTTCTTCCTTTCTTCTTCTTTTTTTCTTCTTCCTTTTTCTTTCTTCTTTCTTTTGGTTTTCATTTGGTTTTTATTTGGTTTTCATTTTTTTCTTCTTCCTTTTTCTTTCTTGTTTTTTCTTCTTCCTTTTTTTCTTCTTTCTTTTCTTCTTCCTCCTTTTTTTGTTTTTTTCTTTTGTTTGTTTTTTTGTTTTCTTTTGTTTTTTTCTTCTTCCTTTGTTTTTCTTCTGTTTTTTTGTTTTCTTTTGTTTTTCTTGAGTTTTTTCTTCTTCCTTTTTCCTTTCTTCTTCTTTCTTTCTTCTTCTTCCTTTCTTCTTCTTTCTTTCTTCTTCTTCCTTTCTTCTTTCTTTCTTCTTCTTCATTTGGTTTTTATTTGGTTTTTATTTGGTTTTCATTTTTTTCTTCTTCCTTTTTCTTTCTTGTTTTTTCTTCTTCCTTTTTTTCTTCTTTCTTTTCTTCTTCCTCCTTTTTTTTGTTTTTTCTTCTGGGGAGGCGGAGGACGGCAGGCAGGGCGGCGGGCGGCGGGCGGAGGGCGGCAGGCGGCAGGGCGGCGGGCGGCGGGCGGCAGGCAGGGCGGCGGGCGGCGGGCGGCGGGCGTCGGGCGGCAGGCAGGGCGGCGGGCGGCGGGCGGAGGGCGGCACGGGCGGAGGCGGCGCTCACTGGGGACGGGGGCGGCGGCGCGCAGGGCTTCGGCGTCGGCTTCGGCAGGGCTTCGGCGTCGATCGGCGTTGGGGCAGCGCTTCGGCGTCGAGACAGGAGGAGAATGCCGCGGCAAAACTGCTAAGTGCAGTATATATAGACGCACCTTTAGTCGCGGTTGGGGAGGAGGACCGCGACTAAAGGTACCCTTTAGTCGCGGTCCCCCTCCCCAACCGGGACTAAAGGGTTTTGGCGCCGCTTCCTTTCCCGCGCAGAAAGACCCTTTAGTCGCGGTTGGGGACAACAACCGCGACTAAAGGGTACCCTTTAGTCGCGGTCCGCCTCCACAGCCGGGACTAAAGGGTCTGTGCTGAACTGGCGCGGTGCGGCGGGATGTTTAGTCCCACCTCGCTAGCCGAGAGGCTTCGACAGTGGTTTATAAGCGCGACTGCGCTCACCACTTCGAGCTCCTCTCGAATGCAGGCTTACGGGCCTATTCTGTTACTATGAGCCTGTGGGCCTACTGGGCCTTCTGCGGGCCTGAATCCTGGCCCATTAATGGGTTTCTAGTCGTATTCAGGCCGTGGTGGCCCAGTAGGTGGCATATTCTTTTTTTTTGCCTGTTTTTTGTTTTCATTTTTGCTTTATTTATTTTGTTTTGTTTCTACTTACAACAAAAAACTTATTTATTTTATTAAAGTTTATATTATTTTGTTTCTAATTCATTTTAAAATCTTAAAAATACAATTATATATCAAAAAATCAGAAAAATAAAACTAATTCATTTTAAATTCTTGTTTTTCTTCTGTTTTTTCTTCCTTTTTTCTTCTGTTTTTTTCTTCTGTTTGTTTCTTCCTTTTTCTTGTTTTTCTTCTTTTTTTTCTTCCTTTCTTCCTTTTTCCTTTTTTAAAATCTTCTGACATTTTAAAATCTTAAAAATACAATTATATATCAAAAAAATCAGAAAAATAAAACTAATTCATTTTAAAATCCCTTGAAGGTTTGACAAAAGGTTTGATACATCATTCAGTTCATCGACCAAATACAAAGTTTGGTACAATAAATTATTACACATCAATTCTTCCCTTGTACGTCCCTGCTTGCTTACGATTGTGCCGTATCCATGGAGCATCCTCATCATTTAACTTAATGCTTGGGTCAGTGTTCACTTTGAAGGGCGGAATTTCACCAAACATATTATAATCTTCTGACATGTCTGTCTTGTCCTCCACTCCCACGATGTTTCTTTTCCCTGAAAGAACAATGTGATGCTTTGGATCATCGCATGATGTACTGATCGTTTTCTTATCTTTCCGTTTCCTCGGTTTGCTACTCATGTCCTTCAAATAAAAAACCTGAGCGACATCTTTGGCAAGGACGAATGGTTCGTCAAGGTAACCAAGATTGTTGAAATCCACCATTGTCATTCCGTATTGCTCGTCCACCTTTACCCCACCTCCTGTTAGCTTGAACCATTTGCACCGGAACAAAGGGACCTTAAAGGAGGGTCCATAGTCAAGTTCCCATATCTCCTCTATGTAACCATAATATGTGACCTTTTGCCCATTCTCGGTTGCTGCATCAAAGCGGACACCACTGTTTTGGTTGGTGCTCTTTTTATCTTGGGCGATGGTGTAAAATGTATTCCCATTTATCTCGTACCCTTGGAAAGTCGTTATAGTCGAAGATGGTTTCTTGGCCAACATGTACAGCTGATCTCCAACATCATTGTCATTCATTAAATGTTTTCGCAACCAACTGCCGAAAGTCTCCATGTGGGCCTTTTTAATCCAGGATTCAGGCTTCCCCGGGTTGTCCGAGCGTAAAATATTCTTGTATTGCTCGAAGTACGGAGCCACCAAGCTGGAATTTTGCAGAACTGTGTGGTGTGCTTCAGTCATAGAATGACCGTCCATACATATCGTGGTATCCCTTCCGATCTTGCCTTTTCCACTTAGTCTCCCCTCGTGCCGCGATTGAGGAATACCAATCGGCTTAAGGTCAGGAACATAGTCAATACAGGACTCAATTACCTCCTCATTTTGATGGCCCTTGGAGATGCTTCCTTCTGGCCTAGCACGGTTACGAACATATTTCTTTAATACTCCCATGAACCTCTCAAAGGGGAACATATTGTGTAGAAATACAGGACCGAGAATGGAAATCTCTTCGACTAGGTGGACCGGGAGGTGCGTCATAATATTGAAGAAGGATGGTGGGAACACCAACTCGAAACTGACAAGGCATTGGACCACATCGTTCTGTAACCGTGGTAGATCTTCTGGATTGATTACCTTCTGAGAGATTGCATTGAGGAATGCACATAGCTTCACAATGGCTACTCGAACATTTTCCGGTAGGAGCCCCCCCAAAGCAATCGGAAGCAATTGTGTCATAATCACGTGGCAGTCGTGAGACTTCAGGTTTTGGAACTTTTTCTCCGGCATGTTTATTATTCCCTTTATATTCGACGAGAAGCCAGACGGGACCTTCATACTGCTCAGGCATTCAAAAAAAATGACCTTCTCTTCTTTGGTAAGAGCGTAGCTGGCACGACCTTGAAACCATTCCGGATGCCGGTCATCTGGGTCTTTCAAAAGTTGCTGGTCCTGCCGTGCTTCCTTTGTATCATTTGTCTTCCCATACACGCCCAAGAAGCTTAGCAGGTTCACGCAAATATTCTTCGTAACATGCATCACGTCGATTGCAGAGCGGACATCTAGGACTTTCCAATATTCTAGCTCCCAAAATATAGATTTCTTCTTCCACATGGGTGCCTGCCCGTCAACTCCCCGCGGAACTGATTGTCCGCCAGGACCCTTTCCAAAGATGACTTTCAAATCCTTGACCATATCAAATATCTCAGCACCAGTACGTTCCGCAGGCTTCGGCCGGTGATCTGCCTTCCCGTTGAAATGCTTGCCTTTCTTTCTTACGTTATGATTTCGGGGAAGAAATCGACGATGACCCAGGTACACGTTCTTCTTACAATTAACCAAACGTACACTTTCAGTCTCATGTAAGCAGTGCGTGCATGCATTGTATCCCTTATTTTTCTGTCCCGAAAGGTTACTGAGAGCAGGCCAATCGTTGATGGTTACAAAAAGCAACGCTCGTAGGTCAAATTCCTCTCCTTTGTGCTCATCCCAGACACGTACACCAGGTTTCGCCCACAACTGTAAAAGTTCTTCAACTAATGGCCTTAGGTACACATCGATGTCGTTACCGGGTTGCTTAGGGCCTTGGATGAGAATTGGCATCATAATGAACTTCCGCTTCATGCACAACCAAGGAGGAAGGTTGTAGATGCATAGAGTCACGGGCCAGGTGCTATGGTTGGAGCTCTGCTCGCCAAAAGGATTAATGCCATCAGTATTTAGACCAAATCTTAAGTTCCTTGCGTCAGCTGCAAAATCTTTGAAAACTCTGTCGATCTTTCTCCATTGCGTTCCATCAGCGGTGTGTCTCGACTGCCCGTCGGACAAACGGTCCTCTTTGTGCCATCGCAACAACTTGGCATGCTTTTCGTTCATGAACAGACGTTTCACCCGTGGTATTATAGGAGCATACCACATCACCTTGGCGGGAACCCTCTTCCTGGGTTTCTCGCCCTCAACATCGTCACCAGGGTCATCGCCTCTGATCTTATAACGCAATGCAGTGCATACAGGGCATTCATTCAAATTCTCGTATTCACCGTGGTAGAGGATGCAGTCATTAATGCATGCATGTATCTTCTGAACCTCTAAACCTAGAGGGCAGACAACCTTCTTTGCTTCGTATGTACTGGCGGGCAACTCATTATTCTTCGGCAACATATTCTTCAATATTTTCAGCAAATTTTCAAATGATGAGTCACCTACACCTTCCTGTGCCTTCCATTTTAGCAAATCCAGTGTGCAGCCCAGCTTTTTCAGACTATTATCGCATCCTGGATACAACGACTTTTTGTGATCCTCTAACATGCGATCCAAATTCTCCCTCTCCTTGTCAGTTTCGCAGCGTCTCCGTGCATCAGCAATGGTCCGACCAAGATCATCAGCGGGCTCATCATGTGCCTCTTCTTCACCTTCACCTAACCCTTCCCCACCTTCAGCATCATCCTCCATGAAAGTATCACCGAAAAGATCACGATAGTTGTCATCGATATCATCCCCTTCTTCATCTTCTTCCATTCTAACCCCTCTTTCTCCATGCTTGGTCCAACAATAATAGCTTGGCATGAAACCATGCTTAAGCAGGTCCATGTGAACTCTTCTTGAGGAGGAGTAACCCTTCTCATTCTTACAGACAGCACATGGACAGATAATAAAACCTTGCTGCTTGTTCGCATTTGCCACTACGAGGAAATCTTTCAAACCCGTAGTGAACTCGCCGGAGAGTCGGAAACCGTACATCCATTGCCGATTCATTTGCATTATTATTATATAAAGTATATAATTAACCATCATGCATTTGTTAAACTAACTAGCTAGAAATAATACAAATTAAACAATGAACTACACACATGCGTATTTTATCAATGACACATGAAAGGTTCGAGTTGCTAACCGCGATCGCGGAGGAAAAATAAATGAGAAAGCTCAAGTGTGGCTTGTTTCAGGCTCTCGGGCATTTCATCAAACACCTTGTGTGCATAGGAGAAACCAAAAGCAAACCCACCACCACCCCACCACCACCTTCTGAAAATTGTGAAGTGAGCCGAGTGAAGTGAAGTGAGCTGAGTATATATAGGGATGGGCCTTTAGTCGTGGTTGGCCAGGCCAACCGGGACTAAAGCCCCTCCCGTCCGCCAGCTGGATGGGCTTTAGTCCCGGTTGGCCTGGCCAACCGCGACTAAAGGCCTTCTGGGACCTTTAGTCCCGGTTGGCCACGCCAACCGGGACTAAAGCCCCTCCCGTCCGCCAGCTGTCGACCGAGCGCGCTGGGCTCAGGTAGTTGGTCGCGGGTCTTCTCCCGAACCGCGACTAAAGACCCCTTTGGTCACGGTTCGGTTGTTTTGGGGACTAATGGGGGCGTATGGAAGCCTCTTTTTCTACCAGTGAGACGTATGTGTGAAGTTTATGCCTCCGATATGTTGAATTATAGATGAGCTTTAGGCCCATACAAATAATAATTCCTGGTTAATATCTAAGGCTCATATAGGGTGCATAACATTGATGGAAAGTTTAGTACCATACTGCTACTGAAGAAGAGTTGATGCCTCTTTATAAGGTATTCTCTTCTTCATGCTATCGGAAGTTGGAAAAAGGAGTGGTCACGCACGCTCCTCCTCCATCGTTCAGACTCGCCACACATGTCCATATCCAGCTGATGCATGCACGCACTCGATCGCGAGCCCGCCTGCTCGTCCGCACAATCTGGCCCAGGTTGCTTTGCTACACACTACCTCGGTCGCCTTACGACTACATGCCTAGCCACAAACCAGCTCGAACTAGACTCACTCGATGGACACAGACGTGAGCACGAACTCACGGGCCACCGCGACACACACACACACCACGGACACAGACACGGCCATGAACCGATGCCCGAACTCGCCCTAGAACTAGACACACACTGGTCACCACGACAAGTCATGGTTTATGCCTAACAGAGCGAGCAGCAAGGTATTACATTTCCACTGATGCATAGTTCCGGATTAAACCAAACTTCATGAGATATATAGCTAGGTCATATTTCCTTTCCTGCTGGCAATGGGGACACCTTAAATTTTGCCCGTAAGAATAGTGATGCCTTAATTTTTATGTCCATCGTATATGTTAGCAAACTAGCTAGGTTGGGAGGCAATAGGGAACTAAGCTTGCAAACATAGCTAGCTTGTCCGCTTCAAGGTCTTTTCACACGATTGAATTCTCAATGATGTGGTTAATTGTCGCTCAGAAAGGCACATCTTTGGAATAAAAAGTACTTCTTTCGTTTCTAAATATTTATCTTTTAGAGATTTTAAATGGACTACCACATACGGATGTATATAGACATATTTTAGAGTGCAGATTCACTCATTTTGTTTCGTATGTAGTCACTTGTTGAAATCTCTAGAAAGACAAATATTTAGGAACGGAGGGAGTAGATGTCAAGACCTAGAAAGAGCACCATGTAGAAAAATACAGCGAGGACCCCTGCTATTCACATTTCAAGGATGGGGATTCACGGCGTGTTGAGTTATTTTCTTCTCAGCCGGCGGCTGCGTGGATCTCATGCTCTCCCACATGCTCGACAGGGTTTGTATGAACGGAAATTCTAACAGCCCTAACACCTGGCCATTGCAGCCCATCTGTCCTGCTCCTCCATGTCCTTGTGGTCCGCTCACCCGACGCCCAACTTGAAGTTTAGGGTCCATGCTTGTATGTGATCTATTTCTTTAGGCTCTGATCCAGATTTGCGGGTTTTGATTTGGATGGCCCATTAATTTTAAGTGTTGTGTAGCAAGGTGCAAATTATGATGCGAGTGATTAATTGCTCTAATAAATAGGCTATTCATCTTTCTGCAGGAGATTCTACATAGGTGTAGTTCTGTCTGATGCAAGTGCATGATCTATCTTGTTTGCGGTGAAAAAACTGCACACGCAGATGCAAATTTTGAATGGTTCATAGTCTTGCGATGGTGCCACCTGCAAATCAATTTGTAAAGGCCTTCCAAGACTAGGAGTTGGAAAGCTGAGATGATGCAGTGGTCACGGAAATCATTGCATCTTTTCAATTTCCAAGTCTTCTGTAGTCCACTCTGCTATTCCTATACAGAAAAATAGTGGTCTCACAAAAATCAACGCTGAAGTAATATAACAGCCTAAACCCTCAGCATGATACTAAGACACAAGTAACATGATAATACACAAGTTGAAGAGGCTGAAAAGAAGATAATACACGTGGTGAAACTTGCAGAAACAGTACAAGCCAATCAACATATGTCATCCCCTTGGTCGGAAATTAGACGTACAAGTGCCAAATCTTTGATTGCATCCTTATTAGAGAAACTAGCTAATTCACGTATGTTGCAACGGTGGCATACACATTTTAATGGTTTAACATTAATCATCTCTGATATATACCTTTAGAATACTCATGTACATTAGGCGGTATTATCGGTTTGATTTATCGTTAAATAATTCCTCCTCCTCCACCAACCAATCTCTCTTTCTCTAAAGAACAAAAGATTGGATTAACCTTGACGAAATAAACCCGGCCAGTGTATAGAGGGAACTGAGGGTGGAACGGACATGTGTATGTGGGTTGTAGCAGACTGCTTTTTCCCTAGTTTCTTGGTGTGCTAAGCATGGGGTGGATGAGGACGAAAGTTAAGCAAAAAGTTCAAGAACATACGATAGGTAAAAAGTAACTCGAGGGTTGTGAGATAATGGAATGGATCACTCTGCATCAGTGGCGATTCCATGTGTAAGCTGTGGGGTCAGCTGACCGCTTTTTTGATTGCAAGCCTAGTTGTACTCATATTTATGCAAAAAATTAAGGCATTTTAAAGAGGTTAGTGCATTTGAACCCTCAGCTTTTTAGTGCCGGGACCGCCGCTGCTTTGCATGCATGGTGTGGCGCTCTATAAATTACGGAGTGTGGGCTAGTATCTGAAAACCTAGAGCAACCACTAATGGTTTACATTTCCAGGGTTGCATAGCTTGGAACTACACCAAACTTCATGAGGTAGCTAGATCATATCCGCTTACCATGCTAGCAATGAAAACGGCTTAATTTTTATCTCCGCATATATGCTAGAGCAAGCTACCTAGGCTTGGGAGTCTGTAGGGAACTAAGGTATGCTAAGAAAATCACCACTCTGTAGTGTTCCAGCCAACAATGTGGTTAATTGCCGCTCAAATGAAGGCGCATCTTTATAAGCAAAATATGGAGGCCAAAACCTACGGTGAGCACCAGATACAAGTGAATGCCATATTGCCGCCACAATGATGCATGGCTTTCACGGTGAAGGGAGGAGGATTCATGGCTGGTGTTTATTTAGCGCCTTCAAAGAAGCTCCAGGTGGTCCAGTTATCTTCATTCTATCTCCATGGAACTTGCTTTTCTCCCCTGATAGGTACCAGTTTTAGTAAGCGTGGGCACAAGGCATCTGCAAGAGGCTGCAGTTGATTCTTTGTGTTCTGTTATTTGGAATTTCCATTTAGCAAAGAGAAAAGTATGTTTTTGGTCCCTCAAGTTTCCCAAAAGTATAAACTTGGTCCCTTAAGGAATACATTTGGTCCTTCAAGTCTCAAAACCAGATAAGTTTGGTCCAAAAGCAGATTTTAAGCACGTTGACCGGGTTTGACCACATTGACCTGTTTGAATGATGAACACTAAATTCAAAAGCTTGTTGGCTTTCACAAGCATGTAGGTTGTCACAAAATTTCAGATTTTTTTGAATTTGTTTCCTACTTTTCTAAATTTGTTGTTCATCGGTCAAACATGGTCAAACCCGGTCAAACTCCGGTCAACGTGCTCAAAATCTGGTTTTTGACCAAACTTATCCGGTTTTGAGACTTGAAGGGGCAAATATATACCAAAAAGATCTTGAGGGACCAAGTGTATACTTTTGGGGAACTTGAGGGACCAAAAACATACTTTTCTCTTTAGCAAATGATTTGAGCATCATCAGTGTAGCAAAACTTGGTTGTTGTCTTTATCAAATTTTAGGCATCAAGCGATACGTTTTTCTCTTTTCTTGAGAGGGTACCACCACATTGTCACGTAACAAAGACTTCTTTGGAATTATTCCCAAACAAATAGCACGCCATCAATCTCCACCCACATCCATCAGGGACTACCAACCATTCGCTGAAAGAAGCCCACACGACATGCCCACGGCGAAATGCCTGCACCGCCCTTCCGCTGATGTCCAAGCTCATCGGACAAAGCCTAGCCGGCACCGCCACCGTTAGAAGAGCACCACCAGTGCCACACAACCACCTCCACCGGCCTAAACTGTCATGCCAAAGGCGGAGCCCGCAGTTGGCACTGCCCGGACAACAGATATACCTAAACCCATAGGCCACAGCCGCCATCCCTGTCTCACACTACCACCGTGTTGTTGGTCACACCACCATCGTACATGTGGGCCAGCCGTGCCTGCGCGCCACCCAATGCCAGCGCCATACCCTGGCCAGGGGACGCCGGCCTGCGCCAACCCCCATGTGTGAAGGGATGAAGAGGCCTTCGCCCAGCCGCGCCTTCTAGCAATGGCGAGGAAGGGGGAGGGGCTGCCCGGTGGTGGCGATCTAGGGTCCCCTCCCCGTCGCCATGTGTGCGCGTCGCAAGAGGGGTAGGGTTTTTTTCGTTGGGTGTGGTCTGTGGTGGCATTGAGTACTGGATAATCAGCACATGTTCTCTCCTTGACTTGAAATGACACTTCCAAAAGCAAAATCTTCGATTGCGTATTTTTCAGAGAGAAGACATGCATGTCCAGTCATGCATCAAATCAAGGAGACCTATATTAAAGTTCAAGGACACAACATAGGTAAGAAGTAACAAGGTCACTGTCCCAGCCTCTGCATCAACTCTATAAATTATAGAGTGTGTGGTAGTATCTGAAAACCTAGAACGAGCAGCAAGCTATTACATTTCCAGTGATGCATAGTTTTAAAGCAAACTTGATGAGAGATGATATAGCTAGGTCATATTCGCTTTCCATGCTGGCAATGGCAACACCTTAAATTTTTTCCATAAGAATATCGACGCCTTAATGTTTATGTCTACCTTATATCTTAGCAAGCTAGCTAGGCTTGGGAGGCAATAGGGAACTAAGATATGCAATCATAGGCAGCTTCTCCGCTTTAAGGTCGATTGACACGACTGAATTCTCAATGATGCGGCTAATTGACGCTCAAAAATGATCATCTGTGGAAGAGAAAAGTAGACGTCAAGGCCTACACCATGTAGAGAAATACGGTGTGCGGACGTTGCGAGGTCCCCTGCTATTCACAGTTGACGGATGGGGATTCACGGCGTGTTGACTTATTTTCTTCTCAGCTGGTGGCTGCGGGGACGAGAAGGTGGATCTCATGCTCTTACCCTTGCTTGACGGGGTTGGAATAAATGGAAATTCTGACAGCCAGCTCATTTGTCCTGCTCCTCCATGTCATCCGATGCCCAGCTTGAAGCAGTGGCGGAGCCAGAATTTTTGTAGAGCCTGGGCAAGTTGAGACTATGTGTATAATCTTGAAATAAAAAATCAGGTATTCCGATACACAACATATAATATTACCACCATACACAACATATAATATTACCACCAAACTTTCGAATCACAAATCTCCATTAATAATGAAGTGAAAACATAACCATAATTGTCATACAAAATTAAATTTTAAAGTGAGCTAATATATCAGTATCCACTTCATAGACCAAATAAAGTTGAGACATGACAACAAAAGATACATAACCAACCTTGCATAGAGGCAAACTCACCATGTTGCCAACAAATTAAAGCTATCCATACCATATGTCACCAGATGTGATTGTGCAATTTCTTCCACCGCGATCAAAAGCATCTCTCACTTGTTCATGTTTGCCAAAAGAAAAACATAAAATGAATCTTGCATAGAGGCAAACTCGCCATGTTGCCAAATTCCTAGAAGGCACTAAAATATAAAAAAAAGATTCACAATTAAAATAAATTAAGTTGTGAGATGTGAATATACTCAAAATCGAAAGCTTGCAAGAATAGAGATGGTTAGAAGGAACAGTACCAACAGTGCACTAAAAAAATCACGAGGCAAATGCCCCTTCTAAGAGCTCATTGTGGTAAACTTCCAAATTCAGTATGAGGAAATTTGGACAAATCTGGTTGCATTGGGCCCTTCAATACATATGCTCTTCTTAGTTGGTCTTGAATATTAGGTGGATACTCAAAAAAATGTTTCTTCTTTCATGAATCACCGTCAATCTCATTTGGATTAAAGTCATTGGCAATGTTACGAGGTGGTTGTGCCTCCACTTCTATTTCATGTTGCACACCATTCACATTTCACATTTTCAATGTTTGCTCGACCTCCTCATATATGATTTGAAGTTAGTTGTTAAACAAGTAAATAATAAATGAGCTACAAGAAGTAACAAGTTCATAGTACAAAACTACTTGCATCAAAGAAATATTGCATTCCGAGTAAGCAACTAGAAAGTAATAAATACTGCATGAATACAAGTTGCCCTCTTCTTATATACTTCGATTTTCTAGTTTCCAGCAGCGAACAAAGAAAATTTATCTCTAGTCACGAATTCATGATCGTTCCCAATGAAAAATTCCCTCAATTTAAGATAGGGTTAAACGAACATGACAAACAAATTTCTCCAATACAAATCAGATGTACAAAACATTTGCTAGTTATTTAGTTCTACTACAGATTAATTGCCTGAAATAAATACTTATACATGAGAAAAATTATATGAGGATCAAAACTTTCGGAGGCCCTGACCTGAAAATAAGCACAGAGTAATCTGTAATCTGTTTTCTTTTCTCTACTTAGAGAAGTGCAGTGAGATGTGAGCTGGCGCACGAAGCTCTCCTTCCAATTAATTTTGCAAGAACAAATTATTCAGAGACGACGGATCCCTAGCCGGCTAACCATAATTCTGATGGAGGATTCTCTGTTTCATACCGAACGAAGCCGAATGAGAGGAAGGAGGGGGTTGAGGGACGACCGGACGAGTAGACTTCCTGGTGCGCCTTGCGTCCGTTGGCCGCCGGCCGTGGGTCTAGCCGTCTAGGGCTTTAGCGCCAGCCGCCAGTCCCTGCGCTCGCCGCTTGTGTGGAAACGAAGAGACAAGGAGTTTGAGCGATCGAGCGTACATCCCACGTATTCCCTCGTGTGTCTTCTGTATCCGCATGGGCTGCAGACTGCTGTTGGGCCATGAAAATATGAGAATCGAAGGCCCAATTGATTTTTGCCCGGGTAAACAAGCTACTGAACATGTTTAGCGCTTCATTAATTTGGATCGATCGCTGCTGTCGAGGCCTAGCGAGCCCGGGCAAGTGCCCAGGGTCGCTGGGCGGTGGCTCCGCCACTGGCTTGAAGGTTAGCGTGCACGCTTGTATGTGATCCATTGTTTTACCGTCTGATCCAGCTTTGTGGATTTTGATCTGGATGGTCTGTTAATTTTAAGCTTTGTGTAGCAAGGTGCAGATTCTGTTGCGAGTGATTATTTGCTCTAATAAATAGGCTATTCATCTTTCTGCAGGAGATTATACATAGGTGTAGTTTCTGTCTGATGCAAGTGCATGGCCGATCTTGTTGCGGTGAAAAAGCTGCACACGCAAATGCAAATTTTGAAGGGACAATTAGCTTTGTGCCCCTAGTTGTGTCCCCCTCGTCTGTTTTACCCCTAGTTTGAGAAAGTCACCGGTTCTGTCCACACCACTTTGGAATTCTTTCATTTTTGCCCTTCCGTCACGGCTCCGCTTGGTCAGCGCTGTTTGACCACATACGGCGCTCCGTTTTGGACCCTGCTTGCCCCCCGCTAGGACAGAACCCACTCGGGCCCATCTCACTCTCATCCCCACTCTCTCCCCGTTCCACTCTCACGAACCCTAGCTAGGAGGCGACAGCGGCAACAACGTTGACGACTGCGGTGCCCGCGGTGTCTGTTGGAGATGGCGGATGACAGCGACGGCAGCGGCCGCAAGACAAGGATGGTGGACGACGGCGACGGCAGCGGTGCCACCTGCGGCGCTCGCGGCCGCAAGGCAAGAATGGTGGACGACGGCGACGGCAGCGGTGCCACCTGCGGCGTCCGCGGCCGCACGGCAAGGACACGGTCGCAGACGACATTAGGGTAAGTCCCCCCATCCCAGATCTGATGTTTCTTCCTCCCCTAGATCCCAGATCTGTTGTTGTATGTTGATATCGTGCCCTGTTTGCATAGGATTGATCCGGCTAGAGCATTTAATATCAGTGTTAGAATGGAGACATGCACTTTAACTGCTGTTGGTACAGAAGGAAAAGAAACTGGCTTCACATTTCCATTAGTGGTGGACAACAACAGCACATTTGAGCAGTTTAGGGCAACAATATTTGCCAAATATCCATGGGAATTGCATGATGCTGTTGAGCTAAGGTACTGGGATGTGTCAAAAGTTGCTTGGGTGCCTGTTCAGTCTGATAATGAGTAAGGTGCCATGTTTGCAAATAATGCACAAACCATGTCATGCAATCTGAAAATCAATGTTATTCAGAGGCGTAGGCCCCCCTCTGGTTCAGAAAATAATTCAAACCCCCATGCTTCAAGGCCCTCTGGTTCTAAAGCATCTGCAAAACCTAGGACTAACACAAGGGGAACAAGTAGCAGTTGCAGGCCACCTACAACCCCAAGTGCAAATGCCCAGTCTGAGCATTCTTGCAGTAAAACCCAAGCTAAACCTAGCATACCAGTTGATCCTGTTGTGGAGGAAGCAGAACCTGATGCAGCACTTTTGTCTGATGAAGAAGATGAGAAACTTTATTCAGGCTATGGTCAGCACAACAATGAGGAAGATCATGTAGATGAGGAGTACATTCCTGCTGAATTCTCTGATACAGATGAAGATGAGAAGCAGGAGGACCTGGACAATGGAGATTTTCAAGCTGAAGATGAGGACAGACCTGTCATGATGTATGACAGAGATAATCCCTCTATTGGGGAAGGTGTAGTTTTTCCATCAGCAATTGACTGCAGAAATGCAGTTGCAACTTTCTCAATTACCACTGAAACAGAGTACATCACTTTGAAAAGTGACCAAAGAAGGTTTACTGTAAAATGTGCCTCTGATAGATGTAAGTGGAGACTGTATGCCTCTTTAATGAGGAGAAGCACATTATTTCAGGTACTAATGCATTTTTCTGTTTTCCTTTTTATAATTATTGTTCAAAATTTATGTTTGATGTACTAATTGCTTGTTCTTTTTTAACAGATTAAGGTCATCCCTTACCCTCACAACTGTCCAAGTGTTAACAGATCTCAGAGATTGAGGGCTGCAAAAAGAAGATGGATAGCAGATGCTTCTATGGCTTGGATTAGAAAAAATCCAGGGATAGGTCCAAAGGAAATTCAGCACAGGTTGACAGAGAAGTATGGAGTGGAGGTGCCATATAGTAGGTGTTATTTTGGTAAAGAGATGGCACTAGATAAGATGTTTGGCAAGTACAGTGATAGTTTCAATCTGATTTATTCATTCAAGGCTGAAGTTGAGAGAACATCACCAGGCAGTGTAGTTGAAATTGACAAGCACACTGTGGAATACTCATTGAGAGGAAAGAAACTGCACAAGGAGTGTTTCAGAAGAGTGTTTGTGTGCTTCAAGGCATGTCAGACAGGTTTCTTGGAGGGGTGCAGGCCTTACCTTGCTGTGGATGCAATAGCACTGAATAGTAGGTACAGGGGCCAGCTTGTTTCTGCTTGTGCCCTTGATGCACACAATTGGTTATTTCCAGTTGCCTATGGTGTCATAGAAGCAGAGTCAATTGAGAGTTGGACTTGGTTCTTCCAACAACTGAAGAAAGTAATAGGACATCCAGAAGGTTTAGTCATACATATTGATGCATGCAAAGGATTGGAGACAGCTGTTGATGATGTATATGCTGGGGTGGAGCACAGGGAGTGTATGAGGCATTTGGCTCAAAACTTCAGCAAGAAATTCAAAGGCAAGTTCTATGATGAGAATTTGTGGCCATGCTCACTTACATACAGCATTAAAAAGCACAACTATCATCTGAATCAGTTGCATAGTAGGCCCAAAGTTAAAGAATATTTAGAGGAGCATCACACAAAAATATGGGCTAGAGCACACATCAATGACATTTGCAAGGTAGACTATGTGAACAACAACCTTGCTGAAGCTTTCAACTCAAGGATCAAGAAATACAAGGGTCTTCACATAGTTGACTTGTGTGACAAGATCAGGCAGTACATTATGCAAAATTTTGATATAAGGAACAGGATTGCCATTGATCATTTTGAAGGCCATCTCATTGTTCCATCTGTGATGAAGGCCTTAATGGCAAAAACAAAAGGTTTAGAGATGAGTTTGATTAGGAGAAGCCCAACAGAGGCTGAAGTTACTGCTACTGATAGAGAAAAAAGAGAATGGAGGTACCCTGTTGACTTACAGAAGTGGTCTTGTAGTTGCAGACAATGGCAAGTAACTAGTAAGCCATGTATCCATGCTCTGTTCTTTATCACTTCTCTTAGAGGTGAATCCAGTGGAATAGATCAGTATGTGCACAAGTTTTATTCTGTTGAGAAATTCAGAGCTACTTATGCTGACAACCTTCCAGCTTTGGAAGGGAAGCAACAGTGGGAAATTGTGAATCCAGGATTTAAACTTTCTGCTCCAGTTCAAAACAGAGCACCTGGCAGGCCGAGGAAAACTAGAATTAGGTCCACTACTGAAGGAAAAGGACTAGGTCCTAGGAGGAAAAAATGTGGCAGGTGTGGAGGACGAGGACACAATGCCAACAAATGCAAAAATTCAGTTGATGCAGCCTTCGGTGAAGATGAACATTGGGGAGCTGAGAATGCAGAAGAGCCAGCAGTGCAAGTGGCAGCAGTGGAAGTAGATGATGGAACAGATGCAGAAGATCCACCACAAGAGCAACCTATAGAGCCAACACCAACATCTACACAAGCTACTATAATCAGGTGATGTTTGTGTATGTTTTTGTATATATGTTTGTTTTCATGCACTATCATATGAAATGTGACATGCTAGCACTTTTCACAGCCCAAGAAAGAATTATAAGAAGGCAGCAGATAGAGGAGCTTCTCCAGCTAAGAAGAAGACAACAACAATTGAAGTTCCTGGTGTGCTAGCCCCCAACCCAGCAAAGAACACCAGGAGTAAAACAAGGCTAGCCCCCAATCCAGCTGAGAACACCAGGAGCAAAAAACTCAAGTTTTAGGTCTTCATTTGCACTTGCTGGTGACTGTTTGAGATGACTGTATGTTGAACTAGTAGTTTCACTTGCTGTTGAACTACTGTTTGAGATGTCAGGATGTTGAACTAGTATTTTCACTTGTTGTTGAACTACTGTTTGAGATGTCAGGATGTTGAACTAGTATTTTCACTTGCTTTAATTTGAAGTTGTTTGATCATATGTGATGCTTGCTATGTCATGCTTTAATTTGAAGTTGTTTGATCATCTGCCAATATGAACCAAATTGTCGTCGTCGACGACAATTTGGTCATCTCTCTAGTCATCTGCTAATATGAACCAAATTGTCGTCGACGACGACAATTTGGTCATCTCTCTAGTCATCTGCTAATATGAACCAAATTGTCGTCGACGACGACAATTTGGTCATCTCTCTAGCCATCTGCTAATATGAACCAAATTGTCGTCGACGACGACAATTTGGTCATCTCTCTAGTCATCTGCTAATATGAACCAAATTGTCGTCGACGACGACAATTTGGTCATCTCCCTAGTCATCTGCCAATAAGAACCAAATTGTCATCGACGACGACAATTTGGTCATCTCCCTAGTCATCTACCAACATGAAGCAAACTGCAGAAATTTAGAACACCAAATAGCATTACATTAGGATTGGTACATTACAAAGTTCATCCATATCCTGCACTACAACAACAATAAACATACTTGCTTCACTTAGTGGCTTGATTCTGTGATAACACTGATAAAGCCACAACTACAACACATACAACAATTCCACTAAACAACACTGCCCAAACATTGAGCATCTCATCTCTCTCCTTCAGTTTCTTGTTCAAAGCACGGTTCTTCTTTGATAGCTCCATATTTTCCCTCTGCAATTTGTGAGACTTGATCCAGCTGCGTTCAATCTCTGCATGTAGATCTTCAAATGCAAGGGCCACACGCAGTGGTGGAGGAGGGTCAACCCAAACCGCCCACTTGCACTCATCTGGCAACTAATTAGATGAACAAAATTAGAAATTTCAAAAAAACAACAACCTCCCAAATTGACAAGCAGCTACTTACATCAAGAGGGCAACCCAAAAATCGTCGGCCCGTGCTAGCCCCTCCCCAAGCCACCCGACGAGCAGGAACTAGGCCATGTCCAGGGCAACGGTGCTTAGATCTAGGCTCCAAGCCGAAAAATGATTCGTCTGGGTGATGGTACTCCGAGACGAGCTACACAATCCCCATCCCATCGATCTAAATCAGAAGAAGAGCAAAAAAATCCCCAAATCAGAGAAACCCTAGAATGAGGGGGCCAACTGGTTGAAACCCTAGAAAATCCCCAAATCCCCACGGAGTGCTCCACTTACCTTTGCGGCAGTAGAACCAGCCGCCGTCGAGGACTTTGACGACGGGAAGCTTGTCGTCCGCATCTTCTCCTCCTGCTCGGGCCTCTCCCACGGCGGCTCTCGATCCCGTTCTTCACGAGCTCTCCCACTCTCTGTTTGTTTCTGCACGAGAGCTCGAGGAGGACGAAGGGGTATCGGGGCTGGGGACACAGGGGCAAAAATGTCCAAAACAGAGCACCGTATGTGGTCAAACGGCGCTGACCAAGCGGAGCCGTGACGGAAGGGCAAAAACGAAAGAATTCCAAAGTGGTGTGGACAGAACCGGTGACTTTCTCAAACTAGGGGTAAAACAAACGAGGGGGTCACAACTAGGGGCATAAATCAAATTGTCCCAATTTTGAATGGCTCATAGCCTTGCGATGGTGCCACCTGCAAATCAATTTGTACAGGCCTTTCTAGGACTAGGAGTTGGAAATCTGAGATGTTGCAGTGGTCACACCAATGACTGCGTATCTTTCCAATTTCCAACCCTTCCGTAGTCCACTCTGTTTATTCCTATACAGAAAAGTAATGGTCACACAGAAATCAACGCTGAAGTTTATAGGATATGGCAAATAACATATTACAGCCTAAACCCTCAGTGTGATACTAGGACACTAGTAACATGATAAAACACTACCAACTAATCAACACATGCCACCCCCTTGATCTGAAATGACATTTCCAAGTGCCAAATCTTTGATTGCATCTTTTTTAGAGAAACTAGCTAACAACCCGCACGTTGCAACGCGGGCATACACATTCTAATGGTTTAACATCAATCATGTCTAATATATACCTTTACAATACTCATGTACATTAGGCGGTATTATCGATTTGATTTACCGCTAAATAATTCCTACTCCTCCACCAACCCATTACTCTTTCTCTAAAACACAAAAGACTTGATTAACCTTGAAGAAAAAAGCAGAGTGTATAGAGGGAATAGAGGGGGGAACGGACATGCGTGTGTGGGTTATAGAAGGCTGGTTTTCCCTGGTTTTCTTGGTGTGCTAATCATGGGATGGATGTAGATGAAAGTTGAGCGAAATGGGAACGTTAGGTCTTTTTTTTGATAGCGTAGACATTATATACGGCAGTCATGCATCAATAAGAGCTATAGTAAAGTTCAACAACACAAGATAGGTAAGAAGTAACTCGAGGGTTGTGAGATAGTGGAATACTCCCTCCTTTCGGGTTTAGGCCACTTCCAATGCATATGTGCTTAGATAAGGTGCTAAGCACATTAAAAAGTTTAGCAACTAATGTCCATAATGCATAGGTGCTTCTCTTGCTGGTGCTAAGCTCTCCTCATTTAATGCTCTAAAAACTAAACTATTTCATGCATTGGTGAGTTTCTTTCATTTAATTGCTTTTGTCTAGGTTCACGAGCTTGGCATTGTTAGAAGTATAATTATGTTTATGTTAGGGATTAGGAGTTAGAGGTAGGATTGGTTTAAACCATGTACGACTTGTCTCCTACTCCAAGTTTCTCTCTCATATTGTACTCTATATATATCCAACACCTGGGTCAGATCAATACAACGTACAAACAACAATATTCAACCATACTACAATTTCTACATGGTATCAGTCCCCGCCCTAGGTGCCGACCCATCAGCCATCAGAGGCGCAGTTGATGATGGTGCAATGGAGAAGACGACAGAAGCGCAACACTTCAAATTCAGTCGCAATCGTCCGCTTCACTCCCGCTACGACTGAGGGGGAATGTTAGAAGTATAATTATGTTTAAGTTAGGGATTAGGAGTTAGAGATAGGGTTGGTTTAAACCATGTACGACTTGTCCCCTACTCCAAGTCTCTCTCGTATTGTACTCTATATATATCCCATACCTGGGTCAGATCAATACAACACACAAACAACAATATTCAACCATACTACAATTTCTACATGATATCAGTCCCCGCCCTAGGTGCCGACCCATCAGCCATCAGAGGCGCAGTTGATGATGGTGCAGCAGAGAAGAAGACAGAAGCGCAAGACTCCAAATTCAGTCGCAATCGTCCGCTTCACTCCCGCTACGACTAAGGGAGAATGTTAGAAGTATAATTATATTTAAGTTAGGGATTAGGAGTTAGAGATAGGATTGGTTTAAACCATGTACGTCTTGTCCCCTACTCGAAGTCTCTCTCGTATTGTACTCTATATATATCCCACATCTGGGTCAGATCAATACAACATACAAACAACAATATTCAACCATACTACAATTTCTACAGGCACTGGTTCTTCCTAGAGTCACCAAACGCATCTCTCTCCTCTTTATTACCTTGCCACATCATATTTTTTGCCTACATGGTAGCCGTAGCACATGTACAAGCACTAGTAGAAAAAGGACCTTTAGTCCCGGTTCTAGAGGGCCTTTAGTGCCGGTTCTGGAACCTGGACTAAAGGGTTGTTACTAAAGCCCCCCCCCCCCCCCCTAGTCCCGGTTCTTACACTGAAGGTATTTTTCCGTAATTTTTTTGAATTTTTTTTAAATCGATTTTCAAATTTCTGAATTATTTTCCAATTTAATCTCTAAACACCCCTCATCACTGCTCTATTTAACCTCTAATCTCTAATCACCCCTCATCATTCCAAATCATCTAAGTTCCCGGCCGGTCACCCATCCTCTCACTACTCCAGTCTGAGCACGCTTAACTTCCGGGTTCTATTCCCCCTCGTTTCCAAGTCTGCACTTGTTGTTTTCCTGACAATAGTAAGATGTCAATCCTATTAATCCTCAGGAGTTTAGCTTGAGCATGAAGTAATTTGACCATAATTTGGCAATAGTAAGATGTCATTCCAAAACAATAATTATTTAGTAACACTAATATTTCTTAAATAAGTAGTTTGACCATAGTTTGACCAGATTTGACCAATATTCAAAAAAACTGAAATAATTATTTAGTAACACTAATATTCTTGAATAATTATGATTTAACACTAATATTTCTTGAATAAGTAGTTTGACCATAGTTTGACCACAGTTTGACCAGATTTGACCAAAATTCAAAAAAACTTTAATAATTATTTAGTAACACTAATATTCTTGAATAATTATTTAGTAACACCAATACTTCTTGAATAAGTAGTTTCACCAAAGTTTGACCTGATTTAACCAAAATTAAAAAAACTGAAATTTGAGCATACCTTTTTTCCTTTTAGAATTTGAGCATTCTAAAAATTTGCAAACAGGCTGTAGGCTGTCAAAATCGGATTCGGATTTTCGTGCTAAACATTTTTGATATATTATACATTTTTTTCAACATCGTATGCAAAAGTTATAGCATAGTTTTTTTCGACATCGTATGCAAAAGTTATAGCCGTTTTACTTTTTCATGACACTTTTTTACAAAACATGTCCAAATTTAAGTTTTTAAAATTTCCTAACTAGTAGATGTAGTAATATAACTACATCTTGAAGAATTTTATTTTTTTGAAGTTTTTATCATTTTCTTTTGCTTTTTACAAAACTGAAAAGGCGATCCACATGGGGGGGGGGGGGGGGGGTAGAGTTTGAAAATGAGACCTTTAATCCCGGTTTGAGACACGAACCGGGACTAAAGGGCATTGCACCCTTTAGTCCCGGTTCGTGTCTCAAACCGGGACTAAAGGTGTAATCATTAGTCCCGGTTTGAGATAAGAACCGGGACTAAGGGCATCGCACCCTTTAGTCCCGGTTCGTGTCTTAAACCGGGACTAAAAGGCTCATTTGAACCGGGACCAATGCCTTCAGCCGCACGAACCAGGACCAATGCTCACATTAGTCCCGGTTCGTGACTGAACCAGGACTAATGGGCTTATCTGGCCCGAACGAAAGCCTTGTTTTCTACTAGTGAAGATGGAGTATTGGGAAGGGCCTTATAGGGCTCAAATCTGAAATCTCATCAACCAAGACATATGGTGAGTGGAGGAATGTATCTCGTACTTTACAAAACTACTCAAATTAAACAGATGCATTAATTGGATTAATTATGGTGCATGCATGTTTGACCACTAGATGAGTAGGAACATTACATGCATTGGTGTGCTCCTTTTTAATAGTTGCATGCAAAGTTTAATTGCCCCTTGAAATCTTAAAATGAGATGGAGATGAGCCCTTCAAATTGAAAAAAAAAAACAAAAAAATTGAGATAAGCCTTATAAACCGAAAAGAATGGAGTAGATCATCCTTGCCCCTACAGCCGCACGCATGGTGTGGAGCTCTATAAATTAGAGAGAGAGTGCTACTTCGTCTGTTCCTAAATACTCCCTTCGTTGCTGTTTCGGACGGAGGAAGTATAAGTCTTTTTAGAGATCCCAATATGGACTACATACGGAGCAAAATAACTAAATCTACACTCTAAAATATATCTACATACATCTGTATGTAGTCTGTACTGAAATCTCTAAAAAGGCTTATATTTACAAACGGAGGGAGTAGAATCTAAAAACCTAGAGCATTACATTTTCAGGGATGCATCTACCTGTCTGCCTCGGATCCATCCACTCAGTGGGTGGCCGCTGCCACATCTGCTCGGATCCGGCTGCTCGTTGGAGATCCGCAGCAGGAGATCAAGGAGGGGGACAAGGTGGTTGCACCTGGAGGTCGCCATGCTGCTCCTGGTGATGGTGCTCACCCTCGGCCTCCGGGCCCTGCTGCTGGTTGTGCTACGGCTACTCCTCCCCCGGCATCACAGACCATCAGATCGAAGTGGCATGGCCTGAGCACCTAGTTCATCTCATTGCGGCGCAGCGCGGCGAGCATCCCTGTGACGGCCAGATACAGATGTATGCGGCAGGGCACCACGGTGGGATCTCCTCGGCAGCATCACGGTGAGATCCCGCTCGACGGAAACGAGCGAGCTCTTGGAAGTTTTTTCTTTGGAAATGGAGGCAAGCTCTTGGAAGTTGGCGGCGGCACAACAATTGCTTAGACGTTAGCGGGTGGTGAGATGTGATGTTGGTCATAGTCCACGGCAGCGCGGGCTCTTGGTGGCCATGGCGATGCGGCCGGATTGTACTGTCAAGATGGCACGGTGAGGTCGTACGCTAGCCATTGCTCTATGGCCATTCCTGCCCTGCTAAAATCACATCAATTATCCTGAATGTTATCAGAAAAAAAGGTTCAGAAGCATGCCACCCTCTATTTCTAAGTTCAGAGTTCTGTATTTTCCTCAAAAAGATTTGATTTGCTGCAGCCCAAGGGAAATCAAAGATGGATGGAAAGGGGACATAGTTCTGCAATAAGGGAAATCAAGGATGGATGGAAAGGGATGTAGCTGATGATCACAAACAGCGGCGGCACGGAGACACAAGCATGGTGCTCCTGATGTGTAGCTTCGTACACACATGCTAAATCAGTGTACATTAATATTTTTTTCTAGAAATTTCGAAGGATTGTAAAGCTTGTTATTGTAGCTTGAATGTTATGATCATTTCTTTTCAATATGAGTAAGAAATAGTCCCTCCATTCCTAAATATAAGAACTTTTATAGATTCCACTATGGACTACATACGGATGTATATAGACATAAATTAGAGTCCAGATTCACTTATTTTCCTCCGTATGTAGTCTATAGTGGAATCTCTAAAAGGTCTTATTTAGAAATGGAGGGATTATGTATAATGCAAACAACTTTTTTTGCTAGTCACATTATTTTGTTGGCATCTTTAGTAGTAGTAGTTGCACACATAGTTGTTTCAGTTGGATACAACCCTTAAAACGTTTGCACATGATGACTTGTCATGCTCGTATTGAATGTTCGGCACCTCAAATTCTGTTCGGCTGCTATTTTCTATTGAATATTATACATAATAATACACAGTTAAACATGCATAGTTGCATCGAGGGGTATTACAAGTTTCACAGGAGGTAGGATATAGTTTGCTTAATTAATTATATATAATTGCACAAATATATTTTTGGAGTTGCACTTCGACTATCAAGCAGTTGGTCATGTCAGCATATGAATTTGCATATCTCACATAACAAGAGAGCTAAAGACTATCCCTGGTTTTCTTAACTTCAATTCCTAAAAAGAAATGCAAATCTCCTAGATCGTTTAGAGCAAACTCTGAACTTAAATCTTCCAGTAATCTAGTTATTGCCTCATTGGTGAACTAGTCACAATAACATCATCAACATATATGAGAACATAGATGAATGTCTTGAACTTGTTGTAAATAGATATGCTTTGATGGAATAAACCCTAGTTTTTGCAGCTTTGCACTTAAACGAGAATACCATGCTCTCGGGGCTTGCTTTAGTCCATACAAAACTTTATCAAGCTTATAGACATGAAAAGATGCATTTTATCCTCAAACCCAGAAGTCGGTTTCACGTACACTTCTTCTTCTTGAACACCATGAAGAAACACATTCTACACATCTAGCTGTCTAAGACTCCATCCGCTAGAAACAATGGATAACACAAGACGAATA
Source organism: Triticum monococcum (assembly GCA_034509565.1). NCBI lineage: Eukaryota > Viridiplantae > Streptophyta > Magnoliopsida > Poales > Poaceae > Triticum > Triticum monococcum. The sequence goes on from CM067842.1 coordinate 35,566,120, forward strand.
GAAGCAGCTTAAAGTGTTCACGACTGATGTTTAAATTATGATACCTTGGCAAATCACCAGTTTGCGTAAAGACTGAAATATCATAAGCTTATTTTACAACATGACATTTTCACAAGCTGAGCACAACTATTTTTGAATACCACAAGTCAACTATACTAATTTCGTGTGCTTTCAAACAAATATATTTCCTGGCAATGATATAGCATGTGTTATAAACTTGTCGAGATTACCGCATTCCCTTTCTGTCGATGCTTTTGGAAAGTACTTCCATCAAAAGCAGCATGTACCTGGCCAATCAACGGGCGTGCTCCCCCCTCAAACCGAACTGATATCAGTTACAAAAATCTTTGACTATAACTTTTTAGATATACGATATTGAAGTTATGCAAACATTGGGAAGATCATAAATTTGAAGGACACACGATAGGTAGGGAAATAAAGGGATGGGTTTTCAATAATGAAAGAAGTCACTCTCCGGGCCTATGCATGCATGATTGCTTGGACGATGTCGCTCTATAAATACTGAGTAGAAACTCCTAGAACAACTAGCAATGGCTCTTCATTTCAGTGATGCATGTCTTGGAGGCAAACCGAACTTGAGGAACATAACTACCTCATATTGCTTTCAATGATGCCAATGGCATGGTGTTATTTTTCATCTCCACATATATATGTTAGAGCTAGCTAACTCGGAATGGGAGGCAACAGGGAGCAAACACATCCTAGTTAGCTGATAAGTAGCTGAAATCCAGCAAGAGCCTGCATGTCGGCTCTGATGATAGCTAACCTCACCCCCAAGGCGACTACCATATTACTAGTAAGAACATGGGTGTGATAGTGTTAATTAGCTAAGATGGTTATTATATATGTTATTTCATAGCTAGGAAGTGTTTGGGTTGTCTATGGAGCATGGTTTTGCACCACGTTACGAATTCTACACCATCAAGCGATTTAGGTAGCCTATTTGAAGCATGGCGTCATTCATTCTGACGTGTTTATTTTTGTTGCTACTCGTAGTCCCCAAGTCCACATTTCTAGGATTCCTACAAATATGGCGACTTGTCCACCGCATAATGATAGGTGCTGTTGCTGACTAGGGAATCCTGACTTACATATGTATGTTCCACGTAGCACAGACCATGCAATCGTAGATACATTGGTCCACTTGAGAATTGAGATAGTATTATCAGTTATCACTGCTGCCTAAGCAGCTCCTAAGCATGTGACTCACTCCCTGTCCGTTTTCTCTCTCTTCTGGCGCGGTTCATCAACCTCCAGTGGAATTTCAAGTTTTCTTTTTTAATTTCTTTTGGAAGTTTAGCAGTTCAGAATCTTCAAAAGGATTGAAATTCGAACGTGGGGGCAATTAACTGACATTTGTGTCCGCATTTTCTAAAGTTAGCGAAAAACATTGATCATGTCTTGACATTCCAAAAATGAAAACTGTTATCAGAAATTGACCACATGCTACTTCATTGAGGGTTGAACCCGGGTTGGCTTAACCCTCAGTGTTGCGCGGTGCAGATTGAGCTATCAAAAAAGTACAATATATTTTGAAACTATTTATATCACGAACTAATACAACACGGTGCATTTAGCACACTATAAAATTCCAAACTCAAATTTGATCAACACTTTAAAAAACAAAAAGGAGAAATACATTAGTGAAAAGTAGCCCTAATCGCCTTCTGAGAGAGCAAAGAAAAGCGCGTGAATGCATGTGGCTATGTTTCTTCTTTGTAAGGTCTATGCAGCAAATTTATTGATTATTCAAAAAAACCTTACAAAGTAATACATCAGGTAGTCTGAAGTCATCATCTCAGCAACATCTGTTGCTACTCCTATCCACATGATGAAGGGGTGCTGATAGTCCGAGCCTAATACTAAACAGACATCGCACAAATACCTAACATCTAAAGCTAGAGGCCCCAACCAAGCCACATACTGGGTTTGGAGCACAAACCGGTCCGACGCACTCTCATGTGTCGTCGCCGCCGTCCTCAATCAATCCATCATTAGAGCAAACTAACAAACCGGCCTTGCCAAGCTTCTCTGCCATCGATGCTACCATACGCCAGGCAGCATCCTCCTCCTGTGCGAGTCCATCTCCGTGCATCAGACTTTGAGTCTCCAGAGCGTCATGCCGCCGAGATCCGCCGCCATCAATGTGTAAGATGAAGTACCGCTCCACCAAAGAAGCCGTCCACCGGTGCCTCGACCCCATGTTCACCTCCAAGAATGACGCCCCCAACGGGGAAACGACACCAGAGAGCCGCTGTCATCCGATCTACTGATCTAGGGTTTCCCCCGGAGGTAGCAGAGAGTGGCCTTGAACTTCTCCATGGCGATGCCTTCAGGAAGGGAACGACGCAGACAGCGTCGCCACCGCCGGCCTTGGCAATAGCCGATAGCAGGTTTTCACCCAGATCTTTCAAAGAATCCATCTCTCACACACGGAGCGCAGCCATCCCTGTTGGGATCTGGATGATCCAGGCCGCTGCTGCCAGATCACAGCAAGGAGAAATCCCACCCGAGACCCGCCGGCCGACCAGGGGAGAGCGAGAGCGGGCCCGCAGTACCAGATCCGCACAGGATCCGTGCCCGCGCCGCCGCCCTGAAGCCAAACCCACGCGCCGCCGCCACGACCTGGCCGCTTGCCCACGCCGCCGTCTGTCCGCCGCGTCCGCTCCACATCAGCGCCACGCCTCCGCTGCGCCGCTGCATCTCACGCTGCAGCCATACGCCGGGAGGGGGAGAGGGACCCCCCACCGCTGACGCGCACCGGGCTTCGCCCGGCGGCGCCTTCTGGCGGCGGCGAGGGGAGGGGTGGGTGTAGAGGCGGCCACGTGGTGGACGCTATGTGGCTATGTTGTTATGTCATCATTAGCGCTCACCAAACATGGTTTGTGTTTTAAGTTCCGCCAAACAAAAAGGATTCATGTTTCAACGTCTATCTGTCAAGGATAAAGAATACGAGCCTGAGTTATTCCATGGGGATAAGATTATAATTCCATACTAATCAAGTTTAACTTCTGAATTGTAATCTGTAGTTACTCACCATTTCATTATTGACCTAAACATAAGTTCATACTCCGCATTGTACTACATAATAATCAAGTCTAACTTCTGATAACCATAAAAAAAGAGTCTAACTTCTGATATGTAAACCATAGTTATTCACCATATCATTCCTCAAAGAACTTAACATAAGTTCCCGTTCTTTTTGCAAGATATTGCTAACATTACTGCAACAGTACAGGCTAATGAACGCCTGCCTAGCATCACATCCGTCGATTCGAAATGATATCTCTAAATACCCTAATACCAAATCTTCGATTATAGTTTTTCAGAGATATGACATATGCCATCACTCATCAATGAAAGCCAGTTTAATGTTCAAGTACACAAGATAGGTAAGAACTAACTATTGTTTTAGATAGTGGCAATCACTCTGCTATCCTCTATACGCATCATCACATGCATGTGACAGCTCTATAAATTGCAGACTACGTGCTAGTATTGCTCTTTTCCAGTGATGCATGGCTTAGTATTTAGCTGGACTCGCTGAACGCTGCTAGACTATATTTGCTTCCTACGCTGGCAATTGCATCCCCTGATTTATTTTTTCGAAACAGAACATCCCCTGATTTTGATCTCCAAAGTATGTTAGACCTAGCCAGCTATAGGCTTAGGACGCAACGAGAATCTAAGGCGCACAACCCTTCGCAGATGTGTTGCACATGCAAGTACACACCTTTTGCCACTCTGCAAATTTTCAACATTCTGTTGCTTAATCACCGGAGAACTAAATGCCCCTCAGCAGAAGCAAAGCAAGGACGTCGGTAACAGAGGAGTACAATGCACCAACGCTCATTGAACTCATCGCATATTTCTACGCTAGTCACACTTAAGAAGTGCTCTCTAGTCCGAGGTCAAGAAGAGTCCATCTAGGACACAAGGTTGTACTTTAACAACACAAGAAAGCCCCCAAAAGTTGCAGTCACAACAAGTTGTTCCTGTGACTAAATCAGAAGGTGTTTGATGAAATACATTCGCCGCATTCTATTTCTGCATGTCGCACACGTGGAGATTCACGGTTGATGTTTACATTTTGATAGTCGGACAAAAAACAGATTGCATGGTGACTGAAATCTTGCAAGCTTATTTTACGGTGTTACATTTTCACAATATGAGCACAAATGTTGGGGATTACCACAACCTAACAATACAAATTGGGTTCGCCTTCAAAGAAAATTATGACACAAATACGTTTTCCTGTCAATGGTATAGCAGGTGGTTGTAAAATGTAAACTCGCCCACATGACAGCGTTTCCCTCCGGTTATGCATTTGGAAAGTGTTGCCTGTCAAAAGAAACATGTATAACAACAACGGTAACGGCCAATCAATGTGCATTGCCGCCAGCTGATTCGAGGTGATATTTCCAATTACCAAAATCTTTGACTATTTAAATTTGCTGAGAAATGTATTGACATTATGCAACACTAGGAGCTGTTGTAAAGTTGAAGGACGCACAATAGGTGTGGTAGGAAGTAAGCAATGATTTTCCCCTGATGAAAGAGGATGGTTTCTGGAGATAGCAATCAATGTGCCTACGTGCTAGCTAGTATGAAAACACCCCTAGCGGAGATAGCAAGCTACTTTCGTTTCCGGATTCTAGTGATGCATGGACTGGAACCCAACCGAACTTGACAAACGTAGCTCGATCATATTGCTTTCCATGCTGGCAGTGCCATGGCCTCAATTTTCATCTCCACGTATGATCCTGGTAGCTAGGCTTGGGAGGCAATAGGGATCCAACGCATGCAAATCTTGGGGCATCGTGTGCTGCGCACATCCAAACTCGCACGGCCGGAGGCACACGCACGGAAAGGAGCTGAACCTGATTGATTTAGCTTCCGGCCAGCGAGCAGGACATGCAAAAGCTATCTCCAAACGGAAACAACCGGTTGTTCCATCAAAGGGAGCATTAAGGAGACAGATTGTCATGGTGATACTGGCGCATAAGTGTCCAAGCCAGGAGCTTCTGGACCGGATGATGCCACGGCTAACTCAACAGACTGTTATTCATTTTCTCAAAAAAATAAAAAAGCCTGTTATTCATTTAATTCTTTTATTAAATTAAATGAGTAAATTTTCCCTCTTTTTTTAACGAGCTACAACTTGTTATGCTCTGAGTTCTATTATATAAGAAGACAAAGAATTTATTTATTTTTGAATGGGGCATAACCCCTTTCCATTACATAAGCAAATACAACCATTCTCCCTCCGATCAAGTTTAAAGAAAACAAAGAACGGGAAAAGCGAGTTCAATGCATCACCAGAAAACCCACTGCAAGTGTCCGTCGTGGAAACACTTGCTATGGGGCGAAAACCCGACGACAATTTTGAGCAAACTACCCAAAAGGCAGGAAGAGTTGAAACGGGTTTAGGGGAAGCTCACAGGCGAGCATAGGCAACCAAACCACTCGCGCAGGAGCAGTAACCAGCAAACCCAAAGTATACAAGGCAAAAGACTACGAGCGATGCAGCCAGTGAAGCTTCAGGTCTCTGCCATGTCATCAGAAGCAGCATAAATCCTCATCATCGTCGCCGCATTGTCTCGAGCGGCCGTGCACCATGTACCATTGCTTTCCGATCCTCACCTTTCAGCAATCCTGCCCAGTATTTGAGAAATACACAAGCAGAAAACACCACATGAAACAGAGACCTGGGCATTTTAAATTCAAAGGTTGCTTTGTTACAGAAATTACAGATTGCCCAACACACTGCAGCAAGACGGAATGTATAGAATTTGGCACCATCCGGCAAGAAAACATAACATCATGAGTAATACTGCCAAATTTTATTTGGACGGAGATTAGTACCCAAAACTGAGCCAACAGTACGCCATGCTACTCTGGCTACTTGGAAAAGGAAGAATAGATGTTGAGAGGTCTAGGATTTAGGAAGGAAGAATAGATGTTGAGCATTTTTGCATCTCTACCCACTTTTTAAATAGATGATGAGCATTTTTGGTTACCAGCCCAAGAAAAGGAAGAATAGATGTTGAGAGCCTGGTCATCACGTCTCTAGTCAACACTAGACCCAAGCCTGATCCAAAAAAATGCCACTCCAATTTCTTGAGGTTGAAGCCTGATCCAAAAAAGGGTTAATTTGATAAATGCCACTCCAAATCTGGCGATTCTGAGAAATGCCATTGCAATTTCCAAACTTTGAAAAATGCTATTTCATGCAATTTCCAGTGGCATTTTTCGAAGTCTGGAGTGGCGTTTTTCAAAGTTTGCAAAAATTGCAGTGGCATTTTTCAAAGTTTGAAAATTGCAGTAGCATTTTTATGAATTGCCATAATTGGAGTGGCATTTATCTAATTAACCCTTTTTTCAAATGTATTCTTAGACAAACTTGGTAGTAAAGCTCTATCTAGGGCCCAAGCTCCACCTGATCTGGTCAGGCAACTAATTTAAGCTCCAAGAGTTTATTAAGTTCTTCGCAGAAAAAAAGAGTTTATTAAGTTTCGCATCTCTACCCACTCCTCCAACAGAGGGGGGGGGGGTGAATATATCTACGAAAGACACTCCCCATTCAGAGACAGTGATATCTTGTTTATGGCAAATGCTGAGAACAGCAAAGGGAACTTGATACACAAGGAGTCATTATTGTTCAAGGGTCCGTCCACAACCTGGCAATGCTGCCACAGTTTAGCATGATTTTTCTGCCGGCCAAATAGTACTCTTCACCTTTAGAATAGCTTTCCACACGGAAGAGAGTCTTAAGTTACAAGGAGAAGATCTAAATGAACTAGGAGTAGATGATGCCCCGCATGTTTAGGAGAGTCATCCCACTAATTTATATAGGAGAGTCATCCTAATAATGTAGCGGAACAAATCTCTAATATGGTCATCCCACTAATAATATAGTGGATTACTCTCCTAGATATATACTCAATTAGTGGGATGAATATATTAGAGTCTAAATTAATGGGATGACTCTCCTAATTTATTTATATCTCAATAATATAGTGGAAAAAAATCTCTTCACGATAAGATATTTTCTTCAACACCTATGGTTGTGGATCGAGCGTACAAGCGATCGAAAGAGACGGCGGCAGTGGTGCGACGAGGACAACTCGTTCATTATGCAACCAGCCCAACACTGACTTGCTATAAACACCACCACGCTTAGTCATCACAGCGGGACGCCATTCTCACCGTGAGTCCGTGACACCGTCGCACGCACACAACAAGGTCAGCCATGGACAAGAAGAGGGTGGCCATCGTCGGCGCCGGCCTGAGCGGCCTGGCGGCGTGCAAGCACCTGCTGGAGCGCGGCTGCCGGCCGGCTGTCTTCGAGGCGGACACCGTCCTCGGCGGCGTGTGGGCGCACGCGCCGGAGTGCACCAGGCTCCAGACGCCGCGGCCCATGTTCCAGTACTCCGACTTCCCGTGGCCGGAGTCCGTCACTGAGGTGTTCCCGGACCACCGCCAGGTCGCGGACTACCTCGATGCCTACGCGCGGCACTTCGGCGTGCTCGATTGCATCAGGTTCGGTCGCAGGGTGGTCGGGATGGAGTATGTGGGCGTCAGCGAGGAGCAGGTGGCGGCGTGGGAGGACTGGGCTGGGTGCGGCGAGGCATTTGGTTCCGGCGACGGTGAGTGGTGGCTCACGGTGGCCGACGTGGACGGCCTCGTGGAGGTAAGGATCCAACATATTTGCACATATACTTCCATGGTGTATACTGTGTATGCCCCTGGCTACACGGCACCATTGGTGCGCTGAGAACAATGCACTGCACTGTTGGTGATATTGATTCGTTGGACTTTATGATGATATATATGCTGCACCTACTAATGTGATTTTTCGGCACATGAACGTCACACTCACACAGTCAGACAACATAGAAGTGCCACCTACCCCAAAAAATGGCATGTGACCACTGGAAGTGAATAAATCAACATCTGCTCCCTCCGTTCTAAATTACTTGTCACGGGTATGGATGTATCTAGATGTATTTTAGTTCTAGATACGTCCATTTCTGCGACGAGTAATTTGGAACGGAGGGAGTACTTTTCTGATCTTCCGGCTTCAAGTGATACTCCATGTACTAGTAACCTCTCATCTTTGATGTTCTAAATTCAAGCTTGGATGGCCATGAGCCTTCAGAATCTCAGGGAAAATACTAGGAGCAGGAATCGAAGTCTCCTTTTTTAGTTATAAGGGGCATTGCCCCTAACTCATTCATCTTGAGGGATGGTAAGTGAATGATAGCGAAGCACGGTTCCACGAATTATTACAGTGGCACCACTTCTCTACCACCAACTCATCACCCGGCATCCCAAAAAATATATCATCTGGCACTGATCATACACAAAAATAAAATGTACCACATGTGTTGCTAATTAAGAGAATTGATTGCAATATATCTCAGTGAGACTTGATAGTATGGAGCATAAATATTTGTATTAATAATATGAGGGCCAGAACTAAGAATACATATGATTTTTTGTATTTGATTGTTGTATGGTTTTTTTATTGAATATAGGTAGCATTATACAATGCAAATTCCCATCCATGGTTCCATGAGTGGAGGGGGGCCTTTTTCTATGCATGATTGTGTACCGAGTTTGCATGCTTGCACATAGAAATGAGTTAGTGGGCATCACCTATTTGGTTATATAGAATGTCCAACTTTTACAATCAAACAACACAACCAAACACCCAGATGCAATGGATAGTATGACCCTAATTAATCTTACGATCGGAATTTACCATGCAAACAAATAAGTAGTCAACTATCAGATCATGCTTTTCTTCTTCTAAATTTAACCTCTCGGGTAAATGAATGGCAATAATTCGGATTGTCTGTGCAATTCCACTTCCCCTCATTTCCAGGTACACAAGGCAGACTTTGTGCTTCTTTGTGTTGGGAGGTTCAGTGGTGTGCCCAACATACCTACATTTCCTATTGGCAAAGGCCCAGAAGTGTTTGACGGGAAAGTGATCCACTCCATGGAGTACTCAAAAATGGGAGGCAAAAAAGCTCGGGAGATGATCAAGGACAAGCGTGTGACTGTTGTTGGCTACCTAAGATCAGCAGTAGACATTGCAAATGAATGTGCAAACATGAATGGTACACAACGTCATTTCCTTACAATAAAATTATCTCCTTTCCTCTTGCAAGAAGGTTGATATATCATTTTTAGAGTGGTAACCTAAGCATTATTATATATAGCCAGTTTTTTGCATTATCAAATGAGCCATTGTCTACAAATGTTATGTTTTCCTAGTTTCTATAGTTGCATTGGTATGATAAAAATAAGGCTATGATTTTATTACTAATTGTTTATTAGTTCTTTAGGTACCAAAAACCCATGCACAATGGTAGTACGAACAAAAAGTTGGATTATACCAGACTACTATGCTTGGGGTGTCCACATATCAAATTTCTATCTCACCCGCTTCGCCGAACTACTTATTCACAAGCCTGGTGAAGGCTTTCTCCTCAGCATGTTGGCTACTGTCTTGACTCCACTGGTAGTACAACATGTTATATTTTTGTATTAAATTGTAATCGAACTTGTCATCATTGAAAGTTTAAATGGTTTTGTTTGGACTAAATCCAAACATGCATGTTTTGCCTTGTTTGTGTTGAGTAGAGGTTGATGTTTTCGAAGTTTGTTGAGAGCTACTACTCCATTGCAATGAAGAAACATCACATGGTGCCTAACCATAGCTTTTTTGAGGGATTAGTGGCATGTGTGGCTGCCATTGCACCAAAGGATCATTACAAGAATCTGGAGGAAGGTAGCATCATTCTTAAGAAGTCAAAAACATTCAGCTTTTGTGAAGAAGGTGTGCATGTAGAAGGAGAATGTACTCCAGTAAAGAGTGACATCGTTATCTTCGGAACCGGATTCAAGGGTGATCAAAAGATCAAGGACATGTTCACATCAGAATACTTTCAGAGCATAGTCGTTGGCTCAACATCAACGACCGTGCCACTTTATAGGTAATGAACTCGCTATATATGCATCATATTTATGTAGTTTGAACGTCTTGATTTTGACGAGTATGTTAATTCCTTATTTTAGGGAGTGCATCCATCCAAAGATTCCACAGCTCGCGGTCATCGGCTATTCAGAGAGCTTGACAAATATCTATACAACAGAGCTTATGTCCAAGTGGATATCACATTTTATGGATGGTGGTTTCAGATTGCCAAGTGTCAAAGAAATGCAGAGGGATGTCCTTGAATGGGAGAAGTTCATGAAGCGCTACTCTCGAGACTATTTCCGTAGGTCATGTGTTGGAATTGTTCATATATGGTATAATGATCAACTATGCCAGGACATGGGATGCAACCCAAGAAGGAAGAAGGGTTTTTTCTCTGAATTATTTGAGCCTTATGGTCCTTGTGATTATGTTAATCTTCACCCCAAGTAATAGTAGACCATATGTTTGCACTTGTGTATAAGTTGTCTACCAGACCCCTCGTGTTTACATACTTGCATGGTTTCTTGTCATAATATTGTACGGTATTGTGCCCGGACCAGTTGGTGGCTTGTTCGGTCCACCAATCTAGTGTAGTAATATCCAATGTCAAGGAAGAAATAAAAGCATAGGCACAATTATTATACCATATACTCGTGCCTCTTAGAAATCCCTTATTGAAAGTATACTATATATATGTAGAATTATATATAATGTTAGCCTCTGTTGTCTATTACTAATCCCTTGCTAATTACACGTACATTGCTACAAAACAATAATAACAATACATATCTAAGATTTGAGTGAGTGGAAATTTACTCACCTCAAAAAGATACAAAAGTATATAAACAAAGACTATGTCATCATTTGGAATAGTGTTACTCTCTATATCCTTGGGTGGATATATACTTACATTACTTTTTAGCAAAGACTACACACAACAATTCAAACTTGAATAGTGAAATAGAATAACAAAATTGCCTTATATCCCAAATTTCTCTAAGATGGTCAAATGTGGGGCCTCCGTGCACATCCATGGGGGGGTACCATCCAGTCGCAAATGAAGCTCGCCCACCCGCGGAGGAAAGCTCACACTACCCTCCCGACACCACCTAAGACCGCCGAACCAAGCCTAACAAGCACCGCCGCCGTCGAAAGAGCGACACCATAGCCACACTACCACGTCCACCGGCCAAGCAAACTATACCAGAGGCAGCCGCCCGCAGCACCCGCCGCCACCTTGGGCGTGCGAAAACACAGCACTGCATGTCACATCGTCACCACACATACGTGCCAACCACGTTGAGGTACCCAGGGCCAGCGCCATGCCTTGGCCCGGGGCCGTCTGGCTGCACCGGCCCTGCGCGCAAAGGGACGAAGAGGCCCCGCCTCCGTTGAGCTTCGCTCGGCCGCACCTTCTGGTGGAAGTGAGGGAGGAAGAGGAGAAGCCCAACAGTGATGATGTAGGGTTACCTCCCGGTCACTATGAGGGGGTTATGTGGGAAGGCAGGGCTTTTTTTGGTCGACGTTGTGGCATAGACTACCGGTCAATAAGCATGTTCTCCCCTTGATCTAAAATGACACTTCCCAAAGCCAAATCTTTGATTGCATATTTTTCAAAAGATGACATGTATGCCCAATCATGCATCAATGACAGCTATATTAAAGTTCAAGGAGACAAGATAGGTAAGAAGTAATAAGAGGTTGTGAGATAATGGAAGAGGTTACTGTCCCAACCTCTGCAGGGGCTCTATAAATTACAGAGTGTGCTAGTATGTGAAAACCTAGAGAGAGCAGCAAGGTAGTACATTTTCTAGTGATGCATAATTTCAAATTAAACCAAGCTTTATGAGATATATGGATAGGTCATATTTTCTTCCCATTCTGGCAATCGGCATTGTTTAAAGAAAGAATGTGAGACACATAATTCGACCTAAGAGAGATCAAACTCAGGTCGGTTGGGTGAAACCACACCCCCACCACCACTGGGCTTTGAGCCCATCCACGCAACACCTTAAATTTTTTCCTGTAAGAATAGCGATGCCTTAATTTTTTATCTCCATGGTATATGTTAGCAAGCTAGCTAGGCTTGGGAGGCAATAGGGAACTAAGGCATGCGATCACAGACTGCTTGTCCAGTTCTGGGCATTCAACCACGCAAGGTCTTACAACACGATTGAATTCTCAATGTTGCGGTTAATTGTCACTCAAAAAGTCTTATCTTTAGAAGTAAAATGTAGACGTCAAGACCTAGAAAGAGCACCATGTAGAAAAGTACGGTGTGCCGGCGTTGTGAGGATCCCTGCCATTGACAGCTCAAGGATGGGGATTCATGGCGTTTTGACATATTTTGTTCTCAGTTGGCGGGTGCGGGGACGAGAACGTGGACCTCATGCTCTTCCCCTTGCTCGACGGGGTTGGAATGAACGAACAATGTGAAGCCCCGACACCTGGCCGCTGCAGCCCATCTGTCCTGCTCGCCATGTCCTTGTCGTCGGTGTTAGAAGGGAGAGAGAGGATTGGTGAAATAGTTGTTGTAATGCTTGAGCCTCGTGGGCATATATATAGGAGTACATGTTCATCTTGGAGTACAAGGCAAGGTAGAATAATCCTGCGTTATCCTAGCTTTTCTAATAATCACGATACTCAACATCCCCCCACAGTCACAATGGTAGCGACGCAGCCAATGAGATTGGAGAAGAATCCGAAGGCAAACTGACCCCCCCCCCCCCCCCCCCACACACACACACACAATCGTAACGGTTCGATGCATCGTGGAAGCCGTGGCAGGAGTGGAAACCGACGAGGTTGCTCAAGCAAGGCGGTAGCCCTTTGTGCCGTTTGTCGATGTAGCCGAGAGCGTAGGGTGGTGTACCCGTGGTCGAGGTAGTCGTGCGAAGGATGTTGTGGTCGATGTCGAGTGGGGTTGGCCGGTGTCGAGGAAGTCCCCGTGGAGCCGCGTGCGCAAGGGGGCATCAAGTTAGTATGGTCGCAGTGGTGTCGAAGTAGTGGTGCGCCGGGAACAAGATGATGTTGACAAGGCGTCACGCTGGGTTTGCCAAACCCGGGGAAACGTCATAGACGAACACAGTGGCGAATCTAGGAAGAAAATGAAGGGTAGGCTAAAATCAACAGCGATAAAGCTAAGCTCTCTTTTGAAAAAAAAACCATTATGTTCTAACCTTGTTGTCAAAATAAGGTCAGAATTTCCCAAATTGCTACTTAAAACATGTAGTATTAACTAGATTTTTTTAGGATTTTTGAATATATATATGAAATTTTGAACCAAAATTTGAATTTATCTTGCGAAATAATCATTATCTCCCTATCTTGTTGTCCATATAAGTTGGAGGAGGGATTACAATCACAATAGTTAAGGGAAGGGTATCAAGGTTCAGATTAGCTGGGATAGGTTCAGGACTTCAGGTTCAGTGCGAGGAGTGCATGCATGCATACTTATTTTTCTACACTTCTTTTTTGCAAATAAGTTGCATTGGACACTAAATTAGCTAACAGTACATGAACTAGTGATTACAGTAGATAGAGGCTGGGCATTCGTGTGTGGTGCCTGTTCGCTGCGCATGTGTGGCATTGTGTGTTTACTACGTATTGAGCTGGGATGAAAATACTAGTAGTAGTAGTAAAAAAATACTATTATTTGGAGGGTAGGCTTGAGCCTGTTTAAGCCCTCCTAGTAGACTCGCCGCTGGACGAACACATGTGTCAGTGTTTCTAGCACCGGGCATGCGTAGATGAACGAAGACAAAGTTGACGAAGCGTCGCACCAGGCTTGCCAGGCCCGGGGACACGTCATGGACGAAGCCACGCATCAGTATTACCAGCACCGGGCATGCGTAGACGATGGACCTGCACAAGCTGTACGCCATGTCGAGGAGTCGGAGGGCCAGCAGAGAAGAAGACTTGACGACAGTTGTGCCGCCAATCGGCGTATGGCCGATGTCACCAATGGTGGTCGGAGTAGACGAAGTGATCGGTGTAGATGACGGCGACGCTGGCGACGGGCTGGTGCTGGACGAAGACGAAGGGGGTGAACGGGCGACGGCAACGGTTATGGGGGTAGCGGCTGCGACGGACGAAGAAGGGCAGCGGTGGCGGCCTGGCGGCGGCGGCTTGGTTAGGAGTGCGGCGGCGATGCTCGAAGTAGCCGAGGAACCCGACAGCGTGACGAAGACAGGCGCGGACGGTGGCGTTCCCACGCCAAGGGAGGTGGCGCGGCGCATACCATGAAAAGTTGACACGCGATGACGGCGGAGTGGACGGCCGGTCGTGGCGCTACGGCCCGAAGGGGCGATGCAGCAGCGGCGGGCAGGCGGGTTGGGGCGACGGCGGGGACCGCGAGCCATGGCGCTGCGGCCCGAAAGGGCGACGGAATGTCGGCGCGCGAGTCGGTGCAGCCGTGGGGACGTCCTCGGATGACGGCGGAGACCGCGTGCCACGCTTGCTACGATCTGATGAGGCGACGCAGCGGCAGCATGAGGGTCATTGCAGCCACGGAGACGGCCTGGAACAGTCGTACTTGGAACGGCGGTAGACCGCGGACTGCTACACTACGGCCCAAAGAGGCGACACGGCAGCAATACACGAGTCGATGCAGCCACGAAAAAAACCACGAGGCGGCGGCGCTGCGCCCGACGAGGCGACGCAGCGACAGGCGTTGTACTCGGGACGATCTTCACGGACCTATGGAGACGCGCGAGCAACGGGCCAAATCGTCCGTGTGGCGTCAATGGAGCGGAGCAGCGGATAGATGATCAATCTAAACGCTCGCGAGGTTGAGGACGTGGTTGCTGGACGGACGATGAAGTTGGTGTAGCTGTGTATGGCCGGATGTAGCAGGAGGCGCAGCGGGCCAGCGGAGACACGCTTGAGCAAAGAGACGCCCTGGCCAAGGTAGCACTCACGTGCGGTGCATGTGACAGGAAAGTGCCATACACCCAATGCGTGCTTGCATGTGAACAGGGCCGGGCCACGAGCGTCAGCCGATGCACCAGCACGCGTGCAGCCTGGAGTCCGTGAAGCAGCCGATCCAGATAAAGGCGGGAGTTTTGATGGAGGAGCCCGATCGAATCAAGGCGTCGATGGCCGGTGCAGAGTGACTGACGGACGGGTGCGCGGACGACAGCCGTTTCGGGTCGCCGCGTGGCGCACGAGGCCGCCCAGTCGGAGAAGACGACGATGTAGTTGATGCCGAAGTCGGAGTTTAGATCTAAAAATCAAAAAGTAAACACCGATTAAGATGACCAGCGAGCGAGAGAGAGAAAACCCGGTGGGCGGCGGCTAGGGTTTGAATCAGTTAGGCTGATATTAGTTAGAAGGAAGAAAGAGGATTGGTGAAATAGTTGCTATAATGCTTAAATCTTATGGACATATATATAGAAGTACGTGATCATCTTAGAGTATAAGATAAGGTAGAATAATATTCTACACTATCTTAGTTTTCTTAATAATCATGATACTCAACGGTTCAGTCACCCGGCGCCCAGCTTAAAGATTAGGGTCCATGGTTGTATGTGATCCATTCCTTTAGGATCTGATCTAGCTTTGCGGGTTTCGATCTCGATGACCCATTAATTTTTGGGCAATGCTAGGCGCCGTGCACCGGCCGAAAGTTTTAGACGGTCCTGCCCCAGCCCTTGGATGCGAGCCCGTGTGGCCACTGGATGCAGCAAAAAAAAATGATTCGTCCTGGGCTTCTTCTAACTCAGGTTAGATCTGCAGCTCCTACTCTGTGTCCTCGTCGCCGCGCCTCCAGTCCCCTTTGGTGGTCGTCCTCGTCGCCGGTCCCCACCCTCGCCGTTCGTCCTTGTTTGCTAGTCCCCATCCTCACCGGCTGGCTATCCTAGTCGCCGGTCCCTACCCTCGTCGGCCGTCTTTGTCGATGTTCAAGCTTTTCCCAGATTGGCCTGCCGTTGCAGCTCTTGACATAGCCGTTGCAACTCACCACGGCGACGGGTATAGCTCCGTCGCCGCCCCTCGCCGTTGATGCTCGCTGTAGACGACCACGATGGCCACCCAGTCAATCAACACCATTGAAAAACCGTCGCAAACCCCCTGTGTTGCATACGCTAGAAAAAAAGCTTCAACCCCTGGATGGAAAAGCTTTAACCTCTATATGGAAAAGCTTCAACCGGCACTGTGAAACAGGAGGAGATGCAACCGCTCGCGCAAAATGCTTCAATCTTAGACTGAAAAAGTTTCAAGCAAATAATAGAGAGAGCTTCAATCAAGCGCTGCTCAAGAACGAAAAAAGTTTCAAATTGTTTACAAAAAAATTTTGATCATGGATGAAAAAAGCTTCAACCGTGTATGAAAACAGCTTCAACCGTTGGAAAAAAAGCTCCAACCAGACACTGCAAACCAGAGAAAAATTGCCAACGTTGACATAAAAAGCTTCAACCGTATATGGGAAAGGCTTCAAACGGCTATCGGCGACAGAAAAGTTGTGGTTGCAGTCCGCGGTCACCTCGGTCATCGCCGTCGCGCAACCCGACCGCCGCAGGGTTGCAGCACATAGACATCGTCGTGGTAGCACCACATCGTCCCCGGTTGCAGCATCTCCCGTGGTCACCCCGGTCGTCGGTCGCCTTACATGGATGTAGCAAAAAACTTCACCGGTAGAAGCAAAATTCTACTATGGTTGCGGCAAAAATCAAACACCGTCGCCGTCTTTCGCGAGGTCGCAACTCCGCCTTACATGGATTTAGCAAAAAACTTCAGCAGTAGTAGCAAAATTCTACCACGGTTGCTACAAAAATCGTCGTTGTCATCGTCGCGAGGTCACAACTCTTCCTGGATGTAGCAAAAAACTTCGCCAGTAGTAACAAAATCCAACTGCGGTTGCAGCTTCCCCTTGTTGTGCAAATCCATTGAAGCTTTTCTATCTATGGTTGAAGCTTTTTTCAACAGCTGTTGACGCTGTTCTAGGTGACGGTTGCAACATTAGTATACACGGGGTACATCCAGCCATGGCAGTAGGCAGCCATGGCGACCGGCAAGGGAGTGCCTGGCCGCCGGCGATGGAAGTCGTGGTCGCTCAGTCGCAGCCCGGCGGGAGAGGGAAGGGGGGAGGGGATGCGCCCGCGTGAAGGCTCGAGGTAGGGGATGGATCTGGCCATGGCGGCAGGAAGCCATGGCAGCCGGCGAGGGGAGCCTAGCCGGCGATGGAGATCGTGGTGGCCCAGTTGCAGCTCGGGAGGAGGGGGAGGGGGGAGGGGACATGCTTCCAGGAGGAGGCGCTCGTGAGAGGAAGAAGATGCACAGAAGAAAAAAAATGTTTCGCTCGAGGCCCACCTAATGTACGTGGAAAAGAGCGAGCGAGCGAGGGGCACCGGCCGAGCGTTCAGCCGGTTCGCCGATGCCAAACATTTCCCTTAATTTTTAGCTTTGGGTGGGAAGGTGCAAATTCTGATGCGAGTAATTGGTTGCTCTTAGTAGACACTTCGTCTTTAATTCTTTTTTCAGGAGATTCTACATAGGTGTAGTTCTGTCTGATGCAAGTGCATAATCAATCTTCTTGCCGTGAAAAGAACCGCACTCCCAGATGCAAACATTGAACGGCTTGTAGTGCTGTGATGGTGCCATCTAAAAATCAATCTGTACGTACAGCCTTCTAGGGGGTTGAAAGCTGAATCAGATCGCCTTCTAGGTGCTTGGTGGTTTGCTTTATAATATAAGACGAGAGAAACCCTTTTTCGTAAAGCTGAATCAGATCCTAGTTTTGCGATGGTGACATATGCGGAATGAGTCAAGGTCTGTATGAATTACTCCGGATATCCAATTTGCCAGTGAGGAAAATGTCACCAATTTTTATGTTTCTGCCCTCACAACAAGTTAATTTGTCTTTTAATATAAAAATGAACAATGTTACTTCTATGAAAAGGCTGTGGTGCTTGTATTTATGTAATCATTATGTCATCATAGTCTTTAACGATCGTGGTTTGTTTTCCAATATCTATTAGGAATTTTGAAGTATTGAATTCTATTAAAATAAACGACATGCCATTTGGAACAAAGGAATGGCTTACCAAGATTCCTTGGAATGGGGCGATTCCAGCGGAATTTTGGAGGAAAACAAACACGATGTCTTACCTTATGTTTTCTCCATTTGTGTCTACAATTCCTGAGTTTTTCTTGTGAGGTATCCAAATTGACCATGTTGGAGTATTCAAGTGTTTTAGAGAGAAATTTAGAATACATGACATCTCGGTCATGTATTTTTCCTACTACTACATTTTAAGTTATTGTGTTCCAAATGGGATCTATATACCTAGAAGAACAGACGTTCTAACGGAACTATAGATATGACAAGTAATATATAACAGCCTAAACCCTCAGCACGATACTAGGACACAAGTAACATGATATTACACATGTTGAAGCTTGCAGAAACAGTACCGACCAATCAACATTGTCCTCCCCTTGATCTGAATTGACACTTCCAAGTGCCAAATCTCCGATTACACCTTTTTCAAAGAAAGAATATATATGGCAGGCATGCTTGAATGAGAGCTATAATAAAGTTCAAGGACATAAGATGGGTAAGAAGTGATTGGAGTGTTGTGAGATGATGGAAGAGATCACCCTCCAAGCTTCTCCACCCACCGACGTGTGCCTCATGGCGCTCTATAAATCACGGAGTATGTGCTAGTATATGAAAATTAGAGCAACTAGCACAAGTTCTTCATTTCTAGTGATTCTTAGCTTAGAATTAAACCAAACTTGAGGAGGTATCTAGGTCATATTTGCTTCCATGCTGGCAATGGCAAATTGGCAATTAATGCCTCAATATTCTCTATGAGAATAGAATCGCCTTAATTTGTGTTCTCCACGTATATGTTAGAGAAAGTTGGCTAGGCTTGGGAGGCAATGGGGAAACTAAGGCACACAAACATTGTCATATTGTCTGTCATAATGTACAACACTCCACGAGGAATCATCTGGAGAGTGTTTTCAGATAGAGTGAATTCTACTTTGTACCCTGTAGTTGTACATTTGTGACACATATTAGACCTTTTAGTGGGACGTCTATAAAAAATCAGATTTGGAAGACTTTGAACACGGTTTTACCTTAGTTTCGTGTTTCCTTGTTTATGTTAGATAGGATCGGCATGTTGGGTCTATGATTCGAAAAAAAACATGTAAAGATCCGAGGGCAACATTGACGATCATGTTCAGACTTCTCTTGTCCATCTGTTCCATTCCTCGTCTTCGTCCACTTATTTTTTGGACCTCGGGCGTCATCTCACACCATGCATGATGGACATGCATCAGTAAATGAGGGTCCAAAGCTTTCAGAAGGGTACTCTAGGAAAATATATATTTGATGGGGTAATTAGTGTCACAAATAATGTACAACTACAGGGTAAAAAGTGGAATTCACTCTTTCAGATACCCACTATTGTTTTACATACTTCTATTGTTTCAAATCCTTCCACTTGAAACAATACCTCATTTTCGGTTGACAAGCTCGTAAGTATGTTGAGTATTTCAGACAAAAAAGTAGGTTTAGAGCATCTCTAGTAGATCCCGTAAAAG
Organism: Triticum monococcum; assembly: GCA_034509565.1. NCBI lineage: Eukaryota > Viridiplantae > Streptophyta > Magnoliopsida > Poales > Poaceae > Triticum > Triticum monococcum. The sequence goes on from CM067842.1 coordinate 35,585,684, forward strand.
GCCAGAAACTATGAAACAACCGCAACATTATGGTTTTGAGCGAAAAAATGCCATTCCAAACCCCGCAAAACGGCCGGTCCTATTAAAATTTATACCACTCCCCTTAAAATAACCTCTTTCCCAAGATATGGAGTTTTGGAGGCAAAATTTTCAGCTCCCCCAATACCAGAAAACCGTTGGTGGGAAGGAAGTTTGTGTTGTTGTCCCAACATACATTTTATTTTATTTTGTACTTCGACTTGATGTTGGGATGTGGTGGTTTGCTTTATATACAAGCAGGTCGACAACTTGTTTCGAGAAAACCGAGCCAATGATATATTTTACATGACATATAATAAAGAAAATACTATATTTGTTAGTTAAATTAACGATCAAAATTAGCCTCAAAATACCCACGGGACTTTGTAAATTCGAACGAAGGTAGAAACTAACTTAGGAGGACAAAGTAGTAGAAAAGCTTTGCATGCTGCCATCGACTAATTAACCGCGGGAATCACTTGGTGAGCATGGACATGACAAAGACCTAGGAGACTTACGCCCTGTTTGTTTGGGCTTATGCTTCATCTTTTACAGCCTTTTCACTTTGGATATAAAAAAACAAAAACAAAAAAGCTTGTATTTAGAGGCTTTCGGCTTTGGCTTTTGGCTTATACCCTCATATAACAACATTGATTCATAAGCTAAAAGCCGAACCCAAAAGTCTCTACTTTGAAGATTTTTTTTGACTTTTAAGCTAAAGTGAAAAAGCTTATAAGCCTGAACAAACAGGGTCTTACTATCCAAATTAGCCTTAAAATACCTAGGAGACTTGTATGTGTAAACCCAAAGGAAGGTACTAGAAGCTAAAACTCGGGGGGAGAAGCTTGCAGAAAGCTCTGCACGCTGCCGCCCACTGATTAACCGCGGGAATCACTTGATCAGCACAACCATGGCGAAGACGTTGCTTTCATCTGGAGAGATCCCATGCTTTCTCCGCACCTCCACTCCACTCCGTTCCATTCCATTCCTCCCTCTCCCTCCTTCCTTCCTTCCGGCTGTCTCCCCCCTTTTCTTCTCCCCGTCAGCTACAAAACCGCGCTCCATGCCTCCTTCCCCTGCTCCAAACCAACCAGAGCTCCTCTGTTCCATCCAGGCATCAAGAAAGAGACGGAGAAAGGCACACGTTGGGTGACCATGTCGTCGGCGACGGGGCCGGTGGTGGACGCGGAGTACGTGGCCGAGATCGAGAGGGCGCGCCGGGACCTCCGCGCGCTCATCGCCAGCAAGAGCTGCGCCCCCATCATGCTCCGCCTCGCGTGAGTTCCTCGTCCCCATTTGTTGCTTGAGCAATGCACGTCTTGTTAGAATTTTGTAGTAGCTTGACGACGGCGGCGATCATGGTGCGTGCAGATGGCACGACGCCGGCACCTACGACAAGAACACCAACACCGGAGGCCCCGACGGCTCCATCAGGTTCCCGGCGGAGCTCGGCCACGCCGCCAACGCAGGGCTCAAGATCGCCGTCGACCTTCTTGGTCAGCACTGTCAGATTCTGTTTTGTTATGCTCAGAGTTTCGTTTCTGATCGAGTTAAGAAAGTATAACTGAATTTTTTTCTACTGAATGCCCGTGGTGCAGAGCCAATTAAGCAGAAGCACCCCAAGATCACGTACGCCGACCTGTACCAGCTCGCCGGAGTCGTGGCCGTCGAGGTCACCGGTGGACCAACCATAGATTTCGTCCCCGGCAGGAGGGTAAGTTCATCAAATCAGCAGCAACATTTGCTCTATTAATTGTCGGGGAAAAAACATCAGTTTTACCATAGCAACCATGTATTGCAGGATTCTTCAGTTGCCATTGAGGAAGGACGCTTGCCAGATGCTAAGCAAGGTAACCAACTTACACAAATATTTAGTACAGTAGATTCCAGTGGCACATTGTTTCTCTTCGTGAATGAAATGTGGGATGCAAAAACTTACTATTGTGCTGCCCAAATAACAGTTTTAACTAATGTGCTTGAATTAGAGTTTGCTTCTGACAGTCATTGGCTTAAAGAGAAAAGAGAACTGAAAATTGCTTATGTTTATCATGTGACCAGGTGCTTCACACCTCAGGGAAGTTTTCTACCGAATGGGCTTGACCGACAAGGACATAGTGGCACTCTCGGGTGGCCATACTCTGGTACTACGACAACGCCTTTTTTTCATATTGAGAGAATTGGTTCATAAGTCATGGTTCTTCAGACTATTGATCTGCATTGTACGTTTTTAGGGGAAAGCTCGTCCCGACAGATCGGGATTCGACGGTGCTTGGACAAAAGATCCACTGAAGTTCGACAACTCCTACTTCGTGTAAGCATAATTATGCCAGTCGTAGATTGCACATTGGCTTAACATTATATAGCTGTGATGTCATCAGCTCAGAACAACCTTGTCATTGTTGGACTTCATCTTCTGTATATGCTGCAGTGAGCTTCTGAAAGGGGACTCTAATGGGCTACTGAAGCTGCCTACAGACAAGGTTCTCGTGGAAGATACCGATTTTCGTCGCTTCGTTGAATTATACGCAAAGGTAAAACAGAATTCAATTCAGAATATATATCTCCAATCTGTGTGCTACATTCATCTTGCTTAGCGTGTGGGATTATTATGTTTCGCGCAGGATGAGGATGCCTTCTTCAGGGACTATGCCGAGTCGCACAAGAAGCTTTCCGAGCTCGGTTTCACGCCTTCTCGCGCCACTCTACTCGCGTGGGGGTGCAGAGACAAAGCCAAGAGGGCTGTCACGAGAACTACCGCTGTCTTTGCGGTTGCAGTTGCGGTCATCGCCTGTGCTTACATCTGTGAATCCAAGAGGAGGCTCAGTGGTTAACTTGCAAGTCTCCATGTGCATATAACTGCAAATTTACTGATGGGCTCTGAAGAACAAAGTTAAATCGTACATTGAGATGTTGTGCAGTAGTATTTGTAACTGATGTGCTGATACAGCGACGAGAATGCGTGCTACTATCTATCATATATGTAACATTGTGTAGTTGTATAGACAGTGAAATAAGGGAAATTACAGTGGTTGTTGATCGTGCAAGTTTCTACGGGAGTTCCTCAGAGCTCTCAAGTGGTAGAAATTATCTGTGGCAATGAATGAGTGTCGTGTCACAATCGACGACCACTGCAATCTTTGGCAATGAATAATCCGGTAATCTTTCTCAAGTTCTCAAGTGAGCATTTTTTGGGAGAAGAACTCACATGAAAAGTAAAGATAAGGGACTACGTAGATTAGGGTCTCATTTCATGAAAATATGTTCAGCATGTAAAGAAAATGACAACGTGTATTCGAAAAAATGTTCATCTTTTTTTACGTTCAACATGTACTCAAAAAATGTTCACATGTTTCATAAATATGTTCATGATATTTCAAAAATGTATATAAAATGTAAACAACTGTTCACATAATTTCAAAATATATTTCTGACCATTTCAAAAAGATGTTCATGCAAAAATATTGTCGTGACATCTTTAAAAAATAATAACAGAATGTAAAAAATGTTTCATACCATCCAAAAATGTCCAACATGTATTTAAAAATGTTCAACACTTTTTGAAAAAAATCTTCAAACATGTATTTCAAAGAATGTTTAGTGTCTATTTGAAACAATATTCAACATGTATCAAAAAATGTGTATACAAAAAGTGTACAAGATGTACTATTAAACAAAATTGACATGTATTTGAAATTAATAAATGGTACAAAACACATTGAAACAAAACAAGGAAAAAACACTCAAAATGTTCTAAAATCGGCCCATAGAATCATCCCAAAACTGTTCCACGGAGCTACATTGTTGGGCCAGCCTGTTTAGTGGAGCGCAAGAGGCGAGGTGGGGTTTTTTTCGGAAAGGTGAAGCCCATTCTTTGGCCTAGGCTGCTGATTCACTTTCCTCCGGACGCCACGTGTGGCTTTCTATCTTGCCCGATATCATTTGTATTCCTATGAATATTGCTTAATAAAGGTCTACAGTTTTCTGAAAAAAAGGTCGTTTGCACCAGTTTTTTGCTCGATTTTTTTGCTTCCTTTGTCTGAGAGTGTACAGGTTTAAAAAACTGAGAAATCAAAACATTTTATGTGTTTACAGATTCTTTTGCAGGCTAGATCGTTCGTTCAGCAGTTGACCCTTGATCATTGACTTTTCTAAATTTGAAAAAAATCAGCAATTTAGAAAGTTTACCAATTTTAAAAAAGATTATCAATTTTGAAAAAAAATCTTCAAAATTTAAAAACGTTCATCAATTTTGAAAAAAAGATTGACAAACTTGGAAGAAGTTCATTGATTTTGAAAACAGTTCAGCAATTTTGTAAAAAAGTTCTAAACATTGAAAATGTTTATCTATTTTGAAAAAGTTCATCGAATTTGGAAAAACATCAATTTCGAAAAAAAACAACGATGTTGAAAAAAGTTCGTGCATTTAAAATAATAAAATAAAATAAAAGAAACTATATACCTTTTAGTCAGCCGACCCATGTAGCATCGATAGAGGTTGGGGGTGCACCCGTTTTTGCCCATGCCTTTAACCGGCACAACAGGCGTCAAATAGGATTTGGCTGGGATATAACTACATATCAAAATAGGAGGGGAGAGGAAGAGCAACATACCCTAACTCATTAAGGATAGACGCACCCACTCAGCCACGCACAAGGTATTTTCCAACATTCCTCCTATTCCACGTTTAACGTACGGAATAGCGAGGTAAGGCCTTTCCTATTTGACGCTCTCTCCGAAGAGATGCCACGTGAAAGCGCTGGCCCAAGCATTCTTTTTCTTGTTTAGTAACTTCTGGAAGGAAGTACAACTTATGCATGCATGCCAAAAATTACAAATGCTAGCTGAGTGAAACCAATTGGAAGCTAATCTTTGTTTAATATCACATGAAGTGATAAAACTAGTATATCATGTTTTCCAATTTCCACGCATTGTGTGCCAAAGGACCAAAATGAAGTTATAGGGATGAGCTCATGTATTCTCTAAAAAGGGACAAGCTCATATGACTCACTTGTTTTGCGCCGCTGGTACATTTTTTAGTCCTCCCCCTTAAAGGTTCTAGCGGTTCAAAATTAAGTGGCTCCGATCTGTTGACTGAATCATGTCATATTTGTCGAGCAACATGTGTGGATTGATCCCTTGCGAGTATTTTTATTTTTAGGTTGCATGCAGTGGCACTATTTGGTGCGTGATTATAGACCATGAATAGTTTAGGACGTGCATTTGCTAACCCTTATAAAAGGAAGAGAAGAATGAGTCGAGAGACAATTAAGTGGGACAGAAGTTGCATGTCCATCTTCTTGCCAATGTTCAACCAGTGTCTGTCATCCAAGAGTTCGCGTGTGTTAGTAGTGGCATCCACCGGTTCGAGTCAGTGATCTGTTCCCGGACTAACATCCAAGGCTCTTAGATCGCGCCTAGCTTCTGCATCAGTTTGATTAGCATTATGAGGGCTACAATGTCAGCAACTTCTTCATCCATGTTGACAGGATCGATCGATGTGCACCTTTCCTTCTTCACTGCATTCAACAATGAAGTAAAATCTCGTGTCTATGTGTTTGCTTCGGTCATGGTGGACAGGATTGTCGCACAACACAATTGTTGATTTGCTGTCCAGCCCCAACTTGACCGTCCTTGTTTGAAAAGGAGTCATCTAAGGCATAGGCCATGGCGCACCGCGGTCGCTGCTTCGATGTATTCTGCCTCGCAAGATAGAAGTGTGTCATGATATTCTATCCATGTGTTAATATGTTATTTGACGTCCACCAAGAAAGAGATTCTTTGCATGAACATCGTCACATAATTATGATGTGAGGCGAAGTACTTTGAGGCAGCGGCAGCAGATGGCCACGGCATAGCCCTGTCGAATCCTTGCATACATGCAGGGCATGCACCAAGAGCAAAGGAAGGTCACAACATTTATGGACAATAACTCCACGGTTGCACTGTCCAAGAAACCTATCCATGATGATCGAAGCAAACACGTTGACATCAGATTTCATTTTCGATGACGGAAAGGTTATCAAACCTGTATAGTAGGACAAATAACTTGTGACATTCTAACGAGATGTGCAGATTCTAGCTAGGTGCACTCACTGTGGAGCTAAGTGCCCTTGATTGGGAGGTGATTTTTCAAACTCAATCTATATATGCGCCTGGATCAACCATGTCGGTATTTCTGTTTTCGCAATAATCGTAGAGCATGCATTCTGTAGGCCATGGATCGGACCCTTAGGAAGAGGAAGTGTAATAGGCAATAATCGCTATCTTATCCATCTCTTTCTGTGTATTTGTGTTGGCAGGTACGAGTGTCTGATTCAAGACTGAGCAGAAACATCAAAGGAACTAAGGATTCTCTGTTTCTTCCCATTTTTTGACGGAAACTGCATAATTCCACCTCAACTTAGGGATGCCGTCTCCATCTTCGGCTATGTATCAACCGCGCCCGTCATGTTAAACTGAATATACTCCCGCATTTGACAATAAATTTATTCTTGGCTTCCCTAGGTCCATGACAGGAGCATGGATGTCGCGATGCAGACTACAATGGTACGGTTGGTTGTAGCGGTACAATACCTCAATTCTACAGTGGCTGCCTGCAACACCATGGTTTTCACTTGAGAGGTCACTCATATGGGAGCATGAACCGAAGCACTGAAACAAAGCATGTGAGTTGTTATGAGAAATGGCATGATAGTTCAATTTAGGGTGAGTGTAGAAATGTATATAGCGGAGAAAACAGTTGAGAAATGTTTGCTTGAGCAATGTCGTCTTTACACCCCAAAAAAACTGTTCATTTGGTTTGCTAATTTACGGTCGCTGATCTCAACCTTCACAAGCCATGAACATGTTCAATCTATGAGGCACACATGCATTTTCGCCTGCAGATGAGATATGTTCACAGTGCTCAGTGAAGAATCATGAACACCATTTTGTGTGTGTGGATAGTTTGGTCTTTGATTGGCACTGATGGACACAGGAAACCAGAGCCGGAAAAACATTGGCATACCTAATAGTCCGATCATTTTTTCGCTTTGATCTGTACAGTGGGTCATTTCATGGCTTGAGTTGGACTAGGCGAATTGTGTGTCATTGTAATGGTGGTGAATGTGTGTGGTGTGTCACGTTGTATCAGTTGTATCGGCCGTCTTGGCTCCTCTTTCATGGTTTATCCTTGAAAATAAATAGTTCAGAACACATCATGGTTCAGTTTATGAAAATATAATTTATTTTGCTGTCAGATTTGTGTGGAGAGTACAGAGTAGTCCCAAATAAATACGTACTCCCTACTTCATTCTGTAAATCTCCCATAGGGACGAGCGACAGAAGGATGCACAGCCCTGATAAACCCATACTTCTATTTGTGTCTAGAAAAAGGAAGTTTACATGCATGAAGAGTGATAACTCACAACATATGTGGCCCAGCTACTGACTGACAATAAAGTGAGCTGCTGGCAATGACCATTGTTGTCGACAGCCCTGACAAGGTGAATACCCACAGCAAATAAATCAATTATATAACATCGAATTCGGGTCTACAAAAGAAATGCTTATATGGTGATAACCCAGGAGATAAGTAGGCCCTGCAACTGATTGACACGGATGAATGTGGACAAACACGTCCAAAGTGTTCCATCACTTTCACCACTGATCCTACTGTTCCTGAATAATCGACATAACAACAGACGCTGTGGGTCATACCACAGCTTTGACACAGACGCGCACTATGCGTCCTCAATTATTGAGCTCCTGTGTATGTTGCAGGATAGAATAGGGTTAAGAGACCAAATGCAAAAAAATGAAACATGTGATCCCAACTTCCCAAGAAACTTCTTGAATAAGTAGACTACCCGCACCGGTTCTTCATGTGGAGCACTTTAAAGAGAAATGCAGTCACCCAAAGAATCTTATGTGGCGATGTGCTAAGTGTATACATATAAGGGCATGTACAATGTATAGCCTCAAGGTGATGTCTCGCATGCCATATAGGATCGGATATGACGTAAAGTAGGTTCGGATAGGGAAGCGAGATCTTTTCCAGGAGACGGATGCTTGAAGAGAAAAAGTGTGGTCCGGTAACAAAAACTGAAAAGGTTTGAGTGAAAAGTAGAGATGCATGTGTACTATAGTTTTTATTTTTCATTTCTTAATTAGGTTCACCAATAATAGCTTGCATTGGGGAGAAAAATAAATGTAGATGCCTCAAATTACTTTTTGTCATGAGGCATATGTATCCATATGTCACCATTGTACATGCCCTAAGACTGAACAAACTACCGCGTAAGCGTAAAAGGGAAGCCATCACAGCTTCGGGATAAGAACGCTCGTGCAACGAGAACCCAAAACTTTTGGGCGCAAGTATTTGCCGTCGTCGATGATTGCTGCTTGCAAAATGAGACGGAGAAGTGTCGGGCAATAATTTTCTTTCCTGCCATGGCCATCTGGGGGACATGAAGGGCTCGGGTGTGTGGATAAGGGACTGATGCTTATGGACCCATGGTGCAGGAATCCATATCTCATGTCTTTTCCAGCCAGTCCGGCAGAAAATGAGGCGCTTCTTCCTGGATCAAAGGGCCGGATAAGAAAAGATCAGGCCACCGCATCTGTAATGATTGATTTCCCAACAGTCGCAAGATTCCCCAAGAGCATAGCTTAGCAATATCTCCTCTTATAAAACTCAGACATGATCAATCCACATGCCTGTTTATTTGTATGACATTTTATAACTTAAAACACATCTTGCCTATATGTCTCGGCTGTTATGTAATCTCAATATTATTTATTTCACTTCCACTTCGGTACACCCACCTAATTAAATCAAAGGTGGAGATTAAAACATACCCTTTCAGTTAAGAGGGTATGATGGTCAATTTAAAATGAATTAATTAATTAACCGATGTAGACCCTTATTCATTACTTGTCTTCTGTACGTATGATATCGTGTATACTTGGGTGCCAGATTCGAGCAGCAGCGATGTGATGACCGTCGTCGAGCACCTCCATCTCCCTCCGCCTACTTTTCTCTCTCGCTGCGGTAGGATTGCTAGCGGTCGCGTTTCTCATCTCTTAAGGTGTGTTTGTTTGGGCTCCTAGGAGCAGCTTTTCTGTGGCTTCTGGCCCAAAAAAGCTGGAGCCCAAACAAACAGCCAATTTCTGGCCCGGCTCTAGTCATAGCTTCTATGAAGCGCTCCGAAAAAGACGGCGAGAAGCCGCAGCCGAGAAATCGGGCTTTTCCCGGCAGAAGCTGGCTTCAACCTTCACTTTTACCGTTTTGCCCTCCCACTCAAGTTCATTATACGCACCAAATGCCACTGACCGGTTCGTTTCTATCCTTGTGTATCAGATTCACATGACCCGAACGAACGGCACTCTCGCTTAGGGTTCCTCTCTACCGCTCCCCGCCGCCACCCGTCCCATCTCCGGTGACCAGCCCACTAGTAGAAAAAGGGTCAAACGTGAAGTACATTAGTGCCGGTTTGTATTTGAGCCGGTACTAATGGTACCATTAGTGCCGGTTCAAACGGATTTGCATTAATGCCGGTTCGTGTTGAACCTTTAGTACCGGTTCGTGGCACGAACCGCTACTAAAGGGGTGGTGGCAGGCTGGCGGCAGGCCGGGGCCCCACGATCACCTTTAGTACCGGTTCGTGGCACGAACCGGTACTAAAGGGGTCTAACGTATAGTACCGGTTTTTGACACAAACCGGCACTATAGGGCAATTTTCAAACTCTACCCCCCCCCCCCCCCTCCCCCCGTGGATCGCCTTTTCAGTTTTAAAAAAAAATAAATGAAAATGATGGAAATGTCAAAAAAATAAAAGAAAGTAAGTTTCCCATGTGATATGTGGTCTAGTTGTTGGGAAAATTTGCAAATGTGAATTTTGACTTTATTTGCAAAATCTCTCTGAAATTTGTAAAAATGGGCATAACTTTTGCATACTAACTCGGATGAAAAAGTTTTTTATATGAAAAATCATCTACTCGAAAAGTTACATCCAAATTTTAACTAGGGGGAACCCCGTTAAACATTTTTAAAATCCTCAAAAACCTAATAGAAAAAAGTTACGGGGCTTTAAGATCTAGAGTGGAAAAAATTGAAAAATATTCAAATAGTGGGCAAACTGTGGTCAAACAATGGTCAAACTAATTATTCTAGAATATTAGTGTTACTAAATAATTATTTTAGTTATTTCAATTTTGGTCAAATCTGGTCAAACTTTGGTCAAACTATGGTCAAACTGTGGTCAAACAATGGTCAAACTAATTATTCAAGAAAGATTAGTGTTACTAAATAATTATTGTTTTTTAAAACAATAGTTTCAAACTCAAACAGTGAAATGTGTCACTTAAGGCTCAAGCAAAATTCCTGAAGGTTAATAGGTTTGACATCTTACTATTGTCAGGAAAACAACAAGTGCAGACTTGGAGCGAGGGAGAATAGAACCCGGAAGTTAAGCGTGCTCGGGCTGGAGTAGTGAGAGGGATGGGTGACCGGTCGGGAAGTTAGATGATTTGGAATGATTGATCCACACTTGAGCAGTTAAGAGAGGTGATTAGAGACTAAATCTTCAAATAATTCAGAAAAATTAAAAATAAAAAAAATTCCAAAATTTCCAAAACAAAAATTCAAAAAAAAAACCTTTAGTACCGGTTGGTACTAAAGGTCCCCCGTACCAGTGCGCGAGCTCGCGCCACGTGGTGCCCTTTTAGCGCCGGTTCGTGCTGAACCGGTACTAAAGGGGGGGGGGGGGCCTCTAGTGCCGAAATAATAGTGCCGGTTCCATAACCGGCACTAAAGGCCCCATTGCTAGCCTGTGGATCTGACGGGACGCACACCGAAACCGCCATTACCGGAGCGCAAGGCTGCTGCCACCCCATTCCACTCTTTCCTCCTCCCTCCCTCCCTCGCTGCTCTTTGTCAGCACAATCATGTGTGTGTGCGCGTGCTTTGGTAATAGTTATGTGCATCAATTTTTTATATTAAAAGACGTTTTTTATTAAATCATTGTGAAACATCAAGGGGATACAAAAACTATGAACATACATCCGGCCTTTGCACAATTAGGCTTGTCCAGCTGTTTGTGGGCTTTGCCCGATGACATGAGGCGCCGTGGTGAGGGAGCAGGAGTCAGGTGGCTTCGAGGGGTTGTGCCAGAAAGACCCTGCCACCGCCGGCCGCCAGCAGGCTTTGCCCGGCGGCGAGGGAAGAGGACTCGGGGGGCAAAGGCAGCTGGAGAAGGGTTTCCCCAGAGCCATTCCTATGAGCCGTATATAGATATATTAGTGAAATTAATAGAACTCTGAATTACCAGAAAAACTGTACAATATCTCAATTATTCCTGCTCCTCTCTCTACTTTGATTCGAAGTACGTACTCCAGTGGCCAGTTAAGGGCTACCACGTGGTACGTGGAGCACGACCAGTGTGCCCACAAGCGCAAGCGCAATGATTGATTAACTGAACCACTGAACATGTAGTCTCCGTTCCTACATATACCGATATGAGAGGAAGGCAGTGCCTCCTATGAAATTTAGCTAGCCATGCCACAACAGGCCATGCTCCTCCTAGCTATCTGCTACGCGGCGCTGCTCGGCACCGGCGTGTCCGGAGTGCCATATCCTCCACCAGCGCCGGCACCTACACCGTTGAGGGATCCGAAAAACTGTCCTGCCAAGTGCGGGGACATAGACATCCCCTACCCTTTCGGCGTCGGCAAAAGGTGCTCGCTGTCGCCCATGTTCGCACTCACCTGTAACGAGGAGACGAGGCCTCCGACCCTGCACACGGGCGAGAACGTCAAGGTCGCCAATATCACGCTGGAGACGGCGCAGATGGTGGTCTACAACTACCTTACCTTCAGCTGCGTGGTGCCGGGCGAGAAGAAACATCAGGGGCAAAACATGGACATGAAGATCTCCCTGCCGTTCCTGCTCTCGCCGTCGGCCAACGTGTTCACGGCCATCGGGTGCAGCTCGATGGCCAAGCTCACCGGACGCAGCGACACGGCCTACTTCACCGGCTGCATCACGACATGTGTGGAGGTGAACGACACCGGGGCCGACGGCGCGCCGTGCGGCGGGCACGGCTGCTGCGAGGCCTCTCTCACGCCCCGCCTCAACCAGGTCAAGGTGAGCTGGAACGAGGATGCGGAGGGCAGCAATCCGGTGCCCGACAACCTGTGCCAATACGCCTTCGTCGCCGCCAAAGGCTGGTAAGTCGTAACGCGCTCCATTATGACGAGATGAATAATTGTTTCCCTTTTCCAATCGTGCAATTTTCTCCCATTTCCTATGGTTTAGTCAATTCTATCCTATCAACACAATGATATGCAAGTTTTTTGCGTATTCATGAAAAAAAAAGATTGTCCAAATTGGCAAGCGGTTTGCACGGCTAAATAATGTACTGAATTATCCCGAACTATAAATCTATTAGAGGAAGTATATTTTTAGGGGGTTACTTCAATTGCTCAGCCGGGAGCGATTTTTTGTTGCTGTTCACATGACATGAACGGACGGAGCTTTATTTATTACTCCCTCTGTAAACTTTTAGTCACCTAAAATGTTATTAAGGGGATCGATATACATACCATCAGATGGCTTTTTTTAACCTAACCAGCAGGAGCTCTCTTATTTCTTTAGCGAGATTACTAAATAGACTTAACCAAGTCTCAGTTGATACTTTATTCATGAGATCTTACATGAAGATCCGTGCAAAGTTTCTTGTAACTTTTTTTTCTTTATTATATGTTCTGTTACTTGACTGAGACTTGGTTAACAAGGGTTACCAGAAAAATGAGAAAACCGTACAAAGGCCAACAAAGGTTAGCACCATCGGCTAGCACCATCGCCCCTCTGCAAGCATAAGATTCTAGTGTCGCCGGATCAGTGACTCCGTTTTACACCAGGGCAGACGCGCCCAAGAACATGCCATGCTCGTCCAGAGTCCTGACGGACCACAATTTTATCACGATGAAAGGATGTGGTGCTCAGAGAAACTTGATTTTTTCTTTTTACAGAGCTACCTCCCCCTTCCCAAAATATAAGGCATGATTGACTCTTGCATGATCTCTGATGCATGACTTTGACCACTAATATATATCAAAATACCTGGATTAAGCATGCATAAATGGCACCATCATATTTGTCTTGCGAAACAATTTTATTCCATATGTCTATATACTAATTTTATAGACATACAATACTCGAAAATCATAGTAAACCGGAGCCTTATATTTTGGGAACGAGGGAATAACAGAGAAGGATTATAGTGATTTATATAAATATACCATTGCAACAACCTTTACCGGTACCAATGATTGATTTGTCATACAGGTACAGTTTCAGTAAAACGGACCTAATTGGAAGTATGGCGTTTGTCAACAGACTTCGACAAAACGCAAGTGACCCCATCGTTCCACTTGTTTTAGACTGGGCAATCAGGGATGGGGGATGCCCGCTGGAGCGAGAGGGTGACGACAAGGAAACAATTACCTACGGCGCCTGTGTTAGCACCCACAGCTATTGTGTGAATGCCAGCAATGAGGCACCGGGCTATTTCTGCAATTGCTCTAGGGGATACACCGGCAATCCATACATAAAAAATGGATGCACGAGTATGTATACTTAACTGCACTTATGTTATTTTTTCGAAGGAAACTTTAATTTTTATGTGTCATACTACAAAAAAATAATTGCAGCGATCAAACCATTGCTACTGTATATTCCATTCACTACAGAAGAGTAATTTTGAAATCTGATGTCGAGATGAAAGGATGTCGAGAATGAAATTGGATCTTAGGAGCTTTTAGTGCATACTATAAAGCAGTGCACATTATCGATCTTAGGAGCTTTTAGTGCTCGCTCACTAATGTGCACTGCTTTATATATCTTAGGAGAATTCACTACTATATATTTATTTATTTATATTTTCAGATATTGATGAGTGCGCATTACGGAGATCGCCAAACACAACATTGCATGAGATAATGTATCCTTGTCATGGAGGGACATGCCATGATACAGAAGGGGGTTATGAGTGTAGATGCCATTTCGGACAAAGAGGTGAGGGCAATAGTGAAAGGGGCTGTGAACCCCTACTGCCCACGGCTGCGGTATCAGCAATAGGTGAGACATTATATAGATCCGCTACCTGACCACCCATATCATGTTTTTAATTCATCGAATATTAATAACACAAAAGTAAATGCCATCATGTGAAATGTTAAAAGTAGGATCATTGTTTTCTAAAGGTTTGTGTGAACTTGGGAAATCTTCTCTTGACATCTCACAAGATTTGCTTGGAGTAAACAACTGCACCGTCCATGTTGTATGAACTCCCTTGTTCGTGCTCTTCAATCATCTTGAAACAAAATGGCACTTATGACATTTGTCCCATGCAGGAATAATATGTTCCATTGCAGCACTATCGGTGATACTAATATTTTTGCACATGGAGCAACAGAAAAGGAAGCTGAGAGATCGATTCAACAGGAATGGCGGGTCGTTCCTCAAGAGCGTCAATATCGACATGTTCAGCAAGGACAAGCTAGACCGCATCACAAATAAGTACAGCTGCATCATTGGCAAAGGTGCATTCGGCAAGGTCTACAAGGGGACCACCGACACCGGCGTTGTCGTTGCCGTGAAGCGCTCCATCGTCGTCAACGAGGACCGGCAGAAGGATTTCGCGAATGAGATCGCCATCCAATCCATGATCAGCCACCCAAACCTGGTCCGGCTTCTGGGTTGCTGCCTAGAGACGGAGGTGCCCTTGCTGGTCTACGAGTTTGTCCCCAGAGGGAGCCTTCAGGACGTGCTTCACAGCAGCAGTGACCCTCTCCCACTGGAAACACGCCTCGACATTACCATTAGCTCCGCAGAGGGGCTCGATTACATGCACTCGCAGAGCCAGATGATCCTCCACGGTGACGTCAAGTCCGACAACATCCTCCTCGACGACGACTTCACGCCCAAGGTGTCGGACTTTGGGACGTCTAGACTCATGTCCATCGACAAGGACCACACCAACTGGGTGGTCGGGGACAGAAGCTACATCGACCCCGTGTACATGAAGACCGGGCTGCTCACCGCGAAGAGCGACGTGTACAGCTTCGGTATCGTGCTGCTGGAGCTCGTTACCCGAAAGAAGGCTAGGTACGGGGAGAATCGTAGCCTTCCGATGGACTACGTCAAGGCTTCCAAGGATGATACAACAAGGCAGATGTTTGATGAGGAGGTTTCAACCAATGTGGAGGAAAACATGGAGTGCCTCGAGGAGGTTGGTAAGATTGCGGTGCAGTGTCTCGAGGAAGACGTGAATAACAGGCCTACCATGGGAGAAGTCAAGGAGGAACTTAAAAAGTGTAAGAGACAATGGTTGCAAAGCCAGGGGAGGGCAGTGGAGGTAATCCCCTAGTCTTAATTAGCTGGTACGGTAGGGTGTAACCCCGTCTAGGTGTGTAAGTCATCTTACGAAAACCAAATAATCTCAAAACACTTAGGCGCGGTACATTAACTCTCATCTCGTTTCTTGTTTCGTGACATATCAACCAATAAAAGATGTGGGCCATGCATACTTTAAATGACTTGAGACTACCAAACACGACATGTAGTGGTTAGTTCATTGCATCCAATGTTATTAATTAGCAAAATAGCATTAAGTGCGCAACCTAAGATGACTTACACACCTAGACGGAGGGAGTAGCCAATTTCTTTTCATTGATGTAGTCTACTGCAGTTATTATGACTGGGATATGTTTTCTCCAGTGTGTGATGTACATGTGTTTGCTATGCAATTGCAATAATTTATTGTGTGACAGTAATTTTTATTATGTCACTAAGGCTCAGTTTAATTACGGCGGCCAGGTGTAACAATTTCTTTGTGACTAAGCACCCCAAGTCCCTGACAAATGTGGAAGCTGACACTACTACAAAATGAGCTTCCCAATCTCCCAGCGGACATGTGGAAAATGAATTGCACTCTTGATTACACATCAATGGAAAACTATTATGAAATAGAAATTGACAGGATGAGACAGATGTGAGTGTATACACATTCAAAATCAAAACATTTTGGTCTGAAACTAGAGGTGGGAAGGGAACACTAAGCTGGATGAATGCAGGAAACGGAGATCCTCTGTACGTGTGCCGTCCAGCAGCTTCATCTGCACCACGACAAGGACAATTAACCACTGCATCAGGTTCATACCATTTGGGGGGGTCGAATGACAACCAGCCTCCATGCCTCCATGTACTGAAACTTTTTTCCCGGGTTTCCTTTTCCGTGCTCCAGCTTCTGAAATTTCGTTCCTTGCCAAATGCGCCACAGCCCACAGGCCACAACTAAGGAACAAGTACCCATGATTGGCTGGCCACATGGCCGCGGTCGCGCAATGCGCCGAGCACCTTGTGGGCGTGGTGGACATGCGGCCGCCCGGCCTGGCTGCATCGCTGCTGGAGCAACGGCGTCGCGGTTCCGGGAAGGCAGATAACTAGCGAAGGTTGCCAAGGACGACGGCGATGAGCCAAGACAGGTGTGATGTGGCCAGACGGCGGAAGCCGGCGGCGGTCTGGGACGCCGGTGCGCGATGAGAAGGGCAGAACCTATTTGACGCCCGTTAGCGTCAAAAGGTTGACCTTTCGCTGAGGCAAGCCACCGGGTGGGCCGGCCCATGTACAGGGTTCGCGTTTTATCCGTTCGCTACAGCTTCCTTCGTTGTTTCCTGCGTTTTTATCGTTTTTTCTATTTTTTTTGCTTCCGGTTCTTTGCAATGTTTTGTCCGGCCTTCACTGGTTTTGTTCTGTTTTTTTTTTGTTTTGGTTCCTTTTTCCTTTCGTTTTTTGCTTTTTCGTTTATTTTCTGTTTTTCATTTCTTCTTCTCTTCATTTGTGTTATATTCAAGGGTCACCTCCTATTACAAAAATATTCATCATATATGAAAAACATGTTTACTCATACATTATGAAAAAGTTCACTATGCATTACAAAAATGTTCATCGTGTATTACAACAATGTTCATCGTACATATAACAAAATGTTCACCATATATTAAGAAAATATTCACTGTATTTAAAAAATGTTCATTGTGTACTTAAAAACTGTTCAGCGTACATCACAAAAATGTTCAATGCGTATTTACAAAAATTCAGTGTATATCACAAAAAGTACAATGTGTATTTAAAAATTGTTCATCATATATTTAAAAAGATGTTCAACGGTTGAATTTATTTGATTTTTTTAATCTACCAATGCGATTAGTTCTTCAATACTCTCGCACCACTCTGATCGTTAATAATCAGCAGCTCAACTGATAAGTAAGGCTAACTCTCTATCGTTGGTTGCGAGTTCGATTCTTTGAATAAGCATCCTTTTTTTGCTAATTCAATTGAAGCGACAGAATGGGCCGGCCCAATTCGATTCACTTCCGGCGCGAAAGCTCCTCCTGTTGACGCACGCGTGCGTCAGCTAGGAGCATGAGAAGTCTCGCTAGAGGACACGTCGGGCCACCGATGGCAGCCCACAGCCATTTTGACTGGGCCACCCATTTGGCGAAATCGGCGAGCCCATTTGACAGCTACTGGCGTATAGAACACTGTAGCGTACGAAGTACTATAGCTCGCACATGCACTGTAGCTGCGGTCAAAAAATGCAAACAATTTTTGAAAAAGTGAACATTGTTCAAAAACTAGATTTTCAAAAAACTTGTTTGAAATACGAACAATTTTGTTTGAAATTTCTGAAAGATTTTTTGAAATTTTACAACAATTTTGAATTTCGAATATTTCTTGAATAGTTTGAACCATATTTGACTTCTTTTGAACATTTTTCGAAAACATGAACAATTTTGGAAAACATTATCAAGTTCTTCGAAATTCTGAACAAACTTTTGAAGATTTTGATATATTTTTTAGAAAAGTGAACACTTTTTAAATCCGAACAGTTTTTGTAAAAACATGAACCAAAATTTGAAATTCCTATCATTTTATGGAAAGCGAACATTTTCCAAAATTCTAAACAAGTTTTGAAGTTTTCTATATGAGTTTATGAAAATAAAAGAGGTCAAACAGACACAAAAAACATAAAAGAAAAGAAAAAGGAAAACCGAAAAAAATGAAAAACCATAATAAAACCAGAAAAACAGTAAAGAAAACGACATAAAAAAGAAAACCGGTTGAGGATCCTTCTAAAAGGTTCTCAAAACCGATTGAAAACATCCTCTCCTCCATCCCTTTTTTCTGGGGCGAACACGGTCTCCCTCCCCTCTCTCAACGCGCGTGCCATACCATCCCTTTGAGGCATTGACAGAGTGCACTAGTGCAAAATTGGGCTTTAGCACCGGTTCGTGAGGCCCTTTAGTGTCGGTTCTTTGCAATACTAAAGGGTGGGGACTATAGCCCCCCCCCCCCCCCCTTTAGTCCCGGTTCAACACGAACCGCCACTAAAGGGCCACCACGTGGCACGAGCCAACGCCGGGAGCTGGGAGACATTTAGTATCGGTTGGTAAAACTAACCGGTACTAAAAGGTTTAGGGGTTTTGGTTTTATGATTTATTTTTTCTTTAATTTTGTATTTTCTATTTAATTTTTTCATTTGCTGGTATTTAACAATACTACATATTGTACACGTTATACATACATACATACATATATATATATATATATATATATAACTAGAATTTCTTGTAGAACCCATCTACATATTATACACGTTATATATAATAATTGATGGGCCGCTAAAGTGAGTACGCTCCGGTCATTACGCGCACCCGCTCTGCGCCGCTCGGTAATCAAGTGGCATATATAATAATGATGGTAAAACTGGTGACAGAAAAGGTAAAGAAATTAAATCGGTTACTACCTGTCATGCAACTCTCCACCCTGTAGCCTACGGAAGGATGGGCGGTGAACTGTTGCATGCGACCAGTAAAAAGACTAATTACGTTACTATGTTTTGCATGATTCGTTACTACTAGAAAAGGGAAATGATTGCGGGTGGTGAACTGCTGCATGCGGCCAGTAACCAAATTAAATGTGTTACTATGTCTTACATGGTTGATTACTATGTGTAATTTGAAGCACTCATATAGCTTGGGTCTCAAGAACAATGTTCCGAGGGCTTCCTTCTTTGCGGATGATGCCGTGCTCTTCTTCAAGCCCTGCTTGAGTGATTTGGAGGTGATCTCTGCCATTCTGAAGCTGTTTAGCGAGGCGTCGGGTCTCCACATCAATCTGCAGAAGAGCACGGTCACATGCATCAGGAGTAATGACTCAGTCTCTGCTATGGTGGCTCAACACTTCGGATGCCAGTACAAGCCTTTTCCGCTACAATACCTCGGACTACCCCTCTCAATTTATCATTTGCGGCGACAAGATATATGGCCACTCATAGATAAGTACTCCAGTAAGATGAAGGGGTGGAAACCAAAGTTGATGGCACCTGTTGGACGTCTGGCGCTCACCCAATCGGTCCTCATGGCTCTACCTATCCACTTCCTGTCGGTTATGCAGTTGCCAGCATGGACGTTGAAGATTATTAGCAAGAGGTGTCGGAGCTTCTTATGGAAGGGCGACAATGATATTAATGGGGGACGCTGTCTCTTGCCATGGTCACGGGTATGCATGCCCAAAGAATATGGGGGCCTGGGTGTTTTGAATCTCAAATGGTTTGGATACGCCCTTCGTTGTCGCTGGCCGTGTCTGTGATGGGAGGCAGAAGAGAGGCCATGGAGCCTGCTGCCAGATGAGATGGAAAAGGAAGTGTCTTCCATGTTTAAAACAGCCACGGTAATATGCCTAGGAAACGGTCAAAGGGCCAAGTTTTGGACTGACAAATGGCTACCAGGTGGGTGCTCCATTGATGAGATGGCCCCTGCCTTGTTCTCCTTTGTCAATGACACTGGTCGCTCGGTGAAAGAAGCCCTTGACAACGGAGCCTGGATAAGGGAGATCTCGGGAGGCATTTCAGCACAGGCTATGGTTCAATATCTTAAAGTTTGGGACATTGTGCAGAGCACAAATTTATCTGCTGATGTTCCAGATAGTTTGGTTTGGAAGTGGTCCGGGGATCTTAAATTCTTAGTCAGCTCTGCCTATGGTATGTTCTTCGCTGCAAATGTGCGTTTCGCCTGCCATAAACCAATTTGGGGATCCAAGGCGCCGCCTAGATGCAAATTCTTCTTGTGGTTGGTCATTCACAAAAGGTGTAACTGCTGACAATCTGGAACGAAGGGGATGGCCATCTAATGGTACTTGCCCGCTATGCCTATCGACGCATGAAGACTGCACGCATCTGTTTTTAGGCTGCCGCTTCTCACAACAGGTTTGGTCCAGGTTCAGGGCCTGGACGCAGGCATCCTTCAGAATACCGGATGACCGCTTCGGCAGTACAGAGTCTTGGTGGATCAATACACGGAGGGAGATTCCAAAGAGGGCCAGACAAAATTTTGACACTATAACCATCCTGATTCATTGGAGAATTTGGAAAGAAAGAAATGCAAGGATTTTCGAGCAAGTGGCCAGTAATGTTGACAGGATACTCGAGCTTATCAGGGAGGACATCGCTGTTTGGAGAGCTGCCGGTTGTGTAGGCGACTTCTACTGATGTATTCCTTTCTCTCTTATTGCCATCTTTTGGATTCAGTTCGGGTTGTACCTGTCATGTTTTGAGCTTCGGCTCTGCCGGCTGATAGTTCTAGACCGCCTAGACTATCAAGCCTGGTTGTACTCTCTTCTTTCTAAATAAAGAACAACCAATGGCCCTTCGAGTATAGTAGTAAAAAGGTAAAATGGTGGCGAGCCGGTGAAGCACTGTATGCATCAAGTAAAAAAAAATAAAGCAGTTACTATATTTTTCAAGGTTTATGACCATGTTTAGTTCTGGGATGCATATAGTAAATGAAGATGTCGGCGATGCAATTATCTGTTGCACTCATCCAGTAACAAAATTCAACCAGTTACTATGTTTTCCATGTTTGCTCCATGTGAACATTGCTGCATCTAGTAACCAAATCAATTCTTTAAATTTAAGCGTAATTAGGAAAGAGATTGCAGTAATGGAAAACCTGGTGCAGGCTTTTAGTAAATTTTGTAAAAAATTGGTTACTATGTTTTGCAGGGATTTTAGTAGGAGGCATTAGGGTGAATAGCTGGTGTGAGCGATGTGGGTTTGGTGTATAGTGATAGTAAAAATAATAATTCTATTACTATGTTTGTGAAGGATTTTACTAGGAGTAATTTATAATAGCTAAATAGTTCATCCCTATTAATCTATTTCTCCTGACACGTAAGTTATCCATATCATTAAGTAGGTACAAGAAAGATGATGCAAGACAAAAGCTTGGGAGGCTGTGCGTTTCTTGTGGACAAAAGCATGCAGCAGCACATGGTACATCATGTCATGTACAGTACACTGGTATAGGCGTCAGAGTATTAACGGTGAGCGCCTCTGCGGTGGCTTATTTTTTAATCTATGCACATATCTAGATGCACCTGTGCCAACATTTGGATGGTTAAGATAGTAGGTGCCGTGTAGCTCGTCCTACAAAAAACTGCTCCCTTTCACTAATATATCTATATACGGCTCATAGGAATGGCTCTGGGGAAACCCTTCTCCAGCTGCCTTTGCCCCCCGAGTCCTCTTCCCTCGCTGCCGGGCAAAGCCTGCTGGCGGCCGGCGGCGGCAGGGTCTTTCTGACACAACCCCTCGAAGCTACCTGACTCCTGCTCCCTCACCACGGCGCTTCATGTCATCGGGCAAAGCCCACAAACAGCTGGACAAGCCTAATTGTGCAAAGGCCGGATGTATGTTCATAGTTTTTGTATCCTCTTGATGTTTCACAATGATTCAATAAAAAACGTCTTTTAATATAAAAAATTGATGCACGTAACTATTACCAAAGCACGCGCACACACACATGATTGTGCTGACAAAGAGCGAAATCTTACATGAGTGAAGTTATTATGTGTGTGTGTGTGTGTGTGGGGACAGAAAGGAAAAGGTAAATAACAACGGTGTTCCAAGCCAATCAAATGTTGATCCAACACATCCAGCTTTTCTCTGTGTGTGTGCTATACTGTTGTTTGATCCGTAGGATTACAAATCATTTGAAAATTTTATTATAATTTATTAGCATCGGGTTCCATAGAATAGTATACATTGATCCCACCCCCCTTCACGATCCCCGCGCGTGATCGCCGTTCGCCACCGGTTCCCGAGCGTGCATCCTCGTCGGCCCTGTTAGATTAGGCTTCGTGTGGCCGCATATGTATTCGCCCGGCGGCAAGAATCGATATTCCTGATGGATTAGCCTCCGTGTGTACGTGTATGTATTCGCCCGGGGGCCGATTGCAAGAATGAATCAACGATCAATTCATCTTGTGCATGAGACGAAAGGAACCGAACACCTTTAATCCATCAGCTAAGATTCGATCCAGCCATCACCGGAAGTACTAGGCATCCAGGCTATGCTAATTTATATCCCCTTCGTCTCATCTTTTTCCTAGCTGGAGCTCCGATGATGAATTGAAAGACTAAGGGTGTGTTTGTTTGGGCTCCGGCTTCTTCGGCTGCAGCTGCAACAGCTGCGGCTGGAAGGAGCAGCTGTAGCTGGAAGGTTGGAGCTGAAATGCAGTCGTTTGGTAGTTGTGCTGTAGCAGCTGCGGCTGTAGCTGAAACATGTTGAAATGACCAGAACACCCTTTGTTCTTGTGTAGATTGGGTTTAAGTGCTGACTATGCTGTCTTAAAAGTAAATGACCTGATTTGAACTGTTGTTTTTTCCCGTATGGCATGTTTTCAGTAGTTTGATGGCGTACACTAGACCGTGTATATCAACAAATTGGACATTCTACGCACATAATAATATTTTTGAATTCATCATAACATATGATATTAATTATATATTACATGAGACTGTCTTTGGGGTATAAAATACATGGATATAGTATAATTTATAGCCATACAAATCCTTTAGAAATCTTTGTATTCAATTTACAAGAATTTATAAACAAACGTCATAAATAATTTGTAGCATGAGGATTCATACATTCAGCACACGCTTCCATTCCATCCAGCAAACACATGCATCATCCATCCAGCACACATGCATGACACACGTACGCATCGAGCATGGGCAGACACGAGGCAGCACAAATACACAGACAACACACTCATACGCAGCAACGGCCACACACATGGCACGCGCGCACCACACATAACCCGCACAGAGACGATACCTACGAGGTGAGCCTGCAGGTGGGCGTAGAGAGACATGAGCGCGCAGAGCAGTGTGGCGAGGTGGGCATGCACGGAGGCGAGCGCCCAGCTGAACATATTGCAACATCTGTTTGCATGCTCGGGTGTGAGTCGTCCATGGGCACAGCGGCAGCGTCCTTGTGGTCAACACTGCTGGGAAGGAGGGAGGAGGAAAGAATGGAACGGGGTGGCAGCAGCCTTGCGCTCCGGTAATGGCGGTTTCGGTGTGCGTCCCGTCAGATCCACCGGCTAGCAATGGGGCGAGTGGCTGGTCACCGGAGATGGGACAGGTGGCGGCGGGGAGCGGTAGAGAGGAACCCTATGCGAGAGTGCCGTTCGTTCGGGTCATGTGAATCTGATACACAAGGATAGAAACGAACCGGTCAGTGGCATTTGGTGCGTATAATGGACTTGAGTGGGAGGGCAAAACAGTAAAAATGAAGGTTGGAGCCAGCTTCGGCCGGGAGAAGTCCGATTTCTCAGCTGCGGCTTCTCGCCGTTTTTTTCGGAGTGCTTCATAGAAGCTATGACTAGAGCCGGGCCAGAAATTGGCTGTTTGTTTGGGCTCCAGCTTTTTTGGGCCAGAAGCCACAGAAAAGTTGCTCCTAGGAGCCCAAACAAACACACCCTAAGAGATGAGAAATGTGACCGCTAGCAATCCTACCGCAGCGAGAGAGAAAAGTAGGCGGAGGGAGATGGAGGTGCTCGATGACTGTCATCACATCGCTGCTGCTCGAATCTGGCACCCAAGTATACGCGATATCATACGTACAGAAGACAAGTAATGAATAAGGGTCTACATCGGTTAATTAATTAATTCATTTTAAATTGACCATCATACCCTCTTAACTGAAAGGGTATGTTTTAATCTCCACCTTTGATTTAATTAGGTGGGTGTACCGAAGTGGAAGTGAAATAAATAATATTGAGATTACAGAACAGCCGAGACATAGGCAAGAGGTGTTTTAAGTTATAAGATGTCATACAAATAAACAGGCATGTGGATTGATCATGTCTGAGTTTTATAAGAGGAGATATTGCTAAGCTATGCTCTTGGGGAATCTTGCGACCGTTGGGAAATCAATCATTACAGATGTGGTGGCCTGATCTTTTCTTATCCGGCCCTTTGATCCAGGAAGAAGCACCTCATTTTCTGCCGGACTGGCTGGAAAAGACATGAGATATGGATTCCTGCACCATGGGTCCATAAGCATCAGTCCCTTATCCACACACCCGAGCCCTTCATGTCCCCCAGATGGCCATGGCAGGAAAGAAAATTATTGCCCGACATTTCTCCGTCTCATTTTGCAAGCAGCAATCATCGACGACGGCAAATACTTGCGCCCAAAAGTTTTGGGTTCTCGTTGCACGAGCGTTCTTATCCCGAAGCTGTGATGGCTTCCCTTTTACGCTCACGCGGTAGTTTGTTCAGTCTTAGGGCATGTACAATGGTGACATATGAATACATATGCCTCATGACAAAAAGTAATTTGAGGCATCTACATTTATTTTTCTCCCCAATGCAAGCTATTATTAGTGAACCTAATTAAGAAATGAAAAATAAAAACTATAGTACACATGCATCTCTACTTTTCACTCCAACCTTTTTAGTTTTTGTTACCGGACCACATTTTTTCTCTTCAAGCATCCGTCTCCTGGAAAAGATCTCGCTTCCCTATCCGAACCTACTTTACGTCATATCCGATCCTATATGGCATGCGAGACATCACCTTGAGGCTATGCATTGTACATGCCCTTATATGTATACACTTAGCACATCGCCACATAAGATTCTTTGGGTGACTGCATTTCTCTTTAAAGTGCTCCACATGAAGAATCGGTGCGGGTAGTCTACTTATTCAAGAAGTGTCTTGGGAAGTTGGGATCACATGTCTCTTAACCCTATTATATCCCGCAACATACACAGGAGCTCAATAATTGAGGATGCATAGTGCGCGTCTGTGTCAAAGCTGTGGTATGACCCACAGCGTCTGTTGTTATGTCGATTATTCAGAAACAGTGGGATCAGTGGTGAAAGTGATGGAACACTTTGGACGGGTTTGTCCACATTCATCTGTGTCAATCAGTTGCAGGGCCTACTTATCTCCTGGGTTATCACCATATAAGCATATTTTTTTGTAGACCCGAATTCGATGTTATATAATTGATTTATTTGCTGTGGGTATTCACCTTGTCAGGGCTGTCGACAACAATGGTCATTGCCAGCAGCTCACTTTATTGTTAATCAGTAGCAGGGCCACATATGTTGTGAGTTATCACTCTTCATGCATGTAAACTTCCTTTTTCTAGACACAAATAGAAGTATGGGTTTATCAGGGCTGTGCATCCTTCTGTCGCTCGTCCCTATGGGAGATTTACAGAATGAAGTAGGGATTAGTATTTATTTGGGACTACTCTGTACTCTCCACACAAATCTGACAGCGAAATAAGTTATATTTTCATAAACTGAACCATGATGTGTTCTGAAATATTTATTTTCAAGGATAAACCATGGAGAGGTGCACCAGTAACATAGAAGAGGAGCCAAGACGGCCGATACAACTGATACAACGTGACACACCACACACATTCACCACCATTACAATGACACACAATTCGCCTAGTCCAACTCAAGCCATGAAATGACCCACTGTACAGATCAAAGCGAAAAAATGATCGGACTATTAGGTATGCCAATGTTTTTCCGGCTCTGGTTTCCTGTGTCCATCAGTGCCAATCAAAGACCAAACTATCCACACACACAAAATGGTGTTCATGATTCTTCACTGAGCACTGTGAACATATCTCATCTGCAGGCGAAAATGCATGTGTGCCTCATAGATTGAACATGTCCATGGCTTGTGAAGGTTGAGATCAGCGACCGTAAATTAGCAAACCAAATGAACAGTTTTTTTGGGTGTAAAGACGACATTGCTCAAGCAAACATTTCTCAACTGTTTTCTCCGCTATATACATTTCTACAGTCACCCTAAATTGAACTATCATGCCATTTCTCATAACAATTCACATGCTTTGTTTCATTGCTTCGGTTCATGCTCCCATATGAGTGACCTCTCAAGTGAAAACCATGGTGTTGCAGGCAGCCACTGTAGAATTGAGGTATTGTACCGCTACAACCAACCGTACCATTGTAGTCTGCATCGCGACATCCATGCTCCTGTCATGGACCTAGGGAAGCCAAGAATAAATTTATTGTCAAATACGGGAGTATATTCAGTTTAACATGACGGGCGCGGTTGATACATAGCCGAAGATGGAGACGGCATCCCTAAGTTGAGGTGGAATTATGCAGTTTCTGTCAAAAAATGGGAAGAAACAGAGAATCCTTAGTTCCTGTGATGTTTCTGCTCAGTCTTGAATCAGACACTCGTACCTACCAACACAAATACACAGAAGGAGACGGCAAGAGTGACAAAGGTTGTGAACCCGCATTGTCCAGACCTGCAGTCGCAGTGATAGGTGAGGTATTGTATATATGCTCTACTTTCCTAAACTTCATGACAAAGCAGTCACCATTCCAACAACTTGCATCATATTCTTATTTCAAAAAAAAACTTACATCATGTTCTTATATCACTGAATATCTATACCAAATTACTAGTACATGTCATCAGGTGAAGTTGTGAACAGTTATGACTGTCTCTTAATATATACTCCCTCTGTTCCTAAATATTTGTTTTTTAGAGATTTCAAATGGACTACCACATACGGATGTATATAGACATATTTTAAACTGTAGATTCACTCATTTTGCTCCGTATATAGTCACTTGTTAAAATCTCTAGAAAGATAAATATTTAGGAACGGAGGGAGTAGTTCGCATGACACCATTAACATGCATATTTTTCGAAAAGGAATGAAAACCCTTGGCCCTGATGCACACAACCTTTTGCATGAACATGCATAACCAAATCTTCTCTTGGGTACATGTCATGCAGTTACTTGGAGCAAGCTAGTACATGCCATATGTATGAACTCTCATGTTAGTGCTCGATCTCTGGCCATCTTGAAAAAAAATGTAACTACTTATATATGTCATCTGCTTGCAATTGCATGCAGGAACAATTGGCGCAATCACATTACTGTTCGTGCTAGTAATATTTTTGCACATGGAGCGAGAGAACAGGAAGCTGAGGGACCGATTCAACAGGAACGGCGGGTCGTTCCTCAAGAGCGCCGGGATCGAGATCTTTACCAAGGACAAGCTGGGTCGCATCACAAACAAGTACAGCTGCATCATTGGCAAAGGTGCCTTCGGTAAGGTCTACAAGGGGACCGCCGACACCGGCGTTGTTGTTGCTGTGAAGCGCTCCATCATCGTCAACGAGGACCGGCAGAAGGATTTCGCGAATGAGATCACGGTCCAATCCAAGATCAGCCACCCAAACCTGGTCCGGCTCGTGGGTTGCTGCCTGGAGACGGAGGTGCCCATGTTGGTCTACGAGTTCGTCCCAGAGGGAGCCTTCAGGACGTGCTTCACGGAAACAACCACCCTCTCCCACTGGAAACACGCCTCGACATTGCTATCAGCTCCTCTGAGGGGCTCGATTACATGCACTCGCAGAGCCAGATGGTCCTCCACGGTGATGTCAAATCTGGCAAAATCCTCATCGACGACAGCTTCACGCCCAAGGTGTCGGACTTTGGGACGTCCAGGCTCATGTGCATCGACAAGGACCACACCAACTGGGTGGTCGGGGACAGCAGCTACATTGACCCCGTGTACATGAAGACCGGGCTACTCACCGCTAAGAGCGACGTGTACAGCTTTGGTATCGTGCTACTGGAGCTCGTTGCCCGAAAGAAGGCTAGGTACGGGGAGAATCGTAGCCTTCCGATGGACTACGTCAAGGCTTCCAAGGATGGCACGGCAAGGCAGCTGTTTGATGAGGAGGTTTCATCCAATGTTGAGGAGAACATGGAGTGCCTCGAGGACGTTGGCAAGATTGCAGTGCAATGTCTCGAGGAAGACGTGAATAACAGGCCTACCATGGGAGAAGTCAGGAAGGAACTTGAAAAGTGTAAGACACAATGGTTGCGAAGCCAGGGGAGGGCAAATGAGGTAATCCCCTAGTATCTTGTACTAGTCAAGTATAGCCAATTTCTTTTCGTTGATGTAGTCTACTGCAGTTCTGACTTGAATATGTTTTCTCCAGTGTGTGATGTACAAGTGCTTGCTATGCAATTGCAATAATTTATAGTGTGTGACTAAGGCTCAGTTTAATTACAGTTGCGAGTTGTAAGAACTTCTTTGTGACTAAGCACCCTCAAGTCCCTGACAAATGTAGAAGCTGACACTACTAGAAAATGAGCTTCCTAATCTCCCGGCTGACATGGCGAAAATGAATTGCACTCTTGATTACACATCAATGGAAAACTATCTTGAAATAGAAATTGACAGGATGAAACAGATGCGAGTGTATAGACATTCAAAATCAAAACATTTGGGTATGAAACTAGAGGTGGGAAGGGAACACTAAGCTGGATGAATGCAGGAAATGGAGATGCTCTGTACGTGCGCCGTCCAGCTGCTTCGTCTGCATTACAACAAGGACAATTAACAACTGAATCAGGTTCATACCATGCATACATGCATTAACCAGTTAAGAGTCAGCAGCAACTAGGGGCGTCTACCTGTATCTGCAGGTTCAGCAAGTAGGGGCCTCTATGTGCCCGGGTTTCCTTTTCCTCGCTCCGGCATCTGAAATTCCTTTCCTTGGCAAATGCGCCACAGACCACAGCTACGGAACAAGTGCAACTGATTGGTTGACCACACAGCCGCGGTCGCGCAATGCGCCGAGCACCTTGTGGGCGTGGTGGACATGCGGCCGCCCGGCCTGGCTGCATCGCTGCTGGAGCAACGGTGTCGCGGTTCCGGGAAGGCAGATAACTAGCGAAGGTTGCCAAGGACGACGGCGATGAGCCGGCACAGGTGTGATGTGGCCAAACGGCGGAAGCCGGCGACGGTGCGCGATGACAAGTCTCGCTAGAGGACAAGTCGGGCCACCGATGGCTTTGTGCAAAAGTGGGTCTCGTCGTCGTCCCATATTTTTGCTGGACCGGCAGCCCACAGCCATTTTAACTGGGCCGCCCATTTGGCGAATACTGCGACTGGACCGGCTATTTGACAGGTACTGCAGCGTACGAAGTACTGTAGCTCGCAGGTGCACTGTAGCTTAAAAACAAAAACTTGCAGGTCTTACTGTAGCTGCGCTCAAAAAATGCAACCAACTTTTGAAAAAGTGGACATTTAAAAAAAAACTTGTTTTTTAAATTTGTTTGATATACAAACAATTTTTCGAAATTTTACAACAACTTTTGAATTTTGAATATTTCTTGAAAAGTTTGAAAAACATTTTAATTTTTTGCAATATTTTTCCAAAACACAAAAAAATTTGGAAAACATTATCATGTTTTTTGAAATTCTGAAGCATTTTTGAAGATTTTGATTTAATTTTTTAGAAAAGTGAACATTTGAAAAAAGCATGAATCAAAATTTGAAATTCGTAGCATTTTATGGAAAGCGAACATTTTCCAAAATTCTGAACAAGTTTTGAAGACATTTTTCATGAATTTATGAAAACAAAAAAAGACAAATAGACACAAAAAACATAAAAGGAAAAAAAAGGAAAACCGAAACGAAAATGGAAAACCAGAATAAAACCAGAAAAAAACAGTAAAGAAAATGATAGAGAAAAGAAAACCGGTTCAGGATCCTTCTAAAAGATTCTCGAAACTGATTGAAAAACATCCTCTCCTTCACCCTTTTCTCTGCGGCAAACACGGTCTCCCTCCCCTCTCTCAGCGCACGTGCCACACCATCCCCTCGAGGCTTTGACAGGGTGAGGGATGGTTCCAGGCTTCTTTCATCTGCGGTTGGTGGTTGGCATGGCGTTGTAGGTGAGTATTGGATCGCATCTCTAATCTGTCTCACCCATTTTTGTAGGTCAACAACCCGAACTTCCTTCACTGTACTATGTACACACATGCGAATACTTCTTCTATGTTGGACATACTTGCTCTTCTTGCTTGCTAGGATGATAGGATGATGCCATGCATGTCAGATACCAATTAAGAAGGGCAATAATTTACTACTACTTGTTATCATGTGTGCTAAATATATGGCATGCCAAACTATATCAGCCAATCATCAGCCTTGTAAGTTGTAGCGTTAAATAGATTATATTATTTGCAGGGCCTTTTTTTGGGAAAAATATAACCTATGCGGCATCAGTCAACGCTTCATTTGGCTGTTTCAGACTGGCCTGTGTTAATCCACTTATCCAAATGTGCACAAAAATAAAAAATCATACTTACAACCCAACTGACACTCCTCTCCATACTTTAAGGGCCTCCAATCCATTTTACTCTTCTTTTATTAGATACGGCTGGGCTCTAATACACACGGAATATTTGAGTTCTCAAAAGTTTGCCTACTCTCGACAGAAGATGTTCCAAGGTCTTAAGTGGCTAAATCTTGCCTTTTGCAATTAGAGATATGGCATGATGTGTGCTACGCTGATATTTTTTGTTGAATGATCCTTTGTAATCTTGCTACTCTAACTTTCTTGTTTCGCTGACTCTATTACGGCAAAATAAACCAAGGTTGTTTCTTGACTGTCTTGTATATGAAGAAACATCAACAATGATAACAAAATATGGATGGGTGCAGATACGAGTGACGGTATAAAGTTTGAACTCTCATTATGCACTGAATCACCACCTAGTTTCTCTCATTTGTTTTGTAAGATGGATGATGCACTGGCTGATACCCTCACCAGCTATTGGAGAACGTAGCATGTAATTTCAAAAAAAAATTCTACGATCACGCAAGATCTATCTAGGAGATGCATAGCAACGAGACGGGGAGAGTGTGTCCACGTATCCTCGTAGACCGAAAGCGAAAGCATTATGTTAACGCGGTTGATGTAGTCGAACGTCTTCACGATCCAACCGATCCAAGTACCGAACGTACGGCACCTCCGTGTTCAGCACACGTTCAACTCGATGACGTCCCTCGAGCTCTTGATACAGTAGAGGGTCGAGGGAGAGTTCCGACAACACGACGGCATGGTGACGGTGATGTGATCCACGCAGGGCTTCGCCTAATTAAGCGCTATGATGCTATCACCGGAGGAGTAAACTGTGGAGGGGGGCACCGCACACGGCTAAGAAAAAACTCTTTTCTCTTTGGGGTGCCCCCGACCACCGTATATAAACGGGGAGGAGGAGGAGGTGACCGGCCCAAGGGTGGCGCGCCAAGGGGGGAGTCCTACTTGGACTCCTAGTCCAAGTAGGATTCGCCTGTCGGGGAACGTAGCAGAAATTCAAAAAATTTCTACGCATCACCAAGATCAATCTATGGAGTAATCTAGCAACGAGGGAAGAAGAGTGCATCTACATACCCTTGTAGATCGCTAAGCGGAAGCGTTCAAGTGAACGGGGTTGATGGAGTCGTACTCGTCGTGATCCAAATCACCGATGATCCTAGTGCCGAATGGATGGCACCTCCGTGTTCAACACACATACAACCCGGTGACGTCTCTCATGCCTTGATCCTGCAAGGAGAGAGGGAGAGGTTGAGGAAGACTCCATCCAGCAGTAGCACAACGGCGTGGTGGTGGTGGAGGAGCGTGGTGATCCAGCAGGGCTTCGCCAAGCACCGCGAGATATGAGGAGAAAGAGAGGTAGGGCTGCGCCAGGGAGAGGTCAAGAACTCATCTCTTGGCAGCCCCAAAGACCTCAACTATATATAGGGGAGAGGGAGGGGGCTGCGCCCCACCTAGGGTTCCACCCTAGGGGCGGCGGCCAGCCCAGATCCCATCTGGTGGGGCGGCTAAGGGGAGGGGAGAGGGAGGCGCACCAGGTATGGGCCTTAGGGCCCATCTGCCCTAGGGTTTGCCCCCTTTCCCTCTTCCTTGCGCCTTGGGCCCTTGTGGGGGGGGGGGGGCGCACCAGCCCACCTGGGGCTGGTCCCCTCCCACACTTGGCCCATGCAGCCCTCCGGGGCTTGTGGCCCCACTTGGTGGACCCCCGGGACCCTCCCGGTGGTCCCGGTACGTTACCGATAAACCCCGAAACTTTTCCGGCGACCAAAACAGGACTTCCCATATATAAATCTTTACCTCCGGACCATTCCGGAACTCCTCGTGACGTCCGGGATCTCATCCGGGACTCCGAACAACATTCGGTAACCACGTATATCTATTCCCTATAACCCTAGCATCATCGAACCTTAAGTGTGTAGACCCTACGGGTTCGGGAACCATGCAGACATGACCGAGACGTTCTCCGGTCAATAACCAACAGCGGGATCTGGATACCCATGTTGGCTCCCACATGCTCCACGATGATCTCATCGGATGAACCACGATGTCAAGGACTTAATCAATCCCGTATGCAATTCCCTTTGTCCATCGGTACGATACTTGCCCGAGATTCGATCGTCGGTATCCCGATACCTTATTCAATCTCGTTACCGGCAAGTCTCTTTACTCGTTCCGTAACACATCATCCCGTGATCAACTCCTTGGTCACATTGTGCACATTATGATGATGTCCTACCGAGTGGGCCCAGAGATACCTCTGCGTTTACACGGAGTGACAAATCCCAGTCTCGATTTGTGCCAACCCAACAGACACTTTCGGAGATACCTGTAGTGTACGTTTATAGCCACCCAGTTACGTTGTGACGTTTGGCACACCCAAAGCACTCCTACGATATCCGGGAGTTGCACAATCTCATGGTCTAAGGAAATGATACTTGACATTAGAAAAGCTTTAGCAAACGAACTAAACGATCTTGTGCTAGGCTTAGGATTGGGTCTTGTCCATCACACCATTCTCCTAATGATGTGATCCCGTTATCAACGACGTCCAATGTCCATGGTCAGGAAACCGTAACCCTCTATTGATCAACGAGCTAGTCAACTAGAGGCTTACTAGGGACATGGTGTTGTCTATGTATCCACACATGTATCTGAGTTTCCTATCAATACAATTCTAGCATGGATAATAAAAGATTATCATGAACAAGGAAATATATAATAATAATCAATTTATTATTGCCTCTAGGGCATATTTCCAACAGTCTCTTACTTGCACTTGAGTCAATAATCCAGTTCACATCGATATGTAATTAACACTCAAGGTCACATCCCCATGTGACTAACACCCAAAGAGTTCTGGGTTTGATCATGTTATGCTTGTGAGAGAGGTTATAGTCAACGGGTCTGAACCTTTCAGATCCGTGTGTGCTTTACAAATCTCTATGTCATCTCCTAGATGCAGCTACCACGTTCTATTTGGAGCTATTCCAAATAACTGTTCTACTATACGAATCCAGTTTACTACTCAGAATAATCTGGATTAGTGTCAAAGTTTGCATCGGCGTAACCCTTTACGACGAACTCTTTTACCACCTCCATAATCGAGAAAATTCCTTAGTCCGCTAGTTACTAAGGATAACTTTGACCGCTGTCCTGTGATCCATTCTTGGACCACTCTTGTACCCCTTGACTGACTCATGGCAAGGCACATTTCAGGTGTGGTACATAGCATAGCATACTGTAGAGCCTATGTCTTAAGCATAGGGGACGACCTTCGTCCTTTCTCTCTATTCTGCCGTGGTCGAGCTTTAAGTCTTAACTTCATACCTTACAACTTAGGCAAGAACTCCTTCTTTGACTGATCCATCTTGAACACCTTCAAGATCATGTCAAGGTATGTGCTCATTTGAAAGTACCATTAAGCGTTTTGATCTATCCTTATAGATCTTGATGCTCAATGTTCAAGTAGCTTAATCCTATATGCTTTCCAGAAATTCTACGTCATTTCTGATCAACAACATATAATCATCAGAAATTCTATAGTGCTCCCACTCACTTCTTTGGAAATACAAGTTTCTCATAAACTTTGTATACACTCAAAATCTTTGATCATCTCATCAAAGCATACATTCCAACTCCGAGATGCTTACTCCAGTCCTCAGAAGGATTGCTGGAGCTTTGCATACTTATTAGCATCTTTCACGATTGACAAAACCTTCCGGTTGTATCACATACAACCTTTCCTCAAGAAAATCGTCGAGGAAACAATGTTTTGACATCCTATCTGCAAGATTTCATAAACAATGCAGTGACTGCTAATATAATTCCAACAGACTCTTAGCATCGCTACGAGTGAGAAAATCTCACCATAGTCAACTCCTTGAACTTGTGAAAAACTCTTCGCCACAAGTCGAGCTTCATAGACGGTGACATTACCGTCTACGTCAGTCTTCTTCTTAAAGATCCATTTATCTCAATGGCTTGCCGATCATTGGGCAAGTCCACCAAAGTCCATGCTTTGTTCTGATACATGGATCCTATCTCGGATTTCATGGCTTCTAACCATTTGTCGGAATTTGGGCCCACCATTGCTTCTCCATAGCTCGTAGGTTCATTGTTGTCTAGCAACATGACCTTCAAGACAGGATTACTGTACCACTCTGAAGCAGTACGCATCCTTGTCACCCTACGAGGTACGGTAGTGACTTGATCCGAAGTTTCATGATCACTATCATAAGCTTCTACTTCAATTGGTGTAGGTGCCACAGGAACAACTTCCTATGCCCTGCTACACACCAGTTGTAGTGGCGGTTCAATAACCTCATCAAGTCTCCACCATCCTCCCACTCAATTTTCGAGACAAACCTTTCCTCGAGAAAGGACCCGATTCAAGAAACAATCCCTATTGCTTTCGGATCTGAATTAGGAGGTATACCCAACTGTTTTTGGGTGTCCTATGAAGATGCATTTTATCCGCTTTGGGTTCGAGCTCATCAACCTGAAACTTTTTCACATAAGCGTCGCAGCCCCAAACTTTTAAGGAATGACAGCTTAGATTTCTCTAAACCATAGTTCATACGGTGTCATCTCATCGGAATTACGTGGTGCCCTATTTAAAGTGAATGTGGTTGTCTCTAATGCCTAACCCATAAACTATCATGGTAATTCGATAAGAGACATCATGGTATGCATCATATCCAATAGGGTGCAGTTATGATGTTCGGACACACCATCCCACTATGGTGTTCCACACTGTATTGGTTGTGAAACAATTTCCACAATGTCTTAATTCTGTGCCAAACTCGTAATTCAGATATTCATCTCTATGATCATATCATAGATATTTTATCCTCTTGTCACGACGATCTTTCAACTTCACCCTGAAATTACTTGAACCTTTCAATAATTCAGACTCGTGATTCATCAAGTAAATATACTCAACATCTACTCAAATCATCTGTGAAGTAAGAACATAACGATATCCACTACACGCCTCTGTTGGGGAACGTAGCAGAAATTCAAAATTTTCCTACGTATCACCAAGATCTATCTATGGAGAGACTAGCAACGAGGGGAAGGAGAGTGCATCTACATACCCTTGTAGATCGCTAAGCGGAAGCGTTCAAGTGAACGGGGTTGATGGAGTCGTACTCGTCGTGATTCAAATCACCGATGATCCTAGTGCCGAACGGACGGCACCTCCGCGTTCAACACACGTACAGCCCGGTGACGTCTCCCATGCCTTGATCCAGCAAGGAGAGAGGGAGAGGTTGAGGAAGACTCCATCCAGCAGCAGCACAACGACATGGTGGTGGTGGAGGAGCGTGGCAATCCTGCAGGGCTTCGCCTAAGCACCACGGGAGAGGAGAAGAACTTGGGAGAGAGAAAGGGCTGCACCAAAGGCAAAAGGTGTGTTTGCTTGCCTCCCACCCCCACATATATATAGGGAGCCCAAGGGGAGGGGCGCCGGCCCTAGGAGATCCAATCTCCTAGGGGGGGGGGGCGGCGGCCAGGGAGGTTTCCCTCCTCCCCAAGGCACCTAGGGGTGCCTTCCCCTAGTGGGACTCTTCCCTCTTAAACCCTAGGCGCATGGGCCTATGTTGGGGCTGGTGCCCTTGGCCCATGTAGGCCAAGGCGCACCCCCTACAGCCCATGTGGCCCCCTGGGGCAGGTGGCCCCACCCGGTGGGCCCCCGGGACCCTTCCGGTGGTCCCGGTACAATACCGATGACCCCGAAACTTGTCCCGATGGCCGAAATAGGACTTCCTATATATATATCTTTACCTCCAGACCATTCCGAAACTCCTCGTGACGTCCTGGATCTCATCCGGGACTCCGAACAACATTCGGTAACCACATACTAGCTTCCTTTATAACCCTAGCGTCATCGAACCTTAAGTGTGTAGACCCTACGGGTTCGGGAGACATGCAGACATGGCCGAGACATTCTCCGGTCAATAACCAACAGCGGGATCTGGATACCCATGTTGGCTCCCACATGTTCCACGATGATCTCATCGGATGAACCACGATGTCAAGGACTTAATCAATCCCGTATACAATTCCCTTTGTCTATCGGTACGATACTTGCCCGAGATTCGATCGTCGGTATCCTGATACCTTGTTCAATCTCGTTTACTGGCAAGTCTCTTTACTCGTTCCGTAACACATCATCCCGTGATCAACTCCTTGATCACATTGTGCACATTATGATGATGTCCTACCGAGTGGGCCCAGAGATACCTCTCCGTCACACGGAGTGACAAATCCCAGTCTCGATTCGTGCCAACCCAACAGACACTTTCAGAGATACCCGTAGTGTACCTTTATAGCCACCCATTTACGTTGTGACGTTTGGCACACCCAAAGCACTCCTACGGTATCCGGGAGTTGCATAATCTCATGGTCTAAGGAAATGATACTTGACATTAGCAAAGCTTTAGCATACGAACTACACGATCTAGTGCTATGCTTAGGATTGGGTCTTGTCCATCACATCATTCTCCTAATGATGTGATCCCGTTATCAACGACATCCAATGTCCATGGTCAGGAAACCGTAACCATCTATTGATCAACGAGCTAGTCAACTAGAGGCTTACTAGGGACATGGTGTTGTCTATGTATCCACACATGTATCTGAGTTTCCTATCAATACAATTCTAGGATGGATAATAAACGATTATCATGAACAAGGAAATATATAATAATAATCAATTTATTATTGCCTCTAGGGCATATTTCCAATAGTCTCTTACTTGCACTTGAGTCAATAATCCAGTTCACATCGATATGTAATTAACACTCAAGGTCACATCCCCATGTGACTAACACCCAAAGAGTTCTGGGTTTGATCATGTTATGCTTGTGAGAGAGGTTATAGTCAACGGGTCTGAACCTTTCAGATCCGTGTGTGCTTTACAAATCTCTATGTCATCTCCTAGATGCAGCTACCACGTTCTATTTGGAGCTATTCCAAATAACTGTTCTACTATACGAATCCAGTTTACTACTCAGAATAATCTGGATTAGTGTCAAAGTTTGCATCGGCGTAACCCTTTACGACGAACTCTTTTACCACCTCCATAATCGAGAAAATTCCTTAGTCCGCTAGTTACTAAGGATAACTTTGACCGCTGTCCTATGATCCATTCTTGGATCACTCTTGTACCCCTTGACTGACTCATGGCAAGGCACAGTTCAGGTGTGGTACATAGCATAGCATACTGTAGAGCCTATGTCTTAAGCATAGGGGACGACCTTCGTCCTTTCTCTCTATTCTGCCGTGGTCGAGCTTTAAGTCTTAACTTCATACCTTACAACTTAGGCAAGAACTCCTTCTTTGACTGATCCATCTTGAACACCTTCAAGATCATGTCAAGGTATGTGCTCATTTGAAAGTACCATTAAGCGTTTTGATCTATCCTTATAGATCTTGATGCTCAATGTTCAAGTAGCTTAATCCTATATGCTTTCCAGAAATTCTACGTCATTTCTGATCAACAACATATAATCATCAGAAATTCTATAGTGCTCCCACTCACTTCTTTGGAAATACAAGTTTCTCATAAACTTTGTAAACACCAAAAATCTTTGATCATCTCATCAAAGCATACATTCCAACTCCGAGATGCTTACTCCAGTCCTCAGAAAGATTGCTGGAGCTTTGCATACTTATTAGCATCTTTCACGATTGACAAAACCTTCCGGTTGTATCACATACAACCTTTCCTCAAGAAAATCGTCGAGGAAACAATGTTTTGACATCCTATCTGCAAGATTTCATAAATAATGCAGTGACTGCTAATATAATTCCAAGAGACTCTTAGCATCGCTAGGAGTGAGAAAATCTCACCGTAGTCAACTCCTTGAACTTGTGAAAAACTCTTCACCACAAGTCGAGCTTCATAGACGGTGACATTACCGTCTACGTCCGTCTTCTTCTTAAAGATCCATTTATCTCAATGGCTTGCCGATCATTGGGCAAGTCCACCAAAGTCCATGCTTTGTTCTGATACATGGATCCTATCTCGGATTTCATGGCTTCTAACCATTTGTCGGAATTTGGGCCCACCATTGCTTCTCCATAGCTCGTAGGTTCATTGTTGTCTAGCAACATGACCTTCAAGACAGGATTACTGTACCACTCTGAAGCAGTACGCATCCTTGTCACCCTACGAGGTACGGTAGTGACTTGATCCGAAGTTTCATGATCACTATCATAAGCTTCTACTTCAATTGGTGTAGGTGCCACAGGAACAACTTCCTATGCCCTGCTACACACTAGTTGTAGTGGCGGTTCAATAACCTCATCAAGTCTCCACCATCCTCCCACTCAATTTTCGAGACAAACCTTTCCTCGAGAAAGGACCTGATTCAAGAAACAATCCCTATTGCTTTCGGATCTGAATTAGGAGTTATACCCAACTGTTTTTGGGTGTCCTATGAAGATGCATTTTATCCGCTTTGGGTTCGAGCTCATCAACCTGAAACTTTTTCACATAAGCGTCGCAGCCCCAAACTTTTAAGGAATGACAGCTTAGGTTTCTCTAAACCATAGTTCATACGGTGTCATCTCATCGGAATTACGTGGTGCCCTATTTAAAGTGAATGTGGTTGTCTCTAATGCCTAACCCATAAACTATCATGGTAATTCGATAAGAGACATCATGGTATGCATCATATCCAATAGGGTGCAGTTATGATGTTTGGACACACCATCCCACTATGGTGTTCCACGCTGTATTGGTTGTGCAACAATTTCCACAATGTCTTAATTCTGTGCCAAACTCGTAATTCCGATATTCATCTCTATGATCATATCATAGATATTTTATCCTCTTGTCACGACGATCTTTCAACTTCACCCTGAAATTACTTGAACCTTTCAATAATTCAGACTCGTGATTCATCAAGTAAATATACTCAACATCTACTCAAATCATCTGTGAAGTAAGAACATAACGATATCCACTACACGCCTCTGTTGGGGAACGTAGCAGAAATTCAAAATTTTCCTACGTATCACCAAGATCTATCTATGGAGAGACTAGCAACGAGGGGAAGGAGAGTGCATCTACATACCCTTGTAGATCGCTAAGCGGAAGCGTTCAAGTGAACGGGGTTGATGGAGTCGTACTCGTCGTAATTCAAATCACCGATGATCCTAGTGCCGAACGGACGGCACCTCCGCGTTCAACACACGTACAGCCCGGTGACGTCTCCTATGCCTTGATCCAGCAAGGAGAGAGGGAGAGGTTGAGGAAGACTCCATCCAGCAGCAGCACAACGGCATGGTGGTGGTGGAGGAGCGTGGCAATCCTGCAGGGCTTCGCCTAAGCACCACGGGAGAGGAGAAGAACTTGGGAGAGAGAGAGGGCTGCACCAAAGGCAAAAGGTGTGTTTGCTGCCCTCCCACCCCCACATATATATAGGGAGCCCAAGGGGAGGGGCGCCGGCCCTAGGAGATCCAATCTCCTAGGGGGGGGGGGGGGGGGCGGCGGCCAGGGAGGTTTCCCTCCTCCCCAAGGCACCTAGGGGTGCCTTCCCCTAGTGGGACTCTTCCCTCTTAAACCCTAGGCGCATGGGCCTATGTTGGGGCTTGTGCCCTTGGCCCATGCAGGCCAAGGCGCACCCCCTACAGCCCATGTGGCCCCCTGGGCAGGTGGCCCCACCCGGTGGGCCCCCGGGACCCTTCCGGTGGTCCCGGTACAATACCGATGACCCCGAAACTTGTCCCGATGGCCGAAATAGGACTTCCTATATATATATCTTTACCTCCAGACCATTCCGGAACTCCTCGTGACATCCGGGATCTCATCCGGGACTCCGAACAACATTCGGTAACCACATACTAGCTTCCTTTATAACCCTAGCGTCATCGAACCTTAAGTGTGTAGACCCTACGGGTTCGGGAACCATGCAGACATGACCGAGACGTTCTCCGGTCAATAACCAACAGCGGGATCTGGATACCCATGTTGGCTCCCACATGCTCCATGATGATGTCATCGGATGAACCATGATGTCAAGGACTTAATCAATCCCGTATGCAATTCCCTTTGTTCATCGGTACGATACTTGCCCGAGATTCGATCGTCGGTATCCCGATACCTTGTTCAATCTCGGTACCGGCAAGTCTCTTTACTCGTTCCGTAACACATCATCCCGTGATCAACTCCTTGGTCACATTGTGCACATTATGATGATGTCCTACAGAGTGGGCCCAGAGATACCTCTCCGTTTACACGGAGTGACAAATCCCAGTCTCGATTCGTGCCAACCCAACAGACACTTTCGGAGATACCTGTAGTGTACCTTTATAGCCACCCAGTTACGTTGTGACGTTTGGCACACCCAAAGCACTCCTACGGTATCCGGGAGTTGCACAATCTCATGGTCTAAGGAAATGATACTTGACATTAGAAAAGCTTTAGCAAACGAACTACACGATCTTGTGCTAGTCTTAGGATTGGGTCTTGTCCATCACATCATTCTCCTAATGATGTGATCCCGTTATCAACGACATCCAATGTCCATGGTCAGGAAACCGTAACCATCTATTGATCAACGAGCTAGTCAACTAGAGGCTTACTAGGGACATGGTGTTGTCTATGTATCCACACATGTATCTGAGTTTCCTATCAATACAATTCTAGCATGGATAATAAACGATTATCATGAACAAGGAAATATATAATAATAATCAATTTATTATTGCCTCTAGGGCATATTTCCAGCATCGCCCCCCTCCTTCCAATCAACGGAGAGGGGAAAGGGGAAAGGGAGGAGAGGGAGAAGGAAAGGGGGGCCGTGTCCCCCCCACCCCTTGTCCAATTTGGATTGGGCTTGGGGGCGCCTCCTCTTGTGGCAGCCTCCCTCTCTCCACTGTGGCCCAATAGGTCCATTAACTTTTCCGGGGGTTCCAGTAGTCTCCCAGTACTCCGAAAAATCCCTGAACCTTATCGGAACCAGTCCAGTGTCCGTATATAACCTTCCAATATATCAATCTTTACCTCTCGGCCATTTTGAGACTCCTCATCATGTCTGTGATCTCATCCGGGACTCCGAACAAACTTCGGTCACCAAAACACATAACTCATAATACAAATCGTCATCAAACGTTAAGCGTGCAGACCCGACGGGTTCGAGAACTATGTAGACATGACCGAGACACATCTCTGGTCAATAACCAATAGCGGAACCTGGATGCTCATATTGGCTCCTATATATTCTACGAAGATCTTTATCGGTCAAACCGCATAACAACATACGTTATTCCCTTTGTCAACGGTATGCGACTTGCCCGAGATTCGATCGTCGGTATCATCATACCTAGTTCAATCTCATTACCGGCAAGTCTCTTTACTCGTTCTGTAATGTATCATCCCGCAACTAACTCATTAGTTACATTGCTTGCAAGGCTTATAGTGATGTGCATTACTGAGAGGGCCCAGAGATACCTCTCCGATAGATGGAGTGACAAATCGTAATCTTGATCTATGCCAACTCAACAAACACCTTTGGAGACACCTGTAGAGCATCTTTATAATCACCTGGTTATGTTGTGACGTTTGATAGCACACAAAGTGTTCCTCCGGTATTCGGGAGTTGCATAATCTCATAGTCA
The DNA here is from genome assembly GCA_034509565.1 of Triticum monococcum. Classification (NCBI taxonomy): domain Eukaryota; kingdom Viridiplantae; phylum Streptophyta; class Magnoliopsida; order Poales; family Poaceae; genus Triticum; species Triticum monococcum. Next base: position 35,627,924 of record CM067842.1, read on the forward strand.
GAGGAATATGTATAAGTCATGAGGAAAACAATAGCAATAAAACCAAACGAACATTATGCTAAGCTAACGGATGGGTCTTGTCCATCACATCATTCTCTAATGATGTGATTCCGTTCATCAAATGACAACACATGTCTATGGTCAAGAAACTTAACCATCTTTGATTAACGAGCTAGTCAAGTAGAGGCATACTAGGGACACTCTGTTTGTCCATGTATTCACACATGTACTAAGTTTCCGGTTAATACAATTCTAGCATGAATAATAAACATTTATCATGATATAAGAAAATATAAATAACAACTTTATTATTGCCTTTAGGGCATATTTCCTTCACCGGCACCTAGTTTTGTGATGGTGTGAAGAGGATCTGTGTTGAAGCCTTTGCATCTTGTTACAATGCTATTTTGATGCAAACTATTGTTGATACTCAGACCTATCCTCATCTATAATTCTTTATCACGATTATTTTTTGCTTAAGAATGATCTGCCATCTCCAATTATATCTTGTCTTCCGGAGATTGCAGGTGTTCCTGAGCTTAATTTTGGCCTACTGCATCATAGTGGTCATCACAATGGTTGTGTTGAAGGAAGACATGCCGCCGACAACTGCAACGGCTCCTTTCCATGTTGTCTCGATATAAAGCGAGTGGGATAACTGAAGGGCCATATGTATGCATCTTTTCTATGTCAACAGGGGAATGAAGAAGTAGGTGTGTATCTCTCCCTGGTGATGCTACTATTGAGCTTCATGTACTAGCCAATGCAAGCAAAGGGTTAGGCGATTAATAGAATTAACTCTTAGTTGCAATCTGTTGATTGCTTATAATTTTTTAAATTTCTTAATTGCGCATATCAGTGCTAAACGCAAGTAGTAACACTTGATTCCATTGCGGAATAAAAACGAACTCATGTGTGCCAAGGACGTCAAAGGTGATGTCGGGTCGATGGAGATGATGAGCGTTGATATGAAAGGTAAATGGGGCTATTAGGTCCATTGTTGAGAAGTTAAGAACAAATAATTCATATTAATTAAACACATAATTGCTGACACCATGGATAGCTATGTATGGCAGATGTCACGCGTGCGTATGTGTATATGTTTTTATTTTATTTGAAACAAGTAATTGCAGCACTCGGCAAAGTATTTGCCGAGGTCCTATGGCCTTTTGCTGAGTATTCTGGTACTCCACAAAAAATAGAGATTTCAGTGGTGTACATACCTGTGGCTCGAACTTATTATCACGCAAGCCTGGCCGGACTCATGGTCGCCCGTCACGTAGTTCTCCCGTGGCAGGTCCCAGTCCACGCCCTCCAGATGGAAGATGAGCTTTGGCATGGGCCGCGTCTTCTTGTCATCCCAGGAGAAGGATACGTCGTCCTCGTCTGCGGTCTTATTGACGGGCAGTGCCGCCTGCGTGACAAATGCGCTCTTCACCTGCTTGAACACGGCGTCCAGAAATATGGTGATTTTTGTGCCGCTGTCGATGATCGTCCACTCCGTACCATGTCCATTGAGTGGGTGGTTGCGGCGGCGCAAGGTTGGAGGGGGAGAGGAGCGGCATGAGGAGGGAGATGAGCAAGCAAGTGCACCTGAGCAACGATGGGAACATATGGGTCAGAGATACATCCCCAGATAAAGTTGGCGAAACAAAATCCCACTCATAACTACGAGGTGGCAGTTAAGAGTCTAGGCACGATGGCCAGTAGGCCATGAGTATGAAGACCGAGTAGGCCGATACAGTGGTACCCACCAGGGGCGTAGCCCGGCCTGAGCTGTGGCGAGGGGACAAAATTACTGTTTTGATCTATAGGGCTAACTAAATCCCGATTTGACCTCGTTTCAAAATAAATTTCGTTTCTGACCTTTTTCGGTGACGCCAAGATCCCTGGCGTCTGGGTTACGAAGCAGACGCCAGGGACCCTGGCGTCTGGCCCCTGGCCCGCACTGCCCGCCTGCCCGTTGACCTGCTGACGTAGCAAAGGGACCAGACGCCAGGGACCCTGACGTCTGGCCCTGGTAACAGAATAACCCTTGGGGAAAGTGTGTGGGACCCACCCACACACTTTCCCCAATCCACAACCCGAGCTTGAAGAACACTTGGAGCTCTCACACTCTCTCCTACCCCTCAAGCTCCCCCTCAAATCCTCTCCAAAAGGTACATCCCTTAGGTGGATCTTTCCATCACTTTGTTGCTCTTGTTAATCTCCCCCAAATCATCCAATTATTTTTTGTCAAATCTTGTTATTTTGGTTGCATTTTATACATGTTGGTGGAACCCTAGTTCATGTTTTCTCCCTTATGTTAGTGTGAATGGCTTGGTTAACTTTGATAATATAGTGCTATGCATGGTGTGTAGTAGGAATATATGCTTGTTGAGTAGAAAGATTGGGGGTTAGGGTTAGTTAGTGATTAGGGTTAACTTTGCTTAGTGTGTGTTAATTAGTGATACTTTTGTGGACATCACCAATAATTTAGTCTTGATATGATTTGGATAGAATTAGATGTATTTGGATAAACACACCAATTCTCATTGAAGTCTTAAATCCATTCATGTTATTTTTAGATGGAGAGACTTGTTAATGTTCATTACATGGACAAGGAGGCATTCTTGAGTAACAATGCCGACACGGGTGAGGAACCATTGGTTTTTGATACAAGCCCTAGCTATGAGGATGTTGTTGCAAAAGTGAGACAAGTCTTAGAGTGGATGGACACCAATGTTTATGTTAAGTTAATAGGAAGGTATGATGTTGGAGTTGGAGCCAAATCTCGCTTGAAAAGTATGCCTGTCACCTCGGATTTGCATTGGGATGTATACAAGTAAAAAGTATCCCAATCGGAAGACAAGTCACTTGAATTGTTTGCCACCAAGGTTGAATCTCCTCGGTTTACCATTGATTTGAACCGGCATGTCTCTTCCCCAATGGATGACATGAGCGAGAGGACAATGGTGTCACATGTTGAGCATAGGGTTGTGGTTGATGCCCCCAATGTTTATCCCCCACCACGTCCCCGTGTACCATATATCAAAGCAAATGAGGTTGAGTTGTATGTCCCCAATGCTTCTAGCCAACCACCAACTAGCCAAGCAAATGAAGTTGAGGTGATTGCTAGTGACGAAGTAATTCAAGAGGATGAAGATGTTTATGATGACGACGAAGAGCAAGAGGAAGGGTTTCATGGTAATGATGTTGATGACTTGGATGCGTACATAGCGCAAAAGGACATGGATCGTGACTTGCCTTTTAGGCGTCAATATGCGTATGACTCGGATGACGAGGGTTCAGTTGAACAGTTGGACGAGGATGGATTCACAAAGGAGGAGAACCAAATCCACTTTGAGCTGACGGGCTTACAAAAAAGAACTCACTTGTTTAAAGATCTCAGCCTTGCCCATAAAGCTGTTGTTGATGGTGGAATGAGAATGATGGCGATTGAGCCAACACCATGCCCGGATCCAGGAGAACCAAGGGTGGAGAATGAGGACGAGAATGCTTATTTGAAGAAAGGATTGAAGTTTATGAGCTTGCCTATGCTGAAGTTTTGGTTGGCTGACTATGCCATTCGAAACCATAGGCCAATTTATGTTGAGCACTCCGACATGAAGTTGCGTTACACCGTGGTGTGTGAGCAAAAGGAATGCACATGGAAGGTTCGTGCAAGAAAGCTTAAAGAAACCGAAGAATGGGTGTTGACAAGTTGTGATACCACTCATAGATGTAAACCGCCATCGAAACGACTTAGAAAGACACACCGTCAACTCACATCTGAGTATCTCGGATACAAATGGATGAAAGACATAGCCTTTGATCCCACTGTGAAAGTGAGGTTTCTCATGCGGACGGTGAAAAAACAATTTGGTTATGAAGTCAAGTATGGGAAGGCATGGAAGGCAAAGGCAAATGCTATTAGGATGTTGTATGGTGGTTATGAAGAAGCATACAACCAGCTCCCAAGGTTGTTGGCCGCGATTGCACATAGGAACCCGGGCATGTTTCATGTGGTCGAGGATCACGAGGGAGTGTTCCACCGCGCCTTCTGGAGTTATGGACAATGTGTGGAGGCGTTTCAGCGTTGTTGTCCGGTCTTGTCTATAGATGGCACGTTCTTGACCGGTAGATATAAGGGCACACTAATGGTAGCAATGGCGCACTCATCAAACGACAACGTGTTGCCGTGTGCATTTGCTTTGGTGCCTTCCGAGCACCAAGACAACTGGGAGTGGTTCATGGGTCATGTTAGGCACAATGTGATTGGGGCTAGGGAGGTATGCATCATATCGGACCAGCATCATGGCATACTCAAGGCAATGGACATTGTTATTCCGGGATTTCCAAAGCTTCACCACAGATGGTGCATGAGGCATTTCGTGGCCAACTTTTACCGGGCATGTAAGAGCAAGGAGCTCAGCAAATACCTTACCCATGTATGTGTGGCCTTCACCACCCAAGGTTTCGATGCTTGGTACAACAAACTCTTTGCAGCGGTGAACAAAGGGGGAAAAGAGTTCTTAACTAGGAATTTAAGCGAGAAGCACAAGTGGGCACGCGCTCATGACGATTGTGGTTGGAGATATGGCGACATGACGAGCAATCTTGTAGAATGTTTCAACAATGTGTTGAAGGGTGCTCGTGCATTGCCGGTGACTGCAATAGTGGAGTACACCTTCTTCAAGCTTAATGAGTACTTTCAGAGGCATTCTGAAGAGACTGCAAAATGGATAGGTGAAAAAAAGGATTATCCGGAAAAGGTTGATGAATGGTTGCAGTTACAAGCAAGCAAGTCTTCACGGCAACAAGTTATCATATTCGATAGACTTGAAATGATCTATCAAATTGATGAGCCAGGTGGCACAACACGAGACGGTAGACAATATGGTGGTGCTGCATTTGAGGTGAAACTGAAGACTCGGTGGTGCCAGTGCGAGAGGCCTAGTAAGTATCATTGGCCATGCTCGCATTTGATAACGGTGGCGAAGGCGAGAAACATACATGTTAATGATGGAAAAACCGTGAGGATGCAAGATTTCCATGTGGAAGCTACTAGGTTGACATGGGCGCCAAGATTTCACCCTTTCTTGGACCAATCATAGTGGCCTGAGTACCATGGCCCTCATATTAGGCCAGACCCTCTTCTGAAGGTGGAGACGAAGGGTAGAAGGAGAACTAAGAGGTTCAGGGGTGATATGGATGACCTGGCTGGATACACTGGCATGAAACAATTTGGTAGCGGTCATTTCATGGAGGCTCCTGACATTATCAACTGTGGGGTGTGCGGTGAAGGGGGACACAATGAGCGGACATGCAAGAATAAAAAAACCAAAAAAAGAAAAACAAGTCGTGGAGGCGGCACCGATGGTGAATGAGGTGGAAGAGGTGACGGTGGTGGTGGTCGAGGAAGCACAAGTGTCAGAGGTGGTAGTGGTGGTCATAGAGGGATCATAAGTGCTAGAGGTGCTAGTGTTCGTAGAGGGAGTACAAGTGCTAGAGGTGGTGGTCGAGCTAGCACAAGTGCTAGAGGTGGTGGTCGAGCTACCACAAGTGCTAGAGGTGGTGGTCGAGCGGGCACAAGTGCTAGAGGTGGTGGTGGTCGGAGAGGAAGCACAAGTGCTAGAGGTGGTGGTGGTCGGAGAGGAATGGTTGATAATGGATCGGCCTTCGGTTATTTGCTTAATCCAGATGGTTGATCTAATAATAATGGTATATTATTTGTTCATACAATTCCTAGCATTTATTCATTTACTGTATTTACGCATTTACTCTCTTTATGTCTTGTGCTAACAATTGTTCTTTTTGTAGGCATGGCTTCATCCGGTTCCAGGACGAGGCCGGCGTGCGCGGACCAAGAGGACATGCCGAAGACGTGGATGGAGGCCAGTTTGGACAAGGAGAAGGAGAAGGATGTGCCCACACCACCATGTTGGTGTGGTGATGTTTGCAAGCTGAAGGTGTCCACTGACCGCAACAAGTCATGGACAGAAGGTAGAAGGTTTTTCGTGTGTCCCAACTATGCACATGATCGTCGAAGGTCAACTAACGCATATGACATACCACCGGTATGTTAGGTGTACATACAAAAAACATCAACAAGTAGTCACTCATATGTCTAACAAAATCATGGTTTTTATGTAGTCCCCTCCTCCACTTTGCAAGTACTTCACTTGGATAGATCACGAGGTACCAAAAGATGTCCAAGAGGACCAACGTCGAGATTGGTTACGGAGGCAGCGCCTATTCGAGGAGTCCTATGCACGGGGATTGGAGCGGGAGCGTCGTGAGAAGGAGGCTCGTGAGCGCAAGAAGCGTGAACAAGAAAGGGCATGCAAAGAGAAGGAGGCTCGTCAAGAAGAGAGGGCAAGAAAACTTGCAAGGGCTCGTGATGCACGAGAGGAGGATGAGGCACGTGACAAGAAGGGAAAGTGGCCCCGTACTACTCAGTAGACAAATGGAAAGGCACCGGCGTCGATGATGAACTTTCGAGACTTTGTGTGTGATGAACTTGTCATTCGAGACCTTGCGTGATCATGAACTATTTATGTCATTCGACACATCATGTGTGATGAACTTGTAATTCGAGACTATTTGAGATTATGTGCAAACTATGCTCGTCATTCGAGGCTAGTTAGTAAGCTTCGTTCATATTTTTGGTTGAGACTAGCATGCTTTGTTCATATTTAACAGTGTGTGTAATAAGTTCCAGGTCCACACCCAGACGCCAAGGTCCATGGCGTCTGGGTCCTTGGCGTCTAGCTCATTTTGGTCACGCAGAAGACCAGACATGTCTGATGGACACCCCAGCCTGGCGTCTGGGTCCCTATCCACAGAGCTTTTTTCCTGTTTGCATAAGTGCACCCCAGACGCCAGGGACCCTGGCGTCTGGGTCCCTATCCACAGAGCTTTGTTCCTGTTTGCATAAGTGCACGCCCAGACGCCAGGGACCCTGGCGTCTGGATCGTTTTGCTCGCGCAGGTAAACAGACATCTGCCTGTTTACCTGCACGAGCAAAACGGTCCAGACGCCAGGGTCCCTGGCGTCTGGGTCCCTATCCACAGAGCTTTTTCCCTATTTGCATAAGTGCACGCCCAGACACCAGGGTCCCTGGCGTCTAGATCGTTTTGCATAGCCAGACGCCAAAGACCCTGGCGTCTGGGTCCTTCCTATCCAGAGAGCAAATATAGTGTGGATAAGATTCTTTGGGCCCACCTCTACCCCTCTCATCCATTCATCTCCACCCCACCTCTACCCCTGTCATTCCTTTCATCTCCACTCACTCTCACTCTCACTCTCACCTCTAGCCCTCTCGCCCACTCACTCTCATCCAGTACCATAACCCCCCTCAAATCTCTCACGAATCGGTCCGGTTTCACCGTTGGATCTTCAGGATTTCGAAACTAGAAGGTAAATCAACTCCATCCCTATCTTTTGGTTGGTTTAATGTATCATAGTTTTGTGAAAACCCTAGTTTGTTTTCCTCGTGGTTTAATTTATCATAGGTTAGCTACTAAGAGATTTGTGTGTTGTAGATGGCTAAGGATACTCAGTGGGTGCTTAGCCCTGTTGTTCATGTCCAAGGCTTGTCTCCATGTGTTGTGCAAGTTAGTGAAGTGGACCTCACTTTCGATTGGTTGAAGACTAAATTCATGTTGAAGCAAGGGTTGAAGGAAGAAGATTTTGTGTACTACGTCAGCAGGAGGAAGTCAGATGGCCCCGGGGGAAGAAAATTGGTTGACATAACTGATGATGGCAAGATTCAAGAAATGCTGGAAGAATGGGAATGGAAAAGGGTTGTTGACTTGCATTGCTACAGGAAACCGAGTTATATGTGATGTTCATGTCGTTTCAACTATCGTGGACCATCGTGCTCATGAACTACTTATGTCATTCGAGACATTGTATGTGATGAACTTCTCATTCGAGACTATTTGTATAATTTGAGATTATGTAATTCGAGACTATTTGTATGTTTGTCATTTGCTATTATGTGAACACTAATGTTTGTCATTCGATACTATGGGTGTTTGCTACGATGTGACAAAATATTAACTAAATGAAAAAGTACTACACCAGGGCCAGACGCCAAGGACCCTGGCGTCTGGGTGCCCTGTTTCTGCTGTATGCTTTTGCTTCCAGTCGACCCCCAGACGCCAGAGACTGTGGCGTCTGGTCACCTGACTTGAATCCATACGCCAAGGACCCTGGCATCTGGGTGCCCTGTTTCTGCTGTACAGGACTGCTTTTGCTTCCAGTCGACCCCCAGACGCCAGAGACTGTGGCGTCTAGTCACCTGACTTGAATCCAGACACCAAGGACCCTGGCGTCTGGTCCCCTGGCTTAAACCAGACGCCAAGGACCCTGGCGTCTGGGCCCCTGTAATCTTGAACTTGCTGTTTCATACAAGAAGATAACACATATATATTCATATGACAGGTTCATACAACACAGGTTATAGCTCATTTCACAGAACTTTCACCACGACAAATTCTTGCATACAAACGAGAACAAGTTCACGGATTTTTCATCACGACAAATTCAAGCATAGATAAAACACCAAGTCCATACATAAGACACCAAATTCAAGACAACCTAAGAAGTCTTTACCACAACACCAAGTTTATGCATACAAACGCCACCTAGTTCATTCACTTCCAAACAAGGAGCTCACTTCCTCCTTCCTCTCTTTGCAATGGTTGCTAGTGTAGGCTCCTCCTCTTCGCTAGCATCTTCCTCCTCTTCGTTGTATGCCTCCTCCTCCTCTTTGTTGTATGCCTCCTCCTCCACCTCAATGTTGGTCTTATATCTTTGCATTCCTCTTGGGATAAGCTGATGAGGATACTCCGGACTATGGAATTGTGTGTTCCATGTCTTCTTTCTACCTTTCTTGCCTGGTGTCTTAGCTATGGCTTTGCCTTTCCTAGAGCGAGCATTGCCTTGTGTCGGTTGTGTAACCTGTGATGGTTGTGGAGCATCAACATCATACTCATGATCCTCTTGATGTGTTGCATCATACTCATGCTCCTCATGATGTGTTGGCTCCTCTTGATGTGCTGGCTCCTCTTCATGGAACTCCTCCGTGTCCTCATCTTTCTGGAGATAACGCCGTCTATTAGCTGTGGCGGCGCGGCTACCAGGTGCATACACGTCAGTGGACTGAGCACCATGGCAAGAAAGCATTGCTGCCATCTTATGAAACCACTTCTTGAACTTCTGCAAAAACACAAAATATGCTATAATATGAGATGCAAATAAATAATCCGCGAAAAGAAACTTTTATAATATATTGGTCACACCTCCATCGTGCTCCTAAGAGTCCTTTCAGATAATGCACCACCAGGTGGATGACTCAGTGCAACATTGGCATCGTTGACGCACAGAAGCAACTCTCTGCCCTGCAATTCATGAACACACCAAACATGAGCCCCTCTGGTGTCTCTCACACCCGTGTTGAAGGTCAAACAGACTACCATTTCGTCATGCATCGGTGCGTAGTCAACATGAGCCCCTCTGGTGTCTCTCACACCCGTGTTGAAGGTATGATAACCTTCTGCAGTCTCCGGTTCTTCAGACACCAACTCCGACCACTCCTCGTGAGTCCAACCTGGCTTCAGCTTTAACCGGTAACGATCCGCATACCACACTTGATACTTCTGATATGCTGACTGATTGTGAGGTCTATTCTCTGATTGCACTAGCGTGTCTCTTTGATTCCAAATTTCTATCCATGCACGGTGTTTGTTTGCCCAATCCGATATATCCTGATTGTTCCTTCGATCGAACCTACAAATGATGCACGGGACAAAGCATTACCAAACATTGACTTATTCAATGCTCTACTACATACTCAAGGCATGCTTGCTTACCGATGCAGAGATAGCATTTCCTCCTTGCTCTCCTCAATTGGAATACCTTGTATTCTTCCAAATTGTCTTGCCACACGGTCTACAAAGTGCCACTCGACTGCGAAGAAGCATATCATTGGGCACCTCGCCCGCCAAAGATGGCTATCACACGTGCACATCTCATTAAGATCAAAGTCACAATCTTCCACATAAGGCAACCAATATACCCGCAAAACAAAGAGATACATTGTTAGCTACAAGTTTAATTCTTGACTAAATTTTATCTCATCGAACTTCTCAAAACCTGCTCAGCAGTCAAGGTGTCCAGCTCGTTCATATAGCACTTGTATCGCACATGCGAGCTTCCTGTGTAGACTGTCACTTGTTCCCAATAATAAGCAAGCGTAGGGCGCCGATATGGATCATCATCATGCAACCCGTCATGATTACCCCGTGGGTTTGCCATGAGGGGGTTCTTGAATTCGGGCCGTCCAACCGGGATCCGCTCCCACATCCACACGGATAGGCTCCAAACAAACCCAGACAAAGAGGATGTATCTCCCTTCCTCCGACACGCCAAGTCAAGCTGCAATCAAACAAACATGTTAGATATGGAGGCGCATGACAAATGCAAGATAAATGGTTGCAAATATCTCTTACCCGACGATACAAATATGCTAGTGCGGCCGAACCCCAGCTATACTGGGTATCCCAGTTATTGAGTAGCTCCAAGAACATCCAGAGGGCTGAGTTCCCGGTTGCATCTGAGAAGACTACCTTGGTTAGTACATACCAAAGATAGGCCCGTGCGTACTACTGCACAACCACGTCATTGGCATCCTGAGGGCATGGATTGGTGTTTCCTCTGACCAGTTTTAGCCAAGAATGCCTCACTTTCGCGGTATCGGCCTTGCCTTCCTGAGGGCCCTCGGGCTGAACGCCAATCAAATCGGCAGTCCGTTCTCGCCAATTACCCACGCTGACACGACCGGTAACAGCTTGTCCGTTGATAGGAAGGCCTCTTATCATAGCCATGTCCTGTAGGGTCATCGTCATCTCACCACATGGAAGGTGGAACGAGTGAGTCTCCGGCCTCCAACGATCCACAAGTGCGGTCAGCGCCGCGTGGTTCACCGGCGGAGTGCGTCGCTTAAACTGCAACACGAATGGGAGAAGACCCAATCTCCGAATGTAAGGCTCACACTACTGGAATCAGCTACTTTGCCATCTGCCAGCTCTTTGCCGTCTGCTAGCGGACGGCAAAGAAGCTCTTTGCCATCAGCTATCAAAAAGCAGACGGCAACGAACTAGCTGATGGCAAAGACCTTCTTTGCCATCAGCCAGTTCTTTGCCGTCGGCTAGCAGACGGCAAAGAGGGAGGGGGGACCCACTGACGAGCTGGTTAAAAAAAACTTAACGCCCCCCTCTTTGCCGTCTAGCAGACGGCAAAGAGTAAGTAAGCGGACGACAAAGGGGGGCGGACGGCAACCGTTTAGGTTACTAACGGCGCCCCACCCCGCCCGGCGCATCTCTCTCTGTTCCCTCTCCTCCCCGACGACCACCGCCACCCGCCGCCTCCCCCGCCACCCACCGCTGCCCCCTTGCCCCGCCTCCCCCGCCACCCACCGCCGCCCCCTTGCCCCACCTCCTCTCGCCCCGCCGCCCCCTTGCCCCACCTCCCCTCGCCCCGCCGCCCCCTTGCCCCACCTCCCCTCGCCCCGCCGCCCCCTTGCCCCACCTCCCCTCGCCCCGTCGCCCCGTCGCCCCCATCACCCGCCACCGCCCCGGCGTCCCGTCGCCCGCGTCGGAGCCAGGCTCGCACCCCGGAGCTCGCCGCCCCTGCGCCCCGGAGCTCGCCGTCCCTGCGCCCCGGCGCTCGCCGCCCCTGCGCCCCGCCGCCCCCGCCCCCGCCGCCCGGCCAACCCACTGCCCCGGAGCCCCGCCGCCCCCCACCCACCGACCACCCCGGCACCAGCGTCGCCCCCTGCTCCGGTGAGTTTTTTTTTCTGTTTTTCTTTTTTTGCTGTTTAATTCTTGTTTAATTGTTAGTGTTAGTGTTAGTGTTAGATTTAGTGTTAGAAAAGAAGAAAATTTAGTGTTAGTGTTAGAAAAAAGAATATGTAGAAGAAAAGAAGAAGAAGTGGAAAAAAGATGAAAAAGAAGAAAAGAAAAGAAGTAGAAAAAAGATGAAAAAGAAGAAGAAGAAAAGAAGTAGAAGAAGTAGAATAGAAGAAAAGAAAAGAAGTAAAAGAAGTAGAAAAAAGATGAAAAAAGAAGAAGAAGAAGAAGAAGAAGAAGAAGAAGAAGAAGAAGAAGAAGAAGAAGAAAGGAAAGAAGAAGAAAGGAAAGAAGAAGAAGAAGAAGAAGAAGAAGAAGAAGAAGAAGAAGAAGAAAGGAAAGAAGAAGAAGGATAGAAGAAGAAGAAGAAAGGAAAGAAGAAGAAAAAAGAAGAAGAAGAGAAGGAAAGAAGAAGAAGGATAGAAGGAAACACCCCGACCCCCGACACCCCGACCCCGACCCCCGACACCCCGACACCCCGGCCCGACAACCCGACCCCGACCCCGACCCCGACCCCCGACACCCCGACCCCGATCCTGACACGCCACCCCGACACCCCGGCCCGACACCCCGACCCCCGACACCCCGACCCCGACCTCCGACACCCCGACCCCGACACGCCACCCCGACACCCCGGCCCGACACCCCGACCCCGACCCCCGACCCCCGACACCACACCCCGACCCCGACACGACACCCCGATACCCCGACACCCGACCCCCCGATACCCGACCCCCAGACCCCCCAACCCCGACACCACACCCCGACCCCGACACCACACCCCGACAACCGACCCCCTGACCCCCTGACCCCGACACCACACCCCGACCCCAAAACAGCACCCCGACCCCGACACGGCACCCCGACACCGACAGGACACCCCGACCCCCGACACCTCCCGAAAAGGTGTTCTTTGGCCTTCCAGAGGCCGACGGGGTCATATATTTGTGAATTATTAGTTAGGTCATATATTTTTCAATTTTGTTATGAAAAACATCATATATAATTGTGTTGATCGTGTAGTTTTAAATATGCAGTTGTTTCATCGCTGCGAGGTTTGGTGTTTGACGACCTCGTCGTGCGTTTGACGAGCTCTGCCCCTTCGTTCGTGGGTGAGCACAAATGACAAGTCCTCCTCCCCCATTAATTATTTGATCTATTCCGATGAAACTTGATAGCTAGCTATATATGTGTCTTGAATCATCAGTATGCGTAACCAATATGTGTCTCCCGTTCGAAAGCGTCATAGTTATAAATATGCATGCATTTGCATATTTATAACCTCGATTCTTTCGAATTGTCCAACGCTATCCATGGACAGCCCGAGTATGTGTAGATTTGGTTCGTTTTCCCATATGCTTTGCTCCGGATCCGACACATATATTTCGTCAGTGCCTCCCCTGTTGTTCTCCGGGTACACATCCTCTCTGTTTATTGCAGAGACGTGTATCAGGAGAACAGCGAGGAGGTGCTGCCGAAATTTTGCGTCGGATCCGGAGCATAGCATGGGAAAATGAACCCAATCTACACATACACGGGTGGGATTAGGACCTATCATTACCTATTAGAGTGTAGGTTGCATGGACGTAATAAAATTGACAAAGTAGATCAACTGATGAATATATACATGGTGAATTACATATATAATTGTTGTGTGTCCAGTAGCTCTGAAAGTCAAGATGAGTGACCGTGCTTGGATGTATACCGGTCACACTGGTTAGAACAAATGGAGCGCTGAATGGTTCACAAAAACTAAGGAGTTTGTGCAAGCCGCATTTGCAAATGGCCAAAAGAAAACCTGGTGCCCCTGTTTCCGGTGCGGCAATTGGGAAAAGAAGACAGAGGCTGAAATGGGCAAACACCTGCAGAAGAGTGGTTTTACGCCCGATTATACGGTGTGGACATTTCATGGTGAGTCTGCCCAACGTGACCGAGCTGAGGTGGATCGTCGTCGCACCGACGAGCATGGTACCAGGATGGAAAACATGGTGCAAGGCTATGATGATGCTCGGGATTCGGACGAGGAGATGGAGGAATCTGCAAAGGCCTTCAATGAAATGTTGGAGTCTTCGAAACGTCCGCTCCACGAGCACACTGAGCTTTGTCAGTTGGATGCCATCTCACAAGTAATGGCTCTGAAGGCTCAGTTCAACTTGGGCAGTGAATGCTATGACGCAATTATGACAGTATTTGGACGCTTTCTACCCAAAGGCCATGTAATGCCTGCAAACCTGTACCAGTCGGACAAAATCCTCCGTGCACTGAAGATGCCCTATGAGAAGATACATGCCTGTGAGAAAGGATGTGCCTTATTTAGGCTTGACTATGCGGACTTGAACTATTGTCCCATTTGCAAGTCTTCCAGGTATATTATGGTAGACAACGGTATGGGTGAGAAGACACAGACCAAAATCCCCGTTAGTGTTCTTCGGTATATGCCAATCGTACCAAGACTTCAACGTCTTTTCATGGTCGAAGAGACGGCCAGACAGATGACATGGCACAAAACAGGTAAAAGAACCGAACTAGATGCAGATGGGAATCTGATGATGGTACACACATCGGATGGTGTTGCGTGGAAAAAGTTTGATGAATTACATGCTGACAAAGCGGCAGATCCGAGGCATCCTCGAGTCGGCATCAGCACGGATGGGTTCAGTGTGTTTGGTATGACGGCAGCCCAATACAGTTGTTGGCCCGTATTTGTCTTTCCACTCAATCTCCCCCCCGGACAGATTATGCAAAGAAAGAACATTTTCCTGACGTTGATAATTCCAGGACCCAACTATCCGGGCAAAAATATGAATGTGTACATGCAGCCGCTTAAGGACGAATTGCAAGAAGCATGGGATAATGGGTTCAGGACATACGACGCCTTTAGCAAACGGAACTTCATAATGCGTGTCTGGTACATGTACTCGACGCATGACTTGCCGGCGTATGCGCTATTCGTTGGCTGGTGTGTGCATGGAAGGTTCCCGTGCCCCACATGCAAGGGAGCTCTTGAGTTTCGTTGGCTTCAGGCCGGTCGCAAGTTTTCTTGCTTCGACATGCATAGACAGTTCCTGGATCCTCGCCATAAGTTCAGGAAAGACAAGAAGAACTTCATCAGGGGGTAGAGTTGTCAAAAACTCTGCACCACCTGCATTGACAGGCCAACAGACCCTGGATCAGTTAAACGCTCTCGAGCCAGATCCACAACGTCCAGGGTACTTCAAGGGGTATAATACTAAGCACGCGTGGACTCACAAAACATGCTTATGGGATCTGCCTTACTTCAAAGACCTCCTTTGCCCACACAACATCGACGTGATGCACACTGAGAAGAATATCGCCGAGGCACTTTTTGGTACATTGTTCGGCATAGATGGGAAGTCAAAGGATAATACAAAGGCTAGAGTCGATCTGGAGGCGCTATGTGATAGGCCGTTACAAAACATGAAAGAACCGAAAGGAAAGCAGAACTGGAAGAAGCCAAAGGCATGGTTCAATCTTGGAAGGCCAGCTATGAGGGAAATTCTCTTGTGGGTGCAACAGCAGTTGATGTTCCCCAATGGGTATGCAGCGAATCTAAAGAGGGGAGCAAATCTTGATAAACTGAAGATATTTGGTCTCAAGAGTCATGATTGGCACATATGGATTGAGCGGGTAATGCCGGTGATGTTGCGTGGCTTCATCCCTAAGGATGAATGGCTAGTACTGGCAGAACTCAGCTATTTCTTCCGTGTTCTTTGTGTGAAAGAACTATCGCCTACGTTGCCGGAGCCTTTTGCCGTCCGCGGCTGACGGCAAAGGCCTTTGCCGTCCGCGGCTGACGGCAAAGGCCTTTGCCGTCCGCCGTTCAGGCCTTTGCCGTCTGCCGTGGCAGACGGCAAAGTAGCTGATTCCTGTAGTGTCATACCGCGGGTCGTAAGCAAAGTCATCAGCGGAATGACCCCTCATGCGCATAGCAACTACAACCTGCAAATAAAGTGATGTTTTAATCAATACAAGAACACAAATGAGAAACAACGAAAATTGACCCAGTCTTGCTTCTTACCTGTCCATTCTCAATGGCACGAGCACGATGCTCCTTATCCCACTCATCGATTAATCCGTCATACCAAGGTCCATCACCATCCGCCATCCTACAAAACGAATCACAAATATCTATGAATACATGAACAATATCAAACAATTTCCTTCTCCAAGTTTATGCCATATGAAAACACCATTCTTCTTAAACATAACCACATCATTTCTTTTTTCTACATATGCACACATATCATCTAGAGTACCAAATTTCACCATCAAATAAATTTCATAATCATCATCCGCCATTCTATTGAACAAATCATGTCACACACAATAATCAAATTTCATCATCTCTTTTGCATAACAAAATTTGCCATCTATATATTCAACTATATTGTCATACCACTTCACATTTTTATCTTCTTCATATGCACACATAATTATTCTCAAACATACCAACATCATCTCAATCAAATAGGATTATCTACACATACACACATCATCTATCAAACCAAATATAGGATTATGCCAACAATAGGATCATGCCAACAATAGGATTATCTACACATACACACATCATCTATCAAACCAAATATAGTATGCCAAAGTCTATTTTACATACAAAAATCATATATTCATCACCCCTCTTAGTTCAAAAAAAATCCTATGAACAACATATACACAAAACGGAATTGATTTTACCTACATGTTCAACTACACATCATCTACTGCCTACCAAATCATCTATCAACTACAAAAAATTTCCTAAAACATAGAACCCATCTACTCATCTAACATCACCTAGTGTTGAATAATGCATCCAACCAAAGAGGGGAAAACAAAAACAAATTGGAGGGAATGGGGGAGAATACCTCAAAGAAGCTTGGGGGGGGGGGGGGGGTCAGATCTGTGAGTTTGAGCGGTTGATGGAGTAGATCAAGGGGGATGGTGGTGGGAGGGAGAGAAGGGGCGACGAACAGAGCCTCTCTGTTCGTGAGGCGCGCCGCCAGGAGAAGATGAGATGGGGATGGGTGGGCTGGGCCGCGCCGTTATCCACTTACCAGGGCCAGACGCCAGGGTCCCTGGCGTCTGGTCCCTTTGCCACGTCAGCAGGTCAACGGGCAGGCGGGCAGTGCGTGCCAGGGGCCAGACGCCAGGGACCCTGGCGTCTGCTTCGTAACCCAGACGCCAGGGATCTTGGCGTCACCAAAAAAGGTCATAAACGAAATTTCTTTTGAAACGAGGTCAAATCGAAATTTTGTTAGGTAAATAGGTCAGAACAGTAATTTTGTCCGTGGCCAGGGGCGTGAAGGGAAAATCCTTCTTTCACTGCAGCTACAGTCACGCACTGCAGCTTAGGCCGGCTAGGGGCGTAGTCATATTCTGGCTACGGCACTGGTGCCCACGATCGGTAAGTTTAATGACATAGTAACATCCAATTATTGGAGATTGTGGTCTTACAAAAAAGTGAGTACGTGATGCTAACCCAGCGATATGTGGGCTTGCTATTGATTTTATCTTACTTTTAAATCTACTCCCTCCGTTCCGAATTACTTGTTGCTGTTAGACAATGTAAATGTGTACGTGGTGGTGTTGTATAAACCACGTACACGTATAGTTGTGTTGCGTGAGTTGTACTTTAGGTAGTTTAGGTTAGTTGGGATTGATCTCTATCTTATATAGATCTTAGCTTGAGGATCAATCCACCAACAACCTGAGCTATCGCCCTTGTACCAACGCTCTATAAATAACATGCAACACGTCCCTGCGAAAGCATACGCTTCAACCAATTTTACATGGTATTCAGAGCCTAACCTCTAGCACATCCCAAAACCCTAGCCATGGCCTCAAGCTCCACCGCCGCCGCCGCTGCACCAGCCCTCATTCCCATTGCCGATCGCCTCCATCGCTCAAACTTCCTTGTGTGGCATGCCCAAGCGGTTGCTGCCATCCGCGGCGCTCAGCTTGTCGCCTACATCAACCTCGACAGAGAAGAGCCGGCGCCCAAGCTCATGGACAAGGAGGGCAAGCCAACAGATGCGCCCAATCCGGCGTATGAGATCGCCAGGGCGAAGGATTCCCAGGTTCTGAGCTTTATGTTCAATTAAGTCTCACCTCCTGTAATGATCCAGATTGCCCACTGCACCACGGCCTCGGCAGCATGGACTGCCATCACGGAGATGTTCATCTCCCAAACCCAGGCGCACGTAGTGAACACGAGGATCGCCCTGTCAAACACCAAGAAGGGCACCTCGACTGTCGCCGAGTACATCGGCCGCATGAAGGCGCTTGGAGACGAGCTAACTTCTATTGGGAAGCCCCTCACCGACGATGACATGGTGTCATACATCCTCGCCGGCCTCGACTTCGACTACATGGGCTTCGTCTCCTCCCTGTGCGCCAGGGCCGAGCCGATCAAGGTGAACGAGCTCTACTCCCTCCTCGTCGGCTTCGAGAACAGGCTCGCCATGTTCAACGGCGGGCACCAATCCTCTCACTCCTCCGCCAACGCCGTCTCTCGTGGCGGCGATCGTGGTGGACGAGGGGGTGGATGTGGCGGCGGCCGCAGAGGTGGAGGCGGCGGCCGCGGGCAAGGCCGTGGAGGTCGCGGCCAAGGAAGAGCACTACAAGAAATACGGTCAATTATGACTCCCCATTTTGGTCGTTAATTCGTCATTGCTTTCGTTTATTGACCTTTTTTTTGACCAAATTCGGAAGGTCAACAGTTGGCCGTCAAGAACGAACAAACGTGACCTTTTCTGGAATTTTGGTCATGGCCGCCCTTGACCAAAATTTTGGTCGTTAAATCTTTGACCAAAATTATGGTCATTACTAATGAGCCTAGGCCACCTAGGATCTGATGTGGCTGAACCAGCATGGCGCTGACGTGGAAAAAATGATGACATGGATGCCATGTAGGATTAGTCCAAATCAGTTATTTTAATGGGCTGAGCCCAATAATTTAGCCCATTTTTACATTTACTTTTGGGCCACGGCCTGTTAATGTTAGTTCTTGGGCTCAGGCAATGTGCAGTCCATTTATTGAATGCCAGCCCTTCTCTCTAACCAACAAAAATATATGAATCTTTTTCTATCAAAAAAACTATATTGGGCCTTGAGACGAGCAAGCCCACTCATACAATTTAGTATTTTCGCTGTCCAGCCAATAGCCAACAGTAGCTCAAAAAGAAAAAAAATCATTGCACAATTTGGCAGTCAACCAATACAGGAGAATAGAATGATAAATATAATTCTCCAAGATTTCATTAATTTAGGCCCAACAGTATCATTACGCCACAGTTTTATAAGATGCACCAACCAAAATAACATAGCCAGTAGCTTAGTATCAGTACACCATGTTCATAAGATGCACCAACCAAAACAGAACCTCATCAAACCACAGCCAATCCCTGGTCCATATTGTGATTCACATGTCCAGTCAACCAAAACTCATCAACCCCAGGTCCAAACAACTCAACATCAAAGGTCCCAAAGCCAACATCAACCATGTCGTACTAAACTATTTTACCTTCGAATAGATCCATGAGACGCGCAAATCTAGCATCACTTGCTACAGCCCTAGCATCGGTGGCCTCAACTCTTTGCAGTAACAACTGATACTCTGCGGCGCGTGCAGCTTCAGTCTCCTCTGATTTCTTCTTGACCTCAACAAGCTCCTCTCGCATCAACTCAGCAGCTTGCCTCTCCCTCTCAAGCTTGTACTCTAGTTCTTGTACATGAGCATCCAAAGCAGATGCAGACCTGTTGAACTTCTTCTTGGAGCTCGAATCAAGGCCAACATTTTGAAGGAATGTGCTGGAGGGACATTCTTTAGTGAGAATGTCAGCAACAACATTCTTTGGTTCTCCACCTTCTGGTACCCCTTGTTCCATAGCTTTTTACATGTCAACCTGGCATTTAAAGAAAGATGTACACATGTCATTGCAGTTGGTTCTGAATGACTAGGAAACTTTATAAGCAAACTATTCAAGAATGTTGACTAAATAATAATCCAGTTTCCATGCTACTGATTAACTAGTAGTTATTTGAAAACTTTGAAGCAGACAAGCAGAATTAATCATTCTTGAGAATCACTTTTTTTGCAGGTTTATTAAACAGGTAAGCATACACAACAAACCATTGTTGAAATTTAAATTAGGCAACTAAGTGCACCTCTGTTTAGCTTAAATGGGAACATGGAGCGGAGAAGAATGTAGTACATTTCAGGAGCACATATGTTGTTTCTTTAGTGCAGTATACAGTATCAGAGAATCCACTTCCACAAGTCCTAAACATTTCATTCAGATGGTATATGAAATGACAGAGTTTCTCCACTTCGAAAGCAAGGAAGATAGATGCTTCAGGCAATCACTAGAAAAATAATCAAAGAGCATACAACACTCTCTCTTAATTACCAGTGTTAAATGACAAAGCAGTACCTGCTGGACTGCAACAAGAACTAAAATTGCCTGAATATTGTCGCATTTCCAGTACCAAAATGAATATGCAATGCAATGAAACAGAGGATTGGGACAAACAAACTATAACAAAATATGAATCATATACTGTACTACTTTGAACAACCCATCTCTATCAAATATGTCGAGCAGAAGTCATATAATGTAATCAAGTGTAACAAGGATGAGGTAAACAAGCCTCATCAACACAGAAAAGAATAGTAGAAACTTACTATCGCCTTCTTAACTGGCTCAGAGAAACCAGTCTTCTTGCCATTGTGGCACTCCTTGAATAGATCAAACAAAGTCAACTCTTCACCCTTACGAGCCTCTTTCTGAAATTGTTCACGACACAATGGAACAATAAGAAACAATTGAAAGAATCACTATAGTAGCAAATGAAAACATGAGAGATCCTTACCAAAGCATGCACATGGGAAATGTAGGGGCGAGAACCAGTTTTCTGATGGAACTTAACTTTGAAATGGTTCTCCTTGTTCGACTGACAGGTTTCCTACCATGGAAAAAGATGTATGAGAATTAATGGAGCAACCACAAAGGCTCCTAAAGATTGCAATCCAAGTTGCAGTTCAAAAGGGTATGCAGCCATAATAGCATGCAAATCAATGTTATCATCATCTCTCCAAGTAGCACAACTGATGTTTAGTAAAGAAAGGTAGAGATAAAGACAACATATCTATTTTCAGACATCATGTCTTTTTATCGATCGACTTCCTTGCCTTCTTATAGGAACCTTCAAAGCATTATAATAAAAGAGAGACAACTATTAGATCTCATGCAAAAAATGTATTTCCAGAATTAGTCAAAGCACTGAAGCACATATAGCATACAAATAGCCCCCATCCCTCAAAAACAAAAGTAGAATTAGCACCTTATCTTCCTTCTCCACTACAATATCATCAACTTCATCCTCCTTAATGACCTCATCGTCAGGACTCTACTCAGAGCTTGAGCCTTGTTGTGTTATGGCAGAAGCTGAGTCCCCATCGGTGATGACACTACTTTGCTGCATTCGATTTGAGTTCCTAACCATCATACCTAATGCAGCGATGCCAAGTGATTGGAATATGCGGTTGTTCCTCATCAAATTTTTAGCCCTAATCTTCTCATATTCAGTAGTTGGCGCTTCTTTACATGAACAAAAAATATAATTGTAAGACTGAATGGTTGAAATGCATAGGAGAAGCAAGACAACACAAACAACTGAGCTGCGAGTTTCTTAGCAATCCTAGAATACAAATACAAATCAGGAGCGAACTATTTTATTTTGTTTTTTATACAGAGTACATATCAGGAGCGAACTATTTTATTTTGTTTTTTATACAGAGTACATATCAGGAGCGAACTATTAGCAATCCTAGAAGACGTAAATTTCAGTTAGAGTACATATCAGGAGCGAACTATTAGCAATCCTAGAAGACGTAAATTTCAGTTACTAGGTTACAAACATTAGCTAGGCACGAAACTATGCAAAGCACAATTCACGTCCATAGAAAACCAAACAGCACACTCAACAAACAAGTTGTATACCTGCGAGTTTCTTGATCATTGTCATCTTTGTCATAGTGGATCTCACGGGAATTGGAACTGTGCTAGTCAGCTTGGTTGTTGCCTGGTTTACTTGCCTTGCTTGCTGGACGAGTTAATGGCCTAGGGAGCAGCATAGCAGTTACAAGTTAAAAATATAAAGTGGGCATATGCTTTGAAAGGTAGATAAATAGTTGCACATATAATAGTATCTAGACACAAGCACTTCACTACTTGTCATCGACATCAGTCACACTGTCACACACAAGCTGTAGCCTACACATTTTTAGCTATTGATAAAGATTGCTTATGTATCATGTCTTTGTATAATATACAAGTATTCAATTGAGAGAAAGTGCAAAACAAAATACATTTGCAGTTCAAATGTTCAGTTCGTTAAATTTGCAGAAATTAAGTGTAGCAATAGGATTAAATATTTAAATTAACAGCCAGTGCAGAACTGATGTTGATTTGGAATTTTCAATGGGGACTGGCAGAACTAGAGCTGTGTCGTCACGTAATATCATGAGTCTACTATTGCAGAGCTATCTAGACTCCCGCAACGCCACTTTTCTTCAGTAAAAGTAGACTTAGTTGTATAGAAACTGAATCGGATTTAGTTAAAATGGACCACCTACTTGGATGTGGGATGAACATGAAGTTACCTAGGGGAGGACAGAGAACATAGTCCGCTTGTACTTGGGCACCTCCGTGAGCAGCTTGTCCTGAGAGGTTGGTCGAACGGCACCCTCTTCTGCTTCCTTTCCACCTCTGCAACCTTCACCACGACATAACAAATACAGTGAGAAACGGTGGAGTGTGATGGTGCAGAGAGAGAGAGAGAGATGTGGTGGTGGAGTGTGCTGCTGGGTTGGGCGAGCCGGAGCGGGGAAGCACAGGCGCCAGAGGCCCGTACCTGGAGAGGTCAAGGTCACGCCGCTGCTCCCGTCACCCCGCCGGTGGTTGGACCGGCCGCTGCTCGCGTCGCCCCACCGGTGGCTGGACCGGCCGCTGCTTGCGCCGCACGCCGGTGGCTGGACCGGCCGCTGCTTGCGGCGCCCTGCGGGTGGCTAGATCGGCCGCGGCTCGCGCTCGAGGGGAGGGCAGGGGCGGCTAGGGTTCGTGGGGAGGGCAGGGGCGGCTAGGGTTCGAGGGGATTTGGGGATTTGGGGGACGGGAGCGGCGGTATGGTGCGGTGCGGCTGAATTAGTTCGACGAAAATACCATCATATCGTGTAGTGCGGCCGTGTGGCGGTGTTCTCTGGTGACAAAAATACCCTCATATGTGGAGCGGGAAAATTTTCGCCATCAGCGGGAAAGATTTTAGGTGTGGCGGGAGAAGATGTGGAGGTAGAAAACTTAGCACATATTATGTACAAAAAATAATTAAGTCATTTTTATGGAAATTTGAACTACAACTTCCTTATAGTTTACTTGTTATTTTAAAAAATATTTTTAGGTACACAAATATCTATTTCATCATAGATATACCAAGAATTTTGCAAGATTCAATCCCTAAGTATGAACAGTTATTCTAGCATTTTTTGACTGCATTTTGAAACCGACATAACAAATTCAAAAAAAAATCAAAACAAAAAAAACCTTCGCATTATGTAATTATATGTGGCCTAGCTGCCGGGAAAAATGATAAACTTGTAATACGACAATTGTCTCAAAAAGTGTTCTAAAAAATTAGCTATCATGTATGAAGATTCATGAATTACAAGCCAAATGACCACTGTGATGGAGCATTTGTTTCGGCTAGAGCAAACCAGTCGACAATAAAACAACATGGCGCCGAGGTCCCCACCCGTAGCCACCGGCGGAGCAACAGATGGAGGCAGGGACCACCGGCTTCGCCGGTGGAGGGAGGGGCAATGGTTTCTCTTCCTCGTTTGCCTCTCGTGCGGTTGGGGAAGAGAACGAGTCGTAGGATTAATGACCTTCAATATCTTTTTCCATGCTCTCCTCATTATTGGTATACTTCATCACATCGCTCATTGTTCCGCCGAGCACTCTCCACAACACCAACAAGCTCCAGCATGCCTTTCTTTTGGCAGGTTCTGACAAGACCACAGGGGCAAAATGCAAAGTAAACTGGGACCTCATATGCCGCCCATACGACCATGCAGGCCTCGGTGTGCTCAACACTATCAAATTCGTGCGCGCCCTCCGACTGTGTTGGTTATGGTCTGAATGGACAGAGCCATCCAAAATGTGGGTTGGCATGGGTAACCCTTGCGATGAAAAGAACCGGGATTTCTTCTATGCCTCCACTTCTATCACTATTGGGAACAGGGTCAAGACCCCTTTTTGGGAGGTGCCTTGGGTGCATGGCAGGAGACCTATTTACATTGAGCCTCTCATCTATGAGGCTTCCACAAGAAAAAACTAAAAGGTGAGAGAAGCTCTCAACAAGGGATCCTGGATCAACAAAATCAAGATGACCGCCAACTTCTTTATGACACACATTCGTCAATTTGTTGATCTTTGGCTTCTGATCTCGGAATTCTCACTTGAGGAGCACACGGAGGATGAGATTACTTGGAAGCATGCCACTAATGGCCAATACTCCACGACGGCGGCTTACTCTGTGCAATTTCTTGGAATGGTCCACTCTCCTATGGATCACACGGTTTGGAAGGCTTGGGCACCGCCCAAGGTGAAATTGTTTGCTTGGCTGACCATACAAGATCGAATCTAGACTGCCAATAGGTTGGCCCGGCGTGGATGGCCAAACTGTCAACTCTGCCCCCTATGCAAAAGAGAACAAGAATCTGGCCTACACCTTTTCGTCAAATGTTGATTCACCCTTCGCCTATGGAATTTGGTCAATGAGTAGGTACATTTAGAAGATCTTGACACATCTACTTGGCACC
The DNA here is from genome assembly GCA_034509565.1 of Triticum monococcum. Lineage (NCBI taxonomy): Eukaryota > Viridiplantae > Streptophyta > Magnoliopsida > Poales > Poaceae > Triticum > Triticum monococcum. The sequence goes on from CM067842.1 coordinate 35,652,719, forward strand.
TTGAGGACTCTTTAAAGGAATGGTGCGTAAATAGATCAAGCAAGAGCACCCCCAACCGGAAAGCCATGGCCTCCCTCGCCATGCCATTGGGATGGACCATTTGGAACGAACGGAACGCCCGGGTTCGACAAAAGAGTATGCCTCCAACGGTTTTGCTCAACAACATCAAGAGTGAAGTCATCCTTTGGGCAACCGCCGGGGCGAAGAAATTGGGTAACATAAAGTAACACTCTTTTGTTTTTTCAGTTACGAGGTGTATTTCAAACTCTATTCCCCCTTAATTAATATATGAGGCAAATATTTTGCCTCGGTTTCAAAAAAATTAATTGGTGGCAATGTCAGTTTGCTTTATGTTGGTTTTCTAATTTCTACATGTTCCTTTCTTACAGACTCTCCTTTTGCAACGTACGGGTATGTGTCTTAGTTATATATAATTTTCCGAGTTCATATAAATTTATTATGATCTTGGGAGTTTAAATATAATTTAAAGGACACGGCCCCACATGTCATAGCTTTAGTTACTAAGGGAGTTCTTTAGTAAAAAAAAGGGGAAATTCTTTAGTATTTTGATTAAGTCAGCTTCTGTTAGCAACACAGTCGGTGGCAGCAAACACGGCTGCGAAACACTAAGCCTGAACCCAATTGTTCGGCTGTTTCTGAACCCAACTGAACCAAAGCCACGCAACACTAAGTCTAAACCCACGCATTCTGTGCATTTTCTTCATTTTTAACAAGCCGCGTTACAACAGTCTGAACCCATGCAACACTAAGTCAGAACCAACTACTTCAATTTTTATCCAATAAAGGTAATATAGATGCAGGTCAGCCCAACAGATGAGGCAAAATTAGTAGTGCGGCTTTGTACCAATAAACATACGATTCCATGATCCAGATGAAGTTTGACTGACTTAAACTCTAACAACAACTCAATCACTCGAAAGGTTACTAGCTAGCATGGGACTTCTTCAGGATGACACACTCATACTTGACCTGGAACCACTTCATGGCATCTTTTTTTCATGGCATCTTCCTTGGTCACCCTTTGGTGGATCCCAACACAGGCCTTGCATCGGCATCGCCGGGGACGCGGTATCCAGCATGCTCCAGAACAACAAAGAGGTCCATACTCCATACCATAAATACCAGTTGATGGACAAGGTTACAACTTACAAGTTCAGTACCTGTTCAGGAAGTCATACCTGAGGGAATTAATCCAGTAAGTTTGAAGTATGTAAGAAAATATCATATCAATATTAGCATGCAAACCATAGTTCACAGAGGAACACAAAACACTTATCGAGAACAAGGTTACAACTTACAAGTTCAGACATACATAAAGTATGTTAACTATCAAACCTAATGGACAACATACAGGTATAACCGATACAACCAAACAAGGCAAGGTATTATATAGATAACATTTAGATTTCATTACTTGAAAAGGACAGACAAAATATACCATAGACCTTTCTGTAGTAGAAGCACAAAATATCAATTGACCATAGACCTTTCTGCACTAGAACCGAACAAGGCAAGGCAAGGTATTAAGAAAGATGTGAACACATGAGATAAAATCTAGAGACGTGAACACAGAAGATAAATTCACAGACCTAGAACTACTCGTCATCATCACCAATATTGTGACCAGTGTGATGTTCATCATCACTACGATATTGCATCATAGTTTCATCGTGGTCATCCTCCTCCTCGCTTTCATCCAATAATTCACTATGTTGTTTGACAAGTTTTGCTGCTACAACAGGATCAAAAAAGTGTTCTAAAAAATAAGCAATCATGTAGGAAGAAGAACAGGAGGTTAGCACCGCGCAGAACTTGCGGCTTTTCTACCTTTCATTCACCGAATTTACTTCCAGTACAGCAAAGGAAAGGGGCTCATGGCCCTAACTACGCGGCACCACCGATCGTGGCGCTCGTGCCATCCCACGAGCGATCAGAGGGGGCGCCAGACTCACTCTTGGCGCTAACTAACTCGAGCTAAACTCATTGACAGAAAACAACCTCAAACTACTACTGACGAAACTGACGAAACTGAAGAAATAAACACTAGCTACTGAAGACTTGGCTTTATTCAACAGATATGACCATGCTAGAAAGAGTAGATTTCTCACATAACAATTGATAATGTAATATCATGCATGTGTGTAAGATGGAAAATTTTCTCAAATTTTGAACCATTAGATATCGATGCAGAGTTGAGATGGCAGGTAAACATATAGCAGAGTTGAGATGATTTAAGTACGACACAATACTTAGGAGTATTTTTCCCCACACAAATGATCAGAGAATGAAAAGAACTACAATACTCAGGAGTAAGCTTGTGTGCTGAGTGACTCGCTTAGAAAAGAGCTACAATACTCACTGAGAATGAACAGCAGCTTCAGAGCACTAACCATAGAACAGAAGATTTGTTCGGCCCCAGCACTTAGAAACGGCAAGGATGCCGTCCGCCCTACGCAGCCCGCTCTGGAGATGACGCTGTCCGCCGCCGTCTGTACTCAGCAGATGACACTCTCTGCCACCGGGCGCTGCCCGCCACCCGATCAGTGCAGGTGATGGACAGCCACGGCGCCGCACCCTCCCCGCTTGGTGCAGATGATGGTCGGCCGCGGCGCCGCCCGCTGCCTGACCGACACAGGTGACGGTCCGCCGCGCCGCCGCCGAACACGATTGGGGATTTTTGTTTCTAGGGTTCGTTTCTAAGTCACGGACTTGGCCCGGTTTATTTTCTTTTGTTCAGAAAAAGGGACTTGGCCCAGTTTATTTTCTTTTGTTCCGAAAAAGGGACTTGGCCCAGGTAATCCAGAAAACGTGACCGTCCAGTTTTGGCCCAAAGGAGGCCCACTCATCACATATATGTCTGGTTAGAAGATTCACAATCGCAACATAAACAAATTTCACGATGAGGTCTAACTGATAAGTGGCTGTTTGGATGAGCGATTGTTGTTTGGTGCGAGTCCGGTGCTGCCCTTTTCTTATCAACTTTATGTAATTAAATTCCTATTTTTATCAACTTTATATGTAATTAAATTACTGAGTTGTAATCTAGTCACCCTCATCTCCTATGATGATTGATAACTAGGAATGCCACGTAGACAAAATTGCTGAGTTGTCATCCAGTCACCCTCATCAAGTTTTTATGATGATATATTTTGGTCATTATGGACTGAAATAAGGTAGTATGCACCATTCACCTCTTTATGACCTTTCTATGAAATCAAATAACGACCATTTGGCCCCGAATTGTCATGAGACTATAGGGTTTGAACCCTTCTACACCCTTCATGACTAATTTGTGAATTTTGGTCATGGATCTATGGCTAATTAAACCGCGGTCACTAATTTTTGTCATGAACGAGCGTTTTTCTTGTAGTGGAGGCCGCAACGATCTCCCTGAGGTCTTCTGTCAGATCTGCTTCAAGCCCAATCATGTTGCTATGGAGTGCTACCGCCGCTTCTACATCACATTCACCAAGGAGAAGAGCACAGCGGCTATCAACACCAACACCAGCTCCTACGGGGTCGACACCAACTGGTACGTCGACACAGGGGCCACAGATCACATCATCAGTGAGCTTGACAAGCTCATCATGAGGGAGAAGTACTCCGGCCAGGATCAAGTGAACATGCCCAACGACGCAGGTATGAAAATTAGCCATGTTGGTCAAGCCTACATTCATACCCCCACTCGCAATCTTCATCTTAAAGACATATTGCATGTTCCTAAAGCAACCAAGAACTTGATCTCTGCTCATCGTTTATCACATGACAATCATGCCTTTCTTGAAACTCATCCACACTATTTCTTTGTCAAGGACAAGGCAATGAAGAAAACCCTCCTCCAAGGTAGACGTAGGGGTGGCCTCTATCCCCTCTCATCTGCACCTTTGAGCTCGGGCAGGCAGGCGTTTGGTGCCACCAAGGTCTCTCCATCGAGGTGGCACAGCCGATTAGGTCACCCTTCGTCAACAATCGTTCAACATGTTCTTAGGAAGAATAAAATTTCCTTTTCAAATAGCGAGTTGAATAAAGAGAGTATATGTGATGCTTGCCAAAAAGGCAAAAGTCACCAACTCCCCTATCTGAATTCCGTTAGTGTTTCCAATGCTCCTTTAGAGCTAGTTTTTTTTATGTATGGGGGCCTGCCCGAGATTCTATTAATAGAAAGAATTATTATGTGAGTTTCATCGACGATTTCAGTAAGTTCACTTGGATTTACATTCTTAAACATAAGTCTGAAGTGTTCAAAATATTTCATGAATTCCAAGCTCTTGTTGAACGATGCTTTAATCGTAAAATCATCACCATGCAAACAGACTGGGGTGGTGAGTACGAGCGTTTAAACTCCTTCTTTAGGCAAATTGGCATCACTCATCACGTCTCCTTCCCTCACGCACACTAGCAAAATGGGTCGGCCGAAAGGAAACATCAGCATCTTGTGGAAGTCGGACTTTCACTATTAGCACATGCCTCCATGCCCTTAAAATTTTGGGATGAGGCTTTTATAGCTGCCACCTACCTTATCAATAGAACTCCCAGTAAGGTGATAAACCTTGAAACACCTCTCGAACGATTGTTCCAGGAAAAACCAAATTATCATGCTCTCCGCACCTTTGGGTGCGCTTGTTGGCCTAATCTCCGCCCATTCAACTCTAAGAAGCTTGAATTCCGCTCCAAACGTTGTGTTTTTCTTGGTTATAGCAATCTCCATAAAGGGTTCAAGTGTTTGGATGTAGCCGCTGGACGGGTTTACATATCTCGTGACATCGTGTTTGATGAAACCGTGTTTCCTTTTGCCTCACTAAACCCCAATGCCGGTGCTCTCCTTAGGTCAGAAGTTCTTCTTCTTCCTGAAAACTCTGTCACCAATGAGCCTCTTGATCATGGGGATGAAATTAGTGCTAATCCATTGGTTAATTTTCATGCAAATCCTGCTATAAATTTTGGAGGAAATCCTGTTGTGCGTCATGATTTTATGCAGCATCAGCCTGACGCGGAACACGAGGAGGATCCAGGTGCTGGCAGCGACAGTTCTGCAGGCGGCGATCCCGAGCGAAATCTCTCGACCGCCGCGCCTGCAGGTGGGGACAGCACCTTGCCCACACGCGACAGCGACCTGCCCACGCGCAACCGCGACACGTCCACGCCCACGCCTCCGCGCGCTGACGTTGACTGCGGGCCCGCTGGGAGCAGCACCGCAGCGCACTCCGGATCAGGCGGGTCCAGGGGCGGTACGGCTGCCCCTCCGAGTCGCCAGGCGGCGGCCTCTGCACCGCGCGCATCGACGCGGGGGAACGGTGGGCCCTCGACAGCATCTCTGGGTCTGCCGCGTCTGGCGCTGATCCTGTCGAGATCCGCCTCGGATCGGGCGCGCCTGGCTCTTCTACGGCAGATCCGATGGGATCTTCTGCGCCAGCTGGGGGATCTTCTGCGCCAACAGTTGTTGCACCCGAACAAACTCGGCGTACACGATCTCAGCATGGTATTGTAACACCCAAAGTACGTACAGATGGTACAGTCAGGTATGGTAAAACTAAGTTTGCTGGTCTTACTACAACAGAAGAACCAAATAATCTACATGAAGCCTTTGCAAGTAAAAAATGGAAAAATGCAATGGATGAGGAATATGATGCATTAATCAAAAACAAAACTTGGCACTTAGTTCCTCCGGCCAAGGGCAGAAATATTATTGATTGCAAATGGGTTTATAGAGTTAAAAGAAAAGCTACAGGAGAAATAGATAGATACAAAGCCAGGCTAGTTCCAAAAGGCTTTAAACAAAGACATGGCATTGACTACGAGGACACCTTTAGTCCAGTTGTTAAAGCTGCTACTGTCAGACTAGTTCTATCTATTGCAGTATCAAAAGGTTGGAGTCTTCGTCAATTGGATGTGTAGAATGCGTTCCTTCATGGCGTTCTAGAGGAAGAAGTGTACATGAGACAACCTCCTGGGTATGAGGTGAAAAACAAGCAACACTATGTATGTAAGCTTGATAAGTTCTTGTATGGGTTGAAGCAAGCACCTAGAGCGTGGTATTCTAGGTTAAGTGAAAAACTTCAAAGGCTGGGCTTCGGACCATCGAAGGCTGACACTTCATTATTCTTTTATAGCAAAGGCAAGATCACCATCTTTATGCTTGTGTATGTCGATGACATTATTGTGGCTAGCTCTTCATAGGAGGGAACTACAACATTGTTGGAAGATCTCAGAAGGGATTTTGCCTTAAAAGATCTCGGTGATTTGCATTATTTCTTGGGAATAGAGGTGAAGAGAGTCAAGGATGGTATACTTCTAACTCAAGAAAAATATGTATCAGATGTATTAAAACGTGCTGGTATGATGAATTGCAAAGTGTCAAATATGCCTCTGTCCACATCCGAAAAGCTCTCTAAGGAAAACGGTGAAATCTTGGGAGCTCATGATTCTACAAATTATAGAAGTGTGGTAGGTGCGTTGCAGTACTTGACTTTAACAAGGCCTGATATATCCTTCTCTGTCAATAAAGTACGTCAATTCTTGCACTCTCCTACACTTGAACATTGGACTGCAGTAAAAAGAATTCTCAGATATCTCAGAGGAACTATGAGCACTGGACTAAAATTTTCCAAGTCAAATTCTACATTGGTAAGTGCCTTTTTAGATGCAGATTGGGCAGGATGTCCAGATGACAGAAGGTCCACAGATGGCTTTGCTGTTTTCTTTGGACCCAACTTGATATCTTGGAGTGCACGCAAACAAGCAACAGTTTCAAGGTCCAGTACTGAGGCAGAATACAAGGCTTTAGCAAATGCCACAGCTGAAATTATATGGGTTCAAACTCTGTTAAAAGAGTTAGGTGTGACACACTCGCCAGTTGCATGTCTTTGGTGTGATAATATTGGTGCCACTTACCTTTCAGCAAACCCAGTATTTCATGCAAGGACAAAACATATCGAAGTTGACTATCACTTCGTGAGAGAAAGAGTAGCCAAGAAGCTATTGGACATTCGTTTCATTCCCACCAATGATCAAGTTGCACATGGCTTTACCAAAGCCTTATCATGGCGTAAACTGAAAGATTTCAAGAGCAATCTCAACTTGGTAAGTTATGATTGAGAGGGAGTGTTAGACAATGTAAATGTGTACGTGGTGGTGTTGTATAAACCACGTAGACGTATAGTTGTGTTGCGTGAGTTGTACTCTAGGTAGTTTAGGTTAGTTGGGATTGATCTCTATCTTGTATAGATCTTAGCTTGAGGATCAATCCACCAACAACCTGAGCTACCGACCTTGTACCAACGCTCTATAAATAACACGCAACGCGTCCCTGCGAAAGCATACTCTTCAACCAATTTTACAGTCGCAGGTATGGATGTATCTAGATGTATTTTAGTTCTAGATATATCTATTTCTATGACAAGTAATTTGGAACGGAGGGAGTAGATTTGTTTGCTGGTGATTTGCAGACTGACACTAACACACAAAAGCAAATGTGAGTCTAGCCCATCGCAGTCTTCCATCAATTTCACCTCTGATCCCTGCCGTTTCTAAAGAAACTTTCTTCCATGTTCTACATTATCGTCTGCTAATCGTTCACGTCAAATTTTTATCTATGTAGCGACCGAAGAAACGAAACGTGTGCTGTGTTATATATCATCTCTTCAGACAATCCAACAAGTAGATAATTAAACATTTATCCAGTTAGACTCACATGAACTTTATAAGTACTCCCTCCGATCCATATTAATTGCCGTTGGTTTGTACAAAGTTACTGGGAGTAAGAATTAGTGTATTTATACTTGACCTGTAAAAGATTTATATTACTTAAGATGGTGAGTATATAAGTGACATGTCAAACTTGCATAAGCATAGTACGGGATGCCAGTGGAACTAGCCTAACAAGCACGCATACACGTCGGACCAGAGCGTTGAAAGGGACACAAAGTATGCGTCGTTAATTATTGAGTTTGTGTGCTAGCTCATAGACGACCACTCAGACTGGCCTAATAGACACACATATATGTCATCGCATATGCGTCAAGTTGTTGAGCTTATGTCGCCATAACTTCAAAACACACACACACACACACACACACACACACACACACACACACACACACACACACACACACACACACACACACACACACACACACCGTGCGTCCGTAATTATTGGGTCTGTGTGCTAGCCCGTCCACCAACCGTTCAACTTGCATCAAATAAGTAATTAATGATGTTAATTTGTTACGCCACATGCCCGTCACGATCAACCAAACCAAAACTCAAAAAAGAAGTAGAAAACTATGTTATGGTAACAATCCCTTGAGTAAGAAGAGTGACACAGACTTCAAATGACATTGCCGTCAACATAACGTGGAGCATCCAAAAGTGAAAATGCAATCAAAGTATCTTTCATGGTGATTTGCCAACGCCACACTACCAAGGTGGCGCCAAGGAAGCAATTGATCTTGGGACCCAGTTTCTCAAGCGAGGAAATATGAGGTGGAAACCAAGTTATAGTGGAAGCTGATGAAAACAAAGTAAAAGAAATATGTTTCTAAAAATTCTAGAAAATTGTGATATGTTGGAGATGTGATGTTCTACAAACATGTAAAATCTGAAGCTCAAAATCAAATTCATTTGAGAGGTACGAGCCAACCATACCCAGGAAAAGAATAGTTACAAATCATACGACATCACTATTCTTGTGAAATTTATTTTTCTTCCCAAATGAATATGAGTTTGAACTTCAAAAAGAACGGGCATAGTCCACGGCCTAGGCCTCCCTAGTTCAGGCCGTCTTGGTCGAACATCTCCGAGCAGGGTGGCAATCGATATTCACGTCGATAGCGAGTCATCTACGATGACTTCATCAATCTTAAAACTCTACAACTTCAACCCAGTCTTCAATAAACGTTGTATGAGTGTGGTGTGTGTAGTGGTGTGAGTGTGTGCGTCTATGTTCTACGTAATTGGTGTTCTTCAAATAAATAAAAAAAACTACCCAAACTTGAGTCACTCAACTTTCATGTTAGGTTGTGTTACTATATATACGGGTTATGGGTATCAGAGGAGGCCGTGCGTCCAAAGCAGTTTAGCTATGACACCGCTACAAACCTTGCTCCTCCTACTTGTCTTCTATGCCGCGCTCCTCACCACGGCCGTCTCCGGCGCGCCGTCTGTGCCACCAGCGCCGGTGCCGCCCGACGCAAAAAACTGTCCTGGCAAATGCGGGGAAATAGACATCCCCTACCCATTCGGCATCGGCCCGGGTGCTCCCTGTCGGGCCGGTTCGCCCTCACGTGCAACGAGACGACGAGTCCACCCACCCTGCTCCGGCGCGACATCAAGGTCGCCAACATCACGCTGGAGACGGCGCAGATGGTGGTCTACACCCACCTGACCTATAGCTGTGACCAGCCGGGCAGCAAGAACACGAGCACGAGGGTGAGTGCGGTGCTCCGCGTTCGCAACCCGTTCCTGATCTCGGCGTCGGCCAACGTGTTCACGGCCATCGGGTGCAGGTCGGCGGCCAGGCTCAGGAGCCGCAGCGTCAGCGACTACCTCACCGGCTGCATCACGACGTGCCTGAGGGTGAACGACACCGGGGACGACGGCACGCCCTGCAGCGGACACGGCTGCTGCGAGACCTCGCTGATTTCCCGCCTCAACCAGGTCAACGTCAGCTGGAGCACGCGCGCGCTGGGCACCAACCCTGTGCCTGAAAGCCCGTGCCAGTACGCCTTCGTCTCCACCAAAGGCTGGTACGTGCGTGCGTCAAGAAATTGCTTTTCTTTTTCCCTTTTCAAAATCACTGTACTCCCTCCATTTCATAATTCTCCCTCCATCCTAAAATATAAGTTGTTATTACATCCAATATACTCACATATTCGATCTAATAACATCTTATATATATTATGGGACGAAGAGAGTAGTTTGTACTGCGTGGCTGATTCGTGGATGTGTGAAATTCAAAAATATGTCTTTCCTTACCAATTGACTTGCACGTGAACGTTATTGAATCATTAACAAAAGGAACTGTGAAGAGGCCCTTTTTAATTGAACTAGTCGAGACATTAACGACAGACACAACCAAATTATTAAAAAAGAAGGAAGAAGAATCAGAAATGAGAAAAAAAAGCCGATGCAGCCAAGGACACGCAACAATAAGCAGTAACACCAACCATCGTTCTTTTTTTTCCTGCAGGGTGAAAGAAATCTCCGTTAAGCTCACGGGGGCTTTTTAGCCGCAGTCAGGTTTACAACAAAGTCCATACCAGCAGCAAGCCATACCGGTATGGACTTTGTTGACATGACAACACACAAACTACGGAAAAAGTTCTTTGAAAGTCATGTCTTCAAGAAGGTAGCGACGCGCGAGGACAACCATCGAAGATATAACAAAAGACATTACAAATTTCATTTGACTAGGCAATTTTGATGATTGATTGTAGGGTTTTACCCTCTCCAAAGGGAGGGATCTGTTAGAAATCCTCAGTTACCTATAAGGACCAAATAGAATGGGTTTAGAAATAGTTTTCAGCTAGCAATAGACGGGCCCAACTATAATCTCACTAGATGTGTCATGTCCCAAGTGAAAGCATGCCTTCTGCCCAGTTCTTCGTATAACCAGCTGTCTCCATGCCGCCTCCCTCTATCAGCAAGGCCGGACTAATTAGACCGTCGAGCAACTGAGATATCTCATGTACAGTGCTAGAGGCAGGGGGCATCAAGGCCAGGGCCCACCCCAACAATCTGGTTTTGCTTGCGAACCGTGAATTTTTTTACAAATTCACTAGTCAAGGAGTACTTTTTGCAAAAATCACTCTTCCAGACAAATATTACACTGCGTGTGCGCCACTTATTACAAGTTTACAACCTGAGAGTTTTTTTTTGTAGATTCGTTTATTCAAAATGTTTCATTTCTCAAACCATGCGTCCAAATCTCGAATCTTTTTCACCGTCGGATTTCTCACGTCGAGCTCTTCAAAATTATAACTCATGTTGATAGGTTTCGACATCTATTTTTCATGAACAAATCCGGATGAAAAAAAGAAACTGGGAGCACTTTTTTTCTTTTTCCAAAAGGCACGACAGTGCCCCTCGCAGAAGCAAATCCATGCCTATGCGAGAAATAAATTTGTACCTCTCGTGGAAGGAAACAAAAAAGAAAACATATTTTTTTCCTTTCCGAGAGGAACGACCGTGCGTCTTACAGAAACAAATCCGTGCCTCCACGAGAAGTAAATTCATGCCTCTCGCAAAAGGAAAAAAAAGATAACACATTTTTTCCTTTTCCAAGAGACACGGCCGTGCCTCTCGCGGAAGCAAATCCATGCCTCTCATGGTAGGAAAAAATGAAAATGCGTTTTTTTTCTTTTGCAAGCTATCGTGGAAGAAAAAAAACGTGTTTTTCCCTTTTGCGAGAGGCATGACCATGCCTCTCACATAAACAAACATGTGCCTCCACAGAAGTTAATCTGTGCGCCTCTTGAGGAAGGGGAAAAAATATAATGCATTTTTTCACGTCAATTTTTTTAAAGAAAATTTTGTTGGTCCAAAACCTAAGAAAAACCGGAGGGAACCGAAAAGCCAAAAAATCAAGAAAATCGTCTAAAAGCCAAAAACGCGTACAAAAAATATTAGAGAGAGCATGCAGAGCGCGACACGTGGCGCCGGCTGAGAGTGCGCCAAGTGGCGCGCCCCCAGCCCACCCAAGTGACCCTTGCTGGGGCTCCTGAAGGACTACTCCTTAATTAGTTGCTCCCCACTTTTTACCCCCCACCATAATGGAATAACCTAAGATGATCCTTTTTGTATATGCATGCATCTCCTTTTTGTATATGCTAAAAGGAGATGCATGCATATACAGAAAGTGTTTTCCAATGGAATAATTTGTCATATACAAAAAGGAGATGCATGCATATAGGAATCTTTGCATCTCATATTCATATCAACGTCATTATTTCTAAATCCAAGATTTTAAAATAATTTAAATCTAAAACCATCAAACCCATTTGTCTTCATTTGAGTTTGATTTCTACAAGGGCTTCAAAGAAATTTCGCTATCTTGCCTTCCAACGATTTTTTTCCTCCACCAGTTATCAAGTTATCATGTTGGTAGGAACTCTTATCACTCTAATATTGTAAGGTCGCATGAAATAATTTGAACGTATTTTGGCACTGCAATGTGTTATGCAGTCCCAGAGAGTGGGTATCAGCGTGTAAGAGATTATATTAAACCATAAAAACTACTATCATACTAGTTTACATCAGTGGAGAGTAACATTTCAAAACCTAGTAACTAAGTTACTATGACCTCACTATAACCTAGTAATGAACTGATGAATTGACTATAACTGGGCAATTATTGAGAAGAAAAATCGAAACATTTAACTATATGACCTAGTTTGGAAGATCATGGCGTAGCAAACCAACATTGAAAGCATATCTTGAGCCGGATTATTGGTTGGTGAGATGAAAGATTCTTAATTTTGAGAGAGAGAGAGAGAGAGAGAGAGAGAGAGAGAGAGAGGTGGGGTGGGGTCACACATTTAGAGTTAAGATGCATCGCCACATCATAGTCCGGCCGTCATTCTATAGATGTTACTACCTCCGTCCTGTTTATTAGTCCCCTTCGTATTTTGTGTCAAATTTTGACCATAGATTTTACTAAGAAAATGTTAATGCATGTCACCAAGAATTATATCGTTGTATTCATATTTGAACATAGTTTCCAATGGTATAATTTTTTCTGACATGCATTGATGTTTTGTTACTTAAATCTATGGTCAAAATTTTACACTATATATGAAGGGTACCAATAAAGCAGGAAGGAGGTAGTACAACTCTATTGTTGATATTGTCATGTTGTTAGTTTGGGCTTGTGTATATACAATGCAAGCTGCAACAATCATTACCGGTACTAATGGTTGCATTTGTTGAACAGGTACCATTTCAAGAAAACTGATCTAATTGGGAATATGACATTCATAAATAGACTTGGACATGGCCCCGTCGTTCCTGTTGTCCTTGACTGGGCAATACGGGATGGAACATGCCCGTCGGCGCCAGAGGGTGACAACAGTGAGAATGTTCCCTACGCATGTGTTAGCGCCCAGAGCTATTGCGTAAATGCCAGCAATGGAGCACGCGGCTATTTCTGCAGATGTTCTAAGGGATACAGTGGCAACCCATACATTAAAAATGGATGCACAAGTTTGTACACTTTCTGTGTTAATTTTTCCAAGGAAACTTCATTTATCCATATGTTACCCTTAATATATATTGTGCATTCCTTGCAAAAAAAGTAGTAATTTACAATCTTGTAGATTATAATGCACGCTACGGATATGAAGGCGTACTTTCTACTTTCTACCACATGATTTGGGATTGTGTGAATTTTCCGCTCTCTCATTAATTTCAAGAGCAGAAAACTTAAGAAAAAAAACTAGTAATTGTTGTCCTTGTTTTCATATTAAGTAAACTGATAATATGCACTATTTTTTAATATATCTTCAGATATTAACGAGTGTGAGCTACGGAGATCCCCAAACTCAACAATTTACAAGAACATGTATCCTTGTCATGGAGGGAGATGCCACGATAGAGAAGGTGACTATGAGTGTAAATGCAATTTCGGACGAAGAGGTGATGGTAAAAGCCAGAAGGGTTGTGAACTTGTAGTGTCCACGACTGCTGTAGCGGTGATAGGTGAGGCTCTCTTTAATTTGAAAATTTAAAAAGTGCATTTACAAGTGTTAAAATATCATAAACAAATCCCATGGTGTGGATCTGAGAATAAAGTAGGAGTGAGCAAAATTTAAATAATCTTTTGCGAGCTGCATAGAAAGAAACAAAATGTATGTGATGATAATAGTGATGTTATGTATTGCTAAATTTTTATCATTATATTTGTCATTGTTGTGCGGGACAACTTTAAAGTTTTTTTTCCCATTAAACCTAGCAAAGCTATTTCCGATTTGTCATGAAACATATTTTTTTTGTTAAAGAGGTCACTACACTTTGGTAGCTCAAGCATACACACTCACTTATATATGGCCTATGTATTTTCTTAACCCGCGTGTTGCCGTAAAATTGGATATATAATTTCTAAATATCATGTGGAATAGTACTTTAATTCTTACGATTTAAACTATGTGAGAAATGTCTGCATAAAAATCTAAGCACTGAAAGTTTTGCATGCCACAATTAAATGCAATGTGATTTAAAACCCACTTAGAATGCACTAATATTAATGTATGTTACATGATAGAGAATTGTCATGTGTAGCTCGGTCGAATACTAGTGGATCAAATTAGTATATCTAACAGTTATAGTAATTTTCACCGTAACATAAGAAGATAAGATACTCTCATGCATGCAATTGAACATCCCAATCAATAACATAAAGTGCTATTTTCACCGTAAAACACATATTCCTTTTTTTGTGAAAACATATTCCCGTTTTACTCCACTCGAACATTTAATTATAACAAGGGGTGTCTATAGCTATATATATTGAGTATCAGTAGTCATCCGATTAAGATCTTTTTTTAATACTTGCACATATCTCATGTGTTGGATCCGTGTGCTCCCAACGTTGACTTGGCATAGTTAGTTTTTAGTCGAGTAATAAATAGAAATACTATTACTACATATATGTCATCACTATGTAATAAATGGACAATCACATGAGATTTGTCCGCCTGCAGGAACAATTGGTGCCATTGCATTACTCGCCGTGCTACTGATATTCTTACATATGGAGAACGAGAAAAGAAAACTGAGAGATTGTTTCAACAAAAACGGCGGACAATTACTCAAAAGCCTCAAGGTCGAGATCTTCACAAAGGAAAAGCTAGACCACATCACAAATAACTATCGTTGCATAATCGGCCAAGGCGCCTTCGGCAAGGTCTACAAGGGAGCCACGGGTGCCAGAGACAATGTACGGGTTGCCGTGAAATGCTCGATCCCCATCAACCAGGACTGGAAGAAGGAGTCTTTTGCGAATGAGATCACAATCCAGTCCAATATCAGCCACCGGAACCTGGTCCAACTGTTGGGTTGCTGCTTGGAGACGGAGGTGCCCATGCTGGTCTACGAGTACGTGCCCAGGGGGAGCCTCCACGACGTACTCCACGGTGACAATAAGGAACCTCTCCCGCTGGAAACACGCTTGGATATCGCTATCTATTCAGCAGTTGCGCTCGTTTACATGCACTCGGAGGCGAGTCAGACATCAATCATCCTCCACGGAGATGTGAAGTCGGGCAACATCCTCCTGGACGACGGGTTCACGCCCAAGGTGTCGGACTTCGGGACGTCGAGGCTCATGTCCATCGACAAGGACCACACCAACTGGGTGGTCGGGGACAGCAGCTACATCGACCCCGTGTACATGAAGACCGGGCTGCTCACCGAGAAAAGTGACGTGTACAGCTTCGGCATCGTACTACTGGAGCTCCTGACCCGGAAAAAAGCAAGGTATGACGGGAACCATAGCCTGCCACTGGATTATGTCAAGGCTTCCATGGGTGGGGCGGTGAGGGAGATGTTTGATCCAGAGGTTGCGTCTGGTGGGAAGGAAAATGAGGAGTGCCTCGAGGAGGTGGGCAAGATCGCGGTGCAATGTCTCAAGGAGGATGTGAACGACAGGCCCACCATGAGTGAAGTGGCTGAGAGACTTAAAATATGTAAGTGCCGGTGGTTGGAGCATGACAGGAAGACGAATGAGATCTGCACTTAGTTACTGTCAGGAAAAAAAGTACTACTCCTATCTTTTAAGTTTTTTTTACAGTTGACTTGTACTTTGAGTAATTAGCTAGTACGCTCGCGTGTATCCCCGAGTTGAACTTTGTTTCGTGTAGTTGTGTATAATTATTTTTTCTTTTTCTAGATGTGGTACAGTTTTAATCAACTAATGCATTATAATAGTATCTTGCTAGCGGAAAAAAATTATCTTACTGACATTCCAAGTCTTGTCTTATGAAAGTTTAAATGGTCTTAATTAAGCTGGTCAAGTACATCGGGTTCAAAAATGTTGAAGTTTTGATCCAAATTCGTTCCCCTTGCATATATGGACCCTGATCTGAATTTTCACGGAAATTGAAATAGAACCACAAACAAACTCCATTAGAGACTAGGAATGTATGACACGTCGGGCTACCGATGCTTTCTGCAAAAGTGGGGAGGTGGGAATGATCTTTGAAAGGAGTACTCCTCAACGAGTGATTTCGCTCGCTAGAGGACAAGTCAGGCCATCGATGCTTTCTGCAAAACTGGGTCTCGTCATTGTTCCATATTTTCTAGGCCGGAAACCAACATCCATTTTGACTCGGCCGCCAATTTGGTTTTGTACTATATAGGTTTGGTTAAAAAAGTTCTACCAACTTTTGACAAAGTAAATGTTTTTTAAAAAATTGATTTTTTTACAAAATTTTGAACTTTGTTAGAAATACAAACATTTTTTCCAAATTTGACAACAAGTTTTGAATTTAGAATATTTCTTGAAAATTATGAACAAAATTTGAACATTTTTCCAAAACATCAACAAATTTGGCTAACATGATCAAGTTTTTTGAAATTCCATACATTTTTGTAAAGTTTTGAACAAATTCAAAATCCTGAATAATTTTTGAAGATTTAGATATATACTTTTAGAAAAATTGAAAAGTTTTTGAAAAAATGTGAACATAATTTTGAAATTCCTAGAATTTTATGGAAAGGGAACGTTTTTTAAAATTCTGAAGAAGTTTTGAACATAATGTTATTTCGTTCGTTGTCGCCGTGTATCGCCGTCATGGGCAGTACTCGGCCGGACGGGGCCAATAGCCTTGGCATCTTGTTACAATGCTATTCTTATGCAAAGTATTATTGATACTCTGACCTATCCTCATTTGTTCTATCATGATTGTCTTTTACTTAAGAATGATGTGCCACCTCTAGTCATATGAGATGCCTGGGTTCCTGAGCTTAATTTCAGCCTCCTACATCAGAGTGGTCATTACATAGTGGCTGTGTTGAAGGAAGGCATACCGTCGACAACTGCAACCTCTCCTTCCATGTTGTCTCGATCTACAACAAGTGGGGCAACTGAAGGGCCATGTGTATGCACCTTTTCTACGTCAACAAGAGAATGGAGAAGTAGGTGCGTGTCTCCCCCCGATGATCTTACTTCCTGGAATTGGCACATTCATACAGTGCTTGCCAACGGAGATGGTTCTTGGTGGGTGCATTTGTGTTGTGGAAGCCTCTCTTGTGATCTTGACCAGCACTAATCTGCCTTTGGGTTCATCCCACTTCCTCCACCGGCATGTTCCAAGGATGGCATTGATTTTAATATCAGAGAAGATCGTTTTGTCAGCATCAGCGCCGGAGTACTTAGATGTGTGTCCATGTCTTTAGGAACAAGGTTGTGCGAGACCACCCGTCCCTGCAACCCTAGCCGCCGCCGCCCTTCCCCGCCCGTCGCCGGCAGGATCCGGCCTCCCTTGCCGGCGCGCGGCCCGGATCCGGCCCTTCCTCCCCTTCCCCTCCTTCCGCCCCCGCGCCGCCTCCCCGGGAGGCGGCCGGGGCGGCCCCCGCGCCGCTGCTCTCGGCGTCGATCCGCCCTCCCTCTCCCCTGCCGTCGCCGGTGGGCGCCCCTGGCTCCGGTCCGGGGGGTGCCGGCGGCGGCAGGACCTCCTTTCCCCACGCGCGCGTCTCCCTGGTCCGGGACGGGGGGGCGGCAGCGGTGTCGCTCGGCTTGGCGGCGGCCCGGCGACCCGGCGCGGTCGCCGGCGGTAGGCGCGGTGGTGGTGCTGCCCTTGGCAGCAGGGCGGCGTGGTGGCGTGCGGTGGCCGGCGGCGCGTCCCCGACCCAGATCTGGGCCTTCCTGGCCCCATCTGGGTCCTAGCGGGCCAGTCCCTAGCGTGGCTTCGTCGCCGTTTGTGTGGTGAGGAGGAGCGGCTCGGACGGGGGGCGGCGATGCCGATGGCGTGCCAGCTGCAGCGCGATGGCGGGAGCTGTCCGGGAATGGAGTTCCCGGCCGGGTCTGTGGGCACATGGGCCTGGTAGGCTCCTGCTTGTGTGTCCGGTCAGCTACCGTCGTTGACGGCGGAGGTTGTGCCCTCCCGCGTGCCAACGGTGCTACGGCCCCTAGTCCCGGCTCCTATCCCTTGTCGTGCAGACCTCACCTCGTGATGCCGTGGTGAGACGGCATGGAGACTTCTTGACCATGGTGGTGCAAGATGGTGGTCGGTTTGGTGGCAGGCTCTGGAGCACCTGAGGTGAAGGTTGGGATCGGGGGAAATCCCTGTCGGCCTGTCCGACACCGACGCGGCGACTCCGGTGGGTGCCGCCGGACCTTCCTGGAGGGCGTCGGAGGCGACCCTTCCTCTCGCCTCGTCGTGTACCGGGGGAAACCCTTGGCAGCAGCGTCGTCCTCGTCGCGGTCCTTCTTGGAGGTGCTGATTGGTACCGGTGCTTCGGAGCCTTGGAGCTTGGTGGGAGATCTTCGGTGGGCGCAGTGGTCGTGAAGCTTCTCCGTTTCCGTCGAACCGCCGTTGTCGGCATTCTTTTCTCTTGTTGTTTCTCTTTCGTTTTTTTTTGGGCGTGACTGTGCTACTTCCGTCCCAGCACCTATCCTTGGTTGTATCGGTTGGTTGCTTTGGAATACAAAGCGGGGGGAAACCCTTTTTCGTCATGTGGTATTAAGTCACAGCAGTGTGAAGATTATGTGAAGACTTGGAATTGGAGAGATGTGCAGTGGGTTCAAGATTGCCAGATGAAATCTGCAATTTTTTGGGATGGCGTAAGCTACTCCTCAAGGCTTCTACCCAAGTTTGTACCAGCATATCCCACTGTTGATCCCGATGATCATAATCTGGTAAACGTTTTCTTTCCAACTAGCCAACGCTGTGATGGCTCGATTTGCCCTCTATGGAGATCAATTACATTGGCAAAGTACACTAGGGCTTACTTGACGGGGTACGCCTAGAAATATTTGAGTTTTCAGGTGTTTGCAATGCTTATTAATAACTTTCTTTCTCACCCACATGCTTTACTTGACTAGAAATATTTGAGTTTTCAGCTGCTGAGACTTTCTTAGCCACTCCCAATTGAAATTGGTGCATGTATACAATTATTTAGTATTCCCTCCGTCCTATAATATAAGATCATTTTACAAGCTGTTTTAGCTTGCAAAAATGTCTTATATTCTGAGACAGAGGGAGTAATATTTTTTCACCTTGTTGCGTCTGTGTTTTCCAGTGACACGGCTGCAGGTTGGAATGCATAGTTAAGTAGTTATTCTACTACCATGGATGGCAGACGATTAACATAACTAACTCTTAGTTGCAATCTGTTCATGGCTTGTAATTTCTTTTAAATACTTAATCACACATTGTTAAAATATAATTGGATTTAAGTTAGAGACAAGAAGATAGAGATAGAATTAGTTTAAACCACATGTAATTTGTCTTGTACTCCAAGTCTCTACCCCACCATGTACTCTATATAATCCCACACAAGGGTTAGAGATCAATACAACACACACTATTCATCATCCTATAGTTTTCTACATGGTATTAAAGCAGCTAGTCTCACAACGCCGATCCTAAAACCTTTCACCACTTCCATAGCGCGCCATCCTGGGGAGATTAATCTTCTCTCCCTGAGGACGCGGCACCCAATCGATCAAAGGATTACACCGGTTCCATAGATTAGATCAGTTTCATAAATTAGGTCAATTCCAATTTTCGGTATTCAGTTAGATTGATTTCTTTTTTCAGTAGCTAGATAAATTCGCACTAGATTGATCCTATCTCATGAAGAAAAACTAGTGGATCCGTGCGGCGGCGGCGCCGCCATCCTACCTCGACAGACGACACATCTCCGAGCCCTACATCGAGCCGTCCAAGAACTACATCGAGCGCCCGAGTCTTCCTCGAGCCGATCCCGGGAGCTTGATCAGAATCACGTGTCTTCTGGACAACTCAACGTCGTACTGCTCTGCGTGCATGATCGAGCCAGAGCCCCAGACACCGGAGACCCGGCTTCAATCAGCGATGCCGCGCGGCGGCGCGGACTCCATCCAGCTCAGGTGCAGGCAATGTAGATTGCATCAGCACGAGTCAACGACACCAGGCGCTACAAGCGAAGAAGAGACGACCCGGCCAAAGCGGCTAAGATCACGGGAGGGCGGACTCACGCACGGGGCTCTCCCGGCCGATACCTGCCTCTATCGACCCGACGACCCGCTCGACCTCGAGTGGTGGCCTCGGATGCACACGCCCGTGAAGCAGCAGCCGCTCCTGCGGCAATTTACTCCAACTCTAGATGGCAACGGGGACGAAACCCATCCGGTCACTAGTAGAAAAAAGGTCAAATGTGAAGCACATTAGTGCCGGTTTGAATTTAAGCCGGCACTAATGTGTTCATTAGTGCCGGTTCCAACGGCTAGGCAGGTGGACATCATTACTAGCGGTTCGTGGTGAACCTTTAGCACCGGTTCGTGCCACGAACCGGTACTAAAGTGAGTGGTGGCAGGATGTTGTCAGTCCGGGGCCCCTCCAGCATCTTTAGTACCGGGTCGTATCACGAATCGGTACTAAAGGTCGTCCTACATAGACCCTTCGTCCACCCGAGCTCGCTTTGTTCTTCTCCTTTCCCCTCTCCTCTCTGTTCTTTTCCCTCTTCCTCTCAAGCTCATCACACATTTTGCCCAAAATTTGTCAAGATTTGAAGGCTCCCATCCATTCAAATGAACACACAGGTTAGCAATTTTGTCCTTTCATCTCTCATTGCTAGATTAGCTCGTGCAATGCTTTATATAGTGATTGATTTTTGAGTTTAGTAATTTGGGAGGAATTATATATATGTGCTAGTATTTGATTTATATGCAATTTGAGGTCAAAAATAACACTTAGTTTGCATATGTAGGTGTGGTTTACTTAGTGCCTTCTAAATCTCCGTCGTAACCACCGTCGATCGCCCGCAACGTCCCGTCGCCGGCACCACCTTGTGGTGAGCCTCTTGATCATGAAGTTTTATATAAAAAATTGATGTTTGTTTGATTTGGATATATAGTTACTCGTATAATTATCTTACCCATACGTTGTTTGTTATACATAGTGCCATGATTTTGATATCTGTCCCTGTCGGCCCTTGTCCGGGTTATGATTCGGATGTGGTATATTCTCTTTTAAAACGATTCATTGCATTTTGTGTTTATGAAAAATTATGCCCATCAAGTTGACATAGATATTTGTATGTAGGAGGTAGTTGAACCGGAAATTCCAACCGACCCTCTTGTCGAGAGGTTAAATTTAGTTGAAAGAGAAAACGAGGATTTGAAGGAAAAATTGAAAAGAATTGAGGGGGAGAAGATGGAATTGGAGTTGCATGTTGCTGATGTCGTCGATGATCACAAGATTAAGATGGAGAAAATGTGCTTGAAGATTAGAAAGTATGCCATTCATAGTGAGGCTTGGTATCATTATGCTGTTGGATCAATTGTTACCTTAGTTGCGATCTTGATCGCATTTGTTGTTGCATTTAAATTCTTTAGCTAGAGAGTTATTTGTTTGTTGCATTTAAGTGTTGTATGATCTTTATGTATGAACTTTATGTATTGTATTGATTTGGTGTTTTAGGTGCTGTGTATTGAAGATGAGCCGGCAATGGATGCACGATGACCGATGCTCTCCCGAGTTCATTAATGGCATGCGAACTTTTCTGCTTGCGGCTGAGGCAAACAAGCGGGCGGATGGTTTTATGCCTTGTCCATGTGCTGGCTGTAAGAATGGTCACAATTACTCTACGTCAAGGACCATTCACGTCCACCTGTTTGAGTCCGGTTTCATGCCCCACTATAATGTTTGGACCAAGCATGGAGAAAGAGCGGTTATGATGGAAGACAATGAAGAAGAAGAGGACGACGACAGCTATCCTGGCCATGGGTTCCCTGAATACGATGATACAACAATGAGGGAAGAAGCTGAGCCGGTAATGCGGGAAGAAGCTGAGCCGGCAATGCAGGAAGAAGTTGAAGAAGAGGCATCGGTTGAGCCCGTTGATGATCTAGGTCGGGCCATTGCCGATGCAAAGAGAAACTGCGCAAGTGATTTGGAGAAGAAGTTGCAGCACATGTTAGAGGATCACAAAAAATTGTTGTACCCGAATTGCGTAGGTGACAAGAAAAGGCTGGGCACCACATTGGAATTGCTACAATGGAAGGCAGAGAATGGTGTATCTGACAAGGGATTTGGAAAGTTGCTGGTAATGATAAAGAATATGCTTTCAAAGGACAACGAATTGCCCGAGAGTACGTACGAAGCAAAGAAGGCTGTCTGCCCTCTAGGGTTAGAGGTGCAGAAGATACATGCATGCCCTAATGATTGCATCCTCTACCGCGGTGAGTACGAGGATTTGAACACTTGTCCGGTATGCGGTGCATTGCGCTATAAGATCAGCCGCGATGACCCTGGTGATGTTGAGGCGAGCGCCCTAGGAAGAAGATTCCTGCCAAGGTGATGTGGTATGCTCCTATAATACCATGGTTGAAACGTTTGTTTCAAAACAAAGAGCATGCCAAGGCGATGCGATGGCACAGAGAAGACCGTAAGAAAGACGAAAAGTTGAGAGTACCCACTGGCGGGTCGCAGTGGAGGAAAATCGAAAGGAAATACGGGAAGGAGTTTGTAGATGACGCAAGGAACGTATGGTTTTGGTCTAAGCGCAGATGGCATTAATCCTTTTGGGGACCAGAGCAGCAACCATAGCACCTGGCCTGTGACTCTATGTTTGTATAACCTTCCTCCTTGGTTGTGCATGAAGCGGAAGTTCATTATGATGACAGTGCTCATCCAAGGCCCTAAGCAACCCGGCAACGACATTGATATGTACCTAAGGCTATTAGTTGAAGAACTCTTACAACTGTGGAATGGAACAGGTGTACGTGCGTGGGATGAGCACATGGGGGAAGAATTTGACCTAAAGGCGTTGCTGTTCGTGATCATCAATGATTGGCCTGCTCTCAGTAACCTTTCAGGACAGACAAACAAGGGATACCGTGCATGCACGCACTGTTTGGACGATACCGACAGTATATATTTGGCTAATTGTAAGAAGAATGCGTACTTGGGACATCGTCGATTTCTTCCGAGCAGGCATCCCGTAAGAAAGAAAGGCAAGCATTTCAAAGGTGAGGCGGATCACCGGACGAAGCCTCGCCACCGTACTGGTGCTGATGTACATGATATGGTCAAGGATTTGAAGGTGGTCTTTGGAAAGGGTCCTGGTGGACAACCTGTTTTGAATGACGCTGACGGACGCGCACCCATGTGGAAGAAGAAATCTATATTTTGGGACCTGCCCTATTGGAAAGACCTAGAGGTCCGCTCCGCAATCGACGTGATGCACATGACGAAGAATCTTTGTGTGACCCTGCTTGGCTTCTTGGGCGTGTATGGGAAGACAAAAGATACACCTGAGGCACGGGAGGACTAGCAACGTATGCACGGAAAAGACAGCATACATCAGGGTCATGCAAGCTACGCTCTTACCAAAGAAGAGAAGGAAATCTTCTTTGAATGCCTGCTCAGTATTAAGGTACCGTCTGGCTTTTCGTCGAATATAAAGGGAATAATAAACATGGCAGAGAAAAAGTTCCAGAACCTAAAGTCTCATGACCGCCACGTGATTATGATGCAACTGCTTCCGGTTGCATTGAGGGGGCTTCTATCAAAAAATGTTCGATTAGCCATTGTGAAGCTATGTGCATTCCTCAATGCAATCTCTCAGAAGGTAATCGATCCAGAAATCATACTAAGGTTAGAGAATGATTTGGTGCAATGTCTTGTCAGTTTCGAGTTGGTGTTCCCACCATCCTTCTTCAACATCATGACACACGTCCTAGTTCACCTATGCGAAGAGATTAACATTTTGGGTCCTGTATTTCTACATAATATGTTCCCCTTTGAGAGGTTCATAGGAGTCTTAAAGAAATATATTCATAACCGTGCTAGGCCAGAAGGAAGCATCTCCAAGGGCCATGAAAATGAGGAGGTCATTAAGATTTGTATTGACTTTATTCCTGACCTTAAGCCGATTGGTGTTTCTGAATTGCGGCATATGGGCAGACTGGATGGAAAAGGCACGCTAGGAGGGGAACAAATAATATGTATGGATGGACATTCTCTCACTTAAGCACACTACACAGTTCTACAGAATTTCGCCTTGGTGGCTCCGTATATGGATGAACACAAGAATTTGCTACGCTCCAAACACCGGGAGCGGTCTGATCACTGGATTACACGTGAACAAACCAGGAGTTTCGCCAACTAGTTGCAGACACGTACCATGCATGACGCCTCTATTGAAGATGACATGTACTTGCTGTCCCAGTTACCATCTTCGAATATAATGACTTTCAAAGGGTACGAGATAAATGGTAATACATTTTACATGATCGCCCAAGATAAGAAGAGCACCAACCAAAACAATGGTGTCCGCTTTGATGCGGAAACCAAGATGGTAAAGGAAACATATTATGGTTATATACAGGACATATGGGAACTTGACTATCAACGTGGTTTAAAGGTCCCTTTGTTTCGGTGCAAATGGGTCAATATGACACGAGGCGGGGTAACGGAAGACCCGCAGTACGGAATGACAACAGTGGATCTCAACAATCTTGCGTATGCAGATGAACCATTCTTCCTAGCCAATGATGTGGCACAGGTTTTCTATGTGAAGGACATGTCTACCAAGCCGAGAAAAAGAAAAGATAAGGAAGCGAATGCATCGTACAATGAGCCAAAGCGGCACATAGTTCTTTCTGGGAAGAGAAACATCGTGGGAGTGGATGACAAGACAGACATGTCAGGAGATTATGAAAAGTTTGATGAAATTGCTCCATTCACAGTGAATATTGACCCGTGCATCCAGTTAAATGATGAAGATTTTCTATGGCTACGGCGCAAAGGGACACAAGCGAAGAAAAAGTTTCACACCCAAAGATCTGGGATGTGATCGGCTTCATTATCATCACTTTCTTCTGTGTTTCGCACCAAGGAGGGAATCTCTGTAATAGTTAGGGTAGCTAGTTATGTGTTTTGGCATTTGAAACGCGAAGAAATTTTATGTGCAAGCAAATTCTTTCATGCATTTACTGATTTTTTCAGCTAAATGACCCTGAAATTGAAAAGCATTTCAAATGAACTCAAAAAAGATTGGAAGTTGGCATGGTATCATAATTTCACTCACATAGCATGTGCAAAAAAGTAGAGAGGGTTACCGCAAAAACTGGATGCACTTCATGTACAAAATGGACAATCTCTTTCGAAGTATCAGGGTTTCGGACGAAAACTCATCTGTTACAAAGGCATTTCATTTTTTAAATAACCTAAGCATTACCAAATTGAATATAATGATAAAACACACTAATATTAAACATAAAAAAAATAATTACTGAAAAATCTATTTTCAAAGTTAAGTTATTCACAAACTAGTGATTCATACAAATTTCAAATGATTCAAAATTTAAACTATTCAAATTTGTAAACTACCAATACTAACAGAAAGTTTGTAATTTTTTGTACCTAAAGCAAAAATATTCACAAAGAAACTCTAAATACAGCAAAAAACAACTCAAAAAAAAGCAAAAAACATAAGAAAAAAGCCCACCTACTGCGCCACAGCGGCCTGCATACGACTAGAAACCCAACCTGTTGTTGGGCCAGGATGCAGGCCCGCAAAGGCCCAGTAGGCCCATAGGGCAACACGGAACATTTAGGCCAAGTAGGCCTGCTTTGGAGAGGAGCTCGAGGGAGCTACCGCACCGGGGCTTATAAACCAGTGCGGACGCCCCTCGGCTAGCGAGGTGGGACTAAACATGATGCACCGCACCTGCGCCAGTGCACCCCCTTTAGTATCGGGTGGTGGCTCAGACCGGTACTAAATGGGGGGTCTTTAGTACCGGTTGGAGCCACCACCCGGTACTAAAGGGGTGACGTTCCCGTCGCTTGGCCTGGCCAAAACAGACCTTTAGTACCAGTTGGTGGCTCCAACCGGTACTAAAGGTTGTTCTATATAAGAAAAAACTTAAAAAATTTTGTCAGTTTCTCATCTCTCCCTCTGCTTCTTTCTCCTCTATCCCGTCACCGCCGCCCCTCGTCGCCGCCCCCGTCGCTGTCCATCGCCGTCCCCGTCCCCGTCGTCCCCGTCGCCGCGCCCCGTCCCGTCCTCCCGTCGTCCCCGCCCGGCCCGTCCTCGTCCCCGTCGTCGCCGCCCCGTCCCCGTCGCCGTCTCCGTCTCCGTCCCCGTCCCCGTCCCCGTCGCCGCCCCCCGTCGTCGCGCCTTGCCGGTGAGCTCCTGCCCCGGCCGCCATGTACCACACACACACACACATATTGTTATAGAAATGTTAGCAATCTTTCTGTTTTTTAGTTATAGAATTATTAGAAATGTTAGTTATATAGAAATGTTTTTTAGTTATAGAAATATTAGAAATGTTAGTTATATAGAAATATTAGAAATTTTAGTTATATAGAAATGTTAGTTATATTAGAAATGTTAGTTATATAGAAATGTTTTTAGTTATAGAAATATTAGAAATGTTAGTTTTAGTTATAGAAATATTAGAAATGTTAGTTTTAGTTATAAAATTTAGAATTTGCATATATAAAATCACAATCCATCATTTAAAAAATGTTACTTTACTTTTGCGGCATATAGTATTTGTTGTCGACGATGCCCGGCCCGCATCCTCGCCGCCGACCCGTTCGCGACGACGTCCTGCTTCAGAGGACACATGTCCGGGACTGGGCTCCGCCGGGCTCGCACTGGGAGGTGCTACCTTCAGGGGCGCGACGCTTGGTGAGGAACCCGGCCCCGGGTCCCATCGTCGACCCTCATCTCCTTTGGTGGCGTTCGCGTGGGCCACTTTCGGTGCGGAGGAAGCCGGCCCCGCCGGAGGTGGTACATCGTCGTGTCAGGGAGGAGGACGAGCACGTCCATCGCTACATGGCTGCTATGGATGTCAGGTTCTCCAATACCTGGCAGGTTCTTTGGGGAGATCACCCGAGCTATGATCCAGTGATGGTTCCTTCACTTTGGTTGTCGACCTCCTAGATTACTCTCTAGTATTCGATCTTTATTAGCTAGCTAGCTAGCTAGCTAGTGATGTATTCGATATATAATATTCGAGATTATATATATTATTCGAGACGATGTATTCGAGATTATATCTATTATTCGAGATGACGTATTCGAGATTATATTCGATGATGCTTATTATGTACTATGATTGATTCAGTTTTTCCTTATTAATTGATTGCATCCATGCATTGTAATTTGAATATATTTCTTTTGGATTAGTTAAGTAAAACCTATGGCGGACAATACCGACAGAGAGGGAGAAGAGGCCCTGTTCAATATCATACGCAATCCTCGCGACCAGATGATGATCAGAATGAAGAAGATTATGACGGCTCCGAATATCTAAACAACACCGGGGATGCTGATATGATATTCGATCGCGACGACCGAATTGATGAAGTCATGAACTATGAACATGACGAAGAAAATGTTGATCTTGAAACAACAAAGACCGGCGAGGTATATATATTTATATAACCAGGCATCTGGTGATCATCACATGTTTTAAATGACTTGAAGATATATTAACGAATCGATCTTTCTTCTTTCAGCCATCCGGATCGAGAAAATCTTCAGACAACAGGAAATGAGGCCCGAACAAAAAGTTGAAGGAGGGCGTAAAGTACAATATCGAGGCCATCAAACCTAATGGAAAACCATTAGCGCCTAAGAAGATTGCGGACAAGTTCATTCGTCAGTGCGGAGTTCTTGTGAAGGACCAACTCCCGATCTCCCTTCAAGAATGGAGAGAGCCAGCAAAGCCACGTCCAAGAGTTACTTTTGTCGACGACAGACAAAAACTTCTGTTTTGGGAAACGCTCATGGAACATTTCACCCTACCAGATCATTTCACAGATGCAGATGTGGAGAAAGTCAAGGACGCTGCTCTTAGGAAGATGGCGATTGCATTCAACAACCACAAGAATCGTGAATGGGACAAGTACGTCAAGGGAGGAAGGAAGACTCCATTATTCGAGGGAACATTAGAGAAGCAAAGTGCTCATTGGGACGATTTTGTGAAATTCAAGGATTCGGAATTATCTAAGGAACGGTCGAGAATAAACAAGGCCAATGCCGCAAAAAAAGGATAAGTTTCATAAGCTGGGGCCAGGTGGCTATGCGGTGGGAATGCCTAAGTGGGATAAGTCTGAGAAAGAGATGGAGGATGCAGGTGTCACTTCAAGATGGCAATGGGGCCCCGAAACCCGCGTCCCCGCGGATTTTTACCCTATTAGGGGACGGGGATGGGCATCTTTTCATCCCCGCGGGGCTGTTGTTGGGCACATTATACAACCCAACACGTTTCGTGGGTTTGCACCCGTTTTGGTAGTCCCCGAACCGGAAACCCGGCAAACCCAGCAAAATACATTTTTTTTACCAAGCACTGATCCGGTGCGGCCAAACCCAAAGCTACCGAGCCCCCCACCCCCAATGTCGAAGGCCAAATCATCTTTGTAGCTGAAATATGGTATCATGCAGCTGAAATACACTCTATATTGCTGTTGATCCATCTACTATTGTTTTTTGTTGAAATTTGCTGAAGTTATGCTGCTGAAATGTGCTTGTTTTGTTGCTGAAATGTTATCCTTCGTCGCCACTATGTTTGTTTAAATATTTTCATTTTCTCGCGGGTTCCCCGTGGGTTCCCTGAAACCCGATGGGTTTAGGGGACGGGTGGAAAACTAGCCCCGCACACGATGATGGGGACGGGGATGGGTTTACGATTTTCTCGTGGGGATGGGTTTGGGAAGGCAAAACCCGATGGGTTTCGTCCCCGTTGCCATCTTGAGTGTCACTCCAGAAACATTGACCTGGCCGCCCAGCTGCAGGATTTGGTTCTATGCGCATGGGGGGGGGGGGGTTGGACCCGAAGACAGGCAAAGTTTGAAGAAGGCATGCTTGGACGGAGCCGAAGATAAGCTACTTGTTGCAATAGAAGAGGCTTCGTCGGGGGTGTTCCAGCACAACAGAGAGAACGACGAGCTTACGCATGCCCTGGGAAATCTTGAACACCCGGGAAGAACACGAGGCAAGGGCGCTATTCCGTGGTATGAGGGGTTTTCGAACTGGAACGCCGACTACAGAACCTGTGCGAGAAAGAAGATTGCGGAGGAGAAGAAGAGGAAGATGGAGGAGGAGAAGAGGAAGCTGGACTATGAACGCCTTCAAGGCCTATAATCAGCGCACGCGGACTTGGCAGTCAAATTCCAGCAGCAGCAGGAGCAGATCGACTCACTTAGCCAGCAAATGGGATCTCAGCAGCTGCTGCAGCTAGCGGATGATCCAGTATTGGATAGCACCGTCCCATCCATGCTGAGAAGGAGTTGTTGGGGAACGTAGCAATAATTCAAAATTTTCCTATGTGTCACCAAGATCAATCTATGGAGAGACCAGCAACGAGGGGAAGGAGAGTGCATCTGCATACCCTTGTAGATCGCTAAGCGGAAGCATTCAAGAGAACGGGGTTGATGGAGTCGTACTCGTCGTGATCCAAATCACCAGAGATCCTAGTGCCGAACAGACGGCACCTCCGCGTTCAACACACGTACAGCCCGGTGACGTCTCCCATGCCTTGATCCAGCAAGGTGAGAGGGAGAGGTTGAGGAAGACTCCATCCAGCAGCAGCACAACGGCGTGGTGGTGGTGGAGGAGCGTGGTACTCCAGCAGGGCTTCGCCAAGCACCGCAAGAGACGAGGAGGGAGATGTGTCACGGGAGGGAGAGGGAGGCGCCAGGGCTTTTTGTGCGGCTGCCCTACCTTCCCCCCTCCCCCCACTATATATAGGGCCAAGGGAGAGGGGGGGGGGGCGCAGCCTTGGCCCTTCCTCCAAGGAAGGGTGCGGCCAGGGAGGAGTCCATCCTCCCCAAGGCACCTAGGAGGTGCCTTCCCCTTTTAAGACTCTTCCTTTCCCTTATCTCTTGGCACATGGGCCTCTTGGTGCTGGTGCCCTTGGCCCATATAGGCCAAGGTGCACACCCCTACAGCCCATGTGGCCCCCGGGGCTGGTGGCCCCACTTGGTGGACCCCCGGGACCCTCCCGGTGGTCCCGGTACGTTACCGATAAACCACGAAACTTTTCCGGTGACCAAAACAGGACTTCCCATATATAAATCTTTACCTCCGGACCATTCTGGAACTCCTCGTGACGTTCGGGATCTCATCTGAGACTCCGAACAAAATTCGGTAACCACATACAAACTTCCTTTATAACCCTAGCGTCATCGAACCTTAAGTGTGTAGACCCTACGGGTTCGGGAACCATGCAGACATGACCGAGACGTTCTCCGGTCAATAACCAACAGCGGGATCTGGATACCCATGTTGGTTCCCACATGTTCCACGATGATCTCATCGGATGAACCATGATGTCAAGGATTCGACCAATCCCGTATACAATTCCCTTTGTCTATCGGTACGATACTTGCCCGAGATTCGATCATCGGTGTCCCGATACCTTGTTCAGTCTCGTTACCGGCAAGTCTCTTTACTCGTTCCGTAACACATCATCCCATGATCAACTCCTTGATCACATTGTGCACATTATGATGATGTCCTACCGAGTGGGCCCAGAGATACCTCTCCGTCACACGGAGTGACAAATCCCAGTCTCGATTCGTGCCAACCCAATAGACACTTTCGGAGATACCCGTAGTGCACCTTTATAGCCACCCAGTTACGTTGTGATGTTTGGAACACCCAAAGTATTCCTACAGTATCCGGGAGTTGCACAATCTCATGGTCTAAGGAAATGATACTTGACATTAGAAAAGCTTTAGCATACGAACTACACGATCTTGTGCTATGCTTAGGATTGGGTCTTGTCCATCACATCATTCTCCTAATGATGTGATCCCGTTATCAACGACATCCAATGTCCATGGTCAGGA
The DNA here is from genome assembly GCA_034509565.1 of Triticum monococcum. NCBI lineage: Eukaryota > Viridiplantae > Streptophyta > Magnoliopsida > Poales > Poaceae > Triticum > Triticum monococcum. Next base: position 35,683,750 of record CM067842.1, read on the forward strand.
AACCGTAACCATCTATTGATCAATGAGCTAGTCAACTATATGCTTACTAGGGACATGGTGTTGTCTATGTATCCACACATGTATCTGAGTTTCCTATCAATACAATTCTAGCATGGATAATAAACGATTATCATGAACAAGGAAATATAATAATAACCAATTTATTATTGCCTCTAGGGCATATTTCCAACAGCAGTGTGGGTTCCGCCCTTGCTTTTACAAATCCCAGTGGATGACATCATGGAGAACACTAACTGCGAGCTACACTTCAAAATGAAGAACATATCAATGAAGGTGGCGGACGCCCTTGCTTTTACAAATCCCCCCGAGGCAACCTTCCATTGCAACCCGATTCCATTGGGCTATGTTCGTGTCTTGGTTGATGAGGTGGTGGACCAATATTCAGGGCTAGAGCTTGACATTCCTGGAGGTGACGAGGAGCACACACTGGGAGAGGCCAACCATCGTATCATCCCATGGAGAAAGGATTGCATCATCTTTCAAAGGCCACCGACACCGCGTCATCCGACTCCTCGTCGAAGTCCGCCACCGAGCCAGCAGACTCCCGCTCCTCCAAGTCCACCAGCGCGTCAGGCCACTCCTCCTCCAAGTCCGGCACAGCTTCAGGCCACTCCTCCTCCAAGTCCGGCAAAGCGTCAGGCTACTCCTCCTCCAAGTCCGGCACAGCTTCAGGCCACTCCTCCTTCTCCAACTCAGCCACGTCAGCCGTCTTCGCTGCCTCAGCAATCACGGAAGAGAGCCGCCTCAGCTATGGTGCGTAGCGGTACAAGTTGAGGTAGTACTAGAGGTACAGGCAGAGGCAAGCGATTTCAATATGGTCCAAGCAGCCTCGTGCCTCTTTCGCAGAGTCCTTACGACAAGTCCGATGAGGAAAACGCAGCCATATCGAAGGCCGAGGTGGAAGCCCATTTTGCACCGAAACCGTCATCGCCGCCAAGGGAGAAAGTGCCTGAGGAAAAGATTGACCACTTCATTTGTATGGCTAGAGCACCAGCTCCCAAGCCTGTTGACACAGACTATGAGCGCCACCTCAGAAAGTTAAATCGAGCACGTCTACAGAAAGAGGCGAGCTCGAGCTCGAGCAAATCAGCTGGCGAAACATGCAGTAAAACCGTTCCCCAGCTGGGAGAACAGGCGGCGCAATCAACCCCCCCGCTTGTTGTGCCAACAACACATGAGAGTACGCGCGCCCAATATTATTGTGGGCAAACCGTTAACGTTCCTGGGCTGGGCGATGTGGTAATAACTGTCGGTGTCAAAACCGGCAGATCTCGGGTAGGGGGTTCCGAACTGTGCGTCTAGGCTGGATGGTAATAGGAGGCAGGGGACACGAAGTTTTACCCAGGTTCGGGCCCTCTTGATGGAGGTAAAACCCTACGTCCTGCTTGATTAATATTGATGATATGGGTAGTACAAGAGTAGATCTACCACGAGATCAGAGAGGCTAAACCCTAGAAGCTAGCCTATGGTATGATTGTATGTTGTGATTGTTGTCCTATGGACTAAAACCCTTCGGTTTATATAGACACCGGATAGGGTTAGGGTTACACAAGGTCGGTTACAAAGGAGGAGATATCCATATATGTATCACCTAGCTTGCCTTCCACGCCAAGTAGAGTCCCATCCGGACACGAGACGAAGTCTTCAATCTTGTATCTTCATAGTCTAATAGTCCGGCCAATGGAGATAGTCCGACTGTTCGGAGACCCCCTAATCCAGGACTCCCACAGTAGCCCCTGAACCAGGCTTCAATGACGATGAGTCCGGCGCGCAATATTGTCTTCGGCATTGCAAGGCGGGTTCCTTCTCCGAATGCATCACAGAAGAATTTGAATACGAGGATAGTGTCCGACCCTGCAAAATAAGTTCCACATTCCACCGTAGAGAGAATAATTTTTCTGCAGATCTAATTTACTGGCTTGCTTCGGCAACATGACGTTATGTAATGGCCCGGTGATTATTCGAACCGTTTCTTTTAACCAGCCCCGCACATAACGCGAGGTAGTTTTTCGACACGTCTTGTCAAAGCAGAGATCGTGTCCCCTTATTACGGGATTCTCATCAATACGGGCGTGGGTAACCCAACCACACCATTAATTGCGGCGCTTGGGGGATAAGCGAGTTTTACCAGGCAAGTGGGGACGCTTAGTTTTGTCCGCCCATATAAAGGGATAAGGATTCACCTTTCTATCCACGCCTTCTTCCTCCTTTGCTCATCCGCTCCCGCACACTCGAGCTCTAGCGCCCAAGTCCTCACTTCCATCTCAACCTTCTCCAACCATGTTCGGAGCGGGAGGCAAGTGGATGGTCTCCTCCGTCACGGAGGGAGACATCAAGAAACTGAGGAGAGCCGGATACCTGCCCGATGACATCGCGCACCGGCTCCCAGATGAGGGGCAGCTCATCCCCACCCCCAGGCCCCACGAGAGGGTGGTATTCCTCACCCATTTCCTCCGCGGACTGGGATTCCCTCTCCATCCCTTCGTCCAGGGGCTCATGTTTTATTACGGCCTGGATTTCCACGATCTGGCCCCGAACTTCATCCTCAACATCTCGGCGTTTATCATCGTGTGCGAGGCCTTCCTCCGCATCAAGCCCCACTTCGGCTTATGGCTGAAGACCTTCAACGTCAAGCCGAAGGTGGTGGGCGGCCTCCAGTCGGAGTGCGGAGGCGCCATGGTGGGCAAGATGCCCAACATAACATGGCTCGAGGGCTCCTTTGTGGAAACCAGAAAGGTGTGGCAAGCGGGGTGGTTCTATATCACCGAGCCGCGCGACCCCGCATGGGTAGCGGCCCCCGAGTTCCGATCTGGCATCCCCGTGCGGCTCACCTCCTGGAAAGAGAAGGGCATGTCCTGGGGTAATTCGAAAGAGCTGACCGGACTCCAAACATGTATTCAAAACATGGTGGACAAGAAGCTCAAGCTTGTCAACATAGTCCAGGTCATGCTCATCCGCCGGATACTCCCGTGCCAACAACGGGAGTTTACCTTGTGGGAGTTCAATCCGGCGCAGCACCAGACTCTGAACAGGTTCTTCGACACAACTCATGAAGACGCCTGGAGGGTGCTGTTTAAAAGTGTCGAGGTCCCTCCCCCTATCACTGAGGATCGCGGATTCAGCGCGAAGCGCCAAGCTAGTGCGGTAAGCTGCTTTACCTTTCATAGGATATTTATTTTTATATAAATTGTCTCTATGCAGGATCTAAACTCCCGGACCTTTGACAAGACTGGCAGAAGATGGCCAGACAGATCGACTGTCCGGCTCCTTTGCCCGAAGGCCCCACAGATGCTCTTCTGGCGAAGATGCTGACTCCGACCCCTTATAAGGTGCCGGAGAAGACCAAGAAGGCCAAGGGAACTCGAAAGAGTTCCCAACGCCAGGTGTCGTCGGCCTCACCATTCGATGACTCTGTGGCGCACTCTTCCCCTGAAGACGAGGAAGAGGAAGAAGATGCTCCCCCACCGAATGGGGGAGACAAGAAAAGGAAGGCCGCCCCAACTGGGGAGGCCGGAGGGTCCAAGAAGGAAAGGACTCTCCTTCCGGACAGCTCCACCGCCGCCGACGAAAGCAAAGACGAGTGGTTGCCCAGGGCCAAGCCTCCAGGGAGATCGTAAGTATTCAGATACCAAAGTTACCCATAGGATTCCTTTATCGCACTACTTTCCCTAATCGCCGAACATAATTACGCAGGCCGCCACGAGCCAATATCAAGGTATCATCGGACGGCTCCCTGGGCTCGTCGGACATGGATAGCGATCCATTCCCGACCGCCACCTCCCCTCATCCTATCGACGACGCCGAGGTGTTGTCTCAAGAGGCACCGGATCGAGGGGAGATAGTCCCGGAGGCGCCTCAAGGTGACCTTCCGGACTCCGGGAGCCGCGGGGACAGGGCCCCCGAGAGCTCCGAGTTCGGCCCTCAGCCGAACACCGTGCCGGACCCTCCAGCGGTTTCGGACTCGGGCAGGCGGCCTCCTTCTAAGGGGGGCAAAACACCTGTGCGGGTGACCTCTGTCCATCCAGAGGCACCGGACGATCTGCTGGAAGCGCTTCACAGCGCTTCCATCAACGAGGAGCACCGCACTATCATGAGTGCGGTGATCCAGAAGGTTCAGTCCGCCAAGAGCGGATTGACTGAAGCATGTGCCAGCCTTTTAACAGGATTTGAGGTAAGTGTGTTTAAAATGTAGTAGAAATATTACCGCATGGACAGTAGCCCCTGATGCTTTGTTCGGTGTTCACAAAGAAAAGCCGGACAGAGGATCAAATAATATCGCAGGAGTCTAATATGAGTATGTCAATATGCATATGCAGGCTTCGCTGCTGGCGTCCGCCGCACTAACTGCGGAGGTCGACGTACTGAAGCAGGACCTCGAGGGGTCCAAGAAAGAGCTCGGCCTTGGCAAGAGGCAGCTCGAGGAGAACAAGGGTAAGTAATACCCCGTCTATAGATATGTATATATAGAAAGGACGTGATTGCAAAATGACAGGATCGTTGTATGTTTGCCAGGGTCCACGACGGAGGTGGCAACCCTGAAGCAAGCGCTGACCAAGGCCGAAGATACAGCGGCCAAGGAGCGCACCGAGCGAGAAAATCATGAGGCTCGGGTGGGCGAGGTGCAGCAAGAGCTCCAGCCTCTCGTGACAAAGCACGAGGTGTTATAGCTTGACTCGATGACGCGGGAGTCTGAGCTTGCCGCGGCCCTTGAGAGTGCAAAGAGTGCCAAGGCCGAGGCCCAAAAGGCCCTCCAGGAGATCGACGCGATGAAGAAGATAGCGGCGGGTAAGGCTTTCTATATGCAAAGCAAGCGTGTAAAAGTAAATTACCGATTACTTACTCGGATCCAGAGCTCTTCAGGAGCATTCGCAGATTTGCCCCGCAGTGTGTCCGATGCCGCACAATTTTACCAGGCCAAGGACGGAAGCTTGACGGAGAAGCTGTTCTGGTCTCAGTATGCTGCGGCCGAACATCCGACGCCGATGAGCGACTAGCTGAAGCAGATGGTCGAGCTACATAAGGCGGCCGATCAGGCCATGAAGGGCTTTATAGTACGGCTGTGGCCTGGCGACGCCCTTCCGAACAGCTTCTTCGGCCTGGTGAGGCGGCTTGTGGATGCCTTCCCATGGCTGGAGGTTGTCAAGCGATCCGTCTGCATTGAAGGTGCACGCCAGGCTTTCGCCCGTGTAAAAATGTAGTGGGTCAAGCTAGACGCCGTGAAGCTGATCAAGGAGGGGCCGCCGGAGGGCAAGGAACACCGCCACCCCGAGATGTATTACAAGGGTGTTCTGCAGGGTGCCTGTCTTATCGCGGATGAGTGTTCGAAAGATGTAATATTTGAGTAAACTTGCTCGTTTTATCCTGTATTTATGAAAACTTGTTTCATATGCGCTATGCAATGCTTGTTTGAATTTAAAATATTACCTTCTGTTTGGCTGTTTATCGAATCTGAGAGATGGCTAGTCCTCGGCTTCTGCCCCCATGCCGCTAGTGCTGGGGTGTTCGGGATAAACTTGAGCACTCCTGTTCCCATATTTGGGTCCTTCGAGGGAGATGCTCAGCACAACGAACAAGGCAACCGGACTAATATTGCTTTACCACTCCCACTTAGCCATAGAATTCTATAATTTTAAATTTCGGCGAAGCCCCCTGGTATTCGGAAGGCCGAATTCAGGGCGCGGTACACGCCTTTAAGCCAGACAGGGCCGGCCCCTCGACCTAAGTGGCATAAGTCTTTAGAGACTCGAAAAACCTCGCCGAACAGCAACCAGTCTCTCGCCTTATCATGACAGTCAGTTTTAGCTTTCTCTACTGAGGTGCTCAGCCCGGCAGAACCGGGGCACAATCGCAGTAGTTCTCCTAGCGCTCCCTTAGCCGATAGAGCGGAACGTAAGGTACCAAAACATAGGAGCCGGGCAAACCCAACATTTGACCAAAGACATGATTCGGAGCTGATGCATATAATGCTATAAGTTCGGGGTGCCGCACTTGTGAAAGTGTTCGGACTTTTCACACCGCATTGTGGGGTACGTGAGCCCCTGGTGTATTGGTCGTACCAAAGTGTACGGTTGCAAGGCGTCGTTAATGAACACACATATATATGTAAAAAATGCAATAATGGTCGTAATGTAATGCATTGTTTATTAAAAAGATGCGTTAAAGCAGAGTGATACAGATAGTGCGATAAGCAAAAAGTAGGACTAAGTCCCTTCCAAGGGCGAGCTGAGGGATGATATGAAATCTGAGATCAACCTGGGAATTCCATTGTATAACGTAGCTATCTGCCTTCTTGGTTGCTGCATCATGTGTTCGGCAATAGTGCTGCCGGACAATGTTTCCACAGATTAAGGTCCTGAAAAAAGAAAAAAATAACCAAACGGGAAGCCCCTAGTGCGGTTTAGGCCGCGTTTTGGGGCGTGCCGCAGTTGTGCCCCCCCTCCCCACCTGTGCCCATGGTATTTTTAATGTGTAATTATGTACGCGCGGCACGAATATCGCCATTGGAATGGGGTTGGGGTGGCTGCCGTATTGCTACACGAGCTCAGATCGCGCCAGGCGGTCTATTTGCCGATTGCCTCAAGCGCGCTTGAAGGTGTCCGGGCTTTGAAATGCCGAACTGGTTGATTGCCTTGAGAGGCTGCTTTGCGCTTCTGCTGCGAGGGCTGCGGTGTGCTCCTCCGTTCGGAGGGAGTGCTCTGTGTTTCCATTGACTGTAATAACTCCGCGGGGTCCTGGCATTTTGAGCTTGAGGTATGCATAATGCGGTACCGCATTGAATCTAGCAAATATGGTTTGCCTAAGCAGCGCGTGATAACCACTGCGGAACGGGACTATATCGAAGATTAACTCTTCGCTTCGGAAGTTATCCCAGGATCCGAAGACCACTAACAGTGTAATTGAGCCTGTGCAATGGGCCTCTACGCCTGGAATGACGCCCTTAAAGGTCATTTTTGTGGGTTTGATCCTTGAGGGGTCTATACCCATTTTGCGCACTGTGTCCTGATAAAGCAGGTTCAGGCTGTTGCCACTGTCCATAAGGACTCGAGTGAGGTGAAGTCCGTCGATGATTGGGTCTAGGAACAGTGCGGCAAATCCGCCATGACGGATACTAGTGGGGTGGTCCCTGCGATCAAAGGTGATTGGGCAGGAGGACCAAGGGTTGAACTTTGGGGCGACTAGCTCCAACGCATATACGTCCCTGAGCGCATGCTTCCGCTCCCTCTTGGGGATGTGGGTTGCATATATCATGTTCACCATCCGCACTTGCGGGGGAAACCTCTTCTGTCCTCCAGTGTGCGGCTGCCGGGGTTCCTCCTCGTCATCGCTATGCGGCCCCTTGTCCTTGTTTTTGGCAATTAACTTGCCGGCCTGCTTGAACACCAAACCATTCTTGTTGGTGTGATTGGCTGGCTTGTCTGGGGTGCCGTGTATTTGACACGAGCGATCGAGTATATGGTCCAAACTGGACGGACCCGGCGTACTTTGTTGGAATGGCTTTTTCCGCTGACCGGGTTTAGAGCCTTTGAATCCGGCATTGACTGCCGTATCCTCAGTATTTTCGCTGTTAATGCGGCGTTTATGCTTGTTGCGACATGACCTGCTATTGCCGTCCTTGGTATCTGGGGTACCATGGTTCTTTGATGTGTTATTACTGCGAGCCAGCCAACTGTCTTCTCCCACACAAAAGCGGATCATGAGCGTCGTGAGAGCTGCCATAGATTTCGGCTTTTCCTGACCAAGTTGCCGGGCTAGCCACTCATTTCGGATATTCTGCTTGAAAGCCGCTAAGTCCTCCGCATCCGGACAATCGACGATTTGATTTTTCTTTGAAAGGAACCGAGTTCAGAATTGCCTGGCCGACTCTTCTGGCTGCTGAATTATGTGGCTCAAGTCATCGGCGTCTGGTGGTCGCACATAAGTGCCCTGAAAGTTGTCGAGGAATGTGGCTTTCAGATCTTCCCAACAGCTAATGGAGTCTGCTGGCAAACTGTTAAGCCAATGCCGCGCTGGTCCTTTGAGCTTTAGTGTGAGGTATTTGATGGCGTGTAAGTCATCACCGCGGGCCATGTGGATGTGGAGGAGGAAGTCCTCAATCCATACTGTGGGATCTGTTGTGCCGTCGTATGATTCGATGTTTACAGGTTTGAAACCTTCTGGGAATTGATGTTCCATTACTTCGTCTGTGAAGCATAAGGGGTGTGCGGCGCCTCTGTATTGGGCTATATCTCGACCCAGCTCGAATGGGTCTTGCCCGCTGTGTTCGACCCGGCCGGGTATGCTTGTACTGTATCCGGCGTGACGTTTGTCGTCTCGCAGAGTGATGCGCCCTCGTGATCCGTAGATCAATCTTGAATGCTTTTCCTTGTCCTCCAGCATGTCTCGCAGGTCTAGCGTATCTCCCCATGCCTTTTTATTTGAATGGCGTTGGGGTGGAGGCTGAGCTTTTGGCCGGAATGCCTCTCTATCGTGGCAACGAGGTGGCCGATCAGCCGTGTCATACGCTTCTTCCTCCAGTCAGGGTAGTAACCTGTGCCTTGGGTAACTCTTGGAGGGGCACTCGAGTTTATATTCCTCGGCCGCGAGGACTTCAGTCCATTTGTCAGCTAGCAGATCTTGATTAGCTTGAAGCTGCTGCTGCTTTTTCTTGAGGCTATTTGCCGTGGCCATAAGCCGGCACTTGAAGCGCTCTTGTTCGACGGGATCCTCTGGGATGGCGAATTCATCATCGCCGAGGCTTGCCTCATCTTCGGAGGGGGGTGTAATTGTCATCCTCCTCCTCTCCATCTGCCGCTCTCTCAGGAGAGCTGGCTTCTTCATCCTCCTGCTCTAAGTCTTGCTGGAGGGGATTGTTGTTGTCTTCGGCACTGTCCGGAGTATTATTATCTCCTGTGCCGGTATCACCACTTTTGCTTTGGCGGGACTTAGAGCGGCACCGCTGACGTCAGCGCTTGGGTTGCTTCTTGGAGGGGTCATCCTCCGCTATCTCGTCGCCATTGCCTTCATTGGGTGTATCCACCATGCATATGTCATATGACGAGGTGGCTTTCCAGTGCCCTATAGGTGTTGGTTCATGTTCGTCTCCTACATCGTCGTCCATACCGTCGATGTCTTCGGAGTCGAAGTCGAGCATGTCGGTTAAATCATCGACAGTGGCTACATAGTGGGTGGTGGGTGGGCGTCGAATTTCTTCATCGTCCATATCCCAATCCTGTTGGCCATAATCCGGCCAGGGCTCTCCTGACAAAGAGAGAGACCTTAGTGAATTCAGAATGTCACCAAAGGGCGAGTGCTGAAAGATATCTGTGGCGGTGAATTCCATAATCGGCGCCCAATCGGATTCGATTGGCAGGGGCGCGGGTGGTTCGGAGTCAGAAAAAGAGTCCGGCACCTTGGAGTCACGGGCTGCACAGAGGATTATGCTGGTGTTTGGCTCGATCGTCGTTGAGACTGCAGCCCCTGAGGCGGTGTCTAACCACCCGTCCTCGATTGGCGCAGTTGGCTCCGAGCTAAGGGTCGGAGCTGATGCGGGCGCGGCCTCTGGGGTACTGTTCGGCGGCAGAGCTAGGTCATACCCATCGCGACAGTGCGGCGTGCCCGGCTGTGGCTCGAATCCGTCGAAGATCAAGTCTCCGCGGATGTCGGCCGTGTAGTTCAAACTTCCAAATCTGACCTGATGGCCAGGGCCGTAGCTTTCAATCTGCTCCAGATGGCCAAGTGAATTAGCCCGCAGTGCAAAGTCGCCGAATACGAAGATCTGTCCGGGGAGAAAAGTCTCACCCTGGACCGCATCACTATCAATGATAGTAGGAGCCATCAAGCCTAACAGCGACGACACAGAGGAACACTCAATGAAAGCACCAATATCGGTGTCAAAACCGGCGGATCTCGGGTAGGGGGTTCCGAACTGTGCGTCTAGGCCAGATGGTAACAGGAGGCAGGGGACACGAAGTTTTACCCAGGTTCGGGCCCTCTTGATGGAGGTAAAACCTGTTGGGGAACGTAGCAGAAATTCAAAATTTTCTACGCATCACCAAGATCAATCTATGGAGTAATCTAGCAACGTGGGAAGGAGAGTGCATCTACACACCCTTGTAGATTGCTAAGCGGAAGCATTCAAGTGAACGGTGTTGATGGAGTCGTACTCGTCGTGATTCAAATCACCGATGATCCTAGTGCCAAACGGACGGCACCTCCGTGTTCAACACACGTACATCCCGGTGACGTCTCCTACGCCTTGATCCAGCAAGGAGAGAAGGAGAAGTTGGGGAAGACTCCATCCAGAAGCAGCACGATGGCGTGGTGGTGGTGGAGGAGCACGGTACTCCAGCAGGGCTTCGCCAAGCACTACGAGAGACGAGGAGGGAGAGGGGTAGGGCTGCGCCAAGAAGGAGATTGAATCGTGTCTATGGCAGCCCAAAACCTCAAGTATATATAGGGGGAGGGGAGGGGCTGCGCCCCCACCTAGGTTTCCACCCCTAGGGGTGGCGGCCAGCCCTAGATCCCATCTAGGGGGGCGGCCAAGGGGGAAAGAGGGGGGCGCACCACTAGGTGCGCCTTAGGCCCATCTGAGCCTAGGGTTTGCCCCCTTCCACTCTCCCTGGCGCCTTGGGCCTTGGTGGGGGGCGCACCAGCCCACCTGGGGCTGGTCCCCTCCCACACTTGGCCCATGCAGCCCTCCAGGGCTGGTGGCCCCACTTGGTGGACCACCGGGACCCTCCCGGTGGTCCCGGTACATTACCGATAAAACCCGAAACCTTTCCGGCGACCAAAACATTACTTCCCATATATAAATCTTTACCTTCGGACCATTCCGGAACTCCTCGTGACGTCCGGGATCTCATCCGGGACTCCGAACAACATTCGGTAACCACGTATATCTATTCCCTATAACCCTAGCATCATCGAACCTTAAGTGTGTAGACCCTACGGGTTCGGGAACCATGTAGACATGACCGAGATAACTCTCCGGTCAATAACCAACTGTAACGCCCCGGACACACCCGCCGGTGGTCGTTACTCCTGGCGGGATCTAGACTGGCCCCACAGATCAATACTAGTCTTTTCTGCGCACTTTGTCCTCACTCGTGCGCACCCAGGAGCAACTTCCCGGTCGGTCACCCATCCTGACACTACTCCAAGCTGAGCACGCTTAACTTTGGAGTTCTGTCCGAATGGGCTCCCGGAAAAGAAGGAATTCCTTATTGATATGAGTAGTCTATCATCCCTAATAAGCCAGGCTATCACATACATCCCCACTCAGAGGAACCGACGTCCTCGTTGGGCCACAGGAACGTTCCCTCTTGGCACAACCGTCTGTGCATCCAGTCCGGTACATGTGCCATGCCGGGTGCCACGACGGGTCACAAACGTCATGAACAACATGACCGCGCACCTGTCCGCAACCATCCGTGTAACCGCGAGGGTCGGCTCTGATACCAACTTGTAACGCCCCGGACACACCCGCCGGTGGTCGTTACTCCTGGCGGGATCTAGACTGGCCCCATAGATCAATACTAGTCTTTTCTGCGCACTTTGTCCTCAGTCGTGCGCACCCGGGAGCAACTTCCCGGTCGGTCACCCATGCTGACACTACTCCAAGCTGAGCACGCTTAACTTTGGAGTTCTGTCCGAATGGGCTCCCGGAAAAGAAGGAATTCCTTATTGATATGAGTAGTCTATCATCCATAATAAGCCAGGCTATCACACCAACAGCGGGATCTAGATACCCATGTTGGCTCCCACATGTTCCATGATGATCTCATCGGATGAACCACGATGTCGAGGATTCAATCAATCCCGTATGCAATTCCCTTTGTCTAGCGGTACGATACTTGCCTGAGATTCGATCGTCGGTATCCCGATACCTTGTTCAATCTCGTTACCGGCAAGTCTCTTTACTCGTTCCGTAACACATCATCCCGTGATCAACTCCTTGATCACATTGTGCACATTATGATGATGTCCTACTGAGTGGGCCCAGAGATACCTCTCCGTTTACACGGAGTGACAAATCCCAGTCTCGATTCGTGCCAACCCAACAGACACTTTCGGAGATACCTGTAGTGTACCTTTATAGCCACCCAGTTACGTTGTGACGTTTGGCACACCCAAAGCACTCCTACGGTATCCGGGAGTTGCACAATCTCATGGTCTAAGGAAATGATACTTGACATTAGAAAAGCTTTAGCATACGAACTACATGATCTTGTGCTAGGCTTAGGATTGGGTCTTGTCCATCACATCATTCTCCTAATGATGTGATCCCGTTATCAACGACATCCAATGTCCATGGTCAGGAAACCGTAACCATGATCAACGAGCTAGTCAACTAGAGGCGTATTAGGGACATGGTGTTGTCTATGTATCCACACATGTATCTGAGTTTCCTATCAATACAATTCTAGCATGGATAATACACGATTATCATAAACAAGGAAATATAGTAATAACCAATTTATTATTGCCTCTAGGGCATATTTCCAACAAAACCCTACGTCCTGCTTGATTAATATTGATGATATGGGTAGTACAAGAGTAGATCTACCGCGAGATCAGAGAGGCTAAACCCTAGAAGGTAGCCTGTGGTATGATTGTATGTTGTGATTGTTGTCCTACTTTCTAAAACCCTTCGGTTTATATAGACACCGGAGAGGGTTAGGGTTACACAAGGTCGGTTACAAAGGAGGAGATATCCATATACGTATCGCCTACCGTGCCTTCCACGCCAAGTAGAGTCCCATCCGGACACGAGACGAAGTCTTCAGTCTTGTATCTTCATAGTCTAATAGTCCGGCTGCCCGGAGACCCCCTAATCCAGGACTCCCACAATAACCGAGGAACATATTGAGCAGGCTAAAAGCCTCCTGATCATTGTTGGACAACTCCTCGATATCGAGCCCATGTCTCCAACTAGAGAGGAGGAAATAAAACGGAAATATGTCCGGGGCCAACCTTTGGTTGAGCCAGACGAGGTCAAGAAGCTCCCAACGAGAATGTATGAATTGCATTAATGGTACATGGACATTACCAAGATTTCCAATCGAGAGTCCCTCATGGTGAATGTCAAGAAGGATCATTACTACCATGAGAAAGTTGTATCCGTTGAGTATTCAGAACTATTTCAGTTATACAATCAAGATGCGCTCGACAAATCTATCGTCAGTTGCTATTGTCTGTAAGTGATTTCTTTCTGTAATTTAAGTCTCAAGCTAGCTATAGTGATCATTTTGATCAATCATTACCTGTAATTATCCTCACTATATTCTTTTCTGTGGTATTATGCAGGATGAAGATTTATGAAATGAAAAAAGGTGGACGCTATGGCATTGGGTTCGTTGACCCAAATACCATTAATGAATACACATGGAAATTAGATCCATATTACGAAAAAAGTGTAGAGGAAAGCATGCTAGAGTTCTTCAAGCACCTCAAATACAATGAAGATATACTACTTCCTTACAACTTCGAGTGAGTCACACTGTCGTGTACTACAAATTCTGTTTTTGCCTACTAGCTAGCTACATGTTTTTGCTTACATATGCCCGCTTAATTAAGACATGCAAACGTGTGTACCTGCAGATTTCACTAGATCTTGTTAATCATTAAAGTTGATGAAGGAACAGTTGAAGTACTAGACTCACTACTTATGAAACCAACTGACTACACCATCGTGAAGGGGATAGTCAACAGGTAATTTCAATCATTATTAACTATATCTCGGCCTATTTAATTAGTTCGTCATTTCCTGATAACAACTATTTAATAACCCATTTATTCATTTTCTTTGTCGGCGGGCACGGCTTGGGCAAAGTTCATTAGGGTCACTCCAGGCCCATGGAAACAAAATCTGAAACGGTATCGACCCATGGTAAGTAATTAAGTAGTACTAACTAGCTGTCATCTCTTTAATTATCATGCTTGATTAATTATTATCTGAGCAAATTCCATTCTCGTAAAGGCCCTGAAGCAGGCGCCGAGGAATAATCTGTGTGCATACTATGTTTGCGAGAACATTTGCATGATGACGTCCGAAAGGAGCAGATCTCAAAGACAGGACTGGGTACGTTTGTCAGAACACTATTCACAATTTTTACACCATTATCGGTATCTAGTCACACAACTAATACACATGCATATTGATCCTCTTCTTAACAGTTCAAAGAGGTGCGAGAGAAGCTCCTACCAGAGGACCGCATAGAAGCAATTCAAGAGGAAATAGCGGGATTTTTGCTCGACCAGGTCATAGATATCAAAGGAGAATACTTTTACCCGCTACCGCCCCCATGAACCACTTCCAATTGTTATCGTGCACCGAAGGCACCAATTAGGCTAATGCCATTGGCTCCGAAGGCATCAATTAGGAGAAATTGTATATTGCTAGCTAATTGTGTGTGTCTATATATATATATATATATATATATATATATATATATATATATATATATATATATATATATATATATATAGGGAAAATCCATCCTACCACCTGGTGGTAGTTATCCCACATATCTCATATATTAACATGTGGTATTATATATATTATTTTATTATTTTAAATATGTTCATATACTATATCTAAGATATCTCAAAATAAGTTACACGAAAAAATTGCATTAGAGCTCATAGTTTTTGTTATATTTATGAAATACGTACATAGTTGTATGTAAAAAAGAGCTTACTCAAAACATGGTACATACTACCTAAAAATTAGTATATATACTACCTAATCATTGTTATATAATACATACTACACGTACATACTTTCGGTTTTGATAGATACTACATACAACATATAAAACGCAAGTGCTTGTAGGAAACATTTGTCCTATATATATATATATATATATGACCGGTTCTATTAAAAATTCTATTTATATGTATGCATAACGTGTACAATATGTAGTATTCTAAAATACCAGCAAACAAAATAGAATTAAATGGAAAACACAAAATTAAATAAAAAAGAAATCATAAACCCAAAACCCCCCAACCTTTTAATACCGGTTGGTGTCACCAACCGGTACTAAAGGGCTCCCTGCCCCCGGAGCTAGCTCGTGCCACGTGGTTGCCCTTTATCATCGGTTCGTGTTGAACCGGTACTAAAGGGGGGACCTTTAGTGCCCACACTTTAGTGCCGGTTACCGAACCGGTGCTATTGTCCCGTTCTGCACTAGTGGGTTTTGCCTTCCCAAACCCATCCTCACGAGAAAATCGCAAACCCGTCCCTGTCCCCATCATCGTGTGCGGGGCTAGTTTTCCGCCCGTCCCCTAAACCCATCGGGTTTCAGGGAACCCACGAGAAAATAAAAATATTTAAACAAACATAGTGGCGATAAAGAGTAATATTCGAATAGCAAAACAAGCACATTTCAGCGCATAACTAGAGCAAATTTCAACAAAAAACAATAGTAGATGGTTCAACAGTTAGGTAGAATGTATTTTAGCAGATTTAAACAACATACATAGTATATTTCAGAGACAGCAAACATAAGATAAATAGTAGCAACAATGATATCATTTCAGCAGCAACATAGTATATTTCAGCAGCAAAACAACTGCAAATTTCAGCATAATACTTAGGATTAACATCAGCTAAAAGAAGCCTATTTCAGCACAACTATAGCCCATTTCAACAACAAACATAAGCATATTTCAGCAACAAACAGGAGCATATTTCAGTAAAAAAAATGTATTTTGCCAGGTTTGTCGGGTTTCGTGTTCGGGGCTACCGAAACGGGTGCAAATCCATAAAACGTGTCGGATTGTATAATGTGCCCAACAACAATCCCGTGGGGATGAAAAGACGCTCATCCCCGCCCCTAATAGGGTAAAAACCCACGGGGACATAGGTTTCGGGACCCATTGCCATCTTGAACTCCAACGCAGGATAGGTGTAGCACATGCGGTCGGATCGGAACAGGAGCAAGCTTCACCGAGCCGCTGTATCTCAGATCGTGGGAGAGCACTTCGCCGGCATCAGCCGCCAACGCATCGAGCGACCTACATCGAGCTGCTGCAGCGCTTGAGCTACATCGACTCTCCATCGACAGCCGAGACATGGCCCAGAAAATTAGATCATCACACGTACGAGCCAGCGACTAGATGCACATGGACACCCTGTCACCCTCGCACGCACCAAGAGATCTACACCAAGCTGTACGACTACATCATGAAAGAAAATCTTCGTCGAGCACATACATATGAAGTTACCACGACAAGCATCGTCCACACGCCATGCAGATGTGGAACAAGGTGCAATCATTATCGACTTCTTCAGCAAGTCACGACATCGACACTTCGTCGCCGCGAGGGACGTCTTCAAACGACGCATCATTGTCAACACACCGCTGCGACGTCATCGCCGACACTTTATCGCCAAGATCTTCATCAATGTGGTCTTCATCAACATCATCATCAACACACCGGCGCTACCTCGTTCACAAGATGTACACCTAGCGTCCTCTGACAGACTTTTCTACAAGACGCGACCTCGACGACGGCAATGACCACGTCACGACGACGGCATCGACCGCGTCATCCATGACGACACAACTGTATCGACACGGCATCACTACAGTGACGACCCTACACAGCCACATGATTATGGCAAAACCAATGTGTGCTTGATTGACTTCCTCCGGTCTTAGGCAAAACTAGTGCACTCATCGCCGACGGCACCCTCTAACATCCGCAAGGTGCATCGTCCACGACTGCAGCTCCGTCATCTACAACATAGTGCATTTGTTTGCGCCTCCGTCTTTGTGCGGCTTCATCATCCACGATGACTACATCATCGACCACGACTACCTCGACCACGGCTACATCATGATCGGCTATATCAACATTGACATACATGGCTACGTCTACAGCTACTCATCGGCAACAGTTTCAGTCAACAACATCCGCCTCGTCACGTGCGTCCACGACACTCCTTCTGTGACGGCGGGAGGGAATAAAGGAGAAGACAGGAAAGGCACCAGAAGGGACGCAGTCACCGTCCTAGGTGCGGACCCATCAGCCATCAGAGACGCAGTTGATGATGGTGCAGGAGAAGACGACAGAAGCGCAAGACTTCACATTCACTCGCGCTCGTCCACTTCACTTCCGCTACGACTGAGGGGGGATGTTAGAAATATAATTGGGTTTAAGTTAGAGATAAAAAAATAGAGATAGAATTAGTTTAAACCACATGTAACTTGTCTTGTATTTCAAATTTCTACCCCATCGATCATATACTCTATATAATCCCCCACAAGGGTTAGATCAATACAACACACAATATTCATCACCTATAGTTTTCTACACACATATTTGTGCTAGACCCAAGCAGTAATACTCGATTCCCTTGCGTACAAAAAAAGAACTCGTGTGTGCCAAGGACGTCAAAGGTGATGTCGCCACACATACGTACGTGTATCTGTTTTTAATTTTATTTAAAACAAGTAATTGCAACACTCGGCAAAGCATTTGCCGAGTTCATATGGCCTTTTGCCGAGTATTGTGGGTACTCAGGAAAGCCAGAGATTTCAGTGTACATAGGTAGAAATTTGTTGGATTTTACGTGGTGGATGTACGAGTCACAGCTTGTCACACTGCGCCGGCACCAAGAGCAACTTACCCGCCGCCAAATCGTAGACGATGTGTGTGTTTTGCTGCTGGAAGTTGCCTATAAGCGTCATATCCCTCTGGCCCGACGTACTTACCACCACGCACACCTGGCCAGACTCATGGTCCTCCGTCACGTAGTTCTCCCGCGGCAGGTCCCAGTCCGCGCCCTCCAGATGGAAGATGAGCTTCGGCATGGGTGCCGTCTTCTTGCCATCCCAGGAGAAGCATACGTCGTCCTCGTCCGCGGTCTTATTGACGGGCAGTGTCACCTGCGCGATGAATGCGCTCTTCAGCTGCCTGAACACGGCATCCGGAAATGTGGTGAGGTCCGTGCCGCTGTCGATGATAGTCCCGCCGGAGCCGTCGGCCTTGATCGCGAATGCCGACTCGGGGACCGGCAGCCGCGTCTCGCCGACGGTGACCCCTTTGAAACTGAGGAAGTAGTAGGAGGAGCTGTCGGTGTTCGGAGAAGGGTTCCGTACGAACGAAGTGGATAGGGTCGGCCCTGTGGCGTGCGCCTTGAGGTCGCCCGCGGCGCCCAAGAACACGGGGCTGCTCTTGGCCCCGAACCTGGCGGTGAAGCAGTAGGAGAACTGCCGGACCTTGAGCTGCGAAGGCAGCGACAATGGCCCGCGGCCGAACCCGGCGATGCCAGTCTCGGAACTTAAAAATTTGCCGACGTTGTACATGCCACAGCCAAAGCCAATATCCGGCACGGTTACCGCGCCGCCTTTGCCGTCGTCGAAGGTGAAGGAGTCCCTGAGGAAGTGGCCAAATGACCTTGATTCGTCACCGTAGCCAGAGACGTAGGTGCACCCGTGGAGGAAGCAGCCGTGTTCCGAATGGGCTTTGCAGAGAGGGTCGGAGCACGCGACGCTGCGGACGGTGTTGGAGGTGGCGGTGTCGAACCCGGGCAAAGGCTGGGTGAAGCACTCAGCACAGGGTTCACACTGCGTCCAGACGACGTCGCTGCCGGTGTCCAGCGTCAGTGTCACAGGCTGCGAGCGTGGCGCGCCGATGCTCAAGTGGATTAGGTACTCGGAGTTCACGTCCGTGTTGGCGCGTCCCACCGGTGCGGTCGTCGGGTGGGCGTTGGTGCCAGAATATGGGCAAAGATTGGCAGCACGGGCCCTCGACCGAACGACCATCCGGTGGAGCAGCTCGCGTTTTGTGAAGCCGCGACCACTGTCGATGTGGGAGAGATGGGCGCGCAGGGCTGCCGAGGTGGCCGGCCAGGAGAACAAGAAGGTAAGGAAGACAAGGTAGGTTAACATGGACAAGCACGCCTTCATGTTCATGGTGCTGCAGTTTTTGTTCACAATTGTGTTCGAGTTGGAACATATATGCAGCTGTGGGTTTATATAGACCATCGTGCGCCACCCTAAAATCTAAGCGTGACATCGACACATCAACACCTCCACTACTGCGAATCAATTTGTGGTTGAATGGTTAGGAGGACAGTGATATTTTTAGCTCACCAAGGTTCAAATCCTAATGATGAGGAGACGTTTCCGTCGACTTTTTTTTATTCTCAAGATGATATGTCAGCTTAGTCTCTCGGAGATGCTCATGAAGGTAGGGTCTGCGTGTGTATAAGTGCCTATGTCAGTAATGTGTTAAAAAAAACAGCTCTAGTGCTCCACTCGCGTCGCGGCTTGCTCCTTTCTTTTTGCTGTGAAAAGACCATAGCATTGTGGAAAAGCAACTCCATAGAGGGAGCATCATGAGAGGGACGACGGCGTCCTCACCATATTATTCACTTTTGGCCCTTAGGACTGTGACATCCATATTCCCCCACCCACCTTCAGATGCTCATCCACCATGGACCGGCAGACAATAAAGCTTTGTGAGGGGTTAGCTCCTATAGATAATGCCCTTGCCATTTACTCCACAAACAAACATATCCACAACAATGAATAGTGGTCAACGAGGCGATACTCTGTCACTAGTACTCTAGAGGACTCCCTACATCCACGAATAAGTGTACATCTAGCTTTTGTTATGAGTCAATTTTTTTTTTAAATTTTGACCAACTATATAGAAAATAGTAGTAACATGTATAACACAAAATTGGTATATTATGAAAGTACATTTCAAAACGGATCTACTGATACTAATTTAGCGCCACAAGTGCTGCTAATTTTCCCTTAAAAGTTTATCAAAATTTTAAAACTTTGAGTTAGGACAAAGCTAGATGTACACGTATTTGTGGACGGAGGGAGTAGTGGACAAAGAAAGACAGGCTGGAAAAGAACTAGTATCACATTATTACAACTATCATCTATCATACTAGTGTGTGACGCGGGCCTTGCCGAGCCGTTTTTCAGTCTTGAGTTAACTCTCTCATCCACCTTATGCAAGCATATATTTTTAGAATTTTTTTATCAGTGAATCTTTACAATGACAAAAATATAATGGGATAAGAGTTTATTAGGGTGTTATAAAAATATAAAGTTAGAACGACATTAAGAAAGCATACTTGTGTAGTTGAGTTTGACAACTGGTAATAGCACATGGAAGGAAAGGCTATGCCGCTGCTGACTCATGCATGAAAGGGGAACCAAATAACCCACACTGTAGTTTTCCCTGGTTATACGATGCTATTACCATCAGCAGGCATGACCAAAGAATTATTGAAACTGCACTTCTAGTGTGTATATATAAAAGAGTTCTACAACTCCACTTTGTCACACAGCCTAAAACAAAAACAAATCTGGTGTAGGAAAAATAAAGAACAGGAATAAAAATGAGTACTCACTTGGTAATGCATTTTTGAAAAGACATGCCGGTAAGTATCTATTCAGACTAGAAGGAATATTTGGGGATCCACTTAACATCTTTCCCCATCCTTATCATGAGCAACCATGTAGAATTCAGCCTTCTCATAGATCTTCTCTCCTAAAATTAGTTTGCTAGCATGATCCGTCTTGTTTTTGTTTTCTCCATATTAAGATGAACTTGCCATGTTCTCTGCTACAAATGTAAACCATGTTAATCTGAAGTTGTGCTTCCATGGCAGGTTTATGTGTTTGACACCAAAATCAGTTGTTTCACCTAATGCTTTTTTATTGTGGATTCTGCAGCCTTTTCTTGATGATATAACCTGTATATGCCAGGTATATGCAGAAGAACTTGATGAATGCAAGTGAACAATGCTTCTTGTCAACAACAAGGCTGATTTACTACCTTTAAATATCAGGTCTGCACCATGTCCATTGTGATCTAATTGGTGTACCATATAGTATGACTATATGCAATGACGTCCTTCTAAATTTGGTCTAAATAAAGAAGGAGATGAGCAGATTATTTTAAAGAGCACGATATTCATCATGTTTTGTGGTCAGCTAAAGCTGGTACCTCCGCATTAGAAGGAAAAATGTTGAGCGGTGAAGAAGATTCTGCTTCACCTGATATGGATACCAAGATATATGGTAGGGAAGAACTTTTGATGAGGTTGCAAGCTGAAGTGAAACCTATCGCTGCACAAAGGACCCCAGGTAGTTTGT
Organism: Triticum monococcum; assembly: GCA_034509565.1. Lineage (NCBI taxonomy): Eukaryota > Viridiplantae > Streptophyta > Magnoliopsida > Poales > Poaceae > Triticum > Triticum monococcum. The sequence goes on from CM067842.1 coordinate 35,704,884, forward strand.
GAATCTTCGTTTGTTATCTCCACTTCGTATCCATGTTTCCTTATTAAATGAATGTCGAAAAAGTGGAAATAATTTATCCAACACATGAGCATGCATGGATTTCCAGATTAACTTGTTGAAAATGAAACATGCTCCATGCTCAAAAACAGATAAGAGAAATAATCTGTATGTAATAAGATTACGTACATGCGATGAGGAACACATTTAGTTTCTTTCACTATTATTGTCAGTAAGTTAGAACGTGACAATTGTATAAGTTCAGATAAGTTTACATCCCGAAATAGAACAGAAGAACATTTGAGTTGAATTTTTCTAAAATGAAGGGCGGCTGATCAAGCGCAACAACTATAAGAAATAAAATAGAAAGACCATTCTGATGTCACACCATGACTCTCGGGACAGAGAATGAAACTCACTTATCAACCAAGTTTGTACCAGCATATCCTACTGTTGATCCTGATGATCATAATCTGGTAAAAGTTTTTCTTACCAAATAGCCAACGCTGTGATGGCTATGCAATTTGCGACAATACGCCCTCTATGGAGATCAATTACTGTGGGTCTGTGGCAAAGTACACTAGGGCTTACTTGAAGGGGTACGCCTAGAAATATTTGAGTTTTAGGTGTTTGCAATGCATATTGATAACTTTCTTTCTTACCCACATGGCATATTAATAACTCTCGGTATAGAATCGAATCCATGGACATTAAACAAAACGATCCCTACACAAATACATGAATAGGAAACTAGAAGGAGGCCGGCTGGAGTTGCTCTCGAGCTGCCACAGGTTCCCTTTGCCCCCATATGCCATAGTTGCTGCATCTGCAACTTGCTCCTGTCCATAATTATTCTCCCACATCCCTAATTACTGGACTGACTGATTGAGCACCCTTCGTGAGGAAGTGGCATCATCAAGAAAGGTATATACCTGAAAACATTAACCCAAGCTTCAATGCAACACAGAAATCATTGTCGCCAACCTCCCCGCGTCCGAGCACCATCGACACATCTCGCATCTCCCAGATCACGCCCACGCCACTGTCCCTGTACAGGAGCACTCAGAAACCTAGTATCGCCTCCTCCCATGCCCTCCTATGCTGCACCTCGACGGTGCCATCCTCGTCCACGGTCGCCGATGCCATGTCTGGCCGCCTTTGACCCATGGAGGAGAAAGGACAGGCGTGGCCAGGAAGGGAACCGGGAGAGAGAGGGGTGCACTGAAGATTGCTTCACTGTCGCCGATGATTCCTCTGGTGATCCTGCCCCTTCGACGCCCCATCATGCCGCGGCGGGTCGGGGACGCGGACGGCAGGAGGATGGGCGTGTTGGAAATATGCCCTAGAGGCAATAATAAAAGCATTATTATTATATTTCCTTGTTCATGATAATTGTCTTTATTCATGCTATAATTGTGTTATCCGGAAATCGTAATACATGTGTGAATAATAGACACCAACATGTCCCTAGTAAGCCTCTAGTTGACTAGCTCGTTAATCAACAGATAGTCATGGTTTCCTGACTATGGACATTGGATGTCATTGATAACGAGATCACATCATTAGGAGAATGATGTGATGGACAAGACCCAATCCTAAACATAGCATAAGATCGTATGGTTCGTTTGCTAGAGTTTTTCCAATGTCAAGTATCCTTTCCTTAGACCATGAGATCGTGTAACTCCCGGATACCGTAGGAGTGCTTTGGGTGTACCAAACGTCACAACGTAACTGGGTGACTATAAAGGTATACTACGGGTATCTCCAAAAGTGTCTATTGGGTTGACACGGATCAAGACTGGGATTTGTCACTCCGTATGACGGAGAGGTATTACTGGGCCCACTCGGTAATGCATCATCATAATGAGCTCAAAGTGACTAAGTGTCTGGTCACGGGATCATGCATTACGGTACGAGTAAAGTGACTTGCCGGTAACGAGATTGAATGAGGTATTGGGATACCGACGATCGAATCTCGGGCAAGTAACATACCGATTGACAAAGGGAATTGTATACGGGGTTGATTGAATCCTCGACATCGTGGTTCATCCGATGAAATCATCGTGGAGCATGTGGGAGCCAACATGGGTATCCAGATCCCGCTGTTGGTTATTGACCGGAGAGTCGTCTCGGTCATGTCTGCTTGTCTCCCGAACCCGTAGGGTCTACACACATAAGGTTCGGTGACGCTAGGGTTGTGAAGATATGTATGTGCAGTAACCCGAATGTTGTTCGGAGTCTCGGATGAGATCCCGGACGTCACGAGGAGTTCCGGAATGGTCCGGAGGTAAAGAATTATATATAGGAAGTGCTGTTTCGGCCATCGGGACAAGTTTCGGGGTTATCGGTATTGTACCGGGACCACCGGAGGGGTCCCGGGGGCCCACCGGGTGGGGCCACCTGTCCCGGGGGGCCACATGGGCTGTAGGGGGTGCGCCTTGGCCTAGATGGGCCAAGGGCACCAGCCCCAAAAGCCCATGCGCCTAGGGTTCCACATAAGGGAAGAGTCCCAATGGTGGAAGGCACCTCTAGGTGCCTTGGTGGGGAGGGAAACCTCCCCTTGGCCGCCGCACCTAGGAGATTGGATCTCCTAGGCTGACGCACCACCCCCCCCCCCTTGGCCCTCCTATATATAGTGGGGGAGAGGAGGGACTTCAGACACCAGCCCCTGGCGCCTCCCTCTCTCCCCGTTACGTCTCTCTCTCGTAGTATAGGCGAAGCCCTGCTACTGTGACGCCCTGCATCCACCACCACGCCGTCGTGCTGCTGGATCATCATCAACCTCTCCTTCCCCCTTGCTGGATCAAGAAGGAGGAGACGTCTCCCGTCCCGTACGTGTGTTGAACGCGGAGGTGCCGTCCGTTCGGCGCTTGGTCATCGGTGATTTGGATCACGTCGTGTTCGACTACATCATCCCCGTTCTTTGAACGCTTCCGCTCGCGATCTACAAAGGTATGTAGATGCAATCCAATCACTCGTTGCTAGATGAACACATAGATGGATCTTGGTGAAACCGTCGGAAAATTTTTGTTTTCTGCAACGTTCCCCAACAGTGGCATCATGAGCTAGGTCTATGCGTAGTTCTTCTTGCGCGAGTAGAACACAATTTGTTGTGGGCGTAGATTTGTCAACTTTCTTGCCGCTACTAGTCTTTTCTTGCTTCAGCGGTATTGTGGGATGAAGCGGCTCGGACCAACCTTACACGTACCCTTACGTGAGACCGGTTCCACCGACTAACATGCACTAGTTGCATAAGGTGGCTGGCGGGTGTCTGTCTCTCCCACTTTAGTTGGAGCGGATTCGATGAAAAGGGTCCTTATGAAGGGTAAATAGAAGTTGACAAATCTCGTTGTGGCTTTCACGTAGGTAAGAAAACGTTCTTGCTAGAACCCTAATTCAGCCACGTAAAACTTGCAACAACAATTAGAGGACGTCTAACTTGTTTTTGCAGCAAGTGCTTTGTGATATGATATGGCCAAAGTTGTGATGAATGATGAATGATCTATATGTGATGTATGAGATGTTCATGCTATTGTAATAGGAATCACGACTTGCATGTCGATGAGTATGACAACCGGCAGGAGCCATCGGAGTTGTCTTTATTTTTTGTATGACCTGCGTGTCATTGAGAAACGCCATGTAAATTACTTTACTTTATTGCTAAACGCGTTAGCCATAGTAGTAGAAGTAATAGTTGGCGAGCAACTTCATGAAGACACGTTGATGGAGATCATGATGATGGAGATCATGGTGTCAAGCCGGTGACAAGATGATCATGGAGCCCTAAGATGGAGATCAAAGTAGCTATCTGATATTGGCCATATCATGTCACGTTTATTATTTGATTGCATGTGATGTTTATCATGTTTTTGCATCTTGTTTACTTAGAACGACGGTAGTAAATAAGATGATCCCTCATAATAATTTCAATAAGTGTTCCCCCTAACTGTGCACCGTTGCGACAGTTCGTTGTTTCGAAGCACCACGTGATGATCGGGTGTGATAGATTCTAACGTTCACATACAACGGGTGTAAGACAGATTTACACATGCAAACACTTAGGTTGACTTGACGAGCCTAGCATGTACAGACATGGCCTCGGAACACAGAAGTCCGAAAGGTCGAGCATGAGTCATATAGAAGATACGATCAACATGAAGATGTTCACCGACGTTGACTAGTCCGTCTCACGTGATGATCGGACACGGCCTAGTTAACTCGGATCATGTTATACTTAGATGACTAGAAGAGGGATGTCTATCTAAGTGGGAGTTCATTAAATAATTTGATTAGATGAACTTAATTATCATGAACTTAGTCTAAAATATTTACAATATGTCTTGTAGATCAAATGGCCAACATAGTCCTCAACTTCAACGCGTTCCTAGAGAAAACCAAGCTGAAAGACGATGGCAGCAACTACACGGACTGGGTCCGGAACCTGAGGATCATCTTCATAGCTGCCAAGAAAGATTATGTCCTACAAGCACCGTTGGGTGACGCACCTGTTCTCCCTGCTGAACAAGACGTTATGAATGCTTGGCAGGCACGTACCGATGACTACTCCCTCGTTCAGTGCGGCATGCTTTACAGCTTAGAACCGGGGCTCCAAAAACGTTTTGAGAGACACGGAGCATATGAGATGTTCGAAGAGCTGAAAATGGTTTTCCAAGCTCATGCCCGGGTCGAGAGATATCAAGTCTCCGACAAATTCTTCAGCTGTAAGATGGAGGAAAACAGTTCTGTCAGTGAGCACATACTCACTATGTCTGGGTTGCATAACTGCTTGACTCAGCTGGGAGTTAATCTCCCGGATGATGCGGTCATTGACAGAATCCTCCAGTCGCTTCCACCGAGCTACAAGAGCTTTGTGATGAACTTCAATATGCAGGGGATGGAAAAGACCATTCCTGAAGTATTTGCTATGCTGAAATCAGCAGAGGTAGAAGTCAAAAAGAAACATCAAGTGTTGATGGTCAATAAAACCACTAAGTTCAAGAAAGGCAAGGGTAAAAAGAACTTCAAGAAGGACGGCAAGGAAGTTGCCGCGCCCGGCAAGCAAGCTGCTGGGAAGAAGCCAAAGAATGGACCCAAGCCCGAGACTGAGTGCTTTTATTGTAAGGGAAACGGTCACTGGAAGCGGAACTGCCCCAAATACTTAGCAGACAAGAAGGCCGGCAAAAACAAAAGGTATATGTGATATACATGTAATTGATGTGTACCTTACCAGTACTCGTAGTAGCTTTTGGGTATTTGATACCGGTGCAGTTGCTCACATTTGTAACTCAAAGCAGGAGCTGCGGAATAAGCGGAGACTGGCGAAGGACGAGGTGATGATGCGCGTCGGGAATGGTTCCAAGGTCGATGTGATCGCCGTCGGCACGCTGCCTCTTCATTTACCTACGGGATTAGTTTTAAACCTCAATAATTGTTATTTAGTACCATCTTTGAGCATGAAAATTGTATTAGGATCTCGTTTAATTCGAGAAGGCTACTCATTTAAATCCGAGAATAATGGTTGTTCTATTTATATGAGAGATATGTTTTATGGTCATGCTCCTATGGTGAATGGTTTATTCTTAATGAATCTCGAGCGTAATGCTACACATGTTCATAGTGTGAGTACCAAAAGATGTAATTTTGATAATGATAGTCCCACATACTTGTGACACTGCCGCCTTAGTCACATAGGTGTCAAACGCATGAAGAAGCTCCATGCAGATGGACTTTTAGAGTCTCTTGATTATGAATCATTTGACACGTGCGAACCATGCCTCATGGGTAAAATGACCAAGACTCCGTTCTCAGGAACAGTGGAGCGAGCAACCAACTTATTGGAAATCATACATACTGATGTGTGCGGTCCAATGAGTGTTGAGGCTCGCGGTGGCTATCGTTATGTTCTCACCCTCACTGATGACTTGAGTAGATATGGGTATATCTACTTAATGAAACACAAGTCTGAAACCTTTGAAAAGTTCAAGGAATTTCAGAGTGAGGTTGAGAATCAACGTGACAGGAAAATCAAGTATCTACGATCAGATCGTGGAGGAGAATACTTGAGTCACGAATTTGGCACACACTTAAGAAAATGTGGAATAGTTTCACAACTCACGCCGCCTGGAACACCTCAGCGTAATGGTGTGTCCGAACGTCGTAATCGCACTCTATTAGATATGGTGCGATCTATGATGTCTCTTACCGATTTACCGCTATCTTTTTGGGGCTATGCTTTAGAGACTGCCGCATTCACTTTAAATAGGGCTCCGTCGAAATCCGTTGAGACGACACCGTATGAATTATGGTTTGGGAAGAAACCTAAGCTGTCGTTTCTAAAAGTTTGGGGATGCGATGCTTATGTCAAGAAACTTCAACCTGAAAAGCTCGAACCCAAGTCGGAAAAAAGCGTCTTCATAGGATACCCTGAAGAAACTATTGGGTATACCTTCTACCTCAGATCCGAAGGCAAGATCTTTGTTGCCAAGAATGGATCCTTTCTAGAGAAAGAGTTTCTCTCGAAAGAAGTAAGTGGGAGGAAAGTAGAACTTGATGAAGTATTACCTCTTGAACCGGGAAAGGGCGCAACTCAAGAAAATGTTCTTGAGGTTCCTGCACCGACTAGAGAGGAAGTTAATGATGATGATCAAGATACTTCTGATCAAGCTCCTACTGAAATTCGTAGGTCCACAAGGACACGTTCCGCACCAGAGTGGTACGGCAACCCTGTCTTGGAAATCATGTTGTTAGACAATGGTGAACCTTCGAACTATGAAGAAGCGATGGCGGGCCCGGATTCCGACAGATGGCTAGAAGCCATGAAATCCGAGATAGGATCCATGTATGAAAACGAAGTATGGACTTTGACTGACTTGCCCGTTGAACGGCGAGCCATAGAGAATAAATGGATCTTTAAGAAGAAGACAGACGCGGATGGTAATGTGACCATCTATAAAGCTCGGCTTGTCGCTAAGGGTTATCGACAAGTTCAAGGGGTTGACTACGATGAGACTTTCTCACCGGTAGCGAAGCTAAAGTCCGTCCGAATCATGTTAGCAATTGCCGCATTTTACGATTATGAAATATGGCAAATGGACGTCAAAACGGCATTCCTTAATGGTTTCCTTAAGGAAGAATTGTATATGATGCAGCCGGAAGGTTTTGTCGATCCTAAGAATGCCGACAAGGTATGCAAACTCCAACGCTCGATTTATGGGCTGGTGCAAGCATCTCGGAGTTGGAACATTTGCTTTGATGAGATGATCAAAACGTTTGGGTTTACACAGACTTATGGAGAAGCCTGCGTTTACAAGAAAGTGAGTGGGAGCTCTGTAGCATTTCTCATATTATATGTAGATGACATACTTTTGATGGGAAATGATATAGAACTCTTGGACAGCATTAAGGCCTACTTGAATAAGAGTTTTTCAATGAAGGACCTTGGAGAAGCTGCTTATATATTAGGCATCAAGATCTATAGGGATAGATCGAGACGCCCCATAGGTCTTTCACAAAGCACATACCTTGATAAGATATTGAAGAAGTTCAATATGGATCAGTCAAAGAAGGGGTTCTTGCCTGTGCTGCAAGGTGTGAAATTGAGCTTAGCTCAATGTCCGACCACGGCAGAAGATATAGAAGAGATGAGTGTCATCCCCTATGCCTCAGCCATAGGTTCTATTATGTATGCCATGTTGTGTACCAGACCTGATGTAAACCTTGCCGTAAGTTTGGTAGGAAGGTACCAAAGTAATCCCGGCAAGGAACACTGGACAGCGGTCAAGAATATCCTGAAGTACCTGAAAAGGACTAAGGAAATGTTTCTCATTTATGGAGGTGACGAAGAGCTCGTCGTAAAGGGTTACGTCGACGCTAGCTTCGACACAGATCTGGATGATTCTAAGTCACAAACCGGATACGTGTATATTTTGAATGGTGGGGCAGTAAGCTGGTGCAGTTGCAAGCAGAGCGTCGTGGCGGGATCTACATGTGAAGCGGAGTACATGGCAGCCTCGGAGGCAGCACGTGAAGCAATTTGGGTGAAGGAGTTCATCACCGACCTCGGAGTCATACCCAATGCGTCGGGGCCGATCAAGCTCTTCTGTGACAATGCTGGAGCTATTGCACTTGCCAAGGAGCCCAGGTTTCACAAGAAGACAAGGCACATCAAGCGTTGCTTCAACTCCATTCGTGAAAATGTTCAAGATGGAGACATAGATATTTGTAAAGTACATACGGACCTGAATGTAGCAGATCCGTTAACTAAACCTCTCCCTAGAGCAAAACATGATCAACACCAGAATTCCATGGGTGTTCGATTCATCACAATGTAACTAGATTATTGACTCTAGTGCAAGTGGGAGACTGTTGGAAATATGCCCTAGAGGCAATAATAAAAGCATTATTATTATATTTCCTTGTTCATGATAATTGTCTTTATTCATGCTATAATTGTGTTATCCGGAAATCGTAATACATGTGTGAATAATAGACACCAACATGTCCCTAGTAAGCCTCTAGTTGACTAGCTCGTTAATCAACAGATAGTCATGGTTTCCTGACTATGGACATTGGATGTCATTGATAACGAGATCACATCATTAGAAGAATGATGTGATGGACAAGACGCAATCCTAAGCATAGCATAAGATCGTATGGTTTGTTTGCTAGAGTTTTTCCAATGTCAAGTATCCTTTCCTTAGACCATGAGATCGTGTAACTCCCGGATACCGTAGGAGTGCTTTGGGTGTACCAAACGTCACAACGTAACTGGGTGACCATAAAGGTATATTACGGGTATCTCCAAAAGTGTCTGTTGGGTTGACACGGATCAAGATTGGGATTTGTCACTCCGTATGACGGAGAGGTATTACTGGGCCCACTCGGTAATGCATCATCATAATGAGCTCAAAGTGACTAAGTGTCTGGTCACGGGATCATGCATTACGGTACGAGTAAAGTGACTTGCCGGTAACGAGATTGAACGAGGTATTGGGATACCGACGATCGAATCTCGGGCAAGTAACATACCGATTGACAAAGGGAATTGTATACGGGGTTGATTGAATCCTCGACATCGTGGTTCATCCGATGAAATCATCGTGGAGCATGTGGGAGCCAACATGGGTATCCAGATCCCGCTGTTGGTTATTGACCGGAGAGTCGTCTCGGTCATGTCTGCTTGTCTCCCGAACCCGTAGGGTCTACACACTTAAGGCGGTGACGCTAGGGTTGTGAAGATATGTATATGCAGTAACCCGAATGTTGTTCGGAGTCCCGGATGAGATCTCGGACGTCACGAGGAGTTCCGGAATGGTCCGGAGGTAAAGAATTATATATAGGAAGTGCTGTTTCGGCCATCGGGACAAGTTTCGGGGTTATCGGTATTGTACCGGGACCACCGGAGGGGTCCCGGGGGCGCACCGGGTGGGGCCACCTGTCCCGGGGGGCCACATGGGCTGTAGGGGGTGCGCCTTGGCCTAGATGGGCCAAGGGCACCAGCCCCAAAAGCCCATGCGCCTAGGGTTCCACATAAGGGAAGAGTCCCAATGGTGGAAGGCACCTCTAGGTGCCTTGGGGGGGGGGGGGGGGGAAACCTCCCCTTGGCCGCCGCACCTAGGAGATTGGATCACCTAGGCTGGCGCACCACCCCCCCCCTTGGCCCTCCTATATATAGTGGGGGAGAGGAGGGACTTCAGACACCAGCCCCTAGCGCCTCCCTCTCTCCCCGTTATCTCTCTCTCTCGTAGTATAGGCGAAGCCCTGCTACTGTGACGCCCTGCATCCACCACCATGCCGTCGTGCTACTGGATCATCATCAACCTCTCCTTCCCCCCTTGCTAGATCAAGAAGGAGGAGACGTCTCCCGTCCCGTACGTGTGTTGAACGCGGAGGTGCCGTCCGTTCGGCGCTTGGTCATCGGTGATTTGGATCACGTCGTGTTCGACTACACCATCCCCGTTCTTTGAACGCTTCCGCTCGCGATCTACAAATGTATGTAGATGCAATCCAATCACTCGTTGCTAGATGAACACATAGATGGATCTTGGTGAAACCGTAGGAAAATTTTTGTTTTCTGCAACGTTCCCCAACAGGGCGAGCGGCGCTGGAAACGGGAGGAGGAAGAGAAAGTGATAGCTGTCGGTCCTCTTAATTAACAAGCCCATTTAAAACTGACCACACACAAAACTGGGCCCATTTACCGCCAAAACAGCCCCAATGCACCAAATGCTCTCATCTCTTGGGAGCTTTAGTATCCCGATCTCCTTCGCCTCCACCTCCCGTCCACCTCCACCTCCCGTCTGCCTCCCCTCCCCTCCAGATCCCGATCTCCTCCGCCTCCCGTCCACCTCCCCTCTGCCTCCCCTCCCGCCCCGCAGGATCCCAGCTGGGAAAGCCCGTGCGGGGGGATGATGGCGGCGGCGGGGCGTCCCTCTGTCGCGTCTTGGAGGCATGGCTGTGACGGTGGATCTTGAGTGGGCGCCTCGGGATGACGTATGTGTGGCCATGTCGCCGGTCACGCAGCGATGTGACCTCCTCTATCTTTGGCTGTCTTCATCGTCGGTTCAAAGGGATCTGGTCGGTGGGTGTTTCCCCATGGTGGCTTCCCAGCGATGGATCAACTGGAGGAGGAGATGGTGGCCTAGCTGCTGAAGTGGGTGAGGATGCCATCATCGTCGGCGACGCCCGTGGGTGTCGTTTTTCTCGTTGGAGGCGATGGTGGGGCGTCCCTCGCTCCATTGTTTCTGGGGAAACCTCAGATCTGGAGGAGGCTAGAGGCTACCATCAACGGTGGCGCCCGTGGGCGTCGTAGCCCTTGTTGGAGGCGTTGAGGGGCCTCCTGGATCGGATTATAGTGACGTGTTCATCGTCACCCCTATGGGGGCATCATCTTTGGAGACATTCATCGGATGGACCGACATGTGGATGGCTTAGTGGTTGGGTGTCGGTAGGTGGTGGAGCGGTGCTTCATCCTACACATCGATGGCGGCGGATCTTGGCGGCGTGGCGCTATGAAGACTCAGCATCCGATGGTGGGTGGCCATGGACTCGCGCAGGAGGATGACGCTGTCTGACGTCATGGTGGTGTCGATGGCAGAGAAGCCTGTCAATGTCGATGCGTCAGTATCTGATCTGAGGATGGATCGATGGATGAAGGAGATGATGGCCCTTGCAGCGTGCGCATGTGGTGCCCACTGAAAATGCGCCGGACCGGTTTGTAACCTAGTCCAAGTATTGTGGCTTGGATAGGGCATCCGGCACTTGATGTTAGGTGTTGGTGCGATGTCTGTTTAGTATTAGTCTCGGATATTCGGCACTCCTTCATCACGGGGATAGAAGTAGCGACAGATGTTGTCAAGATGGTGGCTTCGGACTTATTGGTGTATTACCTTGTAAGGACTTTGTAAATAAATTAATAAAATGGTTGCATGCATCGCCCAGATGCAGAGGCCGGACGTACATCCTCCTTTATAAAAAAACTAAAACAAAATACGTGTCAAAATAAATAATATTCTAGAAAATCCCACAAAAATCAGAATCATTTGTCCATCAATTAAGCTAACTAAGCGATCACAAGCGACGGATCTCCACAATAGTCTAGTCACATTAGACTTCAAACGAAAAAAACTCCTGATCTCTCTCATGTCGATCGAGAAGCCACGTTCCAACTTCACATGTGTGACACTTTATCCCCACATTCCCATCTCTCACATATCTCTTCTATCGTTTCCCTCAATAGTAGCTAGAACGTTGGAGATTTTGTCTCTTCCATCATCTCTCCCGCGGTTGCAGCGTCCTATCCCTGTCTCCTTTCGATCTAGCCGGTCTCTCCATAGAAGGGCTGACATAATAGACGCAAGCATAAGTTCTGAGAAAGAGGTTGCCAACCTATAGACCCAGGCGTGAGGAGAAAGATGTTGCCAATACAAGGGTAGGACTCAGATAGTCAGATGCTACCAACGGCCTAGCCGATTCAAACTGGAAGCAAGGAAATCGGTGGCTGGATGAGGTCACAGTAGAATGACGAGATTAGTAGGTTTGCTGAAGAATTCAATCTGTTTTTGGCAAGGTGCACATATCAATAATAATTTATTTTTTTGGCATTGATCTATATCATTAATAGAAAACGGGCCATTTGTCCCAGTTCCAGAGTCCCTTTAGCCCCGGTTCTAGAACCGGGACTAAAGCCCAAAACCTTTAGTCCCGGTTCACTTATGAATCGGGACAGAAAGGGCTCCACGTGGCCGCTGCGGGGCGCCCAGGCAGGAGCACCTTTAGTCCCGGTTGGTAACACCAACCGGGACCAAAAGACATCCACGCGTCAGCATTTCGCAGGAGCTGGTTTTTTTTGAAAGGGGGGGGGGGGGTAGGGGTTTTGGAGGGTTAATTTAGGGGTTTCATATTGTGTTAGCTAGCTAATAGAGAGAAGTGTTCTCTCTTATCTCCGTGCTTGGTCGACGCTAGCTATTATACGTATAGAGAGAAGTGTCCTCTCTTTGCTACTATAATTTTGTGGAATGCAACAGAGAGGAAAACATTTCTGCTTAAACATCTCATTGCATAACAGCAAGAGGCAACCATCTGACTTAACTGAACACTGACTGCAAAAGGCAAGCATTGCTTCAGTACATCACATGCATTTCTTCAGTACATAACTTAAGTTAAACACTGACTGCAAAAGCATACCCAACTTAAACACTGACACTTAACTAACTAACACTCACTGCATTCATTCATTTCTGCATCTCCTTCATCTTCATGGTGCTGTCAGAGTGGCGAATGCCGACGCAGATGTAGGTCTCCGCCTTGATTGCCATGCTAATATCACCGAGCTGCCGGATCCCCGGCGCCACCATGTACAGGTCGTCGTTGGCAGGCAGCTGCAGCTGCTGTGCCACCTCCCCCTTGCTGTCGTCCTCCACCTCCACCTCCGGACATCGATGATCGTCCGGCCGGAGCCGTCGGCCTTGATCGCGAACGCCGACTCAGGGATTGGTAGTCGCGTCCTGTCAACGGTGACCCCTTTGAAACTGAGGAAGTAGTAGGAGCCGTCGGAGTCCGGAGGAGGACTCCGTACAAAGGGAGTGGACAGGGTCGACCCTGCGGCGTGCACCTTGAGGTCGCCTGCGGCGCCCAGGAACACGGGGCTGCTCTTGGCCTCGAACCTGGCGGTGAAGCAGTAGGAGAACTGCCAGACCTTGAGCTGCAAAGGCAGCGACAATGGCCCGCGGCCGAAACCCCGCGGTGCCAGTCTCGGTTTCTAAAAATTTGCTGACACTGTACATGTCACAAGCAAAGCCAATATCCGACATGGTGACCGCACCGCCTTTGCCATCGTCGAAGGTGAAGGAATCTCTGAGTAAGTGGCCAAATGACCTAGACCCGTCACCGTAGCCGAAGACATAGGTGCGCTAGTGGAGGAAGCAACTGTATTCTGAATGGGCTTGGCAGAGAGGGTCGGAGCATGCGACGCTGGGTGCAGCACTTGGTGTAGAATTTGCATTGCGTCCAGACGACGTCGCTGTCGGTGTCGAGCGTCAGTGTCACGGGCTGCGAAAGCTTCTGGCGCCTGGCCGATGCTCAAGTGGATTAAGCACTCGGAGTTTATGTCTCTGTTGGCGCGTCCCACCGGCGCGGTCGCCGGGTGGGCTGTGGTGCCGTAATATGGGAAAGATTGGCCGCACGGGCCCTAAGGCTCTGACGGTCTGGTTTGAGAAATGTGACCACATCACATATATCGAGGTCCTATGCCATAGTCCAGTGTGTAAGTTTCACCGGATTCCTTGAACATCTACAAGGCGGCGACCAAGTGCACGCTAGGAAATGGAGAGGTGGCATTGTTCTGGTGGTTATGGGACGGAGGAATCCAAGACCTCATGCCAAACCTATTCGCTGCAATTAAGAGAAGAGTGTAGAAGAGAATGGTGAAGCAAGCCATAGTCGATGACTGGTGGCAGGACGTGTCGCCTAACATGGGCCTTCAAGCACTAAGCGAGTTCTTGCAGCTTGTGTACAGAACCATAACATCCAGTTGCTGGACGGTGTTGAAACAAACTGGTTTGGGCTTGGCAGATAAATGGATGCTTCTCGGCGAGCTCGGCTTACAGGGCGTTGTTTGCTGGGAGAGTGGAGGTCAATGGAGCGGCACAAATCTGGCGGTCAAAGGCGCTGGCGACCTGCAAGTTTTTCACATGGCTGGCGGCTAGGGAGAGGTGCTGGATGGCCGACATGCTTGCACGTCGACATCTATCACACCCTCTGGCTTTCCCCTTATGTGATCAAGCTCCGGAGACAATCAACCACATCTTACTTGGGTGCGTATTTGCTATACAAGTGTAGCTCTCCATCCTTGACCACTGGGATAAACTAACGTGGCTACCTAGCGCGGATGCTAATCTGGTGGACTGTGTTGGAAATATGCTCTAGAGGCAATAACAAATTAGTTATTATTATATTTTCTTGTTCATGATAATCGTTTATTATCCATGCTATAATTGTATTGATAGGAAACTCAGATACATGTGTGGATACATAGACAAAACCATGTCCCTAGTAAGCCTCTAGTTGACTAGCTCGTTGATCAATAGATGGTTACGGTTTCCTGACCATGGACATTGGATGTCGTTGATAACGGGATCACATCATTAGGAGAATCATGTGATGGACAAGACCCAATCCTAAGCCTAGCACAAAGATCGTGTAGTTCGTATGCTAAAGCTTTTCTAATGTCAAGTATCATTTCCTTAGACCATGAGATTGTGCAACTCTCGGATACCATAGGAATGCTTTGGGTGTGCCAAACGTCACAACGTAACTGGGTGGCTATAAAGGTACACTACGGGTATCTCCTAAAGTGTCTGTTGGGTTGGCACGAATCGAGACTGGGATTTGTCACTCCGTGTGACGGAGAGGTATCACTGGGCCCACTCGGTAGGACATCATCATATGCGCAATGTGACCAAGGAGTTGATCACGGGATGATGTGTTACGGAACGAGTAAAGAGACTTGCCGGTAACGAGATTGGACAAGGTATCGAGATACCGACGATCGAATCTCGGGCAAGTGCAATACCGCTAGACAAAGGGAATTGAATCCTCGACATAGTGGTTCATCCGATGAGATCATCGTGGAACATGTGGCAGCCAACATGGGTATCCAGATCCCGCTGTTGGTTATTGATCAGAGAGATGTCTCAGTCATGTCTGCATGATTCCCAAACCCGTAGGGTCTACACACTTAAGGTTCGATGATGCTAGGGTTATAGGGAAAGTATGTACGCGGTTACCGAATGTTGTTCGGAGTCCCGGATGAGATCCGGGACGTTACGAGGAGTTCTGGAATGGTCCGGAGGTAAAGATTGATATATTGGACGAAGGGTTTTGGAGTCCGGGTGTGTTCCGGAGGTACCGGGTGATGACCAGCATGACTGAAAGGTGTTTCGGGAGCCCCGGCAAGTGTTGGGGGGCTTCATGGGCCAAGGGAAGGGGGAAAACCAGCCCACTAAGGGGCTGTGCGCCCCCCTCACCTATTCCCACGTGACCAGGGGGTTTGGGGCGCCCCATCTAGGGTTCCCATCTCCTGGCTTGGGGGCCAAGTCACCCAAAGGGGAGATCCCATCTGCCCTGGCCGCCGCCCCCCTAGGGGAAACCCTAGGGCGCCTCCCCCTCCCCCTTGCCCCTATATATAGTGGAGGTTTTGGGGCTGCCCAAGACACGAGATGAACTCTCCCAAGGCGCAGCCCTACCTCTCTCCCTCCTCGTCTCTCGTAGTGCTTGGCGAAGCCCTGCTAGAGTTCCGCGCTCCTCCACCACCACCACGCCGTCGTGCTGCTGCTGGACGGAGTCTTCCCCAACCTCTCCTTCTCCCATTGCTGGATCAAGGCATGGGAGACGTCACCGGGCTGCATGTGTGTTGAACATGGAGGTGCCGTCCGTTCGGCACTAGGATCATCGGTGATTTGGATCACGGCGAGTACGACTCCATCAACCCCGTTCACTTGAATGCTTCCGCTTAGAGATCTACGAGGGTATGTAGATGCACACTCCTTCCCTCCTTGCTAGATTACTCCATAGATTGATCTTGGTGATGCGTAGAAATTTTTTGAATTTCTGCTACGTTCCCCAACAGTGGCATCATGAGCTAGGTCTATGCGTAGTTTCTATGCACGAGTAGAACACAAAGTAGTTGTGGGCGTCGATTTTGTCAATTTACTTGCTGTTACTAGTCTTATCTTGATTCGGCGGCATTGTGGGATGAAGCGGCCCGGACCAACCTTACACGTACGCTTACGTGAGACCGGTTCCACCGACTGACATGCACTAGTTGCATAAGGTGGCTGGCGGGTGTTTGTCTCTCCCACTTTAGTCGGATCAGATTCGATGAACAGGGTCCTTATGAAGGGTAAATAGAAATTAGCAATTCACGTTGTGGTTTTGGCGTAGGTAAGAAACGTTCTTGCTAGAAACCTATAGCAGCCACGTAAAAACTTGCAACAACAATTAGAGGACGTCTAACTTGTTTTTGCAGCAAGTGTTTTGTGATGTGATATGGCCAAAGGATGTGATGAATGGTATATGTGATGTATGAGATGATCATGTTCTTGTAATAGGAATCACGACTTGCATGTCGATCAGTATGACAACCGACAGGAGCCATAGGAGTTGTCTTAATTTATTTATGAACTGTGTGTCAACATAAACGTCATGTAATTACATTACTTTATTGCTAACCGTTAGCTGTAGTAGTAGAAGTAATAGTTGGCGAGACAACTTCATGAAGACACGATGATGGAGATCATGGTGTCATGCCGGTGACGATGGTGATCATTGAGCCCCGAAGATGGAGATCAAAAGGAGCAAAGTGATGATGGCCATATCATGTCACTATTTGATTGCATGTGATGTTTATCATGTTTTTACATCTTATTTGCTTAGAATGACGGTAGCTTAAATAAGATGATCCCTCCCTAAAATTTCAAGAAAGTGTTCTCCCTAACTGTGCACCGTTGCGAAGGTTCGTCGTTTCGAAGCACCACGTGATGATCGGGTGTGATAGATTCTTACGTTCGAATACAACGGGTATTGACGAGCCTACCATGTACAGACATGGCCTCGGAACACATGCGAAACACTTAGGTTGACTTGACGAGCCTAGCATGTACAGACATGGCCTCGGAACACATGCGAAACACTTAGGTTGACTTGACGAACCTAGCATGAACAGACATGGCCTCGGAACACGGAGGACCGAAAGGTCGAACATGAGTCGCATAGAAGATGCGATCAACATGAGATGTTCACCGATGATGACTAGTCCGTCTCACGTGATGATTGGACACGGCCTAGTCGATTCAGATCATGTATCACTTAGATGACTAGAGGGATGTCTATCTGAGTGGGAGTTCATGAAATAATCAGATGAACTCAATTATCATGAACATAGTCAAAAGGACTTTGCAAATTATGTCATAGCTTATGCTTTAGTTCTACTGTTTTAGATGCGTTCCTAGAGAAAATTTAGTTGAAAGTTAATAGTAGCAATTATGCGGTCTGGGTCCATATACTAAGGATTGTCCTCATTGCTGCGCAGAATGATTATGTCCTTAATGCACCGCTCAGTGAGCTGAACCTCGAACATCAGTTGTAGATGTTGCGAACATCTGACATACACGTTTTGATGACTACATGATAGTTCAGTGCGTAATGCTAAATGGTTTAGAATTGAGGCACCAAAGACGTTTTTGAAACATCGCAGAACATATGAGATATTCCAAGGACTGAAATTGGGATTTTAGGTTAGTGCCCACGTCAAGAGGTATGAGACCTTTGACAAGTTTCTTAAGCCTGCAAACTAAGGAGAAAAGCTCAATCGTTGAGCATGTGCTTAGATTGTATGAGTACAACAATCGCTTGAATCGAGTGGGAGTTAATCTTCCAGATGAGATAGTGATGGTTCTCCAAAGTCACTGTCACCAAGCTACTGGAGTTTCATGATGAACTATAACATATCAGGGATAGATATGATCCTTGAGCTATTCGCAACACCGCGAAAGTAGAAATCAAAAGGGAGCATCAATTGTTGATGGTTAGTAAAACCACTAGTTTCAAGAAGGGCAAGGGCAAGAAAGGGATACTTCATGAAACAACAAATCAGTTGATGCTCTAGTGAAGAAACCCAAAGTTGAACCCAAGTCCGAGACTAAGTGCTTCTGTAATAAGGGGAACGGTCACTGAAGCAGAACCACCCTAGATACTTGGTAGATGAGAAGGCTGACAAGGTAGACAGAAGTATGTATTGGACATATATTAAATGTGTACTTTGCTAGTACTCCTAGTAGCAGCAGGGTATTAGATACCGGTTCGGTTGCTAAGTGTTAGTAACTCGAAATAAAAGGCTATAGAATAAATGGAGACTAGCCAAAGGTGAGACGACGATAGGTGTTGGAAGAGTTTCCAAAGTTGATGTGATCAAACATCGCACGCTCCGTCTACCATCGGGGTTGGTGTTAAACCTAAATAATTGTTATTTGGTGTTTGCGTTGAGCATGGACATGATTAGATTATGTTCATCGCAATGTGGTTATTCATTTAAGGAGAATAATGGTTACTCTATTTATTTGAATAATACCTTCAATGGTCTTACACCTAAAATGAATGGTTTATTGAATCCCGATCGTAGTGATACACATGTTCATGCCAAATGATATAAGATAGTAATGATAGTACCACATACTTGTGGCACTGCAATTTTAGTCACAATGGTATAAAACGCATGAAGAAGCTCCATGTTGATGGATCTTTGGACTCGCTTGATTTTGAATCACTTGAGACATGCAAATCATACCACATGAGCAAGATGACTGAAAGGCCTCGTTTTCAGTAAGATGGAACAAGAAAGCAACTTGTTGGAAGTAATACATTTTGATGTGTGCAGTCCACTGAGTGCTGAGGTATGTAGTGGATATCGTTATGTTCTTACTTCACAGATGATTTGAGTAGATGCGGAGGATATTTACTTGATGAATCATGAGTCTGAATTATTGAAAGGTTCAAGTAATTTTAGGGTGAAGTTGAAAGATCGTCGTGACAAGAGGATAAAATATCTATGATATGATCATAGAGATGAATATCTGAATTACGAGTTTGTCACAGAATGAAGACATTGTGGAAATGGTTTCACAACTGACACAGCCTGGAACACCATAGTGTGATGGTGTGTCCGAACATCATAACTGCACCCTATTGGACATGGTGCATACCATGATGTCTCTTATTGAATTACCACTATAATTTATGGGTTTAGGCATTAGAGACAACCACATTCACTTTAAATAGGGTACCACGCAATTCTGTTTGAGTCGACACCGTATGAACTATGGTTCAGAGAAACCTAAGCTGTCGTTGCTTAAAAGTTTGGGGCTGCGACGCTTATGTGAAAAAGTTTCAAGCTGATAAGCTCGAACCCAAAGCGGATAAATGCATCTTCATAGGACACCCAAAATAGTTGGGTATACCTCCTGTCTCAGATCCGAAAGCAATAGGGATTGTTTCTCGAATCGGGTGCTTTCTCGAGGAAAAGTTTCTCTCAAAAGAATTGAGTGAGAGGAAGATAGAACTTGATAAGGTTGTTGAACCTTTACTTCAACCAGAGAGTAGTGCAGCACAGGAAAAATGTTTCTGTGGCACCTGCCTTAGTTGAAGAGAAAGCTAATGATGATGATCATGGAGCTTCAGATCGAGTTACTATCGAACCTCATAGGTTGACAAGGGTGTGTACAACTTCTAAGTGGCAACCCTGTCTTAAAGGTCACGTTGTTGGACAACGATGAACCTATGAGCTATGGAGAAGCGAAGGTGGGCCCGGATTCCGAAAATTGGCTCGAGGCCATAAAATCCAAGAGAGGATCCATGTATGAAAACAAAGTGTAGACTTTGGAAGAACTACTTGATGGTCGTAAGGCTGTTAGGTACATGTGAATTTTAAGAAGAAGACGGACGTGGACGGTAATGTCACTGTTTATGAAGCTCGACTTGTGGCGAAGAGTTTTTCACAAGTTCAAGTAGTTGACTACGATGAGATTTTCTCACCCGTAGTGATGCTTGAAGTCCGTTGGAATCATGTTAGCATAAGTTGCATTTATGAAATCTGGCAGATGGATGTCAAAACAAGTTTCCTTACCAGTTTTCGTAAGGAAAGGTTGTATGTGATACAATCAGAAAGGTTTTGTCTATCCTAAGGATGCTAAAAGGTATGCTAGCTCCAGCGATCCTTCCATGGACTAGGGCAAGCATCTCGGAGTCTGAATATACACTTTGATGGAGTAATCAAAGTTTATGGGTTTATACAAAGTTTGTTAGAAACTTGTATTTACAATAAAGTGAGTGGGAGCACTACGACATTTCTGATAAGTATATGTGGATGACATATTGTTGATCCGAAATGATGTAGAATTTCTGGAAAGCATATAGGGTTATTTGAAAGGTGTTTTTCAATGGAAAACCTGGATTAAGCTACTTGAACATTGAGCATCAAGATCTATAAGGATAAAACGCTTAATGGTACTTTCAAATGAGCACATACCTTGACACGATCTTGAAGGTGTTCAAGATGGATCAGCCAAAGAAGGAGTTCTTGCCTGAGTTGTAAGGTATGAAGTTAAGACTTAAAGCTCGACCACGGCAGGAGAAAGAGGAAGGACGAAGGTCGTCCTCTATGCTTTTGTCATAGGCTCTATACGGAATGCCATGCTGAGTACCGCACCTGATGTGTGCCTTGCCACATGTCTGGCAAGAGGGTACAAAGGTGATCTAGGAGTAGATCACCAGATAGCGGTCAAAATTATCCTTAGAGGAATAAGGATATGTTTCTCGGTTATGGAGGTGATAAAGAGTTCGACGTAAAGAGTTACGTCGATGCAAGCTTAACACCCATCCGGATAGCTCTGAGTAGAGATACCGGATACGTATAATGGAGCAACAATTTGGAATAGCTCCAAGTAGAACAGTTATTTGAAATGGCTCCAAATATAGCGTAGAGATTTGCGAAGTTCATACGGATCTGAATGTTTCAAACCCGTTGACTAAAACCTCTCTCACAAGCAACATGATCAAACCCAGAACTCATTGAGTGTTAATCACATAGTGATGTGAACTAGATTATTGACTCTAGTAAACTCTTTGGATATTGGTCACATGGCGATGTGACCTGTGAGTGTTAATCACATGGCGATGTGAACTAGATTATTGACTCTAGTGCAAGTGGGAGACTGTTGGAAATATGCTCTAGAGGCAATAACAAATTAGTTATTATTATATTTCCTTGTTCATGATAATCGTTTATTATCCATGCTATAATTGTATTGATAGGAAACTCAGATACATGTGTGGATACATAGACCACACCATGTCCCTAGTAAAACTCTAGTTGACTAGCTCGTTGATCAATAGATGGTTACGGTTTCCTGACCATGGACATTGGATGTCGTTGATAACGGGATCACATCATTAGGAGAATCATGTGATGGACAAGACCCAATCCTAAGACTAGCACAAAGATCGTGTAGTTCATATGCTAAAGCTTTTCTAATGTCAAGTATCATTTCCTTAGACCATGAGATTGTGCAACTCCCGGATACCGTAGGAATGCTTTGGGTGTGCCAAACGTCACAACGTAACTGGGTGGCTATAAAGGTACACTACGGGTATCTCCGAAAGTGTCTGTTGGGTTGGCACGAATCGAGACTGGGATTTGTCACTCCGTGTGACGGAGAGGTATCTCTGAGCCCACTCGGTAGGACATCATCATATGCGCAATGTGACCAAGGAGTTGATCACGGGATGATGTGTTACGGAACGAGTAAAGAGACTTGCCGGTAACGAGATTGAACAAGGTATCGAGACACCGACGATCGAATCTCGGGCAAGTGCAATACCGCTAGACAAAGGGAATTGAATACGGGATTGATTGAATCCTCGACATAGTGGTTCATCCGATGAGATCATCGTGGAACATGTGGGAGCCAACATGGGTATACAGATCCCGCTGTTGGTTATTGACCAGAGAGATGTCTCGGTCATGTCTGCATGTTTCCCGAATCCGTAGGGTCTACACACTTAAGGTTCGATGACGCTATGGTTATAGGGAAAGTATGTACGCGGTTACCGAATGTTGTTCGGAGTCCCGGATGAGATCCCGGACGTTACGAGGAGTTCCAGAATGGTCCGGAGGTAAAGATTGATATATTGGACGAAGGGTTTTGGAGTCCGGGAGTGTTCCAGAGGTACCGGGTGATGACCAGCATGACCGAAAGGTGTTTCGAGAGCCCCGACAAGTGTTGGGGGCCTTCATGGGCCAAGGGAAGGGGGCAAACCAGCCCACTAAGGGGCTGTGCGCCCCCCTCACCTATTCCCACGTGACCAGGGGGTTTGGGGCGCCCCATCTAGGGTTCCCACCTCCTGGCTTGGGGGCCAAGTCACCCAAAGGGGAGATCCCATCTGCCCTGGCCGCCGCCCCCCTAGGGGAAACCCTAGGGCGCCTCCCCCTCCCCCATGCCCCTATATATAGTGGAGGTTTTGGGGCTGCCCAAGACACGAGATGAACTCTCCCAAGGCGTAGCCATACCTCTCTCCCTCCTCGTCTCTCGTAGTGCTTGGCGAAGCCCTGCTAGAGTTCCGCGCTCCTCCACCACCATCACGCCGTCGTGCTGCTGCTGGACGGAGTCTTACCCAACCTCTCCTTCTCCCCTTGCTGGATCAAGACGTGGGAGACGTCACCGGGCTGCGTGTGTGTTGAACGCAGAGGTGCCGTCCGTTCGGCACTAGGATCATCGGTGATTTGGATCACGGCGAGTACGACTCCATCAACCCCGTTCACTTGAACGCTTCCGCTTAGCGATCTACAAGGGTATGTAGATGCACACTCCTTCCCTCGTTGCTAGATTACTCCATAAATTGATCTTGGTGATGCGTAGAAATTTTTTGAATTTCTGCTACGTTTCCCAACAGACTAGTGGACCTCATTAAATCCACAACCTAAGCTTAGGAAGGAGACATGGATGGTTATTACGCTAGTAGCGTGGGTGTTATGGAAGCACATGAATGATGTGGTGTTCAATGGGACGGCTCCTTCCACAAGTGAGATTCTCAAGAAGATCGATGTACAAGGACAAGACTGGAGGGCGGCCAGGCAGCTGCGTGAGGCGAGATCGCTTCCGGTTAGAGTAGATGGGTGGGCTAGTAGTGAGTAATCCGCATGTCAAGTGTTGGCTATAATAGTCGTGGATAAGTTGTAAAACTATTTGCCTTTCTAGGCACTTTCTCTCTATGATCTCAATACATCAATCTTTGACGTATCCTTGAAAAAAAATCTCAAGTGAGCATTTTTTGGGACTTTAGGTGGGGTGTGTGTGGGTGTGGGGGGGGGGGGGGGTAGTTTCAAAGCAAGGAAGGAGAAGAACTCGCATGCAAAGTAAAGCGAAGGGAGTAAATAGATTAGGGTCTTATTCTTGAGAACATTTTCCATGGTGGCGGCTTATATCGAGCGGGGGAAAGCGCCGTAAAAAGAAGGTAAAATAGCAGTTCAATTAGACAGACTTCGGCCATAGGATGTAAGCGAAGGGGCATAACTTCATCCGAACAGTTGGGGCTTTTTTCCTTTGCTTAACATGTGATCTCTTCAGCTAAATATGGTATCGAAAGAGCTGGACCGTCCGAAAACTGGGGAACTTACGCTATTCAGGTATACAAGTCTCCACCTTTGATGCATTTTCCATCCGCTCCTGGTAGTATGACAAGGTTTATCAAACACAAGCCCTCCCCCCTTACACTTATCCATTACATAGTACTCCCTCCGTCCTATAATATATGACTTTTTTATATTAGACTGGTGTCAAAAAACGCCTACATTATGGGATAAGGGGAGTAATTACTATGATAAAATAATTATGTGACATTACCATCGGTACAGCTGCATGTTATGATGATATAACTCTAATGAACCCAAAGCATGGCTCCGACAGAGCAGGGTTGGGCCTCTGCCATGGCAGGGAGGGCGGGCACCTAGGGCCCCAGCTCGAGCAAGGGTCCATATTTTGTGCATATGCATGTACTATAGGGACGGCCTATACTTCGCTTCTTGCGAGACATATAGGATGCTCGCGTACAGTGTGACACAAATGGGTCGGGTTCAAGTTTCTGCGTACAACACAGCATATGCACAACGAGGTACATCACAACTTATGGCATAGCATACCTCATTTTTTTCTTTTGTTTATATTTTGATAAATTCTAAACACATATATTTCAAAAATTAATTAACTTAATTTTTAAAATCATTCATCTCAAATTTAGAAAATGTTCATGCAATGTGAAAAAATTGTTCCTGCAAGATTTAGAAAACAAAATACTTGAATCATTCAAAAAAAAGTTCAAACATGTATTTTAAACCAAAGATCCTGCATTGAAAAAGGGTCAACGTGTATCAAAAATATGTTCAGCATATAAATAAAAATGACAACTGTGTCCGAAAAAATGTTCGTCTTTTTTTAAATGACACCTTGTATTCTAAAAAAACTCATATTTTTAAAAAATGTTCAAGGTGCATCTGACAAACAATTAAGTTCAACATGTACTAAAAAAATGTTCATGTGTTTCACAAATATGTTCATGACATTTCAAAATATAATATAAAATGTAAAAAGATTGTTAACATAGTTGTAAAATATATATCTGGCCATTTAAAAGATCGTCGTCAATTCCAAAAATATTTTCGTGACTTCTTTAAAAAAATGATAGCACAATGTAAAAAAAGTTTAGTCCCATCCAAAACAAAAAGTCCAACATTTTTTGAGAAAAATCTTCAAACATGTATTCGAAAGAATGTTCAGCATGTTTTTGAAACAATATTCAACATGTATCAAAAAATGTTACGCGTGTATACAAAAAGTGTACAACATGTACTATTAAACAAAGTTGACTTGTATTTGAAATTAAAAAAAATATGCAAAGCACATTGAAATAAAACAAGGAAAAATCACACAAATGGTTCTAAAATCGGTCCAAACCCGTCCATAGAATCATCCCAAAAACATTCTAGGGAGCTGCATTGTTGGGACGGCCTACTCAGTGGAGCGCCAGAGGCGAGGCTGGGTTATGTCTAGGAATGACTGAGATATAGGGAGCTCCTCTTCAGCGCCTGTTGCGCCAAGTAGTCTCCTTGGTGCACACTATGATTTTTTCTGGGCCTCGGGCCATTTAGTACTCCGTTCGCTTGTTCGCCTTTTTCTCCGATCCACCCGTACATAGGTCCTTTGCACCAGTTTGTTTGCTCGAATTTTTTGCTTCCTTGTCTTAGAGTTTACATACAAATTACAAAGCAGAGAAATCAAATCAGTTTTGTGTGTTTACAGATTCTTTTACAGGCTCGGTCGTTCGTTCAACAGTTGAAGTGCCCTTGATCATTGACTTTTTTCAAAATTTCAAAAAAAAACATCAGAAATTAAAAAACTCAAATTTGAAAAAAGATTATCGATTTTGAAAAGAACTTCATCCAATTTTAAAAACCGTTCATCAATATTGAAAAAAAATTCTCCATTTAAAAAAAGTTCATCAATATTGAAGAAAAGTTCACCGAATTTTGGAAAACATCAATTTTGAAAAAGTTCCTCAATATTGGAAAATATTCATCGATATTCTAAAAAGTTCACGCAATGTAAAAACCAAAAAATAAAAAGAAAAATAAAAAAGATTGTACACACTTTAGTCGGTTGGCCCATGTATCATCGATGGAGGTGGGGGTGCGCCCGTTTCTGCCGATGCCTTTAACCGACGCAATGGGTGTAGAATAGGATTTGGCCAAGATATAACCCTCACATTGACAAGGCAATTCGGTGCCCAGGCTCAGCTGCACCTGCGATGAACAGAAAATTCAAAACAAACACTAGAATTTTTTTTGCATATAAGATAATTTATTGCATGAGGTGCAGTCCAAATTTTAGATCATTTGGATATCTGAGTAGCTCTCAGCAAAAAAGACAAATCTAGGGTCTGTGAAAAAGTTTACTATTCATATATTGTTCTAACCCAATTTGTCTTTTTGCTGAGGGCTACTCATATGTCCAAAGGATCTAAAATTTGGAGCACACCCCACACACCAAATTATTTTCCATAAAAATGGATATTTTTGAATTTTTTGTGAATTTTCTCTTCACCAGATGCAGATGCTCCTGGGCTCAGAAATGGATATTCGCCCTCGCGTGTACTATACATATACAAGATAGGAGGGCAAGAGGTTGGGCAACGTACCCTAACTCATTAAGGATAGACGCACCCAGCTAGGCACGCACAAGGTATTTTGCATGATTCCTCCAATTCCATGTTTAACGTGCAGAATAGCGAGGTAAGGCCTTTCCTGTTTGAAGCTCCCTCCGAAGAGATGTGGCACAAATGCGTTGGCCCAAGCAATTTTTTCTTGTTTAGTAACTTTTGGAAGGTAGTACAGCTTATGCATGCATGACAAAAATAACAAATGCTAGCTGAGTGAAACCCATTGAAGCTAATCTTTGTTTTATCACATGAAGCGATAACACTAGTATATCATGTTTTCCAATTTCCATGCATTGTTGTGCCAAAGGACCTAAATGATGTCATAGGGATGAGCTCATGTATTGTCTAAAGAGGGACGAGCTCATATGACTCACTTGTTTTGGGCCGCTGCTACATTTTTTAGCCCCCCCCCCCCCCCCTCCTAAAGGTTCTAGCGCATCAAAATTAAGTCGCTCCGATTTGCTCACTGAATCATGTTGTATTTCTCGAGCAACATGTGTGGATGCATGATCCCTTGCGAGTATTTTTATTTTCAGGTTGCATGAAGTGGCACTTTTTGGTGTGTGATTATAGACCATGAATAGTTTAGGATGTGCATTTGTTGAACCCTTATAAAAGGAAGTGTGGAATGAATCGAGAGTCATTTAAGTGGGACTATAGTTGCATGTCCATCTTCTTGCCAATGTTCAACCTGTGTCTTTCATCCAATAGTTCGCGTGTTTTAGAGTGTAGTGGCATACACCAGTTTGAGTTAGTGATTTGATCCCGGACTAACATCCAAGGCTCTTAGATCACACCTACCTTCTGCATCAGCTTGATGAGCATTAGTGGTCGGGGCCCGTCATTGTGAGAATCTTGAGAGGAAACTATGCGCGTATTTCTCCCTCTTAAATAAAAGAAAAAAAGGAAAAAAACTCACCTTCATCTCAAAATAAAAATAAAAAATTTCTCGCAACACATGGACATCACATCCATCTCAAAAAAAAAAAATGAAAAGCCTAAAAAATTCTCAAAAAGAAAAAGGAAAGGAAGTCTCACTTCCATCTTCTAAAAATAATCTATAAAAAACTTTTCTCAAAAGATGAAAAAAGTTTCACTTTCATCTTCCAAAACAATCTCCAAAAAAAAAAATCTCGCCACGCCCAACCAGCATGCGCCACATGGCCATGCTGGTTGGCCGCCCTTCTCCCGCACGTTAATGTCTTTAATTATGAGGGCTACAATGTTAGCAATTTCTTCATCCATGTTGACATGATCATCGATGTGCACCTTTCCTTCTTCAACACATTCAACAATGAAGTAAAATCTCGTGTCTATGTGTTTGCTCCAGTCATGATGGACAAGATCCTCACACAACGCAATTTTTCATTTGTTGTCCAGTCCCACCAGCTTGAGCGTCCTTGTTTACATGCTCTAGGGACCATAAAAACAGGGTTACAGGGACCATAAAAACAGATTTAAAGCACTAAGCCCCAGCTTTAAACACCAATCTACATAAACACAGATTCAAAGCACTTAGCCCCGGGCTTAAACCTGTGCCCTTGATGAGTTTGATCAGGCTTCAATCCGATTTGAGTTTGATCAGAGTTTTTTCTTTGAGGGGCATCTCATCTAATTTGTATCTAGAAAAAAAATAAGTTTACATGGTGATGCCTCAAGGGACAAGTACTTAGGCCCTGCTAGCTCTACTGATTGACATTCAAAGCAATGTACGAGAAGCTCATCAGTGTGCCATCACTTTCACCTCTGATTCGGCTGTTGCTGAATAATAAAATGCATGACGATACATGTTGTGCGTCATACCAGTGAGCTTGTGTCGTGTCCACCGCGCAGCTTGACACAGACGCGCACCATGCGTTTAATTATTGAGCCCTTTTACTATGCTTGTCTGTTTAATTATTTGGAACGAGAGACATGCTAAAGTGTTTAGGAAGAAACCGACATACACCATACTACATTCTCAAGCTTATCCAATACGAGGCAAAGTTTTGGGTCACCACGGGGCTAGCGACTTCAGCATCATCATGCCTCTAGAATAATCTCTCTATATATATATATATTCTACAACCCAGTAACGGTACATGCAAAATCTAGTAACGCATCATTGAAAATATAGTAAATTTTGTGACAATGTGGTAATTGGAAACTTGGATAGTAAAATATTTTTTTTGAATTACCACATTATATATATATATATATATATATATGTATATATATATCTTGCGGGCTATGTTATGGAGCCGGTGTTATGTACCCAAAACTCTTCTTCTTAATTAATGATTAATGAATGAAGCAAGCCTTTTTGTCTCCATTTAATAAAGACATTAGCGTGTGTTTCTCGTCCCCAAATAAGTATATTAGCGTTTGTTGCAGTTTGCGTTGCAACCAACCAGAGACCAAACAACAAAACCAAGAAACTTGTGATCCCAACACTTGTTGAGTAAGAAGGCATCTGAAAGAGAAACGCAATCACTCAGAGAATCTTCAATTGCGATGTGCCGACGCCACCTTGGAGCACCAATCAACCTTGGCAACTTTCCTCGTGCAACGGGAACCCTTTTGCCGTCGTCGATGATTGGTGCGCTCAAAGATGGAGCAAGACAGAGACGGAGACGATAGTGTGACTGGCAAGAGTGTTGGGCAATAATTTGCTTTCCTGGCCTGTGCATCAGGGGCACATCCGCACATGGAGTGCGCGGGAGTGTGCATAATGACCCCAGCGTGCAGGAATCCAAATCCAAG
The DNA here is from genome assembly GCA_034509565.1 of Triticum monococcum. Classification (NCBI taxonomy): domain Eukaryota; kingdom Viridiplantae; phylum Streptophyta; class Magnoliopsida; order Poales; family Poaceae; genus Triticum; species Triticum monococcum. The sequence continues at coordinate 35,733,942 of CM067842.1, forward strand.
ACGGAGCCACGCAGAAAATGAGGCGCTCCGTGCATCAAGAAAGGGCCGGATAGGCAAAGACCAGGCCACCATGTCTGTAATGATTGATTTCCCAACAGTTCACAAGATTCCCCAAGAGCATAGCCTAGCAATATCTCTTACAAAACTAAGACATGATCAATCATCGATATCTATTTATTTGCAATGAGCTCTTATACTCAAAACACCTACTCCCCATATGTCTCTCCGGCCCCGATGTTCTATAATCTCCATGTTGATTTTGCGGTTGTGTCTAAAGTGTACTCCGGCTTGCTTGATGAAAGTTTCCGAATATTTTTGAAAAGAAAAACTACAGAGTTGTGTATTGATTGACCTGAAATTACGAGTTTACTTTCACTGGGTTGTCGGATATTTTGTGAGACTTCCCGCAAAAGAAATATATTTTTAACACAGTACATACGCGAGTACTCATGCATGCGTGCATACACTCATCCCTATGATCACCTTCGAGAGACCGAGCCGGCATATCATCTTGAGTTACGAAGTCACCGTAGGCGCCTCGTCGTTGACGGGAACGTCTCCTTCCACTGAAAGTGCATCACCGGAGATCCTGAAATAAATCCAGGAATAATGCGAGTATCAGGACTTGAACCCTGGTGGGTTGGGATACCACTGTCCCTCTAACCATCCAACCACTTGTTGGTTCGCAAAAAAAAGATATTTTCTGAGGCAGCCAGTGTGTAACTGTAAGATAAAGAATGTGGGTGTAAATTTAAGCTAAAGTTGCATACAACTTCTAAATATATACATATATCCGGAGGATTAGAGACTCATGTCATCTGAAATACAAAAGGATTGAGAGATGACTAATGTCATTTGAAATACAACTGGATTGAGAGGACATTTGGTTGTGGAAAGGAAAAACACAAGATATTTGTCCAATAGATTCCCATCAATGTATATCTATGGAATCTGGTGCTAATAAACTACAAGAATATTTTCATATGAGGTGGCTTTCAGTCTTTTTTACTTTTCTTTTTCCGGAGCTTGGTTACTTGGGACTTTAATAAAAGGCCAGGGGTACTCATCCTTTTCAAAAAAAATTGTCTTGCATCATACAAATCAAACAACACACATACAAAAGGTTCTATATGGGTCAGAAATTCTCAAAGAACCCAAGGCCCTAACCATTCATCTTCTTGATGTATAGTTAAAAACGACTTAATTCTCCAGTAAGCTAGTTATGTGATACATAATGTTAGGTTGAACCACATTTTGATTGTTTTTCTACTCTGAACTAAAATTTATGCATAAACTCCACTTGAACATCATTTTAGCATATTAAGTGGTTTGGGACATGATGAGCCCACTCATGAACATAACGTGGCACTCACCGCTTCATTCGCAGACTATCATGATGCACAATTTGTAAATACGAGTCTATTGTGGCAGATGGTAAGTCCTTGAGATGGTGAGTATATAAGTGACATGGCAAACTAATATACGCATAGTAAGGGATGATCACTGGAACTGGCCTAACAAACAGGCACATATGTCATCATATATATGTCATCTTGTTGAGCTCATGCCACCATAGTTTCGAAAGGGACACAAACTATGTGTCATTTTGTTGAGCTTGTGTGCTAGCTCAGAGATGACCACTGGGAGACTAGCCTAGTACACACACATATGTCACTACACATACGTCATATTATTGCGCTTATATCACCACAATTTGGAAAGTGACACACACTACCCGTCCTTAACTATTGGGTTTGTGTGCTAGCCCATCTACCAACCATTCAATTTGCATCAAATAAGTAATTAGTGGTGTCAATTTGTCACGGTTCATGTCAATCACGATCAACCCAACAAAACACTAAAAAAAGTACAAAACTATGTTATCGCACATTCCCTTGCAGAAAAAGAGTGACACCAAGGAAGCAACTAATCTTGGGACCCAGCTTCTTAGGCGAGCAAATATAATTTGGAAACCAAGCTATAGTGGAAGTTGACGAAAATAAAGTAAATGTATGTTTCAAAGTTTCTAAAAATTCTGGAAAACACAGTATATTGGCGAGGTGATGATCTACAAACATGTAAACTTTGAAACTCAAAATGAAATTCATTTGGAAGGTACCAAAAAACCATACCTAGGAAATGAAAAGTTACAAACCTAAAAATACAAGTTTTAGGGTAGTCAGCTTTTTTATAAGCCGTCCATTGGTCTCGATCTAACGGTAGATAAGTAGGTAGTACTAGGGAGTATTGGCAAGAAAGTACTCCAAAGTACTAAATAAGGAGGAGTCAGTACTCATGTTTATGTGGGGTCGCTTCTTAAGTGAGGGGTAAATTAGTCCTTAGGAGGGATCCACTCGCAGCGTGCCGCTGCTCTCATCCAATCCAAAACGGTGGCCAGCCGCTCCTCCTCCATCTATCCTCTCCTCTTCCTTTCCAATCCAAAAACCATCGACCGCCGCTCCTCTTCCATTGCAGGACCACCGCCGCTTCTCTCCTCTTGCAGTCCAAGTCCACCCCGCTCCTCTCCACTTCCATCCAATCCAAAACCATTACATGTCGCTCCTCTTCCATTGCAGGACCACCGGGAAGTAGATCGATGAAGGTGCACCAATACGCGACGATCGTAAGCAGCGACCAGGTTAAGTTAGCCAGGTTGATGGAGATCAGCTCTTGGTTTGACAATTAGCGGCAGTTAGCAGCAATGGCCAAACGCCTCAAACAGAGCGAAAAGGCAACGATTTGACTGGAGGGACTCGCGCGGGAGTACATAGAGCTGCTCCTCTGGGCCATGGAGCAGACTGATTCGCCGAATCTGGCTGTGAGGCGGAGACGGTGGGAGTATCGACACAAGATTGAGCATTCACACGGTGTCGTTTGTTAGGGTGATGTGGTAGGGAGAGCCAGTGGAGGCTTCGTTGACCGTACCCAACTTCAAGAGGAGGAAAGTAGTTAGCGCACCATTCTCCATGGTTCCCTCGTTGTACTCCTCGTCTCACCGGGCGGCGGTCTACGACAAGGAATAGGAGCTTAGGGTTATCGGTAAGCTTAGCACTTGATCGAATTTTTCTTCTGTTCATGCTTGCAATCATGGTGTGAGTGTTGATATACAAGTTTTAGGGTAGTTGCCATTTTTGTAAGCTCTGGTTTTTGTAATTATGTTGGATGTGAAATCTTTTGCATTTTAGAACAGTTTTGGCATGTTGCAATCAGTTACTTCACTTTTTTATCTACTATAAAATTGTCACTTGCTTCAGTAAGTCTATGTCTAAATTGAAAAATAGTGCTAATGTCTTCCCCAAATATTAGGAGGACTAATTTTTCTAGGGATGATAATAGTTGAGAGAGGGCAATTGCTTCCTCTTGTGATTTGTTCAGGTCATTGAATGGGGAAGGATGTAGATTTGGGTATCAATTTTGTTGAGGATTTTTTATTTCATGAGCATGGGAATGTGAGAGGTTTAGATCCTCGCGCCATGGCCCCTGAGTAGATGGAATCTTTTAAAATGTGCTTTTAGTCTGAATAATTTTCCTAAAGATTTGACTACATGCTTTGGGGGCTGGATTACTAGATTTCCAATAGAATATAAGAAACTTGTGTTGGTGAGCATATCAGCTATGTTTTGGGATTTGTGGATTGGGAGGAATGTTATCACGTCGATCGGAAAAGATAATTTTAATCAAATGTCTGTTATAAAACAAATGGCAGGATCCAAACCACATAAAGATGTCTATTCCAGATTATATGCCATTAATTTTGATCATGCAATTTATGTTGCCGAGGCAGGGTTGGGATAATTTTTCTTTCAGAACAAATATAACCGGTGACTCGGTAGACTTGTGGGCTAGTCTAAAAAATACATTTGAAAAGGTCAGAATGCGTGGGGAACAAATATCACTGATGACTCTGCTAACTAATGACAGAGTATTTTCTATGAAATATCTATATCTGTTTCTCGTGAAGACTAACATAGGTTTTACACATAAGTTCTTATGGAAAATAAAGATCCCTGCTAAAATCAAAATGTTCTTCTGGTTGCTTGCTCATAAGAGCATCCTGGCCAAAGACAACTAATAAAATCTTTGAATGCTCAGCTGTCAGATTGGTCTAGAGCATGATAAAATGTGACTTTCATTTAAGACCACTTCCAAGAAATTTGAATGATTGTTTGAATGTTTCGCTCAAAAAATTTCAGAAAACTGACAAACAGCTTGTTTTGGTTGGAATTTCTACTATGTTTTGGTCTTTATGGAAATGTAGAAATGGTATTACTTTCTGAGATAAAACAATTATGATCCCATGACATTATTGAGACTGATGTGCAATTGAATTGTTAATTTTCTATGTTGCAGAAGAAAAAAACTAGAGTTCAAAGGCTGGGAGAAGAACGGTGTTGCTGTTGGTTGTTCCATGTTCTTCCAACTTTTGTTTCTCCTTCCGTCTCTAGTCGTTGGATTTCTGGATTGCATCCCTAACTGTTTTTGATATAATAGGTGAACTTTGAATTTCCAGTATTAGTTTGAATCTGGTAGTAGCACTAGTAGAAAAAGGGTCAAACGTGAAGCACATTAGTGCCGGTTTGAATTTGAGCCGGCACTAATATGTACATTAGTGCCGGTTCATGGCGGCGATCAATAGCACCGGTTCGTGGCGAACCTTTAGTACCGGTTCGTGCCACGAACCGGTACTAAAGAGGCTATGTCAGCCTGCGGTCAGGCTGTGGCCCCACCATCACCATTTAGTGCCGGTTCGTACCACGAACCGGTACTAATGAGGTTATGGCAGGCTGTTTTTAGTCCCACCTCGCTCCCCTAACAAGCCTTTTACCACCTTAAATATGTTATTTCTCAAACTATCACAAGCACTTGGTCTTCATTGAACTCTATGTGTAGAATTTGTGGCCGCAATATGAGTCTTCATCGGTTTAAAATTTGTTGATGACTCATATTGACAATTCAGATTGTACACACAAAGATCATTGATGATCAAAGTATTTTTGATGTTATCATATTGACAATTTAGACTGTAAAGAAATATAAGATCATGATCTAAATGCTCTTATATTTTTTGCGTTCAATATGCACCATTCAAAGCGACGCCATCAACTTTCAACCATTTTCGCCTTCATTTGCTATTTTTCATCCATTCAATGATTTGTTTTGAGAACTAAATGACCTGGAAATTGAAAAGCACTACAAATGAACTCTGAAAAAGTTGAAACTTGGCATGGTATCATCATTTCACCCACATAGATTGTTCAAAAAAGTAGAGAGGGTTACGGCAAAAACTGCATGCACTTCGTTTACAAACTGGACAATCTCTTTCGAAGTATTCCGGTTTCTGTCGAAATTAAACTCATCTGTTACAAAGGCATTTCATTTTTTAAACTTATTACAACTCCAGACTTTTCGTGCATTCACTATGTACAATTCAAAGCGACGACATCAACTTTCAACCATTTCTGCCTTCATTTGATATTTTTCATGCATTCAATGATTTGTTTTGATAACTAAATGACCTGGAAATTGAAAAGCACTACAAATGAACTCTGAAAAAGTTAAAACTTCGCATGGTATCATCATTTCACCCACATAGATTGTTCAAAAAAGTAGAGAGGGTTACGACAAAAACTGGATGCACTTCGCTTACAAACTGGACAATCTCTTTCGAAGTATTCAGGTTTCTGACGAAATTAAACTCATCTGTTACAAAGGCATTTCATTTTTTTAAACTTATTACCACCTTTAGTACCGGTTGGTGGCTCCAACCGGTACTAAAGGGTAACCAGTACTACAGTTTCTTAGTAAGCTGTTTTTAGTCCCACCTCGCCATGGGAGAGGGACTAGGAGCGGTTTATAAGCCCTAAGTGCAGAGACGATGAAGAAGAGGCTCAATGCTCACGTTGCTTAGCTTCAAGCCTTCAAGAATATGGTAGATTGCACGGAGCTACGCGGAGTGCAGTTTACACTATTCCGAAAGGCTTGAAGCAAATTAACGAGCATTGCACCTCTTTTTTATTTTTAATAACTTATTACAACTCCGGACTTCGTCTGTTATGGCAAAAACTAATTGCACGTCGGCATTTCTTTTTTTTTAACTTTGGTTATAACTCCAGACTTTGACCATCAAGTTTTGCAGAAAAGAAAAAATAGCAGAAAAGAAAAAAAACTATATAAAAAACTACTCAGAAATACATAGAAGAAAAAATAAAGCAAAAAAGAAAAAAAAATTAGATTTGCTATTTTTCAATCGTTCACAAAATGACCGTGAAATTGAAAAAATCACTACAAAATGAACTCTGAAAATGTTGAATTTTGGCAAACTAGATGAATAAAACTACTCACAAATAAATAGAAGAAAATAAATATAATAGAAAAAAGAAAAAATTATACAAAAAACTACGCAGAAATAAATAGAAGAAAATAAAGCAGAAAAGAAAAAGACTATAAAAAAATTGGGGCGCTGCCCTGTGGGCCTGCTAGGCCACGCGCGTGCAATTATAGGCCTTAATGGCCCAGCAGACTCACAGGGCAGCGCGCAGAGTTTAGGCCCACAAGCCTGCTTATAGAGGAGTTCGAAAGGGCAGCCGCGGCTGGGTTTATAAACCAGTGCGGCTGCCCTTCACCCGGCGAGGTGGGACTAAACTTTGTGCAGGCAGCGCGAGGCCTTTAGTACCGGTTGGATCCAACCGGTACTAAAGGGTGACCTTTAGTACCGGTTGGAGCCACCAACCGGTACTAAAGGCCTGCTCTTCCCGCCTCTTGGCCTGGCCAAAGTTGGCCTTCAGTACCGGTTGGTGGCTCCAACCGGTACTAAAGGACTTTCCTATATATACAACACTTACGAAAATTCAGTTAGATCTCCCCACTTCTTTCTCGTCTCAACCTCTCGCGCGCTGCTTCCGTCGTCGCCGCCCGTCGCCCGTCGTCGTCGTCGTCGTCCCTGCCGCCGCCCCGAACGCCGCGCGCCGCCGTCCGTCGTCGTCCCGCGCCGCGGTCCCATATACGTACGTATCTCGCTCTCCTCGCGTACCGTACCCGTCGCGTCGCCGTCTGTCGTCTCGTCGCACCCGACCGGCGGCCGGCCCGTACGCCGGTGCCCCCGCCCCATACGCCGCCGCCCCCACTCGTACGTACGGGGCGGCGGCGTACGGGGCCGCACACACACACATACCACACACATACACACACACACATACGTACATACACACATATATATACGTACACACACATACACACACATACATTTTTTTTACTTATTTTCTATTTTTTAGAAAAGTTAATTAGATGATCGAATGTTAGATTAATGTCGAATGTTAGATGAATTAGCTAGCTAGATAGAAAATTGTCGAACTAGAGATTTGAAATAGTTGAATAATTAATATAACTAGTTTATTTTTAGTAAGAAAATTGTCGAACTAGTATATTTAGGTATATGAGATTTGAACTAGTTGAATAATTAATATTACTAGTTTATTTTTAGTATGAAAATTGTCGAACTAGTTTATTTAGGTATATGAGATTTGAACTAGTTCAATAATTAATATAACTAGTTTATTTAGGTATATGAGATTTGAACTAGTTCAATAATTAATATAACTAGTTTATTTTTAGTAAGAAAATTGTCGAACTAGTTTATTTAGGTATATGAGATTTGAACTAGTTCAATAATTAATATAACTAGTTTATTTTTAATAAGAAAATTTAGGTATCTAAGATTTGATGATCTAAGTAAAATATTATTTGTTAATGCATTTTTCTGTTTATTTAATTTTTTTATATATTTTGAGTTTATATAAATGTTAGATTAATGTCGAATGTTAGATGAATTAGATAGAGAAGTTAAATATATAGTAATGTCAATTGTTAGAGATGAATATAGTTAGATATATTAATGTCAAATGTTAGGTGTTTAATGTTTCACGTATATGAACATATGAAATGTCATCTGAAGACGAAAAAGATTTCATTATGTGCGAACAGTATGAAGACCAGCGCGGCCTGTGCGACAGAAATTTCCTTATTGATGGTAGGCGCTTCGGCATCAAGCTGGATGACACATTCGAAGTTGATACAGTAAGTCACTTTGGCAATTATTATTTGAATGCAAAACTTATGCTTCATTTGCTTCAACTTATAATTTTAAATTTTCACTATTCTACTAGCGCATCCCCTGCCATGCAAGAATTTTTGTCTTGTATAAGATAGGTTTTAGTGCTATAGATGATATGGAGGTAAAGAGAGTTTACTTGAAGACCGAGCATGGGTATACTTTCAACGTCAAATTATATAATGGAGACACATACACCCATTTTGAATGCAAAACTTGGCAAGCACTATGCAAGGCTTATGCATTTGAGCCTGATATGGTTATCACCTTTGATATTTGTCCGGAAGATGATATTGAAGGTAATATAGACATCTGGGTCGATGTGCAAACGCCTCCAGTTCTACCATTATGTGAGTTTTTCTCAACCATGCATGCATATGTTTATGTCTTTGATACAGTTTATTCAAAAATAGTTGAGAACTAATTTGTATTGTCAGCTTATTTCGGTTCATGAAAACATGTCCGGCGCTTGGTAGACAGGACCTACTACTGCCCCGAGGCTCAACTAAACTGCGAGGAGATAAGTCATTATGTTTCATGGCTTGAGGATCTTAATACTGTCAGGACAAATTTTTTTCCTGAACTTAGAAATGTTAGTATTCAAAACGTGCGACCAATGGTGATCGTATTGAACTACGGTCACATCTATAATCGAAAGATGGTAAGATTTTAACTATTTGTCCTTAATTAGTGCATCTTTTGCATACATTATTTTTGAAGCTAAACTTTCTATACGATTTTCTTCAACAGGGACTTCCGATGACAGCTGTGCCTCAGTGGATCGAGACAAAAGGTCGCATGTCAATGGTTAGCTTACGACCAAGATTTCCTACATTGCACATGAGTGCATTCAGGATTTCTGAAAGCGAAGAATGCTTAATAGTGAAAGATTGGAGCAAAATTGTTAACGATCGCAGAGAAGTACTAGGGGGCAGCAAGGAGAAGCGCAACCCAAGATTAGGAGACAGATTCATCTGCATGCTCCAGTATGATGAATCAGGAGAGCTATACATGTTCTATGCTATTCTACCTGAGAGGGAGCAGCAGTAGTAGCTAGTTCATGCTCTTATTTAGTACTTGTCTCATGTCCGTGTCCTGAACTTCGATGTTGATGATGATTATGTTGAACTCGATGATATCTTTGCTTTTGTTACAAAGTGAATGTTTCCTCTTTTAAGCTAGCCAGTGTTGGTGATGATTAGATAGCTAGCGGGAATGACTATGATGATTAAATAGTGGTAATTAGACGACTACGATGATTTTTAGCTAGCTAGAGTTTATTTATTTATTTATATGCGATGATGATGATGATGATGATGATGATGATGATGATGATGACGACTACAACTCATTATAACGTAAAACAATCCTAAATTAAATTGATAACACAAATTTAATTGAAAAATATAAAATAAAACAAAAACTCACAAACATTTAGTACCGGTTGGTGTTACCAACCGGTACTAAAGGGCTCCCGGCCCTCGGAGCTGGCTCGTGCCACGTGGTTTCCCTTTAGCACCGGTTCGTGCTGAACCGGTACTAAAGGGGGGGCCTTTAGTGCCCACACTTTAGTGTCGGTTACGGAACCGGCACTAAAGGGCCTTTCGAACCGGTGCTATTGCCCGGTTCTGCACTAGTGTAGCTTAAAATGTTGGAAAAAGATGATGTTGGTTCTTCGATTGATGGTTTCGTTAATGAAATCGAAGGGGGGGGGGCGCTTTTGCAAGTTCTAGTTTCGGATAAGAAACTATAAATTCTGAGAAAAAACTGCAACTTTCAGTTTCAGAGAAGAAACAGCAAGTTTTAGTTTCAGGGAAGAAATTTGTCGGTGGGAACAACCCCTATGGGATCACAAGAATCCCTACTACGGTTAGCGGGGCGCGGGGTCATGAGAAGAGCGGATCAAACAGATAGTACACAGTTTGTTTATCCAGGTTTGGGCCGCGAGGATGCGTAAAACCCTACTCTTGCTTTGGTGGATGTATATTCTTGTTCTTGAACTAGCTATGGGGAGTTAGGAGCTCCAAAAAGCCGAATCCTTCCCCTGGTCGCCTCGGGCCTCCTTTTATAGAAAAAGGGGTTGCCACAGTGGCACACAGGAGGTGGAAAGGGTACAGTGATGCGAGGTTATTGAGGGAGTCCTGGATTAGGGGTTGTTCGGGTAGCCGGACTATACCTTCGCCGGACTCCTGGACTACGAAGATACAAGATTGAAGACTTCGTCCCGTGTCCGGATGGGACTTTCCTTGGCGTGGAAGGCAAGCTAGGCGATGCGGATATTCAAGATCTCCTACCATTGTAACCGACTCTGTGTAACCCTAACCCTATCCGGTGTCTATATATACCGGAGGGTTGTAGTCCGTAGGACAACCATCTTCATACACAATCATACCATAGGCTAGCTTCTAGGGTTTAGCCTCCTTGATCTCGTGGTAGATCTACTCTTGTACTACCCATATCATCAATATTAATCAAGAAGGAGTAGGGTATTACCTCCATCGAGAGGGCCCGAACCTGGGTTAAAACATCGTGTCCCTTGTCTCCTGTTACCATCCGGCCTTGACGCACAGTTCAGGACCCCCTACCCGAGATCCGCCGGTTTTGACACCGACATTGGTGCTTTCATTGAGAGTTCCTCTGTGTCGTCGCCTTCAGGCCCGATGGCTCCTCTGATCATCAACAATGACGAGGTCCAGGGTGAGACTTTTCTCCCCGGACAGATCCTCGTCTTCGGCAGCTTCGCTCTGCGGGCCAATTCGCTTGGTCATCTGGAGCAGATCGAAAGCTACTCCCCTGACCATCAAGTCAGGTTTGGAAGCTTAAACCACACGGCTGATATCCACGGAGACTTGATCTTCGAAGGGTTCGGGCCACAGCCAAGCGCGCCGCACTACCTCGAGGGGCATGATCTAGCTCTGCCTCCGAATAGTGTCCTGGAGGCCGCGTACTCACCGGTTCCAACCCCTAACTCGGAGCCTGTTGCGCCAAGCGAGGATAGACGGTTGGACGTCACCTCGGGGGCTGCGATCTCAAAGGCGATCGAGCCAAACGCCGGCCCCGCACTCCGCGTGACCCATAACACCGAGGGGCCGAACTCCTCCCCGGACCCCGTTTCCCCCGCGCCCCAGCCAGTCGAATCCGACTGGGCACCGATAATGGAGTTCACCGCCGCGGACATATTTCAGCACTCACCTTTTGGTGACATCCTGAATTCTCTCAAGTCTCTCTCTTTATCAGGAGAGCCCTGGCCGAATTACGGTCAGCAAGGATGGGATACGGACGATGAAGAAATTCAAAGCCCACCCACCACCCAATTGGTAGCCACCATCGACGATTTAAACGACGTGCTAAACTTCGACTCCGTAGACATCGACAGCATGGATGATGATGCAGGAGATACCGACGAACCAACGCCCATAGGGCATTGGACAGCCACCTCACCTCATGATGTGTACATGGTGGTCACCCCTAAAGGAAGTGACAACGAGGAAAAAGGGGACGGAACGGGAGATCGACACCCCGGTAAGAAATCAAAGCATCGACGCAAACGCCGACCCAAGCCCCTCCTCGATGAAAACCTCGCCATAGAGCAGGACGAGCCGGGAGATGACGAGCAGGCCTCAAAGCAGCTGTCCGAACAGGGTAACACGGACAGAGCAACCGAACATCCCTCCACCGGGGAAAATGACATTCCGGACGACCTTACGCCGGATAAACCCATAAAGCAGAATAGTCTCAACAAAAGGCTCGCCGCGGCCGCCCGCAGCCTGAAAAAGCAGAAGCGGAAGCTAAAACAGCGGAGGATGCACTCCGGATTAGATGGAGCAAAGTAATTAACATCGCCGATAAGTACGACGACGGTCGCCGCACCAAAAGCTATCCGAAAAGAAAACTACTGCCCGAATTTGACGAAGAGGCCCTAGAGCCCCCGAATTCAAAAAACAAGAAAGCCACATGGTCGGATAGACGACCCCATAAAACGGCAAGTGGCGCCGCACTCAAACGGGCATGCGACCCACCTAAGGTTCGCATCATGCCCTAGCTAGGTCCATTCATGGGCCAAGAAAGCAAGCTTTCGTCAGCAATGCAAAAAAGCCATCATCAGAATCCGGCACACCCAGATATCGGGGCGCCGCACATCGCCTATGTTTCACCGATGAGGTTCTGGACTATGAATTTCCGGAGGGATTCAAACCCGTCAACATAGAGGCATATGATGGAACAACAGACCCTGGAGTCTGGATCGAGGACTATATCCTCCACATACATATGGCTAGAGGAGATGACCTCCACGCCATTAAATATTTACCCCTCAAGCTCAAAGGGCCAGCCCGGCACTGGCTTAAGAGCCTTCCCGAAAACACAATTGGAAGTTGGGACGAGATCGAGGATGCTTTCCGAGCAAATTTTCAAGGGACCTACGTCCGCCCTCCGGATGCAGACGACCTTAGTCACATAACCCAACAACCCGGAGAGTTAGCTCGGCAGTTCTGGAATAGATTCCTCACTAAAAAGAATCAGATAGTCAACTGTCCGGACGCCGAAGCCTTAGTAGCTTTCAGGCATAATGTCCGAGACGAATGGCTCACCAGACACCTCGGCCAGGAAAAGCCAAGAACAATGGCCGCTCTAACAAGCCTCATGACCCGCTTTTGCGCAGGAGAGGACAGCTGGTTGGCAAGATGCAGCCCCAGCGACCCAAGTACATCCGAAACCAGGGATGGGAATGGGAAACCGCGACGCAACAAGGATCATCGCCGGACTAAAGAAAAAAGTCCGAAGAGCACGGCAGTCAATGCCGGATTCAAAGGCTCACGACATAATCAGACAAAACCAGCCCTCCAGGACATAAGGGATGATTCGTCCCACTTAAATAAGATCTTGGACAGGATATGTCAGATACACAACACACCTGGGAAGCCTGCTAACCATACCCACAGAGAATGTTGGGTTTTCAAACAATCCGGCAGACTCAACGCCGAACACAAGGGGCTCGACACACCAAGATGAGGACGAACCCCAGAATCAGATTACCAGGAAGCAAAAGAACTTCCCACAAGAAGTAAAAACAGTGAACTCACTTCACATAACAAAACGTGCGGCGCCCATAAAGGTACGCACCACATGACCTATCCCCAAAGGGTCCCGTGACTGGTTGTTAAAACCAATCATCTTTGATCAGCTAGATTATTCTAGAATGTTCAAGAATGCAGGTTGGACTGACTTGATACTCGATCCAATAATTGGCGGACTCCAGTTTTCAAATGTCCTTATGGACGGCGGCAGTGGACTAAACCTAATATATCAGGATACAATCCATCACATGGGAATAAACCCAGCACGAATCCGCCGTAGCAAAACCTCCATTCAAGGGGTAACACCGGGGCCGGACACCCATTGTATGGGTTTTCTCCGGCTCGAAGTTGTATTCGGCTCTGCCAATAACTTCCGCATCGAAAAGTTGACCTTCCATATCGTCCCGTTCTCAAGCCGCTATCAAGCACTACCGGGACGCGAAGCTTTCGCTCGCTTCAACGCAATTCCGCACTATGCATCCCTTACACTTAAGATGCCCGGTCCACGAGGCATCATCTCTTTGAAGGGGAAGCATTAAAGTGCGCCTCCCCCAAGTGGAGGACTGTGCGGCCGCTTAGACAGTCGCACAATAAAATGGCCTCACCAGCCCAGAAACTTTTCGACACAGGTCATTAAAGGCCACGAACGCGGAATAGACGAGCTCGGTACAAGTCCATCATTAATGCGGGCTTAGTGGCCACATGCCCCCGTATTAGGGGCTACATGAAGAGACAATAAAGCTCAATTTTATACAATTTACTTTATATTTTGTACATTTTAAACTTTTGATTCGGCACGACCCGTTTTTTCAACACAGTTCCTCTGTTTTACAGATGAACCTCGTGCGGCGCCCGTTCAGGATACGGCACAACGGAGACACAGGCGCAGACGTGCAGCAGGGACTCGCCATAAAGGATTCTCTTTAGATTAAGACCCTGCATAAACCTTTTTTACTGTCTCTTGTTGATACACATCCCCTGATTTTCTGATATAACCAAGGAGGAGGCTGGCGTCTTGGCATGTGGTCACGTCAGAATTTCTGCACGTACCTGGGCACTAGGGGCTTTCTTTTTTCTAAGAAAAGTGATGTTTTGCCCGCACTTATAAAGACCGAACATCTTAGGGAGTATTCGGCGTTGCGAGTTTTGGCATTATATGCATCAGCTCCGAATCATGTCTTTGGTCAAATGTTGGGTTGCCCGGCTCCTGAGTTCGGCTACCTTACGTTCCGCTCTATCGGCTAAGGTAGCACCGGGAGAACTACTGCGATTGTGCCCCGGTTCGGCCGGGCGAGCACCTCAGTAGAGAAAGCCAAAAACTGACTGTCATGATGTAGTGTGAGACTGGTCAGCCACTCGGTGACCTATTGGAATCTATCAGATTCCTCCACTTTAACGAAGGGCCGCTTCCCGGTCAGGCACATACGCGCCCCGAACTCAGGCAAGCACAGTCACCACAAAGAGGCTACCTAAATAGTCCCACTATCAAGCTCCTATGGCTAAGTGAAAGTATTAAAGCATTATAGTCCGGTTGCCTGGCCCGCTGCACTATCACCTCCTTTGTGGGACAAAGACGTTAGGTTAAGTGTGAACATGCGTCTTCTGCGAGCACCCCCGCACTATGTGCGTGGGGTTGAAGCCAATGACTGCCGTCTTTCAGATTTTGCATATATATATATATATATATATATATATATATATATATATATATATATATTTAAACGGCCGCACAGGAGGTGTTCTTAATACTTGAAGGCACAAGTATAAAAAGGCGGCTATAATTTATCAAAATATTACTTTATAATTACATACGCTATCATAACATAGCATCTTTCGAGCACTGCATCTCTATTATACGAGCGCCTTCAAGGACTTCCTGAAAGTAGTGCTCGGAGGGTACTCGGCTTTTATCCGAGTTTTGGGACGCAACAACGGTGGCCTCCATCTCTGCCCAGTATGTCTTGACACGGGCAAGAGCCATCCTTGCGCCCTCTATGCATGCTGACCTCTTCATTGCATCAATACGCGGCACCGCGTCAAGGAATTGCTGCACCAGGCCGAAGTAACTCTTCGGCTCCGATCTCCCCGGCCACAGATAACCCATGACGTATTTCATGGCGAGTCCGGGCAACCTATTCAGTTCGGCCCATTGAGCCAAACGATCGTCCACGGTAAGCGGACGTTCTGGACTGTGAAACTGCGACCAGAAAAGCCTTTCCACTTCGTGATCCTTTCTATCCCGAAAGTGTTCGGACGCATCGGCAACACTCGCCGCTAAATCCAGATAGGTATCCTCCACACTCCACATCCGGTCCAACGGAGCAAGCTTCGGATCACAAAATTTTCTTCGCAGCATAAAGGGCTTTCCAGCCGCAATTTGTTCGACCTGACGTAGTTCCTCCTTCACAGCTCTCATCGCAGAGCGCGCGTCCTTGGCATTAGCAACGGCCTTCTTTAGGTCCGTCTGTCTCGCCTGGTCTTCTTTCTCCAGAAGTTTGCAACGGTCGGCACCGCTCTTTAACTCTTCGGCCATCCTGGCTATCTCTTCCTTGCTTCGGCAATGAGCCGCCTGTTCGGCTCTCAGCTCTTCAAGAGCTTTCTTGGCAGCCGCATCACTTTTTCTAGCTTGCTCTTTAGCTCGGGTAAGTTCTGCCCTAAGAGTCTCCATGGTGGCCGCATCATCTGCGTCAAGCATACACATTGTAAGACACTGGCATAAAGCTCTTCTTACATAACGCCACCCGAGGAATTACATACCTTGAGACTCATCAAGACGCTTGTTGACAGGCGCGATGTCGGCATCTGCCACGTCCAGTTGCCGCTTTAGTTCGGCAAAATCATCAGTCCGGCTAGATTCCGGAAACCCTGCAGCCTACATTCAAAGGCGACATCTTAGACCTGGGACTATGAGCCTCCGCGTGCCGTCATTTCTTGTCGACGCGCAGAGTCTCAGGGGCTACTATCTACACAGGGCGCATCTTATTTATGCGCAGTCTCAGGGGCTACTATGTACCTCAAAACCCATCAGTAAACTCTTGACGGCCTCATGCAATCCGCTCTCTGCGGATGAGATCCTTTCAATCACCGTGCCCATCAATGCACGGTGCTCTTCCGAAATAGAAGCTCGCCCCAGCAGAATCTTTAGCTCCTCCGACCGAGCGCCAGATGGTGCCGGACTCGCCCCATGACCTCTTTCGAAGGCCGAACGTGGAGAACCTCGGGGGGCCATGCAGCCATCTTCCGCCCCTGTCGGATTTGGAGAAGCCCTCCACGACGACACCTCAGGGTCGCCCGCCTCGCTAGGCGGCACGGCAGGGGGAGGCGTCCCGCTCTCCATCATCTTCGGAAGAAGATCCCCCGAAGACGAGCTCTGCTGAGAAGGGCTGAGGTCCGAGCACAAGGTAAAAACTCGGTTAATCTTCTTAGATATAGAATCAAGGATTTCTCTCATTCCTCAAAAGAAAATCTTTTCTCTACGTACGGCTCGCTGGAGGGCTTATCCCTTTGAGGTCGTAGTTCGGCCGAGGAACTCCCCGGCGCCGGATCCTCTGACGAAGATCTCTTCCCCCGCTTCGAGGTCGTGGTCTCCAAGTCGTCAGAGGCGGCCCTCTTCTTCCCCTTAGGAGAGGAATTGTCGGTTCCTCCCTTCGGAGTAGCCTCCTTTGAGGAAGCCATAGTTTCCTTGTCCTCCCCTCTGCTTCCCTCCAAAGGCACTATCGCCAACATCCTACTGGGATCCGGCCTGGTTTCGGGAAGGGGAGCCGGACACCTGACCAGCTTTGCCTTTGCTATCCACTCCTGTTTAAAAGGACGGCTCTTTTAGCAGCAAGTTTATGACAATTATACGGATAGGAGGTCCGGGCACAGGGTTACTTACTTCATTATCCGGGCGATTGCAGCTTAGGCCCGCGTCCTCGGTTAAATCCGGATACATCTCTTGTGATCCGAAGAACAGTTTATACATCTCTGCGGGTGTTGCGCCCATAAAATCCCGGAGAGCTCATGGTCCCTCTGGATTAAATTCCCACAGGTGGAGGGAGCGGCGTTTGCCGGGCAGTATTTGGCGAATTAGCATGACCTGCGTCACCTTGAGCAGGCTGAGGTCTCCTCTCAAGAGATCCTTAATGCGGCCCTGCAGTAAAGGCATGTCTTTGGGCAGACCCCAATCTAATCCTCTGTTGACCCATGATGCTAGCCGTGGTGGGGGACCCGAGCGAAAGGCAGGAGGCGCCACCCACTTGGTGCCCCGAGGAGCGATAATATAAAACCACTCTCATTGCCACAAACCTAGCTCCTCTTGGAAAGAGCCTTCGGGCCATGGAGCATCGGCATTCTTGCTTATGATAGCGCCTCCGCACTCCGCGTGTCGACCCTTGATCATCTTCGGCTCCACTTTGAAGGTCTTGAGCCACAAGCCGAAGTGAGGGGTAATGCGGAGGAACGCTTCACACACAACGATCAAAGAGGAGATAAGGAGGATAGACTCCGGGGCTAAATCATGGAATTCCAGCCCTTAATAAAATAACAGTCCCCTCACAAAGGGGTCCATTGGGAAGCCTAACCACCGAAGGAAGTGAGACATGAACACCACGCTCTCGCCAGGCTGGGGACTGGGGATAACCTGTCCTTGAGCAGGCAACCTATGTGAAATCTCGCCGGTCAGGAACTTAGCCTCCCTCAACCTTAATACGTCCTCCTCCGTGGCGGAGGAAGGCGTCCATCGACCTTGAAGGTCGGAACCGGACATTGTCGAAGGTCCGAAGCGCCGAGAATCTGGAGCCTGGGGTGTTGGAACTCGAGGCGACAGGCGAACTCGTTTGAGATCAAGAAAAGGAGCAGGGCGTTGGTCTCTTTATAAGCGGTGGCATACCAAGAGCCCTCCCCGTAACCGTTTGGACTCGCCTTTAATCAAGGGAACATGCTAAAAGGCACGATTGGGTTACCCACGTCCATATTAATGAGAATCCCGTAAAAAGGGGCACACGATCTCTGCTTTGACAAGACGTGCCAAGGAAACCGCCTCGCAAAACGTGCTGAGGGTGGAAAAGTAAAAACGATTCGTAAAAGGGCTTGGCCGTGGTGTGGTGACGCACTGCGGGATACGTCAGCAGATTTGATTGGTGTTAATATTATTCTCTCTATGGCAGTATGTGGAAATTTATTTTGCAGAGCCGGACACTGTTCTTGGTGTCTACAATCTTCTATGAAGGACTTGGAGGAGGAACCCGCCTTGCAATGTCGAAGACAATCTGCGCGCCGGACTCGTCGTCATTGAAGCCTGGTTCAGGGGCTACTGAGGGAGTCCTGGATTAGGGGGTGTTCGGGTAGCCGGACTATACCTTCGCCGGACTCCTGGACTACGAAGATACAAGATTGAAGACTTCGTCCCGTGTCCGGATGGGACTTTCCTTGGCGTGGAAGGCAAGCTAGGCGATGCGGATATTCAAGATCTCCTACCATTGTAACCGACTCTGTGTAAGCCTAACCCTATCCGGTGTCTATATAAACCGAAGGGTTGTAGTCCGTAGGACAACCATCTTCATACACAATCATACCATAGGATAGCTTCTAGGGTTTAGCCTCCTTGATCTCGTGGTAGATCTACTCTTGTACTACCCATGTCATCAATATTAATCAAGCAGGAGTAGGGTATTACCTCCATCGAGAGGGCCCGAACCTAGGTAAAAACATCGTGTCCCTTGTCTCCTGTTACCATCCGGCCTTGACGCACAGTTCGGGACCCCCTACCCGAGATCCGCCGGTTTTGACACCGACAGTTATCCCTCGCGTTACATAACAAGGCGCCTTTAATGCGTCTTGCTTAGGTGTCCTTGCTTTATCGGGGGCGGGGGTGAAGCCCGTCCCGTCCGTCGCCGCTTCTTCTTGTGTCGACACGCGCCCTGGCCAGCGACGCCTGTGATGCCATGTAGGTAGGCAAGCAGCTGAGGTGGCGCAGTGGTGGGTCTTCACGAAGATCTGCATGCCGCCATGCAGGTGCCTGCCCAGCTGGTTGGGTCGGCAGCTGCATGCGTATGGCGGTGGAGGTTTAGTCGGCGTGGGCCTAGTGGTGGTCCTGCGGATGTCCTTGGCAAGGGCCTTGCCAGGTCCCCGGCAAGGGTCTTGCCGAGGTGCATGCTTTCATCCCCCGGCAAGGCGCTTGCCCGGGGTCTTGTGGTCTCCCTCGGCTGGGATACCGCCAAGGGTCGTCATCTTCTAGTGCGTATCTGATCTTTAATGTCTTCACAAAGATCTGCATGCCACCGCGGAGGGGGCTCCTGAATCCTTGCCCCATGGGGGCAGTGGACTCAAGGGTGATTTGCTCCGTAGGCGTGGGGCGAGTTGCGGCGACAAGGGTCTTGCCGGGGTTGCTAAAACTGTCTCGCGGCAAGGATCTTGCCGGGGGAGTCCGCTTCGTCCCTTTTGCTCTTCGTGGTCTTGCCCTTGGCGTCGCTCTAGTTCTTTTGAGCTTTGGTCTTACCCTGGCTCACCTCCCTTGCCTTGTTTGGTGTGGTGGTGCCCGTGGCTCAGACTGCCCGTGCACAGTTATAGGGGTACAAAAAGTGTACCCCTCTTTTTGTACACCGATAGGAGCCCCCGGGCCTGGGCCACACATAAGCGCGACATGTTGTTGGGCTAGGCCCAAAAACGGTGCGCGGGCAGGCGGGGCGGTTTTTTACCGCGGTAAGATTTTTCACACGCTGCGCTTCCCATGACTCCCGCGCGTGGCGCGGTGTGGGGAGGTGCGTGTGACGTGGGCGGCATGCGCGGGGTTGGTTCCCGCGGGCATGCGTCACATCACAGTTGATGTGAAAGGAGGCGGCCCGTGTTTTCCCCCATAAAAAGGAATAACCGTGGGCGCGCTGCTCACTTTCTCCTCTTTCCTCGTGCCTTTTTTCAATCTCATAGCCGCCGTTTCCTCTCTTCCTTCCTTCCTAAGCTTCCGCCATCGTTGCTTCGCCATCCCCCTTCCTCAGTCCTCTAAACTTCTTAGCCGCCATGGCGCCCAAATCTGTCAAGGGCAAGGGGGTGGCTAAGGGCGCTGGGACTGTGGAGCCGCCGGAGAGCGTGCTGTCGGGGGACAGGACGAAGTCCGCCTATTTCTTCCCCTCGACGGTTGATGTTCGTGAGCTCCGGGCCTCCTTCATTCCCCTATGGGGAGCGAAGATGGGGGAGAGAATTCGGGACATCCGGCGACGCGCGTCATTCCTGCCGCTTGCGCTGATCCTGCTCCAAATCGGTATCCCTTTTTCATCGATTATCTTTCTTGCGGGTTATGCCCCCCCTTTTTCCGATTTCTTCTGCGACATTATGCACACTTTCGGCTTTCGCCTCTTTGATTTTACTCCGAATGCGGTGGCGTGCATGGCTTTCTTTGCGCATCTTTGCGAAGGCTTTGCCGGGGTGCAGCCCAACATGGCGCTCTTCCGCCATGATTTCTCCCCTCGGATCCAGCTGGGAGGTGCCGTCTCCGGTTGCGTCACCTGGATCCCAAGATCCAAGGGGGCGTACCCGGACGGTGCCGTGAAGGAGAGGTGGGAGGAATGGCGTGGCAGGTGGTGCTGGATTGAGGATGAAGACCCGCCGGAATTCTGCAAGGTCTGCCGAGTGCCGCCGGTCTGTGGCAGCGATTGGAGTGATGTCGACGCCTCCGACGGGAGGCTCACTGTTGCCACTACCAGGATTCTCCGGCTCACCCGGGCCGGCCTCACCCTTGAGATGATTGGGGCGGACTTCATTCGCCGCCGAATCACCCCGTTGCACAACAAGGGGAGGCCAGCCTGGCTCTTTACGAATCTGGCTGACATTATGCGACTCCGCCCTGGCCTCGACCACAACTTCACGGTGATGGCGCATGCCCACTTTTGCCAATGGCTTTTTCAGCTTGATGTGGGTCACGATGGCGAGGTCGAATGGACCGGCAAGGCCGTGAGGGCTGCCACAAAGGTCGGCAAGGCCCTCAAGGGGCCGTTTTTCAAGTTGCCAGCGGGGGTGGTCCCGTTGTGCAATAATTCACGTCGGTCCGAGATCATCGCCATGATGCCGGACTATAATGCGCACGGCCCTGTTCCGATCTGGAAGGAGCCGAAGGATGCGGGTGTGCAGCAATTCTTTGACACCCTGATTGAGGTATATTTCAATGCTGACGCCGAGCAGTGGCTTGTCATGGACACCACCCAGGCAGAGCTTGACTACATCGCCACTAGGGCGAGGGAGGCGCAGCTTGCCATGGAGGCCGGCAGCGCCGGGGGTGTGGAGGACAAGGCCGCAACGGCTGCGGAGGAAGAGGAGCTCACCCGGTGGGCAGCGGCCACCGGGGAGGTTAGCAGCGCCGACACTGGAGCTCTGCTTGTCGAAGACGCGGCCGACGAGTCGTCGTCGGAGGAGGACGTGGCGGTGGGATCGACGCCAGCCAGGGGAAGAGGGCGAGTCCTGCGACGGGCTGGCTCCGGCGAACCGGTCTGGCCCGGCAGGGCTACGCGACCTCAATTGACCCTGGAGGGGTCCGGGCGTCACACGAGGGCCACGGCAGCGAAGAGGCTGACGAAGGCCGCTGAGAAGAAGAAGACAACAGCCCCTTCCCCATCTGGGCGCGCACAAACCCCGCCGTCTTCGCCTCCCCCGACAGATGTCGACTCGGATGTTGACGCGGAGGTCGCTTTTGATCTCAGGCCTCTCAGCCCAAAGAGGAAAAGGAAAGTGGTGGAGGAGGAGGAGATGGATGACGAGTAAGTACTCCGTTCCTTACTGCCATTTCCATTCCCCTGAATTAAGTCACTTATGTTGATCCATTTTTTCTTTTGCAGGGATGCAGAGACGTTGGCCCAGAGGGTGAAGAGGGCCAAGGCCTTGGCGGGCGGCCAGCCACCGGCCAGTGCTCTTCAAAGTCGCAACTGGTGGTGCTGAGCAGCCCGGACAGCAGCCCCCAGCACAGCCCCCAGCGTAAGTTTGTCACCCTCCTCTTATCGACATGTGGTAAGAGTTTGATGCTATGGTGTTGACCTTGTCGGGTTCGTAGGAGGGGAGCGGTAGCAGGAGGAGCCGCAGAGTGCTACCCCCAACACACCACCCCCATCGACTACGCCGCCGCGAGGGGCGTCCCCGGTAAGGGCGTCAAGCACTGAGCCTACACCCATGGGGGAAGAGGGGAACTTGGGCGCTGGTGACTCTGCCACGGCGCCGAATACTGGCGGGGAGGGGACTTCTGCTTCTCAACCTGGCACTGGTGAGTCGTCTGTCCTCCGTCTCGATTTTTCCCTTATTCTTTTTCTTGGCTCCATTGCTCCCATTACTACCCAGGCCCTCCTTCAGTAGATATGGAGGGCGTGGATACTGTTGTTGGGACCATTGCTGAGGAGGCCGCGACGGAGGCCGACAGGATTGCCACCGAGGAGGCCGCCAGAAATGCTGATGAGGCCGCCACCGATGAGGCCGCCAAGGATGCTGCCGGGGACGCTGCTGCGGGGGCCGCCGGGGCGACCGGTGAGGCTTCTGCCGAGGGTGCCAGCGGTGGGCCTGCCGGGGAGGCCAGCAAGGCCACAGCCCAGGAAGAGGTGGTCAATGATCAGCCTCCTTCCTCCACAACCTCAGGCCACGGTAGATATCTGAAGGTGGGTGATGATCTTTTCGTCCACCTTCGAGGGGTGTCAAGTTCCCGAGCGCCCGCCGAAGGGGAGGTCTTCGACGGTGAGGTGCTCGCCGCCACCGAGCTCGAGGTGGTCGATGAATCGAGCGTTGGCGGCGATGGTTCTCCAGAAGAGCAGCTTTTCCGCGCCATGGGGGCCAATTTCCGAAAACTCCAGGCGCTCTACCGTGCCCGTCTGGACAAGGTTAAGTCCAGGACGGCAACGGTGGACAAGGCGGAGGTGGACTTCAAGGCGCGCATTGCTGAGACGCAGACCTGGTTCCACCAGACTCGCAAGGAGCAGAGGGCCTTTCAGGAGGAATTGGCCAAGCGCAATGTCGAGCTCACCATGAAGATGGCTGACATCGAGAAGGCCCAGGAAAAGGCGGCGAACTTGGCTGCCGTGGCTGAGGCCGCCCGGAACCAGCATCAAGCCGCATTGGATTCCCAGGAAGAGGACCTCACCGTGCGCGAGGCGAAGCTTGCCGCAATGCTCCGCAGCAAGGATGAGGAGCTTGAGGCCCTTGTCGTGCGGCGGACTCGCGAGTTGGAGCGGAGGCACAAAGGGGCAATCGATGCCTAGGCTCTGGCCCATGCCAGCAAGGTAAAGGAGTTGGAGGTATAGCGGGACGAGCTGAAGGAGCAGGCCCTCAAGCTGTCCAACGAGAAGAGCACGCTCAACAGCGCCTTGGTGAGGCGCAAGGAGCGGTCATCAGCAGGACTGGGGAGCTCTCCGAAGCGCAAAACTCCATCAGAGATCTCAAGCTGAAGCTGGAGGATCTCGAGAAGATGTTGTCGGAGAGCAGTGCTCGGGAGGAGACCTTGACCAGGAGCCTGGAGGAGGAGAAGTAGCTGCGGGCAAACGAGGCCGCCTCCCACCAGGAATATGTGGCGGGCAAGAACAGATGGATCAGCCGTCTGGAGGACGTCGCCGGCAGGGTCACCTCGCAGTTGGCCACCATGGGGATGCCAAACGTGAGGTATGCCCCTGAGCGCAGCGGGACCGTCAACACCAAGCTGACCCAGTTCTTCGAGGGCGTCCTTGGAGCCTTGGCTTATCTTCACTCCAACCGAGCGGCCACATTGGCCGGGGAGGCCCGGCGACTTTGCCGGGGGGCCATGACCAAGGTCCTCACCAAGATGGCATATTAGAATCCCGACCTCGACTTCGATGTCGCGATGGATAGCTTGTCGGATGGTACTGACCTCACGGTGCTCAAGGAGCGCATCAAGCCCATCATCAGCAGCATCGACGAAATCAAGAGGGTGGAAGGCCAGTGCCGGGATTAGGCATCCCGTTCTTCATTGCCGCTGCAGTTTCACGACCAAGACAAATTTTATCTTTAGTTAGAACCGCAGCAATGATGTGATGTACATAACTTTGCATTACTTTTAGGATTATGCATGCTATTTCCATGTTTGTTGCCTCTTTGTACGTCCACCCTACGCTAGCTGGGTAGGCTTGCTGGCGCGGAAACCCAGGGCGGCGTCTTGGGGCGGGTCCCCATTGGCCTGCCGAGTGAACGTGCTGCCGGGTGAGCCACCTTACCACCCTTGACGCAGCCGCTCGAACTGTCGAGTTTGACTCGAGTCAGAGTCGAGAGCCTTGCCAATTGCGGAAGGCTACCCTACCGTTTTCAACGCAGCCATTTGAACTGTTGAGCGGACTCGAAACAGAACAAAGGCATTGCCGATCGGGGAGGGGCCCATTTGCGTACAGGTTTCTTTTTGTACAAAGAACGACAACTCCGAGGATAATAACTTTATATAATAGAACGGAAATATCCGAGTTCCAATGTAACTTAGCTTCTGTTTGTAGTCGCTCGAGCGTTGATCTTCCGGCCTCCTTCCCTCTCCAAGAGCCACGAAGACGAAGGAGTGCTGGGCTAATTGCTAGAGCCGATTCTCACAACTGCGCCCCCTACCTGGCGCGCCAAAGATGTCGGTGGGAACGACACCTATGGGATGACAAGAATCCCTACTACGGTTAGCGGGGCGCGGGGTCGTGAGAAGAGCCGATCAAACAGATAGTACATAGTTTGTTTATCCAGGTTCGGGCCGCGAGGATGCGAAAAACCCTACTCCTGCTTTGGTGGATGTATATTCTTGTTCTTGAACTAGCTATGGGGCGTTAGGAGCTCCAAAAGGCCGAATCCTTCCCCTGGTCGCCTCGGGCCTCCTTTTATAGAAAAAGGGGTTGCCACGGTGGCACACGGGACGTGGAAAGGGTACAGTGATGCGAGGTTATCCCTCGCGTTACATGACAAGGCGCCTTTAATGCGTCTTGCTTAGGTGTCCTTGCTTTATCGGGGGCAGGGGTGAAGCCTGTCCCGTCCGTCGCCGCTTCTTCTTGTGTCGACACGCGCCCTGGCCAGCGACGCCTGTGATGCCATGTAGGTAGGCAGGCAGCTGAGGTGGCGCAGTGGTGGGTTTTCACGAAGATCTGCATGCCGCCACGCAGGTGCCTGCCCAGCTGGTTGGGTCGGCAGCTGCATGCGTACGGCGGTGGAGGTTTAGTCGGTGTGGGCCTGGTGGTGGTCCTGCGGATGTCCTTGGCAAGGGCCTTGCCGGGGCCCCGGCAAGGGTCTTGCCGAGGCGCCTGCTTTCATCCCCGGCAAGGCGCTTGCCGGGGGTCTTGTGGTCTCCCTCGGCTGGGATCCCGCCAAGGGTCGTCATCTTCTAGTGCGTATCTGATCTTGAATGTCTTCACAAAGATCTGCATGCCACCGCGGAGGGGGCTCCCGAATCCTTGCCCCATGGGGGCAGTGGACTCAAGGGTGATTTGCTCCGTAGGCGTGGGGCGAGTTGCCGCGGCAAGGGTCTTGCCGGGGTTGCTAAAACTGTCTCCCGGCAAGGATCTTACCGGGGGAGTCCGCTTCGTCCCTTTTGCTCTTCGTGGTCTTGGCCTTGGTGTCGCTCTAGTTCTCTTGAGCTTCGGTCTTACCCTGGCTCACCTCCCTTGCCTTGTTTGGTGTGATGGTGCCCGTGGCTCAGACTGCCCATGCACAGTTATAGGGGTACAAAAAGTGTACCCCTCTTTTTGTACACCGATAAAATTGCGCAGAAAATGTTGAGCGTGGGACAAACAGAGAAAACTAGGGACGGAATTTTGCTAAGTGTTGGAGGTGGTGTGTGAGTGGATGACAAGGGGGGACCCACATGTCACTACAAACAGAGGCAAAAATTGAAGATTTTTTTACTGCCCCAGGGGGAATCGAACCCGGGCCGAGCACATGTGGGCGAGGGGGTCTATGTGTGCACGGCCTTAAGACATTTATCGAGGAACTGACTCTGGGGTCTATGTGTGAACGACGACAACGGCGTCGCGCATCGAAACACCTCTACCATTTTTTTTGAGGGGTACCTCTACCATTGAAACTAGTAGTCTTTATGTGTTGGAAGAGTACTTGCACTAAAAAATTGTTGTACATGTCCGGATCCACACAGTCATACCTAACGAGATCTGCTCCGGGATTGGTGCTGCGCCAAGAGAGCAGCACAGGCGGTGGATCCCACCAAGCGTGTCACGCCATCCCGCATTCGACATGCGGCAACCAGAGGACGGGCCGTCCCACGACACTCTGCAGACTTGTGGGCTAGTCTAAAAAATAGAGATATATTCTCAAATACATACATTCTACATATTTGTAAACTTGGTAGCTACGAGGTGACAGTTAGAATAGGCATGATGGGCAGTTGGCCACGATTATGGCCGCCGGGTAGCCCAAATAAATTTAGTGATAGAACATCATATTGGAGTCTAGCAATAAGTGAGTGCGTGATGATGCTAACCCAGCAGATATGTGGGTCTGCTACTGATTTTATCTTACTTTTTAATTTGCAGATTTTTCTGTTGGTGATTTGCTGATTTTTTTTTTGCCGAAAGGTGATTTGCCGATTGACATTTACACAAAAGCAAACTTGAGTCAAGCCCATCGCAGTCTTTCATCAATTTCGCCCGCTTTATCTAAAAAGAAGTCTCTTCCAATGCTCTGCAGTATCGTCTTCTAATCCTTCACAACAAAATTTTATCTATGAAACGAAGAATTAATGAGAAAAGAAACATATATTATGTTACATATCATCTCTTCACACAATCCAACAAATGATAATTAAGTCTATACGTAGCACCCTTTTTTTGCGAGATTCACATGAACTTATTATAAATAGTAAGACATGTATGCATATTAAGGGATAACCACTAGAACTGGCCTAAGAAACACGCGCATATACGTCATTGAGTATATGTCATCTTATTGAGCTCATGTCACCACAACTTTGAATGGGACACAACAATGCGTCGTCAATTACGAAGCTTCTGTGCTAGCCTACATACCACCACTAGGACGGGCCTAAAAGACACGCATATAAGTCATTGCATATACGTCATATAATTGTCCTTATGTCACTACAACTTTGAAAGAGACACAAAACTATGTGTCCTTAATATTAAGTTTGTGTGCTAGGCCATCCACCAACCGCTCAATTTGCATCAAATAAGTAATTGATTATGTTAATTTGTATGTCGATCACAATCAAACCAACCAAACACTCAGAAAAGCAGTAGAAAATTAAATTACATTATTGCAAAATTCCTTTGTGGAAAATGAGTGACACAAATTCTTCAAATGAAAATGCCGTTAACATAACGAGGAGTATCTGAAAGTGAAACACAATCAAAGTATCTTTCATGGTTATTTGCCAACACGGTGATACTCAGATGGTGCCAAGGAAGCAACGGATATTGGGACCCGTCTTCTCAGGTAAGGAAATATCATGTGGAAACCAAGTTATAGTGGAAGTCGACGAAAATAAAGTAAAAGTATGTTTGAAAATTTCTAAAAGATCCGGAAAATAGAGTATATTGGAGAGGTGATGTTCTACAAACATGTAAACTTTGAAAGTCAAAATCAAATTCATTCGGAAGGTCACTGTGATTCCCCACTTCATTTTTACCACCCTTTATCTTTATTTCTTTTAAATGGGGTGCTTGCACTATGCTTGAGACTTTATCCTAAAATAAAACATTCTCTTCAAGCCGCATCAATTCGGCTACCGAGCTCATCTGCTCCCTTGTGTGAACAATAAAATAAAATAGATTTAAAAAACTCAAAAAAATCTAGATTTTTTTGACATGGAAGATGTTCAAATGCGGGGTGTCCATGCTAAATTTGGTGACGTTTGGACATCAATGTAGCTCATAGCAAAAAATAAAATTGGCGTATGTGAGAAAGTTTACTCTTCATGCACTGCTTGTGATTTTTTTTCTCTTTTGCTGTGAGCTCCCCAGATGTCCGATCGCGTTAAAAAAATTGTCGGACATCACGCATTTGAGTGTCTTGGTTGACAAAAAAAATAGAGGATTGTTTGAATTTTTGTAGTATTTTATTTTATTTTACTTTTCATCCAGAGCTGATAAGCCCGAGCTTAGAAATGAATATTTGTTCTCTTCATATCATATCTATTTGTTTGAAAATTAGTTTGGGCCTTAGCCTCTATTTATAGAATAGAGATGCCCAAGATCATTAAAAAACTGTCATAATTAAAAGCATACAAAGTGTTAGTGACGTTAGTGCTTAACACGTCATCTAGAGACACCTATCCATCGTCCTTTTTTAAAAGTATCACATGCATTCCAGTTTCATATATGTTATTCATTGCATGTGTTTGATCCAGTTTCATATATGTTATTCATTGCATGTGTTTGCTCCAGTTTCATACATGTTTCTCGTGACGAACAATATGCCTTTTTTTGGTAGTCCGGGATTTTATTAATGCATCAATTTGATATATATAAATAAACATTGCCGCTCCGATAACACGACGGTGACGCATAGAGGTGCACATAGCCAACACACCGTTTCAAAAGGAAAAATACAAGCCAAGAAGAGAAATGCTCATAGTCCTCGTCATGATAAAATTGCACATTGCACAACTAGCGGAAAGAATGAATGTTGGTTGACAAAGTGAGCCACCGATGGTAATGGCCAACTCCCTAATACAACTTGTCCCCAAAGGTGACGGTGCAAATGAAGGCAAGTGCATGCCCTAAAAACAATCTTCCGCACGTGACAAATAGGTGAGGTCGCTTGTAACTTCAAAATAATGCCTCCGCAACCATCTCCTAAACTGCCAAAGATGGCTCAAAGGTTTGCACCCGAGTGAAGTAACCCAAAGTAGAAGCCATGCTACAACCTCAAGACGATGCCTCCAAGAAAAGGCCAGTGATACCATGGCCGCCGCCATCGCTTCATCCTCGAATTAGGGTTTTCACCCAAGTTCCACACCGACCACACAGTAAGAACGAACACTCCTAGGAGGAAGTCAAGGCTAATAACACCGACGCAACCCCCTTGAACGCATGAAATTGCAACATCGCCAGTGCAGAGAGATCAACCATGCATTGGTAAGACTTCCATGAGGACCTTGGAAGTGGCATTGTGCCACCATCCAAAGAGGCCCTAAATTATTGATAGAGTAGATAAAGACACCACCTCAAGGAACCCCTGCCAAAGCTCGCCCAGACTAATGTGATATGCCGTCGTTGACTATGGCTTGCCATGTCAACCTATAGATATCTACATCTCGCAAGAGACCAGCTGGAGCGACATCTAGGATGCCTCAACATGACGACCATGCAGCTACTCAACTTCACGGCCCAGATTCCACCGACAACCCCAATTACTGCTACAGACCAACTCAACACGTCGAACCAATCAGTCAAACGAAGCCATATTGCTGCACAAACTTGGACAAACAATGTAAACAAAGTGTGTGTTTCTGCCCCCATTGTTGATGATTGTGTGGGTTTTGCCCACTCGCATTCGTTATCTGCGATTCTAGCAGGGGCACTAAGAAGAGGAGGGTTTGGAGGCTTAAAGGCCGCCCACATGTGTCACCGTAGAGGACACCGCGGGTCGCTCGGCCCTGTTCCTAAGGCAACCAGTACTGACTAGTCCTGACAATATTCTCCTAGTTGGCCATCAAATTAGTCGGAACTAAAATAAGATTCTTACTTCTCTAATGGAGAGTGTGGAATTTTTTCACAAAACCTTTAGTGATATCCAAAGTAGTGGACTACCGTGTGACAGGATGAGGATTTGTGGCTCAGGTGCCACACACCCATATATGAAAATAGCATTAAAAACATATTAGGAAAATTCAAAAAACAAGAATTTTTGGGATATGAAACTTGGGTGCTCATTGTACACACGTGTTCAATTTCATGGAGAATGGGTGCCCGTGGTAAGGCCAGTAAAAAACACACAAAAATTGTATGTGTAAAAAAACTGAATGTAACGTATGCCTGACCATAATTCCTACGCTGCGGATGCCACGGGCACCCATTCCCCACGAAAATGAACACGTATGTACAGCGGGCACTCATGTTTCATATCCCAAAAATTCTGCACTTCTCAAAATTTCCTGATATTTTTTAATGCTATTTTCATATAGGGGTGTGTGGCACCCGAGAGCTGCAATGCAACCCTGTGTGACAGTCATATATACCCATTGCCACACTGGTCACTATATCATCAAAATTTTATGCTCGCAAGAGCAACATCGGATCAGACACCAAAGGAGGGCATCCACATTAGGACGTAAAGTTGAACATTTGCTCCATGCAATTCTTGGTATTTAAACCCCTAGTTTCACATGGTTTCGAAAATCATCAATAAAAGGACAACATACAAGGTTTAACCTTACAAACCATGTGCGGAAATGGATAGCATGAATTGATGTGTGCGATGACTTCCTTGCACATGGTTAAGAAGAATAATATATTGTGTGCATTTATCTGGCTACGGCTAGAATTGAGGAACTATGTGCAATGAAGTATACATGAATGATGTACCTAACTACCTATGAATTCGAGTGTGTGCGGAACACGTCTGGCCCATCTTAATCCCATTATAGTATCCTCTTCCATCTCTGCCAAAACTCTATATATCGTGCACATTTTCTCCATCTGCCACTGATACATCCTAAATGCGTATATATACTTTTGAAGTTCTCTAAAAAATGTATAAATTTTGAATTTTCCATGTCAATTTATTATAATTTTATATTAATTTCACTAACCTATTAATTATCAGTCAGAACACCAGAATTACATGTTTTGTGTTTGCTGTTTCAGGAACTTTACAAGATCGAATAGTGACCTATGAACCACGGTCCAATTTCCTACATAAGAAAGCCTCCAAAATCTTTTTTTTTCACTTTTGTTTTCATATTTTATTTAATTTGACAGTAAATACTTCATGTACAATATTATCTTCTCACTACTTGTTGCAACTAGTAAAGCTGGTGAGATTGGAAATTTCATTAGAACTGTTGGGGGCACAAATAGGGCTATTTATTGTATTGCAGCTGCTTGAAGGAGGCTTGGATGTTATCTTTACAGATTGATACATAGGTTTCTTAACTGAAAAGAAAATGTATTGCTTGATGTAAACCGTTGCGCTTGGGAGCTAAACAACTAGGAATCGATCTATAGGTATTGGAGCAACCAAACCACCACCTTCTCTATCTCTTCCTCTGGCTATAATGAACCGTGTGCGGTTAGCCACTCCACTCACATGAGGTCATCAGCTACAATCCTCTAGTGGCAAACACAAACCGTCTGCAATCAATTTTTTTACAGTATGCCTGCTCTTTGTTTATTAGTGGCTCCTCTAATGAAGAGTAGGACGTGTTCATCACTATTGTGGTGGCTCCGGCAACATTGCGGCCTGCGATACCGTTACGACGACGACGCACCTTGTGGTTCCACCATGACCTCTGAGATGATTGGTACCGAGCAAGATAAAACGAGCATGAGGTCGCCATAGGATTAATGCCGGGCAATATAGAAGCAACAGCGAGAACAGTGGAATAATAATCCAAGTCTTTAACTCTCAAGTCTTCCCCGCCATGAGTCAGTGAGTCACTCAACTTTCATGTTAGTTCCTTTGCCTATATATATATGGGTTAGGGGTGTCATAGGAGGCCGTGCGTCCTAAGCAACTTAGCCATGTTGTTGCTACGAGCCTTGCTCCTTCTACTTGTCTTCTATGCCGCGCTCCTCACCGCCGCCGTGCCATCTCCTCCTCCCGCGCCGGGGCCGCCGGAGCTGAACAACTGCCCTGACAAGTGTGGGGACATAGACATCCCCTACCCATTCGGCATCGGCCCCAGGTGCTCGATGTCCGACAGCTTCGTCCTCAGGTGCAGCAAGACGACGAGTCCTCCCACCCTGCTCAAGGGCAACATCAAGATCGCCAACATCACGCTGGAGACGGCGCAGATGTTGATATACACCTACCTGACCTACAAGTGCCGCGTGCCGGGCGGCAACAATACTATCGAGGACACGACGCAGAGCATGAACCTTACAGTCGGCGACCCGTTCCTGATCTCACCGTCGGAGAATGTGTTCACGGCCGTCGGGTGCAGCTTGACGGCCAGGCTCAAAGGCAGCAGCAAGGCCACCGCCGCCTACCTCACCGGCTGCATCACGACGTGCGCCAGGGTCAACAACACCGGGGACGACGGCACACCCTGCACCGGACACGGCTGCTGCCAGGCCTTGCTCACGCCCGGCCTCAAGAAAGTTAGCTTGGTGTGGGACGTGAACGAGCAAGGCGCACGTCCTGTGTCTGGCAACCTGTGCCAGTACGCCTTCGTCGCTACCAAAGGCTGGTACGTGAAGAAGTAACTTTTCCTTTTCTTTTTCTCGATGGGATTTCCTTTGCTTTCTATGGTGTGTACGGTCTGGCTGGCCAATTGGTGGATGTGTGGAATTGAAAAATATCTTAACCTTCCTTACCTAGTTGCTGATGTTTTAGTGAACCTAATATTAGCCATGCCAAAAAAGAAAGTGAAAGTGAAAGGATTTTCTTATTTTAACATGAAATAAATATATATGCCAATGATGAATACGAAAGGATAATAAAGGGAGGTGTGTTTCTCCGATTTTTCAGCCTGTCCACCTGCCCTAAGTTGCCCATAAAGTTGTTGCACATCATGCCACCCGTAAGTAAAAAAAAGGCTCTCTGTTAATTTTTCTCTAATTTTTCGGTCTGTCATCGAAATTGCCCCTAAAGTTGTAGTAAATTATCCACCCCGCCATCTGTAACTGAAAAAACCCTTCGTTAATTGTTTCTCTGAATTTTTAGTCTGTCATTGAAATTGCCCTTAAAGTTGAAGTAAATTGTCCACCCCACCACCCGTAAAAGTGAAAAAAAAACGAGTGTTCCTCTGAATTATTCGTACGTCATAGGGTCCTTCAGTTTTTCATCCATCATGAGACTGACCTTTTATTTTCCTTCTCATACACACATTGAGGATATATTAAAAAAATAACAAATCAAGGATCAAGTCGAATGCATCGATCCATTATGAGCATGTTAGAATGCACATGTCTTGTGTCCACATGCGCGCCGGTTGGTGCACAAATAATACGTTTATGGAGTGTGAATATTTGGAACTTGATTTGAAGACGACAGTTTTATTATCCCGTTGCAAAGCACGGGCCCTTTTGCTAGCTAGTATATGCCAAAGGACAGAAACATACTATAATGATACTAATCATGGGATACATATATGTTTCTTTGTTGGAACATGGCAGAAGAGTGAGCCGCCAGGTTCAAATTCCTTTGACTTACCTTATATTACATGAAGAGTGGCTCTTTCTTGGATACATGTTGAAACATGGCAGATGAGTGAACCACCAGGTTCAAATTCCTTTGACTTTCCTTACATGAAGAGTGGCTTTTTCTTGGTACAAAGAAAGAGTGTCTTTTCATGTACCAGATCCAGCGCAACCATCACAATAAATTCGCCGGACTCCAAAAGGTTGCTTTGAGCTACTTATATTCCAGGGATCTTCAGAAGAATTGATAATCGTGAGAATATGTTTAAAAGAGCAGGACCTTCTTTTATTGTTTCAAACTCTCCTGCGAAAGAGTATGTAAAACATTTATGCAAGCCCTAAAGAGTGAGTATTGAAGTGTTATCAAGGATTAAGAGATGATATTTCACCATAAAAGTATTATCATACATGTTTTACATGGGTGGAGAGTAACATTCCGTAAACTACTAACCAAGTTACTATGACCTTCCTATAACTTAGGGCCTGTTCGGCTCTCCACCGGCTCCGCAGAATTACAGGATCTGCGGAGTGCCTACTTTCCAACTCCACTGTTTTAGCCCGCAGCTCCGCTAGCTCTGTGGAGCCGAGTCCAGAGCGGAGGGAATCCGAACACCCCCTTAGTAATGAGGTTACTATAACTTGGTAATTACTAAACAGAAGAAAAAAATATGAAACATGTAACCATGGGATCTTACTTTGGAAGATCTTGTGGCAACGAACCAATGGTGAAAGCAGATCCTGAATAGGTTTGTCAGTTAAAGAGATAAAAGAGTCTTAGTGATGTCATGCTTGTGTGCATGTGTGAGAGCGGATGGGTGACATCGCATAGTATGGTTAAATGTATCATCGCTTTCTAGTCTCACCCATCATTTTATAGATGTTACAAATTTTGTGCGGATTGTCGTGTTGTTAGTCTAGACATATATATTTACATATATACATTGCAAGTTGCAAAAATCTTTACCTATACTAACGGCTGAATTTGTTGAATAGGTACAATTTCAAAAAAAGTGACCTGACTGGGAATATGACATTCCTCAATAGACTTGGAGGCGACGGAGTCATTCCAGTTGTTCTTGACTGGGCAATTAGGAATGGAACATGCCCATCGGCGCCAAAAGGGGATAACAATGAGAATCTTTCCCATGGCGCTTGTGCTAGCACCCAGAGCTACTGTGTAAATGCCAGTAATGGAGAACATGGCTATTTCTGCAGATGCTCCAAGGGATACACCGGCAATCCATACATAAAAGATGGATGCACAAGTTTGTTACTTCATTGCATTTTTTTCTATATTAATTTATTTAAAGGAACTTCATTTTTCCAGATGCTAC
The DNA here is from genome assembly GCA_034509565.1 of Triticum monococcum. NCBI lineage: Eukaryota > Viridiplantae > Streptophyta > Magnoliopsida > Poales > Poaceae > Triticum > Triticum monococcum. The sequence continues at coordinate 35,768,713 of CM067842.1, forward strand.
CATTAATATTGTGCATTCCTTGCAAAAATGAGTAATTTGCAATATTTAGATTGTATTGCACGTTACCAGTATGAAAATGTAATGTGTATGATTTGACATCTCAGGATTTTTTTTAATGCTCAATCATAGTTTTAAGAATAGAAAACTTAAGAATAAATATCAGTGAGCTTTGTCATTGTTTTTGTATTCACCAAACTGATCATATGCATTATTCTTCATACATCTTCAGATATTAATGAGTGCGAGCTGCGGAGATCCCCAAAGTCAACAATGTACAAGAACATGTATCCTTGTCACGGCGGGACATGCCATGATAGAGAAGGTGGTTACGAGTGTAAATGCAATTTCGGACGAAAAGGTGATGGTAAAAGTTACAAGGGTTGTGAACCCATCGTGTCCACGGCTGCAGTGGCAGTAATAGGTAATGCTCTCATTATTTTTTTAAAAAAATAAACAAATCCTATGGTATAGACGTGAGAAATTAAAATGGTTTATTTGTGAGCTGCGTTGAAAAATAAAATGTATGCGATGGTACATAATGTAAGTAGTGATGTCATTGTTTGCTAATTTTAGATCATCATACATACATATTTGTCGTTGCTGTGCAGGGCACCTTCGAAAACATTTTCCCATGAAATCTAGAAAACATATTTCCATGTTCGTTTTGGATTTGTTTAGAAACTAATAAATGTACTGTCAGAAGAAAAAAATGTTAAAGAGCTCAGTGGAGTTTGGAAACTAGTAATTATATTTTGAAATCTATTAACATACGGTACTATATTTTTTCACCATCCAAACATATTCTTATTCCACTGAATTTTAATATCTAATAATTAGTACATTGATGTCTATAGCTCAATCGACGGTCGTGTAGCCATCCAATTAACATCTTCTTATCTCTTTGTACTTCCATGAATCTCATGTTTAGACCCCGCATGTTGTTAAATATGACTTAGACATAATTGTTTCTCGATCATTCAAGAAATGGAAAAATGTTACGGTACATATCATCATTAGGTAAAAAACATGGAAGTTCACGTGGCACACGTCCTCCTGCAGGAACAATCGGTGCCATTGCATTACTCGTAGTGCTACTAATATTCTTACACATGGAACGCGAGAAAAGAAAGCTGAGGGACCGGTTCAATAAGAACGGTGGAGAGTTACTCAAAAGTCTCAAGATCGAGATCTTCACAAAGGAGAAGCTAGACCACATCACACATAACTACTGTGACATCATCGGCCAAGGCGCCTTCGGCAAGGTCTACAAGGGAACCATCGACGCTGGAGACAGTGCACAGGTCGCCGTGAAATGCTCGATCCCCATCAACCAGGACTGGAAGAAGGAGTCCTTCGCGAATGAGATCAAGATCCAGTCCAATATCAGCCACCGGAACCTGGTCCAGTTGATAGGATGTTGCCTGGAGACGGAGGTGCCCATGCTGGTCTACCAGTTTGTGCCCAGGGGGAGCCTCCACGACGTACTCCACGGCGATAATAAGAACCCTCTCCCGTTGGAAAAACGCCTGGATATCGCCATCTACTCAGCCATTGCCCTCGGATACATGCACTCGGAGGCGAGCCAGAGGACCATCCTCCATGGAGACGTTAAGTCGGGCAACATCCTCCTGGATGACGAGTTCGCGCCCAAGGTGTCAGACTTCGGGACGTCGAGGCTCATGTCCATCGACAAGGACCACACCAACTGGGTGGTCGGGGACAGCAGCTACATCGACCCCGTGTACATGAAGACCGGGCTGCTCACCGAGAAAAGCGACGTGTATAGTTTCGGCATTGTACTGCTGGAGCTCGTGACCAGGAAAAAAGCAAGGTATGACGGGAACCAGAGCCTGCCACTGGATTATGTCAAGGTTTCCATGGGCGGGGCGGCGAGGGAGATGTTTGATCCGGAGGTTGCATCTGGTGCGAAGGAGAACGAGGAGTGCCTTGAGGAGGTGGGCAAGATCGCGATGCAGTGTCTCAAGGAGGATGTGAACGACAGGCCCACCATGAGTGAAGTGGCTGAGAGACTTAAAATATGTAAGTGCCGGTGGTTGGAGCATGACAGGAAGACGAATGAGATATGCACTTAGTTACTGTCAGAAAAAAGTACTAGTTCTACCTACTTAAGATTTTTTTCTACAGTTAACTTGTACTACTTTGAGTAATTAGCTAGTATGCTCGCGTGTATCCCCGAGTTAAACTTTGTTTCGTGTACTTGTGTATAATTAATTTTTCCTTTTTGCGGATGTGGTACAGTTTTAATCAACTAATGCAATTATAATAGTATCTTGCTAGCGGAAAAAAGTTATCTTACTGACTTTCCAAGTCTTGTCTTATGAAAGTTTTAAACGGTCTTAATTAAGCTGGTCAAGTACATGGGGTTTAAAAACTTCATAGTTTTTGTCCAAATTCGTTCCCCTTGCAGATATGGACCCTAATCAAAATTTTCACGGAATTTGAAATAGAACCACACACAAACTCCATTAGAGACTAGGAAAGTACGAAATTGTCCTGACGGAACTCCTGCACAGGCTCCTCACCTGTTTTTGATTGTCCAGAACGACGCACGCACACACGTCATCATCTTTCCGTCGCCGAAAGGGGATCATATAGAAACACCGACAGAGAGATGTACTCTCTCCACTCCTAAATATAAAATATTGTTACAACCAATATACTCACATATCGGTTGTAATAATATCTTGTATTATATTATGGGACAAAGGGTGTAGATGCTTAGCATCCACCCCTTACGCATCCAACGGAAGCAGGTGGAACCAAGCAAATGGAACGAGCTGTCTAAAAGCTGTACATCCGACGAACGCTCTGCAGCAAAGTCAAACTCATGGCGAGAGGGCAAACCGTGCGAGAACGAGAGAAAGGGCGCGAGACAACGAAGGAAAAGAAGTATAATTCTTGAAGGAAGCGATCGCGGGAGGTATACCTGCCAAAACCTCGGGCCAGGCCGGGCTTTGGGCCTGGGCTAGCCAAGCCCGAGGCAAAAAACCTAGGCCCGGCCCGGGCCAGCCATCAGGCATGGTTTTTGGGCCCAAGCCCAGCCTGAACACGTAAAAGCCCGTCGGGCCTTTTCAGAAAAGCGCAAAAACAACGGGCCCGGCCCAGCCATTGGGCTCAAAATCTAGGCTCGAGCCCTCCCAAGAGCAGCATCGGGCTGAGTTGGGTCGGGCTTTTTCGGGCCGGGCTGGGCTTCCCATGGCCAGGACTAGCCGGAGGGGACGAGCTGCCTTACTCATCGATCCTGTGTAGGTCTCAACAATCTGTCTTTCTCTTGCCTTCTTCCTCGTAAATGGTTCACTGAAATTGATCAATCTTTTTATCATCACATTGTTTTGAACATGGTCAATCTTTCCCTTTGATCATGAAAGAACAATGAGCTGATATTCAATTCAGAATTCTGCACATAGACATGTTACGGTTTAGTGAAAAATTCAAGTAAAGATGCACAATCTAAACTTGTATGCATGCACATGTGTTTTTTTGGAAATGGAGGCGGACCCCTAGCCTCTGCATCATAATGATGCATGCAGCCATCTTATTAAAAAATCCACGAAGTACCACAAAGTTAAAAAAATATTACAGCTCGCAAGCGGAGCGAATCAAAAGGATAAAAGGAAAATACATGCTGACAATCATAACCAGTACGGCAATATGAAGGATAAGCTTCCTAGACTCCTATCATGTTATGCGACCGTCATCCGAACCGGTTGAATATAGCCCGTGCTACCATCTCCCACTGGTTGCACCTACTAATCAAAGGCTCCCTGGAGTCCATAGGAGTGAGTAAGGACCACGTACGGATCTATGCGATAGCTTTGAAGATGACCTGCAAGAAAGTTAAATTGTATTGTCTGTTAAAAATAAAATCATTTCTACAGTTTCATATAGCCCACAGAAGCGCATATATTCCAATCCGAATACGAGCCGCAGTAGTATGTTCAACCCCACCTAACCACGTTCGAAACAACGACTCAATGTCAACTGGAGGGTTAATGTTGAAGGCTATATGAATCGTTCTCCAAAGCAATTTGGCGAGTGAGCATTCAAGGAATAAATGCTGTATTGTTTCATCATGATCACAAAAGCAACAACGTGAACTATCTACCGATCGCCTCTTGATTAAGTTGTCCTTGGTGAGTATGACTTGCTTGTGGACAAACCACATAAAAAATTTAATACGCAAGGGAACCTTAATCCTCCAAATATGCAACGATCTTGAGATTGGGCCAGAATTAATCAAATCCATATAAAAAGATTTCACCGTAAAACCCCCATTTTTAGCTAATTTTCATTGCGTCGAATCTGGCTGGTCGGAGAGTTGAACATCTATCAATCGCCGAACCAAGTGCATCCAGGCTGTCCATCGCTCACCAACTAACGCACGTCTGAACTGAATATTCAAGGGAACTGTTTGGAAAACTGTGCCTATGTAATCCTCTTACATTGCACAATGGTATAAAGGGTTGGATATTGGACGGCCAAGGGTGTCTCTCCTAACCACGTATCCTCCCAAAATCTTATTGACATCCAATTGCCAACCAAGAATTTGACCCTACGAATGAACAAATCCTTCGTTCTCATAAGCCATTTCCAGAATGGCGAGTCAGTTGGTCTCATGGCAACCTGGGCGAGTGTTTTCGACTGCAAATATTTATTGCGCAAAATCCGTGCCCACATGCCCTCCGGCTCTATCTCTAACCTGTAGAGCCATTTGCTCAGAAGGCATTTATTCTTGATTTCTAAGTTCTCAATACTGAGACCACCCTGGTCTTTTGGTCGGCAAAGGATATCCCATCGCGCGAGTCGGTATTTCCTCTTGGCCTCATCAAACTGCCAGAAGAACCGGGATCTAAAGAAATCAATTCGCTTTTGTACCCCTTTCGGAATTTCGAAGAACGATAGTAGGAACATCGGCATACTAGTCAGTACCGAATTAATCAGCACTAACCGACCTCCATAAGACATAAGCTTGCCCTTCCAACAGCTCAGCTTTTTCTCAATTTGATCTTCGATACACTTCCATTCTTTATTAGATAACTTATGGTGGTGAATCGGTATGCCCAAATAACTAAATGGTAAAGAACCTAATTCACACCCGAACAATTGTCTATAAGTGTCTTGCTCGTCTTTGACCTTCCCAAAGCAGAACAACTCACTCTTGTGAAAGATTATCTTTAAACCAGACAATTGTTCAAAGAGACATAATATAAGTTTCATATTTTGCGCTTTAGCAATGTCATGTTCCATGAATAGGACAGTGTCGTCAGCGTACTGTAGGATGGATACTCCTCCATCAACCAGACGAGGGACTAACCCCTCCACTTGATCGACCATGCTGCTTGGCTCTGCCAATAAGAATGGCCAACATATCGGCCACTATATTAAAAAAGAGAGGAGACATGGAATCTCCTTACCTGAGACCCTTGTGTGTATGAAAATAATGACTGATATCATCATTAACCTTGATTCCGACACTACCCTTCTGGACTTGAGAACCCACCTGGTTCCACTAAGCCTCACTAAATCCTTTCATGCGCATTGCCTGCTGAAGGAAAGGCCACTTAAATTTATCATATGTCTTCTCAAAATCCACTTTGAAGATAACTCCATCTAGCCTCTTCAAATGGATTTCATGTAGCGTTTCATGCAAAACGACCACCCCTTCAAGTATGTGTCGCCTTGGCATGAACGCTGTCTGGCTGGGTTGTACCACTGAATGAGCAATTTGTGTCAATCTATTGGTACCCACCTTTGTGAAAATTTTGAAACTCAAATTAAGAAGACATATGGGCCTGAATTGTTCGATCCGAACTGCTTCTTCTTTCTTTGGCAACAACGTAATCATGCCAAAGTTAAGATGAAACAACTCAAGATGACCGTTAAAGAAATCATGAAACATAGGCATAAGATCATCCTTAATAATATGCCAACATTTCGTATAGAATTCAGCAGGAAACCCATCTGGTCCCGGTGCTTTATTCGGTTTCATTTGGGAGATTGCATCCAAAACCTCCTTCTCAGTAAATGGTGCAGAGAGAATATCCTTCTACTCTACCTGGAGCTGAGGGATATCTCCAAAAACAGATTCATCTAGGGCCACCGTGCTTGCTTCCGGATGCCCAAAAAGTTGTTTATAGTAATTAAATATATATATGAGCTTTCAGATTCTCATGACCCACTATTGTCCCCTTGTCCTCTTCAAGCTCTATGGTTTTCTTCTTCCTATGTTTACCATTTGCAATCATATGGAAGAATTGTGTATTGTCATCCCCTTGGACAACCTTAAGCACTTTAACACGCAGTGCCCACTTGAGCTCCTCTTCTCTTAAAAGAGCTCGTATGCCTTGCTCAGCTTTAGACTTGGAGTTTTACTCATTAACCGTAAGGAGATTACTTTCGGCTTTTAAATCTAGCGCTTCAAATAATTGAGTGAGTCGTTCTTTTTCTTGTTTGTAAATCCCACTCTCGTTTCTGGCCCAACCTTGCAAAAACTGTCTCAGATGTCTGACCTTATTTTGCCATCTCTCAATACTAGTTCTTTCACTAACAGGCTTTGCCCATTCGTGTGCAATGATCTCCAAAATAATTCTTTCTCGAACCAACCTAGTTCGAGAGAGAAAGCATTCTTGTTCGCAACATGTTTAGCCTCTGCCGGGTCTACAAGAAGTGGTGTGTGATCTGAGATCGCTCTCTGCATCGCATGAACCGACACCAAAGGGTACTTTTGTTCCCAATCCACACTAGCGAGTACCCTATCCAACTTCTCATAAGTCAAAGTGGGAAACGAATTGTCCCATGTAAATTGTCTACCGGTGAGCTCAATTTCTCTCAAATTAAGACTCTCGATAATCATGTTAAACATCATAGACCAGCGTCCATCAAAATTGTCATTGTTCTTTTCATCTCTCCTCCGAATTATATTAAAGTCTCCACTGACTAGGAATGGCAAAGTTTCATCTCCACATATCCGCACTAAGTCGGCTAGAAAATCTGGTTTAAGTCTAGGTTGTGCTGCCCCATATACAGCCACAAGAGACCATCGGAAACCATCCAATTTTGATCTCACCCGAAACTTGACCGCAAAATCTCCCCGAACCACGTTAATCACCTCAAGTGTTTCACACCGAACCCCTAGTAATATCCCACCGGACCTTCCTCTAGGAGGTAACACGTGCCAATCAAAATCAATTCCTCCGGATAGAGTTCCAAGGAACTATGAGGTAAAATTATCTCGTCGTGTTTCCAAAAGCGCAATAAAATCTAAATGCTGCTCTATCATTGTCTCAGCCAAGAACCTACATTTAGCCAAGTCAGCTAGACCTCTGCTATTCCAAAAGATTCCTTTCATAAGTCATCATGGATTTTTTTTCTTAAGCTTAATCCTAGCACTTCTACGGACCGCCGAAGTAGGATAAATTTTTAGTTTCCAGGGTCGCTTGGGCTTCTCCCGTCACACTTCGTGACTGTAGGGTCGGCAACACACGAGACAGTTCCATCCATCATTAGAGGCTCTACAGTTTCCATAGTCTCCAACCCCTCCTCATCTTCGGCCTCCTCACTAGGCAAGAGATTATGGCAAATGTTTTCAAGAGCTACAATTCCTAGATTGTTTACTTCATCGTCATTCATGGGTTTGACTGATGCGAGGTTTCGAATTATTTCATAAGCCCGCTCTGCTTCTAAATCTAAAAGATCATTAACAGATTTCGCTACCTCCTTTTCATTTGAACCCAAATTTATTCCTAAGTCATTTGCCTTATCAATAATTTCATGCTCGGTGAAATGCATAATTGAACAACTCTTATCAAAAGACATACCTATAGTTGCCTCGACATCTCGAAGCATGGCCGCCCTCTTGGCGCGCGCTAACTACAGGTAGTCAGCATCAGGCTGTCCCTGGATCCGGTGGCTGACACGCCTGCCAGCCGTGACCGAATCCCAGATCCCACCGAAGGCGACAAGCTCCTCCGTAGTCCTCTCCCGAGGCGTGTGCTCCCCACTCCGACTCCCTTCCCTAGCTGCCGATGAAGAAGGGTAAGGCGCGGTCGAGTGGGTAGCACGAACCAACGTGGTGGGAAAAGGAGACCGTGGAGCCACTTCCTCCACAGTTTTATTCCCCCCCCCAAACCACCAGCGCGGCGCGGAGATGACGTCGGAGAAGAAGATGTGCGGGCCACCCGCCCGTGCTCCTAACCATGCTGGCTGGGCCTGCCCTGCAGTGAGAGGACAGGGTGGGCCTCCAGCCCGCGCCTCTCCTCCAGATGGCAAGGGGCCGCCGCGGCCGGGCTGGGGTTGCAGGCCTCCTGCCCACCACCCCCCCCCCCCCCGACCCACCAGAGGTAGACCGCTAGCCAATGAATCCTGCGGCCCGGGATCAACCCTCTGAGACAAAAGAACCTTAGGCGAAACAGCGGCAGGGGGCATCACTGGCGGTAACTCGAGCTCCTCTGGATCATCCGTCTCCACTCTGTTACTCCATAACCGGCTAGGCGGAGACCATGCTCCAAAAGAACCAAACCGAAGTGTGTTCATTGGTGTCGTGGAAGATGACACCTTTTTGGCCGATGTATACGCCTTACCCTGCGACTCCGGCTCCTTAGCCGGCTCCCGAGGTGTGCTCTCAGGCACGTTGTCCTGATTCCCAGGGGCACCATCACCCTCAGTCGTATCCATGTCCTGAATCTTATCTCCCTCCTGAGGTATCGGTGTATCCTCAATCCCAATCTCTAGCACGTATGTGACCCCGGCATGTGTCCACTTGACCACATCCGGTACGAACTCCAAACTGACTACGCTGACAAGTAACCTCGCTGCTCCGTGTGCACGAGTAAATGGCATGTCAACCTGTTTCGTCTTACCAATGAGGGACCCCAAGCTCCAAGCTACTAGAAAGTGATTAATATATTTGCGTGGTGCACCATAAAAACGAACCCAGACCTTCTCTAAAGGTGTACCCTCGGGCTCCTTCTCCTCCCACTTATCAAAGCCCATAATAATATTGGTACTCTGTACTCTGCACATGCCAAACTTAAGGATATGCAACTGATCCTCCTTAGTGGGAAAATCAACCTTGTAAGTCTGGGTCTCCAACTTGACAAGGCCCCACTGGTGGTTGCCTGGTACTAGGTCCTGTAACTGTCGCACAATCTGTGCCTCTGTCAAAATCCCATTAGTAACCTTGACAACAGCGGGGAAGGAGCTCTCTTGCACATAAGTCATAGGTGCCACATCTGGTGACTCAAAAAACATTAGCTCCTGACAGCAAACTTCATAGTTATTGACCACCGGCTTGGGGCCAGAAAGAAGCGGACAGTCACCGGTCACATGCTGCGATCTACAACACTAATCACATAATTCTATGGTACACTCTGCCACAAAATGCCCCGGCTCGCCACATCTATAACACGGTAACTTCTTCTTAATAGCCCACTTTGATAGCTTCTAACCATCACGCTTGTCTGGAACCTTATCAGAGCCTCCGTCGGCAACCATAACAACTCTGGTACTGGTCACCGGAATGCTGACCGCTACCAAGGCCCGGACTGCGTCTACAGCCACCTTGGGAAGAGCAGGTGAGTCCACCTACACCGTAGCAGCAGGCTCGGCTTGCGCCATCGCGGCCGTAGCAACCGGCGATGGAGGAGGCCGCGGTGGAGGCGGGCGCCGACCCCCTCCTCTCCCGCCTCAGAAATTACGGTGTGCTCCCCGGTTATACCGGTTAGTTGGGCCGGCCACCCCCTCGACAAAATTGCCAGGAGGTCCTTGAAAACTGCGTCTCGGTCCGCCGCCATTGTACCATCCAGAGCCACGTCTACTGCCCGATGAAGAGCCACGGTGCTGACCCTAGCCGTACGCACGTCATCACCCCACTGTCCATAGTGGTTGTATCTGAAGCCATCATCACTGTAGTCCTGGGCACCGCCGCCATAGCCATCCCGACCATGGCCGCCGCCCTGTCCGGCGACTTGGGCACTGCCCCGCCCGGTGACTTGGGCGCCGCCACGCCCGGCGACATCAGCGCCGCCACGCCCGGTGACCTGGCCTTCGGCCAGCGCCTCCTGCTGCCTCACGGGAGCCCGGCCAGGAGCTGGGGCCGTGTTAGTTCTTTCAGGTGCCGGGTGTTGGTGTCAAAACCGGCGGATCTCGGGTAGGGGGTCCCGAACTATGCGTCTAAGGAGGATGGTAAGAGGAGGCGGGGGACACAATGTTTACCCAGGTTCGGGCCCTCTCGATGGAGGTAATACCCTACTTCCTGCTTGATTGATCTTGATGATATGAGTATTACAAGAGTTGATCTACCACGAGATCGTAGAGGCTAAACCCTAGAAGCTAGCCTATGATTATTATTGTTCCTGTCCTACGGACTAAACCCTCCGGTCTATATAGACACTGGAGGGGGCTAGGGTTACACAGAGTCGGTTACAAGGGAGGAGATCTACATATCCGAATTGCCAAGCTTGCCTTCCACGCAAAGGAGAGTCCCACCCGGACACGGGACAAAGTCTTCAATCTTGTATCTTCATAGTCCAACAGTCCGCCCAAGGTATATAGTCCGGCTATCCGAGGACCCCCTAATCCAGGACGCCCTCAGTAGCCCCTGAACCAGGCTTCAATGACGATGAGTCCGGCGCGCAGATTGTCTTCGGCATTGCAAGGCGGGTTCCTCCTCCCAATATTCCATAGAAGATTTTGAACACAAGGATCGTGTCCGGCTCTGCAAAACAAATTCCACATACCACCGTAGAGAGTATATTATTCCACTAATCTAATATGCTGATAACTTTTCATAACGTGATGTCCTGCCATGGCCCGGTCATTGTGAACCGTTTTTCCCTGCCTGCCACTGCACGTGTTGCGAGGCAGTTTTATTGGCACGTCTTGTCGAAGCAGAGATCGTGTTCCCCTTATCACGGGATTCTCATCAATACGGATATGGGTAACCCAACCGCGCCATCAATTGCGGCGCTTGGGAATAAGCGATTTTACGGGGAAAGTAGGGAGGCACACAGTTTCTACTGCCCTTATAAAGGGACAAGGACTCCTCTTTTTCACCCACGCCTTCTTCTTCCCTACCCATCCACTCTCGCGCACTCGAGCTCCAGCGCCCAAGTTCTCATTTTCTCCGCAAAACCATTCCAAACATGTCCGGAGCGGGAGGCAAGTGGACGGTCTCCTCCGTTACGGAGGAGAACATTATGAAGCTCCGGGAAGCTGGATACCTTGCCGCTGACATTTCGCACCGGCTCCCAGACGCGGGGCAGATCGTCCCTACTCCAGAACCCCACGGGAGGGTTGTATTCCTTACCCACTTCGTCCGAGGGCTCGGATTTCCCCTCCACACATTCGTCCGCAGGCTCATGTTCTACTACGGGCTGGACTTCCATGATCTGGCCCCCAATTTCATCCTCAACATCTCGGCGTTTATTGTCATGTGCGAGGCCTTCCTCCGCATCAAGCCCCACTTCGGCATGTGGTTGAAGACCTTCAACGTGAAACCGAAGGTGGTGGTCGGCCAGCAAGAGGAGTGCGGGGGCGCCATGGTGGGCAAAATGCCCAACGTCACCTGGCTCGAAGGCTCCTATGTGGATAGTGTGAAGGGGTGGCAATCGGGGTGGTTCTACATCACCGAGCCGCGCGACACCAACTGGGTGGCGGCCCCCAAAATTTGATCCGGCATCCCCATGCGGCTCACCTCCTGGAAAGGGAAGGGCCTATCCCGGGGTTCATCGGTGGAGCTGATCGGACTCCAGAAATGTGTTAGAAACATGATAAGCAAGAAAATCAAGCTTGTAAACGTGGTGCAGGTCATGCCCTTCCACCGGATCCTTCCGTGCCAAAGACGGGCATTCAATACATGGGAGTTCGACCCGGCCAAGCACCAGACGCTGCGAGAGCTTTTCGACACGACGCACCAAGACGTCTGGAAGGTGCTTTTCAAGGTCGCCGAGGTACCTCCTCCCCTTACCGAGGATCGCGGACTCAGCGCAAAGCGCCCTGCCAATCCAGAAAGCTCTTTATATCTCATAAGATGTTCCTTTCCCCAGTATAATCATGTGAGGGATCTAAGCCTCAATGCCATTTTAATAGGACTGGGTAGCGACAGCGGAGCGGATCGATTGTCCGGCCCCACTGTCCGAAGATCTAGCAAGGGCTCTCTTAACGGAGATGCTGGTTCCGGCGCCCTATGAGGCGCCGGAGAAGAAGGCCAATAAGAAGGCCGTGGGGACCAGGAAAGGTCGCCGGCGCAAGGTTGTATCGGACTCATCGTCCGATAACACTGAGGCGCCCTCCTCCCATGAAAACGAGGAGGAGGAAGAGGAAAGTTCTCCCCCCTAGCCGGGGGAGACAAGAAAAGGAAGGCCGCCCCATCTGGGGAGGCCGAAGGGTCCAAGAAGGGAAGGACCCTCCTTCCGGACTACTCCACAACAGCCGCTTACAAGCGACGAGGAGTGGTTGCCCAGGGACAAGCCCCTAACAAAGTCATAAGTATCCGGATACCATAATAGTTCTGGTATGTTTTGTTTTATTGCTTCTTATCATGCCAAACATGATCATGCAGGCCAGCCAAAGCCCATATCGACGTATCCTCTTCGGATGAGTCTTTGGGCCAGTCGGTGATGAACAGCGATTCACTCCCGAGCGGCACCTCCCCCCGCCCTACGGACGACGTCGAGGTGTTGTCTCAAAGGGCACCGGACCAAGGGGAGATAGTTCTGGAGGCGCCCCAAGGCGACATCCCAGACGCTGGGTGCATGGGGGGCAAGACCCCCATGGGCTCTAATGACGGGGGCAACAAGTTTGCCGCCGGAACCTCCAGTGGTTCTAGATTCTGCCAGGCGACCCCTCGCTAAGGGGGGCGAGCCATCTGTGCCGATGGCCTTTGTCCATCCAGAGGCATCGGACAATTTGCTGGAAGTGCTTCGCGACGCTTCCATTGACGAAGAGCACCGCACTATCATGAGTGCGGTGGTCGAGAAGGTTCGGTCCGCCAAAAGCGGACTGACTGAAGCCTGTGCCAGCCTCCTAACAGGATTTGAGGTAAGTAATCAAATTATGAGAAAATGTTACAGCATAAACATTAGCCCCTGATGCTCTGTTTGGTGTTCGCAAAGAAAGGCCGAACAGAGGATCAAATAATAATCACAGGAGTCTAATCAGAATATGTCTAGGTGAATAAAAAGGCTTCGCTATTGGTCGCTGCCACTCGTACGGCAGAGGTCTCCGCACTGAAGCGGGACCTTGAGCGATGCGAGGAAGAGCTCGGCCTTACCAAGAGGCAGCTCGAACAGAACAAAGGTAAGTGATACCCCATCTGTATATTGATAAAGAAAAAAGAAGGTGGTTGTTAGATCATAGGATCATCATGAATTTTGCTAGGGGCCACGACTGAAGTGGCGGCCCTGAAGAAGGCGCTGTCCGAGGCCGAAGACAAAGCAGCCATGGAGCGCACCGAGCGCGAGAAGCAAGAGGCCCGAGTCGGTGAGGTTCAGCATGAGCTCCAGGATTTTGTCAAGAAATACGAGTCCTTGGAGCGTGACTCTAAGACGCAAGGGTCCGAGCTTGCGAAGGCCCTCGAGAACGCACAAAATGCCAAGGCCAAAGCCCAAAAGGCCCTCCAGGAAATTCAGGCGGTCAAGAAGATAACGGCGGGTAAGGCATTCAATATGCAAAGCAAGCATGTGAAGGAAACTTTCCTTTTACTTACTCGAATCCGGAGCTCTCCAGGAGCGTTCGCAGATCTACCCAACAGCGTATCGGATGCCGCGGAGTTCTACCAGGCCGAGGAAGGGAGCTCAACGGAGAAGTTCTTCTGGTCTCAGTATACTGGGACCGAACATCCGATGCCCTGGAGCAACCAGTTGAAGCTACTGGTCGAGCTTCACAAGACGGCCGAACTGGCCATGAAGGGTCCCATACTCCGGATGTGGCCTGGCGAGCCCCTGCCTGGCAGCTACTTCGGCCTGGTAAAGCGGCTTGTGAATGCCTGCCCACGGTTTGAAGTCATAAAGCGGCCTGTCTGCATTAAAGGTGCGTGCAGGGCCTTTGCCCGGGCGAAAGTGCACTGGGCGAAGATGGACGCCGAAAAGATGGTGAAGGAGGGGCCGCCGGAGGACAAGGAGCATCGCCACCCCGAAAAGTATTATGACAGTGTTCTGAAGGGTGCTCACCTTGTGGCGGAGGAATGTGCTAAGGATGTAATTTTTGAATGAATGTACTCATGTGATCCTGTAATATGAAAACGAGTTCATGTGCGCTATATAACGCTTGTTGATTTAAAATATTACCTTATGTGCGGTCGTTTATAAAATTTGAGAGTTGGCTAGTCGTCGGCTTCTGCCCCCATGTAATTAGTACTGAGGTGTTCGGGATAGATCTTAAACACTCTTTATCCAAAAAATTTGGTCCTTTAAGGAGGTGTTTAGCGCAGCAAACAAGGCAATCGGACTATAAAGCTTTATCACTCTCACTTAGCCATAGAAGCCTACAATTTTAAATTTCAGCGAAGCCCCTAGTATTCAGAAGGCCGAACTTGGGACGCTATGTACGCCTAAATCGGACAAGGCCGACTCCTCGCCCGAAGCGGAAAAAATCTTTCAGGATTTGAGACCCCTCGAATAGCGACCAGCTCTCGCCGCATCATGACAGTCAGTTTTCGGCTTTCTCTACTGAGGTGCTCGTCCGAAAGAACCGGGACACAATCGCAATAGTTCTCCCAGTGCTACCTTAGCCGATATAGCGGAACGTAAGGTACCAAAACATGGGAGCCGGGCAAACCCAACTATTGACCCAAGACATGATTCGGAGCTGATGCATATAATGCTATAAGTTCGGGGTGCCACACTGTCGAAAGTGTGAGGACTTTTCTTGCCGTGTTATGGGGTACACTGAAGCCCCTGGCGCACTGGACGTATCAGAATGTACGGGTGCAATTTGTCGTAAATAAGCAGACAGGGAAAAAAGATGAAGGAATGCAATAATAAGCTAATGTTGTACATTCTTATTTAAATGATACGTCAAAGCGTAGGTATACAAGTAGTGCAATAAGTAAAAATAGGACTATTTTACATGTCCTATCCAAGGGCAAGCTGCATGTGGGTATGTAAAACAGGTATAGCGATTGTTATCAAAGACCACCGGGGGATTCCCTTGTACGTCAAAGCTTCTTGCTTCCTTGGTGTTTCCTTCCTGTGACGGGTCCGATAATCAGGCGATCGGAGAGGGCCTTCAGATAATAGGGGCCTGAAAGGAAAAAAATGTTAAAGATATATGGGTCCTGAGGCGGTTGAGCCGCATTGTGGGACGTGCCATAGCCGTGCCTCTGCCTATGCCCATGGTATCTTGAGTGCGTATTTATGTAAGCGCGGCGTGAATTTGTCCGCTTGACTGGGAATGGGATGGAAGCTGAATTGCTAGGCGAGCTCTGAATGTGCCGGGCGATCCTGTTGCAGGGTACTCCAGACTCGCTTGAAGGTGTCCGGGGGCTTTTTCGCCGAATTGGCGGTTTGTCTCAGAAGGCTGCTTTGCACATCTGCTGCGAGGGCCGCAGTGTGCTCCTCCGTACGGAGCGAGCGTTCTGTGTTTCCACTAACTGTTTGAAGAAAATATGCCCTAGAGGCAATAATAAAGTTATTATTTATTTCCTTATATCATGATAAATGTTTATTATTCATGCTAGAATTGTATTAACCGGAAACATAATACATGTGTGGATATATAGACAAACAGAGTGTCACCAGTATGCCTCTACTTGACTAGCTCATTAATCAAAGATGGTTATTTTTCCTAGCCATTGACATGAGTTGTAATTTTATTAACGGGATCACGTCATTAGGAGAATGATGTGATTGACTTGACCCATTCCGTTAGCTTGGCACTCGATCGTTTAGTATGTTGCTATTGCTTTCTTCATGACTTATACATGTTCCTATGACTATGAGATTATGCAACTCCTGTTTACCGGAGGAACACTTTGTGTGCTACCAAACGTCACAACGTAACTGGGTGATTATAAAGGTGCTCTACAGGTGTCTCCGAAGGTACTTGTTGGGTTGGCGTATTTCGAGATTAGGATTTGTCACTCCGATTGTCGGAGAGGTATCTCTGGGCCCACTCGATAATGCACATCACTATAAGCCTTGCAAGCATTGCAACTAATGAGTTAGTTGCGGGATGATGTATTACGGAACGAGTAAAGAGACTTGCCAGTATCGAGATTGAACTAGGTATTGAGATACCGATGATCGAATCTCGGGCAAGTAACATAGCGATGACAAAGGGAACAACGTATGTTGTTATACGGTCTGACCGATAAAGATCTTCGTAGAATATGTAGGAGCCACTATGAGCATCCAGGTTCCGCTATTGGTTATTGACCGGTGACGTGTCTTAGTCATGTCTACATAGTTCTCGAACCCGTAGGGTCCGCACGCTTAACGTTACGATGACAGTTATATTATGAGTTTATATGTTTTGATGTACCGAAGGTTGTTTCACTAGTAGAAAAGGGGGCAACGGTCCAGGCTGGGTCAGCCCATTAGTCCCGGTTCAATCTAGAACCGGGACCAATGGGGGCATTGGACCCGGTTCGTGAGCCCAGGGGGCCGGCCGGGCCACGTGGGCCATTGGTCCCGGTTCGTCTGGACCTATTGGTCCCGGTTGGTGGGACGAACCGGGACCAATGGGCCTCGCTCCTGGCCCACCACCATTGGTCCCGGTTGGTGGCATGAACCGGGACCAAAGGCTCCCCTTTAGTCCCGGTTCATGCCACCAACCGGGACTAAATGGTCGGTCCTCATTGCGATTCACAGTTTATTCCCACCTCGCCAACCAAAGGGCGCCCACACTGGTTTATAAGCCCGTCCCTCTCTCCCTTGTTGAGCTCCTCTCAAAATGAAAATAGATGCCCCTATACAGGAAATTTGACCTAAATTCATCATGAATTTCTCTGAAATTCATAGAAATTGATTATGAATTTAGGTTGAATTTTCTCTATCGGCGCATCTATGTTCATTTTTTTAGTAAAGTTAATCACAAACTTGAGATTCACACAAATTTCAAAGAATTCAAATTTTAACTATTCTAATTTGAAAACTAATGGCACTAACAGAAAGTTTATAATTTTTGGTATCTCTGTGGAGAAAGATTGTAGATAGTAAATATAATACACAAAGTGTTTTCAAATTTGAAAAGTAATGGCATTAACAAAAAGTTTATAATTTTTCTAGAACTAAAAGCATAAAGAATTAAAAAATAAAGCAAAAAACAAAAGAAAATAAATAATCCAGGAAACAAAACAAAAAAACTGGAAAAAATAGCAACAATAAGTATTTTGTTGTAAGTAGAAACAAAACAAAATAAATTGTTAGCAAAAAGAAACTTTAATAGCAAAAAGAATTATCATAAATATTTCTCTTGTTACAAATTAGTGATTCACATAAATTTCAAAGAATTCAAATTTAAACAATTCAAATTGGAAAATTAATGGCACTAACAGAAAGTTTATAATTTTTATTACCTAAAACCAAAAATAATAACTGAAAAACAAGTAAGTATTTTGCTGTAAGTAAAAAAACAAAATTAAATATAGCAACAATAAGTATTTTGTTGTAAGTAAAAACAAAAAAAAACAAAAAAAAGTGCCACCTACTGGGCACCCACGGCCTGAATACGACTAGAAACCCTACCATGGGCCAGGATTCAGGCCCGCGGGAGGCCTAGTAGGCCCACAGGCACACATTGCATGGTTAGGCCCGAAAGCCTGCTTTAGAGAGGAGCTCGAGAGGGAAGGCGCACCGCACCTTATAAACAGGTGCGGCTCCCTCTCAACTAGCAGGTGGGACTAAACATTTGGGCGCGGGGCAGCACAAGGCTGTTGGTCCCGGTTGGTGGCACCAACCGGGACTAAAGGGGGCATTGGTCCCGGTTGGTGCCACCAACCGGGACCAATGCCCCTCTTTAGTCCCGGTTGGTTCCACCAACCGGGACCAAAGGCCGCCGCTTCCCGCCCTTTGGGCTGCCGAAAAGTGGCCTTTGGTACCGGTTGGTGGCACGAACCGGGACCAAAGGTGGGCATTGGTCCCGGTTTGGGCCACGAACCGGGACCAATGGCTTTGCTATATAAGCAAAGATTTAGGAAATTTTCACATTTCCCTCGCAGTTGCCCCCAACGACGCCGAGCACATCGACGCCGCCAGGCTGCCCTGACGCCGTCCGCCGCCCCTGTCGTCGCCCCCGACCGCGCCGTCGCCGTCGCCACCCCGTGCCCCCCTGCCTCCTCGCCGCCGACGCCGTGCCCCTAACCGTCGCCGTCTGCCGCCCCTGCTGTCGCCCCCCGACCGCGCCGTCGCCGTCGCCGTCGCCGCCCCGTGCCCCCTTGCCTCCTTGCCACCGACGCCGTGCCCCTCCTCCCCGATCGGTGCCCCGATTGCGTAATTTCCTAAATTTAGATGTGTAGTTAATTTAGATGCGTAATTTAGGATGTATAGTTAATTTAGATGTATAGTTAATTTAGTTGTAGTTAATTCAGATGTATAGTTTAGATGCAAAAGTTAGATTTTTTTTTTCTGTTCATACATTTTTTTGGTGATATTATTGTTGCATATGCAAAAGTTTGTGTGTTCATATATATGCAAAGAATATGTCAATTTTTTCATAGAATTTTTATGATTTTTTTCTGTTGTAATTTTGTTCATAGAATTTTTATGATTTTTTTCTGTTGTAATTTTGTTCATAGATTTTTTATGATTTTTTCTGTTGTAATTTTGTTCATAGAATTTTTATGAAGAAGAATAACATGAGAAATAAATAAGAAGATGAAAAAGAAGAAAAAAAAAGAGGAGAAGAAGAAGGAATAGAGGAGAAGAAGAAGAATTCTTCTTCTTCTCCTCTATTATTCCTTCTTCTTCTCCTCTTTTTTTCTTTTTTTTCTTCTCCTTTTCCTTTCTTCTTCTCCTCTTTTTTTCTTCTTCTTCCTCTTCTTATTTTTGTTATCGGGTATGTCGTTGTCGACATACCCCCCCTCCCCGATAACTTTTAGTAATTAGTACCACTTAGAAAGTGTTTAATGGAATTAGTTAGAACTAGGTAAACTTGTTTATTTTTAGTCAGTACTACATTATTCTATTTATAGTAAGTGCTTAGTAGTTGAACTAGTTGATTTAATAAAACTGGTTTATTTTACTATAGAAGTAGTTTATTTTTAGCAAGAAAATTAATAGAACTAGTTTATTTTTTTAGTTAAAGCAATTATTGCTGTATCGACGTGGATGATGCCTATCCCGCATCCTCGTCGTCGAGTCGGCGGAGGATGACACCTGCTTGACCAGATGGGCCATGTCCGGGACTGGGCTCCGCCGGGGTGGTACTGGGAGGCGCTACCTTCCGGGGGGAGTAGCTTGGTGAGGAGCCAGTCCGTCGTTGACCCGATCCTTGTTTGGTGGCGGTGGCGGGGGCCAGTGACGGTGCCGAGGCTTCCGGACACCACGGAGGTGGTACGTCACCGTGTCAGCGAGGAGGACGAGCACGTCCGTCGCTACATGGTTGCGTTGGAGGGCAGGTTCGAGAATACCTGGCAGGTTCTTCATGGATCTCACTGGAGCTATGATCCTGTGATTGTTCCTTCCCTTTGGGTGTCCACCGCCCGCGCCGATACCCGTCGGGAACTACGGTTCTAGCTGTACTGGCGATATGTATGATATATAGTATTCGACATGTATTAGTGATAATATTCGATGTACGGACACATGGAGATGATGTAGTTTTTCTTATAATTGAAGGCATCCTAATTTGAATACTACTTTATTTTGCGATTTGATTTTTCTTATTGAATGCTCAAATTGGAGAGCACTATGCAAGGCATATGCATATGATTAGTTGAATAATAATGATCTAATTTAGTCTTTGAATTATGAACGTATAGGAAATGTCATCATCGGACGGCGAAAGTCTCCTGGGGGAGTGCGACTGGTGCCACGACGATCGAGGTGAGTGCGACAGGCCTCACCTGGACGATGGTCCGCGCTTCAGCATTAAGCTTGAGGAGACCTTCGAAGTTGAAACGGTACGCAACGACGACAAGTGTTTTTTTTCATAATTAAGCATGACTTCAACTATTTCAACGTGTAATTTTCATCTTTTACAATTCGAGTATAGTTTATCCCATGCCATGCAAGACGCTATGTCTTGGAGAGGATGGATTTTGAAGACCAAGAAAATTTTGAAACGAAGAAAATTCACCTAAGGACCCATCATGATGTGGATGTTGAAGTAAAGTTGTATAATGCTGAGAGCGTAACCCATTTTGGTTGCAAAAATTGGGAAGCATTTTGCAAATTGTATGATTTTGATGAGGGTATGCTTGTCACCATGGATCTTGGTGATCCTGAAATCGAGCAAGACAATATGGACATTTGGGTCCTTGTTGATACTCCTCCAGTTCTACCGCTATGTGAGTTTCTCAAACATAGTTAATTATTAACTAATTTATATTGTTTATTTCAAAATAGTTGACAGCTTATTTCCATTGACACCTTATTTTGAAGTATCAAAGAATATGCAGAAGATGGTAGATAGAACTTACTACACCGATGGCTCTGAGTTAACTTACAAGGAGAAAACTCATCTGGTTGGATTTTGTAATGATCTTGATAATTACAATATCTACAATCGAACTCCTCAACATTATGGTCAATACGTGCCACTAGTGCACGTGTTGAACTACGGTAACTACCATGGAGATACCCTGGTAAGTTTTTTTACTATTACGACATCCATGCATCTTTTTGCATACTTCTAAAATTAGTACATCATTGCTAACTACGAAGTTATCACTATGTTTTTCAACAGCGAATCCCAGAGGATTGTGTGCCTCATTTGATGTATTAGAATGGCGGCAGCCTTCGTGTTTTGAACATATATCCAGGTCATCCTACGAATCTCAACTGTCCATACCGGATTTCTAAAAGAAGTGGAGATATGACAATCAAAGGATGGAAAAATGCATGGACAGTCGTAAGGAGCTTCTTGGAAGCAAAAGGAAGCGAGGCGAAAGAATTGGAGACAGGATGATCTCCATTCTTCATAATGGAGAGTCAGGGTCTATATTGTTTTATGCTATTTTACCTTAAGTGTGTTTAGGTCCTACCTGATACTGATGATCATGTGCTAAGAACAATTATGTAGGGTTGGGTTCGATGACTATGAGGATGATGATTGTATGACTTATTATTAATAACGAGTAGAAGTTGTATGATGATGCTTCATTAATTAGTAGGACTTGTTATTATATATGATGATGTATGATGCAAGCATGCATGAGTTATTATATATATCTGCGGGTGAAATGAACATAGCAGTAGCGTAGCTAAACCAAGGACTACATATAAGAGAGGACACTACTTCTCTCTATTAGCTAGCTAATAACAACCTAAAAATAACCCCCTAAACCCCTAAAACAGCCACTTTTTAAAAAAAAAGAAAAACCTCTGCTCCAGCCAGCTGCTGACGCGTGGAAGCCTTTTGGTCCCGGTTTATGTCATCAACCGGGACCAAAGGCCCCCCTGCCTGGGCTGCCGGCAGCGGCCACGTGGAGGCCCATCTGTCTCGGTTCTGGTTTGAACCGGGACTAAAGGGTGAGGGTATTAGCAACGACCCTTTAGTCCCGGTTCAGGAACCGGGACTAAAGGCCCTTATGAACCGGGACAAAAGGCCGGTTTTCTACTAGTGTTTGGAGTCCCGGATGTGATCACGGACATGACGAGGAGTCTCTAAATGTTCGAGACATGAAGATTGATATATTGGAAGCCTATGTTTCGATATCGGAAGTGTTCCGGGTGAAATAATGATTTTACCAGAATACCGGAGGGGTTACCGGAACCCCCCGGAGGCTATTGGGCCTTATGGGCCCAAGTGGAGGAAGAGGAGAGGCGGCCAAGGGGCAGCCGCGCGCCCCTCCCCTACCCCCAAGTCCGAATTGGACAAGGAGGGGGGCGGCGCCCCCCCCCCCCCCCGTTTCCTTTCCCCTCTCTCTTCCTTCCCCCAAGTCCTAATCCAACTAGGGAAAAGGGGGGAGTCCTCCTCCTATGGCCGGCCGCGCACCCCCTTGCTCCTTTATATACGGGGCAAGGGGCACCCCATGTTGGGGAAAGTTGCAGAAAACAAAATTTTTCCTACGATTTCACCAAGATCCATCTATGAGTTCATTTAGCAACGAGTGGTTTGATGCATCTACGTACCTTGTAGATCGCGAGCGGAAGCGTTCAAAGAACGGGGATGAGGGAGTCGTACTCGACGTGATCTGAATCACCAGTGATCCTAGCGCCGAACGGACGGCACCTCCAAGTTCAACACACGTACGGTCAGCGTAACGTCTCCTCCTTCTTGATCCAGCAAAGGGGGGAGGAGAGGTTGATGAAGATCCAGCAGCACGACGGCGTGGTGGTGGATGCAGGGGTCACAGCAGCAGGGCTTCGCCGTTCTACTACGAGAGGGAGAGGTGTAGCAGGGGAGAGGGAGGCGCCAAGACTCAAAGGTAAGGCTGCCCCACCCCCCCTTTATATAGGCTCCCCAAGGGGGGCGCGGCCCTTGGAGATGGGATCTCCTAAGGGGGGCGGCGGCCAAGGGGTGGAGTGCCCCCCAAGCTAGGTGGGGCGCCCCCCACCCTAGGGTTCCCAACCCTAGGCGCATGGGGTGGGCCAAGGGAGCACACCAGCCCACTATGGGCTGGTTCCCCTTCCCACGTAAGCCCATGGGGCCCTCCAGGATAGGTGGCCCCACCCGGTGGACCCCCGGGACCCTTCCGATGGTTCCGGTACAATACCGGTGACCCCCGAAACTCCTACGATGGCCGAAACTGCACTTCCTATATATAATTCTTCACCTCCGGACCATTCCGGAACCCCTCGTAACGTCCGGGGTCTCATCCGGGACTCCGAACAACATTCGGGTTACTGCATATACATATCTCTTCAACCCTAGCATCACCGAACCTTAAGTGTGTAGACCCTATGGGTTCGGGAGACATGTAGACATGACCGAGATTGCTCTCCGGTCAATAACCAACAGCGGGATCTGGATACCCATGTTGGCTCCCACATGCTCCTCGATGATCTCATCGGATGAACCACGATGTTGAGGATTCAAGCAACCCCATATACAATTCCCCTTGTCAATCGGTATGTTACTTGCCCGAGATTCGATCGTCGATATCCCAATACCTCGTTCAATCTCGTTACCGGCAAGTCACTTTACTCGTACCGTAATGCATGATCACGTGACTAGATACTTGGTCACTTTGAGCTCATAATGATGATGCATTACCGAGTGGGCCCAGTGATACCTCTCCACCATACGGAGTGACAAATCCCAGTCTTGATCCGTGTCAACCCAACAGACACTTTCGGAGATACCCGCAGTATACCTTTATGGTCACCCAGTTACGTTGTGACGTTTGGTACACCCAAAGCACTCCTACGGTATCCGAGAGTTACACGATCTCATGGTCTTAGGAAAGGATACTTGACATTGGAAAAATTCTAGCAAACGAACTATACGATCTTGTGCTATGTTTAGGATTGGGTCTTGTCCATCACATCATTCTCCAAATGATGTGATCTCGTTATCAATGACATCTAATGTCCATAGTCCGGAAACCATGACTATCTATTGATCAACGAGCTAGTCAACTAGAGGCTTACTAGGGACATGTTGGTGTCTATTATTCACACATGTATTACGATTTCCGGATAACACAATTATAGCATGAATAAAGAATATTATCATGAACAAGGAAATATAATAATAATGCTTTTATTATTGCCTCTAGGGCATATTTCCAACACCCCATAGACACAACAATTGATCATTGATCTCTTAGCCGTGTGCGGTGCCCCCCTCCACCATAGTCCACCTCGATAATACTGTAGCGGTGCTTAGGCGAAGCCCTGCGTCGGTAGAACATCAACATCGTCACCACGCCGTCGTGCTGACAAAACTCTCCCTCAACACTCGGCTGGATCGGAGTTCGAGGGACGTCATCGGGCTGAACGTGTGCTGAACTCAGAGGTGTTGTACGTTTGGTACTTGATCGGTCGGATCATGAAGACGTACGACTACATCAACCGCGTTGTGCTAACGCTTCCGCTTTCGGTCTACAAGGGTATGTGGACATCACTCTCCCCTCTCATTGCTATGCATCACCCTGATCTTGCGTGTGCGTAGGAATTTTTTGAAATTACTACGTTCCCCGACAGTGGCATCCGAGCCTGGTTTTATGCGTAGATGTCATATGCACGAGTAGAACACAACTGAGTTGTGGGCAATATTAGTCATACTGCTTACCAGCATGTCATACTTTGGTTCGGCGGTATTGTTGGATGAAGCGGCCCGGACCGACATTACGCGTACGCTTACGCGAGACTGGTTCTACCGACGTGCTTTGCACACAGGTGGCTGGCGGGTGTCAGTTTCTCCAACTTTAGTTGAACCGAGTGTGGCTACGCCCGGTCCTTGCGAAGGTTAAAACAGCACCAACTCGACAAACTATCGTTGTGGTTTTGATGCGTAGGTAAGAACGGTTCTTGCTAAGCCCGTAGCAGCCACGTAAAACTTGCAACAACAAAGTAGAGGACGTCTAACTTGTTTTTGCAGAGCATGTTGTGATGTGATATGGTCAAGACGTGGTGCTATATTTTATTGTATGAGATAATCATGTTTTGTAACCGAGTTATCGGCAACTGGCAAGAGCCATATGGTTGTCGCTTTATTGTATGCAATGCAATCGCCCTGTAATGCTTTACTTTATCGCTAAGCGGTAGCGATAGTCATAGAAGCATAAGATTGGCGAGACGACAACGATGCTACTATGGAGATCAAGGTGTCGCGCCGGTGAAGATGGTGATCACGATGGTGCTTCAGAGATGGAGATCACAAGCACAAGATGATGATGGCCATATCATATCACTTATATTGATTGCATGTGATGTTTATCTTTTATGCATCTTATAATGCTACCGTCAATCAAAGCAAGATAAAAGTGTTCTCCCTGAGTACGCACCGTTGCCAAAGTTCGTCGTGCCCAGACACCACGTGATGATCGGGTGTGATAAGCTCTACGTCCATCTACAACGGGTGCAAGCCAGTTTTGCACACGCAGAATACTCAGGTTAAACTTGATGAGCCTAGCATATGCAGATATGGCCTCAGAACACTCAGACCGAAAGGTCGAGCGTGAATCATATAGTAGATATGATCAACATAGTGATGTTCACCATTGATAGCTACTCCATTTCACGTGATGATCGGTTATGGTTTAGTTGATATGGATCACGTGATCACTTAGAGGATTAGAGGGATGTCTATCTAAGTGGGAGTTCTTAAGTAATATGATTAATTGAACTTTAATTTATCATGAACTTAGTCTTGGTACTATTAGCATATCTATGTTGTAGATCAATAGCTCGCGTTGTTGCTTCCATATGTTTTCCTAGAGAAAACTAAGTTGAAAGATGTTAGTAGCAAAGATGCGGATTGGATCCGTGATCTGAGGTTTATCCTCCTTGCTGCACAGAAGAATTATGTCCTTGATGCACCGCTAGGTGACAGACCTATTGCAGGAGTAGATGCAGACGTTATGAACGTTTGGCTAGCTCAATATGATGACTACTTGATAGTTTAGTGCACCATGCTTAATGGCTTAGAATCGGGACTTCAAAGATGTTTTGAACGTCATGTACCATATGAGATGTTCCAGGAGTTGAAGTTAATATTTCAAGCAAATACCCAAGTTGAGATATCTGAAGTCTCCAACAAGTTCTATAGCTGCAAGATGGAGGAGAATAGTTCTGTCAGTGAGCATATACTCAAGATGTCTGGGTATAATAATCACTTGATTCAACTGGGAGTTAATCTTCCGGATGATTGCGTCATTGACAGAATTCTCCAATCACTTCCACCAAGCTACAAGAGCTTCGTGATGAACTATAATATGCAAGGGGTGGATAAGACAATTCCCGAGCTCTTCGCAATGCTAAAGGCTGCGGAGGTAGAAATCAAGAAGGAGCATCAAGTGTTGATGGTCAACAAGACCACTAGTTTCAAGAAAAAGGGCAAAGGGAAGAAGAAGGGGAACTTCAAGAAGAACAGCAAGCAAGTTGCTGCTCAGGAGAAGAAACCCAAGTCTGGACCTAAGCCTGAAACTGAGTGCTTCTACTGCAAGCAGACTGGTCACTGGAAGCAGAATTGTCCCAAGTATTTGGCGGATAAGAAGGATGGCAAGGTGAACAAAGGTATATGTGATATACATGTTATTGATGTGTACCTTACCAGAGCTCGCAGTAGCACCTGGGTATTTGATACTGGTTCTGTTGCTAATATTTGCAACTCGAAATAGGGACTACGGATTAAGCGAACACTGGCAAAGGACGAGGTGACGATGCGCGTGGGAAATGGTTCCAAAGTCGATGTGATCGCGGTCGGCACGCTACCTCTACATCTACCTTCAGGATTAGTATTAGACCTAAATAATTGTTATTTGGTGCCAGCGTTGAGCATGAACATTATATCTGGATCTTGTTTGATGCGAGACGGTTATTCATTTAAATCAGAGAATAATGGTTGTTCTATTTATATGAGTAATATCTTTTATGGTCATGCACCCTTGAAGAGTGGTCTATTTTTGATGAATCTCGATAGTAGTGATACACATATTCATAATGTTGAAGCCAAAATATGCAGAGTTGATAATGATAGTGCAACTTATTTGTGGCACTGCCGTTTAGGTCATATCAGTGTAAAGCACATGAAGAAACTCCATATTGATGGACTTTTGGAACCACTTGATTATGAATCACTTGGTACTTGCGAACCGTGCCTCATGGGCAAGATGACTAAAACGTCATTCTCCGGAACTATGGAGAGAGCGACAGATTTGTTGGAAATCATACATACAGATGTATGTGGTCCGATGAATGTTGATGCTCATGGCGGATATCATTATTTTCTCACCTTCACAGATGATTTAAGCAGATATGGGTATATCTACTTAATGAAGCATAAGTCTCAAACATTTGAAAAGTTCAAAGAATTTTAGAGTGAAGATGAAAATCATCGTAACAAGAAAATAAAGTTTCTACAATCTGATTGTGGAGGAGAATATTTGAGTTACGAGTTTTGTCTACATTTGAAATAATGCGGAATAGTTTCGGAACTCACGCCACCCGGAACACCACAGCGTAATGGTGTGTCCGAACGTCGTAATCGTACTTTACTAGATATGGTGCGATCTATGATGTCTCTTACAGATTTACCGCTATCGTTTTGGGGTTATGCTTTAGAGACAGCCGCATTCACGTTAAATAGGGCACCATCGGAATCCGTTGAGACGACGCCTTATGAATTTTGGTTTGGCAAGAAACCAAAGTTGTCGTTTCTGAAAGTTTGGGGCTGCGATGCTTATGTGAAAAAGCTTCAACCTGATAAGCTCGAACCCATATCGGAGAAATGTGTCTTCATAGGATACCCAAAGGCAAGACATTCGTTGCTAAGAATGGATCCTTTCTAGAGAAGGAGTTTCTCTCGAAAGAAGTGAGTGGGAGGAAAGTAGAACTTGATGAGGTAACTATACTTGCTCCCTTATTGGAAAGTAGTACATCACAGAAACCGGTTTCTGTGACACCTACACCAATTAGTGAGGAGGTTAATGATGATGATCATGGAACTTCAGATCAAGTTGCTACTGAAAATCGTAGATCAACCAGAGTAAGATCTGCACCAGAGTGGTACGGTAATCCTGTTCTGGAAGTCATGCTACTAGATCATGATGAACCTACGAACTATGAAGAAGCGATGGTGAGCCCAGATTCCGCAAAATGGCTAGAAGCCATGAAATCTGAGATGGGACCCATGTATGATAACAAAGTGTGGACTTTGGTTGACTTGCCCGATGATCGGCAAGCAATTGAGAATAAATGGATCTTCAAGAAGAAGACTGACGCTGACGGTAATGTTACTGTCTACAAAGCTGGAATTGTCGCAAAAAGTTTTTCGACAAGTTCAAGGTGTTGACTACGATGAGAGTTTCTCACTCGTATCTATGCTTAAGTCTGTCCGAATCATGTTAGCAATTGCCGCATTTTATGAAATCTGGCAAATGGATAAACAAAACTGCATTCCTTAATGGATTTATTAAAGAAGAGTTGTATATGATGCAGCCAGAAGGTTTTGTCAATCCTAAAAGTGCTAACAAAATATGCAAGCTCCAGCGATCCTTCTATGGACTGGTGCAAGCATCTCAGAGTTGGAATATACGCTTTGATGAGCTGATCAAAGTATATAGTTTTATACAGACTTACGGTGAAGCCTGTATTTACAAGAAAGTGAGTGGGAGCACTACAGCATTTCTGATAAGTATATGTGAATGACATATTGTTGATCGGAAATAATGTAGAATTGTTCTGCAAAGCATAAAGGAGTATTTGAAAGGAGTTTTTCAAAGAAAGACCTCGGTGAAGCTGCTTACATATTGAGCATCAAGATCTATAGAGATAGATCAAGACGCTTGATAAGTTTTTTCAATGAGTACATACCTTGACAAGATTTTGAAGTAGTTCAAAATGGAACAGACAAAGAAAGAGTTCTTGCCTGTGTTACAAGGTGTGAAATTGAGTAAGACTCAAAGCCCGACCACGGCAGAAGATAGAAAGAGAATGAAAGTCATTCCCTATGCCTCAGTCATAGGTTCTATAAAGTATGCCATGCTGTGTACCAGATCTATTGTATACCCTACATTGATTTTGGCAAGGGAGTACAATAGTGATCTAGGAGTAGATCACTGGACAGTGGTCAAAATTATCCTTAGTGGAAAAAGGATATGTTTCTCGATTATGGAGGTGACAAAAAGGTTCGTCGTAAACGGTTACGTCGATGCAAATTTTGACACTGATCCAGATGACTCTAAGTCCCAATCTGGATACATATTGAAAGTGGGAGCAATTAGCTAGAGTAGCTCCGTGCAGAGCATTGTTGACATAGAAATTTGCATGTGGCAGACCCGTTGACTAAACTTCTCTCACAAGCAAAACATGATCACACCTTAGTACTCTTTGGGTATTAATCACATAGCGATGTGAACTAGATTATTGACTCTAGCAAACCCTTTGGGTGTTAATCACATGGTGATGTGAATTGTTGGTATTAAATCACATGGTGATGTGAACTAGATTATTGACTC
Organism: Triticum monococcum; assembly: GCA_034509565.1. Classification (NCBI taxonomy): domain Eukaryota; kingdom Viridiplantae; phylum Streptophyta; class Magnoliopsida; order Poales; family Poaceae; genus Triticum; species Triticum monococcum. Next base: position 35,797,958 of record CM067842.1, read on the forward strand.
TAGTGCAAGTGGGAGACTGAAGGAAATATGCCCTAGAGGCAATAATAAAGTTATTATTTATTTCCTTATATCATGATAAATGTTTATTATTCATGCTAGAATTGTATTAACCGGAAACATAATACAGATATATAGACAAATAGACTGTCACCAGTATGCCTCTACTTGACTAGCTCATTGATAAAAGATGGTTATGTTTCTAGCCATTGACATGAGTTGTCATTTGATTAACGGGATCACATCATTAGGAGAATGATGTGATTGACCTGACCCATTCCGTTAGCTTAGCACTCGATTGTTTAGTATGTTGATATTGCTTTCTTCATGACTTATACATGTTCCTATGACTATGAGATTATGCAACTCCCGTTTACCGGAGGAACACTTTGTGTGCTACCAAACGTCACAACGTAACTGGGTGATTATAAAGGTGCTCTACAGGTGTCTCCGAATGTACTTGTTGGGTTGGCATATTTCGAGATTAGGATTTGTCACTCCGATTGTCAGAGAGGTATCTCTGGGCCCACTCGATAATGCACATCACTATAAGCCTTGCAAGCGTTGCAACTAATGAGTTAGTAGCGGGATGATGTATTACGGAACGAGTAAAGGGACTTGCCGGTATCAAGATTGAACTAGGTATTGAGATACCGATGATCGAATCTCGGGCAAGTAACATACCGATGACAAAGGGAACAACGTATGTTGTTATGCGGTCTGACCGATAAAGATCTTCGTAGAATATGTAGGAGCCAATATGAGCATCCAGGTTCCGCTATTGGTTATTGACCGGTGACGTGTCTCGGTCATGTCTACATACTTCTCGAACCCGTAGGGTTCGCACGCTTAACGTTACGATGACAGTTATATTATGAGTTTATATGTTTTGATGTACCGAAGGTTGTTCGGAGTCCCAGATGTGATCACGGACATGACGAGGAGTCTCGAAATGGTCGAGACATGAAGATTGATATATTGGAAGCCTATGTTTGCATATCGGAAGTTTTCCGGGTGAAATAGTGATTTTATCGGAGTACCGGAGGGGTTACCGGAACCCCCCGGAGGCTATTGGGCCTTATGGGCCCAAGTGGAGGAAGAGGAGAGGCGCCCAAGGGGCAGCCGTGCGCCCCTCCCCCGAAGTCGAAATTGGACAAGGAGGGGGGCGGCACCCCCCATTTCATTTCCCCTCTCTCCTCCTTCCCCCCATGTCCTAATCCAACTAGGGAAAAGGGGGGAGTCCTACTCCGGGTAGGAGTAGGACTCCTCCAGCGTGCCTCCTCCTATGGCCAGCTGCGCCCCCTTGCTCCTTTATATAAGGGGGCAGGGGGGCACCCCATAGACACAACAATTGATCATTGATCTCTTAGCCGTGTGCGGTGCCCCCTCCACCATAGTCCACCTCGATAATACTGTAGCGGTGCTTAGGCGAAGCCCTGCGTCGGTAGAACATCAACATCGTCACCATGCCGTCGTGCTGACAAAACTCTCCCTCAACACTCGGCTGGATCGGAGTTCGAGGGACGTCATCGGGCTGAACGTGTGCTGAACTCGGAGGTGCCATATGTTCGGTACTTGATCGGTCGGATCGTGAAGACGTACGACTACATCAACCGTGTTGTGCTAAAGCTTCCGCTTTCGGTCTACAAGGGTATGTGGACATCACTCTCCCCTCTCGTTTCTATGCATCACCATGATCTTGCATGTGTGTAGGAATTTTTTTGAAATTACTACGTTCCCCGACAGTTATAACCCCGCGAGGTCCTGGCATTTTGAGCTTGAGGTATGCGTAATGCGGTACTGCATTGGATCTGGCGAATGCGGTTCATCCGAGCAGTGCGTGATAGCCACTACGGTAGGGGACGATATCGAAGATTAACTCCTCGCTTCGGAAGTTGTCCGGAGATCCGAAGATCACTTCCAGTGTGATTGAGCCCGTGCAACAAGCCTCTACACCTCGTATGACACCTTTAAAGGTGGTTTTTGTGGGTTTGATCCTCAAGGGGTCTATACCCATTTTTGCGCACTGTATCCTGATAGAGCAGGTTCAGGCTGCTGCCATTGTCCATAAGGACTCGAGTGAGGTGAAATCCATCAATGATGGGGTCAAGGACCAATGCGGCAACCGCCATGACGGATAATGGTGGGGTGGTCCCTGCGATTGAAAGTGATCGGACAAGAAGACCATGGATTGAACTTTGGGGCGACTGGCTCCATCTCATAGACGTCCCTTAGTGCACGCTTCTGTTCCCTCTTGGGAATATGGGTTGCGTATATCATGTTCACCGTTTTCACTTGGGGAGGAAATTTCTTCTGTCCTCCTATGTTCGGCGGCCGGGGCTCCTCCTCGTTGTCGCTATGCAACCCCTTTTCCTTGTTTTAGGCATTCAACTTGCTGGCCTATTTGAACACCCAGCATTCTCTGTTGGTGTGGTTGGCTGGTTTATCGGGGGTGCCGTGAATTTGACACGAGTGATCGAGTATGCGGTCCAAACTGGACGGGCCCAGATTGCTTTTTTTTGAACGGCTTTTTCCACTGACCGGATTTAGAGCCACTGAATCCGGCATTGACTGCCGTGTCTTCGGCATTGTCGTCGTTGTTGCGGCGCTTGTGTCTGTTGCGACGTGGCCTGCCATTGCTATCTTTGGCATCTGAATTGCCGGGATTTCTTGATGTGTTGTTGCTGCGAGCCAGCCAGCTGTTCTTGCCCACACAAAAGCGGGTCATGAGTGTCGTGAGGGCTTCCATGGACTGCGGCTTCTCTTGGCCGAGGTGTCGGGCGAGCCACTCGTTGCGCATGTTATGCTTAAATGCCGCTAAGGCCTCGGCAGCCGGACAGTTGACAATTTGGTTCTTTTTAGTTAGGAACTGAGTCCAGAATTTCCTGGCTGATTCCCCTGGCTATAGGGTTATGTGACTCAAGTCATCAGCATCCGGTGGTCACACATAAGTGCCCTGGAAGTTGGCAAGGAATGCATCTTCCAAATTCTCCCAACTGCCAATGGAGTTTGCCGGCAGGCTATTCAGCCAATGTCGAGCCGGCCCTTTGAGTTTTAGTGGGAGGTACTTGATGGCATGTAGATCGTCACCGCAGGCCATGTGGATGTGGAGGAGGAAATCTTCAATCCATACCGCGGGGTCTATTGTACCATCATACGATTCAATATTCACGGGTTTAAAACCTTCTGGGAATTTGTGATCCATTACTTCGTCAGTGAAGCATAGGGGGTGTGCGGCGCCTCTGTGCCGTGCTATGTCACGACTCAGTTCATACGAGTCTTGTCTGTTGTATTCGGCCCGGTCGAATTTGCTTTTAGTATATCCGGCGTGACGGTCGCCGTCACGCGCTGGGGCACACCCGCGTGATCCGTATATCGATCTTGTATGTCCTACTTTGTTTCCCAAGTCGTCTCGCAGGTCCTGCGTGTTGCCCCGGGCCTTGGTGTTTTTGTTTGACTGGCGACGGGGTGCGGGCTGGACTTCGGGCTGATATGCCGCTTTGTCTCGGCCACAAGGTGGCCGGTCAGCCGCATCATACACTGGTAGTGTAGGCTTTAATGCTTCCTCCTTGAGTTGGGGTAGCAACCTGCGCTTTGGGTAACTTTTGGTTGGGCGCTCGAGTTTGTATTCCTCGGCCTCCAGGACCTCAGTCGATCAATCCGCTAGCAGATATTGGTCAGCTTGAAGCTATTGTTGCCTTTTCTTCTGGCTTTTTGTTGTGGCTATAAGCCGGCGCTTGAAGCGCTCCTGCTCGACGGGATCCTCAGGCACGATAAATTCTTCGTCGCCGAGGCTCACCTCGTCTTCGGAGAGGGGCATGTAATTGTCATCCTCTGATTCTCCGACTGCTGCCTGTTCCTTAGGGCTAGCTTGCCCATCCTCCCGCTCGAAGCCTGGCTGGAGGGGATTGTCTTCGTCTTCGGCACTATCCGCAGCATTATTGTCTCTTGTGCCGGTATCGCTGCTTTTGCTATGGCGGGGCTTAGAGCAGCACCGATGACGCCGGTGCTTAGGTTGCTTCTCGAGGGGATTATCTTCCGTTGCCTTATTGCCATTGCTTTCTTTGGGGGTGTCCACCATGTATATATCATATGATGAGGTGGCAGTCCAGCGCCCTGTGGACGGTGGTTCCTATTCTTCTCCTGCATCGTCATCCATACCGTCGATGTCTTCGGAGCCGAAATCGAGCATGTCGGTTAAGTCGTCGATAGTGGCTATTCAGTGGGTGGTGGGTGGGGAACGAATTTGTTCGTCGTCCCCTTCCCACTCAAGCCGGACATAGTTCGGCCAAGGGCCTCCTGACAAGGAGAGAGACCTTAATGAATTTAGCACGTCACCCAGGGGCGAGTGCTGAAAGACATCCGCGGAAGAAAACTCCATGATCGGTGCCCAATCAGATTCAATAGGCACGGAGGCAGGCGGTTCGGAGCCCATGGCCGGGGACGAATCCAAGGGTCCAGCAACGCAGGTCTCATAGGAGGTGAAGTTAGTACTCTGCTCTATCGCCGCTGAGTGTGCGGCCTCCGTGGCGGGGTCGATCCACCCGTCCTCGGACGGCGCGATCTGCTCCGGATTGAGGGCTGGAGTAGCCACAGGTGTGATCTTCCGAACACCGTTCGACGGCAGAGCTAAGTCATGCTCATCGTGACTGTGCGGCGCACCTGACATGGGCTCGAATCCGTCGAAGATCAAGTCTCTACGGATGTCGACAATATAGTTTAAGCTTCCAAACCAGACCTGACGGCCAGGGGCGTAGCTCTCGATCTACTCCAGATGGCCAAGCGAGTTGGCCCGCAGTACGAAGCCGCCGAATACGAAGATCTGTCCGGGGGAAAAACCTCACCCTGGATCGCATCGTTGCCGATGATCGAAGGAGCCATCAAGCCTTTATCGTGACGGCACAGTGGAACTCTCAATGAAAGCACCAATGTCGGTGTCAAAACCGGCGGATCTCAGGTAGGGGGTCCCGAACTGTGCGTCTAAGGCGCACGGTAACAGGAGGCGGGGGACACAATGTTTACCCAGGTTCGAGCCCTCTCGATGGAGGCAATACCCTACTTCCTGCTTGATTGATCTTGATGATATGAGTATTACAAGAGTTGATCTACCACGAGATCGTAGAGGCTAAACCCTAGAAGCTAGCCTATGATTATGATTGTTCACTAGTAGAAAACAGGGCCATGGTCCAGGCCGGCTCAGCCCATTAGTCCCGGTTCAGTCTAGAACCGGGACCAATGTGGGCATTGGTCCCGGTTCGTGAGCCCAGGGGGCCGACCGGGCCACGTGGGCCATGTTGGGTAACGTTGCAGAAAACAAAAATTTTCCTACTCGTTTCACCAAGATCCGTCTAGGAGTTCATCTAGCAACGAGTCATCAGATGCATCTACATACCTTTGTAGATCGCGTGCGGAAGCGTTTAAAGAACGGGGATGATGTAGTCGAACACGACGTGATCCAAATCACCGATGACCAAGCGCCGAACGGACAGCACCTCCACGTTCAACACACGTACGGGACGGGAGACGTCTCCTCCTTCTTGATCCAGCAAGGGGGGGGGGAGAGGTTGGTGATGATCCAGCAGCACGACGGCGTGGTGGTGGATGCAGGGCGTCACAGTAGCAGGGCTTCGCCTATACTACAAGAGAGAGAGATGTAACAGGGAGAGAGGGAAGCACCAAAAGCGTAGCCTCAAGTCCCTCCTCTCCCTTACTATATATAGGGGTGCCAAGGGGGGGCGCCGGCCCTAGGAGATGGATCTCCTAGGGGGCGGGCGGCGGCCAAGGGTGGGGGGCTTGCCCCCCAAGGCAAGGGGCGCCCCACCTTTAGGGTTTCCCCTAACCCTAGGCGCATGGGCCCCTTAGGGGTGGCGCCCCAACCCACTAAGGGCAGGGTCCCTTCCCACTTCAGCCCATGGGGCCCTCCGGGATAGGTGGCCCCACCCGGTGGACCCCCGGGACCCCTCCGGTGGTCCCGGTACAATACCGGTGACCCCGAAACTTGTCCCGATGGCTGAAACAGCACTTCCTATATATAATTCTTTACTTCCGGACCATTCCGGAACTCCTCGTGACGTCCGGGATCTCATCCGGGACCCCAAACAATATTCGGGTTACTGCATATACATATCTTCACAACCCTAGCGTCACCGAACCTTAAGTGTGTAGACCCTACGGGTTCGGGAGACATGTAGACATGACCGAGACGACTCTCCGGTCAATAACCAACAGCGGGATCTGGATACCCATGTTGGCTCCCACATGCTCCACGATGATCTCATCGGATGAACCACGATGTCGAGGATTCAATCAACCCCGTATGTAATTCCCTTTGTCAATCGATATATTACTTGCCCGAGATTCGATCGTCGGTATCCCAATACCTCGTTCAATCTCGTTACCGGCAAGTCACTTTACTTGTACCGTAATGCATGATCCCGTGACCAGACACTTGGTCACTTTGAGCTCATTATGATGATGCATTACCGAGTGGGCCCAGTGATACCTCTCCGTCATACGGAGTGACAAATCCCAGTCTTGATCCGTGTCAACCCAACAGACACTTTCGGAGATACCCGTAGTATACCTTTATAGTCACCCAGTTACGTTGTGACGTTTGGTATACCCAAAGCACTCCTACGGTATCCGGGAGTTACACGATCTCATGGTCTAAGGAAAAGATACTTGACATTGCAAAACTCTAGCAAACGAACTATACGATCTTTATGCTATGTTTAGGATTGGGTCTTGCCCATCACATCATTCTCCTAATGATGTGATCTCATTATCAATGACATCTTATGTCCATAGCTAGGAAACCATGACTATCTGTTGATTAACGAGCTAGTCAACTAGAGGCTTACTAGGGACATGTTGGTGTCTTTTATTCACACATGTATTACGATTTCCGGATAACACAATTATAGCATGAATAAAGACAATTATCATGAATGAGGAAATATAATAATAATGCTTTTATTATTGCCTCTAGGGCATATTTCCAACAGTCTCCCACTTGCACTAGAGTCAATAATCTAGTTACATTGTGATGAATCGAACACCTATGGAATTCTGGTGTTGATCCTGTTTTGCCCTAGGGAGAGGTTTAGTCAACGGATCTGCTACATTCAGGTCCGTATGTACTTTACAAATATCTATGTCTCCATCCTGAACATTTTCACGAATGGAGTTGAAGCGACGCTTGATGTGCCTTGTCTTCTTGTGAAACCTGGGCTCCTTGGCAAGTGCAATAGCTCCAGTGTTGTCACAGAAGAGTTTGATCGGCCCCGACGCATTGGGTATGACTCCGAGGTCGGTGATGAACTCCTTCACCCAGATTGCTTCATGTGCTGCCTCCAAGGCTGCCATGTACTCCGCTTCACACGTAGATCCCGCCACGACGCTCTGCTTGCAACTGCACCAGCTTACTGCCCCACCATTCAAAATATACACGTATCCGGTTTGTGACTTTGAGTCATCCAGATCTGTGTCGAAGCTAGCGTCGACGTAACCCTTTACGACGAGCTCTTCGTCACCTCCATAAACGAGAAACATGTCCTTAGTCCTTTTCAGGTACTTCAGGATATTCTTGACCGCTGTCCAGTGTTCCTTGCCGGGATTACTTTGGTATCTTCCTACCAAACTTACGGCAAGGTTTACATCAGGTCTGGTACACAGCATGGCATACATAATAGAACCTATGGCTGAGGCATAGGGGATGACACTCATCTCTTCTATTTCTTCTGCCGTGGTCGGACTTTGAGCCAAGCTCAATTTCATACCTTGTAACACAGGCAAGAACCCCTTCTTAGATTGATCCATATTGAACTTCTTCAATATCTTATCAAGGTATGTGCTTTGTGAAAGACCTTTGAGGCGTCTCGATCTATCCCTATAGATCTTGATGCCTAATATATAAGCAGCTTCTCCAAGGTCCTTCATTGAAAAACTCTTATTCAAGTAGGCCTTGATGCTGTCCAAAAGTTCTATATCATTTCCCATCAAAAGTATGTCATCTACATATAATATGAGAAATGCTACAGAGCTCCCACTCACTTTCTTGTAAACGCAGGCTTCTCCATAAGTCTGTGTAAACCCAAACGCTTTGATCATCTCATCAAAGCGAATGTTCCAACTCCGAGATGCTTGCACCAGCCCATAAATCGAGCGTTGGAGCTTGCACACCTTGCCAGCATTCTTAGGATCGACAAAACCTTCCGGCTGCATCATATACAATTCTTCCTTAAGGAAACCATTAAGGAATGCCGTTTTGACGTTCATTTGCCATATTTCATAATCGTAAAACGCGGCAATTGCTAACATGATTCGGACGGACTTTAGCTTCGCTACCGGTGAGAAAGTCTCATCGTAGTCAACCCCTTGAACTTGTCGATAACCCTTAGCGACAAGCCAAGATTTATAGATGGTCACATTACCATCCGCGTCTGTCTTCTTCTTAAAGATCCATTTATTCTCTATGGCTCTCCTTTCAACGGGCAAGTCAGTCAAAGTCCATACTTCGTTTTCATACATGGATCCTATCTCGGATTTCATGGCTTCTAGCCATTTGTCGGAATCCGGGCCCGCCATCGCTTCTTCATAGTTCGAAGGTTCACCGTTGTCTAACAACATGATTTCCAAGACAGGGTTGCCGTACCACTCTGGTGCGGAACGTGTCCTTGTGGACCTTCGAAGTTCAGTAGCAACTTGATCTGAAGTTTCATGATCATCATCATTAACTTCCTCTCTAGTCGGTGCAGGCACCTCAGGAACATTTTCTTGAGTTGCGCCATTTTCCAGTTCAAGAGGTAACACTTCATCAAGTTCTACTTTCCTCCCACTTACTTCTTTTGAGAGAAACTCTTTCTCTAGAAAGGATCCATTCTTGGCAACAAAGATCTTGCCTTCGGATCTGAGGTAGAAGGTATACCCAATAGTTTCTTTTGGGTATCCTATGAAGACGCATTTTTCCGACTTGGGTTCGAGCTTTTCAGGTTGAAGTTTCTTGACATAAGCATCGCATCCCCAAACTTTCAGAAACGACAACTTAGGTTTCTTTCCAAACCATAATTCAAACGGTGTCGTCTCAATGTATTTTGACGGAGCCCTATTTAAAGTGAATGCAGCAGTCTCTAAAGCATAGCCCCAAAAAGATAGCGGTAGATCGGTAAGAGACATCATAGACCGCACCATATCTAATAGAGTGCGATTACGACGTTCGGACACACCGTTACGCTGAGGTGTTCCAGGCGGCGTGAGTTGTGAAACTATTCCACATTTTCTTAAGTGTGTGCCAAATTCGTGACTCAAGTATTCTCCTCCACGATCTGATCGTAGAAACTTGATTTTCCTGTCATGTTGATTCTCAACCTCACTCTGAAATTCCTTGAACTTTTCAAAGGTTTCAGACTTGTGTTTCATTAAGTAAACATATCCATATCTACTCAAATCATCAGTGAGGGTGAGAACATAACGATAGCCACCGCGAGCCTCAACACTCATTGGACCGCACACATCAGTATGTATGATTTCTAATAAGTTGGTTGCTCGCTCCATTGTTCCTGAGAACGGAGTCTTGGTCATTTTACCCATAAGGCATGGTTCGCACGTGTCAAATGATTCATAATCAAGAGACTCTAAAAGTCCATCTGCATGGAGCTTCTTCATGCGTTTGACACCTATGTGACCAAGGCGGCAGTGCCACAAGTATGTGGGACTATCATTATCAACCTTGCATCTTTTGGTACTCACATTATGAACATGTGTAGTATTACGTTCGAGATTCATAAAGAATAAACCATTCACCATAGGAGCATGACCATAAAACATATCTCTCATATAAATAGAACAACCATTATTCTCGGATTTAAATGAGTAGCCATCTCGAATTAAACGAGATCCCGATACAATGTTCATGCTCAAAGATGGTACTAAATAACAATTATTAAGGTTTAAAACTAATCCCGTAGGTAAATGAAGAGGTAGCGTGCCGACGGCGATCACATCGACTTTGGAACCATTCCCGACGCGCATCGTCACCTCGTCCTTTGCCAGTCTCCGCCTATTCCGTAGTTCCTGCTGTGAGTTACAAATGTGAGCAACTGCACCGGTATCAAATACCCAAGAGCTACTACGATTACTGGTAAGGTACACATCAATTACATGTATATCACATATACCTTTTGTTTTGCCGGCCTTCTTGTCTGCTAAGTATTTGGGGCAATTCCGCTTCCAGTGACCGCTTCCCTTGCAATAAAAGCACTCAGTCTCGGGCTTGGGTCCATTCTTTGGCTTCTTCCCGGCAGCTTGCTTGCCGGGCGCGGCAACTTCCTTGCCGTCCTTCTTGAAGTTCTTTTTACCCTTGCCTTTCTTGAACTTTGTGGTTTTATTGACCATCAACACTTGATGTTCCTTTCTGACTTCTACCTCCGCTGATTTCAGCATTGAAAACAACTCAGGAATGGTCTTTTGCATCCCCTGCATGTTGAAGTTCATCACAAAGCTCTTGTAGCTTGGTGGAAGCGACTGGAGGATTCTGTCAATGACCGCATCATCCGGGAGATTAACTCCTAGCTGAGTCAAGCGGTTATGTAATCCAGACATAGTGAGTATGTGCTCACTGACAGAACTGTTTTCCTCCATCTTACAGCTGAAGAATTTGTCGGAGACCTCATATCTCTCGACCCGGGCATGAGCTTGGAAAACCATTTTCAGCTCTTCGAACATCTCATATGCTCCATGTCTCTCAAAACGCTTTTGGAGCCCCGGTTCTAAACTGTAAAGCATGCCGCACTGAACGAGGGAGTAGTCGTCAACACGTGTTTGCCAAGCGTTCATAACGTCTTGGTTCTGTGGGAAGGGAGCTTCACCTAGCGGTGCTTGTAGGACGTAATCTTTCTTGGCAGCTATGAGGATGATCCTCAGGTTCCGGACCCAGTCCGTATAGTTGCTGCCATCGTCTTTCAGCTTGGTTTTCTCTAGGAACGCGTTGAAGTTGAGGACTACGTGGGCCATTTGATCTACAAGACATATTGTAAAATATTTTAGACTAATGTTCATGATAATAAAGTTCATCTAATCAAATTATATAATGAACTCCCACTTAGATTAGACATCCCTCTAGTCATCTAAGTATTACATGATCCGAGTTAACTAGGCCGTGTCCGATCATCACATGAGACGGACTAGTCAACGTCGGTGAACATCTTCATGTTGATCGCATCTTCTATACGACTCATGCTCGACCTTTCGGTCTTCTGTGTTCCGAGGCCATGTCTATGCACATGCTAGGCTCGTCAAGTTAACCCTAAGTGTTTTGCATGTGTAAAACTGTCTTACACCCGTTGTATGTGAACGTAAGAATCTATCACACCCGATCATCACGTGGTGCTTCGAAACGACGAACTTTAGCAACGGTGCACAGTTAGGGGAGAACACTTCTTGAAATTGTTATGAGGGATCATCTTATTTACTACCATCGTTCTAAGTAAACAAGATGCAAAACATGATAAACATCACATGCAATCAAATAATAAACATGACATGATATGGCCAATATCACATAGCTCCTTTGATCTCCATCTTGGGGCTCCATGATCATCTTGTCACCGGCTTGACACCACGATCTCCATCATCATGATCTCCATCATCGTGTCTCCATGAAGTTGCTCGCCAACTATTACTTCTACTACTATGGCTAACGCGTTTAGCAATGAAGTAAAGTAATTTACATGGCGTTTCTCAATGACACGCAGGTCATATAAAATAATAAAGACAACTCCTATGGCTCCTGCCGGTTGTCATACTCATCGACATGCAAGTCGTGATTCCTATTACAATAGCATGAACATCTCATACATCACATATAGATCATTCATCATTCATCACAACTTTGGCCATATCATATCACAAACCACTTGCTGCAAAAACAAGTTAGACGTCCTCTAATTGTTGTTGCAAGTTTTACGTGGCTGAATTAGGGTTCTAGCAAGAACGTTTTCTTACCTACGTGAAAGCCACAACGTGATTTGTCAACTTCTATTTACCCTTCATAAGGACCCTGTTCATCGAATCCGCTCCAACTAAAGTGGGAGCGACAGACACCCGCCAGCCACCTTATGCAACTAGTGCATGTTAGTCGGTGGAACCGGTCTCACGTAAGCGTACGTGTAAGGTTGGTCCGGGCCGCTTCATCCCACAATACCGCTGAAGCAAGAAAAGACTAGTAGCGGCAAGAAAGTTGACAAATCCACGCCCACAACAAATTGTGTTCTACTCGCGCAAGAAGAACTACGCATAGACCTAGCTCATGATGCCACTGTTGGGTAACGTTGCAGAAAACAAAAATTTTCCTACTCGTTTCACCAAGATCCATCTAGGAGTTCATCTAGCAACGAGTCATCAGATGCATCTACATACCTTTGTAGATCGCGTGCGGAAGCGTTCAAAGAACGGGGATGATGTAGTCGAACACGACGTGATCCAAATCACCGATGACCAAGCGCCGAACGGACGGCACCTCCGCGTTCAACACACGTACGGGACGGGAGACGTCTCCTCCTTCTTGATCCAGCAAGGGGGGAGGAGAGGTTGGTGATGATCCAGCAGCACGACGGCGTGGTGGTGGATGTAGGGCGTCACAGTAGCAGGGCTTCGCCTATACTACAAGAGAGAGAGAGATGTAACAGGGAGAGAGGGAAGCACCAAAAGCATAGCCTCAAGTCCCTCCTCTCCCTTACTATATATAGGGGTGCCAAGGGGGGGCGCTGGCCTAGGAGATGGATCTCCTAGGGGGGGCGGCGGCCAAGGGTGGGGGGCTTGCCCCCCAAGGCAAGGGGCGCCCCACCTTTAGGGTTTCCCCTAACCCTAGGCACATGCGCCCCTTAGGGGTGGCGCCCCAGCCCACTAAGGGCTGGGTCCCTTCCCACTTCAGCCCATGGGGCCCTCCGGGATAGGTGGCCCCACCCGGTGGACCCCCGGGACCCCTCCGGTGGTCCCGGTACAATACCGGTGACCCCAAAACTTGTCCCGATGGCCGAAACAGCACTTCCTATATATAATTCTTTACCTCCGGACCATTCCAGAACTCCTCGTGATGTCCGGGATCTCATCCGGGACCCCGAACAACATTCGGGTTACTGCATATACATATCTTCACAACCCTAGCGTCACCGAACCTTAAGTGTGTAGACACTACGGGTTCGGGAGACATGTAGACATGACCAAGACGACTCTCCGGTCAATAACCAACAGCGGGATCTGGATACCCATGTTGGCTCCCACATGCTCCACGATGATCTCATCGGATGAACCACGATGTCGAGGATTCAATCAACCCCGTATGTAATTCCCTTTGTCAATCGATATATTACTTGCCCGAGATTCGATCGTCGGTATCCCAATACCTTGTTCAATCTCGTTACCGGCAAGTCACTTTACTCGTACCGTAATGCATGATCCCGTGACCAGACACTTGGTCACTTTGAGCTCATTATGATGATGCCTTACCGAGTGGGCCCAGTGATACCTCTCCGTCATACGGAGTGACAAATCCCAGTCTTGATCCGTGTTAACCCAACAGACACTTTCGGAGATACCCGTAGTATACCTTTATAGTCACCCAGTTACGTTGTGACGTTTGGTATACCCAAAGCACTCCTACGGTATCCGGGAGTTACACGATCTCATGGTCTAAGGAAAAGATACTTGACATTGCAAAACTCTAGCAAACGAACTATACGATCTTTATGCTATGTTTAGGATTGGGTCTTGCCCATCACATCATTCTCCTAATGATGTGATCTCGTTATCAATGACATCTTATGTCCATAGCCAGGAAACCATGACTATCTGTTGATTAACGAGCTAGTCAACTAGAGGCTTACTAGGGACATGTTGGTGTCTGTTATTCACACATGTATTACGATTTCCCGATAACACAATTATAGCATGAATAAAGACAATTATCATGAATGAGGAAATATAATAATAATGCTTTTATTATTGCCTCTAGGGCATATTTCCAACAGGCCATTGGTCCCGGTTCGTCTGGACCTTTTGGTCCCGGTTGGTGGGACGAACCGGGACCAATGGACCTCGCTCCTGGCCCACCACCATTGGTCCCGGTTGGTGGCTTGAACCGGGACCAAAGGCTTCCCTTTAGTACCGGTTCTTGTCATCAATCGGGACCAATGAGGTGCCTATATATGCCCCCTCGCATAAGAGCAGAGCACAGTGCTCTGTTTTTTCTGGCCGAGGGGGAGAGGGCTTTGTGGTGCTCTAGTTCACCTCCTATGCACATGAGGTGTTCGATGGAATGCCCGAGCCACACTACTTAAGCTTTCTCCTCTCGAAGCTCAACCTCCAACCTCCATTTTCCTCGAAATTTGTCTAGATTTAGCGGTCCGTCACGCCCCGTCCCCGTCTTCACCGCCATCGATCACCCGCGCCGATCTCATCACCGACACCACCGTGGTGAGCCTCTTGTTCTTATCTTCTTTCTGAAAGGAAAAATATTCTTACTTGTATGTTTAGATAGATACTTGTATCATTTTCTTACATTTTTTATTGCATCTTATATAGTGCGATGGTTTTGGTATCCGCCCCCGTCGGCCCTCGTCCTGTCTATGATTCGGATTTGGTATGTATATTATTTTTATAACTATTGGTTCATTTATTGTTTATGAAAATTATGCCGACCAACGTGACATAGATTTTATTTATCTAGGATGTATGTGAATCGGAAATGCCAACCGACCCTATTGTCGAGAGGTTAAATTTAGTTGAAGAAGAAAACAATTTGTTGAAGGAAAAAATAAAAAAAATTGAAGAGGAGAAGATGATATTGGAGTTGCATGTTGCGGATGTCGTCGATGATTACAAGATCGAGATGGATGCAATGCGCTTGAAGATTAGAAAGATTAGAAAATATGCAATTCATACCGAGGCTTGGTATCATTATGCCGTTGGATCAATTGTTACCTTGGTTGCGATTATGATCGCATTTTTTTCGCATTGAAATGTTTTACATAGTTTCAATGTATGGTTTAATTAATTAGATGCTCTGGAGAGCTATATGTTATTAGATGATAACTATGTATGCACTTTGGTTTTAATGTGATGATGAACTTCTATTAATTTGGACACTTAATTATATATAATGCACGCAGATGAACCGGCAATGGATGTACGGTGACAGACACACCCGCGAGTACATTAAGGGCGTGCATGAGTTTCTCGATGCGGCTGAGGCAAACAAGCAGAATGGTTTTATGTGTTGTCCATGCACTGAATGTGGGAATACGAGGTCTTACTCTGACCGGAAAATCCTTCACTCCCACCTGCTTTACAAGGGTTTCATGCCACACTATAATGTTTGGACAAGGCATGGAGAAATAGGGGTTATGATGGAAGACGGCGAAGAAGAAGAGTACGATGACAACTATGTGCCCCCTGAATACGGTGATGCTGCAACGGGGGGAGCTGGTGAAGATCAAGAGGAACCAGACGATGTGCCCAATGGTGAAGATCAAGAGTAAAGTTATTCATAAACTAGTGATTCACACAAATTTTTAAAAATTCAAATTTAAACAATTCAAAATTTAAAACTAATGGCACTAATAGAAAGTTTATAATTTTTGTGACCTAAAAGCAAAAAGAAATCACTAAAAAACTGTAAGTATTTAGTTTTAAGTAGAAATAAAAAATAAAAAACCAAAAAATGTAGAAATAAAAAAGAAAAAACCAAAAAAAATGCCACCTACTGGGCCTCCACGGCCTGAATATGACTAGAAACCCTACATGGGCCAGGATTCAGGCCCGCAGAGGCCCAATAGGCCCACAGGCAGTAGCAAGTTTAGGCCCGAAAGCCTGCATTAGAGAGGAGCTCGAATGGGGAGGCACAGCAACGTTATAAACAAGTGTCGGCGCCCTTCAGCTAGCGATGTGGGACTAAACTTCAGCTAGCGATGCCGCACAAGGCCATTGGTCCCGGTTGGTGGCACCAACCGGGACTAAAGGGGGCATTGGTCACGGTTCGTGGCACCAACCGTGACCATTGCCCCCCTTTAGTCTCGGTTGGTGCCACCAACCGGGACCAATGGCCTTGGCTTCCCGCCCTTTCGGCTGCCGAAAATTGGCCTTTGGTCCCGATTCGTAGCACAAACCGGGACTAAAGGGGGCATTAGTCCCGGGTCGTAGCACGAACCGGGACCATTGCTCTGGCTATATAAGCCAACACTTGTGAAATTTTGGCCAACCACTCCCATTCGCCCCGACGCCCCCAGGCCGTTCGTCGTCGTCGTCGCCGCCCCGAGCCCGTCGTCGCCCCGCGCCCGCCGCCGTCGCCCCGCCCCGCCGTCGCCCCGCCCCGTCGCTGCCCCGAGCCCGTAAATCGTCGCCCCGCGCCGTCGCCCCGAGCCCGTCGTCGCCCCGCGCCCGCCGCCGTCGCCCCGCCCCATCGCCGCCCCGAGCCCGTCGCCGTCGCCCCGCCCCGTCGCCGCCCTGAGCCCGTCGCCGCCCCGAGCCCGTCGCCGCCCCACCCCGTCGTCGCCCCGCGCCGGCGCTGGCCCTTTAGGTTGATGATATGATGATGTTGATGATGTTTTTTTCCTGTTGATGATATGATGATGTTTTTTTTCTGTTGATGATATGATGATGTTTTTTTTCTATTGATGATATGATGATGTTTTTTCATATATGCATTTTTTTCATATATGTATTAATTTTTTAAGTTGTTAGTAGATATCGATTTTAGGTTAGTGCATTTTATCACTGATTTTAGGTTAGTTGAGCCTCTTTTGTGCATTTTATGTTTGTTGCATTTTAGGTTAGTGCATTTTATGTTAGTGGAGAGGAAAAAGTAAAATTAGGAAAAGGAAAATAAGTAGAGAAAGAAGGAGAAGAAGAAGGAGAAGACGAGGAGAGGAAGAAAAGGAAGAGGAGAAGAAGAAAGGAATAGAGGATAAAAGAGAAAATAGAATATATATATTCTATTTTCTCTTTTATCCTCTATTCCTTTCTTCTTCTCCTTTTTTTCTTCTTTTTTTTCTTCGACACATGGTGGGGTCGAGAACGTCGGACATTCATGAGAGAGGCGAGGAAGAAGGGGAAGAAGAGGGAGAAGAAGAGGAAGGCTTCTCCTCTATTCTTTCTTTTCTTCTTTTTTCTTCTTCTTCTTCCTCTTTATTTTATCGGGAACGAGGGTCGTCGAGGGTCGCCGAGCGGTAGAGGAGAAACCCTAAATAGAAAGTATCGTCGGTGTGAGATATATGTACCGTCGGTGTCGGACACTACATCCACATCCCACAAGTGGCGCGGGCTTCGACGCCCACGTCACTTGTGGGACGTGGATGTAGTGTCCGACGCCGACGGCCACATGTATCTCACACCCACGATACTTGCTATTTACGGTTTCCTCTACCGAAAAGAAGAGGAGAAATAAATAAGAAGAAGAAAAAAGAAGAAAAAGAAGAGGAGAAGAAGAAAGGAATAGTGGAGAAGAAGAGAAAATAGAATATATTCTATTTTCTCTTCTTCTCCACTATTCCTTTCTTCTTCTCCTCTTTCTTTTCTTCTTTTTTTTCTTCGATCTTCTCCTCTAGCTATTCCTTTATTCTTCTCCTAGTGTCAAAGTATTGAAGAAATCCATGCCTTCATCATTAGCCGGAAGTAACCAGGGCATGTTGGTACGAAGTTCTGCAAAATTGTTCTAGAATGGAGTCCCGGATAGAATAATCCGCCTTTTGGTACGAATTCAGCAAAGGCCTTCCAAATAGCGATATTCGGAAGGCTCTTTCTGAACTTTGTACCAAAAAGCGAATTATCCTATCTGGGACTCCGTTCCAGAACAACTTTGAAGAGCTTCGTACCATCATGCACATGTTACTTTCGCCTAATGATGAAGACATGGTTTTGTTGAATCCTTTGACACTAGGCAACCTCCCGACCCCTCGGCGATCCTCTCGAACATGAGAGGAAGAAGAGGGTCGTCTAGGGGTCGAGTGTTTCAGGGTCGTCGAGGGTTCGAGGGGTCGAGGATCACCGAGGGGTCGAGAGAGGTTTCCTAGTGTCAAAGTATTGAAGAAATCCATGCCTTCATCATTAGCCGGAAGTAACCAGGGCATGTTGGTACGAAGTTCTGCAAAGTTGTTCTGGAATGGAGTCCCGGATAGAATAATCCGCCTTTTGGTACGAATTCAGCAAAGGCCTTCCAAATAGCACGATTCGGAAGGCTCTTTCTGAACTTTGTACCAAAAGCGAATTATCCTATCTGGGACTCCGTTCCAGAACAACTTTGAAGAGCTTCGTACCATCATGCACATGTTACTTTCGCCTAATGATGAAGACATGGTTTTGTTGAATCCTTTGACACTAGGCAATCTCCCGACCCCTCGGCGATCCTCTCGAACATGAGAGGAAGAAGAGGGTCGTCTAGGGGTCGAGGGTTTCAGGGTCGTCGAGGATCGCCGAGGGGTCGAGAGAGGTTTCCTAGTGTCAAAGTATTGAAGAAATCCATGCCTTCATCATTAGCCAGAAGTAACCAGGGCATGTTGGTACGAAGTTCTGTAAAGTTGTTCTGGAATGGAGTCCCGAATAGAATAATCCGCCTTTTGGTACGAATTCAGCAAAGGCCTTCCAAATAGCGATATTCGGAAGGCTCTTTCTGAACTTTGTACCAAAAAGCGAATTATCCTATCTGGGACTCCGTTCCAGAACAACTTTGAAGAGCTTCGTACCATCATGCACATGTTACTTTTGCCTAATGATGAAGACATGGTTTTGTTGAAGCCTTTGACACTAGGCAACCTCCCGACCCCTCGGCGATCCTCTCGAACATGAGAGGAAGAAGAGGATAAAAAAAGAAGAGGAAGAAGAAAAAAAGAGGAGAAGAAAGAATAGAGGAGTTCTTCTCCTCTATTCTTTCTTCTCCTCTTTTTTTCTTCTTCTTCCTCTTTTTTTTATCTGGAACGAGGGTCGTCGAGGGACATAGATGTAGTGTCGTCGTTGTCGATATATACCCCCTCCCGATAGCTTACTATGATTAGGTAGCTAGTTCTACGTTTGGCACTAATATATCCATCTGTCATGTTTGAATAATAATTGCCATGTTGTAAATATTTGTAGAAACTATGGACACCGCCCTAGACGAAGCAACAAAAGAAGCGTTGTTGCGGGAAATAATCGCAGAAGGAAGTGATGCCATCTCGTTGTTTCTCAACGAAGCCGATGGTCTGGAAGGAGAGGGTGAACAAGCTGGCTACGGTGACCTAATGCCGGTGCAAGAAGAAGAACATGAGGACGGCTCCGGTGACCCAATGCTGGTGCAAGAAGGAGACCGTGATGACGGCTCCGGTGACCGAACCGAGTCCGGCCAGGTATATATATTAGTTAAGCCTATGCTGACTAGCTGATTGATGCATTCATTGTTTTGGTATGTACACATATTAATGAAGTCTTTGTTCTTTTTTCTAGCCCTCCGGATCGAGCACAACTTCGGTAAAGAGACGAGGCCCGAAGAAAAAGTTGAGCTCGGATGAAAAGTTTGAGATCATAGCAATCGTGCCCGACGGCCAACCTATTGAACCCCTCCGGACAAAGAGCACATTTGTTGCTCAGTGCGGGGTTCTGGTTAGGGACAAGATCCCGATAAGCATCCAGCAATGGTTTAAGCCGGCTATAGAAGACCCTGAGGTGTCTTATGTCAATGATATGCAGAAAAATGATCTTTGGACTAAGCTGAAGTCAAATTTCACCCTACCGCCTGAGGATAATCCAGAGAACCCAGTTAAAGAGAAATTAATCAAGTCTTTTGCTCTAAAGAGGATGGCAGAACTATTCAGGAGGTGGAAGAAAGAGCTGAATAAGTTTGTCGAAAATAATGAGACACCAGAATTCAAGGGCAGATATGAGAAGATTAGAGATCACTGGCCCGCATTTGTGGCCCACAAGACATCGGAAAAGAGTCAGAAGATGTCGGCAACAAACAAGCAAAATGCTGCGAAGAAGAAGCTTCACCATCGCACGGGGTCAGGTGGCTACCTCGTAGCCCGGCCTAAGTGGTCCAAGATTGAGAATGATCTGGTTCATAAAGGGATCGAACT
Source organism: Triticum monococcum (assembly GCA_034509565.1). Taxonomy (NCBI): domain Eukaryota; kingdom Viridiplantae; phylum Streptophyta; class Magnoliopsida; order Poales; family Poaceae; genus Triticum; species Triticum monococcum. The sequence goes on from CM067842.1 coordinate 35,818,051, forward strand.
AGAGACAATTAACTGGCCAGACCGTTGCCGGACTTGGTTCTTCGGGGCTGGCGGAACCTTGGACCCTATAACAGGGAAGTGCATTTGGACGAAAGATCAAATGGACATACCAGTCAGTAAGCTTAAGCAGTATATCGAAGCAGCGCAGGAAGGGACGTTCTTTCCAGACAGAGAGAACGACGAGCTCACAATGGCCCTTGGGAATCCTGAGCACCCTGGACGGACACGAGGCACGCCAGGCTCCGTTCCGTGGAAGATTGGGTTTCCGAACGCAGGCGCTTACAAATCCCATGAGAGGTGGAAAAAGTGCAGCAGACACAAATGCAGGCGCTGCAAGCAAGGGTAGACGCGATAGAGGAACGAGAAGCAAATCGCAGCAAACGTACTGCCGAAGCCTCCCCCGAAGCTACCCCGCCATCTCAACGCAGAAGCAGCGTGGCTTCCACCGAGCTGCTTCAGCCGGAGCATGCCTTGACGGCTCCTGCCAGCTATCCCGTGGATGCTATAACGGAGTCTCAAAATTGCCACCTTATGATGCAATGGATGAATTTGAAGGTCAAGGCGGCTGTTGGCTCTGTTTATCCTACTGAACCCGGTGCAACTTTTCACTGCCGGCCAATTCCAGAAGGATATGCTAGGGTGATGGTGGATGAGATAACGGAGGGATTTGAGGACCTCCAGCTTGACCACCCTACCGGTGAAGGGGAGACTCGGCTGGGGTCTGCTCTGAAGACTCCATGCCTATGGCGGAAGGAGCTCATCAACCTTCCGAACTGGACGCCTCCGCCTCCTCCTCCTCCTCCGGCGAGTCAGGGCACTCCGCCTCCTCCACCGCCTCCTCCTCCAGCGAGTGACGATCAGGGCCCTCGGCCGACTCCTTCTCCGGCGCGTGGTGGCACTCCGCCTCCTTCTCCGTCTGCGCCGACGCGCCCGAGCAGCCAGCCTCCTCCTTCTCCGCCTCGTCAGGAAGGGCGGAAGAGACCTGCCGCCGCTCCAGCTGCTCCGGCGCGTCGTAGTCCTTCTCCTCCGCCTCTTAAGCAAGTAAAGAAGACAACCGCTCCGTCTGCTCGGCCAGCGTCTAGCAGTACAACCAGAGGCGGGAGGACATACAGATTCGGTCCTTCTCTGAAGACTCCAGAGAAGTTACCATACGAGAGGACCCAGGAGGAGAACGCCGAGATCGCGCGAGTAGAAGTGAGGAAATTCTTTGAAGGGGTGAAAGCAAAGAAACATCCACCTCCGGAGGAGAAGGTAGATCGGGTGAAAGTGAAGCGCACTCTGGCTGCCCTGACAAAACCACCGAAGTCTGATCCGCCGAAAGGAAACTATGACCGCATTATTGGAAAGGAATTTGCCGAAGCGGAGCGGTCGGGAAGTACTGTCAGTGATCAAAGGCTGAAAGAACGACGAGCTGGGAAACAAATTGCCCAGCTCGGCGAACAAGCGAAGCGATCATGCCCCCCGCTCAAGGTGCCTAGCCACAACGTTGCTAATGATCCGAGGATGGTGCCCGGTTATAGCAATCTTGCAGATTACCTGCCCGACGAAGTACATTATGAACCCATGGACATGCAGATACAAAGATATGAGTACGGGAAGCCTCTCGTCAAAGATGAAAGATCTCTATCAACGATGATGCGAAGATTGCATGATTGGTACTTGAAAATCTACAGAAACTCTGGGGGGAGGAGTACTTTGTATGTGAAAGTTAAAAAGGAGCATGACCTTGTTGGAATTGATCTGTTGCCTGTCCCATTTGAGGAGTTCTATGAGTTTTTCAATCAATTGGCACTCGATAAAACAACGGTCGCCTGCTACTGTCTGTAAGTAGTACTACTTCTGTCATTAAGTTTCTCTATATAGCTTAGCTCTTTCATTGTATGTATTTATAATCATCCTCACTATATTATGCAGATTGAAGATCGTCGAATTGAAGAAAAGACAAGTCGGTGATATTGGGTTCATTAACACATATCTCATAGATGCCACTCTGGTTAAATTTCATGCCGCAGAAACCGAGGCCAGCATGCTACGATCGTTGATAATAAATCAAAACAAAGATATAATACTCTTTCCTTACAACTTCAAGTGAGTGTTACTGTCTTGTGCGTATTCGGTTTCCCTTATATATTAGTCAAGGTTATAGTAATGTAACTGATGAGTTATGCATGCATGTGCAGTTTCCACTATATTCTCCTACATATTAAGCTTGAGCAGGGACTAGTAACCGTCTTAGACTCAAGACGAAAAGATCCCATGGACTATGCAGACATGACTCTAATACTCGAGAAGTAAGTTAAATCGATCATTATCCACCATATCAACAACATTTTTCATTTCCTGATATATCAAGTAATTGTTTTCTTTGTCCGGCAGGGTTTGGAGAAAATTCACCAGAAAAGCTCCGGGACTGCCGAAGGACCTGCCATTTAGACACCCGAAAGTAAGTACTAGCTATAGTAGCATTTTAAGCGCATCTACTAGTCATTCAAGCGCTAGTTTCATCAATACCATTTAGCATTCTTGCTTATCAGTTTGATTAACCTCTATTTCTTGTAAAGTGGTTGTGGCAGGAACAAGGGAATGATTTCTGTGGATACTATGTTTGCGAGTCCATCCGCCACACGACCTGTGAGCGGGGCTACACTGACGAACAATATGTACTACGTAAATAACAACATTCACAATTTTATTTTATTACCATCATTTGTGTTGAGTTTCATTCATTCATATATATATGTATTGACCCCCTTCTTTAAATTAGATGTTTCGGAAGCGGGATGAACTCCTAGCACCAGCTCTAATGCGAGCAATTCAAGAGGAATTGGCGGCATTCTTTCTTGACCACGTGATCCCTGAAGACGGAGAATTCTATGTTGACCCTGAGTCCGTATGATTATATTTGTAAGAGATAATTATTGTATATATGTAGTCGATAGTGTCAGATAGATATACGAGAACTTGTTGTTCGACCAATCCCTCGGAGAAGGAGAGGTGGTCGATATCACTTCTCTCTGTATGCATATATGTTCATGACGATCTTCTGTTTCCTTCGTTTGCTTACTAGCTAGCTAGCGTGTCTAGTCCTCTCTATACGTATGTATAGTACGTAGCGTCGACCAAGCACGGACATAAGAGAGGACACTTCTCTCTATTAATTATAGCTAGCTAACACAATATATGAAACACCTAAATTAACCCCCCAAAACCCCCAACCCCCCCCCCCCCCCCCTTCAAAAAAAAACTAAAACTCCAGCCACAGAAATGCTGACGCGTGGATGCCTATTGGTCCCGGTTGGTGCCACCAACCGGGACCAAAGGGTCTCCTGCCTGGGCTCTGCGCACTGCCCACGTAAAGGCCCATCAGTCCCGGTTCTGGATTGAACCGGGATTAAAGGGTCGGGGCATTAGTACCGACACTTTAGTCCCGGTTCAGGGACCGGGACTAAAGGCCCTTACGAACCGGGACTATAGGCCCTTTTTCTACCAGTGGTTCCTATCCTGCGGACTAAACCCTCCGGTTTATATAGACACCGGAGGGGCCTAGGGTTACACAGAGTCGGTTACAAGGGAGGAGATCTACATATCCGAATTGCCAAGCTTGCCTTCCACGCAAAGGAGAGTCTCACCCGGACACAGGACGAAGTCTTTAATCTTGTATCTTCATAGTCCAACAGTCTGGCCAAGGTATATAGTCCGGCTGTTCGAGGACCCCCTAATTCAGGACTCCCTCACCGGGGCCGGGACCTTGGCTGGCGGCAGGTTGCCTCGCCCCGCCATCGAGGGTGCGACACCGCCACTAACCCTTGCCGCGCGACGCGTCCCGAGCAGAGGGAAACCAGGCGGACGAAAAACCTAGCCGATGGAATTGCTCGATCAGGCGGCTCGTGGATCGATGTCTCATGCAAAACCGGCGGGTCGGACATGCGTACGTGCGTGGCTTGGGCCTTCTACCGGGCCTCTTGCCCAATCTGAGAAGAGCCCACGACCAACACCGTGACGGATCCACCCTCGAGGCCCAACAGAGAATTCAAGCGATCCCGTCTGGCCGTTCGAATCTCGTTGGCCTCCCTAGTCACCGACGGCGGCCGCATCAGCGTCGGCCTCAGCATCCAGCTCCGTTTTGCATTCTTCTTCGTAACGAGAGTCCATGAATCCGGGATGAAATCAGACAGAGTCATGGGAGTGCGATTTACCTTCGGGATCGCCCTACCCAAGGTTTAATCAGCTGCGTGGATTTCTTCACCTCCCTCTTCTGGTTAGCAGGTAATGCTTTCGACGCCATCGACGCGATCGCACGTCCTGCTGTTTGCGCAAGCAGCCGCTCATTGCCGTCGTCCGTCGCCTCCTCATCCCTAGCAAGGCCGTCGCACTGTTCCTCGTCCTCATCGCTATCCGCTAAGACCCATAAACGTCCTCCAAGTCGCTGATCTGAAGTCTTGTTCACAGGCGCCATCGTCAAGTCGATCAACTCGATCTCCTCCCTATGATCTTCCTGCAGACAGCAAACTACATGCACGTCGAAATCATCAATACGTAAACGAAGCCCTACCTTGATCTGGACGTCGGCCGCCAGATAGTCGCCGGCAAGGATGTCGTTGTTCATATTCCAAAGTGACGTCCAACGTGAAGCCGGAGTGTGCTGCAGGCGTCCCTCGATCCAGCCGCCAGAGATCGGGTCGGAGAAATTGACTGCCCACTGCTCCGCTTGTGCCCTTGTCCGGATCGCGCCATCGTCCGTGGATCCCCCATCGAGATCCATCTCGACCGACCGCGCCTGTCCCGCCCCCTCTTCTGGCGACGAGAGGTGAGGCATTGGCGGTTTAGGGATCGCCGGCGGCGTCGACGTGGGCGGCCGCGCGTCAGGAGGTCATGGGTCATCCCCCATCATCTAGCTTAATATATCATGGAAACCTTTCACCCTGCATGCACATGTGTACGGTTGCCATTCATGTGCATGTTCGATTATACACATTCACAAGTCCTTTACTGGAACAATCATCTGTTCATAACATTTCAAGCTGATATATTGACAGCTTGTTCTGCTACGCAGATCCTATGGGGTCTTAACATGACGACTTCCCAATTGTCTACTGCAACAAGTTTTGCCAGGCACCGGCATGGGGGGCGATGACGGCGGCGCACCTTCGGCTCGCTTCAATGCTTGTAGTCGTCACTAAATGGTTTACGAATCTGCATATAATTTTTATTATTTTTGGTGTTTATTGTACTGTCATGATTGAAGATGAATATATCGAAAGTTTTCTCGAAAATAATAATATATTGACAGCTTGACAAACATTCAGATTGATTTCCAATCTGGTGAACATTTTCTCCTAAATCTAAAACATGTGTTAGAGTGTAGAGAGTGTAGAGTGTATGTATACGCGTATAGAGCATGACCTACGGTCAGGTTAGTGCATGCGTGTGAGTAGTGGGCATGTCACCCACGATCAGCCAGGTAGTGGCGCACGATGATCTCTGTAAACTATATATAGTTCCAGCCGGCAGAGCTAATAGATGTGCGTTGATTCCTATAGTTACTCTCTCCTCTTCATGGTATCAGATACCACCGACCGGCTCAATCCTTTCGCTCCGGTCGCCGATCCCACTTCCGCCGCTATGGAGAACAACCCGCCTTCCCCCTCCTCTCCTGCTCAGGATGGCTCCAGCGCCCCTGCCGCCGTGGTCGTGCCACCCCCACCTCCACCCGCTCTCCTTCCGGCCATCCCTGTGGTTCCTGCTCCGGTTGTGACAACCGTCTCTCCCACGGTGCTGCAAACCATCGACATCCGTCGTCACGTTCCGATCACCCTCGACCTCCTCGCCGGCAACTACGCGCAGTGGCGTCGCCACTTCGACACGACAATCGGCATGTTCGGGCTCCGTGATCACGTGGACGCCGCGGCTGTCCCGTGCTTCGACGATCCCGACTGGGCCATGGAGGATCACGCTATGGTTCACTGGCTCAACGCCACTGTCGTGCCTGATCTTCTCGATGCGGTGATGGCGGACGAGGACACGGCCCTCACTGTCTGGACGGCCATCGACGGGCTCTTCCGCGACAACCAACTCGCCAGGGCAGTGTACATCGACGCTGAGTACCACGCCGTCGTGCAAGGAGACATGACAGTCATGCAGTACGGCACCAAGCTGAAGACGTACGCCGACCAGCTTCGCGACCTCGGCCAGCCCGTGTCGGAGCCGCGCCAGGTCTTCCACCTCCTGCGCGGTCTCAATTGTCAGTACCACGGTGCCATTCCCCACATCACGTCGCAGTCGCCGCTGCCCTCGCTCCTCCAGACGCGCTCCTTCATGCTTCTTGAGGAGCACCGCGCTGAGCAGACCACACGCCTCCAGGGTGCGCACGCGCTCTACGCCGGGCGTGGTGCCGTGCCGTCGCCTCCTTCGCCTACAGTGCCTTCCCCGGTTGTGCTTGACACTGCCGCTAGTGGCCGTGCACGCGGTGGCCGTGGACGTCGTCGCGGGCGCGGCAATGGTGCCGGCGGCTCGCTGTCCTCACCTGGGCCCCCACGGGTCCCCGGCCTGCCCGCTCCCGTCCCCAGCACCAACTCCTGGATGGGGCTGGTTCAGGCCTGGCACATGCCGTGGCGCGTGTCGGGCTCTGGTGTGCTTGGCCCGCGCCCTGGCACGCCGCCCCAGCAGTCTATGTACGCCGCTCCCACCACTCCTGGTGCGTACGGCTACGGGCCTCCGCCTGCCTATGCACCTTTGTACGGCTACGCTTCGACGCTTGTCTACACTGCTCCTCCTGGCACACAACAGCAGCAGCCGCTGGACATGGCCTATCTCCAGGTCGCACTTCACAGCGCCACGGCGGGGCCGTCGTCCTCCGCCAGTGCCTCCGAGTGGTACATGGGCTCTGGTGCGGCGTCCCACATGACCAACTCCCCCGGTACTCTTCAAACTCTTCTTCCCTCTTCTTCCTCCTCTCATATTGTCATTGATAGTGGCGAGCATCTGCCCATCACACACACAGGCACCGGCTCGCTCATCTCCGGCACCTCTCCCATCCAACTGCGCAACATTCTTGTCTCTCTCTCACTGATCAAAAACCTTCTCTCCGTCCGTCAGATTTGTCGTGACAATCCTGTTTCGGTGGAGTTTGACTTATTTGGTTTCTCTGTCAAGCACCTCCGAACTCAGGCGGTGATCCTGCGCTGTGATTCCACTGGTGACCTCTACTCCATGACGGCGGCGACCAAACACCATGCGCCTCCCTTTGCCGGCGTCGTCATTGCTGCTCGTCTTCACCAGCGGCTCGGTCACCTTGGTTCAGCCCAACTTCAGCTCGTCGACAGTAGCTTTCTTTTCAGTAAACCTGCGCCGCATCCTTGCCACGCCTGTCGCATTGGCAAGCATGTGCGCCTCCCATTTTCAGATTATGTCAGTTGTACTTATTTTCCTTTTCAAATACTGCATCTTGATGTATGGACATCTCCAGTTCCCAGTGTTTCTTGTTATCAGTTCTACTTAGTGGTTCTTGACGATTATACTCACTACGTTTGGACCTTTCCCCTCAAACACAAATCTGAAGTTCTACCTATATTGCGTGATTTCTATGCCTATGCCCGCACGCAATTTCAGCTGCCGGTGTTCTCTGTTCAAACAAACAACAGCCACGAGTTCGACAGCCATGCCTCACGCGAGCTTCTCGCCTCCCACGGCACCGTGCTCCGTTTGTCGTGCCCTTACACCAGTCAGCAGAACGGCAAGGCTGAACGCATCCTCCGCACACTTAATGATAGCGTGCGCGCGCTTCTTGTTCATGCATCGATGCCGCCGCGGTTTTGGGCTCAAGCTCTGAACACTACAACTTTTCTGCTGAACCATCACCCCTGTCACCACAGCGCGCCGCGGACGCCCCATGAGCTTTTGCTCGGAGTTGCCCTTGATAATAGCATCCTGCGCATGTTCGGCTGCCTCTGCTACCCCAACCTCACTTCCACGGCTCGCCACAAAGCTCGACTATCGCTCAACCGTGTGTGTTTCCTCGGCTATCCAGCCGATCACCGCGGGTATCGCTGCTTCGATCTTCAGTCCAAGCGAGTCATCACCTCCCGCCATGTTTCTTTTCACGAGGACATCTTCCCCCTCTCGCGCCATGAGCCTGTCGCTCCGCCCGCTCCACCGCAGCTTGAGGCTCCACCGATCCTGCAGCTCCTTCCATCAGCGCTGCGCCCGCCTCCAGTCCCTGGACCAGTCGCTGGATCACCTGCGCCTTCGCCGCGTTCAACCGCAGCCGTCGAATCGCCCGCGTCGCCCACGCGTTCAAACGCGACCGTCCGATTATCTCTGGACGGCTCCCCTGGCGTCGCCGCTAGCGTGCGCTCCGCTCATTCAACTGAGGCCGCCCGATCCTCATCCAGCGGCTCTGGCTCTTCGCCGTCCCTGGAGCGGTGTTTTGCTCCAGTCTCAGCCGCGGTTTCAGGTTCAGAGACCGGTGTGCTCGCGCCAGCTGCGGTCTCCCTCCGCCCGGTGCCCCGTGCGCAGGCCGACGTCTTCAAGCCCAATCCAAAGTACTATGATGCCGCTGCTACCTCCTCCACCAACTCACTCTCGCTGCATCCCAACTCCGTTCGGATTGCCGTGCGCGATCCCAACTGGTTAGCTGCCATGCGCGAAGAGTTTGCTGCGCTCGTCGCCAACCGGACCTGGGAGCTGGTCCCTCGCCCATCCACTGCCAACCAGATTAGCAGCAAATGGGTATTCAAACACAAATTCTGCGCGGATGGCTCCCTCGAACGGTACAAGGCGCGGTGGGTGGTCCGAGGCTTCAATCAGCGCGCTGGCGTGGACTACGGCGAGACCTTCTCGCCGGTGGTCAAGCCGGCGATGATCCGCTCCGTCCTCACCATTGCTGCCTCGCGCGGCTGGCCGGTTCATCAACTGGATGTCAAGAACGCGTTCCTGCATGGTACGCTTGCGGAGAAGGTTTACTGCCTCCAGCCGGCTGGCTTCGTCTACGAGCACTGTCCTCAGCATGTCTGCCGCCTCAACAAGTCGCTGTACGGGCTTAAGCAGGCCCCACGTGCCTGGTTTCAGACGTTCGCCGCCTTCAACAACACGATCGGCTTCACCGCGACGTGCTCTGACTCCTCTCTATTCACCTACACGCGCGGTGCTGACGCGGCCTTCCTCCACCTCTACGTCAACGATATTGTGCTGACCGCGTCGACCCCGACTCTTCTCCAACGGATCGTCCACGCCCTCACCAGTGAGTTCGCCATGAAGGACCTCGGCGCTCTGCGCTTCTTCCTCGGCATCCAGGTGACGCGCACCGCATCGGGCTTCTTCCTCTGTCAATAGCAGTACGCCGAGGACATCCTCGAGCGCGCTGCCATGGACAACTGCAAGCCGTCGCCCACGCCGGTCAACACGAAGGGCAAGCTTTCCCAGGCCGAGGGGCCGCGCACGGCGGATCCGTCGGGCTATCGCAGCATCGCCGGCGCGCTCCAGTACCTCACCATCACCCGGCCTGAGCTGGCGTACGCCGTGCAGCGGATATGTCTGCACATGCACGATCCGCGGGAATGCCATCAAGCTCTCATCAAGCGCGTGCTGTGCTACATCCGAGGGACGTCCACGTTCGGGCTCCATCTCCGTGCTTCCTCGACACTGGATCTCCGCGGCTACACCGACGCTGACTGGGCCGGCTGCCCAGACACCCGTCATTCGACGTCTGGGTTCTGCGTCTACCTCGGCGACGCGCTCGTCTCCTGGTCCTCCAAGCGTCTGGCCACCGTGTCTCGCTCGAGCACTGAAGTTGAGTACTGCTGCGTTGCCAACGTCGTCGCCGAATGCGTCTGGCTACGTTAACTTCTCGGCGAGCTTCTTCTTCCTGTCCGCTCGGCGACCGTGATCTACTGCGACAATGTGTCCGCCTGCTACCTTTCCGCCAACCCCGTGCACCACCGCCGCACCAAGCATGTCGAACTCGACATCCATTTCGTGCGGGAACGAGTGGCGCTCGGCCAGTTTCGCGTCCTTCACATCCCCACCACACAGCAGCTCGCCCACGTCATGACGAAAGGCTTGCCCACGGACATTTTCCTTCAGTTCAGGGCTAGTCCTTGCGTCGCGCCAGCCGACGCCAAGACTGCAGGGGGGGGGGGGGGCGCACGACCTGCGGTCAGTGCATGCGTGTGAGTAGTGGGCATGTCGCCCACAATCAGCCAGGTAGTGGCGCACGATGATCTCTGTAAACTGTATATAGTTCCAGCCGGCAGAGCTAATAGATGTGCGTTGATTCCTATAGCTACTCTCTCCTCTTCAACATGTATGTCTTGCTCAATTTGAAACATCTTCTCTGCATAATTTGAAACTTGACATGTCCTAGTATGTTATGACATGCTCAATTTGAAACTTGACAATGCTCTGCTAAGTTTGAGCATCGCAGTGTTAGCCCTCGACTCTACGTGTTGGTCGCCCTTCATCTGCGCCCGTTGTACCTCGCTTTGTGACTTGCACGGCGGCGCGAGCTCCACGGCGTGACACAACCACGCGGCGTTGCGACTCTCTTTTTGGCGCCTCCCTCCCTGGGGAGGTGCAGGTGTGGTAGGAGTCGCCCTGCCATGGTGACACGACAACGATGGCCGCCCTTCGTGGCTGTGCTAGGTTTCACGGGCAGCCCCAATGGTTAGCCGCGAGCGAAGGACGACATAGAGTGAGGAAAGGGAATATCATCATTGGTTTTCCCAAATATGCTATTTTTTGCGGGAAAAACTTTCAATCTATTCATCTTCAATCATGATAGTACAACGAATATTAGAAATAATAAAAATTACATCGCTAGCACCAATGCAATGCTCTCGGTAGAAGGCACACATCCACATCCATTAGCTAGTTGTAACTAGGCTGACCCATATATGTCTCTCTCCACCGATTTTGGAACCTTCTAGAAGGTTCCCTCTGATTTTCCAGGCCGGGTTTTTCTTCTTGTTTTTTGTGGTTTTATTCGGTTTGTTTCCTTTTGGTTTCTTCCAAATCTGTGAACATTGTTTAAAAAATGTGAACTTTTTGAAATGCACGGACATTTTTAAAATACGTGAACCTTTTTTAAACCCGTGAACATTTTTAAAGGATGTAAATATTTTTTGAGAATTTATGAACATTTTTAAATTCGCGATTTTTGAAAATTCATAAACATTCTTAATTTCCAATTTTTTTTCAAATGCGTGAACTTCTTTAAATTAGTAAGAAAACCATACCCGATTTTTATGAAGAAGCTGGATTTGTTACACGAGGTCCAAGAAGATAAACGTAGCAAGCAACCGAGCATACTGTGGCGAGACAAGCGACCGAGACGCACCCGTCGGTGGTGGCGAGAAAAAAAGAAAGCACGAGCAAGCAATGACTGGGCCACGGTCTGTGAGCGCCAGCACCCTTCTTCCTTCTGACTGGGCTGTTTACGTTGGAATTTCGAGATCTCGAAAAAGAAACGTGGGAGTTTCGTTCGTGGGCTTCAAACACGCTGCCTGCCGTCGGATGCAGCCCACGAACGCCACGCAGGGACGTTCCCTCTGCAGCCCAGGCTCGCTCCCCGTACGTCAGAGGACTAGAGGAGCTCGTTCCTCTTCGCCCGCGAAGGCGACGGCCGGCAGCGGCGGCCCAAATCGAGGGGCGAGGGCCCTCTCAGGTGAGATTCCCTCTCTCAAGTGTCGTGCCCCACGCCTCTGGTTAGTGTAAGATTTGAATAAAACTATTGTTATTGATTTACCGGCCACATAGAGCGGTATATATAAGAGTTTACAAGCCAACCATACCTATTACAATACGACTAGGACTATTACAATACGACTAGGATTAGGTAACTTGGGAGCCAAGTAATAGTCTAACATCCCTCCGCAGTATCAACGGGAGGCTCGATAACGTTGAGACTGGATCGAATATTACAAAAAGATGTAGATGGCAGTCCTTGGGTAAATATATCAGCAAATTGAGCCGTTGAAGGAACATGCACTAGTAGAAAAAGGGGCTATGGTCCAGGCCGCCTCAGCCCATTAGTCCCGGTTCAGTCTTGAACCGGGACCAATGTGGGCATTGGTCCCGGTTCGTGAGCCCAGGGGGCCGGCCGGGCCACGTGGGCCATTGGTCCCGGTTCGTCTGGACCTTTTGGTCCCGGTTGGTGGGACGAACCGGGACCAAAGGGCCTCCCTCCTGGCCCACCACCATTGGTCCCGGTTGGTGGCTTGAACCGGGACCAAAGGCTCCCTTTTAGTCCCGGTTCATGCCACGAACCGGGACCAATGAATTGCCTATATATACCCCCTCGCGCAAGAGCAGAGCACAGTGGTCTGTTTTTTCTGGCCGAGGGGGAGAGGCCTTTGTGGTGCTCTAGCTCACCTCCTATGCACATGAGGTGTTTGATGGAATGCCCGAGCCACACTGCTTAAGCTTTCTCGTCTCGAAGCTCGACCTCCAAGCTCCATTTTCCTCGAGATTTGTCTAGATTTAGCGGTCCGTCACGCCCCGTCCCCGTCTTCACCGCCGTCGATCACCCGCGCCGATCTCATCACCGACACCACCGTGGTGAGCCTCTTATTCTTATCTTCTTTCTGAAAGGAAAAATATTCTTACTTGTATGTTTAGATAGATACTTGTATCATTTTCTTACATTTATTATTGCATCTTATATAGTGCGATGGTTTTGGTATCCGCCCCCGTCGGCCCTCGTCCTGTCTATGATTCGGATTTGGTATGTATATTATCTTTATAACTATTGGTTCATTTATTGTTTATAAAAATTATGCCGACCAACGTGACATAGATTTTATTTATCTAGGATGTATGTGAATCGGAAATGCCAACCGACCTTGTCGAGAGGTTAAATTTAGTTGAAGAAGAAAACAATTTGTTGAAGGAAAAAATAAAAAAAATTGAGGAGGAGAAGATGATATTGGAGTTGCATGTTGCGGATGTTGTCGATGATCACAAGATCAAGATGGATGCAATGCGCTTGAAGATTAGAAAGATTAGAAAATATGTCATTCATACCGAGGCTTGGTATCATTATGCCGTTGGATCAATTGTTACCTTGGTTGCAATTATGATCGCATTTGTTTTCGCATTGAAATGTTTTACATAGTTTCAATGTATGGTTTAATTAATTAGATGCTCTGGAGAGCTATATGTTGTTAGATGAGAACTATGTATGCACTTTGGTTTTAATGTGATGATGAACTTCTATTAATTTGGACACTTAATTATATATAATGCACGCAGATGAACCGGCAATGGATGTACGGTGACAGACACACCCGCGAGTACATTAAGGGCGTGCATGAGTTTCTCGATGCGGCTGAGGCAAACAAGCAGAATGGTTTTATGTGTTGTCCATGCACTGAATGTGGGAATACGAGGTCTTACTCTAACCGGAAAATCCTTCACTCCCACCTGCTTTACAAGGGTTTCATGCCACACTATAATGTTTGGACGAGGCACGGAGAAATAGGGGTTATGATGGAAGACGGCGAAGAAGAAGAGTACGATGACAACTATGTGCCCCCTAAATACGGTGATGCTGCAACGGGGGGAGCTGGTGAAGATCAAGAGGAACCGGACGATGATGTGCCCAATGATGCTGCCACGGGTGAAGCTGCTGAAGATCAAGAGGAACCAGACGATGTGCCCGATGATGATGATCTCCGCCGGGTCATTGTCGATGCAAGGACGCAATGCATTAGTCAAAAGGAGAAGCTGAAGTTTGATCGCATGTTAGAGGATCACAAAAAAGGGTTATACCCCAATTGCGAAGATGACAACACAAAGCTCGGTACCGTACTGGAATTGCTGCAGTGGAAGGCAGAGAATGCTGTGGCTGACAAAGGATTTGAGAAGCTACTGAAAATATTGAAGAAGAAGCTTCCAAAGGATAACGAATTGCCCGACAGTACATACGCAGCAAAGAAGGTCATATGCCCTCTAGGATTGGAGGTGGAGAAGATACATGCATGCCCTAATGACTGCATCCTCTACCGCGGTGCATACAAGGATCTGAACGCATGCCCGGTATGCGGTGCGTTGCGGTATAAGATCAGACGAGATGACCCCGGTGATGTTGACGGCGAGCCCCTCAGGAAGAGGGTTCCTGCAAAGGTGATGTGGTATGCTCCTATAATACCACGGTTGAAACGTTTGTTCAGAAACGAAGAGCATGCCAAGTTGATGCGATGGCACAGTGAGAACCGAAAGAAAGATGGGAAGTTGAGAGCACCCGCTGACGGGTCGAAGTGGAGAAAAATCGAGAGAAAGTACTGGGATGAGTTTGCAAAGGACCCAAGGAATGTATGGTTTGCTTTAAGCGCGGATGGCATTAATCCTTTCGGGGAGCAGAGCAGTAATCACAGCACCTGGCCCGTGACTCTGTATGTATAACCTTCCTCCTTGGATGTGCATGAAGCGGAAGTTCATTATGATGCCAGTTCTCATCCAAGGCCCTAAGCAACCCGGCAACGACATTGATGTGTACCTAAGGCCATTAGTTGAAGAACTTTTACAGCTGTGGAATGGAAACGGTGTACGTACGTGGGATGAGCACAGACAGGAGGAATTTAACCTTAAGGCGTTGCTGTTCGTGACCATCAACGATTGGCCCGCTCTCAGTAACCTTTCAGGACAGACAAACAAAGGATACCACGCATGCACGCACTGTTTAGATGACACTGAAAGTATATACCTGGACAAATGCAGGAAGAATGTGTACTTGGGCCATCGTCGATTTCTTCCGACCAACCATCAATGTCGAAAGAAAGGCAAGCATTTCAAAGGCGAGGCAGATCACCGGAAGAAGCCCGCCATGCGCACCGGTGATCACGTGCTTGCTATGGTCAATGATTTACCCTACGTCATCTTTGGAAAGGGTCCCGGTTGACTAGCTGTTCCGAATGACGCTGAGGGACACGCACCCATGTGGAAGAAGAAATCTATATTTTGGGACCTACCCTACTGGAAAGACCTAGAGGTCCGCTCCTCAATCGGCGTGATGCACGTGACGAAGAACCTTTGCGTGAACCTGCTAGGCTTCTTGGGCGTGTATGGGAAGACAAAAGATACGCCGGAGGCACGGGAGGACCTGCAACATTTGCACGAAAAAGACGACATGCCTCCGAAGCAGTATAAAGGTCCTGCCAGCTACGCTCTTACGAAAGAAGAGAAAGAAATCTTCTTTGAATGCATGCTTAGTATGAAGGTCACGACTGGCTTCTCGTCGAATATAAAGGGAATAATAAATATGCCAGAGAAAAAGTTTCAGAACCTAAAGTCTCATGACTGCCACGTGATTATGACGCAACTGCTTCCGGTTGCATTGAGGGGGCTTTTACCGGAAAATGTCCGATTAGCCATTGTGAAGCTATGTGCATTCCTCAATGCAATCTCTCAGAAGGTGATCGATCCAGAAATCGTACCAAGGCTAAGGAGTGATGTGGCGCAATGTCTTGTCAGTTTTGAGCTGGTGTTCCCACCATCCTTCTTCAATATCATGACGCACGTCCTAGTTCATCTAGTCGACGAGATTGTCATCCTGGGGCCCGTATTTCTACACAATATGTTCCCCTTTGAGAGGTTCATGGAAGTCCTAAAGAAATATGTCCGTAACCGCGCTAGGCCAGAAGGAAGCATCTCCATGGGCCATCAAACAGAGGATGTTATCGGGTTTTGTGTTGACTTCATTCCTGGCCTTAACAAGATAGGTCTCCCTAAATCGCGGCATGAGGGGAGACTGACTGGAAAAGGCACTCTTGGAAGAGACTCAATAATATGCAGGGACGGATATTCTTGGTCTCAAGCACACTACACAGTTCTACAGAACTCTACCTTGGTGACCCCGTATGTCGATGAACACAAGAACAGTCTGCGCTCCAAACACCCGGAGCAATGCGACGACTGGATTACATGTGAACACATCAGGACTTTCAGCAGTTGGTTGGAAACACGTCTCAAAGGTGACAACACTGTTTGTGATGAGTTGTACTTGTTGTCCAGGGGACCATCTTTGACTGTATTGACTTACAAAGGATACGAGATAAATGGGAATACATTTTACATGATCGCCCAAGATCAAAAGAGCACCAACCAAAACAGCGGCTTCCGCTTTGATGCAGCAACCGAGAGCGGAAAGGACACATATTATGGTTACATAGTGGACATATGGGAACTTGACTACGGACCTGATTTTAAGGTCCCTTTGTTTAAGTGCAAATGGGTCATTCTGTTTGGCGGCGGCGTACAGGTAGACCCACAGTACGGAATGACAACAGTGGATCTGAAAAATCTTGGGTACACTGACGAACCGTTCGTCCTAGCCAATGATGTGGCACAGGTTATCTATGTGAAGGACATGTCTACCAAACCGAGAAAAAGAAAAGATAAGGAAGCGAATACATCATACGATGAGCCAAAGCGCCACATAGTTCTTTCAGGAAAAAGGGACATCCTGGGAGTGGACGGCAAGACAGACATGTCTGAAGATTATGAAAAGTTTCATGAAATTCCTCCCTTCAATGTCAAGGCTGACCCAAGCATCCTGATAAACAATGAAGATTATCCATGGTTACGGCGCAATAAGCAAATAACACAAGCGAAGAAAAAGTGAAGACTTTCTCCCGCAATAAGAAAATGCTATGTGGGTGAAATTATGATACCATGCATCTCAACTTTCAACTTTTTCAGAGTTCATTTGAAATGCTTTCATGTCTTATGGTTTGAAACTTTCGTACTTCGAAAGTGATTGTCCATTTTGTACACGAAGTGCATCAAGTTTTTGTCGTAACCCTCTCTACTTTTTGGAACATGCTATGTGGGTGAAATGATGATACCATGCCAACTTTCAACCTTTTCAGAGTTCATTTTGAAATGCTTTCCAATTTCAGAGTCATTTAACTCAAAGAATGAATTAATAGCAAACAGAATGAACTATAAAACTTTTATGAAAATAAAAACAATCAATTAAAATATTATGTTATGATCAACTAAAATAAAACTATAATATTCTTCAATAGCAAAAAGAATATAATTTGTGTGACCTAAAATCAAACTATAAGTATTTAATTGTAAGTATAAATAAAAAATAAATAGCAAAGAAGAAAAAAATTCAAATTTTATAGTAAAGTTATTCATAAACTAGTGATTCACGCAAATTTTTAAAAATTCAAATTTAAACTATTTAAAATTTAAAACTAATGGCACTAACAGAAAGTTTATAATTTTTGTGACCTAAAAGCAAAAAGAAATCACTAAAAAACTATAAGTATTTAGTTGTAAGTATAAATAAAAAATAAATAGAAAACAAATTCTGTTTTTATAGTAAAGTTATTCATAAACTAGTGATTCACACAAATTTTTAAAAATTTAAATTTAAACTATTCAAAATTTAAAACTAATGGCACTAACAGAAAGTTTATAATTTTTGTGACCTAAAAGCAAAAAGAAATCACTAAAAAATATAAGTATTTAGTTGTAAGTATAAATAAAAAATAAATAGAAAACAAATTCTATTTTTATAGTAAAGTTATTCATAAACTAGTGATTCACACAAATTTTTAAAAATTCAAATTTAAACTATTCAAAATTTAAAACTAAGGGCACTAACAGAAAGTTTATAATTTTTGTGACCTAAAAGCAAAAAGAAATCACTAAAAAACTATAAGTATTTAGTTTTAAGTAGAAATAAAAAAAATAAAAAACTAAAAAAATGTAGAAATAAAAAAGAAAAAACCAAAAAAAATGCCACCTACTGGGCCTCCACGGCCTTAATACGACTAGAAACCCTACATGGGCCAGGATTCAGGCCCGCAGAGGCCCAATAGGCCCACAGGCAGTAGCACGTTTAGGCCCGAAAGCCTGCATTAGAGAGGAGCTCGAAACGGGTGGCACAGCAGCGCTTATAAGCAAGTGCCGGCGCCCTTCAGCTAGCGATGTGGGACTAAAGTTCAGCTAGCGATGCCGCACAAGGGCATTGGTCCCGGTTGGTGGCACCAACCGGGACTAAAGGTGGCATTGGCCACGGTTCGTGGCACCAACCGTGACCATTGCCCCCCTTTAGTCCCGGTTGGTGCCACCAACCGGGACCAAAGGCCGCCGCTTCCCGCCCTTTGGGCTGCTGAAAATTGGCCTTTGGTCCCGGTTCGTGGCACCAACCGGGACCAAAGGGGGGCATTGGTCTCGGGTCGTGCCACGAACCGGGACCATTGCTATGCCTATATATACAGCACTTGCGAAATTTTCGCCAACTGCTCCATTCCCCATCGCCGACGCCGCCAGGCTGCTCGTCCTCCTCGTCGCCGTCGCCGCGCCCTGCCCCGTCGTCGCCCCGCGCCCCTGCCCCGTGCTCGCCGTCGCCGTCGCCCCGCGCCCCTGCCCCGTGCTCGCCGTCGCCGTGGCCCCTGCCCTCGCCGCTCCCGCCGTCCTCGTCCCGCCCCCGCGCGCCTTGCTCGCCGTCGCCGCCCCGTGCTCGCCGTCCCTGCCCCGTGCTCGCCGTCGCCGGCGCCCGCGCTGTGAGCCGCCGCCCTCGCCCCGCCCCCGCGCGCCTTCTTCTCCCTCTTCTCTGTTCATACATTTTTTCTAATGTATATGTCTATTTTTTTCTGTTCATATATATATATATGTGTATATGTGTATGTGAACAATTAGGATTTTTTCTAATTTTTCTATTTTTTAGAAAAATTAGGATTTTTTTCTGTTCATACATGTCTATTTTTTCTGTTCATATATGTGTATATGTGTATGTGAACAATTAGGATTTTTTCTATTTTTTCTGTTTTTTAGAAAAACTAGGATTTTTTCTGTTCATAAAATGTATATGTGTATGTGAACAATGTATATGTCTATTTTTTCTGTTCATATTGTGTATGTGGCTATAATGTATATGTGTAAGAAAGGAGAAGAAGAGGGGAGAAGAGGGTCATCGATAACTTTAGTGAATTTTAGGTTATTTTCATTTTAGGTCATTTTAGGCGGGGAAGAAGGGGGAGAAGAGGGAGAAGAAGAGGGGGTCGAGAGGGGGTCTAGGGTCGCCGAGGGGTCGAGGGTCGTCGAACATGAGAGGAGGAAGAGGATAAAAAAAGAAGAGGAATAAGAAAAGAAAAAAGAGGAGAAGAAAGAATAGAGGAGAAGATCTCCTCTATTCTTTCTTCTCCTCTTTTTTTTCTTCTTCTTCCTCTTTTTTTTATCGGGAACGAGGGTCGTCGAGGGTCGCCGAGCGGTAGAGGAAGAAGAGGATAAAAAAGAAGAGGAAGAAAAAAAAAGAGGGATCGACGGTCGCCTAGGGGTCGAGGGTCGAGGGTCGAGAAACCCTAAATAGAAAGTATCGTCGGTGTGAGATACATGTACCGTCGGTGTCGGACACTACATCCACATCCCACAAGTGGCGCGGGTTTCGACGCCCACGTCACTTGTGGGATGTGGATGTAGTGTCCGGCACCGAAGGCCACATGTATCTCACACCCACGATACTTGCTAGCTATTTAGGGTTTCCTCTACCGAAAAGAAGAGGAGAAATAAATAAGAAGAAGAAAACAGAAGAAAAAGAAGAGGAGTCTATTTTCTCTTCTTCTCCACTATTCCTTTCTTCTTCTCCTCTTTTGTTTCTTCTTTTTTTCTTCGATCTTCTCCTCTAGCTATTCCTTTCTTCTTCTCCTCTATTGGTCGAGGGTCGGGAACTAGGGTAGAGGGTCGAGGGTCATTAAGGGGTCAAGGGTCGAGGGTTTCAGGGTCGTTGAGGGTTCGAGGGGTCAAGAATCGCCGATGGGTCGAGAGAGGTTTCCTAGTGTCAAAGTATTGAAGAAATCCATGCCTTCATCATTAGCCGGAAGTAACCAGGGCATGTTGGTACGAAGTTCTGCAAAGTTGTTCTGGAATGGAGTCCCGGATAGAATAATCCGCCTTTTGGTACGAATTCAGCAAAGGCCTTCCAAATAGCGATATTCGGAAGGCTCTTGCTGAACTTTGTACCAAAAAGCGAATTATCCTATCTGGGACTCCGTTCCAGAACAACTTTGAAGAGCTTCCTACCGTCATGCACATGTTACTTTCGCCTAATGATGAAGACCTGGTTTTGTTGAATCCTTTGACACTAGGCAACCTCCCGACCCTAAGGCGATCCTCTCGAACATGAGAGGAAGAAGAGGATAAAAAAAGAAGAGGAAGAAGAAGAAAAAAGAGGAGAAGAAAGAATAGAGGAGTTCTTCTCCTCTATTCTTTCTTCTCCTCTTTTTTTTCTTCTTCTTCCTCTTTTTTTATTGGGAACGAGGGTCGTCGAGGGACATATATAGATGTAGTGTCGTCGTTGTCGATATATACCCCCTCCCGATAGCTTACTATGATTAGGTAGCTAGTTCTACGTTTGGCACTAATATATCCATCTGTCATGTTTGAATAATAATTGCCATGTTGTAAATATTTGTAGAAACTATGGACACCGCCCTAGACGAAGCAACAAAAGAAGCGTTGTTGAGGGAGATAATCGCACAAGGAAGTGATGCCGTCTCATACTATCTCAACGATATCGATGGTCTGGAAGGAGAGGGTGAACAAGCTGGCTACGGTGACCTAATGCCGGTGCAAGAAGAAGAACATGAGGACGGTGCCGGTGACCCAATGCCGGTGCAAGAAGGAGACCGTGATGACGGCTCCGGTGACCGAACCGAGTCCGGCCAGGTATATATATTAGTTAAGTCTATGCTGTCTAGCTGATTGATGCATTCATTGTTTTGGTATGTACACATATTGATTAAGTCTTTGTTCTTTTTTCTAGCCCTCCGGATCGAGCACAACTTCGGTAAAGAGACGAGGCCCGAAGAAAAAGTTGAGCTCGGATGAAAAGCTTGAGATCACAGCAATCGCGCCCGACGGCCAGCCTATTGAACCCCTCCGGACAAAGAGTGCATTTGTTGCTCAGTGCGGGGTTCTGGTTAGGGACAAGATCCCGATAAGCATCCAGCAATGGTTTAAGCCGGCTAAAGAAGACCCTGAGGTGTCTTATGTCAATGATATGCAGAAAAATGATCTTTGGACTGAGCTGAAGTCAAATTTCACCCTACCGCCAGAGGATAATCCAGAGAACCCAATTAAAGAGAAATTAATCAAGTCTTTTGCTCTGAAGAGGATGGCAGATCTATTCAGGAGGTGGAAGAAAGAGCTGAATAGGTTTGTCGATAAAAAAGAGACACCAGAATTCAAGGGCAAATATGAGAAGATCAGAGATCACTAGCCCGCATTTGTGGCCTACAAGACATCGGAAAAGAGTAAGAAGATGTCGGCGACAAACAAGCAAAATGCCGCGAAGAAGAAGCTTCACCATCGCACGGGGTTAGGTGGCTACCTCGTAGCCCGGCCTAAGTGGTCCAACGTTGAGAATGATCTGGTTCATAAAGGGATCGAACCAGAGACAAATAACTGGCCAGACCGTTGCCGGACTTGGTTCTTCGGGGCTGGCGGAGCCTTGGGCCCTGAAACAGGGAAATGCATTTGGACGAACGAACAAATGGACATACCAGTCAGTAAGCTTAAGCACTATATCGACGCAGCGCAGGAAGGGACGTTCTTTCCAGACAAAGAGCACGACGAGCTCACAATGGCCCTCGGGAATCCTGAGCACCCTAGACGGACACGAGGCACGCCAGGCTCCGTTCCGTGGAAGGTTGGGTTTTCGGACGCAGGCGGTTACAAATCCCATGAGAGGAGGAAAAAAGTGCAGCAGACCGAACTGCAGGCACTGCACGCAAGGGTACAAGCGATAGAGGAATGAGAAGCAAATCGCAGCAAACGTACTGCCGAAGCCTCCCCCGAAGCTACCCCGCCATCTCAGCGCAGAAGCAGCGTGGCTTCCACCGAGCTGCTTCAGCTGCAGCATGCCTTGACGGCTCCTGCCAGCTATCCTGTGGATGCTATAACGGAGTCTCAAAATTGCCACCTTATGACGCAATGGATGAATTTGAAGGTCAAGGCGGCTGTTGGATCTGTTTATCCTACTGAACCCGGCGCAACTTTTCACTGCCGGCCAATTCCAGGAGGATATGCTAGGGTGATGGTGGATGAGATAACGGAGGGATTTGAGGACCTCCAGCTTGACCACCCTACCGATGAAGGGGAGACTCGGTTGGGGTCTGCTCTGAAGACTCCATGCCTATGGCGGAAGGACCTCATCAACCTTCCGAACTGGATGCCTCCGCCTCCTCCTCCTCCTTCGGCGAGTCAGGGCACTCCGCCTCCTCCACCGCCTCCTCCTCCGGCGAGTGACGATCAGGGCCCTCGGCCGGCTCCTTCTCCGGCGCGTGGCGGCACTCCGCCTCCGTCTCCGCCTGCGCCGACGCGCCCGAGCAGCCAACCTCCTCCTTCTCCGCCTCGTCAGCAAGGGCAGAAGAGACCTGCCGCCGCTCCAGCTGCTCCGGCGGGTCGTAGTCCTTCTCCTCCGTCTCTTAAGCAAGTAAAGAAGACAACCGCTTCGTCTGCTCGGTCGGCGTCTAGCAGTACAACCAGAGGCGGGAGGACATACAGATTCGGTACTTCTCTGAAGACTCCAGAGAAGTTACCATACGAGAGGACCCAGGAGGAGAACGCCGAGATCGCGCGAGAAGAAGTGAGGAAATTCTTTGAAGGGGTGAAAGCAAAGAAACATCCACCTCCGGAGGAGAAGGTAGATCGGGTGAAAGTGAAGCGCACTCTGGCTGCCCTGACAAAACCACCAAAGTCTGATCCGCCGAAAGGAAACTATGACCGCATTATTGGAAAGGAATTTGCCGAAGCGGAGCGGTCGGGAAGTACTGTCAGTGATGAAAGGCTGAAAAAACGACGAGCTGGGAAACAAATTGCCCAGCTCGGCAAACAAGCGAAGCAATCATGCCCCCCGCTCAAGGTGCCTAGCCACAACGTCGCTAATGATCCGAGGATGGTGCCCGGTTATAATAATCTTGCAGATTACCTGCCCGACGAAGTACATTATGAACCCATGGACATGCAGATGCAAAGATACGAGTACGGGAAGCCTCTCGTCAAAGATGAAAGATCTCTATCAACGATGATGCGAAGATTGCATGATTGGTACTTGAAAATCTGCAGAGACTCTGGGGGGAGGAGTACTTTGTATGTGAGAGTTAAAAAGGAGCATGACCTCGTTGGAATTGATCTGTTGCCTGTTCCATTTGAGGAGTTCTATCAGTTTTTCAATCAATTGGCCCTCGATAAAACAACGGTCGCCTGCTACTGTCTGTAAGTAGTACTACTTCTGTCATTAAGTTTCTCTATATAACTTAGGTCTTTCATTGCATGTATTTATAATTATCCTCACTATATTATGCAGATTGAAGATTGTCGAATTGAAGAAAAGACAAGTCGGTGATATTGGGTTCATTAACACATATCTCATAGATGCAACTCAGGTTAAATTTCATGCCGCAGAAACCGAGGCCAGCATGCTACAATCGTTGATAATAAATCAAAACAAAGATATAATACTCTTTCCTGACAACTTCAAGTGAGTGTTACTGTCTTGTGCATATTCGGTTTCCCTTATATATTAGTCAAGGTTATAGTAATGTAATTGATGAGTTATGCATGCGTGTGCAGTTACCACTATATTCTCCTACATATTAAGCTTGAGCAGGGACTAGTAACCGTCTTAGACTCAAGACGAAAAGATCCCAAGGACTATGCAGACATGACTCAAATACTCGAGAAGTAAGTTAAATCGATCATTATCCACCATATCAGCAACTTTGTTCATTTCCTGATATATCAAGTAATTGTTTTCTTTGTCCGGCAGGGTTTGGAGAAAATTCACCAGAAAAGCTCCGGGACTGCTGAAGGAGCTGCAATTTAGACACCCGAAAGTAAGTAGTAGCTATAGTAGCATTTTAAGCGCATCTACTAGTCATTCAAGCGCTAGTTTCATCAATACCATTTGGCATTCTTGCTTATCAGTTTGATTAACCTCTATTTCTTGTAAAGTGGTTGTGGCAGGAACAAGGGAATGATTTCTGTGGACACTATGTTTGCGAGTCCATCCGCCACACGACCTGTGAGCGGGGCTACACTGAGGAACAATATGAAGTACGTAAATAACAACATTCACAATTTTATTTTATTACCATCATTTGTGTTGAGTTTCATTCATTCATATATATATGTATTGACCCCCTTCTTTAAATTAGATGTTTCGGAAGAGGGATGAACTCCTAGCACCAGCTCGCATGCGAGGAATTCAAGAGGAATTGGCGGCATTCTTTCTTGACCACGTGATCCCTGAAGACGGAGAATTCTATGTTAAACCTGAGTCCATATGATTATATTTGTAAGAGATAATTACTGTATATATGTAGCTGGTAGTGTCAGATAGATATACGAGAACTTGTTGTTCGACCAATCTCTCGGAGTAGGAGAGGTGGTCGATATCACTTCTCTCGGTATGCATATATGTTCATGACGATCTTCTTTTTCCTTCGTTTGCTTACTAGCTAGCCAGCGTGTCTAGTCCTCTCTATACGTATGTATAGTACGTAGCGTCGACCAAGCACGAACATAAGAGAGGACACTTCTCTATATTAATTATAGCTAGCTAACACAATATATGAAACACCTAAATTAACCCCCCAAAACCCCCAACCCTCCCCCCCTTTCAAAAAAAAACTAAAACCCCAGCCACAGAAATGCTGACGCGTGGATGCCTATTGGTCCCAGTTGGTGCCACCAACCGGGACCAAAGGGTCTCCTGCCTGGGCTCTGCGCACTGCCCACGTGGAGGGGCTTTAGTCCCGGTTCTGGATTGAACCGGGACTAAAGGGGGGAGGAATTAGTATCGACACTTTAGTCCCGGTTCAGGAACCGGGACTAAAGGCCCTTACGAACCGGGACTGTAGGCCCTTTTTCTACCAGTGATGCAGCACCCGAACTTGTCCAAGAGCCACCTTCTCGCGAACAAAGTGTATATCAATCTCAATATGTTTAGTCCGACGATGTTGAACAGGATTCTCGAACATGTAGACAGCTGAGATGTTATCACAATAAACAATGGTAGCATGTGGAAGTGGTCGATGCAACTCGGAGAGCAACTGACGAAGCCAGATCGTATCAGCCACAGCATGTGCAACCGCACGATATTCAGCTTCAGCGGACGAGCGGGAGATGGTTACCTGCCTTTTCGAGGACCAAGAAATCAAATTGTCATCAAGAAAAACACAGAAACCGGATGTAGATCGTCGAGTGTCGGGACAACCAGCCCAGTCTGCATTAGAATACGCGGTGAGAGAGGTGGGGGATGAATTGTTTATGTGGAGACCATGATCCAGAGTACCTTTGAGATATCGAAGGATGCGTTTAATATGATTATAGTGAGGAATTCGAGGATCATGCATATAGAGACAAGCTTGTTGGACAGCAAATGAGATTTCAGGACGAGTGATGGTAAGATACTAGAGAGCACCGGCAAGACTACGATAAAGAGTAGGATCAGAGAAAGGATCACCATTGGCTAAAAGTTTGAAACTAGTGTCGACTGGAGTATGGGAAGGATGACAGTCTAGCATACCAGCATGATGGAGAAGATCCAGAATGTATTGACGCTGGGAAAGAAACAGACCAGATGAATCACGAATCATTGCAATACCTAAAAATGGTGAAGAAGACCAAGATCGGTCATAGAAAACTCAGAACGTAGATGAGTAATAATGCGGTCCAAAAAAGTTTGAGAAGAAGCAATGAGAATGATATCGTCAACATAAAGAAGTAAGTAGGCAATGTCAGAATTATGATGATAGACAAAGAGAGAGGCGTCAGAAAGAGAGGAAATAAAGCCTATGGTTTGAATAAAGGAAGAAAAGCATTGAAACCATGCACGGGGAGCTTGCTTGAGACCATAGAGTGATTTTTGAAGAAGACAAACATGGTTGGGATAGGAAGGGTCTTCAAAACCAAGAGGTTGCTGACAGTAGACGGTCTCTTGAAGAGAACCATGAAGAAAGGCATTTTTTACGTCTAATTGGTGAATAGGCCAGGTGGAGGAGACAGCAAGGCTGAGAACAGTGCGTATGGTACTGGGCTTAACTACATGAGAAAAGGTTTCATTGTAATCAATACCATGCTGTTGGGAATAGCCACGACATACCCAATGTGCTTTGTAGCGGGAAAGAGTACCATCGGAGTGAAACTTCTGGCGAAACACCCACTTACCAGAGACAATGTTGGTGTTGGAAGGGCGGGGAACAAGCTGCCAGGTGTTATTTTCAGTAAGGGCTGAATATTCTTCTTGCATAGCTGCAGCCCAATTAGGATCAAGAAGCGCGGTTTTGTATAATTTGGGAACTTGAGATAGGGAGACGGTGGCATGAAGGTTGAGACGGCCGATGGGTTGACGAAAACCCGATTTGGAACGAGTGCGCATAGAATGATCATTGACTGCTGGGATAGTGGGAACAGCGCGAATGGGAAGAGGAGCTACACTGGTGTCTGGCACAGCGGAAGATGCGGACAATGGAGGGGATGGTGGCGGATCGACATGTGTGGGGGATGGTGCCGAAGAGGATGATGGCGGATCGACATGTGTGGGTGATGGTGGGGAAGGAGGCGGGTCATGGGTGGGAGTCGGCGATGTGTCGAAAAAGGCAGTGGCATTTGGTTGGTTTGGGGAAGAGGTATTTAGCGAGGCAGTGGCATTTGGTTGGTTTGGGGAAGAGCTATTTAGAGATTGAGACGTCAAGAGAGGTGCATAGAAAGGGAAATGTGTAGGAGGGAGGCTAGGTGTGGAGGTAGTGGTGTGTGATGGAGTAGGACGTTGAGCAAATGGAAAGATGTGTTCGGCGAAGGTGACATGCCGAGACACAAGAACCCTACCGGTGTATAAGTCAAGGCAGCGATAGCCTTTGTGCTCATCTGAAAAACCGAGAAGAACACAAGGGAGAGAGCGGGGAGAGAGCTTATGAGTGGCGGTAGCAGAAGTGTTAGGGAAACAGAGACAACCGAAAACACGAATGTCGGAGTAGTTTGGATGGCACAGAAACAGAGAAAAATAGGGGGTGAAATTGGGATTGGCTTTGGTAGGACGGATATTGAGAAGATATGTAGCGGTGTGGAGAGCCTCAGCCCAGTATTGGGATGGCATGGAAGATTGAAGAAGAAGGGTACGGATAATATCATTGATAGTACGAAGAGAACGTTCAGCTTTGCCGTTTTGAGGAGAAGTGTAGGGACAAGAAAAACGGAGAAGAATGCCATGGTTAAGAAAGAAGGTGCGATTTTTAATATTATCAAATTCACGACCATTATCACATTGGATGAAGCGAATAGGGAGGAAGAAGTGCACAGAGATGTATCGCTGAAAATTGAGAAGGAGAGCGTGAACGTCGGATTTGTTGCGAAGAGGAAAGGTCCAGACAAAATGTGTAAAATCATCTAATATGACAAGATAGTATTTAAAACCAGAGACACTAGCAATAGGAGATGTCCAAAGATCACAATGTATTAATTCAAAAGGATAAGTGCTTGAAGAACTAGACGAACTAAAAGGAAGACGCACATGCTTGCCTAATTGACATGACTCACAAACTGAAGAATCGTGAGACTCTCTATTACAAGGTATGGTAAATTCACTGAGAACAGATGCTAGAACTGCAGGGTTGGGATGCCCTAAACGCCGATGCCAGAGATCGACAGATGCCAGCATGGACATTCGAGAAGCGGCAGCAGGAACACCATTGAGAGAGTATAAGTCGCCGGAGCTATTGAACCGCGTGATCTCGACCTTGGTCTGATAATCCTTCATAGATAAGCCAAAGGGGTCAAATTCAACAGAAACAAGATTATCACATGTGAATTGACGAACAGAGATTAAATTTTTGATAAGGGCAGGAGCAACAAGTACATCACGAAGAAGAAGAGGTTTAGTGGTGGAGGGAAGTTGAGCCTGACCAACACAATAGATGGGGATAGAAGAACCGTCACCGAGGGTGATGGATTTAAAGAGGGGTGAGGTGCAAGAGGAAAGAAACGTACTATTTGCAGACATATGACTAGAAGCACCGGAATCGAAAATCCAATCCGTACATGTGTTGCCTTGGGCGGCAAAATTATTCATGGCCTGGATGAAGGCGGCTTGGTCCCAGCATGGCGGTGCAGCAGAGGTCCGTGTTGGCAGCAGAGCCGGCTGGTACGATGGCGAGGGCAGTAGGGCCGACGATGGAGGCGATGGTAGGAGGGCCGGCTGGTACGACGGCGAGGGCAGTAGGGCCGACAGTGGGGTGTAGTAGTGACCTCCATCAGCGTAGTAGGGAGCGCCATATGTTGGAGCAGCATGGTAGGCATGGGCCGGCTGGCGAGGCATGAGGAATCCTGGAGCACCAGTGTGGGGCGGCATGCCGGGCTGCCAGGCACCGGTATAAGCCGGTGGAGCGCCTAGGGGAGCCGGAGCGGACCATGGCATAGGCCAAGCTTGGACGAGCCCCGTCCACGGATCATGTGGAGGACGCCAAGACGTAGCTTCTGGTGGCGTACTTGGAGCTGGCGAAGGTGGAGGAGTAGGCGCCGAGCGCGTCGAAGGTGGCCTGTAGATGGGGTTCTTGCTGCGATAATTAGGGCCGGGACGCCAGCCCGGCGGAGGAGCAGACGCTGCCGGGGAGGGAGGCACCGCTGGTGGAGGTGGCGCCGCGGGTGCCGGAGCACGCGAAACGGCGGCAAAGAGCTGAGGGCGAGCGTCCTTGTTGGATTGAGCACGGTCGGCCCACTGGAGGATGGAGCGCACCTCGGCAAAGGTTGGCTGAGGCCGCATCATGGGGATGAAGGAGGCCTGCTTGTCGAACTTTTCGCTGAGCCCGATGAGGAGGATGTTGATGAGGTGCCGGTCTTCAACGGGATCACCAAGTTCACGGAGTTCGTCGGCGATGGACCTGAGGCGTTGGCAGTAGATACTGAGAGAGGAGTCGCCTTGCACCGTATTCCTGAGCTCGGTGTGGAGGAGATTGGTGCGAGCATCGACATTGTCTTGGAACAACTGCTGAAGAGCCACCCAGAGACCGGCGGCGGTGGCAGCGTCCCGAAAGACAGGGTTGAAGATCTCGGTGGAGACGCGCATGTAGATCCATTGGATGATGGCGAGGTCATCCTTGACCCATTGGGGATCATGGGATTGCGGCACGGTGGTGGCGTCGACGTGGGAGCGAAGATTGCAGTGCCCGAGGTGAACTTCGAAGAGGTGGCAAAAATGGTAGTAGTTGTGGGAGTTAAGATCGAGGGTGATGGGGATATAGGGACTAATATCGGAGATTGTATCGGTAAGGGAGAGCACCGGGGGCATAGGCGGTGGTAGTAGAGCTAGAGTAGAGGAGGAGGAAGCCGTGGCGGCGGCGCGGGCGAGGGTAGCGGCCCGGCGCTCAAAGTAGCCGGGCGGCGGCAGCGGCGGTGGGGTGGGCGGCGGAGCCATTACCCTAGGACCAGGAACTCTAATACCATGTAAGATTTGAGTAAAACTATTGTTATTGATTTGCCAGCCACGTAGAGCGGTATATATAAGAGTTTACAAGCCAACCATATCTATTACAATACGACTAGGACTATTACAATACGACTAGGATTAGGTAACTTGGGAGCCAAGTAATAGTCTAACAGTTAGCTCCCGATTTGGACGATCCCGGGGTTTGATGCATGCTGCGATTTGTTTGGGGATGGATCTGGGACGATGGATGTTGGCTTCCGCGCTGCCCACCCTGCTCTTAGCGGGCGAGTCTCACGAAATTGCATCCCATACCAACCAACCTGGGCGAATGACGAATATTTAGTTGACATCTTTCGGATCATGCTACCAAGTCTTCTGTAGGAAATTTGGATTCATGTCAGGTGTATGCCAAGTGAATGAACATTAGCCTCATATGATTTTGCTTTTTTTCTTTTCAAATTTTTCAGCGCAGTTCAAGTTTTTGGCCTTTGGGACGCAACAATGCTATTCCGCCAAACCTTAGGTCTGTTACTTGTTCCAACTTTTGTACTTCTGTGGTTTGCTTCTGTTTGTGTGAGCTATAGCTGCATTGGGATGTTCTGTTAGTGGATTAGTGGATGGTTTTATCTTGTTATTTGTTCCTGTTCCTCTCGCGTCAGTATCTATAATATACTTCAGATTTACTTTGGCTTCTCTTTCAAGTTTCACTTATAAAACTTTATGCTGAATTAATCTCCACAAATTTTTCATCTTTCAGAAGGTGTAGTTTATTATTGTATTTTTTTTGTTTATTTTCAGAACTGGCTAATTTATGTTCTTAAAACGTACCCATACTGATCTGACTCTAACCGAAATGTTTTTGGAGTCTTGAGTTGTTGTGAGATGCAAAAGAATTTTCTCAATTTTTGTTGCTTCAATAAATAAAATTTGTATGAATGAAGAAAAATGCTAAATTCCATATTTCCAATGAAGGTTCATTCCATATGCTTTGTTGAAACTTGTTTGGTGCATTTTTTGTGTGTGTTTTAATATGTTGAAATGTTTTTCATTTTCCCTCACCATGTTATGGATAATATTCATAGCACTTATGAGAACATTCATTCTTCTGCCTGTTGTGCATTTGTTACTAAGTTTCCATACTTAACTGTGATCGCAAGTTATCTTGGTCATGATAACAACTATAACTAAAATGTTCCTGTTTTCAATCTCAGCCCTGATGATATAGCATACATCTTTGCTGGATCATATGCACCTCTTAGTATTCGCCTTGTTCAGCATGCAGTGAGGTCTGGATGGTAAGTATATCCAATCAGTTTATGTTTTAAAAAAAATACATGCTAGTTAGAATGTAGTTTCCATGAGAAAATGTGTTTAATTTACCTAGAGATAGATCCTTTTTGGAGAAAATAAGCTAAAATATCAAACAGAGAACCCTGGTAAACATCTCTAGTGTGCTCTTAGTTACAGAAAGTAGGCATTATTTATGAACTTCCCTTTTTCTGCACTTTTAGCTGTAACAGAACTTTATACACGGTGAGAAATAATGGTGTCCCTTCTTTGCGCCCGTGTCATTCTCAAATGACATTCTCCACAACGCGAATGAACTTCCATTTTTCTTATAAGTATGAGTCAATTGCAAGAAACCACCACATTTGCGGCTAGTTTTGCAGGAAACTACCAACTCGTTAATCCGTTGCAGAAAGCACCGGAAAATTTGTTAAGTCGCTGCAAAAAGCACTGATCGGATGATTTGGCCCGTTTAATCTCTTTCTTACAAGTGGGGCCAGATTGTAAGCAATTGACTTAACAAAAAAATAACACATACACCCCTGGATCTAAAAAACAAAAGCAATCAGATCTTCCCCGTGGAACACTGACGCCCTATCCACTACGCGCCGCCGCCGCGGTGCTGCCATCCGCCGCCGCTCTGCTCCGGGCCGGGAGGATGATGGAGGAGGAGGAGCCCAGCTGGTGGAGTTGCAGTGCTTCAGAGCAGGAGGACACCGAGGAGCATCGGAGTGTGCGCGCGGAGCCCCTACCCGTCTCCATCTCCTGGTCCACTCCCTCCGGTGGAAGATGAAGATCCCCGCGCACCTCACGGGCGGCACGTGACTGCTCCCCTGCCGCCCGCACCACTTGGCTGTCGACGCCGGCACAAAGTGGGCAACGCGCGCGTGGTGAGCATCGTCGCTCGACTGGTTGAGGGGGACTAGCATGCCATGGAGCAGGAGGAGGGGCGGAGGAAGCGGCAGGCGGCGGCGGTGGTGGCGCTGGAGTGTGTGGCGGGGAGCTCCAAGGCGGAGGAGTGGGGCGGCGGCGGGGTCGTGGTGCAGGAGGGCGACGTGCTGGAGTCGGTCTGTGTCGGGCTGAGCTCCGGTGCAGGGTCGCTGGACGCGCCCTTCAAGGGCGGCCGCGCGGGGCTCCACAAGGCGCTGCACAAGGCGTTCATGCGCGGGGACACCTCCGTGGAGGTCCGCGTCCCGGCGGCAAGGACCTGCAGGCCTGCGTCCTGCCGCACCCCGGCGGTGCCATCGTTCGGAAGCAGTACGTGCTCGGCTTCGGTGTCGGTGTTCCACGGGGAGGGTCTGATTGCTTTGTTTTTTTAGATCTAGGGGTGTATGTGTTATTTTTTTGTTAAGTCAATCTGGCCCTACTTGTAAGAAAGAGATTAAATGGGCCAAATCATCCGATCAGTGCTTTTTGCAATGACTTAACAATTTTTCCGGTGTTTTCTGCAACGGAGTAACGAGTTGGTGGTTTCCTGCAAACCTAGCCGTAAATGTGGTGGTTTCTTACAATTGATTCTATAAGTATACTTATTCATTCCTTTTGGAATGTAGTTTTTGGGGAGCTCATTAATTACTTGTTTCGTAATACATCGTAGCAAAAGAGTTGGCAGTGCCAATTTGTTTGATTCATCTGTGTATGACTTCTCCCTTATAACAAGTCGTATCGGCTTTCTTATCTATGATGCTGAGCAAGTGGTTTGCTTGAAAAACCAGTATTGAAGGGTTAGAAGGTGCCACAGGTTAAGATGTTTTTTCCAATATCAATTTGTATACCATTGTGCAGGCGATCTATTGAAGAACTGTTGAAATTATTGCCAGGTCCTCATATGGATTTGAAAAGAGTGAGCAAATATTCTCTACATTGAATTTCACTTTTGGAGACATTGAATGTTTTTTCTTAAGACATTGATCCAGTTTACTCATATAGGGTGTCTCGACCATTAGTTCATCAGAATTACTACCAGGTTCCGGGTCACAACAGAGTACCGACAGGTAAATTACCTTGATGTGAACTGTTGCCACATTTTGTGAATGCTAGAAACGGAAAGGGTCTGGTTACCCCCATCATGTCTGCTTCATAAACTTGCTCGAATAATAGGTGCTGTGTTTGTTGATCTGATATACCAGTTCCCATGTCATTTCATGATCTTACCGAGCAAGTATTTTTTTCGTGTGTCGAGAGTTAGACTGTCAAAATTGTGGTGTTCTCCACATGGTGTGTATCGTAAGTTGTATGATGTTTCTGCTGTATGAGCTTAGTCCGATATTTTTTGGGCCATTAGACCTTGTGACATGTGAGGACTGAGGGTGTGCGATCATAAAGTAACAGATCTTGGAGACGAGATTATATGTAGAGTCCAGGGGAGGACGTGAAGAGTAAAACTAGGGAGACATGAAACCAAGGTGAAAAAGACACAGAAGATTAGTAATCTAAGCGCTCTTATAGTTCTTTACAGAGGGAGTACTATTAATACTATCATTTGACACTGCATCCCCTACGACTTTTGTCCCCTGGAGAAGCCAAGAATTGCACTGTTTTGTTAATCGAAGTTGTTTGTTGCCAGAACCGTATGACTGGTTTAACTAGATGGTTTTCCCCTATTGTGCTTGATAGCAGTGTCATCGCCAAGTTTTTCTTCACCTGGATTTGTTATAAAAATGTATGTTTGTTCTAGGGTTGGTCATCGCTCCCTGGTTCTGGTTGTATTTATTGGCGGTGTAACATCTGCTGAGATTGCTGCGCTTCGATTTCTTAGTGCACAGGTACGTATGTGCAAATTGATTTCCATTTTCTTTCAGATGAATAGGAAATGGACGCCAAGATGCTACAATTTCGGTACATTTTGGAGTTCCAAATTTGGAAAATAAAAATGGAAAGAGTTTGTTCCAGTTCCTTTCTACCTTATCCACTGTTTTCACTATTTTTCATATCTAGTTCTCTTTCATGTTTTTTCAAAGTGATTGTTGGGAGTCTGAGTTTGACTTGACTCTGTAGATGAGGTTTTGCTTGCAGCTCGACATTACAGTATCACACTACAGTTTATTTTAGGAAAATCCTGCCATAGACTCGAGTTTCTTACTTGCCGTGTCCTGTCTCTTGTCTACCGCTGGAAGGAATGGGCTATGACTTCCTGGTTGCAACAACAAAGGTTATCTGTGGCAACACATTACTGAGACCAATTATAGTCAGCAGCAAAGAGGGAATGATTTAGTTGTCTTTTCTGTGCACATCCCTCTTTGATTGTACAATGTAGCGCACACCCAAGCCCAAAATGGCATTTTCCTTGTTCAGTTCTAGGCCAGTTTTATTCTGTCTCTGGAAGTGCTATTGCTCGCGCTCTTTTTTTTTTAGAACGAAGACGCCAGGTGCGTCCGGCTTTAAATTAATAAACCCCCAACGGCAGAGTCATAGCAATAAGTCTTACAACACCCAAAAGCCACAACGGGCCACGCACATGATCGAGCCGAGAGAATAAGTTACTATCGCGTTACAAGGCATCGCCCGTACTAAGCACGCAGGCTCGTCAAGCACTCAAAAGAGGCTACGTATACCACCGTAGTCATGGCTCCCTAGCGGCCGCGTACACTTGCAGAATTCGTTGTTGCGCTGTCTTGATCAAATCAGCATCCTTGCGCCTCCCTAACGGACTCCACTGCTGCAAAAGAAGATTGCATTTGAAGATGATATTAGCCGGATGTGTTGGCAAGGTCCCCTCGATCGTAAGTTTATTCCTAGTTAGCCACAAGGACCAGAGAAGTGCCCCGACACAGCTCCACACGACCCGTTTCATTGAGCCTTGCAGCGCGCCTAAAATGTGGATAAGCTCTGCAGCCGAGCGAGGGTCCCACTGGACTCCAGCCGCGGACCGCACTGCGCTCCATGCAAACCGCGCTAAGGGGCACCAAAAGAAGACGTGATTCGCGTCCTCTGGATCCCCGCACAACGCACATGGCCCATTGGCCGGCCCATTTCGTTGGGCCACGTTCAAGGAAGTGGGGAGCTTATCGCGGAACATTTGCCAAAGAAATAATTTGATCTTCAGTGGCAACCGCGTGCTCCAAAGCCCTGCAACCACAAGCTGCGACGGCCCCTGGCACAGCTTTCGGTACAGAGACTTGACCGAGAACTTCCCAGAGCTGGTGAGCACCCAGCTCACCGCGTCCGGTTGGTCCGAGAGCACCACCCGATCAATTAACTGCCGTAGGGCTACTAGGCTGGCCTGCTCTGGCCCTTGGAGTTCACGTTTGAAATGAATCTCCGAAGGGGTCGATCTCAGCGCATCAGCCACCGACATGCCTGGATCCACGGCGATGTCGTACAGATCGCGGAATTCTTCCCATAGGGGGCGGGGGCCGATCCAAAGATCTGTCCAGAAACGCGCAGAGCGCCCATCTTCAGTCGAGAACTTAGCCCCCAAGGCAAAGGCCAACTTGATCGTCTGGAGATCATTCCAAAAAGGCGAGCCCCTTGCCCTACCTTCTAAGAAATTCCCGCTGTGGAAGTACTTGGCCTTAAGGAGATCAACCCAGAGTTCGGATGCCCCTTGGACAATTTTCCAGATCCACTTACACATCATTGCGATGTTAATCAGTCTAGAGTTGGTGATCCCGAGGCCCCCCAAGTCCTTGGGTCGACACACCCAAGCCCATTTAACCATATGATATTTACGGTTCGAGCTAGTACCTTCCCAGAAAAATTTAGACCGCGGTGTGTCAAACTTTGCATGCACCCCCTCTGCAAGCAAAAAAAGGCCCATAGCAAACATAGGCAAGGAAGAGAGGCTTGAGTTCGTGAGAACTAGCCTGGCCGCTTTTGAAAGGAATTTACCCCTCCAAGGGCACACCCTACCCCTCACCTTAGCACATAAAGGTTCCCAATCCTCTATCGTCGGCCTTTTGATGTCAACTGGAACGCCTAGGTATATCATCGGGAATTTGCCCACCTTGCAGTTGAGAAGGTCCGCTATACGCTGACCCTCCTCCGGCTCAACCCCCATTGTGAGCACCTCGCATTTATGAAAATTTATTTTGAGCCCTGACATGAGCTCAAAACAAATAAGAATCGCCTTGACCGACGCAATGCTGTGGTGGTCTGGGCGAAACAAAAGCAGCGTGTCATCTGCATATTGCAGATGCGTCACTCCCCCTAGAATGAGGTGGCCTACTTGGATATGACCCGCTTCGGCTGCTTTCCGAAGCATTGTGGACAGAGCGTCCACAACAAAGTTGAATAGGAGAGGGGACATCGGATCACCCTGCCTGAGCCCGCGTTTGTTCCGGAAGAAATGCCCTATTTCTCCGTTCACCGAAACTGCAGTTTGGCCTCCCGACACCAACTGCATAATACGGTGGGCCCAAACGGCGGAAAAGCCTCTACCGATAAGCACTTGCCGCAAGAAATCCCAATTCACATGGTCGTATGCTTTTTCGAAATCAAGTTTCAGCAACACCACTGTTTCCTTAGTGCGCTTTAGTTCATGTACGATCTCTTGCAGGGCGAGCGGTCCCTCTAAGATGTTGCGGCCTCGAATGAAAGCAGATTGGTTACGATTAATCGAGCCGTGAGCGATCGGACCTAGTCTATTGGCGCACGCTTTTGCACAGATTTTAAAAGGCACGTTAATGAGCGCGATCGGTCGGAATTGTCTAATATTGTCTGCCCCTTGAACCTTCGGGATGAGCGTTAAGACGCCAAAATTGAGGCGCGAGATGTCAACCATCCCCCGCATGAAACCGTTGCAGATCTCAAAAATAGGGCCTCTAAGCAAAGGCCAGAAGCGCTTGAACATCGCCACCGGCCACCCGTCTGGGCCCGGCGCCGTGTCCACTTTCATAACGAGAAGAGCGGCGTCGATCTCTTCTGGCAGAAACGCAAGCCCTAGCGCTTCGTTTTCATGGTCCAACACACGTTGCGAATCCTCCCAAATGTCCGCCCGGAGACCCGCCCCCTGGGCCTCACACGAGCCAATCAAATTGATGTAGAACTCGTAAATGTGTCGGGAGATATCCTCCTGTCGCAACAGAAGCTCCTGCTCTGATTGCAACCTTAGGATGGAACACTTCCGACGACGCCCGTTAGCATAAGCCTGGAAATACTTACTGTTGGCGTCGCCCTTCAGAACCCATTTCAGACCACTTCGTCGACGCCAGTATTCTTCCTCCGCGCGAAGTGAAGCTTCGACCTGACCCTCCAGGTCATAGCGATGAGCCCATTCCTGCTCCGAAAAGGCCCTAGCGTCAGCCATTGCATCAATCCTTGCGATTTCCGCAAGGATCGCGGCGCGGCGCTCTTTGTCAGTCCTCCCTAGGTTTGCGCCCCATCCCTTGAGGCTAGCCCTGAGCCGACCCCCAACCGCGTTCCAAAACTCCATCGGGCCTCTCTGGGGCCCTAACGAATCAACGCACGCCCGCCACTTCGCCCTGAAAATCTCCTCGAAGCCTGGAACCTCGAACCAGGCTGTTTCGAAGAAGAAGCGCGAGCTGCGTCGCACCCTGTCCTCCCCCGAGGAATAGACGAGCGGTACATGGTCAGAGCCTATGCGCATCTCCGCGACCAATGTACAGAGAGGGAAGCCCATTTCCCACTCCGGCGACATGAACACCCTGTCCAGCACTGACCGCACCGGATCGAGTTGTTTATTAGTCCAAGTGAACCTCGCGCCCGACCTAGCCACCTCCCTAAGGGCCATGGAAGCAATGGCGGAGTTAAACATGGCCACCCTAGGCCAGTTTATATTGCTGTTGTTCTTGTCGGCTCCCGATCGGATAAGGTTGAAATCTCCACCCACCAGCACAGGGAGCGTGGCCGCGGTCACCATGGTGACTTTGGCCTGGAGTTCCGCCAAGAACTCCGCCGAACGAGAGTGATCGGCCGGTCCGTAGACTTGTATGACTGCTAACTCACGAAGCGAGGCACGAATACGAAAATGAGCCGCGATATAAAACGAGCCTACGTCCCAGTCAATAATCTCGTACAAGGCTCGGCTTAAGCCCAGCAGGATGCCACCTGAGTGCCCTACCGCAGGTACGTGCTGCCACTCGAAGCGCTCCAAAGGGTCGATCGCAAGCAGTTCGTGGAAACGCAAGTCCGCCTTAATCGTCTCTTGACGCCCTACGATATCTATGTCTTCTTTGCGCATGTATTCTTTGAGTTGGGTGTGCCGCCCCACGTGGCCGAAGCCATGGATATTCCAGAACAAGGCTCGCATCTAAATCACGCGGTTCCGGAGCCGGACACCCCTGGAGGTGACCGCTTTTGCCACTCGCCTTGTCTTGCCCCTGCAAGCGCGTGGGAGAGGGGGCAACCCCTGTTGCCTGTCCCCCCTCTTCGGGCACAGAGATCACCACGGCGTCCCCTCCCTCGGGTACCCGGGGTCTCTGCTCAGCACGCTCTGCAGCGGCGGCCGCGAGCGCGGCCTGTGCTAACTCCTTACCGCGCACAAGCGACATTAACTCTCTAACCCCTCCTACACAGGCGGGATCCACCCCGCTCGCATCTAACACCTCATGCAAATGATCGTCCGAGAAATCATCAAGAACCGTAAACCGGGGGGTGGATTACCTGAGATCTCCATGTTCTTCTGGGCTTGGAGGAGTTGCACCCTCTGCAGCGACGGCATGTTGCCCTTGGCCCCCTTCGAACGTGAGTTGGTGCGCACCGGCGCCGCTGGCACCGTCTTGGTGCGCTTGGCCTTCGAGATCATTGCCGTCTTGGAGGCGTCCTGCAACAGCTGGTCCACTGGGGGGCGCCGTTGGTGCCGCCAGCGCCATGACTGACTGCCTTGGAGTGACAGGCGCCCCCAGCGTCTCCATCGCGCGCACCGCCTCCGCGCTGACCTTGCGCACCACCTTCTTCTTCATGAGCTTCACCGAGCCGCTAAGAGTAGAGCCGCGGCCCCCAGAGGCAGGAGACCCGGCGGGGCGGGGGCGCTAGGGGGCAGGGGAGAGGGGATTTACAACCACATTTATTTTCCGTTCTTTTATTTTGTGTTTTTTATCTATCTATCATTATCAGACTTGATCCTTGCAATTTACCACCGAGGGGATTTACAACCCCCTTGATCGCGTTGGGTGAGAGTATTTATTCTTTTGTGTGTAGGTGCTATTTAAAACGTCTTGCGTGGTTCTAAGTGTATAACTCGTCGACACCAGGGAGGCTGATGGCAGGGCTAGAGCCAAATGTCAAGTTTGTGCTTGCTGATGTTGCAAGAGGAGAAAGATCGGGAAATAAATGTGGTATTGCCATAAATGCTAGGATTTCGAATAAGGGGTCTTTGATCCTTGCTGCAATCCGTAGACGCACTACTAGTGAAACCTTTATGAAGCCGATGGATGGGTGCATGGCAAGTTAATTTGACTTACATGGACATGGCAGAGATATGGGGGTGTATGCCAATAGTTTTATATAAAGGACCACTGATGGATTAATAATAGCGGTCATTAATTGGATACACCACACTGACCATTAAAGGATAATCCGGATCATATAGAAGTTACAAAATATTGATATTCGAATCATTTTCCTCTCAAAAGGGTACACGACTCACAACATGAAACCTGAGTTAGTGAGAAGCCTTGGCCAAAAACAGAAAGACCTATAGATTATATCAGTCCAATATATCGTAAGTACCTTATTATTATGGATAATGATGTCTTTCTATTAACATGAAGTTCTCGAAATCAAATGATACATTTGAACAAGCAACACAACAATAGAGACTGAAGCAAACATAGATCGAAAAGTTATACATTATCATTTCCTACATCACTTGAGCAAGATGAATTGCGCTAGACCATGTCATTCTTCTTCTTGTTGATGGCCTCCTGAATGATAGGGCCAAGAGCATCCATCCTCATTGGTTTGGGAACAAACAAATCAGCACCAGCACTCATGAATGCCTCCATGGCATGATCATCGGTAGAAACCCCAACCATCTTCACACCAGTTTCCCCCATAGAATGAATCTTCACAATTGCATGTCGAGCAATAATAATATTATATTGTCTATTTTTGTAAATAAGAGGATTATATTTATATAAATACATGCCAAAGACTTGCATATACAATGATATAGAATTAAGTACCTCTGGACCAGTCATGATGGGCATATTCTAATCAAACAAAACAATGTCAAACTATTTCCCCTCAAGTAACAAATCAACAACTTCCTTCCCATTCATGGCTAGAGTAACCTCAGAGTGAAGTCTGAGAAGAATTGTTGAGAGGACCAACCTACAAACTTCAATGTCCTCTACAAGTAGTGCCTTGATAGAGGTGGGTCCTTTGGCCTTGAGCTGCATGATCACCTAAACGAATTACAAACACATGAATATATTCTATTCTTGATCTAAGTATGCCATATTAGTAATTGAAAGCACATTGTTATTCTTGAAAAGAATCAACTAGCAAAATCATAATATATTACTAAACTCATAGTTTACACATCGCATAACACAATGAAACAAAATTTTCTATTTCAAAAGAAACAGTGAGAGAGAACAATCGATTGTGCCATGCATGCAAAGTTTACAATGGTCTAACATGAATTTCTCGAAATCAAATGATACATTTGAACAAGCAACACAACAACGGAGACTGAAGCAAACATACATCAAAAAGTTATACATTATTGTTTCCTCCACCACTTAAGCAAGATGAATTGCGCTAGACCATGTCATTATTCTTCTTGTTGATGACCTCCTCAATGATAGGTCCAAGAGCATCCATCCTCATTGGTTTGGGCACAAATAAATTAGTACCAGCACTCATGAACGCCTCCATGGCATGGTCATCGACAGAAACCCCAACCATCTTCACATCAGTTTACCCCATAGCACGAATCTTCACAATTGCCTGTCGAGCAATATAAATATTATATTGTGTTTATTTTGTAAATAAGAGGATTTTATTTATATATATACATGCCAAATACTTGCATATACAATGATATAGAATTAAGTACCTCTGGACTAGTCATGATGGGCATATTCTTATCGAACAAAACAATGCCAAACTTTTTCCCTGCAAGGAACAAATCAACAACTTCCTTCCCATTCATGGCTAGAGTAACCTCACAGTGAAGTTTGAGCAGAATCGTTGAGAGGACCAACCTACAAACTCCAATGTCGTCTATAAGTAGTACCTTGATAGAGGTGGGTCCTTTGGCCTTGAGCTCCATGATCACCTAAATGATGATACCGACGATCGAATCTCGGACAAGTAACATACCGATGACAAAGGGAACAAAGTATGTTGTTATGCGGGTTGACCGATAAAGATCTTCATAGAATATGTAGGAGCCAATATGAGCATCCAGGTTCCGCTATTGGTTATTGACCGGAGATGTGTCTCGGTCATGTCTACATAGTTCTCGAACCCGTAGGGTCCACACGCTTAACGTTCGATGACGATTTGTATTATGAGTTATGTGATTTGATGACCGAAGTTTGTTCGGAGTCCCGGATGAGATCACGGGCATGACGAGGATTCTCGAAATGGTCGAGAGGTAAAGATTCATATATATGACGATGGTATTTGGACACCAGAAGTGTTCTGAGTGATACAGGGTCACCAGATGCGGTTTCGGGAAACCCCCGGCAAAGATATGGGGTTAATGGGCCAACTAAGGGAACACACTAGCCCACAAGGGGCTAGTGCGCCCCCTATAGGGCCAGCCACATGGGGAGAAATGGAAAGGAGAGGAGGAAAAGGAAAGTATGAAGTAGGACTCCTACTTCCTTCCTCTCCCCCCTCCTTCCTTTCCCACTTGTCCAAATATGGTAGGGGGGGGCGAATTGGACTAGGGGCCCAAGTAGGATTCCTCCTACTTGGGCGCGCCCTAGGCTGCCTCCCTCCCTCTCCCTCCTTTATATACGTGGGGAGGGCACCCCTAGAAGACACATCAATTGTTCCTAGCCGTGTGCAGTGCCCCCTCCACAGTTAACACCTCAGTCATATTGTCATAGTGCTTAGGCGAAGCCCTGCGCCGTAACTTCATCATCACCGTCACCACGCCGTTGTGCTGACGGAACTCTCTCTCGTCCTCAACTGGATCAAGAGCTCGAGGGGTGTCATCGTGCTAAACGTGTGCTGAACACGGAGGTACCGTACGTTCGGTACTTGGATCGGTTGGATCGTGAAGACGTTCGACTACATCAACCGCGTTACTAAACGCTCCCGCTTTCGATCTACGAGGGTACATGGACACACTCTCTCTGCTCGTTGCTATGCATCTCCTAGATAGATCTTGCGTGATCGTAGGTAATTTTTTTGAAATACTGCGTTCCCCAACAAATTCTTCCTCCCTGATTTTTTTCCTGGAAAAATAGGATTTTATAGCGTCGTTTCAGGGTCTGTGGGCCACCAGGTGGGGACAACCCACCTGAGCGTGCCTGGAGGGGGGGCGCCCTAGTAGGTTGTGCCCACCCAGGTGCCTTCCTCCGGTGGTTCTTGGCTCCAGAAATTATCTCATATAAAAATTCCTCGCAAAGTTCCGTTCCAATCCGAGAACTTTTATTTCTGCACAAAAACAACACCATGATAGTTCTGCTGAAAATAGCGTCAGTCCGGGTTAGTTTTTTTTTCAAATCATGCAAATTAGAGTCTAAAACAAGAGGAAAAGCATTAGGAAAAGTAGATATGACGGAGACGTATCATGACTCATGTCCCCACATAAATATTTGCGATTGATGTTTATATGCAACTTAATGTTTCATATCTAAGGTCATGTATTAAACTATATGTCATCAAGTTACTAGAAGTTGCATGAGTTATAGATCCAAATTTCGAATGTTGGCCAATATACTATAGTTAATATTTTATTTTGAGAGACGAGTTACAACGCATAAACTCACAACACACACACACACCCCTATGCAGGCGAACACATATACCTACCACTAGGAGCAGCAATGTGATGTTGAGTCAACAGATGTTGAGATTGACAATGCCACCACAAGCACTTCATTGTAAAAGTCCAAGTCATTGCATTGAAATAATAATCTAAGAAATA
Source organism: Triticum monococcum (assembly GCA_034509565.1). Lineage (NCBI taxonomy): Eukaryota > Viridiplantae > Streptophyta > Magnoliopsida > Poales > Poaceae > Triticum > Triticum monococcum. The sequence goes on from CM067842.1 coordinate 35,860,785, forward strand.
CTGAACTAAATATAGAAAATATTTGAGCACCCATGCGATGTGTAGAACTTGAACCTCGGGTAGGCTTGTTGCCGTAGAAAGTACCTAGCGATCTAAGGGCAACTCCAATGCACGACTCCAACTAGTCTGGCCGCGTCCGTTTGGGGCTAAACAGACACAAAATACGACCCAACGTGTGGGAGCAAATGGACAAATGTCCTTTTTCTGTCCGCTTTCAAACCACTCATGGTCCAAATTTGGGCCGCGTTTGCATCGAAAAGGACACGGGCGGACGAGTGCGACGCGTGCCCTTGTCCTCCCCTAGCCCGCCCGTCAGGGACATGGTTCTCCCTTTTTCTTCTCCTGCTCCCCTCCCCCTCGCCCCACCCCCACTATAGCCGCCGGCACCATTTTCTCGGCCACCTAGCTGACTCACTGTCTCACAGTCTAGCCCAGCCGACCATTGCACAACGGTCGGATATGTGCCTCTCTCGCCCCTGCACTGGTGGTCAACTGCTATATCTGTGGCCGCGGGATTTGGCACACGCGGCTACCGGATTTGGCGAATCCGGACGCATATGACTGCGCCTGCCATGGATTGGCAGGGTACCGGTTTGCACAACCATGGCAACGACTCCGCGTCGCATGCAGGTACCGAATCTACCTCTTGCCGCTCGGATCTACCCCGGCGACGGTTCGCCAACAAAGACATGGCCGGCCTCTGTCCAAGCTAGGCCCTGGCCGAGCGGCTAGATGGTATTAATTTAGCTGATGTTCTTGATGGTCATTATGTGATTTTATGCATCTCTAATCAAAATGGAACCAATAAGAAGTTTTGATTATAGATTTAATGAGAAAATGTGAAAGTTCAATCATGCTCTTAATCAAATTTTGATGTTGATGACACAATACATACATGAGGCTAATTATGTTTGCTAAGTGAATACACATGATATTAGTCTCCTTGGCATCATTATGTAGGAATCATGGACACATCAAACGAGATATGACTCAAGAAGATGACAACAGAGAAGAAGTGTAGACTCTTTTATATAAATTTTGAATTACAAGGATCCCGCAATATTAAGAGAGGATCCAAGTGGTATGTTCAAGATTTATTCAAGTGTCAGCATCATGTCACTATCATACTACAGGTACTGTGACACCCCTATAATTAAGCTATAGTGAATTCACCCTAATGATGGCCGGCCATATTATTTTGCTAAGCTTATTGCCCCTTGATAAAAAAATCAAACTCAAATTCAAATTCAAATTACATGTCAAATTAATATTTCTTCAAACAGTAAAACAATTGCAAATATTCACTTAGTAATTGTCATGAAGAAACTACCACCATTTGAAATATTTAAATGCCATTAATACCATTTAAACAGAACCATCAACATTAAATTGATCCGTTTCAATTTTAGAAAATATTTAAAAATTTCAAAATAAATTGAAACTTGGTGGGCTAGCTCAAAACATTGCCTACTATTTATGTGACAAGTTTCATCTACAACTAAAATCATTTGGTATTAAAAGCAAATGCAAATTAGTAAAGAAAGTATAAGCATAAAAAAAGAAACGAAAAACAACAAAGACCCACTCTGCACTTGGGCCATCACTGCATAGTGTGGCCTGGCCCAGCCCACCCAGGTTATCCCCTACCACAGTTCACAAAGGCGAGGTGGACTCCATGCGGCAACCCATGGCCAGGATGGCCACATGCCGGCCATCCAAACCTCCCTACGGCACCTATAGGACCCCTACGGCCACCTTTTGAACCCGAGCTCACCATCTTCCCCCTCCGCGCCGCTTTTATTTTCTCCCACGCGAACCCGACTTCACCTTCACCAGGGACAACCTCCTTCGCGTGGCCACCGAGCTCCTCCTCGTCAGAGTTCATGTCTAGGAGCTTCGTTGTCGTCGCCCATGTCGCCTACGGCCACGAGCTCAACTCAGGAGCCCCTACATCGCCGGAATCGACATTGTCTTCAAGCTCTGTCGCGCCGCTCGCTGCTCACCGACTAGAGGCTCGCCAACCCGTTTTGCACCTATATAGTCTCAATATGAGCCCCGTCGTCTTTCGCCTCTATCTTTCTGCTCGCATGCGCCCCTATCTAGCTCCCTGGCCATTGACGGTGCTCGTTGCCACCATCCACATCACCGCCGCAGCCACTACTTTCCAAGCTTGCATTCGAGCACCACATCAAGCTCCTGGAGCTCCTAGGAACCCAACGCCGCCGTCCGTTCGCCTTGTCGTCCTCCGCAGCCTCGCCAGAGTCAACCCCAAGCTCCAACCGTCGCCTCGCCTTAACACCAATGCCAACTCCCGCCATCTCCAGATGAACCGATGCCACCGTTGCACGCTCGCCGCTTCTCTGATTCAAATGCGTCCTCCGTGCGCAAAATGGTCGCTAGAGACGCAATCCCAAGCCCCACCATCGTTCTTGTGGTCGCCGGAGCTCTACCGCCGGCGCGCCACCGCGTTTGGACTATCCTGAGTCACTAACACGTGGGCCTGGCCTACCATGAACGTCATTAGCACTAACAAAAAGTGTAATATGTCACTCACACACGCCCCCCATATTAGCATTTACTTAACTTTAATAATACCCTATTAGTTAACCCTTTTCACTGTCCACTAGGCCCCACCTCCAAGTTATAGTTAATTAAACTAATTAAAATGCTGACTAAACCCCGCTGACCAATGGGTCTCATTGATCAGGTTTGACTAGCCAACCTGACTGTTGACTGCTGACTCAACAGTCAATATGCCCCACCTGTCAGTCACAATCCATAGTTACCGATTTATGCACGTGGTTATCATGTCTATGTAAGCTTCGTGTTCTCCTTTGTAATATTCGATTATGCTATGCAAAGGAAAATTAAGGATTACTATTCTTTGTACATATGTAGTGTATTTTTCATTCCAGTAGTATAGTTCGAGTAGAGGCCAGATGTAGTGACATAGATGGTCGAAGGCTATTTGGGGCAGCCCCAAGCCCTACCTCGCTCGTGGTGCTCCTTGGTTGTCCATGAAGGACCTCCTCAACGAGATAATCGATCCCTAAACTAATTTCTCCATTTCCGTAGCAAGCTTCGCTCCTTTTTTGATCAATTCGTTTGTTGGCGCCACGAGCTGCGGCACTCGACGGCGATGACCGGAGACATCCTCGGAGAGGAGGAAGAAGAACACCGAGAATTTTTTCGGTGCACGAACGCCCGCCGCACGTACGGCTTTTCTCTATTTCACCTCGAGCTCGAACTCGATGACCTTAGCAATTACACGATTGCCGCGGCCATGCTGCGCGCCCGACGCGGTCCTTTCCCCCTGATCCCTCGCTAGCTAATCCACGCAGCCACACCCAGACACACACACACCTACACTCAGGCAGGCACGCACACACACCTGAGCCCCCCATGGGCCAGACCTGACACGACCAGCGCATGCACACACACGTGCACGCTCTCAGCCCCGCCGTGGCTTATTTCCTACATTTCACCCCCTAAGCCACGACTAGAGGAGGTCGGCGTCCTCGACGCCGACGTCCGGTAGCAACGCGCGCTCCGCCACCAGTTCCCTCCATAGCTGGGGGCAGTCCCGCTTGAAATGGCCGCGCTCGCCGCACTTGTAGCAGAGTCCGCATCTGTTGCCGTTGTTGCCCGACGCCACGCTCCGTCCGTCGTCGTCGTCCCGAGCGCCCGCCACTGTGCCATGGTCAGGAGGAGTTGATCACCCCCGTGCCTGCCACTGTCCACGGCGCCGCGTCCGCTCGTCAAGCGCGCGCAGCCGCCCGAGTGCCTCGTCGAATGCCATCTCGTCGACGTTACAGAACTGCTCAATGCCGGCGACGACGGGGAACAAGCGTTCGCGGACGGTGTCCAGGAGCTTCTTCACGAGCGCCGCGTCACCCAGCGTCTCCCCGAGGTCCGCATACCGCGCCATCATCGCCGCCAACCTCCCTGCATACACGTCCAGCCCCTCGCCGTCCGCCATCTTCAGGCGATCGAACTCGCCGCGGAGCGTCACCAGCCGGGCCGCCCACACCCGATCGGCACCGACGAACCTCACCTTCAGAGAGTCCCATACCTCTATGGCGGTCAGCTTCGTCGCCACCGACAAAAGCACATCCTGCAGCAGCCCACCGAGGATCATCGCGCGCGCCGTCTTGCACTTCTTCGCATTCACCGCCGGGTCGCCCGCCGGCGCCACCGCCTCCCACACCGTGTGGGCATCGAGAATCGCCTGCGCCTTGATCGCCCACACCATGTAGATGTCCGGCGTGAGCATCGGCATCGCCATCGACACCGAGCCCGCGCCTCAGCCGTGCGGCACGATCGTCATCGCCGTCGACAAGCTCCCTCACCTCACTCTGATACCAAATATTGGCGCCATGGGCTGCAGCACTCGACGGCGATCACCAGAGACACGCTTGGAGAGGAGGAAGATGAACACAGAGAATTTTTCCGGTGCACGAACGCCCGCCGTACGTACGGCTTTTCTGTATTTCACCTCAAGCTCGAACTTGATCTCCTTAGCGATTACACAGGGGTGGAGAGGGTTTTATACCCGCAAGCTCTGACACGCCGGGCCACGCTCGAACGCGCCCACCTGCCACTCGCCACGTCCCGCGCGCTCTGGCTTGCGCGCTCCGATCGCGTACGCACACGATCACCGCGGCCATGCTGCGCGCCTGACGCAGTCCTCCCCCCTATCCCTCGCTATCTAACCCACGTAGCCACGCGCACACACACGCACTGACTCACACACACATGCACACCTACACTTGGGCACGTGCGCGCACACCCGAGCCCGCCACGGGCCGGACCTGACGCGACCAGCGCATGCACACACACGCGCATGCTCTCAGCCCCGCCGTGGCTTATTTCCTACATCGTATATGCAGCTCGCACGTGCCCTCTTTCTTCTGCGTGAACCCGATTGGATGTATGGCGTGTTAATCTCAATCATTGGAATTAGGAGACGACACAACGCTCCTCTGTACTTCCTTCGAAAACCTCATAGTAGATTGTAAAATTTTAAATGTATAACTCGTCAACACCAAGGAGGCTGAATGGCGAGGCTAGGGCCAAATGTCAAGTTTGTGCTTGCTGATGTTGCAAGAGGAGAAAGGTCGGGAAATAAATGTGGTAATACCATAAATGCTAGGATTTTGAATAAGGGGTCTTTGAACCTTGCTGCAATCCGTAGACGCACTAGTAGTGAAACCTTTCTCAAGCAGATGGATGGATACTTGGCAAGTTAATTTAACTTATATGGACATGGCAGAGATATGTGGGTGTTTGCCAATAGTTTTATATAAAGGATCAGTGATGGATTACTAATAGCGGTCATTAATTGGATACGCTACATTGACCATTAACTAGTAGTCCGGACAATATAACAGTTAAAAAATATTGATAGTCAAATAATTTTCCTCTCAAATGGTACATGACTCACAACATGAAACCTGAGTTAGTGAGAAGCCTTGGCCAAAAACTTAAAGACCTATAGATCATATCGATCCAATATATCATAGGTACTTTATTACTATGGATAATGATGTCTTGCCATTAATATGAAGTTCTCGAAATCAAATGATACATTTGAAAAAGCAACACAACAACGGAGACTGAAGCAGACATAGATCTAAAAGTTATGCATTATTATTTCCTCCACCACTTAAGCAAGATGAATTGCGCTAGACCATCTCATTCTTCTTCTTGTTGATGACCTCCTGAATGATAGGGCCAAGAGCCTCCATCCTCATTGGTTTGGGCACAAATAAATCAGCACCAGCACTCATGAATGCTTCCATGGCATGGTTATCGGCAGAAACCCCAACCATCTTCACATCAGTTTCCCCCATAGCACGAATCTTCACAATTGCCTGTCGAGCAATATAAAAATTATATTGTCTTTTTTTGTAAATAAGAGGATTATATTATATATATACATGCCAAATACTTGCATACACAGTGATATAGAATTAAGTACCTCTGGACCAGTCATGATAGGCATATTCTTATCGAACAAAACAATGTCAAACTTTTTCCCCGCAAGGAACAAATCAACAACTTCCTTCCCATTCATGGCTAGAGTAACCTCACAGTGAAGTCTGAGCAGAATTGTTGAGAGGACGAACCTACAAACTCCAATGTCCTCTACAAGTAGTGCCTTGATAGAGGTGGATCCTTTGGCCTTGAGCTCCATGATCACCTAAATGAATTACAAACACATGAATATATATTTTTCTTGATCCATGCATGCCATATTAGTACTTGCAAGCACATTGTTATTCTTGAAAAGAATCAACTAGCAAAATCTTAATATATTACTAAACTCATAGTTTAAACATCGCATAACACAATGAAACAAAATTGTCTATTTCAAATGAAACAGTGACAGGACTGAAAAAACCGATGCACCAAGATAACATCAACATGCCAGCAATAATATATAAATGCATATAGATCGGTGCTAAGAACAACAACCATGAAGATATTGATTAATAGATCAAATTAAAATGAATACTTCCACCCTATACTATTATAGATCCACCTCTAACATTCTCATGGATGTAAATCATGGACACTAAAAGCACCAGAAGCCTCATGATGAACCTAAAAGCACCAGAAGCCTAATGATAAAACAAGGCAGGGAAACAAATAATGGAACATGTACCTGATGGTTAGAGCCAGATGGTGCTGGAGGAGATTGGGGATCTTCCTACTCTTCCCACTAGATAGTCTGGTGGTTGGGTGCTGGTATGCCTCGTCTGACAAGGTATTTATAGATGGGAAAAGGTAAGTGTGGCCAATGGACAACCTATCTCCACCGCCTTCACACGCGTAGAAAATCCGCACTGATCTTTGCCCAAGTATAAATGGAGAAATCAATATTGGTCGCGAATATTTTGTTATTAATGGCTCGTGTCCCCACATAAATATTTTCGATTGATGTTTATATGCAACTTAGTGTTTCATTTCTAAGGTCATGTATTAAACTATATGTCATCATGTTACTAGAAGTTGTATGAGTTATAGTTCCAAATTTTGAATGTTGGCCAATATACTGTAGTTAATATTTTATTTTGAGAGACATGTTACAACGCATAAACTCACAACACACACACACACACACACACACACACACACACACACACACACACACACACACACACACACACACCTATGAAGGCGAACACATATACCTACCACTGGGAGCAGCAATGTGATGTTGAGTCAATAGATGCTGAGATTGACAATGCAACCATAGGCACTTCATTGTAGAACTCCAAGTCATTGCATTGAAATAATAATGTAAGAAATACTGAACTAAATATAGAAAATATTTGAGCACCCATGCGATGTGTAGAACTTGAACCTCCGGTAGGCTTGTTGCCATAGAAAGTACCTGGTCATCTAAGGCCAACTCCAACGCACGACTCCAACTGGTCCGTCCGCGTCTGTTTGGGGCTAAACAGACACAAAATATGACCCAACGCACGGGAGCAAATGGACAAATGTCCTTTTTCTGTCCGCTTTTGAACCATTGCGACGAGTGCGACGTGTGCCCTTGTCCTCCCCTGGCCTGCCCGTCGGGGTCATGGTCGTCCCTTTTCTTCTCCTCCTCCCCCCCTCGCCCTCAGCCCCGCTATAGTCGTCGCCGCCATTTTCTCGGCCACCTCGCTGACTCACTATCTCGTAGTCCACCCCAGCCGACCACAACATGACGGTCGGATATGTGCCTCTCTCGCCCATGCACCGGTGGTCAACCGCTATATCTACGGCCACTGGATTTGGCGCACGCGGCTACCAGATTTGGCGAATCCGGTCGCATGTGACTGCGCCTTGCCATGGATTGGCAGGGTACCCGTTCACACAACCATGGCAACGCCTCAGCGTCACATGCAGGTACCGAATCTACCTCTTGCCGCTCAGATCTATACCCCGGCTATGGTTCGCTAGCAAAGACATAGCCGGCCTCTGTCCAGGCTGGGCCTGGCCCAGCGGCTAGATGGTATTAATTTAGATGATGTTCTTGATGGTCATTATGTGATTTTATGCATCTTTAATCAAAATGGAACCAATAAGAAGTTCTGATTATAGATTTAATGAGCAAATGTGAAAGTGCAATCATGCTCTTAATCAAATTTTGATGTTGATGACAAAATACATACATGAGATTAATTATATTTGCTAAGTGAATACACATGATATTAGTCTCCTTGGCATCATTATGTAGGGATCATGGACACATCAAACAAGATATGACTCAAGAAGATGACAACAGAGAAGAAGTGTAGACTCCTTTATATAAATTTTGAGTTACAAGGATCCCGCACTATTAAGAGGGGATCCAAGTGGTATTTTCAAGATTTGTTCAAATGTCAACATCATGTCACTATCATACAACAGGTATTGTAACGCCCCTATAATTAAGCTATAGAGAATTCACCCTAATGATGCCCCTTCGCGTGGCCACCGACCTCCTCCTCATCTGAGTTCATGTCTAGGATCTTCGTCGTCGTCGCCCACGTCGCGTGCGGCCACGAGCTCAAGTCAGGAGCCCCTACATCGCCGGAATCGACGTCGTCGTCAAGCTCTGTCGTGCCGCTCGCTGCTCACCGACCAGAGCATCGCCAACCCGCTTTGCACCTCTATAGTCTCACTATGAGCCCCGTCGTCTTTCCTCTCTATCTGTCTGCTCGTGCGCGTCCCCTAGCTCCCTGGCCATTGACCGTGCTCGTTGCCACCATCCGCATCACCGCCACAGCCACTACTTTCGAAGCTTGCATTCGAGCACCACATTGAACTCCTGAAGCTCCTAGGAACCCAACGCCGCCGTCCGTTCGCCTTGTCGTCCTCCGCAGCCTCGCCAGCTTCCACCCCAAGCTCCAACCGCCGCCTCGCCTTAACGCCAATGCCAACTCCGGCCATCTCCAGTTGAACCGATGCCACCGTTGCACGCTCGCCGCTTCTCTGATTCAAATGCGTCCTCTGTGCGCAAAATGGTCGCTAGAGACGCAATCTCGAGGCCCACCACCGTTCTTGTGGTCGCCGGAGTTGTACCGCCGGCGCGGCACCGCGTTTGGACTGTCCTGAGTCACTGACACGTGGGCCCGGCCTACCAGGAACGTCTTTAGCACTAACAAAAAGTGTAAATTGTCACTCACACACGGCCCCCATATTAGCATTTACTTAGTTTAAATAATACCCTATAAATTAACCCTTGTCACTAACCACTAGGCCCCACCTCCTAATTATAGTTAATTGAACTAATTAAAATGCTGACAAAACCCCGCTGACCAGTGGGTCCCATTGGTCAGGTTTGACTAGTCAACCTAACTGTTGACTGCTGACTCAACAGTCAATAGGCCCCACCCGTCAGTCACAATCCATATTTTACCGATTTATGCACGTACTTACGTTGGTTATCATGTCTATGTAAGCTTTGTGTTCTCCTTTGTAATATTCGATTATGCGATGCAAAGAAAAATCAAGGATTACTATTCTTTGTACATATGTAGTGTATTTTTCATTCCAGTAATAATAGTTAAAGTAGAGGCCAGATGTAGTGACATAGATGGTCGAAGGCTATTTGGGGCAGCCCCAAGCCCTACCTCGCTCGTGGTGCTCCTTGGTTGTTCAAGAAGGATCTCCTCAACGAGATAATAGATCCCTAAACTAACTTTACTTCTCTATTTCCGTAGCAAGCTTCGCTCCTTTTTTGATCAATTCATTTGTTGGCGCCACGAGGCTGCAGCACTCGACAGCGATCACAGGAGACACACTCGGAGAGGAGGAAGAAGAACACGGAGAATTTTTCCGGCGCACGAATGCCGGCCGCACGTACGGCTTTTCTGTATTTCACCTCGAGCTCGAACTCGATCTCCTCAGCGATTACACAGGGGTGGAGAGGGTTTTATACCCGCGAGCTCCGACACGCCGGGCCGCGCTCGAATACGCCCACCTACCACTCGCCACGCCCCACGCGCTCCGACTCGCGCGCTCCAATCACGCAAGCAGACGATCGCCGCGGCCATGCTGCGCGCCCGACGCGGTCCTCTCCGCCTGATCCCTCATTAGCTAACCCACGCATCCACACGCACACACGTGCTGACTCACACACTGATACGTCTCCAATGTATCTATAATTTTTGATTGCTTCATGCTATTATATATTCTGTTTTGGATGTTTCCTGGGCTTATTTATATACTTTTATATTATTTTTGGGACTAACCTATTAACCGGAGGCCCAGCCCTAATTGATGTTTTTTTGCCTATTTCAGTGTTTTGCAGAAAGGAATATCAAACAAAGTCCAAACGGAATGAAACCTTCGGGAGAGTTATTTTTGGAACAAACGTGATCCAGAGGACTTGGAGTGGACATCAAGAAATCACCGAGGAGGCCACAAGGCAGGGGGCGCGCCATCCACCCTCGTGGGCCGCTCGTGGCTCCCCTGATCGACTTCTTTCGCCTATATATATCCATATACCCTAAAAACACTGGGGAACAGAATAGATCGGGAGTTCCAGCGCCGCAAGCCTCTGTAGCAACCAAAAACCAATCGGGACCATGTTCCGGCACCCTGCCGGAGGGAGGATCCCTCACCAGTGGCCATCTTCATCATCCTGGCGCTCTCCATGACGTGGAGGGAGTAGTTCACCCTCGGGGCTGAAGGATGTACGAGTAGCTATGTGTTTGATCTCTCTCTCTCTCTCTCTCTCTCTCTCTCTCTCTCGTGTTCTTGACATGGTACGATCTTGATGTACCGCAAGCTTTGCTATTATAGTTGGATCTTATGATGTTTGTCCCCCTCTACTCTCTTGTAATGGATTGATTTTTCCCTTTGAAGTGATCTTATTGGATTGAGTCTTTAAGGATTTGAGAACACTAGATGTATGTCTTGCATCTGCTTATCTGTGGTGACAATGGGATATCACGTGATCCACTTGATGTATGTTTTGGTGATCAACTTGCGAGTTCCGTGAACTTATGCATAGGGGTTGGCACACGTTTTCGTCTTGACTCTCCGATAGAAACTTTGGGGCACTCTTTGAAGTTCTATGTGTTGGTTGAATAGATGAATCTGAGATTGTTTGATGCATATCGTATAATCATACCCACGGATACTTGAGGTGACATTGGAGTATCTAGGTGACATTAGGGTTTTGGTTGATTTCTATCTTAAGGTGTTATTCTAGTACGAACTCTATGATAGATTGAACGGAAAGAATATCTTCGTGTTATTTTACTATAGACTCTTGAATGGATCGATCAGAAAGAATAACTTTGAGCTGGTTTCGTACCTACAATAATCTCTTCGTTTGTTCTCCTCTATTAGTGACTTTGGAGTGACTCTTTGTTGCATGTTGAGGGGTAGTTATATGATCCAATTATGTTATTATTGTTGAGAGAACTTGCACTAGTGAAAGTATGAACCCTAGGCCTTGTTTCAACGCATTGGAATACCGTTTACGCTCACTTTTATCGCTTGTTACCTTGCTGTTTTTATATTTTCATATTACAAAAACCTATATCTACCATCCATATTGCACTTGTATCACCATCTCTTCGCCGAACTAGTCCACATATACAATTTACCATTGTATTGGGTGTGTTGGGGACACAAGAGACTCTTTGTTATTTGGTTGCCGGGTTGTTTGAGAGAGACCATCTTCATCCTACGCCTCCCATGGATTGATAAACCTTAGGTCATCCACTTGAGGGAAATTTGCTACTGTCCTACAAACCTCTGCACTTGGAGGCCCAACAACGTCTACAAGAAGAAGGTTGCTGATACGTCTCCGTCGTATCTACTTTTCCAAACACTTTTGCCCTTGTTTTTGACTCTAACTTGCGTGATTTGAATGGAACTAACCCGGACCGACGTTGTTTTCAGCAGAATTGCCATGATGTTGTTTTATGTGCAGAAAACAAAAGTTCTTGGAATGACCTGAAATTCCACGGAACATCTAGTTAAAAATAATAAAAAATCCTTGCCAAAGATGAAGACCTGGGGGCCCACACCCTGTCCACGAGGGTGGGGGCGCCCCCCCCCCCCCCCCCCTAGGGCGTGCCCCCTACCTCGTGGTCCCCCTGGAGCTCCTCCGACGCCAACTCCAACTCTATATATTTTCTTTCGGGGAGAAAAAAATAGAGGAGAAGAAATCATCGTGTTTTATGATACGGAGCCGCCGCCAAGCCGTAGAACCTCTCGGGAGGGCTGATCTGTAGTCCGTTCGGGGCTCCGGAGAGGGGGATTCGTCACCATCGTCATCATTAACCATCCTCCATCACCAATTTCATGATGCTCACCGCCATGCGTGAGTAATTCCATCGTAGGCTTGCTGGACGGTGATGGGTTGGATGAGATCTATCATGTAATCAAGTTAGTTTTGTTAGGGTTTGATCCATAGTATCCACTATGTTCTGAGATTGATGTTGCTATGACTTTTCTATGCTTAATGCTTGTCACTAGGGCCCGAATGCCATGATTTCAGATCTGAACCTATTATGTTTTCATGAATATATGTGAGTTCTTGATCCTATCTTGCAAGTCTATAGTCACCTACTATGTGTTATGATCCAGCAACCCCGAAGTGACAATAATCGGGACCTCTCCCGGTGATGACCGTAGTTTGAGGAGTTCATGTATTCACTATGTGCTAATGCTTTATTCCGGTTCTCTATTAAAAGGAGGCCTTAATATCCCTTAGTTTCCATTAGGACCGTGCTGCCACGGGAGGGGAGGACAAAAGATGTCATGCAAGTTCTTTTCCATAAGCACGTATGACTATATTCGGAATACATGCCTACATTACATTGATGAATTGGGGCTAGTTCTGTGTCACCCTATGTTATGACTGTTACATGATGAACCGCATCTAGCATAATTATCCATCACCGATTCAATGCCTATGAGTTTTCCATCTACTGGTTTACGCTTATTTACTTTCCCGTTGCTACTGTTACAATCACTACAAAATACCAAAAATATTACTTTTGCTTTCATTACTGTTTTATTACCGTTACCACTACTATCATATTACTTTGCTACTAAACACTTTGCTGTAGATATTAAGTTATCCTGGTGTGGTTGAATTGACAACTCAGCTGCTAATACTTGAGAATATTCTTTGGCTCCCCTTGTGTTGAATCAACAAATTTGGGTTGAATATTCTACCCTCGAAAGCTGTTGTGATCCCCTACACTTGTGGGTTATCAGTTGCGTAGTAGACATCACACACACACGTACACCTACACTTAGGCACACACGCACACACCCGAGCCCGCCATAGGCCGGACCTGACGCGACCAGGATATGCACACACACGTGCACGCTCTCAGCCCCGCCACGGCCTAGAGGAGGCCGGCGTCCTTGACGCCGACGTCCGCCAGCAACGCGCACTCCGTTGCCAGCTCCCTCCGTAGCTGGGGGTAGTCCCGCTTGAAATGGCCGCGCTCGCTGCACTTGTAGCGACGCACGCGTCTATTGCCGCCGTTGCCGGACGCCATGCTCCGCCCGTCGTCGTCGTCGTCCCGAGCGCCGCTCCCGTGCGCGCCCTTCTGCGCTCCCGCGCCCACCACTATGCCATGGTTAGGAGGAGATGATCACCCCCGCGCTTGCCGCCGTCTTGTCCATGGCGCTGCGCCCGCTCATCAAACGCACGCAGCCGCCCGAGCGCCTCGTCGAATGCCATCTCGTCGATGTTGCAGAACTGCTGAATGCCGGCGACGACGGGGAACAAGCATTCGGGAACGGTGTCCAGGAGCTTCTTCACGTGCGCCGCGTCGCCCAGCTTCTCCCCGAGATTCGCGTATCGCGCCGTCATCGCAGCCAACCTCCCTGCATACGCATCCAGCCCCTCGCCGTCCGCCATCTTCAAGTGATCGAACTCACCGCGGAGCGTCGCCAGCCGGGCCTCCCGCACCCGACCGGCGCCGATGAACCTCACCTTCAGAGAGTCCCATACCTCTGTGGCGGTGAGCTTCATCGCCACCGACAGTAGCACATCCTGTGGCAGCCCATCGAGGATCATCTCGCACACCGTCTTGCACTTCTTCGCGTTCACCGCCGCGTTGCCCGCCGGCACCACCGCCTCCCACAGCGTGTGGGCATCGACGATCGCCTGCGCCTTGATCTCCCACACCATGTAGTTGTCCACATGAGCATCGGCATCGCCATCGACGCCGAGCCCGCGCCTCCGTCGTGCGGCATAATTGCCATCGCCATCGATGAGCTCCCTCACCTCGCTCTGATACCAAATGTTGGTGCCACAGGCTGCGACACTCAACGGCGATCACTGAAGACACGCTCAGAGAGGAGGAAGAAGAACACAGAGAATTTTTCCGGCGCACGAACGCCCGCTGCCGGTGTCAAAACCAGCGGATCTTGGGTAGGGGGTCCCGAACTGTGCGTCTAAGGTCGATGGTAACAGGAGACAGGGGACACAATGTTTACCCAGGTTCGGGCCCTCTCTATGGAGGTAATACCCTACTTCCTGCTTGATTGATCTTGATGAATATGAGTATTACAAGAGTTGATCTACCACGAGATCATAATGGCTAAAACCCTAGAAGTCTAGCATGTATGACTATGATTATGATGATTGTTATCTATGGACCTAGGCCTCCGGTTTATATAGACACCGGAGGGATCTAGGGTTACAAGGTCAAATATAGAGAAAGGAATCTTCATATTCGATCGCCAAGCTTGCCTTCCATGCCAAGGAGAGTCCCATCCAGACACGGGTAGAGTCTTCGGTCTTTGTATCTTCACAGCCCATCAATCCGGCCCATGGCTAATAGGCCGGGCGCCCGAGGACCCCTTAGTCCAGGACTCCCTCAGTAGCCCCCGAACCAGACTTCAATGACGAGGTGTTCGACGTGTAGATTGTCTTTCACATTGCAAGGCGGGTTCCTCCTCCAATGACTTCAAAGTGATGTATTCGACCTTCCATTTAATGTCGTACCCCTTGGCTTCTATGTATCAACAACTTCAGCTTCCACGTGTCAAGCGAATGCGAGAGATTAGGGTATTTTTGCACATAACACCCCGGCCATGCGAGGAAGAGCGTCTATTTAAAGAGATTGGATCTCAGATCCATTCGGCACCACACGGACAAATCCTCAGAGATTGCTAGGAAAGACCACTCCAACGTGGCTAGCACTCCCAGCTCCTCCTCCCGTCCCTGTGGCCCAGAAAAAGGCGAGTGGGAGAGGTTCTCTGTATCCCATGGTCAGCTGGAGAAGCTGCAAACACATGGATTTCTTCCTCCTGCGGATTTGGTCCCTATTCGAGCAGGATTGACCTCCTTCAATGGCGGGGCTCAGGCTAAAAATTTCCCCAATCCATCCAGGGGGAACGAGTGTGCTTCGTCCCTTATCTGCAAAGAGGTGTTGGATTTCCAATTCATACATTCCTCCAAGGGCTTCTGGAGTACTATGGCCTCCAACTGCACAACTTCACTCCGGCCTCCATCCTGCATATCGCGGGTTACGTCGCCCTTTGCGAGCTATTCCTGGGTTGTGAGGCCCACTTTGAATTGTGGAGAAAGTTATTCTGTCTCGTCTCACGCAACCACGAGGGATCAATATTTGAAGTGGGCGGAGCCGAAATATGGCGCATCGCTGAGACCGGATACCTTTCCGGTACACCAAAGAAGGCATCCGAACAGTGGCCTTCCGAATGGTTCTATATTAACGATGTCGCACTTCCAGACCCAGTTCGGAGGGGTCTTCCCGAGTTCACAAGAGTTCCTTTGAAGAAACACCACAGCTGGCGCCCTCGCAGCCTCGAGGAGGAAGATAGTGCGGAAGTTCATCAACTCATGAGCAAGATAAGGATGCTCGCTCAGTCCGGCTTATCAATAGTCGAAGTAATGGCGACCTCCATAGTACGGGGGGTTCAGCCACTCCAACACAGAGGCTGCCCATGTGGCACTACAATGGGGAGGATGACGCCTCCCGCTGCGGCAGGAAGGGTCCGGACACCCCTGCTGCTCTGGCGAAAATATTGGCCGAACTGTTCAAAGAGGAGGAAGAGGAATTTCTGTGTATCAAGCGCAGAGATGGATTTTCCATGTACAGTCCTCCTAGCTGGGTAAGTCCCAACTCCTCTCCTCTACGCACTCCCCTCCCTGAGCTACTTTCAATGACTATTAATCCGTCCATTTATAACAACACTGGCAAAAGATTTCCGAGGGGCTTCACAGCTCCGCTCCGCAGCCCGAGGGCCATAATCGGGACCTTGACCCCGGATTCGAAGAGGATCCGAATATATTCGTGGTGCTCGAGGATGGGGTGTTTTACCAGGCGAGCTACGACGGCACAGAAGTGGCCATCATCGCCGATTATCCCGGTCTTCTCCCTGCTTCACACGTAAGTAATAAGGAGACATCTCATCCGAAAGAGTTCTCTCATTCTGCCTCACCCCCCGCACCATCCTGTGCTCAAAAGGGGAGGCGTTCAGGGCACCACGTTGCCCCAGGGGCATCTCCAAAGAGAGCGGCGCCCACGCCGGGCAAGCCTTCGTAGAGGAAAGCAAACGAAGATACGGTCGAGCCTTCATCGAAGAGGTATGTGATATGTCCATTTTGCATCATGCTTTTATATCAATATTTATTGCATTATGGACTGTTATTTCACTTTATGTCACAATACTTATGGCTATTCTCTCTTATTTTACAAGGTTTACATAAAGACGGAGAATGCCGGCAGCTGGAATTTTGGTCTAGAAAAGGAGCAAATATTAGAGAAGGCCAGGGGGGCCACACCCTGCTCATGAGGGTGGGGGCGCCCTCCCTAGGGCGCGCCCCCTATCTCGTGGGCCCCCTGGTGGCTCTGTTGGAAATATGCCCTAGAGGCAATAATAAATTAGTTATTATTATTATTATTATATTTCATTGTTCATGATAACGTTTATTATCCATGCTAGAATTGTATTGATAGGAAACTCAGATACATGTGTGGATACATAGACAACACCATGTCCCTAGTAAGCCTCTAGTTGACTAGCTCGTTGATCAATAGATGGTTACAGTTTCCTGACCATGGACATTGGATGTCGTTGATAACAGGATCACATCATGAGGAGAATGATGTGATGGACAAGACCCAATCCTAAGCCTAGCACAAGATCGTGTAGTTCGTATGCTGAAGCTTTTCTAATGTCAAGTATCATTTCCTTAGACCATGAGATTGTGCAACTCCCGGATACCGTAGGAATGCTTTGGGTGTACCAAACGTCACAACGTAACTGGGTGGCTATAAAGGTTCACTACAGGTATCTCTGAAAGTGTCTGTTGGGTTGGCACGAATAGAGACTGGGATTTGTCACTCCGTGTAAACGGAGAGGTATCTCTGGGCCCACTCGGTAGGACAACATCATAATGTGCACAATGTGATCAAGGAGTTGATCACGGGATGATGTGTTATGGAATGAGTAAAGAGACTTGCCGGTAACGAGATTGAACAATGTATCGGGATACCGACGATCGAATCTCGGGCAAGTATCGTACCGATGGACAAAGGGAATTGTATAGGGGATTGGTTGAATCCTTGACATCGTGGTTCATCTGATGAGATCATCGTGGAGCATGTGGGAGCCAACATGGGTATCCAGATCCCGTTGTTGGTTATTGATCGGAGAGTTGTCTCGGCCATGTCTGCATGACTCCCGAACCCGTAGGGTCTACACACTTAAGGTTCGATGACGCTAGGGTTATAGGGAAAGTATGTATGTGTTCACTGAATGTTGTTCGGAGTCCCGGATGAGATCCCGGACGTCACGAGGAGTTCCGGAATGGTCCGGAGGTAAAGATTTATATACGGGAAGTCATCATACGGTCACAGGAATAATTCGGGGGTTACCGGTATTGTACCAGGACCACTGGAGGGGTTCCGGGGGTCCACCGGGAGGGTCCACCTGCCCCGGAGGGCCCTATGGGCTGTGTGTGGAGAGGGACCAGACCCTTAGTGGGTTGGGCGCCTCCCCCTAGGGCCCATGCGCCTAGGGTTTGGGGGAACCCTAAAGGGGGGCGCCCCCTTGCCTTGGGGGGCAAGGCAACCCCACTGGTCGCCGCCCCCTCCTCAGATTGGATCTGTGTTGGGGAACGTAGTAATTTCAAAAAAATTCCTACGCACACGCAAGATCATGGTGATGCATAGCAACGAGAGGGGAGAGTGTGATCTACGTACCCTTGTAGATCGACAACGGAAGCGTTTGGTTGATGTAGTCGTACGTCTCCACGGCCCGACCGATCAAGCACCGAAACTACGGCACCTCTGAGTTCTAGCACATGTTCAGCTCGATGACGATCCCCGGACTCCGATCCAGCAAAGTGTCGGGGAAGAGTTCCGTCAGCACGACGGCGTGGTGACGATCTTGATGTACTACTGTCGCAGGGCTTCGCTTAAGCACCACTACAATATTATTGAGGACTATGGTGGAAGGGGGCACCGCACACGGCTAAGAATATGATCACGTGGATCAACTTGTGTGTCTATGGGGTGCCCCTGCCTCCGTATATAAAGGTTCAAGAGGGGGAGGCCAGCCGGCCATCATAGGGCGCGCCAGGAGGAGTCCTACTCCCTCCGGGAGTAGGACTACTCCCCCAATCCTAGTTGGAATAGGATTCGTGAGGTGGGAAAAGAGGGAGACAAGGAGGGGGCGCCGGCCCCCTCTCTCCTTGTCCTATTCGGACTAGGGGGGAGGGGCGCGCGGCCCAGCCCTGGCCGCCTCTCCTCTTCTTCCACTAAGGCCCACTAAGGCCCATATAGCTCCCGGGGGGTTCCGGTAACCTCCCGGTACTCCGGTAAAATCCCGATTTCAACCGGAACACTTCCAATATCCAAACATAGGCTTCCAATATATCAATCTTTATGTCTCGACCATTTCGAGACTCCTCGTCATGTCTGTGATCTCATCCGGGACTCCGTACAACCTTCGGTACATAAAAACGTATAAACTCGTAACATAACTGTCATCAAAACCTTAAGCGTGCGGACCCTACGGGTTCGAGAACAATGTAGACATGACCGAGACACGTCTCCGGTCAATAACCAATAGAGGAACCTGGATGCTCATATTGGTTCCTACATATTCTACGAAGATCTTTTATCGGTCAGACCGCATAACAACATATGTTGTTCCCTTTGTCATCGGTATGTTACTTGCCCGATATTCGATCGTCGGTATCCAATACCTAGTTCAATCTCATTACCGGCAAGTCTCTTTACTCGTTCCGTAATACATCATCTCGCAACTAACTCATTAGTTGCAATGCTTGCAAGGCTTATGTGATGTGCATTATCGAGAGGGCCCAGAGATACCTCTCCGACAATCGGAGTGACAAATCCTAATCTCGAAACATGCCAACCCAACATGTACCTTTGGAGACACCTGTAGAGCACCTTTATAATCACCCAGTTACGTTGTGACGTTTGGTAGCACACAAAGTGTTCCTCCGGCAAACGGGAGTTGCATAATCTCATAGTCATAGGAACATGTATAAGTCATGAAGAAAGCAATAGCAACATACTAAACGATCGGGTGCTAAGCTAATGGAATGGGTCATGTCAATCAGATCATTCACCTAATGATGTGATCCTGTTAATCAAATAACAACTCTTTGTCCATGGTTAGGAAACATAACCATCTTTGATTAACGAGCTAGTCAAGTAGAGGCATGCTAGTGACACTCTGTTTGTCTATGTATTCACACATGTATTATGTTTCCGGTTAATACAATTCTAGCATGAATAATAAACATTTATCATGAAATAAGGAAATAAATAATAACTTTATTATTGCCTCTAGGGCATATTTCCTTCAGTCTCCCACTTGCACTAGAGTCAATAATCTAGATCACATCACCATGTGATTAACATCGATAGTTCACATCATCATGTGATTAACACCCATAGTTCACATCGCCATGTGACAAACACCCAAAGGTTTTACTAGATTTAGTAATCTAGTTCACATCGCTTATGTGATTAACACCCAAAGAGTACTAAGGTCTGATCATGTTTTGCTTGTGAGAGAAGTTTAGTCAACGGGTCTGCCATATTCAGATCCGTATATATTTTGCAAATTTCTATGTCAACAATGCTCTGCCCCGAGCTACTCTTAGCTAATTGCTCCCACTTTCAATATGTATCCAAATTGAGACTTAGAGTCATCTAGATCAGTGTCAAAATTTGCATCGACGTAACCCTTTACGACGAACCCTTTTTGTCACGTCCATAATTGAGAAACATATCCTTATTCCACTAAGGATAATTTTGACCGCTGTCCAGTGATCTACTCCTAGATCACTATTGTACTCCCTTGCCAAAATCAGTGTAGGGTATACAATAGATCTGGTACACAGCATGGCATACTTTATAGAACCTATGGCCAAGGCATAGGGAATGGCTTTCATTCTCTTTCTATCTTCTGTAGTGGTCGTGTTTTGAGTCTTACTCAATTTTACACCTTGTAACACAGGCAAGAACTCTTTCTTTGACTGTTTCATTTTGAACTACTTCAAAATCTTGTCAAGGTATGTACTCATTGAAAAAACTTATCAAGCGTTTTGATCTATTTCTATAGATCTTGATGCTCAATATGTAAGTAGCTTCACCGCGGTCTTTCTTTGAAAACTCCTTTCAAATACTCCCTTATGCTTTGCAGAATAATTCTACATTATTTCCGATCAACAATATGTCATTCACATATACTTATCAGAAATGTTGTAGTGCTCCCACTCACTTTCTTGTAAATACAGGCTTCACCGCAAGTCTATATAAAACTATATGCTTTGATCAACTTATCAAAGCGTGTATTCCAACTCCGAGATGCTTGCACCAGTCCATAGATGAATCGCTGGAGCTTGCATATTTTGTTAGCACCTTTAGGATTGACAAAACCTACTGGTTGCATCATATACAAGTCTTCTTTAAGAAATCCATGAAGGAATGCAGTTTTGTTTATCCATTTGCCAGATTTCATAAAATGCGGCAATTGCTAACATGATTCGAACAGACTTAAGCATAGACACGAGTGAGAAACTCTCATCGTAGTCAACACTTTGAACTTGTCGAAAACCTTTTGCGACAATTCTAGCTTTGTAGATAGTAACACTACTATCAACGTCTGTCTTCCTCTTGAAGATCCATTTATTTTCTATGGCTTGCCGATCATCGGGTAAGTCAACCAAAGTCCATACTTTGTTCTCATACATGGATCCCATCTCAGATTTCATGGCCTCAAGCCATTTTGCGGAATCTGGGCTCATCATTGCTTCCTCATAGTTCGCAAGTTCGTCATGGTCTAGTAACATGACTTCCAGAACAGGATTACTGTACCACTCTGGTGTGGATCTCACTCTGGTTTACCTACGAGATTCGGTAGTAACTTGATCTGAAGTTTTATGATCATCATCATTAGCTTCCTCACTAATTGGTGTAGTAGTCACAGGAACAGATTTCTATGATGAACTACTTTCCAATAAGGGAGAAGGTACAATTACCTTATCAAGTTCTACTTTCCTCCCACTCACTTCGTTCGAGAGAAACTTCTTCTCTAGAAAGTATCCATTCTCAGCAACGAATGTCTTGCCTTTGGATCTATGATCGAAGGTGTATCCAACAGTCTCCTTTGGATATCCTATGAAGACATATTTCTCCGATCTGGGTTTGAGCTTATCAGGATGAAACTTTTTCATATAAGCATCACAACTCCAAACTTTAAGAAACGACAACTTTGGTTTCTTGCCAAACCACGGTTCAGATTGTGTCGTCTCAACGGACTTAGATGGTGCCCCTTTTTAACGTGAATGCAGCTGTCTTTAATGCATAACCTCAACAACGATAGTGGTAAATCGGTAAGAAACATCGTAGATTTGCACTATATCCAATAAAGTACGGCTATGACGTCGGACACACCATTATGCTATGGTGTTCCAGGTGGCACGAATTTGTGAAACTATTCCACATTGTTTTAATTGAAGACCAAACTCGTAACTCAAATATTTGTCTCCGCGATCAGATTGTAGAAACCTTATTTTCTTGTCACGATGATTTTCCAGTTCACTCTGAAATTCTTTGAACTTTTCAAATGTTTCAGACTTATGTTTCATCAAGCAGATATATCCATATCTGCTCAAATCATCTGTGAAGGTCAGAAAATAATGATACCCGCTGCAAGCCTTGATATTCATCGGACCACATACATCAGTATGTATGATTTCCAACAAATCTGTTGCTTGCTCCATTGTTCCGAAGAACGCCGTTTTAGTCATCTTGCCCAAGAGACATGGTTCGCAAGCATCAAGTGATTCCAAAATCCCATCAGCATGGAGTTTCTCCATGCGCTTTACACCAATATGACCTAAACGGCAGTGCACAAACAAGTTGATCTATCATTATTAACTTTGCATCTTTTGGCTTCAATATTATGAATATATGTATCATTACAATCGAGATCCAACAAACCATTTTCGTTGGTGTGTATGACCATAGAAGGTTTTATTCATGTAAACAGAACAACAATTATTCTCTAACTTAAATGAATAACCGTATTGCAATAAACATGATCAAATCATATTCATGCTCAACGCAAACACCAAATAACACTTATTTAGGTTCAACACTAATCCTGAAATTATAGGGAGTGTGCGATGATGATCATATCAATCTTGGAACCACTTCCAACACACATCGTCACTTCACCCTTAACTAGTCTCTGTTTATTCTGCAACTCCCGTTTCGAGTTACTAATCTTAGCAACTGAACTAGTACCAAATACTGAGGGGTTGCTATGAACACTAGTAAAGTACACATCAATAACATGTATATCAAATATACCTTTGTTTACTTTGCCATCCTTCTTATCCGCCAATCACTTGGGGCAGTTCCGCTTCCAGTGACCAATCCCTTTGCAGTAGAAGCACTTTGTCTCAGGCTTAGGACCAGACTTGGGTTTCTTCACTTGAGCAGCAACTTGCTTGCCGTTCTTCTTGAAGTTCCCCTTCTTCCTTTTGCCATTTTTCTTTAAACTAGTGGTCTTGTCTACCATCAACACTTGATGTTTTTCTTGATTTCTACCTTCGTCGATTTTAGCATCACGAAGAGCTTGGGAATCGTTTCTGTTATCCCTTGCATACTATAGTTCATCACGAAGTTCTACTAACTTGGTGATGGTGACTAGAGAATTCTGTCAATCACTATCTTATCTGGAAGATTAACTCCCACTTGATTCAAGCGATTGTAGTACCCAGACAATCTGAGTACATGCTCACTGCTTGAGCGATTCTCCTCCATCTTGTAGCTATAGAACTTGTTGGAGACTTCATATCTCTCAACTCGGGTATTTGCTTGAAATATTAACTTCAACTCCTGGAACATCTCATATGGTCCATGACGTTCAAAACGTCTTTGAAGTCCCGATTCTAAGACGTTAAGCATGGTGCACTAAACTATCAAGTAGTCATCATATTGAGCTAGCCAAATGTTCATAACGTCTGCATCTGCTCCTGCAATAGGTCTATCACCTAGCGGCGCATCAAGGACATAATTTTTCTGTGCAGTAATGAGGATAAACCTCATATCACGGATCCAATCCGCATCATTGCTACTAACATCTTTCAACATAGTTTTTCTCTAGGAACATATCAAAAACAAACATAGGGAAGCAACAACGCGAGCTATTGATCTACAACATAGATATGCTAATACTACCAGGACTAAGTTCATGATAAATTTAAGTTCAATTAATCATATTACTTAAGAACTCCCACTTAGATAGACATCCCTCTAATCATCTAAGTGATCACGTGATCCAAATCAACTAAACCATGTCCGATCATCACGTGAGATGGAGTAGTTTTCAATGGTGAACATCACTATGTTGATCATATCTACTATATGATTCACGCTCGATCTTTCGGTCTCCAGTGTTCCGAGGCCATATCTGCATATGCTAGGCTCGTCAAGTTTAACCTGAGTATTCTGCGTGTGCAAAACTGGCTTGCACCCGTTGTAGATGGACGTAGAGCTTATCACACCCGATCATCACGTGGTGTCTGGGCACGACGAACTTTGGCAACAGTGCATACTCAGGGAGAACACTTTTATCTTGATAATTTAGTGAGAGATCATCTTATAATGCTACCGTCAATCAAAGCAAGATAAGATGCATAAAAGATAAACATCACATGCAATCAATATAAGTGATATGATATGGCCATCATCATCTTGTGCCTGTTATCTCCATCTCCGAAGCACCGTCATAATCACCATCATCACTAGCGCGACACCTTGATCTCCATCGTAGCATCGTTGTCGTCTCGCCATTCTTATGCTACCACGACTATCGCTACCGCTTAGTGATAAAGTAAAGCATTACAGAGCGATTGCATTGTATACAATAAAGCAACAACCATATGGCTCCTGCCAGTTGCCGATAACTCGGTTACAAAACATGATCATCTCATACAATAAAATTTAGCATCATGTCTTGACCATATCACATCACAACATGCCCTGCAAAAACAAGTTAGACGTCCTCTACTTTGTTGTTGCAAGTTTTATGTGGCTGCTACGGGCTTAAGCAAGAACCAATCTTACCTACGCATCAAAACCACAACGATAGTTCATCAAGTTGGTGTTGTTTTAACCTTCGCAAGGACCGGGCGTAGCCACACTCGGTTCAACTAAAGTTGGAGAAACTGTCACCCGCAAGCCACCTATATGCAAAGCACGTCGGGAGAACCGGTCTCGCGTAAGCGTACGCGTAATGTCGGTCCGGGCCGCTTCGTCCAACAATACCGCCGAACCAAAGTGTGACATGCTGGTAAGCAGTATGACTTATATCGCCCACAACTCACTTGTGTTCTACTCGTGCATATAACATCAACACATAAAACCTAGGCTCTAATACCACTATTGGGGAACGTAGTAATTTCAAAAAATTTCCTACGCACATGCAAGATCATGGTGATGCATAGCAACGACAGGGGAGAGTGTGATCTACGTACCCTTGTAGATCGACAACGGAAGCATTTGGTTGATGTAGTCGTACGTCTCCACGGCCCGACCAATCAAGCACCGAAACTACAGCACCTCCGAGTTCTAGCACATGTTCAGCTCGATGACGATCCCCGGACTCCGATCCAGCAAACTGTCGGGGAAGAGTTCCGTCAGCACGACGGCGTGGTGACGATCTTGATGTACTTCTGTCGCAGGGCTTTGCTTAAGCACCACTACAATATTATCGAGGACTATGGAGGAAGGGGGCACCGCACACGGCTGAGAATATGATCACGTGGATCAACTTGTGTGTCTATGGGGTGCCCCTGCCTCCGTAGATAAAGGTTCAAGAGGGGGAGGCCAGCCGTCCATCATAGGGCGCGCCAGGAGGAGTCCTACTCCCTCCGGGAGTAGGACTTCTCCCCCAATCCTAGTTGGAATAGGATTCGTGAGGTGGGAAAAGAGGGAGAGAGAAGGAGGGGGCGCCGGCCCCCTCTCTCCTTGTCCTATTCGGACTAGGGGGGAGGGGCGCATGGCCCAGCCCTGGCCGCCTCTCCTCTTCTTCCACTAAGGCCCACTAAGGCCCATATAGCTCCCGGGGGGTTCTGGTAACCTCCCGGTACTCTGGTAAAATCCCGATTTCACCCGGAACACTTCCGATATCCAAACATAGGCTTCCAATATATCAATCTTTATGTCTCGACCATTTCGAGACTCCTCGTCATGTCCGTGATCTCATCCGGGACTCCGAACAACCTTCGGTACATCAAAACATATAAACTCATAACATAACTGTCATCGAAACCTTAAGCGTGCGGACCTTACGGGTTCGAGAACAATGTAGACATGACCGAGACACGTCTCCGGTCAATAACCAATAGCGGAACCTGGATGCTCATATTGGTTCCTACATATTCTATGAAGATCTTTTATCGATCAGACCACATAACAACATACGTTGTTCCCTTTGTCATCCGTATGTTACTTGCCTGAGATTCGATCGTCGGTATCCAATACCTAGTTCAATCTCGTTACCGGCAAGTCTCTTTACTCGTTCCATAATACATCATCTCACAACTAACTCATTAGTTGCAATGCTTGCAAGGCTTATGTGATGTGCATTACCGAGAGGGCCCAGAGATACCTCTCAGATAATGGAGTGACAAATCCTAATCTCGAAATACGCTAACCCAACATGTACCTTTGGAGACACCTGTAGAGCACCTTTATAATCACCCAGTTACGTTGTGACATTTGGTAGCACACAAAGTGTTCCTCTAGCAAACGGGAGTTGCATAATCTCATAGTCATAGGAACATGTATAAGTCATGAAGAAAGCAATAGCAACATACTAAACGATCAGGTGCTAAGCTAATGGAATGGGTCATGTCAATCAAATCATTCACCTAATGATGTGATCCCGTTAATCAAATAACAACTCTTTGTCCATGGTTAGGAAACATAACCATCTTTGATTAACGAGCTAGTCAAGTAGAGGCATGCTAGTGACACTCTGTTTGTCTATGTATTCACACATGTATTATGTTTCCGGTTAATACAATTCTAGCATGAATAATAAACATTTATCATGAAATAAGGAAATAAATAATAACTTTATTATTGCCTCTAGGGCATATTTCCTTCAATCTGAGGGGACTGCCCCCCCTCTCCCTTGCCCCTATATATATTTGGGGGGTGGGAGGGCAGCCGCACCCAAGTTCTGGCGCAGCCCTCCCCCTCTCCCAAGTCCTCCTCTTCTCCCGCGGTGCTTGGCGAAGCCCTGCGGGATTGCCACGCTCCTCCTTCACCACCATGCCGTCGTGCTGCTGCTGGATGGAGTCTTCCCCAACCTCTCCTTCTCCCCTTGCTGGATCAAGGCGTAGGAGATGTCACCGGGCTGCACGTGTGTTGAACGCGGAAGCGTCGTGGTTCGGCGCTTAGATCGGAATCAACTGCGATCTGAATCGCTACGAGTACGACTCCTTCATCTGCATTCTTGCAACGCTTCCGCTTAGCAATCTACAAGGGTATGTAGATGCACTCCCCTTCCCGTCGTTGCTAGATTACTCCATAGATTGATCTTGGTGATGCGTAGAAAATTTTAAATTTCTGCTACGATCCCCAACAGTGGCATCATGAGCTAGGTCTATGCGTAGTTTCTATGCATGAGTAGAACACAAAGAAGTTGTGGGCATCGATATTGTCACCGATACTAGTCTTATCTTGGTTCGGCGGCATCGTGGGATGAAGCGGCCTGGACCGACCTTACACGTACACTTACGTGAGACTGGTTCCACCGACTGACATGCACTAGTTGCATAAGGTGGCTAGCGGGTGTCTGTCTCTCCCACTTTAGTCGGATCGGATTCGATGGAAAGGGTCCTTATGAAGGGTAAATAGAAATTGGCATATCACGTTGTGGTTTTGGCGTAGGTAAGAAACGTTCTTGCTAGAAACCTATAGCAGCTACGTAAAAACTTGCAACAACAATTAGAGGATGTCTAACTTGTTTTTGCAGCATATGCCTTGTGATGTGATATGGCCAAAAGGATGTGATGAATGATATATGTGATGTATGAGATTGATCATGTTCTTGTAATAGGAATCACGACTTGCATGTCGATGAGTATGACAACCGGCAGGAGCCATAGGAGTTGTCTTAATTTATTTATGACCTGCGTGTCAACTTAAACGTCATGTAATTACTTTACTTTATTGCTAAAGCGTTAGCCATAGTAATAGAAGTAATAGATGATGAGACAACTTCAACAAGACACAATGATGGAGATCATGATGATGGAGATCATGGTGTCATGCCGGTGACAACGATGATCATGGATCCCCGAAGATGGAGATCAAAAGGAGCAAAATGATATTGGCCATATCATGTCACTATTTGGTTACATGTGATGTTTATCATGTTTTACATCTTATTTGCTTAGAACGATGGTAGCTTAAATAAGATGATCCCTCACTAAAATTTCAAGAAAAGTGTTCCCCCTAATTGTGCACCATTGCAAAGGTTCGTTGTTTCGAAGCACCACGTGATGATCGGGTGTGATAGATTCTAATGTTCGAATACAACGGGTGTTGACGAACCTAGCATGTACAGACATGGCCTCGGGACACATGCGAAACACTTAGGTTGACTTGACGATCCTAGCATGTACAAACATGGCCTCGGAACACGGAAGACCGAAAGGTCGAACATGAGTCGTATAGAAGATACGATCAACATGAGATGTTCACCGTTGATGACTAGTCCGTCTCACGTGATGATCGGACACGGCCTAGTCGATTCGGATCATGTTTCACTTAGATGACTAGAGGGATGTCTATCTGAGTGGGAGTTCATTAAATAATTTGATTAGATGCACTCAATTATCATGAACATAGTCTAAATTGCCTTTGCAAATATGTTGTAGATAAATAGCTCACGTTGTAGCTCCCTATTTCAATACGTTCCTAGAGAAAGATTAAGTTGAAAGATATTGTAAGCAATGATGTGGACTAGGTCCGTAGTCCGAGGAGTGTCCTCACTGCTACACAGAAGGCTTACGTCTTTGATGCACCGCTCGATGTGCAAACCCCTACAACGTCATCTATGGATGTTGTGAACACCTGACAGACACATCCTGATGACTACTTGATAGTTTAGTGCACCATACTTTACGGCTTATAATGGGGATTCCAATGACGTTTTGAACGCCATAGAACATATGAGATGTTCCAAGAGCTGAAATTGGGATTTCAGGCCCATGCCCGTGTTGAGAGGTGTGAGACCTCTGACAAGTTCTTTTGCCAACAAGATGGAGGAGAATAGCTCAGCTAGTGAGCATGTGCTCAGAATGTCTGGGTGCTACAATCACTTAAATCAAGTGGGAGTTAAACTTCCAGATAAGATAGTGATTGATAGAGTTCTCTAGCCACTATCACTAAGCTACTAGATCTTCGTGATGAACTATGACATGCAAGGGATGGAGTTGATCCCGGAGCTGTTCGCGGTGCTTAAGACCGCAAAAGGTAGAAATCAAGAAGGAGCATCAAGTGTTGATGGTTTAACAAGACCACTGGTTTCAAGAAGGGCAAGGGCCAGAAGGGAAACTTCATGGATGGCAAACCAGTTGCCACTCCAGTGAAGGAACCCAAGGTTGAACCTAAACCCGAGACTAAGTGCTTCTATTGTAAAGGGAACGGTCACTGGTAGCAGAATTACCCCAAATGCATGGTAGATAAGAAGGTTGGCAACTTCAACAAAGTATATATGTGTTATTAATGTGTACCTCACTAGTACTCCTGGTAGCACCTGGGTATTGGATACCGGTTCAGTTGCTATTATTGGTGACTTGAAGCAAAAGCTACGGACGAAACGGAGACTGGCTAAGGGCGAGGCGACGATGTGTGTTGGAAGTGTTTCCAAAGTTGATGAGATCACCATCGCACGCTCCATCTACCTTCGGGATTAGTATTGAACCTAGATAAATGTTATCAGGTGTCTATGTTGAGCATGAATATGATCAGATCATGTTCATTGCAATATGGTTATTCATTTAAGTTAGAGAATAATGGTTATTCTGTTTACATGAATAATACCTTTCATGGTCATGCACCCTATGTGAATGGTTCATTGAATCTCGGTCATGCTAATACACATGTTCACGCCAAAAGATGTAGAGTTAATAATGATAGTACCACTTTCTTGTGGCATTGCCGCTCAGGTCATATTGGCGTCAGATGCATGAAGAAACTCCATATCGATGGATGATTGGAGTCACTTGATTTTGAATCGCTT
Organism: Triticum monococcum; assembly: GCA_034509565.1. Lineage (NCBI taxonomy): Eukaryota > Viridiplantae > Streptophyta > Magnoliopsida > Poales > Poaceae > Triticum > Triticum monococcum. The sequence continues at coordinate 35,890,584 of CM067842.1, forward strand.
GACACATGCGAGCCATGCCTCATGGGCACGATGACTAAGACCCCGTTTTCAGGTACAATGAAACAGGCAAGTGACTTGTTGGAAATCATACATGCTGATGCGTGTGATCCAATGAGAATTGAAGCGTGCGGTGGATATTGCTATTTTCTCATCTTCACTGACGGTTTGAGTAGATATAGGTATATTTACTTAATGGAGCACAAGTCTGAAATGTTTGAAAAGTTCAAGCGATTTCAGAGTGAAGTTAAAAATCATCATAACAAGAAGATCAAATTCCTACGATCTGATCAATGAGAATTTCTGAGTTATGAGTTGGTAAACACTTAAGACATTGTGGAATTGTTTCACAGTTGAAGCCACCTAGAACACCACAGGGTAATGGTGTGTCCGGACGTCGTAATCAAACCTTATGAGATATGGTGCGATCTATGATGTCTCTTACCGATCTACCACTATTATTTTGAGGTTATGCATTAGAGACAGCTGCATTCACTTTAGATAGGACACCATATAAGTCCGTTGAGATGATGTCGTATGAACATTGGTTTGGCAAGAAACCAAAGTTGTCGTTTCTTAATGTTTGGGGCTGCAATGCTTAAGGCTTCAGCCGGAGAAGCTCGAACCCAAAGCGGACAAACACATCTTCATAGGATACCCAAAGGTGACAGTTGGCTATACCTTCTATCTCAGATCCAAGGGCAAATTGTTTGTCGCTAAGAATGGGTCCTTTCTCGAGAAGGAGTTTCTCTCGAAAGAATTGAGTGGGAGGAAGATAGAACTTGATGAGGTTGTCGAACCTTTACTTCAACCACAGAGTGATGCAACACAGAAAGATGTATTCTGTGGCGCCTACGTCTATTGAAGAGGAAGTTTATGATAGTGATCATGAAGCTTCGGATCAAGTTGCTATCGAACCTCATAGGTCAACAAGGATATGTACTACTCCTGAGTGGTACGGTAATCCTGTCTCAGATATCATGTTGTTGAACCTACGAGCTATGGAGAAGCGATGGTGGGCCCGTATTCCGACAAATGGTTAGAAGCCATGAAATCCGATATAGGATCCATGTATCAGAACAAAGTATGGACTTTGGTGGACTTGCCCGATGATTGGCAAGCCATTGATATAAATGGATCTTTAAGAAGAAGACGGACGTGGGCGGTAATGTTACCGTCTATGAAGCTCGACTTGTGGGAAAGAGTCTTTTCACAAGTTCAAGGAGTTGACTACGATGAGAATTTCTCACCCGTAGCGATGCTTAAGTCCGTCGGAATCATGTTAGCATTAGCTGTATTTTTCGATTATGAAATCTGACAGATGGATGAAAAAACAAGTTTTCTTACCAGTTTTCGTAAGAAAAAGTTGTATGTGATACAATAAAAGGTTTTGTCAATCCTAAGGATGCTAAAAGGTATGCTAGCTCCAGCAATCCTTCTATGGACTAGAGCAAGCATCTCGGAGTCAGAATACATGCTTTGATAGATTGATCAAAGCTTTTAGGTTTATACAATGTTTGCTAGAAACTTGCATTGACAAGAAAGTGAGTGGGAGCACTACAACATTTCTGATAAGTATATGTGGATGACATATTGTAGATCCGAAATAATGTAGAATTTCTGGAAAGCATAAATGGTTGTTTGAAGAATGTTTTTCAAAGGAAGACCTGGATAAAGCTGCTTACATATTGGGCATCAAGATCTATAGAGATAGATCAAGACGCCTGATGATACTTTCAAAGAACGCACACCTTGACATGTTTTTGAAGGAGTTCAAAATAGATCAGTCAAAGAAGGGGTCCTTACCTGAGTTGTAAGGTGTGAAGTTGAGTAAGACTCAAATATTGACCACGGCAGAAGAAAGAGGAAGGACGAAGGTCGTCCCCTATGCTCTTGTCATAGGCTCTAAACGGTATGCCATGCTGAGTACCGCACCTGATGTGTGTCTTGCCACATGTCTGACAAGAGGGTACAAAGGTGATCTAGGACTGGATCACCAGATAGCGGTCAAAATTGTCCTTAGAGGAATAAGGAAATGTTTCTCGGTTATGGAGGTGATAAAGAGTTCGACGTAAAGAGTTACGTCGATGCAAGCTTAACACCTATCCGGATAGCTCTAAGTAGAGATACCAGATACGTATAATGGAGCAAAAATTTGGAATAGCTTCAAGTGGAACGTGGTAGCAGCATCTACGATATGACATAAAGTTTTGCAAAATACATAGGGATCTGAATATGGCAAGACCCGTTGACTACAACCTCTCTCACAAGCATAACATGATCAAACCCAGAACTCTTTGAGTGTTTATCACATAGTGATGTGAACCAGATCATCGAGTCTAGTAGAGTTTGGATGTTGGTCACATGGCGATGTGACCTGTGAGTGTTTAATCACATGGCGATGTGAACTAGATTATTGACTCTAGTGCAAATGGGAGACTGTTGGAAATATTCCCTAGAGGCAATAATAAATTAGTTATTATTATTATATTTCATTGTTCATGATAATCATTTATTATCCATGCTAGAATTGTATTGATAGGAAACTCAGATACATGTGTGGATACATAGACAACACCTTGTCCCTAGTAAGCCTCTAGTTGACTAGCTCGTTGATCAATAGATGGTTACAATTTCCTGACCATGGGCATTGGATGTCGTTCATAACGGGATCACATCATTAGGAGAATGATGTGATGGACAAGACCCAATCCTAAGCCTAGCACAAGATCGTGTAGTTCGTATGCTAAAGCTTTTCTAATGTCAAGTATCATTTCCTTAGACCATGAGATTGTGCAACTCCCGGATACCGTAGGAATGCTTTGGGTGTACCAAACGTCACAACATAACTGGGTGGCTGTAAAGGTTCACTACAGGTATCTCCGAAAGTGTCTGTTGGGTTGGCACGAATCGAGACTGGGATTTGTCACTCCATGTAAACGGAGAGGTATCTCTGGGCCCACTCGGTAGGACATCATCATAATGTGCACAATGTGATCAAGGAGTTGATCATGGGATGATGTGTTATGGAACGAGTAAAGAGACTTGCCGGTAACGAGATTGAACAAGGTATCCGGATACCGACGATCGAATCTCGGGCAAGTATTGTACCGATGGACAAAGGGAATTGTATACGGGATTGATTGAACCCTTGACATCGTGGTTCATCCGACGAGATCATCGTGGAGCATGTGGGAGCCAACATGGGTATCCAGATCCCGCTGTTGGTTATTGACCAGAGAGTTTTCTCGGCCATGTCTGCATGACTCCCGAACCCATAGGGTCTACAGACTTAAGGTTCGATGACGCTAGGGTTATAGGGAAAGTATGTACGTGGTCACCGAATGTTGTTCGGAGTCCCGGATGAGATCCCGGACGTCATGAGGAGTTCCGGAATGGTCCATAGGTAAAGATTTATATATGGGAAGTCATCATACGGTCACCGGAATAATTCGGGGGTTACCGGTATTGTACCGGGACCACTGGAGGGGTTCCGGGGGTCCACTGGGAGGGTCCACCTACCCCGGATGGCCCTATGGGCTGTGTGTGGAGAGGAACCAGCCTCTTAGTGGGTTGGGTGCCTCCCCCCTAGGGCCCATGCGCCTAGGGTTTGGGGGAACCCTAAAGGGGGGGCGCCCCCCTTGCCTTGGGGGGCAAGGCAACCCCCCTGGCCGCCGCCCCCTCCTCAGATTGGATCTGAGGGGGCCGGGCCCCCTCTCCCTTGCCCCTATATATATATGTGGGGGGTGGGAGGGAAGCCGCACCCAAGTTCTGGCGCAGCCCTCCCCCTCTCCCAAGTCCTCCTCTTCTCCTGCGGTGCTTGGCGAAGCCCTGCAGGATTGCCACGCTCCTCCTTCACCACCATGCCGTCGTGCTGCTGCTGGATGGAGTCTTCCCCAACCTCTCCTTCTCCCCTTGTTGGATCAAAGCATAGGATACGTCACCGGGCTGCATGTGTGCTGAACGCGGAGGCGCCGTGGTTCGGCGCTTAGATCGGAATCAATCGCGATCTGGATCGCTACGAGTACGACTCCTTCACCCGCGTTCTTGCAAGGCTTACGCTTAGCGATCTACAAGGGTATGTAGATGCACTCCCCTTCCCCTCGTTGCTAGATTACTCCATAGATTGTTCTTGGTGATGCGTAGAAAATTTTAAATTTCTGCTACGATCCCCAACAGGCTCTCCGATGCCCATCTTCTCCTATATGAGGTCTTTCGATGAGCAAAAAAATAGGAAGGAACTTTTCGGGATGAGACTCCGCCGCCACGAGGCGGATCCAATCTAGAGCTCCGGCAGAGCTGTTCTGCCGGGGATACTTCCCTCTCGGAGGGGGAAATCATCACCATCGTCATCACCAACGCTCCTCTCATCGGGAGAGGGCAATCTCCATCAACATCTTCACCAGCACCATCTCATCTCCAAACCCTAGTTCATCTCTTGCATCCAATTCATGTCTCAAAGTCCGGGATTGGTGCTAGTAGGTTGCTAGTAGTGTTGATTACTCCTTGTAATTGATGCTAGTTGGTTTAATTGGTGGAAGACCATATGTTCAGATCCTATATGCATATTATTACCCCTTTGATTATGAACATGAATATGCTTTGTGAGTAATTACGTTCGTTCCTGAGGACAAGGGAGATGTCTTGCTATGAGTAGTCATGTGAATTTGGTATTCGTTTGATATTTTGATAAGATGTATGTTGTCTAGCCTCTAGTGGTGTTATGTGAACATCGACTACATAACACTTCACCCTTATTTGGGCCTAGAGGAAGGCATTGGGAAGTAATAAGTAGATGATGGGTTGCTAGAGTGACAGAAGCTTAAACCCTAGTTTATGCGTTGCTTCGTAAGGGGCTGATTCGGATCCATATGTTTCATGCTATGGTTAGGTTTACCTTAATACTTTTGTTGTGGTTGTGGATGCTTGCAATAGAGGTTAATCATAAGTGGGATGATTGTTCAAGTAAGAACAGCACCCAAGCACCGGTCCACCCACATATCAAATTATTAAAGTATCGAACGCGAATCATATGAACGTGATGAAAACTAGCTTGACGATATTCCCATGTGTCCTTGGGAGCGCTTTTCCTATTATAAGAGTTTGTTCCGGCTTGTCCTTTGCTACAAAAGGATTGGGCCACCTTGCTGCACTTTATTTACTTTTGTTACTTGTTGCTCGTTACAATTTATCCTATCACAAAACTATCTGTTACCACTTATTTCAGTACTTGCAGAGAATACCTTGCTGAAAACCGCTTATCATTTCCTTCTGCTCCTCGTTGGGTTCGACACTCTTACTTATCGAAAGGACTACGATAGATCCCCTATACTTGTGGGTCATCAAGACTCTTTTCTGGCGCCGTTGCCGGGGAGTGTAGCGCCTTTGGTAGGTGGAATTTGGTGAGGAAAAATTTATATAGTGTGCTGAAATTTACTGTCACTTGTTACTGTGGAAAGTAATTCTCTGAGGGGCTTGTTCGGGGTATCTTCACCCCGTCCAGTAGAGCAAAGAGTTGCTCGTCAACCTACTGAACCTATTGAAAATGAAACTCCTTTTGAATTTCCTGCAGCTATGATGGAAAAACTACTAGCTAACCCTTTTACAGGAGATGGAACAAAGCATCCCGATGAGCACTTAATATATGTGGATGAAGTTTGTGGATTATTTAAGCTTGCAGGTATACCCAATGATGTTGCTAAGAAGAAGGTATTTCCTTTATCTTTGAAGGGAGACGCATTGATATGGTATAGGCTATGTGATGATATGAGATTCTGGGACTATAAAAGATTGAAGTTGGAATTTCATCAAAAGTATTACCCTATGCATCTTGTTCATCGTGATCGCAATTACATATATAATTTCTAGCCTCGCGAAGGAGAAAGCATCGCTCAAGCTTGGGGGAGGCTTAAATCAATGTTATATTCATGTCCCAATCATGAGCTCCCGAGAGAAATAATTATGCAAAGTTTTTATGCTCGGCTTTCTGAAAACAATTGCAACATGCTCGATACTTCTTGTGCTGGCTCTTTTATGATGAATACTATTGAATTCAGATGGAATTTAGTGGATAGAATTAAACGCAACTCTGAAGATTGGGACCTCGACGAAGGTAAGGAGTCAGGTATGACACCTAAGTTTGATTGTGTTAAATCTTTCATGGATACCGATATTTTCCGTAAGTTTAGCACTAAATATGGACTTGACTCTGAGATAGTAGCTTCTTTCTGTGAATCTTTTGCTACTTATGTTGATCTCCCTAAGGAGAAGTGGTTTAAATATCATCCTCCCATAGAAGTAAAAGTAGCTGCACCTATTAAAGTTGAAGAAAAGACGGTCACTTATAATGATCCTATTGTTCCTACTTCTTATATTGAGAAACCACCTTTCCCTGTTAGAATAAAGGATCATGCTAAAGCTTCAACTGTTGTTTGTAAAAGCAATATTAGAACTTATACACCTCCCGAGCAAGTTAAAGTAGAACCTAATATTGCTATAGTTAAAGATCTCTTGTCTGATAATATTGATGGGCATGTTATTCAGTTCGAAGGTGAAACTGCTAGAATTGCCAAACCTTGTGATAAGGATAAACATAGACCTGTAGTAGGTGTGACTGTTATTTCTGTTAAAATAGGAGATCATTGTTATCATGGCTTATGTGATATGGGTGCTAGTGCTAGCGTTATACCTCATGACTTATACAAAGAAATTAAAAATGAAATTGCACCTGTTGAGTTAGAAGATATTGATGTTACTATTAAACTTGCCAATAGAGATACTATTGCACCAATTGGAATTGTTAGAGATGTTGAAGTCTTGTGTGGGAAAACTAAATATCCTGCTGATTTTCTTGTTCTTGGTTCCCCACAAGATAGCTTTTGTCCAATTATATTTGGTAGACCCTTCTTAAATACTGTCAATGCTACCATAGACTGCACTAAGAATATTGTTACTGTTGGCTTGGATGATATGGTTCATGAGTTTAATTTCTCTAAATTTAGTAAACAACATCGTGAGGAAGAATTACCTAGTAAGGATGAAATTAATGGTCTTGCTTCTATTGTCGTGCCTCCTAGTGATCCTTTAGAACACTATTTGCTAGACCATGAAAATGATATGTTCATGAATGAAAGAAGGGAAATAGATGAGGTATTCTTTAAACAGGAACCTGTTCTGAAACACAATTTGCCTATTGAAATTTTAGGGGATCCTCCTCCACCCAAGGGTGATCCCGTGTTTGAGCTTAAACCTTTGCCTGATAATCTTAAATATGCTTATCTTGATGAAAAGAAGATGTATCATGTTATTCTTAGTGCTAACCTTTCAGAGCATGATGTAGAAAGATTATTGAAAACTCTGAAGAAGCATCGTGCTGCTATTGGATATACTCTTGATGATCTTAAGGGCATTAGTCCCACTCTATGCCAACATAAAATAAATTTGGAAGCAGATGCCAAACCAATTCGTGATCCTCAACGACGTCTGAATCCTAAAATGAAAGAAGTGGTAAGAAAAGAAATACTAAAGCTTCTGGAGGCAGGTATAATCTATCCCGTTGCTGATAGTGAGTGGGTAAGTCCTGTCCATTGTGTCCCTAAGAAGGGAGGTGTTACTGTTGTTCCTAATGATAAAGATGAATTGATTCCACAAAGAATTATCACATGTTATAGGATGGTAAATGATTTCCGCAAATTAAATAAAGCTACTAAGAAAGATCATTACCCCTTACCTTTTATTGATCAAATGCTAGAAAGATTATGCAAACATACACACTATTGCTTTCTAGATGGTTATTATGGTTTCTCTCAAATACCTGTGTCAGCTAAAGATCAATCAAAGACTACTTTTACATGCCCTTTTGGTACTTTTGCTTATAGACGTATGCCTTTTGGTTTATGTAATGCACCTTCTACCTTTCAAAGATGCATGATGGCTATATTCTCTGACTTCTGCAAAAAGATTTGTGAGGTTTTCATGGACGACTTTTCCGTCTATGGTTCCTCTTTTGATGATTGCTTGAGCAATGTTAATTGAGTTTTGCAGAGATGTGAAGAAACTAATCTTGTCTTGAATTGGGAAAAGTGCAACTTTATGGTTAATGAAGGTATTGTCTTGGGGCATAAAGTTTCTGAAAGAGGTATTGAAGTTGATAAAGCCAAGGTTGATGCTATTGAAAAAATGCCATGTCCCAAGGACATCAAAGGTATAAGAAGTTTCCTTGGTCACGCCGGATTTTACAGGAGGTTCATTAAGGACTTCTCAAAATTTCTCGGCCTCTGACTAATTTACTGCAAAAAGATATACCATTTGTCTTTGATGATGATTGTGTAGAAGCATTTGAAAGACTTAAGAAAGCATTAGTCTCTGCACCTGTTGTTCAGCCACCTGATTGGAATTTACCCTTTGAAATTATGTGTGATGCTAGTGATTATGCTGTAGGTGCTATTCTAGGGCAAAGAGTCGATAAGAAATTAAATGTTATTCATTATGCCAGTAAGACTTTAGACAATGCTCAAAGAAATTATGCTACTACTCAAAAAGAACTTTTAGCAATTGTATTTGCTTGTGATAAGTTCAGATCTTATATTGTTGATTCTAAATTAACTATTCAAACAGATCATGCTGCTATTAAATATCTTATGGAAAAGAAAGATGCTAAACCTAGACTTATTAGATGGGTTCTCTTGCTACAAGAATTTGATTTGCATATTGTTGATAGAAAGGGAGCTGAGAACCCCGTTGCAGACAACTTGTCTAGGTTAGAACATATTCTTGATGACCCACTACCTATTAATGATGACTTTCCTGATGAGCAATTAAATGCTATAAGTACTTCTCGTAGTACTCCATGGTATGTTGATTATGCTAATTATATTGTTGCTAAGTTTATACCACCTAGCTTCACATACCAGCAAAAGAAAAAGTTCTTCTATGACTTGAGACATTACTTTTGGGATGACCCACATCTTTATAAAGAATGAGTAGATGGTGTTATTAGACATTGTGTATCTGAGCATGAACAGGAACAGATCCTACGCAAGTGTCATTCCGAGTCTTATGGAGGACACCACGCCGGAGATAGAACTGCACATAAGGTATTGCAATCTGGTTTTTATTGGCCTACTCTCTTCAAGGATGCCCGTAAGTTTCTCTTGTCTTGTGATGAATGTCAAAGAATTTGTAATATTAGTAGACGTCAAGAAATGCCTATGAATTATTCACTTGTTATTGAACCGTTTGATGTTTGGGGCTTTGATTATATGGGACCTTTTCCTGCCTCTAATGGATACACACGTATTTTAGTTGCTGTTGATTACGTTAGTAAGTGGGTCGAAGCTATTCCAACTAGTAGTGCTGATCATAACACTTCTATTAAAATGCTTAAAGAAGTTATTTTTCTGAGGTTTGGAGTCCCTAGATATTTAATGGCTGATGGTGGTTCACACTTTATTCATGGTGCTTTCCGTAAAATGCTTGCTAAATATGATGTTAATCATAGAATTGCATCCCCTTATCACCCACAGTCTAGTGGTCAAGTAGAGTTGAGCAATAGAGAGCTCAAATTAATTTTGCAAAAGTCTGTTAATAGGTCTAGAAAGAATTGGTCTAAGAAACTTGATGATGCATTATGGGCTTATAGAACTGCATACAAAAATCCTATGGGTATGTCCCCGTATAAAATGGTTTGTGGAAAAGCATGTCATTTACCTCTCGAACTAGAACATAAGGCATATTGGGCTATTAAAGAACGCAACTATGATTTTAAACTTGCCGGTGAGAAGAGGTTATTTGATATTAGCTCACTTGATGAATGGAGAACCCAAGCTTATGAAAATGCCAAGTTGTTTAAAGAAAAAGTTAAAAGATGGCGTGACAAAAGGATACAAAAGCGTGAGTTTAATGTAGGTGATTATATATTGCTATACAACTCTCGTTTAAGATTTTTTGCAGGAAAACTTCTCTCTAAATGGGAAGGGCCCTACGTCATCAAGGAGGTCTATCGTTCCGATGCCATAAAAATCAACAACTTCGAGGGCACAAATCCGAAGGTGGTAAATGGTCAAAGAATTAAACATTATATCTCAGGTAATCCCATAAATGTTGAAACCAATATTATTGAAACCATAACCCCGGAGGAATACATAAGGGACACTTTCTGGAACGTTTCAGACTCCGAAAAGGAATAGGTATGTGGTACGGTAAGTAAACCGACTCCAAAACAATTTTTAAGGCAATATTTCTCCGTTTTGGAATATTTAGAAAAATAGAAAAATAAGTAGCAGTCCGGGAAGGACACGAGGGCCCCATGAGGGTGGTGGGCGCGCCCCCTACCTCGTGAGCGCCTCGTGTGCCCTCCGGACTTCGTTTTCTTGCACGATACGTATTTTGGTCAGTAAAAATTCATTATATAACCTCCCGAAGGTTTTGACTTCCGTATCACGCAAATTTCCTCTGTTTTTGTTTTCGAGCTATTGCTGCTGCAGATTAGAGCAAGATGTCTTCTCAAGAGTCAATCGGGGAGAGCCGAGTATCTAATCCGGCACCGGAACCAAGGGCAAACAGCGACGCTGACCACTTTGGGCCAGTAAAGGAGGAAGAGATGGAGGCTGACTTAATGAGAGTAGATGCCATGGAGGATCAAGAAGTTACCTCTCGCCTCCGAGCTGGGTTCACGATGGGGGAACTGCAGAGCTCAGCTATTCCAAACTTGGTTATCCCTTGTAATGTTAGATTTCTTTCTTATGAAAATATGAAGAGAAGTGTCACTTGTTCTCCCGCAGCTATGCAACACCCTTGGGTGCAAGGAGCTTTAGCTGTCATAGGAAAGCTTCGTAAGGAAATAATGGATCTCAAACAGCAAGTCAATAAGCTCGAGGAGGAGAACCGCATCCTGAGGGGAATCATCACCAAGAATATTACACCGACAACAAAAAAGGAGACATAACCACATGGGTATGGGCACCCCCCTTGGCAACTGCCAAGCTTGGGGGAGGTGCCAGGTATCGTATCACAATCACAACTCCTATTTACCGTTTTTCTTAGTTCGATCCTATTAGTAGTATCTTGATCTAGTAGAATAAAGTTTGTGGCATTATCTAGTTTTGAGTTTTGCTTTATGATCTCTCTATGTAATCGAGTCCGTGAGTTATATATAATAAAGATTAGTGTTGAGTCAAGGGCTTGATTATTTTGCCATGATCTTGGTGAATAAAAGAAAAGAGAAAAAGAATAAAAAGAAACAAAAGGGTTCATATTGATCTTATTGAGAGTAATGACTTCACATAGAAAGAGTATGATGATTAAAAGTTGTTGGGAATTGGCAGACATAGCTTTGGTCACTGTTGCAATTAATAGGAAGTAATAAGGAAAGAGAGGTTTTCACATATAGATATATTATCATTGACATCTTTTATGATTGGGAGCACTCATTAAAATATGACATGCTAAAGAGTTGATGTTGGACAAGGAAGACAATGTAATGAGTTATGTCTTTCTTATATCTGAGATAAAATATGTTGTCATGGTTCCCCTAACTTTTTGAGCTTGCCTTTCCCCCTCATGCTAGCCAAATTCTCAGCACCAAGTAGAAATACTACTTGTGCTTCCAAATATCCCTAAACCAGTTTTGCCATGAGAGTCCACCATATCTACCTATGGATTGAGTAAGATCCTTCAAGTAAGTTTTCATCGGTGCAAAGCAATAAAAATTGCTCTAAATATGTATGATTGATTGGTGTGGGAGAAATAAGCTTTATACGATCTTGTGATGTGGAAGTAATAAAAGCAACGGACTGCATAATAAAGGTTCATATCACAAGGGGCAATATAAAGTGACGTTCTTTCGCATTGAGATTTTATATATCCCACCATAAAAGTGCATGGCAACCTCTGCTTCCCTCTGCGAAGGGTCTATCCTTTATTATTATCTCCTACCTTATGCAAGAGTCATGGTGATCTTCACCTTTCCTTTTTCATTTTATCCTTTGGCAAGCTCAACATGTTGGAAAGAACATAATATATATATATATATATATATATATATATATATATATATATATAATTGGATGTAGGGGAGCATGAACCATTATTGTTGACATTACCCTTGAGGTAAAAGGTTGTGGGGCAAAACTATAAGCCCCTATCTTTCTCTGTGTCCGATTAAAGCTCCGTAACCACAAGTATTGTGTGAGTGTTATCAATTATGGGAGACTAAATGATAGTTGAGTATGTGGACTTGCTTTTTAGCTCTGACATAGACTCTTTCCGATGTTATGATAAATTGCAATTGCTTCAATGACTGAGATTATAGTTTGTTGGAGCCCAATAAGGTTTATGATTTATACTTTTTGCATTGTGAATAGATCATCACTTGAACATAAGTAATCATATGAAAAAATCTATATATGTTGTTGTTATAAGAATAATCATGATGCCTTCATGTCCATATTTTATTTTTATCGATGCCTCTACCTGTAAACATGAGGACATATTTATTGTTATCAGCTTTTCGCTTGAGGACAAGCGAGGTCTAAGCTTGGGGGAGTTGATACGTCCATTTTGCATCATGCTTTTATATCGGACTGTTATTTCACTTTGTGTCACAATACTTATGGCTAGTAGGTTGGACTGTTATTTCACTTTGTGTCACAATACTTATGGCTATTCTCTCTTATTTTACAAGGTTTACATAAAGAGGGAGAATGCCGGCAGCTGGAATTCTGGTCTAGAAAAGGAGCAAATATTAGAGACCTATTTTGCGCAAATCCAAAAGTCCTGAAACTCCACGGAACGTCTTTAAAGAAATAAAAAATCCACACCAAAGATGAAGGCCAGGGGGCCCACACCCTGCTCACGAGGGTGGGGGCGCCCCCCCCCCCCCCCCTAGGGCGTGCCCCCCTATCTCGTGGCCCCCCTGGTGGCTCTCCGATGCCCATCTTCTCCTATATGAGGTCTTTCATTGAGAAAAAAATAGGAAGGAACTTTTCGTGACGAGACTCCACCGCCACAGGGCGAAACCTTGGCGGATCCAATCTAGAGCTCCGGCAGAGCTGTTCTGCCGGGGATACTTCCCTCCCGAAGGGGGAAATCATCACCAACGCTCCTCTCATCGGGAGAGGGCAATCTCCATCAACATCTTCACCAGCACCATCTCATCTCCAAACCCTAGTTCATCTCTTGCATCCAATTCTTGTCTCAAAGTCCGGGATTGGTGCTAGTAGGTTGCTAGTAGTGTTGATTAGTCCTTGTAGTTGATGCTAGTTGGTTTAATTGGTGGAAGATCATATGTTCAGATCCTATATGCATATTATTACCCCTCTGATTATGAACATGAATATGCTTTGTGAGTAATTACGTTCGTTCCTGAGACAAGGGAGAAGTCTTGCTATGAGTAGTCATGTGAATTTGGTATTCGTTTGATATTTTGATAAGATGTATGTTGTCTAGCCTCTAGTGGTGTTATGTGAATGTCGACTACATAACACTTCACCATTATTTGTGCCTAGAGGAAGGCATTGGGAAGTAATAAGTAGATGATGGGTTGCTAGAGTGACAGAAGCTTAAACCCTAGTTTATGCGTTGCTTCGTAAGGGGCTGATTCGGATCCATATGTTTCATGCTATGGTTAGGTTTACCTTAATACTTTTGTTGTAGTTGCGGATGCTTGCAATAGAGGTTGAGATGCTTGTTCAAGTAAGAACAGCACCCAAGCACCGGTCCGCCCACATATCAAATTATCAAAGTATCGAACGCAAATCATATGAACGTGATGAAAACTAGCTTGACGATATTCCCATGTGTCCTCGGGAGCATTTTTCCTATTATAAGAGTTTGTTCCGGCTTGTCCTTTGCTACAAAAGGATTGGGCCACCTTGCTCCACTTTATTTACTTTTGTTACTTGTTGCTCGTTACAATTTATCCTATCACAAAACTATCTGTTACCACTTATTTCAGTACTTGCAGAAAATACCTTGCTGAAAACCGCTTATCATTTCCTTCTGCTCCTCGTTGGGTTCGACACTCTTACTTATCGAAAGGACTACGATAGATCCCCTATACTTGTGGGTCATAAGTATGGGTTTGCAAATATGTCCTTCAGCAGTCGCATCCAATTGTGACTTTTATGTTTATCTTGTATCGGGAAAAGAGTGTGCCAGACTATGTCCGGGGGTCCGGCCGGTCATACTCCCCACAGCCGGGACCCAGATCCTGCCGTAAAGACAGGGGCTCATACGGGGGTGACGCCGGATTATCCTTCAGCTGAGGATTCAGATGATGTATCCGTCACCAACTCGGAAGTGGAGAGCGCCATGAATCATCGGCGCCGAAGGGCCATTTTACGAGACCCCATCTTCTTAGAAGAGGCATTTAATGCCTTCAGCTCGGCTGATGCATATATCCGAGCTGCTCGAGATGGGCTTAACAGAGCCACGAATCAACATTTAAAAGATGTGCAAGTAAGTTTAATTTGTCCAAATATGATAACCATATGCCAGTAGCCCCCGAGACTTGAAGCAGTTGGTACAAATGATATAAGGATCGTTGTATAACCAGGTTCTTACGGAGAAGAACGACCTGCTAGCCCAAGAGCCAGAAAAGTGTCGGACACAGCTAACTGTTGTTACCGCTAAACTGGAAAAGTCCAAGAAGGCGTCCTCTCGTAATATTTCCCTCCATCGAGAAACAATAATTATATACCAGTTGTGCTAATACTGTTGCTTATCTCCTAACAGGATTGTTAGATCAACTGGAGAAGAAATTGAAAGCCGCTCAAGCGGGTGAGAAAGAGGCAAAAAGACTACACGCCGCGGGTGAGAGTGTTCTGACCCGAGTCAGAGATGAGAAAAACAAGCTGCAGGATGCCCAGACCCAGCTGGGCGAAGAACTGAAAGATCTGCGGGCCTAGCTGGCTGATTCCGTGAAGGAAAATAAGAGGCTGCGAGGCGGCATATTCAGTATGTGGTCGAACTTACCTTCGCATAATTCGGAGATAAAAGGGACTGACAGAGTTATGTCTGCAGGTATACTGACCGGTCGTCCCGAAGAGGAGATGTCCGGATTCTCGGGCGATCTGCTACAAGAGCTGTCGCACATGCACGAGCAGGCTCGACACGCGATACGAAGCGTTGCCAAGGCCTTGTGGCCATCTGCCTCCCCTCCAAGAAAGATGGAGGAGCTCATAGAGCTATTCAAGGGAGCGCGGCGGCGCTTTCGATTGTGGAAGATATCGGCCTGCCGGGAAGGTGCACGAGAAGCCTGGGCCATGGTGAAAACAGGGTACACCAAGCTTGATCCGAATCGTATGGCTCGGGTCGGACCTCTAGGGTCAGATGGGAAAGAAGTTCCCGTTATTTTGGTATATGACCAAGTAAAAGTAGCCACCAAGTATTCCCAGCAGGATTGTAAGTTAGACAGCCTGCTGGACGGTATAGAGGAGGAAATTTTTTAGTCCAAGTGACTATGTACTTTCCTTCTAGCCGAATTATAAAACGATTGTCATGGCAGACCTTTTCGCCTCGACCTTTGGACCCGAAGGTTCATAGTGTTTCCATACACCTGAGCGGTAAAATAGACCGGGGTATGCATGGAAACCAGGCGTAGGGGTCATAGTTTCTTGAACAGACAAGTTGTATCCGGCTAGTTGTGTTATATTACATTATGATTGTAAGAAACATCTTCCAGAGAGAATAGTTCCGTTAAGGGTTCGTTTCCCTGGGTGTGCATGCGTAAAAATGCATGTCCGAACTATGATTGGAACAATCATAGTATAAGTAACATCTAGGGGTTCACAATGGGGTGAATGCAAAAACTTCTTTAATCCACCGACCGAATATTCCTTTAAGAATGCTAGCTTTCGGCTTCACCCAGTCTGAGGTACACATCTGGATGACCCAGCAGTAACAATCGCATCGGTGCTCCCTTTATGCCTAGCCGAACTAACGGGAACGTAGGGCATAAGCATAGGAGCCAGGCAACCCAGCTTGGCCAAAACTTAAGTCATATCGATGCATATAATGGTGAAGAAAAGGTATACATGGGGAAAATGCGCATATGTGATGAGCTTGATGCCTGAAAAATAACATTAACAAGCTTATGTCAAAGAAGCCCCCAGGTATAATGGACGTACATATTTGAGTATGTGTATGTCACAGGTGCACGGTTGAGCCGCGCGAAAAGCTTGTAAGGCTAAAAAAGGAAAAAGCGAAAAGAGAGGAAAAAGCAATGGTAACAATAGGGAGAAGGAGACGAACAAAGAGTTCGGCGCTAGGTATATAATCTTTAGAGTCTGGCCGCATTCCAAGGGTTCGGCTCTAGGCGATTGTCTGACGGATCACGCAGGCGGTACGCTCCTCCAGTGAGAACTTCGTCAATGATGAAGGGACCCTCCCATTTGGGCTGGAGTTTGTCCTTTTTCTTCTTCGGCAAGCGTAGAACGAGTTCGCCAACATTATAAGTCTTGGCCCGTACTTCTCTGCTTTGATATCTGCAGGCCTGTTGTTGATAAAATGCAGAACAGGATTTTGCAACGTCACGCTCCTCCTCCAGGGCGTCTAGGTTGTCCTGCCGATCGAGCTCGGCCTCTCTCTCTCTCTCTCTCTCTCTCTTCGTACATGCGCACTCGAGGTGAGTCATGAATAATGTCGCAGGGTAGCACAACCTCTGCGCCGTACACCATGAAGAAAGGTGTGTATCCGGTAGTGCGATTGGGTGTGGTCTGCAGCCCTCAGAGTACGGAGTCAAGCTCCTCAACCCAGTGCTTGTCTGATTCCTTCAAAGACCGCACCAGCCTAGGTTTGATGCCGCTCATAATAAGATCATTGGCCTGTTTGACTTGACCGTTTGTTTGCGGGTGATAGACGGAGGCGTAATCGAGCTTAATGCCCAGATTGGCGCACCATTTTTTTACCTCATCGGCTGTGAAGTTGGAGCCGTTATCGGTGATGATGCTGTGTGGAACACCATAACGGTGTACAACGCCGGATATAAAGTCTATCACTCGTCCGGCTTCGGCCATTTTAACTGGTTTGGCCTCTATCCACTTAGTGAATTTATCCACCATGACCAGCAGATATTTTTTCTTATGGCTTCCTCCTTTAAGGGGTCCGACCATATCAAGCCCCCAGACCGCAAAAGGCCAAGTGATGGGGATTGTTTGCAGAGCGGTGGGTGGCATATGGCTCTGGTTGGTGAAAAGGTGGCATCCGACGCAATGTTGGACAAGGTCATGTGCGTCTGATCGGGCCGTCGGCCAATAAAAACCTATATGGAAGGCCTTGCTAACAAGGGCCTGAGCTGCAGCGTGGTGCCTGCCGAGACCGGCATGAATTTCAGCCAAGAGATGCCGCCCCTCTTCCTCGGAGATACATCTTTGAAGGACTCCGATAGTTCTTTTCTTGTAGAGCTCTCCGTCATGAACCTTGTAGGCCTTCAAACGCCGGACAATGCGGCGGGCCTCATTCTAATCCTCAGGGAGTTCTTTCCTATTAAGGTAGGCCAAGAAGGGTTCAGTCCGTGGGGCAATGACTGGCATAATGAGATGGGCGGACGGTGTTATTTCGGTGGCTGAGCCCTCGATGATATCGGTGTGTTCGGAATCTGGGGTTGTGTTCGAATCCAGGCTGGTGTTGCCGCTCTCCCCTTGCCACACCACGGACGGCTTAAAAAGCCTTTCCAGAAAGATGTTAGGTGGGACGGGGTCACGCTTAGCGCCGATGCGAGCAAGGACGTCCGCCGCTTGATTACTTTCTCGAGCCATGTGATGAAACTCGAGACCCTCGAACCGAGCCGACATTTTCAAGACGGCATTGCGATAAGCCGCCATCTTCGGATCTTTGGCATCGAAATCTCCATTTATTTGAGGTATTGCGAGGTTTGAGTCTCCGCACACTTCCAGGCGCTGTATGCCCATGGAGACGGCCATCCGAAGACCATGCAATAAGGCCTCGTATTCGGCTGCGTTGTTGGAGTCTGTGTATAATATTTGGAGTATATAATGGACTACGTCTCCAGTGGGGGACGTTAAAACGACGCCCGCTCCTAATCCTGCCAGCATTTTGGAGCCATCGAAATACATGACCCGGTTGGAATATGTGTCGTACTCTTTAGGGAGTTCGGCCTCTGTCCACTCGGCGACTAAGTCCGCCAGTACTTGGGATTTAATGGCTCGACGCGGTTTGTATGTTATGTCGAATGGAAGGAGCTCAATGGCCCATTTGGCGATCCGTCCTGTAGCATCGCGGTTGTTTATTATATCATTGAGTGGTACTTCGGAAGCCACCGTGGTCGAACACTCTTGGAAGTAGTGTCGCAGCTTCCGGGATGCCATGAAGACCGCGTATGCTATCTTTTGATAATTGGGGTACTGGCATTTGCATGGTGTGAGAACAGTGGATACGTAATATACCGGCTTCTGAAGCGGGAACTTGTGTCTGCCCTGCTCTCGCTCAACGACGAGCATGGCGCTCACCACCTGGTGTGTTGCCGATATGTATAATAGTATGGGTTCGCCGGCGTTTGGCGCGGCCAGGATTGGGTTGCTCGCTAGAAGGGCTTTTATTTCTTCCAGTACAGCAGTTGCCGCATCCATCCACTCGAAGTGATCGATGCACCGGAGTAGGCGATACAGTGGCAATGCCTTTTCTCCCAATCTGGAGATAAAGCGGCTTAAAGCTGCCATGCATCCGGCGAGTTTTTGGACCTGTTTAAGGTCCGTTGGTGTAGCCAACTATGACAAAGCTCGGATTTTGGCTGGATTTGCTTCGACTCCTCTACTGGAAACAATGAAGCCCAGCAGTATTCCAGCAGGAACGCCAAAAACACACTTTTCCGGACTGAGCTTAATGTCATATGCACAGAGGTTATCGAATGTGAGACGTAAATCGTCTATTAGTGACTCGACGTGCCTGGTTTTGATGACGACATCATCCACATATGCTTCTACTGTCTTGCCGATCTGCTTTTCTAGGCATGTTTGAATCATGCGTTGGTAAGTGGCGCCAGCGTTTTTGAGCCCGAAAGGCATAGTGTTGAAACAGAAAGGCCAATATGGGAAAATGAATGTCGTTGCAGCTTGATCGGACTCCTACATCTTGATTTGATGGTATCTAGAGCACGCGTCGAGGAAACACAGTGAGTCGTGTCCTGCGGTTGCGTCAATAATCTGATCAATGCGAGGGAGGGGGAAGGGATCCTTAGGGCAAGCCTTGTTGAGGTCTTTGAAATCGACGCATAGGCGCCAGGATTTATCCTTCTTTGGTACCATCACCAAGTTCGCTAGCCAGTCCGGGTGCTTTATTTCTCTGATGAATCTGGCTTCGAGTAACTTGGCTAGCTCCTCTCCCATAGCTTGTCGTTTGAGTTCGGAAAAATGCCGCAGTGTTTGTTTGACCGGTTTATATCCCTTTAAGATATTGAGGCTGTGTTCGGCCAACCTGCGTGGGATTCCTAGCATGTCAGAAGGGTGCCAGGCGAATATGTCCCAGTTATCACGCAGGAACTCTCGTAGCGCGGCATCGACCGTTGGGTCGAGTTGTGCCCCGATGATGCTGTCTTGTTGGGGTCAGTTAGATGGACTTGGAATTTGACTATTTCTTCTGCTGGTTTGAAAGAGGTGGATTTGGGTCGTTTGTCCAGAATTACGTCATCCCTATCCACAGTGGAGTGCAGCGCGGTCAGCTCTTCGGCCGCGAGGGCTTCAGACAATGCCTCGAGGGCCAAGGATGCGGTTTTATTTTCGGTGCGCAGCACTATGTCCTGATCACTGGCAAGAGTGATGATGCCGTTGGGCCTGGGCATCTTGAGCTTCATGTACCCATAATGAGGTATGGCTTGGAAATATGCGTCTCGCCCCAGCAAGGCGTGATATCCACTGTTGAAGGGGGGCACTTGGAAGGTTATTTCTTCAGACCGATAATTCTCCGGCGTGCTGAAGACCATGTCAAGTGTGATTTTTCCCGCACACCGCGCCTCCTGGCTGGGAATGATTCCTCAGAAGGTCAATGCGGCTCCTATCTATTTCCATTTTTTGGAGTGTATCCTCATAGATGAGGTTTAGTCTGTTGCCGCCATCCATGAGAACCTTGGTGAGCCGAAAGCCGTCCACAATTGGACTAAGGACCAAGGCGGCTGGTGCTCGGGTTGTCCTGTATTTTGGTTCGTCACCGCATTAAAAGTTATAGTCGTGTCGTTCGAAGGGTTTATTGTTGCGATTTGGCAGACTTTGGCGAGTTCACGGAGTGCCCTTTTGCGCTTGTTGTTTGAAGCAAGTGTCTCGAAGACCATCAATACTTTGAGGTCGTCATCCTCTGGGGGGTGTTGTTCTGGGGTATTCTTGGTGAGGATATCCTCGCCGCTCTTGGCCACTTGCCGGAGTATCCAACATGCTCTAAGGCTGTGGGTTGGTATGTTATCCGGTGTTGTGTGTATTTTGCATGGCCCATCGAGCCATCCTTCCAGAACGGTTCCGCGCCCCGTAATGGGCTTATATTTCTTTACTATTGGACCGGGCGTGTCACGAGGGTGCGCCCTTTTCGCCTGAACGAGGGGTTGAGTGGGGACCGATGGTTCCAAGTGGGCTGCCTGAGTTTTCCAGGCGCTTTGTGATGTACTTCTGTACGATAGTTGCCAAGTCAGTGAATTGTAATATGCAACACGGTTGATGGCGTTGAGGATTCCTTCGTCCATGCAATTGTTGCGGAATGCTGAGATCGCGTCTTCGTCAGGGCAATCTTTAATCTTGTTTTTGACAAGGAGGAATCTGGCCCAGAAGTGGTGGACCGTTTCCTGAGACTGCTGTTGTATGCTCATGAGAGCACTCATATCTGGGTGGGTGGGTGGATTTAAATCCGAACCCTGACCTAATTTTGGATCCGGAGTTCTAAGATCTTCCGGACTTGATAGTTCGGGCTCCGGGATATCGACTGATTTTTTAGGCTTGTCGTCCGACTCTATGTTCGGAGGACAAGGCATGTATTTCTGCCGGAGAGTGTCCGGCTCTTCGAGATCGGCGACCCGAACATAGTCCGTCCTCAATATAGAGTGAGAGTTGTCATGATCCTCGACTATCGCTATCTGGTGGGTGATCGGCGGAGTTTTAATTTCTCACTGGTCACGTTTAAGCCCAATTCGATCGTAGTCTGTAGCGACCCCCAAGGCGGCAATGTGATCTAGGAGTTCGTTTAAAGATGATAACTCCGTCGGATATATCCGTGTGGAGTATTCGGGATCAACGCGGAGGCGATTTTCGATGACTCGAGACTTCATCGTCGGCTTAAGGGTTGAACTGGCGGTCTTGAAGAAGCCGCCCAGCCGGAGGGTTTGGCCCGGGGCCAGGGCTCCTCCGGAGGTGATATTTTCCTTGACAACAAGGCGATCGATCAACCCTTTTGACGACGGCACACTGGAACTCTCAATGAAAGCACCAATGTTGGTGTCAAAACCGGAGGACCTCGGGTAGGGGGTCCCGAACTGTGCGTCTAAGGTCGATGGTGTAAGTGCATCTAGTGCCACCCCTAGTTGGTTTTGGAGTATTGACGGCAAACCTAGTTGAGGGACTAATGTGTTTGTGAGAATTGCAGAATAACACAGGTAGAAGTCCCTCTTT
Source organism: Triticum monococcum (assembly GCA_034509565.1). Lineage (NCBI taxonomy): Eukaryota > Viridiplantae > Streptophyta > Magnoliopsida > Poales > Poaceae > Triticum > Triticum monococcum. Next base: position 35,912,183 of record CM067842.1, read on the forward strand.
GATTCGGTTTAGCTACCAGAGATGACCCCCAAAAATGTATGAAGATATTGAAGACAATGGTGGTTCATGAAGACATTCATGTCGAAGACAATGACATATGAAGACTCCCCATGAAGCTTTTGGAACTCGAAGACTTAGATCCTTCGTAGCTTTACTTTATTCATGTTGTGTCATAGGAACCACCGTACTGTTAAGTGGGGTCCAAGAAAACCAGTCAGGATGACTGAAGTGATGCCTAATTCAAATCCTATGTCTTCGAGTGAAGACAATGAGAGAAAATCTTGTCTAGAGTCAGACAAGTCAGCTTTACTTGCAGCCCAAGTAAAGTTGCCGTGAGAGTTCAAAATCCGACCGTTAGTACACGCGTCAGTTCCTTAGTGACCCAGGGTCATTTCGGACAAATCAGGTCAGGGTTGCCAAGTGGCTATATATAGCCCACCCCCACAACCATAAACGGTTGGCTGCTCAGATTTCAGTGCACGGCTTTTGTCGTTTGAGAGCAACCCACCTCGAAGCCTTTGAGAGAAAATCCCTAGCGAGGAGAAAAGCCCTAACCACCCAGAGCCAGAGTAAATTGGGCATCACTTAAGTCTTCTTGTCTATGTGATCTGAAGACTTATTACACTTGAGGACTGTGCATCCTCCAGACGGTTAGGCGTCGCGTTCTGAGCATCCAAGAGTAATTGTGGATTGCCGGTGAACGAAGTCTGTGAAGGTTCGGGAGTCTACCTTGAAGACTTACCTGAGTGATTGGGCGAGGTCTGAGTGACCTTAGCTCAAGGAGAATACGGTGAGGACTGGGTGTCTTGGACTAAGTGTCCTTGACTGGGTGTCCGGGACTGTGTGTCCTTTGGTTTGAATACCTAGCCGCTCCAACCAGACGTACAGTTGTCACAGCAACTGGAACTGGTCCAACAAATCATTGTCTTCAACGTGTCACTGGTTTCATCTTCACTTCCCTTCAACTTACTGTTATTCATTGAGAAGCCATTGCATGCTTACTCTATCTTTTGTCTTCACAACATAACTGTATGATTTGATTGGCTTCATAACTTCTTCCTACCTGATCCTAATTACACTGAAGCTATTGTTGCTGTGCTTTCACTCTATTGAATACTTGACCTTAGCTTGCTTGTGTAATCTAACTTCCGCTGCATAATGAGAGGCATATCTTCACTGTTTGTCTTCATAACTTCCACGTTTTGAAGACTTTCATAAAAATCGCCTATTCACCCCCCCTCTAGTCGATATAACGCACTTTCAATTGGTATCAGAGCAAGGTGCTCCCTTGTTCTGTGTGATTCGGTTTAACCACCTGGAGTTTTAGCTATGTCGACTGCAGGGATAATCAAAGTCTCCGCTGCGTGCCCCGTCTTCGATGGAACTGAATATCCCTACTGGAAGAATAAGATGCGCATGCATCTTGAAGCCATTGACGTCGACCTATGGTATGTCGTCGAGAACGGCGTTCCCAAGGCTGGAGAAGGTGTCACTGCTGCTGATGTCAAGAAGTTCACTCAACTGGACTCTACTGCCAAGAATATTATCTGTGGCCATCTGACCAAGGGACAGTACGGCCGTGTGAGTGCCTTGAAGACATCCAAGCTGGTCTGGGACTGGCTCTCAAAGGTCAATGAAGGCGTCTCAACCCAGAGAGATCAGAGAATCAGTGTTCTTCGCAATCTCTTCAACCGCTTCAAGCGAAATGACAATGAGAATGTCCAGCACACATTTGACCGGCTCACTGACATCACAAATGAGCTTCAAGCCCTCGGCGCCACTGAGATCACCAAACATGAAATTGTCAAGACGCTGCTGAGATCACTTGACAGTTCATTTAACATCCTAGCCCTGATGATTCAAGAACGTCCAGACTTCAAGACACTCGATCCGTCTGACATACTTGAGAGGCTCAACACACATGAGTTTCAGCTTTCTGAGAAAAGAGATATCTACGGTCCAAACTATGGGCGAACTCGTGCATTGAAGGCAAAAGCTGTGTCATCATCTGAAGAAGAATCTGACAGCAGTTCTGATGATCCTGAAGACATTGGAAGGGAACTTGCTATGCTTGTGAAGAAGTTCCAGAAATTCACCAAGAAGAAAGGCTTCAGAAAGTCTTCACGATCAAGCTCAAGGAATGATGAAGCGTCTGCGCATGACTACAAGAAGAAAACATGTCACAAGTGCAAGAAAATTGGACACTTCATCTCTGAGTGTCCACAGTGGCAAAATGAGAACAGAAAGAAGAAGAAGAGCAAGGAATATGACTCTGACGATAAGAAGACGAAGAAATACTCAAAGTCTTCGTCCAAGTCTTCCTCAAAGTCTTCATCACACAAGAAGAGGTCATCTGGCAAGGCTCGTGCATTTGTTGGCAAGGAAATGGATTCAGAGGAGGAGTCTGCGTCTGAGGAGGCAGAGGTGGAGTCTGAGGAGGAATCTGATTCTGGCATTGCGAGTCTGGCTACTGCCTATGTTGCCAAGTCCATCTTCAACACTGAAGACAATGACTTCATCACCAGCACCGACGCTAATGACGAGGACGACTCCACTCCCACCTACTGCTTCATGGCCCGTGGTGCCAAGGTAACCAAACGCACTACTCACTATCAAACATCCAGTGACGATGATTCTGATTGTGATTCGAAACCTAGCTACAAAACTCTTGCTAAAATTGCAACTGAACAACAAAAGGATATGGAACACATTCAAAAGCTGTTAGAAAGAAGCGATGATCTGTTGGGTGCTGAAATGACTCGTTCTGAATCCTTAATTGAAGACATAAAAAATCTTCACGTTAAGTATCAGGAACTTGAAGATCGTCTTGAGACTCTCTCAACTACTCATGAAAAGCTCTCCTATGATTATCTTCAAAGGAAGCAAGATCTTGAGAAGTTGAGAGCGGATCATGAAGATCTTCAAAAAGAAAACGAGTCACTTCGAGCCGAACAGATCAGTTCCGCTCCAGAAGGATTTGAACCACCATGCCTTAAATGCATTGAGCGTGATAATGCTGTTTCTGTTGCTGAATGTTCCACTGCTACTGCTGTTGAAATATCTTCAACTGTTGAAGTGGTAACTAACCCCTCTGCGGAGGATACCACTGCTATTGCTGACGAAAATGCTAGGTTGAAGACATTGCTTGAAACAGGGATGTACAAAAGTCTCAAAGGGCATCAGACATTATGTGATGTCCTCAAGAAGCAGATTCTGAACCGAAACCCTAGGAAGGAGGGTGTTGGGTTCACAAGGAGAATAAATGCAGATGGCTCTTACTGGAAACCTGAGTAGTACCCCAAAACCACATGGGTTGCTGCAAAGGAATCCTCAGCAGATCCATCCAATCTGTCTGGCTTCACGTGTGCCAACCCCATCATTATTGATGAATCCTTTGATGCAAACTATAAACTGTTTAAGAATCAGAATGGTGAAGTGTTTGCCAGATACATTGGTACTAACTGCAGGAATGGACCGCCTATGAAGAGGATCTGGGTTCCAAAAACGTGTCTGGAAAATCTTCCTGTGAATGTCTTCATGACACCTCACTTGAAGAAGACAAACCCCAGACCAAAGGCTTCATACGGTCCAAAGGCTTCATACAGACAGAGGACTCACCTGAGTCACACTAACGCAAATCTTTTGCAGGGAAACCATACTCAGGCATATGAATATGAGAGCGGTTCGTCAAACCGTCATGTTCATATGACCAAGAACTATTCTGCCTATTCTTATGAGTACTATTGTCCACCTGCTAGACTGTTTGCTAGGGCTCCAAAGCTAAAATTCTCAGATGCTGCACTTAGACTTATTGCTTCTAAGCCACCCTTGAAGATGTGGGTGGTTAAGAAAGCCTAACTCTCTTTTGCAGGGAAAGGTCTCCAGCTCAAAACCAAAACCTTCTGATGCTACTGCTGGGGACCTTAAAAAACTTGTGGAGCGCAAGATCAAATGCCCAAATGGCATCACTATGTATTTTATATCTGAATCGCATGCTACTCTCCCTGCTTGTCCTAACCTGGATCTCAGTTTTCATAATCCACTGGTTCGTCAAATGTTCTTGCTTCACAACACTCTTGGTGAAGCCTATCCCCCTAACTGCACTGTAGGGTATGACACCAGTAACTTCGGAGTCTTCAGTATGGATTATTGACAGCGGGTGTACAAATCACATGACTGGCAAAAGAAGTCTCTTTATGGACTCAACCTTACGTCCATCCGACAAGAGCCACATCACATTCGCTGACACTGGTAAAAGTAAGGTACTGGGTCTAGGTAGAGTTGCAATCTCAAAGGATCAACACATGGATAAAGTCATGTTTGTTGAATCCCTTGGCTTCAACTTAATGTCTGTCTCAATGCTTTGCGATTTGAACATGATTGTGATCTTTGGAAAATATCGTTGTTTGGTACTAATGGAATCTGACAAGTCTCTAGTGTTTGAAGGGTATCGAAAAGATGATTTGTACGTGGTAGATTTCTCAGCAGGGCCACAGCTTGCAGTTTGTCTTCTCGCAAAGGCTTCAGAATGCTGGCTTTGGCATCGAAGACTTGGGCATGCTGGCATGAGGAACCTCCACACCCTTGCGAAGAAGAAGCATGTCATAGGCATCGAGGGCGTCAAGTTCAAGAAAGATCACTTATGCGGTGCCTGTGAAGCTGGAAAGATGACGAGGGCAAAACATCCTTCGAAGACAATCATGACCACTACTCAACCCTTCGAACTGCTTCATATGGATCTCTTCGGTCCCACTCACTACTCAACTTTTAACACTACTGCTTGCCTCTATGGCTTCGTTATTGTTGATGATTATTCTAGATATACGTGGGTGCACATAATCCTTTACAAGACTGAAGTGCAGGATGTCTTCAGACGTTTCACCAATCGAGCTATGAACAATTATGGCGCCAAGATAAAGCACATCAGAAGTGACAATGGCACAGAATTCAAGAACACTGGCCTTGACACATATCTTGATACATTGGGCATCACTCATGAATTCTCAGCTCCATACACGCCACAACAGAATGGCATCGTCGAACGCAAAAACAGAACACTCATTGAGATGGCCAGAACAATGTTAGATGAGTACAAGACACCAAGAAAATTCTGGACTGAAGCCATTGACACTGCATGCCATACTATCAACCGTGTATATCTTCACAAGCTGCTGAACAAGACACCTTATGAACTCCTAACTGGCAAGAATCCAAACGTCAGTTACTTCAGAGTATTTGGTGCAAGATGCTGGATCAAGGACCCACACCATACCTCTAAGTTTGTACCAAAAGCACATGAGGGCCTCATGCTTGGATATGGGAAGGATTCGCACTCCTACAGAGTCTTCAATCTCTTTCACTACAAAGTGGTTGAAACAGTGGATGTGCGGTTTGATGAAACCAATGGATCTCAAAGAGAACAACTGCCAAATGTGCTAGATGAAGTTCCAGCTAGTGAAGCAATCAAGCTAATGGGAACTGGAGAAATTATACCTTCTGAAGCTCGTCCTGAAGAAGAACTTATCATCTCAGCACCTGATCCACTTGAAGATAATGCTCAGACTAAAGACATACCTCCCCATGATAATGTAGATCAGCAAGAGCAAAGTCTTCGACCCCTACATCCCCGTGTTGCCAATGAAGTGCAAGTTGACAGAATAATTGATAGCATCAATGCACCTGGTCCACTGACTCGTTCAAGGGCAACTCAACTGGCAAACTTCTGTGGGCACTTCGCATTTGTCTCAATCTCAGAACCCAAGAAAGTTGACGAAGCCTTTATGGAACCTGAATGGATTCAAGCTATGCAAGAAGAGCTTCAACAATTTGAGCTGAATGATGTATGGGAGTTGGTTAAGCGTCCTGATCCACGGAAGCATAACGTAATAGGTACCAAATGGATATACCGCAACAAGCAAGATGAGCATGGCCAAGTCGTCAGAAACAAGGCTCGTCTCGTTGCTCAAGGATACACTCAAGTGGAAGGCATTGACTTCGATGAAACATTTGCTCCTGTAGCCAGACTTGAAGCCATCCATATACTGCTGGCCTATGCAAATCATCACAACATAATCCTGTATCAAATGGATGTAAAAAGTGCCTTCCTCAATGGCAAAATTGAAGAAGAAGTGTATGTTGCGCAACCACCTGGGTTTGAAGATCCAAAACATCCTGACATGGTGTACAAGCTCAAAAAGGCACTATATGGCCTCAAACAAGCCCCTCGGGCCTGGTATGATACACTCAAATACTTCCTGAAGAGCAAAGGCTTCATACCTGGTTCCCTGGATCCCACTCTCTTCACAAAGACATATGATGGTGAACTGTTTGTGTGCCAAATATACGTGGATGACATTATCTTCGGCTGCACCAATCAGAAGTACAGTGAGGAGTTCGGATATATGATGCAAGAGCAATATCAGATGTCTATGATGGGGGAGCTGAAATTCTTCCTCGGTCTTCAGATAAGGCAACAACGCAATGGCATCTTCATATCTCAAGAGAAATACCTCAAAGACTGCCTGAAGAAGTTCGGTATGCAAGATTGCAAAGGCTTCACAACACCAATGCCAGCCAAACATCATCTGGGTCCTGACGACAATGGTAAAGAGTTCGATCAAAAGGTATACCGCTCCATGATTGGTTCTTTGCTTTATTTATGTGCATCTAGGCCAGATATTATGCTTAGTGTTTGCATGTGTGCTCGATTCCAAGCGACACCAAAGGAGTCGCATCACTTAGCTGTGAAGCGAATTCTTCGATATTTGGCTCACACACCAACTCTGGGATTGTGGTATCCAAAGGGCTCAGAGTTTGATCTGGTTGGATTCTCGGATGCTGATTATGCTGGTGACAAGGTTGATCGGAAGTCCACATCAGGCACATGTCACTTTCTGGGCCGATCTCTTGTCTGTTGGTCTTCAAAGAAGCAGAACTGTGTATCTCTCTCCACTGCTGAATCTGAATACATTGCTGCTGGATCCTGCTGCGCTCAGCTTCTATGGATGAAGCAAACCCTCAAGGATTATGGCATTCATCTAAAACAAGTGCCACTTTACTGCGACAACGAAAGCGCCATCAAGATCGCCAACAACCCAGTTCAGCACTCGAAGACAAAGCACATTGAAATTCGTCATCATTTTCTCAGAGATCATGTGGCAAAGGAAGATATTGATATCATACACGTCAACACTGAAGATCAATTGGCAGATATCTTCACCAAGCCCTTGGATGAGAAGAGGTTTTGCAAGTTACGGTGTGAGCTAAATATCTTGGAATCCTCAAATGTCCTGTGATCAGGCACACATCCTAACACTTATGCATATTGACGACTTAGGTGTGCAACACACGAAGTAACGTATATCTTCAATCAATGAAGACATACACTCTGAGTGTGAATACATTAATGCGGAAATAGACTTCGGAGCGCCACGATAATTGTGCGCCGTGTCTGGGTCTAATACTTCCTATACGGTGGGTAACGCCACCACCAACCATTCTATTTGAAGTGTTTCATTCATGGCGTTACCTCGCAATGTCTTCACATTTAGTTTGGCTTCAATCCCAACATGTCTTCATGATTATCTTCACTATGTTGATTACATATGCACTGGTGTTCTGTCCTCTACAGCATTCACTTATAGCTATGTCTTCTTGTTTGAATCTTTTGAACTAAGTGAATGTGATCGGACCCTAACATCTCCATGCTTCCTACCTCAAACTCTATCTCTCCAAGTCGTATGCATTCTATTGAAACTGTCGAATGTCTTCACTGCACCCTAGTCAGTTGAAGACAAAGAGACAAACTTTAAAACCGTTTTCAATGCTCCGGAGAAGTAGGAACGACCGCCCGACAGTCCAGGCGAACGTGGGATGTGGAACTGCCCCCGAGATTCCGCATGATGGCCACGTGCTGTTCAGATGCGAACCGCCCGGGGCACCTAAGTAATAGCGCAATGCCGCCTCTGTTCCTATAAGTACACGATTCACAGCGGTCACTATTTCTTCTTCCACCCTCGCTCGCACGAACCCTAGTGCCACCGCTAGCCCTAGACGACGCCAGCGACGAAGCGCTTCACTGCCGCAACCTCTCCGACGCCATTTTCACGCCGACCGCGGACCTCAACCTCTCCGCCGTCGCCGTAGGTGTCTTCCGTCGCCAAGTTAGGGCACGGAGGATCGAACTGCTCGGCCTCAAATCCCACTTCGTCTAGCAGTTCCAAGTGTGGTAATTAAAACCCCTTTTTACTGCCTCTTTTGATCCTATAGCTCAGTCGTTCTCTTCCATAAGAAGTTTACTGCTATCACAAGTAACATCTCTCTCAGTCTGCATCTCATAAACTGCCTAGAATCTTCACTTGTGCATCCTGAAGTAGTTAGATTCCTCACTTGTACTTATCTATGGGTTCGTACAAATCTGGAACCAACTTCTTTTCTCTAAGTGAATGTCTTCGCATAATGAGGTCAATGTCTTCTAAACGAATTTATCTTCAAAATCTTCTGAGAATGCATATGACCTCTTCCCCTTCCCTCGCACCTCAATGCTGTCACAGGTACATGTCCATGGGAGAATCTTTAGGTTCTCATAGTCTGCATTCATTTGCAGAGTTCCTACAGCGTCACATCAATTCACCCGAAGCAAGTTCCTATTGGTCAAGCAAAAGGAAGCCCTCGAAGCCTTTGAATCCTTTGAATCTTTTAAAGTCTTCCAAGTTAAGCTTCATGGCTTCCCAGAAACAATCAAGGAAGGGAGGCAGACAGAGACGGGGTGACACATCAAAGGATCTGCCTGCAGATTTGGCAGAAACGTACCAAACAGATCCTGAAGAAACCTATGCTCAGTGCAAGACACGAATCCAATGGATTCGCAGGTACTGGGCAGAGCAGTGGTTCCTATACCGCTTCGTCACCAAAGAATATGCAGAGAAGTGCGCCATCAAGCGGCCATGGGGAGATGTCCTGTACAAGAATCTTGTACCCCGAACCAGAGACGAAGCCATAGCTCAAGGTTTCTTTCCATGCATGGTTAGGGGACAACAGCCAGCTGATGCACATCCATCGTCCCTTCTCTGGTGTCGCGATGACACTCTTTTCAAGCGCAACTTCCAATTTGCCCAGAACTCTGCGAAGCAAAACAAGAAGGAGTTTGGATGGGACTTCAACCCTGGTCCCTCCAAACCAAGGGCAGATGGCACACGCGACGCTAATCCCAATGTCATCGGGCCATTTGCAAATCTCGACGGCCTCATCACTCACATTATAGTCCAAGGGACTACCATGAACGACCCTCCAGCAGACACTGAGTCTGATGATGCTCCTGCTGCCCCAGAGCCAAAGCAGATGAAGAAGAAGCCAAAAGCTTCCAAGCCAGTCGCCTCCCCCAAGATCTCCAAAGCGAAGCCATTGGCCACTGCACCTCCTGAAGCCAGTGTGCAGTCTGAAGGCTTATCAAGAGTCTCCAAGCCTCAAGATGCAAAGAAACCACAGCCACACACCAGCAAAGAGCTAACTATCGCTGCCGTTCTTCGCTGCGAAGACATTGATCTGTCCAGTGACGAAGATCTTGGTGATGACGCTCTTGAGCAGCTCATCAAGAGCAAGGAGGAGGCTGAAATCTTCAACAGTCTTCCTCTGTTCGATGCAAAGATCATCCACAGCTTCATAGATGAGTGGTTTGACTCACCCAACATCAGCTTTGACGATCTGCAGCTGCCCATTGGCCTCAGCGTGGCCTTCCAAGGAGCCATCGCTTCAGAACTCGCTATTGCCCAGCGCATCGTGGAACTGAAGCAAAAGATAGATTTTGAGAAGGCTCAGTTTAAGCAGAACATGGCCACGCTCAGCGTCCAGGAGATCAAAGACTTCAAGGTCATGCTGCATGAACTGAAGGAAAACTTCATGCAGAAACGTGCAGAGGCTCAGGGATCCCGCGAGCGCATGAAGCATTTGGCTGATCTCTGCGTACAGGCCTACAACGAGGCCGAGAAGCGAAAGGCACTTGGGTGTCCCGGCATCGACCCCAGGATGGCCGCCAAGAAAAAGAAGATGCCCACCGTGGCTGAAGAAGAGGCCCCATGCCAAGAAGCTATTCCAACTGTCTTCCCCAATGACAAGCCCAGCTCGAAGCCAAAGCGCTCACCCGCTTCAGAGCTTAAGAAGACAAGGATAGCCGAAACCAAAGCAAGGAAGAGGAAACACTCTGAAGCCTCTCCTTCAGACCCCACCACCAAGAAGCGCAAGTCCAAGAAGTCTCGGGCTGCTCCCACAGAGCCCTTGATGGTTGAACCCCTTTCCGTTCGCCGTCCTAATGAAGATCGTCAGCTGACCGTCCATGAGCCTGCTCTCACCGAGGCTCAGCGTGATGAAGACATTCCAGCAGCCGACCCCACCGCTGCTGAAGACATTGGTCTCAAAGACAATGTACAAGATGATGCAGTCCTTCCTCAGCTCGAATCGAGTGAATTGCTCGGCATTGGTCGTCCCTTGACGCCAATCACACAAGATGCATCGTGGGCAGATCGCCCACAGGAGGAAGAGGATGAGCCCCAGACCACTGCAACTCCACCAGCATCGCCTGCATTCCGTAGGCTTCGCAGAGGACCAAGGGCTCAAGCTGCTGACGACATTCCGGCTGCACCAGCCGAAGACAATGAGAAAGCACCACAGGAACCCCAAGCTCCAACTCCACCACCCCAACAAGAGGCCGTTCTCCAGGAGAACGTGCCTGAGTCCGTTCCTCTCACTGCACGTGCTGAGGATGAAAACATTGAGGCTGCCACACATAATGCTGAAGCCAATGTGGAGCCCTCTCCAACAATAGCTTCAGAACATACTGAAACTGCTGACCCTGAACCTTCTGCACCAGAGTCTGTTGCCGGCCCGCAATTCAACTATCACATTGCGCACAGACCTCAGGTTCAGAAGCCAATTCCACGACTGCCAAGGTTCCCAGGTCCTGCATCAGCTCCTGGTTCCTTCAACATCAACAGCTTCAGGGCAGACAACACTTTCTTCAACAGCTCCGCGAACCCTTATTCAAGGGCACAGATTGCATCAGATAGGTTCTGGAGCCATCAACAGCGCAGCTACTATTCATGCATTCTATACAACCAAGGCCGCATCTTTCCCCACCAGCGACTTGAGGTTGAAGCTGTTGCTGGTCTGCCTGGTTTGGAAGAAGCCATTGATTGCTTCCGGCAAGTGGGTCTACTGCCGTTCATCACTGACGAAGAGCACTGGAACGAAGAGCTTATGCTTCAATTCTATGCCACTCTGCATATAAAAGGCTACAACCGAGATCCGAAGACATGGGTCCTGGAGTGGATGACAGGAGATGTCCATCATGAAGCCAAAGCTTTCGACATCATTGAGCTTACTGGCCTTCCCACTCCTGGCGAATTCTTTGAAGAAGGATGCCAACTCCATGCTGAAGCAACTGAGAGCATATTTCAGCGTCCAGAACCAAATATGAGTCAGATGCTCTCCATGATGAAGCCATTGGCACATGATGCACCTTATCCAACTGAGTTCTTCGTTGAAGAGTTAGAGTACCTGCCCAGAACCATATATCATATCATAAGGCGGACTCTCTGGCCCATTAAGGGACACTCTCGGTATGCCAAGCTTGAAGGTGCCATGAAGACTCTCATCTTCTGTATTATGCATGGCAAATGCTTCAACGCACAGGATCTCTTCATCCGTCAACTTGCAGCGTCAGCCACAGACTTGTTTGGATTGAAGATCTATGCTCCCTGGGTGATGAGGCTAATTAAGCTTCACTCTGCAATCTCCTATCAACCCTCAGCCCGCAACCACAGGAACTTCTTACCAGATGTGGACACCTCAGCTGAAGCCATTCATCCTGAGCCTGCCAAACAGCCACTAAGTCTTCAGAATGCAGAACACCAGAGCTTCACTCAAAATGTTGAAGGTGTTGAAGCCATTTCCAGAGTCTATCCAATGGCTGGCACCACACGTGCCCCTGCATCCACTGAAGCCACTGACAGCGAAGCTGCACAGCGACCCAAGAAACGCGCTCGTACACTCACTGATCGTGAACTTCTTGTGGCTTTGCATCAAAAGCAAGATAAGCATCACGACTGGCTCAAGCGGCAGATGAAGAGCATCATGAAAGACGTCAATCGCATCCGCAATCTGGCAACCAAGAATGCATTCGTCGCACACGAAACCTGTCGCCGCACTTGGAAAGGTCTCACCATGATGTGCCCAGAAGCTGATCTTCACGAGGATGGCTTCAAAGAGCATTTCAAATTTGATACCACACCTCCCAGAAGAGCTGTGATGCGAAGCACACCATCTCTTGAAGATTCGGATTTTTCTTCTCCTGCTGCCACAGTATCTGCCAAGATCATTGAAGAAGAAGACGACGCTACATCATCACCGATGTCTTCAGCGCACGTCGTCACTGCACCAAGCTCACCTGCACCACCAAATGCCTCCACCGACCCTGCTGCGCCTGGGAACGCATAGAAGACTCTATGTCTTCAAACCTTTTTGGTCATCACTGACAAAAGGGGGAGAAGCATATGATGTTTATAGTCTTCAAGCGGGTCAATAATATGGGCGGGTGCTTTATATTTTGCATTTTGCTTCGTGCTTACAACTCTCGTTTTGCTACATTTGGTTCTTTGAGTTGTAACACTTAGACTTGATGGTCGTCTGCTACTATTGTTGCCAATGTGTTCATGCGACGATAATTTCCGCACTCTTATCATTTCGCAGACGTCCATTTTTCATTATGCATATCATTATATTCATATATCTTTACGTGCATGATAGATTGTCATCATAAGTTGAAGCGGATTCCCACAAATACAACCTGCTATGTGCATTTGCATTCCAGAAGCAAATCACTTAACATGCACATCTTCAGGGGGAGCCCTTGCAGCCTATGAAGACAATTCCGTTACAATTTCACAAATTATATTCCCCGTTGAAAACTTCAACTAGTTTGTCATCAATCACCAAAAAGGGGGAGATTGTAAGTGCATCTAGTGCCACCCCTAGTTGGTTTTGGAGTATTGACGGCAAACCTAGTTGAGGGACTAATGTGTTTGTGAGAATTGCAGAATAACACAGGTAGAAGTCCCTCTTTGATTCGGTTTAGCTACCAGAGATGACCCCCAAAAATGTATGAAGATATTGAAGACAATGGTGGTTCATGAAGACATTCATGTCGAAGACAATGACATATGAAGACTCCCCATGAAGCTTTTGGAACTCGAAGACTTAGATCCTTCGTAGCTTTACTTTATTCATGTTGTGTCATAGGAACCACCGTACTATTAAGTGGGGTCCAAGAAAACCAGTCAGGATGACTGAAGTGATGCCTAATTCAAATCCTATGTCTTCGAGTGAAGACAATGAGAGAAAATCTTGTCTAGAGTCAGACAAGTCAGCTTTACTTGCAGCCCAAGTAAAGTTGCCGTGAGAGTTCAAAATCCGACCGTTAGTACACGCGTCAGTTCCTTAGTGACCCAGGGTCATTTCGGACAAATCAGGTCAGGGTTGCCAAGTGGCTATATATAGCCCACCCCCACAACCATAAACGGTTGGCTGCTCAGATTTCAGTGCACGGCTTTTGTCGTTTGAGAGCAACCCACCTCGAAGCCTTTGAGAGAAAATCCCTAGCAAGGAGAAAAGCCCTAACCACCCAGAGCCAGAGTAAATTGGGCATCACTTAAGTCTTCTTGTCTGTGTGATCTGAAGACTTATTACACTTGAGGACTGTGCATCCTCCAGACGGTTAGGCGTCGCGTTCTGAGCATCCAAGAGTAATTGTGGATTGCCGGTGAACGAAGTCTGTGAAGGTTCGGGAGTCTACCTTGAAGACTTACCTGAGTGATTGGGCGAGGTCTGAGTGACCTTAGCTCAAGGAGAATACGGTGAGGACTGGGTGTCTTGGACTAAGTGTCCTTGACTGGGTGTCCGGGACTGTGTGTCCTTTGGTTTGAATACCTAGCCGCTCCAACCAGACGTACAGTTGTCACAGCAACTGGAACTGGTCCAACAAATCATTGTCTTCAACGTGTCACTGGTTTCATCTTCACTTCCCTTCAACTTACTGTTATTCATTGAGAAGCCATTGCATGCTTACTCTATCTTTTGTCTTCACAACATAACTGTATGATTTGATTGGCTTCATAACTTCTTCCTACCTGATCCTAATTACACTGAAGCTATTGTTGCTGTGCTTTCACTCTATTGAATACTTGACCTTAGCTTGCTTGTGTAATCTAACTTCCGCTGCATAATGAGAGGCATATCTTCACTGTTTGTCTTCATAACTTCCACGTTTTGAAGACTTTCATAAAAATCGCCTATTCACCCCCCCTCTAGTCGATATAACGCACTTTCAGATGGTAACAGGAGACAAGGGACATAATGTTTACCCAGGTTCGAGCCCTCTCTATGGAGGTAATGCCATACTTCCTTCTTGATTGATCTTGATGAATATGAGTATTACAAGAGTTGATCTACCACGAGATCGTAATGGCTAAAACCCTAGAAGTCTAGCCTGTATGACTATGATTATGATGATTGTTATCTACGGACCTAGCCCTCCGGTTTATATAGACACTAGAGGGATCTAGGGTTACATAAGGTCGGTTACAGAGAAAGGAATCTTCATATTCGATCGCCAAGCTTGCCTTCCACGTCAAGGAGAGTCCCATCCGGACACGGGTAGAGTCTTCGGTCTTTGTATCTTCACAGTCCATCAGTCCGGCCCATGGCTAATAGGCCGGACGCCCGAGGACCCCTTAGTCCAGGACTCCCTCACCCGCCGCACGTATGGCTTTTCTGTATTTCACCTCAAGCTCGAACTCGATCTCCTCGGCGGTGACACAGGGGTGGAGAGGGTTTTATACCCGCAAGCTCCGACACGCCACGCCGCACTCGAACGCGCCCACCTGCCACAAGCCACGTCCCGCGCGCTCCGGCTTGCGCGCTCCGATCGCGCACGCACACGATCGCTGCGGCCATGCTGCGCGCCCGACGCAGTCCTCTCCCCCTGATCCCTCGCTAGCTAACCCACGCTGCCACGTGCACACACGCGCTGACTGGCACACACATGCACACCTACACTCGGGCACGCTCGCGCACACCCGAGCCCGCCACGGGCCGGACCTGACGCAACCAGCGCATGCACACACACGCACACGCTCTCAGCCCCGCCGTAGCTTATTTCCTACATCGTATATGCAGCTCGCATGTGCCCTCTTTCTTCTACTTGAACCCGATTGGATGTATGGCGTGTTAATCTCAATCATTGGAAGTAGGAGATGACACAACCCTCCTCTGTACTTCCTTCGATAACCTCATAGTAGATTGTAATATTTTAAATGTATAACTCGTCAACACAAAGGAGGCTGAATAGCCGGGCTAGAGCCAAATGTCAAGTTTGTGCTTGCTGATGTTGAAAGAGGAGATAGGTCGGGAAATGAATGTGGTAATACCATAAATGCTAGGATTTCGAGTAAGGGGTCTTTGAACCTTGCTGCAATCCGTAGACGCACTAGTAGTGAAACCTTTCTCAAGCAGATAGATAGATGCTTGGCAAGTTAATTTAACTTATATGGAGATGGCAGAGATGTGTGGGTGTTTGCCAATTGTTTTATATAAAGGATCAGTGATGGATTAATAATAGCGGTCATTAATTGGATACGCCACACTGACCATTAACTAGTAGTCCGGACAATATAACAGTTAAAAAATATTGATAGTCGAATAATTTTCCTCTCAAAATGGTACATGACTCACAACATGAAACCTGAGTTAGTGAGAAGCCTTGGCCAAAAACATAAAGACCTATAGATCATATCGATCCAATATATCATAGGTATCATATTATTATGGATAATGATGTCTTGCCATTAACATGAAGTTCTCGAAATCAAATGATACATCTGAACAAGCAACACAACAACGGAGACTGAAGCAAACATAGATCGAAAAGTTATACATTATTATTTCCTCCACCACTTAAGCAAGATGAATTGCGCTAGACCATGCCATTCTTCTTCTTCTTGATGACCTCCTGAATGATAGGGCCAAGAGCCTCCATCCTCATTGGTTTGGGCACAAATAAATCAGCACCAGCACTCATGAACGCCTCCATGGCATGGTCATCGGCAGAAACCCCAACCATCTTCACATCAGTTTCCCCCATAGCACGAATCTTCACAATTGCCTGTCGAGCAATATAAATATTATATTGTCTTTTTTGTAAATAAGAGGATTATATTTATATATATACATGCCAAATACTTGCATATACAATGATATAGAATTAAGTACCTCTGGACCAGTCATGATGGGCATTTTCTTATCAAACAAAACAATGTCAAACTTTTTCCCCGCAAGGAACAAATCAACAGCTTCCTTCCCATTCATGGCTAGAGTAACCTCACAGAGCAGAATTGTTGAGAGGACCAACCTACAAACTCCAATGTCCTCTACAAGTAGTGCCTTGATAGAGGTGGATCCTTTGGCCTTGAGCTCCATGATCACCTAAATGAATTACAAACACATGAATATATTTTATTCTTGATCCACGCATGCCATATTAGTACTTGCTAGCACATTGTTATTCTTGAAAAGAATCAACTAGCAAAATCTTAATATATTACTAAACTCATAGTTTAAACATCGCATAACACAATGAAACAAAATTGTCTATTTCAAATGAAACAATGACAGAGAACGATCGATTGTGCTATGCATGCAAAGTTCCCCATGTTCATTCCTTTTTCTATGATGTGCAGGACTGAAAAAACCAATGCGCCTAGATAACATCAACATGGAAAATAAACAATGAACATGCCAGCAATAATACATAAATGCCTATAGATGGGTGCTAACAATGACAACCATGAAGATATTGATTAACAGATCAAATTAAAATGGATACTTCCACCCTATACTGGTATAGATCCACCTCTAAAATTCTCATGGATGTAAAGCGTGGATACTAAAAGCACCAGAAGCCTCATGATGAAACTAAAAGCACCAGAAGCCCGATGATAGAACAAGGCAGGAAAACAAATAATGGAACATGTACCTGAAGGTTAGAGCTAGATGGTGATGGAGGAGATTGGGGATCTTCCTACTCTTCCCACTAGATAGTATGGTGATTGGGTGCTGGTATGCCTCGTATGACAAGGTATTTATAGATGGGAAAAGGTAAGTATGGCCAATGGACAACCTATCTCCACGGCCTTCACACGCGCAGAAAATCCGCACCGATCTTCGCCCAAGTATAAATGGGGAAATCAATATTGGTCGCAAATATTTTTTTTATTAATGAGTCATGTCCCCACATAAATATTTTTGATTGATGCTTATATGCAACTTAATGTTTCATATCTAAGGTCATGTATTAAACTATATGTCATCAAGTTACTAGAAGTTGTATGAGTTATAGTTCCAAATTTTGAATGTTGGCCAATATACTATAGTTAATATTTTATTTTGTGAGACATGTGATATGTCTCCAACGTATCTATAATTTTTTATTGTTTTATGCTATTATATTATCCATCTTAGATGTTTTATATGCATTAATATGCTATTTTATGTCATTTTTTGGGACTAACCTATTAACCTAGTGCCCAGTGTCAGTTGTTGTTTTTTCCTTGTTTTTGTCTTTTACAGAAAATCAATACCAAACAGAGTCCAAACAGAACGAAACTTTTTGAGGATTTTTCTTGGACCAGAAGACAACCATGAAGCTTCCGGAGGATGCTAGAGGGGCCACGAGGGAGCCACAAGCTCACAGGGTGCGCCCCAGGAGGGGGTGACACCCCCGGGCTCGTGGGCCCCTTGGGACTCCCCTAACCCTAACCCCAGCTCCATAAATACCCAAATATTCCTCGTATACTAGAGGGCACACCAAAAATACTTTCCCGCCGCCGCAAGCTTCTGTTCTCGTGAGATCCCATCTTGGGGCCTTTTCCATCACTCTGCCGGTTGGGGATTCGATCACAGAGGGTTTCTACACCAACTTTGCTGCCCTACCGATGATGTGTGAGTAGTTTACCACAGACCTACGGGTCCATAGCTAGTAGCTAGATGATTTCTGCTCTCTCTTTGATCTTCAATACAATGTTCTCCTCGATGTTCTTGGAGATCTATTCGATGTAATCCTCTTTTGCGGTGTGTTTGCTGAGATATGATGAAAATTTATGATCAGATTATCTATGAATATTATTTGAGTCTTCTCCGAACTCTTTTATGCATGATTAAGATAGCTTTTTATTTCTCTCCGGTCTATTGATTTGGTTTGGCCAACTAGATTGATCTTTCTTGCAATGGAAGAGGTGCTTTGTGATGGGTTCAATCTTGCGGTGTCCTCACCTAGTGACAGTATGGGTAGCAAGACATGTATTTGTATTGTTGCCATCAAGGATAAAAATATGGGTTTTTTACCATATTGATTGGATCTATCCCTCTAAATCATGTCATCTTGCTTAAGATGTTACTCTGTTCTTGTTAACTTAATACGCTAGATGCATGCTGGATAGCGGTCGATGTGTGGAAGTAGATGCAGAATTGTTTCTGTCTACTTATCACGGACGTGATGCCTATATTCATGATCATTGCGTTAGATATCGTCATAATTATGTGTTTTTCTATCAATTACTCAATAGTAATTTGTTTACCCATCGCATGTTTCTTTCAAGAGAGAAGCCTCTAGTGAAACCAATGGACCACGAGTCTATTTTTATCATATTTTTATTTTCAGATCTATAAAACCAAAAACCAAAAAATACCTTGCTGTAATTTATTTATATTTACTTTATTTTACACTTTTACTTATCCTTTATATCAATCTCTATCAGATCTCACCCTTGCTAGTGACCTTCAAGGGTTGACGACCCCTTTTTCACGCTGTGTGCAAGAGTTTGTTAGTTTGCGCAGTTGCATCTATTGGAGACTTGTGTGTACCTCCTACTGGATTGATACCTTGGTTCTTAACTGAGGATAATACTTATTTCTACTTTGTTTCATCACCCTTCCCTGTTCAAGGGAAAAATCAACGCAAGATCAAGAAGTAGCAACACGGTACAACATATAAACTCACAACACACACACACACACACACACACACTCACCCCTATGAAGGAGCACACATATACCTACCACTGGGAGTAGCTATGTGAATGTGATGTTGAATCAATAGACGTTGAGATTGACAATGTCCCCACAAGCACTTCATTGTAAAAGGCCAAGTCATAACATTGAAATAATAGTGTCTGAAAGACTGAATTAAATATAAAAAATATTTGAGCACCCATGCTACATGTAGAACTTGAACCCCGGGTAGGCTTGTTGCCCTAGAAAGTACCTGGCCATCTAAGGCCAACTCCAACGCACGACCCCAAATGGTCCGGCCGCGTCCGTTTGAGGCTAAACAAACACAAAACGCGACCCAACGTGCGGGGGCAAATGGACAAATGTCCTTTTTCTGTCCGCTTTCAAACCATTCCCGGTCCAAATTTGGGTCGTGTTTGCATCGAAAAGGACATGGGCGGATGAGCACGACACGTGCCCTTGTCCTCCCCTAGCCCACCCGTCGGGGACACGGCCGTCCCTTTTTCTTCTCCCCTCCCCCTCGCCCCCACCCCTGCCATAGCCGCCTCCACCATTTTCTCGGCCACCTTGCTGACTCGCTGCCTCGCAGTCTAGCCCAACCGACCACAGCACGATAGTCGGATATGTGCCTCTCTAGCCCCGGCACCGGCAGTCAACCGCTATATACGCGGCCGCGGGATTTGGCGCACGCGGCTGCCGGATTTGGCCAATCCGGCCGCATGCGACTGCGCCTTGCCATGGATTGGCTGGGTACTGGTTCGCACAACCATGGCAACGCCTTCGCGTCGCATGCAGTTACCGAATCTGCCTCTAGCCGCTCGGATCTATCCCGGCGACGGTTCACCGGCAAAGACACGACCGGCCTCCGTCCAGGCTCGGCCCTGGCCCAGCGGCTAGTTGGCTCGGCGGCTAAACGGTATTAATTTAGCTGATGTTCTTGATGGTCATTACGTTATTTTATGCATCTCTAATCAAAATGGAACCAATAAAAAGTTCTGATTATAGCTTTAATGAGCAAATGTGAAAGTGCAATCATGCTCTTAATCATATTTTGATATTGATGACAAAATACATATACATATAGGAGGCTAATTACGGTTGCTAAGTGAATGCACATGATATTAGTCTCCTTGGCATTATTATGTTGGGATCATGGACGCATAAAACGAGATATGACTCAAGAAGATGACAATAGAGAAGAAGCGTATACTCCTTTATATAAATTTTGAGTTACAAGGATCCCACACTATTAAGAGGGGATACAAGTGGTATGTTCAAGATTTGCTCAAGTGTCAACATCGTGTCACTATCATACTACAGGTACTGTAACGCCCCTATAATTAAGCTAAGTGATTTCACCCTAATGGTGACATGCCATCTTATTTTGCTAAGATTATTGCCCCTTCATAAAAAAACTAAACTCAAATTCAAATTCAAATTGCAAGTCAATTTATTGTTTCTTCAAACAGTAAAACAAAAATGTTGGTGTTATTGCAAATATTTACTAAGTAATTGTCATGAAGAAACCAACATCATTTGAGTTATTTAAATTCCCTTAATACCATTTAAACAGAACCATCAACATTAAATTGATCCATTTCGATTTTCAAAAATATTTAAAAGTTTCAAAATAAATTAAAGCTTGGTGGGATAGCTCAAAACATTGCCTACTATTTATGTGACAAGTTTCATCTACAACTGAAATCACTTGATATTAAAAGAAAATGCAAAATAGTACAGAAAGAATAAACATAAATAAAAGAAAAGAAAAATAGCAAAGACCCACTCTGCATTTGGGCCATCAGCCCACAGTACGGACTGGCCCAGCCCACCCGGGTCATCCCCTACCGTTGTTCACATAGGCGAGGTGGACTCCGTGCGGCAACCCATGGCCACGATGGCCACAGAGGCGGATCGTGGTGGGCAACGGCAGCCGGCCGTGGGTCTGGGCTCCCGTCTAGATCCGTCATCCATGGCCTTTGATAAATGGCGGCGCGGTTGGGAGGCTTGTGCGGAGCTAATCTGCATGACTCAGCCATGATCCAGACGGTTGGGAAGCTTGTGTGGAAGTACATAGCTGATCTGCAGGTCTGGATCGAGAGGAGGGCGGCGTGGGGGCTGCTGGCTCCAGCCTATTAATGGTGGTTTGGCCCTAGCACTCTTCTTTCATCAAGTCGTCTTTCTGGACCTCTTCGATCTGGCCGCTGACGAGTTTTGGTCTTCCCCGTTGGAGATCTATACAGAATGGCGTATGTCGCCCTGGATATCTGAATCGGAAAGGCTCCGGTCGTGCGCGCTCTTATTATCAGCCAACACGGCTTAAGAGGGCGCGGCGCGAAGCTTCGCTTTCTTATCGATGTCATGGGACATGTCTAAGTCAAGATTCCCAACGCATTGATAGAGGTGGAGAAAGTCATGGCGCCTGCAATTGGAGTCTTGAAGCTTTGGCGAAAGGGTGTATTGAATGTGATGAAGACTGTGTGCCAGGTGTTTGGTGTCTTGCAACAGCGGCCTCGGCAAGCGGGGGCGGTAGCACTGGAGAGCTGCATTTTTGGTGGTGCTCCTCGAGTATCGAGTCTCGACTTCCAGGGTGAAAATCCAAGGTCTGTCCTTTATTGGTTCTACCTGGCAATAACCTTGTTGAAGGCATTATTTTTGGTGAATTCAGACTTTCTTCAGGGTGAAAACCCAAAATCTTTGATCGGGCAATGACAAAGCTTATGCATTGTTTCCTTCTTGGAGGCATTAGTCACGGTTCGTGGCTCCAACCAGGACTAAAGGTCTAACATTAAGTCCCAGTTGGAGCCATGAACCGGGACTAATGCCTCAATTTTCAAATTATACCCCACCCCCCCCCCCCCCTATCACCATTTCAGTTTTAAAAAAATGATCAAAAATTAAAATTCTTCGAGATGTAGTTATGTTACTACATCTACTAGCTAGAAAAATTAAAAAACATAAATTTGGACATGTTTTGCAAAAAAGTGTTATGAAAAAGTAAAACGGCTATAACTTTTGCATACGATATCGAAAAAAACGTATAATAAATCAAAATGTTCAGCACGAAAATCCGCATCTAATTTTGACCGCCTGCGGCCTGTTTGCAAATTTTTAGAATCCTCAAATTCTAAAAGGAAAATAAAGTTATGCTCAAATTTCTGTTTTTTTTATTTTGGTTAAATCCGTTCAAACTATGGTCAAACTACTTATTCAAGAAGTATTAGTGGTACTAAATAATTATTCAAGAATATTAGTGTTACTAAATAATTATTTCAGTTTTTTTGAATTTTGGTCAAATCTGGTCAAACCATGGTCAAACTACTTATTCAAGAAATATTAGTGTTACTAAATAATTATTGTTTTTTAGAATAATAGTTTCAAACTCAAACAGTGAAATGTGTGACTTCATACTCAAGCTAAACTCCTGAGGGTTAATAGGATTGACATCTTACTATTGTTAGGAAAACAATAAGTGTAGACTTGGAAACGAGGGAGAATAGAACCCGAAAGTTAAGCGTGCTCAGACTGGGGTAGTGAGAGGATGGGTGACCGGCCAAGAAGTTAGATGATTTGAAATGATGAGGGGTGATTAGAGATTAGAGGTTAAATTGAGCAGTGATGAGGGTGGTTAGAGATTAAATTGTAAAATAATTCAAAAATTAAAAAATCAGAAGAAACAAATTAAAAAAATTCTAAAATTTTCAAAAAAAATTCGAAAAAATTCCTTTAGTCCCGGCGGAACCAAAGGTGGAGCTCCAGGCAGCGGCCACGTGGATGACCATTAGTCCCGATTCATATAAGAACCGGGACTAAAAGGGGAGCATTTAGTACCGACCCTTTATTCAGAACCGGGACTAAAGGCCCTTATGAACCGGGACAAATGGCCCTTTTTCTACTAGTGATATGAACTTCATTAGAGTAATATACTAAAATTTGCAATCAATATGGGAGATCCGTTTGATTATTCAGATAACAAAATAGCCATGGCAAAGGAAAAACTAAGTGTACTGTGATATTATCTTTAATACAGAAGTATCAAACCGAAGGTTGGATCTGCAACAAAGACAATAGTTCGGTCATCAACTTGCCAAAAATCCTTGATAGTCAATCCTATAAGAAAGAGCATTAATCAATTTATATGTGCTACGACACATGTGCACAATCATGAGAGTGCGAACAATGCCTCCTATTAGCTATAACAGAGAAGAATAAAAGATTATATGGTAATAGCTTAATAAAAGATTATATGATAATAGCTTTATATATGTCATGTTGGACAATAATAATCGCAAGTACAAGCTCTACATTGGTTTTGAGAGTAAATAATTGCCACATAAGACGAGAATAATCCTACTTCATACTACACAAGGTTTTTGTACATCAAGCAAACATGCAGATTGTTGAATAAAAAGAATCAGCACAGATTCACATATTAATCTGCATAAGTCCGGCAAACTCGGGACATCAGCATTCGCGATCCAATTGAATACATACTCAGCTGCTCTCGTGGGCCAGACTTGTATGCCCCATGGTCAAAAGGTGATATCTTAGGATCAAGAATATATCTAAGTCCGTGATTTTAACCATTAAATTTGTCACGGTATGTGAGAAAACGGGAAAGAATTGTGTACTGGACATAAATTGCGTACAGTATGTGGCCAGTCAAGAAAATTTAACTAGCTATAGCGATATTCATCGTCAGCAATATTTGACCACAGAAATGCCATCCTTGCATGTATCTATGCACATATATGAACTGAAGAAAATAATAAAATATAATACAATGCGACTCGTATGAATGTGAAAAGGACGAAGCAAAAGTCACCTGGTGTATCCGGATAATTTTGTGTGAGAACTCTCAACTTATACCCAGTGACATTCAGGGGCAGTTCTATCAGCTTAATTAAAGCTCACTTGAATGTCATTCATTTCTGGATATAATTGCGCTTATCCGCTGGGCGGTTTGGAATACAAGAAATCATTTCATTTTCAAAGCCCGCCAACCAAGTCTATCTATATTCATGCAGAAGGAGATTTAAAGAGCAGCTTCAGTGGATGGAATACAGAGTGCATCAAAAAAAAGTATCAGGGTTTTGATGAATGGATTAAATCCTTTTGTAAAATGTTAAGTCTTGTAGACTTGCTTTGTACGGTCCTTTTTGTTCTTTTTTGGTTTCTATGTTTAGCTCCTTGGTAATCATGTACAGTGGACTTTTCATTATACTCA
This sequence comes from Triticum monococcum, assembly GCA_034509565.1. Classification (NCBI taxonomy): domain Eukaryota; kingdom Viridiplantae; phylum Streptophyta; class Magnoliopsida; order Poales; family Poaceae; genus Triticum; species Triticum monococcum. The sequence continues at coordinate 35,936,523 of CM067842.1, forward strand.
AAATACATAAAATATAATATACGAAGAAATTTCTACAGTTCCGCCTTAAAAATGGAGCAGGTTTTCTTGCCGTCGACCCACCCGTAGCTCCCGAGCCGGCGCCAACTCTTTTATGTTTCTGGCAAAGTCTCAGAGTCGAGGAGCCGCCTTTGGTTCTCAAATTGTTACTTTTGTAACGGTATGTGTTAACAAAGCTATAAATCTCTCGTATACGAATTAACAAAAAGTTACTGGATTGAAACTGAAAGAGCTACATGTTATATTGATCACATATAATCATAGGTTGTCTCTGTTGTTCTTCTTGCTAACGCCAACCAACCTTTAACATGAAACTCTAGCGATAAAACTGACAACACGACAATACCAGTGGAATAGAACATTGATCGATCATCTAAACTTTATTCGTCCACCCCTTGAGCAAGTTGGATGTGGTACTTCATGGCATTCTTCTTCTTATTAATGACCTCCTGAATTATAGACCCAAGACAATCAATCCACATTGGTTTGGGCACGAACGAATCAGCCCCAGCACTCATGAACTCCTCCATGGCATGATCATCAGCTGACACCCCAACAATCAATCCTTGTGTAGCACAATCAATATCCATTATTATGCACCCTAGACATGTAGCAGAATTTCGTTATTGTTTTTGTTGTTGCTGTTATTAGGTGCATATACATGGATGCCAACAACAGCAACAACATAAACAACAACAAAATCGTGCAACATCATCAAACTGTACTTGTTTCACCATAGACATGTATGAAACCTATTAATGATCAATCTCTTGTCTATAAAGAATGTACACAGAACAGAAAGTACTACAAGTCGGATGAGAAAAGAAGACAGAAAAACAAATGAAGGAATAGGGACCTTAAGACCAGATTTAGAGCTTATTATGGAGGAACAGGGGAACGATCGAGCTCCAGCATCAATTGTTGATACTTTTTGCATGACAAAAATAAAAGAGATCTACTGTGCTATACATGTATGATTTCACATGTTCTCTGAAGTAACATGTAGCATACAAGCCAAATATATGCACAGAGATTGCAATTCCCAAGAAGAATTAAAACAAAAATCATAAATGGATTATCTTATGATAAAAAAATAAAAAAATGATGAACACAAGCAAAAGAAATGTGGCACATTGAATGAATAAAAAAACAGAGGTTGACTGTGCTGTGCTACACATGGACAAATTGCCATGTTTTTCTTTGCAATATATAGCACCCAAAATATGAGGCTAGATAGCAACCGCGCATACAAAAGAAACGAAAAAAAAACATAGGCAAGCAAAGAAACAATGCCAATGGCAACATGTATATATGGAACCATATACAAATAGATGTCAACAATAATAACATAAAATGTATTTTGCTACATAGATCAAAATGTACTCGGTTTCATCGTACATGTGCTTGCATAGCACTTAATCAGTATCTTAATTATCTGTAAATCATGGAAGCATGGACACAGAAACAACGACTTGTCGGAAGACAAACAAGGCAGAAAAACAAAGGAAGGAATTGAGGCCTTGAGGCTAGCTAGCGCTTATCGTGGAATAGGAGGAGAGATGGAGCTCTTGCTGCTTGAGACTGCTGTTGGTGTGCCTTGTACCACCGTATGCCCAGGTATTTATAGGGGGCCAAGGGACGAAAGGCCTCATAGCCAGCCAACTTCTCCACCGTCCGTTCAAAATCACATCAACCTCTGGTTGAGATGGTTAGGTGGACAGTGATATCCCCAACCCACCAGGGTTTAAATTCTGGTGCTCGCATTTATCCTGAATTCATTTCAGGAATTCCGACGATACGTTTTCAGTGGGAGGAGACATTCCCGTCGACTACGAGGCGTCTACGGTGACTTCATAAAATCTCAAGATGATATGCCGACTCAGTCTCTCGGAGGTGCTCATAGGAGTAGGGTGTGCGTGTGTGCGTTCATAGAGGTGAGTGTATGCGCGTTAAATGAGCGCTTATGTCTGTACTGATGCTAAAAAAACGCTCTATCCTGCTCTCTCCCAAAATAAAAATCAAAATTTAATACTGGATTCGTATTTTTTGGGATTAATGAGCAATATCTCCTGAAATGCAGTGTATATACGCACTGGCCGTTGTTTACATGCAAATACTAACCCACCGTTTTTTGGTGTCAAATGTTACTGCATCACAGAAGATTACGCTTCCATATTTGTCTGAGCGGCTGGCAATTAATCTGGAGATCGCCTCATATATTGTGGCAATTACTTAGTTATGGCAGGGAACACATTCCAGATCGATAACAGACAGAGCGTGGGAATTCCCCAGATCAGTTTTTTTTTCTTCTATCCACTAGTGCAGAACCGGGCAATAGCACCGGTTCGTAAGGCCCTTTAGTGCCGGTTCCATAACCGGCACTAAAGTGTGGTCACTAAAGCCCCCCCCCCTTTAGTACCGGTTCAGCACGAACCAGTGCTAAAGGGCAACCACCTGGAACGAGCCAGCTCCGGGGGCCGGGAGCCCTTTAGTACCGGTTGGTAACACCAACCGGTACTAAAATGTTTGGGGGGTTTTTGGTTTTATGATTTCTTTTTCATTTAATTTTGTGTTTTTCATTTTAATTCTTTTTCGTTTGCTGGTATTTTACGGTACTACACATTGTACACGTTATGCATATATGACCTGGTCGAGCAAAAATCCCGCTATTTCCTCTTGAAGTGCTTCTACGCGCTCCGTTTCTAGGAGCTTGTCCCGCACCTCTTTGAACTGTTAAGAAAGAGATCAATATGCATGTGTATTAGTTGTGTGACTAGATATCGATAATGGTGTAAAAATTGTGTATAGTGTTCTGACAAGCGTATCCATTCCTGTCTTTGAGATCTGCTCCTTTCGGACGCCATCATGCGAATGTTCTCGCAAACGCAGAATGCACACAGATCAGTCCCCTACGCCTGCTTCAGGGCCTTTATTACGAGACTGGAATTTAATTTGATCAGATAATAATTAATCAAGCATGATAATTAAAGAGATGGCAGCTAGCTAGCTAGCTAGCTAGTACTACTTAATTACTTACCTTGGGTCGAAACCATTTCAGTTGTCGTTTCCATTCGCCTTCTGTGATGCTGATGAACCTTGCCCAAGCCCTGCCCGCCGACAAAGAAAATGAATAAAGGGGTTATTAAATAGTTCATATCATGAAATGACGAACTAAATAGGCCGAGATATATAGTTAATAATGATTGAAATTACCTGTTGACTATCCCAAACAAGATGTTGTAGTCACTATTTGCTTTGAGTAGCGAGTCCAGTATTTGAACTGTTCCGGCGTCAACTTTAATGATACACAAGATCCAATGAAATCTGCATGCACACACGTTTGCATGTCTTAATTAAGCAGGCATATGTAAGCAAAAACATGTAGCTAGCTAGTAGGCAAAAACAGAGAATTTGTAGTACAAGAAAGTGTGACTCACTGGAAGTTGTAAGGAAGTAGTATATCTTCATTGTATTTGAGGCGCTTCAAGAACTCTAGCATGTTGTCCTCTACTTGCTTTTCATAATGCTTGTTTATTTTCCATGTGTATTCATTAACGGTATTTGGGTCAATGAACCTAATGCCATAGCGTCCACCTTTTCTCATTTCATACATCTTCATCCTGCATAATACCACAGAAAATAATATAGTGAGGATAATTACAGGTAATGATTGATCAAAAGGATCACTACAGCTAGCTTGAGACTTAAATTACAGAAAGAAATCACTTACAGACAATAGCAACTGACGATAGATTTGTCGAGTGTGTCTTGATTGTATAACTGAAATAGTTCAGAATACTCAACGGTCACAGGTTTCTCCTGGTAGTAATGATCCTTCTTGACTTGCACCATGAGGAACTCTCGGTCGGATCTCTTGGTAATGTCCATGTACCATTCATGTAATTCATACATTCTCGTTGGGAGCTTCTTGACCTCTTCTGGCTTGACCAAAGGTTGGCCCCGGGCATATTTTCGTTTTATTTCCTCCTCTTTAAGCACAGGTATGTCCTCGATCTCGAGGAGTTGTCCAACAGTGATTTTGAGAGTTTCAGCCTGCATTATATGCTCCTGGGTTATTACCACATCGCCCACCTCGGGAACGTAAACTGTTTGGCCACAATAATATTGGGCGCGCGTACTGTCACGTGTTGTTGGCGGCACAACAAGCGGGGGATCGATTGCGCCGCCTGTTCTCCCAGCTGGGCAACGGTTTTCCCGCATTTTTTGACAGCTGCTTATTGTTTGCTCGAGCTTGAGCTCGCCTCCTTCTGTAGACGTTGTCGATGTAACTTCCTGATGTGGCGCTCATAGTCTGTGTCAACAGGCTTAGGAGCTGGTGGTTGAGCCATACGAATGAAGTGGTCAACTACTTCCACAGGCACTTTCTCCCTTGGCGGCGGTGGCGGTTTCGGTCCAAAATGGGCGTCGACTTCTGCCCGCACTATGGCATTGGTTTGCTCCTCGGTCCTGTCGTAAGCCCTCACAGGAAGAGGAGTAGTGAGGTTTGGACCATATTTATATCGCTTGCCTCCGCATGTACTTCCTGTACTATGACCTCGACTCGTACCGCTACGCACCATAGCTGCGGGGTGTCTCTTCTGCGATTGCTGAGGCGGCGGAGACGGCTGACGGGGCTGAGTTGGACGAGGAGGAGCGGCTTGAAGCTGTGCCGGACTTGCAGTGGCCTGAGGTTGTGCTGGACTTGGAGGAGGAGTGGACGTCTGACGCTGTGTCGGACTTGGAAGAGGAGTGGTCTGACACTTTGCCGGACTTGGAGGAGGAGGAGTGGCCTCACGCGTTGGTGGACTTGGAGGAGCGGGAGTCTGCTGACTCGGTGGCGGACTTCGACGAGGAGTCGGGTGACGCGGTGTCGGTGGCCTTCGAAAGATGATGCAATCCTTTCTCCATAGGATGATACGATGTTTGGCATCTCCGAGTGTGTGCTCCTCGTCACCTCCAGGAATGTCAAGATCTAGCCCCGAATATTGGTCCACCACCTCATCAACCACGACACGAGCATAGCCTACTGGAATCGGGTTGCAATGGAAGGTTGCATCGGGGGAATTTGTATAAGCAACACTGTCCGCCACCTTCAAGGATATGTTCTTAATTTTGAAGTGTAGCTCACAGTTAGTGTTCTCCGCGATATCATCCACGGGGTATCTATCCAGCATTGCGTCAAACGGGGCGGAACCCACGCTGCTTCTCGGCATGGATGGGGCGGTGGTATCCAATGTCGGATCATCCGCTAGTTGCTGCAGCTGCTGAGACCCCCTTTGCTGGCTAAGTGAGTTGATCTGCTCCTGCTGCCGCTGGAATTAGATTGCCAAGTCCGCGTGTGCTGATTCTAGGCCTTGAAGGCGTTCATAGTCGAGCTTCCTCTGCTCCTCCTCCATCTTCCTCTTCTTCTCCTCCGCAATCTTCTTTCTCGCACGGGTTCTGTAGTCGGCGTTCCAGTCCGAAAACCCCTCATACCACGGAATAGCGCCCATGCCTTGTGTTCTTCCCAGGTGTTCAGCATTTCCCAGGGCACGCGTAAGCTCGTCGTTCTCTCTGTTGGGCTCGAACAACCCGGACCGAGCCTCTTCTATTGCAACAAGTAGCTTATCTTCGGCTCCGTCCAGACATGCCTTCTTGGAAACTTTGCCTGTCTTCGGGTCCAACTCCCCCCCAAGCGCATAGAACCAAGTCCTGCACCTGGGGGCCAGCTCAATGTTTCTGGAGTGACACTTGCATCCAGCATCTCTTTCTCAGACTTATCCCACTTAGGCATTCCCACCGCATAGCCACCTGGCCCCAGCTTATGGAACTTATCCTTTTTTGCGGCATTGGCCTTGTTTATTCTTGACCGTTCCTTAGATAATTCTGAATCCTTGAATTTCACAAAATCGTCCCAATGAGCACTTTGATTCTCTAGTGTTCCCTCGAATACTGGAGTCTTCCTTCCTCCCTTGACATACTTCTCCCATTCACGATTCTTGTGGTTCTTGAATGCAACCACCATCTTCCTAAGAGCAGCGTCCTTGACTTTCTGCACATCTGCTTCTGTGAAATGATCTGGTAGGGTGAAATGTTCCATGAGAGTATCCCAAAGCAGACTTTTTTGTCTGTCGTCGACAAAAGTAAGATCTGGACGTGGCTTTGCTGGCTTTCTCCATTCTTAAAGGGAGATCGGGAGTTGGTCCTTCACAAGAACTGCGCACTGACGAACAAACTTGTCCGCAATCTTCTTAGGCGCTAATGGTTCACCATTACGTTTGATTGCCTCGATATTATACTTTACGCCCTCCTTCAACTTTTTGTTCGGGCCTCGTTTCGTCCTTTTGCCTGAAGATTTGCTCGATCCGGATGGCTGAAAGAAGAAAGATCGATTCGTTAATATATCTTCAACTCATTTAAAACATGTGATGATCACCAGATGCCTGCTTATATAAATATATATACCTCTCCGGTGTTGTCATAATCGTAGTTCATGACTTCATCAATTCGGTCGTCGCGATCGAATTTCATATCACCCTCTCCGGTGTAGTTTAGAAATTCGGAGCCGTCATAATCTTCTTCATTCTGATCATCACCTGGCCCGCGTATTATATCGAACATGGTCTGTTCTCCCTCTCTGTTGGTATTGTCCGCCATAGCTTTTATTTAATTATGTCAAAAGAAATATAAAACAATTTAGTATTCAAATTACATCGTCTCGAATAATAGATATAATCTCAAATACATCGTCTCAAATAATAGATATAATCTCGAATACATCGTCTCGAATAATAGATATAATCTCGAATACATCGTCTCGAATAATAGATATAATCTCGAATACATCGTCTCGAATAATAGATATAATCTCGAATACATCGTCTCGAATAATATATAATCTCGAATACATCGCCTTGAATATTATATATCGAGTACATCACTGGCTAGGTAGCTAATAAAGATCGAATACTACAGAAGAATCTACGACACTCGCGGTTCCTGCGGCGCGGGCGGTGGACACCCAAAGAGAAGGAACCCTCACAGGATCATAGCTGAAGTGAGATCCCTGAAGAAACTGCCAGGTATTGGAGAACCTGCCGCCCTCTAACGCAACCATGTAGCGATGGACGTGCCCGTCCTCCACCCTGACACGGCGACGTACCACCTCCGGCGGGGTTGGCTCCCTCCGCACCGAAACTGGCCCACGCGAAAGCTACCAAATGAGATCAGGGTCGACGACGGGACCCGGAGCCGGGTTCCTCATCAAGCGGCGCGCCCCTCCAGGCAGCACCTCCTAGTGCCAACCCGGTGGAGCCCAGTCCCGGACATGGGTCAGTCGGATGTCGTCGCGGACGGGTCGACGGCGAGGATGCGGGCCGGGCATCATTGAGAACAAATACTAGCTATATGCCCGCAAAAAGTAACATTTTTTTAATGATTGGATTTTGATAACTAAAATTTCTAACATTTCTATATAACTACATTTCTATAACATTTTTCTAATATTTCTAGAACTAAAAAAAGAAAAATTTCTAACTTTCTTATAACTATTTCTATAACTAAAAAAAGAAAATTTTCTAACAATTCTAACTTTTTTATAACTATTTCTATAACTAAAAACAGAAAAATTTCTAACAATTCTAACATTTCTAACTATTCTAACAATCCTAACATTTCTAATATTTCTAAAAAACAGAAAAATTTCTAACAATTTCTAAAAAAATAGAAAAATTTCTAACAATTCTAACTTTTTTATAACTATTTCTATAACTAAAAAATAGAAAAATTTCTAACAATTCTAACATTTCTAACTATTCTAACAATTCTAACATTTCTAACTATTTCTAAAAAACAGAAAAATTTCTAACAATTTCTAAAAAACAGAAAAATTTCTAACAAGTGTGTGTGTGTGTGCGCGCTCACCGGCGAGGCGAGAGGCGGCGGGGGGTGGCGACGGGGACGGCGACGGGCGCGGCGACGACGGGGACAGTGACGGGGCGGCGTTGACGGGGACGGGACCGTACGGGCCGGGGCGGCGACGACGACGGGACGTACGGGGCGGCGACGACGGGGACGCGGACGACGCGAGACGGGCCGGGACGGGGCGGCGGTGACGACGGGGACGACGGGGCGGCGACGACGGGGACAGGGCGGCGACGGGGGCGGCGACAAGGGATGGAGACGTACGGGGGGGCGCGGCGGGCGACGGTGCAGAGGAGAAGAAGCAGATGAGAAACTGAAATTTTCATAAGTGTTGTTTATATAGGAGGGGCCTTTAGTACCGGTTGGAGCCACCAACCGGTACTAAAGGCCTGTTTTGGCCAGGCCAAGCGGCGGGAAGCGACTCCCTTTAGTACCGGGTGGTGGCTCCAACCGGTACTAAAGGCCCCCCCTTTAGTACCGGTTGGTGGCACGACCCTGTACTAAAGGGGGTGCGCTGGCGCAGGTGCGGTGCGGAAAGTTTAGTCCCACCTCGCTAGCCGAGGGGCGACCGCACTGGTTTATAAACCCCCGTGTGGTAGCTCTCTCGAGCTCCTCTCCAAAGCAGGCCTACTGGGCCTACATGTTCTGTGCTGCCCTGTAGGCCTACTGGGCCTTTGCGGGCCTGCATCCTGGCCCAACAACAGGTTGGGTTTCTAGTCGTATGCCGGCCGCTTTGGCCTAGTAGGCGGGCTTTTTTTTGCTTTATTTATTTTTGAGTTGTTTTTTTGTGTATTTAGAGTTTCTTTGTGAATATTTTTGCTTTAGGTACAAAAAATTACAAACTTTTTGTTAGTGCCCGTAGTTTTCAAATTTGAATAGTTTAAATTTTGAATTATTTGAAATTAGTGTGAATCACTAGTTTGTAAATAACTTAACTTTAAAATGAGTAAAGGCATGAAAGAATTTGTTTGCATATAAAATTTCTTCGCGTTTCAAATGCCAAAACACATAATTAACTACCCTAACTATTACAGAGATTCCCTTCTAGGTGTGAAACACAGAAGAAAGTGATGATAGTGAAGCCGATCACAACCCAGATCTTTGGGTGTGAAACTTTTTCTTCGCGTGTGTCCCTTTGCGCCGTAACCATGGAAAATCTTCATCATTTAACGGGATGCTCGGGTCAATATTCACTGTGAATGGAGCAATTTCATCAAACTTTTCATAATCTTCTGACTTGTCTGTCTTGTCATCAACTCCCACGATGTTTCTCTTCCCAAAAAGAACTATGTGCCGCTTTGGCTCATCGTACGATGCATTCGCTTCCTTATCTTTTCTTTTTCTTGGCTTGGTAGACATGTCCTTCACATAGAAAACCTGTGCCACATCATTGGCTAGGACGAATGGTTCGTCTGCATACGCAAGATTGTTGAGATCCACTGTTGTCATTCCGTACTGCGGGTCTTCCGTTACCCCGCCTCGTGTCATATTGACCCATTTGCACCGAAACAAAGGGACCTTCAAACCACGTCGATAGTCAAGTTCCCATATGTCCTGTATATAACCATAATATGTTTCCTTTCCCATCTTGGTTTCTGCATCAAAGCGGACACCACTGTTTTGGTTGGTGCTCTTCTTATCTTGGGCAATCGTGTAAAATGTATTACCATTTATCTCGTACCCTTTGAAAGTCATTATATTCGAAGATGGTAACTGGGACAGCAAGTACATGTCATCTTCAATAGAGGTGTCATGCATGGTACGTGTCTGCAACCAGCTGGCGAAACTCTTGGTTTGTTCACGTGTAATCCAGTCATCAGACCGCTCCGGGTGTTTGGAGCGTAGCAAATTCTTGTGTTCATCCATATACGGAGCCACCAAGGCGGAATTCTGTAGAACTGTGTAGTGTGCTTCAGTGAGAGAATATCTGTCCATACATATTATTTGTTCCCCTCCTAGCGTGCCTTTTCCATCCAGTCTGCCCTTATGCCATGATTCAGGAACACCAATCGGCTTAAGGTCAGGAATATAGTCAATACAAAACTCAATGACCTCCTCATTTTGACGGCCCTTGGAGATGCTTCCTTCTGGCCTAGCACGGTTATGAACATATTTCTTTAAGACTCCCATGAACCTCTCAAAGGGGAACATATTGTGTAGAAATACAGGACCCAATACGTTAATCTCTTCGCATAGGTGAACTAGGACGTGCGTCATGATGTTGAAGAAGGATGGTGGGAACACCAACTTGAAACTGACAAGACATTGCACCAAATCATTCTCTAACCTTGGTATGATTTCTGGATCGATTACCTTCTGAGAGATTGCATTGAGAAATGCACATAGCTTCACAATGGCTAATCGAACGTTTTCCGGTAGAAGCCCCCTTAATGCAACCGGAAGCAGTTGCGTCATAATCACGTGGCAGTCATGAGACTTTAGGTTCTGGAATTTTTTTCTCTGCCATGTTTATTATTCCCTTTATATTCGACGAGAAGCCAGACGGTACCTTAATACTGAGCAGGCATTCAAAGAAGATTTCCTTCTCTTCTTTGATAAGAGCATAGCTTGCATGACCCTGATGTATGCCGTCTTTTCCGTGCATACATTGCTGGTCCTCTCGTGCCTCAGGTGTATCTTTTGTCTTCCCATAGACGCCCAAGAAGCCAAGCAGGGTCACACAAAGATTCTTCGTCACGTGCATCACGTCGATTGCGGAGCGGACCTCTAGGTCTTTCCAATAGGGCAGGTCCCAAAATATAGATTTCTTCTTCCACATGGGTGTGCGTCCGTCAGCGTCATTCGGAACAGGTTGTTCACCAGGACCCTTTCCAAAGACCACCTTCAAATCCTTGACCATATCATGTACATCAGCACTAGTACGGTGGCGAGGCTTCGTCCGGTGATCCGCCTCACCTTTGAAATGCTTGCCTTTCTTTCCTACGGGATGCCTGCTCGGAAGAAATCAACGATGTCCCAGGTACACATTCTTCTTACAATTAGCCAAATATATACTGTCGGTATCGTCCAAATAGTGCGTGCATGCGCGGTATCCCTTGTTTGTCTGTCCTGAAAGGTTACTGAGAGCAGGCCAATCATTGATGGTCACGAACAGCAACGCCTTTAGGTCAAATTCTTCCCCCATGTGCTCATCCCACGCACGTACACCTGTTCCATTCCACAGTTGTAAGAGTTCTTCAACTAATGGCCTTAGGTACACATCAATGTCGTTGCCAGGTTGCTTAGGGCCTTGGATGAGCACTGGCATCATAATGAACTTCCGCTTCATGCACAACCAAGGAGGAAGGTTATACAAACATAGAGTCACAGGCCAGGTGCTATGGTTGCTGCTCTGCTCCCCAAAAGGATTAATGCCATCTGCGCTTAGACCAAACCATACGCTCCTTGCGTCATCTGCAAACTCCTTCCCGTACTTTCTTTTGATTTTTCTCCACTGCGACCCGTCAGCGGGTACTCTCAACTTTCCATCTTTCTTACGGTCTTCTCTGTGCCATCGCATCGCCTTGGCATGCTCTTTGTTTTGGAACAAACGTTTCAACCGTGGTATTATAGGAGCATACCACATCACTTTGGCAGGAATCTTCTTCCTGGGGCGCTCGCCCTCGACATCACCAGGGTCATCGCGGCTGATCTTATAGCGCAATGCACCACATACCGGGCAAGCATTCAAATCCTTGTACTCACCGCGGTAGAGGATGCAATCATTAGGGCATGCATGTATCTTCTGCACCTCTAACCCTAGAGGGCAGACAGCCTTCTTTGCTTCGTACGTACTCTCGGGCAATTCGTTGTCCTTTGGAAGCATATCCTTTATCATTACCAGCAACTTTCCAAATCCCTTGTCAGATACATCATTCTCTGCCTTCCATTGCAGCAATTCCAGTGTGGTGCCCAGCTTTTTCTTGTCACCTACGCAATTCGGGTACAACAATTTTTTGTGATCCTCTAACATGCGCTGCAACTTCTTCTTCTCCAAATCACTTGCGCAGTTTCTCTTTGCATTGGCAATGGCCGAACCTAGATCATCAACGGGCTCATCTGATGCCTCTTCTTCAGCTTCTTCCCGCATTGCCGGCTCAGCTTCTTCCCGCATTACCGGCTCAGCTTCTTCCCCCATTGTTGTATCATCGTATTCAGGGAACCCATGGCCAGGATAGCTGTCATCGTCCTCTTCTTCTTCATTGTCTTCCATCGTAACCCCTCTTTCTCCGTGCTTGGTCCAAACATTATAGTGGGGCATGAAACCGGACTTAAACAGGTGGACGTGAATGGTTCTTGACATAGAGTAATTGTGACCATTCTTACAGCAAGCACATGGACAAGGCATAAAACCATCCGCCCGCTTGTTTGCCTCAGCCGCAAGCAGAAAAGTATGCACGCCCTCAACGAACTGGGGAGAGCATCGGTCATCGTACATCCATTGCCGGCTCATCTTCATTACACAACACCGAATAGACCAAATTAATACAAGTTCATACATAAAGTTCATACAACACTTAAATGCAACAAACAAATAACTCTCTAGCTAAAGCATTTAAATGCAACAACAAATACGATCAAGATCGCAACTAAGGTAACAATGGATCCAACAGCATAATGATACCAAGCCTCACTATCGATGGCATATTTTCTAATCTTTCTAATCTTCAAGCGCATTTTCTCCATCTTGATCTTGTGATCATGGACGACATCGGCAACATGCAACTCCAATTCCATCTTCTCCCCTCAATTCTTTTCAATTTTTCCTTCAAATCCTCGTTTTCTCTTTCAACTAAATTTAACCTCTCGACAATAGGGTTGGTTGGAATTTCCGGTTCAACTACCTCCTACATACAAATATCTATGTCAACTTAATGGGCATAATTTGTCATAAACACGAAATGCAACTAGTTTTAAAAGAGAATATATATACCACATCCGAATCATAACAAGGACGAGGGCCGACGGGGACGGATATCAAAACCATAGCACTATATGTATAACAAACAACGTACGGGTAAGATAATTATACGAGTAACAATATATCCAAATCACACAAACATCAATTTTTATATAAAATTTCATGAACAAGAGGCTCACCACAAGGTGGTGCCGGCGACGGGACGGTGCGGGCGATCGACGGTGGTTACGACGGAGATTTAGAAGGCACTAAGTAAACCACACCTACATATGCAAACTAAGTGTTATTTTTGACCTCAAATTGCATATAAATCAAATACTAGCACATATATATATATATATATCCTCCCAAATTACTAAACTCATAAATTAATCACTATATAAAGCATTGCAAGAGCTAATCTAGCAATGAGAGATGAAAGGACAAAGTTGCTAACCTTTGTGATCATTTGAATGGATCGGGGCCTTCAAATCTTGACAAATTTTGGGCAAAATGTGTGATGAGCTCGAGAGGAAGAGGGGAAGAACAGAGAGGAGAGGGGAAAGGGGAAGAACAGAGCGAGCTTGGGTGGACGAAGGGTTTATGTAGGACGACCTTTAGTACCGGTTTGTGCCAAGAACCGGTACTAAAGGGGCTGGAGGGGCCCCAGTCTGACAACATCCTGCCACCACTCTCATTAGTACCGGTTCGTGGCACGAACCGGTGCTAAAGGTTCGCCACGAACCGGTACTAATGAAAGTGGCCCGACTAGCCGTTGGAACCGGCACTAATGTGCTTCACGTTTGACCATTTTTCTACTAGTGATCACTAATTGGGTACCGTATGTGTGCATGCGCCCAATATATCAATCTAGCTGGCTGAAAGTGAACCAAATACAAGAGCAATTAGACCAAATTATATATGTACTGCGACTGAGAAGCTATAGTCCGCTGTAGCCTTTTCAGCAAGATGCCGCTAAATGGTCGCATTCACAAATAGTCCGCTTTAGCCCGCTATAGCTCCGCTATAACTGATTTGGAGGCCCGCTGCTATTTAAAACATTGGTTCAAACAGGAACTAGTTTGATCCAAGAATAAGTCTAATTTTGTTGATGCATAAAGAAAAATTAAGTTGCATTTCACACAAAAATGAATATAAACCACTACAAATGAAAATTCAAAACTGAAATAACTGTGTTGTTGTGAGAGTTCCAGTCCCTAGTATATGACGTCGACGTGAAAGTTTTACAAACAGCACTACAATATTATTATTTTGAAAAATGGTAGGTTTTATTGGCTCAAAATAGAGTATCAAGAAAATACATAATACAAAGAGCACACACCCGGTCTCTGCGTAACTAGGATGCACACAACCAACACCAACTCACACACAAGAAAAAACACACGGCAACTAGCAAAGTCATATAAGGCCGATGCTATGTGTAGGTAAGGAAAAAAGAAAAAAGCCCCAAAGCGATAAGATCCATGATCGGCAAACTACAACAACGAACATATCTACACCAACCATCTCATGGCACCACATGGACGACGAGGTTTGTCAACAGCAACGCCTTCGGGAAGGGTGCGACACTCAAGTGTCGCGGTCACCGGATCCAACCACCAAGGATAGAATCTTGGTTTTCACCCTGAAGAACAGTCTAAGCATATCTGAGCAATGTCTTAAACAAGGTAACGACATAAGAAAGCATCGTCATTGCCAGGTATCACCACTCGGGTGTGACCTAGGCTTTCGCCCCAGGGCTGAAGACCGGGTGTTCAAATAGCACCATCTTTGACGTCACGCATGTGTTGTAGCCACCACTTTTCCATGAACCCAGCAGCAACATGTGATGTGACACTGCCACTGCACACCATCCCTCTGTGTCAAGACATCGTCCATTATTTGTATCTCACCGCCGAAGTCAACAATGGGATCAGGAGAGATGAACCCTCCCAGAGACATTTCGATGACCATTACTGTTGGGGATATTACTACTGGGCGTAAACCGGCCTATCTGGGCCGGATCAACTTCATCAGTAGCTCCAGAAGTGATAAAGCCCAAGAAGGCAGATGAGGGCCTAAGGCCCGTAGCCGGTTCAAGACTTGTAGTTGTAAACCGGAAATTGTATGTAAACTTGTATTGTAAGCTAGGAATAAGGAGAGACCAACCCGGATACGAATATCGACCGGTGTTGGGACTCTGTGAACCGACGGGTGTCACCCGTGTATATAAGGGGACGACTAGGCGACGGTTCAAGGACAACAGACAACAACTCGAGACATAGGCGAAGCTTATTGGCTCCCTAGTCATCGAAACCCCATCAATTCCATCACAACTAGACGTAGGCTTTTACCTTTCATTGAAGAGGCCGAACTAGTATAAACTCTCTTGCGTCCCTATGTCCGCTTTAGCCCCTTCAAGCTAACCCGTCGTGATGGCTCCACGACTAAGTCCTTTCTCTAGGACATCTGCCGTGACAAAACCACGACAGTTGGCGCCCACCGTGGGGCTATCGCACGATGGTTTCCGGTTCTTGGAGGGCCGCTTTGAAGGACTTGAGGGCTACGCCCTAGGCCGGATGACTAAGAGTCGTCGCGGCAAGCTCTACATCGACGATGCAGGCTGGGGCCCCGAGGCCGGCTCAATTGAGTACGGTACCGGGTCCCCTTTGGCGGCATTCACGTTTTCATTGGCATGATCGGTGAACCGGGCCCTGAGCCGGACATCTGCACCGACCTCGTCGAGACGGCTCAGCGTGCGCGATCCGCCCGAGTTAAACCGGCCGTGAAGCGTGCCTTCGTGGGAGTCATACATGGAGGAGGTTATGAGGACGGATCGGAATTTCGCGATGCGATCGTTGTTTGTTCCGGTGACGAGTCTTCGACCGGAGAAACCGAATCTCTTTATCAGCTACAAGATGGCCAGATTGGGAGCTGTTCCGATGGTGACAGTATTCCAGACCCCTCTGATCTGCCCAACCGGGTTGGAATATTCATAGCCAGAACACAAGCGGCGCTTCATTCTTTGACAGCTGCGGCAACGATCTCCAGTTCAGCAGCGGTGACGGCTGCCAGGGCAGGAGGCCCTGTGCGGCCGCTGGCTCAGGTTCTATCAGAACTGTTTGATGCATTGGTTGTGCTTGTGGCAGAGGTTAATCCACCGGATCAGGATGTTCACAACGCAGAGATTGCAAAGGTAAAGGAACAGATCACCCAGGCCAAGGTAGATTTGGCAGCCGAGGACGCCAGAATGGCCGCAGAGCAGGCCGCTTTAGACGCACAGGCATACCGGCTTATGTTGGACCAGAGCGCGTCACATAAAGTCATGAGGAGGAAGCACCGATCCCGTTTACCTCCGGTTTTCGAGGCCAGAGACCTTTCCAACACTCCAGGACCAAGAGCCGGCAATCCGCTGGAGGGAAACCGGGAAGAAGCCCCTGGGACCAGTGCACCGGTTCAGCCTCGTCAGATGGACCCGCCTCGTCAAAACACCGTCATACCTCGAGCTGCTTTAACACCTCCGGGTCACTACTCCAACCCAATGGACAATCTTGTTGCCACTGCTGCACGGCTGGAGGCCATTCCAATTGAAGGTGACTCGCCGTAGGTAGTGGAGATGTGACGGGTCAAGGAGCTTCTGAGGACAGCTTTGGTCCAACAGGAAGCGTACTCGTACAGCCACGACCGGATCCACTCGACCCCCCGTCCAAGCCGGAGCTATAGTAGACATATGGATGAACCGGCAGTGCCAAGTAATGAACGACGGGGAGCACCCCGTGACAACAACCCGGCGGGTGGTGCTGATAACGCTCAGGGAGTGGTGGACCGGGCCCGCGCGCGCAGGGAGGCCGAGTTAGCCGCACAGCATCAGGCCCGGCAGCTCACGCCGGTTCGTCCAACCACCTCGACTGAACCTGGTGTTACTTCTAGTTCTTTGGGGGTACCTTGCCTTATCCCCGCTTTACGCAACGTGCGCCTGCCCAAGGATTTCAAAGGCCCGCGCAAGGTACCGAATTACACGGCGGATCAACCTCCAGAGACATGGGTGGAGAGTTATGAGATGGCCATGGAGATGCTTGATGTGGATGACGTGGCGTGTGCGAAATACTTCACCATGATGCTTGAAGGAACGGCCCGTACTTGGTTAAAAAGCTTGCCGGCTAATTCTATCAGTTCATGGGCCCAGTTACGAGCCCGGTTTATCAGCAATTTCAAGGATACCTGTAAACAGCCTATGTCAATAGTAGACTTAGCTGCGTGCGTCCAGGAGGAAGGAGAATCAACGACTCATTGGATGCGCCGGGTTTCACAAGTGTTGCACTCCTCAGACCGCATCAACGCCGACACTGCAGTATTAACTATAGAAGGCAACTGCCGGTTTGGGCTCCTGAAGCTAAAGTTGGGACGGATGAAGCGTCATTGCACCGACATGGGGACCCTCATGGCCGCTTTGGTGAAATATGCTGATTCTGATAGTACCAAGGATCCCGAATCTATGATGACAAGACAGGAAAAGGAAAGAAGAACAGCAGCTCAAAAGGTTAGCAGCATCACTGGGCAGGCAATGGTGGTGGAGGCAAGCGTAAAGCGGATGGTAACATGGACTTTGTGGCTAATACCAACGCATAGGACAATGGCCAGCGACTCAAAGGTAGACCAAAAAATCGTAATGGAGCACCCAACCCTAACCCAAACCGCCTAAACTATCTGCTAAACCAGCCCTGTCCAAAACATGGGACGAAGGAGGTGCCAGCAAACCACCTTTGGAAGGATTGCTTTATTATGCAGGAGTTCAAGAATTCTAATAATTTCCGGTATGATCACGAATCTGGCGGTGGCTCAGGATCCGGGACGGGTTACGATGGAGGAAGTTCCGGTTCAGGATTCAATGGTAATCCGGGCGGACATAATGGTCAAAATAGTCAGAACAACCAGGGTGGTTACAACCAACAGCAGCAACAGTCAGGTTACCAGAGCAACCCAAAGCAGCTGAGTAGTGGGCAGTACCATGTCTTCACCACTAGCTTGGACAAGCGAGACCGGAAGGTTCAGAGGCGGGCGGTCAACTCTGTTGAACCGGCCATACCCCGTTATCTACGTTGGTCTGAGCAGCCCATCATATGGAGCAGAGAAGATCACCCTCCCCAGGTCGATAATCCGGGTCAGTTGGCTCTAGTGGTGGCGCCTCAGGTGGGAGGTTACAAGTTCACCAAGGTGCTCATGGATGGAGGGAGCAGCATTAACATCCTGTACTATGAGACCTTCCGTCGTATGGGACTAACAGATAAGAATCTCAAACCATCTAACACAGCATTCCATGGTGTAGTGCCTGGCAGATCAGCGTATCCCGTTGGTAAGATAGCTCTCGAAGTGGCCTTTGGGGATGACCATGATTCCAGGTCGTAGACATTGACGTTTGAAGTGGTGAAAATCCAGAGTCCATATCACGCCCTGTTTGGGCGACCGGCTTACGCCAAGTTTATGGCACGGCCCTGTTATGTGTATTTGCAGCTCAAGATGCCGGGTCACAGGGGGACAATAATGGTTCACGGAAGCCACAAAATCGCTTTGGAGTGCGAGGAAGGAGATGCGGCTTATGCAGAGTCGGTTTGTGCCACCGAGGAGTTAAAGTATTATAAGGACAATGTTGATCCGGCGGACATGACTCCATTAAAAAAGCCAACTATGAAGCATGATCCGGCCCTGAAGTTCAAATCGGCAGCAGAAACTAAGCTTGTTGACTTCACACCTGGCGATTCGTCCAAGCAGTTCAGCATCAGTGCCAACTTGGATCCGAAATAGGAAAGCGCGCTCATCGAGTTCATCCGTGAGAATCGGGACATTTTTGCATGGAAGCCCTCAGACATGCCAGGTGTACCGAGGCAACTCGCTGAGCACACCCTTAATGTGGTCCTAAGTATAAACCAGTGAAACAGTTCCTCCGCCGGTTTAACGAAGAAAGACGGAAGGCGATTGGTGAAGAGGTTGCCAGGCTCTTAGCAGCTGGCTTTATTGTTGAAGTTTTTCATCCTGAGTGGCTTGCCAATCCGGTACTGGTCCTCAAGAAAAACGGCACCTGGCGCATGTGTGTGGATTACACAGATCTTAATAAAGCTAGTCCAGCAGATCCTTTTGCCCTCCCCCGTATTGATCAAATTATTGATGCTACGGCAGGTTGTGAGCGTTTAAGTTTTTTGGATGCATACTCTGGCTATCATCAGATCAAGATGGCAGTTAAGGACCAGGAGAAGACGGCATTTATAACTCCCTTTAGAGCCTTCTGCTATGTGTCTATGCCCTTTGGGCTCAAGAGTGCCTAGGCAACTTATCAACAGTGTGTACAAAATTGTCTTCACAAGAAGATTGGCCGTAATGTACATGCTTACGTGGATGATGTCGTGGTCAAGTCTAGGGAGAAAGAGACTTTGATTGATGATTTGAAGGATCCTTTTGATAACCTGAGGACATACAAGATGATGCTTAATCCGGACAAGTGTGTTTTTGGTGTACCGGCAGGCAAGCTATTAGGTTTTCTGGTGTCCAACAGGGGAATTGAGGCTAATCCGGAGAAGATCACGACCATCACCTCCCTGGCTAAACCAAAGTGTATCAATGATGTTCAACGACTGGCCGGCCGGATTGCAGCATTAAGCCGGTTTATCAGTCGTCTTGGTGAGAAGGCAATCCCTTTGTATCAGATGTTGAAAAAGACGGATCAGTTTGTCTGGAGTTCTGCTGCTGATGAAGCGTTTGAGGACCTAAAGCGGCAATTGGCCAATCTGCCGGTGCTCACCGCTCCCATTGACAAGGAGCCATTGCTACTATATGTTGCAGCCAATGTTCGGGCGGTCAGCGTGGCCATTGTGGTGGAACAAAAGGAGGCAGGTAAGGAGCATCCGGTTAAACGTCCGGTCTATTATATCAGCGAGGTACTGATCGAGTCCAAGCAAAGGTATCCGCATTGGCAGAAGCTGGTGTATGGAGTTTTTATGGCAAGCCGGAAGCTTAACCAATACTTCCAAGGACACCCAATTACGGTGGTCAGTTCTGCTCCTTTGGGAGATATCATCCAGAACCGGGAAGCAACTGGCCGGATTGCAAAGTGGGCTATAGAGCTAGGGCCGTACGGTTTGAAGTATGTGCCTCGGACAGCGGTTAAGTCTCAAGCACTTGTTGATTTCATCAATGATTGGACGGAAATGCAAGCACCTGAAGAAAAGCTGGATCACACGTATTGGACCATCCATTTTGATGGATCCAGGCAGTTGGAAGGCTCGGGGGCTGGAGTCGTATTAACTTCCCCACGAGGTGATAAGTTTTGTTATGTTCTCCGCTTAATGTTCCCTTGTACTAACAATGCAGCTGAGTATGAAGCCTTGCTCCATGGTCTCCGGATGGCTAAGGAGATGAATCTAAGTCGAGTTAAGTGCTTCGGTGACTCGGACCTTGTGGCTCAGCAAGTGTCTGGCACTTGGGACTCCAAGGACCCACTCATGGCAGCATATCATCGTGAGGTGGATGCTGTTGCAGGTTATTTCAAAGGCTATCAGGTGGACCACGTGGACCGGCGGAAAAATGAAGCGGCGGATGCTTTAAGCCGGTTGGGTTCTCAGCGCAAACCGGTCCCGCCCAACGTTTTTATGGATGTGTTGCATAACCCGTCGGTCAAGATCCCTAGTGAAGAGGATTTGGCTATTCCTGATCCGGAGGCTCAAATGGTGGCAGCTCTTCATGTTATTCTGGATTGGACGCTTCCTTACCTGGCGTACAAGAACTGGGGCGACTTGCCAAAGGATGAGATTCTGGCCCGGCAGATAATCCGGCGATCCAAGTCCATGGCTATTATCAACGGTGAGTTGCAGCATTGCAGTGTGTCAGGAGCTTTTCAACGCTGCGTGTCTCCTGAAGAAGGCCGTGAAATTTTGCGTGAGATCCACGAAGGGGATTGTGGTCACCACGCCGGTTCAAAGTCTCTGGTGGCTAAAGCGTTTCGCCATGGCTTCTATTGGTTAACTGCTCATGCTGATGCGGAGGATCTGGTCAGACGATGTGATGGTTGCCAAAGGTTTTCAAGACGTGCTCATGTACCGGCTCAAGAATTGAGAATGATTCCAATTACTTGGTCATTTGCCACTTGGGGGCTGGATATGGTTGGGCCTTTCAAAAGGTCCAAAGATAAGAAAACCCACCTCCTGGTGGCGGTTGACAAGTTTACAAAGTGGGTGGAGGCAGAACCTGTTAGCAAGTGTGATGCGGCCACGGCGGTTCAGTTCATCAAAAAGGTGATTTTCCGGTTTGGCTTTCCACACAGTATTATCACAGATAATGGTACCAATTTGTCCAAAGGTGCTATGAAAGAGTTCTGCGAACGAGAGCACATCCAGCTCGACGTTTCATCAGTGGCACATCCATAGTCCAATGGTCAAGCAGAAAGAGCTAATCAAGAGATCTTGAGAGGCATCAAGCCCCGGCATGGTTCCTTTGTAGAGAACGCCGGGTTGTTGGGTAGAAGAATTACCATCTGTGTTATGGAGCATCAATACAACACCCAATAGATCAACATGATACACACCGTTTTTCATGGTTTATGGAGCGGAGGCGGTTCTCCCCAGTGATATCCGTCATGATTCACCTCGTGTGACGGCTTATATTGAAGCGGACAACGAGACAGCATGGCAAGATGCTTTGGACCGGTTGGATGAAGAGCGTGACATCGCAGCCGCCCGATCGGTGATTTACCAGTAGGATCTTCGTCGTTATCACAGCCGCCGAGTCAGAACCAGAACCTTTCAGGAAGGAGACTTGGTGCTTCGGCTCATCCAAGATCAGACTGATATGCATAAATTATCCCCACCTTGGGAGGGACCTTTCATGGTCAGCAAGAATCTGCACAATGGGTCGTACTATCTGATCGATATTCGAGAGCATAAAGACTCACGCACATCAGAGGAGGAGACCAACAGGCCGTGGAACATAGCTCATCTTCGGCCTTACTATACCTGAGCCATTGGCTATACTTATGTACATATTATGGCAATGTATATATTATGATTAAATATAATAAATCGGAGCCTCAGCTAAAGCGGGGTATCTGTTCTTTTACATCATGTGAGGTTACACGGAGTTGCTCTAAAGCGGCCTCCGGTTTACCCCTTGAGTTAGCTTTACAAAAGCATCATATCACTTGGAGGATTGGTCGTGTCCGAACCAATACCATGCCTCTTGATAGGCGAAAGCCACCAGATCACTTGGGGACTTGGTCACGTCTGAACCAGTCATGCCTCTTGATCGGCCTAAGGCCACAGAATCACTTGGGGGCTTGGTCGAACCCGAACCATGACCATGCCACTTGATCGGCATAAATGCCACGGTTTCATTTGGGGACCTGGCTGACTAGAACCATAGTTACACCTAACGGGAGCTTGGTCGTGTTCGGCCATGGTAACACCATCTGATCAGCTCAAATAAACCTTTTTTGCATTTTCTTTATACTTTTTCTTTGAAGGGGGGTTTTTTGCCTTTTATTATGTTTTTTAAACCGACAAAGTTTTTTAACCAATCAATTGACGGAACACAGTTCACATCAATCCGGAGACTATTTGCCCGGTTTGATCCTTGTTGTTAACATCCTCTTATGGAGTAACACAGGTGTTTATTATAACCCGGCATGGTGTACCTGGTAAACCAGCGTCATATATATATACAGGAGCTGTTATCTCCTCCAACAGTGTGGGTTTGCAAAACTCCGCTTCAAGATTGGCCAAGCCAACTTCATGCTCAATGATGGCAGGTATTATGTATCGCAAAAATTTCATCATATACTTAAGAATTTTTGGATGTTTTTACTTCATACATGCAGACATCATATTCCGCCAGACGGTACAACCGCGGTGGCACTTGAAGAGTTTTTTATTGCAGAAAGCGCTTTGGAAAGTTCATCACCACAGGAAAAATAAATTATGCACGAAGGCATATCAACATCAAAAGTATCAGCTAGTCTATTACAAGGCAACATGGTGCCCATAATAATATCATTGTTTTTTTGCAAAGGAGAGGCATTTTCAAAACTGGCTTCCGGTTCAAGCCTGGTCACCAGCCTGGCCTGATGGTTGTGGGTCATCCTGCGCCGCTTCAGCCTCCGTTTCTCTACCCAGTGGCTGGAAATCAACAGTTGTCCAGTCGATTCACATTAATGCTTTAAAACAGCTTCATCGTGGATCAGCAATGACGGGTCAATATCGGGAGCGTAAGTGTGCTTACAGATTGGAGGGATAAGATTTTCCGACTCATGAATTGGGGCAGCTATTCGCTTGTTCTGATTATCATATTGAGCCTGATACCGAGACAAGTCTGCTTCTTCAACCAGTTGACAAGCTAGTGGACGCACCTCCCGGTTTATAGCTCGCTGATCCGCTTCACTAAATTCTGACCCATCTTCTTTCAAGCTGGGATAGCCTTGCGCCGCTTCAATAGGATCAAAATCCGGCACCCAGGCTTTTGCCCGCATTAAGGCATTAATCGCATCGGTTCGAGCAGCAGATTTCTTCAGCTCTTCAACCCGGGCGGGAAGCACCGATAGCTTCATCAGGGTATCTTGAATCAAAGTGGGCGCTGGTTTGTTGTGAGATGCGGTACAGATGATCCGTTGTGCGCCGGTATACAGCTGTTCGACCAACGTGTAGACGGCTTTCAATTTCTTCCGCACATCTGAGCCCAAGTGACCAGTACGGGTCCCTGAAATATCATAAGGGTTAAACCGGCAGCTCTGTAAGAAGGCCGAGTCAATTCAGAAGTCAAACTGGCTTACCAAAGATGGCAGTAGTCATATTATGCACGTGCCGCTTTATACTGGTCAATTCATCCGCCACCGGTTTGAGTGCAGCCTCGGCATCCTCTGCTCGCTTGATTAAAGTGGACTTCTCAGTGGCCCAATCAGCCTGCTTCTTCTTGAAGCTCTCCTTAAGCTGCTCTATGGCGCTTAAAGCGCTGGTTAATTCCTCTTTTGCTTTGGAGGTTTCAGCTTGTTGGGTTTTCAGGTTCTCTTGGAGGTCGGCGGTTTGATTTTCTTTCGTCTTCAGCTCAGCCTGCATGTAGACAGTTATATGATTCAGCAAAACGGTACAAGGATTAAAGTACCAACCACATAACAAGTTATGCACTTGGCACTTGGGGGCTAATGCATATTCGATCTTCATCTTTCAATTGCTTACAAAGTCCAAAGATCAATACAAGTATTCAACTTGGCACTTGGGGGCTAATGGCTATTTGCTCGTATATATTCTGATGCGGCAATTTCAATTACTTAAAGTACCGGTTTAACTATGCTAAGTTGAACCGGCCCTTGGGGGCTACATCAACGAATTTCAAAGCATTAAGGTTTATATTAGTAAGTCCCGGTTTGAAAGAAGATTACAAACTGGCCCTTGGGGGCTAGGAGAATCAGCAAGAAATGAAGTATACAAGCAGGAAGGAGCATCTGGAAGTTACCTCATATTTATCTTTCATCATATTAACCAGACCGGCTTCATAGTCGCGACTGGTATACAACCGGCTCAGGAAGCCGGAATGGATATCTTGGGCGTTCAGAGCAGCGTAAGTCGTTAGATCAGCGCTCCACTTGCCTTTGCCAAAGGCAGCAAGTTCTTCCTTGCCAGAATGTTTGGACAAAGCGACAGGATTGCTTGGCTTAGTATGGCCAGTGCCAGTAATGACAATCTCATCATCCTGGGTACCGCCAGTTTGCACTGGGGCTGTTGGCTTGTCAGTAGGTTTTGTTGGACCGATGGAGCTTTCAATCCGGATGGAACCTGTGGGCTGACTGACAGGACCTGAGGCATCGGTAGGTCTCTCTTCAGCAATAAGATCGTCGTCTTGCTGTGGTGGATCGTTGGGTATATCCTCAGGAATAGCCGCTTCAAGATCGGATGTCTTGCCTGGCTCAAGAACGACATCTCCTTCGGCCGCTTTGTCCAGGCGGGCCTTCTTGCTTGGCCGAGGTTTGGCCCTGAGAAGAATAACAAAATCAAATACAGCATATGTTCTAAGGCGATATACTGCAAATATCACAACAAGTATAGCTTACCCGAGCACCGTTTTGAGCGGTGGGAGCTGAGTAGCCGATGACTCGCCAGAGGATGAGTGCGAAGTAACCTGATAATCGGAGTCAGACGGATTAAGAGGTTGACGAAAGCAGCCCGCTTCAGGACAAGCACTGACAAGCAAATTAGAGACCTCTGAATGGCGTTTCCGAACCGGACTGTTCGGTAAACCGGCGGAGGTAACTACCTGGCCGCTGTGCCGGGTTGTGCGACGAGCTTCGTGTTGTTGGATCTTCATAAGAAATTTAGGATCCAAATAAGCAAGAGGATAAGAAAATTTAACTTTCCGGTTTGCCTGACGGATTTTTTGTGAAGGCAAAGTTTCTGAATCGGAAGAGAGAACAATTACCTCTGCAACATCCGCGTGGCTGGCTTCGGCGTCATCCTAGCAAGTATCATCATCAATAAGACGTATGAAAAATAAACCAAGTGAGTAAAGTTCTACCTCAATGTCCGGATTATCCACATCCTCATCAGGGGCCAGATTAGAAGATGCAGTGGTTCTTTTCCTATGGGCAGTCTTCTTTACAGCTTTAGTCTTTTGCCGCGTTGCTCTCTCCGGTTTGCCTAGTTTTTCTGGTTTCTCCTGCGGCAGTTTCTTTCTCCAAAACAGATCATTGCCCTGATTGCACAGACACTGATATTAAACAAAGACCATACATATCAACAACAGATTCAGCAAAGAGAAAAATCAAAGTCTTACAGCTGGCGGTTTGTTGGTGGCACAGAAGGGAAGCAGGCCGGTTCTAGCGCAGACGTGTTCCGGTTCATTCAGCATCTTATTCACAGCCTCTGTGATTTCTTCATCGGAAAGCTGGATTTTGGAATGTCGTAGTGGGTCATCAACACTGTCAGTATACTCGCACATCAAACCGGAGCGCCGACTAAGGGGCAGTATGCTCCATGATATCCAACAGCGAGCGAGATCAACCCTTGTTAAACCGTTGGCCATAAAGGCTCTGAGCTTTGACAGTTGAGGAGCATATTTGC
This sequence comes from Triticum monococcum, assembly GCA_034509565.1. Lineage (NCBI taxonomy): Eukaryota > Viridiplantae > Streptophyta > Magnoliopsida > Poales > Poaceae > Triticum > Triticum monococcum. Next base: position 35,962,431 of record CM067842.1, read on the forward strand.
TTCTCTCCTGGGCAGTCAATCTTTGAGGAAAAGGGTGTGTATTGCTGAGCCGCTCTGGACGAAAGCCAGGCAAGGGATTCTCACCAGCAGGAGAGGTGTCTTTGCAGTAAAACTATGTCTGATTCCACTCTTTGAGGTGGCTGTGGAGTTTGGCGTGAGGGTATGTGACCTCTTTCCTTTTCTGAATGGCCACGCCACCCAACTCCGTATTAGAGCCATCAGTAAACTCAGTATGGCGGTTTAGATGGAAAAGGTCTCTGAACAATTCCACTGTGGGCTCCTCTTGAAAGAACACCTCACAAAGCACTTGGAAGTGACACATATTTGTAACAGAGTTGGGGCCAGTGTCTTATGGATGGAGTTGGAAATCGGCTAAAACATCCCGGTAAAATTTAGAACCGGGCGGCTTAAAGCCCCGGTGATGTAGGGTGGAACCCTAGATGGCCGATCTTTCACGAAAGGAGCGGATCCCAACTAAGAACACGAGGGGAAAATGAGGAGGAACACGAGAGAATCACTCAACCAACAAGAATATATCACACATGTGCTAGATCCTCGAATACATAAAGTAAGATACACGATCCACGATCAACTAGGGACGATAGATAGGGTAACCGGTTCTTCTCCGTGAGGAGGTCTTGATGGTCTTCCCTAAAGAGGGGTCATGAATCCGCTTGGGGAATCTTCTCCGGTGGAGGCTCGAATCTCCGAGGAGAAGGTAACCAAGTGGATGAGCAAAGCTCTCTCACAAATATGAGCTAAACATTTGCTAACCCTAGACCATAGGTGGAGGGGGAGTATATATAGTCTACGGGGCGAAGGGGTACATGGGCCTCGGCCCAGATGCACTGCACGCAGGCAAGGAAGGCCGGATGTCCGGGCGACAGGCCGGATGTCCGGGCATTCGCGGAGGGTCGGATGTCCGGGCTGGAGGGGCCGGATGTCCGGGCTGGCGGGGCTGGACTTGTTGCTCTCGGGTTCGGCGGTGTCCGGATTTCCGGGCGAAGAGGCCGGATGTCCGGGGGCTCGGGACGCGCCGGATGTCCGGGCCCTGTAGACTTGGCCGCTGGCTCCTTGCTTCTGGTGGCACGTCCAGGGGCCGGATGTCCGGGCTGGGAGCCGGATGTCCGGGGCCTGGGAGCTGTTCTCTGTCTTCTTCCGTCGTCGCTTCCATGCTTCCCTTGCGGATGGTGTAGTTGTTCCTTGGCGCTTGCACTCCTCCTCAACATCCGTGAAGCTCCGACAATACCTATGCATGCACACGGGAGAAGTGTCAAGTAGTATACCATCCTCGAAGGGGTCAAGTGAGCACGTGTAAAGGAGATGATTCACCTTTGTGTATGTGAAGTAGATGTCGCACGTGTCACTCGCCGAACGGATTCTTGACATGGTGATCTCCATAGTATGCTCCGCATCATCTCCCCTCCCTTGGGAAAGATCCGACCTCGGATCGAAAACCAAATCACCATGGGAAAGAGATGGCGTCGCCGTGTAGGAGTGGTCGATCACCAAGTTGTCGTCATCTTCAAGCTCGAAATGGGCACTCTCCGATGCCGGACCATCTTGGGATTCCTTCAAAAGTAGCAAAGACAACAAACACTTGGAAAAACAAATGTGGTTAGCGTTAGTGCAAAACCAAGCATTCAAGAGGTTATTCACCAAACAAGTGTCGTCGTCATGCAAAGCATATGGTGTGACATGGCATGTAAGTATATCAATCGAGCACAAGCAAAGATATCATGGGGACAAGTATGTAAATGGGAGGTAGAGATGCAAATATGTGTGTCAAGAGAATAAGCATCTACCTCAAGTTCATAGCAAGCATGCACAAATTGCTCAATGAAAGGTCTATGGTAGGCATATGAATCATTCACAACACCAAATAAAATGAAGTGTCTAAACACATGGGTCAAGTGCAAGACAATCCAAGCATAATGTGCATTGGGTGTAGTGAATATCGTGTGGCACTCAACACAATGGAAAGAGCAATTGTTCATCATGTGTGAGGCAATCAAGTCAATCATGTGACAAGCAATGGGACATGGCATATGTGAAGTGATGACATTGTTGCAACCAAACATATGAGAGGAGCAAATAATCCAAGAATTGGATGCAACACACAAGGCATATATATCATGATGCATGGAATTGGGAAAATGACAAGTTGAAGCAAGATCTCTAACATGTGCGCAAGTAAGGGGTCCAAGATGACAAATAAGTCGCATGGTGCAAGCAACACAAGTAGTATGATCCACAATATGCATGCTCATGGTTTGGGGGTTCTCAAAAGAGAAGGATATCACCTTGAAAGCATGTTCTTGTGCGTCCTTCACAATGCCGAAGTACAAGCAAGTGCGATGTAGAATCGTCGTGGTAGAAGGTGGTTCGCTCTCAAGAGCTCGAATTGTTAACTCACATGACGTGGAAGTCGACACGAAGTCCAAGTATCCTACACATGCACACAACAAAAAGAACGTATGCGCATGGTAGATAAACACATCATCCATCATGATGGTTCTCTTCTCTTGCACCTAACCATTAGAAACACAAGTGCATGAATAATATGATGCAACAGTGGCAATATTCATGGCACTAGGTATATGGTGCAAAGGGGTAAGACAAGCATGCTTCACAAGGAATATGTCAAAATCTCCAATTATATGTGAGAATGCTATGGGGGCAAACTCATTATCAAGACTAAGGGCATTGTTGCACTCAATACATGTCAAATCATTTAGCATGAGAGAGGCAACACATGGAGATAAATGACAAGAAGCAATAACAATCATGTGCAAAGCAGGGTAATGGTTGTCATCAACCGCATGAAAGGAGCAAGTATGAATCATTGGTGATGCAACAAGGCAAGCAATCATAGTAATCAAGTCGTGCAAACTAGTGTAGCGAAGATGCAACACACTAGAGGAACTCATGGCAATCATGTCATGTGAGCAAGGAATAGACATAGGCAATGTACATGACATATCGCAAGCATGAACACAAATCAAGATCATGGTATCATCATAGGAATGGGGCACAAAGCAATCATGGCAATAACAAACAATATCTCCACCACGCTTGCAAATACACATTGGAGTATCATAATGGTGCATCATGGGTAAATGCAAGCAAGGGTCACAATTGCATGGCAAAGGCATAGGAGTAAAAATAACATGCAAAGTGAACACGGTAAAATGAGCAAGAGAGCGGTATATAGCCCATAGCCGTGTGAGAGACAAGTAGAAAAGATGCGCGTAGTCGTGGCGCGAAGAGAACGGTGGTAGGGATAGTCCACGGGATCCCAAGTCATCTTTGCTCTCAAGAGCTCGTTTTGTCAACTCGTGGGGTTGCGAGGTTGACAAGAATTCATGGGTACCTACACAAAAGAGACACAAACGAAAAAAATTGTGTGTGTGGTAAATGTACACATCATCCATTATGATGTGTATGTGCACGTGAGAGTTAGCACAAGATAAGCATCGCTCAAAGAAATTTGATGCATGGTACAAGAACATGTCATCCATCATGAAAGAATAGTTATTGTGTATGACACGATGGGGATGCAAATTGAGCATAGAAGTATATGGCACATCAATAGCATGTTCATTCATGGGAAACATATTGTGCACACAAGTATTGGGATCATGCAATGGATAGGATGAATCAAAATCTCCTAAAATGTATGAGGAAACTATGGGGGTCTCCTCATGAGCAATATTGGAAACATCATATGGAGAAAATGGACAACATCCGAAACAACGCATATCCGAAGCTAGGTAGTCATGGCATGGCATATGGGATAAATGATGCAACGAGAGCATATCAATATCATCACAAGAAAAACAAATGCCAATAACCATGGGCTTGTCATCTATGCCATATGTGCAAATTGGGTTAATTTTAATGGCATATGCATAGTTACTATGAAGAGATTGCAAATAAGACATATGATTGATCTCATGCATAGCATATGACAAATCAAGCGGATTGGCAAACATGATGTGACCGAGAGAATTAGCACAAGAAAGGCCTCATAGCCAGCCAACTTCTCCACCGTCCGTTCAAAATCACATCAACCTCTGGTTGAGATGGTTAGGTGGACAGTGATATCCCCAACCCACCAGGGTTCAAATTCTGGTGCTCGCATTTATCCTGAATTCATTTCAGGAATTCCGGCGATACGTTTTCAGTGGGAGGAGACATTCCCGTCGACTACGAGGCGTCTACGGTGACTTCATAAAATCTCAAGATGATATGCCGACTCAGTCTCTCGGAGGTGCTCATAGGAGTAGGGTGTGCGTGTGTGCGTTCATAGAGGTGAGTGTATGCGCGTTAAATGAGCGCTTATGTCTGTACTGATGCTAAAAAAACGCTCTATCCTGCTCTCTCCCAAAATAAAAATCAAAATGTAATACTAGATTCATACTTTTTGGGATTAATGAGCAATATCTCCTGAAATGCAGTGTATATACGCACTGGCCGTTGTTTACATGCAAATACTAACCCACCGTTTTTTGGTGTCAAATGTTACTGCATCACAGAAGATCACGCTTCCATATTTGTCTGAGCGGCTGGCAATTAATCTGGAGATCGCCTCATATATTGTGGCAATTACTTAGTTATGGCAGGGAACACATTCCAGATCGATAACAGACAAAGCGTGGGAATTCCCCAGATCATTTTTTTTTCTTCTATCCACTAGTGCAGAACCGGGCAATAGCACCGGTTCATAAGGCCCTTTAGTGCCGGTTCCATAACCGGCACTAAAGTGTGGTCACTAAAGCCTCCCCCCTTTAGTACCGGTTCAGCACGAACCAGTGCTAAAGGGCAACCACCTGGCACGAGCCAGCTCCGGGGGGCGGGAGCCCTTTAGTACCGGTTGGTAACACCAACCGGTACTAAAAAGTTTGGGGGGTTTTTGGTTTTATGATTTCTTTTTCATTTAATTTTGTGTTTTTCAGTTTAATTCTTTTTCGTTTGCTGGTATTTTACGGTACTACACATTGTACACGTTATGCATATATGACCTGGTCGAGCAAAAATCCCGCTATTTCCTCTTGAAGTGCTTCTACGCGCTCCGTTTCTAGGAGCTTGTCCCGCACCTCTTTGAACTGTTAAGAAGGAGATCAATATGCATGTGTATTAGTTGTGTGACTAGATATCGATAATGGTGTAAAAATTGTGAATAGTGTTCTGACAAGCGTACCCATTCCTGTCTTTGAGATCTGCTCCTTTCGGACGCCATCATGCGAATGTTCTCGCAAACACAGAATGCACACAGATCAGTCCCCTACGCCTGCTTCAGGGCCTTTATTACGAGAATGGAATTTAATTTGATCAGATAATAATTAATCAAGCATGATAATTAAAGAGATGGCAGCTAGCTAGCTAGCTAGTACTACTTAATTACTTACTTTGGGTCGAAACCATTTCAGCTGTCGTTTCCATTCGCCTTCCGTGATGCTGATGAACCTTGCCCAAGCCCTGCCCGCCGACAAAGAAAATGAATAAAGGGGTTATTAAATAGTTCATATCATGAAATGACGAACTAAATAGGCCGAGATATATAGTTAATAATGATTGAAATTACCTGTTGACTATCCCAAACAAGATGTTGTAGTCACTATTTGCTTTGAGTAGCGATTCCAGTATTTGAACTGTTCCGGCGTCAACTTTAATGATACACAAGATCCAGTGAAATCTGCATGCACACACGTTTGCATGTCTTAATTAAGCGGGCATATGTAAGCAAAAACATGTAGCTAGCTAGTAGGCAAAAATAGAGAATTTGTAGTACAAGAAAGTGTGACTCACTGGAAGTTGTAAGGAAGTAGTATATCTTCATTGTATTTGAGGCGCTTCAAGAACTCTAGCATGCTGTCCTCTACTTGCTTTTCATAATGCTTGTTTATTTTCCATGTGTATTCATTAACGGTATTTGGGTCAATGAACCTAATGCCATAGCGTCCACCTTTTCTCATTTCATACATCTTCATCCTGCATAATACCACAGAAAAGAATATAGTGAGGATAATTACAGGTAATGATTGATCAAAAGGATCACTACAGCTAGCTTGAGACTTAAATTACAGAAAGAAATCACTTACAGACAATAGCAACTGACGATAGATTTGTCGAGTGTGTCTTGATTGTATAACTGAAATAGTTCAGAATACTCAACGGTCACAGGTTTCTCCTGGTAGTAATGATCCTTCTTGACTTGCACCATGAGGGACTCTCTGTCGGATCTCTTGGTAATGTCCATGTACCATTCATGTAATTCATACATTCTCGTTGGGAGCTTCTTGACCTCTTCTGGCTTGACCAAAGGTTGGCCCCGGGCATATTTTTGTTTTATTTCCTCCTCTTTAAGCACAGGCATGTCCTCGATCTCGAGGAGTTGTCCAACAGTGATTTTGAGAGTTTCAGCCTGCATTATATGCTCCTGGGTTATTACCACATCGCCCACCTCGGGAACGTAAACTATTTGGCCACAATAATATTGGGCGCGCGTACTGTCACGTGTTGTTGGCGGCACAACAAGCGGGGGGGTCGATTGCGCCGCCTGTTCTCCCAGCTGGGCAACGGTTTTCCCGCATTTTTTGACAGCTGCTTGTTGTTTGCTCGAGCTTGAGCTCGCCTCCTTCTGTAGACGTTGTCGATGTAACTTCCTGATGTGGCGCTCATAGTCTGTGTCAACAGGCTTAGGAGCTGGTGGTTGAGCCATACGAATGAAGTGGTCAACTACTTCCACAGGCACTTTCTCCCTTGGCGGCGGTGGCGGTTTCGGTCCAAAATGGGCGTCGACTTCTGCCCGCACTATGGCATTGGTTTGCTCCTCGGTCCTGTCGTAAGCCCTCACAGGAAGAGGAGTAGTGAGGTTTGGACCATATTTATATCGCTTGCCTCCGCATGTACTTCCTGTACTATGACCTCGACTCGTACCGCTATGCACCATAGCTGCGGGGTGTCTCTTCTGCGATTGCTGAGGCGGCGGAGACGGCTGACGGGGCTGAGTTGGACGAGGAGGAGTGGCTTGAAGCTGTGCCGGACTTGCAGTGGCCTGAGGTTGTGCTGGACTTGGAGGAGGAGTGGACGTCTGACGCTGTGTCGGACTTGGAAGAGGAGTGGCCTGACACTTTGCCGGACTTGGAGGAGGAGGAGTGGCCTCACGCGTTGGTGGACTTGGAGGAGCGGGAGTCTGCTGACTCGGTGGCGGACTTCGATGAGGAGTCGGGTGACGCGGTGTCGGTGGCCTTCGAAAGATGATGCAATCCTTTCTCCATAGGATGATACGATGTTTGGCATCTCCGAGTGTGTGCTCCTCGTCACCTCCAGGAATGTCAAGCTCTAGCCCCGAATATTGGTCCACCACCTCATCAACCACGACACGAGCATAGCCTACTGGAATCGGGTTGCAATGGAAGGTTGCATCGGGGGAATTTGTATAAGCAACACTGTCTGCCACCTTCAAGGATATGTTCTTAATTTTGAAGTGTAGCTCACAGTTAGTGTTCTCCGCGATATCATCCACGGGGTATCTATCCAGCATTGCGTCAAACGGGGTGGAACCCATGCTGCTTCTCGGCATGGATGGGGCGGTGGTATCCAATGTCGGATCATCCGCTAGTTGCTGCAGCTGCTGAGACCCCCTTTGCTGGCTAAGTGAGTCGATCTGCTCCTGCTGCCGCTGGAATTTGATTGCCAAGTCCGCGTGCGCTGATTCTAGGCCTTGAAGGCGTTCATAGTCGAGCTTCCTCTGCTCCTCCTCCATCTTCCTCTTCTGCTCCTCCGCAATCTTCTTTCTCGCACGGGTTCTGTAGTCGGCGTTCCAGTCCGAAAACCCCTCATACCACGGAATAGCGCCCATGCCTTGTGTTCTTCCCGGGTGTTCAGCATTTCCCAGGGCACGCGTAAGCTCGTCGTTCTCTCTGTTGGGCTCGAACAACCCGGACCGAGCCTCTTCTATTGGAACAAGTAGCTTATCTTCGGCTCCGTCCAGACATGCCTTCTTGGAAACTTTGCCTGTCTTCGGGTCCAACTCCCCCCCAAGCGCATAGAACCAAGTCCTGCACCTGGGGGCCAGCTCAATGTTTCTGGAGTGACACTTGCATCCAGCATCTCTTTCTCAGACTTATCCCACTTAGGCATTCCCACCGCATAGCCACCTGGCCCCAGCTTATGGAACTTATCCTTTTTTGCGGCATTGGCCTTGTTTATTCTTGACCGTTCCTTAGATAATTCTGAATCCTTGAATTTCACAAAATCGTCCCAATGAGCACTTTGATTCTCTAGTGTTCCCTCGAATACTGGAGTCTTCCTTCCTCCCTTGACATACTTGTCCCATTCACGATTCTTGTGGTTCTTGAATGCAACCACCATCTTCCTAAGAGCAACGTCCTTGACTTTCTGCACATCTGCTTCTGTGAAATGATCTGGTAGGGTGAAATGTTCCATGAGAGTATCTCAAAGCAGACTTTTTTGTCTGTCGTCGACAAAAGTAAGATCTGGACGTGGCTTTGCTGGCTTTCTCCATTCTTGAAGGGAGATCGGGAGTTGGTCCTTCACAAGAACTGCGCACTGACGAACGAACTTGTCCGCAATCTTCTTAGGCGCTAATGGTTCACCATTACGTTTGATTGCCTCGATATTATACTTTACGCCCTCCTTCAACTTTTTGTTCGGGCCTCGTTTCGTCCTTTTGCCTGAAGATTTGCTCGATCCGGATGGCTGAAAGAAGAAAGATCGATTCGTTAATATATCTTCAACTCATTTAAAACATGTGATGATCACCAGATGCCTGCTTATATAAATATATATACCTCTCCGGTGTTGTCATAATCGTAGTTCATGACTTCATCAATTCGGTCGTCGCGATCGAATTTCATATCACCCTCTCCGGTGTTGTTTAGAAATTCGGAGCCGTCATAATCTTCTTCATTCTGATCATCACCTGGCCCGCGTATTATATCGAACATGGTATGTTCTCCCTCTCTGTTGGTATTGTCTGCCATAGCTTTTATTTAATTATGTCAAAAGAAATATAAAACAATTTAGTATTCAAATTACATCGTCTCGAATAATAGATATAATCTCGAATACATCGTCTCGAATAATAGATATAATCTCGAATACATCGTCTCGAATAATAGATATAATCTCGAATACATCGTCTCGAATAATAGATATAATCTCGAATACATCGTCTCGAATAATAGATATAATCTCGAATACATCGTCTCGAATAATAGATATAATCTCGAATACATCGTCTCGAATAATATATAATCTCGAATACATCGCCTTGAATATTATATATCGAGTACATCACTGGCTAGGTAGCTAATAAAGATCGAATACTACAGAAGAATCTAGGACACTCGCGGTTCCTGCGGCGCGGGCGGTGGACACCCAAAGAGAAGGAACCCTCACAGGATCATAGCTGAAGTGAGATCCCTGAAGAAACTGCCAGGTATTGGAGAACCTGCCGCCCTCTAACGCAACCATGTAGCGATGGACGTGCCCGTCCTCCACCCTGACACGGCGACGTACCACCTCCGGCGGGGCTGGCTCCCTCCGCACCGAAACTGGCCCACGCGAACGCCACCAAATGAGATCAGGGTCGACGACGGGACCCGGGGCCGGGTTCCTCATCAAGCGGCGCGCCCCTCCAGGCAGCACCTCCTAGTGCCAACCCGGTGGAGCCCAGTCCCGGACATGGGTCAGTCGGATGTCGTCGCGGACGGGTCGACGGCGAGGATGCGGGCCGGGCATCATTGAGAACAAATACTAGCTATATGCCCGCAAAAAGTAACATTTTTTTAATGATTGGATTTTGATAACTAAAATTTCTAACATTTCTATATAACTACATTTCTATAACATTTTTCTAATATTTCTAGAACTAAAAAAAAAGAAAATTTTCTAACTTTTTTATAACTATTTCTATAACCAAAAAAAAGAAAAATTTCTAACAATTCTAACTTTTTTATAACTATTTCTATAACTAAAAACAGAAAAATTTCTAACAATTCTAACATTTCTAACTATTCTAACAATCCTAACATTTCTAACTATTTCTAAAAAAACAGAAAAATTTCTAACAATTTCTAAAAAATAGAAAAATTTCTAACAATTCTAACTTTTTTATAACTATTTCTATAACTAAAAAATAGAAAAATTTCTAACAATTCTAACATTTCTAACTATTCTAACAATTCTAACATTTCTAACAATTCTAACATTTCTAACTATTTCTAAAAAACAGAAAAATTTCTAACAATTTCTAAAAAACAAAAAAAATTCTAACAAGTGTGTGTGTGTGTGCGCGCGCTCACCGGCGAGGCGAGAGGCGACGGGGGGTGGCGACGGGGACGGCGACGGGCGCGGCGACGACAGGGATGATGACGACGGGGACAGGGACGGGGCGGCGTTGACGGGGACGGGGACGTACGGGCCAGGGCGGCGGCGACGACGACGGGGACGTACGGGGCGGCAACGACGGGGACGGGGACGACGCGGGACGGGGCGGCGGTGACGACGGGGACGACGGAGCGGCGACGAGGGCGGCGACAAGGGATGGAGACGTACGGGGGGCGCGGCGGGCGACGGTGCAGAGGAGAAGAAGCAGATGAGAAACTGAAATTTTCATAACTGTTGTTTATATAGGAGGGGCCTTTAGTACCGGTTGGAGCCACCAACCGGTACTAAAGGCCTGTTTTGGCCAGGCCAAGCGGCGGGAAGCGACCCCCTTTAGTACCGGGTGGTGGCTCCAACCGGTACTAAAGGCCCCCCCTTTAGTACCGGTTGGTGGCACGACCCGGTACTAAAGGGGGTGCGCTGGCGTAGGTGCGGTGCGGCAAGTTTAGTCCCACCTCGCTAGCCGAGGGGCGACCGCACTGGTTTATAAACCCCCGTGTGGTAGCTCTCTCGAGCTCCTCTCCAAAGCAGGCCTACTGGGCCTACATGTTCTGTGCTGCCCTGTAGGCCTACTGGGCCTTTGCGGGCCTGCATCCTGGCCCAACAACAGGTTGGGTTTCTAGTCGTATGCCGGCCGCTTTGGCCTAGTAGGCGGGCTTTTTTTTGCTTTATTTATTTTTGAGTTGTTTTTTTGTGTATTTAGAGTTTCTTTGTGAATATTTTTGCTTTAGGTACAAAAAATTACAAACTTTTTGTTAGTGCCCGTAGTTTTCAAATTTGAATAGTTTAAATTTTGAATTATTTGAAATTAGTGTGAATCACTAGTTTGTAAATAACTTAACTTTAAAAATGAGTAAAGGCATGAAAGAATTTGTTTGCATATAAAATTTCTTCGCGTTTCAAATGCCAAAACACATAATTAACTACCCTAACTATTATAGAGATTCCCTTCTAGGTGTGAAACACAGAAGAAAGTGATGATAGTGAAGCCGATCACATCCCAGATCTTTGGGTGTGAAACTTTTTCTTCGCGTGTGTCCCTTTGCGCCGTAACCATGGAAAATCTTCATCATTTAACGGGATGCTCGAGTCAATATTCACTGTGAATGGAGCAATTTCATCAAACTTTTCATAATCTTCTGACTTGTCTGTCTTGTCATCAACTCCCACGATGTTTCTCTTCCCAGAAAGAACTATGTGCCGCTTTGGCTCATCGTACGATGCATTCGCTTCCTTATCTTTTCTTTTTCTTGGCTTGGTAGACATGTCCTTCACATAGAAAACCTGTGCCACATCATTGGCTAGGACGAATGGTTCGTCTGCATACGCAAGATTGTTGAGATCCACTGTTGTCATTCCGTACTGCGGGTCTTCCGTTACCCCGCCTCGTGTCATATTGACCCATTTGCACCGAAACAAAGGGACCTTCAAACCACGTCGATAGTCAAGTTCCCATATGTCCTGTATATAACCATAATATGTTTCCTTTCCCGTCTTGGTTTCTGCATCAAAGCGGACACCACTGTTTTGGTTGGTGCTCTTCTTATCTTGGGCAATCGTGTAAAATGTATTACCATTTATCTCGTACCCTTTGAAAGTCATTATATTCGAAGATGGTAACTGGGACAGCAAGTACATGTCATCTTCAATAGAGGTGTCATGCATGGTACGTGTCTGCAACCAGCTGGCGAAACTCTTGGTTTGTTCACGTGTAATCCAGTCATCAGACCGCTCCGGGTGTTTGGAGCGTAGCAAATTCTTGTGTTCATCCATATACGGAGCCACCAAGGCGGAATTCTGTAGAACTGTGTAGTGTGCTTCAGTGAGAGAATATCTGTCCATACATATTATTTGTTCCCCTCCTAGCGTGCCTTTTCCATCCAGCCTGCCCTTATGCCATGATTCAGGAACACCAATCGGCTTAAGGTCAGGAATATAGTCAATACGAAACTCAATGACCTCCTCATTTTGACGGCCCTTGGAGATGCTTCCTTCTGGCCTAGCACGGTTATGAACATATTTCTTTAAGACTCCCATGAACCTCTCAAAGGGGAACATATTGTGTAGAAATACAGGACCCAAAACGTTAATCTCTTCGCATAGGTGAACTAGGACGTGCGTCATGATGTTGAAGAAGGATGGTGGGAACACCAACTTGAAACTGACAAGACATTGCACCAAATCATTCTCTAATCTTGGTATGATTTCTGGATCGATTACCTTCTGAGAGATTGCATTAAGAAATGCACATAGCTTCACAATGGCTAATTGAACGTTTTCCGGTAGAAGCCCCCTTAATGCAACCGGAAGCAGTTGCGTCATAATCACGTGGCAGTCATGAGACTTTAGGTTCTGGAATTTTTTTCTCTGCCATGTTTATTATTCCCTTTATATTCGACGAGAAGCCAGACGGTACCTTAATACTGAGCAGGCATTCAAAGAAGATTTCCTTCTCTTCTTTGATAAGAGCATAGCTTGCATGACCCTGATGTATGCCGTCCTTTCCGTGCATACATTGCTGGTCCTCTCGTGCCTCAGGTGTATCTTTTGTCTTCCCATACACGCCCAAGAAGCCAAGCAGGGTCACACAAAGATTCTTCGTCACGTGCATCACGTCGATTGCGGAGCGGACCTCTAGGTCTTTCCAATAGGGCAGGTCCCAAAATATAGATTTCTTCTTCCACATGGGTGTGCGTCCGTCAGCGTCATTCGGAACAGGTTGTTCACCAGGACCCTTTCCAAAGACCACCTTCAAATCCTTGACCATATCATGTACATCAGCACTAGTACGGTGGCGAGGCTTCGTCCGGTGATCCGCCTCACCTTTGAAATGCTTGCCTTTCTTTCCTACGGGATGCCTGCTCGGAAGAAATCAACGATGTCCCAGGTACACATTCTTCTTACAATTAGCCAAATATATACTGTCGGTATCGTCCAAACAGTGCGTGCATGCGCGGTATCCCTTGTTTGTCTGTCCTGAAAGGTTACTGAGAGCAGGCCAATCATTGATGGTCACGAACAGCAACGCCTTTAGGTCAAATTCTTCCCCCATGTGCTCATCCCACGCACGTACACCTGTTCCATTCCACAGTTGTAAGAGTTCTTCAACTAATGGCCTTAGGTACACATCAATGTCGTTGCCGGGTTGCTTAGGGCCTTGGATGAGCACTGGCATCATAATGAACTTCCGCTTCATGCACAACCAAGGAGGAAGGTTATACAAACATAGAGTCGCAGGCCAGGTGCTATGGTTGCTGCTCTGCTCCCCAAAAGGATTAATGCCATCTGCGCTTAGACCAAACCATACGCTCCTTGCGTCATCTGCAAACTCCTTCCCGTACTTTCTTTTGATTTTTCTCCACTGCGACCCGTCAGCGGGTACTCTCAACTTTCCATCTTTCTTACGGTCTTCTCTGTGCCATCGCATCGCCTTGGCATGCTCTTTGTTTTGGAACAAACGTTTCAACCGTGGTATTATAGGAGCATACCACATCACCTTGGCAGGAATCTTCTTCCTGGGGCACTCGCCCTCGACATCACCAGGGTCATCGCGGCTGATCTTATAGCGCAATGCACCACATACCGGGCAAGCATTCAAATCCTCGTACTCACCGCGGTAGAGGATGCAATCATTAGGGCATGCATGTATCTTCTGCACCTCTAACCCTAGAGGGCAGACAGCCTTCTTTGCTTCATACGTACTCTCGGGCAATTCGTTGTCCTTTGGAAGCATATCCTTTATCATTACCAGCAACTTTCCAAATCCCTTGTCAGATACATCATTCTCTGCCTTCCATTGCAGCAATTCCAGTGTGGTGCCCAGCTTTTTCTTGACACCTACGCAATTCGGGTACAACAATTTTTTGTGATCCTCTAACATGCACTGCAACTTCTTCTTCTCCAAATCACTTGCGCAGTTTCTCTTTGCATTGGCAATGGCCCGACCAAGATCATCAACGGGCTCATCTGATGCCTCTTCTTCAGCTTCTTCCCACATTGCCGGCTCAGCTTCTTCCCGCATTACCGGCTCAGCTTCTTCCCCCATTGTTGTATCATCGTATTCAGGGAACCCATGGCCAGGATAGCTGTCGTCGTCCTCTTCTTCTTCATTGTCTTCCATCGTAACCCCTCTTTCTCCGTGCTTGGTCCAAACATTATAGTGGGGCATGAAACCGGACTTAAACAGGTGGACGTGAATGGTTCTTGACATAGAGTAATTGTGACCATTCTTACAGCGAGCACATGGACAAGGCATAAAACCATCCGCCCGCTTGTTTGCCTCAGCCGCAAGCAGAAAAGTATGCACGCCCTCAACGAACTGGGGAGAGCATCGGTCATCGTACATCCATTGCCGGCTCATCTTCATTACACAACACCGAATAGACCAAATTAATACAAGTTCATACATAAAGTTCATACAACACTTAAATGCAACAAACAAATAACTCTCTAGCTAAAGCATTTAAATGCAACAACAAATACGATCAAGATCGCAACTAAGGTAACAATGGATCCAACAGCATAATGATACCAAGCCTCACTATCGATGGCATATTTTCTAATCTTTCTAATCTTCAAGCGCATTTTCTCCATCTTGATCTTGTGATCATGGACGACATCGGCAACATGCAACTCCAATTCCATCTTCTCCCCCTCAATTCTTTTCAATTTTTCCTTCAAATCCTCGTTTTCTCTTTCAACTAAATTTAACCTCTCGACAATAGGGTTGGTTGGAATTTCCGGTTCAACTACCTCCTACATACAAATATCTATGTCAACTTGATGGGCATAATTTGTCATAAACACGAAATGCAACTAGTTTTAAAAGAGAATATATATACCACATCCGAATCATAACAAGGACGAGGGCCGACGGGGACGGATATCAAAACCATAGCACTATATGTATAACAAACAACGTACAGGTAAGATAATTATACGAGTAACTATATATCCAAATCACACAAACATCAATTTTTATATAAAATTTCATGAACAAGAGGCTCACCACAAGGTGGTGCCGGCGACGGGACGATGCGGGCGATCGACGGTGGTTACGACGGAGATTTAGAAGGCACTAAGTAAACCACACCTACATATGCAAACTAAGTGTTATTTTTGACCTCAAATTGCATATAAATCAAATACTAGCACATATATATATATATATATCCTCCCAAATTACTAAACTCACAAATTAATCACTATATAAAGCATTGCAAGAGCTAATCTAGCAATGAGAGATGAAAGGACAAAGTTGCTAACCTTTGTGATCATTTGAATGGATGGGGGCCTTCAAATCTTGACAAATTTTGGGCAAAATGTGTGATGAGCTCGAGAGGAAGAGGGGAAGAACAGAGAGGAGAGGGGAAAGGGGAAGAACAGAGCGAGCTTGGGTGGACGAAGGGTTTATGTAGGACGACCTTTAGTACCGGTTTGTGCCAAGAACCGGTACTAAAGGGGCTGGAGGGGCCCCAGTCTGACAACATCCTGCCACCACTCTCATTAGTACCGGTTCATGGCACGAACCGGTGCTAAAGGTTCGCCACGAACCGGTACTAATGAAAGCGGCCCGACTAGCCGTTGGAACCGGCACTAATGTGCTTCACGTTTGACCATTTTTCTACTAGTGATCACTAATTGGGTACCGTATGTGTGCATGCGCCCAATATATCAATCTAGCTGGCTGAAAGTGAACCAAATACAAGAGCAATTAGACCAAATTATATATGTACTGCGACTGAGAAGCTATAGTCCGCTGTAGCCTTTTCAGCAAGATGCCGCTAAATGGTCGCATTCACAAATAGTCCGCTTTAGCCCGCTATAGCTCCGCTATAACTGATTTGGAGGCCCGCTGCTATTTAAAACATTGGTTCAAACAGGAACTAGTTTGATCCAAGAATAAGTCTAATTTTGTTGATGCATAAAGAAAAATTAAGTTGCATTTCACACAAAAATGAATATAAACCACTACAAATGAAAATTCAAAACTGAAATAATTGTGTTGTTGTGAGAGTTCCAGTCCCTAGTATATGACGTCGACGTGAAAGTTTTACAAACAGCACTACAATATTATTATTTTGAAAAATGTGGGTTTTATTGGCTCAAAATAGAGTATCAAGAAAATACATAATACAAAGAGCACACACCCGGTCTCTGCGTAACTAGGATGCACACAACCAACACCAACTCACACACAAGAAAAAACACGCGGCAACTAGCAAAGTCATATAAGGCCAATGCTATGTGTAGGTAAGGAAAAAAGAAAAAAGCCCCAAAGCGATAAGATCCATGATCGGCAAACTACAACAACGAACATATCCACACCAACCATCTCATGGCACCACATGGACGACGAGGTTTGTCAACAGCAACGCCTTCGGGAAGGGTGCGACACTCAAGTGTCGCGGTCACCGGATCCAACCACCAAGGATAGAATCTTGGTTTTCACCCTGAAGAACAGTCTAAGCATATCTGAGCAATGTCTTAAACAAGGTAACGACATAAGAAAGCATCGTCATTGCCAGGTATCACCACTCGGGTGTGACCTAGGCTTTCGCCCCAGGGCTGAAGACCGGGTGTTCAAATAGCACCATCTTTGACGTCACCCATGTGTTGTAGCCACCACTTTTCCATGAACCCAGCAGCAACATGTGATGTGACACTGCCACTGCACACCATCCCTCTGTGTCAAGACATCGTCCATTATTTGTATCTCACCGCCGAAGTCAACAATGGGATCAGGAGAGATGAACCCTCCCAGAGACATTTCGATGACCATCACTGTTGGGGATATTACTACTGGGCGTAAACCGGCCTATCTGGGCCGGATCAACTTCATCAGTAGCTCCAGAAGTGATAAAGCCCAAGAAGGCAGATGAGGGCCTAAGGCCCGTAGCCGGTTCAAGACTTGTAGCTGTAAACCGGAAATTGTATGTAAACTTGTATTGTAAGCTAGGAATAAGGAGAGACCAACCCGGATACGAATATTGACCGGTGTTGGGACTCTGTGAACCGACGGGTGTCACCCGTGTATATAAGGGGACGACTAGGCGACGGTTCAAGGACAACAGACAACAACTCGAGACATAGGCGAAGCTTATTGGCTCCCTAGTCATCGAAACCCCATCAATTCCATCACAACTAGACGTAGGCTTTTACCTTTCATTGAAGGGGCTAAACTAGTATAAACTCTCTTGCGTCCCTATGTCCGCTTTAGCCCCTTCAAGCTAACCCGTCGCGATGGCTCCACGACTAAGTCCTTTCTCTAGGACATCTGCCGTGACAAAACCACGACAGTTGGCGCCCACCGTGGGGCTATCGCACGATGGTTTCCGGTTCTTGGAGGGCCGCTTTGTAGGACTTGAGGGCTACGCCCTAGGCCGGATGACTAAGAGTCGTCGCGGCAAGCTCTACATCGACGATGCAGGCTGGGGCCCCGAGGCCGGCTCAATTGAGTACGGGTACCGGGTCCCCTTTGGCGGCATTCACGTTTTCATTGGCATGATCGGTGAACCGGGCCCTGAGCCGGACATCTGCACCGACCTCGTCGAGACGGCTCAGCGTGCGCGATCCGCCCGAGTCGAGACGGCTTAGCGTGCGCGATCCGCCCTGAGCCGGACATAAAGGAACAGATCACCCAGGCCAAGGTAGATTTGGCAGCCGAGGACGCCAGAATGGCCGCAGAGCGGGCCGCTTTAGACGCACAGGCATACCGGCTTATGTTGGACCAGAGCGCGTCACATAAAGTCATGAGGAGGAAGCACCGATCCCGTTTACCTCCGGTTTTCGAGGCCAGAGACCTTTTCAACACTCCAGGACCAAGAGCCGGCAATCCGCTGGAGGGAAACCGGGCAGAAGCCCCTGGGACCGGTGCACCCGTTCAGCCTCGTCAGATGGACCCGCCTCGTCAAAACGCCGTCATACCTCGAGCTGCTTTAACACCTCCGGGTCACTACTCCAACCCAATGGACAATCTTGTTGCCACTGCTGCACGGCTGGAGGCCATTCCAATTGAAGGTGACTCGCCATAGGTAGTGGAGACGTGACGGGTCAAGGAGCTTCTGAGGACAGCTTTGGTCCAACAGGAAGCGTACTCGTACAGCCACGACCGGATCCACTCGACCCCCCGTCCAAGCCGGAGCTATAGCAGACATATGGATGAACCGGCAGTGCCAAGTAATGAACGACGGGGAGCACCCCGTGACAACAACCCGGCGGGTGGTGCTGATAACGCTCAGGGAGTGGTGGACCGGGCCCGCGCGCGCAGGGAGGCCGAGTTAGCCGCACAGCATCAGGCCCGGCAGCTCATGCCGGTTCGTCCAACCACCTCGACTGAACCTGGTGTTACTTCTAGTTCTTTGGGGGTACCTTGCCTTATCCCCGCTTTACGCAACGTGCGCCTGCCCAAGGATTTCAAAGGCCCGCGCAAGGTACCGAATTACACGGCGGATCAACCTCCAGAGACATGGGTGGAGAGTTATGAGATGGCCATGGAGATGCTTGATGTGGATGACGCGGCGTGTGCGAAATACTTCACCATGATGCTTGAAGGAACGGCCCGTACTTGGTTAAAAAGCTTGCCGGCTAATTCTATCAGTTCATGGGCCCAGTTACGAGCCCGGTTTATCAGCAATTTCAAGGATACCTGTAAATAGCCTATGTCAATAGTAGACTTAGCTGCGTGCGTCCAGGAGGAAGGAGAATCAACGACTCATTGGATGCGCCGGGTTTCACAAGTGTTGCACTCCTCAGACCGCATCAACGCCGACACTGCAGTATTAACTCTAGAAGGCAACTGCCGGTTTGGGCTCCTGAAGCTAAAGTTGGGACGGATGAAGCGTCATTGCACCGACATGGGGACCCTCATGTCCGCTTTGGTGAAATATGCTGATTCTGATAGTACCAAGGATCCCGAATCTATGATGACAAGACAGGAAAAGGAAAGAAGAACAGCAGCTCAAAAGGTTAGCAGCATCACTGGGTAGGCAATGGTGGTGGAGGCAAGCGTAAAGCGGATGGTAACATCGACTTTGTGGCTAATACCAACGCACAGGACAATGGCCAGCGACGCAAGGGTAGACCAAAAAATCGTAATGGAGCACCCAACCCTAACCCAAACCGCCTAAACTATCTGCTAAACCAGCCCTGTCCAAAACATGGGACGAAGGAGGTGCCAGCAAACCACCTTTGGAAGGATTGCTTTATTATGCAAGAGTTCAAGAATTCTAATAATTTCCGGTATGATCACGAATCTGGCGGTGGCTCAGGATCCGGGACGGGTTACGGTGGAGGAAGTTCCGGTTCAGGATTCAATGGTAATCCGGGCGGACATAATGGTCAAAATAGTCAGAACAACCAGGGTGGTTATAACCTACAGCAGCAACAGTCAGGTTACCAGAGCAACCCAAAGCAGCTGAGTAGTGGGCAGTACCATGTCTTCACCACTAGCTTGGACAAGCGAGACCGGAAGGTTCAGAGGCGGGCGGTCAACTCTGTTGAACCGGCCATACCCCGTTATCTACGTTGGTCTGAGCAGCCCATCATATGGAGTAGAGAAGATCACCCTCCCCAGGTCGATAATCCGGGTCAGTTGGCTCTAGTGGTGGCGCCTCAGGTGGGAGGTTACAAGTTCACCAAGGTGCTCATGGATGGAGGGAGCAGCATTAACATCCTGTACTATGAGACCTTCTGTCGTATGGGACTAACAGATAAGAATCTCAAACCGTCTAACACAGCATTCCACGGTGTAGTGCCTGGCAGATCAGCGTATCCCGTTGGTAAGATAGCTCTGGAAGTGGCCTTTGGGGATGACCATGATTCTAGGTCGTAGACATTGACGTTTGAAGTGGTGAAAATCCAGAGTCCATATCACGCCCTGTTTGGGCGACCGGCTTACGCCAAGTTTATGGCACGGCCCTGTTATGTGTATTTGCAGCTCAAGATGCCGGGTCACAGGGGGACAATAACGGTTCACGGAAGCCACAAAATCGCTTTGGAGTGCGAGGAAGGAGATGCGGCTTATGCAGAGTCGGTTTGTGCCACCGAGGAGTTAAAGTATTATAAGGACAATGTTGATCCGGCGGACATGACTCCATTAAAAAAGCCAACTATGAAGCATGATCCGGCCCTGAAGTTCAAATCGGCAGCAGAAACTAAGCTTGTTGACTTCGCACCTGGCAATTCATCCAAGCAGTTCAGCATCAGTGCCAACTTGGATCCGAAATAGGAAAGCGCGCTCATCGAGTTCATCCGTGAGAATCGGGACATTTTTGCATGGAAGCCCTCTGACATGCCAGGTGTACCGAGGCAACTCGCTGAGCACACCCTTAATGTGGTCCTAAGTATAAACCGGTGAAACAGTTCCTCCGCCGGTTTAACGAAGAAAGACGCAAGGCGATTGGTGAAGAGGTAGCCAGGCTCTTAGCAGCTGGCTTTATTGTTGAAGTTTTTCATCCTGAGTGGCTTGCCAATCCGGTACTGGTCCTCAAGAAAAACGGCACCTGGCGCATGTGTGTGGATTACACAGATCTTAATAAAGCTTGTCCAGCAGATCCTTTTGCCCTCCCCCGTATTGATCAAATTATTGATGCTGCGGCGGGTTGTGAGCGTTTAAGTTTTTTGGATGCATACTCTGGCTATCATCAGATCAAGATGGCAGTTAAGGACCAGGAGAAGACGGCATTTATAACTCCCTTTAGAGCCTTCTGCTATGTGTCTATGCCCTTTGGGCTCAAGAGTGCCTAGGCAACTTATCAACAGTGTGTACAAAATTGTCTTCACAAGCAGATTGGCCGTAATGTACATGCTTACGTGGATGATATCGTGGTCAAGTCTAGGGAGAAAGAGACTTTGATTGATGATTTGAAGGATCCTTTTGATAACCTGAGGACATACAAGATGATGCTTAATCCGGACAAGTGTGTTTTTGGTGTACCGGCAGGCAAGCTATTAGGTTTTCTGGTGTCCAATAGGGGAATTGAGGCTAATCCGGAGAAGATCACGGCCATCACCTCCCTGGCTAAACCAAAGTGTATCAATGATGTTCAACGACTGGCCGGCCGGATTGCAGCATTAAGCCGGTTTATCAGTCGTCTTGGTGAGAAGGCAATCCCTTTGTATCAGATGTTGAAAAAGACGGATCAGTTTGTCTGGAGTTCTGCTGCTGATGAAGCGTTTGAGGACCTAAAGCGGCAATTGGCCAATCTGCCGGTGCTCGCCGCTCCCATTGACAAGGAGCCGGTTCTGCTATATGTTGCAGCCAATGTTCGGGCGGTCAGCGTGGCCATTGTGGTGGAACAAAAGGAGGCAGGTAAGGAGCATCCGGTTAAACGTCCGGTCTATTATATCAGCGAGGTACTGATCGAGTCCAAGCAAAGGTATCCGCATTGGCAGAAGCTGGTGTGTGGAGTTTTTATGGCAAGCCGGAAGCTTAAACAATACTTCCAAGGACACCCAATTACGGTGGTCAGTTCTGCTCCTTTGGGAGATATCATCCAGAACCGGGAAGCAACTGGCCGGATTGCAAAGTGGGCTATAGAGCTAGGGCCGTACGGTTTGAAGTATGTGCCTCGGACAGCGGTTAAGTCTCAAGCACTTGTTGATTTCATCAATGATTGGACGGAAATGCAAGCACCTGAAGAAAAGCTGGATCACACGTATTGGACCATCCATTTTGATGGATCCAGGCAGTTGGAAGGCTCGGGGGCTGGAGTCGTATTAACTTCCCCACGAGGTGATAAGTTTTGTTATGTTCTCCGCTTAATGTTCCCTTGTACTAACAATGCAGCTGAGTATGAAGCCTTGCTCCATGGTCTCCGGATGGCTAAGGAGATGAATCTAAGTCGAGTTAAGTGCTTTGGTGACTCGGACCTTGTGGCTCAGCAAGTGTCTGGCACTTGGGACTCCAAGGACCCACTCATGGCAGCATATCGTCGTGAGGTGGATGCTGTTGCAGGTTATTTCAAAGGCTATCAGGTGGACCACGTGGACCGGCGGAAAAATGAAGCGGCGGATGCTTTAAGCCGGTTGGGTTCTCAGCGCAAACCGGTCCCGCCCAACGTTTTTATGGATGTGTTGGATAACCCATCGGTCAAGATCCCTGGTGAAGAGGATTTGGCTATTCCTGATCCGGAGGCTCAATTGGTGGCAGCTCTTCATGTTATTCCGGATTGGACGCTTCCTTACCTGGCGTACAAGAACCGGGGCGAGTTGCCAAAGGATGAGATTCTGGCCCGGCAGATAATCCGGCGATCCAAGTCCATGGCTATTATCAACGGTGAGTTGCAGGATTGCAGTGTGTCAGGAGCTTTTCAATGCTGCGTGTCTTCTGAAGAAGGCCGTGAAATTTTGCGTGAGATCCACGAAGGGGATTGTGGTCACCACGCCGGTTCAAAGTCTCTGGTGGCTAAAGCGTTTCGCCATGGCTTCTATTGGTTAACTGCTCATGCTGATGCGGAGGATCTGGTCAGACGATGTGATGGTTGCCAAAGGTTTTCAAGACGTGCTCATGTACCGGCTCAAGAATTGAGAATGATTCCAATTACTTGGTCATTTGCCACTTGGGGGCTGGATATGGTTGGGCCTTTCAAAAGGTCCAAAGATAAGAAAACCCACCTCCTGGTGGCGGTTGACAAGTTTACAAAGTGGGTGGAGGCAGAACCTGTTAGCAAGTGTGATGCGGCCACGGCGGTTCTGTTCATCAAAAAGGTGATTTTCCGGTTTGGCTTTCCACACAGTATTATCACAGATAATGGTACCAATTTGTCCAAAGGTGCTATGAAAGAGTTCTGCGAACGAGAGCACATCCAGCTCGACGTTTCATCAGTGGCACATCCATAGTCCAATGGTCAAGCAGAAAGAGCTAATCAAGAGATCTTGAGAGGCATCAAGCCCCGGCATGGTTCCTTTGTAGAGAACGTCGGGTTGTTGGGTAGAAGAATTACCATCTGTGTTATGGAGCATCAATACAACACCCAATAGATCAACAGGATACACACCGTTTTTCATGGTTTATGGAGCGGAGGCGGTTCTCCCCAGTGATATCCGTCATGATTCACCTCGTGTGACGGCTTATATTGAAGCGGACAACGAGACAGCATGGCAAGATGCTTTGGACCGGTTGGATGAAGAGCGTGACATCGCAGCCGCCCGATCGGCGATTTACCAGTAGGATCTTCGTCGTTATCACAGCCGCCGAGTCAGAACCAGAACCTTTCAGGAAGGAGACTTGGTGCTTCGGCTCATCCAAGATCAGACTGATATGCATAAATTATCCCCACCTTGGGAGGGACCTTTCATGGTCAGCAAGAATCTGCACAATGGGTCGTACTATCTGATCGATATTCGAGAGCATAAAGACTCACGCACATCAGAGGAGGAGACCAACAGGCCGTGGAACATAGCTCATCTTCGGCCTTACTATACCTGAGCCATTGGCTATACTTATGTACATATTATGACAATGTATATATTATGATTAAATATAATAAACCGGAGCCTCAGCTAAAGCGGGGTATCTGTTCTTTTACATCATGTGAGGTTACACGGAGTTGCTCTAAAGCGACCTCCGGTTT
This sequence comes from Triticum monococcum, assembly GCA_034509565.1. Lineage (NCBI taxonomy): Eukaryota > Viridiplantae > Streptophyta > Magnoliopsida > Poales > Poaceae > Triticum > Triticum monococcum. The sequence continues at coordinate 35,986,421 of CM067842.1, forward strand.
ACCCCTTGAGTTAGCTTTACAAAAGCATCATATCACTTGGAGGATTGGTCGTGTCCGAACCAATACCATGCCTCTTGATAGGCGAAAGCCACCAGATCACTTGGGGACTTGGTCACGTCTGAACCAGTCATGCCTCTTGATCGGCCTAAGGCCACAGAATCACTTGGGGGCTTGGTCGAACCCGAACCATGACCATGCCACTTGATCGGCATAAATGCCACGGTTTCATTTCGGGACCTGGCTGACTAGAACCATAGTTACACCTAACGGGAGCTTGGTCGTGTTCGGCCATGGTAACACCATCTGATCAGCTCAAATAAACCTTTTTTGCATTTTCTTTATACTTTTTCTTTGAAGGGGGGTTTTTTGCCTTTTATTATGTTTTTTAAACCGACAAAGTTTTTTAACCAATCAATTGATGGAACACAGTTCACGTCAATCCGGAGACTATTTGCCCGGTTTGATCCTTGTTGTTAACATCCTCTTATGGAGTAACACAGGTGTTTATTATAACCCGGCATGGTGTACCTGGTAAACCAGCGTCATATATATACAGGAGCTGTTATCTCCTCCAACAGTGTGGGTTTGCAAAACTCCGCTTCAAGATTGGCCAAGCCAACTTCATGCTCAACGATGGCAGGTATTATGTATCGCAAAAATTTCATCATATACTTAAGAATTTTTGGATGTTTTGACTTCATAAATGCAGACATCATATTCCGCCAGACGGTACAACCGCGGTGGCACTTAAAGAGTTTTTTATTGCAGAAAGCGCTTTGGAAAGTTCATCACCACAGGAAAAATAAATTATGCACAAAGGCATATCAACATCAAAAGTATCAGCTGGTCTATTACAAGGCAACACGGTGCCCATAATAATATCATTGTTTTTTGCAAAGGAGAGGCATTTTCAAAACTGGCTTCCGGTTCAAGCCTGGTCACCAGCCTGGCCTGATGGTTGTGGGTCATCCTGCGCCGCTTCAGCCTCCGTTTCTCTACCCAGTGGCTGGAAATCAACAGTTGTCCAGTCGATTCACATTAATGCTTTAAAACAGCTTCATCGTGGATCAGCAATGACGGGTCAATATCGGGAGTGTAAGTGTGCTTACGGATTGGAGGGATAAGATTTTCCGACTCATGAATTGGGGCAGCTATTCGCTTGTTCTGATTATCATATTGAGCCTGATACCGAGACAAGTCTGCTTCTTCAACCAGTTGACAAGCTAGCGGACGCACCTCCCGGTTTATAGCTCGCTGATCCGCTTCACTAAATTCTGACCCATCTTCTTTCAAGCTGGGATAGCCTTGCGCCGCTTCAATAGGATCAAAATCCTGCACCCAGGCTTTTGCCCGCATTAAGGCATTAATCGCACCGGTTCGAGCAGCAGATTTCTTCAGCTCTTCAACCCGGGCGGGAAGCACCGACAGCTTCATCAGGGTATCTTGAATCAAAGTGGGCGCTGGTTTGTTGTGAGATGCGGTACAGATGATCCGTTGTGCGCCGGTATACAGCTGTTCGACCAACGTGTAGACGGCTTTTAATTTCTTCCGCACATCTGAGCCCAAGTGACCAGTACGGGTCCCTGAAATATCATAAGGGTTAAACCGGCAGCTCTGTAAGAAGGCCGAGTCAATTCAGAAGTCAAACTGGCTTACCAAAGATGGCAGTAGACATATTATGCACGTGCTGCTTTATACTGGTCAATTCATCCGCCACCGGTTTGAGTGCAGCCTTGGCATCCTCTGCTCGCTTGATTAAAGTGGACTTCTTAGTGGCCCAATCAGCCTGCTTCTTCTTGAAGCTCTCCTTAAGCTGCTCCATGGCGCTTAAAGCGCTGGCTAATTCCTCTTTTGCTTTGGAGGTTTCAGCTTGTTGGGTTTTCAGGTTCTCTTGGAGGTCGGCGGTTTGATTTTCTTTCGTCTTCAGCTCAGCCTGCATGTAGACAGTTATATGATTCAGCAAAACGGTACAAGGATTAAAGTACCAACCACATAACAAGTTATGCACTTGGCACTTGGGGGCTAATGCATATTCGATCTTCATCTTTCAATTACTTACAAAGTCCCAAGATCAATACAAGTATTCAACTTGGCACTTGGGGGCTAATGGCTATTTGCTCGTATATATTCTGATGCGGCAATTTCAATTACTTAAAGTACCGGTTTAACTATGCTAAGTTGAACCGGCCCTTGGGGGCTACATCAACGAATTTCAAAGCATTAAGGTTTACATTAGTAAGTCCCGGTTTGAAAGAAGATTACAAACCGGCCCTTGGGGGCTAGGAGAATCAGCAAGAAATGAAGTATACAAGCAGGAAGGAGCATCTGGAAGTTACCTCATATTTATCTTTCATCATATTAACCAGACCGGCTTCATAGTCGCGACTGGTATACAACCGGCTCAGGTAGCCGGAATGGATATCTTGGGCGTTCAGAGCAGCGTAAGTCGTTGGATCAGCGCTCCACTTGCCTTTGCCAAAGGCAGCAAGTTCTTCCTTGCCAGAATGTTTGGACAAAGCGACAGGATTGCTTGGCTTAGTATGGCCAGTGCCAGTAATGACAATCTCATCATCCTGGGTACCGCCAGTTTGCACTGGGGCTGTTGGCTTGTCAGTAGGTTTTGTTGGACCGGTGGAGCTTTCAATCCGGATGGAACCTGTGGGCTGACTGACAGGACCTGAGGCATCGGTAGGTCTCTCTTCAGCGATAAGATCATCGTCTTGCTGTGGTGGATCGTTGGGTATATCCTCAGGAATAGCCGCTTCAAGATCGGATGTCTTGCCTGGCTCAAGAACGACATCTCCTTCGGCCGCTTTGTCCAGGCGGGCCTTCTTGCTTGGCCGAGGTTTGGCCCTGAGAAGAATAACAAAATCAAATACAGCATATGTTCTAAGGCGATATACTGCAAATATCACAACAAGTATAGCTTACCCGAGCACCGTTTTGAGCGGTGGGAGCTGAGTAGCCGATGACTCGCCAGAGGATGAGTGCGAAGTAACCTGATAATCGGAGTCAGACGGATTAAGAGGTTGACGAAAGTAGCCCGCTTCAGGACAAGCACTGACAAGCAAATTAGAGACCTCTGAATGGCGTTTCCGAACCAGACTGTTCGGTAAACCGGCGGAGGTAACTACCTGGCCGCTGTGCCGGGTTGTGCGATGAGCTTCGTGTTGTTGGGTCTTCATAAGAAATTTAGGATCCAAATAAGCAAGAGGATAAGAAAATTTAACTTTCCAGTTTGCCTGACGGATTTTTTGTGAAGGCAAAATTTCTGAATCGGAAGAGAGAACAATTACCTCTGCAACATCCGTGTGGCTGGCTTCGGCGTCATCCTAGCAAGTATCATCATCAATAAGACGTATGAAAAATAAACCAAGTGAGTCAAGTTCTACCTCAATGTCCGGATTATCCACATCCTCATCAGGGGCCGGATTAGAAGATGCAGTGGTTCTTTTCCTATGGGCAGTCTTCTTTACAGCTTTAGTCTTTTGCCGAGTTGCTCTCTCCGGTTTGCCTGGTTTTTCTGGTTTCTCCTGCGGCAGTTTCTTGCTCCAAAACGGATCATTGCCCTGATTGCACAGACACTGATATTAAACAAAGACTAGACATATCAACAACAGATTCAGCAAAGAGAAAAATCAAAGTCTTACAGCTGGCGGTTTGTTGGTGGCACAGAAGGGAAGCAGGCCGGTTCTAGCGTAGACGTGTTCCGGTTCATTCAGCATCTTATTCACAGCCTCTATGATTTCTTCATCGGAAAGCTGGATTTTGGAATGTCGTAGTGGGTCATCAACACTGTCAGTATACTCGCACATCAAACCGGAGCGCCGACTAAGGGGCAGTATGCTCCATGATATCCAACAGCGAGCGAGATCAACCCTTGTTAAACCGTTGGCCATAAAGGCTCTGAGCTTTGACAGTTGAGGAGCATATTTGCTTCTCTCCTGGGCAGTCAATCTTTGAGGAAAAGGGTGTGTATTGCTGAGCCGCTCTGGACGAAAGCCAGGCAAGGGATTCTCACCAGCAGGAGAGGTGTCTTTGCAGTAAAACTATGTCTGATTCCACTCTTTGAGGTGGCTGTGGAGTTTGGCGTGAGGGTATGTGACCTCTTTCCTTTTCTGAATGGCCACGCCACCCAACTCCGTATTAGAGCCATCAGTAAACTCAGTATGGCGGTTTAGATGGAAAAGGTCTCTAAACAATTCCACTGTGGGCTCCTCTTGAAAGAACACCTCACAAAGCACTTGGAAGTGACACATATTTGTAACAGAGTTGGGGCCAGTGTCTTATGGATGGAGTTGGAAATCGGCTAAAACATCCCGGTAAAATTTAGAACCGGGCGGCTTAAAGCCCCGGTGATGTAGGGTGGAACCCTAGATGGCCGATCTTTCACGAAAGGAGCGGATCCCAACTAAGAACACGAGGGGAAAATGAGGAGGAACACGAGAGAATCACTCAACCAACAAGAATATATCACACATGTGCTAGATCCTCGAATACATAAAGTAAGATACACGATCCACGATCAACTAGGGACGATAGATAGGGTAACCGGTTCTTCTCCGTGAGGAGGTCTTGATGGTCTTCCCTAAAGAGGGGTCATGAATCCGCTTGGGGAATCTTCTCCGGTGGAGGCTCGAATCTCCGAGGAGAAGGTAACCAAGTGGATGAGCAAAGCTCTCTCACAAATATGAGCTAAACATTTGCTAACCCTAGACCATAGGTGGAGGGGGAGTATATATAGTCTACGGGGCGAAGGGGTACATGGGCCTCGGCCCAGATGCACTGCACGCAGGCAGGGAAGGCCGGATGTCCGGGCGACAGGCCGGATGTCCGGGCATTCGCGAAGGGTCGGATGTCCGGGCTGGAGGGGCCGGATGTCCGGGCTGGCGGGGCTGGACTTGTTGCTCTCGGGTTCAGCGGTGTCCGGATTTCCGGGCGAAGAGGCCGGATGTCCGGGGGCTCGGGACGCGCCGGATGTCCGGGCCCTGTAGACTTGGCCGCTGGCTCCTTGCTTCTGGTGGCACGTCCAGGGGCCGGATGTCCGGGCTGGGAGCCGGATGTCCGGGGCCTGGGAGCTGTTCTCTGTCTTCTTCCGTCGTCGCTTCCATGCTTCCCTTGCGGATGGTGTAGTTGTTCCTTGGCGCTTGCACTCCTCCTCAACATCCGTGAAGCTCCGACAATACCTATGCATGCACACGGGAGAAGTGTCAAGTAGTATACCATCCTCGAAGGGGTCAAGTGAGCACGTGTAAAGGAGATGATTCACCTTTGTGTATGTGAAGTAGATGTCGCACGTGTCACTCGCCGAACGGATTCTTGACATGGTGATCTCCATAGTATGCTCCGCATCATCTCCCCTCCCTTGGGAAAGATCCGACCTCGGATCGAAAACCAAATCACCATGGGAAAGAGATGGCGTCGCCGTGTAGGAGTGGTCGATCACCAAGTTGTCGTCATCTTCAAGCTCGAAATGGGCACTCTCCGATGCCGGACCATCTTGGGATTCCTTCAAAAGTAGCAAAGACAACAAACACTTGGAAAAACAAATGTGGTTAGCGTTAGTGCAAAACCAAGCATTCAAGAGGTTATTCACCAAACAAGTGTCGTCGTCATGCAAAGCATATGGTGTGACATGGCATGTAAGTATATCAATCGAGCACAAGCAAAGATATCATGGGGACAAGTATGTAAATGGGAGGTAGAGATGCAAATATGTGTGTCAAGAGAATAAGCATCTACCTCAAGTTCATAGCAAGCATGCACAAATTGCTCAATGAAAGGTCTATGGTAGGCATATGAATCATTCACAACACCAAATAAAATGAAGTGTCTAAACACATGGGTCAAGTGCAAGACAATCCAAGCATAATGTGCATTGGGTGTAGTGAATATCGTGTGGCACTCAACACAATGGAAAGAGCAATTGTTCATCATGTGTGAGGCAATCAAGTCAATCATGTGACAAGCAATGGGACATGGCATATGTGAAGTGATGACATTGTTGCAACCAAACATATGAGAGGAGCAAATAATCCAAGAATTGGATGCAACACACAAGGCATATATATCATGATGCATGGAATTGGGAAAATGACAAGTTGAAGCAAGATCTCTAACATGTGCGCAAGTAAGGGGTCCAAGATGACAAATAAGTCGCATGGTGCAAGCAACACAAGTAGTATGATCCACAATATGCATGCTCATGGTTTGGGGGTTCTCAAAAGAGAAGGATATCACCTTGAAAGCATGTTCTTGTGCGTCCTTCACAATGCCGAAGTACAAGCAAGTGCGATGTAGAATCGTCGTGGTAGAAGGTGGTTCGCTCTCAAGAGCTCGAATTGTTAACTCACATGACGTGGAAGTCGACACGAAGTCCAAGTATCCTACACATGCACACAACAAAAAGAACGTATGCGCATGGTAGATAAACACATCATCCATCATGATGGTTCTCTTCTCTTGCACCTAACCATTAGAAACACAAGTGCATGAATAATATGATGCAACAGTGGCAATATTCATGGCACTAGGTATATGGTGCAAAGGGGTAAGACAAGCATGCTTCACAAGGAATATGTCAAAATCTCCAATTATATGTGAGAATGCTATGGGGGCAAACTCATTATCAAGACTAAGGGCATTGTTGCACTCAATACATGTCAAATCATTTAGCATGAGAGAGGCAACACATGGAGATAAATGACAAGAAGCAATAACAATCATGTGCAAAGCAGGGTAATGGTTGTCATCAACCGCATGAAAGGAGCAAGTATGAATCATTGGTGATGCAACAAGGCAAGCAATCATAGTAATCAAGTCGTGCAAACTAGTGTAGCGAAGATGCAACACACTAGAGGAACTCATGGCAATCATGTCATGTGAGCAAGGAATAGACATAGGCAATGTACATGACATATCGCAAGCATGAACACAAATCAAGATCATGGTATCATCATAGGAATGGGGCACAAAGCAATCATGGCAATAACAAACAATATCTCCACCACGCTTGCAAATACACATTGGAGTATCATAATGGTGCATCATGGGTAAATGCAAGCAAGGGTCACAATTGCATGGCAAAGGCATAGGAGTAAAAATAACATGCAAAGTGAACACGGTAAAATGAGCAAGAGAGCGGTATATAGCCCATAGCCGTGTGAGAGACAAGTAGAAAAGATGCGCGTAGTCGTGGCGCGAAGAGAACGGTGGTAGGGATAGTCCACGGGATCCCAAGTCATCTTTGCTCTCAAGAGCTCGTTTTGTCAACTCGTGGGGTTGCGAGGTTGACAAGAATTCATGGGTACCTACACAAAAGAGACACAAACGAAAAAAATTGTGTGTGTGGTAAATGTACACATCATCCATTATGATGTGTATGTGCACGTGAGAGTTAGCACAAGATAAGCATCGCTCAAAGAAATTTGATGCATGGTACAAGAACATGTCATCCATCATGAAAGAATAGTTATTGTGTATGACACGATGGGGATGCAAATTGAGCATAGAAGTATATGGCACATCAATAGCATGTTCATTCATGGGAAACATATTGTGCACACAAGTATTGGGATCATGCAATGGATAGGATGAATCAAAATCTCCTAAAATGTATGAGGAAACTATGGGGGTCTCCTCATGAGCAATATTGGAAACATCATATGGAGAAAATGGACAACATCCGAAACAACGCATATCCAAAGCTAGGTAGTCATGGCATGGCATATGGGATAAATGATGCAACGAGAGCATATCAATATCATCACAAGAAAAACAAATGCCAATAACCATGGGCTTGTCATCTATGCCATATGTGCAAATTGGGTTAATTTTAATGGCATATGCATAGTTACTATGAAGAGATTGCAAATAAGACATATGATTGATCTCATGCATAGCATATGACAAATCAAGCGGATTGGCAAACATGATGTGACCGAGAGAATTAGCACAAGAAATCCTATGTAACATGACATCACAACTAATAGACTCCACATGGCAATCATCATACTCATCATAAATGGGTAAATCATCGCATGGGGAAGTCACACTAGCATGAAGCATGGAAATAGGTTGATCAACATCATGCGAGCAACCAATGTCAAGAATGTCCACTAGTGGGACTAGAGCATCACCGTCACCTATGTTACCGTTTTCATTCCACTCAAGTGGTGTAGGTGAGGTGGGAAAGACCAAATGGTGGTCATCTTCATCTTGATGGAACCATGTGGGGGGTGCATCTTCTTCCACCATGGCCATCATTGTCTCCATTGGAGGCATGGACTCGTCGAGGATAGGCGTGTCATCATGTAGGAGACCTAGCACCAAAAAAGAAAAAACACTAGGAGTAGAGGTTAAGTCATTAGAAATCAAAGTGGCCTCACATGCCATGTCAACTACCTCACTCACTAAGTGTTGTGGCTCACTCACTCCCTCTTGAATGCTCTCACTCATATGGTTGGTGGAGTCACTCAAATGGCTCTCAACCTCACATAGGATATGTGGCATGCTCTCGAGTGTGGGGCTAGTGGTGGTCACACTCATCCTCTCATAGGAAATGCTCTCAATGTCATGTATGGTGGAGTCACTCATGTCACTCATGGTGGGGTGGCTCTCCTCACATGGGAATTGGGGCATCTCTTTATATGTGGGTGTCAGAGAGATGTTGGTGCAAATGTCTCCATGCTCAATCATGTCGTGGTCGTAGTCGTGGATGAAGGTCGAAGATGGCACATCATCACTCTCCTCCAAGACCAAAGATAAGGTCTCATGAGCGGTCTCGTAGCTTGACTCGGAGTATGAGTCCAATAGGGGCACCGTCTTCAAGTTGTTGAAGAGGTTCGTGCTCGTCGCCGTGGTCGAAGGGGATGGCCCTTGCTCGACCTTCTTGTCGCCGTCTTGTTGTTGGAGGCCCAAATGATGTGGCACCTCGTAGCTCGTCTCCATGACCGAAGGGAATGTCCCATGCTCGGCCATCTTCCTTGGGAGGCTTCCGAAGATGGAAGTGTCGCCCTCACTCGTAGGTGGTCGCCTTGGACTTGATGAAGTCGATGTAGGCAAAATCATGGGAGGTAGGCGAAGATGTCGTACGTCCGAAGGCGAAGATGCCTTGATAGCACTTAGCGAAGATGCCGAAGTGGTTGTTGTAGCCGTAGCTCCGTCTTGGCGGTGCTCGTCTCGCGGTCTTCTCTTTTGCTCATGAAGCGTGGACTTGGCGTGAAGTAGAGCTTGTTGGGACTTGTGCATTTGCGCGTGTTGAGCATCTTCATGATGATGATGTCGTTGTCGTGCTTGAGCTCGTAGTAGATGTCGTTCGTCGTCGTCGTGTACATGATGCTTGGAGGTGACTTGCCCTTCATGACGATGTGGATCACGAACGTGATGGTGGCCGCCATGGAGATGTGGACGTGGACGACTTGCGCTTGCATCGCTTGGGCGCTCAGAAGACTTGTGGCTTGAATGTCGCCGCCTTGAGGATGACGAAGGGGAAGAAGACTTGATCAAGGCTCGAATGTCCTCCATCCTTGCATCTTGCTCCTCTTTATGTGCGGAAAGCTTCTTGTCGATGTAGTCCCTTTTCCTCGCTTCGGAGTGGCGAATGTCAATGGAGAGGTTCTCAATGCGCTCTCGCAATCTTGATTGTGTGCCTTGTATTTGTCGTTGTAGATCGAAGATTGATGCATTGGTGATGTAGTTGTTCACGCCGTCGTTGTTGTCGAAGACCGGAGATGAAATGCCTTGCCTATCCATCACAATACTCGAGCAAATATGAGTGGGAGAAAGAGAAGAACGAATACCAAATGTACCTTGACCGAAGTTGAAGGTGGATCAATGATCACTCCAATGTGGACAAGGAAATAGCACAATTGGTACCAATTCTTGTTGGTTTCTCACACCTACACAAGTAAGGCTTATGGTGGAGCTTGGTGAGGATAGTGGCACAAAAAATTTAATGCAAAATGTTAGTAAGAGTCAATAATGTTGAAAGAGATTCACAAATTCGCAAGTGAAACAAGTAGACCAATAGCAATATGTGGCACACGGAAACACACACACGGATAGATAAAATGGGGTCGTGCAACCAAGGAATGAGCACAAAATATGGAGTCCACGGAAAACGCTCGTGTTGCACAACTCAAGAGAGACGCTAGCACGATTGCTCTATAGGCGGATACGACACTTGTGCACAACCTATGATATGCAAAATGGATAAACTTCCTATCCCAAGTATGCTATGTATGTACGGTTCCCGGTGTTTCTCTCAAGATGATCTTATATGACAATGTGGTATGATGCTATGGCACTTGCTTACAAGCTCTTTGTTCACTCTTTTGCTTAAAAGCTTATTCTCTCTTTTTTTTGTATGGCCACTTTGCGAAATGCACAAACCAGGATAGCAATTGTGTATATGCGGGAACAAACTTTGTGACACAAGAGATGATATGATACCGATATGATATGGTATGTATGTAATGTATGGTGTAGATCACTAATGTGCACAAGTAATGTTGCCGGCAATACTCAAATGGCTAGTCTCGATAGGCAAGTGACGCAAAATGGGCTAGGGGTTATCAATGTAATTGCAAGGGAATGTGCAATGGATGGATACCACGATACCGAGATGATATGGAGGTTACCGTCCTTGGCGATGATGAGTGGCGGTGATCTTGATGGAGATACCAAGATGATGGAGACTCGTCCCTAAGTAGCCGAAACACCTTAGGAAACGGAAAAACCGCAAACTCAAAATCTCAAGTGTCAAATGTCAAATGGTGGTAGCGGGATGCGCAATGATGGGATGTGGAGTACGCAATGCGGAAATGGAGGGTAAGGCGGTGGACTATACACGGTGTCGGAGTTGGAAGCATGGTCCCTAAGTAGCCGAAACACCTTAGGAGACACAACTCACAACACAAACAAAATTGGGTTAAGTTGGGGTGGCGGAAGTGTATGGTGGTTAAGCCTAGGTGGGAGTTATGGTGGTGGTGGTGATTGATGAAGAAGCAATCATCCCTAAGTAGCCTAGACACCTTAGGAGACTCAAATCACTCCTCAAGCAACCACTAATGCGATGGGGAACAAAATTGGTTAGGTTGCGGAAGTCGGTGGTGGTTATGTGGAGGTTGTGGTGGAAGCCCTAGGCAAAGATGCCAAAGTTCCAAAAATTTGATGAGTCAAAACATGTTGGTTGTATTTTTGTGGGAAGGGGGATGTCAAGAGCTTTTCAACGAGCTAAAGAACATCAAAAACGGACTCCGGATGAATTAGTTATGGACAAAACGGTGAAATGGGAAAGGCTGAAATGCCAGGGGCCGGACATCCGGGCTTGGGGGCCGGATATCCGGGGGCTGATGTCCAGAACCGTGCGGAATTTGTGCTCCAGGAGCCGGATGTCCGGCCCGACGATTCTAGATCGGGATTTGGACTTTGAAACTCGATTTGGGGCGGAAATTGATGATTTCAAGGTCAAAATTGGAGAGATTTCGTGGATGGAAAGTGGGGAAAGTGGGGATATGCTAGATCCACTCGAAACCAAGCAAATCCATGGATCAAAATCAACAGAACATCATCACACCAACAAATCACAAAAAAAATTGGGGCTATTTTTGGTGGGGATTTTCGAAATTGGGGAAGAACACAATAAAATTAGGCTAGAAAACTACGAGGGAGGCTCCGAAATCGTGATCAACGTGGCTCATGATACCAAGATGATCATGAGCTAGAACTGGCTCTGATACCAAGATGATGTAGGGTGGAACCCTAGATGGCCGATCTTTCACGAAAGGAGCGGATCCCAACTAAGAACACGAGGGGAAAATGAGGAGGAACACGAGAGAATCACTCAACCAACAAGAATAGATCACACATGTGCTAGATCCTCGAATACATAAAGTAAGATACGCGATCCATGATCAACTAGGGACGATACATAGGGTAACCGGTTCTTCTCCGTGAGGAGGTCTTGATGGTCTTCCCTAAAGAGGGGTCTTGAATCCGCTTGGGGAATCTTCTCCGGTGGAGGCTCGAATCTCCGAGGAGAAGGTAACCAAGTGGATGAGCAAAGCTCTCTCACAAATATGAGCTAAACATTTGCTAACCCTAGAACATAGGTGGAGGGGGAGTATATATAGTCTACAGGGCGAAGGGGTACATGGGCCTCGGCCCAGATGCACTGCATGCAGGCAGGGAAGGCCGGATGTCCGGGCGACAGGCCGGATGTCCGGGCTGGAGGGGCCGGATGTCCGGGCTGGCGGGGCTGGACTTGTTGCTCTCGGGTTCGGCGGTGTCCGGATTTCCGGGCAAAGAGGCCGGATGTCCGGGGGCTCGGGACGCGCCGGATGTCCGGGCCCTGTAGACTTGGCCGCTGGCTCCTTGCTTCTGGTGGCACGTCCAGGGGCCGGATGTCCGGGCTGGGAGCCGGATGTCCGGGGCCTGGGAGCTGTTCTCCGTCTTCTTTCGTCGTCGCTTCCATGCTTCCCTCGCGGATGGTGTAGTTGTTCCTTGGCGCTTGCACTCCTCCTCAACATCCGTGAAGCTCCGACAATACCTATGCATGCACACGGGAGAAGTGTCAAGTAGTATACCATCCTCGAAGGGGTCAAGTGAGCACGTGTAAAGGAGATGATTCATCTTTGTGTATGTGAAGTAGATGTCGCACGTGTCACTCGTCGAACGGATTCTTGACATGGTGATGTCCATAGGATGCTCCGCATCACCCGGGCTAGGTGATCTACGAAAACAATGACTTCTCCTTCTTGAGGTGTAGGAGGGCATTCTTTGCCAGGAGCCCTCCAATGGATGGTATCTCTGCTGTCTAAAGCGCCAATCAGGACTAGATCGTCAAGTTGAGCTTCTGTGACATGGGAAGGAACCCAATTGCACTCATATACTTGCTTGGTCATGAGGAAATCTACAAGGTAGAAGATCCCGGTTTAAAAATGCATTGATCAAGGAACATTGGTATGCGTAATGTTAAACCGGGGACATATCTATCTAAAACGGAATTTATGAAGCAACAACATGGGCGGTTCAACTAGGGGACTAATGATATATACCGGGTTGGTAAATTTTTTCTACAAGGTTAAACCGCCTGATCTATGCATGGGGACAGTTGAGATGGCGGATGGATAAGTGTGCAGAAACAGATTTCACACGAGTTCTTTACAGCGTTGGATCTGAAGCATGTTCAGAAATAAGAAAAATATTCAAAAGCTAAAGGCAGAACAGCATTGAATCAATGGGCAGAAATATATGTGAGATCTATGGTCTAGGGCATGAGACTAAAAGCGGATATTAACAGCTACCGTTATACAGAGCAGAGGTTCGCAGATGCATCCAGGGTTAGTGTATGAACACGAACAGGTGATGAACACTGCAAGAACATGAAACCCTAGAACAGATCTGAGTTGAGGAAAGCAGAAGGTTTACCGGAGTTAAGGAAGACACGGAAGGTTGCCGCGGCGCTCTGGTGCGTTCAGGTTGATGCAGCGGCCGAGGTTGGTGCAGAGGTTGACAGCGGCGGCGGAGCTCCGAGGCTGGCGACGCGATGAAGACGAAGCAGAAGGGGAAGAAGGGAAAGAGAAAGGAAATGACCCTTCGGTCCTATTTATAAGGCAAACATGAGTCAGGCGCGACAATCAAGGGGCCACGAAACGGAGCTGTCGCCTCGATTTCCGCAGATATATTAAACAAAGAAGCATAATGGATATCTTTGTTATGACAGGTGACGTCACTCCGGTTTACAATAATCAGAAAATATGACATCATGGAGGTCTACCAATTTAAGAGAAGACGTTGAAGATGAAGTTTTTGTTAAAGGATTGACATGAACCTGTTCAAATCAATCTGGGGCCTAATGTTGGGGATATTACTACTGGGCGTAAACCGGCCTATCTGGGCCGGATCAACTTCATGAGTAGCTCCAGAAGTGATAAAGCCCAAGAAGGCAGATGAGGGCCTAAGGCCCGTAGCCGGTTCAAGACTTGTAGCTGTAAACCGGAAATTGTATGTAAACTTGTATTGTAAGCTAGGAATATGGAGAGACCAACCCGGATACGAATATCGACTGGTGTTGGGACTCTGTGAACCGACGAGTGTCACCCGTGTATATAAGGGGACGACCCGGCGACGGTTCAAGGACAACAGACAACAACTCGAGACATAGGCGAAGCTTATTGGCTCCCTAGTCATCGAAACCCCATCAATTCCATCACAACTAGACGTAGGCTTTTACCTTCATTGAAGGGGCCGAACTAGTATAAACTCTCTTGCGTCCCTGTGTCCGCTTTAACCCCTTCAAGCTAACCCGTCGCGATGACTCCACGACTAAGTCCTTTCTCTAGGACATCTGCCGTGACAAAACCACGACAATCACCGTCATGGAGCCGTAGGAAATGACGGTAGAACAGTTTATAGTTACCACCATTCGGCCATCGGATCTAAATCACCAGTTCACCACCACCAAACCATGGACGATAGTACCGCTGGACGGCCACCTTGACATTCCCCACCACTATCAACACCATGGATAGCGACATAGAAGACCATGTCGATATACCCCATGGAGTGGACGGAAAGCGAAGCTTCAGAATGCGACTCCTTGAAGCCGCCCAGGCTGATGTTTCAGGACGCGCACGACCGGGTCCCATCCGATACAGAGGTCCGGGAGTGTCATGCATCCATCCACATAGAGGTCCAGGAAAACTTGGGCCAAATTTACTCGGGTTGTTCCCACCCAAGGAAAGGACGGGGATCCCAGGAGGATCCCCTGTTACCAAATGAGGCCTCAGAGATGGGGCCCGCCGCCACAGCGGCAGAGGCCTTTGGCAGCGACCACATGGGACATGTGGTTTAGAAAAGAGATAATAGCACCCTAGGTCCCTGTACTTGTATAGCATGTGATGATTTAGTCCTTGTACTTGCAAAAGTGGATTGACCAGTCCTTGAACTTGCAGCACATGAGCAAGTTTAGTCCAAGGCCAATCATGTGCAGCCAACTAGACGCCATGTGGATGAATTGGTCAGCGTCGGAATTTTTGCAATTAGGCCCCTATCGTTTTCTTGTATCTACCCACAGTGCACCACCACCAGCCATCCGTGGCTCATAATCAGATTTGTCCTTCAAAAGGAGGGCTGATCTGAGCTGGTTAACTATCCACTGTCATGTCATTATAGTACAGTGTGGGGTCAAGTGACCGGACCTTGGCATGCATCGATCGGTAGCCCTAAGAGTCAAAGTGAGATTTGGACCCCTCTCCCTGTCAATTTGTTCACTGGCATTGTGCTTCTCCATGATTTGGTTTGGCCTGGAGCATCACTGATTAATTCCTTCTGACTTCACCTACTACATCTCTTGCTAGTTGTTGCAGCCAGATGAAAACTTAGGAGTGTGTGGTTGTGATTTGCGAACTATTTCGTTCTTAAACCGAATCGATGTTTTTAGGGATCCCATGTTTTTATGTTTATTTTTTTCCTGAATTTTACCAACTATGACTGGCTCACATGCTCATATGCCTGATGCTTGGAACTCAAAATGGAGGAATCAACTGACCACCATGCCCATGACTTGGCAGCTTGGCATGTGTATACATAATAGTATACTTCCTCCCTAATAAAGGTTCATGTATAGTAGGAAGCATGTAGAGAAGTATCTAGTAAGCTGTCATAAAAATATTACGTATGATCTGTGCTTGTACTATCTCCTTTGCTACCTCATATATGGAAGATGCATGCATAGCAGTTAGTTTTTGCTAATTTAATCCATTTGAGTCAGCACAATAACAGATATTTTGTCACGCTACTAATAGTCTAGCAGAGCTTCAGTTACACTCATATATGGAAGATGCATGCATAGCAGTTAGTTTTTGCTAATTTAATCCATCCGAGTCAGCACAATAACATATATTTTTTCACACTACTAATAGTCTAGCAGAGCTTCAGTTACACTCATTGTCACCATGTTTACATGATGCAATAATTTGTGATGTAGATGCCACATGGCATGGCATCTAGCTAGTGAGATGAAGAAAGATCCAGCAGCAAATCTTCCATCTTGCACGCATGATCTCCTCTTGCAAGATGTGTCATCTGGAGTTTCACTACTCTGCATCAGAGTCTGGACAAGCACACAAACTATGCATGCATGTTCATGCATGGACCTTTCCAAGAGTCCAGTAAGAACAGTGCCCAGACTGGATTTTCTGTGGTTTCTTGAAGCAATCAATCTTGATTTGATCGTCACTCCGAGAGGAAAAATTAATCAAGAATCTAGATGTGTGCATGCATGTGTGGCTGCATTTTGCCTTGGCCCTACTGCCTGAAGACCTAGTTGAACATCCATCCTGTCACACATCAAACAACTATTCCTTTTCTTATCTTTTGCTAACCAATCCACATGCATTGTATATTCCACGTAACATTTAACCCCGTTTTATGTACATCTGAACTAGGGTAAGTAACAAGGTTAGGGGATTCCATACAGAACATCTTACTTGCTCATGAACAATCAACTAGTGTTCTTTCCTTGAATTTCCTTGTTCTTACTAATAGTACCACTTATCCAGATGTCATCAGAGGTTGGTACAACAGTTTCTGAGAGATTAGTACAGATAGAGTTGTGTACAGATTGCAGAAGAATAGATGTATAAATCAAAGTGATAGACACCTTTGTGCAGCTACTGCTCTGAGTGATGGCCCCAAAACCACTGTACATTTACAACCAAAACGAAGGGTGTTTGTTAATAGAAATCTCAAATCCGTAACTGCAGAAATGGATATGTATAGAATCCACGGATCTGCTACACTACAAAATGCCGCTGGCTGCGGGGCACTCTGTTTCTCCCCTAATTTCTTGGACGCCTAACTGTATCTACATGTAGTAAGTTACAGTTGAGCAATACACTAATACTTTTTCTATTTTATAACGGAAATAGTGGAGCATCCAAAGGTGGGCTTTCTTCATACTATTAAAATGCTGAACTATAGCACGTCTGGATAAAGAAAACCAAAGCTAATATGAGAACCGTTATGCCATTGTTAAGTGGTTAGCATGACCGTCCTGATTTATAATTAATTCAGGTGTTTTTTATTTCAGCTGGTGGTGCACTGCGGGTAGAAACAGGAAACGGTAGGGGCCTAATTGCAAAAAGTCCGACGCTGACCAACTCGTCCACTTGGCGTCCACTTGGCTGCACATAATTGGCCCTGGACTAAACTTGCTCATGTGCTGCAAGTTCAAGGACTGTCCAATCCACTTTTGCAAGTATAAGGACTAAACCATCACATGCTATGCAAGTACAGGGACCTGGAGTGCTATTACCTCTTTAGAAAAAAAAAAGGCCTTTGGCAGCGGAGGAAGGGGAGGCCGCAGTGGACGGCTGGAAGCGGCGCTAGCTAGAGTTTGGCTCCTGGCATTGCCTGGGGAGCGAAGTCCAGGAGCGATCCTTTTTTTAGGATCTGGCTGGGGTTGGATAGTCCACGATGGCTGTGTTAGGTGAATAGCAGTGCTACCTCCGTTTCTAAATATAAGTCTTTTTATATATTCCAATATAGATTACGTACAGAGCAAAATGAATTAATCTACACTTTAAACTATGTTTATATACATCCGTATGTAGTTCATATTAAAATATCTAAAAATACTTATATTTAGAAACAGAGGGACTACAATTTTTTCCACACAATTTCCTTAGGAATTTAGTGTGGCCTACATTGGGTCAAATGGGTCCCACAGGTCGCCTCCACTGCCTCCTTTTAGGCGCCAGTTGTTATGGTCTTATCTAGCCAGGAAAGACGAAAATATATACTTTAAACAAAATGAACACATACATCATTGTATTTCATAGATACTAGTACTAATTGAGCACCAAATCCAAGGGTTCCGACTATCCCCCTTTTTTTAGATCTAAAAAATTATCGAGCAAAGGTCTTCACGAGAGATGACATTGTTAGACCTACATGTGGTAGTGAGTAATGATCAATGGCAAGACCGAACTGGAAAATAATGACAAGTAGGCATAGATCAAGTTGTTGACTACATGACGGCAAGGGTGATTCCCGTACAGGTAGTGCATTATTTCAGCATATAGGTGCAATTCCGTTGAAGGATATGGTTTATCGCGTTGTAGAGGTGCTATATGCTAACTGGCTATTGACAAAAATATCAAGATGAGGGATATATATTATCACAGAGGAGGGGCTAGAGTTCGGCCGGGGAGGCTATGGTAGCCGTAAATTAGGTTTAGAGAAGAAAATAAGGAGATAGAGGTGGGTGGAAAAGAGAAAACATGTTAGATAAGGTATAAAAAATAGTGGCATGGCAAATCCGTAGTGAGGTCGACCAATGTGTAACCTTGGGCTATTGCCAAGGGATATGTTATACGTGCCTTGCAATTTAGGTTAAGTTATTATTCCATAGAGCAATGATCGGCCCAAATAGAGATCCTCGGAATTGCTAGATGTTAAAGTGACCCTATATAATAATTTTGGAACACTAAATGTGCAAGAACACACGGCGCAATATTAGTTTTTAAAAATGGGCAGCAAAGTACGAAAAACCGGTGAGTGGCATAGAAGTTTAACCTAGTTGAATAACTTACTGAGTTAATAGAACAACTACTGGTGTATTTGGCTGTAGCCTATGTAATGCAAGAAAGCCATGAGAGTGGTCCTGACTATGTCCTGGCTGACTCTGCCTAGATTATCAGATGCTAGGTGGTGATGATTTTGTATCTTTGCAGCATTCTACCGAGGATAAACGAATGTCCTTTGACTTTAAAAAAATTAAGGCGAAAATATGTTCAGTTAATGTAACTGACATTTTGATTATGTACATATAGTATTCGCTGGTCTTATCTTCGTCATGTCTAGCCGCGATGAACTTCCAACTCTAAAACACCTCGGAACAATTACTTGCCCCTGTGGGCTCTCTCAGGCAGCGCGATATTGCCATCACAGCGCCTTCAATTGACGCATCCTCTCCCTGTTCCATGTGTCATAAACAAAGGCAAGATCAGGAAAAACTACAGGAAAACCACGCACCATTACGAAGGATATGCCGTATTAACCTTTTCTTTCCAATAGAACATGTTTCCATACTTCCCTGCAACACGACTCCAGAAGCTCTGAGGAATGTCTAGATCAATCAATGAACCAATGTTGAAATTTATAATGTTACCTACAAAAACAGAGCCACGCTTGAGCATTTCTGTCCTGCCAGTAAGCATGAGTGCGTGATAGTGACAACACTTGTGTTTCAAAACTTATCTAGCAGAAAAAAAAATACTGTAAAGTGAGTTTTATTGCAAAATTGAAGGCACTCTGATGTAACAAATCTGGAATTCTGGATCAGGATCATGTGCATGGCATCGTACACACCCTGGTGCATGCATTTGTGTGTGCAATAGTGCAGCCTACATCAAGAAGCGTGTGTTGTTGCAGGATAATATTATGCAGACACAAAATATATACACCAGGAATTAACATCATTGAGTATGCCCTTAGGCTTAAATGACACATCAGCTGCATGGATAAGTGAACCATATGGTTGTCATGATCATTCCTGCATCATACTTCTCCCCAGCAGTGTTCATTTTTCTTAATTCAGGAATTGCACTTTACAAATGATCCATATCTGAACTTTATTAGAGTAATATACTAAAATTTGCAATCAATATGGGCTATCAGTTTCGTTATTCAGATAACAAAATAGCCATGGCAAAGGAAAAACCAAGTGTAGTGTGAATATTATCTTTAGTATCATACCGAAGGTGGGATCTGCAACAAAGACAATAGTTCGGTCATCAACTTGCCAAAAATCCTTGATAGCCAATCCTGTAAGACAGCATTAATCAATTTGTATGTGCTACGATACATGTGCACAGTCATGAGAACACGAATTAATGCCTCCTGTTAACTATAACAGAGAAGAATAAAAGATTATATGAATAATAGATTAATGAATGATTATATGATAATAGCTTATACATGTCATGTTGGCAGTGGCGGAGCTTCAAAGAAAATGTTGGGCGGGCCAGACAAAGGGAGAGCACCGATTTTTTTTGAAATTCTGGGTCATATATATGCATTTAGTCTCTAATACAGGTGGAGTGAGAATATATGTATATATCAATTGAATTTCGAAATGATCTTTTTTTTTCTTTTGAAAACCAAATCAATTCTTCTCTAGGTGTGACCGTGTGAGTGAGCTTGTTTACCATTGCTTATGGCTACCCAACATATGCTGTGATATGTAAAATGCAAAGAACAACTGAGTGGAAAATCAGGATATCTAATGAATGCAAAAAACAAATTAGATTAGCTGTGATCTCTTGCTGAATCGTAATTACAGGGAAATTAGATGGAGTGGTTGCTTGATTGGCCGATGTCTCTGTCTCCTGCCTGATGCGGCCGTGAGAAACAGCAGGAGCGGCTGCGTGCGAGAAAGCTGGGACTTGCGAGCGAGAGACCTCGAGTGCTTTGGATCGATCGTATCCTTACTAGGCTGCAGGTGGGCTTTCCTTCGATGCATTGGTAAAATCAAAAGTGTAAAAAACCTGGGCGGGCCATGGCCCAGTTTGGCCCCAACAAAGCTCCGCCCCTGCATGTTGGCCAATGATAATCGCAAGTACATGCTCTACATTGGTTTTGAGAGTAAATAACTGCCACATAAGGAGAGAATAATCCCACTCCATATTACACGAGGTTTATGTGCATTAATCAAAAAATATATACAGATTGTCGAGTAAAAAGAATCAGCATAGATTCACAAATTAATCTGCATTAGTCCAGCAAACTCAGGACTCAGCATTCCCGATCCAATTGAATACATACGCAGCTGCCCTCGTGGGCCAGACTTGTATTCCACATGGTCAAAAGGTGCTATCTTAGGATCAGCAATATATCTAATAAGTGTGCGATTTCTATAATGATTTTAACAATTAAATTTCTGACAGTATGTGACAAAACTGAAAACAATTGCGTACTGGAAATAATTTCAACAAGATAATATGTATCTTTTTTATGTGGCCAGTCAGGAAGTTTTTACTAGCTATAGCGATATTCATCGTCAGCAATATTTGACCAGACATACCATCCTTGCATGTATTGCACATGAACTGAAGAAAAATAATAAAATAAAACACAATGCGACTCATACAAATGTGAAAAAGAAAAAGCAAAAATCACCTGGTGTATCCGGATAATTTTGTGCGAGAACTCTCAACTTATACCCAGTGTCCTTCTCTAGGTCTTCAATCTCTTGGCGCAAACGATTTTCCTAAAAACAAATCAAAATAGTCAGCAGCTATCTAACATATGTACTCCAAGCAGACTAAGGCATAGCCTAGTGGTGGGAAGGGGCTGATGCCTTCCCACCCACTCAGGTTCAAGGCATGGTACTTGCAATTTGGGTTCGTTGCACCAATTATACTGTAGGGGGTTCCCTTACAGTCTTTCTGTCAAAAGAAAAAACATATGTACTCCAATTATCAACACCAAAAGTAAAAGGTGGAGAGACTAAGACCACCCTAAGATAAGAACTATTTGTAGTTGCACCCTTATGGAAGTCAATACGACATGTTAAAGAAAATTAGGCACAAGGGAATTTGCCAGTAGTTGTGAATCATCAGACGGCTCGTAGCACAAGATTTGAGGTCTGAATTTACCTGGCCTGAAGAGAGGAAACCAGCGACGTCAATGACGGTGGTGAACTCCTTGGGGAGCAACTCAGGTTTGTTGACCCCAGCCTTGGCATTGGCCAAACCAACAACTGCAAGCACGTAGCATCAAGGGGAAGTTTCCACTAAGAAAGCACACATATGATCCTTTTTCATTCAAGTGTGCCATCGAAAATATGGTAATGGGGAAAAAAAACTTGCAAAATGCCACTCCAAAACAACAACACATCTTCTATTTATGCCACAGCCCACAATTTTCACCACTTCACCAAGAGAATAGATTTTTTTTCTCCGTTGCGCAACCACGATCGAGGATGCAAAAGATTTTCAGTTCCGTGTGGATGCTACTCAGCCGCCTCCGCCTCTGCCGCTGGCACTACTGCTACAACACAGGGGGGACAATTGCTGAAATAGAAAATGGATAATTTCTGTACAGCAGGCACCGGAGGTGAGAATCGCTCTTTCTGGTAACATGGACGATGGATAAAGAGCGTCCAAACACGCTGCACACTCTGAATGAACTGAACTGAGCTTCGCCTTTCGGGTTCAGACTCGAGCTTCGGTCTCGCGTTGATGGTGCATTGATTCGCATAGCGTTACCATGCAGCACACCAAAACAATTCAGATGACAGATTTGTTGATTCACCAACGAGTCGCGCATCATTTCGTTATTAGATAAGGGCATCAGAAAACCTAAACGTGGAACTGTTCTAGACCTCCAGTTAACAGCGAGCAGCTCCTGGCAACTGCTTCGATGGATGGAAGATGAAGAATGAGGCTGATGGCTTACAGCAGGAGAAGGACAAGGTGAGCGCGAGCGCGCCGGAGACGGCGGCCTTCCATGGCACGGCGCCGGCTAGCTTGCCGGCCCAAGAAGCAGCGGCGGTGGGCGGCGGAGTCAGACGAGCGGAGCAGCGCGCGACGGCGAGAGGATGCCGCCTTGGCCGCGGGTGAATGGATAAGGGCGTCGGCGACGATGTGGACGCGGCTGCTCCGTAGGGTGCCCGTGGGAGGGTGGATGGGACGAGGAGAAGCATTTTTTCTGCTGTTTTTGTTCTGATTCTGAAAAATATGCGCTGGTTATTTTATTTGCTGAGCCGAAGGGAAATGGCCCAAATGGATTGGAGCCGTGAGTACACTTGGGATAGTGTTTGGACATTGTTTTCCTTATTGTTACTGTTTGAAACTGGATTTGTATTCATGTTCAAATTTGTTGTGATAAAATCATCAAAAAGAAAAGACAGCTAGATTTGGCACACCTTGGATCGCATAAATTTGTTGTGATAATAATCATCCAAAGTGAGGAATTACCCGATTCCTTTGAATCAGGCCCCAACTTAATACGCGTCCCAACAAAATGCACTGGTTTTTTTTTTCTGTTGAGTAGGAAAATGATCCAAATAGAGTAGACACATTGGATAGTGTTCGGACTTTGTTTCTCTCATTATTATTTGCTTGAACAGGACTTCTATTCAACTTTGTTGTGATAAATCACCCACAAAATAAATCTTTGTTGTGATAATCATTAAAAACAAGACATTTCAATTTTGTACAGTTTGGATCACGTAAATTATTCACTCCGAAAGGGAAGAATTGTCCGATTCCTTTTGAAACACGGCAAACACATCCCAACTTAATACAAACCTCGGTAAACTTCTGATAAAATATTTTAATATTAAAACAAAACCGATTAGCACAGACCATGGTTTTTGCTCACGAATTCTATTGCTTTCATAAATTTCAAACCCGTTAATTTATTCTGCCAAATATTTTTACCACAAATTTCAAATTTCCACCCAGATAAAAAGATCGCCATGTTTAATAATCTTTCAGGCTTTCAGAAAAAAAAATTAACTCACGAGTTCTACAACATGTACAACCAATAATAAATAAAAAATGGGCACGACTAAGCCCCCAAATTCCTGTGAAATAACCATGTATAGTATGAATATCTGCATGTACTAAACATTTCACAATTACTTATTATTGCACTGACAAGAATAGTTATACAAACCTTACAGGAACAAGATACACTCGGCTGCATCAACGACAAAATATCCAATTAATAACACACTGCACCAAACGGCAGGGCAATATGCAAAGAATGGACCGTGCTGCCGAAAATGTCGTTGTTAGGTTCCCTCTATGGCTCTTCTATACCCAACATCTAACCAATATCAGCTTTTCCCACAAAAAGGGTTGAAATACTATCATAACAAGCAAAAGATGAATCGCGGCCTAACATGGCGGAAGTACGGTGCAAAAATTTCGGAGAAGGTCAGATGTGGAAAACCATTGGCATGTAATCCCACAAAGCGCTATTGGATGTATTGACATGGTAATTCATTGCCATCAAGAGCGCTCCGTTTCCGATACCCTCCGCAGCAATACCTGCATCGTTGCAGCATTGCAAATTAGTTGTCAGGACATGTAGTTGTCAAATACACGTGTTAGATGCATCCGTATGTAGACAAATCTAAGACAAGAATTTTGGGACGGAGTTAATATAAGATAAAGGATCAAACTTGCGTACAACTCAAATATCTCTTAGGGAAGACCAATCTACATAAGTTGCTCCGGAAAGACGTGAGAGACAAACCAGGATTGACTTTTCATTGGAAGATATCTAGTTGTCTATGACGTGAGAAAGCAAACAAGTCACAAAGGTATGAATCCAAATTATACCTGCATAGGATTTTATGCCAACAGTGGTGTCTTTCATAACTTCACATTTACCATATGTACCACCACTGAACATTTGCAGACAGGAGTCAGTCCCTAATGTACATGTCAATCACTCGTCAACTTTTGTCCCGAACTTCTCAGCCAAGAACTCGTCAAGAATACCATAATTTCGAACAGGTTCTGAGCTGAAGTTCTGAGCAGGCAACTTTCGAATACATACAAGAATATGTTGAACATCTCGACATAATCTGGGTTCAATCAATCATTAAAACAGCAGTGTTAAAAAGTATATGTATAGAATACATACAACACATACGGAAAATTAATCGATTCTTCTTTTTTTTTGCATGTGGGGGTGTGGGGGAAAATGGCAGTAAGATTTATTGGTACTGTACCTATTCTTTGCCTGAGGACTACTGACTTCCAACTTTGAAAATGCTTCTGTAATATGGGAATGGAATATCTGGACTACTTGCCTGCATTGCATAGAAGGGTCAAACGAAATTAAGAGTCAATAAGATCTTGCAAGGAAACAAATAATAACGAATTGTCATGCTATGGATAATATTTCCAGCAAAATCAATATTGAACATAAAAAACAAAATTAGAAATAATGGTGCTACTTGCATTACATGAAGCCCATTAGAGTATTGTTCACGTGGTTACTTCAGCTTGAGCAGCGTCACTACCACCAGATGCTGTTTTTAACTCGGTTTGCCAAAGTTGCATTACCCAGGGGGTAAATCATTAAAATTATTTAGTTAGAGACAAATAGTTTGACTTATGTTTAGATGGCTTTAATTGGTTTATCTCTAGGCCTAATATGTTAGGAACTCCTTATAAATAAGGAGGTGCTATCATCATGCTCAGTTAAGCAACATCCCCTACGATCTCTAGCCTTCAGCTATGCTGAATGGCCATCGTATGGTTGCTACCCCAATGAACCGAGCTTCATCTTAGAGAACAGTAACACCTTACAGATTGTTTTCAAAACTTCAGTGCTCCAATTGTTTTAAAGTGATGTAGGTTTGGTGTTCCACTGAGGGTTTTCTACATATCATGAATAAGCTAACCAGCTACATACACTGAATAAGAGCCGAAGCTGATAACCTCACCATTCTAGAAAAAAAAAAGATATGGTCCAAAGATTCTAAAGATACACAGGATACTTCTTTACCTGAATATCGCTTGCAGATCTACCTCAAGCAGTATTTGAGAAAGGATGCGATGCAAGTAAGTGACTTCCTGCAAAATGTTTATGTACAAAAACTTCAGCAACAATTAACTAAACTGAAAGGAAAGCCTGAGTCAGAATTCAAATAACATAAATAAGTGAAAACACCTGAACAAGATTCCAGGAGAATAAAGGACAGTAAATGGGGGTCAATAAATGAGTTAAGATGTTGTTTCCAAGTAGCAATAGATGAATTTGCATTTCCATTGAACAATAACAATGAGTGTAGCTACAAATCGTAATAAAATGATACACCCTCTGTTCCTAAATGTAAGACGTTTTTGCAGTTCAAATGTCTTAACATTTAGGAACAGAGATAGTAACAGAGTGATTTCCATTGATACTCCCTCCATTTCCTTTTACTTCACATACATGATTTCTCTTAAGTTAAAACTTCATAAAGTTTGAGCATGTTTATAGGAAAATATATCGACATTCACAATACCAAATCAATATTGTTAGATACATCATGGAATTCATGTTCGTATTATATAACTCTAATATTGTAGATGTTGATATTTTAAAATATAAATTTGGTCAAACAGAGTTTGACTTCAGACAAATCTTATATGCAGAGTAAAAAGAAACGGAAGGAGTAATGTGCTAAGCCATAACTACCTTTGTAACAGCTTTGGCGAATAGACTTGGCTGCGAATCATTATCATCTGGTCCATTCCAACTTTCCACGATTTGCGGTAATTTTCTAAGATTTGCTAGCAATCTCTCTCTCATTATCTGGACTAGCTTGGTGTGAATTTCATCTCGATGAACCTTATAGTCCTGTCATTTCCGAGAAACTTGTAAGAAATGAAATTCATGCAAGTACATAAAACAGGTTGGTGCCAGTCAAGAGTTACCCTAACCCATGAAATGTCAAATAAATAAAATAGAAATCATACCTGAGTAACTCTATCCAGTTCAGACATCAACAGATGTTTGCGTGCTTCCGGTATTTTCAGGAAAAGTACTCGACGAATATCTGCAATTTCAAAAAAAAAATGGTTTGGCCAAGCAGTGATCAAAATCACAGATACTTCAAGGATTCCCAAATAGTTCATCCTGAAAAAATTGATTCAACATGGCCATTTGCATTTTCTTTTCCCTAAGTAAATATTGGGTGCAGCAAGAACAGGATGGCTCTTGGGATATATGTTGCATATTTGGTGAATTTATTAATTAAATGCAATGTTAGTTCTGGTTGGCTGTAAGGCAGTTTACTTGTAGTGAAATAAATCTATTGCCTATCCAGCTATCACCATAACATGAAAGTTACTAGAGTACATGAATCAGGCTCTAGATAAACAAAAGGGAACAGCACACCTGGTACTGGTCCCTAAGCTGGAAACTAGCTATTGCTTCTACTTTTTCAAGTTTGTGTTGTTCCCTACCCTTCTACATCATATAGCTACTCAAATACCAACAGTTCTAGGGAGAGACAAAAGCGCTTCAGCTTATATTTCTGTAGATATCTTTTAAGGACCCTGGTTTCCAGTTTTCCAAACCTTCATCCCACCAACAAATCAAGACACAAAAATAATCAACTAAAAACATATAATAAGATAAGATAATGCAACCCACAATCACTTGAAGTGACAGGATAGTCAGCCTTCAGAACTCTATGTTTGGGCAAAATTAACAGAAAGTATGGATACAATAAATAACAGTGCAGCAAAAAGACAGAAGGTAGGGGAAAATGCTTACCTGGAATCAAAGAATGTATGAAACTGATAATTTGACTTGCTAAAGCTAAATGCTTAGAAGTAATTGATTTCAGACCAGATACCTGAAAAGGAACCAAAGGAAAATAAACCAAGCAGTCCAGACTTCTTGATATATAAAAAAAGAAGTGTGGCAGCACATGCCTACATTAAATAGCTATTTAGCTTGATTAAGATTTGAGGAAACTACTGGTGCATTGAAGTACTATTGTTCAAAAAAAACAGAGAAGATTTTCGTCTTTTCTTAAAAATTGTTGTGTTTCCATATAGCTAAAACACTATTGTGCAAATAGTGTCCTATACGATGATGAACAATGATAAATTGATAGCAAGTTCATTTAGCAGACATCTACTTTTTTAATAGAAAGAGTGTACAGGAGACCCATACAGATACAGCATACATGTGAGCACCAGAATTATAACCCTGGTGGGTGGAGTCATGCCCCCACAGCTCCACCACCACACCAAGAGGTGGTTCTCAGCAGAGAGACATATATTTATTCAAAGATTTATTAAAACAATCCGCATTAAATGGTAAATTATGAGAAAATGCTAATAGCAAATTACGAGCTGTGTTTACATATTTAAACAATGAGGAATTATTGTTACCAATGGTAAACAATGATACCTGCATGGCACCTGCGCCAAGAACCAGTTGGCAAGTCCTGGTATTGAAATGCTTTAATATCTCAACAACACGTTGGACCACCTCAAAAGATAACGATGGCAAACATTTACTGATGTCAACATATTCTGATAGCATTTTCAACAATATCAAACCGCTGCCAAACAAAAATTGAAGCATTATTGAGAAAAGGCAAGGGTACATCTCACAGAAACACAGATGATTAAATGAGTACATAAGATGACGAGAGAAACAGAAAAAAGACAGCATATATCACTATAGAAGAATAGCAGATGAATACAGGAACTGTTACTGGATGAATTCTTTGCCACACTTCTGGGTTAGTAAAGTGTGGCAACTGATCTAATTTATCCTCAACATGGCAAGTTTTAGAAAGAAGAACCAGTAACTTGTTTTGAAGAATTAAATGAAAATTTTAGATGACTAACCAGTTCACCATATGATAGCCAACACCTCCAAGCACAATGGTTTGCGAGACTGGCCTAACATGGCCAGCAACACTATTTTCAGTCTGAGAAGTGGATTCAACCTTGTTTTCATTGCTTGTCGTAGATGTTCCATTGCTATTTTCAACATTATTTTCAGTTGAATGTGCTGATTCTTGACTTGTTGAAACCCCATCCTCACTGAGCTTTGAGTTGTTATCATTGCTAGGCATCTCCATGCCATTAACAGGAAAGTCAGTTGATGACAGTGACAGAACAATCGCTTGGAACTCTTCAGGAACATCAACAGCGATCCACGTCTCTTGGTCAAGAACTGCCTTAATTTTTGCCATCTTCAAACGAATATTAAACGTTCAGAGCACAAAAAACTATAAATCATGCATCAACTATAAAATAAGATTGGTATCAATCCAAAATCTATATCAATTTTTTTAATAAACCGTAGTGTTATAATTTTTTAAGATAATTCAAATAATTTTGACGAGCAGCTTAGGCCTTTGTGTCCTCGGTTCCACTATCATTTCAACCTGAAGTTATTTGATGATGGTGAATGCCAATACTATGGGTAATATTGTTTGCAAAACAGAACTAGAAAGGAACCGCATTGTATACAAGCTATTGTACATCCATAGGCTATAACTGAGCGAGAAGGCTGAAGGATTTATACTTCAGAAATAGCACCATTACCAATTCATGTTTCAGGCACAATGGTGTTGTAATTATCCTATAAGCTGTTGCTCGTACTAACAAAATTTAAAGCAAGCTTCTGACTTTGTTCCATTATCTGATTGTAAAACTGTAAATCTCGCTTTCGTAAACTTCAGCAAAGTAATACATAACTCACCCGAACACTATGCTGATACTCAACAAATTGCTTTGACTGTTGCTGTAGAATTCCGCGAATGTTGTAACCTAACCTGCCTCCAACCTATGAGGACAAGAGGTGAAAATAATATCATAACTTGCTTTTACGCAATTAACATGGATATATGTGCATATAATTTAAACAGAAAAAATAATAACCTTTTCTGTAGCAGCTATAAATTCTTCTGTTATATTATAGATGATCAGGAACTCCTGAAGCCTTAACTTGGGATGTAGAGCAGCACGAACACCTAGCAGCTTAGCCCATCGTCCATGTGCAGCATCACATGCAGCAAACACTGCTTCTGTGCTTTCTCTCAACACGTCAGCTCTGCAGAAAATGCAAGTGCTCAAGCAAATCTGTGTTTGCGTCATCACATATAAAGGTTTGCAAGTAATGAAATACTATATTTGCCAAAACTGACCACAGTATCACCATGATACCAGCAATTAAATTGGTTTTTACAGAACAAAGAGCAAGTTATAACTTAACTTACCGAATATTTTTTATTGAATTTATACTGGACATATCATTTGTCTTTCCTTGAAACAACGGAAGCTTAGTAGGAGTGCGTGTAACAGTATTAGAGACCCGTGAAGTAACATCATAGTCTTTCTCTTGGGAAAGATCAACTGAGCCACCGTGTTGTACAACAGGATTTGTGTCATCAGGACTTATGTTCCCATCAAGGTTTCGCATGATCCACTGAACTATTTTTTTAACTTCAGCTGCTTGCTGGAGATGTACCTGGAAAGGAGGTACACATTAAGATTTAATTTGGTAGACCATCTTCATTTAAAGGAAAACAAAATGATACTGTATTGAGAAACTAATTTACCTGAACTATACTAAAAATAGCCGATAAAAGCTGAACAAAACCTTCAGATGATAGACTACGCAGTTTATTTGCTAAAGACTGGCCTCCAGCTGCACAATTGCAGTTCAAAACAAGTAGGAAGTTAGCGTGCATAGTAGCAAGCTATGAAGACAGATATTGAATTAAGAAAAAAAAGTAGACCATCAGAATCAGCAGCTCTGTCTCCAGTTACTGAATCAGAATCTATTGGTTTGGAAATCAAGACTGGAAGCATCTCTGCAACTGTGGATTTGATTGAAGCTTTCATAACAGTAATAAGGGTATCCCGGTACATTCTGAGCACTGCAGGAACTTTGTCCTGCGAGATATAAATGTGAACCTTATTATTCTGTATCCCACAGACTAATGACTCACTGAATATACCAAATATCCAGAAATAAATAAGCATGATCCTTCCACCACTTAGCTTTTTAAGCTCATAGGTGATTGACCTTTCAAAAAAAAATACTGAACTTGGTTTTCTGTATGCATGGAATTTTAGAGGGCATTTTATTTACAAGTGCCCTGTTAGTGAGGGTGGTCTCTTATAAGGCCCCATAAACCCAGCTTATATGAGTGAGAAACTTATTGAATAATCACAAATATTATTGTGCTCATTGTGTGGCTAAATAGCGCATACAAATGTGAATAAGTGCTTCTCTGGAACTAAATCTATATGTCGTCTTACACTAAAGCCCCAATCGCTAGCTCTATAATATTGAATAGAAAAGCAGCCACAGGACACCCTATTTTTCTGCACATCCACCCTCCATTTGAATATATCAACTTAATGGAAATATCTGACAGAACTAACCGTTCTCAGCAGGCAAATAATGAGGGGGAGAAGACGATCTCTGAGGATGAAGCCATCCTCCTCATCAATGTTTACCTGCATTGAGATGATGAATGTCGGTCAATAGAAGGAACAGAGCTGAAAACATTTTACTAGAACAACAACAGTGTAGCTTAAAAATGAAACCATAATCTAAACCAAAGGAGTCACATCAAACAATTGTTGAAAAAAACAAATTAGTATTTCACCTTTCGGCAAATTGGAGAAGAGCAAGAACTGATTGGACCACAGTCGTGGTATATATGGTAACAGTGTGGTAACATAGTTTATGATCTGAAAACTGTAATTATTTCAGGATCGCGTTTTGTGACGTGAGGATCCTTTTTTTTAACCGGGCTAAACCCCTTTCCATTGCAAATGAACGGAAATACAACAGTTCCAGAAACATTGTCAGGGAGAGCGGAAAGAGGTACAGCGAGTTCAAGCACTGCCAGGAAGCACACTGCATCCGCCCGCTGTCGAAACGGATGCCATGGGGCGAAAAACTGGCAGCAACAACTAGTCCTATTACAAACCAAACAGCAGTAGTCCAAAAGGATCATCACGCATAGTCTAAAAGCCAACTCTAATGCAGCAAGAAAACCAAAAGTAGAATGAGGCAGACTCCAGCGGCAATCATCTACTGCCCTTCGATCGGTCGACTGGCCAAATCGTTTTGTGACGTGAGGATCCTATGTTGACACTCGACATACATCAAACAGAAATTTTGGTAAAATTACTTTAGTCATCAAGAAACTATATTGCTGTTTTGAACTTGGCCTCTTAGGAGGATTGTAACCAAACTCTTTCTTTTCCGTCCTCTGCATTTTCTTGAAAAAAAGAAACTACATTGCTTGGGTACGCTATATGGATCATGGATGCAACTCCACAATACAAAAGTTTCCCAAAACAACGATACAATGACAGAAATAATAATGTAATAGTGTGATGAGGCTACAAAGAAATCAAAAATAGCAATGTCCTTGCCTTCTTGGCATTGATTCATTTACAGAGCCAATGGTTGCAAGTGGAAACAGGCGCTGCAGGTACCACTAACTAAGCGTGAATGATAGGTATTCACTCCCTACCAGTTCTTAGCCTCTCTAGATCTCTCAGTCACACTTCATTAGTCATGTTCATTCAGTTTCAGTTAACTAATTAATATTATTTAAAGTTGGCATGGAAGGTACACAAAAAACTCAGCATGAACACATTGCGTTAAAATCAGGTAAAGACAGGCCAATTATGAGATGGAGAATTGCAAAACAGAAAGCGCACATACTTCATGCTCAGTCCCATTGAGGGGAGTAGAAGTCTTCCTTTTCACAGTTGATAAAACCATCGCATCAACAGTTTTTCCATCAGGAACAGCAGCCCGTACAAACTCTGCTGAAAGAATGCTACAAGAATGAATAATAAGTTAAACAGCAAGTTGCTGATGGGACAGAAAAGGCTGCAAACAACATTACTATTCTAGGGGGCAAATATAAAGAAAATAAAATTACACGATTTTAAGGTAGCTTCCGATTAATGACAAAATTGACCTTTATATTCTAGATGGCGATAACATACAATTAGCAATGAAACAATATAGAAGCTAAATTTAAAGGATATAGGTGGATCTAGGGTACATTTTTCACTAAAATGCCACTTAATGGATGTACTGATTTAGGCCTTAATATCGCCCAAAACAACTGAAACATTATGCTGACTAAAGCCTAGTTGACATTTGAGTATCATTGGAACAGAATCATTGCATTTGACATTGGCTTGCACAAAAATTAAGAATCAACAAATGTATTCACTTAGGGCGTGTTCTGAAGTCCTCCGCGTTGCTCAACTCCACAGCTTCTCAGCTGTGCTCTGGGCTCCAACTCTAGCGAGAAGACAGCACCGTTCTGTACGTGCGCCAGCTCCTCTCCACGCTAGGCGGGCTGGCAGCCTGCTTGGATTGTCTAAAGCCCATCTAACTGAAAAAGGAAAAGAGGCCTTAGGCCTTCTCGGCGAGAGGAGGAGAGAGACTGGGCTTGGCCCAGTTTGGAGGAACGCTGTGAGCGTCACGGTGTCTTCACGTTGCCAAATCCAACGATCGAGAGGACTGCACGCGACAAAAGAATCGGGGGCACGAACCGGTACGGGAAATCACTTGGCGGTGGCATCACACGTAATTAGGCGAACTACGCGTTTCTGAGGATTCCGCGAAGCTGCGAAAACCCAGCTTCTTTGACTCGTTCAAATTGCACTATGGCTCGGTACAGCTTCTGAAAGCTGACCTCAGGAAGCTTAGACCGTTCAGCCTAATTTCTCGCACAGAGTTCGTGGAACGCGGAGCGTGGAGGACTTCCGAACACGCCCTTAAAGTATCTTATTGGGATCCATATGTATGAGTATATTGAGAAGCCAACAAAATGCTTTGGCTCATGTAGTAAACATGTGACAAAGAAAAACGATGGCCCAGAACTATTCAATTGCCAATCATATGGATGGCTATGAAGGCAGTATTAGGCACAAGGCACACTTGAGGTGCTACATCGGTAAATCAACGGGAAGTTAGATGGCAATGATGAAAACTGGGGCATTACATTGGCTTTATTTTGACTTTAGGGCCTTTACATTAGGATTCAATACCCTCTCTTAATCTTGTTAACACGCAGTTTGACCAGGCATGCACCTTGCATCACAAAGGCGCAGAGCCCTGTGTAGCCTCGGGTACTTTTGCCTTGCTGCACCTAGACAGACCACCTAGGGGTGACTTTGGCATATTTGTAGCATTGATGTGTATTCTGATAGATCATACTGCTACGACAAGATACCAACAAATGACTGCAGTATCACTTTTGTTTCAGATACTCAGATGAAATTGCAATTGAAGTTAAAACACTACATGGTTCCTGATCTCATAAATCAGCCTACCTACACTGATAGAGATTATGTCTCAAGCTTTCCGTCAGAATTCATAATGCATTTCTAAGCATGTAAAGGTATTTATTTTTCACATCAGAGCTGTCATTCCTGTGATAAGTATTGCCCCTATAAATAAGAGCACATCATATTGATAGGATGTATGTTTAGTTTGTACAAAAATACCTGTTCACTGAATCTAATGATGTTCCCAACTGATCACGAATATGTCGAAAGCAATAAAGCCCAGCAAGTTCATCAGTGTCCTGGTTGAAAGAATTTATGTATCATAAACATAAGTTACACATACTGCACATGTCGGCTGATTGCAGTCATTTATTGGAAATTTGCTAGGTGGTGTGTGATGGCAAAGAGTAATGGCATTACGTAGGAAAGTTACGATAACACTGGCATCAGATCATGTAGAAGGTAATGTTTAGGTAACTTACTATGAGATTTTGCAAGTCATCAATGACATCAAGCGCACCAGCACAATCTGCCGCTAGCACAAGCTGCACATGTAGAACAAGCTTATAAACCCAGCGCACAGCGGAGATTTGAAGGCAGGAGGGACCTTTAAGCAATAGGTTACTATGATTCAAATATTCAGTACAGAAGCAAAACAAAAATCCAGTTTGTTGCTTAAGTATGAACAGTTCAGGTCAGGCTGTCAAATCAGACACATAAAAGCACAGCAGTGATCTGGCAGAGAATAATGATAATTATGGACTAGCAACAAAAAATGAAAAATGTGGTTGTGTTTGCAGTTGGACAAGGAATGTCATACGCAGCCACTATTTAGAAATTAGAACAGTAGTATGTGCTTATGGGGCATTTACACAAACTCATATCCTCTCAAAGAAAGACCGGTCATAATTTCTCTGCAATCAAATAAAGACCATTGCCCCCAATAAGGCAAGAAGATGGATCCAAAGACATCGTTAGGTTCCATTTCCCAATCATCCATTTTCTGGTGTAACGACTCGAGAATGGACAGCATGTCTCCATGTCGACCTACAGTTGGCACTTAACACTTTGACTTCCAAGGTACCGGTAGCATATGAAAAATATGCAAGGTCATTGCATGAAAAACACAGTCATGCATATAGCGTAGCAATTCATGGTGTTCGATGCACAGCAATGGTTGTCAGCTAATCAATCAGTTCACTAAGCCCCAGAGCAATGTCTGAGTGCGCATGGTTTTGTGGTTTTGCATACTTCGCACCTAACGTACCTGACAACCAACCAACTCACGAAACTATGAGAGAAATGGCAACACACCACATCAAAAAACAATGTGCAGTACATGTCCAGACCATTTCTGGGAGCAACATTGCTGATCCACAAGCAAACAAAACGCAATGCTCGATGAGACCACTCACCAGCTTGAGGGCTGCGAGCGCCTGACTGACATAGAGGATGATGGTGAGCTTCTCCTGCAGCGCGACGAGGTTCCCTCGAGTGGCATTGAGCTCCTGCACCTGCTGGGCGTCCCCGACGAGGTCGCCCGTGAGCACCCGGACCACCTCCCTGAGCTCCCGGATCCTCCCGACGGCGGCGACGATCTCCCCGTCGAGGCCGCGGAGCCGGCCCTGGGCCTCGTAGAAGGACTCGGAGCGGCGCGCGATCTCCTGGACGAGGTGCGCCTCGACGACGTCCAGGTGCTGGCCGAGGCGCTCCTGCAGGGCGGGCTCGGCGAGCGGGCAGGCGGCCTCGAAGGTGGCCCCCTCCTCGAGCGCGAAGTCCTCCTTGAAGAAGAGCGCGGGGACCTCGCGGAGGCAGGCGGCGAGGCCCGAGGACGGGGAGGCGGCGGCCGGGGCGCCGTCGTCGGAGGCGGCGAGGGCGAGCTCGGCGGTGGCGTGGAGGCGGACGTCGGCGAAGCGCGCGAAGGGATCGGCGACGCGGGCGAGGTAGGGCGCGAAGTCGGCGCGGGAGACCTCGCAGGGGTGGGAGGGCGGGGGCGGGGCCTCCGGGAGCGCGGCCGGCGGGGGCCACGGGAGCCAGTAGGAGCCCGCGGAGGCCGAGGGGAGCGGGTTGTTGAGGAGCGAGGTGATGGACTGCGGGGCGCCGCCCGGGGGCCCCGCGGCGGCGGTGGGGGAGTCGGTGGAGTAGGCCGAGGAGGAGGCGGAGGCGGTGCGGAGGGGCGGGCGCGAGGCCATCGCTGCGCGGGGGGCTAGGGGAGGGGAGGCGGCGGCATGGGAGATCGGGATCTGGGAGGGCCGGGGAGCGGAGCCAACCGCAGGGGTGGTGGGGGGGAGAGCTTGGCTGGTCAGATCTGTCGCTGGTCAGGTGGGAGGGATGGAGGAAGGAAGGGGAGAAGAGAGGGAGGGAGGGAGTGTGGTGGTTTGCTTCCCTGATTTCTCCCGGTTTTTTCCTTCTCTCTCGCCTCTGGTTTCTCTCTATCTATAATAATCTTCTTTTTCAGTTTTTTGGTTTGTGCTAGGATATCATAATCCTTTCCTCTTTGTCTAGTTTTGCATGAAAACTTATATGTATGTGTGTTTGTGGAGCCGAGAGGCAAAAAATTCTCGCGATCATTGATGCAACCACACATGTGTGCTTCCAAGGCCGGCCCTGGTGTATGGCCGACGAGGCGACGGCCTAGGACCCAGGCCTACGGGGAGCCCACGATCTTCCGCATGAAAATTTTAAGAGAGGAGTACATAAAGATGACATATAGATAATGATCACACTATAATTAATTACCCTCCATCTGGAACAATTATGAGTGGCTTAAGGAGGATGAAAATAATACTGATGACAAACAAAGCTATTTGGATGATCATTCTTTTTGTGATGACTATGATCGATATTGAAACAAACCTTATGATGACCATATATATGAATTACTTGAAGATTATTATGCTACTATTATGGATGATAAAATATGAATGATAATCTTGCTCTCACATATGGTAATCCTATGTTGTTCTCTAGCTCTCGAAACTATACTTTAGAGGGGAAATTTGCTTACATTAAGGATTATGTTTGTGATATGCATTTAGCTAGTGCTCATAAGAACTCTAATGAAACTTATACTGTTAAGTTTGCTGCTGCTACTTGCCATAACTACGAGAGAGGAAGGAATAAGAACCCTCTCAATGTCTCAAAAATACTAAAATTGAAAAAGGAAAAAAGAACTATTTTTACCATGCATTGGTCTTCCCTCTATGTTAACGCTTTCTTTTTGTGTGCAATGCCAACGTACATGAAGAGGGTTAGACTGTATTGTTATATCATTATGTTACTTTGTGCTCACTTTCTATATCCAGTAAATAATAAATAAAATGAAAGTTGTGAATTAAGAACTTATCGAAAAGAGAAGTGATTGAGAAAAGGTGAGCATTGTAGAAGTGGGGTCGATCTTGAACTTTTTGGTCATGCCCATGGAAACAATGTGGATCTTTTGTCATGGAAGCTTTTCAATACAAAAATAGTTATCTGATTGTATCACCATTGTATTATAAAAATAATGTGCCAAAAAATATATTTAGCATATATCTCCCAACGTCCGAAAAAACATGTTTTTTGGCCACTTTCCTAAATTGTCAAAGATCCACCACTTTCGCTGACCCTTGTTTCAGGGGCAGAATGGATCACTCCCTCCCTCGTCGTTTTCACCAGAGGAACTCTCTGCCAGCACCAAGACAACAGGAGCATCATCTTCATCCACAACGCCATTTCCATATCCATCCTCGACGCCCTCCATGGTCAAAGCTAGGTCCTGATGTTTATTTTTTAATTGATGATTAGCGTCGTGTGATTTATTGGTGGGGTATTATATAATTTAAGACATAGACAGTAACATTATGCTAATGCTCATGCCTATGTCATGTGATCTATGAGTAGCTGATAACCCACAAGTATAGGGGATCGCAACAGCTTTCGAAGGTAGAGTATTCAACCCAAATTTATTGATTCGACACAAGGGGAGCCAAAATATATTCTCAAGTATTAGCAGTTGAGTTGTCAATTCAACCACACCTGGAAACTTAGTATCTGCAGCAAAAGTGTTTAGTAGCAAAGTAATATGATAGTGGTGGTAGCGGCAACAAAAAGTAAAGACAGCAAAAGTAATGTTTTTTGGTGTTTTGTAGTGATTGTAATAGTAGCAGCGAAAAAGTAAATAAGCGAGAACCAGTATATGGAAAACTCGTAGGCACCGGATCGGTGATGGATAATTATGCCGGATGCGGTTCATCATGTAACAGTCATAACATAGGGTGACACAGAACTAGCTCCAATTCATCAATGTAATGTAGGCATGTATTCCGTATATAGTCATACGTGCTTATGGAAAAGAACTTGCATCACATTTTTTGTCCTACCCTCCCGTGCCAGCGGGGTCCTATTGGAAACTAAGGGATATTAAGGCCTCCTTTTAATAGAGAATGGGAACAAAGCATTAGCACATAGTGAATACATGAACTCCTCAAACTATGGTCATCACCGGGATGGTCCCGATTATTGTCACTTCGGGGTTGCCGGATCATAACACATAGTAGGTGACTATAGACTTACAAGATAGGATCAAGAACTCACATATATTCATGAAAACATAATAGGTTCAGATCTGAAATCATGGCACTCGGGTCCTAGTGACAAGCATTAAGCATAGCAAAGTCATAGCAACATCAATCTCAGAACATAGTGGATACTAGGGATCAAACCCTAACAAAACTAACTCGATTACATGATAAATCTCACCCAACCCATCACCGTCCAGCAAGTCTACGATGGAATTACTCACGCACGGCGGTGAGCATCATGAAATTGGTGATGGAGGATGGTTGATGATGACGATGGCGATGAATCCCCCTCTCTGGAGCCCCGAACGAACTCCAGATCAGCCCTCCCGAGAGGTTTTAGGGCTTGGCGGCGGCTTCGTATCGTAAAATGCGATGATTTCTTCTCCCTGATTTTTTTTCTCTCCGAAAGCAAATATATAGAGTTGGAGTTAGTGTCGGAGGGCATCCAGGGGGGCACGAGGTAGGGGGGCGCGCCCCCCACCCTCGTGGACAGGGTGTGGGCCCCCTGGTCTTCATCTTTGGCGAGGATTTTTTATTATTTTTTCTAAGATGTTCCGTGGAGTTTCAGGTCATTCCGAGAATATTTGTTTTCTGCACATAAAACAACACCATGACAATTCTGCTGAAAACAGCATCAGTCCGGGTTAGTTCCATTCAAATCATACAAGTTAGAGTCCAAAATAAGGGCAAAAGTGTTTGGAAAAGTAGATACGACGGAGACGTATCAACTCCCCCAAGCTTAAACCCTTGCTTGTCCTCAAGCAATTCAGTTGACAAACTGAAAGAAAAAAAGAAAAACTGTTACAAACTCTGTTTGCTTTTGTTGTTGTAACTATGTCAAGCCAACATTCAAGTTTTCAGCATAGATCATAACTAACCACATTTGCAATAATTCTCAGGTCTCATAATTACTCATATCAATAACATGGTCAACTAGCAAGCCATAATAATAAATCTCGGATGACATCACTTTCTCAAAACAATCATAATATGATATAATAAGATGGTATCTCGCTAGCCCTTTCTGAGACCGCAAAACATAAATGCAGAGCACCTTTAAAGATCAAGGACTGACTAGACATTGTAATTCATGGTAAAAGAGATCCAATCATAGTCACACCCAACATAGATTAATAGTGATGAATGCAAATGACAGTTGTGCTCTCAAGCTAGTACTTTTTAATAAGAGGGTGATGACTCAACATAAAAGTAATTGAATAGGCCCTTCGCAGAGGGAAGCAGGGATTTATAGAGGTGCTAGAGCTCAGTTTTGAAATAGAGATAAATTGTATTTTGAGCGGTATACTTTCATTGTCAATGTAACAACTAAGAGATGGCGATATCTTCCATGCTAAACACATTATAGGCGGTTCCCAAACAGAATGGTAAAGTGTAAGTGCATCTAGTGCCACCCCTAGTTGGTTTTGGAGTATTGACGACAAACCTAGTTGAGGGACTAATGTGTTTGTGAGAATTGCAGGATAACACAGGTAGAAGTCCCTCATTGATTCGGTTTTACTACCAGAGATGACCCCTAAAAATGTACGAAGACATTGAAGTCAATGGTGGTATATGAAGATATTCACTTTGAAGACTATGACAAGAGAAGACACCACATGAAGCCTATGGAGCTCGAAGACTTAGATCTTTCGTAGTTCTCTTTTATTTGTGTTGAGTCATAGGAACCACCGTACTGCTAAGTGGGGTCCAAGAGAACCAGTCAGAACGACTGAAGTGATGCCTAAACAAAAAACCTATGTCTTCGAGTGAAGACTATGAGAGCAAATCTTGTCCAGAGTCGGACAAGTCAGCTTTGCTTGTAGCCCAAGTAAAGTTGACGTGTGAGTTTGAAATCTGACCGTTGGAACACGTGTCAGTTCCTTAGTGACCCAGGGTCATTTCGGACAAATTAGGTCGGGTTGCCTAGTGGCTATAAATAGCCCACCCCCTACAACCATAAACGGTTGGTTGCTCAGATTTTAGTGCACGGCTTTTGTCGTTTGAGAGCAACCCACCTCGAAGCCTTTGAGAGAGAATACCTAGCGAGGAAAAAGCCCTAACCACCCAGAGCCAGAGCAAATTGGGCATCACTTAAGTCTTCTTGTCTGAGTGATCTGAAGACTTATTACACTTGAGGACTGTGCATCCTCCAGCCGGTTAGGCGTCGCGTTCTGAGCATCCAAGAGTCATTGTGGATTGCCGGTGAACGAAGTCTGTGAAGGTTTGGGAGTCTACCTTAAATACTTACCAGAGTGATTGGGCGAGGTCTGTGTGACCTTAGCTCAAGAAGAATACGGTGAGGACTGGGTGTCCTGAGCTGCGGTTCAGGACTGGGTGTCCGGGACTGTGTGTCCTAAGGTTTAAATACCTAGCCGCTCCAACCAGACGTACAGTTGTCACAGCAACTAGAACTGGTCCAACAAATCATTGTCTTCAACGAGTCACTGGTTTCATCTTCACTTCCCTTTACATACTGTTAGTCGTTATGAAGTCATTGCATGTTTGCTGTATCTTTTGTCTTCACTGAGTGACTGTGTGTTCTGTTTGGCTTCATAATATCTTCCTACTTGATCCGTATTACACTGCAGCTATTTGTCACTGTGCTTTCACTCTGTTGATACTTGACCATGGCTTGCCTAGTGTAGTCTAACTTCCACTGCATAGTAATAGGCATATCTCTACTGTTTGTCTTCATAACTTCCACGTTTTTAAGACTTTCGTAAAAGTCGCCTATTCACCCCCCTCTAGTCGATATAACACACTTTCAATTGGTATCAGAGCAAGGTGCTCCCTTGTTCTGTGTGATTCGGTTTAACCACCTGGAGTTTTAGCTATGTCGACTGCAGGGATAATCAAAGTCTCCGCTGCGTGCCCCGTCTTTGATGGAACTGAATATTTCTACTGGAAGAATAAGATGCGCATGCATCTTGAAGCCAT
Source organism: Triticum monococcum (assembly GCA_034509565.1). Taxonomy (NCBI): domain Eukaryota; kingdom Viridiplantae; phylum Streptophyta; class Magnoliopsida; order Poales; family Poaceae; genus Triticum; species Triticum monococcum. Next base: position 36,027,747 of record CM067842.1, read on the forward strand.
TGACCTCGACCTATGGTATGTCGTCGAGAACGGTGTTCCCAAGGCTGGAGAAGGTGTCACTGCTGCTGATATCAAGAAGTTCACTCAACTGGACTCTACTGCCAAGAATATCATCTGTGGTCATCTGACCAAAGGACAGTATGGCCGTGTGAGTGCCTTGAAGACATCCAAGCTGGTCTGGGACTGGCTCTCCAAGGTCAATGAAGGCATCTCAACCCAGAGAGATCAGAGAATCAGTGTTCTTCGCAACCTCTTCAACCGCTTCAAGCGAAATGACAATCAGAATGTCCAGCACACATTTGACCGACTTACTGACATCACAAATGAGCTTCAAGCCCTCGGCGCCACTGAGATCACCAAACATGAAATCGTCAAGACGCTGCTGAGATCACTTGATAGTTCGTTTGACATCCTAGCCCTGATGATTCAAGAATGTCCTGATTTCAAGACACTCGATCCGTCTGACATACCCGAGAGGCTCAACACACATGAGTTTCAGCTTTCTGAGAAAAGAGATATCTACGGTCCAAACTATGGGTGAACTCGTGCCCTGAAGGCAAAAGCTGTTTCCTCATCTGAAGAAGAATCTGACAGTAGTTCTGATGATCCTGAAGACATTGGAAGGGAACTTGCAATGCTAGTGAAGAAGTTCCAAAAATTCACCAAGAAGAAAGGCTTCAGAAAGTCTTCACGATCAAGCTCGAGGAATGATGAAGCTTCTGCTCATGACTACAAGAAGAAAACATGCCACAAGTGCAAGAAAACTGGACACTTCATCTCTGAGTGTCCACAGTGGGACAATGAGAACAGAAAGAAGAAGAAGAGCAAGGAATATGACTCTGACGACAAGAAGAAGAAGAAATACTCAAAGTCTTCTTCCAAGTCTTCCTCAAAGTCTTCATCACACAAGAAGAGCTCATCTGGCAAGGCACGTGCATTTGTTGGCAAGGAAATGGATTCAGAGGAGGAGTCCGCTTCTGAGGAGGCAGAGGTGGAGTCTGAGGAGGAGTCTGATTCTGGCATTGCAAGTCTGGCTACAGCATACGTTGCCAAGTCCATCTTCAACACTGAAGACAATGACTCCATCACCGACACCGATGCAAATGACAAGGACTAGTCCGATCCTACCTACTGCTTCATGGCATGTGGTGCCAAGGTAAACGCACGCACTACTCACTATCAAACATCTAGTGACGATGACTCTGATTGTGATTCAAAACCCAGCTACGAAACACTTGCTAAAAATGCAACTGAACAACAGAAAGCCATGGAACATATTCAAAAACTGTTAGACAGAAGCGATGATCTGTTGGGTGCTGAAATGACTCGATCTGAATCCTTAATTGAGACATAAAAAATCTTCACGTTAAGTATCAGGAACTTGAAGATCGTCATGATACTCTCTCAACAACTCATGAAAAGCTTTACTATGATTATCTTCAAAGGAAGCAAGATCTTGAGAAATTGAGAGCGGGTCATGAAGATCTTCAAAAGGAAAACGAGTCACTTCGTGCCAAACAGATCAGTTCCGCTCAGGAAGGATTTGAACCACCATGTCTTAAATGCATTGAGCGTGATAATGCTGCCTCTGTTGCTGAATGTTCTACTGCTACTGCTGTTGCAATATCTTCAACTGTTGATGTGGTAACTAACCCCTCTGCTGAGGATACCACTGCTATTGCTGATGAGAATGCTAGGTTGAAAACATTGCTTGAAACAGGGATGTATAAAAGTCTTAAAGGGCATCAGACATTATGTGATGTCCTCAAGAAGCAGATTCTGAACCGAAACCCTGGGAAAGAGGGTGTTGGGTTTGTAAGGAAAATGAATGCAGATGGCTCTTACTGGAAACCTGAGCAGTACCCCAAAACCAAGTGGGTTGCTGCAAAGGAACCTACAGCAGATCCATCCAATTTATCTGGATTCACTTGTGCTAACCCCATTATCATTGATGAATCCTTTGATGCAAACTATGTACTGTTTAAGAATCAGAATGGTGAAGTGTTTGCCAGGTACATTGGTACTAACTGCAGGAATGGACCGCCTATGAAGAAGATCTGAGTTCCGAAAAAGTGTCTGGAAAATCTTCCTGTGAATGTCTTCATGACTCCTCACATGAAGAAGACAAACCTCAGACCAAAGGCTTCATACGGTCCAAAGGCTTCATACAAACAGAGGACTCACCTGAGTCGCACTAACGCAAATGTTTTGCAGGGAAACCACACTCAAGCATATGAATATGAGAGCGGTTCATCAAACTGCCATGTTCATATGACCAAGAACTATTCTGCCTATTCATATGAGTACTATTGTCCGCCTGCTAGACTGTTTGCTAGGGCTCCAAAGCCAAAATTCTCAGATGCTGCACTTAGACTTATTGCTTCTAAGCCACCCTTGAAGATGTGGGTGGCTAAGAAAGCTTAACTCTCTTTTGCAGGGAAAGGTCTCCAGCAGAAAACCAAAATCTTCTAACGCTATTGCTGGGGACCTTAAACATCTTGTAGGGCGCAAGATCAAATGCCCGAATGGCATCACTATGTACTTCGTTCCTGAATCGCATGCTACTCTCCCTGTTAGTCCTAATCTGGATCTAAGTTTTCATAACCCACTGGGTCGTCAAATGTTTTTGCTTCACAATTCTCTTCGTGAAGCCTATCCCCCTAACTGCACTGTAGGGTACGACACCGGCGTCTTCAGAATGGATTATTGACAGTGGGTGTACAAATCACATGACCGGCAAAAGAAGCCTTCTTATGGACTCAACCTTACGTCCATCCGACAAGAGCCACATCACATTCGCTGACACTGGTAAAAGTAAGGTATTGGGTCTAGGTAGAGTTGCAATCTCAATGGATCAACACATGGATAAAATCATGCTTGTTGAATCCCTTGGCTTCAACTTAATGTATGTCTCAATGCTTTACGATTTGAACATGATAGTAATATTTGGAAAATATCGTTGCCTGATACTAATGGAATCTGACAAGTCTCTAGTGTTTGAAGGGTATCGGAAAGATGATTTGTACGTGGTAGATTTCTCAGCAGGGCCACAGCTTGCAGTATGTCTTCTGGCAAAAGCTTCAGAATGCTGGCTTTGGCATCGGAGGCTTGGGCATGCTGGCATGAGGAACCTCCACACCCTTGCAAAGAAGAAGCATGTCAGGCATCGAGGGCGTCAAGTTCAAGAAAGATCATTTATGCGGTGCCTGTGAAGCAGGGAAGATGACGAGGGCAAAACATCCCTCGAAGACAATCATGACCACTACTCGACCCTTCGAACTGCTTCACATGGATCTTTTCGGTCCCACTCACTACTCAACTTTTACCACTACTGCTTGCCTCTATGGCTTTGTCATTGTTGATGATTACTCTAGATATACTTGGGTGCACATAATCCTTTACAAGACTGAAGTGCAGGATGTCTTCAGACGCTTCGCCAATCGAGCAATGAACAACTATGGCGCCAAGATAAAGCACATCAGAAGTGACAATGGCACTGAATTCAAGAACACTGGCCTTGATACATATCTTGATATCTTGGGCATCACACATGAATTCTCAGCTCCATACACGCCACAGCAGAATGGCGTCGTCGAACGCAAGAACAGAACACTCATTGAGATGGCCAGAACGATGCTAGATGAATACAAGACTCCAAGAAAATTCTGGCCTGAAGCCATTGACACTGCATGTCATACAATCAATTGTGTTTATCTTCACAAGCTTCTGAACAAGACATCTTATGAACTCCTAATTGGCAAGAAGCCAAATGTCAGTTACTTCAGAGTATTTGGTGCAAGGTGGTGGATCAAGGACCCACACCATACCTTAAAGTTTGCACCAAAAGCACATGAGGGCTTTATGCTTGGATATGGAAAGGATTCGCACTCCTACAGAGTCTTCAATCTCTTTCATTACAAAGTGGTTGAAACAGTGGATGTGCGGTTCGATGAGACCAATGGTTCACAAAGAGAGCAACTGCCAGATGTGCTAGATGAAGTTCCAGCTAGTGAATCAATCAAGCTAATGGGAACTGGAGAGATTATACCTTCTGAAGCTCATCCTGAAGAAGAACTTATCATCTCAGCACCTGATCCACATGAAGACAATGCTCAGCCTGAAGACATTCCTCCCAACAACAACTCAGATCAGCAAGAGCAAAGTCTTCGCCCTGTACATCCTCGTGTTGCCAATGAAGTGCAGATTGACAGAATAATTGACAGCATCAATGCACCTAGTCCACTCACTCGTTCAAGGGCAACTCAGCTGGCAAATTTCTGTGGGCACTTCGCATTCGTCTCAATTACAGAACCCAAGAAAGTTGAAGAAGCCTTCATGGAACCTGAATGGATTCAAGCTATGCAAGAAGAGCTTCAACAGTTTGAGCTGAACAATGTATGGGAACTGGTTAAGCGTCCTGATCCACGAAAGCACAATATAATAGGCACCAAATGGATATACCGCAACAAGCAAGATGAGCATGGTCAAATTGTCAGAAACAAAGCTCGTCTCGTTGCTCAAGGATATACTCAAGTGGAAGGTATTGATTTCGATGAAACATTTGCTCCTGTGGCCAGACTTGAAGCCATACGTATACTGCTGGCCTATGCAAATCATCATAACATTCTTCTATATCAAATGGATGTGAAGAGTGCCTTTCTCAATGGCAAGATTGAAGAAGAAGTGTATGTTGCACAACCGCCTGGGTTTGAAGATCCAAAACATCCTGACATGGTATACAAGCTCAACAAGGCACTGTATGGCCTCAAACAAGCCCCTCGGCCCTGGTATGACACACTCAAATATTTCCTGAAGAGCAAAGGCTTCATACCTGGTTCCCTAGATCCCACTCTCTTCACGAAGACATATGATGGTGAACTGTTTGTGTGCCAAATATATGTGGATGACATTATCTTCGGCTGCACCAATCAGAAGTACAATGAAGAGTTTGGCTATATGATGCAAGAGCAATATCAGATGTCTATGATGGGGGAGCTGAAGTTCTTCCTCGGTCTTCAAATACGACAACAACGCAACGGCATCTTCATATCTCAAGAGAAGTATCTCAAAGAGTGCCTGAAGAAGTTTGGTATGCAAGACTGCAAAGGCTTCACAACACCAATGCCAGCCAAACATCATCTGGGTCCCGACGACAATGGTAAAGAGTTCGATCAAAAGGTATACCGCTCCATGATTGGTTCTTTGCTTTATTTATGTGCATCTAGGCCAGATATTATGCTTAGTGTTTGCATGTGTGCTCGATTTCAAGCGGCACCAAAGGAGTCGCATCACTTAGCTGTGAAGCGAATTCTTTGATATTTGGCTCACACCCCAACTCTCGGATTATGGTATCCAAAGGGCTCAGAGTTTGATCTGGTTGGATTCTCGGATGCTGATTATGCTGGTGACAAGGTTGATCGAAAGTCTACATCAGGCACATGCCACTTTCTGAGACGATCACTTGTATGTTGGTCTTCAAAGAAGCAGAACTGTGTATCCCTCTCCACTGCTGAATCTGAATACATTGCTGCTGGATCTTGCTGCGCTTAGCTTCTGTGGATGAAGCAAACTCTCAAGGACTATGGCGTTCATCTGAAGCAAGTGTCACTTTACTGCGACAACGAAAGCGCCATCAAGATTGCCAATAACCCAGTTCAGCACTCGAAGACAAAGCACATAGAAATTCGTCATCATTTTCTCAGAGATCATGTTGTGAAGGAAGATATTGATATCATACACGTCAACACTGAAGAGCAATTGGCAGATATCTTCACCAAGCCCTTGGATGAGAAGAGATTTTGCAAGTTACGGTGTGAGCTAAATATCCTGGAATCCTCAAATGTCCTGTGATCAGGCACACATCCTAACACTTATGCATATTGATGACTTAGATGTGCAACACACGAAGTAAGTATATCTTCAATCAATGAAGACATACATTCTAAGTGTGAATACATTAATATGGAATTTGACTTCGGAGCGCCACGATAATTGTGCGCCATGTCTGGGTCTAATACTTCCTATACGGTGGGTAACACCACCACCAAACGTTCTATTTTGAAGTGTTTCACACATGGCGTTACCTTGCAATGTCTTCACATTTGGTTTGGCTTCAATATCAACATGTCTTCATGATTATCTTCACTATGTTGATTATATAGATATATATATATACTAGTGTTCTGTCCTCTACAGCATTCACTTATAGCTATGTCTTCTTGTTTGAATCTTTTGAACTAAGTGAATGTGATCGGACCCTAACCTCTCTATGCTCTCTATCTCAAATTCTATCTCTCCAAGTCATATGCATTCTATTGAAACTGTCGAATGTCTTCTATGCGTCCTTGACAGCAGAAGACACAGAGACAACCTTTAAGTCCGTTTTCAATGCTCATTTATCCACATGAAATCCGGAGAAGTAGGAACGACCACCCGACAATCCAGGCGTGCGTGGGACGTGGAACTGCCCCCAAAATTCCGCATGATGGCCACGTGTTACTCAGATGCGAATCGCCAGGGGCACCTGTGTAATAGCATAGTGCCGCCCCTGTAACTATAAATACACACTCACTGCGGTCATTATCCCTTCTTCCACCCTCGCACGAACCCTAGCGCCACCGCTAGACCTCGACGACGCCGGCGACGAAGCGCTTCACTGCCGCAACCTCTCCGACGCCGTCTTCACGCCGATCGCGGACATCATCCTCTCCCCCGTCGCCGTAGGTGTCCCCCGTCGCCAAGTTAGGGCACGGAAGATTGAACTGCTTGGCCTCATCTTCCTCTCCGTCTAGCAGTTCCCAGTGTGGTAAATAAAACTTCTTTTTACGGCACCTTTTGATCCTATGGCTTTGTCACTTTCTACCATAAGAAGTTTCTATTCACACAAGTTAGATCTCTCTCAATCTGCATCTCATAACATGCCTAGTATATCACTTGTGCTTCACAAAGTAGTTAGATTCCTCACTTGTACCGATCTGTGGGTTCGTACAAATCTGGAACCAACTTCTTATCTATGAGTGAATGTCTTCGCACGATGAGGTCAATGTCTTCTAAACTGATTTATCTTCAAAATCTTCTGAGAATGCATATGACCTCTTCCCCTTCCCTCGCACCTTAATAGTGTCACAGGTACATGTCCGTGGGAGAATCCTTTGGTTCTCATAGTCTGCATTCATTTGCAGAGTTCTTACAGCATCACATAAATTCTCCTGAAGCCAGTTCCTGTTGGTCCAGCAAGAGAAAGCCTTTGAAGCCTTTGAACGTCTTGAAGCCCTTCAAGTTAAAGTTTATGGCTTCAGAGATAGCAGCAAGGAAGGGGGGCAGACAGCGTCGTGGCAGAACATCCAAAGATCTGCCTGATGAACTCGCAGAAATGTATAAAACAGATCCTGAAGAGAATTACAGTCAGCGCAAGATCCGAATCCAATGGATTCGACGCTATTGGGCAGAACAATGGTTCCAATACCGCTTCGTAACCCAGGAGTATGCTGAGAAAAACGCCATCAAGAGACCGTGGGGAGACATCCTATACAAGAATCTTCTACCCAGGTCCAGAGATGAAGCTATTGCTCAAAGCTTCTATCCATGCATGGTCCGTGGACCACAGCCTGCAAATGCACATCCGTCGTCACTACTCTGGTGTCGTGATGACAATCTATTCAAGCGCAACTTTTAGTTTGCCCAAAACTCAGCGAAGCAGAACAAGAAGAAATTTGGGTTAGACTTCAACCCTGGTCCCTCCGCACCAAGGGCAGATGGCACACGCGAGGCAGAACCCAATGTCATCGGTCCTTATGCAAACCTTGAAGATCTCATCACCCGCATCTTAGTTCAAGGGACTGCAGTAAATGAGCCTCCAGCTGACTCTGAATCAAAAGAAGCGCCTGCAGTGCCGAAGCCAAAGCAGATGAAGAAGCCAAAAGCTTCAAAGCCGGCAGCCCCTTCACCAAAAATCTCAAGGGTGAAGCCATTGGCAACTGCACCTCCTGAAGTCAGTGTGCAGTCTGAAGACGTATCCCGCATCTCCAAGCCCCAGAAGAGCAAGATGCCTCAGCCACACAGCGGCCAAGAGCTCACAGCTACTGCTATTCTGCGCAACGACGCCATTGATTTGTCAAGTGATGAAGACCTTGCAGATGACGCTCTTGAGCAACTCATCAAGAGCAAAGAAGAAGCAGAAATCTTCAACAATCTGCCTCTCTTTGATGTTGCCATCATCCACGACTTCATTGACGAGTGGTTTGACACGCCAAACATCAGCTTTGAAGATCTACAACTACCCATTGGCCTCAGTGTTGCCTTCCAAGGAGCCATTGCTTCAGAACTAGCCATCGCCCAGCGCGTTGTTGAGCTGAAGCAAAAGATTGACTATGAAAAGGCTCAGTTCAAGAAGCATATGGCTAAGCTCAGCGTGCAAGAAGTGAAGAACTTCAAGATCATGATGCACGAGCTCAAGGAAAACTTCCTGAAGAAACGCGTCGAAGCTCAAGGTTCGCGTGAGCGCATGAAGACTCTGGCTGACAGATGTGTGCAAGCCTATAATGAGGTTGAGAAGCGCAAGGCACTTGGGCGTCCTGGCATCGACCCCAGGATGGCCGCGAAGAAGAAGAAGCCTACTACGGCTGAACCCGATGCACCAAGGCAGGAAGCAGCTCCGATTGTCTTCCCAACTGCAATGACTGGCTCGAAGCCAAAGAGCCGGTCAACCGCTTCAGAGCTCAAGAAGACCAGGACTGCTGAGGCTGAAGCAAGGAAAAGGAAATATCCTGAAGCCTCTCCTACTGCCCCCTCTAAGAAGAAGCGGAAGACCAAGAGAGATCGGGCTGCTCCCACAGAGCCCTTGATGGTTGAACCCCTTTCTGTGGTCTATCCGGATGCAGAACGTCAACTGACAGTTCATGAGCCTGCTTCCACAGAGGCTCCTGTAGCTGAAGACATTCCAGCAGCCGACCCCATCGCTGCTGAAGACATTGGTCATCATGACAATGTAGAAAATGATGCAGTCCTTCCTCAGCAGGACCACAGCGAACTCATCAGCATTGGTCGTCCATTGACGCCAATTGCCCAGGATGCTTCATGGGCGGATCGCCCCCAAGAGGAAGAAGAATCTGAGGCCCAGCCCACTCCGACTCCACAGGCGTCGTCTGCATTACGCAGGCTTCGCAAAGGTCCAAGACCTCAAGTCTCTGAAGACATTCCGGCTGCATTAGGCGCAGAAGAAGAAGTACCACAAGATCCCACTCCCCTGTTCCACCAAGAAGCAGTTCTCCAGGAGAATGTGCCTGTGTCTGACCCTCCAGCTCATCAAGTGGAGGATGCAAATCGTGAGGCTGCCACTACCAACCATGAAGCTAATGTGGAGCCCTCCCCACCAAAAGCATCAGAAGACAGTGAAGCCACTGATCCTGATACTTCTGTTCCTGAGTCTGCTGCCGGTCCCCAATTTGATTACCATGTTGAGCACAGGCCTCAGGTACAGAAGCCGATCCCAAGACTGCCAAGGTTCCCCGGTCCTGCATCAGCACCTGGCTCCTTCAACGTCAATGGCTTCAAGGCAGACAATACCTTCTTCAATAGCTCCAAGAACCCCTACTCAAGGGAAAGGATTTCATCAGATCGGTTCTGGAGCTATCCTCAACGAAGCTACTACTCATGCATCCTGTACAAACAAGGTCGCATCTTCCCGCACAAGCGCCTTGATGTTGAAGCTATTGCTGGTCTGCCCTGTCTAGAAGAAGCGTTGGATTGCTTCAAGCAAGTGGGTCTGCTGCAGTTTGTTACTGATGAAGAGCATTGGAATGAAGAGCTGCTGCTACAATTCTATGCCACACTACACATCAAAGGATACAACAGAGATCCGAAGACTTGGGTTCTGGAGTGGATGACTGGCAATGTTCATCATGAAGCCAATGCATTTGATATCATTGAGCTCACTGGCTTGCCCACTCCTGGCGATCTCTTCGAGCAAGGCTGTCAGCTGCATGCTGAAGCTATTGAGAGCATCTTTCAGTGACCAGAACCTGATATGAGTCAAATGCTCTCCATGATGAAGCCATTGCCCCAAGATGCTCCTTATCCCACAGAGTTCTTCGTTGAAGACCTTGAGTACCTGCCTAGAACCATCTATCACATCATCAGGCGAACTCTCTGGCCTATCAAAGGGCACTCTCCAAATGCCAAGATTGAGGGTGCAATGAAGACTCTGATATTCTGTATTCTTCATGTCAAATGCTTCAATGCATAGGACTTCTTCATACGCCAACTTGCTGCATTAGGCTCAGATCTATTTGGTTTGAAATTCTATGCCCCTTGGGTAATGAGGCTGATCAAACTTCACTCTGCTATCTTGTATCAACCCTCAGCCCGCAACCATCGGATCTTCTTGCCTGATGTGGATACCTCTGCTGAAGCCAACTATCCTGAGCCAGCCAAGCAACCTCTGAGTCTTCAGAACGCAAAACACCAGAGCTTCACTCAAAACATTGAAGGAATTGAAGCAATCTCTCGGGTGTATCCGTTGGCTGGCACTACACGTGCACCATGCCCTGCTTCCACTGAAGCCACTGACAGCACCACTGCTCCAAGACCCAAGAAGCGCACTCGTGTTCTCAATGACTGAGAGCTTCTTGTGGCCCTTCATCAAAAACAAGATAGGCATCAAGAATGCATTCGTGGATGAAAAGCCTCTTGGTGGATGTAAATCGCATTCGAAATCTTGCCACCAAGAATGCATTCGTTGCACATGAAAGCTGTTGACGCAGATGGAAAGGGCTCATGATGATGTGTTCTGAAGCTGATCTTCAAGAGGATGGCTTCACAGAGCGATTCAAGTTTGACTCCACACCTCCTAGAAGAGTTGTGCTGCGAGGCACGCCATCCCTTGAAGACTCGGAGTTTTCTTCCTCTGCTGCCACAGTGACTGCTAGAATTATAGAGGATGAAGACGATGCTACATCACCGCCACCTCCTTCAGCACGCGTCGACACTGCACCAAGCTCTTCAGCACCGCCAAACACCACCAACGACCCTGCCGCTCATGGGAACGAGTAGAAACTCTATGTCTTCGAACCTTTTTGGTCCTCACTGACAAAAGGAGGAGAAGCATATGAGGTTGATAGTCTTCAAGCGGGTCATTATGGGCGGGTGCTTTACATTTTGCTTTGTGCTTACAACTCTCGTTTTGCTACATTTGGTTCTTTGAGTTGTAACACTTAAACTCGATGGTCGTCTGCCACTTATTTGCCACCTTGTTTTGCGAAGATAAATTCCGCATGTGCGACGATAAATTCCGCACTTAGATCATTCAGCAGACGTCCATTTTCCATTATGCATGTCATTATCTTCATATACTTTTACATGCATAGTGGATTGTCATCATAAGTTGAAGTGGATCTCCACAAGTACAACCTGCCATGTGCATTTGCATTCCAAAAGCAAATTACTTATATGCACATCTTCAGGGGGAGCCCTTGCAACTTATGAAGACAATTCCTTATCCTTTAAAATTTCACAGACTATATTCCCCGTTGAAAACATCAACTAGTTTGTCATCAATCACCAAAAGGGGGAGATTGTAAGTGCATCTAGTGCCACCCCTAGTTGGTTTTGGAGTATTGACGACAAACCTAGTTGAGGGACTAATGTGTTTGTGAGAATTGCAGGATAACACAGGTAGAAGTCCCTCATTGATTCGGTTTTACTACCAGAGATGACCCCTAAAAATGTACGAAGACATTGAAGTCAATGGTGGTATATGAAGATATTCACTTTGAAGACTATGACAAGAGAAGACACCACATGAAGCCTATGGAGCTCGAAGACTTAGATCTTTCGTAGTTCTCTTTTATTTGTGTTGAGTCATAGGAACCACCGTACTGCTAAGTGGGGTCCAAGAGAACCAGTCAGAACGACTGAAGTGATGCCTAAACAAAAAACCTATGTCTTCGAGTGAAGACTATGAGAGCAAATCTTGTCCAGAGTCGGACAAGTCAGCTTTGCTTGTAGCCCAAGTAAAGTTGACGTGTGAGTTTGAAATCTGACCGTTGGAACACGTGTCAGTTCCTTAGTGACCCAGGGTCATTTCGGACAAATCAGGTCGGGTTGCCTAGTGGCTATAAATAGCCCACCCCCTACAACCATAAACGGTTGGCTGCTCAGATTTCAGTGCACGGCTTTTGTCGTTTGAGAGCAACCCACCTCGAAGCCTTTGAGAGAGAATACCTAGTGAGGAAAAAGCCCTAACCACCCAGAGCTAGAGCAAATTGGGCATCACTTAAGTCTTCTTGTCTGAGTGATCTGAAGACTTATTACACTTGAGGACTGTGCATCCTCCAGCCGGTTAGGTGTCGCGTTCTGAGCATCCAAGAGTCATTGTGGATTGCCGGTGAACGAAGTCTGTGAAGGTTTGGGAGTCTACCTTGAAGACTTACCAGAGTGATTGGGTGAGGTCTGTGTGACCTTAGCTCAAGGAGAATACGGTGAGGACTGGGTGTCCTGAGCTGCGGTTCAGGACTGGGTGTCCGGGACTGTGTGTCCTAAGGTTTAAATACCTAGCCGCTCCAACCATACGTACAGTTGTCACAGCAATTGGAACTGGTCCAACAAATCATTGTCTTCAACGAGTCACTGGTTTCATCTTCACTTCCCTTTACATACTATTACTTGTTGTGAAGTCATTGCATGTTTGCTGTATCTTTTGTCTTCACTGAGTGACTGTGTGTTCTGTTTCGCTTCATAATATCTTCCTACCTGATCCGTATTACACTGCAGCTATTCGTCACTGTGCTTTCACTCTGTTGATACTTGACCATGGCTTGCCTAGTGTAGTCTAACTTCCGCTGCATAGTAATAGGCATATCTCTACTGTTTGTCTTCATAACTTCCACGTTTTGAAGACTTTCGTAAAAATCGCTTATTCACCCCCCTCTAGTCGATATAACGCACTTTCATAAAGTTTATACTCCCCCTCCACCAACAAGCATCAATCCATGGCTTGCTCGAAACAACGAGTGCCTCCAACATACATCAGGTCTCAGGAAGAGTTTTGTTTGCAATTAATTTTGATTTAGTTTGCATAAAGCATGGGACTGGGCATCCCGGTGACCAGCCATTTTCTCGTGAGTGAGGAGCGGAGTCCACTCCTCTTGAGAATAACCCGCCTAACACGGAAGATAAGGACAGCCTTGGTTGATACATGAGTTATTCGAGCATACAAAACATAATGTTTATTTGAAGATTTAGAGTTTGGCACATATAAATTTACTTGGAACGGCAGGTAGATACCGCATATAGGAAGGTATGGTGGACTCATCTGGAATAACTTTGGGGTTTAAGGGATTGGATGCACAAGCAGTATTCCCGCTTAGTATAAGTGAAGGCTAGCAAAAGACTAGGAAGTGACCAACTAGAGAGCGACAACAGCCATGTACATGCATTAACATTAATAAACATTGGATGCAAGCATGAGTAGGATATAATCCACCATGAACATAAATATCGTGAAGGCTATGTTGATTTTGTTTCAACTACATGCGTGAACATGCGCCAAGTCAAGTCACTTAAATCATTCAAAGGAGGATACCACCCCATCATACCACATCATAATCATCGCAATAGCATGTTGGTCACACAAGGTAAATCATTATAACTCATAGCTAATCAAGCATGACACAAGCAACTACGATCTCTAATTGTCATTGCAAACATGTTTATTCATAATAAGCTGAATCAAAAATGAGGGACTCATCATATTTACAAAAACAAAAGAGGTCGAGTTCATAATAGCTTTTCTCATCTCAGTCGGTCCATCATAATTGCCTTTCACTTGCATGACCGAACGGTGTGAATAATAATAAGAGTGCACGTGCATTGGACTAAGCTGGAATCTGCGAGCATTCAATAAACAGGAGAAGACAAGGCAATATGGGCTCTTGGTTAAATCAACAATAATGCATATAAGAGCCACTTCAACAATTTAATTATGGTCTTCTCCTACTGACCCCCAAAGAAAAGAAATAAAACTATTTACACGGGAAAGCTCCCAACAAGCAAAAAAAGAATGGGAAATATTTTTGGATTTTCTTTTTAATTATTACTACTACAGCAGAAAAATAAACTACTACTATTTTTTTAGTTTTTCTTAAGGTTTAACAAACACACAAGAAGAAAGCAGGAAAAAGAAAATAAACTAGCATGGATATTACAGTGAAAGAGTATGAGCACTGACATCTAGCAACGAGTGCGTGTGAACATAAATGTAATGTCGGCGAGAAATACGTACTCCCCCAAGCTTAGGCTTTTGGCCTAAGTTGGTCTATGGCCACGGCTGGCCTGGCTGATATCCATAATAATAGTTGTTGGGGTCGTACTGTGATGAGGAAGAAGAAGGCTCCGATTGCCACTGGCTGGCAATCATCTCCGGATCCCACTGATAGTTAGACTGCCGTGAAGGATCAAATTGTGGTTCCGGTTCTAGCTCCTCGGCTGGTGCAGGGTTCCGGTAGGCATGAATAGCCGTCAACGGAACAAGGTACGTGCCTACAGTCAAATCAAACAAAGAAGGAGCAGGCAGGATAATAGTCTCAGGATGATGTTTGTTAAAGAACAATTAATATTTAAGCTCTCTTGCCTTATTCTTAACAATAAAATCATGTGCCACCATACTTTTATGATCTAGATAAACACGGGGCAGCACCTTTTCTTCCTTCTCAACATGCCTAATAGGTATGTTAAAATGTACGGCTAGGCATGTAGCCTAGATGCCTCCAAAGATGGGGCCTTTGGTACGGTTCATACTTAACCGTCTAGCAATAATACCGCCCATACTAAAAGTGTTATTACTGTATAAATCGTGGAGCAGAATAATTATATCAGGGATACTAAGGTTTCCACAGTTTCCGCGTCCAATTAAACAACGACTAGCAAATAATGCAAAGTAACGTAAAACAGGAAAATGTATGCTAGTGATTCGTGCATCGGAAACCTTCCTAGTTTCTCCTATAGTGATAGTATCAATAAACCCAACCACATCATCATGATGTGGTTATTCTGTCTTGCCCTCAAAAGGGACTAAACAAATCCGACAAAAATCATAAAGTGACATCTCCTTATGCTCATCATATAAATGAAACTCCACCGTAGGTGGTGAGTTTCTAGAATGAAAATGAAACTTTTGCACAAAGGTATTTGTGAGTAAGAGATACTGATTGCATTGGTCGTGGAGGAAAGCGGTGAGGCCTGCATTGTGAGCCAATTCATGAAAATCTTCATAGATACCGGCTACTCTCAAGAAATCATCAGAAGGCCATTCACACGCCCGAATCTCCATGGTGCGCGGCAAATTATACTTAGGCTTCGGTGCCTTTTCCTTCGAGCTTTGGCTCGATGAGCCCCTCAATAATCTCCTCATCATTTTCTGAAAAAATCTAAAAATTTTAGTAACTTCAAAATAAAAGTAAACCAAACTCAATAATATTGATAGCAACTACTCCTACAAGTGCCTAGGGCCTATATCATGCATCAAAACTACCTTTGACCATATAAATTTGACATGCAAGCTCAAGAACAGGGTCACCTAAGCAGCAAAAATTTGCAAAGAATAAAGCACTAGAACAAAAACTAATTGGACCAATGGAGGAGTCACATACCAAGGAACAATCTCCCCAAGCAGTTTTGCGAGAGGTGCTTTGGGCAAGGAGATCGAAAATCACAGCAAAAGTGGCTGGAACTCGTGCTTGAGTTGGTTTTTTGGGTTTGTGTGAGACAGAGGAAGAAGATGGGTGCTGGGATAAGTGGAGGAGGGCCACCATGGGCCCACGAGACAGGGGGCGCGCCCTAGGGGGGGCCCACCACCCTCGTGGCCAGGTGGCAGCTCCTCCCGCGGTAATTTTTGCACAGTAAATCCTCAAATATTCCCGAAAAAATCATATTAAATTGGCATGGCATTCTGAGGACTTTTATTTTTCGGGATATTTTTATATTGCACGGATAAGTCAGGAAACAGACAGAAAAATACTATTTTTTACTTTATTTCTACTAATTAACAGAAAATATAGAGAGGGTACAGAAGGTTGTGCTTCTAGTTTCATCCATCTCACGCTCATCAAAAAGAATCCACTAACAAGGTTGATCAAGTCTTGTTAACAAACTCATTCCGATAATCATGAAACCGGAGAAATTTCGAATAGCACTAAGTTACCTCAACGGGGATATGCACATCCCCAATAATAAGTATATCATATTTCTTTTTGACAGTAGGAAGAGGAAATTCAAAACCTCCAATTATAGTCGATGGAATTTTTCCAATGGAGTTGATACTATGAACTTGAGGTTGTTTCCTCGGGAAGTGTACCGTATGCTCATTACCATTAACATGAAAAGTGACATTTCCTTTGTTGCAATCAATAACAGCCCCTGCAGTATTAAGAAAAGGTCTTCCAAGAATAATAGACATACTATCATCCTCAGGAATATCAAGAATAACAAAGTCCGTTAAAATAGTAACGTTTGCAACCACAACAGGCACATCCTCATAGATATCGACAGGTATAGCAGTTGATTTATCAGCCATATGCAAAGATATTTCAGTAGGTGTCAGCTTATTCAAGTCAAGTCTACGATATAAAGAGAGAGGCATAACACTAACACCGGCTCCAAGATCACATAAAGCAGTTTTAATATAATTTCTTTTAATGGAGCAAGGTATAGTAGGTACTCCGGGATCTCCAAGTTTCTTTGGTATTCCACTCTTAAAAGTATAATTAGCAAGCATGGTGGAAATCTCAGCTTTCGGTATCTTTCTTTTATTAGTAATGATATCCTTCATATATTTAGTATAAGGATTTGTTTTGAGCACATCAGTTAATCACATACGCAAAAAGATAGGCCTAATCATTTCAGCAAAGCGCTCAAAATCCTCATCATCCTTTTTCTTGGATGGTTTTGGAGGAAAAGGCATGGGTTTCTGAACCCAAGATTCCCTTTCTTTACCATGTTTCCTAGCAACGAAGTCTCTTTTATCATAACATTGATTCTTTGATTGTGGGTTATCAAGATCAACAGCAGGTTCAATTTCTACATCATTATCATTACTAGGTTGAGCATCATCATGAACATCATCATTAATATTTTCATTAGGTTCATGTTCATTACCAGATTGTGTTTCAGCATCAGACACAAAGATATTATTTGGATTATCAGGTGGTTCAGCAATAGGTTCACTAGAAGTTTGCACAGTTCTATTATTTTTCTTTTTCTTCTTTTCAGAAGAACTAGGAACATCAATATTATTTCTCTGAGAATCTTGCTCGATTCTCTTAGGGTGGCCTTCAGGATATAAAGGTTCCTGAGTCATTCTACCAGTTCTAGTAGCCACTCTAACAGCATAATCATTTTTCTTACTATTCATTTCATCAAGAACTTCTTTTTGAGCCTTAAGTACTTGTTCTTCTTGAGTGGTAACCATAGAAGCATGTTTGCCAACAAGTTTAAGTTCACCTTTAATATTAGCCATATAATCACCCAAGCGTCTAATCATATAAGCATTTTCTTTTAATTGTCTACCAAAATAAGCATTGAAGTCGTCTTGCTTAAACATAAAATTATCAAACTCATCCAAGCATTGGCTAGCAATTTTAGTAGGAGGGACTTCAGCTTTATCATACCTATAGAGAGAATTTACCTTTACTACCTGTGTCGGGATATCGAGATCAGGAGGTTCTTCAATAAATAAAGAATTGAGATCATATGTTTCTTCAACAGGTGGTATATTAAGACCATGTATTTCTTTAATAGGAGGTAAATTCTTAACATCTTCAGCTTTAATACCTTTTTCTTTCATAGATTTCTTTGCCTCTTGCATATCTTCGGGACTGAGGAATAGAACACCTCTCTTCTTCGGAGTTGGTTTAAGAATAGGCTCAGTAATTGGAGCAGGAGTTGGCTCAGGAGCTGGCTCGGGAGGTGCCCAATTATTTTCATTTGTCAACATATTATTCAATAGAATTTTAGCTTCATTCGGTGTTCTTTCCCTAAAAAGAGAACCAGCACAACTATCCAGGTAATCTCTGGAAGCATCGGTTAGTCCATTATAAAAGATATCAAGGATTTCAGGTTTCTTAAGAGGATGATCAGGCAAAGCATTAAGTAACTTGAGAAGCCTCCCCCAAGCTTGTGGGAGACTCTCTTCTTTAATTTGCACGAAGTTGTATATTTCCCTCAAAGCAGGTTGTTTCTTATGAGCAGGAAATATTTAGCAAAGAAGTAATAAATCATATCCTGGGGACTACGCACACAACCAGGATCAAGAGAATTAAACCATATCTTAGCATCACCCTTTAATGAGAACGGAAATATTTTGAGTATATAAAAGTAACGTGATCTCTCATCATTAGTGAACAGGGTAGCTATATCATTTAACTTAGTAAGATGTGCCACAACAGTTTCAGATTCATAGCCATAAAACGGATCAGATTCCACCAAAGTAATTATATCAGGATCAACAAAGAATTCATAATCCTTATCAGGAACACAAATAGGTGAAGTAGCAAAAGCAGGGTCGGGTTTCATTTTATCTCTAAGTGATTCTTTGTTCCATTTAACTAATAACCTCTTAAGCTCATATCTATCTCTGCAAGCTAAAATAGCGGCAGAAGATTCCATATCAAAAAGATAACCCTCAGGGATAACAGGCATATTTTCATCATCACTATCATCGTCGTATTCAGATTCAATAATTTATTTTTATCTAGCCCTAGCAATTTGTTCATCAAGAAATTCACCAAGGGGCACAGTAGTATCAGACATAGAAGCAGTTTCATCATAAGTATCATGTATAGCAGAAGTGGCATCATCAATAACATGCGATATATCAGAACGAATAGCAGAAGCAGGTGTAGGTGTCGCAAACTTACTCATAACAGAAGGTGAATCAAGTGTAGAGCTAGATGACAGTTCCTTACCTCCCCTCGCAGTTGAGGGATAGATCTTGGTTTTTGGATCTCTCAAGTTCTTCATAGTGATAAGCAGATATAAATCCCAAGTGACTCAAAGAATAGAGCTATGCTCCCCGGCAACGGCGCCAGAAATTTGTCTTGATAACCCACAAGTATAGGGGATCACAACAGCTTTCGAGGGTAGAGTATTCAACCCAAATTTATTGATTCGACACATGGGGAGCCAAAGAATATTCTCAAGTATTAGCAGCCGAGTTGTCAATTCAACCACACCTGGAAACTTAGTATCTGCAGCAAAAGTGTTTAGTAGAAAAGTAATATGATAGTGGTGGTAGCGGCAACAAAAAGTAAAGACAGCAAAAGTAATGTTTTTGGTGTTTTGTAGTGATTGTAACAGTAGCAGTGGAAAAGTAAATAAGCGAGAACCAGTATATGGAAAACTCGTAGGCACCGGATCAGTCATGGATAATTATGTCGGATGCGGTTCATCATGTAACAGTCATAACATAGGGTGACACAGAACTAGCTCCAATTCATCAATGTAATGTACGCATATAGTCATACGTGCTTATGGAAAAGAACTTGCATGCCATCTTTTGTCCTACCCTCCCGTGGCAGCGGGATCCTATTGGAAACTAAGGGATATTAAGGCCTCCTTTTAATAGAGAACCGGAACAAAGCATTAGCACATAGTGAATACATGAACTCCTCAAACTATGGTCATCACCGGGAGTGGTCCCGATTATTGTCACTTCGGGGTTGCCGCATCATAACACATAGTAGGTGACTATAGACTTGCAAGATAGGACCAAGAACTCACATATATTCATGAAAACATAATAGGTTCAGATCTGAAATAATGGCACTCGGGCCCTAGTGACAAGCATTAAGCATAGCAAATTCATAACAACATCAATCTCAGAACATAGTGGATACTAGGGATCAAACCCTAACAAAACTAACTCGATTACATGATAAATCTCATCCAACCCATCACCGTCCAGCAAGCCTACGATGGAATTACTCACGCACGGCGGTGAGCATCATGAAATTGGTGATGGAGGATGGTTGATGATGACGACGGCGACGAATCCCCTTCTCCGGAGCCCCGAATGGACTCCAGATCAGCCCTCCCGAGAGGTTTTAGGGCTTGGCGGCGGCTCCGTATCGTAAAACACGATGATTTCTTCTCTTTGATTTTTTCTCTCTCCGAAAGCAAATATATAGAGTTGGAGTTGGCGTCGGAGGGCATCCAGGGGGCCCACGAGGTAGGGGGGCGCGCCCTAGGGAGGGCGCGCCCCCCACCCTCGTGGACAGGGTGTGGCCCCCTGGTCTTCGTCTTTGGTGAGGATTTTTTATTATTTTTTCTAAGATGTTCCGTGGAGTTTCAGGTCATTCCGGGAATATTTGTTTTCTGCACATAAAACAACACCATGGCAATTCTGCTAAAAACAGCGTCAGTCCGGGTTAGTTCCATTCAAATCATACAAGTTAGAGTCCAAAACAAGGGCAAAAGTGTTTGGAAAAGTAGATACGACAGAGACGTATGAGTAGCTTAATTAGTTATTTGGGCCATTCAAAAAAAAGTTATTCAGGACATGGGAGAAACCTAGTTGACATGTTTGATGAAACTAAATTATTGTTACCGTCCATTCTCCTGTTATAATCCCTCAATGGTTATGTGTGAACATCAATTGTATGCATCGAGAAGAGCATTATGCTACGATGAATTGAAGTGTGTGTTGGGGAACACAGTATTTCAAAAATTTCCTATGATCATGCAAGATCTATCTAGGAGATGCATAGCAATGAGAGGGGAGAGTGTGTCTACGTACCCTCGTAGACCGAAAGCGGAAGCGTTAAATAACGCAGTTGATGTAGTCGAATGTCTTCGAGATCCAACCGATCAAGTACCAAACGCACGACACCTCCGCGATCTGCACACGTTCAGCTCGGTGACGTCCCTCGAACTCTAGATCCAGCTGAGGTCGAGGGAGAGTTTTGCCAGCACAACGGCATGGTGACGGTGATGATGAAGTTACCAACGCAGGGCTTCACCTAAGCACTACGACAATATGACCGAGGTGTGTTTCTGTGAAGGGGGCACCGCACACGGCTAAAACAATTGTCAACTTGTGTGTTCTAGGGTGCCCCCTGCCCCCGTATATAAAGGAGCAAGGGGGAGGCCGGCCGGCCCTATAGGGCGCGCCCAAGGGGGGCAATCCTACTCCTAGTAGGAGTTGGACCCTCCCTTTTCCTAGTCTTACTAGGAGAAGAAGGAAGGAGAGGGGAAGGAGAAGGAAGGAGGGGGCGCCGCCCCTCCCCCCTAGTTCAATTTGGACTAGGCCCATGGGGGTGGGGGCGCGGCCCGCCCTTGGCTGCTCCCTCTCTCTCCCTTAAGGCCCAATAAGGCCCATAACTTTCGCGGTGGTTCCGATAACTCTTTCGGTACTCCGATAAATACCTGATACACCTTGGAACCATTCCGGTGTCCGAATATAGCCATCCAATATATCAATATTTATGTCTCAGCCATTTAGAGACTCCTCTTCATGTCCGTGATCTCATCCGGGACTCCAAACTACCTTCGGTACATCAAAACACATAAACTCGTTAATACTGATCGTCATTGAACGTTAAGCGTGCGAACTCTATGGATTTGAGAACTATGTAGACATGACCAGGACTCATCTCCGGTCAATAACCAATACTGGAACCTGGATGCTCATATTGGTTCCTACATATTCTACAAAGATATTTATCGGTCAAACTACATAACAACATACGTCGTTCCCTTTGTCATCGGTATGTTACTTGCCCGAGATTCGATCGTCGGTATCATCATACCTAGTTCAATCTCGTTACCGGCAAGTCTCTTTACTCGTTCCATAATGAAACATCTCGCAACTAACTCATTAGTCACATTGCTTGCAAGGCTTATAGTGATGTGCATTACCGAGAGGGCCCGGAGATACCTCTCCGACAATTGGAGTGACAAATCCTAATCTCGATCTATGCCAACTCAACAAACACCATCGGAGACACCTGTAGAGCATCTTTATAATCACCCAGTTACGTTGTGACATTTGATAGCACACTAAGTGTTCCTCCGGCATTCGAGAGTTGCATAATCACATAGTCATAGGAACATGTATAAGTTATGGAGAAAGCAATAGCAGTAAACTAAATGATCATAGTGCTAAGCTAACGGATGGGCTATGTCAATCACATCATTCTCTAATGATGTGATCCCGTTTATCAAATGGCAACTCATGTCTATGGTTAGGAAACATAACCATCTTTGATTAACGAGCTAGTCAAGTAGAGGCATACTAGTGGCACTCTGTTTGTCTATGTTTTCACACATGTACTAAGTTTTTGGTTAATACAATTCTAGCATGAATAATAAACATTTATCATGATATAAGGAAATATAAATAACAACTTTATTATTGCCTCTAGGGCATATTTCCTCCAGGCTCCCACTTGCAGTAGAGTCATAATCTAGATTACATTGTAATGATTCTAACACCCATGGAGTCTTGGTGTTGAGCATGTTTTGCTCGTGAGAGAGGCTTAGTCAACGGGTCTGCAACATTCAGATCCGTATGTATCTTGCAAATCTCTATGTCTCCTTCCTTGACTTGATCACGGATGGAATTGAGGCGTCTTTTGATGTGCTTGGTTCTCTTGTGAAATCTGGATTCCTTTGCCAAGGAAATTGCACCAGTATTGTCATAAAAGATTTTCATTGGACCCGATGCACTAGGCATGACAGCTAGATCGGATATGAACTCCTTCATCCAGACTCCTTCATTTGCTGCTTCTGAAGTAGCTATGTATTCCGCTTCACACGTAGATCCTGCCACAACGCTTTGCTTAGAACTGCACCAACTGATAGCTCCACCATTCAATAAAAATACATATCCGGTTTGTGACTTAGAGTCATCTGGATCAGTGTCAAAGTTTGCATCGACATAACCGTTTATGACGAGCTCTTTGTCACCTCCATAAATGGGAAACATATCCTTTGTCCTTTTCAGGTATTTCAGAATGTTCTTGACCGTTGTCTAGTGATCCACTCCTGGATTACTTTGGTACCTCCCTGCTAAACTAATAGCAAGGCACACATCAGGTCTGGTACACAACATTGCATACATGATAGAACCTATGGCTGAGGCATAGGGAATGACTTTCATTTTCTCTCTATCTTTTGCGGTGGTCGGGCATTGAGTCTGACTCAACTTCACACCTTGTAACATAGGCAAGAACACTTTCTTTGCTTGATCCATTTTGAACTTCTTCAAAACTTTATCAAGGTATGTGCTTTGTGAAAGTCCAATTAGGCGTCTTGATCTATCTCTATAGATCTTGATGCCCAATATATAAGCAGCGTCACCGAGGTCTTTCATTGAAAAATTCTTATTCAAGTATCCTTTTATGCTATTCAGAAATTCAGTATCATTTCCAATCAACAATATGTCATCCACATATAATATCAGAAATGCTACAGAGCCCCCACTCGCTTTCTTGTAAATACAGGATTCTCCAAAAGTCTGTATAAAACCATATGCTTAGATCACACTATCAAAGCGTATATATCAACTTCGAGATGCTTGCACTAGTCCATAAATGGATCGCTGGAGCTTACACACTTTGTTAGCACCTTTTGGATCGACAAAACCTTCTGGTTGCATCATATACAGCTCTTCTTTAAGATATCCATTAAGGAATGTAGTTTTGACATCCATTTGCCAAATTTCATAATCATAAAATGCGGCAATTGCTAACATGATTCGGACGGACTTAAGCATCGCTACGGGTGAGAAGGTCTCATCATAGTCAACTCCTTGAACTTGTCGAAAACCTTTCGCAACAAGTCAAGCTTTGTAGACAGTAATATTACCGTCTGCGTCAGTCTTCTTCTTGAAGATCCATTTATTCTCTATGACTTGCCGATCATCGGGCAAGTCAACCAAAGTCCATACTTTGTTCTCATACATGGATCCCATCTCAGATTTCATGGCCTCAAGCCATTTTGCGGAATCTAGGCTCATCATCGCTTCCTCATAGTTCGTAGGTTCGTCATGGTCAAGTAACATGATTTCCAGAATAGGATTACCTACCACTCTAGTGCGGATCTTACTCTGGTTGACCTACAAGGTTCTGTAGTAATTTGATCGGAAGTTTCATGATCATCATCATTAGCTTCCTCACTAATTGGTGTAGGAATCACTCGAACTGATTTCTGTGATGAACTACTTTTCAATAAGGGAGCAGGTACAGTTACCTCATCAAGTTCTACTTTTCTCCCTGTCGGTGTCAAAACCGGCGGATCTCGGGTAGGGGGTCCCGAACTGTGCGTCAAGGCCGGATGGTAACAGGAGACAAGGGACACGAAGTTTTACCCAGGTTTGGGCCCTCTCGATGGAGGTAAAACCCTACGTCCTGCTTGATTAATATTGATGATATGGGTAGTACAAGAGTAGATCTACCACGAGATCGAGGAGGCTAAACCCTAGAAGCTAGCCTATGGTATGATTGTTGATGTGTACGTTGTCCTACGGACTAAAACCCTCTGGTTTATATAGACACCGGAGAGGGTTAGGGTTACACAAACTCGGTTACAATGGTAGGAGATCTACATATCCGTATCGCCAAGCTTGCCTTCCACGCCAAGGAAAGTCCCTTCCGGACACGGGACGAAGTCTTCAATCTTCTATCTTCATAGTCCAAGAGTCCGGCTGAAGGTATAGTCCGGCCATCCGGACACCCCCTAATCCAGGACTCCCTCAGTAGCCCCTGAACCAGGCTTCAATGACGACGAGTCTGGCGCGCATATTGTCTTCAGCATTGCAAGGCGGGTTCCTCCTCCAAGTACTTCATAGAAGATTTTGAACACAAAGATAGTGTCCGGCTCTGCAAAATAAGTTTCCACATATTGCCATAGAGAGAATAATATTTACACAAATCTAATCTGCTGACGTATTCCGTAGTGTGACATCACACCACGGCCAAGCTTTTATTCGAACCATTTTACTGTCCCATCTTAGCGCGTTATGCGAGGCAGTTTTCTTGTCACGTCTTGTTAAAGCAGAGATCGTGTCCCCTTATTCCGGGTGAGGGAGTCCTGGATTAGGGGGTGTTCGGGTAGTCGGATTATACCTTCAGCCGGACTCCAGGACTATGAAGATACAAGATCGAAGACTTCATCCCATGTCTGGATGGGACTTTCCTTGGCGTGGAAGGCAAGCTTGGCGGTGCGGAGATTCAAGATCTCCTACCATTGTAACCGACTCTATGTAACCCTAACCCTATCCGGTGTCTATATAAACCGGAGGGTTGTAGTCCGTAGGCAATCAACTCCATATACAACAATCATACCATAGGCTAGCTTCTAGGGTTTAGCCTCCTTGATCTCGTGGTAGATCTACTCTTGTACTACCCATATCATCAATATTAATCAAGCAGGACGTGGGGTTTTACCTCCATCGAGAGGGCCCGAACCTGGGTAAAACATCGTGTTCCCTACCTCCTATTACCATCCGGCCTAGACGCGCAGTTCGGGACCCCTACCCGAGATCCGCCGGTTTTGACACTGACATTGGTGCTTTCATTGAGAGTTCCTTTGTGTCGTCGCCTTTAGGCCCGATGGCTCCTTTGATCATCAACAACGATGCGGTCCAGGGTGAGACTTTTCTCCCCGGACAGATCTTCGTCTTCGGCGGCTTCGCTCTGCGGGCCAATTCGCTTGGCCACCTGGAGCAGATCGAAAGCTATGCCCCTGGCCATCAAGTCAGGTTTGGAAGCTTAAACTACACGGCTGACATCCGCGGAGACTTGATCTTCAACGGGTTCGAGCCATGGCCAAGCGCACCGCACTATCTCGAGGGGCATGATCTAGCTCTGCCTCCGGATAGTGCCCTGGAGGCCGCACACGCATCGGTTCTGACCCCTAACTCGGAGCCTATTGCGCCAATCGAGGACGAGCGATTGGACGTCACCTCGGGGGCTGCGATCTCAAGGGCGATCGAGCCGAACGCTAGCCCCGCACTCTGCATGACCCGTGACTCCGAGGAGCCGGACTCCTCCCCGGACTCCGAACCCCCCGCGCCCCTGCCGATCGAATCCGATTGGGCGCCGATAATGGAGTTCACCGCCACAGACATCTTTCAGCACTCGCCTTTTGGTGTCATCCTGAATTCTCTTAAGTCTCTCTCTTTATCAGGAGAGCCCTGGCCGGATTACGGTCAGCTAGGATGGGATACGGACGATGAAGAAATTCAAAGCCCACCCACCACCCACCTTGTAGCCATTGTCGATGATTTAACCGACATGCTTGACTTCGGCTCCGAAGACATCGACGGTATGGACGACGATGTAGGAGACGAACAGGAACCAGCACCTGTAGGGCGCTGGAAGGCCACCTCGTCATATGACATATATATGGTGGATACTCCAAAAGATGGAGATGGTGATGGAACAGTGGGGGATGACACCCCGAAGAAACAGCCAAAGCGCCGGCGACAGCGGCGCCGCTCTAAATCCCACCAAAGCAAAAACGGTGATTCCGGCACAGGAGATAATATTACCCCGGATAGCGCCGAAGAACACCCACCTCAGCAAGATTCGGCACAGAAAGATGGAGAAGCCAGCCCTCATGAGAGAGTGGCAGACCGAGAGGTCGAGGATGATAACTATATGCCTCCCTCCGAAGACGAGGCAAGCCTCGATGACGACGAATTCGTCATACCATCAGACCCCGCCGAGCAAGAGCATTTCAAACGCAGGCTTTTAGCCACGGCAAGCAGCCTCAAGAAAAAGCAGCAACAGCTTAGAGCTGCCCAAGATTTGCTAGCTGACAGATGGACTGAAGTCCTTGCGACCGAAGAGTATGAACTCGAACGCCCTTCCAAGAGTTACCCAAAGCGCAAGCCGCTACCCTGATCAGAGGAGGAAGCACCTACATCACCAGCGCACGACATGGCAGACCGGCCACCTCGCGGCCGCAACAGAGAGGCCTCTCGGCCCTCCACCCAAGCCATGCCTCGATGCCGCTCAACTAAGGCACGGGAAAATGCGCCAGACCTGCGAGATGTACTGGAAGATAAGGCAAGACAAACAAGATCGATCTACGGATCGTGCAGGCGCCCTACGGCACGTGACGTTGATCTTCACTCCGGATACAAAAAATCCGTCCGGGCCGAACACAACAGACATAGCTCTTACGAGCTGCGTCGTGATATAGCCCAGTACAGAGGCGCCGCACACCCGCTATGCTTCACGAATGAAGTAATGGATCATAAAATCCCAGAGGGTTTCAAACCCGTAAACATCGAATCATACGATGGCACGACAGATCCGGCGGTATGGATCGAGGATTATCTCCTTCACATCCACATGGCACGCGGCGATGATCTACAAGCCATCAAATACCTCTCGCTCAAACTTAAAGGACCGGCCCGGCATTGGCTTAACAGCTTGCCAGCAGACTCAATCGGTTCTTGGGAGGACCTGGAAGCCGCATTCCTCGACAACTTCCAGGGCACTTACGTGCGACCACCGGATACCGACGACTTAAGCCACATAATTCAGCAACCAGAGGAATCGGCCAGACAATTCTGGACACGGTTCCTAACAAAGAAAAACCAGATAGTCGACTGTCCGGACGCAGAGGCCCTAGCAGCCTTCAAGCATAACATCCGCGACGAGTGGCTTGCCCGGCACCTGGGACAGGAAAAGCCGAAATCCATGGCAGCCCTCACGACACTCATGACCCGCTTTTGCGCGGGGGAAGACAGCTGGCTAGCTCGCAGTAATAACTTATCAAAGAACCCTGGTAATTCGGATACCAAGGACAAAAGTGGCAGGACACGTCGGAATAAGCAAAAATGCCGCGTTAGCAGCGACAACAATGAAGACACGGCAGTCAATGCCGGATTCAAAGGCTATAAATCCGGTCAGCGGAAAAAGCCATTCAAAAAGAATACTCAGGGCCCGTCCAGTTTGGACCGAATACTCGACCGCTTGTGCCAGATACATGGCACCCCCGAAAGGCCAGCCAATCACATTAATAGAGATTGTTGGTTGTTCAAGCAGGCAGGCAAGTTAAGAGCCGAAAACAAAGACAAGGGGCTACACAGCGACGACGAGGAGGAGCCCAAGCCGCCGAACAACAATGGACAGAAGGGCTTTCCCCCACAAGTGCGGACGGTGAACATGATATACGCAACCCACATTCCCAAGCGGGAGCGGAAGCGTGCGCTACGGGACGTATACGCGATGGAGCCAGTCGCCCCAAAGTTCAACCCATGGTCCTCCTGCCCGATCACTTTTGATCGAAAGGACCATCCCACTAGCATCCGTCATGGCGGCTTCGCCGCATTGGTTCTCGACCCAATCATCGACGGATTTCATCTCACAAGAGTCCTCATGGACGGCGGCAGTAGCCTGAACCTGCTTTATCAGGATACAGTGCGGAAAATGGGCATAGGTCCCTCAAGGATTAAACCCACAAAAACGACCTTTAAAGGCATTATACCAGGTGTAGAAGCCAACTGTACAGGCTCAGTAACACTTGACGTGGTCTTCGGATCCCCGGACAATTTCCGAAGCGAAGAGTTAATCTTCGATATAGTCCCGTTTCGCAGTGGCTATCACGCCCTACTCGAACGAACCGCATTTGCAAAGTTCAATGCAGTGCCGCACTACGCATATCTCAAGCTCAAGATGCCAGGCCCTCGAGGAGTAATCACGGTCAATGGAAACACCGAACGCTCCCTCCGTACGGAGGAGCACATGGCGGCTATCGCAGCGGAGGTACAAAGTAGCCTTCTCAGGCAATTCTCCAGTCCGGCCGTTAAAAAGCCAGACACTGCCAAGCGCGCCCGGAGTAACCCACAGCAGGACCGCCTGGCACACTCTGAGCAAGTGTAGCAATGCGGCCCCAACCCCAACTCTCGCGACATAGCGAAACCAGTACCTCGCGTACATAACTACGCCCTTGAAATACCATGGGCACAAGGGAAGGGGCACAATAACGGCATGCCAAAAATACGGCTTAAAACGTACTAGGGGCTGCCAGATTCTTTTTTTTAATTTTTTTCTTACTTTCAGGACTCCATACTTCGGACGACCTGTTCGGCAATTCGACTGCCGCACAAACGATGCAAGATCCAGGGAGGCAGACAAGCCATGCCGCATTATGGAACTCCCAGGTGGTCTCTGTTACGAGCGGTATACCTGTTTTAAATACAATTCCGCGGCCTGCCCCTGGTCAGGACATACTAAATAGTCCAATATCTTTTGCTTACCGCACTATTTGTATCGTTCGGCTTTGATAAATAGCCTCTCTATAAAACAATGCATAGCTTTCTGTCTATTTTTTGCATTATCTTCTTTTCACATATATGTTTATTAAATGACATGATTGCACCCGTACACCATGGTACGGCAAATACGCCAGGGGCTTCAGTACCCCTCATAATGGTGTGAGAAGTCCGTACACATTCACAAGTGCGGCACCCCGAACTTATAGCACTATATGCATCGGCTCCGAATCATGATTTGGGTCAATAGTTGGGTTTGCCCGGCTCCTATGTTTTGGTGCCTTACGTTCCGCTATATCGGCTAAGGTAGCACTAGGAGAACCACTGCGATTGTGCCCCAGTTGGGCTGGGTTAAGCACCTCAGTGGAGAAAGCTAAAACTGACTGTCATGATGTGGCAAGAGACCGGTCGTTGTTCGAGAGGTTTTTCGAGTCCCTAAAGGCTTATGCCGCTTCGAGCGAGGAGCTGGCTTTGTCCGGCCAAGGCGTGGATAGCGCCCCGAACTCGGTCTTCCAAACTAGGGGCTTCGCCGAAATTTAAAATTGTAGAGTTCTATGGCTAAGCGAGAGTGTTCAAGCATTATAGTCCGATTGCCTGGTTCGTTGTGCTGAGCGCCTCCCTCGAAGGACCCAACTATGGGAAAAAGAGTGCTCAGGTTTATCCCAAACACCCCGGCACTAGTGGCAAGGGGGCAGAAGCCGACGACTGGCCATCTCTCAATTTTTTGATAAACGGCCGCACAGAAAGTAATATTTTAAATTCAACAAGCATTGCTTGGCGCATATGAACAAGTTTTCAGCGCACAGGATAAACACGAGCGAGTTCATTCAAAAATTACATCCTTGGTACATTCATCCGCCACAAGGCGGGCACCCGCAAGAACATCCTTATAGTAGTTCTCGGGCTTGCGATGCTCCTTCCCCGGCGGCGGCCCGTCCCTCACAAGCTTCTCACCGTCCAGCTTAACCCAGTGCACCTTTGCATGGGCAAGGGCCCTATGGGCACCTTCGATGCAGACGGAGCGCTTGATGACCTCGAGCCTTGGATAGGCCTCCACCAGTCGCCGCACCAGCCCGAAGTAGCTCCCAGGCAGGGCCTCTTCGGGCCACAGCCGAACTATGAAGCCCTTCATGGCCTGTTCGGCCGCCTTGTGGAGCTCGACCAGCTGTTTCAGCTGGTCGCTCAAGGGCACAGGGTGTCCGGCCTCAGCATACTGAGACCAGAACACCTTCTCCATCGAGCTATCCTCTTCGGCTCGGTAGAATGCGGCGGCGTCGGATACGCTGCGGGGAAGATCTGCGAATGCCCCTGGAGAGCTCCAGATTCGGGTAAGTAACAAGTACTTTACTTTTATACTTCTGATTTGCATAAAGAATGCCTTACCCACCGCTATCTTTTTCATCTCCTCCAACTCTTGGAGGGCCTTTTGGGCTTCGGCCTTGGAAGACTTGGCAGTCTCAAGGGCCGCCGCGAGCTCGGACGCTTGCGTCTTGGACTCAAGCTCCAAACTCTCATGTTTTTTCATGAGAGCCTGAAGCTCCTGCTGCACCTCGCCGACCTGGGCCTCAAGTTTCTCTCGCTCGGTGCACTCCGCGGCCGTTTTCTTTTCGTCCTCGGACAACGCCTGCTTAAGGGTCGCCACCTCAGTCGTGGCCCCTACAATAAGCAGTACAATCCTGTTATTTTTTGCAATCACGTCTTTTTATAGGCACTTTTTCTGTAAGGTATTTCTTACCTTCTTTCTCCTCGAGCTGCCGTTTGGCAAGGCCGAGCTCTTGCTCGATCCGCTCGAGGCCCTGTTTCAGGGCACCCACCTCCGCAGTCAGTGCGGCGGTGGCTAGCAGCGAAGCCTGCATACGCATATTGACTCTTTGTTGTTAGACTCCTATGAAATTTAATAGATCCTCTATTCGGCTTTTCTTTCCGAACGCCAAACAGAGCATCAGGGGCTACTGTCTATGCGGTTATATTTTTACATATTTTTTACTTACCTCAAAGCCTGTTAGAAGGCTAGCGCAAGCTTCACTTAGTCCGCTCTTGGCGGACTGAACCTTCTGGATCACCGTACTTATAATAGTACGGTGCTCCTCGTCGATGGAGGCGCCGTCAAGCACCTCCAGCAGATTGTCCGGCACCTTCGGTTGGACGGAGGCTGCCGGCTCAGAAGGCTTACTCCTCTTGGAAGGAGTTCGCCTACCGCGGTCCGGAACTGTTGTAGATTCCGGTGCGGTGTCCGGCTCAAAGCCGGACTTGGAGCCCTGGGGGGTCTTGTCCCCTTCACTCCTGGAGTCCGGGAGGTTGCCTTGCGGCTCCTCTGGGACCACCTCCTCCTGCCCCAGGGCTTGTCGCGATGCCACTTCAGCGTCGTCCGCAGTGCGGGGGGAGACAACGGGCAGAACTGAGTTCACGTCCGATGAGTCTAGGGAGCCGCCCGACGATTCGTCGACTTTGGCCCGGGGCGGACTGCATAATTACATTCGACATTAGGGAAAGCTGTGCAATAAAGGAACATCATGAGTTACTCTGATATTCGAACTTACGATTTTGCCAGA
The DNA here is from genome assembly GCA_034509565.1 of Triticum monococcum. Lineage (NCBI taxonomy): Eukaryota > Viridiplantae > Streptophyta > Magnoliopsida > Poales > Poaceae > Triticum > Triticum monococcum. The sequence goes on from CM067842.1 coordinate 36,059,577, forward strand.
CGCTTGGCCCTGTTTGGCCACTCCTCTTCGCCCTCTTCGGCGTCGGGGGTGTAGTCCGGCGGAGGGGTCTTCCTTTTCCTAGACCCCTCGGCCTCCCCCGTTGGGGCGGCCTTCCTCTTCTCTCCTCTCTCCGCTGGGGGGGGGAGAGTCTTCTTCTTCCTCCTCCTCATTTTCACGGGAGGAGGGCGTCTCGGACTCGTCAGATGACGAGTCCGACACCACCATGTTGCGGGCACTCTTTCAAGTCCCCGTGGTCTTCTTCTTCTTGGCCTTCTTCTCCGGCACCACATAAGGCGCCGGAGCCAGCAGCTTCACTAGTAGAGCTGGAGCTGGGTCTTCGGGCAGCGAAGCCGGACATTTAATCGGTCCGGATATCGCCCGCCAAGCCTGTCAAAGGTAAGGGAGTTTAGATCCCGCATAGAGTCAAACTATGAAAAAAGCTTAACATCCTGTAAAAGGTGTAGATGGCTTACCTCGCTAGCGTGATGCTGCGAGCTGTATCCGCGGTCCTCGGAAGCGGATGCGGGAGCCTCGGCGCCCTTGAATAGCATCTTCAAGGCGTCTTCGTACATTGTGTCGAAGAGCCTGTTGAGGGTTTGATGATGCGCCGGGTCAAACTCCCACAGATTAAAATCCCGTTGTTGGCACGGGAGGATCCGGCGGACGAGCATAACCTGGATTACATTAACAAGCCGGATTGGCTTGTTCACCAGGGACTGGATGCATGTTTGCAATCCAGTCACCTCTTTTTCGTCACCCCATGACAGGCCCGTCTCTTTCCAGGACACAAGCCGCATGGGGGGTCCGGATCAGAACTCGGGGGCTGCGGTCCATTTCAGATCGCGCGGCTCGGTGATGTAAAACCACCTGGATTGCCATCCCTTTAGGGTCTCCACAAAAGAGCCCTCGAACCATAGGACGTTGGCCATCTTGCCCGCCATGGCGCCTCCGCACTCCGCCTGGCTGCCACGCACCACCTTGGGCTTGATGTTGAAGGTCTTGAGCCAGAGGCCGAAATGGGGGCGGACGCGGAGAAAAGCCTCGCGCACGACGATAAACGCCGAGATGTTGAGGATGAAGTTCGAGGCCAGATTGTGGAAATCCAGGCCGTAGTAGAACATGAGCCCCCGGACAAATGGGTGAAGTGGAAAACCCAGTCCGCGGAGGAAGTGGGGAAGAAATACTACCCTCTCATGGGGCCTTGGGGTGGGGAGAAGCTGCCCCTTTTCGGGAAGCCGGTGTGCGATGTCCTTGGACAGGTATCCGGCCTTCCTTAGCTTCTTGACTTGACTTGGCCCTCCGTGGCGGAGGAGACCATCCACTTGCCTCCCGCTTCAGACATTGCTGGAGAAGGTTGAGGTGGGAAGTGCGGGCTTGGGCATTGGCGCTCGAGTGCACAGGAGATGGATAGGCAAAGGAGGAAGAAGGCGTAGGTAAAAAGGTGGATCCTTATCCCCTTATGTGGGCGGATGCGGTTGTGCGTCCCCACCAGCCTAGTAAAACTCGCTTGCCTCCCAAGCGCCGTGATAAGTGGCACGATTGGGTTACCCACGTCCGTATTGATGAGAATCCCGTAAAAGGGGGGTACATGATCTCTGCTTTGACAAGACGTGCCAAGGAAACCACCTCGCAAAACACGCTGAGGTGGAAAAGTGAAAACGATTTGAATAAAGGACTTGGCTGTAGTGTGATGACGCACTGCAGAATACGTCAGCAGATTTGATTTGTGTTAATATTATTCTCTCTATGGCAATATGTGGGAGCTTATTTTGCAGAGCCGGACACTACTCTTGGTGTTTACAATCTTCTATGAAGGACTTGGAGGAGGAACCCGCCTTGCAATGCCGAAGACAATTTGCGTGCCGGACTTGTCGTCATTGAAGCCTGGTTCAAGGGCTACTGAGGGAGTCCTGGATTAGGGGGTGTTCGGGTAGCCGGACTATACCTTCAGCCGGACTCCAGGACTATGAAGATACAAGATCGAAGACTTCGTCCCATGTCCGGATGGGACTTTCCTTGGCGTGGAAGGCAAGCTTGGCGATGCGGAGATTCAAGATCTCCTACCATTATAACCGACTCTATGTAACCCTAACCCTATCCGGTGTCTATATAAACCGGAGGGTTGTAGTCTGTAGGCAATCAACTCCATATACAACAATCATACCATAGGCTAGCTTCTAGGGTTTAGCCTCCTTGATCTCGTGGTAGATCTACTCTTGTACTACCCATATCATCAATATTAATCAAGCAGGACGTAGGGTTTTACCTCCATCGAGAGGGCCCGAACATGGGTAAAACATCGTGTTCCCTGCCTCCTGTTACCATCCGGCCTAGACGCGCAGTTCGGGACCCCCTACCCGAGATCCGCCGGTTTTGACACCGACACCGGGATTCTCATCAATACGGGCGTGGGTAACCCAACCGTGCCATTGATTACGGTGCTTGGGAGACAAGCGAGTTTTACCAGGCTGGTGGGGACGCGTAGTCGCATCCACCCATATAAGGGGATAAGAATCCACCTTTTCACCTACGCCTTCTTCCTCCTTTGCCTATCCATTTTCGCGCATTCGAGCTCCAGCGTCCAAGTCCGCACTCCCCACCCCAACCTTCTCCAGTCATGTCCGGAGCGGGAGGCAAGTGGATGGTCTCCTCCGTTACGGAGGGACACATCAAAAGACTAAGGAAGGCCGGATACTTGTCCAACGACATTGCGCACCGGCTTCCCGAAGAGGGGCAACTCATCCCTACCCCTAGGCCCCATGAGAGGGTGGTGTTCCTCCCCCATTTCCTCCGCGGACTGGGTTTCCCTCGCCATCCATTTGTCTGGGGGCTCATGTTCTACTATGGCCTAGATTTCCATGATCTGGCCCCGAATTTTGTCCTCAACATCTCGGTGTTTATCGTCGTGTGCGAGGCTTTCCTCCGCATCCGCCCCCATTTCGGCCTATGGCTCAAGACTTTCAATGTCAAGCCGAAGGTGGTGCGCGGCAACCAGGCGGAGTGTGGAGGCGCCATGGTGGGCAAGATGGCCAACGTCCTATGGCTCGAGGGCTCCTTTGTGGAGACCCTGAAGGGGTGGCAATCGGGGTGGTTTTACATCACCGAGCCGCGCGACCCTAAGTGGGTCGCAGCCCCCGAGTTCTGGTCTGGACCCCCAACGCGGCTCGCGTCCTGGAAAGAGACGGGCCTGTCGTGGGGCAGCAAAAAGGAGGTGACCGGACTGCAAGCATGCATCCAATCCCTGGCGAACAAGCAGCTCAGGCTCGTCAACATAGTCCAGGTTATGCTCATACGCCTGAGCCTCCCGTGTCAACAACGGGCCTTCCATCTGTGGGAGTTCAATCCGGCGCAGCACCGAACTCTGAGCAGGCTCTTCGACACGACGTATGAAGATGCCTGGAAGGTGCTTTTCAAGGGCGCCGAGGCTCCCGCATCCGCTACTGAGGATCGCGGATTCAGCGTGCAGCGTCACGCTGGCGTGGTAAGTTTTTTTGTACCTTTTACAGGGCACTAGTTTTTCATAGTTTAACTCTGTGCGGGATTTAAGCTCCCTTACCTTTAACAGGATTGGCAGGCGAAGTCCGGACAGATCAACTGTCCGGCTCCTTTGCCCGAAGGCCCAACGGACGCTCGCCTGGCGAGGCTGCTGGTTTCGACACCCTATGTGGTGCCGGAGAAGAAGGTCAAGAAGAAGGCCACAGGGCCTCGAAAGAGTGCCCGACGCCCGGAGGTGTCGGATTCATCATCCGACGAATCCAAGACGCACTCCTCCCATGAAGACGAGAAGGAGGAAGAAGATTCCTCTCCCCCTCCAGCGGGGGAAGGGAAGAAAAGGAAGGCCGCCCCAACGGGGGAGGCCGAAGGGTCCAAGAAGGGGAGAACCCTTCCTCCGGACTGCTCCATCGATGCCGACGACGGCGAAGAGGAGTGGCCGCCCAGGGCCAAGCCCCTGGCGGAATCGTAAGTATCCGGATACCAGAGTAATTCATAGTATTCGTTTATTGCACAGCTTTCCATCACGTCGAATATGCTTATGCAGCCCACCCAAAGACCGGCTCGACGCGTCGTCGAGCGGCTCACTGGACTCGTCGGATGCGAACTCGCTTCCGACGGCTTCCTCCCCCCGCCCTACGGACGACACCGAAGTGTTGTCCCAACAGGTTCCAAGCCGGGAGGAGGTGGCCCTGGAGGCGCCGCAAGGCGACCTCCCGGACTCCAGGACTAAAGGGGATGAAACCCCCTAGGGTTCCAAGTCTGGCTTTAGGCCGGACACCGCTCCGGAACCTTCAGAGGTTCCAGAGTCCGGCGGGGGACCTCCTTACAAAAGGAGCAAGTCTGCTGTGCCGGTGGCCCCCGTCCAACCGGAGGCGCCAGACAATATGTTGGAGGTGCTCCAAGGCGCCTCCATCGACAAGGAGCACCATGCCATTATGAGTGCGGTGGTCCAGAAGGTTCAGTCCGCCAAGAGCGGACTGACTGAAGCTTGTATTAGCCTTTTGACAGGCTTTGAGGTAAGTAAAGAATGTGTAAATAATAGTACCGCATAGACAGTAGCCCCTGATGCTCTGTTTGGCGTTCGGGAAGAAAAGCCGAATAGAGGATCAAGTAGAATTCGCAGGAGTCTAACAAAAATGAGTCAATATGCATATGCAGGCTTCCCTGCTTGCGTCCGTCGCACTGACCGCGGAAGTGGACACGCTAAAGCAGAACCTCGAGCGGTCCGAGCAAGAGCTCGAGCGTGCCAAGAAGTAGCTCGAGGATAATGAAGGTAAGAAATACCTTGTTTAAATATATATATATATATATATATATATAAGGTGCAATTGCAAAAATGACAGGATTATCGTGGCTATTGTAGGGGCCACGTTTGAGGTGGTGACCCTTAAGCAAGCGCCGGACAAGGCCGAGAAGAGGGCGGCCACGGAGCGCACCGAGCGGGAGAAGTGTGAGGCGGAGGTTGGCAAGGTGCGGCAAGAGCTCCAGGCTCTCATGGAAAAACATGAGAGTTTGGAGCTTGACTCAAAGACGCGAGCGTCCGAGCTCGCGATGGCTATTGAAAATGCCACGTCTGCCAACGCCGAATCCCAGAAGACCCTCCAGGAGTTGGATGAGGTGAAGAAGATAGCAGCGGGTAAGGCATTCTTTATGCAAAGCAAACACATAAACATGAGTTACTTGTTACTTACCCGAATCCGGAGCTCTCCAGGAGCGTTCATAGATCTTCCCCGGAGTGTGTCCAATGCCGCCGCATTCTATCGAGCCGAGGAGGGCAGCTCGACGGAGAAGGTGTTCTGGTCTCAGTACGCTGAGTCCGGACACCCCGTGCCCCTGAGCGACCAGCTGAAGCAACTGGTCGAGCTCCACAAGGCGGCCGAACAGGTCATGAAGGGCCTCATTGTTCGGCTGTGGCCTGGAGGGGCTCTGCCTGGGAGCTATTTCGGGCTGGTGCGGTGGCTGGTGGAGGCCTGTCCAAGGCTCGAAGTCATCAAGCGCTCCGTCTGCATTGAGGGTGCCCGTAGGGCCCTTGCATGTGCTAAGGTGCACTGGGGCAAGCTGGATGCTGAGAAGCTTGTGAAGGACGGGCCACCGCCGGGGAAAGAGCATCGCAACCCCGAGAATTACTATAAGGATGTTCTGAAGGGTGCCTGCCTTGTGGCGGATGAATGTTCTAGGGATGTAATTTTTGAGTGAAACTTGCTCGTTTTATCCTGTGCGTTGAAAACTTGTTTATATGCACTAAGAAATGCTGTTGGAATTTAAAATATTACCTTCTGTGCGGCTGTTTATCAATTCTGAGAGATGGCGAGTCGTCGGCTTCTGCCCCCGTGCCGCTAGTGTTGGGGTCTTCGGGGATAAACCTGAGCGCTCTTTTTCCCATGTTTGGGTCCTTCAAGGGAGGCGCTCAGCCCAACGAACAAGGCAATCGGACTATAATGCGTGAACACTCTCACTTAGCCATAGAATTCTATAATTTTAAATTTCGGCGAAGCCCCTGGTATTCAGAAGACCGAGTTCGGGGCGCTATCGACGCCTTGGCCGGAGAGAGCCGGCTCCTCGCCCTAAGCGGCATAAGTCTTTAGGGACTCGAAAAAATCTCTCGAACAGCGACCAGCTCTTGCTTCATCAAGACAGCCAGTTTTAGCTTTCTCCACTGAGGTGCTCGACCCAGCTCAACTGGGGCACAATCGCAGTGGTTCTCCTAGTGCTACCTTAGCCGATATAGCGGAACGTAAGGCACCAAAACATAGGAGCCGGGCAAACCCAAATATTGACCCAAGACATCATTCGGAGCCGATGCATATAATGCTATAAGTTCGGGGTGCCACACTTGTTAAAGTGTTCGGACTTCTTACACCATATTGAGGGGTACTAAAGCCCCTGGCGTATTTTGGCCGTACCAACGTGTACGGGTGCAACATGTCGTTAGGGAACATATATAAAGAAAGAAGGTAATGCAAAAGTAGACAAAAGCTATTCATTGTTTATTAAAAAGGTGTGCTATCAAGGCAGAACGATACAAGTAATGCGATAAGTGGAAGTTTGGACTAGTTAACATGTCCGTTCCAGGGGCAAGCTGCGGAATAGTATGCGGAACGGGTATACTGCTCGTGATAGAGACCACCTGGGAGTTCCGTAGTGCCGCATGGCTTGTCTGCTTCCCTGGTTCTTACATCGTTTGTGCGGCAATTGAACTGCCGAACAGGCCTTCCGAAGGATGAAGTCCTGAAAGTAAGAGAAAATTAAAAAATCGGCAGCCCCTGGTACGGTTTAAGCTGTGTTTTGGGCGTGCCGTGATGGTGCCCCTCCCCCCTGTGCCCATGGTATCTCTAGAGCGTAGTTATGTACGCGAAGTACTGGCGTTGCCTTTTTTGCGAGGGTTGGGGTTGGGGCCGCATTGCTACGCCTGCTCGGATCGTGCCAGGCGGTCTTGTTGTAGGTTACTCCGGGTGCGCTTGACGGTGTCCGGTCGTTTAGTGGCCGGACTGGAGAACTGCCTAGAGAGGCTGCTTTGTACTTCCGCTGCAAGGGCCGCCGTGTGCTCCTCCGTTCGAAGGGAGCGTTCGGCGTTTCCATTGACCGTAATTACTCCGCGAGGGCCTGGCATCTTGAGCTTAAGGTATGCATAGTGCGGTACCGCATTGAACTTAGCGAATGCGGTTCGCCCGAGCAGTGCATGATAACCACTGCGAAACGGGACTATGTCGAAGATTAACTCCTCGCTTCGGAAATTATCCGGAGATCCGAAGACCACTTCAAGTGTGACTGAGCCTGTATAGTTGGCCTCTACACCTGGTATTACGCCTTTAAAGGTTGTTTTGGTGGGCTTAATCCTCGAGGGATTTATGCCCATTTTCTGCACTGTATCCTGGTAAAGCAGGTTTAGGCTGCTGCCGCCGTCCATAAGGACTCTAGTGAGATGAAATCCGTCAATAATTGGGTCTAGAACCAATGCGGCGAATCCGCCATGACGGATGCTAGTCGGATGGTCCCTTCGATCAAAGGTGATCGGGCAAGAGGACCATGGGTTGAACTTTGGGGCGACTGGCTCTACTGCGTATACGTCCCTTAACACGTGCTTCCGCTCCCTTTTGGGGACGTGGGTTGCGTATATCATGTTCACCGTCCGCACTTGTGGGGGAAAACCCTTTTGTCCACTATTGTTCGGCGGCCGGGGCTCCTCGTCGTCATCGCGATGCAGCCCCTTGTCTTCATTTTCGGTGTTTAACTTGCCTGCCTGCTTGAACACCCAACAATCCCTGTTGGTGTGATTGGCTGGCCTTTCGGGGGTGCCATGTATCTGGCACGAGCGGTCGAGTATTCGGTCCAAACTGGACGGGCCCCTAGGATTCCTTTTGAATGGCTTTTTCCGCTGACCGGATTTAGAGCCTCTGAATCCGGCATTAACTGCCGTATCCTCAGCATTGTCGCCGTTAATGTGGCGCTTTTGCTTGTTGCGACGCGACCTGCCACTACTGTCCCTGGTGTCTGAATTACCAGGGTTCTTGGTCATATTGTTGCTACGAGCAAGCCAGCTGTCTTCTCCCGCGCAAAAGCGGGTCATGAGTGTCGTGAGTGCTGCCATAGATTTCGGCTTTTCCTGTCCAAGGTGCCGGGCCAGCCACTCGTCACGGATATTGTGTTTGAAGGCTGCTAGGGCCTCAGCGTCCGGACAGTCGACTATTTGATTTTTCTTTGTTAGGAACCGTGTCTACAATTGCCTGGCCGATTCCTCTGGCTGCTGAATTACGTGACTTAGGTCATCAGCGTCTGGGGGTCGCACATAAGTGCCCTGGAAATTGTCGAGGAATGCGGCTTCCAGGTCCTCCCAACAACTGATTGATCCTGTTGGCAAGATGTTAAGCCAATGCCGAGCTGGTCCTTTAAGCTTGAGTGGGAGATATTTGATGGCGTGGAAATCATCGCCGCGGGCCATGTGGATATGAAGGAGATAATCCTCGATCCATACCATAGGATCTGTTGTGCCATCATATGATTCGATGTTTACGGGTTTGAAACCCTCGGGGATTTGATGATCCATTATTTCGTCTGTAAAGCAGAGTGGGTGTGCGGCGCCTCTGTACTGGGCTATATCGTGACGTAGCTCCAATGAGCCTTGTCTACTGTCTTCGACCCCGCCGCATTTGTGGCCGGCGTGATGGTTACCGTCTAGAGCCATGGGGCGCCCACGCGATCCGTAGATATCTTGGGTGCGCCCACGCGATCCTGAGCCGTGGGGCGCCCACGCGATCCGTCTCGTAAGTCCGGTGCATATTCCCGTGCCTTGGTACGGGATGCGGCTTGAGTGGAGGGCCAAGAGGCCTCTCTGTCGTGACCACAAGGTGGCCGGTCGGCCGCATCAAGCGCTTCCTCCTCTAATCGGGGTAGCAACCTGCGCTTTGGGTAGCTCTTGGAGGGGCGTTCGAGTTTATGCTCTTCGGCCGCGAGGACTTCAGTCCATCTGTCGACTAGTAAATCTTGATCAGCTCTAAGTTGTTGCTATTTTTCCTTGAGGCTTCTTGCCGTGGCCATAAGCCTGTGTTGAAAATGCTTTTGCTCGGTGGGATCCTCTGGCACGACGAATTCGTCGTCATCGAGGCTTGCCTCGTCTTCGGAGGGAGGCATATAATTATCGTCCTCGACCTCTCTGTCTGCCGCTCTCTCATGAGGGCTGGTTTCTCCATCCTCCTGTGCTAAATCTTGCTGGAGGGGGTTTTCTTCAGCGCTTTCTGGAGTATTATTATCTCCCGTGCTGGAATCACCTTGTTTGTTTTGGCGGGATTTTGAGCGGCGCCGCTGACGCCGGCGCTTAGGCTGTTTCTTGGAGGGGCCATCCTCCGCTGTTCCTGTTGGAAATATGCCCTAGAGGCAATAATAAATTGATTATTATTATATTTCCTTGTTCATGATAATCGTTTATTATCCATGCTATAATTGTATTGATAGGAAACTCAGATACATGTGTGGATACATAGACAACACCATGTCCCTAGTAAGCCTCTAGTTGACTAGCTCGTTGATCAATAGATGGTTACGGTTTCCTGACCATGGACATTGGATGTCATTGATAACGGGATCGTATCATTAGGAGAATGATGTGATGGACAAAGACCCAATCCTAAGCCTAGCACAAGATCATGTAGTTCGTATGCTAAAGCTTTTCTAATGTCAAGTATCATTTCCTTAGACCATGAGATTGTGCAACTCCCGGATACCGTAGGAGTGCTTTGGGTGTGCCAAACGTCACAACGTAACTGGGTGGCTATAAAGGTACACTACAGGTATCTCCGAAAGTGTCTGTTGGGTTGGCACGAATCAAGACTGGGATTTGTCACTCCGTGTAAACGGAGAGGTATCTCTGGGCCCACTCGGTAGGACATCATCATAATGTGCACAATGTGATCAAGGAGTTGATCACGGGATGATGTGTTACGGAACGAGTAAAGAGACTTGCCGGTAACGAGATTGAACAAGGTATCGGGATACCGACGATCGAATCTCGGGCAAGTATCGTACCGATAGACAAAGGGAATTGTATACGGGATTGATTAAGTCCTTGACATCGTGGTTCATCCGATGAGATCATCGTGGAACATGTGGGAGCCAACATGGGTATCCAGATCCCGCTGTTGGTTATTGACCGGAGAACGTCTCGGTCATGTCTGCATGTCTCCCGAACCCGTAGGGTCTACACACTTAAGGTTCGGTGACGCTAGGGTTATAGAGATATTAGTATGCGGTAACCCGAAAGTTGTTCGGAGTCCCGGATGAGATCCCGGACGTGAAGAGGAGTTCCGGAATGGTCCGGAGGTAAAGAATTATATATAGGAAGTGCTATTTCGGCCATCGGGACAAGTTTCGGGGTCACCGGTATTGTACCGGGACCACCGGAAGGGTCCCGGGGTCCACCGGGTGGGGCCACCTGCCCCGGGGGCCACATGGGCTGTAGGGGGTGTGCCTTGGCCTATATGGGCCAAAGGCACCAGCCCCAAGAGGCCCATGCGCCAAGAGATGGGAAAAAGAGGAGAGTCCTAAAAGGGGAAGGCACCTCCGAGGTGCCTTGGGGAGGATGGACTCCTCCCCACCCTTGGCCGCACCCTTCCTTGGAGGAAGGGGCAAGGGCTGTGCCTCCCCCCCTCCCTTGGCCCTATATATAGTGGGGAAAAGGAGGAGCAAACATACCTAAGGCCTGGCGCCTCCCTCTCGCTCCCGTGACACATCTTCCTCCTCCCGCAGCGCTTAGCGAAGCCCTGTTGGAATCCCGCTACTTCCACCACGCCGTCGTGCTGCTGGATCTCCATCAACCTCTCCCTCTTCCTTGCTGGATCAAGGCGTGGGAGACGTCTCCGTTCCGTACGTGTGTTGAACGCGGAGGTGCCGTCCGTTCGGCGCTAGGATCATCGGTGATTTGAATCACGACGAGTACGACTCCATCAACCCCGTTCACTTGAACGCTTCCGCTTAGCGATCTACAAGGGTATGTAGATGCACTCTCCTTCCCCTCGTTGCTAGTCTCTCCATAGATAGATCTTGGTGACACGTAGGAAAATTTTGAATTTATGCTACGTTCCCCAACAGTTCCATCGCCATCTCCCTCTTTTGGGGTGTCCACCATGTATATGTCATATGACGAGGTGGCTTTCCAGGGCCTAGTAGGTGCTGGTTCTTCATCATCTCCTTCATCGGCGTCCATACCGTCGATATCTTCGGAGTCGAAGTCGAGCATGTCGGTTAAGTCGTCGACAGTGGCTACAAAGTGGGTGGTGGGTGGGATTTGAATTTCTTCATCGTCCATACCCCAACCTTGCTGACCTAGTCCGGCCAGGGCTCTCCTGATAAAGAGAGAGACTTCAGTGACTTCAGGATATCGCCGAAAGGCGAGTGCTGAAAGATGTCCGCGGCAGTGAACTCCATGATCGGCGCCCAATCGGATTTGATTGGCAGGGGCGCGGAGGGTTCGGAGTCCAGAGAGGAGTCCGGCTCCTTGGAGTCACGAGTCTCGCAGAGTACGGGGCTGGTGCTTGGCTCAATCGCTGTTGGGGTCGCAGCCCCCGAGGTGGCGTCCAACCGCCCATCCTCGATCGGTGCAGTTGGCTCCGAATTAAGAGTCGGAGCCGATGCGGGTGCGGCCTCCAGGGCACTGTTCGGCGGCAGAGCTAGATCATGCTCATCGTGACAGTGCGGCGCGCTCGACAGTGGCTCGAATCCGTCGAAGATCAAGTCCCCGCGGATGTCAGCCATGTAGTTAAAACTTCCAAATCTGACCTGACGGCCAGGGGCGTAGCTTTCGATCTGCTCCAGACGGCCAAGCGAATTGGTCCGCAGTGCGAAGCCGCCGAAGAAGAAGATCTGTCCGGGAAGGAAGGTCTCACCCTGGACTGCATCGCTATCGATGATCGTCGGAGCCATCGAGCCTGACGGCGATGACACAGAGGAACTCTCAATGAAAGCATCAATGTCGGTGTCAAAACCGGCGGATCTCGGGTAGGGGGTCCCGAACTGTGCGTATAGACCGGATGGTAACAGGAGACAAGGGACACAAAGTTTTACCCAGGTTCACGCCCTCTCGATGGAGGTAAAACCCTACGTCCTGCTTGATTAATGTTGATGTTATGGGTAGTACAAGAGTAGATCTACCACGAGATCGAGGAGGCTAAACCCTAGAAGCTAGCCTATGGTATGATTGTTGATGTGTACGTTGTCCTATGGACTAAAACCCTCCGGTTTATATAGACACTGGAGAGGGTTAGGGTTACACAAAGTCGGTTACAATGGTAGGAGATCTACATATCCGTATCGCCAAGCTTGCCTTCCACACCAAGGAAAGTCCCTTCCGGACACGGGACGAAGTCTTCAATCTTGTATCTTCATAGTCCAGGAGTCCGACTGAAGGTATAGTCCGGCCATCCGGACACCCCCTAATCCAGGACTCCCTCACTCCCACTCATTTCTTTCGAGAGAAATTCCTTCTCTATAAAGGACCCATTCTTAGCAATGAATATCTTGCCTTCAGATCTGTGATAGAAGGTGTACCCAACAGTCTCCTTTGGGTATCCTATGAAGAGACATTTCTCTGATTTGGGTTCGAGCTTATCAGGTTGAAGCTTTTTCACATAAGCATCGCAGCCCCAAACTTTAAGAAACGACAACTTGCATTTCTTGCCAAACCACGGTTTATATGGTGTCATCTCAACGGATTTCGATGGTGCCCTATTTAACGTGAATGCAGCCGTCTCTAAAGCATAACCCCAAAACGACAGCAGTAAATCAGTAAGAGACATCATAGATTGCACCATATCTAATAAAGTGCGGTTACGATGTTCGGACATACCATTACGTTGTGGTGTTCCAGGTGGCGTGAGTTGCGAAACTATTCCACATTGTTTCAAATGAAGACCAAACTTATAACTCAAATATTCTCCTCCACGATCAGATCGTAGAAACTTTATTTTCTTGTTACGATGATTTTCCACTTTACTCTAAAATTCTTTGAAGTTTTCAAATGTTTCAAACTTATGTTTCATCAAGTAGACATACTCATATCTACTCAAATCATCTGTGGAGGTCAGAAAATAACGATACCCGCCACGAGCATCAACACTCATCGGACCGCATACATCAGTATGTATTATTTCCAATAAGTCTGTTGCTCGTTCCATTGTTCCGGAGAATGGAGTTTTAGTCATCTTGCCCATGAGGCATGGTTCGCAAGCATCAAGTGATTCATAATCAAGTGATTCCAAAAGCCCATCAGCAAGGAGTTTCTTCATGCGCTTTACACCAATATGACCTAAACGGTAGTGCCACAAATAAGTTGCACTATCATTATTAAACTTATATCTTTTGGCTTCAATACTATGAATATGTGTATCACTACTATCAAGATTTAGTAAAAATAGACCACTCATCAAGGATGCATGACCATAAAAGATATTACTCATATAAATAGAACAACCATTATTCTCTGATTTAAATGAATAACCGTCTAGCATCAAACAAGATTCAGATATAATGTTCATGCTTAACGCTGGCATCAAATAACAATTATTTAGGTCTAAAACTAATCCCGAAGGTAGATGTAGAGGTAGCGTGCCGATGGCGATCACATCGACTTTGGAACCATTTCCCACGCGCATCGTCACCTCGTCCTTAGCCAATCTTCGCTTAATCCATAGCCCCTGTTTCGAGTTGCAAATATTAGCAACAGAACCAGTATCAAATACCCAAGCGGTACTGCGAGCATTAGTAAGGTACACATCAATAACATGCATATCAAATATACCTTTCACTTTGCCATCCTTCTTATCCGCCAAATATTTGGGGCAGTTCCGCTTCCAGTGACCAGTCCCTTTGCAGTAGAAGCACCGAGTCTCAGGCTTAGGTCCAGACTTGGGCTTCTTCACTTGAGCAGCAACTTGTTTGCCGTTCTTCTTGAAGTTCCCCTTCTTCCCTTTACCCTTCTTCTTGAAACTGGTGGTCTTGTTGACCATCAACACTTGATGCTCCTTCTTGATTTCTACCTCTGCAGCCTTTAGCATCGCGAAGAGCTCGGGAATTGTCATATCCACCCCTTGCATATTATAGTTCATCACGAAGCTTTTGTAGCTTGGTGGCAGTGATTGAAGAACTCTGTCAATGACACTATCAACCGGAAGATTAACTCCCAACTGAGTCGTGTACCCCGACATTCTGAGTATGTGCTCACCGACAGAACTGTTCTCCTCCATTTTGCAGCCGTAGAACTTATTGGAGACTTCATATCTCTCAATCCGGGCATTTACTTGAAATATTAATTTCAACTCCTGAAACATCTCATATGCTCCATGACATTCAAAACATCGTTGAAGTCCTGGTTCTAAGCCGTAAAGCATGGCACACTGAACTATCGAGTAGTCATCAGCTTTGCTCTGCCATGTGTTCATAACATCTGGAGTTGCTCCTGCAGCGGATTTGGCACCTAGCGGTGCTTCCAGGACATAATTCTTCTGTGCAGCAATGAGGATAATCCTCAAGTTGACCCAGTCTGTGTAGTTGCTACCATCATCTTTCAACTTAGCTTTCTCTAGGAACGCATTAAAATTCAACGGAACAACAACACGGGCCATTTATCTACAATAACATAGACATGCAAAATACTATCAGGTACTAAGTTCATGATAAATTAAAGTTCAATTAATCATATTACTTAAGAACTCCCACTTAGATAGACATCCCTCTAATCATCTAAGTGATCACGTGATCCATATCAACTAAACCATGTCCGATCATCATGTGAGATGGAGTAGTTTTCAATGGTGAACATCACTATGTTGATCAAAACTGTTGGGGAACGTAGTAATTTCAAAAAATTTCCTACGCACACGTAAGATCATGGTGATGCACAGCAACGAGAGGGAGAGTCTGATCTACGTACCCTTGTAGATCGTAACGGAAGCGTTGACACAACGTAGAGGAAGTAGTCGTATGTCTTCTTCCCGATCCGACCGATCCAAGCACCGTTACTCCGGCACCTCCGAGTTCTTAGCACACGTACAGCTCGATGGCGATCCCCGGGCTCCGATCCAGCAAAGCTTCGGGGAGGAGTTCCGTCAGCACGACGGCGTGGTGACGATCTTGATGTTCTACCGACGCAGGGCTTCGCCTAAGCACTACAACGATATGATCGAGGTGGAATATGGTGGCAGGGGGCACCGCACACGGCTAAGGAACGATCACAATGATCAACTTGTGTGTCATGGGGTGCCCCCTGCCTCCGTATATAAAGGAGCAAGGGGGAGGGGGCGGCCGGCCTAGG
The DNA here is from genome assembly GCA_034509565.1 of Triticum monococcum. NCBI lineage: Eukaryota > Viridiplantae > Streptophyta > Magnoliopsida > Poales > Poaceae > Triticum > Triticum monococcum. Next base: position 36,074,869 of record CM067842.1, read on the forward strand.
AGGAGGCGCGCCAAGGGGAGTCCTACTCCCACCGGGAGTAGGACTCCCTCCTTCCTTGTTGGAGTAGGAGAAGGGGAAAGAGGGGGAGAGGAATAAGGAAAAGGGGGCTGCATCCCTTGTCCAATTCGGACCAGAGGGGGGGGGGCGCAGGCCTCCTTCCTTTTGGACTCTTTCCTCTATTCCCGTATGGCCCAATAAGGCCCATATACTCCCCGGCGAATTCCCGTAACTCTCCGGTACTCCGAAAAATACCCGAATCACTCGGAACCTTTCCGAAGTCCGAATATAGTCGTAGCCAGCGCGTAGCCCGCTGACGCGGCGACGGGCCGGTAGTGGGCGAGCGCCTCCGAGAGCGCCGTGATGGTCTCCGCCGGCTCGGGGATCGGCCGCTCGAAGAGGAGCAGCGCCGTGACCCCAAAAGGGACGGCGGTCCTGTCGAAGGAGGAGGTGAGGTGGACGACGGCGTCGTCCCCGCCGGGCGGGCCGACGACGAGCACCGGCGACGACTTGGTCACCACCGCGGCGCTCATTGCTGGATATCTCGTAGGGATGGATCGACCAAGCTGCCATTGCCGTCCGGCGACGGGGCTGTATATAAGCTCTTCCTTTTTGGATGTGTTAACTTGTAAGATCCGCCTGCCTCTGCACGTCTACAACAACTAGTGCAATCTTACTAAACTAGATCAGTCCCAACGATGTGCCCAAGCAAGTAACGGTGAAGTTAGTAGAAAGTCAGGCTTAGCGTACGCATTCAATCAGGATAACAAAATAAAAGAAAGAAGAAACATTCATATGTAATCGAAGCAAGACATCATCCATGGGTACCAAAATATAGTACACCACATTTGAAGGATGTAATGTTCATATATATAGAGTAAATTAAAGGATGCAATGTTCATACACGTAAATATTGAGTACAAAAGGATGAATAGACGTGCCGAAGGGGACGTGTTCACAAAAGGAGAGGGAGATCACACAGTAGTTTACACGGTACATCACAGAGCTGGTGGCATCATATATCATCGCGTACTTGCCAGAGTTAGAATAGGTGATCTTTGACGTCCATAGATGATCAACGCCATGGCCTTGGTGTGAAGAAATCAATTGGTGCAAACACCTCATGATGTTGTGCCTAAAGACTGTCTTTTTATGGCATGCAACCTCTTCTATATTTTGGTATCCATAAGGGTCACGTTTGTCAATGTATCCACGGCACGGGTAGGAGAAAAGCCATGTGCTATCACATTATGAAGCTGGTCTGAGAAGGAGCTCATGTATCTCAGAGCATACAAGTAACCTTTGGCACTTGTTTATCATGTCAAATGCCTCGTCTATCCCAAGTCTCAGATAAGCAAAAGTCTTTCTGCATTATGCTCAGCCTGTCATAGTTTAGATCCTTCACTATAGTGTTTCTGGAGTTTTCCATGTACCTCATCGTGTTCTCATTGAGCCCGAGTCTCAGGTGGCCTTGTGAAGCCCAAGATGCTTTAACAGGATATCAATCATCGTTCTAACTGGATCCTTACGATGCTTGTCTCGGCCTGTGTCATAGGAAATTTCAAAATAGTTATATGATTTTCCAAGGTACTAAAGTTGACAGCAGTTGGTTTTATACCACGAAAACAAAGGTCTGGGTAACTAAAGGATGGCAATCTTTGTTGTGCAAGAGTTTTATTAGACTCTTACTGTCCTGTTCTACAACTGAGACATAGTAATTGATAAAAAAAAATCAAATGCTACCGTGAATTATAAGATAAACCAGCAGAAAATCTAAAGCCTAATGATCAGACAAAGTCACACACATGAGCAGATCGCTTCATGTATTGTACAAAGAGCAATAGCCGAGTTGGTTCGCTACTGAAGTCCATTGTTTATCCATGCCGTATGCTGGAGTTTTTATTACTAGTGTCCGGTCAGCTATTCACGCCCATAAGTCCTAATTAGTACTCCCTCTGTTCCGAATTACTTGTCTTAGGTATGGATGTATTTAGATGTATTTTAGTTCTAGATACATCCGTTTCTGTGACAAATAATTTGGAACGGAGGGAGTAGTACGTATTAGGCACAATAGTCCCCTAATTTTTAGAATATCAGTGCATTTATCAAAATTATATAGACAATATACAATGCATAGTTAAATACAGTAGAAAGTACATTAACAAACCATCCAAAGAATGTTCGCGCGTGCATATGCATCGTAAAAACACAGTCAGGTCTAGCAGTGATCGAACCATAAATGTATTTTTCTGCACAAGCACCTAAAGCATCTTCATTATCGTCTCCCATCTAGCACTGGCTTAATTCGGTTGCTGTAATCAGAACTATTGGGTTGGTGTTCAACGTCGGCAATAGCGGCAGATAAAAAGAAAATTTCATCATGTACTGCCGATGAGAAAGGGCGGAGATAAATAGAGTGAAAGTGCATTGGATTTCTCAAATAAACACTAAAAATGCACCCCTAAAGTATTGAAAACGCTTACTTCCAAAATCATGCATCTAATGGAGAAGGAGCTCATCATTTGAAGCCCACACGGCAGAAAATAACCATGAGTTGCACATTGGCCTCAAGGCACCTTGGCCCTCTCACGGGTGAAGTCCTGCCGAATATTTCAAAAATACATGTATATGGCGTAAATTTTGTAAAAAAGACATCAACTGCCAGTAATCTGCGGATTAGCACAGGTTGGTACATATCTAGGAATTCATTCAATGAAAATATTAAGGAAGACATCCATATCTGACATTGTCTCCAATCGCCACACTGACAACACTCCACAGATACGTAGCCGCGACGCAACCAAAAAACAAGTGATTGATGAGTTCATCTAGAGGACAAATCGACAAGAAAAGTCTCCTACCCAGTTTCTTTTATATTATCTCTATTTAATTGCTATAGCATCATGCCGTGTCAACCATAACCAAATCTACGAAGGAAGGCTACATAAAGGATCTTCTGCGATCCACGGAATAACATCATGCGGTGTGATGTGATGCACACGGCGAATGGCGCGGCACATCTACTAGTTTCGAAAGGTTATGTGAATGTACTTTATAAGATTTGGCTTTGTGTGCCTCCAGGGTAAATCCAAGGCTTGGTGCTCTGAGAGGAGACACAAAAATGTTTAAATAAAATGCGCCCAAGGTGACAAGTCTAGTAAGGAAGCACCTATTGGTTAGGCGTACGATTTCCATTGTCTCTCTTTCTTAACCGTTGAATTGAAGTCCAATGGTTGTTGCTCTTCTTCCTCGTCCCCTGGTCCGGGTTGTTTTTCCTCTCCACACCTTGGCCCCTCTCCTCCTTCTTATGCACTCGTAGCCTCTTCTTCATGGCGACGCCGCAACGTCCCCGCCTAAGGTCTCAGCGAGCCCTCACTAACGAGGTCGCCATCAATCTAGAGCAGTCAAAAATCGGAAAGACAACACCCGCGCCTCCGAGTACATATCTGGTGCTGCCGGAGCACATGTGCTCCCATGCTTCGGGAGCACCTGAATCATTGGATTGGAGATCCAATGGCCACGGTCAGAGCCCTCACAACTTTGCAGAAAACACTCTAGTAGTCTTAAAATTACATGCACGACCATGTAGGTGCTCCCGGAGCATGGGTGCATATATGAGATCTGAAAACATCGAATATTTCCTCCCTACATACTCTCGTCCTCGCCTACACTAATGACGCCGAGCGGCTCCCTTCCTGTCTCCGACGAGATCTTGGCTCAGCCTCGCAGGAGGCAAAGCGGCAAACTGCGTCGCCCCGTCTCAGTCTCGGCCCAAAAAATGCTATATCGACGGGCTCATTACGAGGAATTCAGGACCTTCCAACTAACTAATACTTGCCTCCCCTCCCCCCTCTGATTTTCAGGGGGGTGAGGTCCAATCAGAGATTGCCACCTCAAATTTACGCCGTAAAAGGCCTGTAAGACTCCGTTGATGTAGCATTGCTCGTCTGGGCCTCTCGGGGCTACACCGCTGCTCCTCCACACGGAATCCGACCGACGCGAGATAAATTCACACACAACGGAGAAATGACGAATCCCGGTTTAGTAAACATGCAGTAGTTGTTGTAGACGTGTAAGTTTTCACAAGATAATGTTGCGCTTTGGCGCGGCGTATAACAAGGAAGTAGGACTGTAGGAGTACTTAAACGTCTCCGGCCGGCCGGCAACGGCAGCTCGGTCGGCCCATCTTTACGAACCAACGATGAGCGCCGGCGTAGTGACCAAGTCGGCACCGGTGCTCGTCGTCGGCCCGCCCGGCGGCGACGACGCCGTGGTCCACCTCACCTCCTCCTTCGACCGGATGGTCCCTCCTATCGGGGTCACCGCGCTGCTCCTCTTCGACCGGCCGATCCCCGAGCCGGCGGAGACCATCAGGGCGGCGCTCTCGAGGGCGCTGGCCCACTACCGCCCCGTCGCCGGCCGCCTCGCCGCCGACGGCGACGGCGAGCTCCTGTGCATCCAGGGCGCGGCCGGCGTGCCGTTCGTCGCCGCGTCGGCGTCCTGCGCGCTGGCGGACGTCACGCTGCCGCTGCTCGGCGGCCTCGCGTTGCGGTACCCCGGAAGGCTCTGCCGCCACGGCGACCCCCTGCTGCTTTTGCAGGTCACCGAGTTCGCCTGCGGCGGGTTCGCCGTGGCCGCGACGTGGAACCACGTGCTGACGGACGGCGAGGGCATGGCGCAGTTCCTGGGCGCCGTCGGGGAGCTCGCGCGCGGGGCGTCCCCGGCGCCGTCCGTCCCGCCACTCCGCGCCGACGACGGCTCGCTCCTGGGCCTCCCGCCGTCCACGGTCGCCGCGCAGAAGCAGGGGGACAGCCCCATGCTCAAAATGAACCTCGCGCTCCTCGACGTCACCGTCCCCGCCGGCCTGATCGGCCGCGTCAGGGCCGAGTTCGACGCAGCAGGCCTCGGCGACCCGTGCACGGCGTTCGAGGCCGTCGCGGCGGTGCTGTGGCAGTGCCGGACCCGCGCGGCCGTCGTCTCCGTCTCCGACGAGGCCCCCGTGACCCTCTTGTTCGCGGCGAACCTGCGCCGGCTCGTCGGCGCCAGGCCAGGGTACTACGGCAACTGCGCGGTGCTGCAGTCGCTGACCTCGACGCGCGGCGCCGTGGCGAACGGCGCGGCCGCGGACGTGGCGAGGATGATCCGGCGCGCGAAGGAGAGGATCCCCGGCCTGCTCGGCCCCGGCGGCATGACGACGGAGCAGGGGGCGGTGGCGCTGACGTACAGCACGCTGGTGGTGTCGAGCTGGAGGAACCTGGGGTTCGAGGCGGCGGACTTCGGCGGCGGGAGGCCGGCGCGGGTGACATGGCACTGGTACGGGGAGACGACGGTGCCGAGCTGCGTCGTGTGCCCGCCGGGCACGGACGGCGACAACGGCGGGGTCAGCGTGACATCGCTCTTCGTCAGGCCAGAGCACGCCGACGCCTTCCTAGCCGAGCTCGCCGCCATGTCGCCTGCATCCATGCCATCACCATCACCATGAATCCGCAAACTTGTACAGCTCTGACAGTGGAAGTTGTAATAATTCAAGTATGAAAAAAAAGTTTCAAATGATGATTTTTTCACTCTATGGTTGAACAGAGGATCAGCTCCTCATTTCAAACAAATTCTTGCAAGATTTCTCCTTCGAATTCAAGATAAACCACTAGACAAAATATACAGCTGCTGGCTTTGTGACTGGGGACACATGAACAAAATTGGAAGGAGGTACGCACAACACACCCATTCCATCCCCACTCACAAATGTCTGAACCTTGAGCCATCTTCCCTACATACTACTGCTACTGCTACTACCAAGGGCCTGAAGCTAGCACTACTATACAAAATCCTGGAGTACTCCCATGGCAAAGGAGCTCCATCATTTGAAGAGCATCTTGAGCTCCTCGATGCGCGAGCTGCGGACCTCCTCGTCCGTCAGCGCGCCGGCGATCATCCGCTGCTTGCGCGCCTGCACCTGCTGCATCCGCTCCTCCACCGTGTCCTTGACGATGAACCGCCTCACCTGGACCGCCCTCTTCTGCCCGATGCGGTGGATCCGCATGATGGCCTGCTCCTCCACCGCAGGGTTCCACCATGGATCCTGTATCAACACACAACAGAACTTGGTTATTGTCACACATTACTTACTACCACAGGGGATGTATCACCAAGCAAAAGTAGTTCACTGAGTTCACTGGAGTGACACATAGGGTAGCAAGGTGGAATTACCATGAGGAAGACATTGGAAGCAGCAGTCAGGTTCAGGCCCACACCTCCAGCTTTGAGTGACATGAGCAGCACCTAATGAATTTCCAGGGATAAAAGATCAGCAAGTGAAAATGCTTCAAGAATTACTTGTACTTTTCTAAAAAGAAACAGAACAAGTAAATGAGCATACATACCAGCTTGTCCTTGCTTTGACTGAACTCATTGAGGACCTTCTCCCTGTGCTTCTGGGTCACCTTCCCATCAAACCTCAAGAACTTGATCCCCTTCTGGTTCAAGGGGATCTCGAGGAGATCAAAGAAAGAAGTGAACTGGCTGAACACGATGCTCTTCTCCCCCTTCTTCCCGAGGCCCTCCAGGGTCGCGAGGAGCCTCACCACCTTGCATGAATCCTTCCAGTTGTTCTTGGCGTCAACCTCGTAGCGGCACTGGACGGGCAGCATGATCAGATCAGCCTTGGTGATGGGGCTTCGGCAGATAGGGCAGGGGCCCCCGGCAGGCGTGCTCCAGCTGGAGAGGAGGCACTCACGGCACATGCGGTGCGCGCAAGGGGTGATCACGGGGTCATCGGAGGTCGACTCAAGGCAGATAGGGCACTCCGCGGCCGTGCCCTGGCGGATTTCCTCAACGACATCCTCGACAAATGCTCGCGAGGGTACAATGGCACGGCATCCTGAATCACTCTGTGCCCCTTTAAGGAACCGTTCCGCTAGCTCGTCTAGGTCGGTGTACTTCTTGGTATCAGCTTTGCTGCATATTTTGAAAGTTCAGCAAAGAAATTAGAAGATGGGGCGATGAAATGCAAGAGAGTGGTTTTGTTGCGAGTAATGGCTAACCTGATGACCAGGAAAGGGTGATCACAGCACTGCCTCAGACGAAGAAGTAGCTCAAGAATATTAGCATAGTTGTTAAGAACATTGCCTTGTGCAACAAACTTATCGAATTGAACCTGTTGGAATGGAAAGACCATTTGAGTTAGAAATGAAAGGAAACTTGTCCATGAACTATTAGATTATTGCCAAGATGAACAAGAAATATAAAACTTCCATCCTTTCAGTAACTAATCAAGAAAATTTGGCCCATAAACTCTTAGAAGCGTATACCTTTGATCTCCTGAAAAGAGCTTCATAGAAATCACGTTCCTCGATAGACTGTTCGCATTCCACAACCTCAACGTTAGCTGGTGGGAGGACCAATATGGGCCTGAAACAAGCATCAGAGTGATGTGGTTAACAATGGTTCCAAGAGGAAAGGCACTTATTTATGCAACTAAGAGTTTCAAAGAAATACAAAATAAGAAATGCATACTTTCCCATCTTGTCTTTTGTTTCCTTGGTTCTCCTCAGCATGAGCGGCCTAAGAATAGCTTTGACAAGTTTCAATCCCCTCTCATCACCATTCTCATAAGGTCTCTGAATCAGCTTCTGCCACCTAGAGGGAAATCAAAACAGTTTGTGAATCAGGTTATTAATTTTCAACCACAAGTATTTGAAGTGAAAGTCTGACAAAGCCATACCAATTTGAATTACACCATGGCTCTACACGTAAGAAGCAAAGAAGACTGTAAAGGTCCTCCAAATTATTCTGCAGCAAATGTGATCATTATAAGCTAGTGTTTCCAAAAAACAACAGGCTGGATAAGAATTTCCACAAAATTCGGTACTTGGAATTATCACATCTAAACATGTGATGTAATACAAATACAAATGCAATGGCTGAAAACACACCTGCAACGGTGTACCAGTTAGGCACCATCTGCATTGTGAGCTTAACATATAAGCTGCTTGGGCAGCTTTAGTTCTGGGGGACTTGATTGTATGTGCTTCATCAAGCACAATTCTATACCAATCTATCCTGTGAAAGGCACTGCTGCCATCCTGTGAAGGTACCACATTCATTAGCTAAATGAGGACACCATAGAAAAGCTATTACCTTCAAAACTGGACATAAAAGACCATTGACAAACTTACAGCTTTATGAGCTGACTGAAGGACGCCATAGGTCGTCAAGACAACAGTATGTTCAGCCATCAATTTGAGGTCACCAGTTCTATCACCACCATAGTATACAAACACAGAAATTGCTCCCGGTGTTGAATGTGCTTCCAGTTCATCCTACAAGCAGGAATAAGGAGGACAGTGCTCACATTATTTATTTGTGTAGTGATTCTTACGGACAAACAAGTTGATTGAACATGCAAGGAAAAACATAAACTGCAATCACTTGACAGACTCTAGCAGTTCTGATGTTGATTGCAGACTCTAGCAGTTCACTTGACAGAAAATGCTTCTACTAAATAACTGTAACACCAGAGATTTAACATTTTTATATGAATCACTTCTGTAGACATGCTTACCTTCCATTGACCCAATAATGCCATGGGACACACAATAAGGGTACCTCCTCTTATATTGGGGGTCGAAGTGCGTGTTCTGGTATCACGACCTCTTACAGGCCTTATTATGTCTCTTTCTATGTAGTTGGACTGCTCCCCCCTTGGGTTCGACAGTATCAGGGCAATAGTCATGACAGTTTTGCCAAGACCCATTGCATCTGCCAGTATCTACAAAGGCAAAGATAACACATAAATGCTTCTCATAATAGTACCACATAACTATGATCCGGTGAGGCAAATGAAAGCATTGCAAGTACATAAGCAAATATAGAAACAGATTTCAAATCATATCTTAGGCTTAAAGTCTATCAACTAATATCAGTGTGGTAAACATAGTGTCACCAAACATGCACAAACAGGATTTCAGAATCCTCAACAAAAGGCAATCATAAGTATTCATTTGCTATTGGAATAGTTAATGAACAATTCAAAACAGTATTAGCAAATCAATTAAGAAACAACAAGATGCAAGGCAAAATGATAAGCCCTACATTTTCCAATATAATGTAAACCAGGCACATACATGAGGAACCATCATAAAGGACTTACCCCTCCTCGTGTCGTCTTACTTAAACTTGGAAACTTGGTTGTCGCTTCACCAGAGAAAACATTAATGTACACAGCAGGAGCCCTCCTGAGAAGATAAACAATTCGGTGATTAGCACTGACCATTATCAAACTTCTTTTAAAATTATACAAATAACACAGAAAAGCACACACTTGTCAGCAATAGTGTAGGCACTAAAGCAGGGATCGATAGCATTTTTTGATTCATCGTCATCAATGCATCCCTTCTCCAATTCTGACATCCAAAAGAGAGCTTCTTTCTGATACGGTTTGAGAACAGAAACAAGAGTATGTGGTGGCTCTGCTTCCTGTTTTAAATGTTGTAGGTCAATATTCAAAACGGCACATTAGTTCCCATGCAAATAGAGTAGTATGAGCAAGAGTGAAACAGAAATGCACTTTGTTGTTACCTTCAAGTCATATATTTCAGCTGTGCCAATAATTTTGTTCAAGGCAGCTTCCGAAATGGCCTGCTCATCAGCAGCTTGCTCCGGAAAAGTTTGCCCAGCTGTGCGGCGGGTTTCAAGTCCAACAATAGGAGTTGATTCGTACTCTCCATTGGCATCACCCTAATTTATGTACCAGAAATTTCAATAAGCTAGCATCAAAGAAAGATACAGAAACCAAACTGGTTTACAAATGTGGAACAGCAACAGAAAAAAGAGGATTTAATTATCATCGTATACTTGCTTTGCTATAGATGCTAAACACACAAACTGAATAATTTGGGACAGTAACAGATAACAAGAGGATTTTTTAGCTCACCCTCAGATTCCACGGTCGCTTTCTCGTGAGCTCATCAAGAGTGAAATCAGCCTGCAAAACAAACATGTATACTGAATCAGCCATTCATCATGAACACCACAAGACCCGCCTAGTTGAATAAATTGGCTTCAGTGGTACCTTGATAGATGCCCTTAGCTTGAGTAATTTGAACAGGGCATGGAGAGGGTTGTCTGAATAATCAACATTTGCTGGAGCAAGCTGGCTCAAGGATGAGTTGTCGCCTTCGGTGAACACTGACTTGTGGATGTAGAAGCTGTAGGAGCAACATTTAGCATTGGTCAGACTTGCAGACAAAATTGTGCAATGTACTGAAAACTAACAAAATCAATCACACAGCAAAGCACATTGTATCATCATCAGTCATTACCTGACATAGAGCAAGATGTCCTGCATCAGCCTCAGTTCCATTGTCGGAAACACGATCTTCCCCTGAATCTTGACTTTGGAAGAGTTCACCAGTGGGACGAGGCACTTTGTCCACTCCGGAGACAGTTTTCCAATCTGCAGTATGCATCAAGAGTTGCACAAGATTAAGATAAATTTTGCACGGAAGGATATCAATTCCTATCATGAGTTCGCAATGCATCATTCATGAGATTAATGGTCAGCAGCTCACCTCTCCGGCGCGCTTGGTCGAGAAGCGCACAATCTGTAACAGCGACGCCGCCTTCTTGGCCGACATCTTGATGCCGGAGTTGACCCGGTCGTAGGACGGGAAGCCGAAATGGACGATCTCGCCGGCGTCCAGCATCCGCCTCCCGCTGTGCGTGGACAGCCCGGCGACATAGGACTTGTCGACAAGGAACCAGTCGGGCTCCGGCGCGAAGTCCCCGAGCTCCGCCTCCGGCGCCGCCACGACCATCTTCCAATCGCTCCTCGGCGGGGCCGCCGTGGCCCTTGCCGGCTGCGGGCGCTGCCGCTGCGACGGGTTGTGCGTCTTGGCGGGCTCCCGCGGCGGAACAGCCCGGATCGGCTGCGGGTCGTACATCTGCGCGGCCTCCTCCGGCGGAATCGCCCGGATGGGCCGCGGGTTGAGGTACGGCAGCGGGTGCGTCGCCGTGAGGTCGACCACGCCCTCCTCTTCCCGGACCCTCTTCTTCGGCCTCGGCGCGGCGTCGATGACCTCCGCCTCGCCGTCGCCGCAGTCCATCTTCACCGGCCGCGGCACGAGGCTTATGCCGCAGCCGCCGGCGCGGGGGCGGGGGAGGCAGCTGGTAACCTCCTCCTCCTCCCGCTTCTCCTCCTTGACACGGCGCGGCGGCGGCAAAGGGGCCCCTTTGGCGGGAAGGGGGCGGACAGGCCGCTCCTTCTTGGGCACGTCGACGGCCTCGGCCTTCACCCTGACCGCCGGCGTCGGGGCAGCGGCAGCGTCGCGCTCCGCCTTGACGCGGACCTTCTCGGCGTCGAGGAGCGCGTCGATGGCGCGCTCGGCGGCGTCGTCGGCGTCCGCGCCGACGCCGTCGTCGAGGAGCGTGTTGATGGCGCGCTCGGGGTTGCCGCCGCAGCGGGAGAGCGCGGCGAGGACGCGGGCCTCCGGGAGCGCGGCGCCGAGCACGGCGCGGACGGCGGCGACCTCGGCGGCGAAGAGCTCGGCCTGGCTGGGGGACTCCTGCCAGACGCCGTCGCCCGTCATGGCGGCGGCCGGCGGGTCGGCGGGGATGGTGCTGGCCTCTTCCGGCGGCGGTGGATGGAGGGGGCGGGCGCGGACGGAGATTTGGAGCGCGGGAGGCGCGGCGGACGGGGGGGGGGGGGGTGGGGAATGGATTGAGGGGAAACCGGCGGGGGTCTGGCGAGGTTTTATGGGGATTTATCTTTTTTGGCGCGAGAGGAGAGAAATGGTTTTTGGCGGGGGAGGGAACGTGAAAAGATTAGAATTGTGGCGGTGAGGTGAAAATTACAGTGCGTTTTGGGGGCCACATGGGCCTTACCAAGTTGGTATGGACACTGCCATAGTTTAGCAGCCATCTAAATAAAGACCCCTAAATTTTTTTTATCTTAATAAAGGACCCCCCCCACCCCCCCCCACACACACACACTCTCGCATGTGTACATTGTGATAAGAGTGTACAAAAATACATGTATGAACTAAGCGATTGTTCTGTTGTGTATGATGTTATATCAACTAGCCCGCCCCCGGTTTATAATACTAGCACATACAGTATGTCTGTGCATTGTAACGGAAAACATTGATATTTTGTGCAAACATAATGTTCCACGGCACCGAATTTACTATAAACAACGTGCTGCAACGCAACATCCTTCTACAAAATGAATATAAAAATATAGATGCAATTTAGCCTTGTTCATATTTTCTTTGCCGGGCATAATCTCCCACTCATTCTATTTATTAAGCATAATCATTTCTTTAGTTACCATGACGTCCTCATCTGTTTTAGTCGGAAATCAAATCCTTCATTTTCTAATTTATTAGTAACCCCAACACATTAAAGCCTCATCTATTTGAATATTCTATTTATTAAGACCGCGATATTTCTTTTAGAGGGTGCTTGGATCCAAGGGACTTATTTTAGTCTGACTAAAAATAGTCTCTTTAAAAGTCTAAAGTTCCAAGCGCCCCTGACTAAAAGGAGGCTAAAACTAGTCTTGAGACTAATTTTTTTTAGTCAGGGGTACCCCTACTAAAATGTGGATTAGCCCTCTCTCTCCTCATTTAACTCCTCTCCTTTAACACATGCGAGTTCTGGATTGGAGCGTTCGAAGGATAATAAATGCTCATTAACTTGATTTTAGTCTCTTTAGTATTTGGATCCAAGCATGGGTGAGGCTAGCAAATTTTAGACGGTGCTTGGATACGTTTTAGGCCCATGACTAAAAATAGTGTGACTAAAACTTGCTAGCCTCACCCATGCCTGGATCCAAATACTAAAGAGACTAAAATCAAGTTATTGAGCATTTATTATCCTCCAAACCCTCCAATCCAGAACTTGCATGTGTTAAAGGAGAAGAATTAAATGAGGAGAGAGAGAGCTAATACATATTTTAGTAGGTTTCCTATGACTAAAAATTTTTAGCCTCAAGACTAGTCCTAGCCTCTCTTTAGTCATGGGTGCTTGGAACTTTAGCCTCTAAAAAAGACTATTTTTAGTCAGACTAAAAATAATCCCTTGAATCCAAGCACCCTCTTAGTCCCACTACTTTTAGTCATGAGACTAAAACGTATTCAAACATCCTCTTAGTTATTCCACCTGTTTACCCATAATCTTTCCTTTTAATTAGCCGCATATGTTTAAATATTCTAGTTAAGCCCATAATCCTCCTTTAACTAGCTCATTCGTTTAATTAGTGAGTCCTAAACATAAGGACCGCCATTCGTACATTTAAAGCGAGTTGGGATTAGTAAATGTGAAAGGTGCTTAGGAATATCAATGACCTGAAGATATAGAAAAAGTTTGATTATTCAAAAATGAAGAAAACTTCTGTCAAACTTGGAGGACATGTGGTGTGTCCACTTAAAAGTGTCCAAGGTAGGCATCCCGCTACCATGCATGCGAGATTAGGGTGTGGGGGCAGCAGGAAGGAAATACATAAACAATACTTGCAAGGATGAACATTTGAAAAATTACTCTTTAAAATATCTCTTTTTTCCATCCATTGCAATTCCATCAAATTTCTATTTAATTCGAATCTCTCTTTTCTATTAATTTAATTCTTCCATTAAAGCACGCAGCTGACCGCTTCCTTTCCAAGTCTCTTGGTTCTTTCCAGGGAAGAACGGGCCCATTGTTTACCCTCTTCTCCTGTTTAATCCCCAAGGCGGTTTATTGATTTGAATTAGCAGATGTATATAAACTGGTGTTATTGCAGGTAAAGACGCGAGGTGGTACTATATATAAAGAACTAGGCGACTACTACGAATCATCCGACTTATTTCCTAGCGAAATCAGTCGGGTCGCCAGCCGTGCGATCCATTCTTTCCAACCCTTGATATGTCAACGCACGCCGAGTCGCTGACCCTTCCCTCTTGCGTCGCGTTCAACCAGCCCATCCTGCTTCGATCTCACAGCACCGCATGTCGCCGCAGCATCGGAGAGCCGCCATGACCAGAGCTCCACAGCAACACCAAAACGCTACGTCTAGCGGCCGGCGAGTGCTCCGGCGGAGCTGCAATGGAGCCAACGGCGAGCGCTCCAATGCAACACCAAAAGCTTCCCTCGAGAGCCGCCAGCGACGTTGCATCGAGCCACTGCGGCGCTGCACTGAGCCGTCGGCGAAGCTCCAACGACCCCGGCGGCGCTCCATTGCAGCCCGGTCGCGCTTCATTGCAGCGCCGACGATTACAGCGGATGTTGTGATGCAGCACGCGGCGGCCATGGCGGAAGTTGCGATGCAGCGCACGACGACGACGGCCCAGGCTGCTTTGCCGGAGCTGCAGTGAAGCAGCGGTGCAGCGACGCGAGGCGACGGCGGTTTGCAGCAACGGCGAAGAGCATGGCGTGTAGGAGCAGGCATAGCAGAAACGCAAGTGGTGGCGGCACTGGTGCCGATGGCGCTGCCATGGCTGTGTTGTGCCGCGGGAAGAAGAAAAACGAGGAGAAGAAACGAGCGGCTCAACACGTGCAGGAAAGAGATAAGGGAATGAAAGGATAAGGGAGAAGGAGAGATAAGCGGCTCGTTGGGCCTACCAGACACGTGGCGAGCATTAAAAGCGACTTACGGAGCGCGTTGATCAACCGGTTTATTTTAAACGATTTCCAAAGAACTGAGACTCTGTTGTTTCCAACAACCATGAGATATGAGATAGGTCAGTTGGACCATGTAATTTTATCCAAACGCAGGTTGCGAGTTTGATTCTTGCTGCCGCATCTTTATTTTGGCAGCAACTTAGTCCTCGAGCGACTGCCCAACTTGGCCCATATGCGTGAGATGTGAAAAGAAGAGGCCTGAATTACTTGATTTTGTGGACAGGTCAAGGTGGCCCGGACGTACGAGACAGGAGGATGCTCGATCACGTGCTCGATCAGGCGACGCACGAAGCTCAAAATTTAGTACCACCTCGAATATATTTTAAATTTAAACTAAAAACGTAAAATTATGGAAAGAAGCGTATTGTGACGGTGAACCCACGGAGTCAATTCGTGCTTTATTATTATGGCCCCTAGGGTTACAAATCCTAGTCGGTGGAGGTAGAGTCATCCACGCCTTCAATCATACTTATCTTGTATAGCAAGTATTCTAGAATCTTTCCGTACATAGCGTTAGTATATACCGTAATGAGCCGCCCAACGTGGCGCAGGACAAAACCGGCCTAGGGGTCCTTGGGCTGGGCCACCAAATTGGCAACCCACATGGTGAGGTACCCTTGGGCCGTACATCATCAGTAGCCCCTAAAGTGGTCTTCAAGCTTGACCGCACCTTGATCAGCACCGAGCTGCACATCATCTTCGGGTTGCTAAGGTTAAAATTTGTTCTTCAAAGCTTCCTTGACAACATTTGCATGCAGCTGGCCTCTGGCTATCAGACTGCCTCCGAAGTAGCGTGCCCACCTTGGCCTTGATTCGTTGATGGAGATAGCCGATTTGCATCATCAAGTTTCTCACGCAGCCAGCTTCCTCGCGTGCCAAATTCCCTTGCTATGTCTTGAAAATTCAACATGGATGGTCCTCACAAACCAACTTGGTCTTATCAATAGGTCCCACATGAAAGGATGAATATGGTCAACTAGAGGGGGCAACTAACGTTTTTTATCTTCCTTTTCAATTTCAGGGATACAATAAGAGAGTAGGTTGTCTAGATATGTAGCTAGGGGTACAACCTATATGACAAACTCAACAACAATAACATTCGCAATACTATTGAAAGTGGGTTTAGAATAACGTCGAATTTAGTCAAAAAGAATCCCACATATTTGGCAAGTGTTCAATCTTATGATTTTGTTTATAGAACTAGGTTTGAAGAGGTCATGACTTTAGTTGATGTTAATCCCACTATCTTGGAAGATCATAAAATATATACGCATGTGGATCATGAAAAGAATGTTTTATATGATAGCAATATTGTTGATTTTGACTATGATCCTACATTTAATTATTATGAGAGAAGCAAGTATGGTTATAGAAATCTTCATGTTACTAAGTTATCTCTCTTTATGATAAAAATATTAATGCTTCATTCTTCTTCCTTGCATATGATAGGTATTACTTGCTCTAATAATTTGTTTATTTATAATGTGCCTATGCATAGGAAGTGGCTTAGACTTAAATGTGCTTTGTTAGACGCTATATACATGGTGCTCTTTTTTGTGCTTCTTACACACTTCCATTTATCCAGATTTTGATAGTCTCTTCGGTATATTGCATTGCCCACTCTCACATCGAGACATGGTGCATCCTTCGCCGGTACATCTAAACCCTGTGGGAGACTTCCTCTTGCCCTTCCAGACATAAAATGTCTTTCTCCTCAAAACAACCACCACACCTCTATGTATTATTGAAGGAAATATGCCCTAGAGGCAATAATAAAGTTATTGTTTATTTCCTTATATCATGATAAATGTTTATTATTCATGCTAGAATTGTATTAACCGGAAACATAATACATGTGTGAATACACAGACAAACTTAGTGTCACTAGTATGCCTCTACTTGACTAGCTCGTTAATCAAAGATGGTTATGTTTCCTAACCATGAACAAGGTGTTGTTATTTGATTAACGAGGTCACATCATTAGTTGAATGATCTGATTGACATGACCCATTTCATTAGCTTAGCACCCGATCGTTTAGTATGTTGCTATTGCTTTCTTCATGACTTATACATGTTCCTATGACTATGAGATTATGCAACTCCCGTTTACCGGAGGAACACTTTGTGTGCTACCAAACGTCACAACGTAACTGGGTGATTATAAAGGAGCTCTACATGTGTCTCCAAAGGTAGATGTTGGGTTGGCATATTTCGAGATTAGGATTTGTCACTCCGATTGTCGGAGAGGTATCTCTGGGCCCTCTCGGTAATGCACATCACATAAGCCTTGCAAGCATTGTGACTAATGAGTTAGTTGCGAGATGATGTATTACGGAACGAGTAAAAAGACTTGCCGGTAACGAGATTGAACTAGGTATTGGATACCGACGATCGAATCTCGGGCAAGTAACATACCGATGACAAAGGGAACAACGTATGTTGTTATGCGGTCTGACCGATAAAGATCTTCGTAGAATATGTAGGAGCCAATATGGGCATCCAGGTCCCGCTATTGGTTATTGACCGGAGATGTGTCTCAGTCATGTCTACATTGTTCTCGAACCGTAGGGTCCGCACGCTTAACGTTACGATGACAGTTATTATGAGTTTATGCATTTTGATGTACCGAAGTTAGTTCGGAGTCCCGGATGTGATCACGGACATAACGAGGAGTCTCGAAATGGTCGAGACATAAAGATTGATATATTGGAAGCCTATATTTGAATATCGGAAGTGTTCCGGATGAAATCGGGATTTTACCGGAGTACCGGGAGGTTACCGGAACCCTCCGGGAGCCATATGGGCCTTAATAGGCTTTAGTGGAAAGGAGAAAGGGGCAGCCCAAGGTGGCCGCGCGCCTCCCCCCTCCCCTAGTCCTATTAGGACTAGGAGAGGTGGCCGGCCCCCCTCTCTCTCTCTCCCCCTCAGGGAATCCTAGTCCAACTAGGATTGGGGGGGGGGAGTCCTACTCCCGGTAGGAGTAGGACTCCTCCTGCGCCCTCCTCCTGGCCGGCGGCCCCCTCCCCATTGGCTCCTTTATATACGGAGGCAGGGGGCACCTCTAGACACACAAGTTGATCACTGAGATCGTTCCTTAGCCGTGTGCGGTGCCCCCTGCCACCATATTCCACCTCGATCATATCGTTGTAGTGCTTAGGCGAAGCCCTGCGTCGGTAGAACATCAAGATCGTCACCACGCCATCGTGCTGACGGAACTCTTCCCCGACGCTTTGCCGGATTGAAGCCCGGGGATCGTCATCGAGCTGTACGTGTGCTAAGAACTCGGAGGTGCCGGAGTAACGGTGCTTGGATCGGTCGGATCGGGAAGACGTACGACTACTTCCTCTATGTTGTGTCAACGCTTCCGCAGTCGGTCTGCGTGGGTACGTAGACAATACTCTCCCCTCTCATTGCTGTGCATCACCATGATCTTGCGTGTGCGTAGGAATTTTTTTGAAATTACTACGTACCCAACAATTATGACATTTCCATAGCCATTCTGAAATACATTGACATGCAACTTCCATTGTTTCTCTTCATTACATGACCTATGTTTTCATTGTCATTTTGCTTTGCATGATCACATAGAGCTGACATGATAGTTGTGGCAAGGCCATTATTCGTCATTGTTTTACATGTTACGCTAGATCATTGCACACCCTTGCACACTGCTAGAGGCATTCATTTGTAGTCATTATTTTCATTTTAGGGTTGTAAGTAAATAAAAGTGTGATGTCCACTATAGTGTGCCTCTACTGTGGGATAAAGAAAAGAGGTCAAAGCACCCAACAAAAGAAGCCAAAAAGAGTCTGTTAGAATTATTGGGATTTAGACCATATGTTATATCCAATAATTTATAGGAAAGTCCCATAGGCCCATGTGGCACGTTCCTGCATGACAAGAAATAAGCTAACAAATTGCGCTAGTGGAAAATGAAACTGAATGGTGACGAATGGTGGCATTCATCTCCTCATTGATGGCATCAATACTTTCGTTTTAGTTTCATTTCTTCATTAATACATTGGTTTCTTCATTCCGTGCGGGCTAGCATATTGTGTCGTGCAAGAACTTGAAATGATTTGCCTACTAATGGAAGACAAGACTTACCACTTAATAGGATTTTTAGTGCGCCTGTTTCTCCTCTCCTTAATGAGAATTAGTGCATCCATTTCAGTTTTATCACGTTACTCCTATAAGAGGTCACTCTTTTTGCCGATGAGACACAACTCCTCGCGTTGTTCCAAAGCATTGCATCGCCTACCTCTTTCCCACCCCGCTTCCCGACGTGCACCGGAGAGTGAGACAACATGCCTCCAAAACCTCGCCTCTTGCGATCCGGTACGGAGAGGGGCAATCAGGTTTTTGGGAAGCGTCCTTGCGCGACTGCTGGATTCTTGTTCATCATGGTTGCGAACGATGACATCACTGACGATGAGTTCCCCAACAACAACTTCTACCCCGACGCCAACGACCTCTTCAGCGACATGATCTGCACCTTCTGCTACTGCGTCGTATGCCATCTTATCATCACTGTTAGGGCTAGCATTTTGGTTTATTGTTAGTAGCGATTGACATGGATATGATGCATTTTGCTTATGATTTTGATTGCACGACTAGTCTCAACGAATTGTTGCTAGTTTCTAGTTTCAACACTATATTGCTATTCATGTTTTATCCACTATTTGGATTAAACTAAATAGGAAAATGCCTAATTATTTAACAGAGCCCACAAAAATGAGAGGAAAGGAGAAAGGAGCACACTACTATCCTCTATACACACTTGTGCTTTAAAGTAGCACCTTGTACTTTACGTATAGAGTTTTCATATTCCTCTTTTTTCTTATGCTAGTGGGATTTTTACATTATGAGCACTTGACTTGCATATTCTGATGATGAACTCTCTCAAATGCTCGAGGATGTGAGTGAGAAAGTTGGATGCACACCCACTTAGTTGCATCATGAGATTTTTCATACACTTAGCTCTGGTGCATCCGTTGTTTGGCAATCCCTACTCCTCGCATCAGTATGTATTGTAAGGCCTCTTCATTGTCTAACGATCAAATGCATTGATGTGAGACTTTATATTTTTTTGTCTTCTTATAAAGTCCCCACCATTATTCTATTTTCCATCCAAAGTGCGAAGACCAAGGTTTGTGAATTGAACAGTAAGCAAAGTGCTAAGTAGTTGAAAGGACTCGTCATGGATTCAGTTACTTGATTGAAGCTCTAGGTGTGCTATGATAAGATGTTTGAATATGATAAAGCCTTAAATGATTGAGAACATGAATATGATATACATACGAGTATTGCTTGGTATTACATAAAAATATTAGTCCATGAAAACAATAGTAATTTTTACACATATTAATGTTACTTGCTTGTTATCAATTGTAGACTATTGCTTTGAAGCACTTTTGTCTTGAGTTCAGACCATTTCACATCATTTGATCAAGATTATGTTGAGTAGCATTCAACATCAAAAAATATATTTCTCTATCATTTACCTACTCAAGGATGAGCATGAATTAAGTATCAGGTACACTAGTTTTCAATGAACAAAAGCATCAAATGTACCTGAACAAAACTGCGCATCAGATAAATCTTTTAGCATGCATGAGCAATTGATGAAATTGTCAATATAAACCACCACCAAAATGAACTGGCAAAAACGAAATAAAGCTTGTTGAAGTCCATGAATACCTCGAGCATCATTGGTGGCGTGTCGAGGAGAAATGAGTGCTTAAGAGCTAGTGGTCAAGAAGATGGAGACATCGAAATCAAGGGAGTTGGACCATCAACATACCTTAGCCTGAACGAGGCCGCCCACCACCTTAGAATTGACAGTGAATATTTCAAAAAGGGATGATAAATTCGTGAAAGTGAAGTTACCAAGCAATTATATTGCACAACTGGCCATTACAAAACCATTATATTGAATACCAATAAAACACCCTGATTTAAAGGTTGAAGAAGACTATCATCCAAAAAGCATATAGTCATACGAAAGGTAGGTTAGCAACAAAGTATTTGCCGCGAAAAAATAGGAGAAGTATATACAAAGAGGAAAAAAACAACATCTCCATGATTTTGAAATTTAAAATGGGCTGGTTTTCCAGTTCTTGCAAGTTCACGGCAGAGAGACAAACATGTATGTAGTCAAAGGGACCATCACATTACTGCACTCTATATGAGAAGGTCTATCACCCATCTCTAGAAATATTCACCAATTTGAATGAATAAATGTCTTATGAGTATTCACTGTTTTAGGAGACAACACTCCTGTGTGATCTATAGATTTCACTTTAGAACTTGAACATCAAAAAGGGAAACATCCGACAGAATACGTTTCCAAACCACCATATTCAAGTTAATTTTTTTCTTTCATCATTTTTTACATTTTCGAAAAAGGATCGAAAAATTCAAAAAATATTTAATTTTTTAAATGTCACGAGTTCAATTTTTTACCATAAATTCATAAAATGTTTGATTTCAAATATTCATCGGGATTTAAAAAAATGTTCCGGTTATTCTAAATTTGTTCGGAATGTTTTGGTTCAATTTTTTCACAACTTTTCAGAAAATGTTCGGAATTTCAAAAAAAAAATCTGTTTTCAAAAATTATTTCCTTGTTTTCATCTGTCAGGAGTTTTAGAAAATGTTCCTGTTCCAAGAATTGTACACAATTTTTCTAGATGTCCGTGGTTTCTAAATTTTGTTCAAATTTTCAGAAAATTGTCTAGAATGTTTTTCTTCAAAAATTTCAAAACTTTTCAGAAAATCACCATTTGCAAAAGAAATTCATAAATTTTGGAAAATGTTCATGTTTCCATTATTTCATGGGTTTCAGAAAATGTCCCCACTTCCAAAATTGCTCGCAAAAAAAGAGATTTCCACCACCACACTGGCACAGCTCCCCGTCGCCTCCCAAGTCTCCTCCCGCGCACCTCACCCAGGGCTTTCGGACACCTACTTGGCCAGTGCGGCATTCGTGGCGAACTCCCTCCAGCTACCATGCCCTCGAATCGGCAACACACGCAAAGTGTTTGACAAAATGGCCAAAAAGAAAATTCTAGTGTTGAAAGTGTGCAAATTTAGCAAAACGTAACAAACAGTTTATACTCCCGTCATTAAGAAATATATAAGAGTGAGGTGGCTGGATCACTACTTTAGTGATTTAAACACTCTCATATTTCTTTACGGAGGGAGTACTATATAATAGTGAGGTGGGGACAAGGATCGATGATTGGATGTTAATCCAAAGACTTCAAGAAGCAGAGTAATTTCAGGCAAGGCAACCCCATAAACAGAAGATGTCTTCATTTCCGAAAAAAAGAAAGAAAGAGAGACTACTTTTTTTTATGCTAAAACAGGTTTACTTTGTGAAACAGTCTATTAATTATAAGTTCTGTTACCATGCACTGTTAAAATTGGAGCATGGAGCAATTGCAATTTTTTTGCATGATACTGCTACAAAAGAATGTGCACTGTGATTCTGCAATAGAATTCAAGCAGCTGAAACAAATTCACACCACAAACAACCTCACACACATGAGAGGTTCTGGGTATATCTACACAGCACACCTATCACTATAATACATGACAATGCAAAAGAACGATACCGCTGAAATCATCTCAATGTAAATCATCTAGGAGTAAGTTATTTTATCCTGTTGCTGTTGGCATTGCAATACTTTGCTCCTGCTCTTCCTTAAGCCATTTAATCTTCCTGCTTTGGATGAACTCCTCAAACTTCCTGTTGAGTTCGTCCATCTCTAGCTTCTCTAGCTCCTCCTCAGCTACTCCACCGCAGGTTTGCTCCTTCTCCAAGGTGACGACGTTCGCTTCGTCTCCGTCCAGCCTAGCTGATTCCGGGGGCGACGACGCCTCCGGCACCTCTTCTTGTTTGATCCCTTGCTCTGCCGCCGATGCACTCTTGGTGTTGCTATAGCAGTAGCAAAGGTTCCCTGAATAAGAAGCACATGGTCGAGCTTGAACGGCACATGGCGGCAATTCAGAAGCTGCGGCGACATCATCAGTCGTGGATGGGGTGGCCATGCTGCAGACGCCGGAGAAGAAGCAGCGGCAGTCGGCGGCGAGGAAGAGGAAGATGGCATTGGAGAGGACGAACAGCGCCTTCTTGGTCGTGATGAAGCTGCACAGGGTCGTAAGGCGAGCAGATAAGGCTGCGCCGGAAGGGAGAGGGGAAGAAGAAGCCCCGCCCAGGGACGACGAGGAGAACATGGAGAGGAAAGCAACGGCGGCGAGCACCGAAAATATAAAATCGAGCATATGCACCCCGGCCCGCTTATCTGGGTCGTACATATACATCGGGATAGGTGTCAGCCCGTTCCGTAAGATCGCTAGGCCATGGTTATTTCGAGCGGGTTAGTAGTCCTGCCATCCGTGATATACCTACTCCCTTTTCTAAAGAGTGTACTTCCAACTTTGTTGGAGAGTCAAACTATCTCAAAGTTTGATCAAATTTGTGCAAAAATATATCAATGTTTGTGAAATTAAATAGATATATGATGAAAGTATATTTTATTATGAATCTAATACTACTAATTTGATGGTATAAATGTTGATGTATTATTATATAAACACGGTCAAACATAAAAAAGTTTAACTTTCCAAAAAGGTTGGAAGTACACTCTAACTTTAACGGACGGAAGGAGTATTACAGCTTGAGAAAAGGACAGACAACTATCGGACACTTGGCGTGGCGACCCGTGACTCTGGTTCATCTGCGCCTCCTCTCGTTCATCCAGGAGCATGCTAGGCGGAGGGGGAGGGGGTTTCAGCAAAGGCGGAGCATGAGCAGCAGCCAAATCTGAGCGGGAGTCAGGAGTGTCCGGTGCGAGAGGAGGCGCCGGGACGGGCGGGCCGCCGGGGAAATCCAGCGCGGGGTCGTCAGGGAAGACCAGTGCCGGGCTGCAGCGGGCACCGCCGTCCGTATCGAATTGCGCCGCCAGCCATTGATCTTGCTGAGTTTTAACAGGTAAATCTGTGGGGCGAGCACGAAGGCGACCTGCGAGACTGACACGGTGCTCATGCGCGTGCCAGTAGTAGCCATTGCGGCGTGTCGTTGGTTGCTGCATTGCTGGTGCTGGTGTAGATGCATCGTGTGATCCATGCTTTGCTCGCTTCTTTTCTTTCTCCGAGAGCAGGATCCCTCAGAAGGGAAGAGGAAGGTTGTGTGTGTTTGTGTGAAGGTGCCGATGCTCCTGAGGGGAATCAAGGTGTACGTACGGTATTTATACTAGCCTGTGTTTTGATTTTCGGCCGAAAAAAGTGAATTTCGGTCATCTCAGTCTGGGGCGAAAAGTATATTTAGGCCGAAATTGCTCAAATTTGACAAATTTTGGTCAAATTTAAGTCAAATTACAGTCAAAATTTGATTAAATTTCAGCCGAAATTTTTGAAAATGTTCGAAATTCGGCCATCTCGGCCTAGGGCGAAAAAAAGCTCAAACCGAAAATCAAAACACAGATACTAGCTCGCACCGTAGTGGATCGGAGGACTATTATTCGTGCAAGTCGTGAAGCAATGATACTCCTGCTCCATGTTTGTTAGC
This sequence comes from Triticum monococcum, assembly GCA_034509565.1. NCBI lineage: Eukaryota > Viridiplantae > Streptophyta > Magnoliopsida > Poales > Poaceae > Triticum > Triticum monococcum. The sequence goes on from CM067842.1 coordinate 36,099,095, forward strand.
TGGTTTCCTTGCTGGGACACAAAAACAGAGCAGTTTCAGATGCTTCTAGGCGTACTTTCCTTGCGATTGTTTAAGCAGGGATGCCACCTAGCTAACTAAAGCCTTGTCATCTCCTTAGATAGAGTATACCAGGAAGTGCCATGGAACATGCTCATGCTTAGCCAGGTAGCTCATGACCCCTACCAAGATATACTCCACTTAATTACTGCTGCTGCTGACCATACATCCAGTAGACGCACACAATTGACAGCGCCACTCTGAAACTCGATCAACTCTTTCATTCTCGTTAACGTAACACTTTTCAACGCAGAACTTGCACGCCACGCAGGGTCTGAATTTCACCGACGAGACGACAGTGATGTTCCTTGAGCCTTCCAAGTGAGCGATGACGGGGCTGGGCCAGGAAAGTGCAGGGAACATTCTAATCAGCAGCAGCAGCGCAGAGGGAGCAAATCAAAACGAAGGGCTGCCTGATCAAAATCACGCAACCGCTAGCGGGAACAGCGCATGTGCTGTCAGGCATGCATTGCCTTAATTAATCCCTTCCGGTCGCCCAGCAACTCACTAAAAGGCATTGCACTTCCTGAATTCCGATGGTTTCAGTTTGTGTTGATCCTGGCAGCGAGATCCGCTCGGCGCGGCGCGTGGTGGTGGTGGTGTTGGATCGGCCGCGCATGTGGGAGGGAGACAAGCAGCAGTATCTGAACAAGTTTGTTAGTATCGGTTTCTAGCATAATAATCAATTGTGATTCCGGGCATATATGTATATGATGGTGTTATAGAAGTTCTGTTACTGAATCCTATCCTGGAAATTTTTTGGCGTCAATCGATTTTTCCAGCTGTTGGATGCGAAATCAAGGGCCGGATCACCTTCTTCAACCTCTCCCGCTTTCTTCTTCCTTCGAACCGCCCCGCTTCCACCGCCCGCGACCATCTCACCGCACCATCCTCCCCTGAACCCTCCCCCCCTGGCCGCCGGTCTTGCCGCCGCCCCAGACATCCCTCTAGCCTTGGCGATAACGGATTTTTCCTCCGGCGAACTTGCACCACCGCCGTGTTGCTACCCCACCCCCTGCTAACGATAGATGATGGGGTAGCCTGCCACCCTATCGCCGTGCTCCTAAACAACCTTGCCGTCTCCTTCATTTCCGACGGCGCTTCCTTCTTCATTCTCAAAGTCGATCAACCCAAATCAGAAAATCAATCGACTAACATTTACCTATTATGTGTTAAAATTGGAGCATGGAGCAATTGCGAAAATTTGCATGATACTGCTAAAAAATATGTATGTTTAAAAAAAATGAATGAGGACCCCCGGGCTCTGTATCTGGACGATGCATGCAGCCATTTTAATAATTATTCACACAAGACCTCACAAAGTCCTACAACGGTAAGACTAAAGCCACCGTCTAGGCAACATCTGTCGCTACTCCTATCCAGTTGATGTAGGGATGTTGATAATCTGGGCCTAATACCAAACAAACCTCGCAGCCAAACCTAACATCTAAGACCTGAGGTATCAACCAGGACGCCTGCCGGGTATAGGGCACCCACCAGTCTGGCGCACTCCTCAACCAGGACACCCGCCGGGTATGAGGCCGCCGCAACCACCTACCACCAATCCATCTTCAGTGATGTACTGTTGCATCTACCTTGCCCTGTCTAGTTGCTGTCGACGCCACCACGACGCCAGACAATGCCACCATTCTGCACTCGTCCATCATCACACGCCCACCGCCGAGACCCACCGTCGTCGACGGGAGAGAAAGCACGCCACATCACCTCACACCTCTTCCATCCGGCGGCACGAGCAGGTTGACGATAGTTGCTTGACGATGCCTTCATCAAGGTAACGATCTAGACGCCGCCATCGCTCGCCATGACCGGAGTCGGCTCGGTTTTCACCGGCGACTATGTCTCCCCAACTCGTCGCCGGTGCTAATAGTGGGATCCAAGATCCGTCACTACCAGCCTGGTCAACCGCTTCTGCGCCAACTAGGGATGCATACGGCCATTTTAGTATGAGCATCAAGATAAACATGGTCCTCAATTTTTTTAAATGAGTATTAAGATATTTTTTTATGAGTGGTTCCACCACACCAAACTTGATCCTCAATAAATGAGGGAAAACCCCTGTGCATCACTTGTCAATTCTAGGAATTAAACTCGGGTCGTTAGGATGCACAACCGCATGCCCAACCACTGAGCCAAGGCTCTTTTTGCCACAAATTGGGGAAGAATTTCACTTCCCCGGCCTCTACACCAACTAAGGATGCATACGGCCATTTTAGTATGAGTACCAAGATAAACATGGTCCTCAAAATTTTTTAAACGAGTATTAAGATATTTTTTGATGAGTGGTTCCACCACACACTAAACTTGATACTCAATAAATGGGAGAAAACCCTTGTGCATCACGTGTCAATTCTAGGACATCATTCTTGCCAAAAAAATGTGCACGTGAATCGAGTTGAAAACAGTTGACATCATTCACATGTCCAACTTAATTGCCCCAGTGCAAAGTGCATTTGTTCCAGAAAGGTTGATCACAGATAATATCTTGCTTGCTTATGAGTGTATGCATAAAATAAAAAATTGCAAGAAAGCAAAAACTGGTTACTATGCAGTTAAGTTGGACATGCACAAGGCCTATGACCGAGTTGAATGGATTTTCCTCGAGCGAATGATGAAAAGACTCGGTTTTCATGACAACTTTGTGACACTAATCATGGCGTGTGTGCGATCCGTTAAATATAGAGTGAGGTACAATGATCAGGAGAAGGATGGATTTGTGCCTTCTAGGGGTCTCCGGCAAGGAGACCCTTTATCACCATATCTATTCTTGATTTGTGCAGAGGGTTTGTCGAGTTTGTTGGCTCACCAGGAGGAGGTTCATGGCATAGAAGGAGTAAAGGTGTGCAGGGGTGCACCGTCAGTTTCGCATCTTTTATTCGCTGACGATTCTTTAATCCTTATGAAAGCAGATCTTATTAATGCAACCTCGGTGAGACAAGTTCTTGACCAATATTGTGCAAGTTCAGGACAACTTGTGAGTGAAGGAAAATGCAGCATATACTTCAGCCCTTGTGTGGACGTGGAGACAAAAGCAAATATGTGTGTAGAGCTGAATATAATGACAGAGGCCATGTCCGATAAATATCTTGGTTTACCAGCTATGATTGGAGTGGATAAGAGTGATAGCTTTGCTTACTTGGTGGAGAGGGTGATTGCTCGCCTGAAGGGATGGAAAGAGAAGTGCTTATCTCTTGGAGGTAAAGAAATCTTGCTCAAAGCAGTTATTCAATCCCTCCCTGTATTTGCTATGGGTGTCTTTAAGATTCCGAAAAAAGTGTGCAAGGAAATCACAGATGCCATGGCAAGCTTTTGGTGGGGTGACGAGGAAGATCAAAGGAGGATGCATTGGTGGGCATGGTGGCGCATGTGCATCCCAAAAAATGAGGGTGGAATGGGATTTCGTGATCTCCATGCTTTCAACTTGGCATTACTTGCAAAACAGTGTTGGAGACTGATTTCCAAACCTGATACTTTATGCGCAAGAGTTCTTCGTGCAAAATATTACCCTGATGGCAATATCTTGAAGGCCGGAAATAAGAGAGGATCCTCATTTACATGGCAATCTATTGTTTCGGGAATACAAACATTCATGAGAGGTCATATTTGGCGTGTTGGTACAGGCTCAAACATCAACATTTGGACGGATTGCCGGGTGCCAAACAGCCCAAACAGGAAGATCCTGACCCTGAAAGGTACTTGCTTGCTTTCTAGAGTGGAAGAATTAATCGACCCGTACTCAGGGGAGTGGGACGAAGCTCTTATCAGAAGCATTTTCTCTCCGATAGATGTTGACAGGATCTTGCGGATTCCTTTAAATGTCCAGCTGATGGAGGATTTTGTGGCATGGAACTTCACGAAATCATATACATTTACAGTTCGGTCAGCATACTATGTTGAATGGCACCACCAGCATGACACACAAATCAGAAGGTCCAATGGACAGGGCAGCTCAATGATGAATCCAGTATGGGAAACTCTCTGGAAATTAAGAGTGCCAGCAAAGGTTAAGATTTTTGCTTGGAAGGCGTTGCACGGCACAGTTGCGGCTCGAGCTGTCCTTGCGAACAGACACATAAAGGTGTCCCCTAAATGCCCGCTATGCCCGGACGGGGCAGAGGATATTCGAGACTTAATTTTCACTTGCCAACGTGCTAAGGAAGTATGGCGAGCAATGGGCCTGACAGAGATCATAGACGAAGCATTGACAGTAGATCGGTCGGGCAGTGTAGTGCTAGAGGAAATCATCCGCAATAATGTGAGAGTAAGACCGACCTTATCAAACCTGGGTGTTGCAGAATCAGTAGTGGTGGGAGCATGGTACATATGGTGGCAGAGGAGAGAATTTGTGAAAGGGAATTCTGTTACACCACCGGCAAGAACTGCATTTGCGATCAATGCTATCACCTCAAACTTCGCAGCAGCTGAGAGTACCGAGCAGCCACAGAAAATATCATGGGAAAAACCACCAGTTGGTAGCTATAAGATGAATGTGGATGCATCTTATTTCCAAGATGGATCTGGTGCAGCAGCTGCAGTTCTCCGCAACCACATGGGAGAGCCAGTTGCCGGTGGTTCTTGGCTACTGGAAAACGTCCATGATGCAAACACATCAGAGGCTTTAGCGATGCAGAAGGGCTTGATGATGATTGAAAATATAGGCTGTGATGGAGTTCTCATGGAGTCTGATTCACTAGAACTGATTCATGCATGCAATGGTATCACTGAAGTTTGGAGTCCAGCGACGGCAATTCTCGCAGATTGTTTCCAACGGGCAACAAGATTAGGTGCAGTGTGCTTCCAACACTGCCCTAGAGAAGCTAATAGGGTCGCACATAATTTGGCTAGGCATGTTTATGATTCAAAGCTTGTAATTAATTGGGACGGTGATCCACCTAGTGTGATTCTTCTGAACATTATATTCGATGTAACGTTGATCTGAAGTTAATAAAGTACGCCCTAGGGCATTTCCCCTCAAAAAAAAAAACAACCTCACACACGTAGAGGTTCTGGGTACATATACCTACACAGCACACCTATCAGAGCAACACAAAAGAAAGAACCTTACTGCTCATCTCAACCTAGTAAATCATCCATTAATTCATTTAATCCTATTGCTCTTAAAGTTAGACGACCTGCTGTTGGCATTGCAATACTTGCTCCTCCTCCTTGAGCCATTTAATCCTTCTACTTTGGATGAAATCCTCAAACTTCCTGTTGAGCTCCTCGATCTCTAGCATCTCTAGCTCCTCCTCAGCTACTCCGCCGCCGCAGGTTTGCTCCGTCTCCAAGGCGGCGATGTTGGCATCGTCTTCCTCGAGCCCAGCTGGCTCGAACCGCGACGGCACCGGCACCTCCTCTCGTTTAGCCCATTGCTCTCCCGAACAGCTTGCCGACGCACCTTTGGTGTTGCTACTGTAGCAAATACTCCATTGGTAAGAACCACATGCTTGAGCTTGAACGGCACATGGCGGCAATTCAGAAGCCGTGACGACATCGTCGTCACTCATGGATAGGGTGGCCATGCTGGAGGCGCCGGGGAAGAAGCAGCGGCAATCGGCGGCGAGGAAGAGGAAGATGGCATTGGAGAGGACGAAGAGCGCCTTCTTGGTGGTGACAAAGCCGCACAAGGCCGCAAGGCGAGCTGATAGGGCGGCGCCGGAAGGGAGAGAGGAGGAAGAAGAAGGCCTGATAGCGGCGGCCCCGAAGGATGACGACGAGAACAAGGAGAGGAAAGCAGCAGCGGCGAGCACGAAGGCGACCTGCGAGACACTGGCACTAGCGCTGCTGCGCGTGCCAGTAGTAGCCATTGCGTGCTGGTGTAGATGCATCATGTGATCCATGCTCGCTTCTTTCCTTGCTCTGAGAGCAGGATCACTCAGTCAGAAGGGGAGATGAAGGCTGTGCGTGTACGTGTTTGTGAGGGTGCCGATGCTCCTGAGGGGAATCAGGTGTACGTATGGTATTTATACCAGCTCGTACCGTAGTGGATCGGGGGACTGTTGTTGGTACAAGTGGTGAAGCAATGATACTCGTACCACTACATGTTTGTTGGGTGGTTTCCTTGCTGGGATGTGGGATCCAAACACAAACACAAAACAGAGAGCGGTTTCAGAAGCCTTGTCATCTCCTTAGATAGAGAGTATATGCCAGGAAGTGACATGGAACTTGCTCATGCTTAGCTAGCTACGTCGTGGCTGATGCCCCCTGCACGAGGCAAAGTAATGGTTATACTAGTGCTGACCATACGTCCAGTAGATGCACAATTGACAGTGACATTCTGAAGCCAATCAGGAACTCTTTTTTCCCCCCGAAACGGAGGCAAAAGATTTGCCTTGTCTATTAAATAAGGGAGGAATAGGGTTTTAGAGTTTTACAATGCCCACATATACGGCATGACAATTACTCGCGCAATATAATGATCCCTAGTCGTTTTGCACCAGCGGTGATCCAAAGCTTTGCCTCCTCCAGAATGGAGCTAAGAAGGATAGGCGGCGGCGCGCTCCTGCGGCGGAACACCCTGGCATTTCGCTCATTCCAGATGGTCCAGGAGACAAGCATAGTGAGGGAGGTCATAGCGCTCCGGTTGGGGATGTGATTGCCTGTGCTTTTGTCCCACCAAGCGCGGACGGAATCATCAAGGTGCCAATCGGTGGTGTCCATGTGATCAGGAACTCTTTTGTTCACACGGTTACTCTTTTCGGTTCAGTTCAACGCAGAACTTGCAAGCCATCCACACAGGTCCTGTACATTTGCACAATTGACAGTGATGTTCCTGCGATCTACTCCCTCCGTTCCAAATTACTCGCCGTGGTTTTAGTTCAGAGTACTACCTTGAGCCTTGGAGAAATGACGGGGCAGAGCCAGGAAAGTGCTGGGAACATTCAGACCAAATACTACTACTCGATTGAAAGTGATGTTCCTGCGATCTACTCTACCACCTTGAGCCTTGGAGTAGTAGAGTAGATTGCTGGGGACAAACGAACGACCGGCTGTCTGATGGAATCGAAATCATGCAGCCAGCAGCGGAAACCAGCGCATGTGCTGGCAGGTCACGTAGTACGTACTGTATTACCTTAATCCCTTTGGGTCACCCAGCAACTCACTAAAAGGCATTGCACTTTCTGAATTCTGATGGCTTCAGGTTGCGTTGGATCTTGGCAGCAAGATCGGCGCGACGCGTGGTGGTGGTGATGTGGGAGGGGGACAAGCAGCAGTATCTGAAAGAAGAACAAGTTTGTTATCGTATGCAGGAGGAGGATGTCTGGAATCTATCTGGGTGTGTGACAGGGGAGGGAAGGCAGCACGACAACTGACGACTCGTGTCTTGTCCCGTTCATCTGCCAGCTGATTTCAAAGGACGCAAATCTTTTCAGGGAGAGTGAGCATGGGTTGGTTGAGGCAAATTTTCGTGTTTTGACCCTTTTCTGAAACTTATTCGAGATTTGATCCTAATTTGAATGTTTTTCAAGATCTGACCCTTTTGCTACTGCCAGAATCCATGGCGGCAGGGTCTAATAGCCTACCGCCAGGGACTTTGACGGTAGGAAACATCGCTACCGCCAACCGGGCTGGCGGTAGCCTGCACAACCCTACCGCCAAGGTGCTTGGCGGTAGGCACGAGCACGCACTATGTTCAATACTTAGGAGGTTTTTGGCTGTAGGGCATGCAACCCTACCGCCAAGGACCTTGCCATGGTCCCTAGCGGTAGCAAAAGGGTCAGATCTCGAATTTTTTTCAAACTAGGGTCAAATCTTGAATAGGTTACAGAAAAGGGTCAAAACATGAAATTTAGCCGTTGGTTGAGACCACAGCTATAAACGGTGCAGACCACGCCAAGTGGACCAATCTTCTCTTCGATTCCAACGGCCAAACTGGTCACCCCACCACCACACACACACAGAGGACTGGATTCAAGGATGCATAAAGCAGATCTCTCGAGTTTGATTTGGTTTAAAGAGTTCTAAAATGTACTTCCTCTGTCTCAAAATATAAGATGTTTTTTGACACTCAAAACACGTCTTATATAAAGATGTTTTTTGACACTCAAAACATGTCTTATATTTTGAGACAGAGGGAGTATTTGTGACCGTAACATTGGCCAACTGAGCGTCACTCGCCAAATGCGAGAGAAGAATAAACATCTACAAGAAAGTTACTTGTTTTGCTTTACAGGCTGAATAACACAAAAGAATGCCACGAAACTTGATGGGATGACCAAGGACAAAGATCGATTGGCGGGCCGACATGATAAAATTATGGACATGTGTTTTCGATGCCGTGTGTTTAACCGAATATCGCATAACGAAATTATCTTGTTTGTTTGGTACTGCACTGTTGGTAGAGAGAGGCATTTTGGAGGCCGAGCTCCATGAAGGCCTTTATTTTTGGAAAATTCAAATTCAAACTTTTATGGTTCAAAAAATTCTGAAAACAAATATGCATATATGTAAGGATATAACCCACATGTGTGTAAAAATTCATGATGAAATACCTTGATTTGTGACCTGTATAAAAAAGACAAATTCATGGCCTCAAAGGATGAATAGTACCCTGTGTTAAACAGCCCCAGATTTGTCTTTTTTGCACAACCCTCGTTTCAATGTATTTTGAGCTGAAAATTTACACACATGTGTGTTATGCCTTCATGTATATCTGTATTTTTTCAGAATTTTTTGAAATGTAAAAATATGAATTTCAGTGAAATTTCAAATTTTGAATTTGGAGGCCTCACAGGAGGCCGAGCTCCAAAAGGGATTTCCGACTGTTGGTAGCAATGTTATCATATTGTGCTCACTCAACTTACCATAGTTTCTTTCTTCTTTCTCCCCCTGATTACCAGGTAGAGATGATAAAAGATGCATCAAGAAGCTTGTACGAATTCTAGTACCTTTAGACAAAAAACTGGGCACTCCTCAAAACTTTTTTCATCTATGTCTGAAGCAAATTTCACAAATGTCAAGCCTAGGGTAAGCAAGACAGAAATATGGTCACAAAAATGGAAGGTACACAGGCTTACCTGCGCAACGCTTACGTCGGCAAAATAGCAAACAGGGGTAACAAGACACAATAAAAATTATAGCCATATAGGAATAAAATTCCAACTCCCATCAACAATAAGAGCAAGAACGGTCTCTCTCTTTATTGACAACAAAGTCACATGTGCAATTGCATCTTTAAAGCGAGTAAACAGGCACAGGTCTCTCGAGCATGTAAGGACGACGGCTTATGGACAATTTCTATTGAGGTAAGTGTTTAGTGTCCAACACTGCAACAGGAATCCAGACATCCTAAGACACATACATCGCTCATCAAACATGGCTCAAATTATACACATCGAAATCTTCCCAAGAGTACACGAATGCCTAATTACATACAGTAAAATTTTGCAAAACTAAAACTTTAGAGTGGGGAACTGCCCTCAAACTTCAGAATGGATTACCACATTGGCGAGTCGGAGAACTTCTGCTACCAACAGATCCTTCAGAGAGATCAGAACACGCCGAAAAGCGTGGCGGCGGCGAATAACAAAAACAGCACTCCTCCCAGCAGGCCAACCTGGTGAGAATGGCACTTTCTTGTAAGCCATACGAACCAGAGCCAAGCTCTCAAAGTAATGCAAAACCATGAGCCGGAGGTTACTAGCAATACGCTTACCAGCTTCTCGGATAGGTAGTTGGCTAGGAATGCTCCCCCGATGATCGCAAGCAAAGTTGCAACCAAGTGTCCAGCTATGGCTCCGCTAGCAACGCCCAAAGGAGACTGGGAAAAAAAAAGAGCCCGGTTTACACTTACGCAGGAGCTAAACCAAATCAACAAGCAAGTGATGTTAATGCGTATTCAACAGACCTGTGCAGCACCCAAAGCAATTGTAGCCAGCATAGAGCGATCCCCCCACTCCTGCATGTACACAAAGTTTGGCAGGCGATAAACCACTTGTTCACGAATTGACAAGATTTGAGCATCCAACCTTCGACGGCAGTGATTGTTTGACAGATAGTATTTCTGAACATGAGAGGCAACTTACCGCAAAGAAAACAAGACTGAAGGATTTCCAGAGAATCGCAAGAGGACTGGTGATTTTCAGTGAAGCCTACAAAGTAAAACAACCTCCAGTAAACAAAAGATGGAAGGCAGGGATGGAACTTTCATTAACTTCAATACTTTTTTTTGTCTGAAACACAACATAAGGAAATCCAAAATGCGCCACGTTCTAAGGATACAAATCTTTGCTTGGACAATGCACAGTTGCAACAGCTTCTCAAAAACTTGAAGTAAAGCAAAAGATTACGCTATATCCCTTTGGAAATAGGTGATGCTTTAGAAAATGTGTAGCCAAAGTCAGACCTCTCTAAATTTGTCTTGCAAGGCATAACAAAATATTAAGATTGGAAACGTGAAAAAGGTACCATAAGATTTGTCATGAAAAATATTTTCACAATACTACAATGCTGCAATGTTTCACTAACTTATTCATATGCAAAATAACGGTGAAAGTTGGATATTGGAGAGCAAGCTAATGTCTGAAATGTCAGAATCAAAAACTCTCGACAGAATCAAAATATCTGGAAAGCACAACCTTTTCCTTAACAAGCTCCTCAGCTTCAGCCAGTTCGCCAGATTCAGAGCTTTCTTGAAGATCCCCATTCACTTTATCTGGAAGTGCCCATGCATCTTTAATTGATTTGAAACCAAAAAATGCAAGGAGCGCAACCGCTGCATATTCTCCTATGGGTAACGCTGCAGAAAAAAAACATGTTTGCACATATGTCTTAGTATATGTGGTATAAACTATCTTGCAGAAAGTAACAGACGAAGTGTTGAAAACTTAATTTAAAGCACAAACCAATTGACTTAGTTAAGGTCTATAGCGTTACTAACTTGTTTGAAATTGTGCTGGTACAGACTGAAAGATCCGTCCAATTACGACGCTCACAATAGTCATCAGGGAAAGAGCAGCCATTGACCCAAGTAAAACCTGCTCATAAAATGCACACAACGATATCACTAATTTACCATTGAAATAGTTAGGTAAGGAACTACATATTTCTCTACAAACAACACAACTGAAGGCAATGGTATCATCATCAGGACGCAAATAGTTCTCTGCAACAAAAACTCATAAAATGTATCACTATCATTAATATCTTGATCTCTAGGTACAAAAACAGTCTTTCTGCTCTTGGATGGATCCAACATGCTTATGTCTATAAGGGGTTGTTCTCTGCTCAACTTTCCACAGAGCACTGACCATTAGACTCCTCAACAGAAAATCCAGTTGAAGGTCATATCTGTCTTTTACATACACAAATTGGCATAAATATTAAATACACTATTCTCTCAATCAAGATGAGACTGACAGGAAAGGAAAAACTATGTAAGAGCAGAATTGGAATAACTAGGCAATGAAGTGAGGCAGATATAAAATGTCAAGGTCCACAACATACCAATGCCTTTTGATACTGCATCGCAAGTAGTGCAGCAATGAAAAATGTCTGCAATGACAAAAAGGGTCAGCCTGGTCAAATTTGTTGGTTTACTTGAATGTATTACAAATATCAAATAAGCATCAAACAAAAGCATAGGATGTTGGCTGGAGAGAGGTCCAAATGCAGAGAACATTTTAGAAGAACATATAACTACAACTGATGGTCTAAATTACATCACAATAATTCACTGTCAATGCAATAGAACCCCAATCTTACAGAACCGGCAATCACGTTATCTAATTCTCAAAATAGCATAAGCCACAATCAGAACTGTAGATGAGCTGCATGCTGCTATGTGCTATGTTTCATAAAATACATTACACGCCAATGGCTCATCATGTATCACTCCACAGAGGGGTTGGCAACATCAAAATAAGGTCAACTCTGAACTTTAATGATGGAGCATGATAATTAAAACCTCTAAAAGGGATTGACAACAAGAGTGTAGGTGAAACCTAGACTTCTGGGTGAAACAAAACTTCAATTTGTGTAGTGACATCAATAACTCCAATTTTGTCGTGAAGGTCTTCCTTACACCACAGGGTTACTAAAGTACAAATTTGTCTTTTAAGAAAAAGTGAAAAACTCTTACTAAAGGAGGCTAAGGAACATGCCAAAAATGCACACAGAAGGAAAAAAAGAAGAGAAAAAGGCGAACTGAAATGGTTTATATACCTTATCCCCGATCTCGGATACAAAAATGAGTGTAAATGCTGCCGTGAAACCTGACTTTGCTAGTGCAGCTACAACTGCAGATGGCTGTCCTTTAAAGAAAACGATAAAAGCAGATGCCAGGGCGCACAGAAGTAGCACGGCAGCAATAGCTTGCATGTAGCGAGATCCTGCAACTGGTTTTGCTCTGCCATGCATTGTCAATGATATAAGCTCAATGCTATCTGTACGAAGACAGGACAAAAGCTGGATGAAAAACAGTGAGGGGCGAGAACTCACGGTTCATTTGAACTTTTGGAACCAGAACTATCCAGCTGTTCCCTATGGCTACCAGCTTCATCTCCTTCATAGCTCCCAGCTCCAAGGTCTATGTTAGATGTTTGCACTCTGACATCATGCCTTATCGGCTTCAACCATGACAACAACCTACATCTTACTGTTAAAATGAAAACACGTAACTAAGGGTATATTTGCCTCAACAAAACTGAACAAGGGACCTAATATAATGAAAAAGTCTTTATTCTGGCAGATTTTAGGCGGCGTTACGCAAGACTCATTTGCCATAAAAATACAGAATGCAAGCGCACGCCATTTAGAAGTTGGTGCGTGTATGGGTGTACGCGCCCATCCGCTTTACATAGACGCGCGATACGGCATGGTACAGATACGATGCCACCCTAAAACTTGGGTAGGATGGCAGATGAGTAAAATCCCCAAAGATGTAGAGTGAGCATGAGAGAGCACAAACTGAGAATATCCTGACGAAAATCATACATTCCGGGCCTCCTTGGTGTTGCTGCGACCGCAACTGAACTTATATACTTCTCTAGTCGCGCACGCTGAGGATAATGACAAGGAACAATGTGACAGATCTTGTTTGGGCATTTCATCGAGCATGCCACGGGCGCCACTCATGTACATTGAACATGGGGTCGTTGGGGTTGAGTTGGAACGAATCGAATCAGCTATGTGCAGAGTAAGCTAGGATCAACCTTGAGCAGCTAAACAGAGCCATGGATGAGGATGGATCAGATTTGGATATGGTTGGCCGCAGCAGAGGAAGACCCAGGCAAAGCAAGCAAGCAAGCTAGTGATCCTTCCTTACCGAGGCAAGACGGGACAGCCCGAGCCCCCACGCCAGTGGTCCAGTGGTGGCGGGGAGGAGGACGGTGACTGAATTCCAGGCCGGAGGCGCCCGCGCAGGCGAGCCGGGCAGTGTTCCTCCGGCGGGCGGCGCGCTGCGAGACGCGCGGGGGAGCGGCCGGCGCCGGGAGGGGGAGCGCGTGGCGGCGAGGCCCCGCGAGGCCGGAGTGGCCGCACGCTCCGGATGCCATGCGCGGGGTTCGGGATAGGGTGGTCAGTCGGCTGTCCGTATCGCCTGAGGCGCAGTCTGTCAGTGTGCAGAGAAGTGAGACTGAGAGCGCGTGGTCCCCGTAACAGAAAAGCCGAGGAGATAGAAGAGAGGGAGAGGGCACCTGCGTCTCTGCCACCTGCCAGCGCCGGCCTGGCGCGTGGTGGTGCGGGCGCCGGCCGCCGCTGCCGGCCGGATCCGGGCCGGCGGTGGGGGCACGAGGAGCTGAGACGAACCGAGAGGGGCCAACTGGCCAAGCTACTTCCTGTCGTCACGCCCACCACCGAGCCACTCGCTGGGGTCGTCGCGCCACACGCTGGTGCACAGTGGAAGCCTCCCGTTTGGCGGATCTGGAAGCTCTGCTCCATGAGACGACCATGACCGCCATTGTCAGCTGACTGGGGCCACAGGTGAGCGATGGTCGGAACTGTAAGTTTTTGACGGTTACAGGGTCTAGGATGTAAAACACCCAACAGTGTTGACGCATGTATAATCATCATCATACTCACGTATATGATTTTATTTTTTTCAAATACACAAGATTGCGTGTATCATTCAGTTGATAAGGAGAAGGTTAATTTTTTGTGGGTGCAATTTGGTAAGACCAAGTATGCAAGTCGGCGCGGCTATAAGTGCAGATGCAGAACAAGACGAGGGAGTGCTTAGCCCTACATGCATAAGGAGGGAGAAGAGCTCTTTGTGGGGATGGTTGCAAGGAATCGTGAAGGAAGATCAGCAGTGGTGCAACTCCATGAAAGGATCTTGTGTCACACCAATCAAGAGAAAGTGCAACTAGTAAGGATGTGTTGCATGACCTCAGTCTCCTGGTCACAAAGGACGCATCAATTGACACGAGGAAGCCCCCTATGTGTGAGGCAATATGTTGCCCAACATCTGTTCTAAAGGGGTGAGCCAGATGCAAACGTTGATGCACATAGGCGCTTAGGCATTCCGTGTGAGCCGCCAATGAGGAGGGTGGGGGATATGTATGGAGCCAACGAGAAGCATGGCATAACAAGGCTTCGACGAATGGGGAGGGTGGGGATATGTATGAAGCCAACAAGAAGCAGATGAATGGGGAGGGTGGGGATATGTATGGAGCCAACAAAAAGCGTGGCATAACAAGGCTTGGATGAATGGGGAGGGTGAATATGTATGGAGCCAACAAGAAGCGTGGCATAACAAGGCTTGGATGTGTGGGCAGGGTGGGGATATGTATGGAGCCAACTCCACCGGAGCTCATCCGGGGTGGTCAAGAGGGTGGTATAGTGTTGCCGGCGTCGAAGCTCAATGCACTGAACCATCATGGTGGGACCAAGCACACCCTTGAACAAAAGGGGTGAAGATGTAAACCTTGTGGACTGGTCGGGTTGACCAACACTGCTTATATCCAGTCCAAATCTGGGGCGGATATAGGGAGACCCGGATGTGACCGGGTATGTTCGCCACGCCAGACTCAGCCCACGTTGGCCTACTCGGCCCCACATATTCGTCCCCATCCGCTCGTCGGACCAAACCCTAGCCACTCCACTTCACTCCACTCTGCCCTCCAAGCTCCCGGCCGACGATCTCTGGCCTTGTCGGGCATGACAGGCAGCGGATCTAACTCCGACCACTCTGGATCCGTTGACTGGGGTGTCGTCCCATTCGGGATGGAGGAGGATATCGCCGCCTGCATTGCCCTCCATAGCTCTCAGGAGGACTGCGCCTGACCGACGATGGGATCTATCTGGCGCGAATCCATTTCGTCAACACAACGAGCGCTCAGATCTGCAGAGGCTCGAACATCGCGGCCTGCGAGTGTATGAGTGCTAAAGGGACCGATGTGCACGATGTGGGATGGGAAGGATGAGGTTGGTCGAGGCCCACCTCATACCGACATGGCGGAGGCGACGGATGCAGTGACACGCATTGCCACAGAGAGGAAGCTATTCGTGGACGCATCCTAAAGAAGTGACAGAGGAGGAATCTATCTGTACCCGCATCCTAAAGAAGCGGCAGAGGAGGAAGACGCGCGTCCTCGCCCGAGAGCAAAATCCGGCGGTCTGTGCCTTGGTCGAACTGCCCCTAAGAGGAGGAGGACAGTGACGGCGAAGAGCAGATCCGACTTGATTCTTTTTTTTCTCGAATACGCACGAGTGTGCGTATTATTCATTAAAGAAGAAGAGGGGGTGGGAAGCCCCAATCCACCAATACAACATTCAGTTTATATACAAGCGGATTTTATCCGACCTACCCGCTACTCCCTTAAGGCTAACTACTCGTGCCCTATCCGCTCCACCCTAGATGTTCCTGCCCTAAGACCTCGCCGTTAATCAGGCCTGCCTTTGGCCAGATAGCTCCCTCCGCTTGTATCTTCTGCAACACACCCGACAGAGATGGTGTGTCTCCCTCGAACACAATACCATTCCTATGCTCCCACAACGTCCACATTGCCAATAAGCACAATGCCCGTGTGGACTTCCGATGCTCCATGCTCTCCTCCTGTCTCTTGCACCAATCACCCAAAGTCTCACCTGGCATGGGGAGGTATTCCATCCTTCCAGCCAATGAGGTGCACCAATGCCATACCTGCCTTGCAAAGACGTAGCCGATGAGTAGGTGTTGCATGGTCTCGCCATGTTGGTTGCAGAAAGGGCAAGCGTCTTGGTGTGGTAGCCCTCGACGTGCTAGCCGGTCCGAGGTCCAACAACGGTTTCTGAGGGCAACTATTTTGCCGCGTATGCCGACGTGTTCCTGAGGTCCATCCGCGGCTGTAAATGCTGGGAGATATCTACAACTGCTTGGTGGAGAGGAAGAGATAGGGGTTGAGGGCACGGGGCACGTGTCGCTTGCAGGAGATGGTTGAGCGCACGCGGTGTGTCAGTCGGGTGATTACTGATTAGAAGTATTTTCCATTTACTCCCTCCGTTCCTAAATATAAGTCTTTGTAGAGATTTCACTATGGACCACATACGGATGTATCTAAATGCATTTTAGAGTATAGATTTACTCATTTTGCTCCGTATGTGGTCCATAGTGGAATCTCTCCAAAGACTTATATTTAGGAACGGAGGGAGTACTTGTGAATTTTGATGCGGTGATCCGTTTGGCCCTTGGAACCCAGATTCATAGTGACTTGGCGTGGTCTGAATCGTGGACTGTGGTCTTGCGATTTACCTGACCTACACGGGGACAGGGAAGACACTGCCGGATCATGGACTGTCGGGCTACCCTCCCTTTGTTTTTGAACAAGTACCCTCCCTTGCGCACACCCTGATTCCAGACATGCTCCTCCTACACGCCCACGATCATTAGACGGGACCATCGCCGATAGGTAAACTCGATCTGCCGAGATACTGATGCCTGTGTCGCGCGGCGATCTAACACCACCACCACGCGTCGCCTGCGGCGATCAAAGATCAAACACGGCCTGAACCCTCGAAAGTATAATGCCTTGTAGCGAGCCGTTGGGCGACCCAAGGGATTAATCTAGTAGCAGACCGATGTCCCGAGGGATTCGGATGGTGACGACGCACATGCGCTGGTTCCGGCCAGTGGCTGCATCCATGATTCTGATCAGGATCAAGCGGCCGGTTGTCCCGAGCAATCTACTACTAGCAGGAGTACTCTATTTGCTCGCCGCTGTTGCTGCTGGTTGGTCTAACTGAATGTTCCCTGCACTTTCCTGGCCCTGCCCCGTCATCACTCTCGCTCGAAAGTCTGAAGAATGACATCACTATCGCCGACGAAACTCTGACGGGGCCGCATTTGTTTGTGTACAGATCCTGCTGTCCTGCATGGCCTGCAATTTCTGCGTTGAGTTGAAGAGCATGACACAAGAGTAACCGTGTTAGCAAAAGAGTTTTTCACTGTCAACCGTGAACTCCACTGCATCTACTGGACGTATAGTCAGCAGCAGTGTTAACGAGTAATTAGTTACTCAGGAGTATTACTTTACTTCGTATAGGAGGCATGAGCAAGTTCCATGACACTTCCGGAGATGACAAGGCTTTTGTTAGCTAGGTGGCGACGCTGCTTAAACAACTGCAAGGAAAGTAGACCTACAATACAAGCATCCCAACCTGCTCTGCTCTCTGTTTGTTTTAGAATATATATAGATCCCAGCAATGAAACCAGCCAACAAACATGTAGTATCACTCATTGCTTCACGACTTGTACGATAATAGTCCCCAGCACGGTAGCGAAAACTGGTATAAATACCGTGCATACACCTGATTCCCCTCAGGAGCACCAACACCCTCACACCCACACACACAACCTTCCTCTCCCCTTCTGAGTAATCCTGAATGCTCTCAGAGCAAGAAAAGAAGAGAGCATGGATCACTTGATGCATCTAGACCAGCACCAGCAATGCGGCGACCAACCACACGCCGCAATGGCTACTACTGGCACGCGCTGCAGCGCTGGTGTCGGTGTCTCGCAGGTTGCCTTCGTGCTTGCCGCCGTTGCTTTCCTCTCCCTCTTCTCGTCGTCGTTCTTGGGCAGCGCCGCCGCTGCCGGGGCTTCTTCTTCCTCTCTCCCTTCCGGCGCCGCCCTATCTGCTCGCCTTGCGGCCTTGTGCGGCTTTGTCACCACCAAGAAGGTGCTGTTCGTCCTCTCCAACGCCATCTTCCTCTTCCTCGCCGCCGACTGCCGCTGCTTCTTCCCCAGCGTTTCCAGCATGGCCACCCCATCCACGAGTGACAACGATGTCGTCACGGCTTCTGAATTGCCGCCATGTGCCGTTCAAGCTGGACCATGTGCTTCTTATTCAGGGAGCCTTTACTACTGCTATAGCAACACCAAGAGTGCATCGGCGGATTGCTCGGCGGCAGAGCAAGGGATCAAACGAGAAGAGGCACAGGTGTCGCCGCGGCTCGAAACAGCTGGGCTCGACGGAGACGAAGCCAACATCGTCGCCTTGGAGACGGAGCAAACCTGCGGTGGAGTAGCTGAGGAGGAGCTAGAGAAGCTAGAGATCGACGAGCTCAACAGGAAGTTTGAGGATTTCATCCAAAGCAGGAGGATTAAATGGCTCAAGGAGGAGGAGGAGCATGTATTGCAATGCCAACAGCAACAAGCAGTCTAATTTGTAGTGCTTGTGAGAGCCATAGGATTAGATGAGCAGTAATTAAGGTTCTCACTTTTTGTACTGTCATGTTCTGAACTATAGGTGTGCTGTGTGGTGTAGATAGATATACCCAGAACCTCTACTACGGTGTGAGGCTGTTTGTGGTGTGAATGGTGTCAGCGGTTTGAATTCTATTGCAGAATCGTGCGCACATTTCGGAGCTGTATTACGCACATTTTTGCAATTGATCTCTGTCTAACTGAAAAGACTGAAGTTTACTCTGTGCAAGCGCAAAAATTTAGTTTTTGCAAGTGCAAAACCTTAAATTTGGAAACTGAATATTTAGTACTATTCGTAGTGCAAAAGCTTTTCCCATCAGAAATATGTGTGTGAGCAATGGACAATGGTTGGAAGGCCAAACATTCAGGCTGAAGACGTTCTGAGATGTGATGTTCCATGGTCCTTGTGCACGAGGATTATGCATATTCGTTGCCGAGTGGTCTAGAACACGATGCATGTGGGCGTTTGTCTGTGTTCGGCATTGTCAAGGATTGAGGGAATGAAGGGGGTGGTCCAGCGGTTGCAACAACACTTCGTGGTTGCGTTTTTGGTGGTGCTACTTCAGTACCGGGACTGGAGTTTCAGGGTGAAAAACCATGGTGTGTCCTTCGCCGGTCATACCTCGCAATGGCGGTATTTTGATATCTTTACCTTGTTGAAGGCATTGCATGATGTTGCTCAGTTCTTCTCTCAGGGTGAAAACTCAGGATTTAGTATTTGACTGAATCCGACAACGGTGACACTCGTGTGTCCTTATCTTCTTGAAGACGTTGCTTTTGGAGAACCTACTCGCAGCCCGTGTGTTGTCACGGTAGTGCTTGGTATTGTTGTTGGTCTGGATAGAGCATATTGTTGACACCAGATTTTGGCATGGTCACGAATCCGGGTTCGTATGCAAAAGTTAGAGGCAACACTTCGCGGGCCGGCCCTGAGTGAGAAAGTATTCGGCCTTTGCCGGCTGAATGAAACCTTGCCGGGGTAAAACCTTGCCGATGTGAGGGCTTGCCAGCGTGGAAAGCTTGCCGGTGGAGAAGCTTGCCGGTGTGAAATCTTGCCGAGGGAGAAACCTTGCCGAGGAGGAACTCTTGCCGGGGTAGAAACCTTGTCGAGCTAGGGAGGAACCCTTGCCGGTGTAAAAACCTTGCCGGGGTGAAACCTTGTCGGTGCGGAAAGCTTACCTGGGTGGAAGGCCTGCCGAGGTGGAGGTTGTGATAGTCAAGCCGACGAAAAGTTGAAGATGGGCTCAGAAGCTAATTCAGATGATCTTGGATGGAGAAATGTCCTACACGGAAGTTGTGCGTCTTGTCAAAACGATCGATTTTGATATAAAGATCGTCTCAATCCGAGGTCGTATGCAAAAGTTAGAGCCCGCACAGCGAGACCCTCCAGAGAGCAAAATGTGACGCCTGGAACCAGACATATATGGGTGTGTCTGATGAGCTGCGTGAGTAATTATCTGTTTTGCCCGAGCGATTTGACCCTTGAGATGACCTCTAATGAAAAAACGTTCAACATGAAAGATGTTCGTCTCGTCGAAACGGTCAAGATTGCTTTTGGGCTCGTTTCCATCCGAGGTTGTTTGTCACCATGAAAAGGACCCTCAAAGTACAGCCAGTTTAAACCGAGCAGTTTTGGAAAGTTCGGATAAAATCAGTCCGAATTTGACTAGGGTTTTGAACGTGAATTGATGTAATTTTCTTGTAAGAAAAGGCTAGGTAAATCCTTTGCTTGTACGGGAAGTCCAGCCGCCTCTTATATATGTTGGGGGTGACGCCGATTGAAACAACACACAATCGAACCAATCAATATACTACTTTTTCATCTACGTTTTATCTCTCCATCGTTTTTCTCTCTCGTTCTTCGCTGTTCTTCGTGTTTGAGAGCTGCAAATTCCGAGGCTCTAGGGGTGAGTGAATCGACCTAGGGCAGCCCATAGCCGCCGCACTCCCTGACGGGGTCCCTCCCGAGGGTGTGGGGTTTTCGGGTCTGCTAAAGCGCCCATCGACTGTCTTGCGTATTGCGCTGTCGGTCGGGTCTCCTTCGACGTGAGCTGCGGTGCATCACTCCCGGCATCGAGAGTACACGTGACGTGTTCGTGTGTCAACACATATCTAGATGTGCCCTAGACACACCCTATTTATTTTGCATTATAGGTCTGCATGACCGAGTGTTCACTATTGAGCTCCATCATAGTGGATTTTTTTGTGGTGTGGGACGTAAAAGAACATATATCGATTCTGCATGACCGAGTGTTCACTAAAATCCATGAAAGACCAAATTGTTGCTAATTTCATTGTTGAACATCGGATTAATGACAAGCATGATATTGATATGAACCTTGTTTCAGTAGTACCATGGAGATTATACTTTGATGGTTCAGTTTGTAGCAATGGCCAAGGTGTTGGTATTGTTTATATATCTCCTCATGGTGCTGTTTTTGAAGCCTCGTGCCGCCTAGAATATTTTTGCACAAACAATCAGGCCGAATATGAAGCATTGTTATTCGGCCTAGAGATGTTACTTGCTATGGGTGTTACACATATTGAGGCTTACGGTGATTCGTTACTAGTAGTGCAGCAAGTATCCAAAGTCTTTCAGTGTTTGGACGAATCACTTAATGTTTATCTTGATAAATGTCTAGATATAATTTCTACATTGGATTGTTTTAGCATTACTCATATATCTAGGCATGACAATTGGAGAGCAAATGATTTGGCACAGCAAGCATCCGGCTATCATGTTGATCATGGCATGTTTCATATTTCTTAAAGACCGATGTCTTGTCTTGCCAATATAGGAGAGGCCGAACCAGAATCCACTGATTCGGCCCTTCACAAAAAATCTAGTGCAGGTGACAATACCGACTGGAGGAAGCCCATTGTTGATTACTTGTGCAATCCGAGTGAAAGGGTGGACATGTCTGTTTGGCGTATGGCTTTCAAGTATACAGTGAGAGATGACGGTCTTTATCGCCGAACAGTCGATGATGTTCTTCTAAAGTGCTTGGACGAGGACCAGGCAAGAGTTGCTATGGGAGAGGTACATGAGGGCATTTGTGGCACTCATCAGTCGGCTCCCAAGATGAAATGGTTATTGCGACGTGCTGGGTTTTATTGACCGACTATGATTAATGATTGCTTCAGATATTATAAGGGGTGTGAAGCTTGTCAAAAATTTGGTGATATTCAATTGGCTCCTGCTGCTATGTTACATCCTATTATCAAGCCGTGGCCTTTCAGAGGTTGGGGTTTAGACTTCATTGGACAAATCCATCCATCTTCCTCAAAAGGGCATCGGTTCGTATTAGTGGCAACTGATTATTTCACTAAATGGTCTGAAGCAGTACCTCTCAAGAACATGACATATACGGAGGTAATTCAATTCATAACTGAGCACATTATTCATAGATTCGGTATTCCTCAAACGTTAACTACAGATCAAGGTTCATCTTTTATGTCACACCAAGTCAGAGAGTTTGCCGAATCTTATAATATAAAGTTGCTCAATTCCTCTCCGTATTATGCCCAAGCTAATGGACAAGCCGAGTCTAGTAATAAAATTTTAATCAAGCTCATCAAGAAGAAGATTGAGGATAATCCGAGGAGATGGCATGAGTTGTTGTCTGAAGCTTTGTGGGCACATAGAATTTCAAGGCATGGTGCTACAAAGGTGACTCCATATGAGCTAGTATATGGTCAAGAGGCTGTTTTACCGGTGGAAGTAAATTTGAATGCTTTGAGAATAGCCAAACAAAATGATTTATCGGTAGTAGACTTTTATAACTTGATGATGGACAATATTGATGAGGTTGCCGATAAACGTTTGGCTGCTTTGAAGACCATAGAGAAGGACAAGTTGAGGGTAGCAAGGGCTTACAATAAGAAAGTTAAGTTGAAGAATTTTCAAGTTGGCGATCTCGTCTGGAAAGTAATTCTCCCGATTGGTTCAAGAGACAGAAAATTCGAGAAGCGGTCTCCAAGTTGGGAAGGTCCTTTTAGAATTGCAAGAATAGTTTCCGGAAACTCTTATTTGGTGGAATCCGTACAAGGGGCACTGTTACCTCGAGCTCTCAATGGCAAGTACTTGAAGAAATACCACCCAAGTGTGTGGCAAGAAGCCTAAGTGGGCAATGGCCGATATATGATTATCGCCCTTAGCACAAACATGGACGATACCTGATTATTGTCCTGAGGAAAATAAATGGCCGATGGAGTGTTGACATCGTCCTTAGAACAAACACAATACAAGTTATTTTCCGGCACACAAGCTTTGCCGAAAAACAGGGGGGCATGTGTTGACACCAGATTTTGGCATGGTCACGAATCCGGGTTCGTATACAAAAGTTAGAGGCAACACTTCGCTGGCCGGCCCTGAGTGAGAAAGTATTCGGCCTTTGCCGGCTGAATGAAACCTTGCCGGGGTAAAACCTTGCCGATGTGAGGGCTTGCCGGCGTGGAAAGCTTGCCGGCGGAGAAGCTTGCCGATGTGAAATCTTGCCGAGGGAGAAACCTTGCCGAGGAGGAACTCTTGCCGGGGTAGAAACCTTGCCGAGCTAGGGAGGAACCCTTGCCGGTGTAAAAACTTTGCCGGGGTGAAACCTTGTCGGTGCGGAAAGCTTACCCGGGTGGAAGGCCTGCCGAGGTGGAGGTTGTGATAGTCAAGCCGATGAGAAGTTGAAGATGGGCTCAGAAGCTAATTCAGATGATCTTGGATGGAGAAATGTCCTACACGAAAGTTGTGCGTCTCGTCGAAACGGTCGATTTTGATATAAAGATCGTCTCAATCCGAAGTCGTATGCAAAAGTTAGAGCCCGCACAGCGAGATCCAGAGAGCAAAATGTGACGCCTGAAACCAGACACATATATGGGTGTGTCTGATGAGCTGCGTGAGTAATTATCTATTTTGCGCGAGCGATTTGACCCTCGAGATGACCTCTAATGAAAAAAAGTTCAACATGAAAGATGTTCATCTCGTCGAAACGGTCAAGATTGCTTTTGGGCTCGTTTCCATCCGAGGTTGTTTGTCACCATGAAAAGGACCCTCAAAGTACAGCCAGTTTAAACCGAGCAGTTTTGGAAAGTTCGGATAAAATCAATCCGAATTTGAATAGGGTTCTGAACGTGAATTGACGTAATTTTTTTGTAAGGAAAGCCTAGATAAATCCTTTGCTTGTATGGGAAGTCCAGCCACCTCTTATATATGTTGGGGGTGACGGCCGATTGAAACAACACACAATCGAACCAATCAATATACTACTTTTTCATCTACGTTTTATCTCTCCACCATTTTTCTCTCTCGTTCTTCGCTGTTCTTTGTGTTTGAGAGCTGCGAATTTCGAGGCTCTAGGGGCGAGCGAATCGACCTAGGGCAGCCCATAGCCGCCGCACTCCCTAACGGGGTCCCTCCCGGGGGTGTGGGGTTTTCGGGTCTGCAAAAGCGCCCGTCGACTGTCTTGCGTATCGCGCTGTCGGTCGGGTCTCCTTCGACGTGAGCTGCGGTGCATCACCCCTGGCGTCGAGGGTACACGTGACGTGTTCGTGTATCTAACACATATCTAGATGTGCCCTAGACACACCCTATTTATTTTGCATTATAGGTCTGCATGACCGAGTGTTCACTATTGAGCTCCATCATAGTGGATTTTTTTATGATGTGGAACGTAAAAGAACATATATCGACACTGTGGCAGATCCAGAAGCTTACTTTGGTTGGGGGGGGGGGGGGGGGCTAGTGCCCCCCTCCGCTAATGTCGCTAATGTACAAGTATTGAATAAATGTTGGCGTAAAACACAAGAAGCAAGAACACAAGGCATCAACCACACTCGCAATAGGAACATGTCGCTCATCATTTTATTGTTGGTTCCCAGGCCGGATCAAGTACTCTGGCGGTGGATAAACACGCACACGGACAACCTATGCGAACACATAGGCCAAAGAGGTTTTTGTGACGCGTAAAACTTGCGTCTTTTCTACCCCTTCCTTTTATTCTCTGGTGCACGATGACTTAGCTCGCGACCGATTCCTACGCCTCCCGTGATCCTTTAATGATCATGCCATCCCACGACTCTGGATCACACCAGGCTTTCAATAATAAAAGGCTCTTGTAATTGTTATGAGGCTTTTATATTTAATTTAATATTAATGGGCCTTAAAAGGTCATGAGGTGGAAGGAGAATTCGGCCACAAGGGTCCAATAGGGGTGGTGTATCCTTTTCCCACTTGGAAGGCCGAATTGGACTAGGGAGCCGACTCCTCCTCCCCCCCTCTAGGCCGGCGCAAGGGGGGAGCCCCTCCAACCTATATATACTTGAGGTATTGGCACCTTTTGAACACACATGTTTTGGAGCCTCCTCTAGTTCTAGTTCTTGTTGGTCCTGGTTGATCAATTAGAGCTAGACCTAGATCCTTTAATCCTCATAATTAGAAGCCCGGTGTGGTTCTAATCTCCTCCCTCTGATTCTCCAGCAACAATTAGCTCTGGAAAGCGAAGCTCTATCGGATTGTGAAGACCGTACGCTTGCAACTTGTAGAGATGCCGTGTTTTCAGTCTTCCGTTCGAGGGACTATTCGTGGGCGGTTTGCAGGATCGTTCATCTACGGTTCGAGGGACTCCAAGTATGATTTACATTGACTCCTCTTCTTCCAATGCAACTCGGAGTCGGTAACGACCGAATCGAAACCGTTAATGCATCTTCATACTGCTCCTGGGTGATCGTAGAGCGTTTTTTGTTTTTGTTTTCTAGTATGTTTCCCAACAACCCCTTCCCTAGTCTAACAACTAGTCATTCATAGTTGCCATGGTGGAGCATCCATCAACAAAATCATTTGTTTTTTTTGTTAGTTCTATTGGTGTTCGTGTTACTATTAGGGTCGCGATTATTGTTGCTGGTTAGACCACATGTTTTTATTTTGTTATTTTGATGTGCACATACATATGATTATGCGAGGAACCTCAGTCTTTGTGTCGATTTTGGTGGGTTTTTCATTGGAGGTGGTAAAATCATTCATATGTCAACAAAAAACTTATATGGCGACACATAGGATGGGGGCCATGCCCGCGTGCGTCTTCTCCCTCCTTTTTCAGTTCTGCCCAACGCTTCTCTCTCTCTCTCTCTTCGTTTCCATGGTCAACCGTCGCCGCTCGGAGGCCTCCCAAGGCGCCGCTGCCATGGGTGAGAGAGTCCTGGATTAAGGGATCCTCGGGTGTCCGGGCTATGTGACCTGGGACGGACTGATGGGCCGTGAAGATACAAGGTAAAGAACTTTCCCCGTGTCCAGACGGGACTCTCCTTTGCGTGGATGGCAAGATTGGCGTCCGGATGTGTAGTTTCCTTTTCTGTAAACCGACTCTGTACAACCCTAGGCCCCTCCTGTGTCTATATAAACCGGAGGATTTACTCCGTAGAGGCTATCAGAATTCACATAGGCTAGACATCTAGGGTTTAGCCATTACGATCTCGAGGTAGATCAACTATTGTAATCCCTATACTCATCAAAGTCAATCAAGCAGGAAGTAGGGTATTACCTTCATTAAGTGGGCTCGAACCTGGGTAAATATCATGTCCGCATTGTCTCCTGTTACCTTTCAATCCTTAGACGCACAGTTCGGGACCCTTACCCGAGATCAACCGGTTTTGACACCGACAATGGGAATCAGTTGATCCGGCCGCCCTCGGCCAGATCCGCGCGGATCCACGCGCATTGGAGCTTTGCCTACCTCGACCACGTCGGAGCTGCAACCAGCCATGCCAGGACTACACCCGGCGGCGCAAATTTGCTGGAACCGGCGGACGTCGAGGTTACAACTATGGTGATTTTTTGCTACAATCGACGAGCCTCGGTGCTACAACTTCTCGGCGCAAATTTGCTAGAACCGCCGGACATCGAGGTTACAACCATGGTGATTTTTTCCTACAACCGACGAGCCTCGGTGCTACAACCTCTCGGCGCAAATTTGCTAGAACCGGCGGATGTCGAGGTTACAACCATGGTGATTTTTTGCTACAACCAACAAGCCTCGGTGCTACAACATGTATCAGCTTTTGCTAAAAAAAAAGTCACGGCGAGACGACGGACAACAATTTTCGGCTACAACCGTTGTTTGTTTTGCTACTACCGGTGACGAATTTTGCTGCATCAGTGATGGAGGACGACACAGCCGCCGGCATGGCATGCCGCAACTATGCAAAGGGGAGTTGCAACCATGGTCACAAGAGTTGGAACCGCAGTCCAACGGAGCTGCAACGGCGACCCCTGCGGCTGGGATGTTGCAACCGTTTATCTGATGAGCTGGAACCACGCTGCGGTGGAGCTACAAGGGGTGATCTCTTGAATTTTGGGATGATGCAACCGTGGACTGGCGGAGCGAGATTGCGCGCATCGTGCGGCTGGGGGTCGATCGGCCGAAAATTTCGGCCGGCGAGCCGGCGCAGAGTACTGCCCTTAGTAAAAAACATCATTTATTAAAGAAAAAAATACTGGACAAGACACGGATCATGGGCTGTCCGATTGCCCTCCCTTGCACACATCCAGATTCCAGCATGAGTATATGCCCACGATTAAACTTGTTCTTCTCATACTGCCTGTCTCGCGCATGCAATCGCGTCCGCGGCCGATCTAGCACCACCACGTGTAGCGTCGTGCAGAGGCTGTCGAGATCAAACACAAACTCATGAGGGATCCGGATGGTGATGGTGTCGCAGCACATGCGCTGGTTCCCGTCCCTTAGCGGCTGCACGATTCTGATCAGACAGCCGTTCTTTTGTCCCCAGCAATCTACTCTACTAAGTACCGAGTACTAGGCACTATTTGCTCAGCTGCTGCTGCTTGGTCTAACTGAATGTTCATAGCTCACTGGGAAGGCTCAACCGCTCAAGGTAGTAAAGTAGGAGTAGATCGCAGGAACATCGCTGTCAATTGTGCAAGACCTGCGTGGTTGGCTTGCAAGTTCTGCGTTGAACTGAACTGAAAAGAATAACCGTGTAAACACAAGAGTTACCGATTGAGTTTCAGAATGTCGCTGTCGATTGTGAAATCAAGTGCATCTACTAGACGTGTGGTCAGCAGTTCAGCACTGGTGTTAGTTACCCATTACTTTACTTCGTATAGGAGGCATCAGCCACGTAGCTAGCTAAGCATGAGCAAGTTCCATGTCACTTCCTGGCATACTCTATCCTAGGAGATGACAAGGCTTTAGTTAGGTGGCGACGCTGCTTAAACAATTGCAAGGAAAGTGCACCCTACAAGCATCTGAAACTGCTCTCTGTTTGTGTTTGTATTTGGATCCCAGCAAGGAAACCACCCAACAAACTAGTACAAGAAGGCGTTGTTCGTCCTCTCCAATGCCATATTCCTCTTCCTCGCCGCCGACTACCGCTGCTTCTTCCCTGGCGTCGGCATGGCCATCCCATCCACGAGTGACGACGTTGTCACGGCTTCTGAATTGCCGCCATGTGCTTCTTATCCAGGGGGCCTTTGCTGCAGCAGCAACACCAAAGGTGCGCCGGCGAGTTGTTTGGGAGAGCAAGGGCAGCGAGAAGAAGTGCCGGTGTTGTCGCCACCGGAATCAGCTGGGCTCGAGGGAAACAAAGGGACCTTGGAGACGGTGGTCGTCGTCGAGGAGATAACCTGCCGTGGAGTAGATGAGGAGGAGCTGGAGAAGCTAGAGATCGACGAGCTGAACAGAAAGTTTGAGCATTTCATCCAAAGCAGAAGAATCAAATGGCTTAAGGAGGAGGAGCAAGTATTGCACTGCCAGCAGGTAGTTTAACTTGTGACGGCAACAGGGGTAAAATGGCTTAGATGATTTACGTTGAGATGAGCAATAAGCGATAGGTGTGCTGTGTAGATAATATTGATATACGTACCCAGAACCTCGACGTGGGAGCAGTATCATGCAAATTAGTGTCCTCTATGCACGTCGTGATCCCTTCCGGCTCTCATGTTTCTGTTGTAACTAATCCATCGAAAGTGTATAGCCTGTGTATTTAAATGTGCTCTGATATTATATTAAATTTATGCTCCAGTCAACTCATCGAAAAATCCAAACTGATAAAAAGAGATGAGCAATATATTTCAACATATGCAACCAGTGATTAAACGTGAATGTATATTGAGCCTGGCACCCCCTGTCGTGTTGTTCTAGATCCGCCACTGCAGCTCACGAACAATCAATCAATCTGGCACCTCAGTTGATTGGTGTTCCTGTTTGGTGTGACTCCTTGGCCCCGCAAAACGGACCAAGAAGACATGTTAGTTTCAGATCAACTAGAGACAAGACAAGGATCGAGCGCTTGTGTCTGTACTGATATTAAAAAAAAAGAGACAAGGATCATCGGCTGTCGGACTGCCCACATCCAGATTCCAGACACCCACCTGAATACATGCCTGATTATCTAGATCCATAAACTTGTTCCTGTCAGATCGTGCCTGTCTCTGCCGATCTAACTAACATGGCACCGCCACGTACGCGTCCCTCGCCGCGAGGATCAAACTAGTACAGTATCAAACACAACCTGAACCCTCGAAAAGTGTGATGCCTTTGTAGCAAGTGGTTGGGCGACCCAAGGGATTCATAGTAATAGTCCTGAGGGATCCGGATCGTGGCGACGCACATGCGCTGGCTCCGGCTAGTGGCCGCATGCATGGTTCCCATCGGGATCATGCGGCCATTTGTCCCCAGCAATCTATTTGCTCAGCGCTGCTGCTGCTCGGTCTAAGAGCATCTAGAACCGGACCTTTAAAATCCGTCTTATACGCCTGGTTAGATCAACCGGTCACTGTTCAGTCACAACTTTTTGATAAAAAAGTCTCTTAAACGGTTCTCAAACGTTCGGGTTGACCGGCACCCCTTATATCCAGCCCAAATATGAGGCGGATATGGGGCGCTCCGGTACGTCCGTCACGTCGGACCTGGTCCATGTTGGCCCACCCGATCCCACTTATATTCGTCCCCATTCTCTCGCCGGAGCAAACCCTAGCCATTTCACTCCACTTCCCTCCACAACCCTCCGCCACCCGAGCTCACCTCTGGCGGTTTGCGGCCTTCTCCACCATGGCATGCAGCGGATCGGACTCCGTCCATTCCGGATCCGTCAACTGGGGTGTCGTCTCATGTGGGTTGGAGGGCAGTCCGCATTGCACTCCACCGCTTCCGGGAGGACAGCTTGGCCGATGGACGGATCCGTCCGCCGCGGCGCCATATCGTCGGCTCACCGGGCGCTCGGGTTCTCTGGTGCTGGATCCTCGCGGTCCCGGCCGGAACACCTCTCCTTCCCCATCACCGGTCGGGCAGAGTATGAGTCCCACCGGGAACGAGCGGCCTGCTGTGGGAAGGAGAGGATAAGGGCCGCCGAGGACCATATCGCGGCAGAAATGGTGGCGGCGGAGGCGGCTGATGCGGCGGCGCGGGCGACCGCAGAGGAGGAAGCCATCCGCACCCGCATTGTGAAGAGACGGCAGCGGAGGAATACGCATGCCCTCGCCCGTGAGCAGAATCGGGCAGTCCGTGCAATGGTCGGACTGCCACCGAAGAAGGAGAAGGAGGACAACGACGGTGAGGACAGCTCCGGCGGCGAGCAGATCCGGCTCGATCCATACTGCGTTTTCGACCAGTACTTCCACAAGAAGGACGGCAAGGGCACCTGGAAACGCAAGGGCAGCCGTGGATGCACTCCACCATAGCCAAACATGCCAAATTTTGATTGTCCGATGACATGTTTAGTGTAGTGTGATGAAGTAGCCGAACGATGCGTATGCATCGACGTAGTTGCATGAGTTTGTATGGATTTGAGATATGGTAATTGAGATGTTCAAATATGGATTGTACTTTTTAAGAAATGCCCGGTCAATGTCCAGGCGTATCCGCGGGTGCTTGAGGGGCCAGATTTGCCAAGTCCAGCTGTAGATGCTCTAACTGAATGTTGCCTGCACTTTCTGCCCCTGCCCAGTGGCGGAGCTAGCATTTGACATCAGGGTGGTCCACCTCTCAAAAGAATTTTTACAAGAAATATGATATGTGAATGTTTTAACTAGTTACCAATATATCACATAGAAATAAATTAATATGGTCTTACAAACACACTAAAAATCTTAGTTAAGCCTAAGTTTTGCATAAAGAAACATACATAGTAGTAGTACATACTATATGGACCATAGTACATACATCGAGAAGTTCTTGAGTTTGCTTTATGGTCACATTTAACATAGACACTGCTGGTTCTTGAGTTTGATTCACAACCGCCATACACACAAATTCTCCGGTTTGCTCTCCGGCCACACGTGACGTATTCCCCGCCTTCTTCTTCTTCCCTAACTTCGTAGCTTTTCTCTAGAAAAGCGAGACAATGTCTACGTCCTGTTCATTTTTCAACAATTCTGCAATAAAAATTAATTTATATCAATAAATATAATTGAGGCAGAAATTATGTGCGTGTTCATAGTGCAAAAAAGCAAACCCTAGGTAAAAAAATTGAGGGTTTTCGGTAACTTAAATCGGGTTGCACACTTGCTGCCGCCGAAGACTGGTTACTGAGCGGCAGCGGCGGCCAGCAGCTTTGCAGCGAGGCTGGAGGGCGGAGGCAGGGGCGGGGCGGCAGGGTTAGGCGGCCAGGGTGGGGGCGCCGTGGGGGAGCGACTGGAGCGGTGGATCCGAGGGCAGAGGCCGGGCGGGAAGGAGAGGCGGGCTGGGCTCCGGCCGGCGACCGGCGAGGCCGCGAGGTCGGCAAGCCGGTCAGGCGAGGAACGGCGGCTGGGATGCTGTCCTGTCTCCTGTGCGAGATGTGGATGAGAGGAGGGCGTGAGAGACCAGGGCGTGACGGCGTTCGCTGGATCGATCAGTAAATGTTATTGGGCTGATTTTTTCTGGCCCAGTTAGAAATCCGAAGGTATATAACCTAAGCAAAAATCCCAGGGTGGGCCGTGGCCCACCTGGCCACCCTGTAGCTCCGCCCCTGCCCCTGCCCCGTCATCACTCGGAACATCACTGTCGAATGTCAATTGAGCAATTGTACGGACCTTTACTGAAAAGGCTGTCGATCCATTTTATATAAAAAACAACAATCAATAAGCATTTCCTGTAATCGGTCAGCCTGTTCAATTCACAAGTTGTTCACTAAAGAAAAATGTTGTTGTACTACCAAGTCGTTGTATCATCATCCAATTGCCTTGTCTAAAAAACAGTAAAATTGTCTTTTTTGTGTGAAAAGATAAAATCTATATAACGATTCACTGAAAGTACAAAACACCTCAAACATAGTAAAATTTACATCAAGGTCAATGGACCACCGACCATTGCCACCGCCAGAACTAGCCGTCGACGCACCGTTGTCGCTGGTGCCATGACCTTGTCGATGATAACCGGAAAGTTTTCGTGTATGTTCTCTGGAGCTGCAATCATCGTCATTGAATCGTTGAATAGATCTGAAGAACCTGACATCAAATATTGCTGTTGCGTACACATGGCGAGAAACCCTAACATCGCCACCCCGAGGAGGTGGCAGGAATCTACGCTGGAGCTCTGTCTAATTTGTCCCAATGGGCGAACTTGAGGAGGATTGAAGACTGAAAGACTGACTCGAAGAAGAAGCGTCGCCATCCGTCCAAATGCCGCCCCTGCAGGACTAAAACCCTACCTATCTACGATCCGCAGTGGAAACACCAAGAATCCCCTCCCCGCCACCAATCGCCCGAGCGGCAGGCGGATGGAAGGCAAATCTACGGGCTCGGCGATGAAGATCGAGGGGACGAAGCTTTTTATAGTCGCCTTGTAAGAGGAGGTTAAATTGTCTTTTTATTTTGCAAAACATGGTATAGATCTAGACGCTCACAAACACGTTCATGCACTTGCCCTTAGGAACATACTCCCTCCGTTCCTAAATATAAGTCTTTGTAGAGATTCCACTATGAACCACATACGGATGTATATAGATGCATTTTAGAGTTAGATTCACTCATTTTGCTCCGTATGTGGTCTATAGTGAAATCTCTCCAAAGACTTATATTTAAGAACGGAGGGAGTACAAAGCAACTACGAGTCCGTTGCTTACCATAGAAAGAATAAAGATGTTCTATCCTGAAATAAATTCAGAAAAAATACATGCACCATACAAAGTTTAGGACTTTTTTTTATAACTCCGCTCTCCAGCATTTTATTCATTAAGAGGAAGCATGTATGCGTGCAAAGCGCACGTCAGAAAGCCAGGGGCTACAAAGTCATAAAATTTGTAACCGGAGTGGACAGGTGCAATCACAAAGAAACTGCCCAACTGAGCTGAAAAATACCACTGTGGCTAGCTAATAAAGCAACGACCAATAAACATTTCCTGTAATCGGTCAGCCCGTTTAATTCACAAGTTGATCACTCGAAAAAAAAATGTTGTTGTACTAAACTGTTCCACGTATCAAGTTGTTGTATCATCATGCAGTTGCCTTGTCTAAAAAAACAATGCAATTGCCTTCTTATTTTGCGGAACACGGTATAGGTGTAGATGCTCAAAAACACTTTTTTTTTCAGAAAAACTTTTAATCTATTCATCTTCGATCATGACAGTACAATAAACATCAGAAATAATAAAACGAAATATGTATATGGCAACCGTGTGGCAGATTGTAAAACTGCCACACGCGCAATCTGCCACACGCATCCAGCGCCGTCATCAGTTTCCTCCGATCTTCTTCCTTTCCCGCACGTCCTCCCTGACCGACCTGCCGATTTCTTTCCTTTCCCGCACGCCTCCCGATCTCCTTCCTGTCCCACACGTCCTCCCTCACCGACTTCCCCCGATTTCTTTTCTTTCCCGCACGCCCTCCCCAATTTTATCGGGCACACCCGCCCGTGCTTTCCTAATTTTCGTAATCGTCAATTATGGCCCCACGCACCTTCCCGATTTTCGGCAAAAATAATGCTTGGAATAGGATTTGATCTCTAGTCTGCAAGTAATTAACAAAGGGAGCTAACCACCTCACCTATGACACTCATTGTTGAACAAGCTAAGGGAAATAATGTTTTTGCCTTTAATATGTTAGCACTGAAAAACTTTTTGTTTCAAGCATCGTGGTAACTTTGATCATTGGAAATAAATTTGTTGAACCCACCCCCCGGTAATTTTTGTAAATAGCACAATAACATTCACACCATAGACCTGATAATTTAGATACAAACATCGTGGTAAATTTAACCATTGGGGAAGACAAATGTGAAAAGATACCTGATAATTTATGTGTAAATAGATGGTAATATACGTAGCGCACATATGATAACTGAGGTAGAAACACCATGGTAACTTTGACCGTAGGGATTTGTTTTTTGAAAAGATACTCCGGTATCTTCTGTGTAAATAGCACAGTAGTATACCTCCCTCCCCTGGCATTTTTATGTGTAAATAGCATGAAAACATATGCACTACGATGACTAAACACCATGATAAGTTTTAGACCTGTGTGTGGTGGGGGGGGGGGGGGGGGAGGGGGATTTGTTGATGAAACATACCCCTGATAAATTTTGTGTAAATATCATGATATTTTAAGCACTAGGGGCTTGATAGGTTACCTAAAATCACCATGATAACTTTTTGTCCCGGGAAAAAGTTGTTCAAAACATCCCCAATAATTTTTGTGTAAATAACATGATAATATAAGCACCGCATAACCGATAACTTGCTATATAAACATGATGCTAACTTTTTTACCAAAGGAAAGTAAGTTGTTAAAAACATACACTCGCCTCGCGCGTGGGCCTCTTGGATGAACATAACACATGACGTGCCACCGAAAAGTCACATAATGTTTAGTGTCATGAGGGGCACACATGCTATAGGCATGATAAGTTACGCAAAAACATCATGGTAATTTTTGACCTATGGAAAAAGCTACCAAAACACACCCAAGTCTTTAGGTGCAACTACCATGATAATATACGAACTCTAGACCCGGTAACTCATGTACAATTCCCCATGGTAACTTTGACCGGGGGGAGGTTGATGTAGATATACCCTAATAACATATATGCAAGTACCACGGTATTTTACACATCGAAGACCTTATAATTTGTGTACAAAACACAGTGGTAACTTTGAAGGGGTGTAGTTGTTGAAGCATAGTATCTGATACGTTCTATGTAAATAGCACGGTAAGTTATGCAACACATGCCTGATAACTTGCATACAAATACCATGGTAACTTTGTCCTGAGGAGAAACCATGTGGTAGACGTGAAGAAGTGGCAGTTTTCTCGGGGGTGGGCGCCCGAGATGTGCGGGAGAAGCAGGTTTCTCGGGCGAGCCTGCGGGGTCGTTTGGGAGGAGGCGAGGTCAAAGGACGAGGAATCGTGTGGTACTTTAAAGTGAAAGAAGTAGAGGTGTGGCAGTTTTGCTTATATGGCACACGTGTGCCAAATATTACAGTTCATAATAAAAATTGCATCCAGATTTGTAGACAACCCAGCGAAGACTACAAGCACTGAAGCGAGCCGAAGGCGCACATCCGTCCGCACCCCTCCCTCACCGGAGCCGGGCAAAATATTTTGTAGTAGACAGTCGGGAAGTTATTGTGCTAAGATCATAGGACCAACGCATCAGAACAACAATCTCCACCGATGAAGAGTAGCGTAGATCGAAAGGATCCAACTTGAAGATAAACGAACGTAGATGAACGACGAACGGATCCGAGCAAATCCATCGGAGACACCTCCACACGCCCATCGCTGATGCTAGACGCATCACCGAGACAGGGCTAGGCAGAGAGAACCTTATTCCATCTTCAGGGAGTCGCCACCGTCTCGTCTTCCTGAGCTGGACACAAACCCTAACAAAACCCAAAAAAACATGTAAAAACGGAGCCCTCCCGCTGGCAATGGCCGGGATCTACCGCGTCCCCATGGCCCTAAGGCCATCGAAGACAAGGCGGACCGGCAGCAACACTGGCGGGAGGCAGAGGAGCCCTAATCTTTTTGACAGGAGGTGGCTGCATGAGAGGAGGCGGCACAACACCACAAACCTCAAACGCTCATAAACAAGTTCATGCATTCAATCATAAGAACATACATACCCCTTATAAGCACATTTGAGAGACTGAGCAAACATGTTTTGAGATTAATGAAGTCACTGTAAACACCTCGTTGTCGACGAGTCCATCACTTGTCATTTAAATAAATAAATATGTTTTATTCTAAAATAAATCTAGTAAAATACGAGCGCCATAAAAGTCTAAACTTTGAAAGCCAGGTGGGCAGGTTGAGTGCTCTTGCCTCCTTTTTTTTTTGTCTTCGAAAAGACGAAAACAATGCAAATGCCCCTGTAAAACAGGTGTTCGTGCCACTGTAGCTAGCTAATAAAATACTCAGACGATTTACTCAAGGTGATGTACGTTTATACCAAGACAAGGCATGGATATAATCATTAATCAAACCATGCGAGCAAGAAAGGCAGAACGTAGACACTACATAATTGGCAATTCTTGTCTCCATCCTGATGAGATCGATGAGATATCTGCCGCCCAGGCATGGTGGAGAAACACGTGGTTGTGATATGCGCCGCTGTGGGCGCCCTGGCTCTCGCAGCGGCCGTGCTGGGGATCATCGGCGAGGCGACCAAGTCCAGGTCTTTCGTCAGGTACGACGGGGTGAACTGCGTATACCGGAGGACGCCGGCGTTCGACTGCGGGATCGCCGCGGCCGCATCGCTTCTCACCGGCCAGGCCATCCTCACGGCGGCCACCGGCTGCTGGGACGGATGCCGGCAGAGGCGATCGTCGTCCGATCATGGGCGCGTCGGTGGCTACTTCGCTTCGATACTCTCATGGTACGGCCTGCACCGTTCCATGAACGAAGATTTCAATGGCCTTATTTGTACTGAAAAAGGTCAAGCGCCCTGCATGCAGGTTTCTCACGATCCTGTCGACGTGCGCCTTCCTCGCCGGAGCTCTCAGGAACGATAGCGCGGAGCGGCGACCCAAGGAGGGCGTCGCCTCTTACTACCAGTGCACCGTCCTCGTGGCCGGGGTGTTCGCCGGCGCCTCGTTCTTGTCGATCGCCGCGGCCGCGGTCGGGATCGCCTCCTACGTCGCCACTGAAGGAGCGGCGAGCACTGTGG
This sequence comes from Triticum monococcum, assembly GCA_034509565.1. Classification (NCBI taxonomy): domain Eukaryota; kingdom Viridiplantae; phylum Streptophyta; class Magnoliopsida; order Poales; family Poaceae; genus Triticum; species Triticum monococcum. Next base: position 36,135,878 of record CM067842.1, read on the forward strand.
TGTCACCGTCGGCGGAGCTCCGGGTAGTGTTGGGGCAGCCCCAGCAGCTATAACTTCGTTAACGGTATCCCGCCGGCGACTGTCCTACGTGTGGGTTAACAACCGCACACCGGCGTACCGGGTCGATCGTTGTTGATTTTTGATTGTTTGCTTTTTGTATAAGAAGAGATTAGAAGTTGATCGAGTGGTTCAATTAAGGGCTACAAGAAACGAGACTCGTGAGTCGCTCGAGAATCGAGATCCACACGTCTTTTAGCTCCATTCAAGATTGACTCAGAAAAGTATTTCCTTTATCATAGTTTAGAAGGCACAGTTAAATTTGCGTGCGTTTCCACAATAGACAAGGTTTAGGGCGCATTGCATTTATATCTAGTAGCTAATTAGTACTCGTATATACCATTTCTATATGAATGCATAGTGTAAATGCTATTTTTTCTAGCCCATCTCACAACCAATAGATAACCACGTAGGTCCTAGAGAATTTCCAAGCGTGCCTTCTAAACCGTGACGAAGGGAGTAATATGTTGAGTATGAATCTTTTATGTAGCTCGATCAAGAAACAAATTGATCTTTAAGCCAACACTGTCTCGCACAATTTTAGCTCGATGTAATACAGTTATACTACCCAAAAATGCTAAATGGAGGATGAGCTCCATGGAGCCCTTTATTTTAAAAATTCTAAAAATCATATTTTGATGTTCGAAAATATTCTAAAAAATCACACACTGCATATGTGTAAAATTTGAAGATGATATCAATTGCGGTGAGAGCTACAGAAAAAAGACAAAACAATGATTTTGAAAATGATGAACAGCCTTTGCACTGTTCACTATTAAAAATGCACGAATTTGTGTTTTTGTAGCTCTGACCATGATGTAGTCATCGTCAAACTTCACACACATGTAAAATGCATCCATATAAACTTGTATGAATTTTTCAGGATTTTTTGAAACTTCAAAATTTTATTTTTGAATTTCAGAAAAAAGCTCCGTAAATTTTATGCATTTTTTATTTTATAAAACAACAGAAAAGTTTTTTTGAGCAAGTAAAATAACACAAAGTTACAATTAGAAAAAATAATAATAATAGCTGGGCAACAGGCCTACAGCCCAGGGAGGTCGAGGCCCATCAGCCCATGAGTAGCACCAGGACGACGCCTCCTGCCTCCACACCAACGAAACAATCCCTGCGCCACTCATCCTCTACAGCCGCCGCCGCCGCCGCCGGCACCCAGTCCTACTCCCAATACGATCAATCGCCAAGCCCCGAGTCGCGATGTCTTCCGCCGCTGGACAGCCGTCGGCGAAGGCAAAGCCACCGCGGCGGCATCACCTCTACCTTGTGTTCGACGACTGGTGCCGTGGATACAGCATCCGGAAGGTAAGCCTGTCGCCGAGCTCTGGCCGTCATCAGCAGCAGCCGGCCGTCTCCGGCCAAGAAGACGAGGCCAGGTCCGAAGCCCCGCTGCGGCCCCTGCAGCGCTTGCCTCCGCATGGTGGCGCCGCGTTCTGCCCCCAAGTACTTCGTCTCGGCCTTTGGCTCCCGGATCTTGGCGATGCATCCGCCCGAAGATTCCGTGGACCTGGGTGACGGCTCGTCGGAGAGCTACTTCCCCATGTTCGGCGTCCGGGTCGCGGGGCATCACCTTCGGCCCTTGGAAGCACCAAGGCGACCACCCATGGATGAATCATCCCCCCATCTACCTCCCCGTCGGCAAGAAGCTGTTCACCCTGAGCACGGCGTCCTTCGAGATGCTCTCCTTGGAGCATATCATCTACCCTCCGGCTTCATATTGCAGCATGGATCGCAGCCTCCATTGGTCGTGGGAACAGCTCCGCAGGCAGCCATTCCAGGTCGATGACGTCGCCTCCTACACCTTGCACGCTGACAAGCGCACCTTCCTCATCAGCACCAGGACGGATGCCGCCGCGGCCACCTTCGCCTTCGACACAAAGGCGCTTTCGTGGAAACTACTCGGCAATTGGGCGCTGCCCTTTGCCGGTCGTGGCCACTTTGTCCCACACCTCAAGGCCTTCGTCGGGCTCTCCAAAGACCCGGACACCCTCGGCCAACTCTACTCTTGCGATGTGCCCAGCTTTGATGATGCCGGTGATGGGCAGTGCCCTGCTCCTGCGTCAAGGGTCTGCAATGAGAAGCTGTTGAGCGACAACCCGGCTGAGAGGCATGTAAGCGCTACCCTCGTCGACATGCGATGCGATGGTGAATTCTGCCTCGTGGAGTGCGTCTTCGTTGCCGCTGATCAGGCCCTCGTTGAGGAGGGAGATGCGCGCCTACCTGGTCGCTGTTTCTATCGTGTCGCCACATTCTTTCTCACGTATGGAATGAATGGAGTGTTAGTACTAATCTTGATGCATGTAGTTGTTGGTTAGTGGATTGACTAGTCTGATGCATGCGTGTGCTTGTGGCATTAGTGTGTGCGGTGCGCGTAGTGGTAGTTGTTGGGCTGTTAGCAGCGGCCGGCCGCGTCATGCGCGCACTATTAAAAAAAAGCCTACTAATGGCGTATTGGTTTTGCCTACTAATGATGCATCACCGGTGCGCCATTAGTATCACGCCACTAGAATTTTTTACTAATGGCGCACCATTGGTGCGTCATTAGTATCTGGTATGTTAATGGCGCACCAGGCAGTGCGCCATTAGTTTTGCCTACGGTGCGTCACTAGTGTCTGCTATACTAATGGCGCATCACATGGTAGTGCGCCATTAGTAACAATTTTTTTAATTTTTTTTCTTAATCTCAGGTCACTATTTCACCTATGAGATATCCAACACATATATATACAACAAGCATCCATATAACAATCATAGCCAACACACAAGTTCCATCATATATACATACATAGCCAACACATAGTTCCATCGTTACATATTACAGAAGTTTCACATTGTTCATCCAACACCGTTATCCATCAATTCACAAAAGTTTCACATTGATACAAAATAAAAACACAAATGGAAAAGAAACACTCCATCCATGCAAGCTTCCGTGAATTAAGTCAAATCTGCAAAATGATAAACAAGAAGTTAGAAGAAGAAAAAGAAGAAGACTAGAAGAATACTAGAAGAATAAGAACACTAGAAGAAGAATAAGAAGAATTTTGGAAAAGAAGAAGAATAAGAAGAAGACTATAAGCTTATTATGTAAACTTGATCATTTTGTGCTAACATAAGTTATTTTGGAGCTAACCTATAGGAAACTAAGCATATAAGCTCTAAGTTAGTATATTAGAGCCAACTTAGGTAAAATGAAGCTAACCTATGTCATTTTGGAGCCAACTTAGATAAAATGAAGCTAACCTATGTCATCTTGGAGCCAACTTAGGTAAAATGAAGCTAACCGGTGCGTGGTCATTGTCAGGCACCACCACCATCGCGAGGCCACCTTCAGGCACGACCATCGCTAGGTCATCCTCAGCCACCTTCATCTCTTGCCCATGGTCAGCCACCACCACCTCTTGCCCATGGTCAGCCACCACCATCTCTTGCCCTTCGTCAGCCACCACCACCGCTAGGTCATCCTCAGCCTGATGCCCATCGTCATCCTGCAGCTTCTCATCCCCACTCTGCTCCTCTTCTCCCGCACTCCAGTCCGGATCATCCTTCTTGTTGTCTATGCTGCTGCCAGAATCACTGCTGCTTTCGCTACAGCCAGAATCGCTGCTGCTTTCGCTACAGCCATAGTCGCTGCTGCTTTGGCTGTAGCCAGTGTCACTGCTGCTGCTCCCATTACCTGTCCAAATGCAACAATGACCGTTAACAATCGATGTGAGACAAAGCCAAATGTAGAGAAATAAGAAGAGGCAGAACGTACCGGCATCATTATCGTCAGCGTAGCGCATGCGACACATAGTCGCGTTGAACACCTTCACGATGAGCATGGTGGCGTCGTCGTCGTACCTGAAGAGAAGGAAGTACCCAAGCCGCAGGTCGTAGGCACGGTAGAACTTCTCCCACCCACAAGACAAGTACATGTGGCCCTCCTTGATCACCAACTCCACATCCCACTGCATGCGAAACCCGCTGCCGGCCTGTCGCAGCTTCACATTATTTGGCGGATCTTCACCCATCAGCATATTCATAAAACTGTCAGGCAGCCTCTGCAGTTTGGGACAATGAATGATGTAGCAAACAACAGATATCATAATGAGATGGGTGAAGGGGAGATCTCTCATTTTATATACCCGCGTCATGGATGATACTGAAGTCCCAAGTATGATAGTGAAGAACTCGGAAGCATCCAACTCGTACTGCGGTGTCGCAGAGCGGCGATGGCTGCTTCCCGCCATCTCTGATAAGCAGCAGAAGAGACCAATTAGTACCCTTACAACAGATCATAAAACATGCATGATAACAAGCATTAGTCGCAAGTACCCCATATGTCCTATTTTTAGCAAAGTCATGCTAAAATTCATGGAAAATTTCAGCATGACCTTTGCTGAAAATAGGACATATGGAGTACCCGAATTTGCCGGAACGGAAGTTAATCGACATTCCGGCAAACTCAAGGGCCTCTCGGGGTACCTGCAAAATCATTATCCCCCCGTAATGAAGTCGCCAATGGGTCATTTCAGAAGATCACAAGTAGCATCATCACAAGTACAACATCATCACAAATACAGCAGCAGGGATATTTTTATGATACAAGAAGAAAGCAGCCACAACTACAGTAAAAACAAGCAACTACACACACAGGAGTTGTAAAATATCCCTGCTATTCTTTTTTACATAAACATGTAATTAGTCAAGACAACTTCTCTCATATTTTTAAACTTCCATTTATTTTAATCTACGGTAGAGACATGACATCATCACCCTCCAGAAAAAACCAACAAATATGGCATCAGAAACATATGTGCCGCCTGTTAGAAAATATAGAAAAGAAAGCACATAGTTATAAAGATTAGTATTCAAGACTTTGTAGCGAGCTCTGGTTTCTCTTAATGGCAATTTGGGTGAACCTTTCCATGCAAAAAAAATTAAACTGTTATACAGATTTTGGACCCCATCATATGCTAAGCAGGTGTGATGGTTCAGGCTTAATATGAAGCAAGCAGTAGATGAGGTGCAAACAAACATTTTTTTAAACAAATTGTGGTGGGATATTTCAAGACATTGCGGTTCGAGTGCTTTACAATGGCTGTGAGATGAGAACTACAGACAATCAGATCCTCTTGACTATAGTACAACATAAACTGAAGGATAAAAAGGGTGTTTGGATTCAGTTAACTGAATATGCTACTCTAGTTCCTGGAGTTGGTTACTTAATTCTGTCTATTCCCATTGGTCTGGCTGACCTTTGGGTAATAGCTACTTATACTTGTTGTTACAGGTTACTGTTGTTATATATACTTACAACAGCACTGCTAATGATACTAGCCCAAGTGCTTGTGGGTGTGGTGTCCTATTTGCAGAAAAATACCATGTGTAAGTGGAGTGCAGTGTTCTGCAGAAGCAGATGTTCAATTGGGTGCTACCCTGTCTATTTCTTCTATGCTATCCTTATACTCTGCTTAAGAATAGATGCTACTTGTCTTGGCTATATTCTGCTTTCTTGTCTATTTTTCCATCCCTCTCTCTTCTATTAAACTAATAAGAACAGATGTTGCCTGATCTTATTGCCTATGATGCTGGTCTGAGGCCTCTCTGGGTTCTAAAGTTATTTTTGTGGCTCCAAGAACTCCTACAATTCCTGTGATGCATGACACAACCTTTCCGTGTGAATTTTTCTGTAACTGTACCTAACAAAAAAATTTACTTGAGAATCAACAACAATTTACAAGCCATGGCCATGGTCTCCACTCCCAAACCCTAACCCTATTTACAAGCCATTTTCTGTAACTGTACCTAACTGTCACCTGCGTGGTGGTGCCCTGCACAGTGGTCGTTGAGCTCGCGGGGTGTGGTGAGCTCGCCGGAGATGGACGGGCCCTGCACAGCGGTCGAGACTCAGAGCAGAGGTTGAGGGCAAAAGGAAGAAGAAGAAGAAGGAAGTGGAGGGGAGGGGCTTGTTGGAAATATGCCCTAGAGGCAATAATAAATTGATTATTATTATATTTCCTTGTTCATGATAATCGTTTATTATCCATGCTATAATTGTATTGATAGGAAATTCAGATACATGTGTGGATACATAGACAACACCATGTCCCTAGTAAGCCTCTAGTTGACTAGCTCGTTGATCAATAGATGGTTACGGTTTCCTGACCATGGACATTGGATGTCGTTGATAACGGGATCACATCATTAGGAGAATGATGTGATGGACAAGACCCAATCCTAAGCATAGCACTAGATCGTGTAGTTCGTATGCTAAAGCTTTTCTTATGTCAAGTGTCATTTCCTTAGACCATGAGATTGTGCAACTCCCGGATACCGTAGGAGTGCTTTGGGTGTGCCAAACGTCACAACGTAACTGGGTGGCTATAAAGGTACACTACGGGTATCTCTGAAAGTGTCTGTTGGGTTGGCACGAATCGAGACTGGGATTTGTCACTCCGTGTGACGGAGAGGTATCTCTGAGCCCACTCGGTAGGACATCATCATAATGTGCACAATGTGATCAAGGAGTTGATCACGGGATGATGTGTTACGGAACGAGTAAAGAGACTTGCCGGTAACGAGATTGAACAAGGTATCGGGATACCGACGATCGAATCTCAGGCAAGTATCGTACCGATAGACAAAGGGAATTGTATACGGGATTGATTAAGTCCTTGACATCGTGGTTCATCCGATGAGATCATCGTGGAACATGTGGGAGCCAACATGGGTATCCAGATCCCGCTGTTGGTTATTGACCGGAGAACGTCTCGGTCATGTCTGCATGTCTCCCGAACCCGTAGGGTCTACACACTTAAGGTTCGATGACGCTAGGGTTATAAAGGAAGTTAGTATGTGGTTACCGAATGTTGTTCGGAGTCCCGGATGAGATCCCGGACGTCACGAGGAGTTCCGGAATGGTCCGGAGGTAAAGATTTATATATGGGAAGTCCTGTTTTGGACACCGGAAGAGTTTCGGGGTTTATCGGTAACGTACCTGGACCACCGGGAGGGTCCCGGGGGTCCACCAAGTGGGGCCACCAACCCCAGAAGGTTGCATGGGCCAAGAGTGGTGAGGGACCAGCCCCTTAGTGGGCTGGTGCGCCTCCCACCAAGGCCCAAGGCGCAGGGGAAGTGGGAGGAGGCAAACCCTAGGTCCAGATGGGCCTTAAGGCCCACCCTAGGGGCGCCTCCCCCTTCTCCCCTCCCTTGGCCGCCACCCCTTGGCCCCATCTAGGGCTGCCGCCCCCCCTAGGGGTGGGAACCCTAGAGGGGGCGCAGCCCTCTATTGGAAATATGCCCTAGAGGCAATAATAAAAGCATTATTATTATATTTCCTTGTTCATGGTAATTGTCTTTATTCATGCTATAATTGTGTTATCCGGAAATCGTAATACATGTGTGAATAACAGACACCAACATGTCCCTAGTAAGCCTCTAGTTGACTAGCTCGTTGATCAACAGATAGTCATGGTTTCCTGGCTATGGACATAAGATGTCATTGATAACGAGATCACATCATTAGGAGAATGATGTGATGGACAAGACCCAATCCTAAACATAGCATAAAGATCGTGTAGTTCGTTTTGCTAGAGTTTTGCAATGTCAAGTATCTTTTCCTTAGACCATGAGATCGTGTAACTCCCGGATACCGTAGGAGTGCTTTGGGTATACCAAACGTCACAACGTAACTGGATGACTATAAAGGTGTACTACGGGTATCTCCGAAAGTGTCTGTTGGGTTGACACGGATCAAGACTGGGATTTGTCACTCCGTATGACGGAGAGGTATCACTGGGCCCACTCGGTAATGCATCATCATAATGAGCTCAAAGTGACCAAGTGTCTGGTCATGGGATCATGCATTACGGTACGAGTAAAGTGACTTGCCGGTAACGAGATTGAACGAGGTATTGGGATACCGACGATCGAATCTCGGGCAAGTAATATATCGATAGACAAAGGGAATTGCATACGGGGTTGATTGAATCCTCGACATCGTGGTTCATCCGATGAGAACATCGTGGAGCATGTGGGAGCCAACATGGGTATCCAGATCCCGCTGTTGGTTATTGACCGGAGAGTCGTCTCGGTCATGTCTGCTTGTCTCCCGAACCCGTAGGGTCTACACACTTAAGGTTCGGTGACGCTAGGGTTGTGAAGATATGTATATGCAGTAACCCGAATGTTGTTCGGGGTCCCGGATGAGATCCCGGACGTCACGAGGAGTTCCGGAATGGTCCGGAGGTAAAGAATTATATATAGGATGTGCAGTTTCGGCCATCGGGACAAGTTTCGGGGTACCCGGTATTGTACCGGGACCACCGGAAGGGTCCCGGGGGTCCACCGGGTGGGGCCACCTATCCCGGAGGGCCCCTTGGGCTGAAATAGGAGGGAACCCAGCCCATAATGGGCTGGGGCGCCAGCCCCCCCAAGGCCCATGCGCCTAGGGTTGGGGGGGAACCCTAAAGGGGGGCGCCCCTTGCTTGGGGGGCAAGCCCCCCACCCCTGGCCGCCGCCCCCCTGGTAGATCCCATCTACCAGGGCCGGCGCCCCCCCTGGCACCCCTATATATAGTGGGGGGAGGAGGAACTTGCAGCCCACGCTTTTGGTGCTTCCTCTCTCCCCGTTACTTCTTCCTTTCTCGTAGTACACGGCGAAGCCCTGCTGTCGTGACGCCCTGCATCCACCACCACGCCGTCGTGCTGCTGGATCTTCATCAACCTCTCCTTTCCCCTTGCTGGATCAAGAAGGAGGAGACATCTCCCGTCCCGTACGTGTGTTGAACGCGGAGGTGCCGTCCGTTCGGCGCTAGTCATCGGTGATTTGGATCACGGCGTGTACGACTACTTCAACCTCGTTCTAACGAACGCTTCCGCTCGCGATCTACAAAGGTATGTAGATGCATCTCGTGACTCGTTGCTAGATGAACTCCTAGATGATCTTGGTGAAACGAGTAGGAAAATTTTTGTTTTCTGCAACGTTCCCCAACAGTGGCATCATGAGCCAGGTCTATGCGTAGTTCTTCTTGCGCGAGTAGAACACAATTTGTTGTGGGCGTGGATTTGTCAACTTTCTTGCCGCTACTAGTCTTTTCTTGCTTCAGCGGCATTGTGGGATGAAGCGGCCCGGACCAACCTTACACGTACGCTTACGTGAGACCGGTTCCACCGACTAACATGCACTAGTTGCATAAGGTGGCTGGCGGGTGTCTGTCTCTCCCACTTTAGCTGGAGCGGATTCGATGAACAGGGTCCTTATGAAGGGTAAATAGAAGTTGACAAATCACGTTGTGGCTTTCACGTAGGTAAGAAAACGTTCTTGCTAGAACCCTAATTCAGCCACGTAAAAAACTTGCAACAACAATTAGAGGACGTCTAACTTGTTTTTGCAGCAAGTGCTTTGTGATATGATATGGCCAAAGTTGTGATGAATGATGAATGATCTATATGTGATGTATGAGATGTTCATGCTATTGTAATAGGAATCACGACTTGCATGTCGATGAGTATGACAACCGGCAGGAGCCATAGGAGTTGTCTTTATTCTTTTATATGACCTGCGTGTCATTGAGAAACGCCTTGTAAATTACTTTACTTTATTGCTAAACGCGTTAGCCATAGTAGTAGAAGTAACAGTTGGCGAGCAACTTCATGGAGACACGATGATGGAGATCATGATGATGGAGATCATGGTGTCAAGCCGGTGACAAGATGATCATGGAGCCCCAAGATGGAGATCAAAGGAGCTATGTGATAATGGCCATATCATGTCACGTTTATTATTTGATTGCATGTGATGTTTATCATGTTTTGCATCTTGTTTACTTAGAACGACGGTAGTAAATAAGATGATCCCTCATATTAATTTCAAGAAGTGTTCCCCCTAACTGTGCACCGTTGCGACAGTTCGCTGTTTCAAAACACCACGTGATGATCGGGTGTTTTATTCAGACGTTCACATACAACGGGTGTAAGACAGATTTACACATGCAAACACTTAGGTTGACTTGACGAGCCTAGCATGTGCATAGACATGGCCTCGGAACACAGAAGACCGAAAGGTCGAGCATGAGTCGTATAGAAGATGCGATCAACATGAAGATGTTCACCGACGTTGACTAGTCCGTCTCACGTGATGATCGGACACGGCCTAGTTAACTCGGATCATGTAATACTTAGATGACTAGAGGGATGTCTAATCTAAGTGGGAGTTCATTATATAATTTGATTAGATGAACTTTATTATCATGAACATTAGTCTAAAATATTTACAATATGTCTTGTAGATCAAATGGCCAACGTAGTCCTCAACTTCAACGCGTTCCTAGAGAAAACTAAGCTGAAAGACGATGGCAGCAACTACACGGACTGGGTCCGGAACCTGAGGATCATCCTCATAGCTGCCAAGAAAGATTATGTCCTACAAGCACCGCTAGGTGACGCACCTGTCCTCCCTGCCGAACAAGACGTTATGAACGCCTGGCAGGCACGATCCGATGACTACTCCCTCGTTCAGTGCGGCATGCTTTACAGTTTAGAACCGGGGCTCCAAAAGCGTTTTGAGAGGCATGGAGCATATGAGATGTTCGAAGAGCTGAGAATGGTTTTCCAAGCTCATGCCCGGGTCGAGAGATATGAGGTCTCCGACAAGTTCTTCAGCTGTAAGATGGAGGAAAATAATTCTGTCAGTGAGCACATACTCACGATGTCTGGATTACATAACCGCTTGACTCAGCTGGGAGTTAATCTCCCGGATGATGCGGTCATTGACAGAATCCTCCAGTCGCTCCCACCGAGCTACAAGAGCTTTGTGATGAACTTCAATATGCAGGGGATGGAAAAGACCATTCCTGAAGTATTTGCTATGCTGAAATCAGCAGAGGTAGAAGTCAAGAAGGAACATCAGGTGTTGATGGTCAATAAAACCACTAAGTTCAAGAAGGGCAAGGGTAAGAAAGCCTTCAAGAAGGACGGCAAGGAAGTTGCCGCGCCCGGCAAGCAAGCTGCCGGGAAGAAGCCAAAGAATGGACCCAAGCCCGAGACTGAGTGTTTTTATTGCAAGGGAAGTGGTCACTGGAAGCGGAATTGCCCCAAATACTTAGCGGACAAGAAGGCCGGCAAAACAAAAGGTATATGTGATATACATGTAATTGATGTGTACCTAACCAGTGCTCGTAGTAGCTCTTGGGTATTTGATACCGGTGCAGTTGCTCACATTTGTAACTCAAAGCAGGAGCTGCGGAATAAGCGGAAACTGGCGAAGGACGAGGTGATGATGCGGGTCGGGAATGGTTCCAAGGTCAATGTGATCGCCGTCGGCACGCTGCCTCTTCATTTACCTACGGGATTAGTTTTAAACCTCAATAATTGTTATTTAGTACCAGCTTTGAGCATGAACATTGTATCGGGATCTCGTTTAATTCGAGATGGCTACTCATTTAAATCTGAGAATAATGGTTGTTCCATTTATATGAGAGATATGTTTTATGGTCATGCTCCTGTGGTGAATGGTTTATTCTTAATGAATCTCGAGCGTAATGCTACACATGTTCATAGTGTGAATACCAAAAGATGTAAGGTTAATAACGATAGTCCCACATACTTGTGGCACTGCCGCCTTGGTCACATAGGTGTCAAACGCATGAAGAAGCTCCATGCAGATGGACTTTTAGAGTCTCTTGATTATGAATCATTTGACACGTGCGAACCATGCCTCATGGGTAAAATGACCAAGACTCCGTTCTCAGGAACAATGGAGCGAGCAACCAACTTATTGGAAATCATACATACTGATGTGTGCGGTCCAATGAGTGTTGAGGCTCGCGGTGGCTATCGTTATGTTCTCACTCTCACTGATGACTTGAGTAGATATGGGTATATCTACTTAATGAAACACAAGTCTGAAACCTTTGAAAAGTTTAAGGAATTTCAGAGTGAGGTTGAGAATCAACGTGACAGGAAGATCAAGTTTCTACGATCAGATCGTGGAGGAGAATACTTGAGTCATGAATTTGGCACACACTTAAGAAAATGTGGAATAGTTTCACAACTAACGCCGCCTGGAACACCTCAGCGTAACGGTGTGTCCGAACGTCGTAATCGCACTCTATTAGATATGGTGCGGTCTATGATGTCTCTTACCGATCTACCACTATCTTTTTGGGGCTATGCTTTAGAGACTGCTGCATTCACTTTAAATAGGGCTCCGTCAAAATCCGTTGAGACGACACCGTTTGAATTATGGTTTGGAAAGAAACCTAAGCTGTCGTTTCTAAAAGTTTGGGGATGCGATGCTTATGTCAAGAAACTTCAACCTGAAAAGCTCGAACCCAAGTCGGAAAAATGCGTCTTCATAGGATACCCTAAAGAAACTATTGGGTATACCTTCTACCTCAGATCCGAAGGCAAGGTCTTTGTTGCCAAGAATGGATCCTTTCTAGAGAAGGAGTTTCTCTCGAAAGAAGTAAGTGGGAGGAAAGTAGAACTAGATGAAGTATTGCCTCTTGAACCGGAAAATGGCGCAACTCAAGAAAATGTTCCTGAGGTGCCAGCACCGACTAGAGAGGATGTTAATGATAATGATCAAGATACTTCTGATCTAGCTTCTATTGAAATTCGAAGGTCCACAAGGACACGTTCCGCACCAGAGTGGTACGGCAACCCTGTCTTGGAAATCATGTTGTTAGACAACGGTGAACCTTCGAACTATGAAGAAGCGATGGCGGGCCCGGATTCCGACAAATGGCTAGAAGCCATGAAATCCGAGATAGGATCCATGTATGAAAACGAAGTATGGACTTTGACTGACTTGCCCGTTGAACGGCGAGCCATAGAAAATAAATGGATCTTTAAGAGGAAGACAGACGCGGATGGTAATGTGACCATCTATAAAGCTCGGCATGTCGCTAAGGGTTATCGACAAGTTCAAGGGGTTGACTACGATGAGACTTTCTCACCGGTAGCAAAGCTGAAGTCCGTCCGAATCATGTTAGCAATTGCCGCATTCTACGATTATGAAATATGGCAAATGGACGTCAAAACGGCATTCCTTAATGGTTTCCTTAAGGAAGAATTGTATATGATGCAGCCGGAAGGTTTTGTCGATCCTAAGAATGCTGACAAGGTGTGCAAGCTCCAACGCTCGATTTATGGGCTGGTGCAAGCATCTCGGAGTTGGAACATTCGCTTTGATGAGATGATCAAAGCGTTTGGGTTTACACAGACTTATGGAGAAGCCTGTGTTTACAAGAAAGTGAGTGGGAGCTCTGTAGCGTTTCTCATATTATATGTAGATGACATACTTTTGATGGGAAATGATACAGAACTCTTGGACAGCATCAAGGCCTACTTGAATAAGAGTTTTTCAATGAAGGACCTTGGAGAAGCTGCTTATATATTAGGCATCAAGATCTATAGAGATAGATCAAGACGCCTCATAGGTCTTTCACAAAGCACATACCTTGATAAGATATTGAAGAAGTTCAATATGGATCAGTCTAAGAAGGGATTCTTGCCTGTACTGCAAGGTATGAAATTGAGCTCGGCTCGAAGTCCGACCACGGCAGAAGAAATAGAAGAGATGATTGTCATCCCCTATGCCTCAGCCATAGGTTCTATTATGTATGCCATGCTGTGCACCAGACCCGATGTAAATCTTGCCGTAAGTTTGGTAGGAAGGTACCAAAGTAATCCCGGCAAGGAACACTGGACAGCGGTCAAGAATATCCTGAAGTACCTGAAAAGGACCAAGGAGATGTTTCTCGTTTATGGAGGTGACGAAGAGCTCGTCGTAAAGGGTTACGTCGACGCTAGCTTCGACACAGATCTGGATGACTCAAAGTCACAAACCGGATACGTGTATATTTTGAATGGTGGGGCAGTAAGCTGGTGCAGTTGCAAGCAGAGCGTCGTGGCGGGATCTACATGTGAAGCGGAGTACATGGCAGCCTCGGAGGCAGCACATGAAGCAATCTGGGTGAAGGAGTTCATCACCGACCTCGGAGTCATACCCAATGCGTCGGGGCCGATCAAGCTCTTCTGTGACAACACTGGAGCTATTGCACTTGCCAAGGAGCCCAGGTTTCACAAGAAGACAAGGCACATCAAGCGTCGCTTCAACTCCATTCGTGAAAATGTTCAAGATGGAGACATAGAAATTTGTAAAGTACATACGGACCTGAATGTAGCAGATCCGTTGACTAAACCTCTCCCTAGGGCAAAACATGATCAACACCAGAATTCCATGGGTGTTCGATTCATCACAATGTAACTAGATTATTGACTCTAGTGCAAGTGGGAGACTGTTGGAAATATGCCCTAGAGGCAATAATAAAAGCATTATTATTATATTTCCTTGTTCATGGTAATTGTCTTTATTCATGCTATAATTGTGTTATTCGGAAATCGTAATACATGTGTGAATAACAGACACCAACATGTCCCTAGTAAGCCTCTAGTTGACTAGCTCGTTGATCAACAGATAGTCATGGTTTCCTGGCTATGGACATAAGATGTCATTGATAACGAGATCACATCATTAGGAGAATGATGTGATGGACAAGACCCAATCCTAAACATAGCATAAAGATCGTGTAGTTCGTTTTGCTAGAGTTTTGCAATGTCAAGTATCTTTTCCTTAGACCATGAGATCGTGTAACTCCCGGATACCGTAGGAGTGCTTTGGGTATACCAAACGTCACAACGTAACTGGGTGACTATAAAGGTGTACTACGGGTATCTCTGAAAGTGTCTGTTGGGTTGACACGGATCAAGACTGGGATTTGTCACTCCGTATGACGGAGAGGTATCACTGGGCCCACTCGGTAATGCATCATCATAATGAGCTCAAAGTGACCAAGTGTCTGGTCATGGGATCATGCATTACGGTACGAGTAAAGTGACTTGCCGGTAACGAGATTGAACGAGGTATTGGGATACCGACGATCGAATCTCGGGCAAGTAATATATCGATAGACAAAGGGAATTGCATACGGGGTTGATTGAATCCTCGACATCGTGGTTCATCCGATGAGAACATCGTGGAGCATGTGGGAGCCAACATGGGTATCCAGATCCCGCTGTTGGTTATTGACCGGAGAGTCGTCTCGGTCATGTCTGCTTGTCTCCCGAACCCGTAGGGTCTACACACTTAAGGTTCGGTGACGCTAGGGTTGTGAAGATATGTATATGCAGTAACCCGAATGTTGTTCGGGGTCCCGGATGAGATCCCGGACGTCACGAGGAGTTCCGGAATGGTCCGGAGGTAAAGAATTATATATAGGATGTGCAGTTTCGGCCATCGGGACAAGTTTCGGGGTACCCGGTATTGTACCGGGACCACCGGAAGGGTCCCGGGGGTCCACCGGGTGGGGCCACCTATCCCGGAGGGCCCCTTGGGCTGAAATAGGAGGGAACCCAGCCCATAATGGGCTGGGGCGCCAGCCCCCCCAAGGCCCATGCGCCTAGGGTTGGGGGGGAACCCTAAAGGGGGGCGCCCCCTTGCTTGGGGGGCAAGCCCCCCACCCCTGGCCGCCGCCCCCTGGTAGATCCCATCTACCAGGGCCGGCGCCCCCCCTGGCACCCCTATATATAGTGGGGGGAGGAGGAACTTGCAGCCCACGCTTTTGGTGCTTCCTCTCTCCCCGTTACTTCTTCCTTTCTCGTAGTACACGGCGAAGCCCTGCTGTCGTGACGCCCTGCATCCACCACCACGCCGTCGTGCTGCTGGATCTTCATCAACCTCTCCTTTCCCCTTGCTGGATCAAGAAGGAGGAGACGTCTCCCGTCCCGTACGTGTGTTGAACGCGGAGGTGCCGTCCGTTCGGCGCTGGTCATCGGTGATTTGGATCACGGCGTGTACGACTACTTCAACCTCGTTCTAACGAACGCTTCTGCTCGCGATCTACAAAGGTATGTAGATGCATCTCGTGACTCGTTGCTAGATGAACTCCTAGATGATCTTGGTGAAACGAGTAGGAAATTTTTTGTTTTCTGCAACGTTCCCCAACACCCTCCCCTTCCCCTATATATATGAGGCCTAAGGGGGCTGCCCAACACACACGCGATTAGATCTCTCTTGGTGCAGCCCTGCGTCTCTCTCTCCCTCCTCTTCTGTGGTGCTTGGCGAAGCCCTGCAGGATAGCCACGCTCCTCCATCACCACCACGCCGTTGTGCTGCTGCTGGAAGGAGTCTTCCTCATCCTCTCCCTCTCTCCTTGCTGGATCAAGGCGTGGGAGATGTCACCAGGCTGTACGTGTGTTGAACGCGGAGGTGCCGTCCGTTCGGCACTTGGTCATCGGTGATTTGAATCACGACGAGTACGACTCCATCAACCCCGTTCACTTGAACGCTTCCGCTTAGCGATCTACAAGGGTATGTAGATGAAACTCTCCTTCCCCTCGTTGCTGGTCTCTCCATAGATAGATCTTGGTGACACGTAGGAAAATTTTGAATTTCTGCTACGTTCCCCAATAGTGGCATCATGAGCTAGGTCTATTGCGTAGATTCTATGCACGAGTAGAACACAAAGTAGTTGTGGGCGTTGATTTTGTTCAATATGCTTGCCGTTACTAGTCTTATCTTGATTCGGCGGCATTGTGGGATGAAGCGGCCCGGACCGACCTTACACGTACTCTTACGTGAGACTGGTTCCACCGACTGACATGCACTAGTTGCATAAGGTGGCTAGCGGGTGTCTGTCTCTCCCACTTTAGTCGGATCGGATTCGATGAAAAGGGTCCTTATGAAGGGTAAATAGCAATTGGCATATCACGTTGTGGTCTTTGCGTAGGTAAGAACCGTTCTTGCTAGAAACCCATAGCAGCCACGTAAAACATGCAAACAACAATTAGAGGACGTCTAACTTGTTTTTGCAGGGTATGCCATGTGATGTGATATGGCCAAAGGATGTGTTGAATGATATATGTGATGTATGAGATTGATCATGTTCTTGTAATAGGAATCACGACTTGCATGTCGATGAATATGACAACCAGCAGGAGCCATAGGAGTTGTCTTTATTTATTTATGACCTGCGTGTCAACTTAAACGTCATGTAATTACTTTACTTTATTGCTAACCGTTAGCTGTAGTAGTAGAAGTAATAGATGACGTGACAACTTCAAGAAGACACGATGATGGAGATCATGATGATGGAGATCATGGTGTCATGCCGGTGACGATGATGATCATGGAGCCCCGAAGATGGAGATCAAAAGGAGCAAAGTGATATTGGCCATATCATGTCACTATTTGATTGCATGTGATGTTTATCATGTTTATACATCTTATTTGCTTAGAACGACGGTAGTAAATAAGATGATCCCTCACAACAATTTCAAGAAGTGTTCTCCCCTAACTGTGCACCGTTGCTAAAGTTCGTCGTTTCGAAGCACCTCGTGATGATCGGGTGTGATAGATCCTTACGTTCACATACAACGGGTGTAAGACAGTTTTACACATGCAAAACACTTAGGGTTAACTTGACGAGCCTAGCATGTGTATAGACATGGCCTCGGAACACAGAAGACCGAAAGGTCGAGCATGAGTCGTATGGTAGATACGATCAACATGAAGATGTTCACCGATGATGACTAGTCCGTCTCACGTGATGATTGGACACGGCCTAGTTGACTCGGATCATGTAATCGCTTAGATGACTGGAGGGATGTCTATCTGAGTGGGAGTTCATAAGATGAACTTAATTATCCTGAACATAGTCAAAAGGATTTTGCAAATTATGTCGTAGCTCACGCTATAGTTCTACTATTTAGATATGTTCCTAGAGAAAAATTAGTTGAAAGTTGATAGTAGCAATTATGCGGACTAGGTCCGTAGACTGAGGATTGTCCTCATTGCTTCTTAGAAGGCTTATGTCCTTAATGCACCGCTCAGTGTGCTGAACCTCGAACGTGGTCTGTGGATGTTGTGAACATCTGACATACACGTTTTGATAACTACATGATAGTTCAGTTAAACGGTTTAGAATTGAGGCACCAAAGACGTTTTGAAACGTCACGAAACATATGAGATGTTTTGAGGGCTGAAATTGGGATTTCAGGCTCGTGCCCACGTCAAGAGGTATAAGACCTCCGACGATTTTCTTAGCCTACAAACTAAGGGAGAAAAGCTCAATTGTTGAGCTTGTGCTCAGATTGTCTGAATACAACAATTATTTGAATCAAGTGGGAGTTGATCTTCCAGATGAGATAATGATGTTTCTCCGAAGTCATTACCACCAAGCTGCTAGAGCTTCGTGATGAACTATAATATATCAGGGACATATATGATGATCCTTGAGTTATTCGCGATGTTTGACACCACGAAAGTAGAAATCAAGAAGGAGCATCAATTGTTGATGGTTGGTAAAACCACTAGTTTCAAGAAGGGCAAGGGCACAAAGGGATACTTCATGAAACAACAATTCAGCTGCTGCTCCAATGAAGAAACCCAAGGTTGAACCCAAACCCGAGACTAAGTGCTTCTGTAATAAGGGGAACAACCACTGGAGCAGAATTACCCTAGATACTTGGTAGATAAGAAGGCTGGCAAGGTCGATAGAAGTATATTGGATGTACATTATGTTAATGTGTACTTTACTAGTACTCCTAGTAGCACCAGGGTATTAGATACCGGTTCGGTTGCTAAGTGTTAGTAACTCGAAATAAAAGCTACGGAATAAACGGAGACTAGCTAAAGGTGAGCTGACGATATGTGTTGGAAGTGTTTCCAATGTTGATATGATCAAGCATCGCACGCTCCCTCTACCATCGAGATTTGTGTTAAACTTAAATAGTTGTTATTTGGTGTTTGCGTTGAGCATAGACATGATTGGATTATGTCTATCGCAATACGGTTATTCATTTAAGGAGAATAATGGTTACTCTGTTTATTTGAATAATACCTTCAATGGTCTTCCACCTAAAATGAATTGTTTGTTGAATCTCGATCGTAGTGATACACATGTTCATGCCAAAAGATATATGAGATGGTACCACCTACTTGTGGCACTGCCACTTAAGTCATATCGGTATAAAACGCATGAAGAAGCTCCATGTTGATGGATCCTTGGGCTCACTCATTTTTGAAAAGTTTGAGACATGCGAACCATGTCTATTGGTGTATATGCATGAAGAAACGCCATGCAAATGGACCGTTTGAACTCACTTGATTTTGAATCACTTGAGACATGCAAATCATACCACATGGGCAAGATGACTGAAAGCCTCGGTTTCAGTAAAATGGAACTAGAAAGCAACTTGTTGGAAGTAATACATTTTTGATGTGTGCAGTCCAATGAGTGCTGAGGCATGTAGTGGATATCGTTATGTTCTTACTTCACAGATGATTTGAGTAGATATGATTTTTACTTGATGAATCACGTGTCTGAATTATTGAAAGGTTCAAGTAATTTCAGTGTGAAGTTGAAAGATCGTCGTGACAAGAGGATTAAAGATCTATGATATGATCATAGAGATGAATATCTGAATTATGAGTTTGGCACAGAATTAAGACATTGTGGAAATCGTTTCACAACTAATACAGCCTGGAACACCATAGTGTGATGGTGTGTCTGTATATCATAACTGCACCTTATTGGATATGATGCATACCATGATGTCTCTTATCGAATTACCACGATAGTTTATGGGTTAGGCATTAGAGACAACCAGATTCACTTTAAATAGGGCACCACGTAATTCCGATGAGATGACATCGTATAAACTATGGTTTAGAGAAACCTAAGCTGTCATTTCTTAAAAGTTTGGGGCTGCGACGCTTATGTGAAAAAGTTTCAGGCTGATAAGCTCGAACCCAAAGCGGATAAATGCATCTTCATAGGACACCCAAAACAGTTGGGTATACCTCCTGTCTTAGATCCGAAAGCAATAAGGGATTGTTTCTAGAATCGGGTCCTTTCTCGAGGAAAAGTTTCTCTCGAAAGAATTGAGTGGGAGGATGGTGGAGACTTGATGAGGTTATTGAACCGTCTCTTCAACTAGTGTGTGGCAGGGCACAGGAAGTTGTTCCTGTGGCACCTACACCAATTGAAGTGGAAGCTTATGATAGTGATCATGAAACTTCAGATCAAGTCACTACCAAACCTCGTAGGATGACAAGGATGCGTACTACTTCAGAGTGGTACGTGGTCCTGTCTTGGAAGTCATGTTGCTAGACAACAATGAACCTACGAGCTATGGAGAAGCGATGGTGGGCCCGGATTCTGATATATGGCTCGAGGCCATACAATCCGAGAGAGGATCCATGTATGAAAACAAAGTGTAGACTTTGGCAGAATGGCTCGATGGTCGTAAGGCTGTTGAGTACAGATGGATTTTAAAAGGAAGACAGACAATGATGGTAAGTGTCACCATTAAGAAAGCTCGACTTGTCGTTAAGATGTTTTCCGACAAGTTCAAGGAGTTGACTACGATGAGACTTTCTCACTCGTAGCGATGCTAAGAGTCTGTTGGAATTATATTAGCGATTACTGCATTATTTATGAAATCTTGCAGATAGGATGTCTAAACATTGTTTCCTCGACGATTCTTGAGGAAAGGTTGTATGTGATACAACTGGAAGGTTTTGTCAATCCTGAAAGATGCTAATAAGTATGCAAAGCTCCAGCAATCCTTCTAAGGACTGGAGTAAGCATCTCGGAGTTGGAATGTATACTTTGATGATGATCAAAGATTTTGGTGTATACAAAGTTTATGAGAAACTTGTATTTCCAAAGAAGTGAGTGGGAGCACTATAGAATTTCTGATGAGTATATGTTGTTGACATATTGTTGATCAGAAGTGACGTAGAATTTCTAGAAAGCATATAGGGTTATTTGGAAAGTGTTTTTCAATAAAAGCCTGGATTAAGCTACTTGAACATTGAACATCAAGATCTATAAGGATAGATCAAAATGCTTAATGGTACTTTCAAATGAGCACATACCTTGACGTGATCTTGAAGGTGTTCAAGATGGATCAGTCAAAGAAGGAGTTCTTGCCTGAGTTGTAAGGTATGAAGTTAAGACTTAAAGCTCGACCATGGCAGAATAGAGAGAAAGGACGAAGGTCGTCCCCTATGCTTAAGACGTAGGCTCTAAAGTATGCTATGCTGTGTACCGCACCTGAAGTGTGCCTTGCCATGAGTCAGTCAAGGGGTACAAGAGTGATCCAAGAATGGATCACAGGACAGCGGTCAAAGTTATCCTTAGTAACTAGTGGACTAAGGAATTTTCTCGATTATGGAGGTGGTAAAAGAGTTCGTCGTAAAGGGTTACGTCGATGCAAGCTTAACACCTATCCGGATAGCTCTGAATAGAGATACCGGATACGTATAATGGGGCAACAATTTAGAATAGCTCCAAGTAGAACAGTTATTTGGAATAGCTCCAAATAGAACATGGTAGCTACATCTAGGAGATGACATAGAGATTTGTAAAGCACACACGGATCTGAAAGGTTCAGACCCGTTGACTAAAACCTCTCTCACAAGCAACATGATCAAACCTAGAACTCATTGAGTGTTAATCACATAGTGATGTGAACTAGACTACTGACTCTAGTAAACTCTTGGGTGTTAGTCACATGAGGATGTGACCTTGAGTGTTAATCACATATCGATGTGAACTGGATTATTGACTCTAGTGCAAGTGGGAGACTGTTGGAAATATGCCCTAGAGGCAATAATAAATTGATTATTATTATATTTCCTTGTTCATGATAATCGTTTATTATCCATGCTATAATTGTATTGATAGGAAACTCAGATACATGTGTGGATACATAGACAACACCATGTCCCTAGTAAGCCTCTAGTTGACTAGCTCGTTGATCAATAGATGGTTACGGTTTCCTGACCATGGACATTGGATGTCGTTGATAACGGGATCACATCATTAGGAGAATGATGTGATGGACAAGACCCAATCCTAAGCATAGCACTAGATCGTGTAGTTCGTATGCTAAAGCTTTTCTTATGTCAAGTATCATTTCCTTAGACCATGAGATTGTGCAACTCCCGGATACCGTAGGAGTGCTTTGGGTGTGCCAAACGTCACAACGTAACTGGGTGGCTATAAAGGTACACTACGGGTATCTCTGAAAGTGTCTGTTGGGTTGGCAGGAATCGAGACTGGGATTTGTCACTCCGTGTGACGGAGAGGTATCTCTGGGCCCACTCGGTAGGACATCATCATAATGTGCACAATGTGATCAAGGAGTTGATCACGGGATGATGTGTTACGGAACGAGTAAAGAGACTTGCCGGTAACGAGATTGAACAAGGTATCGGGATACCGACGATCGAATCTCGGGCAAGTATCGTACCGATAGACAAAGGGAATTGTATACGGGATTGATTAAGTCCTTGACATCGTGGTTCATCCGATGAGATCATCGTGGAACATGTGGGAGCCAACATGGGTATCCAGATCCCGCTGTTGGTTATTGACCGGAGAACGTCTCGGTCATGTCTGCATGTCTCCCGAACCCGTAGGGTCTACACACTTAAGGTTCGACGACGCTAGGGTTATAAAGGAAGTTAGTATGTGGTTACCGAATGTTGTTCGGAGTCCCGGATGAGATCCCGGACGTCACGAGGAGTTCTGGAATGGTCCGGAGGTAAAGATTTATATATGGGAAGTCCTGTTTTGGACACCGGAAGAGTTTCGGGGTTTATCGGTAACGTACCTGGACCACCGGGAGGGTCCCGGGGGTCCACCAAGTGGGGCCACCAACCCCAGAAGGTTGCATGGGCCAAGAGTGGTGAGGGACCAGCCCCTTAGTGGGCTGGTGCGCCTCCCACCAAGGCCCAAGGCGCAGGGGAAGTGGGAGGAGGCAAACCCTAGGTCCAGATGGGCCTTAAGGCCCACCCTAGGGGCGCCTCCCCCTTCTCCCCTCCCTTGGCCGCCACCCCTTGGCCCCATCTAGGGCTGCCGCCCCCCCTAGGGGTGGGAACCCTAGAGGGGGCGCAGCCCTCCCCTTCCCCTATATATATGAGGCCTAAGGGGGCTGCCCAACACACACGCGATTAGATCTCTCTTGGTGCAGCCCTGCGTCTCTCTCTCCCTCCTCTTCTGTGGTGCTTGGCGAAGCCCTGCAGGATAGCCACGCTCCTCCATCACCACCACGCCATTGTGCTGCTGCTGGAAGGAGTCTTCCTCATCCTCTCCCTCTCTCCTTGCTGGATCAAGGCGTGGGAGACGTCACCGGGCTGTACGTGTGTTGAACGCGGAGGTGCCGTCCGTTCGGCACTTGGTCATCGGTGATTTGAATCACGACGAGTACGACTCCATCAACCCCGTTCACTTGAACGCTTCCGCTTAGCGATCTACAAGGGTATATAGATGAAACTCTCCTTCCCCTCGTTGCTGGTCTCTCCATAGATAGATCTTGGTGACACGTAGGAAAATTTTGAATTTCTGCTACGTTCCCCAACAGGGCTCACCTGCAGTCGAGGGAGTACACGGCGCCGGCCTGGCTGAGCTGAGTAGGGCAGAGCAGCGAGTGGACGGCGGCGTCGCGTGGCCTGGCTGAGCTAGCGGTCGTCGTCTCCTCCTCCTCCTCGTCCTCCTCCTGGTCCTCCTCCTCCGGCCCGGGGCGCGGGGGCGGCGGTGCGGGGGAGCTACAGTGGTGGGGGGCGTGGGGGCGGCGGCGCGGGGGAGCTGCAGTGGTGGGGGGCGCGGGGGCGTGAGGGCGGGGGCCGGGGCGGCGGCGGCAGGGGACGGAGGGGGCGTGCAGGCGCGGCGGCGGCGTACGGTTGGGGCGGAGGGGGCAAATTAGGTCGAGTGGGGAGGAAGGGAGGGAGGGGAATAGGTGGAGTGGGGGGAAGCTTACTAATGGCGCACCCAGCAGCGGTGCACCACTAGAATGTTTTTTTATTACAGTTCGAGCACTCAGGTTATATTTCACCTAACCCAATCTACATCAGTACCTGCCCACTAGAGCGACTGGTTAGCATGCAACACACACACTGGAGGTCCTGGGTTTGATTCCCAGGCTCCCCAATTTTTATTTTTATGCATTTAAAATGCTGTTTGATATTTATTTGTGTTTAAATATGTTCAAACTTGTTTAAATCATAACAGTAATATTTTTTATAAAAACAGTAATATAATTTTTTAAAAAATATGTTCAAATTTGTGTAGCGGGGAGGGTGCGGTTGATCGTCGGCGGCGAGAGGGACGTCGATGTCCCATGAACACGATTTTCGAAGACCCGAGATCTCTATCTAGCTGGCGATATGTTGTGTCATTCATGCGCCTTATGCGTCCAGAAAATCCGTGGACTACCTGCCCCGCGAGATAACCGTAACCGAGATAGTCGTGTAGTAGTGAAAAATATATATATATACTAATGGCGCACCGGCGCCATTAGTTGTTTTGCAAAAAAAAGAATAAAAAAATTCAGTACCGCACTCCTTGTCCGGTGCGCCATTACTAGTGTCATTACTAGTTAGAACTAGTAATGGTGCACTTCGGTCGGATGCGCCATTAGTATGTATGTAAAAATGAAAAAAAAATATCACTAGTGGCGCACCTTTTGTCTGGTGCGCCATTAGTGTCTTCCACACTAATGGCGCATCACTAACTGGTGTGCCATTAGTATATAGTAGTGGCGCACTACTTCCCTGGTACGTCATTAGTGTCAATCCTATCTATAGCCCTTTTCCTAGTAATGGCGAGGCCAGCGGATCGCTCGCATGCAGCTGGCAGGAAGCGTGAGCGCTGCGTCTCCAGGCTACAAAGCCGTATGTATTCTGTTTGAGTTTGTGGCGAGCTGAAAAGGAAAAAGGGCGTTTTAGCGCCGGGGCGTTGAAGTCGCCGGGGCGTTGGTCGCCAGAAAACTATCTCTTGTTCCTTCGTCTACCTTCATCCATACACGTCAGAGAGAGCTAGCTAGGCTTCGGCAACAACAATTGGGCCACAAGGTTTGAGGGGCGGCCGTGGCGCGCGGCGGATATGAAGGTTTTGCCAACGGCACGCGGCGAGCGCGTGGCATCGGCAACGCGCGGCGAGTGCGCGGCGATGTGGCGTGATGCCGTGCGCGCTACGAGCAGCGGCGGTCACGGAGACGAGGAGGTCGCGGAGGACCTGCGTGGTGGTGCAGAGGTCACGACGGCTCGACGCGACAACCGTGGAGGCGCGTGGCACGGAGACGCGGCGTGGTGGCGCACGGGACTGCGAGCAGCAGCGAGCGGCGGCTTGTGCCGGAGACGCAGCGGAGGCGTACATGCCGACGAGGCGACAACGACGAGCCAGGGCTCCTGTCGGCAGGCCGTGTGGCGAGGCCACGGCTTAGGGGATGAGTGTTGGCCGGAATAAGCCGCGGCGCTAGTGTTGGACGCGTTGGGTGCGTGTATGGGCGCGCGCCAGGCGTGTCAGGCATGGCGGGACCGCGGTGTAGGCGTGTGTGATCGGGCTCGTCGGGCGTGACGGATTCGCGCGGGATGTGCGGGACGCACTGGTGCAGTCGGGCTCGTCGGGCGCGTCAGGTGCGTGGGACGTGCGGGACGCACTGATGCGGTCGGGCTCATTGGGCACGTCGGGTGTGCACGAGACGGGCGTGGTGCAGAGGGACGTTGGGCGTGTGTCGCCGGCGGACAAGGAGCTCGGCATATGTCGCCGGGATCATGACGGAGCACGGTATGATCGGCGTCGCTGCGCCGGGTCGGGTCCGGCGGCTGGATCACAGTTGTGGCGGCGACATCGATGACGAGAGCTGCAACGACTCCGGAGACGGCAAGTCAAGATTAGGAGGAAAAATATTAGTACTAATCTTGATGCATGTAGTTAGTTGGTTAGTGGATTGACTAGTCTGATGCATGCGTGTGCGTGTGTGCTTGTGGCATTAGTGTGTGCGTGCGCGTAGTGGTAGTTGTTGGGCTGTTAGCAGCGGCCGGCCGCGTCTTGCGCGAGGCCAGCGGATCGCTTGCATGTAGCTAGGCAGGAAGCGTGGGCGCTGCGTCTCCAGGCTACAAAGCTGTATGTATTTTGTTTGAGTTTGTGGCTAGCTGAAAAGGAAAAAGGGCGTTTTAGCGTCGGGGCGTTGAAGTCGCCGGGGCGTTGGTCGCCAGAAAACTATCCTTGTTCCTTCGTCTACCTTCATCTATACACGTCAGAGGGAGCTAGCTAGGCTTCGGCAACAACATGGAGACCTGACGACTCGCAAGAGCCGACAGGTGCAATACTACCAAGTGCCTGAAGCAACCTCTAAGTTGTTCCTCGCTGAAGATCCAGTGGCATTTTGGATGTAGAAGGCTAAATTCATGTCATGATTATCAGTTCCTACTTATGTTTTGTTTTCCACTCAGTTATCACTCATGTCATGGAGCGCCCGTCTATTTGGAATTCTTTTCAATATAGAAAGACATGAATCATAAATCTTAATTGTATTTGCATCTATGGCTCTAAATTTTTTAGCAACAGGAAAGAGGTGAATTTTAATCATATACACAAACGTGTACCAACAGAACAACAATATAGTACTACTTTTACTGGGATGGGTGTTTATCCACTGACCTTTTTTTCGGGAAAACACTTGTATATATTAATCAAGAGGTAGGATTACAATCAGTTTCACAAAGTCTAATGACCTCAGAAGGTCCTGATCCTAGCCAAGGCAGACAGATTCAACTTTCCTTGGTTCTTCTTTAATTTCCTTCGGCGCCCTTGGTGGGCAACCTCTTCTTCTCCATGGTGCCACAACAGCTGCAAAGAAGGTTGGATCTCTCGGATTGGTGCCCCCACAGAGCTCAGGTTGGAGGTGATGGAAGGCGCTGCACAAGAACTAAGTTTTCGATGTGCCATGCTACGCATGAACCAGCTCTGTGGCCAGGTAATTAGTTACAATGTAAACCTGAACAAGAGTTTAAGGATATATGGTAAGAAAATAAAGGTTGTGTGTATACAAATTTCTGTTGAAAGGCTTGGCATATGCTTCTCAGCCGGTTAACTACCCAAGCAACATTCATAATTTGTGGATCGTGATAATTCGTAATGTCCTGTGTGCTGCCACAGAATAATAAATTTTGACATGAAGACACTAACAAAACATTAAGCATCACTGTAATTCGTAATGTGTCGCAAGGCTTATGACGGAATAGCGACAAATATTGTCTTATGATAGACTGGTAGTGATAGTAAGACACTGGCGAGAGTCAATTGCAAGAAACCACCACATTTGTGGCTAGGTTTGCAGGAAACTACCAAGTCGTTAATCTGTTGCAAAAAACATCGTAAAATCTCTTAACCCGTTGCAAAAAGCACTGAACAGCCGTTTAGCCTCGTTTGATCTCTTTTCCGACAGGTGGGCCCCGAAAACGCGGACGTGGCTCGACGGACAGGCAAACGGCGCCGTTAGGAAAAAAACGGTCAACCCGCCGCGCCGGTCGGTCCTGTCGGTGCTCGCCAGACAGATCCCCCGTGCCCCCCCTCTCTCTCTCTCTCGCCCCTCTCCTCTGTCTCCTCTCTCTGGCTCTGGTCGCCGTCGGTGAGAAGCCAGCTCGCCGCCGCCCGCCATGGTTTCGTGGAGCGACGACAGCGAGGAATCGGGCTACCAGTACTCTTCAGGCGGCTCCCCTATCAAGGTCAGTGATCTGTACTCGTAGCTAGGGATCTCTGAGCTAGGGTTTCGGTTTGGGGATTTTGTTTTTGCTGCTCATTTTGAACCCGTGAGATGGATTTTGTGCGTTTCTTTTGTTGATGTAGATCCCGGCTACAATCGAGGACCCGAACTACTCTGGTGTTGACGATGAGGTGATGATGATGTGTGAGCATGGCCAGCCAGCAAAGAGGCATGTTTGCTTCTCAGGCATTAGCACTGGGAGGAGGTTCCTTGCCTGTGGACTTGATGTGAGTGCTAGCAAAAATCTGTAGTTTGCTTATTTTGTTAAGAAACTACAAATTGTTCATAAGCACTGTTCATTGTTCATGTTCACTGATCATTGTTCATGTTCACTGTTCACCTAGTAGTTTAGTTAAAGGTACTGTCATGTACCATACCATAGTGAGTGAGTGAAATAAATGAATTGTTCATACATATAAATGAACAACACCATAGTGATATAAATGAAGTAAATGAATTAAATTGTGCTGTTAAAAAATAAGTACATAGATATAAAATTAAGGTATCCATAGTGACTGAGTGAAGTAAATTGTGTTGTTAAAAAGTATCACAATGCATTGTTCATAGATATAAATGAAGTAAATGAATTAAGGTATAAATGAATTGAAGTGAATTGTATTGTGCTGTTAAATGAATTAAGGTATAAATGAAGTAAATTCAGTGTAGTATGCTGTTAAAAATTCAGATATAAATGCAGAATTGTGCATGTGCAGTATACAGTATTTGTTTTGAATTGGACTGAATAGAATTGAAGTGAAAAAGGAAGTAAATGCATTTGTACTTGTTGTTTTGCAGGAAGCAAGCAGCTGTGGTGTTGTTCAGTGGGTAGATGAGGAGTGGCCAGAGCATCTGCAGAATGCTCTTCACAAACTATGGCTTTTGTATGAGGATTGCCAGCGTGCTAATAGGATGGCATGTCTGGAACATGCATCACTTGTCCACAATCTCACATCACAGAAGAACAAGCTACAGGAGACTTATGAGAAGCTTGTTGAGGATGTGAACAACCTTACTTGATACCCAGGATACCCAAGACAATATTCCCAATGAAAATGAAGTCCTACAAGGTGAACATGAGGAGATCACTCCTCCTTTGGACAACAATACTTCATCTTTGAAGGAACAGCTGGGTGCAATGGATGCTGAGAACAAAGAACTGAAGCAAAAGGTTGACCAGTTGAGGAGCATTCAGGTTGCCCAAGGTAATGTGATTAGGAATCTGAAGTTTGCTCATTTGAAGGAGAAGGAAAAGTTGAGCACTGAGAGGAGGAATTTGGAGTTTCACATTGCTGATCTTGTCAAAGCTAGTGACAAGAACAAGAGAAAGCTGAAGGACATCAAGGGTATTTGTGATGAAGAGTGATTTGTAATCTGACCATGTGGGTCATTATCTTAAGTTTCAAGCATTGAACTATGGCTTGTAATGTGTGAACTAGTGGCAGTTTGCAGTATTTGAAGTATGGTGTAGCCTTGAACTATGTCTTGTAAGCTTTGAACTATGGTGTCATGATGTTAACTATGTTGTTGACTAGAGTTGTTAAGTATGATGTTAACTATGGTGTCATGATGTTAACTATGTTAGTGACTAGAGTTGTTAAGTACTCCCTCCGTCCCAAAATTCTTGTCTTAGATTTGTCTAAATACGGATGTATCAAGTCGCGTTTTAGTATTAGATACATCCGTATCTAGACGAATCTAAGACAAGAATTTTGGGACGGAGGGAGTATGATCTTAACTATGTTAGTGACTAGAGTTGTTAAGTATGATGTTAAATATGTCATTGATGTTAACTATGTCACCCTAGATGATGGAACTGAAGGAAATATGCCCTAGAGGCAATAATAAAGTTATTATTTATTTCCTTACATCATGATAAATGTTTATTATTCATGCTAGAATTGTATTAACCGGAAACATAATACATGTGTGAATACATAGACCAACAGAGTGTCACTAGTATGCCTCTACTTGACTAGCTCGTTAATCAAAGATGGTTATGTTTCCTAACCATGAACAAGGAGTTGTTATTTGATTAACGAGGTCACATCATTAGTAGAATGATCTAATTGACATGACCCATTCCATTAGCTTAGCACCCGATCGTTTAGTATGTTGCTATTGCTTTCTTCATGACTTATACATGTTCCTATAACTATGAGATTATGCAACTCCCGTTTACCGGAGGAACACTTTGGGTACTACCAAACGTCACAATGTAACTGGGTGATTATAAAGGAGTACTACAGGTGTCTCCAATGGTAGATGTTGGGTTGGCGTATTTCGAGATTAGGGTTTGTCACTCCGATTGTCGGAGAGGTATCTCTGGGCCCTCTCGGTAATGCACATCACATAAGCCTTGCAAGCACTGCAACTAATAAGTTAGTTGTGAGATGATGTATTACAGAACGAGTAAAGAGACTTGCCGGTAACGAGATTGAACTAGGTATTGGATACCGACGATCGAATCTCGGGCAAGTAACATACCGATGACAAAGGGAACAACGTATGTTGTTATGCGGTCTGACCGATAAAGATCTTCGTAGAATATGTAGGAGCCAATATGGGCATCCAGGTCCCGCTATTGGTTATTGACCGGAAACGTGTCTCGGTCATGTCTACATTGTTCTCGAACCGTAGGGTCCGCACGCTTAACGTTACGATGACAGTTATTATGAGTTTATGCATTTTGATGTACCGAAGATTGTTCGGAGTCCCGGATGAGATCACGGACATGACGAGGAGTCTCGAAATGGTCGAGACGTAAAGATTGGTATATTGGAAGCCTATGTTTGGGCACCGGAAGTGTTCCGGGTGAAATCGGGATTTTACCGGATTACCGGGAGGGTTACCGGAACCCCCCGGGAGGCAAATGGGCCTATTGGGCCTTAGTGGAAAAGAGAGAAGGGACAGCCCACAGGCTAGCCGGCCGCACCCCCCTTCCCTAGTCCTATTAGGACTAGGAGAAGGGGCCGGCCCCCCTCTCTTCTCTTTCTCCCGAAGAGTCCTACTAGGAATAGGATTTGGGGGAAGGAGTCCTACTCCCGGTAGGAGTGGGACTCCTCCCTGCGCCTCCTTCCTAGCCGGCCGACCCCCTTGCCCCTGGCCTTTATATACGGGGGCAGGGGGCACCCCATAGACACACAACTTGATCCTTGAGATCGTTCCTTAGCCGTGTGCGGTGCCCCCTGCCACCAAATTCCACCTCGATCGTACCGTTGTAGTGCTTAGGCGAAGCCCTGCGTCGGTAGTACATCAAGATCGTCATCACGCCGTCGTGCTGACGAAACTCTTCCTCGACGCTTTGCTGGATCGGAGCCCGAGGAACGTCATCGAGCTGAACGTGTGCTAAGAACTCGGAGGTGCCGGAGTAACGGTGCTTGGATCGGTTGGATCGGGAAGAAGACGTACGACTACTTCCTCTACGTTGTGTGATCGCTTCCGCAGTCGGTCTGCGTTGGTACGTAGACAACACTCTCCCCTCTCGTTGCTGTGCATCACCATGATCTTGCGTGTGCGTAGGAATTTTTTTGAAATTACTGCGTTCCCCAACAGTGGCATCCGAGCCTAGGTTTTATGATTTGATGTTATATGCACGAGTAGAACACAAGTGAGTTGTGGGCGATACAAGTCATACTGCCTACCAGCATGTCATACTTTGGTTCGGCGGTATTGTTGGTTGAGACGATCCGGACCAACCTTACGCGTACTCTTACGCGAGACCGGTTCCCTCGACGTGCTTTGCACATAGATGGCTTGCGGAAGACAGTCTCTCCAACTTTAGTTGAACCAAGTGTGACTACGCCCGGTCCTTGAGAAGGTTAAAACGGAGTCTATTTGATGAACTATCGTTGTGGTTTTGATGCGTAGGTGAGATGAGTTCTTACTTAAGCCCGTAGCAGCCACGTAAAACTTGCAACAACAAAGTAGAGGACGTCTAACTTGTTTTTGCAGGGTATGTTGTGATGTGATATGGTCAAGGCATGATGCTGATTTTATTGTATGAGATGATCATGTTTTGTAACTAAGTTATCGGCAACTGGCAGGAGCCATATGGTTGTCGCTTTATTGTATGCAATGCAATCGCGATGTAATGCTTTACTAGATTACTAAACGGTAGTAATAGTCGTGGAAGCATAAGATTGGCGAGACGACAACGATGCTACGATGGAGATCAAGGTGTCGCGCCGGTGACGATGGTGATCATGACGGTGCTTCGGAGATGGAGATCACAAGCACAAGATGATGATGACCATATCATATCACTTATATTGATTGCATGTGATGTTTATCCTTTTATGCATCTTATCTTGCTTTGATTGACGGTAGCATTATAAGATGATCTCTCACTAAATTATCAAGAAGTGTTCTCCCTGAGTATGCACCGTTGCCAAAGTTCGTCGTGCCCAGACACCACGTGATGATCGGGTGTGATAAGCTCTACGTCCATCTACAACGGGTGCAAGCCAGTTTTGCACACGCAGAATACTCAGGTTAAACTTGACGAGCCTAGCATATGCAGATATGGCCTCGGAACACAGAGACCGAAAGGTCGAGCGTGAATCATATAGTAGATATGATCAACATGACGATGTTCACCATTGAAAACTACTCCATCTCACGTGATGATCGGTTATGGTTTAGTTGATTTGGATCACGTGATCACTTAGAGGATTAGAGGGATGTCTATCTAAGTGGGAGTTCCTAAGTAATTTGATTAACTGAACTTAAACTTATCATGAACTTAGTACCTGATAGTATCTTGCTTGTTTATGTTGCTTGTAGATAGATGGCTCGTGCTATTGTTCCGTTGAATTTTAATGCGTTCCTTGAGAAAGCAAAGTTGAAAGATGATGGTAGCAATTACACGGACTGGGTCCGTAACCTGAGGATTATCCTCATTGCTGCACAGAAGAATTACGTCCTGGAAGCACCGCTGGGTGACAGGCCTGCTACTGGAGCAACGCCAGATGTTATGAACGTCTGGCAGAGCAAAGCTGATGACTACTCGATAGTTCAGTGTGCCATGCTTTACGGCTTAGAATCGGGACTTCAACGACGTTTTGAACGTCATGGAGCATATGAGATGTTCCAGGAGTTGAAGTTAATATTTCAAGCAAATGCCCGAATTGAGAGATATGAAGTCTCCAATAAGTTCTATAGCTATAAGATGGAGGAGAACAGTTCTGTCAGTGAGCATATACTCAAGATGTCTGGGTATAATAATCACTTGATTCAGATGGGAGTTAATCTTCCAGATGACTGCGTCATTGACAGAATTCTCCAATCACTGCCACCAAGCTACAAGAGCTTCGTGATGAACTATAATATGCAAGGGATGAACAAGACTATTCCCGAGCTCTTCGCAATGCTGAAAGCTACGGAGGTAGAAATCAAAAAGGAGCATCAAGTGTTGATGGTTAGCAAGACCACTAGTTTCAAGAAAAAGGGCAAAGGGAAGAAGAAGGGAAACTTCAAGAAGAACAGCAAGCAAGTTGCTGCTCAGGAGAAGAAACCCAAGTCTGGACCTAAGCCTGAAACTGAGTGCTTCTACTGCAAGCAGACTGGTCACTGGAAGCGGAACTGCCCCAAGTATTTGGCGGATAAGAAGGATGGCAAAGTGAGCAAAGGTATATATGATATACATGTTATTGATGTGTACCTTACTAGAGCTCGCAGTAGCACCTGGGTATTTGATACTGGTTCTGTTGCTAATATTTGCAACTCGAAACAGGGACGAAATAAGCGGACACTAGCAAAGGAAGAGGTGACGATGCGCGTGGGAAACGGTTCCAAAGTCGATGTGATCGCGGTCGGCACGCTACCTCTACATCTACCTTCGGGATTAATATTAGACCTAAATAATTGTTATTTGGTGCCAGCGTTGAGCATGAACATTATATCTGGATCTTGTTTAATGCGAGACGGTTATTCATTTAAATCAGAGAATAATGGTTGTTCTATTTATATGAATAATATCTTTTATGGTCATGCACCTTTGAAGAGTGGTCTATTCTTGTTGAATCTCGAAGATAGTAACACACATATTCATAATGTAGAAGCCAAAAGATGCAAAGTTAATAATGATAGTGCAACTTATTTGTGGCACTGCCGTTTAGGTCATATCGGTGTAAAGCGCATGAAGAAACTCCATACTGATGGGCTTTTGGAACCACTTGATTATGAATCACTTGGTACTTGCGAACCGTGCCTCATAGGCAAGATGACTAAAACACCGTTCTCCGGTACTATGGAGAGAGCAACAGATTTGTTGGAAATCATACATACCGATGTATGTGGTCCGATGAATATTGAGGCTCGTGGCGGATATCGTTATTTTCTCACCTTCACAGATGATTTAAGCAGATATGGGTATATCTACTTAATGAAACATAAGTCTGAAACATTTGAAAAGTTCAAGGAATTTCAGAGTGAAGTTGAAAATCATCGTAACAAGAAAATAAAGTTTCTACGATCTGATCGTGGAGGAGAATATTTGAGTTACGAGTTTGGTATACATTTGAAAAATTGTGGAATAGTTTCGCAACTCACGCCACCCGGAACACCACAGCGTAATGGTGTGTCCGAACGTCGTAATCGTACTTTACTAGATATGGTGAGATCTATGATGTCTCTTACTGATTTACCGCTATCGTTTTGGGGTTATGCTTTAGAGACGGCCGCATTCACGTTAAATAGGGCACCATCAAAATCCGTTGAGACGACGCCTTATGAACTATGGTTTGGCAAGAAACCAAAGTTGTCGTTTCTTAAAGTTTGGGGCTGCGATGCTTATGTGCAAAAGCTTCAACCTGATAAGCTCGAACCCAAAGCGGAGAAATGTGTCTTCATAGGATACCCAAAGGAAACTGTTGGGTATACCTTCTATCACAGATCCGAAGGCAAGACATTCGTTGCTAAGAATGGATCATTTCTAGAGAAGGAGTTTCTCTCGAAAGAAGTGAGTGGGAGGAAAGTAGAACTTGACGAGGTAACTGTACCTGCTCCCTTATTGGAAAATAGTACATCACAGAAAACTGTTTCTGCGACACCTATGCCAATAAGTGAGGAAGCTAATGATGATGATCATGAAGCTTCAGATCAAGATACTACTGAACCACGTAGATCAACCAGAGTGAGATCCGCACCAGAGTTGTACGGTAATCTAGTTCTGGAAGTCATGATGCTAGATCATGATGAACCTACGAACTATGAAAAAGCGATGGTGAGCCCAGATTCCGCAAAGTGGCTTGAGGCCATGAAATCTGAGATGGGATCCATGTATGAGAACAAAGTGTGGACTTTGGTTGACTTGCCCGGTGATCGGCAAGCAATTGAGAATAAATGGATCTTCAAGAAAAAGACTGACGCTGACGGTAATGTTACTGTCTATAAAGCTCGACTTGTCGCAAAAGGTTTTCGACAAGTTCAAGGGGTTGACTACGATGAGACCTTCTCACCCGTAGCGATGCTTAAGTCCGTCAGAATTATGTTAGCAATTGCCGCATTTTATAATTATGAAATATGGCAAATGGATGTCAAAACTGCATTCCTGAATGGATTTCTGGAAGAAGAGTTGTATATGGTACAACCAGAAGGTTTTGTCGATCCAAAAGGAGCTAACAAAGTATGCAAACTCCAGCGATCCATTTATGGACTGGTGCAAGCATCTCGGAGTTGGAATAAACGCTTTGATAGTGTGATCAAAGCATTTGGCTTTGTACAGACTTTTGGAGAAGCCTGTATTTACAAGAAAGTGAGTGGGAGCTCTGTAGCATTTCTGATATTATATGTGGATGACATATTGCTGATTGGAAATGATATAGAATTTCTGGATAGCATAAAGGGATACTTGAATAAAAGTTTTTCGATGAAAGACCTCGGGGAAGCTGCATACATATTAGGCATAAAGATCTATAGAGATAGATCAAAACGCCTAATTGGACTTTCACAATGCACATACCTTGACAAAATTTTGAAAAAGTTCAAGATGGATCAAGCAAAGAAAGGGTTCTTGCCTGTGCTACAAGGTGTGAAGTTGAGTAAGACTCAATGCCTGACCACTGCAGAAGATAGAGAGAAAATGAAAGATGTTCCCTATGCTTCAGCCATAGGCTCTATCATGTATGCAATGCTGTGTACCAGACCTGATGTGTGCCTTGCTATAAGTTTAGCAGGGAGGTACCAAAGTAATCCTGGAATGGATCACTGGACAGCGGTCAAGAACATCCTGAAATACCTGAAAAGGACTAAGGATATGTTTCTCGTATATGGAGGTGACAAAGAGCTCACCGTAAGAGGTTACGTTGATGCAAGCTTTGACACTGATCCGGACGATTCTAAATCGCAAACCGGATACGTGTTTACTTTAAACGGTGGAGCTGTCAGTTGGTGCAGTTCTAAACAAAGCGTCGTAGCGGGATCTACATGTGAAACGGAGTACATAGCTGCTTCGGAAGCAGCAAACGAAGGAGTCTGGATGAAGGAGTTCATATCCGATCTAGGTGTCATACCTAGTGCATCGGGTCCGATGAAAATCTTCTGTGACAATACTGGTGAAATTGCCTTGGCAAAGGAATCCAGATTTCACAAAAGAACCAAACACATCAAGAGACGCTTCAACTCCATCCAGGATTTAGTCCAGGTGGGAGACATAGAGATTTGCAAGATACATACGGATCTGAATGTTGCAGACCCGTTGACTAAGCCTCTTCCACGAGCAAAACATGATCAGCACCAAGGCTCCATGGGTGTTAGAATCATTACAGTGTAATCTAGATTATTGACTCTAGTGCAAGTGGGAGACTGAAGGAAATATGCCCTAGAGGCAATAATAAATTTATTATTTATTTCCTTACATCATGATAAATGTTTATTATTCATGCTAGAATTGTATTAACCGGAAACATAATACATGTGTGAATACATAGACCAACAGAGTGTCACTAGTATGCCTCTACTTGACTAGCTCGTTAATCAAAGATGGTTATGTTTCCTAACCATGAACAAGGAATTGTTATTTGATTAACGAGGTCACATCATTAGTAGAATGATCTGCTTGACATGACCCATTCCATTAGCTTAGCACCCGATCGTTTAGTATGTTGCTATTGCTTTCTTCATGACTTATACATGTTCCTATAACTATGAGATTATGCAACTCCCGTTTACCGGAGGAACACTTTGGGTACTACCAAACGTCACAACGTAACTGGGTGATTATAAAGGAGTACTACAGGTGTCTCCAATGGTAGATGTTGGGTTGGCGTATTTCGAGATTAGGGTTTGTCACTCCGATTGTCGGAGAGGTATCTCTGGGCCCTCTCGGTAATGCACATCACATAAGCCTTGCAAGCACTGCAACTAATAAGTTAGTTGTGAGATGATGTATTACAGAACGAGTAAAGAGACTTGCCGGTAACGAGATTGAACTAGGTATTGGATACCGACGATCGAATCTCGGGCAAGTAACATACCGATGACAAAGGGAACAACGTATGTTGTTATGCGGTCTGACCGATAAAGATCTTCGTAGAATATGTAGGAGCCAATATGGGCATCCAGGTCCCGCTATTGGTTATTGACCGGAAACGTGTCTCGGTCATGTCTACATTGTTCTCGAACCGTAGGGTCCGCACGCTTAACGTTACGATGACAGTTATTATGAGTTTATGCATTTTGATGTACCGAAGGTTGTTCAGAGTCCCGGATGAGATCACGGACATGACGAGGAGTCTCGAAATGGTCGAGACGTAAAGATTGGTATATTGGAAGCCTATGTTTGTGCACCGGAAGTGTTCCGGGTGAAATCGGGATTTTACCGGATTACCGGGAGGGTTACCGGAACCCCCCGGGAGGCAAATGGGCCTATTGGGCCTTAGTGGAAAAGAGAGAAGGGACAGCCCACAGGCTAGCCGGCCGCACCCCCCTTCCCTAGTCCTATTAGGACTAGGAGAAGGGGCCGGCCCCCCTCTCTTCTCTTTCTTCCGAAGAGTCCTACTAGGAATAGGATTTGGGGGAAGGAGTCCTACTCCCGGTAGGAGTGGGACTCCTCCCTGCGCCTCCCTCCTAGCCGGCCGACCCCCTTGCCCCTGGCCTTTATATACGGGGGCAGGGGGCACCCCATAGACACACAACTTGATCCTTGAGATCGTTCCTTAGCCGTGTGCGGTGCCCCCTGCCACCAAATTCCACCTCGATCGTACCGTTGTAGTGCTTAGGCGAAGCCCTGCGTCGGTAGTACATCAAGATCGTCATCACGCTGTCGTGCTGACGAAACTCTTCCTCGACGCTTTGCTGGATCGGAGCCCGAGGAACGTCATCGAGCTGAACGTGTGCTAAGAACTCGGAGGTGCCGGAGTAACGGTGCTTGGATCGGTTGGATCGGGAAGAAGACGTACGACTACTTCCTCTACGTTGTGTGATCGCTTCCGCAGTCGGTCTGCGTTGGTACGTAGACAACACTCTCCCCTCTCGTTGCTGTGCATCACCATGATCTTGCGTGTGCGTAGGAAATTTTTTGAAATTACTGCGTTCCCCAACAGTTTTAGTATTAGATACATCCGTATCTAGACGAATCTAAGACAAGAATTTTGGGACGGAGGGAGTATGATCTTAACTATGTTAGTGACTAGAGTTGTTAAGTATGATGTTAAATATGTCATTGATGTTAACTATGTCACCCTAGATGATGGAATGAGGATATCTTGGATATCATCGACGTCGAGGCACCGTAGATGATCAAATTAGGTTATCTTGGATATCATCGACGTCGAGGCACCGTAGATGATCAAATTAGGTTATCTTGGATGCCGTCGACGTCGAGGCACCGTAGATGATCAAATTAGGTTATCTTGGATGCCGTCGACGTCGAGGCACCGTAGATGATCAAATTAGGTTATCTTGGATGCCGTCGACGTCGAGGCACCGTAGATGATCAAATTAGGTTATCTTGGATGCCGTCGATGTCGAGGCACCGTAGATGATCAAATTAGGTTATCTTGGATGCCGTCGACGTCGAGGCACCATAGATGATCAAATTAGGTTATCTTGGATGCCGTCGACGTCGAGGCCCGTAGATGATCAAATTAGGTTATCTTGGATGCCGTTGACGT
This sequence comes from Triticum monococcum, assembly GCA_034509565.1. NCBI lineage: Eukaryota > Viridiplantae > Streptophyta > Magnoliopsida > Poales > Poaceae > Triticum > Triticum monococcum. The sequence goes on from CM067842.1 coordinate 36,174,672, forward strand.
CGAGGCACCCTAGATGATCAAATTAGGTTATCTTGGATGCCGTCGACGTCGAGGCACCGTAGATGATCAAATTAGGTTATCTTGGATGCCGTCGACGTCGAGGCACCCTAGATGATCAAATTAGGTTATCTTGGATGCCGTCGACGTCGAGGCACCCTAGATGATCAAATTAGGTTATCTTGGATGCCGTCGACGTCGAGGCACCCTAGATGATCAAATTAGGTTATCTTGGATGCCGTCGACGTCGAGGCATCCTAGATGATCAAATTAGGTTATCTTGGATGCCGTCGACGTCAAGGCACCCTAGATGATCAAATTAGGTTATCTTGGATGCCGTCGACGTCGAGGCACCCTAGATGATCAAATTAGGTTATCTTGGATGCCGTCGACGTCGAGGCACCCTAGATGATCAAATTAGGTTATCTTGGATGTCGTCGACGTCGAGGCACCCTAGATGATCAAATTAGGTTATCTTGGATCACAGTAGTAGCCACATTCATCACACTTATTAGCAAACAATAAGAAAATTAGGAGCCACAACTAACCAGAAGCAACACCAAGTTTGGAACATCAACAGCTGAAGCAACACAAGTTTTCATCACAGCCCAACAATTCCACTAGGTACCTTACATGAAAGTACTCATGACAACCAGAATAAAGATGTTTTGAACATCAACAGCTAACCAGAAGCAACACAAGTTTTCATCACAGCCAGAATAAAGTACTCATGACAAGTTTAGAACATCACAACCAAAATGCAGATGTTTTGAACATCATCAGCTCAACACAACTTCACTTGCTCCCTTGAGAACAGTTGAACCACTCAGACATCTTAAAGGATGGCTTCCTCACTCTTCCACTACTTGCAACTCTTGGGGGGATGAACTTGTTTCTTCCTCTTGGCCCAGCAGCAGTAGAGGAACTTGGACCAACAGCAGTAGTAGAAGAACTTGGACCAGCACCAGCAGTAGAAGTTGCAGTCCTTGTAGTTTTAGCTTTCTTTGTTGCCCTTGTAGCAGGAGGAGCAGTAGCTGCAGCAGGAGCAGAAGGAGCTCTCCTTGGTGCACTGGGAGCTGAAGCAGGAGCAGAAGGAGCTCTCCTTGCTACCCTTGGAGCCCTTGGAGCTGGTGGTGCTGGAGCTGCAGTTTGAGCAGCAGTAGGAGCAGATACAGTTCTGGGTGTATCATCTCTCCTGTTTTCCTGAAATTACAGCATACAAATGTTAAAAACTGGTATGTGAAATTGTACAAAAACCTACTACAATAGTTACCTGGTGCTGGTTCATTCTCATAGCTAGGGCTGGTTTCAGAGCCTGCTTGCAACTAGTGTATCTATGCCCAGTCCTATTGCAATTGCTACAAGTGATAGTTGCCATCCTAGATGTATCCTTTGGAGCTGGCTTTTCAAACTTGCTCTTTCTCCTCTTTGTCTCTTTGTTTCCTGGCTTTTCTTTGAACACTGGTGATTCAATGTCAGGGGTTCTAGTCTTTGGCCACAAATCAGGCCCAGGCACAGGGAAAACTATTGGACTATAAGCTGCCTTATACATTGGTTTCTTGAAGAAATCATGAACAAAATCTTCTGGCACAAGTTTTGCCTTGTTGATTGCAGAAACAGCATGATTGCAAGGTACTCCACACATGTCCCACTTCCTGCAACCACATGTATGATGCAACAAGTTAACTGCATATGTGCTTTCTCCACTTGTCACCTGGAAGAGATCAGGTCCAGCTTTGATAGACTGACAAAACCTAGAATGATGTTTTGCTTCCTCTAGCTTCTCAGCATATGTTGGGCATATCTGCCACTTAGCAGTCTCAGTCTTTGTCCTATTTGCATTGAACTTCACTAACAACTTTGTCCTGATCCCATCTACCATGGTTCTAATGGGTTTGGCTCTGACATCAAGTATCATCTTGTTAAAAACTTCACTTATATTGTTAACTACCAAGTCAGTTTTGCAATTGTTGTCCATGGCATGCCTAGCCCATGTATGTTTTGGTATCCTAGATAGCCATTTCCAAGCTGGCTCACACTCCTTTTTCATGCCTTCCATTGCTGTTACATAACCATGCTCAGTATAGGAATAACTTGCCTGATACATGTATTTCTTCAACTCTTCCCCTCCAAAACCAGCTATTTGAAAGTTCTGATAAATATGTCTAAGGCAGAATCTTTGTTTGCAATTGGGGAATACATTGTTTATGGCTGTAAGAAGGCCCTGTTTGAATGAACTACAGTTTGAGAATACTACAACAATGCCATGTTGAAATTAATAAACAAAGACAATTAATAAGCAATGCAAGCAATGATTGGAGTAGAGATAGTAGTACCTTTTGCCTGTCAGATATAATAGTGTAGTACCCAAACTTGCCTGACTCACCACCAATGGCATATTTTAATTGAGTAAGAAACCAAGACCAGCTTGCTGTGTTTTCCTTGTCCACTATTGCAAAAGCAATGGGAAATATGTTATTGTTTCCATCTCTTCTAGTGGCAGCCAAGATTTGTTGCCCTGTGGTCAACTTTATGAAGCAACCATCCACACCTATCATACAAGATCACAAGTAGATTACCAACAAATTATTGGGTGTGCACATATAAATGTAGAGTCACTAGTTAATTAGTAGGTGTGCACACACCTATGAATGGTCTGCAACCATTAAGGAAACCCTCTTTGCAAGCATTGAGGCAGATGAACAAGCCATGGAATCTTGAGTTTTTGCTTGGATGTAGTTTCAGATGCTTTGTTGTGACAATGCATCTACTTCCTGGATTGGTTTCTAGCACAGCTTCTAGGTAATCCCTTATCCTATGATATTGTGCCTTCTGATCTCCTAGGACTACATTTTTGGCTAGCTTTCTTGCCCTATAGGCCATATGTATAGATACCTCTATTCCATGCTTTTGCTTCAAGTTTGAAATTATAGTCTGGACAGGTGTGTTGGGGTCTGTCCTCAACTGTTGCTCACATTCATGTGCCAACCACTTAGCAGTAACTTTTGTGCTCTCTCCTACTACTGGGCAGCTGTGGTGCAAGTTCAGTTTCTTTATACAGAATGTCTTCTCATGTGCTATCTGAGAAGCTGCAATGAAAAATGGACAATTCTCAAATTTGCAGACAGCTATAATCCTGTCTGGACAGTTCCTGTGGAAGGCATGGTTCCTATTTTGTGAGATGTGAAAATTAAGAAGTGCCCTCCTGAACTGGGTCACATCTAGGAAACAAAGCTTCTTCATAAATTGCTCTTCTGGGTTCTCCCTTTGCTCATCATACCAAACTCTGGGCTTCTTCTTTTTAGCCCTGCTCTTCCTATCAGCTGGAAGCTTCACACATGGTATTTGAGCCCCATCATTATCCTCATGACTTAGGTCACCAGGGTTGCTCTCCTCATCAGATGAAGGAAACCAATCTTCCTCAATAATCTCATCCAAACTAGAATGAGATCTTGTAGTTGGCCCCTTTCTTTTACTTCCTCTGCTACTTCCGCCTATGCTGCTCCCTTCCTCCTCCTCCTCCTCCTCCTCTAGTGCCTTCTCCTCCTCCTCCTCCTCCTCCTCCTCCTCCTCCTCATCTGCTTCATATGGCTCATCCACATCAGTGTCCCCTTCAATATGATGAAGTGGATCATCTCTATGCTTCTTCATTGCCTCAAGCCTAGCAATTATATCCTCATCTGCTAGTAAATCTGTGTCACTGTCACTATCAGTGAAATCTTCAGCCATTAGCTCTGGAAGTTTTCTTTTAGCTGCCTTGTATTTCTCTTTTTCTTTCCCCTTTTCCTGAACTTCTCAATCTCTTCATTCCTCTTCTGCTCCATCAGTTGCTCAATTTGCTCTTGATCTGGGTCTTGCTCCATGAAATACTCATGCCTCTCTTCACCAATCTCCATTGCAAATTCTGGTACTGGTGCACACTTCTGCTTCAAAAATGAACTCTCCTGTGTGTTAATGACCTGCACTGGCGCTGCTTGTGGCTTTGTTGGGCTGGGAAACAGTACTCCTGCTGTATCTATCTCATACACCACTGGCACACCTATTTCAGATAATGGAACCTGCTCCTCACAAACTGGTCCAATGTTCAAATCACTAGGTCTTGGAGCATCACTTCTGATGACTGTTATGTTCACCACCTTCTGACCTTTGATAACTAGGTCATCCAACATTTCCTCCACCTTATCATCATCTGTCAGTTCTTCCATACCTGAAACCCCAACACCTGGATCTCTGACATAATACATAAAGTCTGTCATCCCATAACCTTCAAGCTCTATAAGTGCAATCAGATTGTAAAATGTGATATCATCCACATTTAGGCTTCTTTCAAGATTATCTCTGTCATGGAAATGGAATCTGACTTCCCACACTTCATCATTCAATCTACAGTTCAAGTAAAGCAATTCAGTTCAAGTAAACAATTCAGTTAAAAATACAGTTTAAGTTAAAAATTCAGTTAAAAGTTAAAGATTCAGTTATATATTCAGTTAGTACAAACAATTCAGTTAATGTTTTACTTAAAGATTTAACTAAAGTTTCAGTTAAAATACAGTTTAAGTTAAAATTACAGTTTCAGTTAAAATACAGTTTAAGTTCAAATTACAGTTTCAGTTAAAATACAGTTTAAGTTAAAATTACAGTTTCAGTTAAAATTCAGTTAAAAGTTAAATATTCAGTTAGTACAAACAATTCAATTAATGTTTCACTTAAAGATTTAACTAAAGTTTCAGTTAAAAATACAGTTTAAGTTAAAATTACAGTTTCAGTTAAAATACAGTTTAAGTTAAAATTACAGTTTCAGTTAAAATTCAGTTAAAAGTTAAATATTTAGTTAGTACAAACAATTCAGTTAATGTTTCACTTAAAGATTTAACTAAAGTTTCAGTTAAAAATACAGTTTAAGTACAGGATTCAGTTATAAATTCAGTAACATTTTCATTTAAATATTCAGTTGTAAATTCAGTAATTGAGTAGGTTGAAATTGAGTTTAACATTCAGTAATTTCATGTAATTGAGTAGGTTCAAATTCAGTTTAACATTCAGTAATTTCAGTTAATGTTTAGGTGCCTACTACATACACTTAGAACCCTAGAACTACATAAACACTTCACTTACATGTCTGACCACATAAACAACCTACAACAATAATCCTATAACACTAGAATCACAAACACTTAGAACCCTAACCCTAGAAACCAAATCCGGGTACAGAAAGAGAAAACTTACGAGACACCGCCGAAGGAGGATGCGTAGTGATGGCTCCCCTCTGGATCTTCCTTCACGGCCTTGGCGAACGCCCTCGCCGCCGCGTACTCAACACAGTAAGACGGCGACGACGGCTGTGGAAGAGGCGGAGCCTGAGATGGGTTTGAACTGCCGCAAACCTCTGTTGGATCTGCAGGAGCACCACTGCCACCAGATGCATCGCCAGCACCACCGCCACCGCCATCATCACCGCCACGCGAGCTGGCCATCACCGGCGGCGAGCAAGGGCGAGAGAGGAAAGGGGAGCGGGGCAAGAGAGAGGACAGGGGCACGGGGGGGAGGGGGGACTGTCTCACAAGGACCGACCGGCGCGGCGGGTTGACCGTTTTCTTCCTAACGGCGCCGTTTGCCTGTCCGTCGAGCCACGTCCGCGTTTTCGGGGCCCACCTGTCGGAAAAGAGATCAAACGAGGCTAAACGGCTGTTCAGTGCTTTTTGCAACGGGTTAAGAGATTTTACGGTGTTTTTTGCAACAGATTAACGACTTGGTAGTTTCCTGCAAACCTAGCCACAAATGTGGTGGTTTCTTGCAATTGACTCCACTGGCGAAGCTGAATTGGGAAACTCAACAAATTTAAATGCTGCGTGACAAAATGGAAGCAGTATAAAATAAGAAAGCTCGGAGAGACGGAGTTTCAGGATTGTAAAACTTGAACTTGCAGGAAGACAAGAGATCGGATTAGCCATATCCTATACATTGATTTAAATAGTTGTACTGGTAAGCATGATGGTCCACAGTAATTGCACATCCGCTGGTACATCACAGCGCAACCCTTTCGAGGAGATCATCAAAGTTCAGTTCAACTAGCATCAGCTGAACATCACGGTAACTGAATGACATAACTGGCTGGCTAAGTATTCCTGAATAATCAGAGAAGGTAGTTCCAGCACAATCTAATTCTGGTCTCAGACTAAGCAAAACAAGGTATGCACCCACAGTAACGTCTTGTTTAGCTTCAGAAATACTTGCAAAACATGTATTAACTGAATTTAGGATTCTGGTGTCCACGGCATGGTCGTTTAGTAGTTTCCTAGATACTTGCATACCGTTAATAAAATTTAGGATTCTTTTGTCAATGGCAATGGTTTATCAGCACGAAACGGCAGTTTCGTCGCTGGGGGGATCACCGAGCGGCTCAAAAAGGTCAGCCCAATCAGCCTGCTTCATCTCGATTTCCTGCATCGAAGAGCAAAGATCACGACACGGTCAAAACAGAGATGGTACTACTTTGCTACGACAACACTACTGACTCTTGCACGGTGGCTTGGAAAAGACACCTGGCAGACTTCATTCCCAACCTGGAACTGCTCCTTCATGACCTCCAGCGTGGTTGCCGAAACGTGCACGGTCGAGTTTCTGCACGGGTACGCCGGGGTAATGATGGGCATGATATGCGTCCGGTCTTCACGATTGAAGCGTGCATCCCACACGGGAAAACCAAGTTCCCGATCTTCATGAATGGAACAGAGCATCACTGGGTTCGGCCAGTACCACTCGCCGAAGATGCTAAAGAACATCGTGACCAGCGTGCTTGGCGCAGCATTAGGGTAGGCCAGGCAGATACACGCAACCATCACAGGGCAATCGACCTCTCTGAGATAACCTGGGGCCTAGCAAAGCACACAATTAGCTCAGCATAACAGCTCAAGCAGACGTTGCCAACAGGGTGATTAAACCTGACTTACATTAACGCAAATGCCTCTTCTTTTCGCCCAGTACTTCACACACCTTAAAGTTGTTCGAAAGTTCTACGGTCAAGTGTGTAAATCATTATGGTGCCATCTTTGAAGAAGAAATAAAGGGGGAAACAATGGAATGGAAAACAAGAGCCAACCTCAATATTTGGAACAAGATCAAGAATTTGGTCTACCACTCTGCACTCGCTAAGACTTCGGAGATTTACTTCATCAACACCAGAAAGCACTGAATTTTGAGAGATATCCAGATCCTGCAGCAGTGCATTAAGAGCAAAAGTTATGGCTTGAGACATTCGACGTAAAATAGGGCAAGAGGCAGGAAGTGGACTAAAAGATAAATAATTTTCTTTCATTATTTAAGACAGAATGGCACAAGCAACTAAGGCTGAGGGCCACAGGTGAAGTGTTGCATTGATGGCTGTAAACACCCCAAGACTGTTAGAGAAGAACTGCCAGTTAAACATGTGTATCCAAATATGAATGAAAATAAGGAATAAACATTCTGTTATATGCATCTCCCTAGAACAAAACATCAGAAGGTATCCATAAAAAGCTAATGGCCACAACTAAATGTGATTATTCTGCCAAAAAATGTGAAACTCGTAAATCATGATGAATGGAAGATTCAAGTGTTCCACTAGTGAATGTTAAACGGCAAGAAAGTTAGATTGCCGTCCAAGATACTATCAACATTGCAACAACTGACCTACACCAAAAAAAGTCATGCGACTGGGAAATTCTACAGCAATGTGTGCATATCATTATATTGCCATCCTAGGAGAAGAAATAAAGAAATTTTTGGGGCACAAAACAAAATGCCAGCTTCAATATTTGGAACAATGAGGCATATGACAGAACTTCCCTATCACTTCTTCCAATCAGAAACAAAGTCAGAACAGCAGGAAAGTGATAACTGATAAGCACCCCCATCTAATACTCCCTCTCCCCCAAAATATAAGGCTTGCTTGACCCTCTTTCGGTCTTCATCACACAACTTTGACTATGATTTTTATTTATTGTATGTCGATAAAATTACTATAAAGACATATGAATAAAATGTTTTCCAAGACAAATACGATGATACCATTTATACATGTTTAATCCATGCACTTTGGTATATATTGATCGTCAAAGTTGTGCATCAAAGACCATGCAAAGTCAAGCGTACGTACATTTTGGGGAGGAGGAAGTACATCACATATACTCCCTCCGTTTGGAAATACTTGTCTTAGAAATGGTTGTATCTAGAACTAAAACAAGTCTAGATACAACCATTTCTAGGACAAGTATTTCCGAACGGAGGGAGTACAATGGATGGCCAGATACAACTACGCTACATACCTAACAAAGCTACAACATTAACAGACTAGCTCATAACATGGACTTCTGTTATTACCATAAAGTAAATACACGTATAACAGACAGTAATGCATAGCTATGTTTAAACTAAGATAGTAGGTGCTAGAACAAAATTTCTTACATATTTTCTTACTAAAATATGCTTAATGGAGAAAAGTTAAAACATCACATATACCATGAGTCCATGACACACATAAATAATAGCTTAAGGTATGTATAGGAAAGCAAACAAGTGCATGTCGACTTATTACAAACTTACCGATGGCACCACTGCAAGAGAAACATTGGCATAAAGAAGGTTAATTGATATTCCGTGGAGCTTAAATTTCATAGCAGGGAAATGTGCATCAGGGAGAGGTTGCAGTTCAGACACTTCTTCCATTTGTGCCAGTATGCCACATAGTATAGTAAAGAAATCCTGCTGAAGTAAGAGCAGTATGTTAGGAAATAAAAATGATGTGTCTTAAAGTATAAACAACACTTATTGCACATGATGAAAGGAAAAAAGATACCTCACGGTTCACATACTTTGGTCCAACACATAAAGTATCGATGTCAGCCCCAGGTTCATCAACCTATCAATGCAGGCATACCAAATTATGCACATGTGAATAATTTCATGAGTAGGGCAGGCATCAACATGCCCAAGTATAACAAAAAGGAAAACACTAATTTCTATGCAACAACGTAGACAAAAAGATTACCTGATGCATTTGAGCTCATATGCTTTAGAAGTGGTTTTAGAAAGTTACTAACTCACTGGCAAGCAATCTCAAATAAGTATCAGCAAAAAAAGGGTTACTTACTAACCCGGAGCCTGTTCTTTAAGGCGGCTAAACAAACATATGCTGTGATAGGTAAAATACCCTTTAAAACAGGACTGATTCCAGAGTCTATGCTGTTCACCAATCAACGTGGTGCTCTATATCTGTGAGACTGTGACTGAGAACTGAAAACAGAGTATACCGAAAAGTGGAACACTCAATCCTAAGCAGCCAGATGCAGTTGAGCCAGTTGGCATACAATTGTTGAAAACCAAATTAAGGGTGTGTGGCATTTCCATATCCTGGTGTCTTTATCTCTAAAGAACACTAATACTCTGTCTGGTAATATTAAGTTACTAACTGGAAGCCTCTTTTAGTGCAGCTAAACAAATATATGCTCACATACGTTGCCTATTCTCTAGAACAGCGCTGATTCCAAAATAAGCAAAGCAAAGCATGTGCATTACCCCTAGATGGTATGACCCGAAGGTGAAAAGCACGGCATTTGCATTGACTTGGCCTCTCTGACTAGCCAACTCCTTCACCCACTCTTTCACAATCTGCATTTCAAACATGGATATTGTTCACCAGACGATAAATTACCAAAAGGTAATGACAACTCGCACATGGCAAGAGAAAACAGCTACCTTGTCAAGCTTCCCTAGCACCTCTTCTTGCCTAGCGGCCTCCTCCTTGCTCTTGTACAAACCCAGCTCGACCAAAAGCTGCGATTTTGATCAACAAGCAAGGCAAGACGATACTTCTAAGCAACAGAATCGCAGCCTCGGAGCGAACAAGCTGAAAGAATAATCGAATCAGAGCAGCAAATCGGTTCGAACCTGCTTCAATTCCTCCGTGCTGTGGAGGTCAGCCTCCAGCGGCCCGTCAAAGGACCTCGCGGGCGTCACCCCCAGCTTCCTCTTGGGGAAGCTCGTTGGGGAAGAGCTCCTCATCGGGTCTCACGGGAACCTCGGAGCCCTTAGGTGATCCTCCGCCGTCGGAGGTCTTGCTAGGGTCGGCGGTCCGGCGATGGTGGGGAGAGAGCGGTGGGGATTTCGGGAGGGGCGGGGGTTACGGTGATTCGGCGCGAGATTTCCCTCCAGAACGTTTTGGCCTCTTGGGCTGAGCACTGATTATGTAAAAAATAAAAATCGGAGCAGATATCCAAAATTTACCTGATTTTTTTCAGCTAAAAAAAATCTTTTTTTTATATTTCTTGCTTCACGATGAAGAGAGGTGTTCTTTCCAAACACAAAACGGATGTAGATGCTGACACACACGTAGACACAGACTCAATGAATGCACATCCATGCACATTGTAACCCGCGAGCTCCTTCGATACATTGAGCAGACAGATCTTGAGATTAACGATGTCATCACACGCATATCTATTGACACATCACCTACCGGAAGAATAGCACCGTTAAATTCTAGAATAATTATAGAAGATGGAAACACCCCATGTACCAAGTCCAATGCTTACACCTTGATGAGCAGAGTCCACCACAAAGAACCTAATTAATTGAGAACTTTTTTTGCAAGAGATGAAGTGTAATTGTGTTTGGCTTTTGAGTATACATTTTTGGATAAAAGGCGCTTTTATTGACTAAAATATAACATCAAGCAGATACAAATCATGGTGAACACCCGGCCTTTACATAGCAAAAATGCTAGAGTTACGGGATTTCCCCTACGGTCGATGGTTACGGGATTGCGTGTCCTACTCTCATTGATACTCTCGCCGTGAATTCAGCAGTGGGACCCAAACGTGATAAAACCCAAATCTCCACCTCATCTCCGTAAGTAGTTTCCGTAAAAATTGTCCGTAGCTGTAACAAAGTTCTTTACATAGTTAAGATGCACACAGCCAAAACCAACAATCCAACTAAAAGAAAATAAAAAAAAGCGATATATCAACAACAGCAGAGTCATATAACTGACATTATGTCTATGTAGAAGAAGATGGTAGACTCATCCAGAGATCACGTACACCACATCCAAGCTAACCGCATGCACATCGCATGTGTGTGCACTTTCCCTCGACTACTCACCATTTCTATCGACAATAAGAAGAGAAATGGACCCGTTTCCTCGCAGCCCATGGGGTCCCCATCCTCTGCATGACACTCCGGTGGCAAGGGGAGTGGAGAATCCAAGTGCTTTGGTCTATGACCGTAGATAGGTTTAGTTTTTTTTTTCATGGCGGCATCAGTTTGGTGGTAACGGTGGCCGTGCCGAGAAAAAGCCAACTCCATCTTCACATGGTCGGTGTTCTCGGTGATGGTGACGAAGAGTTAGTGAGGTGTTTTCTTCCATTCATTTGGATTGGTAGATCGAGGGGTTCATGGGTTCGTCTCATGGCGGTGATGGAGATAAAACTTCATTTGTATCTTAGCAATACACCTCCTGTGTTGTTGGGAGGTCAGATGGATTTGTATATCTGTTGTCACTAGGATCGGCCACTTTGTCGAGTGCCCAAGAAACTCGGCAAAGACTTTGTCGAGAACTGTTCTAGGCAAAAGGCATACGACGTACACCCCTCACGCAAACAGAACTTTGTCGTGTGTCGTCTTTTGGGCACTCGGTATACATGTTGCCAAGAACCAAAGGGGTCCTCTCGGCAAAGTAAAATGACTTCATGGCCGTCAGTCGAGAACGGACCCGTCAGGTTTTTGCCGGCTACTCTCGGGGAAACTCGGTAAACACCTTCCTAGTTGTCGAGCTGCAACTCTCAGCTTACCTAGCACCAACAACTCCCCAGGTTCTCGGCAAATAGTTAGCCGAGCCGCCAGCACCAGCCACGTGGCCTTATACCCGAGAGCTATGCTCGGAAAAGACATTATTGCTGAAGGGCACTCTCGTAAAAACACATTGTATGCCCGAAAATGACTTTTTGTGGTTAAGTCAATTGACCTTGATTAATTATGCCTTCACATGTACAGATCGCACACAAAGCACAATCTCTTGTGTACAAGTTTGGGCGATAATGCACCACTGCATTCTAAGACGTTTTTACAGTTTAATTTAAACTGTGAGGTTTTTTGCCGACTACTCGCAGAGGAACTCCGTGAACACCTTCCTAGTTGTCGAGCTCGGCTTACCTAGCACCAACAACTCCCCGAGTTCTCAGTAAATAGTTAGCCGAGCTGCTAGCACCAGTCACGTGGCCTTATACCTGAGAGCTGTGCTCGGAAAAAACATTATTGCCGAGTGGCCCTCTCATAAAAACACATTGTATGCTCGGAAATGACTTTTGGTGGTTAAATTAATTGGCCCCGACTTATTAGACCTTCACATGTACAGATCGCACACAAAGCACGATCTCTCGTGCACAAGTTTGGGCGATAATGCACCACCGCATTCTAAGAAGTTTTTACAGTTTAATTTAAACTGCAAGGTAGCACTAATCAACAACGGTGCATGCGTGAATACAATAAGGTCTTACTAGACCAGCAGCGCGCCTTGGCGCGCGTTGCTGGGTCACAGCACTTGTGGCTAAGCACATGCACAGTTCTACTATAATTAAGCAACATGACAAAAGTTTTGCTGCAGTATCTGTACCACCAGCCACTCAATTGTATAAGTGCCTGTACATGGTATGAAGTTTAGACAACCTTCTATAGAATTTGATAGATGAGGATTAGATCATTTATATAGAAAGAAATACAGTCTGCAGGTCGAAAGACCGTTCATAATAATTAGAGCAGGTCATTTATATAAAAAAAAAGTCTGAGTAGCGCATTAAGCGGCAGCCAAACAGTAGAAAATATTAAAAGCAAGGCATTTATACAAAAATGGCTAGTGACAATCAGGTAGCAGCCTAAAATAGTTGCAAGAATGACAGAAGTCAATGCCAACAAATATGTTATCTGCCGGAGTCTTCGGATTTCCTTCGTCAAGAATGGCTTAAGTTCCTCGTAGCAGGAAAAGTTTAGTAATGCTGACCCAAGTGAAGAAAAAAATTACTTTCCTGGATAAAACAACAATCTGAAGAAAAAATTAAACCTCTCCCCATAAAACTATAGTTCAGTCTTCAGTAATTAATTCAACATCAACAGTATATGCGAACATCAGGAGGGAAGCATATGTTCCTTTTGCATTTGACAATTAAACCTCTCACCAAAAAAGGCAGTCTGCAAAAGCATGGTTCCAAACATTTTAGAGCGTGTTGGCAATACAAAGCAAAAAAAAAGCAATAACTGGTCGTACAACAAAGCAGGAGTGCATATGAGCTACTACTGTGACGTTTAGTTATGGCTCAAGTGTAGCATAATAAGATCATGTTCATAAACTGCAAAACAATAACAAAAGACCTCGATTTATTATTTTCCATGGATTTAAGTATTTTCCATGAGAAATTTCTGCTGCAACCAAGCCTCCAGCTCAAACCAAAATATTTTAGCATCACTACTTGAGTAGTTTTTTGTTTTCTGTAAGGTGTAGATCTGATGCTACACACTCTCATCAGTGTGCAGTAGTAATTTATGATTCGGGTATAATGGATACTCGAGAGTTTTTCTTTTCTTCAAATGAGGTATACAACTATACACACTGGATAGTTGAGTTCCATGGTAATAAATATTCAGAGAAGAAATATATCACGACAGTCATTGTAACTCATTTCATGTAACGAAAATCACAAAAGGGGGAAGTTGCTTTCATGAAAGAATCTAAAATCATTCACTGGATAACAAATATTGTTTATCTACTACTCCCCCCCGTCCGAAAATACTTGTCGGAGAAATGGATGAAAATAGATGCATCTAGAACAAAAATACGTCTAGATACATCTATCTCTCCGACAAGTATTTTCAGACGGAGGGAGTACCAATTATATATCACATGTGATGTATGTACATTACCAAAACAGAGCAAGTAACAGGAAGCACATTATTATTTTGACCTGAAGTGTATGCAGATGGCACAAACAGGATATTCTAATTATTCTACTGGCTCTAGGCCCAAAAGAATGAGCAAGAAAATAAATTTGCCTGATAAAAAAAATCCATGCATGACTTGAAAAAGTATTTCTCTTCCCCTTGATCACTATCGTGATATAACCTATTATTGTCCACCTTTATTTATCATTTCTTTTGGTAGAGAGCAGGTGGTCAAATAGATGCCACAGAATACTGATAATTAGTCCCAACAATGTGGTGATGTAAACCGCTTGATCACATTCATTATTATACTTCTACTCTACCTCTGACCCTGATCTCCATTGTCTTAATTTAACTTTTGAACCTCTGGGAAATTCATGTTAAGCATGAAAATATGAGATGCAGAAGATCTATGAAAGTAATAAAACTAACTTAAGCTTATGTTCCCCTGTTCCCCAATATGGCAAATACAGAGCTTTACATTCATTGCATGATGCACATCCTATGGATTGTTTACTTAGTAATTAGTAATTGCTATTCTTCCCTTGGAACATTTCTGCTACTTAGTATAGAAATTTTACTGCACGCCTCTATTTGAACCAAGCAATGTGTATTGTAGGAACTAAAACATATGCAAGGATAACCTAAAACTTGATCCTCGATTGAGTGAACTGCTCAATCGAGTAAACTACTCAGTACTCGATACTATACAAAGTGCAAAGGAACATAAAAGATGTTCTAACCAGATCCAACTGATGTTTCTCCAGGAACCCACAATTCCATCTTTTGCAGAGCTCGAGATCCAACGGCCAAGATCACAGACAAACAACATACATATTACCAATTACCATGCCTGACCGACTGAGAGCAAACTAAGAAATCAAGTTTCCGATTGAAAAGAAACATCAAGCATCTATCAAAACTAAGTAACCAGATTGTTGATAATGGAATCATAATCATAACTAAATTATAAACTCACCCTTCACTTGCATCTGCAACATCTCTATAGCATGAATTGAGTTTTTACTGGCATCCACTTCATTCAAAGCTAAGCCAAAATCAGGAGTGAAATCTGTCAAGGTAGCACTTGATTCATTACCAAAACTGTAATCACTTCAACTCCCAAAGCTTTTAATGGAGGGAAGCTTCAAAGAGACTGGTAATAAAAAGTGAACATGAAACTAAACTTAATCAGCTAGTGAAGCTACCAGCACCAGCAGGTCTGCATCTTCATAGACAGTGCAACTACTTGCTGGTCCGATAGTAATCTACAAACAACTGGAGCAACCATTCAGGCATAGGCAAGAATAGGGACATAGAAACTAATAATGGAAAACAACAAAATTGGGCACTCACCACCTCACCTCCAGTCAATGGCGATGCCTCCAGGAAAAGCCGCTGGGCCAGCGGCAGCCAATGCCCCTACCAGTGATGGACATGAAATGGTGGAGAAGGGGGAGCGGCGAGGGGGGCTCCTACCGGTGGGTGGTAACGGAGGCGACCATAGTTGACCGGGGCAACAACCACTCCCGTGGGGGCCGGCGGCGAGCGGCGCTACTCCTACTGACCGCCGAGGGGGTGGGGAGGAGGAGACTGAATGCAATGCCTAGAAAGCAATGTAACCCCTTCTAAAAATAATGAACTGTTAGAAATGATGCCCCGCAAAAAGATATGATTGTCACTCTCTAGCTTTCATAGTTTCAGAACAAAAACAAAAGGACCGGAAAGCAACCATTTCCTGAAATCACATCTCAGTTCCTATTTAAAGAAGTAACATGTCAAAGCAAGCAAATTTATTAAATCTGGGTGTTTGTTTAAAAAGAACTATATACAAAGTAAACTGTGTGTAAAATGACATTTAGGTTCTTGTAAATCATTTAACTCTCCAAGAATAATTCCAGTAAAATCATCATTGCTAAATCATTTAACTCTCCACTTGACATTCATAAAATTTCCATATTCATTATCTGCATCACTAATCATACGTATGGATACTACTTCAGTGATTAAAGGCCCTTGATCTACCATTTATCCATATGAGATCAGCCCAACGTCTGTCAATCCAAGCCTTGCAGCAGATACCTAGAAACCTGAAAGACAAAATATCATACGTTACCAACTCAAATATGATTCATGATGCAGAGAAAACCGGTCAATGACACGCGTTTTTTATTTCTCATCAACATTACCAACTCTTAGTATTGGACCCAAGCAAGAACATGATCCGCTGTCTCTCTCTTTCTTTCAGAACCAAAATCTTGATCCTAACCCACTGCACACAATACATATTTGCTTAAGGGAGCACCCAACTTTCACATTCTAGTCTGCACAACAATCCTATCGCTCAAATATTTGCTACGGGGCTGCAACACAACTACGAAACAAATAAATAATTCTAATAGGAATGTCATTGATGATTCTATTCCCAAATGAAACCAGATAAATAAGAAACAAAGGGGCAGCAAGGCTTGACTACAGATCCTCCAAACTCATCGTCCCAGGCTCCATTGACTACTTTTCTTGCTACAAATCCACATCTGATGGGGGCATATCCTTGAAGTAAAAGCATGAACATGTAATGCCAAATAGTAGAATTTGGAAAAGATAAGTACCTGCACAGAGCTATATTAAAAGCAGTAGCAATGACCCCAACCTGGAGGAGCAGCAATTACAGATAGTGTCTGTCCCAAACAGAAGAGCATCACTGGCCATCAATCAGCTACAAAGCACCTAGTTAAAATTAACAAACCCTAACCACATCCCTGCGAATCACGATAAATAGACCTAGATAAGCAGCGGGACGGAACAAAGTGAGTATATAGGACCAATTAAGGGAGCAAGAAAGAACCTCTTCCATCTCCGTCAGGTGGCCAAGTTGACAGTAAGTGATGCGCACGATGTGAGTGTCACCACCCGCCGATCCAGCTGCAAGACGACGAATGAATCAAGAACATCTACACAACAGATGGCTAGGAGGGGACCGTACAAGAGCGGGAGGAAGAGCACCTGAAGGACAAGGACAATGGTGATGTGGATGGCCGTCTCGGCGACTCATGCTCCTCCCGTGATGGCGAGGCGCTGCCGTCGCCTTTGGCCCTGCCTCGTTGGTGACGCGGCGACACGCAGGTCGTCGCACGCGCAGAGGTGGCTACCGGCCGAGAAGATGAACTAGAGGCCGCGGAGGCGTGCTTGACTAGACCCTCGTACGGTATTGCCCAGCCACCAACCTTGCTCCTATGCTGCCGCTCACTATCGCCGTGTCAAGGGAGGAGGAGGGGGTGGCCACGCGAGAGGGACGGGGAGAGCAGCGGCGGAGGCTAGCTCGGCGACGGGAGAGGAGACCGAACGGGAGCGCGGCGGTGGCTGCAAGAGCGAAGGGAAGGGGCGCGGTGGGGATCGAGGCTAGGGTTATCACCCAATCGATGCCCTCCTCTCCTTTACACAGATATGACCCACCCACAGATCGCCACGCAGGGGTAAGGACGCGAAATCCCACTAATGCCCTCGGTGGGATCAAGTAATTACAGGCGGTTGCATGCAATTTTGACCGCGGGCCAACCACACCGGACCTTTGTGCACCCATAGTCGCAGACAACGGTGGCCCACCAGCCACACGCCCCATGAGTCAGGGAGAGATGACCAATATTTTGGGGTAAGAGGAAAAAGGCACTGTCCGCTGCTCCGGTTGCAAATTTTATTCAACGGCTCAGTGTTGGGGAACGTAGTAATTTCAAAAAAATTTCTATGCACACGCAAGATCATGGTGATGCATAGCAACGAGGGGAGAGTGTGATCTACGTACCCTTGTAGATCGACAACGGAAGCGTTTGGTTGATGTAGTCGTACGTCTTCACGGCCCGACCGATCAAGCACCGAAACTACGGCACCTCCGAGTTCTAGCACACGTTCAGCTCGATGACGATCCCCGGACTCCGATCCAGCAAAGTGTCGGGGAAGAGTTCCGTCAGCACGACGGCGTGGTGACGCTCTTGATGTACTACTGTCGCAGGGCTTCGCCTAAGCACCGCTACAATATTATCGAGGACTATGGTGGAAGGGGGCACCGCACACGGCTAAGAATATGATCACGTGGATCAACTTGTGTGTCTCTGGGGTTCCCCTGCCTCTGTATATAAAGGATCAAGGGGGGGGGGGGGTGCGGCCGGCCTAGGAGAGGCGCGCCAGGAGGAGTCCTACTCCCTCTGGGAGTAGGATCCCCCCCCCCCCCCCAATCCTAGTTGGAATAGGATTCGCGGAGGGGGGAAAAGAGAGAGGGGGGCCGGCCCCCTCTCCTTGTCCTATTCGGACCAAGGGAGGGGAGGGGCGCGCGGCCCATCTTGGGCTGCCCCTTCTCTTTTCCACTAAGGCCCACTAAGGCCCATATAGCTCCCGGGGGGTTCCGGTAACCTCCCGGTACTCCGGTAAAATTCCGATTTCACCCGGAACACTTCCGATATCCAAACATAGGCTTCCAATATATCAATCTTTATGTCTCGACCATTTCGAGACTCCTCGTCATGTCCGTGATCACATCCGGGACTCCGAACAACCTTCGGTACATCAAAACATATAAACTCATAATATAACTGTCATCAAAACCTTAAGCGTGCGGACCCTACGGGTTCGAGAACAATCTAGACATGACCGAGACACGTCTCCGGTCAATAACCAATAGCGGGACCTGGATGCCCATATTGGCTCCTACATATTCTACGAAGATCTTTATCGGCCAGACCGCATAACAACATACGTTATTCCCTTTGTCATCGGTATGTTACTTGCCCGAGATTCGATCGTCAGTATCCAATACCTAGTTCAATCTCGTTACCGGCAAGTCTCTTTACTCGTTCCGTCATACATCATCCCGCAACTAACTCATTAGTTGCAATGCTTGCAAGGCTTAAGTGATGTGCATTACCGAGAGGGCCCAGAGATACCTCTCCGACAATCGGAGTGACAAATCCTAATCTCGAAATACGCCAACCCAACATGTACCTTTGGAGACACCTGTAGAGCTCCTTTATAATCACCCAATTACGTTGTGACGTTTGGTAGCACACAAAGTGTTCCTCCGGCAAACGGGAGTTGCATAATCTCATAGCCATAGGAACATGTATAAGTCATGAAGAAAGCAATAGCAACATACTAAACGATCGGGTGCTAAGCTAATGGAATGGGTCATGTCAATCAGATCATTCATCTAATGATGTGATCCCGTTAATCAAATAATTAACAACTCTTTGTCCATGGTTAGGAAACATAACCATCTTTGATTAACGAGCTAATCAAGTAGAGGCATACTAGTGACACTCTGTTTGTCTATGTATTCACACATGTATTATGTTTCCGGTTAATACAATTGTAGCATGAATAATAAACATTTATCATGAAATAAGGAAATAAATAATAACTTTATTATTGCCTCTAGGGCATATTTCCTTCAGTCTCCCACTTGCACTAGAGTCAATAATCTAGATCACATCACCATGTGATTAACATCGATAGTTCACATCATCATGTGATTAACACCCATAGTTCACATCGCCATGTGACCAACACCCAAAGGGTTTACTAGATTCAGTAATCTAGTTCACATCGCTTATGTGATTAACACCCAAAGAGTACTAAGGTGTGATCATGTTTTGCTTGTGAGATAAGTTTAGTCAACGGGTCTGCCATATTCAGATCCGTATGTATTTTGCAAATTTCTATGTCAGCAATGCTCTGCACGGAGCTACTCTTAGCTAATTGCTCTCACTTTCAATATGTATCCAGATTTAGACTTAGAGTCATCTAGATTAGTGTCAAAATTTGCATCGATGTAAACCTTTACGACGAACCCTTTTTGTCACGTCCATAATTGAGAAACATATCCTTATTCCACTAAGGATAATTTTGACCGCTGTCCAGTGATCTACTCCTAGATCACTATTGTACTCCCTTGCCAAAATCAGTGTAGGATATACAATAGATCTGGTACACAGCATGGCATAATTTATAGAACCTATGGCCAAGGCATAGGGAATGACTTTCATTCTCTTTCTATCTTCTGTCGTGGTCGTGTTTTGAGTCTTACTCAATTTCACACCTTGTAACACAGGCAAGAACTCTTTCTTTGACTATTCCATTTTGAACTACTTCAAAATCTTGTCAAGGTATGTACTCATTGAAAAAACTTATCAAGCGTTTTGATCTATCTCTATAGATCTTGATGCTCAATATGTAAGTAGCTTCACCAATGTCTTTGTTTGAAAAACTCCTTTCAAATACTCCTTTATGCTTTGCAGAATAATTCTACATTATTTCCGATCAACAATATGTCATTCACATATACTTATCAGAAATGCTGTAGTGCTCCCACTCACTTTCTTGTAAATATAGACTTCACCGCAAGTCTGTATAAAACTATATGCTTTGATCAACTTATCAAAGCGTATATTCCAACTCCGAGATGCTTGCACCAGTCCATAAATGGATCGCTGGAGCTTGCATATTTTGTTAGCACCTTTAGGATTGACAAAACCATCTTGTTGCATCACATACAACTCTTTTTTAATAAATCCATTAAGGAATACAGTTTTGTTTACCCATTTGCCAGATTTCATAAAATGCGGCAATTGCTAACATGATTCAGACAGACTTAAGCATAGATACGAGTGAGAAACTCTCATCATAGTCAACACCTTGAACTTGTCGAAAACCTTTTGCGACAATTCTAGCTTTGTAGATAGTAACACTACTATTAGCGCCCGTCTTCCTCTTGAAGATCCATTTAATCTCAATGACTCGCCGATCATTGGGCAAGTCAATCAAAGTCCATACTTTGTTCTCATACATGGATCTTATCTCAGATTTCATGGCCTCAAGCCATTTCGCGGAATATGGGCTCATCATCGCTTCCTCATAGTTCGCAAGTTCGTCATGGTCTAGTAACATGACTTCCAAAACAGGATTACCGTACCACTCTGGTGCGGATCTCAGTCTGGTTTACCTACGAGATTCGGTAGTAACTTGATATGAAGTTACATGATCATCATTATTAGCTTCCTCACTAATTGGTGTAGTAGTCACAAGAACATATTTCTGTGATGAACTACTTTCCAATAAGGGAGAAGGTACAATTACCTTATCAAGTTTTCTACTTTCCTCCCACTCACTTCTTTCGAGAGAAACTCCTTCTCTAGAAAAACTCCGAATTCAGCAACAAAAGTCTTGCCTTCAGATTTGTGATAGAAGGTGTACCCAAAAGTCTCCTTTGGGTATCCTATGAAGACATATTTCTCCGATTTGGGTTTGAGCTTATTAGGATGAAAATTTTGTTGGAAATATGCCCTAGAGGCAATAATAAAAGCATTATTATTATATTTCCTTGTTCATGATAATTGTCTTTATTCATGCTATAATTGTGTTATCCAAAAATCGTAATACATGTGTGAATAACAGACACCAACATGTCCCTAGTAAGCCTCTAGTTGACTAGCTCGTTGATCAACAGATAGTCATGGTTTCCTAACTATGGACATTGGATGTCATTGATAACGAGATCACATCATTAGGAGAATGATGTGATGGACAAGACCCAATCCTAAACATAGCTTAAAGATAGTATACTTCGTTTGCTAGAGTTTTCCAATGTCAAGTATCTTTTCCTTAGACCATGAGATCGTGTAACTCCCGGATACCGTAGGAGTGCTTTGGGTATACCAAACGTCACAACATAACTGGGTGACCATAAAGGTAGACTACGGGTATCTCCGAAAGTATCTGTTGGGTTGACACGGATCAAGACTGGGATTTGTCACTCCGTATGACGGAGAGGTATCACTGGGCCCACTCGGTAATGCATCATCATAATGAGCTCAAAGTGACCAAGTGTCTGGTCACGGGATCATGCATTACGGTACGAGTAAAGTGACTTGCCCGTAACGAGATTGAACGAGGTATTGGGATACCGACGATCGAATCTCGGGCAAGTAACATACCGATTGGCAAAGGGAATTGTATACGGGGTTGCTTGAATCCTCGACATCGTGGTTCATCCAATGAGATCATCATGGAGTATGTGGGAACCAACATGGGTATCCAGATCCCGTTGTTGGTTATTGACCGGAGAGTCGTCTCGGTCATGTCTACATGTCTCCCGAACCCGTAGGGTCTACACACTTAAGGTTCGGTGACACTAGGGTTGTAGGGATATGTATATGCAGTAACCCGAATGTTGTTCGGAGTCTCGGATGAGATCCCGGACGTCACGAGGAGTTCCGAAATGGTCCGGAGGTAAAGAATTATATATAGGAAGTGCTGTTTTGGCCATCGGGACAAGTTTTGGGGTTATCGGTATTGTACCGGGACCACCGGAAGGGTCCCGGGGGCCCACTGGGTGGGGCCACCTGCCCCGGGGGGCCACATGGGCTGTAGGGGGTGCGCCTTGGCCTACATGGGCAAAGGGCACCAGCCCCAAGGGGCCCATGCGCCTAGGGTTTCCAAAGGGGAGGAGTCCTACTAGTGGAAGGCACCCCTAGGTGCCTTGGGGGGAGGGAAACCTCCCTTGGCCGCCGCCCCCCTAGGAGATTGGATCTCCTAGGGCCGGCGCCCCCCTAGGCCCTCCTATATATAGTGGGGGAAGGAGGGCTGTTTGATCCACGCCTTTGGTGCCTCCCTCTCCCTCTCCAACACCTCCTCCTCCATAGAGCTTGGCGAAGCCCTGCCGGAGTACTGCAAGCTCCATCACCACCACGCCGTCGTGCTGCTGCTGGAGCCATCTTCCTCAACCTCTCCTCTCCTCTTGCTGGATCAAGAAGGAGGAGACGTCATCCGCTCCGTACGTGTGTTGAACACGGAGGTGCCGTCCGTTCGGCGCTTGGTCATCGGTGATTTGGATCACGTCGTGTACGACTATTTCATCCATGTTCTTTGAACGCTTCCGCTCGCGATCTACAAAGGTATGTAGATGCATCCGATGACTCGTTGCTAGATGAACTCATAGATAGATCTTGGTGAAACCGTAGGAAGTTTTTTGTTTTCTGCAACGTTCCCCAACAGTGGTATCAGAGCCAGGTTTATGCGTAGTTCTTCTTGCGCGAGTAGAACACAATTTGTTGTGGGCGTAGATGTTGTCAACTTTCTTGCCGCTACTAGTCTTATCTTGCTTCAACGGTATTGTGGGATGAAGCGGCCCGGACCAACCTTACACGTACGATTACGTGAGACCGGTTTCACCGACGAACATGCACTAGTTGCATAAGGTGGCTGGCGGGTGTCTGTCTCTCCCACTTTAGTCGGAGCGGATTCGATGAAAAGGGTCCTTATGAAGGGTAAATAGAAGTTGACAAATCACGTTGTGGCTTTCACGTAGGTAAGAAAACATTCTTGCTAGAACCCTAATTCAGCCACGTAAAACTTGCAACAACAATTAGAGGACGTCTAACTTGTTTTTGCAGCAAGTGCTTTGTGATATGATATGGCCAAAGTCGTGATGAATGATGAATGATCTATATGTGATGTATGAGATGTTCATGCTATTGTAATAGGAATCACGACTTGCATGTCGATGAGTATGACAACCGGCAGGAGCCATAGGAGTTGTCTTTATTTTTATATGACCTGCGTGTCATTGAGAAACGCCATGTAAATTACTTTACTTTATTGCTAAACGCGTTAGCCATAGTAGTAGAAGTAATAGTTGGCGAGCAACTTCATGGAGACACGATGATGGAGATCATGGTGTCAAGCCGGTGACAAGATGATCATGGAGCCCCAAGATGGAGATCAAAGGAGCTATGTGATATTGGCCATATCATGTCACTATTATTATTTGATTACATGTGATGTTTATCATGTTTTGCATCTTGTTTACTTAGAACGACGGTAGTAAATAAGATGATCCCTCATAATAATTTCAAGCAAGTGTTCCCGCTAACTGTGCACCGTTGCGATAGTTCGTTGTTTCAATGCACCACGTGATGATCGGGTGTTTGATTCAAACGTTCACATACAACGGGTGTAAGACAGATTTACACATGCAAACACTTAGGTTGACTTGACGAGCCTAGCATGTACAGACGTGGCCTCGGAACACAGAAGACCGAAAGGTCGAGCATGAGTCATATAGAAGATACGATCAACATGAAGATGTTCACCGACGTTGACTAGTTCGTCTCACGTGATGATCGTACACGACCTAGTTAACTCGGATCATGTTATACTTAGATGACTGGAGGGATGTCTATCTGAGTGGGAGTTCATTGAATAATTTGATTAGATGAACTTAATTATCATGAACTTAGTCTAAAAATATTTACAATATATCTTGTAGATCAAATGGCCAACGTAGTCCTCAACTTCAACGCGTTCCTAGAGAAAACCAAGCTGAAAGACGATGGCAGCAACTACACGGACTGGGTCCGGAACCTGAGGATCATCCTCATAGCTGCCAAGAAAGATTATGTCCTACAAGCACTGCTAGGTGAAGCTCCCGTCCCACAGAACCAAGACGTTATGAACGCTTAGCAGACACGTGTTGATGATTACTCCCTCATTCAGTGCGGCATGCTTTACAGCTTAGAGCCGGGGCTCCAAAAGCGTTTTGAGAGACATGGAGCATATGAGATGTTCGAAGAGCTGAAAATGGTTTGTCAAGCTCATGCCCGGATCGAGAGATATGAAGTCTCCGACAAATTCTTCAGCTGTAAGATGGAGGAAAATAGTTCTGTCAGTGAGCATATACTCACTATGTCTGGGTTACATAACCGCTTGACTCAGCTGGGAGTTAATCTCCCGGATGATGCGGTCATTGACAGAATCCTCCAGTCACTTCCACCAAGCTACAAGAGCTTTGTGATGAACTTCAATATGCAGGGGATGGAAAAGACCATTCCTGAGGTATTTGCAATGCTGAAATCAGCAGAGGTAGAAGTCAAGAAGGAACATCAAGTGTTGATGGTCAATAAAACCACTAAGTTCAAGAAGGGCAAGGGTAAAAAGAACTTCAAGAAGGACGGCAAGGGAGTTGCCGCGCCCGGTAAGCAAGCTGCCGGGAAGAAGCCAAAGAATGGACACAAGCCCGAGACTGAGTGTTTTTATTGCAAGGGAAGCGGTCACTGGAAGCGGAACTGCCCCAAATACTTAGCGGAGAAGAAGGCCGGCAAAACAAAAGGTATATATGATATACATGTAATTGATGTGTACCTTACCAGTGCCCGTAGTAGCTCATGGGTATTTCATACCGGTGCAGTTGCTCACATTTGTAACTCAAAGCAGGGGCTGCGGAATAAGCGGAGACTGGCGAAGGATGAGGTGACGATGCGCACCGGGAATGGTTCCAAGGTCAATGTGATCGCCATCGGCACGCTACCTCTACATTTACCTTCGGGATTAGTTTTAAACCTTAATAATTGCTATTTAGTGCCAGCTTTGAGCATGAACATTGTATCAGGATCTCGTTTAATTCGAGATGGCTACTCATTTAAATCCGAGAATAATGGTTGTTCTATTTATATGAGAGATATGTTTTATGGTCATGCTCCTTTGGTGAATGGTTTATTCTTAATGAATCTCGAGCGTAATGCTACACATGTTCATAGTGTGAGTACCAAAAGATGTAAGGTAGATAATGATAGTCCCACATACTTGTGGCACTGCCGCCTTGGTCACATAGGTGTCAAACGCATGAAGAAGCTCCATGCAGATGGACTTTTAGAGTCTCTTGATTATGAATCATTTGACACGTGCGAACCATGCCTCATGGGTAAAATGACCAAGACTCCGTTCTCAGGAACAATGGAGCGAGCAACCAACTTATTGGAAATCATACATACTGATGTGTGCGGTCCAATGAGTGTTGAGGCTCGCGGTGGCTATCGTTATGTTCTCACCCTCACTGATGACTTGAGTAGATATGGGTATATCTACTTAATGAAACACAAGTCTGAAACCTTTGAAAAGTTCAAGGAATTTCAGAGTGAGGTTGAGAATCAACGTGACAGAAAAATCAAGTTTTTGCGATCAGATCGTGGAGGACAATACTTGAGTCATGAATTTGGCACAGACTTAAGGAAATGTGGAATAGTTTCACAACTCACGCCGCCTGGAACACCTCAGCATAATGGTGTGTCCGAACGTCGTAATCGCACTCTATTAGATATGGTGCGATCTATGATGTCTCTTACCGATTTACCGCTATCTTTTTGGGGCTATGCTTTAGAGACTGCCGCATTCACTTTAAATAGGGCTCCATCGAAATCCGTTGAGACGACACCGTTTGAATTATGGTTTGGGAAGAAACCTAAGCTATCGTTTCTAAAAGTTTGGGGATGCGATGCTTATGTCAAGAAACTTCAACCTGAAAAGCTCGAACCCAAGTCGGAAAAATGCGTCTTCATAGGATACCCTAAGGAAGCTATTGGGTATACCTTCTACCTCAAGATCCGAAGGCAAGGTCTTTGTTGCCAAGAATGGATCCTTTCTAGAGAAGGAGTTTCTCTCGAAAGAAGTAAGTGGGAGGAAAGTAGAACTTGATGAAGTATTACCTCTTGAACCGGAAAATGGCGCAACTCAAGAAAATGTTCCTGAGGTGCCTGCATCGACTAGAGAGGAAGTTAATGATGATGATCATGAACCTTCAGATCAAGTTGCTACTGAACCTCGTAGGTCCACAAGGACACGCTCCGCACCAGAGTGGTACGGCAGCCCTGTCCTGGAAATCATGTTGTTAGACAACGGTGAACCTTCGAACTATGAAGAAGCGATGGCAGGCCCGGATTCCGACAAATGGCTAGAAGCCATGAAATCCGAGATAGGATCCATGTATGAAAACGAAGTATGGACTTTGACTGACTTGCCCATTGAACGGCGAGCCATAGAAAAATAAATGGATCTTTAAGAAGAAGACAGACGCGGATGGTAATGTGACCATCTATAAAGCTCGGCTGGTCGCTAAGGGTTATCGACAAGTTCAAGGGGTTGACTACGATGAGACTTTCTCACCGGTAGCGAAGCTAAAGTCCGTCCGAATCATGTTAGCAATTGCCGCATTCTACGATTATGAGATATGGCAAATGAACGTCAAAACGACATTCCCTAATGGTTTCCTTAAGGAAGAATTGTATATGGTGCAGCCGGAAGGTTTTGTTGATCCTAAGAATGCTGACAAGGTGTGCAAGCTCCAACGCTCGATTTATGGGCTGGTGCAAGCATCTCGGAGTTGGAACATTCGCTTTGATGAGATGATCAAAGCGTTTGGGTTTACGCAGACTTATGGAGAAGCCTGCGTTTACAAGAAAGTGAGTGGGAGCTCTGTAGCATTTCTCATATTATATGTAGATGACATACTTTTGATGGGAAATGATATACAACTCTTGGACAGCATCAAGGCCTACTTGAATAAGAGTTTTTCAATGAAGGACCTTGGAGAAGCTGCTTATATATTAGGCATCAAGATCTATATAGATAGATCAAGACGCCTCATAGGTCTTTCACAAAGCACATACCTTGATAAGATATTGAAGAAGTTCAATATGGATCAATCTAAGAAGGGGTTCTTGCCTGTGTTACAAGGTATGAAATTGAGCTCAGCTCAATGTCCGACCACAACAGAAGATATAGAAGAGATGAGTGTCATCCCCTATGCCTCAGCCATAGGTTCTATTATGTATGCCATGCTGTGTACCAGACCTGATGTAAACCTTGCCGTAAGTTTGGTAGGAAGGTACCAAAGTAATCCCGACAAGGAACACTGGACATCGGTCAAGAATATCCTGAAGTACCTGAAAAGGACTAAGGAAATGTTTCTTGTTTATGGAGGTGACGAAGAGCTCGTCGTAAAGGGTTACGTCGATGCTAGCTTCGACACAGATCTGGATGACTCTAAGTCGCAAACCGAATACGTGTATATTTTGAATGGTGGGGTAGTAAGCTGGTGCAGTTGCAAGCAGAGCGTCGTGGCGGGATCTACATGTGAAGCGGAGTACATGGCAGCCTCAGAGGCAGCACATGAAGCAATTTGGGTGAAGGAGTTCATCACCGACCTCGGAGTCACACCCAATGCGTCGGGGCCAATCAAGCTCTTCTGTGACAACACTGGAGCTATTGCACTTGCCAAGGAGCCCAGTTTTCACAAGAAGACAAGGCACATCAAGCGTCGCTTCAACTCCATTCATGAAAATGTTCAAGATGGAGACATAGATATTTGTAAAGTACATACGGACCTGAATGTAGCAGATCCGTGACTAAACCTCTCCATAGAGCAAAACATGATCAACACCAGAATTCCATGGGTGTCCGATTCATCACAATGTAACTAGATTATTGACTCTAGTGCAAGTGGGAGACTGTTGGAAATATGCCCTAGAGGCAATAATAAAAGCATTATTATTATATTTCCTTGTTCATGATAATTGTCTTTATTCATGCTATAATTGTGTTATCCGGAAATCGTAATACATGTGTGAATAACAGACACCAACATGTCCCTAGTAAGCCTCTAGTTGACTAGCTCGTTGATCAACAGATAGTCATGGTTTCCTAACTATGGACATTGGATGTCATTGATAACGAGATCACATCATTAGGAGAATGATGTGATGGACAAGACCCAATCCTAAACATAGCTTAAAGATCGTATAGTTCGTTTGCTAGAGTTTTCCAATGTCAAGTATCTTTTCCTTAGACCATGAGATCGTGTAACTCCCGGATACCGTAGGAGTGCTTTGGGTATACCAAACGTCACAACGTAACTGGGTGACCATAAAGGTAGACTACGGGTATCTCCGAAAGTATCTGTTGGATTGACACGGATCAAGACTGGGATTTGTCACTCCGTATGATGGAGAGGTATCACTGGGCCCACTCGGCAATGCATCATCATAATGAGCTCAAAGTTACCAAGTGTCTGGTCACGGGATCATGCATTACGGTACGAGTAAAGTGACTTGCCGGTAACGAGATTGAACGAGGTATTGGGATACCGACGATCGAATCTCGGGCAAGTAACATACCGGTTGGCAAAGGGAATTGTATACGGGGTTGCTTGAATCCTCGGCATCGTGGTTCATCCGATGAGATCATCGTGGAGTATGTGGGAACCAACATGGGTATCCAGATCCCGCTGTTGGTTATTGATCGGAGAGTCGTCTCGGTCATGTCTACATGTCTCCCGAACCCGTAGGGTCTACACACTTAAGGTTCGGTGACGCTAGGGTTGTAGGGATATGTATATGTAGTAACCCGAATGTTGTTTGGAGTCCCGGATGAGATCCCGGACGTAACGAGGAGTTCCGGAATGGCCCGGAGGTAAAGAATTATATATAGGAAGTGCTGTTTCGGCCATCGGGACAAGTTTCGGGGTTATCGGTATTGTACCGGGACCACCGGAAGGGTTCCGGGGGCCCACCGGGTGGGGCCACCTGCCCGGGGGGGCACATGGGCTGTAGGGGGTGCGCCTTGGCCTACATGGGCCAAGGGCACCAGCCCCAAGGGGCCCATGCGCCTAGGGTTTCCAAAGGGGAGGAGTCCTACTAGTGGAAGGCACCCCTAGGTGCCTTGGGGGGGAGGGAAACCTCCCTTGGCCGCCGCCCCCCTAGGAGATTGGATCTCCTAGGGCCGGCGCCCCCCCTAGGCCCTCCTATATATAGTGGGGGAAGGAGGGCTGTTTGATCCACGCCTTTGGTGCCTCCCTCTCCCTCTCCAACACCTCCTCCTCCTCCATAGAGCTTGGCGAAGCCCTGCCGGAGTACTGCAAGCTCCATCACCACCATGCCGTCGTGCTGCTGCTGGAGCCATCTTCCTCAACCTCTCCTCTCCCCTTGCTGGATCAAGAAGGAGGAGACGTCATCCGCTCCATACGTGTGTTGAACACGGAGGTGCCGTCCGTTCGGCGCTTGGTCATCGGTGATTTGGATCACGTCGTGTACGACTACTTCATCTACGTTCTTTGAACGCTTCCGCTCGCGATCTACAAAGGTATGTAGATGCATCCGATGACTCGTTGCTAGATGAACTCATAGATAGATCTTGGTGAAACCGTAGGAAATTTTTTGTTTTCTGTAACGTTCCCCAACAACTTAGCTGTCTCTAATGCATGATCCCAAAACGATATTGGTAAATTGGTAAGAAACATCATAGATTGCACTATATCCAATAAAGTACGGTTATGACGATCGGACACACCATTATGCTGTGGTGTTCTAGGTGGCATGAGTTTGTGAAACTATTCCACAATGTTTTAATTGAAGACCAAACTCGTAACTCAAATATTTGTCTCCGCGATCAGATCGTAGAAAGCTTATTTTCTTGTCACGATGATTTTCCACTTCACCCTGAATTTATTTGAACTTTTCAAATGTTTTAGACTTATGTTTCATCAAGTAGATATACTCATATCTGCTCAAATCATCTGTGAAGGTCAGAAAATAACGATACCCGCCGCGAGCCTCAACACTCATTGGACTGCATACATCAGTATCTATTATTTCCAATCAAGTTTGTTGCTCGCTCCATTGTTCCGGAGAACGGAGTCTTAGTCATCTTGCCCATGAGGCATGGTTCGCAAGTTCCAAGTGATTCATAATCAAGTGGTTCCAAAAGTCCATCAGTATGGAGTTTCTTCATGCGCTTTACACCGATATGACCTAAACGGCAGTGCCACAAATAAGTTGCACTATCATTATTAACTTTGCATCTTTTGACTTCAATATTATGAATATGTGTAACACTACAATCGAGATCCAACGAACTATTTTCATTGGGTGTATGACCATCGAAGGTTTTATTCATGTAAACAGAACAACAATTATTCTCTGACTTTAATGAATAACCGTATTACAATAAACATGATCAAATCATATTCATGCTCAACGCAAACACCAAATAACACTTATTTAGTTTCAACACTAATCCCGAAAGTATAGGGAGTGTGCGATGATGATCATATCAATCTTGGAA
Source organism: Triticum monococcum (assembly GCA_034509565.1). NCBI lineage: Eukaryota > Viridiplantae > Streptophyta > Magnoliopsida > Poales > Poaceae > Triticum > Triticum monococcum. Next base: position 36,205,572 of record CM067842.1, read on the forward strand.
CTACTTCCAACACACATCGTTACTTCACCCTTAACTATTTTTTGTTCATTCTGCAACTCCCGTTTTGAGTTACTACTCTTAGCAACTGAACCGGTATCAAATACCGAGGGGTTGCTATGAACTCTTGTAAAATACACATCAATAATCTGTATATCAAATATACCTTTGTTCGCTTTGCCATCCTTCTTATCCGCCAATCACTTGGGGTAGTTCCGCTTCCAGTGACCAGTCCCTTTGCAGTATAAGCACTTAGTCTCAGGCTGAGGACCAAACTTGGGCTTCTTCACTTGAGCAGCAACTTGCTTGCCGTTCTTCTTGAAGTTCTCCTTCTTCCTTTTGCCCTTTTCTTGAAACTAGTGGTCTTGTCTACCATCAACACTTGATGTTTTTCTTGATTTCTACCTTCGTCGATTTTAGCATCACGAAGAGCTTGGGAATCGTTTCCGTTATCCCTTGCATATTATAGTTCATCACGAAGTTCTACTAACTTGGTGATGGTGCATATTATAGTTCTTCTTATCTGGAAGATCAACTCCCACTTGATTCAAATGATTGTAGTACCTAGACAATCTGGGCACATGCTCACTAGTTGAGCGATTCTCCTCCATCTTTTAGCTATAGAACTTGTTGGAGACTTCATATCTCTCAACTCGGGTATTTGCTTGAAATATTAACTTCAACTCCTGGAACATCTCATATGTTCCATGACGTTCAAAACGTCTTTGAAGTCCCGATTCTAAGCCATTAAGCATGGTGCACTAAACTATCAAGTAGTCATCATATTGAGCTAGCAAAACGTTCATAACGTCTGCATCTGCTCCTGCAATAGGTCTGTCACCTAGCGGTGCATCAAGGACATAATTCTTCTGTGCAGCAATGAGGATAAACCTCAGATCACGGATCCAATCCGCATCATTGCTACTAATATTTTTCAACACAATTTTCTCTAGGAACATATCAAAATAAACACAGGGAAGCAACAACGCGAGCTATTGATCTACAACATAATTTGCAAAATACTACCAGGACTAAGTTCATGATAAATTTAAGTTCAATTAATCATATTACTTAAGAACTCCCACTTAGATAGACATCCCTCTAATCCTCTAAGTGATCACGTGATCCAAATCAACTAAACCATGTCCGATCATCACGTGAGATGGAGCAGTTTCATTGGTGAACATCACTATGTTGATCATATGTACTATATGATTCATGCTCGACCTTTCGGTCTCCGTGTTCCGAGGCCATATCTGTATATGCTTGGCTCGTCAAGTATAACCTGAGTATTCCGTGTGTGCAACTGTTTTGCACCCGTTGTATTTGAACGTAGAGCCTATCACACCCGATCATCACGTGGTGTCTCAGCACGAAGAACTTTCGCAATGGTGCATACTCAGGGAGAACACTTCTTGATAATTAGTGAGAGATCATCTTAAAATGCTACCGTCAAACTAAGCAAAATAAGATGTATAAAAGATAAACATCATATGCAATCAAAATATGTGACATGATATGGCCATCATCATCTTGCGCCTTTAATTTCCATCTCCAAAGTACTGTTATGATCTCTATCGTCACTGGCACGACACCATGATCTCCATCATCTTGATCTATATCAATGTGTCATCACCTGGTCGTCTCGCCAACAATTGCTCTTGTAACTATTGCTATCGCATAGCGATAAAGTAAAGCAGTTATTGGGCGCCTGCATCTTATGCAATAGAGAGACAACCATAAGGATTTTGCTAGTTGCCGATAACTTCAACAAAACATGATCATCTCATACAACAACTTATATCTCATCACGTCTTGACCATATCACATCACAACATGCCCTGCAAAAACAAGTTAGACGTCCTCTACTTTGTTGTTGCAAGTTTTACGTGGCTACTACGGGCTTAGCAAGAACCGTTCTTACCTACGCATCAAAAACCACAACGATATTTTGTCAAGTTGGTGTTGTTTTAACCTTCGCAAGGACCGGGCGTAGCCACACTCGGTTCAACTAAAGTTGGAGAAACTGACACCCGCCAGCCACCTGTGTGCAAAGCACGTCGGTAGAACCAGTCTCGCGTAAGCGTACGCGTAATGTCGATCCGGGCCGCTTCATCCAACAATACCGCCGAAACAAAGTATGACATGCTGGTAAGCAGTATGACTTATATCGCCCACAACTCACTTGTGTTCTACTCGTGCACAACATCAACATATAAAACCTAGGCTCTGATACCAATGTTGGGGAACGTAGTAATTTCAAAAAATTTCCTACGCACACGCAAGATCATGGTGATGCATAGCAACGAGGGGAGAGTGTGATCTACGTACCCTTGTAGATCGACAACGGAAGCGTTTGGTTGATGTAGTCGTACGTCTTCACGGCCCGACCAATCAAGCACCGAAACTACGACACCTCTGAGTTCTAGCACACGTTCAGCTCGATGACGATCCCCGGACTCCGATCCAACAAAGTGTCGGGGAAGAGTTCCGTCAGCACGACGGCGTGGTGACGATCTTGATGTACTACTGTCGCAGGGCTTCGCCTAAGCACCGCTATAATATTATCGAGGACTATGGTGGAAGGGGCACCGCATACGGCTAAGAATATGATCACGTGGATCAACTTGTGTGTCTCTGGGGTTTCCCTGCCTCCGTATATAAAGGATCAAGGGGGGGGGTGCGGCCGGCCTAGGAGAGGCGCGCCAGGAGGAGTCCTACTCCCTCTGGGAGTAGGATTCGCCCCCTCCTTGTCCTATTCGGACCAAGGGAGGGGAGGGGCGCGCGGCCCATCTTGGGCTGCCCCTTCTCTTTTCCACTAAGGCCCACTAAGGCCCATATAGCTCCCGGGGGGTTCCGGTAACCTCCCGGTACTCCGGTAAAATCCCGATTTCACCCGGAACACTTCCGATATCCAAACATAGGCTTCCAATATATCAATCTTTATGTCTCGACCATTTCGAGACTCCTCGTCATGTCCGTGATCACATCCGGGACTCCGAACAACCTTCGGTACATCAAAACGTATAAACTCATAATATAACTGTCATCGAAAGCTTAAGCATGCGGATCCTACGGGTTCGAGAACAATGTAGACATGACCGAGACACGTCTCCGGTCAATAACCAATAGCGGGACCTGGATGCCCATATTGGCTCCTACATATTCTACGAAGATCTTTATCGGTCAGACCGCATAACAACATACATTGTTCCCTTTGTCATCGGTATGTTACTTGCCCGAGATTCGATCGTCGGTATCCAATACCTAGTTCAATCTTGTTACCGGCAAGTCTCTTTACTCGTTCCGTCATACATCATCCTGCAACTAACTCATTAGTTGCAATGCTTGCAAGGCTTAAGTGATGTGCATTACCGAGAGGGCCCAGAGATACCTCTCCGACAATCGGAGTGACAAATCCTAATCTCGAAATACACCAACCCAACATGTACCTTTGGAGACACCTGTAGAGCTCCTTTATAATCACCCAGTTACGTTGTGACGTTTGGTAGCACACAAAGTGTTCCTCCGGCAAACGGGAGTTGCATAATCTCATAGTCATAGGAACATGTATAAGTCATAAAGAAAGCAATAGCAACATACTAAATGATCGGGTGCTAAGCTAATGGAATGGGTCATGTCAATCAGATCATTCATCTAATGATGTGATCCCGTTAATCAAATAACAACTCTTTGTCCATGGTTAGGAAACATAACCATCTTTGATTAACGAGCTAGTCAAGTAGAGGCATACTAGTGACACTCTGTTTGTCTATGTATTCACACATGTATTATGTTTCCGGTTAATACAATTCTAGCATGAATAATAAACATTTATCATGAAATAAGAAAATAAATAATAAATTTATTATTGCCTCTAGGGCATATTTCCTTCACTCAGGTCATCCTAGGGGTAGATCGAATGGTCCAAAACTAAAGGCCCGTCCACGTGGGCGCCAGGCGGCCGTCGGGGCGGAGGACCTTTAGTCGCGGTTCTTCTGGCCAACCGCGACTAAAGGCCGCCACAGGTTTAGGCCGGCTGGTAGAAAACAGGGCTATGGTCCAGGTTTTTGAAAAAAAAATTTGAATTTTTTTTGAAATTTTTTATTTTCAAATTTCTGAATTATTTTAACCTCTAGTCTGTAATCACCACCCCTCATCACTTCTCAATTTATTCTTTAATCACCCCTCATCATTCCAAATCATCTAACTTCCTGACCGGTCACCCATCCCTCTCACTACTCCAGCCCAAGCACGCTTAACTTCCGGGTTCTATTCTCCCACGCTCCAAGTCTGCACTTGTTGTTTTCCTGACAATAGTAAGATGTCAATCCTATTAACCTTCAGGAATTTTGCTTGAGCATGAAGTGACACATTTCACTGTTTGAGTTTGAAACTATTGTTTTAGAAAACAATAATTATTTAGTAACACTAATATTTCTTGAATAATTAGTTTGACCATTGTTTGACCACAGTTTGACCAGATTTGACCAAAATTGAAATAATTAAAATAATTATTTAGTAACACTAATATTCTAGAATAATTAGTTTGACCATTGTTTGACCATAGTTTGCCCACTGTTTGAATATTTTTCAATTTTTTCCACTCTAAATCTTAAAAGCCCCGTAACATTTTTTCTATTAGGTTTTTGAGGATTTTGAAAATGTTTAACGGGGTTCCCCCAGTTAAATTTGGATGTAACTTTTTGAGTAGATGATTTTTCATATAAAAAACTTTTTCATCCGAGTTAGTATGCAAAAGTTATGCCCATTTTTACAAATTTCAGAGAGATTTTGCAAATAAAGTCAAAATTCACATTTGCAAATTTTCCCAACAACTAGACCACATATCACATGAGAAACTTATTTTCTTTTATTTTTTTGACATTTCCATTATTTTCTTTTATTTTTTTAAAAACTGAAAAGGCGATCCACGAGGGGGGGGGTAGAGTTTGAAAATGGAACCTTTAGTACCGGTTCGTGGCACGAACCGGGACTAAAGGTCATCGCACCCTTTAGTCCCGATTCGTGGCTTAAACCGGGACTAAAGGGAACCGCGACTAAAGGCCTTTGGGCACCTTTAGTCGCGATTGGCCTGGCCAACCGCGACTAAAGCCCCTCACGTGCACCAGCTGGCCACCGAGCGCCCTGGGCCCAGGCATTTGGTCGCGGTTCGTCTGCCGAACCGCGACTAAAGACTTCATTAGTCGCGGTTCCTACAGTTTCGCGACTAATGGGGCTGGACGGAAGCCTCTTTTTCTACCAATGTAGCTTCAGAGATACTTGCAAACCATCAACAAAAAACAGGATTGTGTCTACGGCAAAGCATGGAGGGGGTGATGCAGCCGCGGAGCAGTGGCGGAGGTAGAGGATCCTAAGATTAGGAAATGACCTTCATACCATAGTAAAAAGATAAAAATAAATAAAAGAAAAACTTTTTTTTGAGAGTTACAGGGTTGGCCCACCCTAGCCCAGTGTGCTAGGTCCGCCACTGCCGCGAAGGAAGGTCATGGTGAGAAAAGGAAGAAACAAGGTTTGTTTGCTTGGGGAGGAAGAAGGTTTTTGGTCGACTAGCGGGCCCCAACAAGGGGGAGCTGATTTTGCCGGGGATCGCAAGATGGCATCAAAGTTGGAGCTACGCCGTCGTTCGCATAACTTTGAGCTACCTCAGATCAGGATCGCATGATCGCATCAAAGTCAAACCTCCTGTTGATTCTTGGATATACAATACTCCAATAAACAACATTAAGCTAGTTCGATCGCATGATCGGTCTCGCTGTCGAACTTCAACTCTGTATTAATTAAACCCTATTTTACTCCCATGCGATGCACGCATGCCTATCCTCCAGCACAAAAACAATACTATATGTATATGGTGACCATCGCCATAATTTATCTGCACTCCTGTTTCCTGGCATCAATTCAAGCTGACTTTTCACGTGTACTGGATCGCACACAAAGCATGATCTCTTGTGTACAAGTTTACGCGAGAATTAAACCTTTTCAGTAATAGAGCGCCTCTTTTCGAAAAAGTTTATGCGAGAATGCATGACCGGTGTTCCTAAGATAAGACGTTTTTACAGTTTATTTTAAACAGTGAGGTAGTACTAAGCAACAACGGTGCATGCAGCATGCATGTACTCCCTCAGCTTTTATTTACGTCGCATATTAGAGTTGACGAAGTCAGTTTTTATAAAGTTTGATCAAATTTATAGGAAATAATATAAATATTTACCATAACAAATCTATATGATGTTGAAGTACATTCAACAATGAATCTGATAGTATTGATTTGTTATTGTATATGTTAATATTCTTGTCTATAAACTTTGTCAAAGTTTGCAAAGCTTAACTTTGACCAAAGCTAATATGTGGAGTAAATAAAAACGGAGAAAGTATACAGTAAGGTCTTGTTTAATTATTAGCTTGAGAGATCCTTGCAAGCCATCAACAAAATTCAGGATTGTGCTCACGGCCATGCGTGGAGGGGGTGATGTGGCCGTGGAGCATAGTTTAAAAAACTGAACTGGAGATTGAACCGGTGAGCCTGTCGGTCCAGGTTTTACTGATTGGACCATCGGTTCATCGGCTCATCGTCCAGTTTTTTACATAAAATATTATACCCTTAGTAATATTTATATACTCTAATATACTAGCGTTAAACAATGGTCAAATAAAATTATTTCCTGATAATAGACAACGAAGTAGTATGGCCGAGTTGGTTATTGCGCATGAGCTTGAGTGTGCAATTCCTACTCCCACGTGTCCTCGGATTAAATCCCACTTCCAAATTCCGCTTTAATTGTTTTCCTTGTTTTGCTGGTTCAAAGGGCTGATGCATTGACCAGTTTTCTAGGTTTTTTTAGAAAACCAGCCAGTTCCGGCCCAAATTCAGAAAGGTCTTATCATCTTAAAAAACCACAGAGGTCGCCGGTTTGGGTTTTTTTCCTGTCCGACTGCTTGTCCTGTCTGATTTTTTAAACTATGCTGCAAAGGAAGGACATGGCGAGAAAAGGAAGAAAAAAAAAGGTTTGTTTGCTTGGGGAGGAAAAAGGTTTTTGGTCTGACTAGCAGCCCCCAACAAGGGGAGTTGATTTTTGCCGGGGTTCACGCACAGCTGTCCAGGATCGTATGTTGGCATCAAAGTTGGAGCTTTTTTTTTTTTTGCGGGGAACATCAAAGTTGGAGCTACGCCGTCGTTCGCATAACTTTGAGCTACTAGCTCAATTCAGGATCACATGATTGTATTAAAGTCAAACCTCATGTTGATTCTTGGATATCTAGTTCAATAATCAACATTAAGCTAGCTTGATCCATGTTCGCTCCTGCTGTTCAACTTCAACTCTGAATTAATAAAACCCTATTCTACTTCCATGCGATGCATGCATGTCTATCCTCCAGCACAAAAACAAATACAATATACTGCTTGGTCTGAAGCCATAAGACACTTCTTTTGAGACGGATGGAGTCTATGATAACCATCACCACCACCATAATTTAGCATATCCTGACATCAAACTAACTTTTGGTGGTTAAGTTAATTGGCCCCGACTAATTAGGCCTTCATAATTGATACTTGTTTTCCCTATTTATTTTCGTTAAAACCGCTCATGCCTTACCGACTTAAAAAATTATTTTTCTTTGATAAGTGAATAAGTGATGATTTCTATTTTAAGGGAGTGGTGATTCAATTGACAGATAAATAACAGTGATCGCGTTTGAAACACTTTGTGTCCCACACAAGCAATTATCTTAGTGTCAAAATATAAGACCTTTTTTGACATTGTATATATCGAAAACCCCACCCATATATTTAATTAATAAAAGGTTCTTACAATCATTCGTTACAGAATTTGCCACGCGGGGCGAAACATTATTACAAAACATACCTTCAGACCTACTATCAAAAGTAAACTTAGCAACCTCATATACGCCACTATATTGACCCTGCCGATCAATCTTCCTAATCTTGATATTTTTGGTAAACTTAGAGATGCTCGGCGCTTCCTTTTTCAGGTCCACAAGAGGGGACTTGTCTATGGTCTCATTTGCTAGAAAATAATTGGTTTGTGAAGAGTAATCTCTACTCCTAATGGAGCAGTTGGTAGCCTGGTACTCCGGTTTTATTTTCGTCCGATTTTATTTCGTCCCACCTCCCACCACTCCGTACTACTGGTTTTTATCTATCTACAAATCTCCCCTCCCGCTGGTTTAAGCCGGTTATCAATTTTTGGTAATGCAATAAAAGTCATACGGGAATAAATCATATCACGGTCGGCAGTTAATCTCAAACCTGCCAAGAGATTTGGTAACAGAATAAATTCAAAAGGAAGGGCGGGGGAATGTTCCTATACATAAGGATGGTAATCTCCATCGCATACCATTTACTCCAGAATCAATCATATTAATAATCTCCATCGCATAAATAATTACTCCAAAATCTCCATCGCATTAATAACCAGGGACAAATTTTGGAGTAATTATTTATGCGAAGGTAGGAAAGAATCTATTCTTTGTTTCCTAAAGAAAAATTGCATTAATGAGAGAGATCCATTGATTTGGCTAAGGTAGGAAAGAATCTATTATTTGTTTCCTAAAGCAAATTGCATTAATGGGAGAGATCCGTTAATTTGGCTAAGGTAGAAAAGAATCTATTATTTGTTTGCTCAAGCAAATTGCATTAATGGAAGAGATCCGTTGATTTGGCTAAGGTAGGAAAGAATCTATTCTTTGTTTCCTAAAGAAAAATTGCATTAATGAGAGAGATCCGTTGATTTGGCTAAGGTAGGAAAGAATCTATTATTTGTTTCCTAAAGCAAATTGCATTAATGGGAGAGATCCGTTGATTTGGCTAAGGTAGAAAAGAATCTATTATTCGTTTGCTAAAGGAAATTGCATTAATGAAAGAGATCTGTTGATTTGGCTAAGGTAGGAAAGAATCTATTATTTGTTTCCTAAAGAAAATTGCATTAATGAGAGAGATTTGTTGATTTGGCTAAGGTAGGCAGTTTTTGCGGTTCGTGGTGGCTCAGTGTGAGGTGGGGCGAGGTACAAAAAATATCATGGAAGGTGGGACGGAAAAAAACCTGGGAGGTGGGAGTTGTCCCTGGTTAACCTACGAAATTTCATAGATTTTTGTAGGACGAAAAAAAACCAGTGGAGGTGGGACGAAAATTGACCGGCGGAGACTACCACCTCCCACTACTGACTTTTTTTTCGTCCGGTTTTATTTCATCCCACCTCCCACTACTGACTTTTTTTCTTAATTAATAACTCCACCCTCCTGCTGGTTTTTTTCTAATCTAATTCAATCTATTAATCCTTCCTTAGTCATAATGCACTTACATGTAGCCCCGACAGATCGGTTTCCATATGAAATAAAACACAATCATCAATCAATCCTTGGTTCTCTTTTATAGGACTTGTTGCCATACATGAACCATACGATAACTTCCATATACAAAATAAAGGGAAACACAATCAGGTTTCCTTCCTTTCCAAAGTTCTAGCCACCGACCCCCTCCCCAGACCGCGTTCTTTTTCCCATGCCACCATCGACAATCTGCTCTCCCATTTCCTCGTCCTCCCCACGTTGTGAAGTTCCAACGCACAACTACACAAACACCAGTGACATAGAAAACCACCGCCTCCTCCTCCGCGCCACCGCCTACTCTATTTTTCCCCTCTGTGTGGCGACCTGAATGGAAGGCGGTGGATCTGGGATGCGCCTGGTTCCACAAGACGTCAGGCGTAAGAAAGGATGGAAAACCACCGGCTGGATGGCCAAGGGTGGCCCATTGAAGGTTTGAAACCTCCTATGGCGTAATTTTGTGCAACCTGCATGAAGATTGTAGGAGCTATCCATGTGGTCGTTCCATCGGCAACAAGTACGTATTGGATAGCACATAATTTGAAATTCTTGACGGAGTTGACTGACCATGACTTTGACTCTCACAATGTTGCATGTTCTTCGGAGTTGACTGGTGGCGTTTTTAGGTTATTACTACCATGAAGATGAGAGGAACATCGAGAAAAATCCTTTCCCTAAAAAATGGATGGGAGGAATATCTTGGTCTATGATTTCATGATGAATAGGACCCTGAGAAAGCAGTGGATGATGCCCCGTTGATTCTCTTTGAATTCGGCTACTGTGGGAATGTGTATAGTCAGGCTTGGAGCGAGCGCTCCATGCATGTGTGTCAGTGGCACTTAGAGATTGGTTGTGCCGCTCTTGTGAGGGTGTGTGGGGGTGGTGTGCTCGAGACACGCCAATCTCGTGAGCAGGTGCGGAGATGAGTTGCACAAGAGAAATATTGGTGGGTTGAACCCAAACCTTTATTTTTTTTCTAATATGAATTATCCTTCCTTCTTAGAAAAACATGTTTTGAGTAAGGTTATTTTTCTGTAGACATATATTAACAATTAATCAAGTATCAACATCATTGCATGCTTATTGTGTGGAATGTGTGTCCCAATGTTGACAGAAGGTATAAAAAGATTGTCTTGGAATTATTATTTTTTTGGGAAGATATTGCCCTGAATTCTCATTTCTCATCAGAAATTTAGTATCCATTTTCGTTGATCTTATTTGCAACATGTACAAGTCAGTAATAATCTAAGGGGGTGCCCTACCGGAGAAGATTATGATAGTTGGACAAGAAACTTGGTACTGTCGTGCAAGGTAGAGGTAGGAGAAATAGGAGATAAAAGCATGCATGGTGGGAGAAGGAAATCGAGTGTCGCGTGGTAGCTCAGACATGGAGTGTGGAAGAAAGACAATGACGAGATGTATGTACCTACTAGATCATGACCATGAGATATCATCCCATAAAAATGGCCTTTGACTCTCATGTCACATGAATTTTCTCTTTGTATATATATATATATATATATTTGTTAGTCCGTGGCAACGCACAGACACTTAGCTAGTACCGATGTATAACCCGGTGAGACCGCACCATATATTTTACTATTTTAGTATAGAGGAACTAAGAAAAAACTTAACTCTGGCGAATCTTTTCCAACCAAAGTAACAAAAGGATAAGACATCTCCAAAAGGATTTTTTTTAAACGTTGCTTGACAGGCAAGCCTTCCTTCCCCGCCCACGCGACGTGCTTATCACTGAACAGATTATGCAAAGCAGAGCCCACGGGAACGCCCACGCACGCACGGAGAGAAGATGATGGCGGCCATTGCTCTTCTCCTGCTCCTGCTCTGCCGCCTGGCCCCCGCTGCCGTCTCGGTGCCGCCCCGGCCGCCGGTGCGGTGCGGCGGGGACGGCTGCGTGCTCTCGAACGCGTACGGCGCCTGGTCGAGCGACCGCGCCGACTGCCGCGTCGCGGCCGTCGAGTACCCGGCGTCCGAGCGGGACGTGGTGGCGGCCGTCGCCCGCGCCAGCGCCGGGGGCATGCGGGTCAAGGCCGTCAGCGGCTTCGCCCACAGCATCCCGAAGATGGCCTGCCCCGCCGGCCCCGGCGGCGACGGCAGCGCGTCCCTGCTGATAAGCACGAAGAATTACGCCGGCGTGGAGGTGGACGTGGCGGCGCGGACGGTGACCACGGAGTCCGGCGCATCGCTGCGGGCCGTGATCGACGCGGCGGAGGCCAGGGGGCTGAGCCTGCCGGCGTCGCCGTACTGGGACGAGATGAGCGTCGGCGGGGTCCTGAGCACGGGGTCTCACGGCAGCTCCTGGTGGGGCCGTGGCGTCGCCGTGCATGACCACGTCGTGGCCCTCAGCCTCGTCGTGCCCGCCGGAGCGGAGCAAGGGTGGGCCAGGGTCGTGCCGCTCCGGAAAGGCGACGCACTCTTTCCCGCCGCGCTCGTCTCGCTTGGCCTGCTCGGGGTCATCTCCAAGGTTTGTTTCTTTAATTAGCTAGCACTCTACCGATCCAATCTTCAGATCCACCATTCAACACATTTCAGATCCAGTCTTCCGATTCTGTTATTCATAATAAGGTTCAAAATGCAAACGAATTTTAAACTTCGATTGGTACCGGCATATTTGTAATTTCGAATTTTTTGTCTAGATTCAAACTAACTTCAAATCAAATTCAAAATAGTTCATTTTTTATAAATCAGTGAATTTCGATAGACCAAATCTGGAACAATTTCGGAAGTTTCTGAAGTTTGTCGAGGTCCAAAATTTCATGTTACTGATACCTTTATTTATAAATTCTGGGAGACAAAATTGAACGATGAACACCACTGGATCTGTGAGAATTACCGAATTTTGAGATCTGTTTAGCACATGGATACCGAGTTCTTTTAGGCTGGCCTTCTGAGTAGTCACTCCATGTTTGTTTAGTCTGCATTTGACTCGATGCCTGCATACGAACAAAGAGCCAGGGTTGCATGTGTGTCAATAGTTGGTTCTTCGATAGGGGATGGCGATGGTTCAGATGAAAATCCTACTTGTACTCGGTCATAGCTGGTGATGACAGCGCCCATGGGTGTTGTTTCCATACTTAGAGCATCTCCAACAGACGCGCGAAACGACGCGCGCGGTAAACGCGGCTTTTAGCGCGTGCGGGGCGTTTTGCCGCGCTCCAGCGGCCGCGGGAAAATCACGCGCGCGCGAAAAGGCGCCAGCTCGCGCACCATTTTTTGCGCACCGCTTCCGGCGCGCGCCACGCGCCTCTCCACGCCTCCTCTTCTCTTCTTCCTCTCCCTCTCTGCCACGCGCCGCTCCAGCGCTCCGCCACCGACGCGCCTCCATCGGCCCAGCTCCCCGCCACCGACGCGCCGCCGAGGAGCGTCCGGCTACCGCGGCGTCCGCCTGCGCCCCAACGGCGGCTACTATGCGGAGATACGCTCCGGCGATCTCCGGCTCGGCCTCGGCACGTACGGGACGGCGCGCGAGGCCGGCCGCGCGTACGACGCAGCGGCGTGGCGCCTAGGCCGGCCGCGCGGCCAGATGAACTTCCAGGACGTGTACACACTCCAGCAAGCGCTCGACCGTGCCCCGGCGCCGCGTCTGAACACGGTACGAGACCATGCGGAGCACGCCGAGCGGCAGCGCCGCCTCCTCGTCGCTCAGGAGGACGAGCGGGTCATGGCGGAGTGGCGCGCCCGCCAGCCGGAGGACGTCGCCTACGAGCAGGCCTACTGGGCACGGCGTCGCGAGGAGGACACGCTAAGGCGCCGCGAGGAGCGGTTGGACAGGCGTCGGCGCAAGGCATTGGCGAATGCGCAGTCCGATATCGTTGCAGCAGGTGGGAGGTCGATCTTCACGTCAGAAGATGAACGTTGGTTCGACATGTGGCTCGATACCTCGGACGACACCGCCGAGGAGGATAATGGTGATGATAGTGATGATAGCGACTTAGAGTAGTTTTTTTATGCAATCTATCTCGTTTTTTATCGTTTGTCGTTTTTATTATTATGCAATCTATGTTTCGAATGTAAAATACCTTTGTATCGTTTAAAATCTATGCAATCTATCTATTTTTCAATGTCTACATTGAGCCTAGAATGAGCGCGCGCTGTTTTTTTAGCGCGGCTGCTGGAGCGGCGCGCGGGCGCTGTATTTTAGCGCGGCTGCTGGAGCGGGCGTAGCGAGCCGCGCCAAATCAGCCGATGCGCGCGCGGCATATGTGTTTTTTGCGCGCGGCGCGACCGGCGCCTGTTGGAGATGCTCTTAGAGGCATTGCCAAGGTGTGTCGGCATCTCTCCTTTTTGATCAGGTCGTGGTCTCCGGGTGAAAGCCTTGGTCCGTTCCAGGACCGGCGTTTTGGCGTTGTTACTCTATTGAGAGCATCATGGGTTGAGACGTGACTTGGAGGCTCTGTTATGTGGTTCTCTGCCGCTGGGTGCTATGTATGCAGCTGCTGGTGAATCCAAGATGGTGGCTTTCTCAAGACTGATCGAGTCCCGCTATCCACTCGCCGTTTCTTCTTACACATTCAATGGTGGGTAGTGCGTTGCCAAGGAAAATACGGCTAAAGTTCTTTCTCTTCCAGGCGACCGGCGTTTGTTGTGACATGGCTAGATGATTGGCATAGGGCAGACCTTTTTGCGTTGTGTTCGTAACGGTTGCGGTGGCTAATCTGTTGATTTAGCTCGGGTGTGGAGTTCATGCTAAACTTGGTTGTTTGCAGCAAGTTGTATTTGTTGTATTTGACTTCTGCCTTCTATAAAAATATGATAGGTATACTCTCAAAAAGTAAAAAGTGTTGGTTCTTCAATTAGAGTTTTCTTCCAGTCGGATGCATTGGTTTGATGTATAGCACGAACATTAAATAGGAAGAACGTAATTTTTTTGCAGAGTAACATAAGTGAGGGAGTATAATTTTACCGACATCTAGTTCCTAACTGACGCAATAATTGGGTGGTTAGTTTTTCTTTTTTGGATTGCTTATTACCACGAAGACCGCATGGTAATAGTTGGGTTGTTGGTTGTGCAGGTCACACTAGCACTAGAGCCAAGGTTCAAGCGAAGCATAACCTACGATTACAGAGACGACTACGCCATCCAGGACGACTTCGCGGAGCACGCAGCACGCCACGAGTTCGCCGACATTTCCTGGTATCCGTCGCAGCACCAGGCGATGTACAGGATCGACGACCGCGCGCCTCTGGACGCCACCGGCGATGGCGTCAACGACTTCATTGGTTTCCAGCCCATTCCCATCGTGGCCTCCTTGGGAATAAGAGCATCCGGTACGTAACGTATGAGCGACACAAGTTTCACCTGCGCTAAAATATAGTATTGGATATAATAAACCTAGTAGGCTTCATTTTGTCGTTGGATAGAAAAACCATAAAAAGTGTGATGATATGTATCTTAATTTTTATAGAAAAAAGAATGTCACTTGATTCATATGATCTGAATTTTGATCCTAATTTTTTCCCTACGAAAAAATGGATGATTGGTTCCTATCCAACATAGAAATAGAAATCCATTTCTATAAACCAAATGGCTTCAAAGGAAAAAAAAGTTCCTACAAAATTCCTATCCTTGAATATACTTCCAAAATTCCTCTAAGCCAAAAGAGGCCTTATTATTACATTGTTTGCCTTGCCAGAAACTTTACTGGAGACAACGAGGGACGTCAAGGGCAAATGCGTGATGGCCGCGGCGGGGATCGCGGCGAAGAGGCTCGTCGGCAACGGGCTGCGCAACGACGGTGGCCTGCTCTTCACCGGCTACCCCGTGGTGGGGTTCCAGGGGAAGATGCAGGCTTCAAGCTCCTGCGCGCGGTCACAAGACCCGCTCTCCGCATGCGCGTGGGACCCTAGGTACAAGGGGCTCTTCTTCTACGAGAGCACGGCCGTGTTCTCGCCGGCGAGCTTCCGATCCTTCGTCCTGGACGTGAAGCGGCTGCGGGACCTCAAGCCCGACAACATGTGCGGCGTGGACGTCTACAACGGCATGCTGATCCGGTTCGTGAAGAGGTCCGAGGCCTTGCTCGGCCATCCGGAGGACTCCGTGGTGGTGGACTTCAACTACTACCGCGCGGCGGACGCGTCGTCGGCGCGGCTCAACCAGGACGTGTGGGAGGAGGTGGAGCAGATGGCGTTCGTCAAGCACGGGGCGCGCCCGCACTGGGCCAAGAACAGGATGGTGGCCTTCCGTGGGGTGCAGGGGAAGTACCCGGGATGGGGCAGCTTCGCCGCGGCCAAGCGGGAGCTCGACCCACGGGGGCTGTTCGACAGCCCGTGGTCCGACGATGTCATCGGCAACGACGGCGGCGGCGGCGGCGGCGTGGGCGCCGACGGGTGCGCGCTGGAGGGGCAGTGCGTCTGCTCCGAGGACAGGCACTGCAGCCCGGCGCAAGGGTACCATTGCAGAAGGGGACGTGTGTACACGGAGGCCAGGGTATGCAGACACTTTGCTTCATACCTTGCTTGAGACATACTGTGCACTGTTGTTCTAAGAAAAATATATATGTGCCGCAAAGTTTGAAAGTGAGAGTCCGGTGAGTTTGCACCGAAGAGATATCTCACGAATTTAAACCAGAGCCTCGGTATTGTTTGAGAGTGACACAAATTCTACTACCAAACCAGAACGCAGACGGCTACATGGGCCAGCCACTGGCATGTCCAGTTGAACAAATATGTTTTGTTATACTTTTGAAATGTATACATCAAAAATAGAATTTTAAAAGTTAGATGAAAAACAGTTTATGAAAATCGTTAAAAAGAAGAACATTTCATCTGTTTTTCATTCTTACATTACAGGCTGAGAGATTTGTTCCTCTATATATTTATTAATAAAATGTCTACCTGGGACGAGTAAATTGCACAAAACCACCACTTTGAAGGCTAGGTTTGCAGAAAACACTACGCTACACTTTTGTTGCAAAAAACACCATGTCTTCTGTAATTGTTTTGCAAAAACCACTGATCGGCGGCTTTGTCTCGGTTAAGCGCACTTATGACAGACGGGGCCTGCCAGTCAGGTTGACGTGGCACCGCTTAACACCTCGCAGCTAACGGTGACGGTAGGTAACGTGTGATCATGTGTGGAGCCATGTGGGGTCCACCTGTCATCGAAAGAAAATGAAAAAAAATATTCATCTTCACCACCGGATCCCGACCAGGGCAGATGCTCGCCGCCCGTCCCGCCCCCGGCTGGGGCACAGGCCGCTGTACCCGTTGTCGTGCGAAGCTCGCCCCGCCCCGGCCGAGGTAGAGGCCGCCGTCGTCGTGGCCTCCTGAAGGTCGAGCCATCCAGTTGACGAAGCGGGACGAGCCCGCCTCCCCTCTACTCCTTCAGCTCTCCCCCAGATCCCCAATGGTCGCGCCCGCCGCCTTAGATCCTCCTCCAGGCAACCCCTCCCCACTCTCCTCTTGATCGATCCAGCCAAATCACTGCTTTCGGTCGCTCAATCGGTCATGGACGCCATGGGAGCTTGCTGCGGAAGCGGGATGCAGCACCACAAGTGCAAGGTGTGCAGGAAAGCGCTTCTTGTGCGGCCGCTCGCTCGGCGGGCACATGCGCTCCCACATCTCGCTCGGCGAGGCGCTGCCGGAGGCCCACGACGAGATGGAGGCGGCCGCCGATGGATGTGATGGCCGCGCCGCCCAGGCGGAGGCGCAGTTCGATGCGCGTGGCGGCGCCGGCCCCCGCGCCGCGGCCGCCGATGTTGACCGCATTCCGTGAGGAGCAGGAGGACGCCGCGCTCTGCCTCCTGATGCTCTCGAGGACACCACCGGCGGCATGCGGAGCTCGATGGCGTCGAAGCAGGTGCACCTCCCAAGGAACGGCTATGGTTGCAACTCGGCTCTGTTTCAGTATGCTGAAGATAAGGCAAGGCAAGCAAAAAAAAAGGCAGACATTTTTTTTGTCTTTTTTCTTTCAATGACAGGTGGCCCACATGGCTCCACACATGCTCACAACGTTACCAACTGTCGCCGTTACCTGCGAGGTGTTAAGCGGTGCCACGTCAGTCTGACTGGCGGGCCACGTCTGTCATAAGTGCGCTTAACCGAGACAAAGCCGCCGATCAGTGGTTTTTGCGAAACGATTACAGAAGACATGGTGTTTTTTGCAACAAAAATGTAGCGTAGTGTTTTCTGCAAACCTAGCCTTCAAAATGGTGGTTTTGTGCAATTTACTCACCTGGGACAGAAAATATTCAAGTCCGTCCTGATCGCGCCACCTGCACCAGCGACTTCATGCATTTGTTCTTTGTATCCAATGTTGAACACGTACGTTTTAAGTGGAGAATCGGATCATATGGCACTGGTCATGCGTATCCGTGAAGAGGTGTCCGTCAGGCATGTTGTTCGGCGGAGATATATTCAGGTTCGAAGAAATGGGGACAAGACACTCGGATTATGATGCAATGGTACAGCAGGAGGCTTTTTTTTTAAGCATCAGTATAGACACAAGCGCTCATATACACGTGCATACACTCACCCTTATGAACGCACACACGCACACCTTATCCCTATGAGCATCTCCGAAAGACCGAGCCGGCACATCATCTTGAGATTTACGAAGTCACCGTATGCACCTCGTCGTCGACGGGAACGTCTCCTCCCACTGAAAGCGCATCGCCGGAAATCCTGAAATAAATTCAGGAATAATGCGAGCACCAGGATTTAAACCCTGGTGGGTTGGGGATACCACTGTCCACCTAACCATCTCAACCACAGGTTGATTCGCATACAGCAGGAGGCTTGGGAGCTCCTGAGTCATGCTGCGGCGGGGTTGCATGAGCTGCATGCCAAGCTTGGGCGGGCCACTGGCCACATGCAAAGGTGGGGTCGGGAGGTCTTTGGCTCAGTGCGTCGGCAAATCCCACTCCTAAGCCTCATTCAGTTTGGAGAAAATCAGAACGCAGGAATTAGGAGTAGTATAGGAATTTGATAGGATGGCATTTGCCATTCTAAGGAATTGACTTGCCTCGTTCTTACACGTAAAATGAGCTTTGAGTGGATGTGTAGTTTTCTTCAAAAATACAGGAAATGAGCAGTATTCCTATGAAATTTCTATACGCATTTCCTATAAACCGAATGCATATATAGAAAATTTTCCTCCGGAATCCTTGTTCCTACGAAAATCCTACAAACCGAATGAGGCCCTAGAGCAGGACTTCGTACGTCATTTCCTTTGTTCACTTCGATCACCTGAGATCGATCGCTAACTCCCATCGATTTTCCCCATGGATCGGTCGCTAACACCCGCCCATTTGCCCCCCTTTATCGATCGATAACTCCCACTGGTTTGTCGAAACAACTCCTTCCGTTGCGAGCGTCAGAGGTTCACTCTGAACTCTTCTACTATTATTGGATTGCCCTTGAAGGTACTACATACATGCATTCTTACTGTTCATATAAATTTGACCTCACATTTTTGGCCTGATTTTAGCCAGTTAGTGATACTGGTATCTAAGATGCGATGACATAGCTCATGCCTTGTTTTGTCAAATCCGATTTACTAGAAACTTTCTTTTCTTGGTATGCGGGCTTGAGCTTAGGCACGGTAAGAACCACATACGTACATATCCATCATGTAGCTCGATGATAACCTGCAAAAAGTTGTGAACCTTAGAGGCACTATACTTCCATGTTGATTTGTATATGAGTTGTTTGGATGGTGGGTGTCTGTCTTCTTCCCGGCAGGTAGTGGTGGCGTTCTCGGGAAGGCGGGTGCTTCGGAGTATGGTTGGTGGTTGCAGGTAGCTGGTAGCTAGTAACTTGTCCGCTCCTCTTCTTCAACCCAAATGAATGGATATCATGGGCAGGATCCCAATTGCTCAATGACGGTGTGTGCCGACAAACACCGATGTTGTGGCGTGCACCGTGCAGGAACACGCTAGGGCTCTACATGTAATTCTTTTCTTTTTGGCGGCGATTTGATAATTTGGCACCCCTTACTTCCCCCTTTCACAATTTGCCATCCATTGTCTCAATGACGGGCGGGCACGGGCCCCACCTGTCATTCTCAGGAGGGGGGGGGCAAATTATGAAAGGGGGAGGTAAGGGGTGGCAAATTATCAAATTTGCCTCTTTTTGGTGGTTTGAAGGATTGCATCAGTCAACAAAAGAGTGGGTTGAAGGATCGCGCAACAAAAGAAGTGAAACCTAGTGAATGACCTTAGTATAGGAAATACAAGGTGAGAACTAATTACCATTGGTTGGGTGGCTAGTGTAGATGGTAGTCTAAGTTACTCCTCACTATGACCAACCTTAGTAAGCACAATCACACACCTCCACGTCACAAGGTATGCTAAGTAAAACCGCACCAGAGAACACCGGCAAAACAAAATAATTTCACTTGTCACAAACAGAGTTCAACTCAAGGCACATATCACAATGCTTTGGTCTTCCCATGCCAATGGCTTTGCAGCCACCGACTCTTACACCTTTTAATCTTCTCCGCAACTTCGGTCATCGTCGGTCTGTCATCTACATCAACTTCGAGACACTGCACCGCGATCAGTCCAATCTCACCGAGGCACTTCGCGTCCTGCCCGCTAGATAAAATCTCCGTATCATACATCTGGCCTGTAGCCCCCTCCATGGAAGCCCTTACATAGTTTAACGGAAGGCTGTTGTTCTCACCATACCTCGGCTTCTTACGGGTGATGAGCTCTAGCAGTACAATCCCGAAGCTGTACACGTCACTCTTCTCTGTGAGGAGCCCAGTCTTCATGTATACGGGGTCGATGTAGCTGCTGTCTCCGATCACCAAGTTGGTGTGGTCCTTTTCGATGGACATGAGCCTCGACGTCCCAAAGTCTGACACCTTGGGCACAAACTCGTTGTCCAGGAGAATATTCCCGGATTTCACATCGCCATGTAAGATCTTCTGGTTCGCTTGCGAGTGCATATATGCAAGGGCATCTGCAGAGCAAACGGCAATGCTGAGGCGTGCTCGCAGGGAGATGGGGTTTCTTCTTACATTGCCATTCTTGCCATGGAGCACATCGTGTAAACTCCCCATTGGAACAAACTCGTACACCAACATAGGAACTTCTGTCTCCAAACAACACCCCAACAACCGAACGATATACTTGTGACTTATTTGTGACTGAATTTGAATCTCATTGGCGAAGTCCTTTTGGCGGTCCTCGTTTATTGCAACAGAGCGTTTGACTGCAACTGGCACGTATTCACTAGTAGTTCCCTTGTACACCTCACCAAATGCTCCTCTTCCTATGATGGTACTATAGCTCTTGGTTATTTTGTCTAGGTCCTCCTTTCTGAAAACCTCGATCTTGATGTTGTTCAGTAATCGTCCACCGTTCTTGTTGAAACGATCTCTTAGCCTTCTTTTTTCATGCTCCATATGTATGAATACTAGTAGAACTGCTGATACGGAGATGACAATTGTAGTTCCTGTGGTCAAAATATGTACCATGTAAGGGAAACTCCAACGCAGATCACCTATTAAACATCATCCAATGTCCGTGACACGTCTGGAATGTCGAAGTGTATATGTGAATTACATAGCCATTTCCATCAGTTCAGATTTTTTGTTGCGTTGACTAGTGCATGAAACTTAACATGATAGCCTAAGATCTTCAGTTCAAGTCCCGACTTTCACAATTTTTATTAAAAAATTGCTGCTGCCCCCCCCCCCCCCCCCTTATGTCCATGTATAGGCCTATTGAGTCATACCTTCTGGTTGCGTTGGCTAGTGCATAAAGCTTAACATGGACATGCGTGCGAATAGCCGGCCGAGCGGAGGACATTCAATCGGAGTCATAAAATATAAATGGACACCGGATTTTATTGATTTCTGAATTAATTTTTAGATAGCAAAAGAACCCTAAAACAACTAAAAACCCCTACCCCCCCCCCCCCCCCCGGTCGGAGGTGACGTCGAGGAACCCTACGTCGGGTGGTCTGGTCTCATCATCATTGGAGGACCACGCGACGAGGCGGAGCTGGCGACGTATGCCTCATTGACATCGTCATCGTGCTGGTCTGGCGCGTCGTTGTGTTGGTCCGTCACGTCGTCATGCTTCGCCCTCAAACCCCTAGAAGAGTCAAACGCGCTCCACCTTGATGTGGAGCTGCTAGCCTCGCATCGATTCGTGCAAGTGCTCTCCGCGGACCGTCGGATTCACGTCAACGATGCCTAGGTCCGCCGCAACCATGACAACGTTGGATGCACTCCACCTCCAGCTGATCCTCCACTAGTCGATGCTTTTCCAGGAGTTTGTACTGCTGCTCCGCCTGCATCAATATGAACTGCGACATCGACGACCACGACCACCTATGCGGGCGCCTCCTACTCTATCTTCGGCATCGCCTCCTCCGCCTCCCCCTCCACCTTCCACCTCCTCCTCCTCCTCCTCCTCCGAGATCAGCTCCGAAGAGCTCAAAGGTTGACCCGCCTTAATGCGGGGCTTGCATTGGGTGTCGCGACGTAGATCTCCGTCGTGATTTTGGCGAGGCACCCCGATGACTATTGCTTACACCATGAACAGCGGACACGGTCATTGCAATGACAGGCGAAGCACGAGAATGTGAACTACGGCGCGGTGGGAGAAGGGTCACAGATGGGTAGGGTTTTGGAGCATAGTCAGCTTGCTTTAAATAGCCAAGTCAGGGGAGCAGAGACTATTGAGTGCGAGCATATGGAGTAGGCTTATCGGGCTATGTGCTGGTGTGATTACTGGTTAGGCGGACAACCGGTCAACCGACATGAATGCGTGTAGGTGAACGACCTCTCACGCCCTCTCTGAATGCGTGCCGGGTTCTGGCGCAGATACAAAGAGGATTAGTGTGTGTCCATGGTATCGGAGTCAGGCGTGGCGGAGGTATGGACTCCCACAGACCTCCCCCAATTTAGTGCCGGTTTATGAGATTTTGGATGGCCGGACTAGTTCGGACACTATTTTATGACCATGCTGGCCGGCTAAAAATGTCCACACCAGCCAGTCCGAACATTTACGGGCGAATAAGTGAACTGTGTTGGAGTTGCCCCAATGTAATGCCATTTTCTTCTTCTAAATTTAAAGTTTAATCTATTCTTATTTTTTAGATGACAGAAGAGTAACTTTTCCTGTCTCTCTGCATCCCAAGACGCACATAACCAATTTTTACATGATCTCGGTCTGACTAGACTTACAAAAGTAAAGAAAGGAAAATCATAGACACGGTATGGGAGAGGATTTAGGGCACTCAGGTGCAGGGGCACGAGTCCCTTATGTGTCCTTTCTCTTTTGGCTTTCAATTTTCAAACATTCATATCTTGTGAATAAAAAATTCAAATTAAGTTATGTTTTCATATTCATGTTTCTCAGGACGAGGGCTTTCTAATAAGATCCATTTTAACGAGTTTTGAAATAATATATTAAGTTTCAACATTTGAAACTTAGTACGAGTGACCGACAAAACAAAAAATTTAGTACCTGTGACTGATATTTTTTTGAAGTTTCATCTATACAACTTGATACAAATGATCTAGACAATTCTAAATTTCAGATGCAAAATAGTAAGTTTCAGACATTAAAATTTAAAACTTATGTGCCCTCATGGGGTCAAACTACTTTGCGAATTGCGGGACAATCGGGCAGTCAGGCACGGCTTGGCAGGTGCATGCGGCGTGGGCGCGGATCCTCTGACTTCCCTTCAGCCGCCTCTACCTTAGCCGGGAGAGCCATTGGACCAAAAGCTGGCAGTCCATATCACTGTTTCAGTGGTTCTGTTGCGCCAAATCTGGGCGGTCCGTTCTCAATCCAACGATTAAAAGTCGGGAAAAGGTAGAGGCACTGTTCCTCTCTGCCTTTGCCACAGCAAGGCAGAGAATCCACAGCCGTGCGGCGTGCCCCTACGAATTTCCGGACACTCAGGTACTACACATCGTATTGCTAAGCGGTCACCCATATGTCAACTTACAGTTTATCTAGATAGCCATAAAATTTGCCAAAGAGAAATATCTTTGTTTAATTAGTTTACTCAAGCGTCCATGGGAAACAATCATGTAAGAAGACAATAGTTTATTAGGTGTTAAATTTGGTCAAATATGATCGATCTCGGTCATGCATTTCTCGGTCGTGCATTTTGTTTTGTCATTTCTAGACCAGTTATGTGCATATACGTAGTGGGAAATTGCATGTATTATAGCATTATTTTACCTAGATTCTACTCTTGTCACAAATCTAGCGGTTGGATGGTTAGGAGGGCAGTGGTACCTCCAGCCTACCAAGGAGCAAACCCTAAGTTTGACGTTTTAGTGTCTTATGAAGGTAGAATATTTTTTCAGTGGGAGACGACGTTCCATTGATAGCGAGGCGTCTGTGATGACTCCGTCAATCTCAAGACCCGCTGACTCGGTCTCTCAAAAGTGATCAAAGCGGTAGGGTTCAAAATTTCTGAAGGAGACGACGTTCCATTGATAACATGTATTGTGAACGTCTGCGTCTATACTATGTTTGTAAGCAAAGTATGCGGTATTTATTAATTTCTGAAGGAAATTAAGTAGTATTTTTATGCAACTTGCATCATACCTATCATTGCCGCTGCAGCCGGGGACAATACATGTTCACAACCCTTGTTACTTTTACCGTTGCCTCTTCGTCCAAAATTGCATTTGCACTCGTAGCCACCCTCAACACTGAGGCATGTCCCACCGTGACACGGATATAGGTCTTCGGACATTTTCAAATTACACTCATTAATATCTGAAAAATGTGCCAGAAGCGTTAGATATGCAAATTGTGAGCAATCACTAAAATTTGGTGAAACACAATAACTTCAGTGGGCTACAAAATAAATTATATCAAAATTTTATCATGTACTAATATTTTGGATTCAAACCGAAGCAACAATAATTCGCTTAAAATTGGTTATTTCAGCAGGTCGGAAATCCTTTTTTTTTACTTTCAAATCCCCAGATGAAACGTGGAGAATAACATACATGATAAGAAGAACAAATATAACAGAGATCTATGGGCAACTCATTTTCTACCACAACATGACAACTTACGTGAACACATTTTCAAGTAAACTGTCATGGGTACGTTTTTTTTAACACGGTACAATCAAAGTCACTCATGGATGAGAGCGACTATGATTGTACTATGTTAAAAAAAAAAGGACACATGCCCGTTCATTGTAGGGTACAAGAACATATGGAGTAACCACGTAACACATGTGGTGAACAATCTAAATTATTTAATAAGAGCAATGCTAGACCTACATAACACTTGTTACGTGCTTTACATAAATAGCAATGTGGAGCATTATTAGTGGATTATTAGGTGGGAGGGGCCCCACCCCCTGAAAATCAGGGGGGCGAGAAGATTATAGATAGGCAAGTTACTTAAGTCTTAGGCTGTGTTTGGTTCAGCTTTTTTTTACCAACTTCTGCTTTGAAAAGCCAAAAGCTAACCAAAGGAGTAAATTTTCAAAGCAACTTTTGAGAATCTGTAGCTTCTCCCTAGTGTAAATTTCAAAGCCGGGGTACCCCAACTTTTCAGTTTTCAGCTTTTCCACAACGGCTTTTTCAGAATCTGCAGCTCAACCAAACACAGCCTTAGTAGCAGCGTACGTAGATGTAGGATTATCGATTTAATAAAGAATGTATAGAGTACTCGAAGGCTTCGCATGCTCCTGTTCACTAGTACATTCTGGAGTATCCGCATGTCACTAGAACTTAACCAAAAAACAATGCAATTTTAAGAGCTTCTTATATGTCAAATACTCAGTGATCCTCTTATATTTCTTTACAAATGGAGTATATCAGATCCAAATTTCAATCTACGACGTGGGGAAGTATGGCTCTCACGACCGCAGTCGTTACAGCATGAGCGCGCGGCCGTCGCCGACCGGATCTCCTTGCTCCAGCCACCCCCGTGTCTGGAAGCTCCCAGATCCGGCCTCCACATCGTCTACTCTCCCCTCCCCTCCTGCTAGGAATCAGCCATGGAAGTTGTGTCCTGGCAACCTCGCGCCGTCCGTCCCGTCCGCCGGCCACCTCAACGCCGCCCCGCGCCCTGGCCAGCACGTTGTCACCACCTCCCGTTGAGATGCCTACTGGCTGTGCGCAGCGCGTCGCCGTGCAGCCAGCCCCGTCCGCTCCTCGATCCCATCTGGATCGGGAGCTCTTGTCCCTGCCGCCGCAGTCGGTGCTGGGCTGCTTCGTCCAAGTTCATGGCGGGTCAGGATCTTGGGGAATATGCCGGTGGATCTTCGAGGAATCTGGTTGTGCAAATCCATGTCGTGGAGGGCCTGGAGGGAATGATTATGAGCTCTCCCGTCACCGCGCCCACCGCCACCAGCCAGGTCGCGCCAATAGCGTTCACTTCAAACCCACCAGACCCCATTCCTCAAGTCACCGCCCAAAGCTTCCAGGATGCTCGCTGCTTCCCCGTCATCCCACCGACTGTATATGCTCCTCACTCTGTCGCTGCTCGTCCTTCCCACGGGCATGGGTGACATTTCGGAGCTCTTGACATCTCCACCTGATCTCGGCTCTAAGCGACCAAAGCCCGAGTCATGAGCCTCTCTCATATCCTACGACGGCGACGACGATGAGGAGGGGCTAGCCCCTATGACACCGCTTGCTACCAAGGCTTCGGCCTCGGCCGCCGCTCAGCCGTGTGCAGGGCCTGGCCGAGTGTGAGGTGTGTGGCGAAGGCGAGGGGGATGGCAGGAGATGTTTCCCAGCATGGTCCCCGCATCGCGCGACGTCGCTAGCCTCGCCAATGGCTCCCTGTCCCATCCCTGATTGGCTGCATGGTAGATGCTCCAAATGCTTCACTTCTGGGCATCATGCGACTTAGTGTGGAGATCCACTTCGTCGCACCCGTTGCTTGGAGCATCATCACCGTTCGCGCGGATGCCACAATCCATGACATCCTCTAAGCTCGTTGCCATGCCGCCAGTCCTCGGTACCATGCATCATCCTTCTCTAGCTCCATGTGAGGGTCCAATGAAATCCGTGTTTCCTCCGCGCTTCGCTATGGGTCTTGGGCGTCTGTGTCGTCTTTACTACTGTCGACTCGGCAAACCCGCCCGATCTGGCTGTTTAGACAACACAACTACAGGGTTGGCTGGCACGGGTTAGGAGCTTTCTGGAGCGACCGGCTATGTCGCAGGCCACTCCGATGTCACACCCTTATGGTGTGGACAATGTTGGCTCCATGGAGGAAGGGATGCAAGAGCTACATGGATGTTTCTCCCCTCAAGTTGGGGACGGTTCGTCCTCACTGTCGGGCGAGTCCATCATCATGCTCGAGGCTCCACTACTGCAGGTCATGCCCGAGCTATGAGATCTATGTCTCGCCTCTCTATGTGTAGCATTTCGAGGTGGACTCATCGGCGGCCTCGTGTGATGGGCATGTTTCGCCAAGGTCATGTGAGAAACTAGAGGCCGTGGTCAGTTTTTGCCGTTGCCGGTGTGCTCGTCCATCGTGTAGGCGGTTCATATGGTCGATGAGGTCGTGGTAGTGATTACTTTGGTTGAGTATGTGTATGTGGCATGTGTGTTCATGCTTGCTCCTAGAAGCCTCTTGGTTGACGACAACGACACCAAAAAAATTCAATGAGTTCTACTATTTCCTTGACAAATGGGTGGCTAATCAGCCTGCATCTGGTAAGACAAGTGGCCCTCCGAGGAAGCCAAGTAGGAAGAAAAAGAAGAACGACAAAAACAAGAAGTGTGGCGGCATCCGAAAGGCGCCCTTTATTTCATGATGGGGGGTGGTCAGTTTTTGCCATTGTCGGTGTGCTCGTCAGGAGTTCCATTGTGTTGTGCAAGTGTTCAAGGTTGCGGTCGTTGCATGTTTAAAGGTCTGTTTGAGCGGTGTTGGTGTTTCTTACTTTGTGAGTAGTCCATATATGGGTGTCTGTATTGGTTTTTGCCCGGTTTTCCATGAATTAACAGAGCAACTCTCTTCTTCTTAATTAATCGACAAGGTAAATATTTTGCCTCTGTTTCAAAAATAATAATTAAATCTACAGTTCGAGAAACCAAAATGACAAATTTGATCCCAATAATGTTAGTGAGCCAAATTCATAGTCCATTTTATTAGTAGTTAAGATTTCTAACTTGATACATCACTTTAGTTTGTAAATATGTGATTTGAAATATTTTGTTTCGATAGATATATGTAGTGTCTATATTTAACAAGGGGATTATTTCATGACTTGTAACACGATATTTTAAGATTTGGGAGTAGTGGGAGTACTCCAAGCCTAAGGCTAATCGATATGCTCTTCTTAGGGCACATTTCCTGACAGAGTTCGACAATTAGGTCAAGGCTCTAGCTCAATACTGCACATTTATTTGGATCGGAGGGGGTAATTTATAATTTTACTTCCAAAATATTATAGAATTTATGATAATCTTCAATAAGTTTGATTTAAGTACAAATCTAATCCTTCTATGATCTATAGAATCCATAAAATTTGTGATGGTATTATTTGGTGAATATAATTTTTTCAAGTCTCAAGTTAGATTTTTGAATTTGCATCTTAAATTCAACTGTGTGGTCAATTGAATAATACAATTTTATAAAATATTTGCAGATTTTATGGGTAAATTGGAGAAATAATTGTTCTTGGTTGTACAAAATACCTCCCACCGACAAAATCATTTCCAAACTCATTAGAATTACTATGAAAACTATATATTTCCTTGTTGCGACACAAATATTTCAGTTTATTTTGAATAAAAAAAATGTGGATTCCAACGACAATGGTGTTTTCTGAGTAATCAAGCGGAATATATAATGTCAAGTGAAGATAAACCTGTGCAACCGCCTTTTTGGTAGGGATTTCCCGTGTATCCCTTGTTGCATCTGCAGAAATAGCCTGCTGCGCCATTACTTGGATTAACACAATGGCTGTTATTGCTAATGCAAACTCCATAGGGCAGTTGCAATGTACATGCATTTTTCCCTTTCCTACCAATAGCCCAATCAAGAACAATGGGGATGACTTCTCCATTTCCATATTTCTTGGCAAAAGTATTTTTGTTGAGATGTGCTCGGCTAAAATTGTACCTGCTTGAAAAATCGTTGTTAGTATGGGTCAAAATCTTATATAACTAAATATGTCATCTCTACTAACATATTTGTCTAAACATGGAAACATGCCACCTCTACATACATGTAACTATGCATGGGAAAAGCTCGCCTCAGCATGCAACCATGGATGTAAAAACTATTATGCTACTTATACTCATACATATTTTACAACAATAGTTAAATGCAATAATTCACATCTATATTTAAAGGTATCATATTATTAATCTAAATATACATGTTCCAATATCACTAATATGTATCAACCAATTCCTGTAACAACATTGAGGTCTTGTCTAGTTACATAAAGCTAGAACACAATCTTATAATACTAGAAATAATACCTCACACGTAGCTGCAGGAATTGGGTGAAATTATTTCAGTGCGATTTGGTTGTCTGAAACACTAGTATTTTTATTCAAAATATTAGAACTAGGACTAAACTAATACAATTCATCATATTTTGTCATTAGCATAGTTGCATGTTGAGATAAATCTCAAGGTGTGTGTCTTTTCTCATGAATGATGAGTTAGCATAGTTGCATGCTGAGAAGATTAGAGTTTCTGGGGATCAACTATTTTGTTATATAAAGGTCTCACGTGACAACTCAAGTATGTACTGCATGAAACTCTTACTTGATTCACACAGATATTGGAACACCTCGAAGGTCTATATTTTAAGCATTAGTTACTAAAAAAAATCACAATATTTGCAATCATTCCGTTTGGCCGATGATTCGTTTTGATCGTCGGGTTCATCCAAGTGAACACAACTAATCTAGACCAAGTTATCAGAATGTTAAAACTTGTTGCACCTAGGTTTTCTCGAACGCGTTCAACATTCTTCACTATAATTACTGCTTTGATAAGTGCCTAGCAGATGTTAGGTTCTGCAATCCCTTATAGATATAGCAATATGACGACAAGTTCGGGGGCTTTATTTCGCTCACATACTTACAAATACTATGAAGGGCCTTGCAGCGACGCGTTATAGTGGTATCAACTATGCCACATCTCATTAAAAAAAAACCTATGGTACATCTGAAAATCATTTTTTTAGACTAACCAAGTCATGGTTTTTTCAAGCCAAGACTTAATTGGGGTGGCCTTGTTTAATTTACTCGACGTGCACAACTCAGCCACGTATGGGACTCATAAGAAAACAAACAACTACCCCCTTTATTGACCACTACAAGATATTTTACATATTTTAATATGGACTACGTAGGGATTGCAATGAGTGAACAAACACAATAAAACGTGTCCACATATACTCAATGCAGAAAAAAGTAAGAACATGTTATAATAGTGAACGGAGGAAGTAACAACTAAAAAAACAGACAACTAAGGTTCCGCCGCTATTTTCTCTGTTTTTCTTTTGGTGTGATTTAGCATAAAGGTTTTGTGTTTTAACTGCACGCACTGTATATAATGAAACCGAAAAAAATAAGCATATTGGCATGGCTTACAGGAGCACTTACCATCCTTTTTCGGCTACGAAGGCATATTGGCATGTGTTCTTCCGAATGCTCTCGAACCAGCGGACAGAAATTCGGTTGAGGCCGGTCGCTAGTGACGCCTCGCAGCAGCCAAGGCCCCTGCACGGCGCACCGTCTTCTCCAGTCCTGTTCAAGACGCAGGCTGACATACAGCCCGTGAGATACCGCGCACCCCCGGTGTTGCCACGGAGCCTCGCCGCCGTACCACAGCCGACGGCTGTGAAGACGTTGTCCTCCGGCGAGACCAGGAACGCGGTATTCTTCAACCGCAAGGACATGTTCCGCGGTATGGCCCCCGTCATGTTGCAGCTGTAGGTTAATGGCCTGAGCACGACCATCTGCGCCGTCTCCAGCGTTATGCTGCCGATCCTGATGCCGCCGGTGAAGAGCCCCGACGCATTGCAGCGGACTCTGAAGCCGGGCATCAGCGAACAATCGGGGCCGATGCCGAATGGGTAGGGGATTGGTATGTTTCCACACCTGTCAGGGCAGTCGTCGCGCCGTCGCCGTGGCGACGGCGGTGCGCCGGACACGCCCGCAGAGAGGAGCGCTATGCAGGACATAGCTAGGAGGAACGAGGCTTGTGTCATCGGAAATTGCTTTGGGTACCGCTAAATGCCTGGCTCCTCTCTAGCTCCGTTCTTCCGTACTGTATAGGAGAGCTGAACATACAATGTAAGTCGTCGTTTAGTTGGCGTGCCACTTCACCTTATCCTCCACACATAATTTCTTCTTTAATACATGAAGCTCCTCTCGTGTTGCTCTCTCACCGATTGAGAAATCTCCAACTCTACTCTTAAAATTAGACGGGTCGCTCTCTCGCTCTCTCTCTCTCTCTCTCTCTCTCTCTCTCTCTCTCTCTCTCTCTCTCTCTCTCTCTCTCTCTCTCTCTCTCTCTCTCTCAAACCAGACAGTAGTTGGCACTGCCCACCCCTATGCCAAAGATTAGAACAATAGCTTAAGTCGTCTTCAGAACAAAAATGTCAACAATCAGGGGATAGATATGTCTTGGCGAGTTGTTGATCTTCACGTGTATCTTTTTATAGACACAGCTCAGCTGGACGTCAGATTGTTTATTTATCAATTCATTTAGTTGGTACCTTCTACCCAACTTGGAGCAATGGACGTACTTACTCTCGTGTTCAATTTGATCAGCCAGCCACGTACACATCTTGGCGGGACGTGAGTGTGCGCCGTCCGTCGGCATCTTTTTGTTTTAGACAAATGTGTGCGTCGGCATCTTCAACCAGTGTCACGTCGCAGTCATGATTTGCTAGACAGGTCGGCCGTGGTGGACCTGAAGAGAGCGGCTCTAGCTAGGGGTTATTCAGCTTTTCTCCATGGTGAAGATCTCTAGAGATGCAGTTGCTCATGACATTGATAAGTTCTCTATGAATTCTAAAGCGCATGGGTTATTTGTAGGAACTATTCCGTCGTGTCATGTGTGGCGTACGTGGTAACGAACGATTGTATGACTTTATCTTAAGGGTCATGTGGCGATGGCTGAGTCCTGTGTGGGCTCGTCATGGTCCAGTTCGCCGCCGCCAGTCCGTCCGAAGAAAGAACAGGTTTTCACCATGAACAACACTTATCATCACCGAACGCCACACCCTCTGGCTATCACGTCGCCCACATGGCCATGACCACCAGGCAGCACCAAGTCACGGGCTTTGCGCATGAGCATTGTGCTACCACCACCAGGGCCGCCGTCCTAGTGCAGAAACCCAATAGGCCGACCAAATATGGCCTCCATCGGCCCGTCTTGCAGCACCGGGCGTGACACGAGCTTGGTCCTGCGGCACTGTGTGCGAGACGAGGTCGGTCGTCCTGCTGCACCATGTGCGAGACGGGCTCGGTCCTGCTACACCGTGCGCGAGACGAGGACGGTCCTGCCGCACCGGACGCGAGACAAGCGATGGATCACAACTGGGAGAAGGACAGCCCTTCGACGGAAGTAGTGCCCGAATGACGAGAAAAGAAAGCGAAGACCGTCACAAGTCACCTACGAACGAGCCGACGCCAGGACAATGCCAGCCGCTGCCGCAGTCGACCTGCTAAGCTGCCATGGAGCCATTCATGGCCGGGGCAGCCGCCACACCGGGCTATTGCCCAACCTGCGCCGCCCGGCGAGCTCGAAGCGTCAGAGCCGCCGGGCACGCACCCGCGCTTCCATACGTTAGCAGATGAAGAAGTTTTAACATAACCTCCAGCAGACTACAAGTTTCAAGGAGCACTTAAGTTTCTTTATGTGAAACAGCCATGCATATGTTCACTAAAAGTATATGAACATCCATTCATAGACATAAGATTCAGCACATTACAAGTTTCAAGGACCACTTAAGATCAGAATTAGCAATGATGAGATAAAAATGGCAATGAACCAAAAGGTAGTTTTATGACTGTCCTGCAGATGCAGATTATTATTCTAATTCAATAGTACTAAACAACGAAATTGACGGCATGCATTACATTATGCTTTGTAGTGACAAGAAAATAAGTACAACACAGGAAATAAAAATGAACAAATTGATAGAGAGGCCATGCGATGGAAGAAGAATTTATTCTAAATCGTCAACATACATCTTTGCTTTATTGATGGCTGTGAGGTCAGTCAAATTGGAAGGCCTGAGTATCTCCGGTAAATGACTATATCTAAGCTTGTTTGGTTTAACAGCACACCAAGAAAAATGCAGTCCATCTAAAACATATACTATTGTGGAGTAATAGCATGAGAAAATCGAGGTAGTCTTAGAAGCAGGAAGAATTACAAACCTTTATTGTTGCATAATTTGTTTCTTAGAGCATGCACTTGCATCATGGAAGATCACTTCCTTACAAATGAGAGTTTGTGTGTGACTTTTTGATGCATTCCAAGTCTTCTTTTCTTCTCGCAAGATCCTCTCCTCACACCATCACCGTGGCCCTTTATTCTGGAGCAAGTGCCCCTTGCATTGATACTACTAGGTGTGTGGACAGTAACGTGCTTTAGAATGATGCTCTCGATAGATGACTCCTCATTTTCTTGCGTGCTGTGCATGATACAGCCGGTACAAGCTGGGCAAAACCCAACTTAGCGCTACACAAACTTGTGTGCAAGAATTCAATTCCTTCCGTGGATCCTTTGGAATTTCCGTGATGGCAAAAACATTCCTGATGTTAAACAATGTTCGTAAATTTTAAAAAATTCTTCACTAGTATGAAAGATATATTCATGAATTCTAATTTTTTTCATGATTTTTAAAAATGCTCATGATTTTTTAAATGTCAATATTTGTTTTCAGAAAAAATTAAATTCTTTAAAATGTTCAAAAATAGGGAAAAAATCTTCACTGCTTATTATGTTTCTTCACAAATTTATAAGAAAACGCTTTGGTTTTTTCAAAAAGCAAATCTGTAACGTAAATTATGTTTCTTGATGTTGAAACTTTTTATAAATTTGAAAAACATTCACGAATATAAAAACTAACAAATAAAGCAAA
The DNA here is from genome assembly GCA_034509565.1 of Triticum monococcum. Lineage (NCBI taxonomy): Eukaryota > Viridiplantae > Streptophyta > Magnoliopsida > Poales > Poaceae > Triticum > Triticum monococcum. The sequence continues at coordinate 36,238,981 of CM067842.1, forward strand.
TATATAAATGAACGGGAAAATGAAACATGGAAATAATTGGATAAGAAAGAACCAAACAAAACATTCCCAAAATCGGAAGGACCTCCCTACATGACCAACCCAATATCACCCCGCGGGGTACGTGTTTACTCGACCGCCTCCGCGGTAAGCAGCCGAAATGTGAATAGACATAAGAAGCTTCGGGAGAAAACTAGAGTTAATTTCAGAACCGAAGAATGGCGTAGCAAAACATGTGTTATCCTGTAATAGTGTATACTCGCTCCGTCCAGAAATACTTGTCGAAAGAATGGATGTATCTAGATGTATTTTAGTTCTAGATACATTCAATTTTATGCATTTCTTCGACAAGTATTTCCGGACGGAGGAAGTATATAACTAAGACGCAAGAATGTTCGTTTCGCAAAAATAAATAAAAATAACGCAAGAATGTTCCAGCATGGCGTGCAGCGACGTACGCTGCCTGTCCGGCGTGAAGCCTGTTCGTGATGTTTCGAGCAGGGTGCTAGGCTCCTGATGAATAAGGCCTGGCCCCATCTCCTTAAAATCAGGGAGGAAGATGATTAGATTAGAAAGAAAAAAGAGAAAAAGACAGCTGTAGAATGAAGTGAGAGCACAGATGGAAGTATGGTGAGGGAGCAGGCAAGCCGGATCCCAAGTCCAAGGGAGCACGCGCGGTAGAAAAGGAGTGCACGTCCAATCGCACACCTGGGCTACTACGTACACGTACGTTCTTGCAACGTATATACCGACCGTGCACCCCAATGCACGACGTCAGGCAGAGTGAACGCGTGCTGCTTCCGTGATGCATCCACACACCTCCGTTCAAACTGACCCATTGCTATTTAAGCTCTCGAGCAATCTTCTTTCTGCCGCATCGATCTGAACCGAGGCAGCTTCTGCTTGCTAGCTAAAGATCAGTTAGCTACCTAGTGCTCCACCTCTTCCTCCTCCTCTTCCTCACAGGTTGAAGCAATGGCTTCTCTCACAAGCCCATGGCTTCGTCTCCTAGTGCTTCTCGTGGCCATGACCACCTTCCTGCAGCATGCCCTCGCGGCGGCCGGTGGCAGTGGGAACCCCACCGCCGGGTTCCAGAAGGTGCAGCTCCCCGACGGCGACTTCCAGATGCAGAGCCCATACAACGTGCCGGAGAACCAGCGGTTCCGGTACCGCGACGGCGTGCGGACGTTCTGGGTTCATCGCAACGACAAGCCCTTCAACACCGCCACCCACACCAACCCGCGCTCCGAAGTCCGGCTACGTGTAAGTAGAAAGCACATGCATTATTGTTCAAAGTTCACGCGCTCCAAATCGGCCAGGGCTATGGCTACGTGCCGTCGGGGACCTCCGGCGTGTCGGTGATGCAGGTCCACAACGAGGAGGGCGCCGCGCACTCGACAGTGTTGATGCTGCACGTCTACGACGGCGTCCTGCGCTTCTACAGTGGGGCGGCCGTCGAGCCCAACATCTACGACCGGTGGTTCCGACTCAACGTGATGCACGACGTCGGCGCATCCACGGTGGCCGTGTATGTCGACGGGGCGAGCGCAAGTTCAGCACCAGCGTGACCCCAAGCGAGTCCTACTACTGCAAGTTCGATCGGGGTCTACATGCAGCACCATGACCAATCCAGCTGCATGGAGTCGCGATGGATCAACGTCACGCTCTATACTAAGCACTAGACGGTAGATAGCCATGTGTATCGGCATTGTGTACTAGTACTAGCATGTCATATATGTTTACACCACCCTATGTATATTACTCCCTCTGTTTACTTTTATAAAACCTTAAAGACATTTCAGACAATGTATAAAGCAACCCATTTTAAGTTGTCTGAAATGACTTACAAAAATGAACGGAGGGAGTAGAATTATTACCACTAGGAAGTTGAATAAGGCTGGTCATAGTGGGGAGTAATTTAAACTAGTGTCATGCATATGACACTAGCCTAAATTACCATCTTCATAATGCAAAGTAACATAATAGTAGTAACTTAGATGGCTTCATTAATTATCTTGTAGACTCATCTTGTTTTGAAAAGCGCTATGTTACAGTAACATATTATGTTACCATCTTTCATTAATTACTTGCTACATAAGCAAAAAATTCTTGAAATGCATTATGTTACTAGCTAAGTCACTCCCACTATGACTAGCCTAAAGGTTGTTGCTTGGAGTAGTACACGTACATGTGACTCCTAGCGTGTCCGTGACTTGTTTATTAAAACGATTTTTACTTGTAGGATGACTTTGAAGTACCGCTATAACGACCGCTCATTCGTTAGGAGAACCACTAAATACTCCCCCTCGGGCCCTAGAGCATAGAAAAAGGGCGAGCCCTATGAGTCATTCGCCGTTTACTCATCGAGATCTTCCCTCTTCTCTCCATCCAAAATTTTGTCCTAATTGTGTTTTTCTGCTTCCTCCTTGTCTCGCAAAACTGTGTTGACCACTTCAGTTCTTAAATTCTCAGAGATGGGTACGCGGACTTCTACCGATGCTCTTGGCAGTGGAGAAGGTGCCGGGATGCAGTAAACCTGAGTTCGTCTCCACCCTCAATATAGACAATCCAATAAGAACCAATTAAGCTCCAACCTCGTTGAACAAGGAGGACGGTGGCCATATCCACCTTTTTTTGAGCAATTTTTGTTTGGCATCACGAAGATTTGAATATTGGGCTTTGAAGCACATGTTCACCCTGGGCCAAGCAGACATGTATTTTGGCTTAGCCTATTAGGCACTTCTATCTTCATAGATTATTATACCTGATACATATGCTCCCTAGCCCAAGTCTGTAAAAAAAACTATTTTTCAATGAAGTCTTATTACACTCCCGCATAAATTATTAGGAATGTAATTACACTCCCGCTTACTTTCTTGAAAACACAAGCACATGTGTCACCAAAAGTGACGGATGTGAAAGATATGTTTATTTAGTCACTCTAGAGCATGGTCTATCCCCTAAGAAATACGGAGCAATGTCTATCTCACAGTCACGGGTAGCTTTTTTTTAGCAACAGTCACAGGTAGCTTTACGGATGAAATTTTTTTTAGGTGAACTTTACGGATGAAATGTGAATCAAATGTTTGCTTGGGCTTGAGGTTTCTACCTCAGGCTTTTGTAAGCTCGGCCCGAAACCTGGCCCAGCCCAAGTGATGCCCAGATTTAGTCACAAGAGCGGCCTTGTTATCCCACGAGGAAGAAACAAAGTAAAGGAGAGGCACAGGAAGACGACTCCAATCAAGAATTCACAAAGGGACTACGTAGTATATAGCGCCCAAAGCTGCAGCTTAGCACATCAGCACATATCCTCCAATATATCCTAACGTACAGGAACATTTCTAGCATTAGAAACATTATGAGACTTGATCAGTGGTAAACAAAATTCAGTTAAAAAAATGTCAAAGAAAGGGCTATGCAGAACCAAGGATCCTCCCAAAATGTCAACTTCACACCACCATTTTGCACCTTGATCGAGCTTACAGAAAAGTAGTAAAAACATCCACCTCCTCATGATTCCAGGCACCATTAAGAGTTTAATTTCTTTCAGTGATTCTTACTTGACAAAGTTTGACAAAGCTCCTCACTGTTAAAAACAGACTAAACCACAGACCAAGCTGCCCTGTAGAAAGATAACCTTCCTACCACATCACTTGACGACACTTCTTGGAAAAGAAAATGAACTCTGAAAAAATCCAACCATTTCAAAACCTAAAGTAGCATTCTACCCCAGGAGGCAGCATCTTCTTACCTCCCAGCAGCATTCCAATCTCTTCTCGAGTTTATTTTCAATAGGATCCCGCCGAGATTTTATTACTCACATTATTAAAGCATGACAAATCACAACTTTCCAAAAGCAACCAGAGGTAGCATATAGTTTACAAATACACACATAATCGGAAAAGCAGATTACTAAAGTGATCTGCCTATGCTGCTTACACATCATCACTATCAATCACTAGTCTCTATTTTTACTTATTACAGTTTCAGAATAACACGCTGCTCAAATGAATGGCAGAATACGAATGTGATAGTGGCCCAAAACGCCAAGACGAATGAAACAGCAGTGACCACGTAGATGATCGGATCAGAATCACCAGGCGCATTTCCTACCGTGCCATTCCGTGCAACGGGATATGAACTGGAAGTGCATGACCTAAGGTTGTCGTTCCCTCTGTAACTGTCCACATCAAATGTGCTGAGCTGACCGGTGGCTGGTAGACATCCAGATAAGTTGTTGTACGCCACAGAGAACACCTCCAATGATGACAACCGAGCCAACTGCCATGGTATGGTTCCATGCAGCTTGTTTCCTGAAAGGTCTAAGCTTTCGATTTCACTCATGTTACTGAAGGTTGTAGGAATCGGTCCAGTCAAGAAATTGTTTGACAAATTGAGAGACTTGATATGGCTCAAATTCCCCATCTCCTTCGGAATGTCGCCTGACAGCATGTTTGCAGAGAAGTCAATGCCAGACATCGACATGAAGAAGTTACTTCCATATGTGTATGAGTTCCCTTTAGTTGTGAAGGTGAAGCCTTGGGGTTCATAATCACTGTTGTACACGCCCACGGCATAATCTCCTATAGAGGGAAATCTCCCCATTGAGGGCCAATCGTACTCGTAAGCATCAGGATCTTCAAATGGAATGCCACCAATACATGGTGGTATGGAACCCGAAAGTATGTTGTGCGAGATGTCAATTATGCTCAAGTGTTGGAGACGACACAGATTTGAAGAGATCTGTCCCACAAACTTGTTCCTGCTTAACAAAAGTACGCTGATTTGAGAAAGATATTGTGCCCACTCAAGGTTGCCTGTGAACTGATTATGGCTGAGATCCAGAGCTGTAATGTATGGGCTGTAGAAAAACGCACTCGAGAAGCCTGACAGTGAATTCCCAGATACACTCAGAAACTCGAGAGGTAATACAGCGTTGCAGTTTGGAATATGCCCCGTAAAGTAGTTTTCTGACAGATCTAATATCTGTAGTTTTGTTAACCTGGATGAATGGCACCAGTTAAACCATTATTAGAAAGGCTCAAAGCTTCCAGTGAAGGAAGATGCCAGAATGAAGTGTTTAATTCTCCTGACATCTTGTTACCATGTAAATTTGTTGTTGTCTAATATATCCTTCTAATATATATTGTTGTTGTCTAATATATCCTGACAGATCTAATATATCCTTCCATGATGGCTACATCACCAGACAGATTTCTAGGGAGAGTTCCTTCAAATTTGTTGTATATTGCCCACAGGTCAGCAGACAAGTGACTAGCCCCATCAAGTATCTTACCCCTGAGACTATTGTTTGAGAGCTTCGATATATTCAGTGCATAACAACCAGTGAACAAGCAAGATGGAACTTCTCCTGTAAATCTGTTATTTGATAGGTCCAGAAGTCGTATGCTGCTGTTGCACAGCAATGGTGGTATTGTTCCCGAAATATTATTGTGGGAAACATCAAGACTTATCAGATTAGGAAACATCAAACCGATGTTGGCTGGCAACTGTCCTTCAACTAAGTTCAGTGACACATTAACCTCTTCAAGGTTTTCTTGGTGTTGCCCTATCAGATCTAGTGATCCAACTAATGAGTTATTTGCAAGATTCAGGTAAACTAGTGTGGCTTTATTTGTGAACAACCAGCTGGGAATGCTCCCTGACAAATTATTGTTGGACAAATCGAGAAACTGCAGATGATTCTGTGTTTGTAGGAAATGTGGCTCGGTAATCATGCTCTTATCAAGGTTACACCAAGAAAGCCGTAGTGTATTCAACTGAAATTTAGGTACCCAACCATTCAGTTTCACTTGAACGACAAAATCAGTATTCCTGGACAGATCTATCTCTTTGAGTTTGGTACAGTTTCTCAGCCAGAAGAAATCAAATTGAGCGCTTAGCCTGTTTAAAGATAACCTCATAGTATGAAGCAATGATGTACACTTCCAAGATGAGTTCATAGGTATATGTCCTTCAAAGAGGTTGTCTGAAAGATCCAAGTACTCAAGGCGTGGAAGTGCAAATATGGATGCTGGGAGGCTGCCACTCAATCCATTGGACCCCAAATGCAATTCACGCAGGTTATGGAGATTTCCGAAACCTGTTCATGTATACATGCCTTAAAACAACTAAAAATTAAATTGCACCAACTGAATGGGATGTTAAATTCATTCGTTTCAGTACCTAAATTCTGAAGATCCTCGCCCATGTTGTTTCCACTTAGATTTATGACCTCGAGTGAAACCAATTTGCCGACAGATCTTGGGATACCACTCCCTTGAAAACGATAGTTACTGAGGTCGAGATACTTGAGCTTACTCAATCCACGAAGACCTGAGGAATCATTTGCTTGAGAATAAAATGGTTTGTAATGAAGAAAACACTAATCAAGATTAGAGTTGCATGCATGCAACAGGAGTTACATACCATGGAAATTTTGTAAACAAGCGTAACGTCCCGAGAAATTCAGTAGCTCAAGCTCCCGAAACGAAGAAAAGATTGTCAAGTTAAGGTACCAGGGGTATTGATCATCCACATCTTTCATATATTCGATGGTATGGGAAAAGTCGAGACCTGATATTCGGCGTGTGTTATTGTTGCATGTGATTCTTTCCCACGAGCAGCAGTCATCGCCTTGTCCCCACGATGTGGGAACATCATACTCCATGCTCACGAGCGAAGAGCTAATATCCATGAGGGCCGCTCTCTCCTCCATGAAGCAGCTCGAACAACTCAGAAGCATGGAGGTTAGTATGCAGAGGACCAGGAACAAACATCTCAATGAGAAGTAGCAGCCCATTTGGAAGAAAAGGGCTTCACTTTGTCCTCTGAAATCTAGGATGAAGGTCTGGGAGCATGGTGCATACCTATTTCTGCTGCCCCTTGCTTGTTGTGGTGTTTATAGTTAGCCATCCCTAGACTGTACACTAGCTCAGAGTTTAGTCCGTGGTGGGAGGTATGCCTGATCAGCAAAACAGCTTCATTGGTGGCATTGTTGACTTGTTGACAAACATTTTGTTCAAGTCCCATTTGGAGAATGGCCACAAATATGCACTAACGACCAAACATGGACAATGACTGCACCACTAAGCACTAACCTTGGAGACACATAAAATATATTGCTCTGGGGTCCAAACACTTTGTGGACTTGACTACCGGAGCTCCTGTACAATATATGGAGGCCAAGAGTGGCAAAAATCTTCATGATTTTGGAGTTTCAGCACATACTAGATTGAATGCCCGTGTTGACATAAGATTTATAAGAAAGAATCATATTATGTTATAAATTTCAATGTATCATGAATTCATGGCATGCTCTTCCAAAGTGTTTCCTTAGTCATGACATGCTCTTCCACGTTAGGTTTACTTATATGATCTGTATTCAAGTATCCGCCAAAGCATCATGCTAGTGACCAAACTTGGACCATGACTGCACCATTAAGCACTAATCTTGGGCACATATAATAATATCTACCAGGAACTTTGTGGACTTGACTATCATCACTAGAAATGCAGGCCAAGAGGGCAAAGAGATATTTACGATTTTGGAGCTAACCATAAAGCACAAGACTCTTAGTTCTGAGCCGATTTTTTTATTAATAATAAATAATAATGCTGTAATTCCGAAACTAGTAATGATAAGTTAGAATTTTAAGAAATAAGAAGGACGCCATCAACAGTAGCATCTAGACCTGGTCGCTGTTGCAAACCACGTCCACATCTGGACGCTATTCTTAGCAGCGTCCAGTATTTGGTTCAACCTAGCCCAGAAAAGTCCTCGCTTCGTCCGACCAAAGGGCAACTCCGACGCGGCAACCTAAACTGACACAGATTTTGTTCGTTCTTTGTTCATTTGGATCGGTCAGCCGGACATCAATTTCTGTTTTTGTCCGCCGGTCCAAAGATGCGAGCAACACGGACGAACATATTTCACATTTGTGCTGGATTTCGATTTATTTTTTAATAAAACAGCCAGCAGAAGTCCAATTTACATTAATTAAAACTAAAAAAATCAAATGAAAAGATAAAAGAAACAGTTAGCGGCGGGCAGTAAATCTAGGCATCATCATTTTCTTCCTCCTCCTTGGTCAGGTCGACGTAGACTGGCGTCTCCATCCACGGGAACGCCTGCTGGATGGCTGGCAGCGTAGCCACTTGCTGCACCACCAGTTGATGCTTCTCCTGCCGCTCGGCCTTCATCGCCCGCTCTGCAGCCTACCACTCGGCCTCCTTGTCTATCGTGCCCATCCACACGGGCGTGCACGATCTACGATGGCAACGTGCTCGTCCAGGACCATGATTGCCCAAGCCGTGGACATGGCTCCTCCTCCATAGGCTCGGGAGCAAGCGGTGCTAGGGGCGGTGGGGGCATGTTAGCCTCCACTCTAGCCGCTGATTCAACCAGTTCGTGTGCAAGGCTAGGCCACTTGGCGAGCTCCTTGCGCTCGGCCTCCTCAATGGCCCTCCTTGTGGCCTCCTCTAGGGCCACAACGTAGGCCTCCTAATCCTCCCCCCTTCACCATGACCGACGGTGATGGTGGCCCAGTGAGCGCGCGTGGTGCATGGGACGCATCCTTGAAGCACGACCGACAATGCTGGTCGTGCTCAGTGGCGAACTACACGTCCTTGTTTAGCGAATCCATCGTGGACGCTAGGTTGCAGCAAAGGTCGTTCGAGAGTAGACACGAAGATGGTGGATCTCCACCAGCTGCGTGCGGCCTGAGTCCGGCACGGTCGGCACCAGAACCCTATCGAGGTTGAAGTGCCACCCATGCGGCAGGTTCACGTTGGGCTATGACACCGGCACACCATGCTTCCAGAAGTGCTGGCAGTGGTGCACTGACACGTAGAGACAAAAACACGACAGCCGACTCAAGATCGACTTATCTGTTATCATAAACTAGCCAGTTACCAATTGCATTGCCCAAAAGTAACCTAGTCAAATATATAATGTATGTTTGTAACCATTGAATAAATTGTACACAAGACCCGACAAAGAAGATTCAACGAGGCCATGGAACAACTCACATGCTCCAACCGTAGGTCTAGTGGATGATCCTATTGATGAGCGAATGATCTTAATGACAAGCAGCTAGTGAGATGATGTTGCTCCTGTGATATTGATGATGTCCGTGCTAGAGCTTGCTTAGAGCATCTCCAGCCGTTGGCCCCCCAGGAGGCGCTAAAAATCGGCCCCTGGGGGCGCACCGGCACAAAACGCGCGCTGGGGGCGTGATGCCACCCAGTCACGGCGTCCACGGGATTTTTTTGAACAGCGCAAACACGGCGAGTTCATGCATATTTCGGCGACTTCAAACCAAATTCGACCAAACACGGCACAAACACGCCTGCTCATACATATTTAAAATATTTTACAAAAAACGCACTACTAGGCCCGCCAGCCGTCTCGCTCGCCTCGCCGCTCCTCGCCGGCCGCCGCCCTTGCAGTTCTACATGTCGAGGAGGCTGTAGAACCGCGTGTAGTCGTCGTCGTCGTCATCGTCGTCGTCGTCATCGTCGTCGTCTTCTTCGTTGCCGCCTCCATCGTGGCTACCGTCCCTGCTGCAACCCTCCCCCGGTTGGAGCGGCGGGTTGGACGTTCCGGCGGGGTCCTCCTCGTCGTCGTTGTCGAGGATCACGACGCCGTGCTCGTCCTCGCGCCCACGCTTGCGGGCGGTGATCTTCTCCTGGGCCCGGGTCTGCCGGGTCATCTCCGTCCGGAGGTAGTCGTCGCGCGCCCACCGCAGGGCGTCCGCGTTAGAGAAGCCGCGTCGGGCTATCTCCTCGTACTCCGGGGGAAGACTGGGCTTCGGCTTGGGCGCGACGAGGACGAGGCGCCCGGAAGCGGGGGTGGAGTCGACGATGCGGATACCGGAGCTGCGGGTGCGCCGGCTGACAGGCGTGTCCTGGGGCTCATGGGGCTCCGGCTTGACGGGGCGGAGGCTGGGAGAGTCGGTCGACCGACCGGACGAGGAGGAGGACGCCCCGGGATCCATGCGCCTCGGCGTCCACGAGCTCCCACGGCGGTGAGAGAAGAACGGCGGGGAGGGGTACTCCAGCCTCGACGTGTTGCCGCCCTCGATGTACTCGAGGACGGCCTCCAGCGTGCGGCTGGGCACGCCCCACCATCGGCGCCGCCCCTCGGAGTTGAGCCTGCCAGAGGGCACGACGCCGTTGGTGGCCTCGAGCTGCTCGGTGTGACGGCGGCGGAAGTAGGGCTCCTAGAGCGAGCTGTCGGGGACGTAGCGCGGCCCCTCCCTCACCGCCCGCGGCAGAGAGGCGCGAATACGCGCGATCTCCGCACGACGCGCCGCCTCGGTGGGCGGTGGTGGCACCGGGACCCCGCCGACGCTGATTCTCCACGCCCCGGGCACCCGCATGTCCGGCGGGACCGGGTACTCGGCCTCGTAGAGGAGCCGAGCTTCGTTTTCGTGAAGGTGGCGGTGGCCGAAGCCGTTCGTCGCCGCGCTGTCGCCTGGGAATCGTTCGGCCATTTCTACGAACTGGGACGGTGAGGGGAGAGGGAGGAAGGGGAGATAGGGCGCGTCGGCGGTGGAGACTCTGTGCGTGCCACCGGCGCGCTGGGGTCGGCTTATATAGGCGGAGGCGGCGCGAGCACGCGTGGCATGCGCGGGGACGCGCGTCGTCACGCCTTCACTACGCCGCCCATGAGGCATCAATGACGGAGGCTGACCGACGCGACAGCTTTGGCATTGATTCGCCGCGGGAAACGAGGCGACGAGGACGACGAAGCGGCAAGAAGCGAGATGAGTCGCTGGCAAGGAGGGCCCGCGGCTCTTTCGCGCCAAAAACGATTCGCCCAGCGCCCCCAGCGCGCCGGGTTCGGGTTGGGTCCGCCAGCGCCAATTTCGGCCCGAGCCGGCGAAAATTGGGCCCTTGGGACACGACTGGACCGATTTTTTGGCACCGGCGGCCGAAAAGTCGCCTGGGGGCCTTGTTGGGGGCGTGGCTGGAGATGCTCTTACCACCTAGCAAGGTAAGAAGCGATGGTTACAGGTGTATTAGAGTATATAGGTCATTAAATCTCTATCTATCAAAGTAAAATGACTTGGTTGAGCCCAATCAGAGCACCAATGAAAGGGCAATGACTGGACGCCATCCGTACTAGCGTCCAGACCTGGACGCAGTTAGCAATAGAGTCCATCCTGAGCGCTCTTATTCTTGGCATCCTTCCTATTTTTATAATTTTCACCAGCCCTTTACCAGTTTCAGAATTACAGAATTATCATTTACTATTAATAAATAATTCGGGTTCTGAGTGCAGAACCAGTAGCCAATCCTACAGGCTATCGGTTGCTTTAAGGAGGGACAAGCATGGATAACTCAGAGATCCACAGCTTGGCCATCGTCCGCTTCTCCGATGATGGCGGCCGTGTTCAGAAGGTCCTAGCCTGGATGTGTTTGTATCTCCTTTTTGTTTTCTACAGGAGATTTTCTGCTTTGGGGGACAGTTGCCCTAGCTAGGTCCGAAATTTTTGGGTGTGATCGTTTACGTGGGCTAGAAAAATGTAGAGTAAATAAAATCTCTAAAAAGGAATTAAAATTTCCCGTATCAGAATTTCCTTCCAATCGCCGGGATTTCCTCCTCTGCATCACCTCGCCTGACCGCTGAACAGGCCTGATATCCGAACGAGAGCTGTCCGAGCAAATAATTCAGTACCTGAGAACATCAAATCAAATGTTGGTCTCTGCACATTATTCGTAGTTGTAAACTTTAAACTGAGATGATACAAAAAAATTTGCTCAAAAAAAAGATGATACAAATTTGATTGTGCCAGAAAACCAAAATGAAACTGTGTAATATAAATGTAAATCATATTGAGCCCCAGGTCATTCGGAAGATGATGTCAATGGTGAATTGGCAGTTGCCATTGGGGCTGGGTAAATCACAGATTTAACCTCAGCTAGAAATACTACTTGAAGAGCACTTAGCTGATGGCATTGTAAGTTTGTAACCGCACATGTTTTGAAAGAAATTGTGTGAATTCAGGCCTAACCTAAAGCAAGGTTGTAAGCGAGACCTCCGTTCCGGCCATACCCTGAGTGGATGAGTGGCAACCGGCGCCTCCCTTGCTCCCCTGCAAAAAAGGGCGGCAGCGCGTGGATGGTGAGCGTGCCATCCACCCCCCCCCCCCCCCCCCCCCCCTCCTCTTGCTCCTCCTCCTCCTCCTCTCTGGTGGTCGACGATGCTCAGCGCCCTCCTATTCCGTTATCCTTCTGGAACTAGTCCCGTGCTCTGAGGCGGCGCGACGGCGAGAGGTCCGGCATGGAGAAGAAAATGGGGGGAAAGCGGTGGCGGCTACGGTGAGGAGGAGACTTGGGCTCAGTGAGATGCGGCCCAGTTCGGGCGATATTCGATCGACCCAGTTCCGTAGCTTGCATTCTTCCCGCTCTGGTGGTGCTTCGCTGGCACGAGTGGAAGCTTTGTTCTTACAAAGTACTCCCTCTGTAAAGAAATATAAGAGCATTTAGATCATTAAAATAGTGATCTAAACGCTCTTATATTTGTTTACGGAGGGAGTACTATCAACTGTCTGTTGATAATAATTCTTGAAAGATAAACATACCTAACAAAGTTTGACAAAACTCATCACTGTTTAGAGAAAAAAAAGACTAAACCTCAGACTACCCTGCTCTTTAGAAAGATAAACTACCCCTGGGAGGCCTATTCCAATCTCTTCTCGAGTTTATTATCAACATGATTGCCCCGAGATTTTAGCTACTCGCCTTCTTTAACCAGAGCAAATCATACTACTCGTTGTCGTTTCAAGGCTTCCCAGAAGCAACAAAAGGTAACATAGTTTACAAAAATGAACACAATCGAAAAAGCAGATTACTAAAGTGATCTGCCTGTGTTGTTTATACATCATCACTATTAATCAGTAGCCTCTCTCTCGTTTTACCTATTACAGTTTGAGTACAACACGCCGTCCAAAGGAATGGCAGAATACGAATGCAACAGTGGCCCAAAATGCCAAGACGAATGAAACGGCAGTGACCACATAGAGAATCGGGTCAGAATCGTCAGACACACTTCCTGCAGTACCATTCAGTGCCACGGGATATGAACTAGAAGTGCATGACCTAAGGTTGTTGTTCCCTCTGTAACAGTCCATATCGAATGTGCTGAGCTGACCAGTGGCTGGTAGACATCCTGATAAGTTGTTGTACGCCACAGAGAACACCTCCAATGATGATAGCCGAGTTAACTGCCATGGTATCGATCCATTCAGCTTGTTTCCTGATAGGTCTAAGCTTTCGATCTCACTCATGTTTGCCAAGGTTGCAGGGATAGAGCCCGCAAAGAAATTGTTTGACAAATTGAGAGATCCTACCGGAATCGCACCCTATGCCGACGGCCAGGGCCGTCGGCATAGCCCCGAATTGCCGTCGGCACAGGCCTATGCCGACGGCCCCCATCGGCATAGGGCCGTCAGCAAAATATCCGTCGGTGTAGCCAGGAATGCCGTCGGCATATAAAGGCTGTCGGCATATAAAGGCCGTCGGCATATCGACCTATCCCGACGGTGTCCGTACATCTATGCCGACGGCCACGGCCGTCGGCAACGTTACCGCCTAACGGCGCCCGCCGTCAACTCTGCCCAACGACTGGTCGCCACATGGCACCCCTATGCCGACGGTCCGGCCGTCGGCATAGGTGTGCCACGTGCCGACCAGCCGCTGCTCGTGGACCAGGGCTATGCCGACGGCTGGCCCGTCGTCATAGTTTGAAACTAAGCCGACGGCCAGGCCGTCGGCATAGTCCTTCAAACAGACTTCCCAGTAGCTGACACGTGGGCACATATGCCGACGGCCTAGCCGTCGGCACAGTTTTAAACTATGCCGACGGCTAGGCCGTCGGCATAGGTGCCCACGTGTCAGCTACTGGGAGCTCATGCTAGCCCTATGCCGACGGCCTAGCCGTCGGCATAGTTTGCTTTTGCTTTTTCTTTTTTCTTTTTTCTATTTGTTTTCAGATCAGTTCAATTCAAATAACATCACTTATATAACAGCACATATCAGCACATATCAACGAACGTAAGCATAAGCATCATCACAATAATAGATCATCATCACACAAGCATAAGCATATCAACGAATGTAAGCATAAGCATCATCACACAAGTCAGGTAAATGATCATCACATCTCAAGCATCATCGAGCACCATCACAACAATAGATCAGCACACACAAGTCATGTCAAGCAACATCATCACATCTCAAGCATCATCGAGCACCGCGGAGGTCGTCACCGCCAAGACGGCCAAAGTCCAGGTCATCAGTGCTAGCGGCAGCGCTACCGCCAAGACCGCCTCCTCCTTCGCCTCCGTGGATCGGAGTGGTCGGGCTCCGTGTCTCCGGAGTGCTGCGAAGACTACCGCCAACGGTAGATCCACCTGTTCCCTGCATGTTGAAAAGACATATGCACGGGATCTATGACTGTGTTGAAAGGCATGACATGCTTAGGGTGAATAGATTGGGGATGAACTAACCGGCGAGGGGCCAGCGTTCTGTGCCACAAACTCCTCAAAGCTCATCAGCACTGGTTGTGCTGGAGGGCATTGTGCTGTAGGGAACTGAGGACACCTGCCGGCCGCCATATCCTGAAAAGCTTGCTGCATCTGGCTATCCCTCTGCACTTGGTGTTCATAAAGCCTCTGATGCCACGCCATGGTCTCCTGGCGTGTGTACTCCATGTAGGCCTACGTTATGACATGATGGAACTCATAAAACTACTAAATACGGAAAATGAAGTGAGAAATGAAGATAAGAGGGAAAATACTTACATATTGTTGTTCCTGAAAGAGGGACTGTGTACTAGTCACTGGCTGGCTCGTGCGCTGGCTCAGGCTCGGGTCGATTCGACGAAGCTGTGTGTAGGAGATACTAGGAGTGATCACAGCATCGAGAACCGGGTCCCGACCGTGCTCCTTGGGCCCCATCCTCACCACCGCCATGTCGTCCAGAGGCGCCGCAATGGGGTCAGGTGTGTCAGGATGTAACTCCAGATACGCTTCGGAGTAGGTCTTCTTCCTCCCTGCGGTCTTCTTGCCGTAGTACTTGGGCTCGCCAGGCTTGGGGTCCTTCCGCGTATGGGCGATCTCCCACGCCTGCATGTGTGAGAGCGGCCGCTTCAGTTTCTCCTCCTGCACCACCAAACAGAGGTTAGTCATACATAAGAAAGTGATGGTAAATAGAAGAAGAAGAATGTTTAATGGGGTTAGTCATACATTAACTGCCTTGTGGAGATAGTGGTTTCGGTTTCCCTGAGCATGTACTCCCTCCGTCCCTCGGTTAGCCTTATTTTGGGTTCTCATAGCCGTCCAGGCTCCAGCCTCATCACACCAAAGATCCACCAATGCCGCCCAGGACTCGTCTTTTCCATAACACCAATTTGGACACACCTACATAATAAAAGCATAAAGCATGTAGGTGTGTCCAAATTGGTGTTATGGAAGTATAAAGCATAAAGCATAATGTACCACAAGGTAATGAAAGCATAATGAAAGCATAATGAAAAATCTTTTATACTTACCGCCAAGAACTCGGGCCTCTCCAAGGTAATGCCCATCCTCCGCGCCTCTTCCTTGGTCATCTTCACACCAAGATAGTCGTGGTAGTATGTGGAGATGGCCACATAGCGCACCTCGTACTACATCTGGCGGGCCTTCTTCTTGCATTGGCGCAGCACGATCTGGTCCGCTCTAGCCCTGTGCTCCGGAAGAACTCGATAGAATTTATACAATCATGCATGAAACAAGAATGGGAGAAGCCATGAGTTAAATCATTCATGAAACTAGAATGGACTTGTGCTTCTGAAGAGAACTCACCCAAAAAGTAGTGATCACGGCCTTGGCATGGGTCTCATGGTCCGCGTGGCGGGCCGCTTCCCAGTGGTCCCAGCTCGTGGCCAAAACCCGACGGTCCGGCTGCCTGACTGGATCAGGACAGTACAACCCCGGCCAATATAACTTCAGCAAGACGGTGATGAGGCCGTTGGGAATACGGACCCCTTTAGAATATATCCAGTTGCTGCAAAAGAATGAACTATTAGCATGTGACAAGAAAAATAAATAACAACCAGAATAAGCATGTGACAAGCAACATAATGAACCACTTACTCTTTTCCCGTGGGCTCAATGAGCCACTTCTGCTCCTCAGTAGCAGGAACCTGCTTTGGTAGCTTTGCGTTGCCACGCAGCCACCCCTTCGTGTCAACCCCCTTCCCGTCACCACCATCATCCCCGCCACCACCCTCCTCCTCGCCTGCCTCCCCCTCCCCAACCTCCACCCCAACCTCCTCCTCCTCCTCCTCCTCCTCGCCTGCCTCCTCCTCCACCTCCTCCTCCTCCTCCTCCTCCTCCTCCTCCTCCCTAGAGTGTACCTCACTAGAGGAGGGTACCTCACTAGAGGAGGGCCTCGAAGACAACACCCCTAAGTCGGTGAGGGTGCGCTGTTTCTGGCCGCGACCCCCTGTAGTGGCTCTCCCCCCATCACCTCGTCCTCTAGAGGCTCTCCCCCGCCCCTCCTCCTCTAGGGGCACCTCTCCCTCGACCTCCCTGTGAGGAGTCATCGTCAAGTAGCCGAGGGGGAGGATTACGTGCTCGACCACTCCGACTAGGCAGGCTGACGACCTTGCGTAGGAAACCCACGCCGTCGGCCTTCCCCTTGCCCATGTTCCACGAACCTGCATTGAAAAGAAAAAAAGCAATTACTAAATTAATGAAATGAAGGAAAAGGCATGATAATAAACACATTAATAAAAATGCATAAAAAGGCATATTCCTAAACTATAGAAAAAAAATACTTGAAACGTACATCTGCTAGAACCCATATGAATCATCACTGTTGTAACCTCTTTCTCGGTCCGTCTCATCATCACTATCAATCATATCATCTTCGTTGTCCGACGGAGGTGGAGGCTCTTCCTCGTCATCAGCGTCTTCTTTTAACTTTTCTAGCATAAGTATGTCATTTTCATTGACAATGGTCTCACCATCATTCCGTGCATCGTCGACGTTTGGGTCCACATCATCATCACCCAATGGTCTAGCGTCATCGTTTCTAACCACATCATCATCATCATCAGGTTGCTCTTGATAGAACACTCCCTCGTATGTCATGGGGTTAATGTTGCAGTAATCGTCTTCATTCGGGTCTGGTAGCTTACCATGTGGCGACACCTTGAACACAACTTCCCAACCCTTTAGATACACTTTCTGGCATGGGTAAGGCAGATAATATACTTGTGTAGCTTGGGTAGCCGCAATGAAGAGATCGGCTCCGGCATAGACGGTTGATGGTTTAACTTCGACCAAACCAATGGAAGGCGTATGTTTTACCCCCTCCAGCGGATCGAACCATCGGCATTTGAACACAGGCAGACTTAGGGTCTCACGCCCCTGGCGGAATTTAACCTCGTATATATTTTGTACCCTTCCGTAGTAGTCTACTTCATTTTGACCGGGGGTGTACACTCCAGTATTTATAGTTTTGGGATCGGGGCGGCTGTTTTGGTGCTCCTCTGTATGGAAGCGATACCCATTCACATCATACTTTTTACATGTCATGACGGCAGGGTCAAAACCCATGGAAACCCATCTCAATTCATCATCCATAGATATGTTCGGATCTTTTCCCTACAAGTATAATGGAAATTGTTGCGTGCATTAGTTCGGTTAACTAATAAATGTTGAAGTAGGTATTTAATAAGGGAGTGTGGAAAATTACTTTGTCCATGAACCAAGCAACAAAATTTTTACGTCCAGGGTTTCCATGACGGAGAAGAGTAAGTGCCTCCGCCTCAGTAGGAGGATTCACTCCCGTCCATTCCTCTTGAACGAAATCACTAAAAAAAGATAAGCGGTGTTAGACCGGGACTAAGTGAACATGAAACATGATGATGTGGAAGACATAAAGGAATGGTGTAGTGGTATTACCTCATCCACACTTCCTCAATTTCCTTGATGTTGTGCAAGATATAGAACATGAGGTCCTCCCGCTCTTGTCGTGGCATGTTATAAGATTTCGAGGCCCCAGCCCTCCCACCTTGCGCGTTGAATAGATCGAGCCTGGGTTGATACTTGGGCTCTTCTATATTGTATCGAGGCACCTTGTTATGCAGATGGGGAACGTGGTCTGGATAGTATGATGTCCTGAGGTCTGACACCTCCTCTACGATAACTGCCTCAGCTATGGAAGCTTCAATCTTAGCTTTGTTTCCACATTTCCGTCGGAGATGCTTGTTCTGCCTCTCAGGGCCGTACTGCCAGAGATTTTGCACAGGGCCCCCCAACAATACCTCGTTCGCGAGGTGCAGAATGAGATGTGTCATCGGAGTAAAGAAGCCTGGCGGAAAGATCTTCTCTAGCTTGACTATCAACTCCGGTGCCTTCTTATGCAATTTTTCAATCACCTCTTTACTTACTTCTTTAGCACAGAGCATGCGGAAGAAATGGCTAAGCTCGGCAAGCACTCGCCAGACATGCTCGGGGACATAGCCTCGAACCATCACCGGCATTATCCGCTCAATCCATACATGGTAGTCATGACTCTTCAGGTCGGTCACTTTGCCCGTTGAAAGATTGACTCCCTTACTTATATTCGATGCATAACCATCGGTGAACTTCAAAATTTGTTTCAGCCAGATAAGTACTTTTTTTTCTGGCGGTTTAAGGACAAAGTCAGCATCTGGCTTGAACCAGTTTTTTCGACCGCCTGTGGGAGGCTTCATGTTCAGGCGTGGTCTATCACAAATTCTCTGTTGATCGGCTCTAGCTTTTACGTTATCCTTCGTCTTATCAGGAATGTTGAGGATCGTGTGGAAAAGGGACTCTGCCACATTCTTTTCGGTGTGCATCACATCAATATTGTAAGGAAGTTTGAGGTCCTTGAAATAGGGAAGCTGCGAGAAGGGGGTAATGTGCGTCCAGTTGTGCGTCTCACCATATCCCTCGAAGCCTTTGGCTTTGGCTTTGCCTTTGCCTTTGACTTTAGGCTTGAGAGCTTTTAGCTGAGCAAGAACATCTGCCCCCGAAAATGTTGGAATCTCAGTTACTTCATGAACAACCCGGCCTTTCGTGAAGTTCTTCTTGTCTTCCCTGTCTGGATGGTCTGGAGGGAGGAACTGTCGATGCAGGTCAAAGGCTACATACTTGCCACCCTTACTCAGCCAAATCATTCGCAGAGCCTGCATGCACACTGGGCATGGCATCTTACCACTTGTACACCATCCGCAGAATAGAGCATAGCCGGGAAAGTCATGCATGCAATAGTGCAACCAAACTTTCATCAAGAAATTTCTCTGCAGATCCCGATCGTATGTCAACCTCGGAAAGTACCAAGAATGGTGCAAAGCATCCACAAGCGGCTGCATAAACACACCCAATTGCTTCCCCGGGTAGTCAGGCCCCGGAATGATGAGCGACAAGAACATGGTCTTCCGTTGCATTAGGGCACCGGGAGGAAGATTGAGCGGAATTACAAACACAGGCCAGCAGCTATATGGATTGGACGACATACCATATGGATTGAACCCATCACCTGATATGGCTATTCTGACATTCCCAGCCTCGGCTGCTTCCTCGGGGTATTCTTCATCGAATGACTTCCATGCTTCCCCTCCCGATGGAAGTATGATTTTTTTGGATTGTACCTTATACCTTCCTTGTGCCACTTCATCATTTTGGCAGACTCCTTCGTGATGAAAAGGCGCTGCAGTCTTTTTATAAAATCAAGATACCGAAGAACCTTAACGGGGATGGTTAGCTGCTTTTTCTCACCATCCTCAGCGACCACCTCAATGTACCGAGACGAACCGCACTTCCTACAGTACTTGTCATCCGCATACTCGTGCCTAAACAAAAGGCAATTCTTCGGGCAAACATCTATTTTCTCATAATCCATAGAGAGTGCCTTCATGATTTTCTTTGTATCGTACATGCTTTTCGGCAGTTCATGACCCTCAGGGAGGCTGTTAGCCCATACTCCCAGGAATGCTTCGAAGCATTTCTGGCTACAGCCGTACTCAGCCTTGACTGCAATCAATTGCGAGATGGCATCCAGCTGAGATATTTTCGCACCCGCATAAAGAGGTTTCTTCGACGAGGCCAAGACCTCCAAGAAGGCCTTTGCGGTTGCCTCCGGCTCCTCCGGTTCATTCTCTGAAGGTGTCGCATTTGCCGTTTCTGCAACAATAACATCATCTAGCATGTCCCTGACCTCGTCGTCCTCATATCCATCGATGTGTTGTCGCATCACCTCCTCTCTACCACGGTCCTGCTCGGCTATGTTTATCGGCGGCATGTCAAAGTTTGGCATATATCCGTACGTGCGAAGGTGCTCACTCATGTCCGTCTGATTTCTACGGTGACGTCTGGCACATCTCGCACAGGGGCATGGTGGGATAATTCTCATTGGGTGACGGAATATCTCCTTCAAATAGACATCGGTTTTCGCAATCCACTCTGATGTTACTCGATTGCGACGGATAAAACCACTGTACATCCACTGATTATCTGCCATCCTCTGCTTTTTTGCAACCCACACAACATAATTAAGGATTCACTTAAATTAATCACATCAAATTTTTAGTTTCTACCGCGTTTAATCCACCTACATGTCTAATAGGTAAAGATGGGTCCTAATCCCACCCGAGGATGTGTAGATTGATTACGTTCTCCATTCTACCCTGTTCCGAGACAAAATTTCGGTAGCACCTCCCCGCTGTTCTCTAGATACACGTCTCGGCAAATAGCCGAGAGAATGTGCTCCGGAGAACAATGGGGAGGCGCCGTCGAAATCCTGTCTCGGAACGGGGTAGAACATGGAGAACATACCCAATCTACACATCCTCGGGCTGTCCGTGGAAAACGCTGGACAATCTGAAAGAGCTGCGGTGATAAATATGCAATTGAATGCATATTTATCCATGCAACCCTTTCGGACGGGAGACCTAGGTTACGCGACTTGATGTGAAAATTTAATCTAGTGGCATGGAGGAGATGGACTTGTAGCTCACCCTCGGCTGTAGAGGAAGTAGTCGAACAGCAGAGGGATGCTCAGGGAGACAACGCGTCGTACAACGGTCACTCCAATGAAATGCGACACCACAAAGCCTGCAAAATCCATCGCGAAAAAAAATTTAGAACATCACAACTCATAGAGCATGTTTATAAAATTTAAACATGCATTCATTTATTTTTGCATCATGTAAGCAAAATACACTATAATCATCATCATCTATTCGTCAGATATTCATCATCATCATCTATTCGTCATCATCATTGATTCATCTCATCGAACCAATTTTTTTGCAGGATATGCAATATATAGCATGTCATCGAACCACATATATAGCATCTCATCTATCCATCTATATATCATGATGTAATATCCACTCATCTATCAATCAACAACAATTTTATTTCTCAACTAACCCATCAACAACATTTTTATATCTTATAATCCATCTATCTAACTATTTATATACCTAACTAATATATCCATCTAAACCCTAAACTAACTAAACCCTAAACTAACTAACTAATCTATAGCAGCAAGCACAGCAAGCAGCAACCAGCGGCAGCAACAAGCACAACAAGCAGCAACCAGCGGCAGCAACAAGCACAGCAAGCGGCAGCGGCGGCAACAAGCAGCAAGCAGCAGCGCAAGCAGCAAGCGGGGGCCTCATCGGCGAGGCAAAGGCAAGGCGGAGCGGCGACGGGGCGGAGAAGGGCGGCGACGAGCGGGGCAGTGGCGTCGGGGACGGGGCGACCGAGGACGGGGACCGGCCGGCCCGGCGGCGACGACGGATTTGGGCGGTGCGGCGGCGGTAGGGGAGGGGATGGGGGCGGCGCGACAGCAGTAGGGGAGGGGGATGGGGCGGCACGAAGGCGGTAGGGGAGGGGGATGGGGGCGGCGGTGGTGATGGGGCGGGGGCGCGGCGCGGCGGTAGGGGAAGGGATGGCGGGTGGCGGCGTGGGCGGGGCGGCGCCGGAGTTGGGGGAGGGGATAGGGGTGGCGCGGGCAGTGGGGGGCGGCGTGGCGGTGGTGGGGGATGGGGGCGGGGGCGGGGCAGTTGGGGGAGGGGGCGGCGTGGCGGCGCGGCTGGGGATCGGGGTCGGGCGGGGGGGAGGCGGTTCGGGGAGGAAGAATGAGTGGAGGGGGTGGTGCGGCTGTGGATAAGGTCAGCCTATGCCGACGGCCTAGCCGTCGGCATAGATGGACATGCCACGTGTCAATCTATGCCGACGGCCAGGCCTTCGGCATAGGTACTTTGCATATTTTTTTACGACATATTTTTTTCATTTTTTATTACGGCATATTTGTGAGCTTCGGTATTCATTAGACTTGTGCTAAGAAAATGGACAATTACGGCTGTTTCCCCCCTCCGAGACATGGCCCGGTGTATAGCACATGTACCCACGTCGTGCGTGAGGGGGGGGGGCACGCCCCGGAGACGCGTCCCGCCTCTTCGGACATGCCACCACACCACCCCGCATGTATGAGGGCCCGGTGCGACGCTCCGGTGGCATTGCTACCCCCCAGTGCCCCCGTCCCGCCTAACCCTGTAGCGTTTGACCACGGGATCTACCCCTTTGACTTTGCACGGACGGGCTTTGACCAGTGGACCTCCCCACCCGGTTGTGTTAGGTCAGCCCATAGGAACACTTTGGAGCAACATCCGGGCCAGACCCACAGCAAGATCCCCTCCATGTAGACCCCACGCGTCCGTTTCCCCCCTCCAGGTGCCGGCGGCAGCGCCGTCCGTGAGGGGGGCACACCCCGGACATGCGTGCCGGGCGTTTGCAACCGCGACAAGACTTCCAGACTTGTGAGAGGCTGCCGGCGCAAGATTTGGCGGCATGCTAGCCCCCGGAGGCCGCCGGCCACAGCCATAGACGCGCGAAGGGCAATCTGCGTAGAGGGAATTTTTCGGATACTTCTCCATCACCAAAAATTATGAAAAAATACCATCGTTCCTATAGCACATGTGCCCACGTCGAGCAAAAAAAACTCATGATTTTATCCCGCTCCGAGTATTTAGTAATATTGACGCCGCATCGTTACCACAGAACGTCTACTACCGTGTCATCGCCGTCCGTGAGGGGGGCCACGCACCGGAGACGCGTCCCGCCTCTTCGGACATGCCACCACACCATCCCGCATGTATGAGGGCCCGGTGCGACGCTCCGGTGGCATTGCTACCCCCCAGTGCCCCCGTCCCGCCTAACCCTGTAGCGTTTGACCACGGGATCTACCCCTTTGACTTTGCACGGACGGGCTTTGACCAGTGGACCTCCCCACCCGGTTGTGTTAGGTCAGCCCATAGGAACACTTTGGAGCAACATCCGGGCCAGACCCACAGCAAGATCCCCTCCGTGTAGACCCCATGCGTCCGTTTCCCCCTCCAGGTGCCGGCGGCAGCGCCGTCCGTGAGGGGGCAACACCCCGGACACGCGTGCCGGGCGTTTGCAACCGCGACAACACTTCCAGACTTGTGAGAGGCTGCCGGCGCAAGATTTGGCGGCATGCTAGCCCCCGGAGGCCGCCGGCCACAACCGTAGACGCGCGAAGGGCAATCCGCGTAGAGGGAATTTTTCGGATACTTCTCCATCACCAAAAATTATGAAAAAATACCATCGTTCCTATAGCACATGTGCCCACGTCGTGCAAAAAAACTCATGATTTTATCCCGCTCTGAGTATTTAGTAATATTGACGTCGCATCGTTACCGTAGAACGTCTACTACCGTGTCATCGCCGTCTGTGAGGGGGGCCACGCACCGGAGACGCGTCCCGCCTCTTCGGACATGCCACCACACCACCCCGCATGTATGAGGGCCCGGTGCGACGCTCCGGTGGCATTGCTACCCCCCAGTGCCCCCGCCCCGCTTAACCCTGTAGCGTTGGACCACGGGATCTACCCCTTTGACTTTGCACGGACGGGCTTTGACCAGTGGACCTCCCCACCCGGTTGTGTTAGGTCAGCCCATAGGAACACTTTGGAGCAACACCCGGGCCAGACCCACAACAAGATCCCCTCCGTGTAGACCCCACGCGTCCGTTTCCCCCCTCCAGGTGCCGGCGGCAGCGCCGTCTGTGAGGGGGGGCACACCCCGGAGCCCCAAGACGAGCGTCTACGCATGCATGAACACTTTCACATATGCATCGGGACCTGTGCGATATTTCGGTGACATACTACACCCCGAATCCCCCCACCAACCAGAATTCCTTCCGTGTCGACCGTTTCCCTCCTCCGTGACACGGCGAT
Organism: Triticum monococcum; assembly: GCA_034509565.1. NCBI lineage: Eukaryota > Viridiplantae > Streptophyta > Magnoliopsida > Poales > Poaceae > Triticum > Triticum monococcum. The sequence continues at coordinate 36,263,275 of CM067842.1, forward strand.
AGCGACGTTCGTAATGGGGGGCAATCGATATACCATCGGGTATGTTTTTTTAGATAAGGCATAATTATCTTATGCAAAAGCAAAAACTAAAATAAAGTAAAAATAACAAAACAAAGTAAAAAGTAAAAAAATAAAATAAAATGTGCACACACGCAGATTGTCCCACGGATCGATGACGTGGCGTGGCACACAGATCGATGACGTGGCGAAGGGGCCTATGCCGACGGCTATGCCGTAGGCATATCTCTTCCACAGATAAAATAAAAAATGAAGTAAAGTAAACATATGCCGACGGCGAGGCCGTCGGCATATCTGTGCACACACGGATCGATGACGTGGTGTGGCACACGGATCGTTGACGTGGCAGAGGGGCCTATGCCGACGGCTGTGCCGTAGGCATACCTCTGCCACAGATATGCCGACGGCAGCCGTTACCGCCCGTCGGCGTAGGATAAACGCCGTCAAGTGGTCAGCACTGACCGGGGAGGTGGGCCCGGGATATGCCGACGGCCTGTCCTATGCCGACGGGCCCCGTAGGCGTATCTCGGGAGGTCCCGACGGCCTCGTCTATGCCGACGGCCCCGTCGGCATAGATTGATGTATGCCGACGGCTTTTCTACGCCTACGGCCCATCCTCGGCCGTCGGCATAGGTGCGTCGATGCCGACGGGGGCCGTCGGCATAGATTCGGCCGTCGGCAAACGCAGTTTTTCTGGTAGTGAGACTTGATGTGGCTCAAATTCCCCATCTCTTGTGGAATTGCACTTGACAGCATCTTTGCCGATAAGTCAATGCCTGACATCGACATGAAGAAGTTGTGTCCGTATGTGTATGGGTTTCCTTTAGTAGTGAAGGTGAAACCTGGGAGCTCATACTCACTTCTATACATGAAATCCACACCATACTCCCCTCCCCCATACAAAGTGCTATCAACTGTCGGCCAATATTCGTAAGGAACAAGGGCTTCAAATGGAATGCCAGCAATACATGGTGGTATGGAACCGGAAAGTCGGTTGTGCGAGATGTCAATTATACTCAATTGTTGGAGATGACACAAATTTGAAGAGATCTGCCCCTCAAACTTGTTCCTTCTTAACAAAAGTACACTGATTTGAGAAAGATATTTTACCCACTTCAGATTGCCTGTGAACTGGTTATGGCTGAGATCCAGAACTGTAATGTAGGAGCTTCTGAAAAAGGAACTTGGGAAGCCTGACAATGAATTCGCAGATAAACTAAGAAACATTAGAGGTAACGTAGTCCTGCAGTTTGGAAGACGCCCTGTAAAGTAGTTATCTGACAGATCTAACAGAAGATCGTTTAGTTCACAAAATCCTGGATGAATGCCACCACTTAAACTATTGCTAGCAAGGCTCAAAGCTTGCAGTGAAGTAAGAACCCATAATGAAATGTCCAGTTCCCCTGAGATCTTGTTATGATTGAAATCCATGATTTGGACATTACCAAAAAGATCTCTAGGGAGAGTCCCTTCAAATTTGTTGTTGTCTAGGTATAGTGCCCACAGGTCACCAGAGAAGCTAGAAGTTCCATCAAGTATCTTACCCCCGAGACTATTGTTTGAGAGCTTCAATATATTCAGTGCATAACAATCATTGAACAAGCAAGATGGCACTCCTCCTGTTAATCTGTTATATGATAGGTCCATAAGTTGTATGCTGCTGTTGCACAACAATTGTGGTATTGTTCCAGAAATAATATTGTGGGAAACATCGAGAATTATTAGATTAGGAAGCACCAAACCGATGTTGGCTGGTAGATGTCCTTCAACTAGGTTCAGTGATATATTCACCTGTTTAAGATTAGTTTGGTGTTGCGCTATCAGATCTAGTGATCCAACTAGTGAGTTATTTGCAAGATTCAGGTAAACTAGTGTGGAGACATTTGTGAACAACCAGTTGGGCATGCTTCCCGGCAAATTATTGTTGGACAAATCAATAAACTATAGATGATGCTGTGTGCGCAGGAAATTTGGCTCGGTAATCATGCTCTTATCAAGGTCACACCAAGAGAGCCTTAGTGTATTCAACTGAAATTGAGGTACCAAACCATGCGGTTTCACTTGAACGACCAAATCAGTATTCCTGGACAGATCTATCTCTTCGAGTTTGGTACAGTTTCTCAGCCAGAAGATGTCAAATCGACCATTTAGCCTATTTTCAGATAACCTGATAGATTGAAGCAATGAGGAACACTTCCAAGATGAGTTTATAGGTATATGTCCTTGCAAGAGGTTTTCTGAAAGATCCAAGTACTTGAGGCGTTGAATTGCAAATATCGATGCTGGGAGGCTACCACTCAATTTATTGAAAACCAAATACAATTCTCTCAAGTTCGAAGATGAGTTTATAGGTATATATCCTTCAAAGAGGTTGTCTGAAAGATACAAGTACTCGAGGCGTGGAAGTGCAAATATAGATGCTGGGAGGCTACCACTCAATTGGTTGGAACTCAAATGCAATTCTCTCAAGTTGGAAGATGAGTTTATAGGTATATGTCCTTCAAAGAGGTTGTCTGAAAGATCCAAGTACTCAAGGCGTGGAAGTGCAAATATAGACGCTGGGAGGCTACCACTCAATTGGTTAGAACTCAAATACAATTCTCTCAAGTTCGAAGATGAGTTTATAGGCATATGTACTTCAAAGAGGTTGCCTGAAAGATCCAAGTACTCAAGGTGTGGAAGTGCAAATACAGACGCTGGGAGGCTACCACTCAATTGGTTGGGACTCAAATACAATTCTCGCAGGTTCCAAGATAAGTTTATAGGTATATGTCCTTCAAAGCGATTTACTGAAAGATCCAAGTACTCAAGGCATGGAAGTGCAAATACAGATGCTGGGAGGCTACCACTAAATTGATTGGATCCCAAATCCAATTCACGCAGCTTATGAAGATTTCTGAAACCTGTGATGTATACGTGCCCTATTAGCAAGTAAAAAAATAATTGCACCAACTGAAAGAGAATAGTAAATTTATTTGTTTCAGTACCTGTACTATGAAGAGCCCCACCCATGTCGTTTTTGTTGAGATTTAAGACTTCTAGAGAAACCAATTTGCCAACAAATCCTTGGATACTTCCTTGCAAACTGTTGTAACTGAGGTCAAGATACTTGAGCTTACTCAATCCTTGGAGACCTGAAGAATTGTTTGTTTCAGAATAAGAGATCTGTAATTAAAATTATTGGAAGATTAAAAGTAGAATTGCATGGATGCAGCAAGAGTTGCATACCCTCAAAATTCTGTAAACAAGCATAATGTCCAGAGAAATTCAGTAGTTGAAGCTCCCGAAACGAAGAAAAGATCGCCAAGTTAAGGTCCGCGCATACATCTACCATAGATTGTAAGTTTGCTTGGTAGGTTTGGAAAAGGTCGAGATGTGATATTCGGCGCGTGCTATCATCGCATGTGACCCTTTCCCATGAGCAGCAGTCGTCGCCGTCTCCCCAAGAACTGGGAACCTTGGACCCCGCGCTCACGAGCCAAGAGCTAATATGCATGAGGGTGGCTCTCTCCTCCATGAAGCAGCCTGAAGAACACAGAGACATGGAATACACTACGGAGAGGACCAGGAACAAAGACCGCCATGACAAGTAGCAGCCCATTTGGAAGAAAACGGTTTTCACACTATCCTGTGAATTCTAGGCCGTAGGTTCGGGAGCAGGGATGTGAAATGTGTGCGTATTTCTTCTGCTCCTTGCTTGCTGTGGTCTTTATAACTAGCCATCCCTAGACTGTAAACTAGCGAAGAAACTTCATTAGTGGCACTTTTTTGCGGGAACATTAGTGAAATTGTTGACGAACATTTTGGAGAACGGCCAGACATGCACTAACGACCAAACATGTAGAATGACCGCACCACATTGTTCTGGGGTCCAAATGCTTTGTGGACTTGACTACCAAAGCTCCTGCTCTTGATATGGAGGCCAAGAGGGGCAGAAATATGCATGATTACTTTGAATTTCAATGTATCTTCCTGCCCTTGGTCTGAATCGACCAAAGGGTTTCCTTGATCATGACATGCTGTTACATATGTTAGTTTTATACTTTTATTTAGGATCTGATCCTTAGATTATTATTTTTCCGTTAGTAATTAATGCTCTCAGCTCTGGATGGCATAGTCCAGTTACTTCATCTGATTGCTTGGTCTCTCTTCATTGCCTAGACAAATATTTGCAGGCAATGCTTCCTCAGTATGAATAGCAGCCTATTTCAAAGAGGGTTTTACTTTTACCTTATCCCTTGAGACTTGAGTTCTAGGATGTAGTTTTGAGGATGTTAAAAAAAATGTTGTAGTTTTGAGAACAAGATGCATGCTTAGTTCACTAGTAGAAAAACGACCATTTGTCCCGGTTCGTAAGGCCCATTTGTCCCGGTTGGGGAACCGGGACTAAAGGGTCATTACTAAAGCCCTAAACCTTTAGTCCCCGTTCTTACATCAACCTGGACAGATGGGCCTCCACGTGGCCGCTGCGGCGAGCCCAGGCAGGAGGGCCTTTGGTCCCGGTTGGTGGCACCAACCGGGACCAAAAGGCATCCATGCGTCGGCAGCTGGCAGGAGCTGAGATTTTTGTTTTGTTTTTTCTGAAAGGGGGTGGTTTAGGGGGTTAATTTAGGGTGTTAATTAGCTAGCTAATAGAAAGAAGTGTCATCTCTTATCTCCATGCTTGGTTTACCAACGGTACTACTATGCCTAAACGTGGCTTAAATTGAAGTGAAGGCAACATATATGAAGCATGGTCGGGCCCACTGTCACTGGCGGTTGAGGCGAGGTGCACGTGAGGTCTCTTTTGTAGAGACACCCTCATTTTTTTTAATTTGTGCAAAAGACCTTCCAATAGTACATGGTCTCTCGCTGGGACCAACCCATCGGTGTACTGTGTAGATGAAATTTGGCTGGCAAAAAAAACACACCATGGGATGACCACCCCACCTAAGGCTTGCTGTTTCCGATAGTATACTCCCTCTATTCCAAAATTTTTGTCTTAGATTCGTCTAAATACGGATATATTTAATACTAAAACGTGACTTGATACATCCGTATTTAGACAAAATTAAAACAAGAATTTTCGGATGAAGGGAGTACTATTTAAGATACATATCTCTTACAATAAAAGTACAGACTAAGGATGGATTCTAATAAATGAATAAAAGGACTGCCGGCTAGAACAGGGCTAACCAACTGAGAAGACGACAGTTGATGCCATAAAATAAGATAAATTTTCCTTTTACACGGGGATAGGCAAAAAAAATCAATTTGCTCAAAATAATATGTTACATTTATTTTGAACTATATTTTTATTTAGATTTTCAAATTTAAAATTATTCGAGTTCAAACAAAATTTCTGTTGATTTTTCCGAAAGAAATCTAAGTACATTCATTCTGTACCGTATTTTATTTTATCTAGATTACTAAATAAAAAATTATTCTAATTCAGACAAAAAATTCGTTGAGTTTTCCGAAAAATTTACATACATTGGTTTTGACCTATATTTTCTTTTATCTAAATTTTCGAATTTAAAATTATTCAAACAAACAAATGTTTAGTTGATTTGTCTGAAAGAATGTACGTAGATTCATAATTCACTATATATTCTTTTATCTAGATTATTAAATTTACATTTATTCAAATTCAAACAAAATGCTCGTTGATTAGAGAAACATATACGTACATTCGTTATAAACTATGTTTCCTTTTATCACATTTTTAAACTTAAAACTATTTGAATTTAAAGAAAAAATTCATCGATTTGTCCAAAAGAGTTTACGCACATTCATTCTGCACTATACATTTTTTATATTGATTTTTAAATTTAAATTTATTCAATTCAAACAAAATTTTAGTTGATTTGTCTGAAATTTATGCACATTCATTATGCACTTTATTTCCTTTTATCAATTTTAAAGTTTAAAATTATTTGAATTAAAATAAAAAAGTCGTTCATTTGTCCAAAAGAGTTTACGTACATTTATTCTGCACTAAATTCTCTTTTATATATAGATTTTAAATTTGAAATTATTTGAATCCAAACAAAAAATTGTTCATTTGTCTGGAAGAATTGACGAATTTTTGACTATTTCAAGTGTGATTGAAATTTTTGCCATTTGAAAATTTGAAATCTTTCGTGCTAGTCTAACTCGGTTTGCTCGTTAGCCCAAGTCAGTGCATATAACCCACTCCTTGTTGTTGTTCGGCTGATATAATTAGGCTTCCCTCAAAGAAAATAATTAGGCATACCCCTCCGTAGCTAGCAGAAATGGATGGTTGGCCGGTTGGTTTACAAAAATCAAAATTTAGTAGACGTTGCTGGTTTGAATCCCCACAATTTTTCTCGGATTTTATCTGCACACAAAAAAAAAATAGTCCAAATTCATTTACAATGCCACCCGGCTCTCAGTCATTGACATGTGGGCCCCGGCCAAGCTGGCCTACCACACATGCAACCGATACACCTGTGACCGTATTTGCATGCCTCGCAAGTTTGATGAGTGGAATCGCGTATTTTACAAGTTTATGGAATTCCGTCCCTTTTCCTGGATGGGGCCTAAACATAGACTCAAGAACACCAATAATATTTTTCAAGCCAATTTCCCAACATTTTCATGCACGTGTGTATCCTATAAATTATACTTAATGCCTATAAAATAAAATACAGAGGGGGGGGGGGAGGATATGAAAATAATAATGTATTAAAGAACAAAACATAAGGTGAAAAATTAAACAAATAATGTGCAAAAGAAGGAAAATTTAAAAAACAATGTATCACCAATCCGAAACAATTGTCAAGTAACTATATCACTAACAGATTATTTTCACCAAAATAAACAAGCCCAACATCTATCACCAATTATGCGTGATTATAAATTAAAGTCACATCCTGTTGTGTAATAGCCTAAACTTTTTGAAATGCAAGCAAAATCATGTAATATTTTTAAGTACTCTTGAAACATTTTAGCTAATATACTAAAAATATATGAAAATAACAAAAGTTTTGTTGGGATCTCGAGCCTGAATATTAACATAAACCTAATAGTATTAGCCTAGCGGCAAATGCAGTGCAGGACAAAGCTTGAGATCTCGAGTTCAAACCCCCAACTTCACCTTTTTATTCTTACTAAATCTTGGAGCCGTAATTGGCAAGCGGTTTGAACTAGAAGTGTGAGGTCCGGGATTTGAATCCCTGTGCTACATTTTATAAATCCATGTTCATACGTACACCTCGTATGCTACATGAGAGCGCGAGAGCTATTTATCGCATTAAGCAGTCGTACGGTTAACCTCTCACGTCGAACTGTACATAATGAGGCTGGCCCAATAGCGGCATATTTTCAAAAAACACGAGTTAAAATGACTCGCACGCACGAGGAATCGATCCTTCGATACAACGCTAACCACTGCGCTAGGATCAGGTTCACGTACAATAGGTAAGGCATGACCTGTTATACGGGAAAGAGTCGGGTCGTACATATTTTCCTTCTTTTTTTCTTTGATTTTTTTCTTTCTTTTTTTCAACGCTTTTTTGTTTTTTTTATTTTTTCATTTTGTTCCTTCCTTTTTATTTTCTTTTTTCTTCTCCATTTTTTGTTTGGTTTTTCTTTGTTTCTTTTTGTTTTTCATTCTACATTCTTATATACATGATCAACATTTTTCCAAATACTTGTTCAACACTTTTCAAATACTTGTTCAACATTTTTATATACATGATCAACATTTTTCAAATACTTGTTAGACATTTTTTGAATGTTTGATTAACATTTTTTTAATTCCTTGTTCAACATTTTTCAAATACATGTTCAATATTTTTTGAATGCTTGATTAACAATTTTCAAGTACTTGTTTGACATTTATTCAAATACATGTTCAAAATTTTCAAATTGCGTGATTAACATTTTTCAAGTGCTTGATAAACATTTTTTAAATACTTGTTCAACATTTCTCTAAATGCTAAATTAACATTTTTTTAAATACTTGTTCAACATCTTTTTAAAATACTTGTTCAACATTTTTTGAATGCATGATAGCATTTTTCAAATACTTGTTCAATTTTCCAAATGTTTTTTGTTGTGTTTTTTTGTAATATATCTGTATATATATATATATATTCAATATTTTAAACTATGAACAAAAGTAGAAAATAAAATAAAAAATGGAACCAGAAAACGTGAAAAGAAAACCCCGAAAAAACAGGTTGTAGCCTCGCTAGTGCGTGGGCTGGCCCGTCTTTGCTCCTACCGACACGAGGCTGCCCCTGTGCTTGCTTAAAGCGAGAAATAGGGGTGCACACATGAGAGCTGGGCCCCATAGCAGTCTGACTAGTTGGGCCTTGGGCCCAATCTCGTTACGACACATCTCTTTAACAATAGGTGATGGTTCAAACAATATCCACTCGCTAGGGGGCCTCGCTGATCCATGACGGATCATGGATAGGTAGGATTAATGGCACCTTATCCATGACGGTTTGTCATAACGTCATTGGATATCTGCCATGGATTAACATATTTCTTGTAACCCCAAAAAAACAGATTTCTTGTAGCGTATGAAAAATGTATAATACTTATGAAAAACCTAGACATCCACCTCTATTTGAAAAAAATGATTAACAGATTTCTTGTAACCCCAAAAAAACAGATTTCTTGTAGCATATGAAAAATGTATAATACTTATGAAAAACCTAGACATCCACCTCTATTTGAAAAAAATGATAATAACTATAGAAAAAGTTAGACATGTATTTAAATATTATTGATGCGTAAAAATTGTAGAAATCAAAAAATTATTTTTTTAGGAATGATAATTATGTATTTTAAACAGATTTAATATGTATAAACATAATGTTTCACATGTACATAAAAAATACACATAGAAATCGGAGAAAAAACTATACAAACAACACATAGAAAAAGTCACTAAAAATGATCTAAAACGGAAGAAAAACTGATTAAAATCATAAACAACACTGAGAAAGAAAGAAAGGAATACCTGAAGAAAATGGAAGTAAACTGGTGAAAAGATAGAGAAATAAATAAAACCAAAAAGAACCGAAGAAAAACGTAGAAAACAAGAAAAGAAAAGAAAAACCGGCGAAAACTAGGAAAAGGTATAAAAACCAGTGAAAGAAAACAAAAGGTATAACGAAGGAAAGAATAAAAATCAAAGAAAACCTATGGAAAAAAAACAAAAATTATCAAACAAAAACAAATGAAAAGGAAAATAGAAAAAAATAAAGAAAGTCAGAGAAGAGTCAACCTATAGCAAATAAATCATACGCTAATGGTCGTCTCGCTCGCGTTGCGACTGACATAAGTGAAGCTACCGTCTCCCTGTAAGCTAGAGATGACTCACGTGTATATTAGTTGTATTTGGTCCATCGGAAAACAGATCATGCATGTGTTGGACATCCCTATACTCTAGCTTTGTTTTTACTACTATAGCATATGCTAAGTATATAGCTGCATGGCAGTGTACAAGAAATAAACTGCTTGGTAATGCTACCTGTCTCCACGTGCTTGCTCCTGAAAGCTTGTTTTTCTTTTTTGTAGGAATTGTTTTCGATCTCCTTATTATTTGTCACGACAATACAATGAACATAAAAAATTACATTCAGGTTTATAGACCATCTAGAAACGACTAGAAGCACTAGAGCGAGCTGGTTATTAACTCTAAACATCCTATTATTTTCATATGTCTTTTTTATTGTTTAATAATGCTATTTTTTGAATAGCAGCCAACCAAATTGTGACGCCCTCGATTCAATCGTACACTAATCATACACGCAAATGTGTACGATCAAGATTAAGGATTCACGAGAAGATATCACAACACAACTCTAGACACAAATTAAAATAATACAAGCTTTATATTACAAGCCAGGGGTCTCGAGGGCTCGAATATATAAGCTCGAATACACAAGAGTCAGCGGAAGCAACAATATCTGAGTATAGACATAAGTTAGACAAGATTGCCTTAAGAAGGCTAGCACAAAAACAACATCGATCGAAAAGGCAAGGCCTCCTGCCTGGGAGCCTCCTAACTACTCCTAGTCGTCTGCGGTCTTCACGTAGTAGTAGGCATCCTCCGGGTAGTAGCAGTCATCAGTGGCGTCGTCTGGCTCATGGGATCCGTCATCTGGTCACAACAATCGGGTATGGGGGAAAAGAAGTAGCAAAGCAACCGTGAGTACTCATCCAAAGTACTCGCAAGACTTACATCAGATCTAAACTAAGAATGTTGGGGAACGTTGCAGAAAACAAAAATTTCCCTACGGTTTCACCAAGATCCATCTATGAGTTCATCTAGCAACGAGTGATTGGATGCATCTACGTACCTTGTAGATCGCGAGCGGAAGCGTTCAAAGAACGGGGATGAGGGAGTCGTACTCGACGTGATCCGAATCACCGGAGATCCTAGCACCGAACGGACGGCACCTCTGCGTTCAACACACGTACAGTCAGCGTAACGTCTCCTCCTTCTTGATCCAGCAAGGGGGAAGGAGAGGTTGAGGAAGATGGCTCCAGCAGCAGCACGACGGCGTGGTGGTGATGGAGCTGCAGTACTCCGGCAGGGCTTCGCCAAGCTCTATGGAGGAGGAGGAGGTGTTGGAGAGGGAGAGGGAGGCACCAGGGGCATCGGTGCGGCTGCCCTCCCTTCCCCCCTCTATATATAGGGAACCTAGGGGGGCGCCGGCCCTAGGAGATGCAATCTCCTAGGGGGGCGGCGGCCAAGGGGTGGGGGGCTTGCCCCCCAAGCAAGGGGGCGCCCCCCTTTAGGGTTTCCCCTACCCTAGGCGCATGGGCCCTAGGGGGAAGTGGCGCCCCAGCCCACTTTGGGCTGGATCCCTTCCCACTTCAGCCCATGGGGCCCTCCGGGATAGGTGGCCCCACCCGGTGGACCCCTGGGACCCTTCCGGTGGTCCCGGTACAATACCGGTGACCCCGAAACTTGTCCCGATGGCCGAAATAGCACTTCCTATATATAATTCTTTACCTCCGGACCATTCCGAAACTCCTCGTGACGTCCGGGATCTCATCCGAGACTCTGAACAATATTCGGGTTACTGCATATACATATCCCTACAACCCTAGCGTCACCGAACCTTAAGTGTGTAGACCCTACGGGTTCGGGAGACATGTAGACATGACCGAGATTGCTCTCCGATCAATAACCAACAGCGGGATCTGGATACCCATGTTGGCTCCCACATGCTCCTCGATGATCTCATCGGATGAACCACGATGTCGAGGATTCAAGCAACCCCGTATACAATTCCCTTTGTCAATCGGTATGTTACTTGCCCGAGATTCGATCGTCGGTATCCCAATACCTCGTTCAATCTCGTTACCGGCAAGTCACTTTACTCGTACCGTAATGCATGATCCCGTGACCAGACACTTGGTCACTTTGAGCTCATTGTGATGATGCATTACCGAGTGGGCCCAGAGATACCTCTCCGTCATACGGAGTGACAAATCCTAGTCTTGATCCGTGTCAACCCAACAGACACTTTCGGAGATACCCGTAGTATACCTTTATAGTCACCCAGTTACGTTGTGACGTTTGGTACACCCAAAGCACTCCTACGGTATCCGGGAGTTACACGATCTCATGGTCTAAGGAAAGGATACTTGACATTGGAAAAACTCTAGCAAACGAACTATACGATCTTGTGCTATGTTTAGGATTGGGTCTTGTCCATCACATCATTCTCCTAATGATGTGATCTCGTTATCAATGACATCCAATGTCCATAGTCAGGAAACCATGACTATCTGTTGATCAACGAGCTAGTCAACTAGAGGCTTACTAGGGACATGTTGGTGTCTATTTATTCACACATGTATTACGATTTCCGGATAACACAATTATAGCATGAATAAAAGACAATTATCATGAACAAGGAAATATAATAATAATGCTTTTATTATTGCCTCTAGGGCATATTTCCAACAGTCTCCCACTTGCACTAGAGTCAATAATCTAGTTACATTGTGATGAATCGAACACCCATGGAATTCTGGTGTTGATCATGTTTTGCTCTAGGGAGAGGTTTAGTCAACGGATCTGCTACATTCAGGTCCGTATGTACTTTACAAATATCTATGTCTCCATCTTGAACATTTTCACGAATGGAGTTGAAGCGACGCTTGATGTGCTTGGTCTTCTTGTGAAACCTGGGCTCCTTGGCAAGTGCAATAGCTCCAGTGTTGTCACAGAAGAGTTTGATTGACCCCGACGCATTGGGTATGACTCCTAGGTCGGTGATGAACTCCTTCACCCAAATTGCTTCATGCGCTGCCTCCGAGCCTGCCATGTACTCCGCTTCACATGTAGATCCCGCCACGACGCTCTGCTTGCAACTGCACCAGCTTACTGCCCCACCATTCAAAATATACACATATCCGGTTTGTGACTTAGAGTCATCCAGATCTGTGTCGAAGCTAGCGTCGACGTAACCCTTTACGATGTGCTCTTCGTCACCTCCATAGACGAGAAACATTTCCTTAGTCCTTTTCAGGTACTTCAGGATATTCTTGACCACTGTCCAGTGTTCCTTGCCGGGATTACTTTGGTACCTACCTACCAAACTTACGGCAAGGTTTACATCAGGTCTGGTACACAGCATGGCATACATAATAGAACCTATGGCTGAGGCATAGGGGATGACACTCATCTCTTCTATATCTTCTGCCGTGGTCGGACATTGATCTGAGCTCAATTTCACACCTTGTAACACAGGCAAGAACCCCTTCTTAGACCGATCCATATTGAACTTCTTCAATATCTTATCGAGGTATGTGCTTTGTGAAATACCTATGAGGCGTCTTGATCTATCTCTATAGATCTTGATGCCTAATATATAAGCAGCTTCTCCAAGGTCCTTCATTGAAAAACTCTTATTCAAGTAGGCCTTAATGCTGTCCAAGAGTTCTATATCATTTCCCATCAAAAGTATGTCATCTACATATAATATGAGAAATGCTACAGAGCTCCCACTCACTTTCTTGTAAACGCAGGCTTCTCCATAAGTCTGCGTAAACCCAAACACTTTGATCATCTCATCAAAGCGAATGTTCCAACTCCGAGATGCTTGCACCAGCCCATAAATCGAGCGTTGGAGCTTGCACACCTTGTCAGCATTCTTAGGATCGACAAAACCTTCCGGCTGCATCATATACAATTCTTCCTTAAGGAAACCGTTAAGGAATGCCGTTTTGACGTCCATTTGCCATATCTCATAATCATAGAATGCGGCAATTGCTAACATGATTCGGACGGACTTTAGCTCCGCTACCGGTGAGAAAGTCTCATCGTAGTTAACCCCTTGAACTTGTCGATAACCCTTAGCGACAAGCCGAGCTTTATAGATGGTCACATTACCATCTGCGTCTGTCTTCTTCTTAAAGATCCATTTATTTTCTATGGCTCGCCGCTCAACAGGCAAGTCAGTCAAAGTCCATACTTCGTTTTCATACATGGATCCTATCTCGGATTTCATGGCTTCTAGCCATTTGTCGGAATCCGGGCCCGCCATCGCTTCTTCATAGTTCGAAGGTTCACCGTTGTCTAACAACATGATTTCCAAGACAGGGTTGCCGTACCACTCTGGTGCGGAACGTGTCCTTGTGGACCTACGAAGTTCAGTAGCAACTTGATCTGAAGTTTCATGATCATCATCATTAACTTCCTCTCTAGTCGGTGCAGGCACCTCAGGAACATTTTCTTGAGTTGCGCCATTTTCCGGTTCAAGAGGTAATACTTCATGAAGTTCTACTTTCCTCCCACTTACTTCTTTCGAGAGAAACTCTTTCTCTAGAAAGGATCCATTCTTGGCAACAAAGATCTTGCCTTCGGATCTGAGGTAGAAGGTATACCCAATAGTTTCTTTAGGGTATCCTATGAAGACGCATTTTTCCGACTTGGGTTCGAGCTTTTCAGGTTGAAGTTTCTTGACATAAGCATCGCATCCCCAAACTTTTAGAAACGACAGCTTAGGTTTCTTCCCAAACCATAATTCATACGGTGTCGTCTCAACGGATTTCGACGGAGCCCTATTTAAAGTGAATGCGGCAGTCTCTAAAGCACAACCCCCAAAAAGATAGCGGTAAATTGGTAAGAGACATCATAGATCGTACCATATCTAATAGAGTGCGATTACGACGTTCGGACACACCATTACGCTGAGGTGTTCCAGGCGGCGTGAGTTATGAAACTATTCCACATTTTCTTAAGTGTGTGCCAAACTCGTGACTCAAGTATTCTCCTCCACGATCTGATCGCAAGAACTTGATTTTCCTGTCACGTTGATTCTCAACCTCACTCTGAAATTCCATGAACTTTTCAAAGGTCTCAGACTTGTGTTTCATTAAATAGATATACCCATACCTACTCAAGTCATCAGTGAGGGTGAGAACATAACGATAGCCACCGCGAGCCTCAACACTCATTGGACCGCACACATCAGTATGTATGATTTCCAATAAGTTGGTTGCTCGCTCCATTGTTCCTGAGAACGGAGTCTTGGTCAGTTTACCCATGAGGCATGGTTCGCACGTGTCAAATGATTCGTAATCAAGAGACTCTAACAGTCCATCTGCATGGAGTTTCTTCATGCGTTTGACACCTATGTGACCAAGGCGGCAGTGCCACAAGTATGTGGGACTATCATTATCAACCTTACATCTTTTGGTACTCACACTATGAATATGTGTAGCATTACGCTCGAGATTCATTAAGAATAAACCATTCACCATCGAAGCATGACCATAAAACATATCTCTCATATAAATAGAACAACCATTATTCTCGGATTTAAATGAGTAGCCATCTCGTATTAAACGAGATCCTGATACAATGTTCATGCTCAAACTTGGTACTAAATAACAATTATTGAGGTTCAAAACTAATCCCGTAGGTAAATGTAGAGGTAGCGTGCCGACGGCGATCACATCGACCTTGGAACCATTCCCGACGCGCATCGTCACCTTGTCCTTCGCCAGTCTCCGTTTATTCCGCAGCTCCTGCTTTGAGTTACAAATGTGAGCAACTGCACCGGTATCAAATACCCAAGAGCTACTACGAGTACTAGTAAGGTACACATCAATTACATGTATATCACATATACCTTTAGTGATGCCGGCCTTCTTGTCCGCTAAGTATTTGGGGCAGTTCCGCTTCCAGTGACCACTTCCCTTGCAATAAAAACACTCAGTCTCGGGCTTGGGTCCATTCTTTGGCTTCTTCCCGGCAGCTTGCTTGCCGGGCGCGGCAACTCCCTTGCCGTCCTTCTTGAAGGTTTTCTTACCCTTGCCTTTCTTGAACTTAGTGGTTTTATTCACCATCAACACTTGATGTTCCTTTTTGACTTCTACCTCTGCTGATTTCTGTTGGGGAACGTAGTAATTTCAAAAAAAATCATACGCACACGCAAGATCATGGTGATGCACAGAAACGAGAGGGGAGAGTGTTGTCTACGTACCCACGCAGACCGACTGCGGAAGCGTTGACACAACATAGAGGAAGTAGTCGTACGTCTTCCTGATCCGATCGATCCAAGCACCGTTACTCTGGCACCTCCGAGTTCTTAGCACACGTACATCTCGATGACGCTCCCCGGGCTCCGATCCAGCAAAGCTTCGGGGATGAGTTCCGTCAGCACAACGGCGTGGTGACGATGATGATGTTCTACTGACGCAGGGCATCACCTAAGCACTACAACGATATGATCGAGGTGGAATATGGTGGCAGGGGGCACCGCACACGGCTCAGGAACGATCACGTGGATCAACTTGTGTGTTCTAGGGTGCCCCCTGCCCCCGTATATAAAGGAGCAAGGGGGAGGCCGGTCGGCCCTATGTGGCGCGCCAAGGGGAGGGGGAGTCCTCCTCCTAGTGGGAGTAGGACTTCCCTTTCCTAATCCAATTAGGAAACCTAAGGGGGAAGGAAAGAGAGGGAGAGGGAGAGGGAAAGAGGGGCCGCGCCCCCCCTCCCTAGTCCAATTCGGACTCCCCTTGGGGGGGGGGGGGGCGCTTTACCTCCTAGGCCCTAGCCCTCTCTCTCCCCTAAGGCCCAATAAGGCCCATTACTTCCCCGGGGGGTTCCGGTAACCCCTCCAGCACTCCGGTTTTCTCCGAAATCATCCGGAACACTTCCGGTGTCCGAATGTAGCCGTCCAATATATCAATCTTTATGTCTCGACCATTTCGAGACTCCTCGCCATGTCCGTGATCACATCCGGGACTCTGAACTAACTTCGGTACATCAAAATGCATAAACTCATAATAACTGTCATCGTAACGTTAAGCGTGCGGACCCTACGGTTCGAGAACAATGTAGACATGACTGAGAAAAATCTCCGGTCAATAACCAATAGCGGGACCTGGATGCCCATATTGGCTCCTACATATTCTACGAAGATCTTTATCGGTCAGACCGAATAACAACATACGTTGTTCCTTTGTCATCGGTATGTTACTTGCCCGAGATTCGATCGTTGGTATCCAATACCTAGTTCAATCTCGTTGCCGGCAAGTCTCTTTACTCGTTCTGTAATACATCATCTCGCAACTAACTCATTAGTTGCAATGCTTGCAAGGCTTATGTGATGTGCATTACCGAGAGGGCCCAGAGATACCTCTCCGACAATCGGAGTGACAAATCCTAATCTCGAAATACGCCAACCCAACATCTACCTTTGGAGACACCTGTAGAGCTCCTTTAGAATCACCCAGTTACGTTGTGACGTTTGGTAGCACACAAAGTGTTCCTCCGGTAAACGGGAGTTGCATAATCTCATAGTCATAGGAACATGTATAAGTCATGAAGAAAGCAATAGCAACATACTAAACGATCGGGTGCTAAGCTAATGAAATGGGTCATGTCAATCAGATCATTCAACTAATGATGTGACCTAGTTAATCAGATAAAAACACCTTGTTCATGGTTAGGAAACATAACCATCTTTGATTAACGAGCTAGTCAAGTAGAGGCATACTAGTGACACTAAGTTTGTCTATGTATTCACACATGTATTATGTTTCCAGTTAATACAATTCTAGCATGAATAATAAACATTTATCATGATATAAGGAAATAAACAATCACTTTATTATTGCCTCTAGAGCATATTTCCTTCAGCCTCCCACTTGCACTAGAGTCAATAATCTAGATTACACAATAATGATTCTAACACCCATGGAGTCTTGGTGCTGATCATGTTTTGCTCGTGGAAGAGGCTTAGTCAACGGGTCTGCAACATTCAGATCCGTATGTATCTTGCAAATCTCTATGTCTCCCACCTGGACTAGATCCCGGATGGAATTGAAGCGTCTCTTGATGTGCTTGGTCCTCTTGTGAAATTTGGATTCCTTTGCCAAGGCAATTGCACCAGTATTGTCACAAAAGATTTTCATTGGACCCGATGCACTAGGTATAACACCTAGATCGGATATGAACTCCTTCATCCAGACTCCTTCGTTTGCTGCTTCCGAAGTAGCTATGTACTCCGCTTCACATGTAGATCCCGCTACGACGCTTTGTTTAGAACTGCACCAACTGATAGCTCCACCGTTTAATGTAAACACACATCCGGTTTGTGATTTAGAATCGTCCGGTTCAGTGTCAAAGCTTGCATCAACGTAACCTTTTACGGTGAGCTCTTTGTCACCTCCATATACGAGAAACATATCCTTAGTCCTTTTCAGGTATTTCAGGATGTTCTTGACCGCTGTCCAGTGATCCACTCCTGGATTACTTTGGTACCTCCCTGCTAAACTTATAGCAAGGCACACATCAGGTCTGGTACACAGCATTGCATACATGATAGAGCCTATGGCTGAAGCATAGGGAACATCTTTCATTTTCTCTCTATCTTCTGCAGTGGTCGGGCATTGAGTCTGACTCAACTTCACACCTTGTAACACAGGCAAGAACCCTTTCTTTGCTTGATCCATTTTGAACTTCTTCAAAATCTTGTCAAGGTATGTGCTTTGTGAAAGTCCAATTAAGCGTCTTGATCTATCTCTATAGATCTGTATGCCTAATATGTAAGTAGCTTCACCGAGGTCTTTCATTGAAAAACTCTTATTCAAGTATCCATTTATGCTATCCAGAAATTCTATATCATTTCCAATCAGCAATATGTCATCCAGATATAAAATCAGAAATGCTACAGAGCTCCCACTCACTTTCTTGTAAATACAGGCTTCTCCGAAAGTTTGTATAAAACCAAATGCTTTGATCACACTATCAAAGCGTTTATTCCAACTCCGAGAGGCTTGCACCAGTCCATAAATGGATCACTAGAGCTTGCACACTTTGTTAGCTCCCTTTGGATCGACAAAACCTTCCGGTTGCATCATATACAACTCTTCTTCCAGAAATCCATTCAGGAATGCAGTTTTGACATCCATCTGCCAAATTTCATAATCATAAAATGCGGCAATTGCTAACATGATTCGGACAGACTTAAGCATCGCTACGGGTGAGAAGGTCTCATCGTAGTCAACCCCTTGAACTTGTCGAAAACCTTTTGCGACAAGTCGAGCTTTGTAGACAGTAACATTACCATCAGCGTCAGTCTTCTTCTTGAAGATCCATTTATTCTCAATTGCTTGCTGATCATCGGGCAAGTCAACCAAAGTCCATACTTTGTTCTCATACATGGATCCCATCTCAGATTTCATGGCTTCAAGCCACTTTGCGGAATCTGGGCTCACCATCGCTTCTTCATAGTTCGTAGGTTCACCATGATCTAGCAGCATGATTTCCAGGATAGGATTACCGTACCACTCTGGTGCGGATCTCGCTCTGGTTGATCTACGAGGTTCAGTAGTATCTTGTCCTGAAGTTTCATGATCATCATCATTAGCTTCCTCACTAATTGGTATAGGTGTCGCAGAAACAATTTTCTGTGATTACTACTTTCCAATAAGGGAGCAGGTACAGTTACCTCGTCAAGTTCTACTTTCCTCCCACTCACTTCTTTCGAGAGAAACTCCTTCTCTAGAAAGGATCCATTCTTAGCAACGAATGTCTTGCCTTCGGATCTGTGATAGAAGGTGTACCCAACAGTCTCCTTTGGGTATCCTATGAAGACAGATTTCTCCTATTTGGGTTCGAGCTTATCAGGTTGAAGCTTTTTCACATAAGCATCGCAGCCCCAAACTTTAAGAAACGACAACTTTGGTTTCTTACCAAACCATAGTTCATAAGGCATTGTCTCAACGGATTTTGATGGTGCCCTATTTAACATGAATGCGGCCGTCTCTAAAGCATAACCCCAAAACGATAGTGGTAAATCAGTAAGAGACATCATAGATCGCACCATATCTAGTAAAGTACGATTACGACGTTCGGACACACCATTACGCTGTGGTGTGCCGGGTGGCGTGAGTTGCGAAACTATTCCACAATTTTTCAAATGTACACCAAACTCGTAACTCAAATATTCTCCTCCACGATCAGATCGTAGAAACTTTATTTTCTTGTTACGATGATTTTCAACTTCACTCTGAAATTCTTTGAACTTTTCAAATGTTTCAGACTTATGTTTCATTAAGTAGATATACTCATATCTGCTTAAGTCATCTGTGAAGGTGAGAAAATAACGATATCCGCCACGAGCCTCAATATTCATCGGACCACATACATCGGTATGTATGATTTCCAACAAATCTGTTGCTCTCTCCATAGTACCGAAGAATGGTGTTTTAGTCATCTTGCCCATGAGGCACGGTTCGCAAGTACCAAGTGATTCATAATCAAGTGGTTCCAAAAGTCCATCAGTATGGAGTTTCTTCATGTGCTTTATACCGATATGACCTAAACGGCAGTGCCACAAATAAGTTGCACCGTCATTATCAACTCTGCATCTTTTGGCTTCAACATTATGAATATGTGTGTTACTACTATCGAGATTCATCAAAAATAGACCACTTCTCAAAGGTGCATGACCATAAAAGATATTACTCATATAAATAGAACAACCATTATTCTCTGATTTAAATGAATAACCGTCTCGCATCAAACAAGATCCAGATATAATGTTCATGCTCAACGCTGGCACCAAATAACAATTATTTAGGTCTAATATTAATCCCGAAGGTAGATGTAGAGGTAGCGTGCCGACCGCGATCACATCGGACTTTGGAACCGTTTCCCACGTGCATCGTCACCTCGTCCTTTGCCAGTGTTCGCTTAATCCGTAGTCCCTGTTTCGAGTTGCAAATGTTAGCAACAGAACCAGTATCAAATACCCAGGTGCTACTGCGAGCTCTAGTAAGGTACACATTAATAACATGTATATCACATATACCTTTGTTCACCTTGCCATCCTTCTTATCCGCCAAATACTTGGGGCAGTTCCGCTTCCAGTGACCAGTCTGCTTGAAGTAGAAACACTCAGTTTCAGGCTTAGGTCCAGACTTGGGTTTCTTCTCTTGAGCAGCAACTTGCTTGCTGTTCTTCTTGAAGTTCCCCTTCTTCTTCCCTTTGCCCTTTTTCTTGAAACTAGTGGTCTTGCTGACCATCAACACTTGATGCTCCTTTTTGATTTCTACCTCCGCAGCTTTCAGCATTGCGAAGAGCTCGGGAATAGTCTTGTTCATCCCTTGCATATTATAGTTCATCACGAAGCTCTTGTAGCTTGGTGGCAGTGATTGGAGAATTCTGTCAATGACGCAATCATCTGGAAGATTAACTCCCATCTGAATCAAGTGATTATTATACCCAGACATTTAGAGTATATGCTCACTGACAGAACTGTTCTCCTCCATCTTGCAGCTATAGAACTTATTGGAGACTTCATATCTCTCAATCCGGGCATTTGCTTGAAATATTAACTTCAACTCCTGGAACATCTCATATGCTCCATGACGTTCAAAACATCGTTGAAGTCCCGATTCTAAGCCGTAAAGCATGGCACACTGAACTATCGAGTAGTCATCAGCTTTGCTCTGCCAGACGTTCATAACATCTGGTGTTGCTCCAGCAGCAGGCCTGGCACCCAGCGGTGCTTCTAGGACGTAATTCTTCTGAGCAGCAATGAGGATAATCCTCAAGTTACGGACCCAGTCCGTGTAATTGCTACAATCATCTTTCAACTTCGCTTTCTCAAGGAACGCATTAAAATTCAACGAAACAATAGCACGAGCCATCTATCTACAATCAACATAAACAAGCAAGATACTATCAGGTACTAAGTTCATGATAAGTTTAAGTTCACTTAATCAAATTACTTAAGAACTCCCACTTAGATAGACATCCCTCTAATCCTCTAAGTGATCACGTGATCCAAATCAACTAAACCATAACCGATCATCATGTGAGATGGAGTAGTTTTCAATGGTGAACATCGCTATGTTGATCATATCTACTATATGATTCACGCTCGACCTTTCGGTCTCCGTGTTCCGAGGCCATATCTGTATATGCTAGGCTCGTCAAGTTTAACCTGAGTATTCTGCGTGTGCAAAACTGGCTTGCACCCGTTGTAGATGGACGTAGAGCTTATCACACCCGATCATCACGTGGTGTCTGGGCACGACGAACTTTGGCAACGGTGCATACTCAGGGAGAACACTTATTGATAATTTAGTGAGAGATCATCTTATAATGCTACCGTCAATCAAAGCAAGATAAAATGCATAAAAAGATAAACATCACATGCAATCAATATAAGTGATATGATATGGCCATCATCATCTTGTGCTTGTGATCTCCATCTCCGAAGCACCGTCATGATCACCATCGTCACTGGCGTGACACCTTGATCTCCATCGTAGCATCGTTGTCTTCTCGCCAATCTTATGCTTCCATGACTATCGCTACTGCTTAGTGATAAGGTAAAGCATTACATCACAATTGCATTGCATACAATAAAGCGACAACCATATGGCTCCCGCCAGTTGCCGATAACTCGGTTACAAAACATGATCATCTCATACAATAAAATTTAGCATCATGTCTTGGCCATATCACATCACAACATGCCCTGCAAAAACAAGTTAGACGTCCTCTACTTTTGTTGTTGCAAGTTTTACGTGGCTGCTACGGGCTTAAGTAAGAACCAATCTCACCTACGCATCAAAACCACAATGCTAATTTGTCAAATAGACTCCGTTTTAACCTTCGCAAGGACCGGGCGTAGCCACACTTGGTTCAACTAAAGTTGGAGAAACAGTCACCCGCAAGCCACCTTTGTGCAAAGCACGTCGGGAGAACCGGTCTCGCGTAAGCGTACGCGTAATGTCGGTCCGGGCCGCTTCATCCAACAATACCGCCGAACCAAAGTATGACATGCTGGTAGGCAGTATGACTTATATCACCCACAACTCACTTGTGTTCTACTCGTGCATATAACATCAAACCATAAAACCTAGGCTCGGATGCCACTGTTGGGGAACGTAGTAATTTCAAAAAAATTCCTACGCACACGCAAGATCATGGTGATGCACAACAACGAGAGGGGAGAGTGTTGTCTACGTACCCACGCAGACCGACTGCGGAAGCGTTGACACAACGTAGAGGAAGTAGTCGTACGTCTTCCCGATACGACCGATCCAAGCACCGTTACTCCGGCACCTCCGAGTTCTTAGCACACGTACAGCTCGATGACGCTCCCCGGGCTCCGATCCAGCAAAGCTTCGGGGATGAGTTCTGTCAGCACAATGGCGTGGTGACGATGATGATGTTCTACCGATGCAAGGCTTCGCCTAAGCACTACAACGATATGATCGAGGTGGAATATGGTGGCAGGGGGCACCGCACACGGCTCAGGAACGATCACGTGGATCAAGTTGTGTGTTCTAGGGTGCCCCCTGCCCCCGTATATAAAGGAGCAAGGGGGAGGCCGGCCGGCCCTATGTGGCGCACCAAGGGGAGGGGGAGTCCTCCTCCTAGTGGGAGTAGGACTCCCCTTTCCTAATCCAATTAGGAAACCTAAGGGGGAAGGAAAGAGAGGGAGAGGGAGAGGGAAAGAGGGGCCGTGCCCCCCTCCCTAGTCCAATTCGGACTCCCCTGGGGGGGGGGGCGCCACCTCCTAGGCCGCAGCCCTCTCTCTCCCCTAAGGCCCAATAAGGCCCATTACTTCCCCGGGGGGTTCCGGTAACCCCTCCAGCACTCCGGTTTTCTCCGAAATCATCCGGAACACTTCTGGTGTCCGAATGTAGCCGTCCAATATATCAATCTTTATGTCTCGACCATTTTGAGACTCCTTGTCATGTCCGTGATCACATCCGGGACTCCGAACTAACTTCGTTACATCAAAATGCATAAACTCATAATACCTGTCATCGTAACGTTAAGCGTGCGGACCCTACGGTTCGAGAACAATGTAGACATGACTGAGACAAATCTCCGGTCAATAACCAATAGCGGGACCTGGATGCCCATATTGGCTCCTACATATTCTACGAAGATTTTTGTCGGTCAGACCGCATAACAACATACGTTGTTCCCTTTGTCATCGGTATGTTACTTGCCCGAGATTCGATCGTCGGTATCCAATACCTAGTTCAATCTCGTTACCGGCAAGTCTCTTTACTCGTTCCGTAATACATCATCTCGCAACTAACTCATTAGTTGCAATGCTTGCAAGGCTTATGTGATGTGCATTACCGAGAGGGCCCAGAGATACCTCTCCGACAATTGGAGTGACAAATCCTAATCTCGAAATACGCCAACCCAACATCTACCTTTGGAGACACCTGTAGAGCTCCTTTATAATCACCCAGTTACGTTGTGACATTTGGTAGCACACAAAGTGTTCCTCCGATAAACGTGAGTTGCATAATCTCATAGTCATAGGAACATGTATAAGTCATGAAGAAAGCAATAGCAACATACTAAACGATCGGGTGCTAAGCTAATGAAATGGGTCATGTCAATCAGATCATTCAACTAATGATGTGACCTCGTTAATCAAATAACAACACCTTGTTCATGGTTAGGAAACATAACCATCTTTGATTAACGAGCTAGTCAAGTAGAGGCATACGAGTGACATTAAGTTTGTCTATGTATTCACACATGTATTATGTTTCCGGTTAATACAATTCTAGCATGAATAATAAACATTTATCATGATATAAGGAAATAAATAATCACTTTATTATTGCCTCTAGGGCATATTTCCTTCAATTTCAGCATTGAAAATACTTCAGGAATGGTCTTTTCCATCCCCTGCATATTGAAGTTCATCACAAAGCTCTTGTAGCTCGGTGGAAGCGACTGAAGGATTCTGTCAATGACCGCGTCATACGGGAGATTAACTCCCAGCTGAGTCAAGCGGTTATGCAACCCAGACATAGTGAGTATGTGCTCACTGACAAAACTGTTTTCCTCCATCTTACAGCTGAAGAACTTGTCGGAGACTTGATATCTCTCGACCCGGGCATGAGCTTGGAAAACCATTTTCAGCTCTTCGAACATCTCATATGCCCCGGCTCTAAGCTGTAAAGCATGCCGCACTGAACAAGGGAGTAGTCATCGGTACGTGCCTGCCAAGCATTCATAACATCTTGTTCTGCAGGGAGAACATGTGCGTCACCTAGCGGTGCTTGTAGGACATAATCTTTCTTGGAAGCTATGAGGATGATCCTCAGGTTCCGGACCCAGTCCGTGTAGTTGCTGCCATCGTCTTTCAGCTTGGTTTTCTCTAGGAACGCGTTGAAGTTGAGGACTATGTTGGCCCTTTGATCTACAAGACATATTGTAAATATTTTAGACTAAGTTCATGATAATTAAGTTCATCTAATCAAATTATTGAATGAACTCCCACTTAGATAGACATCCCTCCAGTCATCTATGTATAACATGATCCGAGTTAACTAGGCCGTGTCCGATCATCACGTGAGACGGACTAGTCAACATCGGTGAACATCTTCATGTTGATCGTATCTTCTATATGACTCATGCTCGACCTTTCGGTCTTCTGTGTTCCGAGGCCATGTCTGTACATGCTAGGCTCGTCAAGTCAACCTAAGTGTTTGCATGTGTAAATCTATCTTACACCCGTTGTATGTGAACGTTAGAATCTATCACACCCGATCATCATGTGGTGCTTCGAAACAACGAACTGTCGCAATGGTGCACAGTTAGGGGGAACACTTTCTTGAAATTATTATGACGGATCATCTTATTTACTACCGTCGTTCTAAGTAAACATGATAAACATCACATGGAATCAAATAATAATAGTGACATGATATGGCCAATATCACATAGCTCCTTTGATCTCCATCTTGGGGCTCCATGATCATCTTGTCACCGGCATGACACCATGATCTCCATCATCGTGTCTCCATGAAGTTGCTCGCCAACTATTACTTCCACTACTATGGCTAACGCGTTTAGCAATAAAGTAAAGTAATTTACATGGCGTTTCTCAATGACACGCCGGTCATACAAAAAAATAAAGACAACTCCTATGGCTCCTGCCGGTTGTCATACTCATCGACATGCAAGTCGTGATTCCTATTACAATAGCATGAACATCTCATACATCACATATATATCATTCATCATTCATCACAACTTTGGCCATATCACATCACAAAACACTTGCTGCAAAAACAAGTTAGACGTCCTCTAATTGTTGTTGCACGTTTTACGTGGCTGCAATAGGGTTCTAGCAAGAACGTTTTCTTACCTACGTGAAAGCCACAACGTGATTTGTCAACTTCTATTTACCCTTCATAAGGACCCTTTTCATTGAATCCGCTCCAACTAAAGTGGGAGAGACAGACACCTGCCAGCCACCTTATGCAACTAGTGCATGTTAGTCGGTGGAACCGGTCTCACGTAAGCGTACGTGTAAGGTTGGTCCGGGCCACTTCATCCCACAATACCATTGAAGCAAAATAAGACTAGTAGCGGCAAGAAAGTTGACAACATCTACGCCCACAACAAATTGTGTTCTACTCGTGCAAAGAGAACTACGCATAGACCTAGCTCATGATGCCACTGTTGGGGAACGTTGCAGAAAACAAAAAAATTCCTACGGTTTCACCAAGATCCATCTATGAGTTCATCTAGCAACGAGTGATTGGATGCATCTACGTACCTTGTAGATCGCGAGCGGAAGCGTTCAAAGAACGGGGATGAGGGAGTCGTACTCGACGTGATCCGAATCACCGGAGATCCTAGCGCCGAATGGACGGCACCTCCGCGTTCAACACACGTACGGTCAGCGTAACGTCTCCTCCTTCTTAATCCAGCAAGGGGGAAGGAGAGGTTGAGGAAGATGGCTCCAGCAGCAGCACGACGACATGGTGGTGATGGAGATGCAGTACTCCGGCAGGGCCTCGCCAAGCTCTATGGAGGAGGAGGAGGTATTGGAGAGGGAGAGGGAGGCGCCAGGGGCATCGGTGCGGCTGCCCTCCCTTCCCCCCTCTATATATAGGGAACCTAGGGGGGGCACCGGCCCTAGGAGATGCAATCTCCTAGGGGGGCGGCGGCCAAGGGGTGGGGGGCTTGCCCCCCCAAGCAAGGGGGCGCCCCCCTTTAGGGTTTCCCCTACCCTAGGCGCATGGGCCCTAGGGGGAAGTGGCGCCCCAGCCCACTTTGGGCTGGATCCCTTCCCACTTCAGCCCATGGGCCCCTCCGGGATAGGTGGCCCCACCAGGTGGACCCCCGGGACCCTTCTGGTGGTCCCGGTACAATACTTGTGACCCCGAAACTTGTCCCGATGGTCGAAATAACACTTCCTATATATAATTCTTTACCGCCGGACCATTCCGAAACTCCTCGTGATGTCCGGGATCTCATCCGGGACTCCGAACAACATTCGTGTTACTGCATATACATATCCCTACAACCCTAGCGTCACCGAACCTTAAGTGTGTAGACCCTACGGGTTCGGGAGACATGTAGACATGACCGAGATTGCTCTCCGGTCAATAACCAACAGAGGGATCTGGATACCCATGTTGGCTCCCACATGCTCCTCGATGATCTCATCGGATGAACCACGATGTCGAGGATTAAAGCAACCCCGTATACAATCCCCTTTGTCAATCGGTATGTTACTTGCCCGAGATTCGATCGTCGGTATCCCAATACCTCGTTCAATCTCGTTACCGGCAAGTCAATTTACTCGTACCGTAATGCATGATCCCGTGACTAGACACTTGGTCACTTTGAGCTCATTGTGATGATGCATTACCGAGTGGGCCCAGAGATACCTCTCCGTCATACGGAGTGACAAATCCCAGTCTTGATCCGTGTCAACCCAACAGACACTTTCGGAGATACCCGTAGTATACCTTTATAGTCACCCAGTTACGTTGTGACGTTTGGTACACCCAAAGCACTCCTACGGTATCCGGGAGTTACACGATCTCATGGTCTAAGGAAAGGATACTTGACATTGGAAAAACTCTAGCAAACGAACTATATGATCTTGTGCTATGTTTAGGATTGGGTCTTGTCCATCACATCATTCTCCTAATGATGTGATCTCGTTATCAATGACATCCAATGTCCATAGTCAGGAAACCATGACTATCTGTTGATCAACGAGCTAGTCAACTAGAGGCTTACTAGGGACATGTTGGTGTCTATTTATTCACACATGTATTACGATTTCCGGATAACGCAATTATAGCATGAATAAAAGACAATTATCATGAACAAGGAAATATAATAATAATGCTTTTATTATTGCCTCTAGGGCATACTTCCAACAAAGAATGCATCTGTACCAAAGGAAATGGGATGTATATGTGGACTAAACTGCAGAATGCCAGAATAGAGGAAAGGCCTAGTCCTATCGGTGACTAGCATCTTCTAGAAACCACCATCTTGCAGCAATAGGAGGGAGTAGAGTAGCATAAAGTAAAGTAGCAGTAATGCTATCAACCTCGGCAAGAGATCCTTTCTCGACTCCCTGTGAGAAAGCAATCCCAGAGCCATACTATCTATTCACCATATCCATTTCTCATATCCATCCATTTCTCATCACAAGTATCCAGTTCTAGTTGTATCGACCGGGATACAACTCCAAGTGTCCGTTACCGTAGGACAGGCTATCGATACATGTTTTCTTCCCTGCAGGGGTGCACCAACTTACCCACCATGCTCGATTAACTCCGGCCGGACACACTTTCCTGGGTCATGCCCGGCCTCGGCCAAACAATACGCCGCAACCCGACCTAGGCTTAATAGAGAGGTCAGCACGCCAGACTAAGCCTATGCCTCAAGGGTCATGGGCCATCTCCCCGGGAACTCCTGCACGTTGCGTACGCGACCGGCTAGCAGACCTAGCTACCTCCTTCAAAAAGGCAGGTGCTTACCAGTCCAACCCGGCGCGTGCCGCTCCGTCGCTGACGTCTATTAAACTTCGGCTGATGCATACGACGCAGAACACTCATACTATGCCTACATGATGGTTAGTGCTATCAGGCCAGAGACCCCTCGGATCAAATATCCAAATCGTAGTGGATTAGGAGCACGCGGTAACGAGCAGAGACTCATGAAAGATGTGACCCCGTCGCCCCGTCACGAGTACTTGCGGCAAGGGCTAAGAATGCCCGGCCACGCCTCGTAAGTATCTTGCGGGCACCTTCCAGGTCAACCCGACTCCACATCACTCGCTACTAAGCTCGCGCGGGTACCCCTCAGGGCCGACCCGTCTTTAGTAACATGGCTCAGTGCAAAGTCATTGTAACCATAGTAACTGTGTGTCTAACACCAAGGGAAAACCTGAGGAATCACCCCCGGTGAATTCCACTCGATGTTGTCATCAAGGTGAACGTAAGAGGATCCACCCTCGAGGTTCATATTTGATGGGTTGCACGACAGAGTCGTAACAGAAGTGGTTAAGGAGGAAATCACCCTCGATGACCTCGATCGTATAGCTACACTACAGAGATCTCATCAGGAGTGATGTAAGAGGTTCCACCCTCGGCACTCGATGGTAACTCTGCAGAGTCGTACAACTAAGGGGGGTGATGTGCGGTGTCGGGGCCTAGACGTCGATCATGTTGATTGAGTCATCGATCATAAAGCGAGGCAACTAGGACAATGTGGGGTCACTGATGGATCTCTAACTAACCTATACTAAGCAGTTTAGGATAAGCAGGTAAGGTATGAAAGTAGGTAACAACAACAGGCTATGCATCAGAGTGGGATCATACAGAAAGCAGTAGCAGTTCTAATGCAAGCATGAGAGGGAAAGAAATGGGCGATATCGGAATGCTCAAGGGGGGGGGGTTTGCTTGCCTGGTTGCTCTGGCAAGGAGGGGTCGTCGTCCACGTAGTCGATCACAGGGGCTGCATCGGTCTCGGGGGTCTACCGGAGAGAAGAGGGGGAAGAAACAGTAAATACAGGGCAAACAATGCATCACAAGGCATAACATGGCAATAGGATGTGCCGGGTGTGACCTAACGTATGGCTACATGATATAGGTGAAGGGGGAATTCAACCAGGAATGTTTTCCCGGTTCCGGACCTGTGTCAGACAGATGACCGGAGGAGGGATGTTCCATGTTCGGATAGTTAGAGGCATCTGTCATGTATGTGGGTAGCGTATTCGGGTTCGTCTCATCATTCTGGGCAACTTTCATGTATAAAGTTTTTCGATCCGAGCTACAGATTATTTTATATGAATTTCTGAAGTTTAGGCAATATCCTAGATCTATTATTAAACTAAAATAGGGTTATTGCACCTGCATGACATCATCATGATGTCATCAGTCAGCTGAGTTGACCATGGTCAACCCTGACGTGTAGGGCCGGTCAGTGCCCAGTCAGCAGCACAGTCAGCGTTGACTGGGTCAATGTTGACCAATCAACATGGTCAATGGGGCCCATCTGTCAGTGCCACATATTTTAAAAGGGGGGGGGGGGTTAAATTAAGCTAACTAGGGGTGGGGCCTCACTGTCGTAGAGTCTTCTGACTAACCAATTAGCTAATTAGTTAATTAGGCAAAATTAATTAAGTTAATTAACTATCAGATTAATTAATTATTAACATTGTTTTATTTTTTTAGGGCGTGGGCCCGCGTGGTCATTGGCACAAGGCCATAGCGGGGCGGCGGGGCTGCGGCCATGGGCGCCCACCCGAACATGCACGGCCGTGGGGGCACGCCGTGGCCGGGCCGGGGCTGCGCCGGCACCGGCGGCGACAGGGGCACGTGAGGGTGGCCGACGAAGGGGAAGTAGCTGACGCGCGGAGCGGAGGCAGCGGCAGTGGGCACAGGTGTGGGCGACAGCAGCAGGAGGCGGCGACAGCAGGCCGAAGCAGCACAGAGCAGGGGCGAGAGGGCGCGGTCGGCACGCGGGCGACGGGCGCGCAGGGGAGAGAAGTGGAGCACGCGGGCGGGAGCTGAGCTTCGGGCGCGGCAGCGGATGGGCGCAGGCGGCGGCTGCGGAGGGCCGGCACTGGGAGAGGGGGCCGGAGTGCAGGCGGCAGCGAAGCGGGGCATCAGTGAGCGGCGGCACAGCATGGCAGGGGCCTTGATTGGAGCAGCAAGCAGTGGCAAGGGGCGGCGCTGGCGCGCCCGGGAGGAGGCAGACGTGGCCTGGCGCAGCTGAGCGCGGCTAGGGACGGCGGTACTTCTGTCACGCACGGACGCGTGGGCACTAGAGGCTGTGGGAGGAAGGCGGACACGCAGGCGAGCGGTGGATAGGGCCGCGGTAGTAGCCGTGGCGATGCGCGTGTGTAGCCAGGGCGAGTCGCGGCAGGTGAGCACGGCGGCGACATGGAGGGCGGTGACGTGCTTCGTCTCCGACGGTTAGCTAGGCTAGAGGAAGAGAGCGACCGCGGGGAGAGAGGGGAAAGGATGGCGGCTGCTCACCGGGCCCTGTAGGTGTGCTAAAATGCGCTCGGGGAGGGCTCGGTGTGGTGTATTCGGCGACGGCGTGCGGTGGCCGTGGTTGAAGACGGTGACGTATGGGATGATCCAAAGGCGCCCCTGCTCGGGTGATTCGTCGGGGAGGAAGAGGAGGTCCAGGTGGTCCTTCTTGGTGCGGAGGCAAGGCGAGGCGGTGGCGGGGGCCGCGTGCGTTATGACGGCGGTGCCATGGCGGCGCTCGGGCAAGGGGAAAGCAGAGAGGGGGCGAGGGGAGAGTGAGCGAGGTGGAGAGGGGGGTCATGGTTTCCTGACTATGGACATTAGATGTCGTTGATAACGGGATCACATCATTAGGAGAATGATGTGATGGACAAGACCCAATCCTAAGCATAGCTTAAAGATTGTGTAGTTCGTTTGCTAGAGCTTTTTCGAATGTCAAATATTATTTCCTTAGACCATGAGATTGTGCAACTCCCGGATACCGTAGGAGTTCTTTGGGTGTGCCAAACGTCACAACGTAACTGGGTGAATATAAAGGTGCACTACGGGTATCTCCGAAAGTGTTTGTTGGGTTGGCACGAATCGAGACTGGGATTTGTCACTCCGTATGATGGAGAGGTATCTTTGGGCCCACTCGGTAATGCATCATCATAATGAGCTCAATGTGACCAAGTGGTTGATCACGGGATCATGCATTACGGTACGAGTAAAGTGACTTGCTGCTAACGAGATTGAACGAGGTATAGGGATACCGACGAACGAGTCTCGGGCGAGTAACGTACCGATTGACAAAGGGAATTGTATACGGGATTGATTGAATCCTCGACATCGTGGTTCATCGGATGAGATCATCGAGGAGCATGTGGGAGCCAACATGGGTATCCAGATCCCGCTGTTGGTTATTGACCGGAGAGTCATCTTGGTCATGTCTACGTGTCTCCCGAACCCGTAGGGTCTACACACTTAAGGTTCGTTGACGCTAGGGTTGTTGAGATATTAGTATGCGGTAACCCAAAAGTTGTCCGGAGTCCTGAATGAGATCCCGGACGCCACGAGGAGTTCCGGAATGGTTCGGAGGTGAAGAATTATATATAGGAAGTCCAGTTTTGGCCACCGGGAAAGTTTCGGGGTCACCGGTATTGTACCGGGACCACCAGAAGGGTCCTGGGAGTCCACCGGGTGGGGCCACCTATCCCGGAGGGCCCCATGGGCTTAAGTAGGAGGGGAACCAGCCCCTGATGGGCTGGTGCGCCCCCTTGGGCCTCCCCCTGCGCCTAGGGTTGGAAACCCTAGGGGTGGGGGGTGCCCCGCTTGGCTTGGGGGGCAAGCCACCCCCCTTGGCCACCGCCCCCCATCTAGATGGGATCTAGAGGGGTCGGCGCCCCCCTGGACCCCTATATAAAGAGGGGGGAGGGAGGGCTGCACACCCTAGCACGTCCCTCTCCCTCCCATGACACCTCTCCCTCTCGCTGAGCTTGGCGAAGTCCTGCCGAGATCACCGTTGCTTCCACCACCATGTCGTCGTGCTGCTGGATCTCCATCAACCTCTCCTTTCCCCTTGCTGGATCAAGAAGGAGGAGACGTCTTCCCAAACATACGTGTGTTGAACACGGAGGTGCCGTCTGTTCGGCACTCGGTCATCAGTGACTTGGATCACGACGAGTACGACTCCATCAACCCCGTTCTCTTGAACGCTTTCGCTCGCAATCTACAAGGGTATGTAGATGCACTCCCCTTTCCCTCGTTTCTAGATAACTCCATAGATTGATCTTGGTGATGCGTAGAAAATTTTAAATTCTGCTACATTCCCCAATAGTGGCATCATGAGCTAGGTCTATGCGTAGTTTCTATGCACGAGTAGAACACAAAGCAGTTGTGGGCGTCGATACTGTCAATTTACTTGCTGTTACTAGTCTTATCTTGATTCGGCGGCATCGTGGGATGAAGCGGCCCGGACCGACCTTACACGTACGCTTATGTGAGACTGGTTCCACCGACTGACATGCACTAGTTGCATAAGGTGGCTAGCGGGTGTTTGTCTCTCCCACTTTAGTCGGATCGGATTCGATGAAAAGGGTCCTTATGAAGGGTAAATAGAAATTGGCATATCACGTTGTGGTTTTGGCGTAGGTAAGAAACGTTCTTCCTAAGAAACCTATAGCAGCCACGTAAAAACTTGCAACAACAATTAGAGGACGTCTAACTTGTTTTTGTAGCATGTGCCGTGTGATGTGATACGACCAAAAAGATGTGATGAATGATATATGTGATGTATGAGATTGATCATGTTCTTGTAATAGGAATCACGACTTGCATGTCGATGAGTATGACCACCGGCAGGAGCCATAGGAGTTGTCTTAATTTATTTATGACCTGCGTGTCAACATATAATGTCATGTAATTACTTTACTTTATTGCTAAACCGTTAGCCAAGGTAGTAGAAGTAATAGATGACGAGACAACTTCATGAAGACACGATGATGGAGATCATGAATATGGAGATCATGGTGTCATGCCGGTGACGACGATGATCATGGCGCCCCAAAGATGGATATCATAAGGAGCAAAATGATATTGGCCATATCATGCCACTATTTGATTGCATGTGATGTTTATCATGTTTTACATCTTATTTGCTTAGAACGACAGTAGCTTAAATAAGATGATCCCTCGTAGTAATTTCAATAAAGTGTTCCCCCTAACTGTGCACCGTTGCGAAGGTTCGTTGTTTCGAAGCACCATGTGATGATCGGGTGTGATAGATTCTAATGTTCGAATACAACGGGTGTAAGCCAGATTTACACATGCTATACACTTAGGTTGACTTGACGAGCCTAGCATGTACAAACATGGCCTCAAAACATGGAAGACCGAAAGGTCGAGCATGAGTCGTATAGAAGATACGATCAACATGAAGAAGTTCACCGATGTTGACTAGTCCATCTCACGTGATGATCGGACACGGCCTAGTTGATTCGGATCATGTTTCACTTAGATGACTAGAGGGACGTCTATCTGAGTGGGAGTTCATTGAATAATTTGATTAGATGAACTTAATTATCATGAACTTAGTCTAAAATCTTTACAATATGTCTTGTAGATCAAATGGCCCACGCTAATGTTGCCTTCAACTTCAACGCGTTCCTAGAGAAAACCAAGCTGAAAGATGATGGCAGCAACTATACGGACTAGGTCCGGAACCTGAGGATCATCCTCATAGCTGCCAAGAAAGATTATGCCCTAGAAGCACCGCTAGGTGACGCACCCATCCCGGAGAACCAAGATGTTATGAACGCTTGGTAGTCACGTGCTGATGATTACTCCCTCATTCAAGTGCGGCATGCTTTACAGCTTAGAACCGGGGCTCCAAAAGCGTTTTGAGCAACATGGAGCATATGAGATGTTCGAAGAGCTGAAAATGGTTTTCCAAGCTCATGCCCGGGTTGAGAGATATGAAGTCTCCGACAAGTTCTTCAGTTGTAAGATGGAGGAAAATAGTTCTGTCAGTGAGCACATACTCAAAATGTCTAGGTTGCATAACCGCTTGACTCAGCTGGGAGTTAATCTCCCAGATGACGCGGTCATTGACAGAATCCTTCAGTCGCTTCCACCGAGCTACAAGAGCTTTGTGATGAACTTCAATATGCAGGGGATGGAAAAGACCATTCCTGAGGTATATTCAATGCTGAAATCAGCGGAGGTGGAGATCAAAAAGGAACATCAAGTGTTGATGGTGAATAAAACCAATAAGTTTAAGAAACGCAAGGGTAAGAAGAACTTCAAGAAGGACGGCAAGGGGGTTGCCGCGCCCGGTAAGCAAGCTGCTGGGAAGAAGCCAAAGAATGGACCCAAGACCAAGACTGAGTGTTTTTATTGCAAGGGAAGTGGTCACTGGAAGCGGAACTGCCCCAAATACTTAGCGGACAAGAAGGCCGGCAACACTAAAGGTATATGTGATATACATATAATTGACGTGTACCTTGCCAGTACTCGTAGTAGCTCCTGGGTATTTGATACCGGTGCGGTTGCTCACATTTGTAACTCAAAGCAGGAGCTGCGGAATAAGCGGAGACTGGCGAAGGACGAGGTGACGATGCGCGTCGGGAATGGTTCCGAGATCGATGTGATCGCCGTCGGCACGCTGCCTCTACATTTACCTACGGGATTAATTTTAAACCTCAATAATTGTTATTTAGTGCCAGCTTTGAGCATGAACATTGTATCAGGATCTCGTTCAATTCGAGATGGCTACTCCTTTAAATCCGAGAATAATGGTTGTTCTATTTATATGAGAGATATGTTTTATGGTCATGTCCTGCTTGTGAATGGTTTATTCTTAATGAATCTCGAGCGTAATGTTACACATATTCATAGTGTGAATACCAAAATATGTAAGGTTGATAATAATAGTCCCACATACTTGTGGCACTGCCGCCTTGGTCACATAGGTGTCAAACGCATGAAGAAGCTCCATGCAGATGGACTTTTGGAGTCTCTTGATTACGAATCATTTGACACGTGCGAACCATGCCTCATGGGTAAAATGACCAAGACTCCGTTGTCAGGAACAATGGAGCGAGCAAGCAACTTATTGGAAATCATACATACTGATGTGTGCGGTCCAATGAGTGTTGAGGCTCGCGGTGGCTATCGTTATGTTCTCACCCTCACTGATGACTTGAGTAGATATGGGTATGTCTACTTAATGAAACACAAGTCTGAGACCTTTGAAAAGTTCAAGGAATTTCAGAGTGAGGTTGAGAATCAACGTGACAGGAAAATCAAGTTCTTGCGATCAGATCGTGGGGGAGAATACTTGAGTCATGAATTTGGCACGCACTTAAGGAAATGTGGAATAGTTTCGCAACTCACGCCAGCTGGAACACCTCGGCATAATGGTGTGTCTGAACGTCGTAATCGCACTCTATTGGATATGGTGCGATCTATGATGTCTCTTACCGATCTACCGCTGTCATTTTGGGGCTATGCTTTAGAGACTGCCGCATTCACTTTAAATAGGCCTCCGTCGAAATCCATTGAGACGACACCATATGAATTATGGTTTGGGAAGAAACCTAAGCCGTCGTTTCTAAAAGTTTGGGGATGCGATGCTTATGTCAAGAAACTTCAACCTAAAAAAGCTCGAACCCAAGTCGGAAAATTGCGTCTTCATATGATACCCTAAAGAAACTATTGGTTATACCTTCTACCTCAGATCCGAAGGCAAGATCTTTGTTGCCAAAGAATGGATCCTTTCTAGAGAAAGAGTTTCTCTCAAAAGAAGTAAGTGGGAGGAAAGTAGAACTTGATGAAGTATTACCTCTTGAACCGGAAAGTGGCGCAACTTAGGAAAATGTTCCTGAGGTGCCTGCACCGACTAGAAAGGAAGTTAATGATGATGATCATGAAACTTCAGATCAAGTTTCTACTGAACTTCGTAGGTCCACAAGGACATGTTCCACACCAGAGTGGTACAGCAACCCTGTCTTGGAAATCATGTTGTTAGTCAACAATGAACCTTCGAACTATGAGGAAGCGATGGCGGGCCCAGATTCCAACAAATGTCTAGAAGCCATGAAATCCGAGATAGGATCCATGTATGAAAACGAAGTATGGACTTTGACTGACTTGCCCGATGATCGGTGAGCCATAGAAAATAAATGGATCTTTAAAAGGAAGACAAACGCAGATGGTAATGTGACCATCTACAAGGCTCGACTCATCGCTAAGGGTTATCGACAAGTTCAAGGGGTTGAGTACGATGAGACTTTCTCACCCGTAGCAAAGCTGAAGTCCGTCTGAATCATGTTAGCAATTGCCGCATTCTATGATTATGAGATATGGCAAATGGACGTCAAAATGGCATTCCTTAACGGCTTTATTAAGGAAGAATTGTATATGATGCAGCCGGAAGGTTTTGTCGATCCTAAGAATGCTAACAAGGTGTGCAAGCTCCAACGCTCAATCTATGGGCTGGTGCAAGTATCTCGGAGTTGGAACATTTGATTTGATGAGATGATCAAAGCGTTTGGGTTTACACAGACTTATGGAGAAGCCTGTGTTTACAAGAAAGTGAGTGGGAGCTCCGTAGCATTTCTCGTATTATATGTGGATGACATACTGTTCATGGGAGATGATATAGAATTCTTGGAAAGCATAAAGGCCTACTTGAACAAGTGTTTTTCAATGAAGGACCTTGGAGAAGCTTCTTATATATTAGGCATCAAAATCTATAGAGATAGATCGAGACGCCTCATTGGTCTTTCACAAAGTACGTACCTTGACAAGATATTGAAGAAGTTCAATATAGATCAGTCCAAGAAGGGGTTCTTGCCTGTATTGCAAGGTGTGCAATTGAGCACGGCTCAATGCCTGACCATGGCAGAAGATAGAGAAAAGATGAGTGTCGTCCCCTATGCCTCGGCCATAGGGTCTATTATGTATGCCATGCTGTGTACCAGACCTGATGTAAACCTTGCCGTAAGTTTGGTAGGAAGGTACCAAAGTAATCCCGACATGGAACACTGGACAGCGGACAAGAATTTCCTGAAGTACTTGAAGAGGACTAAGGATATGTTTCTCATTTATGGAGGTGACGAAGAGCTCGTCGTAAAGGGTTACGTCGATGCTAGCTTCGACATAGATCTGGATGACTCTAAGTCACAAACCGGATATGTGTATATTTTGAATGGTGGGGCAGTAAGCTGGTGCAGTTGCAAGCAAAGCGTTGTGGCGGGATCTACATGTGAAGCGGAGTACATGGCAGCCTCGGAGGCAGCACAAGAAGCAATCTGGGTGAAGGAGTTCATTACCGACCTAGGAGTCATTCCCAATGCATCGGGCCCGATGACTCTCTTCTCTGACAACACTGGAGCTATTGCCCTTGCCAAGGAGCCCAGGTTTCACAGGAAGACCAGGCACATCAAGCGTCGCTTCAACTCCATTCGTGAAAGTGTTCAAAATGGAGACATAGATATTTGTAAAGTACATACGGACCTGAATGTAGCAGATCCGTTGACTAAACCTCTCCCTAGAGAAAAACATGATCAACACCAGAACTCTATGGGTGTTCGATTCATCACAATGTAACTAGATTATTGACTCTAGTGCAAGTGGGAGATTGTTGGAAATATGCCCTAGAGGCAATAATAAAATGGTTATTATTATATTTCCTTGTTCATGATAATTGTCTATTGTTCATGCTATAATTGTGTTATCCGAAAATCGTAATACATGTGTGAATACATAGACCACAACACGTCCCTAGTGAGCCTCTAGTTGACTAGCTCGTTGATCAAAAGATAGTCATGGTTTCCTGACTATGGACATTAGATGTCATTGATAACAGGATCACATCACTAGGAGAATGATGTGATGGACAAGACCCAATCCTAAGCATAGCTTAAAGATCGTGTAGTTCGTTTGCTAGAGCTTTTCCGAATGTCAAGTATCATTTACTTAGATCATGAGATTGTGCAACTCCCGGATACCGTAGGAGTGCTTTGGGTGTGCCAAACGCCACAACGTAACTGGGTGACTATAAAGGTGCACTACGGGTATCTCCGAAAGTGTCTGTTGGGTTGGCACGAATCGAGACTGGGATTTGTCACTCCGTATGACGGAGAGGTATCTCTGGGCCCACTAGGTAATGCATCATCATAATGAGCTCAATGTGACCAAGTGGTTGATCATGGGATCATGCATTACGGTACGAGTAAAGTGACTTGCCGGTAACGAGATTGAACGAGGTATTGGGATACCGACGATCGAGTCTCGGGCGAGTAACATATCGATTGACAAAGGGAATTGTATACGGGATTGATTGAATCCTCGACATCGTGGTTCATCTGATGAGATCATCGAGGAGCATGTGGGAGTCAACATGGGTATCCAGATCCCGCTGTTGGTTATTGACCGGAGAGTCGTCTCGGTCATGTCTGCATGTCTCCCGAACCCGTAGGGTCTACACACTTAAGGTTCGGTGACACTAGGGTTGTTGAGATATTAGTATGCGGTAACCCAAAAGTTGTTCGGTGTCCTGGATGAGATCCCAGACGTCACGAGGAGTTCCGGAATGGTCCGGAGGTGAAGAATTGTATATAGAAAGTCCAGTTTCGGTGACCAGGAAAGTTTTGGGGTCACCGGTATTGTACCGGGACCACCGGAAGGGTCCCGAGGGTCCACCGGGTGGGGCCACTTATCCCGGAGGGCCCCATGGGCTGAAGTGGGAGGGGAACCAGCCCCTGATGGGCTGTTGCGCCCCCCTTGGGCCTCCCCCTGCGCCTAGGGTTGGAAACCCTAGGGGTGGGGGCGCCCCACTTGGCTTGGGGGGCAAGCCACCCCCCTTGGCCGCCGCCCCCCATCTAGATGGGATCTAGAGGGGCCGGCGCCCCCCTGGACCCCTATATAAAGAGAGGGGGGAGGGCTGCGCACCCTAGCCCCTGGCACCTCCCTCTCCCTCCCGTGACACCTCACCCTCTCGCTGTGCTTGGCGAAGCCCTGCTGGGATCACCATTGCTTCCACCACCACGCCGTCGTGCTGCTGGATCTCCATCAACCTCTCCTTTCCCCTTGCTGGATCAAGAAGGAGGAGACGTCTTCCCAACCGTACGTGTGTTGAACGTGGAGGTGTCGTCCGTTCGGCACTCGGTCATCGGTGATTTGGATCACGGCGAGTATGACTCCATCAACCCCGTTCTCTTGAACGCTTCCGCTCGCGATCTACAAGGGTATGTAGATGCTGTTGGGGAACGCAGTAATTTCAAAAAATTTCCTACGCACACGCAAGATCATGGTGATGCACAGCAACGAGAGGGGAGAGTGTTGTCTACGTACCAACGCAGACCGACTGCGGAAGCGATCACACAACGTAGAGGAAGTAGTCGTACGTCTTCTTCCCGATCGGACCGATCCAAGCACCGTTACTCCGGCACCTCCGAGTTCTTAGCACACGTTCAGCTCGATGACGTTCCTCGGGCTCCGATCCAGCAAGGCGTCGAGGAAGAGTTCCGTCAGCACGACGGCGTGATGACGATCTTGATGTACTACCGACGCAGGGCTTCGCCTAAGCACTACAACGGTACGATCGAGGTGGAATTTGGTGGCAGGGGGCACCGCACACGGCTAAGGAACGATCTCAAGGATCAAGTTGTGTGTCTTGGGGTGTCCCCTGCCCCCGTATATATAGGTTGGAGGAGGGGGGCTGGCCGGCCAAGATAGAGGAGGCGCAGGGGGAGTCCTACTCCCACCGGGAGTAGGACTCCTCCCCTCCAATCCTATTCCAACTAGGACTCTTGGGGGGAAAGGAGAAAGAGGGGGCCGGCCCACCTCTCCTAGTCCTACTAGGACTTGGGGAAGGGGGGGCGCCGGCTAGGCTTGTGGGCTGCCTCTTCTCTCTTTTCCACTAAGGCCCAATAGGCCCATTAGCCTCCCGGGGGGTTCCGGTAACCCTCCCGGTATTCCGGTAAAAATCCCGATTTCACCCGGAATACTTCCTATGTCCAAACATAGGCTTCCAATATATCAATCTTTACGTCTCGACCATTTCGAGACTCCTCGTCATGTCCGTGATCTCATCCGGGACTCCGAACAACCTTCGGTACATCAAAATGCATCAACTCATAATAACTGTCATCGTAACGTTAAGCGTGCGGACCCTACGGTTCGAGAACAATGTAGACATGACCGAGACACGTCTCCGGTCAATAACCAATAGCGGGACCTGGATGCCCATATTGGCTCCTACATATTCTACGAAGATCTTTATCGGTCAGACCGCATAACAACATACGTTGTTCCCTTTGTCATCGGTATGTTACTTGCCCGAGATTCGATCGTCGGTATCCAATACCTAGTTCAATCTCGTTACCGGCAAGTCTCTTTACTCGTTCCGTAATACATCATCTCACAACTAACATATTAGTTGCAGTGCTTGCAAGGCTTATGTGATGTGTATTACCGAGAGGGCCCAGAGATACCTCTCCGACAATCGGAGTGACAAACCCTAATCTCGAAATACGCCAACCCAACATCTACCATTGGAGACACCTGTAGTACTCCTTTATAATCACCCAGTTACGTTGTGACGTTTGGTAGTACCCAAAGTGTTCCTCCGGTAAACGGGAGTTGCATAATCTCATAGTTATAGGAACATGTATAAGTCATGAAGATAGCAACATACTAAACGATCGGGTGCTAAGCTAATGGAATGGGTCATGTCAATCAGATCATTCTACTAATGATGTGACCTCGTTAATCAAATAACAACTCTTTGTTCATGGTTAGGAAACATAACCATCTTTGATTAACGAGCTAGTCAAGTAGAGGCATACTAGTGACACTCTGTTTGTCTATGTATTCACACATGTATTATGTTTCCGGTTAATACAATTCTAGCATGAATAATAAACATTTATCATGATATAAGGAAATAAATAATAACTTTATTATTGCCTCTAGGGCATATTTCCTTCAGTCTCCCACTTGCACTAGAGTCAATAATCTAGTTCACATCGCCATGTGATTTAACAGCAATAGTTCACATCACCATGTGATTAACACCCATAGTTCACATCGTCATGTGACCAACACTCAAAAGGGTTTACTAGAGTGAGTAATCTAGTTCACATATCTATGTGATTAACACCCAAAGAGTACTAAGGCGTGATCATGTTTTGCTTGTGAGATAATTTTAGTCAACGGGTCTGTCACATTCAGATCCGTAAGTATTTTGCAAGTTCTATGTCTACAATGCTCTACACGGAGCTACTCTAGCTAATTGCTCCCACTTTCAATATGTATCCAGACTGAGACTTTAGATTCATCTGGATCAGTGTCAAAAACTTGCATCGACGTAACCCTTTACGACGAACCTTTTTGTCACGTCCATAATCGAGAAACATATCCTTATTTCACTAAGGATAATTCTGACCGCTGTCCAGTGATCTACTCCTAGATCACTATTGTACTCCCTTGCCAAATCAATGCAGGGTATACAATAGATCTGGTACACAGCATGGCATACTTTATAGAACCTATGAATGAGGCATAGGGAATGACTTTCATTCTCTTTCTATCTTCTGCCGTGGTCGGGCTTTGAGTCTTTACTCAACTTCATACCTTGTAACACAGGCAAGAAACTTTTTCTTTGACTGTTCCATTTTGAACAACTTCAAAATCTTGTCAAGGTATGTACTTATTGAAAAACTTATCAAGCGTCTTGATCTATCTCTATAGATCTTGAAGCTCAATATGTAAGTAGCTTTACCGAAGTCTTTCTTTGAAAAACTCCTTTCAAACACTCCTTTATGCTTTACAGAATAATTCTACATTATTTCCGATCAACAATATGTCATTCACATATACTTATCAGAAATGCTGTAGTGCTCCCACTCACTTTCTTGTAAATACAGGCTTCACCGCAAGTCTTGAAGGAAATATGCCCTAGAGGCAATAATAAAGTTATTATTTATTTCCTCACATCATGATAAATGTTTATTATTCATGCTAGAATTGTATTAACCGGAAACATAATACATGTGTGAATACATAGACCAACAGAGTGTCACTAGTATGCCTCTACTTGACTAGCTCGTTAATCAAAGATGGTTATGTTTCCTAACCATGAACAAGGAGTTGTTATTTGATTAACGAGGTCACATCATTAGTAGAATGATCTGATTGACATGACCCATTCCATTAGCTTAGCACCCGATCATTTAGTATGTTGTTATTGCTTTCTTCATGACTTATACATGTTCCTATAACTATGAGATTATGCAACTCCCGTTTACCGGAGGAACACTTTGGGTACTACCAAACGTCACAACGTAACTGGGTGATTATAAAGGAGTACTACAGGTGTCTCCAATGGTAAATGTTGGGTTGGCGTATTTCGAGATTAGGGTTTGTCACTCCGATTGTCGGAGAGGTATCTCTGGGCCCTCTCGGTAATGCACATCACATAAGCCTTGCAAGCACTGCAACTAATAAGTTAGTTGTGAGATGATGTATTACGGAACGAGTAAAGAGACTTGCCGGTAACGAGATTGAACTAGGTATTGGATACCGACGATCGAATCTCGGGCAAGTAACATACCGATGACAAAGGGAACAACGTATGTTGTTATGCGGTCTGACCGATAAAGATCTTCGTAGAATATGTAGGAGCCAATATGGGCATCCAGGTCCTGCTATTGGTTATTGACCGGAGACGTGTCTCGGTCATGTCTACATTGTTCTCGAACCGTAGGGTCCGCACGCTTAACGTTACGATGACAGTTATTATGAGTTTATGCATTTTGATGTACCGAAGGTTGTTCCGAGTCCCGGATGAGATCACGGACATGACGAGGAGTCTCGAAATGGTCGAGACGTAAAGATTGATATATTGGAAGCCTATGTTTGGACATAGGAAGTGTTCCGGGTGAAATCGGGATTTTACCGGAATACCGGGAGGGTTACCGGAACCCCCCGGGAGGCTAATGGGCCTATTGGGCCTTAGTGGAAAAGAGAGAAGAGGCAGCCCACAGCCTAGCCGGCGCCCCCCCCCCTTCCCCAAGTCCTAGTAGGACTAGGAAAGGTGGGCCGGCCCCCTCTCTCTCCTTTCCCCCCCAAGAGTCCTAGTTGGAATAGGATTGGAGGGGAGGAGTCCTACTCCCGGTGGGAGTAGGACTCCCCCTGCGCCTCCTCTCTCTTGGCCGGCCAGCCCCCCTCCTCCAACCTTTATATACGGGGGCAGGGGGCACCCCATAGACACACAACTTGATCCTTGAGATCGCTCCTTAGCCGTGTGCGGTGCCCCCTGCCACCAAATTCCACCTCGATCGTACCGTTGTAGTGCTTAGGCGAAGCCCTGCGTCGGTAGTACATCAAGATCGTCACCACGCCGTCGTGCTGACGGAACTCCTCCCCGAAGCTTTGCTGGATCGGAGCCCGGGGATCGTCATCGAGCTGAACGTGTGCTAAGAACTCGGAGGTGCCGGAGTAACGGTGCTTGGATCGGTCGGATCGGGAAGAAGACGTACGACTACTTCCTCTACGTTGTGTGATCGCTTCCGCAGTCGGTCTGCGTTGGTACGTAGACAACACTCTCCCCTCTCGTTGCTGTGCATCACCATGATCTTGCGTGTACGTAGGAAAATTTTCAAAATTACTACGTTCCCCAACAGTGGCATCCGAGCCTGGTTTTATGGTTTGATGTTATATGCACGAGTAGAACACAAGTGAGTTGTGGGCGATACAAGTCATACTGCCTACCAGCATGTCATACTTTGGTTCGGCGGTATTGTTGGTTGAGACGATCCGGACCAACCTTACGCGTACTCTTACGCGAGACCGGTTCCCTCGACGTGCTTTGCACATAGATGGCTTGCGGAAGACTGTCTCTCCAACTTTAGTTGAACCAAGTGTGACTACGCCCGGTCCTTGAGAAGGTTAAAACGGAGTCTATTTGACGAACTATCGTTGTGGTTTTGATGCGTAGGTGAGATGAGTTCTTACTTAAGCCCGTAGCAGCCACGTAAAACTTGCAACAAACAAAGTAGAGGACGTCTAACTTGTTTTTGCAAGGTATGTTGTGATGTGATATGGTCAAGGCATGATGCTGATTTTATTGTATGAGATGATCATGTTTTGTAACTAAGTTATCGGCAACTGGCAGGAGCCATATGGTTGTCGCTTTATTGTATGCAATGCAATCGCGATGTAATGCTTTACTAGATTACTAAACGGTAGTAATAGTCGTGGAAGCATAAGATTGGCGAGACGACAACGATGCTACGATGGAGATCAAG
This sequence comes from Triticum monococcum, assembly GCA_034509565.1. Lineage (NCBI taxonomy): Eukaryota > Viridiplantae > Streptophyta > Magnoliopsida > Poales > Poaceae > Triticum > Triticum monococcum. Next base: position 36,307,872 of record CM067842.1, read on the forward strand.
GTGTCGCGCCGGTGACGATGGTGATCATGACGGTGCTTCGGAGATGGAGATCACAAGCACAAGATGATGATGGCCATATCATATCACTTATATTGATTGCATGTGATGTTTATCCTTTTATGCATCTTATCTTGCTTTGATTGACGGTAGCATTATAAGATGATCTCTCACTAAAATTATCAAGAAGTGTTCTCCCTGAGTATGCACCGTTGCCAAAGTTCGTCGTGCCCAGGCACCACGTGATGATCGGGTGTGATAAGCTCTACGTCCATCTACAACGGGTGCAAGCCAGTTTTGCACACGCAGAATACTCAGGTTATACTTGACGAGCCTAGCATATGCAGATATGGCCTCGGAACACAGAGACCGAAAGGTCGAGCGTGAATCATATAGTAGATATGATCAACATAACAATGTTCACCATTGAAAACTACTCCATCTCACGTGATGATCGGTTATGGTTTAGTTGATTTGGATCACGTGATCACTTAGAGGATTAGAGGGATGTCTATCTAAGTGGGAGTTCCTAAGTAATTTGATTAACTAAACTTAAACTTATCATGAACTTAGTACCTGATAGTATCTTGCTTGTTTATGTTGCTTGTAGATAGATGGCTCGTGCTATTGTTCCGTTGAATTTTAATGCGTTCCTTGAGAAAGCAAAGTTGAAAGATGATGGTAGCAATTACATGGACTCGGTCCGTAACCTGAGGATTATCCTCATTGCTGCACAGAAGAATTACGTCTTGGAAGCACCGCTGGGTGACAGGCCTGCTGCTGGAGCAACGCCAGATGTTATGAACGTTTGGCAGAGCAAAGCTGATGACTACTCGATAGTTCAGTGTGCCATGCTTTACGGCTTAGAATCGGGACTTCAACGACGTTTTGAACGTCATGGAGCATATGAGATGTTCCAGGAGTTGAAGTTAATATTTCAAGCAAATGCCCGAATTGAGAGATATGAAGTCTCCAATAAGTTCTATAGCTGTAAGATGGAGGAGAACAGTTCTGTCAGTGAGCATATACTCAAAATGTCTGGGTATAATAATCACTTGATTCAGATGGGAGTTAATCTTCCAGATGATTGCGTCATTGACAGAATTCTCCAATCACTACCACCAAGCTACAAGAGCTTCGTGATGAACTATAATATGCAAGGGATGAACAAGACTATTCCCGAGCTCTTCGCAATGCTGAAAGCTGCGGAGGTAGAAATCAAGAAGGAGCATCAAGTGTTGATGGTTAGCAAGACCACTAGTTTCAAGAAAAAGGGCAAAGGGAAGAAGAAGGGAAACTTCAAGAAGAACAGCAAGCAACTTGCTGCTCAGGAGAAGAAACCCAAGTCTGGACCTAAGCCTGAAACTGAGTGCTTCTACTGCAAGCAGACTGGTCACTGGAAGCGGAACTTCCCCAAGTATTTGGCGGATAAGAAGGATGGCAAAGTGAGCAAAGGTATATGTGATATACATGTTATTGATGTGTACCTTACTAGAGCTCGTAGTAGCACCTGGGTATTTGATACTGGTTCTGTTGCTAATATTTGCAACTCGAAACAGGGACTACGGAATAAGCGGACACTAGCAAAGGACGAGGTGACGATGCGCGTGGGAAACGGTTCCAAAGTCGATGTGATCGCAGTCGGCACGCTACCTCTACATCTACCTTCGGGATTAATATTAGACCTAAATAATTGTTATTTGGTGCCAGCGTTGAGCATGAACATTATATCTGGATCTTGTTTAATGCGAGACGGTTATTCATTTAAATCAGAGAATAATGGTTGTTCTATTTATATGAATAATATCTTTTATGGTCATGCACCTTTGAAGAGTGGTCTATTCTTGTTGAATCTCGAAGATAGTGATACACATATTCATAATGTAGAAGCCAAAAGATGCAAAGTTAATAATGATAGTGCAACTTATTTGTGGCACTGCCGTTTAGGTCATATCGGTGTAAAGCGCATGAAGAAACTCCATACTGATGGGCTTTTGGAATCACTTGATTATGAATCACTTGGTACTTGCGAACCGTGCCTCATAGGCAAGATGACTAAAACACCGTTCTCCGGTACTATGGAGAGAGCAACAGATTTGTTGGGAATCATACATACCGATGTATGTGGTCCGATGAATATTGAGGCTCGTGGCGGATATCGTTATTTTCTCACCTTCACAGATGATTTAAGCAGATATGGGTATATCTACTTAATGAAACATAAGTCTGAAACATTTGAAAAGTTCAAGGAATTTCAGAGCGAAGTTGAAAATCATCGTAACAAGAAAATAAAATTTCTACGATCTGATCGTGGAGGAGAATATTTGAGTTACGAGTTTGGTATACATTTGAAAAATTGTGGAATAGTTTCGCAACTCACGCCACCCGGAACACCACAGCGTAATGGTGTGTCCGAACGTCGTAATCGTACTTTACTAGATATGGTGCGATCTATGATGTCTCTTACGGATTTACCGCTATCGTTTTGGGGTTATGCTTTAGAGACGGCCGCATTCACGTTAAATAGGGCACCATCAAAATCCGTTGAGACGACGCCTTATGAACTATGGTTTGGCAAGAAACCAAAGTTGTCGTTTCTTAAAGTTTGGGGCTGCGATGCTTATGTGAAAAAGCTTCAACCTGATAAGCTCGAACCCAAAGCGGAGAAATGTGTCTTCATAGGATACCCAAAGGAAACTGTTGGGTATACCTTCCATCACAGATCCGAAGGCAAGAAATTCGTTGCTAAGAATGGATCATTTCTAGAGAAGGAGTTTCTCTCGAAAGAAGTGAGTGGGAGGAAAGTAGAACTTGACGAGGTAACTGTACCTGCTCCCTTATTGGAAAATAGTACATCACAGAAAACTGTTTCTGCGACACCTATACCAATCAGTGAGGAAGCTAATGATGATGATCATGAAACTTCAGGGCAAGATTCTACTGAACCACGTAGATCAACCAGAGTGAGATCCGCACCAGAGTGGTACGGTAATCCAGTTCTGGAAGTCATGCTACTAGATCATGATGAACCTACGAACTATGAAGAAGCGATGGTGAGCCCAGATTCCGCAAAGTGGCTTGAGGCCATGAAATCTGAGATGGGATCCATGTATGAGAACAAAGTATGGACTTTGGTTGACTTGCCCGATGATCGGCAAGCAATTGAGAATAAATGGATCTTCAAGAAAAAGACTGACGCTGACGGTAATGTTACTGTCTATAAAGCTCGACTTGTCACAAAAGGTTTTCGACAAGTTCAAGGGGTTGACTACGATGAGACTTTCTCACCCGTAGCGATGCTTAAATCCGTCAGAATTATGTTAGCAATTGCCGCATTTTATGATTATGAAATATGACAGATGGATGTCAAAACTGCATTCCTGAATGGATTCCTGCAAGAAGAGCTGTAATGATACAACCAGAAGGTTTTGTCGATCCAAAAGGAGCTAACAAAGTATGCAAACTCCAGCGATCCATTTATGGACTGGTGCAAGCATCTCGGAGTTGGAATAAACGCTTTGATAGTGTGATCAAAGCATTTGGCTTTATACAGACTTTTGGAGAAGCCTGTATTTACAAGAAAGTGAGTGGGAGCTCTGTAGCATTTCTGATATTATATGTGGATGACATATTGCTGATTGGAAATGATATAGAATTTCTGGATAGCATAAAGGGATACTTGAATAAAAGTTTTTCGATGAAAGACCTCGGGGAAGCTGCTTACATATTAGGCATAAAGATCTATAGAGATAGATCAAAACGCTTAATTGGACTTTCACAGAGCACATACCTTGACAAGATTTTGAAGAAGTTCAAAATGGATCAAGCAAAGAAAGGGTTCTTGCCTGTGTTACAAGGTGTGAAGTTGAGTCAAACTCAATGCCCGACCACTGCAGAAGATAGAGAGAAAATGAAAGATGTTCCCTATGCTTCAGCCATAGGCTCTATCATGTATGCAATGCTGTGTACCAGACCTGATGTGTGCCTTGCTATAAGTTTAGCAGGGAGGTACCAAAGTAATCCAGGAGTGGATCACTGGACAGCGGTCAAGAACATCCTGAAATACCTGAAAAGGACTAAGGATATGTTTCTCGTATATGGAGGTGACAAAGAGCTCACCGTAAGAGGTTACGTTGATGCAAGCTTTGACACTGATCCGGACGATTCTAAATCGCAAACCGGATACGTGTTTACTTTAAACGGTGGAGCTGTCAGTTGGTGCAGTTCTAAACAAAGCGTCGTAGCGGGATCTACATGTGAAGCGGAGTACATAGCTGCTTCAGAAGTAGCAAACGAAGGAGTCTGGATGAAGGAGTTCATATCCGATCTAGGTGTCATACCTAGTGCATCGGGTCCAATGAAAATCTTCTATGACAATACTGGTGCAATTGCCTTGGCAAAGGAATCCAGATTTCACAAAAGAACCAAACACATCAAGAGACGCTTCAACTCCATCCGGGATTTAGTCCAGGTGGGAGACATAGAGATTTGCAAGATACATACGGATCTGAATGTTGCAGACCCGTTGACTAAGCCTCTTCCACGAGCAAAACATGATCAGCACCAAGGCTCCATGGGTGTTAGAATCATTACAGTGTAATCTAGATTATTGACTCTAGTGCAAGTGGGAGACTGAAGGAAATATGCCCTAGAGGCAATAATAAAGTTATTATTTATTTCCTCACATCATGATAAATGTTTATTATTCATGCTAGAATTGTATTAACCGGAAACATAATACATGTGTGAATACATAGACCAACAGAGTGTCACTAGTATGCCTCTACTTGACTAGCTCGTTAATCAAAGATGGTTATGTTTCCTAACCATGAACAAGGAGTTGTTATTTGATTAACGAGGTCACATCATTAGTATAATGATCTGATTGACATGACCCATTCCATTAGCTTAGCACCCGATCGTTTAGTATGTTGCTATTGCTTTCTTCATGACTTATACATGTTCCTATAACTATGAGATTATGCAACTCCCGTTTACCGGAGGAACACTTTGGGTACTACCAAACGTCACAACATAACTGGGTGATTATAAAGGAGTACTACAGGTGTCTCCAATGGTAAATGTTGGGTTGGCGTATTTCGAGATTAGGGTTTGTCACTCCGATTGTCGGAGAGGTATCTCTGGGCCCTCTCGGTAATGCACATCACATAAGCCTTGCAAGCACTGCAACTAATAAGTTAGTTGTGAGATGATGTATTACGGAACGAGTAAAGAGACTTGCCGGTAACGAGATTGAACTAGGTATTGGATACCGACGATCGAATCTCGGGCAAGTAACATACCAATGACAAAGGGAACAACGTATGTTGTTATGCGGTCTGACCGATAAAGATCTTCGTAGAATATGTAGGAGCCAATATGGGCATCCAGGTCCCGCTATTGGTTATTGACCGGAGACGTGTCTCGGTCATGTCTACATTGTTCTCGAACCGTAGGGTCCGCACGCTTAACGTTACGATGACAGTTATTATGAGTTTATGCATTTTGATGTACCGAAGGTTGTTCCGAGTCCCGGATGAGATCACGGACATGACGAGGAGTCTCGAAATGGTCGAGACGTAAAGATTGATATATTGGAAGCCTATGTTTGGACATAGGAAGTGTTCCGGGTGAAATCGGGATTTTACCGGAATACCGGGAGGGTTACCAGAACCCCTCGGGAGGCTAATGGGCCTATTGGGCCTTAGTGGAAAAGAGAGAAGAGGCAGCCCACAGCCTAGCCGGCGCCCCCCCTTCCCCAAGTCCTAGTAGGACTAGGAAAGGTGGGCCGGCCCCCTCTCTCTCCTTTCCCCCCCAAGAGTCCTAGTTGGAATAGGATTGGAGGGGAGGAGTCCTACTCCCGGTGGGAGTAGGACTCCCCCTGCGCCTCCTCTCTCTTGGCCGGCCAGCCCCCCTCCTCCAACCTTTATATACGGGGGCAGGGGGCACCCCATAGACACACAACTTGATCCTTGAGATCGCTCCTTAGCCGTGTGCGGTGCCCCCTGCCACCAAATTCCACCTCGATCGTACCGTTGTAGTGCTTAGGCGAAGCCCTGCGTCGGTAGTAGATCAAGATCGTCACCACGCCGTCGTGCTGACGGAACTCCTCCTCGAAGCTTTGCTGGATCGGAGCTCGGGGATCGTCATCGAGCTGAACGTGTGCTAAGAACTCGGAGGTGCCGGAGTAACGGTGCTTGGATCGGTCGGATCGGGAAGAAGACGTACGACTACTTCCTCTACGTTGTGTGATCGCTTCCGCAGTCGGTCTGTGTTGGTACGTAGACAACACTCTCCCCTCTCGTTGCTGTGCATCACCATGATCTTGCGTGTACGTAGGAAAATTTTCAAAATTACTATGTTCCCCAACAAGTCTGTATAAAACTATATGCTTTGATCAACTTATCAAAGCGTATATTCCAACTCCGAGATGCTTGCACCAGTCCACAGATGGATCGCTGGTGCTTGCACATTTTTGTTAGCACCTTTTGGATTGACAAAACCTTCTAGTTGCATCACATACAACTCTTCTTTAATAAATCCATTAAGGAATGCAGTTTTGTTTACCCATTTGCCAGATTTCATAAAATGCGGCAATTGCTAACATGATTCGGACAGACTTAGGCATAGATACGAGTGAGAAAAACTCATCGTAGTCAACACCTTGAACTTGTCGAAAACTTTTGCGACAATTCTAGCTTTGTAGATAGTAACACTACTATCAGCGTCCGTCTTCCTCTTGAAGATCCATTTATTCTCAATTGCTTGCCGATCATCGGGCAAGTCAACCAAAGTCCAAACTTTGTTCTCATACATGGATCATATCTCAGATTTCATGGCCTCAAACCATTTCGCGGAATCCGGGCTCATCATCGCTTCCCCATAGTTCGTAGGTTCGTCATGGTCAAGTAACATGACCTCCAGAACAGGATTACCGTACCACTCTGGTGCGGATCTCACTCTGGTTTACCTACGAGATTCGGTAGTAACTTGATCTGAAGTTACATGATCATCATCATTAGCTTCCTCACTAATTGGTGTAGGTGTCACAGAAACATTTTTCTATGATGTGCTACTTTCCAACAGGGAGCAGGTACAGTTACCTCGTCAAGTTCTACTTTCCTCCCACTCACTTCTTTCGAGAGAAACTCCTTCTCCAGAAAGTTTCCGAATTTAGCAACAAAAGTCTTGCCTTCGGATCTGTGATAGAAGGTGTATCCAATAGTTTCCTTTGGATATCCTATGAAGATGCACTTCTCCGATTTCAGTTTGAGCTTATCAGGATGAAACTTTTTCATATAAGCATCGGAACCCCAAATTTTAAGAAACGACAGCTTAGGTTTCTTGCCAAACCATAGTTCATACGGTGTCGTCTCAACGGATTTAGATGGTACCCTATTTAACGTGAATGCAGCTGTCTCTAATGCATAACCCCAAAACGATAGTGGTAGATCGGTAAGATACATCATAGATTGCACTATATCCAATAAAGTACGGTTATGACGTTAGGACACACCATTATGCTGTGGTGTTCCATATGGCATGATTTTTAGAAACTATTCCACATTGTTTTAATTGAAGACCAAACTCGTAACTCAAATATTTTACCTCTGCGATCATATCGTAGAAACTTTTATTTTCTTGTCACGATGATTTTCCACTTCACTCTGAAATTCTTTGAACTTTTCAAATGTTTCAGACTTATGTTTCATCAAGTAGATATACTCATATCTGCTCAAATCATTTGTGAAGATCAGAAAATAATGATACCTGTCGCGAGCCTCAATATTCATCGGACCACATACATCAGTATGTATGATTTCCAACAAATCTGTTGCTCGCTCCATTGTTCCGAAGAACAGAGTCTTAGTCATCTTGCCCATGAGGCATGGTTCGCAAGCATCAACTGATTCATAATCAAGTGATTCTGAAAGCCCATCATCATGGAGTTTCTTCATGCGCTTTATACCAATATGACCTAAACAGTAGTGCCACAAATAAGTTGCACTATCATTATTAACTTTGTATCTTTTGGTTTCAATATTATGAATATGTGTATTATTAAGATCGAGATCCAATGAACTATTTTCATTGGGTGTGTAACCATATAAGGTTTTATTCATGTAAACAGAACAACAATTTATTCTTTTACTTAAATGAATAACCGTATTACAATAAACATGATCAAATCATATTCATGCTCAACACAAACACCAAATAACACTTATTTAGGTTCAACACTAATCCCGAAAGTATAGGGGAGTGTGCGATGATGATCATATCAATCTTGGAACCACTTCCAATACACATCGTCACTTCACCCTTAACTAGTCTCTGTTTATTCTGCAATTCCCGTTTTGAGTTGCTAATCTTAGCAACTGAACTAGTATCAAATACTGAGGGGTTGCTATAAACACTAGTAAAGTACACATCAATAACATGTATATCAAATATACTTATGTTCACTTTGCCATCCTTCTTATCCGCCAATCACTTGGGGTAATTCCACTTCCAGTGACCAGTCCCTTTGCAGTAGAAGCACTTAGTCTCAGGCTTAGGATCAGACTTGGGCTTCTTCACTTGAGCAGCAACTTGCTTGCCGTTCTTCTTGAAGTTCCCCTTCTTTCCTTTGCCCTTTTCTTGAAACTAGTGGTCTTGTCAACCATCAACACTTGATGTTTTTCTTGATTTCTACCTTCGTTGATTTCAGCATCACGAAGAGCTTGGGGTTTGTTTCCGTTATCCCTTGCATATTATAGTTCATCACGAAGTTCTACTAACTTAGTGATGGTGACTAGAGAATTCTGTCAATCACTATCTTATCTGGAAGATTAACTCCCACTTGATTCAAGCGATTGTAGTACCCAGACAATCTGAGCACATGCTCACTAGTTGAGCGATTCTCCTCCATCTTTTAGCTATAGAACTTGCTGGAGACTTCATGTCTCTCAACTCGGGTATTTGCTTGAAATATTAACTTCAACTCCTGGAACATCTCATATGGTCCATGACGTTCAAAACGTCTTTGAAGTCCCGATTCTAAGCCGTTAAGCATGGTGCACTAAACTATCAAGTAGTCATCATATTGAGCTAGCCAAACGTTCATAACGTCTGCATCTGCTCCTGCAATAGGTCTGTCACCTAGCGGTGCATCAAGGACATAATTCTTCTGTGCAGCAATGAGGATAAACCTCAGATCACGGATCCAATCCGCATCATTGCTACTAACATCTTTCAACACAATTTTCTCTAGGAACATATCAAAATAAACACAGGGAAGCAACAATGCGAGCTATTGATCTACAACATGATTTGCAAAATACTACCAGGACTAAGTTCATGATAAATTTAAGTTCAATTTAATCATATTACTTAAGAACTCCCACTTAGATAGACATCCCTCTAATCCTCTAAGTGATCACGTGATCCAAATCAACTAAACCATAACCGATCATCACGTGAGATGGAGTAGCTTTCAATGGTGAACATCGTCATGTTGATCATATCTACTATATGATTCATGCTCGACCTTTCGGTCTCTGTGTTCCGAGGCCATATCTGCATATGCTAGGCTCGTCAAGTATAACCTGAGTATTCTGCGTGTGCAAAACTGGCTTGCACCCGTTGTAGATGGACGTAGAGCTTATCACACCCGATCATCACGTGGTGTCTGGGCACGACGAACCTTGGCAACGGTGCATACTTAGGGAGAACACTTCTTGATAATTTAGTGAGAGATCATCTTATAATGCTACCGTCAATCAAAGCAAGATAAGATGCATAAAAGGATAAACATCACATGCAATCAATATAAGTGATATGATATGGCCATCATCATCTTTGTGCTTGTGATCTCCATCTCCGAAGCACCGTCATGATCACCATCGTCACCGGCGCGACACCTTGATCTCCATCGTAGCATCGTTGTCGTCTCGCCAATCTTATGCTTCCACGACTATTACTACCGTTTAGTAATCTAGTAAAGCATTACATCGCGATTGCATTGCATACAATAAAGCGACAACCATATGGCTCCTGCCAGTTGCCGATAACTTAGTTACAAAACATGATCATCTCATACAATAAAATCAGCATCATGCCTTGACCATATCACATCACAACATACCCTGCAAAACAAGTTAGACGTCCTCTACTTTGTTGTTGCAAGTTTTACGTGGCTGCTACGGGCTTAAGTAAGAACTCATCTCACCTACGCATCAAAACCACAACGATAGTTTGTCAAATAGACTCCGTTTTAACCTTCTCAAGGACCGGGCGTAGTCACACTTGGTTCAACTAAAGTTGGAGAGACAGTCTTCCGCAAGCCATCTATGTGCAAAGCACGTCGAGGGAACCGGTCTCGCGTAAGAGTACGCGTAAGGTTGGTCCGGATCGTCTCAACCAACAATACCGCCGAACCAAAGTATGACATGCTGGTAGGCAGTATGACTTGTATCGCCCACAACTCACTTGTGTTCTACTCGTGCATATAACATCAAACCATAAAACCTAGGCTCGGATGCCACTGTTGGGGAACGCAGTAATTTCAAAAAATTTCCTACGCACACGCAAGATCATGGTGATGCACAGCAACGAGAGGGGAGAGTGTTGTCTACGTACCAACGCAGACCAACTGCGGAAGCGATCACACAACGTAGAGGAAGTAGTCGTACGTCTTCTTCCCGATCGGACCGATCCAAGCACCGTTACTCCGGCACCTCCGAGTTCTTAGCACACGTTCAGCTCGATGACGTTCCTCGGGCTCCGATCCAGCAAGGCGTCGAGGAAGAGTTCCGTCAGCACGACGGCGTGATGACGATCTTGATGTACTACCGACGCAGGGCTTCGCCTAAGCACTACAACGGTACGATCGAGGTGGAATTTGGTGGCAGGGGCACCGCACACGGCTAAGGAACGATCTCAAGGATCAAGTTGTGTGTCTTGGGGTGTCCCCTGCCCCCGTATATATAGGTTGGAGGAGGGGGGCTGGCCGGCCAAGATAGAGGAGGCGCAGGGGGAGTCCTACTCCCACCGGGAGTAGGACTCCTCCCCTCCAATCCTATTCCAACTAGGACTCTTGGGGGGAAAGGAGAAAGAGGGGGCCGGCCCACCTCTCCTAGTCCTACTAGGACTTGGGGAAGGGGGGCGCCGGCTAGGCTTGTGGGCTGCCTCTTCTCTCTTTTCCACTAAGGCCCAATAGGCCCATTAGCCTCCCGGGGGGTTCCGGTAACCCTCCCGGTATTCCGGTAAAAATCCCGATTTCACCCGGAATACTTCCTATGTCCAAACATAGGCTTCCAATATATCAATCTTTACGTCTCAACCATTTCGAGACTCCTCGTCATGTCCGTGATCTCATCTGGGACTCCGAACAACCTTCGGTACATCAAAATGCATAAACTCATAATAACTGTCATCGTAACGTTAAGCGTGCGGACCCTACGGTTCGAGAACAATGTAGACATGACCGAGACACGTCTCCGGTCAATAACCAATAGCGGGACCTGGATGCCCATATTGGCTCCTACATATTCTACGAAGATCTTTATCGGTCAGACCGCATAACAACATACGTTGTTCCCTTTGACATCGGTATGTTACTTTCCCGAGATTCGATCGTCGGTATCCAATACCTAGTTCAATCTCGTTACCGGCAAGTCTCTTTACTCGTTCCGTAATACATCATCTCACAACTAACATATTAGTTGCAGTGCTTGCAAGGCTTATGTGATGTGTATTACCGAGAGGGCCCAGAGATACCTCTCCGACAATCGGAGTGACAAACCCTAATCTCGAAATACGCCAACCCAACATCTACCATTGGAGACACCTGTAGTACTCCTTTATAATCACCCAGTTACGTTGTGACGTTTGGTAGTACCCAAAGTGTTCCTCCGGTAAACGGGAGTTGCATAATCTCATAGTTATAGGAACATGTATAAGTCATGAAGATAGCAACATACTAAACGATCGGGTGCTAAGCTAATGGAATGGGTCATGTCAATCAGATCATTCTACTAATGATGTGACCTCGTTAATCAAATAACAACTCTTTGTTCATGGTTAGGAAACATAACCATCTTTGATTAACGAGCTAGTCAAGTAGAGGCATACTAGTGACACTCTGTTTGTCTATGTATTCACACATGTATTATGTTTCCGGTTAATACAATTCTAGCATGAATAATAAACGTTTATCATGATATAAGGAAATAAATAATAACTTTATTATTGCCTCTAGGGCATATTTCCTTCAGATGCACTCCCCTTTCCCTCGTTGCTAGATATCTCCATAGATTGATCTTGGTGATGCGTAGAAAATTTTAAATTTTGCTACGTTCCCCCAACAACTTCAAACTTCACTTGAATTTGATTTGACTGGAATTTCCAAATGGGTATTGAACAAAGGTGATTAAGAACTGTTTGGACAATGATTAGTTTAATCATAGAGGGTTACTGTAGCATGACACTGGGGGGTGTTACAAATGTCCTCCACTACAAGAAATCTCGTCCCGAGATTTAAGTGCGGAAGTAAAGAGTAACTTCGGGAGAACTGACCCTTATAGGGTTAATTATCTGGTGAACAATTCAGGGAATGAGGCAGAAGTATCTCTCGAGTTGAAACTTAATAAAACATCGAGAGCAAAGTATGAAGGTACAATAGGAAGTTTCAACTGAATGAACAACGATTGATACTTGAATAGTGTGAGAAAGGGGGGTTCGGAGCATCGGGAATAGATCATCTCTCGGAAGGTGGCTCGTGACATGATATGAAGCCAAGTGTAAAGAATATTTCGGCATCAAGGTTGTACAGGAGAGTTAGGTTTCAATCCTATGGAACTGTGGCTTATGGGCCCACCATGTGGGTTAGAAGCAGGAAGGCGCTAATATTTGCACGGTCATGATAGCAAGGCAGGTCAGAGGATAGCATGTCAGTTATGTTGGCAACAACGTTGGTACCAAGGGCGAGGGATGAAGAGAACCATTTTCCTGCTTGTTGAACGAGGCGGACCAATAGGCAAAGTTCTCGTCCATCGGGGGTTACCAGGATGTTGTCAGCAATAGTATCAGGGTCACACTGACAAAGTTGTACACTGAGGTGTTTACCTAAGCAGGGAATTATCTCTACTGAGATAAGTTAGTTTACCAGAAAGGTTAAACAAAAGAATGGAAAGGAAAATATGATTAGAATATTAATCAGAACAATGGAAAGGAAAATGTGTTTAAACACAATTATCGGGAGTATATCCTTCCCAAGGACAAGCAGAGGATGATACCGATGACAGGATAGTAATTAGATAACCAATTAGGTAAAGGGGGTGAGGGAATTCATGATGTTACACGTACAACAGTGTTTGGATAAATGAACAAGAAACATTTAGCATTATGCTTCCAATGTTCTTGTTGATGTTTGAGTACCACAATCATGCTTCGGGATAGCATTGACATGGTCATCAGGTAAAGGTCGGACCTTGGATTCACAAAGGATCCATCGGGAATTTCTAGAACATATCATGTTATTTTATCAGGGAAAAGATGAGGAGGTGGCCGATGGGTTCAGTAGCAATCCATCGACATGTCAACAAGGATGTATTCCCAAAATTAATATGATCAAGTTTGTGTTGGGGGGAAGATAAGAATGTTGTTGATGCTGACACAAATCATCGAGAGGCAAATATGGTATTTCTAGCCATGAATTCAATTGACATCTTTGAAGAAGCCAAAGTGTGACGGTGATCAAGACAAAGTTTGTCGAGAGATTCTATGAAGATGCCCTTGAGCAGAAAAGGGAGGATGAAGTGAAAGGCTATGAGTACCACAAATTCAACACAAGCTCAAAGTCAAGCTTGTTGTTCAACATGAAAAGATAAGATGAGGAAGATCGACATAAGCTTAGCTCATCGTCGGAAGTTGCTCCAGGCATAAGGACCAGGTAGCACAGTTAAAAGTTGACACGATAAAAATATAGCCGATCAGGCTAGGAATGATGTGATGGGGTATAAAGCTTCCCAGTATCAAGTACTAGGTGTAATGCCAGAAGGTAAATCGGAGTGGAGGTTGGACGGGGGAATGATTTGAAGAGGATAAGTAATTGTAACTTACCCAGTAAATGGGATCAAGGAGGAAATATGGTCGGGACCATAACTACAAGGGATCCAATTCACGATACCGGAAGAATTATTCAAATGATTAAATATCTTTGCAAGAAGCTTTCATGATAACTCCCACACCGTGTCCGTGGGCATGAACACAAGGTTCAAGGTCGACTCCCACTTCTACAATGCATAACCTTTCATTTTACTTCTCGCTCTGGATGAAGCTGTAGTATTGAAATTTTATCTGGCGAAAAGCCAGTAGAGTATAACCCGCATAACTTTTGAGTTCACACTGATTAGGGAAGGCATAGGTTCAAGCCACTGGGGCATCTTATGAACATATACCATGTTGGGGATATTACTATCAGTCATGACCCGCCCAGGAGGGGCTGGGTCAGCCCCAATGGCGGGTTACAGAAGAAGCCCAGTAAACATTCAAGACGATAGTTTATTAAACCTTATAGAAGGCCCAAAGGCCTGGGGGCGGCTTAAAGGCCCGATATTGTAAACCGACATATGTAAGGAAAAGACTTGTAAAGAAAGGCATGTAAAGGAAGTCACCGAGCCGGATGCGGTTATGAGCCGGCCAGGACTCTATAGGCCACCAAGCGTCAACCCATGTATATAAGGGGACGACCCGGTGGCGGCTTAGGGAAAGAAACAACAAATCGATAACCAAGCCGGCGAGTTGAGCCTCTTGGTGATCGAAACCCCAGCAATACCAACCCCAACTAGACGTAGGCTTTTACCTTCATCGTAAGGGGCTGAACTAGTATAAAACCCTCTCGTGTCCTTTGTCCCGATTAACACCTTTAAGCTTCCTAGTGCGATGGCCCTACGACTAAGTCCTTGCTCTAGGACATCTGCCGTGACAATTCCACGACAGTTGGCGCCCACCGTGGGGCCAGTGCACGGTGGATTTGAGTTCTTGAAGGGCAACTTCGAAGGGCTCAAGGGATACGCGGATGACCAAGAGTCGTCGTGGCAAGCTCTACATCGATGACGAAGGCTGGGGCCCCGAGGCCGGCTCAATTGAGTACGGATACCGGGTCCCCTTCAGCAGAATTCACGTCTTCATCGGCCGGATCGGCGAGTCAGGTCCTGAGCCGGACGTCCACACCGACCTCATCGAAACGGCTCGGCGCGCGAGGACCACCTGTGTTCAATCTGCCGTGAAGCATGCCTTCGTAGGCTGCATCCACGGCGGTGAATACTCTGAAGGATCGGTGGAGGGCGGTGAGATGGCCATCTATTCTGACACTGCATCATCAACGGGCGAGACGAACTCTTTGTACCAGCTGCAGGACGGCATGCTCGGGGGCTGTTCCGATGGAAGCAATATTCCAGACCCCCTTGAGCCGCCGAATTGGGCCGGAGTCTTCATGGCACGGAAATAGCCCGGGCAGAACTCTACAACAGCGGCGTCAACAGCTACCGGGTCGGCTGCAGCCGGGTCAGGAGACCCCGTGCGCCCCCCGGCTCAGATCTTGATGGACCTCATGGATAAACTGACGACTCTGTTGACTACCATGGTAGAGCCGGCGGATAAATCCCAGCATGACGCAGAGGTCACATGCGTACGTGAAGAGATGGTGCAAGCTAAGGAAAATCTTGCCGCAGAGGAAGTCAGGATGGCAGCAGAGCGGGGGGCTTTGGACGTTCGTGCTCAACAGCTTCAAGCAGAGACCTTCCGGCTCTCGGTGGATCTGAACGCGTCGAACAAGGTCATGAGGAGGAGGCATCAGAAAACCCAATCACGTCTACCTCTGACGCTCGATCCTAGGAATCTTTTTCACACACCTGGAGCCGGGGGAAGTAACCCGCCGGAGGCACCCCGGATTACAACACCCGGCGCACCAGTCCAGCCGCGTGCCATGGATCCACCTCGTATAATTACCGCTCCGCCTCATTACGTCCCAACGCCGCCGGGTCACTTCTCCAACTCCTTGGAAAACTTAATCGCAGCATTGGCTCGTCTAGCGGCTCTTCCGATGGAAGGTGACTCACCGGTGGCGGTTGAAACGCGGAGGGTAAGAGAACATCTTCAAACAGCTCTGGCGCAGCAAGATGCATACTCCTACAATCGAGACAGGATCCATTCAACTCCTTGCCCAAGCCGGAGCCCGAGTTACAGTAGGCATATGGAATCCGCAGATATGTCAAACAATGCTCAATGCCACAACCGGCCATACAGGCATGAGCCGGTGCGGGCTGGAGACCTTAACTTGGCGGATCAGGAGAGGATTCGACAAGAGGTGGAACGAGCAGTTCAAATGGCAGAAGATCAGGTGGCTCATCAAACTTTTCCGGTTTATCCAGCAACCTCGGTCGAGGCAGGAGTGGCCACAAGGACCGGAGGCGTTCCTTGCTTGGTGCCGGCCATACGTAATGAGTGTTTGCCAAAGGATTTTAAGGGGCCTCATAAGGTGCCTAATTACACGGATGACTTACGGCCCGGGGCTTGGATTGAGAGCTATGAGATGGCTATGGAGTTGTTGGAGGTCAACGACGCAGCAATGGCCAAGTATTTCACTATGATGTTTGATGGAACAGCTTGTACTTGGTTGAAGGGATTGCCACCCAATTCTATCAGCTCATGGGCGGAGTTGAAGGCCCGGTTCATCCAGAACTTTATAGACACGTGTAAGCAGCCTATGCCGATTGTGGACCTGACCAATTGCAAGCAAGAGGATGGTGAATCCACAACCCATTGGGTGCGCCGGGTCAAGGAGATAATACATTCATCTGATAAGATGGATGCCAGCTCAGCAGTCTTAATATTGGAGAAAAATTGCCGTTTCGAACCTCTGAAGCAGAAGCTGGGGCGGCCCAAGTGTGACTGTAATGACATGGGAACGTTGATGGCGGCTCTCGTCAAGTATGCTGATTCTGATACTACCAAGGACCCGGTGTCTGACGAAGAAAGGGCAACGAAGGGAAAGAAGAACGGCAACGGCAAGGGTCACCAGCATAACCCAGCGAATCAAGGAGGTAATAAATGTAAGGCTGGTGATTTTGTTGCTAACACCAATGCATAGGGCGAAAATCAACGGTGCAAGGGCAGACAGCCCCCTCGGTCGGGCGGGTCAGGTCCCACTCTTGAGCAATTATTGAATGAGCCTTGTCCAAAGCACGACACCCGAGAGAAGCCAGCCACCCACTTGTGGAAAGATTGTACGATCATGAAGGCGTTTAAAAATTCAAACGCGTTTGATGGAGGTCACGGCCCAGGTGGCGGCTCAGGTGGAGGCAGTTTCCAAGGCCCGGGCGCCGACTCAGGTGGAGGAGGATTCCACGGTCAGGGCCATCCTGGTAACCAAGGAGGGTATAATCCGCAACCCTACCAAGGTAATCAGCAGCAACAGTCCAGATATCAGAGCAACCCGAAGCAGCTGAATAGTGGGCAATACCATGTATTCACCACTAGCTTATGTAAGAGAGACCAGAAGCTTCACAAGAGGGCCGTCAATGCCGTTGAGCCGGCGATTCCACGTTACTTACGTTGGTCAGAGCAGCCTATTGTGTGGAGCAGAGAGGATCACCCACCCCGGGTCGATAATCGGGGTCACTTGGCTTTGGTAGTGGCGCCTTAGGTTGGTGGATACAAATTCACTAAGGTACTCATGGATGGAGGCAGCAGCATCAAGATCCTCTACTATGAGACGTTCCGCCGGATGGGATTGACTGATAAGAGTCTAAAACAATCCAACACTGTTTTTCACGGTGTGGTTCCTGGCAAGTCGGTACCCAGTGGGTAAGATTGAACTAGAAGTAGCCTTTGGGGATGAGTATGACTCCAGAGCAGAAAAATTAACCTTTGAGGTGGTTAAGATCAAAAGCCTGTATCATGCTATGTTTGGGCGGCCGGCTTATGCCAAAATCATGGCTCGGTCGTGTTATGTGTATTTGCAGCTTAAGATGCTGGGTTATAAGGGCGCCATTATGGTACACGGGAGCCGGAAAATAGCTTTGGAGTGTGAAGAAGGTGATGCTACCTATGCTGAATCTGTTTGTGCAATAGAGGAGTTAAAGTTTTACAAAGATCATGTTGACCCGGCAGACATGACGTCACTAAAGAAACCAACAACAGAGCATGAGCCGGTGTTGAAGTTCAAATCAGCTGATGACACCAAGATGGTTGACTTTGTGCCTGGTGACTCATCCAAGCAGTTCATCATCAGTGCAAACTTGGATCCAAAATAGGAAAGCGCGCTCATCGAGTTCATCCGTGAGAACCGGGACATCTTCGCATGGAAACCTTTAGACATGCCGGGTGTCCCGAGGTAACTCGCTAAGCACACTCTCAATATTGATCCAAAGTTTAAACCTGTCAGACAGTTTTTCCGACGGTTCAATGAAGAAAGGCGCAAGGCCATTGGAGAAGAGGTGGCCCGACTTTTGGTAGCTGGGTTCATTGTAGAAGTATTTCACCCAGAATGGTTAGCCAACCCGATGCTTGTACTAAAAAAGAATGGCACCTGGCGTATGTGTGTGGATTACACCGATCTGAACAAGGCTTGTCCGGCTGATCCTTTTGCCCTCCCCCATATTGATCAGATCATTGATGCTACGGCGGTTTGCGCACGTTTGAGTTTCTTGGATGCTTATTCTGGTTATCATCAGATCAAGATGGCAGTCAAGGATCAGGAGAAGACGGCTTTTATCACTCCTTTTGGAGCTTTCTGCTATGTGTCTATGCCTTTTGGGCTTAAGAGTGCCCAGGCGACTTACCAATGGTGTGCGCAGAATTGTCTTCATGATCAAATTGGGCGTAATGTTCATGCTTATGTGGATGATATAGTGGTAAAATCCAGGAAAGAGGAAACCTTGGTCAAAGATCTGAAAGAGACCTTCGATAATCTCCGGGTCTACAAAATGATGCTTAACCCGGCCAAGTGTGTTTTTGGAGTCCCAGCCGGCAAGCTCTTGGGTTTTTTAGTGTCTAACCGAGGTATTGAAGCTAACCCGGAGAAAATCAAGGCAATTACATCCTTGGCCAAACCAACGTGCATCAATGACATTCAACGACTAGCGGGTTGTGTTGCTGCTTTAAGCCGGTTCATAAGCCGGTTAGGGGAGAAGGCAATGCCTTTGTATTAGATGATGAAGAAAACAGATGATTTTGTTTGGAGCGATGCTGCAAACTCTGCTTTTGAAGATCTGAAGACACAGCTTGCTGAGCCGCCGGTCCTGGCTGCTCCAGTTGAGAAAGAGCCGTTGTTGTTATACATGGCCGCCAACTCACGAGCTTTTAATGTGGCTATTGTGGTGGAGCGCAAGGAGGCTGGCAAGGAACATCCGGTTCAATGGCCGGTTTACTACATCAGTGAAGTGTTAATTGAATCCAAGCAACGATATCCACATTGGCAGAAGCTCGTATATGGGGTGTTCATGGCAAGCCGGAAGCTTAAGCATTATTTTCAGGGACATCCAATTACTGTGGTTAGCTCTGCTCCTTTGGGAGACATCATTCAAAACAGAGAAGCCACTGGTCGAGTCACCAAGTGGGCCATTGAGCTTGGGTCTCATGGGTTGAAGTATGTGCCATGTACCGCGATCAAATCTCAAGCACTAGTTGACTTCATTAATGACTGGACAGAGATGCAGATGCCAGAAGAGAAACCAGACAACACGTATTGGACTATTCATTTTGATGGGTCCAGACAGTTGGAAGGCTCGGGGGCTGGAATTGTGTTAACCTCTCCGCGAGGTGACAAATTTTGTTATGTGTTACGGTTGATGTTTCCTTGCACTAACAATGCAGCAGAGTATGAAGCCTTGCTCCATGGTCTTCGAGTGGCAAAAGAGATGAGTTTGAGCGGGTCAGATGTCTTGGCGACTCAGATCTAGTGGCTCAACAGGTATCAGGCAAGTGGGATTCTAAGGACCCTCTCATGGCGGCTTATCGCCGGGAGGTTGATGCTGTTGCATGGCATTTTAAAGGTTATTAGGTGGAGCACACTGACCGTTGAAAGAACGAAGCGGCTAATGCTTTAAGCCGGTTGGGGTCTCAGCGTAAGCCGGTACCACCTAACACCTTTTTGGATGTTTTGCATAACCCGTCTGTCAAGTTTCCCACAGAAGAAGATTTAGCTGTTCCTGACCCGGAGACGCAGTTGGTGGTGGCTCTTCATGTCATCCCAGATTGGACAGTGCCGTTCTTGGCTTACATGACCTGGGGAGAGTTGCCAGCAGATGAGACCCTGGCTCGACAGATAACCCGGCGGTCTAAGTCAATGACGATTTCGGATGGAGAACTATACCATCGCAGCATCTCCGGAGCGTTTCAGCGGTGTGTTTCCCCCGAAGAAGGTCAAGAAATCCTTCGTGAGATCCATGAAGGCGATTGTGGTCATCGCACCGGGTCAAAATCTCTGGTGGCCAAGGCTTTTCGTCACGGTTTTTACTGGTTGACGGCGCACGCTGATGCAGAGGATCTGGTCAGCAGATGTGATGGATGTCAATAGTTCGCACGACGAGCGCATGTGCCAGCTCAAGAGCTCCGGATGATTCCAATCACTTGGCCGTTTGCGGTCTGGGGGCTTGACATGGTGGGACCTTTCAAAAGGTCTGGGGATAAAAAGACACATCTCTTAGTGGCAGTTGATAAACTCACTAAGTGGGTTGAGGCGGAGCCAGTGAGTAAGTGTGACGCGGCCACGGCGGTTCAGTTCATGAAAAAGGTGATCTTCCGTTTTGGTTTTCCACACAACATTATCACTGACAATGGCACTAATCTGTCCCAAGGGGCTATGGAGGAGTTTTGTCAACGTGAGCATATCCGGCTTGATGTTTCTTCTGTAGCTCATCCTCAATCCAATGGTCAAGCTGAGAGAGCCAATCAGGAAATTTTAAAACGTCGCAAACCCTGGCTTATGGTTCCCTTACAGCGAACGTCGGGTTGTTGCGTAGAGAAATTACCCTCGGTGTTGTGGAGTATCAACACCACGCCTAACATGTCTACATGTTACACACCTTTCTTCATGGTTTATGGAGCAGAAGCAGTGTTGCCTAGTGACATCCGTCATGACTCGCCCCGTGTGGCGGCTTATGTTGAAGCTAATAATGAACAAGCCAGACAGGATGCACTTGACTTGTTGGATGAAGAAAGAGACTTAGCAGCGGCTCGATCAGCAATTTATCAACAGGACCTGCGCCGTTATCACAGCCGCCGGGTTAAGTCCAGGACTTTTCAGGAAGGCGACCTGGTGCTTCGGCTCATCTAGGATCTGTCAGATGCGCACAACTTATCCCCACCTTGGGAAGGACCCTTTGTGGTCAGCAAGAACTTAAACAACGGGTCGTATTACCTCATCAACGTTCGAGAGCACAAAGATTCACGTAAGTTGGAGGAGGAGACCCGCCAGCCGTGGAACATTGCTCAACTTCGGCCATACTACACCTGAGCCACCGGCTCTCATCATGTACATACTTTAACATTGTATATACCATGTTAGCAATAAAGTAAGACCATCGGTCTCTTTTCTTTTCAAAGATTATGCATCTTTGTTATTTTTATTTTCAAATGACTATTAAGGAGCTGATCATATTTGAATCAAGTCTAACCTTTTTTGGTCCGGCTTATGATCGTATTCGAATCTAGCTGCATTTCTCATGGTCACTTGGGGGCTTCCTATTCAAACACAGGTCGTATTAGAACCAAAGAGAACATAGCTGTCGTAACCCTCTTGATCGGCTCAAGGCCAAACTCACTAGGGTGCTTCTTGATCGTATCTGAATCATAGCTTAATCCCTTTTTGGGTCCGACTTGGATCGTATTCGAATCAGGGTCGTTAAAAACCTCTCAAGGTCATTTGGGGGCTTCCTGTTCAAACATAGGTCATATTCGAACCAAAGAGAACATAGCTGTCGGTACCCTCTTGATCGGCGCAACGCCACAGCCACTGGGGGCTATATGGTCATATTCGAACCTTAGCTTAACCCCTTTGGTCCGGTTTACTGATCGTATTCGAATCAAAAGCCACCAACCTTTAAATATAAGGTTAAATCATACTTGTTAACTGTTATTTGCCTTCGAGTTTCTTGTTACAAATAATTAGCATGATCTTCTTCGTCGGCTTGTCTGTTTGACAACAAGGCTACCAAGGTATGATGATCATTAAAGTATTCAAAGGCATTGATTTCTCAGAAAGATTGAGTTATTAACTTCATTACCCGGGTTATTCAAGCCGGTGGTCTAAGGATCAAAGGTACAAGTATGGCTATTACTTATATGCAATTGCCTGCTGCATTAACTAAAGGGTTAGTTTCAGCCCTTGTCCTTTATTTATATCTGTTTTCTATTATGATAAACATATTGGATATACGCCGGGTGTTTTAACCCGTTCGGTTCTAAGCCGCCAAGCCAGTTTTCCTCTTGTATCTACAGGAACAGAGTTAAAGTGTTGGAGAAACAACCGTCGAATATGATGCATATGATTGCCATCAGGAAATACGGAGTCATACACAGTGTTTTATGCACGATGGCATAGGCAAGGCATTCAGTGTTTTCACAACTAAACTATTACAAGGCTTTTTATAAGGGAAAACTTTGTTATTGCCACTCTAGTTTTTGCCAACTTTGCTTATGCCACTCTAGAATTTGACATCTCACTTTTGCCACTCTTAGCTTTTGACAATATATCACTTTTGCCATTCCGTGGCAAAAGGAAAAATTTTAGATTGGCAATTGTGATACATGTCAAAAGCTAAGAGTGGCAAAAGTGAAATGAAAAATTATTGTTTTTGCCATGGAATGGCATTTGTGATGTATTGTCAAAATCTAAGAGTGGCAAAAGTGAGGTGTCAAATTCTAGAGTGGCATAAACAAAGTTGGCAAAAACTAGAGTGGCAAAAACAAAGTTTTCCCTTTTTATAAAGCTAATGAAGATGGTTGTTACTCCTCCCTCGCCGGTTCACCGTCCTCTGTTGGCTGGAAGTTGGGTTTTGACCAGTCAAAACCATTCACGGCGATAAATTCGGCTTCATCGTCGATCAGGCCAGTCGGGTCAACTTTCGGGGCAAATGTATTTTCTCTTATAGGCGGGATCAAATCTGTCACCTTGTATGAGGGAGTCGCCATCTTCTTATTTTTAGCATCAAAACCCGGCTGATATTTGTCAATGTTGGTATCATCTCCAAGGGTAATTGCGTGAGGCCGGACTCCGCGCACGCAAGCCATGAAGTCATCCTGCTCAAAGGGAGATCCATCTTCCTTCATGGTGGGATAGCCTCTGGCCACGTCCGCCGGGTCTAGGTCTGGCATCCAAGCCTTGGAGCGGCTCAGGGCAGTCAAAGCCCCGGCTCGCGCACAGGAGCGCTTCACTTCTTGAAATCTGGCAGGCAGGATTGATAGTTTCTTCAAGACATCGCTGAGCCGATTGGGTCCTTGATTGGCAGGAGAGATGGCGGCAAGAGCCCGTTGTGTGCCAATATACAGTTGTTCTACTAAAGTATACACTGCTTTCATTTTAATCAAAGGATCTTGGCTCAGGTTCTTGCTTCGTGGGCCTGCACATATTTTATACACAAAGTCAGCTGGCGGCTTATATTCCAGATCAGCAAAAATGTACACAAGATTAAAACAGACGGCTTACCAAAGATGGCGGTCAACATTTGAGACACCCGGCCCTTTAAGCCGTTCAGCTCTGGTGACACCTCTTCAAGGGCTGCTTCGGCTCTCTCGGCGTGTTGTGTCAGAAGCATTTTTTCCTCTGCCCAGGTCTTCTTCTTGGCAGCCAAACTGGTCTTTAAGTTTTTCGTCTCAGAGAGACTTATTTGCAATTTGGAGTTAGCAGACTTGATTTCTGCTTCCTGACCTGCTAGCCGGGTCTTCGCATCAGTCAATTGTGTGTTTAGTTCAGATAAGGCATTCTGCAAGAATACATATTCAGATAAGTCCAGATTTTGCTCAAAGGCTCAAATAGCAAGATTCAAGTCTCAAGTACTTTACAAAAAACCACTTGACACTTGGGGGCTAATGTATGCCAAAACAATTTCTTATGACTCTACAGACATACTTTAAGTCCCAAGTACTTTACAAAGTAACAGCACTTGGCACTTGGGGGCTAATGTATGCAGTTCAGCAAGTTTATCAAGGTTAAGCCGGAGTATTAGGTCATTTGAATATGGTACAAAACAATTTAAGGTACCGGCTCATTTATGATCAAAAGGAACCGGCCCTTGGGGACTACAGGTGAAGCTTTGTTCTATTTTAGTGAATTCAAGAAAAGTTTCAAAGGTAAAGGTCTTGGCCTATATTATAAAGTCTACAGATCATTCCGATTCTCTCATAATATGAAGACTTGGGGGCTGAAGGAATATAGATAAGCAGGAAGAACATACCTCGTATTTCAACTGTAACTGTTTGACCATTTCGATCTCAGAGTCGCGACTGGAGTGCACATGGCTAACATAACCGGATAAAATATCGTTGGCATTTAGATGGTCGTAATTGGCAACGTCAAAGCGCACTTTATGCCTCTCCAATGCCTCTTGTTTCGCAGTACACCGAGCCAGCACGGTTGGATTCCCCAGCTCAATAAAGCAGCTCCCGGTGATCTGAATGTCTTGTGCAGACGGTGATGGCCGGTTTGCTGAGCTTGATGGTTCAGTAGCAGAAGGGTTCACAGTGGTCTCATCAAACGATGGCTCAGGAGGATTTGCTTCTGCATCAACAGGCGGGTCTTCTAGAGCGTCGGTTAATGGAGAAGATGGCCTAGTCGGGTCAGATGCAAGCACCGGCGGGTCTTCCGCCAGTTTAGCTGCCTTTGACTTCTTGGATTTAGCTTGGTCGCTAAGAGAAATGTTGCAGGATTGTTAGTATAAAGATACAATTTGAACAACCCGAAAAAAGGAGGATTTTCCATTACCCAGGGGCAGTCTTGAAGGCCGGAAATTGCATCTGCGATGAGTCGCCAGAAGAGCGAGACACCTCTTGAAAAGATAAAATAAAGTTAAAGTAAGGCAAGGGAAAGGATCCATTAAACAGAGTTAAAAACAAAAGGAAGTAAACCTCATTCGGGCGCTTCTGAGGAGTCTGTTGAAGAACAACAGTCGGCTCATCTTCGGTCCGAGCCTGACGGCGGCTTTCATGTTGCTGCTTTTTCAAACGAAAGTTGGGATCCAAGTGAGCTAACGGGTTAGAAAACCTTACTTTACGGATCACTCGTCGAATTTTTTGTCTTGGCAAAGGCTCTGAGTCGGAGGAAATGATAGTTACCTCTACTTCCGCGGCCTGACTGGCCCCGGTGTCATCCTGGTAATGATCAGTGTTAATAAGATTGTTAAAAAATTGGCCAAGGGAATCAAGGGCTACCTCCGAATCAGATGTATCATCAAGCTTCATCCAATCTTCAGCAGTGTTCTTCTTCTTCTTTTTCGATCTCCGGGTCGTTTTCTTGGCATTTATGGTGGCGGCTCTCGCTTTCTTGGCAGCCTCATGATCATATTTAACTTTCCAGAAGTCAGAGTTGGCCTGCAGACAGGTAAAAAACACGATGAAATGGTCAGGCAAGTATTAAACAATACGGCTGGAAGGAGAGAGATCAGAATATCCTTACTTCTGGTGTCGGGTTAAGCTTGCAGAAGGGGTTTAACCCGACAATACTGCAGTCTTCGTATTTCCCGTTCACTAGAAGGGTTGACATTGAAATAATATCTTCTTCTGTTAATTGAACGAGGCTGTGATGAAGAGAGTCATCCGGGCCTCCACCATACTCATACATCAGTTTTGATCGGCGGCTTAAAGGGATGGCCCGCCATGAGATCCAGCAGTGGGTCAGATCAACTCCAGTTAACCCGTTCCCGAACAGAGCATTGATCCTTTTGATGGATGGTATCAGCCTCATGCGTTCAACGACAGTAAGCTTATCAGGAAGCACGAACTTGGAGTCAAGACGATCGGGGCGATAACCCAGCAGTGGCTTCTCATATGCTGGTGAAGTGTCCTGGTAGTAGAACCAAGTCTGGTTCCAGTCCTTTGGGTGACTTGGTAAGACAATGAGGGGGAAGACGGCACCCTGCCGGCGCTGAATTGATATGCCTCCAAGCTCTAAGCTAAGGCCGTTGGTGCACTCGTTCTGCCGGTTAAGATAAAAGTATTCTCTAAACAGCTCCACGGTCGGCTCTTGTTGAAGATATACTTCACAGAGTACTTGGAAGTTACAAATGTTAGATATGGAATTAGGCCCGATATCTTGAGGATGGAGCTTGAAAAAGTGGAGGACCACTCTAAAGAACTTTGAGCCGGGCGGTGAGAAGCCACGGTTCATGTGGTCAGTGAAAACGATCACTTTGTCGTCTCTTGGATTGGGCCGTTCTTCTTCCCAGTCAGGGGCACGGTAAGACATGACGGTTTTCGCTAGCAGAAATCCTATGGTGAAGAACTCTTTCAAACGTTCCTCAGTTACGGTTGAGGGAACCCAGTTACAGATGGTTGGTGCTTTGGATGGCATGATGTGCAAAGATGAACTGAAAAGAAAGGCAACATGCCGGTTCAGTTTAATGGTGAGATTGACAGTTAAGTAATGATGATCCAAACAAGTAATGGTGGCTTAGTTAAGGGCTAATGACATATAAGGAAAATTAAGCCGGCATGGTAAGCCGCCATGACAACAGATATTTGAGGAAGGCAAATTCAGCTAAGTGTTCAGACAAACAAGTTTCCTAAATTGTTTGGTATTATTCCAGATCAAATGGCTATTCAAAATGGAAAAAATTGTAGACCTAAAAAGTTTAGTGCAGAGGAGTCTGAAAGTTCTAAATCAGCCTTTGAATCAGAAAAAGGGATCTGTGGATCAAGAAGATGTACAAAAACACTACCGCGCGAGCATATATATAGTTTTTTGGATCAAAAAAGGCTTGCGGTGGAAGAACTACGATGAAATATGGAGAACACGCAGGAGCTCGGAAACCCTAATGCAGATATGAGAAACGAAGGAAAGAACACTTACGATTGCAGGTCTTCTGCGGAGGTCACCGCGGTCTCTCTGGATCGGTTCGGGTTGATGCAGCAGCCAAAGTCGACGGAGACGGAGATGAGGCGCGGCGGCGGCAGAGCTCGAGCCGCTTGGGGTTTGCGAGAGGAAGAAGACGGAGCGAGAGAGGAGAATGAGAAGGCCGAGGCATGCCTATTTATAAGGAAAGATGTGAACAAACGGGCGCGAAAATCGAGGGAGAGCCGAATAATGGTTATCCAGCTACACAGGCGCCTCGATTCTCAGGAAACATTAAAGATAAAAGATCCGTCGGGAGATGACGTCATGAATGTTTTTTGCGTTTTCAAGAGATGACGTCACGGCGGGTTACAAAAACTTCAGCGAAGATAAGAAGATGGATTTTTGTCTAAATATTGAAGATTGACAAAGAATGAAATTCAGAGTCAACCTGGGGCCTAATGTTGGGGATATTATACTATCAGTCATGACCCGCCCAGGAGGGGCCGGGTCAGCCCCAATGGCGAGTTATGCAAGAAGCCAAGTAAACATTCAAGACGATAGTTTATTAAACCTTATAGAGGGCCCAAAGGCCTGGGGCGGCTTAAAGGCCCGATATTGTAAACCGCCATATGTAAGGAAAAGACTTGTAAAGAAAGGCATGTAAAGGAAGTCACTGAGCCGGATGCGATTATTAGCCGTCCAGGACTCTGTAGGCCACCAGGCGTCAACCCATGTATATAAGGGGACGGCCCTGTGGCGGCTTAGGGCAAGAACCAACAAATAGATAACCAAGCCGGCGAGTTGAGCCTCTTGGTGATCGAAACCCCAGCAATACCAACCCCAACTAGACGTAGGCTTTTACCTTCATCGTAAGGGGCCGAACTAGTATAAAACCCTCTCGTGTCCTTTGTCCCGATTAACCCCTTTAACCTTCCTAGTGCGATGGCCCTATGACTAAGTCCTTGCTCTAGGACATCTGCCGTGACAATTCCACGACATACCACAAACTTCACGAGTAAATATCTCAAGCTCAAAAGTAGAGCATGGTTGAGGACGTAGAGGATACAATTTACCAATGGCATTATGTATCCAAGGAAAGGCTCACAAGGTGATTGAATATGAAGGACGCTATCGGATAAAACCCAACAAAGGATCTGGTGGTTCACAAGGGATCTGATGTGAGCATTAGTACTCAACCAGAAGAAGAAAGAATGCAAGGATATCATATTGTAGAAACAACTGACTAAATCAGAGCTCAAATGTAAAGGAGTTATGATTTCCAAATCAAGGGATCAGAAGCAAGCACTCTGATTAAGAATGGATAAGTTGAATAGACATAGGAGTGCATTCGATGACAACTTGATTGGTCGAGGACCAGCTCATGTTCAAAATGACGCATGGGCCGGAAGGATGAATTCTATGATCTGGTTGAGGATTGCGAGCATTCACAACATATTGAATCAACAGACTCAGAATTATAATGACAATGAATGCCAATAAGATTACCGAACTTATGGGATTAATCGTAATGCATGCAAGCAAGAATTTCAAGAGCAATAGGTTGCTGAGGATTTTCGGGAGATTGAATAGCATTTCGAAGACTTTTGTGGCCACATGAACAACTAGGGAGAAAAAAATCCTCGGTAAGTGTGAGGATTAATTTATAGGTGTATTCAGGCGACAAGGAACTACAAGGCAGTAAGCACAAAGTTTTCTCGGAAAAAGGAGAGCAGTTCAGGGCATCTTGTAATAACAAGATCAATGGGTTAGAATGTAAGATTGGCAAGTGTGTGTAGTTATCCATAAGGATATTTCGGTGGTAGGGAATTGCAAAGGCAACATGCACAAAGTCTCGAGAGAATATATTAGAGTATCTTTGGAATCTTCTGATGGAGCAGGCGATCATCTGAAATAAGGGGCTCTTTGGGCGGATTTGATCACGAGATCCTAATGTTCGAGTTAGTAAAACCATTTAACCCGAATAGAAGAGAGATCAGAATCCCAGAGTATAGACGAGGAATAAAAGATCCTAATACCACCCAATGGCGACGTGGGCCCATGGGCCGCACAGCCATGTTAGTAAAATTGTTTCCATCGACTAGACTCAACTTTGGCCAAGGAGTTGGGAAGGGGGCTACCTACAGGCCGTTGGCTCTGATACCAACTTGTGACGCCCTCGATTCAATCATACACTAATCATATACGCAAATGTGTACGATCAAGATCAAGGACTCACGGGAAGATATCACAACACAACTCTAGACCCAAATTAAAATAATACAAGCTTTATATTACAAGCCATGGGCCTCGAGGGCTCAAATACATAAGCTCGAATACACAAGAGTCAGCGGAAGCAACAATATCTGAGTACAGACATAAGTTAGACAAGATTGCCTTAAGAAGGCTAGCACAAAAACAACATCGATCGAAAAGGCAAGGCCTCCTGCCTGTGTTGGGGATATTACTACTGGATGTAAACCGGCCTTGTGTAGCCGGGTTAACTCCTTGAAGCTTAGAAGCCCATGAAGATGCAAGGATGATGGACCTTCACGAAGGCCCAAGGCCCAAAGGCGGGTTAAAGCCTGTAAATGTAAACCGACCTAGTCATGTAACTTGTATTATAAGATAGGAAGGATAAAGAACGGACCGGATACATTTATGATCCGGCTTCGGGACTCTGTAGCCCGGCGGGCGTCAGCCTATGTATATAAGGGACAACCCGGCCGCGGTTTAGGGACAGACAACAACTCGAGAGCCAGACAAAGCGGATTCGCTCCCTGGCCTTCGAAACCCTAGCAATACCAATCACAACTAGACGTAGGCTTTAACCTTCCTTGAAGGGGCCAAACTAGTATAAAATCCCCGTGTCTCCTTCTCCGGTTTAACCCCTTTGAGCTAACCCATAGCAATGGCTCCACGACTAAGTCCTTTCACAAGGACATCTGCCATGACAAACCCACGACAGTTGGCGCCCACCGTGGGGCTATCGCACGATGGTTTTGAGTTCTTGAAGGGCAGCTTTGATGGACTTAAGGGATACGCTGTGGGCCGGATGACGAAGAGTCGTCACGGCAAGCTCTACATCAACAATGCAGGATGGGGTCTCGAGGCCGATTCAATCGAGTACGAGTACCGGGTCCCCTTCGGTGGGATTCACGTCTTCATCGGCAAGATTGGCGAACCGGCCCCTGAGCCGAACATCTGCACCGACATCATCGAAATGGCTCAGCGTGCAAGTTCTTCGCCGGTTCAGCCCGAGGCAAGGCATGTTTTCGTAGGTGTCATCCATGGATCGAGATATGAGGATGGGCCGGTGTCCGATGGAGAGATTGTGGTCTGTTCTGACGACGAGTCTTTTGGTGAGACCGAATTGCTTTATCAGTTGCAAGACGGCCGGATTGATGGAGGATCCGAGGGCAACAGTATTCCGGATTCCCCTAATCTTCCAAATCGGGCCACCATCTTCATGGCGGGCACACAATCAGCACCTCATTCATCGACCACCGCAGCAATACTCTCCAGTTCAACAACGGCTACACCGGTAGGGGCAGGAAGCTCTGCGCCGCCTCCAGCCCAAGTCCTGTCTGATTTGTTCGATGCTTTGGCAACGTTGATGGCCGCAGAGGTGGATGCAGCAGCCAGGGATCAGCATAATGCGGAGATTGCAAAAGTGAAAGATCAGATAGCTCAGGCTAAAGTGGACCTGGCGACAAAGAACGCTACGATGACTACAGAGCGGGCTGAATTGGAAGCACAAGCCTACCGGATTAGGCTGGATCAGAATGGTTCAGAGGAAGTCATGAGAAGAAGGTACCGATCGCGTCTCCCATCGGTTTATGAGCTGCATAATCTCTTCAACACACCAGGAGCAGGAGCTGGTAACTAGCCCATACTAAACCAGGCGGAGGCATCGGGAACAGGAGCGTCGGTTCAACCGTGCACGATGGACCCGCCTCGCCAGAACAACGTTGTGCCACAGTATGTACCAACACCTCCCGAGCATTATTCCAACCCGTTGGACAATATTGTGGCCATCGCTTCACGCCTGGCAGCCCTCCCAACCAACGGCGAGTCACCAGTTGCGGTGGAAGCACGTCAGGCCAGGGATCTCCTTCAAACAGCGCTTAATCAACAGTAGGCATATTCACACAGTCGTGAGAGGATTCATTCCACTCCCCGTCCAAACCAGAGCTATAGCAGACACGTGGAGGACGAACCAGCTGTGTCCAGCAGTGCACGTCGCCGAAATTCACTGCGAGGAAACAACCCGGCAGGGGGAGGCGCTAATGCACAGGATGTTGTGGACCACGGCCGCGCACGTCGAGAGGCCGAGTTGGTGGCTCGACACGGAGCACGACAACATACTCCGGGTCACCCTACGACTTTAGTAGAGCCAGGTGTGGTGTTCAGTTCCTTAGGGGTGCCATGTCTCACCCCCGCTTTGCGTAATGTGAGACTGCCCAAGGACTTCAAGGGACCTTGTAAGGGACCAAATTACACCGCCGATTTGCAGCCAGAGGCGTGGGTGGAGAGCTATGAGATGGCAATGGAGATGTTAGATGTGGATGAGGCAGTGTGTGCTAAATATTTCACCATGATGTTGGAAGGAACAGCTCGTACTTGGTTGAAGAGCTTGCCAACTAACTCTGTTGGATCATGGGCCGAATTGAAGCACCGGTTTATCCAGAATTTCAAAGATACTTGTAAGCAGCCAATGTCAATCGTGGATCTGGCCGCTTGTGTCCAAGAGGAAGGGGAGTCCACGACCCATTGGGTTAAACCGGTCTCAGCGATTTTGCACTCATCAAATCATATCAATGCAGACACCGCAGTGTTAACATTAGAGGGCAATTGCCGTTTCAGCCTGCTCAAACAGAAATTAGGAAGGCTCAAACGTCACTGCAACGATATGTCAACGCTCATGGCCGCTTTGGTTAAATATGCCGATTCAGATAATACCAAGGACCCGGATTCAGAGGAGGACAAACCGGAGAAAGGGAAAAAGAACGGCAATGCCAAGGGTCGGCAGCCTAATCCGGCAGGCCATGGGAACAGCGGTAAGAACAAGGCCGACAGCAGCTTGGACTTTGTTGCTAACACCAATGCTCAGGAGAATGGCCAGCACCGTAAGGGCAAGCAGCCCCAGAGGGGAGGAGGTTCAGGCCCCAATTTGGAGCGCCTGTTAAATCAGCCCTGTCCAAAGTATGGATCAAAGGAGAAGCCAGCATCGCATCTTTGGAAGGACTGTTATATCATGCGGGATTTCAAGAATTCCAATATGTTCCAGTGTAATAATGGCCCATCCGGCGGTTCAGGAGGTGGTTTACACGGGCCGGGTTACGGAGGTGGTGGTTCCGGTTCAGGGTTTCAAGGCAACCAAACCGGACACATCAATCAAGGGCACCAAAGTAACCAGGGAGGCTACAACCATCAAGGGAATCAGTAGCAACAGTAGCAGTCGAGTTACCAGAGCAATCCCAAGCAGCTAAATAGCGGGCAATATCATGTTTTCACCACTAGTTTGTGTAAGCGTGATCAGAAACTTCACAAAAGGGCAGTAAACTCTGTTGAACCGGCAGTGCCTTAATATTTACGCTGGTCTGAGCAACCCATTTTGTGGAGTAGGAAGGATCACCCACCTCGGGTTGATAATCCGGGTCACTTGGCCCTGGTGGTAGCCCCGCAAGTCGGGGGATACAAGTTTACTAAAGTGCTCATGGATGGCGGAAGAAGTATCAACATTCTGTACTATGACACATTCCGTCGTATGGGGTTGACAGATAAGAATCTTAAACCATCAAATACCGTTTTTCATGGCGTGGTGCCTGGTAAGTCTGCATATCCTGTTGGCAAGATAGTCTTAGAGGTGGCTTTTGGAGATGATTAAGATTCAAGGTCAGAAACATTGATGTTTGAGGTGGTAAAAATCAAAAGTTCGTACCACGCCTTGTTTGGGCGGCCGGCTTATGCTAAATTCATGGCAAGGCCATGTTATGTTTATTTACAGCTTAAAATGCCAGGTCATAAGGGGACTATCACAGTACATGGAAGCAGAAAGATCGCTTTGGAATGTGAGGAAGGTGATGCGGCTTATCCTGAGTCGGTTTGTGCCACGGAGGAGCTGAAATTCTATAAGGAGCAAGTTGATCCGGCAGACATGACTTCTTTGAAAAAGACAACTACAGAACATGATCCGGCATTGAAGTTTAAATCGGCCACAGATACTAAGATGGTTGACTTTGTTCCTGGCGATTCATCCAAACAGTTCAGCATCAGCGCTAACCTGGATCCCAAATAGGAAAGCGCGCTCATCGAGTTCATCCGTGAGAATCGGGGCATCTTTGCATGGAAACCTTCTGACATGCCAGGTGTACCGAGGGAACTCGCTGAGCACACACTTAACATTGACCCTAAGTTTAAACCGGTCCGGCAGTTTCTTCGCTGCTTCAATGAGGAAAGGCGTAAGGCTATTGGTGAAGAGGTAGCCCGTCTGTTGGCTGCAGGGTTTATTGTAGAGGTCTTTCATCCAGAGTGCTTGGCTAATCCGGTGTTGGTTCTTAAGAAAAATGGCACTGGGCATATGTGTGTGGATTACGCAGATTTAAACAAAGCTTGCCCTGCAGACCCCTTTGCTCTCCCTCGCATTGATTAGATAATTGATGCAATGGCAGGTTGTGACCGTTTGTGTTTTCTGGATGCGTATTCTAGTTATCATCAGATCAAGATGGCAGTTAAGGACCAGGAGAAGACAACTTTCATAACTCCCTTTGGAGCCTTCTGCTATGTTTCCATGCCTTTTGGACTCAAGAGTGCCCAGGCAACTTACCAGCGCTGTGTTCAGAATTGCCTTCATAAGCAAATTGGGCACAGTGTTCATGCATATGTGGATGATATTGTGGTGAAGTCCAGAAAGGAGGAGACATTGATAGATGATTTGAGAGAAACCTTTGACAATCACCGGGTTTACAAGATGATTCTCAATCCGGAGAAGTGTGTCTTTGGTGTCCCGGCAGGCAAGCTCCTGGGTTTTCTGGTGTCAAACAGAGGCATTGAGGCTAATCCGGAAAAATTGCAGCAATTACATCCTTGGCTAAACCGGCATGTATCAACGATGTTCAATGTCTGGCCGGCCGGATTACAGCCTTGAGCCGTCTTATCAGTCGCCATGGAGAGAAGGACATCCCCTTATATCAGATGCTCAAGAAAACAGATAACTTTTTCTGGAGCGAGGCAACTGATAAAGCGTTTGAGGATCTGAAGAGGCAGCTAGCTGAACCGCCCGTGCTTGCAGCGCCGATCGATAAAGAGCCATTATTACTATATGTGGCTGCTAACGCCCGAGCTGTTAGCGTAGCCATTGTGGTAGAGCGCAAGGATCTTGGCAAGGAATATCCGGTTCAACGGCGGGTTTATTATATCAGCGAGGTTCTCATTGAGTCAAAGCAGAGGTATCCGCATTGGTAGAAGCTGGTGTATGGAGTATCTATGGCAAGCCGGAAGCTTAAACATTATTTTCAGGGCCATCCCATCACAGTGGTCAGTTCAGCTCCTGTGGGCGATATCATTCAAAATAGAGAAGCAACTGGCCAGATTGCCAAGTGGGCTATTGAGCTTGGACCTCATGGGCTCACATATATTCCCCGCACAGCGATCAAATCCCAGGCACTCGTGGACTTCATCAATGAGTGGACGAAGTTACAGGCACCTGAAGAGAAACCAGATAATACATATTGGACTATTCATTTTGATGGGTCCAGACAGTTGGAGGGCTTGGGGGTTGGAGTCATACTAACTTCCCCACGAGGTGACAAGTTTTGTTATGTCCTCTGTTTATTGTTCCCTTGTACTAACAATGCAGCTGAATATGAGGCTTTTCTCCACGGTCTTTGGATGGCTATGGAGATGAATTTGAGCCGGGTTAAGTGCTTTGGCGATTCAGATCTAGTGGGTCAATAGGTGTCTGGCACCTGGGACTCTAAGGACCCACTCATTGCTGCATATCGACGAGAGGTGGACACAGTGGCTGGTCACTTTTAAGGGTTATCAGGTGGACCATATAGACCGGCGGAAGAATGAAGCGGCGGACGCTTTAAGTCATCTTGGTTCCCAGCGTAAACCGGTCCTGCCCAATGTCTTTCTTGATGTGTTGCATAATCCGTCAGTCAAGGTGCCAACCAAAGAAGATTTGGCTATTCCTGATCTGGAGGCTCAGTTGGTGGTAGCTCTGCATGCCATACCGGATTGGACAATCCCATATCTGGCTTACATGAACCGAGGTGAGTTACCAGACGATGAAACATTGGCCTGACAGATAATCCGGCGTTCCAAGTCCATGACCATACTCAACGGGGAGTTACATCGCTGCAGCGTTTCATGAGCAATTCAGCGTTGTGTTTCTCCTCAAGAAGGTTGTGAGATTTTGCGAGAAATCCATGAAGGGGACTACGGTCAGCACGTCGGTTCAAAGTCTTTGGTTGCTAAAGCTTTTCGCCATGGTTTTTACTGGTTGACGGCGCATGCTGATGCGGAAGATTTAGTCAAGAGGTGTGACGGGTGTCAAAAATTCGCCCGCCGTGCGAACGTTCTGGCTCAAGAGTTGCGGATGATTCCAATTATGTGGCCATTTGCAACTTGGGGGCTTGATATGGTTGGACCCTTCAAGCGATCTAAGGATAAAAAGACCCACCTGTTAGTAGCAGTTGATAAATTCACCGAATGGGTGGAGGCAGAGCCACTCAGCAAGTGTGATGCAGCCACGGCGGTTCAATTCATCAAGAAGGTGATATTCCGGTTTGGTTTTCCACACAGCATTATAACAGATAATGGTACTAACTTGTCAAAGCGGGAGATGGAAGAATTTTATCAACATGAGCACATTCGGCTCGATCTAGCGTCGGTGGCTCAGCCCCAGTCTAATGGTCAAGCAGAGAGGGCAAATCAAGAAATTCTACGGGGTATCAAACCCAGGCTTATGGTTCCCTTAAAGCAGACACCGGGTTGTTGGGTTGAGGAGCTACCTTCTGTGTTATGGAGCATCAACACCACACCCAATAGGTCTACGGGTTACACACCTTTCTTCATGGTCTATGGAGCGGAGGCCCTTCTTCCTAGTGACATCCGTCACGACTCGCCCCGTGTGACAGCTTATGTTGAAGCTGGTAATGAGAAGGCACGTCAGGATTCTCTGGACCTGTTGGATGAAGAGCGTGATCTTGCAGCAACACGATCGGCGATTTATCAACAACATCTCCGACGTTATCACAGCCGCCGGGTTAAAACTAGAACCTTTCAAGAAGGCGATTTGGTGCTCCGGCTCATCCAGGATCAGACTGATATGCACAAGTTATCCCCACCTTGGGAAGGACCCTTTGTGGTCAGCAAAAATCTACACAACGGGTCTTACTACCTCATTGATGTTCGAGAGCATAAAGACTCACGTCAATCGGAGGAGGAGACCAAGCAGCCATGGAACATAGCTCTCCTTCGGCCTTACTATACTTGAAGCCATAGGCTCTTCATCTGTACATATTTATGACAGTGTATATATCATATAATAAACTGGAGCCTCCGTTATACGCGGGGTATCTGTTCTTTTTACATCTTGTGTGTGTTATACGAGTTAACCGACAAAGCGAAGTTTTTATTAATCCGTTCTTAGCAGTTGCACGGATATAAAGAAAATCACTAGGGGGCTTGGTCATATTTGAACTACAGCTACACCTCTTGATCGGTTTTGAAACCACAAAGGGATATCACTAGGGGGCTTGGTTGTTATCACACCATAGCTACACCTCTTGATAGGCATTTAGGCCACAAAAGAAAAATATGTGGAGCCAAAGAGAGTGTTGCACAAAGCATAGACTCAAACATGGGCACACACTGAGCATAACTCACAAAGTTACTTCGGGGCTCTTCTTGCAAAGCAACAAAGAGTTTGAAAGGACCCTTGTAATTGGCTATCAAGCCAGGGCTTGGAAGCCTGGTGTATTCACCTAACAACCCGGGTTAACCTGCCTTCATCAAGTAAGCCACTCCTGTCCAGGTAATCCTGGTATGACCCATCGAATGTTTGACATGTCAATCTTTCATAGACCCTGAACTTGTCAAAGTTAAAATGATGATTGGTTAATTGGAGGCCCATCTTAAAAGGCTTTGTTAAATGGTTTAACTCAAAGGCCTGACAGCCCATGAAAAGCCTCGATTTGGAGCCTGGCAGCTTGTAAAAAGCCTTGCATATTTTCATTTTTTGAGTTTTATTTGTTGAAGTTCATAAGTATTTTTTGATAAACCGGCGTCCTTGACCCGGCTTGCTTTTCAACTACAAGTTGTCGGCACATCATCAATTATAAGCCGGTGTTTATTGACCCAGTCTGGTTTGACTAAATCACCAGTGTTATAAAGAAAACCCGGTAGTTATCCCGGTCCGTTTTAATATATAGAGCGACATTACAAAGATGGGGTTATCATAGTTCCGGACTGGTATTAACACCTTTGCCGTATACACCGTTGGTCAGCCAATGAGCGATAAACCGCTAGCTACTTTTGAGTTGTTGTACCCAGGAACACAATTCATCATGGGTTGTGTATAAATATATCTCAAAAGGTGGAAAAAGTCGTCATGAGGCATTACAAAACATGCTCGATGGCATGGCATATAACAGAGTTTTGGCTATCTTATTACAAGAAGATTTCAAAGCGGCTCCAATGGCGTAATTGTTTTTCACAAAGTCGGCACACAGTAGCCAGTAAACTGGCGACTGGTTTAGGATGCTTCGTTTGGACGGTTTGATGGTTGAGGGTCAGTTGGTGTGGGCACTTCTTCATCCCTCCCCAGAAGCTGGAAATCAACCGTCGACCAATCGATTCCAGTTAAAGCTTGAAATACTGCTTCCTCATGGATGAGATTGGAGGGGTTGATATCAGGAGCATAAGTGTGCTTATGAATCGGAGGCACAAGTTCTTCAACTTCATGGATGTTGGTCAGTTGTCTTTTCCCTTCAGCGTCATAAACCGGTTGAAAATGGGACAAGTATGTATCATCGGCCAGTTTGCTGGCTACTGGCCGCATCTGTTTGGTCAGCCGCCGGAGATCATTGTTATGAAAGTTTGAACCGTCTTCCTTCACACCTGGATATCCTTTAATGATATCATCCGCTTCAAGGTCTAGAATCCAGGCTTTGGCTCGAATAAGTGCGGTTAAAGCTCAGGACCTGGCAGCTGCCCTCTTCAATTTGGCAATACGGGCTGGTAACATGGCCAACTTCTCAAGTGTTTCTTTAATCAAAGTTGGGGCCGGTTTGTTGTAAGCTGCCGTGCAAATAGCCCGCTGAGACCCAGAGTACAACTGTTCAACCAATGTATATGCCGCTTTAAGCTTCATGCGCATATCTGTACCAAGATGAGCAATCCGGGTGCCTGTCACGGTTTAACATCAGCATTCTGGTCAAAGATAAGGTTCCACAAGTTATACCAAATACATAAAGGGCACACTTACCAAAGATTGCAGAAGTTGTGGCGTTAATTTGCCATTTCAAACCAGCCAGTTCCTCCACAACCGGTTTCAAGGAAGCCTTGGCGTCTTCGGCACTCTTTATTAAACCGGATTTCTCGATCTCCCATTCAGCATGGTCTTTGTTGAAAGATTCTTTGAGTTTTTCCATGGTGGCTAGGGCTTTCGTCAGCTCCTCTTTGGTTTTGGTGGCTTCTTCTTGTTGGGACTACACATTGTTTTGCAAATCAATGTTTCAAGTCTCTTTATTCCTCAGATCAGACTGCAAACATTGAAGATATATCAAAAGACAGGATATGTACATATTCTAAGTACAAACCGCATAACAGGTTATGCACTTCGTACTTGGGGGCTAATGCCTATTTGCTCTAAATTGCTACAGTTTATACAAGTCTCCAGAACAATGTAAACTTTATCCTTGACACTTGGGGGCTAATGTATGTTGATTCAGAAATAGATGCATGGATTAAAACCCGGATTAACTTACTAGAGTTAAACCGGCCTTTGGGGGATACGCGGACGAAAGCTATCTATTGGCTAAAGGGTAAATCCGGTTCTTATCAGTGGTTTAAAGTGCTACGAAGACCCGGGTTATGATTCACATTATAACCCGGCCCTTGGGGGCTATTTGGGCTAGCATTTTCAAACTATGAATCAAGATACAAAGGAGGAAGAAAATACCTCATATCGCTCCTTCATCAAATTTACCAAACCGGATTCATAATCCCGGTTTGCCTGCAAGCAATTCAAGAAGCCAGAGTGAAGCTCCTCTGCGTTGAGATGAGCATAACTTGCCAAATCACTGCTCCATTTGCCTTTTTCTCTAGTAGCCTGCTCTTCCTTGGCACTATGTTGAGCCAAAACTATAGGATGGCCAGGATAGCTATGGCCTATTCCAGTAATAATAACGTCATCACCTTGGCCTTCAGGGTTTTTGGTTGATGATGTTGGAATTTCAGCATCTTTCACCAGACTAGCCCGGTTTGGTTCTGCTGGTTCAGCATCGGGTGCGGCAGGCTCAGCGCCTATTGGCTCATCAGCATTTTAGCCTTCAAGGGGCGGGTCATCAGAAGTAGCTTCAGGATGAGGGCCTTCTGGTTCACAAGTTTGTTCCGGTTCACCTCTTGGTTCTTCTTCTTTGGCGACCGGGTCTTCGGATGGATTGGTGACCCGAGCTTTCTTGCTGGGTCTGGCTTTGGCCCTGCAAACAGAATAAAAAGGGATTAACATCCTATTCAAAGGATTTATGACGCATTGAAAGGAAAGGTTTTTACAACTTACCCAGCCACGGTTTTCAAAGGGGGGAGTTGAGTTGCTGTCGATTCACCAAAAGATGAAGGAGGTGTCACCTGATAATTTGAATCGGACGGATTAAGAGGCTGTCTGAAATAACCTGCCTTGGTGTAAGAATGGTCAGAAGTAGGAGAGACCTCAGACCGGCGCTTCCGAACCGGGGTATCAGGTAAACCGGCTGAAGTGACCTGCTGGCCACTGTGTCGGGTTGTCCGGCGAGCTTCGTGCTGCTGAGTCTTCAAAATAAATGTTGGATCCAAGTGAGCAAGAGGATAAGAAAAGCTTACTTTCTGGACGGCTTGGCGAGTTTTTTGTGTTGGCATAGAGTGTGAACCGGAGGAAAGGGTAATTACCTCTACATCATCAGCTTGCCTAGCTTCTGCGTCCTCCTGAGGAAGATCATTGTTAATGAGATGCATGAAAAGAGAGCCAAGTGAGTCAAGTTCTACCTCAACTTCTGGATCATCAGTGTCATCATCAAGCTCCATGTTGATCCAGTCAGCCGTTTTTTGTTTTGACGTCCGTTTTACGGCTTTGGTTTTGGGGCGGGATGGCTTGACCGCTTTATCCCCAGTCGGCTTTGCCGCTTTCTCTACGGTTTTCCGTTTCCAGAAGTGGTCATCTCCCTACATACATAGAAGAAGGATTACAGGTTGCATAAGCTAGAAATATTAGAGATGAAAAGGAGGTATAGTGCTTACAACAGGCGGTTTGTTCTTGGCATAGAAGGGACTCAGACCGGTTTGACTACAGGCCAGTTCCGATTCATTCAGAATCTTCTTTACACCTTCAGTGACTTCTTCCTCAGATAGCTGAAGGTTGCAATGGCATTGAGGGTCGTCAACCTCACCAGTATATTCACACATTAAACCGGAACACCGACTTAGTGGCAAGATACTCCAGGATATCCAACAGCGCACAAAGTCCACGCCTGTTAAACCATTCGCTATAAAGGCCCGAAGTTTGGCGAGTTGAGGGGCATATTTCGCCCTTTCTGAAGAGCTCGGGCGTTGTAGCATTGGATGGGTGTTGGATAGTCTGTGATCACGAAAGCCGGGGAGGGGATTTTCATCTTCAGGGGATGTATCTCTGCAGTAAAACCAAGTTTGGTTCCATTCTTTTGGATGACTATGCAGTTTGGCATGAGGAAAATCAACCTCTTTTCGCTTTTGAATTGAGACACCCCCAAGTTCAGTGTTAGGGCCATTTACAAATTCTGTGCGCCGGTTTAAATGAAATAAGTCCCGGAACAGCTCGGCGGTTGGTTCTTCTTGTAAATATACTTCACAGAAGACCTGGAAGTTGCACAAATTGGAGACCGAGTTGGGACCAATATCTTGAGGATGAAGTTGGAAGCTGGCAAGCACATCTTGGTAAAACTTTGACCCTGGCGGTTTGAAGCCACGGCCTATGTGGTCAACAAAGACAACTACCTCACCCTGCCTTGGGGTTGGAGGATTTTCTATTCCTGGAACTCGCCATTTGATTTCAGTTTTCTTAGCCAAAGTGCCAATGCTGACCATATCATTCAATTGTTCCTCTGTGACCCGGGAACGAGCCCAGTTGCAAGTGATGAATTGCTTGGCCATCGTGGAGCAAACGAGCTGGAAACAAAAGGCCGGTTTATAAATCACACATGATAACATACAAGATGCAAGGGAGTAAAATATGGCCTGATAGGGGACATGGCATAAACCGGAGGTCAATGCAATAATGCATAAAAGGTAGTACCATGACAGGGGTACTTAGACACTGTTAAACCGGAGTATAACTGTGAAGGTAAAAGGATCCTCCGGTTTAGCAGAGGGCTAATGGTATAGATTTCTTATACAAGGTTAAACCGCCTATGTTGGCGTGAGGAGAAACAGATTTCACAGAGACATATGAAAATTTTGGATCTAAGGTAAGACACAAAAGTAAAATATTTCGACCTAAAAAGGGTAAGACCCAAAACAGTTTATGAAGGACTACATCAGCTTTTGCGCATAAGGATTTATGGTGGTAATAGAAGATTAGCCACGGCAAGGGATACGATAAGTGTGAAGCATTCATCTACGGGCCAAGGAAGAATAGCACTAAAAGCTCTGATGAACCTCAAGAACAGCGAGGAAACCCTAATGGATCTAGGAAAGAAGGGGGAAAGGACTTACTGCGACCGCGGAAGCAGCGGAAGGGCACTATGGAACTCTGGTGCGAACAGGTTGATGTAGCGGCCGGCGGTGAAGCAGAGGCGAGGTTCGAAGATGACGGCGGCGCTTGAGTGCGGGGTCGTCAAGAGGAAGAAGAAGAGATGAATGGGTAGCGGAAAGAAAAGAAAGGGGTCCTCTGCCCCTATTTATAAGGTGAAGCGATAAAACGGCAAGTGCGGGAATCGAGGAGCCCAAAAAATGGATAAGTTAATAAAGGTGTCACCTCGGTGACTGAATACACATTAAATGAAGGTAATCTTTGACATCAACGGATGGATGACGTCAGCGCGGTTTATCATAAACTGGAAATATGACATCACGGCGGTTTACAAGATCAAAGTGAAGATGACGAGGGAAGAATTTTTCTAAGTGTAGAAGATTGACATGAACAAGTTCAAACCAATCTGGGGCCTAATGTTGGGGATATTACTACTGGATGTAAACCGGCCTT
The DNA here is from genome assembly GCA_034509565.1 of Triticum monococcum. Classification (NCBI taxonomy): domain Eukaryota; kingdom Viridiplantae; phylum Streptophyta; class Magnoliopsida; order Poales; family Poaceae; genus Triticum; species Triticum monococcum. The sequence continues at coordinate 36,350,345 of CM067842.1, forward strand.
GCGTAGCCGGGTTAACTCCTTGAAGCTTAGAAGCCCATGAAAATGCAAGGATGATGGCGCTTCACGAAGGCCCAAGGCCCAAAGGCGGGTTAAAGCCTGTAAATGTAAACCGACCTAGTCATGTAACTTGTATTATAAGATAGGAAGGATAAAGAATGAACCAGATACGTTTATGATCCGGCTTCGGGACTCTGTAGCCTGGCGGGCGTCAGCCTATGTACATAAAGGGACGACCCGGCCGCGGTTTAGGGATAGACAACAACTCGAGAGCCAGACAAAGCGGATTCGCTCCCTGGCCTTTGAAACCCTAGCAATACCAATCACAACTAGACGTAGGCTTTTACCTTCCTTGAAGGGGCCGAACTAGTATAAAATCCCCGCGTCTCCTTCTCCGGTTTAACCCCTTTGAGCTAACCTATAGCGATAGCTCCACGACTAAGTCCTTTCACAATGACATCTGCCGTGACAAACCCACGACAGCCTGGGAGCCTCCTAACTACTCCTAGTCGTCTACGGTCTTCACATAGTAGTAGGCATCCTTCGGGTAGTAGCAGTCATCAGTGACGTCGTCTGGCTCCTAGGATCCGTCATCTGGTCACAACAATCGGGTATGGGGGAAAAGAAGTAGCAAAGCAACCGTGAGTACTCATCCAAAGGAAATGGGATGTATCTGTGGACTAAACTGTAGAATGCCAGAATAGAGGAAAGGCCTAGTCCTATCGATGACTAGCATCTTCTGGAAACCACCATCTTGCAGCAACAGGAGGGAGTAGAGTAGCAAAAAGTAAAGTAGCAGTAATGCTATCAACCTCGGCCAGAGATCCTTTCTCGACTCCCTGCGAGAAAGCAATCCCAGAGCCATACTATCCATTCATCATATCCATTTCTCATATCCATCCATTTCTCATCACAAGTATCCAGTTCTAGTTGTATCGATTGGGATACAACTCCAAGTGTCCGTTACCGTAGGACAGGCTATCGATAGATGTTTTCTTCCGTGCAGGGGTGCACCAACTTACCCACCACGCTCGATTAACTCCGGTCGGACACACTTTCCTGGGTCATGCCTGGCCTCGGCCAAACAATACGCCGCAACCCGACCTAGGCTTAATAAAGAGGTCAGCACGCCGGACTAAGCCTATGCCCCAGGGGTCATGGGCCATCTCCCCAGGAACTCCTGCACGTTGCGTACGCAGCCGGTGAGCAGACCTAGCTACCTCCTTCAAAAAGGAAAGTTCTTACCAGTCCAACCCGGCACGCGCCGCTTAGTCGCTAACGTCTATTAAACTTCGGCTGCTGCATATGACACAGAACACCCATACTATGCCCACGTGATGGTTAGTGCTATCAGGCCAAAGGCCCCTCGGATAAAATATCCAAATCGTAGTGGATTAGGAGCACGCGGTAACGAGCAGAGACTCACGGAAGATGTGGCCCCGTTGCCCCATCCCGAGTACTTGCGGCAAGGGCTAAGAATGCCCGACCACGCCTCATAAGTATCTCGTGGGCACCTTCCAGGTCAACCCGACTCCACATCACTCGCTACTAAGCTCGCGCGGGTACCCCTCAGGGCCGACCCATCTTTAGTAACATGGCTAAGTGCAAAGTCATAGTAACCATAGTAACTGTGTGTCTAACACCAAGGGAAAACCCAAGGAATCACCCCCGGTGAATTCCACTCGATGTTGTCATCAAGGTGAATGTAAGAGGATCCACCCTCGAGGTTCACATTTGATGTGTTGCACGACAGAGCCGTAACGGAAGTGGTTAAGGAGGAAATCACCCTCGATGACCTCGACCGTATAGCTACACTACGGAGATCTCATCAGGAGTGATGTAAGAGGTTCCACCCTCGGCACTCGATGGTAACTCTGCAGAGTCGTACAACTAAGGGGGGTGATGTGCGGTGTCGGGGCCTGGACGTTGATCACGTTGATCGAGTCATCGATCATAAAGCGAGGCAACTAGGACAAGGTGGGGGTCACTGATGGATCTCTAACCAACCTATACTAAGCAGTTTAGGATAAGCAGGTAAGGTATGAAAGCAGGTAACAACAACAGGCTATGCATCAGAGTAGGATCATACAGAAAGCAGTAGCAGTTCTAATGCAAGCATGAGAGGGGAAAGAAATGGGCGATATCAGAATGCTCAAGGGGGGGTTTGCTTGTCTGGTTGCTCTGGCAAGGAGGGGTCGTCGTCCACGTAGTCGATCACGGGGGCTGCATCGGTCTCGAGGGTCTATCGGAGAGAAGAGGGGGGAGAAATAGTAAATACAGAGCAAACAATGCATCACAAGGCATAACATGGCAATAAGATGTGCCGGGTGTGACCTAACGTATGGCTACACGATATAGGTGAAGGGGGAATTCAACCGGGAATGTTTTCCCGGTTCCGGACCTATGTCAGACAGATGACCGGAGGGGGGATGTTCCATGTTCAGATAGTTAGAGGCATTTGACATGTATGTGGGTAGCGTATTCGGGTTCGTCTCGTCGTTCTGAGCAACTTTCATGTATAAAGTTTTTCGATCCGAGCTACAGATTATTTTATATGAATTTCTGAAGTTTAGGCAATATCCTAGATCTATTATTAAACTAAAATAGGGTTATTGCACCAGCATGACGTCATCATGACGTCATCAGTCAGCTGAGTTGACCATGGTCAACCCTGACGTGTAGGGCCGGTCAGTGCCTAGTCAGCAGCACAGTCAGCGTTGACTAGGTCAATGTTGACCAGTCAACAGGGTCAATGGGGCCCATCTGTCAGTGCCACATATTTTAAAAGGGGGGGGTTAAACTAAGCTAACTAGGGGTGGGGCCCCACTGTCATAGAGTCTTCTGACTAACTAATTAGCTAATTAGTTAATTATGCAAAATTAATTAAGTTAATTAACTATCAAATTAATTAATTATTAATATTGTTATATTTTTTAGGGCGTGGGCCCGCGTGGTCAGTGGCACAAGGCCTTAGCGGGGTGGTGGGGCTGCGGCCATGGGCGCCCACCCGAACACGCACGGGCGTGGGGGCATGCCGTGGCCGGGCCGGGGTTGCGCCGGTGACGGGGGCGATAGGGGCACGTGAGGGCGACCGCCGAAGGGGAACTGGCCGGCGCGCAGATTGGAGGCAGTGGCAGCGGGCGTAGGTGCGGGCGGCAACAACAGGAGGCGGCGACGGCAGGCCGAAGCAGCGCGGAGCAGGGGCGAGAGGGCGCGGCCGGCACGCGGGCGATGGGCGCGCAGGGGAGAGAAGTGGAGCGCGCGGACGGGAGCTGAGCTTCGGGCGCGGCAGCGGAAGGGCGCAGGCGGCGGCTGCGGAGGGCCGTCACTGGGAGAGGGGGCCGGAGTGCAGGCGGCCGTGAAGCGGGGCGTCAGTGAGCGGCGGCGCAGCATGGCAGGGGCCTTGGTTGGAGCAGCGAGCAGTGGCAAGGGGCGGCGCTGGCGTGCCCGGGAGGAGGCAGACGCAGCCCCGGCGTAACTGAGCATGGCTAGGGACGGCGCTACTTCTGTCGCGCACGGACGCATGAGTACTGGAGGCTACGGGAGGAAGGCGGACAAGCGGGCGAGCGGTGGACAGGGCGACGGCAGGCGATAGCAGCCATGGTGATGCGCGCGCATAGCAAGGGCGAGCCGCGGCATGTGAGTGTGGGGGCGACATGGATGGCGGCGACGTGCTTCGGCTCTGATGGTTAGCTAGGCTAGAGGAAGAGAGCGACCGCGGGGAGAGAGGGGAAAGGACGGCGGCTGCTCACTAGGCCCTATAGGTGTGCTCAAATGGGCTTGGGGAGGGCTCGGTGTGGCGTATTCAGCGACGGCGCGCGGTGGCCGTGGTTGAAAACGGCGACGTAGGGGGCGATGCAGAGGCGCCCCTTCTCGGGTGATTCGTCGGGGAGGAAGAGGAGGTCGAGGCGGTCCTTCTTGGCGCAGAGGCGAGGCGAGGCGGTGGCGGGAGCCGCGTGCGTTACGACGGCGGTGCCATGGCGGCGCTCGGGCGAGGGGAAAGCAGAGAGGGAGCGAGGGGAGAGTGAGCGAGGTGGAGAGGGGGGACGGGGTCTGAGGGCGCTAGGGTTAGGGTTAGTGCCAGGGAGGGGTGGCCGACGACTTGAGGGCGCCGAGAAGCGGCGGATGGACGCCGCGTGTCCATCGGCGGCGTGTGCGGGCGCGCTGCGGCCAGCGCACGAGATGAACAGGGAGAGGAAGGGGGGACAGGGAAGTGGGCTGGTTGTGCACTGTAGCAATGGGCTACAAGTGCACAGTAGTAGATAGGCCCTTTTCTATTTCTTCTTTTCTGTTTTTAGCCTTTATTTATTAACAGAGAGAGAAAGGGAAATATTTGGTCAGCTATTGCACTTTGAAAATTTTGGGAGGTGTCCCATTAAATCCATGGTGATTATAGACAGTGCCACAAATATTTTGGAGGCCAGAAGAATTCATTTGGTATTTTCCATAAATAGGATAGCATTTAAAAATGTTGAATTGGTGTTGTTTTAATTGCTAATGATCATCGTTGCACAAGAGTGATGTTGTGTTCCTTAACAAATAATTTTTATGGAATTTGTGACAAATGATGAACATTTTTCGAGCAACTTTTGGGCAACTTCAAACTTCACTTGAATTTGATTTGACTGGAATTTCCAAATGGGTATTGAACAAAAGTGATTAAGAACTGTTTGGAAAATGATTAGTTTAATCATAGAGGGTTACTATAGCATGACACTGGGGGTAGTGTTACACAAATCTGTCACGTTAATAATTTATTGTAATGATGTATTGTGAAATCATCGAGTAGATCTAAAGTCCAGGCAACTTTTTGTAGTATGGTAGTAGTTACTGAAATACTTGGCTATTTACCGAAACCGGAATGTATTGACAAAAATATGAAAGATGTACTTGCCGAATAACCATATTGACCAAACTCTATTTACCGAATTAATCAACTTGTGACCATGACCCTTGTGTCGTCTGTGATGTGCCAACCAAAAGAAAGCTACCTTGAGCAATTAGATCTGAGCAGGATGTTGACACCTGACAAGATGTTCACAACTACTGAAAGCGGCAGTTGTAGCAGCCACAAATGGGTGAATTCCAAGTAAGTTCTAAATGATTAGGTTTAAATACCTATCGTGCTATAGTGCTATCTCAGTTTTGATAACCTAAACATTGATTAACTTTTTTCGGAAAACTTTCAATCTATTCATCTTCTATCCTGGCAGTACAAAGAACACAAGACATAATAAAAAATCCAAATAAGTGGACCACCTAGCGACAACTGCAAGTACTGAAGCAACCCAAAGGCGCGCACCGGAGCCAAGCAAAACTTGTTGTAGTAGACAGTCTGGAAGTCATCGTGCTCAGGCACAATAGGACTAGTGCACTAGAATATCGACTGTCATGACAGTAGAAAATTTGTTGGGTGAAGCCCGCTCCAAATTTGAAATTATTTGGACATCTGAGAAGCTCTCAGCAAAAAAGACAAAATTAGACCAAAACAGTACATGAACAGTAAACTTTTTTACAGACCCCCAATTTGTCTTTTTGGCTGAGAGCTGCTTAGATATCCAATTGATATGAAAATCTGAGCAGACCTCACACATCAAATTATCTACCGCACAAAAAATGGTATTATTTGAACTTTTGAAGTATTCGTTTTCAATTTTCTTCGTCATAATGGGTGTAGATGAGCCGGGTGCAGAAAAGGATTTTCGTCTTTTGTGTCTCTATTAAGTCTCCTAGAAATCTCATAATTTTCTTAGTGCATAATATAAGGAGTCAATCCTACCTCTAAGTATAGAGCTGAAGGTTGGGATTGTGGTTTGCTACTGTCAGCACTCGCAATGCATCATATCTTATATCAAAGGATTATGTTGGCATCAGATTACGTTTGCAAACAACAATACCTTTCATTAGATACACTTTGATGCTATTTATAACATGAATTTTCTTTTCAAATTTAAAATTTAAATTATGTAAGTTAGGTCAAACTATGCATAGTTATATCAATTTAATTGCCAAAGTTGCATAAATAATGACAAACACTATCTTCATCAGGTTCCATGTTCTTTTTTAATGTCTACAACTGAATGAACCACACTAACATAAGTTGTCTCAAGTACAATTCAGTAACATTTGTTAATAATTTTCCTCAAATGGAACATTTACTTTGTATGTTTTTAGTACTAATATTATTTTTATGCAATATAAACATAAATTGCCTCCACTCCCAATTTATAAAATTCTGGTTTTAATAAACATAAAAGTTATTATTATTACATTGCAAGAAAGATAACTAGCGCATGGAGGTGAACGGGTAAATGACTAGTTATAAAAAATGTTAATGATATATTTCGGAATGGTTAAACATATGTCAAATAAATGTTTCACATTTATATGAAAAACGTACAATACTTATGAAAAATGTAGACATCCACCTCTATTTGAAAAAATGTTAATAATTATATATAAAAAGTTAAAAGTGTATTTAAATATTATTGATGCGTAGAAAATGTAGAAATCAAAAATATTTTGGAGGAATCATAATTATGTATTTTAAATAGGTTTAATATATATAAGCATAATGTTTCACATGTACATGAAATATGCACATTGAAATCGGAGAAAAAACTATACAAAAAACACATAGAAAAAGTCACTAAAATGTTCTAAAACGGAAGAAAACCTGACTAAAACCATAAACAACACTTAAAAAGAAAGAAAGGAATACCTGAAGAAAATGTAAGTAAGCCGGTGAAAAAGATAGAAAAATAAATAAAACCAAAAAGAACAGAAGAAAAACGCAGAAAACAAGAAAAGAAAAGAAAAACCAATGAAAACCAGGAAAAATATAAAATCCAGTGAAAGAAAACAGAAGGTATAACAAAGGAAAAATAAAAATCAAAGAAAACCTATAGGAAAAAATTATCAAACAAAAACAAATGAAAAGCAAAATAGAAAAAAAATATAGAAACTCAGGGCAGAGTCAACCTATAGCAAGCAAATCATACACCAATGGTTATCCCGCTCGCGTTGCGACTGGCGCAAGAGAAGCTACCATCTCGCTATAAGCTAGAGATGGCTCACGTGTGTATTATTTGTATATGATACATCGGAGATCAGATCAAGTATTGGTCATCCCTATACTCTGGTTTTGTTTTTACTATTATATCATTTGCTAAGTGTATAGCTACATGGCAGTGTACGAGAAAAAGCTGCTTGGTAATGCTACCCGTCTCCACGTGCTTGCTCCTCATAAGTTGTTTTTTGGCAGGAATTGTTTTCGATCTGCTTATTATTTGTCACAACAATACAATGAACATAAAAAATTACATTCAGGTTTATAGACCATCGAGCGACGAATAGAAGCACTAGAGCGAGCTTGTTATTAACTCTAACCATCCTATTATTTTCACATGTCTGTTTGATTGTTTAATAATGCTGTTTTTTGAATAGCAGCCGACCAAATCTGTCACACTAATAATTTATTGTAATGATGTATTGTGAAATCATCGAGTAGATCCAAATTCTAGGCAACTTTTTTTTAGTATGATAGTAGTTACCGAAATACTTTGCTATTTACCGAAACCGAAATGTATTGACAAAAATATGTAAGATGCACTTGCCAAATAACCATATTGAACAAACTCTATTTACCAAATTAATCAACTTGTGACCATGACCCCTGTGCCGTCCGTGATGTGCCAACCAAAGGAAAGCTACCTTAAACGGTTAGATCTGAGAAGGATGTTGACACCTGACAAGATGTTCACAACCTGATAACTGAAAGCAGTAGTTGTAGCAGCCGCAAATCGGTGAATTACAAGTAAGTTCTGAATGATTAGGTTTAAATACCTGTCGTGCTATAGTGTCATCTCAATTTTGACAACCTAAACATTGATTAACTTATTTTCGGAAAACTTTCAATATATTCATCTTCTATCATGGCAATACAAAGAACACAAGACATAACAAAAAATATCCACATAAGTAGACCACCTCGCGACGACTGCAAGTACTGAAGCAAGACAAAGGCGTGGACCGCAGCCGGGCAAAACTTGTTGTAATAGACAGCCTGAAAGTCGTCGTGCTCAGGCACAATAGGACTAGCGCACTAGAATATCAACCGTCGAGAAACAGAAAATTTGATGCATAAAGCCCGCTCCAAATTTTAAATCATTTGGACATCTGGGAAGCTCTCAGCAAAAGAGACAAATCAGGCCAAAATAGTATATGAACAGTAAACTTTTTTATAGACCCCCAATTTTTCTTTATTGTCTTGAGCTGCTGAGATATCCAAATGATATAAAAATTGGAGCGGACCTCACGCATCAAATTGTCTACTCCACAAAAAAAAATTGGTATTTTTTGAATTTTTCTAATATTTGTTCTGATTTTTTCGTCAGTATGGGTGTAGACGAGCTTGGGTGTAGAAATGGATTTTCATCTTGTGTGTCTTTATTAAGTCATCCAAAAATCTCATAATTTTCTTAGTGCCTAATATACGGAGTCAATCCTCCCTCCAAGTATAGAGATGAAGGTTGGGATTGTGGTTTGCGACTGTCAACACTCCGCAATGCATCATATCTTATATCAAAGGATTATGTTGACATTATATCATGTTTGCAAACAACAATACCTTTCATTAGATACACTTCGATGCTATTTCTAACATGAATTTTCATTTCAAATTTAAAATTTAAATTATGTAAGTTAGGTAAAACTATACATAGTTATACCAATTTCATTACCAAAGTTGCATAAATAATGACAAACACTATGTTCATCAGGTTCCATGTTCTTTCTTGATGTCTAAAACTGATCGAACCACACTAAGACAAGTCGTCTCAGGTACAAATCAGTAATATTTGTTGATATTCTTCCTCAAATGGAACATTTACTTTGTATGTTTTTAGTATTGATATTAGTTATATATAATATAAACTTAAATCGCCTCCACTCCCAATTTATAAAATTTTGGGTTTTAATAAACATAAAAGTTATTGTTTCATTGCAAAAAAGATAACTAGCCCGTGAGGTGCACGGGTTGATGACTAGTTATAAAAAATGTTAATCATATATTTTAAAACTGTTAAACATATGCCAAATAAATGTTTCACATTTATATGAAAACTATACAATACTTATGAAAAACGTGGACATCCACCTCTATTTGAAAAAATCTTAATTATTATCTAGAAAAAGTTAAACATGTAATTAAATATTATAGATGTTTAAAAATTGTAGAAATCATAAATTATTTTTTAGTAATGATAATTATGTATTTTAAACAGGTTTAATATGTATAAACATAAAGTTTCACAGTACATGAAAAATGCACATAGAAATCGGAGAAAGAACTATATAAACAACATATAGAAAAAGTCACTAAACATGTTCTAAAATAGGAGAAAAACCGACTAAAATCATAAACAACCCTTAAAAAGAAAGAAAGGAATACCCGAAGAAAATGGGAGTAAACCGGTGAAAAAGATAGACAAATAAATAAAACCAAAAAGAACGAAAGCAAAATGTAGAAAACAAGAAAAGAAAAGAAAAATCGGCGAAAACAAGGAAAAAATATAAAAACTAGGGAAAGAAAACATCAGGTATAACAAAGGAAAAAATAAAAATCAAAGAAAACCTATGGGAAAAAACAAAAATTATCAAACAAAAACAAATTAAAATGAAAATAGAGAAAAATATAGAAAGTCATAGCAGAGCCAACCTATAGCAAGCGAATCATACACTAATGTTATTTACTGAAACCGAAATGTATTGACAAAAATATGAAAGTTGTACTTGACGAATGACCACATTGACCAAACTCTACTTACCGAATTAATCAACTTGTGACCATGATCCCTGTACCGTCCGTGATGTGCCAACCAAAAGAAAGCAACCTTGAACTATTAGATCTGAGCAGAATGTTGACACCTGACAAGATGTTCACAACCTGATAAATGAAAGCGGTAGTTGTAGCAGCCTATGGTTGAATTCCAAGTAAGTTCTGAATGATTAGGTTTAAATACCTATCATGCTATAGTGCCATCTCAATTTTGACAACCTAAATGTTGATTAACTTTTCGAAAAACTTTTAATTTATTCATCTTCTATCATGGTAGTACAAAGACCGGAAGACATAATAAAAAATATATCTAGATAAGTAGACCACCTAGCAACGACTTGAAGTACTAAAGCAAGCCAAAGGCACGCATCGGAGCCGTGCAAAACTTGTTGTAATAGACAGTCTGAAAGTCATCGTGTGAAGGTACAATAGGACTAGCTCACTAGAATAGCAACCATCGTGACGGTAGAAAATTTGATGCGTGAGGCCCGCACCAAATTTCAAATCATTTGGACATCTAAGAAGCTCTCAGCAAAAAAGACAAATCATACCAAAATAGTACATGAACAGTAAACTTTTTTACAGACCACCAATTTGTCTTTTTTGTCGAGAGCTGCTAAGATATCCAAATGATATGAAAACTAGAGCGGACCTCATGCATCAAATTGTCTAACGCACAAAAATATTTGGTATTTTTTGAATTTTTCAAGTATTTGTTTTGAATTTTTTTTCATCAACATGGGTGCAGAAATGGAGTTTCATCTTTTGTGTCTCTATTAAGTCGCCTAAAAATCTCATAATTTTCGTAGCGCCTAATATACTGAGTCAATCCTCCCTCTAAGTATAGATATGAAGGTTGGGATTGTGGTTTGCTACTGTCAGCACTCCGCAATCCATCATATCTTATATCAAAGGATTACGTTGACATTAGATCATGTTTGCAAACAACAATACATTTCATTAGATACACTTTGATGTTATTTCTAACATGAATTTTCATTTCAAATTTAAAATTTAAATTATGTAAGTTAGGTCAAACTATACATAATTATATCAATTTAATTGCCAAAGTTGCATAAATAATGCAAACACTATCTTCATTAGGTTCCATGTTCCTTTTTAATGTTTACAATTGATCGAACCACACTAACACAAGTCGTCTCAAGTACAAATCCATAACATTTGTTGATATTCTTCCTCAAATGGAACTTATACTTTGTAAGTTTTTAGTATTGATATTATTTATATATAATATAAACATAAATTGCCTCCACTCCCAATTTATAAAATTCTGGTTTTAATAAAAATAAAAGTTATTATTACATTGCAAAAAAGATAACTAGCCCGTGTAGGTGCACGGGTTGATGACTAGTCATAAAAAATGTTAATCATATATTTCGAAATTGTTAAACATATGTCAAATAAATGTTTCACATTTATATGAAAAATGTAAAGTACTTATGAAAAAAAATTAAACATCCACCTCTATCTGAAAAAATGTTAATAATTATATAGAAAAAGTTAAACATGTATTTCAATATTATTGATGCGTAAAAATTATAAAAATCAAAAATATATTTTTTAGGTATGATAATTAGGTATTTTAAACAGTTTTAATATGTATAAACATAATATTTCATATCTACATGAAAAATGCACATAGATTCGAAGAAAAGTATACGAACAACACGTAGAAAAAGTCACTAAAAATGTTCTAAAATGGAAGAAAAACCGACTAAAATCATAAACAACACTTAAAAAGAAAGGAAGGAATACTTGAAGAAAATGGAAGTAAACCGGTGAAAAAGGTAGACAAATAAATAAAACCAAGAAGAATCAAAGACAAATATAGAAAACAAGAAAAGAAAAGAAAAACCCGGCGAAAGCCAGGAAAAATAATATAAAAACCAATGAAAGAAAACAGAAGGTATAACGAAGAAAAAATCTAAGAAAACCTATGGGAAAAAATATCAAACAAAAATAAATGAAAAGGAAAATAGAGAAAAATAAAGAAAGTCATAGCAGAGCCAACCTGTAGCAAGCGAATCATACGCTAATGGTCGGCCCGCTCGTGTTGCGACCGGCGCGAGAGAATCTACCGTCTCGCTTTAAGCTAGAGATGGCTCACGTGTTTGCTAGTTGTATTTGGTCGATCGGAGATCATATCATGCATCTTTAGGACATCTCTATACTCTGGTTTAGTTTTTTACTATTATGGCATTTGCTAAGTATGTAGCTGCATGGCATTGTACAAGAAAAAAACTGCTTGGTAATGCTACCTCTCTCCACGTGCTTTCTCCTCGGAGCTTGTTTTTTTTGCAGCAATGGCTTCCCATCTACTTATTATTTGTCATGGTAATACAATGAACATACAAAATTACATTCAGGTCTATAGATTACCTAGAGACGACTAGAAGCGCTAGAGCAAGCTTGTTATTAACTCTAACCATCCTATTATTTCACATGTCTATTTGATTGTTTAATAATGCTATTTTTTGAATAGCAGCAGACCAATTCTATCACGCAAATAATTTATTGTAATGATGTATTGTGAAATCATCGAGTAGATCTAAATTCCAGGAAACTTTTTTTAGTATGGTAGCAGTTACTAAAATACTTTGCTATTTACCGAAACCGAAATGTATTGACAAAAATATGAAAGATGTACTTGCCGAATAACCATATTGACCAAACTCTATTTACCGAATTAATCAACTTGTGACCATGATCCCTGAGTTGTCCGTGATGTGCCAACCAAAAGAAAGCTACCTTCAACGATTAGATCTGAGCGGGATGTTGACACCCGACAAGATGTTCACAACCTGATAACTGAAAGCGGCAGTTGTAGCACCCGCAAATGGGTGAATTCCAAGTAAGTTTTGAATGATTAGTTTTAAATACCTGTCACGCTATAGTGCCATCACAATTTTGACAACCTAAACGTTGATTAACCTTTTATAGAGAACTTTCAATCTATTTATCTTTTATCATGCATGGCAGTACAAAAAACACAAGACATAATAAAAAATAATATCCAGATAAGTAGAGCACCTAGCGACGACTGCAAGTACTTAAGCAAGCCGAAAGTGCACACCGGAGCCGGGCAAAACTTGTTGTAATAGACACTCTGAAAGTCGTCATGATAAGGCACAATAGGACTAGCGCACTAGAATAGCAACCGTCGTGACGGTAGAAAATTTGATGCGTGAGGCCCGCTCCAAATTTTAAATCATTTGGACATCTGAGAAGCTCTCGGCAAAAAAGACAAATCAGGCCAAAACAGTACATGAACAATAAAAAAAATTACAGACCCCCCATTTTGTTTTTTGAGAGCTGCTCAGATATCCATGATATGAAAATTGGAGCGGACCTCACGCATCAAATTGTCTACTATACAAAATTTGGAATGTTTTGAGTTTTCTAGTATTTTTTTGATTTTTTTCCTCTGCATTGGTGCAGATGAGCTCGGGTGGAGAAATGAATTTTCGTCTTTTGTGTCTCTATTTAGTCGCCTAAAAATCTCATAATTTTCTTAGTACCTAATATACTGTGTCAATCCTCCCTCTAAGTATAGAGATGAATGTTAGGATTATGGTTTGCTACTATCAGCACTCCGCAGTGCATCATATTTTATATCAAAGGATTACGTTGACATTAGTTTATGTTTGCAAACAACAATACCTTTCATTAGATACACTTTGATGCTATTTATAACATGAATTTTCATTTCAAATTTAAAATTTAAATTATGTAAGTTAGGTCAAACTATACATAGTTATATCAATTTAATTGCCAAAGTTGTATAAATAATGACAAAAACTATGTTCAACAGGTTCCATGTTCTCTTTTGTTGTCTACAACTGATCCAACCACACTAACACAAGTTGTCTCAAGTACAAATCAGTAACATTTGTTGATATTCTTTCTCAAATGGAACATTTACTTTGTATGTTTTTAGTGCTAATATTATTTTTAAAAAATATAAACATAAATCGCCTCCACTACCAATTTGTCAAATTCTGGTTTTAATAAACATAAAAGTTATTATTATTACATTGCAAGAAAGATAACTAGCGCATGGAGGTGAACGGGTTGATGACTAGTTATAAAAAATGTTAATCATATATTTTGGAATTGTTAAAGATATGTCAAATAAATGCTTCACATTTATATGAAAAACATAGACATCCACCTCTATTTGAAAAAATGTTAATAATTATATATAAAAAGTTAAACATGTATTTAAATATTATTGATGCGTAAAAATTGTAGAAATCAAAAAAATATTTTGGAGGAATGATAATTATGTATTTTAAACAGGTTTAATATATATAAGCATAATGTTTCACATGTACATGAAATATGCACATTGAAATCGGAGAAAAAACTATACAAAAAACACATAGAAAAAGTCACTAAAAATGTTCTAAAACGGAAGAAAACCCGACTAAAACCATAAACAACACTTTTAAAAAAGAAAGGAATACCTGAAGAAAATGTAAGTAAACCGGTGAAATAGAAAAATAAATAAAACCAAAAAGTACCGAAGAAAAACGCAGAGAACAGGAAAAGAAAAGAAAAACCAATGGAAACCAGGAAAAATATGAAATCCAGTGAAAGAAAACAGAAGGTATAACAAAGGAAAAAAATAAAATCAGAGAAAATCTATAGGAAAAAATTATCAAACAAAAACAAATGAAAAGGAAAATAGAAAAAAATATAGAAAGTCAGGGTAGAGTCAACCTATAGCAAGCGAATCATACACCAATGGTTATCCCGCTCGCGTTGCGACTAGCGCAAGAGAAGCTACCATCTTGCTATATGCTAGAGATGGCTCGCGTGTGTATTATTTGTGTTTGATACATCGGAGATCAGATCAAGTATTGGTCATCCCTATACTCTGGTTTTGTTTTTTACTATTATAGCATTTCCTAAGTGTATAGCTACATGGCAGTGTACAAGAAAAAAGCTGCTTGGTAATGCTACCCGTCTCCACGTGCTTGCTCCTCATAGCTTGTTTTTTTGGGAGGAATTGTTTTCGATCTGCTTATTTTTTGTCATGACAATATAATGAACATAAAAAATTACATTCAGGTTTATAGACCACCGGGCGACGAATAGAAGCACTAGAGAGAGCTTGTTATTAACTCTAACCATCCTATTATTTTCACATGTCTGTTTGATTGTTTAATAATGCTGTTTTTTGAATAGCAGCCGACCAAATCTGTCACACTAATAATTTATTTTAATGATGTATTGTGAAATCATCGAGTAGATCTAAATTCCAGGCAACTTTTTTTAGTATGATAGTAGTTACGGAAATACTTTACTATTTACCGAAACCGAAATGTATTGACAAAAATATGAAAGATGCACTTGCCGAATAACCATATTGACAAAACTCTATTTACCAAATTAATCAACTTGTGACCATGACCCCTGTGTCGTCCGTGATGTGCCAACCAAAGGAAAGCTACCTTAAACGATTAGATCTGAGAAGGATGTTGACACCTGACAAGATGTTCACAAGATGATAACTGAAAGTAGTTGTTGTAGGAGCCGCAAATCGTTGAATTACAAGTAAGTTCTGAATGATTAGGTTTAAATACCCCTCGTGCTATAGTGTCATCTCAATTTTGACAACCTAAACACTGATTAACTTATTTTCGGAAAACTTTCAATATATTCATCTTCTATCATGGCAATACAAAGAACACAAGACATAACAAAAAATATCCACATAAGTAGACCACCTCGCGATGACTGCAAGTACTGAAGCAAGCCAAAGGTGTGGACCGCAGCCGGGCAAAACTTGTTGTAATAGACAGCCTGAAAGTCATCGTGCTCAGGCACAATAGGACTAGCGCACTACAATATCAACCGTCGAGAAACAGAAAATTTGATGCGTAAAGCCCGCTCCAAATTTTAAATCATTTGGACATCTGAGAAGCTCTCAGCAAAAGAGACAAATCAGGCCAAAATAGTACATGAACAGTAAACTTTTTTACAGACCCCCAATTTTTCTTGATTGTCTTGAGCTGCTGAGATATCCAAATGATATAAAAATTGGAGCAGACCTCACGCATCAAATTGTCTACTCCACAAAAAAATTGGTATTTTTGGAATTTTTCTAATATTTGTTCTAATTGTTTTGTCGGTATGGGTGTAGACGAGCTCGGGTGTAGAAATGGATTTTCATCTTGTGTGTCTTTATTAAGTCGTCCAAAAATCTCATAATTTTCTTAGTGCCTAATATACGGAGTCAATCCTCCCTCCAAGTATAGAGATGAACGTTGGGATTGTGGTTTTCTACTGTCAACACTCCGCAATGCATCATATCTTATATCAAAGGATTATGTTGACATTATATCATGTTTGCAAACAACAATACCTTTCATTAGATACACTTCGATGCTATTTCTAACATGAATTTTCATTTCAAATTTAAAATTTAAATTATGTAAGTTAGGTAAAACTATACACAGTTATACCAATTTCATTACCAAAGTTGCATAAATAATGACAAACACTATGTTCATCAGGTTCCATGTTCTTTGTTGATGTCTACAACTGATCGAACCAAAGTAACACAAGTTGTCTCAAGTACAAATCAGTAACATTTGTTGATATTCTTCCTCAAATGGAACATTTACTTTGTATGTTTTTAGTATTGATATTAGTTATATATAATATAAACTTAAATTGCCTCCACTCCCAATTTATAAAATTTTGGGTTTTAATAAACATAAAAGTTATTGTTTCATTGCAAAAAAGATAACTAGCCCGTGAGGTGCACGGGTTGATGACTAGTTATAAAAAATGTTAATCATATATTTTCAAACTATTAAACATATGTCAAATAAATGTTTCACATTTATATGAAAAATGTACAATACTTATGAAAAACGTGGACATCCACCTCTATTTGAAAAAATGTTAATTATTATCTAGAAAAAGTTAAACATGTATTTAAATATTATAGATGTTTAAAAATTGTAGAAATCATAAATTATTTTTTAGTAATGATAATTATGTATTTTAAACAGGTTTAATATGTATAAACATAATGTTTCACATGTACATGAAAAATGCACGTAGAAATCGGAGAACGAACTATACAAACAACATATAGAAAAAGTCACTAAAAATGTTCTAAAACGGGAGAAAAACCGTCTAAAATCATAAAAAACCCTTAAAAAGAAAGAAAGGAATATCTAAAGAAAATGGGAGTAAACCGGTGAAAAAGATAGACAAATAAATAAAACCAAAAAGAACGAAAAAAAATGTAGAAAACAAGAAAAGAAAAGAAAAATCGGCGAAAACAAGGAAAAATATAAAAACTAGGGAAAGAAAACATAAGGTATAACAAAGGAAAAAAATAAAAATCAAAGAAAACCTATGAGAAAAGACAAAAAATATCAAACAAAAACAAATTAAAATGAAAATAGAGAAAAATATAGAAAGTCATAGCAGAGCCAACCTATAGCAAGCGAATCATACACTAATGGTCGTCCCGCTCGCGTTGCGACTGACGCAAGAGAAGCTACTGTCTCGCTATAAGCTAGAGATGGCTCACATGTGTATTATTTGTATTTGGTCCATCGAAGATAAGATCATGCCTGCATTGGACATCCCTATACTCTGGTTTTGTTTTTTACTATTATAGCATTTGCTAAGTATATAGCTGCATGGCAGTGTACAAGAAAAAAGCTACTTGGTAATGCTACTTGTCTCCACGTGTTTGCTTCTCAGAGCTAGTTTTTTCTTTTTTGTAGGAATTTTTTTCGATCTGCTTATTATTTGTCACGACAATACAATGAACATAAAAAATTACATTCAGGTCTATAGACCACCTAGCGACGACTAGAAGCAGTAGAGCGAGCTTGTTATTCACGTTAACCATCCTATTATTTTCACATGTCTGGTTCATTGTTTAATAATGCTGTTTTCTGAATAGCAACCGACAAGATCTTTCATGCTAGTAATTTATTGTAACGATGTATTGTGGAATCATCAAGTAGAATTAAATTCCAGGCAAATTTTTTTAGTATGGTAGTAGTTACTGAAATACTTTGCTATTTACTGAAACCGAAATGTATTGACAAAAATATGAAAGATGTACTTGACGAATGACCATATTGACCAAACTCTATTTACCGAATTAATCAACTTGTGACCATGATCCCTGTGCCGTCCGTGATGTGCCAACCAAAAGAAAGCAACCTTGAACTATTAGATCTGAGCAGAATGTTGACACCTGACAAGATGTTCACAACCTAATAAATGAAAGCGGTAGTTGTAGCAGCCGCAAATGGTTGAATTCCAAGTAAGTTCTGAATGATTAGGTTTAAATACCTGTCGTGCTATAGTGCCATCTCAATTTTGACAACCTACATGTTGATTAACTTTTCGAAAAACTATTAATTTATTCATCTTCTATCGTGGTAGTACAAAGACCAGAAGACATAATTAAAAATATATCTAGATAAGTAGACCACCTAGCGACGACTGTAAGTACTAAAGCAAGCCGAAGGCACGCACCAGAGCCGTGCAAAACTTGTTGTAATAGATAGTCTGAAAGTCATCGTGCGAAGCCACAATAGGACAAGCGCACTAGAATAGCAACCGTCGTGACGGTAGAAAAATTTGATGCGTGAGGGCCACACCAAATTTCAAATCATTTGGACATCTGAGAAGCTCTCAGCAAAAAAGACAAATCATGCCAAAATAATACATGAACAGTAAACTTTTTTACAGACCACCAATTTGTCTTTTTTGTCGAGAGCTGCTAAGATATCCAAATGATATGAAAATTGGAGCGGACCTCACGCATCAAATTGTCTAACGCACAAAAATATTTGTTATTTTTTGAATTTTTCAAGTATTTGTTTTGAATTTTTTTCATCAACGTGGGTGCAGAAATGGTGTTTCATCTTTTGTTTCTCCATTAAGTCGCCTAAAAATCTCATAATTTTCTTTGTGCCTACTATACTGAGTCAATCCTCCCTCTAAGTATAGATATGAAGGTTGGGATTGTGGTTTGCTACTGTCAGCACTCCGCAATGCATCATATCTTATATCAAAGGATTACGGTGACATTAGATCATGTTTGCAAACAACAATACATTTCATTAGATACACTTTGATGCTATTTCTAACATGAATTTTCATTTCAAATTTAAAATTTAAATTATGTAAGTTAGGTCAAACTATACATAATTATATCAATTTAATTGCCAAAGTTGCATAAATAATGCAAACACTATCTTCATTAGGTTCCATGTTCTTTTTTAATGTTTACAATTGATCGAACCACACTAACACAAGTCGTCTCAAGTACAAATCCATAACATTTGTTGATATTCTTCCTCAAATGGAACATTTACTTTGTAAGTTTTTAGTATTGGTATTATTTATATATAATATAAACATAAATTGCCTCCACTCCCAATTTATAAATTTCTGGTTTTAATAAACAGAAAAATTGTTATTACATTGCAAAAAAGATAACTAGCCCGTGCAGGTGCACGGGTTGATGACTAGTTATAAAAAATGTTAATCATATATTTCAAAATTGTTAAACATATGTCAAATAAATGTTTCACATTTATATGAAAAATGTACAGTACTTATGAAAAAAATTAATCATCCACCTCTATTTGAAAAAATGTTAATAATTATATAGCAAAAGTTAAATATGTATTTAAATATTATTGATGCGTAAAAATTATAAAAATCAAAAATATATTTTTTAGGTATGATAATTATGTATTTTAAACAGGTTTAATATGTATAAACATAATATTTCATATCTACATGAAAAATGCACATAGATTCGAAGAAAAGTATACGAACAACACGTAGAAAAAGTCACTAAAAATGTTCTAAAATGGAAGAAAAACCGACTAAAATCATAAACAACACTTAAAAAGAAAGAAAGGAATACTTGAAGAAAATGGAAGTAAACCGGTGAAAAAGGTAGACAAATAAATAAAACCAAAAAGAATCAAAGAAAAATATAGAAAACAAGAAAAGAAAAGAAAAACCCGGCGAAAGCCAGGAAAAAAATATTAAAACCAATGAAAGAAAACATAAGGTATAACGAAGAAAAAAATCAAAAAAACGTATGGGAAAATTTTTATCAAACAAAAATAAATGAAAAGGAAAATAGAGAAAAATAAAGAAAGTCATAGCAAAGCCAACCTGTAGCAAGCGAATCATATGCTAATGGTCGGCCCGCTCGTGTTGCGACCGACGCGAGAGAAGCTACCGTCTCGCTTTAAGCTAGAGATGGCTCACTTGTGTGCTAGTTGTATTTGGTCGATCGGAGATCAGATCATGCATCTTTAGGACATCTCTATACTCTGGTTTAGTTTTACTATTATGGCATTTGCTAAGTATGCAGCTGCATGGCAGTGTACAAGAAAAAAAACTGCTTGGTAATGCTACCTCTCTCCACGTGCTTGCTCCTTAGAGCTTGTTTTTTTTGCAGGAATTGTTTCCCATCTACTTCTTATTTGTCATGGCAATAGAATGAACATACAAAATTACATTCCGGTCTATAGATTACCTAGAGACGACTAGAAGCACTAGAGCGAGCTTGTTATTAACTCTAACCATCCTATTATTACACATGTCTATTTGATTGTTTAATAATGCTATTTTTTGAATAGCAACCGACCAATTCTGTCACGCAAATAATTTATTGTAATGATGTATTGTGAAATCATCGAGTAGATCTAAATTCCAGGCAACTTTTTTTAGTATGGTAGCAGTTACTGAAATACTTTGCTATTTACCGAAACCGAAATGTATTAACAAAAATATGAAAGATGTACTTGCCGAATAACCATATTAACCAAACTCTATTTACCGAATTAATCAAATTGTGACCATGACCCCTGAGTCGTCCGTGATGTGCCAACCAAAAGAAAGCTACCTTCAACGATTAGATATGAGCGGGATGTTGACACCCGACAAGATGTTCACAACCTGATAACTAAAAGCGGCAGTTGTAGCACCCGCAAATGGGTGAATTCCAAGTAAGTTTTGAATGATTAGGTTTAAATATCTGTCACGCTATAGTGCTATCACATCCCTAGCCCTACTTTGGCCTTGGACTAGCTTGGTGGTTGCATCATGTTTAAATTCAAATGAAATTTGAATTGAGGAATTTTCAAAGCCTCAGAATCCCTTTAAAAATGATCAAGATAAAATTGCTTCAAATAAGTCCAAGAAAATGTTCCTGTTTTCTCTAAAAATATTGGCAAGAGGTAAAAATTCAAACCAATATTTTGGGTTCACAGAAATAATTATTTGGGCCTTTGAATTAAGTCAATACTTATTTGAATTGGAGCTACTAATTCCTATAAAATATTTGGTAGCTCCAAATATTCTGAAACTTGGTGAGGGCCTCTGGTTTAAATCAAATAGTGCCCATAAAAGTTTGCAGAATTTTATAAAGTGTTTTAGTATTTAAAATAAGTCAAAACATACTGCAAAAAAATAGAAAAAGAACAGAATTAGAAAAAAAAAGCAGAGAGAGAGGGCACTGTACCTGGCCACCAACCTGAAGCCGGCCCAGCCCACCTGGCCCCCTCTCCTGTCGCCTTCCTCCTCGCGCCAGTAGGCAGAGGGCGTGTGCCCGCGGCGCGCCGGCACGCGCGCGCCACCTCCACCCTGCCTTGGCCACCTCCTGCTTCCCCGACCCCTCTAGACGAGCGCCACGCAGCCCCTCGACCCTCCCTCACTCTCCCTGGATCCCTCCATCTCCTCTATTCTGTTGTCGCAGCCGCCCGAGAACGCCGTCGTTGCCGCCGACGCGCACCGTCGTGGCCACAGCCACTCCCTCGCCTTGCCAATGCGCTCAGAGGCTCCGCCTCGACCCCGTCTTCCTCCTCACCGATCCACGCCCCGCGGGAGCCTCTACAACACCGCCATCAGCTCCGTCTTCTTCCTCGGTCCGCCGAGATCGCCAGCGACCGCACGCCGTCACCAAGCCGTCCCCGAGCCCACCGAGCTGCTCTACGTGACCCCAGTGACCTCCTGCTCCGAATCCCCCTCCTCCCCGCCATTATTTCAAGCTCAAACTGCCGACTCCCTACTGACCGAGCTCAACGCCGCTCGGGCTCGTCGCCGGCGCCGCTCCGATGGCCATTTGGTCGCGCGAACGTGCCAAACGACACCGCCGCATCGCGTAGTGCCTTGCCCGCGCTTTAGTTTGCGTCTTTGCTCGCTGCAGCCTCTTACCCGTGGTCGCCCGAACTCCGGCCGTCGCGGATGACCTCGCCGCCGTTAACCCCGGCCACCCCAGGCCAGGAAACCACCACCGTTCGACGCGCGCCACTGCGTGCGTTCGAATGCAACAAACCGCGCTCAAAATGGTGCCCTGTAAGGCATTTCCGAGCTGCCCCGCCGTCTCTGTCGTCGCCGGCGTTTAAACGCCGGCGACCGCTGACCCGTTGACTGGCGTGGGTTGACCCACTGCCCGGTTGACCTCCCCCTCTCTCTCACTGACTCACGGGCCCCGCTTGACTAATTACTCTAGTTAGCGCTAATTAGCTAGTTAGGTTAGTTGGGTTAGTCGCTGACCAGTGGGCCCAGCCCAGTTAGTTAGGGCTAACTAACTTAGTTAGTTGACTGTGGCACTGACGTGTGGACCCCACACGTCAGGTTTGTCCTGGACCGAGCCGTTGACCTTGCTGACGTCACTGTGAGGTCATGCTGATGCAATAATTCCTTTCTGGAATTTAAATAAATCTTAAATGATTTATTTATTTTCAGAAAATGCCCAAAACTTCTAAAAATCATAGAAATTCAACCGTAACTCCAAATAAAATAATTTATATTTGAAAAATTATCAGAAAAATTCAAGGAATCTGTTTATGGCATTTTCATGCATGTTTGAACAACATAACCTCACTGTTTAGTCCAAAACATGATAATGCATTATTTGAATTCATAGTTTGAATTTGAATTTGAACCTAGTGTTCAAACCAACTCCATTTAACTTGTTGTTAGTTGCATTAGCTCAATCAACAGCATATTGCCATGTCATGATCATGCATCATATTGTTGCATCGCATTGATTGTGTTCTTCCTTGTTTGCCGGTAAATGTCCCCTCTCGATAGACGATGTACCGACGCTATGATCGGTGACACCGATGAAGAGTTATATTATCTTCAGAAGTGCCAGGCAAGCAAACCCCCTTGTTCATTCCGATACAATCCCACTCTCTCGCTCCTGCTCTCTTTTACTGCATTAGGACAACACGTTTCCTCTGTTACTTGCCGCGGTAGTTGAACCCCTTATCCTCTGCATGACCTGTCATTGCCACAGTAAATAGATGAAACCCACTAGCATGAGTAGGAGTTGTTTGAGCCCTGATGTCACTACTCATTCATGCTTGTTTGTCATGCCTGCTACTGCTTAGAGTTGAGTCAGTTCCGATTCATCGGGGATGAATCGGAGATGTGTGAACATGTCCTACTGTGTGTGAACACGATTTGGTAAAGGTAGTGGTGAGAGGCCATGTAGGAGTACATGGTGGGTTGTCTCATTGAAACCGTTCTTAGGAACTGAGTTCTGTGTTTGTGATCCATGAAACAGTTACTACCACGCATTGGGCCCGAAACCAATGGACCCTCTCGGCTTCTTAATCACCCTAGTACTCTATCCAGGAGTTGCAACTAGTTTCTGGTGTTTGTAGGTTATGTGTTGGCGGCCGTGCGTAGCGCTGACCCTAGGGGTGGGCTATGATGCGGTAGATACACCGTGGCACGGTGTACCGGGCGCCCGTTTGGTGTCTCGGAAACCCTGTTCACATCGTTCGGGGCCGTATGTGGAAACCTCGGCTGGACTCCCTGCGGATGGAACCTGGATAGGCGACAAACCTGGACTAGAGCCTTGAGTGTTTAGGTAGGCCGTGGCCGACACCCTCGTTGGGCTTCCGCTTGAAGGTTGCCGAGTACATGTCGTGTAAACGGCGGTAAGTGGTGAGAGCGTGTGTGAAGAAGTACACCCCTGCAGGGTTAACATCATCTATTCGAATAGCCGCGTCCGCGGTAATGGACTTCTGGGTTGCCTATAACAGTTCATAGACAAGTGAAAGTGGATACTCTAAAACTCGCAAGATAAGTGTGAGTGCTATGGATGGCCTTCTCGTAGGGAGACGAGAGCGGATCCATAGTGGTGTATTGATTGGTGAATATGTGGACTCGTGTGCGCCACCTCAAAAGAGTTGCTTGCAGTCGTAGTTCAGATAGCCACTGAGTCAAAGCTGGCTTGCTGCAGTTAAACTCCACCACCCCCCCTTGTTGATACCGATGCATATGTAGCTAGTTCTGATGTAAGTCTTGCTGAGTACCTTTGTACTCACGTTTGCTTAATTTATATTTTGCAGAGAGATTTCAGTCTCGCTAGTAGTTTCGCGTGGACTTCGGCGTTTAGCTTGATACCTCAACTACGATCTTGTGCCCTCGGCAGGATCTGGTAGATAGTCAGGCTTCTTAGCCTTTTTCATTTGTAGATGTCTGTACTCAGACATGTTAAGCTTCCGCATGTGCTTTGCATTGTATGCTATGATTGTTGGGTCATGAGACCCATGTTTGTAATACCTCGCTCCTCGGAGCCTAATGAATAAATACCTGAGTTGTAGAGTTATGTTGTGATGCCATGTTGTATTTACACATATCTAGCATATTGTGTGTATGATTAAAATGCTTGGTATGTGTGGGATCCGACAACCTAGTTGTTTATCCTTGGCAGCCTCTCTTATGGGGAAATGTAGTCTAGTGATTCCATGAGCCATAGTAGTCCGCTACAGCCCGGTTCACCGGAGTCCTGCTAGCCCAGCACTACTGCTCAGGACACTTGACTGGCCGGCATGTGTTTCACTTCGTTCCTATGTCTGTCCCTTCGGGGAAATGTCACGCTGTGATATCCGGAGTCCTGCCTAGCCTGCTACAGCCCGGGTTCCCCGGAGTCCTGTTAGCCCAGTGCTACAGCCCAGAATCACTCGCTGATGACCGACATGCTCGATGTGGTTCATGTATGCCTGTCTCCATAGGTCTCTGCTGCTTTGGGTTCACTACTAGCCATGTCGGCCCGGGTTCTCTGTCATATGGATGCTAGTGACACTATCATATACGTGAGCCAAACGGCGCAAACGGTCCCGGGCCATGGTAAGGCGACACCCGTGGAATACATTGCGTGAGGCCGCAAAGTGATATGAGGTGTTACCGGCTAGATCGATGTGACTTGGAATCGGGGTCCTGACAGCGTTGGTATCAGAGCCTGACTGCCTGTAGGATTACCAAGCCAAAACTGGTCGAAGTTGAGTCTAGAAATGCTTTAGTTATGTAAGGGAATTGATTGGGGAAGGGAACGTAAGGTTCTTTTTACTCCTTATACCTCATGGCCTTCTGATCCGAGTCAACCTCTTCTTTTCTACGGGGATTAAGAACTAGGCCTTCCCATCTATCTATCAGGATGACGTGTTACTAACCCGTTGACTTATAGGATTGATGGATTCATGCTGCAGTTCAGTTCCTACCACTTCCATATATTCATAACTGGCCTTAGAACCTTGATATTATGATTCTGAGTGGTTATGCCACCATTTTTGCAGGATGTCTCAAATCATTCTGAGCATTTACAGCCGTTATGCTATCCGAGTCATCCCAGGTTTCTAAATAGTCTAATGCATTTGCAAACCTTTTCCCCTGTTCCTGATGTCCATTTAGGCCAGGTTAATCACACTAATTGTGAGTTGGGGTATTCTTTTGCCTCGACATATATTTTGGAATTATTATTATGACCCTAGATGTCTTAGAGTGCCACCTAGTAATCGAACCACGTTTTGCGTTTCCAGTGTGATGATTCTAGCCGTTATTCTTGAAAGCATCCCGTGATGCTATTTAGTTAGTAGGCATTCTATTCCTGGGTTTTGAACCCGAGACTCACCCTACCTGCTTCATGTTGATAGTGTTTGCTAGTTCCTTAGGACATTAGTAAACCTTGTGATAGACCTCGAGGTCCGTGGTATTTCCTTCTTCCAAATACTATGAACCACTTATGGCAGAAGTTCTTGAACCAAAGGATCACAACCAGAGTGCTCTTGATGAGTTCTCCATTCTATATTGTGTCTCTGCCAGTTCTACCTTTCTGCATGGGTTATCCGGAAGAAATATGTTGAACTCGTTCGACATATTAATCTATGCATCCACAACTCAGAAAGATATATGTTCCTTTGAGTTGTCCCCCTTCCATTATATCCCGACCCCTGTCTATCAATTGATAGTCAGGAGTAGTTGTGCATTGATGTCATCGATGCCTGTTATTCAAGTGATCCGTCAAGCCATTCTATTTCAGAATGACTAGGAGAAACAAACTCCAGTACCTCATCCATATCCAGGATTGGGCCAAAGTAGTTGTATTCTGCAGATCAAAATGCAACCCAGCTTTTGGTTCTGTTCTACTCTGAAGTATTACCCACTTTATGTCAAGAGCGTCGTGAGAATTGCACCTTCTACTATGAATTCTTGACGCAGTGATACTCTCTCCATCATTATTCATTTCTCGGTTTCCATGTTGTTGCAACCGGAATGTCGACAAGTGAATCGTGGTGTGTGAAATCAATACTCCTAGCAACCCCGTTGCTTGGTAGTTAATGGACAATATTCTCCTTCTTAGCGTGTTGGTTATTGAATCATCATTCTAAGATAGATTGTGCTACCTAGTCCTTATTTCCTAGTGCACTCTTCGATCAACGGGTTAGGATTTTGCTAAACCCTCGCTCCTTGATCATATCGTCTTGCCCTGAAAAGCAAGATTGTTCTCGAGCTTAATAACATATCGGTGGTTCGTGATTTTCCGAATATCTTCTCGGAAGTGTTACCAGGTTGTCACCTGACCGTTATGTTGAGTTCGTGATCAAGATGGTTTTTCAATAAACCACTTTTCCCCAAGAACCTGTGTTGGATACCCCTGAGCTAGTTGGTTAAGCTTAACAACAACTTGGAGAGTTGGAAGATGAAAACTTGTCCGACTTAGTTCATCCCTAAGGGATATCCTTGTGTGTGTGTGTGTGTATTGAAGAAAGATGATATATTCATCGACTGATCCCCGTGATCAGCTGATGAATCTATTATCTTGTCCAAACCTTGATTTGAGTGTGGGCTATCGTCAAATCAAATCAGAACCAACGATGTTCGTAATGTTGTCTTACTTGCGGTTGTCCCTCGAGCATACACCATTATATCTTTGGTCTAACCAATACTATCACATTGTTCACATAGTGGTGGAAGTCCAGTGATATGGAAACTTCGATGAGTTGCTGTTGAGCCCATCAGCGGCATTTTGTCTCCTCCATGATTGGGTTGAACATCCAGCTAGTGTTGGAAACTTTATAGGCATTGCCCTCATGTCCCGATCATGAAGCATATGTCCGGTTGAAAGATGTGACTTCCTCTAATTCATGTGCATCTGATGTAAGTTGCCGCCGTGAATTCGAGAAAGTTTGTTTTTGCTCCCTCTGGAATCATCCCAAGTCAGTCATGCATGTGCGAAGTATTCTATGGTCTGATAGACTGATCATCTACATTCTATACGTATCCCTAGCACACCAAGCCACTGATTGATTTGTTCAAGGAGAAGAAGTTTCTTCTTAAGGGTTAGGCCTACGCAAGGACTTCGATATCCTTGTTCATGGTTCCCCCTGAACTCGGTAGTGTTTCATTTTAAGACTACCAGGTGACCATGCTTGTCTAGGACAACGTGTTCACATGCTTGTAGCAGAACCGGCTCATGTTTTGGAGCTTACTACCGTAGTTCATTCCCCCGCGAATCTCGCAATGTCATCTCGTCGATTTGTGTTGCAAACCTTCATTTTCCTTTCTAGACTCGATGAGTCTGGAATATCCTGTCACCAACCAGATCTGAATCTCAGGCAGATATGATGGTTGGAGCATTTTCCAAGAACTATAATATTGGTCTCTCGATAACTGGTAAAGTGGATGTCGTGGCCAACACATCCAGCCGGAAGACCTATTATTGTAGTATCTCGATTGAAGAAAGTTGGCCACCTTCCCATGAGGATTTTGTAGGATTTACTCCAGAAGTTGTTCCTTATGGATCTATTGTATTTCGAAGTACGACCACTACTTGGTGGCTATGCCGATGCTTAAAGCATGACCGTGGTAACCAGTACATCAAGGAGAACATTAGAAGCGGAGTGCTAAATGTCTCTCGGTCGATCATCCAGATTTGTTTCCTTGGCTTCGCTAAGGTGAAATCTGAGAAAGTGTTATCTTTCTTTGCATCTGCATCTTCCACCCTTATTCATCATGGTAGCATGTTGTGTTGCCAGGATCCTTGACACGGATATTGGCAGAACCTTGATGAATACGGAAATGCTCAAGTTCTTGAGAGCACGCTCAGGCACTAGGTTCTGACGTTGTCATTAACTGGAATGTGCCTCCGTCCTCGCAGTTGTTGATGGCCATCCAATTGGTGGAATCACCTTTGCCGGTGAACCTTCTCCCCAGTTACTAGAATCATTCCCAACATTTGCATTTTGTTCCCAGCTTGCACCTCAGTAGTTGTTGTTCATGGTCATCTTCAAAAGTGGACTTACCATAGGTCCCATCCATTTCCGATGATAAGCAAAAATCATCCATTGCGTTGTCTTCAACAAGGTAGTCCACATCATCCATCCTAGTCCAAGTATGCCATCTCTTCAAGCTATCTCAAACGATCAATTGTAAATTGCCTTAAGCTGGTATGAAGAGTTCCAACGATCTCTGAATCAAAAGTAATTCTTTTGCCACTTAAGGGAATATTTCTGCGAGTCACTTTCCTTAAGATGTCTCGTTATGGTATCATGGCAATTATCTCCTCGCTACTTTGAAACCATGCATCATCCTACTTAAGCGTGGAATTGTTGCCTACCAAATTTGAACCTTTATCATCCGCTTCTTCCCATCACCCCTGTTGTGTGTTTCGTGTCTCAGCCCAAGAGATGTTTTATATCTCACTCCATGAGTTGATCTTGAGTCCTCGATCTCCGAGGAGATCGATTTCTGTAGAATTTCTTTCTACCGTCATCATGCTGGATGAAAATCCCGAAAGCAAAGACGTCAAGATCAAGATGACGAAATGAATCAATATCCTCGGGAAGGGCAGTTGGATCGAGAAGACTGCGATAGTCTTGTGAACCCCCTTCCTTCTTACCTCACGTCTTGAATCTCGGGCCGAGATTCTTGTTTAGTGGGGGTGAGTTGTCACATCCCTAGCCCTACTTTGGCCTTGGACTAGCTTGGTGGTTGCATCATGTTTAAATTCAAATGAAATTTGAATTGAGGAATTTTCAAAGCCTCAGAATCCCTTTAAAAATGATCAAGATAAAATTGCTTCAAATAAGTCCAAGAAAATGTTCCTGTTTTCTCTAAAAATATTGGCAAGAGGTAAAAATTCAAACCAATATTTTGGGTTCACAGAAATAATTATTTGGGCCTTTGAATTAAGTCAATACTTATTTGAATTGGAGCTACTAATTCCTATAAAATATTTGGTAGCTCCAAATATTCTGCAACTTGGTGAGGGCCTCTAGTTTAAATCAGATAGTGCCCATAAAAGTTTGCAGAATTTTATAAAGTGTTTTAGTATTTAAAATAAGTCAAAACATACTGCAAAAAATAGAAAAAGAACAGAATTAGAAAAAAAAAGCAGAGCGAGAGGGCACTGTACCTGGCCACCTACCTGAAGCCGGCCCAGCCCACCTGGCCCCCTCTCCTACCGCCTTCCTCCTCGCGCCAGTAGGCAGAGGGCGTGTGCCCGCGGCGCGCCGGCACGCGCGCGCCACCTCCACCCTGCCCTGGCCACCTCCTGCTTCCCCGACCCCTCTAGACGAGCGCCACGCAGCCCCTCGACCCTCCCTCACTCTCCCTGGATCCCTCCATCTCCTCTGTTCTGTTCTCGCAGCCGCCCGAGAACGCCGTCGTCGCCGCCGACGCGCACCATCGTGGCCACAGCCACTCCCTCGCCTCACCGATGCGCTCAGAGGCTCCGCCTCGACCCCGTCTTCCTCCTCACCGATCCACGCCCCGCGGGAGCCTCTACAACACCGCCATCAGCTCCGTCTTCTTCCTCGGTCCGCCGAGATCGCCGGCGACCGCACGCCGTCACCAACCCGTCCCCGAGCCCACCGAGCTGCTCTACGTGACCCCAGTGAGCTCCTGCTCCGAATCCCCCTCCTCCCCGCCATTATTTCAAGCTCAAACTGCCGACTCCCTACTGACCGAGCTCAACGCCGCTCGGGCTCGTCGCCGGCGCCGCTCCGATGGCCATTTGGTCGCGCCAACGTGCCAAACGACACCGCCGCATCGCGTAGTGCCTTGCCCGCGCTTTAGTTTGCGTCTTTGCTCGCTGCAGCCTCTTACCCGTGGTCGCCCGAACTCCGGCCGCCGCGGATGACCTCGCCGCCGTTAACCCCGGCCACCCCAGGCCAGGAAACCACCACCGTTTGACGCGTGCCACTGCGTGCGTTCGAATGCAACAAACCGCGCTCAAAATGGTGCCCTGTAAGGCATTTCCGAGCTGCCCCGCCGTCTCTGTCGTCGCCGGCGGCCAAACGCCGGCGACCGCTGACCCGTTGACCGGCGTGGGTTGACCCACTGCCCGGTTTGACCTCCCCCTCTCTCTCACTGACTCATGGGCCCCGCCTGACTAATTACTCTAGTTAGCGCTAATTAGCTAGTTAGGTTAGTTGGGTTAGTCGCTGACCAGTGGGCCCAGCCCAGTTAGTTAGGGCTAACTAACTTAGTTAGTTGACTGTGGCACTGACGTGTGGACCCCACACGTCAGGTTTGACCTGGACCGAGCCGTTGACCTTGCTGACATCACTATGAGGTCATGCTGATGCAATAATTCCTTTCTGGAATTTAAATATATCTTAAATGATTTATTTATTTTCAGAAAATGCCCAAAACTTCTAAAAATCATAGAAATTCAACCGTAACTCCAAATAAAATAATTTATATATGAAAAATTATCAGAAAAATTCAAGGAATCTGTTTATGGCATTTTCATGCATGTTTGAACAACTTAACCTCACTGTTTAGTCCAAAACATGATAATGCATTATTTGAATTCATAGTTTGAATTTGAATTTGAACCTAGTGTTCAAACCAACTCCATTTAACTTGTTGTTAGTTGCATTAGCTCAATCAACAGCATATTGCCATGTCATGATCATGCATCATATTGTTGCATCGCATTGATTGTGTTCTTCCTTGTTTGCCGGTAAATGTCCCCTCTCGATAGACGATGTACCGATGCTGTGATCGGTGACACCGATGAAGAGATATATTATCTTCAGAAGTGCCAGGCAAGCAAACCCCCTTGTTCATTCCGATACAATCCCACTCTCTCGCTCCTGCTCTCTTTTACTGCATTAGGACAACACGTTTCCTCTGTTACTTGCCGCGGTAGTTGAACCCCTTATCCTCTGCATGACCTGTCATTGCCACAGTAAATAGATGAAACCCACTAGCATGAGTAGGAGTTGTTTGAGCCCTGATGTGCCTACTCATTCATGCTTGTTTGTCATGCCTGCTACTGCTTAGAGTTGAGTCAGTTCCGATTCATCGGGGATGAATCGGAGATGTGTGACCATGTCCTACTGTGTGTGAGCTAAGTGTGTGAACACGATTTGGTAAAGGTAGCGGTGAGAGGCCATGTAGGAGTACATGGTGGGTTGTCTCATTGAAACCGTTCTTAGGAACTGAGTTCTGTGTTTGTGATCCATGAAACAGTTACTACCACGCATTGGGCCCGAAACCAATGGACCCTCTCGGCTTCTTAATCACCCTAGTACTCTGTCTAGGAGTTGCAACTAGTTTCTGGTGTTTGTAGGTTATGTGTTGGTGGCCGTGCGTAGCGCTGACCCTAGGGGTGGGCTATGATGCGGTAGATACACCGTGGCACGGTGTACCGGGCGCCCGTTTGGTGTCTCGGAAACCCTGTTCACATCGTTCGGGGCCGTATGTGGAAACCTCGGTCGGACTCCCTACGGATGGAACCTGGATAGGCGATAAACCTGGACTAGAGACTTGAGTGTTTAGGTAGGCCGTGGCCGACACCCTCGTTGGGCTTCCGCTTGAAGGTTGCCGAGTACATGTCGTGTAAACGGCGGTAAGTGGTGAGAGCGTGTGTGAAGAAGTACACCCCTGCAGGGTTAACATCATCTATTCGAATAGCCGCGTCCGCGGTAATGGACTTCTGGGTTGCCTATAACAGTTCATAGACAAGTGAAAGTGGATACTCTAAAACTCGCAAGATAAGTGTGAGTGCTATGGATGGCCTTCTCGTAGGGAGACGAGAGTGGATCCATAGTGGTGTATTGATTGGTGAATATGTGGACTATTGTGCGCCACCTCAAAAGAGTTGCTTGCAGTCGTAGTTCAGATAGCCACTGAGTCAAAGCTGGCTTGCTGCAGTTAAACTCCACCACCCCCCCTTGTTGATACTGATGCATATGTAGCTAGTTCTGATGTAAGTCTTGCTGAGTACCGTTGTACTCACGTTTTCTTAATTTATATTTTGCAGAGAGATTTCAGTCTCGCTAGTAGTTTCGCGTGGACTTCGGCGTTTAGCTTGATACCTCAGCTACGATCTTGTGGCCTCGGCAGGATCTGGTAGATAGTCAGGCTTCTTAGCCTTTTTCATTTGTAGATGTCTGTACTCAAACATGTTAAGCTTCCGCATGTGCTTTGCATTGTATGCTATGATTGTTGGGTCATGAGACCCATGTTTGTAATACCTCGCTCCTCGGAGCCTAATGAATAAATACCTGAGTTGTAGAGTTATGTTGTGATGCCATGTTCTATTTACACATATCGAGCATATTGTGTGTATGATTAAAATGCTTGGTATGTGTGGGATCCGACAACCTAGTTGTTTATCCTTGGCAGCCTCTCTTATGGGGAAATGTAGTCTAGTGATTCCATGAGCCATAGTAGTCCGCTACAGCCCGGTTCACCGGAGTCCTGCTAGCCCAGCACTACTGCTCAGGACACTTGACTGGCCGGCATGTGTTTCACTTCGTTCCTATGTCTGTCCCTTCGGGGAAATGTCACGCTGTGATATCCGGAGTCCTGCCTAGCCTGCTACAGCCCGGGTTCCCCGGAGTCCTGTTAGCCCAGTGCTACAGCCCGGAATCACTCGCTGATGACCGACATGCTCGATGTGGTTCATGTATGCCTGTCTCCATAGGTCTGTGCCGCTTTGGGTTCACTACTAGCCATGTCGGCCCGGGTTCTCTGTCATATGGATGCTAGCGACACTATCATATACGTTAGCCAAAAGGCGCAAACGGTCCCGGGCCATGGTAAGGCGACACCCGTGGAATACCGTGCGTGAGGCCGCAAAGTGATATGAGGTGTTACCGGCTAGATCGATGTGACTTGGAATCGGGGTCCTGACAAGTGCCATCTCAATTTTGACAACCTAAACGTTGATTAACCTTTTTTAATAGAACTTTCAATCAATTTATCTTTTATCATGCATGGAAGTACAAAAAAGACAAGACATAATAAAAAATAATATCCAGATAAGTACAGCACCTAGCGACGACTGCAAGTACTGAAGCAAGCCGAAGGTGCGCACCGGAGCCGGGCAAAACTTGTTGTAATAGACACTCTGAAAGTCGTCATGCTAAGGCACAATAGGACTAGCGCACTAGAATAGCAACCGCCGTGACGGTAGAAAATTTGATGCGTGAGGCTCGCTCCAAATTTTAAATCATTTGGACATCTGAGAAGCTCTCGGCAAAAAAGACGAATCAGGCCAAAACAGTACATGAACAGTAAAAAAAATTCAGACCCCCAATTTTTTTTTGAGAGCTGCTCAGATATCCATGATATAAAAATTGGAGCAGACCTCACGCATCAAATTGTCTACTATAAAATTTTTGGATATTTTTGAATTTTCTAGTATTTTCTTGATGTTTTTCCTCTGCATTGGTGCAGATGAGCTCGGGTGGAGAAATGGATTTTCATCTTTTGTGTCTCTATTTAGTCGCCTACAAATATCATAATTTTCTTAGTGCCTAATATACGGTGTCAATCCTCTCTCTAACTATAGAAATGAATGTTAGGATTGTGGTTTGCTACTATCAGCACTCCGTAGTGCATCATATTTTATATCAAAGGATTACGTTGACATTAGTTTATGTTTGCAAACAACAATACCTTTCATTAGATACACTTTGATGCTATTTATAACATGAATTTTCATTTCAAATTTAAAATTTAAATTATGTAAGTTAGGTCAAACTATACATAGTTATATCAATTTAATTGCCAAAGTTGTATTAATAATGACAAACACTATGTTCATCCGGTTCCATGTTCTCTTTTGTTGTCTACAACTGATCCAACCACACTAACACAAGTTGTCTCAAGTACAAATCAGTAACATTTGTTGATATTCTTTCTCAAATGGAACATTTACTTTGTATGTTTTTAGTACTAATATTATTTTTATATAATATAAACATAAATCGCCTCCACTCCCAATTTATCAAATTCTGGTTTTAATAAACATAAAAGTTATTATTATTACATTGCAAGAAAGATAACTAGCGCATGGAGGTGAACGGGTTGATGACTAGTTATAAAAATCTTAATCATATATTTTGGAATTGTTAAACATATGTCAAATAAGTGTTTCACATTTATATGAAAAACGTACAATACTTATGAAAAACATAGGCATCCACCTCTATTTGAAAAAATGTTAATAATTATATATAAAAAGTTAAACGTGTATTTAAATATTATTGATGCGTAAAAATTGTAGAAATCAAAAAAATATTTTGGAGGAATGATAATTATGTATTTTAAACAGGTTTAATATATATAAGCATAATGTTTCACATGTACATGAAATATGCACATTGAAATCGGAGAAAAAACTATACAAAAAACACATAGAAAAAGTCACTAAAAATGTTCTATAATGGAAGAAAACCCGACTAAAACCATAAACAACACTTAAAAAGAAAGAAAGGAATACCTGAAGAAAATGTAAGTAAACCGGTGAAAAAGATAGAAAAATAAATAAAACCAAAAAGAACCGAAGAAAAACGCAGAAAACAAGAAAAGAAAAGAAAAACCAATGAAAACCAGGAAAAATATAAAATCCAGTGAAAGAAAACAGAAGGTATAACAAAGGAAAAAATAAAAATCAAAGAAAACCTATAGGAAAAAATTATCATACAAAAACAAATGAAAAGGAAAATAGAAAAAAATATAGAAAGTCAGGGCAGAGTCAACCTATAGCAAGCGAATCATACGCCAATGGTTATCCCGCTCGCGTTGCGACTGGCGCAAGAGAAGCTACCATCTCGCTATAAGCTAGAGATGGCTCACGTGTGTATTATTTGTATTTGATACATCGGAGATAAGATCAAGTATTGGTCATCCCTATACTCTGGTTTTGTTTTTACTATTATAGCATTTGCTAAGTGTATAGCTACATGGCAGTGTACAAGAAAAAAGCTGCTTGGTAATGCTACCCGTCTCCACGTGCTTGCTCCTCATAGCTTGTTTTTTTGGGAGGAATTGTTTTCGATCTGCTTAATTTTTGTCACGACAATATAATGAACATAAAAAATTACATTCAGGTTTATAGGCCACCGAGCGACGAATAGAAGCACTAGAGCGAGCTTGTTATTAACTCTAACCATCCTATTATTTTCACATGTCTGTTTGATTGTTTAATAATGCTGTTTTTTGAATAGCAGCCGACCAAATCTGTCACACTAATAATTTATTTTAATGATGTATTGTGAAATCATCGAGTAGATCTAAATTCCAGGCAACTTTTTTTAGTATGATAGTAGTTACTGAAATACTTTACTATTTACCGAAACCGAAATGTATTGACAAAAATATGAAAGATGCACTTGCCGAATAACCATATTGACCAAACTCTATTTACCAAATTAATCAACTTGTGACCATGACCCCTATGTCGTCCATGATGTGCCAACCAAAGGAAAGCTACCTTAAATGATTAGATCTGAGAAGGATGTTGACACCTGCAAGATGTTCATAAGATGATAACTGAAAGTAGTTGTTGTAGCAGCCGCAAATCGGTGAATTACAAGTAAGTTCTGAATGATTAGGTTTAAATACCTCTCGTGCTATAGTGTCATCTCAATTTTGACAACCTAAACATTGATTAACTTATTTTCGGAAAACTTTCAAGATATTCATCTTCTATCATGGCAATACAAAGAACACAAGACATAACAAAAAATATCCACATAAGTAGACCACCTCGCGACGACTGCAAGTACTGAAGCAAGCCAAAGGCGTGGACCGCAGCCGGGCAAAACTTGTTGTAATAGACAGCCTGAAAGTCATCGTGCTCAGGCACAATAGGACTAGCGCACTAGAATATCAACCGTCGAGAAACAGAAAATTTGATGCGTAAAGCCCGCTCCAAATTTTAAATCATTTGGACATCTGAGAAGCTCTCAGCAAAAGAGACAAATCAGGCCAAAATAGTACATGAACAGTAAACTTTTTTACATACCCCCAATTTTTCTTTATTGACGGGAGCTGCTGAGATATCTAAATGATATAAAAATTGGAGCGGACCTCACGCATCAAATTGTCTACTCCACAAAAAAAATTGGTACTTTTTGAATTTTTCTAATATTTGTTCTGATTTTTTCGTCGGTATGGGTGTAGACGAGCTCGGGTGTAGAAATGGATTTTCATCTTGCGTGTCTTTATTAAGTCGTCCAAAAATCTCATAATTTACTTAGTGCCTAATATACAGAGTCAATCCTCCCTCCAAGTATAGGGATGAAGGTTGGGATTGTGGTTTGCTACTGTCAACACTCCGCAATGCATCATACTCCCTCCGTCTCAAAATTCTTGTCTTAAATTTTTCTAGATATGGGTGTATCTAACACTAAAACGTAACTAGATACATCCGTATTTAGACAAATTTAAGACAAGAATTTTGGGACGGAGGGAGTATCTTATATCAAAGGATTATGTTGACATTATATCATGTTTGCAAACAACAATACCTTTCATTAGATACACTTCGATGCTATTTCTAACATGAATTTTCATTTCAAATTTAAAATTTAAATTATGTAAGTTAGGTAAAACTATACATAGTTATACCAATTTCATTACCAAAGTTGCTTAAATAATGACAAACACTATATTCATCAGGTTCCATGTTCTTTGTTGATGTCTACAACTGATCGAACCACACTAACACAAGTCGTCTCAAGTACAAATCAGTAACATTTGTTGATATTCTTCCTCAAATGGAACATTTACTTTGTATGTTTTTAGTATTGATATTAGTTATATATAATGTAAACTTAAATCGCCTCCACTCCCAATTTATAAAATTTTGGGTTTTAATAAACATAAAAGTTATTGTTTCATTGCAAAAAAGATAACTAGCCCGTGAGGTGCACGGGTTGATGAGTTATAAAAAATGTTAATCATATATTTTAAAACTGTTAAACATATGTCAAATAAATGTTGTACATTTATATGAAAAATGTACAATACTTATGAAAAACATGGACATCCACCTCTATTTGAAAAAATGTTAATTATTATCTAGAAAAAGTTAAACATGTATTTAAATATTATAGATGTTTAAAAATTGTAGAAATCATAAATTATTTTTAAGTAATGATAATTATGTATTTTAAACAGGTTTAATATGTATAAACATAATGTTTCACATGTACATGAAAAATGCACATAGAAATCGGAGAAAGAACTATACAAACAACATATAGAAAAAGTCACTAAAAATGTTCTAAAACGGGAGAAAAACCAACTAAAACCATAAACAACCCTTAAAAAGAAAGAAAGGAATACCTGAAGAAAATGGGAGTAAACCGGTGAAAAAGATAGACAAATAAATAAAACCAAAAAGAACGAAAGCAAAATGTAGAAAACAAGAAAAGAAAAGAAAAATCGGTGAAAACAAGGAAAAATATAAAAACTAGGGAAAGAAAACGTAAGGTATAACAAAGGAAAAACTAAAAATCAAAGAAAACCTATGGGAGAAAACAAAAATTATCAAACAAAAACAAATTAAAATGAAAATAGAGAAAAATATAGAAAGTCATAGCAGAGCCAACCTATAGCAAGCGAATCATACACTAATGGTCGTCCCGCTCGCGTTGCGACTGGCGCAAGAGAAGCTATTGTCTCGCTATAAGCTAGAGATGGCTCACATGTCTATTAGTTGTATTTGGTCCATCGAAGATAAGATCATGCCTGCATTGGACATCCCTATACTCTGGTTTTGTTTTTTTTTACTATTATAGCATTTG
This sequence comes from Triticum monococcum, assembly GCA_034509565.1. Classification (NCBI taxonomy): domain Eukaryota; kingdom Viridiplantae; phylum Streptophyta; class Magnoliopsida; order Poales; family Poaceae; genus Triticum; species Triticum monococcum. The sequence continues at coordinate 36,388,568 of CM067842.1, forward strand.
CTAAGTATATAGCTGCACGGCAGTGTACAAGAAAAAAGCTGCTTGGTAATGCTACCTGTCTCCACGTGTTTGCTTCTCAGAGCTTGTTTTCCTTTTTTGCAGGAATTGTTTTCGATCTGCTTATTATTTGTCACGACAATACAATGAACATAAAAAATTACATTCAGGTCTATATACCACCTAGCGACGACTAGAAGCAGTAGAGCGAGCTTGTTATTCGCGTTAACCATCCTATTATTTTCACATGTCTGATTGATTGTTTAATAATGTAGTTTTTTGAATAGCAACCGACAAGATTTTTCATGCTAGTAATTTATTGTAATGATGTATTGTGGAATCATCAAGTAGAATTAAATTCTAGGCAACTTTTTTTAGTATGGTAGTAGTTACTGAAATACTTTGCTATTTACTGAAACCGAAATGTATTGACAAAAATATGAAAGTTGTACTTGACGAATGACCTTATTGACCAAACTCTATTTACCGAATTAACCAACTTGTGACCATGATCCCTGTACCGTCCGTGATGTGCCAACCAAAAGAAAGCAACCTTGAACTATTAGATCTGAGCAGAATGTTGACACCTGACAAGATGTTCACAACCTGATAAATGAAAGCGGTAGTTGTAGCAGCCGCAAATGGTTGAATTCCAAGTAAGTTCTGAATGATTAGGTTTAAATACCTGTCGTGCTATAGTGCCATCTCAATTTTGACAACCTAAATGTTGATTAACTTTTTGAAAAACTTTTAATTTATTCATCTTCTATCATGGTAGTACAAAGACCGGAAGACATAATAAAAATATATCTAGATAACTAGACCACCTAGCAACGACTGCAAGTACTAAAGCAAGCCGAAGGCACGCATCGGAGCCGTGCAAAACTTGTTGTAATAGACAGTCTGAAAGTCATCTTGTGAAGGCACAATAGGACTAGCGCACTAGAATTGCAACCGTCGTGACGGCAGAAAATTTGATGTGTGAGGCCCGCACCAAATTTCAAATCATTTGGACATCTGAGAAGCTCTCAGCAAAAAAGACAAATCATGCCAAAATAGTACATGAACAGTAAACTTTTTTACATACCACCAATTTGTCTTTTTGTCGAGCGCTGCTAAGGTATCCAAATGATATGAAAACTGGAGCGGACCTCACGCATCAAATTGTCTAACGCACAAAAATATTTGGTTTTTTTTTTGAATTTTTCAAGTATTTGTTTTGAATTTTTTTCATCAAGATGGGTGCAGAAATGGAGTTTCATCTTTTGTGTCTCTATTAAGTCGCCTAAAAATCTCATAATTTTCTTAGCCCCTAATATACTGAGTCAATCCTCCCTCTAAGTATATATATGAAGGTTGGGAGTGTGGTTTGCTACTGTCAGCACTCCGCAATCCATCATATCTTATATCAAAGGATTACGTTGACATTAGATCATGTTTGCAAACAACAATACATTTCATTAGATACACTTTGATGGTATTTCTAACATGAATTTTCATTTCAAATTTAAAATTTAAATTATGTAAGTTAGGTCAAACTATACATAATTATATTAATTTAATTGCCAAAGTTGCATAAATAATGCAAACAATATCTTCATTAGGTTCCATGTTCTTTTTTAATATTTACAATTGATCGAACCACACTAACACAAGTCGTCTCAAGTACAAATCCATAACATTTGTTGATATTCTTCCTCAAATGGAACATTTACTTTGTAAGTTTTTAGTATTGATATTATTTATACATAATATAAACATAAATTGCCTGCACTCCCAATTTATAAAATTCTGGTTTTAATAAATAGAAAAGTTATTATTACATTGCAAAAAAGATAACTAGCCCATGTAGGTGCACGGGTTGATGACTAGTTATAAAATTTTTTAATCATATATTTCGAAATTGTTAAACATATGTCAAATAAATGTTTCACATTTATATGAAAAATGTACAGTACTTATGAAAAAATTAAACATCCACCTCTACTTGAAAAAATGTTAATAATTATATAGAAAAAGTTAAACATGTATTTAAATATTATTGATGCGTAAAAAATATAAAAATCAAAAATATTTTTTTAGGTATGATAATTATGTATGTTAAACAGGTTTAATATGTATAAACATAATATTTCATATCTTCATGAAAAATGCACATAGATTCGAAGAAAAGTATACGAACAACACGTAGAAAAAGTCACTAAAAATGTTCTAAAATGGAAGAAAAACCGACTAAAATCATACACGACACTTAAAAAGAAAGAAAGGAATACTTGAAGAAAATGGAAGTAAACCGGTGAAAAAGGTAGACAAATAAATAAAACCAAAAAGAATCAAAGAAAAATATAGAAAACAAGAAAAGAAAAACCCAGCGAAAGCCAGGAAAAAATATATAAAAACCAATGAAAGAAAACAGAAGGTATAACGAAGAAAAAAAATCAAAGAAAACCTATGAAAAAAAGAAAAAATTATCAAACAAAAATAAATGAAAAGGAAAATAGAGAAAAATAAAGAAAGTCATAGTAGAGCCAACCTGTAGCAAGCGAATCATACGCTAATGGTCAGCCCGCTAGCGTTGCGACCGACGCGAGAGAAGCTACCGTCTCGCTTTAAGCTAGAGATGGCTCACGTGTGTGCTAGTTGTATTTGGTCGATCGGAGATCAGATCATGCATCTTTAGGACATCTCTATACTCTGGTTTTGTTTTTTCTATTATAGCATTTGCTAAGTATGTAGCTGCATGGCAGTGTACAAGAAAAAAACTGCTTGGTAATGCTACCTCTCTCCACGTGCTTGCTCCTCAGAGCTTGTTTTTTTTGCAGGAATTGTTTCCCATCTAGTTATTATTTGTCATGGCAATACAATGAACACACAAAATTACATTTAGGTCTATAGATTACCTAGAGACGACTAGAAACACTAGAGCGAGCTTGTTATTAACTCTAACCATCCTACTATTTCACATGTCTATTTGATTGTTTAATAATGCTATTTTTTGATTAGCAGCCGACCAATTCTGTCACGCTAATAATTTATTGTAATGATGTGTTGTGAAATCATCAAGTAGATCTAAATTCGAGGCAACTTTTTTTAGTATGGTAGCAGTTACTGAAATACTTTGCTATTTACCGAAACCGAAATGTATTGACAAAAATATGAAAGATCTACTTGCCGAATAACCATATTGACCAAACTCTATTTACCAAATTAATCAACTTGTGACCATGACCCCTGAGTCGTCCGTGACGTGCCAACCAAAAGAAAGCTACCTTCAACGATTAGCTCTGAGCGGGATGTTGACACCCGACAAGATGTTCACAACCTGATAACTGAAAGCGACAGTTGTAGCACCCGCAAATGGGTGAATTCCAAGTAAGTTTTGAATGATTAGATTTAAATACCTGTCACGCTATAGTGCCATCTCAATTTTGACAACCTAAACATTGATTAACTTTTTTTAGAGAACTTTCAATCTATTTATCTTTTATCATGCATGGCAGTACAAAAAACACAAGACATAATAAAAAATAATATCCAGATAAGTAGAGCACCTAGCGACGACTGCAAGTACTGAAGCAAGCCGAAGGTGCGCACCGGAGCCGGGCAAAACTTGTTGTAATAGACACTCTGAAAGTCGTCATGCTAAGGCACAATAGGACTAGCGCACTACAATAGCAACCGTCGTGACAGTAGAAAATTTGATGCGTGAGGCCCGCTCCAAATTTTAAATCATTTGGACATCTAAGAAGCTCTCGGCAAAAAAAGACAAATCAGGCCAAAACAGTACATGAACAGTAAAAAAATTTACAGACCCCCAATTTGTTTTTTTGAGAGCTGCTCAGATATCCATGATATGAAAATTGGAGCGGACCTCACGCATCAAATTGTCTACTAAACACAATTTGGAATTTTTTGAATTATCTAGTTTTTTTTTTGATTTTTTCGTTTGCATTGGTGCAGATGAGCTCGGGTGGAGAAATGGATTTTCGTCTTTTGTGTCAAAATTTTGTCGCCAAAAAATCTCATAATTTTCTTAGTGCCTAATATACGGTGTCAATCCTCCCTCTAAGTATAGAGATGAATGTTAGGATTGTGGTTTGCTACTATCAGCACTCCACAGTGCATCATATTTTATATCAAAGGATTACGTTGACATTAGTTTATGTTTGCAAACAACAATACCTTTCATTAGATACACTTTGATGCTATTTCTAACATGAATTTTAATTTGAAATTTAAAATTTAAATTATGTAAGTTAGGTCAAACTATACATAGTTATATCAATTTAATTGCCAAAGTTGTATAAATAATGAAAAACACTATGTTCATCAGGTTCCATGTTCTCTTTTGTTGTCTACAACTGATCCAACCACACTAACACAAGTTGTCTCAAGTACAAATCAGTAACATTTGTTGATATTCTTTCTCAAATGGAACATTTAATTTTAGTACTGATATTTGTTTTTTTTGCAGGGTAAAAGGGATTGTATTACTCAAGAGCCAAGAAGGTCCTCCCTACACAAGCTAGGGATATTGTCCGGACCGGAGCGGAGCCAGACCACCGTACGGTCTTCCGTCCTTCCAAAGTTCGCCAACGCATGGCTTACATTATTCTGCTCTCGAGAAATATGAATAACATGACACTCTCTTTCACTCATAAGATGCTTCACTTCCGAGACCACCATGGCGTACTGTGAGCGGTCTTGTCCTGAGGCATTGATCAGTTGCACTGCCTGTAGACTATCGCACTCGACGATAAAAGGCAGCTCCGTCCATTGGAGGGCCAAAGCTATGCCCTCCATGCACCCAGCCGGCTCAGCATGTAGAGGGTCCGGGCACGACCATAGCGAGCAACACGCGGAGAAAATAATGGCCCCTTCCTGATCACGGAGCACCATTCCCGTCCCAGCCCTCCCGTCATCATGGGAAAAGGAGCCGTCGACACTCAGCTTCATCCAGTTGGCGGGTGGGGGACTCCATTTGTGTGCTCTTCGTGGCACACCTCCCACTTGCGATATAGGCTTCTCTGCACCTTCTTGTTGGATGGTCATCTTCCCTTTGTCCCAATCTCCCTACGGATACTGCTGGATCCCGAGCAGTGAGATTACGTAGCTCTGCAAAAAGCGGCAAGATACCTCCACAGGCGGCGCCGGTTTGTCATGAGTGATCTCGTTGCGCACATGCCAACATATCCACAGCAGCATAATCAGGCGCAGCCAGTCCCCTTCATTGCTTTCTGCAATTAGGTTCAGGAGCCACTCCGGGCCGGTGTTCCGGACTGACTCGATGTCCGGTATACTCCACACCTCCGCCATAGTCCGCCACAAATGCACCGCCCGAGGGCACCTGCAAAACACATGAAAAGTGTCCTCGCGCTCGAGACCACATAATGGGCATATATCAGTAACCTCCATGTGTCGACTGAATTTATTAGACCATGTGGCAAGGGAATTAGTAGCCAAACGCCATGCAAACACACGCACCTTAGGAGGAGCAGGGCACCTCCATAATAATGCCCAGATGGCACGTCGCCCGTCCGGTGCCCTGCTCGCTGCGACTGAAGAGGGACGAAGCTTGTCCTCAAGCGCCAGCCGGTACGCACTACGTACGGTGAAGATACCGGTACGTTCTGCACCCCATGCAAGGAAATCTGCCCCCAGCCGAGGGGACGCTTTAATCTTTAGTATCTCCTGAACATCAACGGGCAAAAAGTACTGTTGAAGTAGGGTTCCGCGCCATGCACCATGCTCGTCTAGGAGCTCTGAGACTCGGCGGAGACGGCACCTTCCCTGTTGGGTAATTGGTGGCCGACCAACAGGGTGTGGTTGTTGGGGAACGTAGTAATTTCGAAAATTTTCCTACGCACACGCAAGATCATGGTGATGCACAGCAACGAGAGGGGAGAGTGTTGTCTACGTACCAACGCAGACCGACTGCGGAAGCGATCACACAACGTAGAGGAAGTAGTCGTACGTCTTCTTCCCGATCCGACCGATCCAAGCACCGTTACTCCGGCACCTCCGAGTTCTTAGCACACGTTCAGCTCGATGACGATCCCCGGGCTCCGATCCAGCAAAGCTTCGGGGAGGAGTTCCGTCAGCACGACGGCGTGGTGACGATCTTGATGTACTACCGACGCAGGGCTTCGCCTAAGCACTACAACGGTACGATCGAGGTGGAATTTGGTGGCAGGGGGCACCGCACACGGCTAAGGAGCGATCTCAAGGATCAAGTTGTGTGTCTATGGGGTGCCCCCTGCCCCCGTATATAAAGGTTGGAGGAGGGGGGCTGGCCGGCCAAGAGAGAGGAGGCGCAGGGGGAGTCCTACTCCCACCGAGAGTAGGACTCCTCCCCTCCAATCCTATTCCAACTAGGACTCTTGGGGGGGAAAGGAGAGAGAGGGGGCCGGCCCACCTTTCCTTGTCCTACTAGGACTTGGGGAAGGGGGGGGCGGCTAGGCTGTGGGCTGCCTCTTCTCTCTTTTCCACTAAGGCCCAATAGGCCCATTAGCCTCCCGGGGGGTTCCGGTAACCCTCCCGGTATTCCGGTAAAATCCCGATTTCACCCGGAACACTTCCTATGTCAAAACATAGGCTTCCAATATATCAATCTTTACGTCTCGACCATTTCGAGACTCCTCGTCATGTCCGTGATCTGATCCGGGACTCCGAACAACCTTCGGTGCATCAAAATGCATAAACTCATAACAACTGTCATCGTAACGTTAAGCGTGCGGACCCTACGGTTCGAGAACAATGTAGACATGACCGAGACACGTCTCCGGTCAATAACCAATAGCGGGACCTGGATGCCCATATTGGCTCCTACATATTCTACGAAGATCTTTATCGGTCAGACCGCATAACAACATACGTTGTTCCCTTTGTCATCGGTATGTTACTTGCCCGAGATTCGATTGTCGGTATCCAATACCTAGTTCAATCTCGTTACCGGCAAGTCTCTTTACTCGTTCCGTAATACATCATCTCACAACTAACTTATTAGTTGCAGTGCTTGCAAGGCTTATGTGATGTGCATTACCGAGAGGGCCCAGAGATACCTCTCCGACAATCGGAGTGACAAACCCTAATCTCGAAATACGCCAACCCAACATTTACCATTGGAGACACCTGTAGTACTCCTTTATAATCACCCAGTTACGTTGTGACGTTTGGTAGTATCCAAAGTGTTCCTCCGGTAAATGGGAGTTGCATAATCTCATAGTTATAGGAACATGTATAAGTCATGAAGAAAGCAATAGCAACATACTAAACGATCGGGTGCTAAGCTAATGGAATGGGTCATGTCAATCAGATCATTCTACTAATGATGTGACCTCGTTAATCAAATAACAACTCCTTGTTCATGGTTAGGAAACATAACCATCTTTGATTAACGAGCTAGTCAAGTAGAGGCATATTAGTGACACTCTGTTGGTCTATGTATTCACACATGTATTATGTTTCCGGTTAATACAATTCTAGCATGAATAATAAACATTTATCATGATGTGAGGAAATAAATAATAACTTTATTATTGCCTCTAGGGCATATTTCCTTCAGTGGTATCCAGGGGTCCCGCCAAATGCGGACCGACTGCCCGTTACCGATGCGCCAGACTAAGCCTTTCTTCAGCATTTCCAACCCATGCACAATGGCCTGCCAAGTTTGCGACGCGTTGCTAGTGAAAATAGTATCTTCTAATCGTCCATTAGGGAAATACCTTGCCTTCAAGACGCACGTACAAAGACATTCCGGGTTGACCAAAATACGCCATGCTTGCCGAGCTAACATAGCTTGGTTAAAGAGTCTGAAGTCCTTGAATCCCATACCCCCAGCCGATTTGGGCCTCAGCAGCAAGTCCCAAGAATTCCAGTGGGTTTTCCTCTTGCCTCTGTACGCGCCCCACCAGTAGCTACGAATCATCCGCCCCAAATCATCGCAGGTGCTTCTAGGAAATTTAAACAAACTCATTAGGAAGGTGGGTAGGGCCTGCGCCACGGCCTTGATAAGAACCTCGCGTCCTGCTTGGGACATCAATTCCCCCCACTGTATAATTCTCTTTGTCAGTTGCTGCTGAAGATTGTGTAGTTTCCCTTTTGAAAAGCGGCCACTTGGCGTTGGAAAGCCAAGATATTTTTCCTCAAAGCTCATATTCACCACGTCCAAGTTGTGCATGACCTCCTGTTTGTTAGCTTGTGAACATTTGGGGCTGAACATTATAGAGCACTTGGCAGGATTTATGAGCTGGCCCGTAGCTCTAGCATATGTACTGAGTGCTTCTTTGACTTGGCCAGCCTCCTCTCCATTATCACGAAAGAACAATAAGGTGTCATCCGCGAACAGGAGGTGTGAGATGCCTGGAGCTTGGGCGCACACCCGGATTGGAGTGAGGCGGTTGGCTGCAATCTCCTGTTTTAGAATAGCATCAAGACCGTCAGCAACAAAAAGGAATAGGAAAGGTGAGAGGGGGTCTCCCTGCCGTAGTCCACGAGACGGTGCGAATGAATCCGAGAGGGCTCCATTGACTTTCACACAATACCTCACCGAGGTGACACACCTCATTATCCAATCCACCCATCGATGAGAGAAACCCATCTGTTGCATCACTCGCTCCAAGAAAACCCAATCTACCCGATCGTAAGCCTTGGACAGGTCCAGTTTATAGGCACAAAAGTTCTGCTCCGGGTCCTTCTCCTGTTTGATCGCATGAAAACACTCAAAAGCGATTAAGGCATTATCTGTAATTAATCTGCCCGGTACAAATAAATATTCCATATTTATACAAAAAATGTACAATATTTATGACAAAAGTAGACATCCAACTCTATTTGAAAAAATGTTAATAATTATATTGAAAAAGTTAAACATGTATTTAAATATTATTGATGCATCAAAATTGTAGAAATAAAAAAAATAGAAATGATAATTACATATTTAGAAAATGTTTAATATGTACAAACATAATGTTTCACATGTACATGAAAAATGCACATCCAAATCCGAGGAAAAACGATGCAAACAACACTTAGAAAAAGTCACTAAAAATGTTCTAAAACAGAAGAAAAACTGACTAAAACCATAAACAACTCTTAAAAATAAAGAAAGGAATACCTGAAAAAAATAGAAGTAAACCGGTGAAAGAGGTAGAGAAATAAATAAAACCAAAAAGAACTGAAGAAAACAAGAAAATAAAAGAATAACCGGCGAAAACCAGGAAAAAAATATAAAAACCTGTGAAAGAAAACAAAAGGTATAACAAGGGAAAAAATAAAATCAAAGAAAACCTATGGGGAAAAACAAAAATTATCAAACAAAAACAAATGACAAGGAAAACATAGACAAAAAAGAAAGTTAGAGCAGAGCCAGCCTATAGCAAGCGAATCATACGCTAATAGTCGTCCTGCTCGCGTTGCGACTGACGCAAGAGAAGCTATCATCTCACTGTAAGCTAGAGATGGCTCACACGTGTATTAGCTGTATTTGGTCCATCGAAGATCAGATCATGCATGTATTGCACATCCCTATAATTTGGTTTTGTTTTTTACTGTTGTAGCATTTGCTAAGTATATAGCTGCATGGCAGTGTACAAGAAAAAAACTGCTTGGTAATGCTATCTGTCTCCACGTGCTTGCTCCTCAGAGCTTTCATTTCTATTTTGCAGGAATTTTTTTTGATCTGCTTATTATTTGCCACAACAAGACAATGAACATAAAAACATACATTCCCTAGCGACGACTAAAAGCACTAGAGCAAGCTTGTTATTACGTCTAACCATCCTATTATTTTCACATGTCAGTTTGATTGTTTAATAATGCTGTTTTTTGAATAGCAGCCGACTAGATCTGTCACGCAAATAATTTATTGTAATGATGTAGTGTGAAATCATCGAGTAGATCTAAAGTCCAGGCAACTTTTTTTTGGTATGGTAGTAGTTACTGAAATACTTTGCTATTTACTGAAACCGAAATGTATTGACAAAAATATGAAAGATGTACTTGCCGAATAACCATATTGACCAAACTCTATTTACCGGATTAACCAACTTGTGACCATGACCCCTGTGCCGTCCGTGATGTGCCAATCAAAAGAAAGCTACCTTGAACGATTAGATCTGAGCATGATGTTGACACCTGACCAGATGTTCACAACCTGATAACCGAAAGCGGCAGTTGTAGCAGCCGCAAATGGGTGAATTCCATGTAAGTTTTGAATGATTAGGTTTAAATACCCGCCGTGCTATAGTGCCACCTCAATTTTGACAACCTAAACATTAATTAACTTTTTCCGGAAAAATTTCAGTCTATTCATCTTCTATCATGGCAATACACAGAACACAAGACATAATAAAAAAAAATCCAAATAAGTAGACCACCTAGCGATGACTGCAAGTACTGAAGCAAGCCGAAGGCACGAACAGAAGCCGGGCAAAACTTGTTGCAATAGATAGTCTGAAAGTCATCATGCTAAGAGACAATAGAACCGTCGACGATGAAGAGTGGCCTTGATAGAAATGATACATCTGAAGACATGCGAACGTAAACGAACGAGGAACAGGTCCAAGCAAATCCACCAAACACAGATCCACCAGGGACACATCTCCACATGCCCACAGAGGCATGCTAGACGCATCACCGACACATGGCCTAGGTGAGGAGAACAAGAACTTTTATTCCATCTTCAGGGAGCCGACGCTGTTTCGTCTTCCTGAGCGGGACACAGACCCTAACAAAACTTAAAAAAACATCTAAAAATGGAGCTGTAAATGGGGTATTTTTTGCACGATGGGGTAGTTTTTTAAAATGCATTAAAGACGCAGACGCTCATACATACGGACACACACACACACCCCTATAACGCACGCACGCACTCTACCCCTGTGATCACCTCCGAGAAACTGAGCCGACATATCATCTTGAGAGTGATGAAGTTGCCATAGACACCTTCGTAGTCGACGAAAATATCTCCTTCCACTGAACGCAAATCGCCGGAAGGGTTGAAATAAATCCACGAACCCTGATGGGCTAGGGATACCATTATCCTCCTAGCCATCCAACCATAGGTTGGTTGCACGATGAGGCAGTTGATGGAATGAAATTAGGATGCAATCTCTTTTGGCGACGTATTGGAAAAGGTATTCTTATCTCTTTTAGCATCTATAGACTATCGGAGAATATATATTTCGAAACTCTTATTCAAGACAGGTTTGTGAGAGCTTACTTTATGGAATGAGATTAGGATGTAAAAAATTGTTATTCGAGATATTTTCTGATTAATGTGAAAATTATATAGGCTAATCTACACCGTAAATAACTTGATCGTCGCAGCAAGTGAATGGCTCTAATTTGTTGATTAACATGGAAATATCTTGGGAGTCCCCAATTAGATAGATAGATAGATATAGATTCCTAAGCGAAAGAAAAAAGAAAAAAAACAAAGCAATCAAAACATTGATCAACGAAATACAACTAACATCGGCACCAACCATCATTTGACAGCACAAACTATGAGAAATCTGCTCCAAAAGCAAGGGCTCCAAGAAAGGAGCGACCATCATCACCCAACCATCACATCGGAATTTGTTGTGAATCCCTAATTAGTATAGGTATAGATAGATATATAGATTAGCACATTTCATCATCCTCGATGCAGGCTGCAGCGTGCAGGCGAGCAATCCATGGTTAGGCAGTTGATAGCTTCACGTAATCACCAACAAAATTAAATAAACAGTCCAAGGAAATGGTGGGACCGTTGATCTGATTCTGTTCTAACTTCTACGTGTGCCTAGCTAGCTTGTTGTTTCGAAGCAGGTTCGTGCTAATGATCAGCAGCCTATGATGGCATTGAAAGAAGCCCTGTACGGGACCCTCCACTCTACATATGCTTTTCCTATATAAAGCATGACTGCAAGAGATCAGTAGAAGTCGGTTCATTCATACCCAGAGACGAGTCCTTGTTATGCAAATGGCAAACAGCGACTATGTTCCTTCTCTGTCACAGGAAGACATGCACAAGCCACGGCCTCACCTTGTCAGCCCATGGGGTGACTACTTCCTCACCTACAAGCCATGCACCCCGTCGCAGGTGCGAATTTCATCAAAGGTTTTAAATAGCATGCAGGCCATAGCGGTGCTATAGTATTTTTAGCAGGGTCGTGCTAAACGTCTACTAGAATTTGTTGGCATATATAATGCCATTTAGTCGCACTGTAGCAGTGATATATATTCTGTAATAAACACAACTGACAGCTCTTTGAAGCTCCTGATTTCAGTCATCTTCAGCAGCGATGTGTGAGTGTGTGAACGTCTACGTCCTACTCATGTTTTCTTTAATGGAATATACATCTTACAGTCTGAGAAAGAACCCAGTCCCATAATATAAGACGTTATCACATCTAATATGTTACGGATGGAGTAGTTTCTAAGAAACTATAGAACTTGATTAGCATTATATATCTAACTTTTTATCAGTTTCCTATCATTACTCTTTTTTTTCTCCATTCCTGTTCATGGACTCCCATAGGAACGAATATAAACAGTATGTGAAACAAAAGACTGTAAATTCTTTTTCACATAAAATTGACGTTCTGATAACTTGCTGTTCAAAGAAACAAAAATTTATGACAAGTATTTTATAACAGGTAAACCGACTTGAAACAAAGTTTGAAGCTGATGCCCATGCATATGTGTGGGCCACTATACTAGTTAACTTCTTAACGACACATGACCTAGGATCTTGTGATCTCATCAGTCAACATGTTTTGTAGTATCTATCGATGGAAGGCAGGGCAGAAGCTAAAAAGCAAGAGGTGAGGAAAATCATACTAGACACTGCAAGTTCCACTGATGTACCTCGGAAGTTGGAGCTTATCAACACATTGCAGCGTATTGGGGTGGACTATCACTACCGACAGGAGATTGATGAAATGATGCGTGATATTGACAATGACAAACATGAAATTCATGACCTTTATACAGCTGCCTTGCGGTTTTACTTGCTTAGGAAACATGGCTACCCTGTCTCTTCTGGTACGTAAACATGCCTAGTTGGATGTCACAGAAAATGATGTTATAAAAGCAAATATAGTTATATTATTTACAATTTATAATGCATGTACGATGTAAACTATAGTGTTTACCAAAAAAAATTGTTACTTTAACATATTTGTATAATTATGCAGATATGTTTACCATGTTTATAGACGAGAATGGAGATATTATAAGCACTGATCCCGTGTCTTTGTTGGGTCTCTACAATGCTGCACATCTGAGAACCAGTGGGGAAAAAATACTTGATGATGCTATGACTTCGGCAAAGCGGCTCCTAGAATATATGGTGAATGATTTGGACCCAATACTGGCACAAGAAGTGCAATACACCCTAGAAACGCCACTTTTCAGGAGGCTTCACCGAGTTGAAGCAAAGCGTTACATCTCAGCTTATGAGAAAAAGCACACACGAAATGAGACCGTTTTGGAGTTTGCAAAGCTGGACTACAATATAGTGCAAAGTTTGTATTGCGATGAGCTTAAAGATCTTACGATGTAAGTCTTTTCATGGTATATCAATTAAGTCATTTATGACCAACATTTCATATATTTTTAACTCATTAAATGTGTTGTGCATTGACGTACTCGTCAACTTATAGATGGTGGAATGGATTCGACATCAAAACTAACCTTATCTGGGCACGTGATCGAATTGTTGAAATGCACTTTTGGATGATGGGGGTTTTCTTTGAGCCCCATTATTCATACCCCAGAACCGCGCTTACAAAATTGATTACCCTTGTGTCAGTTGTTGATGACTTCTATGACAACTATAGCACTACAGAAGAAAGTGAGATGTTTACTACAGCAATGCACAGGTTTACTTTGTCATTATAATACCTAATCAATCCATTTTGTTGTGCTCACTTGCAAGATGCTACAACTTTTTTTGCACATCATACGTCAAAATATATGTACCGTAATTTGCTTGAAACTATAGGTGGGACAAGCATGCAGCTGAGCAAGCCCCATCATACATGAGGCCATTCTACAAGGGTATTGTTTCCAGCATAAACTGCATTGAAGAGGATCTGAAACTTCAGCAAAACAAACATGCTGAATTGGTGAAAACATTGGTATGCCTTTCTCATCGTAACATAATTTAATAAAATTTTGTTTTGGATAGATGAAATGTATGTCTTCCACAATTAATTTATAGTTTTTTATGTAAAAAACCAATTTAAAATCTTGTCACAAGAATATTATCTTGCCGGGAACTACAAAAGTTTGAGTAAAATTCTTTGATGTCGTGCTCCAAATAAAAAAAGAGCTCTTTTAGGGTGATTGGCGAGTTACGCCTCGTAATTTCACGTAACTCCACCTCAAGATTTTTCTGTCCGTTAGTTCTGAAAAACTCACTTGAAGTATTTTTTTTTATAATCTCTACTATTAAAGCAGGATTGAACGTCGTGATGGTTCGACCTTCCTCGTACAACCTGCTAGAAAAGATCGCAGAAGCAGCCCAGTTCCCTCGTGGACTTCCTCCACGCGATTTAGAAAAAAAAACAAAAAAAATGACCCACTCCCGTCCCACGTCCCACGTCCCCTCTCCCAGTCTCCCCTCACCTCTCGATCCCTCTCTATCTCGTGAGAAAAAACGCCGCCGCCGCCGCCCCAACACTCGTCTGTCCCGATGAACTGCCCATCTCCATCGCCGTCCGACACTCGTCTCGGTCGCCGTCACGCAGCCCATGCACGCCACCCTTGTACGATCTGCTCGCCTTCGCCACCGCAACAGCCTGGGCCGATCCCCTTATAGAGCCCATCTGATGGCAGCGCCGACCCATCTTTTGATGCTGCATGCGGCGACAATGGCAAGGCAACATCATTGAGCCTCCGGGAGATGGGAAGCGTGCCCGTCCTTCAACAAGGAGGTGTCATCGGAGGTCCCATCTGCCTCTTCCCTTCTCCCAGGCACCTGCCGACCCGGCTGACCCATTGTTAACCAGTGGAGGTGTTCGAGGAGTTCGTCCCGGGCCTGCACGTGGAGCACGTTAACGGCTCCATGCCAATCCTGTTGTTACTCAACATCGACGGCCGGCTGGGGGTTCCCTCTTGCCGTTGAGGCCTTCCACGACTGAGTCCACCGTGCCACCTGCTTTGGCTGGATCGGGGGTACAAGTATAACTACCAGTAAGCTCTTTTTCTTCCCTCTCTCTGAAATTTTGTTTAGTTCTCTTCTTGATTTGGTTCCTAATACAGAACTCGAACCCGATCTTGATTTCTTTGTTATGACCTGCACTCTTATTGTTGATACAAATTCATCGAATAACTTCTAATGGGGACGGAATAATAATTATATTGTTCTTCTATTCCACGACTTACTGTGATTTCTTCATGGTTTGTGCCAAGTACTGTGCAGGTTCATGTGCCCCTGCTAACTGTCGTGTTTTTCAGGATCAAGAAAATGTATGAGCATGGACCTACAATATTTATCTATACATTTGACATTTTGGTTATTTCTCAAAAAAGAAAGTAAATCCATCATTGCTGATATGTAGATGTAGTAGAATTTTTTTTCAGTTTTGTTACGCCATTCTCTACATAGTCTTCTTGTTGTGATGCATAGGCCACAGGGGCAACAATCGGAGGAGAGTTTGGCGGATGGGGTGGATAACTGACGAGGTTACACGGATGGCTCTAGCGGTATATCAGACTCTACTTCATATTTCTCGCTGACAATAATTTCCTCTTTGTTTTGGTTTTGCTCAGTATCCCATGTGTTAGTTCTGCATGTAATTTTATTTGGTTACTGAAACTAGGAGCAGTAGTAAATCAGAGAGTTTACTGAAAATACTCCTACTACACGAGGTATTCCATATGGTTTTGGCAGAGAATGCAACTTATTTTTCTGATTTTTATCTGATATCCATATTTGTGTTTGTTGTAACAGCGATTCAATTTTTTGGAAAGGTAACAGCGATTCAATACCAAGGTCAAGATAAGGTGGAAGACTGTGTAAGCTCCACAATGCCGAAACTTTTGGTAACCATCTGTTTACTTCTTCCGACTATTCAGTGACCAATATATCCTGAAAATTAGCTATTATGATGTACTAAAATGCTGCTCAATCGATAGCTTTCTGTACACACACCTATCTAATATCTTTGTGTTGCTACTTATGATGATGTTGGATGTAGTACATGCCTTTTTGTTAATTCCAGCCTTAAGATGTTGCTCTCAAATTTATATAAAAAGTTAGTTCTATAAAATTGTTATGAAGTGTACTTTACTTGATCATAATAATTTCTACAGAGTATTTTAATGTTTTCAAATAAAAAGTATGTGTTGAAAGTAATAACATTAAGTATCTTTAGATTTTATTCAGTAAATCACTGCAGATAAACGTATGTCTATTTGTAGCATTTTATAGTGAGGTAGTGACATAGGCAAGTATATATGAGATGTACCTTGTGTTCACATAACCTTTTCCCAAGAAGGAAAATACTACAAAGGTCTTAGTGCTACATCATAGTTATTTTATTTATATTCATTATATACTCCCTCTGTCGCAAACTAAGTGTCTCAACTTAAGATAAAGTTGAGGTACTTATTTTGGGACGGAGAGAATAGAATACATCTCATGCCTTGCAGGCTTGGCTCCTTCAGTATCAATTGAGTACTTCCGATTGTTCCACTATAACTATATTAGAGTCAAACATAATGTTGATATACCCATGATTGATAAATTTAAGAAAATATGAGAGACCTGCACCCGCAATAATCAGGTTGAATTGGCTTTTGAGAAAATCACTGGAAAGTGGAAACCATGATGCTGATATACCTGTGACTGATAGTTCATGTAGTGCTGCATATTAGTACATCTATATGCTCTTATATTTCTTTACAGAGGGACTACCACTTTAGTATTCACTAAAGAGCACAAAAATCTACATTCTTCCAACTTAGGTTTATCTTCACTATTTGTTTTCTGGTTTTATTTTTTAGATTATAAACCACTTCTTTGGTTCGAAGGAAGAAATTCCATTGCTGCTTAGGACTTGGTGGTGAGTAATTTAAAAGGGCATGGTAACTATGACTATACATAACTATGCATGGCTTATTTTTGTTTTGAAACTACAACTACATATTAGATCTCATATGGATATACATGACCAAGTATTTCATGTCTCCATTGTTAAAATAGAAAAACATAAAAAATGATGTTAAGTTTTGAATAGAACACACAAACTCAACCAAGTACATCTGTGAAATCCTATGCAGAAGCGAATATATTTCCATTTAAGCTAGGTATGCCGATGAACACCTTGAAGAGGATTGCTCTCACATTTGAAAAGTTTTACCAGTCCACTGTTGATGGGATTCTGAAGGAAGGTTTGTTCCAACATCTATCTCTGTCATTGGGCTGAACACGGCAGACCTAAGGGAACATTATATTTATAACCTTGGTCAGAAGCTTGGGAAGGGCCAGGTTGGGACGACATACTTCTGCAATGAGATAAGTACATCTGAGCTGAAGGTTGTAGAGCTTGCAGGAATTGTCGTCAGTGCTTTGCCTATGTGCCATTCAGAAGAATATTTTGTAAGTAAAAATATTCTAGAGAAATGATGTGATTCGTTAAATTTCAAATTTTTAAATACCTACTCCCTCTGTTCCGGAATAGATGACCCAACTTTGTACTAAAGTTAGTATAAAGTTGAGTCATCTATTTTGAAACGGAAGGAGTACTTTAAAGTAGGTTGCCGAAAGCAAGGAGTAAATGAAGCCGTCTGCATGTGGCCAAGGCATGATACCGTTAGAAAGTACATGTGTATTATTCGACGTATGTGTTCAAGTGACTATTATTCCATTTCCAATCATGTGCTTTTGTCGAAACAAGTGGAGGGAGGTTAAGAAGATCATTGTCATTATGTCAGTAAGGTGATGAAGAGGGTGGATAGCGCTCTACAGATATAGAAGAGTGAAACATGTTTATCTTCTTTCAAAGTCATTTTCTGAATAAAAA
This sequence comes from Triticum monococcum, assembly GCA_034509565.1. Lineage (NCBI taxonomy): Eukaryota > Viridiplantae > Streptophyta > Magnoliopsida > Poales > Poaceae > Triticum > Triticum monococcum. The sequence continues at coordinate 36,406,582 of CM067842.1, forward strand.
AGTATTCATATTCTTTATTCCGTGGCAACGCATTGGCAATCATGGTCATTTTAACATATGGTTTCAGAAAATGTAGAGCAATATGAGCTTGTCATAGCAGATTTTTAGTTGGAAGAAACCATAGATTGAAGATGGACATATCAGATGTGCCTGCTTGATAGGATACTTATTTAGTTATGTTGATGCAGTGATGCTTCCTTTGATGTGGATATGGGTTATTTTTTTGTAATATTTGCTTACTTGCTTCTTAGAGAGAAATTTGTAACAGAGGGAGTATAATGTATAGAGAAGAAGGTATCATACTATTTTGTGGGGTGAGTGCATTAAGGAGGCGTTGTCAGGGCTGCAAGGGGGCTTATCGTGGGTTCGTTGATAACAGTGAGCAACTAGCAAGATTGGATAAGCGTTGGCCGCGAATAACAATGGTGAATGAATGTTCCGTGGCAACGCACGGGCATTCAGCTAGTAAGGGTATAATAGTCCTATCTGTCCTGCGTTGAAGCATCGAGCGTGCCCAGGCCAAGCAAGGCCCAAGACAGAGCCACGCAGAGTCCATCCTCATTCCTCTCACCCTCTTTCGCGGGCGATGCTAACCCTAGAGCCGCCGCCGGCCGCCGCCACTTCGCCTGCCAGCGGCTCCGACCATGACTTCCAGCTTCTCCCGCCATCAGCGCCCCTTCCCCAGAAGGTCTCCTCCTTGGACCTCGGATTAATCTCCGCTCCCGCTCCCGCCGGGTCCCTCATGAATCGTGAAACGGCGCGAGCGGGTCCGCGGTGAAGGCACCGAGGCTGCACCCACTGCCGTGCATGCCGCCCGGTGCAGGATCCTCGGGGACGTAGAGGAGCATGGTGGAGTACAACGGCAAGGGTGGGGTGGAAGGAGACGCCCTGAGCATTTATTTTTTGGACGCCCTGAGCATGGAATGACCTTACTGCTCCATCTCCAACATAACTCCAGCTGCTATTGCCAGTTTGGTCTTCTCTTCTACATTGATCCGTTTAGGTATTGCGCTTCTGTTTGTAGTAAAGAAATTATATTGTTTGCATCTGCCGTCTCTATATCATATCAATACTATCTGCAGATCCCAACTAATCAAGAGATATGAGGACAGGGAGGATGAAGGAGCCGCAGTTGTCAGTGCTGCGGCGGGCGAGCAGGGACGCAACTGGAGATTGGTTAGAGACTACAACATATTGTTAGCTTCATGAGGTTCGGAGCAACTGGATCTGGACCTCCCCGCAACTGACTAGAAAAGTATGCACAATTTATCTTTTATCTGCCCAGTTAATCCGTTAGTTTCTTCCCCTTCATCTAGCTCCTGAGTACTAACTTTCCAAGGCTTCCACTCTAACATAAAGAATTTTCAAGAATATTTAACTACTATATTCGATCTAGCAACTATTAATACCATAAAACTAGAAAAGGATCTCATTGTTTCTGGATAGGGCTATTGCACAAATAAGAACATTGTTAGACAAAAAAGACAAGTGCACTAAATTGTTTCCCTAGTCCTAACCACATTTTTTACCATATAGGCATTGCATAATTTAGCAAGCATATTCTCCAAGATATGTCCGGTCATCCTAATTTCCTGACATATTAATTAACCATTGACTTTTGTATGTTTAATCGAGCGGTCTCTAATGCTTTTTGTTGCTGCTGAAATTCCTTATTTTGCTATTTATCTGTTAGAGCATGCAAGAGTTGGCTTCTAAGCATAGATTCTATAAGATCCGCCACTGTTATTAATAACGAGTTGTTTTTCTCTTTGTGCTCCCTGCAACTGCAACTAGAATAAATTGGTTACTACCTAACTTACTATAGCTGTGTGGATCACCCAGAGTTCATGCCAATTATAGTTATTACGATATTAACGTCAATATCATGTTGTGACAAACTTACCTGCAGCTAGCATCTCATTGATCATTATTTCTGGTCTGTAGGATGAGTGAAAAGCAAGAAGTGTACTATATTTCCGACATGTAGCACCTCATTGATCATTATTTCCGACCTGTAGGACGAGTGCCATTATTTTCGACCTGTCAGGATCATTACTTCCAATCAGCTTAAGAATTTGACCTGTTTCGATGAAAACTTCAATGGTTGATTGCATGCTACATAGCAGGACACTGCAATAGCTAGACTGTTATTGATTTTCTTAGTGACATAATTTTCCTTGTTAGAACAAAAATGGGTAGTGGGTTGTGCTTTTCTCAATAATTTTCTTAGTTTTGCATGGGTTTGCTATTATGTTATATGGAGGAAGATATAGTCGGTCGATCCTAATTATCCTCTGTCATGTGCAGGTGATGACGATGTAATCTGAACTCTGATCTCTCTCCCATGTTTTCAGACAAAAATGATCAGTAGTCCTTGGTGCAATTTTACTTCTCTGTGCAGTCTAAAAGCTAGGGAAAAAATGGGGGCCATGAATACTCGCATTGCTCTCATATCATGTCCATGAATGAAAAAGGGTACATAGTGCCATCATTGTTCATCCTCTCCCTTTGTTGCGAGTGTTGTCTGAATCAACTTAAACTTAGCTGACAAAAAGGCTTCATGTCTCGTTTTTCACCAGCCTTCACCTCTGTGCAGTTTTCTTGGCATGGGATCTGGAGGTCTAGAAAAGGAAGCTTATATTACCAACTTTTGTTTATGTTTTTGTGAGCCATCAGTGCACGCACGCGATGGGTGATCTAGCTCAGGGGTCTAGCACAGAACTGATTTGCTGCTTCATGATGAGCAGGAAATGATTTGCTGCTTCGTGATGAGCAGATTGAGTGGACAGATGATCCGCAGGATGTTCAAGGTTCAGGTTACTGTGGTTTGTGATTCAGTCCTATCCTGAGACTGAGAACGGCTAGCTGCAGAAAGGAATCGGGTGTGGAGTTAATGGGTGACGATCATCAGTAGAAGTTTTACTAAAATACTGTCACACTTCCAACCTATAGTTTATTAAAGCTAACACTGTCATATCAGAAAAAAGTACAGTTTAATGTAAAAGCACTGTTGGAGACACGCATGTTCCAGTTTAGTGTAAATGATATGTTTGTGCAGGCAACACTGTTTTAAGTGGAAATTTGAAGGGAAAACCAGTATTCACAAAGTGGTTCAGTTCGAGAGAAGGTTGGAACTCAAGATATATTGGAAATTATAGTATGACGATTTGAAACATAGATAAAAAAGATTCTCACATCATTCCATCCTTTCGAGAACAAAACTTGAAGTGAATGTCACTAAGGATACTTTTCATCCTGACCCGCGCGAAGATGGAAGACAAAATTTCAAAGCCTACTAACAAAAACTTAAAGCCTACTAATGAACCATTCAACATCATCGTCGTTCTTAAGTTCTCTCTGCATGCAGAATGATCATACTCGTCCGGGCTCACTAGTACCAAACTTAGAAGGACCCATAAGTATCGCCCTTAGTGATTTGGGCCCACAAGTATTGATCTTATTAGTCGAGACTACAAGCACCGATCTTACTCGTTCAGGCTCACTAGTACCGATCTTTCTCGTTCGGGCTCACTAGTATCGATCTTACTCACCCGGGTCCACAAGTACCGATCTTAGTCGTCTGGATCCACAAGAACGGGTCTTAGTCCTTCGGACCCAAAGTATCTCTCTTAGTGGTTCGGGCCCACAAGTACCACTCTTAGTCATTCAGGGCCACAAGCACCGAACTTACTCGTTCACGCTCACAAGTATCGATCTTAGTTGTTCAGGCCCACAAGTACTAATCTTACTCGTTCGGTCTCACAAGTAACGATCTTAGTTGTCTGGGCCCACAAGTATAGTTGTTCACTTGTTCTAGTGTGTCGAGACTACCTGTTAAGGTAGTTGTGGTTCCGGATGACCGGTAATGCTACTTGTGGGTCCTGACAACCCATGCTCGTGGTTATGGGTTCAGACGACCCATAATGTTAGTAGTAGGATTGGACGACCCATAGTGTTATTTGTGGGACCAGATGACCCCTAGTGGTGCTTGTGGACCCAGATGGCCCATACTTGCAGTTCTAGGTTCGGACGATCCATAGTGGTGTTTGTTGACTCGGACGACACATACTTGTAGTTCTAGGTTCAGTCGAACCATATGGTGCTACTAGTGGGATCGAATGACCCATAGTGCTAGTAGTGGGATCGAACGACCCATAGTGCTAGTTGTGTGTCCATAAGTACCACTATGGCACGTCCGGGGCCACCAATACCATCCCATACCCCTCTACGCTATCCAGGCCACCAATACCACTACTACTCACACTCAATAACCCTTACCAACAAATACCACTAGAAATCACTCTGTAACCCTTACCAACAAATATCACTAGAAATCACTCTAGGTCGTCAGGGCCCACACGCACCACTACGAATAACCGTGAGTCGTCCTAGGTCAAAAGTACCACTCTCTGAGTCGTCCGAGCTCACAAGTACCAATCGTAGTTGTCTAAGGTTAAAAGTACCGCTCTTAGTCGTCCGGACTCACAAGTATAGCTCTGAGGTGTTCGGGCTCACAAGTATGGATCTCACTCGTTCAAGCTCATAGGCTTACAAGTATCAGACTATCAGTCTTACTCGTTCAGGCCCATAAGTGTCGATAATACAACCTTGAGTTGTAGTATCTATTTTAGTAGGTGATTTCCTTCAGTGACATTATAATGTAGATTATTTATGCCCCGCGGGTTGCCACTACATCACAAGTGTTCTCCAAGTTTTTGAAACAAGAAGTTCAGCCTCTGTCTAAACTAGGAACTGATGTATAGTTATAAGCAAAAAATATGGACTACAGATGGAAGAAGCTGTTGCTGGTTCCAACTCATGACAAATCATACATATCAAGTTTCCTCGTTTAGCTGCAGAATACTGATAAGGAAATGCATATGTACAGTAACTTCTTATAGACAAAGTATAGTAATTGCAAAGTAGATGGGTCTTTTCTTTGCCAAATCATCTATTTCCATATCAATGTGGTGCTGTGATCCTCCACTGATCCAACATAGATGATGACGCCATGCACCATCCTGCGCTTTTCTAAAGCCGGTGAGGTTGGGCCGTCTGGCTACAGCAGCTCCATGTGCCAATTTTTTGCTCGTTGGAGGGGTCCTTCATCCATACCTCCACGAGAAGATACTTGATCAATGGAGAAAAGGTGATCAAATTCTTAACAGGAATAATTAGCTAATTTCTATAGCAAACCAAGTGTAGCCCTAAAAAAGGCAAATTAAGTGTACGGATACACAAACAGATATATGCCAACCTATCATCAATCGGAACTAAATCTCATTTCCAGATTCAGCAAACCAACTAGTGCAATCTTTGAAACGTTCAGTCGACTGAAAATACTCAATATAAGGCGACACAAGTGTTACAGATATCTCACAGCTAGGAGAGAGCACTTCCGCCAAATATCTTCCCAGGTAAGGATATGTTGACTGGAGCCTCATCGTATATTTTCCTAGGGAATATAAATTATCACATATATCTTGATTTTCTCCCTCTGGCTCTAATGATGTGCTTTCGTATCCGTCTAGATCTGCAAAATAAAAAACACAGAAATTATATGAGATTAATTGTGGTAATCAATTCCGTGAAGAACAAAAGAAAAACTTACTAACTAGTTGTTCAGAGGCTCGACGCTGGAGCAAGAAAAACTGCTCATGTGTAGCCACTCAGGATGCGTCCTCCGGAAATAAAAGCATACTCAAAAGACTCTGTAAACGCCGAAGTAAATGCATTTAGAAAACAGTAGTAGCGGTACATATATAATGTGATACTGGGTTAAACAGAAGTATATAACAAAGAATGGAGCGGCTTCCAGATAAACACGTAATATATGAGAGATCTAATCTTTTCTTATGAAGCGAGAGGCACCAGAAATTTTGAGACATAAATATAAAATCATCCTAGTATATCAACTTCAGTACTGACCGCTACTGCTACTGCTACTGCTTCTGCAATTCAAGCTATTCAGATAGTTCAAGCTAGCTTGTTGTGGAATTTAGTTGGGCATGACACTGCAATGCAGAGAGTTCAGGTTAGTTGCAATCCAAGATAAGCAAACAGAGCTTTAGAAATTCATCGGAAAGTATGCAGAGACCAGAGGAGATGAAGTAATATAAGCAGAATGAAGTGAGCAAGTTAAATGTGTCTAGCAAACTGGGTGTATTTAGTTTCAGAGGATTCCAATCAGTCAGTTCTACTGCTTAATTTCTATGTATGACTTGAAATGTAAATTACGACCTACATGATTTCCTTGTCTTTTAATCACTTATTTCCTTGGAGACTCAACCATTTCCTTTTGATTTAGAATATTTTTCCTTCGGATAATTCTAGTGATAATTTCTTTTACATTTTGAGTACGTGAACAAAAGAAAATATTACTTCTTATACTAACCATTTTTATGCTAGATCTGCAATTATGAATTTAGTGACATAAACTCTGTAGCCTACTAGTTACTGTTAATTTTCAACACTTGTAATATTCCTCTTGTATCTCCTGTTATCTGGTACACATATGTGGAGTATCTAGTGTTGTAGAATTATGTTTGCCACGGAAGCAAATCAGTATCATGATTCATGCCATTCTGGTATAAGATGAACTAAACCTTATTCATCAACTCAGCAAATGAAAATACTGCATCCTATTTGTTATGTGTTCTGTTATCCTAATGAAACAAGACCTCATTGATGTGTTCGTGTTCCTACTCGAACCTGCAGACCATACAGAGAATATGCTAAATGGAGAACAAAGGGGAGAACTTGGAGCTTTTATGCTAATTGGAAGAGGGGGTTTACCTTACTGTAGATTGTTACAAATTCTTCTCTGACGCTGCAATCATCTAGTCCTCTTGGATCTTGATCTTGGGGATTCATGTCGGCCTCTTCTGGCGGACCTTGCCGGCGATGGGAATGGTGAGATAGGGGGGTGGATTGGTGATGGGAAGAGCTGCTGGGGGCCATGGTCGAGGTAAACAACGGCAGTGGGGTGAGCACGGTGGAAGCAGGCGGCGGCGCTGAGGCGGACATGGGGGAGGTGGACAGCGGCGCCATTGCAGCCATGAAGGAGGTGGACAGACGCGTTGGGCCGGTCATGGCGCACATGGACGGCGGCGCTAGGCCGGCCATGGCGGAGGTGGACGGCGGCGACGTGGCCATGGCTGAGCCATGCGGCGGCGATTCATAATCCCCGCGGCGGCGTGGCTGGCGTGAGTTCGATGTGGGCACCGCGGGTTTTTTTAGGGAGGCACCGCGGGTTATCGTGTGACGGATTTACCCTGGGAAAAAACAACTGGTCCCACTAAAATACTATAATGGTCCCACCGTTACATATAATTTTCCGTAATTTTAGTTTTGTAACTCCTCGTAACTCCTATTTTCCTACCGTCAGATCAGGGTGGATGAACGGCTCATAAAATCGCCAATCACCGCAACAGTTGTAATAAAAAAATAGATCAGGATTTATTTCCCAAATGGAGATGCACATAATACTAGGTAATTAACTATTGGCAATTATATAACCTACTTTACAATTCACATATTTTGCTTATTTATGTAGGTTATCGACCTGGCAAATTGCTATAATGTTGAGGTGAAATGGCGTGATCAACAATACGTCCCATCTAACCTTGAAGAGCACCTTACAATATCTGTTGGTACCAGTGGATGTATGCACATATCAAACCTTGCATTCCTATTAATGGGAGATGTCACGCCCAGTGAGGCTATACAATGGGCCTGGACATTCCCAAGAATGATCAGAGCCGTCTGCATAATTGGTCGTGTTATGAACGACATTGTGTCCCATGAGGTAATTAAGTATCATCATATAGATGTGGCATAATTGCACCGGAAAAATATATTCGGATATATGTAATTATTTTTGTTTTTTCATGTTAATGAAGAGGGAGCAAGTTTCAGAGCATGTGGTATCTACAGTGCAGACATATATAAAGGAGCACGGGTGCGCAAGAGGGGGCAAAAGAAGGGCTTAACCAAGTAGTGGAGGAAGCATGGTTGGACATCAATGACGGACTCATGCAGCCGACGGCTCATCCATTCGCAGTCTTGACAAGAGCGGTCAATCTTGCACGGACGATGGATTTCATGTACAAGCGCGATGATGCATACACCGACTGCCATTCGCTGAAAGAGATTTTGGACTCAGTATACGTCCTCCCAATGGATGTTTGAAAAATTCAAACATATAAATGATGGTGGCGGAGTTACTACAGCTGTTTACCTATACTCTCTTTGCTATTCTGCGTAGTGTTTGTTTCTTATCAATGTACTTCATGCACCAAGTAAATGTATTGGCCCCTTATCTAGTGCAATGCTTGTAAAATGTAAACAATTGCCATATTGCTTCTAATAAAAAGAAACTGTTTGACATATGACTGGAGGTGGCAACAAGTGCTAACGAGGTATAGTAGTATTTCTTTATGTTTTTTTTATAATCAAGTGGCAACGAGAAGCCATTTCCCAGTTCAAGCATATCTTTGTTATAACGGTTACAGTAGTTGTAGTAGCTTCAGAAACATAATTTGACATAGTAGTTGTAGTAGTTTCAGAAACATAAATTAACATAGTAGTTGTAGTAGTTTCAGAAACATAAATTGACATACTTAGAAATTTTTTGACTTAAAGCAAACCTAATTAAATCTACTAGGTACTATTCTGAAGCAGAGGAAAAATTACTCCACCATAATCGCACCCAAACTCCGTCAACAACCCACAACCATTCCACCCACGTAGCCATGGTTGCCCGCCCGCGCCTGAGACGCAGCTCCGCCCGCAAACGCCCCGCCTCTCACCATCAGGGTCGTTGCCCTACGATCCAACATCCCCACTACCAACCAAGGCACTAGCTTTTTCTTACTTTCCGTGACTTTCTCACTAGCCCATCTAATAAATAGTTATATTCTCTTTCACGTATTCTTGTTCGAGTCGACCTCACAGGCTATAACCAAACCTATAGAAGTAGAGCTCACCTTTAGTTCCCAAAAAGGTGGCACCGGCCAAAGTAGTAGGATCGGTACCCTAGGTGCTAAAGTTCCACCTGAGGCAGCCACCCCTACATGACCCCACCCTGGCGCCGCCCTCCTATTAACAAATAATTAATTATACACTAGCCTGTTGAATATAAATGATGAATAGATTAACTTCATATTGATGTTAATAACATGGATGGTTCTTAAGTCTTTGCGTGCTAGGCTAACCCATGCCTCCCGCCCACACAATTGACCAACTGAAGTGAGTTTCCGCCGTGTTCTAGTTATCATCAGGGTGTGCCCCACTTTAGCACAAGTGTTAGCATGTTGGACATTGTCTATGTTGACAGGCGTAGCATCTCAACAAATTCCCAATTTATCATTGCCGCGCGAAATCAAGATATTGGAATTGGATTAGTCAATCGATTCATAACTGCCTTTCAAGCACAACCATTTCTAGCACAACCAATATATATTAGAACCCCCTTTACTTGCTGAAGCACTTCTTGGATCTGTCAATTATGAGTTCACTCTGAACTGAATCGGATGCTAATCATACTTTCTAGCAGCAATTCTTCTCTGGCGAGTTGACGGCGGAAACACAGACGACTTCGTCTATGGTGGTGCTCTTCCAGTACCATGTATTAAGTTATGGGTAAAACCCCTAGGTCTAGACCTACACTGGTTTTACCTATTAGTGACGATTCATGTTGCCTTGTTGAAGGCACTGTCTAGAGCTTACTCAGGATTTATCTCTTGGGTGAAACCTAATGATCTGGCATATTTGGTTGTATTAGGCAATGATGGCGCTCATGAATTGTTTCCTATCCTAAGGCGTTGCGCTTGGGGAACCTTGTCGTCATCCCGATGTTGTCTTGTTGATGTTTTACTGACGTGGGTTCTTCACCTCGGCTTGAGCCCTTTGTGCCCTTTCATTTTTTTTCCTTTTCCTTTTCATTTTCCTTTTTCGGGTTGTGCATATGGCGATTGTGTACTCATAGTTTTTGCATCCACTTGATGTGAAATTATTAGTCAATAAAGAGTACTCTTTATCGACAAAAGAGATGAAGGGGATATTCCCTAGCTTCAATGAACATAGGAGGATGGAGACTAAAAAACACCAAAGAAGAAGAAGCTAGATATAACGTGGAAGAGGAACTCGGAGATTCAGTGAGATGCTAGCAACCAAACATGTGGATGATATGCATGTGTTGGATAGAGCAAAAAATCTCACAAAGGCCAAGAATCTTGACAACGGTGAAGATACTTCTGACAAACTTTCCACTATTCTTGATACTCCCAATCCCACTTTCTTGGATATTGCTATTGAGTTAATGATTTTGGTTGTTACTAAAAGTTAAAGGACTAATGTGTTTGTAATTATAGACTAGTGAAAGGCCCTGAGGATTTTGTTTAACTAGTGGGAGATGACATCTGAAAATGTTGTGAGAACATTGAAGTTTCCAGAAGAATTGAAAGCTACAGTGTAGACTTTGGTTTACTAGCTTAATTGTTCTTCATTTGAGTCGTAGGGCAAAGCATACTATAAAGGGAGTTTCACGTGAATGTTAGAGATTGGAGTCTTTTGTGCGTGCGGGGGGAGAGGGGGGGGGGGGGGGAATTAGCCAAACCTAAATTGTTCATCGAGTGTAGACCTGGAAATCTCTTTCCAAACGTGCCTTCTAGGTTCGGTGTCTGAAGGTTCATTTCTTCGGGACGCCCAGGTTAAAAGTCTCACTTCAAATGTTGGAAAAAAGTTGGAAAACTTACCACTTAAATTAGCAGCCACGCTATATTATATATATTGTTTACATGGGCAGCTTAGTAGCCGCCACCTTATGTTATGTGTTATAAAACATTACATATGTGTTTGTAGGTTACAATGGGGAGTAACTTAAAGTAGTAACATGCATATGTTACTAGTCTATGTTACTACCTCCGCAGTGGGTACTAACATATGTGTTGTGTCATGCATCACTTCATTTATTAGGTTGTAGACTCATCTTTTCTTGATATGTGTGATGTTATTGTAACTAGCTATGTTACCACATGCCTCTCTTTCTTCATTAATTACGTGCCACATTATCTATTTTGTCTAGATAAGTGTGATGTTATCATCTATATTATTCCCACTGTGGGAAGTCTTAGGGAGCGAATTCTTACTTGAAGTGGCCCCACTGATGGGATATATATGTCCCCAGGTGTTGTCAACTTGAATCTATTGACCGTCTCTTTTTTATAGTGTAATGTATATGTGGTCTAAGTTCATCGATCAATTAGGGAGCTGATTCTTGATCATCCCTTGCTTGAAACTGACATAACATGTTATACCGATAACTGAAAGCGATGGCGGTAGCAGACCCAAATGGATACGTCGATTCCAAGAAAGTTCTCAATGTTTATGGTTTAGTTAGCTGTCGTGGTCTAATGACATCTCAATTTTGACAACCGAAATATTGATCAGCTAGTGCAAGGAAAAGATCAAACCTTACCAGCCCGGTCTTTGTGACTGCCACTTTGTTTTTTGTGAAGCCCTTAGCAGGGGGCGGCTACCACATAGAAAAGCATATTTTGTGACACCAATATCCATAATATCCAAACATGAATAGGTGTATATATAGCCGGCCGGGGCGGAAGCGGAACGGAAGACTTATCTCAGCCTCACGTGCGGTTTCGTGGATGACAAACTTGCCGGACCTGCCTGCCATGGAGGTGTGGTTAAGTGTGTGTTTTTTAGCCCTATGTACGCTGGCGATCTGGCTTCTCAAGCTCTGGGGTGGCGAGAGCAAGCCGGCCAAGAAGCCGCCTCCTGGGCCATGGACTCTCCCCATCATCGGCAGCCTCCACCACGTCGCCAGCGTCCTCCCGCATCGCACCATGATGAAGCTATCTCGCCGGCATGGGCCGCTGATGCTTCTCAGGCTAGGCGAGGTCCCCACCGTGGTGATCTCCAGCGCCGAGGCTGCGGCCGAGGCGACCAAGACCAACGACCTCGCGTTAGCAAGCCGGCCGCGGAGTGCCACGGTGGACGTGTTCGGCTCCGGCGGGAAGGACATCTCCTTCGCTCCATACGGTGACCATTGGCGCCAGGTGCGCAAGATCGGCGTCGTGGAGCTCCTCAGCTCCACGCGGGTCAAACGCATGGAGGCCATCAGGGTTGATGAGGTGGGCAGCCTCCTCCGCGGTATCACCGCTTCCGCTTCCGCTGGCGCCACCATCAACCTGAACGAGAAGGCCATGGCGCTCAGCAACCACGTCGTGACGAGGGCGGTTTTCGGCGGCAAGTTCGCACACCAGGCCGAGTACCTCCGCGAGATGGACAAAGCGTTTACGCTGCTGGGCGGCTTCTCTCTGCTCGACCTCTTCCCGTCGTCCAGGCTGGTAAGGTGGCTGAGCAATGACGAGCACGAGATGAAGAGATGCCATGGCCGCATCCACCGCATCATTGCCGATGTCGTCGAGGAGCGTAGAGCCTCGCGAGCAGGTGCCCATACCCGCAGCAGCTCAGTCGCCGGCCATGAGGACATGCTGGACGTGCTGCTCAGGCTGCAGCAGGAGGACTCGCTCAACTTTCCTCTAACCACCGAGACAATGGGCGCCATTTTGTTTGTGAGTATTTCTACTAATTAATTTCAAGTATTGCGCAATTTATTTATTGATGGATCTGAATACATGCATATAGTAAATGCCTCCACCGAATTGTTACAAAAATAATCGGGATTGCTATTTCTCAATCAACTCCTAAACCGCCACCGGATCTGTGCAGTGATTCATGCAGTTTATTTTTTCCTTTTTGAGATTTCCAAAATGTAAAAGAAAATAAAATTTTCCAATGGTAATGTCAGCTGATTGAAACTATTTCTCAATGGAATGAGATCTAGCCACAGTAATCTTGGCGTTTTCAAATGGGGCAAAGAAAGTTAAACATTGCCAATCTTGTTGTGTGCTTATACTCGTTGGCATGAAATTTAGTTGACATGTCCGTTCGTCGCTATATCGATTGTTTCACTTCTGTTGTTTCGGTAATTTGATTTTACACATCAGTTTTTTTTATTTTCTTTTTTTGAGCATACATCAGTTTGATCTTGATATATAGACTCTTAATGGCGTGTGCTCAAATACAGTAGATGTATTTCGTTTTCTGTTGAACCTTTCCTAACCTAGGTTTTTTTCTTCAAAAAAGGGTTTTACCCCAGTCTTTGCATCAGAAAAATGCATACGGCTCATATTATTAAAAAAATCCAGCAACAAGTCTCCAAGTCTCGAAGTGTGAAATAAACAAATGCTCATAAGAGCTAAACAAAAAGCCACAACCGGCTGACAAATAAAATAGGAGCACTACATGCCTATCCTATTATATGACCGCCATCCAAACCGATTGAAAATATCCCGAGCTACATAGGTATATGTATTTTATGGTGATATATCAATATGGTGTCCAGTTCACAAGAGTAATCAGTACCACATAGTTTCAATTGTTCCTAACAAAACGGTGTACTAATCAGCATGCAATGTCTAGATCATATGGAACCAAGTTACTATATTAGTCTTCACAAAGAGAAATTACCACCTTCCACCATTCATATGTTTATATGTAGCTTTTTATTTTGAACCATTCTTGGGTTCACATTATCTTGCAAGTGGTTAATTATTATACTTTGCACAACTTCTGTTCACAGGATGTATTTGCAGGTGGTACGGAGGCCACGGGAAACATTTTGACATGGGCCATGTCAGAGCTTATGCGCAGTCCAAACATTATGGCTAAAGCACAACAAGAAGTGCGTGAGGTTCTCGGTGAAGACCGAGGTGTCATTACTAATAGCGACCTCGCTGAACTCCAGTATATGCGGATGATCATCAAGGAGGTCCTTAGGTTGCATCCGCCGGTTCCACTAGTTCCCCGCATGGCTAGAGAGGATTGTACAGTTATGGGTTATGACATCCCTAAAGGCACTAGTGTATACATTAATGTTTTTGCAATTTCTCAAGACTCTAGATATTGGGACAATCCTGAAGAGTTTAGGCCAGAGAGGTTTGAGAACAGTGACGTGAATTACAATGGCACATGCTTTGAATTCTTACCCTTCGGGAGTGGGCGGCGACAATGCCCTGGGATTCAATTCAGCTCGGCGGTCACTGAGATGGCATTAACAAACTTTTTGTATCACTTCGATTGGCTGCTTCCTGATGGGACTGACGCCGCTTCAGTTGACATGTCCGAGAAATTTGGGCTTTCGGTAACCAAAAGGTATGGCCTGCAACTCAGAGCTATTCCACATGTATGGTTCAAAGTTATGTCGTGAAAGTGATACACTGAGCTTGTGTTCACGTGGCAAAGCATGCATGTTCATGTACCCGCACTTTCAGCACATATATATATCAATATTGCAGTGTATATTTGTACATTTAGGCAAAAGAATAAGAGAAGTCATTGAAACACGGTTGGTTGTATTGTACATATATCAATATTGTATCTACAAAAAAATGGTTGTATTGTACTATCTGTGCTTGACAGAAGATATTACTGTACAAGAGTGTATTATTGTAATATTAAATAAGTGTGTGATTTGCCTTTGAAACTTGCTGGATTTCTTTAGGCGCATATGAATTGTGGATCTCAAACTTCTGTGCTTTATACAATTCACCATTTAGTACAGTCTTCTAACTGTAATAAGGCAACAAGACTACCTGATTCCTCATTTCGTCCTCATTCTACCTTCTCAGTCGTCCAACATAGGATTTTTTTTACTCCAGATTGTGTAGCTGTTTGTCCCTGCCACTAGCTCCAGCCGACATATTATGGGCCCTAGCCTCATTTTTCCTCCAATTTATGAGCTATCTAGAAAAAAAAAACGAAATAGCCTTATGGACTCTCACGGTGTTCACCTCCACCGACATTTTTTTTACCCAAAACCGTAGAACAACTGTTCTAAGGTAATTTTTCATTTATAATAGTAAATATGTACAAACTAACGAAACAAAAGCAGGAAAGAAACAAGCTATCCAACTCTAGTTTTCTCTAACATGGAAGAAGTTCAAAAACTAGAAACTTAAGACGAGAGGGAGGTCATCCATTGCTCCAGACTAGCAATGTTCTTCATTTTTGTTCTGTGCTTGACTAGAGATAGATCGTGAAGCAGTCCTTGTTTCCAGGCTTCCAGACTTGGGGTGATGTTTCTAAAAATCATTCCATTCCTTTGCATCCATATATTCCAACATCCCATGATCACAATGTCCATGCCAACCTGAGGTGGGAGTGCTTGTTTGAGGAACATAATATCATCAAAGGCAGATGTTCCTCTGTGCCTATTTGGAGCAATGATGTCCCAACAAAACAGAGCAAATTGACAATCCCAAAATAGGTGAATTGATGTTTCCTCAACATGGTCCTGGCATAGAGCACATTCATAGCTTTGTAACAGGAATTGCTTCCTTTTGAGGAGACTTCTAGTGCTGGTTCTGTCATGTAATATCAGCCAGAAGAATGTTTTGTGCCTGATTCTGCTTGCTGCTTTCCATAAACCTCCTACGCGTGCGCGTGTGCCGACCACGGCACTGGGATGCGGTGCGGGTCAAGGTGCCAGCCGTGCGGGGCGTTAACTCGACCATGGCAGCGGTTGGTGGTAGTGCCAGTGCCAGCGGGCTTGCATGGTGCACTAGGATGTATAGCCGGTTCCATGACCGGCGATCCCTAGCCGCACGCGGATCCATCGCGTAGGCTGACAGGGCGGCGGCGGCGGTGGAGGTGGATGCAGTGCGCGGGACGATCTAGCGCCGACGTCAAGCTTGCCCTTGCTCTTGCCGAAGATACCCAGGGCTAGCGTTTGCGTCGTCGATGGTGAGGGGAGAGAGCGTGGCCAGGTGTGGACGGGGAAGATAAGTGGATGAGCCTGCCGCCCCTCCCCCCACCCCCTGCACGCTTGCATTAAAAAGGATGAGCATGTCGAAGGCTTCTAGACGCTGCCATGCGGGCCCGGGTTAGGTGGATGCATTGATTACACCCGCGTAGGGTACTTGTGCGGCCGACATGCGGGCCCGAGACGGACACCGAGCGGACAACATGGACGCAAATCGGGCGAAAATTTGGGCTGCAAATGCATCCTGACGGAAGACAGACAGCGAGCAGACGACTTTTGGGTTTGGTTCATCGCGTATGGTTGCTGTTTTTGTCCGTTTGGACGCGTTTTGCATCCAAACGGACGCTCGCGGACAATTTGGACCAGCATGTTGGGGTTGCTCTAATCTATGTCAACATCTGCTTGTTGCAAGGGACTCATTGACGTCAAAGCTCTTTGCTGCTTGCTCATGTGTTGATGTCTACTTCAAATTAATGGCTTGGTTCGTTGGAGCAACTGGGTTTAATCCAAAGTTTTTTTTCAAAAGTTACTGATTTGGTCTGGAGAGTTTGGTTTGTATAAATTTGGATTGTGTTGGTAAGTTTTATTAGTTTGCATGGTCTAGGTCTTAAACCTTTTCCTAGCCGGCTTGACTGTTCATTGATGAGCATTTGTTCAGAAGTTTTACCGAACATTGAATGGCATATCTGAACATTTTTTTCAAATACTTTTGCCGGAATTTTCTTTTTTACTTTCCTTTGTCATATATTTTAAGATTTTAATCTCTATAGGAATGTTGGCTCCTGGTCCATCAGAGCATTGGGAGTTGACAGGCCCACCTATAAAAGAGTGGATCGCTCATGCGTGATTTTCTCGGGTCCACTCTTAGACGAACGTGACATTCATATATTGATTTATGTGTTACACATGAGAATACCACAACCACCCACAAAACAATTCAGTTCACCTCATAGATAGATATTGCCTCTATCGAGCAAGAGCGAAGCCAACAAAAAGGAAAAATCATCAGTGCAATTAAAAGTCAGCTTAACTCATGTGAAACACACAACGAAGCCAACAACTATAATATCATGTCGGACAAAAAGGAAGGCTTAACTCATGTCTGGACGATGGCGCGGCAAAGAACGCGTCACCCTCTAGGCCAGACTAAAGAACCTAAAGCAACGTTGTAGGCAAGAGCAGACATCCAATTCTTCTGCCCCGCTCTGCGCTTACCCTGAGTGGCCGCCGGCGCCCCTCCACTCTACTACTGTCTGCGCTCCCCAGGCAACCGAAGGACAGCTGCGCTCCTGTCCTCCATCTCCCACCTCTTCCTCCTCCTCCTCCTCCTCCTCTCCGGTCGTCGGCGATGCCCGACGCCCTGGCTCTTCCGGTATCCCTCTTCGAACTAGTCCCTCGATCCACCGCGGCGCGGCGGCGAGAGGTCCAGCATAGAATGGAAGATTGGGGAAGGCGGCGGAGGAGGGATTCCGGCCGGCGTGACCACGGCGTGGGGAAGGGAAAACGAGGAGGAGGCTCCACTGCTAACATGGGCTCAGTGAGATGCGGTCCAGTTTAGGCAACATTCAATCGGCCCATTTCCGTACATGGCCTTTTGCGTGGAAATGTAAGACACCTATATCTTTCCCCTAAAAAGACCCTATATCTTGAACGTTTGTCTTAAAAAAACCTATATCTTGAACCCTATAATTTGGGGAGGAAAATTAGTAGGCTCGTCGAGTGTCAATTCTGACAGAGGATTTTAAACCTTGAAGTTGTGGAAGCTGTTGGAATTGAATCTTAAACTTTCAATCTTTTAAATTGCACCATATACTCACTAATCCCGATCAATGACAACCAGGTCCTAGACTTGTTTGTAAGGGCAATCCCATCCAGGATTGTTGTTTCTCTTACTGACCACAAGGGCCCACATGTCATGACCGTTGTCTTCATCGATCTCTCTTATCCACAAGGGCCTACCACGCCGCCAACGTCTCATCGGCCTGCCCTGCACCTAGTCCTCCTCCTCCTCCGTCACCAACAACAACTCCTTCGACTACGATGGCCCCCAGACGACGAGCCCTATGCTGTCTTTGCCATGTACTGCCACTGTTGCCGAGATGCCAAGTGGAAGGCCAAGGCACCGCGCCGGTGACTCCTTTCCTGTCATGTAATGTCCTTAATTCGTGTATATATCTATGTACGTGATGAACTTCCGACCCTTTTGATTGGCATGCGATGATCTTTTGGTTGTCCTATATGAAATGTAGATAAATCTTCTCGGTTCCATGTATGCTTTGTGTTCCTACGTGCATGAATTTGCATGGATTTGAGGGGTGAAAATGAGAAAGACGGTTGCGGACAAGGAAATATGAGGGGCGAGCCCATGCCGGCCGGACGTGTCCACGTACATGGCTGATACGTCCATTTTGTATCATGCTTTTATATCGATATTTATTGCATTATGGACTATTATTTCACTTTATGTCACAATACTTATGGCTATTCTCTCTTATTTTACAAGGTTTACATAAGGAGGGAGAATGCCGGCAGATGGAATTCTGGGCTAGAAAAGGAGCAAATATTGGAGACCTATTCTGCGCAACTCCAAAAGTCCTGAAACTCCACGGAACATCTTAAAATAAATAAAGAAAAATCCTCGCCAAAGATGAAGGCCAAGGGGCCCACACCCTGCTCACGAGGGTGGGGGCACCCCCCCCTACCTCGTGGGCCCCCTGGTGGCTCTCCAACGTCCATCTTCTCTTATATGAAGTCTTTCGATGAGAAAAAACTCAGAAGGAACTTTTTAGGACGAGACTCCCCCGCCACGAGGCGGAACCTTGGCGGAACCAATCTAGAGCTCCGGCAGAGCTATTCTGCCGGGGATACTTCCCTCCGAGAGGGGGAAATCATCACCATCGTCATCACCAACGCTCCTCTCATCGGGAGAGGGCAATCTCCATCAACATCTTCACCAGCACCATCTCATCTTCAAACCCTAGTTCATCTCTTGTATCCAATTCTTGTCTCAAAGTCCAGGATTGGTGCTAGTAGGTTGCTAGTAGTGTTGATTACTCCTTGTAGTTGATGCTAATTGGTTTATTTGGTGGAAGATCATATGTTCAGATCCTATATGCATATTATTACCCCTCTGATTATGAACATGAATATACTTTGTGAGTAATTACGTTTGTTCCTGAGGACAAGGGAGAAGTCTTGCTATTAGTAGTCATGTGAATTTGGTATTCGTTTGATATTTTGATAAGATGTATGTTGTCTAGCCTCTAGTGGTGTTATGTGAACGTCGACTACATAACACTTCACCATTATTTGGGCCTAGAGGAAGGCATTGGGAAGTAATAAGTAGATGATGGGTTGCTAGAGTGACAGAAGCTTAAACCCTAGTTTATGCGTTGCTTCGTAAGGGCTGATTTGGATCCACATGTTTCATGCTATGATTAGGTTTACCTTATTACTTTTGTTGTCGTTGCGGATGCTTGCAATAAAGGTTATTCATAAGTGGGATGCTTGTTCAAGTAAGAACAGCACCCAAGCACCGGTCCACCCACATATCAAATTATCAAAGTATCGAACGCGAATCATATGAACGTGATGAAAACTAGCTTGACGATATTCCCATGTGTCCTCGGGAGTGCTTTTCCTATTATAAGAGTTTGTTCCGGCTTGTCCTTTGCTACAAAAGGATTGGGCCACCTTGCTGCACTTTATTTACTTTTGTTACTTGTTGCTCGTTACAATTTATCGTATCACAAAACTATCTGTTACCACTTATTTCAATACTTGCAGAGAATACCTTGCTGAAAACCGCTTATCATTTTCTTCTGCTCCTCGTTGGGTTCGACACTCTTACTTATCGAAAGGACTACGATAGATCCCCTATACTTGTGGGTCATCAAGACTCTTTTCTGGCGCCGTTGCCGGGGAGTGTAGCGCCTTTGGTAGGTGGAATTTGGTATGGAAAAATTTATATAGTGTGCTGAAATTTACTGTCACTTGTTACCATGGAAAGTAATTCCCTGAGGGGCTTGTTCGGGGTATCTTCACCCCGTCCAGTAGAGCAAAGAGTTGCTCCTCAACCCACTGAACCTATTTAAAATGAAACTCCTTTTGAATTTCCTTCGGGTATGATGGAAAAACTGCTAGCTAACCCTTTTATAGGAGATGGAACAAAGCATCCCGATGAGCACTTAATATATGTGGATGAAGTTTGTGGATTATTTAAGCTTGCAGGTATACCCGATGATGTTGCTAAGAAGAAGGTCTTCCCTTTATCTTTGAAGGGAGACACATTGATATGGTATAGGCTATGTGATGATATGAGATCATGGGACTATAAAAGATTGAAGTTGGAATTTCATCAAAAGTATTACCCTATGCATCTTGTTCATCGTGATCGCAATTATATATATAATTTCTGGCCTCGCGAAGGAGAAAGTATCGCTCAAGCTTGGGGGAGGTTTAAATCAATGTTATATTCATGCCCCAATCATGAGCTCTCGAGAGAAATAATTATGCAAAGTTTTTATGCTCGGCTTTCTGAAAACAATCGCACCATGCTCGATACTTCTTGTGCTGGCTCTTTTATGATGAAGACTATTGAATTTAAATGGAATTTATTGGATAGAATTAAACGCAACTCTGAAGATTGGGACCTCGACGAAGGTAAGGAGTCAGATATGACACCTAAGTTTGATTGTGTTAAATCTTTTATGGATATCGATATTTTTCGTAAGTTTAGCACTAAATATGGACTTGACTCTGAGATAGTAGCTTCTTTCTGTGAATCTTTTGCTACTTATGTTGATCTCTCTAAGGAGAAGTGGTTTAAATATCATCCTCCCATAGAAGTAAAAGTAGTTGCACCTATTAAAGTTGAAGAAAAGACTGTCACTTATAATGATCCTATTGTTCCTACTTCTTATATTGAGAAACCACCTTTCCCTGTTAGAATAAAGGATCATGCTAAAGCTTCAACTGTTGTTCGTAAAAGCAATATTAGAACTTATACACCTCCTGAGCAAGTTAAAGTAGAACCTAATATTGCTTTTGTTAAAGATCTCTTGTCTGATAATATTGATGGGCATGTTATTCAGTTCGAAGGTGAAACTGCTAGAATTGCTAAACCTTGTGATAAAGATAAACATAGACCTGTGGTAGGCGTGCCTGTTATTTCTGTTAAAATAGGAGATCATTGTTATCATGGCTTATGTGATATGAGTGCTAGTGCCAGTGTAATACCTATTAACTTATATGAAGAAATTAAGAATGAAACTGCACCTGCTGAGTTAGAAGGTATTGATGTCACAATTAAACTTGCCAATAGAGATACTATTTCACCAATTGGAATTGTTAGAGATGTTGAAGTCTTGTGTGGGAAGACTAAATATCATGCTGATTTTCTTGTTCTTGGTTCCCCACAAGATAGCTTTTGTCCCATTATATTTGCTAGACCCTTCTTAAATACTGTCAATGCTACCATAGATTGCACAAAGAATGTTGTTACTGTTGGCTTGGATTATATGGTTCATGAGTTTAATTTCTCTAAATTTAGTAAACAACATCGTGAGGAAGAATTGCCTAGTAAGGATGAAATTATTGGTCTTACTTCTATTGCCGTACCTCCTAGTGATCCCTTAGAACATTATCTGCTAGACCATGAAAATGATATGTTCATGAATGAAAGAAGGGAAATAGATGAAGTATTCTTTAAACAAGAACCTATTCTGCAACATAATTTGCCTGTTGAAATTTTAGGGGATCCTCCTCCACCCAAGGGAGATCCCGTGTTTGAGCTTAAACCCTTGCCTGATAATCTTAAATATGCTTATCTTGATGAAAATAAGATATATCTTATTATTATTATTAGTGCTAACCTTTCAGAGCATGAAGAAGAAAGATTATTGAAAACTCTGAAGAAGCATTGTGCTGCTATTGGATACACTCCTGATGATCTTAAGGGCATTAGTCCCACTGTATGTCAACATAAAATAAATTTGGAAGTAGATGCCAAGCCAGTTCGTGATCCTCAACGACGTCTGAATCCTAAAATGAAAGAAGTGGTAAGAAAAGAAATACTAAAGCTTCTGGAGGCAGGTATAATCTATCACGTTGCTGATAGTGAGTGGGTAAGTCATGTCCATTGTGTCCCTAAGAAGGGAGGTATTACTGTTGTTCCTAATGATAAAGATGAATTGATTCCACAAAAAATGATCACAGGTTATAGGATGGTAATTGATTTCCGCAAATTAAATAAAGCTACTAAGAAAGATCATTACCCCTTACCTTTTATTGATCAAATTCTAGAAAGATTATGCAAACATACACACTATTGCTTTCTAGATGGTTATTCTGGTTTCTCTCAAATACCTGTGTCAGCTAGAGATCAATCGAAGACTACTTTTACATGCCCTTTTGGTACTTTTGCTTATAGATGTATGCCTTTTGGTTTATGTAATGCACCTGCTACCTTTCAAAGATGCATGATGGCTATATTCTCTGACTTTTGTGAAAAGATTTGTGAGGTTTTCATGGACGATTTTTCCATCTATGGTTCCTCTTTTGATGATTGCTTGAGCAATCTTGATCGAGTTTTGCAGAGATGTGAAGAAACTAATCTTGTCTTGAATTGGGAAAAGTGCCACTTTATGGTTAATGAAGGTATTGTCTTGGGGCACAAAGTTTCTGAAAGAGGTATTGAAGTTGATAAGGCTAAGGTTGATGCTATTGAAAAGATGCCATGTCCCAAGGACATCAAAGGTATAAGAAGTTTCCTTGGTCACGCCGGATTTTACAGGAGGTTCATTAAGGACTTCTCAAAAATTTCTCGGCCTCTGACTTATTTATTGCAAAAAGATATACCATATATCTTTGATGATGATTGTGTAGAAGCATTTGAAATACTTAAGAAAGCATTAGTCTCTGCACCTGTTGTTCAGCCACCTGATTGGAATTTACTCTTTGAAATTATGTGTGATGCTAGTGATTATACTGTAGGTGCTGTTCTAGGGCAAAGAGTTGATAAGAAATTAAATGTTATTCATTATGCTAGTAAGACTCTAGACAATGCTCAAAGAAATTATGCTACTACTAAAAAAGAGCTTTTAGCAGTTGTATTTGCTTGTGATAAGTTCAGATCTTATATTGTTGATTCTAAAGTAACTATTCAAACTGATCATGCTGCTATTAAATATCTTATGGAAAAGAAAGATGCTAAACCTAGACTTATTAGATGGGTTCTCTTGCTACAAGAATTTGATTTGCATATTGTTGATAGAAAGGGAGCTGAGAACCCCGTTGCAGACAACTTGTCTAGGTTAGAAAATATTCTTGATGACCCCTACCTATTAATGATAGCTTTCCTGATGAACAATTAAATGTTATAAGTACTTCTCGTAGTACTCCATGGTATGCTGATTATGCTAATTATATTGTTGCTAAGTTTATACCGCCTAGCTTCCCATACCAGCAAAATAAAAAGTTTTTCTATGATTTAAGACATTACTTTTGGGATGACCCACATCTTTATAAAGAAGGAGTAGATGGTGTTATTAGACGTTGTGTACCTGAGCATGAACAGGAACAGATCCTACGCAAGTGTCATTCCGAGGCTTATGGAGGACACCACGCTGGAGATAGAACTGCACATAAGGTATTGCAATCTGGTTTTTATTGGCCTACTCTCTTCAAGGATGCCTGTGAGTTTGTCTTGTCTTGTGATGAATGTCAAAGAATTGGTAATATTAGTAGACGTCAAGAAATGCCTATGAATTATTCACTTGTTATTGAACCGTTTGATGTTTGGGGCTTTCATTATATGGGACCTTTTCCTGCCTCTAATGGATACACACATATTCTAGTTGTTGTGATTACGTTACTAAGTGGATAGAAGCTATTCCAACTAGTAGTGCTGATCATAACACTTCTTTTAAAATGCTTAAAGAAGTTATTTTTTCGAGGTTTGGAGTCCCTAGATATTTAATGACTGATGGTGGTTCACACTTTATTCATGGTGCTTTCCGTAAAATGCTTGCTAAATATGATGTTAATCATAGAATTGCATCTCCTTATCACCCATAGTCTAGTGGTCAAGTAGAGTTGAGCAATAGAGAGCTCAAATTAATTTTGCAAAAGACTGTTAATAGGTCTAGAAAGAATTGGTCCAAGAAACTTGATGATGCATTATGGGCTTATAGAACTGCATACAAAAATCCTATGGGTATGTCTCCGTATAAAATGGTTTATGGAAAATCATGTCACTTACCTCTCGAACTAGAACATAAGGCATATTGGGCTATTAAAGAGCTTAACTATGATTTTAAACTTGCCGATGAAAAGAGGTTATTTGATATTAGCTCACTTGATGAATGGAGAACCCAAGCTTATGAGAATGGCAAGTTGTTTAAAGAAAAAGTTAAAAGATGGCATGACAAAAGGATACAAAAGCCTGAGTTTAATGTAGGTGATTATGTATTGTTATACAATTCTCGTTTAAGATTTTTTGCAGGAAAACTTCTCTCTAAATGAGAAGGCCCCTATGTTATTGAAGAGGTCTATCGTTCCGGTGCCATAAAAATCAACAACTTCGAGGGCACAAATCCGAAGGTGGTAAACGGTCAAATAATCAAACATTATATCTCAGGTAATCCCATAAATGTTGAAACCAATATTATTGAAACCGTAACCCCGGAGGAATACATAAGAGACACTTTCCGGAACGTTTCAGACTCCGAAAAGGAATAGGTATGTGGTACGGTAAGTAAACCGACTCCAAAACAATTTTAAGGCAATATTTCTCCGTTTTGAATATTTAGAAAAATAGAAAAATAAGTAGCAGTCCGGGAAGGACATGAGGGCCCCACGAGGGTGGTGGGCGCGCCCTACCCCCCTGGGCGCCCCCTACCTCGTGTGCCTTCTAGACTCCGTTTTCTTGCACGTTATGTATTTTGGTCGGTAAAAATTCATTATATATTCTCCCGGAGGTTTTGACTCCCGTATCACGCAAATATCCTCTGTTTTCATTTCGAGCTGTCCCGTTGCAGATTAAATCAACATGTCTTCCCAGGATTCGGAAGGAGAAAGCTATGTGGATGATTACTTAGCAAATCCAAAGGTCTATGGAGATGTGGAACACGATGGGTGGACCACGGATGAAGAAGAGGACTATGAACCCAAGGGGAAGGAGGAGACGAGCTCAGATGAAGATGAAGCACCATTAGCTCAACTTGGGGACTTGCACGTGAAGTTCAAAAAGTCAAGTCTCCCTGATAGGGTAAAGAAACCCAAGTTCGAGTTTATCCCTTTTCGTCTCTTGCAGGAAAATAAGCAGGACCTATGCAAAAAGATATTAACCCTGGAGTGGGGGATTGATGATCTGAGGGATCAAAATGCCGTCCTCAAGCGCAAATTAAGGGAGAAGCCTAAGCCATCAACTAAGCCTACATCACCACCACCTTCTTCACCAACAAAGGAGATATAATCACATGAGTATGGGCACTCCCCTTGGAAACTGCCAAGCTTGGGGGAGTTGCCCCGGTATCGTATCACAATCACAACTCCTATCTTTACCGTTTTCTTAGTTCAATCCTATTAGTAGTATCTTGATCTAGTAGAATAAAGTTTATGGCATGATCTAGTTTTGAGTTTTTCTTTATGATCTCTCTTTGTAATCGAGTCCGTGAGCTATATATAATAAAGATTAGTGTTGAGTCAAGGGCTTGATTATTTTGCCATGATCTTGGGTGAATAAAAGAAAAGAGAAAAAGAATAAAAAGAAACAAAGAGTTCATATTGATCTTATTGAGAGTAATGACTTCACATAGAAAGAGTATGATGACTAAAAGTTGTTGGGAGTTGGCAGACATAGCTTTGGTCATTGTTGCAATTAATAGGAAGTAATAAGGAAAGAGAGGTTTTACATATAGATATATTATCATTGACATCTTTTATGATTGAGAGCACTCATTAAAATACGACATGCTAAAGAGTTGATGTTTGACAAGAAAGACAACGTAATGAGTTATGTCTTTCTTATATCTGAGATAAAGTATGTTGTCATGGATCCTCTAACTTGTTGAGCTTGCCTTTCCCCCTCATGCTAGCCAAATTCTCAGCACCAAGTAGAAATACTACTTGTGCTTCCAAACACCCTTAAACCAGTTTTGCCATGAGAGTCCACCATATCTACCTATGGATTGAGTAAGTCCTTCAAGTAAGTTGTCATCGGTGCAAAGCAATAAAAATTGCTCTAAATATGTATGATTGATTGGTGTGGGAGAAATAAGCTTTATACGATCTTGTGATGTGGAAGTAATAAAAGCGACGGACTGCATAATAAAGGTTCATATCACAAGGGGCAATATAAAGTGACGTTCTTTCGCATTGAGATTTTATGCATCCAACCATAAAAGCGCATGGCAACCTCTGCTTCCCTCTGCGAAGGGCCTATCCTTTATTATTATCTTCTACCTTATGCAAGAGTCATGGTGATCTTCACCTTTTCTTTTTCATTTTATCCTTTGGCAAGCTCAGCATGTTAGAAAGAACATGATATATATATATATATATATATATATATATATATATATATATATCTAATTGGATGTAGGGGAGCATGAACCATTACTGTTGACATTACCCTTGAGGTAAAAGGTTGTGGGGCAAAACTATAAGCCCCTATCTTTCTCTGTGTCCGATTAAAACTCTGTAACCACAAGTATTGCGTGAGTGTTAGCAATTATGGAGGACTAAATGATAGTTGAGTATGTGGACTTGCTTTTTAGCTCAGACATAGACTCTTTCCAATGTTATGATAAATTGCAATTGCTTCAATGACTGAGATTATAGTTTGTCGAAGCCCAATAAGGTTTATGATTTATACTTTTGCATTGTGAATAGATCATCACTTGAACATAAGTAATCATATGACAAAATCTATATATGTTGTTGTTATGAGAATAATCATGATGCCTTCATGTCTGTATTTTATTTTTATCGACGCCTCTACCTCTAAACATGAGGACATATTTATTGTTATCGGCTTTTCGCTTGAGGACAATCGAGGTCTAAGCTTGGGGGAGTTGATACGTCCATTTTACATCATGCTTTTATATCGATATTTATTGCATTATGGACTATTATTTCACTTTATGTCACAATACTTATGGCTATTCTCTCTTATTTTACAAGGTTTACATAAGGAGGGAGAATGTCGGCAGCTGGAATTCTGGGCTGGAAAATGAGCAAATATTAGAGACCTATTCTGCGCAACTCCAAAAGTCCTAAAACTCCACGGAACATCTTAAAATAAATAAAGAAAAATCCTCACCAAAGATGAAGGCCAGGGGCCCACACCCTACTCACGAGGGTGGGGGCGCCCCCCCCCCTAGGGTGCACCCCCTACCTCGTGGGCCCCCTGGTGGCTCTCCGACGTCCATCTTCTCCTATATGAAGTCTTTCGATGATAAAAAAATCAGAAGGAACTTTTCGGGACGAGACTCCGCCGCCACGAGGCAGAACCTTGGCGGAACCAATCTAGAGCTCCGGTAGAGCTGTTCTGCCGGGGATACTTCCCTCTGGGAGGGGGAAATCATCACCATCGTCATCACCAACACTCCTCTCATCGGGAGAGGGCAATCTCCATCAACATCTTCACCAGCACCATCTCATCTCCAAAACCTAGTTCATCTCTTGTATCCAATTCTTGTCTCAAAGTCCGGGATTGGTGCTAGTAGGTTGCTAGTAGTGTTGATTACTCCTTGTAGTTGATGCTAATTGGTTTATTTGGTGGAAGATCATATGTTCAGATCCTATATGCATATTATTACCCCTCTGATTATGAACATGAATATGCTTTGTGAGTAGTTACGTTTGTTCCTGAGGACAAGGGAGAAGTCTTGATATTAGTAATCATGTTAATTTGGTATTCGTTTGATATTTTGATAAGATGTATGTTGTCTAGCCTCTAATGGTGTTATGTGAACATCGACTACATAACACTTCACCATTATTTGGGCCTAGAGGAAGGCATTGGGAAGTAATAAGTAGATGATGGGTTGCTAGAGTGACAGAAGCTTAAACCCTAGTTTATGCGTTGCTTCGTAAGGGGCTGATTTGGATCCACATGTTTCATGCTATGGTTAGGTTTACCTTAATACTTTTGTTGTAGTTGCGGATGCTTGCAATAGAGGTTAATCATAAGTGGGATGCTTGTTCAAGTAAGAACAGCACCCAAGCACCGGTCCACCCACATATCAAATTATCAAAGTATCGAACGCGAATCATATGAACGTGATGAAAACTAGCTTGACGATATTCCCATGTGTCCTCGGGAGCGCTTTTCCTATTATAAGAGTTTGTTCCGGCTTGTCCTTTGCTACAAAAGGATTGGGCCACCTTGCTGCACTTTATTTACTTTTGTTACTTGTTGCTCGTTACAATTTATCCTATCACAAAACTATCTGTTACCACTTATTTCAGTACTTGCAGAGAATACCTTACTGAAAACCGCTTATCATTTCCTTCTGCTCCTCGTTGGATTTGACACTCTTACTTATCGAAAGGACTACGATAAATCCCCTATACTTGTGGGTCATCAATGGCCAAATTTGACAATCCTGATGGTAGATGCTATTGTACGTATCAAAATAGGACTGTGATATTTGGCACATGTGTGCCATATAAGCAAAACTACCACACCTCTACTTCTTTCACTTTACATGCATGCATACATTAGAGTTTTTTCTCCTTTCACGTGCATTTTTCATTTTAAGTATATGCATACACTGGAGCACAAAAAAGCTGATGTCTTTCTAAATTCTCTTTATTCCAAAATTTTAAAATGTTTTGTAGCTCAAACTAACGGTCTGATGTAAAAACCATTTTTACATAAAAGATTCGTCATGACGAGATCTTCGAAACTAGATCCCATGTTGGCATGTTCCGATGACTTTTTTCAGCCAAAAATTACCACACCTAGGCTATATAAGTTACCATGCTCATTATATACAAGGTACCGTGCTATTTTCACATAAGTTATCGAAGGCATAAAAATGGTTCACCGACTCTGCAGTTCATATATTACCATGATGTATTCATATAAGTTATCGGGCATGCGATTCTTATATTACCATGTTGTTTTTTGGTATGTGGTTCGTATATTACCATGCTCTTTGGTCAATGTTATATCGGTGTTTGTACATGAGTTATCAGCCGCGGTTCGTATATTACCATGATATTTTCATATAAGTTAACGGGGGGGGGGGGGGGGGGGAGTATGTTTTTAACATTTTTTTCCGCTTCATCAAAGTTATTGTGGTGTTTGTACGTAGGTATGTGATGCGTATGTAACCATGCTATTTACACAAAATTTACGGGGGTATGTTTTCACCAACTTCCCCACGAGTCAAATATTATCGTGATATTTGTATGTAACTTATCAGGTATGCGATGGGTATATTACTATGTTATTTACGCATAAGTTACCGGGTATCTTTTCAATATTTTTTCTCCAGATCAAATTTATCGTGGTGTTTGTACCTAAATTATCAAGGTTGTGGTGCGTAATTTACTATGCTATTTACATACAAAAGTTACCAGTGTATTTTTCGACCATTTTTTACTACTCTTCCCCAAATCAAGACTATTACCGTGCTATTTACACATAAGTTCCCAGGGTATAATTTCAACAACTTCATCCACCCGAATCAAACTTATCATAGTCTTCGTGCGTAACTTATCATGCCCGCGGTGCGTATATTACCATGCTATTTATACAAAATTTACCAACGATATGTTTCCGACAACTTTTTCCATGGGTCAAAACTACCATACTGTTTTTGCTTAAGTTATTGTGTCTATAGTAAGTACAGTACCGTGCTATTTACCTGGAACTTATTAGGGTCAATGTTCTTCAACGGAAAAAATTCAAGGTCAAAAAGTTACCATGTTGTTTGAACGAGAGTTATCATGTCTTCGGTCGGTAAATTATCATGTTATTTACACATAAATTACCAAGGGTATTGCTTTTCAACAACTTCATCTGGGTCAAAGTTATCATGGTGTTTGTGCTTAAGTTGTCAAATTTGTGGTGCATATATTACCATTATGTTTACACAAAAATTACCGAGGTTACGTTTCCAACAACTCTTTTCCCTAGATCAAAGTTAACGCGGTGTTTTTGCGTAAGTTATCATGTCTGCAGTGTGTATACTACCGTGTTATTTGAATAAAGTTACCTGAGTATGTTTTTCAACAACTTTTCTCCTTACATAGAATCGCTGACATATTTTTCAACACATTTTTCCTCCTTAGTCAATATATATTACCGTGGTGTTTGTAAGTAGTATTTTTTTTTCCGGTCTCGTCTCCGCCTGCATAGCCTCCTCCCACGGTGTTCATACAGAAGTTATCAGATATGCAGTGCGTAAATTATTACACTATTTACACAGAAATTACCGAGGTATTTTTCTTTGAATAAAATTCCTCAGTAGAAATTAGCAGTGTTGCAAATAAGCTATTAGGTCTATGGTGCATACATTAGCATGCTATACACATAAAAGTTACCGGCTATATTTCGAGAATTCTGTTCCTAGGTCCAAAAAATTATCTGGCTTGGGCTGCATAAGTTATCGCACCTGCAGTATGTAAAATTATTATGTTGTTTATGTAGATGTTACTGGACATGAAAACCTGAACTACTTTCAACATTTCAATGGGGTTTTTTAGGTCGGAAGTATTGTCCGTTACAACCAATCGTTACCAATATTGTTTACACGTTGCTTCCAATAAAACATCGTTTGATTTGTCAGTCTACTTGTGGGTTGTCAGGACCACAAGTGTGCTCGATTTATGCCATCTAGGCCCAATTTAGATCGATAAGCACTGATACAGTGGTAAACCGTAAACCTGAACTCAGTGCAAAAATTTACAGGGATTTTATGTTCATTTTCTACTATATGAGTAGAGGAGAGGATCGTGAGTGGGTCACCATCGTGCAGATCAGGGATCCCAACTCAAAACTCCTGAATCTTAATGCTAGTGTTTCAGGCCTTTGTATAGTGATTTGGTTGGAGCCTTTTGCAGTCCGTCGTTCATGCAAGTAACTGAACCGATTGGAATGATTAGTCTATTCACCCAAGCTTTAGACAACACTGAATCTTACAAGGGGTTGCAGCAGGGAGGTGAGCAGTAGCGGCAGCAAGAGGCGTTGGTGAAAAGAACAGGAGCAGCAAAGGTATATGGATTTGGAGCTGTCTCGTTGCAGAACAAGAGCAGCAAGGACGATGATCAATAGGAGCGGATGTGTCAAAAATTGAGCCGCCTCGCCACCGTACTTCTTTTATGTCATTATGTGCTCTGCTGCGCCCCGCATCACATGCAAAACCAATCTAGAAACAGTGAAACACCAACAAATCAAGCCGTCTTGCCGTCCTAAGGAGCAAAACGAGCACAACGGGGAGCTTCCAGTCCTGGGCTGCCGTTGGTGATGAATCCGAGGAGATGGTAGGGGTTTCCAGTCCTGGGCGTACCTAGACGTCGCCGTGGCCATCGAAGAGGTGCGACGAGAGGCGGAGCCCGTCGGCTTTGAGACCCAGCCCGCGGCGCATGGCGAGCAGGCGCACAGGCATGTCAGCGAAGCGCGGGGCTGCGGTGCGGGCGCCCTCCATCTCCCCGCTGCGGCCTGGCGGCCGGGCGTGTGAGCGCATCTCTTCAGGCCGGTGTGGCTTGCTGGCAAAATCCATGGCAAGGGAGATTCATGCGGTGGTGCGGGGATGAAGACGATCGGAGGGGAGGAATAGACACATGATCGAGATCAGACGTCGCTCGGGTATACGGTAGTTTTAGCAATCTACCACACGGTTGCTATATACATATTTCGATCAAAATATGCTGAAAAGCTTTGTATGCCTCTGTCTAGTGGTACGGAGGAAGCATCCACGCAGCATCACGTGCATCAATTCAAAGCGAATTTGAACATTTCTTCATCCCCGCCTCCAAAGATAACATTTTTTTTTCATTCATTCCCCGCCATCCACTCCCGATCCAAGCGGAAGAACTTGCGCGCCACTTCACCGCATCACTTTTTTACTTACTTAATTCCTCAGTCCTGAGAGAAGAGCAGAACGTGCGCAGGCAGCTCATCAGTCACCATGGACAGCGCAGACACCACCGTCGCCGGCGGCCGCGTCCTGCTCCTGCCGTTCCCGGGCATGCAGGGCCACGCCAACCCCATGCTCCAGCTCGGCCGCCGCCTCGCCTACCACGGCCTCCGCCCCACCCTCGTCCTCACCCGCCACGTCCTCTCCGCCACCCCCGCCACCCAGTGCCCCTTCCCCGTGGCCGCCATCTCCGACGGCTTCGACGCCGGCGGCATCGCCTCGTGCGCCGACACCGCCGAGTACCTGCGCCGCATGGAGGCCGCCGGCTCCGACACGCTCGCGTCGCTCCTCCTCGCCGACGACGTACGGGTGCTCGTGTACGACTCGCACCTGCCGTGGGCGCGGCGCGTGGCGCGGGAGGCCGGCGTGGCCGCCGCCGCCTTCTTCACGCAGATGTGCGCGGTGGACGTGGTCTACGGCGAGGTCTCCGCGGGGCGGGTGCCGCTGCCGCTCGCGGACGGGCGCGCGCTCCGGGGCAGGCTCTCCGTGGAGCTCGGGCCCGACGACGTGCCGCCGTTCGTCGCCGCGCCGGCGTGGTACCCGGCGTTCACGGAATCGGCGCTGTCGCAGTTCGACGGGCTGGACCAGGCCGACCACGTGCTCGTCAACTCCTTCCGCGACCTCGAGCCAATGGTGAGCTGACCACCACCTGTTTGTTGTTTTGACCAGCTGAAATCATGCCGCAGGAACAGGTATGCTGACATAGGACATTCAAACATTGGACTGCCAACAGTGCTTGAAATTCTTTTGTGTATCACGAATTTGATTCGCCAAATTTGGAATTGAGCAGGAGGCTGACTACATGCAATCCAAATGGCGTGCAAAGACGGTCGGCCCGACATTACCGTCGTTCTATATAGACGATGATCGCCTGCCGTCGAACAAGGCCTACGGCTTCAACCTCGTCTCGAGCACCTCTCCGTGCATGGCATGGCTCGACAAGCAGGCTCCTTGCTCTGTGCTCCTCGCATCCTATGGCACGGTCGCCAACCTCGAGACCACCCAACTAGAGGAGCTAGGTCATGGATTGTGCAACTCCGGACAGCCCTTCCTTTGGGTGTTGAGGTCCAACGAGGCAGATAAGTTGCCCCAAGAACTCCATGACAAATGCAACATGAAAGGCCTAATTGTCTCATTTTGCCCTCAACTGGAGGTATTGGTTCACAGGGCCACAGGTATGAAATGAACCCAAATTTCTGAGCATACAGCAATAAGGCTGACAATTCTTAGTGAAATTTGACAATGAATAAAAGCTAAGCATGCAAACCATTGTGGTGATGATGCAGGTTGTTTCTTGACGCATTGTGGATGGAATTCGACAACTGAAGCAATTGCCACCGGTGTACCCATGATCACAATACCGCAATGGGCGGACCAACCGACCACCGCAAAGTACGTGGAGAGCGCGTGGGGGATCGGCCTGCGTGCGCATCGAGACAAGAAAGGCTTGGTGAGAAGGGAGGAGGTGGAGAGGTGCATCAAGGAGGTGATGGGTGGAGAAGAGTATAAGAGAAATTCTTCTAAGTGGATGCAGAAGGCCAAAGAGGCTATGAAAGAAGGAGGGAGCTCTGACAAAAACATTGCAGATTTTGCAGCCAAGTATTTGTGAAATTAAGACCATTTTCTGATTAGAGAGATAATAATCCTAAGTTGCTAAGCCTACGCTGACCGTTTTGAGTCTCTTTTGTTGTAAAACCCAATCGGTTGCTATAAACCGCTACTTAATTGAGATATGGAACAATCAAAATAAGATATCTGATTAATAATACTCATGTACATATTATTTTTTTATTGATGATGACGGCGATTGACCAAGGAATGCATGCATGCTAGCGGTTCGGTTCGAGAATGCTCGACGTACAGCTAGCGGCCGGTCGGTCGGTAGGTCGGTCGGTCGTGACGTGCACACGCCAAGACTCGACCACATACGGTGCATGGGTCGGCTGACAGAGATCTAAGACGCGGTGCGCGGCCGGGATTTTTCTAGAGGTGAACATTTGGATTTTTCTACACCTCTGGCTATTTTTTTTTCAGTTCATTTTATCGCAATTGTCCCGGAATTGATCCCCGGCCATTTTTGTAGATTTTTTTTCTAATTACGTACTATTTCCTTTGGTCGTTTTAAAAATTTAAACTAAAATCATGAAACTTGTTTATGCTGATGACTGTCGTCGATCCCGCTCGGCGACATCCTGGCAAAGCGCTGGAAGGATTGGAAGTACCCTCCGGTGACATCCTCGTCACCACCAATGGCGAGGGACTTAATACCCGTGATTAATTAAGTTGAAACTACTTCCCGCCATGCACTGGTGGAGGTGTCCGTCCGCTTCCCAGGATATTAATCACGCATGCCTGCATGGTCCAATCATCCAACAAGAAAACCTCCATGCACTGGTGCAATACATTTTATTTATTGGTGGGAGGGATTAACTACTGTTTTTCGTATAGACCAATTTGCACGCGCCTAGGTTGCGATGTCTATTCTTAAACTAGTCACAATAGAAAGTAACTTAAAGCAGTAACATGCATATGTTACTAGTCTATATTACTACCTCCACAGTGAGTAGTAAGGCTAGTTGTAATGGGGAGTATCATATACTAGTATCATGCATATGATACTAGTGTATTATACTACCTCCCTAATGTATAGTATCATATATTAGTATCATGTAGTACTTTATTTATTGCCATGCACGACACAAAGCAACATAGCATTCACTAGTAGAAAAAACCTTCATTCGTCCTGGTTGGTAAGGGCCTTTTGTCCCGGTTTGTGAACCGGGACTAAAGGGTCGTTACTAATGCCCCAACCCTTTAGTCCCGGTTCTTACACAAACCGGGACAGATGGGCCTCCACGTGGCCGGTGCGCCGAGCCCAGACAGGAGGGCCTTTGGTCCCGGTTGGTGGCACCAACCGGGACCAATAGGCATCCACGCGCCAGCATTTCAGGAGCTGAGGTTTTTGTTTTTTTTTTGAAGGGGGAGGGGGGTTGGGGGTTTTGGGGGTTTAATTTAGGTGTTTCATATATTGTGTTAGCTAGCTAATTAATAGAGAGAAGTGTCCTCTCTTATGTCCGTGCTTGGTCGACGCTATATATATGTATATATAGAGAGGACTAGACACGCTAGCTAGTAAGCAAATGAAGAAAACAGAAGATCATCATGAACATATGCATACAGAGAGAAGTGATATCGACCACCTCTCCTTCTCCGAGAGATTGGTCAAACAACAAGTTCTCGTATATCTATCCGACACTACCGGCTACATATATACAATAATTATCTCTTACAATGTAATTACTGTCCTAATTATATATGAACACAGGGTCCACATAGTATTCTCTGTCTTCAGTGATTATGTGGTCGAGGAAGAATGCCGCCAATTCCTCTTGAATTGCTCGCATACGATCTGGTGCTAGGAGTTCATCCCGCATCCGAAACATCTAATTTGAACAAGGGAGTCAATACATATATATATATATGAATAAATGAAACTCAACACAAATGATGGTAATAAAATAAAATTGTGAATATTGTTGCTTACGCACTTCATATTGTTCATCAGAGTAGCCCCGTTCACAGGTCGTGTGGCGGATGGACTCGCAAATGTAGTATCCACAGAAATCATTCCCTTGTTCCTCCACAACCACTTTACAAGAAATAGAGGTCAATCAAACTGATAAGCAAGCATGCCAAATGGTATTAATGAAACTAGCGCTTGAATCACTAGGAGATGCGTGGAACATGTTACTATAGTACTTACTTTCGGGTGTCTAAATTGCAGCTTCTTCGGCAGTTCCAGAGATTTTTTGATGAATTTTCTCCAAACCCTGCCAGACAAAGAAAATAATTACTTGATATCAGGAAATGAACAAAGTTGCTGATATGGTGGATAATGATCGATTTAACTTACTTCTCGAGCATTTGAGTCATGTCCGCATAGTCCTGCGGATCTTTTCGTCTCGAGTCTAAGACGGTTACTAGTCCCTACTCAAGCTTAATCTCTAGGAGAATATAGTGGAACTTGCGCACGCATGCATAACTCATAAATTACATTACTATAACCTAGACTAATAAGGGAAACCGAGTATGCACAAGACAGTAACACTCACTTGAAGTTGTAAGGAAAGAGTATTATATCTTTGTTTTCATTTATTACCAACAATCGTAGCAAGTTGGGCTCGGTATCTTCGGCACGATATTTAACCTCAGTTGCATCTATGAGATTTGTGTTAATGAACCCAATATCACCGATTTGTCTTTTCTTCAATTCGGTGATCTTCAATTTGCATAATATAGTGAGGATAATTATAAATACATGCAATGAAAGAGCTGACCTATATAGAGAGCCTTAATGACAAAAGTAGTACTACTTACAGACAGTAGCAAGTGACCGTTGCTTTATCGAGGGCATTTTGATTGAAAAACTGGAAGAACTCCTCAAATGGAACATTCAACAGTTCAATTCCAACGAGGTCATGCTCCTCCCTAACTCTCAGCGTCAAAGTATTCCTCCCCCCCCCCCAGACTCTCTGCAGGTTTCAATGTACCAATCATGAAATCTTCGCATCATCATTGTTAGAGATCATTCATCTTTGATGAGAGGCTTCCCGTACTCGTATTTGTGTTCCTCCACATCCAAGAACTCATAATGTACATTGTCGGGCAGGTAATCTCCAAGATTGCTATAACCGGGCACCATCCTCGGATCATTAGTAGGCACCTTGAGCGGGGGTCACGATTGGTTCGCTTGTTCGTCGAGCTGGGGAATTTTTTTCCCAGCTCGTCGTTCTTTTAACCTTTGATCACTGACAGTACTTCCCGACCGCTCCTCTTCGACAAATGACTTTGCAATAATGCGGTCATAGTTGCCTTTCGGCGGAGACTTTGCTGGTTTTTTCAGGGCAGCCAGAGTGCGCTTCGCTTTCACCGGATCTACCTTCTCCTCCGGAGGTGGATTTTTCTTTGCTTTCACCCCTTCAAAGAATTTCCTCACTTCGGCTCGCGCGATCTTGGCGTTCTCCTCCGGGGTCCTCTCGTATGGTAACTTCTCTGGAGTCTTCAGAGAAGGACCGAATCTGTATTGCCTCCCGCCTCTGGCTGTACTGCTAGACGCCGGGAGAGTAGACGGAGCGGCTGCGGCTGTCTTCTTTCCTTGCTTACGAGGCAGAGGAGAAGGACTATGACGTGCCGGAGCAGCCGGAGCGGCGGCGGGTCTCTTCCGCCCTTGCTGATGATACGTCTCCAACGTATCTATAATTTTTGATTGCTCCATGCTATATTATCTACTGTTTTGGGCAATATTGGGCTTTATTATCCACTTTTATATTATTTTGGGACTAACCTATTAACCAGAGGCCCAGCCCAGATTTGCTGTTTTATGCCTATTTCAGTGTTTTGAAGAAAAGGAATATCAGACGGAGTCGAAACGGAACGAAATCAACTGGAGAAGTTATTTTTGGAAGGAAACACACCTGATGGACTTGGACCCCACGTCAAGGAAGGAACGAGGTGCTCACGAGGGTGGGGGGCACCCCCCCTAGGGCGCGCCCCCCTGTCTCGTGGGTCCCTCGTGGCTCCCCTGACGTACCTCCTGCACCCATATATACCTACGTGACCTAAAACTTCCAGAACGCACAATAGATCGGGAGTTCCGCTGCCAGAAGCCTCTGTAGCCACCAAAAACCAATCTAGACACGTTCCGGCACCCTGCCGGAGGGGGCAATCCTTCTCCGGTGGCCATCTTCATCATCCCGGCGCTCTCCATGATGAGGAGGGAGTAGTTCTCCCTCGGGGCTGAGGGTATGTACCAGTAGCTATGTGTTTGATCTCTCTCTCTCTCTCTCTCTCTCTCTCTCTCTCTCTCTCGTGTTCTTAAGATGATACGATCTTGATGTATCTTGAGCTTTGCTATTATAGTTGGATCTTATGTTTCTCCTCCCCCTCTTCTCTCTTGTAATGAATTGAGTTTCCCCTTTGTAGTAATCTTATCGGATTGAGTCTTTAAAGATTTGAGAACACTTGATGTATGTCTTGCCGTGGATATCTGTGGTGACAATTGTTGCGGAACGTAGTAATTTCAAAATTTTCCTACGCACACGCAAGATCATGGTGATGCATAGCAACGAGAGGGGAGAGTGTTGTCTACGTACCAACGCAGACCGACTACGGAAGCGATCACACAACATAGAGGAAGTAGTCGTACGTCTTCTTTCCGATCCGACCGATCCAAGCACCGTTACTCCGGCACCTCCGAGTTCTTAGCACACGTTCAGCTCGATGACGATCCTCGGGCTCCGATCCAGCAAAGCGTCGAGGAAGAGTTCCGTCAGCACGACGGCGTGGTGACGATCTTAATGTACTACCGACGCAGGGCTTCGCCTAAGCACTACAATGGTATGATCGAGGTGGAATTTGGTGGCAGGGGGCACCGCACACGGCTAAGGAACGATCTCAAGGATCAACTTGTGTGTCTATGGGGTGCCCCCTGCCCTTGTATATAAAGGATGGAGGAGGAGGAGGCCGGCCAAGGCAAAGGTGCGGCCAGGATAGGGAGTCCTACTAGGACTGCAAGTCCTAGTAGGAGTCCACCAAGAGGGGAGGAAGGGAGAAGGAATAGGAGGAGAAGGAGAGGTGGCCGGCCCCCTTTTCCCTGGTCCAATTCAGACCAAAGGGGAGGGGGGGCGCAGCAGCCTTTTTCCTCTTCCCACTAAAGCCCATCAAGGCCCATTACTTCTCCCGTAACTACCCGGTACTCCGAAAAATACCCGAATCACTGGGAACCTTTCCGATGTCCGAATATAGTCGTCCAATATATCGATCTTTACGTCTCGACCATTTCGAGACTCCTCGTCATGTCCCCGATCTCATCCGGGACTCCGAACTCCTTCGGTACATCAAAACTCATAAACTCATAATATAACTGTGATCGAAACCTTAAGCGTGCGGACCCTACGGTTCGAGAACAATGTAGACATGACCGAGACACGTCTCCGGTCAATAACCAATAGCGGGACCTGGATGCCTATATTGGCTCCTACATATTCTACGAAGATCTTTATCGGTCAGACCGCATAACAACATACGTTGTTCCCTTTGTCATCGGTATGTTACTTGCCCGAGATTCAATCGTCGGTATCCAATACCTAGTTCAATCTCGTTACCGGCAAGTCTCTTTACTCGTTCCGTAATACATCATCTCACAACTAACATATTAGTTGCAGTGCTTGCAAGGCTTATGTGATGAGCATTACCGAGAGGGCCCAGAGATACCTCTCCGACAATCGGAGTGACAAATCCTATTCTCGAAATACGCCAACCCAACATCTACCATTGGAGACACCTGTAGTACTCCTTTATAATCACCCAGTTACGTTGTGATGTTTGGTAGTACCCAAAGTGTTCCTTCGGTAAATGGGAGTTGCATAATCTCATAGTCATAGGAACATGTATAAGTCATGAAGAAAAGCAATAGCAACATACTAAACGATCGGGTGCTAAGCTAATGGAATGGGTCTTGTCAATCAGATCATTCAACTAATGATGTGACCTCGTTAATCAAATAACAACTCTTTGTTCATGGTTAGGAAGCATAACCATCTTTGATTAACGAGCTAGTCAAGTAGAGGCATACTAGTGACACTCTGTTTGTCTATGTATTCACACATGTATTATGTTTCCGGTTAATACAATTCTAGCATGAATAATAAACATTTATCATGATATAAGGAAATAAATAATAACTTTATTATTGCCTCTAGGGCATATTTCCTTCAGTCTCCCACTTGCACTAGAGTCAATAATCTAGTTCACATCGCCATGTGATTTAACAGCAATAGTTCACATCACCATGTGATTAACACCCATAGTTCACATCGTCATGTGACCAACACTCAAAAGGTTTACTAGAGTCAGCAATCTAGTTCACATATCTATGTGATTAACACCCAAAGAGTACTAAGGTGTGATCATGTTTTGCTTGTGAGATAATTTTAGTCAACGGGTCTGTTACATTTAGATCCGTATGTATTTCGCAAAATTCTATGTCTATAATACTCTGCACGGAGCTACTCTAGCTAATTGCTCCCACTTTCAATATGCATCTAGATCGAGACTTAGAGTCATCCAGATCAGTGTCAAAACTTGCATCGACGTAACCCTTTACAGCGAACCTTTTTGTCACCTCCATAATCGAGAAACATATCCTTATTCCACTAAGGATAATTTTGACCGCTGTCCAGTGATCTACTCCTAGATCACTATTGTACTCCCTTGCCAAATCAGTGCAGGGTATACAATAGATCTGGTATACAGCATGACATACTTTATAGAACCTATGGCCAAGGCATAGGGAATGACTTTCATTCTCTTTCTATCTTCTGCCGTGGTCGGGCTTTGAGTCTTACTCAACTTCACACCTCATAATATAGGCAAGAACTCTTTCTTTGATTGCTCCATTTTGAACTACTTCAAAATCTTGTCAAGGTATGTACTCATTGTAAAAACTTATCAAGCGTCTTGATCTATCTCTATAGATCTTGAAGCTCAATATGTAAGCAGCTTCACCGAAGTCTTTCTTTGAAAAACTCCTTTCAAACACTCCTTTATGCTTTACAGAATAATTCTACATTATTTCCGATCAACAATATGTCATTCACATATACTTATCAGAAATGTTGTAGTGCTCCCACTCACTTTCTTGTAAATACAGGCTTCACCGCAAGTCTGTATAAAACTATATGCTTTGATCAACTTATCAAAGCGTATATTCCAACTCCGAGATGCTTGCACCAGTCCACAGATGGATCGCTGGAGCTTGCACATTTTGTTAGCATCTTTCGGATTGACAAAACCTTCTAGTTGCATCACATACAACTCTTCTTTAATAAACCCATTAAGGAATGTAGTTTTTTTATCCATTTGCCAGATTTCATAAAATGCGGCAATTGCTAACATGATTCGGACAGACTTAAGCATAGATACGAGTGAGAAAAACTCATCGTAGTCAACACCTTGAACTTGTCGAAAACCTTTTTCGACAATTCTAGCTTTGTAGATAGTAACACTACTATCAGCGTCCGTCTTCCTCTTGAAGATCCATTTATTTTCTATGGTTTGCCGATCATCGGGAAAATCCATCAAAGTCCATACTTTGTTCTCATACATGGATCATATCTCAGATTTCATGGCCTCAAACCATTTCGCGGAATCTGGGCTCATCATCGCTTCCTCATAGTTCGTAGGTTCATCATGAACTAGTAGCATGACTTCCAGAAAAGGATTACCGTACCACTCTGGCGCGGATCTTACTCTGGTTGATCTACGAGGTTCAGTAGTATCTTGTTCTGAAGTTTCATGATCATCATCATTAGCTTCCTCACTAACTGGTGTAGGTGTCACAGAAACAGTTTTCTGTGATGTACTACTTTCCAATAAGGGAGCAGGTACAGTTACCTCGTCAAGTTCTACTTTCCTCCCACTCACTTCTTTCGAGAGAAACTCCTTCTCCAGAAAGTTTCCGAATTTTAGCAACAAGTC
Source organism: Triticum monococcum (assembly GCA_034509565.1). Taxonomy (NCBI): domain Eukaryota; kingdom Viridiplantae; phylum Streptophyta; class Magnoliopsida; order Poales; family Poaceae; genus Triticum; species Triticum monococcum. The sequence continues at coordinate 36,448,120 of CM067842.1, forward strand.
TTGCCTTCGGATCTGTGATAGAAGGTGTATCCAATAGTTTCCTTTGGATATCCTATGAAGACGCACTTCTCCGATTTGAGTTTGAGCTTATCAGGATGAAACTTTTCATATAAGCATCGCAACCCCAAACTTTAAGAAACGACAACTTAGGTTTCTTGCCAAACCATAGTTCACACGGTGTCGTCTCGACGGATTTAGATGGTGCCCTATTTAACGTGAATGCAGCTGTCTCTAATGCATAACCCCAAAACGATAGTGGTAAATCGGTAAGAAACATCATAGATTGCACTATATCCAATATAGTACGGTTATGACGTTCGGACACACCATTATGCTGTGGTGTTCCAGGTGGCGTGAGTAGTGAAACTATTTCACATTGTTTTAACTGAAGACCAAACTCGTAACTCAAATATTTTACCTCTGCGATCATATCGTAGAAACTTTTATTTTCTTGTCATGATGGTTTTTCCACTTCACTCTGAAATTCTTTGAACTGTTCAAATGTTTCAGACTTATGTTTCATCAAGTAGATATCGCCATATCTGCTCAAATCATCTGTGAAGGTCAGAAAATAATGATACCTGCTGCAAGCCTTAATATTCATCGGACCACATACATCAGTATGTATGATTTTCAACAAATCTGTTGCTTGCTTCATTGTTCCGGAGAACGGCGTTTAGTCATCTTGCCCATAAGGCATGGTTTGCAAGCATCAAGTGAATCATAATCAAGTGATTCCAAAATCCCATCAGCATGGAGTTTCTTCATGCGCTTTACACCAATATGACCTAAACGGCAGTGCCACAAATAAGTTGCACTATCATTATTAACTTCGCATCTTTTGGTTTCAGTATTATGAATATGTGTATTATTAAGATCGAGATCCAATGAACTATTTTCATTGGGTGTGTAACCATATAAGGTTTTATTCATGTAAACAGAACAACAATTTATTCTTTTACTTAAATGAATAACCGTATTATAATAAACATGATCAAATCATATTCATGCTCAACGCAAACACCAAATAACACTTATTTAGGTTCAACAGTAATCCTGAAAGTATAGGGAGTGTGCGATGATGATCATATCAATCTTGGAACCACTTCCAACACACATCGTCACTTCACCCTTAAATAGTCTCTGTTCATTCTGCAACTCCCGTTTCGAGTTACTACTCTTAGCAACTGAACTAGCATCAAATACTAAGGGGTTGCTATAAACACTAGTAAAGTACACATCAATAACATGTATATCAAATATACTTATGTTCACTTTGCCATCCTTCTTATCCGCCAATCACTTGGGGTAGTTCCGCTTCCAGTGACCAGTCCCTTTGCAGTAGAAGCACTTAGTCTCAGGCTTAGGATCAGACTTGGGCTTCTTCACTTGAGCAGCAACTTGCTTGCCGTTCTTCTTGAAGTTCCCCTTCTTCCCTCTGCCCTTTTCTTGAAACTAGTGGTCTTGTCAACCATCAACACTTGATGTTTTTCTTGATTTCTACCTTCGTTGATTTCAGCATCACGAAGAGCTTGGGAGTTGTTTCCGTTATCCCTTGCATATTATAGTTCATCACGAAGTTCTACTAACTTGGTGATGGTGACTAGAGAATTCTGTCAATCACTATCTTATCTGGAAGATTAACTCCCACTTGATTCAAGCGATTGTAGTACCCAGACAATCTGAGCACATGCTCACTAGTTGAGCGATTCTCCTCCATCTTTTAGCTATAGAACTTGTTGGAGACTTCATATCTCTCAACTCGGGTATTTGCTTGAAATATTAACTTCAACTCCTGGAACATCTCATATGGTCCATGACGTTCAAAACGTCTTTGAAGTCCCGATTCTAAGCCATTAAGCATGGTGCACTAAACTATCAAGTAGTCATCATATTGAGCCAGTCAAACGTTCATAACGTCTGCATCTGCTCCTGCAATAGGTCTGTCACCTAGCGGTGCATCCAGGACATAATTCTTCTATGCAGCAATGAGGATAAACCTTAGATCACGGATCCAATCCGCATCATTGCTACTAACATCTTTCAACATAATTTTCTCTAGGAACATATCAAAATAAACACAGGGAAGCAACAACGCGAGCTATTGATCTATAACATAATTTGCAAAATACTACCAGGACTAAGTTCATGATAAATTTAAGTTCAATTAATCATATTACTTAAGAACTCCCACTTAGATAGATATCCCTCTAATCCTCTAAGTGATCACGTGATCCAAATCAACTAAACCATAACCGATCATCACGTGAGATGGAGTAGTTTTCAATGGTGAACATCGTTATGTTGATCATATCTACTATATGATTCACGCTCGACCTTTCGGTCTCTGTGTTCCGAGGCCATATCTGTATATGCTTGGCTCATCAAGTATAACCTGAGTATTCCGCGTGTGCAACTGTTTTGCACCCGTTGTATTTGAACGTAGAACCTATCACACCCAATCATCACGTGGTGTCTTAGCACGAAGAACTTTCGCAATGGTGCATACTCAGGGAGAACACTTCTTGATAATTTAGTGAGAGATCATCTTATAATGCTACCGTCAATCAAAGCAAAAATAAGATGTATAAAAGATAAACATCATATGCAATCAAAATATGTGACATGATATGGCCATCATCATCTTGCTTCTTTGATCTCCATCTCCAAAGTACTGTCATGATCTCTGTCATCACCGGCATGACACCATGATCTCCATCATCTTGATCTATATCAATGTGTCGTCACACGGTCGTCTCGCCAACTATTGCTCTTGCAACTATTGCTATCGCATAGCGATAAAGTAAAGCAATTATTTGGCGCTTGCATCTTATGCAATAAAGAGACAACCATAAGGCTTTTGCCAGTTGCCGATAACTTCAACAAAACATGATCATCTCATACAACAACTTATATCTCATCACATCTTGACCATATCATATCACAACATGCCCTGCAAAAACAAGTTAGACGTCCTCTACTTTGTTGTTGCAAGTTTTACGTGGCTGCTACGGGCTTAAGCAAGAACCAATCTCACCTACGCATCAAAACCACAACGATAGTTTGTCAAATAGACTCCGTTTTAACCTTCACAAGGACCGGGCGTAGCCACACTCGGTTCAACTAAAGTTGGAGAAACAGTCACCCGCAAGTCACCTATGTGCAAAGCACGTCGGGGAAACCGGTCTCGCGTAAGCGTACGCGTAATGTCGGTCCGGGCCGCTTCATCCAACAATACCGCCGAACCAAAGTATGACATGCTGGTAGGCAGTATGACTTATATCGCCCACAACTCAGTTGTGTTCTACTCGTGCATATAACATCAAACCATAAAACCTAGGCTCTGATACCACTGTTGGGGAACGTAGTAATTTCAAAATTTTCCTACGCACACGCAAGATCATGGTGATGCATAGCAACGAGAGGGGAGAGTGTTGTCTACGTACCAACGTAGACCGACTGCGGAAGCGATCACACAACGTAGAGGAAGTAGTCGTACGTCTTCTTTCCGATCCGACCGATCCAAGCACCGTTACTCCGGCACCTCCGAGTTCTTAGCACACGTTCAGCTCGATGACGATCCTCGGGCTCCGATCCAGCAAAGCGTCGAGGAAGAGTTCCGCCAGCACGACGGCGTGGTGACGATCTTGATGTACTACCGACGCAGGGCTTCGCCTAAGCACTACAACGGTATGATCGAGGTGGAATTTGGTGGCAGGGGGCACCGCACACGGCTAAGGAACGATCTCAAGGATCAACTTGTGTGTCTATGGGGTGCCCCCTGCCCTTGTATATAAAGGATGGAGGAGGAGGAGGCCGGCCAAGGCAAAGGTGCGGCCAGGATAGGGAGTCCTACTAGGACTCCAAGTCCTAGTAGGAGTCCACCAAGAGGGGAGGAAGGGAGAAGGAATAGGAGGAGAAGGAGAGGTGGCCGGCCCCCTTTTCCCTAGTCCAATTCGGACCAAAGGGGAGGGGGGCGCAGCAGCCTTTTTCCTCTTCCCACTAAAGCCCATCAAGGCCCATTACTTCTCCCGTAACTACCCGGTACTCCGAAAAATACCCGAATCAATCGGAACCTTTCTGATGTCCGAATATAGTCGTCCAATATATCGATCTTTACGTCTCGACCATTTCGAGACTCCTCGTCATGTCCCCGATCTCATCCGGGACTCCGAACTCCTTCGGTACATCAAAACTCATAAACTCATAATATAACTGTGATCGAAACCTTAAGCGTGCGGACCCTACGGTTCGAGAACAATGTAGACATGACCGAGACACGTCTCCGGTCAATAACCAATAGCGAGACTTGGATGCCCATATTGGCTCCTACATATTCTACGAAGATCTTTATCGGTCAGACCGCATAACAACATACGTTGTTCCCTTTGTCAACGGTATGTTACTTGCCCGAGATTCGATCGTCGGTATCCAATACCTAGTTCAATCTCGTTACCGGCAAGTCTCTTTACTCGTTCCGTAATACATCACCTCACAACTAACATATTAGTTGCAGTGCTTGCAAGGCTTATGTGATGAGCATTACCGAGAGGGCCCAGAGATACCTCTCCGACAATCGGAGTGACAAATCCTATTCTCGAAATACGCCAACCCAACATCTACCATTGGAGACACCTGTAGTACTCCTTTATAATCACCCAGTTACGTTGTGATGTTTGGTAGTACCCAAAGTGTTCCTCCGGTAAACGGGAGTTGCATAATCTCATAGTCATAGGAACATGTATAAGTCATGAAGAAAAGCAATAGCAACATACTAAATGATCGGGTGCTAAGCTAATGGAATGGGTCTTGTCAATTAGATCATTCAACTAATGATGTGACCTCGTTAATCAAATAACAACTCTTTGTTCATGGTTAGGAAGCATAACCATCTTTGATTAACGAGCTAGTCAAGTAGAGGCATACTAGTGACACTCTGTTTGTCTATGTATTCACACATGTATTATGTTTCTGGTTAATACAATTCTAGCATGAATAATAAACATTTATCATGATATAAGGAAATAAATAATAACTTTATTATTTCCTCTAGGGCATATTTCCTTCAACAATGTGATACCACGTGTCACTTGATGTATGTTTTGGTGACCAACTTGCGTGTTCCGCCCATGAACCTATGCATAGGGGTTGGCACACGTTTTCGTCGTGATTCTCCGGTAGGAACTTTGGGGCACTCTTTGAGGTCTTTTGTGTTGGTTGAATAGATGAATCTGAGATTGTGTGATTCATATCGTATAATCATACCCACGGATACTTGAAGTGACATTGGAGTATCTATGTGACATTAGGGTTTTGGTTGATTTGTGTCGTAAGGTGTTATTCTAGTACAAACTCTAGGGCTGTTTTTGACACTTATAGGAATAACCCAACTGATTGATTGGAAAGAATAACTTTGAGGTGGTTTCTTACCCTACCATAATCTCTTCGTTTCTTCTCCGCTATTAGTGACTTTGGAGTGACTCTTTGTTGCATGTTGAGGGATAGTTATGTGATCCAATTATGTTAGTATTGTTGAGGGAACTTGCACTAGTGAAAGTATGAACCTTAGGCCTTGTTTACTATCATTGCAATACCATTTACGCTCAATTTTATCATTCTTTACCTTGCTGTTTTATATTTTCAGATTACAAAAACTATTATCTACTATCCATATACCACTTGTATCACCATCTCTTTGCCGAACTAGTGCACATATACAATTTACCGTTGTATTGGGTGTGTTGGCGACACAAGAGACTCTTTGTTATTTGGTTGGAGGGTTGCTTGAGAGAGACCATCTTCATCCTATGCCTCCTACGGATTGATAAACCTTAGGTCATCCACTTGAGGGAAATTTGCTACTGTCCTACAAACCTCTGCAGTTGGAGGCCCAACAATGTCTACAAGAAGAAGGTTGTGTAGTAGACATTGTTGGTGTCAAAACCGGCGGATCTCGGGTAGGGGGTCCCGAACTGTGCGTCTAGGCCGGATGGTAACAGGAGGTAAGGGACACGAAGTTTTTCCTAGGTTCGGGCCCTCTCGATGGAGGTAAAACCCTACGTCCTGCTTGATTAATATTGATGATATGGGTAGTACAAGAGTAGATCTACCATGAGATCGGAGAGGCTAAACCCTAGAAGCTAGCCTATGGTATGATTGTTGTTCTGTCTGTTGTCCTACGGACTAAAACCCTCTGGCTTATATAGACACCAGAGAGGGTTAGGGTTACACAAAGTCGGTTACAATGGTAGGAGATCTACATATCCGTATCGCCAAGCTTGCCTTCCACGCCAAGGAAAGTCCCTTCCGGACACGGGACGAAGTCTTCAATCTTGTATCTTCATAGTCCAGGAGTCCGGCTGAAGGTATAGTCCGGCCATCCGGACACCCCCTAATCCAGGACTCCCTCAGTAGCCCCTGAACCAGGCTTTAATGACGACGAGTCCGCAGATGGTCTTCGGCATTGCAAGGCGGGTTCCTCCTCCAAGTACTTAATAGAAGATTTTGAACACAAAGATAGTGTCCGGCTCTGCAAAATAAGTTTCCACATATGGCCATAGAGAGAATAATATTTACACAGATCTAATCCGCTGACGCATTCCATAGTGCGACATCGCACCACGGCCAAGCCTTTATTCGAATCGTTTTATTATCCCACCTCAGCGCGTCATGCAAGGCGGTTTCCTTGGAACGTCTTGTTAAAGCAGAGATCGTGTCCCCTTATTCCGGGATTCTCATCAATACGGGCGTGGGTAACCCAACCGCTTCTAGGACTCCTAGACTATAGGCAAGTCCAAACGGCCACGGAGAGGACACTTGATATTCACCCTCTTTATAAAGGGACAAGGCTCTTACTTTTTTCCCTCCCGTGCTCAATCGAATCCTTCCCCCGCCTTAAGCTCAAACACCCAAGGTTCAGGTCAGGTGCTCCGAACCTTCAATCATATCCGGATCTAGCCTTCAAGGCCGATGGCTGCCTTCCTCCGTCATGGAAGAAGACATTAAAAAGTTGAGGGAGGCCAGATATCTGACCGCCGAGGTTGTGCATCGGCTGCCCGCCCGAGGGCAGGCCGTCCCGTCCCCCGAACCCAACGAGAACGTCGTGTTCGTCTCCCACTTCCTCCGAGGTCTAGGCCTTGCTCTGGATCCTTTCGTCAGGGGTATGATGTTTTATTACGGGCTAGATTTCCATGATCTAGCTCCGGACTCCTTTCTTCATATCACGACATTTATTGTCGTGTGTGAGGCCTTCCTCCGGGTTACCCCTCACTTTGGCCTGTGGCTCAAGACCTTTGAAGTAAAGCCGAAGATGATCAAGGGGCAACATGCAGCGTGTGGAGGTGCCTCAATATGCAAGAGGACGGGAGCTCCATGGCCCAAAGTTTCCATTCCAGAGGTGTCTGAATTGTGGCAACAGGAGTGGTTCTACATCACGGCTCCTAGAAGTGCCAAGTGGGCGGCCGCCCCAGTTTTCTGCTCGGGCCCTCCATCACAACTGATGTCATGGATCAGCAGAGGTCTGAGCTGGGGTCCAGCCAAGGACGTGCCTATAATGCAAAGCCGCATTCGAGATCTCTTCAATGGAGATTTTAGTTTGGTTGCGGTAATACAAGTTATGATGATTCGTCAACTCTAGCCTTGCAAACGCTGGCCCCTTCGCTTGTGGGAGTTCAATCCCGAGGGGCCGCGTGTCATTCAAAATTTTCTCGGCCTGACGCACGAGGATATGTACAAGTCATTCTTCGGACCTCGGGTAGAGTGTCCGGAAATTACCGAGGACGTGGGCCTGAGCAGTAACCGCGCTGCCGAACAGGTAAGGAATCTTCCGGCCGAACGCACTATCTCTCACTTGTTACGAAGTTATTTCTGAGAGTTTGCCTTTTGACCAGAACTGGCTGACAAAGGCGAAGTGTTCGGCCCCCCTCCCTGAGGGTTTGGAGAATCCGGTATTGGAAAAGATGCTCCAGGTCACACCTTGCCCGGAGCCCTTGAAGGAAGATACTGGGGAGGATAATACGGGCGGACGTGGGCCCCCAACGCTGCCCATTCTAACCAAGGGAGCGAGCGTCTTCATGAAGGAAGACGACCGGAGGAGGAAAAGGACTGCGCCCGGGGATTCAGAAGCCGAAGCTTCCAAACGGAAGAAGAAGTCTCCCACAGAGGGTCCTACCTCGGGGGGTGCCTTTGTCGCACAAAGTCTGCGGGGGGATCAATTCTCCAGCGAGTCGTAAGTGACCCGAAATATTTTAATAGTACAGGTATGACATCTTTTTCTTCTGAGAAAATAACCACCGCATATATCTTTGCAGTTCGGGTCTTAGCCCCTCTCAAATGAACTCGTCTTCGGGGGATCTTCTTCCAGAGATGATGGAGAGCGAAACGCCCCCTCCGGACTCCTCCGCTCCGGAAGCGGGCGACCCCGAAGTGTCGTCGCGGAGGGCCTCTCCAGGTCCGATGAGGCCAGAAGATAAACCCATTGACCCCCGAAGCTCCCAGTGTCCGGCTCCCCAAGAGAGCGGAAAAAAGAGTCCGGCACCGTCTGGTGTGCGAACGGATGTTCTGAAGGAGTTGGTGCGGCGAGCGGCCATCTCAGATGAACACCGTGTGCTGATGAATACGGTGATGGAGAGAATCTCGTCCGCCGAAAGCGGATTGCATGAAGCTTTTATGAGTCTACTGACAAGCTTTGAGGTACGTAAAATAATGTATGATAGTCCTGCACATGCTAGGTGTGCCCTGTGTAGATAGTAGCCCCTGAGACTCTGGTTGTCGTCGGAAACGACGACGAACAGAGGATTATATTCCTAGGTAATAGCCATACTGCCTCTATGTGCAGGTGATGGAAGCTCCGGTGGCTAGCCGGACTAGCGAGTTTGCCCATTTAAAACGGCAATTGGATGCGGCAGACGCCAACATCGAGCTTGTTAACCAAAGGCTTGACGAGGCACAGGGTAAGTGTCATTATCTGGTAAACGCCACATAGTAAGAGCAGCATGATGACAGTATCTTTAATATGTTGTGACTGTAGATGGATCTACCACTATTGAAGCCTTGCGGGCAGAACTTGCCCGAGCCAAGGAACAAGCGAGGTTTAGTAATGCGGCTGCTTTGAAGGCGGCCGAAGAGTTGAAAACCGAGAAGGCCGCGCATGGCGAGAGCCGAGATAAGATGGCCAAGATGGCCATAGAATTAAAAGCCACCGCCGACCGTTGCCGGGTTCTTGAAAAGGAAAACTTAGCGAAGGCATCGGACCTTGAGAAGGCTGCTGCGACGAGAAAAGACATCCGCTCTGCTATGAGGGCGAAGAAGGAGGACCTGCGGGAAGCCGGGGATATTGTAGCTGGGAAATCCTTTATGTTGCAGAGGAAGTTCGGAGATCCACTGTGGAGTTCGGAGATCCTCTCTGGATCGGCTGTGGAGTTCGGAGGATGTGTATATGGATTTGGCGGCGAGCGCTGCCGATGCGGCCAAGTACTTACAGGGTCAGACGGACCGTGAAGTGGACCGGCTGTTTTGGACACAATTCCATTCTCCCGAGCGTCCGCTTTCATTTACTGGCCAATTAGCCGAATGGGCCGAACTGAATAGGTTGTCCAGACTTGCCATGAGGTCTGTTGTGGATCAGCTATGGCCAGAAAGGCCAAAGCCGAACAGCTATTTCAGTTTGGTGCAGCAGCTCCTTGACGTGGTGCCGTGCATTAATGCGGTGAAGAGGTTGGCGTGCATAGAGGGCTCACGGATGGCCTTTGCCCGTGTTAAAGCATACTGGGCGGAGATGGATGCTACCACTGTTGCAGCGCAGGATTCGGCCATAGGTCGAATGGCTGCTGAGCACTACTTTGAAGAAGTTCTTGAGGGTGCCCGTTTGATAGAGACCCAGTGCTCAAAAAATATTATGTTTGAGTGATATGTAATCTCATTGTAAGCGAAATGCTTTTATAAATTTTTATAAGGCTATTTTTATACTTTTGCCCGAAAGTAATATGATGCCTCCTGGGCGGCCGTTTATGTATACATGTGTATAATCTGAAAGATTGCAGCCGTCGGCTTCAACCCCCACGCATATAATGCGGAGGTGCTCACAAAGAACACGCGTTCACACTTAACCCAACGTCTTGGTCCTATTAAGGAGGTGATAGCCGAGCGAGCGAGGCAACCAGACTATAATGCTTTAACACTTTCACTTAGCCATAGGAGTTTGACAGTGGGGCTACTATATAGCCCCTGGTGGCTCCGCACTCTCCCGATCCCGGGGTGGTACATGCCTGGCCGGAAAACGACCCTTCGTTAAGGCAAAGGAATTCTAACATTCCAACAGGTTATCGAGTGGTTGACCAGTCTCACGCTATATCATGACAGTCAGTTTTCGGCTTTCTCTACTGAGGTGCTCGTCCGGATGAACCAGGGCACAATCGCAGTAGTTCTCCTGGTGCTACCTTAGCCGGTAAAGCGGAACATAAGGCACCCAAACACAGGAGCCGGGAAAACCCAACATTTGACCAAAGACAATGATTCGGAGCTGATGCATATAGGGCCAAACTCGCGACGCCGAACACTCCCTAAGGTATTCGGTCTTTGTGGTATAAATCAGGCCTAAATAATGGCCTTTGTAAGAAGCCCCTTGTGTCTAGATACGTGCATTGTTCTGGCGTGGCCACATGCCAAGACGTCAGCATCCTTCTCAACGGTGGATATGTATCAACAAGAGATAGTAAAAAAGGTTTACGCAGGGTCTTAATTTAAAAAGAATCCTTGGGGCGGGTCCCTGCTGCACGTCTGCGCCTGTGTCTCTGTTGTGCCGTATCCTGGATGGGTGTAGCACGATGATCATCTGTAAAAGAGAGGAATTTAGGTGAAAAAGTTGTCGTGCAAAAAGGATATTTTTTAAAGAAACCATGCATAATTCAAGATGAGAAGAAATTGCCACTTGTCTGCGCGCGTTGAGCCCCTTGTATTGACAAATAGGGGTGTGACCCTTTATTCGGTATAAATAGCGGCGCCGGACTTGATTAGTTGTGTCTGAGGTCTTGACGACCTATTGGATGCTTTCGCTGGTCCGGGCGCCTTTAGTGTGCTGCTGTCAAGGCAGTCGCACTCTCTTCGGCGCGCAGATATCGCTTGATATTTCCTTTCACTGAAATGATGTCACGTGGACCGGACATCTTGAGTGTGAGGGAGGCGTAGTGTGGTATTGCATTAAAGCGAGCGAAAGCTTCGCGTTCGAGCAGTGCTTGATAGCCATTTTGGAACGGAGCGATGTGGAAGGTTAAATGCTCACGACGAAAGTTATCGGGGGAGCCGAATATAACTTGTAGTAGGAGGGAGCCCGTACAACGAGCCCCTGGGCCTGGCGTTACTCCTTTAAAGGTAGTATTGCTATGGCGATTTTTTGTTGGGTCTAACCCCATCTCGCGGATTGTATCCTAATATATTAGGTTTAGACTGCTGCCCCCGTCCATCAAGACTCGTGTGAAGTGATATCCGCCAATTACTGGGTCTAATACCAGGGGCGGCCCATCCTGCGTGTCGGATACTTGCTGAGTAATCGCGATTGCCGAAAGTGATCGGTTGAGACGACTAGTGGCAGGACTTCGTGGTGACAGGCACTTGGGTATATTTTCATGGGAGTGTCGCGTTGTTTTTTCCCTTGATCACGTGCAACACGTTTACTGTTTTGACTTCTGGTGGAAATTTCTTTTGTTCCCCAGTGTCTTGCTTGGCAGGCTCGTCCTCGTCTTCACTTGGTGTATCCTCCCCCTTGTGTACGGCATTGAGCTTGTCGGACTGCTTGAAGACCCAACATTCTCTGTGGGTATGATTAGCAAGTTTACCAGGGGTACTATGGATCTGACATACTTGGTCCAGAATTTTGTTGAGGCTGGACAGTTCGTCCCTGGTGCCTTTAGAGAGCGGCTTTTGTTGACCTGGCCGAGAGCTTTTGAATCCGGCGTTTACTGTCGTGCCCTTCGTGCTGTCTTCTTTATTCCGGCGTTTGTTATTGCTGTTGCGCCGTGATTTCCCGTTTCCATCTCTAACTTTGGATGTACTGGGGTCCACTACAAGAAATATGTCAACTTGTGACCACCACTATTGGTCACTGAATGGTCACAAATTTCCATTTGTGACCTTTTTGTGACCAAAAACATAAGGTCAAAAACTGGCCGTCGTAAACTGACTGTAGCGACCTTTCTTCTGGAATGGTCGCAAACGTTTACGACCAAAATACATCTACTGTGGCGTTTTGGTCACTAGCAACCTCCCCAGGCCACGTAGGCATCCAGCGTGTCAAGCTGATGTGGCACAAGATTCAGCCCGGTCCAACTCGGTTTTCTACATGGGCCTAGCCCAACAATTCGGCCCATTTATGATCTTTTTCCTATGCTTTTATTAGCTACATGGGTCTGACCCAGTAATTCGGCCCATGTATTTTTTTAGGCAAGCCCTTTTAATATATGTATTTTATGCTAATTTCGGTTAGCTACATGGGCCTGGCTTACAATTTGGCCTTTTTATTTTCTAGCGCACAACATTTTGCAGTCAATTTATTTTTTATTTCCAGCTTTTTTTCCCAGCTCCAGTTTACAGATGGGTCCCAAATGTCAGATTTTTCACAGCTTATTAATAAGCAATATATATGTATATATCAAACAGACAGAAGAGAGAAAGCATATGAAAATCTTCAAATAACAGCTAAAATAAGTTTATTACAATATGCTATACAGAACAGAACACGTGAAACTACGTACACTCATTCATATCACACAACCAGTTTCCATACACTCATTCACATCACATCAACCAATTTAACCATCGAATCTTGTATACCCAGGAACTTCCGCTTATGTGCAGACCTACAGGAAGGGCATCTCTCCAGCATTCACTGCTTCGCACTTGGCTTCACGGCTTCACACTCAGAAAAATTAGGACTGGAGCTCCTGTAAAAGAGCGAACATAAAGGAAAAAAAATTAGGCTTGGAGCTCCTGAAAAAAAGTGAACACATAAAGGAAAACAAGTAAGAAAACTATACAGGAAAACAAGTAGAGTGTATTGAGCATATATATGTTGTCCCTGGAAGGCGATGAAACCAAATTATCATAAGTCACGGTTTAAACATCAAACCAGATTTACAAGTGAGCATGGCTAGAGTTCACAGAAACGATCCAAATCCAAAACTTAGGGGTGGCTGGGAGAACAGAGAGGGGACGCACCGCTCTAGCAAAGGGCGGCACCGAGGACTGAGTCACCGCCAATGCTTCTGGTGCGCTCCAGTCGCCTACATGTCAGGAGTTTTGTGACTCGTGAAGATACATCTATGCACCAAAGCAGCAGTTCATTTACCAAAAGAAAATAACAGTTCAAGCATCATGGTACCAACACCAATTTATCGACAGCTCAACACCAAAAAAATAAGTTAAATTGAAAATGCCATACTCAGACCATTTCATCCTCAGTACACGTAATGTGTTGTGCACTCTACACATAACAAGCAGGCTACTAGAAATTACTACAAGGAGAACACACCTCATATACAGAATTCACACTTGACAATTACAATAGGCACTGCACATATATGGAGAGGTGTTTAAAAATAAAACTCAGGATTTAGGCATGCACTGGGCATGTATGGATACTAATTGCTCAACTACACGAGGGTAGCCAGTTTGCTATCACATATAGAAAAGCATGATTCAGATCAACACCATAACAGAGATTGCTAAACCTCAACAGTGGCGTACTTATATACAAACAGAGATGATAGCGACACCGTACTACTACTAGTTGAAAGATTGGTAGTGAGGCTTACCCATTGACGAAATAGTCAGATGAGGACAGCTCATTGTACTTCATGAGCATGCCTGGGGGCCAAACAGGAATATCAAAGCAATTGCATCCAGATTCTATCTTCTGCAAATCACAATAAACTCCAGTCACATTGTGTAGTACCAAATATAAGCAACAATGCAGCAGTTGAAACCACTACCTTACTAATTTGTAGAAAACCTCATGATGTAATATAAACATATAGATACAAACATGTATATAACTGAATATTGATGGATGTTGAAAGAAATAGTCCATATACACCAATAGACATCCATATACAAGCATGCATGTAACAGCAGAATATCTGCATATTGATGAATCATGCAAGAAATAGTCCATCTACACCTAAATTAGTAGTACTTGATAAAAAGGTATGCTAATAAGCTAGTTCTTAGATCCAAAACACACAAGGATATGATCCACACATGCATCGATCCTCATCGGACAGACCACAAAAGAAACATTTCAATTCACAAGCTTCTGTCATGTATAAGACATCCAGATAAAAAACATGTAAACAACTGTATATCGATAAAATCGTGAAAGAAACAGTCTAGATCTACATCTCAACTAATACTAGTACTTGATGAAAAGTAAGCTAATAAGCTAGTGTTGTTCCCTCGGTCCAAACACACAGAGATATGACCTACATGTGCATCAATCCCCATCAAACAGACCACAATAGAAAAACATTGCATTTCACAAACTTCTATCATGCATAAGACATCCAGATACAAACTTGCATATAAGAGCAGCATATATAGATGAATCATGAAAGAAATAGTCTATCTACTCTCGTTGGAAACACTGCACAAGTCCATATACTTTAGGCATGTTATATATTGCGACTACACTTGGAATTCTATAACATAAATCCTAGTCATTCTCAAGGCGCAGGACAAAATGCAACACACATGCTAGAGTAAAATCACACAGAGCAAAGCAACAGCCTTAAACAAACATCATCAGCGATAGTGCAGCAGATGCTAACTTTAGATGCTGCTCGGGTACATGAACACTCTGACCTTGCACCCCTGCACACAACGCAAAGCAACAAACAGCCTCAGCAAAAAAGCACCATCAAGAAAACTAAGGGCGGGCAGGCACTGACCATGGACTCGGCAGGGAGGTTGGACTTGAACTGGGCGCGGACGACGCCGGAGTTGCCGTGTGGGCGGGTGATCTTGCCCCAGAGGCAGCGGTAGTGGGTGTCGTCCCTCTCAGATGTGGCCGTCGTCCTCCAGGGAGACGGCGCGGAGGTTGGAGGGGTCGTCCAGGAGCATCTTGGCCACCAGGTAGCCCGCCACCAACCACGTCTGGAACTTGCGCGACTACTTCTCGATGTATCGCCCCATCTTGCCGTCGTAGTACTCGGGGAAGTTGTCCTTGGCCAGACGCCTCTCCATCAGCTCCACCGCGTTGTGGGCGATGTGGCGCCGCCCCAGCTTCACGCTCACCGCCACCAGGAGCCACAGCAGCACTGCACAGTTTGCGCGTGCCATGGAAACAGGACAGCAGAGGGTAAGCTCATTGCCATATAGAAATGCAGTACATATATGGAAAGAATAGCATACAATGCATGGGCACAGATCCAAGGAGCTACTAATACTGAATGAACATAGATGCAGCGATAAACGGCAGCAACATGCATCAAACAACTGAAGCTGTTCACTATAAGATCATCTATATGAGCTAAACTACCAATTTCCTATCCTATGAAGGTTATTTGATTTCAGGACATTCATATATACACCATGGACAGGTATAAAACCAAACAGAAAAGTAAAATACCACCACACAACACAAGTGTGCCCTCAAGTCCAGAAACAGTAAGTAGACTAACCACGGGTATAAAGCAGAACGGCAAAGTGAATACTAAACTATCCTGCAAAAAGAAATAAAACGTGAATACTAACGACTAACGCATGTGTGTCCTTAAGTCCAAAACCAGTAACCACGAAGGGGGAAAGGTAAAACAAATTCATGTGTTTTAGGGGGTCATGATAGCAGGGTGTCATAATCAGATTCCTGGAAATACTAATACTGTACACATCCCTTTTCTGAAGATAAATACCTAAAAAAACACCATAATCAGATACTATGCTACATTCAAACACAATATGATTGCCACACAGGTAGAGTAAGAGCTACTGTGTCAAGACTGTAACTTAAACACGGTTCCCAAAGGAATCATCCATAAATCAATCCTTGACAGCTAAGCTTGACCGAAGAGCTTCTCGCGCCGTCTCCCTGAAGCGCGAGAGGGGATCCGATCAGAACCTCGGCCGGCCGACCGGGGCAGGAGGAAGGGGATGGGGGGGAGTTCGTATCGGCGAGCAGAGCAGAGCGGAGGAGGCTTCTTCCGTCGCGGCGACGCCGTACCACGCCACGTCCTCCTTGGTGTTCACCCCCTCGACATGCACCAGCGACGTGCTCTCGTACTGGTTCGACTTCGACCTGCAGATCAACCCCCACATCGCCATCAGCGCACCGCCCAATCTCACCATGAAATGAATCGCCAGATCCGGCGAGAGCATGGCCAAGAACGGGGCTGCTCACCTCTTGAAGCCGAGGATGGTGCCCCAGACGTAGAACCTGACGCGCTGCCCCGTGCGTCCCTTCACCATGGCGGCTGCCGTCGCTTAGGGTTTCGACGGGATGGGGACACAGGAGGGGAGGGGAGGGGGTGCGGGAGGCGATGGGCGGTGCGGCGGCGAGGGGAGGCGAGGCGATGAGGGGAAAGGGAGAGGGGAGGCGAGGCGGCGAGGGGAGAGGGAGAGAGGGTGGCGGATCTGGATCTGGAGAGGGGTTGGGAGACGACGCTAGGGTTCGCGTGCGTGCGGGAGTTTCCTTTTTTTCAGACAAAGAGGGGGGTGAGGGAGAAAGGGCTGCCGTCGGATCTGGATCTGGAGAGGAGCATCCGACGACGCTGAAGGCACGATCCGCGTGACATGCTCATGGACCAATCATAGCCCAGTACACGTTATGACCATCTAAATTGGTCTTAATCAATTAAAAATAAGATGTTGAATCATATAAACAGTTTTATGATATGAGAATTCAAAAAAATAAAAACATTCTCATTGTGTCAGCAAATGTGACCTAGTTTTTTAGGAAAACTAGCAAACTTGGAATTGGAATAAGACAAATATCTTTAAAAAGTGTTATGAGAAATGAGTTTTTAGGGGGGAAAATCATTTTCTATTTTCGGAGTGACAAAATTCTTTTTTGTGAAGAATCTACCAAATATTTTTTTCAAAATGGCACCACACCATTTTCCCAAACTATAAGACAACATTTTATGTACAATTGACCAAATCTTAAAATGTAAAATGCTTTTGATTCACCTCTCATCAAAAAGACAATTTATGTTTCAAAAAAGAATCCCTGAGCATTCTTTTTTTCTACTTTTTCACATGAAAAATTCAAAAAGTGATCCCTATTGTGCACAAGGGTGCATATTGGAATGGCAAACAATGTTGCCTAAGGAAGTTTTCATTTTCTTTGGACGAAAATACCATTTTTCATTTTTTGAGTGCCCAAAAGGAGGGTTTTTTTGTGAAGGACCTCCCAAATAATTGTTGCAAAATTGGACCAAATCAATTTTATAAAATACTAGGACATATTTAATGCACAATTGACCAAATGGTTGGGTGTCAAAAGTTTTGATCCACCTCTGGTGAGAAAGACAAACTTCCGCCGATTCAGTTGGAAGTGGGTCAAATTTGAACTGTAGCTGCCTTGTAGTTTGCTCTTTATTTTTCCAAAAATCATTTCTAGGTACATAAATATCTATTTAATCAGAGAAACACCAAAAAAATTCCAAGATTCAACCACTAGCTAGGAACGGTCATTCCCGCCGTTTTGACCGCATTTTGAAACGAGCATAAAAAATTCAAAAAAAATCAAAAAATGGAAAACCTTCGCATTGTGTCATTATATATGACCAAGTTACCAGGAAAAATAATAAACTTGTAATACGGCAATTCTTTTAAAAAAGTGTTATCAGAAATGAGCTATCATGCATGAAGATTCATGGCTTTCAAGCCAAATGATCAATCCTATGCCCACATTCATGGCATAGTTTGTTCAAATTATCTCATATTGTGCACAAGGGTGCATATTGGAATGGCAAACAATGTTGACTAAGGAAGTTTTCATTTTCTTTGGACGAAAAAACCATTTTTCATTTTTCGAGTGCCCAAAAGGAGGGTTTTTTGTGAAGGACCTCCCAAATAATTGTTGCAAAATTGGACCAAATCAATTTTATAAAATACTAGGACATATTTAATGCACAATTGACCAAATGGTTGGGTGTCAAAAGTTTTGATCCACCTCTGGTGAAAAAGACAAACTTCCGCCGATTCAGCTGGAAGTGGGTCAAATTTGAACTGTAGCTATTTGACCGCATTTTGAAACGGGCATAAAAAATTCAAAAAAAATCAAAAAAATGAAAAACTTCGCATTGTGTCATTATATATGACCAAGTTACCAGGAAAAATAATAAACTTGTAATACGGCAATTCTTTTAAAAAAGTGTTATCAGAAATGAGCTATCATGCGTGAAGATTCATGGCTTTCAAGCCAAATGATCAATCCTATGCCCACATTCATGGCATAGTTTGTTCAAATGATCTCCTATTGTGCACAAGGGTGCATATTGAAATGGCAAACAATGTTGCCTTAGGAAGTTTTCATTTTCTTTGGACGAAAAAACCATTTTCCATTTTCCGAGTGCCTGAAATGAGTTTTTTGTGAAGGATCTACCATATATTTGTTGCAAAATTGGACCTAATCAATTTTATAAAATACTAGGCCATATTTAATGCACAATTGACAAAATGGTTGGGTGTCAAAAGTTTTGATCCACCTCTGGTGAAAAAGACAAATTCCCATCGATTCAGTAGGAAGCGGGTCAAATTTGAACTGTAGTTGCCTCATAGTTTGCTATTTATTTTGTCCAAAAATCATTTCTAGTTACATAAGTACCTATTTAATCATAAATACATGGTTTGGTGGCGATACGTCGAGGTTTGGGTGGTGGCCGAGGCCCCCAGCTCTAGAGCACGTAAACTCGCATGCCCGCCGCGTGGTCACCATGTGGCCGTGGCGTTGCCATGTGTTCTGGGCGGCCTAGGCATGTCTAGTGGGCTGGGAACTCCCCAGATAGGTGCTAGGAAGAAAATCACAACATAATATTCTCATGAGGAGACCGATCGATGCTCAAACATGAATAAGCAGCCAAGTGTTTGATTAGCGGTATGGGAAATGCACATGGCCAATGGGCGTGAGTTTTGACCGAGGATGATCATCTACTAAGGAGAATCTATTCACAAATTTTCAGCTCAAAAGGAGGATCCTAGGTGGTACTTGCTTTGCAAAGTACCACACTGGACATAAATACGAATGTTGAAGCTCGGCTCAAAATAATGAATGGATTGAGCTGAAATTTGGTGGAGGATGGTTATTTCGGCATAGGAAAGCATTGTAGAAAATTGATATCATTTTGACATGCCAAAGTAGTACTTCCTTCACAATGCTTTTCTATGGACAAAAACTTGGGAAAACTAGTGAGAGAGATTGGATGAATGAAATGAGCTAAAAATTTGTGTAGGTAAGTTACATAGGTATGGTCATGCGCTGGTAAATTTTCAGATCATTTGGTAAGCCTAGCTAGTACTTACTTCACAAAGCTTCTCTCGAGGTAGAAACTTTGGAAATTTTCTGAGAAAGATTTACTAGGAAAATTGAGCTGAATATTATCATGTGGCAATTATTTGGGTATGGAAGAGTGCCCGAAAAGTTTGAGGGTAATAGGAGGGGTCTATATAACACTTGCTTTGCAACGTGCCAATTTGGCCATAAATTATAAATTGAACCTAGGCTCACATAGATGATTTGACTGAGCTGCAATTTGGAGGAGGGTGATAATTTGGGCATATGAAGGAACTGTAGAAATTTCATGTCATTTAAAGATATAAAAAAGGTACTTCCTTCACAATGCTTCTAGGTGGACAAAAACTTTGGAAATTTGCCGAGGAAGATTTGCTAGGCAAATAGAGCTGAATTTTGTCATGCGGTAATGATTTGGATAGGAAAGAGTGCCCAAAAATTCTGAGGGCAATCAAGAATATATAAATAGCACTTCCTTCATAAAGTGTTGTTGTGAACAGAATAGGAAAATGAATATTGTTGAATTAGTTTTGAACTACGCAAGGAAGGATTTTTACATATTTGATGAAGATATGCCCCAAAGAATTTATGAGATTTTTTTGGGGAATTTTGGGAATGATAGAAATATAGGTTGCTTCACAACCTAGGGCAAAAACTGCCACATGGACATGACACATAGGCAAAACTGATGAGATGACGCCTAGTCATCACAACCCACCACAATCTACAAGGCTATGACCATCTATATTGGTCATTAACAACTAGAAATAAGGCAGTGGACTAGCACTGTTTGCTTTGTGACCATTTCGTGTAAGAAAATTACGACATTTCTAACCAAAATGGTCGCAATGGTTTAGGGTTTGGAGCCCCCTGAACAGCTTTTGACCAATTGGTCTAAAATGGTCATAAATTTATGACCAATTCTTCGAGGGTCACTGACAGAAGGTCATAAGTTGACATATTTCTTGTAGTGGTCGCTGGTGCTGCATCTGGCTAGCCAGCTGTCCTCACCTGCGCAAAAGCGGGTCATGAGGTTTGTTAATGCGGCCATCGTTCTCGTCTTATTTTGGCCAAGGTGTCTGGCGAGCCATTCGTCACGGACGCTATGCTTAAAAGCTGCCAAGGCTTCGGCGTCCGGACAGTTGACAATCTGATTCTTTTTGGTAAGAAACCTATTCCAAAGCTTTCGGGCTGACTCTCCGGGCTGTTGAGTTATATGACTCAAATCGTCTGCATCCGGGGGTCGGACATAAGTCCCTTGAAAATTTGCCCGAAAGGCGTCTTCGAGCTCTTCCCAACTTCCAATGGAGCTTTCGGGGAGGCCTTTAAGCCAGTGACGAGCTGGCCCTTTAAGCTTGAGGAGTAAGTACTTGATGGCATGGAGATCATCTCCTCGAGCCATATGGATATGAAGGATGTAGTCCTCAATCCAGACCCTAGGGTATGTTGTTCCGTCGTATGCCTCTATGTTTACGGGTTTGAATCCCTCTGGAAATTCATGGTCTAGCACCTCAACGGTGAAACATAGGGGGTGTGCGGCACCCTTTGTAGCTGGGTGTACCGCGTTGTTCAGATGTTTGTTGTGTTGCATTGTATGCTAGGGCGCGCTTGCGTGGTCCATAGATGGATCTTGTTGCGCCGTCCTTTGGGTGCGAGCCCTCGCATGGGTCGCGTGTTGTATTGTGAGTGGCGTTGTATGCCGCTCTGTGTTGGTAGAGGGGTCGTCTATCCGGCCAGGTGGCTGCTTTGAAATTTGGTTGTGGGGGGTCTGAGGCCTCCTCATTGAATTCAGGTAGCAGCTTCGCTTTGGGTAGCTCTTGGAGGGGCGATTGTCGTCGTACCTCGCTGTTGTGTTGAGTATTTTACTCCATCTGAATTGGAGTGTGTCTCGTGCAGCCTTGAGCCTTTGCTTCTGCTTTTTAAGACTTCTCGCAGTGGCAACAAGCCTTTTACGGGCATTCTGCTGCTCCGGGTGCCTGTCCGGCGTTATGTCGGCCGGACTATTATCCTTGATAGAATTTGTTTGTTCGGTTTGATTATCCGGATTGGCGTTGTCCGGCAGCGGTTCGCCCTGCTCCAGCGCTGGGTCTGTGTGATCGTTATTTCTGTCAGGCGGGATTTGGGGCGGCGCTTGCGTCGCCGCTTTGACTGCTTCTCGAGGGAACAAGGCTTTGGTGCGTCCTTCCGCTCCTCGTCATCTTTTGGTGCGTCCACCATGTATACGTCATATGACGAGGTGGCTTTCCAGGGCCCAGTAGGCGTTGGTTCTTCATCGTCTCCTTCATCGGCGTCCATACCGTCGATGTCTTCAGAGTCGAAGTCGAGCATGTCGGTTAAATCGTCGACAGTGGCTACAAAGTGGGTGGTGGGTGGGTTTAAATTTCTTCATCGTCCGTACCCCAACCTTGCTGACCGTAGTCCGGTCAGGGCTCTCCTGATAAAGAGAGAGACTTTGGTGTCTTCAGAATATCGCCGAAAGGCGAGTGCTGAAAGATGTCCGCGGCAGTAAACTCCATGATCGGCGCCCAATCGGATTCGATCGGCAGGGGCGGAGGGTTCGGAGTCCGGAGAGGAGTCTGACTCCTTGGAGTCACGAGTCTCGCGGAGTGCGGGGCTGGTGTTCGGCTCGATCGCCATTGGGATCGCAGCCCCCGAGGCGGCGTCTAACCACCCATCCTCGATCGGCGCAGTTGGCTCCGAATTAAGGGTCGAAGCCGATGCGGGTGCGGCCTCCAGGGCACTGTTCGGCGGTAGAGCTAGATCATGCTCGTCGTGATAGTGCGGCGCGCTTGGCAGTGGCTCGAATCCGTCAAGGATCAAGTCCCCGCGGATGTCAGCCGTGTAGTTTAAACTTCCAAATCTGACCTGGCGTCTAGGGGCATAGCTTTCGATCTGCTCCAGATGGTCAAGTGAATTGGCCCGCAGTGCGAAGCCGCCGAAGACGAAGATCTGTCCGGGGAGGAAGGTCTCACCCTGGACTGCATCGCTATTGATGATCGTAGGAGCCATCAAGCCGAATGGCGACGACACAGAGGAACTCTCAATGAAAGCACCAATGTCGGTGTCAAAACCGGCGGATCTCGGGTAAGGGGTCCCGAACTGTGCGTCTAGGCCGGATGGTAACAGGAGGTAAGGGACACGAAGTTTTAACCAGGTTCGGGCCCTCTTGATGGAGGTAAAACCCTACGTCCTGCTTGATTAATATTGATGATATGGGTAGTACAAGAGTAGATCTACCACGAGATCGGAGAGGCTAAACCCTAGAAGCTAGCCTATGGTATGATTGTTGTTCTGTCTGTTGTCCTACGGACTAAAACCCTCCGGCTTATATAGACACCGGAGAGGGTTAGGGTTATACAAAGTCGGTTACAATGGTAGGAGATCTACATATCCGTATCGCCAAGCTTGCCTTCCACGCCAAGGAAAGTCCCTTTCGGACACGGGACGAAGTCTTCAATCTTGTATCTTCATAGTCCATGAGTCCGGCTGAAGGTATAGTCCGGCCATCCGGACACCCCCTAATCCAGGACTTCCTCAGACATCAAGCTCTTTTTTGGCGCCGTTGCCGGGGAGGTTAGCGCTTGAAGGTATATGTTTAGATCTTGCAATCGAGTCTTTTAGTTTCTTATTTTATCACTAGTTTAGTTTATAAAAGAAAACTATAAAAAATGGAATTGAGTTTGTCTCAGACGCTTCACCTTTTAAATATCTTTCGTGAGTATGATGGAAAGGATAACTGTGCTCAAGTGCTAGAAGAAGAAATCTATAAAAAATTTGGCACTAAATATTTGAATGATAAGCATGATTGCAATGTTGTTAGTACGTATTCTTTGAATATCCATGATGCTAATGATGATTGCACTAGTTATGATGAAAGTGCCTCCTATAAACATGCCAATTTTTGTGGAGTAGACTGAGTTTGCAAGTACACACCAAATAGGGAAAATAGATATTGCAAGAGGCATAAGTACTTAGAAACCAAATCGTTGCAAGAAAGCCTAGATGAATGTGTTGAAAGATTCAATATTTTTCGTGCCCCTTGTGAACTTTGCAATGAACATGGTCATTTAAAGCTTAGCCTTCTTTTGGGTTATGAAGAAATGAAACGTATAACTGAGGGTATTCCAAAATTTAATCTTGATGGAGTTCTTGATTTTGATCTAGAAAATATTTATATGTATTGTGCGGTGAATTGCGTTGAAAATACTTATATTGCCAATTACATAAAGAAAAGAAAATCCTTATATTTTTTTAGAGGTGAACATTTGGATTTTTCTAGACCTCTAGCTAATTTTTCAGTTCATTTTATCGCAATTGTCCCGGAATCGATTCCCGACCATTTTTGTAGATTTTTTTTCTAATCACGTACTATTTCCTTTGGTTGTTTTAAAAATTTAAACTAAAATCATGGCACTTGTTTATGCTGATGACTATCGTCGATCCCGCTCGGCGACATCTTGGCAAAGCGCTGGAAGGATGGGAAGTACTCTCCGGTGACATCCTCCTCAGTCGTCACCACCAATGGCGAGGGACTTGATGCCCGTGATTAATTAAGTTGAAACTACTTCCCGCCATGCACCGGTGGAGGTGTCCGTCCCCTTCCCAGGATATTAGACTGCTCATAGTGAGGGGTAATATAGAGTAGTAACTTTCCGATATTACTACTGTATGTTACTATATCTTTATAGTGGGTAGTAACATATGAGTGGTGTCATGAAAGAGTTTATTTATTAAGTTATAGACTCATTATGCCTTGAAATATGTGATGTTACAATAACTAGCTAAGTTACCACAAATCCCTCTCTCCTCATTAATTAGCTGTCACATAAGCAATCTTGTATTGAAATGTGTGATGTTACTAGTTAAGTTACTCCCATTGTGACTAGTTAATCACGCATGCCTGCATGGACGAGACTTGCCTGCTCCCTCGGCGTGCGCCCATCCGTGCTCCCGCGCACGTGGCTTGATTTGATTGAAATAAAATAAGACCCGACCCCACCCCCTTAAAATCAGGGGATGATTAAATTAGAAAGAAAAGAGAAAAAAAGAAAACCGTTGGATGAAGTGGGAGCACGGATGAAAGCATGAGGAGGAAGCAGGCAAGCCGGATCCTACCTGCATGGTCCAATCATCGAACAAGAAAACCTCCATGCACTGGTGCAATAAATTTTATTTATCGGTGGGAGGGATTAACTACTGTTTTTGGTATAGACCAATTTGCACGCGCCTAGGTTGCGATGTCTATTCTTAGATGCCCTATGCACCTTGACCCTTTGATAAGCAAATCTTGGGCACCACTCTCAAAAGAATAAAACCATATTATCACATTAGTGGCTTCAATATAATCAAAATCATTACGAGCCTATAAAATCCCGTGGCTCATGTGTGACATGATTTGGCGAGCATGCAACATGCATAGTAATACTGTTTCCGCAAGGTAGGTTCTGCAGCTAGGGTTAAGGCTTGTCTTGATCCACATGCTATTGTTATTGCCACGTCTCTTCGTGCATCATGAACGGCTCCTCGTCTACAACGCGGTGAAATAAAAGAGACTGGAAGATCATCCTCACTAATGTCAGGCAATCATAATAAATAAATAAATAAATAAATAAATAAAGCTCTATTGGAAAGAGAATGGGAAATTAGAAAATAATAATAAACTCATATAAGGATTTAAAATGGATGGCATCTACCAAGCGTTTGAAAGTTTGCTAAGGGTGAAACTCAAAATAATTTAGAAAAAGGAGGTGATGTCAGGTGGCGTTTCCAATCACTAGATTGCACCTTGACATGTAGAAAACAAAAACCCGAGGCAGTAAATGGAAAAATAATGCACGCTTGGGTGTTGAAGACACACAAAGTACAAAAGTGATTTGTGCTAGGGTGTTGCCCAATTAGCACAACCCCGATAAGGTGGGTGAGGGTGGTGATGGTGAAGAGCGTGACCGGGAGGGGCACGTCGCGCGGCCATGGGCGGTTGACGAGGACGAGGTCCTGGACGCCCTTGGCGGCGAGGAGCTGGAGCCAGCGCGCGAGCCGGGTGCGGTGCGCGGCCATGCTGTTGCAGACGAGGTGGACACAGCAGAAGGGGCCCGGGTGAGCCTCGAGGATGCGGGAGACGGCGGGGGCGGCGGACGAGGAGTAGCCGGGTGTAGGCGACCAGCGCTGTCGCTCGGGGAGGAGGTAGCCGTCGGCAAGGACGGGGGGCGTGGAGGGCCAGAGCGCGCGTCAGGAGGAGGAGAGCACAGTGGTGTGCGCGGCGTCCTTGACAGGGAGGCGGGCGACGATGTTGTGGAGGAGCTCGTCGGGGAGGCGGCTGATGCGGTCGACGCCGTCAGAGGAGGCGGCGAGGGCGGTGAGCCGCGCGCCGTCATGGACGGGAGGGGGGAGGGGTGTAGATGTACGTTAGCATCATCCACATGGCCTCGTCCATCTCCTGCGAGTCCCGTGGCACCCTCCCTAGGTAGACGAGGGTGAACGGCGCCTCCCCGGCCATGGCGGACGGCGGCCGCGGTGGATGAGCCGGCGAGGGTTTCTGGATTTGGGGCTTCAGCGTGTAGTCTGTGTGGAGTGGACTGTGTGACGATTGGCGAATGGTCGGTCAGTGCTCTCGGCTCTTGGTTTCCATGTTTGGTTGGGCCGAATTCCTACACGGGATTGGTAACGGGCCAGTGCGTATGGATCCACGAGTCAGCCAACGATCTGATCCTTTGTAAGGGCCCAACCCAACTTTTTCTTTTGTGAAATTTGCCTAAAAACTCACCTTTTGAAATTATTAAACTTTTGTCCATCTAGCCTATCTCTTAAAACAGTGGGACGAGTTTAACCTGCGAAAAGACAGCCTCGAAGGGCGGCAAGGGGACGGTGTCACCCAAGACCAGGCGAATGGTGTCAAGGCCGTGCAAGAACTGTGTGGTGAGGTTAACCTCGGTGACGGCATGGTCAAGGTCCGCGAGACCGGCGGTGAGGAGCTTCATGTGGCAAGCGTACTAGTCGACGGAGAGGCCGTCCTGCTTGAGGTTTCTATACTGCCGGTTGAGCATCATGTAGCAAGCCGCATGATTGGCAACTCTTTTTAAACGAGTCGAAGTCCAGTCTTGTCACTTTCCAAAATAATCCTGGATTCGTGTCAAGAGAGCATAGGTGGTGGTGGCTCCGTCACGTCGTCGATGGTCTGATATGTAAGAGTGGCATACATAGCAAGGGTGACATGGGCATCGAGCTCTAGATACTGGCTATCGGCATTGGGAGGGGGTGGATGCTGGACACCCGACATGATGGACAACTTCCTCAGCCTCGACCGCCGCCGTTGTGGGCAGTGGAGACAGACTGAGGCGAGATTTTGAGACAAGTCCCCGGGGTGTAGATGTACGTTAGCATCATCCCCATGGCCTCGTCCATCTCCTGCGAGTCCCGTGGCACTCTCCCTAGGTAGATGAGGGTGAATGGCGCCTCCCCGGCCATGGTGGACGGCGGCGCCGGTGGATGAGCCGGCGAGGGTTTCTGGATTTGGGGCTTCCGCGTGTAGTCTGTGTGGAGTGGACTGTGTGGCGACTGGCGAATGGTCGGTCGGTGCTCTCGGCTCTCGGTTTCCATGTTTGGTTGGGCCGAATTCCTACATGGGATTGGTAATGGGCCAGTGCGTATGGATCCACGAGTCATCCAACGATCTGATCCTTCGTAAGGGCCCAGCCCAACTTTTTCTTTTGTGAAATTTGCCTAAAAACTCATCTTTTGAAATTATTAAACTTTTGTCCATCTAGCCTATCTCTTAAAACAGTGGGACGAGTTTAACCTGCGAGAAGACAGCCTCGAAGGGCGGCAAGGGGACGGTGTCACCCAAGACCACGCGAATGGTGTCGAGGCCGTGCAAGAACTATGTGGTGAGGTTAACCTCGGTGACGGCATGGTCAACGTCCGCAAGACCGGCGGTGAGGAGCTTCATGTGGCAGGCGTACTCGTCGACGGAGAGGTCGTCCTGCTTGATGTTTCTATACTGCCAATTGAGCATCATGTAGGAAGCCGCATGATTGGAAACTCTTTTTAAACGAGTTGAAGTCCAGTCTTGTCACTTTCCAAAATAATCCCGGATCCGTGTCAAGAGAGCATAGGTGGTGGTGGCTCCGATCACGTCGTCGATGGTCTGATCTGTAAGAGTGGCATACATAGCAAGGGTGACATGGGCATCGAGCTCTAGATACTAGCTATCGGCATTGGGATGGGGTGGATGCTGGACACCCGACATGATGGACAACTTCCTCAGCCTCGACCGCCACCATTGTGGGCGGTGGAGACAGACTGAGGCGAGATTTCGAGACAAGTCCCCGGGTGCAGCGGCCTGCCAGCATGCAAATGTTGGCCATGTAAGCCCAGCCCACCCAATCAGTCAAAAAAGAGCCCATGGCTTTTCTGAGTCGTCCATCAAAAGCCCATGTATCATCTCAACAACCTTACTTTGCTCAAAAACAAAAGGATCAGCAACCTTACTGCATGTGATATATTCTCAAAGAAAAAAACAATATACTACCTTCCGCTCCAAAAAGGGGGGAAATTGGTATGTGCTATTTGGTTTCATATAAAGAATCCATAAATTTCCTTTATTTAATCATAATTTCCAACATTTATAAAACTGTATAACATCACTTTATAAATTTTATGAACATGTGAACACAATATATAATTCAAATATTTACACTCTGTAAAAAAAAATTGTCCCTTTCCAACGTGGCAAAGCTCCTAGAAGGTAGCGTCGCGTCGAACTTGAACCGACTATGTCAGTAGGGTCTCCGAAGACCTTACATGAATGAGAGCAGGAAAAGCGTCAATGGAAAGAAGGCAATGGTTGAGGCTGATATTGCGATCACCATTTGCATATGCTTGTTATATACTCCCTCCATCCTATAATATAAGAGCGTTTTTGACACTTGTCTCCAGCCCTCCATTTATCAAGGCTTTCCAATTGTACTTTGTAGCAGCTTGATAAATTAACATCTTACCAATTGTCGAAGTTCAAAAGAAAGAAAAAACGTATGTTACCAGTTCAATTTGTCAACTCAACCAGGGTGAGAAGATGCAAATCTGCATGTCCTGGAACATGCTGCCAGATGGAGCATACATTTGAAGGAGGAAACTTAGGGCAACCGATAGCATAGATTACACAACAAGCAAAATACCAATTCCAGTATCAATCAGGCCACAAATTGACGCAAAGTTTGCCATGTAAGGCCACCAAAGTCAGGGGCGGCTACCAAAAGAAGCAGATACCATGCCCGGTTCATAGTTCAGCACATCCAAAGAACTTCCGCTCCTCACAGGCATTGTGCAGCAGATGTCATGCCTGTTTCCTACTTCATCAAATCCAATAAACTTCGACTGCTCCGGAGTGAATAAGCTGCTCTCCACTGTTGAAAAAGGGTCCTCACATGAAAAATCACTTCCTTCTTTAAAGCTCCATGCTTTGCCTCCTTCGGGCCCTGTACTCTTAAGAAGCAGCACTTGGCAGCACCTTATGACCTCAGAAGCCTCCTTCAGTTTGGAGAACGCCACGGCTACTGAAAATGGCGTGAAGCTTGGATTTGCCATTATAATCACCGCGGTCTCCAGCACCTTTGGGAAGATCGACTTGAGGAAGGCAACCTCGCCTTGTTCCCCTCGGAATTCATGGAAATACAGCTCTTTGATGTGCAACATAGCACTTTCAGTGGGACTCTCCTGGAAATTGAGGCTGGGCTTACCAATGGACCCATTACATTTTCTGGACTGCAAAAAAGAGATCAAATCGGTCAATAATTGGAGAGAAATTGAGGGAGGTGCACACATTTGGTGAATGAAGAAAGCCTTAACATGTGTTGCTTGAATAACTACATACAGGATTCACTTTTCACGGCAGAAGAAAACATAGACAGTGAATAGCTCTGATGGTAATTCACTTGACAGGTCTGTGCAAATCAATCAGAACAAATAATCTACAAGCGATAAAATCTGCTGCATGAAAGAACAATTATTACAGTAATATCTAGAGGAAATTGGTAGGAATGTAAGTAAAACATGAATTAGCTCCTCAGATACATTGGTCCACAGTTGCTATTAGCTGTTTCAGAAGAAGAAGAAGAAATTATAATTATAAGGTAACAGTATTACAAAAGTGCGTCTTTTGGTGAACAAGGGAGATTTACTTTTGGCAGTTCAGGTTCATAAATTACATGAGAATGCTCAACTATAAAAACAGTATGTCACATACATGACTAAATGCTTTCATGTGCATGATGGAACTAGCAGAAAGTGCCAACAACCAAGTAGCAGCTAGCAGTGCAGAGATAAAAAAAATACAAAACTAAGATGGTGCGTGCGTTATTCGGCCTCTCATGATTATCATCCATGCATAAAAGAAGAAAGAAATGAGGCTGCAAACTTTCAATATTAAAAAATCGGATATACATTCTTGAACTGATGCAACTAGTATTATGCAGAGATTAAAGTTGCCCGCGAAAGTGCAGCTATTGCAGCGCAATCGCTGCCTGGAATGCTTCCCGCGACGCTATGGCCAAAATTACCTGATCTGCTGTGAGGCCTGTGATCGCGTTTAAGTTTTCATTTGGAACCAGAACATGACAGGCTCTTGGTTCCC
This sequence comes from Triticum monococcum, assembly GCA_034509565.1. Classification (NCBI taxonomy): domain Eukaryota; kingdom Viridiplantae; phylum Streptophyta; class Magnoliopsida; order Poales; family Poaceae; genus Triticum; species Triticum monococcum. The sequence continues at coordinate 36,478,245 of CM067842.1, forward strand.
ATGTTTGTGAACTAGTGATGCTTGTTTGTAAGTTGTAGTTGGTGATGCTTGTTTCAGTTTATGTCCAAGTATATACTGCAATCCTCTGTTTTCCTGCTGAAAATACCCTGTTCTCTGCTGAAAATGACCATGTACTAGCTGCCGCTAAATGGCTAGCGTTACGGACAAGCTGCTGTGAAATGGAATTGCCCGCTGTTAAAATAGGTCTAGCGTGTCATGTACACGTACCTTGTACGTATGTAATTGTATGCTGATTGTTATATATATAGAAAGACGTGGAGAGGCTTTGCCCCACAGAAAACCCTAAACCCTATTCTCAAACTTGGTATTAGAGCCTACCCTAGCCGCGCCGCCTCTCCTCCCGCCGCCGCCGCCGCAGTTTCTTCGCGGCCGCCGCGATGTCTACCGCGCCGGCACCCACGATGACCCCCTCCTCTGCGCTCACGCTCGCCACCCCCTCCGCGCTCGTCCCGATCGCCCCACCCGCCGCGACGGCTCCTACCCCGGCTATTCCGCCCATCGCGGTCTCGCTTGACCGCAGCAACTTCATGCTCTGGAGGGCCCTTGCCCTCCCCAACTTCGCCGGAGTTCGCCTCCACGGCTTCCTCGACGGCTCGGCCACTGCACCGCCGCCGACCGTGACGACAGGCACCGGCGAGGCCGCCCGCACCGTGTCCAACCCCGACTACGAGCAATGGTGGACGCTGGATCAGAAGGTTCTCGGGCATCTCCTCGGCTCGATGAGCGTGGAGATCTCCGCGCAGCTCATTGGCTGCAGATCGGCCGCCGCCGCCTGGACGGCCGTGCACACCATGTTCGCTGCCGAGAACAGTGCCGACGTGCGCAACCTCCGGCGCCAGATTCAGGCGCTGCGCAAGGGAGATCGTCCCGCCGGCGAGTATATGCAGAAGGTCAAGGCCCTCGCTGACTCGATGGCCGCCGCCGGCTCTACTCTTCGCGATGTTGAGATCATCGACTACATGCTGACCGGGCTCGGTTCGGCGTTCAACCCCATCGCCGCCTCCATGAACTTCGCGGGCGTGCCAATCACGTTCCCCGCGTTCTACTCCAGTGTTCTCCATTATGAGGCCCTTCAGCAGCAGCAGTCTGAGCACGAGGATTGGCAGTCCTCCGCCAATGCCGCATCTCGGCCGGTCTACAACAACACTTCCGGCCGCGCCTCCGAGTCTGGTCGCCCGAGCGGCGGCCGCCCCTCCGCCGGTTCCCTCCCGCCCGGCTCAGGCGGCTATGGCAACGGCCAGGGCAACGCCTCTGGTCGCAACAACAACAACGGCGGCAATGGACGCAATGGAGGAGGAAACGGAGGTGGCAACAGGGGTGGTCGCAACCGCCGCTGGCGTCCCCGGTGCCAGCTATGCAAGAATTGGGGTCATGAGGCCCCCGACTGTCGCAGCCGCTATGATCAAGACCACTGCGCCGCCAACTCCGCGTCCACCTCCTCCTCCCATGAGCCGCCGCACTGGATTCTGGACACCGGTGCGACGGACCACCTGACTAATGATCTTGATCGTCTGCACTTCCACGAGCGCTACGGCGGGAAGGATCAAGTGCAAGTGGCAAATGGTGCAGGTTTGTCTATTTCGCATATTTGTCATTCCACTATACCCGGTTCCTCTCTTCGTTTACGCAATATGCTTCGTCTACCACACATTCATCAAAATCTTCTCTCCGTTTATCGTCTCGTCCTTGATAATGATGTTTTTGTAGAATTTCACCGTTTCTTTTCCCTTGTCAAGGACACGGTCACGAAGAAAATTCTTCTTCACGGTAGATGTCATGGTGGACTCTACCCCATCCCGTTTGGTCGCGCGTCGTCATCCTCCACCCGCCAAGCGTCCCTCAACGTCAAGATCACCCCATCCCAGTGGCACCAGCGTCTCGGTCATCCCTCAAATAATATTGTTCAAAACATTGTTAGGAATAATGATTTAGTGTGTTCTTCTGAACGTCAGCCTTCTGTGTGTGATGCTTGTCAGCGTGCTAAAAGTCGACAATTGCCTTATCATTTATCACATCATGTTTCCACTATGCCTCTTGAGCTAATTCACTCTGATGTTTGGGGGCCGGCCATTGCTTCTTCCGGCGGTTATAAATATTATATGAGCTTTGTTGACGATTACTCTCGCTTCTCTTGGATTTATCTCCTTAAGCATAAGTCTGACGTTGAGCAAGTTTTTTATGCCTTTCAGGCTCATGTTGAGCGTCTTCTCCACACTAAAATCGTAGTTGTGCAGTCCGACTGGGGTGGTGAGTATCACCGGTTGCATCGTTATTTCCAACGCACTGGCATCTCTCATCGTGTGTCTTGCCCACACACGTCTCAGCAGAATGGCATTGCTGAACGCAAACACCGTCATCTTGTTGAAACAGGTCTTGCTTTGTTGGCTCGTTCTTCTCTCCCATTGCGTTTTTGGGATGAGGCTTTTCTTACGGCATGCTATCTCATTAATCTCATGCCTACACCTGTTCTTCAACAAGATACACCCATATATCGACTTCTTAAGATGCACCCTGATTATCAGTTCCTTCGCACTTTTGGGTGCGCCTGCTGGCCTAGTTTGCGTAAATATAATGCACACAAACTTGCTTTCCGATCCACCATGTGTGTCTTCTTGGGCTATAGCCCGATGCATAAGGGATACAAGTGTCTTGATCGTTCCACGGGACGTATCTACATCTCCCGTGATGTTGTTTTCGACGAGTCTGTTTTTCCCTATGCCACTCCCGGGGTCACTGTTGATGTCTCGTCTTTGGTTGATGTTCTCTCTTTTCCTCCCACTGAACCGGTCACGGGTGACCATATGCGCAAATACGACTTGTCCTATTTGTCTACTGACCAGCCTGTTCCAGGCCCTGTTGCTCCTGTGCAGGATTCTTCGGCTCCGCCCTCTCCGGCGCTCCACGTGCATGGCGCATGCACGCCCTCTGCCCGCCGCCCTCCCGTGGCCGTCGCGCAGCCCTCCCTGGCGATCGACGTGCATGGGACATGCACGTCTCCCCAATCGGCTCCCGCGTCGCCCGGCTTGGTCGTCGCCTCGCCCGGCCTGGCTGGCCCATCGGCTCGCGCCTCGCCCGGCCCGACCGGCCCGTCCACGGGCCCAGCCGCTTCGCCCGGCTCCCCCGCCCCGGGGCTCGCGGATGATGCTCCGCCATCGCCACCACAGCTCGCGTCGCCCTCTGTCGAAGGGAGTCCCGCTCCCTCGACCGCGACGCCCCCAGCTGCTCCTGCACACACCATGGTTACCCGCACTCGCGATCATACTCGCCGTGCTCTTGTTCCTACTGATGGGACAATCCGCTATGATCCCCGTCGTCGTGCGTTTCTTGCGGTGCCTGTCTCTCATCGCGATGCTCTCCGTGAGACTGCCTGGCGTACCGCGATGGTTGATGAGCTCACTGCTCTGCATCACAATAAGACTTGGGTTCTCGTGCCTCGGCCGCGCGGTGTCAATATTGTTGGGAGCAAATGGATTTTCAAGACCAAGCACCGTCCGGATGGCTCTGTTGATAAGTACAAAGCTTGTCTGGTCGCCCGTGGTTTCACACAACAGCTTGGCATTGACTATGGTGATACCTTCAGTCCGGTTGTCAAGCCGGCTACCGTTCGTTTGGTTCTTGCCTTGGCTGTTTCTCGTGGTTGGAGTCTTCGGCAGATTGATGTCAGCAATGCTTTCCATCATGGGTATCTCTCTGAGGACGTCTATATGCAGCAGCCACCTGGGTTCGAGGATGCTCGTTTTCCCTCGCATGTGTGCAAGCTTCAGCGAGCGCTCTATGGGCTCAAGCAGTCCCCTCGTGCATGGTACGCTCGGCTCAGTGCTCGTCTTCTCGCTTTGGGATTTTCCGCCTCCAAAGCCGATACATCTCTGTTTTTCTTCCGCTATCGTGATGTTCAGATCTATATGCTTGTCTATGTGGATGACATTGTCATTGCCGGATCTTCTCCACGTGCGGTTGATGGTCTTGTTCATGCCCTCGCTGCCAGTTTTCCTATTAAGGACCTTGGGCCGTTGGAGTATTTTCTTGGTCTGGAAGCGTCGTACAATTCAGGGGGGATGACATTGACTCAACGGAAGTATGCCTTGGATCTTTTACACCGTGTGAGCATGGAGAATTGTAAGCCTACTTCCACACCGTTGTCTACTTCCGAGCAACTTGCACGAGTGTCTGGACGGCTGCTTAGTGCCGATGATTCTTTCCGGTATCGCAGTATTGTTGGTGGACTGCAGTATTTAACACTCACCCGTCCGGATATTTCATTTGCAGTGAACAAGGTGTGTCAGTTTCTCTCACAGCCCACTGATGCTCACTGGGAAGCTGTTAAGCGGATTTTACGCTATGTGAAAGGAACGTTGCACACAGGGCTGAAATTTCGCAAGGCTGTCTCTACTAGCATTAGTATCTTCACTGATGCGGATTGGGCAGGTTGTCCGGATGATCGTCGTTCAACTGGAGGTTTCGCCATATTCGTTGGTCCGAATCTCATTTCCTGGAGTTCGAAAAAACAACCAACAATGTCGAGATCGAGCACAGAGGCCGAGTACAAAGCCTTGGCGAATGGAGCTGCTGAAGCCATCTGGGTAGAGTCACTACTCAAAGAGCTTGGAGTGTCTCAGCAGCATGTTCCGGTTCTCTGGTGTGATAACTTAGGGGCCACATATCTGACTGCCAACCCAGTTTTCCATGCACGTACCAAGCACATCGAGATTGATTTTCACTTTGTGCGTGAGCGTGTTGCTTTTGGAGCTCTTGAGGTCAGATTCATTTCTTCTAACGATCAGCTGGCTGATGTGTTTACTAAACCAGCCACCAGACAGATGCTAGACCGATTTAGTACCAATCTCAACCTTGTATAGAGTAGAAGTTCAGATTGAGGGGGAGTGTTAAAATAGGTCTAGCGTGTCATGTACACGTACCTTGTACGCATGTAATTGTATGCTGATTGTTATATATATAGAAAGACGTGGAGAGGCTTTGCCCCACGGAAAACCCTAAACCCTATTCTCAAACTGATTTAAAACTTTGGTATTATATTATATCATATATACCACTAAGAAACTGTAGACAGCAATGTGCACATATGTATCTGTCATCAGTGTGAAATAAGCATAGCAGGATTGCTATGTTGCTACTAGCTTGCAGCAGCTCAAATGCATCCGTGTGAAATAAGCAAACGAACATTTAGAAACAAAAACGGGTAAAATAGCATAAGAAGATGAGCATGCAATACCCAGAATTATAGTTGTGTACTCTAGTCAACGTATAAAGAAGACATGATCGCTGACAATGAATGGCACCTTAACATGTGGTAAAATTGCATAATCATCACATTCACCATAAAGAGCTGTGATGCATAAATGACTTGAAAGACCTATGCATTCAATCAGAACACACGCCATTTACAAGTAATAACATGTTAAACTAAAACTTGAATTGGTGGAAATTACCATGATATGCAGTCGCACGACATTGGGAAAGCATTTAAGGAGCATGGGAACCATCCTTGCCTCATTGGGGAGTCCAAAACGCACATTTAAGCTCAGGATCTTAATGCTTGCGACAATGGTGGCTGCACTCTCCTTTATCCCAGCCTGAAATTCAACCAATTTAAGAACAAAGATGGCACACGAGTTGGGCCAAATCCAGGGCCCACGAGTTTGTGACTGTGTGACTAGTACTAATTTGTTTCTTTTTAACTCTCCTGAATTAATTAATCATTACTCCATAATTTATTTATTTTTAGGAAACTTCGGATCTATTCAGCTTCAAACATAGCAGTAAAACAAACATCATAAATTATAAAATTTACATCCAGATCCATAGACTACCTAGCTACGACTATAAACACTGAAGCGAAACTAAGACGTGTCGTCATCATCATCCCTCTCTCACCAGAGCAGGCAAAACTTCTTATAGAAGGCAGTCGAGAAGTCATCATGATAAGCCCCCAACGCACCAGATCAGCAAACGATGCCGATGAAAACAAACGTAGATCAGAAGGATCCAACCGAAAGACACATGAACGTAGACAAACGAAGACCATATCCGAGTAGATCCACCAAAGATAACCACCGATCGAACCATGCGAGATCAGTCAGAGACACACCTCCACGTGCCCTTTAACGATGGTAGACGCACCACCGGGTAGGGCTAGATGAGGAGAACCTTATTCCATCTTTAGAGTCGTCAGACACAAACCCTAACAAAACTCAAAAAAATATCTAGAAACAAAGCCGTGTGATCCTTCTTATCTTTGCTTCTCATTGTTGGCGATGGGTCATGTTCTTCTTCTGTGTCGGCAGATTGGGGCCATAGCTCGAAGACTCCATGATTATCAGCAACAACAATGTTTACATGCCTCCGATGAGGGATGTGGATGCACTAGTAGAAAACCGGGCAATAGCACCGGTTCGTAAGGCCCTTTAGTGCCGGTTTAGGAACCGGCACTATTATTTCGGCACTAAAGCCCCCCCCCCCCCCTTTAGTACCTGTTCAGCACGAACCGGTGCTAAAGGGGTACCACGTGGCACGAGCCAGCTCCGGAGGCCGGGAGCCCTTTAGTACCGGTTGGTAAAACCAACCGGTACTAAATGGTTTGGGGGGTTTTGGTTTTATGATTTTTTTTCATTTAATTTTGTGTTTTCCATTTTAATTCTTTTTCGTTTGCTGATATTTTACGGTACTACACATTGTACATGTTATGCATATATATATATATCATCAATCATGTCTCACAAACCACCATATTAATTCACACATACACACATGTATAGCCATATACAATTTCTCCTATATATGCATATGTTGCCTTCGAAGCCAGTGGCATTAGCCTGATTGGTGCCTTCGGAGCACGATGACAATTGGAAGTGGTTCATGACTTGGTCGATGGGGGCGGTAGCGGGTAATAGTATTCTCCCTTCGGATTTATGACCTGGTCGAGCAAAAATCCCGCTATTTCCTCTTGAAGTGCTTGTACGCGCTCCGTTGGTAGGAGCTTGTCCCACACCTCTTTAAACTGTTAAGAAGAAGATCAATATGCATGTGTATTAGTTGTGTGACTAGATATCGATAATGGTGTAAAAATTGTGAATAGTGTTCTAACAAGCGTACCCATTCCTGTCTTTGAGATCTGCTCCTTTCGGACGCCATCATGCGAATGTTCTTGCAAACACAGTATGCACACAGATCAGTCCCCTGCGCTTGCTTCAGGGCCTTTATTACGAGAATGGAATTTAATTTGATCAGATAATAATTAATCAAGCATGATAATTAAAGAGATGGCAGCTAGCTAGCTAGCTAGCTAGTACTACTTAATTACTTGCCTTGGATCGAAACCATTTCAGCTGTGGTTTCCATTCGCCTTCCGTGACACTGATGAACCTTGCCCAAGCCCTGCCCGCCGACAAAGAAAATGAATAAAGGGGTTATTAAATAGTTCATATCATGAAATGACGAACTAAATAGGCCGAGATATGTAGTTATAAATAATGATTGAAATTACCTGTTGACTATCCCATACAAGATGTTGTAGTCACTTTTTGCTGTGAGTAGCGAGTCCAGTATTTCAACTGTTCCGGCATCAACTTTAATGATACACAAGATCCAATGAAATCTGCATGCACACACGTTTGCATGTCTTAATTAAGCGGGCATATGTAAGCAAAAACATGTAGCTAGCTAGTAGGCAAAAACAGAGAATTTGTAGTACAAGAAAGTGTGACTCACTCGAAGTTGTAAGGAAGTAGTATATCTTCATTGTATTTGAGGCGCTTGAAGAACTCTAGCATGCTGTCCTCTACCTCTTTTTCATAATATAGATCTAATTTCCATGTGTATTCATTAACGGTGTTTGGGTCAATGAACCCAATGCCATAGCATCCACCTTTTCTCATTTCATACATCTTCATCCTGCATAATACCACAGAAAAGAATATAGTGAGGATAATTACACGTAATGATTGATCAAAAGGATCACTACAGCTAGCTTGAGACTTAAATTACAGAAAGAAATCACTTACAGACAATAGCAACTGACGATAGATTTGTCGAGTGCGTCTTGATTGTATAACTGAAACAGTTCAGAATACTCAACGGCCACAGCTTTCTCATGGTAGTAATCATCCTTCTTGACATACACCATGAGGGACTCTCGATCGGATCTCTTGGTAAGTTCCATGTACCATTGATGCAATTCATACATTCTCGTTGGGAGCTTCTTGATATCTTCTGGCTCGACCAAACGTTGGCCCCGGACAAATTTCCGTTTTATTTCCTCCTCTCTAATCGGAGGCATGTCCTCGATCTCGAGGAGTTGTCCAACAGTGATCTTGAGTTCTTCAGCCTGCATTATATGCTCCTGGGTTATTACCACATCGCTCACCTCGGGAACGTAAACTGTTTGGCCACAATAATATTGGGCGCGCGTACTGTCACGTGTTGTTGGCGGCACAACAAGCGGGGGGATCGATTGCGCCGCCTGTTTTCCCAGCTGGGCAACGGTTTTCCTGCATTTTTTGACAGCTGCTTGTTGTTTGCTCGAGCTCGAGCTCGCCTCCTTCTGTAGACGTTGTCGACGTAACTTCCTGATGTGGCGCTCATAGTCTGAGTCAACAGGCTTAGGAGCTGGTGGTTGAGCCATATGAATGAAGTGGTCAACTACTTCCACAGGCACTTTCTCCCTTGGCGGCGGTGGCGGTTTCGGTCCAAAATGGGCGTCGACTTCTGCCCGCACTATGGCATTGGTTTGCTCCTCGGTCCTATCGTAAGCCCTCACAGGAAGAGGAGTACTGAGGTTTGGACCATATTTATATCGCTTGCCTCCGCCTGTACTTCCTGTACTATGACCTCGACTCGTACCGCTACGCACCATAGCTGCGGGGTGTCTCTTCTGCGATTGCTGAGGCGGCGGAGACGGCTGACGGGGCTGAGTTGGACGAGGAGGAGTGGCCTGAAGCTGTGCCGGACTTGGAGGAGGAGTGGACGTCTGACGCTGTGTCGGACTTGGAGGAGGAGTCGCCTGACACTTTGCCGAACTTGGAGGAGGAGGAGTGGCCTCACGCGTTGGTGGACTTGGAGGAGCGGGAGTCTGCTGACTCGGTGGCGAACTTCGACGTGGAGTCGGGTGACGCGGTGTCGGTGGCCTTCGAAAAATGATGCAATCCTTTCTCCATAGGATGATACGATGTTTGGCATCTCCGAGTGTGTGCTCCTCGTCACCTCCAGGAATGTCAAGCTCTAGCCCCGAATATTGGTCCGCCACCTCATCAACCAAGACACGAGCATAGCCCGCTGGAATCGGGTTGCAATGGAAGGTTGCCTCGGGGGAATTTGAAAAAGCAACGGCGTACGCCACCTTCATGGATATGTTCTTCATTTTGAAGTGTAGCTCGCAGTTAGTGTTCTCCGTGATGTCATCCACGGGGTATCTATCCAGCACTACTGCGTCGCCCGGGGCGGAACCCACGCTGCTTCTCGGCATGGATGGGGCGGTGGTATCCAAGGCTGGATCATCCACTAGCTGCTGCAGCTGCTGAGACCCCCTTTGCTGGCTAAGTGAGTCGATCTGCTCCTGCTGCCGCTAGAATTTAGCTGCCAATTCCGCTTGACTTGCTTCTAGGCCTTGAAGGCGTTCATAGTCCCGCTTCCTCTGCTCCTCCTCCATCTTCCTCTTCTTGTCCTCCGCAATCTTCTTTCTCGCACGGGTTCTGTAGTCCGCGTTCCAGTCCGAAAACCCCTCATACCACGGAATAGCGCCCTTGCCTCGTGTTCTTCCCGGGTGTTCAGGATTTCCCAGGGCACGCGTAAGCTCGTCGTTCTCTCTGTTGGGCTGGAAAACCCCCGATCGAGCCTCTTCTATTGCAACAAGTAGCGCATCGTCGGCTCCGTTCAGACATGCCTTCATCGAAACATTGCCTGTCTTCGGGTCCAACTCCCCCCCATGCGCATAGAACCAAGTCCTGCACCTGGAGGGCCAGCTCTTAGTAACCGGAGTGACACTTGCATCCTCCATCTCTTTCTTAGACTTATCCCACTTAGGCATTGCCACCGCGTAGCCACCTGGCCCCAGCTTATGGAACTTATCCTTTTTTCGGCATTGGCCTTGTTTATTCTCGATCGTTCCTTAGCTAATTCTGAATCCTTGAATTTCACGAAATCGTCCCAATGAGCACTTTGATTCTCTAGTATCCCCTCGAATACTGGAGTCTTCCTTCCTCCCTTGACGTACTTATCCCACATCATTCTCTTATGGTTCTTGAATGCAACCACCATCTTCCTAAAAGCAGCGTCCTTGACTTTCCGCACATCTGCTTCTGTGATATTATCTGGTAGGGTGAAATGTTCCATGAGAGTATCCCAAAGCAGTTTTTTTATTCTCGTCGACAAAAGTAACATCTGGACGTGGCTTTGCTGGCTTTCTCCATTCTTGAAGGGAGATCGGGAGTAGGTCCTTCACAAGAACTCCGCACTGACGAACGAACTTGTCCGCAATCTTCTTAGGCGCTAATGGTTCGCCATTAGGTTTGAATGCCTCGATATTGTACTTTACGCCCTCCTTCCACTTTTTGTTCGGGCCTCGTTTCGTCCTTTTGCCTGAAGATTTGCTCGATCCGGATGGCTGAAAGAAGAAAGATCGATTCGTTAATATATCTTCAACTCATTTAAAACATGCGATGATCACCAGATTCCTGCTTATATAAATATATATACCTCGTCGGTGTTTGTTGTTTCAGGATCAACATGTTCGTCGTCGTAGTTCATGACTTCATCTTCTCGGTCGTCGCGATCGAATATCATATCACCCTCTCCGGTGTTGTTTAGAAATTCGGACCCGTCAAAATCTTCTTCATTCTGATCATCATCTGGCCCGCGTATGATATCGAACATGGTCTGTTCTCTCTCTCTGTCGGTATTGTCCGCCATAGCTTTTATTTAACTATGCCAAAAGAAATATAAAACAATTTAGTATAATCTCGAATAATAGATATAATCTCGAATACATCATCTCGAATAATAGATATAATCTCAAATACATCATCTCGAATAATAGATTTAATCTCAAATACGTCGTCTCGAATAAGAGATATAATCATCTCGAATATTATATATCGAATACATCACTAGCTAGCTAGCTAGCTAATAAAGATCGAATACTACAGAGTAATCTAGGCCACTCGCGGTTCCTGAGGTGCGGGCGGTGGACACCCAAAGAGAATGAACCATCACTGGATCATAACTCGGGTGATCTCCCCAAAGAACCTGCCAGGTATTGGAGAACCTGACGTCCATAGCAGCCATGTAGCGATGGACGTGCTCGTCCTCCTCCCTGACACGACGACGTACCACCTCCGGCGGGGTCGGCTCCCTCCGCACCGAAAGTGGCCCACGCGAATGCCACCAAAGAAGATGAGGGTCGACGACGGGACCGGGGGCCGGGTTCCTCACCAAGCGTCGCGCCCCTGAAGGTAGCACCTCCCAGTGCCAGCCCGGCGGAGCCCAGTCCCGGACATGGGTCCTCTGAAGCAGGACCTCGTCGCGGACGTGTCGACGGCGAGGATGCGGGCCGGGCATCGTCGACAACAAAATACTATATGCCGCAAAAGTAAAGTAACATTTTTTAAATGATGGATTGTGATGATTTCATATATGCAAATTCTAAATTTTATAACTAAAAATATGAGAAACTAAAAAAACATCGATCATCGTCTAACAATTTGAAATTAATCTAATTCATCTAGCTAGCTAAAACTAACATTTCCAAAATTTCTAACATTTCTATATAACTAACATTTCTATAACATTTGACATTATATATATTATAACTAACATTTCTACATACTATTTGACATTAATATAATCTAATTAATTAATTCATCTAAAACTTTTTATGAAAAACAGAAAAAACAGAAAAAACTAAAACCTCAAAACAGAAAAATTGTGTGTGTGTGCGCGTCTAGTGTGTGTGTGTAGTGTGTGTGTGTGTGCATGTACGTAGTGTGTGTGTGTGTGCGCACGCGCGTGTGGGTGCGCTACGGTCGGCGCCGGCGCCGGTGTGCGCTACGATCGATTGGAGGGAGGAGAGGGGCCGGGGGAGGGGCTCACAGCGACGGCGAGGCGAGGTCGAGGCGACGGCGACGGCGACGGCGAAGCGAGGGGATCGGCGCCCTGGACGACGACGGGGACGAGGGCGGCGACGGCGACGGGGACGAGGGCGGCGACGGCGACGGGGACGAGGGCGCGACGGGGACGGCGTAGGACGGGTGCGGCGTCGATCGGGAAGAAACAGAGTGGGAGAATGAAATTTTTCGAAGTGTTGTATATATAGAACCCACCTTTAGTACCGGTTGGAGCCACCAACCGGTACTAAAGGTCTGTTTTGGCTAGCCCAAGCGGCGGGAAGCGACCCCCTTTAGTACCGGTTGGTGGCTCCAACCGGTACTAAAGGCCCCCCCCTTTAGTACCGGTTGATGCCACGAACCGGTACTAAAGGGGGATGCGCTGCCAGGCGAGGGGCGCAGAAGTTTAGTCCCACCTCGCTAGCCGAAGGGTGCTTACACCTGCTTATAAGCCCCGCCGCCGCTGCTGTCTCGAGCTCCTCTCTAAAGCAGGCCTTCTGGGCCTACCTCTGCTACTCTGCCCTGTGGGGCCTATTGGGCTTGCGGGCCTGCATCCTGGCCCAATAACAGGTTGGGTTTCTAGTCGTATGCAGGCCGCTTTGTCCCGGTAGGTGGGCTTTTTTCATTTAGTTTTTTCATTTTTGCTTTATTTATTTTGTTTTATTTATTTTTAGTTGTTTTTTGCTGTATTTAGAGTTTCTTTGTGAATATTTTTGATAGTTTTTAGAAACTTTCAGTTAGTGCCGGTAGTTTTTAAATTTGAATAGTTTAAATTTTGAATTATTTGAAATTTGTGTGAATCACTAGTTTGTGAATAACTTAACTTTAAAAATACATTTTTCAGTGATTCTTTTTTCTTATGTTTAATATTAGTGTGTTTTATCATTATATTCAATTTGGTAATGCTTAAGTTATTTAAAAAATGAAATGACTTTGTAACGGATGAGTTTTCGTCCGAAACCCTGATACTTCGAAACAGATTGTCCATTTTGTACACGAAGTGCATTCAGTTTTTGCGGTAACCCTCTCTACTTTTTTGCACATGCTATGTGGGTGAAATTATGATGCCATGCCAACTTTCATCCTTTTCTGAGTTCATTTGAAATGCTTTTCAACTTCAGGTGTGAAACTTTTTCTTCACGTGTGTCCCTTTGCGTCGTAGCCATGGAAAATCTTCATCATTTAACGGGATGCTCGGGTCAATATTCACTGTGAATGGAGCAATTTCATCAAACTTTTCATAATCTTCTGACTTGTCTATCTTGTCATCCACTCCCACGATGTTTCTCTTCCCGGAAAGAACTATGTGCCGCTTTGGCTCATCGTACGATGCATTCGCTTCCTTATCTTTTCTTTTTCTTGGCTTGGTAGACATGTCCTTCACATAGAAAACCTGTGCCACATCATTGGCTAGGACAAATGGTTCGTCTGCATACGCAAGATTGTTGAGGTCCACTGTTGTCATTCCGTACTGCGGGTCTTCCGTTACCCCGCCTCGTGTCATATTGACCCATTTGCACCGAAACAAAGGGACCTTCAAACCACGTCGATAGTCAAGTTCCCATATGTCCTATATATAACCATAATATGTTTCCTTTCCCGTCTTGGTTTCTGCATCAAAGCGGACACCACTGTTTTGGTTGGTGCTCTTCTTATCTTGGGCGATCGTGTAAAATGTATTACCATTTATCTCGTACCCTTTGAAAGTCATTATATTCGAAGATGGTAACTGGGACAGCAAGTACAAGTCATCTTCAATAGAGGTGTCATGCATGGTACGTGCTTGCAACCAGCTGGCGAAACTCCTGGTTTGTTCACGTGTAATCCAGTCATCAGACCGCTCCGGGTGTTTGGAGCATAGCAAATTCTTGTGTTCATCCATATACGGAGCCGCCAAGGCGGAATTCTGTAGAACTGTGTAGTGTGCTTCAGTGAGAGAATGTCCGTACATACATATTATTTGTTCCCCTCCTAGCGTGCCTTTTCCATCCAGTCTGCCCTTATGCCGCGATTCAGGAACACCAATCGGCTTAAGGTCAGGAATAAAGTCAATACAAAACTCAATGACCTCCTCATTTTGACGGCCCTTGGAGATGCTTCCTTCTGGCCTAGCACGGTTATGAACATATTTCTTTAAGACTCCCATGAACCTCTCAAAGGGGAACATATTGTGTAGAAATACATGACCCAAAACGTTAATCTCTTCGCATAGGTGAACTAGGACGTGCGTCATGATGTTGAAGAAGGATGGTGGGAACACCAACTCGAAACTGACAAGACATTGCACCAAATCATTCTGTAACCTTGGTATGATTTCTGGATCGATTACCTTCTGAGAGATTGCATTGAGAAATGCACATAGCTTCACAATGGCTAATCGAATGTTTTCCGGTAGAAGCCCCCTCAATGCAATCGGAAGCAGTTGCGTCATAATCACGTGGCAGTCATGAGACTTTAGGTTCTGGAACTTTTTCTCTGCCATGTTTATTATTCCCTTTATATTCGACGAGAAGCCAGACGGTATCTTAATACTAAGCAGGCATTCAAAGAAGATTTCCTTCTCTTCTTTGGTAAGAGCGTAGCTTGCATGACCCTGATGTATGCCGTCTTTTCCGTGCATACGTTGCTGGTCCTCCCGTGCCTCAGGTGTATCGTTTGTCTTCCCATACACGCCCAAGAAGCCAAGCAGGGTCACACAAAGATTCTTCGTCACGTGCATCACATCGATTGCGGAGCGGACCTCGAGGTCTTTCCAATAGGGCAGGTCCCAAAATATAGATTTCTTCTTCCACATGGGTGAGCGTCCGTCAGCGTCATTCGGAACAGGTTGTCCACCAGGACCCTTTCCAAAGACCACCTTCAAATCCTTGACCATATCATGTACATCAGCACCAGTACGGTGGCGAGGCTTCGTCTGGTGATCCGCCTCACCTTTGAAATGCTTGCCTTTCTTTCTTACGGGATGCCTGCTCGGAAGAAATCGACGGTGTCCCAGTTACACATTCTTATTAGCCAAATATATACTGTCGGTATCGTCCAAATAGTGCGTGCATGCGCGGTATCCCTTGTTTGTCTGTCCTGAAAGGTTACTGAGAGCAGGCCAATCATTGATGGTCACGAACAGCAATGCCTTTAGGTCAAATTCTTCCCCCATGTGCTCATCCCACGCACGTACACCTGTTCCATTCCACAGTTGTAAGAGTTCTTCAACTAATGGCCTTAGGTACACATCAATGTCGTTGCCGGGTTGCTTAGGGCCTTGGATGAGCACTGGCATCATAATGAACTTCCGCTTCATGCACAACCAAGGAGGAAGGTTATATAAACATAGAGTCACAGGCCAGGTGCTATGGTTGCTGCTCTGCTCCCCAAAAGGATTAATGCCATCTGCGCTTAGACCAAACCATACGCTCGTTGCGTCATCTGCAAACTCCTTCCCGTACTTTCTTTCGATTTTTCTCCACTACGACCCGTCAGCGGGTACTCTCAACTTTCCGTCTTTCTTACGGTCTTCTCTATGCCATCGCATCGCCTTGGCATGCTCTTTGTTTTGGAACAAACGTTTCAACCGTGGTATTATAGGAGCATACCACATCACCTTGGAAGGAATCTTCTTCCTGGGGCGCCGGCCCTCGACATCACCAGGGTCATCGCGGCAGATCTTATAGCGCAATGCACCACATACCGGGCAAGCGTTCAAATCCTCGTACTCACCGCGGTAGAGGATGCAATCATTAGGGCATGCATGTATCTTCTGCACCTCTAACCCTAGAGGGCAGACAGCCTTCTTTGCTTCGTATGTACTCTCGGGCAATTCGTTGTCCTTTGGAAGCATATCCTTTATCATTACCAGCAACTTTCCAAATCCCTTGTCAGATACACCATTCTCTGCCTTCCATTGCAGCAAATCCAGTGTGGTGCCCAGCTTTTTCTTGTCACCTACGCAATTCGAGTACAACAATTTTTTGTGATCCTCTAACATGCGCTGCAACTTCTTCTTCTCCAAATCACTTGCGCAGTTTCTCTTTGCATCGGCAATGGCCCGACCTAGATCATCAACGGGCTCATCTGATGCCTCTTCTTCAGCTTCTTCCCGCATTGCCGGCTCAGCTTCTTCCCCCATTGTTGTATCATCGTATTCAGGGAACCCATGGCCAGGATAGCTGTCGTCGTCCTCTTCTTCATTGTCTTCCATCATAACCCCTCTTTCTCCATGCTTGGTCCAAACATTATAATGGGGCATGAAACCGGACTTAAACAGGTGGACGTGAATGGTTCTTGACGTAGAGTAATTGTGACCATTCTTACAGCGAGCACATGGACAAGGCATAAAACCATCCGCCCGCTTGTTTGCCTCAGCTGCAAGCAGAAAAGTATGCATGCCCTCAACGAACTGGGGAGAGCATCGGTCATCGTACATCCATTGCCGGCTCATCTTCATTACACAACACCGAATAGACCAAATTAATACAAGTTCATACAATTAATACAAGTTCATACATAAAGTTCATACAACACTTAAATCCAACAAACAAATAACTCTCTAGCTAAAGCATTTAAATGCAACAACAAATATGATCAAGATCGCAACTAAGGTAACAATGGATCCAACAGCATAATGATACCAAGCCTCACTATCGATGGCATATTTTCTAATCTTTCTAATCTTCAAGCGCATTTTCTCCATCTTGATCTTGTGATCATCGACGACATCGGCAACATGCAACTCCAATTCCATCTTCTCCCCCTCAATTCTTTTCAATTTTTCTTTCAAGTACTCGTTTTCTCTTTCAACTAAATTTAACCTCTCGGCAATAGGGTCGGTTGGAATTTCCGGTTCACATACCTCCTAGAAAAAATTTCTATGTCAACTTGATGGGCATAATTTGTCATAAACACGAAATGCAACTAGTTTTAAAAGAGAATATACATACCACATCCGAATCATAACAAGGACTAGGGCCGACGGGGACGGATATCAAAACCATGGCACTATATGTATAACAAACAACGTACGGGTAAGATAATTATACGAGTAACTATATCCAAATAACACAAACATCAATTTTTATATAAAATTTCATGAACAAGAGGCTCACCACAAGGTGGTGCCGGCAACGGGACGGTGGCTACGATGGAGATTTAGAAGGCACTAAGTAAACCACACCTACATATGCAAACTAAGTGTTATTTTTGACCTCAAATTGCATATAAATCAAATACTAGCACATATATATATATATATATATATATATATATATATATATATATATCCTCCCAAATTACTAAACTCACAAATTAATCACTATATAAACCAATGCAAGAGCTAATCTAGCAATGAAAGATGAAAGGACAAAGTTGCTAACCTTTGTGATCATTTGAATGGATGAGGGCCTTCAAATCTTGACAAATTTTGGGCAAATTTTGTAATGAACTCGAGAGGAAGAAGGGAAGAACAGAGGAGAGGGAGAGGGGAAAGGGGGAAGAACAGAGTGCTGGTGGACGAAGGGTCTATGTAGGACGACCTTTAGTACCGGTTCGTGCCAAGAACCGGTACTAAAGGGGCTGGAGGGGCCCCATTCTGACAACATCCTGCCACCACTCTCATTAGTACCGGTTCGTGGCACGAACCGGTGCTAAAGGTTCGCCACGAACCGGTACTAATGAAAGCGGCCCGGCTAGCCGTTGGAACCGGCACTAATGTATACATTAGTGCCGGCTCAAATACAAACCGGCACTAATGTGCTTCACGTTTGACCCTTTTTCTACTAGTGATGGGCAATGTCAGTGGCCCACCTTCAGCCCGTTCTGGTGCTAATAGTTGTCGTTGAGTGGTCTAAAAAGACACCTATGCGGCTCTTGGAACGGTTACTTACTCATTATTATTGTGATATTATCTTATGTGGTGCCTAAGTATAATTGTTCGCAAATAGGCAATGTTTTTCACGAAGAGAAAATTGAAATATAACTCTACAGACCAAGTAAATACCCAATAACTTAACAACTTAGTAAGTAGAAAGTAACCCATAAACAAATTTTCGGCTCATAAATTGGAAATAAAATAGTAGTTCATTAATAAATAGTGATTCAGAAAAATCAGACGAGAGAATTCTAAAAGTCGGAGAAACCACTACAACTATAGCAAAATTTTCATTTACTATCAAATTTACCACCGGTCAGACCGAACTGGTGATTGAACCGACACCGCCGGTTCACTGGTTAATTTTCTATCCTTTGGCAGCTAAGTTGGATGGGCAACTTGGTTGTTTGACCAAACCGGTGACTTAGGCCTATTTCCTACCGCCCCATGGATTGCCCCCAAGGGACACAATTATTCTTCGTCGTTTGTAACGATTCTAGCGCAAACTATTGTTTTTTAGTTTTTCTTCCGATTTGAGCAAACAAACCGCCCGGTTCAGTCGGTTTTGGCCGGCCCGTTTTGCAAAACGGTCTGATTAGCTTACACAACCATCAACGTTGTCGATCTCGGTTTTTCCCGGTCTGGTCTTTAAAACTATGTTCAGGAGCTAGGGTGTTTTAGAACATGCCGTTAGTTTCCTCTTCCCGTCAAAAAAAAAAGAAACAAGTTAATGTTTGAAAGCAGAACATTCGAAGCACAAGATCTCAAACAGGCAAAACAAGTTATTATTAAAAACATTCTTATATCATAAAACGGAGGGTAACTAAGACGGCTCAACAAAAGGATCAAATGAGTGGCCGATTGGTGGGTCCATACTCATGGGCCGCCCGTTAGCAACCTGTGTCGGAATTCGGCCACCACACAGCCCAGCCGAGTACTATATAAGGAACAGCCGACGACGGCCGACCATTTTGCTTCCACACTCCTCTTTCTACTGTAGCTCACCACTCCGTCCAAAGCCGCAGCCAGATCCACAACCTCTCGCCGGCCGGCGCCGCCGGCGGCCATGGCCGAGCAGGCACGGTTCTTCAACATGGACCCAGCGACGGCGGCCGACGCACGGCGCAAGGGCTGCGACCCGCACACGCTGGACCAAGCCGCGGAGAGCATGCTGTGCTACATCTACGCCAACCTCCTCAGCCTCCCCGTCTACGAGGGCACGCAGCTCGCCGCCCTCGCCTCCTCCCCCGACGGCGTCGACCGCATCAGCCGCCTCCCGTCCGTCAAGGACGCCGCGCGCACCGCCGTCCTCTCCTCCCACTGGCGCCGGGTCTGGCTCTCCACGCCACTCGTGCTGGCCGACGCCCACCTCCACCCCGAAGCCTGCGGCTGGCCGCCCACGCCCGCCACCTCGCCGGCCGTCACCGCCGCCGTCTCCCGCATCCTCGACGCGCACCCGGGGCCCTTCCGCTGCGTCCACCTCGTCTGCAGCCACATGAGCGTGCACCGTGCCCGGCTCGCGCGCTGGCTCCAGCTCCTCGCCGCCAAGGGCGTCCAGGACCTCGCCCTCGTCAACCGCCCCTGGCCGCGCGACGTGCCCCTCCCGGCCACGCTCTTCGCCGTCACCACCCTCACCCGCCTCTACGTCGGCATGTGGACGTTGCCCGGCACGGCCGCCCTGCGTGGCGCCTCCTTTCCCCACCTCCGCGAGCTCGGCCTGGGCTGCGTCGAAATGGAGCAGGGCGTGGTCGACTCCCTCGTCGCCAGGAGCCCCGTCCTCGAGGTCCTCAACATCCTGGGATGCAAGGCGGTGCGTCTCCGCCTCGTCAGCCAGAGCCTGCGGTGCGTGCAGATCAGCTGGTCGAGAATGGAGGACGTCGCCGTGGTAAAGGCTCCCCTCCTCGAGCGGCTCATCCTGTTTAGACCTTGCAAAATCGCTGGTGGCATGTCCACGAGACTCAGGATTGGCGATGCCCCCAAGCTGCACGCATTTGGGTACTTGGAGCCAGGACAGGTCCTCAAGGTCCGAGACACCATCATCATGGTAAATGTCTGGTCTCCATTTTGTTCAGTTAGCAAATATGTTCAGCTGGTGGAGGTCCATGACTCAATTGTGGCATCTTCCTTTTTGAACTGGGCAAATTTCAGCCAGGAATAGCAAGCGCAAGTACCGTCGTGACAAGCGTGAAGATTCTGAGCTTGAATGTGTGTTTTGGAGTTCGCAGTGATGTCCAGATGGTGCCCACCTTCCTCAGATGCTTTCCCAACGCCAAGAGACTGCATATCATGGTAATTCCTCCAATACATGTTCTGCTCTTTACGAATATGTGGTAGTTGCGGGGAGACTGCTTCATATTATGATTGATTGCATACATCAAGTCAGTCGTTGTGAACTTGTGATAGCTCTTTACATGGTCTTTTTTGGTTTCGTGCACTGTAATTCGGAGTAAGAAATGTGTTATAAGTTAAATTCCATGCCTTGCCATTTCTTCTCAACCATCATCATCAGGTCTTCTCGACAACCTATAGACTATAATACACAGTTAGAATTATGGAGGGTTTCATGCTGATCTGTTTATGTTATTGACATTTGGTAATAATTTTTTCCTGTGGCATAATGATTATCATTGCTGTATCTTGATTTATAGTGCTTTACTTCTTTACATATATCCAGATTTTCTCGTCCTAGTGTTTCTCACTGTGTTCTTACGAGCTACTAGTATTTGTGCTAACTTTTTTATTTAGAGAAGGAGTGTTTATTTGTGCTAACTTCTTATTTGAGACTTGTTAAAGTTACACATAGTAAATTAGCACACTGATGTGGACAGTTTGCTTTTAGGGTATTGGTATACCAACATTGCACAAAATTTCTGTATGACTAAAGTCATTCATTGTGGACTGAAGTTTGCAGCCTCACATATACCTTAATTTGCTGTGTATGAATTATGCTATCAGATCTTGTTTAGCGCAGCCACATACACCATTCTCTCTCTCTCCACGACTAGGCTCTCTAGTAATTAGTAGTACATTCTGCTACTTTCCTCCATTAAAATTTAAAGTATAGAGTTGTCCGTAAGGGTCCTTGTAGTCACATCTCCTACAAATCGGTCATGGACCAGTATAATTTGCAGTACTTTAGTGTTGAGTTGTTTGCACTGCATGTGGTGTAGGTTCTGAACTTGGCAGCAAAAATGCTCTATTTGCTCACAGAAAAAAAGACATTCATAATACCATTCCCTTTTCTTGTTTCCTTACCTCCCCTTTCTGTGAATTTTTTTTGTTTCATGTTGGAGCAGATGTTGTTGCTTGTAGCATTCTCTCTTGTTTACATAGATCTGTCAAGTTAGAGTTCTTTATGATCTTTTTAGTTTTTTCGACTGTGAAATGTGAGTCATGTATGTAGTTATGCATGCTAGGCGAAATAGTTTGCCCACGAATAACAGAATAAGATGATGAGCACATCATCAACATGAGTAGGCATAATTGACCAATGACCATATTCATTCTTGACTAATATAGCTAAAAAGCAAAGCATTGGCGCATTGCCATTTATTCTCAACCATCAGGCCGTTTCTACTACTCATGCAGACTAGAGTATGCAATTGTAACTATTGGGGTTGCATGTTCATTTTTTTTATGTTAAAGACATTTGTTACCTTTGTTTTGTTGTGCAACAGTTGATTTGTATTGCTTTGCTTCTTAATCTGCCGGTATACCCAGGTTTATAAAAAAAATTCACTGTGTTCATACTAGTTAGCAGTGTGTTGTGGAGTGTGGATGATGCAAATGGCATGTAATGCTTATTTCGAACTGACCAAACTACACATAATAAACCAGCACATTTGATGCATGGTAGTATTAAATTGTCATTTCTCCAACACCATAATTAATTTGAGGCTTCCCTGATATGCTTTCCTAACTGATTCTACCATTTTTTGCAGAGTAAAAGATGCACTGAACCCACTGGCAACTACCTCACACTCCAGTTCTGAGAAGAGTCTGACCCCGAAGAAAACCTCGTCTCGCGCATCACCGTGATGAGTTTCCGTGAGTTCACGGGGGACCCCGGCGAGGTCGGCTTCCTCGAGTTCTTCTTCCGGAGCGCGCGGGCGCTGGAGACCGCGTCCGTTTCCATGGCCAACCCAAGCTTCACGCCGTTCTCGACGCAGGAGGCGTATGCCAAAGTGAAACGCAGCTCGAGGATCATGGCAAGTGAGTCCAACATGGTTGTCCTTGGGAGCACCGGCCCTGCAGGTGGTAAGATGTGGAGCTTGAAAGACGGGGCCGATTTTTCGTTCCATGACCCCTTCTCCGAAGTGGAGGTGGTCGGCTGAGCTTCAGTTTCTGTGGAGAAGTGGTGTGACTGTTTTCTGATGCAAAACTATGTGTGTTGCTAGTCGTGCCCTTTGTGACGGTCTGACAAATTTGAGGCTTGATGTAAACTAGTATGCAGCAAGACTGATGAGCTGATACTTTGCTTGACCTGTGTTGCCAGTTTCCCAGTCTACATGTTTTCATTCCTTGCAATAGCTGTTCTTTTTTCTTTTAGACAAAGTTCAAAAAAAATGCTAGGTGTTAATTATGCGTTTGGCCACCTACTTGCACTTTTCTAGCTTAGGCGCAATTAGGCATTACTACTGTAGCATGAAGAAGTAAGCTAGATGGGCTGGCCTAGCCCATTAAACCCATAGTTTTAAATAGCCGGCTATAGCTTGCTATAGCTATAGCCTTTTCAGGGTGCCGTTAAATGGTCGCCTTCATAAATAGCCCGCTTTAGCCCGTTATAGCTCCACTATAGCTGATTTGAAGGTTCATCGCTATTTTCCATAGTCTGCTATTTAAAACATTAATTAAACCCCATGCCCACCTTCTTATTCCCTTACTAAAGCACCTGTATGTGCACCGTGGGCAAAAAATCTAGGTATCCTCCTCACGCCGCCTCTCTCCCTTGCTGTATGATTTTGCCTCTCTCCCTTGCTACACTGACGGGGAACCAACTAGTGAAACTTAATTTCTCGCTGGAGAAGCTCAGTCCCTTGCCGGAATCAGTCCATTTGACGCCAGAAGTGGTTGAATCCTCGTCGGCGAGGATGAATACTTGCTGGAGTGATCAAATCCTCGCGTGGGAGATTGATTTCTCACCTGAGAAACATGATTCCTGGCCGGAGGACTTCGACGGCCGCTTTTTTGAGCACCTAGGTCCAAAAGGAGGCGTTAGTCCTGTAAGCGCTCGATGGAGCGATGGGCTGGAAACGTGTGCTCCTAGCAGGGACGTTTACATGTTAATATAGAATTAGGAGTACATACGTTACAGAATAGGGAAAGCCAAAAGGCAAGACTGGGCCTTTCCAGAACCCACTAGGCCAAACCCTTATAATTATGGGTTGGCTTACACCGTGACAGCCTGTAGATGATCTAACACTCTCCCTCAATGTCAACTGCTCAAGTTGAGATTGCGTCTAAAATCTTCCAAGAGTCTAGCTGGCAGCGCTTTGGTGAAGCCATCGGCTACTTGGTCTTTAGAAGGAATGAAACGTATCTCAAGCATCTTTTGAGCCACTCTTTCTCGGACGAAATGGAAATCAATTTCAATATGTTTAGTTCTCGCATGGAAAACTGGATTAGCCGATAAATATGTGGCACCAAGATTATCGCACCACAAACAAGGTATTCTCTGCTGAGGTATTCCAAGTTCCTTTAGTAGAGATTGAACCCAGATAATTTCAGCAGTAACATTGGCCAAAGCTTTATACTCCGCTTCTGTGCTGGATCTCGACACAGTTCTTTGCTTTCTTGCACTCCATGAAATTAAGTTTGAACCCAAATAGACAGCGAATCCTCCTGTCGACCTTCTATCATCAGCGCAACCTGCCCAATCAGCGTCAGAAAATCCACTGACCAACAAAGATGAAGACTTCCTGAATGTTAATCCAAGATCAATAGATCCATGAATGTATCTTAAGATGCGTTTTACAGCTGTCCAGTGAGTAGTAGTGGGGGAATGCAAAAATTGACATACTTTGTTAACTGAGAACACTAGATCAGGGCGAGTGAGAGTCAAATATTGCAAGGCTCCCACTACACTTCTATACTTGGTGGAGTCTTCAGCATTTAAGGGTTCTCCTTCATGAGCAGCTAACTTCTCTGTTGCAGATAGTGGCGTTGAGCATGACTTGCAGTTTGCCATATTTACTCGTTGAAGTAGCTCTTTGGCATACTTGGTTTGGGAAAGAAGTAGCTCTCCTTCTCTCCGCCGTACTTCGATGCCCAAAAAATAGTGTAAGTTCCCCAAGTCCTTTAGAGCAAAATCTGTACGTAGGTCATGAAGAAGGGCTTGTACCGCATCCGGTGAGGAACTTGTGACTATTATGTCATCAACATAGACAAGAACAAAAATTGTGATACCTCCTTTATGAAAGATGAACAATGATGTATCTGATTTTGAAGGAGTGAATCCAAGTTGCTGTAACTTTATGCTCAAGCGAGAGAACCATGCCCGAGGGGCCTGCTTGAGACCATAGAGAGCTTTATTCAGCTTGCAAACGAAGTGTGGTGTTTTGGTGCTTTCATACCCAGGGGGTTGTCGAAGATAGACCTCCTCTTCAAGAAAACCATGAAGGAAAGCATTTTGTACATCAAGTTGACGGAGGCACCACCCACGAGAGACTGCAATAGCGAGAACAAGACGAATAGTGGCAGCTTTGACAACCGGGCTAAACGTATCTTCATAGTCTAGCCCATAACGTTGTTTGAATCCTTTTGCGACAAGACGAGCCTTATATCTATCAATGGAGCCATCTGCCTTTCTTTTGACACGGAAGACCCATTTGCAATCAATTATATTTTTACCCTGAGGCGGAGGAACAAGATGCCATGTTTGATTTTTTTTGAAGGGCCATGTATTCTTCGTCCATAGCACGCCTCCAATTTGGATCACCAAGAGCTTCCGAGAGAGAGTGAGGTTCACCTGTCGCACAAAGATTCCCGTACCGGATCATGCCAGGGTATAATTTTCTTGGTTGAATAATACCTCGTTGAAGTCGAGTTTGCACGCGCTGAACGTGTGGTTGTTGAACATGCACTTCAAGCGTAGAAGATCCGGAGTCCTGTGATCCTTCCACATCAGATGAACCACATGAGCCACTTGGGCTGGCCACAGGGAGCCCGCTTGATGAGCTATCCCTGGTTGATGCAGCAGATGCGGGAGAGGCTGTTGATGGGCCATGTGCCGCATGTTGGTTGGAGGCACATGGATGTCGGGGCGGGGACGAGGTGGGCGAGCGACACGAGGATGATTCAGTGGGAGGTGCGGCTGACGCGGCCTCAGGTCACATGAACTGGTTGGGAGAATCCTCATCAAACCTTGTGCTGGCAGCTGCACGGTATTCCTCCTCGGGATTTTCACCTAAATGGTTTGTGTCTCTATGTGGCTCATGACGGCCACTGCTTTCTTCCATGTCTGCATTATTTTCTCCGCCGTTTTCGCTGCTTTGTGTAACCTGCACACCAGATTCAAGGCTACGATAGGCATGATTAGTATGGTCATTAGTCATTTGGTCAGCACCAATTAATTCAACCCCAGGCATTGTGGAATTGACAAGGGTAGGGGGTAGAAGTAGGATTTCTTGGCGTAGTCTAGCACCAGCATTGGGATGCAAGTTTTCGAAAGGGAAAACTGACTCGTCAAAGACTACATCTCGTGAAATGTAGACTCGGCCCGTGGAGATGTCGAGACATTTGTAGCCTTTGTGTTGGGGGCTATATCCAAGAAAAGTACATTGTTTCGAGCGAAATTCAAGTTTGCGCGAATTATATGGACGTAGATGCGGCCAACATGCGCAACCAAACACCCTAAGGAAAGAGTAATCTGGTTTGGTGGAGAAGAGACGCTCAATAGGTGTTTGATAATTGATAACCCTGCTAGGCAGAATATTGATAAGATAAGTGGCAGTGACAAAAGCTTCATCCCAAAATTTCAATGGCATAGATGCTTGAGCTAAGAGAGATAGTCCCACTTCAACTATGTGTCTGTGTTTTCTCTCGGCTGACCCATTTTGTTGATGGGCATGAGGACATGAGACATGGTGCTCAATACCAATTCTTTGGAAAAAAGTATTCAACTTCTGGTATTCGCCGCCCCAATCAGTTTGCATGGTGAGAATTTTCTTATCAAGTTTTCGCTCAACAAGTTTTTGAAAATTTAAGAAAACAGAGAAAACGTCGGAACGTTTCTTGAGGAGGTATATCCATGTATACTTGCTGAAATCATTAATAAAGCTCACATAATAAGTATTTCTCCCAACAGAACATGGTGCTGGTCCCCAAACATCAGAAAACACAAGTTCTAATGGAGAACTTGATATACTAGTGGATGTGGGGTATGGAAGCTGATGGCTTTTGGCTTGTTGACAAGCATCACAAACCGACTCAATGCTAGAGTCACTTGAGCAAGGAAGCTCATTATTATTAATAACTTTTTGTACTACTCGTAGAGATGGATGCCCCAAGCGATGATGCCACCTTGTGGATGACGGCTTGATGACACCATAGACTTGCTTTATTGATGAAGAAGATGATCGGAAGGGATAGAGACCACCTTGGCATCTACCATGAAGAAGGACCTGCCTCGTGACCTGGTCCTTGATGACAAAATTTTTTGGATGAATTTCAACAAAAGCATTGTTATCAAGGCCAAGTTTATGAGCAGAAGCTAGACTTTTTTTCGCCTTAGGAACATGCAAGATATTTTTGAGATGGAGTTGGTGTTTTGGGGTATGAATAGTAGTGTTACCAACATGACTAATTTCCATACCTTCTCCATTTGCCATGTGCACCTTTTCATTTCCAGTGTACTTGTTTCGAACAGTCAATTTGTCGAGCTCGCCTGTGATGTGATCAGTAGCTCCAGAGTCAAGATACCAGTTCGTATCCACACCATAAGAGGTGATTGCCGAACCAGCATGGTGTCCTTCATTGGGCACATAGTTGGAATCGAAACGATACCAGCAATCTTGCGCCGTGTGATTGGGTTTGGAGCAGATTTGACATACTGTTGATGATGATCCCCCCTGATTGCCTCGACCTCCACCTGATGATGCCCCCTGATTGCCACGACCACCTCCTGGACCATATCTAGGCCCCTGTCCACGTCCTCCACGATATGAACCACGACCACCGCGGCTTCCTCCACGGCCGTGCTGGCCAGATCCAATACGACCACGGTGAGCAGCGTTGTTGACCTGAAGGCCTGGGCCACCTGCCCCGGAGTGATGAAGCATCTCCATGCGCGTGTCGTAGCTTAGGAGTTGGCCGTAGAGATCATTTATGGTGATCGGATCAGCCGCCGATCTCCCAAGAACCGAGGCCACCAGAGGATTATAGTCAATGTCTAGCCCCGCCAATAGGTAGGACACCAAGTCATCATCATCAATTTGTTTGCCCGCGGATGCAAGCTCATCAGCAAGAGCCCTCATCTTGGAGAAATACTCTGCAGCTGTCATATTTCCTTTATGCATATTGGCCATGGCCTTCCTGATGTTGATGATCCGGGCTCTAGACTGCGATGAAAACATCTGCTCCAAGGCAGCCCAGAGTTGCGTGGCGGTCGCTATCGACGCCACCTGCGTCAATACCTCCTTTGAAAGGGAATTGAGCAAGAATCCCAGGACCTGTTGGTCCTGAGCCACCCACTGGGCGTAGGCTGGATTGATTGTTTCCTGAGTCCCGCTGTCCGTGGTTGCTGTGATGGTCGCCGCCGGCGGTGTGAGAGACCCATCGAGGTAGCCAGCAAGCATGGCACCACGGATTGGTGGTAGCACTTGCGCTTTCCATAGGATATGGTTCTCCCTTGTGAGCTTTTCAGATATCTGTTGATTGAGGATCTGGGAAACGGAGGAGGAAGACGAAGCCATAGAGGCACTAAGGCTATGAAACCATGTAAGCGCTCAATGGAGCGATGGGCTGGAAACATGTGCTCCTAGCAGGGACGTTTACATGTTAATATAGAATTAGGAGTACATACGTTACAGAATAGGGAAAGCCAAAAGGCAAGACTGGGCCTTTCCAGAAACCCACTAGGCCAAACCCTTATAATTATGGGTTGGCTTACACCGTGACAGCCTGTAGATGATCTAACAAATCCAACGCCCAGAGCTTAAACACGCCTAGGCCCGCCTTTTTGAACTATGCTTTTAGATCGACAGGAAGCCGAAAACACACCCCCCCCATCCTTGCCATTACTCCCACGGTAGCTAAGCATTGCGTTTCAGGCAGGAGAACCAACAGAACCATCCTCACGCTATCTTACATTACATATAGGTGTTGAGCGTTGAGGCGTCTTGCATGGGCGTTATAGATCATGCCCAGTGACTTCTTTTCTGTTCAAGAAAAGGCCATCATGGCTAACTTTATTTTTCTCGTATAAAATAGTTACATCGTCCACAAATTTGTCGAGAATAAAGCTAGGGGGGCTCATCGACCCAAATACAGGTGAATTTCGAGTCATGCCAAAATTTGGCTACATCAAGAGCCTGACCATTCGCCTGTGGTCAGTGGATGCCCAGCCGCTCCTTTCACCTCTATATTTGGCTGCATCAAGAGCCAGACCATTCTGCACGTGCCTTAGTGTGGGAAGATCGTCTAGAGACGGCAAGGAGCAGCAGCTTGCAAGCTACTCCCTTAATCCGATAATATAAGATGTTATTATAACCAATATAGAAGTGATGTCCATCGCCACCATTGTCGTGCAAACCTCCAGAGGTTCACATTTATCTCCACGCGCAATGTGAGATGAAGACACATAAGTCGTTGATCTTCTCCACCATGAACCATGTGTAAAACAATTTGCACCTCCTCTCATGATAGTATTCAACGCTAGCCACCCAAACCTGCTTGGCAGAGAGCCATGGTTGTTAAAAATCGTATCGGTTTAGAAAAATATATTAAAATTGACAACATGGGAATTTTTTTCCTTATATATGACGTGTGGACAGTTGTGTTGCCGTCAATCTTTTTGATCTGTTAGTCAAAAAAATATATATTGAAATTGATACTGCCAAGTATATATATACCAAGAAACGAACTTTCAATATTTAGTAATTTCCTTTTTGGTAGAAACTAATGCTAGAAACATCACATTGAAGACTGTATCGGTGTACTGATAAAAGAAATTAAAAAAAATAAGTGGCTGACCAGTGGGTTCCCTACTGATGGGCCCGTTAATTTTGGCCCAACCAACATCGAAACCTCCCTCCTATAGGAGGACGAGCAGTCGCCTCCACACACACACACACACAGCCGACACTCAGAAACCCCAAATCCACAAACCCTCGCCGGCGCCGGCGCCGACGCCGCCGACGGCCATGGCCGAGCGGGAGTTCGCCAACGTCGACCCAGCGACGGCGGCCGATGCGCGGCGCAAGGGATGCGACCCCCGCAAGCTCGACCAGGCCGCGGAGAACGTTCTAGCCTACATCTACGCCACCCTCCCCAGCTTCCCCGTCTACCCCGGCACGCGGCTCCCGGCCCTCGCCGCCTCCTCCGACGGCGTCGACCGCATCAGCCGCCTCCCCGACGAGCCCCTGCGCAACATCGTCGCCCGCCTCCCCGTCAAGGACGCCGCGCGCACCGCCGTGCTCTCCTCCCGCTGGCGCGCGCTCTGGCCCTCCACGCCCCTCGTCCTCGTCGACTCCTTCCTCCTCCCCAAAGGCCAGGGCTTCCGCCCCACCCCGGCCAGCTCGCCGGCCGTCACGGCCGCCGTCTCCGACATCCTCGAGGCGCACCCGGGGCCCTTCCGCTGCATCCACCTCGTCTGCACTCAGAGCGCGTACCGGAACCAGAACCAGCTCGCGCGCTGGCTCCAGCTCCTCGCCGCCAAGGCCGTCCAGGACCTCGTCCTCGTCAACCGCCCGTGGCCGCGCAACGTGCCCCTCCCGCCCACGCTCTTCACCATCACCACCCTCACCCGCCTCTACGTCGGCCTGTGGAAGCTGCCGGAAACGGCTGCCCTGCGTGGCGCCTCGTTCCCGCACCTCCGCGAGCTCGGCCTCTGCTGCGTCGAAATGGAGCACGGCGTCGTCGACTCCCTCGTCGCCAGGAGCCCCGTCCTGGAGATCCTCAACATCCTGGGATGCATCAATGGGCTGCGCCTCCGCCTCCTCAGCCAGAGCCTACGCTGCCTGCAGATCAGCTGCTCGAAAATGGAGCACATCGCCGTGGTGAAGGCTCCGTGCCTCGAGCGGCTCATCCTTTTTGGATCTGGCAAAATCGATGGCGGCTTGTGCAGCAGACTCAAGATTGGCGATGTCCCCAAGCTGCACGCTTTTGGATACTTGGATCCAGGCCAGGTCCTGCAGATCCGAGACACCATCATCATGGTACATCTCTCATCTCCGGTCTCACCATTTGTTCAGTTAGCAAATATATATGTCCATGACTCAATTGTGTGATACTCCCTCTTGAATTGGGGGAATTTCAGCCCGGGATAGCAAGCACAAGTACCATGATGAGAAGCGTCAAGATTTTGAGCTTGAATGTGCGTTTCGGAGTTCGCAATGAGGTCAAGATGGTGCCCAACTTTCTGAGATGCTTTCCCAACGCGGAGAGACTCCATATTCTGGTATTTGTCATCAATCCATGTTCTGCTTGCATTTGTACCGATTTCTTGCTTCTTGTTGCCGGCTGTGATAGACTGGAGTATGCAATTAGAATGGTTGGGCTTGCATGTTCATCTGTTTATGTATGACATTTGTGAAGTTTTGTCGTGCCACAGTTTATAATGCCATTGTTTTGATCTCTCTTTCTTTGCTTCTTGATTTCCTGTTTTTTTCCAGATTTTCTTGTTTTAGTTTTTCGCGGTCTGTTCATGCTAGCTAGTAGTATTTGTGATGTGGAATGTGGATGATGCAAATGGCATGCAATGCTTATTTCAAACTGTTTAAACTACATACATTAAATGTCTTGGCACTCGTATGTATGTGGTATGGATAACACATTTGCTGCTCCTAACAAATGCTACTCATACCATGTAATGCTTATTTGGCACGAATGCTATATGGTACAGACCTACTGGAATGCACATTTGCTGTCTAAAGTTTCTTGGAGGTCTGTACATTATACCACTCATTTCAAATTGATGCTACTACACTGATGCCACAGTATGCGGCACTTATCTCTGATTAAGTGATAGATTATTAACTGGTTGTCATGGCTCATGTCTGGAAGTTTGTGTTGGAGAGTACTTCTGGCATATTTTCACCTGACCTCCACGGTAGACTGAAACACTGCTGCCTCACTTTCTAAATTTGTTATAGGCGAGAAGCTGCATATATAGACTACTTTGTGTTAGTTTTCTCTAACAACATATAATTTGAGGCTCCCCTTATTCACCGTGTCGTGAGCCCACCTTCCTTGGATGGTTTCCCAACTGTTCACTGATTTAATCTATTTTTTTGCAGAGTGAGAAATGTGATAAACCCACTGGCAACCACCTGGGCCTCAAGTTCTGGGAAGAGTCTGGTCCCATCGAGAATGTCCTCTCGCGCATCAACGTGACGAGTATCCGTGAGTTCAGAGGGGACCCAGGTGAGGTTGGCTTCCTGGAGTTCATCTTCCGGAACGCGCTGGCACTGAAGACCGTGTCTGTTTCCATGGCCAATCCAAGCTTCACACCGTTCTCGACGGAGGAGGCATACGCCAAGGTGAAATATTGCTACAGGAACAAGGCGAGCAAGTCCTGCCAGATGGCTGTCATTGGGAGCACCGGCCCTTCAGGAGGTGAAGTTTGGAGGTTCAAAGACGGGGCAGATTTTTCTTTCCATGACCCCTTCTCCCAAGTGGAGGTCAGGTGAGCTTAGTTTCTGTGGAGAAGTGGACTGGCTGTTTTCTGATGCAAACTATGAAGTAAGTATGGTGTCTGTCTCTTGCTAGCCGTGCCCAGTGCCCTTGTGATGGTCCGTCGAATTTTGACGCTTGATGAGCTGATATTTTGCTTGCCCTATATGTAACCTGTGTTACCGGTTTCCCGGTCTATCTATGTATGTTCCATGAACCATTTCATTTGTGGCGGCGACATGTTCAATTGCTTGCAGTTGCTGGGTTTCCCTGTCAGATAACTGAACTCTGAACCAAAGTGTCGCTTAAATTCAGTTAACTGTAGCGTATCGGTTTGGCTACAGTTAACTGACATCTGACGGCCGAGACGACGCGGATGCTGATCAACGGCTGGGAAGAAGACACTGCGTGTTTAATTGCTAATAGTTACTTTTTCCGCCATGATTCACTGTTTACCTTCATCCGCCTGCGTGCACGTGAGTGGCAACAACCATTGTATCAAAAGCTAAACCCTAGCTCTTATCTGTAGACTCTACTGTAGCCAATTCCCCAATTGATAGAAGGGTCTCCATATCGGGAGCTTATCGTTATCGTTGTCCTGTGTGATCTGTGATTTGGTTGTTTGATCTGTAGCGGGATCTGACATTCACCCTCTTAGATCAGCAGAAAGCCGCCATTCTAGGTTTCTGGTGTAGTTTGTTTGAGAGCCATTTCTGGTTGTAAAAAGTCGTATCAGTTCTCAAAAAAGAGGTTTAAATTGACAACATAAGATTTGTTTTTCTTTTCTTATGACGTGTGGACAGCTGTGGTCATCAATCTTTCTTATCTATTCCCCCCTCTGTTCCAAAATAATTAGAAACTTCTCTGAATTTATATATTTTTCTACCAGCCATTTCAGAATGTGAAGTGCATTTGAGTGAATAGTTGTGAAGTTGAGCTTGAGGATGATTGCTTCACTCCCCCCTAGAGTGAATATCATGAATAATCTCATAGAGGGTTAGGATCCCATCCAAAATTAAGGCGGTTTGTGCATTACTAATCACACGATGGGCCACCAGGAAAAGCCGAGTGGCAAAGCATTTTACGTGGAACTTAGATAAATTATTAATTAAGGGAATGGATCTAAATAAACAAATATTATCAGCTCCCTTAACTTTAGAAATAAGGGATTAATTCAGACATTTGATGTCGACCGTGCTAATACAAAAACCTAAAATAACTTTGTAGACAAGGGGGTTTAAGGATGTTC
Organism: Triticum monococcum; assembly: GCA_034509565.1. Taxonomy (NCBI): domain Eukaryota; kingdom Viridiplantae; phylum Streptophyta; class Magnoliopsida; order Poales; family Poaceae; genus Triticum; species Triticum monococcum. Next base: position 36,511,318 of record CM067842.1, read on the forward strand.
CAAAAATTTTTGAAGAACGTAACCAAAAACCAGTCCAGGTCAGGAGCCGAATTAGATTTTGATGAGGAAACAGCCTTGTCAATTTCTTTCTCGGAAGGAGTCGAATCTCTTCTTTGTCAAAAAATGGCAATAAATTGCCTAGTATACAACACTTCCCCCTGGTAATTTTTATACCATGAGAAAGAAGCTTGAAGATCACCAGACTTTGCAAACACCGTGCCTATTCCTATGCCTGATCTAAGTCGAAGTAAGTTCTAGTAACAGCAAAACCTGGGCTAGCTAGAATCAAAGAGGAAAACCCTGGCCTGGTGGTCTCCTGCTTGAAGTCCTATCTAAGCTGCCGTAGGAGTTCTGTGACTGCTGCGGTCGTGAATTAGGTCTTGCAGGAAGCGCCCCACCTCCAGAATAGGAACTACGAGGTTGTTGCTGCTGCTGCCACTGTTGGGTTGCTGTATACGGCGCAGGCTGGTAGCCGCCAGCATGCGACGGGGGTTGCCCGTATTGTCCAAAACCCGATGACGGAGGAGCAGGATATGATGAATATGCGTTGCTACTATTATTCTGATGGTATCGAGATGGATGCCGGCCCGCTCCTCTTGAATCGGCGTGGCTGTCTCTTGCATATGGATGGTGCCTTCCGCGATTATCTCTTGTATACTGATGACCTGATCCTGATGGCAGCGCATAGGCTGGTACATGACCATAGGGTAGATTATCACTAGGAACATGCCAACCAGGGTGTCCAGCAGGCTGCTCCATCCATGGTGGCATTCCATTTGGATAATGCATACCACTCATTATAGTTTGATATGGCCTAGCCGGAGGGTAGTGCCCGCCGCCGCGAACATTCAAGCTGTTTGCAACTAGTCGGTGTGCGGCCTCCCCTAGTTGGCGGCCCTGTGTCGACCCTGCAGGGTTTTGCCTGAACCATTTCAAAAGTTGGTTATGATTTGCAATGTGGAAGCAATGATTGACTAAATAGGGCCCAAAACTCATGCACTACCTGCTGCTGTTATCATCATGAGGCCTCCTGCCATTGTCTTCATGCCACAGCACAGGCGGTGGCTTCAGATCACCGGCTTCAACAATCTTCAGAGCAGATTAAACAATACGCTTGTTAACCGTGGACACTTCTGGAGTGGAATGATATACTCATGTCGATGTTACACGAAAATAAACAACAGTTCTGTACCTTCTTGGGCATGATAACACCAGCAGGTGGACGCGCTATGTGCTTATGAGGATCTGGAAGCTTGTAGATTGAGCATCTAGAGAAGGCAAATGTCATAATCTTGAAATCAAGTGCCACTAGATCATATCAATAATACAAGGGGATAATGAGCTTACATCACTTGATTGTCCATAATATCCTCCAGTCCATCCACAGGAGATCTGAAGACAGGTGAGCAGCTAATTGAGTGATATTGTAGTTATAGCAGCTCATATAAGAGGCACTTATTGATTACTCCCTCCGTCCGGAAATACAAAGTAATATACTATAATATGGTGGAACTACTACAGTTTAACGAGAAAATACTATCTGCAGTCAATCAAGAATCCTGGTAGGGTTAGCTAACCTGGCAGAAGGCTTCAGTGGCTCTTTAATTTCATTTCGCTCATTATCGGGCAGATGTCCGAATTTGCTGCTGAGAGAGTAGATATAAGGCGCAACTGGGTGCAAGCTATTCACAAAAAGCATATTGTACATTGTACTGTTTCGTCTTGCTTCTTCAGGCTACACAAAAGATCAGGAAAATATGGAAATAATCTTAGAAGTTAAAACAAGATCCTCTACTACATGTATGCAATAAAAACAAAAACACATGAGACACTGTTCCATACCGTCAAAGTATGCTCGACTTTTTCAATCTCAGACAGCAACCTAGCTTCATCAATGAAGGGCAGTTTGGCTATCCCCTGTAAAGTACAAATTTTAGTTAAATTAAACATGGAAGAAGTATGATATACATAATTATGCTTACTAAGATAAATGTACCTGCCAAGAAAATCTCTTTCCATTCATATCTACTTCAAAATCTGCAGCATATGTACAAAGGTTCACCCGGATTAGAATTGGCTTAAGGTTGTAGCTAGGAGAATCAGATACTATTTGTGATTATATCTTTGAAAAATAAGCATACCAATCGGATAAAAATCAATTATCGGCGAACTTGGATCAGTCATCAACTGCCGATACCGTAGAGGGAGTGCATGTGAGCTGAAATGCAATGAAACAAACTATCAAATAATCCACCACATTAAGGTACTAAGATTGAAGAAAAATATTAGCATATTCACCTCGCCGCTGGGAATACTCCCAGAAGCTGATCGAAAGGTTTGAATGGTGACCCAAGTTCAAAAGTTATATTAAGCCGGCCTAAACCTTTTAAATCGGAAGCAAAAGGGGCATAGTGATGAGGGTAAAACCTACACATAATGAGAATAAATTAGAACGAAACAGGTATTGGTGGGATGGGTAGAGGAATTAATTAAAAATAGCAGCAATCGTGCTACAAATAAAACTGTGTAGCATATAATTGGCCATTTAAAACAGGCTAAAATTAAATTACCATTGCCATGAGCAGACACCTTCATAATAGTAGTGCATTACCCAACGCAGACCTTCAGTATATTTGAGAACCTGAAGGAGCATAGAGCAGATCATATAAGAAGAAAATAGAGAATTAGGGAAAAAATATTTTTAAAATAATGATCAAGTCAAAATTTCTATCATGAATTCAGTAATAATGGCAACAGGGTATGGTGTCGATAATGAATCATGAATGCAGTTTGCTTTTATTTATGAATGCAGTATATTAAAGACACTTCCACGATACTTACAACATCTCTACGTATTTCTTCAATTTGCTCAGGTGTTCTTGCACCAAACTTGTCTTCATAATACCTTTCCCTCCATCCTGGTTCTCCAAGCTTTATCTGAATATTAACAAATAATGTTATCACTTGAGTAAAATATAAAAAATAGAGATTCAGAAGGTCCAAAAAAATAGAAGTGTACTTTCAATTCCCAAAGCCCCAAATATCTTCGATAATTTAGTTTTGTGTGCAACATATTAGAAGTTCCGAAGACAAAGGATGGGGCACTAGCTCCCACAGCAGGGAATAGTCTCTGAGAACTTATATTAGGACAAACTTGAATTTACAACTGCAACCAACTGATACAGTAGCAGAAGAAGACTTGTGCACAGATGACCAAAGATACAAGACATACCTTGTCCTCCTCTGGATTTTCAGAATTAAAAAGATCTGATTTATCACGGAGTGCGACTTTAAGCATTGACTTCAGTTCTTCTTTGTTTTCACGTGCCTATAAGAGATTCAGCAAGATTCAGATGAAACCATAAAAATATCTTCAAAACAAATATAATACCTTCTCAAACAAGATCAAATTAAGTACCTGTTCTTCAACACTAATTTCAGCTTCAACAAGAGCAGCAGAAAGGCTGGAATCTGAAGATGATACACGTGCTTTCTTAGCTCGACTGCCCTTTTCCGTGCTATCTTTATGAGCTCCATTATGTTCATATGGTGAAGCCACAGCCCCAGAGGCAAGGCGAGACCCTTGGAAACGCGCAACAGGTACAATAAGATCGCCACTGACATGGGGATCCAGATCATCGCCTCGCTTTGCTTGGGCTTTATCACGTTTTATTCTTTCAGCTTGACGCTACAAAGGACAACATCGTTGTATGTAAACTGTTAACAGCTGAGCATCAAATGTATATAAGTAAGAAATGTTACATAGGCATATTGCTCTTCACAATATACACGCCAGGTATAGCTGAAGTTAAGCAAGATTGACAAGCAAAATCAAGATAGTCATCATTTTTATACCTGGTGCAAACGTGCTCTTTTCTGAAATATTTTATCCTCGTATGAACCAACTGCTTGAATGAAGTGTTCAACTCTATTCAGATCCGGCTACAACAATCGAGATAAAATGTGTTATTAACTTATTGTTGATGTACCCATGAGGATCATTTCAAATAAAATAAATTTCAGACGAAGAAACCACATGGGTCAGATGATGTACAATACCGTGCAAGTGTCGGTTAAATAGCCACCCATATTAGGAAATTCCTTCTTGTATACAGCAATTAGCAAATTAATAGCTCCCTGCAGACAGATAACCATTGTGTCAGTGTGACAACAATCTAAGAAAGTGAACTACAAACAGAGGAACGTTTCAAACTTTGAAAGAAAAAAAAGTAACACTACAAAAACTAACCTCACGAATCTCTAGTGTCGGCATGTGTGGAAGAAAATCATTGCCAACAAAAAAGCACATGAAGATGAAATCATCAATGATGCGTTCAAGATCAATCTTGAAAGGTGGATTTGGCATTCTGAACTCGTATTCTAGGTACTCTCGTAGGGTCCATATATTCAAGAACTGTGAAAGCACGAAAGTGGAGCAGTACAAATGAGAATAAGTCCGTTGGTAAGTCCACTGAATAGCGCCACATTGCAAGCTGCAACTAAAGAAATTGATCATTATTACCTGGTAAGGTTTCTTCGGTACTATTTCATCACCCTTCTCATCAAATTTCCCAGCTTTCCGTTTTGCCTTTCCTTCACACTTTGCTGCTAGATGTCCAACTTGACCACACAGGAAGCATTTGTCCTGCTGTCCAGGTGTAAACACCACCTGCAAACACAAAGTGTATGCAAATAAGGTTTCATGGCATAATGTCAAACAAAATGTTCAAGGAAAAGGAGTATCAACATTAAAGCAGAGTAGCAACAGAGACAACAGTATAAAATTTAAAAGATGTATCATTTTGATTAGCACAAGGCTGTGATGTGTATGTATATGGTCAAAAGGTGTAAATTCTGTATTTTGAGAAGAGAACCTCTCGCAGTATGGAGAAGTGTACTTCATGTGTTGCTAGAGCTAACATGATTAGATCTGCATCCTGCATTCATGAGATTAATTTTATGCATTAGCGAAACTAACAGATAAAATAGTCCAACAAGAAATAGAACATTAAGCATACAGAAACAGAACTTACCAGGCCATACAGGCAATGTCGGGTATTTGCGTTGAGTTCATTACAGAGGTTCCTATTGCCACGAATGTAGGACATGATTTTGTGTTCCCCTTCACCAGGAACATTGGCATCAGAAAGAATAACCTTCAAAAGATTGTAAATCAGGACGCATATTATTTCTACATACTTTCTAATAAACAATCCATAGAGTTTCTGAACCCCAAGGAAATATGACTAAGCATATTAACAAATGTATTTTAGTAAAAAGTCATGCTTACTTTAATTTTTTTCCATCCAAGATCATAATTCAACCTGAGGTGGATGTAGTACTGCAAAGCAACTGATAGAACAGCCATGAACTCTGTCCCGGGAGTAATAACATTAGAATCACAGGTTTGTGATTGCTGTTTTGGAGGAAGCTTTCTTCCTTCCCTCTCAAACTCTTGACGCAGTTTTTCTTCTTCTTCGGCCTGGATGGACATAGGACGCAAGTGGCCAGTGAGTGCAAATCATAAATGGTTGCAACTGTCCACAAATAACAATAGATACGGCTGTACAATTATACACTGAATATGAGAAGATGATTCCATTAGAATACTGACCGCATCAGCAGCATCTTTTGCAGCTCTGAATCGTCTAGAGCGCTGCTGGTTCATCTTAGCACGAGGAGCCACACCATCTGTAAACCATTGTAGTATAATACAAAAATGGAGAAACAAATTGTTTAATGTAGATACATAGATACAATAGTAACTAGTAAGTTGTTCAAAGGAAAGCTTAACAAGTGAAGAAATATGTCGCCATTGTTCAGAGAAGAGGATGCCTATTCATTCTAAAGGAAGAGTAGTATGACTATGATGTGAGCGTATACACATATATAGTTGCATTATGGCAAGATGCTGTGCACGATAATACCTAGCGAGTAACATAGTTTAATTATACTGAGCACTCCTAATTATTTCTACCATTGATCAGTATAAATAACCATACGAACGAAATCAGTTCAAGCGACATTAGAGCATGCAGCTAGCCAAACAGAAAAAATGAGCGAGAGAATTCCCTCCATAGCCAGACAAAGAGATGAAACACGTACCAATGGCCATGTAGAGAAGCTTTCGAGGGCGAACCATGACAAAGAGCCTGTCTATGTAATCGAACATGCACTGGAAGACCTCAGCAAATGTCGTCGGCGAGGGCTGTGGCAGAAAATGCAATAGAAGTGAGAAGCACGGTCAACGCAGTGGTTGAATATCGGGTGTGGCTAGCTCTCATCTAGATGTGGGTACTAACTAAGATCCACAATTAATCCGCAGGACTGTTGGTAAATAACTGGGGAAATAAAATGTTTCCGGTAGGACTGTTGTTGATACTACATAGTAGCAGTGTGCAATCCACTGCAGGGTGTCCTAAGTCCTAACTAAAATAGAATTGAATCTTGTGCAGATTCACTTGTCCAGATCGAAATTAGTTTTGCAGTGTGAATAGTTTGATGAAAAACAGAAGAATCGGATTGAATCCTGGAACTGCATATCAAATTCAGTTTTGCTAAATTAAAGCACATCTAGATGTGCCATAAGTATTGCACATCTAAGTCCTATATCATTGATCTTATGCGGAGATTCCATCAATTTTGTATACTTGAACTATAGTGACATGCTCCTGCAACCTCAAGATGATTTGGGGACGGACAGTGTTGAAGCTCTCCCTCCCTTTGAATTGCAAAAAACAAGTATGATTCTACAAGTAATTAAGCAAAGACCCAACTGCGGATCGAACAGCTAGCTAGCCAAATCAAGCACGTACCCTGTCCTCGGGGTGGAAGCAGGGGTGTATGATCCCGTTCATGTCGAGGTAGAGGTTGTCGAACTCGAGGCCGTTGGGGTTGGGCTTGGAGGTGTCGATGGGCACCTTCACGCCGTCGATCTCCACGGCCTCCTCCTCCACCACGTCCACCACCACCATCGGGTACTTCTCCGCCAGCCACCGGTAGAACGCCGGGACGCCCATCCTGTCTCCCTCCGCCGCCGGCGAGAGGCAGGTCGAGCTCGCTCTTTCGCGGTCTGGTCTGGACCTCGTGACTTCCTGAGGCGGTGGGGGCGGGCCGGGCCGTATCATCAAATAGGGAGGGAGTCCATCGCAACCCACGAACCGGTTTTGTTTGCCTTTCGGTGTTTTTTGGGGCGGTTCAAGCACCTTTCCATAGAACCGGGGTTTTTCTCGGGTTCTTTTTGCCAGCTTTCTTTATTTTTTATATGGGGGTTTCTTTTGTTTTCTTCATTTTTTTATTTTTCCCTTCTACTTTCCTTTTTTTTCATTTTATATATCCATGAACAGTTTTTGAAATTTGTGAAAAAATGGTATATTTTGTGGAGTTTTTTCTAATTCCAAAATTTTTATATATTGCGGAGAAAAATGACGAATCATCTCCATAGCCGAAAAGACAAACCGGAAGGTGCGCAGTGACACGTGGATGCCCATGCACGAGCGGCGGTAGAGCAGCGCTACACTGATGCCGTTGAGGAGCGGTCGGTGCATCTCTTGTGCTATTTGACTGCTGCTTCTTTGGTGTAGACTTTATTTTGTGCTCCCTCCGTTTCATAATGCAATGCATATAGGGTTTTTTTTTTTGAAAAATTAAAACATACAAACTTTGTGAAGAAAAATATTTACATCTGAAATGTCAAGGGGCATCACCGTCACCCGGGGCAGGAGCAGCAGGAGAGGCCCGCGGCGGCGGCGACAGGGCCGAGGAGGGGCGGCGGGGGCGATGATGAGGGAGCGGAGCCGCGGGGCAGGAGGGACCGACGGAGGGGAGGGAAGGCCGAGATCCACAGGGGAGGGAGCTAGGGCCCGAGCTGGCAGAAGGGGAGACCGAGAGCTGAACCCGGCTAGCCATGCGCCGACGAGAGGGTGGCCGCCGGACCCGGAGTGGCTACCGGCACGGAGGGGTGGCCGCCGGAGCCTGGGTGGCTACCGACGTAGAGGAGCGGAGCGCGCGCACAGATGTAGGTAGGTGAAATTATCATGGATTCTTATTCCATGTATGAAGGCATTTTGGCAGGGGCTGATGATGTTGGGGATGACTGCTTTTAGTCTAGTTGCAAGGATTTTGGAATAAATTTTTGCAAAGCTGTAGATGAGGGAAATGGGCCGGAAGTCTTTCGGGTGGCAGGCTCCGTTGGTCTTTGGGGTAAGAATCATTGTGGCAGTGTTGAGGGGCTGGAGGTTCTGTCCATTGCAAGATTGTAACCTTCTGATAGCCTTTAGCAAATCACTTTTGACTATCTCCCAACACAATCTAAATTTTTTTCCGGTGAATCCGTCCGGCCCTGGCGCCTTCTCCAGGTGTATATCCATAACAACAGCTTTGACCTCTTCTTCGCTGATTGGTGCGGAAAGGCAGTGTAGGTCGGTGTTGGAGGTGTTGCTGTCTTCGAACAGGTGTTGTAGGTTCAAGGATGTGGTATGGCTACAGCATGTGCCGATCAGCTTGTTGAAATGGTCCCAGATGGCTTCTTTCTTTTCCTCCTGGGTCATTGAGTGTAACTCCGTCAATCACCAATTCCGGGATGGCATTTTTCCTTCGCCTAGGACAGGCCTTGAGATGGAAGAACTTTGTGTTGCAATCTCCTAGTTTCAGCCACAGGAAACGTGATCTCTGGCGCCACATGGATCTCTCCAGCGCTGCAAGCCCCAAGCATTGGAGTTTCAGAAGTTTCCTGAATGAGATTTCTTCGGGTGTGAGCTGTCGGTTGTCCATTGCGACGTCAAGTCTGAGGATCAGTTCGCTGACAATGGCAGAACACAGTTTGAGATCACTGCATCTTCTAGAGCTCCAAGCTTTTAGCGCCTTTGCAGTAGCCGTTAGTTTCTTGTTCAGGGAGAGAAATGCATCTTCGGTGTAGTTGACTGAAGTCCAAGCGCTCTTGACCGTGTCCTTGAAACCATCCCACTTGGTCCACATGTTTACAAAGCGGAACTAACGACATGGCTTGAAAGAGTTGTTTGTCACGAGGGTCAGCGGGCAGTGATCTGATGCGCTGGTCGAAAGGCCTCGGAGTAGGCAGTTAGGGAAGGCTGCGTTCCATTGCTCATTGTATAGGACTCGATCAAGCTTGACCATTGTTGTGTTTTGTTGCTCGTTGCTCCAGGTATACCGCATGCCATGGAGGTACATGTCCTTGAGCTGGACCTCATTCATGAATCTTCGAAAGGCGATCATGAGACCTCGATTGACGTTGCTATTATTTTTGTCCTCCATCCTCATGATCAGGTTGAAATCTCCAATGATAAGAAGCGGGCCAATAGCAGCCGATGCAGATGTCTTTAGGTCAGCCAAGAATTCAATCTTCTCTTGTATTCCTTGGGGGCCATAAACATTTATTACTGTCCAGACTTTTGTTGGGAAACGTAGCAAAATTTTAAAATTTTCTACGCATCACCAAGATCAATCTATGGAGTCATCTAGCAACGAGGGAGAGGGGAATGCATCTACATACCCTTGTAGATCGCGCGCGGAAGCGTTCAAGAGAACGGGGTTGATGGAGTCGTACTCGTCGTGATCCAAATCACCGATGACCTAGCGCCGAACGGACGACACCTCCGCGTTCAACACACGTACGGTTGGGAAGACGTCTCCTCCAACTTGATCCAGCAAGGGGGTAGGAGAGGTTGATGAAGATCCAGCAGCACGACGGCGTGGTGGTGGAAGCAACGGTGATCTCGGCAGGGCTTCGCCAAGCTCAGGGAGAGGGAGGAGTGTCACAGAAGGGAGAGGGAGGCGCCAGGGGCTAGGGTGCGGCTGCCCTCCCTCCCCCCACTATGTATAGGGTCCCTAGGGGGGGGGCGGCCCTAGGAGATCCAATCTCCAAGGGGGGGTGGCGGCCAAGGGGGTGGCTTGCCCCCCAAGCCAAGTGGGGCGCCCCCCACCCCTAGGGTTTCCAACCCTAGGCGCAGGGGAGGCCCAAGGGGGGTGCACCAGCCCACTAGGGGTTGGTTCCCCTCCCACTTCAGCCCATGGGGCCCTCCGGGATAGGTGGCCCCACCCGGTGGACCCCCGGGACCCTTCCGGTGGTCCCGGTACAATACCGATTACCCCCGAAACTTTCCTGATGGCCGAAACTTGACTTCCTATATATAAATCTTCACCTCCGGACCATTCCGGAACTCCTCGTGACGTCCGGGATCTCATCCGGGACTCCGAACAACTTTTGGGTTACCGTATACTAATATCTCAACAACCCTAGCGTCACCGAACCTTAAGTGTGTAGACCCTACGGGTTCGGGAGACACGCAGACATGACCGAGACGACTCTCCGGTCAATAACCAACAGCGGGATCTGGATACCCATGTTGGCTCCCACATGCTCCTCGATGATCTCATCGGATGAACCACGATGTCGAGGATTCAATCAATCCGTATACAATTCCCTTTGTCAATCGGTACGTTACTTGCCCGAGACTCGATCGTCGGTATCCCAATACCTCGTTCAATCTCATTACCGGCAAGTCACTTTACTCGTACCATAATGCATGATCCCGTGATCAACCACTTGGTCATATTGAGCTCATTATGATGATGCATTACCGAGTGGGCCCAGAGATACCTCTCCGTCATACGGAGTGACAAATCCCAGTCTCGATTCGTGCCAACCCAACAGACACTTTCGGAGATACCTGTAGTGTACCTTTATAGTCACCCAGTTACGTTGTGACGTTTGGCACACCCAAAGCACTCCTACGGTATCCGGGAGTTGCACAATCTCATGGTCTAAGGAAATGATACTTGACATTCGAAAAAGCTATAGCAAAAGATCCAAGTACTCAAGGCGTGGAAGTTCAAATAAGGATGCTGGGAGGCTACCACTCAATTCATTGGATCCCAAATGCAATTCACGCAGGTTATGGAGATTTCTGAGACCTGGGATTAATACAACATGCGTTATAGCAAGTAAAAAGTAATTGCACCAACTGAAAGAGAATGTTAAATTTATTTGTGTCAGTACCTGTACTATGAAGAGCCCCACGCATGTCGTTTCCTTTGAGATTTATGACTTCAAGAGAAACCAGCTTACCAACAGCTCCCAGGATGCCCCCTAGTAAAGTGTTGAAACTGAGGTCCAGATACTTGAGCTTACTCAATCCTTGGAGACCTGATGAATCATTTGCTTCAGAATGATGATTCATAATCAAAATTATTGGAAGAATAAAAGTGGAGTTACATCGATGCAACATGAGTTACATACCCTCAAAATTATGTAAACAAGCGAACAGTCCTGAGATATTTAGTAGCTGAAGCTCTGGAAATAAAGAAAAGATCGTCAAGCTAAGGTGCCAGATGCATTCACCTTCCATTTCTTCCATATGGTCCATATCTTGGTCGATTGGGGAAAGGTCGAGATGCGATATTAGGCCTGTGCTATTGTCGCATGTGATCCCTTTCCACGAACAGCAGTCATCACTGACTCCCCAAGAACGGTGCATCTGATTCTCATAGTCATGCCCAAAGATTATGAGGCGAGAGCTAATATCCACGAGGGACGCTCTCTGCTCCAAGAAGCAGCCCGAACAACTCAGAAACATGGAGTTCAGAGTGCAGAGGACCAGCAATAGACATCTCCATGACAAGTAGTAGTCCATTTGGAAGAATAATGTTTTTTACAATATCATGTGAATTCTACGCTGTAGGTTTGGGAGGCCTCTATTTCTTCTTCTCCTTGCTTGTTGTGGTATTTATGTTTAGCCATCCCTAGACTATAAAGTAGCTTAGCAAACACAGTTTAGTCCATGGTCAAGGAGGTATGCTTGGTCAGCAAAGCAACACCAAAGAATGGCCATAGCATGCACTGATGACCAAACATGGACAATGACTGCACGGCTAAGCACTAATCTTGAGGATAGATAATATATTGAATCTGGGGTCCTAAGTCCTAACACTTTGTGGACTTGACTACTGAAGCTCCTGCGCTTGATATGGAGGCCAAGAGCCAAGAGGGGCAGAAACATGCATGATTTTGGAGTTGCCCTTTCTTCTTCAGTTTTAGCATCTTCTAAGTTTCAGCACATACTAGTTGATTGCCTCTGTTGGAACAGATTTAAAGAAAGAAACCATGTTATATTTTGAATTTCAATGTATCATGCTCCCCAGTCTGAATGGACCAAAGGGTGTGCTCGCTCATGACATGCTCTTCCATGTTTGCTTTATTTAGGATCTCTGATTCTTGGATTTATTTTTTCTTTTTCCGTAAGTAATGCTCTCAGCTCTGCATGGCCTAATCCAGTTGATTCATTTGATTGTTTGATCTTTTCGTTGCTGTAGAAATATTTGTAGGCAATATTTCCTCACTACTAAAGGCGCCCATTCGAAGGAAAAGGGTTTTACCTTAGATTATTGCATGACTACTGGGTTGTAGTTTGAGAACATGATGCTCCTTGGTGTTCATAACTGATTACCCCAAGATTTTAAACTTGCTTCGTAAACAAAGTTTAGTCCATGGTGACGGAATGTATGGTTGGACAGCAACTTCTTTAGCTAATGGCATCGTTGGCTCATCAAGGAACATTTTGTTCATTCAAGTCTCTGCAAAAAAGACATCACACTACACTAGTGTCTGTCTAGCGACCAGGACCAGACTTGGACTATGACTGCATCATTAAGCACTAATCTTGGGAATGTATAATATATTATCTTGCAGGCACTTTGTGGACTTGACTGCCAAAGGTCTTGCACTAGATATGGAGGCCAGAATTTTTGATGATTTTGGAGTTAACCATAAAGCAGAACACACCTGTCTTAGTTCTGGGTGCAGAACCAACCACTAGCCAATGCTACAGACTTCAGATTGCATTTCAACGTAGGCCCTCAGGTCATCCAGAATATGATGGCAATACCGAATTGCCAATAAAAATTAGGGGGTAAATCACAGATTCAGACTCGGTAGGAAATATGCTAGTAGTAGAGGTAGTGAAGAACACTACTTATGCTTGCACATGTTTTCTGAAAGGAATGCGTGAATTCAGATCAGAGTTAACCTTAAGCAGCGTCGTAAGCCATTCACTTATATATTCTGCCCCGCTCCGCCCTTGCCCTTGCCCTGAGTCTGAGTGGGTGCGTGGCAGCCGGCGCCTCCCCGGCTCGGCTGCACATCCAGTCCCCCCTCCCGCTCTCCGATCGCCGGCGATGCTCAGACCCTTGGCCTTCTTCGAACTAGTCCTCCGCTCAGCGGTGGTGCGGTCCGGGATGGAGCTTGGAGGGAGGAGGATGACCCCGGCCGGCGTGGGGAAGGGAAGACGAGGAGGAGGCCTCTGTTCGTCCGTTTTTTATTTTTTGTTTCGGCGGACCCTCTCTGTCCGTCCATCCGAAGGCCCATTTCCGTGGCTCGGCCTTGTGCGTGAAAATTAATTTATTTAAATCGGCCCACCAGCCAGGCGCATTCACGCGGGCCCGATTTACAAAGGCCGCCCGAGCACCACGGGATGACCGGCGACGCTACGACAACCACCAGACACCCATCGGAGATGCTACGACGGGCAAGACGGGATGCTACAACCAGCAACGCTGCAAGTTTCGACCAGTCACGACAGAAACTACTAATGGTGGCGACTGCCCACCGGCGAAACCAGCGTCCGATCGATGTTGGGGAAAGCTGCAACCGACAACGCCGAAAGTTATGACTGGAGACGACAGAAGCTGCAACCGGCTAGGGTCAAAGTTACCACCGAGTTACGTTGCTAGTACGAGCGGGGCGAGCCACTGAGGCTGTGAGGCCGGGCGATGACGAACTGGCGGTGCTGCGAGGGCCGCACCGGGGGGCGCTGCGTGCGGCGAGCAATGCTCCGGCGTGGGAGGCGGCTTCGTGAGGGATCGGGCGAGCAGGGCGGGTGTTGCGACGTCAGTCTACCTCGATGGCGACCGGCAGAGCATGGTGGAGCAGAGCCGATGATTGGAGAAGCACTACTCCGAGTGGAGCAGAGTTTCTCTCTACGTTCACCCACCCATCCATATCCTCCCGTACGCGTCGATGGGTGCAGGGGATATATAAGGGCACGTACAATGGAGGCATCACCATCGTATGATCTGCAGGTAACACCTTTCGCTGAGCTGGACTCGTTAAGGCAGACGTGGCAGCTGGGGCACTAGTCCATGCTGGAGGATTGGCCATGCCCTAAGACGTGTGGGGATTTTTTTTTTCTGTTTCCGGGAAGATGACGCGGCGGAAGAGAACCAACGGCTATGCTTTCCTTCCATCGTACGGTGCGTAGGGTCCCAATCGGGGTGATCTAGCCGGTCGGCCGGTCCCTAGAGCTGGCCAAATCAATTGGCCAATGGGCTGTACAGTCCTTCCCGTGCGCGTGCAAGTGATAAATGTTTGGCCACTCATTGGGGAAGGAAAATCAGTCGACTCGTAGGATATCAAATCTGATACTAGAGTGAAGTTTATTTCTAACCTTGAACTCGTAGAGGTCGTTGGAATTGAATCTTAAACTTTTAATACCTGAAATTGGCAACATATACTCACTAATCCTGATCAATTGTTTCTCTCACTTACCACGCGGGCCTATATGTCATGTCCATCTTCTTCACCGATCGCTCTTCTCCTCTCTCTGTTGGCCTCTGGCCTACCCGCACATTCACCTCTTAAGTTGTGCAGACTCCACCTTCGGCCACACCCATCCCGACAACATGACGCCGATGGGCTATTGATGCAATTCCATGCCAAGTAAACCTGGCGACAACAATAAGGAAGCTTGATTTGGCGATACAAGCATGCCTAAAAGGCTAGCTAACTTGCAAGTACACAGCCGGTCCATTTTTCGCTTGATTGATTCACTCGCAAGCTTGAGGTGATTTTTTTCTTCGCTTTTGCTAAATTTCAGGTACTTGATTTTATTTTATTTTTGCACAACATTAGATTTCATAGCAAGGATAACGGCGGGCCCAACGTGAGCAGCGAAAATAACGAGCGTTGACCCTGGCAAGGTCGAGACAGGATCGTTGGAGATGGGGACGACGCTGTGAATGATAGCGAGTTGCAGTGTCCCAGGCGAAGACGACGAAGAAGGTTGATGGGTCGGTCTCCAAGAAATAGAAAGAAAAGCTTGGGGTTCCTCTGCCTCCCGTCGACGCCACCATTAGCCCGCCTCATCTGTCTCTGGTGGCCCTAGGGCCATGGAGGCACGATGGACCTTGGCCCTTGCCCGACGGGAGGGATCTCATTATGTTTTAGGTGTTTTTGTGCATTCATTTAGAGTTTGTGTCCTCCTCGGGAAGAGGAGGTGGTGGCAGCTCCGTTAAGATGCAATAAGGTTCTCGCCATCCAGCCCTATTTCGGTGATGCGTCTAGCATCGTCGGAGGGCGTGTAGAGGTGTCTGTCCAACGGATCTCACGAGATTAGGTTGGTGTTAGTCTTCAGTGAATCTGCTTGGATCCAGACTTTCTTCGTCTTTGTTTATGTGTCTACAGGTTGGATTCATACTTCCCTTCATCAGCGACAGTTGTTGTTCTGGTGCGCTGATCCTGTGGGGTCTTAGCACGACGTTTTTTGACTGTTTATTAAATTTTTTTGGCCCGGCTCCGGTGAGGGTGAGGCGATGATGGCGGCACATCTTGGGCTTGCTTCAATGCTTGTAGTTGTCACTAGATGGTTTATAGACATGGATGTAATTTTTATTATTTTTGTGTTCTCTATACATACCATGGAGTGATGAATAGAACAAAAGATTTCTTGAAAATGAAAACTCAAAAATACTTTGCCAAGCAAGCAAGCACGGCGGTGCCAAGTTTGGTGTGTCCGTGTTCTTCCTTCTTTTGTGTTCTATACAGGAGAACACAAAAAATTAAACCGAAGATTCATGGATGAAGAAGATAAGATTGTGCCATGCTATACAGGAGAAGGACCTACATTTTTACATGGATAGTTGAAGAGTGGTGACCTAAGCACCTTAAACTTTCCTAAATATACACACACAATTCAAACCACAAACAAAAATGATGCCAATAATCAATTAGACAAAATGCACATATTCATGTAGTGAGAGACCATATAATTTTTGGGAAATGCCATGCAGAATACTGGTGGAAATATATATTGTAGAAAGTGTTTTAAGAAAAGGGATTTATACATTGCTAAAACAGAAATAAGTTTTTGCGCGATGAGAAATTATGTTGAGTTGATTAGCAAAGAACGCAAAAGAAAAGAGCAGGAAGTAAGCAATGCAACACATGTGAACTTTCTTGAGAGAGAAAAGTACATAGACGAGGGACTTACGTGAAACATGATACAGACAAGAAACGAAGTGAAAAGGATAAAACGGGATAAGTACTCACGGCCAAGGGCTTGGATAGAAGAGAAGAAATATGTGAAAGGGATTGGATAGAAGAGAACAAAATAGCGAAAGGACCTGATTGCAAACAAACAGCTACACAGAAGCAATGACGACACATGCCAACAGATGGCCATACACGCCAACAACCGACAACTCCGACTTTGACGACGAGCCTCATAAGGAAAATATGCAGGACTTGCGCCGACCGTGCACTAAAGAGCACCTCGGGCACGCCGGGAAGATTCGACTACCGAAGCCCAAGCTGCGACCCAAGCTCCTCTTGACGCCATCATCGTTGCCAAACAGAAATCAGCGCCCCCGAAACGGCCGCCTCAGCAAACCACGCGGCGAAGATGCCGCCATCCCACGTGGCGAAGATGCCGCCCTTCTACGCGGCGAAGATGCCGCCATCCACCGGTCTCAGGTTGTAGCCGGCTCCAAGACGATGCCCCCAAGGAGGAAGAAGACGTGAAGACGCCTTCATCGCCCGATCCCGCGGATCAGAGGTTTCCCTCCGGAGCCAAGGCTGAGGGGTGAGGGGTGGAGCACCATACATCAGCGACGCTTCCAAGAAAGAGCGCGACGCCTGCAGGCGCCGCCGTCGCCAGCTCCGGAAAAGTCCGGAAGAAGGATTTCTCCCTGAGATGCTCGACCACCACCAGCCCGTATCGGCCAGTCACATACCTCCACCAAACCAGCACCACAGAGCACCGAGGGGAGCCTCCCGTCAGCGCGCGCCCCTGCCAAGGCCGTCCCTCACGCCCGCCCGACCAGTAGCAGTCGTGCTTCCGGGCCCTGGACGCACACCGCTGTCATCGCCATCGGGCCGACCACACGCCGCTGCCCTCCCCAGGCTTGGGGGCAGGAGGTCACCGCCGCCACGCCGCAGGCACCGCACCACGCGGAGACAACGAACAGGCTGCAACAGAAAACCCCCGAAGACCGCCCGGATCCAGCCACGCCCAGCCAGATACAGCGTCCGCCAGCCTCCCCGCCGGCCACCGAAGCACCACCGAGGCTCTCGCGCCGCCCAGCTGAGCAGAAACAGAGACCCAACGGGGAACGCCGAGATCCAGAGCACCACGCCCCCGAAGCCGAGCGCCGCCAAGCGAGAGGCAGGAGCACCACCAGGCCCCGCTGGCGTGCCGCCCACGCGGCCGCAGTAGCCAACAACTGCCACGAAGACCGGGCCGCCGCCCGAGATCCAGAGCCGCCCGCGCCGCTGCGGGCCAGGAGAGCCCCCGCCGCCGCCGTCCGCTGCACGGGCTTAGCCCGGCCGCGTGTTGGAAATATGCCCTAGAGGCAATAATAAAAGCATTATTATTATATTTCCTTGTTCATGATAATTGTCTTTTATTCATGCTATAATTGTGTTATCCGGAAATCGTAATACATGTGTGAATAAATAGACACCAACATGTCCCTAGTAAGCCTCTAGTTGACTAGCTCGTTGATCAACAGATAGTCATGGTTTCCTGACTATGGACATTGGATGTCGTTGATAACGAGATCACATCATTAGGAGAATGATGTGATGGACAAGACCCAATCCTAAACATAGCACAAGATCATATAGTTCGTTTGCTAGAGTTTTCCAATGTCAAGTATCTTTTCCTTAGACCATGAGATCGTGTAACTCCCGGATACCGTAGGAGTGCTTTGGGTATACCAAACGTCACAACGTAACTGGGTGACTATAAAGGTATACTACGGGTATCTCCGAAAGTGTCTGTTGGGTTGACACGAATCAAGACTGGGATTTGTCACTCCGTATGACGGAGAGGTATCGCTGGGCCCACTCGATAATGCATCATCATTATGAGCTTAAAGTGACCAAGTGTCTGGTCACGGGATCGTGCATTGCGGTACGAGTAAAGTGACTTGCCGGTAACGAGATTGAACGAGGTATTGGGATACCGACGATCGAATCTCGGGCAAGTAACATACCGATTGACAAAGGGAATTGTATACGGGGTTGCTTGAATCCTCGACATCGTGGTTCATCCGATGAGATCATCGAGGAGCATGTGGGATCCAACATGGGTATCCAGATCCCGCTGTTGGTTATTGACCGGAGAGCAATCTCGGTCATGTCTACATGTCTCCCGAACCCGTAGGGTCTACACACTTGTAACGCCCTCGATGCGACTATATCTCCCACGTGTCGAGGCACGACTTAGAGACATAGGCGCATTGAAAGCAATGTCGCAAGTCGAGAAATCATCACACATCCCATGTACATATATAATATAAAGGGGAATAACATAGTTGGCTTACACTCGCCACGTCACATCAAAGTACATAAATAACATCCATCATACAATCACTCATGGCCCGACTACGGCGCCAAAATAGAAAAGACCCCCAACATGCGACAAGGCCCTGAATCTAACCCCGAGTAGGCATCCCTACTGATCATCAGGAAAAGATACATAGTAACGCTGAGAGTCCTCGTCGTACTCCCACTTCAGCTCGAGCGCGCCATCTGGAGCGGAATCATCTGTCCCTGCATCTGGTGTAATAGTAATCTGTGAGCCACAGGGACTCAGCAATCTCGCACCCTCGCGATCAAGACTATTTAAGCTTAATGGGTAGGAAAGGGGTAATGTAAAAGTGGAGCTGCAGCAAGCGACTAGCATGTATGGTGGCTAACTTATTCGCAAAAGAGAGCGAGAAGAGAGAGCAAAGCGCGAGCGAGGAACTAGAGAGCAACCTGCGCAAACATAACTCCAACACCGTGTCCACTTCCCGGACTCCGCCGAGAAGGGGCCATCACGGCAACACACTCAGTTGATTCATTTTAATTAATTAAGGTTCAAGTTATCTACAACCGGACATTAACAAATTCCCATCTGCCCATAACCGCGGGCACGGCTTTCGAAAGATCAATCCCTGCAGGGGGGTCCCAACTTAGCCCATAACAAGCTCTCACGGTCAACGAAGGAATAGACCTCCACCCAGGACACACCGACCAGACTCGGTATCCCGGTACAACAAGATGATTCGACAGGTTAAAACAAGTCCAGCAACACCGCCCGAATGTGCCGACAAATCCCGATAGGAGCTGCACATATCTCTTTCTCAGGGCACACTCAGATTGTCCAAACTTCCGGTAGGCCAGCCCAGAGTTGCCCCTGGTGGCCACCGGCGGCTGACGTTCCGGACCAACACTCAGAGGAGCACTGGCCCGTGGGGGGCTAAAATAAAGATGACCCTCGGGCTCCGGAAACCCAAGGGAAAAAGGGGTAGGTGGCAAATGGTAAACCAATGTTGGGCATTGCTGGAAAAGCTTTAATCAAGGCGAACTATCAAGGGGTTCCCATTATAGCCCAACCGCGTAAGGGACGCAACAATCCGGGAACATAACACCGATATGACGGAAACTAGGGCGGCAAGGGTGGAACAAAACACTAGGCGAGAGGCCGAGCCTTCCACCCTTTACCAAGTATATAGATGAATAAAGATAACATAGCAATATAATGATATCCCAACAAGTAAATAAATGTCCCAACAAGGAACGACTCCAATCTTCACCTGCAACTAGCAACGCTATAAGAAGGGGTTGAGCAAAGCTGTAACATAGCCAATCAACGGTTTGCTAGGACAAAGGTGGGTTAGAGGCTCAATCATGGCAATTGGGAGGCTGACAAGCAAGTGGTAGGCATCGTAGCATTGGCAAAGCAAAAGAGCGAGCAAACTAGCATAGCAAAGATAGTAGTGATTTCGAGGGTATGATCATCTTGCCTGCACAGTTGTCAGAGTTGACTGCATCCTCAAAAGCAAACTCAACGGGCTCCTCATTAGCGAACTCGTCTCCCGGCTCTACCCAACAACACAAACAAGCAACAAGGATACAATCAACCACGTGCAAGGGCAACCAATAGTATGCAAAGATGGTATGCTATGCGGGATGCGATGCGGGATGCAAAATGCAAGACGTGACAGGAAATGCATGAACCTGGCCTCAACTTGGAAATCCAAGTGTGCCACTGGATAGAGGGGAAGAAATCCCCTGAAAACGATATAAAGAACAAAGGAATCGGAGCTACGGTTTGGAAATGGCAAGCGTTTTACTAAACGAACCGATCTGCGATTTACAGCAAGTAGGCTCCTAAATGCAACGCAATGAACATGCTACAGCCACCAAACATGAAAACAAATTGCATGGCAGGGATGTACACAAGAAGCTTAACAAATCACCAGGAGTGAGGCATAGGAAAATTCATCCATTAAGGGGTTTAAACAAGCATGGCAAAACTGAATAAGCAAAACAGATTTCAGACTTAGCGAAATTAACGCTAGTCTGAAATTTCAGACCACGATGCTCTCTTCGGAGCAGCAAAACAATATGAAGCATAACATGAACATGGCAAGTAAGAGCATGGCATGGAGCTACTCAACAAGCTTAACAAAACACCCAAAATGACCTGGGGCCAAAAGGGTTCACAAAATATTCTACCGAGCACACGAACATCGATGAAACACAATCAGTTTTCAGACTGTGTGAAAACTGGGACATGCTGAAATTATAACTCACGGAGGCATGTAAACGAGCTCGAAGCTCTCACTACGGTGCAAGTCATGGCAAGGCAAGCATATATCCATTAAGAAGGCACAAAATTCTAGCTAGATATGGCAAGAACAATGGCATAGCATGCATGGATCACTAGCAACAGGTCCGGCAAAATCGCAAAAGAGTTCACGATCTGCCCAAATTAACAACTATGCAAAAGTTAAGCTCGATTGAGTCAACCTAGGTTGCTCCAACATAACAAATAAATACATGGATGGTTTAAGCACAATAAGCATAACAAACCACTCTTACTGATCATCCTCAAAAGAGGCATGGATCACTAGGAAACAAGCTGGACATATAGCATCGTGAACTAAAACATCCCAGACTTCGTGATTTTCACTAAGTCCCTGAAATCAGCAAACTCAGGTACCCCTCTTTGCAAGCTTGCACAAGACAACACACACATCCTAAAAATGCATGGGAGGCACCACTGGATAGAATACAAAATGCTTAACAATTCATCCCAAAGGGGCACAGGCATATCATGCACACAATAATCATGGCAAAAATGACAAAAGTCAATGTAGAGCTAACGGATCTGCAATTTAACTCATGATGCCTCATTCTAACAGCATTTTGGGTACCAAGATGACCTCGAATGCAAATGATGCTATGGAATGAAATGATGTACTCGTCGAGACGAAGATGTCGATATATCATATGTCCAAAACGGAGCCACGGGTGCAAAGATATGATGCGTCAAAGAATGCATAAAAAAAATCTGGAATTAGGGTTTCGGGGGAGAGGGGGGTCAACCCCAGATCTAGATCCGGGCGCGGTGGTACTGTAGCAGGTCGCGGGCACTGTTCATCCGAGGGCTCGTTGCCGGCGATGGCGTTCTCCGGCGAGGCGGGGAAGGTGCCGGGCGGCGGCGGGCGGCGCCGGCCAGCGAGGAGGAGACGCCGGACGGGTCGGCGACCACCGGGCGGCGCGCGGCGACCTCCGGGCGGCGCGCGGCGACCACCGGGCGGCGGGCTTGGCTCCGGCCGTCGTCGGTGCGTGTCGGGCGGCAAGCTCCGGCGTGGAGGACGGCGACCGGCGAGGCGGCTGCGGTGGTCCGGGTTGCCGGAGAAGACGGCGGGCGGCGGCGGAGGGAGCCGGGCGCGGGGAAGACGCGGGCGGGCGGCGGCGCGCGCGGATGGGTCGGGCGGGCCCGCTGCGGGCTCACCGGGCCGCGGCGGCGGTGGGCGGCGGAGGTGCCACATGGCGGCACAGGAGTGGGCGCGGGTGGACCGGACAATGTCCGTCGGCGGGGAGATTTGTCCGGCGCGCGCGAGGGGGTGGATCTAGGGTTTGGACGAGGGGGATCCGGATTTGGAATGGGGGGTCTATTTATAGGCATAAGTGGAGCTAGGAGAGTCCAAATGAGGTGCGGTTTTCGCCCACACGATCGTGATCGAACGACCGAGACGATGGAGCAGAGTTTGGTGGGTTTTGGGCCAAATTGGAGGGGTGTTGGGCTGCACACACACGAGGCCTTTTCGGTCCCTCGGTTAACCGTTGGAGTATCAAACGAAGTCCAAATGACCCGAAACTTGACAGGCGGTCTACCGGTAGTAAACCAAGGCCGCATGGCAAGTCTCCGTCCGATCCGGAAATGTTTAATCCCCACACACGAAAGAAAGCTAGAAATGGGCACCGGAGGAGAAGGAAGCGCCGGAATGCAAAACAGACAACGGGGAAAAAGCTCGAATGCATGAGATGAACATGTATGCAAATGCAATGCACGTGATGACATGATATGAGATGCACGAAAACAAAAACAACACACGGAGACAAGGACCCGAACCCGAGGAATAAATATAACTTATTGCTGGAAATGGCAAGAGTTGGAGTACAAATTGGGAAAGTTAAATATGGGGCGTTACAACACTCCACCACTACGAAAAGATCTCGTCCCGAGATCTAGGACTGAAAGAACTCCGGGTACTCAGAACGGAGGTGATCCTCGCGTTCCCAGGTAGCTTCACGGTCGGAATGGTGTGACCACTTGACTTTGAGAAATTTGATTGACTTGTTGCGAGTTCTGCGTTCAGTCTCTTCAAGGATTGCAACTGGGTGCTCATGATAGGAGAGATCTTCTTGGAGCTCAATGTCCTCGAAGTTGACGGTGCGTTCAGGCGTCTTGAAGCACTTTCAGAGTTGGGAGACGTGGAACACATCATGAACATTAGCAAAGTCTGTAGGAAGCTCGAGTTGATAGGCGAGGTCGCCTCTCTTGCTGACGATCTTGAAAGGCCCGACGTATCTGGGGGCAAGCTTCCCTTTGATACCGAAGCGATGAGTCCCTTTCATAGGAGAGACGCGGAGGTAGACATCATCTCCGATCTCGAAGGCCAAATCACGGTGCTTGCTATCATAGTAGCTCTTCTGGCGGGATTGGGCTGCTTTGAGGTTATCACGAATGACCTTGCACATTTCTTCTGCCTCTATGATTAGGTCATTGCCCAGCAGCTGACGTTCACCGGTTTCAGACCAGTTGAGAGGAGTACGGCACTTCCTACCATACAGAATTTCAAAAGGGGCCTTGCCCGAACTTGCTTGAAAACTGTTGTTGTATGAGAATTCAGCATAAGGAAGACAATCCTCCCACTTCATGCCGAAGGAGATAACACAAGCCCTGAGCATATCTTCAAGAATCTGGTTGACACGCTCGACTTGACCGCTTGTTTGAGGATGGAAAGCAGTGCTGAAGCGAATGTTGGTGCCCATGGACTTCTGAAAAGATTCCCAAAACTTGGAGGTAAAGATGCTGCCACGGTCTGAAGATATCACTTGAGGAATACCGTGCAGAGAGACAATTCGAGAGGTGTAGAGCTCCGCCAATTGAGCTGCAGTGATTGACTCTTTGTGTTGGAAATATGCCCTAGAGGCAATAATAAAAGCATTATTATTATATTTCCTTGTTCATGATAATTGTCTTTATTCATGCTATAATTGTGTTATCCGGAAATCGTAATACATGTGTGAATAACAGACACCAACATGTCCCTAGTAAGCCTCTAGTTGACTAGCCCGTTGATCAACAGATAGTCATGGTTTCCTGACTATGGACATTGGATGTCATTGATAACGAGATCACATCATTAGGAGAATGATGTGATGGACAAAGACCCAATCCTAAACATAGCTTGAAGATCGTGTAGTTCGTTTGCTAGAGTTTTGCAATGTCAAGTATCTTTTCCTTAGACCATGAGATCGTGTAACTCCCGGATACCGTAGGAATGCTTTGGGTATACCAAACGTCACAACGTAACTGGGTGACTATAAAGGTAGACTACGGGTATCTCCGAAAGTATCTGTTGGGTTGACACGGATCAAGACTGGGATTTGTCACTCCGTATGACGGAGAGATATCACTGGGCCCACTCGGTAATGCATCATCATAATGAGCTCAAAGTGACCAAGTGTCTGGTCACGGGATCATGCATTACGGTACGAGTAAAGTGACTTGCCGGTAACGAGATTGAACGAGGTATTGGGATACCGACGATCGAATCTCGGGCTAGTAATATATCGATTGACAAAGGGAATTGCATACGGGGTTGATTGAATCCTCGACATCGTGGTTCATCCGATGAAATCATCGTGGAGCATGTGGGAGCCAACATGGGTATCCAGATCCCGCTGTTGGTTATTGACTGGAGAGTCGTCTCGGTCATGTCTGCTTGTCTCCCGAACCCGTAGGGTCTACACACTTAAGGTTCGGTGACGCTAGGGTTGTAAAGATAAGTATATGCAGTAACCCGAATGTTGTTCGGGGTCCCGGATGAGATCCCGGACGTCACGAGGAGTTCCGGAATGGTCCGGAGGTAAAGAATTATATATAGGATGTGCAGTTTCGGCCATCGGGACAAGTTTCGGGGTACCCGGTATTGTACCGGGACCACCGGAAGGGTCCCGGGGGTCCACCGGGTGGGGCCACCTATCCCGGAGGGCTCCTTGGGCTGAAATAGGTGGGAACCCAGCCCATAGTGGGCTGGGGCGCCATCCCCCCCAAGGCCCATGCGCCTAGGGTTGGTGGGGGGGGGGAACCCTAAGGGGGGCGCCCCCTTGCTTGGGGGGCAAGCCCCCCACCCCTTGGCCGCCGCCCCCCTGGTAGATCCCATCTACCAGGGCCGGCGCCCCCCCCTTTGCACCCCTATATATAGTGGGGGAGAGGAGGGACTTGATGCCCACGCCTTTGGTGCTTCCCTCTCTCCCTGTTACACCTTTCTCTCTCGTAGTACATGGCGAAGCCCTGCTGTCGTGACGCCCTGCATCCACCATCACGCCGTCGTGCTGCTGGATCTTCGTCAACCTCTCCTTCCCCCTTGCTGGATCAAGAAGGAGGAGACGTCTCCCGTCCCGTACATGTGTTGAACGCGGAGGTGCCGTCCGTTCGGCGCTGGTCATCGGTGATTTGGATCACGTCGTGTTCGACAACATCAACCTCGTTCTAACGAACGCTTCCGCTCGCGATCTACAAAGGTATGTAGATGCATCTCGTGACTCGTTGCTAGATGAACTCCTAGATGATCTTGGTGAAACGAGTAGGAAAATTTTTGTTTTCTGCAACGTTCCCCAACAGTGGCATCATGAGCTAGGTCTATGCGTAGTTCTTCTTGCGCGAGTAGAACACAATTCGTTGTGGGCGTGGATTTGTCAACCTTCTTGCCGCTACTAGTCTTTTCTTGCTTCAGCGGTATTGTGGGATGAAGCGGCCCGGACCAACCTTACACGTACGCTTACGTGAGACCGGTTCCACCGACTAACATGCACTAGTTGCATAAGGTGGCTGGCAGGTGTCTGTCTCTCCCACTTTAGCTGGAGCGGATTCGATGAACAGGGTCCTTATGAAGGGTAAATAGAAGTTGACAAATCACGTTGTGGCTTTCACGTAGGTAAGAAAACGTTCTTGCTAGAACCCTAATTCAGCCACGTAAAACTTGCAACAACAATTAGAGGACGTCTAACTTGTTTTTGCAGCAAGTGGTTTGTGATATGATATGGCCAAAGTTGTGATGAATGATGAATGATCTATATGTGATGTATGAGATGTTCATGCTATTGTAATAGGAATCACGACTTGCATGTCGATGAGTATGACAACCGGCAGGAGCCATAGGAGTTGTCTTTATTCTTTTATATGACCTGCGTGTCATCAAGAAACGCCATGTAAATTACTTTACTTTATTGCTAAACGCGTTAGCCGTAGTAGTAGAAGTAATAGTTGGCGAGCAACTTCATGGAGGCACAATGATGGAGATCATGGTGTCATGCCGGTGACAGGATGATCATGAAGCCCCAAGATGGAGATCAAAGGAGCTATGTGATAATGGCCATATCATGTCACGTTTATTATTTGATTACATGTGATGTTTATCATGTTTTGCATCTTGTTTACTTAGAACGACGGTAGTAAATAAGATGATCCCTCATAACAATTTCAAGAAGTGTTCTCCCCTAACTGTGCACCGTTGCTAAAGTTCGTCGTTTCGAAGCACCACGTGATGATCGGGTGTGATAGATTCTTACGTTCACATACAACGGGTGTAAGACAGTTTTACACATGCAAAACACTTAGGGTTAACTTGACGAGCCTAGCATGTACAGACATGACCTCGGAACACAGAAGACCGAAAGGTCGAGCATGAGTCGTATAGAAGATGCGATCAACATGAAGATGTTCACCGACGTTGACTAGTCCGTCTCACGTGATGATCGGACACGGCCTAGTTAACTCGGATCATGTAATACTTAGAGGACTAGAGGGATGTCTAATCTAAGTGGGAGTTCATTATATAATTTGATTAAGATGAACTTTATTATCATGAACATTAGTCTAAAAACATTTTACAATATGTCTTGTAGATCAAATGGCCCACGTAGTCCTCAACTTCAACGCGTTCCTAGAGAAAACCAAGCTGAAAGACGATGGCAGCAACTATACGGACTGGGTCCGGAACCTGAGGATCATCCTCATAGCTGCCAAGAAAGATTACGTCCTACAAGCACCGCTAGGTGAAGCTCCCGTCCCACAGAACCTAGACGTTATGAACGCCTGGCAGACACGTGTTGACGACTACTCCCTCGTTAAGTGCGGCATGCTTTACAGTTTAGAACCGGGGCTCCAAAAGCGTTTTGAGAGACATGGAGCATATGAGATGTTCGAAGAGCTGAAAATGGTTTTCCAAGCTCATGCCCGAATCGAGAGATATGAAGTCTCCGATAAGTTCTTCAGCTGTAAGATGGAGGAAAATAGTTCTGTCAGTGAGCACATACTCACTATGTCTGGATTACATAACCGCTTGTCTCAGCTGGGAGTCAATCTCCCGGACGATGCGGTCATTGACAGAATCCTCCAGTCGCTTCCACCAAGCTACAAGAGCTTTGTGATGAACTTCAACATGCAAGGGATGCAAAAGACCATTCCTGAGGTGTTTGCAATGCTGAAATCAGCAGAGGTAGAAGTCAAGAAGGAACATCAAGTGTTGATGGTCAATAAAACCACTAAGTTCAAGAAGGGCAAGGGTAAGAAAGCATTCAAGAAGGACGGCAAGGAAGTTGCCGCGCCCGGCAAGCAAGCTGCCGGGAAGAAGCCAAAGAATGGACCCAAGCCTGAGACTGAGTGCTTTTATTGCAAGGGAAGCGGACACTAGAAGCGGAACTGCCCCAAATACTTAGCAGACAAGAAGGCCGGCAAAACAAAAGCAGGAACTACGGAATAGGCGGAGACTGGCGAAGGACGAGGTGACGATGCGCGTCGGGAATGGTTCCAAAGTCGATGTGATCGCCGTCGGCACGCTACCTCTTCATTTACCTACGGGATTAGTTTTAAACCTCAATAATTGTTATTTAGTACCAGCTTTGAGCATGAACATTGTATCAGGATCTCGTTTAATTCGAGATGGCTACTCATTTAAATCCGAGAATAATGGTTGTTCTATTTATATGAGAGATATGTTTTATGGTCATGCTCCTGTGGTGAATGGTTTATTCTTAATGAATCTCGAGCGTAATGCTACACATGTTCATAGTGTGAATACCAAAAGATGTAAGGTTAATAACGATAGTCCCACATATTTGTGGCACTGCCGCCTTGGTCACATAGGTGTCAAACGCATGAAGAAGCTCCATAAAGATGGACTTTTAGAGTCTCTTGACTATGAATCATTTGACACGTGCGAACCATGCCTTATGGGTAAAATGACCAAGACTCCGTTCTCAGGAACAATGGAGCGAGCAACCAACTTATTGGAAATCATACATACTGATGTGTGCGGTCCAATGAGCGTTGAGGCACGCGGTGGCTATCGTTATGTTCTCACTCTCATTGATGACTTGAGTAGATATGGGTATATCTACTTAATGAAACACAAGTCTGAAACCTTTGAAAAGTTTAAGGAATTTCAGAGTGAGGTCGAGAATCAACGTGACAGTGAAATCAAGTTTCTACGATCAGATCGTGGAGGAGAATACTTGAGTCACGAATTTGGCACACACTTAAGAAAATGTGGAATAGTTTCACAACTAACGCCGCCTGGAACACCTCAGCGTAACGGTGTGTCCGAACGTCGTAATCGCACTCTATTAGATATGGTGCGGTCTATGATGTCTCTTACCGATTTACCGCTATCTTTTTGGGGCTATGCTTTAGAGATTGCCGCATTCACTTTAAATAGGGCTCCGTCAAAATCCGTTGAGATGACACCGTATGAATTATGGTTTGGGAAGAAACGTAAGCTGTCATTTCTAAAAGTTTGGGGATGCGATGCTTATGTCAAGAAACTTCAACCTGAAAAGCTCGAACCCAAGTCGGAAAAATGCGTCTTCATAGGATACCCTAAAGAAACTATTGGGTATACCTTCTACCTCAGATCCGAAGGCAAGGTCTTTGTTGCCAAGAATGGATCCTTTCTAGAGAAGGAGTTTCTCTCGAAAGAAGTAAGTGGGAGGAAAGTAGAACTAGATGAAGTATTGCCTCTTGTACCGGAAAATGGCGCAACTCATGAAAATGTTCCTGAGGTGCCAGCACCGACTAGAGAGGATGTTAATGATAATGATCAAGATACTTCTGATCTAGCTTCTACTGAAATTCGAAGGTCCACAAGGACACGTTCCGCACCAGAGTGGTACGGCAACCCTGTCTTGGAAATCATGTTGTTAGACAACGGTGAACCTTCGAACTATGAAGAAGCAATGGCGGGCCCGGATTCCGACAAATGGCTAGAAGCCATGAAATCCGAGATAGGATCCATGTATGAAAACGAAGTGTGGACTTTGACTGACTTGCCCGTTGAACGGCGAGCCATAGAAAATAAATGGATCTTTAAGAAGAAGACAGACGTGGATGGTAATGTGACCATCTATAAAGCTCGGCTTGTCGCTAAGGGTTATCGACAAGTTCAAGGGGTTGACTACGATGAGACTTTCTCACCGGTAGCGAAGCTAAAGTCCGTCCGAATCATGTTAGCAATTGCCGCATTTTACGATTATGAAATATGGCAAATGGACGTCAAAACGGCTTTCCTTAATGGTTTCCTTAAGGAAGAATTGTATATGATGCAGCCGGAGGGTTTTGTCGATCCTAAGAATGCTGACAAAGTGTGCAAGCTCCAACGCTCGATTTATGGGCTGGTGCAAGCATCTCGGAGTTGGAACATTCGCTTTGATGAGATGATCAAAGCGTTTGGGTTTACACAGACTTATGGAGAAGCCTGCGTTTACAAGAAAGTGAGTGGGAGCTCTGTAGCATTTCTCATATTATATGTAGATGACATACTTTTGATGGGAAATGATATAGAACTCTTGGACAGCATTAAGGCCTACTTGAATAAGAGTTTTTCAATGAAGGACCTTGGAGAAGCTGCTTATATATTAGGCATCAAAATCTATAGAGATAGATCGAGACACCTCATAGGTCTTTCACAAAGTACATACCTTGATAAGATATTGAAGAAGTTCAATATGGATCAGTCTAAGAAGGGGTTCTTGCCTGTGTTACAAGGTATGAAATTGAGCTCAGCTCAAAGTCCGACCACGGCAGAAGAAATAGAAGAGATGAGTGTCATCCCCTATGCCTCAGCCATAGGTTCTATTATGTATGCCATGCTGTGTACCAGACCTGATGTAAACCTTGCCGTAAGTTTGGTAGGAAGATACCAAAGTAATCCCGGCAAGGAACACTGGACAGCGGTCAAGAATATCCTGAAGTACCTGAAAAGGACTAAGGAGATGTTTCTCGTTTATGGAGGTGACGAAGAGCTCGTCGTAAAGGGTTACGTCGACGCTAGCTTCGACACAGATCTGGATGACTCGAAGTCACAAACCGGATACGTGTATATTTTGAATGGTGGGGCAGTAAGCTGGTGCAGTTGCAAGCAAAGCGTCGTGGCGGGATCTACGTGTGAAGCAGAGTACATGGCAGCCTCGGAGGCAGCACATGAGGCAATTTGGGTGAAGGAGTTCATCACCGACCTCGGAGTCATACCCAATGCGTCGGGGCCGATCAAGCTCTTCTGTGACAACACTGGAGCTATTGCACTTGCCAAGGAGCCCAGGTTTCACAAGAAGACAAGGCACATCAAGCGTCGCTTCAACTCCATTCGTGAAAATGTTCAAGATGGAGACATAGAAATTTGTAAAGTACATACGGACCTGAATGTAGCAGATCCGTTGACTAAACCTCTCCCTAGGGCAAAACATGATCAGCACCAGAATTCCATGGGTGTTCGATTCATCACAATGTAACTAGATTATTGACTCTAGTGCAAGTGGGAGACTGTTGGAAATATGCCCTAGAGGCAATAATAAAAGCATTATTATTATATTTCCTTGTTCATGATAATTGTCTTTATTCATGCTATAATTGTGTTATCCGGAAATCGTAATACATGTGTGAATAACAGACACCAACATGTCCCTAGTAAGCCTCTAGTTGACTAGCCCGTTGATCAACAGATAGTCATGGTTTCCTGACTATGGACATTGGATGTCATTGATAACGAGATCACATCATTAGGAGAATGATGTGATGGACAAAGACCCAATCCTAAACATAGCTTGAAGATCGTGTAGTTCGTTTGCTAGAGTTTTGCAATGTCAAGTATCTTTTCCTTAGACCATGAGATCGTGTAACTCCCAGATACCGTAGGAATGCTTTGGGTATACCAAACGTCACAACGTAACTGGGTGACTATAAAGGTAGACTACGGGTATCTCCGAAAGTATCTGTTGGGTTGACACGGATCAAGACTGGGATTTGTCACTCCGTATGACGGAGAGATATCACTGGGCCCACTCGGTAATGCATCATCATAATGAGCTCAAAGTGACCAAGTGTCTGGTCACGGGATCATGCATTACGGTACGAGTAAAGTGACTTGCCGGTAACGAGATTGAACGAGGTATTGGGATACCGACGATCGAATCTCGGGCTAGTAATATATCGATTGACAAAG
This sequence comes from Triticum monococcum, assembly GCA_034509565.1. Lineage (NCBI taxonomy): Eukaryota > Viridiplantae > Streptophyta > Magnoliopsida > Poales > Poaceae > Triticum > Triticum monococcum. The sequence goes on from CM067842.1 coordinate 36,542,674, forward strand.
GGAATTGCATACGGGGTTGATTGAATCCTCGACATCGTGGTTCATCCGATGAAATCATCGTGGAGCATGTGGGAGCCAACATGGGTATCCAGATCCCGCTGTTGGTTATTGACTGGAGAGTCGTCTCGGTCATGTCTGCTTGTCTCCCGAACCCGTAGGGTCTACACACTTAAGGTTCGGTGACGCTAGGGTTGTAAAGATAAGTATATGCAGTAACCCGAATGTTGTTCGGGGTCCCGGATGAGATCCCGGACGTCACGAGGAGTTCCGGAATGGTCCGGAGGTAAAGAATTATATATAGGATGTGCAGTTTCGGCCATCGGGACAAGTTTCGGGGTACCCGGTATTGTACCGGGACCACCGGAAGGGTCCCGGGGGTCCACCGGGTGGGGCCACCTATCCCGGAGGGCTCCTTGGGCTGAAATAGGTGGGAACCCAGCCCATAGTGGGCTGGGGCGCCATCCCCCCCAAGGCCCATGCGCCTAGGGTTGGTGGGGGGGGGGGGAACCCTAAGGGGGGCGCCCCCTTGCTTGGGGGGCAAGCCCCCCACCCCTTGGCCGCCGCCCCCCTGGTAGATCCCATCTACCAGGGCCGGCGCCCCCCCCTTTGCACCCCTATATATAGTGGGGGAGAGGAGGGACTTGATGCCCACGCCTTTGGTGCTTCCCTCTCTCCCTGTTACACCTTTCTCTCTCGTAGTACACGGCGAAGCCCTGCTGTCGTGACGCCCTGCATCCACCATCACGCCGTCGTGCTGCTGGATCTTCGTCAACCTCTCCTTCCCCCTTGCTGGATCAAGAAGGAGGAGACGTCTCCCGTCCCGTACATGTGTTGAACGCGGAGGTGCCGTCCGTTCGGCGCTGGTCATCGGTGATTTGGATCACGTCGTGTTCGACAACATCAACCTCGTTCTAACGAACGCTTCCGCTCGCGATCTACAAAGGTATGTAGATGCATCTCGTGACTCGTTGCTAGATGAACTCCTAGATGATCTTGGTGAAACGAGTAGGAAAATTTTTGTTTTCTGCAACGTTCCCCAACACTTTGATAGGCAGGAAATGAGCCACTTTGGTGAGCTTGTCGATGACAACGAATATAGCATCATTGCCACGCTTGGACTTAGGAAACCCAGTCACGAAGTCCATTTCGATGTGGTCAAACTTCCATTCTGGAATGGCAAGAGGTTGGAGGAGACCTGCTGGCCTTTGGTGTTCTGCCTTCACTCTTCTGCAGACATCACATTCATTCACGAATTGAGCGATCTCGCGCTTCATTTGAGTCCACCAATAAGTTTGCTTCAGATCCTGATACATCTTCGTGCTACCAGGGTGGATGGAGAGGAGAGAGTTGTGAGCCTCATTCATGATCACTTTACGAAGTTCACCTTTGGGCACAACAATTCGATCCTCGAAGAAGAGAGTGTCCTTGTCATCAAGTCGGTAGCACTTGTACTTGGACTGACTCTTTGCAATACCAATCTTCACCTTTTTCACCATATCATCTAGAAGCTGGGCTTGGCGAATCTGGTCTTCCAAGGTAGGAGAAACTTGAAGGTTGGCGAGGAAACCTTGAGGAACAACTTGCAGATTAAGTTTGCGGAAAGCTTCACAATGCTCGGGTTGATAAGGCTTGAGAATCAGACTGTTGCAATATGCTTTTCTGCTCAAAGCGTCAGCAATCACACTAGCCTTGCCTGGAGTATACTCGATACTCGGATTGTACTCTTGAATCATTTCGACCCATTGAGTCTGCCTGAGGTTGAGATTAGGCTGAGTGAAGATGTACTTGAGACTCTTGTGATCAGTGAAAATGTCCACTTTCCTTCCCAAGAGAAGATGTCTCCAAGTCAACAACGCGTGCACAACTGCCGCCAACTCAAGATCATGAGTGGGGTAGTTCTTCTCATTAGGCTTCAACTGGCGAGAGGTATAAGCAACAACTTTCTTCTCTTGCATCAGTACAGCACCTAGACCTTGGAGAGAGGCATCACAAAAGACCTCGTACGGCTTGGTTTCATCAGGCGGAGTTAGAACTGGAGCAGTGATCAATTTCTCTTTCAAAGTGTTGAAAGCAATATCACACTCCGGAGACCAAACGTACTTGACGTGCTTCTGAAGAAGATTTGAGAGAGGCTTCGCGATCTTGGAGAAGTTTTGAACGAATCTTCGGCAATAGCTTGCAAGACCGAGGAAGCTACGGAGTTGCTTCACGTTCTGAGGAGGTTCCCAATTAACAATTGCAGACACCTTCTCAGGATCCACGGAAATGCCCTTGGCAGAGATGATATGGCCAAGATAAAGAACCTCATCGAGCCAAAATTCACACTTGGAGAACTTGGCGTAGAACTGATGTTCCCTGAGCTTGTCAAGAACCAAACGCAAGTGCTTGGCATGATCTTCCTTGTTCTTCGAGAAAACTAGAATGTCGTCGAGATAGACCAAAACGAAGTCATTGGTGTAGGGGTTGAAGATGAAGTTCATCATGCGAGAGAACGTCGGAGGAGCATTGGCGAGGCCAAAAGACATGACAGTGTATTCATATGACCCGTAGCTTGTTCTGAACGTCGTCTTGGGAATATCTTGCTCACGAATGCGAATTTGATGATAACCCATACGGAGGTCAAGCTTGGAGAATACTTGAGCACCCTTCAGTTGTTCGAACAGCTCATTAATGTTGGGAAGTGGATACTTGTTCTTGATGGTCTTCTTGTTCAATGGACGATAATCAACACAAAGTCGGTCCGTTCCATCCTTCTTCTTCACAAAAAGAACACCACAACCCCACGGAGAAGTACTAGGCCGAATGAGACCCATTCTTTCTTGAACATCGAGTTGTTTCTTCAACTCCTTCAACTCTTCGGGGCCGAGCTTGTAGGGACGTTTGCACACAGGTTCCGTACCGGGCTCAAGTTCAATAACAAATTCAACCGGCCGGTTTGGAGGCATGCCTGGGAGTTCTTCTGGGAAGACGTCTTGATACTCACAAACAACCGGAATCTGCGAAATAGCATCTAATTCACCCTTCTCATTGAGAGAGAACAACCGGATGGTATTATCCCGAGCAGCAAAGACAATTACTTCCTCAGACGAATGAGTCAGTTGAATCTGCTTGGCCGCACAATCAAGCTGAGCTTTATGCTTAGAGAGCCAGTCCATCCCAAGAATAAGATCGATATCAGAATTACCAAGAACCATTGGAGAAGCGAGGAACTTGAAATCACCCAACATGATGGAAATATCCGGAATCTCTTGGTTGGCGAGCAAACATTTACCAGGAGAGACCACTGCTAACGGACTATGCATCGCTTGGGAAATCAACTCATGCTTAGATGCAAAAGGCTTCGAGATGAAACAATGCGATGCACCTGTTTCGAAAAGAACTTTTGTAGGAATATCATTAACAGGAAGGTTACCCATGATCACATCTGACGAATCCTCTGCCTGAGCTGCATTCACCATATTGACCTTGGCGTGCTTGGGATTATGCTTGACCACAGCTGTACTTGCCGATCTGACAGGAGGAGGAGGAGGAGGAAGACGCCTCTGGTTGAAACACTTGTTGGCGTAGTGACCCTTCTGTTGGCACTTGTTGCACGTGACCTCTGAGAGCGGACGGTGGTACAGAGCACTTGATCTTGAAGCTTGAGACGAAGTCTTGTTCTGAAAGCCTAGGATTGGGTGGGTGGGATGAACCACTGCCACCTTTGCTCTTCTGCTGATACGGCTGACGGAACGGAGGAGGAGGAAGCCAATACTTCTGCTGCTTGGACACTTGAGTAGAGGAAGAAGGTGTAGTGTCTCTGACTCGCTTCCTGGAAGCATCACACCTTAACTGAGCAGCCTCTTGCTTCAGTGCAATGTTGTAGAACTCATCGTATCTCAGCGGCTCAAAGAGGACAAGAGCGAGCTGAATTTCTTCACGGAGACCACCCCTGAACTGATAGATCATGCTCTTCTCATTAGGAACATCCTGCTTGGCAAAACGGGCGAGCTTCTGGAACAACTTGTTGTAGTCATAGACAGACAAAGAGCCTTGCTTCAGATTGCGGAATTCTTCACGTTTGCTTTCAGTCACACTTTGAGGAATGTGATGAGCTCGGAAATCATGACGGAAATCATCCCAAGTGATCAAACGTCCACCTCTGGAATCCCGGTACTGCTGAAACCACTCTGCGGCCTGATCTTTGAGCTGGAAAGACGCGAACTTGACGAAATCTTCAGGTCTGACGTTGCTGCATTCAAAATGCTTGCCCAGATCGACTAACCAATCATCAGCATCGGTAGCCTCAACGCAGTTGCTGAACGTCTTTGGACCATTTGCGAGGAACTGGTTCAGAGTTGCAAAATGGTTCTGGTTGTTGCCTTGATTTCCTTGACTGCTTTGATTCCGCTCTTGGATGATTTGCATGATCAGCTGTGTATTTGCATTAGTAGCGGCCATCACAGCTTGCCATGCTTCCGGAGGAGGCGGAGGTGGTGGCGGATCTTGATTCTGGTTCTGACTGGTGCTCTTAGCGGGAGCCATCCTGAAGAGGCTGACCACCGTTAGCACACAAATAGAGAAATATTGAAGGTGAATCCAACGGAATGAAAAATTGCAACATAAAGTCTTCACATCCGAACAAAATGAACGAATGCACTTCTCTTGAAGTGGTCACATATTCCTAAATTGCGAAGCCACGAAGAATCAGGTAGAAGAGGTACATCAACAAGGGATGGAATCAACATATGACGTCGAAGCAGAACGAATACCACAACTCGAAATAAAACCAAGGGTTGGCTTGCGGAATAAGCCGGAACAAACACATGATAGAAATTTCCGTCCGAAGTTTTCGTGGTGGGACCTACACGGGCTCGACCGTACAGCACCATCATGTACAAGGCAGTGCACATGACATACGAAGCGTCCCCGAGTCAGCATAGCCAAGGACTCTTTAAGACACAACGAGACCACTGTAAAATCGACCGTGAATAGGCGAACCACTAGACGTCGAACCCCAATTTCATATCACACATCTGTTGGAAAGATATCCTAAGAGCTACTAGAATTCCCACCTATGAAACTCCCGAAACTTTCCGGTTATGCAATCAGGTGTTGGGGATACAGGGGAAGCATAATATCTCATCCAAGCTAGCAAATCCTACATCCAGCTGCATCCATCCTTCAACACGTAACCAAGAAACCTTCGGAAACCATCTATCTCAACCTTCGAAAAGCATCCGTTATACAAGTTATGGCGATACTCCCGAACTCCCGCCCCAGTACTGGGTGGCGTCGAGGTTATCTCACCAACGAACTGCATAAAGGAGATTTTCGATGTCACGCACATATCTCAAGTATGCCAGAATTGCAACGATAGAATTATGATGACAACACCTCAGAGCTCAACTCCCCGGGACACTTCCACTAAACCCCTGACAGGAGGCACCAAGACAGTATTCTCATCATAAGCCATCGGAACAAAACCAAGATACTCGCGTGATCCTAAATTTTTTTTAGTGAAATTTGAGAAGAGAAGAGTCAAAACTCTACGTCAGGATGCCTTACCAGAGCGATGAGGAGACTGGGAAGTAAAAAGAATTCCTAAGCTCTCCGATATATAATTCCTAAGGACTCAAAACATTTTTCTAGACACAACTCGGCTGCTAAAAACGATCAAGCAATGGGGGCTCCTAAGGTCGGGGAAGGCTCTGATTACCAACTTGTAACGCCCTCGATGCGACTATATCTCCCACGTGTCGAGGCACGACTTAGAGACATAGGCGCATTGAAAGCAATGTCGCAAGTCGGGAAATCATCACACATCCCATGTACATATATAATATAAAGGGGAATAACATAGTTGGCTTACACTCGCCACGTCACATCAAAGTACATAAATAACATCCATCATACAATCACTCATGGCCCGACTACGGCACCAAAATAGAAAAGACCCCCAACATGCGACAAGGCCCTGAATCTAACCCCGAGTAGGCATCCCTACTGATCATCAGGAAAAGACACATAGTAACGCTGAGAGTCCTCGTCGTACTCCCAGTTCAGCTCGAGCGCGCCATCTGGAGCGGAATCATCTATCCCTGCATCTGTGTAATAGTAATCTGTGAGCCACAGGGACTCAGCAATCTCGCACCCTCGCGATCAAGACTATTTAAGCTTAATGGGTAGGAAAGGGGTAATGTAAAAGTGGAGCTGCAACAAGCGACTAGCATGTATGGTGGCTAACTTATTCGCAAAAGAGAGCGAGAAGAGAGAGCAAAGCGCGAGCGAGGAACTAGAGAGCAACCTGCGAAAACATAACTCCAACACCGTGTCCACTTCCCGGACTCTGCCGAGAAGGGCCATCACGGCAACACACTCAGTTGATTCATTTTAATTAATTAAGGTTCAAGTTATCTACAACCGGACATTAACAAATTCCCATCTACCCATAACCGCGGGCACGGCTTTCGAAAGATCAATCCCTGCAGGGGGGGTCCCAACTTAGCCCATAACAAGCTCTCACGGTCAACGAAGGAATAGACCTCCACCCAGGACACACCGATCAGACTCGGTATCCCGGTACAACAAGATGATTCGACAGGTTAAAACAAGTCCAGCAACACCGCCCGAATGTGCCGACAAATCCCGATAGGAGCTGCACATATCTCTTTCTCAGGGCACACTCAGATTGTCCAAACTTCCGGTAGGCCAGCCCAGAGTTGCCCCTGGTGGCCACCGGCGGCTGACGTTCCTAACCAACACTCAGAGGAGCACTGGCCCATGGGGGGCTAAAATAAAGATGACCCTCGGGCTCCGGAAACCCAAGGGAAAAAGGGGTAGGTGGCAAATGGTAAACCAATGTTGGGCAATGCTGGAAAAGCTTTAATCAAGGCGAACTATCAAGGGGTTCCCATTATAGCCCAACCGCGTAAGGGACGCAACAATCAGGGAACATAACACCGATATGACGGAAACTAGGGCGGCAAGAGTGGAACAAAACACTAGGCGAGAGGCCGAGCCTTCCACCCTTTACCAAGTATATAGATGAATAAAGATAACATAGCAATATAATGATATCCCAACAAGTAAATAAATGTTCCAACAAGGAACGGCTCCAATCTTCACCTGCAACTAGCAACGCTATAAGAAGGGGCTGAGCAAAGCGGTAACATAGCCAATCAACGGTTTGCTAGGACAAAGGTGGGTTAGAGGCTCAATCATGGCAATTGGGTGGCTGACAAGCAAGTGGTAGGCATCGTAGCATTGGCAAAGCAAAAGAGCGAGCAAACTAGCATAGCAAAGATAGTAGTGATTTCGAGGGTATGATCATCTTGCCTGCACAGTTGTCAGAGTTGACTGGATCGTCAAAAGCAAACTCAACGGGCTCCTCGTTAGCGAACTCGTCTCCCGGCTCTACCCAACAACACAAACAAGCAACAAGGATACAATCAACCACGTACAAGGGCAACCAATAGTATGCAAAGATGGTATGCTATGCGGGATGCGATGCGAGATGCAAAATGCAAGACGTGACAGGAAATGCATGAACCTGGCCTCAACTTGGAAATCCAAGTGTGCCACTGGATAGAGGGGAAGAAATCCCCTGAAAACGATATAAAGATCAAAGGAATTGGAGCTACGGTTTGGAAATGGCAAGCGTTTTACTAAACGAACCGATCTGCGATTTACAGCAAGTAGGCTCCTAAATGCAACGCAATGAACATGCTACAACCACCAAACATGAAAACAAATTGCATGGAAGGGATGTACACAAGAAGCTTAACAAATCACCAGGACTGAGGCATAGGCAAATTCATCCATTAAGGGGTTCAAACAAGCATGGCAAAACTGAATAAGCAAAACAGATTTCAGACTTAGCGAAATTAACGCTAGTCTGAAATTTCAGACCACGATGCTCTCTTCGGAGCAGCAAAACAATATGAATCATAACCTGAACATGGCAAGTAAGAGCATGGCATGGAGCTACTCAACAAGCCTAACAAAACACCCAAAATGACCTGGGGCCAAAAGGGTTCACAAAATACTCTACCGAGCACACGAACATCGATGAAACACAATCATTTTTCAGACTTAGTGAAAACTGGGACATGCTGAAATTATAACTCACGGAGGCATGTAAACGAGCTCGATGCTCTCACTACGGTGCAAGTCATGGCAAGGCAAGCATATATCCATTAAGAAGGCACAAAATGCTAGCTAGACATGGCAAGAACAATGGCATAGCATGCATGGATCACTAGCAACAGCTCCGGCAAAATCGCAAAAGAGTTCACGATCCGCCCAAATTAACAACTATGCAAAAGTTAAGCTCGATTGAGTCAACCTAGGGTGCTCCAACATAACAAGTAAAGACATGGATGGATTAAGCACAACAAGCATAACAAATCACTCTTACTGATCATCCTCAAAAGAGGCACGGATCATTAGGAAACAAGCTGGACATATAGCATCGTGAACTAAAACATCCCAGACTTGGTGATTTTCACTAAGTCCCTGAAATCAGCAAACTCAGGTACCCCTCTTTGCAAGCTTGCACAAGACAACACACAGATCCTAAAAATGCATGGGAGGCACCTCTGGACAGAAGACAAAATGCTTAACAATTCATCCCAAAGGGGCACAGGCATATCATGCACACAATAATCATGGCAAAAATGACAAAAGTCAATGTAGAGCTAACGGATCTGCAATTTAACTCATGATGCCTCCTTCTAACAGCATTTTGGGTACCAATATGACCACAAATGCAAATGATGCAATGGAATGAAATGATGTACTCGTCGAGACGAAGATTTTGATATATCATATGTCCAAAACGGAGCCACGGGTGCAAAGATATGATGCGTCAAAGAATGCATAAAAAATCTGGAATTAGGGTTTCGGGGGAGAGGGGGGTCAACCCCAGATCTAGATCCGGGCGCGGTGGTACTGTAGCAGCTCGCGGGCACTGTTCATCCGAGGGCTCGTCCCCGGCGATGGCGCTCTCCTGCGAGGCGGGGAAGGTGCCGGGCGGCGGCGGCCGGCGAGGAGGAGACGCCGGACGGGTCGGCGACCACCGGGCGGCGCGCGGCGACCACCGGGCGGCGGGCTTGGCTCCGGCCGTCGTCGGTGCGTGTCGGGCGGCGAGCTCCGGCGTGGAGGACGGCGACCGGCGAGGCGGCTGCGGTGGTCCGGGTTGCCGGAGAAGACGGCGGACGGCGGCGGAGGGAGCCGGGCGCGGGGAAGACGCGGGCCGGCGGCGGCGCGCGCGGATGGGCCGGGCGGGCCCGCTGCGGGCTCGCCGGGCCGCGGCGGCGGTGGGCGGCGGAGGTGCCACATGGCGGCACAGGAGTGGGCGCGGGCGGACCGGACAATGTCCGTCGGCGGGGAGATTTGTCCGGCGCGCGCGAGGGGGTGGATCTAGGGTTTGGACGAGGGGGATCCGGATTTGGAATGGGGGGTCTATTTATAGGCATAAGTGGAGCTAGGAGAGTCCAAATGAGGTGCGGTTTTCGCCCACACGATCATGATCGAACGACCGAGACGATGGAGCAGAGTTTGGTGGGTTTTGGGCCAAATTGGAGGGGTGTTGGGCTGCACACACACGAGGCCTTTTCGGTCCCTCGGTTAACCGTTGGAGTATCAAACGAAGTCCAAATGACCCGAAACTTGACAGGCGGTCTACCGGTAGTAAACCAAGGCCGCATGGAAAGTCTCGGTCCGATCCGGAAATGTTTAATCCCCACACACGAAAGAAAGCTAGAAATGGCCACCGGAGGAGAAGGAAGCGCCGGAATGCAAAACGGACAACGGGGAAAAAGCTCGAATGCATGAGATGAACATGTATGCAAATGCAATGCACGTGATGACATGATATGAGATGCACGAAAAAAAACAACACACGGAGACAAGGACCCGAACCCGAGGAATAAATATAACTTATTGCCGGAAACGGCAAGAGTTGGAGTACAAATTGGGAAAGTTACATATGGGGCGTTACAACACTTAAGGTTCGGTGACGCTAGGGTTGTAGGGATATGTATATGCAGTAACCCGAATGTTGTTTGGAGTCCCGGATGAGATCCCGGATATCACGAGGAGTTCCGGAATGGTCCGGAGGTAAAAAATTATATATAGGAAGTGCTATTTCGGTCATCGGGACAAGTTTCGGGGTCACCGGTATTGTACCGGGACCACCGGAAGGGTCCCGGGGGTCCACCGGGTAGGGCCACCTATCCCGGAGGGCCCCATGGGCTGAAGTGGGAAGGGATCCAGCCCAAAGTGGGCTGGGGCGCCACTTCCCCCTAGGGCCCATGCGCCTAGGGTAGGGGAAACCCTAAAGGGGGCGCCCCCTTGCTTGGGGGGCAAGCCCCCCACCCCTTGGCCGCCGCCCCCCTAGGAGATTGCATCTCCTAGGGCCGCCCCCCTAGGCCCCCTATATATAGTGGGGGGGAGGGAGGGCCTCTTACCTACGCCATTGGTGCCTCCCTCTCCCTCTCCAACACCTCCTCCTTCTCCATAGAGCTTGGCGAAGCCCTGCCGGAGTACTGCAACTCCATCACCACCACGCCGTCGTGCTACTGCTGGAGCCATCTTCCTCAACCTCTCCTTTCCCCTTGCTGGATCAAGAAGGAGGAGACGTTACGCTGACCGTGCGTGTGTTGAACGCGGAGGTGTCGTCCGTTCGGCGCTAGGATCTCCGGTGATTTGGATCACGTCGAGTACGACTCCCTCATCCCCGTTCTTTGAATGCTTCCGCTCGTGATCTACAAGGTATGTAGATGCATCCGATCACTCGTTGCTAGATGAACTCATAGATGGATCTTGGTGAAACCGTAGGAAAATTTTTGTTTTCTGCAACGTTCTCCAACAGTGGCATCATGAGCCAGGTTTATGCGTAGTTCTCTATGCACGAGTAGAACACAATTTGTTGTGGGCGTTGATGTTGTCAACTTTCTTGCCGCTACTAGTCTTATTTTGCTTCAGCGGTATTGTGGGATGAAGCGGCCCGTACCAACCTTACACGTACGCTTACGTGAGACCGGTTCCACCGACTAACATGCACTAGTTGCATAAGGTGGCTGGCGGGTGTCTATCTCTCCCACTTTAGTTGGCGCGGATTCGATGAAAAGGGTCCTTATGAAGGGTAAATAGAAGTTGACAAATCACGTTGTGGCTTTCACGTAGGTGAAAACGTTCTTGCTAGAACCCTATTGCAGCCACGTAAAACTTGCAACAACAATTAGAGGACGTCTAACTTGTTTTTGCAGCAAGTGCTTTGTGATATGATATGGCCAAAGTTGTGATGAATGATGAATGATATATATGCGATGTATGAGATGTTCATGCTATTGTAATAGGAATCACGACTTGCATGTCGATGAGTACGACAACCGGCAGGAGCCATAGGAGTTGTCTTTATTTTTTGTATGACCTACGTGTCATTGAGAAATGCCATGTAAATTACTTTACTGTATTGCTAAGCACGTTAGCCATAGTAGTAGAAGTAATAGTTGGCGAGCAACTTCATGGAGACACGATGATGGAGATCATGATGATGGAGATCATGGTGTCATGTCGGTGACAAGATGATCATGGAGCCCCAAGATGGAGATCAAAGGAGCTATGTGATATTGGCCATATCATGTCACTATTATTATTTGATTGCATATGATGTTTATCATGTTTTTGCATCTTGTTTACTTAGAACGACGGTAGTAAATAAGATGATCCCTCATAATAATTTCGAGAAAGTGTTCCCCCTAACTGTGCACCGTTGCGACAGTTCGTTGTTTCGAAGCATCACGTGATGATCGGGTGTGATAGATTCTAACATTCACATACAACGGGTGTAAGACAGATTTACACACGCAAACACTTAGGTTGACTTGACGAGCCTAGCATGTACAGACATGGCCTCGGAACACAGAAGACCGAAAGGTCGAGCATGAGTCGTATAGAAGATACGATCAACATGAAGATGTTCACCGATGTTGACTAGTCCATCTCACGTGAGGATCGGACACGGCCTAGTTAACTCGGATCATGTTATACTTAGATGAATGGAGGGATGTCTATCTAAGTGGGAGTTCATTGAATAATTTGATTAGATGAACTTAATTATCATGAACTTAGTCTAAAATATTTACAATATGTCTTGTAGATCAAATGGCCAACGTAGTCCTCAACTTCAACGCGTTCCTAGAGAAAACCAAGCTGAAAGACGATGGCAGCAACTACACGGACTGGGTCTGGAACCTGAGGATCATCCTCATAGCTGCCAAGAAAGATTATGTCCTACAAGCACCGCTAGGTGACGCACCTGTTCTCCCTGCAGAATAAGATGTTATGAACGCTTGGCAGGCACGTACCGATGACTACTCCCTCGTTCAGTGCGGCATGCTTTACAGCTTGGAGCCAGGGCTCCAAAAACGTTTTGAGAGACACTGAGCATATGAGATGTTCGAAGAGCTGAAAATGGTTTTCCAAGCTCATGCCCGGGTCGAGAGATATCAAGTCTCCGACAAGTTCTTCAGCTGTAAGATGGAGGAAAACAGTTCTGTCAGTGAGCACATACTCACCATGTCTGGGTTGCATAACCGCTTGACTCAGCTGGGAGTTAATCTCCCGGATGACGTAGTCATTGACAGAATCCTTCAGTCGCTTCCACCGAGCTACAAGAGCTTTGTGATGAACTTCAATATGCAGGGGATGGAAAAGACCATTCCTGAAGTATTTGCAATGCTGAAATCAGCAGAGGTAGAAGTCAAAAAGGAACATCAAGTGTTGATGGTGAATAAAACCACTAAGTTCAAAAAGGCAAGGGTAAGAAGAACTTCAAGAAGGACTGCAAGGGAGTTGCCGTGCCCGGCAAGCAAGCTGCCGGGAAGAAGCCAAAGAATGGACCCAAGCCCGAGACTGAGTGTTTTTATTGCAAGGGAAGTGGTCACTGGAAGCGGAACTGCCCCAAATACTTAGCGGACAAGAAGGCCGGCATCACAAAAGGTAAATGTGATATACATGTAATTGATGTGTACCTTACCAGTACTCGTAGTAGCTCTTGGGTATTTGATACCGGTGCAGTTGCTCACATTTGTAACTCAAAGCAGGAGCTGCGGAATAAGCGGAGACTGGCGAAGGACGAGGTGACGATGCGCGTCGGGAATGGTTCCAAGGTCGATGTGATCGCCGTCGGCACGCTGCCTCTTCATTTACCTACGGGATTAGTTTTGAACCTCAATAATTGTTATTTAGTACCAAGTTTGAGCATGAACATTGTATCAGGATCTCGTTTAATACGAGATGGCTACTCATTTAAATCCGAGAATAATGGCTGTTCTATTTATATGAGAGATATGTTTTATGGTCATGCTCCGATGGTGAATGCTTTATTCTTAATGAATCTCAAGTGTAATGCTACACATATTCATAGTGTGAGTACCAAAAGATGTAAGGTTGATAATGATAGTCCCACATACTTGTGGCACTGCCGCCTTGGTCACATAGGTGTCAAACGCATAAAGAAGCTCCATGCAGATGGACTTTTAGAGTCTCTTGATTACGAATCATTTGACACGTGCGAACCATGCCTCATGGGTAAAATGACCAAGACTCCATTCTCAGGAACAATGGAGCGAGCAACCAACTTATTGGAAATCATACATACTGATGTGTGCGGTCCAATGAGTGTTGAGGCTTGCGGTGGCTATCGTTATGTTCTCACCCTCACTGATGACTTGAATAGATATGGGTATATCTATTTAATGAAACACAAGTCTGAGACCTTTGAAAAGTTCAAGGAATTTCAGAGTGAGGTTGAAAATCAATGTGACAGGAAAATCAAGTTCCAACGATCAGATCGTGGAGGAGAATACTTGAGTCACGAATTTGGCACACACTTAAGAAAATGTGGAATAGTTTCACAACTCACGCCGCCTGGAACACCTCAGCGTAATGGTGTGTCCGAACATCGTAATCGCACTCTATTAGATATGGTGCGATCTATGATGTCTCTTACCGATTTACCGCTATCTTTTTGGGGCTATGCTTTAGAGACCGCCGCATTCACTTTAAATAGGGCTCCGTCGAAATCCGTTGAGACGACACCGTATGAATTATGGTTTGGGAAGAAACCTAAGCTGTCGTTTCTAAAAGTTTGGGGATGTGATGCTTATGTCAAGAAACTTCAACCTGAAAAGCTCGAACCCAAGTCGGAAAAATGCGTCTTCATAGGATACCCTAAAGAAACTATTGGGTATACCTTCTGAAGGAAATATGCCCTAGAGGCAATAATAAAGTTATTATTTATTTCCTTATATCATGATAAATATTTATTATTCATGCTAGAATTGTATTAACCGGAAACATAATACATGTGTGAATACATAGACCAACAGAGTGTCACTAGTATGCCTCTACTTGACTAGCTCGTTAATCAAAGATGGTTATGTTTCCTAACCATGAACAAAGAGTTGTTGTTTGATTAACGAGGTCACATCATTAGTAGAATGATCTGATTGACATGACCCATTCCATTAGCTTAGCACCCGATCGTTTAGTATGTTGCTATTGCTTTCTTCATGACTTATACATGTTCCTATAACTATGAGATTATGCAACTCCCGTTTACCGGAGGAACACTTTGGGTACTACCAAACGTCACAACGTAACTGGGTGATTATAAAGGAGTACTACATGTGTCTCCAATGGTAGATGTTGGGTTGGCGTATTTCGAGATTAGGGTTTGTCACTCCGATTGTCGGAGAGGTATCTCTGGGCCCTCTCGGTAATGCACATCACATAAGCCTTGCAAGCACTACAACTAATATGTTAGTTGTGAGATGATGTATTATGGAACGAGTAAAGAGACTTGCCGGTAACGAGATTGAACTAGGTATTGGATACCGACGATCGAATCTCGGGCAAGTAACATACCGATGACAAAGGGAACAACGTATGTTGTTATGCGGTCTGACCGATAAAGATCTTCGTAGAATATGTAGGAGCCAATATGGGCATCCAGGTCCCGCTATTGGTTATTGACCGGAGACGTGTCTCGGTCATGTCTACATTGTTCTCGAACCGTAGGGTCCGCACGCTTAACGTTACGATGACAGTTATTATGAGTTTATGCATTTTGATGTACCGAAGGTTGTTCGGAGTCCCGGATGAGATCACGGACATGACGAGGAGTCTCGAAATGGTCGAGACGTAAAGATTGATATATTGGAAGCCTATGTTTGGACATAGGAAGTGTTCCGGGTGAAATCGGGATTTTACCGGAATACCGGGAGGGTTACCGGAACCCCCCGGGAGACTAATGGGCCTATTGGGCCTTAGTGGAAAAAGAGAAAAGGGGCAGCCCATAGCTGGCCGGGCCCCCCCTTTCCCCAAGTCCTAGTAGGACTAGGATAAGGGGCCGCCCCCCCTTCTCTCTCCTTTTCCCCGAGAGTCCTAATTGGAATAGGATTGGAGGGGGGAGTCCTACTCCCGGTAGGAGTAGGACTCCCCCTGCGCCTCCCTCTCCCTGGCCGCCCCCCCCCTCCTCCAACCTTTATATACGGGGGCAGGGGACACCCCAAGACACACAAGTTGATCCTTGAGATCGTTCCTTAGCCGTGTGCGGTGCCCCCTGCCACCAAATTCCACCTCGATCATACCGTTACAGTGATTAGGCGAAGCCCTGCGTCGGTAGTACATCAAGATCGTCACCACGCCGTCATGCTGACGGAACTCTTCCTCGACGCTTTGCTGGATCGGAGCCCGAGGAACGTCATCGAGCTGAACGTGTGCTAAGAACTCGGAGGTGCCGGAGTAACGGTGCTTGGATCGGTCGGATCGGGAAGAAGACGTACGACTACTTCCTCTACGTTGTGTGATCGCTTCCGCAGTCGGTCTGCGTTGGTACGTAGACAACACTCTCCCCTCTCGTTGCTATGCATCACCATGATCTTGCGTGTGCGTAGGAAAATTTTCGAAATTACTGCGTTCCCCAACACCTTCTACCTCAGATCCGAAGGCAAGATCTTTGTTGCCAAGAATGGATCCTTTCTAGAGAAGGAGTTTCTCTCGAAAGAAGTAGGTGGGAGGAAAGTAGAACTTGATGAAGTATTACCTCTTGAACCGAAAAATGGCGCAACTCAAGAAAATGTTCCTGAGGTGCCTGCACCGACTAGAGAGGAAATTAATGATGATGATCATGAAACTTCAGATCAAGTTGCTACTGAACTTCGTAGGTCCACAAGGACACGTTCCGCACCAGAGTGGTACGACAACCCTGTCTTGGAAATCATGTTGTTAGACAACGGTGAACCTTCGAACTATGAAGAAGCGATGGCGGGCCCGGATTCCGACAAATGGCTAGAAGCCATGAAATCCGAGATAGGATCCATGTATGAAAACGAAGTATGGACTTTGACTGACTTGCTCGTTGAGCGGCGAGCCATAGAAAATAAATGGATCTTCAAGAAGAAGACATACGCGGATGGTAATGTGACCATCTATAAAGCTTGGCTTGTCGCTAAGGGTTATCGACAAGTTCAAGGGGTTGACTACAATGAGACTTTCTCACCGGTAGCAAAGCTAAAGTCCGTCCGAATCATGTTAGCAATTGCCGCATTCTAAGATTATGAAATATGGCAAATGGATGTCAAAACGGCATTCCTTAATGGTTTCCTTAAGGAAGAATTGTATATGATGCAGCCGGAAGTTTTTGTCGATCCTAAGAATGCTAACAAGGTGTGCAAGCTCCAACGCTCGATTTATGGGCTGGTGCAAGCATCTCGGAGTTGGAATATTCGCTTTGATAAGATGATCAAGGCGTTTGGGTTTACACAGACTTATGGAGAAGCCTGCGTTTACAAGAAAGTGAGTGGGAGCTTTGTAGCATTTCTCATATTATATGTAGATGACATACTTTTGATGGGAAATGATATAGAACTTTTGGACAGCATTAAGGCCTACTTGAATAAGAGTTTTTCAATGAAGGACCTTGGAGAAGTTGCTTATATATTAGGCATCAAGATCTATAGAGATAGATCAAGACGCCTCATAGGTCTTTCACAAAGCACATACCTTGATAAGATATTGAAGAAGTTCAATATGGACCAGTCTAAGAAGGGGTTCTTGCCTGTGTTGCAAGGTGTGAAATTGAGCTCAGCTCAATGTCCGACCACGGCAGAAGATATAGAAGAGATGAGTGTCATCCCCTATGCCTCAGCCATAGGTTCTATTATGTATGCCATGCTGTGTACCAGACCTGATGTAAACCTTGCTGTAAGTTTGGTAGGAAGGTACCAAAGTAATCCCGGCAAGGAATACTGGATAGCGGTCAAGAATATCCTGAAGTACCTGAAAAGGACTAAGGAAATGTTTCTCGTTTATGGAGGTGACGAAGAGCTCGTCGTAAAAGGTTACGTCGACGCTAGCTTCGACACAGATCTGGATGTGTCTAAGTCACAAACCGGATACGTGTATATTTTGAATGGTGGGGCAGTAAGCTGGTGCAGTTGCAAGCAGAGCATCATGGCGGGATCTACATGTGAAGCGGAGTACATGGCAGCCTCGGAGGCAGCGCATGAAGCAATTTGGGTGAAGGAGTTCATCACCGACCTAGGAGTCATACCCAATGCGTCGGGGCCAATCAAGCTCTTCTGTGACAACACTGGAGCTATTGCACTTGCCAAGGAGCCCAGGTTTCACAAGAAGACAAGGCACATCAAGCGTCGCTTCAACTCCATTCATGAAAATGTTCAAGATGGAGACATAGATATTTGTAAAGTACATACGGACCTGAATGTAGCAGATCCGTTGACTAAACCTCTCCCTAGAGCAAAACATGATCAACACCAGAATTCCATGGGTGTTCGATTCATCACAATGTAACTAGATTATTGACTCTAGTGCAAGTGGGAGACTGTTGGAAATATGCCCTAAAGGCAATAATAAAAGCATTATTATTATATTTCCTTGTTCATGATAATTGTCTTTTATTCATGCTATAATTGTGTTATCCGGAAATCGTAATACATGTGTGAATAAATAGACACCAACATGTCCCTAGTAAGCCTCTAGTTGACTAGCTCGTTGATCAACAGATAGTCATGGTTTCCTGACTATGGACATTGGATGTCGTTGATAACGAGATCACATCATTAGGAGAATGATGTGATGGACAAGACCCAATCCTAAACATAGCACAAGATCGTATAGTTCGTTTGCTAGAGTTTTCCAATGTCAAGTATATTTTCCTTAGACCATGAGATCGCGTAACTCCTGGATACCGTAGGAGTGCTTTGGGTATACCAAACGTCACAACGTAACTGGGTGACTATAAAGGTATACTACGGGTATCTCCGAAAGTGTCTGTTGGGTTGACACGGATCAAGACTGGGATTTGTCACTCTGTATGACGGAGAGGTATCACTGGGCCCACTCGGTAATGCATCATCATTATGAGCTCAAAGTGACCAAGTGTCTGGTCACGGGATCATGCATTGCGGTACGAGTAAAGTGACTTGCCGGTAACGAGATTGAACGAGGTATTGGGATACCGACGATCGAATCTCGGGCAAGTAACATACCGATTGACAAAGGAAATTGTATACGGGGTTGCTTGAATCCTCGACATCATGGTTCATCTGATGAGATCATCGAGGAGCATGTGGGATCCAACATGGGTGTCCAGATCCCACTGTTGGTTATTGACCGAAGAGCAATCTCGGTCATGTCTACATGTCTCCCGAACCCGTAGGGTCTACACACTTAAGGTTCGGTGACGCTAGGGTTGTAGGGATATGTATATGCAGTAACCCGAATGTTGTTCGGAGTCCCGAACGAGATCCCGGACATCACGAGGAGTTTCGGAATGGTCCGGAGGTAAAGAATTATATATAGGAAGTGCTATTTCGGCCATCGGGACAAGTTTCGGGGTCACCGGTATTGTACCGGGACCACCGGAAGGGTCCCGGCGGTCCACCGGGTGGGGCCATCTATCCCGGAGGGCCTCATGGGCTGAAGTGGGAAGGGATCCAGCCCAAAGTGGGCTGGGGCGCCACTTCCCCCTAGGGCCCATGCGCCTAGGGTAGGGGAAACCCTAAAGGGGGCGCCCCCTTGCTTGAGGGGCAAGCCCCCCACCCCTTGGCCGCCGCCCCCCTAGGAGATTGCATCTCCTAGGGCCGCCGCCCCCCTAGGCCCCCTATATATAGTGGGGGGGAGGGCCTCTTACCTACGCCATTGGTGCCTCCCTCTCCCTCTCCAACACCTCCTCCTTCTCCATAGAGCTTGGCGAAGCCCTGCCGGAGTACTGCAGCTCCATCACCACCACGCCGTCGTGCTGCTGCTGGAGCCATCTTCCTCAACCTCTCCTTTCCCCTTGCTGGATCAAGAAGGAGGAGACGTTACGCTGACCGTACGTGTGTTGAACGCGGAGGTGCCGTCCGTTCGGCGATAGGATCTCCGGTGATTTGGATCACGTCGAGTACGACTCCCTCATCCCCTGTAACACCCTCGATGCGACTATACCTCCCACGTGTCGAGGCACGACTTAGAGGCATAATCGCATTGAAGGCATAAGTCGCAAGTGAGGCAATCTTCACACAACCCATGTACATATAAATATAAAGGGGGAAATAATAATAATAATAGTTGGCTTACACTCGCCACGTCACATCAAGGTACATAAATAGCATCCATCATACAAACACTCATGGCCCGACTACGGCGCCAAAATAGAAAAGACTCCCCAACATGCGACTAATCCCTGAATCGAACCCCGAGCAGGCACCACTACTGATCATCCGTAAAAGAAACATAATATCGCTGAGAGTCCTCGTCGTACTCCCACTTCAGCTCGAACGCGCCATCCGGAGGAGTATCATCGGTCCCTGCATCTGGTGTAATAGTAATCTGTGAGCCACAAGGACTCAGCAATCTCGCACCCTCGCGATCAAGACTATTTAAGCTTAATAGGTAGGAAAGGGGTAATGTGAGTGGCTAACTTATTCGCAAAGGAGAGCGAGAAGAGAAGGCAAAGCACGTGCGGAAACTAAATAGAGCAGACTACGCAG
Organism: Triticum monococcum; assembly: GCA_034509565.1. Taxonomy (NCBI): domain Eukaryota; kingdom Viridiplantae; phylum Streptophyta; class Magnoliopsida; order Poales; family Poaceae; genus Triticum; species Triticum monococcum. Next base: position 36,562,722 of record CM067842.1, read on the forward strand.
ACATAACTCCAACGCCGTGTCCACTTCCCGGACTCCGCCGAGAAGAGGCCATCACGGCAACACACACAGTTGATTCATTTTATTTAATTAAGTTCAAGTTGTCTACAACCGGACATTAACAAATTCCCATCTGCCCATAACCGCGGGCACGGCTTTCGAAAGATCAATCCCTGCAGGGGGGTCCCAACTTAGCCCATAACAAGCTCTCACGGTCAACGAAGGAATAGACCTCCACCCAGGACCCACCGATCAGACTCGGTATCCCGGTACAACAAGATGATTCGACAGGTCAAAACTAGTCCAGCAACACCACCCGCTGTGCCGACAAATCCCGATAGGAGATGCACATATCTCGTTCTCAGGGCACACCGGATAAGCTAAGTGTACGGGAGCCAACGTAACCCAAGTTGCCGAGGGACGGCCCCGCACGGTGCTCTAGGGTGGACCAACACTCAGAGGAGCACTGGCCCGGGGGGGCTAAAATAAGATGACCCTCGGGCTCCGGAAACCCAAGGGAAAGAAAAGGGTAGGTGGCAAATGGTAAAACCAATGTTGGGCATTGCTGGAAAAGCTTTAATCAAGGCGAACTATCAAGGGGTTCCCATTATAGCCCAACCGCGTAAGGGACGCAACAATCCGGGAACATAACACCGATATGACGGAAACTAGGGCGGCAAGAGTGGAACAAAATGTTGGGGAACGCAGTAATTTCGAAAATTTTCCTACGCACACGCAAGATCATGGTGATGCACAGCAACGAGAGGGGAGAGTGTTGTCTACGTACCAACGCAGACCGACTGCGGAAGCGATCACACAACGTAGAGGAAGTAGTCGTACGTCTTCTTCCCGATCCGACCGATCCAAGCACCGTTACTCCGGCACCTCCGAGTTCTTAGCACACGTTCAGCTCGATGACGATCCTCGGGCTCCGATCCAGCAAAGCGTCGAGGAAGAGTTTCGTCAGCACGACGGCGTGATGACGATCTTGATGTACTACTGACGCAGGGCTTCGCCTAAGCACTACAACGGTATGATCGAGGTGGAATTTGGTGGCAGGGGGCACCGCACACGGCTAAGGAACGATCTCAAGGATCAACTTGTGTGTCTTGGGGTGTCCCCTGCCCCCGTATATAAAGGTTGGAGCAGGGGGGCTGGCCGGCCAGAGAGAGGGAGGCGCAGGGGGAGTCCTACTCCTACCGGGAGTAGGACTCCCCCCTCCAATCCTATTCCAACTAGGACTCTCAAGGGGGAAAGGAGAGAGAGGGGGGGCCGGCCCCTTCTCCTAGTCCTACTAGGACTTGGGAAAGGGGGGGGGGCGCCGGCCAGCTATGGGCTGCCCCTTTTCTCTTTTCCACTAAGGCCCAATAGGCCCATTAGTCTCCCGGGGGTTCCGGTAACCCTCCCGGTATTCCGGTAAAATCCCGATTTCACCCGGAACACTTCCTATGTCCAAACATAGGCTTCCAATATATCAATCTTTACGTCTCGACCATTTCGAGACTCCTCGTCATGTCCGTGATCTCATCCGGTACTCCGAACAACCTTCGGTACATCAAAATGCATAAAATCATAATAACTGTCATCGTAACGTTAAGCGTGCGGACCCTACGGTTCGAGAACAATGTAGACATGACCGAGACATGTCTCTGGTCAATAACCAATAGCGGGACCTGGATGCCCATATTGGCTCCTACATATTCTACGAAGATCTTTATCGGTCAGACCGCATAACAACATACGTTGTTCCCTTTGTCATCGGTATGTTACTTGCCCGAGATTCGATCGTCGGTTTCCAATGCCTAGTTCAATCTCGTTACCGGCAAGTCTCTTTACTAGTTCCGTAATACATCATCTCACAACTAACATATTAGTTGCAGTGCTTGCAAGGCTTATGTGATGTGCATTACCGAGAGGGCCCAGAGATACCTCTCCGACAATCGGAGTGACAAACCCTAATCTCGAAATACGCCAACCCAACATCTACCATTGGAGACACCTGTAGTACTCCTTTATAATCACCCAGTTACGTTGTGACGTTTGGTAGTACCCAAAGCGTTCCTCCGGTAAACGGGAGTTGCATAATCTCATAGTTATAGGAACATGTATAAGTCATGAAGAAAGCAATAGCAACATACTAAACGATCGGGTGCTAAGCTAATGGAATGGGTCATGTCAATCAGATCATTCAACTAATGATGTGACCTCGTTAATCAAATAACAACTCTTTGTTCATGGTTAGGAAACATAACCATCTTTGGTTAACGAGCTAGTCAAGTAGAGGCATACTAGTGACACTCTGTTGGTCTATGTATTCACACATGTATTATGTTTCCGGTTAATACAATTCTAGCATGAATAATAAACATTTATCATGATATAAGGAAATAAATAATAACTTTATTATTGCCTCTAGGGCATATTTCCTTCAGTCTCCCACTTGCACTAGAGTCAATAATCTAGATTACACTGTAATGATTCTAACACCCATGGAGCCTTGGTGCTGATCATGTTTTGCTCGTGGAAGAGGCTTAGTCAACGGGTCTGCAACGTTCAGATCCGTATGTATCTTGCAAATCTCTATGTCTCCCACCTGGACTAAATCCCGGATGGAATTGAAGCGTCTCTTGATGTGTTTGGTCCTTTTGTGAAACCTGGATTCCTTTGCCAAGGCAATTGCACCAGTATTGTCACAGAAGTTTTTCATTGGACCCGATGCACTAGGTATGACACCTAGATCGGATATGAACTCCTTCATCCAGACTCCTTCGTTTGCTGCTTCCGAAGCAGCTATGTACTCCGCTTCACATGTAGATCCCGCTACGACGCTTTGTTTAGAACTGCACCAACTGACAGCTCCACCGTTTAAAGTAAACACGTATCCGGTTTGCGATTTAGAATCGTCCGGATCAGTGTCAAAGCTTGCATCAACGTAACCTCTTACGGTGAGCTCTTTGTCACCTCCATATACGAGAAACATATCCTTAGTCCTTTTCAGGTATTTCAGGATGTTCTTGACCGCTGTCCAGTGATCCATTCCTGGATTACTTTGGTACCTCCCTGCTAAACTTATAGCAAGGCACACATAAGGTCTGGTACACAGCATTGCATACATGATAGAGCCTATGGCTGAAGCATAGGGAACATCTTTCATTTTCTCTCTATCTTCTGCAGTGGTCGGGCATTGAGTCTGACTCAACTTCATACCTTGTAACACAGGCAAGAACCCTTTCTTTGCTTGATCCATTTTGAACTTCTTCAAAATCTTGTCAAGGTATGTGCTCTATGAAAGTCCAATTAAGCGTTTTGATCTATCTCTATAGATCTTTATGCCTAATATGTAAGCAGCTTCCCCGAGGTCTTTCATCGAAAAACTTTTATTCAAGTATCCCTTTATGCTATCCAGAAATTCTATATCATTTCCAATCAGCAATATGTCATCCACATATAATATTAGAAATGCTACAGAGCTCCCACTCACTTTCTTGTAAATACAGGCTTCTCCAAAAGTTTGTATAAAGCCAAATGCTTTGATCACACTATCAAAGCGTTTATTCCAACTCCGAGATGCTTGCACCAGCCCATAAATGGATCGCTGGAGTTTGCATACTTTGTTAGCTCCCTTTGGATCGACAAAACCTTCTGGTTGTATCATATACAACTCTTCTTCCAGAAATCCATTCAGGAATGCAGTTTTGACATCCATCTGCCATATTTATAATCATAAAATGCGGCAATTGCTAACATAATTCTGACGGACTTAAGCATTGCTACGGGTGAGAAGGTCTCATCGTAGTCAATCCCTTGAACTTGTCGAAAACCTTTCGCGACAAGTCGAGCTTTATAGACAGTAATATTACCGTCAGCGTCAGTCTTTTTCTTGAAGATCCATTTATTCTCAATTGCTTGCCGATCATCGGGCAAGTCAACCAAAGTCCATACTTTGTTTTCATACATGGATCCCATCTCAGATTTCATGGCCTCAAGCCACTTTGCGGAATCTGGGCTCACCATCGCTTCTTCATAGTTCGTAGGTTCATCATGATCTAGCATCATGACTTCTAGAACTGGATTACCGTACCACTCTGGTGCGGATCTTACTCTGGTTGATCTACGTGGTTCAGTAGTATCTTGTTCTGAAGCTTCATGATCATCATCATTAGCTTCCTCACTGATTGGTATAGGTGTCGCAGAAACAGTTTTCTGTGATGTACTATTTTCCAATGAGGGAGCAGGTATAGTTACCTCGACAAGTTCTACTTTCCTCCCACTCACTTCTTTCGAGAGAAACTCCTTCTCTAGAAAGTTTCCGAATTTAGCAACAAAAGTCTTGCCTTCGGATCTGTGATAGAAGGTGTATCCAATAGTTTCCTTTGGATATCCTATGAAGACACATTTCTCCAATTTGGGTTCGAGCTTATCAGGTTGAAGCTTTTTCACATAAGCATCGCAACCCCAAACTTTAAGAAACGACAACTTTGGTTTCTTGCCAAACCATAGTTCATAAGGTGTCGTCTCAACAGATTTTGATGGTGCCCCGTTTAACGTGAATGCGGCCGTCTCTAAAGCATAACCCCAAAACGATAGCGGTAAATCAGTAAGAGACATCATAGATCGCACCATATCTAGTAAAGTACGATTACGACGTTCGGACACACCATTACGCTGTGGTGTTCCGGGTGGCGTGAGTTGCGAAACTATTCCACAATTTTTTCAAATGTACACCAAACTCGTAACTCAAATATTCTCCTCCACGATCAGATCGTAGAAACTTTATTTTCTTGTTACGATGATTTTCAACCTCACTCTGAAATTCTTTGAACTTTTCAAATGTTTCAGACTTATGTTTCATTAAGTAGATATACCCATATCTGCTTAAATCATCTGTGAAGGTGAGAAAATAACGATATCCGCCACGAGCCTCAATATTCATCGGACCACATACATCGGTATGTATGATTTCCAATAAATCTGTTGCTCTCTCCATAGTACCTGGAGAATGGTGTTTTAGTCATCTTGCCTATGAGGCACGGTTCGCAAGTACCAAGTGATTCATAATCAAGTGGTTCCAAAAGCCCATCAGTACGGAGTTTCTTCATGCGCTTTACACCGATATGACCTAAACGGCAGTGCCACAAATAAGTTGCACTATCATTATTAACTTTGCATCTTTTGGCTTCTACATTATGAATATGTGTATTGCTATCTTCGAGATTCAACAAGAATAGACCACTCTTCAAAGGTGCGTGACCATAAAAGATATTACTCATATAAATAGAACAACCATTATTCTCTGATTTAAATGAATAACCGTCTCGCATCAAACAAGATCCAGATATAATGTTCATGCTCAACGCTGGCACCAAATAACATTTATTTAGGTCTAATATTAATCCCGAAGGTAGATGTAGAGGTAGCGTGCCGACCGCGATCACATCGACTTTGGAACCGTTTCCCACGCGCATCGTCACCTCGTCCTTTGCTAGCGTCCGCTTATTCTGTAGTCCCTGTTTCGAGTTGCAAATATTAGCAACAGAACCAGTATCAAATACCCAGGTGCTACTGCGAGCTCTAGTAAGGTACACATCAATAACATGTATATCACATATACCTTTGTTCACTTTGCCATCCTTCTTATCCGCCAAATACTTGGGGCAGTTCCGCTTCCAGTGACCAGTCTGCTTGCAGTAGAAGCACTCAGTTTCAGGCTTAGGTCCAGACTTGGGTTTCTTCTCCTGAGCAGCAACTTGCTTGCTGTTCTTCTTGAAGTTTCCGTTCTTCTTCCCTTTGCCCTTTTTCTTGAAACTAGTGGTTTTGCTAACCATCAACACTTGATGCTCCTTCTTGATTTCTACCTCCGCAGCTTTCAGCATTGCGAAGAGCTCGGGAATAGTCTTGTTCATCCCTTGCATATTATAGTTCATCACGAAGCTCTTGTAGCTTGGTGGCAGTGATTGGAGAATTCTGTCAATGACGCAGTCATCTGGAAGATTAACTCCCATCTGAATCAAGTGATTATTATACCCAGACATTTTGAGTATATGCTCACTGATAGAACTGTTCTCCTCCATCTTGCAGCTATAGAACTTATTGGAGACTTCATATCTCTCAATTCGGGCATTTGCTTGAAATATTAACTTCAACTCCTGGAACATCTCATATGCACCATGACGTTCAAAACGTCGTTGAAGTCCCGATTCTAAGTCGTAAAGCATGGCACACTGAACTATCGAGTAGTCATCAGCTTTGCTCTGCCAGACGTTCATAACATCTGGCGTTGCTCCAGCAGCAGGCCTGTCACCCAGCGGTGCTTCCAGGACGTAATTCTTCTGTGCAGCAATGAGGATAATCCTCAGGTTACGGACCCAGTCCGTGTAATTGCTACCATCATCTTTCAACTTTGCTTTCTCAAGGAACGCATTAAAATTCAACGGAACAACAGCACGAGCCATCTATCTACAATCAACATAAACAAGCAAGATACTATCAGGTACTAAGTTCATGATAAGTTTAAGTTCAGTTTAATCAAATTACTTAAGAACTCCCACTTAGATAGACATCCCTCTAATCCTCTAAGTGATCACGTGATCCAAATCAACTAAACCATAACCGATCATCACGTGAGATGGAGTAATTTTCAATGGTGAACATCGTTATGTTGATCATATCTACTATATGATTCACGCTCGACCTTTCGGTCTCCGTGTTCCGAGGCCATATCTGTATATGCTTGGCTCGTCAAGTATAACCTGAGTATTCTGCGTGTGCAACTGTTTTGCACCCGTTGTATTTGGACGTAGAGCTTATCACACCCGATCATCACGTGGTTTCTGGGCACGACGAACTTTGGCAACGGTGCATACTCAGGGAGAACACTTCTTGATAATTTTAGTGAGAGATCATCTTATAATGCTACCGTCAATCAAAGCAAGATAAGATGCATAAAAGGGATAAACATCACATGCAATCAATATAAGTGATATGATATGGCCATCATCATCTTGTGCTTGTGATCTCCATCTCCGAAGCACCGTCATGATCACCATCGTCACCGGCGCGACACCTTGATCTCCATCGTAGCATCGTTGTCGTCTCGCCAATCTTATGCTTCCACGACTATCACTACCGCTTAGTAATAAAGTAAAGCATTACATCGCGATTGCATTGCATACAATAAAGCGACAACCATATGGCTCCTGCCAGTTGCCGATAACTCGGTTATAAAACATGATCATCTCATACAATAAAATCAGCATCATGCCTTGACCATATCACATCACAACATACCCTGCAAAAACAAGTTAGACGTCCTCTACTTTGTTGTTGCAAGTTTTACGTGGCTGCTACGGGCTTAAGTAAGAACTCATCTCACCTACGCATCAAAACCACAACGATAGTTCGTCAAATAGACTCCGTTTTAACCTTCTCAAGGACCGGGCGTAGTCACACTTGGTTCAAATAAAGTTGGAGAGACAGTCTTCCGCAAGCCATCTATGTGCAAAGCACGTCGAGGGAACCGGTCTCGCGTAAGAGTACGCGTAAGGTTGGTCCGGATCGTCTCACCCAACAATACCGCCGAACCAAAGTATGACATGCTGGTAGGCAGTATGACTTGTATCGCCCACAACTCACTTGTGTTCTACTCGTGCAAATAACATCAAACCATAAAACCTAGGCTCGGATGCCACTGTTGGGGAACGCAGTAATTTCGAAAATTTTCCTACGCACACGCAAGATCATGGTGATGCACAGCAACGAGAGGGGAGAGTGTTTTCTACGTACCAACGCAGACCGACTGCGGAAGCGATCACACAACATAGAGGAAGTAGTCGTACGTCTTCTTCCCGATCCGACCGATCCAAGCACCGTTACTCCGGCACCTCCGAGTTCTTAGCACACGTTCAGCTCGATGACGATCCTCGGGCTCCGATCCAGCAAAGCGTCGAGGAAGAGTTTCGTCAGCACGACGGCGTGATGACGATCTTGATGTACTACCGACGCAGGGCTTCGCCTAAGCACTACAACGGTATGATCGAGGTGGAATTTGGTGGCAGGGGGCACCGCACACGGCTAAGGAACGATCTCAAGGATCAACTTGTGTGTCTTGGGGTGTCCCCTGCCCCCGTATATAAAGGTTGGAGGAGGGGGGCTGGCTGGCCAGAGAGAGGGAGGCGCAGGGGGAGTCCTACTCCTACCGGGAGTAGGACTCCCCCCTCCAATCCTATTCCAACTAGGACTCTCAAGGGGGAAAGGAGAGAGAGGGGGGCCGGCCCCTTCTCCTAGTCCTACTAGGACTTGGGAAAGGGGGGGGGGGGCGCCGGCCAGCTATGGGCTGCCCCTTTTCTCTTTTCCACTAAGGCCCAATAGGCCCATTAGTCTCCCGGGGGGTTCCGGTAACCCTCCCGGTATTCCGGTAAAATCCCGATTTCACCCGGAACACTTCCTATGTCCAAACATAGGCTTCCAATATATCAATCTTTACGTCTCGACCATTTCGAGACTCCTCGTCATGTCCGTGATCTCATCCGGGACTCCGAACAACCTTCGGTACATCAAAATGCATAAACTCATAATAACTGTCATCGTAACGTTAAGCGTGCGGACCCTACGGTTCGAGAACAATGTAGACATGACCGAGACATGTCTCTGGTCAATAACCAATAGCGGGACCTGGATGCCCATATTGGCTCCTACATATTCTACGAAGATCTTTATCGGTCAGACCGCATAACAACATACGTTGTTCCCTTTGTCATCGGTATGTTACTTGCCCGAGATTCGATCGTCGGTATCCAATACCTAGTTCAATCTCGTTACCGGCAAGTCTCTTTACTCGTTCCGTAATACATCATCTCACAACTAACATATTAGTTGCAGTGCTTGCAAGGCTTATGTGATGTGCATTACCGAGAGGGCCCAGAGATACCTCTCCGACAATCGGAGTGACAAACCCTAATCTCGAAATACGCCAACCCAACATCTACCATTGGAGACACCTGTAGTACTCCTTTATAATCACCCAGTTACGTTGTGACGTTTGGTAGTACCCAAAGTGTTCCTCCGGTAAACGGGAGTTGCATAATCTCATAGTTATAGGAACATGTATAAGTCATGAAGAAAGCAATAGCAACATACTAAACGATCGGGTGCTAAGCTAATGGAATGGGTCATGTCAATCAGATCATTCAACTAATGATGTGACCTCGTTAATCAAATAACAACTCTTTGTTCATGGTTAGGAAACATAACCATCTTTGATTAACGAGCTAGTCAAGTAGAGGCATACTAGTGACACTCTGTTGGTCTATGTATTCACACATGTATTATGTTTCCGGTTAATACAATTCTAGCATGAATAATAAACATTTATCATGATATAAGGAAATAAATAATAACTTTATTATTACCTCTAGGGCATATTTCCTTCACAAAACACTAGGCGAGAGGCCGAGCCTTCCACCCTTTACCAAGTATATAGATGAATAACGATAACATAGCAATATAATGGTATCCCAACAAGTAAATAAATGTTCCAACAAGGAACGGCTCCCATCTTCACCTGCAACTAGCAACGCTATAAGAAGGGGCTTGAGCAAAGCGGTAACATAGCCAATCAATGGTTTGGTAGGACAAAGATGGGTTAGAGGCTCAATCATGGCAATTGGGAGGCTGACAAGCAAGTGGTAGGCATCGTAGCATTGGCAAAGCAAAAGAGCGAGCAAACTAGCATAGCAAAGATAGTAGTGATTTCGAGGGTATGATCATCTTGCCTGCACAGTTGTCAGAGTTGACTGGATCCTCAACAGCAAACTCAACGGGCTCCTCGTTAGCAAACTCGTCTCCCGGCTCTACCCAACAACACAAACAAGCAACAAGGATACAATCAACCATGTGCAAAGGCAACCAATAAGATGCAAAGATGATATGCTATGCGGGATGCGATGCGGGATGTATAATGCAAGATGTAACAGGAAATGCGTGAACCTGGCCTCAACTTGGAAATCCAAGTGTGCCACTGGATAGAGGGGAAGAAATCCCCTGAAAACGATATAAAGATCATGGCAATCGGAGCTACGGTTTAGAAATGGCAAGCGATTTACTAAACGAACCGATCTGCGATTTACAGCAAGTAGGCTCCTAAACGCAACAAAATGGACATGCTACAGCCACCCAACATGAAAACAAATTGCATGGCAGTGATGTACTCATCAAGCTTAACAAATCATCATGACTGAGGCATAGGCAAATTCATCCATTAAGGGCTTCAAACAAGCATGGCAAAACTGAATAAGCAAAACAGATTTCAGACTTATCGAAATTAACGCTAGTCTGAAATTTCAGACCACGATGCTCTCTTCGGAGCAGAAAAACAACATGAAGGAAAACCTGAACATGGCAGGTAAGAGCATGGCATGGAGCTACTCAACAAGCTTAACAAAACACCCAAAATGATCTGGGGCCAAAAGGGTTCACAAAATACTCTACCGAGCACACGAACATTGATGAAACACAATCAGTTTTCAGACTTAGTGAAAACTGGGACATGCTGAAATAATAACTCACGGAGGCGTGTAAACGATCTCGATGCTCTCACTACGGTGCAAGTCATGGCAAGGTAAGCATGTATCCATTAAGAAGGCACAAAATACTAGCTAGACATGGCAAGAACAATGGCATAGCATGCATGGATCACTAGCAATCACTCCGGCAAAATCGCAAAAGAGTTTACGATCTGCCCAAAACAGCAACTATCCAAAAGTTGAGCTCGATTGAGTCAACCTAGGGAGCTCCAACATAACAAGTAAAGACATGGATGGATTAAGCACAACAAGCATAACAAATCACTCTTACTGATCATCCTCAAAAGAGGCACGGATCACTAGGAAACAAGCCGGACATATAGCATCGTGAACTAAAACGGCCCAGACTTAGTGAAAATCACTAAGTCTCTGAAATCAGTAATCTCAGGTAGCCCTCTTCGCAAGCTTGCACAAGACAACACACACATCCTAAAAATACATGGAAGGCACCTCTGGAAAGAAGACAACATGCTTAACAATTCATCTCAAAGGGGCACAGGCATATCATGCACGGATTAAATAAGGCAAAAATGACAAAAGTGCATGTTGGATTAACGGATCTGCAATTTAACTCAACATGCCTCCTTCCAACAGCATTTTGGGCAACAAGATGACCTCAAATGCAAATGATGCAATGGAATGAAATGATGTACTCGTCGAGGCGAAGATTTTGACATATCAAACGCCCAAAACGGAGCTACGGATGAGGAGATATGACAGGTCAAACATAGCACGAAAAACTGGAATATTAGGTCAAAAGTCAACCGAGGAGAATTTCAGATCCAGATCCAGCCGGGATCACTGTAGCAGGGCGCGACCTTCGAGGTTCGCCGGCTCGGATCCGAGGTCGCCGGTGAGGAAGACGAAGGCCGGGGCGGCGGGCGAGGTCCGGCGGTCGGCGGCGGCGGCGGCGAGGCCCGCGGCGAGCTTGGCGGCGAGGGCGCGGACCCGGGCGGTGGCGCGGATGCCGCGGCGAGCCGGCACGGCGGCGAGGAGCTCCGGCCCGGCGAAGCGCACCGGCGACGAGGCGGCGGGCGAGGGCGGCGGCCGGCGCCGTGGAAGACGGGCACGGGCGCGCGGCCTCCCTCTGGCGGCGCGGTTGGTGGCGATGGGCCTCGGGGGGCCCCGCGTGGGCCCGCGGGCCGGCGGCGGCGAAGCGGTCGCCCGGGCCACGTGGCGGCGGCGGAGTGGCCTGCGGCGGCGGCGGACGCTGTCCGGCCGGGGGCGGACACGTCCGTCGGCGCGGTGGAGGGGAGATCTGAGGTTTCTTTTTTTTCGAGGAGGACGGGAAGGAAGACGGGATCCGAAAAATGGGGGCCTTTAAATAGGCATAGAGGAAGCTAGGAGAGACCAAATGAGGTGCGGTTTTCGCCCACACGATCGTGATCGAACGACCGAGACGATGGAGCTGAGTTTGGTGGGTTTTGGGCCAAAATGGAGGGGTGTTGGGCTGCTCACACACGAGGCCTTTTCGGTCCCTCGGTTAACCGTTGGAGTATCAAACGAAGTCCAAATGATCCGAAATTTGACAGGCGGTCTACCGGTAGTAAACCAAGGCCGCATGGCAAGTCTCGGTCCAATCCGGAAATGTTTAATCCCCACACACGAAAGAAAGCTAGAAATGGCCACCGGAGGAGAACGAAGCGCCGGAATGCAAAACGGACAACGGGGAAAATGCTCGGATGCATGAGATAAACATGTATGCAAATGCAATGCACGTGACGACAGGATGTGAGGTGCACGAAAAACAAAACAACACACGGAGACAAAGACCCGAACCCGAGAATTAAATATAACTTAATGCCAGAAACGGCATGAGTCAGAGTACAATTGGGGAAGGTTACATGTGGGGCGTTACATCCCCATTCTTTGAACGCTTCCGCTCGCGATCTACAAGGTATGTAGATGCATCCGATCACTTGTTGCTAGATGAACTCATAGATGGATCTTGGTGAAACCGTAGGAAATTTTTTGTTTTCTGCAACGTTCTCCAACACCGCGTCATTCGGCGGCGGCGAGGGGAGGTGGAGGGGGCGGGGTGGGAGGAGGCGCCGGCGATGATGGGCTCCGCCCGAGCCGCCCAGAGGCGACGCGGGGGACGGAAGGGGATAGGAAGATATGACACTATCATCAACCTTAATGATGTTAAATGACACATGAAAAGACCTATTTGTCCCTCATGTGATTTGTGATCAAAATTTTACGTGTATGTGTATATCCGGCCTCATCGCAAAAAAAAGTGTATATCCAGCCGACTCGTTTTGTGAAGTGGTCCCAACCTTGACGGTGTTGCAAGTGCTTTCCGGCGTAGGCGGAGACAGGGGGTGCGAGCAGGGGTCAGACCCCCCCCCCCCATCGCCTCGCCCCCCATGACGCTTCGTTAGTAGGTACTAGTATTACCAGTAGTTTCTACGTATAGGTGTTATGTGTACATGCCGCTTCTGATCTTTTTGTTGTTGGACATGAAAACTTTGTAGCCCAAGTGCCCAACTGCCCAAGGCCCAACGTGGAACCATCAACCGAGCCTCGATTGCTAGATGTACGTATATATCAGAAAAAAGAGATTACCTGCTATCGATCTACCCTTATCCTCCCGATAATTTCGTTCGTGCGATCAAGTCTTCTGGTTCTGTACCGCCCACCCGCCGCTGCCCATCGCTCGTTCACCGTCGGCTCTTGCAGTCTTATTGCTTTTGCCGCCGTCGCCCAGGGCAGTGGTCCAACACTTCAGTGCATGCGATTCAATCATAAGACAGAAACTACTTGTGTACTTCATCGACATCATACATACATCAACAGATCAACTTCAACTCAGGATCAAGGTACGTCACTGAATCATTGTTAATCTTGGTGAATTAGCGCAATTTCTACAGAGATAATAGTTTAATTTACTGCTTTGATAAGGTAGCATAATAGTTTTCTAATGCCACTCCTTGTTTAATGTTCCAATGACTGAAGGATGAAGAGGAAGAGTACAACAACAATAGATTTGTTTTTCAAGCCTATTGCTTCTAGCTCTAATGCAACTGAAAATGCAAATCCACCGGAGGAGCAACCTGTTGTAGATGATACTTCCAGCCCTAATCTAGTTAATATGCAAACTGATGATCACAATATTGTGGCACCACTAGAAACTTTAGAAGAAGGTCGAACTAGAAGCACAAAATATGTGAGGGATCCTGGTACACGCCAACAGATTTGGGAACTCCATCCCGATAAGCACGATGAAGCACGTCGATTCTATGTTTCTAAGGGCACTTTTCATCCATACATGAAAGAGTATCCATATAATGGAACAACAAAAAACCGCCGCCGATTCCAGTATAGTTATTTCACTGATTGGCCTTGGCTAGAGTATTCACTTGTCACATATCGTGCATACTGCCTCTATTGTTTCCTCTTTACGAAAAAGCCAACTGGAAAGTGTGGTTCAAGTGCATTCACAGTGGATGGATTTATAAACTGGAGAAAGGTGAATGATGGCAAATATTGTGCTTTTATAACCCACATGGGCAAAGATTCCAACTCAGCTCATAGCTATTCGGCCCGTTGTTATGAAAATCTGAAAAATAGATTGAACCACATTGACAAGGCGATGGTACAAGTATGTACAAAAAAGGTTGCAGCTGTAAGGTTAAGACTTAAAGTCACAATTGATTCCATTAGGTAAGACTAAGTTTATTTGTTTCAACAATTAACCTAGTATATTTTGTATTTATGTAAGACTAACATGTCCCTTGTCTGTTATTTCATTAGGTGGTTAACATTCCAAGCTTGTCCATTTAGAGGCCATGATGAATCTAGGATCCCTAAACCAGGGTAATTTTCTTGAGTTGGTAAAGCTTTTGGCTGCTTATAACAAGGATGTCAGAGATGTTTTCTTGGAAAATGCTCCACAAAATGCCAAGTACACCTCACACCCCGTTCAGCAAGAAATCCTTGGTTTACTTTCCAGGAAAGTGCAGAAAAGTATTAGAGAAGAAATTGGCAATAGCAAATTTTGTATAATGGTGGACGAGTCTAGAGATGAATCTAAAAAGGAGCAGATGGCACTGGTCATTCGGTTTGCTAATAAAGAAGGGTACATAGATGAGCGCTTCCTTGACATCATACATGTTAGTGACATTGCTGCATTGACTCTCAAGGAGGCAATTTGTACTGTCTTAGATGATAATAACCTGAATGTACAAGATATTAGAGGTCAAGGATACGACGGCGCAAGTAACATGCGAGGGGAATGGAATGGATTGAAAGCTCTAATATTAAATGAGTGCCCATATGCTTATTATGTGCACTGCATGGCTCGTCAGCTCCAATTGGCTCTTGTTGCAGCATCACGAGAGGTACACGGGGTGCATAATTTTTTCAGCATGCATATTTTGTGATAAATGTTGTTAGTGCGTCGTCTAAACGGAATGGTGAGTTATTAGCTAATCAAGCTGCTGAAATTGCACGTGGCGTTGAATTGGGTGAGCTTGATACGGGAAAAGGGGCAAATCAAATAGGCTCTTTACAGAGGCCGGGAGACACGAGGTGGAGTTCTCACTTCAAGTCAATTAATAGCTTGAGGAAGATGTTTGCTGCTACAATTGCAGTTCTACGAAGTGTAGCAAATGATCGTTCAGTCACAAGATATTCTCGTGGAGATGCAGTGGGCGCCCTAAAGATGATTATCTCTTTTGATTTTGTATTCATTATGCACCTCATGGAGAAAATTATGAAGATCACAGATGTTTTATGTCAAATGCTCCAGAGGAAGTCTCTGAATATTTTAAACGCATTAGATTGTGTTGCAAACACAAAGTTTCTACTTGCTGAACTAAGAGAAGATGGTTGGGAACCACTTCTAAAAGAGGTTAAATCTTTTTGTCTGAAGCATGATATTGACACCCCCGATTTTAGTTCCAAGTATGTCTCTTTTCCTATATCTAGATTGGAATATTAATCATCACAAGTATTTTAATCTAATATATGTTGCCATTTGTAGGTACGTTGATATGACTAAATCTCGAAACAAGCATGACAACACCACAACACTGCACCACTATAAAGCAGATGTATTCAATGTTGCCATAGATCAACAGTTGGTCGAGCTAAATGACCGGTTCAGCGTTCAAAGCACTGAGCTATTGAGGCTTTGTGTATCCTTGAATCCACTGCATGACACATTTGATGTGACAAAGATATGCACTCTAGCAGAAAAGTTTTATCCTGCTGATTTTTCTAACCAAGACTTGGCTCGGTTAGAGTCTCAACTTATCCATTTCAAAATGGATGTTCGCTCACATCCAGACCTAAAATGCTTGCATTCACTTGCTGATTTGACTGTTGGTTTGTTCAAAACTGGTAAAGTTCAGGACTATTCCATGGTTGATAGACTATTGCGGTTGGTTATTACTCTTCCAGTTTCAACGGCAACCACTGAGCGAGCCTTTTCTGCTATGAAACTAGTGAAGACGCGTCTTCGAGGCAAAATGGGTGATGACTTTCTTCAACATTACATGATTGTCTACATTGGAAAGGATATAGCTGCAAAAGTCACATCTGATGAGATTATCCACATTTTCGATGATGGTACTCGTAGAGCTGAATTTCAGTTGATAGATATGTAACTTCTTTTTTTGCTAAACACACGTTGTCATGCACTCATATCAATTCTACTATTGAGACTATATTCTTGTGTGGTGTATAATTTGGAATGATTATTATCTGTCTCGCCCCCCTCATGTTCAAATCCTGGCCCCGCCCCTGCGTACAGCCGTACAAGCTTGAGTATTTTTCAAGCTATTGGGTTCCGTCAAGAGGTAGATGGTAATGTGCGCGTACATACCAAGAAACAAGCAGGCAGACAAAGTAGACAAGTGGATCGATTCTCATTGGACGTGTTACGTACCTGGACAAAGCTAGCTAATCTTGGCGCAGGGTCACCAATTTTATAGAACTAGATCGGAATCGCGCCTTGGCGCGAGGATGCCGGTCCCAGCGTTTTGCCGAAGCATGTAACAACATGTCAGTTGGAATCCAGGTATAGCATTTGCATTTATACAGGATAATAATAAAGAAACATTTAATTGTGATAAAAGTAAAACATAATGGAGCTCAAGATCATCATCAGATTATAAGGTAGGATCAAATTCAGTACGTTCACACGACCACGAAAGATAGCCATTCGACATAAAGTTCAAAACAAAAGCGAGAAGACATAAGAGGAGGTAATAAGAACAGGAACATAATAAAGGAGAGCCAACTACGGAGCCATAATCACTAAGCATACTAATAAGTGGCGTAATTCATCTGCCTTGTCGATGTACTTCATAGGGACCGTCTCACACGAACCTGATACAAACAAACAGTGAGACATATAGAATACAATGATTCCTAATATCCTGAACTTTAACAGTAGGCCAATAAGAATCAATATGGTCCAAGTAAGAAATGGCCCTTATCTAATATTCAATCAAATCCAAGGAAATTTATCTTTGTATTCATCATTCCATCAACCATTAATAAAACAAGAGTCTACTGAAGAGTCACTCAGAAACAAAGTTTGTTTGGATGCACAAATTGAGAAGCCACCAAACAATATATGAACATAAAAGTATATTTCACGATTGGTTTAGCAGCGTAAGAAAGTGATCAAATCGTCTCTCTAAACTATATCATCATTGCCACTCAAATGCATATTCAACATTGTCGACGAAAACAGAATACACAACCCTTGTTGATAGCTAACCGTGGATTTAATATTCTGCAACCTAGACCTCGTGTTATCAATGCACATAATAAAAAAAGAACGTATATCCAGCTTCATCACAAAATACATGAACGTATAACAAAAAGTCGGCATATAGAAAACTAAAGTCTCCATAACATAGACCAACGGGAATGATGACAGGATGCATCGAGAAGAAAGAGCATTATATGTACAATAAGACAAAATTACCTTGATAGGCCTAGTAGCAGTTATGAAATGGGAGAGGTGGCATCTAATAGCGCGCCCTGCGCCCTTTTTTCCAGATGTCCTTCCAAGTGGCTGCTTGTGTCTTCCATTATGCTCAGCAGAAAATCATCGACGACCGACGCTTTAAAGAAGCAACAAGATGTGAGTCCACAAGTGATAGTTGGGTAAGTAACACACATGCGTGTTATCAAGCCATCTACAGGTCAGTTACCAATCGATCCATATACATAGGGACCTCAGAATCTGTAACAATAGTTGCTCCATCAATACACAATAAGAAAGCATAGAAGGCCAATGTTTTTCCTACCAAGCCATATGGATCTTCTGAAAGCACAAGAAAGGATATCATCTTACAGTATTGCTAGTTAACAGCACAATAAAAGGGATTATAAACCAGCCAGATCATATACATCTTCTCATCCAGGGCTTTGTTTAAAAGGATTTAAAAGGGCAAATCGTCGACATTCTTGTTTGTCTTTTTGTTTGTGATTTACATCTGCTCATCCAGAGCTTTGTTGTTGTTTAAGGATCTGTCTAGGGTTTTCTCTCGTGCTTTTCCCCAACCTCAGTACGCGCCACCGCGGCAGGCGCCAGGCTCCTTCGACGCAGGTCTACCTTTTTCTTTCCTTGGCGTTCATCTTCTAGATGGATTTTATCCTTTGGGTTACTGCATTAGATTATGTTGTCGCGAACGACTGTATTTCAAGATATACTATCTGAGGATGATGGCATAGGTATATGATCTGACTGGTTTATAATCCCTTTTATTAAGATCAGATAAGGTTTGGTATATCCGATCTTTACAAAGGGTGAGGATGTGTATAATTTGTGGTTTTTTATTGGTGCAATGCTAACTAAAATGATAAAACATGTTGCTTTAGATAATACAACAAATTATGAAACCTTAGGACACCTTATGATAGCACCTCGCCAAACATACACTTATTGCCATTTCCTCAAACATCTTGCATTTTGCTTAAAAGCGTCACATATGTGCAGCAACAAAGTGATATGTTCTCTAAGAGCAACTACAAAAAAATGAATCTGAATTAGGGGAGAAGATGATTACTGACATGGAGAAAAATCAACTTGGAGAGAGAGACCTGAGATCATGTAATTAACCACGAGGACGACAATGAAAGTAACATGCATCATTTCTTTCTTCTGCTGTCAGAATTGAGATCCTGTGACCACCATTAGCAAATCATACATGAGATCATGTCAAATATTCAGTCATAAATATTGTCTTTATCAGGTTTTGAGTATCACAATAGGCTAATAATTAATCATGATGTAATTGCATGGTACTCCATGACTTTCTTTTGCTTCATATGAACATATTTCTCTATGAAACACTCACGGTTTGTATTAGTTTCCTGCCTTCAAAGTGAAAGGTTTCAGTTCTAGGATTTGTAATGAAGGAACTGCTTATGCAATGAAGATAATGTCTCTAAATACATGAAGCGCAGCTCTAGTTTTGTAAAAAGCACCAAAAGAGAGAAAGGTGAACAATGAAATTTATGAAGTAGCAGGGTAAATGACTAAATAAATAAAGGTTTAAGAATATAGAGGAATAGTAATGTGCATGCATTAACCATTCATGGATGCTATTAGGAATGCATGACAGCATCAATGGCCAGTAAGTACAAATTTAAGATAAAGTTTAGATAACTTCTTCAACTCCACTCAAAGTCTAAGCGATCTATAATTTTACACTTTACACATCCCCAAAATCCCGGAAAAATGGATGGCAAGATCTCTTAAACTGCAAGCCTAATGCTACTAAATCACACTTCATTTTCAATGGAGGTGACATTACCTTTTGAATCACTGGCACTATTCTCACTAAAACGATAGGAGCATAGGGCCCTGAGCAAAAGAAGAAGAAAACACAAAGATTTAGTTAGCGGCCACAGGAGGACAAAGAAAGTAAATTGTACTCTATATAGGTAGCTACAATAATGTCCTAAATCGAATTAAAATCTAACAATCAGATCCACTTGTACATGTTTGGGCCCAACAGATCAGAGAACATATAGTGCAGCTCATCTAGTACTTATATGAATAAAAACAAACTAAAACCGCTACATGGAATATCCGGGCAAACCGGTACATACATCAACTGTGTGAAAACTCTGTTTGGGATACAAGTGAGATAAAAAGAAAGCTCAAGCAATCATCTCCACTCCCCACAAGAAACCTGCTCGCTTACAGCAACACAACTGGAATAAAAAAATCTAAACGAAGAGTAGACATGTTATAGCGATTGAAGTCACAAAGAGGTGACTATATCTTTTGGAACTAACAATAAAAACAGAACCAAGATACAAAGTTACAGACATGTGAATGCATCTTTTGTTTCACACCCACTGAATTGAACTGGAGTTACCAAGAGCAGAGGAAACAGAGTAGTAAAGCACTGGAGAGTAGTAATGCGTTTTTGTTTCATGCAGCTTTAATTTACTTCCGTTTTGTTCTTAAGTCGTGTAACAAGTATGTGAATCACAGAGACAGGCACATTCACTAATACAAATCCTAGCCGGTGAGTGTATTAGTTGAGCAGAAATAATCGCCAATGCAAGTAGAGCTTTCACAAGTGACCAATCAATTTATGCACTCACTCATTTAGTAGGATTTTATCAGTGAATGTGAAGAAAACAAACAGGGTAAAAATTAGCTGGTTCGTGAATGCACACAGATCCCGTCTACTAATTGTGGCTGAATATATGCTTCATAACAGTCCAACACAAGTATGTACATACGTACGGTGTCATTTAACTTGGATAATTAAGCACAACAAATTCGTTCCCTGACATTTTTCACCTAAAAAACATGTGAAGGGTATGTGACAGCGTGATTTTGTCCCCATCTGTTTCAGAACAAAACTGACGAAGAATAATAACACACAGGCCATGCATGATCGAGTTGATCTGATCACTGTACAGTAATTCAACAAAGCTTTAAATTTCAGGGACAAGGGAAACCCAACCACATTTTTCATAAATTTTATGAAACATATAGAAATCAAGTATTCAGCAGAAATATTTCTGAATGCAAATAGAGTTTACTTCCTACCAAATGCATAAAAGCTTCTGGGGACAGAGTATGAGCAAATAAAGTACAGCGTACGTTTTCAGACTACAATGCCTGATAGTGGGAACCATAACCTGCAGGTCGTTGGACGTGGACGAAGACTTGAATTCCGCCATGGATCCAATGACCAACCGATGAGGGGATCAACCAAAATAAGGAGCACCTGCAAAGAATGGATCAGTCCAAAACGAAACAAATGCCAACATAGCCTTAGCTGAAGTAGATGATGAAAACTGGGTCAAAACAAAGGTTTACCCACATATCGATGAGTGTGGTAATAGATACGGACCAGCGACGGGAAGAACTACAGATCTGCAGGAAAAAGAGATCGATGAGTCATAGTACCTAACCATGATACCACAATGGTTGGAATGGCATCAACACAAGCTTGGTATTATTTTAGACCAATTATATCTGATAGAAATTCACAAAGAAGTATATTAGAGAGAACACAGTACTATATATTGAGCTGATGCTTCAAACTAAACTCCCATGATTCGGCAGTGCAGTACTCAAAAAAGTATACAGAATGGTGGATTATGCCGAATCGGTGATATAGATTAACTAATTACATATAGAACCATTTGATTAGGCATAATAATAAAATTATTTGTTTTCACTGCACACAAAAGTACTTCATTATAAAAGACAGGACATACGTCCACTATTGTTTATCTCAGGATCAAATGACAAATATGAAATCTCTATAACTATATCAGCACCTTGTGGCTCTAAAGCCAAGATTGCTTTTTTTGTCTCCTCACACCTGTATTCTTGCTAGCAAATCTAAATCCATGTGTCCCTCATCATACTGCAACGTACAGCTTACTGCAACTGTAGATGAAGAATCTCCAACAACTCACTTATGAAATGAGAAATCAAATGTTTTCAGAAGTTCTACTACCATCTATGAACCTGTTCGAGAACAAACAATTATCAAGATTGCATCAAACATAAGTAAAAAAATAGAGGGGAGGGGGAGGTAAAATAAGCTACCTGAACACCCAAGAAATCTGCATCCACTGCCAGGTAAAAGGCAAGTCGGCAATCAACACCATGATATGTACTTGCAAAACAAATAAGAAAGCATACAAACAAATTAGTGTCAATCGGGTGAAGAAAAAGGAAAGAAAAATGAAAGATGGAAGAAGAAAAAGAAACTGCAATTTCTAGGGTCCGGGAGCCGGCGGCGCGCCCTCCACGTGGTCAAACAAAATAATGACTAATTTACCTTATTACTTTTCAGCAAAGTTGTACCATACTGAAGTACCGAGGTAGCAGGAAAGTGTCGTTAGTATCATGATATGCGGCAGATACATATATGCAAGTACACATCAAGTATAGCTGGTGTTGAGTAGATGAGGTGCTCACAACCCAACTAAAAACTGCAATAACCAAGCCCTACATAACTTACAATTTACATGACACATAACATCTCCTTGCACTCATATAATGATTCAAATCCTGCTGGTTGGCTAATAGCGATGGAAAAACTATTAACAACAGGAAGGACAAAAGAAGTAGACTTCACTATATATAGTCAGGTACCTTGTTATCGACAATGTCTGAATATTGAGAATCTCAATTCCAGATTGATGCACATTCATCCTGGTTGCAGTAGACTAAACTGACCTTGCAACCTGCATTAGTAACAACAGAAGGCAAGATTGAACACTATGTCAATGCAATCTGGATAAGCAAAGTTAGCTAGCACAAAGAATTGTAAATTTCTCCAAAGCTAAGTCTTCATAATTCATGGCTTAGTGCAAGATCTGGACAGACCCAAAAATAATGCCATTTATGCCAACCAGACCCAAAAATCATGGGAAATGATCCACAGTATAGAGCTAATAACATGTATCTACTGCAAATTACCATATCCATTGAAAAAGATTATTTGCATATGATCTCTAATCTAGACATAAATACTAAAGGTCACATGGCATGATCTTTTTAACTGAACTAAACCTCCAAGATCATGTGCTGAAGATGAAGGATTTATGTGCAAACTCAAAGAGAACTGGCTGGCTAATCTAGCTCTTTCACTTAATAAACCCAAGAAAGCCTGAGGCCTGCATCAAAAATTTCTTTAATAAACATACAAGGGCCATCCCTATATAGCAGTTTCTTCTACTAAATCCCTATCTATCAAGCACCTCCTCTCGTAAATAAATGTGGTAGGGCTCTCTAATCAATCAAACAACCGGTAAAACATGATGCACCAAAGAGAACTGCTTATTAGGGAGCCATACACGCATCAAACCTAATAAGAAAAATAAATTAGGGGGGTAAGTCAGCCACCTAAACACCCAAGATGTGCTCTACGTACACGTGAGGCAGCAATCCACGACAAGCATAGTACCTGCAAAACAAATTAGGCAACACATAAACAATACAATGTCAATTAGGTGAAGAGGAAGCACATAAGAATGAAAGAAGCAAAAGAAGAAAATGAATGCCCAGCAAGCAGCCAAAATAGCCCAAGAAACATCCAAAGGAATGACAGAGGCAAGAAGAAGAAACCAAAAGAGGAACAAGAGATGCAAAAGGATCCAATCGCATAAAGATTCAGGGGAGATCAAATCCACTGGTACGGGACTCACTTCAACCAATCCGCAGCAACCGGGCCATGCTGAGGCTAAAATCCCTACGAATCACGATATATAGACCTATATATATGCAGCGGGAAAGAGGAACCAACGTCTCCCTCCTCACCTGCTCTGCTCGGTCGCGCCATGGCCGACCTTGCGGGCGGCTCCTTGGTGATCTGGACGCGTCGCCTGACCTGCTCGGCCACGGTGGCCCTCCTTGTCCTGGCTCGTGATGAGGGGAGGAGGAGAGGAGATGGTGGGGGCGCTCCTCCTGCCTGTGCAGGTGAGGACGACGGCGACGACGCCGGGGAAGTGGACGGCGGCGGTCCGGCGGGCTGGGCGAAGTAGACGGCGGCGGCGGCTGGAGCTCCTAGGGTTAGGGGTTGGGTGGATGAGGAGGGACGAGCGGGTGCTGGAGGAGACGGCGGCTAGGCCTCCACCACGGGAGCCGCTTCCTTTTTATACCCCTGTTGATGAAATGACGGAAATGCCCTCGGTGGGGCAGCGGAATTACGCACGGTGGCAGGAGACAACGGTAACTATTCATTGCTACAGCGCCGTTTTTTGATCCGGCGGCCCAGATCGTCCAGAGGCTCGATTTGACGGTTAGATTCGCATCAGTAAAACGAGATGGACGGCCCGAATCGCCTGAGCTCTGAGGAGGCGCGGGAGTGACTGCATCCTTTATTTTTTGATGATGTTCGGGACGACAAGGCTGCACGGACATATGTGCTAGTTATATCAAATATGGTAAGCCTACGGAGGAAGCAAGCAGCTATGTTGTCGGGAAGCATCCAGCGCAGCGTCACGTGCATCAATTCATTCCTCTAAAGATAATATTTCTTTCTGTATTTCTTTCTTTCCCGTCAGCTAACCACTCGCATGCAGAGGAACTTGCGCGCCACTCCACGGTATCACATACTCCTACTTACTTAATTAAATTCCTCAGTCCAAGGCCAGCGACTGCCTGCCGAGATCACTCAGCACCTGCGCCGGTAGCTCACGATGGACACCACGGTCACCACGTCCTCTCCACCACCCCCACCCCCACCCAATGCCCCTTCCCCGTGCCTGCCATCTCCTCGTGCGCAGACACCGCAGAGTACCTGCGCCGGATGGAGGCCGCCGGGTCGGACACGCTCGCGTCGCTCCTCCTCACCGCTGACGACAAGGAACCCGTCCGGGTGCTCGTGTACGACTCGCACCTGCCGTGGGCGCGGCGCATGGCGCGGGAGGCCGGCGTGGCCGCGTTCTTCACGCAGATGTGTGTGGTGGACGTGGTGTACGGCGAGGTCTATGCGGGGCGGCTGCCGCTGCCGCTCGCGGACGGGAGCGCGCTGCGGGGGAGGCTCTCCGTGGAGCTCGGGCCCGACGACGTGCCGCCGTTCGTCGCCGCGCCGGCGTTCACTGAGTCGGCGCTGCCGCAGTTCGACGGGCTGGACCAGGCCGACCACGTGCTCGTCAACTCCTTCAGCGACCTCGAGCCAATGGTGAGCTGACCACCACCTGTTTGTTGTTTTGACCAGCTGAAATTATGCTGCAGGACATTTTCTGTGTTTCAACTTTCAAATCAAATGCTAATGTATTGCTTTATCTAGACATTCCATTGTGTGCATGAATTCAGGTTGTTGTTTTCTGGTTGAGCAGGAGGCAGAGATTACATGGAATCGAAATGGGGCGCAAAGACCGTCGGCCCCACATTGCCGTCGTTCTACCTTGACGATGATCGCCTGCCGTCGAATAAGACCTACGGCTTCAACCTCGTCTCGAGCACTGCTCCGTGCATGGCATGGCTCGACAAGCAGGTTCCTTGCTCTATGCTCCTTGCATCCTATGGCACGGTCGCCAACCTCGACACTACTCAACTAGAGGAGCTAGGCCATGGATTGTGCAACTCCGGACAGCCTTTCCCTTGGGTGTTGAGATCTAGTGAGGCAGATAAGTTGCCCCAGGAACTCCATGACGAATGCAACATGAAAGGCCAAACTGTCCCCTTTTGCCCTCATCTGGAGGTGTTGGCTCACAGGGCCACAGGTATGAAATGAACCAAATTTCTGCACATACAGCAATAAGGCTGACAGTTCTTAGTGGAATTTGACAATGAATAAAAGCTAAGCATGCAAACCATTGTGGTGATGATGCAGGTTGTTTGTTGACGCATTGTGGATGGAACTCGACAACTGAAGCAATTGCCACCGGTGTACCCATGATCGCAATACCGCAATGGGCGGACCAACCAACCGCCGCAAAGTATGTGGAGAGCGTGTGGGGGATCGGCCTGCGTGCGCGTCGAGGCGAGAAAGGCTTGGTGAGACGAGAAGAGGTGGAGGGTGCATCAAGGAGGTGATGGGTGGAGAAGAGTATAAGAGAAATTCTTCCAAGTGGATGCAGAAGGCCAGAGAGGCTATGCAGGAAGGAGGGAGCTCTGACAAAAACATTGCAGATTTTGCAGCCAAATATTTATGAAATTAAGGCCATTTTTTAATGAGAGATTGTTCCTACTACACTGAACTTCGACTATTTTGTTGTAAAATCCAAGCGGTTGCTAAAAACTAGTTATAGAAGGTACGGAATGAGTGATAATGATGTGAGATCCCGAGTTGTGAAGCTTGAATTTTGCGATGTTCTCCTGTGTCGCTAACAGAGCTATTTGAACATGAGTAAGTGCATGCTTTGTCTACTGGATATATGCAAAGTAATGGATCCTTCCAAGTCAAAAGGAAAAAACAGCCATGCATTAGTTTCTGCAAGGCCTGAAATGAAATGTGAAATTACAAGGGTAAATAGCATAAAACTGAAGGAAATATGCCCTAGAGGCAATAATAAAGTTATTATTTATTTCCTTATATCATGGTAAATGTTTATTATTCATGCTAGAATTGTATTAAACCGGAAACATAATACATGTGTGAATACATAGACAAACAGAGTGTCACTAGTATGCCTCTACTAGACTAGCTCGTTAATCAAAGATGGTTAAGTTTCCTAACCATGAACAATGTGTTGTTATTTGATTAATGAGGTCACATCATTAGTTGAATGATCTGATTGACATGACCCATTTCATTAGCTTAGCACACGATCGTTTAGTATGTTGCTATTGCTTTCTTCATGACTTATACATGTTCCTATGACTATGAGATTATGCAACTCCCGTTTGCCGGAGGAACACTTTGGGTGCTACCAAACGTCACAACGTAACTGGGTGATTATAAAGGAGTACTACAGGTGTCTCCAATGGTAGATGTTGGGTTGGCGTATTTCGAGATTAGAATTTGTCACTCCGATTGTCGGAGAGGTAACTCTGGGCCCTCTCGGTAATACACATTATACAAGCCTTGCAAGCATTGCAACTAATGAGTTAGTTGCGGGATGATGTATTACGGAACGAGTAAAGAGACTTGCCGGTAACGAGATTGAACTAGGTATTGGATATCGACGATCGAATCTCGGGCAAGTAACATACCGATGACAAAGGGAACAACGTATGTTGTTATGCGGTCTGACCGATAAAGATCTTCGTAGAATATGTAGGAGCCAATATGGGCATCCAGGTCCCGCTATTGGTTATTGACCGGAGACGTGTCTCGGTCATGTCTACATTGTTCTCGAACCGTAGGGTCCGCACGCTTAACGTTACGATGACAGTTATTATGAGTTTATGAATTTTGATGTACCGAAGGTTGTTCGGAGTCCCGGATGTGATCACGGACATGACGAGGAGTCTCGAAATGGTCGAGACATAAAGATTGATATATTGGAAGCCTATGTTTGGACATCGGAAGTGTTCCGGGTGAAATCGGGAATTTTACCGGAGTACTGGGAGGTTACTGGAACCCCCCGGGAACCAAATGGGCCTTATTGGGCCTTAGTGGAAAGGTGAAAGGGGCAGCCCAAGGTGGGCTGCGCGCCACCCCCCTCCCCTAGTCCTATTAGGACTAGGAGAGGTGGCCGGCCACCTCTCTCCCTCTCTTTCTCCTTGGGAATCCTATTAGGAATAGGATTGGGGGGGGGGGAGTCCTACTCCCGGTAGGAGTAGGACTTCTCCTGCGCCTCCCTAGCTTGGCCGGCCAGCCCTCCCCCTGTCAACCTTTATATACGGGGGCAGGGGGCACCTCTAGACACACAAGTTGATCCTTGAGATCGTTCCTTAGCCGTGTGCGGTGCCCCCTGCCACCAAATTCCACCTCGATCATATCGTTGTAGTGCTTAAGCGAAGCCCTACGTCGGTAGTACATCAAGATCGTCACCACGCCGTCGTGCTGACGGAACTCCTCCCCGAAGCTTTGCTGGATCGAAGCCCGGGGATCGTCATCGAGCTGAACGTGTGCTAAGAACTCGGAGGTGCCGGAGTAACGGTGATTGGATCGGTCGGATCGGGAAGAAGACGTACGACTACTTCCTCTACGTTGTGTCAACGCTTCCGTTGCGATCTACAAGGGTACGTAGATCAGACTCTCCCCCTCGTTGCTATGCATCACCATGATCTTGCGTGTGCGTAGGAATTTTTTTTTTTGAAATTACTACGTTCCCCAACAGTGGTATCAGAGCCTAGGTTTTATGGTTTGATGTTATTTGCACGAGTAGAACACAAGTGAGTTGTGGGCGATACAAGTCATACTGCCTACCAGCATGTCATACTTTGGTTCGGCGGTATTGTTGGACGAGACGACCCGGACCAACCTTACGCGTACGCTTACGCGAGACCGGTTCCCTCGACGTGCTTTGCACATAGATGGCTTGCGGGCGACTATCTCTCCAACTTTAGTTGAACCGAGTGTGGCTACGCCCGGTCCTTGAGAAGGTTAAAACGGAGTCTATTTGACAAACTATCGTTGTGGTTTTGATGCGTAGGTGAGATGAGTTCTTGCTTAAGCCCGTAGCAGCCACGTAAAACTTGCAACAACAAAGTAGAAGACGTCTAACTTGTTTTTATAGGGCATGTTGTGATGTGATATGGTCAAGGCATGATGCTGATTTTATTGTATGAGATGATCGTGTTTTGTAACCAAGTTATCGGCAACTAGCAGGAGCCATATGGTTGTCGCTTTATTGTATGCAATGCAATCGCGATGTAATGCTTTACTTTATTGCTAAGCGGTAGTGATAGTCGTGGAAGCATAAGATTGGCGAGACGACAACGATGCTACGATGGAGATCAAGGTGTCGCGCCGGTGACGATGGTGATCATGACGGTGCTTCGGAGATGGAGATCACAAGCACAAGATGATGATGGCCATATCATATCACTTATATTGATTGCATGTGATATTTATATTTTATGCATCTTATCTTGCTTTGATTGACGGTAGCATTATAAGATGATCTCTCACTAAATTATCAAGAAGTGTTCTCCCTGAGTATGCACCGTTGCGAAAGTTCTTCGTGCTGAGACACCACGTGGTGATCGGGTGTGATAGGCTCTACGTTCAAATACAACGGGTGCAAAACAGTTGCACACGCGGAATACTCAGGTTATACTTGACGAGCCAAGCATATACAAATATGGCCTCGGAACACGGAGACCGAAAGGTCGAGCGTGAATCATATAGTAGATATGATCAACATAATGATGTTCACCGATGAAACTACTCCATCTCACGTGATGATCGGACATGGTTTAGTTGATTTGGATCACGTGATCACTTAGAGGATTAGAGGGATGTCTATCTAAGTGGGAGTTCTTAAGTAATATGATTAATTGAACTTAAATTTATCATGAACTTAGTACCTGATAGTATCTTGCTTGTTTATGTTGATTGTAGATAGATGGCCTGTGCTGTTGTTCCGTTGAATTTTAATGCGTTCTTGAGAAAGCAAAGTTGAAAGATGATGGTAGCAATTACACGGACTGGGTCCGTAACTTGAGGATTATCCTCATTGCTGCACAAAAGAATTACGTCCTGGAAGCGCCGCTGGGTGCCAGGCCTGCTGCTGGAGCAACACCAGATGTTATGAACGTCTGGCAGAGCAAAGTTGATGACTACTTGATAGTTCAGTGTGCCATGCTTTACGGCTTAGAATCGGGACTTCAACGACGTTTTGAACGTCATGGAGCATATGAGATGTTCCAGGAGTTGAAGTTAATATTTCAAGCAAATGCCCGGATTGAGAGATATGAAGTCTCCAATAAGTTCTATAGCTGCAAGATGGAGGAGAATAGTTCTGTCAGTGAACATATACTCAAAATGTCTGGGGTATAACAATCACTTGATTCAGATGGGAGTTAATCTTCCAGATGATTGCGTCATTGACAGAATTCTCCAATCACTGCCACCAAGCTACAAGAGCTTCGTGATGAACTATAATATGCAAGGGATGAACAAGACTATTCCCGAGCTCTTCGCAATGCTGAAAGCTGCAGAGGTAGAAATCAAGAAGGAGCATCAAGTGTTGATGGTTAACAAAACCACTAGTTTCAAGAAAAAGGGCAAAGGGAAGAAGAAGGGGAACTTCAAGAAGAACGGCAAGCAAGTTGCTCCTCAGGAGAAGAAACCCAAGTCTGGACCTAAGCCTGAAACTGAGTGCTTCTACTTCAAGCAGACTGGTCACTGGAAGCGGAACTGCCCCAAGTATTTGGCGGATAAGAAGAATGGCAAGGTGAACAAAGGTATATGTGATATACATGTTATTGATGTGTACCTTACTAATGCTCGCAGTAGCACCTGGGTATTTGATACTGGTTCTGTTGCTAATATTTGCAACTCGAAACAGGGACTACGGATTAAGCGAAGATTAGCTAAGGACGAGGTGACGATGCGCGTGGGAAACGGTTCCAAAGTCGATGTGATCGCGGTCGGCACGCTACCTCTACATCTACCTTTGGGATTAATATTAGACCTAAATAATTGTTATTTGGTGCCAGCGTTGAGCATGAACATTATATCTGGATCTTGTTTAATGCGAGACGGTTATTCATTTAAATCGGAGAATAATGGTTGTTCTATTTATATGAGTAATATCTTTTACGATCATGCACCCTTGAAGAGTGGTCTATTCTTGTTAAATCTCGATAGTAGTGATACACATATTCATAATGTAGAAGCCAAAAGATGCAGAGTTGATAATAATAGTGCAACTTATTTGTGGCACTGCCCTTTAGGTCATATCGGTGTAAAGCGCATGAAGAAACTCCATACTGATGGACTTTTGGAACCACTTGATTATGAATCACTTGGTACTTGCGAACCGTGCCTCATGGGCAAGATGACCAAAACACCGTTCTCCGGAACTATGGAGAGAGCAACAGATTTATTGGAAATCATACATACCGATGTATGTGGTCCGATGAATGTTGAGGCTCGTGGCGGATATCGTTATTTTCTCACCTTCACAAATGATTTAAGCAGATATGGGTATATCTACTTAATGAAACACAAGTCTGAAACATTTGAAAAGTTCAAGGAATTTCAGAGTGAAGTTGAAAATCATCGTAACAAGAAAATAAAGTTTCTACGATCTGATCGTGGAGGAGAATATTTGAGTTATGAGTTTGGTGTACATTTGAAAAATTGTGGAATAGTTTCGCAACTCACGCCACCCGGAACACCACAGCGTAATGGTGTGTCCGAACGTCGTAATCGTACTTTACTAGATATGGTACGATCTATGATGTCTCTTACTGGTTTACCGCTATCATTTTGGGGATACGCTTTAGAGACGGCCGCATTCACGTTAAATAGGGCATCATCAAAATCCGTTGAGACGACGCCTTATGAACTGTGGTTTGGCAAGAAACCAAAGTTGTCGTTTCTTAAAGTTTGGGGTTGCGATGCTTATGTGAAAAAGCTTCAACCTGATAAGCTCGAACCCAAATCGGAGAAATGTGTCTTCATAGGATATCCAAAGGAAACTATTGGATACACCTTCTATGACAGATCCGAAGGCAAGACTTTTGTTGCTAAATTCGGAAACTTTTTTGAGAAGGAGTTTCTCTCGAAAGAAGTGAGTGGGAGGAAAGTAGAACTTGACGAGGTAACTGTACCCGCTCCCTTATTAGAAAGTAGTACATCACAGAAAACTGTTTCTGCGACACCTACACCAATAAGTGAGGAAGTTAATGATAATGATCATGAAACTTCAGAACAAGATACTACTGAACCTCGTAGATCAACCAGAGCAAGATCCGCGCCAGAGTGGTACGGTAATCCAGTTCTGGAAGTCATGCTGCTAGATCATGATGAACCTACGAACTATGAAGAAGCGATGGTGAGCCCAGATTCCGCAAAGTGGCTAGAAGCCATGAAATCTGAGATGGGATCCATGTATGAGAACAAAGTATGGACTTTGGTTGACTTGCCCGATGATCGGCAAGCAATTGAGAATAAATGGATCTTCAAGAAAAAGACTGACGCTGACGGTAATGTTACTGTTTATAAAGCTCGACTTGTTGCAAAAGGTTTTCGACAAGTTCAAGGGGTTGACTACGATGAGACCTTCTCACCCGTAGCGATGCTTAAGTCTGTCCGAATCATGTTAGCAATTGCCGCGTTTCATGATTATGAAATATGGCAGATGGATGTCAAAACTGCATTCCTGAATGGATTTCTGGAAGAAGAGTTGTATATGATGCAACCAGAAGGTTTTGTCGATCCAAAGGCAGCTAACAAAGTGTGCAAACTCCAGCGATCCATTTATGGACTGGTGCAAGCATCTCGGAGTTGGAATAAACGCTTTGATAGTGTGATCAAAGCATTTGGCTTTATACAGACTTTTGGAGAAGCCTGTATTTACAAGAAAGTGAGTGGGAGCTCTGTAGCATTTCTGATATTATATGTGGATGACATATTGCTGATTGGAAATGATATAGAATTTTTGGATAGCATAAAGGAAGACTTGAATAAGAGTTTTTCAATGAAAGATCTCGGTGAAGCTGCTTACATATTGGGCATTAAGATCTATAGAGATAGATCAAGACGCTTAATTGGACTTTCACAAAGCACATACCTTGACAAGATTTTGAAGAAGTTCAAAATGGATCAAGCAAAGAAAGGGTTCTTGCCTGTGTTACAAGGTGTGAAGTTGAGTCAGACTCAATGCCCGACCACTGCAGAAGATAGAGAGAAAATGAAAGATGTTCCCTATGCTTCAGCCATAGGCTCTATCATGTATGCAATGCTGTGTATCAGACCTGATGTGTGCCTTGCTATAAGTTTAGCAGGGAGGTACCAAAGTAATCCAGGAGTGGATCACTGGATAGCGGTCAAGAACATCCTGAAATACCTGAAAAGGACTAAGGATATGTTTCTCGTATATGGAGGTGACAAAGAGCTCACCGTAAGAGGTTACATTGATGCAAGCTTTGACACTGATCCGGACGATTCTAAATCGCAAACCGGATACGTGTTTACTTTAAACGGTGGAGCTGTCAGTTGGTGCAGTTCTAAACAAAGCGTCGTAGCGGGATCTACATGTGAAGCGGAGTACATAGCTGCTTCGGAAGCAGCGAACGAAGGAGTCTAGATGAAGGAGTTCATATCCGATCTAGGTGTCATACCTAGTGCATCGGGTCCAATGAAAATCTTTTGTGACAATACTGGTGCAATTGCTTTGGCAAAGGAATCCAGATTTCACAAAAGGACCAAACACATCAAGAGACGCTTCAATTCCATCCGGGATCTAGTCCAGGTGGGAGACATAGAGATTTGCAAGATACATACGGATCTGAATGTTGCAGACCCGTTGACTAAGCCTCTTCCATGAGCAAAACATGATCAGCACCAAGGCTCCATGGGTGTTAGAATCATTACTGTGTAATCTAGATTATTGACTCTAGTGCAAGTGGGAGACTGAAGGAAATATGCCCTAGAGGCAATAATAAAGTTATTATTTATTTCCTTATATCATGATAAATGTTTATTATTCGTGCTAGAATTGTATTAAACCGGAAACATAATACATGTGTGAATACATAGACAAACAGAGTGTCACTAGTATGCCTCTACTAGACTAGCTCGTTAATCAAAGATGGTTAAGTTTCCTAACCATGAACAATGTGTTGTTATTTGATTAACGAGGTCACATCATTAGTTGAATGATTTGATTGACATGACCCATTTTATTAGCTTAGCACACGATCGTTTAGTATGTTGCTATTGCTTTCTTCATGACTTATACATGTTCCTACGACTATGAGATTATGCAACTCCCGTTTGCCGGAGGAAAACTTTGGGTGCTACCAAACGTCACAACGTAACTGGGTGATTATAAAGGAGTACTACAGGTGTCTCCAATGGTAGATGTTGGGTTGGCGTATTTCGAGATTAGAATTTGTCACTCCGATTGTCGGAGAGGTATCTTTGGGCCCTCTCGGTAATACACATTATACAAGCCTTGCAAGCATTGCAACTAATGAGTTAGTTGCGGGATGATGTATTACGGAACGAGTAAAGAGACTTTCCGGTAACGAGATTGAACTAGGTATTGGATACCGACGATCGAATCTCGGGCAAGTAACATACCGATGACAAAGGGAACAACGTATGTTGTTATGCGGTCTGACCGATAAAGATCTTCGTAGAATATGTAGGAGCCAATATGGGCATCCAGGTCCCGCTATTGGTTATTGACCGGAGACGTGTCTCGGTCATGTCTACATTGTTCTCGAACCGTAGGGTCCGCACGCTTAACGTTACGATGACAGTTATTATGAGTTTATGCATTTTGATGTACCGAAGGTTGTTCGGAGTTCCGGATGTGATCACGGACATGACGAGGAGTCTCGAAATGGTCGAGACATAAAGATTGATATATTGGAAGCCTATGTTTGGACATCGGAAGTGTTCCGGGTGAAATCGGGAATTTTACCGGAGTACCGGGAGGTTACCGGAACCCCCCGGGAACCAAATGGGCCTTATTGGGCCTTAGTGGAAAGGTGAAAGGGGCAACCCAAGGTGGGCTGCGCGCCACCCCCCTCCCCTAGTCCTATTAGGACTAGGAGAGGTGGCCGGCCACCTCTCTCCCTCTCTTTCTCCTTGGGAATCCTATTAGGAATAGGATTGGGGGGGAGTCCTACTCCCGGTAGGAGTAGGACTCCTCCTGCGCCTCCCTAGCTTGGCCGGCCAGCCCTCCCCCTGTCAACCTTTATATACGGGGGCAGGGGGCACCTATAGACACACAAGTTGATCCTTGAGATCGTTCCTTAGCCGTGTGCGGTGCCCCCTGCCACCAAATTCCACCTCGATCATATCGTTGTAGTGCTTAGGCGAAGCCCTACGTCGGTAGTACATCAAGATCGTCACCACGCCGTCATGCTGACGGAATCCTCCCTGAAGCTTTGCTGGATCGGAGCCCGGGGATCGTCATCGAGCTGAACGTGTGCTAAGAACTCGGAGGTGCCGGAGTAATGGTGCTTGGATCGGTCGGATCGGGAAGAAGACGTACGACTACTTCCTCTACGTTGTGTCAACGCTTCCGTTGCGATCTACAAGGGTACGTAGATCAGACTCTCCCCCTCATTGCTATGCATCACCATGATCTTGCGTGTGCGTAGGATTTTTTTTTTGAAATTACTACGTTCCCCAACAAAAACTACTACAATTCCGGCTAGGGTTCCAAAAACTACTGATTTTTTTTACTGATAACTACCAAGGGCCTGTTCAGATCGTCTCCACCAGCCAGCTTCTCGTCTCCGCGTGGGGAGACAGCCCGAACGATCCTACTCTTGAAAGCCCGCTTGAAAGATCATGGATGGAGATAGGGGAGAGGGGAGATCTGGTAAGCTGTCAAGGGAACGCTGCTCACCTCCTGGAAGCCCTGAGAGAAGCTTCAAGACCAGGCCTGCGCTCAGCCCCATCACTCCACTAGAGCTGCCGCTGTCTCCAATCCAAGCGATCAAGAGAATCAAAAGTGGTGGATATCACAAGGTGATGGAGATAGGGGCACAGATGAACAACAATGAGGCGGCGCTGGGGTTTTAGGACCCGGCCCTGGTCATGGTATGGAGTGAAAAAAAAGGGAAAAGGCTATGAAATGAGCTTTCGTTTTCTGCTTAGTTTGTAAGGAGTTATGGCATGTAATGTATTTGCACTTAAGAGGCTGCAGGCCTCGCCAGTTTCCTATTTCCCGAGTATGGTAGAACTTAAGAGTTTGTGTAAAACAGATTCTGCTCTGGTTTCGTTTTGAATGAAAAATGGAACCGGGGGGTGTTTTGCCCTCCTGTTAGTCTAAAAAAAGATCGTGGATGTCGCCTAGAGGGGGGGGTGAATAGGCGCTTTAAAATAATTACGGTTTAGGCTTGAACAAATGCGGAATAAATCTATCGGTTAATTTGACAAGCACAAAACCTACAACAACTAGGCTCACCTATGTGCACCAACAACTTATGCTAAGAAAGATAAACAACTAAGTGATAGCAAGATATATGACAAGAAACAATATGGCTATCAAA
Source organism: Triticum monococcum (assembly GCA_034509565.1). Classification (NCBI taxonomy): domain Eukaryota; kingdom Viridiplantae; phylum Streptophyta; class Magnoliopsida; order Poales; family Poaceae; genus Triticum; species Triticum monococcum. The sequence continues at coordinate 36,598,332 of CM067842.1, forward strand.
AAGTAAAGTGCATAAGTGAAGGGCTCGGGTAAGAGATAACCGAGGCACGCGGAGACAACGATGTATCCCAAAGTTCACACCCTTGCGGATGCTAATCTCCATTTGGAGTGGTGTGGAGGCACAATGCTCCCCAAGAAGCCACTAGGGCCACCGTAATCTCCTCACGCCCCCGCACAATGCAAGATGCCGTGATTCCACTAAGGGACCCTTGAGGGCGGTCACCGAACCCGTACAAATGGCAACCCTTGGGGGCAGTCACCGAACCCGTACACTTTGGCAACCCTTGGGGGCGGTCACCGGCACCTGTCAAATTGCTCAGGGTGATCTCCACAACCTAATTGGAGACCCCGACGCTTGCCCGGAGCTTTATGCCACAATGATTGAGCTCCGAACACCACCAACCGTCTAGGGTGCCCAAGCACCCAAGAGGAACAAGCTCAAGGGTACCAAGCACCCATGAGTAATAAGCTTCTCAACTTGTAACTTCCATGTATCACCATGGAGAACTCAAACCGATGCACCAAATGCAATGGCAAGGGCACACGGAGTGCCCAAGTCCTTTTCTCTCAAATCCCACCAAAGCAACTAATGCTAGGGAGGAAAATGAGAGGAAGAACAAAAAGGAGAACACCAAGAACTCCAAGAACTAGATCCAAGGGGTTCCCCTCACATAGAGGAGAAAGTGATTGATGGAAATGTGTATCTAGATCTCCTCTCTCTTTTCCCTAAAAAACTAGCAAGAATCCATGGAGGGATTGAGAGTTAGCAAGCTCGAAGAAGGTCAACAATGGGGGAAGAACACGAGCTCAAAGGATAAGGTTCAATGGGGAATAAAACCCCCTTTTATAGGTGGGGAAAAATCCAACCGTTATGCTCACAGCCCACACCGAGCGGTACTACCGCTCCAAGGAGCGGTAATACCGCTAGGGCGGTAGTAGACCTTTGAAACACAACAGCAAGGAGGCAAAAAAGCCAGAAGAACCGTCGGAGCGGTAGTACCGCTTGACCTCACGCTACTACCACTAGGGGTAGCGGTACTACTGCTAAGGGTAGCGGTACTACTGCTTGCGAGCGGTACTAAAAAATTACATCCGTGCCTACCACCGCTGGATTTGTGACGAGTTTTTGGTCCCGAGCAGAAGTAGCCACGGAAGTAGCCGCGGTAGTACTGCTCCAAGCGGTAGTACCGCTCCTAAGAGCGGTAGTACCGCTCCCAAGAGCGGTAGTAAAAAATTACTTCCGCTCCTACCCGCGGTAGTACCGCTGCAGCCTTTTAGAACACCAAAATTACCACAATTTCTGCAAACGGACTCCGACTTCGACAAAACCAAGTTTGTTGGAAAGCTAGCGACCAGGGCTAACACAATCTTGATAGAAATACCAATAATAATCAAATGAGAAAAGGCCCAAAAGAAAATGGTGAGAACCCTTCCTCGGATAAGACCGGTAAAACCTCCAACACCGAAAACATCATAGAAGACGCATGCAAACTCCGTTTTCAATGAACACAAGCTTGTCATCAAGATGACCGTAAGCTCTAAGACTCACAAAGAGAACCAAACAAGAACCAAGAAACATGATGCAAGGATGCAATGGTTTGAGCTCTCGATGAACGATACGATCAAGCTCAAGGAAATATGCCCTAGAGGCAATAATAAAGTTATTATTTATTTCCTTATATCATGATAAATGTTTATTATTCATGCTAGAATTGTATTAACCAGAAACATAATACATGTGTGAATACATAGACCAACAGAGTGTCACTAGTATGCCTCTACTTGACTAGCTCGTTAATCAAAGATGGTTATGTTTCCTAACCATGAACAAGGAGTTGTTATTTGATTAACGAGGTCACATCATTAGTAGAATGATCTGATTGACATGACCCATTCCATTAGCTTAGCACCCGATCGTTTAGTATGTTGCTATTGCTTTCTTCATGACTTATACATGTTCCTATAACTATGAGATTATGCAACTCCCGTTTACCGGAGGAACACTTTGGGTACTACCAAACGTCACAACGTAACTGGGTGATCATAAAGGAGTACTACAGGTGTCTCCAATGGTAGATGTTGGGTTGGCGTATTTCGAGATTAGGGTTTGTCACTCCGATTGTCGGAGAGGTATCTCTGGGCCCTCTCGGTAATGCACATCACATAAGCCTTGCAAGCACTGCAACTAATGTGTTAGTTGTGAGATGATGTATTACGGAACGAGTAAAGAGACTTGCCGGTAACGAGATTGAACTAGGTATTGGATACCGACGATCGAATCTCGGGCAAGTAACATACCGATGACAAAGGGAACAACGTATGTTGTTATGCGGTCTGACCGATAAAGATCTTCGTAGAATATGTAGGAGCCAATATGGGCATCCAGGTCCCGCTATTGGTTATTGACCGGAGACATGTCTCGGTCATGTCTACATTGTTCTCGAACCGTAGGGTCCGCACGCTTAACGTTACGATGACAGTTATTATGAGTTTATGCATTTTGATGTACCGAAGGTTGTTCGGAGTCCCGGATGAGATCACGGACATGACGAGGAGTCTCGAAATGGTCGAGACGTAAAGATTGATATATTGGAAGCCTATGTTTGGACATCGGAAGTGTTCCGGGTGAAATCGGGATTTTACCGGAATACCGGGAGGGTTACCGGAACCCCCCGGGAGAGTAATGGGCCTATTGGGCCTTAGTGGAAAAGGAGAAAAAGGGAAAGCCCACAAGCTGGCCGGCGCCCCCCTTCCCAAAGTCCTAGTAGGACTAGGATAGGGGCCGGCCCCCCTTCTCTCTCCTTTTCCCCCCGGGAGTCCTAATAGGATTAGGATTGGGGGGAGGAGTCCTACTCCCGGTGGGAGTAGGACTCCCCTGCGCCTCCTCTCCCTTGGCCGGCCGGCTCCCCTCCTCCAACCTTTATATACGGGGGCAGGGGGCACCCCAAGACACACAACTTGATCCTTGACATCGTTCCTTAGCCGTGTGCGGTGCCCCCTGCCACCAAATTCCACCTCGGTCATATCGTGGTAGAGCTTAGGCGAAGCCCTGCGTCGGTAGTACATCAAGATCGTCACCACGCCGTCGTGCTGACGGAACTCTTCCTCGACGCTTTGCTGGATCGGAGCCCGAGGATCGTCATCGAGCTGAACGTGTGCTAAGAACTCGGAGGTGCCGGAGTAACGGTGCTTGGATCGGTCGGATCGGGAAGAATACATACGACTACTTCCTCTACGTTGTGTGATCGCTTCCGCAGTCGGTCTGCGTTGGTACGTAGACAACACTCTCCCCTCTCGCTGTGCATCACCATGATCTTGCGTGTGCGTAGGAAAATTTTTGAAATTACTGCGTTCCCCAACAGTGGCATCCGAGCCTAGGTTTTATGGTTTGATGTTATTTGCACGAGTAGAACACAAGTGAGTTGTGGGCGATACAAGTCATACTGCCTACCAGCATGTCATACTTTGGTTCGGCGGTATTGTTGGTTGAGACGATCCGGACCAACCTTACGCGTACTCTTACGCGAGACCGGTTCCCTCGACGTGCTTTGCACATAGATGGCTTGCGGAAGACTGTCTCTCCAACTTTAGTTGAACCAAGTGTGACTACGCCCGGTCCTTGAGAAGGTTAAAACGGAGTCTATTTGACGAACTATCGTTGTGGTTTTGATGCGTAGGTGAGATGAGTTCTTACTTAAGCCCGTAGCAGCCACGTAAAACTTGCAACAAACAAAGTAGAGGACGTCTAACTTGTTTTTGCAGGGTATGTTGTGATGTGATATGGTCAAGACATGATGCAGATTTTATTGTATGAGATGATCATGTTTTGTAACCGAGTTATCGGCAACTGGAAGGAGCCACATGGTTGTCGCTTTATTGTATGCAATGCAATCGCGATGTAATGCTTTACTTTATTACTAAGCGGTAGTGATAGTCGTGGAAGCATAAGATTGGCGAGACGACAACGTTGCTACGATGGAGATCAAGGTGGCGCGCCGGTGACGATGGTGATCATGACGGTGCTTCGGAGATGGAGATCACAAGCACAAGATGATGATGGCCATATCATATCACTTATATTGATTGCATGTGATGTTTATCCTTTTATGCATCTTATCTTGCTTTGATTGACGGTAGCATTATAAGATGATCTCTCACTAAATTATCAAGAAGTGTTCTCCCTGAGTATGCACCGTTGCCAAAGTTCGTCGTGCCCAGACACCACGTGATGATCGGGTGTGATAAGCTCTACGTCCATCTACAACGGGTGCAAGCCAGTTTTGCACACGCAGAATACTCAGGTTATACTTGACGAGCCTAGCATATGCAGATATGGCCTCGGAACACAGAGACCGAAAGGTCGAGCGTGAATCATATAGTAGATATGATCAACATGACGATGTTCACCATTGAAAACTACTCCATCTCACGTGATGATCGGTTATGGTTTAGTTGATTTGGATCACGTGATCACTTAGAGGATTAGAGGGATGTCTATCTAAGTGGGAGTTCTTAAGTAATATGATTAAATTGAACTTAAATTTATCATGAACTTAGTCCTGGTAGTATTTTGCAAATCATGTTGTAGATCAATAGCTCGCGTTGTTGCTTCCCTGTGTTTATTTTGATATGTTCCTAGAGAAAATTGTGTTGAAAATGTTAGTAGCAATGATACGGATTGGATCCGTGATCTGAGGTTTATCCTCATTGCTGCACAGAAAGATTATGTCCTTGATGCACCGCTGGGTGACAGACCTATTGCAGGAGCAGATGCAGACGTTATGAACGTTTGGCTAGCTCAATATGATGACTACTTGATAGTTTAGTGCACCATGCTTAAAGGCTTAGAATCGGGACTTCAAAGACGTTTTGAACGTCATGGAGCATATGAGATGTTCCAGAAGTTGAAGTTAATATTTCAAGTAAATACCCGAGTTGAGAGATATGAAGTCTCCAACAAGTTCTATAGCTGAAAGATGGAGGAGAATCGCTCAACTAGTGAGCATGTGCTCAGATTGTCTGGATACTACAATCGCTTGAATCAAGTGGGAGTTAATCTTCCAGATAAGATAGTGATTGACAGAATTCTCTAGTCACCATCACCAAGTTAGCAGAACTTCGTGATGAACTATAATATGCAAGGGATAACGGAAACAACTCCCAAACTCTTCATGATGCTGAAATCAACGAAGGTAGAAATCAAGAAAAACATCAAGTATTGATGGTTGATAAGACCACTAGTTTCAAGAAAAGGGCAGAGGGAAGAAGGGGAACTTCAAGAAGAACGGCAAGCAAGTTGCTGCTCAAGTGAAGAAGCCCAAGTCTGATCCTAAGCCTGAGACTAAGTGCTTCTACTGCAAAGGGACTGGTCACTGGGAGCGGAACTACCCCAAGTGATTGGCGGATAAGAAGGATGGCAAAGTGAACATAAGTATATTTGATATACATGTTATTGATGTGTACTTTACTAGTGTTTATAGCAAACCCTCAGTATTTGATACTAGTTCAGTTACTAAGAGTAGTAACTCGAAACGGGAGTTGCAGAATAAACAGAGACTAGTTAAGGGTGAAGTGACGATGTGTGTTGGAAGTGGTTCCAAGATTGATATGATCATAATCGCACACTCCCTATAATTTCGGGATTAGTGTTGAACCTAAATAAATGTTATTTTGGTGTTTGCATTGAGCATGAATATGATTTGATCATGTTTATTGCAATATGGTTATTCATTAAAGTCAGAGAATAATTGTTGTTCTGTTTACATGAATAAAACCTTCGATGGTCATACACCCAATGAAACAAGTTCGTTGGATCTCGATCGTAGTGATACACATATTGAAACCAAAAGATGCAAAGTTAATAATGATAGTGCAACTTATTTGTGGCACTGCCGTTTAGGTCATATTGGTATAAAGCGCATGAAGAAACTCCATGCTGATGGGCTTTCGGAATCACTTGATTATGAATCACTTGATGCTTGCAAACCATGCCTTTTGGGCAAGATGACTAAAACGCCGTTCTTCGGAACAATGGAGCGAGCAACAGATTTGTTGGAAATCATACATACTGATGTATGTGGTCCGATGAATATTGAGGCTCGCGACAGGTATCATTATTTTCTGATCTTCACAGATGATTTAAGCAGATATGAGTATATCTACTTGATGAAACATAAGTCTGAGACATTTGAAAAGTTCAAAGAATTTCAGAGTGAAGTGAAAAACCATCATGACAAGAAAATAAAGTTTCTACGATCTGATCGCGGAGACAAATATTTGAGTTACGAGTTTGGTCTTCAGTTAAAAACAATGTGAAATAGTTTCACTACGCACGCCACCTGGAACACCACAACATAATGGTGTGTCCAAACGTCATAACCGTACTTTATTGGATATAGTGCAATCTATGATGTATCTTACCGATCTACCACTATCGTTTTGGGGTTATGCATTAGAGACAGTTGCATTCACGTTAAATAGGGCACCATCTTAATCCGTTGAGACGACACAATCTGAACTATGGTTTAGCAAGAAACCAAAGTTGTCGTTTCTTAAAGTTTGGGGTTGCGATGCTTATATGAAAAAGTTTCATCCTGATAAGCTCAAACTCAAATCGGAGAAGTGCGTCTTCATAGGATATCCAAAGGAAACTATTGGATACACCTTCTATCACAGATCCAAAGGCAAGACTTTTGTTGCTAAAATTCGGAAACTTTCTGGAGAAGGAATTTCTCTCGAAAGAAGTGAGTAGGAGGAAAGTAGAACTTGACGAGGTAACTGTACCTGCTCCCTTATTGGAAAGTAGTACATCATAGAAAACTGTTTCTGTGACACCTACACCAATTAGTGAGGAAGCTAATGATGATGATCATGTAACTTCAGATCAAGTTACTACCGAACCTTGTAGGTAAACCAGAGTAAGATCCGCGCCAGAGTGGTACGGTAATCCTTCTCTGGAAGTCATGCTACTAAATCATGATGAACCTACGAACTATGAGGAAGCGATGATGAGCCCAGATTCCGCGAAATGGTTTGAGGCCATGAAATCTGAGATATGATCCATGTATGAGAACAAAGTATGGACTTTGATGGATTTGCCCGATGATCGGCAAGCCATAGAAAATAAATGGATCTTCAAGAGGAAGATGGACGTTGATAGTAGTGTTACTATCTACAAAGCTAGAATTGTCGCAAAAAGGTTTTTCGACAAGTTCAAGGTGTTGACTACGATGAGAGACTCTCACTCGTATCTATGCTCGTGTCTGTCCGAATCATGTTAGTAATTGCCGCATTTTATGAAATCTGGCAAATGGATAAACAAAACTGCATTCCTTAATGGATTTATTAAAGAAGAGTTGTATATGATGCAACAGAAGGTTTTTTCAATCCGAAAGGTGCTAACAAAATGTGCAAGCTCCAACGTTCCATCTGTGGACTGGTGCAAGCATCTCGGAATTGGAATATACGCTTTGATGAGTTGATCAAAGCATATAGTTTTATACAGACTTGCGGTGAAGCCTGTATTTACAAGAAAGTGAGTGGGAGCACTACAGCATTTCTGATAAGTATATGTGAATGACATATTGTTGATCGGAAATAATGTAGAATTATTCTGTAAAGCATAAAGGAGTGTTTGAAAGGAGGTTTTCAAAGAAAGACTTCGGTGAAGCTGCTTACATATTGAGCTTCAAGATCTATAGAGATAGATCAAGACACTTGATAAGTTTTTTCAATGAGTACATACCTTGACAATATTTTGAAGTAGTTCAAAATGGAGCAGTCAAAGAAAGAGTTCTTGCCTGTATTACAAGGTGTGAAGTTGAGTAAGACTCAAAGCCCGACCACGGCAGAAGATAGAAAGAGAATGAAAGTCATTCCCTATACCTTGGCCATAGGTTCTATAAAGTATGTCATGCTGTATACCAGATCTATTGTATACCCCGCATTGATTTGGCAAGGGAGTACAATAGTGATCTAGGAGTAGATCACTGGACAGCGGTCAGAATTATCCTTAGTGAAATAAGGATATGTTTCTCGATTATGGACGTGACAAAAAGGTTCGTCGTAAAGGGTTACGTCAATGCAAGTTTTTGACACTGATCCAGATGAATCTAAAGTCTCAATCTGGATACATATTGAAAGTGGGAGCAATTAGCTAGAGTAGCTCCATGTAGAGCATTGTAGACATAGTACTTGCAAAATACTTGTGGATCTGAATGTGACAGACCCGTTGACTAAAATTATCTCACAAGCAAAACATGATCACACCTTGGTACTCTTTGGGTGTTAATCACATAGAGATGTGAACTAGATTACTGACTCTAGTAAACCCTTTGAGTGTTGGTCACATGACAATATGAACTATGGGTGCTAATCACATGGTGATGTGAACTATTGCTGTTAAATCACATGGCGATGTGAACTAGATTATTGACTCTAGTGCAAGTGGGAGACTGAAGGAAATATGCCCTAGAGGCAATAATAAAGTTATTATTTATTTCCTTATATCATGATAAATGTTTATTATTCATGCTAGAATTGTATTAACCGGAAACATAATACATGTGTGAATACATAGACCAACAGAGTGTCACTAGTATGCCTCTACTTGACTAGCTCGTTAATCAAAGATAGTTATGTTTCCTAACCATGAACAAGGAGTTGTTATTTGATTAACGAGGTCACATCATTAGTAGAATGATCTGATTGACATGACCCATTCCATTAGCTTAGCACCCGATCGTTTAGTATGTTGCTATTGCTTTCTTCATGACTTATACATGTTCCTATAACTATGAGATTATGCAACTCCCGTTTACCGGAGGAACACTTTGGGTACTACCAAACTTCACAATGTAACTGGGTGATCATAAAGGAGTACTACAGGTGTCTCCAATGGTAGATGTTGGGTTGGCGTATTTCGAGATTAGGGTTTGTCACTCCGATTGTCGGAGAGGTATCTCTGGGCCCTCTCGGTAATGCACATCACATAAGCCTTGCAAGCACTGCAACTAATGTGTTAGTTGTGAGATGATGTATTACGGAACGAGTAAAGAGACTTGCCGGTAACGAGATTGAACTAGGTATTGGATACCGACGATCGAATCTCGGGCAAGTAACATACCGATGACAAAGGGAACAACGTATGTTGTTATGCGGTCTGACCGATAAAGATCTTCGTAGAATATGTAGGAGCCAATATGGGCATCCAGGTCCCGCTATTGGTTATTGACCGGAGACATGTCTCGGTCATGTCTACATTGTTCTCGAACCGTAGGGTCCGCACGCTTAACGTTACGATGACAGTTATTATGAGTTTATGCATTTTGATGTACCGAAGGTTGTTCGGAGTCCCGGATGAGATCACGGACATGACGAGGAGTCTCGAAATGGTCGAGACGTAAAGATTGATATATTGGAAGCCTATGTTTGGACATCGGAAGTGTTCCGGGTGAAATCGGGATTTTACCGGAATACCGGGAGGGTTACCGGAACCCCCCGGGAGACTAATGGGCCTATTGGGCCTTAGTGGAAAAGGAGAAAAAGGGAAAGCCCACAAGCTGGCTGGCGCCCCCCTTCCCAAAGTCCTAGTAGGACTAGGATAGGGGCCGGCCCCCCTTCTCTCTCCTTTTCCCCCCGGGAGTCCTAATAGGATTAGGATTGGGGGGAGGAGTCCTACTCCCGGTGGGAGTAGGACTCCCCTGCGCCTCCTCTCCCTTGGCCGGCCGGCTCCCCTCCTCCAACCTTTATATACGAGGGCAGGGGGCACCCCAAGACACACAACTTGATCCTTGACATCGTTCCTTAGCCATGTGCGGTGCCCCCTGCCACCAAATTCCACCTCGGTCATATTGTTGTAGAGCTTAGGCGAAGCCCTGCGTCGGTAGTACATCAAGATCGTCACCACGCCATCGTGCTGACGGAACTCTTCCTCGACGCTTTGCTGGATCGGAGCCCGAGGATCGTCATCGAGCTGAACGTGTGCTAAGAACTCGGAGGTGCCGGAGTAACGGTGCTTGGATCGGTCGGATCGGGATGAAGACGTACGACTACTTCCTCTACGTTGTGTGATCGCTTCCGCAGTCGGTCTGCGTTGGTACATAGACAACACTCTCCCCTCTCGTTGCTGTGCATCACCATGATCTTGCGTGTGCGTAGGAAAATTTTTGAAATTACTGCGTTCCCCAACACAAGCTACTCACTTGAGAGCCCCCCTTGATAGTACGGCTATTGATCCTATAACCCGGTCTCCCAACTACCACCATGAGACCGGTAAAATTGAAAACCTATCAAGGGCAAACCTTTGCCTTGCACATGATCCACTTGAGCTAGATGATGACGATCTTGTCCTCCTCAAGATGGACCACCTTTCTTGATTGCATTGGGTCGATGGAGACTAGATGATTGCTCCCCCATACTCTACTATGGATGAGCCACTTTTCGGCACTTCTTCACAAGACCATTGACACCACAATGGATGGCAAGCTTCAAGCACTTGATCTCTTCGTGATGCTCCACTTGAACTTGCACACGGCAATCTTGATGACGATCACCACTTGATGTCATCATTTCCATGGGTTGTGTGATATCTTCCTCTTGACGCAAGCCCATGGACACGTACCTAACCCCACATAGACTCTCACATAGACCATGGGTTAGTACACAAAGTGCAATGGACAATGCTTACCATACCATGGGATCACTTGATCCCTCTCGGTACATCTTCTACGCTTTGTGAGTTGATCAACTTGATTCACTCTTGACTTAGTCTTGATCAACCTTGAATCTTTCCAACTCTCTTCGTTTGGATGATGTCTTGAAGGTAAACATGAATGATCACACAATCTTCTTCTTCAAGACATGCTTGCAATAAGCCCAACACTCACATGACCAATCTTTGGATAATTCCTTAAATAGCACCTTGGTCGACTCAAACTCTCCTTGAAACCAACACATGTACTCCAAGAAAAGCCTATGGACAAAACCTTCAAATATAACTCAAGGTAACCATTAGTCCATAGAGATTGTCATCAATTACCAAAACCAAACATGGGGGCACCACATGTTCTTTCAATCTCCCCCATTTTGGTAATTGAAGACAATCACTTTCAAGAGAGTTTATACAAGGAATTATACATCACCATGCAATGCAACGACCAATAATGCATGCAAATGAGATGCAAATGCTTAGGAACAAAACCCAAGTAAGGAGAAGATTCTAAAGACTTCTCCACAAAACTCTTTGAAACTTCTCCCCCATTGGCATTGATTGCCAAAATGGGCGAAAAGTTTAGAAGGCCAATATAAAAGGTGTTCCTCCAAAAGTTGTGTATTTCTCAACATGAAAGTGGAATGCCGTACACATATCCAAAGGTAATACTTGGAGGAAGACCAACTATATTGAGGCCCAAAGATTGCAAAAGGAAGATATTCCACAAAGACATAACAAAGAGAGAAACAAGCAATCAAGCAATCAAAAGATACATATTGAAGCAAGCTATCAAAAGATACCAATTGAACCAACTAGGCCAATGATCCTACGAGCCACAGGAATAAAGGATATTATGATATGAGCAGAGCAGTGTTCTAAAGAAACTAGAGAAGCTCCCCATGATTTGTGCACATCAAGAATTTTTGTATTTGGATACAAAGTGCACAAAATAGGATCATAGCTCCCCCAAAATCAATAGAAACTTACAACAAGTGCAAGAGAGCATATAGGAAACTAAGCCTAGTACTTGCAACAAACACATGGTTGAGCAACAAGACAAAGAGGCAACTTAAGAATGAGCTCAACCAAAAAGATGTGTGTGAGTCAAGGCAATGCACTTGAGAAGACTAAAGTACAGATGAGCATCAAGCATCAATAAAGTCTTGAAAGAATGAGGCACACAGTGCAAGGCCTATCATTCCCACACACAACTAGTAAATGGGTTCACAAGTTTACTAATAAGCAAATAAAGAACCTATGCTTGTGACAACCCGTGGTGAAGATAGAATAAGAAAGCCTCATCAAGACGAGGGATACCAATTAAGATGGCAAAAGCCTCGTAAAGATAAGCATGAAGAAAAATAATCTTCACCACACAAGAGTGCATCAAGATGCAACGAGATACGACACGCTCTCAAGGCAAAAGCTTTCACGGGGCCACAAAAAAACAAAAGAGACAAGGTGGACGTGAAAGAAAGGATATCATCTAAAGATGTAATTTCTCTCAAGTGTATAAGGTTCTAGGTAGATGAAATCATGATGATATATATCTACAAAGAAGGATGTACACCCGAAATAGTTACAACATGAAGGAACAAGATATCCAAAAGTAAGTCATACATATACCAATAAGATATTTGCTTGAGATCATAGAACATGGCTAGATATGGTCTTATTGTATATAAATGAATTCCAACCACAGGAACATCAAAGACATCACAACTAGAAACAAGACATCATTGTTGGGATGCTTTGAGAAAGGAAACAAGTATCACAAGAAAGAATGGATAACATGCCATGATACAACCTACACAAGATTGATGCAAGAAATGTGTGCATGAAGTATATGAAGATACCTGTTACCGAGATAACATTGGAAGGATCACTACCAGAATTAGCTACGTTGCCGACGGCCCACGGCCGTCCGCATAGGCCCAAAAGCCGTCGGCAAAGGGGTACGTCGACGGCCCCCGTCGGCATAGCCCCGTCGGCAACTCGTACGTCGGCGTACCTCAGGACGGCCGTCGGCATACAAAAACCGTCGGCATAGTGAGCTAAGCCAACGGGGGCCGTACCACTATCGGCATACACACACCATCGGCAACATTTTCCACCTGACGGACGTTGGCGGCGCCGCCGTTAAAGGTGTGCCAATTATACGCTGACACGTGGCAGCCTTTGGGCGACCGTGGCGGCTATGCCGACGGCCTAACCGTCGGCCTAGAGATGCCACGTGTCAGCTGTTGAGCTGGCCTGGTGCGTAGCTACGTCGACGGTTAGGCCGTCGGCATAGCGTTAGAGCTGTGCCGACGGCCAAGCCGTAGGCATAGCTTGAAACACGTATGAAAAAAAATGGCTGCCCAACAGCCGGTGAGCACGGCGAGCAAGGGCAGCGACGCGCAGGTCGTGTTCGTCCAGAGGCCAGCCGACGTGCAGCTCCGACGAGCAGCGCATCTTGCCGCTCCGACGTCCTAGGTTTCCGGTGAGCAGCACATCCTACATCCGGTCAGGAGCGCATCCTGCGAGTAGAACTCCGACGAGAGGCAGCACGGCTCCCTCGATGGTGCCGCTCGTACACCTTGGCCTCGGGTTTGGAGGGGCTCGGATCTCACATGGCTCACTCGGTGAACGGCCGGTGGGGCAAGACGGCTCCCTCAGCGGTGGAGGCGAGCGGTCGAGCCGAACGGCCAGTGGGGCACCACTGCTCCCTTGGCGGTGGAGGCGAGTGGCCGAGCCGAAGAGCCGGTGGGGCACTACGGCTCCCTCAGCAGTCGAGCCGTGCGGCAGGTGGGGGCGAGCGGCCATTGGGACGCGATGGCAGTGGGGCCAGGCGGCGGCGGATCTGCAGGGGCGAGCAGCGGCGGCGGATCCGCAGGGGCAAGCGGCGACGGCTTCGTTCGGTGGGGGCGCAGACGAGAGAGAGAGAGAGAGAGAGAGAGCTTCGTGCGCACAGAGACGAGCGTGAGAGAGATAAGATCGAGGGGAGAGGATAACGTGGGTGGAACGTGGGGTGGTGCATGCATCCAGCCATCCACGTCATCGATCCAGGTGACTAGGTGGCCAGCCAATAGGAATGCTTCATTTTTTGTGCTTCTTTACGTATTTGTTTTGCTAGATTTATTAGGTTTTTTTACTAAATCTTTTCTAACTTTTTCCACACATTCTATGAATCATAAGCTGACATCCTGCCAAATTTCAAATTTTTTTATTTTCCTTTGAATTTTTTAGAATTAAAAAATTGATAAACTCATTTTGCCTATAGTCATTTGAGAAATTGTATGCAAAGTGGTTTGTCAAATCATATATGATGTCTTTAGGGTATGTGTAGGCCTAGTGCAACCAAAGGAGGAGCAGGCTCCACCACCGAAGGGCGAATGTACATCGGCGGCATGCCGGATATAGCCGTTAAAATCCACTGAAAATCATACGATATTGGAAATCCTTGGGACCTCGCACGGTGTCGTCATATGGCCCTCGTAGGGTGTGGTAAAAGTTTGAGTGTGTTTCGCAGAAGCCTGACCGGAGGCCGCTTCTAAACCGCCCATGTCCGAGGTAGTATCGGGCTATCGAGAGAGAATGTGTCCGGATTGTAAAGGAAGTGCGCTTCACGTTGTTCCATTGTTCTCGAAACTTCTCGTGCTCTCAAAGGGGGGCATTGCATCACACGTGCCACGACATGGCATTTTTTGGGTGCGCCTGCAATATTTGAGAAGTTTATTGCATATTTAGGGTTTCAATGCGGGAAATTGCCAACGTGCATGGCGGCCACCTTAAATGATGTTAAGAAGTGGTTTGTAAAATCATGTATGATGTCATTGCGGTATGTGCAGGCCTGCAACCAAAGGAGAGGCATGCCCCACCACCAGGGTGCAAATGTACCTCGGCGGCATGCCAGTTCTAGCCGTTAAAATCCACAGAAAATCATACGGTGCCAGAAATCCTCGGGACCTGGCACGGTGTCGTCATATGGCCCTTGTAGGGTATGGTAAATTTTTGAGCACATTTCATAGAAGCCTGACCGGGGGCCGCTTGTAAACTGCACCATCTCCGAGGTAGTATCTGGCTATCGAGAGAGAACGCGTCCGGTTTGTGAAGGGAGTGTGTTGCCTATTGCTCTGTTGACCTAGAAAATTCTCGTGCTCTCAAAGGGGGCCATTGCATGAAATGTGCATGGATATGGCATTTTTCGGGCCTGCCTGCAATATTTGAGACATTTACTGCACCTGTAGGGTTTCAATGCCGGAAATTGCAGATATGCATGGCACCACACCCCGGAACCGCGTATTACCTCTTCAGACATGCCACCACAACTTAAGACATATATGAGGACTCCGTGCGATGGTTCGGTGGCATTGCTACCCCCCCCCCCCCCCCCTAAGGCCCTCGGTCGGTCTAACCCTGGACCGGTTGGAGGGGGGCCACACCCCGAAGCCCAAGATGGGCGTCTACGCATGCCACATAACTGTCGCACATGCATCAGGACCCGTATGATGTTTTGGTGGCATAACTACACCCGGAAAGGCCAACACGAAGCCCCATTGACTAGGAGATCTAGCCCTTTGACTATCGCCGAACGGGCTTTGACCAATGGACCCTTCCACCTGGTTGCGATAGGTCAGCCCATAGGAACATCCCCGTACACGGTCTGGACCCAACCCACCACTAGATTCCCCCGGCTCGACCCGACGCGCACGATTCCCCCTCCAAGTCCGTGAAGGGGGGCCACACCCCGGAGCCACAAGACGGGTGTCTACGCATGCCACATCACTTTCACACATGCATCAAGACCCGTGCGGTGTTTTGGTGGCATAGCTACACCCGGAAGGCCACCACGAAGCCTCATTGACCAGGAGATCTAGCCCTTTGACTATCGCCGGACGGGCTTTGACTAGTGGACTCTTCCACCTGGTTGCGATAGGCTAGCCCATAGGAACATCCTCGAACACGGTCTGGACCCAACCCACCGCTAGATTCCCTCCGGCTCGACCCGACGCGCATGATCCCCCCTCCAAGTGACGGTGGCAGTGCCATCCGTGGAGGAGGGCCACACCCCGGAGCCCCAAGACGGGCGTCTACGCATGTAACATCACTTCCACACATGCATCAGGACCCGTGTGGTGTTTCGGTGGCATAGCTACACCGGGAAGGCCACCACGAAGCCCTGTTGACCGGGAGATCTAGCCCTTTAACTATCGCTGGACGGGCTTTGACCAGTGGACTCTTCCACATGGTTGCGATAGGTCAGCCCATAGGAACAACCCCGCACACGGTCTGGACCCAACCCACCATTAGATTTCGTCTGGCTCGAACCGACGCGCATGATTCCCCCCTCCAAGTGACGACAACACTGCTATCCGTGGAGGAGGGCACATCTGGGAGCCCACGAATAGCGTCTACGCATGTCACAACACTTTCACACATGCATCACGACTAGTGCACTGTTTCAGTGGCATTGCTACAGCCGGAAGGCCACCACGAAGCCTCGTTGACCAGGAGATCTAGGCCTTTGACTTTCACCAGATGGGTTTGACCAGTGAACTCTTCCAACTGGTTGTGATAGGTCACCCCATAGGAACATCCCCGAACATGGTCTGGACCCAACCAAGCACTAGATTCCCTCTGGTTCTACCCGACACGCATGATTCCCTCCTCCAAGTGACGGCGGCACTGCCGTCCATGGAGGGGGGCAACACCGCAGAGACCCAAGACGGGCGTCTACGCATGCCACATGACTTTCACACACGCATCTGGACCCAATACGGTGTTTCGATGGCATAGCTACACCCCGAAGCCCCACCGACCGGACTAACCTTACCCCCGTTGACCAGGAGATCTAGGCCTTTGACTTTCATCGGACGGGCTTTTACCAGTGGACTCTTTCATCTAGTTGCGATAGATCAGCCCATAGGAACAACCCCGAACATGGTCTGGACCCAACCAAACACTAGATTCCCTCCGGTTCTACTTCTACCCGACGCGCACGATCCCCCCCTCCAAGTGACGGCGGCACTGTCGTCCGTGGAGGGAGGCACACCTCGGAGCCCAAGAAGGGCGTCTACGCATGCCACAACACATTCACACATGCATCAGGACCCGGTGCGATATTATGATAAGAAAATCATTTCAAAGTTGTCCAAATCTAGTGAAGTATCAATTACTTATGATTTTTACCAAGTGTAAGGACCTATATGCAAAATTACATGATGTTACATTTTGACATACTCAAAAATAAAAACAAACTAGATATTCATAATCTATGGAAAATTCTGCCCCAAATCCATATATAATTTGTGTATGTTTAAGTTTATATAAATTAGATTTAAATTAACCAAACCTAAGGTTTAATAAAAATGAAAAATGAGAAATAAAAACATATAATATATACGCCGACGGTATCCCGTCGGCATAGAGAGCCCACGTGTTTTTGCTGAATAAAAAAACGTTTACAAGCTATGCCGACGGCCTCCGTCGAGGCCGTCGGCATAGTGATGACAGCGTCAACCCCCGGTCTGGACCTGGGTCGGCGGACCCACCTGTGTGCCGACGACGGCTCTATGCCGACGGCCCCCGTCGGCATAGTGGAAGATATGCCGACGACCTTCCTACGCCGACGGCCCCCGTCGGCATATATGGAGGTTTGCCGACGACTTTAGTACGCCTACAGCATTTTCTCGGCCGTCGGCATACCACGATCTATGCCGACGGGGGCCGTCGGCATAGAAAAGGCCGTCGGCAGTGGCCGTTATTCGGGTCGTGGATGTAGTAGATACCAATTGAAGGTACAAAGTAGTTCATTGATCATCCTAGCTTGACTCCAATAAGCACATGGTGACAACACCTTCCTTGTGAGTGAGCCGAGCATCCAATGCATCTCCACTTGTTCCTAGAACAACAACACAAACTCATTGGGACCAGAGAGTTAGAGAACCAACAACACATAGGACAAACTCCACATAAATATGTGCATATAGATAAGGAAATGAATTTCATGCACATCTCATCCAATTTGAGACTTGGTGGAGTTTCCCTATATATTGGGTCAAAGAAAGAAAGCATGCCAAAGAAAATACATGAAGTAAATATGCATGCTAAAGACTTTCAAGAACCAACACCAAATGAAAGAGGAATACCAAATGGAGAAATCATCACTTGGAAGATATCATTAAAAGATACATCAAGGAATGAGATATCCATTGATACACGCAAAAAGAAAGATGTCAAACTCCCAAAAGAGAGAATGGTTCCAAACAAACCAAGCCCTCTACAAAGTTTCATGATGGCACAAAGTACCAAAAAGAAATGACTTACCTTCCACAAACACACACTTGATAAGGATCACAAGATGTGTGTTTTATAGATAATAGGATAGCTCCCCCAAGACTAGTATATTATAGAGAATTTGCATTTGAATACGAAATGCACAAGGTGGGATCACCACTTTCACTATATCTAGAAAACACTAGACAAGGTCAATAAATTAACAAGATCCACAAGTGGTATGGAATACAATGGGAGTTGACACAATCCTAGGCAAGGGATAAAGCAAATAAAAGAAAAGGCCAATGTAAATATGATTAATAATTTCTACCACACATAAGTGAGTACCAATTGTCAAAAGACAAGAAGTGTTTGGAAATAATTCCCGGCGGTAGATAGCAAGGATATCCGACATCATCTTCACACCAAACAAAAAGCAAATTGCAACTTGTAGAGCTAACATGCCACCTAGGAACAAGATAATTTACAATATCAATTCTCGGTGACAATATCTCAAATGTACATATTTTCTAGGCTAGTAATATACACATAGCATATTACTCCCCCATAATGTGATACCAATTAAAGATATACAAGAGGCAAAATAACGATCCGACAAGAGATAATTAATGGACAATTTATAATTTGAATATCTCATGAGAAGACATACCACATAGCGACTAGATAATCTTGAAATATTAATACTAGATGGTATTACTCATGTACACACATATATAGGATTGTGAGGTGCACAAAGCACATCACTCCCCCATAATGGGATATTCCATTAATCTCTCACAAGAGCCAACTAAGAAATGAACAAGATACAAAAGGCTCAACGTACGACACACATGTACATGAAGTGCAAACCAACATACACAAACTTGATTGCTCAAGATAATCAAGTTGGAAGCACAACATATACAAACACATGCAAGGAATAAAACCAAAACATGCAAAGGGGCAAGTAACTTTTAATGTAAGCAATTTAAGTACAAGATACCGCAAGGAGGCACATTGGATATAAGATATAAGCTTGATGATTCAATTGACTTGGCTTGAGACAATAAGAGTGATGAAGTCCCCTTAATTCTTCATAATGTAGCCAAGTCTCCAATGTCCTCCAACAACACCTATTGATCAAGTATGAGCTAGTTGGTCCCCAACCAAGTTGGGTCCTAAGAGGTTAGTCACAATAGGCTTGGCTACCCAAATGGTTCTCTTCTTGACACCACTTTGAGTACCAACAACTTTGGCAAACACATTGCCAACCTTATCCTTCCCAAGAGAATAGATATCATCAATAATAATTGGGTTGGATAAGTTACCACTAGTGCATGAAGAGGCGAGGTGACCTTTCTCACAACATAAGTAGCAACATCTACTCTTCACTTTCTTCTCACTTGATTTCTCAACTTGAGAAGCATTAGCTTGAGGATTCTTGGGAAAAGGACTTTCTTCAACTTGTGGTTGAGCATGAGATCGAACTTGTGGCCGCTTCCCTTGTTGCTTGTCACTGATGGCCTTCTTCTTCAATGGGCAAGATCTAACATGATGCCCTTCTACTTTGCACTTGAAGAAAACAATCTTGGCCAAATTCTTGACTTGTTCTTGGCCCTTCTTTTTGTTCATCTTGGACTTCTTCTTCTTCCTGGAGTTGAATCCAAGTCCACCTTTGTCATTGGGGGATTTTTGCACACTCAAGATATTGTTGAGTGTGAATTTCCCTTCATGACTCATTTCCAAGTCTTTCTTCAAAGAAGTGACTTGGGCCTTGAGCTCTTTGATTTCCTCTACATGGTTAGTCTCAACAGAAGTACTAGAGGAACTATAAGCTTCATTGTTAGAGCAACAAGGCAAGGAAAGCAATTCATCACAAGATGTACCAACATTGTGAGTAGATGAATTACAAGGACTAGCACATGGCAACATAGCATTTTGACTAGAAGTAGTGCTAGTATCCACATGAGGCTCACTAGATGTTACCTTAGCAATCATGACCTCATGAGCTATCTTTAGCACATTATGGGATACTAGAAGATCATCATGAGAGCTTGAGAGCTTTTCATGACTTTCTTCCAATTTCCCATAATTGCTAGATAGCAACTCAAGTTGAGCCCGTAGCTCAACATTCTCCTTCAAAATGGATGCTTCACAAGTAATAGAGTTAGTAGCACAAGCATCATCATTAACAACAAGAGGAGAGGACAACTTGGAAAGCTATTTTAAATAAGAAGCTTCAAGTTGAGCATGAGACTCGGTGAGTTTGATGAGCTCACCCTTAATGACCCTTGAACCATTTTCGAGGTGCTCAAAATCCTCAAGGAGTCTAGCATGAGCAACTTCAAGCTTAGCATTTTTAGTTTCAAAATCATTGGCCACCACAAGAGCTCTATCACGAGATTCCCTCACTCTAGATAATTCTAGAGCAAAAGTCTCCTCAAGAGATTCCTTGGTGGTCTGTTCAAGTTCAAGAGCTTGAGAGAGGTCCGCAATCTCATTAGCGTAATCACGCTCATGACCTTTCATTTTATCAATGGTGACCTCATGCTCCTCAAGACGAGATTCCAACTCATCAATATATTTCTTGCCCTCAATAGCAATAGACATTATTTCCATGAAGTTGGAACGAGCAATTTTATTCTTAAGAAGAGCTTTAAAAATTATTTCCCCCTTAACTTTTAAGGAGACAACATCATCATTCTCTTCATCATAATCGACATCATCATCACTCTTGCCATCATCAATATTATCACAAGATATATTGGGATTCAAAGTGGGAGATACCTTTGAAGCCTTGGCCATAAGGCAAAAAGCAATCGATGATGATGTAGGATCCCTTGAAGCACTGTTCAAGACCACGTCTTGTTCCATGGGGTGTTGGGTTTCCTCTACATTGTTAGCACAACAACTCGAGGAAATAGATACATTTTTATCATGGCAACAAGACATAGCAAGCATATCATCATGAGATTTGAGCAAGCAATTTCTACAAGATATGCAAGAACTTTTAACACAAGCATGTGATACATTTAGAGTGCTCGAAGTGTTAAAGTCCAAAGGTGAAGCATTGCAATAATAAAGTGATGAAGGATCATCAATAATAAGCTCACTATAATCATTGCAATGAACACCACTACTCACCATATCATTACCTTGTGGCAAACCACATGTAGGTGAAGTAGAAGAAGTTGAGAATACTATACGACCGGAGGTGGAAGGAGGACAATCATCTCCACAAATCTCGGACACGCCATATTTGTCTTGAAGCTTTGTCCACAACTCATGAGCATCCCGAAACGGCATGAGTTGAAATATAACTACATTGCTCAAAGCATCAAAAAGCACATTAGAAGCTTGAGCATTGAGATAAGAGTTTTTCTCATCCTCTAAAGATAATCTTTGTGGATCCTTTGGAGGAGAAAAACCCATATCTACAATTCGCTCTAAATTTGGGTCCATGACCCTAAAGAGATTAAGCATGCGAATTACCCAAACATCAAAATTTGTGTCATCGAAACAAAGAGTGTCAGAGAATCCTAAACCCCTAGTCGACATCCTTACTCTCTAGGCGGTTAAGCCCTATAAAGAGAGACGAGGCTCTGATACCAATTGAAAGATCGTGGATGTCGCCTAGAGGGGGGAGGTGAATAGGCGCTTTAAAATAATTACGGTTTAGGCTTGAACAAATGCGGAATAAACCTATCGGTTAATTTGACAGGCACAAAACCTACAACAACTAGGCTCACCTATGTGCACCAACAACTTATGCTAAGCAAGATAAACAACTAAGTGATAGCAAGATATATGACAAGAAATAATATGGCTATCACAAAGTAAAGTGCATAAGTAAAGGGCTCGGGTAAGAGATAACCGAGGCACGCGGAGACGATGATGTATCCCGAAGTTCACACCCTTGCGGATGCTAATCTCCGTTTGAAGCGGTGTGGAGGCACAATGCTCCCCAAGAAGCCACTAGGTCCACTGTAATCTCCTCACGCCCTCACACAATGCAAGATGCCGTGATTCCACTAAGGGACCCTTGAGGGCGGTCACCGAACCCGTACAAATGGCAACCCTTGGGGGCGGTCACCGAACCCGTACACTTTGGCAACCCTTGGGGGCTGTCACCGGTACCCGTCAAATTGCTCGGGGCGATCTCCACAACCTAATTGGAGACCCCGACGCTTGCTCGGAGCTTTACACCGCAATGATTGAGCTCCAAACAACACCAACCGTCTAGGGTGACCAAGCACCCAAGAGGAACAAGCTCAAGGGTACCAAGCACCCAAGAGTAATAAGCTTCTCAACTTGTAACTTCCACGTATCACCGTGGAGAACTCAAACAAATGCACCAAATGCAATGGCAAGGGCACACGGAGTGCCCAAGTCCTTCTCTCTCAAATCCCACTGAAGGAACTAATGCTAGGGAGGAAAATGAGAGGAAGAACAAGAAGGAGAACACCAGGAACTCCAAGAACTAGATCCAAGGGGTTCCCCTCACATAGAGGAGAAAGTGATTGGTGGAAATGTGGATCTAGATCTCCTCTCTCTTTTCCATCAAAAACTAGCAAGAATCCATGGAGGGATTGAGAGTTAGCAAGCTCGAAGAAGGTCAACAATGGGGGAAGAACACGAGCTCAAAGGATAAGGTTCAATGGGGAAGAAGACCCCCTTTTATAGGTGGGAAAAAATCCAACCGTTATGCTCACAGCCCGCACCGAGCGGTGCTACCGCTCCAAGGAGCGGTACTACCGCTAGGGCAGTAGTAGCCCTTTGAAACACAACAACGAGGAGGCAAAAAAGCCAGAAGAACCGTTGGAGCGGTACTACTGCTAGGGGTAGCGGTACTACTGCTAAGGGTAGCGGTACTACTGCTTGCGAGCGGTACTAAAAAATTACATCCGTGCCTACCACCGCAGGACTTGTGACGAGTTTTTGGTCCCGAGTGTAAGTAGCCACGAAAGTAGCCGCAGTAGTACTACTCCAAGCGGTAGTACCGCTCCCAAGAGCGGTAGTAAAAAATTACTTTTGCTCCTACCCGCGGTAGTACCGCTGCTGCCTTTCAGAACACCAAAACTACCACAACTTCTGCAAACGGACTCCGAATTCGATGAAACCAAGTTTGTTGGAAAGCTAGCGACAAGGGCTAACACAATCTTGATAGAAATACCAATAATAAGCAAATGAGAAAAGTCCCAAAATAAAATGGTGAGAACCCTTCCTCGGATAAGACCGGTAAAACCTCCAACACCGAAAACACCATAGAAGACGCATGCAAACTCCGTTTTCGATGAACTCAAGCTTGTCATCAAGATGACCATAAGCTCTAAGGCTCACAAAGAGAACCAAACAAGAACCAAGAAACATGATGCAAGGATGCAATGGTTTGAGCTCTCGACGAACGATACGATCAAGCTACTCACTTGAGAGTCCCTCTTGATAGTACGGCTATCGATCCTATAACCCGGTCTCCCAACTACCACCATGAGACCGTTAAAATTGAAAACCTGTCAAGGGCAAACCTTTGCCTTGCACATGATCCACTTGAGCTAGATGATGACGATCTTGTGCTCCTCAAGATGGACCACCTTTCTTGATTGTGTTGGGTCGATGGAGACTAGATGATTGCTCCCCCATACTCCACTATGGATGAGCCACTTTTCAGCACATCTTCATAAGACCATTGACACCAAATGGATGGCAAGCTTCAAGAACTTGATCTCTTCGTGATGCTCCACTTGAACTTGCACACGACAATCTTGATGACGATCACCACTTGATGTCATCATTTCCATGGGTTGTGTGATATCTTCCTCTTGACGCAAGCCCATGGACACGTACCTAACCCCACATAGACTCTCACATAGACCATGGGTTAGTACACAAAGTGCAATGGACAATGCTTACCATACCATGGGATCACTTGATCCCTCTCGGTACATCTTTGTAACGCCCTCGATGCGACTATATCTCCCACGTGTCGAGGCACGACTTAGAGACATAGGCGCATGGAAAGCAATGTCACAAGTCAGGAAATCATCACACATCCCATGTACATATATAATATCAAGGGGAATAACATAGTTGGCTTACACTCGCCACGTCACATCAAAGTACATAAATAACATCCATCATACAATCACTCATGGCCCGACTACGGCGCCAAAATAGAAAAGACCCCCAACATGCGACAAGGCCCTGAATCTAACCCCGAATAGGCACCACTACTGATCATCAGGAAAAGACACATAGTAATGCTGAGAGTCCTCGTCGTACTCCCACTTCAGCTTGAGCGCGCCATATGGAGTGGTATCCTCTGTCCCGGCATCTGGTGTAATAGTAATCTGTGAGCCATAGGGACTCAGCAATCTCGCACCCTCGCGATCAAGACTATTTAAGCTTAATAGGTAGGAAAGGGGGTAATGTATAAGTGGAGCTGCAGCAAGCGACTAGCATATATGGTGGCTAACTTATTCGCAAAAGAGAGCGAGAAGAGGAGGCAAGGCATGAGCGAGGAACTAGAAAGCACTCTACGCAAACATAACTCCAACACCGTGTCCACTTCCCGGACTCCGCCGAGAAGGGGCCATCACGGCAACACACGCAGTTGATTCATTTTAATTAATTAAGGTTCAAGTTATCTACAACCGGACATTAACAAATTCCCATCTGCCCATAACCGCGGGCACGGCTTTCGAAAGATCAATCCCTGCAGGGGGGGTCCCAACTTAGCCCATAACAAGCTCTCACGGTCAACGAAGGAATAGACCTCCACCCAGGACACACCGATCAGACTCGGTATCCCGGTACAACAAGATGATTCGACAGGTCAAAACTAGTCCAGCAACACCGCCCGAATGTGCCGACAAATCCCGATAGGAGCTGCACATATCTCGTTCTCAGGGCACACTCAGATGAGCCAGACGTCGGGTAGGCCAGCCCAGAGTTGCCCCTGGTAGCCCCGGACATCGCTCGGTGGGACCAACACTCAGAGGAGCACTGGCCCGGGGGGTTAAAATAAGATGACCCTCGGGCTCCGGAAACCCAAGGGAAAAAGAGGCTAGGTGGCAAATGGTAAAACCAATGTTGGGCATTGCTGGAAAAGCTTTAATCAAGGCGACCTATCAAGGGGTTCCCATATAGCCCAACCACGTAAGGGATGCAACAATCCGGGAGCATAACACCGATATGACGGAAACTAGGGCGGCAAGAGTGGAACAAAACACTAGGTGAGAGGCCGAGCCTTCCACCCTTTACCAAGTATATAGATGAATAAAGATCACATAGCAATATAATGATATCCCAACAAGTAAATAAGTGTTCCAACAAGGATCGGCTCCAATCTTCACCTGCAACTAACAACGCTATAAGAAGGGGCTGAGCAAAGCGGTAACATAGCCAATCAACGGTTTGCTAGGACAAAGGTGGGTTAGAGGCTCAATCATGGCAATTGGGAGGCTGACAAGCAAGTGGTAGGCATCGTAGCATTGGCAAAGCAAAAGAGCGAGCAAACTAGCATAGCAAAGATAGTAGTGATTTCGAGGGTATGATCATCTTGCCTGCCCAGTTGTCAGAGTTGACTGGATCCTCAAAAGCAAACTCAACGGGCTCCTCCTTAGCGAACTCGTCTCCCGGCTCTACCCAACAACACAAACAAGCAACAAGGATACAATCAACCACGTGCAAGGGCAACCAATAATATGCAAAGATGGTATGCTATGCGGGATGCGATGCGGGATGCAAAATGCAAGACGTGACGGAAATGCATGAACCTGGTCTCAACTTGGGAAACCAAGTGTGCCACTGGATAGAGGGGAAGAAATCCCCTGAAAACGATATAAAGATCAAAGGAATCGGAGCTACGGTTTGGAAATGGCAAGCGTTTTACTAAACGAACCGATCTGCGATTTACAGCAAGTAGGCTCCTAAATGCAACGAAATGAACATGCCACAGCCACCAAACATGAAAACAAATTGCATGGCAGTGATGTACACAAGAAGCTTAACAAATCACCAGGACTGAGGCATAGGCAAAATCATCCATTAAGGGCTTCAAACAAGCATGGCAAAACTGAATAAGCAAAACAGATTTCAGACTTAGCGAAATTAACGCTAGTCTGGAATTTCAGACCACGATGCTCACTTTGGAGCAGCAAAACAACATGAAGCATAACCTGAACATGGCAAGTAAGAGCATGGCATGGAGCTACTCAACAAGCTTAACAAAACACCCAAAATGACCTGGGGCCAAAAGGGTTCACAAAATACTCTACCGAGCACACGAACATCGATGAAACACAATCAGTTTTCAGACTGTGTGAAAACTGGGACATGCTGAAATTATAACTCACGGAGGCATGTAAACGAGCTCGATTCTCTCACTACGGTGCAAGTCATGGCAAGGCAAGCACATATCCATTAAGAAGGCACAAAATGCTAGCTAGACATGGCAAGAACAATGGCATAGCATGCATGGATCACTAGCAATAGCTCCGGCAAAATCGCAAAAGAGTTCACGATCTGCCCAAAATAACAACTATGCAAACGTTGAGCTCGATTGAGTCAACCTAGGGTGCTCTAACATAACAAGTAAAGACATGGATGGATTAAGCATAACAAATCACTCTTACTGATCATCCTCAAAAGAGGCACGGATCACTAGGAAACAAGCTGGACGTATAGCATTGTGAACTAAAACATCCCAGACTTAGTGATTTTCACTAAGTCCCTGAAATCAGCAAACTCAGGTACCCTACTTTGCAAGCTTACACAAGACAACACACACATCCTAAAAATGCATTGGAGGCACCTATGGAAAGAAGACAAAAAGCTTAACAATTCATCCCAAAGGGGCACAGGCATATCATGCACGCAATAATCATGGCAAAAATGACAAAAGTCAATGTAGAGCTAACGGATCTGTAATTTAACTCATGATGCCTCCTTCCAACAGCATTTTGGGCACCAAGATGAACTCAAATGCAAATGATGCAATGGAATGAAATGATGTACTCATCGAGACGAAGATTTTGATATATCATATGTCCAAAACGGAGCCACGGATGCAAAGTTATGATGCGACAAAGAATACATAAAAAACTGGGAATTAGGGTTTCGGGGGAGAGGGGGGTCAACCCCAGATCTCGATCTGGCCGAACACTGTTCACGGCGGCGGGGCACTGTTCACCCGAGGCGGATCCGGCGATGCTGCTCGCCGGCGACGATGGCGGTAGCGGCCGGGACTTGCCGGATCCGGGGAGGCGGCGCCGGACGGCGAGGGCGCGGCGGCCGGGGACGGCGAGCGGCGCCACGGGGCGGCACGGTGAGCCGGGAGGAGAGGCGAC
Organism: Triticum monococcum; assembly: GCA_034509565.1. Taxonomy (NCBI): domain Eukaryota; kingdom Viridiplantae; phylum Streptophyta; class Magnoliopsida; order Poales; family Poaceae; genus Triticum; species Triticum monococcum. Next base: position 36,625,646 of record CM067842.1, read on the forward strand.
GGGCTCCGGCGGCTTGAGCCGGCGAGGCGAGGCGAGGTAGCGCCGGTCGGCGATGGCGGGCGCGGTGGCGCGCGACTACTGCGGCCACCGGCGCGGAGGAAGGTGGCGGCGGGGCGACGGGATCCGGGCGGCGGCGGGGATCCGGGATCTCTTTTTTTTAGGGTTTCGAGGAAGGGGGAGATCCAAAACGGAGGGGGGTGTTTAAATAGGCATAGAGGGAGCTAGGAGAGTCCAAATGAGGTGCGGTTTTCGCCCACACGATCGTGATAGAACGACCGAGACGATGGAGCAGAGTTTGGTGGGTTTTGGGCCAAATTGGAGGGGTGTTGGGCTGCAACACACACGAGGCCTTCTCGGTCCCTCGGTTAACCGTTGGAGTATCAAACGAAGTCCAAACGACCCGAAACTTGACAGGCGGTCTACCGGTAGTAAGCCAAGGCCGCATGGCAAGTCTCGGTCCAATCCGGAAATGTTTAATCCCCACACACGAAAGAAAGCTAGAAATGGCCACCGGAGGAGAACGAAGCGCCGGAATGCAAAACGGACAACGGGAAAAATGCTCGAATGCATGAGATGAACATGTATGCGAATGCAATGCACGTGATGACATGGTATGAGATGCACGAAAACGAAAACAACACACGGAGACAAAGACCCGAACTCGAGGAATAAATATAACTTAATGCCGGAAACGGCAAGAGTTGGAGTACAAATTGGGAAAGTTACATATGGGGCGTTACAACACTCCACCACTACGAAAAGATCTCGTCCCGAGATCTAGGACTGAAAGAACTCCGGGTACTCAGAACGGAAGTGATCCTCGCGTTCCCAGGTAGCTTCACGGTCGGAATGGTGTGACCACTTGACTTTGAGAAATTTGATTGACTTGTTGCGAGTTCTGCGTTCAGTCTCTTCAAGGATTGCAACTGGGTGCTCACGATAGGAGAGATCTTCTTGGAGCTCAATGTCCTCGAAGTTGACGGTGCGCTCAGGCGTCTTGAAGCACTTTCGGAGTTGGGAGACATGGAACACATCATGAACATTGGCAAAGTTTGCAGGAAGCTCGAGTTGATAGGCGAGGTCGCCTCTCTTGCTGACGATCTTGAAAGGCCCGACGTATCTGGGGGCAAGCTTCCCTTTGATACCGAAGCGACGAGTCCCTTTCATAGGAGAGACGCGGAGGTAGACATGATCTCCGATCTCGAAAGCCAAATCACGGTGCTTACTATCATAGTAGCTCTTCTGGCGGGATTGGGCTGCTTTGAGGTTATCACAAATGACCTTGCACATTTCTTCTGCCTCTGTGATCAGGTCATTACCCAGCAGCTGACGTTCACCGGTTTCAGACCAGTTGAGAGGTGTACGACACTTCCTACCATACAAAATTTCAAACGGGGCCTTGCCGGAACTTGCTTGGAAACTGTTGTTGTACGAGAATTCAGCATAAGGAAGGCAATCCTCCCACTTCATGCCGAAGGAGATAACACAAGCCCTGAGCATATCTTCAAGAATCTGGTTGACACGCTCGACTTGACCGCTTGTTTGAGGATGGAAAGCAGTGCTGAAGCGAATGCTGGTGCCCATGGCCTTCTGAAAAGAATCCCAAAACTTGGAGGTAAAGATGCTGCCACGGTCTGAAGATATCACTTGAGGAATACCGTGCAGAGAGACAATTCGAGAGGTGTAGAGTTCCGCCAATTGAGCTGCAGTGATAGACTCCTTGATAGGCAGGAAATGAGCCACTTTGGTGAGCTTGTCGATGACAACGAATATAGCATTATTGCCACGCTTGGACTTTGGAAACCCAGTCACGAAGTCCATTTCAATGTGGTCAAACTTCCATTCTGGAATGGCAAGAGGTTGGAGGAGACCTGCGGGCCTTTGGTGTTCTGCCTTCACTCTTCTGCAGACATCACATTCATTCACGAATTGAGCGATCTCGCGCTTCATTCGAGTCCACCAATAAGTTTGCTTCAGATCTTGATACATCTTCGTGCTCCCAGGGTGGATGGAGAGGAGAGAGTTGTGAGCCTCATTCATGATCACTTTATGAAGTTCACCTTTGGGCACAACAATTCGATCCTCGAAGAAGAGAGTGTCCTTGTCATCAAGTCGGTAGCACTTGTACTTGGACTGACTCTTTGCAATACCAATCTTCACCTTTTTCACCATAGCATCAAGAAGCTGGGCTTGGCGAATCTGGTCTTCCAAGGTAGGAGAGACTTGAAGGTTGGCGAGGAAACCTTGAGGAACAACTTGCAGATTAAGTTTGCGGAAGGCTTCACAAAGCTCGGGTTGATAAGGCTTGAGAATCAGACTGTTGCAATATGCTTTTCTGCTCAAAGCGTCAGCAACCACATTAGCCTTTCCTGGAGTATACTCGATACTCGGATTGTACTCTTGGATCATTTCGACCCATCGAGTCTGCCTGAGGTTGAGATTAGGCTGAGTGAAGATGTACTTGAGACTCTTGTGATCAGTGAAAATGTCCACTTTCCTTCCCAAGAGAAGATGTCTCCAAGTCAACAAAGCGTGCACAACTGCCGCCAACTCGAGATCATGAGTGGGGTAGTTCTTCTCATTAGGCTTCAACTGGCGAGAGGTATAAGCAACAACTTTCTTCTCTTGCATCAGTACAGCACCTAGACCTTGGAGAGAGGCATCACAAAAGACCTCGTACGGCTTGGTTTCATCGAGCGGGGTCAGAACTGGAGCAGTGATCAATTTCTCTTCCAAAGCGTTGAAAGCAATATCACACTCCGGAGACCAAACGTACTTGACGTGCTTCTGAAGAAGATTTGAGAGAGGCTTCGCGATCTTGGAGAAGTTTTCAATGAATCTTTGGCAGTAGCTTGCGAGACCGAGGAAGCTACGGAGTTGCTTCACATTCTGAGGAGGTTCCCAATTAACAATTGCAGACACCTTCTCAGGATCCACGGAAATGCCCTTGGCAGAGATGATATGGCCAAGATAAAGAACCTCATCGAGCCAAAATTCACACTTGGAGAACTTGGCGTAGAACTGATGTTCCCTGAGCTTGTCAAGAACCAAACGCAAGTGCTTGGCATGATCTTCCTTGTTCTTCGAGAAAACCAGAATGTCGTCGAGATAGACCAAAACGAAGTCATTGGTGTAGGGATTGAAGATGAAGTTCATCATGCGAGAGAACGTCGGAGGAGCGTTGGCGAGGCCAAAAGACATGACAGTGTATTCATATGACCCATAGCTTGTTCTGAACGCCGTCTTGGGAATATCTTGCTCACGAATGCGAATTTGATGATAACCCATACGAAGATCCAGCTTGGAGAATACTTGGGCACCCTTGAGTTGTTCAAACAGCTCATTAATGTTGGGAAGTGGATATTTGTTCTTGATGGTCTTCTTGTTCCATGGACGATAATCAACACAAAGTCGGTCCGTTCCATCCTTCTTCTTCACAAAAAGAACACCACAACCCCACGAAGAAGTACTAGGCCGAATGAGACCCATTCTTTCTTGAACATCGAGTTGTTTCTTCAACTCCTTCAACTCTTCGGGGCCGAGCTTGTAGGGACGTTTGCACACAGGTTCCGTACCGGGCTCAAGTTCAATAACAAATTCAACCGGCCGGTTTGGAGGCATGCCTGGGAGTTCTTCTGGGAAGACATCTTGATACTCACAAACAACCGGAATCTGCGAAATAGCATCCAATTCACCCTTCTCATTGAGAGAAAACAACCGGATGGTATTATCCCGAGCAGCAAAAACAATGACATCTTCAGACGAATGAGTCAGTTGAATCTGCCTGGCTGCACAATCGAGGTGAGCCTTGTGTTTAGTGAGCCAGTCCATCCCAAGAATAAGGTCGATATCCGAATTACCAAGAACCACCGGAGAAGAGAGAAACTTGTAATCGCCCAATGTGATAGAAATATCCGGAACAATAGCGCTTGCATTCATGAATTTGCCCGGAGAAACAACAGACAACTGACTAGGCAAATCTTGCAAAGGCAACTCATGCTTAGAAACAAATGGCCTCGAGATGAAACAATGCGAAGCACTCGTATCAAAAAGAACTTTTGCAGGAATATCGTTAACAGGAAGGTTACCCATGATCACATCTGACGAATCCTCTGCCTGAGCTGCGTTCATCAAGTTGACCTTGGCGGACTTGGGGTTATGCTTGACCACAGCTGTACTTGCCGATCTGACAGGAGGAGGAGGAGGAAGACGCCTCTGGTTGAAACACTTGTTGGCGTAGTGACCCTTCTGTTGGCACTTGTTGCACGTGACCTCTGAGAGCGGACGGTGATACGGAGCACTTGATCTTGGAGCTTGAGACGAAGTCTTGTTCTGAAAGCCTGGGTTGGGTGGGTGGGATGAACCACTGCCACCTTTGCTCTTCTGCTGATACGGCTGACGGAACGGAGGAGGAGGAAGCCAATACTTCTGCTGCTTGGCCACTTGAGTAGAGGAAGAAGGTGCAGTGTCTCTGACTCGCTTCCTGGAAGCATCACACCTTAACTGAGCAGCCTCTTGCTTCAGTGCCATGTTGTAGAACTCATCGTATCTCAGCGGCTCGAAGAGGACAAGAGCGAACTGAATTTCTTCACGAAGACCACCCCTGAACTCATAGATCATGCTCTTCTCATCAGGAACATCCTGCTTGGCAAAACGGGCGAGCTTTTGGAAGAACTTGTTGTAGTCATAGACAGACAAAGAGCCTTGCTTCAGATTGCGGAATTCTTCACGTTTGCTTTCAGTCACACTTTGAGGAATGTGATGAGCTCGGAAATCACGACGGAAATCATCCCAAGTGATCAAACGTCCACCTCTAGAATCCCGGTACTGCTGAAACCACTCTGCGGCCTGATCTTTGAGCTGGAAAGACGCGAACTTGACGAAATCTTCAGGTCTGACGTTGCTACATTCAAAATGCTTGCCCAGATCGACTAACCAATCATCAGCATCGGTAGCCTCAACGCAGTTGCTGAACGTCTTTGGACCATTTGCGAGGAACTGGTTCAGAGTTGCAAAATGGTTATGGTCGTTGCCTTGATTTCCTTGACTGCTTTGATTCCGCTCTTGGATGATTTGCATGATCAGCTGTGTGTTTGCATTAGTAGCGGCCATCACAGCTTGCCATGCTTCCGGAGAAGGCGGAGGTGGCGGCGGATCTTGATTCTGGTTCTGACTGGTGCTCTTAGCTGGAGCCATCCTGAAGAGGTTGACCACCGTTAGCACACAAATAGAGAAATATTGAAGGTGAATCCAACGGAATGAAAATTGCAACATAAAGTCTTCACATCCGAACAAAATGAACGAATGCACTTCTCTTGAAGTGGTCACATATTCCTAAATTGCGAAGCCACGAAGAATCAGGTAGAAGAGGTACATCAACGAGGGATGGAATCAACATATGACGTCGAAGCAGAACGAATACCACAACTCGAAATAAAACCAAGGGTTGGCTTGCGGAATAAGCCGGAACAAACACATGATAGAAATTTCGTCCGAAGTTTTCGTGGTGGGACCTACACGGGCTCGACCGTACAGCACCATCATGTACAAGGCAGTGCACATAACATACGAAGCGTCCCCGAGTCAGCATAGCCAAGGACTCTTTAAGACACAACGAGGCCACTGTAAAATCGACCGTGAATAGAAGAACCACTAGACGTCGAACCCCAATTTCATATCATACATCCGTTGGAAAGATATCCTAAGAGCTACTTGAATTCCCACCTATGAAACTCCCGAAACTTTCCGGTTATGCAATCAGGTGTTGAGGATACAGGGGAAGCATAATATCTCACCCAAGCTAGCAAATCCTACATCCAGCTGCATCCATCCTTCAACACATAACCAAGAAACCTTCGGAAACCATCTATCTCAACCTTCGAAAAGCATCCGTTATACAAGTTATGGCGATACTCCCGAACTCCCGCCCCAGTACTGGGTGGCGTCGAGGTTATCTCACCAACGAACTGCATAAAGGAGATTTTCGATGTCGCGCACATATCTCAAGTATGCCAGAATTGCAACGATAGAATTATGATGACAACACCTCAGAGCTCAACTCCCCGGGACACTTCCACTAAACCCCTGACAGGAGGCACCAAGACAGTATTCTCATCATAAGCCATCGGAACAAAACCAAGATACTCGCGTGATCCTAAAATTTTTTTTAGTGAAATTTGAGAAGAGAAGAGTCAAAACTCTACGTCAGGAAGCCTTACCAGAGCGATGAGGAGACTGGGAAGTAAAAAGAATTCCTAAACTCTCTGATATATAATTCCTAAGGACTCAAAACATTTTTCTAGACACAACTCGGCTGCTAAAAACGATCAAGCAATGGGGGCTCCTAAGGTCGGGGAAGGCTCTGATTACCAACTTGTAACGCCCTCGATGCGACTATATCTCCCACGTGTCGAGGCACGACTTAGAGACATAGGCGCATGGAAAGCAATGTCGCAAGTCAGGAAATCATCACACATCCCATGTACATATATAATATCAAGGGGAATAACATAGTTGGCTTACACTCGCCATGTCACATCAAAGTACATAAATAACATCCATCATACAATCACTCATGGCCCGACTACGGTGCCAAAATAGAAAAGACCCCCAACATGCGACAAGGCCCTGAATCTAACCCCGAATAGGCACCACTACTGATCATCAGGAAAAGACACATAGTAACGCTAAGAGTCCTCGTCGTACTCCCACTTCAGCTCGAGCGCGCCATATGGAGCGGTATCCTCTGTCCCTGCATCTGGTGTAATAGTAATCTGTGAGCCACAGGGACTCAGCAATCTCGCACCCTCGCGATCAAGACTATTTAAGCTTAATAGGTAGGAAAGGGGGTAATGTATAAGTGGAGCTGCAGCAAGCGACTAGCATATATGGTGGCTAACTTATTCGCAAAAGAGAGCGAGAAGAGGAGGCAAGGCATGAGCGAGGAACTAGAGAGCACTCTACGCAAACATAACTCCAACACCGTGTCCACTTCCCGGACTCCGCCGAGAAGAGGCCATCACGGCAACACACGCAGTTGATTCATTTTAATTAATTAAGGTTCAAGTTATCTACAACTCGACATTAACAAATTCCCATCTGCCCATAACCGCGGGCACGGCTTTCGAAAGATCAATCCCTACAGGGGGGTCCTAACTTAGCCCATAACAAGCTCTCACGGTCAACGAAGGAATAGACCTCCACCCAGGACACACCGATCAGACTCGGTATCCCGGCACAACAAGATGATTCGACAGGTCAAAACTAGTCCAGCAACACCGCCCGAATATGCCGACAAATCCCGATAGGAGCTGCACATATCTCGTTCTCAGGGCACACTCAGATGAGCCAGACGTCGGGTAGGCCAGCCCAGAATTGCCCCTGGTAGCCCCGGACATCGCTCGGTGGGACCAACACTCAGAGGAGCACTGGCCCGGGGGGGTTAAAATAAGATGACCCTCGGGCTCCGGAAACCCAAGGGAAAAAGAGGCTAGGTGGCAAATGGTAAAACCAATGTTGGGCATTGCTGGAAAAGCTTTAATCAAGGCGAACTATCAAGGGGTTCCCATATAGCCCAACCGCGTAAGGGACGCAACAATCCGGGAACATAACACCGATATGACGGAAACTAGGGCGGCAAGAGTGGAACAAAACACTAGGCGAGAGGCCGAGACTTCCACCCTTTACCAAGTATATAGATGAATAAAGATCACATAGCAATATAATGATATCCCAACAAGTAAATAAGTGTTCAAGGAACGGCTCCAATCTTCACCTGCAACTAACAACGCTATAAGAAGGGGCTGAGCAAAGCGGTAACATAGCCAATCAACGGTTTGCTAGGACAAAGGTGGGTTAGAGGCTCAATCATGGCAATTGGGAGGCTAACAAGCAAGTGGTAGGCATCATAGCATTGGCAAAGCAAAAGAGCGAGCAAACTAGCATAGCAAAGATAGTAGTGATTTCGAGGGTATGATCATCTTGCCTGCCCAGTTGTCAGAGTTGACTGGATCCTCAAAAGCAAACTCAACGGGCTCCTCCTTAGCGAACTCGTCTCCCGGCTCTACCCAACAACACAAACAAGCAACAAGGATACAATCAACCACGTGCAAGGGCAACCAATAATATGCAGAGATGGTATGCTATGCGGGATGCGATGCGGGATGCAAAATGCAAGACGTGACAGGAAATGCATGAACCTGGCCTCAACTTGGGAAACCAAGTGTGCCACTGGATAGAGGGGAAGAAATCCCCTGAAAACGATATAAAGATCAAAGGAATCGGAGCTACGGTTTGGAAATGGCAAGCGTTTTACTAAACGAACCGATCTGCGATTTACAGCAAGTAGGCTCCTAAATGCAACGAAATGAACATGCTACAACCACCAAACATGAAAACAAATTGCATGGCAGTGATGTACACAAGAAGCTTAACCAATCACCAGGACTGAGGCATAGGCAAAATCATCCATTAAGGGCTTCAAACAAGCATGGCAAAACTGAATAAGCAAAACAGATTTCAGACTTTGTGAAATTAACGCTAGTCTGGAATTTCAGACCACGATGCTCACTTCGGAGCAGCAAAACAACATGAAGCATAACCTGAACATGGCAAGTAAGAGCATGGCATGGAGCTACTCAACAAGCTTAACAAAACACCCAAAATGACCTGGGGCCAAAAGGGTTCACAAAATACTCTACCAAGCACACGAACATCGATGAAACACAATCAGTTTTCAGACTTAGTGAAAACTGGGACATGCTGAAATTATAACTCACTGAGGCATGTAAACAAGCTCGATTCTCTCACTACGGTGCAAGTCATGGCAAGGCAAGCACATATCCATTAAGAAGGCACAAAGTGCTAGCTAGACATGGCAAGAACAATGGCATAGCATGCATGGATCACTAGCAATAGCTCCGGCAAAATCGCAAAAGAGTTCACGATCTGCCCAAAATAACAACTATGCAAACGTTGAGCTCGATTGAGTTAACCTAGGGTGCTCTAACATAACAAGTAAAGACATGGATGTATTAAGCATAACAAATCACTCTTACTGATCATCCTCAAAAGAGGCACGGATCACTAGGAAACAAGCTGGACGTATAGCATTGTGAACTAAAACATCCCAGACTTAGTGATTTTCACTAAGTCCCTGAAATCAGCTAACTCAGGTACCCTACTTTGCAAGCTTACACAAGACAACACACACATTCTAAAAATGCATGGGAGGCACCTATGGAAAGAAGACAAAAAGCTTAACAATTCATCCCAAAGGGGCACAGGCATATCATGCACGCAATAATCATGGCAAAAATGACAAAAGTCAATGTAGAGCTAACGGATCTGTAATTTAACTCATGATGCCTCCTTCCAACAGCATTTTGGGCACCAAGATGAACTCAAATGCAAATGATGCAATGGAATGAAATGATGTACTCATCGAGACGAAGATTTTGATATATCATATGTCCAAAACGGAGCCACGGATGCAAAGTTATGATGCGACAAAGAATGCATAAAAAACTGGGAATTAGGGTTTCGGGGGAGAGGGGGGTCAACCCCAGATCTCGATCTGGCCGAACACTGTTCACGGCGGCGGGGCACTGTTCACCCGAGGCGGATCCGGCGATGCTGCTCGCCGGCGATGATGGCGGTGGCGGGCGGGACTTGCCGGATCCGGGGAGGCGGCGCCGGACAGCGAGGGCGCGGCGGCCGGGGACGGCGAGCGGCGCCGCGGGGCGGCACGGCGAGCCGGGAGGAGAGGCGACGGGCTCCGGCGGCTTGAGCCGGCGAGGCGAGGCGAGGTAGCGCCGGTGGGCGATGGCAGGCGCGGTGGCGCGCGACTACTCCGGCCATCGGCGCGGAGGAAGGTGGCGGCGGGGCGACGGGATCCGGGCGGCGGCGACGATGGGCCGGGAGGGCCAGGCGCGGGCCGGGCGGGCCGCGGCGGTGGAGGCCGCCGGGTCGCCACGTGTCGCGCTGCGGTTGGGGCGGCGGCGATGTCCGGCCGAGGCGGACAATGTCCGGCCGGCGCGGGGATCCGGGATCTCTTTTTTTTAGGGTTTCGAGGAAGGGGGAGATCCAAAACGAAGGGGGGTGTTTAAATAGGCATAGAGGGAGCTACGAGAGTCCAAATGAGGTGCGGTTTTCGCCCACACGATCGTGATCGAACGATCGAGACGATGGAGCAGAGTTTGGTGAGTTTTGGGCCAAATTGGAGGGGTGTTGGGCTGCAACACACACGAGGCCTTCTCAGTCCCTTGGTTAACCGTTGGAGTATCAAACGAAGTCCAAACGACCCGAAACTTGACAGGCGGTCTACCGGTAGTAAACCAAGGCCACATGGCAAGTCTCGGTCCAATCCAGAAATGTTTAATCCCCACACACGAAAGAAAGCTAGAAATGGCCACCGGAGGAGAACGAAGCGCCGGAATGCAAAACGGACAACGGGGAAAATGCTCGAATGCATGAGATGAACATGTATGCGAATGCAATGCATGTGATGACATGATATGAGATGCACGAAAACGAAAACAACACACGGAGACAAAGACCCGAACCCGAGGAATAAATATAACTTAATGCCGGAAACGGCAAGAGTTGGAGTACAAATTGGGAAAGTTACATATGGGGCGTTACAATCTTCTACGCTTTGTGAGTTGATCAACTTGATTCACTCTTGACTTAGTCTTGATCAACGTTGAATCTTTCCAAATCTCTTCGTTCGGATGATGTCTTAAAGGTAAACATGAATGATCACACAATCTTCTTCTTCAAGACATGCTTGCAAAAAGCTCAACACTCACATGACCAATCTTTGGATAATTCCTTAAATAGCACCTTGGTCGACTCAAACTCTCCTTGAAACCAACACATGTACTCCAAGAAAAGCCTATGGACAAAACCTTCAAATGTAACTCAAGGTAACCATTAGTCCATAGAGATTGTCAACAATTACCAAAACCAAACATGGGGGCACCGCATGTTCTTTCACCGCTCCGCGGAGATAGCCCCGACGTAGTGCAGTTTTCAGAAGCAGCAGAAGCCAGCTCCAAAAAAGATAGAAGAGGGAGTTGAGACAAATTATAGCTGATTGCCCTTCTGAAGTGAGGGCGCACATACCGTTTCGATCTAGAGCAACCACAGAGGCACCATTCGATTCCTCTCTGCTACCAACCCTAGCGGCTGTCCATCCCGCCGCCGGCCAGCTGGCCAACGCGCCGCCACCAGTCTCCGCCTGCCAGCCCCTCGCATCTCGGCCGAGCCATCCCCCCTCCCCCCTCCAGCTCAAGGTGAGTTGCCCCAGAGCCTACCTTTCTCTATTCAGATCTGTGGTGTATGAACTTTGACTGAAAAAAAGAGAAACCAGAGTTGTCGAACACTCCTGGCTCCCATGGGAAGCTGGCTAGCGCAGGAAGCCGACGAAGGGCCCCAAGTCAGGGGTCGGCTGTTTCAAAAAACCCACATCACCGAGTCTTTATTAGTTGATCACGATTATGACAGTTGGGGCCCACATGTAAGATAATCGTTTGTTTGACTGTTTTACTTTGACAGTTAACTTACATGTGGGTCTCACCTATAAGTTTTTTAAGCAATCGGGTCATGTAAGTTTTCTGAAAAAGCAATCAGGTCCCTATGAGTTTTCAATCAGGTCCCTAAATGTTTTTGCAAAAAGCAATCAGGTCATCCAGAGGAGCCGCGCCCACGGCAGCCAGGAGCTAGATCCCGGCTGCCGGAACCACGACGCGCATCGCCTGGGGCATGCGAGCCGCACCCACAGCGGACGGAACCACATCGTGCATCGGCTGGGGCCTGCGAGCCACGCCTGCAACAGCTGGATCCACGTCGGGCATCGCCTGCGGCCGGCGAGCCGCGCCCGTAGCGGCCGGATCCACGCCATGCCATGCCGTGGCTCGACTGACGCCACATCTTGCCTCGCCTGCGGCCGCCGCCATCCCCTGCCGTGAGCTCCTCAAGCTCGACGTGGACGGCCTGCCCCGCTGCTGGAGTGCGCACCCCGTCGCCGCGGACGAGGCCGGCCTCTGGTATGCCTCCTCGTTGCCACCGTCATCACCAGGAGCTCCGACGAGCACCTACCACGACCATGGGGAGGCTGGGGAGCAGAGGGAGGGTCATCGCCGGCTTGGGAGGGGAAGGGGGGGGGTCTTCGACTCAGAAGACACCAGAGAGAAGAGAACAGAAAAAAAAATTGGTAGTTTTTTTGGATGCTTTTACCAGACGAGCCTGGCTAGGGTTTCCGTGAGTTGGACAACAAATGGAGCGGCAAGTCCGTCCGTCTTTCCTGTGCGTGACTGGCTGACTGCTTTTTTTGAGTGGTCAAGCAACTTAAACTAGCTAGGAATAAGGTAAGGGATACAAATGATGTCTGGTAAAATAGAAAGCCAAACATGGCGGCCAAAAGCTAAAGTAGTTGATGCTTTAGATAATTTATGAGCTTGCAGATTCAGCTCCCACTTCTCATGGATGAAATCCACCGATGCAAAATCAAGCATTCTTCCTCTGAAGTCTTTGAATTTTTCTTGAGGCACCCTGATGTCTTTGATAGTTGCTGCTCAGAGTAGTCAGGTAGGCACGGGACGGCGGCAGTCCACATCACATCGGGCCGAATGAGGGAGTGGACCGAAAGGAAGTGGGGCCATGAGACTGCCAGGCTCGCTCGCTCGTTTCCGTCGAGAGAAAAATAAGAAGAAAGAGCATGTGCATGCAGACGTTGCGTTCGATCGATCGGTGCAAAGACATATAAATTGAATATCAAAAACAAAACTGAGAAGTGTCCCCTCAACAAAAAAACTGAGAAGTGAATTCGAACTTTCCAACACGATTGCCAATCCAAGAAATGAACTATTCAAGTTCGTGGCACAAACGAGAGCATAAACAAAACACACTTTCTCTACATGAAATTTAAGAACCCCGTTCCTTAGCAAGGAAAAAAATTGAGCACATTTTTTGAGAACAAAATTTACGTTTTCTTGCCCACCCGAATGATGTTTCATTTTAATGCCTGTTTTAGCGCTTTAGCTGAATATTGATCCATTTGTTTCCTTTGCTCAAGCGCATTAACTCTCCATCTCTCTACTATCCGGTTGGTTATGGTTACAAAAGTTCTGATGCCCATCATCCATCTATAGGAGCTCAAGTGCCACACAATTTTCCGCAAAGAACTTGGCTAGGGAAAAGTCATTAAGCTCCTTCAACAGAACCACAGCTTCACCCACACACACACACACAAAAGAAAATTGCAGCTTCACATTTTTCAGATGATTCCACAAGCAATTGAACTGACAAACCACTCAACTCCAGGAGCTCTGCGGCATCTCATGAACAAGTCAAGAGACACATCAAAGGGTGGTAGTGCCACATCATCTTTAACAATTCCATTAGAATTTTGGTTAATAATCCGAATTTGCAAATCATTGATGACAAAGGTAGCACTGGAGCAAGTTGGCAATGGTAGAGCTACTTTGTTTCTACGGCCTAGGTCAAATGGACTTTCAAGCTCTGGTCGTTCCAGAGTAAGCAACGGGACCAAGTGCTCATGTTGCACGCCCTCGTCTACTGCCATGTCCTTGATGCTTGCCACCTTCAATTTGAGGATCTTGGCATGTCAAAGGTTGCCGAGGAACTGCTAGAAAGAGGTGAACCATGGCCATAGATACTTTGGCTCAATGCAATAACATGACTTAGGGGTTAGAGCCCCTTCAACTAGTGTTAGCTTGGTCGCCGGTGATTCCATGGCGAAATCTGCAAGGGAGACATCATACTTGAAGGTGCATACACATTAGTGGGGGAGCTACAGCAAAGCCCAAAGGGCCCAGCCCCGCCCAGCCCAAGTATTTAATAATATATGTTTGGCATTCCAGATGTAAGTATTTTTCTCCACAAAGTTGGTTAAAGTTTGTGAGGTTTTAACTTTTCAAATAATCCAGGAGGGAGTAGAAAAAAAAATCTACACCAAAGAAGCTGTAGTCAAATAGCACAAGAGATGCACCGACCGCTCCTCAACGACATCAGTGTAGCGTTGCTCTACCTCCGTTGGTGCATGAGCATCCTCGTGTCATTGCGCACCTTCCGGTTTGTCTTTTTGGCTGTGGAGGTGATCCGTCATTTCTTCCTTGGTGGCTACTACGGTGGTGCCGGAGGCAGGTGACGAGTGTTGGTGTTAAGCTCATAGGATTATTTGATCTTGTTTGTATTTTTAATTCTTGGCTTGTGGTCATGTGTGCAAAGACTAGCATTTTGCTATTTTTCAGTTTTATTAGGTTAATATATACGTGATTTATACTATGATCCTTATGATATAGATAAGACATGTATTATCATATAAAAAAAATTACACGCTCTATATGCACCAGTGGGTATACAATGTGTTGGCAAGTATCCCGGCCAGGAGCTCCACCTTGACTTTCTTTTTTTTAGGCAAACCTCCACCTTGACTAGCGCTTTGTCATTGGCCTGATCTATGTGCGCGGAGGTCCTATCTTTGTCGTTGATGCCAACTTGCCAAGACCTATGACTACACAAACAATGTTCTTAAATTTTAAAAATGTTTGTAAATACAAAAAGATGTTCAAGAATTTTAAAGAATGTGTGCAAAACTGAAAATTTTCCCTGAAATTTCTAAAAATATATAGAAAATTGATAAGATGTTCTAGAATTTTATTGAAATTGTTTGAAAATTCAAAATTTAAATAAAATGTTCATGAATTTTAAAAAATATTTTTTAATTCATAATTTTTTCTTGAATTTCAACAAATCGTCATGAATTTGATTTTTTCCAATTTCAAAACATGTTCTGAATTTCACAAAAATATTCACAAAAATTAAAATATCCATTAATTTGAAAAGTGTTCCAGATTCAAAAAAAAGGTTCATCAATCCAAAAGTTGTTCTCGAATGTTAAAGGCGTTTCAAATTCAAAAATATTTTGGCAATTAAAAGAAACTAATTCCGCAAAATCTGCCGATTTTTTCACAAATTTCAGAAACTGTTGATGAATATATGAAATGAAAAGGAAAAGGAAAAAATTAAACGAAAAATAAAAAATGAAGAAAAAAAGAAAACCCCATAAAAATAAGGAAAGCCGGCGAAAAGAAACCGAGAAAAACCCCGGTTCTATGAAGGTGCTTGATCCGTCCCAAAACCAGTGGGGGATAGAAATAGAAAGAAAAGAGAAAAAAGCACTGAAAGGTGTTAGTATCGACCCAAACAAAACCGGTTCGTGGGTTGCGACGGACTCCCTCCCTATTTGATGATACGGCCCGGCCCGCCCCCACCGCCTCAGGAAGTCACGAGGTCCAGACCAGACCGCGAAAGAGCGAGCTCGACCTGCCTCTCGCCGGCGGCGGAGGGAGACAGGATGGGCGTCCCGGCGTTCTACCGGTGGCTGGCGGAGAAGTACCCGATGGTGGTGGTGGACGTGGTGGAGGAGGAGGCCGTGGAGATCGACGGCGTGAAGGTGCCCATCGACACCTCCAAGCCCAACCCCAACGGCCTCGAGTTCGACAACCTCTACCTCGACATGAACGGGATCATACACCCCTGCTTCCACCCCGAGGACAGGGTACGTGCTTGATTTGGCTAGCTAGCTGTTCGATCCGCAGTTGGGTCTTTGCTTAATTACTTGTAGAATCATACTTGTTTTTTGCAATTCAAAGGGAGGGAGAGCTTCAACACTGTCCGTCCCCAAATCATCTTGAGGTTGCAGGAGCATGTCACTATAGTTCAAGTATACAAAATTGATGGAATCTCCGCATAAGATCAATGATATAGGACTTAGATGTGCAATACTTATGGCACATCTAGATGTGCTTTAATTTAGCAAAACTGAATTTGATATGCAGTTCCAGGATTCAATCCGATTCTTCTGTTTTTCATCAAACTATTCACACTGCAAAACTAATTTCGATCTGGACAAGTGAATCTGCACAAGATTCAATTCTATTTTAGTTAGGACTTAGGACACCCTGCAGTGGATTGCACACTGCTACTGCATGTAGTATCAACAACAGTCCTACCGGAAACATTTTATTTCCCCAGTTATTTACCAACAGTCCTGCGGATTAATTGTGGATCTTAGTTAGTACCCACATCTAGATGAGAGCTAGCCACACCCGATATTCAACCACTGCGTTGACCGTGCTTCTCACTTCTATTGCATTTTCTGCCACAGCCCTCGCCGACGACATTTGCTGAGGTCTTCCAGTGCATGTTCGATTACATAGACAGGCTCTTTGTCATGGTTCGCCCTCGAAAGCTTCTCTACATGGCCATTGGTACGTGTTTCATCTCTTTGTCTGGCTATGGAGGGAATTCTCTCGCTCATTTTTTCTGTTTGGCTAGCTGCATGCTCTAATGTCGCTTGAACTGATTTCGTTCGTATGGTTATTTATACTGATCAATGGTAGAAATAATTAGGAGTGCTCAGTATAATTAAACTATGTTACTCGCTAGGTATTATCGTGCACAGCATCTTGCCATAATGCAACTATATATGTGTATACGCTCACATCATAGTCATACTACTCTTCCTTTAGAATGAATAGGCATCCTCTTCTCTGAACAATGGCGACATATTTCTTCACTTGTTAAGCTTTCCTTTGAACAACTTACTAGTTACTATTGTATCTATGTATCTACATTAAACAATTTGTTTCTCCATTTTTGTATTATACTACAATGGTTTACAGATGGTGTGGCTCCTCGTGCTAAGATGAACCAGCAGCGCTCTAGACGATTCAGAGCTGCAAAAGATGCTGCTGATGCGGTCAGTATTCTAATGGAATCATCTTCTCATATTCAGTGTATAATTGTACAGCCGTATCTATTGTTATTTGTGGACAGTTGCAACCATTTATGATTTGCACTCACTGGCCACTTGCGTCCTATGTCCATCCAGGCCGAAGAAGAAGAAAAACTGCGTCAAGAGTTTGAGAGGGAAGGAAGAAAGCTTCCTCCAAAACAGCAATCACAAACCTGTGATTCTAATGTTATTACTCCCGGGACAGAGTTCATGGCTGTTCTATCAGTTGCTTTGCAGTACTACATCCACCTCAGGTTGAATTATGATCTTGGATGGAAAAAAATTAAAGTAAGCATGACTTTTTACTAAAATACATTTGTTAATATGCTTAGTCATATTTCCTTGGGGTTCAGAAACTCTATGGATTGTTTATTAGAAAGTATGTAGAAATAATATGCGTCCTGATTTACAATCTTTTGAAGGTTATTCTTTCTGATGCCAATGTTCCTGGTGAAGGGGAACACAAAATCATGTCCTACATTCGTGGCAATAGGAACCTCTGTAATGAACTCAACGCAAATACCCGACATTGCCTGTATGGCCTGGTAAGTTCTGTTTCTGTATGCTTAATGTTCTATTTCTTGTTGGACTATTTTATCTGTTAGTTTCGCTAATGCATAAAATTAATCTCATGAATGCAGGATGCAGATCTAATCATGTTAGCTCTAGCAACACATGAAGTACACTTCTCCATACTGCGAGAGGTTCTCTTCTCAAAATACAGAATTTACACCTTTTGACCATATACATACACATCACAGCCTTGTGCTAATCAAAATGATACATCTTTTAAATTTTATACTGTTGTCTCTGTTGCTACTCTGCTTTAATGTTGATACTCCTTTTCCTTGAACATTTTGTTTGACATTATGCCATGAAACCTTATTTGCATACACTTTGTGTTTGCAGGTGGTGTTTACACCTGGACAGCAGGACAAATGCTTCCTGTGTGGTCAAGTTGGACATCTAGCAGCAAAGTGTGAAGGAAAGGCAAAACGGAAAGCTGGGAAATTTGATGAGAAGGGTGATGAAATAGTACCGAAGAAACCTTACCAGGTAATAATGATCAATTTCTTTAGTTGCAGCTTGCAATGTGGCGCTATTCAGTGGACTTACCAACGGACTTATTCTCATTTGTACTGCTCCACTTTCGTGCTTTCACAGTTCTTGAATATATGGACCCTACGAGAGTACCTAGAATACGAGTTCAGAATGCCAAATCCACCTTTCAAGATTGATCTTGAACGCATCATTGATGATTTCATCTTCATGTGCTTTTTTGTTGGCAATGATTTTCTTCCACACATGCCGACACTAGAGATTCGTGAGGTTAGTTTTTGTAGTGTTACTTTTTTTTCTTTCAAAGTTTGAAACGTTCCTCTGTTTGTAGTTCACTTTCTTAGATTGTTGTCACACTGACACAATGGTTATCTGTCTGCAGGGAGCTATTAATTTGCTAATTGCTGTATACAAGAAGGAATTTCCTAATATGGGTGGCTATTTAACCGACACTTGCACGGTATTGTACATCATCTGACCCATGTGGTTTCTTCGTCTGAAATTTATTTTATTTGAAATGATCCTCATGGGTACATCAACAATAAGTTAATAACACATTTTATCTCGATTGTTGTAGCCGGATCTGAATAGAGTTGAACACTTCATTCAAGCAGTTGGTTCATACGAGGATAAAATATTTCAGAAAAGAGCACGTTTGCACCAGGTATAAAAATGATGACTATCTTGATTTTGCTTGTCAATCTTGCTTAACTTCAGCTATACCTGGCGTGTATATTGTGAAGAGCAATATGCCTATGTAACATTTCTTACTTATATACATTTGATGCTCAGCTGTTAACAGTTTACATACAACGATGTTGTCCTTTGTAGCGTCAAGCTGAAAGAATAAAACGTGATAAAGCCCAAGCAAAGCGAGGCGATGATCTGGATCCCCATGTCAGTGGTGATCTTATTGTACCTGTTGCGCGTTTCCAAGGGTCTCGCCTTGCCTCTGGGGCTGTGGCTTCACCATATGAACATAATGGACCTCGTAATGATAGCACGGAAAAGGGTGGTCGAGCTAAGAAAGCACGTGTATCATCTTCAGGTTCCAGCCTTTCTGCTGCTGTTGTTGAAGCTGAAATTAGCGTCGAAGCGCAGGTACTTAATTTGATCTTGTTTGAGAAGGTATTTGTTTTGAAGATATTTTTATGGTTTCATCTGAATCTTGCTGCGTCTCTTACAGGCACGTGAAAACAAAGAAGAACTGAAGTCAATGCTAAAAGTCGCACTTCGTGATAAATCAGATCTTTTTAATTCTGAAAATCCAGAGGAGGACAAGGTATGTCTTGTATCTTTGGTCATCTCTGCACAAGTCTTCTTCTGCTGCTGTATCAGTTGGTTGCAGTTATAAGTTGAAGTTTCGCCGTCAAAAAAAAAAAGAGTTCAAGTTTGTCTTAATATAAGTTCTCAGAGACTATTCCCTTCTGTGGGAGCTAGTGCCCCATCCCTTGTCTTTGGAACTTTTAATATGTTGCACACAACACTAAGTTATCAAAGATATTTGGGGCTTTGGGAATTGAAAGTCCACTTCTATTTTTTTAGACCTTCTGAAACTCTATTTTTTATATTTTACTAAAGTGATAACATTATTTGTTAATATTCAGATAAAGCTTGGAGAACCAGGATGGAGGGAAAGGTATTATGAAGACAAGTTTGGGGCAAGAACACCCGAGCAAATTGAAGAAATACGTAGAGATGTTGTAAGTATCGTGAAAATGTCTTTAATATACTGCATTCATGAATAAAAGCAAACTGCATTCATGATTCATTATCGACACCATACCCTGTTGCCATTATTACTGAATTCATGATAGAATTTTTCACTTGATCATTATTTAAGAAATACATTTTCCCTAATTCTCTATTATCTTCTTATATGATGTGCTCTATGCTCCTTCAGGTTCTCAAATATACTCAAGGTCTGTGTTGGGTAATGCACTACTATTATGAAGGTGTCTGCTCATGGCAATGGTAATTTAGCTTGTTTTAATTGGCCAATTATGCGCTACACAGTTTTATTTGTACCACAATTGCTGATATTTTTAATTAATTCCTCTACCCATCCCACCAATACCTGTTTCATTCTAATTTACTCTCACTATGTGTAGGTTTTACCCTTATCACTATGCCCCTTTTGCTTCGGATTTAAAAGGTTTAGGCCATTTTAATATAACTTTTGAACTTGGGTCACCATTCAAACCTTTCGATCAGCTTATGGGAGTATTCCCAGCGGCGAGGTGAATATGCTAATATTATATTTCTTCAATCTTAGTACCTTCATGTGGTGGATTATTTGATAGTTTGTTTCATCACATTTCAGCTCACATGCACTCCCTCTACGGTATCGGCAGTTGATGACTGATCCAAGTTCGCCGATAATTGATTTTTATCCGATTGGTATGCTTATTTTTCAAAGATATAATCACAAATAGTATCAGATTCTCCTAGCTACAATCTTAAACCAATTATAATCCGGTTGAACCTTTATACGTATGCTGCAGATTTTGAAGTAGATATGAATGGAAAGAGATTTTCTTGGCAGGTACATATATCTTAGTAAGCATAATTATGTATATCATACTTCTTCCATGTTTAATTTAACTAAAATTTGTGCTTTACAGGGGATAGCCAAACTGCCCTTCATTGATGAAGCTAGGTTGCTGTCTGAGATTGAAAAAGTCGAGCATACTTTGACGGTATGGGACAGTGTCTCATGTGTTTTTGTTTTTGTTGCATACATGTAGTAGAGGATCTTGTTTTAACTTCTAAGATTTCCATATTTTCCTGATCTTTTGTGTAGCCTGAAGAAGCAAGACGAAACAGTACAATGTACAACATGCTTTTTGTGAATAGCTTGCACCCAATTGCGCCTTATATCTACTCTCTCAGCAGCAAATTCGGACATCTGCCTGATAATGAGCGAAATGAAATTAAAGAGCCACTCGAGCCTTCTGCCAGGTTAGCTACCCCTCCAGGATTCTTGATTGACTGCAGATAGTATTTTCTTGTTTAACTGTAGTAGTTCCACCATATTATATAGTATAACAAATAAGCGCCTCTTATTTGAGCTGCTATAACTACAACATCACCTAATTAGCTGCTCTTGCTTGTCTTGTGCAGTGGAGGAATGAGTGGTTACATCTCACTTTGTGGCGGGGATCCATGTCCGCCTGTCTTCAGATCTCCTGTGGATGGACTGGAGGATATTATGGACAATCAAGTGATGTAAGCTCATTTTCCCCTTGTGTTATTGATATGATCTAGTGGCACTTGAATTGAAGATTATGACATTTGCCTTCCCTAGATGCTCAATCTACAAGCTTCCAGATCCTCATAAGCACATAGCGCGTCCACCTGCTGGTGTTATCATGCCCAAGAAGGTACTGAACCACTGTTATTTTCGTGCAACATCAACATGAGTATATCATTCCACTCGGGAAGTGTTCACGGTTAACAAGTGCATTGTTTAATCTGCTCTGAAGATTGTTGAAGCTGGTGATCTGAAACCACCGCCTGTGCTGTGGCATGAAGACAGTGGCAGGAGGCCTCATGATGATAACAGGAGGCATTGTGATAACAGCAGCAGGTAGTGTATGAGTTTTGGGCCCTATTTAGTCAATCATTGCTTCCACATTGCAAATCATAACCAACTTTTGTAATGGTTCAGGCAAAACCCTGCAGGATCGATACAGCAGGGCCGCCAACTAGGGGAGGCCGCACACCGACTAGTTGCAAACAGCTTGAATATTCGTGGCGCCGGGCAATACCCCCCGGCTAGGCCATATCAAACTATAATGAGTGGCGTGCATTATCCAAATGGAATGCCACCATGGATGGAGCAGCCTGCTGGACACCCATCTTGGCATGTTCCTAGTGATAATCTACCCTATGGTCAGGTACCGGGCAATGCGCCATCAGGATCAGGTCATCAGTATACAAGAGATAATCGCGGAAGGCACCATCCGTATGCAAGAGACAGCCACAGCGATTCAAGAGGAACGGGCCGGCATCCATCTCGATACCATCAGAATAGTAGCAGCAACGCATATTCATCGCATCCTGCTCCTCCATCATCGGGTTTTGGACGATACGGGCAACCCCCATCGTATGCTGGGGGCTACCAGCCTGCGCCGTATGCAGGAGCCCAACAGTGGCAGCAACAGCAACAACCTCGTAGTTCCTATTCTGGAGGTGGGGCGCTTCCTGCAAGACCTAATTCACGACCGCAGCAGTCACAGAACTCCTACAGCAGCTTAGATAGGACTTCAAACAGGAGACCACCAGGCCAGGGTTTTCCTCTTTGATTCTAGCTAGCCCAGGTTTTGCTGTTACTACTTACTACTAGAACTTACTTCCACATAGATCAGGCATAGGAATAGGCACGGCGTTTGCGAAGTCCGGTGATCTTCAAGCTTCTTGCTCGTGGTATAAAAATTACATAGGGGGGAAGTGTTGTATACTAGGCAATTTATTGCCATTTCTTTTAGAAAGAAGAAATTTGGCTCCTTCTGAGAAAGAAATTGACAAGGCTGTTTCCTCATCAAAATCTAATTCGGCTCCTGGCCCGGACGGGTTTTTGGTTACGTTCTTCAAGAAATTTTGGAACATCCTTAAACCCCCTCGTCTACAAAGTTATTTTAGGTTTTTGTATTAGCACGGTCGACATCAAATGTCTGAATTAATCCCTTATTTCTAAAGTTAAGGGAGCTGATAATATTCGTTTATTAGATCTATTCCCTTAATAATTAATAAATTTTCTCTAAGTTCCACGTAAAATGCTTTGCCACTCCGCTTTTCCTGGTAGCGCATCGTCCGATTAGTAATACTCAAACCGCCTTCCTTTTGGATGGGATCCTAACCCTCCGTGAGATTATTCACGATATTCACTCTAGTGGGAGTGAAGCAATCATCCTCAAGCTCAACTTCACAATTATTCACTCAATTGCACTTTACATTCTGAAATGGGTGGTAGAAAATATATAAATAAAAAAAGTAGAGCTAACTTTTAAATTCGGAGAAGTTCCTTAAAGATAATAAAATTGCTATCGACAACCAATGTTAACTAAAGCTTCTACTCCCTCCGTCCTTGAAAGAGCGTACTACCTAACTTTGTTTTTTTTTTTGCATGGTAATACGTGTCATTCAAATCAGAAAGAACAAAATACAAGTCACGTAAAGACCGACATGACAAAACTGAAAAGATAGCAGAACATCTCTGAGCTTAACACCAACGCCCGTCACCTGCCTCCGGCACCACCACAGCAGCCATCGAAGGAAATAATGACGAATCACCTCCTCACCCGAGCTCGACGCGGCTCCATCGCTGATATGCAGCTTTGCGGACCTCCAAGGTGGCTCACTAAAAGTGAAGCCCTTACCGTTGAACGAATCAGACCGGGGCAACACCCCAGACACGCAATCGAACTCCAGATCTGGCACCCCACCATGACTAAAACGCCGAAGAAGGAAACCATATCTGCCATCCACGAACCATGAGCCTATCACATGCTCCGTCTTCCAGATGTCGTCGATGCAGACCACAATCTGCATCCGCTCCTGGACTACCTCCCAAGCTCCGCCCCGACGCTGGAGCAAACGCCGTCGCAACGGCGGAGCCCGAGGACACAGGTCCACCACGAGGATGCCGCCGCCGCTACGCCATCCTTGCTTGAACAGACTGGTTTTCAAATCCATCCCCAACCATAGGACCGATGGCCTCGTCAGGGAAGGATCCGAAGAATCTTTATTCAGCATTGTCATCGTCGCCGCCGAAGCAAAGACGATGAACAACCTAAAAACCTAGACTACAAGAGATTAAAAGCGATCCACACGCGTGGATCCGGCGACCCCCCTCACCACCGACAACTGAGGTCGCCGGCGGAGGGGAGCCGCCGGAGAGCGGCGTTGGAAGATCGGCCTCCCCTGGTGGCGGCTAGGGTTCCAGCCGCCAGGGACGAGAGGAAAACTTTCAATCTGGGTTTACGAGAATGGGCATTATTTCTACTACCTAACTTTGTGCCATCAAATTAGTAGCATTAGATTCATGATAAAACATATTTTCATCATCGAAATATGTATATGGCAACCGTGTGGCAGATTGCGAAACTGCCACATGCATCCAGCGCCGTCAGTTCCCTCCCGATCTCTTTCCTTTCCCGCACGCCTCCTGATCTCCTTCCTTTCCCGCACGTCCTCCCCCACCGACCTCTCCCGATTTCTTTCTTAGACTAGGATTTGATCTCTGGTCTACAGGTAATCAACAAAGGGAGCTAACCACCTCACATATGGCACTCATTGTTGAGCAAGCTAAGGGAAATACTGTTTTTGACATGTTCGTGGTAACTTTGATCATTGGGAATAAATTTGTTGAACCGCCCCCGGTAATTTCTGTAAATAGCACGATAACATTCATGCCATAGACCTGATAATTTAGATACAAACATCATGGTAACTTTAACCATTGGGGAAGACAAATGTGAAAAGATACCTGATAATTTATGTGTAAATAGATGGTAATAAACGCAGCGCACATCTGATAACCGAGGTAGAAACACTATGATAACTTTGACCGTAGGGATTTTTTTTAAAAGATACTCCGATATCTTCTGTGTAAATAGCATGGTAGTATACCTCCCTCCCCTGGCATTTTTATGTGTAAATAGCATGAAAACATATGCACCGCGAATCTGCGATAACTAAACACCATGATAAGTTTTTGACCTAGGGGAAGGATGATTTGCTGAAAACATATCCCTGATAAATTTTGTGTAAATAGCATGATATTTTAAGCACCACGGGTTTGATAGGTTACCTAAAATCACCATGATAACTTTTTGTCCCAGGAAAAAGTTGTTCAAAACATCCCCAATATTTTTTATGTAAACAACATGATAATGTAAGCACCGCATAACCGATAACTTGCAATATAAACATGATGGTAACTTTTTTTTATCAAAGGAAACTAAGTTGTTAAAAACATACACTCGCCTCGTGCGTGGCCCTCTTGGATGAACACAACACATGGTGTGCCACGGGAAAGTCACATAATGTTTAGTGTCATGAGGGGCGCACGTGCTATAGGCGTGATAAGTTACGCAAAAACATCATGGTAATTTTTGACCTATGGAAAAAGCTACCGAAACACACCCAGATTTTTAGATGCAAGTACTTTGATAATATACGAACTGTAGACCCGGTAACTCATGTACAATCCCTCATGGTAACTTTGACCGGAGGGAGGTAACATATACCCTGATAATTTATGTGTAAGTACCACGGTATTTTACATATCGAAGACCTTATAACTTGTGTACAAAACACAGTGGTAACTTTGAAGGGATGTAGTTATTGAAGCATAGATACCTAGTACGTTCTATGTAAATAGCACGGTAAGTTATGCAACGCAAGCCTGATAACTTGCATACGAATACCATGGTAACTTTGTCCTGAGGAGAAATCATGTGGTATACGTGAAGAAGTGGCAATTTTCTCAGGGGTGGGCACACGAGATGTGCGGGAGAAGCAGGTTTCTCGGGTGAGCCTACGGGGTCGTTTGGGAGGAGGCGAGGTCAAAGGACGAGGGATCGTATGGTATTTTAAAATGAGAGAAGTAGAGGTGTGGCAGTTTTGCTTATATGGCACACGTGTGCCAAATATCACAGTCCTTTCATCATATACCTATCTGGTTTCGCAAAAATTGATATATTTTTGCACAAACTCGATCAAAGTTTGAGATAAATTTTTTTTTTGCGAGTAAACTTTAAAATAGTTTGACCCTCTAACAAAGTTGAAAGTGCAGTCTTTCAAGGACAGAGAGACTATGAAACAATTGTACTAGAAAACTCAAATTGATGGGCAGTTATCTTGATGCATCTGACTTAGTTATTGAAGTCTTTTCTTTACCTATATTCTCTACCTAATAATAAAGCATGGTGGGTTTCTGTCGTCCGTCACCCTTATTTGCAAAAAAGTCCCTGCAGTTTGTTGAAATCAACCCGCAGTCCATCTTTAAGTCATACCGAACCGTTTTTTTAGTTTTCTCAGAAACCCCCCTGAGATTTAGGTAATCAACCCGCCGTCCATATTTAAGTCAAATGAATCGTTTTTTTGTGTTTTAACAGAAAACTCCCTGACCTTTCGGTTAATCAATCCACAGTTTATCTAAAACAAAATTGTCTATATCTTTTAAATCATAACTCCGATTTTAACATATTATATATGAAATTTGATTAAAAAAATGTGTAGAATCCAAATATGTTGTTACTTTTAGCTGTTAAATATTTCTAAACTATTAATTTGGATGCAAACTTAATCTATAGTGCACAGTCTGTTTTTTTCCGCACTGGTGGCGATCCAAATTACAAATAAACACACATTAAAACCAGATTGAGAGGGAAAAAAACATTGATAACCACGCATGCACAACTCTGAAAAAGCTCGCGGAAAAAAACAACATTTTTCTCATCTTATTCTCAGCGATTGTGTGCGTGCGAGCGCACGTGTGTGTGTGTGTGTGTGAGAGAGAGACGCCTTAGGACTGACCACATTCAAATGCGTTTTCGTTATGTGAGCATTGAGACCACCGTCGGAAACACAAATGTGATGCCATTTTAAAATAAAGAACGTCTATGTATCAAGGTCTCGAGTCGTCGTTATTGGGTTAAGAGCGTGTGTTTTTTTATGTCCCGTTGCAACGCACGGGCTCTTTTGGTACTAATAAACTAGCTATTGATTCTGGTCGTCCGTCGTGGTTGTTTTTCAAAAAAGCCCCTCGGTTTACAGGAAATCAACCCGCAGTCCCTGTTTTAGTGGCATCCAGAGAAAACGTTTCACTTCTAAAAAAACCTATAGGCATTTCAATTCAGTCTGCAGTCCTCCCCTTCCTCTTATCCACTTTGCGCCGGCGGCTACGCCCTTTCCGTCGTGCACCGGCGGCCGCCGTGCCTCGCGCGGGAGGATGGAGGACGTTTGCTGGGGCGTGTGCGGCGGAGACGGCGCAGCGAGGCGAGGCAGTGGCGGTGGTTGACCGACCGTCGTGCCTCGCGTGGGAAGGATGGACGACGCTCGCCGGGGCGTGTGCGGGCGAGACGGCTTCTGCCGAAGTGGAGCAGAAGAGGACCCGAAGGCAAGGAGGCAGGGTGAGTACGCTGTGCACCAGCGCCGCCTTCGTCCTCCACCTCCTCCTAAAGCGCGCGCTCGCCGCGGGCACTGGTGGTGGCGTGGCGGTCCTCGCCCTCGCGCACCCGTACTCGCACGTCGACCGCGTCCTCTGCAAGATGGTAAGCGCCCCGGCCGCTCATCCACATTTCCTCGGCAGCAGGGCCACCCTTGCGGACCACGCGGCGGCGGTGACGCTCTTCGGGCACCCCCGCGGCCAGCTGAGCCTGGCCATCTATGAGGACACCCGGGCGCCACCGGCGTTCCTCGTCGAGCTGCCCATGCTCGCGGCTGGGCTGCACAGGGGGGGATGACCACAGGACCTTGAAGCTGGCACTGGAGAGCGACACCCGCAGCGCGCGGCGACCACTCCTGTCCAACGACGAGCGGCACGTGCTGCAGCTGCTGGGCGCCGGGGTGCTGCCGCTGCCGCCTGCTGACGGCGTCCTACTCCCGTGTCTGATTAGGATTGAAGAGTGCTGAACGTGTCCTTGGCCAACACAGATTAATGTAATGCCCGACCCGGATTTGACTTGACTGCTATAAGAGGGAAGGGTCCTGGGCCTGAATCTCCATCAGGTGCGTCCTTGGACCATAGTCTCCATCAAATTCTGTCAAAAATTTCACGAAGCGTCCAATGTCGCCGCCGAGTTCGCCGGAGGAACAAGAACATCCGTGAGCGGTCCAATGTCGTCTGCAGCGGCTACAGGAGAGGTATTGTTTCTATCCCCTTGAATGCTAAACACCCGATGAAATCCCCTGTTTTAGTTATTGTTTCCATCCCTCGGCTCCGTCTGCGATTCTGCTATTTCTTCAGTTATCAATTAGCTTTGCAGTGGCATACACATGATGAATAGTTATCTCGGCGTGTACTACAAACAACTTATGTTGGATATGTGTGCTCATGGCCTGATTTTGTTATACGGAGGAGAAGTCTGACACTCTGACTGTGAGCTCATCTATTTACTCTGCTGTATACACAGTGTTCGTTCAGTTCAACCACTATCATCTATTGGAATTTTAGCTGCTTAGTATGTAGTAGAAGTAGCATGTATCAGGTTGTGTGTTGGCATCATAAGAGACTTGTATTATTCTACCAATTTTAAATCTTTTCCAGTATAAGATATCCTCTGAGTTCATCAAGCTTCACGATGTGGTGATCCGCTAGGATGGGTGACATTTATCTCTCTTCCTTGCATCTCATGCTTTGATTTGGGTGTTGTTTGGTTTGTTCAGATTGATCACTATGTTCTCGAGCGACTAATCAATGTTGTGGAATATTAGAAAGATTTTCCTATTGATTTTTGGCTTGTTCTTCTTCATTGTCTCATTGATGTTTGTGTGACAGGAATCTGTTAGATGAATAATTTGTGTAGAACATTCTTCTGGGTCCCATGCATTTGATTTCTGTAACATTGCAAAGATCTATGTCTGCTCCTGTTCACATTTTTGTTATGAATGTCATACCACAGAGTCCCTTTTAGTATCAATTCATGATTATTATTCTCTTTCTAATTTCGTTTTTCGTCTGTTATTTTGTTGGTTGTTAGATTTCGTGTTGATGAGAGAGGAACAGAATGTCAGTTGTTCAGTACTTCATGCAAAGATACTACTACAATCTGCAGTACTACTTGGCGCCTGCAGTCTAGAAGTGATTCACGGCCTGTATATTTGCCTACGGAGGCACTGTATCCATGCTCGCTGTTTACTAAAAATTAGACATCCGATGCTCATATTTTAATTAGACATCGGATGTTCAGTGTATTCTACAAATTGACTGTGGGCGTGCAACATTGTTGAAGGGCAAAGGTACTCTAAGAAGCTGAATGATAAACAGGTCACCAACATACTTAGATCTTCCTTGGGTTTGTGCAGGACATGTCTGGTTTCACAAAGTCAGTTTCACTTTCACGAAGACAGCGGAAATACAGAAAAAGGAAAGCACGTGGATTTAGAAATTTCAGCATTGTAGAGCTCAGTTGAAATGGAAAACGAGATTTATAGCATCCAGCCAGAGTGGTGATTCGATTTTTGATGATTGGTACTTTGGTTGTGAGGTCGATGAAGACATGAAATGGATTTGGGTGGGGCAGTGGGTTTGCTCGCGAGGAGGTGGGAAGGACGAAGATACTGGAAGAACCTTGAGATGATGGTTATATTACTGACTCAATCCTTTATTAGCTCTATTTTGTGTGGATCTTTCAGGTGCATGAATGGTAACTTGTGCAAAACTACGCTTCCCTTGTCATTTGATAATTTTTATCTTTATGGTGCTCATAACATATGTTTCATCTATACTTATAGGAGTTTGTTACCTTCATTTGGTCGAAGAATAAGATGTGGGTAATATATGCATTGCCGACTTAGGTTAACATTTTTTGAACAGAATTTCTATAAATTTTATATAGGTATTGTGCTGAAGTCCGTGAAATAGGTTAATGGCCGAGAGTGTTTATAAGTTATCAAGTCGAGCACATAAGTCTGGAAGTAGCTAATTTTCCTACTGAAAAGTAGATAGAGATTTCTGAAGACATGAGGCATTAATACATAGTATACATAGCCGTCTTATGAATTCTATGATTCTTCATACCTTGAGGCTGTTAAACATCTATGCACCTTTCATTAGATGAGGTACATCCAAATTGGGTCTGTTTATAACTTTGATGAAAAAAAAATTATCTTCCCTTAGATGGTCAAGGTTCTAGAGCTCATTGCTATGAAAGAAGGCATATATTTGATTCACGGAATTGCCAGTAGTATTGGAGTGAGCGTGAGTATCAATTGCTCTGAGAGGAAATCATGAACCACGATCAGAATATTCTCTCACTGAAATATATCTGATCTGTGTGTGTATCCTGGCCACTTGATTACCAAGTACTGCCGTTTGTCTTGCCATTTGATTTCTCATATGAAGCTACTAATTTTGACAATTCCTTTTATTTTACAATGCTATTGCTTATGTTTTCCTGTGGAAAATAAACTAGAGTGAATTAACGATTTGTTTTTCTTTAGGTGTTGTCGGTCGGGTGTCCTCTGCTACTGAAGTTTTACCACCATCTGGTGGTGCTTGAGAGCAGAGACGGCATACTTTCATCAACAGTGGCCAAACCCCCAGCGCCACTGGTGCTGTACACCCCTGTACCCCTCGACATCCAGTGCCTCGCGTCTACCCAACATGAACACCTCCTCAATATGTACATCTCTGAATTTTGCCATTGCTAGAGAAAGTAGAGCATTGTTTTACTGTAGCTATAATTTGAGTTTAGAAGATATACTCCTCTCTTTTTGACGTCAATTTTTTCAGTTGACTTCTCCGTCCAGTCTCGTGTCTTTCTCTTTAGCAGGGATCAGTGAGTACTAAACGAGTTAAAATGTCCTTCTCATTTTCATATTTCTTCCTTTTCCTTACTACTTTTGTGGATCCAAATCTCATGATGGCTCTATGTCTGTTCTTTTTGTTGACATGGATTTTACCCTGAAAATTTTCTTCTGATCTACAATGTTCTGCCATCTAAATTTGTCTGTATATTGTGAATGAGTAGACACTGGCGCCGTAGAAACCCAATCGGATGAAATTACGGACTACAAAGAGGTGTAATTATTAATTAGTTTCTTATTTTTATCAATTGGATTATGACCGAAGTGAAGAACTTATGTGGACAGTCTGGCAGATTTCAGTGGCAAGTTTTTTGTACAACTACAGTAGCAGTTTTCAGAAATTTGTAGAGCACATGATTTACAAGAACAAGATATTCTGTCAAGATGTGTACTTTTTACCCATTGCACTAATCTTTTGCTTTGAGCTCTAAAAGAAAGTACTTCCTTTGGAATCGTGCACTCACAAGTATAACATCTCCATTTCGTTATTTTTTGTTCTTCCGTCAGTAGTATTTCTTTTAGCTACTATTTTCCCTTGGATAAATCACTCATGCTATTTTAATGAGGTTCATTCTAGCCGTTTGCTCACGAGAACAGAAAAAATTTATCTGTTGGCTAAATGAAAGTACATTCTTTGAATTTGACACTTTTTCCTGCACTCGCAGGTATAATCTCTCCATTTCCTGGATTTTTTATTCTTCCGTTAGTAGTATTTCTTTTAGCTACTTTCTGCCATAGCATAAATCGCTCATGCTATTTTAGTAAGATCCACTCTTGCTCTATGATCACTAGAACGGAAAGCAAATATTATCTGCTTATTTTAGCATCGCATTTCGCTCACAGTATTCATGGTCACAGATAAAACAGTAATAAACTCCTTTCTCTGTCAAACTTACGGAGTACAAAGTTGTCATGCCTGATCAGCAAAAGGTTTGTGCTTCTTTGGCACGTATATATCACAGTAGAGTATATGATTTTCACATTTCTTAATTTAAAATTTTCCTTTTTTGGCATAGCCATGGATATCAACAATCAGTCAAGCAAAGAAATATTCATGGGAGATATAAAGGGATCCACAAGAATGTGCACTGTATGGCACTACCCTTTTGTCATGGAGCCACTATCACATTTTGGTCAGCAATCAGTTCAAGCAATTCTCAGCGCCATTAGTCAGAAGTTGAAATTTACATCTAAATGAACAATACATCAAGCAACAGAAGAAAAAGTGGTAATCTCTTTTTCTTGGCACCAAGATGCCATACAAGCATTCAGACTTCGGTATCGCACAAGCAGTTTGTATATGAATGGTGTGCCATATCGTTTTAACATGGACACTTCAAAAGAATATATGCCAAGAGTGGTCGCTGATCACTATGATTATAGTAGTCCTAAAGAGTTTGACTCTGCGTTTCTGTTCACATGTAGTTGATGTTTTAGCCTTTTAGAAGTATATGGCGTTGCTTAAATTACGTTTCTTTTGGCAACAACATATGAAATGGAGAAATTTTTAGGTTTAGGATAAATTGTTCTAGATTTTGAGAAGATTGTTACAGATGCATGAGAAAAATGTCCCAAGTTTAGGAAATTAACTATCCATATTTTCGGTTCTTGGTTAATAAGCTGGTCACAATAGTTTTTTTATTTTCTAAGCAAGCTGGTCACAATAGTTGATGTGAACAATTACTCATGTAATAGGCTATGCTTTGGGGTGTGATGATTTTTTTCTCCCGGTGCAACGCACGGGCATTTTTACTAGTTGTCTCAAAAAAAGAACGTACGAGGGTAACAGCAGTAACACCAGGCTGAAGCTACGGCGTGCAACGAGGCCAGTGAAGTCGCGGGCGAGATGGGGCTTTTTTTTGCGATAGAAAGAGAGTTTTTATTTCATACTAGTAGAACGCCCGTGCGTTGCCACGGGCTTTTGACAAAATTTAAGATGTCATTCATGGAACTAAAATAGCTAAGAACAATGTTGTCTCAGCTAACACACTTTTTTTATAATCAGCTAACACCCATATACTATCAAACACAATAATATTATCTAGATTGTATTTGTGACGTTTTGGACTCAGATAGATGAATAAATGAAACAAAACCCATTCCAACTAAAGTTTTTCTTAGTTGAAAGAAATGGGTTGTGTTGTATTCATTCATATCAGCATGTTCCGAGTCCAAAACATCACGAATGCAATACAATGATTCGCACAAGCCTCCTTCGCAATTCAATGAGCAGCTCTATTAGCCGAGCGTCTCACCCATGCCACCCTGAACTCTTCCCTTGATCGCATGCACTCTTTTACCTCCTCAACAATAGGGCCATAGATTGATCTATCAATTTTTAGCTTCTTAATAACTTAGAGCATCTACAACCAAACCCCCTAATTTCTCCCTAAACGTCTAAAACGTCTGCCCGGCCAGTGCCCGGTCAAAAAAGTAACCCAACCGGACCCCTCAATTTATCCCCAAATGTTTGTACTGACCAACATACCTCTGGGGGCATGAGGCCGCTCAGTCCCACTTGCAGCCACCCAATCTTTCTTTCTCTCTCACGTGGAGCACGGAATGATGCCGGCACAAGGAAGGAGGTGCCTCGCGACGATGACGAGGTGAGCTGAGGAGGCTACTGACAACATGGACGACGAAGGAGGAGGCGTCCGACGATCTCCCGCAGCCACCGCGTGTGCCTGCTGGCCGCAACCGCATGCAGCCGCGGGTGCACTAAAGGGCTACAATGCATATAACTTATTCATATAAATGATTAAGGTTGTCTTCAAGATTGAAGCTCATTTCTTCCTCATTCATCCAGGTGTTTTTTTTTTGAAACTTCGATCACTTTATTGGATCAAATAACTGTTACATCGTCCACCAAGCCTTTTACAATAAAATCAGGCGGTTCCTCAACCCATAGTGAAAGTGACGGCCCTGCCATCCTAGCTAGGTCGTGAGATACAAAATTTGCCTCTCTAGGGCAGTGGACAAATGTGATCGAAGTATAACCTATAAGAAGGACCAAACAATCCGAATAAATCGCCGCTGCACCTGAAGCCGTGAAGCCTCCATTCTGCATGGTATTGATCACCTCGAGACAGTCGGACTCAACCACAAGCTTACATATCCCCAGTTGTTGCGCCAATAGCAATCCATGTCGAAGTGCATAGGCTTCCACCGTCCCTGCATCTGCAACATGCTCCAGTTGTTCATTAGACGCCGCAACGAATCCTCCCTTGTGATCCCGTAGAATAGCACCAACAGCTCCCTGGAGGGAGTGTGCCCTGAATGATGCATCTACATTTAGCTTCACGAAGCCTTCAAGCGGCTTTGTCCAACCACTCTTCCTTGGTTCAACAGTTTTCTTCATGGCCTTAAGGTAGTTAGCAGTTAGCGCCGCAATCGCCAACGCTCACCGCGCCGAAAGTTTTCCTCATTCATCCAGGTGTGTTAGGGGTGCCTAGTAGGCTTCCCAAATTTTGGTGCTTCCCTAATCCAAAACATATTTGGGGGAGAAATGTGGTTGTCCGGATTATCCATCATGTTATCTCCAACACGAGGGCCCAACACTAAAACCCCATCCCTCGACACACCTTTCCCTTTTTTCTGCCGGACCCTCCCTTCGGTTTCAAAAACCCCACATCGCAACAGAAAATACATGCAAAGGGAGATCAGCTTTTTTACTTAATTGAGCTACACAGAGACGATGGCAAGAACAAGTTCAGAAGTGCTACTACATCCAAAGAAGATCATATCTCAGAGTGAGAAACACTACAACAAAATTGCCCCGTTTTGGTTAATTCTCGTGGAAAGGACGAGAAACTATGATGTTAGCTTTCATCCAAGAGTCAGCATTATTCATTTCCTACAAACATATTATGCACATCAGAACTTAATATGAACACGAATGATTTTTTTAACAGACATTGAAGTGTGTGTTTGATCGCTTTTTAGCATGGGAATATAATATTGCCCATGCATTTGCTAAGGGCAACAAAAACCAAGGCAAATTTCTTTTGTTAATACAGACTAACCAGATTTCTTAACACGAGAATTCTGCCTTATTTTAATTCTGCAAAATACAACCCATATTTTTCGACAAATATAAAATTATGGTTGGTACACTTAATGTGGATTGACAATCCGGGCAAGCTGCAGCATGACAAAAAGGAACACTATTACATCATACATGAGGATGGGGTTTAGTTTACAAATTCCAAATCATACAGGTCACACCAATAAATTGAATTTTTATACAAGAGAAATGGTAGAGCATCTCACACCTTGTTTTCTTCTAAAGAATGCCGAGGTCCACTGAATACTAATTATCAGTAACAGACAATAAGTTTATTGTACTTAACTTGAAAGACTTGTGTTCTTCGTAAAATGCATTAAGATGAAGAATGTGTTGGACCAGTCATAAGGTGAACACAATAGGAAGAGAAAGCAACACAAAAATCTCTTTACCCGCCATCAGAAGAGATCTCAAAACGAGTCGTCCTGCTGTAGCTTGATGGTTAAAATACAATACATCAGTCGAGTATTTGAACCCAAACGAGCTGACAGCCTAAACCTTCACCCTCAGTTATGTTTGCAACATAGTCAACTCCTATTCCCACCCTTCATTTGGCTTCATAGATTCTTCCTTTCCGACCTTGATACTGTAACCACTCATGGGAAGCAGACAATCCTCTACCAGTACGTGCATCGTCAACTTGGCCGTGCGCAGTGAGGCCCATGAAGGCAATGTCTTTCTCCACAAGGAAGATGAAAAAAAGTGCCGCTCTCGCTTGGCTGAACCCTTTCTTCCTGCAGACCAGTTTGGACGTCATCCATACGATGATCCATTACGCAATGATCGAACAAAACACACATGCATACCTCAAAGTAATAAATCTCCAACCAAATTTTGTGTACTCACACTCGATCACCATTACCAAAGATTAATATCAGAAAAGGGCAATGATACTTCAGAGAGGAAGGCGCAACTTCCCTAAGAAATGAAGATAATGTATGCATGACAAGCATAAATGCAGGTCACTACTGGTGAAAATGAACTTAGACAGTATTACAAATCTGACGACAAACAGGAGCAATGTCAGCTGATGCACTTTACACATTTTATACTCTCATACACGGCAAAAACAATGGTAACATCACATTTGTAGCCAAATGCCAGTAGTAAAGTAACATCCAATTATGCTTAGCCAGAGCTAAGAACTGAGGTGTTTCAGAGTAATATACCTCCACGAGTACGTAACGTAGAAGCAGATCTCCAATCATTGAATTGCTTGAACTGTGATAGGAGCCAAAAAAGTATATTAAAGTATAATGATTAGCTAGTGTTACAGACTAAAAGTACTATTGTATTCTCCCCCTACTATCTTTCAAATAATTACTTAATCAAATTGGAGAAGGTTAAGAACTTGCAGATTTTTCCATTACTGAATTTTGCTTGATGCTCGCAATGTGGTAACAACCTACATTATTTAATTTTTAGCCTACATTAAATTTGGATCATTTGATAAATCTCACAGCAAAGTCAGCATTCAACAATGGCACCCACAACACAAAAGTCAAAATTTGTACCCCTAATATACATCTGGAACTCAATTAAAAAGTATGTGATTCACGATGTTGCCGTCGTCGAGGTGAAAAACACGTCCATATTCCTCTCTGCCTTGCTGCTCACCATCTTGACGAACCTAACATGCAGACCACCCAACCATCATGTAAGAAGCCAAATTTATAACCTTCCATTTTTGTTTACATCAGTTGAATAATATTCGTGGTTCAAACAAACCTACTCGTAACTCGCACATTGTGCTTCTTTACATTGTAGCCTTGGTTAAGTGTACCTTCATGGTGCAGGAAAAATACAATTCAGGTTAAAAAAGGGTCTCGAAACACTATAGGATATGTTATTTCAATTTGGAATAAATTCCATGGCAGCTGAGTAATAAGCATGTAGATTATTTATCAACTCGTCGACCAAAAAAGTTAGAGCAAGCAGGGTTTCGATGTCATGTTCCATCAGCCAAGCCCCCTCCATGGCATACAGATTATTCTTCTTAGGCAATAAAATGGACTACACCCTTTTCTCACTCAGTTGTGCGCCGGCAGTTTGGTATTGTAGACTGCCAAACATATATGATTAGATTTATTTTCATATTACATATTTTGGGTATTGTAGACAAATAGTTTTCTCTATAAACTTGATCAAAGTTTGACTTTTCAAAAAATCTATACGCACTGCACTATGAAACGGAGGGAGTAGTCTTACTCCAGCCGAAAGTTTAGTAGTCAAACAACACCGACCAATTGATTGATTCAAGCTGAGCATGGCCACCACCACCCACGTCGTGCTATTCCCATTCCCCGTGCAGGGCCACTTCCCACGCATGCTCACCATCACACCCATCTTTATCACACTCAGACGTATTGATAAGAAAACGTTATAGTTGATAAAGAAATTGTTATGTAATAACCAAAAAAGGTTGCCTCTACACCCAAAGCAACATGACCATGATACCTGCACACATGGAGCGATCAGGCTCAAGAGCATCTCATACCTGGCATCAGCGGACCAAACCCGCTTGAAACCAGGCATCAGACAACATCGTACAGTTCCAGCCGAAGCCACAACTGAATCCAAGGCAATACAACGACGGTGGAACTGATGCGACGGCCATTGGGGCGATGAGTCAGCAGTCGGCAACGAGGGATCGACTGCTTCACGCGTGTCCACAGACACACACAAACAGAGAAAGAGAAAGGGGGAGAGAGAGAGATGGGGATAGTACCAAATCTGAAGCAACCTGTAGCCAAGCTACCAAAAAAATCCATCGACGGCAGTTCAGTTCCCATGCCAGCCCGACCAATCTCTCAACCAGAACGCGTGACGTGCCCCGCCGCTCGGTCCTGAGTCCGCACCATCGCGGACGCCTCCAGCACCGGCAGGATCCCCTCATCCTCAAGGGATCACAAACCCTGCAGCAGCGAGGGGAACTGGCCTCGAGGAGCGGCGACCCGGCACGCCCATGGGAGGGGAGCCTGGCCAGCGCCGGCGGCGGCGACGTGGAGGCGGCCGCTCCACTCGGTCCTCGGCGGTGGCGGATCATCTCGGATCTCGGCGGTGGCAGAGGCCGCGGCGGCGTCTCCCCCTCGGACGGCGGCGGCGGCGTCTCCCCCTTGGACGGCTGCGGCAACAATAGATGGGTTCGATGGGATCGAGAGACGCGGCGGCGACGTCTCCCCTCTGACGGCGGCAGCAACGAACGATGGGATCGAGAGGAGTTGGCAAAGAAGGATGGGGTCGATGAAGTTTTTTTTGCTGGGTGTGGGTTTTTTTGGGTGGCTGCGTGGGATTGGGTGGGGTGGGGAGGGGACGAAAAAAACCGAAGGTGGGAGGATGACGAAAAAAACCCAGCGAAAATAAATCGCGGAGACTATTCACCAAGTCGTCCATTAGAAGTAGAGATGCATAGGGTTACAATCAAGAGGCACCAAATCCTCAATACAAGTGATTTTTAATCCGACCCTTTACAATTGGTTAATGCTATCAATTCTGGAGACTATGATCTTTTCATCCATTGGTGTTCTGTTGCGGGAAGCAAGGAGCATGTGCTACGCATTCTTGGATGCTTTTGAATTTTATTTCTGTACAAACGTTCTTGTAACACTGTAGCTCATAGGATCTCCTTTTGGTTATCGTATTGGTGTGTTGTGCACCTCGTGGAAGGAACAAGTTCCAGATTTTTGTAGAAGACCTGGTGGCTAGGGATTCTACTGCGCAGGTTTAAGGTTTGGAATGGATATTCCAGTTCAAAAATAAAACAGCAATAACCACTAGGCTAGCTACGCCGCTAGGTGCACGGTTGCTTTTTTTTCTTCCTTTTATTACTTTCCTCGGTGACTTTTTTCAGTTTTGATGATTTAAAAAAAATCTATGAACTTCTTAAAAATTTGATGAACTTTTTTTCAAAATCTGTGAACTTATTTTCAAATTCTATGATTTTTTTTATCAAATTCGATGAACTTTTTCTAGATTTCGACGAACTTTTTTCAACTTTCATTAACTTTTTTCAAATTCGATGAACGTTTTTTCAAATTTGAATTAACTTTATTCAAAATCGATGAACTATTTTTCAAAATTGCTGAACTTTTTAAAAAATTGTGAATTTTTTTGAAAATCAATGAATTTTTTAGTTCATTATATTTTTCAGTTCGTGATTAGTTATGAAATATGTGAACTTTCAAATTTTCTTCCCAAAAAAATCACGTTTTCCCAAGTCTGTGTGCAACAAATAGCGCGGCTTTACTTATTCTTAAAATCTTTCGCGCTGGAAATATTCACGAGCGATTGCTTGAGATACCGAAGAACAAATCTCGGGCTAGTAACATACCGATGACAAAGGGAACAACGTATGTTGTTATGCGGTTTGACCGATAAAGATCTTCGTAGAATATGTAGGAGCCAATATGAGCATCCAGGTTCCGTTATTGGTTATTGACTGGAGACGTGTCTCGGTCATGTCTACATTGTTCTCGAAACCGTAGGGTCCGCATGCTTAAAGTTCGGCGACGATCAATATTATGAGTTTTAGTGTTTTGATGTACAGAAGGTAGTTTGGAGTTTCGGATATGATCACGAACATAACGATGAGTCTCGAAATGGTTGAGACGTAAAGATCGATATATTGGACGACTATGTTTGGACACCGGAAGGGTTCCAGGAAGTTTTGGGCATATACCGGAGTACCGGGGGGTTACCGGAACCCCCCGGGGAGTTAATTGGGCCTCATGGGCCTTAGTGGGAGAAGAGGAGGGGCGGCCAGGGCAGCCGCGCGCCCCCTCCCCCTCTAGTCCGAATTGGACAAGGAGGGGGGGCGCCCCCTTTTTCCTTCTCTTCCTCTCTCCCTTTCTTCCCTTCTCCTACTCTTACTTGGAAGGGGGGGAGTCCTACTCCCGGTGGGAGTAGGACTCCTCATGGGGCGCGCCTAGGGAGGCCGGCCTCCTCGCCCTCCTCCACTCCTTTATATACGGGGAGGGGGGCACCCCTTGGAGACACAACAATTGATCATTGATCTCTTAGCCGTGTGCGGTGCCCCCTCCACCATAATCCACCTCGATAATATCATAGCGGTGCTTAGGCGAAGCCCTGCGGCGGTAGCATCATCATCACCGTCATCACGCCGTCGTGCTGACAAAACTCTCCGGCGAAGCTCTGCTGGATCGGAGCTCGCGGGATGTCATCGAGTTGAACATGTGCT
This sequence comes from Triticum monococcum, assembly GCA_034509565.1. Taxonomy (NCBI): domain Eukaryota; kingdom Viridiplantae; phylum Streptophyta; class Magnoliopsida; order Poales; family Poaceae; genus Triticum; species Triticum monococcum. Next base: position 36,665,324 of record CM067842.1, read on the forward strand.
GAACTCGGAGGTGTCGTGCCTTCGGTACTTGAATCGGTCGGATAGTGAAGACGTACGACTACATCAACCGCGTTGTGCTAACGCTTCCGCTTTTGGTCTACGAGGGTACGTGGACACACTCTCCCCTCTCGTTGCTATGCATCACCATGATCCTGTGTGTGCGTAGGAATTTTTTTGAAATTACTACGTTTCCCAACACATGTTACGGTACTCACAAACCTTAACACAAGTATTTCTCAAATTCACAATTACTTACTAGCATGACTCTAATATCACCATCTTCATATATCAAAACAATCATAAGGAATCAAACTTTTCATAGTATTCAATGCACTTTATATGAAAGTTTTTATCCTCTTGGATGCCTATCATATTAGGACTAATTTTATAACCAAAGCAAATTACCATGTTGTTCTAAAGATTCTCAAAATAATATAAGTGAAGTACGAGAGTTCATCAATTTCTATAAAATAAAACCACCTCCGTGCTCTAAAAAGATATAAGTGAAGCACTAGACCAAAATTGCCTAGCTCAAAACATATAAGTGAAGCACATAGAGCGTTCTAATAAATCATGATTCATGCGTGTCTCTCCCAAAAGGTGTGTACAACAAGGGTTGTGGCAAACTAAAAAGCAAAGACTCAAATCATACAAGACGCTCCAAGCAAAACACATATTATGTGGTGAATAAAAATATAGCCTCAAGTAAAATTACCGATAGATGAAGACGAAAGAGGGGATGCCTTCCTGGGGCATCCCCAAGCTTAGGCTCTTTGGCCTCCTTGAATATTACCTTGGGGTGCCTTGGGCATCCCCAAGCTTAGGCTCTTGCCACTCCTTATTCCATAGTCCATCAAATCCTTACCCAAAACTTGAAAACTTCACAACACAAAACTCAACAGAAAATCTCGTAAGCTCCGTTTGTATAAGAAAATAAATCACCACCTTTGGTACTGTTGTGAACTTATTCTTTATTTATATTGGTGTAATATCTACTGTATTCCAACTTTTCCATGGTCCATACCCCCCAATGCTAGCCATAGATGCATCAAAATAAGCAAACAACACGCGAAAAATAGAATCTGTCAAAAACAGAACAGCCTGTAGTAATCTGGATAGTTCGCATATAACTCCAAAAATCCTGAAAAATTAGGAAGTGCTAGGCAATTTGTATATCAATCTACTATAAAAAAATTCAGAATTTTTAGACGCTTCTGTGATTTTTAAAAATTCTAGGGCCGGGCGCATAAGTTTTTGTTTTTTAGCAAGATTAAATCAACTATTACCATAAGCTATTTCAAAGGTCTTACTTGGCACAAACACTAATTAAAACACAAAACCACATCTAACCAGAGGTTAGATGAAATATTTATTTCAAAACAAAACCTAAAAAGCAAAAACAAAAATAAAATTGGGTTGCCTCCCAACAAGCGCTATTGTTTAACGCCCTTAGCTAGGCATAAAACACGAATAGATCTAAGTGTTATCATCTTTGGCATGCAATCCATAAGTGGCTCTCATAATAGATTCATTAGTCAATTTAATTTTCTTTTTAGGGAAGTGTTCCATGCCTTTCCTTCACGGAAATTGAAATCTAATATTTCCTTCTTTCATATCAATAATTGTACCAACGTTCTAAGAAAAGGTCTATCCAGGATAATAGGACATGTAAGATTGCAATCTATATCAAGAACAATGAAATCTACAGGCACATAATTCCTATTAGCAACAATCAGAACATCATTAATTCTTTCCATAGGTTTCTTAATAGTGGAATCCGTAAGATGCAAATTTAAGGAACAATCATCAAATTCACTGAAACCTAACATATCACATAAAGTTTTCGGAATCGTGGAAACACTAGCACCCAAATCACACAAAAGCATAGCTCTCATAATCTTTAATTTTAATCTTAATAGTAGGTTCCCACTCATCATAAAGTTTTCTAGGGATAGAAACTTCCAATTCAAGCTTTTCTTCAAAAGATTGCATCATAGCATCAACGGTATGTTTAGTAAAAGCTTTGTTTTGATTATAAGCATGAGGAGAATTCAACATGGATTGCAACAAGGAAATACAATCTATTAAAGAACAATTATCATAATTAAATTCCTTGAAATGACTCAGATGTAAAACTTACAGGAAGCTCTTCATCCGCTGAGGCGCTCCTCGAAGAAGACTCCCGACAGGCCGGGACTCCTCCTTGGAGACTCCTCACTCCCTTCCCTCTACTTTAACACTAAACTACTAAGTAGTCTTTTCTTCCTAAGATACATGCTAAGGGAGGTGAATTCAGCCTCTATTTATAGTGGGAGATGGAGTAGGGGCTGTTGTGGTTCTAAGTTTGACAGTGAGGTAGGGGGGTATGTATGAAGAGGCTAGACCTTAGCTATTGGGAAGTTGTAAGCACGCAAGGTTTACGAGTTCAGGCCCTTCTCTGAGGAAGTAACAGCCCTACGTCTCGGTGCCCGGAGGCGGTCGATTGGATTATGCGTGAGTAAGATCACAGGGGTGCGAACCCTTCATACTGAGGAGGGGGGTGGCTTATATAGAGTTCGCCAGCCCTCTCCTGCCCTCAGTAATGCAGGGTTTAAGGTACATTTAAGGTGGGCGTTACTGATAACGTCCCTAATAAAGCGTCATGATGATCATAAAGACTACTTAATAGCTGACCGTTTGCCTGCGGAGTGACTTGAGGTCTCCTGGCGGTCGAGTGGTTGGCTTGTTGGTCAAGTGATAGCTTCTTGGTCGAGTGTCTTGGACCCGTCGAGTGGGATACCTTCGAGTTGATTGAAAGGTGACTTCCTCTAAGGATGTCCTATGGTAGGGCTCTTAGGACGGGTCCGTGCCCCTACCGTAGGTACATGCCTTCATCATTAGCCCCCGAACAGATCGAGGCTGGAGTGAGAAAAGGGGTTAGGGACCTTTCCAATCGACCCTTCGGGTTATTATAGGTGCTTCGTTCTGGGTCAACTGTCACGGATGACGTTATTAACCTCTTTCAGTCGCCTTGATCCGTTCCAGGCCTTTAGTCGAATGGATTCTTCTACCTGCGAGGCATCGAGCGCCGGCGTGCGCGGGATTTCTGTTTCGCGAAGTTGTTTTGCATCCGGCGGAGATCGCGGGATTCGGATTTTTTGGGAAGCGCGCGGGACGGGGGCGGCCGCAGTAATCGGGAGCGACAGCGCGAAGGCTCCTGGATCCCCGCGCCGCCTTTTTCGCCACGTACAGTGCGCGCGCCTGCCACGGGATTTGACTGGATAGCTCGGGCCTACCTGCCAGCCACTCGGGAGTGGCCCCTTATAAATAGTTGGCCCGGAGCCTCTCTTCAGTATGCGTGCTCATCTCTTCTGCTCCTCTCTCTGTCTCTCCGTCGCCTCCTCCGCTTCCTCCGCTCTCGCCCCGCCACCACAAAACCAGCCTGAGACCTTGCCAAGCGACAATGGTGAAGGGCAAGACGACCGCTCTGGAGCGCGCGAAGAAGGCGGCGGCCGGGAAGGGGAAGAAGTCTGTGTTGGGGAACGTAGTAATTTCGAAAATTTTCCTACGCACACGCAAGATCATGGTGATGCATAGCAACGAGAGGGGAGAGTGTTGTCTACGTACCAACGCAGACCGACTGCGGAAGCGATCACACAACGTAGAGGAAGTAGTCGTACGTCTTCTTCCCGATCCGACCGATCCAAGCACCGTTAATCCGGCACCTCCGAGTTCTTAGCACACGTTCAGCTCGATGACGATCCTCGGGCTCCGATCCAGCAAAGCGTCGAGGAAGAGTTCCGTCAGCACGACGGCGTGGTGACGATCTTGATGTACTACCGACGCAGGGCTTCGCCTAAGCACTGTAACGGTACGATCGAGGTGGAATTTGGTGGCAGGGGGCACCGCACACGGCTAAGGAACGATCTCAAGGATCAACTTGTGTGTCTTGGGGTGTCCCCTGCCCCCGTATATAAAGGTTGGAGGAAGGGGGGCCGGCCGGCCAGGGAGAGGGAGGCGCAGGGGAGTCCTACTCCTACCGGGAGTAGGACTCCCCCTCCAATCCTATTCCAATTAGGACTCTCGGGGAAAAAGGAGAAAGAGGGGGGGCCGGCCCCTTCTCCTAGTCCTACTAGGACTTGGGGAAAGGGGGGGCGCCGGCCAGCTATGGGCTGCCCCTTTTCTCTTTTTCCACTAAGGCCCAATAGGCCCATTAGTCTCCCGGGGGGTTCCGGTAACCCTCCCGGTATTCCGGTAAAATCCCGATTTCACCCGGAACACTTCCTATGTCCAAACATAGGCTTCCAATGTTGGAAATATGCCCTAGAGGCAATAATAAATTGATTATTATATTTCCTTGTTCATGATAATCGTTTATTATCCATGCTAGAATTGTATTGATAGGAAACTCAGATACATGTGTGGATACATAGACAACACCATGTCCCTAGTAAGCCTCTAGTTGACTAGCTCGTTGATCAATAGATGGTTACGGTTTCCTAACCATGGACATTGGATGTCGTTGATAACGGGATCACATCATTAGGAGAATGATGTGATGGACAAGACCCAATCCTAAGCATAGCACTAGATCGTGTAGTTCGTATGCTAAAGCTTTGCTAATGTCAAGTATCATTTCCTTAGACCATGAGATTGTGCAACTCCCGGATACCGTAGGAGTGCTTTGGGTGTGCCAAACGTCACAACGTAACTGGGTGGCTATAAAGGTACACTACGGGTATCTCTGAAAGTGTCTGTTGGGTTGGCACGAATCGAGACTGGGATTTGTCACTCCGTGTAAACGGAGAGGTATCTCTGGGCCCACTCGGTAGGACATCATCATAATGTGCACAATGTGATCAAGGAGTTGATCACGGGATGATGTGTTACAGAACGAGTAAAGAGACTTGCCGGTAACGAGATTGAACAAGGTATCGGGATACCGACGATCGAATCTCGGGCAAGTATCGTACCGATAGACAAAGGGAATTGTATACGGGATTGATTAAGTCCTTGACATCGTGGTTCATCCGATGAGATCATCGTGGAACATGTGGGAGCCAACATGGGTATCCAGATCCCGCTGTTGGTTATTGATCGGAGAACGTCTCGGTCATGTCTGCATGTCTCCCGAACCCGTAGGGTCTACACACTTAAGGTTCGATGACGCTAGGGTTATAAAGGAAGTTAGTATGTGGTTACCGAATGTTGTTCGGAGTCCCGGATGAGATCCCGGACATCACGAGGAGTTCCGGAATGGTCCGGAGGTAAAGATTTATATATGGGAAGTCCTGTTTTGGACACCGGAAGAGTTTCGGGGTTTATCGGTAACATACCGGGACCACCGGGAGGGTCCCGGGGGTCCACCAAGTGGGGCCACCAACCCCAGAAGGCTGCGTGGGCCAAGTGTGGGAGGGGACCAGCCCCTAGGAGGGCTTGTGCGCCCCCCACAAGGGGCCCAAGGCGCAAGGATGAGTGGGAGGGGGCAAACCCTAGTCCAGTTGGGCCTTAAGGCCCACCTAGTGGGTTCCTTCCCCTCTCCCCCCCTTGGCCGCCCCTTTGGTTCCCATCTAGGGCTGGCCGCCACCCCTAGAGGTGGGAAACCCTAGAGGGGGCGCAGCCCTCCCTTTCCTCTATATATATGAGGCCTGGGGGCTGCCCACAACACGCGATTAGATCTCTCGTTGGTGCAGCCCTGCATCTCTCTCTCCCTCCTCTTCTGTGGTGCTTGGCGAAGCCCTGCAGGATAGCCACGCTCCTCCATCATCACCACGCCGTTGTGCTGCTGCTGGAAGGAGTCTTCCTCAACCTCTCCCTCTCTCCTTGCTGGATCAAGGCGTGGGAGACGTCACCGGGCTGTACGTGTGTTGAACGCGGAGGTGCCGTCCGTTCGGCACTTGGTCATCGGTGATTTGAATCACGACGAGTACGACTCCATCAACCCCGTTCACTTGAACGCTTCCGCTTAGCGATCTACAAGGGTATGTAGATGCAACTCTCTTTCTACTCGTTGCTAGTCTCTCCATAGATAGATCTTGGTGACACGTAGGAAAATTTTGAATTTCTGCTACGTTCCCCAACAGTGGCATCATGAGCTAGGTCTATTGCGTAGATTCTATGCACGAGTAGAACACAAAGTAGTTGTGGGCGTTGATTTTGTTCAATATGCTTGCCGTTACTAGTCCAATCTTGTTTCGACGGTATTGTGGGATGAAGCGGCCCGGACCGACCTTACACGTACTCTTACGTGAGACTGGTTCCACCGACTGACATGCACTAGTTGCATAAGGTGGCTAGCGGGTGTCTGTCTCTCCCACTTTAGTCGGATCGGATTCGATGAAAAGGGTCCTTATGAAGGGTAAATAGCAATTGGCATATCACGTTGTGGTCTTTGCGTAGGTAAGAACCGTTCTTGCTAGAAACCCATAGCAGCCACGTAAAACATGCAAACAACAATTAGAGGACGTCTAACTTGTTTTTGCAGGGTATGCTATGTGATGTGATATGGCCAAAGGATGTGATGAATGATATATGTGATGTATGAGATTGATCATGTTCTTGTAATAGGAATCACGACTTGCATGTCGATGAATATGACAACCGGCAGGAGCCATAGGAGTTGTCTTTATTTATTTATGACCTGCGTGTCAACTTAAACGTCATGTAATTACTTTACTTTATTGCTAACCGTTAGCTGTAGTAGTAGAAGTAATAGATGACGTGACAACTTCAAGAAGACACGATGATGGAGATCATGATGATGGAGATCATGGTGTCATGCCGGTGACGATGATGATCATGGAGCCCCGAAGATGGAGATCAAAAGGAGCAAAGTGATATTGGCCATATCATGTCACTATTTGATTGCATGTGATGTTTATCATGTTTATACATCTTATTTGCTTAGAACGACGGTAGTAAATAAGATGATCCCTCATTAAAATTTCAAGAAGTGTTCTCCCCTAACTGTGCACCGTTGCTACAGTTCGTCGTTTCGAAGCACCACGTGATGATCGGGTGTGATAGATCCTTACGTTCACATACAATGGGTGTAAGACAGTTTTACACATGCAAAACACTTAGGGTTAACTTGACGAGCCTAGCATGTACAGACATGGCCTCGGAACACAGAAGACCGAAAGGTCGAGCATGAGTCGTATAGAAGATACGATCAACATGAAGATGTTCACCGACGTTGACTAGTCCGTCTCACGTGATGATCGGACACGGCCTAGTTGACTCGGATCATGTAATCACTTAGATGACTAGAGGGATGTCTATCTGAGTGGGAGTTCATAAGATGAACTTAATTATCCTGAACATAGTCAAAAGGATTTTGCAAATTATGTCGTAGCTCACGCTATAGTTCTACTGTTTAGATATGTTCCTAGAGACAATTAGTTGAAAGTTGATAGTAGCAATTATGCGGACTAGGTCCGTAAACTGAGGATTGTCCTCATTGCTTCATAGCAGGCTTATGTCCTTAATGCACCGCTCAGTGTGCTGAACCTCGAACGTGGTCTGTGGATGTTGTGAACATCTGACATACACGTTTTGATAACTACATGATAGTTCAGTTAAACGGTTTAGAATTGAGGCACCAAAGACGTTTTTGAAACGTCGCGAAACATATGAGATGTTTTGAGGGCTGAAATTGGGATTTCAGGCTCGTGCCCATGTCAAGAGGTATAAGACCTCCGACAATTTTCTTAGCCTGCAAACTAAGGAGAAAAGCTCAATTGTTGAGCTTGTGCTCAGATTGTCTGAGTACAACATTCACTTAATCGAGTGGGAGTTGATCTTCCAGATGAGATAATGATGTTTCTCCGAAGTCATTACCACCAAGCTGCTAGAGCTTCGTGATGAACTATGATATATCAGGGACATAAATGATGATCCTTGAGATATTCGTGATGTTTGACACCACAAAAGTAGAAATCAAGAAGGAGCATCAATTGTTGATGGTTGGTGAAACCACTAGTTTCAAGAAGGGCAAGGGCAAGAAGGGATACTTCGTGAAACGGCAATTCAGCTGCTGCTCCAATGAAGAAACCCAAGGTTGAACCCAAACCCGAGACTAAGTGCTTCTGTAGTAAGGGGAACAACCACTGGAGCAGAATTACCCTAGATACTTGGTAGATAAGAGGGCTGGCAAGGTCGATAGAAGTATATTGGATATACATTATGTTAATGTGTACTTTACTAGTACTCCTAGTAGCACCAGGGTATTAGATACCGGTTCGGTTGCTAAGTGTTAGTAACTCAAAATAAATGCTGCGGAATAAACGGAGACTAGCTAAAGGTGAGATAACGATATGTGTTGGAAGTATTTCCAAGGTTGATCAAATATCGTACGCTCCCTCTACCATCGAGATTGGTGTTTGCGTTGAGCATAGACATGATTGGATTATGTCCATCGCAATACGGTTATTCGTTTAAGGAGAATAATGGTTACTCTGTTTATTTGAATAATACCTTCAATGGTCTTACACCTAAAATGAATGGTTTATTGAATCTCGATCGTAGTGATACACATGTTCATGCCAAAAGATAGTAATGATAGTACCACCTACTTGTGGCACTGCCACGTAAGTCATATCGGTATAAAACGCATGAGGAAGCTCCATGTTGATGGATCTTTGGGCTCGCTCATTTTTGAAAAGTTTGAGACATGCGAACCATGTCTATTGGTGTATATGCATGAAGAAACTCCATGCAAATGGACCGTTTGAACTCACTTGATTTTTGAATCACTTGAGACATGCAAATAATACCACATGGGCAAGATGACTGAAAGCCTCGGTTTTCAGTAAAATGGAACCAGAAAGCAACTTGCTGGAAGTAATACATTTTGATGTGTGCAGTCCAATAAGTGCTGAGGCGTGTAGTGGATATCGTTATGTTCTTACTTCACAGATGATTTGAGTAGATGTTGAGTATATTTACTTGATGAATCACGAGTCTGAATTATTGAAAGGTTCAAGTAATTTCAGGGTGAAGTTGAAAGATTATCGTGACAAGAGGATAAAAGATCTATGATATGATCATAGAGATGAATATCTGAATTACGAGTTTGGCACTGAATTAAGACATTGTGGAAATTGTTTCACAACTAATACAGCCTGGAACACCATAGTGTGATGGTGTGTCCGAACATCATAACTGCACCCTATTGGATATGATGCATACCATGATGTTTCTTATCGAGTTACCACGATAGTTTATGGGTTAGGCATTAGAGATAACCGCATTCACTTTAAATAGGGCACCACGTAATTCCGATGAGATGACACCGTATGAACTATGGTTTAGAGAAACCTAAGCTGTCATTTCTTAAAAGTTTGGGGCTGCGACGCTTATATGAAAAGCTTCAGGCTGATAAGCTCGAACCCAAAGCGGATAAATGCATCTTCATAGGACACCCAAAACTGTTGGGTATACCTCCTGTTTCAGATTCGAAAGCAATAAGGGATTGTTTCTAGAATCGGGTCCTTTCTCGAGGAAAAGTTTCTCTCGAAGGATTGAGTGGGAGGATGGTGGAAACTTGATGAGGTTATTGAACCGTCTCTTCAACTAGTGTGTGGCAGAGCACGGAAATTGTTCCTGTGGCACCCACACCAATTGAAGTGGAAGCTTATGATATTGATCACGAGACTTCAGGTCAAGTCACTCCCAAACCTCGTAGGATGACAAGGATGCGTACTACTTCAGAGTGGTACGTAATCCTGTCTTGGAAGTCATGTTGCAAGACAACAATGAACCTACGAGCTATGGAGAAGCGATGGTGGGCCCGGATTCCGATAAATAGCTCGAGGCCATATAATCCGAGAGAGGATCCATGTATGAAAACAAAGTGTAGACTTTGGCAGAATGGCTCAATGGTCGTAAGGCTGTTGAGTACAGATGGATTTTAAAAGGAAGACAGACAATGATGGTAAGTGTCACCATTAAGAAAGCTCGACTTGTCGTTAAGATGTTTTCCGACAAGTTCAAGGAGTTGACTACGATGAGACTTTCTCACTCATAGCGATGCTAAGAGTCTGTTGGAATTATATTAGTGATTACTGCATTATTTATGAAATCTTGCAGATAGGATGTCAAAACATAGTTTCCTCGACTATTTTCTGAGGAAAGGTTGTACGTGATACAACCGGAAGGTTTTGTCAATCCTGAAATATGCTAATAAGTATGCAAAGCTCCAGCAATCCTTCTAAGGACTGGAGTAAGCATCTCGGAGTTGGAATGTATGCTTTGATGAGATGATCAAAGATTTTGGTGTATACAAAGTTTATGAGAAACTTGTATTTCCAAAGAAGTGAGTGGGAGCACTATAGAATTTCTGATGAGTATATGTTGTTGACATATTGTTGATCAGAAATGATGTAGAATTTCTAAAGAAAGCATATAGGGTTATTTGGAAAGTGTTTTTCAATGGAAAGCCTGGATTAAGCTACTTGAACATTGAGCATCAAGATCCATAAGGATAGATCAAAAACGCTTAATGGTACTTTCAAATGAGCACATACCTTGACATGATCTTGAAGGTGTTCAAGATGGATCAGTCAAAGAAGGAGTTCTTGCCTGAGTTGTAAGGTATGAAGTTAAGACTTAAAGCTTGATCACGGCAGAATAGAGAGAAAGGACGAAGGTCGTCCCCTATGCTTAAGACATACAGTATGCTATGCTGTGTACCGCACCTGAAGTGTGCCTTGCCATGAGTCAGTCAAGGGGTACAAGAGTGAACCAAGAATGGATCACAGGACCGCGGTCAAAGTTATCCTTAGTAACTAGTGGACTAAGGAATTTTTCTCGATTATGGAGGTGGTAAAAGAGTTCGTCGTAAAGGGTTACGTCGATGCAAGCTTAACACCTATCCGGATAGCTCTGAGTAGAGATACCGGATACGTATAATGGAGCAACAATTTAGAATAGCTCCAAGTAGAATAGTTATTTGGAATAGCTCCAAATAGAACGTGGTAGCTACATCTAGGAGATGACATAGAGATTTGTAAAGCACACACGGATCTGAAAGGTTCAGACCCGTTGACTAAAACCTCTCTCACAAGCAACATGATCAAACCTAGAACTCATTGAGTGTTAATCACATAGTGATGTGAACTAGACTACTGACTCTAGTAAACTCTTGGGTGTTAGTCACATGGCGATGTGACCTGTGAGTGTTAATCACATGGCGATGTGAACTAGATTATTGACTCTAGTGCAAGTGGGAGACTGTTGGAAATATGCCCTAGAGGCAATAATAAATTGATTATTATATTTCCTTGTTCATGATAATCGTTTATTATCCATGCTAGAATTGTATTGATAGGAAACTCAGATACATGTGTGGATACATAGACAACACCATGTCCCTAGTAAGCCTCTAGTTGACTAGCTCGTTGATCAATAGATGGTTACGGTTTCCTAACCATGGACATTGGATGTCGTTGATAACGGGATCACATCATTAGGAGAATGATGTGATGGACAAGACCCAATCCTAAGCATAGCACTAGATCGTGTAGTTCGTATGCTAAAGCTTTGCTAATGTCAAGTATCATTTCCTTAGACCATGAGATTGTGCAACTCCCGGATACCGTAGGAGTGCTTTGGGTGTGCCAAACGTCACAACGTAACTGGGTGGCTATAAAGGTACACTACGGGTATCTCTGAAAGTGTCTGTTGGGTTGGCACGAATCGAGACTGGGATTTGTCACTCCGTGTAAACGGAGAGGTATCTCTGGGCCCACTCGGTAGGACATCATCATAATGTGCACAATGTGATCAAGGAGTTGATCACGGGATGATGTGTTACAGAACGAGTAAAGAGACTTGCCGGTAACGAGATTGAACAAGGTATAGGGATACCGACGATCGAATCTCGGGCAAGTATCGTACCGATAGACAAAGGGAATTGTATACGGGATTGATTAAGTCCTTGACATCGTGGTTCATCCGATGAGATCATCGTGGAACATGTGGGAGCCAACATGGGTATCCAGATCCCGCTGTTGGTTATTGATCGGAGAACGTCTCGGTCATGTCTGCATGTCTCCCGAACCCGTAGGGTCTACACACTTAAGGTTCGATGATGCTAGGGTTATAAAGGAAGTTAGTATGTGGTTACCGAATGTTGTTCGGAGTCCCGGATGAGATCCCGGACATCACGAGGAGTTCCGGAATGGTCCGGAGGTAAAGATTTATATATGGGAAGTCCTGTTTTGGACACCGGAAGAGTTTCGGGGTTTATCGGTAACGTACCGGGACCACCGGGAGGGTCCCGGGGGTCCACCAAGTGGGGCCACCAACCCCAGAAGGCTGCGTGGGCCAAGTGTGGGAGGGGACCAGCCCCTAGGAGGGCTTGTGCGCCCCCCACAAGGGGCCCAAGGCGCAAGGATGAGTGGGAGGGGGCAAACCCTAGTCCAGTTGGGCCTTAAGGCCCACCTAGTGGGTTCCTTCCCCTCTCCCCCCCTTGGCCGCCCCTTTGGTTCCCATCTAGGGCTGGCCGCCACCCCTAGAGGTGGGAAACCCTAGAGGGGGCGCAGCCCTCCCTTTCCTCTATATATATGAGGCCTGGGGGCTGCCCACAACACGCGATTAGATCTCTCGTTGGTGCAGCCCTGCATCTCTCTCTCCCTCCTCTTCTGTGGTGCTTGGCGAAGCCCTGCAGGATAGCCACGCTCCTCCATCATCACCACGTCGTTGTGCTGCTGCTGGAAGGAGTCTTCCTCAACCTCTCCCTCTCTCCTTGCTGGATCAAGGCGTGGGAGACGTCACCGGGCTGTACGTGTGTTGAACGCGGAGGTGCCGTCCGTTCGGCACTTGGTCATCGGTGATTTGAATCACGACGAGTACGACTCCATCAACCCCGTTCACTTGAATGCTTCCGCTTAGCAATCTACAAGGGTATGTAGATGCAACTCTCTTTCTACTCGTTGCTAGTCTCTCCATAGATAGATCTTGGTGACACGTAGGAAAATTTTGAATTTCTGCTACGTTCCCCAACATCCAATATATCAATCTTTACGTCTCGACCATTTCGAGACTCCTCGTCATGTCCGTGATCTCATCCGGGACTCCGAACAACCTTCGGTACATCAAAATGCATAAACTCATAATAACTGTCATTGTAACGTTAAGCGTGCGGACCCTACGGTTCGAGAACAATGTAGACATGACCGAGACACGTCTCCGGTCAATAACCAATAGCGGGACCTGGATGCCCATATTGGCTCCTACATATTCTACGAAGATCTTTATCGGTCAGACCGCATAACAACATACGTTGTTCCCTTTGTCATCGGTATGTTACTTGCCCGAGATTCGATCGTCGGTATCCAATACCTAGTTCAATCTCGTTACTGGCAAGTCTCTTTACTCGTTCCGTAATACATCATCTCACAACTAAAATATTAGTTGCAGTGCTTGCAAGGCTTATGTGATGTGCATTACCGAGAGGGCCCAGAGATACCTCTCCGGCAATCGGAGTGACAAACCCTAATCTCGAAATACGCCAACCCAACATATACCATTGGAGACACCTGTAGTACTCCTTTATAATCACCCAGTTACGTTGTGACGTTTGGTAGTACCCAAAGTGTTCCTCCGGTAAACGGGAGTTGCATAATCTCATAGTTATAGGAACATGTATAAGTCATGAAGAAAGCAATAGCAACATACTAAACGATCGGGTGCTAAGCTAATGGAATGGGTCATGTCAATCAGATCATTCAACTAATGATGTGACCTCGTTAATCAAATAACAACTCTTTGTTCATGGTTAGGAAACATAACCATCTTTGATTAACGAGCTAGTCAAGTAGAGGCATACTAGTGACACTCTGTTGGTCTATGTATTCACACATGTATTATGTTTCCGGTTAATACAATTCTAGCATGAATAATAAACATTTATCATGATATAAGGAAATAAATAATAACTTTATTATTGCCTCTGGGGCATATTTCCTTCAGTCTCCCACTTGCACTAGAGTCAATAATCTAGATTACACTGTAATGATTCTAACACCCATGGAGCCTTGGTGCTGATCATGTTTTGCTCGTGGAAGAGGCTTAGTCAACGGGTCTGCAACGTTCAAATCCGTATGTATCTTGCAAATCTCTATGTCTCCCACCTGGACTAAATCCCGGATGGAGTTGAAGCGTCTCTTGATGTGTTTGGTTCTTTTGTGAAATCTGGATTCCTTTGCCAAGGCAATTGCACCAGTATTGTCACAGAAGATTTTCATTGGACCCGATGCACTAGGTATGACACCTAGATCGGATATGAACTCCTTCATCCAGACTCCTTCGTTTGCTGCTTCCGAAGCAGCTATGTACTCTGCTTCACATGTAGATCCCGCTACGACGCTTTGTTTAGAACTGCACCAACTGACAGCTCCACCGTTTAAAGTAAACACGTATCCGGTTTGCGATTTAGAATCGTCCGGATCAGTGTCAAAGCTTGCATCAACGTAACCTCTTACGGTGAGCTCTTTGTCACCTCCATATACGAGAAACATATCCTTAGTCCTTTTCAGGTATTTCAGGATGTTCTTGACCGCTGTCTAGTGATCCATTCCTGGATTACTTTGGTACCTCCCTGCTAAACTTATAGCAAGGCACACATCAGGTCTGGTACACAGCATTGCATACATGATAGAGCCTATGGCTGAAGCATAGGGAACATCTTTCATTTTCTCTCTATCTTCTGCAGTGGTCGGGCATTGAGTCTGACTCAACTTCATACCTTGTAACACAGGCAAGAACCCTTTCTTTGCTTGATCCATTTTGAACTTCTTCAAAATCTTGTCAAGGTATGTGCTTTGTGAAAGTCCAATTAAGCGTTTTGATCTATCTCTATAGATCTTTATGCCTAATATGTAAGCAGCTTCCCTGAGGTCTTTCATCGAAAAACTTTTATTCAAGTATCCCTTTATGCTATCCAGAAATTCTATATCATTTCCAATCAGCAATATGTCATCCACATATAATATCAGAAATGCTACAGAGCTCCCACTCACTTTCTTGTAAATACAGGCTTCTCCAAAAGTCTGTATAAAGCCAAATGCTTTGATCACACTATCAAAGCGTTTATTCCAACTCCGAGATGCTTGCACCAGTCCATAAATGGATCGCTGGAGTTTGCATACTTTGTTAGCTCCCTTTGGATCGACAAAACCTTCTGGTTGTATCATATACAACTCTTCTTCCAGAAATCCATTCAGGAATGCAGTTTTGACATCCATCTGCCATATTTCATAATCATAAAATGCGGCAATTGCTAACATAATTCTGACGGACTTAAGCATCGCTACGGGTGAGAAGGTCTCATCGTAGTCAACTCCTTGAATTTGTCAAAAACCTTTCGCGACAAGTCGAGCTTTATAGACAGTAATATTACCGTCAGCGTCAGTCTTTTTCTTGAAGATCCATTTATTCTCAATTGCTTGCCGATCATCGGGCAAGTCAACCAAAGTCCATACTTTGTTTTCATACATGGATCCCATCTCAGATTTCATGGCCTCAAGCCACTTTGCGGAATCTGGGCTCACCATCGCTTCTTCATAGTTCGTAGGTTCATCATGATCTAGCATCATGACTTCCAGAACTGGATTACCGTACCACTCTGGTGCGGATCTCACTCTGGTTGATCTACGTGGTTCAGTAGTATCTTGTTCTGAAGCTTCATGATCATCATCATTAGCTTCCTCACTGATTGGTATAGGTGTCGCAGAAACAGTTTTCTGTGATGTACTATTTTCCAATAAGGGAGCAGGTACAGTTACCTCGTCAAGTTCTACTTTCCTCCCACTCACTTCTTTCGAGAGAAACTCCTTCTCTAGAAAGTTTCCGAATTTAGCAACAAAAGTCTTGCCTTCGGATCTGTGATAGAAGGTGTATCCAATAGTTTCCTTTGGATATCCTATGAAGACACATTTCTCCGATTTGGGTTCGAGCTTATCAGGTTGAAGCTTTTTCACATAAGCATCGCAGCCCCAAACTTTAAGAAACGACAACTTTGGTTTCTTGCCAAACCATAGTTCATAAGGTGTCGTCTCAACGGATTTTGATGGTGCCCTGTTTAACGTGAATGCGGCCGTCTCTAAAGCATAACCCCAAAATGATAGCGGTAAATCAGTAAGAGACATCATAGATCGCACCATATCTAGTAAAGTACGATTACGACGTTCGGACACACCATTACGCTGTGGTGTTCCGGGTGGCGTGAGTTGCGAAACTATTCCACAATTTTTCAAATGTACACCAAACTCGTAACTCAAATATTCTCCTCCACGATCAGATCGTAGAAACTTTATTTTCTTGTTACGATGATTTTCAACCTCACTCTGAAATTCTTTGAACTTTTCAAATGTTTCAGACTTATGTTTCATTAAGTAGATATACCCATATCTGCTTAAATCATCTGTGAAGGTGAGAAAATAACGATATCCGCCACGAGCCTCAATATTCATCGGACCACATACATCGGTATGTATGATTTCCAATAAATCTGTTGCTCTCTCCATAGTACCGGAGAACGGTGTTTTAGTCATCTTGCCTATGAGGCACGGTTCGCAAGTACCAAGTGATTCATAATCAAGTGGTTCCAAAAGCCCATCAGTATGGAGTTTCTTCATGCGCTTTACACCGATATGACCTAAACGGCAGTGCCACAAATATGTTGCACTATCATTATTAACTTTGCATCTTTTGGCTTCTACATTATGAATATGTGTATCACTATCTTCGAGATTCAACAAGAATAGACCACTCTTCAAAGGTGCATGACCATAAAAGATATTATTCATATAAATAGAACAACCATTATTCTCTGATTTAAATGAATAACCGTCTCGCATTAAACAAGATCCAGATATAATGTTCATGCTCAACGCTGGCACCAAATAACAATTATTTAGGTCTAATATTAATCCCGAAGGTAGATGTAGAGGTAGCATGCCGACCGCGATCACATTGACTTTGGAACCGTTTTCCACGCGCATCGTCACCTCGTCCTTTGCTAGCGTCCGCTTATTCCGTAGTCCCTGTTTCAAGTTGCAAATATTAGCAACAGAACCAGTATCAAATACCCAGGTGCTACTGCGAGCTCTAGTAAGGTACACATCAATGTATATCACATATACCTTTGCTCACTTTGCCATCCTTCTTATCCGCCAAATACTTGGGGCAGTTCCGCTTCCAGTGACCAGTCTGCTTGCAGTAGAAGCACTCAGTTTCAGGCTTAGGTCCAGACTTGGGTTTCTTCTCCTGAGCAGCAACTTGCTTGCTGTTCTTCTTGAAGTTTCCCTTCTTCTTCCCTTTGCCCTTTTTCTTGAAACTAGTGGTTTTGCTAACCATCAACACTTGATGCTCCTTCTTGATTTCTACCTCCGCAGCTTTCAGCATTGCGAAGAGCTCGGGAATAGTCTTGTTCATCCCTTGCATATTATAGTTCATCACGAAGCTCTTGTAGCTTGGTGGCAGTGATTGGAGAATTCTGTCAATGACGCAATCATCTGGAAGATTAACTCCCATCTGAATCAAGTGATTATTATACCCAGACATTTTGAGTATATGCTCATTGACAGAACTGTTCTCCTCCATCTTGCAGCTATAGAACTTATTGGAGACTTCATATCTCTCAATTCGGGCATTTGCTTGAAATATTAACTTCAACTCCTGGAACATCTCATATGCTCCATGACGTTCAAAACGTCGTTGAAGTCCCGATTCTAAGCCGTAAAGCATGCCACACTGAACTATCGAGTAGTCATCAGCTTTGCTCTGCCAGACGTTCATAACATCTGGCGTTGCTCCAGCAGCAGGCCTGTCACCCAGCGGTGCTTCCAGGACGTAATTCTTCTGTGCAGCAATGAGGATAATCCTCAGGTTACGGACCCAGTCCGTGTAATTGCTACCATCATCTTTCAACTTTGCTTTCTCAAGGAACACATTAAAATTCAACGGAACAATAGCACGAGCCATCTATCTACAATCAACATAAACAAGCAAGATACTATCAGGTACTAAGTTCATGATAAGTTTAAGTTCAGTTAATCAAATTACTTAGGAACTCCCACTTAGATAGACATCCCTCTAATCTTCTAAGTGATCACGTGATCCAAATCAACTAAACCATAACCGATCATCACGTGAGATGGAGTAGTTTTCAATGGTGAACATCGTTATGTTGATCATATCTACTATATGATTCACGCTCGACCTTTCGGTCTCCGTGTTCCGAGGCCATATCTGTATATGCTTGGCTCGTCAAGTATAACCTGAGTATTCTGCGTGTGCAACTGTTTTGCACCCGTTGTATTTGGACGTAGAGCTTATCACACCCGATCATCACGTGGTGTCTGGGCACGACGAACTTTGGCAACGGTGCATACTCAGGGAGAACACTTCTTGATAATTTTAGTGAGAGATCATCTTATAATGCTACCGTCAATCAAAGCAAGATAAGATGCATAAAAAGGGATAAACATCACATGCAATCAATATAAGTGATATGATATGGCCATCATCATCTTGTGCTTGTGATCTCCATCTCCGAAGCACCGTCACGATCACCATCTTCACCGGCGCGACACCTTGATCTCCATCGTAGCATCGTTGTCGTCTCGCCAATCTTATGCTTCCACGACTATCACTACCGTTTAGTAATAAAGTAAAGCATTACATCGCGATTGCATTGCATACAATAAAGCGACAACCATATGGCTCCTGCCAGTTGCCGATAACTCGGTTACAAAACATGATCATCTCATACAATAAAATCAGCATCATGCCTTGACCATATCACATCACAACATACCCTGCAAAAACAAGTTAGACGTCCTCTACTTTGTTGTTGCAAGTTTTACGTGGCTGCTACGGGCTTAAGTAAGAACTCATCTCACCTACGCATCAAAACCACAACGATAGTTCGTCAAATAGACTCCGTTTTAACCTTCTCAAGGACCGGGCGTAGTCACACTTGGTTCAACTAAAGTTGGAGAGACAGTCTTCCGCAAGCCATCTGTGTGCAAAGCACGTCGAGGGAACCGGTCTCGTGTAAGAGTACGCGTAAGGTTGGTCCGGATCGTCTCACCCAACAATACCGCCGAACCAAAGTATGACATGCTGGTAGGCAGTATGACTTGTATCGCCCACAACTCACTTGTGTTCTACTCGTGCAAATAACATCAAACCATAAAACCTAGGTTCTGATGCCACTGTTGGGGAACGTAGTAATTTCGAAAATTTTCCTACGCACACGCAAGATCATGGTGATGCATAGCAACGAGAGGGGAGAGTGTTGTCTACGTACCAACGCAGACCGACTGCGGAAGCGATCACACAACGTAGAGGAAGTAGTCGTACGTCTTCTTCCCGATCCGACCGATCCAAGCACCGTTACTCCGGCACCTCCGAGTTCTTAGCACACGTTCAGCTCGATGACGATCCTCGGGCTCCGATCCAGCAAAGCGTCGAGGAAGAGTTCCGTCAGCACGACGGCGTGGTGACGATCTTGATGTACTACCGACGCAGGGCTTCGCCTAAGCACTGTAACGGTACGATCGAGGTGGAATTTGGTGGCAGGGGGCACCGCACACGGCTAAGGAACGATCTCAAGGATCAACTTGTGTGTCTTGGGGTGTCCCCTGCCCCCGTATATAAAGGTTGGAGGAAGGGGGGCCGGCCGGCCAGGGAGAGGGAGGCGCAGGGGAGTCCTACTCCTACCGGGAGTAGGACTCCCCCCTCCAATCCTATTCCAATTAGGACTCTCGGGGAAAAAGGAGAAAGAGGGGGGGGGGGGGGGGGCGGCCCCTTCTCCTAGTCCTACTAGGACTTGGGGAAAGGGGGGGCGCCGGCCAGCTATGGGCTGCCCCTTTTCTCTTTTTCCACTAAGGCCCAATAGGCCCATTAGTCTCCCGGGGGGTTCCGGTAACCCTCCCGGTATTCCGGTAAAATCCCGATTTCACCCGGAACACTTCCTATGTCCAAACATAGGCTTCCAATATATCAATCTTTACGTCTCGACCATTTCGAGACTCCTCGTCATGTCCGTGATCTCATCCGGGACTCCGAACAACCTTCGGTACATCAAAATGCATAAACTCATAATAACTGTCATCGTAACGTTAAGCGTGCGGACCCTATGGTTCGAGAACAATGTAGACATGACCGAGACACGTCTCCGGTCAATAACCAATAGCGGGACCTGGATGCCCATATTGGCTCCTACATATTCTACGAAGATCTTTATCGGTCAGACCGCATAACAACATACGTTGTTCCCTTTGTCATCGGTATGTTACTTGCCCGAGATTCGATCGTCGGTATCCAATACCTAGTTCAATCTCGTTACTGGCAAGTCTCTTTACTCGTTTCGTAATACATCATCTCACAACTAACATATTAGTTGCAGTGCTTGCAAGGCTTATGTGATGTGCATTACCGAGAGGGCCCAGAGATACCTCTCCGACAATCGGAGTGACAAACCCTAATCTCGAAATACGCCAACCCAACATATACCATTGGAGACACCTGTAGTACTCCTTTATAATCACCCAGTTACGTTGTGACGTTTGGTAGTACCCAAAGTGTTCCTCCGGTAAACGGGAGTTGCATAATCTCATAGTTATAGGAACATGTATAAGTCATGAAGAAAGCAATAGCAACATACTAAACGATCGGGTGCTAAGCTAATGGAATGGGTCATGTCAATCAGATCATTCAACTAATGATGTGACCTCGTTAATCAAATAACAACTCTTTGTTCATGGTTAGGAAACATAACCATCTTTGATTAACGAGCTAGTCAAGTAGAGGCATACTAGTGACACTCTGTTGGTTTATGTATTCACACATGTATTATGTTTCCGGTTAATACAATTC
Source organism: Triticum monococcum (assembly GCA_034509565.1). Taxonomy (NCBI): domain Eukaryota; kingdom Viridiplantae; phylum Streptophyta; class Magnoliopsida; order Poales; family Poaceae; genus Triticum; species Triticum monococcum. The sequence goes on from CM067842.1 coordinate 36,686,192, forward strand.
TAGCATGAATAATAAACATTTATCATGATATAAGGAAATAAATAATAACTTTATTATTGCCTCTAGGGCATATTTCCTTCAGTCTGCGCGCGGGGGCTCTTCTTCTCGGACGGCCCTGCCCAAGGGGTGGATCCAGGGCGACTGGATGCCCTCGGTGCTTCGTCAGGAGGACCTCGACGACATGGTCAAGGGAGGAGTCATCCTCCACAAGGTGGCGCGTCTTCCGGGGAGAGAAATCGAGCCCCAGCCACGTGACGGTGAGCGCGTCCTTCTGGCGACTCACATTAACCGTGGTTTCTCCTTGCCGCCCCACTCTTTTTTCCGCAATTTCCTGAACTTCTTCGGGGCGCAGCTCCACCACTTCACTCCGAACTCCATAGTCTATCTCGCCGCTTTTATTTCTATGTGTGAGGCGTTCCTGGGGTGCCGCCCACACTGGGGACTTTTCAAGCATATCTTCACCGTTCGCTCTCAGTCGGTGAAGAAGGCTAAGTCGAGTGACGAGAGGACGCAGGTGATCCAGCTGTGCGGGGGCTTGGCGATCCAGACAAGGGGGAAAAGTTGTTTTCCCTCCATCACTTTCCCGGAGTCAGTTCGAGGGTGGCAGGCGACTTGGTTCTACTGCCAGGATCAAGTGACCCCAGGGCAGTCGATTGGACTCCCACCCTTCACCCTCGACCGAGCTGAAAAGCCGGCTTCTTTGAAGGTAACGCCCGAAGAAAAGGCCCAGGTCAAGATACTGGCGGGTCGAGGGGTCGAACTTGTCCGCGAGGGCGTGACGGGGATGGACCTGCTCGAAGTCTTCCTCAGGAGGAGAATCCAACCCCTCCAGGCTCGGGACCACCCGATGTGGTTGTACTCCGACCTCGAGGACTCCACTCGGGTCCACCCAGAGGAGGTCACCGACGAGATGTTGGAGGGTGGCTGTCAAGCATTACAGGGAACAAAGACAACCCCCGAGGAGCCAGGAGGGTCGTTCCACTCGACAGCTCTTATGAGGTCGATCAGGTGTGTCTTTGTGTTTTCGACTGAAATCTTGCTTTCTGCATTGGTCTTCTTTTGAGCAAGTCGACTGACTTTCCATTTTGCCTGCTGTCTTTCAGGCGACTACTGAGATGTATTCGACGCCCAACGGGGCGCAGGGGTCGACTGAGGAAGGTGAGGGGAGCGGAGGTGAGAGCGGGGACGACCAGGGCGAGTGGGAGTCAGACGGCGAAGGAGAGGAAGGCGGCGACATCTTCTCCAGCGAGGAGGAGGAGGAAGAGGCCGAACCTCCCCGCCCAGAGAGGCGATCCAAGCTCGTGCACGATCCGGCGCAGGGACGTGGTCAGGCGACTGCCTCCGTCGGGCCATCGTCGAAACGCCCTCGGACCTCTTCTCCAACACCGACTGGGAAGGTTCCCAAGCAACCGCGCACGATGCAGTCCAAGCCGCCCAAGACTCTGCCGAAGATGAAGATAACTGTCCCTGTCATCTCCGGGTAACAAGCTTTGACTTCTTTCATCGATTGGAGGACAGATCCTCAGTCGACTCATTATGCTGAACTGGTTGATTCTTCGAAATTTGCAGTGCTGCTACCTCCGAGGTCTCAGCCAAGGATGACGACCAAGAGATGGGGGACGCTGCAACCTCCAACCCTGGTACGATCATAGACGTTTTGTTTTTGAGTTGGCTTGGTCGTTTCTTGCAATTCTTGTCGATTGAAAGTTCTTCCTGCAGCTCCTCCTCAAGTTATCGACCTCCCGGATGACGATGACAACGAGCCGCTGAGGATAGGGAGGACCAGGAGGCCGTCGACTGACAGGGCTCCCCAGCCTGCTCTGGCGCCTGAGGCCGCGGCACGGGACGGCGGCGATGCCCCTCGGGCCTCTGTGTCCTTCGCCAATCCCCTGTCGAGTGCGCAGCCCTCGGCGTCGGCTGCCAATCCGACTGCCAATCCTCTGTCGAGTGCGCAGCCCTCGGCGTCGACTGCCGATCCGACTTCACTCTTTGTCGCGTATTCTGCCCCTGAAGACGAAGTGGCCGCTGCGAAGGAGGCCATACACCAGGCAGGGGTCATGATGGAACAGGTGAAGAGGGCTCGGGAGGCCAGCCAGGCGGCTTACGACGCGAGTTCGGCGCTTCAGAGTAACGTCCAGGTCAGTTGACTTGATGTTTGTTTGTTTGAAGAGTCTTTCTCTCTCTTTCTTTTCCTTTTTTGAAGATCTTTGTATCTGTACTTGTACACCCGCTGGGTGTGTTTTCTCTTTGGTCGAACCAGTGGGGGCACGCTGAGTGCACCCACTGGGTGTAGTCCCCGAGACTACGGTGGACTGCTGGCAGTCGACTGTAGTCTGTATATTGTGTTTGTGAATCTGTACTTCTTCACTCGATTTGGTCTGCCAGGTCGAGTGGTCCGTGTCTTGTCGACTGTGTGCAGTCGTTTTTTTTGGTCGAACCAGTGGGGGCACGCTGAGTGCACCCACTGGGTGTAGTCCCCGAGACTACGGTCGAATATTTTTGATTCGGCTGTGGTCTTAGAAACGTCACCATTGTTCCTTAGTTACTCGGGAGCAACTTATCTCGAACGTCTGTCGGCTGGTTTTTCCTTTTGCAGAGATCTTGCGAACTTGTCGCTCGTTATGCTGAATTGGAGAAGCAGAAGATTCAGCTGGACCTTGATCTAGAGCTGGCCAGGACGGAGTTGCAGAAGGTCAGGGAGGGTGCCGCAGGTAAAGCGACTTTGTCGACTGATTCTGTTTTCAGGCTTGGGCATTCCTTTGCTGTTTCTGATTCAATCGCCGTTTCCTTGTAGGAGAATTGGAAAGAGCTTTGGCGAGGAAGGACCAGGACCTGGCTGTTGCCCGTAAGGCAGCTGACGACAAGATGGCTCTGGCCGAACAGAAGCTGGCTTCGGTCGACTAGTTGGAACAAGAGAACATTAGGTTGCAGGCCGCTCTGACTGATGCCAACAAGCTGACTGCCAGTTGGAAGAAGAAGAACCTCCTCTTGGGTGAGGAGATGGAAGGCGTCGCCCGTAGGAGGGACGACCTGGAGAGCTTCCTGAGGAGCCTCGCCAAGAGGCTGTACATCAAACTTGAAGGTGCACGTCTAATTTTGACTATTTTGTACTTTTTGTGTCGACTCAATCTTGTGATCGTTGGCTTATCTTTAGGTCTTGTGTGCAGAATTCTGTCAGAACTTCGAAGAGGAGACCGGGCGGATCGAAACGGGTCTTGACCCAATCAATTCTCCGGTGAAAGACGACACTGCCATGAACTTGCTCCGACTGGAATCTCGAATCGACGGCGCCGTGGATTACCTGGCTCGCCTGAAGGTTGCCGTGTCGCGGATCGACTCGACACTTTGGCCAGAATCTGCGCTCCAGAACGATCTCGAGTCTCTTATGGCTCGACTTGACAAAATCCTCGATCGAGTGCAGGAGTGGAAGAAGTCCTCTGCCCGGTGCGGCGCTGACGTGGCCCTATCCTTAGTCCGCGTTCATTGCAAGGAGGCGCGAGAAGAAAAGCTGGCCGCCATCCAAGTCGCCAATACCAAGAGGCACAGCTTCCAGGACTTCATGGAGACTTTCATCGCTGCAGCTACTCGCATTGCGGACGGAATCGACCTGGATGAGTTCGTCGCTCCTGCCAGCCCTCCTCTTGGGGAGTGAGAAAACTTTTTATGCTTTTCCTTAAATTAGCCTCGGAATGCCGAGTGGACGTGTAATCGTTTAAACTCTGCCGAGCTGAGGGCTCGAGTACTCTGATTTGGGGCCCGGGGCCTTTTGAGCTTTATCCGAACTTTATTTTTGCTGAATGTCTCCGTGGTCTGGAACTGTCGTGTGAGGCTTGACGGCCGCCCCCCACCCTGTGGTTGTACATTGTATTTGTGGCGGAGCTCTCGGGAGAAGGTGGCAGTCGACCCACACCCCGTTGTTGTACATTGTATTTGTGGCGGAGCTCTCCACTTGGTAGGATTTTTCAAACTTAGGCGAGTGTCTGACTGCAACTAAGCCCCCGAGTGGGAGGGTCGCTCTCCACTCGGTAGGATTTTTCAAACTTAGGCGAGTGTCTGACAGCAGCTAAGTCTCTTCGTGGAGAACTTAGGCGAGTGCTGAACTGCAGCTAAGCCCCCGAGTGGGAGGATTGCTCTCCACTCGATAGGATTTTTCAAACTTAGGCGAGTGTCTGACTGCAGCTAAGTCTCTTCGTGGAGAACTTAGGCGAGTGCTGAACTGCAGTTAAGCCCCCGAGTGGGAGGATCGCTCTCCACTCGGTAGGATTTTTCAAACTTAGGCGAGTGTCTGACTGCAGCTAAGTCTCTTCGTGGAGAACTTAGGCGAGTGCTGAACTGCAGCTAAGCCCCCCGAGTGGGAGGATTGCTCTCCACTCGGTAGGATTTTTCAAACTTAGGCGAGTGTCTGACTGCAGCTAAGTCTCTTCGTGGAGAACTTAGGCGAGTGCTGAACTGCAGCTAAGCCCCCGAGTGGGAGGATTTCTCTCCACTCGGTAGGATTTTTCAAACTTAGGCGAGTGTCTGACTGCAGCTAAGTCTCTTCGTGGAGAACTTAGGCGAGTGCTGAACGGCAGCTAAGCCCCCGAGTGGGAGGATCGCTCTCCACTCGGTAGGATTTTCCAAACTTAGGCGAGTGTCTGACTGCAGCTAAGTCTCTTCGTGGAGAACTTAGGCGAGTGCTGAACTGCAGCTAAGCCCCCGAGTGGGAGGATTGCTCTCCACTCGGTAGGAATTTTCAAACTTAGGCGAGTGTCTGACTGCAGCTAAGTCTCTTCGTGGAGAACTTAGGCGAGTGCTGAACTGCAGCTAAGCCTCCGAGTGGGAGGATTGCTCTCCACTCGGTAGGATTTTTCAAACTTAGGCGAGTGTCTGACTGCAGCTAAGTCTCTTCATGGAGAACTTAGGCGAGTGCTGAACCGCAGCTAAGCCCCCGAGTGGGAGGATTGCTCTCCACTCGGTAGGAATTTTCAAACTTAGGCGAGTGTCTGACTGCAGCTAAGTCTCTTCATGGAGAACTTAGGTGAGTGTTGAACTGCAGCTAAGCCCCCGAGTGGGAGGGTCGCTCTCCACTCGGTAGGATTTTTCAAACTTAGGCGAGTGTCTGACTGCAGCTAAGTCTCTTCGTGGAGAACTTAGGCAAGTGCTGAACCGTAGCTAAGCCCCCGAGTGGGAGGATTGCTCTCCACTCGGTAGGATTTTTCAAACTTAGGCGAGTGTCTGACTGCAGCTAAGTCTCTTCGTGGAGAACTTAGGCGAGTGCTGAACCGCAGCTAAGCCCCCGAGTGGGAGGATTGCTCTCCACTCGGTAGGAATTTTCAAACTTAGGCGAGTGTCTGACTGCAGCTAAGTCTCTTCGTGGAGAACTTAGGCGAGTGCTGAACTGCAGCTAAGCCCCCGAGTGGGAGGGTCGCTCTCCACTCGGTAGGATTTTTCAAACTTAGGCGAACCGGATTCGCAGCTAAGTCACCCACTGGGGGATTTCGGATACATACAACAGTGACAACGATTATTGGAACACTCTTATTTCTGATAAAAATGAACCCTAGGAGTTTTTCTTATTACATCTGGTTTGAGAGCGGCCTTAAGTGTAAAAGGGGCGGAGAAGCTCCGCGTTCCAAGCTCGAGGTTCGTCGACCTGTCGATCAACATTGTAAAGGTGATATGCTCCGTTGTGGAGGACTCTGGTGATGATGAAGGGGCCTTCCCAAGTGGGAGCGAGCTTGTGAGGTTTCTGTTGATCCACTCGGAGGACCAAATCTCCTTCTTGAAAGGCTCGACTTTTCACGTTCCGGGCGTGGAATCGACGCAAGTCCTGCTGGTAAATGGTCGATCTGATCATTGCCATCTCCCTCTCTTCCTCCAAGAGGTCGACTGCGTCTTGCCGGGCCTGCTCCGCTTCATCTTCGGTGTAAAGTTCAACTCGGGGCGCATTATGAACGAGATCGCTTGCCAGGACAGCTTCGGCTCCATAAACCAGGAAGAACGGGGTCCTTCCAGTCGACCGGTTAGGGGTGGTCCTTAATCCCCACAGCACTGACGGAAGCTCGTCGACCCAAGCACCTGCCGCGTGCTTGAGATCGCGCATCAGCCGGGGTTTTAGCCCTTTGAGGATCAGACCATTTGCCCTCTCAGCCTGTCCGTTCGACTGGGGGTGAGCGACTGAGGCGTAGTCGACTCGTGTGCCTTGAGAAGCGCAAAATGCCCTGAATTCGTCCGAATCGAAGTTTGACCCGTTATCAGTGATGATGCTGTGTGGGACTCCATATCTGAATGTCAACCCTCTGATGAAACTGATAGCGGTGCCAGCGTCAAGGCTCTTTATGGGCTTAGCCTCGATCCATTTGGTGAACTTGTCGACTGCCACAAGCACGTGAGTGAACCCACTCCTGCCCGTTCTCAAGGGGCCAACCATGTCCAATCCCCAGACGGTGAAGGGCCAGACGAGCGGAATGGTTTTCAGGGCTGACGCGGGCTTGTGCGACATGTTGGAGTAGAACTGGCAGCCCTCGCACCTGTCGACTATCTCTTTCGCCATCTCATTTGCCCTTGGCCAATAAAATCCAGCTCGGTATGCTTTAGCCACAATGGTCCGAGAGGACGCATGGTGACCGCAGGTTCCCGAGTGGATATCGTTGAGGATTATTTGACCTTCTTCTGGCGTTATGCATTTCTGGCCGACTCCGGTCGCACTTTCTCAGTACAGTTGTCCCCTTATGACTGTGAAGGCCTTAGATCGGCGGACGATCTGTCGAGCCTCCTCCTCGTCCTCCGGGAGTTATTTCCTTAGGATATATGCAATGTATGGTATCGTCCAGTCGGGGGTGACTGCCAAGACTTCCATGATCAGGTCGACTACTGCAGGCACTTCAACTTCAGTCGGGTCCGCGGCACTTTTCGGCTGCGGGGCTTCTTCTATGAAAGGATCTTCTTGTACTGACGGCGAGTGAATGTGTTCCAAGAACATGTTGCTTGGAATGGCTTCTCTCTTGGAGCCTATCTTTGCCAAGTCGTCAGCTGCCTGGTTTTTCAGTCGAGGGATGTGGTGGAGTTCCAACCCCTCGAACTTCTTCTCTAGCTTCCGTATTGCATTGCAGTATCCAGTCATTGCCGGACTCCTGACATCCCATTCCTTCATCACTTGATTAACCACCAGATCTGAGTCGCCATAGACCATGAGGCGACGGACGCCGAGTGAAATGGCCATGCGCAACCCATACAAAAGTGCTTCATACTCTGCTTCGTTATTGGAGGAATCGAAGTGAATCTGGAGAACGTATCTGAGCTTATCTCCTCGGGGAGAGACCAGAACTACCCCCGCGCCCGAACCATTCAGCATCTTGGATCCATCGAAGAACATAGTCCAGTGTTCCGAGTGAACTTGAGTCAGAAGTTGCTGTTCAATCCACTCGGCGATAAAATCCGCGATCGCTTGAGACTTGATGGCTTTCTTTGCTTCAAACTTGATGTCTAAAGGAAGGAGTTCAATCGCCCACTTGGCCACTCGACCAGTTGCATCTCTGTTATGCAGGATCTCCGATAATGGGGCATCGCTGACGACTGTAATGGAGTGGTCAGAGAAATAATGTGCAACTTTCTTCGTGGTCATGTAAATCCCATATACAAGCTTCTGGTAGTGGGGGTATCTTTGTTTTGAAGGGGTCAAAACTTCAGACACATAATAAACAGGGCGTTGAACTTTGAAGGCCTTCCCTTCCTCTTCTCTCTCGACCGTAAGTACTGTACTGACAACTTGTCCCGTGGCTGCAATATAAAGCAGCAGAGGCTCTTTGCTGATTGGAGCAGCTAGCACCGGCTGGGTGGACAGCAGAGCTTTGAGCTCCGCAAACGCTGCATCAGCTTCTAGAGTCCATTCGAACTTGTCAGACTTTTTCATCAGTCGGTAAAGAGGCAACGCTTTTTCACCGAGTCGAGAGATGAATCGACTTAAGGCGGCCAAGCAGCCTGTAAGTTTTTGGACATCATGCACACGTACGGGACGCTTCATCCGGAGTATGGTTCCAATTTTTTCAGGATTGGCGTCGATTCCCCGTTCGGAAACGAGAAAACCGAGTAGCTTGCCACCTGGAACTCCGAAAGTGCATTTTGACGGATTGAGCTTGATATCGTACCTCCTGAGGTTGGCGAAGGTTTCAGTAAGGTCAGCCCGTAGGTCGGAACCTTTCCGGGACTTGACTACGATATTGTCCATGTACGCCTCCACATTCCGACTGATTTGAGTGAGTAAACACTTCTGGATCATTCTCATGAATGTGGCTCCGGCATTCTTGAGGCCGAACGGCATGGTGACGTAACAGAAGCATCCGAATGGAGTGATGAAAGCTGTTTTGATTTCGTCGGGCCCATACAGACGGATCTGATGGTACCCGGAGTAGGCATCTAGAAAAGACAATCTCTCACATCCCGCAGTTGAGTCGACAATTTGGTCGATGCGAGGGAGAGGAAAATGATCTTTCGGGCAGGCCCGATTGATATACTTGAAATCAATGCACATGCGGAGTGACTTGTCCTTCTTGGGGACCATGACAACATTGGCGACCCACTCGGAGTGGTAGATCTCTCGAATGAACTCAGCTGCTAAGAGCCGAGCCACTTCTTCGCCGATAGCTTGTTTTTTCTGGACGGCGGACCGCCGCAGATGTTCCTTCACGGGTTTGAACTTTGAGTCGACTCATAGGCGGTGCTCAGCCAGCCCCCTGGGAACTCCGGGCATGTCAGAGGGTTTCCATGCGAAGATGTCCCAGTTCTCACGGAGGAGCTGGATGAGCGCTTCTTCCTATTTGGAGTCGAGCGTTGTTGAGATGTGAGTCGGAGCTGCGTCGGGGTCGGTCGGGTGAATGTGGACCGTCTTCGTTTCGCCGGCCGACTGAAAAGCTGATTCGGAGGCAGGCTTCTTAGCCCGCAGCAATTCACTCGGGTCGGCAGTCTTTTGGTACTCTTTCAGCTCGACTACTGCCATCTGAGCGTCGGCGATCTTTGATCCCTTCTGGAAACATTCTTCTGCTTTCTTCCGGTTGCCTGTAACAGTGATCACACCTTTGGGACCAGGCATCTTTAATTTAAGATACACGTAGCATGGTCGAGCCATGAAGCGTGCATAAGCCGGCCTGCCCAAGATGGCGTGATAAGCACTCTGGAAGTCCACAACTTCAAACGTTAACTTTTCCTTGCGGTAATTCTTTGAATCACCGAAAACCACATCAAGAGCAATCTGGCCGAGTGACTCGGCTTTCTTCCCAGGAATGACTCCGTAGAAGCTCATGTTACTGGTGCTGAGTCTGGACATCGGAATGCCCATCCCTTTCAAGGTTTCCGCGTACAGTATGTTCAGGCCACTGCCACCGTCCATCAGGACTTTGGTCAGTCGAGTGCCTTCGACAACTGGGTCGACCACCAAAGCTTGCCTCCCAGGGGTGGCAATGTGTGTTGGATGATCGGATTGGTCGAACGTGATGGCCGTCTGGGACCACTTTAGGTAACTGGGAGTTGCAGGGGCAACCATGTTCACCTCCCGGTTTATGACTTTCAGTCGACTTTTGCTTTCGACATCGGCAAAAATCATCAGGGTGGAATTGACCTGGGGGTATCCATCGTCGCTATCATCCCTGTCCTCAACCCTGTCCGGCTCTTTCTCTTTATCCTTGGGCTGCTTGCCCTGAAACTGTTGGATCAGGAGCCGGCATTGTCGAGTGGTATGTTTGGGGTAAATAAAATTACCCTCTTCGTCTTTCTTGGTGTGGATGTGACATGGCAAATCCAAAACATCATTCCCATCCTGATCCTTGACTTTCTTGGGCTTCCAAGTGCCCTTGGGTTTCCCCTTGAAGTTTCCCTGGGCCACAGCCAGGGCCTCCCCGGGAGCGGCTGGCTCGGCCTTCCGCTTTTGCTTCCGACTGGAGTTTCCTCCGGTTTCTTGGGCGACTGACTTAAGTTTGCCGCTTCGGAGTCGGTCCTCGTCTTCTCCATTAGCTTACTTGGTGGCAATCTCCATCATCCGATTAAGGGACGTCTCTCCGGTCCAGCCAAATTTCAGATTCAACTCCCTGTACTTGACCCCTTCCTTGAAAGCGCAGACTGCTTGATGGTCAGGCACGTTCTCGACCGAGTGGTGCAGTGTGATCCACCTCTGGATGTATTCCCTCAGTGTTTCATTCGGCTTCTGTACGCAAGACCGCAGCTCTGTAAGGCCTGCAGGGCGCTTGCATGTCCCTTCGAAGGTTGTAACAAACACTCGGGAGAGATCCTCCCAAGTGTAAATGCTGTTGGGCGCCAGCTGATTCAGCCACGCCCTAGCTGAGCCTTCCAACATGAGGGGTAAATGCTTCATGGCCACCTCGTCGTTGCCGCCACCGATCTGCACAGCCACTCGGTAATCTTCGAGCCACGTGTCAGGCTTGGACTCGCCGGTGAACTTGCTGATTCTAGTCGCCAGCCGGAAGTTGGGTGGGATCACCGCGGCTCTGATGGCTCGACTGAAACACTCAGGCCCCGAGGCGTGTGCCCTACTGCCGGTGGGCGTATCTCTGTTGTGGCCCTCTTGATGAGCCCTGTTCCTGTCCACCAGACCTTGAACGAGGATGGATCTCGCGTCAAAGCCTGGGTTTCTGGGGTCGACTGGGATCCTCTGCCCAGTGTGATGAGGGCGCCTGTCGTCTCGATGCTGAGGTGCATATGATCCACTCTGTGGAGGAGGGGACGGCACCCGACGCCCATCATCATGGTTGAGTCGGTGATCGTATTGCTCGTTCCCCCTATACCGATCGTGCCGGTCTCCACGCCCCTCACGCCTCGGGGGCGATCTCGGGCTGTGAGCCGACTGGACGGTCTCCGTTGCGATGGATCGACTGTGGATCCTGTCCCGCGACTGAGAGACGGCGGAATTCTGATTCCCCGCTGCTCGGAGCAATGCTCTGATCTGCAGCAATCCTCTTCCGGCCTCCGACTGGGAGGGCTGGATCGACTCTGCTATGCGGGCCGCGGCAGCCAGGTTCTGAACCGGAGTTCGGTACACCTGTGGTGGCGGGAAGAGCTGCCGTCGACCGGTTTCGGGTGCCTGCTGGCGTCGACTGGATTCGGGAGCCTGCTGGCGTCGACTGGACTCGGGAGCCCGCTGACGCGCCCGCTCGTCGAGAGCCCGCTGTAGATTCTCCAGTCGAGTGCGCTCGGCTAGATTAGCCAAGCGCGCATCCTCCAAGGCCCGGGCCTCGGGGGTTTCTCCAACAATAGGTGTGTAGAGCGCGTCCACGTTCCGGCGACGAAGCTCCTCCCGTTGCAACGACGTAAGAGGCTCGGGGAGGTATTCGTCGTGAGGGTGCGACGGATCGCCCCTGTCGGCACCATCGTCAGCACGAGGGAATCCGGGAGGACTGCGTGTCCCCTCGACCGCCAGGACCTCCGCCAGGGGGTCGCTGCTGTCGCACTCGGAAGCGGACTCCATGGAGCCAGTCGACAGATCGAACAGGCCGCAGAGGGATTCGTCAGGCTCGATTGCAGCGACCTGCTGGGTCGCCGACTGGCGGGCCACGGCGCGCTTCATCCACCGCTGGAGCCTCGACCGACCCGAGCGCTTGCGCTGGCGGGAGACAGGACGGGGAGATGGCACGGGAGTCGACCGATATGGGGTCGATGGCTGCCTCAGGAGGACGCCACGGACGCACGCGCGGAAGTGCATCGCACAGCGGACGAGGAGCGCGTCGACGTCAAGCGGCGCCTCCTGGAGCCAAGTGGAGTCGTCGGTGATGAAAGCAAGTCGGCCGAGACAGATCTCGTGGCCCTCCGCCAAAGCTCCGCAGGAAAACATGATCGAGTGGATCGAAAAAATCGCAACTTCTCCAATTAGGCGCTAAGACTACTGCCCCACGGTGGGCGCCAACTGTCGTGGTTCTAAGTTTGACAGTGAGGTAGGGGGTATGTATGAAGAGGCTAGACCTTAGCTATTGGGAAGTTGTAAGCACGCAAGGTTTACGAGTTCAGGCCCTTCTCTGAGGAAGTAACAGCCCTACGTCTCGGTGCCCGGAGGCGGTCGATTGGATTATGCGTGAGTAAGATCACAGGGGTGCGAACCCTTCATACTGAGGAGGGGGGTGGCTTATATAGAGTTCGCCAGCCCTCTCCTGCCCTCAGTAATGCAGGGTTTAAGGTACATTTAAGGTGGGCGTTACTGATAACGTCCCTAATAAAGCGTCATGATGATCATAAAGACTACTTAATAGCTGACCGATTGCCTGCGGAGTGACTTGAGGTCTCCTGGCGGTCGAGTGGTTGGCTTGTTGGTCAAGTGATAGCTTCTTGGTCGAGTGTCTTGGACCCGTCGAGTGGGATACCTTCGAGTTGATTGAAAGGTGACTTCCTCTAAGGATGTCCTATGGTAGGGCTCTTAGGACGGGTCCGTGCCCCTACCGTAGGTACATGCCTTCATCAGGAGCTACTCCATTGCCACGTCATCGATCCAGGTGACACTCCTCCCTAGCCCTTGGATGCACCGACCTTGCAATCGCCATAGATGGACGCTCCTGATCACACCCACTTGCATGGAGGCATGCTTAAGTCGGTGGAGCAAAGTGGGCCCGGGACCCCACCATGAGGGGGTCGCCCGACCCCCCTATGGCCAGGTGGGCCCACTGTGGTGGTCTCCACAGGTCATAGAGTTGGTCTTTGTGATGATATTTCTTAGTCATGTCGGTTGCATCTTGTGTGGGCCCATCAATCCATGTGCATTGCTCTTGAGCCATTGATTGGAAGTACACATGTGATGTGAGGGTGGAGAAGAGCATGGTTGAGCTTGCCTTGGATAGTGCCACCTCACCATGGCCATGGGCCCACATGGATGGGGTCGCCCGACCCCTCCATGGTGGCCCCAGGGGTCCACAGATGCACAATGGCCCTTGCATACATGAAATGATATTTGGTTTGCAATCTTGTCCTTTTTAAGCTCCTGGACCATGAAAAGTACATGTTTTTGTACGTGCAACCAAAGTAGGACATGTACATGTGGAACCAAGTTATTTTGCACCTATGTCACTACTTATTGGTTGTTTCTTCCCCAGAATGAATGTTTTGTTGATGGTTGTGATGGTGGAAAACAGGGTATAATAACCGTCAACAAGACCTGATGAGGACATGACACCTTCATAAATGACCATTGGTTATAAGGTGACTTCATTCTCAAATTTACATAGTGACTTTTGGTACAATTCACTTGGTTCCACATGTACATGTCATTATTTGATTGTAGGTCAAATTGCAAGTTCATCAAAGTTCAACTTTCGGTTCGTTGGCAGCCCGACGATGCTTCATTGGAAAGGCCATAACTCATCCATCCGGATTGCGATCGACAATGAGCACTTGTTGGAAAGCTTGTTTGATAAGCTTTCAAAAAGATCTAGTCGCATCTCAATATCACGTCGGAAATGTCTCCAAATCATCAAGATATTTTGTTGTTGTTTCTGCCGAAAGCTACATCGTCGTCATGGGCTTGTTATTAATCCTTGGGACCCTGGCCCAAGTGGGAGCACGACCCAAGGAGATGGAGAACTCACCAAGGAATCCCTTTGACGTCCTCCTCCTCAGCCACCTCCTTAGGAGGCCAGCAAGGACGTCCAAGCTAAGCGGAGGCCCAGTACAAGTCAAGTTCGAGTCCATCTCGGGCTCCAGGAATAGCAGGTAGTAAAATGGATGCCCAGGCCACGTTAGGTTTTTGGGTTTTGCTTAGATTATCATGTCCATTGATGGTCGCCGTTTATCGGTTTGTGAAACCCCAACTCGTGTGCTTAATCAGTCATCTGCAGTTTTGTCCCAAAATATTTGAGCTGCGTTCTTTCGAGTTCTTGCTTGTGTTCTTCGTTTCGCAGGCATGGATTAGCCTTATTGGTGAGGTCAACCGGTTGGTGACACGGTTGATAACCAGAGGAGTTGTGGTGCTAAGATTGCAGGGATCGGGTCTTTCGATCTGAAGCCGGATCGGTGTGTCGCTCTCCGACCAAAACGAGAGTTATCTTGAACTGACGGAAGATCGGGAAACACGTATACATCAAGTGGTATCAGAGCTTTAGGTATACCGTCAAGTTCGCATTTATCTCCTAGTTTGAGTGTTTTGTCTTCGTCCCATAGTCCACCGCCATATTTTTTTCCTGTCCTAGAACCATCCACGCCATAGCCTTTGCATATTTCAGTTTCAGAATCCGCCGTGTTGAGTTTGTGTCCTAAGTTAAGGTCTTGTTGCTGGTTTAGATTGTGTTCTACCCTAGTTTGTGTTGATCCCTCCTCCACCCTCCATCATCCCGTATCATCGTCATCAGATCAGATTGCATCTCGTGTCCACATAAAACCCTGATTCGAGCAGTTTTCTTAAATAACTTTTGCATACGAACTCGAAACGGGGCAAATTTTATATCTACGGAGAACGCCATAAAATTTTAGATCCGTTTCATCCCAGCTTTGTTGGGTTCGCAAAATTTGCGAAATTCTATCAAGAATATTGAGTTTTGGGGCCCACAAGTTTTGGTCAGGTTTTTAGATCACAATCCTAATTTTGTATAGGCCGCATCTTTTGTCCAACTAAGCTCCAATTTTTTGTGGTTTGCTCTTGTGTGCTCCTTACTGAGAAAAAAATCAAAAGATCAAAAGTTAAAAAAAAGTTTTGGACAAAAAAAGAAAAAAAGGACAAAGTGAAAGAAAAGAGAAGAGAAGAAAAAAGAAAAAGGAGCACATTAGGAACACCTCAATAGCTCTATTGTCTGTGGTGTCTTTTGCCTTGTCTATATTTTAGTTGCTAGCTTTCATACTTGTTTCACTCCCTTTGTTTGTCACAACAGGTGCTAGAAACACATATAGGCCAGCAACTAGGACAAGTGCACTGGACATTTATTCAATATTGCTATCTGTTACTAACTTGTGTGCCACATATAAGTTATTTCTCTTTGTGCGCCTACCAAGCTCCACATATATACTTCAGATCGGTACAGAAAAAGACCCTTGCAATCTTGGTGCTACGCTCTCACGGGTATCACTCACCACCGGTTGTACCATCCACTGTTTTGCATTGGTAAGAACCTTGTAAGAGCTTGGTAAGACGTGTGTGAGGGTGTGATTCCACTAACCCATATAATAGTTGATAGACATTTATTTTGATTGCTAACAATGCCAAACAACAAGTTTCTTTTTAAGTGTGAAATGCAAGACATGATGGACCGATTGTCTAGGATGCACGAAATAATTGCAGAAGCGGTTACTAGGGCATTCACACGGTCGTCCTCCGCTACTATAACAATGTCATAATCGCCACCTCCCGCATGTACTACAGAGTTTGCACAGCAAGTGCTCAGTTCTCAAATGGAGAAGGCAGAGCAAAACCAGTTCAACAACTTGTTCCAAACATACTTTGTTGTGAAGGAACGACGTTGTCATGTTAGGATTGATGGTGAAACTTGCAACAACCTTGCAAGCTTAGAGATAGCCGAGAAGCTTGGTCTAACCACAAGGCCACATCCACATCCATATCACATCCAATGGGTAAATTCTTAGGATAAGATAAAGGTAACTGAAATTGCACGCATTGAGTTTTCCATTGGTACTTATAAGGATACCATTGAATTTGATATAGCACCTATGCAATCATGTCAGTTGCTATTTGGTCAACCATGGATATCTGAAAATAATGTTGCGCATAATATGATTACTAATAGATGTTCATTCAAATATAATGGAAGAAAAATTATTCTTGTACCTATGACTGCTGCTGAAATTTTAAGAGAAGATCGTCTGAGAGAAGAGAGAAGAAAACATGAGCCTTTTATTAAAGAATGGGATATTTCAAATGTTAAAATACATTTATCTAAATCTGAACTTTTATAAAATGAAGACATTGCTTTGCCTCGTGTTGGAACTAATATTTTGTAGCATGTATCAAAATAAGAGGACATAGTGATAGAGGAAGAACATGTAAGTGTGTCAGGTAAGACTTCTCCTAATGTGCTGAATTTTACCACAAATGATGCTAATAATTCTATGATAGAACCTTCAATTGATTTACCTTTGTCACAAGATGAATGCTCTGATAGTGCTTGTGATAAAGAAGAGTTGTGTGATAATTCTATTATTATACCTATGCCGCCACAACTAGTGATTGAGCATGATGCTTTCGTTTTGGAACAAAAAACCTGTGCTAAAAATAACAAATTGCTTCCAATTAACACTAAACAAGATGAACTAAAATTGTTGTCTTCTTTAAATACTTTGGGATATCTTGAGTTTGAAACTCTATGTGCTCTGAGTAATTTGGAGAATAAATTTACATATGTTGATTTGCCATGGTTGTCTACTTGTAAATATCATTTTATTGGCAAATATAACTGTAAACGAGAGTATATGGTGCATCGTGCCTATATTTATTCAAATCTGAAATCTCCTTTAACTTTGCATAAATATGATCAAGTAGAGGGCTTCAATAGCTATAACCATGTCATGTCGAGATCCCCAAATTTTGTTATAAAGAAACAGGTTAAATTTCAAGAAGGGAAGCAATGTTGGCTACTACCTACAACATGTCCTTCAACTAAACTCAAACCGAGGACGGTTTGTTGTCAAAAAGGGGAGGATGATGAGGACATGAAACCTTCAGAAGCGACCATTGGTTATAAGGTGACTTCATTCTCAAATTTACATAGTGACTTTTGGTATAATTCACTTGGTTCCACATGTACATGTCATTATTTAATTGTAGGTCAAATTGCAAGTTCATCAAAGTTCAACTTTCAGTTCGTCGGCAGCCCGACGATGCTTCATTGGAAAGGCCATAACTCATCCATCCGGATTGCGATCGAGGTCAATGAGCACTTGTTGGAAAGCTTGTTTGATAAGCTTTCAAATAGATCTGGTCCCATCTCAATATCACGTCGGAAATGTCTCCAAATCATCAAGATATTCTGTTGCTGTTTCTGTCGAAAGCTACATCATCATCATGGGCTTGTTATTAATCCTTGGGACCCTGGCCCAAGTGGGAGCACGACCCAAGGAGATTGAGAACTCACCAAGGAAGCCCTTGGACGTCCTCCTCCTCGGCCACCTCCTTAGGAGGCCAGCAAGGACGTCCAAGCTAAGCGGAGGCCCAGTACAAGTCAAGTTCGAGTCCATCTCGGGCTCCAGGAGCAGCAGGTAGTAAAACGGACGCCCAGGCCACATTCGGACTCCGTTTTCGATGATCCATGGTTGGAAAGATACTCCCTCCGGTCCTTTTTACTCTGCATATTAGGTTTGTCCGAAGTCAATCTCATTCATCTTTGACCAAGTTTATATAAAAAATTATAGACATTCACATAACAACACCAATATCATTAGATTCATCTTGCTAAATGGGATATCATATGTAGACCGAAAGACCAAGGGGGTCTAGGTATTGAGAATCTAGAAGTTAAGAATATATGCCTTCTTAGCAAGTGGCTGTGGAAGCTCTCATCGGAGACTGATGCTATGTGGGCTCAAATCCTTCGCAGCAAGTACCTCCAGACAAAAACTCTGTCCCAGGTTACAGTCAAGCCGACCGATTCGCCTTTCTGGAAAGGCCTGATGAAAGTTAAACAGGCCTTATTTAATAGGACGGAGTTTGTTATTGGGAATGGCTTGAGTACACGTTTATGGGAGGATACTTGGCTCGGCGACACACCCTTGGCCATCCAATATCCGTCTTTGTACCGCATTGTTCAAAGACGTGAGGTATTCGTCGCATCGGTTTTTCATTCTATCCTCCTTAATATCCAGTTTCGACGAACGCTAGCAGGCAATTGTTGGGAAGAATGGCTCCGTCTAGTTAGGAGACTGATGGACGTCCAGCTTTCACAACAACCCGATGAATTACGCTGGAAATTGACTAAGTCTGGAGTATTCACCGTTAAATCAATGTATATTGATGTTATTAATTCGACATCTAAACATGTTTGGGATGTCAAAGTTTCTTTGAAAATAAAAGTGTTTATGTGGTTTGTCCATAAACAAGTTATTTTAACTAAGGACAACTTGATAAAGCGTAATTGGACAGGACCTACTAGGTGTAGTTTCTGTGATCGGGATGAGACTATCAAATACCTCTTTTTTGATTGCCCGTTGGCCAAGGTACTTTGGCAGACAGTCCATATTGCTTTTAATATCAATCCACCGAATTCTGTTAATGCGTTATTTGGGACTTGGCTTAATGGGATTGAGCCTGGCTTAGCGAAACATATTCGGGTTGGAGTTTGTGCTTTGCTGTGGACTATCTGGACTTGCAGAAATGATTTGGTTTTTAACAGAATATCATGTATACATTTTTTGCAGGTCATATTCCGATCTACGGCACTGATCCGTTCATGGTCGCTACTCACCCAGACGGAGGCCAGGGAGCATTTGGTTACTGGGTCTTTCCGCTGGAAGATGGTAGCTCGGGATATGATCTTCAACCGGTTTGGATGGCGGTCATGTAATAGGATAGGTTTTTAGTTTTCCTATCTAGTTTGAGCCGGCCGGTTGTGGCATCTTGTCTTGGCTAGTGGATGTTTCTAGCCTTTTTATGGCTCTGTGTGAGCTTTATGTGCTTTTTATTACTTTTGGAGACTTTTGAGACCATGTACGTACTTCTTTTTTTGGTTAATAAGATGGCCGTATGCGTCGTTCTGATGCAGAGGCCGGGGAATCCCCCTTTTCGAAAAAAATAATTAGATTCATCTTGGAATATATTTTCATATTATATTTATTAGATATTATAGATGCTAATAATTTTTAATATAAATTTGATCAAACTTAGCAAAGTTTGACTTTCGACAAATCCAATGTGCAGAGTAAAAAGGATCGGAGAGAGTATTTTCATAAGCTAACCAATGGCTTTGGTTTGAGGCCCAAATTCCATCGGAGTCAACGGGAATCGTCGAAACAAGTTAACGTCCAGAATCTGTCCGGGCGCTGCGTCGCTGTCTTTTGGGCCGTTGGGCCTTGTAACGTGTTAGGGCAACGTATGGACATAAGCCGGCAGGTGCAAATCGCCGTACGTATCCTCTAGCCAGAACTCTGTGAGGCGTCCCCATCCGCGCACAAGGTGGCGCCGGCGGCCTCCCCGTCCGCGTAGCCAGGCCGGCCACCCCCTCCCCGACGGACTCCCTCTCGCATCCTCCCGCGTCCATTCCTGCGGCGGTCAAGCCTTCGGCGGCTGCAGTCAAGGCGGCGGCGGCGCGGCAGTCAAGGCGGTGGCGGCGCAACTTCCCCAGCCTCAACCGCCGAGCATACGCCCCCCATCTACGCACGACGAGCAGTAGGTACGAATCCTACCCCACTGAATACAATTTCACCCCAATCTGCAGAACCTAGGGTTTCAATCTTATTTTTGGTACATCCAATGTAGTGACTCCTGCCGTTGTTGTTGATTCGTATGCAGTAAGAGCAAACGCCGCACGTTTCCGCCACGCCGAGCCGGCCACCTCACGCCCTCCGCGACGCCGTGCACAACGACCGTGAGCAGCCCCATCGCCTCCTCGCCATGACACAGCACGTGATCATCAACACCAATGGTCAGCTCTTGGCCCTGCAGAACCTCTCTGGTCTGAGTCAGGTCATAACACTGGTGACGCTGGTGACGCTGGGGGAGCTGTCGTCGGCGCCCAACATGTACCAGCACCTCCACTCCCTATTGAGAGCAAGGTGGTGGACATGTAAGAAGCTAACCGTTCTGGAAGGATTTAGCTGGTTGGCTCTTGCTGTCCAACACCTCCGCGACGATCTCGAAGGCCTACGGCCCGCCATGAATCCACATGCCGCCTTACAGGGGCCTAACAGCGTTCTTCACACGTTTGCTCGGATTAAGTACCAAGCGGGTCAGCTAAAACGTGCTAAAACCGAGATCAAATTTAGGGCTGGACAGTTGGCAACGCAAGTTGGAAATCTCAGCAGACACTTAAAAGATCAGTCAGACCAGGTTCTGTTAGGCAGCATGACCATAGCGGAGTTCCAGGCACGTATCCCCGAGCACCTCGTTCAGATCAACAATCTACTCCATGCGGGGATGCAGTTCTAAGGGATTGAAGTCTAAGGTGAGCATTTTTTTCTCCTGACACCTCCTGAACTTGGTGAGCCGATTGTGTGCCTATTTGACAGGTTTTATCTTGGCCATTTGTATTTCTATTAATGATCTGTTTTGTGTGCTCTTAGATGGACCCAAGGAACTTGTGTTACTCAAGGAAGGGCAATAAGAAGAGTGGTGAAGCTGAGGCAGAGTAAGATGGTGGTGGCTGAGTTTGCGGCGACAAATGCCATCTCTTGTATCGCTAGAGTCTTAGTTGTGAACTCAATTCTCACTTCTGTATGATCAAAGGAGATCCATCAATTGGTACCAATGTGTTTTTTTGTCTTGTTGCCTACCTGGAATTTAATTAAAACCATCACTTGTGTCCTTTTGAGCATTGGGCACTTGATTTGTCATTTTCGCTCTGCTGTGATCTGTTATCACCAATTTACTTGCCTTCTTTCATGTCGGTTTCGTGGCTTTGGTGGTCATCCCCACAGCCTTGCACTGCTAATCTGTGATGTGGATTGAGCGTGCTTTGCTTATGGGTTATAAACTTTCTCTGCTTGCCCAATTGTTTGTATCCGCTAAAGCAGCGGTGAATGATGTTCTTTGACTTTCAAGGCGAAAATGTCCTGCTTTAGGCCGAATTTGAGGGTACTCCGGGCGTCCTGGCGCAAACAGATACTTTGAAACAGATGATTATCAGTCATCGACGCCTTCTGTGACGGTAAAAATCGTGTCAGGTGGGTATCTATTTGCTTTGCTTTGCTACTAGCATGGCTTATTCCGTTCAATATTTTGCTGCTTAACTGGCGCACTTGCCCAACAAGGGGTTGATGGGTACTCTGTGGTTGAAACTGCACAGGCTCTTGTGAGAGTTCGTCATGATAGCATATCAAGCCATGGCTGCGGCATATTCTCCAATTTTTAAGAAACTTATATCTGCATTTCAAACTCTAGAATGCACATATATAATGGTGTTTTCTTTACCAGACACTATACCATGGAACATACAGACAGAACATCTCTTGATATAACTAAGTCGATCCATTCCATCTTTGTCTGTTTCGAAAGCAGTTTTTTTGCGTGGTTCGAAAGCAGTGTCTTGTTCAGCCATTTTGGGACTACATCGTGTCCTGTTCAGCAGCCTCTGCAACGACTGGTTTTCCTTTAATAATGTAATAAATTAGGAAAAAAAGATCTTTTGGGTCAGAACTTTGTACTGCAAAGGATTTGATCATTCACATACAAGTGCATGTTGTAGCGACGTATTCTTACACATTTGTCGAAGATGACTGCGTCCGTCTGTCCTCCGAAACGATCAATCACTAGAGGAGTGGGGCATAGGAGCTGCTCAGGTACCGTGACGGCCGCTCTACCGGGGACTGCCGCCGCAGATTTCACAGTGAAGGTAATGCTATGAGAACTTTGCCGTCGGGGCACCGAATCAAGCTAGGTTTTATTTCATTGCTGCAGCGCGACATGCCACACCCCTGAAGGAAGCGGAATTCTAAAATCTACCCCACGGAGATTTTTGTAAAAATCATTTCAAAGGAGTTTTGAAAAGCAAAACCCTTTCAAAAGTCTTAATATTATAAAAAAAATCTATTTGAAGCAATTTTAAAAAAACATTTGATTAAAGTTTCAAAAATCAAAATGGGATATAACCTATTTCAAATGTATTTGAGTATATTTCCAAATCCAAAAGTTGTAACCTTCTTCTCTGCGAAATCTTCAAAAAACAGGGGGGTTTAAAATGTTGCTTCCAAAAAAAAAAGGCTTTGGTTTCCAAATAAAAAGAAAACATCCTTAAAAATATTTGACGCATACGCCTTCCCAAAAGCCTTAGCCCCGAAGGACATGCTCGAGTACCTTGGACACCTGGAAAAGAATTTGGATCAAGTTATGAAAGAAGCTAAAAGGACGACAATTCCTTTCCACAAGGTCCTATGGATCAACCACCTTGATCAAAAAAAAAAAAAAACAACGTGCCAGAAGTTTTGATTTCAGAAGCAACATCTCCGCCTATTCATCGACCAAGCAACCACTAAATCTCGAGGACGAGATTCCTGTAAGGGGAGTGGACTGT
Organism: Triticum monococcum; assembly: GCA_034509565.1. Classification (NCBI taxonomy): domain Eukaryota; kingdom Viridiplantae; phylum Streptophyta; class Magnoliopsida; order Poales; family Poaceae; genus Triticum; species Triticum monococcum. The sequence goes on from CM067842.1 coordinate 36,708,319, forward strand.
ACCATCCCAGGTTTTCGGAAGCCAAAAATCCAAACTTTTTAGAACTTTTTCATGCAATGTGTGAATCATGTAGTCACTAGATCAAACGTAAGTTGACCCACTAAGAAAAACGTGGCGTACATTTAGAATTGATTGTAGGAGTTTGCTGGAGTCCTTTAGTGGTTAGTGTTTTGTGTCAGAGTGCACAATCCGAAGCAACTTTCCCTCAATCCCTCGTGATGTCTTTTCTCTCCTCCGGAAATTCCTCCCGAACTTCTCGAATTCATCGCGTGAATCTTCTCTCGCATCTCACTCAAATCCTCCAAGTCAGAAAGATCTTTATCTTGTCTTAACAATCAACCCCCTTCACTGCCCTTAGTAACCGCGACCTCTGTGCGTCCTTCATCGGCAAGCAATCATCTTCGTGAGGCAGATAGATCAAAAGTAGTAAGGGCAGTGAAGGGGAGCCACGCCAAGATTCCTGACCTATCCAATCATCGCATCCACCTTCTAGCTGCCCGTATTCATGCTCGACCAAACGTAGCCAACCATAGCCCCACCTAGCTAGCCGCAGCCAAACCCGACTAAGCCCTAGCCCTGTTTGACCAACCTTAGCTAGCCATAGTTAGACTTGGACATAGCCCTACCCCGCGAGCTGTAGCCTCGCCCAGCCATCCATAGCTAGCCGTAGCCATTCGTAGCCGGCCAGTAGCCAACCACGTCCAACCATGATAGGCCATAAGAGGCCACAGCTAGCCAACGGTGGCCACAATAAAGCTTTTTTTTTTAGAACATAGACGCTAGAAGCGTTCGGCTTTAACTTAATAAAACCCACAACTTAGGCAGCATTTACAAACGAGGTCTAGGACAAAGCTAGAGCAGATCACAAATGGTCAACGACAAGCCAAGTAGCCCAAACGACCTTCCCTTCATCCTGCGGCTCAATCTCGATCCACTGGGTCTCACTCTAGAATTCCTTGTATCGATTTCATAAACTTGAAAAAAAGGAAAATTCCCTTTTCCTTTTACCTCTACATTTCGTCTAGCTATTTGAATTCCCTCTCACTCGCTATCAATTCTTCCCAATTCGGCATCTTTGGAACCTTGTTAAATTCTCTTGTGAACCAACTCGAATATTGTACCAATGTGTTTTTTTTGTCTTGTTGCCTGTCTGGAATTTAATTAAAACCATTACTTGTGTCCTTTTGAGCATTGGGCACTTGATTTGTCATTTTCGCTCTGCTGTGATCTGTTATCACCAATTTACTTGCCGATTTCTTTCCTCCTTTCATGTCGGTTTCGTGGCTTTGGTGGTCATCCCCACAGCCTTGCACTGCTAATCTGTGAATATTTCATTTTTGTTAACATCTTTTGTGAAGTTTCAAATTATTGTCCTTCAGGACATTGATGCAGTCTCCAATATGATGCTTGAACATTAATTTCTACAAAAGTAAGTTGCTTTGGCAAAAATTTGTTATAAAATATTGAAAGGGCATTTCATGCATGGTATATTCACTAGTACCAATTTCATGTTCTCATTTTAATATCTTTTTCTGAACTTCCAAAATAACTGAAGTTCTGGGTTTGTCCTTACGTCAAACTTGTTTCAAGTTTGACCAATTATTTTGGAACAGAGGGAGGAATACACAAGAAAGATTGATGACCACAGCTGTCCACACGTCATAAGAAAGAAACAAATCTTATGTTGTCAATTTAAACCTCTTTTTTCAGAACTGATACGACTTTTTACAACAAGAAATGGCTCTCAAACAAATTACATCAGAAACCCAGAAATGGCGGCTTTCTGTTGATGTAGGAGGGGGAATGTCAGATCCCACTACGGATCAAACAACCAAATCACAGATCACAGAGGACAACGATAACGATAAGCTCCCGATATGGAGACCCCTCTATCAATTGGGGAATTTGCTACAGTAGAGTCTACAGATAAGAGCTAGGGTTTAGCTTTTGATACAATGGTTGCCACTCACGTGCACGCAGGGGGATGAAGGTAAATAGTAAATCACGGCGGAAAAAATAACTATTAGCAATTAAACATGCAGTGTCTTCTTCCCAGCCGTTGATCGGCATCTGCGGCGTCTCAGCCGTCAGATGTCAGTTAACTGTAGCCAAACTGATACGCTACAGTTAACTGAATTTAAGCAACACTTTGGTTCAGAGTTCAGTTATCTGACAGGGAAACCCAGCAACTGCAAGCAATTGAACATGTCGCCGCCACAAATGAAATGGTTCATGGAACATACATAGATAGACCGGGAAACCGGTAACACAGGTTACATATAGGGCAAGCAAAATATCAGCTCATCAAGCGTCAAATTCGACGGACCATCACAAGGGCACTGGGCACAGCTAGCACGAGACAGACACCATACTTACTTCATAGTTTGCATCAGAAAACAGCCAGTCCACTTCTCCACAGAAACTAAGCTCACCTGACCTCCACTTGGGAGAAGGGGTCATGGAAAGAAAAATCTGCCCCATCTTTGAACCTCCAAACTTCACCTCCTGAAGGGCCGGTGCTCCCAATGACAGACATCTGGCAGGACTTGTTCGCCTTGTTCCTGTAGCAATATTTCACCTTGGCGTATGCCTCCTCCGTCGAGAACGGTGTGAAGCTTGGATTGGCCATGGAAACAGACGCGTTCTTCAGTGCCCGCGCGTTCCGGAAGAAGAACTCCAGGAAGCCAACCTCACCTGGGTCCCCTCTGAACTCACGGATACTCATCACATTGATGCGCGAGAGGACATTCTCAATGGGACTTGAGGCTCAGGTGGTTGCCAGTGGGTTTATCACATTTCTCACTCTGCAAAAAAAAAAAAGATTAAATCAGTGAACAGTTGGGAAACCATCCAAGGAAGGTGGGCTCACGACACGGTGAATAAGGGAAGCCTCAAATTATATGTTGTTAGAGAAAACTAACACAAAGTAGTCTATATATGCAGCTTCTCGCCTATAACAAATTTAGAAAGTGAGGCAGCAGTGTTTCAGTCTACCGTCAAGGTCAGGTGAAAATATGCTAGAAGTACTCTCCAACACAAACTTCCAGACACGAGCCATGACAACCAGTTAATAATCTATCACTTAATCAGAGATAAGTGCCGCATATTGTGGCATCAGTGTAGTAGCATCAATTTGAAATGAGTGGTATAATGTACAGACCTCCAAGAAACTGTAGACAGCAAATGTGCATTCCAGTAGGTCTGCACCATATAGCATTCGTGCCAAATAAGCATTACATGGTATGAGTAGCATTTGTTAGGAGCAGCAAATGACCAAATGTGTTATCCATACCACATACATACGAGTGCCAAGACATTTATGTATGTAGTTTAAACAGTTTGAAATAAGCATTGCATGCCATTTGCATCATCCACATTCCACATCACAAATACTACTAGCTAGCATGAACAGACCGCGAAAAACTAAAACAAGGAAATCTGGAAAAAAACAGGAAATCAAGAAGCAAAGAAAGAGAGATCAAAACAATGGCATTATAAACTGTGGCATGACAAAACTTCACAAATGTCATACATAAACAGATGAACATGCAAGCCCAACCATTCTAATTGCATACTCCAGTCTATCACAGCCGGCAACAAGAAGCAAGAAATCGGTACAAATGCAAGCAGAACATGGATTGATGACAAATACCAGAATATGGAGTCTCTCCGCGTTGGGAAAGCATCTCAGAAAGTTGGGCACCATCTTGACCTCATTGCGAACTCCGAAACGCACATTCAAGCTCAAAATCTTGACGCTTCTCATCATGGTACTTGTGCTTGCTATCCCGGGCTGAAATTCCCCCAATTCAAGAGGGAGTATCACACAATTGAGTCATGGACATATATATTTGCTAACTGAACAAATGGTGAGACCGGAGATGAGAGATGTACCATGATGATGGTGTCTCGGATCTGCAGGACCTGGCCTGGATCCAAGTATCCAAAAGCGTGCAGCTTGGGGACATCGCCAATCTTGAGTCTGCTGCACAAGCCGCCATCGATTTTGCCAGATCCAAAAAGGATGAGCCGCTCGAGGCACGGAGCCTTCACCACGGCGATGTGCTCCATTTTCGAGCAGCTGATCTGCAGGCAGCGTAGGCTCTGGCTGAGGAGGCGGAGGCGCAGCCCATTGATGCATCCCAGGATGTTGAGGATCTCCAGGACGGGGCTCCTGGCGACGAGGGAGTCGACGACGCCGTGCTCCATTTCGACGCAGCAGAGGCCGAGCTCGCGGAGGTGCGGGAACGAGGCGCCACGCAGGGCAGCCGTTTCCGGCAGCTTCCACAGGCCGACGTAGAGGCGGGTGAGGGTGGTGATGGTGAAGAGCGTGGGCGGGAGGGGCACGTTGCGCGGCCACGGGCGGTTGACGAGGACGAGGTCCTGGACGGCCTTGGCGGCGAGGAGCTGGAGCCAGCGCGCGAGCTGGTTCTGGTTCCGGTACGCGCTCTGAGTGCAGACGAGGTGGATGCAGCGGAAGGGCCCCGGGTGCGCCTCGAGGATGTCGGAGACGGCGGCCGTGACGGCCGGCGAGCTGGCCGGGGTGGGGCGGAAGCCCTGGCCTTTGGGGAGGAGGAAGGAGTCGACGAGGACGAGGGGCGTGGAGGGCCAGAGCGCGCGCCAGCGGGAGGAGAGCACGGCGGTGCGCGCGGCGTCCTTGACGGGGAGGCGGGCGACGATGTTGCGCAGGGGCTCGTCGGGGAGGCGGCTGATGCGGTCGACGCCGTCGGAGGAGGCGGCGAGGGCCGGGAGCCGCGTGCCGGGGTAGACGGGGAAGCTGGGGAGGGTGGCGTAGATGTAGGCTAGAACGTTCTCCGCGGCCTGGTCGAGCTTGCGGGGGTCGCATCCCTTGCGCCGCGCATCGGCCGCCGTCGCTGGGTCGACGTTGGCGAACTCCCGCTCGGCCATGGCCGTCGGCGGCGTCGGCGCCGGCGCCGGCGAGGGTTTGTGGATTTGGGGTTTCTGAGTGTCGGCTGTGTGTGTGTGTGTGGAGGCGACTGCTCGTCCTCCTATAGGAGGGAGGTTTCGATGTTGGTTGGGCCAAAATTAACGGGCCCATCAGTAGGGAACCCACTGGTCAGCCACTTATTTTTTTTAATTTCTTTTTGAGTATCTCAAAAATTCCCTTTACCAAACATTTTCGTCGCTGCTCGGGTTTTCCCTTTTGTCTTTTGCTCTCTTTGGTTTTTTTTCTGGTACTTCGAAATCCGGTGCCCTACTGTCTGTACTGTGTCAGATCAGATAATGGTGAGCCATCAGTCGGACAGAGTTTAACGTAAAGCTCCAAGGAAGTGTCAACAATCTTTTCCGAGAGATAGGAGCATTCGGTGGAACGGGTGGACCACACTTGCTTGCTCATCCGACATGGCATGAATCATCGAACCCGCACTCAGGAAGAGTAATGCTTTGAAAAACACATGATTCATTAAGCGAAAGACGCTAACCGAATAGTTAGAGATGCCGCAAGCAAAGATCATATAGCCTAATTGTGATTCTAGCCTAGATCCAGCTTTATTCGGCTAAAAAGATGTGTGTGTGTGTGTGTGTGTGTGCGCGTGTGCGTGTGCGTGTGCGTGTGTGTGTGTGTGTGTGTGTGTGTGTGCGCTCATCCATTTAGGTACGAATGGATCGAGGGAACCTGGCTTGGGAACAACCTTGAAAAAAACATAGTAAGAGAGTCCAACCTCTGAAATATAGCATAAGACACCTGCCCTATGGTGGGCGCCAACTGTCATGGTTCTAAGTCTGACAGTAGTGTATGGGTGTAGGAATGGGGAGGCAAGATCCTAGCTATGGAGTAGTTGTAAGCACACGAGGTTTACGAGTTCAGACCCTTCTCGGAGGAAGTAATAGCCCTACGTCTCGGAGCCCGGAGGCGGTTGACTGGATTATGTGTGTATGAATTACAGGGGTGCGAACCCTTTACACTAAGGAGGGGGTGGCTTATATAGAGTTCACCAGACCCCTCCGGCCCTCAGTTATGCAGGGTTTAAAGTACATTAAGGTCGGGCGTTATTGGTAACACCACTAATAAAGTGTTATAATGACCATAAAGGCTACTAAATGCTCGACCGTTAGCGTGTGGAGTGACTTTAGATCTCCTGGTCATCGAGTGGTTGAATCTTGGTCGAGTGGTTGGCATCACGGTCGAGTGTCTTCGAGTCTGTCGACTGGAACACCTCCAAGTCGATTGAAAGGTGATTTCTTCTAGAGATGTCCTTGGGTAGGGCAGTTAGGACAGGTCCATGACCCTACCCTAGGTACATAGCTTCATCATTAGCCCCCGAATGGATCGAGGTTTGAGTGGGGAAGGAGTTGAGAACTCTTCTGACCCATTCTTCGTGTCATGAGTATATCTTGTTTCGGATCAATGAACCTGGATGACGTCACCAACTTCTTTTTCGGTCGCCTTGATCCATTCATAGTTTTCTTTAGTCGAGTGAATTTCCTTACTTGAAGATCTTCGAGTGGCCACGCGGAGGAGATCCTCCGTCTGACAAGTTGTTCTGCTGCCCACGGATTTCGCGGGATTCGAATTTCGGGAAGCGCGCGGGACGAGGGAGGCCGCAGTAATCGGATGGGGTAGGACGGAGCCGCCTCGATCTCCGTGCCACCTTTTTCGCCATGTATCGCGCGCGCGACTGTTGCGGGATTTGACAGGATCGCCTGGGCCTACAGGTCAGCCACTCGGAAGCGACTCCATATAAACTGCCGGCCCAGGGCTTTTGAACAGTGGGCCTTCACTTTTCTCCTTTCCTCTCGAATTCATCCGCCACCTCTGCTCTCGTCTCAGCGCCGCCGGCCTGTTCGAGCTTCGACTGCGGCGATGGTGAAGGAGAAGACGGCGGCCCTGGAGCGTGCGAAGAAAGCGACGGCGCAGGCGAAGGCGACGAAGTCCGGTCGGGGCGGATCTTCTTCGAGGTCCGCTCTGCCGAAGGGCTAGATCCAGTGCGATTGGATGCCTTCGGCGATTCGGCAAGATGACATCGATGATCTGATCGAAGGGGGATTCATTCCTCACAAATCTGCGCGTCTCCCGTGGAACGAGATCGAACCGCAGCCTCGCGAGGGTGAGTGTGTCCTCATCCCAACTCACGTCGACCGTGGATTTTCTCTGCCTCCTCATCCTTTTTTCCGGAGCTTCTTGAACTTTTTCGGGGCGCAGCTCCATCACTTTACTCCAAATTCCATCGTGTATCTTGCTGCCTTTGTATCTTTGTGCGAGAATTTCTTGGGTTGCTGTCCCCATTGGGGCCTCTTTAAGCACATTTTCACTTGTCGTTCTCAGTCGGTTAAGAAAGCCCAGTCGAGTGACGATAGAACGCAAGTGATTCAGATGTGCGGGGGTCTTGGGATCCAAATGAGAAGCAAAAGTTCTTTTCCAGCTATGATTCTTCTCGATTCAGTCCGCGGGTGGCAGTCGACCTGGTTCTACTGCAGAGACCAGGTGACTCCAGGACAGGCGACGGGTCTTCCTCCTTTCTCCCTGGACCGAGCAGAAAAACCTTCTTCCCTGAAAGTGACACCAGAAGAAAAGGCGCAAGTCAAAGTGTTGGTTGGTCGAGTGGTTCAGCTCGTTCGCGATGGGGTGACTGGTATGGATCTATTAGAGGTCTTCCTCCGGAGGCGCATCCAACCGCTCCAAGCTCGTGACCATCCGATGTGGATGTATTCGGGCCTCGATGACACCACTCGGATTCATCCGGAGGAGGTCAACAATGAGACGTTGGAAGGGTGGTTGTCGAGTATCACAGGGAACAAGGACAACCCCCGAGGAGCCAGGAGGATTCCTCCACTCGACCAAACGTATGAAGTAGACCAGGTCCGATTCTGCATCTCTAACTGTGACCTTGCTTTCTTCATTCTGTTCGCTTAGAATCAGTCGATTGACTTTTGTCTTGTTTGTTGTCTTCCAGACCATTACTGATATGTACTCGATGCCCAATGGGGCACAAGAGCAGGCCAAGGAGGGGGAGGCGAGCGACGGCGAAAGTGGGGAGGAGTGGCAATCTGACAGTGAAAGGGAGGAGGATGACGACGATGACTCCAGTGGAGATGAGGAGGAAGAAGTCGATCCTCCCCGCACGGAAAGGCAATCCAAGCTCACCCACGACCCTGCGCGCAAACGTGGAAAGGCGACTGTGCCTGTTGGGCAGTCGTCAAAACGCCCTAGAACTTCTTCCCCATCGCCGACTGAAAAAGCGTCGAAGCATCCGCGAGCGGCGTCGTCAAAGCCGCCGAAGGCCCTGACCGAGATGAAGATGACTGTTCCCACCATTTTCGGGTAACAGCAGAACTTGTGTTTTTTCATTGAGCATGGTCGGACTCTTGGTTGACTCATTGACTAAACCGACTGGTTTCTGAAATCTGCAGTGTTGTTACCTCCGAGATCTCTGCCAAGGACGATGACTAGGAAATGGAAGATGCTGTTACCTACAACCGTGGTATAATTTCTGATGTTTCACTCTTGGTCGATTGACGGTCTCTTCTGGTCGATTGGATTTTCGTCTTTAACTTTGGATTTTTCTTATAGCTCCTCCTCATGTCATTGATCTCCCTGATGATGACGATGAAGTGCCGCTGAGGGCGAGGAAGAATAGGAAGGCGTCAACTGGCAAGACACCGCAAACTGCATCAGCACCTGAGACAGTAGTTCAGGAGGGTGGTAATACCACTCGGACTTTTGTGTCCTTCGCTGTGCCGCTGACGAGTGTTCGACCTTCATCGCCGACTGCTGATCCGCCCTCCCTTTTTGCCACACACCACGTCCCAGAGGACCAAGTGGGTGCTGCTAAGGAGGCTATACGCCAGGCGGGGATGATGATGGAGCAGGTGAAGGTGGTCCAGGAAGCCAGCCAAGCCGCCTATGATGCCAGTTCAGCTCTTCAAAGTAATGTCCAGGTTAGTTGATCACCGCTTGTTCTGTTAGGATATGCTATCTGAAGACTCTCTTTCCGAAGATCTTTGCATCTGTACACCCGCTGGGTGTGTTGATTGAATTTTTTTACTAGTAGGGGCACGCTGAGTGCACCCACTGGGTGTAGTCCCCGAGACTATGGTGGACTGCTGGCAGTCGACTGTAGTCTTTATATTGTGTTGCTTCACTCGAACTTCTTCACTCGGTTTGGTCAGGCCATTTCGAATGGAATCTTGGAACCAGTGGGGGCACGCTGAGTGCACCCACTGGGTGTAGTCCCCGAGACCATGGTCGACTCCTAGCAGTCGACTAAGGTCTGAAGAACCCCCCTTTTTTGTAGATCATGATGAGATCATAACCTCTTAGTCTCTTTCGGTCGAACCAGTGGGGGCACGCTGAGTGCACCCACTGGGTGTAGTCCCTGAGACTACTGTCGAATATTTTTGATTCGGCTATAGTCTTAGAAACATCACGATTTTTCTCTTAGTTCCTCGGAAGCAACCCACCTTTGATATCTGTCGACTGATTCTTCGCAGAAATCCTGTGAGCTTGTGGCTCGCTATACTGAATTGGAAAACAAACAGATCCAGCTCAACCTTGACTTGAAGCTTGCCCAAGAGAACTTGCAGAAGGCAAGAGACGAAGCAAAAGGTATGGCTGGTGAGAATTTGACGACTGTCCTTTCTTTCAGCCCATTCTTGATGCTGATCTCACTGTCATCTCGCAGATAAAATGGAGGACGCTCTGAAGAAGAAGGACTATGACCTTGCTGAGGCACAGAAGGCGGCTTCGGACAAAACGAAGCTTGCGGAAGAAAAACTGGCTTCAGTTGGTAACCTTGAAGAGGAGAACTCCAAACTGAAAGCTTCTCTCGACGCGGCCAACCAAGAGGTCAGCCGTCTGAAGAATGATAAGATAGCTCTGAGTGACAAGGCAAGTGAACTGGCAGGGAAGAGGAACGATCTGGAGGCTTATCTGGGAGGGCTCGCCAAGAAGTTATTCGTCATGCTTGAAGGTAATCTCTCCTACCTGACTGACTTGTTTTCATCAACGTAAAGCCACTGACTTATCTTTGAATTGTGTTTACATAATTTTGCCAGAACTTTGAGGAGGAGACCAGTCGAGTGGAGACGAGCTTGGACCCCATTAATTCTCCGGTGAAGGATGAGGCTGCTATGAACGTGCTCCGACTGGAGTCTCGTGTTGCTGGTGTGGTTGACTACCTTGCTCGACTGAAGGTTGCGGCGTCGCGGATCGACACGGCGCTCTGGCCTAGAACGACACTTCAAAATGACCTCGAGTCTCTGATGACTCGACTGAATGAAGTTCCAGGTCGAGTGCAAGAATGGAAGAAATCTTCTGCTAGGTGCGGCGCTGACGTCGCTCTGTCCTTGGTCCGTGTTCACTGCAAGGAGGCGCGAGAAGAAAAGCTGGCTCCAAGTTGCCAATACCAGGAAGCACAACTTTCAGTCTTTCATGGAGACCTTCATTGTTGCCGCCACTCGGATTGCTGACGGGATTGACCTGGACCAGTTTGTCGCGCCTTCCGGCCCTCCACCTGAGGAGTAAAACTTCTATGTCTCGCTTTAATTTTGCCTCGGAATGCTGAGTGGGTTTTGTAACCGTTAAACTCTTTCGGGCTGAATGCTCGAGTACTTTGATCTGCGGTCTGGGACCTTTAGGATTTATCCGAACTTGGTTTATCGTTGAATATGCTTGCCTTTGTCTTCGAGCAAACTTTGTTCTTCCTGAATTCTCTGTCGAGTGGAACTTGTTCTTTACTCCAGACAACTTTTGTATTTGTGGCGTAGCTTCGAAGGAGAAGGTAGCAGTCGACCTGCACCTCGTCGTCCTTGCGGATCGGGATGGAGCGCACGTTGTACTTGTGGCGCAGCTCCGAAGGAGGAGGTAGCAGTCGACCTGCACCTCGTCGTCCTTGCGGATCGGGATGGAGCGCACGTTGTACTTGTGGCGCAGCTCCGAAGGAGAAGGTAGCAGTCGACCTGCACCTCGTCGTCCTTGCGGATCGGGATGGAGCGCATGTTGTACTTGTGGTGCAGCTCCAAAGGAGAAGGTAGAAGTCGACCTGCACCTCGTCGTCCTTGCGGATCGGGATGGAGCGCACGTTGCACTTGTGGCGCAGCTCCGAAGGAGAAGGTAACAGTCGACCTGCACCTCGTCGTCCTTGCAGATCAGGATGGATTTCATACTTAGGCGAGTACTTGGACTGTAGCTAAGCCCCCGAGTGGGAGGGTTGCTCTCCACTCGGTAGGATTTTTAAATACTTAGGCGAGTACTAGATCGCAGCTAAGCCCCCGAGTGGGAGGTTTGCTCTCCACTCGGTAGGATTTTTTAAATACTTAGGCTAGTACTGGGACTGCAGCTAAGCCCCCGAGTGGGAGGTTTGCTCTCCACTCGGTAGGATTTTTTGAATACTTAGGCGAGTACTGGACTGCAGCTAAGTCCCCGAGTGGGAGGTTTGCTCTCCACTCGGTAGGATTTTTTAAATACTTAGGCTAGTACTGGGACTGCAGCTAAGCCCCCGAGTGGGAGGTTTTCTCTCCACTCGGTAGGATTTTTTGAATATTTAGGCGAGTACTGGACTGCAGCTAAGTCCCCGAGTGGGAGGTTTGCTCTCCACTCGGTAGGATTTTTTGAATACTTAGGCGAGTACTGGACTACAGCTAAGCCCCCGAGTGGGAGGCTGGCTCACCACTCGGTAGAATTTTCAAACACTTAGGCGAGTACTGGACTGCAGCTAAGCCCCCGAGTGAGAGGCTGGCTCACCACTTGGTAGGATTTTCAAACACTTAGGCGAGTACTGGACTGCAGCTAAGCCCCCGAGTGGGAGGGTGGCTCACCACTCGGTAGGATTTTCAAACACTTAGGCGAAACGGGTTCGCAGCTAAGCCTCCGAGTGAGAGACTTGCTCACCACTTGGTAGGAATTTTTTTACAAGCTTAGCCGAAACGGATTCGCAGCTAAGCCACCCACTGGGGGATTTCTCACGCAAACAAAAGCAATAACAATCACTGGGAAAATTATAACGCTCTTGTCTTTGATAAATAAACTACAGAAGTATTTCTTATTACATCTCATCCGAGTGAGAATTCAAGTATAAAAGGGGCGGAGCAGCTCCGCATTCCAAGCTCGTGGCTCATCAATCTGGCGATCGACATTGTAAAGATGGTATGCTCCGTTGTGGAGAACTCTGGTGACGATGAAGGGGCCTTCCCAAGTAGGAGCGAGCTTGTGTGGTTTCTGCTGATCCACTCGGAGGACCAAGTCTCCTTCTTGGAAAGCTCGACTCTTCACATTTCTGGCATGGAATCGACGCAAGTCTTGCTGATAGATAGTCGATCGGATCATGGCCATCTCTCTTTCCTCCTCCAAAAGGTCGACTGCGTCCTGCCGGGCTTGTGCTGCTTCATCTTTGGAGTATAGCTCGACTCGAGGTGCATTGTGAAGCAAGTCACTCGGCAAAACTGCTTCAGCTCCATAGACCAAAAAGAATGGAGTTCGTCCGGTCGATCGATTAGGAGTGGTCCTCAATCCCCAAAGAACTGATGGAAGTTCGTCGACCCATGCGCTGCTGCGTGCTTGAGATCGCGCATCAGTCGGGGTTTCAATCCTTTGAGAATTAGGTCGTTTGCTCTTTCTGCTTGTCCATTCGACTGGGGGTGAGCGACTGAAGCGTAGTCAACTCGTGTGCCTTGAGATGCGCAAGAGGCCCTGAACTTGTCGGAATCGAAGTTTGACCCATTATCAGTGATGATGCTATGCGGAACTCCGTATCTGAATATCAACTTGAAGGAAATATGCCCTAGAGGCAATAATAAAGTTATTATTTATTTCCTTATATCATGATAAATGTTTATTATTCATGCTAGAATTGTATTAACCGGAAACATAATACATGTGTGAATACATAGACAAACAGAGTGTCACTAGTATGCCTCTACTTGACTAGCTCGTTAATCAAAGATGGTTATGTTTCCTAACCATGGACAAAAGAGTTGTTATTTGATTAACGAGGTCACATCATTAGTTGAATGATCTGATTGACATGACCCATTCCATTAGCTTAGCACCCGATCGTTTAGTATGTTGCTATTGCTTTCTTCATGACTTATACATGTTCCTATAACTATGAGATTATGCAACTCCCGTTTACCGGAGGAACACTTTGGGTACTACCAAACGTCACAACGTAACTGGGTGATTATAAAGGAGTACTACAGGTGTCTCCAATGGTAGATGTTGGGTTGGCGTATTTCGAGATTAGGGTTTGTCACTCCGAGTGTCGGAGAGGTATCTCTGGGCCCTCTCGGTAATACACATCACATAAGCCTTGCAAGCATAATAACTAAGATGTTAGTTATGAGATGATGTATTACAGAACGAGTAAAGAGACTTGCCAGTAACGAGATTGAACTAGGTATTGGATACCGACGATCGAATCTCGGGCAAGTAACATACCGATGACAAAGGGAACAACGTATGTTGTTATGCGGTCTGACCGATAAAGATCTTCGTAGAATATGTAGGAGCCAATATGGGCATCCAGGTCCCGCTATTGGTTATTGACCGGAGACGTGTCTCGGTCATGTCTACATTGTTCTCGAATCGTAGGGTCCGCACGCTTAACGTTACGATGACAGTTATTATGAGTTTATGCATTTTGATGTACCGAAGGTTGTTCGGAGTCCCGGATGAGATCACGGACATGACGAGGAGTCTCGAAATGGTCGAGACGTAAAGATTGATATATTGGAAGCCTATGTTTGGACATAGGAAGTGTTCTGGGTGAAATCGGGATTTTACCGGAATACCGGGAGGGTTACCGGAACCCCCCGGGAGACTAATGGGCCTATTGGGCCTTAGTGGAAAAGAGAGAAGGGGCAGCCCACAGCCTAGCCGCGCGCCCCCCCTTCCCCAAGTCCTAGTAGGACTAGGAGAAGGGGCCGGCCTCCCCTCTCTCTCCTTTCCCCCCGAGAGTCCTAATTGGATTAGGATTGGAGGGAGGAGTCCTACTCCCGGTGGGAGTAGGACTCCCCTGCGCCTCCCTCTCCCTGGCCGGCCGGCTCCCCCTCCTCCAACCTTTATATACGGGGGCAGGGGACACCCCAAGACACACAAGTTGATCCTTGAGATCGTTCCTTAGCCGTGTGCGGTGCCCCCTGCCACCAAATTCCACCTCGATCGTACCGTTACAGTGCTTAGGCGAAGCCCTGCGTCGGTAGTACATCAAGATCGTCACCACGCCGTCGTGCTGACGAAACTCTTCCTCGACGCTTTGCTGGATCGGAGCCCGAGGAATGTCATCGAGCTGAACGTGTGCTAAGAACTCGGAGGTGCCGGAGTAACGGTGCTTGGATCGGTCGGATCGGGAAGAAGACGTACGACTACTTCCTCTACGTTGCGTGATCGCTTCCGCAGTCGGTCTGCGTTGGTACGTAGACAACACTCTCCCCTCTCATTGCTGTGCATCACCATGATCTTGCGTGTGCATAGGAAAATTTTCGAAATTACTGCGTTCCCCAACAGTGGTATCAGAGCCTAGGTTTTATGGTTTGATGTTATTTGCACGAGTAGAACACAAGTGAGTTGTGGGCGATACAAGTCATACTGCCTACCAGCATGTCATACTTTGGTTCGGCGGTATTGTTGGGTGAGACGATCCGGACCAACCTTACGCGTACTCTTACGCGAGACCGGTTCCCTCGACGTGCTTTGCACATAGATGGCTTGCGGAAGACTGTCTCTCCAACTTTAGTTGAACCAAGTGTGACTACGCCCGGTCCTTGAGAAGGTTAAAACGGAGTCTATTTGACGAACTATCGTTGTGGTTTTGATGCGTAGGTGAGATGAGTTCTTACTTAAGCCCGTAGCAGCCACGTAAAACTTGCAACAACAAAATAGAGGACGTCTAACTTGTTTTTGCAGGGTATGTTGTGATGTGATATGGTCAAGGCATGATGCTGATTTTATTGTATGAGATGATCATGTTTTGTAACCGAGTTATCGGCAACTGGCAGGAGCCATATGGTTGTCGCTTTATTGTATGCAATGCAATCGCGATGTAATGCTTTACTTTATTACTAAACGGTAGTGATAGTCGTGGAAGCATAAGATTGGCGAGACGACAACGATGCTACGATGGAGATCAAGGTGTCGCGCCGGTGACGATGGTGATCATGACGGTGCTTCGGAGATGGAGATCACAAGCACAAGATGATGATGGCCATATCATATCACTTATATTGATTGCATGTGATGTTTATCCTTTTATGCATCTTATCTTGCTTTGATTGACGGTAGCATTATAAGATGACCTCTCACTAAATTATCAAGAAGTGTTCTCCCTGAGTATGCACCGTTGCCAAAGTTCTTCGTGCCCAGACACCACGTGATGATCGGGTGTGATAAGCTCTACGTTCAAATACAACGGGTGCAAAACAGTTGCACACGCAGAATACTCAGGTTATACTTGACGAGCCAAGCATATACAGATATGGCCTCGGAACACGGAGACCAAAAGGTCGAGCGTGAATCATATAGTAGATATGATCAACATAACGATGTTCACCATTGAAAACTACTCCATCTCACGTGATGATCGGTTATGGTTTAGTTGATTTGGATCACGTGATCACTTAGAGGATCAGGGGGATGTCTATCTAAGTGGGAGTTCTTAAGTAATATGATTAAATTGAACTTAAATTTATCATGAACTTAGTCCTGGTAGTATTTTGCAAATTATGTTGTAGATCAATAGCTCGCGTTGTTGCTTCCCTGTGTTTATTTTTGATATGTTCCTAGAGAAAATTGTGTTGAAAGATGTTAGTAGCAATGATGCGGATTGGATCCGTGATCTGAGGTTTATCCTCATTGCTGCACAGAAGAATTATGTCCTTGATGCACCGCTAGGTGACAGACCTATTGCAGGAGCAGATGCAGACGTTATGAACGTTTGGCTAGCTCAATATGATGACTACTTGATAGTTTAGTGCACCATGCTTAATGGCTTAGAATCGGGACTTCAAAGACGTTTTGAACGTCATGGACCATATGAGATGTTCCAGGAGTTGAAGTTAATATTTCAAGCAAATACCCGAGTTGAGAGATATGAAGTCTCCAACAAGTTCTATAGCTAAAAGATGGAGGAGAATCGCTCAACTAGTGAGCATATGCTCAGATTGTCTGGGTACTACAATCGCTTGAATCAAGTGGGAGTTAATCTTCCAGATAAGATAGTGATTGACAGAATTCTCTAGTCACCATCACCAAGTTAGTAGAACTTCGTGATGAACTATGATATGCGAGGGATAACGGAAACAACTCCCAAGCTCTTCGTGATGCTGAAATCAACAAAGGTAGAAATCAAGAAAAACATCAAGTGTTGATGGTTAACAAGATCACTAGTTTCAGGAAAAGGGCAAAGGGAAGAAGGGGAACTTCAAAAGAACGGCAAGCAAGTTGCTACTCATGTGAAGAAACTCAAGTCTGGTCCTAAGCCTGAGACAAAGTGCTTCTACTGCAAAGGGACTGATCACTGGAAGCGGAACTACCCCAAGTATTTGGCGGATAAGAAGGATGGCAAAGTGAACAAAAGTATATTTGATATACATGTTATTGATGTGTGCTTTACTAGTGTTTATAGCAACCCCTCAGTATTTGATATTGGTTCAGTTGCTAAGAGTAGTAACTCGAAACGGGAGTTGCAGAGTGAACAGAGACTAGTTAAGGGTGAAGTGACGATGTGTGTTGGAAGTGGTTCCAAGATTGATATGATCATCATCGCACACTCCCTATAATTTCGGGATTAGTGTTGAACTTAAATAAGTGTTATTTGGTTTTTGCGTTGAGCATGAATATGATTTGATCATGTTTATTGCAATACGGTTATTCATTAAAGTAAGAGAATAAATTGTTGTTCTGTTTACATGAATAAAACCTTATATGGTTACACACCCAATGAAAATAGTTCGTTGGATCTCGATCGTAGCGATACACATATTCATAATATTGAAACCAAAAGATGCAAAGTTAATAATGATAGTGCAACTTATTTGTGGCACTGCCGTTTAGGTCATATTGGTATAAAGCGCATGAAGAAACTCCATGCTGATGGGCTTTCGGAATCACTTGATTATGAATCACTTGATGCTTGCGAACCATGCCTTTTGGGCAAGATGACTAAAACGCCGTTCTCCGGAACAATGGAGCAAGCAACAGATTTGTTGGAAATCATACATACTGATGTATGTGGTCCGATGAATATTTAAGGCTTGCAACGGGTATCATTATTTTCTGACCTTCACAGATGATTTGAGCAGATATGGGTATATCTACTTAATGAAACATAAGTCTGAAACATTTGAACAGTTCAAAGAATTTCAGAGTGAAGTGGAAAATCATTGTGACAAGAAAATAAAAGTTTCTACGATATGATCACAGAGGTAAAATATTTGAGTTACGAGTTTGGTCTTCAGTTAAAACAATGTGAAATAGTTTCACTACGCACGCCACCTGGAACACCACAGCATAATGGTGTGTCCGAACGTCATAACCGTACTTTATTGGATATAGTACAATCTATGATGTATCTTACCGATCTACCACTATCGTTTTGGGGTTATGCATTAGAGACAGCTGCATTCACGTTAAATAGGGCACCATCAAAATCCGTTGAGACGACACCTTATGAACTATGGTTTGGCAAGAAACCAAAGTTGTCGTTTCTTAAAGTTTGGGGTTGCGATGCTTATATGAAAAAGTTTCATCCTGATAAGCTCAAAACTCAAATCGGAGAAGTGCATCTTCATAGGATATCCAAAGGAAACTATTGGATACACCTTCTATCACAGATCCGAAGGCAAGACTTTTGTTGCTAAATTCGGAAACTTTCTGGAGAAGGAGTTTCTCTCGAAAGAAGTGAGTGGGAGGAAAGTAGAACTTGACGACGTAACTGTACCTGCTCCCTTATTGGAAAATAGTACATCACAGAAAACTGTTTCTGCGACACCTATACCAATTAGTGAGGAAGCTAATGATGATGATCATGAAGCTTCAGGACAAGATACTACTGAACCACGTAGATCAACCAGAGTGAGATCCGCACCAGAGTGGTACGGTAATCCAGTTCTGGAGGTCATGTTACTTGACCATGACGAGCCTACGAACTATGAAGAAGCGATGGTGAGCCCAGATTCCGCAAAGTGGCTTGAAGCCATAAAACTGAGATGGGATCCATGTATGAGAACAAAGTTTGGACTTTGGTTGACTTGCCCGATGATCGGCAAGCCATAGAAAATAAATGGATCTTCAAGAGGAAGACGGACGCTGATAGTAGTGTTACTATCTACAAAGCTAGAATTGTCACAAAAGGTTTTCGACAAGTTCAAGGTGTTGACTACGATGAGATTTTCTCACTCGTATCTATGCTTAAAGTCTGTCCGAATCATGTTAGCAATTGCCGCATTTTATGAAATCTGGAAAATGGATAAACAAAACTGCATTCCTTAATGGATTTGCTAAAGAAGAGTTGTATACGATGCAACTAGAAGGTTTTGTCGATCCTAAAGGTGTTAACTAAATATGCAAGCTCCAGCGATCTATCTGTGGACTGGTGCAAACATCTCGGAGTTGGAATATACGCTTTGATGAGTTGATCAAAGCATATAGTTTTATACAGACTTGCGGTGAAGTCTGTATTTACGAGAAAGTGAGTGGGAGCACTACAGCATTTCTGATAAGTATATGTCAATGACATATTGTTGATCGGAAATAATGTAGAATTATTCTGTAAAGCATAAAAGGAGTATTTGAAAGGAGTTTTTCAAAGAAAGACTTCGGTAAAGCTGCTTACATATTGAGCTTCAAGATCTATAGAGATAGATCAAAACGCTTGATAAGTTTTTCAATAAGTACATACCTTGACAAGATTTTGAAGTAGTTCAAAATGGAACAGTCAAAGAAAAAGTTTCTTGCCTGTGTTACAAGGTGTGAAGTTGAGTAAAGACTCAAAGCCCGACCACGGCAGAAGATAGAAAGAGAATGAAAGTCATTCCCTATGCCTCATTCATAGGTTCTATAAAGTATGCCATGCTATGTACCAGATCTATTGTATACCCTGCACTAATTTGGCAAGGGAGTACAATAGTGATCTAGGAGTAGATCACTGGACAGTGGTCAGAATTATCCTTAGTGAAATAAGGATATGTTTCTCGATTATGGACGTGACAAAAAGGTTCGTCGTAAAGGGTTACGTCGATGCAAGTTTTTGACACTGATCTAGATGAATCTAAAAGTCTCAATCTGGATACATA
Source organism: Triticum monococcum (assembly GCA_034509565.1). Lineage (NCBI taxonomy): Eukaryota > Viridiplantae > Streptophyta > Magnoliopsida > Poales > Poaceae > Triticum > Triticum monococcum. The sequence goes on from CM067842.1 coordinate 36,727,567, forward strand.
TTGAAAGTGGGAGCAATTAGCTAGAGTAGCTCCTTGCAGAGCATTATAGACAAAGAATTTTGCAAAATACTTACGGATCTGAATGTGACAGACCCGTTGACTAAAATTATCTCACAAGCAAAACATGATCACACCTTAGTACTCTTTGGGTGTTAATCACATAGAAATGTGAACTAGATTACTGACTCTAGTAAACCCTTTGAGTGTTGGTCACATGACGATGTGAACTATGGGTGTTAATCACATGGTGATGTGAACTATTGCTGCTAAATCACATGGCGATGTGAACTAGATTATTGACTCTAGTGCAAGTGGGAGACTGAAGGAAATATGCCCTAGAGGCAATAATAAAGTTATTATTTATTTCCTTATATCATGATAAATGTTTATTATTCATGCTAGAATTGTATTAACCGGAAACATAATACATGTGTGAATACATAGACAAACAGAGTGTCACTAGTATGCCTCTACTTGACTAGCTCGTTAATCAAAGATGGTTATGTTTCCTAACCATGGACAAAAGAGTTGTTATTTGATTAACGAGGTCACATCATTAGTTGAATGATCTGATTGACATGACCCATTCCATTAGCTTAGCACCCGATCGTTTAGTATGTTGCTATTGCTTTCTTCATGACTTATACATGTTCCTATAACTATGAGATTATGCAACTCTCGTTTACAGGAGGAACACTTTGGGTACTACCAAACGTCACAACGTAACTGGGTGATTATAAAGGAGTACTACAGGTGTCTCCAATGGTAGATGTTGGGTTGGCGTATTTCGAGATTAGGGTTTGTCACTCCGAGTGTCGGAGATGTATCTCTGGGCCCTCTCGGTAATACACATCACATAAGCCTTGCAAGCACTGCAACTAATATTTTAGTTGTGAGATGATGTATTACGGAACGAGTAAAGAGACTTGCCAGTAACGAGATTGAACTAGGTATTGGATACCGACGATCGAATCTCGGGCAAGTAACATACCGATGACAAAGGGAACAACGTATGTTGTTATGCGGTCTGACCGATAAAGATCTTCGTAGAATATGTAGGAGCCAATATGGGCATCCAGGTCCCGCTATTGGTTATTGACCGGAGACGTGTCTCGGTCATGTCTACATTGTTCTCGAACCGTAGGGTCCGCACGCTTAACGTTACGATGACAGTTATTATGAGTTTATGCATTTTGATGTACCGAAGGTTGTTCGGAGTCCCGGATGAGATCACGGACATGACGAGGAGTCTCGAAATGGTCGAGACGTAAAGATTGATATATTGGAAGCCTATGTTTGGACATAGGAAGTGTTCCGGGTGAAATCGGGATTTTACCGGAATACCGGGAGGGTTACCGGAACCCCCCCGGGAGACTAATGGGCCTATTGGGCCTTAGTGGAAAAGAGAGAAGGGGCAGCCCACAGCCTAGCCGCGCCCCCCTTCCCCAAGTCCTAGTAAGACTAGGAGAAGGGGCCGGCCTCCCCTCTCTCTCCTTTCCCCCCGAGAGTCCTAATTGGATTAGGATTGGAGGGAGGAGTCCTACTCCCGGTGGGAGTAGGACTCCCCTGCGCCTCCCTCTCCCTGGCCGGCCGGCTCCCCCTCCTCCAACCTTTATATACGGGGGCAGGGGACACCCCAAGACACACAAGTTGATCCTTGAGATCGTTCCTTAGCCGTGTGCGGTGCCCCCTGCCACCAAATTCCACCTCGATCGTACCGTTACAGTGCTTAGGCGAAGCCCTGCGTCGGTAGTACATCAAGATCGTCACCACGCCGTCGTGCTGACGAAACTCTTCCTCGACGCTTTGCTGGATCAGAGCCCGAGGAACGTCATCGAGCTGAACGTGTGCTAAGAACTCGGAGGTGCCGGAGTAACGGTGCTTGGATCGGTCGGATCGGGAAGAAGACGTACGACTACTTCCTCTACGTTGTGTGATCGCTTCCGCAGTCGGTCTGCGTTGGTACGTAGACAACACTCTCCCCTCTCGTTGCTGTGCATCACCATGATCTTGCGTGTGCGTAGGAAAATTTTCGAAATTACTGCGTTCCCCAACACAACTCTCTCATGAAACTGATAGCAGTGCAAGCATCAAGATTCTTGATAGGCTTAGCTTCAATCCATTTGGTGAACTTGTCGACTACCACTAGCACATGAGTGAAGCCACTCCTGCCCATTCTCAGTGGACCAACCATATCCAATCCCCAAACAGCGAAGGGCCAGACGAGTGGAATGGTCTTCAGGGCTGACGCAGGCTTGTGCGACATACTGGAGTAGAACTGACACCCTTCGCATTTGTCGACTATCTCTTTTGCCATTTCATTTGCTCTTGGCCAGTAAAATCCTGCTCGGTATGCTTTAGCCACAATGGTCCGAGAGGACGCATGATGGCCACAGGTCCCCGAGTGGATATCATCAAGAATTATCTGACCTTCTTCTGGTGTTATGCATTTCTGACTGACTCTAGTCGCGCTTTCTCTGTACAACTGTCCCTTTATGACGGTAAAGGCCTTGGATCGACGGACGATCTGTCGAGCCTCTTCTTCGTCTTCTGGGAGCTCTTTCCTTAGGATGTACGCGATGTACGCCACCGTCCAGTCGAGAGTGATGACCAAAACTTCCATGATCAGGTCGACCACTGCTGGAACTTCAACTTCAGTCGGATCTGTGGCACTTTTTGGCTGCGGGGCTTCTTCGGTGAAAGGATCCTCTTGAACTGATGGCGTGTGGATGTGTTCCAAAAACACATTGCTGGGAATGGCTTCTCTCTTGGAACCTATTTTTGCCAAATCATCAGCTGCTTGATTTTTCAGTCGGGGTATGTGATGAAGCTCTAACCCCTCGAATTTCTTCTCCAGCTTTCTCACTGCATTGCAATAACTAGTCATGGCTGGACTTCTGACGTCCCACTCCTTCATCACTTGATTAACCACCAAATCTAAGTCACCATAGACCATGAGGCGACGGACGCTGAGTGAAATAGCCATGCGTAACCCATACAAAAGTGCTTCATATTCTGCTTCATTATTGGAGGAATCAAAGTGGATTTGGAGAACATATCTGAGCTTATCTCCTCGGGGGGAGACTAACACTACCCCAGCACTGGAACCATTCAGCATCTTAGAGCCATCAAAGAACATGGTCCAATGCTCCGAGTGAACTTGAGTCAGCAGTTGTTGTTCAATCCACTCGGCGACGAAATCTGCTATTGCTTGGGACTTGATGGCTTTCTTTGCCTCAAACTTGATATCTAGGGGAAGGAGTTTAATCGCCCATTTTGCCACTCGACCAGTTGCATCTCTGTTGTGCAGAATCTCTGACAATGGAGCATCGCTGACGACTGTAATGGAATGGTCAGAGAAATAATGTGCAACCTTCTTCGTGGTCATGTAAATCCCATATACTAGCTTCTGATAATGGGGATATATTTGATTTGATGGAGTCAAAACTTCAGAAACATAATATACTGGGCGCTGAACTTTAAAGGCATTTCCTTCTTCTTCCCGCTCGACCTTAAGTACTGTACTGACGACTTGTCCCGTGGCTGCAATGTAAAGCAGCAAAGGCTCTTTGCTTATCGGAGCAGCAAGCACCGGCTGGGTGGAGAGGAGAGCTTTGAGCTCTGCAAACGCTGCATCAGCTTCTGGAGTCCACTCGAACTTGTCTGACTTCTTCATCAGTCGGTAAAGAGGCAATGCCTTTTCACCGAGATGAGAGATGAATCGACTTAAAGTGGCCAAGCAACCAGTAAGCTTCTGGACGTCGTGCACACGCACAGGACGTTTCATCCAGAGTATAGTACCAACTTTTTCTGGATTGGCGTCGATTCCCCATTCGGAAACGAGAAAACCGAGTAACTCCGCCAGGAACTCCGAATGTGCACTTTGATGGATTAAGCTTGATATCATACCTCCTGAGGTTGGCAAAGGTTTTAGAAAGGTCAGTCAGTAGGTCGGAACCCTTCCGTGACTTGACCACAATATCATCCATGTATGCTTCCACATTCCGACTGATTTGAGTGAGCAAACACTTCTGAATCATCCTCATGAACATGGCTCTGGCATTCTTGAGGCCGAACGGCATGGTAACATAACAGAAGCACCCGAATGGAGTGATGAAAGCTGTTTTGATCTCATCGGGCCCATACAGACGGGTCTGATGGTAAGCGGAATAAGTGTCCAAAAAAGACAGATGCTCACATCTCGCAGTCGAGTCAACTATCTGGTCGATGCGGGGAAGAGGAAAATGATCTTTCGGCCAGGCCCGATTGATATGTTTAAAGTCAATGCACATGCGAAGTGACTTGTCCTTCTTGGGGACCATGACAACATTGGCGAGCCACTCGGAGTGGTAAATCTCTCGGATAAACTCCGCTGCTAAGAGCCGAGCCACCTCCTCGCCAATGGCCTTTCTCTTCTGGATGGCGGACCGTCGAAGATGTTCTTTGACAGGTTTCACTTTTGGGTCGACTCGTAGATGGTGCTCAGCCAGCCCCCTGGGAACACCCGGCATGTCAGAAGGTTTCCATGCGAAGATGTCCCAGTTCTCACGGAGGAACTGGATGAGCGCTTCTTCCTATTTGGAGTCGAGTGTTGTTGAGATATGGGTCGGAGCAGCATTGGGATCGGTCGGGTGAATGTGAATCGGCTTTGTCTCACCGGATGACTGAAACGCTGATTCCATAGCGGGCTTCTTGGCTCGCAACAAATCACTCAGGTCTGTAGTCTTCTAGTACTCCTGCAGCTCTACCACTGCCATCTGAGCATCAGCGATCTTTGAGCCTTTCTGAAAACACTCTTCTGCCTTCTTCCGATTGCCCGTAACAGTGATCACACCTTTGGGACCAGGCATCTTCAATTTGAGGTACACATAACATGGTCGAGCCATGAAACGTGCATAAGCTGGCCTGCCCAAAATAGCGTGGTAAGCACTCTGGAAATCCACAACTTCAAACGTCAACTTTTCTTTGCGATAATTCTTGGAATCACCGAAAACCACATCAAGAGCAATTTGGCCGAGTGACTCAGCCTTCTTCCCAGGAATGACTCCATGGAAACTCATGTTGCTGGTGCTGAGTCTGGACATCAGAATGCCCATCCCTTTCAACGTCTCTGCATACAGTATGTTCAAACCACTGCCACCATCCATCAAGACTTTGGTCAGACGAGTGCCTTCGACAACTGGGTCGACCACCAAAGCTTGCCTCCCAGGGGTGGCAATGTGCGTTGGGTGATCGGACTGGTCGAATGTGATGGCAGTCTGAGACCACTTCAAATAACTGGGTGTCGCCGGAGCAACCATATTCACCACTCAGTTGATAACTTTTAGTTGACTTTTACTTTCAACATCAGCAAAAATCATCAAGGTGGAATTGACCTGGGGGTATCCATCATCACTATCTTCCTTGTCTTCGACTTTGCCCGACTCCTTTTCCTTATCTTTGGGCTATTTGCCCTGGAACTGCTGGATCAAGAGCCAACACTGTCGAGTGGTATGTTTCGGGTAAATGAGTTTACCCTCTTCATCTTTCTTTGTGTGGATGTGACAGGGCAAATCCAACACATCATTTCCGTCTTGGTCTTTAACTTTCTTAGGGTTCCAAGGCCCTTTGGGTTTCCCCTTAAACTTTCCTTGGGTCACAGCCAAGGCTTCTCCAGGAGCAGCTGGCTCAGCTTTCCGCTTCTGTTTCCGATTGGAATTTCCTCCTCCGGTTTCTTGGGCGACTAACTTGAGCTTGCCACTCCGGAGTCGATCCTCATCTTCACCATTAGTGTACTTAGTAGCAATCTCCATCATTCGACTCAGAGACATGTCTCCGGTTCGACCGAATTTCAGATTCAGCTCTCTGTATTTGACACCTTCCTTGAAGGCGCAGACTGCTTGGTGATCAGACATATTCTCCACTGTTTGATGCAACGTGATGCATCTCTGGATGTAATCCCTCAAAGTTTCATTAGACTTCTGCACGCAAGACCGCAGTTCTGTTAGCCCTACTAGTCGCTTGCATGTTCCTTTAAATGTTGTGACAAATACTCGGGCGAGATCTTCCCAAGTGTAAATGCTGCTGGGTGCTAACTGATTCAGCCACGCTCTGGCCGAGCCTTCCAACATGAGAGGCAGGTGCTTCATGGCCACTTCATCATTGCCGCCGCCAATCTGAACAGCCACTCGGTAATCTTCAAGCCAAGTATCAGGCTTGGACTCACCGACGAACTTACTAACTCCAGTCGCCAACCTGAAGTTGGGAGGAATCACTGCGGCCCTGATGGCTCTGCTAAAGCATTCTAGCCCTGAAACATGCATTCTGCTGCTGGTGGGTGCATCTCTGTCATGACCTTCTCGGTGAGCTCTGTTCCTGTCGACCAAACCTTGAATGAGAATGGATCTCGCATCAAAGCCTGGTTCCCTGGGGTCGACTGGAATCCTTCACCCAACACTGTGAGGGCGCCTGTCATCTTGCTGTCGAGGCACATACGACCCACTCCCCGGGGGAGGGGTGGGCACTCGACGTCGATCATCATGATCGAATCGGTGATCATACTGCTCATGGTTCCTGTACTGATCACGCCAGTCTCCACGCCCCTCACGCCTCGGGGGCGATCTTAGGCTATGAGCCGACTGGACTGTATTTGCAGCAACGGATCTGCTGTGAATCCTGTTCCGCGACTGTGAAACGGCGGAATTCTGGTCTCCTGCTGCCCGGAGTAATGCTCTGATCTGCAACAAGCCTCTACCAGCCTTTGACTGGGAAGGCTGGATCGACTCTGCGATACGAGCCGCAACTGCTAAATTCTGAATCGGAGTTCGATATACCTGCGGGAGCGGAAAGAGCTGACGTCGACTGGATTCTGGAACCCGTTGTCGCGCACGCTCGTCGAGTACTCGCTGGAGATTCTCCAGTCGAGTGCGCTCAGCCAAGTTGGCCAAGCACGCGTCTTCTAAGGCCCAGGCCTCAGGGGTTTCTCCAATGATAGGAATGTGCAGCGCATCCATGTTCCGGCGGCGAAGTTCTTCTCTCTGCAGCGAAGTGAGAGGCTCGGGGAGATACTCCTCATGGGCATGCGACGGGTCGCCTCTACCCTCGCCTCTGTCTGTGCGGGGAAAGCTAGGAGGACTACGTGGTCCATCGACCATCAGAACCTCCGTCGCCGGATCACTGTTGTCGCACTCGGATGCAGTCTTTGTGGAGCCAGTCGAACAGGCCGTAGAGGGATTCGTCGGGCTCGATTGCCGCGACTTGAGGGGTGGCCGACTGGCGGGCCACCGCATGCCTCACCCACCGCTGAAGCCTCGACCGACCGGAACGCTTGCGCCGGCGGGAGACGGGGAGGGAGGATTGTTGGGGAACGTAGTAATTTCAAAAAAATTCCTACGCACACGCAAGATCATGGTGATGCATAGCAACGAGGGGGAGAGTCTGATCTACGTACCCTTGTAGATCGCAACGGAAGCGTTGACACAACGTAGAGGAAGTAGTCGTACGTCTTCTTCCCGATCCGACCGATCCAAGCACCGTTACTCCGTTACCTCCGAGTTCTTAGCACACGTTCAGCTCGATGACGATCCCCGGGCTCCGATCCAGCAAAGCTTCGGGGAGGAGTTCCGTCAGCACGACGGCGTGGTGACGATCTTGATGTACTACCGACGTAGGGCTTCGCCTAAGCACTACAACGATATGATCGAGGTAGAATTTGGTGGCTGGGGGCACCGCACACGGCTAAGGAACGATCTCAATGATCAACTTGTGTGTCTAGAGGTGCCCCCTGCCCCCGTATATAAAGGTTGCTAGGGGGAGGGCTGGCCGGCCAAGGAGGAGGGCGCAGGAGGAGTCCTACTCCTACCGGGAGTAGGACTCCCCCCCCCCCAATCCTATTCCTAATAGGATTTCTCGAGAGATAGAGAGAGGGAGAAGGGGGCCGGCCACCTCTCCTAGTCCTAATAGGACTAGGGGAGGGGGGAGGCGCGTAGCCCACCTTGGGCTGCCCCTTTCACCTTTCCACTAAGGCCCAATAAGGCCCATTTGGTTCTCTGGGGGTTCCGGTAACCTCCCGGTACTCCGGTAAAATTCCCGATTTCACACGGAACACTTCCGATGTCCAAGCATAGGCTTCCAATATATCAATCTTTATGTCTCGACCATTTCGAGACTCCTCGTCATGTCCGTGATCACATCCGGGACTCCGAACAACCTTTGGTACATCAAAATGCATAAACTCATAATAACTGTCATCGTAACGTTAAGCGTGCGGACCCTACGGTTCGAGAACAATGTAGACATGACCGAGACACGTCTCCGGTCAATAACCAATAGCGGGACCTGGATGCCCATATTGGCTCCTACATATTCTACGAAGATCTTTATCGGTCAGACCGCATAACAACATACGTTGTTCCCTTTGTCATCGGTATGTTACTTGCCCGAGATTCGATCGTCAGTATCCAATACCTAGTTCAATCTCGTTACCGGCAAGTCTCTTTACTCGTTCCGTAACACATCATCCCGCAACTAACTCATTAGTTGCAATGCTTGCAAGGCTTGTATAATGTGTATTACCGAGAGGGCCCAGAGATACCTCTCCGACAATCGGAGTGACAAATTCTAATCTCGAAATACGCCAACCCAACATCTACCATTGGAGACACCTGTAGTACTCCTTTATAATCACCCAGTTACGTTGTGACGTTTGGTAGCACCCAAAGTGTTCCTCCGGCAAACGGGAGTTGCATAATCTCATAGTCATAGGAACATGTATAAGTCATGAAGAAAGCAATAGCAACATACTAAACGATCGGGTGCTAAGCTAATGAAATGAGTCATGTCAATCAGATCATTCAACTAATGATGTGACCTCGTTAATCAAATAACAACACATTGTTCATGGTTAGGAAACTTAACCATCTTTGATTAACGAGCTAGTCAAGTAGAGGCATACTAGTGACACTCGGTTTTGTCTATGTATTCACACATGTATTATGTTTCCGGTTAATACAATTCTAGCATGAATAATAAACATTTATCATGATATAAGGAAATAGATAATAACTTTATTATTGCCTCTAGGGCATATTTCCTTCAGTCTCCCACTTGCACTAGAGTCAATAATATAGATTACACAGTAATGATTCTAACACCCATGGAGCCTTGGTGCTGATCATGTTTTGCTCGTGGAAGAGGCTTAGTCAACGGGTCTGCAACATTCAGATCCGTATGTATCTTGCAAATCTCTATGTCTCCCACCTGGACTAGATCCCGGATGGAATTGAAGCGTCTCTTGATGTGTTTGGTCCTTTTGTGAAATATGGATTCCTTTGCCAAAGCAATTGCACCAGTACTGTCACAAAAGATTTTCATTGGACCCGATGCACTAGGTATGACACCTAGATCGGATATGAACTCCTTCATCCAGACTCCTTCGTTCGCTGCTTCCGAAGCAGCTATGTATTCCGCTTCACATGTAGATCCCGCTACGACGCTTTGTTTAGAACTGCACCAACTGACAGCTCCACCGTTTAAAGTAAACACGTATCCGGTTTGCGATTTAGAATCGTCCGGATTAGTGTCAAAGCTTGCATCAACGTAACCTCTTACGGCGAGCTCTTTGTCACCTCCATATACGAGAAACATATCCTTAGTCCTTTTCAGGTATTTCAGGATGTTCTTAACCGCTGTCCAGTGATCCACTCCTGGATTACTTTGGTACCTCCCTGCTAAACTTATAGCAAGGCACACATCAGGTCTGGTACACAGCATTGCATACATGATAGAGCCTATGGCTGAAGCATAGGGAACATCTTTCATTTTCTCTCTATCTTCTGTAGTGGTCGGGCATTGAGTCTGACTCAACTTCACACCTTGTAACACAGGCAAGAACCCTTTCTTTGCTTGATCCATTTTGAACTTCTTCAAAATCTTGTCAAGGTATGTGCTTTGTGAAAGTCCAATTAAGCGTCTTGATCTATCTCTATAGATCTTAATGCCCAATATGTAAGCAGCTTCACCGAGGTCTTTCATTGAAAAACTCTTATTCAAGTACCCCTTTATGCTATCCAGTAATTCTATATCATTTCCAATCAGCAATATGTCATCCACATATAATATCAGAAATGCTACAGAGCTCCCACTCACTTTCTTGTAAATACAGGCTTCTCCAAAAGTCTGTATAAAGCCAAATGCTTTGATCACACTATCAAAGCGTTTATTCCAACTCCGAGATGCTTGCACCAGTCCATAAATGGATCGCTGGAGTTTGCACACTTTGTTAGCTCCCTTTGGATCGACAAAACCTTCCGGTTGTATCATATACAACTCTTCTTCCAGAAATCCATTCAGGAATGCAGTTTTGACATCCATCTGCCAAATTTCATAATCATAAAATGCGGCAATTGCTAACATGATTCTGACAGACTTAAGCATTGCTACGGGTGAGAAGGTCTCATCGTAGTCAACCCCTTGAACTTGTCGAAAACCTTTTGCAACAAGTCGAGCTTTATAGACAGTAACATTACCGTCAGCGTCAGTCTTTTTCTTGAAGATCCATTTATTCTCAATTGCTTGCCGATCATCGGGCAAGTCAACCAAAGTCCATACTTTGTTCTCATACATGGATCCCATCTCAGATTTCATGGCCTCAAGCCACTTTGCGGAATCTGGGCTCACCATCGCTTCTTCATGATCTAGTAGCATGACCTCCAGAACTGGATTACCGTACCACTCTGGCGCGGATCTTGCTCTGGTTGATCTACGAGGTTCAGTAGTATCTTGTTCTGAAGTTTCATAATCATTATCATTAACTTCCTCACTTATTGGTGTAGGTGTCGCAGAAACAGTTTTCTGTGATGTACTACTTTCTAATAAGGGAGCGGGTATAGTTACCTCGTCAAGTTCTACTTTCCTCCCACTCACTTCTTTCAAGAGAAACTCCTTCTCTAGAAATGATCCATTCTTAGCAACGAATGTCTTACCTTCGGATCTGTGATAGAAGGTGTATCCAATAGTTTCCTTTGGATATCCTATGAAGACACATTTCTCCGATTTGGGTTCGAGCTTATCAGGTTGAAGCTTTTTCACATAAGCATCGCAACCCCAAACTTTAAGAAACGACAACTTTGGTTTCTTGCCAAACCACAGTTCATAAGGCGTCGTCTCAACGGATTTTGATGGTGCCCTATTTAACGTGAATGCGGCCGTCTCTAAACCGTATCCCCAAAACGATAGCGGTAAATCAGTAAGAGACATCACAGATCGTACCATATCTAGTAAAGTACGATTACGACGTTCGGACACACCATTACGCTGTGGTGTTTCGGGTGGCGTGAGTTGCGAAACTATTCCACAATTTTTCAAATGTATACCAAACTCGTAACTCAAATATTCTCCTCCACGATCAGATCGTAGAAACTTTATTTTCTTGTTACGATGATTTTCAACTTCACTCTGAAATTCCTTTAACTTTTCAAATGTTTCAGACTTGTGTTTCATCAAGTAGATATACCCATATCTGCTTAAATCATCTGTGAAGGTGAGAAAATAACGATATCCGCCACGAGCCTCAATATTCATCGGACCACATACATCGGTATGTATGATTTCCAATAAATCTGTTGCTCTCTCCATAGTACCGGAGAACGGTGTTTTAGTCATCTTGCCCATGAGGCACGGTTCGCAAGTACCAAGTGATTCATAATCAAGTGGTTCCAAAAGTCCATCAGTATGGAGTTTCTTCATGCGCTTTACACCGATATGACCTAAACGGCAGTGCCACAAATAAGTTGCACTATCATTATCAACTATGCATCTTTTGGCTTCTACATTATGAATATCTATATCACTACTATCGAGATTTAACAAGAATAGACCACTCTTCAAGGGTGCATGACCATAAAAGATATTACTCATATAAATAGAACAACCATTATTCTCCGATTTAAATGAATAACCGTCTCGCATTAAACAAGATCCAGATATAATGTTCATGCTCAACGCTGGCACCAAATAACAATTATTTAGGTCTAATATTAATCCCGAAGGTAGATGTAGAGGTAGCGTGCCGACCGCGATCACATCGACTTTGGAACCGTTTCCAACGCGAATCGTCACCTCGTCCTTTGCTAGTGTCCGCTTATTCTGTAGTCCCTGTTTCAAGTTGCAAATATAAGCAACAGAACCAGTATCAAATACCCAGGTGCTACTGCGAGCTCTAGTAAGGTACACATCAATAACATGTATATCACATATACCTTTGTTCACCTTGCCATCCTTCTTATCCGCCAAATACTTGGGGCAGTTCCGCTTCCAGTGACCAGTCTGCTTGCAGTAGAAGCACTCAGTTTCAGGCTTAGGTCCAGACTTGGGTTTCTTCTCCTCAGCAGCAACTTGCTTGCTGTTCTTCTTGAAGTTCCCCTTCTTCTTCCCTTTGCCCTTTTTCTTGAAACTAGTGGTCTTGTTGACCATCAACACTTGATGCTCCTTCTTGATTTCTACCTCCGCAGCTTTCAGCATTGCGAAGAGCTCGGGAATAGTCTTGTTCATCCCTTGCATATTATAGTTCATCACGAAGCTCTTGTAGCTTGGTGGCAGTGATTGGAGAATTCTGTCAATGACGCAATCATCTGGAAGATTAACTCCCATCTGAATCAAGTGATTATTATACCCCAGACATTTTGAGTATATGCTCACTGACAGAACTGTTCTCCTCCATCTTGCAGCTATAGAACTTATTGGAGACTTCATATCTCTCAATTCGGGCATTTGCTTGAAATATTAACTTCAACTCCTGGAACATCTCATATGCTCCATGACGTTCAAAACGTCATTGAAGTCCCGATTCTAAGCCGTAAAGCATGGCACACTGAACTATCGAGTAGTCGTCAGCTTTGCTCTGCCATACGTTCATAACATCTGCTGTTGCTCCAGCAGCAGGCCTGGCACCAAGCGGTGCTTCCAGGACGTAATTCTTCTGTGCAACAATGACGATAATCCTCAGGTTACGGACCCAGTCCGTGTAATTGCTACCATCATCTTTCAACTTTGCTTTCTCAAGGAACGCATTAAAATTCAACGGAACAACAGCACGAGCCATCTATCTACAATCAACATAAACAAGCAAGATACTATCAGGTACTAAGTTCATGATAAGTTTAAGTTCTGTTAATCAAATTAGTTAAGAACTCCCACTTAGATAGACATCCCTCTAATCCTCTAAGTGATCACATGATCCAAATCAACTAAACCATAACCGATCATCACGTGAGATGGAGTAGTTTTAAATGGTGAACATCGTCATGTTGATCATATCTACTATATGATTCACGCTCGACCTTTCGGTCTCTGTGTTCCGAGGCCATATCTGCATATGCTAGGCTCGTCAAGTTTAACCTGAGTATTCTGCGTGTGCAAAACTGGCTTGCACCCGTTGTAGATGGACGTAGAGCTTATCACACCCGATCATCACGTGGTGTCTGGGCACGACGAACTTTGGCAACGGTGCATACTCAGGGAGAACACTTCTTGATAATTTAGTGAGAGATCATCTTATAATGCTACCGTCAATCAAAGCAAGATAAGATGCATAAAAGATAAACATCACATGCAATCAATATAAGTGATATGATATGGCCATCATCATCTTGTGCTTGTGATCTCCATCTCCGAAGCACCGTCATGATCACCATCGTCACCGGCGCGACACCTTGATCTCCATCGTAGCATCGTTGTCGTCTCGCCAATCTTATGCTTCCACGACTATCACTACCGCTTAGCAATAAAGTAAAGCATTACATCGCGATTGCATTGCATACAATAAAGCGACAACCATATGGCTCCTGCCAGTTGCCGATAACTTGGTTACAAAACATGATCATCTCATACAATAAAATCAGCATCATGCCTTGACCATAGCACATCACAACATGCCCTGCAAAAATAAGTTAGACGTCCTCTACTTTGTTGTTGCAAGTTTTACGTGGCTGCTACGGGCTTAAGCAAGAACTCATCTCACCTACGCATCAAAACCACAACGATAGTTTGTCAAATAGACTCCGTTTTAACCTTCTCAAGGACCGGGCGTAGCCATACTCGGTTCAACTAAAGTTGGAGAGACAGTCGCCCGCAAGCCATCTATGTGCAAAGCACGTCGAGGGAACCGGTCTCGCGTAAGCGTACGCGTAAGGTTGGTCCGGGTCGTCTCGTCCAACAATACCGCCGAACCAAAGTATGACATGCTGGTAGGCAGTATGACTTGTATCGCCCACAACTCACTTGTGTTCTACTCGTGCAAATAACATCAAACCATAAAACCTAGGCTCGGATGCCACTGTTGGGGAACGTAGTAATTTCAAAAAATTTCCTACACACACGCAAGATCATGGTGATGCATAGCAATGAGGGGGAGAGTCTGATCTACGTACCCTTTTAGATCGCAACGGAAGCGTTGACACAACGTAGAGGAAGTAGTCGTACGTCTTCTTCCCGATCCGACCGATCCAAGCACCGTTACTCCGGCACCTCCGAGTTCTTAGCACACGTTCAGCTCGATGACGATCCCCGGGCTCCGATCCAGCAAAGCTTCGGGGAGGAGTTCCGTCAGCATGAAGGCGTGGTGACGATCTTGATGTACTAACGACGTAGGGCTTCGCCTAAGCACTACAACGATATGATCGAGGTGGAATTTGGTGGCAGGGGGCACCGCACACGGCTAAGGAACGATCTCAATGATCAACTTGTGTGTCTAGAGGTGCCCCCTGCCCCCGTATATAAAGGTTTCCAGGGGGAGGGCTGGCCGGCCAAGGAGGAGGGCGCAGGAGGAGTCCTACTCCTACCGGGAGTAGGACTCCCCCCCCCCAATCCTATTCCTAATAGGATTCCTCGAGAGAGAGAGAGGGAGAAGGGGCCGGCCACCTCTCCTAGTCCTAATAGGACTAGGGGAGGGGGGAGGCGCGCAGCCCACCTTGGGCTGCCCCTTTCACCTTTCCACTAAGGCCCAATAAGGCCCATTTGGTTCCCGGGGGGTTCCGGTAACCTCCCGGTACTCCGGTAAAATTCCCGATTTCACCCGGAACTCTTCCGATGTCCAAACATAGGCTTCCAATATATCAATCTTTATGTCTCAACCATTTCGAGACTCCTCGTCATGTCCGTGATCACATCCGGGACTCCGAACAACCTTCGGTACATCAAAATGCATAAACTCATAATAACTGTCATCGTAACGTTAAGCGTGCGGACCCTACGGTTCGAGAACAATGTAGACATGACCGAGACACGTCTCCGATCAATAACCAATAGCAGGACCTGGATGCCCATATTGGCTCCTACATATTCTACGAAGATCTTTATCGGTCAGACCGCATAACAACATACGTTGTTCCCTTTGTCATCGGTATGTTACTTGCCCGAGATTCGATCGTCGGTATCCAATACCTAGTTCAATATCGTTACCGGCAAGTCTCTTTACTCGTTCCGTAATACATCATCCCGCAACTAACTCATTAGTTGCAATGCTTGCAAGGCTTGTATAATGTGTATTACCGAGAGGGCCCAGAGATACCTCTCCGACAATCGGAGTGACAAATTCTAATCTCGAAATACGCCAACCCAACATCTACCATTGGAGACACATGTAGTACTCCTTTATAATCACCCAGTTACGTTGTGACGTTTGGTAGCACCCAAAGTGTTCCTCCGGCAAACGGGAGTTGCATAATCTCATAGTCATAGGAACATGTATAAGTCATGAAGAAAGCAATAGCAACATACTAAACGATCGGGTGCTAAGCTAATGAAATGAGTCATGTCAATTAGATCATTCAACTAATGATGTGACCTCGTTAATCAAATAACAACACATTGTTCATGGTTAGGAAACTTAACCATCTTTGATTAACGAGCTAGTCAAGTAGAGGCATACTAGTGACACTCTGTTTTGTCTATGTATTCACACATGTATTATGTTTCCGGTTAATACAATTCTAGCATGAATAATAAACATTTATCATGATATAAGGAAATAAATAATAACTTTATTATTGCCTCTAGGGCATATTTCCTTCAAGGATGCCATAGGAGCCGATCAATACTGGGTCGACGGTTGCCGCAAGAGGACGCCGCGGACGCATGCGCGAAAGTGCGTCGCCCCGCGGACAGGAAGCGCGTCGACGTTGAGCGGAGCCTACTGAAGCCAAGCGGAGTCGTCGGCGATGAACGTGAGCGCGCCGAGACGGATCTCGCGGCCCTTCACCAAAACTCCGCCCGAAACCATAATGATGGGGATCGGAAAAATCGCAACTTCTCCAACAAGTCGCTAAGACACCTGCCCCATGGTGGGCGCCAACTGTCATGGTTCTAAGTCTGACAGTAGTGTAGGGCTGTAGGAATGGGGAGGCAAGATCCTAGCTATGGAGTAGTTGTAAGCACACGAGGTTTACGAGTTCAGGCCCTTCTCGGAGGAAGTAATAGCCCTACGTCTCGGAGTCCGGAGGCGGTTGACTGGATTATGTGTGTATGAATTACAGGGGTGTGAACCCTTTACACTGAGGAGGGGGGTGGCTTATATAGAGTTCGCCAGACCCCTCCGGCCCTCAGTTATGCAGGGTTTAAAGTACATTAAGGTCGCGCGTTACTGGTAACGCCACTAATAAAGTGTTATAATGACCATAAAGGCTACTAAATGCTCGACCGTTAGCGTGTGGAGTGACTTTAGATCTCCTGGTCGTCGAGTGGTTGAATCTTGGTCGAGTGGTTGGCATCACGGTCGAGTGTCTTCGAGTCTGTCGAGTGGAACACCTCCAAGTCGATTGAAAGGTGATTTCTTCTAGAGATGTCCTTGGGTAGGGCAGTTAGGACAGGTCCATGACCCCACCCTAGGTACATAGCTTCATCACCTGCCTTTTCCAATGATGGTGGAACCAGATCCAACACTTTCGGGTTTCATTCGATTTGTTGTGGTTGGATGATGGAAAAACCAGCAAGCAGCAAGCATAGTTAGAAAAGTTACCGTAGCGCACCCTACGAAGTTGTACAAAGCCAGCAACCGTTTTGAGGCGCAAGCATAGGCAACACAGGACTGGTGACGGGGTGGGGCGCGAAGTGAATTGGTTTTCTAAAAAGATTGGACCAAAGAAATAGCTTAGTAGCCACATTAGTTGTGCTTGGGATGATTTTAGGCGCGGCGTCTTCACTTCGGCTTTATAAATCGTGTGGTTTCTGGAAATTTAAAACACGTGGTTAGTTTCAGGTCAAATGACAAATTGAGACAGAAACTAATGGATTCCAGTGGCTGGGGGATCCTATGTCTATAGATAGATTCAAGTACCATTCTATATCCCTTCCCTAGCGCCCTATAGAACTGTTTTGCTTCTTTTATTTATGTATAGAAGCGGTAGTAGTGAAGAAGATGGAGGGGGAAGAAAGAAAGCGATGTGACACGTGAAATGGTGAATTGAGGTAGAATAGACCGATGATCCGGTAGTCATTTGGTAGGCTATGGAAAGAAAAAGCTTGCATCTGCTCCCCTAAACTATAACGGGTCCCATCTCTCTCCAAACCTAATGTGCAACATATTTTATCCTTTTCCAAGCCTTCTTGGCCAATAATTATGGGTCGTTCCTGTCCTGTAGTTCAATACACTATTCGAAGGCCAGTTGCCTATACAGGATCTCAAGTTTCTAGTACAGTCAGCTTTGGTTATTGCTACACCCTCTCTAGATTTCTAAGGTAGAAAAGATGCATCCACCAGTCATTGAGAATAGCCACTAGTAGAAAAAGGGTCAAACGTGAAGCACATTAGTGCCGGTTTGTATTTGAGCCGGCACTAATGTGCACATTAGTGCCGGTTCGTGGCGGCGATCAATAGTACCAGTTCGTGGCGAACCTTTAGTACCGGTTCATGCCACGAACCGGTACTAAAGAGGCTGTGTCATCCTGCGGTCAGGCTATGGCCCCACCATCACCATTTAGTGCCGGTTCGTACCACGAACCGGTACTAATGAGCGGTGCCGGTTTACGGCAAGCTGCTTTTAGTCCCACCTCGCCAAGAGAGAGGCAATATGAGCGGTTTATAAGCCGTGAGTGCACAGACAATGACAAAGAGTTGCAATGCTCACCTACATGTTGATTTGCTTCAAGCCTTGCGGAATAGTATAGATTGCACTGAGCTATGTGCAGTGGCTTAGTGCAATCTACACTATTCCGAATGGCTTGAAGCAAATTAACCAGCATTGCACCTCTTTTTTTATTTTTAATAACTTATTTAAACTCCGGACTTCTTTTGTGTTCAGTATGCAGCATTTAAAGCTTGTTATGCCTCAAGGTTGTTGTGGTTTGGAAATTATGGATTTGACAACCATGAATCATAGCTTTTTGTGTAAGTGACTTGGGAAACTCAAGTTTGGCAAACTCTATTGATTAGTAGAAAAACGGTCAAATGTGAAGCACATTATAGTGCCGGTTTGAATTTGAGCCGGCACGAATGTGACCATTAGTGCCGATTCCAATGGCTAGGCGGGCTTCTACCATTAGTACCGGTTCGTTGCCAATCTTTAGCACCGGTTCGTGGCACGAACCGATACTAATGTGCATCCCACCAATCAGGAAGAATCACACGGATCGTGTGTTTCTTTCTAGCTCTTGCGAGTCGTTGGATCAAGGGTGTGTTTCTTCCTAGCTCATGTGAGTCGTTGGATCGAAACTATCACAATCACTTTGTGAGCCAGACGACCCTATATATAGCCCATCTCTCACCTTCGTCCCTGCATAAGTCTTTCAGTTCATCGACTGCATACATCTACCAGTTCATCGACTGAATACAAATCATTCGGATTCGCCATCATACGCCCAACCGTACATTCGATATGCATATATATGCATCACGAGCCATGGTAGGGCTGTATGATGGCGATACCGATTGGTTTGTTCTAGATCCGACATAAAAGGTTTGATACAACTTCTTTTTTGTGACATAAGATCTAACATTGTTGCTTCTAGTAGTTCTCTTGATTCCACTAACGATTCTCTTAGCCAAGTTACACTTAAGCAAGAAAATAGCTTATTGAAGGGAAGAATCAAGCGTTGGTTTTGAACGAAAGTTCAATGCCAATGGAGTTAAGTGGGAAGAAGATCAATACCCCAAAGACAAAGTTTGTTCCTCAACAAGAGAAGTATCCTACTTCCTTCAAGGGGACACAAGCTCAAGATGATCTTCTACATGTTGATTAGCTTCAAGCCTTGCGGAATAGCATAGATTGCACTGAGCTATGTGCAGTGCAGTCTACACTATTCCGAATGGCTTGAAGCAAATTAACCAGCATTGCACCTCTTTTTTATTTTTAATAACTTATTTAAACTCCGGACTTCTTTTGTGTTCAGTATGCAGCATTTAAAGCTTGTTATGCCTCAAGGTTGTTGTGGTTTGCAAATTATCTATTTGACAACCATGAATCATAGCTTTTTGTGTAAGTGACTTGGGAAACTCAAGTTTGGCAAACTCTATTGACTAGTAGAAAAACGGTCAAATGTGAACTCTGTTACATGGCCACACTTCAATGTTTTTTTAAACTTATTTGAACTCCGGACTTCTTTTGTGTTCAGTATGCAGCATTTAAAGCGACGTCATCAATATCCAACATGTTCTGACATCATTTCTTGTTTTTCGGTCATTTACCTAGCTAATTGTTTAGAGAGCTAAATGACCGTGAAATTGAAAATCAGTACAAAATGAATCCTGAAAATGTTGAAACTTGGCATGGTATCATCATATCACCCGCATAGCATGCGCGAAAGAGTAGAGAGGGTCACGGCAAAAACTGGACGCACTTCGTGTACAAACTGGACCTACTCTTTCCGAGTATCAGGGTTTCGGACGAGAACTCATCTGTTACATGGCCACTTCAATGTTTTTTATACTTATTTGAACTCCGGACTTCTTTTGTGTTCAGTATGCAGCATTTAAAGCGACGTCATCAATATCCAACATGTTCTGACATCATTTGTTGTTTTTCGGTCATTTACCTAGCTAATTGTTTAGAGAGCTAAATGACCGTGAAATTGAAAATCAGTACAAAATGAATCCTGAAAATGTTGAAACTTGGCATGGTATCATCATATCACCCGCATAGCATGCGCGAAAGAGTAGAGAGGGTCACGGAAAAAACTGGACGCACTTCGTGTACAAACTGGACCTACTCTTTCCGAGTATCAGGGTTTCGGACGAGAACTCATCTGTTACATGGCCACTTCAATGTTTTTTATACTTATTTGAACTCCGGACTTCTTTTGTGTTCAGTGTGCAGCATTTAAAGCGACGTCATCAATTTTCAACATGTTCTGACATCATTTGTTGTTTTTCGGTCATTTACCTAATTATTTAGAGAGCTAAATGACCGTGAAATTGAAAATCACTACAAAATGAATCCTGAAAATGTTGAAACTTGGCATGGTATCATCGTATCACCCGCATAGCATGCGCGAAAGAGTAGAGAGGGTCCCGGCAAAAACTGGACGCACTTCGTGTACAAACTGAACAAACTCTTTCCGAGTATCAGGGTTTCGGACTATGCAAAAATAAGTAATGCAGAAAATAAAAGAACTATACAAAAAAATTACTCAAAAATAAATATAAGAAAATAAATAATGCAGAAAAAAATTATATAAAAAACTACTCAAAAATAAATAAATAAAAATAAGTAATGCAGAAAAGAAAAAACTATATAGCAAATTTGTTGGCGCACTGCCCTGTGGGTCTACCAGACCTAGGGTGTGCAAATGCAGGCCCAGAAGGGCCAGCAGACTCACAGGGCAGCGCGCCCTAATTAATTAGGCCTAGAAGCCTGCTATATAGAGGAGTTCGAAGAGGTAGCCGCGGCTTGGTTTATAAACCAGTGCGGCTGCCCTTCGCCGAGCGAGGTGGGACTAAATTTTGGGGTGGTAGCGCAAACTCTAAATACAGCAAAAAACAACTAAATGAAAAAAGCCCACCTACTGGGCCACAGCGGCCTGCATACGACTAGAAACCCAACCTGTTGTTGGGCTAGGATGCAGGCCCGCAAGCCCAATAGGCCCCACAGGGCAGAGTAGCAGAGGTAGGCCCAGAAAGCCTGCTTTAGAGAGGAGCTCGAGACTGCAGCGGCGGCGGGGCTTATAAGCAGGTGCGAGTGCCCCTCGGCTAGCGAGGTGGGACTAAACTTTTGTGCACCGCGGGTGGCAGCGCACCCCCTTTAGTACCGGTTCGTGGCTCCAACCGGTACTAAAGGGGGGGGTCTTTAGTACCGGTTCGTGGCACGAACCGGTACTAAAGGGGTCGTTTCCCGCCGCTTGGCCTGGGGAAAATAGGCCTTTAGTACCGGTTCGTGCCATGAACCGGTACTAAAGGCCAATCCTATATATACAGCACGTACGAAGATTTCAGTTTCAACTCGCCACTTCGTCTCCAACCTCCGCCGCGCGCGCCGCTCGATCCCATCGTCGCCGTCCGTCATCATCGTCGCTGTCCCTGCCGCCGCCCGTTGTCGTCGTCGTCTCGCGCGCTGCCGCCCCGAACGCCGCCGCCGTCCGTCGTCATCGCCGCGGCCGTACGTCTCTCTCTCGCTCCCGGCCGCACACACATACACACACACAACGGCGGCGCTCCCGCCCCGTACGCCGGCGCCCCCGCTCGTACGTACGGGGCGGCGGCACCGCACACACACACACACATATACCACACATGCACACATCACACACATACACACATACACACATACGTACACACATATACGTATATATACACACATGCATACACACACACATACACACACACATTTTTTTTACTTATTTTCTGTTTTTTAGAAAAGTTAATTAGATGATCGAATGTTAGATTAATGTCGAATGTTAGATGAATTAGCTAGCTAGATAGAAAAATTGTCGAACTAGAGATTAGAACTAGCTAGTTGAATAATTAATATAACTAGTTTATTTTTAATAAGGAAATTTAGGTATATGAGATTAGAACTAGTTGAATAATTAATATAATTAACTAGTTTATTTTTAATAAGGAAATTTAGGTATATGAGATTAATTAGAACTAGTTGAATAATTAATATAACTAGTTTATTCTTAGTAAGAAAATTTAGGTATATGAGATTAGAACTAGTTGAATAATTAATATAACTAGTTTATTTTTAGTAAGAAAATTTAGGTATATGAGATTAGAACTAGTTGAATAATTAATATAACTAGTTTATTTTTAGTAAGAAAATTTAGGTATATGAGATTAGAACTAGTTGAATAATTAATATAACTAGTTTATTCTTAGTAAGAAAATTTAGGTATATGAGATTAGAACTAGTTGAATAATTAATATAACTAGTTTATTTTTAGTAAGAAAATTTAGGTATATGAGATTAGAACTAGTTGAATAATTAATATAACTAGTTTATTTTTAGTAAGAAAATTTAGGTATATAGAAAATTTAGGTATATAATTATTATTTGTTAATGAATTAGATAGAAAAGTTAAATATATAGTAATGTCAATTGAATATATAGTTAGATATATTAATGTCAAATGTTAGATGAATATATATATATTTGGCTAGATATATGTGTTTAATGTTTCACCTATATGAACATAGGAAATGTCATCTGACGATGAAAAAGATTTTATTATGTGCGAACACTGTGAAGACCAGCGCGGCCTGTGCGACCAAAATTTCCTTGTTGATGGTAGGCGCTTCAGCATCAAGCTGGATGAGACATTCGAAGTTGATACAGTAAGTCACTTTGTCAATTATTATTTGAATGCAAAACTTATACTTCATTTGCTTCAACTTATAATTTTAAATTTTCACTATTCTACTAGCGCATCCCCCGCCATGCAAGAATTTTTGTCTTGGATAAGATAGGTTTCAGTGCTATAGATGATATGGAGGTAAAGAGAGTTTACTTGAAGACGCGGCATAGGTATACTTTCAACGTCAAATTATATAATGGAGACACATACACCCATTTTGAATGCAAAACTTGGCAAGCACTATGCAAGGCTTATGCATTTGAGCCTGATATGGTTATCACCTTTGATATTCGTCCGGAAGATGATATTGAAGGTAATATAGACATCTGGGTTGATGTGCAAACGCCTCCAGTTCTACCATTTGGTGAGTTTTTCTCAACCATGCATGCATATGTTTATGTCTTTCGTACAGTTTATTCAAAAATAGTTGACAACTATTTTGTATTGTCAGCTTATTTCGGTTCAAGCAAACATGTCCGACGCTTGGTAGACAGGACCTACTACTGCCCCGGGGCTCAACTAAACTGCGAGGAGATAAGTCATTATGTTTCATGGCTTGAGGATCTTAATACTGTCAAGACAAAAAATTTCCCTACACTTAGCAATGTTAGTACTCAAAACGTGCGACCAATGGTGATCGTATTGAACTACGGTCACATCTATAATCAAAAGATGGTAAGATTTTAAATATTTGTCCTTAATTTAGTGCATCTTTTGCATACATTATTTTTGAAGCTAAACTTTCATTGCTTAGTATATTAATTACTATACGATGTTGTTCAACAGGGACTTCCGATGACAGTTGTGCCCCAGTGGATCGAGACAAAAGGTCGCATGTCAATGGTTAGCTTACGACCAAGATTTGCTACATTGCACATGAGTGCATTCAGGATTTCTAAAAGCGAAGAATGCTTAATAGTGAAAGATTGGAGCAAAATTGTTAACGATCGCAGAGAAGTACTAGGGGGCAGTACGGAGAAGCGCAACCCAAGATTAGGAGACAGATTCATCTGCATGCTCCAGTATGATGAATCAGGAGAGCTATACATGTTCTATGCTATTCTACCTAAGAGGGAGCAGCAGGATCAGTAGCTACTCTTCATGCTCTTAATTAGTACTTGTCTCATGGATCCGTGTCCTGAACTTCAATGTTGGTGATGATTATGTTGAACTTGATGATATCTCTTTGCTTCTGTTACAAAGTGAATGTTTCCTCTTTAAGCTAGCCAACGTTGATGATGAATTACATAGCTAGCGGTAATGACTATGATGATTAAATAGTGGTAATTAGACGACCACGATGATTTTTAGCTAGCTAGAGTTTATTTATTTATTAATATGCGATGATGATGATGATGATGATGATGACGACGACTACAACTCATTATAACGTAAAACAATCCTAAATTAAATTGATAACACAAATTAAATTGAAAAATATAAAATAAAACAAAAACCCACAACCATTTAGTACCGGTTGGTTTTACCAACCGGTACTAAAAGGCTCCCGGCCCCCGGAGCTGGCTCGTGCCACGTGGTACCCCTTTAGCACCGGTTCGTGTTGAACCGGTACTAAAGGGGGGGGGGGGCTTTAGTGCCGAAATAATAGTGCCGGTTCCATAACCGGCACTAAAGGCCCTTCCAAACCGGTGCTATTGCCCGGTTTTCTACTAGTGAGCTAATCCCGGAATTAGCAGGTCGGTATGCGAAGAGAAGTTTTTTGGTGTTGAATCCGCGAGGCCAGGTGAAGAAAAGTCCCGATATCACATCACTTATCCAATACAGCTCAGATCAAGGGAGGTTCAACTAGATTGCAAGGGAAGAGAAACGATCCAGAGTCATATACTGTGAATTTAACTAGGAAAGGAGAGGATTCACCGCTTTGCCTTGCCCTCCCCGTTCTCATCTTGCATCAACCAGTATACTCGCGTATGATGTTTCATGAAGAAATGACATCCATGATAATCTTGCAGAAATGACCAAATCATGGGTACAGTAAAAAAAACAATATTTGATGAAAAGTAATGTTCCAACTGTATTGTCTTCACTAAGAGTACCACATGTAACACTTCACACTTCACACGTGAGTAGAATGGCATACCAAGTTTGATACCCCAAACTTTCAGAATTTTTAAAATTTCCTAGTTTTTTTAAGACTATTCACGTGGGTGCGCATGAAACCATGTTCACCTTGGTATTTTTACATATTATGGGTGGATATCTCAATGCATTTTGGATTGTATGGGGGGAAAAGATATCTTAATGCATCTGATGTAGTTATTATAGTTGTCGTCATTTTGTTAACATTATTTCTGAAGCTTGTTATTAAACTCTTTTATTAGTACCCCGTCAATTTCAAAGTATTATCCCATAGGACACGGATACGGTCTTCAATCTGATGCCTCTGACATATTGAAAGTGCATTTTTTGGTATACTTGGCAGTATCAATTTCTTTTTCTTTTTTGTGAAATGGCAGTATCAATTTGACAATTTCATGTTCTCAGTTTCAATATATTTTTCTCAAATAACAGGTAAAAAAGATTGACGGCCACACAACGGTACATACACCATAAGAAAATCCCATATTGTCAATCTTAATATCTTCATCTAAGCTGATACAATTTTCAACAACCAGAAATGGCTCTCTGCTAAGCAGGTTTGGGTCGCTAGCGTTGAATACTATGGTAAAGCAGGTTTTGTTGGTTCCCCAAAGCTTAGCTACTGTTACCATAGTTTGTTTACCCCTTTCATGTTTTGAAATTAAAGGACCTGATATATTTATTTTCATGTTTCATTCATTCAGAGTAATGGTAAGGGAGGGGGGCGTTTTCGGCTTCCCGTCGATCTGAAAGAAAAAGAAAAAACAGCTACCGCAAGGAATGAAACATGTTGCCACAGATGAAATGGTTCAAGGAGCATAGTTTGCATCAAGCCTCAAATTTGACAGACCATCAGTCTGATGCATAGTTTGCACACAGAAACTGGTAACACAGGTCAAGCAAAATATCAGCTCGTCAGTCTGCCGCATAGTTTTGCATCAAGCCTCAAATTTGACAGACCATCAAAAGGGCACAGCTAGCAATAAACAGAGTTTTGCATCAGAAAACAACCACCCCACTTCTCTCCAGAAACTAAAGCTCAGCCGACCACCTCCACTTCGGAGAAGGGGTCATGGAACGAAAAATCGGCCCCGTCTTTCAAGCTCCACATCGTACCACCTGCAGGGCCGGTGCTCCCAAGGACAACCATGTTGGACTCACTTGCCTTGATCCTCGAGCTGCGTTTCACTTTGGCATATGCCTCCTCCGTCGAGAACGGCGTGAAGCTCGGGTTGGCCATGGAAACGGACGCGGTCTCCAGCGCCCGCGCGCTCCGGAAGAAGAACTCGAGGAAGCCGACCTCGCCGGGGTCCCCCGTGAACTCACGGAAACTCATCACAGTGATGCGCGAGACCAGGTTTTCTTCGGGGTCAGACTCTTCCCAAAACTGGAGTGTGAGGTAGTTGCCAGTGGGTTCAGCGCATCTTTTACTCTGTAAAAAATTGGTAGAATCAGTTAGGAAAGCATATCAAGCCTCAAATTAGTCATGTTGTTGGAGAAATGACAATAAGCAATACATGCCATTTACATCATCCACACTCTAGAACACACTGCCAGCTAGTATGAGTTATGAACAAGGTGAAAAACCCTATAAACCTGGGAATACCGGCAGATCAAAAGCAAAGCAATACAAATCAACTGTTGCACAATAAAACTAGGGTCATAAAGAAAAGATGAACATGCAACCCCAATAATTATAATTGCATACTCTAGTCTGCATGGGTAGTAGAAATGGCCTGATGGCTGAGAATGAATGGCAATGCTCCGCTTTTTAGCTATATTAGTCAAGAGTGAATATGGTCATTGGTCAATTATGCCTACTCATATTCATGATGTTATCATCATCTTATTCTGTTATTCGCGGGCAAATTACTTCGCCTAGCATGCATAACTACATACATGGCTCACATTTCACAGTAGGAAAAACTAAAACGATCATAAAGAACTCTAATTATAATTGACTTGACAGATCTATGCAAATAAGAGAGAACACTGCAAGCAACAAAATCTGCTCTAAGATGAAACAAAAAAATTAAGTGGCATGCACAGAAATTTATTAAGCAGAGCAAGAATAAGGTGACATAAATTGGTCCCTAGTTTCGATTAGCTGTCTGGAAAGAAAGTGTAAGAAAAGAGAATGGTATTATGAATGCCTTTTTTACTGTGAGCAAACAGAGCATTTTTGCGGCCAAGTTCAGAATCTACACCACATGCAGTGCAAACAACTCAGCACTAAAGTACTGCAAATTATAGTGGTCCGATCCATGACTAAATGCTAGATCCGATTTGTAGGAGATGTGATGACTAAGGACAACTCTATACTTTGATATGGAGGAAAGTAGCAGAATGTACTACTAATTACAAGATCTGATAGCATAATTCATGCACAGCAAATTAAGGTATATGTGAGGCTGCAAGCTTAGTCTTATTGAAATTGTATTCTAGTCTATAGATTGTCGAGAAGACCTGATATGGTGGCTGAGAATAAATGGCAAGGCATGGAATTTAAGTATTTAATTGCATATAACACATATGTTACTCCGAATTATAGTGCACGAAGCCGAAAAGACCATGTAAAGAGATATCACAAGTTCACAACGACTGACTTGATGTATGCAATCAATCATAATATGAAGCAGTCTCCCCGCAACTACCACATATTCGTAAAGAGCAGAACATGTATTGGAGGAATTACCATGATATGCAGTCTCTTGGCGTTGGGAAAGCATCTGAGGAAGGTGGGCACCATCTGGACATCACTGCGAACTCCAAAACACACATTCAAGCTCAGAATCTTCACGCTTGCCACGACGGTACTTGCGCTTGCTATTCCTGGCTGAAATTTGCCCAGTTCAAAAAGGAAGATGCCACAATTGAGCCATGGACCTCCACCAGCTGAACATATTTGCTAACTGAAGAAAATGGAGACCATATATTTACCATGATGATGGCGTCTCGGACCTTGAGGACCTGTCCTGGCTCCAAGTACCCAAATGCGTGCAGCTTGGGGGCATCGCCAATCCTGAGTCTCGTGGACATGCCACCAGCGATTTTGCAAGGTCTAAACAGGATGAGCCGCTCGAGGAGGGGAGCCTTTACCACGGCGACGTCCTCCATTCTCGACCAGCTGATCTGCACGCACCGCAGGCTCTGGCTGACGAGGCGGAGACGCACCGCCTTGCATCCCAGGATGTTGAGGACCTCGAGGACGGGGCTCCTGGCGACGAGGGAGTCGACCACGCCCTGCTCCATTTCGACGCAGCCCAGGCCGAGCTCGCGGAGGTGGGGAAAGGAGGCGCCACGCAGGGCGGCCGTGCCGGGCAACGTCCACATGCCGACGTAGAGGCGGGTGAGGGTGGTGACGGCGAAGAGCGTGGCCGGGAGGGGCACGTCGCGCGGCCAGGGGCGGTTGACGAGGGCGAGGTCCTGGACGCCCTTGGCGGCGAGGAGCTGGAGCCAGCGCGCGAGCCGGGCACGGTGCGCGCTCATGTGGCTGCAGACAAGGTGGACGCAGCGGAAGGGCCCCGGGTGCGCGTCGAGGATGCGGGAGACGGCGGCGGTGACGGCCGGCGAGGTGGCGGGCGTGGGCGGCCAGCCGCAGGCTTCGGGGTGGAGGTGGGCGTCGGCCA
The DNA here is from genome assembly GCA_034509565.1 of Triticum monococcum. NCBI lineage: Eukaryota > Viridiplantae > Streptophyta > Magnoliopsida > Poales > Poaceae > Triticum > Triticum monococcum. Next base: position 36,756,054 of record CM067842.1, read on the forward strand.
GCACGAGGGGCGTGGAGAGCCAGACCCGGCGCCAGTGGGAGGAGAGGACGGCGGTGCGCGCGGCGTCCTTGACGGACGGGAGGCGGGAGACGATGTTGCTGAGGAGCTCGGGCGGGAGGCGGCTGATGCGGTCGACGCCGTCGGGGGAGGCGGAGGAGGCGAGGGCGGCGAGCTGCGTGCCCTCGTAGACGGGGAGGCTGGGGAGGTTGGCGTAGATGTAGCACAGCATGCTCTCCGCGGCTTGGTCCAGCGTGTGCGGGTCACAGCCCTTGCGCCGTGCGTCGGCCGCCGTCGCCGGGTCCATGTTGAAGAACCGTGCCTGCTCGGCCATGGCCGACGGCGGCGCCGGCCGGCGAGGGTTTGTGGATCTGGCTGTGGCTTTGGACGGAGTGGTGAGCTACAGTAGAAAGAGGAGTGTGGAAGCAAAATGGTCGGCCGTCGGCGACTGTTCCTTATATAGTGCTCGGCTGGGCCGTGTGGTGGCCCTAGGGTTTGGTTCTTTGGTTGGGCCGAATTCCAACACAGGTTGCTAACGGGCGGCCCATGAGTATGGACCCACCAATCAGCCACTCATTTGATCCTTCTGTTGAGCCATCTTAATTACTACTCCCTCTGTTCCATGATATAAGAGCGTTTTTTATAGTAACTTGTTTTGCCTGTTTGGGATCTTGTGCTTCAAATGTTCTGCTTCAAACATTAACTTGTTTCTTTTTTTTGGCGGGAAGAGGAAACTAACGGCATGTTCCGAAACACCCCAGCTCTCGAACATAGGTTTAAAGACCAGACCGGGAAAACCCGAGATCGACAATGTCGACGGTTTTGTAAGCTAATCAGACCGTTTTTCTTTCTTTTTGCCGGGAAGAAGAAATTAAAGGCATGTTCAGAAACACACCAGCTCTCAAAAGATTTAAATCCCGATCAATGATAATAGATCCCACTTTGCTGGCAAAATCCCGAAGTCAGGCGATACCTTCGGCACACTAACTATTGCTCTTGGTTGAGGGGAAGGGGGGACGGCACATATGGGCAGAGGCCGATGCTGTCGGGGCGAGGAGAGGGCAGCGGCGTTTGGGCTGGAATGTTAAAATGTTTATTAATACGAGAACTTCAGAAACTTGTAAGATGATTTACTAATAAATGTATAAATTGATGCTCATATATGAAGGTCGAACAGGTCAACAGGAAAATTGTTGTCGGGCGCTCGAATCCTTACGCACACATAGTCAGATTACAAAGAAAGAGAAGGTACTATACTACTATGCGTCTATGCCCTAGCAAGTTTTTTCATGATATTAGATGAAGATCTTCTGTAACTAATCCAATATCTCCATGGCTTTGCGCTAATTTTAAAAGTAAATTGTTCCTTTCAATTGCAGCACGGCCATGTCAGGTTCGGGTAGAAATATCCATCTAGAAGTGAAAAAAGAAAAAAAGGAAGGAGGTAGATGAGATGAAAGGAGCATTTAGAGGATCCTTTTTAATATTATAAGAGCGATACGAACACTTCAGGAAATCCGGACGAGTTGGCAATAGTTCTTGCAGACGACCAACTAATGCCGATGAGGAGGATGCTGCTCATACTCCTACAGAAGACAATGTTGACATCAACATGGATGATACCAATGTGAGTGATCATGAGCCCATATTAAATTTGTCCGCGCCGGCCGAACTTTGCGCCGGTCGCGTCCACGTGCGCTCCGTCCCAGCCATCCACCAAGCGACACGTATGATGCAGACCATCCATCGCTGCCTTTCTTCAACCTCCCGCATATCTTGCCTCATCCTCGTCTCCCAGCTCCTGCGGATCTCGCCCCATCCCTCGTCTCCTGCCTCCATCGTTGCAGCGCACAGCGCCGAGGCCCGCATCTCCTACCTCCATCGCTGCAGCGCTTGAGTGTGCACATCAACTATTCGATGAAATGCCTGTTGCGTGGGAAACAGAAGGAAGAAGAGGTGGCAGTCAACTCTGAATACCAGGGTCAAAACTATGCCACATCATCAACAAAACCACCTGAAGTGGTAGGAGGGACTAAAGTTATCCGGTTTGATAAGTTGAGAGACTAACCTTTACTGGTTTCGAAGTTGAAGGACGATTTTTATATTTTCGAGAGAGTTGAGTGACGAAAAATATACTGATCCTTTATTTATAGGCACACGCAGGCACCTGGGCTAAGCCCGTAACTCACAGAATCACAAACCAGACTCAACAAAGGGAAAAAAAACTATAAAGCATCCAACTAGGACACGGCTGGGACAAAACTAGGAGACTTTGACCTTCACGTAAGCTTGCTTTCCTGATTAGAGTTGTACAAGTAGTTGCATGGAGTTCTAAAACAAGGCTCCACTTCATCTGAAGGAATCTATAATACTTAAATAGTTCATCCCTACTATCCTATTTCTCTTGACATGCAACCTATCCATCTCAGCAACCTTGCCACATCATCGGTTAGTTTTAATTATTTTGATCATGCAGCTCACCATGTCATTATTCTTTTTAGAAAAAAATCGTGTGATTCTCTGGAAACCGAAGAGGCCTCTTTGGTCCGAAGAGTCATTACCGATATAAAGAAGCCCAACAGAAGCCCAGCGCTTCATCTCTCCGCATCTCACTCTTCCCTCTACCATCGCAGAAGACAGGGCGGCACAATCACCACCCGACGGTGCCCTGCAACCCGCGGCAGATTTGATGCAGGACGGCCACCGCCTCCGGCGACAAGGATTGAGGCCTCATGAGCGTCATCTCCCTCCCTGATTCAACCGCTCTTGCAAAGTCTCCGCGTGTGGCACTCATCTGGCACAATCCGCCTGTCCAGGATGAGCGGGGAACTGATACCTGTGTGGTTCTCATCATCTCTTGCCTCCCTTCCGGCAACGTTGTCTCCGGCTTCACTCACGGAGGTGGGTATCCATCCCTGTGTGATGGTGCTCGCATTATGGCAGGTTCACTGGTATTAAGTCAGGTGAGGAACTAAGCTTCCACACACCTTTTTCTTCTTGGAAATTCAGAAATGGGAGGTTGGGTTATCATTTCCTTCCCTTCTTCTATAATCTGCAAGTCGTTGAGAAGTGATGGTTCTCCCGATCCTCCTTTCAGTGATAAGGCAACCCTACTATATGTCTCTTTTTGGCTCTTATTTTTTTTATGATACAGTTTTGTTTCCATGAATGGTTCATCTCCTTAATGCGGATATCTTAATTATGTTTGGCTCTGGGAGCAGGACGACGTAACCCAGTTCCGTTGCTTCTTAACTTTAGATATTCACCTAACCATTAAAATCACAACTTCATGATTTTCTAGACCTGAAGGTAGTGTGCATCTTCTTCTATTATACATGCTTCATAGTACTAATTATAGCTGAAAAATATTGCTTTTCAGCAAGATTGTTTGAGTGCAATCTAAACCCTATTCGCAGTAGGCTGCTAGGCCACCAATCTACATACATTACAGTCTTTTTGTTTTGCAACAGTTTATGAATTAATAATTCTGATATCAGTACCCTTCGGAGAAGGGATCATGGTTAGTTCACTGATGATAATAAAGGATTGTCTATATTTTTGTTTGCAAGATTCCACATCTTTAGCTCTTTAATTTGCTATGTTAAACTAAAGTACATTTCATATTTGTAACACATCACTTTTTGTATTTATGTAGGATGGTGGAACTGGATGCAAAATTCTGTGTTGTGTTTATCATAAATTCAAAATACAAGCAACCGAAACAAACAAAGCACCATATTATTGTTTTGAACTTGCTAATTTCCTAAAGTTACTTTCCATTTTTCATATGAAACAGAGCATGACATAGAATCACACTTCTCCAACTTTTTTGTACTTATATGTGAGTCCCCCACTAGATTTTTTACGGTTTCTCAATTAGGCCCACTTCCAATTCGTGTTTTTTTATTACAGTTATGCTTACCAACAAGTTCTTGGTACTATTCTCTTAGAACATTTCATACCTTAAGAAATGGTGAACTAAACTTTATCAGTATGGCAGACAAGCTGGGAAACTTCATGATGCTATCAGCAATTCATTTTAAGCAAACATATATAGTTCTTAATTCATGGTGATCTGAATGTGGATGATTTAAGGTACATGTTCCAAAATACCTTGCACTTACCTATGTTGTTTACATATGCTCATTTTATATTCATGCCCATATAACCACATCTCATCAAAATATATTGCAAGCAATTCCCGCAGCAACGCGCGGGGTATCATCTAGTTAGCTCAATAGACATCTCACCAATACTTGGACCCCTGAATAAAATGTCTTGTTTTTTACTTCCTTGGATATTTCGTTAGCAAGGCATGGAGCCTAATACACCTCTTTGATTTGTTGAATGCAACACCTTCCTATGACGTAAAGCAGATACAATACATTTTTGATGTATTTTCCTCACTATCAGTGTCTCGTTTCGAAGGTATCTTATTTAGCACCAATGGTGAAACAATAATATTACCTAGGGTGATCACGCCAGCAACCATATTTTTTTTCTATGAAATGTTGAGCATAGGAATCAATTCCTTATAGGAATAGAAGTCCATTTCTGCAAAGCAAATGGCTCTAAAGTAAATTTTCCTACAGGAACCTCCTCCTATGGAATACTGACAAACTTGCTGTAAACCAAACCAGAGGAGGCCTAGGGTGCATGCATACGCTCTTTCTTCCTTTTTTTTCCTCTCAAGAGAAACGAGCAAGGTTTTTCTCTTTTTTTTTTATTTTAGGCATAGAAACGAGCGGTCACATGGCCCCCTTCCATTCGGCCAACTCCATTATCCGGCCCGACGTGACCCTTACGTTCGGAGACCCTAACCAGCAGGCTCGTTCATCTTATGCAAGCAGCGCGCAAGCTTCCATCCACATCCGCCATTACCTTTCTCCCTCGATCGGCGCTTCCATGCTCGCCCGTGCCGCCCGCTCCACGCTGCGGGCCGCCGCGTCTCGCTTCGCCCGCTTCCATGAACCAGCGGCACTCTCCCTCTCCACCAAGGCCGAATCTCACGCTCCTGCTAGTTCACATTGTGCCGCCTCCGGACATTCATCCACCGTCGCCGTGCCTCCCGCCGTCACGGCCACACCTGCCTCCCCGACGTTCATGCACTTGAAAGGTACTACGCCTAGATCCAATACCTCCCTTTGATCCTTTGGGCATCGATCTTAGATTAGCATTTTCTAGCTTGCAAGAATCCACACTCTTATTAAACACAACTGCATTTGCGCAGCTGAACCATCTGATAAATTCCATGGGTACAATGTGTTAAACATTGTATTATGCGTATATACACGATATTTGTATAAACCGTGTGTATCAAGTTATATGCGTGCGTGTAGTTTGTTAGGCAGGTAGGATCGATCCTCTTGATGTTGTATTTATCTTGTAGATAAATGAGATCGATCCTAACCTCCTCCCTCTGTAATCTCTTTGGCCTTGTGCCTATTTAACATGCACGCGTCCCTGCCTCGGTGCATATGCTTAACCTACTTTTCACGTGGTATTAGAGCCCTTTCTCTTCACCTCATCTAGCTATGTCAAGCTCTTCCTCCGCCGTAGCCATGGCCGCACCCTCCATTGCCTCTCTCGGACACACCATAACCGAGAAGCTCACCCGCGAACTTCCTTGTATGGAAGGCACAAGTCCTGCCGCACATCAGGGCGATAGGGATGACTGGCTACATCGACGGCTCCGCCCAGGAGCCCCCCGCTGTGATCATGACGGAGAAGGACGTCGCCGGCAAGAAGGAGACCACCTCCATGCCCAATCCAGAGCATGCAATATGGGTCACCCAGGACCAGCAGGTTCTCACTTTTTTTATCGCATCTTTGTCTCGAGAAGTCTTGATGCAGGTCAGTACGTGCACCACGTCCGCTACTCTCTGGGCGGCACTGTTGCGGAGTTTCTCGTCCCAGTCCAGGGCGAGGGTGATCCAACTCCGCTCACAACTCGAGCACACCCGCAAGGGAGACCTCTCCGCTGCCTCCTACTTCACCAAGATGAAGGGGATCGCCGATGAGCTTGCAGCCGCTGGCAAGCCACTTGATGAGGATGACGTTGTCGACCACATCCTCCAAGGACTCCTGCATGAACCTGACTACAATGGGTTCGTGTCTGCTATCTCCACCCGCACCGCAACCGAGCGGCCGATCAGCCTCAGTGAGCTCTTCTCGCTGCTGCTGTCGGCCGAAGCACGCATCGCCGCCCAGACTGCCTCCTACTCCGCCAATCTTGCGACCAGGGGCGGTGGTCGTGGCGGCGGCAACTACAACATCCACCCCGGCGGTGGCAATGGTGGCGGCGGTGGTGGTGGCCCCCACGGCTTCAACAAACAACAACAACGCGGGCGGCTACAACCCAGGCGGCGGTGGTGCGCCGCAACAAGGTGGTGGTGACCACGGTGACCGCGGTGACCGCGAGAAGTGCCAGATCTGCAAACTGAAAGGACATGGATCATGGAGCTGCAAGAAACGCTTCGACCGCGGCTTCAACAACAATGTTCGCAACCCTGCGGGCAGAGGAGGTGGAGGCAGAAACCGATCGGCCAACGTCGTTCACTCCTATGGGGTGGACAACAACTGGTACCTCGACACCGGTGCAACCGACCACGTGACTGGCGAGCTGGAGAAACTTATCGTTCGCGACCGCTACACCGGCACAGATCAGATCCACACTGCAAGTGGACAAGGTATGGACATTGCCCACATTGGTCATTCGGTTCTCACCACCCCTCATGGCTCTCTACAACTTAACAACATCATCCATGCTCCACAATCTGATCAAAGTCTTCTCTCCGCTTACAAACTTATTAAAGATAACAATGCTTTTCTCGAAGTTTACCCTGAAATTTTCTTTGTTAAGGACCGAGCCACCCGGAGAACCGTGCTCCAAAGCAAGAGTAGAGGTCGCCTGTTCCCTGTTTCTGGTCGCCATGATGCACCTACCCGACAAGCTCTCAGTGTGGTCAAGCCATCTACATCAAGATGGCACAAACGCCTAGGGCATCCTGCTCTCCCGCGGTCCTGAAAATTCTTCGAGATTTTAGCCTCCCAGTGTCCAATAAAAAGGATCACCTCCTTGTGTGTGATTCGTGTCAAATGGCCAAGAGCCATCAACTCCCGTATTCTCGTTCCACTAGTGAGTCAAAAGCTCCTTTAGAGCTAGTTTTTTCAGATGTTTGGGGTCCTGGACCCGTTTCTGTTGGTAGGCAAAAATACTATGTGAGTTTTATTGATGATTTTAGTAAGTTCAGTTGGATATACTTGCTTAAGAATAAGTCTGATGTCTTTGCGAAATTTCATCTCTTTCAACAACATGTTGAACGCCTTTTCGATCGCAAGATTCTTGCTATGCAAACGGACTGGGGTGGTGAATACAAAAAACTCCATTCGTTCTTTGAACGTATAGGCATCACACATCATGTGTCGTGCCCCCATGCACACCAACAGAACGGCTCAGCTGAGCGCAAACACAGACACATAGTGGAAGTTGGGCTTTCCTTGCTCGCTCATGCCTATATGCCCCTCAAATTTTGGGACGAGGCTTTCCTCACGGCTATCTACCTTATCAATCGTGTCCCTAGTCGTGTCATTCACAATCAAACTCCACTAGAACCCTTGTTCGGCACAAAACCAAACTACACTTTTCTTCGTATCTTTGGTTGTGCCGTTTGGCCAAACCTACGCCCCTTCAACAAACACAAACTTGAGTTTCGCTCTAAGCAATGTGTGTTCCTAGGGTATAGTAGTCTCCATAAGGGCTACAAGTGTTTGGACGTGTCTACTGGTCATGTGTATGTTTCTCGAGATGTTGTGTTCGATGAACAAGTCTTTTCTTTTGCACAACTTCACCCCAACGCCGGCGCCCAACTCCGCAAAGAACTTGTTCTTCTCCCTTCCCATCTTCTACCATCGCCACACTTTATTACAAGGGGTGCAGAAGAACCTAATGATCATGTGTCTGTGTCGCATAATGCCTCTGCTGAAAGTGTGCAGGAAAATTTGGAAGAAACAGGTGAAAGAGGCTATGATTTTATGCTAGAGTCAGATTCTACAGGAGCGGCCACAAACGATCCTGGCGCTAATCCCCGTGTGGATTCGGGCGGGAGGATCTCCTCGGGATCCACCGCGTCAGGTGTGCCAGGCGCAGGCGATCAGCCGCGGGATCCGCGCACGCCTCTGGTTCGCTGAACGACCGCGCGGCGGGGTCCGGTGGGCCACCTGCACGTGGGTCTGGTCGGGCGCTGGACGCGTCGGCCTCTCCCGCCGCTGGACCAGGCGGGTCCCTCGCATGTGCTCTCGGTCGGCTGCCGCAACAAGACGACACAGCTGGGCCCTCTGCGCATGGCCCAGGCGGGGTCCCGCCTTCCGATGCGTCTCCAGACGCGCCAACTGGCAGCGTGGGAGAGGAGGCAGGCCGCGCCGGCGTATCTCTACAGGAGTTGCACCCCAGCGGATCTTCTGCACCCGCTGGATCTGATGTGTCATCTACCACAAACCGGCTTCAACGACATCTTTCTCGTCCGGCTTCGCCGCCTCCTGCACGCTCCCGCACCAGATCGCAGAGTGGTATTGTTAAGCCCAAGCTTTACAATGATGGTTGTGTGCGTTGGGGTTCTTTTTGTGCCACAGGTGAACCGCAAAGTGTAAGTGAAGCCCTTGGTGAACCACGGTGGAAGGAGGCCATGGATGAGGAGTTTGCTGCCCTTATGAAAAACAAAACTTGGCACCTCGTTCCACCAGCTAGAGGGAGGAACATCATCGACTGTAAGTGGGTCTACAAAGTAAAAAGAAAATCTGATGGTACTGTTGACAGATACAAGGCACGTCTAGTAGCAAAAGGGTTTAAGCAAAGGTATGGAATTGACTACGAGGACACATTTAGTCCTGTAGTGAAAGCTGCTACAATTCGGTTGATTCTTTCAGTTGCAGTGTCTAGAAACTGGTGCATTCGTCAGCTAGATGTAAAGAACGCGTTCTTGCATGGTGTTCTGGAAGAGGAAGTGTTTATGAGACAACCTCCTGGGTATGAAAGTTTAAAATTTCCACGTCATGTTTGCAAGCTTGATAAGGCACTGTATGGACTGAAACAAGCACCTAGAGCCTGGTACTCACGTCTGTCATTAAAATTGCAGTCACTAGGTTTCCTTCCCTCTAAGGGTGACACATCATTGTTCTTTTATCATCGTCATGGGATTACTATTTTTATGCTCATTTATGTTGATGATACTGTTGTTACAAGTTCATCATCTGAAGCAGTTGAGGCCCTTCTCAAGGATTTGCATAAGGAGTTTGCTCTTACAGATTTGGGTAATCTTCATTTCTTTCTCGGGATTGAGGCCAAAGCTGTGTCGAATGGTATTGTGCTTTCACAAGGGAAGTATGTGCAAGAAATTCTTTAGAGGATGGGGATGAAAGATTGCAAAGCATCGCCCACGCCATTATCTACCTCTGAAAAATTATCTCTCTATGATGGGGAGGCTCTTAGTGCAGAGGATGCCACCAGGTATAGGAGTATTGTAGGAGCTTTGCAATATTTGACAGTGACACGACCAGATATTTCTTACTCAGTCAATAAAGTTTGTCAGTTTCTACATGCTCCTACTACTGTGCATTGGACTACAGTAAAAAGGATTCTTAGGTATTTGCAAGGAACTAAGGATCATGGCCTCAAACTTGGCAAGTCAGATTCTATGCTAGTAAGTGCCTTTTCAGATGCAGATTGGGCAGGCTGTCCAGATGATAGAAAATCCACAGGAGAGTTTGCAGTGTTTCTTGGCAGCAACCTAATTTCATGGAGTGCTCGCAAGCAACCCACTGTGTCTCGATCAAGCACAGAAGCAGAGTATAAAGCTTTAGCCAATGCAACTGCTGAAGTGATTTGGGTTCAGAACTTGTTGACAGAATTGGGCATCCGTCATCCAAGGGCAGCTTCACTTTGGTGCGATAATCTTGGTGCTACATACATGTCTGCCAATCCTGTTTTTCATGCCAGAACGAAGCATATCAAGATTGATTATCATTTTGTTCGTGAATGAGTGGCTGACAAATTGTTGAATATCAGGTTCATTCCTACTGGTGACCAGGTAGCAGATGGTTTTACCAAGCCACTCACACCGCGGCAGTTGGAAGCTTTCAGGCACAATCTCAATTTGGATAGTTGTGATTGAGGGGGAGTATTAAACATTGTATTATGCATATATACACGGTATTTGTATAAACCGTGTGTATCAAGTTATATGCGTGCGTGTAGTTTGTTAGGCAGGTAGGATCGATCCTCTTGACGTTGTATTTATTTTGTAGATAGATGAGATCGATCCTAACCTCCTCCCTCTGTAATCTCTTCGGCTTTGTGCCTATTTAACACGCACACGTCCCTGCCTCGGTGCATACGCTGAACCTACTTTTCACACAACGCCCGCATGCATGCAGATGTAGGTCAATACTCAACAGGGCAACCTTTTTATGGGTGTCCTGCATGCCTATTAAATTCCAGTCCATTCGATATAAGACTGCCTCTTCTTTTTCGTGTAGGACAACATATCGTGGGTGTTTAACTTCATAGTTTCAAGAGAGTGTTTTTTACCTTTTACATCCGACGCCGCTAATTATTTTGCAATTCCACATAAGACTACTTTTCTTGGTTATTACAGATCAAAAGCCGGAAGGCAGGGTGAAGTTTATGGCGGAGGAGAAGGAACCTCGAGTCAGGCCAAGCCCTCTGGGCCCTGTACGAGCGCTGGTGCAAGGCTCTCGACCAGGAGCGTGACCGCGAGGAGATGGCTCGCCTGTTCGACACATTCAAGAAGACCGTCCTGGATGTCCAGCATATAAACAAGGCTTACCCGTCCCACAAACCGAGGACGATAACCAAATTCGCTGATGGAAAGCTGAGGACGCCTTGTTGCTCTCACGATCTGTTTCTTAAAAGGATTGCAGAGGAGCTTGATGACAATCCATGTGAGCTCATGGTAGGCGACGACGACAAACTCTACAAGCGAGTCTTCCCCGATTATAAAGTGGTTGATGACAGATTGTATGTTCATTTGCCTAAGGGGGTTGATGTGAAAACCATCACCACAAACCCTGAATGGCCTACTTCAGAGTGCTGAGCTGGAAACCATCACCAGTTCACCACCACCCCTGAATACCCTATTTAGTTAGGAGTATGGTACTATAGATGCCACTATTATGCTTGCGTGTACTAATATTTACCCAATGTGTACTAAGTTGTCCTTGCGGCAAAGAAAGAAATGCATTTGGACTAAGGGCATGTACTAAGGAGGCATCACCTTCCTAATGCCTCACCTCTTCAACCTAAGTAAAGATAGATGGGGCACCATTTAGTTTCTCAAACACTCAACGAATAGAGCTGCCTCACCATGTATGATGTATACATCCTTATTTTTACCTTACTTTACATGCACAAGGAGGAGCTATCGCACCCCATCTCTCGCTTTTGCCCCCCCCCCCCCCCCTCTCTCTCTCTCTCTCTCTTTCTTTTGTCAGCTAGGAAGCTACTTCCTCTGTAGGATCACACTTTGATCTGCAAGCTGCTGGTTGTGCCTACGCTGTGGTGCGCTGGCCATGCCCTAAGTTGTGCTAATTTGGCAATGGTTGCTTAGGGCATCTCCAAGGCTGACCGGCAACTCTCTCTAGTATATGTCCGTTTTTATGTCTGGACGTGGTCCGCGAACATGATGCGGGAATGAGTTGTCCAATACTAATCACAAAGTATCCAGTTGGAAGGAGAAAAAATAGGTGGAGACCATGCATGTGGTGGGATATTTATGGTTTTGTGTCCGCTAGGGAGGAGAGAGAGAGAGAGAGAGGAGAGGTGACCTTGCATGTTGGAAGGAGAGAGAGAAGAGGGGGACCATGCATGTGATTGGTCAAGTGCATGTCCGGACTCCACAAAGCTCCCCACGTTTGTCTTTTGGATATCGGAATCCGTATATTCAAACTGCTAAGAGGACATATGCAAGTCCGCTCCCCGTTGGATAACAAAAATAATCCGGACATATAGTGAAAGTTTGGGGAGTCTGTCTTGAAGATGCTCTTAGGTGCATGTATGTAATAAGTTGTATATGATTCTGTGTAAGTCATGAGAGCTCCATGGCACTGTGTAGATTCTCCCGCGTCAGGCTACATGTACTGAGCTGGTGATCTACAGAAGGTGACCGGCAGGAGCAACAATGAAATTATATGCGGGGCTGACAATTGATGATGAGGAACTTGAGAGACGGTGCAAAATCACGATGTTAAGATGTGGAGAGGATCAGGCAGGCAATGACAAGATAGGGTGGACGGCGATAGGAACGAGCGAAAAAGTAAAATACAATCAAAACCATACATGTCATCTTCTTACTTTGATTGTATCCCCCCCCCCCCCCCACGCGCCTTAAAAGTTTAAAAATTACACTGAATCAACAATAAGGAAAAGGGACACCTGCAAACTTCCTCGATAGACCAGGTTTTTAAGACTGCAACAACCACTCGCCACTAAAGATAATATCTAGTAAACATTAAAGGAACATCAGTTGAGGCATCATCCCACATAATGCAGGCTTATAATGCTTGACCACCAGTCTAGAGGGGTGGAGAAACCGACCCATGCCACAAAAAATAAATAAATAAAATGTCGAAATCACCACACCAAAAGCCAACCCACTGCTTCGCTTGAATGATACACAAACTGATGTTCCTTCAACAAATCTAGCGACATGTACCCTCACAGCGCTACGACGCCGCCAGATCGAACATCGTCGAAGTACCGACATGGCGGCGTGAAGGAGAGAGCTTGAGTGGCGGCTAGGGTTGGGACAATTTTCGCGATACACTCTACTAAGGGCGAAAGTGGTTTCGTTGCAACCAAATAGAGTCACCACCTCACCCCCCCGGATGCTAGTATATAAGACATCTACCACTTCGTCCCTGGCAAAAGGCCGCTACCGAATTCTGCAGGAACCGAGGGGCGAGGCCGGAAGAAGGCAGTGTTTCTCGGCGGGGCAGAAAAGGAATCTCGCGGGCGGCGAAAGAAATGGGGATAAAATTCAAGGTCAAGCTATACAAGGACAGGGCGGGAAGCAGCGGAGACGCCGCCGCCGCCGCCGGCGGACCCGCGCCGTCGCCCTCCCCCGACCCCGCGGCGCTTCCCACCTCGCACCCGCGTCAGCCGCCGCCGACCGCCATCTTCTGTTACACGGTGAGTTTCTTGCTTCCTCCTGCTGTCTCCCGGGTGAGCGGCGAGGCGATGGTTGCTCGGCGCGATCATTTCGCCGGAATCTCGTTCGTTCGGCGCGATTCGGTGGTGCGTCGGGGTGGCCTCGGTTTCGTTCTTGGCCCGCTTTCGGGCATTTCCTGCGCCCAGTTCGTGGGGGGACTCTTTCTTGGCTGCTGCGGGATCGGGAGTCGTCGTCGTAGTTTGGTTATCAATCTCTTGGCTACGTTCTTCGAATTGGTGCGGTTGTTCGATTCTGATTTCGAGCCCTCCAACCAATTCGTCGGGGCTTCTATCCAGAAATTGCGTTCCTTTGATTGCTGCGAGTTCTTGGTCCAATCGCGCGCGTGACTTGGAAACTGAAGGCTGTTGGATTTCCCTTTGTTGTCTGGGCCGGGAGTTCTGGTTTTCACTGCACTTTTTTACACTGTTCTCTGCATTTTTGCTGCAAACTTTTCTTTTTCTTTTCTTACAATGCCATGCCATTTTTCTAGTATGAAGGACAGGATGATGATGACGATGATTGGCCCGAAGACGATGGGACGGATTTGGATGCGGTGCAGGAGGATGAGGTGAGAATTTGTGTTCCTTTGCTGCTACTTCCTAGTTCAATTCCATGACTTGGTGACTTGAGTTCTTTGTTCAGTTGTTTCTGAACACAGAAAAGGATGCCTCACAGTGCTGGAATTATAGTTGTCTAGTTGTTGAATGTTGATTGCATTAGTTGGAGTCTGAATCTGTTGCTGTAGTTGTTGCTACACTTGTTTCTTTTCGGGTAATTATGGGCCTTATTTGTGCTGGAAAGTATCCTTTACAACTCCCTGTCTGCAATTGTTTATAGGATGAATTACCAGATGATCAGAAATTCTACATTCCATTGTTCATGAGTGGTCAAAAGAAGAATCTCCCGCATGGTATTGTTCGGCATGACTCGGTGCCGCTCAACAAAAATGAATACTTTTCTCTGTGGAAAAACTGGAATCAGCTGCTGGACGGCAAGAGAACATACCTCCGACCACCGAGGGGCCGCCGTGTTCTCAGTGTCAGTGGTGTTTTCCGGCGGCCCTTAGCTCGTCCATGGGCATTAGAATTCCAGGTGAGAAAATCATAGCTCCTCTGTTCACAACAATGCAGTGAATAAACTTTCACTAGATTTTAAAGAGTTAGATCTTGAAATATTTCCAGTGAGCTTCTTCACTGTCCCAGTTATTCCTTGTCGGAGAGTAACATTGTTATCTTGAAATTTGTCAGCTTAACATGCTAATTTTATTAGCATTCGCCTTGTTTGAGTGTTTGTTACATGTAACCTTAAAATGTTCAAACTGCAATCACTCCCCTAGAGAACTATGGTCTATGGTACTATCTAGGGAAGACATTGACTTCTTATTTGAATCTTTTGATGTTAATTTTCATAGATGTTATTCTGCGCAATTACAAGTGGAAACTGGAACCTACTCTTGACATGGTCAATATGTGTCTTAACCAATAATGTGAGTTAGGGTACAGGAGAAGTTCTTACGTGACTTAAAATAAGTTTTAGTTTTGCACATTGTGATCGATGATCCTTATCTAATGTTATACATAGGTTTTCTCCATGAAGGCCTCGTGTCATTTTCCTCCTAAATAAGTGGATGATTGGTGCATGAAAACCATAATAGAATTTCTTAGGCTTACAATTTTGCGCCTTGTGCTTCAGCATTACTTATTCGAATCCATTATTAATTCAGATGAATCTACTAAATAGTTAGTCCTTTTTTGCCGTACTTACTTGTTCTATGGCAGGAACCACTCTTGGATTTGGTTGAGGATTATCCAGATAATGACACTGTCCAGGAAATGATCAAGGTAAGTTTGCATGGCACTACAGGAGCATTCTCATTATTTAATTGTTTTATGCTAATGTGCAAAACTAGTTTTGTGCAGATTCTTTGTCAGCGCTATGTGCATTTCAAACGAACTCGCGGAGATGGCAGCTGTTTCTACAGAGCTTTCTTTTTCTCCTACTTGGTAACCATCTAAGTTACTAGGTTTTTTGTGCTGTTGCTTTTTTGTTTTTCATCGAAGTTTGATATGACTATGCTTGTAAACAGGAAAATCTTGGACAAATACAAGATAGTCAAGCTGAAGTTACTCGTCTAATGGAACATGTGGCAGTGTCCAGAGAGAATTTCTGTCGTCTGAAATGGGACAAAGCATACTTCTTAAATCCTGAAGAATACTTTTCAAGTGTTGCTTCTGTATGTATTCTCATAGCTCACAGAAGCTTTTTTTTTCTGATGTCGTAACCCTAATTCTTCTGGAATAAGTTTTGGCATTTACTGAAAATCAAACTGTCTATGATTTATAATACTTGCCAAAATAACTTGATGTCCCTTATGTGGCCTGAATTATCCAGTGCCCTTGCTGAATCTGTTCTGAAAGTTATCTGACCCCTTCCACATCATCAGAAAATATCTTTAATGAAGAACAAGCCTCACATTGAAAAAGCCATGCTACTCTTGCTTTTTTACGGTAGTACACATCTTTGTTTACTGTTCCGAGTATGAAATATATGCAGTGAGAATGTGAGATGTATAATAGAAGATAGATTTTGCATTTGGTCATATCTATGACTGAACTAAGGCGAAATTTGGCCCAGCCTGAGCATTCTATTACTTATCGAAAGGACAGCACAATGTTCCGGCAAATACAAAACTCCTTGGTCTTAGCGAATTCCAAAATACGCCCACTAAACAGGCAAGGACGGTTATGCAGAGTGAGAAGAGAGTAAACCTATAAGCGCTCAGGGAGCTGCCATACATGTAAAATTTAAGGAAAGACTGGGAAAGTTCTCTAAATGTTTATTTTCTAGTATCTGAATTACTTAATCTTCAGGATAGTATGTATGGGATCTAAGAAGAGTATAGAGAAGAAATGTTTACAAGTTCAAGTAGTTTTGTCGCATGTAGCATAGAGGAACTGTACCTGCTGCATGAACAGTGGACATATCAGTTTTAGGCTTATTAGCTCTGATCATGGAAATTATTTAATAGCTCAGCATTTCATGCTGTAAATGCAACAACAGGCTATTTATAAAATTTTAAACATTGCGTAGATGACATGGTGGAGAGTACTGGTCTACTGGACCACACCAACTTAAGAGCTCCTTAATAATACTATGGCCTGTCATCATATTCCACTTGACTAAAAACTCCACTTTTCATTCTTACTATAGTATGGATGCTGTTCAGCTCAAGCATTCACTGCAAAAATAGTGGAGCATTAGGAGCAGTTGGCGTGATATTTCGCTGAGATGTTTGTTTGTTGCACCTGCTGTATGCAGTATGCTAAGCGAATATGATTTTGTCGACATAATATAGCTTAGATCATATACTTAACCGGTTTTCTGCATGTTATTTCAGGAGTTGAATCATTTGGTCAATTCTGTTGCAAATGGGTATGAGCTTTGAACTTGATATTTTCTATTGATTTTCTTTGACAAGACATGACATTAAGTTTCAAGATCCCTTTGCTTCTTTGTAGTTACGTTTGGGATTAAAAATAATTGCTTTCATCATTTGCAGTCTTAGTTCTGACGAGTTGCAGAAGAGAAGTCTACAGGAGATGATGCCACTCAGGGGTAAGGATACTACATGCTTGCCAAGATGTTTTGTTTGTCCACTTCTCTCTCGCTTAACACTTTTTTTCCAGTTATTTCCTTCCTAAGATTGCTGGCAGAGACTGAGATCCGTACGCGAATAGATGATTACAACCCATTTATCCCCGGAAAGATGAATGTCAATCAGGTTAGAATTTCTTACCCCTAGTACTTTTCTCGAATAGTCAACTAGTATTATCAACGTTGAGAATTTTCTCTGCATAAGCATGTAAAGTCCCGGAAACAATTATCCCTGAGTTGTAATAAGATAATCATGACCAAAATAAGTTGAGAATTTTCTCTGCATAAGTATGTAAAATCCCGGAAACAATTATCCCTGAGTTGTAATAAGATAATCATGACCAAAATAAGTTAACCAATACTGAATTTACCATTTACATACTGAGCTCACCGGTGCACATATTATGGTTTTGTAACAGTATTGCTGGAAAGAGGTGCGTCCCCTGGACGTTAAAGCATCGGCGCTAGCAATGAGGGCTCTAACGTATGCACTTGGCATCCCGCTGCGACTCGAAACTCTAGGCGAAGGCTTGACGGCTGGAGGTTTGCAAGTAAAGCGCCTTGATTTCTTCCCTCGATCAGAATCAGGGAAGGGTGCTTTCCATATAGTTCGAAGCTATTGGTCGTCAACCACAACCCCTGAACCACTGGAGATTGGAAGTGGCAACCTGATATCATCTGATGGCACACCTTTGCTGACCTTGCTGTGTAGGCCTGACAACTGCGATATTCTGTATCGCAAGTAAACAAACGGTGCAAGTATTACTTGACGTACAAAATTCTTGGATGACGATACAAAAATCTAAGGGATTTTTTGTGGCATCTCATCTCAATCTACTTGTAAAGTTGTGATTACTCAGTTGAGCAAAAAGCCACAAGCTGTTCTATTCGCTTGGGCATGTTTAGTGTAGTAGTTTTAACTAGGCATCAATTATATATTTAGGAATACTTGCATTGGGAAATGGGAATATATATTGCATTCTTACTGATGTGTTGCTCCTTGGCTTCTGTATTCGGAGGATGAGAATATATGAAGAATTAGTTTTTTTAATATATATGTTGCAAGGTGATATTGCAGATGTTCTTTTCTCCAAAATTTAAGTATATAATTAGAATGTGACTGCAGATTTGAATCTTCACACTTGCTGAGCTTTTTGGGATAAACGGTTAGGTTCTTGCATGTTTCTGCCTCATGCAGCTTCCCAAGCTTTCTTGTATTAGGGTGAAACTGTAATCTTGGCATACTATTACTGAGAAGTAGTGTCTGGACTTAAAGTAGAATAATATTCAATAAAATCATCCCCTCCAAATGTATTCTGCAGTCAAACTTATCTAGCTTTGAACACAGAATATAAAATATTTTTAGCCCGATAATGTGAAAGTATCATCATCAGTTTGACCACGTAACATTTCATAATTTCTGACTCAACACAGATACAAAAATAGTACTACCTCGGCTACAAAAACGTCTTATATTTTCGGATGGAGGTAGCCTCTCCTCTCTCCTTTAACTAGAGAAAAATATATGATGTGACATCTCTTACAACGCGCCTATGTCACAATATTATGCCGTTCAAAGTCTGTAAAAAATGTTTAAACCATCATCTATTATAATAAACAAAAAGAACAAATGGTCATAGCAACTGTCTAGCTAGCTTCACAAATTCTACCTGAAGCCACAATCACCGCCATGTCACACACGCGGCATGTTGACCAGTTTGCGTACTCCCGCAGGACTGCATAAATTTCAAGGTGGATCCAGTAAACCAAAACTTGATCATTTTTTAGAGAGATGGCAAAACCATAAACATGGGACAACGATGAGAAAATTCCAAATTTTTGTAGAGATGGCCCACACATTCATATCACCCATATTATGCTTTCGTTCTCTTTTTACATAATTAAACAGCAGATCTGAATGTGTCATGAGGCAATACAGTCCAACTCAATCTGAAATTTTAATGTGGGAGTAATCACATCACAAAACTACAGTTGGCCCACGCGGGAACTCCAAGGCGGACCCGCAAACCGCCCGTATCCGTCCGGACCGCGTTGTTCGGACCACGGGAGCCATCCAACGTGGACCTGTATCGGTCTGCGGCACGGTTCGAACGCGTTTTCTCTCGCAAAACAGAGACAAACAAGGGGGAGGTTTGCGGGAATCCGGACCGCTCCCACTAGTGCAGAACCGGGCTTTAGCACCGGTTCGTAAGGGACTTTAGTGCCGGTTCTGTAACCAGCACTAAAGGGTGGGGACTAAAGGTCCCCCTTTAGTACCGGTTCAGCACGAACCGCTACTAAAGGACCACCACGTGGCACGAGCAAGGGCCGGGGCGTGGAGACCTTTAGTACTGGTTGGTAACACCAACCGGTACTAAAGGTTGGGGGGTGGTTTTATTTTTTTATTTTTCCTTTAATTTTGTGTTTTTCATTTAATTTAGAGATTGTTTTTACATTATAATGAGTTGTTATAATCCGTGGTTTCTTTCATAATTGATATAATAACTCATCATCATATTAATATAAAAACTCTTGCATCATATCATCACCAACAACATTAGCTAGCTAATAATCATCATAGTCGTCATTACCACTATTTAATCATCATAATCATTACCGCTATCTAATCACCACCAACACCAGCTTAAAGAAGAAACATTCACTTGTACTAGAGGCAAAGATATCATCGAGTTCAACATGGTCATGAGATTATAAGCGTTCATAAGACCGGCCACAAAAGCAAACCACTTTGAGATTAAGTTCAGGACGAAGAACATGGACATGAAAGGACAAGTACTAAGAGCATGAACTAGCTAATCACTCCTGCTGCTCTCTCTCTCAGGTAAAATAGCATAAAATATGTGTAAAAATCCTAATTCATCGTATTGGAGCATGCAGATAAACCTGTCTCTTAATCGTGGGATGTGCTTCGTCTGATTCTTGCTGCCCCTAGTACTTCTCTGAGATCCTTCATAATTTTGCTCCAGTCTTTCACTATTAAGCATTCCTCGGTTTTAGAAATCCTGAATGCACTCATGTGCGCTGTAGGATGTCTTGGCCATAAGCTAACCATTGACATGCGACCTTTAGTCTCGATCCACTGAGGCACAACTATCATCGGGAGTCCCTGTTGAAGAACATCGTATAGTAACATACTTAGCAATGAAGTTTAGCTTAGAAAATAATGTATGCAAAAGATGCACTTAGGACAAATAGTAAAAATCTTACCATCTTGCCTAAATAGATGTGACCATAGTTCAATACGAGCACTATTGGTCGCACGTTTTGAGTACTAAGATTTTCAAATTCAGGAAAATAATTTCTCTTGACAGCATCAAGATCCTCAAGCCATGAAACATAATGACATATCTCCTCGCAGTTTAGTTTAACCCCGGGACAGTGGACGGTCCTGTCTACCAAGCGTCGGACATGTTTGCTTGAATGGAAATAAGCTGTCAATATAAATTTGTTGTCAAATATTTTTGAATAAACAATATCGAAGACATAAATATGGTTGAGAAACTCACATAATGGTAGAACTGCAGGCGTCTGCACATCGACCCAAATGTCTTTATTACCTTCAATATCATCTTTCGGACGAATATCAAAGGTGATAACCATATCAGGCTCAAATGCATAAGCCTTGAATAGTGATTGTCAAGTTTTGCATTCAAAATGGGTGTAGGTGTCTGCATTGTATAATTTGACGTCGAAGGTATAATCATGCTCGGTCTTCAAGTAAACTCTTTTTACCTTCATAGTTTTGTTAGGACTGAAACCTATCTTATTTAAGACAAAAATTCTTGCATGTTAGGAAATACGCTAGTAGAATAGTGAAAATTTAAAATTATAAGTTGAAGCAAATGAAACATAAGTCATGCTTAATTACGGAAAAATACTTATCGTTGTGACTTACTGTATCTACTTCGAAGGTCT
This sequence comes from Triticum monococcum, assembly GCA_034509565.1. Taxonomy (NCBI): domain Eukaryota; kingdom Viridiplantae; phylum Streptophyta; class Magnoliopsida; order Poales; family Poaceae; genus Triticum; species Triticum monococcum. Next base: position 36,776,864 of record CM067842.1, read on the forward strand.
CATCCAGCTTGATACTGAAGCGCCTATCATCAACTAGGAAATTTCTGTCGCACAGGCCGTACTCGTCTTCGCAGTATTCGCACATAACAAAATCGTTTTCGTCATCAGACGATATTTCCTATGTTCATAGTTGAAACATTAATTGATAAACACTTACTAGTTAGTTCTATTAATTCAACTAGTTAGTTCTATTAATTCAACTAAGTAGTTACTAAAAATAAACTAGTTCTATTAATTTTCTTACTAAAAATAAAGTAGCTAGTTCTATATATAGTAAAATTTTAATATAATGATCAAATCTCATATACCTAAATTTAATATATCAAATTCATCTAACATTTGACATTAATATATGTAATTCATCTATAACTAAAAGTATAAAAAACTAACTCATCTAACATTAATATCTAGCTAATTCCTCTAACATTTGACATTAATATCTAACATATATTTCTATCTAATTCATCTAACATTTGACATTAATATCTAACATTTACACACACACACACACACACACACACACACACACACACATATATATATATATATATATAATCATCTAACAATTGGCATTAATCTAACATTTATATAAATTAAAAGTACAAAAACTAAAAGACAGAAAACAGAAAAAATCATTAAGAAAAATATGTCTTTGTTTGTGTGTGTGTGAGGCCGCTGACGCGCAGCAGGGGGCCGGGCGGTCGACCTGACAGCGGGGCGACGGCCGGCGATGCAAGGCGACGGGGACGGGCCGGGGAGGCGACGGGGCGCGTGCGATAGGGACGATGACGATGGGGACGGGCTGGGGCGGCGACGAGGCGCGCGCGACGGGGGCGGTGAAGAGGCGACGGACTGGGGCGGCGACGGGGCGCGCGCGACAGGGGCGGCGACGACGGGGACGTGCGCGACGAAGCAGATGAACGGAAACTAACTGAAATTTTCGTAAGTGTTGTATATATAGGAGAGACCTTTAGTACCGGTTGGAGCCATCAACCGATACTAAAGGTCAAATTTGGCCAGGCCAAGCGGCGGGAATCGACCCCCTTTAGTACCGGGTCGTGGCTGCAACCGGTACTAAAGACCCCCCCTCTAGTACTGGTTGGAGCCACGAACCGATACTAAAGGGGGTGTGCTGCCATCCCGTGGTGCACAAAGTTTAGTCCCACCCCGCCGAGCAAAGGGCAGCCGCACTGGTTTATAAACCCAGTCGCGGCTGCTTCTTCGAGCTCGTCTCTAAAGCATGCTTGTGGGCCTAACTTTGGCGCGCTGCCCTGTGAGCCTGCTGGGCCTTATGGGCCTGCAGGCCCACTGGACAGCGGCAAATATTTTTTTTATATTTTTTTCTTTTCTGCTTTATTTTTTTTCTATTTTTTTCTGAATAGTTTTTTGATGTATTTAGAGTTTCTTTGTGAATGTTTTTGATTTAGGTACAAAAAAATATAAACTTTCTGTTAGTGCTAGTAGTTTTCAAATTTGAATTATTTGAAATTTGTGTGAATCACTAGTTTGTGAATAACTTAATTTTTAAAATAGATTTTTCAGTGATTCTTTTTTCTCATGTTAAATTTCGGTAACCCTCTCTACTTTTTTAACATATGAATTAAAAAAGCCCGAAGTTGTAATAAGTTTTAAAAAATGAAGAGCCTTTGTAACAGATGAGTTTTCATCTGAAACCCTGATACTTCGAAAGAGATTATCCAGTTTGTACACGAAGTGTATCCAGTTTTTGCCATAACCCTCTCTACTTTTTTACACATGCTATGTGGGTGAAATGTTGATAGCATGCCAAGTTTCAACATTTTCAGAGTTCATTTGTAGTGCTTTTCAATTTTAGGATCATTTAGCTCAAAATAAATCAATAAATGCATGAAAAATAGCAAATGAAGGTACAAAGGGTTGGAAGTTGATGAAGTGGCTTTGGATGGTGCATAATGAACGCATAAAAAGTTTGGAGTTGTAATAAATTTAAAAAAAATAAAGTGCCTTTGTAACAGATGAGTTTTCGTTCAAAACCCTAATACTTCGAAAGTGATTGTCCAGTTTGTACATGTGCATCCAATTTTTGCCGTAACCCTCTCTAATTTTTTGCATATGCTATGTGGGTGAAATGGTGATACCATTCCAAGTTTCAACCTTTTCAGAGTTTATTTGTAGTGCTTTTTAATTTCAGGGTCATTTAGCTTAAATTAAATCAGTAAATGCATGAAAAATAGCAAATGAAGGCACAAAGGGTTGAAAGTTGACGACGTGGCTTTGAATGGTGCATAATGAACGCATAAAAAGTCTGGAGTTTTAGAAGCATGTAAAAATATACATAAAAAATACATTGATCACCAATGATCTTTTTGTGTAGAATCTGAATTGTCAATAGGAATCTTCCCCGGTTTAAGAACCAGCGAAGATTCCTATTGCGGCCACAGATCCTACACATAGAGTTCAATGAAGACCATGTGGTTGTGATAGTTTGAGCAGTAACATATTGCAGGTGGTAAAAACTCTCTTAGGGGAGCGAGGTGGGACTAAAAAACCGATGTATGGCGAAACTTTAGTACCGGTTTGTGGCATGAACCGGTACTAAAGGGGTTAGTGGGGCCACAGTCTGCCATAGACTCTTTAGTACCGGTTCGTGGCACATACCGGTACTAATGAGCGCCGCCCGCCTAGCTGTTTGAACCGGCACACATTAGTGCCGGTTCAGCTACAAACCGGGACTAATGTGCTTCACATTAGGACCTTTTTCTACTAGTGTCCCAATCCAGCTTCTGACCGTACTGGCCCAACAAAACCTCCCACCCGCCCGTCCTTTCCATCCCACTCCTCGCGCCGCTTGCTGCACTGCATTCATGCCGGCCCAGAGCATGGAGCGGCCGACATTGATGCCACGATTTGACCGGATAGGAAAGCGGCACAGACGGACGCGACCTCTCGGGCCGTTGGAGATGCCCTAAGGAAAAAATAAAACTATCAATCTAGAGGAAGGAGAGCAACCTTTTTTTTCTCTCCCTGTCATCCATAATAGAGGAAAAGTGATATTATGAAATGTCGCCAGGAATGTGTTTGCACCAAATGTTTTATCTCTCCAAACTTTTGACGTGTTTTGTGATAAACATTGTAGGTTGTCGCGGCAAACTGAAAATATCAACTCATATCAGAAAGGAAAAATGTTAAGTATATTGTGCTCAGATTAATATTAACATTCAGCTCATTGTCCCTACAAAGCATTCGACTTTGTTTGTTTTATTTTTCAGTTTTTCATGCTTCTTCTGAACATAAGACCTTTTTCATTACACCTTTTCTTTTTATCAAGCAAGTATTTCAGCGGGTACCGACAATCCAATGGGGAAGGGGGGTGGGGGTGGGGGGGGGGGGGCAGTGCCCCCCTCCCTAGTCCCAAAATATCTTATATGGATGTTCACAGTTCCGTCACGCCTAATAGTTCGACGATGTTGTTGTAAGAGTTGTATGTTTATTGTACTAGTTGCATGTTGCTCACGCGCAGGTCACATATGACATGGGTAAGAGATTGTGGCCCTCTCGGGTGACCCCATACACACGGGGTGTTGGCAATTGTCACTTTGGAGGGTGATGGGTTATTTATACTCACCCTTGTTCCTCCTCCAACCCTAACCAACAAATTTGAGCTCCTCCTTCATTGCTACACCTGAAATGCTTGATTACTCTCAATACTACCATCCAAATACCACCAAACTTTGGGGATTGGAAGAGAATCACCCGATTTACACTTCCACCAAACCAGTTCATGGTCCCCACTGTTGTTCATCGCCAAACTTGTTACTCTTGAAGATTTGGGGCTCCAAGGCGGTAGGAGTCAATTCTTGGGGCTCCAAGGTGGTAGGAGTCAAGTCCCGGGGCTCCAAGTCGGTAGGAGTCAAGTCCCGAAAGCTTCCTTGCGTTGGTGTGTTGGAAATATGCCCTAGATGCAATACTATTGTACTCCCTCCGTAAACTAATATAAGAGCGTTTAGAATACTAAAATAGTGATCCAAATGCTCTTATATTAGTTTACGGAGGGAGTACTATTTATTTCTATATTTATAATTAATAGTTTATATTCTATGCTATAACTGCTATGATAAATGTCTTATATTTTGGTATGGTTACTATCCTAAATAGCAGTAACATGGAGCGTCTTTTGACCATAGCTAGCATCTAGTAAGTTGTTGCTGCGCAAACCAATATTTCTTTAAATGTATGCGATGTTAATGCAGTCAGGAAATGAGCATGTTGAAATTAAAATAAGCATGGGAGTTGTGCTTGCTGAGATAATGAGGTCTTTGGGATGGAGTGCTCCTGTGTTTAGTGTAAGCTCTCGGTGGAATTAGATGTATCTTTCTAAGGTTGAAATATCGAAAGTGGAGGTTGCTGTAGTGAGACAAATCATTAGCATTTTTGGTACAAATATGGGCACCAAAGATGATGTGTCTAAGAGTGCAGCTCTAGCTCTATCCTGTCATTAGAGACAGGTAGAGACATTTATGTGGTGGATTTGAGCTACAACCGCAAGGCACATGACGGTCATTATGTGTGTGAAGTGAAAATGCCGCATAGGCTGTTTCATCATTAGCGACTGACATCTTTCAAGGCTGGCATCTTATGGTGGATGGGCTACGCCAGTGAGATAGGGAGTGTCGAACGCAGCTTGCACAACATGTCATTGAAGGTCCGTGTGACTAGATGTACAATGTGAAATGAGAGTTTGCTGAGAAAGGGGCTGCACTATATGCAACGTGTATTACTGCTCTAGTTTTTGCAAGACGTGGATTGAAGGTTGCTGCGACATGGATAGAAGAGGACTGAGCTGAATGCATTGCTAGGTGAACTAAGATGCAGTTTGTGTTATATATCTGCAAGTGACATAGACTGTTGCTGGATAGAAGAGGACTGAGCTGAATGCATTGCTAGGTGAACTAAGATGCAGTTTGTGTTATATATGTGTAAGTGACATAGACTGTTGTTGTTTGTGCTATGAACCGGATCTGTGGTTTTTTTGCTAGTGACTTTCTATTACAGTCTGTATATATCTCTCTATGTTGAACAACTAATGTTACTAATCATGTAGCCTTGAGCTTAATGTATGTTATCACTTATGAAAATTGCAAGTATGCTCAATTTGCGTATTGTTACCAACAGAATGGTGAATGTCTTCAAATCAAATGAAAAGAGAGTTCACATGATTCAGAAGCTACAACCAGATATAAAACGGTTACGATTAGATATAAAACACAAGTCTTTAATTCACATATATAGTTCCAGCCAAACATGCAGTATAATTCAAGTCTCGTAAGATCATACTACATACAATATATTCACATTGGACATTATGCTCAAGCAATTTCATATGAATAGGTTTGGGTGCATTGGTATTTGTTGTGATTGGCCACATATTACAAAATATAAATGGGGAAGAACGCAGAGGCTCTTGCTATCCAGGAAAGCAACCACATTATATGCATCACAATGTGGAATTGGAAGTATATTAATTACATTTATGAAAATTAATGTGCTAATCAACCTAGTCAACATCAGTGTTTAGTTTCATTCACCTTTCATTGTAGTTCCTTTCCCTTTGACCCACCGGTGCCCTTTCTTGTGGTTTGCGGCAGATAGAGTCTTGGAAAGTACATACCCAGAGGGGGTGTTTGCAGTGACCTTGCTGCTTATGTAACGGAAACATATGTCAGGTCAATTATAGAGAGAAAATGTTTGTTAGACGTGGGTATATTCTTCATATGCAGTATCAGCACCCATGTTGCTGCTTATAGAGTTCAGATGCATTTTCAATAATTTTTCTGAAAGTTAAATAAGAATATAAAGCAGCAAGTGTTACCTTTTTGTTAGTATTGAGAGCATCTACTTCAGTACCCACTGTTTTCTTTAGGGCTCCAAGATTCATGCTCTCTTTGTAATGCCCAATTATGTAACATATCACATTCAGTAAGCTCAAATGAGCAGGCATGCAATAAATGTAATCTCATTTTTTTTGAAATTTTTGAACTGTTATGATGGGCTCATACCAAATTGAAAAGATATGTCCATCAAAGTGAGACCTTGCCAAATTGAAAAGATATGTCCAAATTGAAAATAATTACCTTAGGCTTATAGGGGGTCATCTTCCTGGATCTTGACGCTGCCCGAGTACTGAAATAAATTACAAAAAAGAAATCGATTTGCAAAACAGAAAAACAACATGCACAGGGGGGCATATGCCCCCCTCCTCGGCGCACTTCACCATGTTGTATGTATTCACTAGTTAGTTGTAGTTGAGTACATTATAATCATATTATTTGCATCATATAATCACATATAGATGATGTATTGAGACTTTATTTTCCAACTAAAATTATGTTTTTATCTTAATGCCTTTATTTTTTCATGATATACGATATATATTGTTGAAAGTATATATGTTAATATGTTAATGTTCATTGTGCCTCAATCGCACCAGGGCCTCCATAATGCTAGGTCAGCCCTGGCAGGGCACTTCGGGTGAAGGTGGCGGCGAGGGGCTGCCGCTACGGGGTGGCGGCAATACGCCCAACAGCCAAGGCCGATCGCCGCCGTGATCAGGGCAGATGACTACAATGATGACAACATCTCCTTGAGGCAGGCTCTGGGAAGAACCCATGGTCCTCGGTGTGGTTGGAGCTACACTAGAGAGGAGAAGGTGAGTGGCCGGAGAAGCAAGAAGCAAGAACTCCTCGGGTGTGTGCTGCGAGGAACAAAGTGCTCTGGAGGAGCGTGACTGGGACTTTGCACTAGGTGGGTTGTGCATCTCGACATGGACATCGTCATCTCTCGTCGTCATAGGCACCTGGAGGGCCCTGCACTACGTGTCACCACATCACATACATATTGGACTCATATAGTATGACGGAACAAATAGGCAGCTCAAGTAGCGGCCCGTTCATCCCGCCCAACTCCTCTATTATTTCGCCGTTGACTGTAAAATTAATACATTACGATTGTCTTGTGGTAATATTGGCCAGGAGCCCGCCCTTTCCCCTAGTATGTACTCCCTCCGTCCAAAAATACTTGTCGGAGAAATGCGTAAAAATGAATGTATTTAGAACTAAAATACATCTAGATACATTCATTCCTCCGACGAGTATTTCCGGACGGAGGGAGTAGTAATGTGAGTGGCTGGTCTTGGCTGCCAGATAGGCTACTAGCGTGAGGTGATGTGTTAGACTGGCTTGTCGGGCATAGAGTGGCTATGTACCCCAAGCACGGTCTATCTATACTTCCCTACTCCATCTCATGTTCCTTCCCTTTTCTTCCTCTTGATTATCCAACTGCTTCATGTTCTCATATGTCTTTTCATCGACACCTTAATGGTAACATTATGATATATAAGTCTGAACAAATATTGTCTTTCGAAGGTAAAAATGTTTCCAGCTTTCCATGACTTTCTACAGCATACCCTCGGGACAATACAGCAGTATAAATATGCAGCAGTTGGGTCCCTGGAGAGGAGCGGTACACAAATTCCACACGAGACGAGGGGAGAAGCGAGAAAAATCCAAGGTCGGAGGGGCAGAAAAGGCAGTTCGGAGGGGAAGAAATGGGGTTCAAGATAAAATTCAAGAACCTACTGCGCGCCGCGGGAAGCAGCCGATACGGCGGCGCCGCCGCCGCCGCCGCCGCCGCCGAGGCTGCACCGACGACGCCACCACGGGTTCCGCTCGCACCACCGGCCGCGTCGCCCACCTCGCCGCCCCCGCTTCAGGCGCCACGACCCCCTCCGCGACCCGCCGGCAAGGACACGGTGAGTTCCAGCGACCTTTTCGCCGAGATCTCATTCGTCTGGTGAAATTCGGTGCTTCTGGATGTCCTTTATGTTTCCGCGTCTGTCTTGTGCACAGTTCGCGGTGGACATGTGCTCTTGGCTGTCGCATGTCGGATCGGGCGTGGTGCCCAGTTCGTGGGGATGCTTTCTTGGCTGTAGCATCGGCCGCGGTCGTAGGTTCCTATAATAATTAGTTTAATTCTTGGATGGATAGGTTCGGTACTCGCGGGCCCTTCTGCTAGTCAGTGTTGTGCTAGTTCTTGTGCCCCATGTAGTTCTGGCGCGGTTCTTTGAATTCTTGGATGGATTGCTGCATACTCGCGGACCCTTCTGCAAGTTCTTTCTTCCTGCCTTGTGTAGTTTCTGAATTTCTTGCCGTTGCCGAGGGAAAAATGGTCGGATTTTCTAATTTACCCAAAATTGTGTCCTGCCAGTTCTTCTTGGTATAGTCGCTTGACATGGCAAGACAACCTAAGGATTTCCCTCTGTAGTTCTGGTTTTGGCTGAACATTTCTCTTGTTTCCCTGTTCACCCCATTTGTGCTGGAAAGAACATTTTACAAGTGAAGCAATGCTTTGCCATTTTGTAGGATGAAGGACCGGACGATGAGGATTGGCAGGAGGTGGCAGATGATGAGGTGAAAATTTGTGTTCACTTGCTGCTAGTTCTTCTTGCTATAATTGGTTGACTTGGCAACCTAAGGATATTTATAGCAAGAGAACCTAAGGATTTTCCTCTGTAGTCCGGACAGCATGTTCTGGTTTTGGCTGAACATTTTTCTTGTTTCCCTGTTCACCCCATTTGTGCTGGAAAGAACATTTTACAAGTGAAGTAATGCTCTGCCATTTTCTAGGATGAAGGACCGGACGATGAGAATTCGCAGGAGGTGGCAGATGATGAGGTGAAAATTTGTGTTCCCTTGCTGCTAGTTCTTAGTTCAATTCCATGACTTCACTACCGAAATTTGTGTTACACGTGAGTTGTTTGTCCAATTGTTCTGAATCTGAACCTAGAGAAGGATGTCTCGTCAGTCATAACAGTGTGTGATTTCTTTTGTACTTGTTGGTTGTATGCACTGGAGTCCGAATCAGTAACCACGCTTGTTTTGTGTAATAACATAGCATACTATCGGCCTTATTTGTGCTAGAATAATGGATCTGCAATTATTTAGGATGAAGTACGAGATGATGACAAAATCTACACTTTGTTGTTAATGAGCGGTCAAAGCAAAACCCTCCCACATGATATTCTTCGGCACGACTCAGAGTCGCTCAACTAAAATGAATATTTTTTCGCAGCGCAAAAACTGGAAGAAACTTCTGGATGGTAAGCGAACATACCTCCGACCACCAAGGGGGCACCATGTTCTCAGTGATGTTTTCAAGTGTCCGGATACTCGTAAAGCTGCATTAGGACGCCAGGTGTGAATATCGTTGCTCCTCTGTTTTTTAAGCTCATCAGTCATAAATTGCATGTTCACCACAATGCAGTCGATTCTTTTATTGTGCTAATGTTCATACCATCTGACCTCCTGAACATCAGTAGATAACTAGATATTCGAGAATTAAATCTATAACATTTCTAGTGAGCTTCTTCAGTATCAGTCTCTGTTCCTTGTCTAAGACAAATATTACTATCCTAAAATTTGTCACTTTTTTTGCGGGAATAAAATTTGTCATCTTATCCTGCTATACCATCTGGGGAAGACATTTGGATTCTTTCTGAAATTCTTTGATATTCGTTCTTCTTCCGGAGAAATCATTTTGTTCGACGTTGATCATTATACTGTGCAATTACAATGGAAACTGGAACTTACTCTTTGCATTCGGATGTTGATAAGGTCATAATGTGTCGTGCGGATAATGAGAGTTCGGGTATAGAGGTTCTTAACTTCTTATAAGTTCTTGCTCCAGGCATATTTCATCTATCTAGTCTGTTTGCACATTATGATCGATGACCCTTGAATGTTGGAACATAGGTTTTTCCCATGAAGTCCTCAAATCATTTTCCCACCCAATTTAGTGGATGATTCGTTTCTGAAAACTATAGAAGAATCTGTTAGGCTTACCGATTCTATGCCTCATGCTTCAGCATTACTTATTTGAATCCATTTTGAATTTAAAATCACACAAATCATTTACACCATTTTTGTGATACTGGTTTTTGCTGGTAGAAACGACTCTCGCGTTTGGTTGAGAAACATTCAAAGAATTTCTTCAAGGAAAAGATCAAGGTTTGTTTGCATGCAACTAATTTCATGGTAGAAGGCTAGAAACATTATTTAGTTTATTGTGCAGATCTAAACTTCCTTTTGTAGATTCTCTGTCAGCATTATGCGCACTTCAGAAGAACTCGTGGAGATGGCAGCTGTTTCTACAGGGCATTCTTATTCTCCTACTTGGTAACTATCTCATTTACTTGTTTTTGACGATGTCGCTGTTTTATTTTGCACAGAAGTTTAATACCAGGAGGCTTTTAAACAGGAAAACCTTGGATTAATGCAAGATAGTCAAGCTGAAGTTACTCGTCTAATGGAACATGTGGCTATGTCCAGAGAGAATTTCTGTCGTCTGAAATGGGATAAAGCATACTTCTTAAATCCTGAAGAATACTTTTCAAGTGTTGTTTCTGTACGTATTCTCCCAGCTTACATTATCTTACTTCCTTTATGATCTGTAACCCCTATTTTTTTGTAATACTTCAGACATTTACAGACAAACGAACTCTGCATGAAAAAATACTTGCCAAATTAACTTGCTGTCTCTTATGTATCCTGAATTGTCCAATGCCCTCGCTGAGGCTGTATTGGCAGTTATCTTACCCCATGCTGCATCACCAGAAAATATCTTTGATAAAGAACACCACCACCACAATGTTTTCAGCACATATTTATTATTTGACTGAACTACAGTGAGCCTTGCCTGAACCAATCTATTGGATAGCATATGTAATATGTAAGAAGAGTATAGAGGAAACAATACTTATGAGTTCAATGGTTTTTGGCACATGTATAACGGAGTTATTGCTGCTACTAGAATAGCTGCCATAGCTGTGATCACATAATTTAGTCAATACCATAGGGTTTCATGTTTGTAAAGAATTAGCCGGCTATTTGAAACATTGAGTATGTAGACAAAACAGACTTCAGAGATCAAAATAGTACATGTGTGATATACCATCAGTTTCCATCTGACTAAAACCTCCACTTTCTGGAATGTTTTTCTTTTGCCTTGATAAATGTTAAATTGGTTCATTAGGCGTACAGTATGGACACTGTCTCGCAGCTTAAGTACCAATTCCTGAAATAACATCCACTACAAATAGTACTGACTGCAAAAATAGTGCAGGATTATGAGCAGTTACAACAGCATTTTGCTAAATTATAGATTTTCATTTCATGATATAGCTTAAATTATATGCCTAACAAACTGTCTTCATGTTCTTTCAGGAGTTCAGTCATTTGGTCAACTCAGTTGTGAATGGGTACGAGTTCTTAACTTAATGTTCTGTAGTGATATTCCTTGAAAGGCAATAAATTTCAAAATCCTGTTGTTTCTTTGTTGTTATATTTGGTTTTAAAACAAGTGCTTTTATCTTTTGCAGTCTGAGTTCTGATGAGCTGTACAATAGAAGTATACAGGAGATCGTGCCACTCAGGAGTGAGTATACATACTTGTTGAGATATTTTGTTTGTCTACTTGTTCTCTGTATAACACATTTTTTGTTAGTTATTTCTTTGCTAAGATTGCTGGCAGAGACTGAGATCCGATCACGAGAAGACGATTTCAAATCACTTCTCCCAAAAGAAATGGATGCCCTTACGGTTAGAGTTTCCTACACTATATATTATTGACTCAACTAATAGATTATCTGTCCTTTATGTTGTAATATTTTAATTCAATATCAACGTTGAGTATTTTCTGTGCATAAACGTGTAAACCTCAGTGTTAAAACTGTGCCACTCTGGACAATTTTACTTTGAACTGAAATGAGATAATCATGACGAAATAAGTCAACCAATACAGATTACGCTCACTGTTGCATATTTTTGGTTTTGGTAACAGTATTGCTGCAAGGAGCTGCGTCCTCTGGATGTTGAGGCCGAGGTGCTACCAATGAGGGCTCTGACATATGCGCTTGGCATTCCGTTGCGTGTCGAAACTGTGGACGATGGTTTGAATCGTGGAATTCAAGTGAAGCGCCTTGATTTATTCCCCCGATCAGTATCGGGGAAGGGCCCTCTTCATTTGGTTGAAAGCTACTGGTCATCCATCACAACCCCTGAACCACAGGAGATTGGAAGTGGCAACTTGTTATCATCTGACGGCACACCTTTGCTGACATTGATGTGTAGGCCTAGGCACTGTGACATTCTTTATCGCAGTGAACAAAACTAAGTGTAGAAATATCACTTCCTGTAGCCTACCTGGCAAGAAAAATCCTGAATGATGGTGTAGAAATCTAGTGATACTATGGGCTTTCTTTTATTGGCATCTGCTCTCACAGTACTTGTGATTAATCTTTGAGCAAAAGCCAAAAGCTGCTTCATTGGTCTGTATATGTCCGGGGGTGTAGCTTTAAATAGGCACAAAAAATGAGGGAATATACTTTCTTGCACTGGGAATACATGGTGTGTTTTTCTTGATGTTGTCCCCAACTGCTTCTGTATTTGGTGGTATGCTAGTCGTTTTTTGTTTCTCTGAGGACTTACTCGTTTTTCCTAATATGATGCAAGTTGATACTCCGAGGTATTCGTTTTTTCTAATACGATGGAAGTTGATATTAATTTACATCATCGGAGCACAAGGAAATCTATGAACGATCCAGTGGCAGCAGCCAATATGTCGATCCAGCACTTGTCAGCTCATTCTAAAATGAGATTTTGAGTCGACGATGATGATGAGTTGCATCTGTTGCAGATTGTCTGTTTCTCCTAGGCTCAAGGATACAGTTAATTAGAAGTATTGAACCTTTTGGGATGAACTGTTATTGAATCATGAATACTGCTGAAGCTTGTAGAGTGGAAGTGGATTATGCTGGAAAGTTTTCCAGTTCGGTCATATTCGGTGAGATTGTAATCTCGAAGCACTATAATGCCCCAATAGCAACAAAAACTATTCCTTGGTTTATGAATGGTATCAAAGTCACCATTTTGATCGCGAACTGTGATCAAACAACAATCAATGCATGTTTGTCATTTCTTCAATCTGGAAATTTGTTGTCTTTCATAGCTTTTTGAATGACACAATTGTCATGGCGTGGATTTGTTTTGCTGAGATTTGACCATTCTTCATAGAAAATGTGGAGAAGTCATCATTTTTCTCGCAACACGTGCTCAAACAACAATCATTGCATGTTTGTCATTTCTTCAATCTGGAAATTTGTTGTCCTTCATAGCTTTTTGAATGACACAATTGTCATGGTGTGGATCTGTTTCCCCGAGATTTGACTATTCTTCGTAGAAAATGTGGAGAAGTACTCTGCAAACTTAGTCGTTATGAGCAATACGTATTTAAACTTGTGAAGCAATGGTTGGGTGATAAAATGGAAGCTGGCCAAAAGTCAGTCCTCGTGGATGATCATCTTGTTTCGATGAGGATATAATGGTTCAAAGTAAGCGGTAAGTACAAAAAGGTGAATAACCTCTCTTAAGCATAGATAATAAGAAATTAGGGAATAGCCAATTAGATCCAGAGATGAGATAAAAGGAAGCAACCAATGGTTTTCCCTCCGGTGCTGTTGTGGGCCCCCTTCCCTGGATGGGCCACTTTAGCGGCAGGAGGGCGGCTGGACCTTGGAACTATGTGTCTGGTGTGTATGAAATACGATTAGAGACTCGTTTGTCGCTGGTGTAGTTGGGGTGTGGCAGTGGTGGTGCGAATAAGGTTTCACCGACTGTTCTCGAATCGATGCGTCCCTCGGAGTGACATCGAGGAGCTAGAGGCCGGTTTCCATGTCGGCAAGTCGGATTGGCGAGGTTAGGTATTGGTCTTGCATGTGTTTCTTAACGATGTTGTCCTGCGAAGGGTGGTGGTGAAGTGACGAGTTTAGTCATCGGCTATGTCTCCGACCAATAAAGCCCAGCCAGTTTTGGCTTCGTCGCGGTGCTAGTGAGGTATTTGCCCCTAGCTTTGTCTGGCTAGATCTAGGGTGTTCTTTTTGACCCTGTTCGTCGCTTTCTTCTTCGTTGCGGCGGTGTGTTCGCTAAACCGTGGTCACCGACGTCTTCTATCTTACACCCATGCCTTCCTGGCTACTTCAACAATGTGTTCATGGCTCCGATGGTGATCCTTCCGAGGATTCACTCCACCTGCTGAGTGGACTGATCACAAGAGTTTAGGCCGTGAAATTCAATGAAGTGATCCATATGTTGATTCAACAAGCCAAGCATATTCAAAGTTTCTTGAATAACCTACATGGAGGGTCATATTGCAGATTTCCTATATGTATATGTTTCCCAACAACACCAAATAAGAGAGTAAAATACAAATCTGCTTTGTTACTTATGTAATGGAGGGTCCAACTCCAACATCTTCTTTGATTCATGAAGCTACTATGGTCACTACTCACGTTTTCTTGATAGAAAGGTGCTCCCCTTTATTTTGTGACAACCACTGGAATATCACAGAATGATCTAATGAGCGTCATAACCTATCCAACCTGCAGTCAATTAGACTACATGGTCTTTCCTTGCGGCATGTCTTACTATTCCATTAACGTCTTTCACTTGATGAGTCATGCATTTTTCAAAGCATTAGTATGGAGGGCTATAGTTTTCGGCGTGGTGTAAAGTGAAGATTGGAAGGGAGGTATAGAGCGAAATCCCTGTCCGGAGTATTCCAAAGGTGTAACTGTTGGGGAACGCAGTAATTTCGAAAATTTTCCTACGCACACGCAAGATCATGGTGATGCACAGCAACGAGAGGGGAGAGTGTTGTCTACGTACCAACGCAGACCGACTGCGGAAGCGATCACACAACGTAGAGGAAGTAGTCGTACGTCTTCTTCCCGATCCGACCGATCCAAGCACCGTTACTCCGGCACCTCCGAGTTCTTAGCACACGTTCAGCTCGATGAAGTTCCTCGGGCTCCGATCCAGCAAAGCGTCGAGGAAGAGTTTTGTCAGCACGACGGCGTGATGACGATCTTGATGTACTACCGACGCAGGGCTTCGCCTAAGCACTACAACGGTATGATCGAGGTGGAATTTGGTGGCAGGGGGCACCGCACACGGCTAAGGAACGATCTCAAGGATCAAGTTGTGTGTCTATGGGGTGCCCCCTGCCCCCGTATATATATGTTGGAGGAGGGGGGCTGGCCGGCCAAGATAGAGGAGGCGCAGGGGGAGTCCTACTCCCACCGGGAGTAGGACTCCTCCCCTCCAATCCTATTCCAACTAGGACTCTTGGGGGGGGGGGGGGGGGAAGGAGAGAGAGGGGGCCGGCCCACCTCTCCTAGTCCTACTAGGACTTGGGGAAGGGGGGGCGCCGGCTAGGCTTGTGGGCTGCCTCTTCTCTCTTTTCCACTAAGGCCCAATAGGCCCATTAGCCTCCCGGGGGGTTCCGGTAACCCTCCCGGTATTCCGGTAAAATCCCGATTTCATCCGGAACACTTCCTATGTCCAAACATAGGCTTCCAATATATCAATCTTTACGTCTCGACCATTTAGAGACTCCTCGTCATGTCCGTGATCTCATCCGGGACTCCGAACAACCTTCGGTACATCAAAATGCATAAACTCATAATAACTGTCATCGTAACGTTAAGCGTGCGGACCCTACGGTTCGAGAACAATGTAGACATGACCGAGACACGTCTCCGGTCAATAACCAATAGCGGGACCTGGATGCCCATATTGGCTCCTACATATTCTACGAAGATCTTTATCGGTCAGACCGCATAACAACATACGTTGTTCCCTTTGTCATCGGTATGTTACTTGCCCGAGATTCGATCGTCGGTATCCAATACCTAGTTCAATCTCGTTACCGGCAAGTCTCTTTACTCGTTCCGTAATACATCATCTCACAACTAACTTATTAGTTGCAGTGCTTGCAAGGCTTATGTGATGTGCATTACCGAGAGGGCCCAGAGATACCTCTCCGACAATCGGAGTGACAAACCCTAATCTCGAAATACGCCAACCCAACATCTACCATTGGAGACACCTGTAGTACTCCTTTATAATCACCCAGTTACGTTGTGACGTTTGGTAGTACCCAAAGTGTTCCTCCGGTAAACGGGAGTTGCATAATCTCATAGTTATAGGAACATGTATAAGTCATGAAGAAAGCAATAGCAACATACTAAACGATCGGGTGCTAAGCTAATGGAATGGGTCATGTCAATCAGATCATTCTACTAATGATGTGACCTCGTTAATCAAATAACAACTCCTTGTTCATGGTTAGGAAACATAACCATCTTTGATTAACGAGCTAGTCAAGTAGAGGCATACTAGTGACACTCTGTTGGTCTATGTATTCACACATGTATTATGTTTCCGGTTAATACAATTCTAGCATGAATAATAAACATTTATCATGATATAAGGAAATAAATAATAACTTTATTATTGCCTCTAGGGCATATTTCCTTCAGTCTCCCACTTGCACTAGAGTCAATAATCTAGATTACACAGTAATGATTCTAACACCCATGGAGCCTTGGTGCTGATCATGTTTTGCTTGTGGAAGAGGCTTAGTCAACGGGTCTGCAACATTCGGATCCGTATGTATCTTGCAAATCTCTATGTCTCCCACCTGGACTAAATCCCGGATGGAGTTGAAGCGTCTCTTGATGTGTTTGGTCCTCTTGTGAAATCTGGATTCCTTTGCCAAGGCAATTGCACCAGTATTGTCACAAAAGATTTTCATTGAACCCGATGCACTAGGTATGACACCTAGATCGGATATGAACTCCTTCATCCAGACTCCTTCGTTTGCTGCTTCCGAAGCAGCTATGTACTCCGCTTCACATGTAGATCCCGCTACGACGCTTTGTTTTGAACTGCACCAACTGACAGCTCCACCGTTTAAAGTAAACACGTATCCGGTTTGCGATTTAGAATCGTCCGGATCAGTGTCAAAGCTTGCATCAACGTAACCTCTTACGGTGAGCTCTTTGTCACCTCCATATACGAGAAACATATCCTTAGTCCTTTTCAGGTATTTCAGGATGTTCTTGACCGCTGTCTAGTGATCCATTCCAGGATTACTTTGGTACCTCCCTGCTAAACTTATAGCAAGGCACACATCAGGTCTGGTACACAGCATTGCATACATGATAGAGCCTATGGCTGAAGCATAGGGAACATCTTTCATTTTCTCTCTATCTTCTGCAGTGGTCGGGCATTGAGTCTTACTCAACTTCACACCTTGTAGCACAGGCAAGAACCCTTTCTTTGCTTGATCCATCTTGAACTTCTTCAAAATTTTGTCAAGGTATGTGCATTGTGAAAGTCCAATTAAGCGTTTTGATCTATCTCTATAGATCTTTATGCCTAATATGTATGCAGCTTCCCCGAGGTCTTTCATCGAAAAACTTTTATTCAAGTATCCCTTTATGCTATCCAGAAATTCTATATCATTTCCAATTAGCAATATGTCATCCACATATAATATCAGAAATGCTACAGAGCTCCCACTCACTTTCTTGTAAATACAGGCTTCTCCAAAAGTCTGTATAAAGCCAAATGCTTTGATCACACTATCAAAGCGTTTATTCCAACTCCGAGATGCTTGCACCAGTCCATAAATGGATCGCTGGAGCTTGCATACTTTGTTAGCTCCTTTTGGATCAACAAAACCTTCTGGTTGTACCATATACAACTCTTCTTCCAGAAATCCATTCAGGAATGCAGTTTTCACATCCATCTGCCATATTTCATAATCATAAAATGCGGCAATTGCTAACATAATTCTGACGGACTTAAGCATCGCTACGGGTGAGAAGGTCTCATCGTAGTCAACCCCTTGAACTTGTCGAAAACCTTTTGCGACAAGTCGAGCTTTATAAACAGTAACATTACCGTCAGCGTCAGTCTTTTTCTTGAAGATCCATTTATTCTCAATTGCTTGCCGATCATCGGGCAAGTCAACCAAAGTCCATACTTTGTTCTCATACATGGATCCCATCTCAGATTTCATGGCCTCAAGCCACTTTGCGGAATCTGGGCTCACCATCGCTTCTTCATAGTTCGTAGGTTCATCATGATCTAGCATCATGACTTCCAGAACTGGATTACCGTACCACTCTGGTGCGGATCTCACTCTGGTTGATCTACGTGGTTCAGTAGTATCTTGATCTGAAGCTTCATGATCATCATCATTAGCTTCCTCACTGATTGGCATAGGTGTCGCAGAAACAGTTTTCTGTGATGTACTATTTTCCAATAAGGGAGCAGGTATAGTTACCTCGTCAAGTTCTACTTTCCTCCCACTCACTTCTTTCGAGAGAAACTCCTTCTCTAGAAATGATCCATTCTTAGCAACGAATGTCTTGCCTTCGGATCTGTGATAGAAGGTATACCCAACAGTTTCCTTTGGGTATCCTATGAAGACACATTTCTCCGCTTTGGGTTCGAGCTTATCAGGTTGAAGCTTTTTCACATAAGCATCGCAGCCCCAAACTTTAAGAAACGACAACTTTGGTTTCTTGCCAAACCATAGTTCATAAGGCGTCGTCTCAACGGATTTTGATGGTGCCCTATTTAACGTGAATGCGGCCGTCTCTAAAGCATAACCCCAAAACGATAGCGGTAAATCAGTAAGAGACATCATAGATCGCACCATATCTAGTAAAGTACGATTACGACGTTCGGACACACCATTACGCTGTGGTGTTCTGGGTGGCGTGAGTTGCGAAACTATTCCACAATTTTTCAAATGTACACCAAACTCGTAACTCAAATATTCTCCTCCACGATCAGATCGTAGAAACTTTATTTTCTTGTTACGATGATTTTCAACTTCACTCTGAAATTCCTTGAACTTTTCAAATGTTTCAGACTTATGTTTCATTAAGTAGATATACCCATATCTGCTTAAATCATCTGTGAAGGTGAGAAAATAACGATATCCGCCACGAGCCTCAATATTCATCGGACCACATACATCGGTATGTATGATTTCCAACAAATCTGTTGCTCTCTCCATAGTACCGGAGAACGGTGTTTTAGTCATCTTGCCTATGAGGCACGGTTCGCAAGTACCAAGTGATTCATAATCAAGTGATTCCAAAAGCCCATCAGTATGGAGTTTCTTCATGCGCTTTACACCGATATGACCTAAACGGCAGTGCCACAAATAAGTTGCACTATCATTATTAACTTTGCATCTTTTGGCTTCTACATTATGAATATGTGTATTACTATCCTCGAGATTCAACAAGAATAGACCACTCTTCAAAGGTGCATGACCATAAAAGATATTACTCATATAAATAGAACAACCATTATTCTCTGATTTAAATGAATAACCGTCTCGCATTAAACAAGATCCAGATATAATGTTCATGCTCAACGCTGGCACCAAATAACAATTATTTAGGTCTAATATTAATCCCGAAGGTAGATGTAGAGGTAGCGTGCCGATCGCGATCACATCGACTTTGGAACCGTTTCCCACGCGCATCGTCACCTCGTCCTTTGCTAGTGTCCGCTTATTCCATAGTCCCTGTTTCGAGTTGCAAATATTAGCAACAGAACCAGTATCAAATACCCAGGTGCTACTGCGAGCTCTAGTAAGGTACACATCAATAACATGTATATCACATATACCTTTGCTCACTTTGCCATCCTTCTTATCCGCCAAATACTTGGGGCAGTTCCGCTTCCAGTGACCAGTCTACTTGCAGTAGAAGCACTCAGTTTCAGGCTTAGGTCCAGACTTGGGTTTCTTCTCCTGAGCAGCAACTTGCTTGCTGTTCTTCTTGAAGTTTTCCTTCTTCTTCCCTTTGCCCTTTTTCTTGAAACTAGTGGTTTTGTTAACCATCAACACTTGATGCTCCTTCTTGATTTCTACCTCCGCAGCTTTCAGCATTGCGAAGAGCTCGGGCATAGTCTTGTTCATCCCTTGCATATTATATTTCATCACGAAGCTCTTGTAGCTTGGTGGCAGTGATTGGAGAATTCTGTCAATGACGCAGTCATCTGGAAGATTAACTCCCATCTGAATCAAGTGATTATTATACCCAGACATCTTGAGTATATGCTCACTGACAGAACTGTTCTCCTCCATCTTACAGCTATAGAACTTATTGGAGACTTCATATCTCTCAATTCGGGCATTTGCTTGAAATATTAACTTCAACTCCTGGAACATCTCATATGCTCCATGACGTTCAAAACGTCGTTGAAGTCCCGATTCTAAGCCGTAAAGCATGGCACACTGAACTATCGAGTAGTCATCAGCTTTGCTCTGCCAGACGTTCATAACATCTGGCGTTGCTCCAGCAGCAGGCCTGTCACCCAGCGGTGCTTCCAGGACGTAATTCTTCTGTGCAGCAATGAGGATAATCCTCAGTTTACGGACCCAGTCCGTGTAATTGCTACCATCATCTTTCAACTTTGCTTTCTCAAGGAACGCATTAAAATTCAACGGAACAACAGCACGAGCCATCTATCTACAAGTAACATAAACAAGCAAGATACTATCAGGTACTAAGTTCATGATAAGTTTAAGTTCAGTTAATCAAATTACTTAGGAACTCCCACTTAGATAGACATCCCTCTAATCCTCTAAGTGATCACGTGATCCAAATCAACTAAACCATAACCGATCATCACGTGAGATGGAGTAGTTTTCAATGGTGAACATCGTCATGTTGATCATATCTACTATATGATTCACGCTTGACCTTTCGGTCTCTGTGTTCCGAGGCCATATCTGCATATGCTAGGCTCGTCAAGTATAACCTGAGTATTCTGCGTGTGCAAAACTGGCTTGCACCCGTTGTAGATGGACGTAGAGCTTATCACACCCGATCATCACGTGGTGTCTGGGCACGACGAACTTTGGCAACGGTGCATACTCAGGGAGAACACTTCTTGATAATTTAGTGAGAGATCATCTTATAATGCTACCGTCAATCAAAGCAAGATAAGATGCATAAAAGGATAAACATCACATGTAATCAATATAAGTGATATGATATGGCCATCATCATCTTGTGCTTGTGATCTCCATCGTAGCATCGTTGTCGTCTCGCCAATCTTATGCTTCCACGACTATTACTACCGTTTAGTAATCTAGTAAAGCATTACATCGCGATTGCATTGCATACAATAAAGCGACAACCATATGGCTCCTGCCAGTTGCCGATAACTTAGTTACAAAACATGATCATCTCATACAATAAAATCAGCATCATGCTTTGACCATATCACATCATAACATACCCTGCAAAAACAAGTTAGACGTCCTCTACTTTGTTGTTGCAAGTTTTACGTGGCTGCTACGGGCTTAAGTAAGAACTCATCTCACCTACGCATCAAAACCACAACGATAGTTCGTCAAATAGACTCCGTTTTAACCTTCTCAAGGACCGGGCGTAGTCACACTTGGTTCAACTAAAGTTGGAGAGACAGTCTTCCGCAAGCCATCTATGTGCAAAGCACGTCGAGGGAACCGGTCTCGCGTAAGAGTACGCGTAAGGTTGGTCCGGATCGTCTCAGCCAACAATACCGCCGAACCAAAGTATGACATGCTGGTAGGCAGTATGACTTGTATCGCCCACAACTCACTTGTGTTCTACTCGTGCATATAACATCAAACCATAAAACCTAGGCTCGGATGCCACTGCTGGGGAACGCAGTAATTTTGAAAATTTTCCTACGCACACGCAAGATCATGGTGATGCACAGCAACGAGAGGGGAGAGTGTTGTCTACGTACCAACGCAGACCGACTGCGGAAGCGATCACACAACGTAGAGGAAGTAGTCGTACGTCTTCTTCCCGATCCGACCGATCCAAGCACCGTTACCCCGGCACCTCCGAGTTCTTAGCACACGTTCAGCTCGATGACATTCCTCGGGCTCCGATCCAGCAAAGCGTCGAGGAAGAGTTTTGTCAGCACGACGGCGTGATGACGATCTTGATGTACTACCGACGCAGGGCTTCGCCTAAGCACTACAACGGTATGATCGAGGTGGAATTTGGTGGCAGGGGGCACCGCACACGGCTAAGGAACGATCTCAAGGATCAAGTTGTGTGTCTATGGGGTGCCCCCTGCCCCCGTATATATATGTTGGAGGAGGGGGGCTGGCCAGCCAAGATAGAGGAGGCGCAGGGGGAGTCCTACTCCCACCGGGAGTAGGACTCCTCCCCTCCAATCCTATTCCAACTAGGACTCTTGGGGGGGAAAGGAGAGAGAGGGGGCCGGCCCACCTCTCCTAGTCCTACTAGGACTTGGGGAAGGGGGGGCGCCGGCTAGGCTTGTGGGCTGCCTCTTCTCTCTTTTCCACTAAGGCCCAATAGGCCCATTAGCCTCCCGGGGGGTTCCGGTAACCCTCCCGGTATTCCGGTAAAATCCCGATTTCATCCGGAACACTTCCTATGTCCAAACATAGGCTTCCAATATATCAATCTTTACGTCTCGACCATTTCGAGACTCCTCGTCATGTCCGTGATCTCATCCGGGACTCCGAACAACCTTCGGTACATCAAAATGCATAAACTCATAATAACTGTCATCGTAACGTTAAGCGTGCGGACCCTACGGTTCGAGAACAATGTAGAAATGACCGAGACACGTCTCCGGTCAATAACCAATAGCGGGACCTGGATGCCCATATTGGCTCCTACATATTCTACGAAGATCTTTATCGGTCAGACCGCATAACAACATACGTTGTTCCCTTTGTCATCGGTATGTTACTTGCCCGAGATTCGATCGTCGGTATCCAATACCTAGTTCAATCTCGTTACCGGCAAGTCTCTTTACTCGTTCCGTAATACATCATCTCACAACTAACTTATTAGTTGCAGTGCTTGCAAGGCTTATGTGATGTGCATTACCGAGAGGGCCCAGAGATACCTCTCCGACAATCGGAGTGACAAACCCTAATCTCGAAATACGCCAACCCAACATCTACCATTGGAGACACCTGTAGTACTCCTTTATAATCACCCAGTTACGTTGTGACGTTTGGTAGTACCCAAAGTGTTCCTCCAGTAAACGGGAGTTGCATAATCTCATAGTTATAGGAACATGTATAAGTCATGAAGAAAGCAATAGCAACATACTAAACGATCGGGTGCTAAGCTAATGGAATGGGTCATGTCAATCAGATCATTCTACTAATGATGTGACCTCGTTAATCAAATAACAACTCCTTGTTCATGGTTAGGAAACATAACCATCTTTGATTAACGAGCTAGTCAAGTAGAGGCATACTAGTGACACTCTGTTGGTCTATGTATTCACACATGTATTATGTTTCCGGTTAATACAATTCTAGCATGAATAATAAACATTTATCATGATATAAGGAAATAAATAATAACTTTATTATTGCCTCTAGGGCATATTTCCTTCAGTAACCTATCTAGGCAATGAAAAAGGGGCATGTACTTCAATTAAAGGAGAGACATGTTGGTTTACCAAACCCGAACTCAATGTCAGATGTTCCCTAGGTCTGAAGGGATCCAGTACCCAACTGCGGGAATCTCCCGGACTTGCGTATTTGGAGGTCCAGAGGCGGCATCGAGCATCACTCATGGTGCATCAGCAGGTGCAGGAGGAAGACGATGGAATTCCTCGGGTACTCGTATGTACATTTGTTTTTGGGAATGCCTAGGGCACATCTAGATGTATCCTAGTTATTGCACATCTAAGTGACTCAATTAAGCATCAAAAGAAAAAGAAAAAAAATAAAGTAGCCACAGGAATCTCTATGTAAGATCAGTGACATAGGACTTAGATGTGCAATACTTATGGCACATCTAGATGTGCTTTAGCAAAACTGTTTTTATTTTCTTAAAAACAATGTCTTTATCATGGTGTTTTTTTTTTGACATATGACCTTCAAACTTTGCGCAAAGAAAAAAAAGGAACCATCTATTATTGGATAGATTTTCTTCTTTAGAATTTTCCTATTATTGGATAGATTTTTTTAGGGGTATTACCAAGTTTTATTACTCAAAATCCACATGGAGTGGGATTACAAAAGGATCATGTGGATGGACCATCCAAACATGCCGTCCCTGATCAAGATAATTTGAAAACTTGGCTAACCTATCGTCGTCACTATTAGCTGCTCGGCCTTCAAAGGTAAAAATACAATTAAACATAGATGTACTTCTGATCTTAGTGATGATACTGCTATATGACCCATTGCTTCCATTCTGAATATCACTCACCACTTGCTTCTAATCGGATGCTACGACGAAGTCATGTACCTTCAAGTCATCTGTCAATGAGAGAGCCTCTCTCGGCATGCTATGTATTCCATCGTTGCCACATCAATTATGCCATGTTGGGACAGGACAGGTACATGATCGAGTTTTGTGTTCAAAAAAAAGTACATGGTCGAGTTGAGACAGGAGATGTGGTCTTTTTTTTTTGAGGATCAGACAGGAGATGTGATCGATACGTGATCGAGTTGGAACGACACCGGCCCGGCCCACATAGGCCACCCTTCGCATATCCCACCAATTTTTTGCCTCCCCAGTTCGAAAACTCCCCAGAAGCCAGCCCCGGACAGAGGGCGATGTCCTTGTCTTCCTCTCAACAGCATCTCGTTGCCGTGTCCTTGATTGTCTTTGCCGTTGCCGAGAACTACTCTCGGCGTATATGTGTTTGCCGAGTGCCCGTGATTTGTCCCTCAGCTAAGAGCCAAACACTCGGTGTATGTTAAAATTCCAGTAGTATATTTGTGGTAAGTGTAAGCAACTTCATTTTTTTACGGTAGAAACTTCATATTTGAAATTGAGCTATGATGCTTTAATTAGGTCGTGGGATTACATAATTAATAGATAAAAAACGAAATCAAAAGAAAAAGGTGTTCCTGTAAGGGTCGGTCACTCCTGCCAGATCTGGCTCCTGGCCAGATCTGGCTGCCGGCCGCTCCTGCCATAGGAGCTTGTTTGGGGCGGAAAGAGGGGGTCTTTGCTGCCCCTTCACCGGTTGACGATGTCGGTGTGCGGCGGCGGCGGTTGAGGGGTGGTCTCGGATGCCGGGGCGGCGGCCTCGGTGGTGGGAGACGTGATGCTCGTGGGCGGAGCTGGCAGCTCGGATGTTGGCCGGTTACCATGGTCGTGCGGGCGGCGTGGTAGCTTGGGCATGACGGTCGGTGGCGGTGGTTCTGCAGCGTGCTTGCGACACTCCGTCTCGGAGGCGAAGAGGGCTTGCCGGGTGAAAACTCTTTCTGGCTTTGCCAGGTCGGCAGCGGCGGCGCCTACGGGCGTCGTATCCTTCTTGAAGGCATCGCCATGGTTCCTCTTCCTCCTCCATGTTGCTCCGAGGGACACCTCGATCCCTGGATCAGACGGTGGCGGTACTTAGGTGCCATGACCTTGTTGAAGGCTCCGCCTTGGAGTAATCGGTTCGTCGTGGACAGCTCCGACTCTTCGCCGTGATTCGTTCACGGTTGAGGCACCCAGCGACTTTGAGCGGCGATCTCTCTTCCTTCCTGTAGATGGCTTGGAGTTGTGTTGGGTGGTGTAGCTGTTCCCAACATTCTTGTATCTTGCCCTGTGTGTGTTGGTGTGGAGTTGTATGAGGTTGGTTGTAACTGGATCGTTGCTTTATATATAAAGCGGGGCGAAAGCCTTTTTCGGTAAGGGTCGGTCACATATGGCTTTCAGACTCTTTTTTGAGCTGTATGGGGCCTTGAGAGTTTGCACAAAGAGGAAAAAGAAAAAACCCTCGACATGCGTACACCACCGTGGCCCACGAATCCCATGTAGTCCATGCAGCGCGTCCTCATTGTTTCTTGCCCTAGACGCCTCTCGATAGCTCGCTCAAAAACTCCCAACCCTTAACAAATATATCCACGCTGAGGGGAATAAGGGTTCCCCGAAAAACTAGGAGCCCCTGCGGAGGCGATTAGGGTTTTGGTGAAAAAACGGCGGCCGCCGATCCTTGTCGGCGGGACGCATCTCTCGTTTTGGTCCGGTGATGGCGACGTCTACGGATCCAAGTGGAAGCGCAAGGGGGCAGCAGTCGCCTCGCGCGGCAAGGGCAGGGCTGGAGGAGGCTATGGGAAAGTTGGATCTCACGGAGGAAGAAGCCACCCCCTGGTGGTGGATGATCTTGACGAGGGAGTCCAGCAAAAGTGGGCAATCGCTGGTAAAGTTCTGCATCGGAATTTTTTGCATATACAGACTATTGCTAGCGCTTTGAGGCCGGCCTGGGGGAACCCCAGGGGCTTGTTCTTCAAGTCGGTGGGGGAGAACTGCTTCGTGGCAGAGTTTGAGAACCGCCGTGATCGTGATCGCGTGCGGGAAGGATCTCCATGTCATGTGAGTCGGCGCGCGGTAATCTTGGCAGAGTTTGAAGATTACATGAGGCCGTCAGATCTTAAGTTTGAGAAACTGCAGTTGTGGGCTAGGGTTCTTAACCTGCCTTTTAACTTGCGATCGGATTCTTGGGGAAAAGCGATTGCTAAACAAATAGACAAGGATGCAACCTCAGTACAGTTTGATACTGTAGGAGGTTTTCTGAGAGCTAGGGTTACGATTGATGTGAGTAAACCCTTATGCAGATGGATTTTGATTGATTCGTCAAAGAGGAAGTCTAGGGACTGGTATGACATCCAATATGAACAAGTCCCGAACTTCTGTTTTTCGTGTGGTCGTCTAGGACACTCTGACCTGGTTTGTCCTACCCCGGGAACTCGCGATGAAAACGGAGACTTGCCCTTCAACACAAGCCTGCGGGCGCCCGAGGATTGGAAAGCTTCTGGCTCGAGTGATGGTTCTTTCAAGGAACCTCAGAACTCCACATCTAACAGGAAAGATGCATCATCCTCAAGCAATAAAGCAGCTACTTATGCTGAAGTCACATCCCCAGTTAAGAGGAGAGATAACACAAAAAGAAAGGGTGGACCTCAGTCAGGGAAAGTTTATCGTAGGGTTGATCCGCTGGTTTGCCTAGTAAAGAAAGCAATCAGATTAATGGTGGTGCCCCTACTGATATGGTGATTTTTCAAGCGCAGAAAAGTGATGGCGCAGTTGATCTGAATGAAGATGTACATGGTGAGGCTAATGGTTCAGAACCTGATCCCAAAAAGAAGAAACCTACACCTCCATCTTCTGAAAACTCGGCAGCGGCTGCAGGTCAGCCCTGCTAGGGTCAATGAGATGCCTAAGTTGGAACTGCCGGGGGGCTTGGGAACCCTGAGGCAGTTCGAGAGCTTCGCAATCTCGTGAAGCAAGAAGGGCCCGCGCTGCTCTTTGTCATGGAGACTAAGATCAGGGCAAAGAGGGTGGAAAGTTTGCAGTCTAACCTGAGGTTTGCGGGGTGTTTTGCGGTGGATAGTTCCGGTTTAAGTGGAGGTATTGGCCTTTTCTGGTCAAGAGAAGTGAATGTTGAGTTAAAGAATTTCAGTTCTAGCCATATTGATGTACGGGTTCGGAAAGCTGATTTGTCTGGCCCTGAGTGGAGGTTTACGGGGTTCTACGGTGAACCGAGGAGTGAAGATAGACACCATAGCTGGAGGTGTTTGAGGACTTTGCATGCGATCCCACATCAAGCATGGTTATGTCTAGGAGATTTTAATGAGACCTTATTTGGCACAGAGCATTTTAGTCGGGCTGCGAGGCCGGAATGGCAGATGCGTGCGTTTCAGGAAGCGGTGGAGGACTGCTCTCTGCAAGATCTTGGCTACATGGGGTTGCCTTATACATGGGATAACAGGCAGGCGGGCAGTTCGAATGTAAAAGCCCGGCTTGACAGAGGACTGGCGAACGAAGCTTTCTTACAAATGTTTGATCATGTACGAGTTCGTCATATGAGTATGGTGGAATCAGATCATTGTTTGGTCTTGGTTCAGACTCAAGAGGTACAATTTAGAAGGGGACCGAAACCTTTTCGGTACGAGGATGTTTGGCAGTCCCATGTGGATTACGATAAGTTTGTCGCGGAGGCGTGGCGTAGAAGCTGCACTGGTCAGGGACTTGCCGGGATTCAAGCCACTTTAACTCAGCTTCAAAGCGAGCTGGGGAATTGGGGCGCCCGTGAGTTTGGTTGTCTTGCCAAGACAGTAAAGAAACTGCAAAAAAAAACTGGAGATTTTGAGGCAGCAGTCTATTGGCAGAGGACCATCTGAGGAGGAGAAAGCTACGGTGCTCAAACTTCGTGAAGCACTAAGGCAAGAGGAGATATGGATTAGGCAGCGGTCCCGTGTACCTTGGTTGCGCAAAGGTGATCGGAACACAGCATATTACCATGCACAAGCAGCACAACGGAAGCGGCTGAATAGGATTGCCAATCTCAGACGATCAGATGGCTCTTTTTGCCAATCTGAAGATGAAGATAAGGCGGAGGTGCAGACGTTCTATCAGAATTTATATACTTCTCAAGGTGTGCATGATATGAGCGAGCTGCTGCAATTTGTTCCGGAGCGTGTTAACGGAAATATGAATGCATTCCTGGATAAACCTTTCGAGCCAGAGGAGGTCCGTACTGCATTATTCCAGATGTCTCCTTCCAAGGCTCCGGGCGTTGATGGGTTTACAACAGGATTTTTTCAACGGCACTGGAACCTAGTTCAAGGTGATTTGGTGCCAGCGATACTTGGCTTTCTGAATGGTGGTGACTTACCGGTGGGTTTCAATGATACATCGATTACTCTTATCCCTAAGGTGAAAAATCCACAGTCTATATCTAAATTCCGTCCCATCTCTTTGTGCCCAGTGCCCTATAAGATCGGGGCCAAAATGATAACTAACCGCTTGAAAGAGATTATGGATGCAGTTGTGGGAGAGGAACAGAGTGCTTTCGTTCCCGGACGCTTGATTACTAATAATGTGGTGGTCGCTTTTGAAAGTGTCCATACTATGAGACGGCGGAAGAAAGGGGGGAACTATACTTGTGCTATCAAGTTGGACATGGTGAAGGCCTACGACCGTGTTGAATGACATTATTTGGAGGCAATCATGCTCAAGCTTGGTTTTAGCAGTAATTTTGTGAACTTGATCACGCGATGTGTAACTTCGGTCAGGTTTTCGGTGAGAGTGAATGGTGAATTACAACCATATTTCACACCCTCGTGTGGTTTGAGACAAGGGGACCCTGTGTCACCCTTCCTTTTTCTCCTGTGTGCAGAAGGCCTTACTTCCCTTCTCAACTTCTATGGCCCTACTGTTGATAGAGGCATAAGGGTTTCCTTTCGAGCATCGTGGGTTAGTCACTTGTTATTTGCCGATGATTGCCTCATTTTCATCAGTGCAATAGAGGAGAGTGCACACAGACTGAATGAGATCCTGCATATATACGCGCTATGCTCCGGACAGTCTGTGAACAGAGACAAAAGTGCTGTTTTCTTCTCACCCAATACTCCCGCTGCTAGAAGGCAAGCTTTGAAGTTAGTCCTGGGTATTATGGTTGAGGCGTTCAGCGGTTAATATTTGGGTTTACCAACAGTAGTTGGAAGGATTACTAGTGACACTTTTGATCATATTGGGGAGAGATCTAGGAGTTTCATGAATGGATGGGTTGAGAGGCTTCTGGCTTGCGCTGGAAGAGAAGCACTTATCAAGTCAGTCATTCAAGCCATCCTGACGTTCAGCATGAGTTGTTTCAGACTTACAAAAAAGGTCTGTAAGAGTCTTACTTCCTCTATGGCAAAATTTTGGTGGAGTGGTTCCCTCGATCGTAGCTCGTTGCATTGGGTGGCATGGGACAAACTTGCATCTCCAAAAGCCCAAGGTGGCATGGGTTTTCATGATCTCGAGTTGTTCAATTTGTCCCTATTAGGTAAACATGGCTGTAGATTTATTACAAATCCCAATTCGCTCTGTGCACGGGTCATGAAGGGGCGATACTTCCCTGATTGTGAGTTTATGGATGCTTCTGTTATACACTCATCTTTGGCGATCTGGCGAGCCATTGTGGCAGGTAAGGAAGCGCTCACAACAGGTTTGATCAAAAGAGTTGGCGATGGAACTACCATCTCCATTTGGGAGGATCGTTGGATTCCGGGTCTGCCCACTTTGTCCCCTTCGGTTATACCTGGGGGTACAACACTTGCTGCTGTTGATCAACTCATTGATTCTGAAAATTGGACATGGCGGCAAGAGTTGGTCAGGCAGTTTTTTATCCTACCAGAGGCCGAAGCTATCCTGAATATTCCTTTGCGCCATGGTGGTGGTGATGATTTTCAAGCATGGGCTCCTGAAAGAAGTGGTGTCTATTCTGTTAAATCCGCGTACCGTGCTCTCGTGACTCGGAAAGAGCGTACTGCTCTAGAGGAAGGGACGGTGACCAAGACCTCACAGACCGATGAACAGATGTGGAAACTACTTTGGAAGCTCAAGGTTTTGCCGAAGGTGCGTGTATTCTGGTGGCGGGTTGTCCGTGGTAGTTTACCAGATGAGTGCACCCTCCGGCGTCGTCATATCAAAGTCATCAATAGATGCAATGTATGTCTTGCGATGGATGAGGATTTGATGCACGCCCTAGTGCATTGCTCTCATGCCAAGTTGTTTTGGGAACAAGCGCATGCGCTATTTGGCATCCGAAGACCTCGCTTGCACCCAAATACATGGTCACATGATATTCTATGTGATGCGCAATTTTCTGACAAGGAGAGGGCTGTGATGATCTCGGTCATGTGGTCTATCTGGCACTCTAGAAACAGGGTTACTCATGATGATGAAAAGCTTGATCCATTCACTTCTGTCAAGCGCATCAGGGAGGATTTGGCCTTGCTCGATATACCCGAGTCTCATGCCTCCATTCTTCCTGGATATGGTTGGGTACCACCTGAGGAAGGAGTTGTTAAGATCAACACGGATGTGGCTGTGGGAATGGACTCCAACAAGGTTGGTGTGGGTGGGGTTGCGCGCTCCAGCAGTGGTTTACTTGGTGTGTGGAGCAAACCTCATTTCGGGATCTCCGATCCGTTCATTGGTGAGACTTTGGCGCTGAGAGATGGGGTAATCTTTGCAAATCTACACGGCTTCTCACATGTGATAATAGAAACAGATTGTCTGGAGATCGTTAATCTCTGAAAAACTCGCCACTATAGTTTCTCAGTGGTGGCACCAGTACTTGTAGAAATTAGAGAGCTAGCTTCCTTTTTTTCTTCTTTTGATATTCAACATGTATCCAGAGCAGCCAATGTACCGGCCTATCTTTGTGCAAAACATGCATGCACTCTGATGGTTACCGAAAGTTGGACTGGCTCGGGACCTTCTTTCCTGCTCACCAGTTTGTTAGCTGATGATGCCAGGAGTTCTTTTTGTTGAATAAAGCTTTCTGATTGAAACGCAAAAAAAAAAAAAAACTCCCAACCCTCACCTACCGGGAGGAGGTGAACATCGCTGAGGAAGCGAACCACGGGCAGAGGACGGTCGAGAGAAGCGTGCTTGGGCACGTACTCCGCCTCGTGGATCCGCGTGGCCTCGCCGTATGCCGCTGCGCTTCCAAGGCCCTGCGCGCCGTCATCGACGCCCGCCGCCTGCTGTTCCCGCCCTCGGTCGGTGGCATATTCATCAAGTTCCACAGCGCCAGCACCTGGCTGCCGGAGTTCTTCGCCGGTCCCTCCATCTCCGGCAGGTTCGACTACCTGCCCCCTCCAGTTGGGACGCCGCAGCCCCGCGACTGGCGAAAGGTCAAGGACCACTGCAACGGCCTCTTCTTGCTTGGTGACGGCAAGGATTATTTTTTTGAAATGAAAGGTAGAAATAGTCTACCTTGTACTCCCTCTGTTCCTAAATATTTATCTTTTTAAAGATTTCAATAAGTTACTACTCCCTCCGTTCCTAAATATTTGTCTTTTTAGACATTTCAAATGACCACTACATACAGATGTACGTAGACATATTTTAGAGTGTAGATTCACTCATTTTGCTCCGTATGTAGTCACTTGTTGAAATGCCTAAAAAGACAAGTATTTAGGAACGGAGGGAGTACATACGAAGCAAAATTGATGAATCTACACTCTAAAATATGTCTATATACATCCGTATATAGTAGTTCATTTAAAGTCTCTAAAAAGACGAATATTTAGGAACGGAGAGAGTATATTTCAAAACAAGCAAGAAAGCCTAGAGACCCGAGGGGTCGATTACATGAAGCTTATATTGAGCACCAAGATGCCTAGGCTATAAGCAGCCAGTTTGGAGAGAGACAAGTGAGGGGATGAGAGAAGAGATACGAAAACAGAGAGCTAGCCTAAAACTGGAATTAGCTTAAGTTAGGCATTGCATCCAAGCGGCTATAGCATCATGGCCATGCTGCTGGTGATTCCTACTCTGCCATAGACGAAGCAACTGTGTCACGTACTGCTTTATATATGTCGGAGACCATCTTTTGCAGTTGAAAACCCTGTCGTTCCGGGCGTGCCATGTGGTGACGGCGGTGGCAGCAAAAAGAATGTGAAATTTCCGATCAGCCGGCCAGCGTTGTTCAGCTTGTTCCGTAAAGCTCATGAGATTCGGAGAGTTGGAGGCAAGATCACCAAGGCCAAAAACAGTCCAGATCACAGAGGCCGGATAGCAACGTAGTACCAGGTGGGATGCAGATTCAGATGCAGGACAGATATCACAATCCTGATGTGCCGCGATTGACGTCCATTGCTTCTTTACCATATTATTCCGAGTATTGAGCCGACCCCAGAACAAGAGCCATAAGAAGACACGATGCTCGAGAGGAACGATCCGGTCCCAAACCCAAGAACCATAGGCACAAGTCATACCCCTGAAGATGAGTAGTTCATAGATGTGGGCTATGAGCAATATGCAGCCCAGCAATGACCTCGACAGGGATCAAGGAATGGCCTGTCCTCTCCCCCCCCCCTCTCCCCTGTGGCGAAGCCACCTGCCCCCTCCTACCCTCTGGCGGTGACCTCGCCTCGTGCAACCTCCCCCTCCCCTTCTTCCCCGCGGCCTTCTCCCTGCTCCTCCTCGGCGGCGCGCCCCGCTCCCTCCCCCTGGCTTCCTCGCCTCGCTCCGTCCTCCGCGCTCCCCCTGGGCCAACAAGTTTTGGGCGCTGGATTCTGATGGCTCTGGGTCGGACTCTGAGGCGCCCCCTTCCCCTCCTCGTCCGGTGCCTGCGGGCGGCCTCCCCGTGGCTTCGGCGTCGGGCCGTCGGCGAAAATTCGCTCCTGGCGGGCGGGGTCGGATCGTCGGGCCCGTGGTGGAGGCGGATGGCTGGCGCCGCGTTTCCCGTGGGCACCGTCGTGCTGCGGCCTGGTCTCCGGCTCGGGCGTCGCTGGGCTTTGGTGGGGCCGGGGGGCGGTGTCTCCGTCCTCCTCTCCGGGGTCCCTCCTTGCGGGCTCGTCTTCGCGCGGGGGGGGGGGGGGGGGGGACCCCGGCCTCTCCGTCGGCGGCGGCGCCGACGCCTACCCTAGATCTGGCGCTGGGGCGGGTGGTGGTGCCTGCGTTGGAGACGCGGGCCCTTGTGCCGTACGATGAGCCAGGTGGGCCTGGGTCGGCTCCGGCCTTGGCTTGTGTGTCTGCTTTTCCCCCTCCCTTCCCTGGACTCTGGGCCGCAGTTGGCCCAGGCCCAGCCCCCCTTGGTGCCGTATGTCGAACTGGGCCTGGCTCGGTCTGGTTATATATGGATCCGGAAGGGTTCGGTTCCCCCATTTCTAGGGTTTCCTGCCTCCTCATCTGATCTTCATCGGCACCGCTTCCCCATTCACTCCTTCATTCGATCTGGTCCCCCTCCTTCCCTCTCTCGTTCCTTCGCGGCGGTGGTCGCGATGGACTGGTAGCGCGGGTCCTCGAGCGAGGCTATCTCCTACCAGAAGCGGGGGCGCGACGGATCTGGCGAGGCGGCGGCTGATCTGGAGTATGAGGCGGCGCTGCGCGCTAAGCTCCAGGCGTCGCTCGCTCCGGAGGCGGGGTCGGCTGCGGGGGCGGCCGGTTCGTCCCCGCGCGCCTCCGAATCTGGGCCGACGGGTCTCTCGCTGCCCTTGCATGGTGCTCCTCCGGCTGCTGCCGACCCGTGGGAGGTGGCGGCTGCGGGGAGTCGGGCTGGCTCGTCAGGGCCGGTCCCGTCGCCTCCCCCGCATGGTGCTGCGTACCTGGGTGGCGGGTCGGTGCGGGCTCCGACGGTGGTTGGTGGGGGGCAGTCTCATTTCGTTCCGCGTGGTGCGGCAGGGGCTCCGGCCCGTCGCCCCGTTGGCTCTCTCGGTGGGCGGGGCGTCGGATCTGGGCCTGACGCGGCCGGTGATGGTATCCTCCCTCCTCCCCCTCGTGGTCCTGGTCGCATTCCTCCTCAATCTCAGGTCGCCAACCCCACTCTCACTTGCTTCGCGTGTCACCGTCCTGGTCACTTTCAATCCCGGTGCCAAAATCCCCCCTTCTGCCTCATCTGTAGGGAAGATGGCCATCTCACGGTGGACTGTCAGAATTGTTCCAAACCTCCTGCCTTCGTTCACTATGGCCTTGGCCTTCCTGGGTGCTCATTTTTCGCTTTAGATAGGGAGGTCCCTGCTGCAGCTCCTATCCCTGCGCTATCCAATGTCGGTATCATCTCTGTCCAGTCCAAACGCATTACACCTCAGGTCCTTCTTGATGAGCTCCAAATGTGGGATGAGGGAGGGTGGGATTGGCAAATCCGCCAGCTTTCAGATTTTGAGTTTGCTGCGACCTTCCCTTCCAAAGCAAGTCTCCGCATGATTTCCTTTTGTTCTAGCTTCACGCTATCTCTGAACCAATTGGTTGTTTCGGTCAAGGCTGCTTCTAATGGGTCCAAGGCTATCTCCTTCCTGTGTGATGTATGGGTTCTAGTTGAAGATGTGCCTCCTTCAGTGCATACCACGGCGTTTCTGATGGCCTTCG
This sequence comes from Triticum monococcum, assembly GCA_034509565.1. Taxonomy (NCBI): domain Eukaryota; kingdom Viridiplantae; phylum Streptophyta; class Magnoliopsida; order Poales; family Poaceae; genus Triticum; species Triticum monococcum. The sequence continues at coordinate 36,811,629 of CM067842.1, forward strand.
GGGTTCTCATCGGCAAGCCTATTGAGGTCAATCAAGATTCTTTGGCTATCCTCGGGCCGGTCCGTCTGTGGGTTTGGTGTGTTGACCCCTTGTGTATTCGTGGTTCCATTGACGTCTTCCCTTCGGCTGGTGGCTTTCGACTCAGGGTTCGGGTGGAGGGTGCTTCGGGTCCGGCGTCGCCCCCACCTCCTCCCCCGCCCCCGGCCTCTGGCAATGATGACAAGAGCAAGGATGGGGATGGTTGCCCGGACGATTCAATGCATGGCACTGATCAGCGCTTTACCCAGTCGGAGTGGGACGGGCTCTCCCCTGAAGATCAGGATATGTTGAAGGAGAATGCTCCGGTCGGTCGGGGGGCCAATGACTCGCTGCCGGACTTGTTTGGAGGGGATGCTTCTCTTGGGGCCAAAGGCACTCCATTCTCGGCGGTGTGCTTGAATCTTCCTGCCCGCCCTGCCTCTCCTTCCCTCTCTGGCATCGAAGATCTGCCCCCGGCTGGCCCCTCTGCCTCCAAGAAGAAGAAGTCGTCGGTCAAGAAACTATCAAACTACACACATGTATGCCAATATGTTGCTCAGCGGCATCTTTTCCCCCCTCTTGGTCTCGTTGTTGTTTTCATGATCAGTTTTATAGTTGGTTTCATCCTGATTTTTTCCTTACTTTCAGTTCCTGCCGTGTCGATATTGTGTTACTTCTTTTGAGCTTAAGCCTCTAGAGAAACATGCTCCAGTGGTGGTGGGGAGCTCTAAGAAACAAATTTTCCTATTCTTTTCAGCCTTTTGAATTTTGGCTTATTTTCTGTGATGTGTTCAATCTGCAATGCCACTGAGCTTCAACTTTGCGACACTGGAAATCCTACCAGCCGGTAGCAAGGCCGAGTGGAACTGGTGGGAACAGAATGTTAGGCTCTCGTGCCTCTTGGACCTTTGGAGGGTAAGCGCTGTCATCTTTGCAAATTACAGTTCCTGGGTAGAGGGCCTTTTGATTACGGCCTATGAGAGAACCTTGGGAAACTGCTCAGGTGTAGCTTGCAAATCTGCACCTAGAAACTGTGTAGCTATACCAAATAAAGTTGCGCTGAAGCCTGCGCTCTACTCTTTTTGGCTTCAGCAGCCTCAAATCTGGCTCAAAAGCTCAAAAGAGGTGACCCACTGTGCAGATATTCTCTTCGTGGTTTGTTAATCACAGCTTGTGCTAGCTTCATTCCAACTAATATTCATGCTTCCGAATAATGGATGCATTTATGTTTTTTTGTGGTAGAGCACATATTTTTTGAATATGGCAGAAAGTAGAATATAATGGTTATTTGAACACCCTGCTGATGCGTTGAATTTTTTGGTCTGAACTATATCTATTAACTTGTACTCCCTCTTAGTGGCAAAAAATGCCTTACATTTTGAGACAGAGTGAGTATTTTGTGCTTTTAAGCTTGAATATGCCAGTGCAAATTTTTTTAAGGTACTTGGGCACTGAGATATATTTTGACTATATATCAGATAAAATTACGTTTTTGAAATAGGTGCGCACTAATCTTATTAGTAAAAATATTAGTAAATGAATAGTTCAATTAATTATGGCATTTGGTACTGTACTCAAGCATTTGTACTAGAACAGTTTGTAACTTGTCACCAAGCTACATGTTTACTACACAGGTCTGCACTTCGATATAGGAGCCGATCATGCTGTAGCATGTTACACAATTGAGTATATATGTTGTAGTGTAGAGACTACTTGGTTCTTTTTACGGTTTGCTGCCTCTTTTTTCTGATTTGTATCATCAATCAGCATTATGGTGCTTCAGATGAACTCGTGGAGATGGCAGCTGTTTCTGCAGAGCTCTATTTTTCTTCTAATTGGTAACTATCCCATTAATCTAACCTTTATGACCTTGCTTTTTTTTGCGCAGAAATCTAATACAACTTGGCTTGTAAAAAGAAAAATCTTTGGCAGATGCAAGATAATCAAGGTGAAGTTAAAACATACTTCTTAAATCTGAAGAATACTTTTCAAGCGTTGTTTATCTATGTATGCTCCCAGCTTAGAGAAGAATTTTATGGTCTTGTTACCCAAATTATTTGCTTTTTTGTAATGCTAAGTTCAGCAATTTGCAGGCAAACGAACTATATGCGTGAAAGGTACTCCCTCCGTCCCATAATATAACAGGAGTAGTACTTGCCAGAATAACTTGATGTCCCCAATGCCCTTGCTGAAGCTTTCTGGGAAGTTATTTGACCCATGTTGCAACATCAGATTTTTTATCCTGGTGCAAGTTTTTTTTTATCCCTGATGTTTTTCATGTAGAAGTTCTTTCATAACTATAGTTCCCCAATGACCTGCTAAAGCTGCATGAACAACAACACCCCACAATGTTTTTCATGTAAAAGTTCTTTCATCCCTGAAAAACAAAACAGAGGGGACCTCTCCTTTAAATAAAACGGTAGGTAGACACATGGTTTTAAAATCATGCTTCATGGTCTCTCGCATGAATAGGAAAAACCTATCATGCTTCGTAGACAAACTCGCTTTTCAGTATAATACACTATATCCCTTTCTTACTGTTAGAAATATGAAATATATTCAGTGGGATTTATATTGTAACAAAATTTGATTTTGCATTTATATTATTCTAGTGAACTACGGCGGGCATTGGATCAGTTTGAACCATCTATTCATTATCAAAAGAAATATAGAAGGCTCGGACAACTACAAAATATAAAGACTGCTCAGGACCAGAGTTACACGGATACTATATAGCAAACAAGGACTCTGGTTTCTCTCCAACAGGTATCGTCGACCGTCCTATGTTCCTATTCAAGCTGGTTCTAGCTTGGTCCGCCTAAACATGTCTTCGCTATGGTAGGTATGTGCTTTGTTCGGAGCCAGACCCTGGTTGAATAGAAAGAGAGCACAGGAGTGGAAGAGAGGAGCAGAATGTGAATATCTCTTCAGTTTTCTTTCTCAAGTTGCAGTGACTTGAGGCATGTAAGAAACATTGAACCATTTTTTTTACATTTATTTGATGGGGGGTGCTTATAAGTTTTCCTAACAATATAACTTTCAGATCTTAAGCTTGCATTGTCACTAATATGACCATACTATCTTAATTAAATTACTAATGCATCTGCCTTGATTTTAGGTCCTTAACATTAATATGAAACTAATACTACCATGAGTGCATTATAGGCAGGAACAAACCTCGTAGCCTCGTGTTGCGCCAGCAACTCGGCAAGCCACATAGCGTCACTTTCCGCCATTTCATTTATCCTCCCATGTATTTATATTTTTGCATTGCAAACTTCATTCGAGATTGTGATGACATATGACAGGCCTAGTTAGTGGAAGAAAGGAGGCTAAGGCAGGAATCTGAAGCCGCAAGGGATCAACGCGACAAAGAACAGAGTGTACACGAGCAGGAACAGGTGCAGATGTTGGATGAAACACAAAAACAGCTACAGGCGCTTAGTGCACAAGTGCTAGTTCTTACTAAGGAGCTGCCTCCTCCACCTTCATAGCAGCAGAGGACATGCCTACGAAGCTCATCTTCTGCACTTGTGCCTAGTGTCGCGCTACTTCTGAACTTTGTAATATGACTTGTATGTTGTGCTCGACTAGATAATCTTGAAGCTGAGAGTGATGTGCTCGACACCATTGTTTTGATAACAATGTGATCTCATTATTGATAACAACCTTGCTACTATAACAATGCCCATGACCAGGAAGATAAAATCATTACTAATACATGAGCTAGTCTTAGAGGCATGATTAGGGATCATATTACTGTTTATGTTCCCACACATGTACTTGGGTTCTCCTATGAATATCATATTCAATAACTAATAGAGTTATAGCATATAAATATAAACTTAATTATGAACATGAAAATATAATAATATATTTATTATTACCTCTGCCGGCCACATGTTAGCATAGCATATTTTCAACAGGATGGCCATCGTGTTCGTCGCAACATCCATCGACAGTGGACGTAGCACTGCCGGCCACCAATTGCAGCTTGACGGCCGCATGTTAAAGTGTCGTCGATGCTTATTTCAGCATCGCTCGATGCAAGTCCTAGCACACCCTGCACCATTGGCCGCAGCATTTTGTGCCGCCAGTTGCAACATTCGCAATCCATGCTCACGTTGGTCGCAACACGCCTTACTAGTGGTTCCAGCATCCCAAGCCATGGAATAATGACTTAAGGAAGAAAGGATATGAGTCTACCGCTTACAAGAAAATATCTCATGATAGTCAATATGGGCCCCCAACACCCATCATTGCATGGTGTTCTTCGACTGATCGTTACTCTCGATGGTGAGGATGTTATTGATTATATGAACCCATATCAGGTGCCACGGTTGCATCTTTCCGCTAGATGGTTGCATCCCTACCGTTGATTCCTGCTGGTTCTAGCACACCGGGCTGCTAGTTCCAACATCCCAGCACCGCTCATCAGGCAGTCAAAGGATGCCCCTCTGCTGGTTCCAACATTCCTACTGCTGGTTCCAGCACGATTGCATTCCTCGACCGCAGTCGTTAGATCTCACAGCTCGTGCCATAGTTGTAGCTTTTCGCTAGCAGGTCCCAGCTCCGCTGACGGGCGGTTGCAGCTTCTCCGCGGAGGCTCGTGCTGTTGTCACAACGCCCATATGTGCTTTGGTCATAAAGAGGTTGTAGGAGGGGGAGGGTTGGGAGGTGGGAAGGCCACCGGGGTGCCCGATGGCGAGAGGCGGGGCACCCCCTTCGCCCCTGTAGCGGCATCATCTTCCTCTACCTCCTCCCTACGTCGTCAGCTCTTCTCTCCTTCGGTGGGCAGCGTACGCGTGGAGCAGCATGGTCACTCTCGTCACAAGTTGGAAGCGAAACCTAGCAGCGTTGCGATTTGCGGTAGTCCAGACGCGCGTCGGCCTTTCTGGTGACAAGAGAGAGGAGAGAAGAGGCGCGCTAGGACGGGCGTCCATGATGATCCCCACACGAAGATGAAGGGGGGAGATGAGATGGAACGAGAGGACCGGGTTTCTCGGTCGACGATAAGGAAAGGGAGAAAGGGAAACGGTGGCATGTGTCCACAGCAACATGGCACGTGACCGTGCGACCGGCCGAAGACGAGACCGGTCGCCCGACATGGAAATACTTTCCTCACAAAGTCACAAGAAAACTTAGTTGTGAAGTAAACTTAGGCTGCGTTTGGCAGCAAGGTTTTTTTAAAGTTTTCGGAGAATACTGCGGTATCTGAAAAAAACCATGGTTTTGAAAACTTTGATGTGTTTGGCTTCAGAAAAACTGAAGTTCTGTAAACCAGAGTATCTCAGAAACCAAGGTATTTTTGCTGTTTCGGAAAAAGAGGTCCCGAGCTCTTTTTCCTAAACCGAACGGCGCAGTTGACGTCCCCGTCTATATCCAGATGAGATCGCCTCCTACTTTTCCTCTCACTGTTATCTCGCTAACGAATTCGATTATATCTCCTGCTTATTAGCTAATTCTGTTTGATTCACGTACGTTCTCTTCTTAGGTGCTTCTTCTTCCAGCCGGCGTCACCTGCAAGTCTCCCTCTCCCATCTCCTCCGTCGGCCATGAGTCAATCAAGCCCACCACCAGGGAAAAAAGGTATGCGCTCATCTATGCCCTTTCCGATAAATGCAATACTGCCCCAAGGGGCGGCATATTGAATTTACTCCATGCTGATCTTCCAAGGAGTAGATGTCAACGTGGGCTAATACGAGGGCAGTGATTAGTTTCCAGTGATCTTCCAAGCTTCTTGCTTCTCGGTCGTGTACTTGTATGCCTATTAATTTCCGGCAAGTAGCGCATGTCTTGAGTAGGTCATGGAGTAGATTGATTGGTCTGTCTGAAGAACACTCGTACACACAAGGCTTTGCTAGGTAGCCAATGCAGTACCAACGGCGCACGTACACGCACATATAATTTTGGCCGGACTGAAAGTACACGCACATATAGAAAAAAAATATGATGGCAACACTCCTAAGATTGCATTGCTTTAATCTAGTTGATTAGTGAACTAGATGGGAAGATACCACTCATACATCTAGTGTTTAATAGCAAGATTAATTTAACCAAGACGTACATCTAGTTCACTAATCAACTAGATTAAAGCAATGCAATCTTAGGAGTGTTGCCATCATATTTTTTTTCTATATGTGCGTGTACTTTCAGTCCGGCCAAAATTATATGTGCGTGTACGTGCGCCGTTGGTACTGCATTGGCTACCTAGCAAAGCCTTGTGTGTACGAGTGTTCTTCAGACAGACCAATCAATCTACTCCATGACCTACTCAAGACATGCGCTACTTGCCGGAAATTAATAGGCACACAAGTACACGACCGAGAAGCAAGAAGCTTGGAAGATCACTGGAAACTAATCACTGCCCTCGTATTAGCCCACGTTGACATCTACTCCTTGGAAGATCAGCATGGAGTAAATTCAATATGCCGCCCATTGGGGCAGTATTGCATTTATCGGAAAGGGCATAGATGAGCGCATACCTTTTTTCCCTGGTGGTGGGCTTGATTGACTCATGGCCGACGGAGGAGATGGGAGAGGGAGACTTGCAGGTGACGCCGGCTGGAAGAAGAAGCACCTGAGAAGAGAACGTACGTGAATCAAACAGAATTAGCTAATAAGCAGGAGATATAATCGAATTCGTTAGCGAGATAACAGTGAGAGGAAAAGTAGGAGGCGATCTCATCTGGATATAGACGGGGACGTCAACTGCGCCGTTCGGTTTAGGAAAAAGAGCTCGGGACCTCTTTTTCCGAAACAGCAAAAATACCTTGGTTTCTGAGATACTCTGGTTTACAGAACTTCAGTTTTTCTGAAGCCAAACACATCAAAGTTTCCAAAACCATGGTTTTTTTCAGATACCGCAGTATTCTCCGAAAACTTTAAAAAAACCTTGCTGCCAAACGCAGCCTTTGTTGTGAAGTTGAACTTACTTGTGAAGTAAACTTAGTTGCGAAGCAAACTGGGTTGTCTTACCAACATCAACACCACAAGGGGCGTACTCTCAAATAGTCCACAGACACAGCGCATCTGATGTCTCACGCGTAGCACCCAAAATTTACCCTAGCCGCCTGCCTCTCCACAGTTGACAGTTCGCACCCCCACCCTCTCTCTCTCTCCACTTCCAAAACTGCCCAGGTCTTCACAGGCGGCGCCTTCCAGCGACATGGATCTGACACAGGTGCTGCCGGAGGAAATACTCGCCGACGTGCTCCACCGCGTCGCGCCGCGCGGCCTCGCCGCATGCCGCTGCGTCTGCAAGGCCCTTCTCGCCGTCATCGACGCCAGCCGCCTACTGCGCGCGGACCTCCTCCCGCTCTCGGTCGGCGGCGTCTTCATCAATTTCTACTCCGAACGTGTGTCGGAGTTCTTCGCCAGTCCCTCCACCGGCCCCACCATCTCCGGCAGGTTCGACTACGTGCCCTATCCCAGCCGTCCTGATTGGCGCAAAATCAAGGACCACTGCAATGGCCTCCTCTTGCTTGCTGATTATTGGGATTGGGAGGATTGTTACGTGGTTAACCCGGCCACGCGCCAGTGGGATTCTCTACCACCGCGTCCGTCCGTACGTGTTCGAGGAGATAGATGAAGACCTCAAATGCGAATATCACCTCGTGTTTGATCCCATGGTGTCGCCCCACTATGAGGTGTTTGTGATCCTAAATCCTCGCTACAACGGACATGAGGACCAAGCAGACCCTGTTATATTGGAGGAACCTGAATCTGATTCTGAATGGCCACCACCAGTGTTTGATTTGCATGTTTTCTCCTCAAAGTCGGGCGGTTGGAAGGAGAGGTCTGTTTTTCGACAAGGGGAGGCTGCTGCCACTGTTTCTGGAATGCGGCGGCATCTCGACTGGTTTGATGACAGACGGCATACCGTCTACTGCCGGGGCAACCTTTACGTCCACTGCAAAACTGATTTCATAATGAGGTACCGGATTGCTCTTTAGAAATCAGTTTTTTTATCAGTTCCTTATTGATTAATTTTCTTCCATGTCTATATGTTTTGCAGGATCTGCTTGTCAAATGATAAGTACCAAGTAATTAAACCACCCATGGATCGTGAACCGGACGACTACCAGAAGCTTCATCTTGGACGATCAGAAAAAGGGGTGTACCTTGCAACTGCTACTTTTAAAACGTCTCGTCTTATGGTTTGGGTCCTTGAGGAATCGTGTGGGCACGCAAATTGGGTCTTGAAGCATAACAATTGCCTTACACCTATACAAGATGATCTTCGTCCTGTTCTTGGGCCATGGGTCTTACAAGATATCAATTTTAATGAGTATCTCAAAGAATGTAATCAACACGGCGACGACTTGGAATGGCTAATAGAAAAGAAATTGGAGTTGAACTCCATCAAGAAAGATCTAGGGGAAGAAAAGTTTGAATGGGACTTCGAAAATGACAACGTTCTTCACAAGGAAGATGAGGTTGACGGACGTGGATCTGGATACTTTGGTATCCTTGGATTTCATCCGTATAAAGAGGTTGTCTTTCTGCATGTATCAATGTGCAGAGGGTTGGTCTATCATTTGAAAGATTCAAAGTTTCAGGATCTTGGCTATTTATACCCAACAACTTGTCATCTAGCATCGGGGGCCGACCGTTTCATAACTGATTCATTCCCATACACACCTTGTTGGACAGAACTGCAGAAAGCAACAAGAATGTAGAAGAAGGCCATCTTGGATACTTGTACGATGGTTGGGATCCAATTGACCATCGGATTAAATGGTCTACTCATGTTTATCGCCTGGTTCAGTCTTATTAGCAACATTGAATTTATACTTATCCTTTTAAATAAAGTTTCCATGTTTTCAATTGCTGTTGTACGGACATGAAACCACAAGCTGTATCATTAAAAACAACATATAGAGTTGTTTACTTGTTCTGTTTTTTTATTTATTAAACTATTGAACAACCCATATGCATTTCTTATTCTCTTTCATCTACATTGGGGACAAATATTTCACTCAGCGGTGGTTCCGTTGTTGTTTCCCCAATCAATTTGGTGGTTGGTTTCATCTTGATTTTTCCTTAGTTTGGGCTCCTGCTCCGCCTATATTGTGTTACTTTGATCTTAAGCTTCCCCAGAAATATGCTTGTCCAGAAATATGCTTATAGATTGTCCCTATAAGAAACTGTTTTTCCTATTATTTCTGGCCACGTAATTCTGGCTTATTTTCTGTCCTGAGTTCAGTCTGTAATGCCCCTGAACTTCAGCTTTGCCATGGTGGAAACACTCTGAGCAGGACCTTGGGAAGAGAAATGTAAGGCGCTTGGGCCTTGGAGGGTGAGCAGTATTATTTGTGTGAAATCACCGTTCCTAGTCGGAGAACATTTCTATTAGCCTCTCCGAGAAGTTTGGGAAACTGCTCGGGAGTAGCTTGCGACTTTGAGCATGTAGAAACTCCTAGCAAATTAAGTTGGCCTGAAGCCTGCCCTATATATGTTTTTCATTCTATTCTTTATTATTCCTCTTAATTAGTGAAACCTTTTTAAGGTAATTCTGCATTGAGATATATCGTAACTAGTCTTACTATATATCAGTTATATTTGCGTTTTTGAAATAGGCTGTCACTAATCTTATTGGTTCTAATTGCGCTGGTACTACACATTATTGACTTACTTGTTACTTAATTTTTTTTGCAGGAACTTAGTTGTTTAATTCTTAGTAAATGAATTGTTCGATTAATTCTTCCCATTTCTATGATGGCTTGTCAGGTTACTGTTGCATTTGGTACTCAAGCATTTGTATCAGAACAATTTGTATATTGTCATCTACCTACATGTTAACAACACAGGTCTGAACTCTGATATAGGAGCAGATCATTCTGCAGCTTGTTACATAATTGAGTTTGTTATAGTGTAGAGACTATTTGGTTCTTTCTCTTGGTTTGCTGCCTTATTTTTCTTTCTGAGATAAAGTGGATGCCTTTGAATCATAATATATTCTAATTGCTCTTACTCAAGATCTGATAAAGTGCTTAGACTTTCAGTTCTGCAGATGTTAGGTCACGAGCTCAATTATTTTGTTACTCGTACATATTTTGCGATCACCTGACCCTACTAGGAAAAAGCTACTAGCAGCGCGGGTAAAATGCTACTAGTAGCGCGGGTACTCGCGCTACTAGTATCGCGCTACAGCTAAAAGTTAGTAGCAGCGCGGGTGTGGGTGCACCCGCGCTACTACTAACCTAACTACTAGTAGCGCTCATTTATATCCCACGCTACTACTAACCTAACTACTAGTAGCGCTCATTTCTTATTTCCCACGCTACTACTAACCTAACTACTAGTAGCGCTCATTTGTTTCCCACGCTACTACTAATAATTTAGGAATTAAAAAAATAAAAGTTAGATGTAGTATTCATGGATGGCAATACGTCCAGTGCAAACCAAACCAACGTCACATAACATTCTCAAGATTCCATTTAACTTCAGACACACACAATGATCATCGAAAGGTGGGTACCTTCCCTGGTGTTCCATCACCAACCTAAACAGACAACTTCCCTAGATGTATCTACCAAGGCTCGGAGCTTAGACGCCGGTGGACCCGAATCCTCCCTCCCCCGGACGGTGGCGTCGAGGTTCACCACCTCGGCGATCTCCGGCGTCGAATCACCTGGACAATCATCTACGCGACATGGCCACCAGCTTCACGGAGAAGTCCGCCTCTGAGTGGTTGAAGAGCACCGCGCCCACCGGCTGCGCTAGTCAGCGTCGATCACCCATGCGCCCATGTCCAGAAAGTGAAAACTTGTTAGTACGCAAATTGCATCAGTTCAACTAAATGGTATATTCCAATTCACAAGACCCATTAATTAAGTTAAGATTCTTTCTCATCTAGCAATTTAAAGGGGCTCATGCCGAAAATATATGCTTAATTCCTCACTGGCTATTCAAACTAAATGGTCCAAGAACTTTGGGACAATCAACAACCTTTCTGCTTGATCTCCGCTAGCTACATTGGATTCAACAAGAAAAGGAACATTTATTTGAACTGAAAAGAACAAGCAGGCAAGCATGCTATCAATCTTCTGGCTAGAATTTCACAAAATGCACCTGTCAAGTGTACTCTAACAATCGACGTGTCCCATCTCCTCATGATTAAGGACTCTAGCTGAGCCAACAACATGGAGCAAGATGTAGTCGTTTCCGAGCATGAACCCTTGGCTGTCATCAATGAACCTGCAACATCCATCATGCCCATTGTAAAATATGTTAGTTTCAGATAAGAAAAGAATTGAACTCTGAACATATGATGTTATCTAAATCCTTGCTTTATGGAGATGTCATCGGCAGCAAAAAAAGGAAATATATTTCACTGATTTTGGTGTTGCAACAACGTATATACTTTATCACATTATAAGTCCTCACACCATCAACTATGACAAAATCTGAGAGTATAAGTCTAGTTACATTCACCCAAGTCCAAACATAAAATTCTGTCCAACATAGTACATCCCACTTTGATAATTTCATAGTATTTAATATAACGAACGAAACCTGACAAGTGATATGTGTTTAAGTATCTACAGAACAGCCTCTAAAATTTTCATGTTGTAACTTTATTTTAATACCACCTCTAACAGCGAATAATGGTGAATGGACATGCGGCTACGCGCGGTTGGTATCCACACCGCTCGCCCCCCGCGTGATTCGTGCAACTCCAATACGCACTAGCCGTATAACGTTCTCCACTCCCCGTATTGCATGCGGTATTGACGCGTATCACTCACCTGACATGCGCAGCACATGGCAGGGCTTGGCATTGAACCGAGCAGTTGGGCTCTACCATCCCAGCCCCAAAGGCTAGCTGCGAGACGCTCCGTGCTGAGTTTTTTAAACAACTGGCTTGCTTATAAATTCTCATGCCGACCAACCATTCTATCTATCTTCATTTCTCTCATCTCGCCGAAGCCACACACCATGTGTTCATCAAAGTCCCAGGTTAGCTCCACACCTCCTGCTTCGGTGTATCGGTACGTTGGGGTCATCTGATTTCGCATGCGTCAGTACATTGGCATGTAACACTGCTTGAACAGAATCAAGCATGGCAGAAGAACCTTTTCATCCTGGGCGTCGTGAACCTGCTGCTCATGGCCATGATCTGCATGCACAAGTTTGTGATGAAAGGGTCATTAAGACCGGCCATGCCCCAAGGCTACGTAGTGACGGATACGTTATTAGTCGCGCGAGTCAGTGGAAAATTGTTTTAACCATGACAAGAAATAGGGACGACATTGGCCACGCGCGACGTGTGCACCACATCCACCCCAACGACAATAATTCATCTCTCGGTCAGCCGACATGCATTAAGGCAAATAAATACAGCCCAAAGGGAATCAATACACCCAGCTGCCCTGCGACACATAAAGGCACCCGGCAACGCAACGGCCTTTTCCACTAGATCGACTGTCAATCCCACGCATGGGGTTACCACTGCTAATCCCTCTCTGCAAACCCTGTGAGTGTTGTTTCCAGCACGCTCACCCTTTCAGCGCTTGTTGATCTGTCGTCTGGCATCGCAGCTCTCCTTTTTCTGAAACAGTGCACTGGACAGGCTATAAGATCAAGATGGATGTTTAGACAAAAAACAAGCAGCGGCAACCAGAAGTTACCTCTGAACCCAGCCAACTTTATCATCAAGCGCTACGTATCTGTTCGCTACCGTTTCAATCTTTTTATCGTCAGAATTGGTCGTATCGGTTCCTGGAAGAACCTCAACCGAATCTAGCAAATTTGCAAATCTGCCGCTTGGGTCATCTTCAGCCACCTCTCTCAAAGTCACGAGCTACCCCAAATGGCTTCCAAAAACCAGTGAATCCGGGATTAATTGCAAAGCGCCCATCTCACTGGAGGAGCCAGATCCGATGATTGGACCAAACAATGTCGTAATGCTTGGGGATCCAGGCAAACAAGAGATTAAAACAGGTGTTCGCGTACCCTCGTGGGCAGAACAAAGCAATGCATAAGGCAAATGGTTTTGACGGACTAACCTCATCTCAGTCTGTGAAGAACCCATCTCCACTCCTAACTCTTTTCTTCCGCAGTCGATGGCTTGGGAGAAATCTGCGGTGCCAGGAACAATATGGGGCATGTGCTCAATCACATCCACCCAGCCCCGAGAGCAGTTATTCCATCACCCGGGTCGCTGTGTGTGTCGCGTATTCATACCATAGTAAATGACGCCCTGGGCCACTGCCTTTGTGTATAACACGACGTATTTGCCGAGCCGGTAATTAACCAGGCAGGTATTTGCGAATGGGCTATATTAATTAGCCATCATGACGCACGCGCGGACGGGCTGGATTTCGGCAGCGCGTGGCTGCATGTCCCAAAAATCCGCGTCGCTCTAACAGGGCCTAATCTCCCATATTAAAATACTGTACCCAGGAACATATATTTCGGGACAGCAAACTAAATTGATGGCTGCTCTCAAACGGTACATCCAGACGACACAAATAAATACTCTAAAGAAACCTTGGAACTTTATCTAAAACTTATGTAAAGGGGCCAACTCAAAATTCTATGCCTAGCTAACTCATTTTTCAGATCTAAGCTTGCTGTCCAAATTGGACAGTGCAGTTTTTAACTGAACCAAGTTCAGTTTACAGCCATGATGCAGAACTAGATGCTAAAACTAACACCTTGTAGGGAGAGGTGATGCACCATTTTTACCTCGAATCAAAGGCTTCGCATATGCGCTTTGGCCGGATAAATAGATGATATCTCCCTTAACAGTATCCATGCCATGATGCAGAACTAGTATTTCCAAATTTCGCCAAATCACCACTCGAGCATTTCTAGAGGAAATTAATTGATTCTCTACATAGCATCTGCCCTACAATAGCTAATCCTTAAACAGAAAATTGGGCAAAGCGAGCACCACACATGTTTAACTGGGGTACATGTACATCCAACAAGGACACAAAACTAAGTAAAACCGAATGAAGCAACTGAAGAGTACCTCTTCCACGTTAGCCTTAGCCGCCGTCTCACTGCTCACGCACAGACACTCCGTCCGCCAGAGGTTGAATATCTGCAGAACCAGAAACATTACTCCTCCAAACCCATAGCAGAGAATTCGAGCCCGACCACACCCGGGCCACTACCCCCAAATCACAGAGACCACTCCTTCAAACATTTTTTGTGACTTTCATTCTCCATTACTACAAAAGGCAGAGAAACAAACATTTTTTGTGTTTTTCATTTTCTTTTGCTACAAAAGGCCGTAAAATGAACTAGCATTTTTGTGTGTGTTTTTTCCTGCGCGCGCTTCGAAAGACAATACATAGAGCAAACAAATGGAATCCCCTCGAGATCTTTACTTTCTCCGTGGTGATTTGTGAACACCGCTGCCAGCCTACATATATGAAGTAATTCTTAGAAAATGTATACGTGGAGTATCAATGGTTACTGTTTAAAATGATGAGAAAGATATATGTCTTGTGCGTGCAGATTGGTAATTAAATTTATTTTTTACAGTTGATTGGCAATTCCTGTTATTCAATCTAGTCTAGAATGTGAAAAAAGACAAGGAGCATATGCACCTTGATTCCCACAGGTGAAGATACACTGCTAGCTTAGCTCAATCAGAATACTATGGTTTCTATAAAACTGTAGTTTTGAAAACTGTGAGGTGTTTGGCTAAACCAACAACAGTAGTTTCATATTCACTTGTATTCCTGATACAATGTTTTTTTCTAACTTCTAGACAAAGAGGTCCAGACCTCTTTTTTCTCAAACTGAAAGCTTGGTTTGTAACTCACAATTATCAACATGGCAAACTAGGCCTCTGCATAGCATGCTCCACACTAGTTAAACATGATGCTGAATTTTTCGAATACTGCGGTATTTTAAAAATTACACTGCCAATCTAGGCCTTACTGCATATAAGTTTCATAATGTAATTTCGTCCAAAGCATTGAGATTCAGAGATCAGGGGACGATAGGATGAGGTACCTCTCTGAGCTGAGCAGGGGTGACGAATAATGTAATTTCGTCCAAAGCATTAATATAGCGGACGCGGCTAATCTGCACCCGAGCTCATATGCTCCCGCATGAACAGTAAAATCGAAAAAAATTCATAAAAAAATCAAAAAATTCCAAATTTTTTTGAGAGAAACATTCACAAAAGTTCTAAGTGCCTGCAAAAATTCGTCATGAAATCACATTCCTAGAAGGCGTGGCAAAAAAACAAAAATAGTACTCTGAAAAAGCTACTTTCAAATGCATTTTGAAGCACTGAATTTGTTTTTTTTGCCACGCCTTACAGGAATGTGATTTCATGATGAAATTTTGCAGGCACTTAGAACTTTTGTCAATGTTTCTCTCAAAAAAAAATTGGAATTTTTTGAATTTTTTTCGATTTTTTCGATTTTACTATTCATGCGGGAGCATATGAGCTCGGGTGCAGAATGGACTTTTCGTAATATAGCATGCTACCAGTACCTGCAAAATTTCACACAATCAGCAAAAACACTACCTAACACCTGTACAGAACCATGCCCGTACATCTGTTCTCATTTTCACATGGTTTGTCCTGCCTTCAGAAACTACCATAGGAGGCCATGTGAAGCTCATAAACAGGCAGGGACTGAACTAGACGGTTCTAAATGATCCATGACTCAGCCAGCATGGACTCTTGTTTAACAAAAAATGGCAGTTTCTGCCATGGAGGGCACATGCATACTGCACATATGTTAAGTTCGCAGGCTAAACATTTTCCCTTATGCTCAGGCTAATTAACCGGAGGCATATGCCAAGGAGCTAGAGGCCGGTTTCCATGTCGGCAAGTCGGATTGGCGAGGTTAGCTATTGGTCTTGCATGTGTTTCTTAACGATGTTGTCCTGCGAAGGGTGGTGGTGAAGTGACGAGTTTAGTCATCGGCTATGTCTCCGACCAATAAAGCCCAGCCAGTTTTGGCTTCGTCGCGGTGCTAGTGAGGTATTTGCCCCTAGCTTTGTCTGGCTAGATCTAGGGTGTTCTTTTTGACCCTGTTCGTCGCTTTCTTCTTCGTTGCGGCGGTGTGTTCGCTAAACCGTGGTCACCGACGTCTTCTATCTTACACCCATGCCTTCCTGGCTACTTCAACAATGTGTTCATGGCTCCGATGGTGATCCTTCCGAGGATTCACTCCACCTGCTGAGTGGACTGATCACAAGAGTTTGGGCCGTGAAATTCAATGAAGTGATCCATATGTTGATTCAACAAGCCAAGCATATTCAAAGTTTCTTGAATAACCTACATGGAGGGTCATATTGCAGATTTCCTATATGTATATGTTTCCCAACAACACCAAATAAGAGAGTAAAATACAAATCTGCTTTGTTACTTATGTAATGGAGGGTCCAACTCCAACATCTTCTTTGATTCATGAAGCTACTATGGTCACTACTCACGTTTTCATGATAGAAAGGTGCTCCCCTTTATTTTGTGACAACCACTGGAATATCACAGAATGATCTAATGAGCGTCATAACCTATCCAACCTGCAGTCAATTAGACTACATGGTCTTTCCTTGCGGCATGCCTTACTATTCCATTAACGTCTTTCACTTGATGAGTCATGCATTTTTCAAAGCATTAGTATGGAGGGCTATAGTTTTCGGCGTGGTGTAAAGTGAAGATTGGAAGGGAGGTATAGAGCGAAATCCCTGTCCGGAGTATTCCAAAGGTGTAACTGTTGGGGAACGCAGTAATTTCAAAAATTTTCCTACGCACACGCAAGATCATGGTGATGCACAGCAACGAGAGGGGAGAGTGTTGTCTACGTACCAACGCAGACCGACTGCGGAAGCGATCACACAACGTAGAGGAAGTAGTCGTACGTCTTCTTCCCGATCCGACCGATCCAAGCACCGTTACTCCGGCACCTCCGAGTTCTTAGCACACGTTCAGCTCGATGAAGTTCCTCGGACTCCGATCCAGCAAAGCGTCGAGGAAGAGTTTTGTCAGCACGACGGCGTGATGACGATCTTGATGTACTACCGACACAGGGCTTCGCCTAAGCACTACAACGGTATGATCGAGGTGGAATTTGGTGGCAGGGGGCACCGCACACGGCTAAGGAACGATCTCAAGGATCAAGTTGTGTGTCTATGGGGTGCCCCCTGCCCCCGTATATATATGTTGGAGGAGGGGGGCTGGCCGGCCAAGATAGAGGAGGCGCAGGGGGAGTCCTACTCCTCCCCTCCAATCCTATTCCAACTAGGACTCTTGGGGGGGAAAGGAGAGAGAGGGGGCCGGCCCACCTCTCCTAGTCCTACTAGGACTTGGGGAAGGGGGGGCGCCGGCTAGGCTTGTGGGCTGCCTCTTCTCTCTTTTCCACTAAGGCCCAATAGGCCCATTAGCCTCCCGGGGGGTTCCGGTAACCCTCCCGGTATTCCGGTAAAATCCCGATTTCATCCGGAACACTTCCTATGTCCAAACATAGGCTTCCAATATATCAATCTTTACGTCTCGACCATTTCGAGACTCCTCGTCATGTCCGTGATCTCATCCGGGACTCCGAACAACCTTCGGTACATCAAAATGCATAAACTCATAATAACTGTCATCGTAACGTTAAGCGTGCGGACCCTACGGTTCGAGAACAATGTAGACATGACCGAGACACGTCTCCGGTCAATAACCAATAGCGGGACCTGGATGCCCATATTGGCTCCTACATATTCTACGAAGATCTTTATCGGTCAGACCGCATAACAACATACGTTGTTCCCTTTGTCATCGGTATGTTACTTGCCCGAGATTCGATCGTCGGTATCCAATACCTAGCTCAATCTCATTACCGGCAAGTCTCTTTACTCGTTCCGTAATACATCATCTCACAACTAACTTATTAGTTGCAGTGCTTGCAAGGCTTATGTGATGTGCATTACCGAGAGGGCCCAGAGATACCTCTCCGACAATCGGAGTGACAAACCCTAATCTCGAAATACGCCAACCCAACATCTACCATTGGAGACACCTGTAGTACTCCTTTATAATCACCCAGTTACGTTGTGACGTTTGGTAGTACCCAAAGTGTTCCTCCGGTAAACGGGAGTTGCATAATCTCATAGTTATAGGAACATGTATAAGTCATGAAGAAAGCAATAGCAACATACTAAACGATCGGGTGCTAAGCTAATGGAATGGGTCATGTCAATCAGATCATTCTACTAATGATGTGACCTCGTTAATCAAATAACAACTCCTTGTTCATGGTTAGGAAACATAACCATCTTTGATTAACGAGCTAGTCAAGTAGAGGCATACTAGTGACACTCTGTTGGTCTATGTATTCACACATGTATTATGTTTCCGGTTAATACAATTCTAGCATGAATAATAAACATTTATCATGATATAAGGAAATAAATAATAACTTTATTATTGCCTCTAGGGCATATTTCCTTCAGTCTCCCACTTGCACTAGAGTCAATAATCTAGATTACACAGTAATGATTCTAACACCCATGGAGCCTTGGTGCTGATCATGTTTTGCTCGTGGAAGAGGCTTAGTCAACGGGTCTGCAACATTCAGATCCGTATGTATCTTGCAAATCTCTATGTCTCCCACCTGGACTAAATCCCGGATGGAGTTGAAGCGTCTCTTGATGTGTTTGGTCCTCTTGTGAAATCTGGATTCCTTTGCCAAGGCAATTGCACCAGTATTGTCACAAAAGATTTTCATTGAACCCGATGCACTAGGTATGACACCTAGATCGGATATGAACTCCTTCATCCAGACTCCTTCGTTTGCTGCTTCCGAAGCAGCTATGTACTCCGCTTCACATGTAGATCCCGCTACGACGCTTTGTTTTGAACTGCACCAACTGACAGCTCCACCGTTTAAAGTAAACACGTATCCGGTTTGCGATTTAGAATCGTCCGGATCAGTGTCAAAGCTTGCATCAACGTAACCTCTTACGGTGAGCTCTTTGTCACCTCCATATACGAGAAACATATCCTTAGTCCTTTTCAGGTATTTCAGGATGTTCTTGACCGCTGTCCAGTGATCCATTCCAGGATTACTTTGGTACCTCCCTGCTAAACTTATAGCAAGGCACACATCAGGTCTGGTACACAGCATTGCATACATGATAGAGCCTATGGCTGAAGCATAGGGAACATCTTTCATTTTCTCTCTATCTTCTGCAGTGGTCGGGCATTGAGTCTTACTCAACTTCACACCTTGTAGCACAGGCAAGAACCCTTTCTTTGCTTGATCCATCTTGAACTTCTTCAAAATTTTGTCAAGGTATGTGCATTGTGAAAGTCCAATTAAGCGTTTTGATCTATCTCTATAGATCTTTATGCCTAATATGTATGCAGCTTCCCCGAGGTCTTTCATCGAAAAACTTTTATTCAAGTATCCCTTTATGCTATCCAGAAATTCTATATCATTTCCAATTAGCAATATGTCATCCACATATAATATCAGAAATGCTACAGAGCTCCCACTCACTTTCTTGTAAATACAGGCTTCTCCAAAAGTCTGTATAAAGCCAAATGCTTTGATCACACTATCAAAGCGTTTATTCCAACTCCGAGATGCTTGCACCAGTCCATAAATGGATCGCTGGAGTTTGCATACTTTGTTAGCTCCTTTTGGATCGACAAAACCTTCTGGTTGTACCATATACAACTCTTCTTCCAGAAATCCATTCAGGAATGCAGTTTTCACATCCATCTGCCATATTTCATAATCATAAAATGCGGCAATTGCTAACATAATTCTGACGGACTTAAGCATCGCTACGGGTGAGAAGGTCTCATCGTAGTCAACCCCTTGAACTTGTCGAAAACCTTTTGCGACAAGTCGAGCTTTATAAACAGTAACATTACCGTCAGCGTCAGTCTTTTTCTTGAAGATCCATTTATTCTCAATTGCTTGCCGATCATCGGGCAAGTCAACCAAAGTCCATACTTTGTTCTCATACATGGATCCCATCTCAGATTTCATGGCCTCAAGCCACTTTGCGGAATCTGGGCTCACCATCGCTTCTTCATAGTTCGTAGGTTCATCATGATCTAGCATCATGACTTCCAGAACTGGATTACCGTACCACTCTGGTGCGGATCTCACTCTGGTTGATCTACGTGGTTCAGTAGTATCTTGATCTGAAGCTTCATGATCATCATCATTAGCTTCCTCACTGATTGGCATAGGTGTCGCAGAAACAGTTTTCTGTGATGTACTATTTTCCAATAAGGGAGCAGGTATAGTTACCTCGTCAAGTTCTACTTTCCTCCCACTCACTTCTTTCGAGAGAAACTCCTTCTCTAGAAATGATCCATTCTTAGCAACGAATGTCTTGCCTTCGGATCTGTGATAGAAGGTATACCCAACAGTTTCCTTTGGGTATCCTATGAAGACACATTTCTCCGCTTTGGGTTCGAGCTTATCAGGTTGAAGCTTTTTCACATAAGCATCGCAGCCCCAAACTTTAAGAAACGACAACTTTGGTTTCTTGCCAAACCATAGTTCATAAGGCGTCGTCTCAACGGATTTTGATGGTGCCCTATTTAACGTGAATGCGGCCGTCTCTAAAGCATAACCCCAAAACGATAGCGGTAAATCAGTAAGAGACATCATAGATCGCACCATATCTAGTAAAGTACGATTACGACGTTCGGACACACCATTACGCTGTGGTGTTCCGGGTGGAGTGAGTTGCGAAACTATTCCACAATTTTTCAAATGTACACCGAACTCGTAACTCAAATATTCTCCTCCACGATCAGATCGTAGAAACTTTATTTTCTTGTTACGATGATTTTCAACTTCACTCTGAAATTCCTTGAACTTTTCAAATGTTTCAGACTTATGTTTCATTAAGTAGATATACCCATATCTGCTTAAATCATCTGTGAAGGTGAGAAAATAACGATATCCGCCACGAGCCTCAATATTCATCGGACCACATACATCGGTATGTATGATTTCCAACAAATCTGTTGCTCTCTCCATAGTACCGGAGAACGGTGTTTTAGTCATCTTGCCTATGAGGCACGGTTCGCAAGTACCAAGTGATTCATAATCAAGTGATTCCAAAAGCCCATCAGTATGGAGTTTCTTCATGCGCTTTACACCGATATGACCTAAACGGCAGTGCCACAAATAAGTTGCACTATCATTATTAACTTTGCATCTTTTGGCTTCTACATTATGAATATGTGTATTACTATCCTCGAGATTCAACAAGAATAGACCACTCTTCAAAGGTGCATGACCATAAAAGATATTACTCATATAAATAGAACAACCATTATTCTCTGATTTAAATGAATAACCGTCTCGCATTAAACAAGATCCAGATATAATGTTCATGCTCAACGCTGGCACCAAATAACAATTATTTAGGTCTAATATTAATCCCGAAGGTAGATGTAGAGGTAGCGTGCCGATCGCGATCACATCGACTTTGGAACCGTTTCCCACGCGCATCGTCACCTCGTCCTTTGCTAGTGTCCTCTTATTCCGTAGTCCCTGTTTCGAGTTGCAAATATTAGCAACAGAACCAGTATCAAATACCCAGGTGCTACTGCGAGCTCTAGTAAGGTACACATCAATAACATGTATATCACATATACCTTTGCTCACTTTGCCATCCTTCTTATCCGCCAAATACTTGGGGCAGTTCCGCTTCCAGTGACCAGTCTGCTTGCAGTAGAAGCACTCAGTTTCAGGCTTAGGTCCAGACTTGGGTTTCTTCTCCTGAGCAGCAACTTGCTTGCTGTTCTTCTTGAAGTTTCCCTTCTTCTTCCCTTTGCCCTTTTTCTTGAAACTAGTGGTTTTGTTAACCATCAACACTTGATGCTCCTTCTTGATTTCTACCTCCGCAGCTTTCAGCATTGCGAAGAGCTCGGGCATAGTCTTGTTCATCCCTTGCATATTATAGTTCATCACGAAGCTCTTGTAGCTTGGTGGCAGTGATTGGAGAATTCTGTCAATGACGCAGTCATCTGGAAGATTAACTCCCATCTGAATCAAGTGATTATTATACCCAGACATCTTGAGTATATGCTCACTGACAGAACTGTTCTCCTCCATCTTACAGCTATAGAACTTATTGGAGACTTCATATCTCTCAATTCGGGCATTTGCTTGAAATATTAACTTCAACTCCTGGAACATCTCATATGCTCCATGACGTTCAAAACGTCGTTGAAGTCTCGATTCTAAGCCGTAAAGCATGGCACACTGAACTATCGAGTAGTCATCAGCTTTGCTCTGCCAGACGTTCATAACATCTGGCGTTGCTCCAGCAGCAGGCCTGTCACCCAGCGGTGCTTACAGGACGTAATTCTTCTGTGCAGCAATGAGGATAATCCTCAGTTTACGGACCCAGTCCGTGTAATTGCTACCATCATCTTTCAACTTTGCTTTCTCAAGGAACGCATTAAAATTCAACGGAACAACAGCACGAGCCATCTATCTACAAGTAACATAAACAAGCAAGATACTATCAGGTACTAAGTTCATGATAAGTTTAAGTTCAGTTAATCAAATTACTTAGGAACTCCCACTTAGATAGACATCCCTCTAATCCTCTAAGTGATCACGTGATCCAAATCAACTAAACCATAACCGATCATCACGTGAGATGGAGTAGTTTTCAATGGTGAACATCGTCATGTTGATCATATCTATTATATGATTCACGCTCGACCTTTCGGTCTCTGTGTTCCGAGGCCATGTCTGCATATGCTAGGCTCGTCAAGTATAACCTGAGTATTCTGCGTGTGCAAAACTGGCCTGCACCCGTTGTAGATGGACGTAGAGCTTATCACACCCGATCATCACGTGGTGTCTGGGCACGACGAACTTTGGCAACGGTGCATACTCAGGGAGAACACTTCTTGATAATTTAGTGAGAGATCATCTTATAATGCTACCGTCAATCAAAGCAAGATAAGATGCATAAAAGGATAAACATCACATGCAATCAATATAAGTGATATGATATGGCCATCATCATCTTGTGCTTGTGATCTCCATCTCCGAAGCACCGTCATGATCACCATCGTCACCGGCGCGACACCTTGATCTCCATCGTAGCATCGTTGTCGTCTCGCCAATCTTATGCTTCCACGACTATTACTACCGTTTAGTAATCTAGTAAAGCATTACATCGCGATTGCATTGCATACAATAAAGCGACAACCATATGGCTCCTGCCAGTTGCCGATAACTTAGTTACAAAACATGATCATCTCATACAATAAAATCAGCATCATGCTTTGACCATATCACATCACAACATACCCTGCAAAAACAAGTTAGACGTCCTCTACTTTGTTGTTGCAAGTTTTACGTGGCTGCTACGGGCTTAAGTAAGAACTCATCTCACCTACGCATCAAAACCACAACGATAGTTCGTCAAATAGACTCCGTTTTAACCTTCTCAAGGACCGGGCGTAGTCACACTTGGTTCAACTAAAGTTGGAGAGACAGTCTTCCGCAAGCCATCTATGTGCAAAGCACGTCGAGGGAACCGGTCTCGCGTAAGAGTACGCGTAAGGTTGGTCCGGATCGTCTCAGCCAACAATACCGCCAAACCAAAGTATGACATGCTGGTAGGCAGTATGACTTGTATCGCCCACAACTCACTTGTGTTCTACTCGTGCATATAACATCAAACCATAAAACCTAGGCTCGGATGCCACTGTTGGGGAACGCAGTAATTTCGAAAATTTTCCTACGCACACGCAAGATCATGGTGATGCACAGCAACGAGAGGGGAGAGTGTTGTCTACGTACCAACGCAGACCGACTGCGGAAGCGATCACACAACGTAGAGGAAGTAGTCATACGTCTTCTTCCCGATCCGACCGATCCAAGTACCGTTACTCCGGCACCTCCGAGTTCTTAGCACACGTTCAGCTCAATGACGTTCCTCGGGCTCCGATCCAGCAAAGCGTCTAGGAAGAGTTTTGTCAGCACGACGGCGTGATGATGATCTTGATGTACTACCGACGCAGGGCTTCGCCTAAGCACTACAACGGTATGATCGAGGTGGAATTTGGTGGCAGGGGGCACCGCACACGGCTAAGGAACGATCTCAAGGATCAAGTTGTGTGTCTATGGGGTGCCCCTGCCCCCGTATATATATGTTGGAGGAGGGGGGCTGGCCGGCCAAGATAGAGGAGGCGCAGGGGGAGTCCTACTCCCACCGGGAGTAGGACTCCTCCCCTCCAATCCTATTCCAACTAGGACTCTTGGGGGGGAAAGGAGAGAGAGGGGGCCGGCCCACCTCTCCTAGTCCTACTAGGACTTGGGGAAGGGGGGGGGGGGGGCGCCGGCTAGGCTTGTGGGCTGCCTCTTCTCTCTTTTCCACTAAGGCCCAATAGGCCCATTAGCCTCCCGGGGGGTTCCGGTAACCCTCCCGGTATTCCTGTAAAATCCCGATTTCATCCGGAACACTTCCTATGTCCAAACATAGGCTTCCAATATATCAATCTTTACGTCTCGACCATTTCGAGACTCCTCGTCATGTCCGTGATCTCATCCGGGACTCCGAACAACCTTCGGTACATCAAAATGCATAAACTCATAATAACTGTCATCGTAACGTTAAGCGTGCGGACCCTACGGTTCGAGAACAATGTAGACATGACCGAGACACGTCTCCGGTCAATAACCAATAGCGGGACCTGGATGCCCATATTGGCTCCTACATATTCTACGAAGATCTTTATCGGTCAGACCGCATAACAACATACGTTGTTCCCTTTGTCATCGGTATGTTACTTGCCCGAGATTCGATCGTCGGTATCCAATACCTAGTTCAATCTCGTTACCGGCAAGTCTCTTTACTCGTTCCGTAATACATCATCTCACAACTAACTTATTAGTTGTAGTGCTTGCAAGGCTTATGTGATGTGCATTACCGAGAGGGCCCAGAGATACCTCTCCGACAATCGGAGTGACAAACCCTAATCTTGAAATACGCCAACCCAACATCTACCATTGGAGACACCTGTAGTACTCCTTTATAATCACCCAGTTACGTTGTGACGTTTGGTAGTACCCAAAGTGTTCCTCCGGTAAACGGGAGTTGCATAATCTCATAGTTATAGGAACATGTATAAGTCATGAAGAAAGCAATAGCAACATACTAAACGATCGGGTGCTAAGCTAATGGAATGGGTCATGTCAATCAGATCATTCTACTAATGATGTGACCTCGTTAATCAAATAACAACTCCTTGTTCATGGTTAGGAAACATAACCATCTTTGATTAACGAGCTAGTCAAGTAGAGGCATACTAGTGACACTCCGTTGGTCTATGTATTCACACATGTATTATGTTTCCGGTTAATACAATTCTAGCATGAATAATAAACATTTATCATGATATAAGGAAATAAATAATAACTTTATTATTGCCTCTAGGGCATATTTCCTTCAGTAACCTATCTAGGCAATGAAAAAGGGGCATGTACTTCAATTAAAGGAGAGACATGTTGGTTTACCAAACCCGAACTCAATGTCAGATGTTCCCTAGGTCTGAAGGGATCCAGTACCCAACTGCGGGAATCTCCCGGACTTGCGTATTTGGAGGTCCAGAGGCGGCATCGAGCATCACTCATGGTGCATCAGCAGGTGCAGGAGGAAGACGATGGAATTCCTCGGGTACTCGTAAGTACATTTGTTTTTGGGAATGCCTAGGGCACATCTAGATGTATCCTAGTTATTGCACATCTAAGTGACTCAATTAAGCATCAAAAGAAAAAGAAAAAAAATAAAGTAGCCACAGGAATCTCTATGTAAGATCAGTGACATAGGACTTAGATGTGCAATACTTATGGCACATCTAGATGTGCTTTAGCAAAACTGTTTTTATTTTCTTAAAAACAATGTCTTTATCATGGTGTTTTTTTTTTGACATATGACCTTCAAACTTTGCGCAAAGAAAAAAAAGGAACCATCTATTATTGGATAGATTTTCTTCTTTAGAATTTTCCTATTATTGGATAGATTTTTTTAGGGGTATTACCAAGTTTTATTACTCAAAATCCACATGGAGTGGGATTACAAAAGGATCATGTGGATGGACCATCCAAACATGCCGTCCCTGATCAAGATAATTTGAAAACTTGGCTAACCTATCGTCGTCACTATTAGCTGCTCGGCCTTCAAAGGTAAAAATACAATTAAACATAGATGTACTTCTGATCTTAGTGATGATACTGCTATATGACCCATTGCTTCCATTCTGAATATCACTCACCACTTGCTTCTAATCGGAAGCTACGACGAAGTCATGTACCCTCAAGTCATCTGTCAATGAGAGAGCCTCTCTCGGCATGCTATGTATTCCATCGTTGCCACATCAATTATGCCATGTTGGGACAGGACAGGTACATGATCGAGTTTTGTGTTCAAAAAAAAGTACATGGTCGAGTTGAGACAGGAGATGTGATCTTTTTTTTTGAGGATCAGACAGGAGATGTGATCGATACGTGATCGAGTTGGAACGACACCGGCCCGGCCCACATAGGCCACCCTTCGCATATCCCACCAATTTTTTGCCTCCCCAGTTCGAAAACTCCCCAGAAGCCAGCCCCGAACAGAGGGCGATGTCCTTGTCTTCCTCTCAACAGCATCTCGTTGCCGTGTCCTTGATTGTCTTTGCCGTTGCCGAGAACTACTCTCGGCGTATATGTGTTTGCCGAGTGCCCATGATTTGTCCCTCAGCTAAGAGCCAAACACTCGGTGTACGTTAAAATTCCAGTAGTATATTTGTGGTAAGTGTAAGCAACTTCATTTTTTTACGGTAGAAACTTCATATTTGAAATTGAGCTATGATGCTTTAATTAGGTCGTGGGATTACATAATTAATAGATAAAAAACGAAATCAAAAGAAAAAGGTGTTCCTGTAAGGGTCGGTCACTCCTGCCAGATCTGGCTCCTGGCCAGATCTGGCTGCCGGCCGCTCCTGCCATAGGAGCTTGTTTGGGGCGGAAAGAGGGGGTCTTTGCTGCCCCTTCACCGGTTGACGATGTCGGTGTGCGGCGGCGGCGGTTGAGGGGTGGTCTCGGATGCCGGGGCGGCGGCCTCGGTGGTGGGAGACGTGATGCTCGTGGGCGGAGCTCGCAGCTCGGATGTTGGCCGGTTACCATGGTCGTGCGGGCGGCGTGGTAGCTTGGGCATGACGGTCGGTGGCGGTGGTTCTGCAGCGTGCTTGCGACACTCCGTCTCGGAGGCGAAGAGGGCTTGCCGGGTGAAAACTCTTTCTGGCTTTGCCAGGTCGGCAGCGGCGGCGCCTACGGGCGTCGTATCCTTCTTGAAGGCATCGCCATGGTTCCTCTTCCTCCTCCATGTTGCTCCGAGGGACACCTCGATCCCTGGATCAGACGGTGGCGGTACTTAGGTGCCATGACCTTGTTGAAGGCTCCGCCTTGGAGTAATCGGTTCGTCGTGGACAGCTCCGACTCTTCGCCGTGATTCGTTCACGGTTGAGGCACCCAGCGACTTCGAGCGGCGATCTCTCTTCCTTCCTGTAGATGGCTTGGAGTTGTGTTGGGTGGTGTAGCTGTTCCCAACATTCTTGTATCTTGCCCTGTGTGTGTTGGTGTGGAGTTGTATGAGGTTGGTTGTAACTGGATCATTGCTTTATATATAAAGCGGGGCGAAAGCCTTTTTTGGTAAGGGTCGGTCACATATGGCTTTCAGACTCTTTTTTGAGCTGTATGGGGCCTTGAGAGTTTGCACAAAGAGGAAAAAGAAAAAACCCTCGACATGCGTACACCACCGTGGCCCACGAATCCCATGTAGTCCATGCAGCGCGTCCTCATTGTTTCTTGCCCTAGACGCCTCTCGATAGCTCGCTCAAAAACTCCCAACCCTTAACAAATATATCCACGCTGAGGGGAATAAGGGTTCCCCGAAAAACTAGGAGCCCCTGCGGAGGCGATTAGGGTTTTGGTGAAAAAACGTCGGCCGCCGATCCTTGTCGGCCGGACGCATCTCTCGTTTTGGTCCGGTGATGGCGACGTCTACGGATCCAAGTGGCAGCGCAAGGGGGCAGCAGTCGCCTCGCGCGGCAAGGGCAGGGCTGGAGGAGGCTATGGGAAAGTTGGATCTCACGGAGGAAGAAGCCACCCCCTGGTGGTGGATGATCTTGACGAGGGAGTCCAGCAAAAGTGGGCAATCGCTGGTAAAGTTCTGCATCGGAATTTTTTGCATATACAGACTATTGCTAGCGCTTTGAGGCCGGCCTGGGGGAACCCCAGGGGCTTGTTCTTCAAGTCGGTGGGGGAGAACTGCTTCGTGGCAGAGTTTGAGAACCGCCGTGATCGTGATCGCGTGCGGGAAGGATCTCCATGTCATGTGAGTCGGCACGCGGTAATCTTGGCAGAGTTTGAAGATTACATGAGGCCGTCAGATCTTAAGTTTGAGAAACTGCAGTTGTGGGCTAGGGTTCTTAACCTGCCTTTTAACTTGCGATCGGATTCTTGGGGAAAAGCGATTGCTAAACAAATAGACAAGGATGCAACCTCAGTACAGTTTGATACTGTAGGAGGTTTTCTGAGAGCTAGGGTTACGATTGATGTGAGTAAACCCTTATGCAGATGGATTTTGATTGATTCGTCAAAGAGGAAGTCTAGGGACTGGTATGACATCCAATATGAACAAGTCCCGAACTTCTGTTTTTCGTGTGGTCGTCTAGGCCACTCTGACCTGGTTTGTCCTACCCCGGGAACTCGCGATGAAAACGGAGACTTGCCCTTCAACACAAGCCTGCGGGCGCCCGAGGATTGGAAAGCTTCTGGCTCGAGTGATGGTTCTTTCAAGGAACCTCAGAACTCCACATCTAACAAGAAAGATGCATCATCCTCAAGCAATAAAGCACCTACTTATGCTGAAGTCACATCCCCAGTTAAGAGGAGAGATAACACAAAAAGAAAGGGTGGACCTCAGTCAGGGAAAGTTTATCGTAAGGTTGATCCGCTGGCTTTGCCTAGTAAAGAAAGCAATCAGATTAATGGTGGTGCCCCTACTGATATGGTGATTTTTCAAGCGCAGAAAAGTGATGGCGCAGTTGATCTGAATGAAGATGTACATGGTGAGGCTAATGGTTCAGAACCTGATCCCAAAAAGAAGAAACCTACACCTCCATCTTCTGAAAACTCGGCAGCGGCTGCAGGTCAGCCCTGCTAGGGTCAATGAGATGCCTAAGTTGGAACTGCCGGGGGGCTTGGGAACCCTGAGGCAGTTCGAGAGCTTTGCAATCTCGTGAAGCAAGAAGGGCCCGCGCTGCTCTTTGTCATGGAGACTAAGATCAGGGCAAAGAGGGTGGAAAGTTTGCAGTCTAACCTGAGGTTTGCGGGGTGTTTTGCGGTGGATAGTTCCGGTTTAAGTGGAGGTATTGGCCTTTTCTGGTCAAGAGAAGTGAATGTTGAGTTAAAGAATTTCAGTTCTAGCCATATTGATGTACGGGTTCGGAAAGCTGATTTGTCTGGCCCTGAGTGGAGGTTTACGGGGTTCTACGGTGAACCGAGGAGTGAAGATAGACACCATAGCTGGAGGTGTTTGAGGACTTTGCATGCGATCCCACATCAAGCATGGTTATGTCTAGGAGATTTTAATGAGACCTTATTTGGCACAGAGCATTTTAGTCGGGCTGCGAGGCCGGAATGGCAGATGCATGCGTTTCAGGAAGCGGTGGAGGACTGCTCTCTGCAAGATCTTGGCTACATGGGGTTGCCTTATACATGGGATAACAGGCAGGCGGGCAGTTCGAATGTAAAAGCCCGGCTTGACAGAGGACTGGCGAACGAAGCTTTCTTACAAATGTTTGATCATGTACGAGTTCGTCATATGAGTATGGTGGAATCAGATCATTGTTTGGTCTTGGTTCAGACTCAAGAGGTACAATTTAGAAGGGGACCGAAACCTTTTCGGTACGAGGATGTTTGGCAGTCCCATGTGGATTACGATAAGTTTGTCGCGGAGGCGTGGCGTAGAAGCTGCACTGGTCAGGGACTTGCCGGGATTCAAGCCACTTTAACTCAGCTTCAAAGCGAGCTGGGGAATTGGGGCGCCCGTGAGTTTGGTTGTCTTGCCAAGACAGTAAAGAAACTGCAAAAAAAAAACTGGAGATTTTGAGGCAGCAGTCTATTGGCAGAGGACCATCTGAGGAGGAGAAAGCTACGGTGCTCAAACTTCGTGAAGCACTAAGGCAAGAGGAGATATGGATTAGGCAGCGGTCCCGTGTACCTTGGCTGCGCAAAGGTGATCGGAACACAGCATATTACCATGCACAAGCAGCACAACGGAAGCGGCTGAATAGGATTGCCAATCTCAGACGATCAGATGGCTCTTTTTGCCAATCTGAAGATGAAGATAAGGCGGAGGTGCAGACGTTCTATCAGAATTTATATACTTCTCAAGGTGTGCATGATATGAGCGAGCTGCTGCAATTTGTTCCGGAGCGTGTTAACGGAAATATGAATGCATTCCTGGATAAACCTTTCGAGCCAGAGGAGGTCCGTACTGCATTATTCCAGATGTCTCCTTCCAAGGCTCCGGGCGTTGATGGGTTTACAACAGGATTTTTTCAACGGCACTGGAACCTAGTTCAAGGTGATTTGGTGCCAGCGATACTTGGCTTTCTGAATGGTGGTGACTTACCGGTGGGTTTCAATGATACATCGATTACTCTTATCCCTAACGTGAAAAATCCACAGTCTATATCTAAATTCCGTCCCATCTCTTTGTGCCCAGTGCCCTATAAGATCGGGGCCAAAATGATAACTAACCGCTTGAAAGAGATTATGGATGCAGTTGTGGGAGAGGAACAGAGTGCTTTCGTTCCCGAACGCTTGATTACTAATAATGTGGTGGTCGCTTTTGAAAGTGTCCATACTATGAGACGGCGGAAGAAAGGGGGGAACTATACTTGTGCTATCAAGTTGGACATGGTGAAGGCCTACGACCGTGTTGAATGACATTATTTGGAGGCAATCATGCTCAAGCTTGGTTTTAGCAGTAATTTTGTGAACTTGATCACGCGATGTGTAACTTCGGTCAGGTTTTCGGTGAGAGTGAATGGTGAACTACAACCATATTTCACACCCTCGTGTGGTTTGAGACAAGGGGACCCTGTGTCACCCTTCCTTTTTCTCCTGTGTGCAGAAGGCCTTACTTCCCTTCTCAACTTCTATGGCCCTACTGTTGATAGAGGCATAAGGGTTTCCTTTCGAGCATCGTGGGTTAGTCACTTGTTATTTGCCGATGATTGCCTCATTTTCATCAGTGCAATAGAGGAGAGTGCACACAGACTGAATGAGATCCTGCATATATACGCGCTATGCTCCGGACAGTCTGTGAACAGAGACAAAAGTGCTGTTTTCTTCTCACCCAATACTCCCGCTGCTAGAAGGCAAGCTTTGAAGTTAGTCCTGGGTATTATGGTTGAGGCGTTCAGCGGTTAATATTTGGGTTTACCAACAGCAGTTGGAAGGATTACTAGTGACACTTTTGATCATATTGGGGAGAGATCTAGGAGTTTCATGAATGGATGGGTTGAGAGGCTTCTGGCTTGCGCTGGAAGAGAAGCACTTATCAAGTCAGTCATTCAAGCCATCCCGACGTTCAGCATGAGTTGTTTCAGACTTACAAAAAAGGTCTGTAAGAGTCTTACTTCCTCTATGGCAAAATTTTGGTGGAGTGGTTCCCTCGATCGTAGCTCGTTGCATTGGGTGGCATGGGACAAACTTGCATCTCCAAAAGCCCAAGGTGGCATGGGTTTTCATGATCTTGAGTTGTTCAATTTGTCCCTATTAGGTAAACATGGCTGTAGATTTATTACAAATCCCAATTCGCTCTGTGCACGGGTCATGAAGGGGCGATACTTCCCTGATTGTGAGTTTATGGATGCTTCTGTTATACACTCATCTTTGGTGATCTGGCGAGCCATTGTGGCAGGTAAGGACGCGCTCACAACAGGTTTGATCAAAAGAGTTGGCGATGGAACTACCATCTCCATTTGGGAGGATCGTTGGATTCCGGGTCTGCCCACTTTGTCCCCTTCGGTTATACCTGGGGGTACAACACTTGCTACTGTTGATCAACTCATTGATTCTGAAAATTGGACATGGCGGCAAGAGTTGGTCAGGCAGTTTTTTATCCTACCAGAGGCCGAAGCTATCCTGAATATTCCTTTGCGCCATGGTGGTGGTGATGATTTTCAAGCATGGGCTCCTGAAAGAAGTGGTGTCTATTCTGTTAAATCCGCGTACCGTGCTCTCGTGACTCGGAAAGAGCGTACTGCTCTAGAGGAAGGGACGGTGACCAAGACCTCACAGACCGATGAACAGATGTGGAAACTACTTTGGAAGCTCAAGGTTTTGCCGAAGGTGCGTGTATTCTGGTGGCGGGTTGTCCGTGGTAGTTTACCAGATGAGTGCACCATTCGGCGTCATCATATCAAAGTCATCAATAGATGCAATGTATGTCTTGCGATGGATGAGGATTTGATGCACGCCCTAGTGCATTGCTCTCATGCCAAGTTGTTTTGGGAACAAGCGCATGCGCTATTTGGCATCCGAAGACCTCGCTTGCACCCAAATACATGGTCACATGATATTCTATGTGATGCGCAATTTTCTGACAAGGAGAGGGCTGTGATGATCTCGGTCATGTGGTCTATCTGGCACTCTAGAAACAGGGTTACTCATGATGATGAAAAGCTTGATCCATTCACTTCTGTCAAGCGCATCAGGGAGGATTTGGCCTTGCTCGATATACCCGAGTCTCATGCCTCCATTCTTCCTGGATATGGTTGGGTACCACCTGAGGAAGGAGTTGTTAAGATCAACACGGATGTGGCTGTGGGAATGGACTCCAACAAGGTTGGTGCGGGTGGGGTTGCGCGCTCCAGCAGTGGTTTACTTGGTGTGTGGAGCAAACCTCATTTCGGGATCTCCGATCCGTTCATTGGTGAGACTTTGGCGCTGAGAGATGGGGTAATCTTTGCAAATCTACACGGCTTCTCACATGTGATAATAGAAACAGATTGTCTGGAGATCGTTAATCTCTGGAAAACTCGCCACTATAGTTTCTCAGTGGTGGCACCAGTACTTGTAGAAATTAGAGAGCTAGCTTCCTTTTTTTCTTCTTTTGATATTCAACATGTATCCAGAGCAGCCAATGTACCGGCCTATCTTTGTGCAAAACATGCATGCACTCTGATGGTTACCGAAAGTTGGACTGGCTCGGGACCTTCTTTCCTGCTCACCAGTTTGTTAGCTGATGATGCCAGGAGTTCTTTTTGTTGAATAAAGCTTTCTGATTGAAACGCAAAAAAAAAAACTCCCAACCCTCACCTACCGGGAGGAGGTGAACATCGCTGAGGAAGCGAACCACGGGCAGAGGACGGTTGAGAGAAGCGTGCTTGGGCACGTACTCCGCCTCGTGGATCCGCGTGGCCTCGCCGTATGCCGCTGCGCTTCCAAGGCCTGCGCGCCGTCGTCGACGCCCGCCGCCTGCTGTTCCCGCCCTCGGTCGGTGGCATATTCATCAAGTTCCACAGCGCCAGCACCTGGCTGCCGGAGTTCTTCGCCGGTCCCTCCATCTCCGGCAGGTTCGACTACCTGCCCCCTCCAGTTGGGACGCCGCAGCCCCGCGACTGGCGAAAGGTCAAGGACCACTGCAACGGCCTCTTCTTGCTTGGTGACGGCAAGGATTATTTTTTTGAAATGAAAGGTAGAAATAGTCTACCTTGTACTCCCTCTGTTCCTAAATATTTATCTTTTTAAAGATTTCAATAAGTTACTACTCCCTCCGTTCCTAAATATTTGTCTTTTTAGACATTTCAAATGACCACTACATACAGATGTACGTAGACATATTTTAGAGTGTAGATTCACTCATTTTGCTCCGTATGTAGTCACTTGTTGAAATGCCTAAAAAGACAAGTATTTAGGAACGGAGGGAGTACATACGAAGCAAAATTGATGAATCTACACTCTAAAATATGTCTATATACATCCGTATATAGTAGTTCATTTGAAGTCTCTAAAAAGACGAATATTTAGGAACGGAGAGAGTATATTTCAAAACAAGCAAGAAAGCCTAGAGACCCGAGGGGTCGATTACATGAAGCTTATATTGAGCACCAAGATGCCTAGGCTATAAGCAGCCAGTTTGGAGAGAGACAAGTGAGGGGATGAGAGAAGAGATACGAAAACAGAGAGCTAGCCTAAAACTGGAATTAGCTTAAGTTAGGCATTGCATCCAAGCGGCTATAGCATCATGGCCATGCTGCTGGTGATTCCTACTCTGCCATAGACGAAGCAACTGTGTCACGTACTGCTTTATATATGTCGGAGACCATCTTTTGCAGTTGAAAACCCTGTCGTTCCCGGCGTGCCATGTGGTGACGGCGGTGGCAGCAAAAAGAATGTGAAATTTCCGATCAGCCGGCCAGCGTTGTTCAGCTTGTTCCGTAAAGCTCATGAGATTCGGAGAGTTGGAGGCAAGATCACCAAGGCCAAAAACAGTCCAGATCACAGAGGCCGGATAGCAACGTAGTACCAGGTGGGATGCAGATTCAGATGCAGGACAGATATCACAATCCTGATGTGCCGCGATTGACGTCCATTGCTTCTTTACCATATTATTCCGAG
Organism: Triticum monococcum; assembly: GCA_034509565.1. Classification (NCBI taxonomy): domain Eukaryota; kingdom Viridiplantae; phylum Streptophyta; class Magnoliopsida; order Poales; family Poaceae; genus Triticum; species Triticum monococcum. The sequence continues at coordinate 36,846,296 of CM067842.1, forward strand.
TATTGAGCCGACCCCAGAACAAGAGCCATAAGAAGACACGATGCTCGAGAGGAACGATCCGGTCCCAAACCCAAGAACCATAGGCACAAGTCATACCCCTGAAGATGAGTAGTTCATAGATGTGGGCTATGAGCAATATGCAGCCCAGCGATGACCTCGACAGGGATCAAGGAATGGCCTGTCCTCGCCCCCCCCCCCCTCTCCCCTGTGGCGAAGCCACCTGCCCCCTCCTACCCTCTGGCGGTGACCTCGCCTCGTGCGACCTCCCCCTCCCCTTCTTCCCCGCGGCCTTCTCCCTGCTCCTCCTCGGCGGCGCGCCCCGCTCCCTCCCCCTGGCTTCCTCGCCTCGCTCCGTCCTCCGCGCTCCCCCTGGGCCAACAAGTTTTGGGCGCTGGATTCTGATGGCTCTGGGTCGGACTCTGAGGCGCCCCCTTCCCCTCCTCGTCCGGTGCCTGCGGGCGGCCTCCCCGTGGCTTCGGCGTCGGGCCGTCGGCGAAAATTCGCTCCTGGCGGGCGGGGTCGGATCGTCGGGCCCGTGGTGGAGGCGGATGGCTGGCGCCGCGTTTCCCGTGGGCACCGTCGTGCTGCGGCCTGGTCTCCGGCTCGGGCGTCGCTGGGCTTTGGTGGGGCCGGGGGGCGGTGTCTCCGTCCTCCTCTCCGGGTCCCTCCTTGCGGGCTCGTCTTCGCGGGGGGGGGGGGGGGGGGGGGGGGGGACCCCGGCCTCTCCGTCGGCGGCGGCGCCGACGCCTACCCTAGATCTGGCGCTGGGGCGGGTGGTGGTGCCTGCGTTGGAGACGCGGGCCCTTGTGCCGTACGATGAGCCAGGTGGGCCTTGGTCGGCTCCGGCCTTGGCTTGTGTGTCTGCTTTTCCCCCTCCCTTCCCTGGACTCTGGGCCGCAGTTGGCCCAGGCCCAGCCCCCCTTGGTGCCGTATGTCGAACTGGGCCTGGCTCGGTCTGGTTATATATGGATCCGGAAGGGTTCGGTTCCCCCATTTCTAGGGTTTCCTGCCTCCTCATCTGATCTTCATCGGCACCGCTTCCCCATTCACTCCTTCATTCGATCTGGTCCCCCTCCTTCCCTCTCTCGTTCCTTCGCGGCGGTGGTCGCGATGGACTGGTAGCGCGGGTCCTCGAGCGAGGCTATCTCCTACCAGAAGCGGGGGCGCGACGGATCTGGCGAGGCGGCGGCTGATCTGGAGTATGAGGCGGCGCTGCGCGCTAAGCTCCAGGCGTCGCTCGCTCCGGAGGCGGGGTCGGCTGCGGGGGCGGCCGGTTCGTCCCCGCGCGCCTCCGAATCTGGGCCGACGGGTCTCTCGCTGCCCTTGCATGGTGCTCCTCCGGCTGCTGCCGACCCGTGGGAGGTGGCGGCTGTGGGGAGTCGGGCTGGCTCGTCAGGGCCGGTCCCGTCGCCTCCCCCGCATGGTGCTGCGTACCTGGGTGGCGGGTCGGTGCGGGCTCCGACGGTGGTTGGTGGGGGGCAGTCTCATTTCGTTCCGCGTGGTGCGGCAGGGGCTCCGGCCCGTCGCCCCGTTGGCTCTCTCGGTGGGCGGGGCGTCGGATCTGGGCCTGACGCGGCCGGTGATGGTATCCTCCCTCCTCCCCCTCGTGGTCCTGGTCGCATTCCTCCTCAATCTCAGGTCGCCAACCCCACTCTCACTTGCTTCGCGTGTCACCGTCCTGGTCACTTTCAATCCCGGTGCCAAAATCCCCCCTTCTGCCTCATCTGTAGGGAAGATGGCCATCTCACGGTGGACTGTCAGAATTGTTCCAAACCTCCTGCCTTCGTTCACTATGGCCTTGGCCTTCCTGGGTGCTCATTTTTCGCTTTAGATAGGGAGGTCCCTGCTGCAGCTCCTATCCCTGCGCTATCCAATGTCGGTATCATCTCTGTCCAGTCCAAACGCATTACACCTCAGGTCCTTCTTGATGAGCTCCAAATGTGGGATGAGGGAGGGTGGGATTGGCAAATCCGCCAGCTTTCAGATTTTGAGTTTGCTGCGACCTTCCCTTCCAAAGCAAGTCTCCGCATGATTTCCTTTTGTTCTAGCTTCACGCTATCTCTGAACCAATTGGTTGTTTCGGTCAAGGCTGCTTCTAATGGGTCCAAGGCTATCTCCTTCCTGTGTGATGTATGGGTTCTAGTTGAAGATGTGCCTCCTTCAGTGCATACCACGGCGTTTCTGATGGCCTTCGGGGTTCTCATCGGCAAGCCTATTGAGGTCAATCAAGATTCTTTGGCTATCCTCGGGCCGGTCCGTCTGTGGGTTTGGTGTGTTGACCCCTTGTGTATTCGTGGTTCCATTGACGTCTTCCCTTCGGCTGGTGGCTTTCGACTCAGGGTTCGGGTGGAGGGTGCTTCGGGTCCGGCGTCGCCCCCACCTCCTCCCCCGCCCCGGCCTCTGGCAATGATGACAAGAGCAAGGATGGGGATGGTTGCCCGGACGATTCAATGCATGGCACTGATCAGCGCTTTACCCAGTCGGAGTGGGACGGGCTCTCCCCTGAAGATCAGGATATGTTGAAGGAGAATGCTCCGGTCGGTCGGGGGGCCAATGACTCGCTGCCGGACTTGTTTGGAGGGGATGCTTCTCTTGGGGCCAAAGGCACTCCATTCTCGGCGGTGTGCTTGAATCTTCCTGCCCGCCCTGCCTCTCCTTCCCTCTCTGGCATCGAAGATCTGCCCCCGGCTGGCCCCTCTGCCTCCAAGAAGAAGAAGTCGTCGGTCAAGAAACTATCAAACTACACACATGTATGCCAATATGTTGCTCAGCGGCATCTTTTCCCCCCTCTTGGTCTCGTTGTTGTTTTCATGATCAGTTTTATAGTTGGTTTCATCCTGATTTTTTCCTTACTTTCAGTTCCTGCCGTGTCGATATTGTGTTACTTCTTTTGAGCTTAAGCCTCTAGAGAAACATGCTCCAGTGGTGGTGGGGAGCTCTAAGAAACAAATTTTCCTATTCTTTTCAGCCTTTTGAATTTTGGCTTATTTTCTGTGATGTGTTCAATCTGCAATGCCACTGAGCTTCAACTTTGCGACACTGGAAATCCTACCAGCCGGTAGCAAGGCCGAGTGGAACTGGTGGGAACAGAATGTTAGGCTCTCGTGCCTCTTGGACCTTTGGAGGGTAAGCGCTGTCATCTTTGCAAATTACAGTTCCTGGGTAGAGGGCCTTTTGATTACGGCCTATGAGAGAACCTTGGGAAACTGCTCAGGTGTAGCTTGCAAATCTGCACCTAGAAACTGTGTAGCTATACCAAATAAAGTTGCGCTGAAGCCTGCGCTCTACTCTTTTTGGCTTCAGCAGCCTCAAATCTGGCTCAAAAGCTCAAAAGAGGTGACCCACTGTGCAGATATTCTCTTCGTGGTTTGTTAATCACAGCTTGTGCTAGCTTCATTCCAACTAATATTCATGCTTCCGAATAATGGATGCATTTATGTTTTTTTGTGGTAGAGCACATATTTTTTGAATATGGCAGAAAGTAGAATATAATGGTTATTTGAACACCCTGCTGATGCGTTGAATTTTTTGGTCTGAACTATATCTATTAACTTGTACTCCCTCTTAGTGGCAAAAAATGCCTTACATTTTGAGACAGAGTGAGTATTTTGTGCTTTTAAGCTTGAATATGCCAGTGCAAATTTTTTTAAGGTACTTGGGCACTGAGATATATTTTGACTATATATCAGATAAAATTACGTTTTTGAAATAGGTGCGCACTAATCTTATTAGTAAAAATATTAGTAAATGAATAGTTCAATTAATTATGGCATTTGGTACTGTACTCAAGCATTTGTACTAGAACAGTTTGTAACTTGTCACCAAGCTACATGTTTACTACACAGGTCTGCACTTCGATATAGGAGCTGATCATGCTGTAGCATGTTACACAATTGAGTATATATGTTGTAGTGTAGAGACTACTTGGTTCTTTTTACGGTTTGCTGCCTCTTTTTTCTGATTTGTATCCTCAATCAGCATTATGGTGCTTCAGATGAACTCGTGGAGATGGCAGCTGTTTCTGCAGAGCTCTATTTTTCTTCTAATTGGTAACTATCCCATTAATCTAACCTTTATGACCTTGCTTTTTTTTGCGCAGAAATCTAATACAACTTGGCTTGTAAAAAGAAAAATCTTTGGCAGATGCAAGATAATCAAGGTGAAGTTAAAACATACTTCTTAAATCTGAAGAATACTTTTCAAGCGTTGTTTATCTATGTATGCTCCCAGCTTAGAGAAGAATTTTATGGTCTTGTTACCCAAATTATTTGCTTTTTTGTAATGCTAAGTTCAGCAATTTGCAGGCAAACGAACTATATGCGTGAAAGGTACTCCCTCCGTCCCATAATATAACAGGAGTAGTACTTGCCAGAATAACTTGATGTCCCCAATGCCCTTGCTGAAGCTTTCTGGGAAGTTATTTGACCCATGTTGCAACATCAGATTTTTTATCCTGGTGCAAGTTTTTTTTTATCCCTGATGTTTTTCATGTAGAAGTTCTTTCATAACTATAGTTCCCCAATGACCTGCTAAAGCTGCATGAACAACAACACCCCACAATGTTTTTCATGTAAAAGTTCTTTCATCCCTGAAAAACAAAACAGAGGGGACCTCTCCTTTAAATAAAACGGTAGGTAGACACATGGTTTTAAAATCATGCTTCATGGTCTCTCGCATGAATAGGAAAAACCTATCATGCTTCGTAGACAAACTCGCTTTTCAGTATAATACACTATATCCCTTTCTTACTGTTAGAAATATGAAATATATTCAGTGGGATTTATATTGTAACAAAATTTGATTTTGCATTTATATTATTCTAGTGAACTACGGCGGGCATTGGATCAGTTTGAACCATCTATTCATTATCAAAAGAAATATAGAAGGCTCGGACAACTACAAAATATAAAGACTGCTCAGGACCAGAGTTACACGGATACTATATAGCAAACAAGGACTCTGGTTTCTCTCCAACAGGTATCGTCGACCGTCCTATGTTCCTATTCAAGCTGGTTCTAGCTTGGTCCGCCTAAACATGTCTTCGCTATGGTAGGTATGTGCTTTGTTCGGAGCCAGACCCTGGTTGAATAGAAAGAGAGCACAGGAGTGGAAGAGAGGAGCAGAATGTGAATATCTCTTCAGTTTTCTTTCTCAAGTTGCAGTGACTTGAGGCATGTAAGAAACATTGAACCATTTTTTTTACATTTATTTGATGGGGGGTGCTTATAAGTTTTCCTAACAATATAACTTTCAGATCTTAAGCTTGCATTGTCACTAATATGACCATACTATCTTAATTAAATTACTAATGCATCTGCCTTGATTTTAGGTCCTTAACATTAATATGAAACTAATACTACCATGAGTGCATTATAGGCAGGAACAAACCTCGTAGCCTCGTGTTGCGCCAGCAACTCGGCAAGCCACATAGCGTCACTTTCCGCCATTTCATTTATCCTCCCATGTATTTATATTTTTGCATTGCAAACTTCATTCGAGATTGTGATGACATATGACAGGCCTAGTTAGTGGAAGAAAGGAGGCTAAGGCAGGAATCTGAAGCCGCAAGGGATCAACGCGACAAAGAACAGAGTGTACACGAGCAGGAACAGGTGCAGATGTTGGATGAAACACAAAAACAGCTACAGGCGCTTAGTGCACAAGTGCTAGTTCTTACTAAGGAGCTGCCTCCTCCACCTTCATAGCAGCAGAGGACATGCCTACGAAGCTCATCTTCTGCACTTGTGCCTAGTGTCGCGCTACTTCTGAACTTTGTAATATGACTTGTATGTTGTGCTCGACTAGATAATCTTGAAGCTGAGAGTGATGTGCTCGACACCATTGTTTTGATAACAATGTGATCTCATTATTGATAACAACCTTGCTACTATAACAATGCCCATGACCAGGAAGATAAAATCATTACTAATACATGAGCTAGTCTTAGAGGCATGATTAGGGATCATATTACTGTTTATGTTCCCACACATGTACTTGGGTTCTCCTATGAATATCATATTCAATAACTAATAGAGTTATAGCATATAAATATAAACTTAATTATGAACATGAAAATATAATAATATATTTATTATTACCTCTGCCGGCCACATGTTAGCATAGCATATTTTCAACAGGATGGCCATCGTGTTCGTCGCAACATCCATCGACAGTGGACGTAGCACTGCCGGCCACCAATTGCAGCTTGACGGCCGCATGTTAAAGTGTCGTCGATGCTTATTTCAGCATCGCTCGATGCAAGTCCTAGCACACCCTGCACCATTGGCCGCAGCATTTTGTGCCGCCAGTTGCAACATTCGCAATCCATGCTCACGTTGGTCGCAACACGCCTTACTAGTGGTTCCAGCATCCCAAGCCATGGAATAATGACTTAAGGAAGAAAGGATATGAGTCTACCGCTTACAAGAAAATATCTCATGATAGTCAATATGGGCCCCCAACACCCATCATTGCATGGTGTTCTTCGACTGATCGTTACTCTCGATGGTGAGGATGTTATTGATTATATGAACCCATATCAGGTGCCACGGTTGCATCTTTCCGCTAGATGGTTGCATCCCTACCGTTGATTCCTGCTGGTTCTAGCACACCGGGCTGCTAGTTCCAACATCCCAGCACCGCTCATCAGGCAGTCAAAGGATGCCCCTCTGCTGGTTCCAACATTCCTACTGCTGGTTCCAGCACGATTGCATTCCTCGACCGCAGTCGTTAGATCTCACAGCTCGTGCCATAGTTGTAGCTTTTCGCTAGCAGGTCCCAGCTCCGCTGACGGGCGGTTGCAGCTTCTCCGCGGAGGCTCGTGCTGTTGTCACAACGCCCATATGTGCTTTGGTCATAAAGAGGTTGTAGGAGGGGGAGGGTTGGGAGGTGGGAAGGCCACCGGGGTGCCCGATGGCGAGAGGCGGGGCACCCCCTTCGCCCCTGTAGCGGCATCATCTTCCTCTACCTCCTCCCTACGTCGTCAGCTCTTCTCTCCTTCGGTGGGCAGCGTACGCGTGGAGCAGCATGGTCACTCTCGTCACAAGTTGGAAGCGAAACCTAGCAGCGTTGCGATTTGCGGTAGTCCAGACGCGCGTCGGCCTTTCTGGTGACAAGAGAGAGGAGAGAAGAGGCGCGCTAGGACGGGCGTCCATGATGATCCCCACACGAAGATGAAGGGGGGAGATGAGATGGAACGAGAGGACCGGGTTTCTCGGTCGACGATAAGGAAAGGGAGAAAGGGAAACGGTGGCATGTGTCCACAGCAACATGGCACGTGACCGTGCGACCGGCCGAAGACGAGACCGGTCGCCCGACATGGAAATACTTTCCTCACAAAGTCACAAGAAAACTTAGTTGTGAAGTAAACTTAGGCTGCGTTTGGCAGCAAGGTTTTTTTAAAGTTTTCGGAGAATACTGCGGTATCTGAAAAAAACCATGGTTTTGAAAACTTTGATGTGTTTGGCTTCAGAAAAACTGAAGTTCTGTAAACCAGAGTATCTCAGAAACCAAGGTATTTTTGCTGTTTCGGAAAAAGAGGTCCCGAGCTCTTTTTCCTAAACCGAACGGCGCAGTTGACGTCCCCGTCTATATCCAGATGAGATCGCCTCCTACTTTTCCTCTCACTGTTATCTCGCTAACGAATTCGATTATATCTCCTGCTTATTAGCTAATTCTGTTTGATTCACGTACGTTCTCTTCTCAGGTGCTTCTTCTTCCAGCCGGCGTCACCTGCAAGTCTCCCTCTCCCATCTCCTCCGTCGGCCATGAGTCAATCAAGCCCACCACCAGGGAAAAAAGGTATGCGCTCATCTATGCCCTTTCCGATAAATGCAATACTGCCCCAAGGGGCGGCATATTGAATTTACTCCATGCTGATCTTCCAAGGAGTAGATGTCAACGTGGGCTAATACGAGGGCAGTGATTAGTTTCCAGTGATCTTCCAAGCTTCTTGCTTCTCGGTCGTGTACTTGTATGCCTATTAATTTCCGGCAAGTAGCGCATGTCTTGAGTAGGTCATGGAGTAGATTGATTGGTCTGTCTGAAGAACACTCGTACACACAAGGCTTTGCTAGGTAGCCAATGCAGTACCAACGGCGCACGTACACGCACATATAATTTTGGCCGGACTGAAAGTACACGCACATATAGAAAAAAAATATGATGGCAACACTCCTAAGATTGCATTGCTTTAATCTAGTTGATTAGTGAACTAGATGTACGTCTTGGTTAAATTAATCTTGCTATTGAACGCCGGCTGATTGATCTATTTCTTGCACTTGTCTAGTTAGCTCAGCATCTAACTGTATTCATGTTGAGTAGGTACATCATCTTTACTTGGCGACGCATCATATTGTCTTGCTATGATTATATGCCAATCTTCAACTAACAATTCAAAAACAATTGCAGAGCCAAAAAAGGACAGAGCAGCATGGACTAATAGTCGCTTAGCTTTTCTAGTGTCAATGATGAAAGAGTACTCAGATGTGGGGAAGTACCGTGGCCAAAATGGGTGGACAAAGGAAGGATGGCAGGCTATGAAAGACCGATTAAATGCGAGACCTCCTGGAGCTAATTTTACTGTTCAACAGCTGAAAGATAGGGAGCAAAGGCTCAAGAAGGAACTGAATGCCGTCAAGTCTATTGTGGAAAAGAGTGGATTTGGTTGGGATCCCAAGAACAAAGTTCCAACGGCTTTAGATGAAAAATGGGAGGAGCTATCAAGTGAACAGCGCAAGTGGAGGCACAAACCATTCCCATACTATGATGTTCTATATGAAATTCATGAAGGTTTGTTTCTGACAATGATTAAAATTAAGAAGTTACTCCTATCATGTCACTTATTAGTCACCTAATTTGTATGCAGGTAAAATGGCAGAAGGCAAGCATTGCAAAAGGACAACTGATGGTACTGAAGAGAGGTACAAGAATATGTCCCATCTTCCTGAACATGGAACCTATACTGATGATGTTATGAGGGCTGCTAGTATGGATACTCCTGAGGCAACACTATCTGCTCCGGGATCAGCAATCCCAGAATATGACTGGGGTGGAAATATATATGGTGATGATGTTGATTTATCATATGGTGGATATTCAGAACCTCTAGGGAGTAATGAAAATCATGTTTCAGCAGTAGAAGATTTAACAAGTGTGGATTCACCTCGAAGGAAGAGGCTTCGGAATTCAAAAGGATCTGATGACGGAAGTGACAAAACTAAGGGAAAAAGAGGCAAGGACATTGTGTTGGCCAACTTGGTTTCTGTGAGGGAAGAAGAAATGCAGACTTATAAGGAAATGAAGACAAAGCAAATTGACAGCTACAAGGAAATCAAGATGGCCCAAATGGAAAGGAATGACCCCAAAAATGATCCTTATGGCATGCCAAACTGTATTCAGAAACTTAAAACATTGGGACTCACTCCAAGTGACCAGCACAAGATGATTAACCATCTGAAAGAAGATATGCTAAACCGTCAAACATTCATGGAAGTAGACGATGATGTTCTTTCCGTGATTATCAAAGAAGTGGTGGCCCCGCATATCTGAAGGTTACCAAAGCAGGAGACATTTTATTTAATCATGTTACCATTTCATTATACGTTCGTTCAGTGACATCTTTCATGAATTGTTGCCAATTAAGTAGTATCATGTTTCTTTCTATATTGTGAATAAAGGAAGCACAATAACTCTATTGATTCTTTTTATTCATTCCTCGTATACAATATTAATATTCTGCATATTTTATTGTACTCATGAGACATCCAACCTACCGGAAAAAAATTGCTAAAATAAATGAATTTATTTTATTCAGTACACTTCTGAACAAAAACATATATAAAAAGGAGAGCAAATGAAAGTCATGCAGTATTTCTTCTAGTCCGTCTGAGATAGTCTTGATAGTCATTCCACATGGCATTGGCTATTTCATCCCTTTTTGTGCTACCTAGTGCTCGTCGCTCATTGAGAGAATGTATGTCATTTGTATACTTCATATCTCCACTTGGAACATCAATTATTTTTACTGGATCAATCTCTGATTCAACTTGGTCCAACCATTGTTCGACACCCTCATTACTACAAATGAAATTATGAAGAGCACAACATGCTATCGCAATTTCTGCTTGCGAGTCGATGGGGTATTGCGATGCACATTTTAGTATAGGGAAACGCTTCTTCAGAACTCCAATTATACGCTCAACATGATTACGAAGTTGTGCATGCCTTAGGCTGAATAGTTCTCGAGGATTCTGCGGCCGCTGATTGCATTTAGCCTGCTCCACCAAATGGTACCTTACATTGCGGTAAGGTGCAATAAAATTAGGCGTATTCGCATAACCAGCATCCACCAAATAAAACTTTCCTTCGGGGACATAGAAGTTATTTTCAAGAGCATCTTGTAGAACACGAGCGTCAGAAGCGGAACCTTCCCATCCGCTGCTGACATGGACGAAATGATTATCAAAATCACATGCAACCATAACATTTTGTGACAGTGTTCCCTTTCTGTTACGATATGGATCTTGGTCATTTGGAGATATGCTAATTGGAATATGTGTTCCATCTATTGCTCCAATACAATCCTACAAAAAAAGTACATACAATGAAAACTTTGTATTTATATATGGTTATAGCACTGAAGGGTTAAAAGGTGAATAATACCTTGAAATATGGCATAAATTTCGTATTGCTTGCAACTTTGAGAGGAACATTAATTGGAGGCAACTGTATTATACTTCCTGACAATATCATGAGGGCGTTCAACACAATATGGAAATAGCGACTTATGACCTCACCACTATGCTGAAATTGCCCTTGGAGTGTACGATTGGTTGCATTCTTTGAAACGGCATATAAAAATATGCCTACTTGTTCTTCCACTGAGACAAAATCTGTATCTCTTAGATGGCATCTTTCTCGAAGGCACTGGACTAAGTTACGAAAAATATACTGCTCCATCCGAAAATCTCGTTTGCATCTCAATTCATGACCTTCTAGAACTTCTCGCACGTACTGATCTCCCGTAAGAATGGATGTATGTATACGTGTGTGGTTGGCCGAGCTTCTATCATTAGCATACATAGCTTCGATGATAGCTAATTCATCATCTTCTCTACGTTTGCGCATCAAAAAATTACCCAACATTCTGATTGACAATATAACACACCTACACAAATATGCATATGACATCTCAGGTATACACTTTCCTAGATCCCCCAACCCTCGAAAAAAATGATTGATAATAGAACATACCTGCTAACTTGATGTAGATCACATTTGTAAATCAGGAGAAACTTGTTGTGTGAAGACTAGAATATCTTGCGATTGTGTGTTCGTTTGAATAGTTTGCGAACGTGAAGACTTGAACTAATCCACCTATATATACCCCTCTTCAAACGAACACACAATCGCAAGATATTCTAGTCTTCACACAACAAGTTTCTCCTGATTTACAAATGTGATCTACATCAAGTTAGCAGGTATGTTCTATTATCAATCATTTTTTTCGAGGGTTGGGGGATCTAGGAAAGTGTATACCTGAGATGTCATATGCATATTTGTGTAGGTGTGTTATATTGTCAATCAGAATGTTGGGTAATTTTTTGATGCGCAAACGTAGAGAAGATGATGAATTAGCTATCATCGAAGCTTTGTATGCTAATGATAGAAGCTCGGCCAACCACACACGTATACATACATCCATTCTTACGGGAGATCGGTACGTGCGAGAAGTTCTAGAAGGTCATGAATTGAGATGCAAACGAGATTTTCGGATGGAGCAGTATATTTTTCGTAACTTAGTCCAGTGCCTTCGAGAAAGATGCCATCTAAGAGATACAGATTTTGTCTCAGTGGAAGAACAAGTAGGCATATTTTTATATGCCGTTTCAAAGAATGCAACCAATCGTACACTCCAAGGGCAATTTCAGCATAGTGGTGAGGTCATAAGTCGCTATTTCCATATTGTGTTGAACGCCCTCATGATATTGTCAGGAAGTATAATACAGTTGCCTCCAATTAATGTTCCTCTCAAAGTTGCAAGCAATACGAAATTTATGCCATATTTCAAGGTATTATTCACCTTTTAACCCTTCAGTGCTATAACCATATATAAATACAAAGTTTTCATTGTATGTACTTTTTTTGTAGGATTGTATTGGAGCAATAGATGGAACACATATTCCAATTAGCATATCTCCAAATGACCAAGATCCATATCGTAACAGAAAGGGAACACTGTCACAAAATGTTATGGTTGCATGTGATTTTGATAATCATTTCGTCCATGTCAGCAGCGGATGGGAAGGTTCCGCTTCTGACGCTCGTGTTCTACAAGATGCTCTTGAAAATAACTTCTATGTCCCCGAAGGAAAGTTTTATTTGGTGGATGCTGGTTATGCGAATACGCCTAATTTTATTGCACCTTACCGCAATGTAAGGTACCATTTGGTGGAGCAGGCTAAATGCAATCAGCGGCCGCAGAATCCTCGAGAACTATTCAGCCTAAGGCATGCACAACTTCGTAATCATGTTGAGCGTATAATTGGAGTTCTGAAGAAGCGTTTCCCTATACTAAAATGTGCATCGCAATACCCCATCGACTCGCAAGCAGAAATTGCGATAGCATGTTGTGCTCTTCATAATTTCATTTGTAGTAATGAGGGTGTCGAACAATGGTTGGACCAAGTTGAATCAGAGATTGATCCAGTAAAAATAATTGATGTTCCAAGTGGAGATATGAAGTATACAAATGACATACATTCTCTCAATGAGCGACGAGCACTAGGTAGCACAAAAAGGGATGAAATAGCCAATGCCATGTGGAATGACTATCAAGACTATCTCAGACGGACTAGAAGAAATACTGCATGACTTTCATTTGCTCTCCTTTTTATATATGTTTTTGTTCAGAAGTGTACTGAATAAAATAAATTCATTTATTTTAGCAATTTTTTTCCGGTAGGTTGGATGTCTCATGAGTACAATAAAATATGCAGAATATTAATATTGTATACGAGGAATGAATAAAAAGAATCAATAGAGTTATTGTGCTTCCTTTATTCACAATATAGAAAGAAACATGATACTACTTAATTGGCAACAATTCATGAAAGATGTCACTGAACGAACGTATAATGAAATGGTAACATGATTAAATAAAATGTCTCCTGCTTTGGTAACCTTCAGATATGCGGGGCCACCACTTCTTTGATAATCACGGAAAGAACATCATCGTCTACTTCCATGAATGTTTGACGGTTTAGCATATCTTCTTTCAGATGGTTAATCATCTTGTGCTGGTCACTTGGAGTGAGTCCCAATGTTTTAAGTTTCTGAATACAGTTTGGCATGCCATAAGGATCATTTTTGGGGTCATTCCTTTCCATTTGGGCCATCTTGATTTCCTTGTAGCTGTCAATTTGCTTTGTCTTCATTTCCTTATAAGTCTGCATTTCTTCTTCCCTCACAGAAACCAAGTTGGCCAACACAATGTCCTTGCCTCTTTTTCCCTTAGTTTTGTCACTTCCGTCATCAGATCCTTTTGAATTCCGAAGCCTCTTCCTTCGAGGTGAATCCACACTTGTTAAATCTTCTACTGCTGAAACATGATTTTCATTACTCCCTAGAGGTTCTGAATATCCACCATATGATAAATCAACATCATCACCATATATATTTCCACCCCAGTCATATTCTGGGATTGCTGATCCCGGAGCAGATAGTGTTGCCTCAGGAGTATCCATACTAGCAGCCCTCATAACATCATCAGTATAGGTTCCATGTTCAGGAAGATGGGACATATTCTTGTACCTCTCTTCAGTACCATCAGTTGTCCTTTTGCAATGCTTGCCTTCTGCCATTTTACCTGCATACAAATTAGGTGACTAATAAGTGACATGATAGGAGTAACTTCTTAATTTTAATCATTGTCAGAAACAAACCTTCATGAATTTCATATAGAACATCATAGTATGGGAATGGTTTGTGCCTCCACTTGCGCTGTTCACTTGATAGCTCCTCCCATTTTTCATCTAAAGCCGTTGGAACTTTGTTCTTGGGATCCCAACCAAATCCACTCTTTTCCACAATAGACTTGACGGCATTCAGTTCCTTCTTGAGCCTTTGCTCCCTATCTTTCAGCTGTTGAACAGTAAAATTAGCTCCAGGAGGTCTCGCATTTAATCGGTCTTTCATAGCCTGCCATCCTTCCTTTGTCCACCCATTTTGGCCACGGTACTTCCCCACATCTGAGTACTCTTTCATCATTGACACTAGAAAAGCTAAGCGACTATTAGTCCATGCTGCTCTGTCCTTTTTTGGCTCTGCAATTGTTTTTGAATTGTTAGTTGAAGATTGGCATATAATCATAGCAAGACAATATGATGCGTCGCCAAGTAAAGATGATGTACCTACTCAACATGACTACAGTTAGATGCTGAGCTAACTAGACAAGTGCAAGAAATAGATCAATCAGCCGGCATTCAATAGCAAGATTAATTTAACCAAGACGTACATCTAGTTCACTAATCAACTAGATTAAAGCAATGCAATCTTAGGAGTGTTGCCATCATATTTTTTTTCTATATGTGCGTGTACTTTCAGTCCGGCCAAAATTATATGTGCGTGTACGTGCGCCGTTGGTACTGCATTGGCTACCTAGCAAAGCCTTGTGTGTACGAGTGTTCTTCAGACAGACCAATCAATCTACTCCATGACCTACTCAAGACATGCGCTACTTGCCGGAAATTAATAGGCACACAAGTACACGACCGAGAAGCAAGAAGCTTGGAAGATCACTGGAAACTAATCACTGCCCTCGTATTAGCCCACGTTGACATCTACTCCTTGGAAGATCAGCATGGAGTAAATTCAATATGCCGCCCATTGGGGCAGTATTGCATTTATCGGAAAGGGCATAGATGAGCGCATACCTTTTTTCCCTGGTGGTGGGCTTGATTGACTCATGGCCGACGGAGGAGATGGGAGAGGGAGACTTGCAGGTGACGCCGGCTGGAAGAAGAAGCACCTGAGAAGAGAACGTACGTGAATCAAACAGAATTAGCTAATAAGCAGGAGATATAATCGAATTCGTTAGCGAGATAACAGTGAGAGGAAAAGTAGGAGGCGATCTCATCTGGATATAGACGGGGACGTCAACTGCGCCGTTCGGTTTAGGAAAAAGAGCTCGGGACCTCTTTTTCCGAAACAGCAAAAATACCTTGGTTTCTGAGATACTCTGGTTTACAGAACTTCAGTTTTTCTGAAGCCAAACACATCAAAGTTTTCAAAACCATGGTTTTTTTCAGATACCGCAGTATTCTCCGAAAACTTTAAAAAAACCTTGCTGCCAAACGCAGCCTTTGTTGTGAAGTTGAACTTACTTGTGAAGTAAACTTAGTTGCGAAGCAAACTGGGTTGTCTTACCAACATCAACACCACAAGGGGCGTACTCTCAAATAGTCCACAGACACAGCGCATCTGATGTCTCACGCGTAGCACCCAAAATTTACCCTAGCCGCCTGCCTCTCCACAGTTGACAGTTCGCACCCCCACCCTCTCTCTCTCTCCACTTCCAAAACTGCCCAGGTCTTCACAGGCGGCGCCTTCCAGCGACATGGATCTGACACAGGTGCTGCCGGAGGAAATACTCGCCGACGTGCTCCACCGCGTCGCGCCGCGCGGCCTCGCCGCATGCCGCTGCGTCTGCAAGGCCCTTCTCGCCGTCATCGACGCCAGCCGCCTACTGCGCGCGGACCTCCTCCCGCTCTCGGTCGGCGGCGTCTTCATCAATTTCTACTCCGAACGTGTGTCGGAGTTCTTCGCCAGTCCCTCCACCGGCCCCACCATCTCCGGCAGGTTCGACTACGTGCCCTATCCCAGCCGTCCTGATTGGCGCAAAATCAAGGACCACTGCAATGGCCTCCTCTTGCTTGCTGATTATTGGGATTGGGAGGATTGTTACGTGGTTAACCCGGCCACGCGCCAGTGGGATTCTCTACCACCGCGTCCGTCCGTACGTGTTCGAGGAGATAGATGAAGACCTCAAATGCGAATATCACCTCGTGTTTGATCCCATGGTGTCGCCCCACTATGAGGTGTTTGTGATCCTAAATCCTCGCTACAACGGACATGAGGACCAAGCAGACCCTGTTATATTGGAGGAACCTGAATCTGATTCTGAATGGCCACCACCAGTGTTTGATTTGCATGTTTTCTCCTCAAAGTCGGGCGGTTGGAAGGAGAGGTCTGTTTTTCGACAAGGGGAGGCTGCTGCCACTGTTTCTGGAATGCGGCGGCATCTCGACTGGTTTGATGACAGACGGCATACCGTCTACTGCCGGGGCAACCTTTACGTCCACTGCAAAACTGATTTCATAATGAGGTACCGGATTGCTCTTTAGAAATCAGTTTTTTTATCAGTTCCTTATTGATTAATTTTCTTCCATGTCTATATGTTTTGCAGGATCTGCTTGTCAAATGATAAGTACCAAGTAATTAAACCACCCATGGATCGTGAACCGGACGACTACCAGAAGCTTCATCTTGGACGATCAGAAAAAGGGGTGTACCTTGCAACTGCTACTTTTAAAACGTCTCGTCTTATGGTTTGGGTCCTTGAGGAATCGTGTGGGCACGCAAATTGGGTCTTGAAGCATAACAATTGCCTTACACCTATACAAGATGATCTTCGTCCTGTTCTTGGGCCATGGGTCTTACAAGATATCAATTTTAATGAGTATCTCAAAGAATGCAAGGAATGTAATCAACACGGCGACGACTTGGAATGGCTAATAGAAAAGAAATTGGAGTTGAACTCCATCAAGAAAGATCTAGGGGAAGAAAAGTTTGAATGGGACTTCGAAAATGACAACGTTCTTCACAAGGAAGATGAGGTTGACGGACGTGGATCTGGATACTTTGGTATCCTTGGATTTCATCCGTATAAAGAGGTTGTCTTTCTGCATGTATCAATGTGCAGAGGGTTGGTCTATCATTTGAAAGATTCAAAGTTTCAGGATCTTGGCTATTTATACCCAACAACTTGTCATCTAGCATCGGGGGCCGACCGTTTCATAACTGATTCATTCCCATACACACCTTGTTGGACAGAACTGCAGAAAGCAACAAGAATGTAGAAGAAGGCCATCTTGGATACTTGTACGATGGTTGGGATCCAATTGACCATCGGATTAAATGGTCTACTCATGTTTATCGCCTGGTTCAGTCTTATTAGCAACATTGAATTTATACTTATCCTTTTAAATAAAGTTTCCATGTTTTCAATTGCTGTTGTACGGACATGAAACCACAAGCTGTATCATTAAAAACAACATATAGAGTTGTTTACTTGTTCTATTTTTTTATTTATTAAACTATTGAACAACCCATATGCATTTCTTATTCTCTTTCATCTACATTGGGGACAAATATTTCACTCAGCGGTGGTTCCGTTGTTGTTTCCCCAATCAATTTGGTGGTTGGTTTCATCTTGATTTTTCCTTAGTTTGGGCTCCTGCTCCGCCTATATTGTGTTACTTTGATCTTAAGCTTCCCTAGAAATATGCTTGTCCAGAAATATGCTTATAGATTGTCCCTATAAGAAACTGTTTTTCCTATTATTTCTGGCCACGTAATTCTGGCTTATTTTCTGTCCTGAGTTCAGTCTGTAATGCCCCTGAACTTCAGCTTTGCCATGGTGGAAACACTCTGAGCAGGACCTTGGGAAGAGAAATGTAAGGCGCTTGGGCCTTGGAGGGTGAGCAGTATTATTTGTGTGAAATCACCGTTCCTAGTCGGAGAACATTTCTATTAGCCTCTCCGAGAAGTTTGGGAAACTGCTCGGGAGTAGCTTGCGACTTTGAGCATGTAGAAACTCCTAGCAAATTAAGTTGGCCTGAAGCCTGCCCTATATATGTTTTTCATTCTATTCTTTATTATTCCTCTTAATTAGTGAAACCTTTTTAAGGTAATTCTGCATTGAGATATATCGTAACTAGTCTTACTATATATCAGTTATATTTGCGTTTTTGAAATAGGCTGTCACTAATCTTATTGGTTCTAATTGCGCTGGTACTACACATTATTGACTTACTTGTTACTTAATTTTTTTTGCATGAACTTAGTTGTTTAATTCTTAGTAAATGAATTGTTCGATTAATTCTTCCCATTTCTATGATGGCTTGTCAGGTTACTGTTGCATTCGGTACTCAAGCATTTGTATCAGAACAATTTGTATATTGTCATCTACGTACATGTTAACAACACAGGTCTGAACTCTGATATAGGAGCAGATCATTCTGCAGCTTGTTACATAATTGAGTTTGTTATAGTGTAGAGACTATTTGGTTCTTTCTCTTGGTTTGCTGCCTTATTTTTCTTTCTGAGATAAAGTGGATGCCTTTGAATCATAATATATTCTAATTGCTCTTACTCAAGATCTGATAAAGTGCTTAGACTTTCAGTTCTGCAGATGTTAGGTCACGAGCTCAATTATTTTGTTACTCGTACATATTTTGCGATCACCTGACCCTACTAGGAAAAAGCTACTAGCAGCGCGGGTAAAATGCTACTAGTAGCGCGGGTACTCGCGCTACTAGTATCGCGCTACAGCTAAAAGTTAGTAGCAGCGCGGGTGTGGGTGCACCCGCGCTACTACTAACATAACTACTAGTAGTGCTCATTTATATCCCACGCTACTACTAACCTAACTACTAGTAGCGCTCATTTCTTATTTCCCACGCTACTACTAACCTAACTACTAGTAGCGCTCATTTGTTTCCCACGCTACTACTAATAATTTAGGAATTAAAAAAATAAAAGTTAGATGTAGTATTCATGGATGGCAATACGTCCAGTGCAAACCAAACCAACGTCACATAACATTCTCAAGATTCCATTTAACTTCAGACACACACAATGATCATCGAAAGGTGGGTACCTTCCCTGGTGTTCCATCACCAACCTAAACAGACAACTTCCCTAGATGTATCTACCAAGGCTCGGAGCTTAGACGCCGGTGGACCCGAATCCTTCCTCCCCCGGACGGTGGCGTCGAGGTTCACCACCTCGGCGATCTCCGGCGTTGAATCACCTGGACAATCATCTACGCGACATGGCCACCAGCTTCACGGAGAAGTCCGCCTCTGAGTGGTTGAAGAGCACCGCGCCCACCGGCTGCGCTAGTCAGCGTCGATCACCCATGCGCCCATGTCCAGAAAGTGAAAACTTGTTAGTACGCAAATTGCATCAGTTCAACTAAATGGTATATTCCAATTCACAAGACCCATTAATTAAGTTAAGATTCTTTCTCATCTAGCAATTTAAAGGGGCTCATGCCGAAAATATATGCTTAATTCCTCACTGGCTATTCAAACTAAATGGTCCAAGAACTTTGGGACAATCAACAACCTTTCTGCTTGATCTCCGCTAGCTACATTGGATTCAACAAGAAAAGGAACATTTATTTGAACTGAAAAGAACAAGCAGGCAAGCATGCTATCAATCTTCTGGCTAGAATTTCACAAAATGCACCTGTCAAGTGTACTCTAACAATCGACGTGTCCCATCTCCTCATGATTAAGGACTCTAGCTGAGCCAACAACATGGAGCAAGATGTAGTCGTTTCCGAGCATGAACCCTTGGCTGTCATCAATGAACCTGCAACATCCATCATGCCCATTGTAAAATATGTTAGTTTCAGATAAGAAAAGAATTGAACTCTGAACATATGATGTTATCTAAATCCTTGCTTTATGGAGATGTCATCGGCAGCAAAAAAAGGAAATATATTTCACTGATTTTGGTGTTGCAACAACGTATATACTTTATCACATTATAAGTCCTCACACCATCAACTATGACAAAATCTGAGAGTATAAGTCTAGTTACATTCACCCAAGTCCAAACATAAAATTCTGTCCAACATAGTACATCCCACTTTGATAATTTCATAGTATTTAATATAACGAACGAAACCTGACAAGTGATATGTGTTTAAGTATCTACAGAACAGCCTCTAAAATTTTCATGTTGTAACTTTATTTTAATACCACCTCTAACAGCGAATAATGGTGAATGGACATGCGGCTACGCGCGGTTGGTATCCACACCGCTCGCCCCCCGCGTGATTCGTGCAACTCCAATACGCACTAGCCGTATAACGTTCTCCACTCCCCGTATTGCATGCGGTATTGACGCGTATCACTCACCTGACATGCGCAGCACATGGCAGGGCTTGGCATTGAACCGAGCAGTTGGGCTCTACCATCCTAGCCCCAAAGGCTAGCTGCGAGATGCTCCGTGCTGAGTTTTTTAAACAACTGGCTTGCTTATAAATTCTCATGCCGACCAACCATTCTATCTATCTTCATTTCTCTCATCTCGCCGAAGCCACACACCATGTGTTCATCAAAGTCCCAGGTTAGCTCCACACCTCCTGCTTCGGTGTATCGGTACGTTGGGGTCATCTGATTTCGCATGCGTCAGTACATTGGCATGTAACACTGCTTGAACAGAATCAAGCATGGCAGAAAAACCTTTTCATCCTGGGCGTCGTGAACCTGCTGCTCATGGCCATGATCTGCATGCACAAGTTTGTGATGAAAGGGTCATTAAGACCGGCCATGCCCCAAGGCTACGTAGTGACGGATACGTTATTAGTCGCGCGAGTCAGTGGAAAATTGTTTTAACCATGACAAGAAACAGGGACGACATTGGCCACGCGCGACGTGTGCACCACATCCACCCCAACGACAATAATTCATCTCTCGGTCAGCCGACATGCATTAAGGCAAATAAATACAGCCCAAAGGGAATCAATACACCCAGCTGCCCTGCGACACATAAAGGCACCCGGCAACGCAACGGCCTTTTCCACTAGATCGACTGTCAATCCCACGCATGGGGTTACCACTGCTAATCCCTCTCTGCAAACCCTGTGAGTGTTGTTTCCAGCACGCTCACCCTTTCAGCGCTTGTTGATCTGTCGTCTGGCATCGCAGCTCTCCTTTTTCTGAAACAGTGCACTGGACAGGCTATAAGATCAAGATGGATGTTTAGACAAAAAACAAGCAGCGGCAACCAGAAGTTACCTCTGAACCCAGCCAACTTTATCATCAAGCGCTACGTATCTGTTCGCTACCGTTTCAATCTTTTTATCGTCAGAATTGGTCGTATCGGTTCCTGGAAGAACCTCAACCGAATCTAGCAAATTTGCAAATCTGCCGCTTGGGTCATCTTCAGCCACCTCTCTCAAAGTCACGAGCTACCCCAAATGGCTTCCAAAAGCCAGTGAATCCGGGATTAATTGCAAAGCGCCCATCTCACTGGAGGAGCCAGATCCGATGATTGGACCAAACAATGTCGTAATGCTTGGGGATCCAGGCAAACAAGAGATTAAAACAGGTGTTCGCGTACCCTCGTGGGCAGAACAAAGCAATGCATCAGGCAAATGGTTTTGACGGACTAACCTCATCTCAGTCTGTGAAGAACCCATCTCCACTCCTAACTCTTTTCTTCCGCAGTCGATGGCTTGGGAGAAATCTGCGGTGCCAGGAACAATATGGGGCATGTGCTCAATCACATCCACCCAGCCCCGAGAGCAGTTATTCCATCACCCGGGTCGCTGTGTGTGTCGCGTATTCATACCATAGTAAATGACGCCCTGGGCCACTGCCTTTGTGTATAACACGACGTATTTGCCGAGCCGGTAATTAACCAGGCAGGTATTTGCGAATGGGCTATATTAATTAGCCATCACGACGCACGCGCGGACGGGCTGGATTTCGGCAGCGCGTGGCTGCATGTCCCAAAAATCCGCGTCGCTCTAACAGGGCCTAATCTCCCATATTAAAATACTGTACCCAGGAACATATATTTCGGGACAGCAAACTAAATTGATGGCTGCTCTCAAACGGTACATCCAAACGACACAAATAAATACTCTAAAGAAACCTTGGAACTTTATCTAAAACTTATGTAAAGGGGCCAACTCAAAATTCTATGCCTAGCTAACTCATTTTTCAGATCTAAGCTTGCTGTCCAAATTGGACAGTGCAGTTTTTAACTGAACCAAGTTCAGTTTACAGCCATGATGCAGAACTAGATGCTAAAACTAACACCTTGTAGGGAGAGGTGATGCACCATTTTTACCTCGAATCAAAGGCTTCGCATATGCGCTTTGGCCGGATAAATAGATGATATCTCCCTTAACAGTATCCATGCCATGATGCAGAACTAGTATTTCCAAATTTCGCCAAATCACCACTCGAGCATTTCTAGAGGAAATTAATTGATTCTCTACATAGCATCTGCCCTACAATAGCTAATCCTTAAACAGAAAATTGGGCAAAGCGAGCACCACACATGTTTAACTGGGGTACATGTACATCCAACAAGGACACAAAACTAAGTAAAACCGAATGAAGCAACTGAAGAGTACCTCTTCCACGTTAGCCTTAGCCGCCGTCTCACTGCTCACGCACAGACACTCCGTCCGCCAGAGGTTGAATATCTGCAGAACCAGAAACATTACTCCTCCAAACCCATAGCAGAGAATTCGAGCCCGACCACACCCGGGCCACTACCCCCAAATCACAGAGACCACTCCTTCAAACATTTTTTGTGACTTTCATTCTCCATTACTACAAAAGGCAGAGAAACAAACATTTTTTGTGTTTTTCATTTTCTTTTGCTACAAAAGGCCGTAAAATGAACTAGCATTTTTGTGTGTGTTTTTTCCTGCGCGCGCTTCGAAAGACAATACATAGAGCAAACAAATGGAATCCCCTCGAGATCTTTACTTTCTCCGTGGTGATTTGTGAACACCGCTGCCAGCCTACATATATGAAGTAATTCTTAGAAAATGTATACGTGGAGTATCAATGGTTACTGTTTAAAATGATGAGAAAGATATATGTCTTGTGCGCGCAGATTGGTAATTAAATTTATTTTTTACAGTTGATTGGCAATTCCTGTTATTCAATCTAGTCTAGAATGTGAAAAAAGACAAGGAGCATATGCACCTTGATTCCCACAGGTGAAGATACACTGCTAGCTTAGCTCAATCAGAATACTATGGTTTCTATAAAACTGTAGTTTTGAAAACTGTGAGGTGTTTGGCTAAACCAACAACAGTAGTTTCATATTCACTTGTATTCCTGATACAATGTTTTTTTTCTAACTTCTAGACAAAGAGGTCCAGACCTCTTTTTTCTCAAACTGAAAGCTTGGTTTGTAACTCACAATTATCAACATGGCAAACTAGGCCTCTGCATAGCATGCTCCACACTAGTTAAACATGATGCTGAATTTTTCGAATACTGCGGTATTTTAAAAATTACACTGCCAATCTAGGCCTTACTGCATATAACTTTCATAATGTAATTTCGTCCAAAGCATTGAGATTCAGAGATCAGGGGACGATAGGATGAGGTACCTCTCTGAGCTGAGCAGGGGTGACGAATAATGTAATTTCGTCCAAAGCATTAATATAGCGGACGCGGCTAATCTGCACCCGAGCTCATATGCTCCCGCATGAACAGTAAAATCGAAAAAATTCATAAAAAAATCAAAAAATTCCAATTTTTTTTGAGAGAAACATTGACAAAAGTTCTAAGTGCCTGCAAAAATTCGTCATGAAATCACATTCCTAGAAGGCGTGGCAAAAAAAACAAAAATAGTACTCTGAAAAAGCTACTTTCAAATGCATTTTGAAGCACTGAATTTGTTTTTTTTGCCACGCCTTACAGGAATGTGATTTCATGATGAAATTTTGCAGGCACTTAGAACTTTTGTCAATGTTTCTCTCAAAAAAAATTTGGAATTTTTTGAATTTTTTTCGATTTTTTTTCGATTTTACTATTCATGCGGGAGCATATGAGCTCGGGTGCAGAATGGACTTTTCGTAATATAGCATGCTACCAGTACCTGCAAAATTTCACACAATCAGCAAAAACACTACCTAACACCTGTACAGAACCATGCCCGTACATCTGTTCTCATTTTCACATGGTTTGCCCTGCCTTCAGAAACTACCATAGGAGGCCATGTGAAGCTCATAAACAGGCAGGGACTGAACTAGACGGTTCTAAATGATCCATGACTCAGCCAGCATGGACTCTTGTTTAACAAAAAATGGCAGTTTCTGCCATGGAGGGCACATGCATACTGCACATATGTTAAGTTCGCAGGCTAAACATTTTCCCTTATGCTCAGGCTAATTAACCGGAGGCATACCCCAATGTCTTCAGCAACTCAAGAAAAATTGCATATCCTCGATTGAAAAAGAATATATTAAACTGAGGGATAGTGAGATGATTGGAGATCTAAATTTCTTAAATGGCTCAGGATTCTCTCCGCTACTAGGGAACAGCTCAGGATTAATCCCACCACTTTCTTCGTCATCAGAAACGCCTTCCGCCCCGACAGCGCCTGCGGGAGGGACTTGTATGCGCCCCTCGTCCTCAGCCACGACCCCTCTCCCTCGTCGTCCTTGCCGCCATGCTGCTCCTCTTCTCGGTGAGGCTGATGACCCGCACCGACGACTCCGCACTACTAGTAAAAGGGTTACTAATGGCGCACCAGTTTTGCCTACTAATGGCGCATCACATGTGCGCCATTAGTATCACGCCACTAGTATTTTTTACTAATGGCGCACCACTGGTGCGCCATTAGTATAGGCCATGGTGCGCCATTAGTATAGGCCACTGGTGTGCCATTAGTATAGACCACTGGTGTGTTGGAAATATGCCCTAGAGGCAATAATAAATTAGTTATTATTATATTTCCTTGTTCATGATAATCGTTTATTATCCATGCTATAATTGTATTGATAGGAAACTCAGATGCATGTGTGGATACATAGACAACACCATGTCCCTAGTAAGCCTCTAGTTGACTAGCTCGTTGATCAATAGATGGTTACGGTTTCCTAACCATGGACATTGGATGTCGTTGATAACGGGATCACATCATTAGGAGAATGATGTGATGGACAAGACCCAATCCTAAGCATAGCACTAGATCGTGTAGTTCGTATGCTAAAGCTTTGCTAATGTCAAGTATCATTTCCTTAGACCATGAGATTGTGCAACTCCCGGATACCGTAGGAATGCTTTGGGTGTACCAAACGTCACAACGTAACTGGGTGACTATAAAGGTGCACTACAGGTATCTCCGAAAGTGTATGTTGGGTTGGCACGAATCGAGACTGGGATTTGTCACTCCGTGTGACGGAGAGGTATCTCTGGGCCCACTCGGTAGGACATCATCATAATGTGCACAATGTGATCAAGGAGTTGATCACGGGATGATGTGTTACGGAACGAGTAAAGAGACTTGCCGGTAACGAGATTGAACAAGGTATCGGGATACCTACGATCGAATCTCGGGCAAGTATCGTACCGATAGACAAAGGGAATTGTATACGGGATTGATTAAGTCCTTGACATCGTGGTTCATCCGATGAGATCATCGTGGAACATGTGGGAGCCAACATGGGTATCCAGATCCCGCTGTTGGTTATTGACTGGAGAACGTCTCGGTCATGTCTGCATGTCTCCCGAACCCGTAGGGTCTACACACTTAAGGTTCGATGACGCTAGGGTTATAAAGGAAGTTAGTATGTGGTTACCGAATGTTGTTCGGAGTCCCGGATGAGATCCCTGACGTCACGAGGAGTTCCGGAATGGTCCGGAGGTAAAGATTTATATATGGGAAGTCCTGTTTTGGACACCGGAAGAGTTTCGGGGTTTATCGGTAACGTACCGGGACCACCGGGAGGGTCCCGGGGGTCCACCAAGTGGGGCCACCTGCCCCAGAAGGCTGCGTGGGCCAAGTGTGGGAGGGGACCAGCCCCTAGGAGGGCTGGTGCGCCCCCCCACAAGGGGCCCAAGGCGCAAGGATGAGTGGGAGGGGGCAAACCCTAGTCCAGTTGGGCCTTAAGGCCCACCTAGTGGGTTCCTTCCCCTCTCCCCCCCTTGGCCGCCCCTTTGGTTCCCATCTAGGGCTGGCCGCCACCCCTAGGGGTGGGAAACCCTAGAGGGGGCGCAGCCCTCCCCTTCCCCTATATATATGAGGCCTAGGGGCTGCCCACAACACGCGATTAGATCTCTCTTGGTGCAGCCCTGCGTCTCTCTCTCCCTCCTCTTCTGTGGTGCTTGGCGAAGCCCTGCAGGATAGCCACGCTCCTCCATCATCACCACGCTGTTGTGCTGCTGTTGGATGAAGTCTTCCTCAACCTCTCCCTCTCTCCTTGCTGGATCAAGGCGTGGGAGACGTCACCGGGCTGTACGTGTGTTGAACGCGGAGGTGCCGTCCGTTCGGCACTTGGTCATCGGTGATTTGAATCACGACAAGTACGACTCCATCAACCCCGTTCACTTGAACGCTTCCGCTTAGCGATCTACAAGGGTATGTAGATGCAACTCTCCTTCCTCTCGTTGCTAGTCTCTCCATAGATAGATCTTGGTGATACGTAGGAAATTTTTTGAATTTCTGCTACGTAACCCAACAGTGGTATCAGAGCTAGGTCTATTGCGTAGATTCTATGCACGAGTAGAACACAAAGTAGTTGTGGGCGTTGATTTTGTTCAATATGCTTGCCGTTACTAGTCTTATCTTGATTCGGCGGCATCGTGGGATGAAGCGGCCCGGACCGACCTTACACGTACTCTTACGTGAGACTGGTTCCACCGACTGACATGCACTAGTTGCATAAGGTGGCTAGCGGGTGTCTGTCTCTCCCACTTTAGTCGGATCGGATTCGATGAAAAGGGTCCTTATGAAGGGTAAATAGCAATTGGCATATCACGTTGTGGTCTTTGCGTAGGTAAGAAACGTTCTTGCTAGAAACCCATAGCAGCCACGTAAAACATGCAAACAACAATTAGAGGACGTCTAACTTGTTTTTGCAGGGTATGCTATGTGATGTGATATGGCCCAAAGGATGTGATGAATGATATATGTGATGTATGAGATTGATCATGTTCTTGTAATAGGAATCACGACTTGCATGTCGATGAATATGACAACCGGCAGGAGCCATAGGAGTTGTCTTAATTTATTTATGACCTGCGTGTCAACATAAACGTCATGTAATTACTTTACTTTATTGCTAACCGTTAGCTGTAGTAGTAGAAGTAATAGATGACGTGACAACTTCAAGAAGACACGATGATGGAGATCATGATGATGGAGATCATGGTGTCATGCCGGTGACGATGATGATCATGGAGCCCCGAAGATGGAGATCAAAAGGAGCAAAGTGATATTGGCCATATCATGTCACTATTTGATTGCATGTGATGTTTATCATGTTTATACATCTTGTTTACTTAGAACAACGGTAGTAAATAAGATGATCCCTTACAACAATTTCAAGAAGTGTTCTCCCCTAACTGTGCACCGTTGCTAAAGTTCGTCGTTTCGAAGCACCACGTGATGATCGGGTGTGATAGATTCTAACGTTCACATACAACGGGTGTTGACGAGCCTAGCATGTACAGACATGGCCTCGGAACACATGCAAACACTTAGGTTGACTTGACGAGCCTAGCATGTACAGACATGGCCTCGGAACACAGAAGACCGAAAGGTCGAGCATGAGTCGTATAGAAGATACGATCAACATGAAGATGTTCACTGATGTTGACTAGTCCGTCTCACGTGATGATCGGACACGGCCTAGTTGACTCGGATCATGTAATCACTTAGATGACTAGAGGGATGTCTATCAGAGTGGGAGTTCATAAGATGAACTTAATTATCCTGAACATAGTCAAAAGGATTTTGCAAATTATGTCGTAGCTCACGCTATAGTTCTACTATTTAGATATGTTCCTAGAGAAATATTAGTTGAAAGTTGATAGTAGCAATTATGCGGACTAGGTCCGTAAACTGAGGATTGTCCTCATTGCTTCTTAGAAGGCTTATGTCCTTAATGCACCGCTCAGTGTGCTGAACCTCGAACGTCGTCTGTAGATGTTGCGAACATCTGACATACACGTTTTGATAACTACATGATAGTTCAGTTAAACGGTTTAGAGTTGAGGCACGAAAGATAGTTTTGAAACGTCGCGAAACATATGAGATGTTTCGAGGGCTGAAATTGGGATTTCAGGCTCGTGCCCATGTCAAGAGGTATAAGACCTCGGACGGTTCTTCTAGCCTACATACTAAGGGAGAAAAGCTCAATTGTTGAGCTTGTGCTCAGATTGTCTGAATACAACAATCATTTGAATCAAGTGGGAGTTGATCTTCCAGATGAGATAGTGATGTTTCTCCAAAGTCATTACCACCAAGCTGCTAGAGCTTCGTGATGAACTATGATATATCAGGGACATAAATGATGACCCTTGAGATATTCGTGATGTTTGACACCACAAAAGTAGAAATCAAGAAGGAGCATCAATTGTTGATGGTTTGTGAAACCACTAGTTTCAAGAAGGGCAAGGGCACAAAGGGATACTTCATGAAACAGCAATTCAGCTGCTGCTCTAATGAAGAAACCCAAGGTTGAACCCAAACCCGAGACTAAGTGCTTCTGTAATAAGGGGAACAACCACTGGAGCGGAATTACCCTAGATACTTGGTAGATAAGAAGGCTGGCAAGGTCGATAGAAGTATATTGGATATACATTATGTTGATGTGTACTTTACTAGTACTCCTAGTAGCACCAGGGTATTAGATACCGGTTCGGTTGCTAAGTGTTAGTAACTCGAAATAAAAGCTACGGAATAAACGGAGACTAGCTAAAAGGTGAGATGATGATATGTGTTGGAAGTATTTCCAAGGTTGATCAAATATCGTATGCTCCCTCTACCATCGAGATTGGTGTTTGCGTTGAGCATAGACATGATTGGATTATGTCTATCGCAATACGGTTATTCATTTAAGGAGAATAATGGTTACTCTGTTTATTTGAATAATACCTTCAATGGTCTTACACCTAAAATGAATGGTTTATTGAATGTCGATCGTAGTGATACACATGTTCATGCCAAAAGATAGTAATGATAGTACCACCTACTTGTGGCACTGCCACGTAAGTCATATCGGTATAAAACGCATGAAGAAGCTCCATGTTGATGGATCCTTGGGCTCACTCGTTTTTGAAAAGTTTGAGACATGCGAACCATGTCTATTGGTGTATATGCATGAAGAAACTCCATGCAAATGGACCGTTTGGACTCACTTGATTTTGAATCAGTTGAGACATGCAAATCATACCACATGGGCAAAATGACTGAAAGCCTCGGTTTCAGTAAAATGGAACTAGAAAGCAACTTGTTGGAAGTAATACATTTTGATGTGTGCAGTCCAATAAGTGCTGAGGCATGTAGTGGATATCATTATGTTCTTACTTCACAGATGATTTGAGTAAATGTTGAGTATATTTACTTGATGAATCACGAGTCTGAATTATTGAAAGGTTCAAGTAATTTCAGTGTGAAGTTGAAAGATTGTCGTAACAAGAGGATAAAAGATCTATGATATGATCATAGAGATGAATATCCGAATTACGAGTTTGGCACAGAATTAAGACATTGTGGAAATTGTTTCACAACTAATACAGCCTGGAACACCATAATGTGATGGTGTGTCCGAACATCATAAACTGCACCCTATTGGATATGATGCATACCATGATGTCTCTTATCAAATTACCATGATAGTTTATGGGTTAGGCATTAGAGACAACCACATTCACTTTAAATAGGGCACCACGTAATTCCGATGAGATGACATCGTATGAACTATGGTTTAGAGAAACCTAAGCTGTCATTTCTTAAAAGTTTGGGGCTGCGACGCTTATGTGAAAAGTTGATAAGCTCGAACCCAAAGCGGATAAATGCATCTTCATAGGACACCCAAAATAGTTGGGTATACCTCCTGTCTCAGATCCGAAAGCAATAAGGGATTGTTTCTAGAATCGGGTCCTTTCTCGAGGAAAAGTTTCTCTCGAAAGAATTGAGTGGGAGGATGGTGGAGACTTGATGAGGTTATTGAACCGTCTCTTCAACTAGTGTGTGGCAGGGCACAGGAAATTGTTCCTGTGGCACCTACACCAATTGAAGTGGAAGCTTATGATATTGATCACGAGACTTCAGATCAAGTCACTACCAAACCTCGTAGGATGACAAGGATGCGTACTACTTCAGAGTGGTACGTAATCCTGTCTTGGAAGTCATGTTGCTAGACAACAATGAACCTACGAGCTATGGAGAAGCGATGGTGGGCCCGGATTCCGATAAATGGCTCGAGGCCATACAATCCGAGAGAGGATCCATGTATGAAAACAAAGTGTAGACTTTGGCAGAATGGCTCGATGGTCGTAAAGCTATTGAGTATAGATGGATTTTAAAAGAAAGACAGACAATGATGGTAAGTGTCACCATTAAGAAAGCTCGACTTGTCGTTAAGATGTTTTCCGACAAGTTCAAGGAGTTGACTACGGTGAGACTTTCTCACTCGTAGCGATGCTAAGAGTCTGTTGGAATTATATTAGCAATTACTGCATCATTTATGAAATCTTGCAGATAGGATGTCAAAACATTGTTTCCTCGACGATTTTTTTTAGGAAAGGTTGTATGTGATACAACCGGAAAGTTTTTGTCTATCCTGAAATATGCTAATAAGTATGCAAAGCTCCAGCAATCCTTCTAAGGACTGGAGTAAGCATCTCGGAGTTGGAATGTATGCTTTGATGAGATGATCAAAGATTTTGGTGTATACAAAGTTTATGAGAAACTTGTATTTCCAAAGAAGTGAGTGGGAGCACTATAGAATTTCTGATGAGTATATGTTGTTGATCAGAAATGATGTAGAATTTCTAAGAAAGCATATAGGGTTATTTGAAAAGTGTTTTTCAATTGAAAGCCTGGATTAAGCTACTTGAGCATTGAGCATCAAGATCTATAAGGATAGATAAAAACGCTTAATGGTACTTTCAAATGAGCGCATACCTTGACATGATCTTGAAGGTGTTCAAGATGGATCAGTCAAAGAAGAAGTTCTTGCCTGAGTTGTGAGGTATGAAGTTAAGACTTAAAGCTCGACCACGGCAGAATAGAGAGAAAGGACGAAGGTCGTCCCCTATGCTTAAAACGTAGGCTCTTCAGTATGCTATGCTGTGTACCGCACCTGAAGTGTGCCTTGCCATGAGTCAGTCAAGGGGTACAAGAGTGATCCAAGAATGGATCACGGCACAGCGGTCAAAGTTATCCTTAGTAACTATTGGACTAAGGAATTTTCTCGATTATGGAGGTGATAAAGAGTTCGGCGTAAAGGGTTACATCGATGCAAGCTTTAACACCTATCCGGATAGCTCTGAGTAGAGATACCGGATACGTATAATGGAGCAACAATTTAGAATAGCTCCAAGTAGAATAGTTATTTGGAATAGCTCCAAATAGAACGTGGTAGCTACATCTAGGAGATGACATAGAGATTTGTAAAGCACACACGGATCTGAAAGGTTCAGACCCGTTGACTATAACCTCTCTCACAAGCATAACATGATCAAACCTAGAACTCATTGAGTGTTAATCACATAGTGATGTGAACTAGACTACTGACTCTAGTAAACTCTTGGGTGTTAGTCACATGGCGATGTGACCTGTGAGTGTTAATCACATGGCGATGTGAACTAGATTATTGACTCTAGTGCAAGTGGGAGACTGTTGGAAATATGCCCTAGAGGCAATAATAAATTAGTTATTATTATATTTCCTTGTTCATGATAATCGTTTATTATCCATGCTATAATTGTATTGATAGGAAACTCAGATGCATGTGTGGATACATAGACAACACCATGTCCCTAGTAAGCCTCTAGTTGACTAGCTCGTTGATCAATAGATGGTTACGGTTTCCTAACCATGGACATTGGATGTCGTTGATAACGGGATCACATCATTAGGAGAATGATGTGATGGACAAGACCCAATCCTATGCATAGCACTAGATCGTGTAGTTCGTATGCTAAAGCTTTGCTAATGTCAAGTATCATTTCCTTAGACCATGAGATTGTGCAACTCCCGGATACCGTAGGAATGCTTTGGGTGTACCAAACGTCACAACGTAACTGGGTGACTATAAAGGTGCACTACAGGTATCTCCGAAAGTGTCTGTTGGGTTGGCACGAATCGAGACTGGGATTTGTCACTCCGTGTGACGGAGAGGTATCTCTGGGCCCACTCGGTAGGACATCATCATAATGTGCACAATGTGATCAAGGAGTTGATCACGGGATGATGTGTTACGGAACGAGTAAAGAGACTTGCCGGTAACGAGATTGAACAAGGTATCGGGATACCGACGATCGAATCTCGGGCAAGTATCGTACCGATAGACAAAGGGAATTGTATACGGGATTGATTAAGTCCTTGACATCGTGGTTCATCCGATGAGATCATCGTGGAACATGTGGGAGCCAACATGGGTATCCAGATCCCGCTGTTGGTTATTGACCGGAGAACGTCTCGGTCATGTCTGCATGTCTCCCGAACCCGTAGGGTCTACACACTTAAGGTTCGATGACGCTAGGGTTATAAAGGAAGTTAGTATGTGGTTACCGAATGTTGTTCGGAGTCCCGGATGAGATCCCTGACGTCACGAGGAGTTCCGGAATGGTCCGGAGGTAAAGATTTATATATGGGAAGTCCTGTTTTGGACACCGGAAGAGTTTCGGGGTTTATCGGTAACGTACCGGGACCACCGGGAGGGTCCCGGGGGTCCACCAAGTGGGGCCACCTGCCCCAGAAGGCTGCGTGGGCCAAGTGTGGGAGAGGACCAGCCCCTAGGAGGGCTGGTGCGCCCCCCCACAAGGGGCCCAAGGCGCAAGGATGAGTGGGAGGGGGCAAACCCTAGTCCAGTTGGGCCTTAAGGCCCACCTAGTGGGTTCCTTCCCCTCTCCCCCCCTTGGCCGCCCCTTTGGTTCCCATCTAGGGCTGGCCGCCACCCCTAGGGGTGGGAAACCCTAGAGGGGGCGCAACCCTCCCCTTCCCCTATATATATGAGGCCTAGGGGCTGCCCACAACACGCGATTAGATCTCTCTTGGTGCAGCCCTGCGTCTCTCTCTCCCTCCTCTTTTGTGGTGCTTGGCGAAGCCCTGCAGGATAGCCACACTCCTCCATCATCACCACGCCGTTGTGCTGCTGTTGGATGAAGTCTTCCTCAACCTCTCCCTCTCTCCTTGCTGGATCAAGGCGTGGGAGACGTCACCGGGCTGTACGTGTGTTGAACGCGGAGGTGCCGTCCGTTCGGCACTTGGTCATCGGTGATTTGAATCACGACGAGTACGACTCCATCAACCCCGTTCACTTGAACGCTTCCGCTTAGCGATCTACAAGGGTATGTAGATGCAACTCTCCTTCCTCTCGTTGCTAGTCTCTCCATAGATAGATCTTGGTGATACGTAGGAAAATTTTTGAATTTCTGCTATGTAACCCAACATGGTGCGCCATTAGTATTTTTGAATTTTGAAGGCGGGAAAATAGTAGTGGCGCACCGTCTAACCCCCACCGTGCGCCATTGCTATTTTTGAATTTTGAATTTGGATCTGGATCGTGATTTTTTTTGCCCATTCTTTGCTCTTTTTTTGCTTGTTTTTTGGCACGATATTATTTCAAATTTTGTTCCTGTTTTTGGATCTTGTACGTTCATTTGCCGTGTTCTTTTGCCGGAGAGGAGTTCACCGGAGAGGAGGAGGAGGAGGTCACCGCAGAGGCGCTCGCCTACATCGCCGGAGAGGAGTAGGAGGTCGCCGGAGAGGAGTTCACCGGAGCATCGGAGAGGAGGAAGGAGAAACCATGAGGGGATGGGAGGAGAGGAGGGAGGAGGAGCTCACCGGAGAGGAGGGAGGAGAAACCGTGAGGGGAGGAGAGGAGGGAGGAGGAGGTCATCGGAAAGGAGGAGGAGGAGGTCGCCGGAGAGGAGGAGGGTAGTATGGTGGAGGAGAGAAGGGAAAATGGAGTGGAGGAGAGGAGGAGATGGATTGGAGGAGAAGAATGAAGAGGTAAGGAGGAGAGGACCACGCCCAGCCATATATACGGCATAGTAATGGCGCACCGCGGGCAGATGCGTCATTACTAACTTTTTTTTTATTTTTTTATTTTGAATTTTGAAGGCGGGAAGATACTAATGGCGCACCATGGGCAGGTGCGCTATTAGTAACTTTTTTTTATTTTTTGACTTATTTTGAATTTAGAAGACGGAAAGATAGTAATGGCGCACCATGGGCAGGTGCGCCATTAGTAAGTTTGAATTTTTTTGCCTCTCCAGATCTTAAAAGCCCTGTATCTTTTTTTCTGTTAGGTTTTTGAGGATTTTAAAAATGTTTAACGGGGTTCAACCAGTTAAATTCGGATGTAACTTTTCGAGTAGATGATTTTTCATATAAAAAACTTTTTCGTCCGAGTTCGTATGCAAAAGCTATGCCCATTTTTACAAATTCTCGAGAGATTTTGCAAAAAAATCGAAAATTCATGTTTGTAAATTTTGCTAACAACTAGACCACATATCACATGGGAATCTTATTTTCTTTTATTTTTTTGACATTTCTATCAGTTTCTTTTATTTTTTTTTGAAACTAAAAAGGCGGTCGGGGGGGGGGGGGGGGGGAGGGGGTGCATTCTGGGGAATGTTTGGGCCAAATTACTAATGGCGCACCGTGGGATAGTGCGCCATTACTAGTTCAACTAGTAATGGCGCACCACTCCCACGGCGCACTATCCCATGGTGCGCCATTAGTAGTTTAAAAGATAAAAAAAATGAAAAACATTTTGAAACATAATTACTAATGGCGCACCGTGGGATGTGCGCCATTACTAGTTTTGAAAAAATTAAAAAGTAAATTATGTTTACTAATGGCGCACCGTGGATGTGGTGCGCCATTAGTATTTGCACAGTAATGGCGCACCAACACATGGTGCGCCATTAGTATTTAGTAATGGCGCACCACATGTCTGGTGCGCCATTAGTGTCAATTCCATCTATAGCCCTTTTCCTAGTAGTGCCGCGGCCATTGGGTGGCAGAGTCGCGTGCTGCTCCCCCTCGCGGTTTGCCTCTCCGCCGCCGCCTTCCCCCTCGCCGCCTCAAGGCAAGGGTGCAGGCCTTGAGGCACGGATCTGGGAGGAGGAAGGGAGGGGCGGAGCTTGGGGTGCTTGGGGGCGTATTCCGCGCGGCCGGAGCTCGCCGGAACCGGCCGGCGTGGGAGCTGGCGGCAGCAAGGAGGTCATGGGGAGATGAGTCAACTGAGGGGTGGGGGTGAGGTTGGAGAGAGAGAGTTTGGTGGGGTGGGAGCGGAATTTTTTTTCTTTAGGATCGGGGTGGGAGTGGTGCGGCAAGGGAGGGATACGCTCAGTAGTAGCATGTGTATCTTACCTGTGCTATAGCTATTCACTTAGTAGTAGTGCGGGTTTATACCCCTCGCTACCACTATGGCATGCCTCAGGAAGGTATGGTAGAGACCTCTTAGTAGTAGCGAGAGGTAAAAACCCGCGCTACTACTATTAACTTAGTAGCAGCGAGGGATAAAACCCACGCTACTAGTAAGTAGCAGTAGCGAGGGGTATAAACCCGCGCTACTATAGTAAGCGTTTATCTATAAGCTTTTCCCTAATAGTGTGAATAGTTTGAACCGTGGAGTGTTTGCTTACCACACATATACAAATAAAACAGTAAGAATCTTGGTAGCAAAATGTTTGGTTTTGATGGAGTAATATTGGTATTTACTGATGGTAAATGCTAGTTTAGTTGCTGCTACCCATTATTGATTTATTTACTTAGTTGTCCTTAGTCGTTTTGTTTGCAGGACTTGGCTGTTCGTTGCTGTCATTGAAAAGCCTAGACATTTGTTAATACTTCTCATGTCTTTGATGGTTGGTCCCCCTCACGTCGAACGAGACGTTATTAGACTGGTGGATAGGCTCATTGAGTTAACTATACTATATAAGTCTGCACTTTGATACGGGACAGCATGTTCCACAATTAAGAATGTTGAAGTGTAGACGCTGGTATTTGGTTCTTCCTTTTCGTTTGTTCTGCCTTTTTCTGATATGGATTCCAAATTGTTTCCACCCTTTGCTAATTTCAGGTTTGAATTTTTCAAGATTAGTTGTTTGCATGAATCTCTGATAGGCTTTTTATAAGGAAACTATGACTGGTCCTATCGATTGATTTGCACTGCACCCAATAAAACACAGCTAAATAAATAACTAGAATATGACAATCTCTGTGCCCCCAATCCCTTCTCCCTATATATGTCTGAGATATACAGTTATATATAATCCTGGATATTATCTGAATATGATTTCCATTTATTTGCGGATTGGCTTACCAAGTATAATTTTTTTTAAAGAGCGTCCAATTTTTTCTGAAGAGCGTCTGATTTCAGAAATTCTATGCTGCATTTTTATTCATTTAATGAGGTGCCTACATCTTTCCAGTTCCCCTAAGTTCCCACAGTTGGTCCCCTCCCTCCCACGAGCGCCGGGGGGGGGGGGGGGGGGGGGAGACCCTACCGCCGCCTCTAGCTCCCCTCTCCTCCTACCCCCCTCCCCTCGCCGCCGCCTCGACGCACTGGCCGGGCTTTCATTGGCTCGGGGCGTGGCGGCAGCAGACGGCGGCGTGAAGGGGCGGCAGCAGCGGTGGTGCGCGGTGGGCTCCGGCGGCGACGGACAGCCAGATCTGGGCCCAGGCGGCGCGGGCCGAGGGCGGCGCAGGCTGCGGGCGTCCGCTCCTACCGTGGTCGCGGCTGGTGGTGGTGGAGGCGCAGCAGCGGTGGCTGGTGGGCGTGCTGGTCGGGATCCAGGCGTCCCGCCGGCTGGACGACGGCGGCATCGCAGATGGGCTCCCCGGTGATTTTTCTTGGTGGTCAGTGGCGGTCCTTGGGGGTCATCCTCGCTGATGGCCGGGTCTGCGACGGTGGCTTTGCGTTGTTCTGTGACGGCTGCTGTGATGGGGCGGCACAGGGGTGTGTCCGGTGGGGAGGTTGGCTGGAGGGATGGGCAGCGCCGACGTGCTCGGGTCACCCGTCACTGGCATAGGGGTGTGTCGGTCCGGATGCGTCCGCTCCCCCACCTCCCCCTTTCCACATCCACGTGCAGGTTGTCGCAACTCCGGCGATGCTCAAGGCGGGTCGTCTGCCGCGGGACATCGGTCGGGGGTGTCCCTCTGGTACAAAGCTGGCCTCTTTGGATGGTCTTGGGGGTGCTTGGATGTTGGGCGGCGGCCCTAGTGGAGGGAGGCGTGGAGTTCGAGGGCGGAACTTGCGTCTCAGGTGCAGGCGGGTAGCCATGGCTTCGTGGGGGGCTTGGCTGCGGGTGGTGGGCGGAGCGGGGGTGTCGGAGGGGTGTGATCGCCGGGGTCCATCACTTGCCCAGTCCTTGTACTGGCCGGCGATGGCGGCGTCCACGGACATCGTATCCTTCTTGAAGGCTCCGTCGTCGTGCTCCCACTCCTCCGTGTGGCTCTGGGTGAAAACTTGATCTTCGGATCGGACGGTGGTGGCTATCCGTGGTCGTACCCTTCTGGGAGGCACCGTCCTGGAGTCCTTGCTTCGTCATTGTCCGTCTCACCCCTCCTCGGTGGCTCCAAGTAGCTAGTTTGCTTGGCTGTCGTCCGAGTGGTGTGTCGGTGCCCGGCACCTTTGTATCTTGCCTTGGGTGTATGCTGTGTGTCGTGGTGGGTGTGTTTGTATAAGTTCACTCGGATGTATGTGGTGATGTTTGCTTTATAATATAAAGTGGGGGGCAACCCTTTTTCGATAAATTCCCACAACACTTCCGACTGATTTTTCAGCCATTCATACCTCTGTTTCCTATTAAAGTAGTGGTATACGATCTAAATTCTAGTCTAGTTCCATGTAGTGTGGCATGGCCATATGAGATTTAAATTCAAAGACCAAGAGTCATCTTCAAATTTAGAATAATGGTATTATATATCCTCAATGTGTCTCTGATCCTTGGTTTTCTCAAACCAATAATTGGAATGTATCTCTGATCGCACTCATTTGGTGGTGTTAGTTTCTCAAATTCCTCTTTATCGAAAAAGGGTTTCCCCCCGCTTTGTATTCCAAAGCAAACCATCAACAATGTTCGACTTGCATGTTTTCTCCTCAAAGTCGGACGGTTGGAAGGAGAGGTCTTTTATTCGAGAAGGGGAGCTGCCGGCACTGTTTCTGGAATGAGGCGGCATTTCGACTGGTCTGACGACAAACGTCACGCCGTCTACTGCAGGGGCGCACTTTACATCCACTGCAAAACTGATTGCGTAATGAGGTACCTAATTGCTCTTTAGAAAGCAGTTTTTTATCAGTTGCTTATTGATTAATTTTCTTCCATGTCTACATGCTTTCTTAGCATGTTCATCAATGATATGTTTTGCAGGATCTGTTTGTCAAATGATAAGTACCAAGTAATTAAACCACCCATGGATCGTGAACCGGGCGAGTACCGAAAGTTTCATCTCGGACGATCAGAGAAAGGGGTGTACCTTGCAATTACTACTTTTGAAACGTCTCGTCTTATGGTTTGGGTCCTTGAGCAATCGTGTGGCCACACGAATTGGGTCTTGAAGCATAACATTTGCCTTACACCCGTTGTACAAGATGATCTTCGTCCTGTTCTTGGAGCATGGCACTTACAAGATATCAACTTCACTGAGTATCTCAAAAGAATGCAAGGAACGTAATGAACATGGCCACAACTTGGAATGCCTAATGGAAATGAAATTGGAGTTGAACTCCAGCAAGAACGAGCTAGTGGAAGAAAAATTTGAATGGGACTCTGAAAATGACAACATTCTTCGCAAGGAACATATGGGTGACGGTCGTGGATCTGGATACTTTGATATCCTTGGATTTCATCCATATAAAGAGGTTGTCTTTCTGCATCAATCAATATGCAGAGGGTTGGCCTATCATTTGAAAGATTCAAAGGTTCAGGACCTTGGCTACTTATACCCAACAACTTGTCATCTAGCATTGGGGGCCGAGCGTTTCATAACTGATTCATTCCCATCTGTTTGCGCGCGCAACACGAATCCTCCCCGTCGATGAATCATGTGGATCAGCACGCCCAGGCCCACCGGGTCCCAACCAACGATTCCCTAGTTCTTTTTTCCCACGGTTATACGACCGGATACAGTCACATCGTATCTGTCCAGGCGACCAGGCGTCTAGGCCCCTACACCATTGAGCTGCGCGCCTACACCATCACTCGGTTGCCCCATCCACCCCAGCGATTTATAACTTGCCAAATTTCGATTCCCAGACTCCAGATCTAGCCTCATGTGAGTTCTTTCCCCAATTTTCTCTGTTGGATTTTTTCTAGTTGTTACTTAGGCTGCATGCGTATCATTGTTCCACTCATCTGTGTGTTTGAGATCTGCTAATTTATGTGCTTCTTTGTTTCCTCCCGCAAGATTGTTTAACATGTGAACTCCATGTGCAGGGTTTGTTCTGCTGCTCCTGAAATCGATGGCGGCCCGCCTCTCCGACGTCCTCCTCCACGGCGAGCCGCCCAAGCACCGTAATGCATTTTCTTCCCCCATCAGCGCTTCACCAAGCAGCAGCACATGGAGTTGGAGGCAAGAAGAGGAGGAGCAAGAAGGGGAGGACGCGGGCGACTAGTTCCTCCCCTGAGCTCGAAGGCCGAGGGCCCAGATCCGCGGTTGTTCTTCCCAAATCTTGATGCCATTTGCTTTCCTGCGATTCTTCATGTGTCGCTGTTAGTTTTTGTTGGGTTGCTAAGAAGAATCAGGAGGAGCCGTCCTCTGCTCCTTCTCAAAATTTCCCTCCCAGATCTGTATTCTTGGGCATCGATTTTTTATCTTTTGCTTGACCATCAATCGCACGTACTTATTACTTAAGATTTTTTGTGCTGCTGTGTTGGATTTGGGGGTGAGGCTTTTTTTTCTGGTGCGGTCAGCACTGATGGTGTATGAATTACTATGTGGTATGTGTGCTGCCTTGCTAATCTCCTCAAATTCTGGATCTCATGTCTCACGTACAACATTTTAGAAAAATGCATTTAATTTTATGACCAGCCTGACATGGATTGAGTGTACTCGTATCATATGTGATGTAGTGTTTAGTGATGACAATATCACAATAAGTGTGAGACAGAACCAAAGGTCGGAAACCATACCGAATGTGCCATATAACCGCCGATGCGCACTTTATATCCTCGGTTATGGTCCTGTTATGGTTGACCGTGAAGAACTTTAAAAATAACAACCATATATACTCGAAGGCGGGTCTCTTTCACCCGACCATGAAGAACTTTAATGTTATATCGAGTGGTAAGTTTTTTCACTAGGGATTGGGAAAACAACCTCATAATTATTGTGATATTTTCATCACTGGACACTACGTCCCATATAACCTTCGATGTGCACTTTATATCATCGGTTCCGGTCTCCTTATGGTCGACCACGAAGAACTTTAGAGATAGCAGCCATATGTACTCGAAGTCGGGTCTCTTTCATCCGACCATGAAGAACTTTAATGTTATATCGATTGGTAAGTTTTTTCACTAGGGATTTGGGAAATAACCTTATAATTATTGTGATATTTTCATCACTGGACACTACGTCCCATATAACCTTCTATGCACATTTTATATCCTCGGTTCCGGTCCTTTTATGGTCGAATGCGAAGAACTTTAGAGATAGCAACCATACGTACTCAAAGAGGGGCCTCTTTCACCCGACCATGAAGAACTTTAATGTTATATCGATTGGTAAGTTTTTTCACTAGGGATCTTGGAAAACGACACCATAACTAAATTAAAAACTTTATATTTACAGAATATATTAAAAATATATTAAGACATTTCTATTTGTAGTGCAATGTTGTGTTGAGGAGGTGAGCATCTGCCAGCCGCAGCATACTGGTGACGTGCTAGCTGTGCCCCGCCGATGGATTAGTTAATTTTTTAAACTGTAGTCTCAGAGATTCTTGAGTCATTATGTAGTGTACACTTTTGTTTCCATGTGTAAACATTTTTTGGCAACTTTTTGTAGTGCAACGGACGACTCCTTGCAATCGAATCTCCTTGCTGTAAAGGCTCATGAGGTCCTTTTTTACCAACAGTCCCGGTACGTTACTTGCTCACCACAAAGAACTTTTTTGCATCGGATATTTAATCCTTGTGAATAAATAAATTAATATACACGTGTAAAAATTAGTATAGTACTATTACTTAAACTTACGACTAGTACTCACGTCAAGGGATGTTATTTAGCATTTAATCTTCGTGCTAGATAATACTAATAGGAGAAGCAGACGGAATGGTGCATGCTGTACAGTAGGGTAGGATCGAATCTTATAGCTTGGCCCCACAGTACGACGCGTCAGGTGGAATACTGCTCATATACACCAGCATCAATCTATTCGGGAGTCTATTACACCGGAGATACCTTGCAGATCTGACAGCATAGTGGACCTAGTGATGTGACATGCATGGCTGATGTGCGGCCGAGATATAAGATGTGCGGGCAACGAGTTAGACAAAATCCACGTCCCATACACACCTTGTTTGATAGAACTGCAGAAAGCAACAAGAATGTAGAAGGCCATCCCGGAGACTTGTACGATGGTTGGGACCTAATTGACCATCGGAATAAATGATCTACTCATGTTTATGGCCTGGTTCAATCTTATTAGCAACATTGAATTTATATTTATCCTTTTAAGTAAAGTTTTCATGTTTTTGATTGCGGTTGTGAGAACATGGAACCTCAAACTGTATCATTGAAAAAACATATATAGTTGTTTACTTGTTCTGTTACGTTATCCATTTCGTCGTCTATTAAACTATTGAACAATGTCTATGTATTTTTTATTCTGTTTCATCTACTTTGGGCTCCTGCTCTGCCTATATTACGTTATTTCTTTTGATCTTAAGCTTCCCCAGAAATATGCTTAGATTGCGGTGCAATTAAGCTACAGTGGGGTGAGAGCAGCTCTAACAAACTGTTTTTCCTATTACTTCCATCCATGTAATTTTGGATTATTTTCTGTCCTGTGTTGAGTCTGTAATGCCCGTGAACTTCAGCTTTGCCGTGGTGGAAACACTCTGAGCAAGGCTTACTGGAGTGGGAGGGAAGAGAAATGTAAGGCGCTTGGGCCTTGGAGGGTAAGCAGTATCATTTGTTTGAAATTACCGTTCCTAGTCGGAGAGCATTTCTATTAGCCTCTCCGAGAAGTTTGGGAAACTGCTCGGGAGTAGCTTGCGACTTCGAGCATGTAGAAACTCTTCAGCTAACAAATTAAGTGGGCCTGAAGCCTGCCCTATATATGTTTACATTCTATTCTTTATTATTTCTCTGAATTAGTGAAACATTTTTAAGCTAATTCTGCATTGAGATATATTGTAACTACTCTTACTATATACTACCTCCGTCCGAAAAAGGTTGTCCCTCAAATGGATGTATCTAGCACCAAGTTAGTGCTAGATACATCCATTTAAAGAACAAGCTTAGGACAAACTTTTTTGGACAGAGGGAGTATCAGATATATTTGCGTTTTTGAAATAAGCTTCCACTAATGTTATTGGTTCTAGATCATTGATTGATATAATCATCTGAAAGTGCGAGTTTTTTCAGAAGTGCTTACTCTTTTGAGATAAAGTGGATGCTTCTAATTTCTCTTACTCTAGATGTGATGAAATGCTTAGACTTTCAGATCAGCAAGTGTATGTCACACGCTTGAATATTTTGTTAGTCACACATTTTGCGACCACCTCAATAGTTTGAACCATGAAGTCTTTGCATACTGTACATGTACAAATTTATCGTTAAGAATCATGGTAGGAAATTAATGAATTGATGATGGCATTATATTAGTATTCACTGTTGGAAATGCTAGCTAATTGCGGTGCTACTACACATTATTGATTTACTTAGTTGTCTCTTAAATGTTTTTTGCGGGGACTTAGTTGTTTAATTCTTAGAAATGAATAGTTCGATCAATTCTTCCCATTTCTATGATGGCTTGTCAGGTTACCGTGGAAAACTATTAGTAAATGAGTAGTTCCAATTATGGCATTTGGTAGTCTCAAGCGTTTGTATTATACAGTTTGTATATTGTCACCTACCTACAGTATTTGGTTCTTCGTTTTCGTCTGTGCTACTTTTTTTCTGATCTTAATTCCAAATTGTTTCCACACTTTGCTAATCACCGCGGCTCCGAAGGACGGCACGGCACGGTACGAGAGGCCCAGCCCTTGCAACAACACATGCATGCTGCCTAGGCCGTTTGGTTGGCGCCGGCCGCCGGAGATTCAGATTCAGATTCCGTTTTGTTTTATTTTATTTTCTTTTATTCTGTTGTATCTTTGTTTCCTATTGTTTTAGTTTTTGTAAAATATATACTTGGCATCTAATTTAGTATTTCAATTTAGTCCCCAAATAATTTAGTTTGATATTTTATTAATTAATAAAGGCATTTAAATAATTAGGTTTGCTACTATTTAAATCTTTTTAGTGCAGTTAAGCATTTCATAAAAGTTTGGTTTCACCACCATAATCACCTATGCATTATCTGCCATGACCCGAACATTTTAGTTTCATTGTTTGAAAAAACTTTCGTTGTTTGCCTGATTTTTAATTTGAATTCGAATCGGTTTCGAACTAACGTCATCATGGCCACACCACCTTGACCCTCCATAATTGTGGGACCCACCTAGAAAAAAAAGAAAAAAAATATCTCCGCCCATGCTTGAGTTTCCCTCCATAGAGCCGTAGCCGCCCTCGACGAACAGGGGCAGGAGATTCCCATGATCTGCACCAATGGACAGGCGCCAAATCCACCCCCACCACGAGTTGCGTCCTCCCCCGACCCAATCTGATGGGGAGATGCCACTCCCCTTCTGCACCCATCACCGAGGCGAGCACCGACAGCAAGCACCACCGGAGCGCTACGACTCATCACCTCGGGCTAGTCCTCTCTTCGATCTTGAGCCACCCCATGTGTTGCGATTTGATTTCCTGCAATTTCGCCCCGAGCATCGTCCAGGGCTCCTACTTCGATCCATCAAGAATGATGGCTTCGATCCCAGGCGTGCAGGGAGAGGATGGCTTCTTCTCCAATTGATCCAGGCGAGACACTGGTCGTGTCCTAGACTACTTCGCGGGCGCCAAGACGAGCACCATCGTCTCCATCTCCATTTGGCTGTCGTACCAGGGCAACGGCGATGGACGGACCAACCCGATCGACGAGCTCATCCAGGAGATGGAGGCGCGGTTCTTCTGGTCGGTCGACAGGAGGGAGGCGGTCCCACGGGACCTCCTTCACAGCTTGGATTCCGGCGGCCAGCTTCACTGTCGCGATGAGCTGGAGGCGCGGGAGGAGCTCGTCAAAGTAGAAGAGGTGGTGGAGGTGGCTCTGGTGGGTTGTGGTGGGGTGGGGCAGTGAAGATGCAGCGGCGCTGGTCGCCCGAAGCGTGGTGGCGGGCACGGCGGTGAGGCGACTCTGTCACGGGAGATAGAAAAGATCGATGCTGTTTTTCTTAATTCCTCCCAGCCTATGCTTACTTGGCAGTGCCTGCT
Source organism: Triticum monococcum (assembly GCA_034509565.1). Lineage (NCBI taxonomy): Eukaryota > Viridiplantae > Streptophyta > Magnoliopsida > Poales > Poaceae > Triticum > Triticum monococcum. The sequence goes on from CM067842.1 coordinate 36,890,855, forward strand.
AAGCTGGCATGCTCAGTCAGTGTTGATTGCAATCAGGGCCGTCTTCAGGAATTCGGGGGCCCGGGGCGAAATACGAAATGCAACCTAACTTTTTCTTAAAATCATATATGACTTAAGAACTATTCCAGAAACCCTCATGCCTATGCAAAAAATACATCATGAGAAAGCATACAAAATTTTAATCGATTACACAATGTAAGTAGAACTGAAACTCGATGCCAAACAATCGAACAAAATAGATAACATATGACAAATGCTAATGTGGGGATACAAAAAAGTGCCAGATTAATAGGTTGATCTGTCCGTACCTCCTATAGTATGTGTAGACACTCCTGTTGTGGCATACTGGCATCGATAAAAGAATAGTATCTTCATCTTGTCTTTCTACAACAGGAAATTAAATTGAAATAAATGGGGCAATTTGAGTTCAATGGATAAATGATTCTTTTTCAATTCAATGTTCAAATCCATCAATTTATAAATCAACACATACAACATCAATTTACAAATCAGCTGCTGTTATGCGTCTATCTATGTCCAAGAAATTACCCAGCAGTGTCGGCGTTTATCGGCTTCCAAGCCGCATCCAGTCCTAGGCATTGGGGGCTAGAGGAGGCAAGGGAAGGCGCCCGGCAGCAGTAGTATTGCAGCTGGGCCTGCTGGGCATAGCCTAGGGAGCCGTTGAGGGGACGGTGTGCTGGGGCTAGCGCGGAGCATCTAGCATGCCGATTGCAGAAGGGAACGGGATGGGAGATGGCTACAAGCGGCGCGAGCGTGCGTTGCGCACGACGGGTTGGGGGTGGAGGCGGGCGAACCAGGGGAGGGCTGCGGGCCTGCGACCCTAGGGCTCAAGGCTGTAGCAGGAGATTCCAGGCGATAGCATCAGGCTCGGGCGTTCGCAGACGGACGTGCATGACACAACAAACGAAGTTTTTCTTTGGCCCCACAATTTTGGGGGCCCTGTGCGGTCGGCTACTTTGGCCGCCCTCATCGACAGGCCTGATTGCAATCAAAACCGCTTGACCAACTCGAAACCGAGACTGGGGTTGAGATCTGAACCTACTGGTTTTGGCCGGTTTCGAAGTCGAGGGTTATAAATTAAACCGAGCGGTTAGTTCGGGGTTGAAATGTAAACTTTTCTCATTTAGAAAATAATAATAATAATAATAATAATAATAATAATAATAATAATAATAATAATAATAATAATAATACTCCCTCTGTTCGGAAATACTTGTCGAAAAAATGAATAAAAATAAATGTATTTAGAACTAAAATACGTCTAGATACATTCATTTCTTCGACAAATATTTCCGGACAGAGGGAGTAATATGTTACGCTTTTACTAGTATGCGAAATCTTGTCACCGCGTATCATGGACTGAGTGCAACACTTACAAGCACCTGCCAGCCCACAAGCACATGCAGACCCCTTCAAGAAAGATGAAACACTCACACGACAGCGCTGCATTATTCAACAAAGAACACGTGTTCACCATGGAAAATCAAAACTCCAAGACAATGCATCTAGGAGGGGAATGCCGTGCCAGTGATGTTATCAGATCCAGCAACGTTAGACCAAAATCAAGGCTTTCGCCTCGGCGTGTAAAAACCTGCGTCGCATCCCCGGTTGCTTCAGTGTCCACTTTAGACGTGACGCCAACCGCCAACTACTGTCTAGATTGAAAAGCAACCTTGCAGAATTGTGCATTGCCGTGCTCCTAGAATCGGCAATACTCTCCCAAGGAGCAGCTGCGCCTTAGTGAGGACCATGCTACCGACCAAATTAAGTGATGTGGACCGTCATCGCTCCATGGTTGAGGAATGAGGACGAGCTCGTGGTGTCCTAGGAGTGACGGCGAATGGCTTCTAGCTGTATGGTTTTCCACCGAAAAAGATAAATCAAAGGTCCTACTAGTAGGAGATTAGGAGCTAAGATAAATCAGCCTTCGTGGATGATGTTCTTGATAAGAACTATTTTGTCTCAGGGTTAGTCTAAAAAGCTGAAAATTGTTCGTCTTGCTCCGGCCACGCACTGAATTATAATTAGCAGTAGTTTCATACCGATACGACACCACGTGTCCGAGATCGGACAGGACACCAGCCCGTCCCAAACTGTCCACATATATAGCCTACCTGTAGAATATGAAGTATATAGGCTGTGCAAACACAATGCATTGATCGGTGCGTCAGGCACGCATATATGAGTACAGAGAGGGGCTACAACTTCGACTATACAAAGGAAACAAGAGGTGGGCTCAATACACAATATACACGTACATAATATACTAAACACCCCCCCCCCTCCGGTAGTCAAAGCGGCGCCAGTGACGCAGAGACTGGAACGAAACTCCTCGAAGGTGGAAGTCGGCAGGCCCTTCGTCATCACATCGGCGAACTGTTGTGCATTCAGAACATGAAGGACCCGAATACGTCCAAGGGCCACTTGCTCGCACACAAAGTGAATGTCCAGCTCAATGTGCTTAGTCCGGCGATGATGAACGGGGTTGGCGGAGAGGTACACCGCAGAGACGTTGTCGCAGTAGACAACCGTAGCCTGGGAGATATCGTGATGCAGCTCCTGAAGTAACTGTCATAGCCAGGTGCACTCGGCAACAGCGTTAGCCACAACTCGGTACTCAGCCTCCGCGCTGGAGCATGATATTGTGGGTTGTCGCTTGGACGACCACGAGACGAGTGAAGGACCGAGGTAAACGCAATAGCCGGAGGTGGACCGACGAGTGTCGGGGCAGCCAGCCCAGTCTGCGTCGGAGTAGGCCACCATCTCTAGAGAAGCGGACCCCGTGAGGGTGAGCCCAAGAGTCATCGTGCCGCGAATGTAACGGACGATCCACTTCACGAGAGTCCAATGGGAGCCACGAGGGGCGTGCATGTGGATACACACCTGCTGAACTGCATACTGTAGATCCAGTCGGGTGAGAGTCAGATACTGAAGAGTACCGACAATGGACCGGTAGAAGGGAGCATCCGACGCTGGCGAGCCCTCAAGAGCAGAAACCTTGGCCTTCGTGTCAACAGGAGTAGCAACAGGGTGACAGTTGAGCATGCCAGCATGCTCAAGGAGCTCGTGCGCATACTTCTGCTGATGAAGAAAGAAGCCATCCGGTCGCCGAACGACCTCAATGCCAAGAAAAAAATGTAGAGCATCCAAGTCCTTGATGGCGAACTCGTCACGCAGCCGGAGAGTAATCTGCTGAAAAAGAGCTGCAGAGGAGGCCGTTAGGATGATGTCGTCGACCTAGAGGAGCAAATATGCAGTCACGTCACCATGGCGATAGACAAACAGTGAGGCGTCCGAGCGAGTGACGCTGAAGCCCAGTGTATGAAGAAACCTGGCGATCCGCTGGTACCAAGCGCGAGGTGCTTGCTTGAGCCCGTATAGAGACCGGGACAGCAAACACACATGGCCAGGAAGAGATGCGTCGATGAAACCGATGGGCTGCTCACAATAAACCTGCTCCTCAAGATGGCCGTGGAGAAAGGCGTTGGAGACATCCATCTGATGAACTAGCCAGCCTCGGGACACCGCAAGCTGGAGGACGGTGCGGATCGTGCCCGGTTTGACAACCGGTGCAAACGTCTTAGTGAAGTCAACTCCAGCGCGTTGACGAAAACCACGAATCCCCCAGCGAGCCTTGCAGCGCTCAAGTGTACCATCCGAGCAGGTCTTGTGGCGAAAGACCCACTTGCCGCTGATGACATTGGCGCGAGGAGGCCAGGGAACCGGTGTCCAGGTGCGGTTCCGCTGGAGAGCGTCGAACTCTTCCTGCATCGCGGCAAGCCAGTGAGGATCACGAAGGGCTGCGCGAGCGGACGTAGGAATAGGGGACGGCTCTACGGTGGAGGCAGCGAGGAGGTACTCATCGCTCGAGTAGCACAGACTCGGACGGTGAACGCCAGCTCGGGCCCGTGTGACGGGGCGAGACGGCAGCGCTGGAACGTCCGCCGAGGCGGGCGGCAAGACGGCCGGCGAAGCCGCCGGCGAGGCACCCGGCATGGTAGTCGACGACGGGGCTGGTGAAGGGGCGGCTCCTGAGGTGGCCGGTGAAGATACCGGCGACGCGGCGGCCGACGAAGATGCCGGCGAAGAGGCCGGTGAAGATACCAGCGATGCGGCGGCCGGCGAAGAGGCCGGCGAAGCGGCGGCCGGCAAGACGGGCGATGCCGAGGCCCCTGACGGAGTCGGCAAGGGCGACGTGGGGGCGCGAGGCGCAGCTTGTCCCACGACGCGAGGACCGCCGAAGCCCGGAGGCGGTCCAAGAACCGAGCGGGGCCGTACACCTGACGGGATCGCTAGAGGGCCGCCGGTGGCCGGCGGCGACGGGGCGGCGGGAGGTATCTGCTGAAATGGAAACACCTTCTCATCAGAGTGAACATGCCGGGAGGTGAATACACGATGTGAGACGGGATCGTAGCAGCGGTATCATTTGGTGTTAGGTGGGTAGCCGAGGAAGATGCAAGCGACGGAGCGAGGTGCAAGCTTATGAGGCGCAGTGGCGGCGATGCTAGGATATCAGAGACAACCAAAGATGCGAAAGCCATCATAAGATGGGGGCGCACCAAAAAGGAGATGGTGAGGGGCATAGTTCCAGCATGGGCAACACAGACGGATGTTGATGAGGAGGGTGGCGGTGGCGAGAGCGTCCGGCCAAAATCAGGGATGCACGTTAGAGTGAAAGAGCAACGTGCGAACGCAGTCGTTAAGAGTGCGAAGGATACGCTCGGCACGGCCATTTTGTTGGGACGTGTAGGGACAAGTGAGGCGGAAGATAGTGATGTGAGAGGCTAGAAGGTTACAAACAGCGATGTTGTCAAACTCTTTTCCGTTGTCAGTTTGTAATGCAAGGATAGGATGACCGAACTGTGTGGTGACATAGGAATAAAAGGCGGTGAGTGTGGCAAGGGCATCGGACTTGCGACGAAGAGGAAATGTCCACACATAATGAGAGAAAGGCGGTGAGTGTGGCAAGGGCGTCGGACTTGCGACGAAGAGGAAATGTCCACACATAATGAGAGAAATCATCTAAGATCACCAAATAATATAGGTAGCCCGTGTTGCTCGCAATCGGGGATGTCCAAACATCACTATGCAATAACTGAAACGGAAAAGTGGAAATAGTGGTAGAAGCGCTACAGGGAAGACGAACGTGTTTGCCAAGAGGACATGCCTCACAAGTATGGTCGTCGATCTTATTGCATGAGAATGAAAAACTCTGAAGAATTTGACGCAAAGTGGTGGGGTTTGGGTGTCCCAAACGAGCATGCCAAAGGTCGACACCTGCAGCGAGGGCGACTGGGGTGGTGGAGGCGGTGGCGGAGGAGTGCACCGGATAGAGCTCGTCGGGACTATCACAACGGTGAAGGACCATTCGGGTACGGGCGTCCTTCACAGAAAAACCGACATCATCAAATTCAACGATAATCGGATTCTCACGAGTAAGACGACGAACAAAGACAAGGTTCGTAACTAAATCAGGAGAAACAAGAACATTAGACATGGTAATAGGCGTAGATGTGGAAGGAAATGAAATACGACCAACATGTGTGATAGGTAGAGAGGAACCGTTACCAACGATGATGCGAGTAGGAGTACGAACTAGAGTGAATGAGTTTAAGGTACCGGGATGAGATGTCATTTGGCGGTGGCGCCCGAGTCCATGTACCAAGCGCCGCCGTGCCGAACGGCTCGGTGATGAGGTCGAGGGCAGGGAAGCCAAAGGAGTAGGGCCCCATGGCGGGGAGACCGGCAGCGAGGGGAAGCCGGCGTAGGGCTGAACCGGGGTGGGCGGAGCATGGCCGCCGGCCATCGGCGGGGTGGCCAGAGCCGCGGAGCCGGCACCGGTCGGCTGCTGCAGCACGTCGAAGTTGACCAGATGGCCCGCCAGGAAAGCCGGCGGCGTGGTCTAGCCGCCGAGGGGCTGAACCAGGGCAGGCGGAGCGTGGCCGCCGGCCATTGGCGGCGCCGGCCGCATGTTGGTGAAGGGAGACGGCGCGCCCGCGTACATGGGGCTGAAGGAAGACGACGCAGCAGAAGACATTGCAGCGGCGACGACGGTGGCTGGGGAAGGAGGCGTGGTGGCTGCGGCTGGAGGGGGCGCCGCGGCGGCCGGGGTGGCGACGGTAAGAGGAGCGGCGGCGGCACGGATAAGGGGCTGCGGTGGCTAGATGGAGAGAGGGCAGGAGCGGGGGTGGGGAAGGGCGGCTACGAAGAGCTGCGACGGCGGCAAGGGTTAGGGTTGGAAGGAGGAGGTTGCGGAAGCGAGGAGCAGAGTGCAGCGGCGACCGGCGGCGGTGGCGGCGGCGCGAAAGGCGCGCGACGGCGGCGGCGGCGGTGAGGGTTAGGTCGACCGACCTGCGATAGATACCATGTAGAATATGAAGTATAGGCTGTGTAAACACAATACATTAATCGGTGCACCAGACACATATATATGAGTACAGAGAAAGGCCACAACCTCGATTATAGAAAAGAAACAGGAGATAGGCTCAATACACAATATATACATACATAATATACTCACCACTACCCTCCGTCCATAGCGTGACTCCTGAATTTTGTCCCTCGCCAAAACCATGCACCACGTACAGGGAAGAAGCAAACAGAGGACGATAGAGAGAACCATGGATCTTCTGCAGCTGCTGCCCGAGGACGTGCTCGCTGACATCCTCCGCCGTGTTGCGCCGCGCGCCCTTGACGTATGCCGCTGCACTTGCAAGGCCCTGCGTGCCACCATCGATGCCAGTGGCCTGCTGCGCTCGGACCTCCTCCCGCTGGCGGTCGGCGGCATATTCATCAACTTCCGAGGCACGTTTCTGTCGGAGTTCTTTGCCCGCCCCTCGGCCAGCCCTGCGATCTCCGGCAGGTTCGACTAGCTACTTGCCCCGTCCTGATGAGTACCCTGAGAGCCTAGATTGCTGCAGCATTGTTGACCACTGCAACGGCCTCCTCTTGCTCGATGTTCACGAGGACCATTACTACGTGGTAACCCGGCCACGCAGCATTGGGGTCCTTTACCGACGCGCCCGTCTATGTTTAAGGAGGCAGATCCAGACTTCGCATACCAACAATACCTTGTGTTTGATCCCACGTTGTCGCCCCACTACGAGGTGTTTCTGATCCCACATCCTCGCTACAAAAGAAAGACCGTAGAATATAATTACAACATATCAGACTCAGAGGATGAAGTAGACCCTGCTATGGAGGAATCTGAATGACCACCGTCTATGTGTGTTTTGCATGTGTTTCTCCTCAAGGTCAGGCTGTTGGGAGGAAAGGACTTTTGTTCGACAGGGAAAGGCTGCTGGCACCATCGCTGATATGCAATCTTCTGACTTGTACGAGAGACGTTATGCCGTCTATCACGGGGGCACACTTTACGTGCACTGCAAAACTGATTTCATAATGAGGTACCTAAAACTCTTTAAACTCATTTTTTTCCTACCAATTTCTTCATGAGTAACGTATAGTATTTTCTACTTACATGGTTTATTTACATGTTTATTAACAGTATATATTTGACAAATGATACATATGAAGTAATTAAACCACCGATGGATGGTGAACTAATTGAATGCCGAAAGTTTCGTCTTGGACGATCAGAAAAAGGGGTGTACCTTGCATCTATTTGTCGTTTTGGGTGGTTTCCATATACTTCTACTCCATCGGCTCCTTGATATTAAGTGCATAGATTTTTAAGAAAAAAACAAAATATAAGGTGTATTACGTTGCATCACTCGTTTGGAATTCTTTTAGGGATTTGATTACATTTTCTTATATTATACAAGCTTCTCTATTTTCTCATATCAATTAGTCAGGTGTAATCTAGCCCAAAACTTGTGAAATTTTCTCTTCACATGCGTTCTTTAATTTCCGTGCCAAAAACTATACACCATATATTTAAGAATGGAGAGAGTATTACATATCGTCTTCAGGTTTGGGTCCTTGAGGAATCGAGTGGCCAGATACAGCCCGTATCACACACCTGTGCAGGGTGTGCGCCTGCACAGGGCCCCCAAATCATCGGGGCCCCAAATTTTGACATATTGTGTATACTAATTAACTGATAGTAATTAGGAGCAGGTAGAGTCGAGGGTTGAATAATCAAATAAAATGGAATAGTACTACTCTAGTACTAGTGCTACTCTCTGGGCAAAGAATTAACTCGGCCAATTATTACATAGGACTTTGTACAAATTAATTAACTAGCCTTTTTTTATGCATGGCTCTCTCCTGCTCATCTTCCTTGGACCTCAGGCACAATTCCCTTTTCTCAAATCTTAAATCCTCATCAGAATAAAAAAAAGCTTAAATCCTCACCAATCTTCACTCCTCGCTAATGTTCCACTCCTGATCCCCCATGTACAGATCAACACGTTTCTCTTGACCTCCTTCACCGCCTGTGGCCGGCCCTGCGATCTACGTGCATTGGCATCAACTGGAGCCTCGACTACAGTTGAAGGCTATAAAGTTCTTGTTATTGCTAGCCACATCCTGGCTCATCAAGAAGAGCAAATAGAGTCACATACATTGCCGCCCCACAGTTTGGCTTCTCACATCAGTCTAAGGTTGCCTCATTCCATTTTATCTTTATCTTTAGTGTTTATTTGTCTCTTTGTTTTACTTTCTAGAATATTACTGTCAAAAACGTTCTTATATTATAAGACGGATGGAGTAAGTCATAATAATATAGAAAAATGTAAGAAAAATATAGAGTTGAGGGCCCACATTTTGATGTTGCACCGGGCCTCCGTTTTCTCAGGTACGGCCCTGGCCAGATGAATTGGGTCTTGAAGCATAACAATTGCCTTAGACCTATAATGCCTTATGATGGTCCGGTTCTTGGTTCATGGGTCTTACAGGATAGTAACTGCAATGAGTATCTCAAAGAGTACAAGAAGTGCAATATAACACCTGACGATGACGTGGAACAACTATTAGAAAAGAGATTGAAGTTGATAAACTCCGTCAAGGAAACGCTAGTGGAAGCAAAGGTTGAATGGGACTCTGAAAATGATGATATTCTTGACAATGAATATATGGTTGGTGGTTGTCACGACGGACTATCCTTGGATTTCATCCATATAAAGAAGTTGTCTTTCTGAATGTATCATCATACAGAGGAGTGGCCCCATACAGAGGATTGGCCTAACATTTGGAGGATTCAAAGGTTCAGGATCTAGGCTACTTGTACCCAACAATTTATCATGTATTTTCAGTGTTCGAGCAGTCCATAACTGAGTCATTTACATACACACCTTGTTGGACAGGGCACCCGGAAGCAACAAGAATGTAGAAAGTCATCTCAAAGACTCGTATGTTGGTTGGACCAATTGAATATCATCATAAATGCCATGCTCATGTCAAAGGCTTTGTTCTTTTTTAATTAGCACTGAATTTATCCATTTGAATAAAATTTCTATATTTTCCGTTGTCGTTTTAAGAACATGAGATCTAAGATTGCGTCGTTAGAAAACGAAAAAATATATCTTATAGAACCATTTACATCATGATATGTCCATCATTGGTTTGTTTGACAACTCCAACAGTGATTCCTGAAGGACCCAGGATCATTTAGATTGACATAGCAGAATAATTCCTAATAGCAATTCTAGCCGATCCCCTAAAAGTCTACAATGGAGTAAAATTTTCAGTATACTCCTCTAACCGGCACCTAGCCAAACTCCTAAAATCTATAAAGTAAAATTTTTACTCCTCCGCCGAAAAGAACCCCCATGATGCCTAAATATACTCGGCGCCCATGTGGCCGATCAAAATCTTGCCTGCCTATTTTTCCTACCCTCGCGGCTGCCTCCTTCCCGCCAATGCCGCTCCATGCGCCGCCGTTGCCACCGATGGCCGCCTCTGTTGCCAGAATGGGTAGCTAAGAGCCTTCCGCCACAACTCGTCCACCGCTGCTGGCTTGTCCCCATCGAAAACCACCCCCGCACCGCCGCCCGCACGGAAGAATAGGTTGGGGATGAAAAATGTTCACCGACCGAAAGCACTGGATCCAACCCCGGGCAAGTCCGCCGGGGTGGCCACTGCCTCTTCGGCGACGGTCGGCCGCCCTCCCGCAACTTCCGGCAACGGCAAGAGAGATAGGAAACCACCGGCCGCGGCGCCGCCATTGCCAAGGAGGCCGCGAAGATGAAGAAAAGCAAGGCCACTCTGTTCCCACTGGTAGAAAAAGGGCATGTTGTCCCGGTTCGTAAGGGCCTTTTGTCCCAGTTCTGGAACCGGGACTAAAGGGTCGGTACTAATGCCAAGTCCCTTTAGTCCCGGTTCAATCCAGAACCGGGACAGATGGGCCTCCACGTGGCCTGTGCGCGGAGCCCAGGCAGGAGACCCTTTGGTCCCGGTTGGTGGCACCAACCGGGACCAATAGGCATCCACGCGTCAGCATTTCTGTGGCTGGGGTTTTTGTTTTTTTTGGAAAGGGGGGGGGGTTGTGGGTTTTGGGGGGTTAATTTAGGTGTTTCATATATTGTGTTAGCTAGCTATAATTAATAGAGAGAAGTATCCTCTCTTATGTCCGTGCTTGGTCGACGCTATGTACTATACATACGTATAGAGAGGACTAGACACGCTAGCTAGCTAGTAAGCAAACGAAGGAAACGGAAGATCGTCATGAACATATATGCATACAGAGAGAAGTGATATCGACCACCTCTCCTTCTCTGAGAGATTGGTCGAACAACAAGTTCTCGTATATCTATCCGACACTACCGGCTACATATATACAATAATTATCTCTTACAAATATAGTCATACGGACTGAGGGTCCACATAGTATTCTCCGTCTTCAGCGATCACGTGGTCAAGAAAGAATGCCGCCAATTCCTCTTGAATTGCTCGCATGCGAGCTGGTGCTAGGAGTTCATCCCGCTTCCGAAACATCTAATTTAAAGAAAGGGGTCAATACATATATATATGAATGAATGAAACTCAACACAAATGATGGTAATAAAATAAAATTGTGAATGTTGTTATTTACGTACTTCATATTGTTCGTCAGTGTAGCCCCGCTCACAGGTCGTGTGGCGGATGGACTCGCAAACGTAGTATCCACAGAAATCATTCCCTTGTTCCTGCCACAACCACTTTACAAGAAATAGAGGTCAATCAAACTGATAAGCAAGAATGTCAAATGGTATTGATGAAACTAGCGCTTGAATCACTAGTAGATGCGCGGAACATGCTACTATAGTACTTACTTTCGGGTGTCTAAATTGCAGCTCCTTCGGCAGTCCCGGAGCTTTTCTGGTGAATTTTCTCCAAACCCTACTGGACAAAGAAAACAATTACTTGATATACCAGGAAATGAACAAAGTTGCTGATATGGTGGATAATGATCGATTTAACTTACTTCTCGAGTATTTGAGTCATGTATGCATAGTCCTGGGGATCTTTTCGTCTTGAGTCTAAGACGGTTACTAGTCCCTGCTCAAGCTTAATCTCTAGGAGAATATAGTGGAAACTGCACACGCATGCATAACTCATCAATTACATTACTATAACCTTGACTAATATATAAGGGAAACCGAATACGCACAAGACAGTAACACTCACTTGAAGTTGTAAGGAAAGAGTAATATATCTTTGTTTTCATTTATTACCAACGATCGTAGCAAGTTGGCCTCGGTAGCCGCGGCATGAAATTTAACCTGAGTTGCATCTATGAGATATGTGTTAATGAACCCAATATCACCGACTTGTCTTTTCTTCAATTCGGTGATCCTCAATCTGCATAATATAGTGAGGATGATTATAAATACATGCAATGAACGAGCTGAGCTATATAGAGAGACTTAATGGCAGAAGTAGTACTACTTACAGACAGTAGCAGGCGACCGTTGTTTTATCGAGGGCCAATTGATTGAAAAACTGAAAGAACTCCTCAAATGGAACAGGAAACAGTTCAATTCCAACGAGGTCATGCTCCTTTTTAACTTTCACATACAAAGTACTCCTCCCCCCAGAGTCTCTGCAGATTTTCAAGTACCAATCATGCAATCTTCGCATCATCGTTGATAGAGATCTATCATATTTGACGAGAGGCTTCCCGTACTCATATCTTTGTATCTGCACCTCCATGGGTTCATAATGTACATCGTCGGGCAGGTAATCGGCAAGATTGCTATAACCGGGCACCATCCTCGAATCATTAGCGACATTGTCGCTAGGCACCTTGAGCGGGGGGGGGGGGGGGGCACGATTGCTTCGCTTGTTCACCGAGCTGGGCAATTTGTTTCCCAGCTCATCGTTCTTTCAGCCTTTGATCACTGACAGTACTTCCCGACCGCTTCGCTTCAGCAAATTCCTTTCCAATAATGCGCTCATAGTTTCCTTTCGGCGGAGACTTGGGTGGTTTTGTCTGGGCAGCCAGAGTGCGCTTCGCTTCCACCGGATCTATCTTCTCCTCCGGAAGTGGATGTCTCTTTGCTTTCAACCCTTGAAACCAGTCATCCACTTCGGTTTGTGCGATCTCGGCGTTCTCCTCCGGGGTCCTTTCGTATGGTAACTTCTCTGGAGTCTTTAGAGAAGGACCGAATCTGTATGTCCTCCCGCCTCTAGCTGTACTGCTAGACGCCGGCCGAGCAGATGGAGCGGTTGTCTTCTTTACTTGCTTACGAGGCGGAGGATAAGGACTACGACGCGCCGGAGCAGCCGGAGCGGCGGCAGGTCTCTTCTGCCCTTGCTGACGAGGCGGAGAAGAAGGAGGCTGGCTGCTCGGGCGCGTCGGCGCATGCGGAGAAGGAGGCGGAGTGCCGCCACGCGCTGGAGAAGGAGCCGGTCGAGTGCCCTGATCGTCACTCGTCGGAGAAGGAGGCGGTGGAGGAGGCGGAGTGCCCTGACTCGCTGGAGGAGGAGGCGGTGGAGGAGGCGGAGTGCCCTGACTTGCCGGAGGAGGAGGAGGAGGCGGAGGCGTCCAGTTCGGAAGGTTGATGAGCTCCTTCCGCCATAGGCATGGAGTCTTCAGAGAAGACCCCAGCCTAGTCTTCCCTTCACCGGTAGGGTGGTCAAGCTGGAGGTCCTCAAATCCCTCCGTTATTTCATCCACCATCAAACTAGCATATCCTTCTGGAATCGGCCGGCAGTGAAAAGTTGCGCCGGGTTCAGTAGGATAAACAGAGCCAATAGCCGCCTTGACTTTCAAATTCATCCATTGCGTCATAAGGTGGCAATTTTGAGACTCCGTGATAGCATCCGCGGGATAGCTGGCAGGAGCCATCAAGGCATGCTCAGGCTGAAGCAGCTCGGTGGAAGCCACGCTGCTTCTCCGCTGAGATGACAGGGTAGCTTCGGGGGAAGCTTCGGCAGTACGTTTGCTGCGATTTGCTTCTCGTTCCTTTATCGCTTGTACCCTTGCTTGCAGCGCCTGCATTTGGGTCTGCTGCACTTTTTTCCTCCTCTCATGGGATTTGTAACCGCCTGCGTCCGGAAACCCAGCCTTCCACGGAATGGAGCCTGGCGTGCCTCGTGTCCGTCCAGGGTGCTCAGGATTCCCGAGGGCCATTGTGAGCTCGTCATTCTCTCTGTCTGGAAAGAACGTCCCTTGCTGCGCTGCTTCGATATAGTGTTGAAGCTTCCTGACTGGTATGTCCATTTGATCGTTCGTCCAAATGCACTTCCCTGTTACAGGGTCCAAGGTTCCGCCAGCCCCGAAGAACCAAGTCCGGCAACGGTATGGCCAGTTAATTGTCTCTGGTTCGATCCCTTTATCAACCAGATCATTCTCAGTCTTTGCCCACTTAGGCCGGGCTACGAGGTAGCCACCTGACCCCGTGCGATGGTGATGCTTCTTCTTCGCAGCATTTTGTTTGTTTGTCACCGACATCTTCTTACTCTTTTCCGATGTTTTGTGGGCCACAAATGCGGGCCAGTGATCTCTGATCTTCTCATATCTGCCCTTGAATTCTGGTGTCTCATTATTTTCGACAAACCTATTCAGCTCTTTCTTCCACCTCGTGAATAGTTCTGCCATCCTCTTAAGAGCAAAAGACTTGATTAATTGCTCTTTAACTGGCTTCTCTGGATTATCCTCTGGCGGTAGGGTGAAATTCTACTTCAGCTCAGTCCAAAGATCATTTTTCAGCATATCATTGACATAAGACACCTCAGGGTCTTCTGTAGCCGGCTTAAACCATTGCTGGATGCTGATCGGGATCTTGTCCCTAACCAAAACGCCGCACTGAGCAACAAATGCGCTCTTTGTCCGGAGGGGTTCAATCGGTTGGCCGTCGGGCGTGATTGCTATGGTCTCAAACTTTTCATCCGAGCTCAACTTTTTCTTTGGGCCTCGTCTCTTTATCGAAGTTGTGCTCGATCCGGAGGGCTAGAAAAAAGAACAAAGACTTAATTAATATGTGTACATACCAAAACAATGAATGCATCAATTAGCTAGTCAGCAGAAGCTTAACTAATATATATACCTGGCCGGACTCGGTTCGGTCACCGGAGACGTCATCACGGTCTCCTTCTTGCACCGGCATTGGGTCACCGGAGCCGTCATCACGGTCTCCTTCTTGCACCGGCATTAGGTCACCGGAGCCATCATAATCATAGCCAGCTGCTTCTAGACCATCGGTGTCGTTGAGAAACAACAAGCAGACGGCATCACTTCCTCGTGCGATTATGTCCCCCAACAACTCTTCTTGTACTTCGTCTCGGGCGGTGTCCATAGTTTCTACAAATATTGACAACATGGAAATTATTATTCAAACATGACAGATGGATATATTAGTGGCAAACGTAGAACTAATATTAATTTGTGGCCTCGACGCTGCTTCTCTAGGGTTTGGGGTGGCCTCGATGCTTCTTCTCTAGGGTTTGGGGTGGCCTCGACAACGCTTCAAGGATAATAAAAAGAGGAAGAAGAAGAAAAAAAGAGGAGAAGAAAGAATAGAGGAGCCTCGACGCTTCTGAAGGAAATATGCCCTAGAGGCAATAATAAAGTTATTATTTATTTCCTTATATCATGATAAATGTTTATTATTCATGCTAGAATTGTATTAACCGGAAACATAATACATGTGTGAATACATAGACCAACAGAGTGTCACTAGTATGCCTCTACTTGACTAGCTCGTTAATCAAAGATGGTTATGTTTCCTAACCATGAACAAGGAGTTGTTATTTGATTAACGAGGTCACATCATTGGTAGAATGATCTGATTGACATGACCCATTCCATTAGCTTAGCACCCGATCGTTTAGTATGTTGCTATTGCTTTCTTCATGACTTATACATGTTCCTATAACTATGAGATTATGCAACTCCCGTTTATCGGAGGAACACTTTGGGTACTACCAAACGTCACAACGTAACTGGGTGATTATAAAGGAGTACTACAGGTGTCTCCAATGGTAGATGTTGGGTTGGCGTATTTCGAGATTAGGGTTTGTCACTCCGATTGTCGGAGAGGTATCTCTGGGCCCTCTCGGTAATGCACATCACATAAGCCTTGCAAGCACTGCAACTAATAAGTTAGTTGTGAGATGATGTATTACGGAACGAGTAAAGAGACTTGCCGGTAACGAGATTGAACTAGGTATTGGATACCGACGATCGAATCTCGGGCAAGTAACATACCGATGACAAAGGGAACAACGTATGTTGTTATGCGGTCTGACCGATAAAGATCTTCATAGAATATGTAGGAGCCAATATGGGCATCCAGGTCCCGCTATTGGTTATTGACCGGAGACGTGTCTCGGTCATGTCTACATTGTTCTCGAACCGTAGGGTCCGCACGCTTAACGCTACGATGACAGTTATTATGAGTTTATGCATTTTGATGTACCGAAGGTTGTTCGGAGTCCCGGATAAGATCACGGACATGACGAGGAGTCTCGAAATGGTCGAGACGTAAAGATTTATATATTGGAAGCCTATGTTTGGACATCGGAAGTGTTCCGGGTGAAATCGGGATTTTACCGGATTACCGGGAGGGTTACCGGAACCCCCCCGGGAGCCAAATGGGCCAACATGGGCCTTAGTGGAAAGGTGAGAGGGCAGCCCACATAGGGCTGCGCCTCCCCCCCTCTCCCTAGTCCTATTAGGACTAGGAGAGGGGCCGGCCACCTCTCTCTCTCTCTCCCGTTTAAGGATTCCTAGTTGGACTAGGATTGGAGGGGGGAGTCCTACTCCCGGTAGGAGTAGGACTCCTCCTGCGCCTCCCTCCACTTGGCCGGCCAGCCCCCCTCCTCCAACCTTTATATACGGGGGCAGGGGACACCCCAAGACACACAACTTGATCCTTGAGTGAAGGAAATATGCCCTAGAGGCAATAATAAAGTTATTATTTATTTCCTTATATCATGATAAATGTTTATTATTCATGCTAGAATTGTATTAACCGGAAACATAATACATGTGTGAATACATAGACCAACAGAGTGTCACTAGTATGCCTCTACTAGACTAGCTCGTTAATCAAAGATGGTTATGTTTCCTAACCATGAACAAAGAGTTGTTATTTGATTAACGAGGTCACATCATTAGTAGAATGATCTGATTGACATGACCCATTCCATTAGCTTAGCACCCGATCGTTTAGTATGTTGCTATTGCTTTCTTCATGACTTATACATGTTCCTATAACTATGAGATTATGCAACTCCCGTTTACCGGAGGAACACTTTGGGTACTACCAAACGTCACAACGTAACTGGGTGATTATAAAGGAGTATTACAGGTGTCTCCAATGGTAGATGTTGGGTTGGCGTATTTCGAGATTAGGATTTGTCACTCCGATTGTCGGAGAGGTATCTCTGGGCCCTCTCGGTAATACACATCACATAAGCCTTGCAAGCACTGCAACTAATATGTTAGTTGTGAGATGATGTATTACGGAACGAGTAAAGAGACTTGCCAGTAACGAGATTGAACTAGGTATTGGATACCGATGATCGAATCTCGGGCAAGTAACACACCGATGACAAAGGGAACAACGTATGTTGTTATGCGGTCTGACCGATAAAGATCTTCGTAGAATATGTAGGAGCCAATATGGGCATCCAGGTCCCGCTATTGGTTATTGACCGGAGACATGTCTCGGTCATGTCTACATTGTTCTCGAACCGTAGGGTCCGCACGCTTAACGTTACGATGACAGTTATTATGAGTTTATGCATTTTGATGTACCGAAGGTTGTTCGGAGTCCCGGATGAGATCACGGACATGACGAGGAGTCTCGAAATGGTCGAGACGTAAAGATTGATATATTGGAAGCCTATGTTTGGACACCGGAAGTGTTCCGGGTGAAATCGGGATTTTACCGGAATACCGGGAGGGTTACCGGAACCCCCCGGGAGACAAATGGGCCTGTTGGGCCTTAGTGGAAAAAGAGAAAAAGGGAAAAGGCCCAAGCTGGCCGGCGCCCCCCTTCCCCAAATCCTATTAGGAATAGGATAAGGGGCCGGCCCCCCTTCTCTCTCTTCCCCCCCCCCCCCCCCCCGGGAGTCCTAATTGGATTAGGATTGGGGGGGAGGAGTCCTACTCCCGGTGGGAGTAGGACTCCCCTGCGCCTCCCCCTCTTGGCCGGCCAGCCCCCCCTCCTCCAACATATAAATACAGGGGCAGGGGACACCCCAAGACACACAAGTTGATCCTTGAGATCGTTCCTTAGCCGTGTGCGGTGCCCCCTGCCACCAAATTCCACCTCGATCATACCGTTACAGTGCTTAGGCGAAGCCCTGCGTCGGTAGTACATCAAGATCGTCACCACGCCGTCTTGCTGACGGAACTCTTCCTCGACGCTTTGCTGGATCGGAGCCCGAGGAACGTCATCGAGCTGAACGTGTGCCAAGAACTCGGAGGTGCCGGAGTAACGGTGCTTGGATCGGTCGGATCGGGAAGAAGACGTACGACTACTTCCTCTACGTTGTGTGATCGCTTCCGCAGTCGGTCTGCGTTGGTACGTAGACAACACTCTCCCCTCTCGTTGCTGTGCATCACCATGATCTTGCGTGTGCGTAGGAAAATTTTGAAATTACTACGTTCCCCAACAGTGGCATCCGAGCCAGGTTTTATGGTTTGATGTTATATGCACGAGTAGAACACAAGTGAGTTGTGGGCGATACAAGTCATACTGCCTACCAGCATGTCATACTTTGGTTCGGCGGTATTGTTGGACGAGACGATCCGGACCAACCTTACGCGTACTCTTACGCGAGACCGGTTCCCTCGACGTGCTTTGCACACAGATGGCTTGCGGAAGACTGTCTCTCCAACTTTAGTTGAACCAAGTGTGACTATGCCCGGTCCTTGAGAAGGTTAAAACGGAGTCTATTTGACGAACTATCGTTGTGGTTTTGATGCGTAGGTGAGATGAGTTCTTACTTAAGCCCGTAGCAGCCACGTAAAAATTGCAACAACAAAGTAGAGGACGTCTAACTTGTTTTTGCAGGGCATGATGTGATGTGATATGGTCAAGGCATGATGATGATTTTATTGTATGAGATGATCATGTTTTGTAACCGAGTTATCGGCAACTGGCAGGAGCCATATGGTTGTCGCTTTATTGTATGCAATACAAATCGCGATGTAATGCTTTACTTTATTACTAAGCGGTAGTGATAGTCATGAAAGCATAAAGATTGGCGAGACGACAACGATGCTACGATGGAGATCAAGGTGTCGCGCCGGTGACGATGGTGATCATGACGGTGCTTCGGAGATGGAGATCACAAAGCGCAAGATGATGATGGCCATATCATATCACTTATATTGATTGCATGTGATGTTTATCCTTTTATGCATCTTATCTTGCTTTGATTGACGGTAGCATTATAAGATGATCTCTCACTAAATTATCAAGAAGTGTTCTCCCTGAGTATGCACCGTTGCAAAAGTTCTTCGTGCTGAGACACCACGTGATGATCGGGTGTGATAGGCTCTACGTTCAAATACAACGGGTGCAAAACAGTTGCACACGCAGAATACTCAGGTTATACTTGACGAGCTATGCATATAAGATATGACCTCGGAACACGGAGACCGAAAGGTCGAGCGTGAATCATATAGTAGATATGATCAACATATTGATGTTCACCATTGAAAACTACTCCATCTCACGTGATGATCGGTTATGGTTTAGTTGATTTGGATCACGTGATCACTTAGAGGATTAGAGGGATGTCTATCTAAGTGGGAGTTCTTAAGTAAATTAACTGAACTTAAAATTATCATGAACTTAGTACCTGATAGTATCTTGCTTGTTTTGATTGTAGATAGATGGCTCGTGCTGTTGTTCCGTTGAATTTTAATGCGTTCCTTGAGAAAGCTAAGTTGAAAGATGATGGTAGCAATTACACGGACTGGGTCCGTAACCTGAGGATTATCCTCATTGCTGCACAGAAGAATTACGTCCTGGAAGCACCGCTGAGTGCCAGGCCTGCTGCAAGAGCAACGCCAGAAGTTATGAACGTCTGGCAGAGCAAAGCTGATGACTACTCAATAGTTCAGTGTGCCATGCTTTACGGCTTAGAACCGGGACTTCAACGACGTTTTGAACGTCATGGAGCATATGAGATGTTCCAGGAGTTGAAGTTAATATTTCAAGCAAATGCCCGGATTGAGAGATATGAAGTCTCCAATAAGTTCTATAGCTGCAAGATGGAGGAGAACAGTTCTGTCAGTGAGCATATACTCAAAATGTCTGGGTATAATAATCACTTGATTCAATTGGGAGTTACACTTCCGGATGATTGCGTCATTGACAGAATTCTCCAATCACTGCCACCAAGCTACAAGAGCTTTGTGATGAACTATAATATGCAAGGGATGAACAAGACTATTCCTGAGCTCTTCGCGATGCTGAAAGCTGCGGAGGTAGAAATCAAAAAGGAGCATCAAGTGTTGATGGTTAACAAAACCACTAGTTTCAAGAAAAAGGGCAAAGGGAAGAAGAAAGGGAACTTCAAAAAGAACGGCAAGCAAGTTGCTGCTCAAGAGAAGAAACCCAAGTCTGGACCTAAGCCTGAAACTGAGTGCTTCTACTGCAAGCAGACTGGTCACTGGAAGCGGAACTGCCCCAAGTATTTGGCGGATAAGAAGGATGGCAAAGTGAACAAAGGTATATGTGATATACATGTTATTGATGTGTACCTTACTAATGCTCGCAGTAGCACCTGGGTATTTGATACTGGTTCTGTTGCTAATATTTGCAACTCGAAACAGGGACTACAGAATAAGCGGACACTAGCAAAGGACGAGGTGACGATGCGCGTGGGAAACGGTTCCAAAGTCGATGTGATCGCGGTCGGCACGCTACCTCTACATCTACCTTCGGGATTAATATTAGACCTAAATAATTGTTATTTGGTGCCAGCGTTGAGCATGAACATTATATCTGGATCTTGTTTGATGCGAGACGGTTATTCATTTAAATCAGAGAATAATGGTTGTTCTATTTATATGAGTAATATCTTTTATGGTCATGCACCCTTGAAAAGTGGTCTATTCTTATTGAATCTCGATAGTAGTAATACACATATTCATAATGTTGAAACCAAAAGATGCAGAGTTGATAATGATAGTGCAACTTATTTGTGGCACTGCCGTTTAGGTCATATCGGTGTAAAGCGCATGAAGAAACTACATACTGATGGGCTTTTGGAACCACTTGATTATGAATCACTTGGTACTTGCGAACCGTGCCTCATGGGCAAGATGACTAAAACACCGTTCTCCGGTACTATGGAGAGAGCAACAGATTTATTAGAAATCATACATACCGATGTATGTGGTCCGATGAATATTGAGGCTCGTGGCGGATATCGTTATTTTCTCACCTTCACAGATGATTTAAGCAGATATGGGTATATCTACTTAATGAAACATAAGTCTGAAACATTTGAAAAGTTCAAGGAATTTCAGAGTGAAGTTGAAAATCATCGTAACAAGAAAATAAAGTTTCTACGATCTGATCGTGGAGGAGAATATTTGAGTTACGAGTTTGGTGTACATTTGAAAAATTGTGGAATAGTTTCGCAACTCACGCCACCCGGAACACCACAACGCAATGGTGTGTCCGAACGTCGTAATCGTACTTTACTAGATATGGTGCGATCTATGATGTCTCTTACTGATTTACCGCTATCATTTTGGGGTTATGCTTTAGAGACGGCCGCATTCACGTTAAATAGGGCACCATCTAAATCCGTTGAGACGACGCCTTTTGAACTATGGTTTGGCAAGAAACCAAAGTTGTCGTTTCTTAAAGTTTGGGGCTGCGATGCTTATGTGAAAAAACTTCAACCTGATAAGCTCGAACCCAAATCGGAGAAGTGTGTCTTCATAGGATATCCAAAGGAAACTGTTGGATACACCTTCTATCACAGATCCGAAGGCAAGACTTTTGTTGCTAAATTCAGAAACTTTCTTGAGAAGGAGTTTCTCTCGAAAGAAGTGAGTGGGAGGAAAGTAGAACTTGACGAGGTAACTATACCTACTCCGTTATTGGGAAATAGTACATCACAGAAAACTGTTTCTGTGAGAACTACACCAATAAGAGAGGAAGTTAATGATGATGATCATGAAACTTTAGATCAAGATACTACTGTACCTCGTAGATCAACCAGAGTAAGATCCGCACCAGAGTGGTACGGTAATCCTGTTCTGGAAGTCATGCTACTAGATCATGATGAACCTACGAACTATGAGAAGCGATGGTGAGCCCAGATTCCGCAAAGTGGCTTGAAGCCATGAAATCTGAGATGGGATCCATGTATGAGAACAAAGTATGGACTTTGGTTAACTTGCCCGATGATCGGCAAGCAATTGAGAATAAATGGATCTTTAAGAAAAAGACTGACGCTGATGGTAATGTTACTATCTACAAAGCTCGACTTGTCGCAAAAGGTTTTCGACAAGTTCAAGGAGTTGACTACGATGAGACTTTCTCACCCGTAGCGATGCTTAAGTCTGTCAGAATCATGTTAGCAATTGCCGCATTTTATGATTATGAAATTTGGCAAATGGATGTAAAAACCGCATTCCTGAATGGATTTCTGGAAGAAGAGTTGTATATGATGCAACCCGAAGGTTTTGTCGATCCAAAAGGAGCTAACAAAGTGTGCAAACTCCAGCGATCCATTTATGGACTGGTGCAAGCATCTCGGAGTTGGAATAAACGCTTTGATAGTGTGATCAAAGCATTTGGGTTTATACAGACTTTTGGAGAAGCCTGTATTTACAAGAAAGTGAGTGAGAGCTCTGTAGCATTTCTGATATTATATGTGGATGACATATTACTCATTGGAAATGATATAGAATTTCTGGATAGCATAAAGGGATAAAAGTTTTTCGATGAAAGACCTTGGGGAAGCTGCTTACATATTAGGCATAAAAATCTATAGAGATAGATCAAAACGCTTAATTGGACTTTCACAAAGCACATACCTTGACAAGATTTTGAATAAGTTCAAAATGGATCAAGCAAAGAAAGGGTTCTTGCCTGTATTACAAGGTGTGAAGTTGAGTCAGACTCAATGCCCGACCACTGCAGAAGATAGAGAGAAAATGAAAGATGTTCCCTATGCTTCAGCCATAGGCTCTATCATGTATGCAATGCTGTGTACCAGACCTGATGTGTGCCTTGCTATAAGTTTAGCAGGGAGGTACCAAAGTAATCCAGGAGTGGATCACTGGACAGCGGTCAAGAACATCCTGAAATACCTGAAAAGGACTAAGGATATGTTTCTCGTATATGGAGGTGACAAAGAGCTCACCGTAAGAGGTTACGTTGATGCAAGCTTTGACACTGATCCGGACGATTCTAAATCGCAAACCGGATACGTGTTTACTTTAAACGGTGGAGCTGTCAGTTGGTGCAGTTCTAAACAAAGCGTCGTAGCGGGATCTACATGTGAAGCAGAGTACATTGCTGCTTCGGAAGCAGCAAACGAAGGAGTCTGGATGAAGGAGTTCATATCCGATCTAGGTGTCATACCTAGTGCATCGGGTCCAAAGAAAATCTTCTGTGACAATACTGGTGCAATTGCCTTGGCAAAGGAATCCAGATTTCACAAAAGAACCAAACACATCAAGAGACGCTTCAACTCCATCCGGGATTTAGTCCAGGTGGGAGACATAGAGATTTGCAAGATACATACGGATCTGAATGTTGCAGACCCGTTGACTAAGCCTCTTCCACGAGCAAAACATGATCAGCACCAAGGCTCCATGGGTGTTAGAATCATTACTGTGTAATCTAGATTATTGACTCTAGTGCAAGTGGGAGACTGAAGGAAATATGCCCTAGAGGCAATAATAAAGTTATTATTTATTTCCTTATATCATGATAAATGTTTATTATTCATGCTAGAATTGTATTAACCGGAAACATAATACATGTGTGAATACATAGACCAACAGAGTGTCACTAGTATGCCTCTACTAGACTAGCTCGTTAATCAAAGATGGTTATGTTTCCTAACCATGAACAAAGAGTTGTTATTTGATTAACGAGGTCACATCATTAGTAGAATGATCTGATTGACATGACCCATTCCATTAGCTTAGCACCCGATCGTTTAGTATGTTGCTATTGCTTTCTTCATGACTTATACATGTTCCTATAACTATGAGATTATGCAACTCCCGTTTACCGGAGGAACACTTTGGGTACTACCAAACGTCACAACGTAACTGGGTGATTATAAAGGAGTATTACAGGTGTCTCCAATGGTAGATGTTGGGTTGGCGTATTTCGAGATTAGGATTTGTCACTCCGATTGTCGGAGAGGTATCTCTGGGCCCTCTCGGTAATACACATCACATAAGCCTTGCAAGCACTGCAACTAATATGTTAGTTGTGAGATGATGTATTACGGAACGAGTAAAGAGACTTGCCAGTAACGAGATTGAACTAGGTATTGGATACCGACGATCGAATCTCGGGCAAGTAACACACCGATGACAAAGGGAACAACGTATGTTGTTATGCGGTCTGACCGATAAAGATCTTCGTAGAATATGTAGGAGCCAATATGGGCATCCAGGTCCCGCTATTGGTTATTGACCGGAGACATGTCTCGGTCATGTCTACATTGTTCTCGAACCGTAGGGTCCGCACGCTTAACGTTACGATGACAGTTATTATGAGTTTATGCATTTTGATGTACCGAAGGTTGTTCGGAGTCCCGGATGAGATCACGGACATGACGAGGAGTCTCGAAATGGTCGAGACGTAAAGATTGATATATTGGAAGCCTATGTTTGGACACCGGAAGTGTTCCGGGTGAAATCGGGATTTTACCGGAATACCGGGAGGGTTACCGGAACCCCCCCGGGAGACAAATGGGCCTGTTGGGCCTTAGTGGAAAAAGAGAAAAAGGGAAAAGGCCCAAGCTGGCCGGCGCCCCCCTTCCCCAAATCCTATTAGGAATAGGATAAGGGTCCGGCCCCCCTTCTCTCTCTTCCCCCCCCCCCAGGAGTCCTAATTGGATTAGGATTGGGGGGGAGGAGTCCTACTCCCGGTGGGAGTAGGACTCCCCTGCGCCTCCCCCTCTTGGCCGGCCAGCCCCCCCTCCTCCAACATATAAATACGGGGGCAGGGGACACCCCAAGACACACAAGTTGATCCTTGAGATCGTTCCTTAGCCGTGTGCGGTGCCCCCTGCCACCAAATTCCACCTCGATCATACCGTTACAGTGCTTAGGCGAAGCCCTGCGTCGGTAGTACATCAAGATCGTCACCACGCCGTCGTGCTGACGGAACTCTTCCTCGACGCTTTGCTAGATCGGAGCCCGAGGAACGTCATCGAGCTGAACGTGTGCCAAGAACTCGGAGGTGCCGGAGTAACGGTGCTTGGATCGGTCGGATCGAGAAGAAGACGTACGACTACTTCCTCTACGTTGTGTGATCGCTTCCGCAGTCGGTCTGCGTTGGTACGTAGACAACACTCTCCCCTCTCGTTGCTGTGCATCACCATGATCTTGCGTGTGCGTAGGAAAATTTTGAAATTACTACGTTCCCCAACATTGAGATCGTTCCTTAGCCGTGTGCGGTGCCCCCTGCCACCAAATTCCACCTCGATCATACCGTTGTAGTGCTTAGGCGAAGCCCTGCGTCGGTAGTACATCAAGATCGTCATCACGCCATCGTGCTGACAAAACTCTTCCTCGACGCTTTGCTGGATCGGAGCCCGAGGAACGTCATCGAGCTGAACGTGTGCTAAGAACTCGGAGGTGCCGGAGTAACGGTGCTTGGATCGGTCGATCGGGAAGAAGACGTACGACTACTTCCTCTACGTTGTGTGATCGCTTCCGCAGTCGGTCTGCGTTGGTACGTAGACAACACTCTCCCCTCTCGTTGCTGTGCATCACCATGATCTTGCGTGTGCGTAGGAAATTTTTTGAAATTACTGCGTTCCCCAACAGTGGCATCCGAGCCTAGGTTTTATGGTTTGATGTTATATGCACGAGTAGAACACAAGTGAGTTGTGGGCGATACAAGTCATACTGCCTACCAGCATGTCATACTTTGGTTCGGCGGTATTGTTGGCTGAGACGATCCGGACCAACCTTACGCGTACTCTTACGCGAGACCGGTTCCCTCGACGTGCTTTGCACATAGATGGCTTGCGGAAGACTGTCTCTCCAACTTTAGTTGAACCAAGTGTGACTACGCCCGGTCCTTGAGAAGGTTAAAACGGAGTCTATTTGACGAACTATCGTTGTGGTTTTGATGCGTAGGTGAGATGAGTTCTTACTTAAGCCCGTAGCAGCCACGTAAAACTTGCAACAACAAAGTAGAGGACGTCTAACTTGTTTTTGCAGGGTATGTTGTGATGTGATATGGTCAAAGCATGATGCTGATTTTATTGTATGAGATGATCATGTTTTGTAACTAAGTTATCGGCAACTGGCAGGAGCCATATGGTTGTCGCTTTATTGTATGCAATGCAATCGCGATGTAATGCTTTACTAGATTACTAAACGGTAGTAATAGTCGTGGAAGCATAAGATTGGCGAGACAACAACGATGCTACGATGGAGATCAAGGTGTCGCGCCGGTGACGATGGTGATCATGACGGTGCTTCGGAGATGGAGATCACAAGCACAAGATGATGATGGCCATATCATATCACTTATATTGATTGCATGTGATGTTTATCTTTTTATGCATCTTATCTTGCTTTGATTGACGGTAGCATTATAAGATGATCTCTCACTAAATTATCAAGAAGTGTTCTCCCTGAGTATGCACCGTTGCCAAAGTTCGTCGTGCCCAGACACCACGTGATGATCGGGTGTGATAAGCTCTACGTCCATCTACAACGGGTGCAAGCCAGTTTTGCACACGCAGAATACTCAGGTTATACTTGACGAGCCTAGCATATGCAGATATGGCCTCGGAACACAGAGACCGAAAGGTCGAGCGTGAATCATATAGTAGATATGATCAACATGACGATGTTCACCATTGAAAACTACTCCATCTCACGTGATGATCGGTTATGGTTTAGTTGATTTGGATCACGTGATCACTTAGAGGATTAGAGGGATGTCTATCTAAGTGGGAGTTCCTAAGTAATTTGATTAACTGAACTTAAACTTATCATGAACTTAGTACCTGATAGTATCTTGCTTGTTTATGTTACTTGTAGATAGATGGCTCGTGCTGTTGTTCCGTTGAATTTTAATGCGTTCCTTGAGAAAGCAAAGTTGAAAGATGATGGTAGCAATTACACGGACTGGGTCCGTAACCTGAGGATTGTCCTCATTGCTGCACAGAAGAATTACGTCCTGGAAGCACCGCTGGGTGACAGGCCTGCTGCTGGAGCAACGCCAGATGTTATGAACGTCTGGCAGAGCAAAGCTGATGACTACTCGATAGTTCAGTGTGCCATGCTTTACGGCTTAGAATCGGGACTTCAACGACGTTTTGAACGTCATGGAGCATATGAGATGTTCCAGGAGTTGAAGTTAATATTTCAAGCAAATGCCCGAATTGAGAGATATGAAGTCTCCAATAAGTTCTATAGCTGTAAGATGGAGGAGAACAGTTCTGTCAGTGAGCATATACTCAAGATGTCTGGGTATAATAATCACTTGATTCAGATGGGAGTTAATCTTCCAGATGACTGCGTCATTGACAGAATTCTCCAATCACTGCCACCAAGCTACAAGAGCTTCGTGATGAACTATAATATGCAAGGGATGAACAAGACTATTCCCGAGCTCTTCGCAATGCTGAAAGCTGCGGAGGTAGAAATCAAGACGGAGCATCAAGTGTTGATGGTTAACAAAACCACTAGTTTCAAGAAAAAGGGCAAAGGGAAGAAGAAGGGAAACTTCAAGAAGAACAGCAAGCAAGTTGCTGCTCAGGAGAAGAAACCCAAGTCTGGACCTAAGCCTGAAACTGA
This sequence comes from Triticum monococcum, assembly GCA_034509565.1. Taxonomy (NCBI): domain Eukaryota; kingdom Viridiplantae; phylum Streptophyta; class Magnoliopsida; order Poales; family Poaceae; genus Triticum; species Triticum monococcum. The sequence continues at coordinate 36,918,252 of CM067842.1, forward strand.
GTGCTTCTACTGCAAGCAGACTGGTCACTGGAAGCGGAACTGCCCCAAGTATTTGGCGGATAAGAAGGATGGCAAAGTGAGCAAAGGTATATGTGATATACATGTTATTGATGTGTACCTTACTAGAGCTCGCAGTAGCACCTGGGTATTTGATACTGGTTCTGTTGCTAATATTTGCAACTCGAAACAGGGACTACAGAATAAGCGGACACTAGAAAAGGACGAGGTGACGATGCGCGTGGGAAACGGTTCCAAAGTCGATGTGATCGCGATCGGCACGCTACCTCTACATCTACCTTCGGGATTAATATTAGACCTAAATAATTGTTATTTGGTGCCAGCGTTGAGCATGAACATTATATCTGGATCTTGTTTAATGCGAGACGGTTATTCATTTAAATCAGAGAATAATGGTTGTTCTATTTATATGAGTAATATCTTTTATGGTCATGCACCTTTGAAGAGTGGTCTATTCTTGTTGAATCTCGAAGATAGTAATACACATATTCATAATGTAGAAGCCAAAAGATGCAAAGTTAATAATGATAGTGCAACTTATTTGTGGCACTGCCGTTTAGGTCATATCGGTGTAAAGCGCATGAAGAAACTCCATACTGATGGGCTTTTGGAATCACTTGATTATGAATCACTTGGTACTTGCGAACCGTGCCTCATAGGCAAGATGACTAAAACACCGTTCTCCGGTACTATGGAGAGAGCAACAGATTTGTTGGAAATCATACATACCGATGTATGTGGTCCGATGAATATTGAGGCTCGTGGCGGATATCGTTATTTTCTCACCTTCATAGATGATTTAAGCAGATATGGGTATATCTACTTAATGAAACATAAGTCTGAAACATTTGAAAAGTTCAAGGAATTTCAGAGTGAAGTTGAAAATCATCGTAACAAGAAAATAAAGTTTCTACGATCTGATCGTGGAGGAGAATATTTGAGTTACGAGTTTGGTATACATTTGAAAAATTGTGGAATAGTTTCGCAACTCACGCCACCCGGAACACCACAGCGTAATGGTGTGTCCGAACGTCGTAATCGTACTTTACTAGATATGGTGCGATCTATGATGTCTCTTACTGATTTACCGCTATCGTTTTGGGGTTATGCTTTAGAGACGGCCGCATTCACGTTAAATAGGGCACCATCAAAATCCGTTGAGACGACGCCTTATGAACTATGGTTTGGCAAGAAACCAAAGTTGTCGTTTCTTAAAGTTTGGGGCTGCGATGCTTATGTGAAAAAGCTTCAACCTGATAAGCTCGAACCCAAAGCGGAGAAATGTGTCTTCATAGGATACCCAAAGGAAACTGTTGGGTATACCTTCTATCACAGATCCGAAGGCAAGACATTCGTTGCTAAGAATGGATCATTTCTAGAGAAGGAGTTTCTCTCGAAAGAAGTGAGTGGGAGGAAAGTAGAACTTGACGAGGTAACTATACCTGCTCCCTTATTGGAAAATAGTACATCACAGAAAACTGTTTCTGCGACACCTATGCCAATCAGTTAGGAAGCTAATGATGATGATCATGAAGCTTCAGATCAAGATACTACTGAACCACGTAGATCAACCAGAGTGAGATCCGCACCAGAGTGGTACGGTAATCCAGTTCTGGAAGTCATGATGCTAGATCATGATGAACCTACGAACTATGAAGAAGCGATGGTGAGCCCAGATTCCGCAAAGTGGCTTGAGGCCATGAAATCTGAGATGGGATCCATGTATGAGAACAAAGTATGGACTTTGGTTGACTTGCCCGATGATCGGCAAGCAATTGAGAATAAATGGATCTTCAAGAAAAAGACTGACGCTGACGGTAATGTTACTGTTTATAAAGCTCGACTTGTCGCAAAAGGTTTTCGACAAGTTCAAGGGGTTGACTACGATGAGACCTTCTCACCCGTAGCGATGCTTAAGTCCATCAGAATTATGTTAGCAATTGCCGCATTTTATGATTATGAAATATGGCAGATGGATGTCAAAACTGCATTCCTGAATGGATTTCTGGAAGAAGAGTTGTATATGGTACAACCATAAGGTTTTGTCGATCCAAAAGGAGCTAACAAAGTATGCAAACTCCAGCGATCCATTTATGGACTGGTGCAAGCATCTCGGAGTTGGAATAAACGCTTTGATAGTGTGATCAAAGCATTTGGCTTTATACAGACTTTTGGAGAAGCCTGTATTTACAAGAAAGTGAGTGGGAGCTCTGTAGCATTTCTGATATTATATGTGGATGACATATTGCTAATTGGAAATGATATAGAATTTCTGGATAGCATAAAGGGATACTTGAATAAAAGTTTTTCGATGAAAGACCTCGGGGAAGCTGCATACATATTAGGCATAAAGATCTATAGAGAGAGATCAAAACGCTTAATTGGACTTTCACAATGCACATACCTTGACAAAATTTTGAAGAAGTTCAAGATGGATCAAGCAAAGAAAGGGTTCTTGCCTGTGCTACAAGGTGTGAAGTTGAGTAAGACTCAATGCCCGACCACTGCAGAAGATAGAGAGAAAATGAAAGATGTTCCCTATGCTTCAGCCATAGGCTCTATCATGTATGCAATGCTGTGTACCAGACCTGATGTGTGCCTTGCTATAAGTTTAGCAGGAAGGTACCAAAGTAATCCTGGAATGGATCACTGGACAGCGGTCAAGAACATCCTGAAATACCTGAAAAGGACTAAGGATATGTTTCTCGTATATGGAGGTGACAAAGAGCTCACCGTAAGAGGTTACGTTGATGCAAGCTTTGACACTGATCCGGACGATTCTAAATCGCAAACCGGATACGTGTTTACTTTAAACGGTGGAGCTGTCAGTTGGTGCAGTTTAAAACAAAGCGTCGTAGCGGGATCTACATGTGAAGCGGAGTACATAGCTGCTTCGGAAGCAGCAAACGAAGGAGTCTGGATGAAGGAGTTCATATCCGATCTAGGTGTCATACCTAGTGCATCGGGTCTAATGAAAATCTTCTGTGACAATACTGGTGCAATTGCCTTGGCAAAGGAATCCAGATTTCACAAGAGGACCAAACACATCAAGAGACGCTTCAACTCCATCCGGGATTTAGTCCAGGTGGGAGACATAGAGATTTGCAAGATACATACGGATCTGAATGTTGCAGACCCGTTGACTAAGCCTCTTCCACGAGCAAAACATGATCAGCACCAAGGCTCCATGGGTGTTAGAATCATTACTGTGTAATCTAGATTATTGACTCTAGTGCAAGTGGGAGACTGAAGGAAATATGCCCTAGAGGCAATAATAAAGTTATTATTTATTTCCTTATATCATGATAAATGTTTATTATTCATGCTAGAATTGTATTAACCGGAAACATAATACATGTGTGAATACATAGACCAACAGTGTCACTAGTATGCCTCTACTTGACTAGCTCGTTAATCAAAGATGGTTATGTTTCCTAACCATGAACAAGGAGTTGTTATTTGATTAAAGAGGTCACATCATTGGTAGAATGATCTGATTGACATGACCCATTCCATTAGCTTAGCACCCGATCGTTTAGTATGTTGCTATTGCTTTCTTCATGACTTATACATGTTCCTATAACTATGAGATTATGCAACTCCCGTTTACCGGAGGAACACTTTGGGTACTACCAAACGTCACAACGTAACTGGGTGATTATAAAGGAGTACTACAGGTGTCTCCAATGGTAGATGTTGGGTTGGCGTATTTCGAGATTAGGGTTTGTCACTCCGATTGTCGGAGAGGTATCTCTGGGCCCTCTCGGTAATGCACATCACATAAGCCTTGCAAGCACTGCAACTAATAAGTTAGTTGTGAGATGATGTATTACGGAACGAGTAAAGAGACTTGCCGGTAACGAGATTGAACTAGGTATTGGATACCGACGATCGAATCTCGGGCAAGTAACATACCGATGACAAAGGGAACAACGTATGTTGTTATGCGGTCTGACCGATAAAGATTTTCGTAGAATATGTAGGAGCCAATATGGGCATCCAGGTCCCGCTATTGGTTATTGACCGGAGACGTGTATCGGTCATGTCTACATTGTTCTCGAACCGTAGGGTCCGCACGCTTAACGCTACGATGACGGTTATTATGAGTTTATGCATTTTGATGTACCGAAGGTTGTTCGGAGTCCCGGATAAGATCACGGACATGACGAGGAGTCTCGAAATGGTCGAGACGTAAAGATTGATATATTGGAAGCCTATGTTTGGACATCGGAAGTGTTCCGGGTGAAATCGGGATTTTACTGGATTACCGGGAGGGTTACCGGAACCCCCCGGGAGCCAAATGGGCCAACATGGGCCTTAGTGGAAAGGTGAGAGGGCAGCCCACATAGGGCTGCGCCTCCCCCCTCTCCCTAGTCCTATTAGGACTAGGAGAGGGGCCGGCCACCTCTCTCTCTCTCTCCCGTTTAAGGATTCCTAGTTGGACTAGGATTGGAGGGGGGAGTCCTACTCCCGGTAGGAGTAGGACTCCTCCTGCGCCTCCCTCCACTTGGCCGGCCAGCCCCCCTCCTCCAACCTTTATATACGGGGGCAGGGGACACCCCAAGACACACAACTTGATCCTTGAGATCGTTCCTTAGCCGTGTGCGGTGCCCCCTGCCACCAAATTCCACCTCGATCATACCGTTGTAGTGCTTAGGCGAAGCCCTGCGTCGGTAGTACATCAAGATCGTCATCACGCCGTCGTGCTGACAAAACTCTTCCTCGACGCTTTGCTGGATCGGAGCCCGAGGAACTTCATCGAGCTGAACGTGTGCTAAGAACTCGGAGGTGCCGGAGTAACGGTGCTTGGATCGGTCGATCGGGAAGAAGACGTACGACTACTTCCTCTACGTTGTGTGATCGCTTCCGCAGTCGGTCTGCGTTGGTACGTAGACAACACTCTCCCCTCTCGTTGCTGTGCATCACCATGATCTTGCGTGTGCGTAGGAAATTTTTTGAAATTACTGCGTTCCCCAACAGCTTCTTCTCTAGGGTTTGGGGTGGCCTCGACAACGCTTCAAGGATAAAAAAAAGAGGAAGAAGAAGAAAAAAAGAGGAGAAGAAAGAACAGAGGAGTAAAAAAAGAGGAGAAGAAAGAACAGAGGAGTAACTCCTCTATTCTTTCTTCTCCTCTTTTTTTCTTCTTCCTCTTTTTTTTATCGAGAACGAGGGTCGTCGAGGGTCACCGAGCGGTAGAGGAAACCCTAAATGGCAAGTATCGTGGCTGTGAGATACATGTGGCCGTCGGTGTCGGACACTACATCCACGTCCCACAAGTGACGTGGGCGTCGAAGCCCGCGCCACTTGTGGGACGTGGATGTAGTGTCTGACACTGACGGTACATGTATCTCACACCGACGATACTTTCTATTTAGGGTTTCTCCTCTACCGCTCGGCGACCCTCGACGACCCTCGTTCCCGATAAAATAAAGAGGAAGAAGAAAAAAAGAGAAGAAGAGGAAGAAGAAAAAAAAAGAGAAGAAGAAATCTTTCTTCTTCCTCCTCTTTATTTTATCGGAAACGAGGGTCGTCGAGGGTCAGGGTCGCCGAACGGTAGAGGAAACCCTAAATAGCAAGTATCGTGGGTGTGAGATACATGTGGCCATCGGTGTCGGACACTACATCCACGTCCCACAAGTGACTTGGGTGTCAAAGCCCGCGCCACTTGTGGGACGTGGATGTAGTCTCCGACACCGACGGTACATGTATCTCACACCGACGATACTTTCTATTTAGGGTTTCTCCTCTACCGCTCGGCGACCCTCGACGACCCTCGTTCCCGATAAAATAAAGAGGAAGAAGAAGAAAAAAAGAGGAGAAGAAAGAATAGAGGAGAAGAACTCCTCTATTCTTTCTTCTCCTCTTTTTTTTTTCTTCTTCCTCTTCTTTTTTTATCCTCTTCTTCCTCTCATGTTCGAGAGGATCGCCGAGGGGTCGGGTGGTTGCCTAGTGTCAAAGGATTCAACAAAACCATGTCTTCATCATTAGGCGAAAGTAACAGGTGCATGATGGTACGAAGATCTCCAAAGTTATTTTGGAACGGAGTCCCAGATAGGATAATTCGCTTTTTGGTACAAAGTTCAGCAAGAACCTTCCAAATATCGTTATTTGGAAGGCCTTTGCTGAAATTCATACAAAAAGGCAAATTATCCTATCCGGGACACCATTCCAAAATAACTTTGGAGGACTTTGTCATGCCCTGGTTACTTCCGGCTAATGATGAAGCCATGGATTTCTTCAATACTTTGACACTAGGAAACCTCTCTCGACCCCTCGGCGATCCTCGACCCCTCGAACCCTCGACGACCCTGGAACCCTCGACCCTCGATCCCTCGACCCCATAGAACCCTCGAACCCTCGACCCTGAAACCCTCGACCCTTGACCCCTTGAGAAGAGGAAGAAGAAGAAAAAAAGAGGAGAAGAAGAAGGAATAGATGAGAAGAAGTTTTCTTCTCCTCTATTCCTTCTTCTTCTCCTCTTTTTTTCTCCTCTTCTTCCCGACCCTCGCCCCCTCGAACACTTGGCGACCCTCGACCCTCTACCCTAGCTAGTTCCCAACCCTCGCCCCCTCGATCCCTCGAACACTCGGCAACCCTCGACCCTCTACCCTAGTTAGTTCCCGACCCTCGCCCCCGCGAACCCTCGAACACTCGGTGACCCTCGAACCCTCGGCAACCCCCTCCCCCCATCATGTCGAAGTTATCGAGGAGGGGGTATATCGACCCCCTCATGTCGAAGTTATATGGTAGGGGGTATATCGACAACGACATACCCGATACATACATACATACATACATAGCCACATGCATCCGTACATATATGAACAAAATTAATATCTACTAATTAACAACCTAAATAAAAAAACTAATACATATCTGCATGCACACACATATACACTGCACACACATACACATACATACACATATACACTACACACATGCATACATATCTCAAAAAAAACTAACAGAGGCGGGCGGCGGAGGCGGGGTGCGGCGGCAAACCGGTGGCGGCGCGGCAAGCGGAGCGCGGCCAGGCGGCGGCGTCAAGGCAGAGCACGGCGGGCGGCGGCGGCGGCGAACCGGCGGCGGCGCGGCAAGCGGAGCACGGTCAGGCGGTGTCGTCGGTGCAGAGCACGGCGGGTGGTGGCGTCGGGGCGCGGCAAGAGAGCACAGCTGGCGGCGGCGGCAGGGCGCGGCGGGGAGAGAGGAAAGGAGGGGAACGACACGGCGGCTCACAGTGGGAGCGGGCCGGGAAGGCGTCAGGGTAGGGCTCGGCAGCGGCGGCGAGGACGGCGAAGTGGAGCAGCTTGACGGCGTCGGGGCAGGGCTCGGCGGTGGCGGAGGCGACGACGAGGGGCAGGGCTCGGCGGCGGCGACGACGCGAGAGGGGCAGCCTGGCGGCGTCGACGATGAGGAATGGGAGCAGTTGGCGGAAATTTCCCAAGTGTTGTATATATAGCCAGAGCATTGGTCCCGGTTCGTGGCACAAACTGGGACGAATGCCTACCTATGGTCCCGGTTCGTGCCACCAAACGGGACCAAAGGCCAATTTTCAGCAGCCCAAAGGGCGGGAAGCGGCGGCCTTTGGTCCCGGTTGGTGGCACCAACCGGGACTACAGAGGGGCATTGGTCACGGTTCGTGGCACCAACCGTGACCAATGCCCCCTTTAGTCCCGGTTGGTGCCACCAACTGGGACCAAAGGCCTTGTGCTGCCCCACGCCCAAATGTTTAGTCACACCTCGCTAGTTGAGAGGGAGCCGCACCTGTTTATAAGGTGCGGTGCGCCTTCCCTCTCGAGCTCCTCTCTAAAGCAGGCTTTCGGGCCTAACCGTGCAATGTGTGCCTGTGGGCCTACTGGGCCTCCCGTGGGCCTGAATACTGGCCCATGGTAGGGTTTCTAGTCGTATTCAGGCCGTGGGTGCCGAGTAGGTGGCAATTTTTTTGTTTTTTTGTTTTTTTGTTTCTACTTACAACAAAATACTTATTGTTGCTATATTTAAATTTTTTCCAGTTTTTTTGTTTTGTTTTCTGCATTATTTATTTTCTTTTGTTTTCTGCTTTATTTTTTAATTCTTTTTGCTTTTAGTTTTAGAAAAATTATAAACTTTCTGTTAGTGCCATTAGTTTTCAAATTTTAAAACACTTTTTTTATTTTTTTGTTTTCTTTGTTGCTTTATTTATTTTATTTTGTTTCTACTTACAACAAAATACTTATTGTTGCTATTTTTTTCCAGTTTTTTTGTTTTGTTTTCTGTATTTTTTTGTTTTTTGCTTTATTTTTTAATTCTTTTTGCTTTTAGGTCAGCAAAATTATAAACTTTCTGTTGCTTTATTTATCTTATTTTGTTTCTACTTACAACCAAATACTTATTGTTGCTATTTTTTCCAGTTTTTTTGTTTTGTTTTCTGCATTATTTATTTTCTTTTGTTTTTTGCTTTATTTTTTATTCTTTTTGCTTTTAGTTTTAGAAAAATTATAAACTTTCTGTTAGTGCCATTAGTTTTCAAATTTGAAAACACTTTTTTAGTTTTTTGCTTTAATTTTTAATTCTGTTTTCTTTTAGGTTAGCAAAATTAAACTTTTTGTTAGTGCCATTAGTTTTAGAAAACTTATAAACTTTATGTTAGTGCCATTAGTTTTCAAATTTGAATAGTTAAAATTTGAATTCTTTGAAAATTGTTTGAATCACAAGTTTGTGATTAACTTACTAAAAAAATGAGAATAGATGCGCTTATAGAGAAAATTCAACCTAAATTCCTAGTAAATTTCTATGAATTTCAGAGAAATTCACTATGAATTTAGGTTAAACTTTTCTCTATTAGGGCATCTATTTTCACTTTGAGAGGAGCTCAACAAGGCAGAGAAGGACGGGCTTATAAACTGGTGTGAGCCCCCTTCGGTTGGCGAGGTGGGACTAAACTCTGCCCGCAACGAGGACCAACCCTTTAGTCCCGGTTTGTGGCACAAACCGGGACTAATGGTCATGGGCCAGGGGCGAGGAGCAAAATTATAAACTTTCTGTTAGTGCCATTAGTTTTAGAAAGTTAAAAGTTGAAAGTTGGCATGGGCCAGGGACTAATGATCATGGTATTACGAGAGCCGAACCATAAGACATGAAAGCATTTCAAATGAACTCTGAAAAAGTTGAAAGTTGGCATGGTATCATAAATTCACCCACATAGCATGTGCATGTACAAAACGGACAATGGTAGCATGTTCGAGTGTTACAAAGTTGGCATGGTATCATCATAATAGTTGCGGGAGAAAGTCTTCACTTTTTCTTCGCTTGTTTCATTTGCTTATTGCGCCGTAGCCATGGATAATCTTTATTATTTATCAGGATGCTTGGGTCAGCCTTGACATTGAAGGGAGGAATTTCATGAAACTTTTCATAATCTTCAGACATGTCTGTCTTGCCGTCCACTCCCAGGATGTCCCTTTTTCCTGAAAGAACTATGTGGCGCTTTGGCTCATTGTATGATGTATTCGCTTCCTTATCTTTTCTTTTTCTCGGTTTGGTAGACATGTCCTTCACATAGATAACCTGTGCCACATCATTGGCTAGGACGAACGGTTCGTCAGTGTACCCAAGATTTTTCAGATCCACTGTTGTCATTCCGTACTGTGGGTCAACATGTACCCCGCCGCCTAACAGATTGACCCATTTGCACTTAAACAAAGGGGCCTTAAAATCAGGTCCGTAGTCAAGTTCCCATATGTCCAATATGTAACCATAATATGTGTCCTTTCCACTCTCGGTTGCTGCATCAAAGCGGACACCGCTGTTTTGGTTGGTGCTCTTTTGATCTTGGGCGATCGTGTAAAATGTATTCGCATTTATCTCGTATCCTTTATAAGTCAATACAGTCAAAGATGGTCCCCTGGACAACAAGTACAACTCATCACAAATAGTATTGTCACCTTTGAGACGTGTTTCCAACCAACTGCTGAAAGTCCTGATGTGTTCACATGTAATCCAGTCGTCGCACTGCTCCGGGTGTTTGGAGCGCAGACTGTTCTTGTGTTCATCGACATACGGGGTCACCAAGGTAGAGTTCTGTAGAACTGTGTAGTGTGGTTGAGACCAAGAATATCTGTCCCTGTATATTATTGAGTTTCTTCCAAGAGTGCCTTTTCCAGTCAGTCTCCCCTCATACCGCGATTTAGGAAGACCTATCTTCTTAAGGCCAAGAAAGAAGTCAACACAAAACCCGATAACATCCTCTGTTTGATGGCCCATGGAGATGCTTCCTTCTGGCCTAGCGCGGTTATGCACATATTTCTTTAGGACTCCCATGAACCTCTCAAAGGGGAACATATTGTGTAGAAATACGGGCCCCAGGATGACAATCTCGTCGACTAGATGAACTAGGACGTGTGTCATGATATTGAAGAAGGATGGTGGGAACACCAGCTCGAAACTGACAAGACATTGCGCCACATCACTCCTTAGCCTTTGTACGATTTCTGGATCGATCACCTTCTGAGAGATTGCATTAAGGAATGCACATAGCTTCACAATGGCTAATCGGACGTTTTCAGGTAGAAGCCCCCTCAATGCAACCGGAAGCAGTTGCGTCATAATCACATGGCAGTCATGAGACTTTAGGTTTTGAAACTTTTTCTCTGGCATATTTATTATTCCCTTTATATTCGACGAGAATCCAGTCGTGACCTTCATACTGAGCAGGCATTCAAAGAAGATTTCTTTCTCTTCTTTCGTAAGAGCGTAGCTGGCAGGACCTTTATACTGCTTCTGAGGCTTGCCGTCTGTTTCATGCAAACGTTGCAGGTCCTCCCGTGCCTCAGGTGTATCTTTTGTCTTCCCATACAGGCCCAAGAAGCCTAGCAGGTTCACACAAAGATTCTTCATCACGTGCATCACGTCGATTGAGGAGCGGACCTCTAGGTCTTTCCAGTAGGGTAGGTCCCAAAATATAGATTTCTTCTCCCACATGGGTGCGTGTCCCTTAGCGTCATTCGGAACAGCTAGTCCACCGGGACCCTTTCCAAAGATTACGTAGTGTAAATCATTGACCATAGCAAGTACGTGATCACCGGTACGCATGGCGGGCTTCTTCCGGTGATCTGCCTCGCCTTTGAAATGCTTGCCTTTCTTTCGACATTGATGGTTGGTCGGAAGAAATCGGCGATGGCCCAGGTACACATTCTTCCTGCATTTGTCCAGGTATATACTTTCAGTGTCATATAAACAGTGCGTGCATGCGTGGTATCCTTTGTTTGTCTGTCCTGAAAGGTTACTGAGAGCGGGCCAATCGTTGATGGTCACGAACAGCAACACCTTAAGGTTAAATTCCTCCTGCATGTGCTCATCCCACGTACGTACACCGTTTCCATTCCACAGCTGTAAAAGTTCTTCAACTAATGGCCTTAGGTACACATAAATTTCGTTGCCGGGTTGCTTAGGGCCTTGGATGAGAACTGGCATCATAATGAACTTCCGCTTCATGCACATCCAAAGAGGAAGGTTATACATAGATAGAGTCACGGGCCAGGTGTTGTGATTGCTGTTCTGCTCCCCGAAAGGATTAATGCCATCCGCGCTTAAAGAAAACCATACATTCCTTGGGTCCTTTGCAAACTCATCCCAGTACTTTCTCTCGATTTTTCTCCACTGCGACCCGTCAGCGGGTGCTCTCAACTTCCCATCTTTCTTTCGATTCTCACTGTGCCATCGCATCAACTTGGCATGCTCTTCGTTTCTGAACAGACGTTTCAACCGTGGTATTATAGGAGCAAACCACATCACCTTCGCAGGAACCCTCTTCCTAGGGGGCTCGCCGTCAACATCACCAGGGTCATCTCGTCTGATCTTATACCGCAATGCACCGCATACCGGGCATGCGTTCAGATCCTTGTATGCACCGCGGTAGAGGATGCAGTCATTAGGGCATGCATGTATCTTCTCCACCTCCAATCCTAGAGGGCATACGACCTTCTTTGTTGCGTATGTACTGTCGGGCAATTCGTTATCCTTTGGAAGCTTCTTCTTCAATATTTTCAGTAGCTTCTCAAATCCTTTGTCAGCCACAGCATTCTCTGCCTTCCACTGCAGCAATTCCAGTACGGTACCGAGCTTTGTGTTGCCATCTTCGCAATTGGGGTATAACCCTTTTTTGTGATCCTCTAACATGTGATCGAACTTCAGCTTCTCCTTTTGACTTTCGCATTGCGTCCTTGCATCGACAATGACCCGGCGGAGATCATCATCATCGGGCACATCGTCTGGTTCCTCTTGATCTTCATCAGCTTCACCCGTTGCAGCATCATTGGGCACATCGTCTGGTTCCTCTTGATCTTCACCAGCTCCCCCCGTTGCAGCATCACCTTATTCAGGGGGCACATAGTTGTCATCGTACTCTTCTTCTTGCCGTCTTCCATCATAACCCCTATTTCTCCGTGCCTCGTCCAAACATTATAGTGTGGCATGAAACCCTTGTAAAGCAGGTGGGAGTGAATGCTTTTCCGGTTAGAGTAAGACCTCGTATTCCCACATTCAGTGCATGGACAACACATAAAACCATTCTGCTTGTATGCCTCAGCCGCATCGAGAAACTCATGCACGCCCTTAATGTACTCGCGAGTGTGTCTGTCACCGTACATCCATTGCCGGTTCATCTGCGTGCATTATATATAATTAAGTGTCCAAATTAATAGAAGTTCATCATCACATTAAAACCAAAGTGCATACATAGTTCTCATCTAACAACATATAGCTCTCCAGAGCATCTAATTAATTAAACCATACATTGAAACTATGTAAAACATTTCAATGCGAAAACAAATGCGATCATAATCGCAACCCAGGTAACAATTGATCCAACGGCATAATGATACTAAGCCTCGATATGAATGGCATATTTTCTAATCTTTCTAATCTTCAAGCGCATTGCATCCATCTTGATCTTGTGATCATCGACGACATCCGCAACATGCAACTCCAATATCATCTTCTCCTCCTCATTTTTTTTATTTTTTCCTTCAACAAATTGTTTTCTTCTTCAACTAAATTTAACCCCTCGACAATAGGGTCGGTTGGCTTTTCCGATTCACATACATCCTACATAAATAAAATCTATGTCACGTTGGTCGGCATAATTTTCATAAACAATAAATGAACCAATAGTTATAAAGATAATATATATACCACATCTGAATCATAGACAGGACGAGGGCCGACGGGGGCGGATATCAAAACCATCGCACTATATAAGATGCAATAATAAAAGTAAGAAAATAATACAAGTATCTATGTAAACATACAAGTAAGAATATTTTTCCTTTCAGAAAGAAGATAAGAACAAGAGGCTCACCATGGTGGTGCTGGCGATGAGCTCGGCGCGGGTGATCGACGGTGGTGAAGACGGGGACGGGGCGTAACGGACCGCTAAACCTAGACACATATTATGGAAAATGGAGCTTGGAGGTCGACCTTGGAGAGGAGAAAGCTTAAGTAGTGTGGCTCGGGCATTCCATCAAACACCTTGTGTGCATAGGAGGTGAGCTAGAGCACCACCAAACCCTCTCGCCCTCGGCCAGAGAAAAACAGAGCACTGGGGTGCTCTGCTCGCGAGCGAGGGGTATATATAGGCACCTCATTGGTCCCGGTTGGTGACATGAGCCGGGACTAAAGGGGACCCTTTGGTCCCGGTTCAAGCCACGAAACGGGACCAATGGTGGTGGGCCAGGAGTGAGGCCCATTGGTCCCGGTTCATCCCACCAACCGGGACCAAAAGGTCCAGATGAACCGGGACCAATGGCCCACGTGGCCCGGCCTGCCACCTGGGCTCACGAACCGGGACCAATGCCCACATTGGTCCCGGTTCTGGACTGGACCGGGACTAATGGGCTGACCCGGCCTGGACCAAAGCCCTGTTTTCTACTAGTGTCCCCATCCACGTCCGGCGCATCATTCATCATCTCCGGCCACCCATACGGCCACTGCTCCGTAAATTATGAAAATCATGGGAAAACCATGCTCCTTTGTACATTAGTTAATACAAAAGCTACAGTAGGTAATTTTCTAAGTATGTTGCATACGTTCAAGCAAAATGTTTATAGTTTTTTTCACCCGCAAAAAAAATGTTTATACTTTTCGAAGTAAAGAATGTTTCAGCCTGTTTGCAACGGCACCCTGCCTTTGGGTCGGATGCATGATACGGGTATAAATATATTTTCAGCAGTTGGGTCCCGGGAGAGGAGCAACGTAGTATGTGCTAAAAAGTTGAGAGGGTTACGGCGAAAACTGGATGCACTTCGTGTACAAAACGGACAATCTCTTTCGAAGTATCAGGGCTTCGGACGAAAACTCATCTGTTACAAAGGTTTTCATTTTAGTTGCATAAATTTTATCTAATTTAAGTTGCATAAATTTTTTTTATTGATTCTTTTTAGTTGATTCCTTTTCCTATTAGAGTTTTATTAAAGCTTTTTAGTTGATTCTTTTTGCTATTGTAGTATATTATAGTTTTGTTTGGAAAAAACACCTTTGGTCCCGGTTCCAGACACGAACCGAGACTAATGGTGGTGGGCCAGGAGCAAGGTCCATTGGTCCCGGTTTGTTTGTGGAACCGGGACCAATGGTCTCAGACGAACCGGGACCAATGGCCCCCGAGGCCCGGCCCGCGCCTTGGCCTCATGAACCGGGACCTATGCCTCCATTGGTCACGGTTCGTGTATGAACCAGCATTAATGGGCTTGCCCTGCCTGAACCAAAGGCTTGTTTTCTACTAGGGCTGTTATCTCAACGAAGAGCCCCGAACCTGGGTAAGATTCGCAGTCACATGCGGTCTCGCTCACTCCCGCTTCTAGAGCCCGGCGACGTACTCTTGTCCCTCTCCATGATTAAACACCCCTTGGCATATGTCGCTACACATCCCCGACAATCATGTTCATGAATCCAACCACAATGGATGAGACCGCAAGAAAGTATCGAGAGCTCACTCGTGTGAAGATCTCGACCCAAACGGAAGTCTTTCTTTGGAATGGTGGTGGTGGTGGCGGCGGCGGTGGTGGTGATGGGCGAGAGGATGGTGGTGGTGGCCATGTGCACGGTGGTGGTGGTGATGGTGTGGCCATGTGCACGGTGGCGACGGCGGTGATTTCTTTTACGTGGCCATTGTTTGAGTTTGTGCAATGCCATTGATTGGTCTCGATCCAAAACATAACACATGCTATGTTTGTGGTGATTTTGTAACATGGCAATCTTACCGTTTTGCGGGTTTGCACTCTGATTTTCTCTTTAGGTCAGAAAAGATCTCATGGGAAAAAGTCATGAACATGTCCATGCACCTCTGTACATTAATTAATGCAAAAGCTGCAGTAGGCGATTCTCTATGTTGCATATCTGCAAGCAAACGTTCTGGTTTTCAAAGTAAATAATGTTTCAGCCTTTGTATGACTTGCAACGGAACCCTTTGGGATGCATTATACGCCGGGGTATAAGGGCATCTCCAGCCGTTGGCCCCCCAGGGGGCGCCTAAAATCACCGCCTGGGGGTGAGCCGGCGCAAAAATTGGGCCTGGGGGCGAGTTGGTCCCCAGTCGCCGGCCCCAGGGCCGCCCCCAGACACGTTTTAAAATAAAAGAAGTTCGGCGAAGTTCGGCTTAAGCACGATAAAATTCGGCCAAACACGATATATTTCGGCCAAACACGATAAATTTCGGCACATTTCGGCAAAGTTCACGAATTTTCATTACATAGCTCATATACATAAACTAATCTAAAGGAAAAACTGGCTGAAGTCGCCGCCGTCGCCGCCATCGTCGTCGTCGGCCTTCTCCTCCTTGACGCGGGCGCCCCTGCTGGACCCCTGCCCGGCGTCGCCATGGCGGACTGGTGGCGGCGCATTGTCATCGTCGCTGTCGCAGATGACGACGACTCCGCCTTCGCCGCGGCCGCGTCGACGCTCGGCGAAGCGAAGCAGGGCGACGCGCTGGCGCTCCTTCTCCATCGCTATGGAGTCCCTGCGCGCCCATTCCAGGGCCACGTCGTCGTCGTCGAGCTCCGTCGTCACCGGCGCGGCCGGCTCCTTCTTCACCGGCGCGAGCCCCGGCTCCGTCTTCACCGGCGCGAACCCCGGCTCCCTCTTTGGCTTGACGAAGCGCGGAGGAGGAGCCGACGAGCAGGCGCGCCGGCCGCCCTCGTTGATGACGATGCCAGCGCTGCGAGTGCGCCGGCCGAGCGGCGTCTCCGCCGCGGGCTCGGCCTTGACGCCGAGCAGGGCCGGAGTGCTGGAGGAGTGCGATGAAGGTCGGGAGGAGGAAGAAGAGGAGGAGGACCCGAACCTCCTTGGCGCCCATGGCCCGGCGCGTCGGTGCTGCGCCGGGGCGGCCGCCCTCGCCGGGTATGCCAACGGTGGGTCGTTGCCGCCATCAAGGTACGTCAGCACGCCCTCGAGTGTGCGGCCGGGAACGCCCCACCACAGATGGCGCCCCTCGCTGTTCTGCCGGCCGCCAACCACCGGCGCGCCGTTGATGGACGCCAAGCGCTGCTGCTGGCGGCGCTCGAAATATGCTGCCCAAGCCGCGTGGTTGTCGGTGGCGTACTGGGGGAGGGAGAGTTGGGCGTCGGTGAGGGGGGCGTGCACGACCTCGACTTCCTCGACGAAGTACTGCGGCTTCGCCACGGCGTCGGGCAACGGGGGAATGGGCACTCCCCCGGCGCTGAGCCTCCACCCCGTCGGCCCGGTGCGCATGTTCTGCGGCGCCGGGATGTTCACCTGGAACAGGAGCCATGACTCCTGTTCGCGGAGCGAACAGCGGCCGAAGCCGTTGGCCGCCGCTTCGTCTCCGGGGTAGCGTTCCGCCATGGCGACGGGCTCGGGAGAGGTAGAGAGATAGAGGGAGGGGCTGGGCGGCGGCGCTCGGGAGAGGTAGGGAGAGGGAGGAGCTGTGCGGCGGCGAGGGGCGGGGCTGGTGTGGGCACAGGCGAGTGCAGGCCACCGGCTATATAGCCGCGCCGCACCCCTGTGTACGCGTGCGAGGGAGGGGAGGCGTCGGCGCGCCGTCCCGTGACGCGCCGCCCGTGAGGAATCAATGGCAAGGCTGACCGGCGGCAGCCTTGGCATTGATTCCCCGCGAGAACCGAGGCCGTTGGGGGAAGACGAGGCGCCGTGTCGCTGACGCGGCGGGCCCGCGGCTGTTTCGCGCCAAAACAGTTCGCCCCGGCGCCCCCGAGCGCTCCCCAGCGCGCCGGGTTCGGCCTGGGTCCGCCGGCGCTGTTTTCGGCCCAGGCCGGCAAAAATCGGACTCCTGGGGGCGCGACTGGGCCGTTTTCTTGGCGTCGGCGCGAAAAAATCGCCTGGGGAGGTCTTCCTGGAGGCGCGGCTGGAGATGCCTTAAATATGGCGCAGCATTTGGGTCCCTGAGAGGAGCGATACAGAATTTCCATACGAGACGAGGGGAAAAGCGAGAAAATCTCGGAGGGGAAAGAAATGGGCCCGAAGAGAGAATACGATGACCTGGCCCAGCCATCCAGCGCGGGAAGCAGCGGAGACCACGGCGGCGGCGGCGGCGGCGGCGGCGGCGGCGGCGATGGCGATGGTAGACCGACGAAGGCCCCACGCTTGCCCCCACCGCCCGCGCAGTCGCACTCTCGCGACCAGACGGCGCTTCCCACTTCAGCGCCCCCGCCGCCTCCCGCCGACAAGGATCCGGTGAGTTCTCAGCGTCTTGTAGCATCTTCGGTGGCGATTGCTCGGCGATATTTTCGCAAGAATCATCTTCCGGTCGGTGGAATTTGGTGCGTCTGGGTGTTCTTTTTGTCGTTCTTGGCCTCTTTCTTGCCCCCAGTTTGTGTTTGTGGGGGATATTAGTTCTTGGCTGGCTGTCGGATCGGGGCATCGGGCGCGGCGGCCAGTTCATGGGGGGATGAGTTCTTGGTTGTAGCATCGGCCGCGGTCATAGGTTCCTCCAATGGATTGGTTTGATTATCGCGGACCCTTCTGCAAGTTCTTGCAGTTCGTGGGGAGACGGGTGGGATTTTCTAATTTGACCCAAAATTGTGTTCTGAACTTCTGATAGTTGTTCTTGGTACAATCAGCTGAACTTGGTAACCTAACAAGGATGTTCTGGTATTCCCTGTTCACTACATTTGTGCTCGAAATTCCTCTTATACAAGGAATACTCTGCTATTTTCTAGGTGGAGCTGGAAGAAGGGGAGCTAGGAGATGATGAAGATTCAGGGGAGGAAGAAGAGGATGAACAGGATTCGGAAGGGGAGCTCCAGGGGTCTCTTCCTGGTAACTTTCTCTCTACACTATTCATGGATGATCTGAGGAAACATACCAGATGATATCATTTCATTGCAACTTATTCTCTCTACTGGTCAGATGGGAGAACGGATCGTGCCCTCACTGGTGGTTTCCGGTGGCCACATGCTCGTCCGACAGCATTAGGACCTCAGGTGAGAATGCTGTACCTCGGAGTTTTTTAACCTCTTCAACCATGAAGTGAATGCACTCTATAATGCAGTAAATTCTCCATTTCATGCTCGGTTCAATTTCAGACCACCTTAGTGTACCTGACCTCCCAAACGTCCTATTACCGTAGACTATCACAGGATATTCATTATTTTTTTTCCAATTGACTATCACATGATATTTGGGAGTTGCATTCTCAAACATTTCCTCAGTAAACTTGTTCAGTGCCCCAGTCGTTCTGTGTTTGTTTACTCTTTCAGTATATAATCTTAGATGTTGTATTGAGCAATTGCAGTGGACCTGATGTCAGCAGATGTTGGAAAGTAGCCTGATGTCAGCAGATGTTAAAGGAAGATCAGTGTGAAATGTAACCAATATTTTGCACCTTATGATTTCTGCTTCTTTGAAACAAAAGTTCTCTTACCATGAAGTCCCCAGTTTTTTTCCGTGTGTGAAAACCATAAAAACAATTTTGCTTCATCAGCATTACTGTTCAAATTCATGCTCAAGTTACATGAATGTTACATATCATCCATCATACCTTAAAATGCTACCTTTTGTGATTCTTATTCTTGGTATTGTAGGAACAACTCTCAGAATTGGTTCGTGAATCTCCAGATAACTCCATCATCCAGGAAAAGATGAAGGTTTGTCTCTCTTCAACTAATTTAATGCTAGAAGCATTGTCATGATTTAGTTTGTTGTGCATATCTGAAAATCATTTTCTTATATAGATTCTCAGTAAGCATTATGTGCTCTTCAGAAGAACTCGCCAAGATGGCAGCTGTTTTTACAGAGCTTTTATCTTCTCCTACATGGTAACTGTTTCAGTTCACTTACTCATGATGATGGTATTCCTTTCTTGATCTGCATGGAAATGTAATACAATTAGGCTTGCCTACAGGAGATCCTTCGACAGATGCAAGATAAACAAGCTGAGGTTACTCGCCTTATGGAATGTTTGGATATGTCTAAAGATAGATTCTCTTGTCTTGAGTGGAACAGAGCATACTTCTCAATAGATCCTGAAGAATACTTCTCAAGTGTTGTTTCTGTAAGTACTGTACTATTGTTTACAAAAGCATAAACAATTTTCCCCTTATGTCCTTATCCATTTATGTACAAAATAATTTTGTGTGACATATATACTTGCTAACAATAGTATGTATCTCTTTTGTTGCCTGAATTGTTCTGAAAAATAACTGAACTCATGCTGCCTCGTCAGACTGTTAACCTTCAACCATCTCCTAAAAATTAACAGACTGAAAAAATGCCTTAAAACAGACTGAACAATGCCTTAAAGAACATAACAAATGGATAAGATGATGCAGAGTGCAGGACCACTACATGGGTAGGGCACTAGAATGTTTCATTCTTTCACAGTTGTATAAAATTTTCAGTTTGCCATGTTTTATGTTGTTCTTGATGATTGTAGTTTCGATTTCAAATTTTCGCTTAATTGTGGGCACTATGCCACTATCTAACAGCTATAAGTGTTTGCTGCGAACACCAAATTCACTATGAACATAATTGAGCATTACATATCAATCAGCATGATCTTTGGCTGGGTTTATATGATATTGTTTCGCCACTACTTCTGGAAGAGGGATGGACTCCTGTAGCACTTTGACATTCTCTTCGTGATATAGCTTAAATTACATACATAACCTAGTGTCTGCACTTTGTTTCAGGAGCTCAATGAGGTTCTCAACGTCATTGCAGCAGGGTATGTGTATGTTTTAACTTGATATTTACAGAAAGGTCTTGATATGTTTAAGATACCTTCATTTCGTGTTAGTTATATTTTTGTTTACAAACAAGTTCTTGTCTTTTGTAGCTGTACTTCTGAATGGCTGTACCAGAGAAGCCTGCAGGAGTCCTTTTCAGGCAGGAGTAAGGATAGCAATCCTTGTTTAGGATGTGTTGTCTGTCTATTCGTTCTGTATATAACATGTTGTTTTTGCCAGTTATTTCTCTCCTTAGGTTGATTACTGAGACTGAAATCCGTACAGACGAGTTCTACAAGCAATCTATCCCTAAAAATTTGAATGTCCTCCAGGTGGAATTTCTGCTCCCTCGTACTATCCTCGGATATCATTCTCGATATACTACAGATGGATTATCTTGCCCTCTTTGTCTTTGAGACTTGGCATACTAATTACCTTTCTCTCTGGATAAACATTTAAGCTCAGAAATAAAGTTTGCCACTAGTCAATTTTCCATGATTTACAGTAATAAAGATAACCAATACTACATTTTACCACTGACAGATTACATTTTAAATTATTCCACATATATCGTTGTGATAACAGTTCTGTTGGAAGGCGGTGCGATCCCTGGATGCTGAAGCTACCGCTACACAAATGAGGGCTTTGACATATGCACTCGGCATACCTTTGCGTGTCGAAGTCGTGGACAAGAGCTTGACGGATCAAGGTGTGTTAGTGAAGCGCCTCGATTTCTTCCATGAGTTCGACATGGAGAAGGGCCCTCTCCGTTTGACCCGGAGCTACCTTTCCTCGAGCACAGCTCGTATACCGCTGAAGCAGGGAAGCTACGATGGCGACTTGCTATCATCTGATGACACACCCATGCTGACCTTACTGTGTCGGCATGGCCATTGTGACATTCTTTACCGCAAGTGAACAAACTATGCGAGTTCGCTCGCTCGGCAAAAACTTCCTCCGGGATGATTATGGGGAAACCTTGTAACAGTCCTGTATAGTGTGTGTGGCCGTTTGTCGGTCTGCTCCACAACAACCCGCGACTACTGCTGCTGCAAGGTTTACCTTGAATGACATGCCATGCTCTGCTCCTTGGTTTTCTTGTTCTTGCTGATGCTGTTGTTAGTTCTCCTGTATTTGGAAGGAAGCTACCGGATAGAAGATGTGATAGGAATATATGAGGAATTATTGGGATACTGTTGTGTGCAAGATTTGCAACATCAGACCTGAATTATATCAGATTCTTCGAATAATAACAATTTCTATATGAGCTTGACTGCTAATGCAGAGTCAAGAACTTCTTTGAAACCAAACCTGGCTTATATAAGATGAATAGAACATCGAATGTGAATCTGAATCTTGTGTTATCTTTAATTTTATTTGTCTTCACTGGTCTCTTATCCCTTCACACATAAGCGAGAGTGAATAGACCGAACTTTTTTTCTGTTTGTGGCAGTGGGTTTCTAGGGCTTGAAATTCTGACTGAAATATCGAAACCTGCCCTTTCTCCAGTGAAAACTTAAAGGCTACTTATATGTTTTTGAAACTTAAAGGCTACTTATATGTACTCTTAGGGAAGTGAACCATCTGCTCTGCTTGTTGCACAATTTACATCACATTTGTTGATAGCCCAATTTCTTCTCAGTTTAGGCTTTTAGCCCATTGATGTCTTGATGGTTGTCCAAGATGAGTTTCGCACTATAGTAAAAGCAATGCAAGTGCCATGTAAAATGGTTTTCAATCAAAACTGAAGCCATCTATTGACACTAACATAGAAAAAACTCGACAACTCAAGGGCCTGAAACAACAGATAATTTGGCAATCGTAGGTCACAACCAAGCTATGTGAGTAATATCAGGACCTATAAGATCTAGATATTGATAATAAAATACTATATGAGTAGCAAAATAAAACTGATATAGCATAGCAGTAAACCTTGAGCGCTACACAAGTAACCCATCAGTTCATCCCCAAAACACAACCGTCAGGACTATCCTCAAAGGAAAAAGAAAAATCCAGAGCTGCTCAGCCACACTTTCCAACACCAAGCTACTCCCTTCTAATTTGCTTCCTGGACGTAGTATAGTTAGCTGCGCTATGATGTGTCCCAGTTTGGTCACAAAGGGATCTGGTTGCCCAAACAGCCCGAGTCTTGTTTCACAAACTAGGACCTTTGTATTTCGTAGACCGCCTGCCAAAGGCTTGTGATACCGGTTGGCACACGAACAAACCAGCACAAGAAAGCCATGGCGGTAGCAGTCATGAAACTTGGTCAGTGATTTCTGGGGCAAGATCTGAGATCATTGTCAAGGAGAACGGTGATGCCTGCCGATCCACACGCTGCGCTGAAGATCATTGCTCCTGTGACCTACAGAAAAAACATCAGGGTCAAAAACCAATCGCTTTTAGGAGAAGGAAAGATGATTCTTTGCCTATTCAAAACACAATGGATGACCGCCGGTTGTTTGTTTGAGGTGCCTGAGAAAACATGACTTACGCAGTCCCCAAGGGCAAGTATGCTGAAAGCTCGGGCATTTTGGAAGGTACGTTTGACAAGAAGTGCATAGAGATCCACAATGGCCACAGCGAGGCTCCAGAGGCATTGCACAGTTGCTGCTACTATGAGGTAGCTGCTCAAAAGAACAACTGTGCGACCTCATAGTAGATGCGGTCTGGTCTTTGTGAGCTTTGAAGTTTCCTCCCAGTTGTTTCACTTCTTTCTTTTACCATTCGGTATGGGTGGTGAGATATCTCAAAAACAATGAACAAATGTTACACCTTTCAAGCTTTTGTAGTTTCTTGTTCGCAAGATCGAGCATGTTCAACTCTGGCTGTAACGAAAGGTGGTCCATCACTCCACATCATTACTAAATGTGCTTGCACCGTCCATTCACACCTCTCTCTCTCTCTTGACCACAATTCTTTCTCCCTCCAGGATCTCCAGACAAATGCCTGTATTCTGTTTCATTAAAAATGAAAAAAAAAGAATCATCATAACAGTTTAGCCTCACTCGCAAGGTTGGATGGTCAGGAGTACAGTGGTATCCCCAGCCCAGCAGTTTCGAAAACAGTTTAACCATAGCCATTTGCGCAAGGAAAGTAAACCCGCAGGAAAACTACGACAAAACATAGAGGAAACAATATTGCATACATCATTTGAAGCACCTCCATCTTGCGAAAATCGGCTAATGGTTTATCAGGGGCTTGCATTGAGGAGTCAGTGTCAATAGTGCCACTGTGCCAGAGGGCGTGTCAGGGTTTCAGGAACGTTGGTTGACCACATGTAACTCAAACCAATAACATCGCGCAAAATGCAAATCATTGCGTAGCTTCAAAGTGTTCACACATCACTGCACTAGTTAACATATTAATCATGGATTTGTTGGAATCACTCGTCCATAGACTTGACACATGTTTGTAGCTACATCCAACCTCTTTATAACACCATGCGAGAAATGTCATAGCAAATTAAATGTATCACATTACATTAGTAAAACAGATGGGTGACACTTTCAAGTTCACTACAAAGCAAACAACTAGTGTCAGACTGCCAGCTAACTTCTGTCACTTAGCAAAATTATCCCTGCTGAGTAGCTTGTGATGAGTCTTTGTAAAAAAAAACTTGTAATGAGTCAAAAGCCACAAGAAGACATGCATCTTTTTTAGGGGGCAGGGGGGCATGGGAGGCATGAGGTCCCACTATAGTAAACAACATTAATTTACAAAGAAACTGAACTGAATTAACTCTAGAACTATGCAATTTTCAAACCTTAGGATCCTCCTCTCCGTATACTCTTACTTATAACTTTATTTGCTAAAATAAATATTGCTTAAACGTTATACCAAATATTTTAGTTATTAAGAATCCAGGTTCACAATACGGTAGAAGTATGTAGAAATGTTTTTCATATCATCAATTGGTATTTTTCCTCTTCTCTTCTTACTAAGTTTGTAGGGGAAGAGAGAAAAAGGAAAATAATTAGCTGATCCTAAGAGCCCTGTCTAGATGTTCTCTCTGGTTTTGCGGCGCTTTAGCGGCCGACAATCGCAAGCGCAAAAACCATCTTTGAGAGTTTGATATCGATCAATCTCCCCCTCTAGTCCGTCGTTCTGATCCTCTCCTCTCTGCCCTTCCACTCCTCCGACTAGGCTTCCTTCTTGGCAACTCGGGATGATTATGAGGAAATCCTTGCATGGTTGCCCATCCTTGGTTGGTTTCAGAGTTAGAACACTGCTAAAGGAATGGTGGACATGAGAGACGGTGGTGTGGACAATTCTATGATGGCGAAGGATGGGTCAAGTGCACTGGGGATGGCTCCTAGGGGGAATTCATATGTGGAAGCTTGGCGGTCAGGCGTCGAGGATCTCATGGCGTGACAGAATCTCATTGTGGCTGAGGCAAAAATCATTTTTCTAAACGATGTAGAAGAGATGGGAGGATCCAGAGTGGGATCTCATAGGCAAGGTTCTGGCGCCCAACAACTAGCATATCCAAACAATCTCGTCTGCTATGTGGTAAGGCCATCTTCAAGAAGGTTTACAGAAGACCATCTTTTGAAACCTTCGCATTATTTTTTTGCAAGATGAAAACCTTCTCACTTAACAAGAAGGTTCAGAGGGTTTCCATAATGCCATCTTTGCTAAGGATTATCTTTCTGTCATTTTGGACGTTCATTCTCAAATAAAAGATACCTCGACCATTCGGACGGTAATCATCGATATCAAAGTTTGGGTAGACAACTTCTCATCTTGCATGTTTAGTCATGTTAATCGTTGGTCAAATGTAGTGGTTGATAGCGTAATTATGTGTTTATTGGTAATTTTATCCAGCGCAATGTAACTTCGGATTGCATCCGGAAAATCTTTCTAATGATGTTTCATGATCAATAATGAGCGGCATTGTCTAACAAAAAAGGGGTCCACTCCATCAAACAAAACCTATTGACCCTAATATGGGACACGTCAGCTAGAAGTTGCCCTTCAACGAACGATTTGTTCCCTCATGAAGGCACTCTGCAGCAAACATTTCAGGCCATTCGCTCTCAGGAGGGCCAGGGCGAACCCCTATTGGCCCAGAGGCCCAGTATACTATTTTTTTAATGCCATGACCAAAAAAGTACATAGATTTCTTATAAAAACTGAGAAAACATAAAATGAATAATTGACATGATATGAAAGTATGAAAAAAAATGCAATACTGGTGTATAAAAATGCCCTAATAATTTATAGTTTTACGAAAATGGTATGATTAATTAAAGAAAAATCTGACATGTGTTCTAAAAAAATAAATTTATGAATTCTACTATGGAGATGTTTCAGTGTGAAAAAAGCCATGTTTTGGAGAACATTTTTTTCCTTTACATTTGCCAAGGACCAAAAACAAAATGACACGTTGTAATTTTTTTCCTTTATTTGGTCCACTGTGCAAAAATTCTTTAAAGAATGCCATGTCAGCGAAATAAAATAAAATTGTCATCCTCTTAAATAATAGAATATGTCATGTAATTAACAATAAAAATGCCATGCTCTCAATCATAAAACTTCCATCCCCTTGATAATAAAAATGACATGTTATTAATTATTAAAATGACATGGTCTTAGTACTAAAAATTTTATCTTATTAATAATAACAGTGCCGTGTTATTATTTATTTAATTATTAAAAGGACATGCTCTTATTAATGAAAATGCTATGTGAGAAAGTAAAATAACAATTCCCAAATTGCCATGAATACGTGATTTAATTTCTAATAAAGCTTGCCATAGAGGGCATGACAAAAGAAATAGAAATTGTCATGTTGCCTATAACAAAAATGCATACAACAAGTCTAGAAAAATCCCCCTATAAGATACAGGGATTTTTTGTTCTTTCAAAAAATGGGAAAAGTATGAATTTTCTTTTTTAACTGAAAATTTTAATTCAAAAGAATTTAGCTTCAAATATGTAGAAACAAGTTTAGTACATATTTCCACACACCTTCCATGATTTTTTGGGAGAGAAAAAAAGCGAGTGTTCGCCAGGAAACGCTTTACAGCGAATGAGACTGCAGCTAATCTCCGTGGCATTGGCCCTGCGCCGTGATCTGTGCAACGACAGAGAAGGTGATCACCAGGGTTGGCCTTGTGGTGAATGTTCACTAGTTAGATATCATCTTCTGAACCTATTGTTGTGACGACGGGCTAGGTATTTTTTTTAACCTGACCGTCTGGGTGTTGTGGGAGCTAGAGATGAGAACATATGGACAAGTATTTAGTTATTTCCTACCTGCAGCGCTCATTAAGGTTCGTTCATGCATCATGAAGGATTCAAGATACACATGTGGTTCTGATCCCGAAAGTTAAAAATCCATCACGCATAAAGGATTTAAGGCCCATTTGCTTGTGCAATGTGTTGTACAAGATTATCTCGAAAGTGTTGGCAAATAGACTGAAACTTATCCTACCAGAGATCATTTCGGAGAACCAAAGTGTGTTTGTACCTGGGAGATTGATCACCGACAATATTTTGATGGCTTATGAAGCGTCCCATGGTCTCATGAATAAGAGGAAGGGAAAGGACGAATATGTAGCTGTCAAGGTGGATATGAGTAAGGCTTATGACAGGGTAGGATGGTCCTTCCTCCGGGCAATAATGAACAAGTTGGGTTTTGACAGAAGATGGGTTTATCTGGTTATGAAGTGTGTCACTACAGTGCGATACCAAATTAAGATCAACGGCGCTCTTTCACACCAGTTTGTGCCATCAGGAGGACTGAGACAAGGCGCACTACAAGAAATATGTCAACTTGTGACCACCACTATTGGTCACTGAATGGTCACAAATTTCCATTTGTGACCTTTTTGTGACCAAAAACATAAGGTCAAAAGCTGGCCGTCGTAAACTGACTATAGCGACCTTTCTTCTGGAATGGTCGTAGACATTTATGACCAAAATATTCCTACTGTGGTGTTTTGGTCACTAGCAACCTCCCCAGGCCACGTAGGCATCCAGCGTGGCAAGCTGATGTGGCACAAGATTTAGCCCGGTCCGATTCGGCATTTTACATGGGCCGGGCCCATTAATTTAGCCTATTTGTGTTTTTTTCATCAAATTTTGATTGGGCTCATGGGCCAAGCCCATTATTGTAGCCTTTTTTATTGTTGGGCCGTGGCCTTCTTACCATCAATTGATTTTCTATGTTTCAATCATTTATTTTAGAGCTGGTCCCACTAGTCAGATGGTGGTCCCACATGTCAAAAATTTTAGAATTTCTCAGATTATATTCATAAGTGGGACATAAATTGGTCCCGCTGGTCATGTTTCCATTTCACATATTTTTAACATACACAATCACTATTTCAAATAGGACAGGACAAATATAATTCATCAAATAACACTACATTAGTCTTTTCCAATCTGTTACAATATTACAATTTACAGTCAGACAGATCAAAAACTCTTTGCTAAATAGGGCTTCACAGCTTGCTTGGCTTCACACTCCAGAAAGAATAGGCAGGGAGCTCCTGTAAGAGAGTGAACATAAAGCAGCATTAGATTGTACTGCTGGTGAGACCAGAACCAAACAACTTGAATGGCAACACTAATGTAAGCCGTAGAGTAGATCCAAGATGTGATAAATGTTTAGCAAAATTGTTCATGGGAGTAACCTTAGTCGTTCAAAATCAGAGTTGAAAATGCAAGGAAATTAAGTTACATAAGACAATTAGGTATTCTATGCACACAGCATTGTCAACAACAAATACAATTCTCAATAGCGACAAAATTCATTTTCTTTACATCCTTAATCCGGACAAACCATAAGCTTTCTGGTTATTAAATACTTCGAGTTTCCTTGATGGTAATAGCTAGTAAATGGCATGGTGAGGTAACAGCCATGATCATGATCAAAAGAAGTGATCATTGGTAGTTAAGACAACACATTCGGAAATGATCATGGTAGAAGTCAGAGAAGACAAGTGAAACAAGATTGCAAAACAGAAGGCAAAGGAAAATTTTGGATAGAGAAATCAAACAGAAAACTAGTACAAAACATGGTCCTGTCATATTGCTGCAATTTATTCAAGAACACCAGACTTAGAAATTGCATCAAGCAATTCATAAGAAAACAAGAACGTGAGCGCATTTCACAAGACAACGATTAATTGAAGGTAAGAAATCATCAGACTTTAAACTACGAATCACAGGAAGGTAACTCCTGTCATGTTGTTGCAGTTTCTCATCATCACTTGAACCACAAATGAAATCAGGCAACACTTTAGATTGGAACTACAAATGGTAAGTATCTTTGTTGTGGAGATAGTTCAATTTATAAACTTGTTCAAGAAAAATTATATTTGTTTTGAAGATAGTAGGACTTCCTTCAATATGTGGACATCATACAAAGCTACAAACATATCAGGGTGTTGAGGTATCATCAGAGACTTAAATACTAAGAATCAAAGCAGCATAGCTCCATCATATTGTTGATGGTTTATTCCTCATCACTTGACCCTCAAACATATAAGCATGCATGGACAACAAGAAAAAAAGGCTATAACAATTTATAGTTTGGCAACTATCGGTATGAAATGCAAACATTATTTCTCAGAATATGAAATATCTTCTCATCAATGCCAAATGGCATCTCTAAAGTCTGACATACGTTGTAGATTTCATGATTCACCACAGCATTTTGCAAACCAAGCAAGTAGGCATATAGCAGGAACAGAGGGAATATCTGCTACTATCCCAACATGCACGTATGTGCATGTGTGCTTGCTTGACCGGCGCATGCATCACTGTAGCAGCCAAGCAAGTAGGCATCGTTGATGTCTACTCACAACTTTCCTCGCACCAGAGAAAGAGTCAAAACAAAGAATATTATACCATAATATGACACCAGACCACATATTAGTAACTTTAAATCAGAAAGTATATCCACATCACCATAAAATAGTCCCAGACCATCACAAAGAAGCCAAATGCTATTAACTGATGATTAGTAGACACAGACATGATTCAGCCACATAATGGCTACCACAAGCAAACGTGACAACTGTGTAAGCAAGTTGCTAGTGTACAAAAGGTGATTGAAATCCTGCTGTTTAGTACATATACATGGTAGGCTATTGCTGCCAGTGTTCTAAACCAACAGAGCATAATATAGGAGCAGAAAATAGGGCGCTAGGGCTAGAAGATGGAGTCGACTCACCGGAGAGCTTGTGGTCGCCGCCGTACACAGCCGGCGTCACGCAGGTCGCCTCCGGCTCCTGCCCCCCGCTGCCGTTCTTCTTCAGATTCTTGTACACGTCCTCTGCACATGGGTTAAGCATAAACCAATCAGTGGCAGACACGAGTGAAGCTACCAAGACAATATAAACTTTATATAATCAGTTCCACTGCTCGACTTTTGCAATAGTTTAGAAAAGAACAATGAGTTTTCAGTAAAGAGGAATATGTTTAAATTTAGGGGCACTTCTATTTTTCTTGTCATAAGAAGTGGCTAGAGCCTTTTCTTTTTGGTTAAGGTGTTGATGGTATGCACGCTTGTATTTACAAGAACTACAGTTGGGCGTTTTGTATGAGCAAGGAAAGCATAGGTGATTTTTTTTAAGATCCACAAACCCAGGCACAACAAGTTTGTTTTTATGTGCTGTAAAAATAAGGAAAAGGAGCTAATATAGAAACTGAAAGTTCCCACAATTTATCTTTTTTTGTATAGCCAGACAATCAAACATGCTGTTTCGCAGAACATTACAAGTGCACCTAATAATCCACAATCAACATCTGATTTCACAAGAGATCTACAAGTACATCTGATACAAAGGTATTTTCTGGTCAGGAACTCAATTCTGGAAGTTTGGAGCCGATAATAATTTCATTCAGCAGGCACCAAACAATGAATCAACACTTAGACAGACTACTTTCAAAATGGAATAATGCCCAACTGTTCCAGCAATGAATCAACACTTACGACTACTTTCAAAATGGATCAATGCCCAACTATTACAGCAATGAATCATCAGCATGCAAGGCCTTGACTGCTAATAGCTAACATGACTGATAAGACTAATTTAGCTATCCTAAACACAACAATTCCCTTACCAGATCGGTCTGTTTAAAAACCGCGATATCGCTTCTATATGCAGCAAAGGTGTATTCCTTGAAGGACGCGAGAGCACGGATCTTCTTGGGCAGTTGAGGTCCTTAAATCGCAAAGAAAATTCACGCACCATGAGCGGGAGAGCTAAAAAAACACTGAACATAAGAAATCGAGGTACTGAATAGCAGGCTCACTGGCAAGGACCAAACTGAGCTTGGCACACTGCACAACAAGAACAGAAAACAACATGATTAGTTATATCACAAAATGGAAGTCGGCTGCATCAGAGTTATATGTAAAGCCCTGATCCAAAGTAGGTACTGCTTCCATGCCCTGCGGGAGGGAGAGAGGGAGATAATAAGTTACCTGATCCGAAGCTCCTGGTGCTCCTCGGTGCCATCATTGTCGAGGACGAGCGGATCCGGAGGCGTTGTTGTCGAAGAGGAGGGGGTCCAGTGGCAGCCTTGTCGGAGAGGCGAGGATCCACCGGCGGAGAGGAGCTGATCCGGCGGCGGCCTTGTAGGAGGATCTCACGCGCACCGCCACCAACGCCGAGTATGTTCATCTCAGCCGTGCGCAACGAAGAGGTCCACACCACCACCAAAACCCTAGCGGGAGGAAGTGATGCGGGCGACCACATGAGGCGGGGTAAAGCAAATCGACGCGGTGGTGAAGAGGGAGTGCAGCGAGAGGAAGCTGTGGGTAGGCTTGGCGACGCCGGAGGATGCCGGAATCAAGCGGGATCCGTAGGTGGTTGTGGCAGATAGGAGTGGTGCATGGGAGAGGGAGAGACGAGCGAAAGAGGGGTTGCCTGAGGTGGGAGGAGAGAGAGATGGGTGGGTGGTGGCTCTGCCTAAGGTGGGAGGAGAGGGAGAGGCCACCGGCCGGCGAGGTTTGGATCGGTGGCGACAACGATGTGGGAGATGAGGGAGGGATGGGATCGGGGAGAGGAGGGGGATGAGGCGGAGTACTGGTTTGGGAGGGGGCGGCGGCGGCGAGGAGATGGGGGATCAGAGCTAGGGTTTGGGCTGCGGGTGGGTTATCTCCTTTTCAGTTTTTTTCTGTAGATAGATGGATGGATGGATGGATGTGGGATGGAGAGATGGATGGATGGATGGATGGGCGCCATGTCATCGATCCGTGGGAAGAGTTTTGATTGGTTTGGAAAAACCATTGATTTAAGTAGTTTCCAAGTACTAAAAATTCATTGATTTTGTGAAGTAGCTATCAAAAATATATTGCAAAAGGGCATCACACAAATTTTCACTAGAGTTAGACCACATTTCATGGATAAGGACTAATTTGTATGCATTTCTGATCTTTGTGGCTATTTTTAATCATTTTCCGAGTGGCAAAAATAGGTTTTTTTTAAAGAACCTACCAAATATTTGTTGCAAAATTGGACTCCATCAATTTTCTAAAATACTAGTCCATATTTAATATACAATTGACAAAATGGTTGGGTGTAAAAAGTTTTGATCCACCTCTCGTGAAAAAGACAAATTTCCGCCGATTCAGTTGGAAGCGGGTCAAATTTGAACTGCAGCTGCCTCATAGTTTGCTATTTATTTTTTACAAAAATCATTTCTAGGTACATAAGTATCTATTTAATCAGAGAAACACCAAAAGTTTTCCAAGATTCAACCACTAGCTAGGAACGGTCAAGCCCGCCGTTTTGACCGCATTTTGAAACGGGCATAAAAAATTCAAAAAAAATCAAAAAATTGGGAAACCTTCACATTGTGTCATTATATGTGGCCAAGTTCCCAAGAAAAATAACAAACTTCTAATACGGCAATTATTTTAAAAAAATGTTCTCAGAAATGAGCTATCATCTCTGAAGATTCATGGCTTTCAAGCCAAATGATCAATCTTATGGCCACATTCGTGGCATAGTTTGTTCAAATGATCTCATATTGTGCACAAGGGTGCATATTGGAATGGCAAACAATGTTTCCTAAGGAAGTTTTCATTTTCTTTGGACGAAAAAACCATTTTTCATTTTCCGAGTGCCCGAAAGGAGGTTTTTTGTCAAGGAACTACCAAATAATTGTTGCTAAATTGGACCAAATAAATTTTCTAAAATACTAGGACATATTTAATGCACAATTGACAAAATGGTTGGGTGTAAAAAGTTTTGATCCACCTCTCGTGAAAAAGACAAATTTCCGCCGATTCAGTTGGAAGCGGGTCAAATTTGAACTACAGCCGCCTCATAGTTTGCTATTCATTTTTTACAAAAATCATTTCTAGGTACATAAGTATCTATTTAATTAGAGAAACACCAAAAGTTTTCCAAGATTCAACAACTAGCTAGGAACGGTCAAGCCCGCCGTTTTGACCACATTTTGAAACGGGCATAAAAAATTCAGAAAAATCAAAAAATTGGGAAACCTTCGCATTGTGTCATTATATGTGGCCAAGTTCCTAGGAAAAATAACAAACTTGTAATACGGCAATTATTTTAAAAATGTGTTCTCAGAAACGAGCTATCATGTGTGGAGATCAATTGCTTTCAAGCCAAATGATCAATCTTATGGCCACATCCATGGCATAGTTTGTTCAAATGATCTCATATTGTGCACAAGGGTGCATATTGGAATGGCAAACAATGTTGCCTAAGGAAGTTTTCATTTTCGTTGGACGAAAAAATCATTTTCCATTTTTCGAGTGCCCGAAAGGAGGTTTTTTGTGAAGGAACTACCAAATAATTGTTGCAAAATTGGACCAAATCATTTTTCTAAAATACTAGGCCATATTTAATGCACAATTGACCAAATGGTTGGGTGTAAAAAGTTTTGATCCACCTCTCGTGAAAAAGACAAATTTCCGCCGATTAAGCTGGAAGCGGGTCAAATTTGAACTGTAGCTGCCTCGTAGTTTGCTTTTTATTTTTTCCAAAAATCATTTCTAGGTACATAAGTATCTTTTTAATCAGAGAAACACCAACAAAATTCCAAGATTCAACCACTAGCTAGGAACGGTCATTCCCGCCGTTTTGACCGCATTTTGAAACGGGCATAAAAAATTCAAAAAAATCAAAAAATTGGGAAACCTTCGCATTGTGTCATCATATGTGGCCAAGTTCTTGGAAAAAATAACAAACTTGTAATACGGCAATTATTTTAAAAAAAGTGTTCTCAGAAACGAGCTACCATGTGTGGAGATCAATGGCTTTCAAGCCAAATGATCAATCTTATGGCCACATCCATGGCATAGTTTGTTCAAAATGATCTCATATTGTGCACAAGGGTGCATATTGGAATGGAAAACAATGTTGCCTAAGTAAGTTTTCATTTTCTTTGGACGAAAAAACCATTTTCCATTTTTGAGTGCCCAAAAGGAGGTTTTTTTTGTGAAAGAACTACCAAATAATTGTTGCAAAATTGGACCAAATCATTTTTTATAAAATACTAGGCCATATTTAATGCACAATTGACAAAATGGTTGGGTGTAAAATGTTTTTATCCACCTCTTGTGAAAAAGACAAATTTCCGCCGATTCAGCTGGAAGCGGGTCAAATTTGAACTGCAGCTGCCTCATAGTTTGCTATTTATTTTTTCCAAAAATCATTTCTAGTTACATAAGTACCTATTTAATAATAAATACATGGTTTGGTGACGATACATCGAGGTTTGGGTGGTGGCCGAGGGCCCCAACTCTAGAGCGCGTAAACTCGCATGCCCGCCGCGTGGTCACCGTGTGACCGTGGTGTTGCCATGTGTTCTGGGCGGCCTAGGCATGTCTAGTTGGTTGGGCACTCCCTAGGTAGGTGCTAGGAAGAAAATTACAACATAAGATTCTCACGAGGAGACCGATCGATGCTCAAACATGAATTAGCAGCCAAGTGTTTGATTAGCGGTACGGGAAATGTACATGGCTAATGGGCATGAGTTTTGGCTGAGGATGATCAGTTACTAAGGAGACCGTCTTCACAAATTTTCAGCTCAAAAGGAGGAGCCTAGGTGGTACTTGCTTTGCAAACTACCACGCTGGACATGACTACAAATGTTGAAGCTCGACACAAAATAATAAATGGATTGAGCTGGCATTTGGTGGAGGATGGTTATTTGGGCATAGGAAAGCACTGTAGAAAATGGATACTATTTGGACATGCCAAAGTAGTACTTCCTTCACAATGCTCTTCTATGGACAGAAACTTAGGAAAACTAGTGAGAGAGATTGGATGAATGAAATGAGCTCAAAATTGGTGTAGGTAAGTTACTTAGGTATGGTCATGCGCCGGTAAATTTTCAGATCATTTCGGTAAGCCTAGCTAGTACTTACTTCACAAAGCTTCTCTCGAGGTAGAAACTTTGGAAATTTCCCGAAAAAGATTTAGTAGGAAAATTGAGCTGAATATTATCATGTGGCAATGATTTGGGTATGGAAGAGTGCCCGAAAAGTTTGATGGTAATAGGAGGGGTCTATATAACACTTGCTTTGCAACGTGCCAATTTGGCCATAAAATATAAATTGAACCTGGGCTCACATAGATGATTTGACTGAGCTACAATTTGGAGGAGGGTGATAATTTGGGTGAAGGAACTGTATAAATTTCATGTCATTTAGAGATATAAAAAAGGTACTTCCTTCACAATGCTTCTAGGTGGACAAAAACTTTGGAAATTTGCCGAAGAAGATTTGCTAGGAA
Source organism: Triticum monococcum (assembly GCA_034509565.1). Classification (NCBI taxonomy): domain Eukaryota; kingdom Viridiplantae; phylum Streptophyta; class Magnoliopsida; order Poales; family Poaceae; genus Triticum; species Triticum monococcum. Next base: position 36,953,173 of record CM067842.1, read on the forward strand.
AATGGAGCTTAATTTTGTCATGCGGTAATGATTTGGATAGAAAAGAGTGCCCAAAAATTCCGAGGGCAATCAAGAATATATAAATAGCACTTCCTTCATAAAGTGTTATTGTGAACAGAATAGGAAAATGAATATTGTTGAATTAGTTTTGAGCTAGGCAAGGAAGGATTTTTACATATTTGATGAAGATATGCCCCAAAGAATTTATGAGATTTTTTTGGGAATTTTGGGAATGATAGAAATATAGGTTGCTTCACAACCTAGGGCAAAAACTGCCACATGGACATGACACATAGGCAAAACTGATGAGATGGCGCCTAGTCATCACAACCCACCACAATCTACAAGTCTATGACCATCTATATTGGTCATTAACAACTAGAAATAAGGCAGTGGACTAGCACTGTTTGCTTTGTGACCATTTCGTGTAAGGAAATTACGACCTTTCTGACCAAAATGGTCGCAATGGTTTAGGGTTTGGAGCCCCCTGAACAGCTTTTGACCAATTGGTCTAAAATGATCATAAATTTATGACCAATTCTTCGAGGGTCACTGACAGAAGGTCATAAGTTGACATATTTCTTGTAGTGGCGATCCTATATCGCCCTATTTGTTTGTGTTGTGCGCTGAAGGTTTTTCCTCCCTGATAGAGGATTCACACAGGTGAGGATTGTTCAGCGGGGTTCAGATCTGTCCGGGGGCGCCATCACTTACCCACCTGTTTTTCGCGGATGACTCCGTTCTGTTGATGAAAGCCAAGGAGGATCAAGCCCAGGAGCTGCAACACACTCTTGCAGTATACGAACGGTGCTCGGGTCAGCGTATCAATCACGAGAAATCAGCCATAATGTTTAGTAAGAACAGCAGCATGCAGTCGAAGATCGTGGTGAAAGGTGCCCTCAATATTCAGAGTGAGGCTTATAATGAAAAGTACCTGGGACTGCCGGTATATATAGGAAGGTCTAAGAGGAAGGCTTTCGCATATCTCAAGGAGGCAGTATGGAACAGAATGCAAGGATGGAACGAGAGATGCCTGTCAAGGTTGGGAAAAGAAATTTTTGTGAAAGGCGTTGCACAAGCAATACCAATCTTTGCAATGTCCTGTTTCTACCTCACAAGAACTTTTTGTGATGAGTTAAGCACTCTGATTGCACGATACTGGTGGAGCCAACAGGAGATGGAGAACAAAATGCACTGGATCAGTTGGCCTAAGCTGATCAAGCCGAAGGGAAGAGGAGGACTGGGGTTCCATGACATTCACTCCTTTAATATAGCTATGCTAGCTAGGCAAGCTTGGAGGCTTCTACAGAACCCGGAGAGCTTGTGTGCCCGATTGTTAAAGGCTAGATATTATCCTGAGACAAATGTGTTGGAAGCACGGATGGAGGGGAACATGTCATACGCATGGCGTAGCATTTTGCATGTCGTCAACCTGGTGAGAAGAGGAGTGCTATGGAGGATCGGAGATGGCGTGAATGTTGACATCTGGAAGGACCAGTGGATACCACGAGCGTGGACACGTAGAGTCATCACACCGAGGGGGGCCAATATCCTGACCAAGGTCTCGGATCTAATTGATCCGGCTAGCTACTGGACAGTGGGATGACGAGCTAGTAAAGTACACTTTCTGGGAGGAGGATGCAGAGCTAATATTGAAGATGCCGCTACGGGAGGGTGCCGAGGATTTCCAAGCATGGCACTTTGATACAAAGGGAGAGTTCTCTGTAAAACAAGCCTACAAGCTACACCGTGCAATCATGGAAAACGAAGGAAATGATGGCACGACACTTGCCCCCGGGGAGGGTAATCTGAACGATGAAGGAGATGTGAGATGGAAGAGGATTTGGCAGATGCCGTGCCCGGGGTCAATAAAGCATTTTCTGTGGAGGTGTGCTCACAACACGCTAGCGACCAGAGACATCTTACAGAGAAGGGGAGTGAAGATAGAGGACCACAGATGCCTTGTATGCACCTCCAGTCCACAATCGGGGAAACACTTATTCGTTCAGTGTAGGGAGATCAATCCGGTATGGCAGGAGATGAGGGCGGAGCACATCCGGGCCAAGCTGGCAACTTGTGATAGCATAACTGAAACACTGGATGAGCTGTGGAAGCTTCCAGAGGAGCAGCGGATGCAAATAATCATCATGTGGTGGCTGCGGTGGACACAGAGGAACAAGATCAGAGAAGGAGAGAAGCCGCTCGAGACTCAGGACTTTGTGCATAGAGCCGCATGCACTGCGAGGGAATATCAGGGGTGTTTTGCAAAAAAGCAGCCACCAAACACAAGGGAGGCTCTCTGAGGTGACGTGATTAAGTTCAATGTGGATGCGGCTTTTGTCTCTGATCAACAAGTGGCAGCATGGGGTGCGATAGCAAGGAATAGCCATGGCGAAATCATTGCTGCTAGGGCAGGACGGATTCCCCGGGTCTTTGACTCCTTTGGTGCGGAAATTCGAGCTGTGGAGATGGCGTTCAGAGTGGCTGTGGAACTGGGTGTGGTGAGGATGCAGGTTGAGATGGATGCTCTGCTAGTAGTGCAGGCGCTGAACCGAAGGAAGCCAGACTTTTCCAGGGAGGCGCAGCTGATTGAAGACATCAATGTCCAAAGGAATTTGTGGTTCTCAATGTGCGAGATCATACACTGTCCCCGTGAGGTGAATCATGCAGCTCACTATTTAGCCAAGGTAGGCTTAAGCTCCAGTCTTGGGGATGTTTCTGTGTACGACGATGATGTACCAGCTGAACTTGCTGTGATTGTATCGGGCGATAGTGCCCATGTTGTTTGAGTAATAAAGCAGTCTTTGCTTTCCCCCCCAAAAAAAATGACTTGAAGTCAGATATATCCATCGCCCGGTACGTACTCCTTCCGTTTTTATTTACTCTGCATATTAGAGTTGACTAAAGTCAAACTTCGTAAACTTTGACCAAGTTTATAGAAAAAAATATAGACATTTATCATAATAAATTTATACGATGTGAAAGTATATTTAATAATAAATCTAATGTTGTTGATTTCTTATTGTATATCTTAATATTTTTGTATATAAACTTGGTCAAAGTTTGTAAAGCTTGACTTTGACCAAAACTAATATGCGAACTAAATAAAAACAAAGGAAGTACGTAGTCGGTGCGACTCAAAGCCGGTAGGTTTACTGCTATATTTATCACTTCTTGACGCCCTATTGGCTTTCAACGACACAACGATAGATGAACGGCGCTGATCGTCTATCCGACCTCTCTGATGACCTAATCGCCTCCATCGTCTCGTTCCTCCCCGCGAGGGAGGCCGCCCGCACCTCCACCCTCTCGCGGCGATGGCGACCGATCTGGTTAGGCACCGACTCCCTCAACCTCGACTCCAGGTCCTACGGCGACCCGGGCAAAGAGCACGCCGGCGGCGGCCTGGCCGGCATTAAGATGAACTACCGGCTTTTCTCCGACGCCTGTAAGTTTCTCGGTGCAGCCGGCCGGTGCGGCGGAATTAAGAAGCTCTCTCTGACCGTCGAGGAATGCGGGAACGACTACTTGGAGGATGTCATGGGCAACTCCATGTGTGGAACGAGCAGCGGCGACAGCTACGACCTGATGGCCTCCCTCCTCGGCGCCCCGCCGCTGCAGCATATAGAGGTGCTCCGCGTCAGGTTTGAGGTCCTTATCCAGATGATGATGCGGGAGCATGAGAAGCTTACGCGCTGTATATACAAGCTGGACCCTGCCGTGCTGCCGAGACACACCCTCCGCGTGCTGGACCTCGTCTTCTGCAGGCTCGAGTCGCAGCCACGGGACGGCGACGGCTCCGTATTCTCCTTCCCTTGCCTCTCCGTGCTGCGGCTTTACAGGTGCTCGTCGCTGATGCAGGATCTCGAGGGCTTGATCCGTGCCGCGCCGAGCCTCCGCAGCTTGCACATCCAAGACCACAGCTTTTACTGCCTGTCCAACTCCGGCGCCACCCGCTTCAAGGTCCACTCCGCAAGCCTCACCGACCTCACGCTACTGGACACCTCCGGTAGCATCTGTCTACAAGGCACAGAGCTCGACACGCCATGCTTGCGCACCTTCAAGTACAACACATTCAACTTTACGGGGCTCTGGATCAAGTCGCAGCCGATCAAGCTTGCACGACTCGACTTGACCCTCCAATCGATTGTTAGGACGTACGGTGATAATAGTAGTAAGCTAGTCCTGCCACGCGCTGCCCAAGTCTGGCAATTCCTTGGACACTTTCGGCACGTCAAGGCCATCCGGTTGAAGGTGAACAAAATCTGGTGCATCGCCGTGAACGAGGACGCGCAGCGTGACCAGCTCGTCATGCTACCCTGTCTAGAACGGCTAGAGCTAGAAGGGTTCACAGACCCAGACCCTCGTCATGCTACCGCCATTGCCAACTTGCTCCATTGCTGCCCGGTGCTCCGCGACTTGCGGATTCGGATTCTTAGAGACCCCTACCAAACTTCATACGATGGCGAGAGCAACGTGGTATCCTCGTCATCGGACTTTGATGTGTCCATGGACATGTTCCGGAGGCGCTTCTCCAAGGAGATGGTCCCTCTCATGCTCGACTGGGATGATGATGGTTCCTCGCGAGTTGCGGAGCTCCCTGGTTTGACTGGTTGCCGGTTTAATTGCTTGGAGAATCATTTGAAAAAAGTGACGCTTCAGTTTGACTTGAAGGAGTTGGATAGCTTTGAGGTTCGCCTCGCCAAATTCTTTGCGGAGAATTGTATGGGGCTTGAGGCTTTGCAAATCGATGATGGAAAGCATAACTTTTTAAGCCATATCAATTGGATGGTGCAGAGATGGAGAACTGACGCTTTGGAACAAAGGAAACAAATAATAGGACGGGAGTCAGCTGACTCGTCGAAATAATCTAGAAAAAGGAAAGGCGATACCGCTGTGGAACACAAAGTAGAAACCAAACGAAAGTATAGGAAGTGAATGTAGGCATAATGTTCGTGTCAATATATCGTATTGTTTATTTACTTTTTTTTTTTGTGAATGTCACCTGTCATCCATCAGGATGAGTCTCGCGTAAGACCTGTCTTATAGAATTCTTTTCCTCCTTACAGCTAATGCTTGCAACCAGGCGTATCTGATCTATGCAAACCGGTTATTCCCGCATCAATTCCTCACCCAATCAACGCCTCCATAGTCTGCATGCGTTTGTTGTTACGGAGGATGAAGGACGCCTCGCCAGGGAGTGTACTCGGTGAGGGGCGGCACCCTTGCCGGCGGCGGGGACAGCTGCTGCCACGCGGCGAGGTGGAGCAGGGTCAACCGGTCAACGCGGCGGCTCAAGCGGTTGGGGATGGCGCGGCTGCTTGATGCAGAACGCCGCGGGCGGCAGCAGCTGGAGCTTGCGAGCGGGAGACGAGAGGCTCACTGGAGGACGTGCCACCGCTAGCGTGTGAGGCGGCGCTCGGGCAGTGACGCCGCGATGGTCGTCCGGCGAGGCAGCGAGCAACATGACGGGCGCGGGCGGCACGCTGCCCAGACGAGATGTGGAGCATGAGGGGAGACGCGGATGAAGCGGTTGTTGCCGGCGGCGGCGCCGGATGCGTCAGACGCGCGCTCGCCCGCAGTCATTGCAGACGCAGCAGCCGCCCATGGACGCTCGGGCCGATGCGGGAGGATGAGGAGGAACTCGCGAGGGCCAGCGGCGCTGGGAATGGATCGGATGCAGGCGGATCTAGCGACTCCACGAGGGCCGCGACTCTCTGTAGAGGAAAAAGAAAGAGAAACAAGAGGGATAAAGAAGAGACAAATTCATGTATCCTCTCTTCTCCTTACTCTCTATACTGCTGCTGCTCCTCTAATCTTGTTGCCCCTTGCTAATCCTAATCTCTTTCTGCTCTCCTCTCTTGCTACTTCCCATCTACTCCTCTCTGAATCTCCCTTTGATCTGCTTCTCTGAACCCCAACCTGCTGCAGCTTCTTTTCTCCCTGCTACCCCGACAGCTGCTACTTCTCTGAACCTTCACAGCTGCTGCTCCTCTTCAGCACTTCAAGCAACAACAAGGACTGGATTCTCTCTCTCTCTCTCTCTCTCTCTCTGAATTTTTTGTAAACTTGAGAAATTTATGTTCAGAATTATGTAATATCCAGATTTGAGGAGTGCTTGCAGTCAGTAATTGGTTCAGTTTCGTATTTGTAAATATAATGAAACATTTTGTGTGTTCAAAAAACAGAGAAGCAATGCATATGTTAAGAAAGAGAAATATGGGATTTATCAGCATGAAAGGTTCTGCATCTATATGGGATCTATCAGCATGCCAGCGTGTAGGCGAGGAGCCGCCCCTTTTTGAATTTTGCATGACAAGTTCTGCGGCTATATGGGATTTCTTCATGACCATCAGCATGGATGTTCAGGTACGAATTTCTTCAGAACCATCAACACTCAGAACAATATGTATGCATGCAGAGAACAGTTATACAAAGATGTGTGTATCTATCATACAATTCTACCACTACATGCATGTATTTGTTTATGGATCATTCATAGTTGGCAAGTTTTTATTGTCTCTAGGCAAACTTAATGTAATTTCACATGAGACACTCATCATGTGCAAGGACCTAAAGAACAATTGTTTGGATGGGCATGAGACGATTGCTCTGACTGGTTGACATTGTATCAATCATGAGACAAGATTAGTTATCCAAAGAAACTTTATGCCTGGTCTGCTTGGAATATGGGAAGTATGTGTGCCTTCTGTCTTCTTATGAACCTATGTTTGTGAACAAAATATGTTCACTGCATTTTCAGCTACCTATATGCTTAGGAAGACACAACTTACATAGTTTAGTTTTTTTTTCAATTCTGTTTAATAGATGCAGACCAACAAACAAGTTTGAATTATTTTACTATCATTTTTTATTGAGAATTGTTTGCCATTAATATTTCTCCCTGTTGATTTATTTTCCCCTTAGCATCTATCAACCATCATTGCCCGTGATCAGTCTCGCTTTTCCAAATGCACAAACAAACAAAATGCCTTGCATGCACTGCATAATTTAGTTTCATTCAATGCCAGCACATGATCTTCTTACAGTATGTGAACAACAGACTGGAATTTTATCCGTTGGGTTCATATGTGGCATTTGCTCATTTGATTTTCAATTAAATGATCTTCTTACATTATGTGAAGAACATACTGGAATTTTATTCCTTCGGTCCATATGTGGCATTTGCTCATTTGATTTTCAATTAAATTTGCGAGCGGGCTACTTTAGTTAGAATAAAAAATGAAGGGTCGTTCTAAGAGGTTAGTGTGGAATGAAACTTCTAAGGAATGTAGTGCAAAAGAATATGTAGAATTTTTTTCTATAGGATTAATTCATTCATATAAGAGAAAAGTCCACATTTCAACCCTAAACTAACCACATGGTTTAAAACCCAACCCTGAACTTTAAAACCGGTCGAAATACACCCCTAACTAATCATAAGGTCTAAAAATCAACCCGGTCTCGGTTTCGACCAAGTCAAGCGGTTCTGAAGATGGTCAACGCTGACTGGACACTGCCAAGTCAGCATATAAACCTACCCCTCTCTGTATTCATTTTCCAACCCCGAGCGACCTCACCCAATCCTCTCCGGCACCGTCTGGGACGCATCCAACTCCGACCCCAATGCGTCATCGCCCCTGCTTCCCTGTTTCCTCTACGCGGCACCGATGCTCCGACACTTTTCTTCTCTGTTTTTTTTTGCGAAAATATCCGCAATTTTTTAGTTGTGCAATTGTTCGCATTCTTTGCTGACTTGGCACTGTCTAGTCAATAGTCAACATTGTCAAAACCGGCTGACCGACCCAAAACCAAGACCAGGGTTGAGTTCTGAACCTCGAGGTTAGTTTGGGGTGTAGTTTGACTGGTTTCGAAGTTCGGGGTTGTAAATTAAACAATGTGGTTAGTTCGGGGTTCAAATGTGGACTTTTCTCTTCATATAATAAGAGTGCCTAAAAAATCGTATGGATTCAACCCTCTGAATTTTCAATGAAAATATTCGGGATCAAAGATACCCTAAGGTGGAATAGAAAGACTACCATGGCCACAATTATTATCAAAAGTGGTTGATGTTTGTTATGAACTATTTTGACTACAAATAATAGGATATAGGCCAAACATTTACTAGACTCGGAGAGGATGTGGCGTGCAATGGTGTCCGATTTCTTAAATGGCTCGGTAAAAAAACTCAATAAAAGAGAAATAAGATTCAAAATAAATGTTTTATTGCAGATTATAATGCGTGCGTTGCACATACATACTTACTAGTCTAATGAAAATTGTCGACATTTTTATTTAGATTGGATGCCGGAATAGACTTCACGCCCTCTCCAATGCTATATATGCTATTCTATGACTTGCCTTCAGTGACACTTTTCATTACGAGACATAAATAAATTAGTTGGCTACATAGATAATCACATGTGAAGAAAGTTAAATTTACTCTTAGAAAGAGTGTTTATGGCTGTTTCCGACTTAAGAATTTGAAAGTTTCACTCACTTTTGTGCCTCAACGTAGAAGTGAAATTGCAAATAAAATAAATTACTCTTGAATAACTGAGTGAAAGGTGAATTATTGCATATTACTTATAGTTTTTAGATGAAAAAACACAAATTTAATCAAATTTTAACAATAGAACTAGAAGAATCTACCATGTTACAATCATGTCTATGTGTGATAACTTATTGGTGTAAAGCTAACTACAAGAAAGTCCTTTGTGAGCCTGCCCTTGCCCAGCTCTCGAGCTCCTTCTTCAGAGCAGCTTGCACAGCAAAGTGCTCCGAGGCAAACACTACGCACAACCTCTCAAGAACAATTGCATCGCTGAATAGGAGGCGGGCCAATGTCCTCTGTGTATCGTTCCCATCGTAGTGCACCATGTTAATCTCCCTCATCCTCTGTCGCGGACACGTCGTCGAGAAGCTTGCCTCATCGGGATCCACCACGACAACATCGTCGTCTTTCAGGCCATCATCATGTATTGTCTTCACTTGTCTTTGCTCCTTCTCTGCCATGTACAGCGATAGGACCTCCAAGTTTGGAGTGTGTTCGAGGATGCCGTGCACAGCGCCCACGAACCCACGGCTCTCGATGCGGCCCTACAGCACGAGTTGTGTCATCCAAGTAAAAAAGTGAGCCCGTCCGCCGCGTTGAGGAATGCGATGTGTAGGCGTCCATGGTGCAGGTGGAAGCGCTTTGAGGCCGAGAAACTCCACAGGAACCGCCTGAATGCGGTGTGGTCATCCATATTCTAGGAGACCGACGAGCATAGGTCGACGGTGCAATATGGGATCCACTGCGGTGGCGAGCCATGAATGGTGAGGAGCGGCTCCGAAGGCACGTGGCCACAATATTCTAGGGATACCATCTCCGAGGCATCGATGTGAATGGACTTGGCGTTGTGACAGGACCGGAGGACAAAGCGGGAAAGCTGTCGGTGCAGTATGGAAAGTGTCTTAAGGTGGTGAATGTCTTCTAGCGTCAGATCGGCGAGGCGGGGGCAGCTCAAGACAAGTCTCTGGATGCTCTTCCCGGAGTCGTGGTGGATGCTCGTCAGTCGCAGTATTGGGCTAAACATTTTAACTTGAACCTCGTAAGAAAAACAAATGTAGGATTTTTTTTTATCTAGAAGCAGTACAACTCTTGATTACTAAAATGGCCAGACATCCATTTAAGGTTCAGATGTATACTTGTAATCTGGCTTTTCTCCTTTTTGTGCTTTTATGTACTAAATTTCATTGAGCTTTAGACATCCTTTGAGGCTCATATGTATACTCGTAAGTTAATGATTCACCCAGTCGTTTCTCATCTAGCTTTTTTGCGTGCGTGTGTGAGCTCGGTTTAATCAATGAGGAGCAGTGGGAATAGTTTTTTGAATATGCAATCTGAATAAACATATGCAAAACATTATAATGGAATCTTGTGACAGGGCCAGAAGTTAGAAGCTAAAGTTCCTATGTTTCAAAGGCTATATCCTTGTCCTTGGTAGTTTGGATTTCGGAATAATTATCGTAATAGATGCTAGAATGGGAGAAATACCCAGTAAAACACAAATTTAGAAATGGCCATGCATGTCTTTTAATCACTATAGCTTGGTGCTTATATTGTTTGTGTTTTCAGCTGGTATGGTCTTGGAAGCATGCCGTCATCAGAAGGAATCCATCATTTTGTCAAAATATTGGATGTATAACTAATTGTATGTTGTTGTTACTGTGTGCATCTGAAGTAATCATGTATTGACACATTGATATGATGGCAGGAAGATCTAAGATGGTACTATATGCTTCTTGCGTTCCCTCTCATAGATTATGTATTGAGGCATATACAAGGTTTTCTCTACCAAAGTGTATATTGCTTCTCTATTATTTGCCCGAGTAATCTAAATTCAGCTTATATTCTTGAAGTTAATTGTCTATTAATTGTTTATCTGTATTTCATTTTCCAAAAAAAAACATAGGAAGAGCCAAACATTGCACGCGCTTCGACTAACGAAACCTGCCCGTAGAGGCGGTGCCACTTGGTGGTGGTGGGGGCGGGGGGGGGGGGGGGGGGGGATGAGGCGACACGCTTCCGAGGTGAACACTACGCACAACCTCTCGAGAAGAATTGCATTGCGGAATAGGAGACGGGCCAATGTCCTCTGTGTTTTGTTCCCATCATAGTGCACCATGTTAATCTCCCTTATCCTCTGTCGCAGACACGTCGTCGAGAAGCTCGCCTCATCGGGATCCATCACGACAACATCGTCGTCTTTCTGGCCATCATCACGTATTGTCTTCACTTGTCGTTGCTCCTTCTCTGCCATGTACAACGATAGGACCTCCAAGTTTGGGGTATGTTCCAAGATACCATGCACGGCGCCCACGAACCCACGGCTCTCGACGCGGCCCTGCAGCACGAGACACGTCATCCGAGAAAACAACGGGAGCCCGTCCGCCGCGGTGAGGCAGGCGGTATGCAGACGTCCATGGTACAGGTGGAGGCGGACGAGTTTTATGCCCTCCAATCGATCCTCCATATACGTACATCATCGTTGGTCGTCACAAACAGGTAGGGACTTTTTAGGCGACACGCTTCATGAGGCAGTCATGTATGAGGTCGTGAGCTGATGTCGTCTGAACCTCTGGATGATTACTGATATTTGGCTGTGTTAGACAAAAAAATATTAGGATAATAGAAACTGTTACGCAAATTTCTTTGTATAATGGATGGAGTTATTTCAAGTAACACATCTTGGTTTCTCCCTGTACTGTGTACTGAGGCGACAACGCTTCATGAGGCAGTCATGTCTGAGGTCGTGAGCCGATGCCGTCTGAACCTTTGGACGATTAGTGATATTTTGGCTGTGTTAGACGAAAAAAAATATTACGATAATAGAAACCGTTGGGGAAATTACTTTGTATAATGGGCTGAGTTATTTCAAGTAACATATCTTGGTTTCTCCATGTAGTGTGTACTGAAGAAAAGCTCCAACACAATGAAATGGTAGCAAAGATGACCAGTATTATGTTCGCACAAAATACATTTGGTATTTGGCCTTCTTTTATGTTAGCATGTAATTAGTCATGTATTCCTACACTAAAGCTAACTCAAGTAGAGAGTCTAAAGCTTGGTCAATTAAAATAATGAACTGAGTCTTTCTTAAGTTTTGCCATTTTGGGTTCTTTTGGTTTATCTTCTTCCTTTTTTTTCTTCTAGCCCTTGGTTTCTTCTATAACAACCAAAAGAAGTTGATCTAATGATAACATAAATAAGTTTCTTGGCATGGTAGTTTCTCCTTCCCATTATTTGAAGATTAGAGCTTGAAATAATTCTCTAGAAAAGGTAATATAGCTAGGAAGTATGAATTTGCAAAGTAGGAACAATTTCTCAAGTATGCTTCTTCGGTCCTGAAATATGTCTCATCTTGTGGGGTTTTCGCATGGTGTCTGTTCTATGAAGCAAAATGCTTCAGGTTTTGGTTGTTAGGGCAATCAATCAAGAAGGGAGTACAGATATTGAAAAGAGAGCTCAAACACGGTGTCGAGAATGAAAGAGAATGGCCCTGCAAAAAAAAAGAGAATAGAAAGGAGGGGTAGGAGTTTTCTTTGTCTTCTATAAATAAATAAAGTGTGGTTAAGGAGGCACATCAATTATTGATAGAGCGAAAGCGTTGGAAAATCAGATTGTTGTTATATGAGTGGAAAGTGTAAGTCATCATATTTGGCATGTTATTTTATGATTAGAACAATTGATAACTTACTGTTGTAAAGCTAACTACAAGAAAATCCTTCGTGAGCCTGCCCTTCCCCAGCTCTCGAGCTCCTTCTTCAGAGCAGTTTGCACAGCAAAGTGCTCCGAGGTGAACACTACGCACAACCTCTCGAGAAGAATTGCATTGCGGAATAGGAGACGGGCCAATGTCCTCTGTGTTTTGTTCCCATCATAGTGCACCATGTTAATCTCCCTTATCCTCTGTCGCAGACACGTCGTCGAGAAGCTCGCCTCATCGGGATCCATCACGACAACATCGTCGTCTTTCTGGCCATCATCACGTATTGTCTTCACTTGTCGTTGCTCCTTCTCTGCCATGTACAACGATAGGACCTCCAAGTTTGGGGTATGTTCCAAGATACCATGCACGGCGCCCACGAACCCACGGCTCTCGACGCGGCCCTGCAGCACGAGACACATCATCCGAGAAAACAACGGGAGCCCGTCCGCCGCGGTGAGGCAGGCGGTATGCAGACGTCCATGGTACAGGTGGAGGCGGACGAGTTTTATGCCCTCCAATCGATCCTCCATATACGTACATCATCGTTGGTCGTCACAAACAGGTAGGGACTTTTTAGGGACTTGGGACTTATAAGTTGGGACTAAAAAAAAGTCCTAAGACTTATGAACTAAACAGGGCCATAATTTCATGACAAACTTGGAAACCGACGTGAAAAATTTCGTCCGAAACCGACGTGATTTCTTAACAAAACGTGGGATTTCCTAATAAGTCTACAGGTAGGAACGCGTCTCACGTCTCAACAGCCCAACGCGTAGGTACGTTGAGATGCAGCCGTACTACCACTGCCTCGGCGGCGACCGGCTGAGCGCCCTCCCGGACACGGCGCTGGTGCGTGTCCTGTCCCATCTCTCGTCCAATGAGGTGGCGCGCGCCTGCGCGCTGTCCCGCCGGTGGCGCAATGCCTTGGCCGCCGTGCCCGTCGTCGACCTGGTCGATCCCAGGACCCGCCGGACGAGGGGTGTCGCCGACTCGCCGTGTGCTTCGACATGCTGGTGGGGACCATGATCTTCTACAATGGGCCGATCCGCACCCTCCGGCTCCTCGCGGTCGACCCCCCGGTTGGCCTGCTCGATCAGTGGATCGGCGTCGCCATTGGCTCCGGCGTCGAGGAGGTCGACGTCGAGCTGCGCTGCCCGTACACCTCCCGCCGCAGACTCTGCCCCTTCTGGTCCGAGAAGTCCTCGGCAGACTTCGACGCGGTATACGGGAGGAGCTACACCAAGACGCCACCGCTCCTCTTCCGGTGCCGCACGCTGCGCCTCACAAACTGGACGCTCGAGCTGCCTTCGGGCTTTGGCGTCGGCGTCTTCTCGGCGTCGCTACAGACGCTCTACCTCAAACGGATCATGGCCGCTAATGAGGTGATCCTGCAGCTGCTCTACGGATGCCCTCTCCTCGCCGAGCTGACGCTTGAGGAGTGCCCAGGCGCCACGGAGATCACCGTGCCCGGCGCCCGCCTCCGGAGCTTCGCCATGATCTGCTGTCACAACGCCCAACGCGTCGTGCTGTACACACCATGCCTCTGTTCGCTGAGGTACAAGGGCGGACTCCCTCGAGACACCTCGTTCCTCCTCGTTGCCGGCTACGAAGGCGTCGTGGCGGTGACCATGGACATCTGCGAGGACCTCAGCAGCAAGTCACCAACGGAAGTCGCTCCGCTCATGGGTCTCATCAGCTGGTGCAGGAACCTGACGTATCTCCACCTCGCCCTGCGCCCGTCGATGGCATACTACTGCAGCGAGTTCATGGCTGTCACTGGCCGCCTGCTGGCACTCAGGCAGCTGGTCCTCAAGGGCTTCCTTGCCACTGAGCATGCCGTCCGGTCCGTCGCTGTCCTGCTCGTCAACGCCAGGAAAATGGAAGTGTTGTCATTGTTTCCTGTCGTTCCTGAGCCCAGGAAGCCTTACTACTCTTACGATGATTCGGACGAAGACGAGCCGGAGAACTGCGGCATCGTCGAGGAGGCCGCGGACTATGACCAAATGACCAAGAACATGTGGCGGATGCACATCCCCTGCTTGGATCATAGCCTGAGAAGGATCAGCATTGAGAAGTACAACGGGAATGCATTCGACAGGATACTGGCACAATTCCTGGTGTCCAGGGCTGCAGCGTTGGAGGAATTCTCGGTCACATTAGTGGCTCCACTGTCTCCACACAAGGAGGAGATTGCAATGGAGTTCAGATCCTGGCTACGCAATCCCTACGCCGTAGTAACTTGTAAATAGACTGCAGCTCCTTGCTGACATCCTCCAACAATTTGGTTGCGGTATATATTTAGGGCAGTGATAGGCGCCGGCGCACTGGCCCAAATGTTGGTCGGCCTCGCCTCAGCCTTCTGATCTGCCCAACACTAACTGTTGGATTTTGCTTTGTGCGTCGTCTTCCTCCACTACATCTCAGGCACGCGCAGTAGTAGGTCGCCGAATCACGAGCTCACGCTTGCCTCCCACCGAGGCCTCGTTGCAGCATCGGCGTCGCAGCTCACCAGCTCGCCGTTGCCTCGCCGGCAACTTTGCCATCGCCGCTGGATGCACTGCTACAGCCGCTGCACCGCAAAGCCGCCCCCGCAGCTCTTGTCCTCCATGGCCACGACGCCATCGCTCACGCTCGCATCGCTGGTGCTCGACGCTCACTGGGGTCCCTCAGGTCGCCAGCAGCGTCAGTTGCAGCCCCCTGGCTTGTCGTGTTGAAAATCTCGCCGCGGTCACCATCGTACATGGCAGAAGCTTCTATAGACACTGGTTGTAACTTTGGCATAGCCGGTTGCAGCTTTCGTTGTCCGTCCATAGCTGTTGTCACCTCCAATTGAGGTTTTTTTTTTGACAGTTGGAGATTTTCCCATCAACAGTTGTAGCTCTTAGGTGCCGATTGCAGCTTCCATGGTGCACAGCCTCAGCTTTCATGTATCTCTAGTTGGAGCCTTTTTTCTCACCTGTGGTAGCTTTCTCGTGTGCCGGTTGTAGCAATTTGAAGTGTTGGTTGCACGACATAACACCGATTGTAGCAAAAATTCCTGAATGACCGTGGCTACAGCTCTCGTGAACTCGATTTGTAGCTCTGACAAACACGGTTGTAGCTTTTTTGTTGAACGGTTGTAGCATTTGTCGACACATCTTGCCAGTTGTAGCTACACCGGTGTTTGATGCACTAAGATCAACTCATGCATTTCTATGGAGCCCGCGCAGATGGTATCTTCTCTATCTTTATCACTTCTCACGTGATCGACCAAAATAATTTCTTTGAAAAGAGGGAATGCCCTAGGCCTCTCCATCGAGTGATGCACACAACCCAATGATACGAAGCAAAGACCAATGGCAAATAGACTGATTTACAAAAAAAAAAAGAAAAATCTGGCTCGTGATAGAGTCTGCACCACGTACACAAAATCAAAACAAAAGATATGCTACTCGTAGACAAAGCCTTAAAGAAGGAATCACTGTACTGTGCCGATGTTGACAAGTCCAACCAAGTTGAACATGAGATTTTCATCTTCAGGGTCAAGCTTCGAGCCAGCACCTTGAACAAGGACACGACGCTCGAACACCGACATTGCTCGATCTTGCCAGAAAGGAAGATCATGGGTTTTCACCAGAGTCCACACAAACTTGTTGTCGTACCCATCATAGCAAAAAAACCTTACTACATGCTAACACTACGGGAAACAACTAATTTGTCGTCAGGCAAGTATAGATGGCAAAGGCTAAAATACACACGGCAAAGATTCTGCCGTCTGCTGGTTGATGACAAAGAGTGACGGCAAAGCCGAAGTTGGCAAAGAATACTTTGCCGTCAGCTTTTTATCGGGCAGACGGCAAAGTCTTCGCCGTCAGCCGATTTAATAACAACCAACAAAAAAAAGCTCCTTTACCATCAGCCGATTTAATAAAAGATGACAAAGAAAAGCTCCTTTGCCGTCAGCCTCATAAAATCGCAGACAGCAAAAAAAATTATTTATTAAAATAAAGTGATCCAACACTCCAAGTTCAGAGGCTACAAAGAACGAACGGACAACGACGAACACCACAGTATCCATCGAGACTTTGTTGCAAGAACAGACAACCATATCAAGTGACGCACACAACCATATTTTATGGATTATTCAATAATACCAAGCAAAGACTAACATCAATGGCAAACAAACCGACTTACAAAAATAAAGAAAAATCTGGCTCGTGACAGAGTCTCCACCACCTACCACAAACCTTATGACATGTGACAAAATTAAAACAAAAATATGCTACTCATAGACAAAGCCTTAAAACAGGAATCACTGTACTGTGCCGATGTTGACAAGTCCAACCAAGTTGAACATGAGATTTTCATCTTCGGTGCTAAGCTTCGAGCCAACACCTTAAACAAGGACACGACACCCCAACACCGACATTTCCTGATCTTGTCGAAAAGGAAGATCATGTGTTTTCCCCGGAGTACACACAAACTTGTTGTCGGACCCATACAGCAAACAATCTTACTACAGGCTATAAAAATGCCCTGCTGGCCGGACCTGTTGGGGAAGACATCGGATGCAGGTCAAAGCCCACATCGTCCTGTTTTCGGTCACTGCTGCACATCCTTTGGTCCACGTTGATGGGACATAAAGGGATGGTTCGACATAAGTTGGTTATCAGATCTCGCCGCAATTGCACCCCCCCCCCTCCCCCCCACACACACACACACCCAGAGATCACTACCGATGCATCAACCTCTCATCAAACCGATCCCCGTGTCCTCAAGGCCACAACCCTACCATACTCCTCCTTGCCCCAATCTACGGGGCCAGGCCCCCAAGCAGGGTCGTGCCACCAAATACAACACGCGCCACCCACTGGGTGTCGCCACCTAGACTTACATAGTTTTTTTTTTCATAAGATGCATTTCAAAATGTAATTTTCAAACATATTTGTGATTTCAATTTCAGTAGTTGCAATTCAATTTAGAACTTGATTTTCCCAAAATCAGTATAAAGATCACACCTCCCTCCTTTTTCAGAAAGAATAAGATTTTGTTAAAATCACCTATGACCACCCAAGGTAGCCTTGTGAGCATGAAGATCACGCAGCAGCGTATAAGTATGCTCCTTACTGTCTCATCTCGGTTCACCGTATATGCCAGTCAACCTCCATGAAGGAAATATGCCCTAAAGGCAATAATAAAGTTATTATTTATTTCCTTATATCACGATAAATGTTTATTATTCACGCTAGAATTGTATTAACCGGAAACATAATACATGTGTGAATACATAGACAAACAGAGTGTCACTAGTATGCCTCTACTTGACTAGCTCATTAATCAAAGATGGTTATGTTTCGTAACCATGGACAAAGGAGTTGTTATTTGATTAACGAGGTCACATCATTAGTTGAATGATCTGATTGACATGACCCATTCCATTAGCTTAGCACCCGATCGTTTAGTGTGTTGCTATTGCTTTCTTCGTGACTTATACATGTTCCTATGACTATGAGATTATGCAACTCCCGTTTGCCGGAGGAACACTTTGGGTGCTACCAAACGTCACAACGTAACTGGGTGATTATAAAGGAGTACTACAGGTGTCTCCAAAGGTAGATGTTGGGTTGGCGTATTTCGAGATTAGGATTTGTCACTCCGATTGTCGGAGAGGTATCTCTGGGCCCTCTCGGTAATGCACATCACATAAGCCTTGCAAGCACTGCAACTAATATGTTAGTTGTGAGATGATGTATTACGGAACGAGTAAAGAGACTTGCCGGTAACGAGATTGAACTAGGTATTGGATACCGGCGATCGAATCTCGGGCAAGTAACTTACCGATGACAAAGGGAACAACGTATGTTGTTATGCGGTCTGACCGATAAAGATCTTCGTAGAATATGTAGGAGCCAATATGGGCATCCAGGTCCCGCTATTGGTTATTGACCGGAGACGTGTCTCGGTCATGTCTACATTGTTCTCGAACCGTAGGGTCCGCACGCTTAAGGTTTCGATGACAGTTATATTATGAGTTTATGAGTTTTGATGTACCGAAGGAGTTCGGAGTCCCGGATGAGATCGGGGACATGACGAGGAGTCTCGAAATGGTCGAGACGTAAAGATCGATATATTGGACGACTATATTCGGACATCGGAAAGGTTCCGAGTGATTCGGGTATTTTTCGGAGTACTGGGTAGTTACGGGAGAAGTAATGGGCCTTGATGTGCTTTAGTGGGAAGAGGAAAAAGGCTGCTGCGCCCCCCCTCCCCTCTAGTCTGAATTGGCCTAGGGAAAAGGGGGCCGGCCACCTTTCCTACTGCTCCACTTCCTTCTCCCTTCCTCCCCTCTTGATGGACTCCTACTAGGACTTGGAGTCCTAGTAGGATTCCCATCCTGGCCGCACCAATAGCCTTGGCCGGCCTCCTCCTCCTCCATCCTTTATATACTGAGGCAGGGGGCACCCCATAGACACACAAGTTGATCATTGAGATCGTTCCTTAGCCGTGTGCGGTGCCCCCTGCCACCATATTCCACCTCGATCATATCGTTGTAGTGCTTAGGCGAAGCCCTGCGTCGGTAATACATCAAGATCGTCATCACGCCGTCGTGCTGACGGAACTCCTGTTGGGGAACGTAGTAATTTCAAAATTTTCCTACGCACACGCAAGATCATGGTGATGCATAGCAACGAGAGGGGAGAGTGTTGTCTACGTACCAACGCAGACCGACTGCGGAAGCGATCACACAACGTAGAGGAAGTAGTCGTACGTCTTCCCGATCCGACCGATCCAAGCACCGTTACTCCGGCACCTCCGAGTTCTTAGCACACGTTCAGCTCGATGACGATCCTCGGGCTCCGATCCAGCAAAGCGTCGAGGAAGAGTTCCGTCAGCACGACGGCGTGGTGACGATCTTGATGTACTACCGACGCAGGGCTTCGCCTAAGCACTACAACGGTATGATCGAGGTGGAATTTGGTGGCAGGGGGCACTGCACACGGCTAAGGAACGATCAACAATGATCAATTGTGTGTCTTGGGGTGTCCCCTGCCCCCGTATATAAAGGAGCAAGGGAGGAGGGGCTAGCCGGCCAAGGAGGGAGGCGCAGGAGAGTCCTACTCCCACTGGGAGTAGGATTCCCCCTCCAATCCTAGTCCAACTAGGATTCCTTGGAGGGGAAAAGAGGAGGAGGTGGCCGGCCACCCTTTCCTAGTCCTAATAGGACTAGGGGAAGGGGGAGGCGCGCAGCCCATCTAGGGCAGCCCCTTCTCTTTTCCACTAAGGCCCATTATGGCCCATCTAGCTCCCGGGGGGTTCCGGTAACCCTCCCGGTATTCCGGTAAAATCCCGATTTCACCCGGAACACTTCCGATGTCCAAACATAGGCTTCCAATATATCAATCTTTACGTCTCGACCATGTCGAGACTCCTCGTCATGTCCGTGATCACATCCGGGACTCCGAACAACCTTCGGTACATCAAAATGCATAAACTCATAATAACTATCATCGTAACGTTAAGCGTGCGGACCCTACGGTTCGAGAACAATGTAGACATGACCGAGACACGTCTCCGGTCAATAACCAATAGCGGGACCTGGATGCCCATATTGGCTCCTACATATTATACGAAGATCTTTATCGGTCAGACCACATAACAACATACATTGTTCCCTTTGTCATCGGTATGTTACTTGCCCGAGATTCGATCGTCGGTATCCAATACCTAGTTCAATCTCGTTACTGGCAAGTCTCTTTACTCGTTCCGTAATACATCATCTCATAACTAACATCTTTAGTTATTATGCTTGCAAGGCTTATGTGATGTGTATTACCGAGAGGGCCCAGAGATACCTCTCCGACAATCGGAGTGACAAACCCTAATCTCGAAATACGCCAACCCAACATCTACCATTGGAGACACATGTAGTACACCTTTATAATCACCCAGTTACGTTGTGACGTTTGGTAGTACCCAAAGTGTTCCTCCGGTAAACGGGAGTTGCATAATCTCATAGTTTATAGGAACATGTATAAGTCATGAAGAAAGCAATAGCAACATACTAAACGATCGGGTGCTAAGCTAATGGAATGGGTCATGTCAATCAGATCATTCAACTAATGATGTGACCTCGTTAATCAAATAACAACTCTTTGTTCATGGTTAGGAAACATAACCATCTTTGATTAACGAGCTAGTCAAGTAGAGGCATACTAGTGACACTCTGTTTGTCTATGTATTCACACATGTATTATGTTTCCGGTTAATACAATTCTAGCATGAATAATAAACATTTATCATGATATAAGGAAATAATTAATAACTTTATTATTGCCTGTAGGGCATATTTCCTTCAGTCTCCCACTTGCACTAGAGTCAATAATCTAGATTACACAGTAATGATTCTAACACCCATGGAGCCTTGGTGCTGATCATGTTTTGCTCGTGGAAGAGGCTTAGTCAACGGGTCTGCAACATTCAAATCCGTATGTATCTTGCAAATCTCTATGTCTCCCACCTGGACTAAATCCCGGATGGAGTTGAAGCGTCTCTTGATGTGTTTGGTCCTTTTGTGAAATCTGGATTCCTTTGCCAAAGCAATTGCACCAGTATTTTCACAAAAGATTTTCATTGGACCCAATGCACTAGGTATGACACCTAGATCGGATATGAACTCCTTCATCCAGACTCCTTCGTTCGCTGCTTCCGAAGCAGCTATGTACTCCGCTTCACATGTAGATCCCGCTACGACGCTTTGTTTAGAACTGCACCAACTGACAGCTCCACCATTTAAAGTAAACACGTATCCGGTTTGCGATTTAGAATCGTCCGGATCAGTGTCAAAGCTTGCATCAGCGTAACTTCTTACGGTGAGCTCTTTGTCACCTCCATATACGAGAAACATATCCCTAGTCCTTTTCAGGTATTTCAGGATGTTCTTGACCGCTGTCCAGTGATCCACTCCTGGATTACTTTGGTACCTCCCTGCTAAACTTATAGCAAGGCACACATCAGGTCTGGTACACAGCATTGCATACATGATAGAGCCTATGGCTGAAGCATAGGGAACATCTTTCATTTTCTCTCTATCTTCTGCAGTGGTCGGGCATTGAGTCTGACTCAACTTCACACCTTGTAACACAGGCAAGAACCCTTTCTTTGCTTGATCCATTTTGAACTTCTTCAAAATCTTGTCAAGGTATGTGCTTTGTGAAAGTCCAATTAAGCGTCTTGATCTATCTCTATAGATCTTTATGCCTAATATGTAAGCAGCTTCCCCGAGGTCTTTCATCGAAAAACTTTTATTCAAGTATCCCTTTATGCTATCCAGAAATTCTATATCATTTCCAATCAGCAATATGTCATCCACATATAATATCAGAAATGCCACAGAGCTCCCACTCACTTTCTTGTAAATACAGGCTTCTCCAAAAGTCTGTATAAAGCCAAATGCTTTGATCACACTATCAAAGCGTTTATTCCAACTCCGAGATGCTTGCACCAGTCCATAAATGGATCGCTGGAGTTTGCATACTTTGTTAGCTCCCTTTGGGTCGACAAAACCTTCTGGTTGCATCATATACAACTCTTCTTCCAGAAATCCATTCAGGAATGCAGTTTTGACATCCATCTGCCATATTTCATAATCATAAAATGCGGCAATTGCTAACATGATCCTGACGGATTTAAGCATCACTACGGGTGAGAAGGTCTCATCGTAGTCAACCCCTTGAACTTGTCGAAAACCTTTTGCGACAAGTCGAGCTTTATAGACAGTAATATTACCGTCAGCGTCAGTCTTTTTCTTGAAGATCCATTTATTCTCAATTGCTTGCCGATCATCGGGCAGGTCAACCAATGTCCATACTTTGTTCTCATACATGGATCCCATCTCAGATTTCATGGCCTCAAGCCACTTTGCGGAATCTGGGCTCACCATCGCTTCTTCATAGTTCGTAGGTTCATCATGATCTAGTAGCATGACTTCCAGAACTGGATTACCGTACCACTCTGGTGCGGATCTCACTCTGGTTGATCTATGTGGTTCAGTAGTATCTTGTCCTGAAGTTTCATGATCATCATCATTAGCTTCCTCACTAATTGGTATAGGTGTCGCAGAAACAGTTTTCTGTGATGTACTATTTTCCAATAAGGGAGCAGGTACAGTTACCTCGTCAAGTTCTACTTTCCTCCCACTCACTTCTTTCGAGAGAAACTCCTTCTCTAGAAATGATCCATTCTTAGCAACGAATGTCTTGCCTTCGGATCTGTGATAGAAGGTATACCCAACAGTTTCCTTTGGGTATCCTATGAAGACACATTTCTCCGCTTTGGGTTCGAGCTTATCAGGTTGAAGCTTTTTCACATAAGCATCGCAGCCCCAAACATTAAGAAACGACAACTTTGGTTTCTTGCCAAACCACAGTTCATAAGGCGTCGTCTCAACGGATTTTGATGGTGCCCTATTTAACGTGAATGCGGCCGTCTCTAAAGCATAACCCCAAAACGATAGCGGTAAATCAGTAAGAGACATCATAGATCGCACCATATCTAGTAAAGTACGATTACGACGTTCGGACACACCATTACGTTGTGGTGTTCCGGGTGGCGTGAGTTGCGAAACTATTCCACAATTTTTCAAATGTACACCAAACTCGTAACTCAAATATTCTCCTCCACGATCAGATCGTAGAAACTTTATTTTCTTGTTACGATGATTTTCAACTTCACTCTGAAATTCCTTGAACTTTTCAAATGTTTCAGACTTATGTTTCATTAAGTAGATATACCCATATCTGCTTAAATCATCTGTGAAGGTGAGAAAATAACGACATCCGCCACGAGCCTCAATATTCATCGGACCACATACATCGGTATGTATGATTTCCAATAAATCTGTTGCTCTCTCCATAGTACCGGAGAACGGTGTTTTAGTCATCTTGCCTATGAGGCACGGTTCGCAAGTACCAAGTGATTCATAATCAAGTGGTTCCAAAAGCCCATCAGTATGGAGTTTCTTCATGCGCTTTACACCGATATGACCTAAACGGCAGTGCCACAAATAAGTTGCACTATCATTATCAACTCTGCATCTTTTGGCCTCTACATTATGAATATGTGTATCACTACTATCGAGATTCAACAAGAATAGACCACTCTTCAAAGGTGCATGACCATAAAAGATATTACTCATATAAATAGAACAACCATTATTCTCTGATTTAAATGAATAACCGTCTCGCATTAAACAAGATCCAGATATAATGTTCATGCTCAACGCTGGCACCAAATAACAATTATTTAGGTCTAATATTAATCCCGAAGGTAGATGTAGAGGTAGCGTGCCGACCGCGATCACATCAACTTTGGAACCGTTTCCCACGCGCATCGTCACCTCGTCCTTTGCTAGCGTCCGCTTATTCCGTAGTCCCTGTTTCGAGTTGCAAATATTAGCAACAGAACCAGTATCAAATACCCAGGTGCTACTGCGAGCTCTAGTAAGGTACACATCAATAACATGTATATCACATATACCTTTGTTCACCTTGCCATCCTTCTTATCCGCCAAATACTTGGGGCAGTTCCGCTTCCAGTGACCAGTCTGCTTGCAGTAGAAGCACTCAGTTTCAGGCTTAGGTCCAGACTTGGGTTTCTTCTCCTGAGCAGCAACTTGCTTGCTGTTCTTCTTGAAGTTCCCCTTCTTCTTCCCTTTGCCCTTTTTCTTGAAACTAGTGGTCTTGTTGACCATCAACACTTGATGCTCCTTCTTGATTTCTACCTCCGCAGCTTTCAGCATTGCGAAGAGCTCGGGAATAGTCTTGTTCATCCCTTGCATATTATAGTTCATCACGAAACTCTTGTAGCTTGGTGGCAGTGATTGGAGAATTCTGTCAATGACGCAATCATCTGGAAGATTAACTCCCATCTGAATCAAGTGATTATTATACCCAGACATTTTGAGTATATGCTCACTGACAGAACTGTTCTCCTCCATCTTGCAGCTATAGAACTTATTGGAGACTTCATATCTCTCAATTTGGGCATTTGCTTGAAATATTAACTTCAACTCCTGGAACATCTCATATGCTCCATGACGTTCAAAACGTCGTTGAAGTCCCGATTCTAAGCCGTAAAGCATGGCACACTAAACTATCGAGTAGTCATCAGCTTTGCTCTGCCAGACGTTCATAACATCTGGCGTAGCTCCAGCAGCAGGCCTGGCACCCAGCGGTGCTTCCAGGACGTAATTCTTCTGTGCAGCAATGAGGATAATCCTCAGGTTACGGACCCAGTCCGTGTAATTGCTACCATCATCTTTCAACTTTGCTTTCTCAAGGAATGCATTAAAATTCAACAGAACAACAGCACGAGCCATCTATCTACAATCAACATAAACAAGCAAGATACTATCAGGTACTAAGTTCATGATAAGTTTAAGTTCAGTTAATCAAATTACTTAGGAACTCCCACTTAGATAGACATCCCTCTAATACTCTAAGTGATCACGTGATCCAAATCAACTAAACCATAACCGATCATCACGTGAGATGGAGTAGTTTTCAATGGTGAACATCGTTATGTTGATCATATCTACTATATGATTCACGCTCGACCTTTCGGTCTCTGTGTTCCGAGGCCATATCTGCATATGCTAGGCTCGTCAAGTTTAACCTAAGTATTCTGCGTGTGCAAAACTGGCTTGCACCCGTTGTAGATGGACGTAGAGCTTATCACACCCGATCATCACGTGGTGTCTGGGCACGACGAACTTTGGCAATGGTGCATACTCAGGGAGAACACTTCTTGATAATTTAGTGAGAGATCATCTTATAATGCTACCATCAAACAAAGCAAGATAAGATGCATAAAAGGATAAACATCACATGCAATCAATATAAGTGATATGATATGGCCATCATCATCTTGTGCTTGTGATCTCCATCTCCGAAGCACCGTCATGATCACCATCGTCACCGGCGCGACACCTTGATCTCCATCGTAGCATCGTTGTCGTTTCGCCAATCTTATGCTTCCACGACTATCACTACTGCTTAGTAATAAAGTAAAGCATTACATCGCGATTGCATTGCATACAATAAAGCGACAACCATATGGCTCCTGCCAGTTGCCGATAACTTGGTTACAAAACATGATCATCTCATACAATAAAATCAGCATCATGCCTTGACCATATCACATCACAACATGCCCTGCAAAAACAAGTTAGACGTCCTCTACTTTGTTGTTGCAAGTTTTACGTGGCTGCTACGGGCTTAAGTAAGAACTCATCTCACCTACGCATCAAGACCACAACGATAGTTCGTCAAATAGACTCCGTTTTAACCTTCTCAAGGACCGGGCGTAGCCACACTTGGTTCAACTAAAGTTGGAGAGACAGTCTTCCGCAAGCCATCGATGTGCAAAGCACGTCGAGGGAACCGGTCTCGCGTAAGAGTACGCGTAAGGTTGGTCCGGATCGTCTCGTCCAACAATACCGCCAAACCAAAGTATGACATGCTGGTAGGCAGTATGACTTGTATCGCCCACAACTCACTTGTGTTCTACTCGTGCAAATAACTTCAAACCATAAAACCTAGGCTCGGATGCCACTGTTGGGGAACGTAGTAATTTCAAAATTTTCCTACGCACACGCAAGATCATGGTGATGCATAGCAACGAGAGGGGAGAGTGTTGTCTACGTACCAACGCAGACCGACTGCGGAAGCGATCACACAACGTAGAGGAAGTAGTCGTACGTCTTCCCGATCCGACCGATCCAAGCACCGTTACTCCGGCACCTCCGAGTTCTTAGCACACGTTCAGCTCGATGACGATCCTCGGGCTCCGATCCAGCAAAGCGTCGAGGAAGAGTTCCGTCAGCACGACGGCGTGGTGACGATCTTGATGTACTACCGACGCAGGGCTTCGCCTAAGCACTACAACGGTATGATCGAGGTGGAATTTGGTGGCAGGGGGCACCGCACACGGCTAAGGAACGATCAACAATGATCAATTGTGTGTCTTGGGGTGTCCCCTGCCCCCGTATATAAAGGAGCAAGGGAGGAGGGGCTGGCCGGCCAAGGAGGGAGGCGCAGGAGAGTCCTACTCCCACTGGGAGTAGGATTCCCCCTCCAATCCTAGTCCAACTAGGATTCCTTGGAGGGGAAAAGAGGAGGAGGTGGCCGGCCACCCTTTCCTAGTCCTAATAGGACTAGGGGAAGGGGGAGGCGCGCAGCCCATCTAGGGCAGCCCCTTCTCTTTTCCACTAAGGCCCATTATGGCCCATCTAGCTCCCGGGGGGTTCCGGTAACCCTCCCGGTATTCCAGTAAAATCCCGATTTCACCCGGAACACTTCCGATGTCCAAACATAGGCTTCCAATATATCAATCTTTACGTCTTGACCATTTCGAGACTCCTCGTCATGTCCGTGATCACATCCGGGACTCCGAACAACCTTCGGTACATCAAAATGCATAAACTCGTAATAACTGTCATCGTAACGTTAAGCGTGCGGACCCTACGGTTCGAGAACAATGTAGACATGACCGAGACACGTCTCCTGTCAATAACCAATAGCGGGACCTGGATGCCCATATTGGCTCCTACATATTCTACGAAGATCTTTATCGGTCAGACCGCATAATAACATACGTTGTTCCCTTTGTCATCGGTATGTTACTTGCCCGAGATTCGATCGTCGGTATCCAATACCTAGTTCAATCTCGTTACTGGCAAGTCTCTTTACTCGTTCCGTAATACATCATCTCATAACTAACATCTTTAGTTATTATGCTTGCAAGGCTTATGTGATGTGTATTACCAAGAGGGCCCAGAGATACCTCTCCGACAATCAGAGTGACAAACCCTAATCTCGAAATACGCCAACCCAACATCTACCATTGGAGACACCTGTAGTACACCTTTATAATCACCCAGTTACGTTGTGATGTTTGGTAGTACCCAAAGTGTTCCTCCGGTAAACGGGAGTTGCATAATCTCATAGTTTATAGGAACATGTATAAGTCATGAAGAAAGCAATAGCAACATACTAAACGATCGGGTGCTAAGCTAATGGAATGGGTCATGTCAATCAGATCATTCAACTAATGATGTGACCTCGTTAATCAAATAACAACTCTTTGTTCATGGTTAGGAAACATAACCATCTTTGATTAACGAGCTAGTCAAGTAGAGGCATACTAGTGACACTCTGTTTGTCTATGTATTCACACATGTATTATGTTTCCGGTTAATACAATTCTAGCATGAATAATAAACATTTATCATGATATAAGGAAATAATTAATAACTTTATTATTGCCTCTAGGGCATATTTCCTTCAACTCCTCCCCGAAGCTTTGCTGGATCGGAGCCCAGGGATCGTCATCGAGCTGTACATGTGCTAAGAACTCGGAGGTGCCGGAGTAACGGTGCTTGGATCGGTCGGATCGGGAAGAAGACGTACGACTACTTCCTCTACGTTGTGTCAACGCTTCCGTTGCGATCTACAAGGGTACGTAGATCAGACTCTCCCCCTCGTTGCTATGCATCACCATGATCTTGCGTGTGCGTAGGAATTTTTTTTGAAATTACTACGTTCCCCAACAGTGGCATCAGAGCCTAGGTTTTATGGTTTGATGTTATATGCACGAGTAGAACACAAGTGAGTTGTGGGCGATATAAGTCATACTGCCTACCAGCATGCCATACTTTGGTTCGGCGGTATTGTTGGACGAGACGACCCGGACCAACCTTACGCATACGCTTACGCGAGACCGGTTCCCTCGACGTGCTTTGCACATAGATGGCTTGCGGGCGACTGTCTCTCCAACTTTAGTTGAACCAAGTGTGGCTACGCCCGGTCCTTGAGAAGGTTAAAACGGAGTCTATTTGACAAACTATCGTTGTGGTTTTGATACGTAGGTGAGATGAGTTCTTGCTTAAGCCCATAGCAGCCACGTAAAACTTGCAACAACAAAGTAGAGGACGTCTAACTTGTTTTTGCAGGGCATGTTGTGATGTGATATGGTCAAGGCATGATGCTAAATTTTATTGTATGAGATGATCATGTTTTGTAACCAAGTTATCAGCAACTGGCAGGAGCCATATGGTTGTCGCTTTATTGTATGCAATGCAATCGCGATGTAATGCTTTACTTTATTACTAAGCGGTAGTGATAGTCGTGCAAGCATAAGATTGGCGAGACAACAACGATGCTACGATGGAGATCAAGGTGTCGCGCCGGTGACGATGGTGATCATGACGGTGCTTCGGAGATGGAGATCACAAGCACAAGATGATGATGGCCATATCATATCACTTATATTGATTGCATGTGATGTTTATCCTTTTATGCATCTTATCTTGCTTTGATTGACGGTAGCATTATAAGATGATCTCTCACTAAATTATCAAGAAGTGTTCTCCCTGAGTATGCACCGTTGCGAAAGTTCTTCGTGCTGAGACACCACGTGATGATCGGGTGTGATAGGCTCTACGTTCAAATACAACGGGTGCAAAACAGTTCCACACGCGGAATACTCAGGTTATACTTGACGAGCCAAGCATATACAGATATGGCCTCGGAACACGGAGACCGCAAGGTCGAGCGTGAATCATATAGTAGATATGATCAACATAATGATGTTCACCAATGAAACTACTCCATCTCACGTGATGATCGGACATGGTTTAGTTGATTTGGATCACGTAATCACTTAGAGGATTAGAGGGATGTCTATCTAAGTGGGAGTTATTAAGTAATATGATTAATTGAACTTGAATTTATCATGAACTTAGTCCTGGTAGTATTTTGCAAATCATGTTGTAGATCAATAGCTCGCGTTGTTGCTTCCCTGTGTTTATTTTGATATGTTCCTAGAGAAAATTGTGTTGAAAGATGTTAGTAGCAATGATACGGATTGGATCCGTGATCAGAGGTTTATCCTCATTGCTGCACAGAAGAATTATGTCCTTGATGCACCGCTAGGTGAAAGACCTATTGCAGGAGCAGATGCAGACGTTATGAACGTTTGGCTAGCTCAATATGATGACTACTTGATAGTTTAGTGCACCATGCTTAATGGCTTAGAATCGGGAGTTCAAAGACGTTTTGAACGTCATGGAACATGTGAGATGTTCCAGGAGTTGAAGTTAATATTTCAAGTAAATACCTGAGTTGAGAGATATGAAGTCTCCAACAAGTTCTATAGCTAAAAGATGGAGGAGAATCGCTCAACTAGTGAGCATGTGCTCAGATTGTCTGGGTACTACAATCGCTTGAATCAAGTGGGAGTTAATCTTCCAGATAAGATAGTGATTGACAGAATTCTCTAGTCACCATGACCAAGTTAGTAGAACTTCGTGATGAACTATAGTATGCAAGGGATGACGAAAACGACTCCCAAGCTCTTCATGATGCTGAAATCAACGAAGGTAGAAATCAAGAAAAACATCAAGTGTTGATGGTTGACAAGACCACTAGTTTCAAGAAAAGGGCAAAGGGAAGAAGGGGAACTTCAAGAAGAACGGCAAGCAAATTGCTGCTCAAGTGAAGAAGCCCAAGTCTGGACCTAAGCCTGAGACTGAGTGCTTCTACTGCAAAGGGACTGGTCACTGGAAGCGGAACTACCCCAAGTAATTGGCGGATAAGAAGGATGGCAAAGTGAACATAAGTATATTTGATATACATGTTATTGATGTGTACTTTACTAGTGTTTATAGCAAACCCTTAGTATTTGATACTAGTTCAGTTGCTAAGATTAGTAACTCGAAACGGGAGTTGCAGAATAAACAGAGACTAGTTAAGGGTGAAATGACGATGTGTGTTGGAAGTGGTTCCAAGATTGATATGATCATTATCGCACACTCCCTATAATTTCGGGATTAGTGTTGAACCTAAATAAGTGTTATTTGGTGTTTGCGTTGAGCATGAATATGATTTGATCATGTTTATTGTAATACGGTTATTCATTTAAGTAAGAGAATAAATTGTTGTTCTGTTTACATGAATAAAACCTTATATGGTTACACACCCAATGAAAATAGTTAATTGGATCTCGATCTTAATAATACACATATTCATAATATTGAAACCAAAAGATGTGAAGT
This sequence comes from Triticum monococcum, assembly GCA_034509565.1. Lineage (NCBI taxonomy): Eukaryota > Viridiplantae > Streptophyta > Magnoliopsida > Poales > Poaceae > Triticum > Triticum monococcum. The sequence goes on from CM067842.1 coordinate 36,983,518, forward strand.
TAATAATGATAGTGCAACTTATTTGTGGCACTACCGTTTAGGTCATATTGGTGTAAAGCGCATGAAGAAACTCCATGCTGATGGGATTTTGGAATCACTTGATTATGAATCACTTGATGCTTGCGAACCATGCCTTATGGGCAAGATGACTAAAACGCCGTTCTCCGAAACAATGAAGCAAGCAACAGATTTGTTGGAAATCATACATACTGATGTATGTGGTCCGATGAATATTAAGGCTTATAGCAGGTATCATTATTTTCTGACCTTCACAAGATGATTTGAGCAGATATGGGGATATCTACTTGATGAAACATAAGTCTGAAACACTTGAAGAGTTTAAAGAATTTCAGAGTGAAGTGGAAAATCATCGTAACAAGAAAATAAAGTTTCTACGATCTGATCGTGGAAAAGAGTATTTGAGTTACGAGTTTGGTCTTCAGTTAAAACAAAGTGAAATAGTTTCACTACTCATGCCACCTGGAACACCACAGCATAATGGTGTGTCCGAACGTCATAACCGTACTTTATTGGATATAGTGCAATCTATGATGTTTCTTACCGATTTACCACTATCGTTTTTGGGGTCATGCATTAGAGACAGCCGCATTCACGTTAAAAAGGGCACCATCTAAGTCCGTTGAGACGACATAATCTGAACTGTGGTTTGCCAAGAAACCAAAGTTGTCGTTTCTTAAAGTTTGGGGTTGTGATGCTTATGTGAAAAAGTTTCATCCTGATAAGCTCAAAACCAAATCGGAGAAATATGTCTTCATAGGATACCCAAAAGGAGACTGTTGGGTACACCTTCTATCACAGATCCTAAGGCAAGACATTCATTGCTTATAATGGATACTTTCTAGAGAAGGAGTTTCTCTCGAAAGAAGTGAGTGGGAGGAAAGTAGAACTTGATAAGGTAATTGTACCTTCTCCTTTATTGGAAAGTAGTTCAGCACAGAAATCTGTTCTTGTGACTCCTACACCAATTAGTGAGGAAGCTAATGATAATGATCATGAAACTTCGGATCAAGTTACTACCGAATCTCGTAGGTAAACCAGAGTGAAATCCGCACCAGAGTGGTACGGTAATCCTGTTCTGGAGGTCATGTTACTTGACCATGACGAACCTACGAACTATGAGGAAGCGATGATGAGCCCAAATTCCGCGAAATGGTTTGAGGCCATGAAATCTGAGATATGATCCATGTATGAGAACAAAGTATGGACTTTGATGGATTTGACCAATGATCGGCAAGCCATAGAAAATAAATGGATCTTCAAGAGGAAGACGGACGTTGATAGTAGTGTTACTATCTACAAAGCTAGAATTGTCGCAAAAGGTTTTCGACAAGTTCAAAGTGTTGACTACGATGAGAGTTTCTCACCCGTATCTATGCTTAAGTCTGTCCGAATCATGTTAGCAATTGCCGCATTTTATGAAATCTGGCAAATGGATAAACAAAACTGCATTCCTTAATGGATTTCTTAAAGAAGAGTTGTATATGATGCAACCAGTAGGTTTTGTCAATCCTAAAGGTGCTAACAAAATATGCAAGCTCCAGCGATTCATCTATGGACTGGTGCAAGCATCTCAGAGTTGGAATACACGCTTTGATAAGTTGATCAAAGTATATAGTTTTATACAGACTTGCGGTGAAGCCTGTATTTACAAGAAAGTGAGTGGGAGCACTACAGCATTTCTGATAAAGTATATGTGAATGACATATTGTTGATCGGAAATAATGTAGAATTATTCTGTAAAGCATAAAGGAGTGTTTGAAAGGAGTTTTTCAAAGAAAGACTTCGGTGAAGCTGCTTACATATTGAGCTTCAAGATCTATAGAGATAGATCAAGACGCTTGATAAGTTTTTTCAATGAGTACATACCTTGACAAGATTTTGAAGTAGTTCAAAATGGAGCAGTCAAAGAAAGAGTTCTTGCCTGTATTACAAGGTGTGAAGTTGAGTAAGACTCAAAGCCCGACCACGGCAGAAGATAGAAAGAGAATGAAAGTCATTCCCTATGCCTTGGCCATAGGTTCTATAAAGTATGTCATGTTGTATACCAGATCTATTGTATACCCTGCATTGATTTGGCAAGGGAGTACAATAGTGATCTAGGAGTAGATCACTGGACAGCAGTCAGAATTATTCTTAGTGAAATAAGGATATGTTTCTCGATTATGGACGTGACAAAAAGGTTCGTCGTAAAGGGTTACGTCGATGCAAGTTTTTGACACTGATCCAGATGAATATAAAGTCTCAATCTGGATACATATTGAAAGTGGGAGCAATTAGCTAGAGTAGCTCCGTGTAGAGCATTGTAGACATAGAACTTGCAAAATACTTACGGATCTGAATGTGACAGACCCGTTGACTAAAATTATCTCACAAGCAAAACATGATCACACCTTAGTACTCTTTGGGTGTTAATCACATAGATATGTGAACTAGATTACTGACTCTAGTAAACCCTTTGAGTGTTGGTCACATGACGATGTGAACTATGGGTGTTAATCACATGGTGATGTGAACTATTGCTGTTAAATCACATGGCGATGTGAACTAGATTATTGACTCTAGTGCAAGTGGGAGACTGAAGGAAATATGCCCTAGAGGCAATAATAAAGTTATTATTTATTTCCTTATATCATGATAAATGTTTATTATTCATGCTAGAATTGTATTAACCGGAAACATAATACATGTGTGAATACATAGACAAACAGAGTGTCACTAGTATGCCTCTACTTGACTAGCTCATTAATCAAAGATGGTTATGTTTCCTAACCATGGACAGAGGAGTTGTTATTTGATTAACGAGGTCACATCATTAGTTGAATGATCTGATTGACATGACCCATTCCATTAGCTTAGCACCCGATTGTTTAGTGTGTTGCTATTGCTTTCTTCATGACTTATACATGTTCCTATGACTATGAGATTATGCAACTCCCGTTTGCTGGAGGAACACTTTGGGTGCTACCAAACGTCACAACGTAACTGGGTGATTATAAAGGAGTACTACAGGTGTCTCCAAAGGTAGATGTTGGGTTGGCGTATTTCGAGATTAGGATTTGTCACTCCGATTGTCGGAGAGGTATCTCTGGGCCCTCTCGGTAATGCACATCACATAAGCCTTGCAAGCACTGCAACTAATATGTTAGTTGTGAGATGATGTATTACGGAACGAGTAAAGAGACTTGCCGGTAACGAGATTGAACTAGGTATTGGATACCGACGATCGAATCTCGGGCAAGTAACATACCAATGACAAAGGGAACAACGTATGTTGTTATGCGGTCTGACCGATAAAGATCTTCGTAGAATATGTAGGAGCCAATATGGGCATCCAGGTCCCGCTATTGGTTATTGACCGTAGACGTGTCTCGGTCATGTCTACATTGTTCTCGAACCGTAGGGTCCGCACGCTTAAGGTTTCGATGACAGTTATATTATGAGTTTATGAGTTTTGATGTACCGAAGGAGTTTGGAGTCCCGGATGAGATCGGGGACATGACGAGGAGTCTCGAAATGGTCGAGACGTAAAGATCGATATATTGGACGACTATATTTGGACATCGGAAAGGTTCCGAGTGATTCGGGTATTTTTCGGAGTACCGGATAGTTATGGGAGAAGTAATGGGCCTTGATGGGCTTTAGTGGGAAGAGGAAAAAGGCTCCTGCGCCCCCCTCCCCTCTAGTCCGAATTGGACTAGGGAAAAGGGGGCCGGCCACCTTTCCTACTCCTCCACTTCCTTCTCCCTTCCTCCCCTCTTGATGGACTCCTACTAGGACTTGGAGTCCTAGTAGGATTCCCATCCTGGCCGCACCAATAGCCTTGGCCGGCCTCCTCCTCCTCCATCCTTTATATACTGAGGCAGTGGGCACCCCATAGACACACAAGTTGATCATTGAGATCGTTCCTTAGCCGTGTGCGGTGCCCCTGCCACCATATTCCACCTCGATCATATCGTTGTAGTGCTTAGGCGAAGCCCTGCGTCGGTAATACATCAAGATCGTCACCACGCCATCGTGCTGACGGAACTCCTCCCCGAAGTTTTGCTGGATCGGAGCCCGGGGATCGTCATCGAGCTGTACGTGTGCTAAGAACTCGGAGGTGCCGGAGTAACGGTGCTTGGATCGGTCGGATCGGGAAGAAGACGTACGACTACTTCCTCTACGTTGTGTCAACGCTTCCGTTGCGATCTACAAGGGTACGTAGATCAGACTCTCCCCCTCGTTGCTATGCATCACCATGATCTTGCGTGTGCGTAGGATTTTTTTTTGAAATTACTACGTTCCCCAACACTCCAAACATCTCCATTGTTTTCCTCCACCAAAACATCAATGCAATCGAAGGTGGTAATCCGGGAGTAGATCCTCACCTCCTTCTTCCAGACTACTCCCTCTGTGATTATAATATGGAGTACATACAGAGTAAAATGAGTGAACTGACACTCTAAAATATGTCTATATACATCCGTATGTAGTCCATATTGAGATATCTGAAAATATTTATATTTAGGAACAGAGGGAGTAGTAGCAAACCACGAGAACTTCGATCTAAACTTGGTGCAACAATTCGATGATCCATCTTAAGTTTGTGCATGAGAGTTTCTGCCTTTGATTCATCCATGTGTGTTTCAGACAGAAAGAACCACTACCATGGAAAAGCTTATAGGTAGATGCTTACTAGTAGCGTGGGTTTATACCCTTCACTACTGCTACTTACTAGTACGGGTTTATACTCCTCGCCACTACTAAGTTGATAGTAGTAGCGGGAGTTTTATACCCCTCGCTACTACTAAGTGGTCTCTACCGTGCCTCCCGGGACATGCATAGTAGTAGTAAGGGGTATAAACTCGCGCTACTAAGTACAAGGTAGGTGAAGTGTAACACCCTCGATGCGACTATATCTCCCACGTGTCGAGGCACGACTTAGAGGCATAATCGCATTGAAGGCATATGTCGCAAGTGAAGTAATCTTCACACAACCCATGTAATATAATAAGGAAAAGGATACATAGTTGGCTTACAATCACCACTTCACACAATTACATGAATAAAGCATTACATCAATCAAATACATTCATGGTCCGACTACGGAACCAAAATAAAAGAAGAACCCAAAATGCGACAAAGGTCCCCGATCGACCCCAACTGGGCTCCACTACTGATCAACTAGAACGAAACAACATAAAGGACAAGATCTTCATCGAGCTCCTCCTGAGCTTGGTTGCGTCATCTGCACGTACTCATCGGCACCTGCAAGCTGGTTTTGGAAGTAACTGTGAGCCACAGGGACTCAGCAATCTCGCACCCTCGCGATCAAGACTATTTAAGCTTATGGGTAAGGTAAAGGTATGAGGTGGAGCTGCAGCAAGCGACTAGCATATATGGTGGCTAACATACGCAAATGAGAGCGAGAAGAGAAGGCAAAGCATGGTCGATAAAAGTATGATCAAGAAGTGATCCTGGACTACCTACGTCAAGCATAACTCCAACAACCGTGTTCACTTCCCGGACTCCGCCGGAAAGATACCATCACGGTTACACACGCGGTTGATTCATTTTAATTAAGGTCAAGTTCAGGTTTTCTACAACCGGACGTTAACAAATTCCCATCTGCCCATAACCGCGGGCACGGCTTTCGAAAGTTCAAATCCCTGCAGGGGTGTCCCAACTTAGCCCATCACAAGCTCTCACGGTCAACGAAGGAATAGACCTCCTCCCGAGACGTTCCAATCAGACTCGGTATCCCGGTACTCCAAGACATCCTCGACAATGGTAAAACAAGTCCAGCAAGACCACCTGATGCGCCGACATCCCGATAGGAGATGCACATATCTCGTTCTCAGGGCACACCGGATAAGCTAAGCGTACAGGAGCCGACGTAACCCAAGTTGCCAAGGGATGGCCCTGCACGGTGCTCTGGGTTGGACCAACACTTAGACAAGCACTGGCCCGGGGGGGTTAAATAATGATGACCCTTGGGGGCGCGACCCCCAAGGGAAAAGAAAAGGCTGGGTGGCGAATAGTAAAACCAAGGTTGGGCCTTGCCGGAGGAGTTTTATTCAAAGCGAACTGTCAAGGGGTTCCCATTATAACCCAACCATGTGAGGAACGCAAAATCCGGGAACATAACACCGATATGACGGAAACTAGGGCGGCAAGAGTGGAACAAAACACCAGGCATAAGGCCGAGCCTTCCACCCTTTACCAAGTATATAGATGCATTAATTAAATAAGATATATAGTGATATCCCAACAAGTAAATAAATGTTCCAACAAGGAACAACCTCTACATGCTCCAACAAGGAACAAACTTTAATCTTCACCTGCAACTAACAACGCTTTAAGAGGGGCTGAGCAAAGCGGTAACATAGCCAAACAATGGTTTGCTAGGACAATGGTGGGTTAGGGGCTGAACATGGCAATTTGGGAGGCTGACAAGCAAGTGGTAGGCATCGTAGCAATGGCATAGCAAAAGAGCGAGCAAACTAGCATAGCAAAGATAGTAGTGATTTCGAGGGTATGATCATCTTGCCTGAAATCCCGCAAGGAAGAAGAACGAGTCCATGAAGAAGACAAACGGGTGTAGTCGAACGGATCCTCACAAACTCGACGTTACCGGATCCTCTTCTAAGAAGCAATTACCGAAAAAGAAGCGCACAACATAATAAACAACCAACACATGAACATGGTATGATATGCGAGATGTGGGATGCAAAATGCAAGACGTGACAGGAAATGCATGAACCTGGCCTCAACTTGGAAAACCAAGTGTGCCACTGGATAGAGGGGATAAAATCACCTGAAAACGATATAAAGATCATAGGAATCGGAGCTACGGTTTGGAAATGGCAAGCGTTTTACGAAATGAACCGGTCTGCGATTTACAGCAAGTAGGGTCCTAAATGCAACGAAATGAACATGCTACAACCACCAAACATGAAAACAAAATACATGGCAGGGATGTACACACGATGCTTAACAAATCACTAGCACTGAGCCATAGCCAAATTCATCCACTATGAGGTTCAAACAAGCATGGCAAAAACGAATAAGCAAAACAGATTTCAGACTAAGTGAAATTAACACTAGCCTGAAATTTCAGACCACGATGCTCTATTCGGAGCAGCAAATCAACATGATACACAACCTGAACATGGCAAGTAATAACATGGCATGGAGCTACTCAACAAGCTTAACAAAACACCCAAAGTGACCTGGGGCTAAAAGGGTTCACAAACTACTCTAACGAGCACACGAACATAGATGAAACACAATCAGTTTTCAGACTTGGTGAAAACTGAGACATGCTGAAATTATAACTCACGAAGGCATGTAAACGAGCTCGATGCACTCACCATGGTGCAAGTCATAGCAAGGCAAGCATATATCCATAAAGAAGGCACAAAATGCTAGCTAGACATGGCCAGAACAATGGCATAGCATGCACGGATCACTAGCAATAGCATCGGCAAAATCGCAAACAAGTTGACGATCTGCCCAGATTTACCACGAAGCAAAAGTAGAGCTTGATTGACTCAAGCTAGAGCACTCCACATATGCAAACAAAGACATGGATGGATAGATCATAACATGAATATCAAAACTCCCTTACTGATCATCCTCAAAAGAGGCACGGATCACTAGGAAACAAGCTGAACATATGGCATCATGAACTAAAATGTCCCTGAAAACAGAATACTCAGGTGCCTCTCTTTGCAAGCTTGCACAAGTCACCATACACATCCTAAGAATGCATAGGTGGCACCTCTGGAAAGAAGACAAAATGCTTAACAATTCATCCCAAAGACTCACAGGCATATCATGCACACAATAATCATGGCAAAAATGACAAAAGTCTATGATGAACTAACGGATCTGCAACTTAACTCACGATGCCTCCTTTTAGCAGCATTTCTGGCATCAAGATGAACTCAAATGCAAATGATGAAATGGAATGAAATGATGTACTCGTCGAGACGAAGATTTTGATATACTATATGTCCAAAACGGAGCTATGGATGCGGAGATACGATGCGATGAACATAGGCACTTGGATCTGGGATCTCCGGGGACTTAGCCAAAATTTATACCTCTCCGGGAGAAGTCAACAGGACGGAGCGGTGCGGGACGGGGTGGTTCCGGATCGGGACGAAGCCGTTTGGATCGGGGGAGTGGTGGATCTCATCCCACTCCCCGATCGGATCTGGCCGGACCGGATCTCCGGCGACGAACGACGGCGGAGGGCGGTGGAGCTCCGGCGGAGGTCGATTCCGGCGCGGCAGCGGGCTTCGGGCGGCGCGGGGCACCACGCCGGCGACGAGATGGCGACGAGCGAGCGGGGCGGCCGGCGCGCATAGGCGGTGGGGCGATGAAGGCGTGGTGGCCGGCGCGAACTCCGGCGACCGGAACCAGCGCGGCGCGGCGGCGTTGCCTGGCAGCGGCGGAGGCGGGCGGCCGCGGCGCTGGAGGACGCGGGCGGGTGCGCAAGTGCGGCGGCGGACGAATCCGGGCCCGGGCGGGCCTGCCTCGGGCCCTGTGGGCCGCGGCGGAGGAGAGAGGCGCGGGCGAGGTGGCGGCGGGCGATTGGATAAGGGCGGTGCTGACGGTGACGTGGCGGCTCCCCATTGGCTGGAGTGAGGTGGCCGGCGGCGGTGGACACGTCCAGCGGCAGGACGGACACGTCCGGTGGCGCGAGGAGGAAGATGGCTAGGGTTCATCCGCGAATTTTTCGGGGATGCCCACATATTTATAGGTAGAGGGAGCTAGGAGAGTCCAAATGAGGTGCGGTTTTCGGCCACGCGATCGTGATCGAACGACCGAGATGATGGAGCAGAGTTAGGTGGGTTTTGGGCCAAATTGGAGGGGTGTTGGGCTGCAACACACACGAGGCCTTTTCGGTCCCTCGGTTAACCGTTGGAGTATCAAACGAAGTCCAAATGGTACGAAACTTGACAGGCTGTCTACCGGTAGTAAACCAAGGCCGCATGACAAGTCTCGGTCCAATCCGGAAATGTTTAATCCCCAAACACGAAAGAAAGCTAGAAATGGCCACCGGAGGAGAACGAAGCGCCGGAATGCAAAACGGACAACGGGGAAAATGCTCGAATGCATGAGATGAACATGTATGCAAATAAAATGCGCATGATGACATTATATGCAATGCATGACACGCAAGCAATGACAAGGCAACACCAGCGAATAACTGAACGACACCTGGCACATCGGTCTCGGGGCGTTACATGAAGTCCCCATATCCTCAGCTGAATCCCTCCTCTCTCCCTCACTCTCTCCCACTCTCCATAGGCTCTCTCATGGTGCTCCTGCCCAAGCACACATCCTCCTTCATGGCGCCCAATGAGTCCGCCTCCTCGTGTCGCTGGCGTCCAGAAGCTCATCCATCTTTGCCTTTGCCTCCATGCCACCACGATGGAGGACCTCACCACCAACAACCAACCCCGATGCGCCTCCATATCCTTCCTTTCTCCCTTGTTTCTCTTTTTCCCTCTCCCTCTCCCTCCGATTGTACTCGCCTCCCATGCCCATGCCTGCGCATGTCGTCGGCATGGACAACCAGGAGCTCTCTGCTTTGGCCTGGAAGAGGATCCTCACATCGTTGTCTTGCTCTGCACTGGATCCGGTCCCTCTCCAACAGCCGTCGCCGGATCTGGTCTGTCGCTGCCCGTCCGCACCTCCGGCGACCCTTGTCATCGCTGGATCGAACCATTGACACCATTGACAGCACGGGGTTGAGTTTTTTTGTTTTTGAAATTAATAGTATTAGCGCGGGTCACAGACATGGGCTACAGATAGTTAGTAGTAGCGTGTGTGGAACCCGCGCTACTACTAACACACGTTTGGGTTATGCAGCCTCTGAATATCCAGAGCGAACTGTCGGGGCAATTGCTCTCGGCGATCCTCCCCAAAGGGGGTCACCGCCGAATGCTTTACTGCCTCAATCTCCAAATCCCTCGTCCGGTCCTAGAGTCGCCAAACTCTAGGGCCATGCCTTTAGGTTGATTTTAGACACCTCAAAAATCCAAATACCTTATACGATCAAACGCTCCCGTACAAGATCAGGTAGGTCACACGTGATTGCTCGCTCGCCGCCTAAACCCTAACCCTAGACATAGCCAGACATCAGGCACTACTAAGCAAACAAGGTTGTTGCCGAGTAGATGGAAGATGCTAACTGTAGTCACTTCTCGGTGCATGATATGCCGAAGAGCCACGATGACGGCTGCATGGCTGGCAGCGAGCTGCCCCCGAGTAGTTGGAAGACGCGCATGTACACAATTAAGCTAAGCTACCAAGCTGCATGGTGGATGTTTTTCACTTACGCGCAAATGCATGTACAAGTCGCCGAATAGTTCGATGATGACAGATCTCAACTCGCCGAGACACCGGCTTGCGCGAGACTCAAGGCAGCTGTACCAGCCAACACATGTTTCTTAACACGAGCAATGTTGTACCATAATACTAGACCATATGAACTTCATGTTTGCAGCGCAAAACCAGACCATAAACAACATAAAATTTCTTTCTATAAAATAAAACAATGAAAAGTAACTTACGAGGGCAAAAAATTATGTTGAGAGTCGTTTTTCTACACCCTAGCTCGGTGCATCACGCAAGAAAACATAGCAAAACATTTCAAAAAATTCTGAAACATTGTGGGAATGATCATCAACAAATGTTATTGCCATTTGCAAAGTTTGGTGGTAAAATAACAAATCCTAATATTTGGTTTTTACTTTGCGTTGCAGATCGTGATCCTGTTTCCTTTTCCCCATCTGATATGACTCTTCAGTTCACTCTTGTTCCATTAGTTTCCTTCGCTCCAATGCATTTGATCTCCATCTCTTTACAATCGAGTTGACATGGCTTAGAAGTTTCAAATTTTGATCATCAACTTGCAATACTCTAAGGACCATACAATTTTCCAGTAACAAATTGGGGCGGCAAACCTTGGGGCTATCCAGCCCCAACAACTCAAATTGTAACTTGATGTTTTTCACACAATTCTGCAAGCAATCGAACTAGCAACCAGTTACAATGGGTAGCTGTACGAGTTTAGAGACACCGTCATCGTGGTTGAGCATGAGGGGAACCATCTCTTCCGAGTTGACCATCCTGAATAAAACCGTGATCACGTCATAATCAGATAATGATGCCCAACTGATTGTGTTAGCGAAACCATGTCTTGGATGCAGTGGATGCATAGTAATCTGAATCCGCGGGCCTTGGATCGCCAGGCAGCACTGCAGCAAGTAGGCAGTGATGGCAGCAACATCCTTTCTGCGCCGTTTGCCATAGGACCCCTGGAGCTGTAGCCGTTCAAGATGGGGCAACATGACAAAGTGCTCGGCTGGTTTCATGTCCTTGTTGCCGTCCACTGTGACGTTGCACATGCACCCAATGTTTAGCACCTTCAGTTTAATGGCCTTGGCATGCTGAAAGTTGCGAAGAAATTGCCACAAAGGAGCGAAGCGTACTGTGAATATTCCCTCACGGTTACCAGGTGGCCAGCTTGATAAGCTATCAACAAAAAAAAAGAATATTCCCTCACAGTTTTGCGTGTACATCCGTTCGAGGGTCAGATCCACAGGCGCCAACTTGGTGGCGTGTGATCTCATCGAGAACTCCGAAAGGGGTCTGTCGTACTTGAAGACACGCAGGCATGGCGTGTCGAGCTCGATGCCATGGCGGACCCCGAGACGGTCCACCAGCGTGAGGGTGGTGAGGCTTGAGGAGTGCACCGCCACACGGTCGCCGTCCCGGACACCATGAAAGAGGTGGTTCTCGATGTGGAGGTTGACGAGGTTCGGCGTGGCATGGATCAAGCCCTCGAGATACGTCTTTGATGACGAGCACTTATAAAGCCGCAGCGTGGAGAGCCGTGGGAAGGAAGCGGCGGCGCCGGCCGGTGAAGGCTCGAGGCTGCAGCACGCCAGGTCCAGGGCACAGAGGGTGTGTTTGATATGGCAAATCCAACGGCTCGCGGCCTGACTGATCTTTTAAAGATATCAGCCGGCGGATGCATATCACGCCCCATAGAATTTTACTGAAAGAGTAATCTCTTATGAACTAAAAATAATTATTTCTTATGATGACTAGTGGATATGTTCTACTTTTATTGTCATGCCGCACAAGCTTTACTAATAAACTACATCAAGTGTCTTTTAAGAAAAACTATCATAAAGTGTGTCCGCATGTTTGTACAAAGAGTAACATCAAATGCCTGCACAACCATGTATCCAAATGAGTCATCATGTTTGCAATCGTTCACAAATTTAATTTATGAGGAGAATATCAAGGTCATTGTCGTTTTTTGTCCTTTTTTGCGGGAAAAACTTCCGATCTACTCCCTCCGTCCCATAATATAAGAACATTTTTGACACTACTAACGTTCTTATATTATGGGACAGAGGGAGTATTTATTGTTAGTTAAGTGCAAAGAACATCAAAAGTAAAAAAAATTAGATTCATCTTTGTAGACCACCTAGCGATAACTACAAGCATTGGAGTGAGCCGAAGGTGTGCCGCCGTCATCGCCCCTCCCTCGCGTAGCCGAGCATCGATAGTGTCGTATAGTTGTAGGAGTTTTGTTATCACCTTCTATAAGTATATAATGGTTTGTTCTCCATATGCTGACCACATTGTATGCTCCATTCAAATAAATTGTCGTTCTATCAATTTATTTTTGCATGCAAAAGCTTAAAGATAAAGACATTGTACCTGAAAGAACAAATTTTTTTCAAGACCTAAGAGATTGTGTCCCCTTTTTCGTGTGGCCTTAGTAGTAGTACACAATTTTCCTTGGCATGCTATAGATGGATTGAAAGCAAGAATTTAAGGCTTGGAGCGCGTTGTGTCAAGTATAGCTAGCGAACATTCGCTTCCTATAATTTCTTTTGATTTCTACTTTCTGTTCTACACTGTAATCGTCTTTCCTTTTTCTAGATTGTTTCGACGAGTCGGCTGACTCCCGCCCTATTTGTTTCCTTTGATCCATAGCGTCAGTTCTCCATCTCTGCACCGTCCAATTGATATGGCTTAAAAAGTTATGCTTTCCATCCTCAATTTGCAAGACATCGAGCACCATACAATTTTCTGCAAAGAACCTGGCGAGCCGAACCTCAAAGCTATTCAACTCCTTCAACTCAAACCGCATGGTCACTTTTTTCAGATGATTCTCCAAGCAACTGAAACGGCGACCGGTCAAACCAGGGAGCTGCGCAACTCGCGAGGAGCCATGGTCATCAAGGTCGAGCATGAGAGGGACCATCTCCTTGGAGAAGCGCCTCCGGAACAAGTCCATGGACACATCAAAGTCTGGTGAGGATACCAAGCTACTCTCGCCGGCGTAAGAAGTTTGGTAGGGCGTAAGAATCCGAATCCACAAGTCACGGATCACCGGGCAACAATGCAGCAAGTTGGCAATGGCGGTAGCTGCGTCGCCCTTGCGGTCCGGGTCGTCCCTGCGGCCCGGGTCGGCAAACCCTTCTAGCTCTAACCGTTCTAGAGCGGGCAGCATGACGAGGTGCTCATGTTGTACACCCTCTTCCACGGCAATGCACCGAATGTTTTGCACCTTCAATCGGATGACCTTGGCGTGCCGAAAGTGGCCAAGGAATTTCCACACCTGGGCAAAGCGTGGCAAGACCAGATCATTGCGGTTATCACCGTACGTCCATCCGAGGGTTAAGTCTGCTCGAGCCAACTTGATCGGCTGCGATTTCATCCAGAGCTCCGTAAGGATGAAACTGCTGTACTTGAAGGTGCGCAAGCATGGCGCGTCGAGCTCCGTGCCTTCTAGACCGGTGTTACCGGAGCTGTCCACAAGCGTGAGGTCGGTGAGGCTTGAGGAGTGGAGCGCAAAACGGTCACTGCCGGTGTCACCTGAACCGTAGAAGTTGTGGTCTTGGATGTGCATGATGCGGAGGCTCGGCGCGGCACGGACCAAGCCCTCGAGATCCTGCGTCGACGACGAGCACATGTGAAGCCGCAGCGCGGAGAGGCAAGGGAATGAGAGGCTGCCGCCGCCGCCCTCCCGCGGCTCCGACTCAAGCCTACAGAAGACGATGTCCAGCACGCGGAGGGTGTGTCCCGGCAGCACGGCGGGGTCCAGCTTGTATATCCAGCAGGAAAGCTTGTCACCCTGCAGCATATTCTTCACGACCTCGAACCTGACGCGTAGCTCCTCGACGTGCCCCAGCAGCGGGGCGTCGAGAAGGGAGGCCATCAGGTCGCAGCTGTTGCGGTTGCGGCTCGGCCCCCACCTGGAGTTTCCCATGACATCCTCAAAGTACTGCCTGTCCTCCCGTCCCTCCACGGTCAGAGAGAGCTTCTTAATGCGGCCGCACCGGCCGGCTGCGCCGAGGAAGTCACAGGCATCGGAGAAAAGCCGGCTGTTCACCTGAATGCCGTCCTGGCCGTGGCCGGCGTAGTCTTGGCCCGGCTTGCGGTACGACCTGGAGTCCAGGTTGAGAGAGTCGGTGCGTAACCAGAGCGGGCGCCATTGCCGGGAGAGAGCGGATGTGCGGGCAGCGTCCCTGGCGGGGAGGAACGAGACGATGGATTGGAGCAGGTCTTCGGACAGGTCGGAGAGACGATCGGCGCCGGACATGGTCTCGCGTACGTCGTTGAAAGGCAAAAGGGCGTCAAGTCATGATAAATATAGCAACAACCTGTATATTCGAGGTCGGTTCTAACTTCTGAGTCAAACCGACTACGTACGTACCGGGTGATGGACATATCCGAGTTCGAATCCAATCTTGATCCTCCGACCATCTTGAATCCTTCATGATGCACATCTCTATCTCTACACTACTATTAAACAATCAAACATTATCTTTTCTTGACACATCTCACACTACTATTAAACAATCAAACATTATCTTTTCTTGGCGCATCCCACAAAACGTCCACAGACACATCACGACCACAGGATTAATCTCATGCAACTCAATCTAACGGCCATCATTAATCTATTCGAGATCTCGTGTACGCTTAGCAATTTACATAGGCTGACCGTACTCCATCAGATGAAAATATGGAACTCTCTATGCCGCCTCCGCGGCCCCCTCAAATCACGCTAATCTAACCATGTAACAAACTCGCAAAAAAGGAAACTGAGCCTAATCGTTCCCCTCGCCCCTCTCCCTGCCTTTCCTCGCCACCGCCCCAGATGAAGCTCAGTAGCCCTGTCGCCTCTCTGCACGGCGACCTCGACTCCTGCATCGCATGTCGCCTCCCTGGACGGTTCCCTCGCCGCCCTGCACCGCATCGCCGCCTCCCTGCCGGGATCCCACCGCACCGTCGAGTGGGCGGCCTCTCCCCTTCACCTACAATCAAATATTCACAGATCGGCCAGGCTACAACAAGATTATTATGCAGCAATCTGCCTGAGTTTTGAAGCAGCAGGCAGACCCATCAAATCGCCCAGGTATGATTTCCACGGCCAATGGAAACCCACCTAACGAGATAGTACAACCTCACCTTTTTTCTAATATCTTTTCCTATGAGCTGGGTGCATCGTGCATGCACAACAGCCATGGTTATCAGTTCAGTGCACACCAGTCCTTCTGCCTGTGTTTCAGTTTATGTATGCAATTGCACCTGCATAGCAAAAATGGCTTAAAAAAGATCTAATTAGGTTGCACATCACCATATAAAAAAATCAATTTTTCATGCCAATCCACATTAATCCAGCAATTATAGACAATGGGGTTCTGTAATATAAGTTGCATTAGCATGATTGTTCACAGGTTTGGCATTGCAAAATCGTCATTGCATGCAAATACTATTTCCATTTTGTACAGAAAAGCGGAAATAGTACTCCACATCTCCATATATTTAATTACATCATTCCAATTGAGAAGACACGCAACCTGGGGAAAATTATGAGATGCTGAAGGTATTGAACTGAGAGTTCAACAGGGTGTCCTTGGTGTCAACAAAATATAAGAATCGTCAAACTGTACTGCTCTATGTCATTCATAACTACAATTTAATTCTACAGGAGATCACTTTGTGAATCATCACACTCAAGGATCTTACGGCTCGGCACCAGCTATCCTATCCTTTGAGCCCCTTGTGTTCCATCCGTGACAGTACCTAATGGCTCTATTGACCACCCCACATTGTGAGGTTAGCTTCAGGAACAAGTCTCTTAGATTACCTATATAGATCATGTTCAAGCAAATCCAGCATAACTAGACGCCTTTGGGCCTTTTACCTAGCTACTTAGAGTGGCAAAGTCATTGTCGGTTGGTTTACATTGGACATATGCACTAACCTAATGAGGGAGAGAAAACACATTTCTGTGCCTAATGTTAGTGAGATGAGTAAGTTCACAATATCAAAACTACTGATGCTAGCACTGTGAAGTGGCATAGTAGTTCTAGCATGTCCTAGACTAAGACAAAAAATCATTGGAAATAGCATGTTATAAAAGAGCAAGATATCACCAATGTGAAGCACCCAGCATGCATTCCAACATATACATTTGGCCTGTAAGTACCCCAACAAGCTTTCCTTGTGATCGCCTTGGAACTGCAACGAGCCAACATTAACCATCAGAAACCTATCAACATTAATCACAAATACTGGAAGCGACAAGAAATCCCGAGAGGCTTGCATAGATACAACTCGAGCACAAGATTTAGTTTCAGCAGTCCATAAAGAACACAAATACTATATGGACAACCGAGTTATTATTATTCCATGTTCTATTCAGGAACATCTGAAGAGCAAGTGTGTGTGCACTTGTCTATACATTAACTCATAATTATTTTAACAGATAGTCAGGTTGGTCACCACGAGGTAGGATGCATTTCAATACCTGCTACAATTGATCTACTCCCAGACAGTAACATTTTACTTCGTCGGCATCCACTCAAATCAACATCCAGATTTTATTCTGAACGAGATCGCACTATCTCTTTGTTTATAACAAGAACTAAGAGGTACACACATTTAGATTTCATGTTGCACAATCAGACCGCCCTCTCACTTTTATTGTGACAAATCAGCTATGCCGATACGGATCAGTAAAGGAAATCAGCTAAACTTGCATACATACCTGGCAGCTCCATCAGATAGATCTCTTATATGGGAACCCCAAGAATAACTGCATCAGACGGGATCGAAACCCCCTTTCCACCGGCTGCGCGAGTATGGCCAGCCTCTCACGCCCTCGCTCTTCAACTTCCTCCGTGGCCCCGCGCTCGCCGTAGAGCCGCTCAGCACTGCAGTCGTCGCCGCCTCCCCGAGGTCGACCACCACAACCAGCTGCCACGGCCACGGTGGCCCGCCATCTAGCTCCATGCCTTCATACTCGGAGCTGGGCGGACGGCGTGTCTCACCGCGGGTGAGGCCAAGCGGGGCAGGGCGTCGCCGCCGGTGAGTCCCGCGCATCGGTGTCCGCCTCCTATGTGGCGGAACGCCCGGGCACCCCTGGGTGCGTATGCGAGCCCTTGTATCCTCCCTATATTTGAGATGGATATGAGAGTTCACGGACAACCCGATCATACAGGAATGATATGGGGGGTTTAATTGGATCATGTTTTTCCTTCTCTTTCCAGTCCCGTCACTGACCGGACGCGTCGGCGAGCGTATGAAAATGGTTTAAGGCGTCCGGCTGTAGATGCTCTGAGTGAGTGTGGGCATCTCGGCGTTATCCTCCGTATTTTTTTTATTCCAGTGTGTCTTTTCTTAAGCATTATTAGAGTGTCTTATTTAGCTGTGAGCTGTGTGATTTTCTTGTACGTAAGGCAGGGGTGTTCTGTCCTCATAATTTAATGATTTTAAAATTTATAAAACTATTTATATAGATAGATAAATATTTTTATTGAATATATTCAAATTATGTAATCATGCAATTCCTTCTGCTGTTTGTGGATGTTAAATTTTATGAAGTATTTCATGCGAGATTTTTATTGGACGCTTCTAAACATGTATATCAGGTACGTATCTTGATAATTATTATGGTGTATCGCTTTTTGAAAAGTAACTATGTATACATGTTGTACAGGAACTTTTTATAACATTGTTGTATAATGCTCATGTAACATGACATTGAACCGAGGGGGCGATTTTTTATATGTATTTTGAAGTATGCAAGAAATGAAACTCTAAACAATATCCCAGCAATGGAACAAAGAACGAAGCATTATAGGTCACATAAATAGATCGACCTTTAAGAGAGAACCATCAAAGAATTAATTGTAGAGAATGTTGCTCAGTTATTATTTATTAAGTATTTTTGTAACTAATTATAATACGTCCATGCAATCGTGAATTTTATGTGAAGATGTGTTACACGCACTCATATTAATGTGCATGGAACATATTTAAGTGGCTCTATAATTTTTTTTGCTAAAAGATAATTAACTAAATTCAAAATAGATATTTTTATTGTAGATTACAAAACGTCCATTGCACGTGCACACTTACTAGTCTTACAAAGAACCGAACCTTAGTTCGTTGAGGTGGCAAGTAGGAAGCAATTAAATACCTTTTCATATGGTCTCGTCATATCTTTACCTCTCGCACAACTAGCCCATTGATAAAGTAATAGGTTTCTTTTTATTTTAAAAGAAAGTTTACTGTTCACGCACTATTTTAATCCGATTTTCTTTTTTGCCGAGAGCTGCTCAGATATGCCAAAATGAGTTGAAATTTGTAGCGGACCTCACGCATCAAATTATCTACCACACAAAAAAATTGAATTTTTGTAGTATTTGTTTTGATTTTTTTTTTGAGCAGGAGCGGATGAGCCTGGGCACCGAGTTGGATTTCTGAACAATTGTTCATTATTTTTTGACATATCTCACCGCCCATACCGAATGCTGAAAAAAGAATTGTAACAATTGGGAGGAAGTTTCTTGGACGGGTTGACGAGAACAAGGACGAGACCAGACACCAGAGAAGTCTCTTGGAAGGAGGTTGCACATGCGCACACGGTGGACTGGACTGGAGCCCAGTGCTGTGGCTACGTGCAGGCCCCGCGATGAACTGGACGCGCTCACTGGGAGCGAGAAGAGAGACGAAGCAAGGTACTAGCAGCACTTGGGTGGGCCGGTCGAGGAGGACGGGAGGAGCGGAAGGGGGATTGGAACGGAGGAACGGAGACGATGCCGCGGTTGTACAGCCATCCAGTGGTGCACCCTCACCCGGTGGTGGTGGCGGCGCCGCCGGCACAGTGGCAGGGGGAGGGGGCAAACAGGGATGGAAACGCGCCGCCTGAGGTAATTATGGCGAACCGGGGAAGGGGGTGCGGGCTCGAGTTGCGCCTCACGCAGGCAGCCTTCCGCGGCCGCCTCGCTCGCCGTCATGGCGTCCACCCACGGATTCGCCTCCGTCACCGCATTCCGGTGCGTCCTCGCCCTCTCTCACCCTCGCCTACTTCTTGGATGGCGGGGCCCTCTTCTTTCTCCTGCTCAACAATTTCCTTCAATTCTTAGGGTTTCAATTTTTGTTTCAGAACCAATTTGCAGTAGATACATCATACATGTACGTCTATCTACCTGTGGTGTGTCAGTTTATATTTCAGGGCTTATTCTTCATTGTGTGGGTTAGTATGTATGTTCCTTTGGATGACTGCATTAGCCAACTTTTCCAGTGTCTCATCCTCTTTGAGACCCATTGTGTTTGATCTCTTATTATTGTGTCCTCGAAAAATGTTGGTATCTGTTAGTGCATCTTTAGGCCTTTTTCCAATTAGCTCGGCATCCTGAAAAGTATTTGACAAAAAAACTACCATATTAGGGGTTTCCATCCCACAGAACTACCACATTCAAAAAAATTACTGATAACTATCAAAAATTTCTAATTTTGTGACTAAAAACTAGCACTTTTGAAAAACGGCCAGTTTAGATGATTTAAACACGTTTATGACATGCGGGACCCACCTGTCAGGGCTGACGTGGTGGCAAACTCAACTCCGTTTATTTCGGCCGTTAAGCTGGCCGTTATGACAGGTAGGGCCCACACGTCGGTCCCTTCAAAAAAATAAAAACAACTAGGTCCCTATAACTTTTAAAAAAGCAATCAGATCCTTGCAAGTTTTATAAAAAAGCAATCAGGTCCTTTTTAGTTTTTTAGAAAAAGCAACCAGGTCCCTGCCGACTGCTACCTCTTGAGCACTGCGTTGGATTTCCCCGAAGAGGAAGGGATGATGCAGCAAAGTAGCGTAAGTATTTTCCTCAGTTTTTGAGAACCAAGGTATCAATCCAGTAGGAGGCTACGCTGGAGTCCCTCGTACCTACACAAAAACAATAGCTCAATGCAACCAACGCGCTTAGGGGTTGTCAATCTCTTCACGGTCACTTATGAAAGTGAGATCTGATAGAGATGCTAAATAATATTTTTGGTATTTTTGATATAGAGATGCAAAGTAAAAAATAAAAGCAAAGTAAAAGCAAAGCAATAATAAAGTGATGGGGATTGATATGATGAGAAAGAGACCCCGGGGGCCATTGGTTTCACTAGTGCCTTCTCTCAAGAGCATAAGTATTCTACGGTGGGTGAACAAATTACTGTTGAGCAATTGACAGAATTGAGCATAGTTATGAGAATATCTAGGTATGATCATGTATATAAGCATCACGTCCGAGACAAGTAGACCGAAACGATTCTGCATCTACTACTATTACTCCACTCATCGACCGCTATTCAGCATGCATCTAAAGTATTAAGTTAAAAACAGAGTAACGCCTTAAGCAAGATGACATGATGTAAAGGGATAATTTCATGCAATATGATAACACTACATGAATCAGCTAATTTGCCGTCAGTAAAGTTCTTTGCTGTTAGCTTTTCGTCCGGCCAGACGGCAAAGACCACTTTTGCTGTCAACTACTGACGGCAAAGAATAACTTACAGCAAAGACATACTTTGCCGTCTGTTTTTTTATTATAGATGATAAAGATATACTTTGACGTTTGCTTTTTTTCTGCAGATGGCAAAGAGGTTACTTTGTCGTCTGGGATAAAATTGAAGACGGCAAAGTATGTCTTTGCTGTCTATAAAAAAATTGCAGACGGCAAAGACATACTTCGCCGTCTGTGTTTTTTTTACAGACGGTAAAGAAGAAACACAGCACGCGGATTCATCTCACGGATTGATGACATGGCAAGATCTGGGCCGCCCGCACCTGCCTCTTCTCTCACCACACGCCGCCCACCCGCTGGCCCACCACCACCCGCGCCCACCCCGTGCCTTATCCTCTCCCTCTCGTTCGTCTCTCTCCTCTCCTCAGTTCGTGGGTGGCCCGCACCCGCCTCTTCTCTCAACACCACCACCCACCCGCAGTCCGTGCTCCCTCCGTGCACCGCTGCGTTCGCGCGCGCCTGCCTCCGGCCGCTTCCGCCACTCCCCACCCACCTCGTGCTCCTCTTTCCTCGCGCTCCTCTCTGCTCGCGACCGACGCGGCCGAGCAGGGCGGGCGGCGGAGCAGCGGGCGGGCTGCGCCATCGACCCCGCGCTCTCCTCTGTTCGTGGGCGGCCGCGCGACGAGCAGGGCGGGAATCGGCTCGGGCGAGCAAGGCCTTGCGGCACCTCGTCTAGGCGCGGCGAGCCGGCGACAGGGACGGGGAGGAGCGTCTCAGTGACCAGTGGGGGTGGTGCAACGAGCACAGCTGGGCGGCGCTTCAGCTCGCAGGGTTGGGCGGCGCATCGACGACCAGGGCGGGCGGCGCGGCAAGCACGGCCGGGCGGCGCCTCGGCGAGCAAGGCCGGGCGGCGCAGCGAGCAAGGCCGGGCGGCGCCTCAGCCAGCAGGGCCGGGCAGCGCTGCGAGCAAGGACGGGCGGTGCCTTGGCGAGCAGGGCCAGGCGGCGCGGCGAGCAAGGACGGGCGGCAGCAGTGGAGAAGTACGGCCGGTGATGAAGTCTCTGTTGCCGAAGTGGAGAAGGACCTGATTGCTTTTCATATTTAGTTTTTAGGGTCCTTTGTGTAAACTTCGAGGACTGCTGTGTAACCACTCTATAACTCCACCGATGATGAATGGAAGAGGCAGCATGGCCGGGCCTTTCCCTTTTCTTTTTCTTTGTCAGCCGAGCCTTCATGTCTAGTCTTGATGTTGACTCTGTCCAGCTTATTTTTTATAAAATAAAAAAATATTTGCCGTCTATAAAAAGGTTTGGCTGATGGCAAAGATCACGTCTAGCTAACGGCAAATAGGTTTCTTTGCCGCCTGCTATTTTTGTGGTAGACGGCAAATTCACAGTTTGGCTGACGGCAAAATCTTTGCCGTCTGTGCGACGAAAATCTGACGGCAAAGTTTTCTTTGCCGACTTATCTTTGCCGTCTGAGTTTGTCGTCTGCTTCCTGACGGCAAACTCTTTGCCGTCTGGATTTAGGTCTTTGCCGTCTGTAATCCACAGACGGCAAATTATTTGTTTCCTGTAGTGTAAAAACCTCATCTTGTTATCCTCGATGGCAATAATACAATACGTGCCTTGCTACCCCTTCTGTCACTGAGAAAGGACACCGCAGGATTGAACCCAAAGCTAAGCACTTATCCCATGGCAAGAACAACCAATCTAGTAGGCCAAACCAAACTGATAATTTGAAGAGACTTGCAAAGATAACCAATCATACATAAAAGAATTCAAAGAAGATTCAAATATTATTCATAGATAGACTTGATCATAAACCCACAATTCATCGGTCTCAACAAACACACCACAAAAAGAAGATTACATCGAATAGATCTCCACAAGAGAGGGGGAGAGCATTGTATTGAGATCCAAAAAGAGAGAAGAAGCCATCTAGCTACTAGCTATGGACCCGTAGGTCTGAAGTAAACTACTCACACTTCATCAGAGGGGCTTGGATGATGATGTAGAAGCCCTCCGTGATCGATGCCCCCTCCGGCGGAGCTCCGGAACAGGCCCCAAGATGGGATCTCGTGGATACAGAAAGTTGCGGCGGTGGAATTAGGTTTTTGGCTCCGTGCCCGATCGTTTGGGGGTACGTGGATATATATAGGAGGAAGAAGTACGTCGGTGGAGCTTCGAGGGGCCCACGAGGTAGGGGGCGCGCCCTAGGGGGGCGCCCCCTACCCTCATGACCACCTCGTGGCTTCCTTGACGGAGGGTCCAAGTCTCCTGGATCTTATCTGATGAGAAAATCACGTTTCCGAAGGTTTCATTCCGTTTGATATTCCTTTTCTTCGAAACCCTAAAACAGGCAAAAAACAGCAATTCTGGGCTGGGCCTCTGGTTAATAGGTTAGTCCCAAAAATAATATAAAAGTGGAAAATGAAGCCCAATAATGTCTAAAACAGTAGATAATATCGCATGGAGCAATCAAAAATTATAGATACGTTGGAGACGTATCAAGTATCGCCAAGCTTAATTCCTGCTCGTCCTCGAGTAGGTAAATGATAAAAACAGAATTTGTGATGCGAAGTGCTACTTGGCATAATTTTAATGTAATTCTTCTTAATTGTGGTATGAATATTCAGATCTGAAAGATTCAAGCCAAAAGTTCATATTGACATAAAAATGATTATACTTCAAGCATACTAACTAAGCAATTATGTCTTCTCAAAATAACATGGCCAAAGAAAGTTCATCCCTACAAAATCATATAGTTTAGTCATGTTTCATTTTCGTCACACAAGAATGCTATCATCATGCACAACCCCGATGACAAGCCAAGCAATTGTTTCATACTTTAGTAATCTCAAACCTATAAACTTTCACGCAATATATGAGCGCGAGCCATGGACATAGCACTATGGGTGGAATAGAATATAATGAGGGGGTTATGTGGATAAGATAAAAAGGAGAAAGTTTCACATCAACGAGGCTAATCAATGGGCTATGGAGATGCCCACCGATTGATGTTAATGCAAGGAGTAGGGATTGCCATGCGGATGCACTAGAACTATAAATGTATGAAAGCTCAACAGAAGAAACTAGTGGGTGTCCATCCAACTTGCTTGCTCACGAAGACCTAGGGCACTTGAGGAGGCCCATTGTTGGAATATACAAGCCAAGTTCTATAATGAAAAATTCCCACCAGTATATGAAAGTGATAACAGGAGAGACTCTCTACTATGAAGATCATGGTGCTACTTTGAAGCACAAGTGTGATCAAAGGATAGTAACATTGTCCCTTCTCTTTTTTTCTCTCATTATTTTGGGCCTTCTCTTTTTTATGGCCTTTCTCTTCTTTTTTTGGGCCTTCTCCTTTTTATGGCCTTTTTTTATTCCTCACTTGGGACAATGCTCTAATAATGATGATCATCACACTTCTATTTATTTACAACTCAATGATTACAACTCGATACTAGAACAAAGATGACTCTATGTGAATGCCTCCAGCGGTGTACCGAGATTTGCAATGAACCAAGAGTGACATGTATGAAAGAATTATGAACGGTGGCTTTGCCACAAATACTATGTCAACTACATGATCATGCTAAGAAATATGACAATGATGAATGTGTCATGATGAACGGAATGATGGAAAGTTGCATGGCAATATATCTCGAAATGGCTATGGAAAAGCCATAATAGGTAGGTATGGTGGCTGTTTTGAGGAAGATATAAGGAGGTTTATGTGTGAAAGAGCGTATCATATCACGGGGTTTGGATGCACCGGCGAAGTTTGCACTGACTCTCAATGTGAGAAAGGGCAATGCACGGTACCGAAGAGGCTAGCAAGGATGGAAGGGTGAGAGTGCGTATAATCCATGGACTCAACATTAGTCATAAAGAACTCATATACTTATTGCAAAAATCTACAAGTCATCAAAAACCTCGGCACTACGCGCATGCTCCTAGGGGGATAGATTGGTAGGAAAAGACCATCGCTCGTCCCCGACCGCCACTCATAAGGAAGACAATCAAATAACACCTCATGTTTCAAATTTGTTGCATAACGTTTAACATACGTGCATGCTTCGGGACTTGCAAACCTCAACACAAGTATTTCCCAATTTCACAACTACTCAACAAGCATGACTTTGATATTATTACCTCCATATCTCAAAACAATCATCAAGCATCAAACTTTTCTTAGTA
This sequence comes from Triticum monococcum, assembly GCA_034509565.1. Taxonomy (NCBI): domain Eukaryota; kingdom Viridiplantae; phylum Streptophyta; class Magnoliopsida; order Poales; family Poaceae; genus Triticum; species Triticum monococcum. The sequence continues at coordinate 37,008,575 of CM067842.1, forward strand.
TTCAACACACTCATACGAAAGTTTTATTATTCATCTTGCATACCAAGCATATTAGGATTTTAAGCAAATTACCATGCTATTAAGACTCTCAAAATAATCTAAGTGAAGCATGAGAGAACAATAGTTTCTATAAAACAAATCCACCATCGTGCTCTAAAAGATATAAGTGAAGCACTAGAGCAAAACTATAAAGCTCAAAAGATATAAGTGAAGCACATAGAGTATTCTATCAAATTCCAAATCATGTATGGCTCTCTCAAAAGGTGTGTACAGCAAGGATGATTGTGGTAAACTAATAATCAAAGACTCAAATCATAAAAGACGCTCCAAGCAAAACACATATCATGTGGTGAATAAAAATATAGCTCCACGTAAAGTTACCGATAGAAGTAGACGAAAAAGGGGATGCCTTCCAGGGCATCCCCAAGCTTTGGCTTTTAGGTGTCCTTAGATTATCTTGGGGGTGCCATGGGCATCCCCAAGCTTAGGCTCTTTCCACTCCTTGTTCCATAATCCATCAAATATTTACCCAAAACTTGAAAACTTCACAACACAAAATTTAAAGTAGAAAACTCGTGAGCTCCGTTAGCGAAAGAAAACAAAAGACCACTTTAAGGTACTGTAATGAGCTTATTCTTTATTTATATTGGTGTTAAACCTACTACATTAAAACTTCTATATGGATTATAAACTATTTTAGTAGCCATAGATTCATCAAAATAAGCAAACAACACACGAAAAACAGAATCTATCAAAAACAGAACAGTCTGTAGTAATCTGTAGCTAGCGCAAAATATGCAACCCCAAAAATTCTAAAATAAATTGCTGAACGGAGTAATTTATATATTAATCATCTGCAAAAAGAATTAACTAAATAGCACTTTCTAAATAAAAATTACAGCAGTTCTCATGAGCGCTAAAGTTTCTGTTTTTTACAGCAAGTTCAACAAGACTTTCCCCAAGTCTTCCCAACGGTTCTACTTGGCACAAACACTAATTAAACACAAAAAACACAACCAAAACAGAGGCTAAATAATTTATTGATTACTAAACAGGATCAAAAAGCAAGGAATAAAAATAAAATTGGGTTGCCTCCCAACAAGCGATCGTTTAACGCCCCTAGCTAGGCATAACAAGCAAGAATAGATCTAGGTATTGCCATCTTTGGTAGGCAATCCATAAGTGGCTCTCATCATAGATTCATATGGTAAGTTTATTTTCTTTCTAGATAAGTTTTCCATGCCCTTTTTAATGGAAATTAAAATCTAATATTCCCTTCCTTCATATTAATAATTGCACCAACCGTTCTAAGGAAAGGTCCACCAAGAATAATAGGGCAAGAAGGATTGCAATCTATATCAAGAACGATAAAATCTACGGGCACATAATTCCTATATGCAACAATAAGAACATCATTAATTCTTCCCATAGGTTTCTTAATAGTGGAATCCGCAAGATCCAAGTTTAGAGAGAAATCATCAAAATCACCGAAATCTAGCAAATCACACAAAGTTTTGGGAATAGTCGAGACACTAGCACCCAAATCACACAAAGCATAAAACTCATAATTTTTAATTTTAATTTTAATAGTAGGTTCCCATGTCGTGGTTCTAAGTCTGACAGTGATGTAGGGGGGTAAGTATGGAGAGGCAAGACCTTAGCTATAGAGGAGTTGTAGGAACGCAAGATTTACGAGTTCAGGCCCTTCTCGGAAGAAGTAATAGCCCTACGTCTCGGAGCCCGGAGGCGGTCGACTGGATTATGTGTGTGTGAATTACAGGTGTGCGAACCCTTTACACTGAGGAGGGGGGTGGCTTATATAGAGTTCGCCAGACCCCTCCCGCCCTCAGTTATGGAGGGTTTCAAATACATTAAGGTCGGGGGTTACTGGTAACGCCCCTAATAAAGTGCTATGATGACCATAAAAGCTACTTAATGACTGACCGTTAGCGTGTGGAGTGACTTTAGGTCTCTTGACCGTCGAGTGGTTGGGTCTTGGTCGAGTGGTCGCTTCTTGGTCGAGTGTCTTCGAGTCTGTCGAGTGGAATACCTCCAAGTCGATTGAAAGGTGATTTCTCCTTGAGATGTCCTTGGGTAGGGCGGTTAGGACAGGTCCATGACCCTACCCTAGGTACATAGCTTCATCATTATCCCCCGAATGGATCGAGGTTTGAGTGGGGAAGGAGTTGAGAACTTCTCCGACCCGTTTTTCATGCCATGAGCATATCTTGTTTCGGATCAACGGACCTGAGTGATGACAGCAACTTCCTTTTCAGTCGCCTTGATCCATTCTTAGTTTTCGTCGAGTGAGTTTCTTTACTTGTAAGGCTCCAAGTAAAGGCGCGGCGGAGATCTTCGGTCTGACAAGTTGTTCTGCTGCCCGCAGATTTCGCGGGATCCGAATTTTGGGAAGCGCGCGGGACGGGGGAGGCCACCGTAATCGGATGGGATAGAACAGAGCCGCCTTGATCCCCACGCCACCTTTTTCGCCACGTATCGCGCGCGCGATTTTTACGGGATATGACCGGGCCGCCCAGGCCTACCAGTCAGCCACTCGGAAGCGGTCTCATATAAGGCGCCGGACCGGTGTCTCTTCGAACGGTGCGTCCCCATTATCTCTTCCCCCCTTCACGCTCCCTCGCCGCGCTCGCTCTCGCCCCAGCCCCACCGCTCCGTACGCATCTCGCCGGCGACGATGGGGAAGGAGAAGACGGCGGCTCTAGAGCGGGCGAAGAAGGTGACAGCAAAGGCGAAGGGGAAAGCGACCAGTCGAGGCGGATCTTCCTCGCGAACCGGCCTGCCGAAGGGCTGGATCGAGGGTGACTAGATCCGCTCGACGATCACCCAAGAGGACCTCGACGACCTGGTCGAAGGAGGGCTGATCCCCCATGGATCGGCGCGCCTTCCGGGGAAGGAATCCGAGCCGCAGCCTCGGGAGGGTGAGCGTGTCCTCCTCGCCACCCACGTCGACCGTGGATTTTCCTTGCCTCCTCACCCCTTCTTTTGGGGATTTCTGAACTTCTTTGGGGCACAACTCCACCACTTCACTCCCAACACAATCGTTTATCTCGCTGCCTTTATTTCTTTGTGTGAGAATTTCCTGGGTTGTCGGCCTCACTGGGGTCTGTTCAAGCACATTTTCACTTGTCGCTCTCAGACGCTGAAAAAGGCCAACCCGAGTGACGAGAGGACTCAAGTGATTCAGATGTGTGGAGGTCTTGGTGTTCAGATGAGAGGGAAAAGTTCCTTTGCGGCCATGATTCTCCCCGACTCAGTTCACGGGTGGCAGTCGACCTGGTTCTACTGCAAGGACCAGTCGACTCCAGGGCAGTCGACCGGCCTCCCTCCTTATCCATGAAGGGGTCACTGGTATGGGTCTCTTAGAGGTCTTCCTTCAGTGGCGCATCCAGCCTCTTCAAGCCTGAGACCATCCGATGTGGATGTATTCGGGTCTTGACGACTCCTGTCGGATTCACCCGGAGGAGGTTGATGACGACACACTAGAGAAGTGGCTGTCGGGCATGACCCCATGGGAGCCAGGAGAGTTCCTCCATTCGACAAGTCCCATGTACCAGAGAAGGTCCGATTCCGAGCTTTTGATTGTAATCTGAATTCACTCGCGCAGCTATTTATACCGCGTCGACTGACTTTACTCATCTTGCTTTCTTTCAGGCCCTTATCGAAATGTATTCAATGCCCAACGGAGAGCAAGAGCAGGACCCAGAAGGAGAAGCGAGCGGCGGCGACAGTGGTGAATGGGAGTCTGATGGTGGAGGGGACGAAGAGAGCGACGATCCAAGTGACGAAGAAGAAGTCGAGTCACCTCCTCGCAGGGAGAGGCGGTCTAAACTTGACCAAGAATGATCAAGCGCCCGTGAAAAGGCGATTGCTCAAGCTGGTCAGTCTTCAAAGCGTCCTCGGACCTCTTCGCCAACTCCGACCGAAAAAGCGTCAAAGCATCCCAAAGTCGCAGAGCCGAAGCTTCGGAAGGCGTTGCCAAAAATTAAGATTGACATCCCCGTCGCTTCTGCGTGAGTGTCTCCTTTTACCTTCACTCGATGCCCCGTGTTGTTTGTTTTTCTTGTTTTTAACCGGACAAACTTTGGGACTGTCAGCGCTGCTACTTTCGGGACTTCAGCTTACAGGGACGACGATGAGGTGATGGAGGATGCGGTCACTTCTAATCTGGGTATGATTTCTGCCATACTGTCTTTATTTTGGTCGATTCAACTACAATGTGTACCATTGGGTGATGTGACTTTGCCGATTGAACTTTGAACAGCTCCTAACATATTGACCTCCCTGATGATGATGATGAAGAGCCCGAGAGGCCTTTGACGAGGAAAAATAGGCGAGCTCCTGCGGGCGAGGTGCCACACTCGACGCCGAGGGCGGAGCCAGTCGTTCAGGACGCTGGCGACGCCAATCAGGGTTCCGTCACCTTCGCTGTGCCATTGTCGAGTGCCTTGCCTTGCCCGTCGACTGCTCAGGCCCCTGTCGACCCGCCTTCAGTTTTTGTGACCCATCATGTCCCAAAGGATGAGGTGAATGCTGCTAGGGAAGCCATACGCCAGGCGGGCATTATGATGGAGAAGATGAAGACGGTGCGGAACGCCAACCAAGCCACCTATGATGCCAGCTCAGGTCTCTAGAGCAATGTTCAGGTTAGTTGGTCGCCGCTTGTTTTGTTAGGATATGCTATCTGAAGACTCTTTCCGAAAATCTTTGCATCTGTACACCCACTAGGTGCGTCGATTGAATTTTTGGACTAGTGGGGGCACACTGAGTGCACCCACTGGGTGTAGTCCCTGAGACTACGGTGGACTGCTGGCAGTCGACTGTAGTCTTTGTATTTTGTCGAGTGAAAACTGAACTGGTAGTTTGTTTCTTCCACTCGATCTGGTCGAGTGGGATCAGAACCAGTGGGGGCACGCAAAGTGCACCCACTGGGTGTAGTCCCCGAGACCGCGGTCGACTGCTGGCAGTCGACTGTGGTCTGAGTTCTACTTTCTCTCCCTCTTTTTTTTGGACTCGACTCCGGCGGGCCGGTCGAGTGGGATCAGAACCGGTGGGGGCACGCAAAGTGCACCCACTGGGTGTAGTCCCCGAGACTATGGTGGACTGCGGGCAGTCGATCGTAGTCTTAGTACTTAATGTCTTTGTCGTTTTTTGCTGTGAAATAATTTCTCCTCTTTGATTTCAGAAATCTTGTGATCTTGGAGCTCGCTTTGCTGATTTGGAGAGGCAGCAGATTCAACTGAACCTTGACTTGGAGCTGGCCAGGACAGAGCTGCAAAAGGTCAGAGACGGCGCCGCTGGTAAGACGAGTTTGTCGACTGGTTAGTTTTAGGCTTGAGTACCCTTCTGCTATTTCTAAATCAATCATCATTTCTTTGCAGAAAAACTGAGAGAAGCTCTGGCGAAGAAGGATCAGGATTTGGCTGCTGCTCGTAAGGAGGCTGACGACAGGACCGCTCTGGCTGAACAGAAACTGGCTTCGGTCGGCCAGTTGGAAGAAGAGAATACCAAACTGAAATCTGCTCTGAACGAAGCCAACAAGGAGTGTACACGCTGGAAGAAGGAGAACCTCAACCTGGGTGAGAAGATGCAAGGCATCGCTCGCAGGAGGGACGATCTGGAGAGCTATCTGAGGAGCCTTGCCAAGAAGTTGTTCATCAAGCTTGAAGGTGGACATTTAGTTCTGACTGATGTTTTTTTTGTGTCGACTCAGCGTATGAAAGTTGACTTATTCTTGGATCGTGAATGTAGAGTTTTGCCAGAACTTTGAGGAGGAGACTGGCGGATTGAGCCAGGTTTGGACCCCATCAATTCTCCCGTGAAAGATGAGACTACCATGAATCTGCTCCGACTGGAATCCCGCATCGACGGTGTTGTGGACTACTTGGCTCAACTGAAGCCATGTCACGGATCGACCCTGCACTTTGGCCAGAGGCCATGCCCCAGAATGATCTTGAGTCCCTGATGACTCGACTGGATGAGATCCCCGACCGAGTGCAGGAGTGGAAGAAATCTTCTGCCCGATGTGGTGCTGATGTGGCCCTGTCTTTGGTTCGTGTCCATTGCAAGGAGGTGCGACAAGAGAAGCTAGCAGGAATCAAGGTCGCCAACACCCATAAGCATGACTTCCGATCTTTTATGGAGACTTTCATCGCTGCAGCCACTCGAATCACCGACGGTGTTGACCTAGACGAGTTCGTCGAGCCTGCTAGTCCTCCTCCCGCGGAGTGAACAAACTCTTATGCCCCACCTTAAATTTGCCTCGGAATGCCGAGTGGTTTTTGTAACCGTTAAACTATTTCGGGCTGAATGCCCGAGTACTTCGATCTGTGGTCCGGAACCTTTAGGATTTATCTGAACTTGGTTTACCGTTGAATATCTTCATGAATCTCCTGTTGAGTGAATCCGTTCTTCATTCGAGACAACTTTTGTATTCGTAACGCAGCTCCGAAGGAGAGGGAAGCAGTCGACCCGTGCCTTGTCGCCCTTGCGGGTCGGCGACGGAGTGCGCATCGTATTTGTGGCGAAGCTCTCCGGGGGAAGGCGGCGGTCGACCCACACCTTGTTACTGTAGAGCGGGACGGAGCGCACATTGTATTTGTGGCGAAGCTCTCCAGGAGAAGGTGGCAGTCGACCCGCACCTCGTTACTGTAGAGCGGGATGAAGAGCGCATTGTATTTGTGGCGAATCTCCCCAGGAGAAGGTGGCAGTCGACCTTCCCCTCGCCGTCCTTGAGGATTGAGATGTGTTTCCTGCTTAGGCGAGTACTGGACTGCAGCTAAGCCCCCGAGTGGGAGGATTGCTCTCCACTCGGTAGGATTTTTCAAACTTAGGTGAGTACCTAACTGCAGCTAGGTCCTCAAGTGAGAGAACTTAGGCGAGTACTGGACTGCAGCTAAGCTCCCGAGTGGGAGGACTGCTCTCCACTCGGTAGGATTTTTTCAAACTTAGGCGAGCACCTGACTGCAGCTAGGTCCTCAAGTGAGAGAACTCAGGCGAGTACTGGACTGCAGCTAAGCCCCCGAGTGGGAGGACTGCTCTCCACTCGGTAGGATTTTTCAAACTTAGGCGAGTGTCGGACTGCAGCTAAGTCTCCGAGTGGGAAAACTTAGGCGAGTACTGGACAACAGCTAAGCCTCCGAGTGGGAGGACTGCTCTCCACTTGGTAGGATTTTTTCAAACTTAGGCGAGTACCTGACTGCAGCTAGGTCCTCAAGTGAGAGAACTTAGGCGAGTACTGGACTGCAGCTAAGCCCCTGAGTGGGAGGACTGCTCTCCATTCGGTAGGATTTTTCAAACTTAGGCGAGTACCTGACTGCAGCTAAGTCTCCGAGTGGGAAAACTTAGGCGAGTACTGGACTGCAGCTAAGCCCCCGAGTGGGAGGACTGCTCTCCACTCGGTAGGATTTTTTTCAAACTTAGGCGAGTACCTGACTGCAGCTAGGTCCTCAAGTGAGAGAACTTAGGCGAGTACTGGACTGCAGCTAAGCCCCCGAGTGGGAGGACTGCTCTCCACTCGGTAGGATTTTTTCAAACTTAGGCGAAACGGATTCGCAGCTAAGCCACCCACTGGGGGATTTCATTCGCAAACAAAAAAAATAACAATCACTGGGAAAATTGTAACGCTCTTGTCTTTGAAAAATAAACTACATGAGTTTTTTTTCTTATTACATCTCATCCGAGTGAGGATTCAAGTATAAAAGGGGCGGAGAAGCTCCGCATTCCAGGCTCGCGGCTCATCAATCTGGCGATCGACATTGTAGAGGTGGTATGCTCCATTGCGAAGGACTCTGGTGACTATGAAGGGGCCTTCCCAAGTGGGGCGAGTTTGTGTGGTTTCTGCTGATCCACTCGGAGGACTAAGTCTCCCTCTTGGAAGGCTCGACCCTTCACATTTCTGGCATGGAATCGACGCAAGTCTTGTTGGTAGACGGTCGATCGGATCATGGCCATTTCTCTTTCTTCTTCCAGGAGGTCGACTGCATCCTGTCGGGCTTGTTCTGCTTCATCTTCAGAGTAGAGCTCGACTCGGGGAGCGTTGTGAAGCAGGTCACTCGGCAAGACTGCCTCGGCTCCGTAGACCAGAAAGAATGGGGTTCTTCCGGTCGATCGGTTTGGGGTTGTCCTCAATTCCCAAAGGACTGATGGAAGCTCGTCGACCCATGCACCTGCTATGTGCTTCTATCACGCATCAACCGGGTTTCAGTCCTTTGAGAATTAGGCCGTTTGCCCTTTCTTCTTGCCCATTCGACTGGGGGTGAGCGACCGAAGCATAGTCGACTCGGGTACCCTGAGAGGCGCAAAAGGCCCTGAATTTGTCAGAATCGAAGTTTGACCCATTGTCAGTGATGATGCTGTGCGGAACTCCATATCTGAATATCAACCCTCTGACAAAACTGATAGCAGTGCAATCGTCAAGATTCTTGATAGGCTTGGCTTCAATCCATTTGGTGAACTTGTCGACTGCTACTAGCACATGAGTGAAGCCGCTCCTACCCGTTCTCAGTGGTCCAACCATGTCTAGCCCCCAAACAGCGAAGGGCCAGACGAGTGGAATGGTTTTCAGGGCTGACGCGGGCTTGTGCGACATATTGGAGTAATACTGACATCCTTCACACTTGTCGACTATCTCTTTTGCCATTTCATTGGCTTTTGGCCAGTAGAATCCCGCTCGGTATGATTTAGCCACAATGGTCCGAGAGGACGCATGGTGATCACAGGTCCCCGAGTGGATATCATCAAGGATCATCCGGCCTTCTTCTGGTGTAATACACCTTTGACTGACTCCAGTCACGCTTTCTTTATATAACTGTCCTTTTATGACTATAAAGGCCTTGGATCGTCGGACGATCTGTCGAGCCTCTTCTTCGTCCTCTGGGAGCTCTTTCCTTAGGATGTACGCAAGGTACGGTACTATCCAGTCGGGAGTGATGACCAAGACTTCCATGATCAGGTCGACTACAGCTCGAATTTCAACTTCAGTCGGATCCGTGGCGCTTTTTGGCTGCGGGGTCTCTTCACTGAAGGGATCCTCCTGAACTGATGGTATGTGAATGTGTTCCAAAAACACGTTGCTGGGGATGGATTCTCTTTTGGAACCTATTTTTTGCCAGATCATCAGCTGCTTGATTTTTCTGTCGGGGTATGTGGTGAAGCTCTAACCCCTCAAATTTTTTCTCCAGATTTCTCACGGCATTGCAATAACCAGTCATGGCTGGACTTCTGACGTCCCATTCCTTCATCACCTGATTAACCACTAAATCTGAGTCGCCATAGACCATGAGGCGACGGACGCCGAGTGAAATGGCCATGCGCAACCCATACAAAAGTGCTTCGTATTCTGCCTCGTTGTTGGAGGAATCAAAGTGGATTTGAAGAACATAACTGAGTTTATCTTCTCTGGGGGAGACCAACACTACTCCGGCACCGGAACCATTCAACATCTTGGAACCGTCGAAGAACATAGTCCAATGCTTTGAGTGAACCTGAGTCGGTAGCTGCTGTTCAATCCACTCGGCGACGAAATCTGCGATTGCCTGGGACTTAATAGCTTTCTTTGCTTCAAACTTGATATCTAGAGGAAGGAGTTCAATCGCCCATTTTGCCACTCGACCGGTTGCATCCCTGTTATGCAGGATCTCTGACAATGGAGCGTCGCTGACGACTGTAATGGAATGATCAGAGAAGTAATGAGCAACTTTCTTTGTGGTCATATAAATCCCGTATACAAGCTTCTGATAATGAGGATATCTTTGCTTCGACGGGGTCAAAACTTCAGAAATATAATATACTGGACGCTGAACTTTGAAGGCTTTTCCTTCTTCTTCCCGCTCGACCATAAGTACCGTACTGAAGACTTGTCCCGTGGCTGCAATGTAAAGCAGTAAAGGTTCCTTACTGATTGGGGCAGCAAGCACCGGCTGGGTGGAGAGCAGAGCTTTGAGTTCTGCAAACGCTGCATCAGCTTCAAGAGTCCACTCGAACTTGTCGGACTTCTTCATCAATCGGTAAAGGGGCAATGCCTTTTCACCGAGACGAGATATGAATCGACTTAAAGCGGCCAAGCAACCAGTAAGCTTCTGGACGTCGTGCACTTGCACAGGACTTTTCATTCGGAGTATAGTGCCACTTTTTCTGCATTGGCGTCGATTCCCTGTTCGGAAATGAGAAAACCGAGTAATTTTCCGCCAGGAACTCCGAATGTGCACTTTGATGGATTAAGCTTGATATCATACCTCCTGAGGTTGGCAAAGGTTTCAGCAAGGTCAGCCAGCAGGTCGGAACCCTTCTATGACTTGACCACAATATCATCCATATACGCCTCCACATTCCGACTGATTTGAGTGAGCAAACACTTCTGAATCATCCTCATGAATGTGGCCCCAGCATTCTTGAGGCCGAATGGCATGGTAACATAACAGAAGCACCCGAATGGAGTGATGAAAGCTGTTTTGATCTCATCAGGTCTATACAGACGGATCTGATGGTACCCGGAAGCACCCGAATCGACTATCTGATCGATGCGGGGGAGAGGAAAATGATCTTTCGGGCAGGCCCGATTGATATGTTTAAAGTCAATGCACATGCGAAGTGACTTGTCCTTCTTGGGGACCATAACAACGTTGGCGAGCCACTTGGAGTGGTAAATTTCTCGGATGAACTCCGCTGCTAAGAGCTGAGCCACCTCCTCGCCAATGGCCTTTCTCTTCTGGACGGCGGACCGCCGAAGATGTTCCTTGATAGGTTTTACTTTTGAGTCGACTCTCAGGCGATGCTCAGCCAGCTCCCTGGGAACACCTGGCATGTCAGAAGGCTTCCATGCGAAAATGTCCCAATTCTCACGGAGGAACTGGATGAGCACTTCTTCCTATTTGGAGTCGAGTGTTGTCGAGATATGAGTCGGAGCAGCGCCGGGATCGGTCGGGTGGATGTGAGCTGTCTTCGTATCGCCAGTCGACTGGAAAGCCGATTCTGCGGTGGGCTTCTTGGCTCGCAACAAATCACTCGGGTCTGCAGTCTTCTGGTATTCCTGCAACTCCACCACTGCCATCTGAGCATCAGTGATCTTCGAACCTTTCTGAAAACATTCTTCCGCTTTCTTCCGATTGCCTGTAATAGTGATCACACCTTTGGGGCCAGGCATCTTCAATTTGAGATACACATAACATGGTCGGGCCATGAAGTGTGCATAAGCCGGCCTGCCGAAAATAGCGTGGTAGGCACTCTGGAAGTCGACAACTTCAAATGTCAACTTTTCTTTGCGGTAATTCTTGGAATCACCGAAAACCACATCAAGAGCAATCTGGCCGAGTGATTCAGCCTTCTTCCCAGGAATGACTCCATGGAAACTCATGTTGCTGGCACTGAGTCTGGACATCGGAATGCCCATCCCTTTCAACGTCTCAGCATACAATATGTTTAAACCACTGCCACCATCCATCAAGACTTTGGTCAGTCGAGTGCCTTCAACCACCGGGTCGACCACCAGAGCTTGCCTCCCAGGGGTGGCAATATGCGTTGGGTGATCGGATTGGTCGAACATGATGGCAGTCTGAGACCATTTCAAATAACTTGGTGTCGCCGGAGCAACCATATTCACCTCTCGGTTGATGACTTTCAGTCGACTTTTGCTCTCAACATCAGCAAAAATCATCAGGGTGGAATTGACTTGGGGGTATCCATCATCGCTATCTTCTTTGTCCTCAACTTTGTCTGACTCCTTTTCTTTATCTTTGGGCTGCTTGCCCTGGAACTGCTGGATCAAGAGTCGACATTGTCGAGTGGTGTGTTTTGGGTAAATAAAATTACCCTCTTCATCTTTCTTGGTGTGGACGAGGCACGGCAAATCCAACACATCATTTCCGTCCTGGTCTTTAACTTTCTTGGGGTTCCAAGGTCACAGCCAAAGCTTCCCCAGGAGTAGCTGGCTCGGCTTTCCGCTTCTATTTCCGATTGGAATTTCCTCTGGTTTCTTGGGCGACTGACTTCAGCTTGCCACTCCGGAGTCAGTCTTCATCTTCTCCATTAGCGTACTTGGTGGCAATCTCCATCATTCCGTTCAGAGACATATCTCCAGTTTGACCGAATTTCAGATTCAGTTCTCTATACTTGACGCCTTCTTTAAAGGCACGACTGCTTGGTGGTCAGGCACATTCTCTACCGTGTGGTGCAACGTGATCCATCTCTGGATGTAATCCCTCAAGGTTTCATTCGGCTTCTACACGCAGGACCGCAGTTCCGTCAACCCTGCCGGTCGTTTGCATGTTCCTTCGAATGTGGTGACAAACACTCGGGCGAGATCTTCCCAAGTGTAAATGCTGCTGGGTGCTAACTGGTTCAGCCACGCTCTGGCCGAGCCCTCCAACATGAGAGGCAGGTGCTTCATGGCCACCTCATCATTGCCGCCGCCAATCTGGACAGACACTCGGTAGTCTTCAAGCCAAGTATCGGGCTTGGACTCGCTAGTGAACTTGCTGACTCCAGTCGCCAACCTAAAGTTGGGAGGAATCACAGCGGCCCTGATGGCCCTACTAAAGCACTCTAGCCCCGAAACATGTGCTCTGTGTTGGGGAACGTAGCATAGATTCAAAAGTTTCCTACGTGTCACCAAGATCTATCTATGGAGAAACCAGCAACGAGGGAAAGGAGAGTGCATCTACATACCCTTGTAGATCGCTAAGCGGAAGCGTTCAAGAGAACGGGGTTGAAGGAGTCGTACTCGTCGTGATCCAAATCACCGGAGATCCTAGTGCCGAACGGACGACACCTCCGCATTCAACACACGTATAGCCCGGTGACGTCTCCCATGCCTTGATCCAGCAAGGAGAGAGGGAGAGGTTGAGGAAGACTCCATCCAGCAGCAGCACGATGGCATGGTGGTGGTGGAGGAGCATGGCAATCTTGCAGGGCTTCGCCAAGCACCGCGGGAGAGGAGGAGGGAGAGAAGCAAGGCTGCGCCATGGAGAGGTCAGAACTCATCTGTTGGCAGCCCCAAAACCCTCAAGTATATATAGGGGAGAGGGAGGGGGTTGCGCCCCCTTTAGGGTTTCCACCCCAAGGGGTGCGGCAGTCCCAAACCCATCTATGGGTGGCGGCCACAAGGGGAGAAGGGGGAAGCGCACCTGGGGTGGGCCTTAGGGCCCATCTGCCCTAGGGTTTGCCCCCTTTCCCTCTTGGAGGCGCCTTGGGCCCTTGTGGGGGGCGCACCAGCCCACCTGGGGCTGGCCCCCTCCCACACTTGGCCCATGCAGCCCTCCCGGTACGTTACCGATAAAACCCGAAACTTTTCCGGTGACCAAAACAGGACTTCCCATATATAAATCTTTACCTCCGGACCATTCCGGAACTCCTCGTGACATCCGGGATCTCATCCGGGACTCCGAACAACATTCGGTAACCACATACAAACTTCCTTTATAACCCTAGCGTCATCGAACCTTAAGTGTGTAGACCCTACGGGTTCGGGAACCATGCAGACATGACCGAGACGTTCTCCGGTCAATAACCAACAGCGGGATCTGGATACCCATGTTGGCTCCCACATGTTCCACGATGATCTCATCGGATGAACCACGATGTCAAGGACTTAATCAATCCCGTATACAATTCCCTTTGTCTATCGGTACGATACTTGCCCGAGATTCGATCGTCGGTATCCCGATACCTTGTTCAATCTCGTTACCGGCAAGTCTCTTTACTCGTTCCGTAACACATCATCCCATGATCAACTCCTTGATCAAATTGTGCACATTATGATGATGTCCTACCGAGTGGGCCCAGAGATACCTCTCCGTCACACGGAGTGACAAATCCCAGTCTTGATTCATGCCAACCCAACAAACACTTTCGGAGATTCCTGTAGTGTACCTTTATAGCCACCCAGTTACGTTGTGACGTTTGGCACACCCAAAGCACTCCTACGGTATCCGGGAGTTGCACAATCTCATGGTCTAAGGAAATGATACTTGACATTAGAAAAGCTTTAGCATACGAACTACATGATCTTGTGCTAGGCTTAGGATTGGGTCTTGTCCATCACATCATTCTCCTAATGATGTGATCCCGTTATCAACGACATCCAATGTCCATGGTCAGGAAACCGTGACCATCTATTGATCAACGAGCTAGTCAACTAGAGGCTTACTAGGGACATGGTGTTGTCTATGTATCCACACATGTATCTGAGTTTCCTATCAATACAATTCTAGCATGGATAATAAACGATTATCATGAACAATGAAATATAATAATAATCAATTTATTATTGCCTCTAGGGCATATTTCCAACAGTCTCCCACTTGCACTAGAGTCAATAATCCAGTTCACATCGATATGTGATTAACACTCAAGATACCCAGTCAATAATCTAGTTCACATTACCATGTGATTAACACTCAATGAGTTCTGGGTTTGATCATGTTATGCTTGTGAGTGATGTTATAGTCAATGGGTCTGAACCTTTCAGATCCGTATGTACTTCGCAAATTTCTATGTCATCTTGTAGATGCAACTACTACGCTACATTTGGAGCTATTCCAAATAACTGTTCTACTATACGAATCCAGTTTACTACTCAGAATAATCTGGATTAGTGTCAAAGTTTGCATCGGCGTAACCCTTTATGACGAACTCTTTTACCACCTCCATAATCGAGAAAATTCCTTAGTCCACTAGTTACTAAGGATAACTTTGACCGCTATCCTGTGATCCATTCTTGGATCACTCTTGTACCCCTTGACTGACTCATGGCAAGGCATATTTCAGGTGCGGTACACAGCATAGCATACTGTAGAGCCTATTTCTTAAGCATAGGGGACGACCTTCGTCCTTTCTCTCTATTCTACCGTGGTCAAGCTTTAAGTCTTAACTTCATACCTTACAACTCAGGCAAGAACTCCTTCTTTGACTGATCCATCTTGAACACCTTCAAGATCATGTCAAGGTATGTGCTCATTTGAAAGTACCATCAAGCATTTTGATCTATCCTTATAGATCTTGATGCTCAATGTTCAAGTAGCTTAATCCAGGCTTTCCATTGAAAAACACATTCCAAATAACCCTATATGCCTTCCAGAAATTCTACGTCATTTCTGATCAACAATATGTCAACAACATATATTCATCAGAAATTCTATAGTGCTCCCACTCACTTCTTTGGAAATACAAGTTTCTCATAAACTTTGTATACACTCAAAATCTTTGATCATCTCATCAAAGCATACATTCCAACTCCGAGATGCTTACTCCAGTCCTCAGAAGGATTGCTGGAGCTTTGCATACTTATTAGCATCTTTCAGAATTGACAAAACCTTCCGGTTGTATCACATACAACCTTTCCTCAAGAAAATCGTCGAGGAAACAATGTTTTGACATCCCATCTGCAAGATTTCATAAATAATGTAGTAATCGTTAATTCCAACAGACTCTTAGCATCGCTACGAGTGAGAAAGTCTCACCGTAGTCAACTCCTTGAACTTTTCGGGAAACTTCTTAACGACAAGTCGAGCTTTCTTAATGGTGACATTTACCATCATTGTCCGTCTTCCTTTTAAAATCCATCTATACTCAACAGCCTTACGACCATCAAGTAGTTCTTCCAAAGTCTACACTTTGTTTTCATATATGGATCCTCTCTCGGATTATATGGCCTTGAGCCATTTTGGAATCCAGGCCCACCATCGCTTCTCCATAGCTCGTAGGTTCATTGTTGTCTAGCAACATGACTTCCAAGACAGGATTACGTACCACTCTGAAGTAGTACGCATCCTTGTCATCCCACGAGGTTTGGTAGTGACTTGATCTAAAGTTTCATGATCACTATCATAAGCTTCCACTTCAATTGGTGTAGGTGCCACAGGAACAACTCCCTGTGCCCTGCCACACACTAGTCGAAGAGACGGTTCAATAACCTCATCAAGTCTCCACCATCCTCCCACTCAATTCTTTCAAGAGAAACTTTTCCTCGAGAAAGGACCCGATTCTAGAAACAATCCCTTATTGCTTTCGGATCTGAGACAGGAGGTATACCCAACTGTTTTCGGTGTCCTATGAAGATGCATTTATCCGCTTTGGGTTCGAGCTTATCAGCCTGAAACTTTTTCACATAAGCGTCGCAGCCCCAAACTTTTAAGAAATGACATCTTAGGTTTCTCTAAACCATAGTTCATACGGTGTCATCTCATGGGAATTACATGGTGCCCTATTTAAAGTGAATGTGGTTGTCTCTAATGCCTAACCCATAAACTATCGTGGTAATTCGATAAGAGACATCATGGTATGCATCATATCCAATAGGGTGCAGTTATGATGTTCGGACACACCATCACCCTATGGTGTTCCAGGCTGTATCGGTTGTGAAATAATTTTCACAATGTCTTAATTCTGTGTCAAACTCGTAATTCAGATATTTATCTTTATGATCATATCATAGATATTTTATCCTTTTGTCATGACGATCTTTCAACTTCACACTGAAATTACTTGAACCTTTCAATAATTCAGACTCGTGATTCATCAAGTAAATGTACTCAACATCTACTCAAATCATTTGTGAAGTAAGAACATAACGATATCCACTACACACCTCAGCACTCATTGGACTGCACACATCAAAATGTATTACTTCCAACAAGTTGCTTTCTAGTTCCATTTTACTGAAAACGAGGCTTTCAGTCATCTTGCCCATGTGGTATGATTTGCATGTCTCAAGTGATTCAAAATCAAGTGAGTCCAAACGATCCATCTGTATAGAGTTTCCTCATGCATATCTACCAACAAACATGGTTCGCATGTCTCAATCCTTTCAAAAATGAGTGAGTCCAAAGATCCATCAACATGGAGCTTCTTCATGCGTTTTATACCGATATGACTTAAGTGGCAGTGCCACAAGTAGGTGGTACTATCATTACTATCCTATATCTTTTGGCATGAACATGTGTATCACTACGATCGAGATTCAATAAACCATTCATTTTAGGCGTAAGACCATTGAAGGTATTATTCAAATAAACAGAGTAACCATTATTCTCCTTAAATGAATAACCGTATTGCGATAGACGTAATCCAATCATGTCTATGCTCAACGCAAACATCAACTAACAATTATTTAGGTTTTAATACCAATCTCGATGGTAGAGGGAGCGTACGATATTTGATCAATCTTGGAAATACTTCCAACACATATCGTCATCTCACCTTTAGCTAGTCTCCGTTTATTCCGTAGCTTTTATTTCGAGTTACTAATACTTAGCAACCGAACCGGTATCTAATACCCTGGTGCTATTAGGAGTACTAGTAAAGTACACATTATAATGCATATCCAATATACTTCTGTCGACCTTGCCAGCCTTCTCATCTACCAAGTATCTAGGGTAATTCTGCTCCAGTGGTTGTTCCCATTTATTACAGAAGCACTTAGTCTCGGGCTTGGGTTCAACTTTGGGTTTCTTCACTTGAGCAACAACTGACTTATCGTTTCATGAAGTATCCCTTTCTTGCCCTTGCCCTTCTTGAAACTAGTGGTTTCACCAACCATCAACAATTGATGCTCCTTCTTGATTTCTACTTTTGTGGTGTCAAACATCATGAATATCTCAAGGATCATCATATATATCCCTGATATATTATAGTTCATCACGAAGCTCTAGCATCTTGGTGGTAATGACTTCGGAGAAACATCACTATATCATCTGGAAGATCAACTCCCACTCGATTCAAATGATTGTTGTACTCAGACAATCTGAGCACAAGCTCAACAATTGAGCTTTTCTCCCTTAATTTGCAGGCTAAGAAAATCGTCGGAGGTCTTATACCTCTTGACGTGGGCACGAGCCTGAAATCCCAATTTCAGCCCTCGAAACATCTCATATGTTTTGCGACATTTTAAAACGTCTTCGGTGCCTCAACTCTAAACCGTTTAACTGAACTATCACGTAGTTATCAAAATGTGTATGTCAGATGTTTGCAACATCCACAGACGACGTTCGAGGTTCAGCACACTGAGCGGTGCATTAAGGACATAAGCCTTTTACTGTCTGCATAATTGCTACTATTAACTTTCAACTAATTTTTCTCTAGGAACATATCTAAACAGTAGAACTAAAGCGCGAGCTATGACATAATTTGCAAAATCCTTTGGACTATGTTCAGGATAAATAAGTTCATCTTATGAACTCCCACTCAGATAGACATCCCTCTAGTCATCTAAGTGATTACATGATCCGAGTCAACTAGGCCGTGTCCGATCATCACGTGAGACGGACTAGTCATCATTGGTGGACATCTTCATGTTGATCGTATCTTCTATACGACTCATGCTCGACCTTTCGGTCTCTTGTGTTCCGAGGCCATGTCTGTACATGCTAGGCTCGTCAAGTCAACCTAAGTGTTTTGCATGTGTTCCGAGGCCATGTCTGTACATGCTAGGCTCGTCAACACCTGTTGTATTCGAACGTAAGAATCTATCACACCCGATCATCACGTGGTGCTTCGAAACGACGAACTTTCGCAACGGTGCATAGTTAGGGGGAACACTTTCTTGAAATTTTAATGAGGGATCATCTTATTTACTACCGTCGTTCTAAGCAAATAAGATGTATAAACATCATAAACATCACATGCAATCAAAGAGTGACATGATATGGCCAATATCATATTGCTCCTTTTGATCTCCATCTTCGGGGCTCCATGATCATCATCGTCACCGGCATGACACCATGATCTCCATCATCATGATCTCCATCATCGTGTCTCCATGAAGTTGTCTCACCAACTTATTACGTCTACTACTACTGCTAACGATTAGCAATAAAGTAAAGTAATTACATGACGTTTATGTTGACACGCAGGTCATAAATAAATTAAGACAACTCCTATGGCTCCTGCCGATTGTCATACTCATCGACATGCAAGTCGTGATTCCTATTACAAGAACATAATCAATCTCATACATCACATATCATTCATCACATTCTTCTTGGCCATATCACATCACATAGCATACCCTGCAAAAACAAGTTAGACGTCCTCTAATTGTTGTTTGCATGTTTTACGTGGCTGCTACGGGTTTCTAGCAAGAACGTTTCTTACCTACGCAAAAACCACAACGTGATATGCCAATTGCTATTTACCCTTCATAAGGACCCTTTTCATCGAATCCGATCCGACTAAAGTGGGAGAGACAGACACCCGCTAGCCACCTTATGCAACTAGTGCATGTCAGTCGGTGGAACCAGTCTCACGTAAGAGTACGTGTAAGGTCGGTCCGGGCCGCTTCATCCCATAATGCAGCCGAATCAAGATTGGACTAGTAACGGTAAGCATATTGAACAAAATCAACGCCCACAACTACTTTGTGTTCTACTCGTGCATAGAATCTACGCAATAGACCTAGCTCATGATGCCACTGTTGGGGAACGTAGCAGAAATTCAAAATTTTCCTACGTGTCACCAAGATCTATCTATGGAGAAACCAGCAACGAGGGAAAGGAGAGTGCATCTACATACCCTTGTAGATCGCTAAGCGGAAGCGTTCAAGAGAACGGGGTTGAAGGAGTCGTACTCGTCGTGATCCAAATCACCGGAGATCCTAGTGCCGAACGGACGGCACCTCCGCGTTCAACACACGTACAACCTGGTGACGTCTCCCATGCCTTGATCCAGCAAGGAGAGAGGGAGAGGTTGAGGAAGACTCCACCCAGCAGCAGCACGACAGCGTGGTGGTGGTGGAGGAGCGTGGCAATCCTGTAGGGCTTTGCCAAGCACCGCGGGAGAGGAGGAGGGAGAGAAGCAGGGCTGCACCATGGAGAGGTCAGAACTCATCTGTTGGCAGCCCCAAAACCCTCAAGTATATATAGGGGAGAGGGAGGTGGTTGCGCCCCCTTTAGGGTTTCCACCCCAAGGGGTGCGGCAGCCCCAAACCCATCTATGGGTGGCGGCCACAAGGGGAGAAGGGGGAGGCGCACCTAGGGTGGGCCTTAGGGCCCATCTCCCCTAGGGTTTGCCCCCTTTCCCTCTTGGAGGCGCCTTGGGCCCTTGTGGGGGGGCGCACCAGCCCACCTGGGGCTGGCCCCCTCCCACACTTGGCCCATGCAGCCCTCCGGGGCCGGTGGCCCCACTTGGTGGATCCCCGGGACCCTCCCGGTGGTCCCGGTATGTTACCAATAAAACCCGAAACTTTTCCGATGACCAAAACAGGACTTCCCATATATAAATCTTTACCTCCGGACCATTCCGGAACTCCTCGTGACGTCCGGGATCTCATCCGGGACTTCAAACAACATTCGGTAACCACATACAAACTTCCTTTATAACCCTAGCGCCATCGAACCTTAAGTGTGTAGACCCTACGGGTTCGGGAACCATGCAGACATGACCGAGACATTCTCCGGTCAATAACCAATAGCGGGATCTGGATACCCATGTTGGCTCCCACATGTTCCACAATGATCTCATCGGATGAACCACGATGTCAAGGACTTAATCAGTCCCGTATACAATTCCCTTTGTCTATCGGTACATGAAGGATATATGCCCTAGAGGCAATAATAAAGTTATTATTTATTTCCTTATTTCATGATAAATGTTTATTATTCATGCTAGAATTGTATTAACCGGAAACATAATACATGTGTGAATACATAGACAAACAGAGTGTCACTAGTATGCCTCTACTTGACTAGCTCGTTAATCAAAGATGGTTATGTTTCCTAACCATGGACAAAGAGTTGTTATTTGATTAACGGGATCACATCATTAGGTGAATGATCTGATTGACATGACCCATTCCATTAGCTTAGCACCCGATCGTTTAGTATGTTGCTATTGCTTTCTTCATGACTTATACATTTTCCTATGACTATGAGATTATGCAACTCCCGTTTACCGGAGGAACACTTTGTGTGCTACCAAACGTCACAACGTAACTGGGTGATTATAAAGGAGCTCTACAGGTGTCTCCAAAGGTACATGTTGGGTTGGCATATTTCGAGATTAGGATTTGTCACTCCGATTGTCGGAGAGGTATCTCTGGGCCCTCTCGGTAATGCACATCACTTAAGCCTTGCAATCATTGCAGCTAATGAGTTAGTTGCGGGATGATGTATTACGGAATGAGTAAAGAGACTTGCCGGTAACAAGATTGAACTAGGTATTGGATACTGACGATCGAATCTCGGGCAAGTAACATACCAATGACAAAAGGAACAACGTATGTTGTTATGCGGTCTGACTGCTAAAGATCTTCATAGAATATGTAGGAGCCAATATGGGCATCCAGGTCCCGCTATTGGTTATTGACCGGAGACGTGTCTCGGTCATGTCTACATTGTTCTCGAACCGTAGGGTCCGCACGTTTAATGTTATGATGACAGTTATTATGAGTTTATGCATTTTGATGTACTGAAGTTAGTTCGGAGTCCCGGATGTGATCACGGACATGACGAGGACTCTCAAAATGGTCGAGACATAAAGATTGATATATTGGATGACTATATTCGGACACCGGAAGCGTTCCGGTGAAGTTTCGGATAAAACCGGAGCACCGGGGGGTTACCGGAACCCCCCGGGGGGTTAATGGGCCTCATGGGCCTAAAGTGGAGAAGAGGAAGGGGCTGCCAGGGCAGGCCGCGCGCCCTCTCTTCTCCTAGTCCGAATTGGACTAGGAGGAAGGGGCGGCGCCCCCCTCTTTCCCTCTCTTCTCCCACCTCTCCTAATTGGACAAGGAAAAGGGGGGGAAGTCCTACTCCCGGTAGGAGTAAGACTCCTCCTGCGCGCCACCATAGGGCCGGCCGAACCCCCCCCCCCCCCTTGGATCCTTTATATACGGAGGCAAGGGGGCACCCTAGGACACACTATTGATCAACGTGATCGTTCCTTAGCCGTGTGTGGTGCCCCCTTCCACCATATTCCACCTTGGTCATATCGTTGTAGTGCTTAGGCGAAGCCCTGCGTCGGTAGAACATCATCATCGTCACCACGCCGTTGTGCTGACGGAACTCATCCCTGAAGCTTTGCTGGATCGGAGCCCGGGGAGCGTCATCGAGTTGTACATGTGCTAAGAACTCGGAAGTGCCAGAGTAACGGTGCTTGGATCGGTCGGATCGGGAAGACGTACGACTACTTCCTCTACGTTGCGTTAACGCTTCCGCTTCGGTCTATGAGGGTACGTAGACAACACTCTCCCCTCTCGTTGCTATGCATCATCATGATCTTGCGTGTGCGTAGGAATTTTTTTGAAATTACTACTTTCCCCAACAGTGGTATCAGAGCCTAGGTTTTATGGTTTGATGTTATATGAACGAGTAGAACACAAGTGAGTTGTGGGCGATATAAGTCACACTGCCTACCAGCATGTCATACTTTGGTTCGGCGGTATTGTTGGATGAAGCGGCCCGGACTGACATTACGCGTACGCTTACGCGAGACCGGTTCTCCCGACGTGCTTTGCACAAAGGTGGCTTGCGGGTGACTGTTTCTACAACTTTAGTTGAACCGAGTGTGGCTACGCCCGGTCCTTGCGATGGTTAAAACGGCATCAACTTGACAAACTATCATTGTGGTTTTGATGCGTAGGTAAGATTGGTTCTTGCTTAAGCCCGTAGCAGCCACGTAAAACTTGCAACAAACAAAGTAGAGGACGTCTAACTTGTTTTTGCAGGGCATGTTGTGATGTGATATGGTCAAGACATGATGCTAAATTTTATTGTATGAGATGATCATGTTTTCTAACCGAGTTATCGGCAACTGGCAGGAGCCATATAGTTGTTGCTTTATTGTATGCAATG
This sequence comes from Triticum monococcum, assembly GCA_034509565.1. NCBI lineage: Eukaryota > Viridiplantae > Streptophyta > Magnoliopsida > Poales > Poaceae > Triticum > Triticum monococcum. The sequence continues at coordinate 37,031,374 of CM067842.1, forward strand.
CAATCGCGCTGTAATGCTTTACTTTATCACTAAGCGGTAGCGATAGTCGTGGAAGCATAAAAGTGGCGAGACGACAACGATGCTGCGATGGAGATCAAGGTGTCGCGCCAGTGACGATGGTGATCATGACGGTGCTTCGGAGATGGAGATCACAAGCACAAGATGATGATGGCCATATCATATCACTTATATTGATTGCATGTGATGTTTATGTTTTATGCATCTTGTCTTGCTTTGATTGACGGTAGCATTATAAGATGATCTCTCACTAAATTATCAAGAAGTGTTCTCCCTGAGTATGCACCGTTGCCAAAGTTCGTCATGCCCAGACACCACGTGATGATCGGGTGTGATAAGCTCTACGTCCATCTACAACGAGTGCAAGCCAGTTTTGCACACGCAGAATACTCAGGTTAAACTTGACGAGCCTAGCATATGCATATATGGCCTCGGAACACGGAGACCGAAAGGTCGAGCGTGAATCATATAGTAGATATGATCAACATAATGATGTTCACCATTGAAAACTAATCCATTTCACGTGATGATCGGTTATGGTTTAGTTGATTTGGATCACGTGATCACTTGGAGGATTAGAGGGATGTCTATCCAAGTGGGAGTTCTTAAGTAATATGATTAATTGAACTTAAATTTATCATGAACTTAGTCCTGGTCGTATTAGCATATCTATGTTGTAGATCAATAGCTCGCGTTGTTGCTTCCCTATGTTTGTTTTGATATGTTCCTAGAGAAAAACTACATTGAAAGATGTTAGTAGCAATGATGCGGATTGGATCCATGATCTGAGGTTTATCCTCATTGCTGCACGGAGGAATTATGTCCTTGATGCACCGCTAGGTGACAGACCTATTGCAGGAGCAGATGCTGACGTTATGAACGTTTGGCTAGCTAAATATGATGACTACTTGATAGTTTAGTGCACCATGCTTAACGGCTTAGAATCGGGACTTCAAAGATGTTTTGAATGTCATGGACCATATGAGATGTTCCAGGAGTTGAAGTTAGTATTTCAAGAAAATACCCGAGTTGAGAGATATGAAGTCTCCAACAAGTTCTATAGCTAAAAGATGGAGGAGAATCGCTCAACTAGTGAGCATGTGCTCAGATTGTCTGGGTACTACAATCGCTTGAATCAAGTGGGAGTTAATCTTCCAGATAAGATAGTGATTGACAGAATTCTCTAGTCACCATCACCAAGTTAATAGAACTTCGTGATGAACTATAGTATGCAAGGGATGATGAAAATGACTCCCGAGCTTTTCATGATGATGAAATCGATGAAGGTAGAAATCAAGAAAGAGCATCAAGTGTTGATGGTTGACAAGACCACTAGTTTCAAGAAAAGGGCAGAGGGAAGAAGGGGAACTTCAAAAAGAACAGCAAGCAAGTTGCTGCTCAAAGTAAAGAAGCCCAAGTCTGGTCCTAAGCCTGAGACTAAGTGCTTCTACTGCAAAGGGACTGGTCACTGGAAGCGGAACTACGCCAAGTGATTGGCGGATAAGAAGGATGGCAATGTGAACATAAGTATATTTGATATACATGTTATTGATGTGTACTTTACTAGTGTTTATAGCAACCCCTCAGTATTTGATACTAGTTCAGTTGCTAAGATTAGTAACTCGAAACGGGAGTTGCAGAATAAACAGAGACTAGTTAAGGGTGAAGTGACGATGTGTGTTGGAAGTGGTTCCAAGATTGATATGATCATCATCGCACACTCCCTATAAATTCGGGATTAGTGTTGAACCTAAATAAGTGTTATTTGGTGTTTACGTTGAGCATGAATATGATTTGATCATGTTTATTGTAATACGGTTATTCATTTAAGTAAGAGAATAAATTGTTGTTCTGTTTACATGAATAAAACCTTATATGGTTACACACCCAATGAAAATAGTTCATTGGATCTCGATCATAGTGATACACATAATCATAATATTGAAACCAAAAGATGCAAAGTTAATAATGATAGTGCAACTTATTTGTAGCACTGCCGTTTAGGTCATATTGGTGTAAAGCGCATGAAGAAACTCCATGCTGATGGGCTTTTGGAATCACTTGATTATGAATCAGTTGATGCTTGCGAACCATGCCTCATGGGCAAGATGACTAAGACTCTGTTCTTCGGAACAATGGAACGAGCAACAGATTTGTTGGAAATCATACATACTGATGTATGTGGTCCGATGAATATTGAGGCTCGCGATAGGTATTATTATTTTCTGATCTTCACAGATGATTTGAGCAGATATGAGTATATCTACTTGATGAAACATAAGTCTGAAACATTTGAAAAGTTCAAAGAATTTCAGAGTGAAGTGGAGAATCATCGTAACAAGAAAATAAGGCTTCTACGATCTGATCGCGGAGACAAATATTTGAGTTACGAGTTTGGTCTTCAATTAAAACAATGTGGAATAGTTTCACAAATTCGTGCCACCCGGAACACCACAGCATAATGGTGTGTCCGAACGTCATAGCCATACTTTATTAGATATAGTGCAAATCTATGATGTTTCTTACCGATTTACCACTATCGTTTTTGAGGTTATGCATTAAAGACAGCTGCATTCACGTTAAAAAAAGGGGCACCATCTATGTCCGTTGAGACGACACAATCTGAACTGTGGTTTAGCAAGAAACCAAAGTTGTCGTTTCTTAAAGTTTGGGATTGTGATGCGTATATGAAAAGGTTTCATCCTGATAAGCTCAAAACCAAATCGGAGAAATATGTCTTCATAGGATACCCAAAGGAGACTATTGGGTACACCTTCTATCACAGATCCGAAGGCAAGACATTCGTTGCTAAGAATGGATTCTTTCCAGAGAAGGAGTTTCTCTCAAAAGAAGTGAGTGGGAGGAAAGTAGAAAACTTGATAAGGTAATTGTACCTTCTCCCTTATTGGAAAGTAGTTCATCACAAAAACTGTTCTTGTGACTACTACACCAATTAGTGAGGAAGCTAATGATGATGATCATGTAACTTCAGATCAAGTTACTACCGACTCTCGTAGGTAAACCAGAGTGAGATCCGCACCAGAGTGGTATGGTAATCCTGTTCTGGAAGTCATGTTACTAGACCATGACGAACTTGCGAACTATGAGGAAGCGATGATGAGCCCACATTCCGCGAAATGGTTTGAGGCCATGAAATCCGAGATATGATCCATGTATGAGAACAAAGTTTGGACTTTGGTTGACTTGCCCGATGATCGGCGAGCAATTGAGAATAAATGGATCTTTAAGAGGAAGACGGACACCGATAGTAGGGTTACTATCCACAAAGCTAGACTTGTCGAAAAAGGTTTTTGACAAAGTTCAAGGTGTTGACTACGATGAGAGTTTCTCACTCGTATCTATGCTTGAGTCTGTCCGAATCATGTTAGCAATTGCCGCATTTTATGAAATCTGGCAAATGGATAAACAAAACTGCATTCCTTAATGCATTTATTAAAGAAGAGTTGTATACGATGCAACTAGAAGGTTTTGTCAATCCTAAAGGTGTTAACAAAATATGCAAGCTCCAGCGATCCATCAATGGACTGGTGCAAGCATCTGTGAGTTGGAATATACGCTTTGATAGGCTAATCGAAGCATATAGTTTTATACAGACTTGCAGTGAAGCCTGTATTTACAAGAAAGTGAGTGGGAGCACTACAACATTTCTGATAAGTATATGTGAATGACATATTGTTGATCGGAAATAATGTAGAATTATTCTGCAAAGCATAAAGGAGTGTTTGAAAGGAGTTTTTCAAAGAAAGACCTCGGTGAAGCTGCTTACATATTAAGCATCAAGATCTATAGAGATAGATCAAGACGCTTGATAAGATTTTTCAATGAGTACATACCTTGACAAGATTTTGAAGTAGTTCAAAATGGATCAAGCAAAGAAAGGGTTCTTGCCTGTGTTACAAGGTGTGAAGTTGAGTAAGACTCAAAGCCCGACCACGGCAGAAGATAGAAAGAGAATGAAAGTCATTCCCTATGCCTCAGTCATAGGTTCTATAATGTATGCCATGCTGTGTACCAGATCTATTGTATACCATACACTGTGTTAAGAAAGGGAGTACAATAATGATCTAGGAGTAGATCAATGGACGGCGGTCAAAATTATCCTTACTAGAATAAGGATATGTTTCTCGATTACCGAGGTGAAAAAAGGTTCGTCGTAAAGGGTTACGTCGATGCAAGTTTTGACACTGATCCAGATGAATCTAAGTCTCAATCTGGATACATATTGAAAGTGGGAGCAATTAGCTAGAGTAGCTCCATGCAGAGCATTGTTGACATAGAAATTTGCAAAATACATGCGGATCCGAATGTGGCAGACCCGTTGACTAAACTTCTCTCACAAGAAAAACATGATCACACCTTAGTACTCTTTGGGTGTTAATCACATAAGCGATGTGAACTAGCTTACTGAATCTAGTAAACCCTTTGGGTGTTGGTCACATGGCGATGTGAACTATGGGTGTTAATCACATGATGATGTGAACTATTGATGTTAATCACATGGTGATGTGATCTAGATTATTGACTCTAGTGCAAGTGGGAGACTGAAGGATATAGGCCCTAGAGGCAATAATAAAGCTATTATTTATTTCCTTATTTCATGATAAATGTTTATTATTCATGCTAGAATTGTATTAACTGGAAACAAAATACATGTGTGAATACATAGACAAACAGAGTGTCACTAGTATGCCTCTACTTCACTAGCTCGTTAATCAAAGATGGTTATGTTTCCTAACCATGGAAAGAGTTGCTATTTGATTAACGGGATCACATCATTAGGTGAATGATCTGATTGACATGACCTATTCCATTAGCTTAGCACCCGATCGTTTAGGATGTTGCTATTGCTTTCTTCATGACTTATACATGTTCCTATGAATATGAGATTATGCAACTCCTGTTTGCCGGAGGAACACTTTGTGTGCTACCAAACGTCACAACGTAACTGGGTGATTATAAAGGAGCTCTATAGGTGTCTCCAAAGTTACATGTTGGGTTGGCGTATTTCGAGATTAGGATTTGTCACTCCGATTGTCAGAGAGGTATCTCTGGGCCCTCTCGGTAATGCACATCACTTAAGCCTTGCAAGCATTGTAGCTAATGAGTTAGTTGCGGGATGATGTATTACGGAATGAGTAAAGAGACTTGTCGGTAACGAGATTGAACTAGGTATTGGATACCGACGATCGAATCTCGGGCAAGTAACATACCGATGACAAAAGGAACAACGTATGTTCTTATGCGGTCTGACCGATAAAGATCTTCGTACAATATGTCGGAGCCAATATGGGCATCCAGGTCCCGCTATTGGTTATTGACCGGAGACGTGTCTCGGTCATGTCTACATTGTTCTCGAACCGTAGGGTCCGCACGCTTAACATTATGATGACAGTTATTATGAGTTTATGCATTTTGATGTACCGAAGTTAGTTCGGAGTCCCGGATGTGATCACGGACATGACGAGGAGTCTCAAAATGGTCGAGACATAAAGATTGATATATTGGATGACTATATTCGGACACCGGAAGCGTTCCAGTGAAGTTTCGGATAAAACCGGAGCACCGGGGGGTTACCGGAACCCCCCGGGGGGTTAATGGGCCTCATGGGCCTAAAGTGGAGAAGAGGAAGGGGCTGCCAGGGCAGGCCGCACGCCCCTCTTCCCCTAGTCCGAATTGGACTAGGAGGGAGGGGCGGCGCCCCCCTCTTTCCCTCTCTTCTCCCACCTCTCCTAATTGGACAAGGAAAAGGGGGGGGAGTCCTACTCCCGGTAGGAGTAGGACTCCTCCTGCGCGCCACCACAGGGCCGGCCGAGCCCCCCCCCCCTTGGATCCTTTATATACGGAGGCAGGGGGCACCCTAGGACACACTATTGATCAACATGATCGTTCCTTAGCCGTGTGCGGTGCCCCCTTCCACCATATTCCACCTCGGTCATATCGTTGTAGTGCTTAGGCGAAGCCGTGCGTCGCTAGAACATCATCATCGTCACCACGCAGTTGTGCTGACGGAACTCATCCCTGAATCTTTGCTGGATCAGAGCCCGGGGAGCGTCATCGAGTTGTACGTGTGCTAAGAACTCGGAGGTGCCGGAGTAACGGTGCTTGGATCGGTCGGATCGGGAAGACGTACGACTACTTCCTCTATGTTGCGTCGACGCTTCCGCTTCGGTCTACGAGGGTACGTAGACAACACTCTCCCCTCTCGTTGCTATGCATCACCATGATCTTGCGTGTGCGTAGGAATTTTTTTGAAATTACTATGTTCCCCAACAGTACGATACTTGCCCGAGATTCGATCGTCGGTATCCCGATACCTTGTTCAATCTCGTTACCGGCAAGTCTCTTTACTCGTTCCGTAACACATCATCCCGTGATCAACTCCTTGATCACATTGTGCACATTATGATGATGTCCTACCGAGTGGGCCCAGAGATACCTCTCCGTCACACGGAGTGACAAATCCCAGTCTTGATTCGTGCCAACCAAACAGACACTTTTGGAGATACCTGTAGTGTACCTTTATAGCCACCCAGTTACGTTGTGACGTTTGGCACACCCAAAGCACTCCTACGGTATCTGGGAGTTGCACAATCTCATGGTCTAAGGAAATGATACTTGACATTAGAAAAGCTTTAGCATACGAACTACATGATCTTGTGCTAGGCTTTGGATTGGGTCTTGTCCATCACATCATTCTCCTAATGATGTGATCCCGTTATCAACGACATCCAATGTCCATGGTCAGGAAACCGTGACCATCTATTGATCAACGAGCTAGTCAACTAGAGGCTTACTAGGGACATGGTGTTGTCTATGTATCCACACATGTATCTGAGTTTCCTATCAATACAATTCTAGCATGGATAAGAAATGATTATCATGAACAAAGAAATATAATAATAATCAATTTATTATTGCCTCTAGGGCATATTTCCAAAACTCTGCTGCTGGTAGGAGCATCTCTGTCGTGTCCTTCCCGGTGAGCTCTGTTCCTGTCAACCAAACCTTGAATGACAATGGATCTCGCATCGAAGCCTGGCTCCCTGGAGTCGACTGGAATCCTTTGCCCAACACTACGAGGGCGCCTAACATCCCGTTGTCGAGGCGCATACGACCCGCTCCTCGGGGGAGGGGTGGGCACTCGACGTCGATCATCACGATCGAATCGGTGATCATATTGCTCATGGTTACCATGCTGATTATGCCGGTCCCCACGTCCTTCACGCCTCGGGGGAGATCTTGGGCTATGAGCCGATTGTACTGTGTCTGCGGCAACGGATCTACTGTGAATCATGTTCCGCGACTGAGAAACAGCAGAATTCTGGTCTCCTGCTACCCAGAGCAACGCTCTGATCTGCAGCAAGCCTCTGCCAGCCTCCGACTGGGAAGGCTGAATCGACTCTGCTATGCGGGCTGCAGCTGCTAAATTCTGAATCGGAGTTCGATATACCTACGGGGGCGGGAAGAGCTGACGTCGACTGGATTCAGGAACCCGTTGTCGCGCACGCTCGTCGAGTGCTCGCTGGAGGTTCTCCAGTCGAGTGCGCTCGGCCAAGTTTGCCAGGCGCGCGTCCTCCAAGGCGCGAGCCTCGGGGGTTTCTCCAATGATAGGAGTGTGTAATGCATCCATGTTCCGGCGGCGAAGTTCTTCTCTCTGCAGCAACGTGAGAGGCTCGGGAAGATATTCCTCATGAGGATGCGACGGGTCGCCTCCACCCACGCCTCCGTCGGTGCGGGGAAAACCGGGAGGACTGGGAGGTCCATTGACCATCAGAACCTCCGCCGCCGGATTGCTGCTGTCGCACTCGGATGCGGTCTCTGCGGAGCCGGTCGACAGGTCGAACAGGCCGTAGAGGGATTCGTCGGGCTCGATCGCCGCGACTTGAGGGGTGGCCAACTGGCGTACCATCGCGTGTCTCACCCACCGCTGGAGTCTCGACCGACCAGAGCGCTTGCGCCGGCGGGAAACTGGGTGGGAGGACAAGACAGGAGCTGACCGGTAGGGGGTCAACGGTTGCCGCAGGAGAACGCCACGGACGCATGCGCTAAAGTGCGTTGCCCCACAGACATGGAGTGCATCCACATCGAGCGGAGCCTCCTGAAGCCACGCGGAGTCGTCGGCGATGAACGTGAGCGCGCCGAGACGGATCTCGCGGCCCTCCACCAAAACTTTGCCGGAAACCATGATGATTCGGGTCGGAAAAGATCGCAACTCCTCCAACAAAACGCTAAAACACCTGCCCCACGGTGGGCGCCAATTGTCGTGGTTGTAAGTCTGACAGTGATGTAGGGGGGTAAGTATGGAGAGACAAGACCTTAGCTATAGAGGAGTTGTAGGAACGCAAGATTTAGGAGTTCAGGCCCTTCTCGGAAGAAGTAATAGCCCTACGTCTCGGAGCCCGGAGGCGGTCGACTGGATTATGCGTGTGTGAATTACAGGCGTGCAAACCCTTTACACTGAGGAGGGGGTGGCTTATATAGAGTTCGCCAGACCCCTCCCGCCCTCAGTTATGCAGGGTTTCAAATACATTAAGGTCGGAGGTTACTGGTAACGCCCCTAATAAAGTGCTATGATGACCATAAAATCTACTTAATGACCGACCGTTAGTGTGCGAAGTGACTTTAGGTCTCTTGACCGTCGAGTGGTTGGGTCTTGGTCGAGTGGTCGCTTCTTGGTCGAGTGTCTTCGAGTCTGTCGAGTGGAATACCTCCAAGTCAATTGAAAGGTGATTTCTCCTAGAGATGTCCTTGGGTAGGGCGGTTAGGACAGGTCCATGACCCTACCCTAGGTACATAGCTTCATCATCCCACTCATCATAAAGTTTTCTAGGGATAGAAACTTCCAATTCAAGTTTTTCTTCATAAGATTGCATCAAGGCATCAACGATATGTTTAGTAAATGCTTTATTTTGACTATAAGCATGAGGAGATTTTAGCACGGATGGCAACAAGGAAATACAATCAATCAAAGAGAAATTTTCATAATTAAATTCCTTGAAATCCATAATAGTAGGTTTAGCAACATCTAGGCTATTAATTTCTTCAATCCCACTTTTATCAAATGTAGCATCAAGATCAACAAATTCCGAATTCTTAGAACGCCTTCTAGGTAAAGGTGGATCATATTCAGTCCCATCTGTCACAGCCCTAGCTTAGTCTAGCCTATCCTTGCATAACCTCCATGCATCATGTTTACTTTTCCTCAGAAAGTTGAAATGGGGATGGCAGAAACCCCAGCACCACTTAATCCAACTAGGGTTACTAAAATATTTTTTTCAATGTTCCTCAAATGCCCTTCAAAAATGCTCATCATCTTTGTCTTTGTCTAAAACCCTTGACAAAAATGGTTCACATTTTTCTAGGACCGCATTGGGTCACTGAATTAAATCTTATGCTATCTGAATTTGGGCACTTAAATAATATAAAATATTTAAAATACCCAAATAATCCCAAACCAAAATGTTCCATGTTTGATATTTTCTAAACATTGGGCATGCACAGTTTGGTGATTTTTGAAAGTGCCTAGATATTTTAGTTATGCCACAAACTTACAGAACAAAAGAAAAATAGAAATAATTAGAAAAGGGAGAGAGAGAAAGGATCCAGCCACTTACCTGTCACAGCCCACCTGGTAGCCCACTGGCCGGCCCAGCACCGTGCTGGCCCGTGCCAGTCATCGCCTACCTCTGCCAGTAGGCAGAGGAGGGACACGGAGCACGCGCCCGAGCTCGCCACGCAGCTCCCTGGCCGCCTGCCTCGCTTGGACAGCGCGGCGACGCCTCGAAGCCACTCGTCGGCGCCGCCCCGACCCCGCCGACACCCCATTCCTCCCCCTTGCTGTGATGGCCTGGCTTATTAGGGATGATAGACTACTCATATCAATAAGGAATTCCTTCTTCTCCGGGAGCCCATTCAGACAGAACTTCAAAGTTAAGCGTGCTCAGCCTGGAGTAGTGTCAGGATGGGTGACCGACCAGGAAGTTGCTCCCGGGTGCGCACGAGTGAGGACAAAGTGCACAGAAAAGACTAGTATTGATCTGTGGGGCCAGTCTAGATCCTGTCAGGAGTAACGACCATCGGCGGGTGTGTCCGGGGCGTTACAAGTTGGTATCAGAGCCGACCCTCGCGGTTACACAGATGGTTGCGGACAGGTGCGTGGTCATGTTGTTCATGACGTTTGTGACCCGTCGTGGCACCCGGCATGGCACATGTACCGGACTGGAAGCACAAACGTTTGTGCCAAGAGGGAACGTTCATGTGGCCCGACGAGGACGTCGGTTCCTCTGAGTGGGGGTGTATGTGATGGCCTGGCTTATTAGGGATGATAGACTACTCATATCAATAAGGAATTCCTTCTTTTCTGGGAGCCCATTTAGACAAAACTTCAAAGTTAAGCGTGCTCAGCTTGGAGTATTGTCAGGATGGGTGACCGACCGGGAAGTTGCTCCCGGGTGCGCACGAGTGAGGACAAAGTGCGCAGAAAAGACTAGTATAGATCTGTGGGGCCAGTCTAGATCCTGTCAGGAGTAACGACCACCGGCGGGTGTGTCCGGGGCGTTACACTTGCTCTCTCCCGAACCCGAGCGCTGCCGTCGCCGCCGACGAGCATCGCCGTGGCCACAGCCACTGCCTCGCCTCGTAGTTGCGCCCAGAGGATCCGCCTCGACCCCCTCTTCCTCTCCACCGAGCCACAAGGCCCCGGACGCGCTGCAACACCGCCACCGTTGTCGTTTCCATCGCCGGCTGCCGGAGATCCCCCTCGCTGCCGTGGCCACTCCAGCTCTTCCCCGACCTCTCTGACCCGCTCGAGACCACTATGAGCTGCTGCCCGTCCTCCCCCTCTCGTGCACCGTACGCACCACACCGAGCTCACCGCACCCGCCACCGTCTGTGCTCACCGCCGGCGTGGCTCCGGCCACGCAATGGCTCCGCCGTCACATCCACCTTGCTCACCGCGCTGCATAGAGCATGTAGGTGCCCCGCACGAGCTGCCCCGACCGCCGTAGTGTTGACCCCGAGCTCACCCGAACTCCGGCAACCACCAAGGTCGACGCCGGCGACGACTCCGGCCACCCCAGGCCCAGCCACGGCCACCAACGGATGCGCCGTTGCGCCAGCTACCCGTAGAGCCCAACGGCGCCTCGAATGGTGCCCTATAAGGCATTTCTGAGCTGCCCCGCCGTCTCTGTCGTCGCCGGTGGCTAAACACCGGCGACCGCTGACCCGTTGACCGGTGTGGGTTGACCCCACTGCCCGGTTTGACCTCCCCCCTCTCTCTCACTGAATCACGGGCCCCGCCCGACTAATTACTCTAGTTAGCGCTAATTAGCTAGTTAGGTTAGTTGGGTTAGTCGCTGACCAGTGGCCCAGCCCAGTTAGTTAGGGCTAACTAACTTAGTTAGTTCACTGTGTCACTGACGTGTGGACCCCACACGTCAGGTTTGACCTGGACCGAGCCGTTGACCTGCTGATGTCACTGTGAGGTCATGCTGACGCAATAATTCCTTTCTGGAATTTAAATAAATCTTAAATGATTTATTTATTTTCAGAAAATGCCCAAAACTTCTAAAAATCATAGAAAATCAACCGTAACTCCAAATAAGATAAATTATATATGAAAAATTATCAGAAAAATCCAAGGAATCTGAATATGGCATTTTCATGCATATTTGAACAACTTAACCTCACTGTTTAGTCCAAAACATGTTATTGCACTATTTGAACTCATAGTTTGAATTTGAATTTGAACCTAGTGTTGAAACCAACTCCATTTAACTTGTTCCTAGTTGCATTAGCTCAATCAACAGCATATTGCCATGTCATGATCATGCATCATATTGTTGCATCGCATTGATTGTGTTCTTCCCTGTTTGCCGGTAAATGTCCCCTCTCGATAGACGATACACCGACGCTGTGATCATTGACACTGATGAAGACTCAATGTTATCTTCAAAAGTGCCAGGCAAGCACAACCCCCTTGTTCATTCTGATACAAGCCCACTCTCTCGCTCTTGCTCTCTTTTACTGCATTAGGACGACAATGATCATCTGCTACTTGTTGCGGTAGTTGAACCCCTTATCCTCTGCATGACCTATCATTGCCACAGTAAATAGATGAAACCCACTAGCATGAGTAGGAGTTGTTTGAGCCCTGATGTGCCTACTCATTCATGCTTGTTTTTCATGCCTGCTACTGCTTAGAGTTGAGTCAGGTCTGATTCATCGGGGATGAATCGGAGGTGTGTAAACATGTCCTACTGTGTGTGAGCTAAGTGTGTGAACACGTTTTGGTAAAGGTAGCGGTGAGAGGCCATGTAGGAGTGCATGGTGGGTTGTCTCATTGAAACCGTCCTCAGGAACTGAGTTCTCTGTCTGTGATCCATGAACAGCTACTACCACTTATTAGGATCCTTAATTGACCCTCTCGGCTTCTTAATCACCCTAGTACTCTGTCCAGGAGTTGCAACTAGTTTCTGGTGTTTGTAGATTATGTGTTGGCGGCCGTGCATAGCGCTGACCCTAGGGGTGGGCTATGTTGCGGTAGATACACCGTGGCACGGTGTACCGGGCGCCCGTTTGGTGTCTCGGGAACCCTATTCACATCGTTCGGGGCTGTATGTGGAAACCTCGGCCGGACTCCCTGCGGATGGAACCTGGATAGGCGATAAACCTGGAATAGAGACTTAAGTGTTTAGGTAGGCCGTGGCCGACACCCTCGCCAGGCTTCCGCTTGAAGGTTGCCGAGATACATGACGTGTATATGGTGGTAAGTGGTGGGAGCGTGTGTGAAGAAGTACACCCCTGCAGGGTTATCATTATCTATTCGAATAGCCAGATTCCTCGGATATGGAAACTTGGACCCCTTGCATAGTTCGTAGACAAGTGAAAGTGGATACTCCAAAACTCGCAAGATAAGCGTGAGTGCTATGGATGGCCTTCTCGTAGGGAGACGGGAGCGAATCCATAGTGGTGTATTGAATGGTGAATTTGTGGACTCGTGTGCGCCACCTCAAAGGAGTTGCTTGCAATCGTAGTTCAGGTTAGACACTGAGTCAAAGCTGGCTTGCTACAGTTAAACTCCACCCCCCCCCCCCTTATTGATACCGATGCATATGTAGTTGAGATCTGATGTAAGTCTTGCTGAGTACCTTTGTACTCATGTTTGCTTAATTTATGTTTTGTAGAGAGATTTCAGTCTCGCTAGTAGTTCCGCGTGGACTTCGACGTTTAGCTTGATACCTCACCTACGATCTTGTGCCCTCGGCAGGATCTGGTAGATAGTCAGGCTTCTTAGCCTTTTTCATTTGGAGATGTCTGTATTCAGACATGTTAAGCTTCCGCATGTGCTTGATTTGTATGCTCTAAATGTTGGGTCATGAGACCCATGTTTGAAATATCTCGCTCCTCGGAGCCTAATGAATAAATACTTGAGTTGTAGAGTTATGTTGTGATGCCATGTTGTATTTACACATATCGAGCATATTGTGTGTATGATTGAAATGCTTGGTATGTGTGGGATCCGACAATCAAGTTGTTTATCCTTGGCAGTCTCTCTTATGGGGAAATGTAGTCTAGTGCTTCCATGAGCCATAGTAGTCCGCTACAGCCCGGTTCACCGGAGTCCTGTTAGCCCAGCACTACTGCTCAGGACACTTGACTGGCCGGCATGTGTTTCACTTTGTTCCTGTGTCTATCCCTTCGGGGAAATGTCACGCGGTGACATCCGGAGTCCTGCTTAGCCTGCTACAGCCCGGGTTCCCGGAGTCCTGTTAGCCCAGTGCTACAGCCCGGATTCACACGCTGCTGACCGACACGCTCGATGTGAATCATGTATGCCTGTCGCCATAGGTTAGTGCCGCTTTGGGTTCACGACTAGCCATGTCGGCCCGGGTTCTCTGTCATATGGATGCTAGCGACACTATCGTATACGCGAGCCAAAAGGCGCAACCGGTCCCGGGCCATGGTAAGGTGACACCCGTGGGATACCATGCGTGAGGCCGCAAAGTGATATGAGGTGTTACCGGCTAGATCGATGTGACTTGCAATCGGGGTCCTGACAGCGTTGGTATCAGAGCCTGACTGCATGTAGGTTTACCAAGCCAAACTGGTCGAAGTTGTGTCTAGAAATGCTTTAGTTATATAAGGGAATTGATTGTGGGAGGGAACGTAAGGCTCTTTTTACTCCTTATATCCTCATGACCTTCTAATCTGAGTCATCTTATCCTTTCTACGGGGTTAACAACTAGGTTTCTCTTCTATCTCTCAGGATGACGTGTTACTAAACTGTAGTTGCCTAGGATTGTTGAGTTAAAGCCTCAGTTCAGTTCCTACTACTTCTATATGTTCATAGCTAGCACCAGAACTTTGATATTGTGATGTTGAGTGGTTATGCCACCATTTTGCAGGATGTTTCAAATCTTTTTGAGCATTTACAGCCGTTATGCTGTCCGAGTCATCCCAAGTTTCTAAATAGTCTGATGCATTTGCAAATCCCTCTTTCCATTCTCGATGTTCCTTTGGGCCAGATTAACCACACTAATCATCAAGTTGAGGTACTCCATTGCCTCGGCATATATGTTGGAGCTATTATTATGACCCTAGGTGTCTTAGAGGATCACCTAGTAATATAGCCATGTTTTGTGTTCCGGTGTGATGATTCTGCCACCATTCTCGAAAGCATCCCGTGATGCCATGTAGTGGCAGGTATTCTATTCATGGGTTCTTGAACCCGAGATTCACTCTACTTTACCTCTTGTTGATAGTGTTGCTAGTTCCTTTAGGATATTAGTAACCTTTGCGATAGTCCTCGGGGTTCGTGGTACATCCTTCTTCCAATTATCATGAACCATTCTTGGCAGGAGTTCTTTTGAACCAAAAGGTCTCACGACAGAGTGCTCCTGATGAGTTCTCCATTCTATGTTGTGACTCTGCCAACCCTACCTTTCTGCATGGGTTATCCGGAAGAAATATGTTGAACTCGTTCGACATACTAATCTATGCATCCACAACTCAGAAAGTTATATGTACCTTTGAGTTGTCCCCCTTCCGTTATATTCCGATCTTCATCTATCAATTGATAGTGAGGAGTATGTATGCATTCGTGTTATCGATGCTTATTATTCTTGTGGTCTATCAAGCCATTCTATTCTGGAATGACTAGGAGAAACAAACTCCAGCACCTCATCCATTTCTAGGATTGGGTCAAAGCAGTTGTATTCCGCAGATCAAATGCAATCAAGCTTTTGTTCTGTTCTACCCTGAAGTATTACCCACTTTATGTCAGGAACGTCATGAGAATTGCACCTTCCCTTATGAATTCTCGATGTAGTGATACTTCTCGCCATCATCATTCGCTCCTCGGTTCCGTGTTATTGCAACTGGAATACCGACAAGTGAACCATGATGTGTGAAATCAATACTCCTAGCAACTGTGTTGCTTGGTAGTTAATGGACACTATTCTCATTCTTAGCGTGTTGGTTATTGAATCATCACTCTAAGATTGATTGTGCTACCTAGTCCCTATTTTTGGTGCACTCCTCGAACAATAAGTTAGGATTATTCAATCCCTTGCTTATTTGATCATATCGTCTTGCTCTGAAAGGCAAGATTGTTCTTGAGCTTAATAACATATCGGTGGTTCGTAATATTCCGAATATCTTCTTGGAGGTATTACCGGGTTGTGTCCTGACTGTTATGATGAGCTCGTGATCATGTTGGTTTCCTTCTAAACCACCCATTCTCCAAGATTCTGTGTTGAATAACCTGTGCTAGTTGGTTAAGCTGAACAACAACTTGGAGAGTTGGAAGATAAAAGCTTGCCTAACTTAGTTCGTTCCAAAGGGATATTCTTGTGTAGTGTGTGTTGCAGAAAGATGATATCTTCATCGATTGGTCCTCGGGATCAATTGTTGGATCTATTGCCTTGTCAAAACTTTGACTTGAGTATGGGCTATCGTCAAGTCAAATCAAAACCAACGGTGCTCGTAATGTTGTCTTACTCGTGGTTGATCCCTCGCGCATACACCATTACATCTTTTGGTCTGACCAATGCCATCACCGTGTTCACATGATGGTGGAAGTCCAGTGATATGGAAACTCCGATGAGTTGTTGTTGAGCCCATCAGCAGCATGTTGTCTCCCCCATGATTCATGTTGAACATCTAGGTTAGTGTTGGAAACTTTTGTAAGCATTATCCTCATATCCCGTTCATCAAATACATGTTTGGTGTAAGAAGTGACTTCTCCAAGTTCATGTGCATTAGGTACAAGTTGCCGCCGTGAATTCAAGAAAGATTGTTTTTACTTCCTTTGGAATCGTCCCAAGTCAGTCATGTACGTGCGAAGTATAATATGGTCTGATAGACTGATCATCTTCATTCTATACGTATCCCTAGCACACCAAGCCACTGATTGATTTGTTCAAGGAGAAGAAGTTCCTTCTTAAGAATCATGACTTATGTTAGGACTTTGTTATCCTCGATAATGGTTCCCCACCTGAACTCGATAGTGTGTTATTATAAGACTACTATGTGGTCATGCTCGTCTTGGATAGCGTGTTCACAGGGTTGTAGCAGAACCAGCTCATGTTTTGGAGCTTACTACCATAGTCCATTTCCTGAGAATCTCGCAATGTCATCCCGTCGATTTGTGTTGCAAACTTTCATTTCTTTCTAGACTCGATGAGTCTGGAATATCCTGACACCAACCAGAGCTGAATCTCAGGCAGATATGGTGGTTGGAGCATTTTCCAAGAACTATAATATTGGTCTCTCGATAACCGGTAAAGTGGATGTCGTGGCCAACACATCCAGCCGGAAGACCTATTATTGTAGTATCTCGATTGAAGAAAGTTGGCCACCTTCCCATGAGGATTTCGTAGGATTTACCTCCGTAGTTAATCCTTAAGGATTCTTGAGCTTCCGAAGTCCGACCTTTACTTGATGTCCTAGATACCAAACCGTATCAATAAATGGGATACACTAGCACATCAAGGAGAACATTAGAAGCGGAGTGCTGTATGTCTCTCGGTCGATCATCCAGATTTCTTTCCCTTGGCCTCGCCAAGGTGAAATATGAGAAAGTGTTATCTTCCTTTGCACCCGCATTATCCATCACTATTCATCATGGTAGTAAGATGTGTTCCCAGGATCCTCGGCACGGATGTCGGTAAGACCTTGATGAGTATGGAGATGCTCAAGTTCTTGAGAGCACGCGCAAGCACTAGGTTTTATCGTTGGCGTTAACTGGGATTTGCTTCCTATTTCCTCGGTTATGTTATAACCTTTCAAACAGTCGAATCTCTCTCTACTGTTGGGTTTCTCCCCAGTTACTAGAATCATTCCCAACATTTGCATTTTGTTCCTAGCTTGCACCTCAGTAGTTGTTGTTCAGGGTCATCTTCAAAAGTGGATTTCCCATGGGTCCCATCCATTTCCGATGATAAGCAAAATCGTCCATTGCGTTGTCTTCAACAAGGTAGTCCACATCATCCATTCTGGCATGGGTATGCCATTCGTTCAAACCCGTTCACATGATCATTTGTGATTGCCTTAAGCTGGTATAAAGAATTTCAATGATCTCCGAATCAAAAGTAATTCTTTTTACCACTTAAGGGAATAATTCTGCGAGTCACCTTCCTTAAGATGTCTCGTTATGGTATCATGGCATTTCCCTCGCTACTTTGAAACCCTCGTCAAATTGTTTCTTCTATCGCTCCTGATGCAAGTTTTGCCTCTCAGCTCCAGAGATGTTCCTATGTCTCACTCCATGAGTTGATCCTGAGTTGTTCGATCTTCGAGAAGATCGATTCTTCTAGAGTTTTCCCTTCCCTCTTGTTGTCATGTTGGTTGGAGTTCTCAGAGCAAGACATCAAGACAATGATGGTGATCGAATCAACAACCTTATGAGATGCAACCTGGATCGTGAAGATTATGTTAGCTTGTGTTTTCCCCTTCATCTTACCTCACGACTTGAATCTCGGGACGAGATTCTTGTTTAGTGGGGGTGAGCTGTCACAGCCCTAGCTTAGTCTTGCCTATCCTTGCATAATCTCCATGCATCATGTTTACTTTTCCTCAGAAAGTTGAAATGGGGATGGCAGAAACCCCAGCACCACTTAATCCAACTAGGGTTACTAAAATATTTTTTTCAATGTTCCTGAAATGCCCTTCAAAAATGCTCATCATCATTGTCTTGGTCTAAAACCCTTGACAAAAATGGTTCACATTTTTCTAGGACAGCATTGGGTCACTGAATTAAATCTTATGCTATTTGAATTTGGGCACTTAAATAATATAAAATATTTAAAATACCCAAATAATCCCAAACCAAAATGTTCCATGTTTGATATTTTCGAAACATTGGGCATGCACAGTTTGGTGATTTTTGAAAGTGCCTAGATATTTTAGTTATGCCACAAACTTACAGAACAAAAGAAAAATAGAAATAATTAGAAAAGGGAGAGAGAGAGAGAGAGAGAGAGAGAGAAAGGATCCAGCCATTTACCTGGCACATCCCACCTGGCAGCCCACTGGCCGGCCCAGCACTGTGTTGGCCCGTGCCAGTCATCGCCTACCTCTGCCAGTAGGCAGAGGAGGGACACGACGCACGCGCCCGAGCTCGCCACGCAGCTCCCTGGCCGCCTGCCTCGCTTGGACAGCGCGGCGACGCCTCGAAGCCACTCCTCGGCGCCGCCCCGACCCCGCCGACACCCCATTCCTCCCCCTTGCTCTATCCCTGCCTCGTCTCTCTCCCGAACCCGAGCGCAGCCGTCGCCGCCGACGAGCATCGCCATGGCCACAGCCACTACCTCGCCTCGTAGTTGCGCCCAGAGGCTCCGCCTCGACCCCCTCTTCCTCTCCACCGAGCCACAAGGCCCCGGACGCGCTGCAACGCCGCCACCGTTGTCGTTTCCATCGCCGGCCGCCGGAGATCCCCCTCGCCGCCGTGGCCACTCCAGCTCTTCCCCGACCTCTCTGACCCGCTCGTCGAGACCACCGTGAGCTGCTGCCCGTCCTCCCCCTCCCTGTTGCCCCTCTCGTGCACCGTATGCACCACACCGAGCTCACCGCACCCGCCACCGTCTGTGCTCACCGCCGGCGTGGCTCCGGCCACGCAATGGCTCCGCCGTCACATCCACCTTGCTCACCGCGCTGCGTAGAGCACGTAGGTGCCCCGCACGAGCTGCCCCGACCGCCGTAGTGTTGACCCCGAGCTCACCCGAGCTTCGGCGACCACCAAGGTCGACGCCGGCGACGACTCTGGCCACCCCAGGCCCAGCCACGGCCACCAACGGACGCGCCGTTGCGCCAGTTATCCGTAGAGCCCAACGGTGCCTCGAATGGTGCCCTGTAAGGCATTTCCAAGTTGCCCCGCCGTCTTTGTCGTCGCCGGCGGCTAAACGCCGGCGACCGCTGACCCGTTGACCGGCGTGGGTTGACCCCACTGCCCGATTTGACCTCCCCCCTCTCTCTCACTGACTCATGGGCCCCGCCCGACTAATTACTCTAGTTAGCGCTAATTAGCTAGTTAGGTTAGTTGGGTTAGTCGCTGACCAGTGGCCCAGCCCAGTTAGTTAGGGCTAACTAACTTAGTTGACTGTGTCACTGACGTGTGGACCCCACACGTCAGGTTTGACCTGGACCGAGCCGTTGACCTGCTGATGTCACTGTGAGGTCATGCTGACGCAATAATTCCTTTCTGGAATTTAAATAAATCTTAAATGATTTATTTATTTTCAGAAAATGCCCAAAACTTCTAAAAATCATAGAAAATCAACCGTAACTCCAAATAAGATAAATTATATATGAAAAATTATCAGAAAAATCCAAGGAATCTGAATATGGCATTTTCATGCATGTTTGAACAACTTAAACTCACTGTTTAGTCCAAAACATGTTATTGCACTATTTGAACTCATAGTTTGAATTTGAATTTGAACCTAGTGTTGAAACCAACTCCATTTAACTTGTTCCTAGTTGCATTAGCTCAATCAACAGCATATTGCCATGTCATGATCATGCATCATATTGTTGCATCGCATTGATTGTGTTCTTCCCTGTTTGCCGGTAAATGTCCCCTCTCGATAGACGATACACCGACGCTGTGATCATTGACACTGATGAAGACTCAATGTTATCTTCAAAAGTGCCAGGCAAGCACAACCCCCTTGTTCATTCTGATACAAGCCCACTCTCTCGCTCTTGCTCTCTTTTACTGCATTAGGACGACAATGATCATCTGCTACTTGTTGCGGTAGTTGAACCCCTTATCCTCTGCATGACCTATCATTGCCACAGTAAATAGATGAAACCCACTAGCATGAGTAGGAGTTGTTTGAGCCCTGATGTGCCTACTCATTCATGCTTGTTTTTCATGCCTGCTACTGCTTAGAGTTGAGTCAGGTCTGATTCATCGGGGATGAATCGGAGGTGTGTAAACATGTCCTACTGTGTGTGAGCTAAGTGTGTGAACACGTTTTGGTAAAGGTAGCGGTGAGAGGCCATGTAGGAGTGCATGGTGGGTTGTCTCATTGAAACCGTCCTCAGGAACTGAGTTCTCTGTCTGTGATCCATGAACAGCTACTACCACTTATTAGGATCCTTAATTGACCCTCTCGGCTTCTTAATCACCCTAGTACTCTGTCCAGGAGTTGCAACTAGTTTCTGGTGTTTGTAGATTATGTGTTGGCGGCCGTGCATAGCGCTGACCCTAGGGGTGGGCTATGTTGCGGTAGATACACCGTGGCACGGTGTACCGGGCGCCCGTTTGGTGTCTCGGGAACCCTGTTCACATCGTTCGGGGCTGTATGTGGAAACCTCGGCCGGACTCCCTGCGGATGGAACCTGGATAGGCGATAAACCTGGACTAGAGACTTAAGTGTTTAGGTAGGCCGTGGCCGACACCCTCGCCAGGCTTCCGCTTGAAGGTTGCCGAGATACATGACGTGTATATGGTGGTAAGTGGTGGGAGCGTGTGTGAAGAAGTACACCCCTGCAGGGTTATCATTATCTATTCGAATAGCCAGATTCCTCGGATATGGAAACTTGGACCCCTTGCATAGTTCGTAGACAAGTGAAAGTGGATACTCCAAAACTCGCAAGATAAGCGTGAGTGCTATGGATGGCCTTCTCGTAGGGAGACGGGAGCGAATCCATAGTGGTGTATTGAATGGTGAATTTGTGGACTCGTGTGCGCCACCTCAAAGGAGTTGCTTGCAATCGTAGTTCAGGTTAGACACTGAGTCAAAGCTGGCTTGCTACAGTTAAACTCCACCCCCCCCCCCCTTATTGATACCGATGCATATGTAGTTGAGATCTGATGTAAGTCTTGCTGAGTACCTTTGTACTCACGTTTGCTTAATTTATGTTTTGTAGAGAGATTTCAGTCTCGCTAGTAGTTCCGCGTGGACTTCGACGTTTAGCTTGATACCTCACCTACGATCTTGTGCCCTCGGCAGGATCTGGTAGATAGTCAGGCTTCTTAGCCTTTTTCATTTGGAGATGTCTGTATTCAGACATGTTAAGCTTCCGCATGTGCTTGATTTGTATGCTCTAAATGTTGGGTCATGAGACCCATGTTTGAAATATCTCGCTCCTCGGAGCCTAATGAATAAATACTTGAGTTGTAGAGTTATGTTGTGATGCCATGTTGTATTTACACATATCGAGCATATTGTGTGTATGATTGAAATGCTTGGTATGTGTGGGATCCGACAATCAAGTTGTTTATCCTTGGCAGTCTCTCTTATGGGGAAATGTAGTCTAGTGCTTCCATGAGCCATAGTAGTCCGCTACAGCCCGGTTCACCGGAGTCCTGTTAGCCCAGCACTACTGCTCAGGACACTTGACTGGCCGGCATGTGTTTCACTTTGTTCCTGTGTCTGTCCCTTCGGGGAAATGTCACGCGGTGACATCCGGAGTCCTGCTTAGCCTGCTACAGCCCGGGTTCCCGGAGTCCTGTTAGCCCAGTGCTACAGCCCGGATTCACACGCTGCTGACCGACACGCTCGATGTGAATCATGGATGCCTGTCCCCATAGGTTAGTGCCGCTTTGGGTTCACGACTAGCCATGTCGGCCCGGGTTCTCTGTCATATGGATGGTAGCAACACTATCATATACGTGAGCCAAAAGGCGCAACCGGTCCCGGGCCATGGTAAGGCGACACCCGTGGGATACTGTGCGCGAGGCCGCAAAGTGATATGAGGTGTTACCGGCTAGATCGATGTGACTTGGAATCGGGGTCCTGACAACATCATTATAAAGATTCATATTGCAAAACAAAGATTTAATAGGGGACACGTCAATAACTTTTAGATCTTCATCATTATTTTCATAGGAACTGGAAGAACACGCTTTTATAAAGGCATCTTTCTTAGCACGCATCCTAGCGGTTCTTTCTTTGCACTCGTCAATGGAAATTCTCATGGCTTTGAGAGACCCACTAATATCATGCTTAGGTGGAATAGATCTAAGTTTCGAAGAATCAACATCAAGAGCAATTCTATCAACGTTCCTAGCCAAATCATCAATCTTAAGCAATTTTTCTTCAATCATAGCATTAAAATTCTTTTGCAAAGAAATAAATTTCTTTAATATTAGATTCAAAATCAGAGGGAATCTTATTATAATTTCCATAAGAATTGTTGTACGAATTACCATAATTATTAGAGGGATTACTAGGATAAGGCCTAGGATTGAAATTTCCTCTATACGTGTTGTTACCAAAATTGTTCCTACCAAAAAAATTCACATCCATAGATTCATTATTATTCTCAATCAAAGTAGACAAGGGCACATCATTAGGATTGGAAGAAACACTCTTATTAGCAAATAATTTCATAAGTTCATCCATCTTTCCACTCAAAACATTAATTTCTTCTATTGCATGCACCTTTTTAGTAGATCTTTTAGTATGCCATTGAGAATAATTAACCATAATATTATCTAGGAGTTTAGTAGCTTCTCCTAAAGTGATTTCCATAAAAGTGCCTCCCGCAGCCGAATCTAAAAGATTTCTAGAAGCAAAATTCAATCCGGCATAAAAAAATTGTATAATCATCCACAAATTCAAACGATGAGTAGGGAAATTACATATCATTAATTTCATTCTCTACCAAGCTTGTGCAACATGTTCATGATCAAGTTGTTTAAAATTCATAATATTGTTTCTAAGAGAGATGATCTTAGTGGGAGGAAAATACTTAGAGATAAAAGCATCTTTGCACTTGTTCCAAGAATCAATACTATTTTTAGGCAAAGACGAAAACCAAGCTTTAGCATGATCTCTAAGTGAAAAAGGAAATAGCTTCAATTTAACAATATCATTATCGACATCTTTCTTCTTTTGCATGTCACACAAATCAACGAAGCTATTAAGATGGGTAGCGGCATCTTCACTAGGAAGGCCGGAGAACGGATCTTTCATGACAAGATTCAACAAGGCAGTATTAATTTCACAAGATTCAGCATCGGTAAGAGGAGCAATCAGAGTGCTAAGGAAATCATTATTGTTGGTATTGGTGAAGTCACACAATTTAGTATTATCTTGAGCCATCGCGACAAACAAGCAATCCAACACACGAGCAAACAAAAAGCAAACGGGCAAATAGAGGCAAATAGAGAGGGAGGATAGAGAGAGAGAGGGCAAATAAAACGGCAAGGGTGAAGTGGGGGAGAGGAAAACGAGAGGCAAATGGCAAATAATGTAATGCGGGAGATAGGGATTGTGATGGGTGCTTCGTATGTTGACTTTTGCGCAGACTCCCCGGCAATGGCGCCAGAAATTCTTCTTGCTACCTCTTGAGCACTGCGTTGGATTTCCCCGAAGAGGAAGGGATGATGTAGCAAAGTAGCTGAGGGAGTCCTGGATTAGGGGGTGTTCGGGTAGCCGGACTATACCTTCAGCCGGACTCCAGGACTATGAAGATACAAGATTGAAGACTTCGTCCCGTGTCCGGATGGGACTTTCCTTGGCGTGGAAGGCAAGCTTGGCGATGCGGATATTCAAGATCTCCTACCATTGTAACCGACTGTGTGTAACCCTAACCCTCTCCGGTGTCTATATAAACCGGAGGGTTTTAGTCCGTAGGACAACTTCATCATACAACAATCATACCATAGGCTAGCTTCTAGGGTTTAGCCTCCTTGATCTCGTGGTAGATCTACTCTTGTACTACCCATATCATCAATATTAATCGAGCAGGATGTAGGGTTTTACCTCCATCAAGAGGGCCCGAACCTGGGTAAAACATCATGTTCCTTGCCTCCTGTTACCATCCGGCCTAGACGCACAGTTTGGGACCCCCTACCCGAGATCCGCCGGTTTTGACACCGACATTGGTGCTTTCATTGAGAGTTCCTCTGTGTCGTCGCTTTTAGGCCCGATGGCTCCTTCGATCATCAACAACGATGCAGTCCAGGGTGAGACTTTTCACCCCGGATAGATTTTCGTCTTCGGCGGCTTCGCACTGCAAGCCGATTCGCTTGGCCACCTTGAGCAGATCGAAAGCTACGCCCCTGGCCATCAGGTCAGGTTTGGAAGCCTAAAATACACGGCTGACATCCACGGGGACTTGATCTTCGACGGATTCGAGCCACAGCCAAGCGCGCCGCACTGTCTCGATGGGCATGATATAGCTCTGCCGCCGAACAGCGCCTTGGAGGCCACACATGCATCGGTTCCGACCATTGATTCGGACCCTACTGCGCCTATCGAGGATCAGCGGTTGGACACTTCCTCAAGGGCTACGATCTCAGAGGCGATCGAGCCGAACTCCAGCCCCACACTCCGCATAGCCCATGACTCCGAGGAGCCGGATTCCTCTCCGAACTCCGAGCCCCCCGCGCCCCTGCTGGTCGAACCCGATTGGGCGCCGATAACGGAGTTCTCCGCCGCTGACATCTTTCAGCACTCGCCCTTCGGCGACATCCTGAATTCTCTAAAGTCTCTCTCTTTATCAGGAGAGCCCTTGCCGGACTACGGTCAACAAGGTTGCGATACGGACGATGAAGAAATTCAAAACCCACCCACCACCCACTTCGTAGCCACTGTCGACGACTTAACCGATATGCTTGACTTCGACTCCGAAGACATCGACGGCATGGACGACGATGCAGGAGACGAACAAGAACCAGCACCTGTAGGGCGCTGGAAGGCCACCTCGTCATATGACATATATATGGTGGACACTCCAAAGGATGGAGATGGCGATGGAACAGCGGGGGACGATAACTCTAAGAAACAGCCCAAGCGCCGGCGTCAGTGGCGCCGCTCTAAATCCCGCCAAAGCAAAAACGGAGATTCCGGCATGGGAGATAATACTACTCCGGATAGCGCAGCAGAACACCCCCTCCAGCAAGATTTAGCACAGGAGGACAGAGAAGCCAGCCCTCACGAGAGGGCGGCAGACCAAGAGGTCGAGGACGATAATTATACACCTCCCTCCGAAGACGAGGCAAGCCTCGACGACAACGAGTTCGTCGTGCCAGAGGATCTCGCCGAACAAGAGCATTTTAAACGCAGGCTTATGGCCACGGCAAGCAGCGTCAAGAAAAAGCAGCAACAGCTTAGAGCTGATCAAGATTTGCTAGCTGACAAATGGACTGAAGTCCTTGCGGCCGAAGAGTATGAACTCGAACGCCCCTCCAAGGGTTACCCAAAGCGCAGGCTGCTACCCCGACTAGAGGAGGAAGCACCTACATCACCAGCGCATGACATGGCCGACCGGCCACCTCGTGGCCGTGACAGAGAGGCCTCTTGGCCCTCCACTCAAGCCATGCCCCGACGCCGCATCAAGCATACTAAGGCATGGGAAAATGCGCCCGACCTGCACGACATACTGGAGGACAAGGCAAGGCAAACAAGATCGATCTACGGATCGCGCAGGCGCCCCACGGCACGTAACGGTGATCGTCACTCCGGATGCAATAAATCCGGCCGGGCCGAACTCAACAGACAAAGCTCCTTCGAGATGCGTCGTGATATAGCCCAATACAGAGGCGCCGCACACCCACTATGCTTCACAGATGAAGTAATGGATCATAAAATCCCTGAGGGCTTCAAACCCGTAAACATCGAATCGTACGATGGCACAACATATCCCGAGGTATGGATCGAGGATTATCTCCTTCATATCCACATGGCCCGTGGTGATGATCTACACGCCATCAAATACCTCCCACTCAAACTTAAGGGACCGGCCCGGCATTGGCTTAACAGCTTGCCAGCAGACTCAATCGGTTCTTGGGAGGACCTGGAAGCCGCATTCCTTGATAACTTCCAGGGCACTTATGTGCGACCACCGGACGCTGATGACCTAAGCCACATAATTCAGCAGCTAGAGGAATCGGACAGGCAATTCTGGACACGGTTCCTAACAAAGAAAAACCAGATAGTCGACTGTCCGGACGTAGAGGCCTTAGCGGCCTTCAAGCATAATATCCGTGACGAGTGGCTTGCCCAGCACCTGGGACAGGAAAAGCCGAAATCTATGGCAGCCCTCACGACACTCATGACCCGCTTTTGCGCGGGAGAAGACAGCTGGCTAGCTCGCAGCAACAATTTAACCAAGAACCCTGGTAATTCGAATACCAAGGACAAAAGCGACAGGTCGCGTCGGAACAAACAAAAGCGCCGCATTAACAGCGACAGCAACGAGGATACGACAGTTAATGCCGGATTCCGAGGCTACAAATCCGGTCAACGGAAAAAGCCATTCAAAAGAAATACTCAGGGCCCGTCCAGTTTGGACCGAATACTCGACCTCTTGTGCCAGATACATGGCACCCCCGAAAAGCCAGCCAATCACACCAACAGGGATTGTTGGGTGTTCAAGCAGGCAGGCAAGTTAAGAGCCGAAAACAAAGACAAGGGGCTGTATAGCGACAACGAGGAGGAGCCCAGGCCGCCGAACAACGGTGGACAGAAGGGATTTCCCCCGCAAGTGCGGACGGTGAACATGATATACGCAACCCACATCCCCAAGAGGGAGCGGAAGCATGCGTTACGGGACGTATATGCGATGGAGCCAGTCGCCCCAAAGTTCAACCCATGGTCCTCCTGCCCGATCACCTTCGATCGAAGGGACCACCCCACTAGCATCCGTCACGGCGGCTTCGCCGCATTGGTTATAGACCCAATCATTGACGGATTTCATCTCACAAGAGTCCTCATGGACGGCGGCAGCTGCGTGAACCTGCTTTACCAGGATACAGCGCCAAAAATGGGCATAGATCCCTCGAGGATCAAGCCCACCAAAATGACCTTTAAAGGCGTCATACCAGGTGTAGAAGCCAACTGTACAGGCTCAGTCACACTGGAAGTGGTCTTCGGATCTCCGGATAACTTCCGAAGCGAGGTGTTAATCTTCGACATAGTCCCGTTCCGTAGTGGCTATCACGCACTGCTCGGGCGAACCGCATTCGCAAAATTCAATGCGGTACCGCACTATGCATACCTCAAGCTCAAGATGCCAGGCCCTAGAGGAGTAATCACGGTCAATGGGAATACTGAACGCTCCCTCTGAACGGAGGAGCACACGGCAGCGCTCGTAGCAGAAGTACAGAGCAGCCTCTCTAGGCAGTTCTCCAGTTCGGCCTTCAAAAAGCCGGACACTGTCAAGCGCCCCCAGAGTACCCTACAACAAGACCGCGTGGCACGTTCTGAGCTAGCGTAGCAATGCGGCCCCAACCCTAGCCCTCGCGATATAGCGAAACCAGTGCTTCGCGTACATAACTACGCTCTTGAAAATATGATGGGCACAGGGGAAGGGGCACTATCACGGCACGCCCGAAATATGGCTTAAACCGCACCAGGGGCTGCCGGATTCCTTTTTTTCTTTTTTCGCTTACTCTCAGGACTCCATACTTCGGATGACCCGTTCGGCAATTCAACTGCCGCACAAACGATGCAAGATCCAGGAAAGCAGACAAGCCACGCCGCATTATGGAACTCCCAGGTGGTCTCTATTGCGAGCATTATACCTGTTTTTTAATACAATTCCGCGGCCTGCCCCTGGCCAGGACATGTTAAATAGTCCAATTTCTTTTGCTTATCGCACTATTTGTATCGTTCCGCTTTCATAGCAGCCTTTCTATAAACAATGCATAGCTTTCTGTCTATTTTTTGCATTATCCTCTTTTTATATATATGTTTATTAATAACATGTTGCATCCGTACACTGTGGTACGGCAAAAATACGCCAGGGGCTTCAGTACCCATCAATATGGCGTGAGAAGTCCGTACACTTTCACAAGTGCGGCACCCCGAACTTATAGCACTATATGCATCGGCTCCGAATCATGATTTGGGTCAATAGTTGGGTTTGCCCGGCTCCTATGTTTTGGTGCCTTACGTTCCGCTATATCGTCTAAGGTAGCACTAGGAGAACTACTGCGATTGTGCCCCAGTTGAGCTGGGCTGAGCACCTCAGTAGAGAAAGCTAAAACTGACTGTCATGATGAGGCGAGAGACCGGTCACTGTTCGAGAGGTTTTTCGAGTCCTTAAAGACTTATGCCGCTTCGAGCGAGGAACCGGATTTGTCCGGCCAAGGCGTGGATTGCACCCCGAACTCGGTCTTCCGAATACCAGGGGCTTCGCCGAAATTTAAAATTATAGAGTTCTATGGCTAAGTGAGAGTGTTCAAGCATTATAGTCCGATTGCCTTGTTCGTTGTGCTGAACGCCTCCCTCGACGGACCCAATCATGGGAAAAAGAGCGCTCAGGTTTATCCCGAACACCCCAGCACTAGTGGCATGGGGGCGGAAGCCAACGACTGGCCATCTCTCAATTTTTTGATAAACGACCGCACAGAAAGTAATATTTTAAATTCAACAAGCATTGGTTAGCACATATGAACAAGTTTTCAGCGCACAGGATAACACGAGCGAGTTCATTCAAAAATTACATCCTTGGTACATTCATCCGCCATAAGGCGGGCACCAGCCAGAACATCCTTGTAATAGTTCTCGGGCTTGCGATGCTCCTTCCCCGGCGGCGGCCCGTCCCTCACAAGCTTCTCACCGTCCAGCTTACCCCAGTGCACCTTTGCACGGGCAAGGGCCCTACGGGCACCTTCGATGCAGACGGAGCGCTTGATGACATCAAGCCTTGGACAAGCCTCCACCAGCCGCTGCACCAGTCCGAAGTAGCTCCCGGGCAGGGCCTCTCCAGGCCACAGCCGAACTATGAAGCCCTTCAGGGCTTGTTCGGCCGCCTTGTGGAGCTCGACCAGCTGCTTCAGCTGGTCGCTCAAGGGCACAGGGTGTCCGGCCTCAGCATACTAAGACCAGAACACCTTCTCCGTCGAGCTGCCTTCCTCGGCTCGGTAGAATGCGGCGGCATCGGATACGCTGCGAGGAAGATCTGCGAATGCCCCTGGAGAGCTCCAGATTCGGGTAAGTAACAGGTAGTTTACTTTTATATGTCTGATTTGCATAGAGAATGCCTTACCCGTCGCTATCTTTTTAACCGCATCCAATTCCTGGAGGGCCTTCTGGGCTTCGGCCTGGGCAGATTTGGCAGTTTTAAGGGCCGCAGCAAGCTCGGACGCTCGCGTCTTCGAGTCGAGATCCAAACTCTCATGTTTTTTCATGAGAACCTGAAGCTCTTGCTGCACCTCGCCGACCTGCGCCTCAAATTTCTCCCGCTCGGTGCGCTCTGTGGCCGCTTTCTTCTTGGCCTCGGACAGCGCCTGCTTGAGGGTCTCCACCTCAGTTGTGGCCCCTACAATAAGCAGTGTACTCCTGTCATTTTTTGCAATTGCGTCTTCTTATAGGCTTTTTTTTCTATAAGGTATCTCTTACCTTCTTTCTCCTCGAGCTGCCATTTGGCAAGGCTGAGCTCTTGCTCGGTCCGCTCGAGGCCCTGCTTCAGGGCACCCACCTTCGCAGTCAGTGCTGCGGTGGCCAGTAGCGAAGCCTGCATACGTATATTGACTCCTTTTTAGTTAGACTCCTGCGATATTTAATAGATCCTCTATTCGGCTTTTCTTTCCGAACACCAAACATAGCATCAGGGGCTACTGTCTATGCGGTAATATTTTTATATATTTTTTACTTACCTCGAAGCCTGTTAGAAGGCTAGCACAAGCTTCAGTCAGTCCGCTTTTGGCGGACCGAACCTTCTGGACCACCGTACTCATGATGGCACAGTGCTCCTCGTCGATGGAGGCGCCCTTAAGCACCTCCAGCAGATTGTCCGGAGCCTCCGGTTGGACGGAGGACGCCGGCTAAATAGGCTTGCTCCTCTGGGCAGGAGTTCGCCTGCCATGGTCCGAAACTGTTGATGATTCCGGCGCAGTGTCCGGCTTAAAGCCGGACTTGGAGCCCTGGGGGGTCTTGTCCCCTTTACTCCTGGAGTCCGGGATGTCGCCTCGTGGTTCCTCCTGGACCACCTCCTCTTGCCCCGGAGCTTGTAGCGATGCCACATCGGCGTCATCCGCAGCACAGGGGGAGGTAGCAGGCGGAACTGAATTCACGTCCGATGAATCCAGGGAGCCGCTCGACGACTCGTCGAGCCCGTCCTTGGGCGGGCTGCATAATTATATTCGACATTAGGGAAAGCTGCACAAAAAGTAATATCATGAGTTACTCTGGTATCCGAACACTTACGATTTCACCAGACGCTTGGCCCTGTCCGGCCACTCCTCTTCGTCCTCGTCGGCGTCGGGGGCGTAGTCCGGCGGAGGGTTTTCCTCTTCTTGGACCCTTCGGCCTCCCCTACTGGAGCGGCCTTCCTCTTCTTTCCTCCCCCCCGCTGGAGGGGGAGAGGTCTCTTCTTCCTCATCCTCGTCTTCACGGGAGGAGTGCGTCTCAGACTCGTCGGACGACGAGTCCGACACCACCATATGCCGGGAACTCTTTCGAGTCCCCGTGGCCTTCTTCTTCTTGGCCTTCTTCCCCGGCACCACATAAGGTGCCGGAACCAGCAGCTTCACTAGGAGAGCAGGGGCTGGGTCTTCGGGCAAGGGAGCCGGACAGTTAATCAGTCTGGACTTCGCCTGCCAATCATGTCAAAGGTGAGGGAGTTTAGATCCCGCATAGAGTCAAACTATGAAGAAAACTTAACATCCTGTAAAAGATGAAAATATTTAACCTCGCCAGCAGGACGCTGCGAGCTGAATCCGCGGTCTTCGGAGGCGGATTTGGGAGCCTCGGCGCCTTTGGTCAGCCCCTTCCAGGCATCTTCGTACGTCGTGTCGAAGAGCCTGCTCAGAGTTCGGTGCTGCGTCGGGTTGAACTCCCACAAATTGAAGTCATGTTCTTGACACGGAAGGATCCGGTGGACGAGCATGACCTGGACTACGTTGACAAGCTTGAGCTGCTTGTTCACCAGGGACTGGATGCATTTTTGCAGTCCGGTCACCTCTTCTTCGTCACCCCACGACAAGCCGTCTCCTTCCAGGACGTGAGCCGCGTAGGGGGTCCAGATCGGAATTTAGGGGCTGCGATCCACTTTGGATCGCGTGGCTCGGTGATGTAAAACCACCCTGACTGCCACCCCTTCAAGGTCTCCACAAAGGAGCCCTCGAGCCATAGGACGTTGGCTATTTTGCCCGCCATGGCACCTCCGCACTCCGCCTGGTTGCCGCGCACCACCTTTGGCTTGACGTTGAAGGTCTTGAGCCAGAGGCCGAAATGGGGGCGGATGCAGAGGAAAGCCTTGCACACGACGATAAACGCCGAGATATTGAGGATGAAGTTCGGGGCCAGATCATGGAAATCTAGGCCATAGTAGAACATGAGCCCGCGGACAAATGGGTGGAGAGGAAAACACAGTCCGCGGAGGAAGTGGGGGAGAAATACTACCCTCTCATGGGGCCTTGGGGTGGGGAGAAGCTGCCCCTCCTCAGGAAGCCAGTGCGCGATGTCTTTGGACAGGTATCCGACCTTCCTTAGCTTTTTGACATGGCCCTCGTGATGGACGAGACCATCCACTTGCCTCCCGCTCCGGACATTGTTGGAGAAGGTTGAGGTAGGAAGTGCGGGCTTGGGCGCTGGAGCTCAGGTGCGCAGAAGATGGATAGGCAAAGGAGGAAGAAGGCGTAGGTAAAAAGGTGGATCCTTATCCCCTTATATGGGCGGATGCGACTATGCGTCCCCACCAGCCTAGTAAAACTCGCTTGCCTCCCCAGCGCCATGATAAATGGCGCGGTTGGGTTACCCACATCCGTATTGATGAGAATCCCGTAAATGGGGGACACGGTCTCTGCTTTGACAAGACGTGCCAAGGAAACCGCCTCGCAAAACACGATGAGGTGGAAAAGTGAAAACGATTCGAATAAAGGCTTGGCCGTAGAGTGATGTCACGCTGCGGAATACGTCAGCAGATTAGATTTGTGTTAATATTATTCTCTCTGTGGCAATACGTGGAAACTTATTTTGCAGAGCCGGACACTACTCTTGGTGTTTACAAACTTTTATGAAGAATTTGGAGGAGGAGCCCGCCTTGCAATGCCGAAGACAATCTACGCGCTGGACTCATCGTCATTGAAGCCTGGTTCACGGGCTACTGAGGGAGTCCTGGATTAGGGGGTGTTCGGGTAGCCGGACTATACCTTCAGCCGGACTCCAGGACTATGGAGATACAAGATTGAAGACTTCGTCCCGTGTCCGGATGGGACTTTCCTTGGCGTGGAAGGCAAGCTTGGCGATTCGGATATTCAAGATCTCCTACCATTGTAACCGACTTTGTGTAACCCTAACCCTCTCCGGTGTCTATATAAACCGGAGGGTTTTAGTCCGTAGGACAACTTCATCATACAACAATCATACCATAGGCTAGCTTCTAGGGTTTAGCCTCCTTGATCTCATGGTAGATCTACTATTGTACTACCCATATCATCAATATTAATCAAGCAGGGCGTAGGGTTTTACCTCCATCAAGAGGGCCCGAACCTAGGTAAAACATCGTGTTCCTTGCCTCCTGTTACCATCCGGCCTAGACGCACAGTTCGGGACCCCCTACCCGAGATCCGTCGGTTTTGACACCGACAGTAGCATAAGTATTTCCCTCGGTTTTTGAGAACCAAGGTATCAATCCACTAGGAGGCTACGCTCGAGTCCCTTGTACCTACACAAAAACAATAGCTCAACGCAACCAACACACTTAGGGGTTGTCAATCCCATCACGGTCACTTACGAAAGTGAGATCTGATAGAGATGATAAATAATATTTTTGGTATTTTTGATATAGAGATGCAAAGTAAAAGGTAAAAGCAAAGTAAAAGCAAGGCAATACTAAAGTGATGGAGATTGATATGATGAGAAAGAGACCCGGGGGCCATAGGTTTCACTAGTGGCTTCTCTCAAGAGCATAAATATTCTACGGTGGGTGAACAATTACTGTTGAGGAATTGAGAGAATTTAGCATAGTTATGAGAATATCTAGGTATGATCATGTATATAGGCATCACGTCCGAGACAAGTAGACCGAAACGATTCTGCATCTACTACTATTACTCCACTCATCGACCGCTATCTAGCATGCATCTAGAGTATTAAGTTAAAAACAGAGTAATGCCTTAAGCAAGATGACATGATGTAGAGGGATAATTCCATGCAATATGATAAAAACCCCATCTTGTTATCCTCGATGGCAACAACACAATATGTGCCTTGCTGCCCCTTCTGTCACTGGGAAAGGACATCGCAAGATTGAACCCAAAGCTAAGCACTTCTCCCATGGCAAGAACAACCAATCTAGTAGGCCAAAGCAAACTGATAATTCGAAGAGACTTGCAAAGATAACCAATCATACATAAAAGAATTCAGAGAAGATTCAAATATTATTCATAGATAGACTTGATCATAAACCCACAATTCATCGGTCTCAACAAACACACCACAAAAAGAAGATTACATTGAATAGATCTCCACAAGAGAGGGGGAGAACATTGTATTGAGATCCAAAAAGAGAGAAGAAGCCATCTAGCTACTAGCTATGGACCCGTAGGTCTGAAGTAAACTACTCACACTTCATTGGAGGGGCTTGGATGATGATGTAGAAGCCCTTTGTGATCGATGCCCCCTCCGGCGGAGCTCCGGAACAGGCCCCAGGATGGGATCTCGTGGATACAGAAAGTTGCGGCGGTGGAATTAGGTTTTTGGCTCCGTCCCCAATCGTTTGGGGTACATGGATATATATAGGAGGAAGAAGTACGTTGGTGGAGCTTCGAGGGGCCCACGGGGCAGGGGGCGCCCTAGGGGAGGGGGCGCGCCCCCTACACTCGTGGCTTCCTTGACGGAGGGTCCAAGTCTCCTGGATCTTATCTGATGAGAAAATCACGTTTCCGAAGGTTTCATTCCTTTTGGACTCTGTTTGATATTCCTTTTCTTTGAAACCCTAAAACAGGCAAAAAACAGCAATTCTGGGCTGGGCCTCCAGTTAATAGGTTAGTCCCAAAAATAATATAAAAGTGGAAAATAAAGCCCAATAATGTCTAAAACAGTAGATAATATAGCATAGAGCAATCAAAAATTATAGATACATTGGAGACGTATCACCGACGAGCTCGTTGCCGGAGCCGGCTGTCGGTGTCGCGATCTATAGCTCGATGGTAAATGCGGGCCTGGCCGGCCGCCGGGTGCGGCCGTGTGTCGGCTGTAGGGGGCGGTGCGGCGTTGGGAGGAGGAGGCGAGGCGAGCCGTGAGCGTGGGTCGGGGAGGGTTCGCGCAGCGGAGGCAGAGGCGAGAGCCGAGCAGCGGCGACGCTGCGGCGAGGCACGCAGGCTGGCGGGCAGCGCGGGCGGTCTGCGGCGGCGGGGCCGGCAAGCCGCAGCGGCAGCAAGACATCAGGGGGCGCGGGCAGGAGCTACGCGGCAGCAGGCAGGGGAGGCCAGGGGCTCGCCGGCGTGGGCAGCAGAGGCCAGCAGCGGGGACAACGGCAGTAGCGACAGGTAGCAATGACATCAGATAGAGCAGCAGCGGCGGCGCCTAGGAGAAGTAGAGCAGTGGTAGGGCCGCGGCCGCAGCGGCGAAACAAACGGTAGCGAAGAGCTTCGGTAGCGATATAGAGAGAGGAAGAAGAAGGATGACATGTCACTACTAGGGAAAACCCTAGCAGTAGCGCGGGTATTTTCCCTATCAGTAGGGCGGGAGGACGCCCTACTGATAAGGCGCTACAGCTAACGTATAGCAGTAGCGCATGTCGTCCCATGCTACTGCTATACATGGCTAGCGGTAGCGCGCTTTAGTGCAGAGCGCTGCTGCTAATATCTACAACGCTTTTTAGCAGGAAGCGCTACTGGTAAGGGAGTGCTACTGCTAACTTTGTTCCCCTCGCTACTGCTAGTTTTATTAGTTTTTGTTTTTTTCTGCATATTTGTTTTGTATTTGAATAGGCTTTATACAATAATCTTTAGCATATCATACACATACAAATATAATCATAGCATATACATACAAATAGTTTCATCAAATCATGTCATCATCATAATCATCATCCAACACAAAGTGGTCTCTTGTCATCATCTCGAAAATAGCAATACAAGTCTCGATTACTTGCAACTACATCGTCATCCATCTAAATAATGATATACACGAGAAGAGCTATCACTTTGCGTGGACCTAAACTAACTACTGGCTGTCGCTCGGAAACCAGAAACCGGTACACCTGGGCCTGACATTCCGGCCACTCGTCGTATACTCCTGGCGTAGCACTTCTTCGCCATCGATGATCTATACACCTGCATCGCCACATGAGTCGATGATATGCAACATATATAGTTGAGCAACAGAAAGAGATAGATTTGGCAAAAATAGAAGCAACATATCATAAGCATAAATAACAAAGTTAATCGTACCCAAAATGCCCTAACTAGAGTGATCTTCGCTAATCGAGGAGGACAGTTTAATTACATCACAAATAAAGTTTCGTC
Source organism: Triticum monococcum (assembly GCA_034509565.1). Lineage (NCBI taxonomy): Eukaryota > Viridiplantae > Streptophyta > Magnoliopsida > Poales > Poaceae > Triticum > Triticum monococcum. The sequence goes on from CM067842.1 coordinate 37,067,291, forward strand.
GTGCATAATTCAAAGTTTCGTCATACAGATAGTATGGACTAAACGGACACATTGTCATATATCGACAATCACTCCATGTCGTGCCATCCATCCAAGTCAGGGAGATAGTCCCCGAGCTTAGTGAAAGGCTTCAGGTCGAGACACTGAGCGGCTACGTGTGTTTAGACGTGTTCCTGCAACATTTCTCCTTCTTCATAGAACATTCCTGTTTTTTCAACGACCTCCTTCATGATGATTTGGGCAAGTTCGCGTTGGATGTGATAGAACTCAGCTTGAAGTCGATGATCCTCGATATCTCCTAAGTTCTTTGCCCATTGCAGAATATGGGCATCGCCGGATGTAGGTGACATGCGAAGGTTCTGGTGATCCCGTCTGTACTCCAGCATGTGGTGTAGGACATAGAATCCATCATTAAGAGAATCACTCGGTTGCTGGATGCAGCAGAAGTCGGCCTTATGGCCGAAGGTGGGCTTGTCGTCCCTTTTCTTGTTGTCCTTGACCTCTCCACCGCGTGCGCCGTAGTAAAACATAGCACTGTCGAGAACAGACTTGATGTGGGTGTAATCCTTTTTGTTAATGTTCTTCGACGAGTCCAAGTAAAGAGCGTGGGAGTATCGGGGGTAGAGGATGATGAGGATGGTGCGCCTGCCACTGCGCAAAATAAGTACACCTCAAATTAATTAGCCTCCACCGTGCAAATGAATGATTGAAATCAAAGGAAGGATATCCGCGTGGATGACTTACATGGGATGATAAGGCACGAGAATCGCCTCCTTGTCCTTATTGGCGAGCATGAAACTGACGATGTATTCCCTCGCGTATTCACGGTGCTTTGCGCAGACTCCCAAGAAGGCCTTGTGCATGAAGTATGGGTCAGCGACACGGATATGAGGTATTTGCTCAACCCCAATGAGGTAGTTCATGTGCAAAGCATAAAGGCGGACAAACGCAAAATCGAGCTTCTTCAAGTGAAACATGTCGAAGATGTAATCGAATCAAAGAAAGAACTTCTCCGCGGGGAATGTGTCGACGTATGACAATCCCAGCAGCACGTTAACCACGTAGAGTGGGTATCCTGGATTTTTTGAGGCGATGAGGCCTTTCTCTATCCACAGCACATCGTCATGAAGTCTCCTTAAATCGCCGAATCTGGCCCCTAGCACTGCTTCAGGTAGGATTGGTTGACCGGGGATATGCCATTTTGCCGCACCGGGGATATCTATACAGTCATGAACCCGAGGCTGCTGAGGCGGCTGGATCATAGAAGCAGCTTTTTTGCCTTTCGTCGGTCTCTTCCTAGACTTCTTTACTACCGGAAGGTTGTCCATAATACGTTCAGACTCCGGAGGCGGCAATTCAGGCACCGACTCATGACGCTCAAACCCTAAGTAGGCGCCAGTATTGACATACTATTGAGTGTCATCGTTATCCTCATCCTCATCTATGGCGACGTCACCAGCGACTAATGGAGTAGGCGAGGTGTTGATGTTCATACCTAACTGCGTGCTCGTGGGTGTGCTCCCGGCCGCCTCCAGACGAAGCAGTCTCTTTGGCCACAACAGGACCCACCCATTACAACAATCACCAAGCCACCGTGGGGTCTCGTCGTCATCCCCCACTAGTACCAGAGGAGCCAAATTCTCGTGGCCCGGTTTGACACTGGCCACGGAAACCTTGAAGACTTCCGGGGGGTTCCGCCGGCTGTGGAACAATGGTTCCTTCGGATCCATTATCGTCGCCTTCCCCACGTCCACCTTCTGGTCGCCGATGGTGTACAATATGGTGCATGGGGTTTCATCGGCCTGCAAAGAAAATTCTGCGAAATGAGACATCCAAAAGGCAACAAAAACGGGAGATTATACATTTATTGAAGGGGCCGGTGTGACAGATACCATGAGGGCGTCGAGCTCAGCCAAAGACGAAGCACCGCCGAGCACGTCCAGTGCCAGAGCCAGTGCCCGAGCAGGTGTAGGAGCCACATGGGAGTCTTTTCAATATGTTCAACGCCCGGTTGAATGGAGTGTCCCACTTGGGCCTCGCCAACGCCTCAGACGGCGAGTCGCTTTCGGCTGCAATCCTGTGATGCTCTCTCTGCAAAAGGCACAAGGATCGTTTACAAATATGACTAACATGCAGTCAAATTGATCAGAAACTAAAATTACCAGCAATCTCATGAACTCCGTCGTGACCACGTTCTTCTCGAAAACCTTCTTCACTGGGTCCCAATGGTGCCGGGCCCTGAGGACGTCACGCTCCTGCGGGACGGTGAAGTCCGCCAAGGGGTCTGGGATGCCCAAACTCGCGGCTTCCGCGTCCTCTTGGCCCATATGGACCTCTTCCGGCCGTAACCACGGCTTCCGAGGTGGTGGCACCCAATGTTCTTCTGTTGAAGCCCCTTCATGTACTTTGACTTTTTTTGGCAGCTTCGGCCTCCCAAGCCGCCTTGAATATTTCAAAGTGCTCTGCCGTGATTGTCGGATTTTCCTTTACAATCTCGGAGTAGGGTTCCTTTTCGTTGACGATCCGATATTTCACCCTTGCTTTCCAGGTGGCCAACGCGTCGCTAAACTTGCTCATGGCATGTTTGTTTATCTTCTTCATTGTCGGGTCCTTATCTGGATCTTTATAATCCTTTTCACTCTGGCTCGGGAACAAGAATATCTGGTGCAGCTTCTTTAGGAGGGAGGGCCTCATATTATCTATTTTGTTTAGTTTCTCATCGTTGATGGTGGCGGTTGTCCGTATGATGCAGCCTATTTGATTGTCGTAGCACGCGCGCGCTTCCTCGGGCGTGTTTGGCTCAAAATTGTAGTCGTCCACCTCCATGACCACCAGTCTAGTATTCCTGAGCATGTTAGGAAGCCGTCGCCTCTTTGCTTTCGGTTCTATACCGGCTCTGCTAGTCTCGGTGCCGGTCTCAGTGTCAGCGCCGGTCTCGATGCCGGTCTCAGTCTCAGCGCCGATCTCGATGCCGGTCTCAGTCTCAGCGCCGGTCTCAGTCTCAGTGCCGGTCTCGATGTCGGTCACAGTCTCCGATGTGACAGGTGGACCCAGCACATCAACTGTTGATCGTCGGCTTCCCTCAAAAATTCCTCTGCCGCCAGGTACACGTTGTCGCAGTCACCAGAACCTTGTCCTTCATCATTGCTAGCCATGTTTCCTATGATTAAATCTAGTCAATTAATTCTAGACCTAATAAAATGAATAATGACATAAAAAGGCCTATGCTTTGCAGGAACGTTGACTCCTTCCCGGTGCGGCAACTCGCGGGCACTCGACATGTCCTAGTTTGTAGCACAAGTCATGACTAAATTCAAGGAAAATTTCGGCATGACCTTTGCTAAAAAGTGGAAAAACCGAGCACCTGAAATTTGCCGGAACAGAAATGAATCAACATTCCAGCAAAACATAGGCCACCCACACTTCATTCCCTCAAAACAACAAAAGGCCACATGGGCACATCGAACCACACTTCAATGAAAAGATATAACATGACTAACCGGGCCACAATCGAACCACACTTCCCTGAAAACAACAATAAAAGTCTAGGAAGGATCATCTTTAAAATAAAACTTGCCTAAATTCTTTTCCTAAAAAATAGTGGTCTTTTCAAAAATTAAAAACCTTTGCAAAATGACCTCACTAAACACTTCTCTGCCTAGGACAAAACCCAAATTCTGTTCTAGCTATTCCTCTCTCACACACACACACACACATTATTTTCTCTAACGCTTCTCTGCCTAGGACAGAACCCAATTAAATTGCAAAGAAACTCCATTTCTCTAACCCTTCTCATCTAATGCTCTAAAATAAATTTTTCCTCTAACCTAGCTTGTTAACCTAATGAACCTAATTAACCTAGCTATTTAATCTAGTTAGTTAACCTAGCTAGTTAGCCTAATTAAACTAGTTAACCTAACTAGTTCTCTGCCAAAGCCCTAACTAAATTTTTGCACTAACCTAGATAATTATCCTAATTAAACTAGTTAACCTAGCTAGCTAGTTCTCCGTCCAATGTTTGTGATATGCATGAGAGAGAGAGAGGAGGGGTGGGGGCTTACAAAGGATGGCTCCGGTCGTGGCGAGGGAGGCAGGGGCGTCGAGGGTGACGGCGAGGGAGGTAGTTATGGCGAGGAAGGCAGGGCGTCGATGGTGGCTCCGCTAGCGCCGAGGGCGGCTCTGGTGGCGTTAATGAGGCCACGCGGCTCTGGTGGCGTCGATGGCGCGTGGCTCTGGTGGCTCCGGGGCGTTGACGTCGGCAGGAGACGGCGGCGAAGTAGGACGACGGTGAATTGGGGAGACGGCGGCGACGTGGGGCGAGAGATTTTGGGGAGAAGTGGTGGCCGGGGGGGACCGCTTTTGGGTTAACTCAAACTTAGCGGTAGCGCATTTCTGTAAAAGCGCTATAGCTAAGTTCAGTAAACGCACTACAACTATAGCTATGTATTTTCCTTTCCTTTTCTTATTTTCTTTTCTCTTTCTATAGCGGAAGTCTAAACAAGCGCTACTGCTAAGTTATCTATAGCGTCTCTGATGAACAGACGCTACTGCTATTCCTTTCTACTTTTTTCCTTTTTCATTTACTTTTCTTTACATTTTATTTTTTTCCTTTCTCCTTTTTTTATTTCTTTCATTTTTATTTACTTTTCTATTTGCTTTTCATTTAATTTTCTTTTCATTAACAGTAGCGCGTTTCACAGTAAACGCGTTGCTAAAATAAACTTAGCGGTAGCGCTCTTTCTAGAAGACTGCTACTACTATATGTAGCCTATCGGCTTAGTAGTGAGAATTTTAGTAGTAGCGGTTTTAAAAGGAGACGCGCTACTATTACGTTTGTGTCTGCAGCACGTTTATCCAGCACGCGCTACTGCTATTTAGCAGTATCGCCGTTTTTTAACAAGCGCTACTGCTAAAATTCTGTGTATAAGGCTTTCTCTAGTAGTGTGTGGGCCCCACCTGTCATAACGGTCAGCTCAACGGTCAAAATAAACGGAGTTGACTTTGCCGCCACATCAACCCTGATAGGTGGGCCCGCATGTCATAAACGTGTTTAAATCGTCTAAACTTGCCATTTTTCAAAAGTGGTAGTTTTTAGTCACAGAATTAGAAATTTTTGATAGTTATCAGTTACCTTTTTGAATGTGGTAGTTCTGTGGGACGGCAACCCCTAATGTGGTAGTTTTTTGTCAAATACTCCATCCTGAAAGAGGCAGTACGATCAGATGGTCGCGTCATCATGTTCCCTCTGATGTTATCTAACTTGTCTTGTTTGGATACACCAATGTTTAGCTTGACACCTTTTGCTGACCATAATCATAAGCATTTCTGCGAAAATCAGGAGATCGATCTTCATATACGGTTTTTTTGGGCGTGTGTGTGGTGAATTCACATGACATGGTTTCCTAGGCATTCAGTAAAAAGGATCTTGCTGTGTACGTACGCTGATAAGTTTTCTTCACATTTTGGTTACCAGAATTCAGGATGCTGTGATTGTAATGGACAATTGTGTACATGCATTTCCTTCTTGTGGAAAACATTTGAAGATCCACATTCAGTATTGGGGAATTGAGAGTAGTATCAGGAACTAGCATATCTTATTTCTGTGACCCAATTAGATGGCGTAAATCAATGGTTTTTTACTTAGGATGCTTCTGTTAGAAATGAAAATACTGAAAAAAAATTGGCCTTCTGTAGATGAACTTATTGTTGTTCTTTTGAGCAGCTACCTCGTAGTAACAGCAACTGTGCAATGCCTGTGGAGCCTCGTTGTGGCCATTAGGAGTGTCTATGCACTTCTTGTCAAACGTTTCTTCCGAAATGCCCGAGCTGCCATCATACTCTCCATCGGCGACTGGGTAAGTCATGTTTTCTCGGGCACCTCAAACAAACAACTATCTGTCATTCATTATGTTTTGAATAGGCAAAGAATCATTTACCGGTCACGTCTATCTCTCTTTCTCCTAAAAACGTTTGGTTTTTGACCCTGATGTTTTGTCCCATAGGTCACACGAGCAATGATCTTCAGCGCAGCGTGTGGATCGGCAGGCATCACCGTTCTCCTTGACAATTATCTGAAATCTTGCCCGGGAAATCACAGTGCAAGCTTCATGACTGCTACCGCCATGGCTTTTTTGTGCTGGTTTGTCCGTGTGCCGTCCGGTATCAGGAGCCTTTGGTGGGCGGTCTACAAAATACAAAGATCCTAGTTTGTGAAACAAGACTCGGGCTGTTTGCGCAACTCGATCCCTTTTTGTGACCAAACTGGGACACATCATAGCGCAGCTAACTATACTATGTCCGGGAAGCAGCGGGTGGATGCTCTCTTTCTGTGCAAATTAGAAGGGAGTAACTTGGTGTTGGAAAGTGTGGCTGAGCAGCTCTGGATTTTTCTTTTCCGTTTGAGGATAGTCCTGGTGATTGTGTTCTGACCTTCTGGGCAGCTCAAGGTTTGCTGATATGCTATATCAGTTTTATTCTGCCACTCATATATTTGATTATCGATATCTGGATCTTATATGTCCTGAGATTACTCAGGTAGCGTGGTAACTTACAGTTGCCAGATTATTGGTTGTCTCAGTTTGCCGACACATCTTAGTGTCCGTTGGTCGAGGGTTTTTTTTTTTTTTTTGCTGTCAGTGCCAGTAGATGGCTTCGGCTCTGATTGAAAACCGTTTTACATGGCACTTGCATGGCTTTACTACAAAGAAGTGATAATCATCTTGGAAAACCGTCAAGATATCAATAAGCCAAACTGAGAAGAAACTAGGCCATTAACAAATGTGATCTGATTAATAACAATGGTTCACTTCCCTTAGTGTACATATAAGTATCCTTAAGTTTTCACAGGAAGTGCAAATTTCAATATTTTAAAGTAACTGGGATTGGCACCATACTGCATCAGTCATTCCCTAGAGACCCACTGCTACAAACTGAAACAAAGATTTTGGCATGCACTCTCGCTTATTGGTGAAGAGGTAAGAATCCAGTGAAGAAAAATAAAATTAAAGATTACACAAGATTCATATTCAATGTCCCATTCATCTGATATAAGCTAAGTTTGGTTTTAAAGAAGTTCTTGACTTCGCATTAGCAGTCAAACTCATATTGAAATTGCTTATTCAAAAAAGAAAATCACAAGTCACAGAATCTGATATAAGCCAGATTTGATGTGGCAAAACTTGCAAACAACAGTATCCCAATAATTCTTCATATGTTCCTATCACATCTTTCATCCTGTAGCTTCCTTTCAAATACAGGAGTAACTAACAACAGCATCAGCAAGAATGAGAAAACCAAGGAGCAGAGGAGTCACAGGTTGTTTGGGAGCAGACCCACAAACGGTCGCACGCACACACACTATACAAGATTGTCGGTAGGCTTCCCTGTAATCATCCCGGAGGAAGTTTTTGTCAACGAAGCGAACTCGCAAAGTTTGTTCACTTGCGGTAAAGAATGTCACAGTGACCACGCCTACACAACAAGGTCAGCAAGGGTGCGCCATCAGATGATAACAAGTCGGCGTCGTTGCTTCCCTCCTCCAGCAGTTTAGGAGCTGTGCTCGAGGAAAGGTAGCTCCGAGTCAAATGGAGAGGGCCCTTGTTCAAGTCTGACTGATGAAAGAAATCGAGGCGCTTCACTAACACAACTTGACCCGTCGAGCTCTTATCCACGACTTCGACACGCAACGGTATGCCGAGCGTGTATGTCAAAGCCCTCATTTGTGTAGTGGTAGCTTCAGCATCCAACGATCGCACCGTTTTCCAACAGAACTGTTATCACAACCATATATATGAAATAATGGTGAGTGTAATCTGTGAGTGGTAAACGTAGTATTGGTTAATCCTTTATTACCTTAAATCACAAAAATTGACCAGTGGCAAACTTTATTTCTGAGTTTAAATGTTTATCCAGAGAGAAAGGTAAACTCATACACCACGAGAATTGCTGATAAAACTTTAATAAGTATGCTAAGTCTCAAAGACACAGGACAAGATAATCCGTCTGTACTATATCGAGAATGATATCCGAGGATAGTACATGGGAGCAGAAACTCCACCTGGAGGACATTCACATTTTTGGGGATAGATTGCTTGTAGAACTCTTCTGTCCGGATTTCAGTCTCAGTAAGCAACCTAAGGAAAGATATAACTGGCAAAAACAACATGTTATATAAAGAACAAATAGAGAAACAACACATCTAAACAAGGACTGATATCCTTACTCCTGCCTGAAAAGGACTCCTGCAGGCTTCTCTGGTACAGCCATTCAGAAGTACAGCTACAAAAGACAAGAACTTGTTTGTAAACAAAAATATAACTAACACGAAATGAAGGTATCTTAAACATATCGTCAAGACCTTCCTATGAATATCAAGTTAAAACATACACATACCCTGCTGCAATGACGTTGAGAACCTCATTGAGCTCCTGAAACAAAGTGAAGACACTAGGTTATGTATGTAATTTAAGCTATATCATGAAGAGAATGTCAAAGTGCTACAGGAGTCCATCCCTCTTCCAGAAGTAGTGGCGAAACAATATCATATAAGTTCGACCAAAGATCATTTTGATTTATACATAATGCTCAATTATGTCCATAGTGAATTTAGTGTTAGCAGCAAGCACTTATAGCTGTTAGATAGTGCCCATAATGTAGCAAAAATTTGAAAGTAAAACTACAATCATCAAGAACAAAATAAAACATGGCAAACTGAAAATTTTATACAACTGTGAAAGAATGAAACATTCTAGTGCCCTACCCATGTAGTTGTCCTGCACCCTACACCATCTTATCTATTTGTTATTTTCTTTAAGGCATTGTTCAGACAAAAATCTGAGGAGGCAGAACGAGTTCAGTTATTTTTCAGAACAATTCAGGCAACACAAGAGATACATACAATTGTTAGCAAGTATATTCGTTCCACATAATTATTTTGCACGTAAATGGATAAGGAGATAAGGCAAAAAAGGTTTATGCTTTTGCAAGCTAGTACAGTACTTACAGAAACAACACTTGAGAAGTATTTTTCAGGATTTAAGAAGTATGCTTCGTCCCACTTAAGACGAGAGAATCTATCTGTATACATTTCGAAACATTCCATAAGACGAGTAACCTCAGCTTGTTTATCTTGCATTTGTCGAAGGATCTCCTGTAGACAAGCCTATTTATATTACATTTCCATGCAGATCAAGAAATCATCATGAGTAAGTAAACTGAAACAGTTACCATGTAGGAAAACAGAAAAGCTCTGTAAAAGCAGCTGCCATCTTGGCGAGTTCTTCGGAAGAGCACATAATGCTTACTGAGAATCTATATAAGAAAATGATTTTCAGATATGTACAACAAACTAAATCATGACAATGTTTCTAGCATAAAATTAGTTGAATGCAGACAAACCTTCATCTTTTCCTGGATGATGGAGTTATCTGGACATTCACGAACCAATTCTGAGAGTTGTTCCTACAATACCAGGAAGAAGAATCACAAAAGGTAGCATTAAGGTATGATGGGCAATATGCAGCATTCATCTAACTTGAGCATGGATTTGAATAGTAATGCTGATGAAGCAAAATTGTTTTTATGGTTCTCACACATGGAAAAAAACAGAGTACTTCATGGTAAGAGAACTTTTGTTTCCAAAAAAGCAGAAAAAAAGGTGCAAAATATTGATTACAATTCACAGTGATATTCATTTAACATCTGCCGACATCAGAGTACTTTCCACTGTGCAATTGCTCAATAGTCAATACAACATCTAAGGAATTATATACTGAAAGAATAAACAAACACAGAACGACTGGGGCAGTAAACAAGCTTATACTGGAAATGTTTGAGAATGTAACTCCCAAATATCATGTCAATTGGCAAAAAATATCTTGTGATAGTCGATGGTAATAAGACATTTGGGAGGTCTACATTCAGGCGGTCTGAAATTGAACCATGCACAAGAGAGAGAATTTACTGCATTGTAGAGTGCATCCACTTCATGGTTGAAGAGCTTAAAAAAACTCTGAGGTATAGCATTCTCACCTCACTTCCTAATGCTGTCGGGAGAGCATCTGGACACCGGAAACCACCAATGAGGACACGGCAGTCCTTTTGTGGTTTGAGGTACGTTCTGTGGCCATCCAGCAACTGGCTCGAGGTTTCTCGCAGTGAAAGATAATCTTGTGTGCCGAGTGCAAGTTCTGAACAGTAGATAATAGGTTACTATGAAATGATATCATCTGGGATGTTTCCTCGATCACTCATGAAGAGTACACAGAAGAAGTTACCAGGAAGTGATCCTCCGAGCTCCTCATCCGAATCCTGATCATCCTCTTCCTCCTCCCGTGAATCTGCATCATCTTCTAGCTCCCCTTCTTCCAGCTCCACCTGAAAAATGGAGTGAACAGGGAATCAAGAAATAATTCTTTGCAGGGAAAACCAGAGCATCATTCTTAGGTTACCAATTTCAGCCGATTATACCAAGAACTAACTGAACACAATTTTGGGTCAAAATAGAAAACCCCATCCATCTCCCCACGAACTGCAAGAACTTAAAGAAGGGTCCGCGATTATCAAACCAATCCATTCGAAGAACCTACAGCCAAGAACTCATCCCCCCATATGCTACAGCCACCTCACCGACCCGACAGCCAAGAACTCATATCTCCCACAAATTGGGCGCAAGAAACAGGCCAAGAACGACATAAAGAACACCCGGACGCGCCAAATTCTGGCGAAAAGATCGCCGAGCAATCGCAACCCAAGCTGGTACAAGACGGTGGGAACTCACCGGATCCTTGTCGGCGGGAGGCGGCGGGGACCCTGGCGGCTGAAGCGGGGGCGGTGAGGTGGGAAGCGCCGTCTGGTCGCGAGAGGGCGACTGCGCGGGCGGTGGCGGCGGTGGCGGCGACGGCGAGAGCCGTGGCGCCTTCGTCGGTCGATCATCGCCTCCGCCGCCGCCGCCGCCGCCGCCGCCGCCGTGGTCTCCGCTGCTTCCCGCGCTGGATGGCTGGGCCAGGTCATCCAGTTTTCTCTTGGGGCCCATTTCTTTCCTCGCTGGAGTTTGCCTTTTCTGCCCCTCCGCCGAGCGAGCGAGCGAACCCTCGGATTTTCTCGCTTCTCGCCTCGTCTATTGTGGAATTGTGTATCGCTCCTGTCCAGGGACCTGACTGGTGCATATTTATACCCGTATCATGCATCCAAAGGGCACCGTTGCAAGTCTTTGAAAGATTGAAACGTTACTCTTTTTTGCGGGAAACATTCTTCACTTTTGAAAACAAAACGTTTGCTTGAACATACTAGTAAGCGTACACGTGCAACGCACGAATAACTGTACACAGGAATTTCCCTGTTCATAATTAGCAAAATTCAAACATCAAAGGCAATCAAGGGGGTGAGCTTTTCCATAGAGAACATATGGGATATTTACTGTGCGTATACTAAAAATGGAACCAAATATTCCATAATATTTCTGTTATCTAATGCAAACTTCATAGGACTTATGATGCGATTAAGCATTGTACAAATGAACATGGTAGAGAAAGAAAAGGTACAGAAAGGAAAAATAGGAACATACTAAATGAGTGCCAAGGTAAACTTTATCAGAGTTATAATTCATAAAGGGCCATACACTGTCGCAAGGCACAAGCAATGTCATGAAAAGCAATGAAAAAAAGTTAAATAATAATATGATTGTTCATGGTTCTTACATGATGAACCACAAATGTTTCCAAAAATAAACATGGGAAAAGTATCATATAGTACTCCCTCCGATCCATATTACTTGTCGCTCAAACAGATGTATCTAGAGACATTTTAGTGCTTGATACATCCATTTGAGCAATAACTAATATGAATCAGAGGAAGTATATGATTTTAGAACAAGTTCATGTCATACATGCATGAGAATAACGCCCGATTCACGAATCAACATCAATCTTAACACGTAGACCAATGACAACTATAACCTTGTGGTGCCACGTAACAATTCACCAATCTATACTAATCACAATCGGTTCAATTTTACACATGTGCATTGGACATAGTGCTCGTAAAGGCAATGCCTTCATCTTGGGAGAATTTGGTCCGATACATACTTGACACAAAGAAGCATTAATTTGACACATCTGGTGCATCACCTTGATACTGGCGCGCTTGTTGAAAGAACATGCGGTGCCCCCATGTTTGGTTTTGGTAATTGATGGCAATCTCTCTGGACTAATAGTTGCCTTGAGTTATATTTGAAGGTTTTGTCCATAGGCTTTTCTTGGAGTACATGTGTTGGTTTCAAGGAAAGTTTGTGTCGACCAAGGTGCTATTCAAGGAATTACCTAAAGATTGGTCTTGTGAGAGGTTGATCAAAATTAAGTTAAAGAGTGAATCAAGTTGATCAACCCACAAAGCATAGAAGATGTACCGAGAGGGATCAAGTGATCCCATGGTATGGTAAGCATTGTCAATTACGCTTTGTGTACTAACCCATGGTCTTCGTGAGGGTTCTTTGTGGGGTTAGGTTGCGGTGTGCAAGTTCAAGTGGAGCATCACGAAGAGATCAAATGCTTGAAGCTTGTCATCCTTTATGCTGACAATGGACTTGTGAAGATGTGCGGAAGAGTGGCTCACGCATAGTGGAGTATGGGGGAGCAATCAACTAGTCTTCATCAAGTCAACACAATCAAGAAAGGTTGCGGTGTGCAAGTTCAAGTGGAGCATCACGAAGAGATCAAATACTTGAAGCTTGCCATCCTTTGTGGTGACAATGGACTTGTGAAGATGTGCGGAAGAGTGGCTCACCCATAGTGGAGTATGGGGGAGCAATCAACTAGTCTTCATCGAGTCAACCCAATCAAGAAAGGTGGTCCAACTTGAGGGAGTCAAGATCGTCATCATCTAGCTCAAGTGGACCATGTGCAAGGCAAAGGTTTGCCCTTGATAGGTTTTCTATTTTACCGGTCTCATGATGGTAGTTGGGAGACCGGGTTATAGTATCGATTGCCGTACTATCAAGGGGGGGCTCTCGATGAGTATCTTGATCGTATCGTTCGTTGAGAGCTCAAACCATTGCATCCTTGCATCATCTTTCTTGGTTCTTGTTTGGTTCTCTTTGAGAGTCTTAGAGCTTATGGTCATCTTGATGACAAGCTCGAGTTCATCGAAAACGGAGTTCACATGCTTCTTCTATGATGTTTTCGATGTTGGAGGTTTTGCCGGTTCTTCTCGGTTGGAGGTTTCACTCCTCTATTTGTTGGCATACCTCCCCTGCCTCTTCTTACTATAACCAGTCGCTATTTTGATGCTACTCGTCGTCTTGTTTCCAACAAGCTTGAGTTTGCTCAATTCGGAGCTCATATGCAGAAGTTATGGCAGTTCTTGTTTTCTTGAGTGTGGTTTTGTCAGGGTCCCAGCGGTAGTACCGTGGTACCCAGCGGTAGTACCGCTGAGGGGTCACAAGCGGCAGTACTGCTCCGTAGCGGTAGTACCGGCGGTGACTCTGCAGCAGTACTACCGCTGGCTTACCAGGTCCCTACCGCGTCGATTCGAGGGGTCTTTTTCTGTGTCGGATTGTGCGGTACCTCCACTAGTAGAAAAAGGGTCAAACGTGAAGCACATTAGTGCCGGTTTGTATTTGAGCCGGCATTAATGTGTACATTAGTGCCGGTTCGTGGCGGCGATCAATAGTACCGGTTCGTGGCGAACCTTTAGTACCGGTTCATGCCACGAACCGGTACTAAAGAGGCTGTGTCATCCTGCGGTCAGGCTATGGCCCCACCATCACCATTTAGTGCTGGTTCGTACCACGAACCGGTACTAATGAGGTTATGGCAAGCTGTTTTTAGTCCCACCTCGCCAAGAGAGAGGCAGTATGAGCGGTTTATAAGCCGTGAGTGCACAGACAATGACGAAGAGTTGCAATGCTCACCTACATGTTGATTAGCTTCAAGCCTTGCGGAATAGCATAGATTGCACTGAGCTATGTGCAGTGGCTTAGTGCAATCTACACTATTCCGAATGGCTTGAAGCAAATTAACCAGCATTGCACCTCTTTTTTTTTATTTTTAATAACTTATTTAAACTCCGGGCTTCTTTTGTGTTCAGTATGCAGCATTTAAAACTTGTTATGTCTCAAGGTTGTTGTGGTTTGGAAATTATGGATTTGACAACCATAAATCATAGCTTTTTGTGTAAGTGACTTAGGAAACTCAAGTTTGGCAAACTCTATTGACTAGTAGAAAAACGGTCAAATGTGAAGCACATTATAGTGCCGGTTTGAATTTGAGCCGGCACGAATGTGACCATTAGTGCCGATTCCAACGGCTAGGCGGGCTGCTACCATTAGTACCGGTTCATTGCCAATCTTTAGCACCGGTTCGTGGCACGGACCGATACTAATGTGCATCCCACCAATCAGGAAGAATCACACGGATCGTGTGTTTCTTTCTAACTCTTGCGAGTCATTGGATCAAGGGTGTGTTTCTTCCTAGCTCATGTGAGTCGTTGGATCGAAACTACCACAATCACTTTGTGAGCCAGACGACCCTATATATAGCCCATCTCTCGCCTTCCCTGCATAAGTCTTTCAATTCATCGACTACATACATCTACCAGTTCATCGACTGCATACATCTACCAGTTCATCGACTGAATACAAATCATTCGGATTCGCCATCATACGTCGAACCGTGCATTTGATATGCATATATATGCATCACGAGCCACGGTAGGGCTGTATGATGGCGATACCGATTGGTTTGTTCTAGATCCGACATAAAAGGTTTGATACAACTTCTTTTTTGTGACATAAGATCTAACATTGTTGCTTCTAGTAGTTCTCTTGATTCCACTAATGATTCTCTTAGCCAAGTTACACTTGAGTAAGAAAATAGCTTATTGAAGGGAATTATAGAGAAATGAGTGTACAAAAACCTTGCCGGGAGTAAGCAATTCGAGGAAATTGTGCGCAAGCAAGGAAGGCACCGACAAAAATTGGACGCACTTCGTGTACGAACTGGACAAACTCTTTCCGAGTATCAGGGTTTCGGACAAGAACTCATCTGTTACATGGCCACTTCAATGTTTTTTAAACTTATTTGAACTCCGGACTTCTTTTGTGTTCGGTATGCAACATATAAAAAACTACTCAAAAATAAATAAAAGAAAATAAGTAATGCAGAAAAGAAAAAACTATATAAAAAATTTGTTGGCGCACTGCCCTGTGGGTCTACCAGACTTAGGGTGTGCAAATGCAGGCCCAGAAGGACCAGCAGACTCACAGGGCAGTGCGCCCTAATTAATTAGGCCTAGAAGTCTGCTATATAGAGGAGTTCGAAGAGGTAGCCGCGGCTGGGTTTTATAAACCAGTGCGGCTGCCCTTCGCCGGACGAGGTGGGATTAAATTTTGGGGTGGCAGCGCAAACTCTAAATACAGCAAAAAAACAACTAAAAATAAATAAAACAAAATAAATAAAGCAGAAAAGAAAAAACTAAATGAAAAAAGCCCACCTAGTGGGCCACAGCGGCCTGCATACGACTAGAAACCCAACCTATTGTTGGGTCAGGATGCAGGCCCGCAAGCCCAATAGGCCCCACAGGGCAGAGTAGCAGAGGTAGGCCCAGAAGGCCTGCTTTAGAGAGGAGCTCGAGACAGCAGCGGCGGCGGGGCTTATAAGTAGGTGTGTGCGCCCTTCGACTAGCGAGGTGGGACTAAATTTCTGCGCCCCTCGCCTGGCAGCGCACACCCTTTAGTACCGATTGGAGCCACCAACCGGTACTAAAGGCCCCCCCTTTAGTACCGGTTGGTGGCTCCAACCGGTACTAAAAGCCTTCGTTTCCCGCCGCTTGACCTGGGGAAAATAGGCCTTTAGTACCGGTTGGAGCCACGAACCGGTACTAAAGGCCAATCCTATATATATAGCACTTATGAAAATTTCAGTTTCAACTCCGCACTTCGTCTCCAACCTCCGCCGCGCGCGCCGCTCGATCCCGTCGTCGCCGCCCGTCGCCCGTACCGTCGTCCGTCGTCATCGTCGCTGTCCCCCCCGCCGCCCGTCGTCGTCGTCGTCTCGCGCTGCTGCCCCGAACGCCGCCGCCGTCCGTCGTCATCGCCGCGGCCGTACGTCTCTCTCTCGCTCCCGCACACACATACACACACATGCACACACACACACACACACACACACCGGCGCCCCCGCCCCGTACGCCGGCGCCCCCGCTCGTACGTACGGGGCGGCGGCATATGGGGCCGCACACACACACACACATACCACACACACACACACGCATACACACACACATACACACATGCGTACACACATATACGTATATATACACACACATGCATACACACACACATACACACACACAATTTTTTTTTACTTATTTTCTGTTTTTTAGAAAAGTTAATTAGATGATCGAATGTTAGATGAATTAGCTAGCTAGATAGAAAAATTGTCGAACTAGAGATTAGAACTAGTTGAATAATTAATATAACTAGTTTATTTTTAATAAGAAAATTTAGGTATATGAGATTAGAACTAGTTGAATAATTAATATAACTAGTTTATTTTTAATAAGGAAATTTAGGTATATGAAATTAGAACTAGTTGAATAATTAATATAACTAGTTTATTCTTAGTAAGAAAATTTAGGTGTATGAGATTAGAACTAGTTGAATAATTAATATAACTAGTTTATTTTTAGTAAGAAAATTTAGGTATATGAGATTAGAACTAGTTGAATAATTAATATAACTAGTTTATTTTTAGTAAGAAAATTTAGGTATATGAGATTTGATGATCTAATTAAAATATTATTTGTTAATGAGTTTTTCTATTTATTTAATTTTTTTTATATATTTTGAGTTTATATAAATGTTAGATTAATGTCGAATGTTAGATGAATTAGATAGAAAAGTTAAATATATAGTCATGTCAATTGAATATATAGTTAGATATATTAATGTCAAATGTTAGATGAATATATATTTGGCTAGATATAGGTGTTTAATGTTTCACCTATATGAACATAGGAAATGTCATCTGACGACGAAAAAGATTTTATTATGTGCGAACACTGTGAAGACCAGCGCGGCCTGTGCGACCAAAATTTCCTTGTTGATGGTAGGCGCTTCAGCATCAAGCTGGATGAGACATTCGAAGTTGATACAGTAAGTCACTTTGTCAATTATTATTTAAATGCAAAACTTATGCTTCATTTGCTTCAACTTATAATTTTAAATTTTCACTATTCTACTAGCGCATCCCCTGCCATGCAAGAATTTTTGTCTTGGATAAGATAGGTTTCAGTGCTATAGATGATATGGAGGTAAAGAGAGTTTACTTGAAGACGCGGCATGGGTATACTTTCAACGTCAAATTATATAATGGAGACACATACACCCATTTTGAATGCAAAACTTGGCAAGCACTATGCAAGGCTTATGCATTTGAGCCTGATATGGTTATCACCTTTGATATTCGTCCGGAAGATGATATTGAAGGTAATATAGACATCTGGGTCGATGTGCAAACGCCTCCAGTTCTACCATTTGGTGAGTTTTTCTCAACCATGCATGCATATGTTTATGTCTTTCATACAGTTTATTCAAAAATAGTTGACAACTATTTTGTATTGTCAGCTTATTTCGGTTCAAGCAAACATGTTCGGCACTTGGTAGATAGGACCTACTACTGCCCCGGGGCTCAACTAAACTGCGAGGAGATAAGTCATTATATTTCATGGCTTAAGGATCTTAATACTGTCAAGACAATTTTTTCCCTACACTTAGAAATGTTAGTACTCAAAACGTGCGACCAATGGTGATCGTATTGAACTACGGTCACATCTATAATCAAAAGATGGTAAGATTTTAAATATTTGTCCTTAATTAGTGCATCTTTTGCATACATTATTTTTGAAGCTAAACTTTCATTGCTTAGTATATTAATTACTATACGATGTTGTTCAAGAGGGACTTCCGATGACAGTTGTGCCTCAGTGGATCGAGACAAAAGGTCGCATGTCAATGGTTAGCTTACGATCAAGATTTCCTACATTGCACATGAGTGCATTCAGGATTTCTAAAAGCGAAGAATGCTTAATAGTGAAAGATTGGAGCAAAATTGTTAACGATCGCAGAGAAGTACTAGGGGGCAGTAAGGAGAAGCGCAACCCAAGATTAGGAGACAGATTCATCTGCATGCTCCAGTATGATATGAATCAGGAGAACTATACATGTTCTATGCTATTCTACCTGAGAGGGAGCAGCAGGATCAGTAGCTACTCTTCATACTCTTAATTAGTACTTGTCTCATGGATCCGTGTCCTGAACTTCGATGTTGGTGATGATTATGTTGAACTTGATGATATCTCTTTGCTTCTGTTACAAAGTGAATGTTTCCTTTTTAAGCTAGCCAACGTTGATGATGAATTACATAGCTAGCGGTAATGACTATGATGATTAAATAGTGGTAATTAGACGACCACGATGATTTTTAGCTAGCTAGAGTTTATTTATTTATTAATATGCGATGATGATGATGATGACGACTACAGCTAATTATAACGTAAAACAATCCTAAATTAAATTGATAACACAAATTTAATTGAAAAATACAAAATAAAACAAAAACCCACAACCATTTAGTATCGGTTGGTTTTACCAACCGGTACTAAAGGGCTCCCGGCCCCCGGAGCTGGCTCGTGCCACGTGGTACCCCTTTAGCACCGGTTCGTGCTGAACCGGTACTAAAGGGGGGGGCCTTTAGTGCCGAAATAATAGTGCCGGTTCCTAAACCGGCACTAAAGGGCCTTACGAACCGGTGCTATTGCCCGGTTTTCTACTAGTGCTCGCTGCGGCAGTAGTGCGGCAGTACCGCTCCTTAGCGGCAGTACCGCCCTTCCTCCGCAGTAGTACCGCCCGGTTCCCTCTTTCCCTTTACCCTTCGTTCTGTGCGGCAGTACCGCCGAAGGGTGCGGTAGTACCGCTTAACCCAGCGGTAGTACCGTTGTCTCCTGTGGTACTACCGCCCCAAGGTTCATGTTCTGTTGCTCCTTTTCCCTGTTTCTTCCACCTGAGCGGTAGTACCGCTCGTGGAGCGGTAGTACCGCTCGTGTGCGGGCTGAGCACATAACGGTTGGATTTTCCCCCTCCTATACAAGGGGGTCTTCTTCCCCAATGAACTTTATCCTTTTGAGCTCGTCTTCTTCCTCATTGTTGACCTTCTTCGAGCTTGCTAACTCTCAATCCCTCCATGGATTCTTGCTAGTTTTTGAGGGAAAATAGAGAGGAGATCTAGATCCACATTTCCACCAATCACTTTCTCCGCTATGTGAGGGGAACCCCTTGGATCTAGATCTTAGAGTTCTCTGTGTTCTCTTTCTTGTTCTTCCTCTCATTTTCCTCCCTAGCATTAGTTGCTTCGGTTGGATTTGAGAGAGAAGGACTTGGGCACTCCGTGTGCCCTTGCCATTGCATTTGGTGCATCGGTTTGAGTTCTCCACGTGATATGTGAAAGTTACAAGTTGAGAAGCTTATTACTCTTGGGTGCTTGGTACCCTTGAGCTTGTTCCTCTTGGGTGCTTGGGCGCTCTAGACGGTTGTTGGTGTTCGGAGCTCAATCATTGTGGTGCAAAGCTCCGGGCAAGCGTCGGCGTCTCCAATTAGGTTGTGGAGATCGCCCCGAGCAATTTGACGGGTACCGGTGACCGCCCCCAAGGGTTGCCAAAGTGTACGGGTTCGGTGACCGTCCCCAAGGGTTGCCATTTGTACGGGTTCGGTGACCGCCCTCAAGGGTCCCTTAGTGGAATCACGGCATCTTGCATTGTGCGAGGGCGTTAGGAGATTAAGGTGGCCCTAGTGGCTTCTTGGGAGCATTGTGCCTCCACACCGCTCCAAATGGAGATTAGCATCCGCAAGGGTGTGAACTTCGGGATACATCGTCGTCTCCGCATGCCTCGGTTATCTCTTACCCGAGCCCTTTACTTATGCACTTTACTTTGTGATAGCAATATTGTTCTTTGTCATATATCTTGCTATCACATAGTTGCTTATCTTGCTTAGCATAAGTTGTTGGTGCACATAGGTGAGCCTAGTTGTTTTAGGTTTTATGCTTGGCAAATTAACCGCTAAGTTTATTCTGCATTTGTTCAAGCCTAAAGCGTAATTATTTTAAAGCGCCTATTCACCCCCCCTCTAGGCGACATCCACGATCTTTCAATTGTGTTAACAATAATGCATTTCCTGGCGAAAATATGAGATACCATGCAAATTACTATCTAATCTTGAACGTGCTTCACGCAGTATCCAGAAGCCAACGCTACAGGAGCATTAACTTGATCACTTGCACCCTGTAATTCAATCAACTGATCTGACGTTATAATGTAAAAAAGGTCACATCTATATTCAAATATGTCATCTTCTTTAGAATACTTAACTTTCCTTTATCTAAGAAAACAATGTCATAAACATATGTAGATTCAACGTCCTATCTCAGAGAAAATAATAAGTACAAAAGAAATTGTCAAGGTTTCTACATGCAGCATTCCAATGCTTGATGCGCCTTCTCTAGGAGCAGCAGTACATAAACTGAGTCCTTGCAAGCCAAGAGCTGAATCCCCCCTCACAAGAATATCAGTTTTTCACACCAGGAAATTAACCCCACAAACTAAAATCAAAAACTAAATCCTTGCAAATAAAAATCAAAACTAAATGCCCTGCGGAACATATCACATATGCTCAAAATAGAGAACCGAATTGATACATGCAGCATTCCAATGCTTGATGCGCCCTCTCTAGGAGCAGAAGTACATAAACTGAGTCCTTTGCAAGCCAAGAGTTGAATCCCCCACACAAGAATATCAGTTTTCACAGCAGGAAATTAACCCCACAAACTAAAATAAAAAAATCGAATCCTTGTAAATAAAAATCAAAACTGAATGCCCTGCAGAACATGTCACATATGCTCAAAATAGAGAACCGAATTGACGAGATGGTAGGTTAATCTATCAGGGGGAAGAAGTGGGTGGATCAACTTATGGGGACAGAGATACCAGTGTCTTGGGGTCTTGATTGCAGGGAGTAAAAGGCGAGTGAGGTGGCTAACTAGAGAACATTTGCGATATTTGTTAGGCCAAAAAAAAAAGTTCCAGATCAGTCAAGTCATTCCCAATGAAGAAGTTGAGCCAAACCTAACGAATCAACACCTCCATTTTGGCCATCTCAGTGTAGTCGACCCCTATTTCGAGTGTGGTGCATCGATGCAGACACTCCACGCCTCCACCAAGCCAAAAAACAATATGCATTCAATTTTAGTAAGGGCATTCATGATTAATGGATGATCGAATTCTCATTTTTAATAAAGGCATTCATGGTGTCTGTTCGAATTATTGTCATACTGGGATCAACTAACTAACATGATATTCATGGGAATTTTATATAGAAATGTACGGATACGGAAGTAGGATCCAGTGCTGAATTTATACCTTTGAGGCTACCTCCTGAACCATCTGTTGTTGATTTGACATCTTTTGGTATACTCAGAAAGCTTCAACTCTACCTGAAGGCTTGTGCCATAGGCAGAACTGAAGCTACGCTACCTGAAGGCTTGTTTTTACCTTTCTTGATCAGTTCGATGGAGGCTGCGTTCCCGCTTATTTGGTCGTTTGTGACCTTTTGGTTTCTGCATTAGAGTTTATATAAGTCTTGTCGAGTTCTCGAACGTTGAGTTCTTCGGTGGTTTGGTGTAGATCTGTTGGAGTAGGGTGCGCGTCTGTAGTTTAACTGAATCTGGTGATGGTTTCGTTAATGAAATCAGAGCCCCCCCCCCCCCCCCCCCCCCCCTCTTTTGCTCAAAAAAAAGAAAGCTTCAACTCTACTTCTTATATATACGGCCTACAAAATGATAATTTGACGTAGTGAAACAGTGGTGGTTCTTGACATTGCTTATCAACTGGGGGGGGTCACAAGACGGAAAGAAAGATCACCATTTAAGGAATTATATTGGTGCTGGAAACCCGCGCCCACTAAATAATACAACTGACAAGAACATCAAAATGGATGCAATTACAGGGGTAAATTGATTGTATTTAGGCATCCGCAAGATTAAGCTTGTACTCTAAAAAATGTGTGTCTGTTTCTCTGCAATAGAATGCCCTAATACTAAGGTTAAAACTGTTGGGAATCGTAGCAGAAATTTAAAATTTTATACGCATAACCAAGATCAATCTATAGAGTAATCTAGCAACGAAGGGAAGGGGAGTGCATCTACATACCCTTGTAGATCACTAAGCGGAAGCGTTGGAAGAACGCGGTTGGTGGAGTTGTACACGCAGCGATTCAGATCGCGGTCGGTTCCGATCTAAGCGCCGAACAACGGCGCCTCCGCGTTCAACACACGTACAGCCCGATGACGTCTCCCGCGCCTTGATCCAGCAAGGAGAGAGGGAGAGGTTGGGGAAGACTCCGTCCAGCAGCAGCACGACGATGTGGTGATGGTGGAGGAGCGTGGCACGCCAGCAGGGCTTCGCCAAGCACTGCAAGAGACGAGGAGGAGAAAGTATTGGAGGGGAGGGGGCTGCGCCAAGTGCAAAAAGGGTCTAGCCACCCTCCCACCCCTCCACTATTTATAGGTGGGGAGAGAGGGGGCCGGCCCCCCTAGATCCCATCTAGGGTTGGGGAGGCGGCCAAGGGGGGGAGGAGTGCCTCCCAAGTCAAGTGGAGGCCCTCCCCCTTAGGGTTTCCCCTCTCCCATGCGCATGGGCCTTGGGGGGGGGGGGGGGGCTGGTGCCCCTGGCCCATTAAGGCTAGGGAGCCCCCTACAGCCCATGCTGCTGTATTGGACGTGGTGGAACATTTTCCGGACCTCCGGACCCCTCCGGAACCTTCCTGGTACAATACCGGAAAAAACCGAACTTTTCCTGTCTAGATTTCCCTATTCGAGTGCAGTTGGTTCACTTATGTATGCCATGGTTTGTTCTCGTCCGGATTTATCGTATGCATTGAGTGTTGTCAGTAGATACATGGCTAATCCTGGAAAAGAGCATTGGAAAGCAGTTCAGTGGATTTTCAGATACCTGTGAGGTACTTCTAATGCTTATTTACAGTTTGGGAAAACCGGAGATGGACTTGTTGGTTTTGTTGATTCTGATTTTGCTGGTGATTTGGATAAGAGAAGATCACTCACAGGTTATGTTTTCACCATTGGTGGTTGTGCTGTGAGTTGGAGAGCAACTTTGCAGTCTATTGTGGCATGTTCCACTACTGATGCCGAGTATATGGCTATTTCTGAGGCATGCAAAGAAGCTATCTGGTTGAGAGGTTTGTATTCTGAGCTTTGTGGAGATTCATCTTGCCCTACCGCATTTAGTGACAGTCAAAGTGCCATATATCTTACAAAGAATCCAATGTTCATGAGAGAACAAAGCACGTTGATGTCAGATTCCATCATATTCGAGATGTTGTTGCTGAAGGCAATTTGAAGGTATGCAAGATAAGTATTCATGATAATCCTGCTGATATGATGACAAAGCCAGTTCCTACCAATAAGTTTGAGCTTTGCTCAGGCTTAGTTGGCATTTCTCACTAGTCCTATGGACTTTGATGCACAAGGTGTTTATACTGATTTAGATGGAGTTATTTACTTTCTTCGACTATTGGAGGGAATTTGGATAGGGGTGGAGATTGTTAAATTGTGATCCAAAATTATACCTTGTTGGATTAGACATAGTACAACCGGTGTGGGCCTCTACCTTGACGTTCGCGCGTACGAGTACAACTCGTTTTCTTGTCCTCCAAGGACTTTTGTGTATTGCCCTCATATATATATCCATGTAGTCGCACCTAAGACGGTATGTCGTCTCGTGCTTGTAATACTCCTCATAGTGATTGCGCCTTCGTGCGTCCGTGGTTTTCTCCTGCAAGGGTTTCCACGTAAAAATCCGTGTCTCTCTGTCTCATTTATTTCTCGTTATTATCTAATAGCATGGGCCTCCTTTTTATAGTCATAAGGGGTCAGTATAGCGGAAATTGGCAATGGCTCTTAGGTGCATATGCACCCATTATCTAAATACACATTTTGCAATGTTGAAAAATTCCGAACAAAAACCCCGCGTGTATATCCGGACATTTTATGTGCGTGCACAAAGTTTTCGGTGAAAAACGAGGTTTTTTGTGGCTTGTGTAAAAAGACAATTTCTGATGCTTCATTACAACTATTCATTTTGCATTTCTGTACCTTTTTTACACAAGCCACAAAAAACGCCATTTTCACCGAAACTTTGTCCATGCACATAGAATGTCCGGATATATCCGAGGGATTTTTGTTCCGAATTTTTCAACTTTTCAAAATGTGTATTTAAACAATGGGTGCGTATGCACCTAGGAGCCAAAACACCGCGGCTACAAGGTAGCGGGTACAATATATGTACAGTGGAATACCTATCGCATTAAATGTGGAGGCATGTGTCTTCATATCCCGTTGCCCGAGTTGAATGCATGTCTTGTCGTAACATAGTAGACTTTTACTGACACAACACTTTTACCGCGACACGTTGAAGATGAAGTGCCCCCCGCATGGTAAAAGGGGGTGGTGAATCATCTTGGGTGCCACCTAACCCTGTGGAGGCATGTACTCTGCTTGATAACTCGCCATGCACCATTGTAGACCGCAGCATACATGTACTTAGCCACGCCCCTGTAGCCTTGCGCCTGACAGCCTATGACTGGTCGTTCACGGTGCGGACGCCGATGGCAGGGCGATAGTGGATGAGGGAGATGTTGCCGGGGGGCAGAACTCTTCTAGCATAATCTTGGCATTGACATTGTTACGTGCTGCTCGCCGGCGATCCCAGGAGCTTCTGACACCGCCAGCCTCGCCCCCCTGTCGCCAACAACAGTCCTCCCCCCTTCGCCGCGGTCCACAAGGAATGAAGCCCGGTATGTCGCGCTTCTGCAGGCAGAGCCAAGCCAGCCAATGCTCGAGCTCTGCTCCCCCACAATGCTGCTGCTGCCATTGGCTTCGCCTGGGTTCGAGGCCTCTCCCACTCCGCCGCTGGTGTCCAGCGGTCCTCTGCGGCGCACCCCATCTCCGGCGCAGAGGAGGAGGGCTGATGCTGCTGCCTGTGCGGTGGGGCTCCAGTGCCTCGCACCGTTGTTCGAAGACCGTGAGGAGTCCATTCTTCCTGCTCCTGCGACGACCCCTCCTCGGGCCCCTGCTGCTCGCCGCAAGAAGATGGCCGGGGTTACCATCTCCAGGGTTGGGGGCACCCTGTCCATCCACAAGACACGGCCGGCCAGTCGCGCCAAAGCCAACACCGCGCCGGCTTCTTGTGCGGCCGAGTTCCTCGTCTGCCGCTCTCTGGGCATCATCAAGGATGGTGAGGACGTCACCTCGGCAGCTCTTGGTGCCTTTGCCGAGCGTTTCAAGGAGGAGCTTTCGCCGGAGGTGATCGCAGACATGCGCAGGCTCTTCAAGTTGGATGAAAGCAACGCCCAGGCTGTTGAAGATGCCCTCCTGATGCATGGTGGAGGAGGAGCGCTGGACCTGGAGAGGCCCGGTGAGGATGCAGCGCTACAGCAGACGGCCAACTGAGCTGCAGTTCAGGACCTGAGAGAGTACTGTGATCAATGATAGTACAACATGTTAAAACTCCAGGGGAAATTAGTGGTGGAGTTAAGTCTATGTTCAGGGGTATCCTCGTTGTGTATTTTGGCACAGAACCATGTATCAGCTGTGTGTGTCCAAGGGTTGTGTGTGTTCTGGCACTGGGAATTGTTGGCCCTTGTGCTTTTCTGTATTATGTGTGGGATGCGGCTCCTCTATTAGCAAATGTGTTTGCTGCTGCTCGTTCAACCGCTGTCTGCATTGGGGCGATTGATGTGCTTGCTCATCAGTGGCCTTGCTTCAGGGATTCCTTGGTTTCATCATGTTAGCACAACCGATAAATTTTCTGAGCTGGAATGTTCGGGGCCTCAACTGCCCGGACCGTCGGTCCACGGTCAATGCCACCATCGCCTCCTCCTCTTGTCATGTGGTCTGCCTTCAAGAAACGAAACTCGACAATATCGACCAATTCACAGCCGCCTTCTTAGGGGGTCATTGGTTGCGTAGCTTTGCGCAACGACCGACGAACGGTACCAGAGGGGGGATCCTGCTGCTCTGGGATGATCTCCTAGTTGAGATTCCAACATCACTACCACAACTTTCTGCATCTCCGCCATGGTCCGTGTTCGCCAATCGGGGGCAATATTTAAAGTAACATTCGTCTATGGTCCAACTGACCCCGCCCTCAAAGACGCTTTCTTTGCCGAGCTCCTTGGACAGAAACCGCCGGTGCGGGTGTCTTGGCTAGCCTGTGGGGACTTCAACCAAATTTATCGGGCGAGGGATAAAAACAAGAGGAATGTGAACCGCAGTAGGATCAACTGTTTTCGGGCAGCGCTCGATAGCTGCGAGCTCAAAGAGATCCATCTTCAGAACAGGAGGTTCACCTGGAGCAACGAGAGACAAAACCCAACGCTGAGCAAGCTTGACTCCTTCTTCTGCAACGCCGAGTGGGACACAACCTTCAACACGCATGTGCTCCACGCCCTCTCCTCGCCCCTCTCCGATCACTGTCCGCTTTTGCTCGCCGATGATAAGGGGCCTAGGCGGCCTAAGACTTTCAAGTTCGAAAACTTCTGGGTCTCCATGCCTGGTTTCAGCGAGGTAGTCCAAAAGGCATGGGATGAGCATGTTGATCACACTGAGCCCTACATCATCCTCTTCCACAAGCTCAAGAAAACGGCTCTTCGTCTGTCGCAATGGAGCAGAGGTCTCTTCTCTCGAGCCAAGGTCCATCTCCAGGCTGCCCTTCTGGTGATTCTTCGCCTTGACATTGCACAAGAAGGCAGGCAATTAAACACCGAGGAGCTTGACCTTCGGGCTAGGCTTAAGCGGAGGGTAATAAGCTTGGCCGTGCTTGACAAGGCACGTAAGAAGCAGTGTGCTCGCATCTCAAACATCAAAGAGGGTGATGCTAACACCAAATTCTTTCATAGACGGGTCAATGCGCGAAGGAGGAAAAATCATATCCACAGAATCATGAATGATCATGGATGGGTGACCGAGCACGAAGCAAAGGAGAAGATATTCCATGAGCACTTCACGCATGCAATGAGAAGAGGGGATAGGAGTACCAAGGACTTCAACTGGGAGGAGCTTAACTTGGAGAAGCATGAGTTTCAAGGGCTTGACTACCCCTTTACCGAGAAGGAGGTAGTTGAGGCGATCAACGACATGCCTAGTGACAAGGCTCCCGGGCCGGATGGTTTCACGGGTGCTTTCTTCAAGAAGTGTTGGGACACCATTAGGCATGATTTCATGAGGGCGATCGACCGTTTCGACTCCCTCCACTCAACAAATCTGCATTGGCTCAATTCCGCAAACATTGTGCTCCTACCGAAGAAGGAAGGGGCGGAGAGGGTCGTCGACTATAGACCCATTAGCCTCATCCACGCTTTTGCCAAGATAATTGCAAAAGTGCTCTCCATCAGGTTTGCCCCGCACATGTCCACTCTCATCTCCAACGCCCAGAGTGCTTTCATCAAAACGCGGAGTATCCATGATAACTTCATGTATGTCCGTAACCTTTCTCAGCGTCTTCATAAGTGCAAGACTCCTTCCCTTCTGTTCAAGCTTGATATCCGCAAGGCTTTCGACTCGGTCAGATGGGAGTATTTGCTTGATCTCCTTGAGAGGAGGGGGCTCCCAAGTAAATTTAGAGATTGGATTGCGGCTTTGTGGTGTTCCTCCTCCTCGAGGGTTCTGCTAAATGGGGTGGCCGGCACCCCCATCAAGCACGGCTGTGGGCTACGCCAAGGGGACCCCATTTCCCCTCTCCTCTTTGTCATCGCTATTGACCCTCTGCAACGAATCCTTGATGTGGCCACTAGGAAGGGGATGCTTCATAAGATCAGAGGGAGGGGTGCTATGGTACGGACATCTCTCTACGCAGACGACGCGGCGGTGTTCATGGCCCCGATCAAACAGGATATTGACAACCTCGCAGCTATCCTGAGAGGCTTTGGGGAGGTCACGGGCCTCTGCACCAACTTCCGTAAGAGTTCAGTGGTTCGCATTCGGTGCAATCACATTGACCTAGAGCACATCACACAAGGGTTGCCGGCTGTGAGGGCGTCTTTCCCTCTACAATACTTGGGGCTCCCTCTCTCTGTCTGGAAGCTGAAGTTGGTTGACCTACAATTCTTGGTGGATAAAGTGGCAAGCAAGATGACAACATACGAGGGCCAGAACATCACCACCATTGGGCGTGCGGCTCTTGTCAAGTCGGTTCTCGCGTCCCAAGTGGTCTACTTCATTACACCTCTTGTCATTCCGCCAAGCATTCTACGCACCATCGACAAGCTAGAGAGGGCGTTCCTTTGGGCCGGCTCGGACAAGACAACCGGGGCCAAGTGCAAGGTGAATTGGGAAACGGTAGCTCGGCCACATGATTACGGTGGGCTAGGGGTGCTCAACACGGAGAAGTTCGCGCATGCCTTGCGTTTGCGTTGGCCATGGTTTGAATGGAAGGAGCCTTCTAAGCTCTGGGTGGGGCATGGGAACCCATGCGACGCTGAAGACCTCAACTTCTTCTATGCTTCTACCACCATCACTGTGGGCAATGGTGCGCGAACGCCTTTCTGGGATTCTCCTTGGCTTCTTGGCCGCAAGCCCAAGGACATTGCTCCACTCATCTTTGAGGCCTCGTCATGAAAGAATTGGAAGGTGCGGGAGGCCCTCAGGAACAACGCTTGGATCCTTAGGATCAAACCTCCATCCGCAGTTGTGTCCGCCGAGCATATTAGACAGTTGTTCTCCCTCAGGATGCTCCTGGATGAGGTCCAGCTTGATGAGCTTACCAATGATGACATCTCGTGGAAGCACTCGGCCTCTGGCCAGTACACGGCGGCCTCTGCTTACAAGGCACAATTTTTGGGCCTGGTTCTTTCCCCCATGGACCAAATGGTTTGGAAGGCCTGGGCGCCACCGAAAGTGAAGTTTTTTGCTTGGCTTGCGCTTCAGGACAGAATTTGGACTGCCGACCGGTTGGCCAAGCGAGGGTGGCCAAATTGCGGTCCTTGTCCATTGTGCAAGGGCGTGCAGGAATGTGGGCCACATCTCCTCTTCAAGTGCCGCTACTCTCTGAGGCTCTGGAGGTTGGTCATTCAGAGATTCAGCATTGACGACATGGACACGACCTCATGGCACTTGATGGACTCAGTTGAGAGCTGGTGGGTGAGTACATGCGACGTCGACACTACAGACAGGAAGGCCAAGGCGTCGATTACCATGCTTGTGTCATGGGTAATCTGGAACGAGAGAAACGCAAGAGTATTTCGGCACAAGAGCGCTCCTCCGCCAATTCTGCTCAACTCCATTGTGGCCGAGGCAAGCCTTTGGGTCACCGCCGGGGCAAAGAAGTTAGGGTCTTTTATTTTGCGAGAGTAATTGCCATGTCGCGTAAAGGGTGTGTGTTGTAAAGAAAAAAAAAACTCTATTCTCTCCTTAATTAATACATGAGGCAAAGCTTTTGCCTCCGTTTCAAAAAAAACATTGTTAGTGGTGCCAGAGGACTCTTCCTCAAGTGTGATGTGTCTTGTCAATGAGAGTGACAAAGACCTGCATACCACCATGTTGCCACGGGCAGTGTGGAAGTATGAATTCCTTGTGGATATTGTAGCCAGCAAGGGTGCGATCATCCTTGACCTGCGTGCCGGCAGCGAGGCAATCACCACTTCCTTTAAGGTAGGCTTCCTCTCTCTTGAATCTTGACGAAGATCTCCGTACCAAACCCCGAGCCAAACCGGCAGCAGCCGTGTAAGTAATTCATAATTGTAAACCACCATCAGCTCCCCTTCTCCTTCCCAGAAGTTCGCCGTTGCCTTCGCGGCAACGGCCGAGGAAGGTAACACCAAGGAGGCCGTCGAGCCCACCGAAGACAACCTACCAGTGCCCAATCTTGGCATGCGCGTCCGAACGCCCACATATCCGGCCAATCCTGTAGATGCTCTAGACGTTCTTCTGAAAAGTAAACTAGCGTCGGTTGTTAGATGAGTGTGCATATGGACGAGAAATAGCTAACGTTTTGGTCATGTGCTGCTTACCACGAAGGCGTTATACACGTGCCCTCCACAGTCAGCACACCAGCTGCCACCCCCACACCAGTCCCGTATCACTTTGTCGTGAAGATGAGACCAACAGCTCAGCGCTCATGTAGCAGACGGACGGAGCTGGCACTGGCAGTTGCACTGCCCCGCACTCCTCTCCCTCCTCCGCTCGCTACTTCCATCCAAGTATCCATCCATTCCATCCATGGTCGCAAGCCCCCACGCAGCAGCAGCACCACTTCCATCCCCGCACTCAGCCCGCCGGTAGCCCTCCTCCCGCAGACACATGGCCTGGAGGCGGCTCGCCTCCCGCTCCCGGCGATGCCTCATCCCCGCCGCCCCGCGGCCCGCGGCGCCGCGTCCGCGTCCGCCGGCGGGACCCGCCGCGGGCACGCCGCCGCTGCGCCGCCTCCTCCTGCACCTCTACCCGCCCCGCTTCGCAGCCGCCGCAGCCTCCTCGCACGCGCGGCTGCTCCACGCCGCCGCGGTGCGCGGGGGGAGCAGGTCGCTCGCCAGTGATGCCTCCGCGGCGAGGGAGCCCTCCGCCGAGCTGGTGGAGGTGCCCCTGGCGCAGACGGGGGAGGGGATCGCCGAGTGCGAGCTGCTGCGCTGGTTCGTCAGCGAGGTGAGCCTCATCTATATATGCCGCCTCCTTCCTTTCTCACTGCTTGCTTCCACTTCGAACTCTGCTCCGGGAAATGTTTTGGGGAATTCCACTGTCAGTTGCGCTGCACACTAGCAATTAGGAATACTATGTTGTTTGAGCATGGTGAGGTTCCATTGCTGGTTGGTTGCCCGATTGGGATGGTGTTTGCCTGCCTATAATCTGAACTATAAGATACTGCTGCTGCCTATAATCTGAAGAATGCGCTGTTCGATTCGAACTCAATCTTGTCTGTTTTGTGTTTATTCCATTACTTTCATCTCAATTTGTGGTTGTTCTTTTACTTGCTCGTTTGGCAGGGCGACCAAGTAGATGAATTCCAGCAGCTCTGTGAGGTACAGAGCGACAAAGCAACCATTGAAATTACAAGTCGTTTCAAGGGAACAGTACATCAGATTCAGTTTGCCCCTGGTGACATAGTAAAGGTAGCTTTGGATGATTACTAGTTATAAATGTCCCCTTTTCTTGTTGTTGCTGGTATTCCTTTTTTTTTAATTAGACCTTGGAATGCTAACATTATTATTCCTCTGGGAATCCTTTCAGTCTGAATAGATATATTTGACTGTCTCCTTCATTTTCTGAAGTCAATGTGTGCTTCTTAGGTCGGTGAAACTTTACTTAAGATGATTGTCAACGGCAGTCAAGTTGTACCTCATGATAGTATAGCTTCATCCCCTGACATTCCACCTGGAGTGCATACTTCTGCAAGTCCTTCAAGTGAAGGCAGTGCTCCTCGTGGATCTCTCTCCACACCAGCCGTCAGGCATCTAGTGAAGCAGTATGGGCTCAACATCGATGATATTAAGGGTACAGGAAGAGATGGTAGAGTGTTGAAAGAGGATGTTCTGAATTACGCTGCTAGCAAGGGTCTTCTCCAGGAGCCGCCGTCAGCTTTGGAAGAGAATGTTGGTCAAGTTGAGTTACCGGAGGGAGGAAAATCACTACTTGATTCACATTTTTATGAAGATAAGAGAATTCCTCTCAGGTATTACAACATTTCTTGATAACCTACTTTGATATGGTTGGCCATATACATAACCACTGCAGTCCATTATGGGCACATGTCTTTCTTCAGGGGATACCAGAGAGCAATGGTGAAATCAATGAGCCTGGCTGCAAAAGTACCACATTTTCATTATCTGGAGGAAATAAACTGTGATGCTCTTGTACAACTTAAGGCATCATTTCAGAAGGAGAATAAAGATCATGATGTGAAGCACACCTTCCTTCCATTCCTCATAAAATCTCTTTCTGTGGCACTGAGTAAATATCCATTGTTAAACAGCTCTTTCATTGAAGAAACAAATGAAGTTACTCTCAAAGGTATGCAATCGCTGAGTTCCCACTCCTGTCGTCATCATCCTGGAAAATGAACTTAAAACAATTCAGGGCGGTCACTCAGGGGTAGGAGTTTGGAAGCAGAGGATATATCGTATCCTTGGCGCTTTTGTGCGTGCCTACAAGTAAACCAGGAAATTCCACCTGTCAAACCGTCTAGCTCTCCTTATCAACCAACCTCTAACAAAAAAAATTTAAATGCACCGCTTCTGTTGGTCTGGATTGTCTCCAATTACCGTGTCTTGTAGGCTAGATTTCGTTTTATTTGTTTGCTAATTTGCAATAAGGAAAAAAAGTCTCCACAATTTTTTTTCAATAAGATAGGAAACGTGATTTCTAAATAATACTGTTAGATTTTTTTCATCCTTCCAAAGTGCGCCATATAAAGACATTTATGTTTTTTCTCTGCAAACTACCTTTTGTGCTGAAGGTATCATGAGTTCATGACATTGGTTTGTTATTTATGTATTAGGATTCCACAACATCGGAGTAGCTATGGCTACAGAACAGGGATTAGTGGTGCCAAGCATCAAGAAAGTCCAGTCACTTTCTATATTGGAGGTCAGCAGCAATTCTTTTCTCCCTTAATTCATGATAAATTTGTATGCTAAAAAGTAATAATGTATTCAGATGACAACCTAGACAAATTTTGGAAATATTTGCAGTTAGGCTCCCTATTAGACTGAATATTTCCGTAAACGATTGACTATAAACCTGTAGTCCAATTTTTTTTGCGGGAAATAACTTGTATTAACCTTTTTTTTTGCGGGTGAACTTGTATTAACATGTAGTCCATTCACTCACATCTTCATTGGGACATAGTTTCTTTTCTGATTTGCCTGCCCAATATTTTTTCCATGATTACACCAGATCACAAAGGAATTGTCAAGATTACATGAGATGGCACTGCAAAACAGACTAAGCACTAACGATATCACTGGTGGAACCATTACGCTGAGCAACATAGGTGCCATCGGTGGCAAGTTTGGCTCTCCTGTTCTCAACCTGCCCGAAGTTGCGATCATTGCGCTTGGCCGCATTCAGAAGCTCCCTCGCTTTGATGATGAAGAAAACGTTTACCCGTCCTCAATAATCAATGTACGATCATTGCCGTACATACATACCTAGCGCTGGGCTTACATTACTTTGCACTTGCACTTACTCGGACATCCTGTTGTATGCCATGCAGGTGACCGTTGGAGCCGATCACAGAGTCGTCGACGGTGCCACGGTTGCAAGGTTTTGCAACGAGTGGAAAAGCCTGGTGGAAAAGCCAGAGCTGCTCTTGCTGCACATGCGATGATCCAGTAAGTTACCTGGATGCAGAGGGCCGCTCGGTCGAATTCGAAAGATGCTGAAATTCAGGCACTCTGCCATCTGAAGTTCAGATGCAAACGTATGGAAAGCCAGGTTGGTAGATAGGGCCATAAGGAGTCAATCAACTCAAGTATATGTAACTAATAATTGATTGACGTGACATGTTTTATGCAAACTATGTGATCACCCTGTGAATATTTGTATATTACATTGGAAATAAAGCTACAGAAGCAAAATTCATGTGGAAGTGTCAAAAGTAAATGTGGGAGCCAAATTGTCGTTCTAGTCTCGGAGCTCATATACACCTGCAATGAACAAAGAAAAAAGGAAAACACAAAATATTTTGATTTTTTGCAACAAACATTGCTTTGTTTTCTGCCCGCGTATAATTTCGTCATGACATGACATTCATGAATGTGTGGGAAAATAATCAGTGCTCCAAACTGCTTTTAAAAAAAAGTATTTTTGGAGGCTTTTTTTATAAGGCTTCCACGAATGTCATACACACTTTGTAACATTCATCCATGTTTATAAAAAAGTAATTTTTATTTTGTTTACTACTCCCTTCGTCCCTAATTACTTGTCGTGGACATGGATAAAAATAGATGTATCTAGAACTAAAAATGCGTATAGATACATCCATTTATGCGACAATTAATTCCGGACTGAGGGTGTACCTTTTTATATTTTATTGTTCATCCAGTTGCATCTACATCTGTGAACAGAAACTCCATGCCTGGGAGTATACCTGGCCATCCCTCGGGCCGGGCCTAATCAAGCCCCACGTAGAAAACCCAGGCCCGGGCCGGGTGTCGGGCCTAGAAATCAGGCCCAAGCCTAGCCTGTTAGTGTAAAAGCACGTCAGGCCTTGGACCGGGCCTTTTCATTAAATCACAAATATGGTGGGCCTGGGCTTCAGGCTCAAAATCAAGGTTGAGGCCCGGCCTGTGAGCACTATCGTGCCAGGCAGGATCGGGTCGGGCTGCCCATGGCCAGGTAAACCTGGAGTGGATTTTTCCTCTCTTTTTATTTGAGGACCGGGAGTGGATTTTGTTAGTAGGTTGAGTAAGGTTGGATACAGTTGGACCGAGCTTAATTGGGGATGAACGTCAATAAAAGGTCAAAGTTGGATACATTTTTGGACCTAGCCCAGTGTCCACTGGATTGTTGCCTCTTGTACAGTGCATTGTGGGCGCATCTTTGTCTCGCTGTATGCGAGACGAAAAAAATCTATCAACCTACATGTCCCGGCCCATCACGGGAGGAGCACTGGCTTCCTATCACAGGTTTTTTTTTCTTTTTCTGTTTTACTAATTTTATATATCTTTATGAAATGGAACCATGTTTTCTAAAAAAGATTAAAAATGTTCATCGCACATTTAAAAAAATGATATAGCATAAAATAATGTTGATAGCATTCAAAGGCGTTTGCGATACTTAAAAATTGTTTACAAGTTTGATACAAATGTTTGTGACATTTTTTAAAATTTTATACAATGTAAACAAATGTTAAAATAATTCATAAAAATGTGGTATACCATTAAAAATGTTTAATACATTTTAAAGAAATGTGTACTTGTTTCAAAAAATATTTGTGACATTTATTTAAAAGTATGTAAATGTCAGAAAATGTTTGCGTAGTATAATTTTTTTGTGCCATTAAATAAAATGTTCAATGTGTATTTGAATTTTTGCTAACATGTGTTCATAAAAAGTTTCAAATCATTTATTTAAAAACTCTACATCACGTATTTAAAAGATGTTCAATGTCTATTAGAAAAATATTCCATGTATGTATTAAAATTTGTATCAAGGAATTATTGAACCAAGGGAGTGCAATGTGTATTGAAAAAAAATACACATGTAAAAGAAAAAGGGGAAAAGGAAAAAAATCCAAAAGAAAACCAGTTAAGAAAAAGCCCAGTAAAAACCAAAGAAAAGCGATGGAAAGGAAACACAAAAAAACACTAAGGTAAATGTTACTAAAGCTGATCCTAAAAAAGGTACTAAAGCCAGTCTAAACTTGTAAATCAATACATGACTAGTAGAACATCCATGCGTTGCTATGTGTTACAATGCTTATAAATGAATCAAACAAATGATAAAGGTCGTCTCCGAGGCCAAAGCTCATTTCTTCCTCGTACGTCCGAGCGTGTTTAGACATCAAACGGCCGCTCAGATTTTCAACACAAAGAAAAGAAACTTCATATTATTTGGATATGTAAAAGCATATGTCCCTCTTTCATAATAATTTGAAACACAGAGAGTTACGGTGCACTACGTATCGCTAATATTGCAAGAATCGGTGCGCACCTGGCTGAACAGCCTGCCCAAGATCAGCGTCAACTCTTGGCTGGACTACGAGGAAGTTTTTGCTAGGAACTTCCCCGACAACTACAAGCGCCCTGGCCGGCCACAACAGCTAGCCACCTGCGTCCAGGGCAGCGGCAAGTCGGATTGCGACAACCTCACAAGGTGGTCCAGCCTGCGCAACTCCCGCGAAGGGGTGGCGGACGTACAAACCATCCAGTTCTTCCGTGACGACTGCAGAGATGGCACGATGCTGAAGCACAAGCTCAACCGGTCGAACCTGACGACCCTGACAGCCCTCGACCGTCGCGGACAAGTATGCCATGGCCGACTCGGCCATGAAGACGCTGATCTGGCTGGATCCAGCCGGCAAGATACTCCCCGAGGAGCTGGTGAGGGACCAAGCCGGCCCCAGCAACAACCAGAACAACCACGACAACCGGAACCGGGACAACCATGACGACCGCGGCTACTATAACAACCGGGACAACCGAAAGAGACCCGACGCGGTGGCCAAAGAAAGATACGAGAACCGGCTGGTTGGTGCAGCTGACGACCAGCCGATCGGAGCAGGCGGAAACTGCTACCCCCGCAAGCGAGATGACCGTCCATGTACCAAGACGAAGTACACGCTCGAGCAGATGCTCGATTCCCCATGCAAGTACCACAGCCTAGGCGGCAAGCTCGCCAACCACACCACCCTCCAGTGCAGCTGGACGCAGCACCTCATGGGAAGCGAAGGACTACCACATCCACCACCGGCAAAATTAGCAAATCTGACCTTAAAACGAAAGTATTTCATAAACTAAACTGTTTTAGAAAATATTTCACATTGCTGACCCTTTTGTGCAACGCCCGACAACAAAGCGCTGCACTTTATTGTGCAACTCCTTACAGCTAGGCGCTGTACAATGTAGTGCAACTTCTTAGAGCTAGGCGCTGCACAGTGTGGCGCCTAAATGTTAGGCGTTGCACAGTAGAGTGCAACGCCTTAATGTCAGGCGCTGTACATTAAAAGTCAGCTGAGTAAAATACTTTTAAAAACAGTTTAATTTATGAAATAGTTTCGATCTGAGGTCAAATTTGTGCCTTTTGCCTCCACCACCACCACCACCACCTCCTCCACCGCAGAAGGACAACAACTGCAAGGAACCAGCAAGACAGTCGGCTGCTCCAGCCGGCACACAGCGTGAAGACTACCCCAGGCGGGATGTAGCCTACGTCATCTCTGTCGGCCCAGTGGACACCAGGGTACAGGAACAATTCGATTCTCAATAGCCACACAATGATTACACAAAATAATATCAGTAGCTAGACAAATAATAATTACCCTCTCCTTTCTAAAATAAGTGTCTTAGATTTGCCCAAATGTGGATGTATCTAAACTTGTTTCAAGTCTACATACATCAATATTTGGACAAACAAAAAACACGTATTTTAAAACAGAGGGAGTACTTCTTTTGCATACATATGGTTGCAGTAATTCCAAGTTGTGAGCCATTCTTACAAAACATAAACATCTTTGTTGAGATAATCTACTGTTATGAATCTTGTGCCACCATGCCCACTCTGCGTGATTTATATCGAATCATAGGAGCCAAGAGCTTAGAAGGTTTGTTGCTAGATACAGCTGAAGCAGTAAGATGTTCTCATAGTGGAGTCATTTTTGCCAATGATTCCGAGCTAGCCGAGCTAAGGCCTCCTTTGGTTCATAGGATAGAAATGTTGTAGGAATAGAAAAATCATAGGAAGTGAGATGACATGCATCTCAATTCCTCTAAAGAAAAGGATGTCATTTGATGCATAGGATAGGAGTTTTTTCATTGATTCTTAGCTAATGTTTTTTTTCCTTCAAAATACGAAGGATTGATTTCTATCCTACATAGGAATTGGAATCCATTCCTACAAACCAAAGGGCCTGAAAGAAAATTTTCCTATGCAAATATTATTCTATAGAAATTCTATGACATTCCTACAAATCAAAGGAGACTTAAAGTTGCCATGTCGACAGGTCACGATGTCGAGCTTTCTTGACAGCACTATACGTGAATAGTCAACTCTTGTGTGCAATCAACAGACTAAATATAGTAGCGAATAATGCCAACATGGTTTCCGTCAACAAAAATATAAGTACTCCTACTAGTACATCATGTCGTAGAAGTAATCATGCATGCAGTTCACTTATCTTTAGGAATCAAAGCTTAATCATAATGACTTAACTCGGCAACCCTGATAGGTCCGAAGGGACATAGATCACATCATTTTGTGCAAGTTGCCAAGTAGAGTAGTATGTCGATTCTTGCTGTTGTTCACAGAGACTTGGTATATATTCTGATCCTTGGTTGATCCCAAGGGGTGAGGCTTGTACAGAAACGGAATTTCCTAATACTACTATTTTTAGATTCAACGCTCCCTCAAGTCTTAAACTAAAATCAAAGCCATGATCCATCTCTGAGCTGAGCTGTTTCCGTGGGATGATCATGAATGAAGCTAGCACTTGACAAGATGTCAACGCTTGCCTGCGATGCCGGTGCTATAACTAGCAAACAGAAGTGGGATTCAAAGCAGACACCACCATAGCAGAGCTCGAGATCGAGAGCAATCAGCAAAAGAAGAAACAGATGGAGAAAATGGAGACGGAGATGGCGGCGCCGGCCAAGATCTTCCCGCTGCCTGTGGACTCTGAGCACAAGGCCAAGTCCTTCAGGCTCTTCTCCTTCGCCGCCCCGCACATGCGCGCCTTCCATCTCTCCTGGATGGCCTTCTTCATCTGCTTCGTCTCCACCTTCGCCGCGGCGCCGCTCATCCCCATCATCCGCGACAACCTTAACCTTACTAAGCGCGACATCAGCAACGCCAGCGTGGCCTCCGTGTCCGGCTCCATCTTCTCGAGGGTCGCCATGGGCGTGGTGTGCGACCTCCTCGGCCCCCGCTACGGCTGCGCCTTCCTCGTCATGCTCACGGCGCCCGCCGTGTTCTGCATGTCCCTCGTCCACGACCCGGCGGGCTACATCATGGTGCGCTTCCTCATCGGCTTCTCGCTCGCCACGCTCATCTCCTGCCAGTACTGGATGAGCACCATGTTCAGCGGCAACATCATTGGCGCCGTCAACGGGCTTGCCGCCGGCTGGGGCAACGTCGGCGGCGGCGCCACGCAGCTCGTGATGCCACTCGTCTACGAGGCCATCCGCAGGTACTGCGGGGCCACGCCCTTCTCGGCCTGGCGCGTCGCCTACTTCGGCCCCGGCACGCTGCACATTGTCGTCGGCATCATGGTGCTCACGCTGGGGCAGGACCTCCCCGACGGCAACCTCTGGAGCCTGCAGAACAAGGGCCAAGTCGCCAAGGACAAGTTCGCCAAGGTGGCCTGGGGTGCCATAACCAACTACCGTAGCTGGATCTTCGTGCTCCTCTACGGATACTCGGCTGGCGTCGAGCTCTGCACCGACAATGTCATCGCCGAGTACTACTACGACCACTTCCACCTAGGCCTCCGCACCGCCGGCACCATCGCCGCCAGCTTCGGACTCGCCAACATTTTCGTGCGCTCCATGGGCGGCTACTTCTCCGACGTCGGCGCGCGCTACTTTGGAATGCGCGCCCGTCTCTGGAACATTTGGATCCTCCAGACCGCCGGCGGCGCCTTCTGCTTCTGGCTCGGCCGGGCCTCGAGCCTGCCCGCTTCCGTCACCGCCATGGTCCTCTTCTCCATCTGTGCCCAGGCCGCCGAGGGCGCCATCTTCGCGGTCATACCCTTCGTCTCCCGTCGCTCCCTCGGCATCGTCTCGGGGATGACCGGCGCCGGCGGGACCTTCGGCGCGGCCTTCAACCAGCTGCTCTTCTTCACTTCGTCCAACTACGGCACCGGGCAGGGGCTCCAGTACATGGGCATAGTGACAATGGCATGCACGCTGCCGGTCATGCTTGTGCACTTCCCGCAGTGGGGCTCCATGTTGTTCCCAGCCAACGTCGGCGCTGACGAGGAGAAGTACTACGGCGCGGAGTGGTCGGAGGAGGAGAAGAGCAAGGGACTCAACGCCCGCACCGTCAAGTTCGCCCAGAACTGCCGATCAGAACGCGGCAGGCACCGCAACGTCATCCTCGCCAACGACACCAACCAGCATGCATGAGTATTTTGGTTGGATTGAAATGTACCCAAAAACAAGGATGACACGTCTTGGTCGACTAGCAATGGCAATATATATTATAGTATATCTTCATCATCAAGATCCTTTCTTTTATCATTAAATCATTAAACGCCAAAACTATCTTCAATGGAATAAGGATTGCATGTGGGTGAATTTCAGGTCCTTGTTTAACAGTTGACATAAATTAAAGAGGTTTGATATGGCAGTCTATGATGTGGGAAGTCTAAGAAGTTTTAATAAGAGTACAACTATGAACTGAGATAAAATGCAATATTTTCTACTGTCTATCTTGAGATAACAATCCTCATGATATTATGTGAAGTCAACCGCACCAATATTTGCCTACGGGAACGTTGCTATAAGGCTGGGGTTATTGATATAGTCTCTCCCTCCGGCCGATCATCAATGTGGGAATAACGGAAATTCACAGTGCCTCAACCGCATCCACCGGGAGACCCTTAATTACTAGGGACGTGCCAGTAGGCATATCATCAGCCCCCGAACCGAGGAGAGGAGGTTATAGAGGACTTTGACCAATGACGGACAGTGCCGCGGCTAGATAACGCGTTCGCGGTCTGTTTTGGTCAAGGTCACGACAATAATCCTTCCGCAGGTTCACTTACGAAAACTTTGTTACGACTTTTCCTTCCCTTAAATGATAAGAGAGAATTTCTTATTTAACATCGTGTTTAAATTTTATGCCCTATTTGACATCGATAAATAACTTTTTCCCTATGTAACAATGAGCCTAAATTGTATGTCTTTTATGACACATCAGACCATTTTGAGCCTCTAAATGACACTCGAAAATACCCTTTTGTCTCTCATGTGGTATGTTTGTGCCCGCATACTGTTTGATGACATTTTTATCATCTTTATTAATAATTATTATACTATTATTTGTTGGATTTTCTTATGGAGCTCTCTTTTTTGCATGGTAATACGTGTCTCATTTATAAAATAAAAATCCAGTTACAAGGCACGTAAGCATCAACATTACAAGGATTTTCTTATGGAGCTCGCATAATCTATTTTGAATGTCTGAGTTAGCTTTGTACGCAATTGTACGTAGATACATTATATAGTGGATGCATACACTGATGGTCTATCATTAGCTTTGTACGTGGTGAATGGCAAAATTGCCCACCTACAATTGCATGCATGCATCGAAGGCCATGCACGGCAGTAGCTCTATACGAGGCTTATGGCTCTAGCAGATGTACACATACACTTCTGAATACCCACACCTCTGGGCTGCACATACAGAATACACATAGCCATGTATGTATGTGCGTGTGTGTACGTGCGTGTTTGTGTTGATG
Organism: Triticum monococcum; assembly: GCA_034509565.1. Taxonomy (NCBI): domain Eukaryota; kingdom Viridiplantae; phylum Streptophyta; class Magnoliopsida; order Poales; family Poaceae; genus Triticum; species Triticum monococcum. Next base: position 37,108,520 of record CM067842.1, read on the forward strand.
CGTGTGTGTGCTGTTGTGTGTGTGCTGCGTGCATATGTGCTGTTGTGTGCACGCATGCGTATGTGCTACTGCGTGTGTGCTCCTGCCGATGCGTGTGTGTATGCTACTGCCCCGCACACACACATATCACATGAGGGGCAAAAGGGTCTTTTCATATGTTATTTATGCTTAAAATGGACGAAAGTGTCGTAAATGGCATAAAAATTTAGCTCATTGTTAGATAGGGAAGAAAAAGTTTTGCAGTGTTAAATAAGGAAAGAAATGGCAAAAAGGTCTTTTCATGTGTCATTTATGCTTAAAATGGACGGAAGTGTCGTAAATGGCATAAAAATTTAGTTCATTGTTAGATAGGGAAGAAAAAGTTTTGCAGTGTTAAATAAGGAAAGAAATTTAAAATAGTGTTAAATAAGGAATTGTTTCAAGTGATAAGGTTCAATGGACTTCTCTCGACGTCGGACACTTCACCGGACCATTCAATCGGTAGTAGCGACGAGCGGTGTGTAGCTTACTAGGCATTCCTCAGGTAGCGATGCCGAATTACTCCATACAGAAAATAGTAGCTGGTGTGGCGAATCGAACTTGCAAGCTACCGTCTGAAATCTAATATTATGACCAACTAAGCTACCTTGTGTTGCGTGAATAAAAAAGGTTGATTCGCCTGTAAAATAGTCCGACATCGTTTCCTTACATCCAATCATGCTAATTTATATACGTCTTTGATATTTCTGAGTAACAAGGAGCCATCTCGAAAATCATTAAGGAAGGAAATAAGCCAACCGTTGTAAGGACGGAAAGAGGGATCGAATAGAAGAATAAAGAAAGAAAGATGGCTTGAATAGAAGAATAAAGAAGGAAAAAGGAAATAAATAGGGGGAAAGAATAAAGAAGGAAAACAGAAGGAAATAAAGAGGGAGTAGAAGGAAAGAATAAAGAAGAAAAGAGGGATTTCAGTCTGTGATAGAGAACAATAATAATAAAGAAGGAAAGAGGAGAATTTAACGTGAGACGCGCCATGACGCTCAAGTTTCTCTTGCTAGAACGAAGTAGTGTGAACAGAAACAAACGTAGACAATGAATTGGATCTTTTTTTATCATGTTTTATTTCTATTATTATTCTGTCAAGTTTAAAGTGGGGAAAAGAAAGGAGACGTGGAATCTTTTTTTAACCGAGAGCCCTAAACATGTAGGAGTACGTGTCAAAGAGGATGCATCTTCTTTGGTCAAGTTTTTCTTCTTTTCATCAAATTACAAAATTGGTTACAGAAGTGTAAAAAAAATTGGTCGCTTGCAAACATTAAAACTTAATGCATGGTTGGTTAAAGTAAATAATTAACACATGTAGTTTGATTAAAATGGTCAAAAAAATGTACAGTGGATTAAAATAAATAACAGGGTTATTTCCACAAAAATAATGAGTTAAAATGTAAGTACGCACAATTTCCCTAGATCAACAATTGGTACATGATGATTCGTCTTTCCTATGCCCTATGTTTGAGCATGACTACAGCTAGCTTGAGAAGAAAAGTTAGTGCACGTCTCCAAACTCTATCGTATGGCAATTGCTTAACTTTACTTTGTTTCAGTTCACAAATATTAATGAGGAAAAATAGCATGCTATTTTTTATAAGCACAAACACAATTAGTACATGTTATGGTTTACAGATGTGCAAATAAATCTGGTCACTCACAAACGTTAAAACTTAATGCATGGTTGGTTAAACTAAATAATGAACGCATGCAGTTTGATTGATAAAAGTTCAAAAAATGTATAGTGGATTAAAATAAATAACATGATTTTTTCCAAATAAATAGCAAAAATATGAGTAAAACATTAATTTAATTCAAGTATAGAATAGAGAAATCCAATTGGTTGCTCATGTAATGGTTTGATTCTTTATTGCGGAAAATCATTAATTTTCTTCATAATCTTAAAGTGATTTTGGTAGCTAGCCAAAACATTTAGTTACTCTCTCCGTTCTGAATTACTTGTCGCAGGTATGGATGTATCTAGATGTATTTTAGTTCTAAATACATCCATTTCTGCGACGAGTAATTTGGAACGGAGGGAGTACAATAAAAGGTTGCAAAATTTGATTGTATGTACTATTAATAACCTATGTGCTATTTATTATTCATGATAGGAAGTTATGTTAAACATGCTCAACTCATTTCTAGCAGCGTTCGCTTTGCTTTGTAGCAAAGTATGACAATAGTCTCGGGCACTACGACCACTATCAGTGACGGCGGGAAGGAGGATAGGCGGTGACATGGGATGGCATCATGTTGAAAAAAAGGATGTGGACCTATGGAGATATTGGGACTATGCTTATTAAGATAGGGGCATGCTTTTTTTTTCTCCCGTTGCAACGTACGAGCATTTTTGCTAGTCACAATAAAATTTCCCAAGATTACCCGGTCACCCATCCTGAAATTACTCTAAGCCAAGCACGCTTAACTTTGGAGTTCTGTCCAAATGGGCTTTCCGAAAAGAAGAACATTCCTTATTGATATGAATAGTCTATTATCCCTAATAAGCCAGGCTATCACACAATCCTTGCTATGTCTGGACCTGGTAAGTTTCCCCGTGTTGAGTCAAATTAAGCCGCAGGCTCCACGCTTGGTGATGCCCTTCCGTCAGTTCCTTTAAGTTTCAGCCTTGCGACCATACTCCCCACGGAACCCAAAGACTTTGATTTCTCATAAGGTGCCGGCGGAGTCCTATATGCAACATCTGCCGATCCTTGGCAAATGCTTTCACAGCTGTTCTTCTTTCATAAATCCAAGAATTTCACCTCTGACTATGAAATACAAATACCCCCGACTGCCCTATTAATCATTACTCCGACCTCGAAGGCCAACACAATAGGACCAGAATCCTATGATGTTATCCCGTCCTATTGTATATCCAGAGCGATGGCTTTCTTTGAGCACTCTAATTTCTTCAAAGTAACGATGCCGGAGGTACAATCTGGCCAATTAAGGTTAGGAGCGCATCGCCGACTGAAGGGTCGAGTAGGTCGGTGCTCTTCGTGACGCGGACTGGTCGACCCGGCCCAAAGTCCAACTACGAGCTTTTTAACTGCAACAACTTAAATATATGCTATGGGAGCTAGAATTACCGAGGCTGCTGGCACCAGACTTGCCCTCCAATGGATCCTCGTTAAAGGATTTAGATTGTACTCATTCCAATTACCAGACACTAATGCGCTTGGTATTGTTATTTATTGTCACTACCTCCCCGTGTCAGGATTGGGTAATTTGCGCGCCTGCTGCTTTCCTTGGATGTGGCAGCCGTTTCTTAGGCTCCCTCTCTGGAATCAAACCCTAATTCTTGTCCTACCATGGAAAGTTGATAGGGCGGAAATTTGAATGATGCGTCACCAGCACGAGGGTCGTGCGATCTGTTGAGTTATCATGAATCATTGGATCAGCGGGCAGATCCCATGACAGCCTTTTATCTAATAAATGCACCCCTCCCAGAAGTCGGGGTTTGTTGCACGTATTATCTCTAGGGTTATCCGAGTAGCACGTACCATCAAACAAACTATAATTGATTTAATGAGTCATTCGCTGTTTCACAGTTCAAATTGGTCCATACTTGCACATGCATGGCTTAATCTTTGAGACAAGCATATGACTATTGGCAAGGATCAACCAGGTAGCACGTCCTCTTTGACGTCCGACATCGGTAGTTGTCCGCCCATCCACTTGCGTGGCAAGGCAGAGGCAACATCCGGTCCGGTTGTCGTAATTAAGTGGGCTAAGCTCATCCTGCTAGTATGAGGATCGGCGCAGAATGATGCGTATCCTACCACTAACTGTGGAGAGGTAGAGGCAACACCTGTTCCAGTTGTTCTCAAGTTCGGAGGGCTTCTTAGGGTCGGGTCAAAGCAATCAAATGGGCCAAGACACTTTATCGTTAGCAGCATCCGAGACCAACGGCGAGAGCAAGGTTGCATTGACAGCATGGACAGAGTAAACATGCTCGACACCACGCTGCAACGCCGCAAGCGCCATTTGGCCGTGGCAGCACACCGAAAGGCGGCCACCGCGAGGCAACCATGTAAAACATAGCACTAATTCTCGTAGTTCGGGTACCAGCACGCAAGCACTTGGAAAAGGCAACGGTAACATAAGCCACAAGAGTGACGGGACACGGCGTCAGTAGTCGGCCGCACGAAGACGGCGGATCTATTGACAGACACTGGTCCAAAACTACTCATGCGCTCGCGTAGCCACATCGGTCAAGCCTACCAAGCCTCCCCGATGCAAAGCATAGGGGAATCACTTGCACGTAGGCGTCCAAAGTGTCCACAGTGCGCAGGTGCTGCAAAGACAACGTGACCATTAGAGGGGCAACAATTTTCCGAAGGCAACAAACACACCACCCGAATGCACCTCGAGCAGCGAGGAAGCAATTGCCCATACAGAATCATGGACGTCACACAATAATCACCTTTTTAGGTATCATACCGTCTAGAATGCACTGGAGACCGGGGCAACGGCAAGCCGCTAGCACCGAAGACACCGGATGGACACGTTATCCAGCCCAAGAATCATAAGTTTTCACGATGTAACGCCCAACCGAATTTTGGTCCTGGAACCAGATATTACGTGTAAATAGGACAGAGATAATATGACTCGACCGAAACGACCCCTACATTGGCTAGGCACTGATGGTACCCGACCGAAACCCACCCTACGACATGTGTTTTAGTCCGAAAACACGGCCCAACTCCTTTCCCCACGGGTGAGGGGGAGGTGCCACCCTCCCCCTACTATACCCGTGGAACGCACCCCCCTGATACGTCTCCAACGTATCTATAATTTTTGATTGTTCCATGCTATTATATTATCTGTTTTGGATGTTTATGGGCTTTATTAAACACTTCTATATTATTTTTGGGGCTAACCTATTAACCCAGAGCCCAGTGCCAGTTTTTGTTTTTTTTCCTTGTTTTAGAGTATTGCAGAAAAGGAAAATTAAACGGAGTCCAATTGACCTGAAACTTCACGAAACTTATTTTTGGACCAGAAGAAGCCCACGGAGTATCGGAGATGGACCAGGAGAGTCCCGGGCTGCCCACGAGGGTGGGGGGCGTGCCCCTGCCTCGTGGACAGCCCGAAGGTCCACCGACGTACTTCTTCCTCCCACATATACCCATATACCCTAAAAATTTCAAGGAGCACAATAGATCGGGAGTTCCGCCGCCAGAAGTCTCCGTAGCCACCGAAAACCAATCTAGATTCGTTCTGGCACCCTGCCGGAGGGGGGAATCCCTCTCCGGTGGCCATCTTAATCATCCCGGTGCTCTCCATGACGAGGAGGGAGTAGTTCTCCCTCGGGGCTGAGGGTATGTACCAGTAGCTATGTGTTTGATCTCTCTCTCTCTCTCTCTCACTCTCTCTCTCTCTCTCTCTCTCTCTCTCTCGTGTTCTTGAGGTGCTACGATCTTGATGTATCACGAGCTTTGCTGTTATATTTGGATCCAATGATGTTTCTCCCCTCTACTCTCTTGTAATGAATTGAGTTTTCCCTTTGAAGTTATCTTATCGGATTGGGTCTTTAAGGATTTAAGAACACTTGATGTATGTCTTGCGTGGGATACCCGTGGTGACAATGGGTTATTCTATTGATCCACTTGATGTATGTTTCGGTGATCAACTTGCGGGTTCCGCCCATGAACCTATGCATAGGGGTTGGCATACGTTTTCGTCTTGACTCTCCGGTAGAATCTTTGGGGCACTCTTTGAAGTACTTTGTTTTGGTTTGAATAGATGAATCTGAGATTGTGTGATGCATATCGTATAATCATACCCACGGATACTTGAGGTGACATTGGAGTATCTAGGTGACATTAGGGTTTTGGTTGATTTGTGTCTTAAGGTGTTATTCTAGTACGAACTCTAGGATAGATTGAACGGAAAGAATAGCTTCATGTTATTTTACTACGGACTCTTGAATAGATCGACCAGAAAGAATAACTTTGAGGTGGTTTCATACCCTACCATAATCTCTTCGTTTGTTCTCCGCTATTAGTGACTTTGGAGTGACTCTTTGTTGCATGTTGAGGGATAGTTATATGATCCAATTATGTTATTATTGTTGAGAGAACTTGCACTAGTGAAAGTATGAACCCTAGGCCTTGTTTCAACGCATTGCAATACCGTTTGTGCTCACTTTTATCATTAGTTACCTTGCTGTTTTTATATTTTCAGATTACAAAAACATATATCTACTATCCATATTGCACTTGTATCACCATCTCTTCGCCGAACTAGTGCACCTATACAATTTACCACTGTATTGGGTGTGTTGGGGACACAAGAGACTCTTTGTTATTTGGTTGCAGGGTTGCTTGAGAGAGACCATCTTCATCCTATGCCTCCTACGGATTGATAAACCTTAGGTCATCCACTTGAGGGAAATTTGCTACTGTCCTACAAACCTCTGCACTTGGAGGCCCAACACCGTCTACAAGAAGAAGGTTGTGTACTAGACATCAAGATCTTTTCTGGCGCCGTTGCCGGGGAGTTTAGCGCTTGAAGGTGTATTTTTAGATCTTGCAATCGAATCTTTTTGTTTCTTGTTTTAGCACTAGTTTAGTTTATAAAAGAAAACTACAAAAAAATATGGAATTGAGTTTGCCTCATACGCTTCATTTTTTTAATATCTTTCGTGAGTATGATGGAAAGGATTTTTTGTTGCTGTCGGAATAAGAATAAGGCCAAATCCCATTGACATAATAACTGGAAGTGGGAGAAGAGGGATTACCCATGCATATTGATATGTATGTTCCATAAGAAAAGAAATTGCAATTTTACTTCAATTTTTACTTCAATTTTTCTATAAAATTGTTTCCCATTCACCAAACCAATTCTTATCTCTTTCTGAAAGAAATACCCAGAACTCCGATTAAGAAAAAAATGGAACCGCCTGCAGTATACAAAATAAACTTTGTAGCTGAATATAGACGCCTCTCCCCCCCACATGGATAAAAGTAAGTAAACAGGAATTAATTCTAACTCCCACATGATAAAAAAAAGTAAAAGGTCTCGCGAAGAAAATAATCCTATTTGACCACTATACATTGCGAGTATCAGGAAATAGAATAATCGCGAATTCCGTGTAATTGGCCAAGCTACTAAAGTAGCTAAAGTAGTGATAAATCCTATCAATAAAATATTATCGGGCAAAGACACCAGAATTTTTACTAGAAGTAGAAGAGTTACACAAAGTTCGCGAAATGATCACAAGGGTTTATGCAGTAAGAACAGGCAAGCCTTTTTGGGTTGTATCCGAAGAGATGGAAAGGGATGTTTTTATGTCAGCAGACGAAGCCAAAAAAATTGTGCTCAAGTGCTAGAAGAAGAATGCATTAAAATGTTTGGCACTAAATATTTGAATGATGAGCATGATTGCAATGTTGTTAGTATGAATTCCTTGAATATCCATGATGCTAATGATATGCAAAGCTACAAGCTTGGGGATGCTATGTTTGATGAAGATGATATTTTTTGTCCCCCAAGTTTTGATGAGAAAATTTATTTTGATGATAGCATGCCTCCTATTTATGATGATTATAATTATAAAAGTGGGTTTGGAGAGGTCATGACTTTATTTAGTAATGATTCCACTATTTCGGAAGAGGTTCCAATTGATTATGAGAACAAAGTTGCTAACTATGATGATTATTGTGATGACATGTATGCTATAAAGAACAATGATAACCATGAGACTTGTCATCTTGATTTTAGTTTTCAATTGGATTATGCCTCACATGATAGCTATTTCGTTGAGTTTGCTCCCACTACTATTCATGAGAAGAAATTTGCTTATGTGGAGAGTAATAAAAATTCTATGCTTGTAGATCATGAAAAGAATGCTTTATGTGATGGTTATATTGTTGAATTCATTCATGATGCTACTGCAAATTATTATGAGGGAGGAACATATACTTGTAGGAATTGCAATAATATCAAGTTTCCCCTCTATGTGCTTAAAATTTTGAAGTTATGCTTGTTTTACCTTCCTATGCAAGTTGATTCTTGTTCCCACAAGTTGTTTGCTCACAAAATCCCTATGCATTGGAAGTGGTTAGACTTAAATGTGCTAGTCATATTCTTCAAGATGCTCTCTTTATGTTACAATTCTTATCTTTTATGTGAGCATCATTGAAATCATCATGCCTAGCTAGGGGCGTTAAATGATAGCGCTTGTTGGGAGGCAACCCAACTTTATTTTTGTTCCTTGCTTTTTGCTACTGTTTAGAAATAAATAATTTATCTAGCCTCTGTTATGATTGAGTTTTTATGTTTTAATTAGTGTTTGTGCCAAGTAGAACCGTTGGGAAGACTTGGGGAAAGTCTTTTTAATCTTGCTGGAAAAAAGAAACTTTAGCGCTCACGAGAATTGCTGCCATTTTTTTTATTGGAGAGCGATATTTAGTTAATTATTTTTTAAGATGATTAATAGATAAATTCCTCACGTCCAGAAATTTATTTTATAATTTTTGGGGTTGCAGAAGTTTGCGTTAGTTACAGATTACTACAGACTGTTCTGTTTTTGACAGATTCTATTTTTTGTGCTGTTTGCTTATTTAATTGAATCTATGGCTAGTAAAAGAGTTTATAAACCATAGAGAAGTTGGAATACAGTAGGTTTAACACCAATATAAGTAAAGAATAAGTTCATTACAGTACCTTGAAGTGGTGTTTTATTTTCTTTCGCTAACGGAGCTTACGAGTTTTCTGTTAAGTTTTGTGTTGTGAAGTTTTCAAGTTTTGGGTAAGGATTCGAAGGATTATGGAATAAGGAGTGGCAAGAGACTAAGCTTGGGGATGCCCAAGGCATCCCAAGAAAATATTCAGGGACAACCAAGAGCCTAAGCTTGGGGATGCCCCGGAAGGCATCCCCTCTTTCGTCTTCGTTCATTGGTAGCTTTACTTGGAGCTATATTTTTATTCGCCACATGATATGTGTTTTGCTTGGAGCGTCATTTTATTTAATTTTGTTTTGCTTGCTGTTTGAATAAAATACCAAGATTTGAAATTATTAAATGTTAGAGAGTCTTCATATAGTTGCATAATTGTTCGACTACTCATTGATCTTCACTTATATCTTTCGGAGTAGTTTGTCGTTGCTCTAGTGCTTCACTTATATCTTTTTAGAGAACGGTGGTGGTTTTATTTTGTAGAAATAGATGAACTCTCATGCTTCACTTATATTATTTTTGGAGTCTTTAGAACAACATGGTAATTTGCTTTGGTTATGAAATTAGTCCTAATATGATGGGCATCCAAGAGGGATATAATAAAAACTTTCATATAAGTGCATTGAAGACTAAGAGAAGTTTGATACTTGATGATTGTTTTGAGATATGGAGATAGTGATATCAAAGTTGTGCTAGTTGGGTAGTTGTGAATTTGAGGAATACTTGTGTTGAAGTTTGCAAGTCCCGTAGCATGCACGTATGGTAAACGTTGTGTAACAAATTTGAAACATGAGGTGTTATTTGATTGTCTTCCTTATGAGTGGTGGTCAGGGACGAGCGATGGTCTTTTCCTACCAATCTATCCCCCTAGGAGCATGCGTGTAATGCTTGGTTTTTGATGACTTGTAGATTTTTGCAATAAGTATGTGAGTTCTTTATGACTAATGTTGAGTCCATGGATTATACGCACTCTTACCCTTCCATCATTGCTAGCCTCTTCGGTACCGTGCATTGCCCGTTCTCACATTGAGAGTTGGTGCAAACTTCGCCGGTGCATCCAAACTCCGTGATATGATACGCTCTTTCACACATAAACCTCCTTATATCTTCCTCAAAATAGCTACCGTACCTACCTATTATGGCATTTCCATAGCCATTCCGAGATATATTGCCATGCAACTTTCCACCGTTCCGTTTAGTATGACACGCATCATCTTTGACATATTGGTTTGCATGATCATGTAGTTGACATCGTATTTGTGGTAAAGCCACCGTTCATATTTTTCATACATGTCACACTTGATCCATCGCAATCCCGGTACACCGCCGGAGGCATTCATATAGAGTCATGTCTTGTTCTTAGTATCGAGTTGTAATTCTTGAGTTGTAAGTAAATAAAAGTGTGATGATCATCATTATTAGAGAATTGTCCCAGTGAGGAAAGGATGATGGAGACTATGATTCCCCCACAAGTCGGGCTGAGACTCCAGACGAAAAAAAGAAAGGCAAAAAAAGAGGAAAAAAAGAGAAGGCCCAAAAAAACAAAAATAATGAGAGAAAAAGAGAGAAGGGACAATGTTACTATCCTTTTACCATACTTGTGCTTCAAAGTAGCACCAAGATCTTCATGATAGAGAGTCTCTTATGTTGTCACTTTCATATACTAGTGGGAAATTTTCATTATAGAACTTGGCTTGTATATTCCAACAATTGGCCTCCTCAAGTGCCCTAGGTCTTCATGAGGAAGCAAGTTGGATGCACACCCACTTAGTTCTTTTGTTGAGCTTTCATACATTTATGGCTCTAGTGCATCCGTTGCATGGCAATGCCTACTCCTTGCATTAACATCAATTGATGGGCATCTCCATAGCTCATTGATTATCCTCATTGATGTGAGACTTTCTCCCTTTTTTGTCTTCTCCACATAACCCCCATCATTATATTCTATTCCACCCATAGTGCTATATCCATGGCTCACGCTCATGTATTGCGTGAAGGTTGAAAAAGTTTGAGAACATCAAAAGTATGAAACCATTGCTTGGCTTGTCATCGGGGTTGTGCATGATGAGAGCATTCTTGTGTGACGAAAATGGAGCATGACCAAACTATATGATTTTGTTGGGATGAACTTTCTTTGGCCATGTTATTTTGAGAAGACATGATTGCTTAGTTAGTATGCTTGAAGTATTATTGTTTTTATGTCAATATTAAACTTTTGTCTTGAATCTTATAGATCTGAATATTCTTGCTACAATAAAGAGAAATACATGATGAATATGTTAGGTAGCATTCCACATCAAAAATTCTGTTTTTATCATTTACCTACTCGAGGACGAGCTGGAATTAAGCTTGGGGCTGCTGATACGTCTCCAACGTATCTATAATTTTTGATTATTCCATGCTATTATATTATCTATTTTGGATGTTTATGGGCTTTATTAAACACTTTATATTATTTTTGGGACTAACCTATTAACCCAGTGCCCAGTGCCATTTTTTGTTTTTTCCTTGTTTTAGAGATTGCAGAAAAGGAAAATCAAGCGGAGTCCAATTGACCTGAAACTTCACAAAACTTATTTTTGGACCAGAAGAAGCCCACGGAGTATCGAAGATTGACCAGGAGAGTCCCGGGCTGCCCATGAGGGTGGGGGCGCGCCAACCCCCTTGGGCGTGCCCCTCTGCCTCGTGGGCAGCCCGGAGGTCCACCGACGTACTTCTTCCTCCCATATATACCCATATACCCTAAAAACTTCGAGGAGCACAATAGATCGGGAGTTCCACCGCCAGAAGCCTCCATAGCCACCGAAAACCAATCTAGACCCGTTCCAGCACCTTGCTGGAGGGGGGAATCCCTCTCCGGTGGCCATCTTCATCATCCTGGTGCTCTCCATGACGAGGAGGGAGTAGTTCTCCCTCGGGGCTAAGGGTATGTACCAGTAGCTATGTGTTTGATCTCTCTCTCTCTCTCTCTCTCTCGTGTTCTTGAGGTGGTACGATCTTGATGTATCGCGAGCTTTGCTATTATATTTGGATCCTATGATGTTTCTTCCCATCTACTCTCTCATAATGAATTGAGTTTTCCCTTTGAAGTTATCTTATCGGATTGAGTCTTTAAGTATTTGAGAACACTTGATGTATGTCTTGCGCGGGATACCCGTGGTGACAATGGGGTATTCTATTGATCCACTTGATGTATGTTTTGGTGATCAACTTGCAGGTTCCGCCCATCAACCTATGCATAGGGGTTGGCACACGTTTTCATCTTGACTTTCCGGTAGAATCTTTGGGGCACTCTTTGAAGTACTTTGTGTTGGTTTGAATAGATGAACCTGAGATTGTGTGATGCATATCATATAATCATACCCACGGATACTTGAGGTGACATTGGAGTATCTAGGTGACATTAGGGTTTTGGTTGATTTGTGTCTTAAGGTGTTATTCTAGTACTAACTCTAGGATAGATTGAATGGAAAGAATAGCTTCATGTTATTTTACTACGGACTCTTGAATAGATCGATCAGAAAGAATAACTTTGAGGTGGTTTCGTACCCTACCATAATCTCTTCGTTTGTTCTCCGCTATTAGTGACTTTGGAGTGACTCTTTATTGCATGTTGAGGGATATTTATGTGATCCAATTATGTTATTATTGTTGAGAGAACTTGCACTTGTGAAAGTATGAACCCTAGGCCTTGTTTCAATGCATTGCAATACCGTTTGTGCTCACTTTTATCAGTAGTTACCTTGCTGTTTTTATATTTTCAGATTACAAAAACTTATATCTACTCTCCATATTGCACTTGTATCACCATCTCTTCGCCGAACTAGTGCACCTATACAATTTACCATTGTATTGGGTGTGTTGGGGACACAAGAGACTCTTTGTTATTTGGTTGCAGGGTTGCTTGAGAGAGACCATCTTCATCCTACGCCTCCTACGGATTGATAAACCTTAGGTCATCCACTTGAGGGAAATTTGCTACTGTCCTACAAACCTCTGCACTTGGAGGCCCAACAACGTCTACAAGAAGAAAGTTGTGTAGTAGACATCACCCCCTGGATCCCTGCCCTTCAGGTTGTGAAGGAGGGGTATACTGCTGCCACGGCTGAGAAACAACCCATTTTTCTGCCGTGGCAGGACTTCCTGCACGTGCGTTTTCATGTTTTAGCCATTCCGACCATCATTTTGCCTATTTTGGGCTATTTCCGCCGTAACCAACGTGATGGCTGTGTCGGCTTCACGTTTAGACGATTTTGGGCCGACTTTGGCCCGGTTACACATTTTCCGTTGTTTCGGCCGTTTTGGCCACCTACCGGCGCCCACGTTTTGCCTGTTGCCCAGCCAAACGGTGTCCAGGTGTGTCTGTTTCATGTGTAGACGATGTCTGGCCGCCTTCTCCCCAGTTCCACGTTTTCCATCGTTTTGGCCACCGGCGCCCACGTTTTGCCTGTCGCCCAGCCAAATGGGGTCCCGCCGTGTCTGTTTCATGTTTACACGACGGCGGGCCGACTTCGCCCCGGTTACACGTTTTCCGTCATTTTGGCCGTTTTGGCCACCAGCGCCCACGTTTTGCCTGTCGCCCAACCAAACGGTGTCCAGACGTGTCCATTTCATGTTTACACGACGTCGGGCTGACTTCGCATTGGTTACACATTTTTCGTTGTTTTGGCCGTTTTGGACACCGGCGCCCATGTTTTGCCTATCGCCCAGCCAAACGGCATCCAGACATGTCCATTTCACGTGTAGACGACGTTGGGCCGCCTTCTCCCCGGTTCCACGTTTTCTATCATTTTGGCCGTTTCCGTCGTTTTGGCCACTGGCGACCACGTTTTGCCTGTCGCCTAGCCAAATGGTGTCCAGCCGTATCCGTTTCACGTTTACATGACCCCTGGCCGACTTCGCCCCGGTTACACTTTTTCCGCCGTTTTGGCCACCGGTGCCCACGTTTTGCCTGTTGCCCAGCCAAACAGTGTCCAGACATGTCTGTTTCACATTTACACGGTGTCTGGCCAACTTCACCTCGGTTCCACATTTTCCTCGGGTTCCCAAGTTTTGGCCACCAGTACTCACGTTTTGCCCGTTGCCTAGCCAAATGGCGTGCAGCCATGTGCATTTCACGTTTACACGACGTCAGGCCGACTTCACCCCGGTTACACGTTTCCCGTCATTTTCGCAGTTTTGGCCACGACGCCCATGTTTTGCATGTCGCCCAGACAAACGGTGTCCAGACGTGTCCGTTTCACGTTTACACGACGTTGGGCTGACTTCTCCCCAGTTCCATGTTTTCCCCAGGTTCACATGTTTTGGCCACCGGTACCCACGTTTTGCCCGTTGTCTAGCCAAACGGCGTCTAGCCATGTCCATTTCACATTTACACGACGTCGGGCCGAGTTCATCCCAGTTACACGTTTTCGTCGTTTTGGCCGTTTTGGTCACTAACGCCCACGTTACGCCCGTCGCCCAGCCAAACGGCGTCCAACCGTGTCCATGTGACATTTAGACGACGTCGGGCTACCTTCTCGCCAGTTCCACGTTTTCCCCACCTTCCCATGTTTTGGCCACCGGTGCCCATGTTTCGCACGTCGCCTAGCCAAATGGCGTCCAGCAGTGTCCGTTTCACGTTTACACGACGCCGGGCCGACGTCGCCCTGGTTCCATGTTTTCCCATGTATTGGATGTTTCGGCCACCGGTAACCACGTTTCGGCCGTCCTCCAGCAAAATGGCATACAAGCTTGTCCGTTTCACATTTAGACGACGTCGGCCCAACGTCGCCCTAGTGCTATGTATTAAGCTTGCGTTGGTTTTCCCCGAAGAGGATGGGATGATGCAGCAGAGTAGCGTAAGTATTTCCCTCAGTTTTTGAGAACCGAGGTATCAATCCAGTAGGAGGCCATGCTCTAGTCCCTCGTACCTGCACAAAACGATAGCTACTCGCAACCAACGCGATTAGGGGTTGTCAATCCCTTCACGGTCACTTACGAGAGTGAGATCTGATAGATATAATATTTTTGGTATTTTTGGTATAAAGATGCAAAGTAAAAAGTAAAAGCAAAGTAAAAAAGCAAAGCAAGATTAAAATGATGGAGATTGATATGATGAGAATAGACCCGGGGGCCATAGGTTTCACTAGTGGCTTCTCTCAAGAGCATAAGTATTCTACGGTGGGTGAACAAATTACTGTTGAGCAATTGACAGAATTGAGCATAGTTATGAGAATATCTAGGCATGATCATGTATATAGGCATCACGCCCGTGACAAGTAGATCGAAACGATTCTGCATCTACTACTATTACTCCACTCATCGACCGCTATCCAGCATGCATCTAGAGTATTAAGGTAAAAATAGAGTAATGCCTTAAGCAAGATGACATGATGTAGAGAGATAAATTCATGCAATATGAAATAAACCCCATCTTGTTATCCTCTATGGCAATGATACAATACGTGCCTTGCTGCCCCTTTTGTCACTGGGTAAGGACACCGCAAGATCGAACCCAAAGCTAAGCACTTCTCCCATGGCAAGAACTACCAATCTAGTTGGCCAAACCAAACGGATAATTCGAAGAGACTTGCAAAGATAACCAATCATACATAAAAGAATTCAGAAAAGATTCAAATATTATTCATAGATAGACTTGATCATAAACCCACAATTCATCGGTCTCAACAAACACACCGCAAAAAGAAGATTACATCGAATAGATCTGCACAAGAGAGGGGGAGAACTTTGTATTGAGATTCAAAGAGAGAGAAGAAGCCATCTAGCTACTAACTATGGACCCGAAGGTCTGAGGTAAACTACTCACACTTCATCGGAGAGGCTATGATGATGTAGAAGCCCTCCGTGATGACGGCCCTCTTCCGGCGGAGCTCCGGAACAGGCCCCAAGATGGGATCTCATGGATATAGAAAGTTGCGGCAGTGGAATTAGGTTTTTGGATCCTCTTCTGATCGTTTGGGGGTACATGTGTATATATAGGAGGAAGAAGTACGCCGGAGGAGCAACGAGGGGCCCATCAGGAAGGGGGGCGCCCCCGACCCTCGTGACCACCTCTTTTGTTCCTTGGAGCAGGGTCCAAGTCTCCTGGATCACGTTTGGTGAGAAAATCACGTCCCCGAAGATTTTATTCCGTTTGGACTCCGTTTGATATTCCGTTTCTTCGAAACACTGAAATAGGCAAAAAACAACAATTCTGGGCTGGGCCTCCGGTTAATAGGTTAGTCCCAAAAATAATGTAAAAGTGGAAAATAAAGCACAATATAGTCCAAAACAATAGATAATATAGCATGGAGCAATCAAAAATTATAGATACGTTGGAGACGTATCAGGCATCCCCAAGCTTAATTCCTGCCCGTCCTCGAGTAGGTAAATGATAAAAAAGAGAATTTTTGATGCGGAGTGCTACTTGGCATACTTTCAATGCAAATCTTCTTAATTGTGGTATGAATATTCAGATTAGAAAGATTCAAGACAAAAGTTTATATTGACATAAAAATAATAATACTTCAAGCATACTAACATGGCCAAAGAAAGTTATCCCTACAAAATCATATAGTCTGGCTATGCTCCATCTTCACCACACAAAGTATTTAAATCATGCACAACCCCGATGATAAGCCAAGCAATTGTTTCATACTCTAACTTTTTCAATCTTCACGCAATACATGAGCGTGAGCCATGGATATAGCACTATAGGTGGAATAGAATGGTGGTTGTGGAGAAGACAAAAAAGGAGAAGATAGTCTCACATCAACTAGGCGTATCAACGGGCTATGGAGATGCCCATCAATAGATATCAATGTGAGTGAGTAGGGATTGCCATGCAACGGATGCACTAGAGCTATAAATGTATGAAAGCTCAACAAAAGAAACTGGTGGGTGTGCATCCAACTTGCTTGCTCATGAAGACCTAGGGCAATTTGAGGAAGCCCATCATTGGAATATACAAGCCAAGTTCTATAATGAAAGATTCCCACTAGTATATGAAAGTGATAATATGAGAGACTCTCTACTATGAAGATCATGGTGCTACTTTGAAACACAAGTGTGGTAAAAGGATAGTAACATTGTCCCTTCTCTCTTTTTCTCTCATTTTTTTATTTGGCCCTTTTCTCCTTTTTTTATGGCCTCCCCCTTTTTTTATTTGGGCTTCTTTGGCCTCTTTTTTTTATTTTATTTTTTGTCCGGAGTCTCATCCCGACTTATGGGGGAATCATAGTCTCCATCATTCTTTTCTCACTAGGACAATGCTCTAATAATGATGATCATCACACTTTTTTTCTTACAACCCAATACTTAGAACAAAATATGACTCTATGTGAATGCATCCGGCGGTGTACCGGGATATGCAATATGACAATGATGGAATGTGTCATGATGAACTAGATGGTGGAAAGTTGCATGGCAATATATCTTCGAATGGCTATGGAAATGCCATAATAGGTAGGTATGGTGGCTGTTTTGAGGAAGGTATATGGTAGGTGTATGATACTGGCGAAAGGTGCGCCGTATTAGAGAGGCTAGCGGTGGAAGGGTGAGAGTGCGTATAATCCATGGACTCAACATTAGTCATAAAGAACTGATATACTTATTGCAAAAATCTAGAAGTTATTAAAGCAAAGTATTACGCGCATGCTCCTAGGGGGATAGATTGGTAGGAAAAGACCATCGCTCGTCCCCGACCGCCACTCATAAGGAAGACAATCAATAAATAAATCATGCTCCGACTTCGTTACATAACGGTTCACCATATGTGCATGCTACGGGAATCAAAAACTTTAACACAAGTATTCTTTAAATTCACAATTACTCAACTAGCATGACTTTAAGATTATCACCTCCATATCTCAAAACAATTATCATGCTTCAATCTTTTCTTAGTATTCAACACACTCAAAAGAATTTTCACAAATCTTGAATACCAAGCATATTATTATTAAGAAAATTACCATGCTATTAATACTCTCAAAATAATTTAAGTGAAGCATGAGAGATCAATAGTTTCTTTAAAACAAATCCACCACCGTGCTCTAAAAGATCTAAGTGAAGCACATAGAGCAAAATTGCCTAGCTCAATAGATATAAGTGAAGCACATAGAGCAAAACTACATAGCTCAAAAAGATATAAGTGAAGCACATAGAGCAAAATTATCTAGCTCAAAATATATAAGTGAAGCACATAGAGCAAAACTACTTAGCTCAAAAAGATATAAGTGAAGCACATAGAGCAAAATTACTAGCTCAAAAGATATAAGTGAAGCACATAGAGTATTCTATCAAATTTTAATTCATGTATGGCTCTCTCAAAAGGTGTGTACAGCAAGGATGATTGTGTCATACTAAGACGCAAAGACACAAATAATACAAGACGCTCCAAGCAAAACACATATCATGTTGGTGAATAAAAATATAGCTCCAAGTAAATTATCGATGGAAGTGGACGAAAGAGGGGATGCCTTCCGGGGCATCCCCAAGCTTTAACTTTTTGGTGTCCTTGGATTATCTTGGGGGTGCCATGGGCATCCCCAAGCTTAGGCTCTTGCCACTCCTTGTTCCATGATCCATCAAAAGAATTCACCCAAAACTTGAAAACTTCACAACACAAAACTCAAAATAGAAAACTCTGAGCTCCGTTAGCGAAAGAAAACAAAAGACCACTTCAAGGTACTGTAATGAACTCATTCTTTATTTATATTGGTGTTAAACCTACTGTATTCCAACTTCTCTATGGATTATAAACTATTTTACTAGCCATAGATTCATCAAAATAAGCAAACAACACACGAAAAACAGAATCTGTCAAAAACAGAACAGTCTGTAGTAATATGTAGCTAGCGCAAGAGATGGAACCCCAAAAATTCTACAATAAATTTCTGGACGTGAGGAATTTATCTATTAATCATCTGCAAAAAGAATTAACTAAATATCACTCTTCAAATAAAAATGACAGCAGTTCTCGTGAGCGCTAAAGTTTCTGTTTTTTACAGCAAGTTCAACAAGACTTTCCCCAAGTCTTCCCAACGGTTCTACTTGGCACAAACACTAATTAAACACAAAAAACACAACCAAAACAGAGGCTAAATAATTTAATTTTTACTAAGCAGGAGAAAAAAGCAAGGAATAGAAATAAAATTGGGTTGCCTCCCAACAAGCGCTATCGTTTAACGCCCCTAGCTAGGCATAAAAGCGAGGATAGATCTAGGTATTGCCATCTTTGGTAGGCAATCCATAAGTGGCTCTCATGATAGTTTAATATGTTAATTTTATTTTCTTTCTTGGAAATTTTTCCATCCCCTTTTTTAATGGAAATTGAAATATAATATTCCATTCCTTCATATCAATAATCGCACCAACCGTTCTAAGGAAAGGTCTACCAAGAATAATAGGGCAAGAAGGATTGCAATCTATATCAAGAACAATGAAATCTACGGGCACATAATTCCTATTTGCAACAATAAGAACATCATTAATCCTTCCCATAGGTTTCTTAATAGTGGAATCCCCAAGATGCAAGTTTAGAGAGCAATCATCAAAATTACGGAAATCTAGTAAATCACACAAAGTCTTGGGAATAGTAGAGACACTAGCACCCAAATCACACAAAGCATAAAACTCATGATCTTTAATTTTAATTTTAATAGTTGGTTCCCACTCATCATAGAGTTTTCTAGGGATAGAAACTTTCAACTCAAGTTTTCTTCATAAGATTGCATCAAGGCATCAACAATATGTTCGGTGAAGGCTTTATTTTGACTATAAGCATGTGGAGAATTTAGCACGGATTGCAACAAGGAAACACAATCAATTAAAGAGAAACTTTCATAATTAAATTCCTTGAAATCCAATATAGTGGGTTTAGCAACATCTAGATTTTTATTTCTTTCAATCCCACTTTCATCAATTTCATCATTAAGATCTAAATACTCCAAATTTTTAG
Source organism: Triticum monococcum (assembly GCA_034509565.1). Lineage (NCBI taxonomy): Eukaryota > Viridiplantae > Streptophyta > Magnoliopsida > Poales > Poaceae > Triticum > Triticum monococcum. The sequence continues at coordinate 37,128,173 of CM067842.1, forward strand.
AACGCCTTCTAGGTAAAGGAAGATCATATTCAGTTTCATCAAGATTCATATTGCAAAATAAAGATTTAATAGGAGACACATCAATAACTTTTAGATCTTCATCTTGATTTTCATAGGTATTGGAAGGACATGCTTTAATAAAGGCATCTTTGGAAGCACACATCCTAGCGGTTCTTTCCTTGCACTCATCAATGGAAATTCTCATGGCTTTGAGAGACTCATTGATATCATGCTTAGGAGGAATAGATCTAAGCTTTAAAGAATCAACCTCAAGAGAAATTCTATCAACATTTCTAGCCAAATCATCAACTTTAAGCAATTTCTCCTCAAGGAAAGCATTAAAATTCTTTTGTGAATTCATAAACTCTTTAACACTAGTCTCAAATTCAGAGGGCATCTTATTATAATTTCCATAAGAATTGTTGTAGGAATTCCCATAATTATTAGAAGGATTACTAGGATATGGCCTAGGATTAAAATTCCCTCTATAAGCGTCGTTACCAAAATTATTCCTACCAACACAATTCACATCCATAGATTCATTGTTATTCTCAATCAAAGTAGACAAAGGCGTATCATTAGGATCAGAAGAAACACTCTTAGTAGCAAATAATTTATAAGTTCATCCATCTTTCCACTCAACACATTAATTTCTTCTATCGCATGCACCTTTTTATTAGAAGATCTTTTAGTATGCCATTGATAATAATTAACCATAATATTATCTAGGAGTTTAGTAGCATCTCCTAAAGTGATTTCCATAAAAGTGCCTCCCGCGGCCGAATCTAAAAGATTTCTAGAAGCAAAATTCAATCCGGCATAAAAAATTTGTATGATCATCCACAAATTCAAACCATGAGTAGGGCAATTACGTATCATTAATTTCATTCTTTCCCAAGCTTGTGCAACATGGTCATGATCAAGTTGTTTAAAGTTCATAATATTGTTTCTAAGAGAGATGATCTTAGTGGGAGGAAAATACTTAGAGATAAAAGCATCTTTGCAATTGTTCCATGAATCAATACTATTCTTAGGCAAAGACGAAAACCAAGCTTTAGCACGATCTCTAAGCGAAAAAGGAAATAGCTTCAATTTAACGACATCATTATTGACATGTTTTTTATTTGGCATATCACATAAATCAACGAAGCTATTCAGATGAGTAGCGGCATCTTCACTAGGAAGGCCGGCGAATTGATCTTTCATAACAAGATTCAACAAAGCAGTATTAATTTCACAAGATTCAGCATCGGTAAGAGGAGCAATCGGAGTGCTAAGGAAATCATTATTATTGGTATTGGTGAACTCACACAATTTGGTAGCATCTTGAGCCATCGCGACAAACAAGCAAACTAGCACACAAGCAAACAAAAGCAAACAGGCAAAAAGGGGCAAATAGAGAGGGAGGATAGAGAGAGAGGGCAAATAAAATGGCAGGGGTGAATTGGGGGGGGGGAGAGGAAAACGAGAGGCAAATGGCAAATATTGTAATACGAGAGATAGGGATTGCGATGGGTACTTGGTATGTTGACTTTTTGCGTAGACTCCCCGGCAACGGCGCCAGAAATCCTTCTTGCTATGTCTTGAGCTTGCGTTGGTTTTCCCCGAAGAGGAAGGGATGATGCAGCAGAGTAGCGTAAGTATTTCCCTCAGTTTTTGAGAACCAAGGTATCAATCCAGTAGGAGGCCACGCTCAAGTCCCTCGTACCTGCACAAAACGATAGCTACTCGCAACCAACGCGATTAGGGGTTGTCAATCCCTTCACGGTCACTTACGAGAGTGAGATCTGATAGATATAATATTTTTGGTATTTTTGGTATAAAGATGCAAAGTAAAAAGTAAAAGAAAAGTGAAAAGCAAAGCAAGATTAAAGTGATGGAGATTGATATGATGAGAATAGACCCGGGGGCCATATGTTTCACTAGTGGCTTCTCTCAAGAGCATGTATTCTACGGTGGGTGAACAAATTACTGTTGAGCAATTGACAGAATTGAGCATAGTTATGAGAATATCTCGGCATGATCATGTATATAGGCATCACGTCCGTGACAAGTAGATCGAAACGATTCTGCATCTACTACTATTACTCCACTCATCGACCGCTATCCAGCATGCATCTAGAGTATTAAGTTAAAAACAGAGCAACACCTTAAGCAAGATGACATGATGTAGAGAGATAAATTCATGCAGTATGAAATAAACCCCATCTTGTTATCCTCGATGGCAACGATACAATACGTGCCTTGCTACCCCTTGTGTCACTGGGTAACGACACCGCAAGATCGAACCCAAAGCTAAGCACTTCTCCCATGGCAAGAACTACCAATCTAGTTGGCCAAACCAAACGGATAATTCGAAGAGACTTGCAAAGATAACCAATCATACATAAAAGAATTCAGAAAAGATTCAAATATTATTCATAGATAGACTTGATCATAAACCCACAATTCATCGGTCTCAACAAACACACAGCAAAAAGAAGATTACATCGAATAGATCTGCACAAGAGAGGGGGAGAACTTTGTATTGAGATTCAAAGAGAGAGAAGAAGCCATCTAGCTACTAACTATGGACCCGAAGGTCTGAGGTAAACTACTCACACTTCATCGGAGAGGCTATGATGATGTAGAAGCCCTCCGTGATGACGGCCCTCTTCCGGCGGAGCTTCGGAACAGGCCCCAAGATGGGATCTCGTGGATACAGAAAGTTGCGGCGGTGGAATTAGGTTTTTGGCTCCTCTTCTGATCGTTTGGGGGTACGTGTGTATATATAGGAGGAAGAAGTACGCCGAAGGAGCAACGAGGGGCCCACGAGGCAGGGGGGCGCCCCCCACCCTCGTGACCGCCTCTTTTGTTCCTTGGAGCAGGGTCCAAGTCTCCTGGATCACGTTCGGTGAGAAAATCACGTTCCCGAAGATTTTATTCCGTTTGGACTCCGTTTGATATTCCGTTTCTTCGAAGCACTGAAATAGGCAAAAAAACAGCAATTCTGGGCCGGGCCTCCGGTTAATAGGTTAGTCCCAAAAATAATATAAGAGTGGAAAATAAAGCCCAATATAGTCCAAAACAGTAGATATTATAGCATGGAGCAATCAAAAATTATAGATACGTTGGACACACATCACCTAGTTCCACGTTTTCCCCATGTTCCCATGTTTTGGCCATCGTATACCGCCGCCCTGGCCGTTTCCTGGCATAACAGACATCCGGGGCATGTTTCCACGACATCCGACAAAATGGCCCCATTTTACCGTTTTCCCACGTTTCGGTCGTATCGACCACCGTATACCCACGTTCTGGCCATTTCCTGGCACGACGAACGTCCGGGACACTTTTCACGACGGCGGAAGAAATCGCCTCGTTTCACTATTTTCCCATGTTTTGGCCATTTAGGCCACCGTATACCCACGCTCTGTTCGTTTCCTGGCACGATGGACGTCCCGGACACGTTTTCACGATGCCAGACGAAATCGCCCCATTTCATTGTTTTCACATGTTTTGGCCATTTCGAGCACCGTATACCCACGTGATACGCCTCCGTCGTATCTACTTTTCCAAACACTTTTGCCCTTGTTTTGGACTCTAACTTGCATGATTTGAATGGAACTAACCCGGACTGACGCTATTTTCAGTAGAATTGCCATGGTGTTATTTTTGTGCAGAAATAAAAGTTTTTGGAATGACCTAAAAATCAACGGAGATTATTTTTGGAATATATAAAAAATACTGACAAAAGAATCAACGTCAGGGGGCCCACACTCTGCCCACGAGGGTGGGGGCGCGCCTACCCCCTGGGCACGCCGCCTGCCTCATGGGCCCCATGATGCTCCACCGACGTCCATCCTGACTCCATATATTCACGTTCGGGGAGAAAAAAAATCAAGGAGAAGGATTCATCACGTTTTACGATACAGAGCCACCACCAAGCCCTAAACTCTCTCGGGAGGGCAGATCTGGGCTCCGAAGAGGGGAATTCGTTGCCATCATTATCATCAACCTTCCTCCATCACCAATTTCATGATGCTCACCGCCGTGCGTGAGTAATTCCATCATAGGGGTGATGGGTTGGATGTGATTTATCATGTAATCGAGTTAGTTTTGTTAGGGTTTGATCCCCAGTATCCATCATGTTCTGAGATTGATGTTGCTATGACTTTGCTATGCTTAATGCTTGTCACTAGGGCCCGAGTGCCATGATTTCAGATCTGAACCTATTATGTTTTCATGAGTATATGTGAGTTCTTGATCCTATCTTGCAAGTCTATAGTCACCTGTTATGTGTTATGATCCATTAACCCTGAAGTGATAATAATCGGGATACTTACCGGTGATGACCATAGTTTGAGGAGTTCATGTATTCACCTTGTGTTAATGCTTTGGTCTGGTACTCTATCAAAAGGAGGCCTTAATATCCCTTAGTTTCCAATAGGACCCCGCTGCCATGGGAGGGTAGGACAAAAGATGTCATGCAAGTTCTTTTCCATAAGCACGTATGACTATATTCGGAATACATGCCTACATTACATTGATGAACTGGAGCTAGTCCTGTGTCACCCTACGTTATAACTGTTGCATGATTGATCTCATCCGACATAATTATCCATCACACTGATCCGTTGCCTACGAGCTTTTCATATATTGTTCTTCGCTTATTTACTTTTCCATTGCTACTGTTACAATCACTATAAAACCCAAAAATATTACTTTTGCTACCGTTACCAGTACTATCATATTACTTTGCTACTAAATACTTTGTTGTAGATATTAAGTTTCCATGTGTGGTTGAATTGACAACTCAGCTGCTAATACTTGAGAATATTCTTTGGCTCCCCTTGAGTCGAATCAATAAGTTTGGGTTGAATACTCTACCCTCGAAAACTGTTGCGATCCCCTATACTTGTGGGTTGTCACCACGTTCTGCCTGTTTCCTGGCCCGACGGACGTCCGTTTCACGTTTAAATGATGCCAGATGAAATCGTGCCATTTCACCTTCCCCATGTTTCGGACGTTTCGGCCACCGTGTACCCATGTTGTGGCAGACTACCACCTGTTAAACCTTTGTTCACGACATCGGAGCTTAACATGTACGTCCAAACTAGGATCTATGTCTTTAAACGGTTCCGCGACTTAACCATTTTGGACATTTAGACATTTGTTCTCCCACAGCTTTGCTGTTTATCACCGGTCAACATTTTCTCATGACTTGGTCATTTTGATCGTTCTGGGAAAGCTTTCCAATGACTTGGTCGGTGACACATGGTTACTCTTTTCCATTGCCGAGACTACCATTGTCATATCCTTCCGCCCACGAGACATCGCGAGCTTATAACCGAAGAATCTATGTTCATTTCCGAGATGCATTTGCACTAAGGAGCATTATAGAAACCAAAAACTCGAAACTGGGCTGTGGCAGTAAATGCATGAACACCATTGTGTGGACCAAAATATCTTGAGGGCATCCACATGACTTGACGCTGTCGGGGTTTACTCGAAATACCTTGTTTAGCACCAGTGACTTATTAGTTTAGAAGACGATTGTAGCAGATAATTTAGTATGAAGCCAAACTGCATAGCCAGTTTGCTAAGTGCTTTCTGGTTGCCTTCCCTACATTGTTCCATAACTTGGTCATGTCATCGAAGCACTTAGCATTTCTAGAGGCATACCGGGTCTCGCAGAAACCGATTTCGAACCTTCTTTACACTTAGAAGAGTTGGGGGAGGGACATATCCTCTTGGCTTATGTTTGGATCATCTCTTGAGCATCAATATGAAGGAAATATGCCCTAGAGGCAATAATAAAGTTGTTATTTATATTTCCTTATATCATGATAAATGTTTATTATTCATGCTAGTATTGTATGAACCGGAAACTTAGTATATGTACGAATATATAGACAAACAGAGTGTCAGTAGTATGCCTCTACTTGACTAGCTCATTAATCAAAGATGGTTAAGTTTCCTAGCCATAGACATGAGTTGTCATGTGATGAATGGGATCACATCATTAGAGAATGATGTGATTGACATGACCCATCCGTTAGCTTAGCATTATGATCATTTAGTTTATTGCTATTACTTTCTCCATAACTTATACATGTTCCTATGACTATGAGATTATGAAACTCCCGAATACCGGAGGAACACTTAGTGTGCTATCAAACGTCACAACGTAACTGGGTGATTATAAAGATGCTCTATAGGTCTCTCCGATGGTGTTTGTTGAGTTGGCATAGATCGAGATTAGGATTTGTCACTCCGATTGTTGGAGAGGTATCTCTGGGCCCTCTCAGTAATGCACATCACTATAACTTAATGCTTGTTACTAGGGCCCGAGTGCCATGATTTCAGATCTGGAACTATTATGTTTTCATGAATATATGTGAGTTCTTGATCCTATCTTGCAAGTCTATAGTCACCTATTATGTGTTATGATTCGTTAACCCCGAAGTGACAATAATCGGGATACTTACCGGTGATGACCGTAGTTTGAGGACTTCATGTATTCACTATGTGTTAATGCTTTGCTCTGGTACTCTATTAAAAGGAGGCCTTAATATCCCTTAGTTTCCAATAGGACCCCGCTGCCACGGGAGGGTAGGACAAAAGATGTCATGCAAGTTCTTTTCCATAAGCACGTATGACTATATTCGGAATACATGCCTGCATTACGTTGATGAACTGGAGCTAGTTCTGTGTCACCCTATGTTTATAACTGTTGCATGATTGATCGCATTCGACATAATTATCCATCACTGATCCGTTGCCTATGAGCTTTTCATATATTGTTCTTCGCTTATTTACTTTTCTGTTGCTACTGTTACAATCACTATAAAACCCAAAAATATTACTTTTGCTATCGTTACCACTACTATCATATTACTTTGCTACTAAATACTTTGCTGCAGATATTAAGTTTCCAGGTGTGGTTGAATTGACAACTCATCTGCTAATACTTGAGAATATTCTTTGGCTCCCCTTGTGTCGAATTAATAAATTTGGGTTGAATACTCTACCCTCAAAAACTGTTGCGATCCCCTATACTTGTGGGTTATCAAGACTATTTTCTGGCGCCATTGCCGGGGAGCATAGCTCTATTCTTTGAGTCACTTGGGATTTATATCTGTTGATCACTATGAAGAACTTGAAAGATCAAAGAACCAAGATATTTCTCTCAACTACGAGGGGAGGGAAGGAACTGCCATCTAGCTCTGCTCTTGATTCACCTTCTGTTTTGAGTAAATTTGCGACACCTACTGCTCCTATTGATTCCGATAGGTCACATGTTATTGATGATGCCACTTCTGCTATGTGTGATATTTATGATGAAACTACTTCTACGCTTGATAATACTGTGCCACTAGGTGAATTTCTTGATGAACAACTTGCTAGGGTTAGAGAGAATGAAATTATTGAAATCGATAATATTGATGAAAGTGATGATGAAGATTCTCCCCCTAGATATGAATTGCCTGCTGTGCCTGAGGGTTATGTTATGGATGAAGAAACTGCTAGAGAATTCTTAGCCTGCAATGATAGATCTGATCTTAAGAAATTATTAGCTAAGCTTAAAGAAAAGTCTTTGAATGCTAGAATGAAATATGACCCTGCTTTTGCTACTTCACCTATCTTTATTACTAATAAGGATTATGATTTCTCTTTCGATCTTGAGTTAATTACTTTGGTTGAATCTGATCCTTTCTATGGCTATGAATCTGAAACTGTTGTGGCACATCTTACTATATTAAATGATATAGCCACCCTGTTTACTCATGATGAGAAAACTCACTATTACTTTATCCTTAAGTTATTTCCGTTCTCATTAAAGGGTGATGTTAAAACATGATCTAATTCTCTTGATCCTAGTTGTGTTGGTAGTCCCCATGATATGATTTATTACTTCTCTACTAAATATTTCCCCGCTCATAAGAAACAAGTTGCTTTAAGGGATATATATAATTTTGTGGAAATCGAAGAAGAGAGTCTCCCACAAGCTTGGGGGAGGCTTCTCCGATTACTTAATTCTTTGCCTGATCATCCTCTCAAGAAAAATGAAATACTTGATATCTTTTATAATGGACTAACCGATGCTTCCAAAGACTACCTGGATAGTTTTGCTGGTTGTGTTTTCAGGGAAAGAACTGTTGATCAAGCTGAATTGCTATTGAATAATATGTTGACTAATGAAAACAATTGGACACTTCCTGAACCAACTCCTAAGCCAACTCCGAAGAAAAGGGGTATTCTATTTCTCAGTCCAGAAGATATGCAAGAGGCAAAGAAATCTATGAAAGAAAAAGGTATAAAAGCTCAAGATGTTAAGAATTTACCGCCTATTAAAGAAATACATGGTCTTGATAACCCACAGCCCTGCAATTCAGAGGAGTTCAACAGAGATGGCAGTGCGGCACTTATAAACAGGTGCGGCAGCTCCTCAGCTAGCGAGGTGGGCCTAAACATCCCACCGCACCGTGGCTTTGGCAGGCGCAGGCCAATGGTCTCGGTTGGTGCCACGAACCGGGACCAATGCCCCCCTTTGGTCCCCGTTTGTGGCACCAATCGAGACTAAAGGGGGGCATTGGTCCCGATTGGTGGCACCAACCGGGACCAAAGGTCTCTGTTTCCCGCCCTTTCGGCTGCTGAAAAGAGACATTTGGTCGCGGTTGGTGGCACCAACCGGGACTAAAGGGGGGCATTGGTCCCGGTTGGTGCCACGAACCGGGACCAATGCTTCATGTATATATAGAAACCGGTTAGAAAATTCCAGTTTTCGTCTAGCAGTTGCCCCCGACGACGTGCGCGGAAGACCTCCTCGACGCCGCCATGCTGCCGGACACCATCGCCGTCGCCCCCGCCCCGGAGCCCACGCCGACGCCGTCCGCTGCCCGCGTTGTCGCCGTCCGCCGCCCGCGTCGTCACCGTCCGCCGCCCACGCCGTTGCCATTGCCCGTGCCCCTGCCCCCGGCCTGCACGCTGCTACCTCTTGAGCACTGGATTGGTTTTCCCTTGAAGAGGAAAGGGTGATGCAGTAAAGTAGCGTAAGTATTTGCCTCAGTTTTTGAGAACCAAGGTATCAATCCAGTAGGAGATCACGCTCGAGTCCCACACACCTACACAAACAAATAAGAACCTCGCAACCAACGTGATAAAGGGGTTGTCAATCCCATCACGATCACTTACGAGAGTGAGATCTGATAGATATGATAAGATAATATTTTTTGGTATTTTTATGATAAAGAGAAATAAAGATGCAAAGTAAAATAAACGGCAATAGATATAGCTAAGTGATGAAAGATTAATATGATGGAAAATAGACTCGGGGGGTAGGTTTCACTAGTGGCTTCTCTCAAGATAGCATAAGTATTACAGTGGGTAAACAAATTACTGTCGAGCAATTGATAGAATTGAGCATAGTTATGAGAATATCTAGGTATGATCACGTATATAGGCATCACGTCCGCGAAAAGTAGACCGAAACGATTCTGCATCTACTACTATTACTCCACACACCGACCGCTATCCAGCATGCATCTAGAGTACTAAGTTCATAAGAACAGAGTAATGCTTTAAGTAAGATGACATGATGTAGAGGGATAAACTCATGTAATATGATATAAACCCCATCCTTTTATCCTCTATGGCAAAAATACAATACATGTGATGTCTATACACAACCTTCTTCTTGTAGACGTTGTTGGGCCTCCAAGTGCAGAGGTTTGTAGGATAGTAGCAAATTTCCCTCAAGTGGATGACCTAAGGTTTATCAATCCGTAGGAGGCGTAGGATGAAGATGGTCTCTCTCAAGCAACCCTGCAACCAAATAACAAAGAGTCTCTTGTGTCCCCAACACACCCAATACAATGGTAAATTGTATAGGTGCACTAGTTCGGCGAAGAGATGGTGATACAAGTGGTATATGGATGGTAGATAAAGGTATTTGTAATCTGAAAATATAAAAACAGCAAGGTAACTAATGATAAAAGTGAGCGTAAACGGTGTTGCAATGATAGTAAACAAGGCCTAGGGTTCATACTTTCGCTAGTGTAAGTTCCCTCAACAATAATATCATAATTGGATCACATAACAATCCCTCAACATGCAACAAAGAGTCACTCCAAAGTCACTAATAGCGGAGAACGAACGAAGAGATTATGGTAGGGTACGAAACCACCTCAAAGTTATTCTTTCCAATCAATCCGTTGGGCTATTCCTATAAGTGTCACAAACAGCCCTAGAGTTCGTACTAGAATAACACCTTAAGACACAAATCAACCAAAACCCTAATGTCACCTAGATACTCCAATGTCACCTCAAGTATCCATGGGTATGATTATACGATATGCGTCACACAATCTCAGATTCATCTATTCAACCAACACAAAGGACCTCAAAGAGTGCCCCAAAGTTTCTACCGGAGAATCACGACAAAAACGTGTGCCAACCCCTATGCATAGGTTCATGGGCGGAACCCGCAAGTTGATCACCAAAACATACATCAAGTGAATCACGTGATATCCCATTGTCGCCACAGATACACACAGCAAGACATACATCAAGTGTTCTCAAATCTTTAAAGACTCAATCCGATAGGATAACTTCAAAGGGGAAACTCAATTCATTACCAGAGAGAAGAGGGGGAGGAGAAACATAAGATCCAACTATAATAGCAAAGCTCGCGATACATCAAGATCGTATCATCTCAAGAACACGAGAGAGAGAGAGAGAGAGAGAGAGAGATCAAACACATAGCTACTGGTACATACCCTCAGCCCCGAGGGAGAACTACTCCCTCCTCGTCATGGAGAGCACTGGGATGATGAAGATGGCCACCGGAGAAGGATTGCCCCCTTCGGCAGGGTGCCGGAACAGGTCTAGATTGGTTGGCGGTGGCTACGGAGGCTTCTGGCGGCGGAACTCCCGATCTATTGTGCTCACGGATGTTTTTACGGTATATGGAGATATATAGGCGGAAGAAGTACGTCAGGGGGGCCATGAGGGGCTCACAAGGGTGGAGGGCGCGCCCAGGGGGGTGGACGCGCCCCCTGCCTCGTGACCTCCTCGCAGGTCCCCCGACGTGCACTCCAAGTCTTCTGGGCTTCTTTCCTTCCAAAAATGAGTTCCGTGAAGTTTTAGGTCAATTGGACTCCGTTTGATTTTCCTTTTCTTTGAAACCCTAAAACAGGGTAAAAACAGAAACTGGCACTGGGCTCTGGGTTAATAGGCTAGTCCCAAAAATGATATAAAAGTGTATAATAAAGCCCATAAACATTCAAAACAGTAGATAATATAGCATGGAGCAATCAAAAATTATAGATACGTTGGAGACGTATCAGCATCCCCAAGCTTCATTCCTGCTCGTCCTCGAGAAGGTAAATGATAAAAACAGAATTTTTGAGGCGGAGTGCTACTTGGCATAATTTCAATGTAATTCTTCTTAATTGTGGCATGAATATTCAGATCCATAAGATTCAAGACAAAAGTTTAATATTGACATAAAAATGATAATACTTCAAGCATACTAACAAAGCAATTATGTCTTCTCAAAATAACATGGCTAAAGAAAGTTATCCCTACAAAATCATATAGTCTGGCTATGCTCCATCTTCACCACACAAAGTATTTAAATCATGCACAACCCCGATGATAAGCCAAGCAATTGTTTCATACTCTAACTTTTTCAATCTTCACGCAATACATGAGCGTGAGCCATGGATATAGCAATAGGTGGAATAGAATGGTGGTTGTGGAGAAGACAAAAAAGGAGAAGATAGTCTCACATCAACTAGGCGTATCAACGGGCTATGGAGATGCCCATCAATAGATATCAATGTGAGTGAGTAGGGATTGCCATGCAACAGATGCACTAGAGCTATAAATGTATGAAAGCTCAACAAAAGAAACTAGTGGGTGTGCATCCAACTCGCTTGCTCATGAAGACCTAGGGCATTTTGAGGAAGCCCATCATTGGAATATACAAGCCAAGTTCTATAATGAAAGATTCCCACTAGTATATGAAAGTGACAACATAGGAGACTCTCTATCATGAAGATCGTGGTGCTACTTTGAAGCACAAGTGTGGTAAAAGGATAGTAGCATTGTCCCTTCTCTCTTTTTCTCTAATTTTTTTATTTTTATTTGGGCCTTTTCTCTTTTTTATGGCCACTTTTTTTGGGGTTGTCGTGGTTCTAAGTCTGACAGTGAGGTAGGGGGGTGTGTATGGAGAGGCTAGACCTTAGCTATTGTGAAGTTGTAAGCACGCAAGGTTTACGAGTTCAGGCCCTTCTCGGAGGAAGTAACAGCCCTACGTCTCAGTGCCCGGAGGCGGTCGATTGGATTATGCGTGTCTAGATAACAAGGGTGCGAACCCTTCATACTGAGGAGGGGGGTGGCTTATATAGAGTTTGCCAGCCCCCTCCTGCCCTTAGTAATGCAGGGTTTTAGGTACATTTAAGGTCGGGCGTTACTGATAACGTCCCTAATAAAGTGTCATAATAACCATAAAGACTACTTAATAGCCGACCGTTTGCCTGCGGAGTGACTTTAGGTCTTCTGGCTTCATGGTCGAGTGGTTGGCTTCATGGTCGAGTGGTTGTTCTTTGGTCGAGTGTCTTGAATCCGTCGAGTGGGATGCCTTCTAGTTGTTTGAGAGGTGATTCATTCTAGGGATGTCCTTGGGTAGGGCTTTTTAGGACAGGTCCGTGCCCCTACCCTAGGTACATAACTTCATCATTAGCCCCCGAATGGATCGAGGCTAGAGTGAGAAAAGGGTTGGTGACCTTTCCGACTGATTCTTCGAGTTATATGAGTGCCTCGTTCTGGGTCGACCGTCACGGATGACGTCATCAATCTCTTTCAGTCGCCTTGATCCATTCCAGGCCTTTCGTCGAGTGGATTTCTTTACCTGTGATGTACCGAGCGCCGGTGCGCGCGGGGTTTTCTGTTTTGACAAGTTGTTCTGCAGCCAGCGGATATCACGGGATTCGGATTTTTTGGGAAGCGCGCGGAACGGGGGCGGCCGCAGTAATCGGAAGTGACAATGCGAAGGCTCCTCGATCTCCGCGTCGCCTTTTTCGCCATGTACTGCGCGCGCCTGCCGCGGGATTTGACTGGATAGCCTGGGCCTACCGGTCAGCCACTCGGAAGCGGCCCCTTATAAGTTGCCGGCTCGGAGTCCCCCAACAGTGCGTGTGCTCTTCTCTTCTCCTTCTTCCTCTCTTTCTTCGCAACCTCTTCCGCTGCCTTCGCTCTTGCCCAACCACCGCAAACCTGTTCGAGATCTCGCCGGCGACGATGGTGAAGGGCAAGACGACCGCTCTAGAGTGCGCGAAGAAGGCGGCGACGGCGTTGAAGGGGAAGAAGTCTGCGCGCGGCGGATCTTCCTCCAGGACGGCCCTGCCCAAAGGTTGGATCCAGGGCGACTGGATGCCATCGGTGCTCCGGCAGGAGGATCTCGACGACATGGTCGAGGGGGGAGCCATTCCCCACAAAGCCGCGCGTCTTCCGGCGGGAGAGATCGAACCTCAACCTCGCGACGGTGAGTGCGTGCTCCTGGCCACTCACATCGACCGAGGGTTTTCTCTGCCGCCCCATCCTTTCTTCCGAAACTTCTTGAACTTCTTTGGAGCGCAGCTCCATCACTTTACCCCAAAATCCATTGTCTACCTCGCTGCTTTCATTTCTATGTGTGAGGCGTTCCTGGGTTGCCGCCCACACTGGGGGCTTTTCAAGCACATTTTTACTTGTCGCTCTCAGTCGGTCAAGAAGGCCAAGTCGAGTGATGAGAAGACGCAAGTGATCTAGTTGTGTGGGGGCTTGGCGATCCAAACGAGGGTGAAGAGCTGTTTCCCATCCATCACTTTCTCGGAGTCGATCTGAGGTTGGCAGGCAACTTGGTTCTATTGCCAGGACCAGGTGACTCCAGGGCAGTCGACTGGTCTCCCACCTTTCTCTCTCGACCGAGCCGAAAAACCTGCTTCTCTGAAGGTGACGCCGGAAGAAAAAGCCCAGGTCAAGGTGCTGGCGGGTCGAGTGGTTGAACTTGTCCGCGAGGGTGTGACGGGAATGGATCTGCTGGAAGTCTTACTCAAGAGGTGAATCCAACCGCTCCAGGCTCGTGACCACCCGATGTAGCTGTACTCCGGCCTCGAGGACACCACTCGGATCCACCCGGAGGAGGTCACCGACGAGATGTTGGAGGGGTGGCTATCGAGCATCACGGGGAACAAAGACAACCCCCGAGGAGCCAGGAGGGTCATTCCACTCGACAATCCGTACGAGGTTGACCAGGTGTGTCTTTATGCTCCCGACTGAAATCTTCGTTTTCTGTGTTGGTCTTCTTTTGAGTAGGTCGATTGACTTTCGTTTTGTCTGCTGTTTTCCAGGTGACCACTGAGATGTACTCGACGCCCAACGGGGCACAGGGGTCGACTGAGGAAGGAGAAGGGAGCGGAGGCGAGAGCGGGGATGACCAAGGCGAGTTGGAGTCTGATGGTGAAGGAGAGGGAGGCGATGACATCTTCTCCAGCGAAGAGGAGCAGGAGGAGGTCGAACCCCCCCCCCCCCCGTCCGGAGAGGTGATCCAAGCTTGCCCACGACCCGGCGCAGGAACGTGGCAAGGCGACTGCCTCCATTGGGCCATCGTCAAAACGCCCTCGGACTTCTTCTCCAACACCGACTGGGAAGATCTCCAAGCAACCACGCACGACGCTGTCCAAGCCGCCCAAGGCTCTGCCCAAAATGAAGATAACCGTCCCTATTCTTTCCGGGTAATAAAGCTTGTTTTCCTTCGTCGATCATGGAAGGATCCTTGGTCGATTCATTGAGCTAACTGACTGACTTTTCGAAATTTGCAGCGCTGCTACTTCTGAGGTCTCTGCCAAGGACGACGACCAAGAGATGGGGGACGCTGTTACCTCCAACCCTGGTACGGTTACTGATGTCCTGTTTTTGAGTCGACTGGTCATTTCTTGCGATTCTGGTCGATTGAAAGTTTCCCTTGCAGCCCCTCCTCATGTTATCGACCTCCCGGATGACGACGACAACGAACCGCTGAGGATGAGGAGGACCAAGAGGTCGTCGGCTGACAAGACTCCCCAGCCTACTCCGGCGCCTGAGACCATGGCTCGGGATGGTGGCGATGCCCCTCGGGCTTCTGTGACTTTCGCCAAACCTCTGTCGAGTGCGCAGCCTTCGGCGTCGACTGCAGATCCAACTTCGCTTTTTGCCGCGTACCCCGTCCCTGAGGATGAAGTGGCTGCTGCGAAGGAGGCTATACGCCAGGCGGGGGTCATGATGGAGCAGGTGAAGAAGGCCCGGGAGGCCAGCTAGGCAGCCTATGACGCAAGTTCGGCGGTTTAGAGCAACGTCCAGGTCAGTCGACTTGACACTTGATCGATTGAAGAGTCTTTCTCCCCCTTTTTGAAGATCTTTGTATCTGTACACCCATTGGGTGTGCTTACCCCTTCTTGGACTAGTGGGGGCACGCTAAGTGCACCCACTGGGTGTAGTCCCCGAGACTACGGTGGACTGCTGGCAGTCGACTATAGTCTTTACATTGTGTTTCTGTATCTGTGTTCCTTTTCTTGGTCTGGTCAGGCCACGTCGAATGGATCTGTATCCGGTCGACTGCTGACAGTCGACTTTTCGCTTTTTTTTGAACCAGTGGGGGCACGCTGAGTGCACCCACTGGGTGTAGTCCCCGAGACTACTGTCGAATGTTTTTGATTCGGCTGTAGTCTTAGAAACGTCATCTTTTTTTCTCAGTTACTCGGAAGCAACTTATCTTGGATGTCTGTCGACTGATTTTTCCTTTTGCAGAAATCCTGCGAACTTGCATCTCGCTATACTGAGTTGGAGAAGCAGCAGATTCAACTGAACCTGGATCTGGAGCTGGCTAGAACAGAGCTGCAGAAGGTCAAAGACGGCGTTGCTGGTAAGACGACTTTGTCGACTGGTTTTGTTTTTAGGCTTGAGTACTCTTCTGCTTTTTTTGAACCAATCATCATTTCTTTTGCAGGAGAACTGAGCAAGGCCCTGGCGAAGAAGGATCGGGACTTGGCTGCTGCCCACAAGGAGGCTGACGACAAGATTGCTCTGGCTAAACAGAAGCTGGCTTCGGTCAGCCAAATAGAAGATGAGAATACCAGGCTGAAGACCGCTCTGAATGAAGCCAACAGGGAGTGCACATGTTGGAAGAAGGAGAACCTCTCCCTGAGCGAGCAGATGGAAGGCGTCGCTCGCAGGAGGGACGACCTAGAGAGCTACTTGAGGAGCCTCGCCAAGAAGTTGTACATCAAGCTTGAAGGTGCACATTCAATTCCGACTGGTTTTCTTTTTGTGTCGACTCAGTCTATGAAAATTGACTTATCCTTGGGTCGTGTATGCAGAGTTTTGCCAGAACTTTGAGGAGGAGACTGGGCGGATCGAAACGGGTTTGGACCCAATCAACTCTCCGGTGAATGACGACGCTGCCATGAATCTGCTCCGACTGGAATCTCGTATTGACGGCGTCGTGGATTACTTGGCTCGGCTGAAGGTTGCCATGTCACGGATCGACCCAACACTTTGGCCAGAGTCTATGCTCCAGAATGACCTCGAGTCTCTGATGACTCGACTCGACGGAATCCCTGACCGAGTGCAGGAGTGGAAGAAGTCTTCTGCTCGGTGCGGCGCTGATGTGGCTCTGTCTCTAGTCCGCGTCCATTGCAAGGAGGCGCGAGAAGAGAAGCTGGCCGCCATCCAAGTCGCAAATACCAAGAGGCACAGCTTTCAACACTTCATGGAGACCTTTATTGCTGCTGCCACCCGTATTGCGGACGGAATCGACTTGGATGAGTTCGTCGCCCCTGCCAGTCCTCCACCTGAGGAATGAAAAACTTTTATGCTTCTCCTTAAATTTGCCTCGGAATGCCGAGTGGATTTGTAACCGTTTAAACTCTGCCGAGCCGAGGGCTCGAGTACTTTGATTTGAGGTCTGGGACCTTTTAGGCTTTATCCGAACTTGATTTCTTGCTGAATATCTTCGTGGTTTTGATCTGTCGTGTGGAACTTTGGTCTTGTATTTAGACGAGTGCTGGACTGCAGCTAAGTCCCCGAGTGTGAGGTTTGCTCTCCACTTGGTAGGATTCTTTCAAACTTGGGCGAGTGCTCGACTGCAGCTAAGCTTCCGCGTGGGAGAACTTAGGCGAGTACTGAACTACTGCTAAGCCCCCGAGTGGGAGGTTTGCTCTCCACTCGGTAGGATTTTTTCAAACTTAGGCGAGTGCTCGACTGCAGCTAAGCTTTCGCGTGGGAGAACTTAGGCGAGTGCTGGACTGCAGCTAAGCCCCCGAGTGGGAGTTTTGCTCTCCACTCGGTAGGATTTTTTCAAACTTAGGCGAGTGCTTGACTACAGCTAAGCTTCCGAGTGGGGGAACTTAGGCGAGTACTGGACTGCAGCTAAGCCCCCGAGTGGGAGGATTGCTCTCCACGTGGTAGGATTTTTTCAAACTTAGGCGAGTGCTTGACTGCAGCTAAGCTTCCGAGTGGGAGAACTTAGGCGAGTACTGGACTGCAGCTAAGCCCCCAAGTGGGATGATTGCTCTCCACTCGGTAGGATTTTTTCAAACTTAGGCGAGTGCTTGACTGCAGCTAAGCTTCCGAGTGGGCGAACTTAGGCGAGTACTGGACTGCAGCTAAGCCCCCGAGTGGGAGGATTGCTCTCCACTCGGTAGGATTTTTTCAAACTTAGGCGAGTTCTTGACTGCAGCTAAGCTTCCGAGTGGGAGAACTTAGGCGAGTACTGGATTGCAGCTAAGCCCCCGAGTGGGATGATTGCTCTCCACTCGGTAGGATTTTTTCAAACTTAGGGGAGTGCTCGACTGCAGCTAAGCTTCCGCGTGGGAGAACTTAGGCGAGTATTGGACTGCAGCTAAGCCCCCGAGTGGGAGGTTTGCTCTCCACTCGGTAGGATTTTTTCAAACTTAGGGGAGTGCTCGACTGCTGGTAAGCTTCCGCGTGGGAGAACTTAGGCGAGTACTGGACTGCAGCTAATCCCCCGAGTGGGAGGTTTGCTCTCCACTCGGTAGGATTTTTTCAAACTTAGGCGAAACGGATTCGCAGCCAAGTCATCCACTGGGGGATTTTGTATGCAAACAAAGTGACAGCAATTATTGGAACACTCTTGTCTTTGATAAAAATGAACTGTAGAAATTATTTTTTCTTGTTACATCTCATCTAAGGGAGAACTCAGGTGTAAAAGGGGCGGAGCAGTTCCGCGTTCCAAGCTCGTGGCTCGTCGATCTGGCAATCAACATTGTAGAGGTGGTACGCTCCATTGTGGAGGACTCTGGTGACTATGAAGGGGCCTTCCCAAGTAGGAGCAAGCTTGTGTGGCTTCTGTTGATCCACTCGGAGGACCAGATCTCCTTCTTGGAAGGCTCTACTTTTCACATTCCGGGCGTGAAAACGGTGCAAGTCTTGCTGATAAATGGTCGATCTGATCATGGCCATCTCCCTTTCTTCTTCCAAGAGGTCGACTGCGTCTTGCCGGGCCTGTTCTGCTTCATCTTCGGTGTAAAGTTCAACTCGGGGTGCATTATGAAGAAGATCACTCGGCAGGACTGCTTCGGCTCCATAAACCAGAAAGAATGGAGTTCTTCCAGTCGATCGGTTAGGGGTGGTCCTTAATCCCCACAGAACTGACGGAAGCTCGTCGACCCAAGCGCCTGCCGCGTGCTTGAGATCGCGCATCAATCGAGGCTTTAGTCCTTTGAGAATCAGACCATTTGCTCTCTCAGCTTGTCCATTCGACTGGGGATGGGCGACCGATGCGTAGTCGACTCGTGTGCCTTGAGAGGCGCAAAAAGCTCTGAACTTGTTCGAATCAAAGTTTGACCCATTATCAGTGATGATGCTATGCGGGACTCCATATATGAATGTTAACCCTCTGACGAAACTGATAGCAGTGCAAGCATCGAGATTCTTAATGGGCTTAGCTTCGATCCATTTGGTAAATTTGTCGACTGCCACAAGCACATGAGTGAATCCACTCCTGCCCGTTCTTAGTGGACCAACCATGTCCAATCCCCAAACGGCAAAGGGCCAGACGAGTGGAATGGTCTTCAGGGCTGATGCAGGCTTGTGCGACATGTTGGAGTAGATCTGGCACCCTTCACACTTGTCGACTATCTCTTTTGCCATCTCATTTGCTCTTGGCTAGTAAAATCCAGCTCGGTATGCTTTAGCCACAATAGTCCGAGAGGACGCATGGTGACCACAGGTCCCCGAGTGGATATCATTAAGGATTATCTGACCCTCTTCTAGTGTTATGCATTTCTGACCGACTCCAGTCGCGCTCTCTCTATACAGCTGTCCCCTTATGACTGTGAAGGCCTTGGATCGATGGATGATCTGTCGAGCCTCCTCCTCGTCTTCCGGGAGTTCTTTCCTTAGGATATACGCGATGTACCGTATTGTCCAGTCAGGGGTGATTGCCAAGACTTCCATGATTAGGTCGACCACTGCAGGTACTTCAACTTCAGTTGGATCTGTGGCACTTTTCGGCTGCGGGGCTTCTTCTGTGAAAGGATCCTCTTGGACTGACGGCGAGTTAATGTGTTCCAAGAACACGTTGCTGGGAATGGCTTCTCTCTTGGAGGCTATCTTTGCCAAATCGTCAGCTGCCTGATTTTTCAGTCGGGGGATGTGATGAAGCTCTAACCCCTCGAATTTCTTTTCTAGCTTTCGTACTGCATTGCAGTACCCAGTCATTGCCGGATTCCTAACGTCCCATTCCTTCATCACTTGATTAACCACCAAATCTGAGTCGCCATAGACCATGAGGCGACGGACGCCGAGTGAAATGGCCATGCGCAACCCATACAAAGTGCTTCATACTCTGCTTCGTTATTGGAGGAATCGAAGTGAATCTGGAGAATGTATCTGAGCTTATCTCCTCGGGGGGAGACTAAGACTACTCCCGCACCCGAACCATTCAGCATCTTGGATCCATCGAAGAACATGGTCCAGTGCTCCGAGTGAACTTGAGTCAGAAGTTGCTGTTCAATCCACTCGGCGATGAAATCCGCGATTGCTTGGGACTTGATAGCCTTCTTTGCTTCGAACTTGATATCTAAGGGAAGGAGTTCAATCGCCCACTTGGCCACTCGACCAGTTGTGTCTCTGTTATGCAGGATCTCTGATAGTGGGGCGTCGCTGACGACTGTAATGGAGTGGTCAGAGAAGTAATGTGCAACTTTCTTCGTGGTCATATAAATCCCATATACAAGCTTCTGGTAGTGAGGGTATCTTTGTTTTGAAGGGGTCAAAACTTCAGACACATAATATACTGGGCACTGAACTTTGAAGGCCTTTCCTTCCTCTTCCCGCTCGACCGTGAGTACTGTACTGACAACTTGTCCTGTGGCTGCAATGTAAAGCAGCAGAGGCTCTTTGCTGATTGGGGCAGCAAGCACCGGCTGGGTGGAGAGCAGAGCTTTGAGCTCTGCAAACGCTGCATCAGCTTCTGGGGTCCACTCAAACTTGTCAGACTTCTTCATCAGTCGGTAAAGAGGCAATGCCTTTTCACCGAGACGAGAAATGAATCGACTTAAAGCGGCCAAGCAGCCTGTAAGCTTTTGGACATCGTGCACACGTACATGACGCTTCATCCGGAGTATGGTGCCAATTTTTTCAGGATTGGCGTCGATCCCCTGTTCGGAAACGAGAAAACCGAGTAACTTTCCACCTGGAACCCCGAAAGTGCACTTTGATGGATTGAGCTTGATATCGTACCTCCTAAGGTTGGCAAAGGTTTCGGCAAGGTCAGCCCGTAGGTCGGAACCTTTCCGGGACTTGACCACAATATCATCCATGTATGCCTCCACATTCCGACTGATTTGAGTGAGTAAACACTTCTGAATCATTCTCATGAATGTGGCTCCGGCGTTCTTGAGGCCGAACGGCATGGTGACGTAACAGAAGCATCCAAACGGGGTGATGAAAGCTTTTTTGATCTCGTCGGGCCCATACAGACGGATCTGATGGTACCCGGAGTAGTGTCACATCCCTAGCCCTACCTTGGCCTTGGTCTAGCTTGGTGGTTGCATCATGTTTAAATTCAAATGAAATTTGAATTGAGGAATTTTCAAGCCTCAGAATCCCTTTAAAAATGATCAAGATAAAATCTCTTCAAATAAGTCCAAGAAAATGTTCCTGTTAAGCTATAAAAATATTGGCAAGAGGTAAAATTCAAACCAATATTTTTGGATTCACAGAAATATTTATTTTGGGCCTTTGATTTAATCCAATAGATATTTGAATTGGATCTATATTTATTATATAATAAATATATGTTCAATAATTCTGAAAATTGTTGTGTGAATTTGGATAAATCCATTTAGTTCACACAATTATTTTTATGAATTTTGAAAATGGTTTGGTCTTGAACTAATTCAAAACAAAGCTGCAAATTAGAAAACAGAATTAAATGAAAAAAAAACAGGAGAGAGAGTAGGCCACTGGGCCACTTACCTGGCGCCACCAACCGGCCCAGCACTGTAGCTGGACGGCCCAGCCCACCAGGGCTCCTCCCTGTCGTCTTCCCCCTCGCCAGAAGGACGCCGGGCGCGTGCCCCGTGCGCGCGGCCACGCGCTCCGGCCAGCTCCTGCTTGCCGCACCCCCCCTCGACACCTGGACGCCTCTAGGAGATGCCACGCACCCCCTGACCCTCGCTCACTCTCTTCCATCCTCATCCCCACCTCTGTCGCCTCTCTCTTCGAACCCGAGCGGAGACCGTCGCCGCCGACAAGCACCACCGCAGCCACCGTGCTCCCCTCACCTCTCCGACGCGTCCCCGAGCTCTGCCTCATCCACCTCATCCTCTCCGTCGACTCACGCGACGCCGGACGCCTCGAAGCGCCGCCATCGATGCCTTCTTCAACCTCGGGACCGCCGGCCATCTCCGTCAAATTCATCGGCTCCGGACCGTCTCCGAGCCCACCGAGCTGCTCTACGTGACCCCAGTGAGCTCCTGCTCCGAATCCCCCTCTTCCCCGCCATTATTTCAAGCTCAAATTGCTGACTCCCTACTGACCGAGCTCAACGCCGCTCGGGCTCGTCGCCGGCGTCGCTCCGATGCCCATTTGGTCGCGCTAACGTGCCAACCGACACCGCTGCATCGCGTAGTGCCTTGCCCGCGCTTTAGTTTGCGTGTTTACTCATTGCAGCCGTTTTCCCGTGCACAGCCGAACTCCGGCCACCGCGGAAGTGCTCGCCGCCGTCAACCCCGGCCATCCCAGCTGCTGCCGCTACCACCACTAGATGCGCGAGAATGCCAGGAAGCCGTAGGAGCAAACCCCGCCTCAAACCGTGGCCTGTAGGCGAAACCCGAGCAACTCCGGTGAAACCCCGCCGCGTATTTGGTCGCCGCCGGCCAAGCTCCGGCGAGCTGACGTGGCGCTGGCTTAATTAGTGCTAATGACCCTGCTAAAACTCCCTAGAGCCACTGCCATGTGGGCCCAGTGCATGTTTAGTTTAACTTAATGTTCTGTTTAGATTAGTTATTAACCCAGCTGGCCCACACGTCAGTTTGACTTTCTAACGTGGCCTTTGACTGGCCCCACCTGTCTGTGACTCGAGCCATCACTGTGAGACTGACCAGTGGGACCCACTGGTCAGGTTTGACCTGGCCAGCCACAGTTGACCTAATGACGTCATTCTTACGTCATGCTGATGTAGTAAAGCCTTTTTCTGGAAGTTAAATAAATCCTAAATGATTTATTATTTTCAGAAAATGCCCAAAACTTCTAAAAATCATAGAAATTCAACCGTAACTCCAAATAAGATAAATTATATATGTAAAATTATCAGAAAAATTCAAGGAATCCATATGTAGCATTTTCATGCATGTTTGAACAATGTTTGTCCTCTGTTTTGGACAAAACAAATAAAGGGCATTTAAATAATCATATATGGGGTTGGAATTTGAATCTTGCACTCAAACCAACCTCATTTAAATCATAGCTAGTTGCATTAGCTCAAACCACAGCATATTGACATGTCATGATCATGCATCATATTGTGCATTGCATTAATTGTGTTCTTTCTCCTGTTGCCGGTATTTGTCCCCTCTCGATAGACGTTGTACCGACGATGTGATCGTTGACACTGATGAAGACCCAATGATATCTTCAGAAGTGCCAGGCAAGCAAAACCCCTTGTTCATTCCGATACAATCCCCCCTCTCTCGCTCCTGCTCTCTTTTACTGCATTAGGACAACAACGATTCATCTGTTACTTGCTGCGGTAGTTGAACCCCATATCCTCTGCATGACCTGTCATTTCCACAGTAAATAGATGAAACCCACTAGCATGAGTAGGAATTGTTTGAGCCCTGATGTGCCTACTCATTCATGCTTGTTTGTCATGCCTGCTACTGCTTAGAGTTGAGTCAGGTCTGATTCATCGGGGATGGATCGGAGGTGTGTAAACATGTCCTACTGTGTGTGAGCTAAGTGTGTGAACATGATTTGGTAAAGGTAGCGGTGAGAGGCCATGCAGGAGTACATGGTGGGTTGTCTCATTGCAGCCGTCCTCAGGAACTGAGTTCTTTGTCTGTGATCCATGAATAGTTACTACCGCGCATTGGGCCCGAAACCAATGGACCCTCTCGGCTTCTTAATCACCCTAGTACTCTGTCCAGGAGTTGCAACTAGTTTCTGGTGTTTGTAGGATACGTGTTGGCGGCCGTGCGTAGCGCTGACCCTAGGGGTGGGCTATGTTGCGGTAGATACACTATGGCACGGTGTACCGGGCGCCCGTTTGGTGTCTCAGGAACCCTGCACACATCGTTTGGGGCTGTGAGCGAAACTCCGGCCGGATCTCCTCGCGGATGGAACCCGAATAGGCGATAAACCTGGACTAGAGACTTAAGTGTTTAGGTAGGCCGTGGCCGACACCCTCGCCCGGCTTCCGCTTGAAGGTTGCCGAGGTACATGACGTGTACAGGGCTATAAGTGGTGAGAGCGTGTGTGAAGAAGTACACCCCTGCAGGGTTATCAATATCTATTCGAATAGCCGAATTCCTCGGATATGGAAACTTGGACCCCTTGCATAGTTCATAGACAAGTGAAAGTGGATACCCTAAAACTCACAAGATAAGCGTGAGTGCTATGGATGGCCTTCTCGCAGGGAGACGAGAGCGGATCCATAGTGGTGTATTGATTGGTGAATATGTGGACTCGTGTGCGCCACCTCAAAAGAGTTGCTCGCAATCGTAGTTCAGGTTAGCCACTGAGTCAAAGCTGGCTTGCTGCAGTTAAACTCCACCACCCCCCCTTGTTGATACCGATGCATATGTAGTTAGTTCTGATGTAAGACTTGCTGAGTACCTTTGTACTCACATTTGCTTAATTTATGTTTTGCAGAGAGACTTCAGTCTCGCTAGTAGTTCCGCGTGGACTTCGACGTTTAGCTTGATACCTCAGCTACGATCTTGTGCCCTCGGCAGGATTTGGTAGATAGTCAGGCTTCTTAGCCTTTTTCATTTATAGATGTCTGTACTCAGACATGTTAAGCTTCCGCATGTGTTTGATTTGTATGCTATGATTGTTGGGTCATGAGACCCATGCTTGTAATATCTGGCTCTTCGGAGCCTAATGAATTAATACTTGAGTTGTAGAGTTATGTTGTGATGCCATGTTGTATTCACACATATCGAGCATATTGTGTGTATGATTGAAATGCTTGGTATGTGTGGGATCCGACTATCTAGTTGTTTATCCTTCACAGCCTTTCTTATGGGGAAATGTAGTCTAGTGTTCCTCGAGCCATAGTAGTCCGCTACAGCCCGGTTCACCGGAGTCCTGCTAGCCCAGCACTGCTGTTCGGGACACTTGACTGGCCGGCATGTGTTTCACTTCGTCCCTATGTCTGTCCCTTCGGGGAAATGTCACGCGGTGATTTCAGGAGTCCTGCCTAGCCTGCTACAGCCCGGGATCCCCGGAGTCCTGTTAGCCCAGTGCTACAGCCCGGAATCACTCGTTGATGACCGACATGTTCGATGTGATCCATGTATGCCTGTCTCCATAGGTCTGTGCCGCTTTGGGTTCACGACTAGCCATGTCGGCCCAGGTTCTTTGTCATATGGATGCTAGCGATGCTATCATATACGTGAGCCAAAAGGCGCAAACGGTCCCGGGCCAGGTAAGGTGGCACCCGTGGAAATACCGTGCGTGAGGCCACAAAGTGATATGATGTGTTACATGCTAGATCGGTGTGACCTAGGATCGGGGTCCCGAAAAGTAGGCATCTAGAAAAGACAATCTCTCGCACCCTGTAGTTGAGTCGACTATTTGGTCGATGCGAGGGGGAGGAAAATGATCTTTCGGGCAGGCCCGATTGATATGTTTGAAATCAATGCACATGCGCAGTGACTTGTCCTTCTTGGGGACCATGGCGACATTGGCGAGCCACTCGGAGTGGTAAATCTCTTGGATGAACTCAGCTGCTAAGAGCCGAGCCACCTCCTCGCCAATGGCTTGCTTCTTATGGACGGCGGACAGTCGAAGATGTTCCTTCACGGGCTTGAATTTTGGGTCGACTCGCAGACGGTGCTCAGCCAGCCCCCTGGGAACTCCAGGCATGTCAGAGGGTTTCCATGCGAAGATGTCCCAGTTCTCACGGAGGAGCTAGATGAGCGCTTCTTCCTATTTGGAGTCGAGCGTCGTCGAGATGTGAGTCGGAGCAGCGTCGGGGTCGGTCGAGTGAATGTGGACTGTCTTTGTTTCACCAGCCGACTGAAAAGCTGACTCGGAGGCAGGCTTCTTAGCTCGCAGCAATTCACTCGGATCGCCAGTCTTTTGGTACTCTTTCAGCTCGACCACTGCCATCTGAGCATCAGCGATCTTTGATCCCTTCTGAAAACACTCTTCTGCTTTCTTACGGTTGCCCGTAACAGTGATCACACCCTTGGGGCCAGGCATCTTTAATTTAAGATACATGTAACATGGTCGAGCCATGAAGCGTGCGTAAGCTGGCTTGCCCAAAATGGCGTGATAAGCACTCTGAAAGTCCACAACCTCAAATGTAAACTTTTCCTTGCGGTAATTCTTTGAATCACCAAAAACCACATCAAGAGCAATCTGGCCGAGTGACTCGGCTTTCTTCCCAGGAATGACTCCGTGGAAGCTCATGTTACTGGTACTGAGTCTGGGCATCGGAATGCCCATTCCTTTCAAAGTTTCAGCATACAGTATCTTCAGGCCACTGCCACCATCCATCAAGACTTTGGTCAGTCGAGTGCCTTCGACAACTGGGTCGACCACCAAAGCTTGCCTCCCTGGGGTGGCAATGTGCGTCGGGTGATCAGACTGGTCGAATGTGATGGCGGTCTGAGACCACTTCAGGTAACTGGGTGTTGCCGGAGCAACCATGTTCACCTCACGGTTAATGACTTTTAGTCGACTTTTTCTTTCGACATCAGCAAAAATCATCAAGGTGGAATTGACTTGGGGGTATCCATCGTCACTATCATCCTTGTCCTCAACCCTGTCTGGCTCCTTTTCCTTATCCTTGGGCTGCTTGCCCTGAAACTGCTGGATCAGGAGCCGGCACTGTCGAGTGGTATGCTTTGGGAAAATAAAATTACCCTCTTCATCTTTCTTGGTGTGGATGTGACATGGCAGGTCCAAAACATCATTCCCATCCTGATCCTTAACTTTCTTGGGCTTCCAGGTGCCCTTGGGTTTCCCCTTGAAGTTTCCCTGGGCCACGGCCAGGGCCTCCCCAGGGGCGGCTAGCTCGGCCTTCCGCTTTTGCTTCCGACTGGAGTTTCCTCCGGTTTCTTGGGCGACTGATTTGAGTTTGCCACTTCGGAGTCGGTCTTCGTCTTCACCATTAGCGTACTTGGTGGCAATCTCCATCATCCGATTCAGAGACATCTCTCCAGTTCGACCGAACTTCAGATTCAACTCTCTGTATTTGACGCCTTCCTTGAAAGCGCAAACTGCTTGATGGTCTGGCACATTCTCGACCGAGTGGTGCAGTGTGATCCACCTTTGGATGTATTCCCTCAGTGTTTCATTCGGCTTCTGTACGCAAGACCATAACTCTGTAAGGCTTGCGGGGCGCTTGCATGTTCCTTCGAAGGTTGTGATAAACACTCGGGCGAGGTCCTCCCAAGTGTAAATGCTGCTGGGTGCCAACTGATTTAGCCACGCTCTGGCTGAGCCTTCCAACATGAGAGGCAAATGCTTCATGGCCACCTCATCATTGCCACCGCCAATCTGCACAGCCACTCGGTAATCTTCGAGCCATGTGTCAGGCTTGGATTCACCGGTGAACTTGCTGACTCCAGTCGCCAGTCTGAAGTTGGGAGGAATCACCGCGGCCCTGATGGCTCGACTGAAACATTCTGGCCCCGAAGCATGTGCCCTGCTGCCGGTGGGTGCATCTCTGTTGTGGCCCTCTCGATGAGCCCTATTCCTGTCCACCAAACCTTGAACGAGGATGGATCTCGCGTCAAAGCCTGGGTCCCTGGGGTCGACTGCAATCCTCTGCCCAACATTATGGGGGCGCCTGTCATCTCGATGTCGGGGTGCATATGACCCACTCCTCGGGGGAGGGGATGGCACTCGACGTCGATCATCACGGTCGGGTCGGTGATCATACTGCTCATTTCTCCTGTACTGATCGTGCTGGTCCCCACGTCCCTCATGCCTCGGGGGCGATCTTGGGCGGTGAGCCGACTGGACTGTTTCTGTTGCAACGGATCGACTGTGGATCCTGTTCCGCGACTGAGAGACGACGGAATTCTGATTTCCCGCCGCTCGGAGCAATGCTCTGATCTGCAACAAGCCCCTACCGGCCTCCGACTGGGAGGGCTGAATTGACTCTGCTATGTGGGCCGCGGCGGCCAAATTCTGAACTGGAGTTAGGTATACCTGCGGCGGCGGGAAGAGCTGACGTCGACTGGATTCAGGAGCTTGCTGTCGTCGACTGGACTCGGGAGCCCGCTGACGCGCTTGCTCGTCGAGTATTCGCTGTAGATTTTCCAGTCGAGTGCGCTCGGCCAGGTTGGCCAAGCGCGCGTCCTCCAAGGCCCGGGCCTCGGGGGTTTCTCCAACAATAGGAGTGTGGAGCGCGTCCATGTTCCGGCGGCGAAGCTCCTCTCGCTGCAATGACGTGAGAGGCTCGGGGAGGTACTCGTCGTGGGGATGTGACGGATCGCCCCTCTCCGCACCACCATCAGCGCGATGGAATCCAGGAGGACTGTGTGTCCCCTCGACCGCCAGAACCTCAGCTAAGGGGTCGCTTCTATCGCACTCAGATACGGTCTCCGTGGAGCCAGTCGACAGGTCGAACAGGCCGCAGAGGGATTCGTCGGGCTCGATTGCCGCGACTTGTGGGGCCGCCGACTGGCGGGCCACGGCGTGCCTCACCCACCGCTGGAGTCTTGACCGACCTGAGCGCTTGCGTTGGTGGGAGACAGGGCGGGGAGACGACACGGGGGCCGACCGGTATTGGGTCGACGGCTGCCGCAAGAGGACGCCACGAATGCACGCGCGGAAGTGCGTCGCACCGCTGACGGGGAGCGCGTCGATGTCGAGCGGCGCCTCCTGAAGCCAAGCGGAGTCGTTGGCGATGAAGGTGAGCGCGCCGAGACGGATCTCGCGGCCCTCCACCAAAACTCCGCAGGAAACCATGATCAAATGGATCGGAAAAATCGCAACTTCTCCAATTAGGCGCTAAGACTAATGCCCCACGGTGGGCGCCAACTATCGTGGTTCTAAGTCTGACAGTGAGGTAGGGGGGTGTGTATGGAGAGGCTAGACCTTAGCTATTGGGAAGTTGTAAGCACGCAAGGTTTACGAGTTCAGGCCCTTCTCGGAGGAAGTAACAGCCCTACGTCACGGTGCCCGGAGGCGGTCGATTGGATTATGCGTGTCTAGATAACAAGGGTGTGAACCCTTCATACTGAGGAGGGGGTGGCTTATATAGAGTTCGCCGGCCCCCTCCTGCCCTTAGTAATGCAGGGTTTTAGGTACATTTAAGGTCGGGCGTTACTGATAACGTCCCTAATAAAGTGTCATAATAACCATAAAGACTACTTAATAGCCGACCGTTTGCCTGCGGAGTGACTTTAGGTCTTCTGGCTTCATGGTCGAGTGGTTGGCTTCATGGTCGAGTGGTTGGCTTCATGGTCGAGTGGTTGTTCTTTGGTCGAGTGTCTTGAATCCGTCGAGTGGGATGCCTTCCAGTTGTTTGAGAGGTGATTCATTCTAGGGATGTCCTTGGGTAGGGCTTTTTAGGACGGGTCCGTGCCCCTACCCTAGGTACATAGCTTCATCAAGGGCTTCTTTGGCCTCTTTTATTTTTCGTCCGGAGTCTCATCCCGACTTATGGGGGAATCATAGTCTCCATCATTCTTTCCTCACTTGGGACAATGCTCTAAAAATGATGATCATCACACTTTTATTTTTCTTACAACTCAACAATTACAACTCGATACTTAGAACAAAATATGACTCTATATGAATGCCTCCGGCGGTGTACCGGGATGTGCAATGATGCATGAGTGACATGTAGGAATAATTATGAATGGTGGCTTTGCCACAAATACGATGTCAACTACATGATCATGCAAAGCAATATGACAAAGATGGAGTGTGTCATAATAAACGGAACGGTGGAAAGTTGCATGGCAATATATCTCGGAATGGCTATGGAAATGCCATGATAGGTAGGTATGGTGGCTGTTTTGAGGAAGGTATTTCGTGGGTGTATGGTACCGGCGAAAGTTGCGTGGTACTAGAGAGGCTAGCAAGGGTGGAAGGGTGAGAGTGCGTATAATCCATGGACTCAACATTAGTCATAAAGAACTCATATACTTATTGCAAAAATCTATTAGTTATCGAAACAAAGTACTACGCGCATGCTCCTAGGGGGATAGAATGGTAGGAAAAGACCATCGCTCGTCCCCGACCGCCACTCATAAGGAAGGCAATCAATAAATAAATCATGCTCCGACTTCATCACATAACGGTTCACCATATGTGCATGCTACGGGAATCACAAACTTTAACACAAGCATTTCTCAAATTTGCAACTACTCAATGTAGCGACCCGACCTCAGATGGTCAAGTCTCTGTGCTTCAGTGTCATCCCTGGATCGGTAATGCTGACACACATAATACTCGAGGATTTATAACAGAGTAGCAATCACACACTTATTACATCGAAAAGTCTAAGAGAGAACTGAAAGGATCGATATGGTTGACTAGAGGGGGGGGGGGTGAATAGGCAACTACCAATTTTTAGCTTTTCTTTACCAAATTAAACTTTGCTTCAAAGTAGGTTGTCTAGATGTGCAACTAGGTGAGCAACCTATATGATGCAATAACAACAAGCATACAAGCAAGCAAGGGAACAAACACTAAAGAGCTTGCACAAGTAAAGATAAGAGATAACCAAGAGTTGGTCTGGTGAAGACGAGGATGTGTTACCGAAGCTCCTTCCTTTTGAGGGGAAGTACGTC
Source organism: Triticum monococcum (assembly GCA_034509565.1). Taxonomy (NCBI): domain Eukaryota; kingdom Viridiplantae; phylum Streptophyta; class Magnoliopsida; order Poales; family Poaceae; genus Triticum; species Triticum monococcum. The sequence goes on from CM067842.1 coordinate 37,158,685, forward strand.
TCCGTTGGAGCGGTGTGGAGGCACAATGCTCCCCAAGAAGCCACTAGGGCCACCGTATTCTCCTCACGCCCTCACACAATGCGAGATGCCGTGATTCCACTATTGGCGACCGAATCTTTACAAACAAGGTTGGGGCAATCTCCACAACTTAATCGGAGGCTCCCAACAAGACCACGAAGCTTCACCACAATGGAATATGGCTCCGAGGTGACCTCAACCGTCTAGGGTGCTCAAACACCCAAGAGTAACAAGATCCGCTAGGGATGAGTGGGGGAATCGAAAATCCTTTGGTGGAAGTGTAGATTGGAGCCTTCTCAACCACTCCCGAGCAAATCAACAAGTTTGATTGGCTAGGGAGATAGATCGGGCAAAATGAAGCTTGGAGTATTTAATGGAGCTTGAGCAATAAATGGAGCTTGGGGAAGGAAGAGGTAAGTGAGAAGGAAGAAGGGGACTCCCTTTTATAGTGGGGGCAACAATCCTGTTGCCCCCCACCAACCAGCCCCGCACAGGGCGGTACTACCGCTGAGAGGGGGCGGTACTACCACCAGAACAGCGGTACTACTGCGCTGAGGAGACTAGTAGGGAACAGATCCAACTGCGGTACTACTGCAGTGGTAGGGCGGTACTACCGCTCCAGGAACGGTACTACCGCCACTACAACCGTGACTAGTGCCGCAAAACCAGACACGAGAAAAAGACCTCTCGAATCGAGGCGGTAGGAGCCAGACTGCCCAACGGTACTACGGCAGTGGGGTCAAGGGCGGTAGTACCGATGTGGAGCGGTATTGCCGCTTGTGACTCTTCGGCCGTAGTACCGCAGGTAGTGCGGTACTACCGCTGGGGTGAGAGAGAGAGGGAGAAGGTATCTCTCAAAGAAGCTGAGGACCAGGCGGTGGAGCCAGGCCCCCAGCGGTACTACTGCTGTGGAGCCACGGCGGTACTACCGCTGCGGAGCGGTACTGCCGCCTGTGGCTTCTCAGCGGTACTACCGCTGGGTGCACGATATTGCCGCTTAGACCCAGACAGGACAAGGAAGAGAGGAGAGATCTCTTCAATGGACAGGAAAAGCTCGGAGGGCGAGAAGCTGATGTGTATGTGATGATTCCACCCATGCAAAACACTAGCGGACCCCCTCTTGATAGTACGGTGCCCTCTACGCAACTAGTCCACTGAGAAAGAAACGAAAGAGCTACACCGTCTTGAAATACACTCCGAGGGAAAGAAGGCGTCTCGTGCCAGGGGAGAATCTGTGAATTATTCAAAGCACAAGATTAGTCCACAAACATGTTGTCATCAATCACCAAAACTACCTTGAGAGAGATATGCCGTAACAATCTCCCCCTTTTTGGTGGATTGATGACTACTAGGGATTTGTGCAAGGAAAAGAAATGAAACGAAGAAAACTAAGAACTACAAAATATAGACGGGCTCCCCCAGAATGTGTGCACCTAGAGATGGCACGACACACACATTCGGATCAACACTCCCCCTATATTTTATAGTCCAACAATACTAAGCACATGATATATGAGAGAAGTGAATAGACAGGACAAGCATGCATCTCATAATAAACTACAGTACTCTGAAATGGCATAAGTAATAAGGTAGTGATAGGGAGCATATGTCTCACACCATATGTGTAGAACTTAGGTCTCACACCAAACCAAACCAAAAGAAACACGCAAGAAACCACAAGACGACTCAAACAAACCACAAGACGACTCAAACACGACACAAGAAGCAAATTCCTACACTCTCTCCCCCTTTGGCAGCGAGACACAAAAAAGGGCATAGAGTGACACTACGACTCTAGGTGATGGGAGGCGGAAGAGCTCGAACATCATATCTCTGCATCTTCATCGTGGGTCGAAAACTACTCGGCACCGGAGTCGGTCCAGTGGCAATTCTGATGAATCCAGTCCTCCTCTTCAGTGATCTGACCCTCAGACCCACTGGCAACAGTTGCTCCCAACTGACGCATGAGCTCCTAGTGGCGCGTCCTGGCATGCTTCTCCGCCACATGAGTCATGTACTGACCATGAGACTCCATGCAGAAAAGCTTCTTCATCTTGCGCTTAAGCTTCTGTGCCCACGACGGTTCTGCACTAGAGGGGCCAAAGTTCTCCTCATGATCATCAGTAGCAGCCTCACCCTCGGTCCCCATGGCAGCAGCAACAGCAGCAGCAGCAGCATCAGTAGACGGACCCCCTGTGGCAGCAGTAGCAGATGGACCCCCTGTGTGAGGCGCTATCCAGTTGTCCTTCTTCCTCAGACGCTTGATCTCATGAGACACCAAGTCTCCAGTCTCTAGCAACACTCTGGGATAAGTCTGTGCCCAGGCCCTCTCAATGAGCCTCATGATGAATGTACCATAGATAGGACACTTGCGCTCAGACACGGTAGATAGAAGTTCAGACCACATGACATGAGAGATATCCAGGCTCTCTCCAGTGCTTGCTTCCTTCTCATGCTGATAGAAAAGGAGCATGTCCACGAGGTAAGAGTGGACCATATCTAGATTCCCGATCCGAGGGAAGAGAGTCTCATGGAATATGCGATGAAGAATGTCCAGATACGGAGACAGCTCATAGGTCTTCTTCTCAGTAACTGGGTGAACCTTCATAGTGCAGTAGGGCCAAAGGGCTTGCTTGTGGGTGGATGTAGCATTGCGGTGAGGACGGAAACCGACAGGAGTCTCAAGCCCGGTATCCACCACATCAAGTAACTCCATGAAAGCCTTCCACTTGACAGAAAGCAGCTTGCCATTGGTCATCCATGTCAGAGTCCTATCGACATCCGTCCCAAGATGGACGGTGGCATAGAATTGAGCTACCAAATCCGCATCAAAATCCTTGTTGAATTGCATGATCCTGAGAATGTTCAGCTGAGTGCACATCTGAAGAGCTTCGCCAAAATACTCGGGGTCCTTCTCCATAGCATCAGTATCAATGGAGCGAACATCAACAACAAGATTCTTCTTGGCCTTGATCACATCAAATTAGATGGCAAACTGAAAACGGTTCCAGAACGGGCGGTTGACCAAAGTGGGTTCTTGGGCCACCGCATAGGGGTTGCGGCGACGCTTCTCCCAAAACTCCTTGTTGGTCATCTCAATCACAGTCTTCCCTTTGGGTTTGTGGGCGGCTCGCTTTGATTGCTGAGGAGGTGGAGGGACACTTGCAGATGCACTTGCTGAAGGCGGTTGGGTGCTCGAGGAACCACCGGCTGGATCTGAGGTGCGGTAGCGTTTTGATGTAGCACGCCCGGGGTTGATACGGCGATCTTGCTGCTCGGAATGGTCATCACCTGGAGCCAAACACAAGAACACGCAAAACAACCAGAAAGAACGAGCATAAGCCAACAAACACAACAAAAAGATCAAGGTGAGGTAGGAAAATGATGGAAATTGGCATGCAGCGGTAGTACCCTGACCTGTACGCGGTAGTACCGCCCCAAAGGGAGCGGTAGTACCGCTCTAGGTCAAGCGGTAGTACCGCTCCAAAGGGAGCGGTAGTACTGCTTGAGGCAGATAAACAACAGTTTCCTAGCACGAGGCGGTGAAACAGCGGTTTCCTACTACCGTGGGCAGATCCGACACTACTGGCCTACCAAATTCAAAAATAATCCTACCAAACTCTAATCTAGATAGTCTAGTTGCCTTCTCCAACCAACTCAAGCCTAGATTTAGCCAAAAATCTAGAGATGCAACCACCATTGCCCCTAAGAAACAAGAACTGAAAAAGAGACAAAACGAAAGAAGGAACGGGGGCAATACCGGCATCCATGGCAAGAGGACGTGGTGGGGATCGACTCCACCAAAGGAAATGGAGAGGGATGCCCCGGAGACGGAGATCCGCCGAAGCCCTCCTGCGGCGAGTGGAGGCTGGAGAGAGAGGAAGAGAAAAGAGGGGCGAAGTGAATGGGTATGGGGGAGAAGAAACCTCCCCCTGCCCCCGACTTAACCCCCTATTCTCGTCCCCCAGCGGCAGTACCGTGTTGGGGGGCGGTAGTACCGCTTACGAGCGGTAGTACCACGCACCACTAGCGGTAGTACCGCCCAGCACGCCATGACAACTAAACAGACACGGCTTTAGCTCGATGAAACGACAAAAAACGGCAAACACACCGGCAAACGACCAAGACACACCTCTTCACAAGAGGGCGGTGGCCGAGGCCACCTATTTTTGAGTCAAAAGGTATGGCACCGCGAAGATTTTAACCTTGGGCCCATGACCATCAACAATGGCTAAAGTGAAAGACTTGATCAATTTATGCATAATGGGGGGAGTGAGAGTTCATTGAGAGAACAACACTCCCCCTATGTCCATGCCTACACCTAAACTAGACAACAAATTGAGCATGGTAGGGTGTGCAAGGGTTCAAGCCACATTGCTCGAATCAATGATATTTAGCTCATGCCTTAACTCGCGAAATCTTGCTTCATCCAAGGGCTTCGTGAAAATATCTACAAGGTTGTCATGAGTGTTGACATAGTTGAGCTCGATCTCTCCTCGCCTAATGTGATCCCGAATGAAGTGATATCGAATCTCAATATGCTTCGTCTTGAAGTGTTGCACCGGGTTGAGAGAAATCTTGATGGCACTTTCATTGTCACACCAAAGAGGCACTTTGTCACAAGTGACACCGTAATCCTTTAAAGTTTGCCTCATCCATAGAAGTTGTGCACAACAACTACCGGCGGCAACATACTCCGCCTCAGTGGACGAGAGAGACACACAACTTTGCTTTTTGGAAGACCAACTTACCAGAGAGCAACCAAGGAATTGGCACCCTCCGGAGGTGGACTTCCTATCCACTTTGTCTCCCGCCCAATCGGAATCCGAGTAACCTACAAGCTTGAAGTTTGATCCTCTTGGGTACCATAAGCCAAAGTTTGGGGGTATGAGCCAAATATCGAAACATTCATTTGACCGCCACATAGTGACTTTCCTTAGGTGCGGCTTGAAACCGTGCACAAATACCCACACTCAACATGATGTTGGGTCTAGATGCACAAAGGTAAAGCAAGGATCCAATCATGGAACGATATACCTTTTGATCCACCACTTTACCATTGGGATCTAAGTCAAGTTGGCACTTGGTGGGCATTGGAGTGGAAGCCAGCTTAACGTCAGTTAGCTTGAATCTCTTGAGCATGTCTTGAGTGTATTTGGATTGATTGACGAAGGTTCCTTCTCTTCTTTGCTTCACTTCGAACCCTAGAAAGAACTTCAACTCTCCCATGGAGGACATCTCGAACTTTGAGGTCATGAGAGCGGCAAATTCCTCATTGAAAGCTTTGTTAGGAGAACCAAAGATAATATCATCAACATATAATTGGCACACAAACAACTCCCCTTTGACCTTCTTAGTAAAAAGAGTGGGGTCGATTAGCCCAACTTCAAAACCACGGTCTTGTAACAACTCGGTAAGGTGGTCATACCACGCACATGGGGCTTGTTTAAGGCCATAGAGTGCCTTATCGAGTTGATACACATGATCAGGAAAGTAGGGATCCTCGAACCCGGGGGGTTGCTTGACGTAAACCAATTCATTAATGGGACCATTAAGAAAAGCACTCTTCACATCCATTTGTTGTAACTTAAAGTTATGATGAGAAGCATATGCAATCAACATGCGAATGGATTCAAGACGAGCAACGGGAGCAAAGGTTTCACCATAGTCGATACACTCGACTTGGGAGTAGCCTTGTGCTACCAAACGAGCCTTATTGCGAATGATAATCCCATGGGCATCTTGCTTGTTCTTGAATATCCACTTGGTTCCAATGACATTGTGGTTCCCCGTTGGCCTTGGCACCAATCTCCACACTTTGTTGCGCTCGAAGTTGTTGAGTTCTTCGTGCATGGCATTGAGCCAGTCCGGATCTTCTAGCGCCTCATAGACCTTGTGGGGTTTCACACAAGAGACAAACGCGTGATGCTCACAATAATTTGCTAATTGTCTACGAGTGCTTACCCCCTTTCTTAAGCTTCCAAGCACATTCGTCATGAGATGATCCTTGGTGGAGAGCTTGGAAGCAACATTGGCGGCACGACGCTCTAATTCCTCCTCGGTGGTGAGTTGAGGAGCGGTTACTTGATCATCTTGAGCGTCGTCATGAACTTGTTCTTGGTCTTGAACTTGCTCGGGGGAGAGATCTTGACCTTGGGCATCACTTGGTGTGTCAACACCGCCTTGAGTATGATCTTGCCCTTGGTCTTGTTCATGAGGTTGAGGGCCTTCACTTTGTTCTTCGGAAGCATGTGGGCCTTGGGTTGGTGATGGCTCCACTTGAGTGGAGCATTGTCCTTCTCCTTCGGCCACAAGGGGTTCCTCAATGGGTAGGATGAAACCAACACCCATTCTTCTTATGGCTTGAGGAGGAATTTCATCACCTACATCACAAGTGCCATTTTGCTCCACTTGGGAGCCGTTATTCTCATCAAACTCCACGTTACACGTCTCCTCAATAAGTCCTGTGGATTTATTGAGGACACGTTAAGCATGAGAGTTTGTAGCATAACCAACAAATATGCCCTCATAAGCTCTAGCCTCAAATTTAGACAACCGAACACCTTTCTTGAGAATGAAACACTTACACCCGAATACCCGGAAGTACTTGAGGTTGGGCTTGTTACCGGTGAGTATCTCATATGGAGTCTTGTTCAAGCCAAGTACTCGACATTTATGGGCATAGATGGAACTTTGTGCACGTCCACCACAAAGTCCTTGCTTCCGGTCATATGATTTGTAGCTCCGCTATCGAGCAACCATGATCCACCACCGGAAGCAAACACCTACAAGAGATCAATGCTTGGTTTTAGGTACCCATTTTGTAATGGGTCCTTTGATGTTATTAACAAGGGTCTTAGGAACCCAAATAGACCATTCAATGTACTCATGAAGAGAACCAACAAATTTGGCATAAACATGCCCATCACTAGCACGGCATAACACATAAGAAGGATTAAAATCGCCGGCTTTGTTGGGAGAGGTCACATTGCTCTTCTTGACTTTGTTCTTCTTCTTCTCCTCGAGGACACTCTCTCCCTCCCTCACAAAGGTTTGCATGAGGGGAGGAGGTCGTTTGGTCTTGTCATTCTTCTTCTTGTTCTTGGAGTCGGGGACGTACCCAACCCCTTCCTTGGACACACCTCCCTTTTGGTTGATCAAGAGATCGTTGAGGTTCTTCTTGCCTTGTATGCAAGTCGTAAGACCTCTCTCAAGTTGCTCCTTCAACTTAGCATTTTCCTCAACAAGATGTATATGCTCACAACACGAGTTAGTAGCATTTGCATTATCAATTAAAACCATATGAGGAAAAGTTGCTTTCTCCTTAGTTAGTTTCACTTGGAGTTGATCATGAGACTCCTTGAGACTAGCGTGAATACCCTTCAAGGCCTTGTGGGCCTTGTCAAGTATATCAAACTCCTCTTTGAGTCTAGCAAGATTAACCCCGAGTTTGGCCTTCTCGGAATTTAGCACATGAGAAACAACGAGGGCATGATCATAATCTTTCTCTAACTTAGCATGATCAACGTTGTGTGACTCCTCAAGAGCCAAACGAAGACCACGCTCTTCCTCAAGAGCATTGGAAAGATCCGAAATCTCATCGGCATAGTCACGACTATGCCCTTCCATCTCAGAGATGGTGTCTTCGTGAGCCTCGATCATGTCATTGGCCTCACCAAGTTGTTCCAAGAGAGCAACAAAGTGCTTCTTGGATTTTCCCTTGAGTTTGCCCATAAAGGCCTCAAACTCGTTAGCCTCCACATTAGCTCCCTCAAATTCATTAATGCTATCCATTGGGGAAGGATGATTAATGATGGTGGTTTTGATGTTGGAGGTTACCTTGTTGGTGGCTTTAGCCATGAGGCACTTGGCGGTGATGCTCTCGTTGGGTGATTCGAAGAGAGACACCCGTGACGTTGTTGCAATGGCAACGGAGGCCATGGCAACCGACTCATCATCTTCATCATCGTCATCATCCTCATTGTACTCTTCTTGCACAACCAAGGCCTTGGGAGGAGTCTTCTTGGTGAAGTTGTTCTTGTTGGGAAACGACTTGGCCTTGTCCTTTCGGACGAGTTTGCCACCATTGTCTTCCCTCTTCTCATACGGGCATTCCGCAACAAAATGACTCACGTTGCCGCAATTGTAGCAAGTCCTTACACATTGCTTGCCCCTTGTGCCACTCGAGTTGTTTTTGCTAAAGTTGGGCCTCGAGTTTTTCTTGCTCCAAAATTGCCTTGAAGCAAGTGCCATGTGTTCATGATATGCATACTTCGTATCTTCGGGGTTGCTCTCCTCTTCTTCCTCTTCTTCTTCTTCCACGGTGAGCTTGGACTTCAAAGCAAGGTTAGGCTTCTTTGCCCATTGAGAACGGAGCACCGCATTGTCGGCGGTCTTGTCCAAAATGTTCATGGCCACGAACTCATCCAACACTTCGCTTGAGGTCAAAGTGTGGAAGTCCGGTCTTTGACGAATGACGAAGGACATGGCCTTGTGGTAGGGCATCATTGCCTTGAGGAATTTGCGCTTGATCCAATTGTCATCCGTGTCCTTGCTCCCGTGATCTCGTAGTGAGACCGCGAGTTTGGTTACTCTCCCATAAAGCTCACGAGGTTCTTCATCTTCCTTCATTGCAAACTCATCGGCCTCATCTTGTACCACTTCATAGTTGGAGCGTTGAATGCTTGCGCTTCCCCGGTAGAGAGACACGACACAATGCCATGCATCTTTGGCCAAGGCGAAGGGACGAAGATGAGGTAGGTCTTCGGGTGGAATTGCATCTTGAATGATGAAGAGAGCATTCTCATTGAATTGATTGTCCGCGGCTTCTCAAGGAGTGAAGTTGCTTGGATCATGTGGATAGAAACCTTCTTCAATGATTCTCCAAAGATTAGTGTTCACATGATTTAAATGACGTTTCAAGCGGTAAACCCAAGAATCAAAATCCTCATTTTTCACAATCTTGGGGGGGAGGACCGGCATGATTCGAATGAGTGGAAGGAACCGGTCCACCATAAACAAGTGGTGGTTCCACATGGGCAAAGATGCCAGTGCCATTCTTGCCACTAGAAGGAGCCTTTTCACTACTAGCTTCCCCCTTGTCGGGGATAGCATCCGACACCTTGTTGGCAGGATCACCCACTTTCAACGGTGCGGTGGATACTTTAAGCCCCTCAAGAAATTTAGTAAACATGCTTTCAACTTCGGTCGTCATGGAGGTTTTCAATGTCTCCAAGGCCACATTGAACTCCTCACGAGAGACCGAAGTTCCCCCATCTCCCGTAGACGAGATCGGATTCACACCGGAGTGTTCCTCCACACCGTCTACGGTATCAACCATACTCTTTGGACGGTAAAGTCCTTAATAAAGAGACGAAGCCCTGATACCAATTGAAAGGATCGATATGGTTGACTAGAGGGGGGGGGGTGAATAGGCAACTACCAATTTTTAGCTTTTCTTTACCAAATTAAACTTTGCTTCAAAGTAGGTTGTCTAGATGTGCAAGTAGGTGAGAAACCTATATGATGCAATAACAACAAGCATACAAGCAAGCAAGGGAACAAACACTAAAGAGCTTGCACAAGTAAAGGTAAGAGATAACCAAGACTGGATCCGGTGAAGACGAGGATGTGTTACCGAAGTTCCTTCCTTTTGAGGGGAAGTCCGTCTCCATTGGAGCGGTGTGGAGGCACAATGCTCCCTAAGAAGCCACTAGGGCCACCGTATTCTCCTCACGCCCTCACACAATGCGAGATGCCGTGATTCCACTATTGGTGCCCTTGAAGGCGGCGACCAAACCTTTACAAACAAGGTTGGGACAATCTCCACAACTTAATCGAAGGCTCCCAACAAGACCACGAAGCTTCACCACAATGGAATATGGCTCCGAGGTGACCTCAACCGTCTAGGGTGCTCAAACACCCAAGAGTAACAAGATCCGCTAGGCATGAGTGGGGGAATCGAAAATCCCTTGGTGGAAGTGTAGATCGGAGCCTTCTCAACTACTCCCGAGCAAATCAACAAGTTTGATTGGCTAGGGAGATAGATCGGGCAAAATGAAGCTTGGAGTATTTAATGGAGCTTGAGCAATAAATGGAGCTTGGGGGAGGAAGAGGTAAGTGAGAAGGAAGAAGGGGACTCCCTTTTATAGTGGGGGCAACAATTCCGTTGCCCCCCATCAACCAGCCCCGCACAGGGCGGTACTACCGCTGAGAGGGGGCGGTACTACCGCCAGAACAGCGGTACTGCCGCGCTGAGGAGACTAGTAGGGAACAGATCCAACTGCGGTACTACCGCGGTGGTAGGGCGGTACTACCGCTCCAGGAATGGTACTACCACCACTACAACCGTGACTAGTGCCGCAAAACCCGACACGAGAAAAAGACCTCTCGAATCGAGGCGGTAGGAGCCAGACTGCCCAACGGTACTACGACAGTGGGTCAAGGGCGGTAGTACCGCTGTGGAGCGGTACTGCCGCTTGTGACTCTTCGGCCATAGTACTGCAGGTAGTGCGGTACTACCGCTGGGGTGAGAGAGAGGGAGAAGGTATATCTCAAAGAAGCTGAGGACCAGGCGGAGGTGCTAGGCCCCCAGCGGTACTACTACTGTGGAGCCACGGCGGTACTACCGCTGCGGAGCGGTACTGCCGCCTGTGGCTTCTCAGCGGTACGATCGCAGGGTGCACGGTACTGCCGCTTAGACCCAGACAGGACAAGGAAGAGAGGAGAGATCTCTTCAATGGACAGGAAAAGCTCGGAGGGTGAGAAGCTGATGTGTACGTGATGATTCCACCCATGAAAAACCCCAGCGGACCCCCTCTTGATAGTACGGTGCCCTCTACGCAACTAGTCCACTGAGAAAGAAACGTAAGAGCTGCACCATCTTGAAATACACTCCTAGGGAAAGAAGGCGTCTCGTGCCAGGGGAGAATCTATGAATTATTCAAAGCACAAGATTAGTCCGCAAACATGTTGTCATCAATCACCAAAACTACCTTGAGAGAGATATGCCGTAACAAGAACTTATTACAGTAATATGGCTTAAGCCATCTAATGCGATAACAGCGGAAGGCTTGGAAGATAAAGTGAGTCCATCAACTCCAACGGCATAGCTGAGCTGCACAGCAACGACCTAACGAACCTTACTCCTCGTCTGAAAAGTCTGCAACATAATACGTTGCAGCCCGAAAATGGGTCATCACATGGAATATGCTGGCAATATAACACAGTTGAGCAGAAACAGAATAATGCTATCACTACATGCATATATGGCTGGTGGAAAGATGTATGGTTATAGTTTTTGCGAAAAGCAAATTTTTCCCTACAACAAAGGAATAGATTTTAATTTAACTATCATGGTGGTTGAAACATCATTGAGAAGGTACCCCCAACTCAATCCCAATTAAAGTGATTAACAACCCAACAGTATTAATTAAACATGGTGAGATAGATGTGATAACCCAAGTACTAGATACTCAAGAATTGTCCATAACCAGGGACACGGCTAACCATGATTAGATTGCACACACTCTGTAGAGGTTTGCGCACTTTTCCCCACAAGACTCGATCGCCTCCGTTGGATTTCTCGCACTACATGGTGTTTGAGAAACGGATGACGGAGACACAGTCTTTCAGAAACGTTAACTCTCTACTCTGGGTAGACCATACCAAACCTACCAAACCCACTACCTGCTGATCTACCTCTTCAAGAGCTTCACGTAACTTACTCAACTATGCTAGAGCCCATAATAGCTTGTGGCTGCACACGGAAGTTTCTAGCATGAATCATCTCAGTTCCCTTTGAGCCTGGGTGGCGGTCCATAGGAAGATCACACGGGTACCCCAGGATTTCCAAAAAAATACAGACAACACTGGGTTCCCCAGGTGCCTCAATCCACCCAGTTGTTTGATTAAGTTGCCACCTTAAGTTGAACCATTAATTAACAATCTCACATCTGTCATGAATTTCACTCAAACCCAAACCACGTCTATGAGCATAGCATACCAATATAAGCAATACATAGAAGTAACTCCCAAGGGTTTGAATATAACAGGGAAATAGGTTCTACCTCAGCAACTACTTCCCAACCCACAAGTTATTGACATCCTAATCATGCAATGTTTGAGGATTGGAACTAATGCATAAAAACTGGGTAATAATGGGATATGATCAAAGTGTTACTTGTCTTGCTGACGATCCGAGAATCCTAGAGACTCGTAGTAACACGCTTCGCACTCCGGGAATACTATCACAAGCAAACAATAACATACATAAGTAACAAGCAACAATGCACAAGCAAAACTCAAATAAGAGAGGTTGACCAGAAAGTTCAACTTAAGAACTCCGGTACGCAAAAAGAATCAAAACAAACGAAGCAACGAAAGTCAAACGGCGAAAGAAAACCACTTTGTTTACTAATCTGAACTTAGGTCAAATTTTACATTAGCAAAAACTTATTTGAGTTGATTAACTGGAAAGAGGGTTTCAAGACGAAACTCCAGGCGCTTGAATCGCCTGATTCCGATAAACGAGCAAAAAGATAAACAGAAATTAAGATCGGATCAGAAATCACGATCAGAAAAATCGCGGAATAAATCTGAGAAAAAGAAAAAACGACGAACAGATTAACGAACAAACATTCGTTAACTGGATCTAAACGAAGAACACGTTCGTTAAAACGAACGAACGCTCGCTAAATAAATAAACCGGAGAAAACCCGATCTATTTAAAAAAAATGAAAACTAGGGTTTTGAAATAAAACCGAACGGTTTTTAAGAAAAACTGGCGGTTGGATCTAGCGGCTACCTCCGGCGAGGGGCTCTGGCGAGGGCTTGGGTGGCGGGGCGGCGGCTCGCGGGGCGGCGGGGTGTGGCGGCGGCGCGGGCGGCGGGCGACAGCGGCGCGGGCGGCGGCGGCGCGCCGCTGCTCGGGGCGGCGGGAGGCGCGGCGATGGTGGTGGTGGGGGGCTCGGGCGGCGCGTATATAAAGGGGGCGGGGTGGGGCGGCTTGGAGGAGGGGGCAAGGCGGCGGCAACGTAGTCCGGCTCGGACTCATCGTCCGAGTCGGCGGCGGCGGCGGTGCGCGCGCAGGAGGCGGCTGGGCCGGCCTGGCTCGGCTGGGCCCTAGGCCCACTCGGGCGCGGGATTTTTTTTATAATACCGCCGACAGAAGAAAAATAAATAAAAATCTAAAAATGACAAAACAAATGTTCACCGTCTAAATAAAATATTTAGGACGAGTTGAACATTTTCTTGGCCCTAAAATGCAATTTTGAAAACGTGCAATTTTTCTAATGCAAATAAAATCCGAATAAAACCAAATAAAATCCAAAAAATGATTTTAATATTTTTCCTCCAATATTTCAATTATTTTGGAGAAGTCATATTATCTCCACTCATTTGATTTAATATGAAATATTTTTCTTAGAGAAAAATTATTAAAATCAAAATCCTCGTTTCATTATTTGATAAAAATCAAATATGAAAACCGGAAAATCCCCAACTCTCTTCGTGGGTCCTTGAGTTGCTTAGGATTTCGAGGATTGCAGAACGGAAATGCAATAAATCATGATATGCATGGATGATCTATGTATAACATTCCAAATTGAAAATTTGGGATGTTACAAACCTACCCCCCTTAAGATGAATCTCGCCCTCGAGATTCGGGTTGGCTAGAAAATAGGTATGGGTGTCTTTGCGGAGATCATCCTCTCGTTCCCAGGTGGCTTCATCCTCGGTATGGTGGCTCCACTGAAATTTGCAAAACTTGATAACCTTACTGCGGGTGACTCTGCTGGCAAACTCAAGAATCTTAACTGGCTTCTCCTCGTTAGTCAAATCACTGTCCAACTGAATCGCCTCCAAGGGTACTGTATCTCTTAATGGTATATCAGCCATCTCAGCATGACACTTCTTCAGCTGTGAAATGTGGAACACATCGTGGACTCCTGACAATCCCTCAGGTAACTCCAACTTGTAGGCAACTTCTCCCATCCGTTCCAAAATGCGATACAGTCCTACAAATCTCGGGTCTAACTTTCCTTTAACTCCAAAATGTTTCACTCCTCGCAAGGGCGATACTCGTAGATATGCTCTATCTCCAATTTCGTAGGTTACCTCCTTGCGTTTTGAGTCTGCATAACTCTTCTCCCTGGACTGAGCAATCTTCAGTCGGTCTCGAATCAGTTTTACCTTCTCCTCAGATTCTTTAATCAAGTCTGGTCCAAACAACTGTCGGTCTCCTACCTCATCCCACATCAACGGTGTTCTGCACCTGCGTCCATACATGGCTTCAAACGATGCCATCTTCAAACTGGCTTGGTAGCTATTGTTGTATGAGAACTCTTCATACGGCAAATTGTCATCCCAACTAGATCCATAATCTAGCGCACAGGCTCTCAACATGTCCTCCAAAATTTGATTGACTCTCTTAGTCTGTCCATCTGTCTGCGGGTGAAACACTGTACTGAACTCCAATCTCGTTCCCAAAGTCTGGTGTAACTGATGCCAAAACTTTGAAGTAAACTGTGTTCCTCGATCTGATACGATGGTCCTCGGAACTCCATGCAGACATACGATCCTGGACATATAGATCATGGCCAACTTTGCACTTGTATAGGTGGTTTTCACTGGGATGAAGTGAGCTACTTTGGTCAAACGATCAACTACTACCCATATGGAATCATATCCTGCTTTAGTCCTGGGTAATCCGGTGATAAAGTCCATGCCAAGTTTATCCCACTTCCATTCGGGTATCGGCATAGGCTGTAACAGTCCTGCTGGCTTCTGATGTTATGCCTTAACTCTCTGACATACATCACATACGGCTACATACTCGGCAATATCCTTCTTCATACCAGTCCACCAGAAACGTTCCTTCAAATCCAAATACATCTTGGTGTTTCTGGGGTGTATCGAGTATGGTGAGTCATGCGCCTCTTGAAGTATTAACTTTCTGATCTCCTGATTATTGGGCACATAAATTCGATCCTCAAACCATAGGGTATCGTGCTCATCCTCACGAAAACCTTTGGCCTTTCCTTTGCCCATCTTCTCCTTTATCTCGGCAATTTCTTTATCATCTTTTCGGGCTTCCCGAATCTTGTCCGGCAATGTCGACTGAACCTCCATTGTGGCAATGAACCTTCTAGGTACAATCTCTAACCGAAGTTCCATGATGTCCTTTGATAATTCCTTCGGCAGTCCTTTACTTTCAAGGATATTAGCATAACTCTTCCGACTCAATGCGTCTGCTACGACATTGGCCTTTCCTGGATGATAGTGTAGGTTCATGTCATAATCCTTTATAAGCTCCAACCATCTCCTCTGCCTAAGGTTCAGCTCCTTCTGGGTGAAGATGTACTTCAAACTCTTGTGATCCATGTACACATCACAACGGTTTCCAATAAGGTAATGTCTCCAAGTCTTCAACGTGTGCACTACGACTGCTAGCTCCAAATCATGCGTAGCGTAATTCAACTCATGAAGTTTTAGTTGTCGTGAGGCATACGAAACAACTCTTCCGTCCTGCATAAGCACACATCTAAGTCCTAAGCGAGAGGCGTCGCAATACACTTGGAACTCCTTATGTTTATCTGGTAGTACTAGCACTGGGGCTGTAGTCAAACGTTTCTTCAACTCCTGGAAACTTGCTTCACAATCTTCTGTCCATTTAAACGTGGTATCCTTCTTCAACAGTTCAGTCATTGGTTTTGCAATCTTGGAAAATTCTCAATGGATCTCCGGTAGTATCCTGCGAGTCCAAGAAAACTGCGGATCTCGCTAACTGAGGTGGGTGCCAACCATTCAGTGACTGACTGAACCTTGCTGGGGTCTACTGCTATACCTTCTCCTGATATAACATGTCCAAGGAATCCGACTTCCTTCAGCCAAAACTCGCATTTGCTAAACTTAGCATACAACTGGTGTTCCCTGAGCTTCTCGAGAACTAAACGCAAATGCTCTTTGTGCTCCTCCTCGTTCTTCAAGTATACCATGATATCGTCAATAAACACCACAACAAACTTGTCCAAATACTCCATGAACACCTTGTTCATCATGCTCATGAAACAGGCAGGGGCGTTAGTCAGTCCAAACGACATGACCGTGTACTTGTATAATCCATATCGCGTTGTGAATGTCTTCTTTGGTATGTCCTTCTCTCGTATCTTCAACTGATGATACCCTGATCGTAAATCGATCTTTGAGAACACTTTAGCTCCTTGCAACTGATCAAACAGATCGTTGATCATCGGCAGTGGGTACTTGTTCTTTATCGTCACTTCATTCAAGGCTCGATAATCAACAGCCATCCTTAGGGATTTATCCTTCTTCTCAACCAAAAGTACTGGGGCTCCCCAAGGTGATGAAATCCTTCGGATGTATCCTTTCTCCAATAACTCCTTGATATGTTTCTTAATTTCCTCCAGATCATTCGCGAGCATCCGATAGGGTCTCTTGGATATTGGTCCTGTTCCTGGTAAGAGCTCTATCAAAAACTCAATATCTCTGTCCGGTGGCATGCCTGGTAACTCCTCTGGGAAAACATCCGGGTAATCCTTTACTACCGGCACTTCCTCTTGAACAACTCCCGTAAGGGCATTCACTTGGCTCCTTTTAGGTACATGCCTAGACACATACTTAATCCTTTTTCCCTCCGGGGTGGTGAGATAAATCGACTTACTCGCACAGTCAATGCTTCCTCCATACTTTGACATCCAGTCCATACCCAATATCACATCCAATTCTTGCGACTCCAAGATAATTAGGTCGGACGGAAACAAATGTGTGCCAATGGTTAAGGGTATCAGGTCACACCATCGGCTAGCCCTATATTCTGCTCCGGGTGAACTCACTAAAAGAGGGGTCCTAAGGGTTTGGGTTGGTAGTTTAAACTTATCCACGAATCCCCTTGATATGTATGAATGCAATGCACCAGTATCGAAAAGAACAAGAGCGGTAAATGACTTAACCAAAAACTTACCTATTACCGCGTCCGGCTGCTCTTCAACCTCCTCCACGTTAATGTGGTTCACATGTCCTTTGTTGAATGGATTGGGCTTCTTCCCAGCGCTTCCATTTCTGTTTCCATTCCTTCCTTTGGGGCAATCATTGGCATAGTGCCCTGTCTTCCCGCACTTAAAACAGGTAACCTGACTTAAGTCTCTTTTGGCGGGAGTGGACGGGTTGGAGCGGTTCTGATTGTTGTTAGCTCCGTTCCCATTCCCATTCTTAGCACCACTGTGGTTATGTGATCCTCCTCCAGTGTGGTTGTGACCTCCATGGTTATGAACAAGTCCTCCCGAGTTCGGGGTTAGGCGAGGCTTCTGCTGAGCTCCTGAGTTATACTTCCCTTATCCATACTTTCTCTTGCGGCTCTCAATCTGCTGCTGTTTCCCTTCAATCATAAGAGCCTTATCTACCAACTCCTGGTAGTTGTTGAAGGTTGCTACCATCAACTACATGCTCATCTCATCATTCAGCCCTTCCATAAACTTCTCCTACTTCGCAGCATCTGTGGCCACATCATCAGGGGCATAGCGTGATAACTTGCTAAACTCATCCACGTACTGAGCCACAGTACGGTTCCCCTAGCATAGGTTGCGAAACTCTCGCTTCTTCATCTGCATAGCTCCAGTTGAGACATGGGCGGTGCGGAAAGCTTGCTGAAACTGGTCCCAAGTGACATTGGCTACAGGAAAAGTGGTTGTGTAATTTTTCCACCATGAGGCTGCTGGTCCATCGAATTGATGTGCGGCAAAGCGCACCCTCTCAGCATCTATGCAACCTGCGGTGGTCAACTCCCTTCCAATACGGCGTAGCCAATCATTAGCAACTATAGGCTCGGTGCTACTAGAAAACACCGACGGCTGTAACCTTAGAAAACAGGCTAGGTTGTCCACTGGCGGTGGGTTGTTGTTGTTGTTGCTTCCCTGGTTCTGAACTAGCAATTGCATCAAGGCATTCTGCTGCTGGATCAATTGGGTGAGCTCCAGCGGGAAGGCAAAACCGGTGTCACGTCTCGGAGGCATCTGATGGGTTTAGATGGAAGAGATTAGAATAGAAAAGGGGTCTAATGAGAAGGCACTACCCATATGCACATGAGACAAACACAATCATTTCACTCAATCAATCAAGCAAGGGCATACAAACGGTCTTGAACTATCGCAAAAGTGCTCAGTACTACTATATACATGGGGGAAATACTACTAATAGTTGGTGGTCATCTAGAAATTTTGATCGGTGGAAGACTCCATGATGTCTGCTCCAGCTTCGTCTTCAAAGTCATCATCACTAGGGTCGGAGTCGGTGTCGTCGATGATGATGTAATTATCCGGGCAAGTGGAATCGTCGTCTTCTACTCCTGGTGCTGGTCCTCCCATGAATACTCCGATCTTCTTGACTAGGTCGTCATTCCTCTCAAGTAGGGTCTTGATTTCCTCCTCATATCCTTCGCGGGTAAACTTGAGTTCTTCCTCCAGCCCGATGATCCTAGTCTTCGCCTTCTTCAAGTCCATCATGTCCGCACACATCTGGTTCTCCTGACGTTGAATGTGCTGGTTTAACTCCTGTATGAAAGCTGCAATGGATCTATCCTTCTTAGTGCTGATTACTTCCCATTGCTCATCTCGGCGCCCACATATTTGGTAGATAGTGTCCTGGAGATCCCTGTAATACACTTCTCCAATGCGTCCCATGGTGATGTGAGCTGCCATGCTCTTTCCTAAACTCCAGGTTGGTGCGTCGAAGGAAAATTCTATGGGTTTAGAGGTTGGCGAGAACGTCCTTCCTGGAACTTGTACTTGAATCGTCCAGCGCTCTTCTTCTGGTAAAGTGGCGTTGTACGTCCCGGTGAAGCTTGGTATTTCAATGTTCAAGTACCCAGTGACTTCCTTCAGGTGACGTCCAAAAGGTGTATCTTCATCCGGTTGTGCAAACTTGTTCTTTATCTCCGCCATCCTAAAGAGTAGAAAATGGAGAGGAGTCAGAAATGAGTAGAGAAGTGTGACCTAGGGTTTATCTTAGTGGCCGTGTCCTACACTCAGCGTGTGCTCTGATACCATCTTGTAGCGACCCGACCTCAGATGGTCAAGTCTCTGTGCTTCAGTGTCATCCCTGGATCGGTAATGCTGACACACACAGTACTCGAGGATTTATAACAGAGTAGCAATCACACACTTATTACATCGAAAAGTCTAAGAGAGGACTTATTACAGTAATATGGCTTAAGGCCATCTAATGCGATAACAGCGGAAGGCTTGGAAGATAAAGTCAGTCCATCAACTCCAACGGCATAGCTGAGCTGCACAGCAACGACCTAATGAACCTTACTCCTCATCTGAAAAGTCTGCAACATAATACGTTGCAGCCCGAAAACGGGTCAACACATGGAATATGCTGGCAATATAACATAGTTGAGCCGAAACAGAATAATGCTATCACTACATGCATATATGGCTGGTGGAAAGCTGTATGGTTATAGTTTTGCGAAAAGCCAATTTTTTCCTACAACAAAGGAATAGATTTTAATTTAACTATCATGGTGGTTGAAACATCATTGAGAAGGTACCCCCAACTCAATCCCAATTAAAGTGATTAACAACCCAACAGTATTAATTAAACATGGTGAGATACATGTGAGAACCCAAGTACTAGATACTCAAGAATTGTCCATAACCGGGGACACGGCTAACCATGATTAGATTGTACACACTCTGCAGAGGTTTGCACACTTTTCCCCACAAGTCTCGATCGCCTCCGTTGGATTTCTCGCACTACATGGTGTTTGAGAAACGGATGACCGAGACACAGTCTTTCAGAAACGTTAACTTTCTACTCCGGGTAGACCATACCAAACCTACCAAACCCACTACCTGCTGATCTACCTCTTCAAGAGCTTCACATAACTTACTCAACTATGCTAGAGCCCATAATAGCTTGTGGCTGCACACGGAAGTTTCTAGCATGAATCATCTCAGTTCCCTTTGAGCCTGGGTGGCGGTCCATAGGAAGATCACATGGGTACCCCGGGATTTCCAAAAAAATACAAACAACACTGGGTTCCCCAGGTGCCTCAATCCACCCAGTTGTTTGATTAAGTTGCCACCTTAAGTTGAACCATTAATTAACAATCTCACATCTGTCATGAATTTCACTCAAACCCAAACCATGTCTACGAGCATAGCATAGCAATATAAGCAATACGTAGAAGTAACTCCCAAGGGTTTTGAATATAACAGGGCAATAGGTTCTACCTCAGCAACTACTTCCCAACCCACAAGTTATTGACATCCTAATCATGTAGTGATTGAGGATTGGAACTAATGCATAAAAACTGGGTAATAATGGGATATGATCAAAGTGTTACTTGCCTTGCTGACGATCCGCGAATCCTAGAGACTCGTAGTAACACGCTTCGCACTCCGGGAATACCGTCGCAAGCAAACAATAACATACATAAGTAACAAGCAACGATGCACAAGCAAAACTCAAATAAGAGAGGTTGACCAGAAAGTTCAACTTAAGGACTTTGGTACGCAAAAAGAATCAAAACAAACAAAGCAACGGAAGTCAAACGGCGAAAGAAAACCTTCGTTTACTAATCTGAACTTAGGTCAAATTTTACAGTAGCAAAAACTTGTTTGAGTTGATTAACCGGAAAGAGGGTTCCGACACGAAACTCCAGGCGCTTGAATCGCCTGATTCCGATAAACGAGTGAAAAGACAAACAGAAATTAAGATCGGATCAGAAATCACGATCAGAAAAATCGCGGAATAAATCCGAGAAAAAGAAAAACGACGAACAGATTAACGAACGAACGTTCGTTAACTGCTGGATCTAAATGAAGAACGCGTTCATTAAAACGAACGAACGAGCGAACGCTCGCTAAATAAATAAACCGGAGAAAAACCGATCTATTTAAAAAAACGAAAACTAGGGTTTTGAAATAAAATCGAACGGTTTTTAAGAAAAACCGGTGGTTGGATCCGGCGGCTACCTCCGGCGAGGGGGGGTCCAGCGAGGGCTTGGGCGGCGGGGCAGCGGCTCGCGGGGCGGCGGGGTGCGGCGGCAGCGGCGCGGCGCGGCTCGGGGCGGCGGGAGGCGCGGCGATGGTGGCGGTGGGGGGCTCGGGCGGCGCGTATATAAAGGAGGCGGGGTGGGGTGTCTTGGAGGAGGGGCAAGGCGGCGGCGACGGAGTCCGGCTCGGACTCATCACCCGAGTCGGCGGCGGCGGCGGCGCGCGCGCAGGAGGCGGCGGCTGGGCCAGCGTGGCTCGGCTGGGCCCTAGGCCCAGTCGGGCGCGGGATTTTTTTATATATAATACCGCCGACAGAAGAAAAATCCTAGAAAAATAAATAAAAATCTAAAAATGTCAAAACAAATGTTCACCGTCTAAATAAAATATTTACGACGAGTTGAACATTTTCTTGGCCCTAAAATGCAATTTTGAAAACGTGCAATTTTTCTAATGCAAATAAAATTCTAATAAAACCAAATAAAATCCAATAAATGATTTTAATATTTTTCCTCCTATATTTCAATTATTTTGGAGAAGTCATATTATCTCCACTCATTTGATTTAATATGAAATATTTTTCGGAGAGAAAAATTATTAAAATCAAAATCCTCGCTTCATTATTTGATAAAAATCAAATATGAAAACCGGAAAATCCCCAACTCTCTCCGTGGGTCCTTGAGTTGCTTAGGATTTCGAGGATTGCGGAACGGAAATGCAATAAATCATGATATGCATGGATGATCTATGTATAACATTCCAAATTAAAAATTTGGGATGTTACACTCAACTAGCATGACTCTTATATTATCATCCTCATATCTCAAAAAAATCATCAAGTATCAAACTTCTCTTAGTATTCAACACACTCATAAGAGAATTTTATTATTCTTGAATACCTAGCATATTAGGATTTTAAGCAAATTACCATGCTATTTAAGACTCTCAAAATAATCTAAGTGAAGCATGAGAGTTCATTTATTTATTCAAAATAAAACTACCACCATGCTCTAAAAGATATAAGTGAAGCACTAGAGCAAATGACAAACTACTCCGAAAGATATAAGTGAAGATCAATGAGTAGTCAAATAATTATGCAACTATGTGAAGACTCTGTAACATTTAATTATTTCAGATCTTGGTATTTTATTCAAACAGCAAGCAAAGCAAAATAAAATGACATTCGAAGAATGGCAAACATCATGTGAAGAAGCAAAAACTTAGGATCAACCGATACTAACCGATAGTTTGTTGAAGAAGAAAGGTGGGATGCCAACCGGGGCATCCCCAAGCTTAGACGCTTGAGACTTCTTGAAATATTATCTTGGGGTGCCTTGGGCATCCCCAAGCTTGAGCTTTTGTGTCTCCTTAATTCCTCTCATATCACGGTCTCCCCAAATCTCAAAAGCTTCATCCACACAAAACTCAACAAGGACTCGCGAGATAAGTTAGTATAAACCATTAAAAAACCTTATCATACTCTACTGTAGAAAATCACTAAAATTATTATTCAACATTGCATACTAAATTCCTCTGCATATTTAATAATCCTATCCTCAAATAGAATCATTAAAGAAGCAACCATATGCAAACAATGCAAACATAACAGCAATCTGCCTAAACAGGCTAGTCTGTAAAGAATGCTGCAACATCCATACTTCCCTAGCTCCAAAAATTATGAAATAAAATTCCCACTGTAGTAAATTTATCAGACCTTAATATGCAAATGGTTTCAACATTTTATCACATTCTGACTTTTTCTAGGGAATTATTGCAAGAGCAGTAAAATTTCTATTTTCAAACAGCGACATGTATACTTGTAACATAGGCATAGTAAAGGCTATCAATGCCACTTTTATTGAAATAAAAGATGCAAAACATTGTTCTAAACAACATCAAGCAAATCCTAACAAAATAAATTGACGCTCCAAGCAAAACACATATCATGTGGCGAATAAAAATATAGCTCCAAGTAAAGTTACTGATGAACGAAGACGAAAGAGGAGATGCCTTCCGGGGCATCCCCAAGCCTAGGCTCTTGGCTATCCTTGAATATTACCTTGGGGTGCCTTGGGCATCCCCAATCTTAGGCTCTTGCCACTCCTTATTTCATAGTCCATTGAATCCTTACCCAAACCTTGAAAACTTCACAACACAAAACTTAACAGAAAACTCGTAAGCTCCGTTAGTATAAGAAAATAAATCACCACTTCAAGGCACTGTAATGAACTCATTCCTTATTTATATTTGTGTTAAACCTACTGTATTCCAACTTCTCTATGGTTTATAAACTATTTTACTAGCCATAGATTCATAAAAATAAATAAACAACACATGAAAAACAGAATCTGTCAAAAACAGAATAGTCCGTAGTAATCTGGATCAAACGTATACTTATGGAACTCATAAAATTCTCAAATAAATTGCTGGACCTGAGGAATTTGTCTATTAATCATCTGAAAAAATAATTAACTAAATAGCACTCTCCAAATAAAAATGGCAGCAATTCTCGTGAGCGCTAAAGTTTCTATTTTTGACAGCATGATCAACAAGACTTTCCCCAAGTCTTCCCAAAGGTTCTACTTGGCAGAAACATTAATTAAAAGCATAAAACCACATGTAAACAGAGGATAGATGAATTATTTATTACTAAACAGGAACAAAAAGCAAGGAACTAAAATAAATTTGAGTTGCCTCCCAACAAGCGCTACCGTTTAACGCCCCTAGCTAGGCATGATGGTTTCAATGATGCTCATATAGTAGATAAGAATTGTAACATAAAGAGAGAATCATGAAGAATATGACTAGCACATTTAAGTCTAACATACTTCCTATGCATAAGGATTTTTTGAGCAAACAACTTATGGGAACAATAATCAACTAGCATAGGAAGGCAAAACAAGCATAACTTCAAAACTTTAAGCACATAGAGAGGAAACTTGATATTATTGCAATTCCTACAAGCATATGTTCCTCCCTCATAATAATTTTCAGTAGCATCATGAATGAATTCAACAATATAACCAGCACCTAAAGCACTATTTTCATGATCTACAAGCATAGAAAATTTACTACTCTCCACATAAGCAAATTTCTTCTCATGAATAATAGTAGGAGCAAACTTAACAAAATAACTATCATGTGATTGAAAATTAAGATGAAGATGACAAGTTTCATGGTTATCATTATTCTTTAAAGCATACGTGTCATCATAATAATCATCATAGATAGGAGGCATGATTTCATCATAGTAAATTTGCTCATCAAAGCTTGGGGGACAAAAAATATCATCTTCATCCAACATAGCTTCCCCAAGCTTGTGGCTTTGCATATCATTAGCATCATGGATATTCAAGGAATTCATACTAACAACATTGCAATCATGCTCATCATTCAAATATTTAGTGCCAAACATTTTATAGATTTCTTCTTCTAGCACTTGAGCACAATTATCCTTTCCATCATACTCACGAAATATATTAAAAAGGTGAAGCGTATGAGACAAACTCAATTCCATTTTGTTATAGTTTTCTTTTATAAACTAAACTAGTGATAAAACAAGAAACTAAAAGACTTGATTGCAAGATCTAAAGATATACCTTCAAGCACTCACCTCCCCGGCAACGGCGCCAGAAAAGAGCTTGATGTCTACTACACAACCTTCTTCTTGTAGACGTTGTTGGGCCTCCAAGTGTAGAGGTTTGTAGGACAGTAGCAAATTTCCCTCAAGTGGATGACCTAAGGTTCATCAATCCGTAGGAGGCGTAGGATGAAGATGGTCTCTCTCAAGCAACCCTGCAACCAAATAACAAAGAGTCTCTTGTGTCCCCAACACACCCAATACAATGGTAAATTGTATAGGTGCACTAGTTCGGCGAAGAGATGGTGATACAAGTGGTATATGGATGGTAGATAAAGGTATTTGTAATCTGAAAATATAAAAACAGCAGGGTAACTAATGATAAAAGTGAGCGTAAATGGTATTGCAATGATAGCAAACAAGGCCTAGGGTTCATACTTTCACTAGTGTAAGTTCCCTCAACAATAATATCAAAACTGGATTACATAACTATCCCTCAACATGAAACAAAGAGTCACTCCAAAGTCACTAATAGCGGAGAATGAACGAAGAGATTACGGTAGGGTACGAAACCACCTCAAAGTTATTCTTTCCAATAAATCCGTTGGACTATTCCTATAAGTGTCACAAACAGCCCTAGAGTTCGTACTAGAATAACACCTTAAGACACAAATCAACCAAAACCCTAATGTCACCTAGATACTCCAATGTCACCTCAAGTATCCGTGGGTATGATTATACGATATGCGTCACACAATATCAGATTCATCTATTCAACCAACACAAAGGACCTCAAAGAGTGCCATAGAGTTTCTACCGAAGAATCACGACGAAAACATGTGCCAACCCCTATGCATAGGTTCATGGGCGGAACACGCAAGTTGCCCACCAAAACATACATCAATTGAATCACATGATATCCCAGTGTCACCACAGATACGCACGGCAAGACATACATCAAGTGTTCTCAAATCTTTAAAGACTCAATCCGACAGGATAACTTCAAAGGGGAAACTCAATTCATTACAAGAGAGAAGAGGGGGAGGAGAAACATAAGATCCAACTATAATAGCAAAGCTCGCGATACATCAAGATCGTATCATCTCAGGAACACGATAGAGAGAGAGAGATCAAACACATAGCTACTGGTACATACCCTCAGCCCAGAGGGAGAACTACTCCCTCCTCATCATGGAGAGCACCGGGATGATGAAGATGGCCACCGGAGAAGGATTGCCCCCTCCGGCAGGGTGCCGGAACGGGTCTAGATTGATTTTCGGTGGCTACGGAGGCTTCTGGCGGCGGAACTCCCGATCTATTGTGCTCACGGATGTTTTTAGGGTATATGGAGATATATAGGCGGAAGAAGTACGTCAGGGGGGCCACGAGGGGCTCACGAGGGTGGAGGGCGTGCCCAGGGGGTGGGCGCGCCCCCTGCCTTGTGACCTCCTCGCAGGTCCCCCGACGTGCACTCCAAGTCTTCTGGGCTTCTTTCCTTCAAAAAATGAGTTCCGTGAAGTTTCAGGTGAATTGGACTCCGTTTGATTTTCCTTTTCTTTGAAACCCTAAAACAGGGTAAAACAGAAACTGGCACTGGGCTCTGGGTTAATAGGTTAGTCCCAAAAATAATATAAAAGTGTATATTAAATCCCATAAACATTCAAAACAGTAGATAGTATAGCATGGAGCAATCAAAAATTATAGATACGTTGGAGACTGTAAGTGCATCTAGTGCCACCCCTAGTTGGTTTTGGAGTATTGACGACAAACCTAGTTGAGGGACTAATGTGTTTGTGAGAATTGCAGGATAACACAGGTAGAAGTCCCTCATTGATTCGGTTTTACTACCAGAGATGACCCCTAAAAATGTACGAAGACATTGAAGAAAATGGTGGTATTTGAAGACATTCACATTGAAGTCTATGCCAAGAGAAGACACCACGTGAAGCCTATGGAACTCGAAGACTTAGCTTCTTCGTAGTTTTATTTCATTTGTGTTGAGTCATAGGAACCACCGTACTGTTAAGTGGGGTCCAAGAGAACCAGTCAGAATGACTGAAGTGATGCCTAATTCAAAACCTATATCTTCGAGCGAAGACTATGAGAGCAAATCTTGTCCAGAGTAGGACAAGTCAGCTTTACTTGTAGCCCAAGTAAAGTTGCCGTGTGAGTTTGAAATCTGACCGTTCATACATGTGTCAGTTCCTTAGTGACCCAGGGTCATTTCGGACAAATCAGGTCGGGTTGCCCAGTGGCTATAAATAGTCCATCCCCTACAACCATAAACGGTTGGCTGCTCAGATTTCAGTGCACGGCTTTTGTCGTTTGAGAGCAACCCACCTCGAAGCCTTTGAGAGAAAATTCCTAGCGAGGAGAAAAGCCCTAACCACCCAGAGCCAGAGTAAATTGGGCATCACTTAAGTCTTCGTGTCTGAGTGATCTGAAGACTTATTACACTTGAGGACTATGCATCCTCCAGCCGGTTAGGCGTCGCGTTCTGAGCATCCAAGAGAAATTGTGGATTGCCAGTGAACGAAGTCTGTGAAGGTTTGGGAGTCTACCTTGAAGACTTACCAGAGTGATTGGGCGAGGTCTGTGTGACCTTAGCTCAAGGAGAAAATGGTGAGGACTGGGTGTCCTGAGCTGCGTGTTCAGAACTAGGTGTCCGGGACTGTGTGTCCTTTGGTTTAAATACCTAGCTGCTCTAACCATACGTACAGTTGTCACAGCAACTGGAACTGGTACAACAAATCATTGTCTTCAGCGTGTCACTGGTTTCATCTTCACTTCCTTTTACTTTCTGTTACACACTATGAAGCCATTGCATGCTTGCTTTATCTTCTGTCTTCACAACATAACTGTATGATTTGTTTGGCTTCATAACTTCTTCCTATCTGATCCTTATTACACTGCAGCTACTTGTCTTGTGCTTTCACTCTATTGAATACTTGATCATGGCGTGCCTAGTGTAATCTAACTTCCGCTGCTTAAGTGATTGGCATATCTGTATTGTTTGTCTTCATAACCTTCACGTTTTGAATACTTTCATAAAAATCGCCTATTCACCCCCCTCTAGTCGATATAACGCACTTTCAATTGGTATCAGAGCAAGGTGCTCCGTTGTTCTGTGTGATTCGGTTTAACCACCTGGAGTTTTAGCTATGTCGACTGCAGGGATAATTAAAGTCTCCGCTGCGTGCCCCATCTTCGATGGAACTGAATATCCCTATTGGAAGAATAAGATGCGCATACATCTTGAAACCATTGACGTCAACCTATGGTATGTCGTCGAAAACGGCGTTCCCAAGGCTGGAGAAGGTGTCACTGCTGCTGATGTCAAGAAGTTCACTCAACTGGACTCTACTGCCAAGAATATCATCTGTGGTCATCTGACCAAGGGACAGTATGGCCGTGTGAGTGCCTTGAAGACATCCAAGCTGGTCTGGGACTGGCTCTCCAAAGTCAATGAAGGCATCTCAACCCAAAGAGATGAGAGAATCAGTGTTCTTCGCAATCTCTCCAACCGCTTCAAGAGAAATGACAATGAGAATGTCCAGCACACATTTGACCAGCTCACTGACATCACAAATGAGCTTCAAGCCCTCGGCGCCACTGAGATCACCAAACATGAAATCGTCAAGACGCTGCTGAGATCACTTGATAGTTCGTTTGACATCCTAGCCCTGATGATTCAAGAACGTCCAGACTTCAAGACACTCGATCCATCTGACATACTTGACAGGCTCAACACACATGAGTTTCAGCTTTCTGAGAAAAGAGATATCTACGGTCCAAACTATGGGCGAACTCGTGCCTTGAAGGCAAAAGCTGTGTCCTCATCTGAAGAAGAATCTGACAGCAATTCTGATGATCCTGAAGACATTGGACGGGAACTTGCAATGCAGTGAAGAAGTTCCAGAAATTCACCAAGAAGAAAGGCTTCAGAAAGTCTTCACGATCAAGCTCAAGGAATGATGAAGCTGCTGCTCATGACTATAAGAAGAAAACATGTCACAAGTGCAAGAAAACTGGACACTTCATCTCTGAGTGTCCACAGTGGGACAATGAGAGCAGAAAGAAGAAGAACAGCAAGGAATATGACTCTGACGACAAGAAGAAGAAGAAATACTCAAAGTCTTCTTCCAAGTCTTCCTCAAAGTCTTCATCACACAAGAAGAGCTCAACTGGAGGCTCGTGCGTTTGTTGGCAAGGAAATGGATTCAGAGGAGGAGTCCGCTTCTGAGGAGGCAGAGGTGGAGTCTGAGGAGGAGTCTGATTCTGGCATTGCGAGTCTGGCTATAGCATACGTCGCCAAGTCCATCTTCAACACTGAAGACAATGACTTCATCACCAACACCGATGCAAATGACAAGGACGACTCTACTCCTACCTACTACTTCATGGCACGCGGTGCCAAGGTAAACACACGCACTACTCACTATCAAACATCCAGTGACGATGACTCTGATTGTGATTCAAAACCCAGCTACAAAACACTTGCTAAAATTGCAACTGAACAACAGAAAGCCATGGAACATATTCAAAAACTGTTAGACAGAAGCGATGATCTGTTGGGTGTTGAAATGACTCGATCTGAATCCTTAATTGAAGACATAAAAAATCTTCATGTTAAGTATCAGGAACTTGAAGATCGTCATGATACTCTCTCAACAACTCATGAAAAGCTTTCCTATGATTATCTTCAAAGGAAGCAAGATCTTGAGAAATTGAGAGCGGCTCATGAAGATCTTCAAAAGGAAAACGAGTCACTTCGCGCCGAACAGATCAGTTCCGCTCAGGAAGGATTTGAACCACCATGCCTTAAATGCATTGAGTGTGATAATGCTACTTCTGTTGCTGAATGTTCCACTGCTACTGCTGTTGCAATATCTTCAACTGTTGAAGTGGTAACTAACCCCTCTGCTGAGGATACCACTGCTATTGCTGATGAGAATGCTAGGTTGAAGACATTGCTTGAAATAGGGATGTACAAAAGTCTTAAAGGGAATCAGACATTATGTGATGTCCTCAAGAAGCAGATTCTGAACCGAAACCCTAGGAAAGAGGGTGTTGGGTTCGTGAGGAAAATTAATGCAGATGGCTCTTACTGGAAACCTGAGCAGTACCCCAAAACCACATGGGTTGCTGCAAAGGAATCCTCAGCAGATCCATCCAATCTATCTGGCTTCACTTGCGCTAATCCTATTATCATGATGAATCCTTTGATGCAAACTATAAACTATTTAAGAATCAGAATGGTGAAGTATTTGCCAGGTACATTGATACTAACTGCAGGAATGGACCGCCTATGAAGAAGATCTGGGTTCCAAAAACGTGTCTGGAGAATCTTCCTGTGAATGTCCTCATGACACCTCACATGAAGCAGAAAAACCTCAGACCAAAGGCTTCTTATGGTCCAAAGGCTTCATACAGGCAGAGGACTCACCTGAGTCGCACTAACGCAAATGTTTTGCAGGGAAACCATGCTCAGACATATGAGAGCGGTTCTTCAAACTGTCATGTTCATATGACCAAGAACCATTCTGCCTATTCTTATGAGTACTATTGTCCGCCTGCTAGACTGTTTGCTAGGGCTCCAAAGCCAAAATTCTCAGATGCTGCACTTAGACTTATTACTTCTAAGCCACCCTTGAAGATGTGGGTGGTTAAGAAAGCTTAACTCTCTTTTGCAGGGAAAGGTCTCCAGCAGAAAACCAAAATCTTCTGACGCTATTGCTGGTGACCTTAAAAATCTTGTGGGGCGAAAGATCAAATGCCCGAATGGCATCACTATGTATTTCGTACCTGAAACGCATGCTACTCTTCCTATTAGTCCTAACCTGGATCTAAGTTTTTGTAACCCACTGGTTTGTCAAATGTTTTTGCTTCACAATTCTCTTCGTGAAGCCTATCCCCCTAACTGCACTGTAGGGTATGACACAAGCGCCTTCAGAGTCTTCAGAATGGATTATTGACAGTGGGTGTACAAATCACATGACTGGCAAAAGAAGTCTTTTTATGGACTCAACCTTACGTCCATCCGACAAGAGCCACATCACATTTGCTGACACTGGTAAAAGTAAGGTATTGGGTCTAGGTAGAGTTGCAATCTCAAAGGATCAACACATGGATAAAGTCATGTTTGTTGAATCCCTTGGCTTCAACTTAATGTCTGTCTCAATGCTTTGCGATTTGAACATGATTGTAATTTTTGGAAAATATCATTGCCTAGTACTAATGGAATCTGACAAGTCTCTAGTGTTTAAAGGGTATCAAAAAGATGATCTGTATGTGGTAGATTTCTTAGCAGGACCACAGCTTGCAGTATGTCTTCTGGCAAAGGCTTCAGAATGCTGGCTTTGGCATCGGAGGCTTGGGCATGCTGGCATGAGGAACCTCCACACCCTTGCGAAGAAGAAGCATGTCATAGGCATCGAGGGCGTCAAGTTCAAGAAAGATCACTTATGCGGTGCCTGTGAAGCAGGGAAGATGACAAGGGCAAAACATCCTTCAAAGACAATCATGACCACTACTCGACCCTTCGAACTGCTTCACATGGATCTCTTTGGTCCCACTCACTACTCAACTTTTTCCACTACTGCTTGCCTCTATGGCTTTGTCATTGTTGATGATTACTCTAGATATACTTGGGTGCACATAATCCTTTACAAGACTGAAGTGCAGGATGTCTTCAGACGCTTCGCAAATCGGGCTATGAACAATTATGGCGCCAAGATAAAGCACATCAGAAGTGACAATGGCACTGAATTCAAGAACACTGGCCTTGATACATATCTGGATACCTTGGGCATCACACATGAATTCTCAGCTCCGTACACGCCACAGTAGAATGGCTTCGTCGAACGCAAGAACAGAACACTCATTGAGATGGCCAGAACAATGCTAGATGAGCACAAGACTCCAAGAAAATTCTGGCCTGAAGCCATTGACACTGCATGCCATACAATCAACCGTGTTTATCTTCACAAGCTTCTTAACAAGACATCTTATGAACTTCTAACTGGCAAGAAGCCAAATGTCAGTTACTTCAGAGTATTTGGCTCAAGATGCTGGATCAAGGACCCACACCACACCTCAAAATTTGCACCAAAAGCACATGAGGGCTTTATGCTTGGATATGGAAAGGATTCGCACTCCTACAGAGTCTTCAATCTCTTTCACTACAAAGTGGTTGAAACAGTGGATGTGCGGTTCGATGAGACCAATGGCTCACAAAGAGAGCAACTGCCAGATGTGCTAGATGAAGTTCCAGCCAGTGAATCAATCAAGTTAATGGGAACTGGAGAAATTATACCTTCTGAAGCTCATCCTGAAGAAGAACTTATCATCTCAGCACCTGATCCACATGAAGACAATGCTCAACCTGAAGACATTCCTCCCCACGACAACATAGATCAGCAAGAGCAAAGTCTTCGACCCATACATCCTCGTGTTGCCAATGAAGTGCAGATTGACAGAATAATTGACAACATCAATGCACCTGGTCCGCTGACTCGTTCAAGGGCAACTCAACTGGCAAATTTCTGCGGACACTTCGCATTCGTTTCAATCACAGAACCCAAGAAAGTTGAAGAAGCTTTTATGGAACCTGAGTGGATTCAAGCAATGCAAGAAGAGCTTCATCAGTTTGAGCTGAACAATGTATGGGAATTGGTTAAGCGTCCTGATCCACGGAAGCATAACATAATAGGCACCAAATGGATATACCGCAACAAGCAAGATGAGCATGGTCAAGTTGTCAGAAACAAAGCCCGTCTCGTTGCTCAAGGATATACTCAAGTGGAAGGCATTGACTTCGATGAAACATTTGCTCCTGTGGCCAGACTTGAAGCCATCCATATACTGCTGGCCTATGCAAATCATCATAACATACTTTTATATCAAATGGATGTGAAGAGTGCCTTTCTCAATGGCAAGATTGAAGAAGAAGTGTATGTTGCACAACCACCTGGGTTTGAAGATCCGAAACATCCTGACATGGTTTACAAGCTCAATAAAGCACTATATGGCCTCAAACAAGCCCCTCGGGCCTGGTATGACACACTCAAATACTTCTTGAAGAGCAAAGGCTTCATACCTGGCTCCCTAGATCCCACTCTCTTCACGAAGACATATGATGGTGAACTGTTTGTGTGCCAAATATATGTGGATGACATTATTTTCGGCTGCACCAATCAAAAGTACAGTGACGATTTCGGATATATGATGCAAGAGCAATATCAGATGTCTATGATGGGGGAGCTGAAATTCTTCCTTGGTCTTCAGATACGGCAACAACGCAATGGCATCTTCATATCTCAAGAGAAGTATCTCAAAGATTGCCTGAAGAAGTTTGGTATGCAAGATTGCAAAGGCTTCACAACACCAATGCCAGCCAAACATCATCTGGGTCCTGACGACAATGGTAAATAGTTCGATCAAAAGGTATACCGCTCCATGATTGGTTCTTTGCTTTATTTATGTGCATCTAGGCCAGATATTATGCTTAGTGTTTGCATGTGTGCTCGATTTCAAGCGGCACCAAAGGAGTCGCATCACTTAGCAGTGAAGCGAATTCTTAGATATTTGGCACACACCCCAAGTCTAGGATTGTGGTATCCAAAGGGCTCAGAGTTTGATCTGGTTGGATTCTCGGATGCTGATTATGCTGGTGACAAGGTTGATCGGAAGTCTACATCAGGCACATGTCACTTTCTGGGACGATCACTTGTTTGTTGGTCTTCAAAGAAGCAGAACTGTGTATCCCTCTCCACTGCTAAATCTGAATACATTGCTGCTGGATCTTGCTGCGCTCAGCTTCTATGGATGAAGCAAACCCTCAAGGACTATGGCCTTCAACTGAAGCAAGTGCCTCTTTACTGCGACAACGAAAGCGCCATCAAGATCGCCAACAACCCAGTTCAGCACTCGAAGACAAAGCACATTGAAATTCGTCATCACTTTCTCAGAGATCATGTTGCAAAGGAAGATATTGACATCATACACATCAACACTGAAGAGAAATTGGCAGATATCTTCACCAAGCCCTTGGATGAGAAGAGATTTTGCAAATTACGGTGTGAGCTAAATATCTTGGAATCCTCAAATGTCATGTGATCAGGCACACATCCTAACACTTATGCGTATTGATGACTTAGATGTGCAACACACAAAGTAACGTATATCTTCAATCAATGAAGACATATATTCTAAGTGTGAATACATTAATGTGGAAATTGACTTCGGAGCGCCACGATAATTGTGCGCCGTGTCTGAGTCTAATACTTCCTATACGGTGGGTAATGCCACCACCAAATGTTCTATTTTTGAAGTGCTTCACTCATGGCGTTACCTAGCAATGTCTTCACATTTGGTTTGGCTTCAATCTCTACATGTCTTTATGATTATCTTCATTACGTGGATTATATATATATATATATATATATATATATATATATATATATATACTAGTGTTCTGTCCTCTACAGCATTCACTTATAGCTATGTCTTCTTGTTTTGAATCTTTTGAAATAAGTGAATGTGATCGGACCCTAATCTCTCCATGCTCTCTATCTCAAATTCTATCTCTCCAAGTCATATGCATCCTATTGAAACTGTCGAATGTCTTCTCTGCGTCCTTGTCAGCAGAAGACACAGAGACAAATTTTAAAACCGTTTTCAATGCTCATTCATCCACAAGAAATCCGGAGAAGTAGGAACGACCACCCGACAATCCAGGCATGCGTGGGTTGTGGAACTGCCCCCGAGACTCCGCATGATGGCCACGTGCTCTTCAGATGCGAATCGCCAGGGGCACCTGTGTAATAGCGCAGTGCAGCCCCTGTGACTATAAATACACACTCACCGCAGTCATTATCTCCTTCTCCTTCTTCCTCCCTCGAACGAACCCTAGCGCCACCGCTAGCTCTCGACGACGCCGGCGACGAAGCGCTTCACTGCCGCAACCTCTCCGACGCCGTTTTCACGTTGACCGCAGACATCACTCTCTCCGCCGTCGCCGTAGGTGTCTTCTGTCGCCAAGTTAGGGCACGGAGGATCGAACTGCTCGGCCCCATCTCCCACTCCGTCTAGCAGTTCCAAGTGTGGTAAATAAAACCTCTTTTTACAGCCTCTTTTGATCCTATAGTTCGGTCACTTTCTGCCATAAGAAGTTTCTATTCACACAAGTTAGATCTGTCTCAGTCTGCATCTCATAACTTGCCTAGTATATTCACTTGTGCTTCATGAAGTAGTTAGATTCCTCACTTGTACTGATCTATGGTTTCGTACAAATCTGGAACCAACTTCTTTTCTATAAGTGAATGTCTTCGCACAATGAGGTCAATATCTTCTAAACTGATTTATCTTCAAAATCTTCTGAGAATGCATATGACCTCTTCCCCTTCCCTCGCACCTTAATGCTGTCACAGGTACATATCCGTGGGAGAATCTTTTGGTTCTCATAGTTTGCATTCATTTGCAGAGTTCTTACAGCGTCACATCAATCCTCCTGAAGCCAGTTCCTGTTGGTCCAGCAAAAGAAAGCCTTTGAAGCCTTTGAACGTTTTGAAGCCTTCCAAGTTAAGCTTCATGGCTGCAGAAAAACCAGCAAGGAAGGGTGGCAGAAAGCGTCGAGGGGAAACATCAAGAGATCTGCCCGATGACCTCTTAGAGCTGTATAATACAAATCCTGAAGAGGATTACAATCAGCACAAGACACGAATCCAATGGATTCGACGCTATTGGGCGGAGCAATGGTTCCAATACCGCTTCGTCACCAAGGAGTACGCTGAGGAAAGCACCATCAAGAGACCATGGGGAGACGTACTATACAAAAATCTCGTGCCCAGGTCCAGAGACGAAGCCATTGCTCAAGGCTTCTATCCATGCATGGTCAGAGGACCGCAGCCTGCTGATGCTCATCCGTCGTCACTACTCTGGTGTCGTGACGACAATCTGTTCAAGCGCAACTTCTAGTTTGCCCAGAGGTCAGCAAAGCACAACAAGAAGAAATTGGGTCTAGACTTCAACCCTGGTCCCTCCGCACCAAGGGCAGATGGCACACGTGAGGCCGACCCCAATATCATCGATCCATATGCAAATCTTGAGGGCCTCATCACCCGCATCTCAGTCCAAGGGACTGCCGTCAATGACCCTCCTGCTGACTCTGAATCTGATGAAGCGCCTGCTGCACCGAAGCCAAAGCAGGCAAAGAAGCCAAAAGCTTCAAAGCAGACCCCTTCACCCAAAATCTCAAGGGCAAAGCCATTGGCAACTGCACCTCCTGAAGCCAGTGCGCAGTCTGAAGACTTATCACGAGTCTCCAAGCCCCAAGAAGCAAAGAAGCCTCAGCCACACACAGGCAAAGAGCTCACAGCTGCTGCCATTCTGCGCAGCGAAACCATTGATCTGTCCAGCGACGAAGATCTTGGAGATGACGCTCTTGAGCAGCTCATCAAGAGCAAGGAGGAGGCTGAAATCTTCAACAATCTGCCTCTGTTTGATGTAGCAATCATCCACAACTTCATCGATGAGTGGTTTGCTACACCAAATATCAGCTTCGATGGTCTGCAGCTGCCCATTGGCCTCAGCGTCGCCTTCCAAGGCGCTATTGCTTCAGAACTTGCAATTGCCCAGCGCATTGTTGAACTAAAGCAGAAAATTCATTTTGAAAAGGCTCAGTTCAAGCAGAATATGGCCAGGCTCAGCGTCCAAGAACTCAAGGACTTCAAGATCATGTTGCACGAGTTAAAGGAAAACTTTCTGAAGAAACGTGCAGAAGCTCAGGGTTCGCGGGAGCGAATGAAGATTCTGGCTGATTGCTGTGTGCAGGCCTACAATGAGGCCGAGAAGCGCAAGGCACTTCGGCGTCCCGGCATCGACCCCAGGATGGCCGCGAAGAAGAAGAAGAAGCCTGCTGTGCCTGAACCAGAGGCACCAAGACAAGAAGCTGCCCCGACTGTCTTCCCCACTGCTATGACTGGCTCGAAGCCAAAGAGCCGATCAACTGCTTCAGAGCTCAAGAAGACACGGACAGCCGAAGCTGAAGCAAGGAAGAGGAAACACTCTGAAGCCTCTCCTTCTGACCCCACCAAGAAGAAGCGCAAGATCAAGAAAACTCGGGCTGCTCCCACAGAGCCCTTGATAGTTGAACCCCTATCTGTCATCTACCCTGACGCAGATCGTCAGCTGACAGTTCACGAGCCTGCTCCCACAGAGGCTCCTAAAGCTGAAGATATTCCAGCAGCCGACCCCATTGCTGCTGAAGACACTGGTCATCAGGACCATGTACAAGATCATGCAGCCCTTCCTCAGCTTGAGACAAGCGAACTCATCAGCATTGGTCGTCCTCTGACGCCAATTGCACAAGATGCATCATGGGCGGATCGCCCACAAGTGGAAGAAGAATCTGAGATCCAACCCACTCCAACTCCACAGGCATCGTCTGCATTTCGCAGGCTTCGCAAAGGTCCAAGGCCTCAGGACTCTGCTGACGATATTCCGGCTGCATCAGCCAAAGAGCATGAAGAAGTACCACAAGCTCCAACTCCCCCGCTCCAACAAGAAACCGTTCTCCAGGAGAACGTGCCAGAGTCTGTCCCTCCAACTACACAAGTGGAGGCTGAAAATGTTGCGGCTGCCACAACCAACACCGAAGCCAATGTGGCGCCCTCCCCACCCAAAGCTTCTGAAGACAGTGAAGCTACTGATCCAGATACGTCTGTTCCTGAGTCTGCTGCAGGTCCTCAATTTGATTACCATGTTGAGCACAGGCCTCAGGTCCAGACGCCAATCCCTCGACTGCCAAGGTTCCCAGGTCCTGCATCGGCTCCTGGCTCCTTCAACATCACTAGCTTCAAGGCCAACAACACGTTCTTCAACAGCTCCAAGAACCCCTATTCAAGGGAAAGGATTGTATCTGATAGGTTCTGGAGCTATCCTCAGCGCAGCTACTACTCCTGCATCCTCTACAACCAAGGTCGCATCTTCCCGCACAAGCGCCTTGATGTTGAAGCCATTGCTAGACTGCCCTGTTTGGAGGAAGCTTTGGATTGCTTTAAGCAAGTGGGTCTGCTGCAGTTCGTAACTGATGAAGAGCACTGGAATGAAGAGCTTCTACTTCAATTCTATGCTACCCTCCACATTAAAGGATACAACAGAGATCCGAAGACTTGGATCCTGGAGTGGATGACCGGCAATGTCCATCACGAAGCCAATGCATTTGATATCATTGAGCTTACCGGCCTACCCACTCCTGGCGAATTCTTCGAAGAAGGCTGCCAATTACATGCTGAAGCAATTGAAAGCATATTTCAGAGGCCTGAACCAAATATGAGTCAGATGCTTTCAATGATGAAACCATTGCCACATGATGCACCCTATCCAACTGAGTTCTTCGTTGAAGACTTAGAGTACCTGCCCAGAACCATCTATCACATCATTAGGCGGACTCTCTGGCCCCTCAAGGGACACTCTCCACATGCTAAGGTTGAGGGTGCAATGAAGACTCTCATATTCTACATCCTTCATGGCAAATGCTTCAATGCGCAGGACTTCTTCATACGCCAGCTTGCGGCATCCGGCTCAGATTTATTTGGCTTGAAGTTTTATGCTCCTTGGGTTATGCGGCTGATCAAGCTTCATTCCGCGATTTCATATCAGCCCTCAGCTCGCAACCATCGGATCTTCTTGCCAGATGTGGACACCTCTGCTGAAGCTGTATATCCTGAGCCTGCCAAGCAACCCTTAAGTCTTCAGAATACAGAACACCAGAGCTTCACGCAGAACCTGGAAGGTGTTGAAGCCATCTCCAGGGTGTACCCGTTGGCTGGCACTACACGTGCACCTGCATCCACCGAAGCCACTGACAGCGCAACTGCTCAGCGACCCAAGAAGCGTGCTCGTGCCCTCAATGACCGAGAGCTTCTTGTGGCCCTTCACCAAAAGCAAGATAGGCATCACGACTGGTTGAAGAGACAGATGAAAAGCCTCTTGGTGGATGTCAATCGCATCAGAAATCTTGCCACCAAGAATGCATTCGTTGCTCATGAAACTTGTCGCCGCACCTGGAAAGGCCTCACAATGCTGTGCCCTGAAGCTGATCTTCATGAGGATGGCTTCAGAGAGAGATTCAAGTTTGACTCCACACCCCCCAGAAGAGCTGTGCTGCGCGGAACTCCATCACTTGAAGATTCTGAGTTCTCTTCCTCTGCTGCCATGGTGACTGCAAGAATCATCGAGGAAGAAGATGACGCTACATCACCACCACCTCCTTCAGCGCGTGTCGACCCTGCACCAAGCTCTTCAGCATCACCAAACGCCTCCACCGACCCTGCTGCGCCTGGGAATGCGTAGAAAACTCTATGTCTTCAAACCTTTTTGGTCATCACTGACAAAAGGGGTAGAAGCATATGATGTTTATAGTCTTCAAGCGGGTCAATATGGGCGGGTGATTTATATTTTGCTACATTTTGCTTCGTGCTTACAACTCTCGTTTTGCTACATTTGGTTCTTTGAGTTGTAACACTTAAACTCGATGGTCGTCTGCTACTTGTTTGCCACTATATTTTTGCGAAGATAAATTCCGCATGTACGACGATAATTTTTGCACTTATATCATTCCGCAGACGTCCATTTTTCATTATGCATGTCATTCTCTTCATACACTTTTACATGCATGGTGGATTGTCATCATAAGTTGAAGTGGATTTCCACAAGTACAACCTGCCATGTGCATTTGCGTTCCAAAAGCAAATTACTTATATGCACATCTTCAGGGGGAGCCCTTGCAGCTTATGAAGACAATTCCTTTATAATTTCACAAATTATATTCCCCGTTGAAAACTTCAACTAGTTTGTCATCAATCACCAAAAAGGGGGAGATTGTAAGTGCATCTAGTGCCACCCCTAGTTAGTTTTGGAGTATTGACGACAAACCTAGTTGAGGGACTAATGTGTTTGTGAGAATTGCAGGATAACACAGGTAGAAGTCCCTCATTGATTCGGTTTTACTACCAGAGATGACCCCTAAAAATGTACGAAGACATTGAAGACAATGGTGGTATTTGAAGACATTCACATTGAAGTCTATGCCAAGAGAAGACACCACGTGAAGCCTATGGAACTCGAAGACTTAGATTCTTCGTAGTTTTATTTCATTTGTGTTGAGTCATAGGAACCACCGTACTGTTAAGTGGGGTCCAAGAGAACCAGTCAGAATGACTGAAGTGATGCCAAATTCAAAACCTATATCTTCGAGCGAAGACTATGAGAGCAAATCTTGTCCAGAGTAGGACAAGTCAGCTTTACTTGTAGCCCAAGTAAAGTTGCCATGTGAGTTTGAAATCTGACCATTGGTACACGTGTCAGTTCCTTAGTGACCCAGGGTCATTTCGGACAAATCAGGTCGGGTTGCCCAGTGGCTATAAATAGTCCACCCCCTACAACCATAAACGGTTGGCTGCTCAGATTTCAGTGCACGGCTTTTGTCGTTTGAGAGCAACCCACCTCGAAGCCTTTGAGAGAAAATTCCTAGCGAGGAGAAAAGCCCTAACCACCCAGAGCCAGAGTAAATTGGGCATCACTTAAGTCTTCGTGTCTGAGTGATCTGAAGACTTATTACACTTGAGGACTGTGCATCCTCCAGCCGGTTAGGCGTCGCGTTCTGAGCATCCAAGAGAAATTGTGGATTGCCAATGAACGAAGTCTATGAAGGTTTGGGAGTCTACCTTGAAGACTTACCAGAGTGATTGGGCGAGGTCTGTGTGACCTTAGCTCAAGGAGAAAACGGTGAGGACTGGGTGTCCTGAGCTGCGTGTTCAGGAATGGGTGTCCGGGACTGTGTGTCCTTTGGTTTAAATACCTAGCCGCTCCAACCAGACGTACAGTTGTCACAGCAACTGGAATTGGTCCAACAAATCATTGTCTTCAGCGTGTCACTGGTTTCATCTTCACTTCCTTTTACTTTCTGTTACACACTATGAAGCCATTGCATGCTTGCTTTATCTTCTGTCTTCATAACATAACTGTATGATTTGTTTGGCTTCATAACTTCTTCCTACCTGATCCTTATTACACTGTAGCTACTTGTCTTGTGCTTTCACTCTATTGAATACTTGATCATGGCATGCCTAGTGTAATCTAACTTCCGCTGCTTAAGTGATTGGCATATCTGTACTGTTTGTCTTCATAACCTTCACGTTTTGAAGACTTTCATAAAAATCGCCTATTCACCCCCCCCTCTAGTCGATATAACGCACTTTCAGAGACGTATCAACGTGCCTTGCTGCCCCTCCTGTCACTGGGAAAGGACACCGCAAAATTGAACCCAAAGCTAAGAACTTCTCCCATTGCAAGAAAGATCAATCTAGTAGGCCAAACCAAACTGATAATTCAAAGAGACTTGCAAAGATAACAAATCATACATAAAAGAATTCAGAGGAGATTCAAATATTGTTCATAGATAAACTTGATCATAAACCCATAATTCATCGGATCTCGACAAACACACCGCAAAAAGAAGAGTTACATCAAATAGATCTCCAAGAGAATTAAGGAAAACTTTGTATTGAGATCCAAAGAGAGAGACGAAGCCATCT
This sequence comes from Triticum monococcum, assembly GCA_034509565.1. Classification (NCBI taxonomy): domain Eukaryota; kingdom Viridiplantae; phylum Streptophyta; class Magnoliopsida; order Poales; family Poaceae; genus Triticum; species Triticum monococcum. The sequence continues at coordinate 37,199,895 of CM067842.1, forward strand.
AGCTAATAACTATGGACCATAAGGTCTAAGGTAAACTACTCACACATCATCGGAGAGGCTATGGTGTTGATGTAGAAGTCCTTCGTGATCAATGCCCCTTCTGGCAGGACACCGGAAAAGGCCCCAAGATGGGATCTCATGGGTACAGTAGGTTGCGGCGGTGGAATTAGGTTTTCGTGGATGCCTCTGATGGTTTGGGGGTACGTAGGTATATATAGAAGGAAGAAGTACATCGGTGGAGCAACGTGGGCCCCACGAGGGTAAAGGGCGCGCCTGGGGGAGGTGGGCGCGCCCCCTTCCTCGTGATCTCCTCATTGATTGCTTTACGTGGACTCCAAGTCCTCTGGATCATGTATGTTCCGAAAATCAGGTTCCCAAAGGTTTCATTCTGTTTGGACTCTGTTTGATATTCTTTTTCTGTGAAACACTGAAATAGGAAAAAACAGCAATTTGGGTTGGGCCTCCGGTTTATAGGTTAGTCCCAAAAATAATATAAAAGTGTATAACAAAGCCCATTTATCATCAAAAACAGATTATAATATAGCATGGAACAATCAAAAATTATAGATACGTTGGAGACGTATCAAGCATCCGCCAGCTTAATTCCTGCTCGTCCTCGAGTAGGTAAATAATAAAAACAGAATTTTTGATGTGGAATGCTACTTGGCATAATTTTCAATGTAACCCTCTTAATTGTGGTATAAATATTCAGAGCCGAAAGATTGAAGATAAAAGTTTAATATTGACATAAAAGTAATAATACTTCAAGCATACTAACTAAGCAAGTATGTCTTCTCAAAATAACATGGCCAAAGAAAGTTCATCCCTACAAAATCACATGAACTAATTAGATATTTATTTTTTTTGTAATATTTGGTAAGTTGACCCAAGACTTCTTTTGTGGCAAGGTAGTTCATACAAGAAAATGGTGCGTCTAGTTGGTACATAGGTAGGAGATTGTGACAAAATAGTTCATACAACGAAACAGTTCATCTAATTGGTACATAAATTCAAGATTTACTACACCTAGTAATATACTCTCTCCGTCCCATAATTTAAGACATTTTTTGACTGTAGTGTATTGTCAAAAAACGTCTTACATTATGGGATGGAGGGAGTAGTAGATATTGGCCGCAAAATTGGGAAGCCCTTGCTCTCTTCTTAGAACTGAGATGTTGATCGTCCGGCTGGGTTTAGATGATGGGGCTCAGAGGCCGGGAGTGCGAGATTCACGGGACTCACAATAGGGAGGCCTTTTATGAGTGATACTGGCCGCAGAATTGGGAAGCTCTTGTTCTTCTTAGAACTGAGATGTTGATCATCCGGCTGGTTTGGGTGATGGGGCTGGGAGGCCAGGAGTGTGAGATTTCGGGGACTCGCGATAGGGAAGCCTTTTATGATTTATTTAGCAGCAAAGCGGTGCATGATCTGATACAATCTGACGGGATCCTTCGAGAGAGACAAATCTAGAAACACCATGCAAAATATCTGAAAATCATCATCATCCAGAAGGCCCGGCTAAAGCTGCACCGGCTAAAGCTACAACTGACATGAAAGTATAATCGTTTTTGGACGAAAGGTAACTGTAAGCAATACATTTGGCCACAGCTTACATTTTTGGAGAAAAGGTGATGGACCTTGCTTTATATTATAACCATTTCACCAAATTCTTGTGTCTCAGCAATAGCTAAGTACACAAGTCTGAAATAATGGATAGTGGAAAACCAGATTGCCTGATGAGTCCTCTGAAAATCATGTAGCAAGTCCTTCCTTCTCACAATATAGCACTAATAATCATGCTCAGATATTGTGCAGTATTTATCTGTAGATGTATCATTTTCCTATAAGCTCCCAATTTAGTTAACTTGAAAAGAGTAAGAGGAGCACAAAGGAGGATTGGTTTTTCATTCTTTTTTCTTAGATAATTTTACAAGAAAAATGAGAACACAAGGGAGAAGGAATTGGCTTTTCACACATTGTGTGCGCTACCCCGTGTCGCGCCTTGTTGTATACTTATGCGTGCTTACTTGTTTGATTCATAAATTTGATATTGTTTCACACATTTAGTGGTAGGATTGAAGAAATTTGATAGATAACACATTTTTGGGGTAATAAAGCGCATGCCCATTTGATATAGACAATTACATGAGAAAAAAGAGACACACTACTAATAAACCAAACATAACATATTACATAGATATACAAAGTTAGTGTGGCTTAGACTTGATGATTCTACAGTTCTCTGGTGGTATTGAGTTGTTCATTCCTGCACATTGCGGGACATGTGAAGTGGCAGAATTTATGAGAAGTTGTCACAAATTTTGGTTAAAATTCTTGTCTATCTTGTAAACTCTTTCTGCAGGGAAAGAGCATGCTTATGCGCCATTGCTTGATATAACTTTACTCCTAGGCTGACTGAATTGTGGCAACTTGGGCAGCTCATGCTTGGGCTTTTTCTTTTTGAGTAGAATGTTATTTTTCTTGTTAGATTCTTCTTGTTTCAGATATCAAATTATTGTTTTCTATTTCATTCAGAAGTAGAGAATGATATATCTACATATCCACTAATTCATATTTGCTTTTTTTTTCAATCTCAGTTTGCTGGGATTTAATCTATCTGATAGTAAAACGGTTGCCGATAAGCCATTGTTGTCATACTTTGGTTCCTAAGTAGGGTCTTTAAAAATAACAGAATTTCATACTCATGCATAAATCTATGTGTTATGTTTAATTGATGATTATGAATTAGGGCTTAAATTTCAACACCTTGAACAAAGCGTACAGATTATGCATGAGTATCAAGCGTACAGATTAGGGCTTAAATTATTGTTCGGCTGGAGTACAAAGCAACAAAAGGTGTTGGATATGTATCAAGGTAAGAATCCTCGTCTAAAGATCCCAGCCGAACAATAATTTAACAACCCAATATTTATATTCTTGGCACCATGCCAACATCATTCAGAAGTTCAGCATCTCCATTTTCCTCTATGAAGCAGCGATACGGCAACATGGATGCCGCGATAAGGGTACGACGACACGGGATACGACAATTCACCAATACAGCGATACGCTCAAGTATAGATGAATAATTAATAAAATACCATGTTATAAAGACAGAGAATAAATACATGCATCAGATGAGATCAAAATACTGCCCCATATGCTGCATCCAATGCATCTTTTCATAAAGTTGTTGTCTCCTTGCTGACTGAATGATCATCAATTTACTCAATCCTCATGCGACTTGCAAAACACATCTGCTAGTATTAGAATTTGAAATATACAGGATATTAAGCATGAAAAGTTGGAAACAAGAAATAAGTTAGCTTGTACCTTACTTACCAAATGATATATGCTTGGTGTTTCCCAGCCTCTCAACTGAAGATTGACCCGCAGATGCCATGTCTATTTATCCCTGGCAGCAACATCAACATGTCAGTAGCAAGCAAACTGCATTCTTTAGCAAATCATAGTTGCGTACAGCAGAGGCCATGGCCCGGTGCCCAGCAGCAGCTAGCAACCACGCACACAAGCACAGAACAAGTACGTACACAGGCACAGCAAACAGGCACGCACGACACACGCGGCAGCAAGCGCGGGAGGACCGGACGGGAGGAGAGCAGGGAATGGGAAGGAGGAGGGGATACCATGCTGCCGGCGCGGAGACTCCAAGCACCGACGAGACGAATCCATGGGGCGGTTCCAGATGCCAGCGAGCGAATCCAGGCAGTGGCGGCAGTGGCAAACAACGCCACGGCGCACTCGTACGGTCACCGCCGAATCCTACATCCAATCTGCTGCACAACAAATTGTGTGAGAGAGTACTGGCTGACCAATCCGCCGAGCGGCCGAAAAAGAACCACGACGCACACGCGCGGAGCAGCACCATGAAACACCAGATGAAGAACGAACGAAATCACGGCCAGCCGAACAGCCAAGACCAGCCACACGTAGAGAGAGTCGGGCTGTAGGCGGGTGACCCGAACGACGACGGACGGCCACGCATGCTACCAGACGCCCGCCGGGGCCGTGTGCGCTGCCGGCGCCATCGGCCACCTGCACCACCTGGCCGGCGCCCTCTCGCACCGCAAGAGACCAAACGACCAGAAATGACACAACAAGAGGGACATGAGCGAACACCAGACAGGGAAGTACTTATACGCAACCAAAAGAAAAGAAGAAAACAAAACAAAACCCGTGAGAAGAGACCAGAAAGCAACGTGTCAATTGATGGCATAGGCAGTCAACGATACATGAAGCCAAAGTGGCCACATGCATGAGCCATGCAAAGGTGCGTGGAACAACACCGGGCCACATACCTCTAAAACGGCCACGTGAATTCAACCAACCCAGCAGAAAGTCAAACAAACTTTTTTAAAGGACAAGAGGAACCTTCTAGGACACCACACATCACACGTGTCAGTAAGCAAGAGCACACAGTGTGACAATGTCAACAGTAAACAGAACATGACTGCAGGAAAAATAGGCTCATTGACGCCCTAGGAGACCATCACGCACACGTGTCAATCAAAGAAACATGGTTAAAAAAATTCTGAAAAAACCAGAAAAATCGAACCCTTACAGACCTAGTCTTCTTAGTATATAGTTTGGTCATGCTCCATTTTTGTCACACTAGAATGCTCTCATCATGCACAAACCCGATGAAAAGCCAAGCAATTGTTTCATACTTTAGTAATCTCAAACTTTTTTCTACTTTCACGCAATATATGAGCGTGAGCCATGGATATAGCACTATGGATGGAATATAACATAATGATGGGGGTTATGTGGAGAAGACAAAAAAGGAGAACGTCTCACATCGACGCGGCTAATCAATGGGCTATGGAGATGCCCATCAATTTATGTTAATGTGAGGAGTAGGGATTGCCATGTAACAGATGCACTAGAGCTATTAATGCATGATAGCTTAACAAAAAGAAACTAAGTGGGTGTGTATCCAACTTGCTTGCTCACGAAGACCTAGGGCATTTGAGGAAGCCCATTGTTGGAATATACAAGCCAAGTTCTATAATAAAAAATTCCCACTAGTATATGAAAGTGACAAAACAAAAGACTCTCTATCATGGAGATCATGGTGATACTTTGAAGCACAAGTGTGGAAAAAAGGATAGTAGCATTGCCCCTTTTTATTATTATTATTTTGGGCCTCTTTTTTTTCCTTTTGGCCTTTCTCTTTTTTTGGGGACAATTCTCTATGAATGATGATTGATAACCCATAAGTATAGGGGATTAATTGTAGCCTCTTTCGATAAGTAAGAGCGTCGAATCCAATGAGGAGCTAAAGGTAGAACAAATATTCCCTCAAGTTCTATCGACCACCGATACAACTCTACGCACGCTTAACGTTCGCTTTACCTAGAACAAGTATGAAACTAGAAGTACTTTGTAGGTGTTGTTGGATAGGTTTGCAAGATAATAAAAAGCGCGTAAATAAAAATTATGGGCTGTTTAGAGAAAGAAATAACTAAGTTAGGTTTAGTAGAGAGCTTGTTGTTATGAGAAAGTTATTTGTCCCTAGGCAATCTATAACTAGACTGGTAATCATTATTGCAATTTTATATGAGGGAGATGCATAAGCAAACATACTTTCTCTATTTGGATCATATGCACTTATGATTGGAACTCTAGCAAGCATCCGTAACTACTAAAGATCATTAAGGTAAAACCCAACCATAGCATTAAAGCATCAAGTCTTCTTTATCCCATACGCAACAACCCCCTTACTCGGGTTTGTGTTTCAGTCACTCACACAACCCACTATAAGCGAATCATGAACGTATTGCAACACCCTACAGCGGGAATCCCTCACGCTTGCGCGACACACAGAGCATCATAGGACAGCACCAATAATAAAACATGCAACTCAAACCAATCTTCATCATCAAATAGCCCATAGGACAAAACGGATCTACTCAAACATCATAGGATAGCCATACATCATTGGGAAATAATATATAGCGTTGAGCACCATGTTTAAGTAGAGATTACAGCGGGTAAGAGAGAGGTTACACCGCTGCATAGAGGGGGGAAGAGTTGGTGATGATGGCGGTGAAGTTGTTGGTGAAGATTGCGGTGATGATGATGGCCCCCGGTGGCACTCTGGCGCCACCGGAAGCGAGGGAGAGAGAGCCCCCTCCTTATTCTTCTTCCTTGACCTCCTCCCTTGGTGGGAGAAGAGTTTCCCCTCTGGTCCATGGCCTCCATGGCGTGGGAGGGGCGAGAGCCCCTCTGAGATTGGATCTGTCTCTCTCTGTTTTTGTGTTCTCAGATTCTACCCCTTCACCGTTTTATATATTTCTGGAGATCCGTAACTCCGATTGGGCTGAAATTTTAACACGATCTCTATCCGGATATTAGCTTTCTTGTGGCGAAAGAAGGGAACCAACCACCTTACGGGGTCGCCACAAGGGTCACGGGCGTGCCTACCCCCCTGGGGCGCGCCCCCTTGCCTCGTGGCCCCCTCGGGCATCGTCTCGCGTGGATTTTTCTTCCCAAAAATCATATATATTCCAAAAAAAATCTCCGTTAGTTTATATCCCGTTTGGACTCTGTTTGGTATGGATATTCTGCGAATCAAAAAACTTGCAACAAACAGGAACTGGCACTGGGCACTAGATCAATATGTTAGTCCCAAAAATAGTATAACAAGTTGCCAAAAGTATATGAAAGTTGTATATTATTGGCATGGAACAATCAAAAATTATAGATACGACGGAGACGTATCAGCATCCCCAAGCTTAATTCCTGCTCGTCCTCGAGTAGGTAAATGATAAGAAAGATAATTTTTGATGTGGAATGCTACCTAGCATAATCCTGATCATGTAATCTAATCATGGCATGAATATTAAGACACAAGTGATTCAAAGCAATAAAAACAATAATACTTCAAGCCTACTAATAAAGCAATCATGTCTTTTCAAAATAACATGGCCAAAGAAAGTTATCCCTACAAAATCATATAGTCTGGTTATGCTCCATCTTCACCACACAAAATATTCACATCATGCACAACCCCGATGACAAGCCAAGCAATTGTTTCATACTTTTGACGTTCTCAAACCTTTTCAACTTTCACGCAATACATAAGCGTGAGCCATGGACATAGCACTATAGATGGAATAGAATGGTGGTTGTGGAGAAGACAAAAAGGAGGAGATAGTCTCACATCAACTAGGCGTATCAACGGGCTATGGAGATGCCCATCAATAGATATCAATGTGAATGAGTAGGGATTGCCATGCGACGGATGCACTAGAGCTACAAGTATATGAAAGCTCAAACTAAAACTAAGTGGTTGTGCATCCAACTAGCTTGCTCATGAAGACCTAGGGCATTTGAGGAAGCCCATCGTTGGAATATACAAGCCAAGTTCTATAATAAAAAATTCCCACTAGTATATGAAAGTGATTACTCAAGAGACTCTCTGTATGAAGAACATGGTGCTACTTTGAAGCACAAGTGTGGTAAAAGGATAGTAACATTGCCCCTTCTCTCTTTTTCTCTTTTTTTTTGTTTTTTTCTTCTTTTTTGGGCCTTCTCTTTTTTTGGCCTTTCTCTTTTTTTTCGTGCGGAGTCTCATCCTAACTTGTGGGGGAATCATAGTCTCCATCATCCTTTCCACACTGGGGCAATGCTCTAATAATGATGATCATCACACTTTTATTTACTTACAACTCAATATTACAACTCAATACTAGAACAAAGATATGACTCTATATGAATGCCTCCGGCGGTATACCGGGATGTGTAATGATCTAGCATAGCAATGACATCAAAAAACGGACAAGCCATGTAAACATCATGCTAGCTATCTTACGATCATGCAAAGCAATATGACAATGAATGCTCAATTCATGTATATGATGATGATGGAAGTTGAATGGCAATATATCTCGGAATGGCTATGGAAATGCCATGATAGGTAGGTATGGTGGCTGTTTTGACGAATGTATATGGTGGGTTTATTGTACCGGCGAAAGTTGCGCGATACTAGAGAGGCTAGCAATGGTGGAAGGGTGAGAGTGGGTATAATCCATGGAATCAACATTAGTCATAAAGAACTCATATACTTATTGCAAAAGTCTATTAGCTATCGAAACAAAGTACTATGCGCATGCTCCTAGGGGGATAGATTGGTAGGAAAAGACCATCGCTCGTCCCCGACCGCCACTCATAAGGAAGACAATCAATAAATAAATCATGCTCCGACTTCGTTACATAACGGTTCACCATACATGCATGCTACGGGAATCACAAACCTCAACACAAGTATTTCTACAATCCACAACTACCCACTAGCATGACTCTAATATCACCATCTTTATATCGCAAAACTATTGCAAGGAATCAAACATATCATATTCAGTGATCTACAAGTTTTGTGTAGGATTTTATGACTAACCATGTGAATGACCAGTTCCTGTCATCTCTGTAAATAGATATAAGCGAAGCAAGACAGTTTTATTCTTTGTACAAAAGTTATGCCCACGCTCTAACAAATATAAGTGAAGCAAAAGAGCATTCTAAAAATGGTGGTTTTCTATGTAAAGAGAAACAGGCAATCCAAACTTCAAATGATATAAGTGAAGCACATGAAGCATTCTATAAACCCATATTCAAAAGATATAAGTGAAGTGCATAGAGCATTCTATAAATCAACTAAGGACTATCTCATACCAGCATGGTGTAGAAAAGAACAATGAAAACTGAATGCAAAAGGCGCTCCAAGATTGCACATATCGCATGACCGAAACGAATCCGAAAACATACCGATACTTGTTGAAGAAAGAGGGGATGCCTTCCCGGGCATCCCCAAGCTTAGAAGCTTGAGTCTTCTTGAATATTTAGTTGGGGTGCCTCGTGCATCCCCAAGCTTTATCTCTTGCCTCTCTTCCTTCTTCTCACATCGAGACCTTCTCGATCATCGAACACTTCATCCACACAAAACTTCAACAGAAAACTCGGTAAGATCCGTTAGTATAATAAAGCAAATCACTACTCTAAGTACTGTTGCAAACCAATTCATATTTTGTTTTTGCATTGTGTCTACTGAAATATAGCTTTTCCATGGCTTAATCCACTAATATAAATTTGATAGTTTCATCAAAACAAGCAAACTATGCATCAAAAATAGAATCTGTCTAAAACAGAACAGTCTGTAGTAATCTAAACATTCACCATACTTCTGTTACTTGAAACATTCTGCCAAAATTAGTAAAAATAAACAATTTGTATAGAAAGACAGTACAAAAATAATCAGAACCATTTGACGTTCCAGCTAAAAATGTAAAATCACGCACTACAGCCAAAGTTTCTGTCCTGCACAGTACAAACCATCAAGCAAATGTAAACATCCTAAGGCAAACCTTGGCACATTATTTTTATAATACAATGGAATTGTAAAAGGGGATAATTATTTTTGTTGAAATTTTTCTGTAATCAAGATTCACAAAGTTTCAGTGAGCATGAACAAAGTTCAAGGAGCTCTCCCACTTCAACAAATGCTTGTCTTTCTCACTTTCACTTCCCTTTTTGAAAAAGTTTTGGGTTCCCCTCTTTATTTTTGTTGTTTTTAAACTATATGAAAGCACTCAACAGAAATAAATGACTCTCTAAAACTTCCGGGTTTTCTCCCTGGCAGCGCTTTGTTTAAAGCCATTAAGCTAGGCATATAGTGCTCAAGTAGTGAATCCAACCGGATCCCAAGGTATATCAAAGCCAATTTTAATTAACAATGATTTGGCAGTAAGTAGTGAGCAAAAGGTAGCATAAATCAAGCAATGACGAAGTCTAACTCTCTTCCTATGCATCGGCATGTCATAAAAGAACAATTCATGCACACATAGTAAAGGCAATGCATATTATAAACAGTTTCTTGCAATTTTGTTGTATTGGAAACATAGAGAGGTGGAGATATAGTTCCTCTCTCATAATAATTGCAAGTAGGAGCAGCAAGCACTTGCATATTATATCTATCAAAATCATCATGTGTAGTAGTAAAACGCAACCCATCAATGTAATCCTTAATAAGGGCAAACTTCTCCGATATAGTGTAGTCGGGAGAATTCAAAAAGATAATAGGACTATCATGCGTGGGTGCAATAGCAACAATTCCATGTTTAACATAAGGAACTATAGCAAGTTCATCTCCATAAGCATAATTCATATTAGCATCTTGTCCACAAGCATAGCAAGCATCATCAAAAAGGGATATTTCAAGAGAATCGACAGGATCATAGCATTCATCCTTCGGTAAGCATGAAGGGAAATTAAACAATGTATGAGTTGAAGAGTTACTCTCATTAGAAGGTGGGCACGGGTGGCTAGTCTGCTCTTCCTCCTTTTGTTCTTCGCTCTCCTCCTCATCTTTTTCATCCAATGAGCTCACAGTTTCATCAATTTCTTCTTCCATAGACTTCTGCAAAATATTAGTCTCTTCTTGGACAGTGGGGTAGTCCTCAATATATGGTTCAACATAGGCATTAGAAGCGTAATTATCATAGCAATATTTAAGTATGTCAAAATTTTCAGATTTGTAAAGAGTAGCATCATACATTTCAATCAAAGAAGCAATTTCATAAGCACCCTTAAAAGCAACAAATTCTTCAATTTGTTGAACATCATAGTAACTATAAACACACTTAGCATACGAAGATACGATTCCATTATCAATAAACTCACTTTGATAGGGAAGGTGTTTCTTAGGGTTTTCAGAACAACAAGTAATATCATATATTTCGCATAAATTCCAAGCATAGCATTGCAAACGATGAATTTAACCCAGTAAATTTTTCCCTTTTTCAGATATTCGATGTCGCACATAACAAGCATGGTCATCTAAAGATTTGCCCTCAACTAAGCTAGTTGGGTTTTCAGCACGAGCACATAGGGATCGAAGATGATCCAAGTAATAAGCTTCAGTAGTGTGATAGATTTTGAGTGGTTCTTCAACCATTGGTTTAGTAGGTACAACTATTTTTTTTGTGTATTTTGCGTTTCCTACCATAAATAAAGATAGAAAACAACTAGAAAAACAAATAAAAATTACTTAGTGATAAAGCAAACAAGCACACACGAGAATATTCACCCCACACTATTGCTCCCCGGCAACGGCGTCAGAAAAAGGTCTTGATAACCCACAAGTATAGGGGATCAATTGAAGCCTCTTTCGATAAGTAAGATTGTCGAACCCAACGAGGATATAAAGGTAGAACAAATATTCCCTCAAGTTCTATCAACCACCGATACAACTCTACGCACGCTTAACGTTCGCATTACCTAGAACAAGTATGAAACTAGAAGTACTTTGTAGGTGTTGTTGGATAGGTTCGCAAGATAATAAAGCGCGCGTAAATAAAAAGTAGGGGCTGTTTAGATAAAGAAATAACTAAGTTAGTTTTAGTAGAGAGCTTGTTGTTATGAGAAAGTTATTTGTCCCTAGGCAATCCATAACTAGACCGGTAATCATTATTGCAATTTTATATGAGGGAGAGGCATAAGCTAACATACTTTCTCTACTTGGATCATATGCACTTATGATTGGAACTCTAGCAATAATCCACAACTACTAAAGATCATTAAGGTAAAACCCAACCATAGCATTAAAGCATTAAGTCCTCTTTATCCCATACGCAACAACCCCCTTACCCGAGTTTGTGTTTCAGTCACTCACGCAACCCACTATAAGCGAATCATGAACGTATTGCAACACCCTACAGCGGGGATCCCTCACGCTTGCGCGACAGGAGAGCACCATAGGACAGCACCAATAATAAAACATGCAACTCAAACCAATCTTGATCATCAAATAGCCCATAGGACAAAACGGATCTACTCAAACATCATAGGATAGCCATACATCATTGGGAAATAATATATAGCGTTGAGCACCATGGTTAAGTAGAGATTACAGCGGGTAAGAGAGAGGTTACACTGCTGCATAGAGGGGGGGAAGAGTTGGTGATGATGGCGGTGAAGTTGTTGGTGAAGATTGCAGTGATGATGATGGCCCCCGGTGGCACTCCGGCGCCACCGGAAGCGAGGGAGAGAGAGCCCCCTCCTTCTTCTTCTTCTTCCTTGACCTCCTCCCTAGGTGGGAGAAGGGTTTCCCCTCTGGTCCATGGCCTCCATGGCGTGGGAGGGGCGAGAGCCCCTCCGAGATTGGATATGTCTCTCTGTCTCTCTCTGTTTCTGCGTTCTTAGATTCTACCCCTTCACCGTTTTATATATTTCCGGAGATCCGTAACTCCGATTCGGCTGAAATTTTAACATGATCTCTATCTGGACATTAGCTTTCTTGCGGCGAAAGAAGGGCACCAACTGCCTTACGGGGTCGCCACGAGGGTCACGGGCGCGCCTGCCCCCCTGGGGGGCGCCCCCTGCCTCGTGGCCCCCTCGGGCATCGTCGCGCATGGATTTTTCTTCCCAAAATCATATATATTCCAAAAAAATCGTCAGTTTTTATCCCGTTTGGACTCCGTTTGGTATGGATATTCTGCGAATCAAAAAACATGCAACAAATAGGAACTGGCACTGGGCACTGGATCAATATGTTAGTCCCAAAAATAGTATAAAAAGTTGCCAAAAGTATATGAAAGTTGTAGAATATTGGCATGGAACAATAAAAAATTATAGATACGACGAAGACGTATCAATGATCATCACACTTCTATTTATTTACAACTCAATGATTACAACTCGATACTAGAACAAAGTATGACTCTATATGAATGCCTCCGGCGGTGTACCGGGATGGGCAATGAATCAAGAGTGACATGTATGAAAAATTATGAATGGTGGCTTTTCCACAAATACGATGTAAAATACATGATCATGCAAGGCAATATGACAATGATGAATGTGTCATGATGAACGAAACGGTGGAAAGTTGCATGGCAATATATCTCAGAATGGCTATGGAAATGCCATAGTAGGTAGGTATGGTGGCTGTTTTGAGGAAGATATAAGGAGGTTTATGTGTGATAGAGCGCATTGTATCACGGGGTTTGGATGCACCAGCGAAGTTTGTACCAACTCTCAAGGTGAGAAAGGGCAATGCATGGTACCGAAGAGGCTAGCAATATTGGAAGGATAAGAGTGCGTATAATCCATGGACTCAACATTAGTCATAAAGAACTCACATACTTATTGCAAAAATCTACAAGTCATCAAAAACCAAGCACTACGCGCATGATCCTAGGGGGGTAGATTGGTAGGAAAAGACCATCGCTCGTCCCCGACCGCCACTCATAAGGAGGACAATCAAAGAACACCTCATGTTTCATATTTGTTACACAACGTTTACCATATGTGCATGCTACGGGATTTGCAAACTTCAACACAAGTATTTCTCAAATTCACAACTACTCAACTAGCACAACTTTAATACCACTACCTCCATATCTCAAAACAATCATCAAGCATCAAACTTTTCTTAGTATTCAACACATGCATAGGAAAGTTTTTACTAATCTTGAATACCTAGCATATTAGGACTAATTTCCCGATTAAAGCAAATTACCATGCTGTTTTGTAGGACTCTCAAAATAGTATAAGTGAAGCATGAGAGAACAATAAATTCTGAATCATGTGTGTCTCTCTCAAAAGGTGTGTACAGCAAGTATGATTGTGGTAAACTAAAAAGAAAAGACTCAAATCATACAAGATGCTCCAAGCAAAACACATATCATGTGGTGAATAAAAATATAGCTCCAAGTAAAGTTACCGATGGACGAAGACGAAAGAGGGGATGCCTTCCGGGGCATCACCAAGCTTTGGCCATTTGGTGTCCTTAGATTACCTTGGGGTGCCATGGGAATGCCCAAGCTTAGGCTCTTGCCACTCCTTGTTCCATAATCCATCAAATCTTTTACCCAAAACTTGAAAACTTCACAACACAACTCAACAGAAAATCTCGTAAGCTCCGTTAGCGAAAGAAAACAAAACACCACTTCAAGGTACTGTAATGAACTCATTCTTTATTTATATTGGTGTTAAACCTACTGTATTCCAACTTCTCTATGGTTTATAAACTATTTTACTAGACATAGATTCATCAAAATAAGTACACAACACACAAAAAACAAAATCTGTCAAAAACAGAGCAGTCTGTAGTAATCTGTAACTAACGCAAACTTATGGAACTCAAAAAAATCTACTAAAATAGGAAGACCTAAACAATTTGTTTATTTATCTGCTGCAATTGGAATCAATATTTTATCACGTTCTGGTGATTTTTAATAATTGTTTTCGTGAGCAGAAAGTTTCTGGAATTTTCAGCAAGATCAAATAACTATCATCCAAGAAGATCCTATAGGTTTAACTTGGCACAAACACTAATTAAAACATAAAAACAAATCTAACCAGAGGCTAGATCAAAGATTTATTCCTAAATAGAAGCAAAAAGCAAAAACTAAAATAAAATTGGGTTGCCTCCCAACAAGCGCTATCGTTTAACGCCCCTAGCTAGGCATAAAAGCAAGGATATATCTAGGTATTGCCATAATAATAGGATAGATCACGAAAACTCATTTCATATTCTCTACATTCAGCAGCAAGTTTTCTTTGAGGCGAGCAAAAGTAATCAAAAGGGCTAAATTTAACGGGACAGAAGTCACCAAGATCAATTTTGGGAGGTATAGGTTCCTCCTTCAGCCCTTCATATTGCACAACCAATTCATCATTATAAGCATTCTTTTGGCAGAACTTCGTGAGCCTATACTCGAGAGAATATCCTAGCTCATTATTTCGAATAGCAGAATCATTATTAAGTTTGGAAATTTTATCAACTAGAACATTGGTAGGAACCTTTTTTTCTAAGGTTTTCATTAAAAGCAACAGTCTAAAGATTGAAAACGCATTATCTCCTCTTGATCAAAGAGGATTGCCTCTATAGGAGGACGGCCAGCGTTCACCCTATAGTGCGCAAATATTTCCTTGGCCTCTTTTATTATAAATCTGAATTCATGTGCAAAAAGATAGTAGCGGCGCGTTTTAAAGAAGAATGCTCAATATTAGAAAATTCTAGGAAAATCCTTTGTATGCAAGTATGCACGTGCATAAATTGCCTTTCAAGTTCAACTATAAGCATGGCGATAGCGTTCGCAAGACTACTAGTTCTATGGAGAAAAGAGCTACCCATAAAAGGCAAAGCACCGACGCAAGTAAAGAAATCTTGAATAACCCCTTTCCCAATAATATTACCACTACCGATTCGAAAAAAAATTGTATGTAAGATAGGGGTTCTTCAGCAGGAGCATCAGAATTTTGCATGTTATTATTATTGTCCATATCGACAATAATTTCCCCAATTTCAGACATAACGGCAGAAAATGCAAGGAGCAAGTGAAAGAGGCAAATGGAAAAGGAGAGGGCGAATAAAACGGCAATGGTGAAGTGGGGGAGAGGAAAACGAGAGGCAAATGGCAAATAATGCAATGCGGGGGATAAGAGTTTGTGATGGGTACTAGGTATGTATTGACTTGTGCATAGACTCCCCGGCAACGGCGCCAGAAATGGCTCGTTGCTGGGAGTCAAATCTTGACTTGACTTGGTGCGAACCTCCCCGGCAACGGCGCCAGAAATCCTTCTTGCTACCTCTTGAGCACTGCGTTGGTTTTCCCTTAAAGAGGAAAGGGTGATGTAGTAAAGTAGCGTAAGTATTTCCCTTAGTTTTTGAGAACCAATGTATCAATCCAGTAGGAGATCACGCTCGAGTCACATGCACCTACACAAACAAATAAGAACCTCGCAACCAACGCGATAAAGGGGTTGTCCATCCCTTCATGGTCACTTACGAGAGTGAGATCTGATAGATATGATAAGATAATATTTTTTGGTATTTTTATGATAAAGAGAAATAAAGATGCAAAGTAAAATAAACGGCAATAGAAATAGCTAAGTGATGAAAGATTAATATGATGGAAAATAGACCCGGGGGCCATAGGTTTCACTAGTGGCTTCTCTCAAGATAGCATAAGTATTACGGTGGGTAAACAAATTACTGTCGAGCAATTGATAGAATTGAGCATAGTTATGAGAATATCTAGGTATGATCATGTATATAGGCATCACGTCCACGACAAGTAGACCGAAACGATTCTGCATCTACTACTATTACTCCACACATCGACCGCTATCAGCATGCATCTAGAGTATTAAGTTCATAAGAACAGAGTAATGCTTTAAGTAAGATGACATGATGTAGTGGGATAAACTCATGCAATATGATATAAACCCCATCTTTTTATCCTCGATGGCAACAATATAATACGTGCCTTGCTGCCCCTGCTGTCACTGGGAAAGGACACCGCAAGATTGAACCCAAAGCTAACCACTTCTCCCATTGCAAGAAAGACCAATCTAGTAGGCCAAACCATGTTGATAATTCGAAGAGACTTGCAAAGATAACCAATCATACATAAAAGAATTTAGAGGAGATTCAGATATTGTTCATAGATAAACTCGATCATAAACCCAAAATTCATCGGATCTCGACAAACACACCGCAAAAGAAGAGTTACATCAAATAGATCTGCAAGAGAATCAAGGAGAACTTTGTATTGAGATCCAAAGAGAGAGAAGAAGCCATCTAGCTAATAACTATGGACCCGAAGGTCTAAGGTAAACTACTCACACATCATCGGAGAGGCTATGGTGTTGATGTAGAAGCCCTCCGTGATCAATGCCCCCTCCGGCAGGACGCCGGAAAAGGCCCCAAGATGGGATCTTGCTACCTCTTGAGCACTTGCGTTGGTTTTCCCTTGAAGAGGAAAGGGTGGTGCAGCAAAGTACCGTAAGTATTTCCCTCAGTTTTTGAGAACCAAGGTATCAATCCAGTAGGAGGCTACGCGCATGTCCCTCGCACCTACACAAAACAAATAAATCCTCGCAACCAACGCGATAAGGGGTTGTCAATCCCTACACGGTCACTTACGAGAGTGAGATCTGATAGATATGGTAAGATAATATTTTTGGTATTTTTATGATAAAGATGCAAAGTAAAATAAAAGCAATGAAAACAACTATGTATTGGAAGATTTAATATGATGAACATAGACCCGGGGGCCATAGGTTTCACTAGTGGCTTCTCTCAAGAGCATAAGTATTTTACGGTGGGTGAACAAATTACTGTTGAGCAATTGACAGAATTGAGCATAGTTATGAGAATATCTAGGTATGATCATGTATATAGGCATCACGTCCAAGGCAAGTAGACTGACTCCTGCCTGCATCTACTACTATTACTCCACACATCGACCGCTATCCAGCATGCATCTAGAGCATTAAGTTCATAAGAACAGAGTAACGCCTTAAGCAAGATGACATGATGTAGAGGGATAAACTCATGCAATATGATGAAAACCCCATCTTGTTATCCTCGATGGCAACAATACAATACTTGCCTTGCTGCCCCTACTATCACTGGGAAAGGACGCCGCAAGATTGAACCCAAAGCTAAGCACTTCCCCCATTGCAAGAAAGATCAATCTAGTAGGCCAAACCAAACTGATAATTCGAAGAGACTTGCAAAGATAACCAATCATACATAAAAGAATTCAGAGAAGATTCAAATATTGTTCATAGATAAACTTGATCATAAACCCACAATTCATCGGTCTCAACAAACACACCACAAAAGAAGATTACATCAAATAGATCTCCACAAGAGAGGGGGAGAAATTTGTATTGAGATCCAAAAAGAGAGAAGAAGCCATCAAGCTAATAACTATGACCCGTAGGTCTGAGGTAAACTACTCACACTTCATCGGAGAGGCTATGGTGTTGATGTAGAAGACCTCCTTGACTGATGCCCCCTCCGGCGGAGCTCCGGAACAGGCCCCAAGATGGGATCTCGTGGATACAGAAAGTTACGGTGGTGGAATTAGGGTTTTAGCTCTGTATCTGATCGTTTGGGGTATGTAGGTATATATAGGAGGAATAAGTATGTCGGTGGAGCAACAGGGGGCCCACAAGGGTGGAGGGCGTGCCTAGGAGGGTAGGCACGGCCCCCTACCTCATGGTCTCCCTGTTGGTTGCTTGACGTAGGGCCAAGTCTCTTGGATCATGTTCAGTGAGAAAATCACGTTCCTGAAGGTCTCATTCCGTTTGGACTCCGTTTGATATTCCTTTTCTTCCAAACCCTAAAATAGGCAAAAAAAACAGCAATTCTGGGCTGGGCCTCCGGTTAGTAGGTTAGTCCCAAAAATAATATAAAAGTGGATAATAAAGCCCAATAATGTCCAAAACATAAGATAATATAGCATGGAGCAATTAGAAATTATAGATACGTTGGAGACGTATGAAGCATCCCCAAGCATAATTCCTACTCGTCCTGGAGTAGGTAAATGATACAAACAGAATTTTTGATGTGGAATGCTACTTGGCATATTTTCAATGTAATTCTTCTTAATGGTGGTATGAATATTCAGATCCGAAAGATTCAAGACAAAAGTTCAATATTGACATAGAAATAATAATACTTCAAGCATACTAACTAAGCAATTATGTATTCTCAAAATAACATGGCCAAAGAAAGTTATCCCTACAAAATCATATAGTCTGGCTATGCTCTATCTTCACCACACAAAGTATTTAAATCATGCATAACCCCGATGACAAGCCAAGCAATTGTTTCATACTTTTGACATTCTCAAAACTTTTTCAATCTTCACGCAATATATGAGCGTGAGCCATGGACATAGAACTTTAGGTGGAATAGAAAGGTGGTTGTGGAGGAGACAAAAAAGGAGAAGATAGTCTCACATCGACTAGGCATATCAACGGGCTATGGAGATTCCCATCATTAGATATCAATGTGAGTGAGTAGGGATTGCCATGCAACAGATGCACTAGAGCTATAAGTATAAGAAAGCTCAAAAATAAACTAGGTGGGTGTGCATCCAACTTGCTTGCTCACGAAGACCTAGGGCATTTTGAGGAAGCCCATCATTGGAATATGCAAGCCAAGTTCTATAATGAAAAATTCCCACTAGTATATGAAGGTGATAACAAAGGAGACTCTCTACTATGAAGATCATGGTGCTACTTTGAAGCACAAGTGTGGTAAAAGGATAGTAGCATTGTCCCTTATCTCTTTTTCTCTCATTATTTTTTATTTATTTATTTGGGCCTTCTCCTTTTTTATGGCCTCTTTTTTTATTTTTTTATTTTTTCGTCCGGAGTCTCATCCCGACTTGTGGGGGAATCATAGTCTCCATCATCCTTTCCTCACTGGGACAATGCTCTAATAATGATGATCATCACACTTTTATTTTCTTACAACTCAAGAATTACAACTCGATACTTAGAACAAGATATGACTCTATATGAATGCCTCCGGCGGAGTACTGGGATATGCAATGACTCATGAGTGACATGTATGAAAGAATTATGAATGGTGGCTTTGCCACAAATACAATGTCATCTACATGATCATGCGAAGCAATATGACAATGATGGAGCGTGTCATAATAAACAGAATGGTGGAAAGTTGCATGGCAATATATCTCGGAATGGCTATGGAAATGCCATGATAGGTAGGTATGGTGGCTATTTTGAGGAAGGTATATGGTGGGTGTATGATACCGGCGAAAGGTGCGCGGTATTAGAGAGGCTAGCAATGGTGGAAGGGTGAGAGTGCGTATAATCCATGGACTCAACATTAGTCATAAAGAACTCATATACTTATTGCAAAAATCTACAAGTTATCAAAGCAAAGTATTACGCGCATGCTCCTAGGGGGATAGATTGGTAGGAAAAGACCAACGCTCGTCCCCGACTGCCACTCATAAGGAAGACAATAAATAAATAAATCATGCTCCGACTTCATCACATAATGGTTCACCATACGTGCATGCTACGGGAATCACAAACTTTAACACAAGTATTTCTCAAATTCACAACTACTCAACTAGCATGACTCTAATATCACCATCTCCATATCTCAAAACAATTATCAACTATCAAACTTCTCATAGTATTCAACACACTCATAAGAGAATTTTATTATTAATCTTGTATACCTTGCATATTAGGATTATTTAGGCAATTTACCATGCTATTTAAGACTCTCAAAATAATCTAAGTGAAGCATGAGATATCAATAGTTTCTATAAAACAAATCCACCACCGTGCTCAAAAAGATATAAGTGAAGCACTAGAGCAAAACTATATAACTCAAAAGATATAAGTGAAGCACATAGAGTATTCTAATAATTTCTGAATCATGTGTGTCTCTCTCAAAAGGTGTGTTCAGCAAGGATGATTGTGGTAAACTAACAAATAAAGACTCAAATCATACAAGACGCTCCAAGCCAAACACATATCATGTGGTGAATAAAAATATAGCTCCAAGTGAAGTTACCGATAGAAGTAGACGAAAGAGGGGATGCCTTCCGGGGCATCCCCAAGCTTAGGATTTTTGGTGTCCTTTAGTTTTACCTTGGGGTGCCATGGGAATCCCAATCTTAGGCTCTTTTCACTCTTTGTTCCATAATCCATCAAATCTTTATCCAAAACTTGAAAACTTCACAACACAAAACTCAAAATAGAAAATCCCGCGAGCTCCGTTAGCGAAAGAAAACAAAACACCACTTCAAGGTACTGTAATGAACTCATTATTTATTTATATTGGTGTTAAACCTACTGTATTCCAACTTCTCTATGGTTTATAAACTCTTTTAGTAGCCATAGATTCATCAAAATAAGCAAACAACACAAGAAAAACAGAAACTGTCAAAAACAGAACAGTTTGTAGTAATATGTAGCTAACGCAAGTTCTGGAACCCCAACAATTCTAAAATAAATTTCTGGACGTGAGGAATTTGTCTGTTAATCATATTCAAAAAGAATTAACTAAATAGCACCTTCCAAATAAATATGGCAGCAGTTCTCGTGAGCGCTAAAGTTTCTGTTTTCTACAGCAAGATCAAAAAGAATTTCCCCAAGTCTTCCCAACGGTTCTACTTGGCACAAACACTAATTAAACACAAAAAAACACAACCAAAACAGAGGCTAGATAAATTATTTATTACTAAACAGGAGCAAAAATCGAGGAATAAAAATAAAATTGGGTTGCCTCCCAACAAGCGCTATCGTTTAACGCCCCTAGCTAGGCATAAAAGGCAAGGATAGATCTAGGTATTGCCATCTTTGGTAGGCAATCCATAAGTGGCTCTCATAATAAATTCATAAGGTAATTTAATTTAATTTCTAGGAAAGTGTTCCATGCCTTTCCTTAACGGAAATTGGAATCTAATATTTCCTTCCTTCATATCAATAATTGCACCAATCGTTCTAAGGAAAGGTCTACCAAGAATAATAGGACATGAAGGATTGCAATCTATGTCAAGAACAATAAAATCTACGGGAACATAATTCCTATTTGCAACAGTAAGAACATCATTAATTCTTCCCATAGGTTTCTTAATAGTGGAATCCGCAAGGTGCAAGTTTAGAGAGCAATCATCAAAATCACGGAAACCAAACAAATCACACAAAGTCTTTGGAATCGTGGAAACACTAGCACCCAAATCACATAAAGCATAGCATTCTTGATCTTTACTTTTAATTTTAATAGTTGGTTCCCACTCATCATAAAGTTTTCTAGGGATAGAAACTTCCAACTCAAGTTTTTATTCATAAGATTGCATCAAAGCATCAACGAAATGTTTGGTAAAAGCTTTATTTTGGCTATAAGCATGAGGAGAATTTAGCACGGATTGTAACAAGGAAATACAATCTACCAGAGAGCAATTATCATAATTAAATTCCTTGAAATCCAAAATAGTAGGTTCATTAACATCTAGGGTTTTGATCTCTTCAATCCCACTTTTATCAAATTTAGCATCAAGATCTAAAAAGTCCGAATTTTTGGAACGCCTTCCAGGTAAGGGTGGATCATATTCAGTCCCATTATTATCAAGATTCATATTGCAAAACAAAGATTTAATAGGGGACACATCAATAACTTTTATATCTTCATCTTTATTATCATGGTCTTCCGGCTTAGCTGCCATCTTATTAACTAAGGTAGCCTGCTTATCCAAAACTTTAGCTATTAACTTCTCAAGACAAGCAATTTAGGATCTCAAACCATCAAATTCTTTAGACATATCATCGAGCTCTTTATTCATATAACTCATAAAACTTTTTTGTTCCTTAAGCTCGTTTCTAAAGAAACTATTATGCTCAAATTGCAAGACCATAAAACTCCTAATGTTGCTTTTGATTTCTTCTAACCTTTTAAGGTGAAGATCACCAAATCGGGAAGAGCCGTCGTGACAAACAAGCAAACGAGCAAAAAGAGGCAAATAGAGAAAGAGAGGGAGGATAGAGAGAAAGAGGGCGAATAAAACGACAAGGGTGAAGTGGGGGAGAGGAAAATGAGAGGCAAATGGCAAATAATGTAATGCGGGAGATAAGGGTTTGTGATGGGTACTTGGTATGTTTGACTTTTGCGTAGACTTCCCCGGCAACGGCGCCAGAAATGGCTCGTTGTCGGGAGTCAAATCTTGACTTGTGTGAACCTCCCCGGCAACGGTGCCAGAAATCCTTCTTGCTACCTCTTAAGCACTTGCGTTGGTTTTCCCTTGAAGAGGAAAGGGTGGTGCAGCAAAGTAGCGTAAGTATTTCCCTCAGTTTTTGAGAACCAAGGTATCAATCCAGTAGGAGGCTACACGCGAGTCCCTCGCACCTACACAAAAAAAATCCTCGCAACCAACGCGATAAGGGGTTGTCAATCCCTACATGGTCACTTACGAGAGTGAGATCTGATAGATATGATAAGCTAATATTTTTGGTATTTTTATGATAAAGATGCAAAGTAAAATAAAAGCAATAAAAACAACTAGGTATTGGAAGATTTAATATGATGAAGTTAGACCCGGAGGCCATAGGTTTCACTAGTGGTTCCTCTCAAGAGCATAAGTATGTTACGGTGGGTGAACAAATTACTGTTGAGCAATTGACAGAATTGAGCATAGTTATGAGAATATCTAGGTATGATCATGTATATAGGCATCACGTCCAAGACAAGTAGACCGACTCCTGCCTGCATCTACTACTATTACTCCACACATCGACCGCTATCCAGCATGCATCTAGAGTATTAAGTTCATAAGAACAGAGTAACGCCTTAAGCAAGATGACATGATGTAGAGGGATAAACTCATGCAATATGATGAAGACCCCATCTTGTTATCCTCGATGGCAACAGTACAATACGTGCCTTGCTGCCCCTACTTTCACTGGGAAAGGACACCGCAAGATTGAACCCAAAGCTAAGCACTTCTCCCATTGCAAGAAAGATCAATCTAGTAGGCGAAACCAAACTGATAATTCGAAGAACCTTGCAAAGATAACCAATCATACATAAAAGAATTCAGAGAAGATTCAAATATTGTTCATAGATAAACTTGATCATAAACCCACAATTCATCAGTCTCAACAGACACACCGCAAAAGAAGATTACATCGAATAGATCTCCACAAGAGAGGGGGAGAACTTTGTATTGAGATCCAAAAAGAGAGAAGAAGCCATCTAGCTAATAACTATGGACCCGTAGGTCTGAGGTAAACTACTCACACTTCATCGAAGAGGCTATGGTGTTGATGTAGAAGCCCTCCGTGATCGATGCCCCCTCCGGCGGAGCTCCGGAACAGGCCCCAAGATGGGATCTCATGGATACAGAAAGTTATGGCGGTGGAATTAGGGTTTTGGCTCCATATCTGATCGTTTGGGGTACGTAGGTATATATAGGAGGAAGAAGTACATCGGTGGAGCAACAGGGGGCCCACAAGGGTGGAGGGCGTGCCTGGGGGATAGGTACGCCCCCTACCTCGTGGCCTCCCTGTTGGTTGCTTGACGTAGGGCCAAGTCTCCTGGATCATGTTCAGTGAGAAAATCACGTTCCCGAAGGTCTCATTCCGTTTGGACTCCGTTTGATATTCCTTTTCTTCGAAACCATAAAATAGGCAAAAAAAACCAGCAATTCTGGGCTGGGCCTTCGGTTAGTAGGTTAGTCCCAAAAATAATATAAAAGTGGATAATAAAGCCCAATAATGTCCAAAACGGAAGATAATTTAGCATGGAGCAATCAAAAATTGTAGATATGTTGGAGACGTATCAGATCTCACGGGTACAGAAGGTTGCGGCAGTGGAATTAGGTTTTCGTGGATGCCTCTGATGGTTTGGGGGTACATAGGTATATATAGGAGGAAGAAGTATGTCGATGGAGCAACGTGCGCCCCACGAGGGTGGAGGGCGCGCCTGGGGAAGGTGGGCGCGCCCCCCTACCTTGTGCTCTCCTTGTTGATTGCTTTACGTGGACTCCAAGTCCTCTGGATCACGTTTGTTCCGAAAATCACGTTCCCGAAGGTTTCATTCCGTTTGGACTCCGTTTGATATTCGTTTTCTGCGAAACACTGAAATAGGCAAAAAAACAGCAATTTGGGTTGGGTCTCCGGTTAATAGGTTAGTCCCAAAAATAATATAAGTGTATAACAAAGCCCATTTATCATCCAAAACAGATTATAATATAGCATTAGTTAGAAAAATGCACTAGAGCTATAACAGATAATAATGTTTTTTAGTAAGTATTTAATAGAATTAGTTAGAAAAATAATAGAACTAGTTAAACTAGTTTATTTTTTGTAAGTACTACTTTATTTTATTTATATTAAGTGCTTAGTTGTTGAACTAGTTGATTTAATAAAACTACTTTATTTTACTATAGAATTAGTTTATTTTTAGTAAGTATTACTTTATTTTATTTATAGTAAGTGCTTAGTAGTTGAACTAGTTGATTTAATAAAACTACTTTATTTTACTATAGAAATAGTTTATTTTTAGTAAGAAAATTAATAGAATTAATTTATTTTTTTAGTTAAAGCAATTATTCCCGCATCAACGTCGACGATGCCTATCCCGCATCCTCGTCGTCGACTCGGCGGAGGAGGTCTGCTTGATTAGAAGGGCCATGTCCGGGACTAGGCTCCGCCGGGCTGGTATTGGGAGGTGCTATCTTCCGGGGGCCGTAGCTTGGTGAGGAGCTAGCCCGTCGTTGACCTGAACCTTGTTTGGTGGCGGTCGTGTGGGCCAGTGACAGTGCCGAAGCTTTCGGACACCGCAAATGTGGTACGTCACCGTGTCAGCTAGGAGGACGAGCACGTCCGTCGCTACATGCTTGCGTTGGAGGGCAGATTCGACAATACCTGGCAGGTTCTTCAGTGATCTCACTGCAGCTATGATCCTGTGATGGTTCCTTCTCTTTGGGTGTCAACCGCCTGCGCCGATACCCGTCGGGCGCTACGGTTCTAGTTGTATTAGCGATGCTATATGTATGATACTATTTGAAGTGTATTAGTGATAGTATTCGAAGATGTATGTACGCAAGAGATGATGCAGTTTTGCTTATTGAATGCATGGTAATTTGAATACTAATTTATTTTACGATTTGGTTTTTCTTATTGAATGCTCAAATTGGAAAACTACTCCTACTTTGAATGCTAAAACTAAACGCTCGATATGTTCTTTTTTTAGAAAGATAATTAAACGATATTTCGGGTTGACGTTAAGTCTGTCGAGGCTCCACCATATATGAGAGAGGACGAAGAATCTCGACTGTTGTCGTGGGGGTCATTTCTCCTTCTTCTCCGGGTGCTAGACCTTTGTTATGCACTAGGGGAAGGAGTAATGACCATCACCGACGGCCGCAAATGTCAGAGAGGAATCAGTGAGGGAGAGTCTCCACCATATAGACTCGGCAGACCGATAGTCAACCCGTGATGAATAATAATAATCTATTTTAATTTTTATAGTACATATATTGAATTGTATAGGTTTAATTTTTAAATTATGAACGTAGGAAATGTCGTCATCGGATGACGAACGTCTCCCGGGGGAGTGCAGCTGGTGCAACGACGACCGAGGTCTGTGCGACAGGCCTCACCTGGACAAAGATCGGCGCTTCAGCATTAAGCTCCAGGAGACCTTCGATGTTGAAACGGTATGCAACGACGAAAAGTGTTTTTTTCGTAATTAAGCATGACTTCAACTATTTCAATGTGTAATTTTCATCTTTTACAATTCGAGTAGCTTATCCCATGCCATGCAAGACGCTATGTCTTGGAGAGGATGGATTTTGAAGACTATGAAAATTCCGAAACAAAGAAAATTCGCCTAAGGACCCATCATGATGTGGATTTTGAAGTAAATCTGTATAATTCTGAGAGCGTAACCCATTTTGGTTGCAAAAATTGAGAAGCACTTTGCAAGATGTATGGTTTTTATGAGGGTATGTTTGTCACCATGGATCTTGGTGATCCTCACATCGACCAAGACAATATGGACATTTGGGTCCTTGTTGATACGCTTTCAATTCTACTGCTACGTGAGTTTCTCAAACATAGTTATTAACTAATTTATATTGTTTATTTCAAAATAGTTGACAGCTTATTTCCGTTGACAGCTTATTTTCATTATTCAAAAAATGTGCGGAACATGGTAGACAGAACCTACTACACTGATGGCTTTGAGTTAACTTATCAGGAGAAAAATTATCTGGTCGCATTTTGTACTGATCTTGAGAATTACAATATCTATAATAAAACTCCTCCACATTATGGTCAATACGTGCCACTAGTGCACGTGTTGAACTACGGTAACATCCATGAAGATGACATGGTAATATTTTTTACTATTATGACATCCGTGCATCTTTTGCATAAATTCTTTTAAAACTTAACTACATTGCTAACTACGAAGTTATTACTATGTTTTTCAACAGAAAATCTCGGATGATTGTGTGCCTCATCTGATGTATCAGAATGGTTGCCTTGATGTTTTGAACATACAGGCAGGTCATCCTACGAATCTCACATGTCCATATCGGATTTCTAAAAGAAATGGATACATGAAAATCACAGAATGGAAAAAATGTATGGACAGTCGTAAGGAGGTACTTGGAAGCAAAAGGAAGCGAAGCACAATAATTGGAGACAGGATGATCTCCATTCTCCATAATGGAGAGTCAGGGCCTGTATTGTTTTATGCTATTTTACCTTAAAGAGGGTATTTAGGTCCTACCTAATACTGATGATCATGTGCTAAGAACAATTAAGTTGGGTTGGTTCGATGACTATGAGGATGATGATCGTATGACTTGTTATTAATAACGAGTAGAAGTTGTATGATAATAATTAGTAGGACTTGTTATTATGATGATGCATGATGCGAGCATGAAAAGTATTTATATATCAGTGGGTGAAATGAACATGGATTGGATTGAAGTGAAGACAACATGTGGGGCATGTCGAAAGTAGTACTAATCTAAACTTGATCAAGTTAGGATATTAGTATTATTTTCGACATGTACCACACATGTTGCCTTCACTTCAATCTAAGCCATGTTTAGGCATAGCTGTAGCATTGGTAAACCAAGAACGGAGATAAGAGAGAATACTTCTCTCTATTAGCTGTCTAACACGCTAAATTAACCCCCAAAACCCTCTAAACCACCCTCTTTAAAAAAACAAAAACCTCAGCTCTTGTCAGCTGCTGACGCGTGGATGTCTTTTGGTCCCGGTTGGTACTACCAACCGGGACCAAGGCCCTCTGTCCCGGTTGGTGTAAGAACCGGGACTAAATGTATAGAGCTTTAGTACCGACCCTTTAGTCTCGGTTCCCTAACCGGGACAAATGGGCCATACGAATCGGGACAAACGGCCCTTTTTCTACTAGTGTAAACACATCTCACCATGAACACTGCACAACATTGATAAAGAAATCATATATCAGTTTAAATTCAAACTTGATGTAGTGGGGTCATGCTGATGAATAATTAACAAGATCAAAATTGTTTCAAATTATTTTTTGCAAAAACTAAATTCTTAGATGGTTTAGATGGCAAACCTAGGGTGGCGGGGTCGATGCCGCGCGGAAAGGCTGACGGGGCATTCGGGTAGGGGCATCCGGTGTGATTGCAGACGACGGCGACATCGAATACGAGGACGGCGACTTTTGTCACTGGCGGGATAATCGGGCGAAGCCGCAGCGTGGGACGGGGTGGTGAACGGTGTCCGTAGCCGGTGACGGCGGTCGTCCAGTCGGGCGGTGATCGGTGGGCGGGCGGGTCGGTGCTTATAGGCTGGGGCTGGCGGCTCGGCTGTACACGTCTACAATATGTAGGTGGGTATACGTTTAGTTGAAATGACCTACTGCCCTTCTACGGTTTATAGGGGGTGTACCCAAGCCGGCCTCTTATTTATTTGGCAGTGAAATAAGGTGTAGTCTCTACTCCTAATGTCTGAGTTGGTAGGATTGCGTCCACGGTTTATTTTCGTCTGGTTTATTTTCGTCCGGTTTATTTTCGTCTCACATCCCATCAGCATCTCTCCTCACGTTGATTTTTTTACCCTCAGAATAAAAACTTTTCTAATCTTTCTAAAGTTTCCTAACTAGACACGTTATAAACGGGTAGGAACTGATAGCGCGTTACCAATCAATAAAATTTAGTTTCATCACAATCAATTCCAAATCCTAATTTTTAAACTTTCCTAACTAGGCACGTCACAAACAAGCATGTAATAATATCACGTTACCAAACAATAAAACCTTATTTTCATAAAAATCAAATCAAAATCCTAACTTTCCTAACGCATTGATTGTTACCTTTCCTAATCTCTACTCTTAGTATGTCGTTCGTTCCTGCCAACGTACCATCGATCGAAGGCATCCCCGCTACCGATTCTTTTATCGCTTCTTTGACGGTCGTTGGTTCGTCCCTGTCCGCGCACCCATACATGGGCCAAGCGCTGCAAGAGAATGAGATCCAACCCACGTCTCTGTGTCAACAAAAGCACGACACGCTAGGGTTAGCAGCTGCCAGCCACACCCGCCGCTCGATCGGCTCCTCCACAGGCGCCATCGTGCTCTCGCGCACGGCGCTGGCCGCTGTCCTCAATGTCCCCTCGCACCCGCCAACACACCACCGGCCCACGTCGCTTTTGCTGCCTCTCCTTATCGATACCTCCTCGCCGGTCTTCCTCTCACCCTCCGTCCTTCGTCGTCGCGTAGCACATCATTGCGATGGACTCGAACTTCTGATGCTACGGGGAAGCTGGATCCAATCCCACCCCGAGGGTTCGACCTTCTCGACCTGAGGCTGCGGTGAGTTGCAGAACTCCCCGACGACAAGCCCAACAGCGATGTACTTCGCCCGCACAAGCACCATTGGGTCAACATCGTTGCCAGCGGCTGCATCCATGCTTTTGGACGACTTGGTTGAATAGTCCCCCCACTTTCAACCGGTTTTTTTTCAACCGGTTTTTTTTCATCAAATTACCCCACCCCCACGCCCACCCACCGAAACGCGCCCAGCGAACCCCACCCATGCACGTAGCCAAAGAAACAAATAATAGATTCTTTCCTACCTTAGCCAAATCAACGGATCTCTCCCATTAATGCAATTTGCTTTAGGAAACAAATAATATATTCTTTCCTACCTTAGCCAAATCAACGGATCTCTCTCATTAATGCAATTTTTCTTTAGGAAACAAATAATAGATTCTTTCCTACCTTAGCTAAATCAACGGATCTCTCCCATTAATGCAATTTGCTTTAGGAAACAAATAACAGACACGTCACAAATGGGCAGGTACTGATATCACGTTACCAAACAATAAAACCCCATTTGCATAGAAATCAGTTCAAAATCCTAACTTTCCTAAATTTTTACCTTTCCTTGATAACAACCAATATTTCCTATGTTTTCCACCTATAGAAGGAAATCACCCCTCCATCGATATTAGCATTTTTATGGAATGAGATCTCTAGGTTATGATTTTTTTTTTGCGATTCTTTCCAATTGTGACCTCTCCTTCTGCTCCGGCTCCTTCTCGCATAAACACCTCCACCATAGCCAGCTGATGCCACCCCAGACCTCCTGCCTCTCCACACCTTCTCCGCCACCTCCTCCTCATACTCCATTGACAATCCCTCCGCCATGTTTGTCCACGGCGGTGTCGAGGACATGGCGCAGCAGTGTACCAGCGGTAGAGTAGCGCATAGCAGCAGGAAGCAGCACACAGCAGGCGAGGCAAGCGGCCGGCGTGGCTGAGGGGGCGGCCGGCAGAAGATGGCTGTGACAGGAGGGGGCGCGAGGCAGGGGCGCGACTGCGGGGCGAGCGAAGGCATAGGCGGCAGCAGACGGGGTGAGCGCAGCTAGCGAGAGTGTGGCGCGTGGCCAGGGTGTGCGTCGCGCGGGTCACAGTGGTGCGGTGGCTGCGGCGAGCGCGGCGGCAGTGGCGGGCGCGATCGACGCGGTGTGGCACAGGCGTCCATATATACTTTAAGGGTGTTGAGGTCATTATAGGAGTATTTAGATTGATCAAGTTTCTATCTGCTCTTTCTTCCTGTAAGGATTTCTCAAAATTGTCGATGAGTATTTAAATGATGAAGTTTCTATTTGGTATCACTTCCTGTGAGGATATCCTAAAATTACCAGATCTAATATTGTTTACTCCAATTCTATATATTCTCACGAGTAGATGAGGTGTAAGCATGTGTAATGTAGTTCCTTTTTTTACATATGGTGATTGATTTCTTCATTGGTAACCCAACTAACGGATGGTAATCAATCTTCAAATACCAAAACCAATGTCACTTGATATGTATGAGAATATTAAATGTAATATTAACATAACTGATATTGAACTCTTAAAGCTAATATGGCCCCGTTGCAACGCACGGGCGTTCTTCTAGTATTAATAGAATTACAGTCAGTTTGACATTGTTTGACGTCCCCTTTCAGTCCTGAACCTAGCCAAAAGACTTGTGCACTTATGACGTCTACCAAAATTTGCCAATGAGTGGCTAACAGTGTTCTGAGTCCGACCCACATGAATGATACAAGTTTTTCGTTCTTCCAATCCTATGTTTGATTTCATCAACCAATGATTCATTAACCAGCTGCATGCATTTGATGTGCACGCAAATTCGCTGTCCCTAATTGGCTAGTTTACTGAACAAACTTAACATATTTTGCGTGGACAAGTACTTCCATAAGAAAAGCGTATATTTTTGGCCCCTCAACTACAAGAACTGCGGGATTCGACGCTCAGCTCTACAACGGACAGAATACTTCGTAGATAGCTAGCGTGCCCGCAATGCATGGCGCCTGCAGAAAGCAGATACGTGGAAACAAAAAAATAAATGGTACTTTGTCGAGACGTATACTCTATCTGATTCCACTAACATACAAATTTGCACAGATCTAGAGAGGAATTACATGTGCTAATGTCGGCATAGTCCCCTCGGTGGCAGCTATTCCCTGGCAACCGCACTAGCAATGAAGAAACTAGTAGTTTGCATATAACCTAGTAGGCCGGCCTGTACCAACCGCACCCCCGGCCATGTGAAACTTTGCTTCTCCGTCAGTCTAATCGACACGGTAGAAGAATATAAAACTAATGAAACCTGTAATTTGCACATACATAATAGTGTGTATGTCAGTGAGTTAGGGTGCCATTTGGAGATGGTAACTTTACGGGGCAAGTGGATCATGTCACCGGCCTAAGTATTTAGGGACTTTGGAGTGCCGCGCCCTCGTCATCGTGAGGGATAAGATGTACTCCTCGGAGAGCATGTCAGTAAGTTAGGGTACTGGGTACCCACTCGGAGATCGGGTACAACTGGATCATACCACCGGCCTGAGTGCTTAGGGATTTCGGAGTCCCGCGCCCTGCTATGCCCGAGTAGACTCCATGTCAGTGAGTTAGGGTATCCACTCGGAGATGGAATCTTTACGGGTGCAACTGGATGATAAGACCGAGCGGTCTGAGTGTTTAGGGACTTCGGATCCCACACCCTGCTACGCCAGGTAGACACTGGTAATGGATTATTGGAACTCGTCCACAGAATCAATCACATCAAATCATAATGAACACACACGTACAAAACTTTTATAGCCAAAGGCTTTTGTTGTGCCCTTTTGTTTCTCTTTTTTTATTTTCTATTTTCTTGCACACAATGATCCAAAAGACTCACGGCCTGGTTGTGTATATATACACAACCAACGCAGCCGACCTTAGACAAAGCCTAAACCTACACGGACACACCACAAATACAGATCCTGAACGGAACACAACCTGCTACATATTGGCATGCAAGACCGACTCTAACATAGACTCCTAATGCTAGGAGACTCCTAATTAATCACCAGCTATACGTTGATCACCGATGTACTAATCAGATACGACCTAGCCAAGACGTGCACAGAATACACGCTCTAGCCCAACTCGTACATGCACACACTATTACACCATCGGTACATGCTCAAGATTATCTAACAATCTTCCCTTAATCTTGACTTGTCATCTTCTTTATGCTTCTTTTCATGTTGACTCGTTGTAGATCATCCTTTGTCGCTCATCCGCTCGCATCATGACAAGTCAAATTGACGATCTTGATTGCTCGCAATAATCTCCCCTTCAATTTCGACTTGGCGAATTTACGGACCACCTCAAATATGCCTTGCACTACCCAACCTTGCTAGTATCCTATGGAACATCTCACCCGGTGAACTTCACCATCCACCCTAGCGAGATACATGCCGACTCCTTGTGAATCGCACCACCCTGTGCATTACACCATGCACTCCAGCCTCATGTAGAGACATGGCCTCATTGAAGAGACTCACCTTCACTGGTTTACCGCCCCCACATAGTTGAACTTGATTCTCTCGTCGAGACACATAGACGACCTGGATGCGCTTCATCTTCAACGCCTTCTCACAGAAACAAGCACTTGGACATGACGACGATGACGACGACTCACTGACACGACCATGCTAATCCGCACGACTCCTTGACTCTAACTCCCGGATGACGATCTTGACGACTTGCTGGCACCGCATCACCGCACCACCGCCCCCGTCAACAATCTCCATCCACCGCCTTGCCAACGACATCCCGCCGTCTTTCTCCATGTCGCTCCGCCGAAAGACAATCTCCCAATCCTCCTCATCGCTGTAGCACCCAGCGACCATATCGCCCGCCCCAAGGCGCTAGTCGGGTCGCTACCCCGGGGCAAGCGCGGCTTCAAATCCTAAACCTTGCTCTAGATACCAATTGTTGGAACTCGCCCATAGGATCGATCACATCAAATCACAATGAACACGCACGCGCAAAACTTTTATAGCCAAGGGCTCTTGTTGTGCCCTTTGTTTCTCCTCTTTTTATTTTTTGTTTTCTTGCACACGATGATCCAAAAGACTCACAGCCTGGTTGTGTATATATACACAACCAACGCAGCCGACCTTAGACAAAGCCTAAACCTACACGGACACGCCACAAGTACAGATCTTTTTTTTTTTGAGCATCAGTACAAACACAAGCGCTTATATACACGCGCATACACTCACCTTTATGAACGCACACACGCACACCCTACCCCTATGAGTACCTCCGAAAGACTGAGCCAGCACATCATCTTGAGATTTACGAAGTCGCCGTAGGCGCCTCGTCGTCGACGGAAACGTCTCCTCCCACTAAAAACGCATCGCCGAAAATCTTGAAATAAATCCAGAAATAATGCGAGCACCAGGATTTAAACCCTGGTGGGTTAGGGATACCACTGTCCACCTAACCATCTCAACAACAGGTTAAACACAACCTGCTACATATTGGCATGCAAGACAGACTCTAACATAGACTCCTAATGCTAGGAAACTCCTAATTAATCACCAGCTATACGTTGATCACCGGTGTACTAATCAGACACGACCTAGCCAAGACGTGCACAGAATACACGCTCTAGCCCAACTCGTACATGCACACACTATTACACCATCGGTACATGCACTACAAACTCAAGATTATCTAACACGGATAAGAACAATTGTAGATTTGTACCCTGACCACCAGGTTTTATCGTATCCCTCGAAGATACTTTCTCTGTTTCATAATGTAAGACACTTTTTAACACTATTCCATAATGTAAGACTTATATAACGGAAACATGTTTCCACAACAAAGGGAAAACAGATGGGAAAAGATGCGTTAACCTATCCCTCGCTAGATAGGGAAAGTCCATTGTAGTTCTCTCGGACGGCATGCTCGAGATCTGTTGCAACGACGACGGCGTGAGAGGCTAAACGACGATCGGAGGGGCGTGATGGTGGGCTGAGCTGGTGGTTGTCCATGTTGGGGACGGGCTTGATGATGCCAGGGTCGTGTGGCGGGAGAGAGATGGAGGAGGAGCAAAAAAGAGTATCCCACTGACAAGTGGGTCCCACAAGGAAGAAAATTGGTATTCAGAGAATTTGACATTGCATGAGTGCTCTATAAAGTCTCTAAAGAATTATGAAGGGCTCTCAGAAATAGTTTCAGAGGCTGCCGTTGAAGAATTTCGTGGAGTTCTCTGAGCGCCTGCTTTGAAGAATAGCTAGGATGTAGCATAATCAGAAACTAATCATGTTTTCGAAATTGAAAAAAAAATTGGTTGTACTCACGAAAGCAGTTTCACTTATACTCCCTCTATTCCTAAATATAAGTCTTTCTAGAGCTTTCAATATGGACTACATACAGATGTATACAAACGTAGTTTAGAGTGCAAATTCACCCGTTTTGCTTCGTATGTAGTTCATATTGAAATCTTTAAAAAGACTTATATTTAGGAACTGGGGGAGTATTTAGAAAAAGGGTAAACAAATATACAACAGGAAACTGAATATGAATTTGTTTATTCAGTTTCCGGTTATTTTTTGGCTCCTGGTTTTTATGAGCTAAGCTACAAGCTTTACAAGAACTAGGTTTGCTCGGGAGTCCTCACATAATGAAGTGTATATTCAACGCAGGTTAAAGATAGATAACCTGAGCGAACTAAGAATAACTTAGCTGGTTACATTCCTTGTGGCTAAATTAGCCCACCGGGGTTTAAGTCCTAGAATCGGCACGTGTGCTTGCATATTTTCTGGATTTATTTCAGGTTCTTCAGTGTTATTCTTTCAGTGGTATGGCGTGCCCGTTAACAATGAGGCATTTGTGGCGAGTTCATCAATCTTAAGATTTGCCAACTAAATCTCTCGAAGGTGCTTATAAAGGTAGGGAGTGCGTGCATGTGTTTATAGGGGTCTATGTGCGTATATGTGAGCATCTGCATTTGTATTGTATTTTAAAAATAGCCATAATATGATAAAATATACTATTTAAGTCTGGATTTTGTTATAAAATAGCTAAATGTATGAAGATAGGGCATAAGGTTTGCTTGAAACAAATAGCCCAACCCCCCCCCCCCCCCCCCACCCCTCTCTAGAAGAAAGTTCCAGCGTCATCAAGGCATCTCCGATATTGACCCGTAAATTTCCTCCCGCATCCATCCGCAGACAGGGGGACCAGCCTACGGATATGGAAGCCAGCCATCCAATGCTATCATGTATATATCCGTCAGTAAAGGGCAATTTGAAATTCAAATAAAGTCTGATTCATAGCGCGCATTGGATCACACTAGCGCTGGATCACATTGCCCTATCACAACTGAAAAGAGGCAAGTATGCTTAGTTTTTATATGCCTGGTCATAAAAGAGTATCAGTCTGGCAGTCCCTACAAAAAAAATAGATTTTCTGCCCTGCCGGTCCAGTAATATGAGCCTACGCGTTCAAGGTGTCATCGCCGCCACATAGGCAACCTCCGTCTCTGCCTCCTTGTCCGCCTCCTCCTCCTCCTCCTCCTCCTCCTCCTCCTCCTTGTCCACCACCTCCAACTGATCTTTCTGCAGCTACAACATCTTGTAGCATACGGACTTGCACGATCATTCTTGCATCAGCATCCAAAGACTCCAAATTCAAGGACAACATTTTGGCGTCCAGCACATCGGGTGTGATTTCAGCTTCTTTTCTTCGAGCATTGCCTTCTTCTCCTCGAGCATGGCCTTCTTCTTTTCGATCATGGCTCTCTTCTCATAAAGTTTGAGCTTCTTCTTGGTCCCTGAGGGAGTCCTGGATTAGGGGGTGTTCGGATAGCCGGACTATACCTTCAGCCGGACTCCTGGACTATGAAGATACAAGATTGAAGACTCTGTCCCGTGTCCGGAAGGGACTTTCCTTGGCGTGGAAGGCAAGCTTGGCGATACAGATATGAAGATCTCCTACCATTGTAACTGACTTTGTGTAACCCTAACCCTCTCCGGTGTCTATATAAACCGGAGGGTTTTAGTCTGTAGGACAACGTACACATCAACAATCATACCATAGGCTAGCTTCTAGGGTTTAGCCTCCTTGATCTCGTGGTAGATCTACTCTTGTACTACCCATATCATCAATATTAATCAAGCAGGACGTAGGGTTTTAGCTCCATCGAGAGGGCCCAAACCTGGGTAAAACTTCGTGTCCCTTGCCTCCTGTTACCATCCGGCCTAGACGCACAGTTCGGGACCCCCTACCCGAGATCCGCCGGTTTTGACACCGACATTGGTGCTTTCATTGAGAGTTCCTCTATGTCGTCGCCGTCAGGCTCGATGGCTCCTACGATCATCAATAGTGATGCAGTCCAGGGTGAGACCTTCCTCCCCGGACAGATCTTCGCCTTCGGCAGCTTCGCACTGCGGGCCAATTCTCTTGGCCGCCTGGAGCAGATCGAAAGCTACGCCCCTGGCCGTCAGGTCAGATTTGGAAGTTTAAACCACACTGCTGACACCCGCGGAGACTTGATCTCCGACGGATTCGAGCCACTGCCGAGTGTGCCGCTCTGTCACGACGAGCATGATTTAGCTCTGCCGCCGAACAGTGCCCTGGAGGCCGCACCCGCGTCAGCTCCGACCCTTAATTCGGAGCCAACTGTGCCGATCAAGGATGGGCGGTTGGACGCCACCTCGGGGGCTGCGATCTTAACGGCGATTGAGCCGAACACCAGCCCCGCACTCCACGAAACTCATGATTCCAAGGATCCAGACTCCTCTCCGGACTCCGAACCATTCGCGCCTCTGCCGATCGAATCCGATTGGGCGCCGATCATGGAGTTTACTGCCACGGACATCTTTCAGCACCCGCCCTTCGGCGATATTATGAAATCACTAAAGTCTCTCTCTTTATCAGGAGAGCCCTGGCCGGACTACGGTCAGCGAGATTGGGATAGTGACGATGAAGAAATTCAAAGCCCACCCACCACCCACTTTGTAGCCACCGTCGACGATTTAACCGACATGCTCGACCTCGACTCCGAAGACATCGACAGTATGGATGCCAATGAAGAACCAGCGCCTATTGGTCCCTGGAACGCCACCTCGTCATATGACGTATACATGGTGGACACACCAAAAGATGATGACGAGGAGCGGAAGGACGCACCGAAGGCTTGTTCCCTCGAAAAGCAGTCAAAGCGGTGACGCAAGCGCCGCCCCAAATCCCGCCCCGACAGAAATAGCGATCACACAGGTCCAGCGCTGGAGCAGGGCGAACCGCTGCCGGACAACGGCAATCCGGATAATCAAACCGAACAAACAAATCCTATCAAGGATCATGGTCCGGACGACATAACGCTGGACAGGCACCCGGAGCAGCAAACTGCCCGTAAAAGGCTTGTTGCCATCGCGAGGAGTCTGAGAAAGCAGAAGCAAAGGCTCAAGGCCGCGCAGGACACACTCCAAATCAGATGGAGTAAAATACTCAACACGGCAGCAAGGTACGGCGACAATCGCCCCTACAAGAGCTACCCAAAGCGGAAGCTGCTACCCGAATTTGATGAGGAGGCCTCAGACCCCCCACAACCAAATATCAAAGCAGCCACCTGGTCGGATGGACGACCCCTCTACCAACACAGAGCGGCATACAATGCCGCTCACCATACAACACGCAACCAATGCGAGGGCTCGCACCCAAAGGACGGTGCAACAAGATCCATCTATGGACCACGCAAGCGCGCCCCAGCATACAATGCAACACAACAAACATCCGAGCAACGTGGTACACCCAGCTACAGGGGTGCCGCACACCCCCTATGTTTCACCGATGAGGTGCTGGACCACGAATTTCCAAAGGGATTCAAGCCCGTAAACATAGAGGCATACAACGGAACAACAGACCCTGGGGTCTGGATTGAGGACTACATCCTTCATATCCATATGGCTCGAGGAGATGATCTCCACGCCATCAAGTACCTACCCCTCAAGCTCAAAGGGCCAGCTCGTCACTGGCTCAAGGGCCTCCCCGAAAGCTCCATTGGAAGTTGGGAAGAGCTCGAAGACGCCTTTCAGGCAAATTTTCAAGGGACCTATGTCCGACCTCCGGATGCGGACGATTTGAGTCATATAACTCAACAGCCCGGAGAGTCAGCCCGAAAGCTTTGGAACAGGTTTCTAATAAAAAGAACCAGATTGTCGACTGTCCGGACGCTGAAGCCTTAGCGGCTTTCAAGCATAGCGTCCGTGACGAATGGCTCGCCAGACAGCTCGGCCAAAATAAGCCAAGAACGATGGCCGCATTAACAAACCTCATGACCCGCTTTTGCGCGGGAGAGGACAGCTGGCTAGCCAGATGCAGCATCGGCAACCCCAGTACATCTGAAGTTAGAGATGGAAACGGGAAATCACGGCGCAACAGCAATAACAAACGCCGGAATAAAAAAGATAGCACGAAGGGCACGGCAGTAAATTCGGATTCAAAAGCTCTCGGCTAGGACAAAAGCCGCCCCCTAAAGGCACCAGGGATGAATTGTCCAGCCTCAACAAAATTCTGGACCAAGTATGTCAGATTCATAGTACCCCTGGTAAACCTACTAATCATACCCACAGAGAATGTTGGGTCTTCAAGCAGTCCGGAAAGCTCAACGCCGAACACAAGGGGGAGGATACACCAAGTGAAGACGAGGATGAGCCCCCCGAGCAAGACACGGGGGAACAAAAGCAATTTCCACCAGAAGTCAAAATAGTAAACACGTTACACGTAATCATGGGAAAAAACAAGGCGGCACTCCCAGGAAAGTATACCCAAGTGCCTGTCACCACGAAGTCCTGCCCACTGGTCATCTCAACCGATCACTTTCGACCATCGCGATTACTCAGTAAGTATCTGACACCCAGGACGGGCTGCCCTGGTATTAGACCCAGTAATTGGCGGATATCACTTCACAAGGGTCTTGATGGACGGCGGCAGTAGCCTAAACCTAATATATCAGGATATAATCCGCGGGATGGGGTTAGACCCAACACAAATTCGCCATAGCAATACTACCTTTAAAGGAGTAACGCCAGGCCCAGGGGCTCGTTTTACGGGCTCCCTCCTACTACAAGATACATTCGGCTCACCCGATAACTTTCGTCGCGAGCATTTAACTTTCCACATCGCTCCGTTTCAAAGTGGCTATCTAGCACTACTCGGACGTGAAGCTTTCGCTCGCTTTAACGCAATACCACACTAAGCCTCCCTCACACTCAAGATGCCCGGTCCACGTAGCTTCATTACAGTGCACGGAAATATCAAGCGATCTCTACGCGCCGAAGAGAGTGAGGCTGCCCTGGCCGCTACACACTAAAGGCGCCCGGACAAGCGAAAGCATCCAATAGGTCGTCAAGACCTCAGATACAACTAATCAAGTCCGGCGCCGCTATTTATACGGAAATAAGTGGTCACACCCCTATTTGTCAATACAAGGGGCTCAACGCGCGCAGACAAGTGACAATTTCTTATCATCTTGAATTATACATGGTTTCTTTAAAAACTATCCTTTTGCACGACAACTTTTTTCACTTAACTTCCTCTCTTTCACAGACGATCATCGTGCTACACCCGTTCAGGATACGGCACAACGGAGACATAGGCGCAGATGTGCAGCAGGGACCCGCTCAAAGGATTCTTTTTAGATTAAGACCCTGCGTAAACCTTTTTTACTGTCTCTTGTTGATACATATCCACCGTTGAGAAGGATGCTGACGTCTTGGCATGTGGCCACGCCAGAACAATGCACGTACCTGGACACACGGGGCTTCTTACAAAGGCCACTATTTAGGCCCGGTTTATACCACAAAGACCGAATACCTTAGGGAGTGTTCGGCGTCTCGAGTTTGGCCCTATATATGCATCAGCTCCTAATCATTGTCTTTGGTCAAATGTTGGGTTTGCCCGGCTCCTGTGTTTTGGTGCCTTATGTTCCGCCTTGCCGGCTAAGGTAGCACCAGGAGAACTACTGCGATTGTGCCCTGGTTCATCCGGACGAGCACCTCAGTAGAGAAAGCCGAAAACTGACTGTCATGATATAGCGTGAGACTGATCAACCACTCAATGACCTGTGGGAATGTTAGAATTCCTCCGCCTTAACGAAGGGACGTTTCCCGGCCAGGCATGTACGCACCCCAAGATCGGGAGAGTGCGGAGCCACCAGGGGCTATCTAGTAGCCCCACTGTCAAACTCCTATGGCTAAGTGAAAGTGCTAAAGCATCATAGTCCGGTTGCCTCGCTCGCTCCGCTATCACCTCCTTAATAAGACCAAGACGTTGGGTTAAGTGTGAATGCGTGTTTTTGTGAGCACCTCCGCATTATATGCGTGAGGGTTGAAGCCGACGGCTGCAACCTTTCAGGTTATACACATGTATACATAAACGGCTGCCCAGGAGGCATCATATTACTTTCAGGCAAAAGTATAAAAATAGCCTTATAAAAATTTATAAAAGCATTTCTCTTACAATGAGATTACATATCACTCAAACATAATATTTTTTGAGCACTGGGTCTCTATCAAACGGGCACCCTCAAGAACTTCTCCAAAGTAGTGCTCGGCAGCCTTTCGACCTATAGCAGAATCCCGCGCTGCAACATTGGTAGCATCCATCTCCGCCCAATATGCCTTAACACGGGCAAAGGCCATCCGTGCGCCCTCTATGCACGCCGACCTCCTCATCACATCAATACGCGGCACCACGTCAAGGACCTGCTGCACCAAGCTGAAATAGCTGTTCGGTTTTGGCCTTCCTGGCCATAGCTGATCCACAACAGACCTCATAGAGAGTCCGGACAACCTATTTAGTTCGGCCCACTCGGCTAATTGGTCAGTCAATGAAAGTGGACGCTCGGGAGAATGGAATTGCCTCCAAAACAGCTGGTCTACTCCATGGTCCGTCTGACCCTGGAAGTACTTGGCCGCATCGGCAGCGCTCGCCGCCAAATCCATATACACATCCTCCGAACTCCACAACTGATCCAGAGGGGCATACCGTGGATCTCCGAATTTCCTCCGCAACATAAAGGATTTCCCAGCTACAATATCCCCGGCTTCCCGCAGCTCCTCCTTCTTTGCCCTCATAGCAGAGCGGAGATCCTTTTTCGTCGCAGCAGCCTTCTCAATGTCCGATGCCTTCGCTTGGTTTTCCTTTTCAAGAACCCGGCAATGGTTGGCGGCGGCTTTTAATTCTATAGCCATCTTGGCCATCTTGTCTCGGGTCTCACCATGCGCGGCCCTCTCGGCTTGCAACTCTTCGGCCGCCTTCACAGCAGCCACATTACCTAACCTCGCTTGTTCCTTGGCTTGGGCAAGTTCTGCCCGCAAGGCTTCAACAGTGGCGCTCCATCTGCAGTCACAACATATTTAAGATATTGGCATCATGCTGCTCTTCCTATGTGGCGTTTACCAGATATTAACACTTACCCTGTGCCTCGTCAAGCCTTTTGTTAACAAGCTCGATGTCGGCGTCTGCCGCATCCAACTGCCGTTCTAAATGGGCAAACTCGCTAGTCCGGCTAGCCACCGGAGCTTCCATCACCTACACATAAAAGGCAGTATGGTTATTTCCTGGGAATATGATCCTCTGTTCGTCGTCGTTTACGACGACAACCAGAGTCTCAGGGGCTACTATCTACACAGGGCACACCTAGCATGTGCAGGATTATCATACATTCTTTTACGTACCTCAAAGCCTGTCAGTAGACTCATAAAAGCTTCATGCAATCCGCTTTCGGCGGACAATATTCTCTCCATCGCCATATTCATCATCACACGGTGTTCATCTAAGATGGCCGCTCGCCCCACCAACTCCCTCAGAACATCCGATCGCACACTAGACGGGGCCGGACTCTTTTGTCTGCTCCCTTCGGGAGCCGGACACTGGGAGCTTCGGGGGTCAATGGGATTATCTTCTGGCCTCACCGGACTCGGAGAGGCCCTCCGCGACGACACTTCAGGGTCGCCCGCTTCTGGAGCGGAGTAGTCCGGAGGAGGCGTTTCACTCTCCATCATCTCTGGAAGAAGATCCCCCGAAGATTAGCTCATTTGAGAGGGGCTAAGGCCCGAACTACAAAATATATGCGGTGGTTATTTTCTCAGAAGAAAAAGATGGCATATCGGTACTATCAAAGGTATTTCGGGTCACTTACGACTCATGGGAGAAATTGATCCCCCCGCGGACTTTGTGCGGCAACAGCGCCCCCCAAGGTGGGACCCTCTGTGGGAGACTTCTTCTCCCGTTTGGAAGCTTCGGCTTCCGAATCCCCGGGCGCAGTCCTTTTCGTCTTCTGGTCGCCTTTCCTCATGGAGGCACTCGCTCCCTCGGCTAGAATGGGCAGCGTTGGGGGCCCGCGTCCGCCTGCATTATCCTCCACAGTATCTTCCTTCAAGGGCTCCGGGCAAGGTGCGGTCTGGAGCATCTTTTCCAATACCGGATTTTCCAAACCCTCAGGGAGGGGGGCCGAACACCGAATCAACTTTGCCTTCGTTAACCAGTCCTGGTCAAAAAGCGAACTCTCAGAAATAACTTCATAACAAAGTAGAGATAGTATGTTCGGCCGGAAGATGCCTTACCTGTTCGGCGGCGCGGTTACTACTCAGACCCACGTCCTCGGTGATTTCCGGACACTCCATCTGAGGTCCGAAGAATGACTTGTACATCTCCTCGTGCGTCAGGCCGAGAAAATTTTGAATAGCACGCGGTCCCTCGGGATTAAACTCCCACAGGTGAAGAGGCCGGCGTTTGCAAGGCTGGACTTGACGAACCAGCATAACCTGTATCACCGCAACCAAACTGAAATCTCCATTGAAGAGATCTCGAATGCGGCCTTGCAGTATAGGCACGTCCTTGACTGGACCCCAGCTCAGACCTCTACTGATCCACGACATCAGCTGTGGTGGGGGGCCCGAGAAGAACATAGGGGGGCCACCCACTTGGCACTTCTAGGAGCCGTGAT
Source organism: Triticum monococcum (assembly GCA_034509565.1). Taxonomy (NCBI): domain Eukaryota; kingdom Viridiplantae; phylum Streptophyta; class Magnoliopsida; order Poales; family Poaceae; genus Triticum; species Triticum monococcum. The sequence continues at coordinate 37,243,078 of CM067842.1, forward strand.
GTAGAACCACTCCTGTTGCCACAATTCAGACACCTCTGGGATGGAACCTTTGGGCCACGGAGCTCCCGTCATCTTGCGTATTGAGGCACCTCCACACGCTGCATGTTGCCCCTCGACCAGCTTCGGCTTCACTTCAAAGGTCTTGAGCCATAGGCCAAAGTGGGGGGTAACCCGGAGGAAGGCCTCGCACACGACAATAAATGTCGTGATATGAAGAAAGGAGTCCGGAGCTAGATCATGAAAATCTAGCCCGTAGTAAAACATCAAACCCCTGACGAAAGGATCCAGGGCAAGGCCTAGACCTCGGAGGAAGTGGGAAACGAACACGACGTTCTCGTTGGGTTCGGGGGTGGGGACGACCTGCCCTCGGGGAGGCAGCCGATGCAAAATCTCAGCGGTCAGATATCTGGTCTCCCTCAACTTCTTGATGTCTTCTTCCGTGACGGAGGAAGGCATCCATCGGCCTTGAAGGCTAGATCCGGACATGACTGAAGGTTCGGGGCGCCTGACCTAAACTTCGGGCGTTTGAGCTTGAGGTGGGGGAAGGATTCGATTGAGTACGGGAGGGAAAAATAAAAGCCTTGTCCCCTTTATAAAGAGGGTGAATATCAAGCGTCCTCTCCGTGTCCGTTTGGACTTGCCTATAATCTAGGAGTCCTAGAAGCGGTTGGGTTACCCACGCCCGTATTGATGAGAATCCCGGGATAAGGGGACACGATCTCTGCTTTAACAAGACGTGCCAAGGAAACTGCCTCGCATGACGCGCTGAGGTGGGATAATGAAATGACTCGGATAAAGGCTTGGTCGTGGTGTGACACGCTACAGAATACGTTAGCAGATTAGATTGGTGTAAGTATTATTATCTCTATGGCAATATGTGGAAATTTATTTTGTAGAGCCGGACACTATCTTCGTGTTCAAAATCTTCTATGAAGTACTTGGAGGAGGAACCCGCCTTGCAATGCCGAAGACAATCTACGCGCCGGACTCGTCGTCATTGAAGCCTGGTTCAGGGGCTACTAAAGGAGTCCTGGATTAGGCGGTGTTCGGATAGCCGGACTATACCTTCAGCCGGACTCCTGGACTATGAAGATACAAGATTGAAGACTCCGTCCCGTGTCCGGAAGGGACTTTCTTTGGCGTGGAAGGCAAGCTTGGCGATACGGATATGAAGATCTCCTACCATTGTAACCGACTCTGTGTAACCCTAACCCTCTCTGGTGTCTATATAAACCGGAGGGTTTTAGTCCGTAGGACAACGTACACATCAACAATCATACCATAGGCTAGCTTCTAGGGTTTAGCCTCCTCGATCTCGTTGTAGATCTACTCTTGTACTACTCATATCATCAATATTAATCAAGCAGGACGTAGGGTTTTACCTCCATCGAGAGGGCCCGAACCTGGGTAAAACTTTGTGTCCCTTGCCTCCTGTTACCATCTGGCCTAGACGCACAGTTCGGGACCCCCTACCCGAGATCCGCCGGTTTTGACACCGACAGTCCCCTCCATCAAAAGTTTGAAACTCTTCGCCTTTTTTCCTCCTTGATGTCCGTGAGCTTGACGTATGCCTCCTTCTTCGACAAGATGTCCTTTAACCTCTCAGCCACCTTGGCCGCTGCACTTTCTCACTTTGCCCTCTCCTCCTCCCACTTATCTCGCAGAACTCTCTTCTAACCTTCTTGGGCAGTTCTTTTCTTGGGTCGGTTGGGTTACCGATTTCTTTCTCAGTGGCTTGTGTGGTGGTCTTGGCTATCTATAGGTTCCACTTCAGTTTCGCAGTCAACTTCAGCCAACAAAGCATGATGGTGAAGTTTTTTCTCCAACTTCTTGAACGCCGTACATGCACAAGGCTCAAAATAAAACATTGTCAACAATGTGTATCCGTCTAGTGACCAACAGAACTATACATATCCTACTAGAGATAAACAAAAATACGCATATCCGGTCAAATGAACTTACTTGCTCGGTGATTTTCGCATTACTAGGCTAGCGTGCGATGAGATGCACCCAGTGGCCGCAGTACTTCGACACGGTTTCTTGGATTACCATTGATTGTTGAGGGACTTTGATTCACGGTTGTAGATTACCACGTCGGAGTAGAGCGTGAAATACTTGTGTTCATGGAACCATGTGTGACTGTTAGCCCAAAAAGTTGTGCCCTTTTGCTCTATGTCATGGATTGGATCGAGACTAGTGGCCAACCATGCATCACACAATAACTCGTCCCCCTGCATGTTGAAGTTTTCTCTTGTACCCCTCTTCTTCGGATCGTCGAAAAAATCATACGGATCATCTCCTCCTCATCATCGACGTTGTCCTCCTCCTCCTCCTCCTCCTGCTGTTGTCCGGGGCCCCAATGCTGCTGTTGTGTGCCAGTGCCGATCTGGGTGTAGGACTGCTTGTTGGGGAACGTAGTAATTTCAAAAAAAATTCATACGCACATGCAAGATCATGGTGATGCATAGCAACGAGAGGGGAGAGAGTCGTCCACGTACCCTCGTAGACCGTAAGCGGAGGCGCTATGAGAACACGGTTGATGTAGTCATACGTCTTCACGATCCGACCGATCCAAGTACCGAACGTACGGCACCTCCGAGTTCAGCACACGTTCAGCTCGGTGACGTCCCACGAACTCCGATCCAGCAGAGCTTCGAGGGAGAGTTCCGTCAGCACGACGGCGTGATGACGGTGATGATGATGGCACCTTTGAGTTCAGCACACGTTCAGCTCGGTGACATCCCACGAACTCCGATCCAACAAAGCTTCGAGGGAGAGTTCCGTCAACACGACGGCGTGTTGACGGTGATGATGATGCTACCGACGCAGGGCTCCGCCTAAGCACCACTACAATATGACTGAGGTGGACTATGGTGGAGGGGGGCACCGCACACGGCTAAAAGATCAACTGATCAACTTGTGTTTCTTGGGGTGCCCCTGCCCCCGTATATAAAGGAGCAAGGGGAGAGGCCGGCCGACCCTAGCAGGGCGCGCTAGGAGGAGTCCTACTCCCACCGGGAGTAGGATTCCCCCCTTTCCTAGTTGGACTAGGAGTTAAGGAAGGGGGAGAGAGGGAGGAAGGAAAGGGGGGCGCCGCCCCCCCCCCCTCCTAGTCCAATTCGAACCAGAGGGAGAGGGGGCGCGCGGCCTGCCATGATCTTCTCTCTCTCTCTCTCTCTCCACTATGGCCCAATAAGGCCCATACATTTACCAGGGGGTTCCGGTAACCTCCCGGTACTCTGGTAAAATCCCGATTTCACCCGAAACTATTCCGATGTCCAAATATAGGCTTCCAATATATCGATCTTTATGTCTCGACCATTTCGAGACTCCTCGTCGTGTCCCTGATCATATCCGGCACTCCGAACTACCTTCGGTCAATCAAATCACATAAACTCATATTACCGATCATCACCAAACTTTAAGCGTGCGGACCATACGGGTTCGAGAACTATGTTGACATGACCGAGACTCGTCTCTGGTCAATAACCAATAGTGGAACCTGGATGCTCTTATTGGCTCCTACATATTCTACGAAGATCTTTATTGGTCAAACCGCATAACGGTATACGTTGTTCCCTTTTTCATCGGTATGTTACTTGCCTGAGATTCGATCGTTGGTATCTCAATACCTAGTTCAATATCATTACCGGCAAGTCTCTTTACTCGTTTCGTAATGCTACATCCCGTAACTAACTCATTAGCTACATTGCTTGCAAGGTTTATAGTGATGTACATTACCGAGAGGGCCCAGAGATACCTCTCCGACAATCGGAGCGACAAATCCTAATCTTGATCCATGCCAACTCAACAAACACCATCGGAGACACCTGTAGAGCACCTTTATAATCACCCAGTTACGTTGTGACGTTTGGTAGCACACAAAGTGTTCCTCCGGTATTCGGGAGTTGCATGATCTCATAGTCATAGAAACATGTATTGTTATGGAGAAAGCAATAGCAACAAACCAAACGATCATCGTGCTAAGCTAACGGATGGGTCAAGTCAATCGCATCATTCTCTAATGACGTGATCCCTTTAATCAAATGACAACTCATGTCTATGGTTAGGAAACATAACCATCATTGATTCAACGAGTAGTCAAGTAGAGGCAAACTAGTGACACTCGGTTTGTCTATGTATTCACACATGTACTAAGTTTCTGGTTAATACAATTCTAGCATGAATAATACACATTTATCATGATATAAGGAAATATAAATAACAACTTTATTATTGCCTCTAGGGTATATTTCCTTCACTGTTGCGTGCCCGGCTGGGTGTAGCCCTGCTGCGTGTGGGTATAGTTGCCGAACTGGGTGGGATCCGAGTCTTCCACCTGCCCGTCCTCATAGTCACCTCCTCCTTCGCCTCCGTCATGGATGATGTCGAACATCTCCCTCTCCCCGTCTTCGTACACCTTCTCCCCCACTTTAGGTATAGCATTGAACAGCATGCAGGCACCCATCTGCTCCCGAGTTGTTTGGTGGTGTTGAAGTATGGAGCCTTGTGATACTCCGGCCATGGCGGCATCTGTATGGTGGGCTGCACCATAGGGGCACCGCGGCCCAGGCCGCGACCTCCACCACGTCCGCCACCATCATGCCCTCCGTCGGCTTTCTGCTTCTTGAGTGTTTCCTCTTTGTGACCTTCGCTCTAATGTGGCGTTTTTGCCGTGTCGCGAGTTCATCTTCCGGGCGAGTGTGATGCTCGGATCCTTCACCACCTCCATCTCCAATAGGTTCTCCTCCGGTTCCATGCGTCTATGGTGGGAGGGAAGAAGAGAGTGGGAGAAAAGGGCAGGAATTGGGTGGAGAGTGGAGGGATGGAAGAAGAGAGTGGGGATTTTGGTGAGAAGACAGTACGGGTAGGTACAAAAGCATGGGCTCGGCCTTCCTTCTTGGTGGGACAGGGGTGTCGTCTTCCGACATGTCTCGTGTCCGGATTCAGATAAAGCCCCCAACTTTGGTTTCGGTTTGTGGAAAAATTATGGTCTGATTGTTCTGCGGACGGATGAAACTCGGTGTTGGATGAATTCCGGGGTCTGGACAGCTACGTCCAGACGGATGCTATCGGGTTGAGGGTCGCCGTTGAAGATTCCCTCATGCACTAGGACACCTTTTTGTTTTGAGGGCGATGCACTAGGACACCTACAATCCTACACTCCCTCACTCAGCACAACTTTCCAGCCAACTAGACCACGTGAAGGAGAAGCCTTGTTCGTTAGCGAAAAAGCCACTTGACTTTGTTTGGCTTTTTAAAATCAACTTTTTTTAGGAGTAAAGCATAAGCCATTTTAAAATCAACTTCGGAAATAGCTTCTTCCTATGCATCTCATGGATCATGTTATGAAGGATGGATCAGTACACCATCCTTAATGTATCTGCCGTTTTGCCATGGTGTAGTACCTACGTACCTTTGAGCTAGGGATGCAAGTGTATGCCCTAAAACAAGCAAATTAGTTCATTCCGGCTGTAAGATTAATTCTAAATATATACTACTCCTATGATATTGCCTGCAAACCCGCCCGTCCTGCATCCCTACTTTGAGCCAGTCATGCAATCCGATTTGTGATGAACTTTCAAAAATTTAAAATCAACATATACTAGTAAGCTTGTCGGCATGTAGTGTCGTTGTACTTATCTTTGTTGCATCCGCTGCGTTGGGCAAGAGTGTGATTATCCTAAAGTTGAGGCCCACACATGTCTGCTACTCCTACTATATATCTATCGATCGTGCAATAATCAATCCGACACAGCATCAAAATCAGAAGCTAGCTACAGTAGCTACCATGGCGGCGGCTGCTCTCCCCGCGCTCTGCACTGCTCCCAAACCCCTGGCCTTATCGTTGCCTCGCTCCACACCGATCAACCTCCGCCGCTCAAAGATGGTAGGCAGCCCCGCCCGTTCCGTGAAGGCAGCGACCACCACGTCGACGCCAGTCGAGGAGGAAGCAGCTGCTGGGGTCGACGGCGGCGGCACAAAGCTGTCTGCTTGGACAAGCGTCCGGCAAGAGCGCTGGGAAGGCGAGTTGGCCGTCGAGGGAGATCTCCCACTCTGGCTGGTACGTATATATACTCCTAGGTTAATTACCTATATGCATATATTCCCGAACCATCCATTAGTTGCTCAAAAATGTACTGTATGTATGTCTGCTGTGTGGGCTAGAACGGCACGTACCTGAGGAACGGCCCAGGGGTGTGGGACGCCGGCGACGTCGCGTTCCACCACCTGTTCGACGGCTACGCGACACTCGTCCGCGTCTCCTTCTCGCATGGCCATGCCACCGGCGCGCACCGGCAGATAGAGTCGGACGCGTACATGGCCGCCAAGAAGCATGGCCGGCCAGTGCTGCGTGAGTTTTCCCAGTGCCCCGAGCCCGGGACCCTGCTCGACCGCGTGCGCGACGCCGTGGGGCTCCTCAGCGGCGCGGCCCTCACCGACAACCCCAACAGCGCCGTGCTGCCGCTCGGCGACGGCCGGGTCATGTGCCTCACCGAGACCACCAAGAGCTCCGTCCTGATAGACCCGCACACGCTCGACACGGTCGGCAAGTTCAAGTTCACGGGAAAAGTCGGCGCCAATGCGATGATACAGTCGGCGCACCCGATTGTGACCGAGTCCGAGTTCTTGACGCTGCTCCCTGACCTTGTCCGGCCAGGCCACCTTTTGGTGAGGATGGAGGCTGGGAGCAACGAGAGGAAGGTCGTAGGGAGGGTGGACTGCCGGGGTGGGCCGACGCCGGGATGGATGCACTCCTTTGCCTTCACGGAGAAGTATGTCGTGGTGCCCGAGATGCAGCTCCGGTACTCGTCGACCAGCCTGCTCAAGTCCGAACTCGCCCGGTTCTACGCCTTCGACTGGCTTCCTGCGTCCGGGAGCTACATGCACGTCATGTGCAGGTCCACCGGCAAAACTGTAAGTAAACCCACATATACCCGGCGGTAGGTGGCCGGGCCGGCCGGGTACGTACGTGTAGGACCGATGTTCATATACAGTACATACATACCGTTGCTCTACTTATGTTTGTTGATTTTCATAGCCCGGTCGGCCGCTGCGTTTGTTCTTGTCCGTGCATGCAGGTGGCGAGCGTTGAGGTGCCACCTTTCATGGCAATCCACTTCATTAATGCGTACGAGGAGGTAGGCGAGGAAGGCCAGGCTGCTCAGGTCATCGTCGATTGCTGCGAGCACTACGGTGACCCTGCAATCATCGAGACGCTTGTCCTCCAGGGACTGAGGTCGTTCAGGGGCACGGACACGCTGCCTGACGCCAGAGTCGGCCGGTTCAGGATACCACTGGACGGCAGCCCCTCCGGCGAGCTCCAGACGGCGCTGGACCCTGAGGAGCACGGCCGAGGGATAGACATGTGCAACATCAACAGGGCGCGCCTCGGGAAGAAGTACCGCTATGCTTACGCCTGCGGCGCACGCCGGCCTTGCAACTTCCCCAACACGCTCACCAAGATCGACCTGGTGCTGCGGAAGGCCATGAGCTGGCACGAGGAGGGCGCCGTGCCATCAGAGCCCTTCTTCGTGGCAAGGCCCGGGGCAACCGACGAAGACGACGGAGTGGTCATGTCTATCGTCAGCGCCGAGGATGGTGGAGGTTTCATGGTGGTGCTCCACGCGGCCACGTTCAAAGAGATTGCGCGCGTCAGGTTCCCATATGGGCTACCCTACGGTTTCCACGGATGCTGGATTCCAGCCAAGAACTGAAGGCAACACAACAAATTCATCCTGCCGATGTGTTTCCCGTTTCTGTTTTTCTTTTTTCTTTTTCAACCAGGCATTGGTCCGTTCCTATTAAGAGAAACACTTGCCAGATGTTGCCGTTCACTGTGGAAGCAATTGCGATGCTTGGTTGCATTGGAGATGGGAGAAGGGAGCGAGAAAGGCGATCCCCCACCTACCAGCAGTAGTGGCGCCGCGGCCGCCATTATTGTCACCACATCCTTATCTCCCCCCGTTTCCCAACCCCCATCCCCACACCCCCGAGAGAACTACTGCATCCCACACCCCACGTCCAGATCCGACGAACTCGATGGTCGGTGGAGTGCGAGGCGGGGCGCGGGCGCGACGTCTGCGACCCGCTCAGGTGGCGGCGCCGCTTCAGCCCCCGCCGCCGGTGGCGACGCTCCCGGAGATCGATGCGTCATCGCCTGAAACGATTGCGGAGATGCGCCGGGTGGGGGAAGCGAGATTCCCAATCCGCTCCAAGTGGCCCGAGATTTTCATGGAGATCCTGCATCCTGCGACATTCGAAGAGCGAGCTCGCTTTGCGGGCGACGACGGCGGGATGGACCACGAGTTCATCTTCTGGGCGATTCAGGAGGCGGAGTCGGCGGATCCAGGGCAGGCGGCGAGATGGGCGCGCTTCAAATCGAGTTCTCCTTCAAGGCTCAACATCCGACCCCCGCCGGTGCTGCAGCTCTCGCGCTCGCCGCCGGAGGCGCTGCCGCCGGGGGCCTTCCTCCCCAGGATTCCTTGAAGCTTCAACAGCCCGGCGCATGGGCTCTGCAGGGTGTCCCCACTCTGCAAGGGCGCAGGAGGATCTAGGGTTCTACCCTAGAGCCTCCGCCATGGCCGGGTGACCGGGGGAAGAAACCCCATTCTAAGGTACATAGAAATTGACCCAATCCTTGTTCTGATGCTGTTAATATTCAATCTGCTTGTCAGTCAATTGGGGATTCCCAGATTTTTCTGAAAAAAGGAGTTCGTAGAGAATTTGTGAATCTGATGCGATTAGAGGGGTTACCCCGTTGAGTACCCAATGTGAAATCTCACCTTCACTACGCTCGTCGTGTTCCGTGATTGATGCACCGACTCCGGTGGTAAGTTCTAACTCTGACGAACTTGCTTGTGCGAGGAGAGCTGGACGGAGTTCAAATCAGCTGACTGCTGTGACCGAACCAAAACCCACCCCGTCGTCGTAAATCACGAGATGTGTGGTTGGGAGGAAAGCGGGTTTTCGTGAGACGCTTTTGGGTCAGGCAAACGGTTCTGGAGAGGAGGTGGCGAACTTTTTCGGCCAGCTCTAGGTTATCCCCTACCCAACCCATAGTCGCCGCGTACATAAACCTAGGCCGCTGCCACGAAACCCTAGATATGCTATCCCCAAATTGTTTTGGGTGAGAAAGGATCTATTCCAATCAAGAAACTTCTCGGTCCAAGATTGCTTCCCGATTTCATCTGTTGGTCCATTTGATCCTATCCCTACCATCTTCAAGATCTCCATTGAAAACCCTAGGTTTCCTAGATCGTTCGCTGAAGTTGTTAAGAAAGGGATGGAAAACCGTGGCCAGATGCCACAGAGGAATCGCCGGCCACCTCCGGGGAAGAAGCCCAATTCCCAGGAGGGGAAATCTGCTCCCGCGGCTACGAGCGCTAAGGGGAAACCGGGTCAGCAGGGGGCGACCAAACTTAAACAGGTGTCCCAAGCCCAGGCTGTTCCTCCGGTTACCACTGCCCCACCCCCTCTCCCTCTGCCAACAGTGGTTCATCCTCTAGATCCTAAATACAAGGAGATGATCTGCTTCAATTGTAGTTGGCCTGGCCACTATGTGGGGAACTGTGTAGAGTCGAAAAAGTGTTTTATCTGTGCTGGGAATCATAATGTGAACAACTGTGCCGCTTGGGCAAAACCTCAACCTGCTGCCACTTATTTTGGTAGTGCTGCTTCTGAATTGGGATTCTATCACATTGAAGTCCCTCTAGCTGTTGAATCTAGTTGGCTAAATTACAAAAATTGTGCTGTTCTTATGGTGGCTAAAGGAGAGGTCTCTGCCTCTGAATTACTGACCCAATTGAATGGAATCTTCTGTAAGAATAAGGAGTGGCCATGGCAAATCAGAGAGTTGGAAAACAAGAAGTTTTTGCTGAGGTTTCCACCTTGGAAAAATGTGGATGAACTGATTGAGTTCCCTCCTTTTGAGCTGCCTGTTGTTGGCGTGTCTGTTAAGATCTGTGAATGGGAAGGTATGTTGGATGAATTTGGGGCACTGACTGAAGCCTGGGTGCAGATTGATGGTATTCCACCCAAGTGGTGTGCATGGAAGGTGTTTGCCCAGATTGCTGCTTGCTTTGGTATCCTTGCGGATGTGGATTGGAATGGTATTTTCAAAAGTTTCTATGAAAAAATTCGAGTTAAAATTGCCTGTAGAGATCCAAGGAAAATTCCCTTTGAGAGATTGGTGAAGATGAAAAAGAAACTTTACTTACTGTTTTTTACAGTAGAAGGGTTTGAGCAGATCGATGAGAATAATGATGGAGATGATGATGACCTAGAGCTGGACAATCTTGCGGGAAATGAGGAAAATAACAATAAAGATACTGAAGAGAAAGAGGGCATGGAAGAAGATGAGGAGGAGGCAATTGATGAGTTGGATAAGGCCAATTTCCCTTCCAAGACTAACAACCGAACCAGCTTGAACAAAAACATATCTCAGGGTACTGCTTCTGCAGTGGAAAAACATCCATTTGACACAGTCAATGACATACAAACTCTGATGTCAGATGACTATGAGAACTTAACACCAGTGAAAGTTTGTGAAGATGAGAGTGATCCAAGTTTGGGGTCTGGAAAAACTAATGTGCTGTCAGTCCATCTGGACTATTGTTCTGAACAACTTAGCAAATTTGAGATGGAGGAATCTTATGGGCAAGAAGATAACATTAATATAGATATGAAATGTTTACCAGAAGATCTAACGATGACAATGAACTCGGTGAAGAGATCCCTACTTGATTCCCTGGAAAAGGAAGATATTATGGTCAAGAAAAAAATCAACAACAAAAACTCACCCACATGGGGACCAGTGCTTGCTGACAAACCAAAGACCAGAACTCATGGGAATATAAAGATCATGGATAAGGAAGCTGCTTATATGAGGAAGAAGAATTTGGAGATTCCGGCCACTTTCAAAGGTAAATCATTTGCCAACATTGACCCTAATGAACTTGCTTCCTATACATCTAAAGTTGACTTGTGCATTGGTAACAATGAGGAGGAACGAAAAGAAATCATTCTTGACATTATTAACAATGAGAAACTTAGATGTTTACAATTTGCTGATGATAATCCGGAGATTGTTCTCCCTGACAACTTAGATCTGATAGAAACGAATGATTATATCTCTAGTTCTGGACAAAAGGACACACCAAATGTTGATTCAGTTGGCACTGATGGCTCAGCTGTGGTTTGTCCTACTCTGAACACCAAGAAAAAGCCTCGTGGGTTATCCCTGAAAGTGCGTTATATCGACTAGAGGGTGGTGAATAGGCGATTTTTATGAAAGTCTTCAAAACGTGGAAGTTTCGAAGACAAACGATAGAAATAAACCTATTACCATGCAGCGGAAGGTAGACTACACTAGGTAAACCATAGTCATGTATTCAATGAAGTGAAAGCACAATGACTAATAGCAGCTAGGTGTTGGAAATATGCCCTAGAGGCAATAATAAATTGGTTATTATTATTATTTCCTTGTTCATGATAATCGTTTATTATCCATGCTAGAATTGTATTGATAGGAAACTCAGATACATGTGTGGATACATAGACAACACCATGTCCCTAGTAAGCCTGTAGTTGACTAGCTCGTTGATCAATAGATGGTTACGGTTTCCTGACCATGGACATTGGATGTTGTTGATAATGGGATCACATCATTAGGAGAATGATGTGATGGACAAGACCCAATCCTAATCCTAGCACAAGATCGTGTAGTTCGTTTTCTAAAGCTTTTCTAATGTCAAGTATCATTTCCTTAGACCATGAGATTGTGCAACTCCCGGATACCGTAGGAGTGCTTTGGGTGTGCCAAACGTCACAACGTAACTGGGTGGCTATAAAGGTACACTGCAGGTATCTCCGAAAGTGTCTATTGGGTGGGCACGAATCGAGAATGGAATTTGTCACTCCGTATAAACGGAGAGGTATCTCTGGGCCCACACAGTAGGACATCATCATAATGTGCACAATGTGATCAAGGAGTTGATCACGGGATGATGTGTTACGTAACGAGTAAAGAGACTTGCCGGTAACGAGATTGAACAAGGTATCGAGATACCGCCGATCGAATCTCGGGCTAGTATCATACCGCTAGACGAAGGGAATTGTATACGGGATTGATTAAGTCCTTGACATCGTGGTTCATCGGATGAGATCATCGTGGAGCATGTGGGAGCCAACATAGGTATCCAGATCCCGCTGTTGGTTATTGACCGGAGAGTTGTCTCGGCCATGTCTGCATGACTCCCGAGCCCATAGGGTCTACACACTTAAGGTTCGATGACGCTAGGGTTATAGGGAATAGATGTACGTGGTTACCAATGTTGTTCGGAGTCCCGGATGAGATCCCAGACGTCACGAGGAGTTCCGGAATAGTCCGGAGGTAAAGATTTATATATGGGAAGTCATCATACGGTCATCGGAATAATTCGGGGGTTACCGGTATTGTACCGGGACCACCGGAGGGGTTCCAGGGGTCCACCTGCCCCGGAGGGCCCTATGGGCTGTATTTGGAGAGGGACCAGCCCCTTAGTGGGCTGGGCGCCTCCCCCCTTAGGGCCCATGCGCCTAGGGTTTGGGGGAACCCTAAAAGGGGGGCGCCCCCCTTGCCTTGGGGGGCAAGGCAACCCCCCTTGGCCGCCGCCCCCTCCTCAGATTGGATCTGAGGGGGCCGGCCCCCCTCTCCCTTGCCCCTATATATATGTGGGGGGTGGGAGGGCAGCCATCAACCCAAGTCTTGGCGCAGCCCTCCCCCTCTCCCAAGTCCTCCTCTTCTCCCGCGGTGCTTGGCGAAGCCCTACAGGATTGCCACGCTCCTCCTTCACCACCATGCTGTCGTGCTGCTACTGGATGGAGTCTTCCCCAACCTCTCCTTCTCCCCTTGCTGGAGGCGTAGGAGACGTCGCCGGGCTGTACGTGTGTTGAACACGGAGGTGCCATCCGTTCGGCACTAGGATCATCGGTGATTTGGATCACGACGAGTACGACTCCATCAACCCCGTTCACTTGAACGCTTCCGCTTAGCGATCTACAAGGGTATGTAGATGCACTCTCCTTCCCCTCGTTGCTAGATTACTCCATAGATTGATCTTGGTGATGCGTAGAAAATTTTGAATTTCTGCTACGTTCCCCAATAGTGGCATCATGAGCTAGGTCTATGCGTAGTTTCTATGCACGAGTAGAACACAAAGTAGTTGTGGGCGTCGATTTTGTCAATTTACTTGCCGTTACTAGTCTTATCTTGATTCGGCGGCATTGTGGGATGAAGCGGCCCGGACCAACCTTACACGTACGCTTATGTGAGACCGGTTCCACCGACTGACATGCACTAGTTGCATAAGGTGGCTGGCGGCTGTCTGTCTCTCCCACTTTAGTCGGGTCGGATTTGATGAACAGGGTCCTTATGAAGGGTAAATAGAAATTGGCAATTCACGTTGTGGTTTTGGCGTAGGTAAGAAACGTTCTTGCTAGCAACCTATAGTAGCCACGGAAAAAAACTTGCAACAACAATTAGAGGACGTCTAACTTGTTTTTGTAGCATATGCCTTGTGATGTGATATGGCCAAAAGGATGTGATGAATGATATATGTGATGTATGAGATTGATCATGTTCTTGTAATAGGAATCACGACTTGCATGTCGATGAGTATGACAACCGGCGGGAGCCATAGGAGTTGTCTTAATTTATTTATGACCTGCGTGTCAACATAAAAGTCATGTAATTACTTTACTTTATTGCTAAAGCGTTGGCCATAGTAGTAGAAGTAATAGATGACGAGACAACTTCAAGAAGACACGATGATGGAGATCATGATGATGGAGATCATGGTGTCATGGCGGTGACAACGATGATCATGGAGCCCCGAAGATGGAGACCAAGAGGAGCAAAATGATATTGGCCATAGCATGTCACTATTTGATTGCATGTGATGTTTATCATGTTTTACATCTTATTTGCTTAGAACGACGGTAGCTTAAATAAGATGATCCCTCACTAAAATTTCAAGAAAGGTGTTCCCCCTAACTGTGCACCGTTGCGAAGGTTCGTTGTTTCGAAGCACCATGTGATGATCGGGTGTGATAGATTCTAACATTCGAATACAACGGGTGTTAACGAGCCTAGCATGTACAGACATGGCCTCGGGACACATGCGGAACACTTAGGTTGACTTGACGAGCCTAGCATGTACAGACATGGCCTCGGAACACGGAAGACCGAAAGGTCGAACATGAGTCGTATAGAAGATACGATCAACATGAAGATGTTCACCGATGATGACTAGTCCGTCTCACGTGATGATCGGACACGGCCTAGTTGACTCGGATCATGTAATCACTTAGATGACTAGAGGGATGTCTATCTGAGTGGGAGTTCATAAGATGAACTTAATTATCCTAAACATAGTCAAAAGGTCTTCGCAAATTATGTCGTAGCTCGCGCTTTAGTTCTACTGTTTAGATATGTTCCTAGAGAAAATTTAGTTGAAAGTTGATAGTAGCAATTATGCGGACTAGGTCCGTAAACTGAGGATTGTCCTCATTGCTTCATAGAAGGCTTATGTCCTTAATGCACCGCTCAGTGTGCTGAACCTCGAACGTTGTCTGTGGATGTTGTGAACATATGACATACACATTTTGATAACTATGTGATAGTTCAGTTAAACGGTTTAGAGTTGAGGCACCGAAGACGTTTTGAAACGTCGCGAAACATATGAGATGTTTCGAGGGCTGAAATTGGGATTTCAGGCTCGTGCCCACGTCAAGAGGTATAAGACCTCCGATGATTTTCTTAGCCTGCAAACTAAGGGAGAAAAGCTCAATTGTTGAGCTTGTGCTCAGATTGTCTGAGTACAACAATCATTTGAATCGAGTGGGAGTTGATCTTCCAGATGAGATAGTGATGTTTCTCCGAACTCATTACCACCAAGCTGCTAGAGCTTCGTGATGAACTATAATATATCAGGGACATATATGATGATCCTTGAGATATTCACGATGTTTGACACCACAAAAGTAGAAATCAAGAAGGAGCATCAATTGTTTATGGTTGGTGAAACCACTAGTTTCAAGAAGGGCAAGGGCAAGAAGGGATACTTCATGAAACGGCAAATCAGCTGCTCCTCTAGTGAAGAAACCCAAGGTTGAACCCAAACCCGAGACTAAGCGCTTCTGTGATAAGGGGAACAGCCACTGGAGCAGAATTACCCTAGATACTTGGTAGATGAGAAGGCTGGCAAGGCCGATAGAAGTATATTGGATATACATTGTGTTAATGTGTACTTTACTAATACTCCTAGTAGCACCATGGTATTAGATACAGGTTCGGTTGCTAAGTGTTAGTAAACTCGAAATAAAAGGCTGCGGAGTAAACAAAGACTAGCTAAAGGTGAGCTGGCGATATGTGTTGGAAGTTTTTCCAAGCTTGATGTGATCAAGCATCGCACGCTCCCTCTACCATCGAGATTGGTGTTTGCGTTAAGCATAGACATGATTGGATTATGTCTATCACAATACGGTTATTCATTTAAGGAGAATAATGGTTACTCTGTTTATTTGAATAATACCTTCAATGGTCTTGCACCTAAAATGAATGGTTTACTGAATCTCGATCGTAGTGATACACATGTTCATGCGAAAAGATATAAGATAGTAATGATAGTACCACCTACTTGTGGCACTGCCATGTAAGTCATATCGGTATAAAACGCATGAAGAAGCTCCATGTTCATGGATCTTTGGGCTCACTCATTTTTGAAAAGTTTGAGACATGCGAACCATGTCTATTGGTGTATATGCATGAAGAAACTCCATGCAAATGGACCGTTTGGAATCACTTGATTTTGGATCACTTGAGACATGCAAATCATACCACATGGGCAAGATGACTGAAAGCCTCATTTTCAGTAAAATGGAACTAGAAAGCAACTTGTTGGAAGTAATACATTTTGATGTGTGCAGTCCAATGAGTGCTGAGGCGTGTAGTGGATATCGTTATTACTTCATAGATGATTTGAGTAGATGTTGAGTACATTTACTTGATGAATCATGAGTCTGAATTATTGAAAGGTTCAATTAATTTCAGGGTGAAGTTGAAAGATCGTCGTGACAAGAGGATAAAATATCTATGATATGATCATAGAGATGAATATCTGAATTACGAGTTTGGCACAGAATTAAGACATTGTGGAAATTGTTTCACAACTAATACAACCTGAAACACCATAGTATGATGGTGTGTCCGAACATCATAACTGCACCCTATTGGATATGATGCATACCATGATGTCTCTTATCGAATTACCACGATAGTTTATGGGTTAGGCATTAGAGACAACCACATTCACTTTAAATAGGGCACCACGTAATTCCGATGAGATGACACCGTATGAACTATGGTTTAGAGAAACCTAAGATGTCATTTGTTAAAAGGTTTGGGGCTGCGACGCTTATGTGAAAAGTTTCAGGCTGACAAGCTCGAACCCAAAGCAGATAAATGCATCTTCATAGGACACCCAAAACAGTTGGGTATACCTCCTGTCTCAGATCCGAAAGTAATAAGGGATTGTTTCTAGAATCGGGTCCTTTCTCGAGGAAAAGTTTCTCTCGAAAGAATTGAGTGGGAGGATGGTGGAGACTTGATGAGGTTATTGAACCGTCTCTTCAACTAGTGTGTGGCAGGGCACAGGGAGTTGTTCCTGTAGCACCTACACCAATTGAAGTGGAAGCTTATGATAGTGATCATGAAACTTCAGATCAAGTCACTACCGAACCTCGTGGGATGACAAGGATGCGTACTACTTCAGAGTGGTACGTAATCCTATCTTGGAAGTCATGTTGCTAGACAACAATGAACCTACGAGCTATGGAGAAGCGATGGTGGGCCTGGATTCCAAAATGGCTTGAGGCCATATAATCCGAGAGAGGATCCATATATGAAAACAAAGTGTAGACTTTGGAAGAACTACTTGATGGTCGTAAGGCTGTTAGGTACATATGGATTTTAAAAGGAAGACGGACAATGATGGTAAGTATCACCATTAAGAAAGCTCGACTTGTCGTTAAGATGTTTTCTGACAAGTTCAAGGAGTTGACTACGATGAGACTTTCTCACTCGTAGCGATGCTAAGAGTCTGTTGGAATTATATTAGCGATTACTGCATTATTTATGAAATCTTACAGATAGGATGTCAAAAAACATTGTTTCCTCAATGATTTTCTTGAGGAAAGGTTGTATGTGATACAACCGGAAGGTTTTGTCAATCCTGAAAGATGCTAACAAGTATGCAAAGCTCCAGCAATCCTTCTAAGGACTGGAGTAAGCATCTCTGAGTTGGAATGTATGCTTTGATGAGATGATCAAAGTTTTTGGGTGTATACAAAGTTTATGAGAAACTTGTATTTCCAAAGAAGTGAGTGGGAGCACTATAGAATTTCTGATGAGTATATGTTGTTGATCAGAAATGACGTAGAATTTCCGGAAAGCATATAGGGTTATTTGGAAAGTGTTTTTCTATGGAAAGCCTGGATTAAGCTACTTGAACATTGAGCATCAAGATCTATATGGATAGATCAAAACGCTTAATGGTACTTTCAAATAAGCACATACCTTGACATGATCTTGAAGGTGTTCAAGCTGGATCAGTCAAAGAAGGAGTTCTTGCCTGAGTTGTAAGGTATGAAGTTAAGACTTAAAGCTCGACCACGGCAGAAGAAAGAGGAAGGACGAAGGTCGTCCCCTATGCTTTTGTCATAGGCTCTATACGGTATGCCATGCTGAGTACCGCACCTGATGTGTGCCTTGCCACATATCTGGCAAGAGGGTACAAAGGTGATCTAGGAGCAGATCACCAGATAGTGGTCTAAATTATCCTTAGAGGAATAAGGATATGTTTCTCGGTTATGGAGGTGATAAAGAGTTCGACGTAAAGAGTTAGGTCGATGCAAGCTTAACACCTATCCGGATAGATCTGAGTAGAGATACCGGATACGTATAATGGAGCAACAATTTAGAATGGTTCCAAGTAGAACAGTTATTTGAAATGGCTCCAAATGTAGCGTAGTAGTTGCATCTACAAGATGACATAGAAATTTGCAAAGTACATACGGATCTGAATGCTGCAGACCCGTTGACTGAAACCTCTCTCACAAGCATAACATGATCAAACCCAGAACTCTTTGGGTGTTAGTCACATGGGGATGTGACCTTGAGTGTTAATCACATATCGATGTGAACTGGATTATTGACTCTAGTGCAAGTGGGAGACTGTTGGAAATATGCCCTAGAGGCAATAATAAATTGGTTATTATTATTATTTCCTTGTTCATGATAATCGTTTATTATCCATGCTAGAATTCTATTGATAGGAAACTCAGATACATGGGTGGATACATAGACAACACCATGTCCCTAGTAAGCCTCTAGTTGACTAGCTCGTTGATCAATAGATGATTACGGTTTCCTGATCATGGACATTGGATGTCGTTGATAACGGGATCACATCATTAGGAGAATGATGTGATGGACAAGACCCAATCCTAAGCCTAGCACAAGATCGTGTAGTTCGTTTGCTAAAGCTTTTCTAATGTCAAGTATCATTTCCTTAGACCATGAGATTGTGCAACTCCCGGATACCGTAGGAGTGCTTTGGGTGTGCCAAACGTCACAACGTAACAGGGTGGCTATAAAGGTACACTACAGGTATCTCCGAAAGTGTCTATTGGGTTGGCATGAATCGAGACTGGGATTTGTCACTCCGTGTAAACGGAGAGGTATCTCTGGGCCCACTCGGTAGGACATCATCATAATGTGCACAATGTGATCAAGGAGTTGATCACGGGATAATGTGTTACGTAACGAGTAAAGAGACTTGCCGGTAACGAGATTGAACAAGGTATCGGGATACCGACGGTCGAATCTCGGGCAAGTATCATACCGTTAGTCGATGAAGGGAATTGTATACGGGATTGATTAAGTCCTTGACATCGTGGTTCATCCGATGAGATCATCGTGGAGCATGTGGGAGCCAACATGGGTATCCAGATCCCGCTGTTGGTTATTGACCGGAGAGTTGTCTCGCCCATGTCTGCATGACTCCCGAGCCCGTAGGGTCTACACACTTAAGGTTCGATGACGCTAGGGTTATAGGGAATAGATTTACGTGGTTACCGAATGTTGTTCGGAGTCCCGGATGAGATCTCGGACGTCATGAGGAGTTCCGGAATGGTCTGGAAGTAAAGATTTATATATGGGAAGTCGTCATACGGTCACCGGAATAATTCGGGGGTTACCGGGACCACCGAAGGGGTTCCGGGGGTCCACCGGGAGGGTCCACCTGCCCCGGAGGGCCCTATGGGTTGTATGTGGAGAGGGACCAGCCCCTTAGTGGGCTGGGCGCCTCCCCCCTTAGGGCCCATGCGCCTAGGGTTTGGGGGAACCCTAAAAGGGGGGCGCCCCCCTTGCCTTGGGGGGCAAGGCAACCCCCCTTGGCCGCCGCCCCCTCCTCAGATTGGATCTGAGGGGGCCGGTCCCCCTCTCCCTTGCCCCTATATATATGTGGGGGGTGGGAGGGCAGCCATCAACCCAAGTCTTGGCGCAGCCCTCCCCCTCTCCCAAGTCCTCCTCTTCTCCCGCGGTGCTTGGCAAAGCCCTGCAGGATTGCCACGCTCCTCCTTCACCACCATGCCGTCGTGCTGCTGCTGGATGGAGTCTTCCCCAACCTCTCCTTCTCCCCTTGCTGGATCAAGGCGTAGGAGACGTCGCCGGGCTGTACGTGTGTTGAACACGGAGGTGCCGTCCATTCGGCACTAGGATCATCGATGATTTGGATCACGATGAGTACGACTCCATCAACCCCGTTCACTTGAACGCTTCCGCTTAGCGATCTACAAGGGTATGTAGAAGCACTCTCCTTCCCCTCGTTGCTAGATTACTCCAAAGATTGATCTTGGTGATGCGTAGAAAATTTTGAATTTCTGCTACGTTCCCCAACACTAGGTAGTAAGGATCAGGTAGGAAGATTTTAAGAAGCCAAACAGATCACACAGTCACTCAGTGAAGACAAAAGATAGTGCAGACATACAATGAATTCACAAGGAGTAACAGTAAGTAAGGAGAAAGGAAGGATGAAACCAGTGACTCATTGAAGACAATGATTTGTTGGACCAGTTCCAGTTGTTGTGACAACTGTATGTCTCGTTAGGGCGACTAGATATTTAAACCGTAGGACACACAGTCCCGGACACCCAATCCTGAACACGCAGCTCAGGACACCCAGTCCTCACCGTATTCCCCTTGAGCTAAGGTCACACAGACCTCGCCCAATCACTTTGGTATGTTTTCAAGGTAGACTCCCAAACCTTCACAGACTTCGTTCACTGGCAATCCACAATGTCTCTTGGATGCTCAGAACGCGACGCCTAACCGGCTGGAGGATGCACAGTCCTCAAGTGTAATAAGTCTTCAGATCACACAAACAAGAAGACTTAAGTGATGCCTAATTCTCTTTGGCTCTGGGTTAGGGCTTTATCCTCGCAGGGAATTCTCTCTCAAAGGCTTCGAGGTGGGTTGCTCTCAAACGACAAAAGCCGTACTCTAAATCTGAGCAGCCAACCATTTATGGTTGTAGGGGGTGGGCTATTTATAGCCACTAGGCAACCCGATCTGATTTGTCCGAAATGGCCCTGGGTCACTAAGGAACTGACACGTGTTCCAATGGTCAGATTTCAACCTCACATGGCAACTTTACTTGGGCTACAAGCAAAGCTGACTTGTCCGACTCTGGACAAGATTCGCTCTCATAGTCTTCACTCGAAGACATAGATTTTGTTTAAGCATCACTGCTGTCATTCTGACTGGTTCTCTTGGACCCCACTTAACAGTACGGTGGTTCCTATGACTCAATCATAGAATAAAAAGAACTACGAAAGATCTAAGTCTTCGAGCTCCATAGGCTTCATGCGGTGTCTTCTCTTGTCATAGTCTTCAATGTGAATATCTTCATATACCACCTTTGAAATCAATCTCTTCATACATTTTTAGGGGTCATCTCTGGTAGGAAAACCGCATCAATGAGGGACTCCTACCTGTGTTATCCTGCAATTCTCACAAACACATTAGTCCCTCAACTAGGTTTGTCGTCAATACTCCAAAACCAACTAGGGGTGGCAGTAGATGCACTTACAATCTCCCCCTTTTTGGTGATTGATGACAAACTAGTTGAACTTTTCAACGGGGAATATAATATGTGAAATTATAAAGGATAAGGAATTGTCTTCATAAGTTGCAAGGGCTCCCCCTGAAGATGTGCATATAAGTAATTTGCTTTTGGAATGCAAATGCACATGGCAGGTTGTGCTTGTGGAGATCCGCTTCAACTTATGATGACAATCCACTATGCATGTGAAGGTATGTGAAGATAATGACATGCATAATGGAAAATGGACGTCTGCAAAATGATCTAAGTGCGGAATTTATCATCGCATCACAAGGTGGCAAATAAGTAGCAGACGACCATCGAGTTTAAGTGTTACAACTCAAAGAACCAAATGTATCAAAAACGAGAGTTGTAAACACGAAGCAAAATATAAAGCACCCGCCCATATGGACCCGTTTGAAGACTATCAAACTCATATGCTTCTCCCCCTTTTGTCAGTAAGGACCAAAAAGGTTCGAAGACATAGAGCATCTACTCGTTCCCATGAAGAGTAGGTGAAGCAACAGGGTCGTGAGTGGTGTTCGGCGGTGCAGAAGAACTTGGAGCAGTGTCGACGTGTGCTGAAGGAGGTGGCGATGAAGTAGCATCGTCTTCGTCCTCGATCACTCTGGCATTCACAGTTGCAGCAGAGGAAGAGAACTCAGAGTCTTCAAGAGATGGAGTTCGTCGCAGCACTGCCCTTCGAGGAGGTGTGGAGTCAAACTTGAATTGCTCAGAGAAGCCATCCTCTTGAAGATCATCTTCAGAACACAGCAGCGTCAGCCCTTTCCATGTGCGTCGAGAGGTTTCATGAGAAACAAAGGCATTCTTGGTGGCAAGATTGCGAACGCGATTAACATCCACCAACAGGCTTTGCATTTGACGCTTCAGGTGAAGGAAATATGCCCTAGAGGAAATAATAAAGTTATTATTTATTTCCTTATTTCATGATAAATGTTTATTATTCATGTTAGAATTGTATTAACCGGAAACATAATACATGTGTGAATACATAGACAAACAGAGTGTCACTAGTATGCCTCTACTTGACTAGCTCGTTAATCAAAGATGGTTATGTTTCCTAACCATAGACAAAGAGTTGTTATTTGATTAACAGGATCACATCATTAGGAGAATGATGTGATTGACTTGACCCATTCCGTTAGCTTAGCACTCGATCGTTTAGTATGTTGCTATTGCTTTCTTCATGACTTATACATGTTCCTATGACTATGAGATTATGCAACTCCCGTTTACCGGAGGAACACTTTGTGTGCTACCAAATGTCACAACGTAACTGGGTGATTATAAAGGAGCTCTACAGGTGTCTCCAAAGGTACATGTTGGGTTGGCGTATTTCGAGATTAGGATTTGTCACTCCGACTGTCGAAGAGGTATCTCTGGGCCCTCTCGGTAATGCACATCACATAAGCCTTGCAAGCATTACAACTAATGAGTTAGTTGCGAGATGATGTATTACAAAACGAGTAAAGAGACTTGCCGGTAACGAGATTGAACTAGGTATTGAGATACCGACGATCGAATCTCGGGCAAGTAACATACCGATGACAAAGGGAATGACGTATGTTGTTATGCGGTCTGACCGATAAAGATCTTCGTAGAATATGTAGGAGCCAATATCAGCATCCAGCTTCCGCTATTGGTTATTGACCGGAGACGTGTCTCGGTCATGTCTACATTGTTCTCGAACCCGTAGGGTCCGCACGCTTAAGGTTTCGATGATAGTTATATTATGAGTTTATGAGTTTTGATGTACCGAAGGAGTTCGGAGTCCCGGATGAGATCGGGGACATGACGAGGAGTCTCGAAATGGTCGAGACATAAAGATTGATATATTGGACGACTATATTCGGACATCGGAAAGGTTCCGAGTGATTCGGGTATTTTCGAAGGTATCGGGGAGTTACGGGAATACGAGGAAGAAGCAATGGGCCTTAATGGGCCTTAGTGTGAAGGACCAGGAGGTGGCGCGCGCCCCTCCCAAGCCCAGTCCGAATTGGACAAGGGGTTTGGGGCGCGGCCCCTCTCTCCCTTCCTTCCCCTCTTCCCCCCTTTCCCCCCTTTTCCTAGTTGGACTAGGAAAGGTGGAAACCTACTCCAACTAGGAGTAGGAATCCTACTCCTCCTTGGCGCGCCCCAAGGGCCGGCCGGCCTCCCCCTTGCTCCTTTATATACGGGGGCAGGGGGCACCCCATAGACACACAAGTTGATCCACGTGATCATATTCTTAGCCGTGTGCGGTGTCCCCTTCCACCATAGTCCTCGATAATATTGTAGCAGTGCTTAGGCAAAGCCCTGCGACATTAGTACATCAAGATCGCCACCACGCCGTCGTGCTGACGGAACTCTTCCCCGACACTTTGCTGGATCGGAGTCCGGGGATCGTCATCGAGTTGAACGTGTGCTAGAACTCGGAGGTGCCATAGTTTCGGTGCTTGATCGGTCGGGCCGTGAAGACGTACGACTACATCAACCGCGTTGTCATAACGCTTCCGCTATCGGTCTACGAGGGTACATAGACAACACTCTCCCCTCTCGTTGCTATGCATCACCATGATCTTGCATGTGCGTAGGAAAATTTTGAAATTACTACGTTCCCCAACAGTGGTATCAGAGCCTAGGTTTTATGGTTTGATATTATGTGCACGAGTAGAACACAAGTGAGTTGTGGGTGATATAAGTCATACTGCTTACCAGCATGTCATACTTTGGTTCGGCGGTATTGTTGGACGAAGCGGCCCGGACCGACATTACGCGTACGCTTACGCGAGACCGGTTCTTCCGACGTGCTTTGCACATAGGTGGCTTGCGGGTGACAGTTTCTCCAACTTTAGTTGAACCGAGTGTGGCTACGCCCGGTCCTTGCGAAGGTTAAAACAGCACCAACTTGACAAACTATCATTGTGGTTTTGATGCGTAGGTAAGATTGGTTCTTGCTTAAGCCCGTAGCAGCCACGTAAAACTTGCAACAAACAAAGTAGAGGACGTCTAACTTGTTTTTGCAGGGCATGTTGTGATGTGATATGGTCAAGACATGATGCTAAATTTTATTGTATGAGATGATCATGTTTTGTAACCGAGTTATCGGCAACTGGCAGGAGCCATATGGTTGTCGCTTTATTGTATGCAATGCAATCGCGCTGTAATGCGTTACTTTATCACTAAGCGGTAGCGATAGTCGTGGAAGCATAAGATTGGCGAGACGACAACGATGCTACGATGGAGATCAAGGTGTCGCGCCGGTGACAATGGTGATCACGACGGTGCTTCGGAGATGGAGATCACAAGCACGAGATGATGATGGCCATATCATATCACTTATATTGATTGCATGTGATGTTTATCTTTTATGCATCTTATCTTGCTTTGATTGATGGTAGCATTTTAAGAGGATCTCTCACTAATTATCAAGAAGTGTTCTCCCTGAGTATGCACCGTTGCGAAAGTTCTTCGTGCTGAGACACCATGTGATGATCGGGTGTGATAGGCTCTACGTTCAAATACAACGGGTGCAAAACAGTTGCACACGCGGAATACTCAGGTTATACTTGACGAGCCAAGCATATACAGATATGGCCTCGGAACACGGAGACCGAAAGGTCGAGCGTGAATCATATAGTAGATATGATCAACATAGTGATGTTCACCAATGAAACTACTCCATCTCACGTGATGATCGTACATGGTTTAGTTGATTTGGATCACGTGATCACTTAGAGGATTAGAGGGATGTCTATCTAAGTGGGAGTTCTTAAGTAATATGATTAATTGAACTTAAATTAATCATGAACTTAGTCCTGGTAGTATTTTGTACATAATGTTGTAGATCAATAGCTCGCGTTGTTGCTTCCCTGTGTTTATTTTGATATGTTCCTAGAGAAAAACTATGTTGAAAGATGTTAGTAGCAATGATGCGGATTGGATCCGTGATATGAGGTTTATCCTCATTGCTGCACAGAAAAATTATGTCCTTGATGCACCGCTAGGTGACATACCTATTGCAAGAGCAGATGCAGATGTTATGAACGTTTGGCTAGCTCAGTATGATGACTACTTGATAGTTTAGTGCACCATGCTTAACGGCTTAATATCGGTACTTCAAAGATGTTTTGAACGTCATGGACCATATGAGATGTTCCAGGAGTTGAAGTTAATATTTCAAGCAAATACCCGAGTTGAGAGATATGAAGTCTCCAACAAGTTCTATAGCTAAAAGATGGAGGAGAATCGCTCAACTAGTGAGCATGTGCTCAGATTGTCTGGGTACTACAATCACTTGAATCAAGTGGGAGTTAATCTTCCAAATAAGATAGTGATTGACAGAATTCTCTAGTCACCATGACCAAGTTAGTAGAACTTCGTGATGAACTATAGTATGCAAGGGATGACGAAAACGACTCCCGAGCTTTTCATGATGATGAAATCGATGAAGGTAGAAATCAAGAAAAACATCAAGTGTTGATGGTAGACAAGACCACTAGTTTCAAGAAAATGGCAGAGGGAAGAAGGGGAACTTCAAAAAGAACAGCAAGCAAGTTGCTGCTCAAGTGAAGAAGCCCAAGTCTGGACCTAAGCCGGAGACTGAGTGCTTCTACTGCAAAGGGACTGGTCACTGGAAGCGGAACTACCCCAAGTGATTGGCAGATAAGAAGGATGGCAAGATGAACATAAGTATATTTAATATACATGTTATTGATGTGTACTTTACTAGTGTTTATAGAAACCCCTCAGTATTTGATACTAGTTCAGTTGCTAAGATTAGTAACTCAAAACGGGAGTTGCAGAATAAACAGAGACTAGTTAAGGGTGAAGTGACGATGTGTGTTGGAAGTGGTTCCAAGATTGATATGATCATCATCGCACACTCCCTATAAATTAGGGATTAGTGTTGAACCCAAATAAGTGTTATTTGGTGTTTACATTGAGCATGAATATGATTTGATCATGTTTATTGTAATATGGTTATTCATTTAAGTAAGAGAATAAATTGTTGTTCTGTTTACATGAATAAAACCTTATATGGTTACACACCCAATGAAAATAGTTCGTTGGATCTCGATCATAGTGATACACATAATCATGATATTGAAACCAAAAGATGCAAAGTTAATAATGATAGTGCAACTTGTTTGTAGCACTGCCGTTTAGGTCATATTGGTGTAAAGCGCATGAAGAAACTCCATGCTGATGGGCTTTTGGAATCACTTGATTATGAATCAGTTGATGCTTGCGAACCATGCCTCATGGGCAAGATGACTAAGACTCTGTTCTTCGGAACAATGGAGCGAGCAACAGATTTGTTGGAAATCATACATACTGATGTATGTGGTCCGATGAATATTGAGGCTCGCGATAGGTATCATTATTTTCTGATTTTCACAGATGATTTGAGCAGATATGAGTATATCTACTTGATGAAACATAAGTCTGAAACATTTGAAAAGTTCAATGAATTTTAGAGTGAAGTGGAGAATCATCGTAACAAGAAAATAAAAAGTTTCTACGATATGATCGCAGAAGTAAAATATTTGAGTTACGAGTTTGGCCTTCAGTTAAAAACAATGTGAAATAGTTTCACTACTCACGCCACCTGGAACACCATAGCATAATGGTGTGCCTGAACGTCATAACCATACTTTATTAGATATGGTGCGAACTATGATGTCTCTTACCAATCTACCACTATCGTTTTGGGATTATGCATTAGAGACAGCTGCATTCACGTTAAATAGGGCACCATCTAAATCCGTTGAAACGACACCGTATGAACTATGGTTTGGCAAGAAACCTAAGCTGTCGTTTCTTAAAGTTTGAGGTTGCAATGCTTAGGTGAAAAAGTTTCAACCTGATAAGCTCAAACCCAAATCGGAGAAGTGCGTCTTCATAGGATACCCAAAATAAAAATGTTGGGTACACCTTCTATCACAGATCCGAAGGCAAGATGTTCGTTGCTGAGAATGGATCCTTTCTAGAGAAGGAGTTTCTCTCGAAAGAAGTGAGTGGGAGGAAAGTAGAAAACTTGATAAGGTAATTGTACCTTCTCCCTTATTGGAAAATAGTTCATCACAGAAATCTGTTCCTGTGACTACTACACCAATTAGTCAGGAAGCCAATGATGATGATCATGTAACTTCAGATCAAGTTACTACCAAATCTCGTAGGTAAATCAGAGTGAGATCCGCACCAGAGTGGTGCGGTAATCCTATTCTGGAGGTCATATTACTTGACCATGACGAACCTATGAACTATGAGGAAGCGATGATGAGCCTAGATTCCGATAAATGGCTTGAGGCCATGAAATCTGAGATGGGATCCATGTATGAGAACAAAGTGTAGACTTTGGTTGACTTGCCCGATGATCGGCAAGCCATAGAAAATAAATGGATATTCAAGAGGAAGACGGACGATGATAGTAGTGTTACTATCTACAAAGCTAGAATTGTAGCAAAAGGTTTTCGACAAGTTCAAGGTGTTGACTACGATGAGAGTTTCTCACTCGTATCTATGCTTGAGTCTGTCCGAATCATGTTAGTAAGTGCCGCATTTTATGAAATCTGGCAAATGGATAAACAAGACTGCATTCCTTAATGGATTTATTAAAGAAGAGTTGTATATGATGCAACCAGAAGGTTTTGTCAATCCGAAAGGTGCTAACAAAATGTGCAAACTCCAGCGATCCATCTGTGGACTGGTGCAAGCATCTCGGAGTTGGAATATATGCTTTGATGAGTTGATCAAAGCATATAGTTTTATACAGACTTGCGGTGAAGCCTGTATTTACAAGAAAGTGAGTGGGAGCACAACAGCATTTCTGATAAGTATATGTGAATGACATATTGTTGATCGGAAATAATGTAGAATTATTCTGTAAAGCATAAAGGAGTGTTTGAAAGGAGTTTTTCAAAGAAACACTTCGGTGAAGCTGCTTACATATTGAACTTCAAGATCTATAGAGATAGATCAAGATGCTTGATAAGTTTTTTCAATGAGTACATACCTTGACAAGATTTTGAAGTAGTTCAAAATGGAGCAGTCAAAGAAAGAGTTCTTGCCTGTATTACAAGGTGTGAAGTTGAGTAAGACTCAAAGCCCGACCATGGCAGAAGATAGAAAGAGAATGAAAGTCATTCCCTATGCCTTGGCCATAGGTTCTATAAAGTATGTCATGCTGTATACCAGATCTATTGTATACCCTGCACTGATTTGGCAAGGGAGTACAATAGTGATCTAGGAGTAGATCACTGGACAACGGTCAGAATTATCCTTAGTGAAATAAGGATATGTTTCTCGATTATGGACGTGACAAAAAGGTTCGTCGTAAAGGGTTACGTCGATGCAAGTTTTTGACACTGATCCAGATGATTCTAAGTCTCAATCTGGATACATATTGAAAGTGGGAGCAATTAGCTAGAGTAGCTCTATGCAGAGCATTGTAGACATAGAATTTTGCAAAATACATACGGATCTGATTTTGGCAGGCCCGTTGACTAAATTTCTCTCACAAGCAAAACATGGTCACTCTTTGGGTGTTAATCACATAGCGATGTGAACTAGATTATTGAATCTAGTAAACCCTTTGGGTGTTAGTCACATGGAGATGTGAACCAATCACATAAAGATGTGAACTATTGGTGTTAATCACATAGCGATGTGAACTACATTATTGACTCTAGTGCAAGTGGGAGACTGAAGGAAATATGCCCTAGAGGCAATAATAAAGTTATTATTTATTTCCTTATTTCATGATAAATGTTTATTATTCATGCTAGAATTGTATTAACCGGAAACATAATACATGTGTGAATACATAGACAAACATAGTGTCACTAGTATGCCTCTACTTGACTAGCTCGTTAACCAAACATGGTTATGTTTCCTAACCATGGACAAAGAGTTGTTATTTGATTAACGGGATCACATCATTAGATGAATGATCTGATTGACATGACCCATTCCATTAGCTTAGCACCCGATCGTTTAGTATGTTGCTATTGCTTTCTTCATGACTTATACATGTTCCTATGACTATGAGATTATGTAACTCCCTTGTGCTGGAGGAACACTTTGTGTGCTACCAACCGTCACAACGTAACTGGGTGATTATAAAGGTGCTCTACAGGTGTCTCCAAAGGTACATGTTGGGTTGACGTATTTCGAGATTAGGATTTGTCACTCTGATTGTCGGAGAGGTATCTCTGGGCCCTCTCAGTAATGCACATTACTTAAGCCTTGCAAGCAATGCAACTAATGAGTTAGTTGCGAAATGATGTATTACAGAACGAGTAAAGAGACTTGCCGGTAACGAGATTGAACTAGGTATTGGATACCGACGATTGAATCTCGGGCAAGTAACATACCGATGACAAAGGGAACAACATATGTTGTTATGCGGTCTGACCGATAAAGATCTTCGTAGAATATGTAGGAGCCAATATGGGCATCCAGGTCCCGCTATTGGTTATTGACCGGAGAAGTGTCTCGGTCATGTCTACATTAACTGGAAACATAATACATGTGTGAATACATAGACAAACGAAGTGTCACTAGTATGCCTCTACTTGACTAGCTCATTAATCAAAGATGGTTATGTTTCCTAACCATAGACAAAGAGTTGTTATTTGATTAACGGGATCACATCATTAGGAGAATGATGTGATTGACTTGACCCATTCCGTTAGCTTAGCACTCGATCGTTTAGTATGTTGCTATTGCTTTCTTCATGACTTATACATGTTCCTATGACTATGAGATTATGCAACTCCCGTTTACCGGAGGAACACTTTGTGTGCTACCAAACGTCACAACGTAACTGGGTGATTATAAATGAGCTCTACAGGTGTCTCCAAAGGTACATGTTGGGTTGGCGTATTTCGAGATTAGGATTTGTCACTCCGATTGTCGGAGAGGTATCTCTAGGCCCTCTCAGTAATGCACATCACATAAGCCTTGCAAGCATTACAACTAATGAGTTAGTTGCGAGATGATGTATTACAAAACGAGTAAAGAGACTTGCCGGTAACGAGATTGAACTAGGTATTGAGATACCGACGATCGAATCTCGGGCAAGTAACATACCGATGACAAAGGGAACAATGTATGTTGTTATGCGGTCTGACCGATAAAGATCTTCGTAGAATATGTAGGAGCCAATATGAGCATCCAGGTTCCGCTATTGGTTATTGACCGGAGACGTGTCTTGGTCATGTCTACATTATTCTCGAACCCGTAGGGTCCGCACGCTTAAGGTTTCGATGATAGTTATATTATGAGTTTATGAGTTTTGATGTACCGAAGGAGTTCGGAGTCCCGGATGAGATCGGGGACATGACGAGGAATCTCGAAATGGTCGAGACGTAAAGATCGATATATTGGACGACTATATTCGTACATCAGAAAGGTTCCGAGTGATTCGGGTATTTTCGAAGGTATCGGGGAGTTACGGGAATACGAGGAAGACGCAATGGGCCTTAATGGGCCTTAGTGAGAAGGACCAGGAGGTGGCGCGCGCCCCTCCCAAGCCCAGTCCGAATTGGACAAGGGGTTTGGGGCGTGGCCCCTCTCTCCCTTCCTTCCCCTCTTCCCCCCTTTCCCCCCTTTTCCTAGTTGGACTAGGAAAGGTGGAAACCTACTCCAACTAGGAGTAGGAATCCTACTCCTCCTTGGCGCGCCCCAAGGGCCGGCCGGCCTCCCCCTTGCTCCATTATATACGGGGGCAGGGGGCGCCCCATAGACACACAAGTTGATCCACGTGATCATATTCTTAGCCGTGTGCGGTGCCCCCTTCCACCATAGTCCTCGATAATATTGTAGCAGTGCTTAGGCGAAGCCCTGCGACATTAGTACATCAAGATCGTCACCACGCCGTCGTGCTGACGGAACTCTTCCCCGACACTTTGCTGGATCGGAGTCCGGGGATCGTCATCGAGCTGAACGTGTGCTAGAACTCGGAGGTGCCGTAGTTTCGGTGTTTGATCGGTCGGGCCGTGAAGACGTACGACTACATCAACCACGTTGTCATAACGCTTCCGCTATCGGTCTACGAGGGTACGTAGACAACACTCTCCCCTCTCGTTGCTATGCATCACCATGATCTTGCGTGTGCATAGGAAAATTTTGAAATTACTATGTTCCCCAACATTAGCCAGTCATGATGCCTATCCTGTTTCTGATGAAGAGCCACCAGAAGCTCTCGGTCATTGAGAACACGAGTGCGCTTCTTGGGTCGTTGGGCAATGGTGCTATCAGCGGCTTCAGTGAGAGCAGGATGCGGTGCACGTGTAGTGCCAGCCAAAGGATACACACGAGTTACTGCTTCAACACCTTCAACGTTCTAAGAAAAACTTTGATGCTCTGCATTCTGAAGACTTAGAGGTTCCTTGGCAGGCTCAGGATAGATGGCTTCAATAGACATATCCACATCAGGCAAAAAGATCCGATGATTGCGGGCAGATGGCTGATATGAGATAGCGGAGTGAAGTTTGATCGGCCTCATCACCCAAGGGGCGTAGAACTGCAAGCCAAACAAATCAGAGCCTGATGCAGCAAGTTGGC
This sequence comes from Triticum monococcum, assembly GCA_034509565.1. Lineage (NCBI taxonomy): Eukaryota > Viridiplantae > Streptophyta > Magnoliopsida > Poales > Poaceae > Triticum > Triticum monococcum. The sequence goes on from CM067842.1 coordinate 37,274,853, forward strand.
GAATGAAGAAATCCTGTGTATTGAAGCATTTTCCATGAAGAATATAGAAGACCAAAGTCTTCATTGCACCTTCCAGCTTAGCATGTGGAGAGTGCCCTTTGATGGGCCCGAGAGTTCGCCTTATGATGTGATAAATAGTCCTTGGCAGATACTCTAGGTCTTCAACGAAGAACTCCGTGGGATATGCAGCATCTTGGGGCAATGGCTTCATCATAGTGAGCATCTGACTCATGTTAGGTTCAGTCTTCTGAAAGATGCTCTCAACAGCTTCACTATGAAGCTGACAGCCATGTTCGTAGAGATCACCAGGAGTGGGCAAACCAGTGAGCTCAATGATGTCAAAGGCTTTGGCTTCGTGATGAACGTTTCCTGTCATCCACTCCAAGACCCAAGTCTTCGGATCTCTGTTATACCCGCGGATGTGAAGTGTGGCATAAAATTGGAGCAGCAACTCTTCATTCCAATGCTCTTGGTCAGTGATGAACGGCAACAGTCCAACCTCTTTGAAGCAATCCAAAGCTTCTTCCAAACAGGGCAGACCAGCTATTGCTTCAATGTCAAGACGCTTGTGTGGGAAGATGCGACCTTGGTTGTAAAGAATGCGGGAGTAATAGCTTCGCTGCGGATAGCTCCAGAACCGATCAGATGATATTCTTTCCCTTGAGTAGGGATTCCTGGAGCTATTGAAGAATGTGTTGTCTGCTTTGAAGCCATTGATATTGAAGGAGCCAGGTGCTGATGCAGGACCTGGGAACCTGGGCAATCTTGGGATTGGCTTCTGTACCTGAGGCATGTGCTCAACATGATAGTCGAACTGGGGACCAGCAGCAGACGCAGGAACAGAAGCAGCGGGATCAGTGGCTTCGCTGACTTCTGGTGCTTTTGTTGGTGAGGGCTCCACATTTGCTTTATCCATGACAGTGTCAGTGGCTTCAGTGGTGTTGGTGGTGGCAGCCTCAAGATTTTCAACCTCCACTTGACGAGCTGGAGGGTCGGTCACAATCACGTTCTCCTTGAGAACCGCTTCTTGGTGGGACAGGGGAGTAGCAGCTTGTGGGACTTCTTCTTCATCGGTTGATGCAGCCGGAATATCTTCGGCAGGTTTAGCTTCAGACGCAGAGACTTGAGGCCTTGGACCTTTGCGAAGCCTGCGCAGCGCGGGCGACGCCTGTGGAGTTGGTGTTGGCTGGGCCTCAAAGTCTTCTTCCTCTTGTGAGCGATCAGCCCATGAAGCATCCTGTTCAATTGGCGTCAGTGGATGACCAATGCTGATGAGTTCGCTGTGCGTTAGCACAGGCGATGATACCTATTGGTGCTCTAGCTGAGGAATGACTACATCATCTTCAACATGGTCATGGTGACCAATGTCTTCAGCAGCGATGGGATCAGCTGCTGGAAAGTCTTCAGCTTCATGAGCCTCTGTGAAAGCAGGCTCATGGACAGTCAGTTGACGTTCTTGTGGACCAGCGTCAGGGTGAACCATGGAAATGGGTTCAACAATCAAGGGCTCTGTGGGAGCAGCCCGTTCCTTCTTGGTCTTTCTTTTCTTCTTGGAGGGGGCAGTAGAAGAGGCTTCAGGATGTTTCCTCTTTCTTGCTTCAGCCTCAGCAGTCCTGGTCTTCTTCAATTCTGAAGCGGTTGACCTGGCCTTTGGCTTCAGACCAGTCATGCTAGTTGGGAAGACAATGGGATCTACTTCCTGCCTTGGTGCTTCGGGTTCAGCCATAGCGGGCTTCTTCTTCTTCTTGGCAGCCATCCTGTGGTCGATGCCAGGACACCCAAGGGCCTTGCGCTTCTCAGCCTCATTGTAGGCTTGCACACACCTGTATGTCAGGACCTTCATGCGCTCACGAGAACCCTAAGCTTCTGCACGTTTCTTGAGAAAGGCTTCCTTGAGCTCGAGCAGCATAAGCTTGAAGTTCTTCACGTCTTGCACGCTGAGCTTGGCCATATGTTTCTTGCACACACCTGTCAATCTTCTGCTTCAGTTCAACAATGCGATGGGTGATGGCTAACTCTGAAGCAATGGCGCCATGGAAGGCGACACTGAGGCCAATGGGTAGTTGCAGATCTTCGAAGCTGATGTTTGGCGTGTCAAACCACTCATCAATGAGTTGTGGATGATTGTTACATCAAAGAGAGGCAGATCATTGAAGATTTCTGCTTCTTCTTTGCTGTTGATGAGTTGCTCAAGAGAGTCATCTGCAAGATCTTCATCACTTGACAGATGAATGGCATCATTGCGCAGAATGGCAGCAGCTGTTAGCTCTTGGCCGGTGTGTGGCAGAGGCATCATGACCTTCTGGGGCTTGGAGATGCGTGACAAATCTTCAGACTGCACACTGTCTTCAAGAGGTGTAGTTGCCAGTGGCTTCGCTCGTGAGATTTTTGATGAAGAGGCAGGCTTTGAAGCTTTAGGCTGCTTCAACTTCTTTGGCTTCGGCGCTGCAGGCGCTTCATCTGATTCAGCGTCAGTTGCAGGCTCATTTACGGCTGTCCCTTGAACCAAGATATGGGTGATGAGACCTTCAAGATTGTAGAAAGGACCGACGACATTGGGTTCTGCATCTCATGTGCCGTCAGCCCTTGGAGCAGAAGGATCAGGGTTGAAGTCTAATCCCAATGTCTTCTTGTTCTGCTTTGCTGAGTTCTGGGCAAACTGAAAGTTGCGCTTAAACAGAATGTCGTCACGACACCATAGCAGTGATGATGGGTCAGCATCCGCAGGCTGTGATCCACGGACCATGCAGGGATAGAACCCTTGTTCAATGGCTTCATCTCTGGTCCTGGGTTGAAGATTTTTGTAGAGGATGTCTCCCCATGGTCGCTTGATGGCATTCTTTTCAGCATATTCCTTTGTCACAAATCTGTACTTGAACCACTGTTCTGCCCAATAACGTCGAATCCATTGGATTCGTGTCTTGCGCTGATTATAATCCCCTTCAGGATCTGTCTTGTATAGTTCTGAGATGTCATCCGGCAGATCTCTTGATGTTTCTCCACGACGCTTTCTGCCACCCTTCCTTGCTGATTTCTCTGAGGCCATGAACTTCAAACTGAAAGGCTTCAATACGTTCAAAGGCTTCAAGGGCTTTCGCTTGCTGAACAGACAGGAACTGGCTTCGGGAGAATTTATATGATGCTGTAAGAATTCTGCAAATGAATGCAGACTATGAGAACCAAGGGATTCTCCCACGGACATGTACCTGTGACAGCATTAAGGTGCGAGGGAAGGGGAAGAGGTCATATGCATTCTCAGAAGATTTTGAAGATAAATCAGTTTAGAAGACATTGACCTCATCGTGCGAAGACATTCACTCATAGATAAGGAGTTGGTTCCAGATTTGTACGAATCCAGAGATCAGTACAAGTGAGGAATCTAACTACTTTGTGAAGCATAAGTGAATATACTAGGCATGTTATGAGATGCAGTATGAAAGAGATCCAACTTGTGTGAATAGAAACTGCTTGTGGTAGAAAGTGACAAAGCCATAGGATCAAAGGGGCCGTAAAAAGGAAGTTTTATTTACCACACTAAGAGCTGCTAGACGGAGTGGAAGAGGAGGCCAAGCAGTTCGATCTTCCGTGCCCTAACTTGGCGACGGAGGACACCTACGGCGACGGCGGAGAGGACGATGTCCGCGGTCGGCGTGAAGACGGCGTCGGAGAGGTTGCGGCAGCGAAGCGCTTCGTTGCCGGCGTCGTTGAGGGCTAGCGGTGGCGCTAGGGTTCGTGCGAGAGTGGAAGAAGAGATAATGACCGCTGTGAAGTGAGTATTTATAGGTACAGGGGCGGCACTACGTTATTACACAGGTGCCCCTGGCGATTCGCATCTGAGGAACACGTGGCCATCACGCAGCATATTGGGGTTTGTTCCACGTCCCACGCACGCCTGGATTGTCGGGTGGTCGTTCCCACTTCTCCGGGTTTCATGTGGAGGAATGAGCATTGAAAACGGACTTAATGTTTGTCTCTGTATCTTCTCTGACAAGGACGCAGAGAAGACATTCGACAGTTTCAATAGAATGCATATGATTTGGAGAGATAGAGTTTGAGATAGACAACATAGAGAGGTTAGGGTCCGATCACATTCACTTAGTTCAAAAGATTCAACAAGAAGACATAGCTATAAGTGAATGTTGTAGAGGACAGAGCACTAGTATATATATATATAATCAACATAGTGAAGATAATCATGAAGACATGTTGAGATTGAAGTCAAACCAAATGTGAAGACATAGCAAATGTAACGCCATGAGTGAAACACTTCAAACAGAACATTTTGTGGTGGCGTTACGCATCGTATAGGAAGTATTAGACCCAGACACGGTGCACAATTATCGTGGCGCTCCGAAGTCAAATTCCACATTAATGTATTCACACTTAGAATGTATGTCTTCATTGATTGAAGATATACTTTACTTCGTGTGTTGCACATCTAAGTCATCAATATGCATAAGTGTTAGGATGTGTGCCTGATCACAGGACATTTGAGCATTCCAGGATATTTAGCTCACACCGTAACTTGCAAAATCTCTTCTCATCCAAGGGCTTGGTGAAGATATCTACCAATTGCTCTTCAGTGTTGACGTATATGATATCAATATCTTCCTTCACAACATGATCTCTGTGAAGGAAATATGCCCTAGAGGCCATAATAAAGTTATTATTTATTTCCTTATTTCATGATAAATGTTTATTATTCATGCTAGAATTGTATTAACCGGAAACATAATACATGTGTGAATACATAGACAAACAGAGTGTCACTAGTATGCCTCTACTTGACTAGCTCGTTAACCAAACATGGTTATGTTTCCTAACCATGGACAAAGAGTTGTTATTTGATTAACGGGATCACATCATTAGATGAATGATCTGATTGACATGACCCATTCCATTAGCTTAGCACCCGATCGTTTAGTATGTTGCTATTGCTTTCTTCATGACTTATACATGTTCCTATGACTATGAGATTATGTAACTCCCTTGTGCTGGAGGAACACTTTGTGTGCTACCAACCGTCACAACGTAACTGGGTGATTATAAAGGTGCTCTACAGGTGTCTCCAAAGGTACATGTTGGGTTGACGTATTTCGAGATTAGGATTTGTCACTCTGATTGTCGGAGAGGTATCTCTGGGCCCTCTCAGTAATGCACATTACTTAAGCCTTGCAAGCAATGCAACTAATGAGTTAGTTGCGAAATGATGTATTACAGAACGAGTAAAGAGACTTGCCGGTAACGAGATTGAACTAGGTATTGGATACCGACGATTGAATCTCGGGCAAGTAACATACCGATGACAAAGGGAACAACATATGTTGTTATGCGGTCTGACCGATAAAGATCTTCGTAGAATATGTAGGAGCCAATATGGGCATCCAGGTCCCGCTATTGGTTATTGACCGGAGAAGTGTCTCGGTCATGTCTACATTGTTCTCGAACCGTAGGGTCCGCACGCTTAACGTTACGATGACAGTTATTATGAGTTTATGCATTTTGATGTACCGAAGGTTGTTCGGAGTCCCGGATGTGATCACGGACATGACGAGGAGTCTCGAAATAGTCGAGACATAAATATTGATATATTGGAAGCCTATATTTGGATATCGGAAGTGTTCCGGGTGAAATCGGGATTTTACCGGATTACCGGGAGGTTACCGGAACCCCCCATGAGCCATATGGGCCTTCATGGGCCTTAGTGGAAAGGAGAAAAGGGGCAGCCCATAGGTGGCCACGCGCCCCCCTTCCCTTAGTCCTATTAGGACTAGGAGAAGGGGCTGGCCCCCCCTCTCTCTCTTTCCCCCTTTGGGAAACCTAGTCCAACTAGGATTGGGGGGGGGGGAGTCCTACTCCCGGTGGGAGTAGGACTCCTCCTGCGCCCTCTCCCTAGCCGGCGCACCCTCCCCCTTGGCTCCTTTATATACAGGGGCAGGGGGCACCTCTAGACACACAAGTTGATCATTGAGATCGTTCCTTAGCCGTGTGCGGTGCCCCCTGCCACCATATTACACCTTGATCATATCATTGTAGTGCTTAGGCGAAGCCCTGCGTCGGTAGAACATCAAGATCGTCACCACGCCATCGTGCTGACGGAACTCCTTCCCGAAGCTTTGCTGGATCAGAGCCCGGGGATCGTCATCGAGCTGAACGTGTGCTAAGAACTTGGAGGTGCCGGAGTAACGGTGCTTGGATCGGTCGGATCGGGAAGAAAACGTACGACTACTTCCTCTATGTTGTGTCAACGCTTCCGTTGCGATCTACAAGGGTACGTAGATCATACTCTCCCCTCGTTGATATGCATCACCATGATCTTGCGTGTGCGTAGGAAAATTTTGAAATTACTACGTTCCCCAACAGTGGCATCCGAGCCTAGGTTTCATGGTTTGATGTTATTTGCACGAGTAGAACACAAGTGAGTTGTGGGCGATACAAGTCATACTGCCTACCAGCATGTCATACTTTGGCTCAGCAGTATTGTTGGACGAGACGACCCGGACCAACATTACGTGTACGCTTACGCGAGACCGGTTCCCTCGACGTGCTTTGCACATAGATGGCTTGCGGGCGACTGTCTCTCCAACTTTAGTTGAACCGAGTGTGGCTACGCCCGGTCCTTGAGAAGGTTAAAACGGAGTCTATTTGACAAACTATCGTTGTGGTTTTGATGCATACGTGAGATTGGTTTTTGCTTAAGCCCGTAGCAGCCACGTAAAACTTGCAACAACAAAGTAGAGGACGTCTAACTTGTTTTTGCAGGGCATGTTGTGATGTGATATGGTCAAGGCATGATGCTAAATTTTATTGTATGAGATGATCATGTTTTGTAATCGAGTTATCGGCAACTGGCAGGAGCCATATGGTTGTCGCTTTATTGTATGCAATGCAATCGCGATGTAATGCTTTACTTTATTACTAAGCGGTAGTGATAGTCGTGGAAGCATAAGATTAGCGAGACGACAATGATGCTACGGTGGAGATCAAGGTGTCGCGCCGGTGACGATGGTGATGATGACGGTGCTTCGGAGATGGAGATCACAAGCACAAGATGATGATGGCCATATCATATCACTTATATTGATTGCATGTGATGTTTATCCTTTTATGCATCTTATCTTGCTTTGATTGACGGTAGCATTATAAGATGATCTCTCACTAAATTATCAAGAAGTGTTCTCCCTGAGTATGCACCGTTGCCAAAGTTCGTCGTGCCCAGACACCACGTGATGATCGGGTGTGATAAGCTCTACGTCCATCTACAACGGGTGCAAGCCAGTTTTGCACATGCAGAATACTCAGGTTAAACTTGACGAGCCTAGCATATGCAGATATGGCCTCGGAACACAGAGACCAAAAGGTCGAGCGTGAATCATATAGTAGATATGATCAACATAACGATGTTCACCATTGAAAACTACTCCATCTCACGTGATGATCGGTTATGGTTTAGTTGATTTGGATCACGTGATCACTTAGAGGATTAGAGGGATGTCTATCTAAGTGGGAGTTCTTAAGTAATATGATTAATTGAAATTAAATTTATCATGAACTTAGTCCTGGTAGTATTTTGTAAATCATGTTGTAGATCAATAGCTCGCGTTGTTGCTTCCCTGTGTTTATTTTGATATGTTCCTAGAGAAAATTGTATTGAAAGATGTTAGTAGCAATGATGCGGATTGGATCCGTGATCTGAGGTTTATCTTCATTGCTGCACAGAAGAATTATGTCCTTGATGCACCGCTAGGTGATAGACCTATTGCAGGAGAAGATGCAGACGTTATGAACGTTTGGCTAGCTCAATATGATGACTACTTGATAGTTTAGTGCACCATGCTTAATGGCTTAGAATCGGGACTTCAAAGACGTTTTGAACGTCATGGACCATATGAGATGTTCCAGGAGTTGAAGATAATATTTCAGGCAAATACCCGAGTTGAGAGATATGAAGTCTCCAACAAGTTCTATAGCTAAAAGATGGAGGAGAATCGCTCAACTAGTGAGCATGTGCTCAGATTGTCTGGGTACTACAATCGCTTGAATCAAGTGGGAGTTAATCTTCCAGATAAGATAGTGATTGACAGAATTCTCTAGTCACCATGACCAAGTTAGTAGAACTTCGTGATGAACTATAGTATGCAAGGGATGACGAAAACGACTCCCGAGCTTTTCATGATGATGAAATCGATGAAGGTAGAAATCAAGAAAAACATCAAGTGTTGATGGTAGACAAGACCACTAGTTTCAAGAAAAGGGCAGAGGGAAGAAGGGGAACTTCAAAAAGAACAGCAAGCAAGTTGCTGCTCAAGTGAAGAAGCCCAAGTCTGGACCTAAGCCTGAGACTGAGTGCTTCTACTGCAAAGGGACTGGTCACTGGAAGCGGAACTACCCCAAGTTATTGGCAGATAAGAAGGATGGCAAAGTGAACATAAGTATATTTGATATACATGTTATTGATGTGTACTCTACTAGTGTTTATAGCAACCCCTCAGTATTTGATACTAGTTCAGTTGCTAAGATTAGTAACTCGAAACGGGAGTTGCAGAATAAACAGAGACTAGTTAAGGGTGAAGTGACGATGTGTGTTGGAAGTGGTTCCAAGATTGATATGATCATCATCACACGCTCCCTATAAATTTGGGATTAGTGTTGAACCTAAATAAGTGTTATTTGGTGTTTACGTTGAGCATGAATATGATTTGATCATGTTTATTGTAATACGGTTATTCATTTAAGTAAGAGAATAAACTGTTGTTCTGTTTACATGAATAAAACCTTATATGGTTACACACCCAATGAAAATAGTTCGTTGGATCTCGATCGTAGTGATACACATAATCATAATATTGAAACCAAAAGATGCAAAGTTAATAATGATAGTGCAACCTATTAGTAGCACTGCCGTTTAGGTCATATTGGTGTAAAGCGCATGAAGAAACTCCATGCTGATGGGCTTTTGGAATCACTTGATTATGAATCAGTTGATGCTTGCGAACCATGCCTCATGGGCAAGATGACTAAGACTCTGTTCTTCGGAACAATGGAGCGAGCAACAGATTTGTTGGAAATCATACATACTGATGTATGTGGTCCGATGAATATTGAGGCTCGCGATAGGTATCATTATTTTCTGATCTTCACAGATGATTTGAGCAGATATAAGTATATCTACTTGAGGAAACATAAGTATGAAACATTTGAAAAGTTCAAAGAATTTCAGAGTGAAGTGGAGAATCATCGTAACAAGAAAATAAGGCTTCTACGATCTGATCGCAGGAGACAAATATTTGAGTTACGAGTTTGGTCTTCAATTAAAACAATGTGGAATAGTTTCACAAATTCGTGCCACCCGGAACACCACAGCATAATGGTGTGTCCGAACGTCATAGCCGTACTTTATTAGATATAGTGCAAATCTATGATGTTTCTTACCAATTTACCACTATTGTTTTTGAGGTTATGCATTAAAGACAACTGCATTCATGTTAAAAAAAGGGGCACCATCTAAGTCCGTTGAGACGACACAATATGAACTGTGGTTTAGCAAGAAACCAAAGTTGTCGTTTCTTAAAGTTTGGGGTTGAGATGCTTATGTGAAAAAGCTTCAACCTGATAAGCTCGAACCCAAATCGGAAAAATGTGGCTTCATAGGATACCCAAAGGAGACTGTTGGGTACACCTATCACAGATCCGAAGGCAAGACATTCGTTGCTAAGAATGGATCATTTCTAGAGAAGGAGTTTCTCTCGAAAGAAGTGAGTGGGAGGAAAGTAGAACTTGACGAGATAACTGTACCTGCTCCCTTATTGGAAAGTAGTACATCACAGAAAATTGTTTCTGCGACACCTATACCAATTAGTGAGGAAGCTAATGATGATGATCACGAAACTTCAGGACAAGATACTACTGAACCTCGTAGATCAACCAGAGTGAGATCCGCACCAGAGTGGTACGGTAATCCAGTTCTGGAAGTCATGCTACTAGATCATGATGAACCTACGAACTATGAAGAAGCGATGGTGAGCCCAGATTCCGCAAAGTAGCTTGAAGCCATGAAATCTGAGATGGGATCCATATATGAGAACAAAGTATGGACTTTCGTTGACTTGCCCGATGATCGGCAAGCAATTGAGAATAAATGGATCTTCAAGAAAAAGACTGACGCTGACGGTAATATTACTGTCTATAAAGCTCGACTTGTCGCAAAAGGTTTTCGACAAGTTCAAGGGGTTGACTACGATGAGACCTTCTCACCCGTAGCGATGCTTAAGTCTGTCAGAATCATGTTAGCAATTGCCGCATTTTATGATTATGAAATTTGGCAGATGGATGTCAAAACTGCATTCCTGAATGGATTTCTGGAAGAAGAGTTGTATATGATGCAACCGGAAGGTTTTGTCGATCCAAAGGGAGCTAACAAAGTGTGCAAGCTCCAGCGATCCATTTATGGACTGGTGCAAGCCTCTCGGAGTTGGAATAAACGCTTTGATAGTGTGCTCAAAGCATTTGGTTTTATACAGACTTTTCGAGAAGCTTGTATTTACAAGAAAGTGAGTGGGAGCTGTGTAGCATTTCTGATATTATATGTGGATGACATATTGCTGATTGGAAATGATATAGAATTTCTGGATAGCATAAAGGGATACTTGAATAAAAGTTTTTTGATGAAAGACCTCGGGGAAGCTGCTTACATATTAGGCATAAAGATCTATAGAGATAGATCAAGACGCTTAATTGGACTTTCACAAAGCACATACCTTGACAAGATTTTGAAGAAATTCAAAATGGATCAAGCAAAGAAAGGGTTCTTGCCTGTGTTACAAGGTGTGAAGTTGAGTAAGACTCAAAGCCCGACCACGGCAGAAGATAGAAAGAGAATGAAAGTCATTCCCTATGCCTTGGCCATAGGTTCTATAAAGTATGTCATGCTGTATACCAGATCTATTGTATACTCTGCACTGATTTGGCAAGGGAGTATAATAGTGATCTAGGAGTAGATCACTGGACAGCGGTCAGAATTATCCTTAGTGAAATAAGGATATGTTTCTCGATTATGGACATGACAAAAGGTTCGTCGTAAAGGGTTACGCCGATGCAAGTTTTGACACTAATCTAGATGACTCTAAGTCTCGGTCTAGATACATATTGAAAGTGGGAGCAATTAGCTAGAGTAGCTCCATGCAGAGCATTGTTGACATAGAAATTTGCAAAATACATGTGGATCTGAATGTGGCAGACCCGTTGACTAAGATTCTCTCACAAGCAAAACATGATCACACCTTAGTACTCTTTGGGTGTTAATCACATAGCGATGTGAATTAGATTACTAAATCCAGTAAACCCTTTGGGTGTTGGTCACATGGCGATGTGAACTATGGGTGTTAATCACATGGTGATGTGAACTATTGCTGTTAAATCACATGACGATGTGAACTAGATTATTGACTCTAGTGCAAGTGGGAGACTGGAGGAAATATGCCCTAGAGGCAATAATAAAGTTATTATTTATTTCCTTATTTCATGATAAATGTTTATTATTCATGCTAGAATTGTATTAACCGGAAACATAATACATGTGTGAATACATAGACAAACAGAGTGTCACTAGTATGCCTCTACTTGACTAGCTCGTTAATCAAAGATGGTTATGTTTCCTAACCATGGACAAAGAGTTGTTATTTGATTAACGGGATCACATCATTAGATGAATGATCTGATTGACATGACCCATTCCATTAGCTTAGCACCCGATCGTTTAGTATGTTGCTATTGCTTTCTTCATGACTTATACATGTTCCTATGACTATGAGATTGTGTAACTCCCGTGTGCCGGAGGAACACTTTGTGTGCTACCAAACGTCACGACGTAACTGGGTGATTATAGAGGTGCTCTACAGGTGTCTCCAAAGGTACATGTTGGGTTGACGTATTTCGAGATTAGGATTTGTCACTCCGATTGTCGGAGAGGTATCTCTGGGCCCTCTCGGTAATGCACATTACTTAAGCCTTGCAAGCAATGCAACTAATGAGTTAGTTGCGAAATGATGTATTACAGAACGAGTAAAGAGACTTGCCGGTAACGAGATTGAACTAGGTATTGGATACGGACGATCGAATCTCGGGCAAGTAACATACCAATGACAAAGGGAGCAACGTATGTTGTTATGCGGTCTGACCGATAAAGATCTTCGTAGAATATGTAGGAGCCAATATGGGCATCCAGGTCCCACTATTGGTTATTGACCAGAGAAGTGTCTCGGTCATGTCTACATTGTTCTCGAACCGTAGGGTCCGCATGCTTAACGTTACGATGACAGTTATTATGAGTTTATGCATTTTGATGTACCGAAGGTTGTTCGGAGTCCCGGATGTGATCACGGACATGACGAGGAGTCTCAAAATAGTCGAGACATAAAGATTGATATATTGGAAGCCTATATTTGGATATCGGAAGTGTTCCGGGTGAAATCGGGATTTTACCGGATTACCGGGAGGTTACCGGAACCCCCGGGAGCCATATGGGCCTTCATGGGCCTTAGTGGAAAGGAGAAAAGGGGCAGCCCATAGGTGGCCGCGCGCCCCCCTTCCCTTAGTCCTATTAGGACTAGGAGAAGGGGCCGGCCCCCCTCTCTCTCTTTCCCCCTTTGGGAAACCTAGTCCAACTAGGATTGGGGGGAGTCCTACTCCCGGTGGGAGTAGGACTCCTCCTGCGCCCTCTCCCTGGCCGGCGCACCCCTCCCCCTTGGCTCCTTTATATACAAGGGCAGGGGGCACCTCTAAACACACAAGTTGATCATTGAGATCGTTCCTTAGCCGTGTGCGGTGCCCCCTGCCACCATATTCCACCTCGATCATATCGTTGTAGTGCTTAGGCGAAGCCCTGCATCGGTAGAACATCAAGATCGTCACCACGCCGTCGTGCTGACGGAACTCCTTCCCGAAGCTTTACTGGATCGGAGCCCGGGGATCGTCATCGAGCTGAACGTGTGCTAAGAACTCGGAGGTGCCGGAGTAACGGTGCTTGGATCGGTCGGATCGGGAAGAAGATGTACGACTACTTCCTCTATGTTGTGTCAACGCTTCCGTTGCGATCTACAAGGGTACGTAGATCATACTCTCCCCTCGTTGCTATGCATCACCATGATCTTGCGTGTGTGTAGGAAATTTTTTGAAATTACTACGTTCCCTAGCACTCTGAGAAAGTGATGACGACTTTCAATGTGCTTTGTCTTCAAGTGCTGAACTGGGTTGTTGGCAATCTTGATGGCGCTTTCGTTGTCGCAGTAGAGTGGCACTTGCTTCAGATGAATGCCATAGTCCTTGAGTGTTTGCTTCATCCACAGAAGCTGAGCGCAGCAAGATCCAGCAGCAATGTATTCAGATTGAGCAGTGGAGAGAGATACACAGTTCTGCTTCTTTGAAGACCAACATACAAGTGATCGTCCCAGAAAGTGACATGTGCCTGATGTAGACTTGTGATCCACTTTGTCACCAGCATAATCAGCATCCGAGAATCCAACCAGATCAAACTCTGAGCCCTTTGGATACCATAATCCTAGAGTTGGAGTGTGAGCCAAATATCGAAGAATTAGCTTCACAGCTAAGTGATGTGACTCCTTTGGTGCCGCTTGAAATCGAGCACACATGCAAACACTAAGCATAATATCTGGCCTAGATGCACATAGATAAAACAAAGAACCAATAATGGAGCGGTATACCTTTTGATCGAACTCTTTACCATTGTCGTCAGGACCCAGATGATGCTTGGCTGGCATTGGCGTCGTGAAGCCTTTGCAGTCTTGCATACCGAACTTCTTCAGGCAATCTTTGAGATACTTCTCTTGAGATATGAAGATGTCGTTGCGTAGCTGTCGTATTTGAAGACCGAGGAAGAATTTCAGCTCTCCCATCATGGACATCTGATATTTCTCTTGCATCATATATCCAAACTCTTCACTGTACTTCTGATTGGTGCAGCCGAAGATAATGTCATCCACATATATTTGGCACACAAACAGTTCACCATCATATGTCTTCGTGAAGAGAGTGGGGTCGAGGGAACCAGGTATGAAGCCTTTGCTCTTCAGGAAGTATTTGAGTGCGTCATACCAGGCCCGAGGGGATTGCTTAAGGCCATACAGTGCCTTGTTGAGCTTGTATACCATGTCAGGATGTTTTGGATCTTCAAAGCCAGGCGGTTGTGCAACATACACTTCTTCTTCAATCTTGCCATTGAGAAAGGCGCTCTTCACATCCATTTGATATAGAAGTATGATGTGATGATTGGCATAGGCCAGCAGTATGTGTATGGCTTCAAGTCTAGCCACAGGAGCAAATGTTTCATCGAAGTCAATGCCTTCCACTTGAGTATATCCTTGAGCAACGAGACGAGCTTTGTTTCTGACAACTTGACCATGCTCATCTTGCTTGTTGCGGTATATCCATTTTGTGCCTATTATGTTGTGCTTCTGAGGATCAGGATGCTTAACCAGTTCCCATACATTATTCAGCTCAAATTGTTGAAGCTCTTCTTGCATAGCTTGAATCCATTCAGGTTCCATGAAGGCATCTTCAACTTTCTTGGGTTCTGTTATTGAGACGAATGCGAAGTGCCCACATAAATTTGCTAGCTGACTTGCCCTTGAACGAGTGAGCAGACCGGGTGCATTGATGTTATTAATTATTCTTTCAATCTGCACTTCATTGGCAACACGAGGATGTACAGGGCGAAAATTTTGCTCTTGCTGATCATTGTCGTTGTTAGAGGGAATGTCTTTAGGCTGAGCATTGTCTTCAGGTTGATTTGGTGCAGAGATGATAAGTTCTTCTTCAGGATGAGCTTTAGAAGGTAATTTCTCCAGTTCCCATTAGCTTGATTGATTCACTGGATGGAACTTCATCTAGCATATTTGGCAGGTGCTCTCTTTGTGAACCGTTAGTCTCATCGAACCGCACATCCACTGTTTCAACCACTTTATAATGAAAGAGATTGAAGACTCTGTACGAGTGCAAATCCTTTCCATATCCAAGCATTAAACCCTCATGTGCTTTTGGTGCAAACTTTGAAGTGTGATGTGGGTCATTGATCCAGCACCTAGCGCCAAATACTCTGAAGTAACTGACATTTGGCTTCTTGCTAGTAGGAGCTCATAAGATGTCTTGTTTAGAAGCTTGTGAAGATAAACACGATTGATTGTATGGCATGCAGTATCGATGGCTTCAGGCCAGAATTTTCTTGGAGTCTTGTATTCATCTAGCATCGTTCTAGCCATCTCAATGAGTGTTCTGTTCTTGCGTTCGACGATGCCATTCTGCTGTGGCGTGTACGGGGCTAAGAATTCATGTGTGATGCCCAAGGTATCAAGATATGTATCAAGACCAGTGTTCTTGAATTCAGTGCCATTGTCACTTCTGATGTGCTTTATCTTGGCGCCATAGTTGTTCATTGCTCGATTGGCGAAGCGTCTGAAGACATCCTCCACTTCAGTCTTGTAAAGGATTATGTGCACCCAAGTATATCTAGAATAATCATCAACAATGACAAAGCCATAGAGACAAGCAGTAGTAGTAAGAGTTGAGTAATGAGTGGGACCGAACAAATCGATGTGAAGCAGTTCGAAGGGTCGAGTGGTAGTCATGATTGTCTTCGAGGGATGTTTGGCCCTCGTCATCTTTCCTACTTCACAGGCACCGCATAAGTGATCTTTCTTGAACTTGACGCCCTCGATGCCTATGACATGCTTCTTCTTTGCAAGGGTGTGGAGGTTCCTCATGCCAGCATGCCCAAGCCTCCGATGCTAGAGCCAGCATTCTGAAGCTTTTGCTAGAAGACATACAGCAACCTGTGGTCCTGCTGAGAAATCTACCATGTACAAATCATCTTTCCGATACCCTTCAAACACTAGAGACTTGTCAGATTCCATTAGAACAAGGCAGCGATATTTTCCAAATATTACGATCATGTTCAAATCACAAAGCATTGAGACAAACATTAAGTTGAAGCCAAGGTATTCAACAAGCATGACTTTATCCATGTGTTGATCCTTTGAGATTGCAACTCTACCTAGACCCAGTACCTTACTTTTACCAGTGTCGGCAAATGTGATGTGACTCTTGTCGGATGGACGTAAGGTTGAGTCCATAAGAAGGCTTCTTTTGCTAGTCATGTGATTTGTACACCCACTATCAATAATCCATTCTGAAGACGCTGGTGCCGTACCCTACAGTGCAGTTAGGGGATAGGCTTCACGAAGAGAATTGTGAAGCAAAAACATTTGATGAACCAGTGGTTTATGAAAGCTTAGATCCAGATTAGGACTAATAGGGAGAGTAGCAAGCGATTCAGGAACGAAGTACATAGTAAGAGCATTCGGGCATTTGATCTTGCGCCGTACAAGATGTTTAAGGTCCCCAGCAATAGCGTCAGAAGATTTTGGTTTTCTGCTGGAGACCTTTCCCTGCAAAAGAGAGTTAAGCCTTCTTAACCATCCACATCCTCAAGGGTGGCTTAGAAGCAATAAGTCTAAGTGCAGCGTTTGAAAACATTGGCTTTGGAGCCCTAGCAAAAAGTCTTGCAGGCGGACAATAATACTCATAAGAATAAGCAGAATAGTTTTTGGTCTTATGAACATGGCGGTTCGATGAACCGCGCTCATATTCATAGGCCTGAGTATGGTTTCCCTGCAAAACATTTGCGTTAGTGCGACTCAGGTGAGTCCTCTGTCTGTATGAAGCCTTTGGGCCGTATGAAGCCTGTGGTCTGGGGTTTGTCTTCTTCATCTGTGGTGTCATGATGACATTCACAGGAAGATTTTCCAAACACCTTTTGGGCACCCAGATCTTCTTCATAGGCGGTCCATTCCTGCAGTTAGTACCAATGTACCTGGAAAACACTTCACCATTCTGATTCTTAAACAGTTTATAGTTTGCATCAAAGGATTCATCGATGACAATGGGGTTAGCACAAGTGAAGCCAGATAGATTGGATGGATCAGCTGAAGGTTCCTTTGCAGCAACCCATGTGGTTTTGGGGTACTGTTCAGGTTTCCAGTAAGAGCCATCAGCATTCATTTTCCTTACGACACCCTCTTTCCTCGGGTTTCGGTTCAGAATCTGCCTTTTGAGGACATCACATAGTGTCTGATGCCCTTTAAGACTTTTGTACATCCCTATTTCAAGCAATGTCTTCAACCTAGCATTCTCATTAGTAATAGCAGTGGTATCCTCAGCAGCGGGGTTAGTTACCACATCAACAGTTGAAGATATTGCAACAGTAGCAGTAGTAGAACATTCAGCAACAGAAGTAGCATTATCACGCTCAATGCATTTAAGACATGGTGGTTCAAATCCTTCCTGAGCGGAACTGATCTGTTCGGCGCAAAGTGACTCATTTTCCTTTTGAAGATCTTCATGAGCCGCTCTCAATTTCTCAAGATCTTGCTTCCTTTGAAGATAATCATAGGAAAGCTTTTCATGAGTTGTTGAGAGCGTTTCAAGACGACTTTCAAGTTCCTCATACTTAACATGAAGATTTTTTATGTCTTCAATTAAGGACTCAGATCGAGTCATTTCAGCGCCCAACAGATCATCGCTTTTGTCTAACAGTTATTGAATATGTTCCATGGTTTTCTGTTGTTCAGTTGCAATTTTAGCAAGTGTTTTGTAGTTGGGTCTTGAACCACAATCAGAGTCATCGTCACTAGATGTTTGATAGTGAGTAGTGCGTGTGTTTACCTTGGCACCGCGTGCCATGAAGCAGTAGGTAGGAGCAGAGTAGTCCTTATCATTTGCATCGGTGTCGGTGGTGAAGTCATTGTCTTCAGAGTTGAAGATGGACTTGGCAACGTATGCTGTAGCTAGACTTGCAACGCCAGAATCAGACTCCTCCTCAGACTCCACCTCCGCCTCCTCAGAAGCGGACTCCTCCTCTGAATCCATTTCCTTGCCAACAAACGCACGTGCCTTGCCAGATGAGCTCTTCTTGTGTGATGAAGACTTTGAGGAAGACTTGGAAGAAGACTTTGAGTATTTCTTCTTCTTCTTCTTGTCGTCAGAGTCATATTCCTTGCTCTTCTTCTTCTTTCTGTTCTCATTGTCCCACTTCGGACACTCAGAGATGAAGTGGCCAGTTTTCTTGCACTTGTGGCATGTTTTCTTCTTGTAGTCATGAGAAGAAGCTTCATCATTCCTTGAGCGTGATCGTGAAGACTTTTTGAAGCCTTTCTTCTTGGTGAATTTTTGGAACTTCTTCACAAGCATGGCAAGTTCATTTCCAATGTCTTAAGGATCATCAGAACTGCTGTCAGATTCTTCCTCAGATGAGGAGACAGCTTTTGCCTTCAAGGCACGAGATCGCCCATAGTTTGGACCGTAGATATCTCTTTTCTCAGAAAGCTGAAACTCATGTGTGTTGAGCCTCTCAAGTATGTCGGACGGATCGAGTTTCTTGAAATCAGGTCGTTCTTGAATCACCAGGGCTAGGGTGTCAAATGAACTGTCAAGTGATCTCATTAGTGTCTTGACGACTTCATGCTTGGTGATCTCAGTAGCGCCAAGGGCTTGAAGCTCATATGTGATGTCAGTGAGTCGGTCAAACGTGAGCTGGACATTCTCATTGTCATTTCGCTTGAAGCGGTTGAAGAGGTTGCGAAGAACACTGATTCTCTGATCTCTCTGGGTTGTGACTCCTTCGTTGACCTTGGAGAGCCAGTCCCAGACCAACTTAGATGTTTCCAAAGCACTCACACGGCCATACTGTTCTTTGGTCAGATGACCACAGATGATATTCTTGGTAGTAGAGTCCAGTTGAATGAACTTCTTGACATCAGTAGCAGTGACACCTTCTCCAGCCTTGGGAACGCCATTCTTGACGACATACCATAGGTGGACGTCAATGGCTTCAAGATGCATGTGCATCTTATTCTTCCACTAGGGATATTCAGTTCCATCGAAGAAGGGGCACGCAGCGGAGACTTTAATTATCCCTGCAGTCGACATAGCTAAAACTCTAGGTGGTTAAACTGAATCACGCAGAACAAGGGACCACCTTGCTCTGATACCAATTGAAAGTGCGTTATATCGACTAGAGGGGGAGTGAATAGGCGATTTTTATGAAAGTCTTCAAAACATGGAAGTTTTGAAGACAAACGATAGAAATAAACCTATTACCATGCAGCGGAAGGTAGACTACACTAGGTAAACCATAGTCATGTATTCAATGAAGTGAAAGCACAATGACTAATAGCAGCTAGGTAGTAAGGATCAGGTAGGAAGATATTAAGAAGCCAAACAGATCACACAGTCACTCAGTGAAGACAAAAGATAGTGCAGACATACAATGACTTCACAAGGAGTAACAGTAAGTAAGGAGAAAGGAAGGATGAAACCAGTGACTCGTTGAAGACAATGATTTGTTGGACCAGTTCAAGTTGTTGTGACAACTGTACGTCTGGTTAGGGTGGCTAGGTATTTAAACCTTCGGGACACACAGTCCCGGACACCCAGTCCTGAACACGCAGCTCAGGACACCCAGTCCTCACCGTATTCCCCTTGAGCTAAGGTCACACAGACCTTGCCCAATCAGTCTGGTAAGTCTTCAAGGTAGACTCCCAAACCTTCACAGACTTTGTTCACCGGCAATCCACAATGTCTCTTGGATGCTCAGAACGCGATGCCTAACCGGCTGGAGGATGCACAGTCCTTGAGTGTAATAAGTCTTTAGATCACACAGACAAGAAGACTTAAGTGATGCCTAATTCTCTTTGGCTCTGGGTGGTTAGGGCTTTATCCTCGCAAGGAATTCTCTCTCAAAGGCTTCGAGGTGGGTTGCTCTCAAACGACAAAAGCCGTACTCTAAATCTGAGCAACCAACCATTTATTGTTGTAGGGGGTGGGCTATTTATAGCCACTAGGCAACCCGACCTGATTTGTCCGAAATGACCCTGGGTCACTAAGAAACAGACACGTGTTCCAACAGTCAGATTTCAACCTCACACGGCAACTTTACTTGGGCTACAAGCAAAGCTGACTTGTCTGACTCTGGACAAGATTCGCTCTCATAGTCTTCACTCGAAGACATAGGTTTTTTTAAGCATCACTTCAATCATTCTGACTAGTTCTCTTGGACCCCACTTAACAGTACGGTGGTTCCTATGACTCAATCACAGAAGAAAAAGAACTACGAAAGATCTAAGTCTTCGAGCTCCATAGGCTTCATGCGGTGTCTTCTCTTGTCATAGTCTTCAATGTGAATATCTTCATATACAACCTTTGACATCAATGTCTTCATACATTTTTAGGGGTCATCTCTGGTAGGAAAACCGAATCAATGAGGGACTTCTACCTGTGTTATCCTACAATTCTCACAAACACATTAGTCCCTCAACTAGGTTTGTCGTCAATACTCCAAAAACAACTAGGGGTGGCACTAGATGCACTTACAATCTCCCCCTTTTTGGTGATTGATGACAAACTAGTTGAACTTTTCAACGGGGAATATAATATGTGAAATTGTAAAGGAGAAGGAATTGTCTTCATAGGTTGCAAGGGCTCCCCCTGAAGATGTGCATATAAGTAATTTGCTTTTGGAATGCAAATGCACATGGCAGGTTGTGCTTGTGAAGATCCGCTTCAACTTATGATGACAACCACTATGCATGTGAAGGTATGTGAAGATAATGACATGCATAATGGAAAATGGACGTCTGCAAAATGATCTAAGTGCGGAATTTATCGTCGCACATGCGGAATTTATCATCGCATCACAAGGTGGCAAATAAGTAGTAGACGACCATCGAGTTTAAGTGTTACAACTCAAAGAACCAAATGTATCAAAAACGAGAGTTGTAAACACGAAGAAAAATATAAAGCACCCGCCCATATGGACCCGCTTGAAGACTATCAAACTCATATGCTTCTCCCCCTTTTGTCAGTAAGGACCAAAAAGGTTCGAAGACATAGAGCATCTACTCGTTCCCATGAAGAGTAGGTGAAGCAGCAGGGTGTTCGGCGGTGCAGATGAACTTGGAGCAGTGTTGACGTGTGCTGAAGGAGGTGGCGATGAAGTAGCATCGTCTTCGTCCTCGATCACTCTGGCATTCATAGTTGCAATAGAGGAAGAGAACTCAGAGTCTTCAAGAGATGGAGTTCGTCGCAGCACTGCCCTTCGAGGAGGTGCGGAGTCAAACTTGAATCGCTCAGAGAAGCCATCCTCTTGAAGATCATCTTCAGAACACAGCAGCGTCAGCCCTTTCCATGTGCGTCGAGAGGTTTCATGAGCAACAAAGGCATTCTTGGTGGCAAGGTTGCGAATGTGATTAACATCCACCAAGAGGCTTTGCATTTGACGCTTCAGCCAGTCATGATGCGTATCCTGTTTCTGATGTAGAGCCACAAGAAGCTCTCGGTCGTTGAGAACACGAGTGCGCTTCTTGGGTCTTGGAGCAGTTGTGCTGTCAGTGGCTTCAGTGGAAGCAGGATGCGATGCACGTGTAGTGCCAGCCAAAGGATACACACGAGTTACTGCTTCAACGCCTTCAACGTTCTGAGAAAAACTTTGATGCTCTGTATTCTGAAGACTTAGAGGTTCCTTGGCAGGCTCAGGATAGATGGCTTCAATAGACATATCCACATCAGGCAAAAAGATCCGATGATTGCGGGCAGATGGCTGATATGAGATAGCGGAGTGAGGTTTGATCAGCCTCATCACCCAAGGGGCGTAGAACTTCAAACCAAACAAATCAGAGCCTGATGCAGCAAGTTGGCGAATGAAGAAACCCTGTGTATTGAAGCATTTTCCATGAAGAATATAGAAGATCAAAGTCTTCATTACACCTTCCAGCTTGGCATGTGGAGAGTGCCCTTTGATGGGCCAGAGAGTTCGCCTTATGATGTGATAAATAGTCCTTTGCAGATTCTCTCGGTCTTCAGCGAAGAACTCCGTGGGATATGCAGCATCTTGGGCCAATGGCTTCATCATACTGAGCATCTGACTCATGTTAGGTTCAGTCTTCTGAAAGATGCTCTCAACAGCTTCACTATGAAGCTGACAGCCATGTTCGTAGAGATTGCCAGGAGTGGGCAAACCAGTGAGCTCAATGATGTCAACGGCTTTGGCTTCGTGATGAACATTTCGTGTCATCCACTCCAGGACCCAAGTCTTCAGATCTCTGTTATACCCGCGGATGTGAAGTGTGGCATAGAATTGGAGCAGCAACTCTTCATTCCAATGCTCTTGGTCAGTGACGAACGGCAGCAGTCCAACCTCTTTGAAGAAATCCAGAGCTTCTTCCAGACAGGGTAGACCAGCTATTGCTTCAATGTCAAGACGCTTGTATGGGAAGATGCGACCTTGGTTGTAAAAAACGCAGGAGTAATAGCTTCGCTGCGGATAGCTCCAGAACCGATCAGATGATATTCTTTCCCTTGAGTAGGGGTTCCTGGAGCTATTGAAGAATGTATTGTCTGCTCTGAAGCCATTGATATTGAAGGAGCCAGGTGCTGATGCAGGACCTGGGAACCTGGGCAATCTTGGGATTGGCTTCTGTACCTGAGGCCTGTGCTCAACATGATAGTAGAACTAGGGACCGACAGCAGACGCAGGAACAGAAGCAGCGGGATCAGTGGCTTCGCTGACTTTTGGTGCTTTTGTTGGTGAGGGCTCCACATTTGCTTCAGCCATGACAGCGTCAGTGGCTTTAGTGGTGTTGGTGGTGGCAGCCTCAAGATTTTCAACCTCCACTTGACGAGCTGGAGGGTCAGTCACAATCACATTCTCCTCGAGAACCGCTTCTTGGTGGGACAGGGGAGTAGCAGCTTGTGGGACTTCTTCTTCATCGGCTGATGCAGCCGGAATATCTTCAGCAGGTTTAGCTTCAGACGCAGAGACTTGAGGCCTTGGACCTTTGCGAAGCCTGCGCAGCGCGGGCGACGCCTGTGGAGTTGGTGTTGGCTGGGCCTCAAAGTCTTCTTCCTCTTGTGGGCGATCAGCCCATGAAGCATCCTGTGCAATTGGCGTCAGTGGATAACCAATGCTGATGAGTTCGCTGTGCATTAGCACAGGCGATGATACCTGTTGGTGCTCTAGCTGAGGAATGACTGCATCATCTTCAACATGGTCATGGTGACCAATGTCTTCAGTAGCGATGGGATCAGCTGCTGGAAAGTCTTCAGCTTCATGAGCCTCTGTGAAAGCAGGCTCATGGGCAGTCAGTTGACATTCTTGTGGATCAGCGTCAGGGTGAACCATGGAAGTGGGTTCAACAATCAAGGGCTCTGTGGGAGCAGCCCGTTCCTTCTTGGTCTTTCTTTTCTTCTTGGAGGGGGCAGTAGTAGAGGCTTCAGGATGTTTCCTCTTTCTTGCTTCACCCTCAGCAGTCCTGGTCTTCTTCAATTCTGGAGCGGTTGACCTGGCCTTTGGCTTCGGACCAGTCATGCTAGTTGGGAAGACAATGGGATCTGCTTCCTGCCTTGGTGCTTCGGGTTCAGCCATAGCGGGCTTCTTCTTCTTCTTGGCAGTCATCCTGGGGTCGATGCCAGGACGCCCAAGGGCCTTGCGCTTCTCAGCCTCATTGTAGGCTTGCACACACCTATCGGCCAAGACCTTCATGCGCTTACGAGAACCCTGAGCTTCTGCACGTTTCTTGAGAAAGGCTTCCTTGAGCTCGTGCAGCATAAGCTTGAAGTTCTTCATGTCTTGCACGCTGAGCTTGGCCATATGTTTATTACACACACCTGTCAATCTTCTGCTTTAGTTCAACAATGCATTGGGCGATGGCTAACTCTGAAGCAATGGCGCCATGGAAGGCGACACTGAGGCCAATGGGTAGTTGCAGATCTTTGAAGCTGATGTTTGGCGTGTCAAACCACTCATCAATGAAGTTGTGGATGATTGTTACATCAAAGAGAGGCAGATCATTGAAGATTTCTACTTCTTCTTTTCTCTTGATGAGTTGCTCAAGAGCGTCATCTGCAAGATCTTCATCACTTGACAGATCAATGGCATCATTGCGCAGAATGGCAGCAGCTGTTAGCTCTTGGCCGGTGTGTGGCAGAGGCATCATGACCTTCTGGGGCTTGGAGATGCGTGACAAATCTTCAGACTGCACACTGTCTTCAGGAGGTTCAGTTGCCAGTGGCTTCGCCCGTGAGATTTTTGATGAAGAGGCAGGCTTTGAAGCTTTAGGCTGCTTCAACTTCTTTGGCTTCGGCGCTGCAGGCGCTTCATCTGATTCAGCGTCAGCTGCAGGCTCATTCATGGTTGTCCCTTGAACCAAGATATGGGTGATGAGACCTTCAAGATTGTAGAAAGGACCGACGACATTGGGTTCTGCATCTCGTGTGTCGTCAGCCCTTGGAGCAGAAGGACCAGGGTTGAAGTCTAATCCCGATGTCTTCTTGTTCTGCTTTGCTGAGTTCTGGGCAAACTGAAAGTTGCGCTTGAACAGAATGTCGTCACGACACCATAGCAGTGATGATGGGTTAGCATCCGCAGGCTGTTGTCCATGGACCATGCAGGGATAGAAGCCTTGTTCAATGGCTTCATCTCTGGTCCTGTAAGTGCATCTAGTGCCACCCCTAGTTGGTTTTGGAGTATTGACGACAAACCTAGTTGAGGGACTAATGTGTTTGTGAGAATTGCAGGAAAACACAGGGAGAAGTCCCTCATTGATTCGGTTTTCCTACCAGAGATGACCCCTAAAAATGTATGAAGACATTGAAGTCAATGGTGGTATATGAAGATATTCACATTGAAGACTATGACAAGAGAAGACACCACATGAAGCCTATGGAGCTCGAAGACTTAGATCTGTCGTAGTTCTTTTTCATATGTGTTGAGTCATAGGAACCACCATACTGTTAAGTGGGGTCCAAGAGAACTAGTCAGAATGACATAAGTAATGCCTAATTAAAAACCTATGTCTTTGAGTGAAGACTATGAGAGCTAATCTTGTCCAGAGTCGGACAAGTCAGCTTTGCTTGTAGCCCAAGTAAAGTTGCCGTGTGGGTTTGAAATCTGACCGTTGGAACACGTGTCAGTTCCTTAGTGACCCAGGGTCATTTCGGACAAATCAGGTCGGGTTGCCTAGTGGCTATAAATAGTCCACCCCCTACAACCATAAACGGTTGGCTGCTCAGATTCAGTGCACGGCTTTTGTCGTTTGAGAGCAACCCACCTCAAAGCCTTTGAGAGAGAGAGAATACCTAACGAGGATAAAGCCCTAACCACCCAGAGCCAGAGAGAATTGGGCATCACTTAAGTCTTCTTGTCTGAGTGATCTGAAGACTTATTACACTTGAGGACTGTGCATCCTCCAGCCGGTTAGGCGTCACGTTCTGAGCATCCAAGAGACATTGTGGATTGCCGGTGAACGAAGTCTGTGAAGGTTTGGGAGTCTACCTTGAAGACTTACTAGAGTGATTGGGCGAGGTCTGTGTGACCTTAGCTCAAGGAGAATACGGTGAGGACTGGGTGTCCTGAGCTGCGTGTTCAGGACTGGGTGTCCAGGACTATGTGTCCTAACGTTTAAATACCTAGCCGCTCCAACCAGACGTACAGTTGTCACAGCAACTGGAACTGGTCCAACAAATCATTGTCTTCAATGAGTCATTGGTTTCATCTTCACTTCCCTTTACTTACTGTTACTCGTTGTGAAGTCATTGCATGTTTGCTGTATCATTTGTCTTCACGACATGAATTTATGTTCTATTTGGCTTCATAATATCTTCCTACCTCATCCTTATTACACTGCAGCTATTTGTCATTGTGCTTTCACTCTATTGAATACTTGACCATGGCTTGCCTAGTGTAGTCTACCTTCCGCTGCATTGTAATAGGCATATCTCTACTGTTTGTCTTCATAACTTCCACGTTTTGAAGACTTTCATAAAAATCGCCTATTCACCCCTCCCCCCCCTCTAGTCGATATAACGCACTTTCAATTGGTATCAGAGCAAGGTGCTCCCTTGTTCTGTGTGATTCGGTTAAACCACCTGGAGTTTTAGCTATGTCGACTGCAGGGATAATTAAAGTCTTTGCTGCGTGCCCCGTCTTTGATGGAACTGAATATCCCTACTAGAAGAATAAGATGCGCATGCATCTTGAAGCCATTGACGTCGACCTATGGTATGTCGTCGAGAACGGCGTTCCCAAGGCTGGAGAAGGTGTCACTGCTGCTGATGTCAAGAAATTCGTTCAACTGGACTCTACTGCCAAGAATATCATATGTGGTCATCTGACCAAAGGACAGTATGGCCGTGTGAGTGCTTTGAAGACATCCAAGCTGGTCTGGGACTGGCTCTCCAAGGTCAATGAAGGCATCTCAATCCAGAGAGATCAGAGAATCAGTGTCCTTCGTAACCTCTTCAACCGCTTCAAGCGAAATGACAATGAGAATGTCCAGCACACATTTGACCGACTCACTGACATCACAAATGAGCTTCAAGCCCTCGGCGCCACTGAGATCACCAAACGTGAAGTCGTCAAGACGCTGCTGAGATCACTTGATAGTTTGTTTGACATTCTAGCCCTGATGATTCAAGAATGTCCTGATTTCAAGACACTCGATCTGTCTGACATACTTGAGAGGCTCAACACACATGAGTTTCAGCTTTCTGAGAAAAGAGATATCTACGGTCCAAACTATGGGCGAACTCGTGCCTTGAAGGCAAAAGCTGTCTCCTCATCTGAAGAAGAATCTGACAGCAGTTCTGATGATCCTGAAGACATTAGAAGGGAACTTGAAATGCTTGTGAAGAAGTTCCAAAAATTCACCAAGAAGAAAGGCTTCAGAAAATCTTCACGGTCAAGCTCAAGGAATGATGAAGCTTCTGCTCATGACTACAAGAAGAAAACATGCCACAAGTGCAAGAAAACTGGACACTTCATCTCTGAGTGTCCACAGTGGGACAATGAAAACAGAAAGAAGAAGAAGAGCAAGGAATATGACTCTGACGACAAGAAGAAGAAGAAATACTCAAAGTCTTCTTCCAAGTCTTCCTCAAAGTCTTCATCACACAAGAACAGCTCATCTGGCAAGGAACGTGCGTTTGTTGGCAAGGAAATGGATTCAGAGGAGGAGTCTGCTTCTGAGGAGGTAGAGGTGGAGTCTAAGGAGGAGTCTGATTCTGGCATTGCAAGTCTGGCTACAGCATACGTTGCCAAGTCCATCTTCAACACTGAAGACAATGACTTCATCACCGACACCGATGCAAATGACAAGGACTACTCCGCTCCTACCTACTGCTTCATGGCACGCGGTGCCAAGGTAAACACACGCACTACTCACTATCAAACATCTAGTGATGATGACTCTGATTGTGCTTCAAAACCCAGCTACAAAACACTTGCTAAAATTGCAACTGAACAACAGAAAGCCATGGAACATATTCAAAAACTGTTAGACAGAAGCGATGATCTGTTGGGTGCTGAAATGACTTGATCTGAATCCTTAATTGAAGACATAAAAAATCTTCACGTTAAGTATCAGGAACTTGAAAGTCGTCATGATATTCTCTCAACAACTCATGAAAAGCTTTCCTATGATTATCTTCAAAGGAAGCAAGATCTTGAGAAATTGAGAGCGGCTCATGAAGATCTTCAAAAGGAAAACGAGTCACTTCGCGCCAAACAGATGAGTTCCGCTCAGGAAGGATTTGAACCACCATGTCTTAAATGCATTGAGCGTGATAATGCTACTTCTGTTGCTGAATGTTCCACTGCTACTGCTGTTGCAATATCTTCAACTGTTGATGTGGTAACTAACCCCTCTGCTGAGGATACCACCGCTATTGCTGATGAGAATGCTAGGTTGAAGACATTGCTTGAAACGGGGATGTACAAAAGTCTTAAAGGGCATCAGACATTATGTGATGTCCTCAAGAAGCAGATTCTGAACCGAAACCCTAGGAAAGAGGGTGTTGGGTTCGTAAGGAAAATGAATGCAGATGGCTCTTACTGGAAACCTGAGCAGTACCCCAAAACCATGTGGGTTGCTGCAAAGGAACCTTCAGCAGATCCATCCAATCTATCTGGCTTCACTTGTGCTAACCCCATTATCATTGATGAATCCTTTGATGCAAACTATGTACTGTTTAAGAATCAGAATGGTGAAGTGTTTGCCAGGTACATTGGTACTAACTGCAGGAATGGACCGCCTATGAAGAAGATCTGGGTTCCGAAAGGTGTCTGGAAAATCTTCCTGTGAATGTCTTCATGACACCTCACATGAAGAAGACAAACCTCAGACCAAAGGCTTCATACCGACAGAGGACTCACCTGAGTCGCACTAACGCAAATGTTTTGCAGGGAAACCATACTAAGGCATATGAATATGAGAGCGGTTCATCAAACCGCCGTGTTCATATGACCAAGAACTATTCTGCCTATTTTTATGAGTACTATTGTCCGCCTGCTAGACTGTTTGCTAGGGCTCCAAAGCCAAAATTCTCAGATGCTGCACTTAGACTTATTGCTTCTAAGCCACCCTTGAAGATGTGGGTGGCTAAGAAAGCTTAACTCTCTTTTGCAGGGAAAGGTCTCCAGGAGAAAACCAAAATCTTCTGACACTGTTGCTGGGGACCTTAAACATCGTGTAGGGCGCAAGATCAAATGCCCGAATGGCATCACTATGTACTTCGTTCCTGAATCACATGCTACTCTCCCTATTAGTCCTAATCTGGATCCAAGTTTTTATAACCCACTGGTTCGCCAAATGTTTTTGCTTCACAATTCTCTTCGTGAAGCCTATCCCCCTAACTGCACTATAGGGTACGACACCAGCGTCTTCAGAATGGATTATTGACAGTGGGTGTACAAATCACATGACCGGCAAAAGAAGCCTTCTTATGGACTCAACCTTGCGTCCATCTGACAAGAGCCACATCACATTCGCTGACACTAGTAAAAGTACGGTATTGGGTCTAGGTAGAGTTGCAATCTCAAGGGATCAACACATGGATAAAGTCATGCTTGTTGAATCCCTTGGCTTCAACTTAATGTTTGTCTCAAAGCTTTGCGATTTGAACATGATCGTAATATTTGGAAAATATTGTTGCCTGGTACTAATGGAATCTGACAAGTCTCTAGTGTTTGAAGGGTATCGGAAAGATGATTTGTACGTGGTAGATTTCTCAGCAGGGCCACAGCTTGCAGTATGTATTCTAGCAAAAGCTTCAGAATGCTGGCTTTGGCATCGGAGGCTTGGGCATGCTGGCATGAGGAACCTCCACACCCTTGCGAAGAAGAAGCATGTCATAGGCATCGAGGGCATCAAGTTCAAGAAAGATCACTTATGCGGTGCCTGTGAAGCAGGGAAGATGATGAGGGCCAAAAATCCCTCGAAGACAATCATGACCACTACTCGACCATTCGAACTGCTTCACATGGATCTTTTTGGTCCCACTCACTACTCAACTTTTACCACTACTGCTTGCCTATATGGCTTTGTCATTGTTGATGATTACTCTAGATATACTTGGGTGCACATGATCCTTTACAAGACTGAAGTGCAGGATGTCTTCAGACGCTTCGCCAATCGAGCAATGAACAACTATGGCACCAAGATAAAGCACATCAGAAGTGACAATGGCACTGAATTGAAGAACACTGGCCTTGATACATATCTTGATACCTTGGGCATCACACATGAATTCTCAGCCCCGTACACGCCACAGCAGAATGGCGTCGTCGAACGCAAGAACAGAACACTCATTGAGATGGCCAGAACGATGCTAGATGAGTACAAGACTCCAAGAAAATTCTGGCCTGAAGCCATTGACACTGCATGCCATACAATCAATCGTGTTTATCTTCACAAGCTTCTGAACAAGACATCTTATGAACTCCTAACTGGCAAGAAGCCAAATGTCAGTTACTTCAGAATATTTGGCGCAAGGTGCTGGATTAAGGACCCACATCACACCTCAAAGTTTGCACCAAAAACACATGAGGGTTTTATGCTTGGATATGGAAAGGATTCGCACTCCTACAGAGTCTTCAATCTCTTTCATTACAAAGTGGTTGAAACAGTGGATGTGCGGTTCGATGAGACCAATGGTTCACAAAGAGAGCACTTGCCAAATGTGCTAGATGAAGTTCCATCCAGTGAATCAAGAAAGCTAATGGGAACTGGAGAAATCATACCTTCTGAAGCTCATCCTGAAGAGGAACTCATCATCTCCGCACCAGATCAGCCTGAAGACAATGCTCAACCTGAAGAGAATCCCTCCAACAACGACAATGATCAGCAAGAGCAAAATCTTCGCCCTATACATCCACGCGTTGCCAATGAAGTGCAGATTGAAAGAATAATTGATAGCATCAATGCACCCGGTCCACTCACTCGTTCAAGGGCAACTCAGCTGGCAAATTTCTGTGGGCACTTCGCATTCGTCTCAATTATAGAACCCAAGAAAGTTGAAGAAGCCTTCATGGAACCTGAATGGATTCAAGCTATGCAAGAAGAGCTTCAACAGTTTGAGCTGAACAATGTATGGGAACTGGTTAAGCGTCCTGATCCATAGAAGCACAATATAATAGGCACCAAATGGATATACCGCAACAAGCAAGATGAGTATGGTCAAGTTGTCAGAAACAAAGCTCGTCTCGTTGCTCAAGGATATACTCAAGTGGAAGGCATTGACTACGATGAAACATTTGCTCCTGTGGCTAGACTTGAAGCCATACGTATACTGCTGGCCTATGCAAATCATCATAACATACTTCTATATGAAATGGATGTGAAGAGTGCCTTTCTCAATGGCAAGATTGAAGAAGAAGTGTATGTTGCACAACCGCCTGAGTTTGAAGATCCAAAACATCCTGACATGGTATACAAGCTCAACAAGGCACTGTATGGCCTCAAACAAGCCCCTCGGGCCTGGTATGACACACTCAAATATTTCCTGAAGAGCAAATGCTTCATACCTGGTTCCCTAGACCCCACTCTCTTCACGAAGACATATGATGGTGAACTGTTTGTGTGCCAAATATATGTGGATGACATTATCTTCGGCTGCACCAATCAGAAGTACAGTGAAGAGTTTGGCTATATGATGCAAAAGCAATATTAGATATCTATGATGGGGGAGCTAAAGTTCTTCCTCGGTCTTCAAGTACGACAACAACGCAACGGCAACTTCATATCTCAAGAGAAGTATCTCAAAGAGTGCCTGAAGAAGTTTGGTATGCAAGACTTCAAAGGCTTCACAACACCAATGCCAGCCAAACATCATCTGGGTCCCGACGACAATGGTAAAGAGTTCGATCAAAAGGTATACCGCTCCATGATTGGTTCTTTGCTTTATCTATGTGCATCTAGGCCAGATATTATACTTAGTGTTTGCATGTGTGCTCGATTTCAAGCGGCACCAAAGGAGTCGCGTCACTTAGCTGTGAAGCGAATTCTTCGATATTTGGCTCGCACCCCATCTCTCGGATTATGGTATCCAAAGGGCTCAGAGTTTGATCTGGTTGGATTCTCGGATGCTGATTATGCTGGTGGCAAGGTTGATCGGAAGTCTACATCAGGCACATGTCACTTTCTGGGACGATCACTTGTATGTTGGTCTTCAAAGAAGCAGAACTGTGTATCCCTCTCCACTGCTGAATTTGAATACATTGCTGTTGGATCTTGCTGCGCTCAGCTTCTGTGGATGAAGCAAACTCTCAAGGACTATGGAATACATCTGAAGCAAGTGCCACTTTACTGCGACAACGAGAGCGCCATCAAGATTGCCAACAACCCAGTTCAGCACTCAAAGACAAAGCACATAGAAATTCGTCATCACTTTCTCAGAGATCATGTTGTGAAGGAAGATATTGATATCATACACGTCAACACTGAAGAGCAATTGGCAGATATCTTCATCAAGCCCTTGGATGAGAAGAGATTTTGCAAGTTACGGTGTGAGCTAAATATCCTGGAATCCTCAAATGTCCTGTGATCAGGCACACATCCTAACACTTATACATATTGATGACTTAGATGTGCAACACACGAACTAATGTATATCTTCAATCAATGAAGACATACATTCCAAGTGTGAATACATTAATGTGGAATTTGACTTCGGAGCGCCACGATAATTGTGCGCCGTGTCTGGGTCTAATACTTCCTATACGGTGGGTAACGCCACCACCAAACGTTCTATTTTGAAGTGTTTCACTCATGGCGTTACCTTGCAATGTCTTCACATTTGGTTTGGCTTCAATCTCAACATGTCTTCAAGATTATCTTCACTATGTTGTTTATATAGATATTTATATACTAGTGTTCTGTCCTCTACAGCATTCACTTGAACTAAGTGAATGTGATCGGACCCTAACCTTTCTATGCTTTCTCTCTCAAATTCTATCTCTCCAAGTCATATGCATTCTATTGAAACTTTCGAATGTCTTCTCTACACCCTTGTCAGCAGAAGACACAGAGACAATCTTTAAGTCCGTTTTCAATGCTCATTCATCCACATGAAATCCGGAGAAGTAGGAACGACCACCCGACAATCCAGGCGTGTGTGGGACATGGAACAAACCCCAAAATTCTGCATGATGGCCACGTGTTACTCAGATGCGAATCGCTAGGGGCACCTGTGTAATAGCGCAGTGCCGCCCCTGTACCTATAAATACACACTCATAGTGGTCATTATCCCTTCTTCCACCCTCACATGAACCCTAGCGCCACCGCTAGCCCTCGACGACGCCGGCGACAAAGCGCTTCGCTGCCACAACCTCTCCGATGCCGTCTTCACGCCGATCACGGACATCGTCCTCTCCGCCGTCGCCGTAGGTATCCTCCGTCGCCAAGTTAGGGCACAGAAGATTGAACTGCTCGGCCTCATCTCCCACTCCGTCTAGCAGTTCCCGGTGTGGTAAATAAAACTTCTTTTTACGGCCCCTTTTGATCGTATGGCTTTGTCACTTTCTACCATAAAAATTTTCTATTCACACAAGTTAGGTCTCTCTCATACTGCATCTCATAACATGCCTAGTATATTCGCTTGTGCTTCACAAAGTAGTTAGATTCCTCACTTGTACTGATCTGTGGGTTCGTACAAATCTGGAACCAA
This sequence comes from Triticum monococcum, assembly GCA_034509565.1. Taxonomy (NCBI): domain Eukaryota; kingdom Viridiplantae; phylum Streptophyta; class Magnoliopsida; order Poales; family Poaceae; genus Triticum; species Triticum monococcum. The sequence continues at coordinate 37,307,917 of CM067842.1, forward strand.
CTTCTTATTTATGAGTGAATGTCTTCGCACGATGAGGTCAATGTCTTCTAAACTGATTTATCTTCAAAATCTTCTGAGAATGCATATGACCTCTTCCCCTTCCCTCGCACCTTAATGCTGTCACAGGTACATGTCCGTGGGAGAATCCTTTGGTTCTCATAGTCTGCATTCATTTGCAGAATTCTTACAGCATCACATAAATTCTCCTGAAGCCAGTTCCTGTTGGTCCAGCAAGAGAAAGCCTTTGAAGCCTTTGAATGTCTTGAAGCCTTTCAAGTTAAAGTTTATGGCTTCAGAGAAAGCAGCAATGAAGGGGGCAGACAACATCGTGGTGGAACATCAAGAGATCTGACAGATGAACTCGCAGAAATGTACAAGACAGATCCTGAAGAGGATTACAGTCAGCGCAAGACCCGAATCCAATGGATTCAACGATATTGGGCAGAACAATGGTTCAAATACCGCTTCACAACCCAAGAGTATGCTGAGAAAAGTGCTATCAAAAGACTGTGGGGAGACATCCTATACAAGAATCTTCTACCCAGGTCCAGAGATGAAGCCATTGCCCAAGGCTTCTATCCATGCATGGTCCGTGGGCCACAGCCTAATGATGCACATCCGTCGTCACTACTGTGGTGTCGTGACGACCATCTGTTCAAGCGCAACTTCCAGTTTGCCCAAAACTCAGCGAAGCAGAACAAGAAGAAATTTGGGTTAGACTTCAACCCTGGTACCTCAGCACCAAGGGCAGATGGCACACGAGAAGCAGAACCCAATGTCATCGGTCCTTATGCCAACCTTGAAGGCCTCATCACCCGCATCTTAGTTCAAGGGACTGCAGTGAATGAGCCTCCAGCTGACTCTAAATCAGAAGAAGCTCTTGCAGTGCTGAAGCCAAAGAAGATGAAGAAGCCTAAAGCTTCAAAGCCTGCCCCTTCACCCAAAATTTCAAGGGCGAAGTCACTAGCAACTGCACCTCCTGAAGACAGTGTGCATTCTGAAGACTTATCACGCATCTCAAAGCCCCAGAAGGCCAAGGTGCCTCTGCCACACAGCGGCCAAGAGCTCATAGCTGCTGCCATTCTACGCAATGATGACATTGACCTATCAAGTGATGACGATCTCGCAAATGACGCTCTTGAGCAACTCATCAAGAGCAAAGAAGAGGCAGAAATCTTCAATGATCTGCCGCTCTTTGATGTCACAATCATTCACAACTTCATTGATGAATGGTTTGACACGCCAAACATCAGCTTCGATGATCTGCAGCTACCCATTGGCCTCAGTGTCGCCTTCCATGGCGCCATTACTTCAGAACTAGCCATCGCCCAACGCGTTGTTGAGCTAAAGCAGAAGATTGACTATGAAAAGGCTCAGTTCAAGAAGCATATGGCCAAGCTCAGCGTGCAAGATGTGAAGAACTTCAAGATCATGCTGCACGAGCTCAAGGAAGCCTTTCTGAAGAAACGTGCAGAAGCTCAGGGTTCGCGTGAGCGCATGAAGACTCTGGCTGACAGATGTGTGTAATCCTACAATGAGGCTGAGAAGCACAAGGCACTTGGGTGTCCTAGCATTGACCCCAGGATGGCCGCAAAGAAGAAGAAGAAGCCTGTTACAGATGAACCCGATGCACCAAGGCAGGAAGCAGTTCCAATTGTCTTCCCCACAAGAATGACTGGCTCGAAGCCAAAAAGCCGGTCAACAGCTTCAGAGCTCAAGAAGACGAGGACTGCTGAGGCTGAAGCGAGGAAAAGGAAATATCCTGAAGCCTCTCCTACTGCCCACTCCAAGAAAAAGAGAAAGACCAAGAAAGATAGGGCTGCTCCCACAGAGCCCTTGGTTGTTGAACCCATTTCCATAGTTCACCCCGACGCCAATCCACAAGAACGCCAACTGACCATCCATGTGCCTGCTTTCACAGAGGCTCGTGGAGCTGAAGACATTCCAGTAGCTGATCCCATCGCTGCTGAAGACATTGGTCAACATGACAATGTAGAAGATGATGCAGTCCTTCCTCAGCAAGACAACAGCGAACTCATCAGCATTGGTCGTCCATTGACGCCAATTGCCCAGGATGCCTCATGGGCGGATCGCCCCCAAGAGGAAGACGACAATGAGGCCCAGCCCACTCAAACTCCACAAGCGTCGCCAGCGTTGCGCAGGCTTCGCAAAGGTCCAAGGCCTCAAGTCTCTGCTGAAGACAATCCGGCTGCATTAGCCGAAGACGAAGAAGTACCACCAGTCCCCCCGTCTCACCAAGAAGCAGTTCTTACGGAGAACGTGCTTGTGTCCGACCCTCCTGCTCGTCAAGTGGAGGACGAAAATCATGAGGCTGCCACAACTAACAGTGAAGCTAATGTGGAGCCCTCCCCACCAAAAGCATCAGAAGACAGCGAAGCCACTGATCCTGACACTTCTATTCCTGAGTTTGCTGCCGGTCCCCAGTTCGACTATCATGTTGAGCACAGGCCTCAGGTACAGAAGCCAATCCCAAGACTGCCAAGGTTCCCAGGTCCTGCATCAGCACCTGGCTCCTTCAACATCAATGGCTTCAGGGCAGACAATACATTCTTCAATAGCTCCAAGAACCCCTACTCAAGGGACAGGATTTCATCAGATCGGTTCTGGAGCTATCCTCAGCGAAGTTATTACTCATGCATACTCTACAACCAAGGCCACATCTTCCCACACAAGCGCCTTGACGTTGAAGCTATAGCTGGTCTGCCCTGCCTCGAAGAAGCTTTGGATTGCTTCAAGCAAGTTGAACTGCTGTCATTCATAACTGACCAAGAGCATTGGAATGAAGAGCTGCTGCTCCAATTCTATGCCACACTCCACATCCGTGGGTACAACAAAGATCCGAAGACTTGGGTCCTGGAGCGGATGACCGGCAATGTTCATCACGAAGCCAATGCATTTGACATCATTGAGCTCACTGGCTTGCCCACTCCTGGCGATCTCTTCAAGCAAGGCTGTCAGCTGCATACTGAAGCTATTGAGAGCATCTTTCAGAGGCCTGAACCTGATATGAGTCAGATGCTCAGCATGATGAAGCCATTGCCCCAAGATGCTGCTTATCCCAAAGCGTTCTTCGTTGAAGACCTTGAGTATCTGCCAAGAACCATCTATCACATCATCAGGCGGACTCTCTGGCCCATTAAAGGACACTCTCCAAATGCCAAGATTGAGGGTGCAATGAAGACTTTGATATTCTATATCCTTCATGGCAAATGCTTCAATGCACAGGACTTCTTCATACGCCAACTTGCTGCATCAGGCTCTGATCTGTTTGGTTTGAAGTTCTACGCCCCTTGGGTAATGCGGCTAATCAAACTTCACTCTGCTATCTCGTATCATCCCTCAGCCCACAACCATCGTATCTTCTTGCCTGATGTGGATACCACTGCTGAAGCCATCTATCCTGAGCCTGCCAAGCAACCTCTAAGTCTTCAGAATGCAGAACACCAGAGCTTCACTCAAAACATTGAAGGAGTTGAAGCAGTCTCTCGGGTGTATCCGTTGGCTGGCACTACACGTGCACCACGCCCTGCTTCCACTGAAGCCACTGACAGCACAACTGCTCCAAGACCCAAGAAGCGCACTCGTGTTCTCAACGACCGAGAGCTTCTTGTGGCTCTACATCAGAAACAGGATAAGCATCATGACTGGCAGAAGCGTCATATGAAAAGCCTCTTGGTGGATGTTAATCGCATTCGCAATCTTGCCACCAAGAATGCTTTCGTTGCCCATGAAACCTGTCGCCGCACATGGAAAGGACTCACGATGATGTGTTCTGAAGCTGATCTTCAAGAGGATGGCTTCACAGAGCGATTCAAGTTTGACTCCACACCTCCTCGAAGGGCTGTGCTGCGAGGAACTCCATCACTTGAAGACTCTGAGTTCTCTTCCTCTGCTGCAATAGTAACTGCCAGAGTTATCAAGGATGAAGACGATGCTACCTCACCGCCACCTTCTTCAGCACCGCCAAGCACCACCAACGACCCTGCTGCTCATGGGAACGAGTAGACGCTCTATGTCTTCAAACCTTTTTGGTCCTTACTGACAAAAGGGGGAGAGGCATATGGGGTTGATAGTCTTCAAGCGGGTCCATATGGGCGGGTGCTTTATATTTTGCTATATTTTGCTTCGTGCTTACAACTCTCGTTTTACTTCATTTGGTTCTTTGAGTTGTAACACTAAAACTCGATGGTCGTCTGCTACTTGTTTACCACCTTGTTTTGCGAAGATAAATTCTGCATGTGCGACGATAAATTCCGCACTTAGATCATTCTGCAGACGTCCATTTTTCATTATGCATGTCATTATCTTCATATACTTTCACATGCATAGTGGAATGTCGTCATAAGGTGAAGTGGATCTCCACAAGCACAACCTGCCATGTGCATTTGCATTCCAAAAGCAAATTACTTATATGCACATCTTCAGAGGGAGCCCTTGCAACTTATGAAGACAATTCCTTATCCTTTACAATTTCACAGATTATATTCCCCGTTGAAAACTTCAACTAGTTTGTCATCAATCACCAAAAAGGGGGAGATTGTAAGTGCATCTAGTGCCACCCCTAGTTGGTTTTGGAGTATTGACGACAAACCTAGTTGAGGGACTAATGTGTTTGTGAGAATTGCAGGATAACACAGGTAGAAGTCCCTCATTGATTCGGTTTTCCTACCAGAGATGACCCCTAAAAATGTATGAAGACATTGAAGTCAATGGTGGTATATGAAGATATTTACATTGAAGACTATGACAAGAGAAGACACCACATGAAGCCTATGGAGCTCGAAGACTTAGATCTGTCGTAGTTCTTTTTCATTTGTGTTGAGTCATAGGAACCACCGTACTGTTAAGTGGGGTCCAAGAGAACCAGTCAGAATGACTGCAGTGATGCCTAATTAAAAACCTATGTCTTCGAGTGAAGACTAGGAGAGCTAATCTTGTCCAAAGTCGGACAAGTCAGCTTTGCTTGTAGCCCAAGTAAAGTTGCCGTGCGGGTTTGAAATCTGACTGTTGGAACACGTGTCAGTTCCTTAGTGACCCAGGGTCATTTCGGACAAATCAGGTCGGGTTGCCTAGTGGCTATAAATAGTACACCCCCTACAACCATAAACGGTTGGCTGCTCAGATTCAGTGCACGGCTTTTGTCGTTTGAGAGCAACCCACCTCGAAGCCTTTGAGAGAGAGAATACCTAGCGAGGATAAAGCCCTAACCACCCAGAGCCAGAGAGAATTGGGCATCACTTAAGTCTTCTTGTCTGAGTGATCTGAAGACTTATTACACTTGAGGACTGTGCATCCTCCAGCAGGTTAGGCGTCGCGTTCTGAGCATCCAAGAGACATTGTGGATTGCCGGTGAACGAAGTCTGTGAAGGTTTGGGAGTCTACCTTGAAGACTTACCAGAGTGATTGGGCGAGGTCTGTGTGACCTTAGCTCAAGGAGAATACGGTGAGGACTGGGTGTCCTGAGCTGCGTGTTCAGGACTGGGTGTCCGGGACTGTGTGTCCTAAGGTTTAAATACCTAGCCGCTCCAACCAGACGTACAGTTGTCACAGCAACTGGAACTGGTCCAACAAATCATTGTCTTCAACGAGTCACTGGTTTCATCTTCACTTCCCTTTACTTACTGTTACTCGTTGTGAAGTCATTGCATGTTTGCTCTATCTTTTGTCTTCACGACGTGAATGTATGTTCTGTTTGGCTTCATAATATCTTCCTACCTGATCCTTATTACACTGCAGCTATTTGTCATTGTGCTTTCACTCTATTGAATACTTGACCATGGCTTGCCTAGTGTAGTCTACCTTCCGCTGCATTGTAATAGGCATATCTCTACTATTTGTCTTCATAACTTCCACGTTTTGAAGACTTTCATAAAAATCGCCTATTCACCCCCCCCCCCCCCCCCCCGCCCTCTAGTCGATATCACTTTCAGGTCCTGGGTTGAAGATTTTTGTAGAGGATGTCTCCCCATGGTCGCTTGATGGCATTCTTTTCAGCATATTCCTTTGTCACAAATCTGTACTTGAACCACTGTTCTGCCCAATAACGTCGAATCCATTGGATTCATGTCTTGCGCTGATTATAATCCTCTTCAGGATCTGTCTTGTACAGCTCTGAGAGGTCATCCGGTAGATCTCTTGATGTTTCTCCATGACGCTTTCTGCCACCCTTCCTTGCTGATTTCTCTGAGGCCATGAACTTTAAACTGAAAGGCTTCAATACATTCAAAGGCTTCAAGGGCTTTCGCTTGCTGGACAGACAGGAACTGGCTTCGGGAGAATTTATATGATGTTGTAAGAATTCTGCAAATGAATGCAGACTATAAGAACCAAGGGATTCTCCCACGGACATGTACCTGTGACAGCATTAAGGTGCGAGGGAAGGGGAAGAGGTCATATGCATTCTCAGAAGATTTTGAAGATAAATCTGTTTAGAAGACATTGACCTCATCGTGCGAAGACATTCACTCATAGATAAGGAGTTGGTTCCAGATTTGTACGAATCCAGAGATCAGTACAAGTGAGGAATCTAACTACTTTGTGAAGCATAAGTGAATATACTAGGCATGTTATGAGATGCAGTATGAAAGAGATCCAACTTGTGTGAATAGAAACTGCTTGTGGTAGAAAGTGACAAAGCCATAGGATCAAAGGGGCCGTAAAAAGGAAGTTTTATTTACCACACTAAGAACTGCTAGACGGAGTGGAAGAGGAGGCCGAGCAGTTCAATCTTCCATGCCCTAACTTGCCGACGGAGGACACCTACGGCGACGGCGGAGAGGACGATGTCCGCGGTCCGCGTGAAGACGGCGTCGGAGAGGTTGCGGCAGCGAAGCGCTTCGTCACTGGCGTCGTCGAGGGCTAGCAGTGGCGCTAGGGTTCGTGCGAGAGTGGAAGAAGAGATAATGACCGCTGTGAAGTGAGTATTTATAGGTACAGGGGCGGCACTGCGTTATTACACAGGTGCCCCTGGCGATTCGCATCTGAGGAACACGTGGCCATCATGCAGCATATTGGGGTTTGTTCCACGTCCCACGCATGCCTGGATTATCGGGTGGTCGTTCCCACTTCTCCGGGTTTCATGTGGAGGAATGAGCATTGAAAACGGACTTAATGTTTGTCTCTGTATCTTCTGCTGACAAGGACGCAGAGAAGACATTCGACAGTTTCAATAGAATGCATATGATTTGGAGAGATAGAGTTTGAGATAGACAGCATAGAGAGGTTAGGGTCCGATCACATTCACTTAATTCAAAAGATTCAACAAGAAGACATAGCTATAAGTGAATGTTGTAGAGGACAGAGCACTAGTATATATATATAATCAACATAGTGAAGATAATCATGAAGACATGTTGAGATTGAAGTCAAACCAAATGTGAAGACATAGCAAATGTAACGCCATGAGTGAAACACGTCAAACAGAACATTTTGTGGTGGCGTTGCCCACCGTATAGGAAGTATTAGACCCAGACACGGCGCACAATTATCGTGGCGCTCCGAAGTCAAATTCCACATTAATGTATTCACACTTAGAATGTATGTCTTCATTGATTGAAGATATACTTTACTTCGTGTGTTGCACATCTAAGTCATCAATATGCATAAGTGTTAGGATGTGTGCCTGATCACAGGACATTTGAGGATTCCAGGATACTTAGCTCACACCGTAACTTGCAAAATATCTTCTCATCCAAGGGCTTGGTGAAGATATCTGCCAATTGCTCTTCGGTGTTGATGTGTATGATATCAATATCTTCCTTCACAACATGATCTCTGAGAAAGTGATGACGAATTTCAATGTGCTTTGTCTTCGAGTGCTGAACTGGGTTGTTGGCAATCTTGATGGCGCTTTCGTTGTCGCAGTAGACTGGCACTTGCTTCAGATGAATGCCATAGTCCTTGAGTGTTTGCTTCATCCACAGAAGCTGAGCGCAGCAAGATCCAGCAGCAATGTATTCAGATTCAGCAGTGGAGAGAGATACACAGTTCTGCTTCTTTGAAGACCAACATACAAGTGATCGTCCCAGAAAGTGACATGTGCCTGATGTAGACTTGCGATCCACTTTGTCACCGGCATAATCAGCATCCGAGGATCCAACCAGATCAAACTCTGAGCCCTTTGGATACCATAATCCTAGAGTTGGGGTGTGAGCCAAATATCGAAGAATTCGCTTCACAGCTAAGTGACGCGACTCCTTTGGTGCCGCTTGAAATCGAGCACACATGCAAACACTAAGTATAATATCTGGCCTAGATGCACATAGATAAAGCAAAGAACCAATCATGGAGCGGTATACCTTTTGATCGAACTCTTTACCATTATTGTCAGGACCCAGATGATGCTTGGCTGGCATTGGCGTCGTGAAGCCTTTGCAGTCTTGCATACGAACTTCTTCAGGAAATCTTTGAGATACTTCTCTTGAGATATGAAGATGACATTGCGTTGCTGTCGTATTTGGAGACCGAGGAAGAATTTCAGCTCTCCCATCATGGACATCTGATATTGCTCTTGCATCATATATCCAAACTCTTCACTGTACTTCTGATTGGTGCAGCCGAAGATAATGTCATCCACATATATTTGGCACACAAACAGTTCACCATCATATGTCTTCGTGAAGAGAGTGGGGTCGAGGGAACCAGGTATGAAGCCTTTGCTCTTCAGGAAGTATTTGAGTGTGTCATACCAGGCCCGAGGGGCTTGTTTGAGGCCATACAGTGCCTTGTTGAGCTTGTATACCATGTCAGGATGTTTTGGATCTTCAAAGCCAGGCGGTTGTGCAACATACACTTCTTCTTTAATCTTGCCATTGAGAAAGGCGCTCTTCACATCCACTTGATATAGAAGTATGTTGTGATGATTGGCATAGGCCAGCAGTATGCGTATGGCTTCAAGTCTAGCCACAGGAGCAAATGTTTCATTGAAGTCTATGCCTTCCACTTGAGTATATCCTTGAGCAACGAGACGAGCTTTGTTTTTGACAACTTGACCATGCTCATCTTGCTTGTTGCGGTATATCCATTTTGTGCCTATTATGTTGTGCTTCCGAGGATCAGGACGCTTAACCAGTTCCCATACATTATTCAGCTCAAAGTGTTGAAGCTCCTCTTGCATAGCTTGAATCCATTCAGGTTCCATGAAGGCTTCTTCAACTTTCTTGGGTTCTGTTATTGAGATGAATGCGAAGTGCCCATAGAAATTTGCTAGCTGAGTTGCCCTTGAACGAGTGAGCGGACTGGGTGCATTGATGCTACCAATTATTCTTTCAATCTGCACTTCATTGGCAACACGAGGATGTACAGGGCGAAGATTTTGCTCTTGTTGATCATTGTCATTGTTAGAGGGAATGTCTTCAAGCTGAGCATTGTCTTCAGGTTGATTAGGTGCAGAGATGATAAGTTCTTCTTCAGGATGAGCTTCAGAAGGTATAATTTTTCCAGTTCCCATTAGCTTGATTGATTCACTGGATGGAACTTCATCTAGCACATTTGGCAGGTGCTCTCTTTGTGAACCGTTAGTCTCATCGAACCGCACATCCACTATTTCAACCACTTTAAAATGAAAGAGATTGAAGACTCTGTAGGAGTGTGACTCCTTTCCATATCCAAGCATAAAACCCTCATGTGCTTTTGGTGCAAATTTGAAGTGTGATGTGGGTCCGTGATCCAGCACCTGGCGCCAAATACTCTGAAGTAACTGACATTTGGCTTCTTGCCAGTAAGGAGCTCATAAGATGTCTTGTTCAGAAGCTTCTGAAGATAAACATGATTGATTGTATGGCATGCAGTATCAATGGCTTCAGGCCAGAATTTTCTTGGAGTCTTGTATTCATCTAGCATCGTTCTGGCCATCTCAATGAGTGTTCTGTTCTTGCGTTCGACGATGCCATTCTGCTGTGGCGTGTACGGGGTTGAGAATTCATGTGTGATGCCCAAGGTATCAAGATATGTATCAAGGCTAGTGTTCTTGAATTCAGTGCCATTGTCACTTCTGATGTGCTTTATCTTGGCGCCATAGTTGTTCATTGCTCGATTGGCGAAGCGTCTGAAGACATCCTGCACTTCAGTCTTGTAAAGGATTATGTGCGCCCAAGTATATCTAGAATAATCATCAACAATGACAAAGCCATAGAGACAAGCAGTAGTAGTAAGAGTTGAGTAATGAGTGGGACCGAAAAGATCCATGTGAAGCAGTTCGAAGGGTCGAGTAGTAGTCATGATTGTCTTCGAGGGATGTTTGGCCCTCGTCATCTTTCCTGCTTCACAAGCACCGCATAAGTGATCTTTCTTGAACTTGACGCCATCGATGCCTATGACATGCTTCTTCTTTGCAAGGGCGTGGAGGTTCCTCATGCCAGCATGCCCAAGCCTTCGATGCTAGAGCCAGCATTCTGAAGCTTTTTCTAGAAGACATACGGCAAGCTGTGGTCCTGCTGAGAAATCTACCACGTACAAATCATCTTTCCGATACCCTTCAAACACTAGAGACTTGTCAGATTCCATTAGGACAAGGCAGCGATATTTTCCAAATATTACGATCATGTTCAAATCACAAAGCATTGAGACAGACATTAAGTTGAAGCCAAGAGATTCAACAAGCATGACTTTATCCATGTGTTGATCCTTTGAGATTGCAACTCTACCTAGACCCAGTACCTTACTTTTACCAGTGTCGACAAATGTGATGTGACTCTTGTTGGATGGACGTAAGGTTGAGTCCATAAGAAGGCTTCTTTTGCCAGTCATGTGATTTGTACACCCACTATCAATAATCCATTCTGAAGACGCTGGTGCCGTACCCTACAGTGCAGTTAGGGGATAGGCTTCACGAAGAGAATTGTGAAGCAAAAACATTTGACGAACCAGTGGGTTATGAAAGCTTAGATCCAGATTAGGACTGATAGGGAGAGTAGCAAGCGATTCAGGAACGAAGTATATAGTAAGACCATTTGGGCATTTGATCTTGCGCCCTACAAGATGTTTAAGGTCCCCAGCAATAGCGTCAGAAGATTTTGGTTTTCTGCTGGAGACCTTTCCCTACAAAAGAGAGTTAAGCCTTCTTAACCACCCACATCCTCAAGGGTGGCTTAGAAGCGATAAGTCTAAGTGCAGCGTCTGAAAACTTTGGCTTTGGAGCCCTAGCAAAAAGTCTTGCAGGAGGACAATAATACTCATAAGAATAAGCAGAATAGTTTTTGTTCTTATGAACATGGTGGTTCGATGAACCGCGCTCATATTCATAGGCCTGAGTATGGTTTCCCGGCAAAACATTTGCGTTAGTGCGACTCAGGTGAGTCCTCTGTCTGTATGAAGCCTTTGGGCCGTATGAAGCGTGTGGTCTGGGGTTTGTCTTTTTCATCTGTGGTGTCATGATGACATTCACAGGAAGATTTTCCAAACACCTTTTGGGCACCCAGATCTTCTTCATAGGCGGTCCATTCCTGCAGTTAGTATCAATGTACCTGGCAAACACTTCACCATTCTGATTCTCAAACAGTTTATAGTTTGCATCAAATGATTCATCGATGACAATGGGGTTAGCACAAGTGAAGCCAGATAGATTGGATGGATCAGCCGAAGGTTCCTTTGCAGCAACCCATGTGGTTTTGGGGTGCTATTCAGGTTTCTAGTAAGAGCCATCAGCATTCATTTTCCTTACGAACCCAACACCCTCTTTCCTCGGGTTTCGGTTCAGAATCTGCCTTTTGAGGACATCACATAGTGTCTGATGCCCTTTAAGACTTTTTTGTCTTCAACCTAGCATTCTCATCAGCAATAGCAGTGGTATCCTCAGCAGAGGGGTTAGTTACCACATCAACAGTTGAAGATATTGCAACAGTAGCAGCAGTAGAACATTCAGCAACAGAAGTAGCATTATCACGCTCAATGCATTTAAGACATGGTGGTTCAATTCTTCCTGAGCGGAACTGATCTGTTCGGCACGAAGTGACTCATTTTCCTTTTGAAGATCTCCATGAGCCGCTCTCAATTTCTCAAGATCTTGCTTCCTTTGAAGATAATCATAGGAAAGCTTTTCATGAGTTGTTGAGAGTGTTTCATGACGACTTTCAAGTTCCTCATACTTAACGTGAAGATTTTTTATGTCTTTAATTAAGGACTCAGATCGAGTCATTTCAGCGCCCAACAGATCATCGCTTTTGTCTAACAGTTATTGAATATGTTCCATGGCTTTCTGTTGTTCGGTTGCAATTTTAGCAAGTGTTTTGTAGCTGGGTCTTGAACCACAATCAAAGTCATCGTCACTAGATGTTTGATAGTGAGTAGTGCGTGTGTTTACCTTGGCACCGCATGCCATGAAGCAGTAGGTAGGAGCAGAGTAGTCCTTATCATTTGCATCGGTGTCGGTGGTGAAGTCATTGTCTTCAGTGTTGAAGATGGACTTGGCAACGTATGATGTAGCCAGACTTGCAATGCCAGAATCAGACTCCTCCTCAGACTCCACCTCTACCTCCTCAGAAGCGGACTCCTCCTCTGAATCCATTTCCTTGCCAACAAACGCATGTGCCTTGCCAGATGAGCTCTTCTTGTGTGATGAAGACTTTGAGGAAGACTTGGAAGAAGACTTTGAGTATTTCTTCTTCTTCTTGTCGTCAGAGTCATATTCCTTGCTCTTCTTCTTCTTTCTGTTTTCATTGTCCCACTGTGGACACTCAGAGATGAAGTGTCCAGTTTTCTTGCACTTGTGGCATGTTTTCTTCTTGTAGTCATGAGCAGAAGCTTCATCATTCCTTGAGCTTGATCGTGAAGATTTTCTGAAGCCTTTCTTCTTGGTGAATTTTTGGAACTTCTTCACAAGCATTTCAAGTTCCCTTCTAATGTCTTCAGGATCATCAGAACTGCTGTCAGATTCTTCTTCAGATGAGGAGACAGCTTTTGCCTTCAAGGCACGAGTTCGCCCATAGTTTGGACCGTAGATATCTCTTTTCTCAGAAAGCTGAAACTCATGTGTGTTGAGCCTCTCAAGTATGTCGGACGGATCGAGTTTCTTGAAATCAGGTCGTTCTTGAATCATCAGGGCTAGGGTGTCAAACGAACTGTCAAGTGATCTCATTAGTGTCTTGACGACTTCATTCTTGGTGATCTCAGTAGCGCCAAGGGCTTGAAGCTCATTTGTGATGTCAGTGAGTCGGTCAAACGTGAGCTGGACATTCTCATTGTCATTTCGCTTGAAGCGGTTGAAGAGGTTGCGAAGAACACTGATTCTCTGATCTCTCTAGGTTGTGACTCCTTCGTTGACCTTGGAGAGCCAGTCCCAGACCAGCTTAGATGTTTCCAAAGCACTCACACGGCCATACTGTCCTTTGGTCAGATGACCACAGATGATATTCTTGGCAGTAGAGTCCAGTTGAATGAACTTCTTGACATCAGCAGCAGTGACACATTCTCCAGCCTTGGGAACACCGTTCTTGACGACATACCATAGGTGGACGTCAATGGCCTCAAGATGCATGCGCATCTTATTCTTCCAGTAGGGATATTCAGTTCCATCGAAGACGGGGCACGCAGCGGAGACTTTAATTATCCCTGCAGTCGACATAGCTAAAACTCCAGGTGGTTAAACCAAATCACACAGAACAAGGGAGCACCTTGCTCTGATACCAATTGAAAGTGCGTTATATCGACTAGAGGGGGGTGAATAGGCGATTTTTATGAAAGTCTTCAAAACATGGAAGTTTCGAAGACAAACGATAGAAATAAACCTATTACCATGCAGCGGAAGGTAGACTACACTAGGTAAACCATAGTCATGTATTCAATAAAGTGAAAGCACAATGACTAATAGCAGCTAGGTAGTAAGGATCAGGTAGGAAGATTTTAAGAAGCCAAACAGATCACACAGTCACTCAGTGAAGAAAAAAGATAGTGCAGACATACAATGACTTCACAAGGAGTAACAGTAAGTAAGGAGAAAGGAAGGATGAAACCAGTGACTCGTTGAAGACAATGATTTGTTGGACCAGTTCCAGTTGCTGTGACAACTGTACGTCTGGTTAGGGCGGCTAGGTATTTAAACCTTAGGACACACAGTCCCGGACACCCAGTCCTGAACACGCAGCTCAGGACACCCAGTCCTCACCGTATTCCCCTTGAGCTAAGGTCACACAGACCTCGCCCAATCACTCTGGTAAGTCTTCAAGGTAGACTCCCAAACCTTCACAGACTTCGTTCACCGGCAATCCACAATGTCTCTTGGATGCTCAGAACGCGACGCCTAACCGGCTGGAGGATGCACAGTCCTCGACTGTAATAAGTCTTTAGATCACACAGACAAGAAGACTTAAGTGATGCCTAATTCTCTTTGGCTCTGGGTGGTTAGGGCTTTATCCTCGCAAGGAATTCTCTCTCAAAGGCTTCGAGGTGGGTTGCTCTCAAACGACAAAAGTCGTACTCTAAATCTGAGCAGCCAACCATTTATGGTTGTAGGGGGTGGGCTATTTATAGCCACTAGGCAACCCAACCTGATTTGTCCGAAATGACCCTGGGTCACTAAGAAACAGACACGTGTTCCAACGGTCAGATTTCAACCTCACACGGCAACTTTACTTGGGCTACAAGCAAAGCTGACTTGTCTGACTCTGGACAAGGTTCGCTCTCATAGTCTTCACTCGAAGACATAGGTTTTTTTAAGCATCACTTCAGTCATTCTGACTAGTTCTCTTGGACCCCACTTAACAGTACGGTGGTTCCTATGACTCAATCACAGAAGAAAAAGAACTACGAAAGATCTAAGTCTTCGAGCTCCATAGGCTTCATGCGGTGTCTTCTCTTGTCATAGTCTTCAATGTGAATATCTTCATATACCACCTTTGACATCAATGTCTTCATACATTTTTAGGGGTCATCTCTGGTAGGAAAACCGAATCAATGAGGGACTTCTACCTGTGTTATCCTGCAATTCTCACAAACACATTAGTCCCTCAACTAGGTTTGTCATCAACACTCCAAAACCAACTAGGGGTGGCACTAGATGCACTTACAATCCCACCCTTTTAAATTTAAATGATAGGAGCCTTTTGGAATATTCGTGGTCTTGGTCAGCCTGGCAAAATTCAGTGCCTGGGAGATTTTATCTGTAACAACCAAGTAGACTTTCTCTGTTTTTCGGAGACTAAAAGAGAGGTCATTAACGATCATGTCCTCAAAAATATTTCTGGTAGAAATACATTTGACTGGCATTATTTACATGTTGTAAACACAGCTGGTGGGATCCTTGTGGGTCTCAAAAGTGATCTATTCGAAGTAATTGGTTTTATTAATAAGAAGTTTTGCATTGTTGCTACTCTGAAAAATAAATCTGATGGTTTTATTTGGCATCTTGTTGCTGTCTATGGTACTTCTTACAATGAGCTCAAACTTGAATTCTTTGCTGAATTACATGATGTCATAGATGGGCTCGATTATCCAGTGTTACTGGGAGGGGACTTTAATCTTGTTAGATCCACTGCTGACAAAAATAATGGTGTCATTAACAACCAGTTTACATACCTCTTCAATGACTGGATTAACAAGTGGGGTCTTATGGAAATCAATGTATCCAATAGGAAATTTACTTGGAGTAATAATCAAGATAATCCCATTTTTGCAAACATAGATAGGGTTTTTGTTTCTTTGAACTGGGATGCCCATTTTCCTTTGTCAGTAGTTACTCCACTGCCCCGAGTGGGTAGTGATCACACACCATTGATCCTAGACACATGGGCTCGGAGGGTTACCTCCCTGAAGATTTTTCGATTTGAAAAATGGTGGCTTGACCATCCCGATTTTAAGAAAATGGTGATGGATACGTGGAATACCTCAGTCCCTGGTAAAACAGCCATAGATATTTGGATGAATAAAAGTAAGCTTTTTAGGAAGAAAGCCAAGGGTTGGAGTATTAACATTGAGGCAGATATTAAAAAGAGGAAAAGAGATCTTTTGCTCGAATTTGACATCCTTGACGTTTTCGCCGAGAGGAACCAGATTGATGATGGAGATAAAACTAGGATGGCAGAGATTAGGAAGGAACTTGCTCTGATCTGGAGCAAGGAGGAAACTGCCTTATGGCAGCGTTCCAGAGATTGTAGGATTATGGACGGGGACAAGTAATGCACATTTTCATGCTATGGCTAATCACAAACACAGGAAAAAACATTTGTCCAAACTGATTGGGGAAAATGGCCCTGTGTATACTACCCAGGAAATGTTGGGGGTGGCTACCTCCTATTATAAAAACCTGTTCTATTTTGAGAAAAAACATAATATCTGTCTTGGTCCTTCCTTTTGGGAGGAGGATGAATTAGTTACGCAAGAAGAAAATGACCACTTGCAAAAACACTTTTCTGAGGAGGAAATTAAGGCGGCAATATTTGGCTCATGTGCCCATGGTTCCCCTGGCCCTGATGGGCTATCCTTTTTGTTCTACCAAACTTTCTGGGATGTTATCAAGAAAGATTTTATGGCCCTAGTCAGAGATTTTGAGGAAGGGAAATTAGATTTACAACGTTTAAATTTTGCTCTGATTGTTCTTATTCCTAAACAACCAGATGCCAGGGAGATGAAGAAATTCCATCCTATTAGTCTGAGTAACTGTGGTATAAAAATCTTCTCCAAAGCTATGACGAATCGGGTCTCCCCTGTGGGACGTAGGTTGATCTCCTCTAACCAAACTGCTTTTATTAAAGGGAGGTATATCTTAGAGAGCGTGGTTATGGCCCATGAAGTAATCCACGAGATTAAAAAATTAGGCTTGCAAGGTCTGGTCCTAAAATTGGATTACGAGAAGGCGTATGATAGGCTTAGCTGGGAATTCTTGTTTGATATGCTTCATTCGAGAGGGTTCGGCCCCAAATGGATTGCTTTGATTAAGAGCACGCTTATCAATAGCACATTCAGTGTGAGGATTAATGACACTACTAGCCCCTACTTTGTAGGTGGGAAAGGACTCAAACAGGGGGATCCACACTCCCCTCTGTTGCTTAATCTTGTTGCTGATGTTTTTACAAAGATGCTCAAGAAAGCTGCTTCTCAAAATTTAATTTCTGGGCTTGTGCCCCATGTAATCCCGGGAGGTGTGGTTAGTCTGCAATATGCAGATGACACCATACTCTTCCTGGAAAAATCCACTCAGAAAGCTAGAAATTTCAAGTGGCTTCTATCATGTTTTGAAAACCTGTCTGGTATGAAGATTAACTTCCACAAAAGTGATCTTATGACTATAAATATAGATGACACAGTTGCTAGTGAATTTTCTCAAATCTTCCGCTGTAAAAAAGGTTCTTTTCCTATTAAGTATTTGGGGGTGCCTCTGCACTATGATAAGTTGAAAAAAGAAGATCTCCAACCTATCATTGATAGGATCATCAAAGGGATCTCTGGCTGGCTGGGGAGATATCTTACCTACAAAGGAAAAATTATCCTGCTTTGTGCTTGCATTATTAGCATTCCTGCCTACCTAATGTCTGTGATCAAATTTCCTAAATGGGCAATTAATGTCATTAACTCACAAATGGCTCACTTCTTTTGGGGGAATGTGGGTGATCAACATAAATACCACTTGGCTAACTGGGGTTTGATTACCAGGAAGAAGGAATTTGGAGGTTTAGGGGTTCCCAATATCAAAGAGTATAATATGGCTATGTTATCTTCTTGGGGTAAAAGATTTTTTACCAACCCTAGCTCTGATTGGTCTAAACTTCTTCTTTACAAATATAGAGTTAATTCTCCAAATCTCCTCTGGGCTAAAAGTGAAGGGGGCTCTACCTTTTGGAAGAGCATCACTTGGGCTTTAGCTGCTGCAAAAACTTTCTATAGGTGGAAGTTGGGTGATGGTAAACTCATTAGTTTTTGGCATGATGTGTGGGTGGGGGGTTGTTCCCTTAAAGTGCAATTTTGGGACTTGTTCAATATCTGCAATCAAGTGGATAGTACTGTAGCCCAAGTGTGGGATGGAAATGAGTTGAAATTAACATTTAGGAGATGTGTTGACAAATCTGGGATGATTCTGTGGGATCAGCTTGTCTGTTTGATTAAACAATACCCTCTATCAGATGAACTGGACATCCCCATATGGGGATTAGAAACTAATGGGTCCTTTTCAGTTAAGTCTTTTTACAAGCAGATCAACTTTGGGGGGTGGTTTCTAATATTAGTACAAAAATGTGGAAAATTCTTTGTCCACAAAACATTCATATATTCTTGTGGCTTTGTATTCACAACAAAATACTGACTAGAGATAATCTTGCAAAGAGAAGGGAAGTGGATGATCCTTCCTGCCTGTTTTGCTCTGAACCTGAAACTGTTCAACATCTGATGTTCGAATGTGTGGTGGCCCAGCATGTTTGGAACTTTATTGCAGAAATTTTCAATATTGATAACATATCCTGTTTTGATAAAGTTGTGGCCTTTTGGCATATGCATAAAGATAAAGCTGTCCTGAATCTAGTAACATATGCTACCTTATGGAGCTTGTGGAGACTAAGGAATGAATTTTGTTTCAGGGGCGCAAAAAAGGAGAAATGTGAATTGCATTCTTGCAAAACTAAGCTGTTATTTGCACCAGTGAAAGGTTCTCTGCGGCGATGGGCAAGCAGTCCTACTACAACGATGCATCTTGCTGCTGGACAAACAGCGTGGGGAACTCCTCCGGATCGCCTGGAGATGAGACTTGGGGAGACCAACTGAACTATCAGGGGTAGTGGAAAGAGGGGACGGCAGCTGATCTTCTTTCATTGTCCTGTTTTGTGTTGGTTCCCTTCTGGTTAGCTAAGTTTGTACTTTGGTAGTTTGCATCCTGAATATGGTTATTAGTCTTTCTAGCTATAAGCGCTTTCTTTTGAGCTTGGTGCTCTGAATGGTCGTTGTTACTGAATGTGTAATCTGTGAACTGTTTCGTGCTTTGCTTCAATAAAATGGGGCGGGGGGGGGGGGGGGGGCGACCCCCTTTCGTTCAAAAAAAAAAGAGAAACACTTGCCATCACCCGGCTGATTTCGTTCATCCACGTCGCCTGAAAAAAGCCCTACAAAATTACACATAAAACCATGTAAGTTATCATGACTTAGTTCATACTACTGCGTGCCATACAAAATGTTTGGACAAACCTGGCTCAAGTTATCCACGAAACATTCCTGAAAATCACTTTGCTCATTCTAAACGTTCACATCTTCTTGTACATTAAAAACATAGAGAAATAAGTAACCCAGTGTCCATTGGGTTGGTGTGTCTTCTACGGTGCATTGTGGGCGCATCTTTGTCACGCTTTATGCGAGATTAAAGAATCAATCACCCTACATGTGCCGGCCCATCACAGAAGGAGCGTTGGCTCCCTATCGCAGTTTTTTTCTTCTGTTTTATTACTTTTATGTATCTTTATTTATGAAATGGAACCATGTTTTCTTAAATTTATAAAAAATGTTCGCCGCCCATTTTAAAAATGTTCATGTTGCGTAAAATAATGTTGATGGCATTCAAAACTGTTTCTGATATTTTTAAATTGTTCACGACTTTAAGAAAAATATTCGTGATATTTTTAAAAAAATTACACAAGGTAAAAATATGTCCACGTAATTCTAAAAAATATTTTATGCCAATAAAAAAGTTTCATAAATTTTGAAGAAATATGCACTTGTTTAAAAAAATATTTGTGACATTTCTAAAAAAGCACAATGTAAGAAAATGTTTATGTTGTTTGAAAAATGGTTCGTGCCACTAAATAAAATGCCCAATGTGTATTTGAATTTTGCTAGCATCTATTCATAAAAATGTTCAAAACATTTATTTGAAGAAATGTACATCATGTATTAAAAAATGTGCAATGTGTATCAAAAGAATATTCCACGTGTATACTAAAAATCTGTATCAAACAATTATGGAACGAAGGGAATGCAATGTGTACTGAAAAAAATGACATGTAAAAGAAAAAGGAAAAAGGGGGAAAATCAGAGCAAAACCAAAGAAAACAGTTAATAAAAAGCCCAGTAAAAATCAAAGAAAACCGATAGAAAAAAATGTAAACCAAAGAAAACTGTGAACCAGATATTTGTTAACCTTAGGGGCAACCCTGTCGGGTCTCATCTAGGTGAAGGTGATGTTAGCGCCAACCAGTTAGCGTTCATCAAAAGACACAATCTTCATGAAAACTTCCTTCTGGCCAAGCAAGTTGCAAGGACGCTGATTTGCATGAAAAAGAAATGTGTACACCTCAAACTCGATATTTCCACTTGTAGAAAAAAGCCCTTTAGTCCCGGTTCGCAACAGCCTTTAGTCCCGGCTGTGCAACCGGGACTAAATAAGCGCGACTAAAGACCCCCCCCCCCCCCTTTAGCCGCGGCTCTTACGGATCGCGACAAAAGTCTTTAGTCCCGGTTCTTGTGGCTGACCGGGACCAAAGGCCCGCCACGTGGGCGCCCGTGGTCCGTCGGGGCCGAGGACCTTTAGTCCCGGCTCTCGTGGCCAACCGGGACTAAAGGCCTCCTCCGCAGGTTTAGGGTTTTAGCCCCCCTAAACCTGGTTTCTTTTTAATTTGTAGTATTTTATTTGTTTTATATTTTATTTTGTGTTTTATTTTATTTTTGATGAAGTTTCAGTACACATATTCTACGCT
The DNA here is from genome assembly GCA_034509565.1 of Triticum monococcum. Classification (NCBI taxonomy): domain Eukaryota; kingdom Viridiplantae; phylum Streptophyta; class Magnoliopsida; order Poales; family Poaceae; genus Triticum; species Triticum monococcum. The sequence continues at coordinate 37,328,538 of CM067842.1, forward strand.
TCTATATACATGCATATGAAATTTCAAACAAGAAGAATTCAAGAGGAATTTTTAATTTGTAGGGGCTTGCCGGTTTCACTGACAGACTCAATGGCATATGTTTCTTCTGTTTTCATCGCCTTGGATTTGCCACGCTGCTTTGTCGTACTCGATCCGGAGGGCTAAAAAAAGAAAGAGAGTCGCGCGCGTTAATACATATGTATTCACATTTCAGTAAGTTTGTATCACGAGAGGCTCTCAATGTATATATATACCTCGCCGGAGGTGGTTGCTACTTGCAATTGGAGATCGTCGGTTGTTGACGGTTGACCTCCGTCGACAATGTCCGTTCCTTCACCTTCTCGATCATCGTCACCGTCAAGGTTCATATAAGAAGAGACTACATCCTCTTGTTGCTCATATTCTGAGCCCGGCACATAAGGAATCTCGTTGTTGATGATGTCCATTAAATAACGTTCAGCCTCCGGATCCCTAAGCGGCTCGGTTCTGTCGTCCGCCATATGTCACTCCTGCATGTAGTAAAAATTCTTTAAGTATAAAGGAATTAAAAAATAAGATTAAGGGGACATAGAGGAGGAGGAATTAAAAAATAAGATTCTTTAAGTAAAAATTCTTTTTTTCTTCTTCTTCCTTTCTTCTTCCTCTTTCTTCTTCTTCCTTTCTTCTTCTTCCTTTTTCCTTTCTTCTTCTTTCTTTCTTCTTCTTCCTTTCTTCTTCTTCCTTTCTTCTTTCTTTCTTCTTCTTCCTTTTTCTTTTTTCTTTCTTTCTTCTTCTTTCTTTCTTCTTCTTCCTTTCTTCTTCTTCCTTTCTATTCTTTCTTTCTTCTTCTTTCCTTTTTCTTTTTACTTTCTTTCTTCTTCTTCCTTTCTTCTTCCTTTCTTCTTCTTTTTTTCTTCTTCCTTTTTCTTTCTTGTTTTTTCTTCTTCCTTTTTTTCTTCTTTCTTTTCTTCTTCCTCCTTTTTTTTGTTTTTTTCTTCTGTTTGTTTTTTTGTTTTCTTTTGTTTTTTTCTTCTTCCTTTGTTTTTCTTCTGTTTTTTTGTTTTCTTTTGTTTTTCTTGAATTTTTTCTTCTTCCTTTTTCCTTTCTTCTTCTTTCTTTCTTCTTCTTCCTTTCTTCTTTCTTTCTTCTTCTTCCTTTCTTCTTCTTCCTTTCTTCTTTCTTTCTTCTTCTTCCTTTTTCTTTTTTCTTTCTTTCTTCTTCTTTCTTTCTTCTTCTTCCTTTCTTCTTCTTCCTTTCTATTCTTTCTTTCTTCTTCTTTCCTTTTTCTTTTTACTTTCTTTCTTCTTCTTCCTTTCTTCTTCCTTTCTTCTTCTTTTTTCTTCTTCCTTTTTCTTTCTTCTTTCTTTTGGTTTTCATTTGGTTTTTATTTGGTTTTCATTTTTTTCTTCTTCCTTTTTCTTTCTTGTTTTTTCTTCTTCCTTTTTTTCTTCTTTCTTTTCTTCTTCCTCCTTTTTTTTGTTTTTTCTTCTGGGGAGGCGGAGGACGGCAGGCAGGGCGGCGGGCGGCGGGCGGAGGGCGGCAGGGCGGCGGGCGGCGGGCGGAGGGCGTCGGGCGGCGGGCGGCAGGGCGTCGGGCGGCGGGCGGCAGGGCGGCGGGCAAGGGCGCGCGCAGGGCACAGGCGGCGAGCAAGGGCAGGCACGGGCGGAGGCAGCGCTCACTGGGGACGGGGGCGGCGGCGCGCAGGGCTTCGGCGTCGGCGTCGGGGCAGGGCTTCGGCGTCGGCGTCGGCGACGGGGGCGTCGGCATCGGCGTTGGGGAGACAGAGGAGAATGCCGCGGCAAAACTGCTAAGTGCAGTATATATAGACGCACCTTTAGTCGCGGTTGGGGAGGAGGACCGCGACTAAAGGTACGCTTTAGTCGCGGTCCCCCTCCCCAACCGCGACTAAAGGGTTTTGGTGCCGCTTCCTTTCCCGCGCAGAAAGACCCTTTAGTCGCGGTCCCCCTCCCCAACCGCGACTAAAGGGTCTTGGCGCCGCTTCCTTTCCCGCGCAGAAAGACCCTTTAGTCGCGGTCCCTCTCCCCAACCGGGACTAAAGGGTTTTGGCGTCGCTTCCTTTCCCGCGCAGAAAGACCCTTTAGTCGCGGTTGGGGACAACAACCGCGACTAAAGGGTACCCTTTAGTTGCGGTCCGCCTCCCCAGCCGGGACTAAAGGGTCTGTGCTGAACTGGCGCGGTGCGGTGGGATGTTTAGTCCCACCTCGCTAGCCGAGAGGCTTCGACAGTGGTTTATAAGCGCGGCTGCGCTCACCACTTCGAGCTCCTCTCGAATGCAGGCTTACGGGCCTATTCTGTTACTATGAGCCTGTGGGCCTACTGGGCCTTCTGCGGGCCTGAATCCTGGCCCATTAATGGGTTTCTAGTCGTATTCAGGCCGTGGTGGCCCAGTAGGTGGCATATTCTTTATTTTTTGCCTGTTTTTTGTTTTCATTTTTGCTTTATTTATTTTGTTTTGTTTCTACTTACAACAAAAAACTTATTTATTTTATTTTATTTTGTTTCTAATTACTTATTTCTTGTTTTTCTTCTGTTTTTTTTTCTTCCTTTTTTCTTCTGTTTGTTTCTTCCTTTTTCTTGTTTTTCTTCTTTTTTTTCTTCCTTTCTTCCTTTTTCCTTTTTTAAAATCTTCTGACATTTTAAAATCTTAAAAATACAATATTCTAGCTCCCAAAATATAGGACTTTCCAATATTCTAGCTCCCAAAATATAGATTTCTTCTTCCACATGGGTGCGTGCCCGTCAACTCCCCGCGGAACTGATTGTCCGCCAGGACCCTTTCCAAAGATGACTTTCAAATCCTTGACCATATCAAATATCTCAGCACCAGTGCGTTCCGCAGGCTTCGGCCGGTGATCTGCCTTCCCGTTGAAATGCTTGCCTTTCTTTCTTACGTTATGATTTCGGGGAAGAAATCGACGATGACCCAGGTACACGTTCTTCTTACAATTAACCAAACGTACACTTTCAGTCTCATGTAAGCAGTGCGTGCATGCATTGTATCCCTTATTTTTCTATCCCGAAAGGTTACTGAGAGCAGGCCAATCGTTGATGGTTACAAAAAGCAACGCTCGTAGGTCAAATTCCTCTCCTTTGTGCTCATCCCAGACACGTACACCAGGTTTCGCCCACAACTGTAAAAGTTCTTCAACTAATGTCCTTAGGTACACATCGATGTCGTTACCGGGTTGCTTAGGGCCTTGGATGAGAATTGGCATCATAATGAACTTCCGCTTCATGCACAACCAAGGAGGAAGGTTGTAGATGCATAGAGTCACGGGCCAGGTGCTATGGTTGGAGCTCTGCTCGCCAAAAGGATTAATGCCATCAGTATTTAGACCAAATCTTAAGTTCCTTGCGTTAGCTGCAAAATCTTTGAAAACTCTGTCGATCTTTCTCCATTGCGTTCCATCAGCGGTGTGTCTTGACTGCCCGTCGGACAAACGGTCCTCTTTGTGCCATCGCAACAACTTGGCATGCTTTTCGTTCATGAACAGACGTTTCACCCGTGATATTATAGGAGCATACCACATCACCTTGGCGGGAACCCTCTTCCTGGGTTTCTCGCCCTCAACATCGTCACCAGGGTCATCGCCTCTGATCTTATAACGCAATGCAGTGCATACAGGGCATTCATTCAAATTCTCGTATTCACCGCGGTAGAGGATGCAGTCATTAATGCATGCATGTATCTTCTGAACCTCTAAACCTAGAGGGCAGACAACCTTCTTTGCTTCGTACGTACTGGCGGGCAACTCATTATTCTTCGGCAACATATTCTTCAATATTTTCAGCAAATTTTCAAATGATGAGTCACCTACACCTTCTTGTGCCTTCCATTTTAGCAAATCCAGTGTGCAGCCCAGCTTTTTCAGACTATTATCGCATCCTGGATACAACGAATTTTTGTGATCCTTTAACATGCGATCCAAATTCTCCCTCTCCTTGTCAGTTTCGCAGCGTCTCCGTGCATCAGCAATGGTCCGACCAAGATCATCAGCGGGCTCATCATGTGCCTCTTCTTCACCTTCACCTAACCCTTCCACACCTTCAGCATCATCCTCCATGAAAGTATCACCGAAAAGATCACGATAGTTGTCATCGATACCATCCCCTTCTTCATCTTCTTCCATTCTAACCCCTCTTTCTCCATGCTTGGTCCAACAATAATAGCTTGGCATGAAACCATGCTTAAGCAGGTCCATGTGAACTCTTCTTGAGGAGGAGTAACCCTTCTTATTCTTACAGACAGCACATGGACAGATAATAAAACCTTGCTGCTTGTTCGCATTTGCCACTACGAGGAAATCTTTCAAACCCGTAGTGAACTCGCCGGAGAGTCGGGAACCGTACATCCATTGCGGATTCATCTGCATTATTATTATATAAAGTATATAATTAACCATCATGCATTTGTTAAACTAACTAGCTAGAAATAATACAAATTAAACAATGAACTACACACATGCGTATTTTATCAATGACACATGAAAGGTTCGAGTTGCTAACCGCGATCGCGGAGGAAAAATAAATGAGAAAGCTCAAGTGTGGCTTGTTTCAGGCTCTCGGGCATTTCATCAAACACCTTGTGTGCATAGGAGAAACCAAAAGCAAACCCACCACCACCCACCACCACCTTCTGAAAATTGTGAAGTGAGCCGAGTGAAGTGAAGTGAGCTGAGTATATATAGGGATGGGCCTTTAGTCGCGGTTGGCCAGGCCAACCGGGACTAAAGCCCCTCCCGTCCGCCAGCTGGATGGGCTTTAGTCCCGGTTGGCCTGGCCAACCGCGACTAAAGGCCTTCTGGGACCTTTAGTCCCGGTTGGCCACGCCAACCGGGACTAAAGCCCCTCCCGTCCGCCAGCTGTCGACCGAGCGCGCTGGGCCCAGGTAGTTGGTCGCGGGTCTTCTCCCGAACCGCGACTAAAGACCCCTTTGATTGCGGTTCGATTGTTTTGGGGACTAATGGGGGCGTATGGAAGCCTCGTTTTCTACCAGTGTTCGTGCGTGATGGACTCCCTTCCTTTTCGAAGTTCTTAGCCACAAGAATTTTAGCACCATATGGCTTCGTTGGGTTGGCCTTCTACTCTCCACGGCGAGCACCAAGTTGGTAGTGAATGGAGTTCCAAAAATAGGATCATGTACTCGCAGGGTCGGAGATAGGACTCATGCACGCCGGCCTAGCCATGATGACGGAATTCTTCATGCCTAGTGTGTATTGTACATTATTGTAGCTACAGTTCTCAAATTCGGACCGAGGGCTGATGTTGGCCTGGCTCTGCCACAGTGTACACGAGGGGCCTAAGAGTATCTCCAGCAGCCGCCCAACGCGCCGCGCGCTAAAAAGTGCTTTGCAGCGCATCGATCGTCTGAAAAAGCGCGGCGGGTAGCGCTGGCTTCAGCAGCCATGCTAAAATCTAGCGGGTGCGTAGCTCCAACAGCCACGCTAAAATGCAGCGCGCTATCGCACGAACATTGCGTATATATTTTTTAATAAAAACGATATATAATAAAATTCATAGGTAAAAACGATACATAGATATTTTACATAGTTCTATAGTATAGATAGATAAAACTATGGTGCAACGACATAAAAAACGACTAGATAGTGCAACTAGATAGTGCAACTATAACCTACTCCCAGTCGTCCTCATCATTATCATCATCTTCATCCTTGCTGGTCTGGTTTGAGGTATCGAGCCACATCTCCTCCCAACGAGGATCATTATTCATGAAGATCGACTGCCCACCTGCTTCAACGATATCGCACTGCGATAACGCCAGTGCCTTCCGCCGACGCCTGTCCAACCGATCCACGTGGCGCTTTGCCGTCGTCTCCGCCCAGTAGGCTTGCTCGTTGGAGACGTCCTCCGGGTGGCGTCGGCGCCACTCTGCCATGCCTCGCTCATCCTCCTTAGCGATGAGGAGGCGGCGCTGCCGCAGAGTGTGCTCCGCATGGTCCTGGTCCGTGATAAGACGAGGAGGAGTGGCGACGTCATGCGCCTGCTGGCGCGTGTGGACGTCCTGGAAGTTCATCTACGCGCGCGGCCTGTCTAGGCGCCACGCCGCCGCGTCGTACGCGCGGGCGGTCTCGTGCGCAGTCTCGAAGGTGCCGAGGCCGAGCCGGACGTCGCCGGACCGGATCTCGGCGTAGTACCAGCCGTTGGGGCGCCGACGAACGCCGCGGTAGCCCGACGCTCCTCGGCGGCGCGGCGGCATAGTGGCGCGTCGGTGGCACGGCGCTGGAGCGGCGAGGAAGCAAAGGGAGCTACGAGAAAGCGGGAGAGAGCGCGCATGGCAGTGTGGATAGCCGCGTGAAGAGCGTAGCAATTTTTGTAGGCGCGCCGCGGGCGCGCCAAATGTAGTGCGCGAGCTGCCGCCTTTTCTCTCGCGCACGCTAAAAAACCAGTTTACTGCGTACGCGCGTCTTTTGACACGGCGGTTGGAGATGCTCTAAGGCAGGGTGACTCAATTTCACCGATGCCACTCTATGGACACATCCCCCTGCCAATACCTAGGCCTTCAATTAGCTTTCCACCAGCTTACAAAGTGGAGTGGCAGCTCCGACTTGGCAATGTGGGCCAAATTAGCAGGGCTGGTGGATTAGTCCTTGTTATTTTCGTTCTACTAGCATGTCCAACTCACCACCTGCTTACCCCGCAAAATAAAACTCTCCACCTGCTTATTACCGAGGCATCAAAATGGGTTACGACAATTGGAGAAGTTGATCAGAGTTTTCCTGGTCTGGAACGGAAGAGATTCAAGGAGGGAAATAGCTCGTTACCCAAAGGAATGTTCGCAAACCTAGACGAGAACTGTCTTGGGAGTTTAGGACTGACATTCATGGTATTACACTCTGTGCTAGATGGGAATGGATGTTGTGGCGAGGATTGCCTTTGATGTGCGGTACGTAACATATACTGCAAGCTCGGTATACAAGGTCATGTGCCAAGCAGCCAAGGTGTTGTACATTTCAGTGGAGCTAGTTAATTGCAAATGGAAGATAGCTCCATTAAACAGCAAAATCTTCATCTAGATTGGCCTATGGTACATAATTTAGACCCTGGAGCGTCGTGTGAGACTGTTATTCAACATAATTGATGCCTCCTGCTTATGCTTGTAGGAGAAGGGCATTGCAAACTACATCCGCATTCAACGTGTGTATGGGCAACAAACGCGGTGGCATGCATTGCCTCACCACAATGTTCCTATCTGCCAGCACTCCAACGGCGACTGAGAGCGAAAATCTACAACGTTGGTGACGAGTAATGCTACATTCATGGATCATTACGGAGGTTTTACAGGGTCATTATGACTTGGCAGATGATGATTGGGTCAAGGGGGAGGGAGAGGCCCCGCCCACCTGAAAATGAAAATGAAAAGGTCTTTGATTCTCTTGTTAAGTTGATTTTTTTTTTAAACATCACCGGGAGGCAGAAAAACTGCCCACCTGAATTGTTAAGTTGATCACTTGTAGCCTTTGGAAGCAACAAAATGTGCGAGCATTCGCTGGTACACATCTGCATGTCAATGGAAGCACCCTGCTGGCTCAAATAATGGATGAGTTCAAGCTTTGGAAGAAAGCTGGGGCAAAGGAGATTGACCTTGTAGAGAGTAGTTAGTGCAGAGTTATATGGTGTTGAGTAAACCCTCCCTTGCTTCATTCAATAAAGATAAGGTACGCCAATGCATTACTCTAAAAATATAAGAAGAAACTGACAGAAATAAAGTATACAAGCTCTCTTACTTAGTACACGGTAAAACATTATAATACATTTTGAAGGAAGAAAAAAATCTCAATGAAACACTATACAATAACTTAGGACAAGACAATTTTGACAAAAACTAGAAAATGTTGCACGAATCTCCAATTGGCGATATATAGATGATGGATGCATGCACACTATTATATATAACATGCATGCATGGTAGCGGTAGAAAACCATTTCTCGCGGTGTTATCCTCTAGGCACGTAATCCGACATGGTGTGACACGACGAGAAACGACGACCTTGCATAGAGAGCTGCTTGCTTGATTAATGATCAGCCGGTGCCGCCGAGCACGGACTTGAGCTTCTTGACCTGCGCGTCGTCGAGGAAGGTGACGGTCTCGACGACGGCGGACGGGAGGTTGTTGGCGAAGAGCGCGTAGTCGGTGATCTGCAGGCCGGGGTTGGGGCCGCTGAAGGCGACGAGGGCGACGGCCGGGGAGCTGCCGCCGTTGTACTGATAGTGGAGCAGGCCCTGGGGGAACACCATGATGTCGCCCTTGTAGAGCGTCTTGGTGTAGACGGTGTTGGAGGAGGAGCTGATGAAGCCGGCGAGGATGGTGCCCTCGGTAACGAAGAGCAGCTCAGAGGCGGCCGGGTGGGTGTGGAGCGGCACGACGCCTCCGACGGCGATGTCGAGCCTGGCGGCGGAGATGCCCAGCCCGTTGACGCCGGGGAACTGGCCCACGAAGGCCGGCGTGACGGCCGCCTTGATGAGATTGTTGGTGTTGCCCGCGGTGGCGAGGCCGTGGTAGTAGAAGTCGCCCGGGCCGACGCCCTTTTTGCACGGGTACCCCGCCGGCGTGTCGGGGCAGGCCAGGTCGGCCACGCAGAAGTCCTGGGTCAGGGCCAGGGCGGAGAAGGGCAGGAGGAGGAAGGAGACGAGCACTGCAGCGAGCAACATTGCGTTGGCCATTCTGGGCTAGTGTGCTCTGCTGAATGTTGGGTACGTACTGTGTGTGCTCATTTGGTGTTTATATAGGCCATAAGGTGATAAGGTAGGAAGGAGGCGCATAGACGGTAGAGGCGTACAGCTGGTACGTAGTACTTCCTTCGCTCCAAAATGCTTTAAGTTCTAAATTTATCTCGAGTCAAACATCTTTCAGTTTCACAAATTTATAGAAACACTATATCTTTTTTTACAAAAAAACTTTCAATATATTCATCTTCGTTCATGACAGTACAACGAACATAAAAAAATAATAAAAATTACATCCAGGTTCGTGGAGCACCTAACGACGACTACAAATAGTGGAGCGAGCCGAAGATGCGCCGTCATCATCGCCCCTCCCTTGCTGTAGTCGGGCAAACTTTGTTGTAGTATACAGTTGAGAAGTTCTCGTGCTAAAATCCTTTGAGACCAGCGCACCAGAGCAGCAACCATCGTCGATGAAGAAAGTCGTAAATTGGAAGGATCAAACCTATAAACGCCCAAACGAAGATAAACGAAGAACGGATACAAACAGATCCACCGAAGACTGGCACCTATCAAATCCCACGAGATCCGACAGAGACACACCTTCACATGCACTCCGACGACTCTAGATGCACCATCGGAACGGTGATAGAACGTGGGAGACATCATTCCTATCAAGGGACATCCCCGCCGCCACACAACCTCAACCATGCCGCTGAACCTAACAAGAACCAGAACGGGCCCCTCCCACCGGCGGGGGTACAAGGTCCTCCGCACCTCCATAGCCCAAAGGCCATCGGAGATGAGGTGAACCGGTGGCGGCGCCAACGGGAGGAGGAGGAGGAGGGGTAAAGGTTGAGATTTTTTTCTCGTGGAGGAGGAAAGAGAGAACGCAATAGAAACATTATATCTATATCTGCAACATGAATAATATATATTATTTTATGATGAATCTAATGAAACCGATTTGATGCTGTACATGTCGGATATATTGTTGTATACATTCAACTTAGCTTGGACAAACCTAGAACTTCAAGTATCTCTTGAAAATAAAGGGAGTTCACAAGTAGAACAATGTAACGTGAGTGATATTTGACGAGGCGCGTGCTTCTGTGCCCGTGCACGTATGGCAAGCCGGCGGGATACCCGTGCATGCATGGCACTGTCAGGATTTTTGGGGAGAAGGACGTAGGGCGGCCAGTGGACAAACGTTTATAGCTGTGCATGGTCCCAAAATAGGACCGCTTTGATGAAGGAAAGCTCTTGCAATGCTGCATTATTAGGGAATGGCAGGACATGGTGAGCTGCTTTTGCAATGAGATGGATATTTTATTTTGAGACCAAATCAGATGTTCGTATGAACTCATTGTCTCAATTATCACATAAGGTACGTAGCTTAGTGTGAGAGGGTTGAAATTGAATGCATGCATACGTAAAAGCCAGAACTTGGTACGGTAACTTCGTTAGTCATCTCTGGCTTAGCAAATTTGTGGAGACAAAAACTGCAGCCTTCTTTTGTTGCTTTGCTAAACAAAGATATCAGTGGTCTGGTGCGTAATTAATCATGTGAAATTTTAACAGCTGGTCTAAGACCTGCACGCTTCTAGATTCATGGACAGGATATTATGTGATGCTATATATACTTTTGGGACCAGCAGCAGCAGGCAAGCACAACTTGCGAATTTGTTTTGTTTTCTTGCTTGGCTGTCCAGACGTACACTTTGTTCCGTTATGTTATACAGACAAAACCTGCTTTATAATCTTGACAATTATGTCTCTTATGGCGCTGCTGGAATGAGAGAAACAGTAGGGATCATGGTGGCCAACCAGAGTCTGTGGATGAGATGAGATAACATACCTGATCCAGATGCATGCAAACGAATGGGAGGGTTTTTAGGGGAAATCTGCTGTCAACCGGAGACCTGATGTTGGATGGACACTGCCCCCAGCTGCAGAATATGTTCAGATAAGTTCTCATGGGGCCTTTGCCACTGGTTCAGGTAATGGCGGGTGGGACTGTACCGCATATTGGTACTGCTTTGCATGCTGAGGCAGTGGCATTAATCAAACGTCATAAATCTATCTGGATAGTTTGGTTGGGGCATGTCATGTATTAGACCGCCACTGGTTCAGACGGTGACTTCTTCATACTTTGATCTCTCACCGATGGAGAACCTGTTTCGTGAAGCAAAACTCCTTAGACTTAAAAACTGTGAATTTCGTGAGGTGTTTAGTCCAAGGGCATGTAACAAGGCAACACACATGCTTGCCACTTTAGGTGCAGAAAGAGCCCATGTTAACAATGTGCTTCTCGATCAAAGATCTTTTGCTCTGTGCTTTAATTTCGCATGCCCTCGTAGCTAACAATCACCAACCTTGCAGGTCTGGCTTTCAATCGACGACAGATATTGAACATTGTGGTGAGTCCATGCAGGCCACCACGTTTGTCGGAGTAAATAGCATAAAACTACTAGTACTTTAGAGGTTAGGGTTTCAAAAAACTACCAAATATTTTTCTTTCGCTGATAACTATCAAGTCAGGGGTCGACTGTTTCAAAAAACCTAAAACGCTCGTTTAAACCGTATTCTGACAGGTCGGACCCACTCCTAAACATTCTGTTTCTTTGATTGTTTTGTTTGACCATTATCTTACATGTGGGATCCACATGTAAGTTCCTTCTTCTTCCTCTTATCTTTTTCTTCTCTCCCTTCTCCTCCTGACCAAGGCCCGAGCTCCACCACCTTTGCCATCCCGCTGCACACCAAGGCAGGGCCGACTCCAGGATGGAGCGCCGCGGGAGGAGCAGTCGGCACCCAGGAGCACGGGCTGCCACCAACCACGCGCCATGGCCAAGGGGCAGGGACTCGGGCCGCCGCGCCCTGGAAAGAGGGAGAGTGAGAGGACACATGCCGGGGAGCTCACGGTGGCTGCAGGCGCAACTCGCGGGCAGGAGGAGGCGGTACCTGGCACACACGCTGGAAGGGAGCTCCACGGCGGAGCGCACTGGGCAGGCGACGGACGACGGGAGGGAGCTGTGTGGCGGCGCTGAAAGGAAGCTCCGCGGCTACGCGCGCTGCAATGGGAGGGAGCTCCGCGGTGAGCATGGCGGCGGGTGCCCTCCTCTGGATCTTGAGCACTGGAGGGACCTGATGGCTTTTTCAATTTGTTTGTAGGACCGGATTGCGTAAAAGTTTAAAGGGGCCTGATTGCTTTTTTTAAGTTTGCAGGGACACTAACATGTGGGCCCCAGATGTCATTTAACGGTCAAACAACCTGTTTTCTTACATGCGGATCCCAACTGTCATAATCACGATTAATTATAAAGCACTGGACAATTGGAGTTTTTTAAAATAGCCGACCCCTAACTTGATAGTTATCAGCGAAAAAATATTCAATAATTTTTTGAAACCCTAGCTTGTAAAATAGTAGTTTTGTGTTATTTACTCTCATACACACATTGAATGCGGACGTGGTTTGCAATGCCCTGCAAGCATAAGCAGGAAGGCATCATATTATCTTGAATAACGGTCTCACACGACGACCCGAGGTCTAAATTATGTACCATGGGCCAATCTAGATGAAGATTTTGCAGTTTAATGGAGCTCAGATCTTCCATTTGTAATTAATTAGCTGCACTGGAATGTACAACACCTTGGCAACCGAGCTTGCAGTATACATGTTACGGCCCGCTCATCAAAGGCAATCCTCGCCACGGCATCCATTCCCATCTAGCACGGAATGCAATACCATGAAGGTTAGTCCTAAGCTCCCTAGACAGTTCTCGTCTAGGTTTGCGAACAGTCCTTTGGGCATGAGCTGACTGCTCATAATGGGAAGTAACATAGAGTAATAATTTGCCGATGTTAATAGTCTATGTTACTATCTCCATAGTGGGTAGTAACATATGAGTGGTATCATGAAAGAGTTCATTTATTAGGCTATAGACTCCTTATGTCTTGAAATGTGTGATGTTATAGTAACTAGCTAAGTTACCACAAATCCCTCTCTTCTCATTAATTAACTGCCACATAAGGAATTTTGTATTGAAATGTGTGATATTACTAGTTAAGTTACTCCCACTGTGGCTAGTCTCATTGAACCTCTTCAGTCTTCCGTTCCAGACCAGAAAAAAGCTCTGATCAATTTCTCCAATTGCGGTACACCCCATTTTGACGCATTTACTACCCCTATAAAAGGAAGAAAGAGCGAAGAACCAAACAATCAGACCCATCCATCAACAAGATCTAATGGTCCTAAATCCTTCCGTGTTTAACGCAAAAAACCACGCATTAAGGCACATCGATCGCTAACTCTGCCGTGTCGTTCGAAAAAAAAACCGCACACCCACACGACCTCTCGCCCACGTAGCCTCCCGCACACCCGCATCGATCGCTAACCCATCGATCCTCCTCACGGGCCGTTCCTCCTGCAGCCTCCCGTCCGTCGTTGCTCCCTTCGCCGCGGGAGCTGCTGCTGGTCGTGCCCTCCGACGCCCAAGTTGTCACCGGAGCCGCCCGTCGCGCCTTCCGCCGCAGGTCGCCGCGGGAGCCGCCGCGCCCTTTGCCGCGGGTGTCGTCCGAGCCGCTCATCTTGGAGTCCTCAACCGCCACCGCGCACGCAGGTGAGAGGAGCGCGACCCTAGCTACAGGTTCCTATTGGGTTGGGTACCATACTGATGGCTGATGCGTGCGGCGGATTGGGGATTGGGATGTAGGTGGCGCGACGGAGGGGGAGTACGACGAGGTTCTGGGGCAGCTCTCCTCTCTCATGCAGAACGTGCGGGCACACACCGGCAACCCACGCAACCAGTGGGACCTCATGGACCGCTACCTCCAGGTTCGTCCCCTCCTCCTCATGCTCCGCCTGAATCGCAATGAGGGAATGTGTTGCCTGATGCGGGTGAATTTGGTTAGATTCTCGAGCTGGAGGAGGCCATCGCGTGGATGAAGGTCATCCATGTCACCGGGACCAAAGGGAAGGTGAATCACGAGATAACATGTAATAACTCTCTCCAATTACAATACCAGATGTTGTGTTCTACTATACTATTCGTCAGTGATGGGGCATTCTAATTTGGTTCTCATATCTAAGCAACTATTGTGCAACAATGAAGTTTTACCAAATCAATATGGTGCTATTTGGCACTGACATGCAGTGTAACCAGTTACAGAGTTCCCCAATCTCTGCTTTGACTGATTTGCCACTGTACAGTTGGTGCCAAGGATTCGAGAAGGTGAACTAATACCAAGAACCATGTCGTCGGATGATTCAGGAAGAGATGGTCCTGATAGTCGAGGTATTTGAGCCTCCCATGTTAACTGTGCTTGGTTATTACATAACCTCCATCATATGCAATTGATTATTACATAATCATCACCATTTTGTTAACTATGCTTGGTTCAAACATTCAGGATTCAGTTAAGTATTTTCTCTCTGGAAAGCATGCAAAATAAATATATAAATTGTGTTATCTAGACCTTTAATGGCCTCCTTTATATCCATGCATTTTCTCTTCCGTCCAATTGTAATTATTTTACCATTTTCTTCTTGAAACAGATAAATGGTGCATTGGGTGAACTTGTTACTACAGAGATTTCCGTATTCAGCCTATCCCATTACTCATTTGCTTCATAAGTTCCTACCATATTGTTTATGTCGATTTATTCTACTCATATTCATAATTCACGCGCCGCTGTCGCCGCCACTTTGAGGCCTTAGCCACCAAGCGGCATCCTTTCCCGTGAGGCTTAATTCAGTACATGCTTCTCTAAATTTCTATGAGATTAATTCAGTATATGTTTCTCTGAATGTTATCCTGCCATGTTGGAATGTATCATTGGAATGCAAGTTAGGATGCTCTCTCTCCGTATGATATACTTTATGTTCTATCACAAATTTGATTTGTTTTAGGTGATGTACATGAATGGCGGCAGATGGTTGAGGATTGAGGGAATGTAGATGCGACTAGCGAGCACTTACTCTGAGGTGCTTTCAGGTCACTGATTGCTTTCTACCCTATGCACACAACATGTCCCTCCCTTTATTTATGATTTGAACAGGATATTGCATGGTGTTCAAGTTCTATTATATTTTATTACTCTATAATTTGGTCCTAAAGATGACACCTTCCAGAATTTGGTTAGTTCTGTTCATGTCATGCTTGCTTCTCTTACACATGATTGTACTTTTGCCCTCGATGTTTTGCTTTCGCAACTTCATTAGAAGCATTATTGTTCTAAAAGTTTCAGCTGTACTGATCATGGCACTTCTTTTTCCTGTCTTTGTAGATGATGGATTAATAAGACTGTTTGGACAAAATTCTGATTTTTTTAACACTTGTTCCATGTGCGAATGTTCTGGGAGCACCAACTCCAACTGCTGACAAGGTGAAGCTTCTTAAGTCACTGACAAATCTCACCATGTTAAGTAATCGATTTTACTTATCAAAGAAAGACCAAAGAATTGGCCATGATGCCATGTTTTAATTAAGTTTGTTGCATGCCACGAGTTAAAGGGAACCTGTTCCTATAGGATAATAGAATGCAATGTTAATAGCCAGGGACTATTTTGAATATTTACATGTAAAGTATCCATCCTTTTTTCTGTATATCTTTTGTGTTTTTTCTTCTAACATCAGCACTTCAGCAAAAGATGTTGTAAACCGTGTAATGTGGCAACACCAAGAAGGCCACCATCAAGGCGAAGGTGCAAACATGCAGAGCAGGTCTTGACTCCAGACCTATTTGTCATTCATTCACAGAGGCAATAAATATTATCTTTGTAATTTGAGATTTTCAAATATGATGCCTCAGTTTATAAGTCTGTTGCATGTAACATCCTTTTTTACTTAAAAAGTTTGGCTTCGCTTCTCATTATGGGTTTGGTGCTTATATTATTCTTACACAAGCCAGTTTCACCTCAATTTATCATACAACTTAGAATTAATTAGAGCCCTGTTATTGATCCTTACTTAATGCAACTGAAAGGAAAAAACTTCCTTAAGATCCATCCACTTCTTTGCTCTCTTTTCCAACTTTTGGTTTTGTTCTCTTCAACATTTATTTTTTCAACACAATATTGATTTCGCTCACAACTTAGCAATAATTGCATGAGAGTAAAAATTGGGGTCATAGCAATGGTTAATAATGTCCTTTTTCTGTCATGTTGGTTCCATGTGTTTGTTACATTTATTTAATTAGAATTCTGCATGCCCTTTTGCTTTGTTGTGAAAATCTAAGCTCTGCTGAAGTTTCTGCTCCTCTGGAATGTATCATGTTGTCTCCACTCTCCAGTGAGGTGCATATGTATATAGTACTGAGTTTTGACAACTAATAGCTTTTCAGAATTATTCATATGGTTGTTGCTAGGAACTCTGAGCTTTGAGTTTTGAGAGGCATTTATTGTTAAAATATGAAATATGGTAAAATGCAAGCTCTAATGATGAAGCTCGACACAGAGAAAGCTTTTGACACTGTCCTGAGAGTTCCTGGTGATGGTGCTCAAGCAGAGGGGTATTGGTATTGGTTGGAGGAAAAGGATATATGCAGTACTCATGTTCTCTTCAACCAAAATACTGACAGTTGGGGTATGCTCTCATTTCTTAATTTTCTATAATCTGGAAGGCCAATTCGTATGAGCGCCTTCCTCCATCGTCGATCCGCGGCCCCTTCACACGCATGGTGCGCTCGACGCGCCGCCTCGACATGCTGCACTGGTATGTGTCTGACAGGCCCATACGAATTTCTAAATTTATCTGTGTGACTGGTTCATAGTAATATTCAGCTTCGTCCATGTTGCAATGACAGTTGATTGTATTTGTTCTTTTTTGTGTTTTGCGGAAGGACCTCAACAATTAAATGTACACCCAGAGATGCAAGGCACCTACAGAGTGTGAATGATACAAGTTCTAAGCTATCCAAGGTGTTGGTTTTTTTCTGGACATGGTTCAGCACGAAGAATGTACTGACATATATTTGCAAAAGCTTACATCGCTGACTGATATATGTAAAAATAGATATGCAATGTATAGGAACATTGATATTAGTTTTAGATATGGAGCGCGAAGATTCTGAACCATGCAGTTTTGTCACATTATGCCAGTAGAAGGAAGATAGTTAAGCACATCAACACATATCTTGGGGAATATCGTTATGCCATGTCCAGTGATATACCATGTATATATATATATATATATATATATATATATATATATATATATATATATATAAAAGGTTAAAAGTGAACAATATCTAGTAAAAGAAACCATGCCCAGGAGCTACATAGATTTTGCCCAATTAGGTATTTAAGAACGGAGTTGGAACACTAGAGAGAGCAGGCCCTGGACATTGTTCTTTACAGTTGATTTTCTTCATCAAATTTGGTAACCTGGAGATGCATAAGGAGTAGGCACAAGGAGGCGGACGGGAGTAGTTTAATTTACTATGTGTTAGTTGTTAAATATATGCCCAAATGTTGATGCTATGAATTTTGCTACAAAAGGTTGCATTTTCATTTGAACTATCAATTTTGTTTTTAGTTCATGTCATGGGCACGACGACGGATGGATGTAAATCCATTGGAAAATCAGACAACAGTTACATATGAAGCATATCCATCTTATTAGAACTTGACATGTAAAACCTATGTACAAGAAAAATCTTTGGAAACTCATGCTGGCAGTTAGCTATGAAGCATATCCATCTTATTACAACATGATTATGATGTACTCCTACTGTACTTGTCTAACACAAGCACAAAATCAAACTCACAACACAAGAACCTGAATCAAACTCTTGTAAATCAATATCAGAAAAGAAAGAGGAAATAGCTGGTTCGAACGAGCATGCCCAGCAGACAATGACACTTGCAGGTATTTCACTGGGTACTATTTTGATACTTCATCAGGATACAAAGACGCATCAGCATGCACTAAGTATGTCATCTTTGCCAAGGCAGGCACGCATGAAGTCTTGTCTTTTATTTTTGTTGGACAATGTCTCATTTTGTCGATGCACGTGAATTTCACGTGCATGCTTACTAGTCCGTAATAAGCAGGTGGTGAGTTGGCCATGCTAATAGAACGGAAATGACAAGGAGTCAAGGACTAATCTACTAGACCTGGTAATTAGCCCACATTGGCAAGTCGGAGCTGCCGCTCTGCTTTGTAAGTGCATCTTCTACATCGACCTTTAAACCACTCGCATACATTCAAACCGTGAAAGCCATTCAACATGGGTCTGTATCAACCTGCTCGGTTGTCTGAGCGCACTATCTCCCGCAAAATGGAGACGAAGGGGGTGGGGTCTGGAAAGCAGCCACATTGGACTCCGACACTCCAGACTCACTAAATCTACCCTCCTCGCCCTATTTTCTTCCACTCCACGACTTCTTCCCATTACTTTGCATCTGCACCCTTCACCTCCGCTATTGCCGTTATACCTCTCCGATCGCCACACAAGCATTGCCGGAAGTTCGCAACCAGCACCGACGTTCCCGCTCGCCTTTTACGATGGCGTTGTCCACCCTGGAGCCGTTTGTGCCCAGGTATGCCCAGCAGGTGTTCGACCAAATGCCATTGAGCTTATTTTCAGACGCCATGTCGTTTTTTAGAGTAAGAAGGATGGGTGGGTACTTGACCATGGATGATGAGTTGTTTTGTGATGCGTGGTTGGTCGTATCAGTGGATTTCATAGGCAGGAGCAGAGGGGGGCCTTCTGGCAGCAAGTGCATGAATCGTTTCACAAACGAGCGCACATTGCGCCTTGCGACATACACATCATCTATGATCGTGATGTGAGGTTGTTATCGTATCGATGATACGCCATCCAGACCATCGTCACCAAGTTTTGTCTCGTAGTTTCTCACCTAGAGTCAAGGTGGCCATTGCACGTGACAAAAGAGGAGATCGTAAGTTTTGTTTCTTCTTCATCAACTTGTTGGTTGAATCATTCATTCACTAAATGTTGCTATTCACATTGTGTAGCTCGTACGCGTTGTCGTGTACCACAGAACAAAGGGACGACCATTTACATACACATAATGTTGGATGAAGCTGAAGGGGCAATATGTGTGCGACGACATGATTCGTTGAAAAACTTGTTGGACATCGAATTTGAGATATTGTTATACTTGCATGCTATGTATGGATGAACTGTGCTATTTTCTTTCCGAACTTTGATGAATATTAGCCGGTTTGCATGAATTTAGTCCGCTCGGTCGAAAACCAACTTGAAATATATGCGGGCAACGTTTGATGGATAGCTTCGATATCTATGTCCATGGACTAGTCCCACCCCCCCCCCCCCCCCCTATCTATGGACGGATACCAGAGCAAATTTGTGGATCACCATTGGAGATGCCCCAAGCTGGCGGAAAGCTAATTGAAGGCCTAGGTATTTGCAGAGGGATGTGTCCATAGAGCATCATCGGTGTAATCGAGTCAGCCTGCCTTAGGGCATCTCCAATAGATTGTATGTAAGTCTTGTTGATAAAATGTCCATGTCATCGACCAACAAGCTATCATACAACCACTCCAATGGGTTATATATAAGCTATCCAATAGATGGTGAGAAAATAAATGTGATTGCTCTCTATTTCACCTTGGAGCTTGTGCAAAGGTTGTTGGTTAATCTACATACAACTTTACTCTCTCTCCATATTTAATACATGCCACATGATCACTATGTCCTAGGTGGCAAATTTACCAACATCTATCTTACAACTGTTGGAGATGCCCTTAGGCTGCCCGTAATGGGAGTATCATATGTAGTAACATATATGCCAACTAAGCAATTTTGATGAAGTGGCATAGAATTAAATGAAGAAATAGAGGCTTGAGTATTATATCATGATACCGTATCATATTAAATGATGTGCTACTTTGTGTCATACATGGAAATAAATGTAATCCTCTATGATACTAACATATGATACTATGCATTAAGGATGTAGTATCATAGACCGGTATTATATGCATGATACTAGTGTATGATACTCCCCATTACAACCAGTCTTTAGGGCCATTGCATACACAGTGGCAGAGCCAGGCCAACATCAGCCCTCTATCTGAATTTGAGAACTGTAGCTACAATAATGTACAATACACACTAGGTTTGAAGAATCCATCATTATGACTAGGCTAGCGTACCTGAGTCCTATCTCCGCCCTTGCGTGTACATGATCCTCTTTTAGGAGCTCCACTCACTACCAACTTGGTGCTCATCGGGGAGAGTAGAAAGGCAACCCAACGAAGCCACATGGTGCTAAAATTCTTGCGGCGAAGAACTTCAAAAAGGAGGGGCCAAGAAAGGGAATCTATCACAAACGAAATATCGAGTTTGAGGTGTACATATTTCTCTTTCACGCAATTCAGCTTGCTTGCAACTTGCTTGGCTAGGAGGAAGTTTTCATGAAGATTGTGTCTTTTGATGAACGCTGACTGGTTGGTTGATACGTCTTCAACGTATCTATAATTTATGAAGTATTCATGTTATTATATTATCCATCTTAAATGTTTTATATGCATTTATATGTTATTTTATATGATTTTTGGGACTAACATATTAACCTAGAGCCTAGTGCCAGTTTCTGTTTTCCCCTTATTTTTGAGTATTGCAGAAAAGGAATACCAAATGGAGTCCAATTGACGTGCCAATTTTTAATAATTTTTTATGAACCAAAAGAAGCCCTCGAAGTAAAAGACTTGGGCCAGAAGAGTTCCGAGCCGTCCACGAGGGTGGGGGCACGCCCCATCCCCCTAGGCGTGGGCCCCTATCTCGTGGACGACTCGGAGACCCCCCTGACATGAAACCGATGTTGAAATTTGAGATGGGCTCTAGGCCCATATAGCAATTTCTGAAAAATCTTTAAGGGCCCATGTGGGTTATATGGCACTAGGTGTAGTGGGAAGTTTAGTCCCACCCGCTAGTGGAAGGAGAGTTGGAGTGGTTTATAAGGGTTTCTCTTCTACATCCTATTGGAGCTTGAGAAGAGAAGAGGCCCTCGCGCACTCCTCCTCCGCCGCCCGCCTCGCCACGCCTCGTCACGACGCGCCATGCTGCAGGATTGAGCCGAGCCGAGCTCACACCTACGCGCTTATTTTTGCCAGTCACTAACAGAGAGTTCTCTGACAGCTGGGCCACGATCTGAGACGTCGGATCATGGGCTGTCACGGACTCAGACGTGGGTCGGGGCCACATCTCTCCACACGGTTGCGTCTATATAAGTGTGCGGTGTCTCCTAACCCTAGCCGCCACGAACATATCACATCTGCTCCACGCGCACGCCCACCGTCGTTCCCCTGCTGCTGCCGCCGGTGACTCCATCACGTCCACCGCGTACACGGTCGACGGGAGAGCAGGTCTCCAAAACCACGCCCTTCTGGTTCCTGTACGGGGTGAGGGGCGAATAGGTTTTTCGGCAGCGATTACGCGACTGCTCGCTTCCAATCATCTACTTCCTCTATCTCCGCGTCGCCTTCATCATCACCATGTCCACCGACACTGACCGTGCCGCCGCCGAGAAAGCTGAAGCCGACAAGAAGGCCGTCGAGGACGCCGCTGCTGCCACCAAAGCCGCGGCCTCTGCATGGCCTACTGGAGGGTATAACTCGTTTATCCCGCTCCTACTGTTTTCTGTTTTAGCCATACTAGCGTTATATGTAGATCTTTCTACAATTAGCGTAGTATGTGCTTGCTTGACTGAGTATCAGTATGCGTTTATTTGTGTCAATGCCATGCTAGTAATTTACTCGTGGATTAATTTAATCGAGAAATTGCCTATTTACTCAACAATCCAAAAACCTATTATGTGTAGGAATTTTTCGGCAAGTGGCTTTGCCGCTGCACTGAAACCGGATAAGTTTACCGGTACATACTTTAAGCGTTGGCAGACTAAGACCACGTTATGGCTCACGGTTATGAACGTGTTCTGGGTCACCGGTGTCTCCACGGGAACGATTGCTCCTGAACAGGAGAAGGCGTTCAACGAGGCTACCGTTGTGTTTCTCGGAGCAGTTCTTAGCGTGATCGGAGATAAACTGGTCGATGCATATTTACATGTGCATGTCGCCAAGGACTTGTGGGAGGCGCTCGAATCTAAATTCGGGGCCGCCGATGCAGGGAGCGAGATGTATATTATAGAGCAGTTCCACGATTACAAGATGGTTGAAAACCGTCCTGTATTGGAGCAGGCTCATGAGATAATATGCATTGTTAAGGAGCTTGAACTTCTTAAGTGCGAGTTACCGGACAAGTTTGTCGCGGGCTGCATAATCGCTAAGCTCCCTAATTCCTGGAGGAACTTTGCCACCACTCTGAAACATCAGAGGCGTGAATTCTTTATGGAGGATGTCATTGGCCATCTGAGTGTTGAGCAGAATTCGAGGGCAAAAGACTCGCATGGAAAAGGGACTAAGGGACTTCTGTCGCCAACATGGTGAACCAGAGGAACCATAGCTCCCACAAGCCCAAGGGAAAGAACGGTGTCCAACAGAATACCGACTTTAAGAAGAAGGGTAAGAAGACCTTCAAGAAGAACAAGAAGGATGAGGGCTGCTTTACTTGTGGTTCGGTTGAATATTGGGCCAACAAGTGCCCAAACAAGTACAAGAAGTCAGGACAGGACTCCAAGTCTGTCAACATGATTGTGGGCAACAATGAGAATGGTACATCTGGGTACGGTAATTTATTTACTATTTTTTCAGTGTTTCAACCCAACGATTGGTGGGTGGACACAGGTGCAGGTGTACATATGTGTGCTGACATTTTATTGTTCACTTCTTACCAGGTCACAGGCCACGGGTCCGTATTGATGGGGAATGGCGCGAGTGCTTCTGTTCATGGTGTTGGCACGGTCGATCTGAAGTTTACTTCGGGAAGGATCGTGCAGCTGAAGAACGTGCAGCATGTCCCCGCCATCAAGAAGAACCTCGTTAGTGGCTCCCTTCTATGTAGAGAAGGGTTTAAGTTGGTTTTCGAGTCTAATAAATTAGTTGTTACGAAATATGGACTCTTTGTTGGAAAAGGTTATGAGAGCGGAGGGATGTTCCACCTTTCCCTCGCAGATTTTTGTAATAAAGTCGTGAACCATATTCATTCGAATGTTAATGAATCTAAAATTTGGCATTCACGTCTTTGTCACATTAGTTTCGGTGTTATGACGCGGCTAGCCAAGTTGGATTTAATCCCGAGTTTCACTTTAGCCAAAGGTTCTAAGTGTCTTTCATGTGTGCAAGCTAAGCAACCTCGCAAGCCTCACAAGGCCGCGGAGGAGAGACACTTGGCACCATTAGAACTCATACATTCTGATCTTTGTGAGATGAATGGTATGTTGACTAAAGGTGGAAAGAAATACTTCATGACATTGATAGATGACTCCACTAGATATTGCTATGTGTATTTGTTAAACACTAAAGATGAGGCTCTACACTACTTTAAAATCTATAAGGCGGAAGTTGAGAAACAACTTGAAAATAAAATTAAACGAGTCCAGTTAGATCGTGGTGGAGAGTACTTCTCGAGTGAGTTTGATTCTTTCTGTGCGGAACATGGCATTATTCATGAGAGGACGCCTCCCTATTCACCCCAGTCAAATGGGGTTGCCGAACGAAAAAACTGTACTCTAACTGATTTGGTTAACGCCATGTTAGATACATCGGGTTTATCCAAGGCATGGTGGGGGGAGGCTATATTGACGGCATGTCATGTCCTGAATAAAGTTCCGACAAAGGATAATGATATCGCTCCCTATGAGAAATGGGAAAAGATAAGGACAAAACTCTCGTACTTGCGTACTTGGGGTTGTTTGGCGAAAGTCAATGTGCCGATCCCCAAAAAGCGTAAGCTTGGACCAAAGACTGTGGACTGCGTTAATTTGGGTTACGTTAAGAACATCGTTGGCTATAGATTTCTAGTAGTGAAATCTGAGGTACATGAAAGGATGCTACATTCTTCGAGGATATTTTTCCTATGAGAGATATGCAAAGCACTTCTAGACAGGAATCTGAGGAGACTCCTGAACCTGCCATCCCTATGGAACATTATGAACAAACACATGATGAAAATCCTGAGGAGGATGACGAGGAAACCCTTGGTAGGGGCAAGAGACAAAGGACTGCAAAGACCTTTGGTGATGATTTCTTCGTGTACCTCGTGGATGATACTCCCACTTCTATTTCAGAAGTGTATGCCTCTCCAAAAGCTGACTACTGGAAGGATGCAGTCCGTAGCGAGATGGATTCCATCACGGCTAACACGACATGGGAGATCACTGATCCTCCCTATGGTTGCAAACCACTGGGATGTAAGTGGGTGTTCAAAAAGAAGCTTAGGCCCGATGGTACTATTGAAAAGTACAAGGCTAGGCTTTTGGCCAAGGGCTATGACCAGCAAGAAGAGGAAGATTTCTTCGATACTTATTCACATGTGGCTAGACTGACCACCATTCGAGTATTACTCTCGTTGGCGGCCTCGCACGGTCTTCTCGTCCATCAGATGGATGTTAAGACGGCTTTTCTAAATGGAGAGCTAAAGGAGGAAATCTACATGCAACAGCATGATGGCTTTGTGATAGATGGTCAGGAAAGAAAGGTGTGTAGGTTGATAAAAATTTTATATGGCCTGAAACAAGCACCTAAGCAATGGCATGATAAGTTTAATACAACTCTGATATCTGTTGGTTTCGTTGTTAATGAGGCTGACAAATGTGTATACTATCGCCATGGTGGGGGCGAAGGAGTTATACTGTGCTTGTATGTTGATGACATACTGATATTCGAAACAAACCTCAAAGTCATTGAGGAGGTCAAATCGTTTTTATCTCAGAACTTTGAGATGAAAGACCTTGGTGTGGCTGATGTTATCTTGAACATCAAGCTACTGAGAGATAATCAGGGTGGGATTACACTTCTGCAATCCCACTATGTTGAGAAGGTGTTGAGTCGTTTTGGATATTCGGACTGCACGCCATCTCAAACACCATATGATTCTAGCGTGTTGATTCGAAAGTCCAAAGGCATGGCTAAAGATCAATTGAGATACTCTCAAATCATTGGTTCATTGATGTACCTAGCGAGCGCAACGAGGCCTGACATCACGTTTGCTGTGAGCAAACTGAGCCGGTTTAAACTAGTAATGGCGCACTGTGCCACGGTGCGCCATTAGTATAAAAATTATTATTTTTTCTTTTTTGCAAAACTACTAATGGCGCATGTTTGTGTGGTGCGTCATTAGTATGTTGGGTTACTAATGGCGCATGTCTCTGTGGTGCGCCATTAGTAACCTGGGACCAGCTAGATATTTTTAGACAGCCACACCTACACACTCACTTTCCCCACTTCATTCCTCCCACCTCCTTCTCTAAGCTTGTCGGCTGCCTCCTCCTCCTCACCTCATTTGCACCATAGATTCATCACAATTAAGTGTTGAAATTACCTTTTTTTGATAGGTAAGTAAGGAGAAAGCTATCTTCATGTTGTAGATCCACTTTTTTTCTCCCTAGCTCGCTCCAACAACGTGCACATGCACTTTTTGTGGCCTAGCTAGATCTATGTATGTTTGTGGTGTTACATATATTTGTGGTGTTGCATATATGTTTGTGTTTGCAGGTACCGGTATTTGAAATGCGATAGTTGCCAATATTTTGCCGGAATGTTGATTCATTTCCGTTTCGGCGAGAATTTTGGCACTATGCATTCTTTTTGGTCCTATTTTTAGGGAAAGTCATGCCAAATTTTTTCTTGGTTCTAAAATATCGTTTTGCTCTACCCCGCAGGCGACCATGGTCCGCACGATGACCGAAGGCATCATGAATATGTTTTTGAGCTCCACGAAGGCCGAGATGCTTCAAAAGAACGAGACGGAGATAAGATGTCCGTGTCGAAGATGCAAGCTGAAGAGTCTTATTGCGGACCCGGATTCCGGGCAGGTGCGGGACCATCTGCTCTTGCGGGGTTTCATGGATGGCTATCGGTGGCAAGGTGATGAAGATGACTATGAAGTCGTCCATGGGGGCCGGGCAAGAAATGAGGAAGGGCACCAAGACAACCACCGCGGCTCGGGCGGGCGAGAAGACGAAGAATCTCCAGGGCATGATCACGACGGTGATGCTGTACACAGTCATCATGTAAAAGATGTCGGGCATGATGATGAGGAAGATGCCGGAGCAGACGAAGGGCATGATCATGAAGATCTAGATGCCGGAGGAGCAGACGACGATGGACCATCGATGGGTTGGGTGCAGGACCCTCATATTCAAGAGCTGCTTCTCAAGCAGATGGATAACGCAAGAGCTGTCGCCCGAGAGAAAGCCAAGATGGATCAACTGGAGATAGACGTGGTTACTCCATTATATGAAGGATGCAGACCCGAGGATAACCGCCTGAAAGTAACGCTCATGGCTTTGGAGATGAAGGTAAAACACAAAATGACCGATGCATGCTTCGACGAGAACATGTCATTCTGGCACGAACGTCTTCCCAAGGGGAACAAGTGCCCGGCCAGTTTCAAGGAGGCGAAGAAAGTCGTGTGTCCTCTGGATTTACTGCACGTGAAATACCATGTGTGCATGAACAATTGCATCATTTATCGGGGCGAGCACGCGGAGTCTACCATATGTCCGGTGTGCGGCGTCACTCGATACAAGAAGAGGAAGAAAGCTCCTCGAAAAGTGGTGTGGTACTTTCCGATCACTCCTCGTCTGCAGCGGTATTTCGTGGACCCTAAGGTAGCAAAGCTCCTGCGTTGGCACGCGGATAGGGAGGAGAAGAAGCGAGAAGATGACGTAAATGATCCGGAGATAAATAAAAAAGACAAGATGTTGAGTCACCCTAAGGATGGGAGCCAGTGGCAAGCGTTGAACTTCGAACACCCAGAATTTGGGAAGGATCCAAGGAACATCGTGCTGGGCGCGAGCACCGATGGAGTCAATCCGTTTGGCAGCCAGAGAAGAACACATAGCACCTGGCCTATGTTTGTGTGGATGTACAACCTTCCCCCTGGTTGTGCATGAAGAGGAAGTACATTCACATGAGTATGCTAATTGAAGGGCCGAAACAACCAGGGAACGACATCAATCTGTATCTGGGGCTGCTGAAAGAGGAGCTAGACACGCTGTGAAAAACGTCAGCCAATACGTGGGACGCTGCAGAGAAAGAATATTTCCCTATGAGAGCCGCACTGCTCACGACGGTGCACAACTATCTCAGTTACGGATATCTCGCGGGGCAGGTGGTCCACGGATTTTCTGGATGCGTCAGGTGCATGGATGACACAACATATCGCCAGCTAGATAGAGATCCCGGGTCTTCGAAAAACGTGTTCATGGGACATCGAAGGTGGCTTTGCGACGATGACCCGTGGAGGAAACGCAAGGATCTGTTCGATGGTGAAACCAAACTCCGAAGACGCCCGCGTACGAGGAGCGGCGAGGAAATAGACGGGCTGTTGAAAAATTGGAAAGATTGCCCACTGCCGGGAAAGAAGTAAAAGGCGCCAGAGCCGGGAAAGAAGCGAAAGGCGCCAGAGCCGCTGCTGAAGGTATGGAAAACGAGGTCTGTTTTCTAGGACTTGCCGTACTGGAAGATCCACTGTGTGCCTCACAGCCTTGATGCCATGCATATCACGAAGAACGTGTGCGAGAGTCTGCTTGGTACCCTGCTCAACATGCCAGAGAGGACCAAAGATGGGCCGAAAGCAAGGGCAGACTTGAAATCAATGGGCATCAAGCAGGAGCTTCACGCTAATGATGATGATGATGAGGCGAAGCAGGACACAGAAAGTCGTCGCAAAGGCAAAAAGGCCAAGAAGACCAGAAATGACTACCCTCCTGCGTGCTTCACTCTAAGTCAGGAGGAGATCGAGCAGTTTTTCACCTGCCTCGTAGGAGTAAAACTTCCTTACGGTTACGCGGGGAAGATAAGCAGATACCTAGACCCAGTGAAGCAGAAGTTCAGCGGGATGAAGTCTCACGACTGTCACGTGCTGATGACGCAGATACTTCCAGTTGCAATCCGTGGGATCATGGACGCGCACGTCTGTGAAACGCTATTTGGCCTATGCAACTTTTTCGACGTCATCTCTTGGAAGTCGGTTGGCGTGAGGCAACTCAGAAGGCTACAGGAAGAGATCATGGTGATACTATGCGAGCTTGAGATGTACTTCCCGCCCGCATTCTTCGACGTTATGGTGCATCTGCTGGTCCATATCGTGGAGGATATCATCCTACTCGGGCCGACGTTCCTGCACAGCATGATGCCGTTCGAAAGGATGAATGGTGTCATCAAAGGATACGTTCGCAACATGTCACGTCCAGAGGGAAGTATAGCCAGGGGCTTTCTGACCGAAGAGTGCATCTCCTACTGCACGAATTATCTAGGCATCGAGAACCCCATTGGTCTGCCCGTCAACAGGCACCTCGGCAGGCTCGCTGGATGGGGTCACCGTGAGGGTCGTCGCGAAATGCATGTCGACTTCGAGGGTCGAGTCGCTGACTTTGAAAGAGCAAACCTGGTCGCGCTACAACACATAGACGTGGTCGATCCTTGGGTGGTAGAGCACAAAACCTTTATTGAGAAGACGTACAATGACCGAGGCCAACAGAGGACGGACGGAGATATAATCAAAGAGCACAACTCATGTTTCACGCGTTGGTTCAAGCAGAAGCTTCTGTCGTACCCTTTACATGAGGATTCTTCCACGGAAGAACAACTCATATTCGCCTGTCACAGGGCGCCGAGCACAACCTGATGACCTATGAGGCGTACGATATCAACGGCTACACATTCTACACCGAGGACAAGGACATGAAGAGCGATGGTTATCAGAACTCCGGGGTAACGATGGAATCCTACACCGGTAACAACAAGGACAGATACTATGAAAGGATCGAGGAGATCTGGGAGCTGAGCTACGCTGGAGAGAAGGTCCCGATGTTCCGTGTCAGATGGGCCAAGAGCGTCCTAAAAGAAGACCGGTATTTCACCACCATGGTATACCCGAAGCCAAATTCAAGACCGCGGGCGCAAACGTCACTGCAAAAAATGAGCCATGGGTACTGGCTTCCCAAGTGGACCAATGCTTCATCATTACCGACCCGTCAAAGCCCAGTCGTGTTGTCGTGAGGAGAGGCAAAAGGAAGATCATCGGAATGGATGGAGTAGCCAATGAGCAAGACTTCGACAAGTACGGCGACCCGAAGATCGAACATGACGACGACGATGAAGTAGCAGCATACACCATAAGAAGAAGCAGGACCACCCTACCTAAAGGACGTCCGTTCCACAGAAGAACTCCATTTGCGAAAAAGAAGGGCAAGAAGATTATGAACAGATAGCTAGCTAAGATCGACTGTATTTAAATCGTAGTCTTCATTTCTCGGTTGTATTTCATGGGCACTTTTTGATATCATGAATATTTTTAAATTTCATGGGCACTTTTTGAATTCATGAATATTTTTTCAAATTTGACGATATTTTTTCATATTCAATATGATAAAATATTGAATATTCATGAGGACACTCGATCTCGATCCCCCTCCATCTCGATCTCGATTCCCCCTCCATCTCGATCTCGATCCCACCCGCGCCTCCTCTCCCCTCTTCATTTTTAAAAAATAATAATAATAAAGTGTAGACTACAATTGTTGTTTAACAACAATTATTACCGTTGTTATAAAAAATATTAGTATTTCATATTCATATTCATTTTCTAAAAAAATTATTACATGCAACAAAAAAATTACTTATGGCGCACCTCTGGCTGGTGCGCCATTGCTATATATAGAAAAAGATTACTAATGGCGCACCTCTACCTGGTGCGCCATTGCTATGTAAAAAAAAGATTACTAATGGCGCACCTCTGCCTGGTGCGCCATTGCTATGTAAAAAAAAGATTACTAATGGCGCACCAGCCGCAGGTGCGCCATTAGTAAGATTCCCCCCTAGCTAATTCCCTTCCTCTCGCCAGATCCCCTTCGTCACTCTCCCTCGCCCCGCCCCTAGCTAATTCCCCCCGCTGCCACCGACCCACGCCGCCGCCGCCCCCGCGCCTCCGTCTCCGTCGCCGCCCCCGCGCCCCCACGCCGCCCCCGCGCCTCCGTCTCTGTCGCCGCCCCCGCGCCTCCTCATCGTGGTCAGGTAACCCTCCTCCCTCTACCTCTCTTCTCCTCTCTTCTCCTCTCTTCCTCCTCCCTCTGCCTCTCTTCTCCTCTCTTCCTCCTCTGCCTCTCTTCTCCTCTCTTCCTCCTCTCCTCTCAGGTAACCCGAACTTAATTTTGTGATGGTGCATTAGGAGGATCAGGAGGCAAGTTGCAGTGCTGCAAGTGGCAAGAAGAAGAGCAGCAAGCATTAGATGCTTGCACTCCTGCTCTTATTTGCTTTTGAAGAAAAGTTTTTTTTCCTAGCTGGATTAACACAGTAAAAAAGAAGTGTCTGAACAAGCTGTTGCTTTTTGCTGTTAATGTGCAGGTGTTCCTGGGCTGAGGGAGAGGATAGAGGCACGAGGAGGAGAAGAGCACCTAGACCAGAGGTGAGAATGAATGAGCTGGTGTTTAAACCATGGCTAACTTAATTTGTGTTTGGGGTTGGAGCTGGGAAAGAGAGACAGAGGGATAGGAGGGGGGAGGGGAAAGATAAATGTTTATTTTAGGGTTTAATTAGACTCAAGATTCTGGTGTTTAACCCTGTTGTGTTGCTTCTAGAAATAATATAAAAGCTGTGAAAAAGAAATCTGTGGAGTTGGCAGTTTACATAAGGTTGTAGATCATTGTAGTGTCCTAATGTCTAAGACTGTTGCATTGGAGGTTCATCTTGCAAACATATCAGAACTTGCAAACATTTTATTACTTGTTGCATTGGAGGTTCATCTTGTCTTGAGGCAAACAAATCAACATTGGAGGCTCATCTTTATTACATATCAGAACTTGCAAACAAATCTGTGAAAGACTTGTAAAGTTGCTGGGTTTTGTCTCCGACCATTGTGTCGTGATGAATTTGCAGGTACCCCGAGAGGCCCTTGAGTTTGCCGGAATGTCGATTAATTTCTGTTTCGGCAAATTCGGGTACTCCATATGTCCTATTTTCAGCAAAGGTCATGCTGAAATTTTCCGTGAATTTTAGCATGACTTTGCTAAAAATAGGACATATGGGGTACTTGCGACTAATGCATGGGCCGGGGTATCTTAGTACTTAGTTAAGTAGGATCAACTGCCCCGCCATTCTTGCTGCATTAAACCATAGGTGGCAATAAAGCCAAGTGATTAGGCCCTAAACCCTAGATGATAAACCCAACATAGGTGGCAATAGAGCCAAGTGATTAGTGCCAAGTGATTAGGCCCAACCTAGGGTGCCTCGGCATTGATAAACCCTAAATGATGAAAACTTAACTTGGCTTCTATAGGGTGCCTCGGTGTCGATGAGAACCTAGATGATGTACGCTTAGGCTTTTAGGGTGCCTCGGCGTCGACAAAACCTAAATGAGGAAAGCTTAGGCTTTTAGGGTGCCTCGACGTCGACAAACCCTAAATGATAAAACCTTGGCTTTTAGGGTGCCTCGGTGTCGATAAGAACCTAAATGATGAAAGCTTAGGCTTTTAGGGTGCCTCAGCGTCGACAAACCCTAAATGATAAAAAGCTTAGCTTTTAGGATGCCTCGATGTCGACAAACCCTAAATGATGTAATTTTGAATTATGAACATAGGATATGTCATCATCATCATCGGACGACAAAAGGGACGACGAAAGTCTCTCGGCGGAGTGCGACTGGTGCCACGACGATCGAGGTCTGTGCGACATGCCTCACCTGGACGATGATTGGCGCTTCAGCATTAAGCTCGAGGAGACCTTCGAAGTTGAAACGGTACACAACGATGACAAGTGTTATTTTCATAATTAAGCATGACTTCAACTATTTCAACGTGTAATTTTCATCTTTTACAATTTGAGTATAGCTTATCCCATGCCATGCAAGACGCTATGTCTTGGAGAGGATGGATTTTGAAGACCATGAAATTTCTGAAACAAAGAAAATTCACCTAAGGACTCATCACGATGTGGACTTTGAAGTAAATCTATATAATTCTGAGAGCGTAACCCATTTTGGTTGCAAAAATTGGGAAACATTTTGCAAGATATATGGTTTTGATGAGGGTATGCTTATCACCATGGATTTTGGTAATCCTGACATCAACCAAGACAATATAGACATTTGGGTCCTTGTTGATACGCCTCCAGTTCTACCGCTATGTGAGTTTCTCAAACATAGTTATTAGCTAATTTATATTGTTTATTTCAAAATAGTTGATAGCTTATTTTCATTGACAGCTTATTTTTATTGTTCAAAGAATGTGCGGGAGATGGTAGACAAAACCCACTACACCGATGGCTCCGAATTAACAACTTACAAGGAGAAAAATCATCTGGTCGGATTTTGTACTGACATTGAGAATTACATTATCCACAAACAAACTCCTCAACATTATGGTAAATACATGCCACTAGTGCATGTGTTCAACTACGGTAACTACCATGGAGATATCTTGGTAAGATTTTTACTATTAGGACATCCGTGCATCTTTTGCATACTTCTAAAACTAGTACATCATTGCTAACTATGAAGTTATTACTATGTTTTTTAATAGATAATCACAGAGAATTGTGTGCCTCATATGATGTATCATAAAGGTAGTGTTAATGTTTTGAACATACAACCAGGTCGTCCTACGAATCTCAACTGTCCATACGAGATTTCTAAAAGAAGTGGAGACATGAAAATCAAAGGATGGAAAAAATGTATGGACAGTCGTAAGGAGCTTCTTGGAAGCAAAAGGAAGCGAAGCGCAAGAATTGGAGACAGGATGTTCTCCATTCTCCATAATGGAAAGTCAGGGTCTATATTGTTTTATGCTATTTTAGCTTAAATAGGGTATTTAGATCCTGCCTAATACTGATGATCATGTGCTAAGAACAATTAAGTAGGGTTGGTTCGATGACTATCAAGATGATGATCATATGACTTGTTATGAATAACGAGTAGAAGTTGTATGATGATGATTAGTAGGACTTGTTAGGATTAGTATTACTTCCGACAAACTCGATACTCGCGGTCTCGAGACTTGTAATGTTTTATCTTTGTTCGGTCTTTTGAATTCGGAGACTAATATGATGAATTGTATTCGGAGACTAATCCTCTATTGTATTCGATGAATCTGCTGTTGTTGTGTGCTACTGTCTATATTCTGTCAAATAATATATTTTGTAACCTGTGCAAAAATCAGAAAAGTAAAAAAACATAATATTCATACTAATGGTGCATCACTAAAGAGTGCGCCATTAGTGTGCCAAAGCACATGGTTAAATATGGCCCTGGGAGGCATACTAATGGCGCATGGTGTTATATACTAATGGCGCACTGGGTGGTGCGCCATTAGTATACCAGATACTAATGGCGCACCAATGGTGCGCCATTAGTAAAAAATACTAGTGGCGTGATACTAATGGCACACCAGTGATGCGCCATTAGTAGGCCTTTTCCTAGTAGTGTGAATAAGCCAGGAGTGTGACTTATATGCTCCACCCGAGGGGTCAGCCTTCGGGAGCCTAGTACTAGTAAGACATGTAGTGAAACTTCTTTATGCCAAACTGACAATTCAAGGCATAGTTCATTGTTCAGTTGTGAAGGAGTGTAGATACTTGCTCTAGGTAAAGTTCAACCTTAACAGGTCTTCACTGACACACTGGTATATCGAAACAGCAATTGGAACATAGGACACAATGGGCCCTCGAGATCTGGTGGGGGATTGCTGAAATTTGAGATGGGCTCTAGGCCCATATAGCAATTTCTGAAAAATCTCTAAGGGCCCATGTGGGTTATATGGCACTAGGTGTAGTGGGAAGTTTAGTCCCACTCCGCTAGTGGAAGGAGAGTTGGAGTGGTTTATAAGGGTTTCTCTTCTACATGCTATTGGAGCTTGAGAAGAGAAGAGGCCCTCGCGCACTCCTCCTTCGCCGCCCGCCTCGCCACGCCTCGTCACGACGCGACGCGCCGCGCCGCGGGTTGCGGGATTGAGCCGAGCCGAGCTCACACCTACACGCTTATTTTTGCCAGTCACTAACGGAGAGTTCTCTGACAGCTGGGCCACGATCTGAGACATCAGATCATGGGCTGTCACGGACTCAGACGTGGGTCGAGCCACATGGCTGCGTCTATATAAGTGTGCGGTGTCTCCTAACCCTAGCCGCCACGAACAGATCACATCTGCTCCACACGCAAGCCCACCGTCGTTCCCTTGATGCTGCCGCCGCCGGTGACTCCATCCCGTCCGCCGCGTACACAGTCGACGGGAGAGCAGGTTTCCGAAACCACGCCCTTCTGGTTCCTGTACGGGGTGAGGGGCGAATAGGTTTTTGGGTAGCGATTACACGACTGCTCGCTTCCGATCGTATACTTCATCTACGTCCGCGTCGCCTTCATCATCACCATGTCCACCGACACCGACCGTGCCGCCGCCGAGAAAGCTGAAGCCGACAAGAAGGCCGCCGAGGACACCGCTGCTGCCACCAAAGCCGCGGCCTCTGCATGGCCTACTGGAGGGTATGACTCGTTTATCCCGCTCCTACTGTTTTCTGTTTTAGCCATACTAGCGTTATACGTAGATCTTTCTGCAATTAGCGTAGTATGTGCTTGCTTGACTGAGTATCAGTATGCGTTTACTTGTGTCAATGTCATGCTAGTAATTTACCGGTGGATTAATTTAATTGAGAAATTTCCTATTTACTCAACAACCGACGCCAAAAATTCCTATAAATACAGAAACCCCCAGAAATTAACCTAGATCGAAAGTTCCGTCGCCGCAAGCCTCTGTAGCCTCGAGAAATCAATCTAGGCCCTCTCTGGCACCCTGCCGGAGGGGGGCATCATCACCGGAGGCTATGGAGGAGGATCTCGGAGGGGCCATCATCACCATGAAGGCCAACGACCAGAGGGAGAATCTCTCCCCATCCAGGGGGAGGCCATGAAGGAGGAAGCACAAGGGAGGAGAACCTCTCCTCCTCTCTCTCGATGGCACCGGAGTGCCATCGGGAGGGAAATCATCGCCGCGGTGATCGTCTTCATCAACATCATCATCATCATCACCATCCTCATCTCTTTTATGCGGTCCACTTTCCCGCACCCCGCTGTAATCGCTACTTGAACATGGTGCTTTATGCCACATATTATGATCCAATGATGTGTTGCCATCCTATGATGTTTTGAGTAGATATCCTTTGTCTTTGGATTGATTGATGATCTAGATTGGTACGAGTTGTATGTTTTATTTTGGTGTTGTCCTATTGTGCCCTCTGTGTCGCGCAAGCGTGAGGGATTCCAGTTGTAGGGTGTTGCAATACGTTCATGATTCGCTTATAGTGGGTTGCTTGAGTGACAGAAGCATAAACCTGAGTAAGGGGGTTGTTGCGTATGGGATAAAGGGGACTTGATGCTTTAATGCTATGGTTGAGTTTTATCTTAATGATCTTTAGTAGTTGCGGATGCTTGCTAGAGTTCCAATCATAAGTGCATATGATCCAAGAAGAGAAAGTATGTTAGCTTATGCCTCTCCCTCATATGAAATTGCAATGACGACTATCGGTTTTGTTAACAATTGCCTAGGACAATTCCACACACCGACTCATCATTATTCTGCACTCGCTATTTATAATATTTAGTACTATATTCTAACTTTATGATAATAGCATCTATTTTTATATTTTAGCTCTCCAATAACATGCAAAGTTATCCTCTTCATACCCACAACGTAGTTTTATTTCTCGTTTCTAGTTGGAAGCAAACGTTCGGTGTACGTAGAGTCGTATCAGTGGCAGATACGACTTGAGATAATACTGATCTTACCTTTAGCTCCTTATGGGTTCGACACTCCATACTTATCACTCACACCTTTGGGAATTGCTACGATGATTCCCTGCACTTGGGCATTATCATTGGCGCTAATATCACTTACACATAGATGAGATCAGACACGGTTGCCCCTAAGGTTAACAAATAGGTGGTTCACAATTTTCTTTGTTTCCTTTTTTTCTGTCGGTTTTCTTTGATTTTTACTGGGCTTTTTATTAACTAGTTCTCTTTAGTTTTGCTTGTACTTTCCGCCTTTTTTTACTTGTTTTACATGTCTATTTTTTTCAATACACATTGCACTCCCTTCGTTCCATAATTCTTTGATACAAAATTTTAGCATACACATTGCATATTTTTTAAATACATGATGTATATTTCTTTGAATAAATGTTTTGAACATTTTTATGAATACATGTTAGAAAAATTAATAAACACATTGAACGTTTTATTTAGTGGCATGAACCATTTTTCAAACTACGCGAGCATTTTCTTACATTGTACAGACTTTTTTTAGAAATGTCATGAATTTTTTTTTAAAACAAGTGCATTGTTCTTCAAAATGAATCAAACATTTTTTAGTGGTCTAAAACTTTTTTCGGAATTATATGAACATAGTTCTACCAAGTGTAAACCTTTTTAAAAATATCAATAATATTTTTTAAGTCGTCACCAATTTTTAAATATCACATGCAATTTTAAACGGACTCAAAATTATATTACACTGCGTGAACATTTTTAAAATGTGCGACAAACATTTTCAAAAATTTAAGAAAACATGGCTCCATTTCGTAAAGATGCATTACTCCTCCCGTTATAAGCCGGATGCGGGAGGTCCTATTGCGCGCCTACAGGCGTGACTACGTGGAAATTCCTATTCGCTGCTTGCTGCGGCAAGCTGTCGTGCCAAACATGGCCCGGCCCACTTACAGATATACACGTGCCACACGGTGTTTCCCTGTTTTGTTTCTTTTCTAGTTTTTTCGGCTTTCTTTCTTTTTGCTTTTTCGATTTTGTGTTCCTTTTTCTCATTCTCTTTCTTTTTCCTTTTCAAATGGGGTCCAGAAATTTCCAAAATGATTGCATTTTTCAAAAAAAATTCAAAATGTCTGAAAATTTTCCTGTTTCCAAATCTTGTTAAATGTTCAAATTCAAAAAATATTGGAATTTTCAAAATTGTTCGCATTTTCAAAATTTGTTCAGCAATTTCAGAAAATGTTCTAATATCCTAATTTTGTTCGTGTTTTCAAAAATTCTTTCAAATATTGTTCGTGTTTTCAAAGGTTTGGAGTTCAAAAATTGTTCACCTTTTGAAAAATTGTTCGGAATGTTAATTTTTGTTCTCATTGTCTCACAATTTGATTAGAACTTAAGAATACGCTTAAATGTTCATAGATTCAAAAGATGCTTGCGTATAAAAAATCTTTGCGGATTTTGGAAAAATGTTCATGTTTCCAAATTTCGTTTGGACTTTCAAAAAATGATCCATTTCCAAAAATATATTCACATATTAAAAAATATTCGGGATTTCGAAATTTGTTCAAATTTCAGAAAAATGTTAATTAAAAAGGTTTGAATGTCCAAAATTAATTTTCGTTTCGGAAACAATATTCGGCATTAAAATTTATTTCCAAAATTTTCAAGAAACGTTCAATAACGTGTAAAGATTATTTTAATATGTTGCTTAGCTGAGAACTAATAAAAGACGTAACGTTTCCAGTAGATTCCTGCCATCGTCTCGCTTTTTTCTCCATTATGCGTCTGCGTGCTGTTAAGAGGGAAATTCCTATTTAGCGCTGCAGGCGTCGATTCCTACTGTTTTCCTAACCGGCGCCCGGAGCAGCTACCGGCGGGCCGGCCCATCTCGCCCCCGTTTTTCTGTTTGCGAAGATTATGCGCGTGAGGTGAATCGAACTTGGGACCCCATGGATCGAACTACGTGGCAATAACCACCGAGCCAAGATGCCCCACGTGATAATGTCTTCTACCAACTTTTCTGATTTCTTCTTTCCTTTTTCCTTTATCCTTTTTCTGTTTTTTTATTTTTTCTTCGTCGTGGTTTGATGATTTCTTTAAAATTCGTGAACTTTTCTTTAAATGGATGAACTTTTTTCTCAAAATTGATTATTTGTTATTCAAGTCAATGAACTTTTTTCAAATTTGATCTACTTTTTTCAGTGTCGATGAACATTTTTTAAACTTGATGATTTTTTCAAATCCATGAACTATTTTCAAATTTTATGTACTTTTTTCTGAATTGATGAACTTTTTAAAAAAATGGATGAACTTTTTCAAATTTGATGAACCTTTTTCAAATCGATGAACTTTTGTTTTGAATACAAAGAACTTTTTTTCAAATTCAATGAACTGTTTAGCAAAATTGATGAACGTATTTTTAAAATCGATGAACTTTTTTCCAAATCGATGATTTTTTTCAAAATCCAAGAATTCTTTTCCAACTTTGTGAATTTGTTTTCAAAATCGATGACTTTTTGTAAAATTTGTGAACTTTCCCTCGAGATGATGAACTTTTGTTTGCAAATTTGATGAACATTTTTATAAGCGATGAACTTTTTTTAAAAGCTATGAACTCTTTTCATTTCCATGAACTCATTTGAATTTCTATGGACTTTTTTTTTAAATTGTGCATAATTTCAGTATTTTTATAGAATTCTATTTCGAATTTATATTTTCTTTTTCAAATAATTTACACCAGATTGATGTAAAATGTGTTAACTAGAGGAAGGGTCAAATGTATTTGAAAAATGATGAACAAGTATTTGAAAAAAATGTTGAACGGGTATTTGGAAAAAAATTAATTAAGTATTCGAAGAATGTTAAATGTTTTTCATAAAAAATTTGACCATGTATTCTAAAACTTATTATTATTTTCATAATTTTTTTAAAATGTGAATCAAGCATTTGAAAGATATTGAACAAGTATTTGAAAATGTGAATCAAGCATTTGAAAGACTATCATGTTTTTAACACATGATCAATATTTTTTATACACGTTTAAAATAGAATACTTTATGTATTAAAAACATAATTTATTTTTTTATACACGTGTATAAAAAAATATTGATCATGTGTTAAAAACATGTTAGTCTTCTGTTTGAATTATATACGCACACGCTGCAACTGTAAACTAACCTAAGTAAAACGTCAGTACATATCACTAATATCCCCGACTGCAGTATGGTCTACACTGCTTGAGGAATCAAATCATCAAACAACAATTGGCCATGCTTTGAAGTGGCTCTCCTTTTCTCATTTTACAATCACAACAATAAAAACTGGAAAGTTTTTATTTTTATTTTTTGACTATGAAAGTGGAACGTTGCAGTTCGCCATGTAGTCCACAGATGTAACCTCATCCAGAACTATGGGCAGTTCTAGATTCACTGGTAGATGGAATACTTTCACATACTTGCGCATCTTTCAGCGATGGTAATGAAAAAAAAAATGATAATGGCCAAGCTGGTACCTGCACACATCCCAGTCTTGACACTTGTTTCTAGTTTGAGGAAAATATAAATAAGTAAGAGCATCTCCAACAGAGGCATAAAAGTTTCGGGCACTAAAATAATTTTAGCGCGCCACTGTAGCAGTTTTAGCGCGTTGCACCCAACATTGGTTTACCAGATGCCTCAAAAACGCACGCAATGCAAACTGTGGAGCGCGCGCAATCCGGCGTCCCAAATTTGCAACTTCTGATAGCGTTTTTTAGCGAGTGCCCAATTTTTACACGTGCACTATTTTACAGTTTTTGCTGGAGCTGTCCCACGCCCAAAAACCCTGAATTTTAGCGCGTGGAGCAGTTTTTGTGCGTGTCGTGGTGGGCGCACAACAGGTACCATGGGATGGCTAAAGAGAGGAGGCTCGAGGGCACTGATGGGCTCCAGAGGCGAGGTCGGCATGAGTGAGCGCGGGACGCAAGACATACCCAGGTTCGGGGCTCTCCAGAGAGATAACACCCCTAATCCTGCCGACTGTGATCTATATGTAACAGTACCGGGTTGCTCCTAGAGCTGTATCGGGGAAGAAGGAACGCTGGCCGAGGCTTAGGCAGTTCCTTCCTCTCGGGTGTTGCTAGCTAGATGTGTGTGATGGAGAAGAGTTCCACCCTGTATGTATGAGGGCTCCTGGGGGGTTTTATAGGTCAACCCCCCAGGGGTACAATGGTAATGTTACATGGTTGTGGAGCTGGGTCGTCAGTGTCTGGGAACCCGGGGCTGGGACCCGCTCGGTACGGGGGCACTGTTTGCCGCCTTGTCGATCCTCAGGGAGTGGCCGGATTGAGTCGGCTACAGTGGCGCTCCCTCAGGTCGCCGCTTGCTGGCATCATAGGTGACGACGGATGCATTGTTGCCACGCCGGCCCTGGTCAGGGGGTAGGTGGGGGACACTGTTGCCTCGTCCGGCTGACCAGAGGCATGGGCGGGGCACTGTGACTTCATTCATCAGTTGGTGGTGACTCGTCCCATCATACGGCTGGGGTGGGACGGCTGTTGCGGGTTGGAGAACACGCCAAAGGGAGCTGGCTTGCCGGGCTCGGTTGTCTTGAGCTGGCTTGTTGGGGAAGTCTTGGGGATTAGGCCGAGTCGAGGGGGGCTTGGCCGGGTCGAGCGACCCGGCCAAGCGCGAGCCGTCTTGAGGGACGATGCCGGCCTCGTTGTTTTTGAAAAGAATCCGGGTTCCGTTGCCTGACCGGGGTTCATCCCCCCGACAATGCGCCTGTTGGACATGCTCTTAGCAAATGCTAAAAACGCGCGCCCAAATGAACACATAGTGTAAATTATGAAGCGCGCGCACTCCGGTGCCTCAAATTTGCAATATGCGATAGCGCTTTCTAGCGCGCCCAACCTTTTTTCGCGAACATTATTTTACAGCTTTTGCTAGAGCTGTCCAGCGTCCAAAAAAATCCAAATTTAAGCGCGCGGAGCAGTTTTTGGGCGGCTGTTGGAGATGCTCTAATTAAACACATTAAGCTACACGTGAAGGGCGGCCAACTAGCTATGCCACGTGGCGCAAGCTGGTTGGCCGCAATGAGAAATCTTTTGAAAAAAAAATAGATGAAGGTGTGGATTGTTTTATAAATGTAATTCTTTAGATGCAAGTGAGGACTTTTGGTATTTTTAAACGAAGGGTTATGCAAAGTGGTAATCGCTAGTAGGTTGCTGTGATAATATTTTTTGTACTTTTTTAGATGAAGATGAGGATTTTTTTTTAGACAGAAGAGAGGACATTATGTATTTTTTTTAATTGAAAATGTGCGTACAGCTTTCTTTCAAGCGGCGCCAACCACTCGTCCATATTTAAAATGTACAGCTGGAAGTTTAACAGTTTTCGTGAAACCAAACATGAATTGCACTTTGTACAGTTGGAAGTTTCCAACCTCACCAAACTAGGGCAGAGGGAGGACTACGTAAAAAAAGGTTGATATAAAGTCATAAGATTAATTATAGCTCGATATCGCTGAGAAGTCATGCGTTTGTGTGTCTGGTGATGCGCTGGCCAAGGTCACGCGCTCAAGCACAATGGGCTTCCCGTTGTCGTCCTGGTACATGCCCTGCAATACACCAGCATTGCCATCAAAATACATACGTACGTTTCAGGAAGTCTCCACCAAGTGCTTGAGCATATGAATACAAATGCTGCAAATCTCATAACACCTACACTATAGATATATGTCAATCATGATATGCAATCTTGTCCAAAATGTCTGGCAATGCTAAGGCAATGGCCAAAATTCAGGAAGTCAACCTGAGGTCAACTTTGTGCCGAGCTGGAAACTAAGTGAGCAAATGTATGCATTCCATGGTTCTTTCATATACTTTGGTCATTCTGATCTTTTAGAATGAGAGATCACTGTAGTTATATTTATCTTTTTCGAGCCGTTACTCGTTCCTATCCTTCTTCTTTTACGAATGCAGTCAGCGCTGATTTCATTTCAATAGGAGGGAAAGTACAAAGCTGAACTATAGAAAACAACAGAGCAAGGGTCTGGCTCATGGGGGTCTAAACAACGGAACTAAGGAAGAAGAGAGAGTTACAGCTGCAGCATGGTGCTCGGGCAGCACAGATTATCCGGCTCGCGTGGTCTTTGCTTCAGGCATTTGAGAAGAGTGCAGCCAGCAGCAGCCCAGTCGCCGGCAAGGTACAGGATGCGCTTGATGATGGCTTTGATGGGAATGGCACAGTTGTTGAAGATACAGTCATTTCTTTCCTTCCAAAGCATCCAACAGATCAGAGAGACACAGGCGTTCCATTTGCGTACAACATTCTTGTCCCGTCGGTAGTCCATTTCCAGGTAATTTTTTCTCTAAACTTTTCGGGAGGGGGTTACCGAAGCAAAAC
Source organism: Triticum monococcum (assembly GCA_034509565.1). Taxonomy (NCBI): domain Eukaryota; kingdom Viridiplantae; phylum Streptophyta; class Magnoliopsida; order Poales; family Poaceae; genus Triticum; species Triticum monococcum. Next base: position 37,370,465 of record CM067842.1, read on the forward strand.
TCTTATCTCTGTTGTTAGGGCATAAGTGGATAGACTGAACTTTGCTCCAAATCTCGGTGAATCGCTGAACTGCCACAGGAGAGAGAGATTGCTTAAGGTGCAGGATCCAGCGGTTTTCTTGCAAGGCTGCCTTGACGGCTAAGTTGCACTTAGCGCAATGAGCAAACAGCTCCGGCACTGCTGACCGGAGTGTCGTGGTGAAGAGCCAAGGGTCGTGCCAAAAGTTGGTGTTATGTCCCTCGCCGATCTAGATCGAGATGGAAGCTTCAAACAGCTGTCAGACTTGATCATCAACAGGTAGCGGCAGGTCATTCCAGGGTTTAGAGACGTCAGTCCATTGTTGCCAGAGCCATCACACCCTCAAGGCGTTGTTCTAGACAGCGAAGGTCAATCGTCTAAACCTTCAGGAGCTGGGTTACTCTCCAATCCCTGAACTTCTAGTTGGCCTTGATGATCCTTTTACCGAGCAAGAAGTGCTTGCAAAGATAAATGAGATGGCATCCGACAAGGCTCTCGGGCCAGATGGATTCTCCATGCTCTTCATCAGAACCTGCTGGACCACGATCAGAAACGCATTATGGCGGCAATTGCAAAGCTCCAGAACCTCAACTTCGCCAACTTTCACAAGTTAAACACTGCCTGCATGGTGCTGCTGCCAAAGATTGAAGAGGCGAAGAGACTCTGATGTTGGTCTGCATGGTGCGGCCGCATCATGGTCTCATGGACGAGGCCAGATGTTGGTCTGCGTCGGGATTCACCGGTTGGACACTCTTTGAGCCGCCGCCCTGAGCATTGCCCCATGTCTTCTCGGTGAACTGTAGGTGACTGCTCCGTCTGAAACCAGGGATGCATGAAGTATCGCTATAGATGGCCTCCCAATGTCCTGTAACTCTGTAACTGCATTTCTCCTCTCTGAGTAATCAATGAAATGCGGCCCTAGGGCCATATTTTCGTCAGAAAAGGCGTTGCTCTGTAACTTCAGATTATGGATTCAAAGACCTCCGAGGTTGCGAGGGGAGCAGACAGCCATCTACTTAACCAAGCATTTTGCCTCCATTAGTCTTGTCTCTGCCCGCCCATTGGAAATCTCTTTCAATCTTGATGGTTTTCTACGCAAACTACTTGGGGAGGTGCAAGGCAATCATCTGGACGGTGGCGGGCAAGGCGCTGATCACAGATTTCACAGAGTTAATCTTCCAGCTATCGACATTGGAAATTTCCATCCGGAAAGCATCTTTGAGAACTTGTCAAAGATAGGTTAATAGTGGCTTCTCTTTAGCCGCGAGTCAGACAGCGGCATGCTTAAATAAGTGCAGCGGAAGGTGCTCAACGGGCAACTGAAGCTTGTTATGACAGCGGCAAGGTCCAAATCTTCTCATCTGATCTGAATACATGAGCTCTTGGCAAGGTTGCAGCACCTCTTTAGCCAGTGTCGCCTTCTTCAGATCAGGTTCGAGGAACATAAAAACATCGTCAGCACATAGAGACACGTTGAAGTTCATCAGTTGGCGGTTGAAGGGGGTGAGCAGACCAGCAGACTCAGCCGAAGCGAAGCAAGCAGCAAGGGCGTCCATAACGATGGCGAACAGCAGAGCTGACAAGGTTCATGAAGTACCTGTCGGAGAGCTCTCCATTCACTAAAATGCTGGCGGTGAAGCTATTTTCTGGGGTCATGCTGAGCAATGAGTGATATGGTTCTTCGTCAGCAGTACGCCTTTGATGCAACAGAAGGCTGCGAATACAGTGAAAATCCGTTGTAATGTGATGATGGATGTGATGCTACAAAAGCCTGGAATGGCAATGCGCACTGACGACAGCATCTTAAACAGTAAGATGTCAAGAAACAAAGCAACTTAATTACAAACTGTGTTTCTCCATCCACATTTAATCCATTATCACTTAGAAAATGAACTATACTAAGAAACATCCCTGGATATCCCAACAACAAATCAACAAGATCAGAAGCAGACTAAGATCATGCGTGAGAAGTTACAAAACCAAGCACTCGTACTAGCTGTATATTAGCAGACCAAGATCACACAAATAGCAACCAAGCACCCCTCAGAATATCATGCAATGAGAACAAGAACCTCACCATTCAATTCAACAACACAAGTACCAAGACAAATAGCGCATTTTGCACGGAAGCTGTATAACATGCCAGACAAAAAGGTGGCAGCAATTTCGGACAAGCCTAGATGAGTGAGTATCATACAGGTTACAGGCTTTAGGAAGCAGTCTACGTCAATAGAGAACCTAAAAACGGGAGAAACATAGAAATAATGTATGAGAAGAATATCTAAAATGCAACGAAAGTACAGCTCTATATTCTACCTACCCATTTGGCCTCCTTTGGCTAATAGAGCTCTATATTCGTAATAAGAAGGTATGCTGAAAAAACTATCACTTGGCTAATAGACATGCAGACACATCTAACCTAAACACAGGAACTGAAAAGCCAGCCACTCGGCTAAGTAGACCTGTGTGCATACTTAACCTAGACAGAGGACATTAACCAAACAATAATAATCCTTCTGTGGTATGTATGATTTTACCTCAATTTACTCTGCCTAAACACTTTAATTTTTAAAGAATCCCCTAATGGAGTGAGGGCATATTTTCCCATTCCAAGTTATAAAAGTAGTTGCCGAGCAAGCTGTATATTAGCACATTTAAGAAAATAAGAACACAACTAACAATTTTATACCACAAGGAAAATGGATCAACTGTCCTCTCATCTGTAGCACCCGTGATATAGCCTATTTCCACTGGAACTGAAGATTCCTATATTCCCTAAAGCAAACGTAAGCACAAGATGCCTATCTCTGACACCTAGGCTAAATCCATCCTCGTCTAAAAGACCAAGAACCCTCAAGAATCCATGAAGAGTACTTTACCAGCAACAAATCTATCTACGGTAACTAAGGCAAAAATAAATACTAAATGAAGAAAAGGAGGAAGATGAAACCGGTGCACATAAACCATTTATCAACAGTCAGCTAAGTTGTACTGTAAACTGGCAAACATTCCTAAATTCATTCTAACCAAAGCAAGCACGAAGTCAAGTAATGAAGGTGCACTTGAGCGACATAACAACCAAGGAGACATACACATTGTAACAGCAACAAAACAAAGCAAGGCAAGCGAAGCGCAATTTTACCTGATTGGCTGACACGAACACGAAACAAAGGATCCTCAAACTAACACACTCCTTCGTCAGCAACCCTGAAGAACCATGCCGAAGCAGTAAGCGAACGACGAGGGACAGAACCAAGGGATGAACATAAAGGAACTGAAGGACGTCAGGATGAACTCACCACACAAGGAGCACCCTTGGCACCCAGCCCGCGTCGGTCACAGACTCGCAGCCGAGGCAGAAGGCGCCCCCGCGAAACTTGCAGGCGAGAATAGAAGGAACACAGGAACATGCTCTGAAGGAACTGAAGTAATTCCGCGAAACTTGCAGGCGAGGACAGAAGCCGAGGCAGAAGGATGTTGTGATGTTGCAGAAGCACGCACGCATGCAGAAGGCCCCCCCCCCCCCCCCCCCCCCCCCCTGCGTGGATGGATGAATACAGAAGCACGCAGGCACATTTACTCCGCAACATCCACCTGGGCACACGAACGGCACCATCACAGCAGCCAGAGTGCCAGACGAAGGGGAACTCTGTGTGTGGCACGCGAACGGCACCATCACAACATCCTCTCTTTTTTAGGGAATTACTTCTCCTATTAATAATGTTTTGTAGAACGAATCTCCATTTTCCTCAAAGCAAAAACGGCTAGTGAACTAGAATGAGGTGACGGAATATTTGTCTTCTTCACACTGGGCATTTCCTCGAGCAGCTGCCGGGCGGCGGCATGGCTCCGCCCACGAGCTCGCTGCACTCGTCCCCGAGCTGCGCGCGCGCCGGAGAGCGTGATGCACTTCACTAGCCTCCTGCTTGGCCTTGTCCCTCCCGGCACGACCTCGAGCATGTGCTCATGGAGGCTGCCAGCAGAGGCGGGCGGAAACAGAAATACGAGCAAGAGCAGATGCCCGCAACCGGGAGCGCCGCCGCTTCATCTTCATCCGCCGTTTAGAAGTGCGATGCCACCTCGGCATGCCCTGGCAGCCCGAGGAAGGACCCCGTCCTTACGAAGAGCACGCACCAGCTGTCAGCAATCGCCCATGGAGCGCGCTGCTGGCGATGCGCGCCGAGCGAGCACGCACGCACCAGCTGCCCATGGTGCAGAGCAGGAGGCTCTGCACGCACACCAGCTGCAGGCCATGGAGGCGATCGCAGGAGGCTCTGCCAGCATCTGCGGTCGCCGGCGTCTGGTGGACTGACGCTCGGACGAAAGCATCGTGCTCGTGCCCGTTGTGATCGTCGACGGCGTGCACGCGGCCGGTGGCCTGCCCGGCAGCCTGAGTGCTCCCGTTGTGGTCGAATCCGTCCGTGTATGCGTCGAGGAGGCTGCTGATGGCGCCGTCCGTCCACTCTTCCCGATCCTTCCGTGCGGGCGCGGCGTCGACGAAGCAGAAGGCCCGGGCCGGCTGGGAAGAAGGATGGGAAAGAGAGGAAAAGAAGATGTGAGGCTGACAGGTGAGACCCTTGCCCATGTCAGTAGGTCAATATTGACTTGACTAGTCTTGGCCATATCAAACCATGTCTTGCAACTAGTATATACTTGGCCATCCGTCAGGCCGGGCCGGGCCTAACCAAGCCCGATGCAAAAAAATTAGGCCCGGGCTCGGCCCGGCCCGGCTGGGGCCTAGAATCCAGGTCAAAGCCTGGCCCATCATAAAAAAAAACCTATCGTGTCGGGCCTCTTCACTAAACTACAAATTTGGTGGGCCCGGGACCGGTCTGGCTCGACCTTTGGGCTCAAAACCTAGGCCCAGGCCCATCCATGAGCAAGACCGGGCCGGGTTGGGTTGGGCTTTTTGGACCAGGTCGGGTCGGGCTGGTTGGATCAGGTACCCCATGCCCAGGTATACTTCAACCCTGGTCTATCAGCAATTCAGCAATTCAAATATTGACTTGGATTATTCTTCATCATATGTTATCATGGTTAATTAGTATTGATTTGTAAATAAGAAAATAATAGTTGCCCATATAAAAGATTAACTATTGGGTGAATGGCAAACTGATCCAATGGGCTCTTCAAAAGATTCTTATTCGGAGCAACCCCAAGAGCCTCACCATTCAGATTCTTCACAAAAATGTTAAAACCCTCCACAAGCCTCAACATCCTCAAAGATGCTTTGCCTTTATTGAACGTATTTTATGTTACAAAGATTGCTATAACTAAGAAGGTGTCTCCCAACTATATCATTCTACTCTCTCCGTCCCACAATACAAGACATTTCTTGACACTAATGTAGCGTCAAGACATTTCTTGACACTAGTGTAGCGCCAATCTTTAACATTTAGATAATAATAAGAGCTTTTCCCACTAAAAAAGTATAAGAAAAACTTAAAATCCCTATTGACACCGCTTTCATCCTAAGTTGAGCCTCATAAGGGGAACCTGAGCAGTGTCGCCAAATTCATAAGCTCCATAATGTGTATTGAGTGCACTTCATAATCTATATTTATATCAATATAAAAAGACCCAAAGGGGCAGATCCAATTGATCTCGGCCATCGAACTAAGTCAATCCAACGACCTATACTGCTTCAATGGCGAGCGTTAAACGTGTTTAACGTGCAATTAATATTATACCAAATATTACACTAATCACTAGATTAACACACAAATAATAGCATACATAATATCCACATGCAATTAATATATTGCCTAAATATTAACGTGTGTTACATGTGTGCATTTACTAGTATTTTGAAGGTTACCAAGGCGATGGGTAAACTTAGATTCAGCATAATAAAGTCGCCATATGTTTTTTGGGTGCATCCACCCAATAGTCAAACAATGAGTTTGAGGGATTCACCACTTAAATTCAGATAACATTGCATTGCAAAGTTCCTATATAGTGGAAGAAATGTCGATTAGAGATATTTCATACATAATTAATAGTATAGGTGTTCAAAATTTGTTGCTTTTACATATATGTAGCGACTATAGCCTGCATTTTAAGCCTAAGTCGATGGTGAATGCTATGCTCCGGGCACATACATATGTGATGAGTCGCCTTGAACTCTAGGAGTGGTCGCATGACGCCCCTGCGCGGTCATGGCGATCATCAAGATCGGAGACATCTTGACCAGCTAGGGGAAGGCCCAAGATGGCACGATCTATGGCCACGAATGTCACCATTGGCGCATCGAATTTGCGCCAGGAGGCATGCCCTATCTTTGCCGCGGATGCCGTCCGTGCCTCTTCGAACACGAGCCAGACATCCCGCCCCCTCTTTGCCACGTGCCAGACGGTCTCTTCGAAGATTTCGTCTAGGCGGTTGGCCAAGGCGTTGGTGGCGTAGCCCTCACCCCATGCCTCCTTAAAAGTGAGCCGGTGGGGGAAGGGGGCGACCATGGGACATGGAATTGAGGGGCCTCTCCTCCATGAGCGGGATCCTCACATGTTGTACCAGGGATCCCAATCCAACCCCTCTTTTTGGGGATTCCACTTGTCCTTCGCGAGCAGGGTGTAATCCTCCTACATAGCCTCCCACTCCTCCTCATCATCGATTAGGGCGGCCTCCCTCCTCTGCTTCCTCCTCGTCCATCATTCATTGCTCCTCCTTCGAGAGCCGCATCCAGTTTGACCACGGGGGAAGCGACATGGTGAACATCAGAAAAGTGGAGGCGGAGATATCTTTAATTGGCTCATTTTCTCGCTAAGATGAGTGACGGGATTTGTAAAACCATCTATACCATTGGCATGGAGAGAAGATAGGCTGCATGTAGGATGAGCGGAGATGTCCAATTTTCCTCCGCCGCATGCGGCTGGCAATGGAGCACGTTCCAATGCAATGGCTCACGACCTAAAATTAATATGAGAATGGTCTTTTTGAACAAAATCACCATGGGACGGTTATTGACGATAGTGACTATGCTAGAGTTGCTCCAAGGGCTTTTTCCTATTCGAATGAAAGACTTGCTTTTTTTTGCAAATAATGAAAGACTTGCTTTCAAAAGTGATTCAGAGAAGAAAAGTGCAATTCATCTGTGATAAAGATTGTCCCATGACAACTGATATATCACACCAGGTGGTCGCATTGAATAGTTGGTCTAAGAAATATTCATGAATAAATGGTGTAAAGAAGAAGAAGAAAAGTGAGGTGGTTAATTGAAGTAACCAAATAATCTGAACCGGTGGCGTCGGGTGTTAGCCTGCGATGTGGCACTAACACGCGAGCTTCACGGCTGGTTCGCTAGTGTATGACACTGTACGTACTAGGACCGGTAGGAGATGCCAATCAACCTGTGGTTGAGTTGGTTAGGTGGACAGTGGTATCCTCAACCTATCAGGGTTCAAATCCTGGTGCTCGCATTATTTCTGGATTTATTTCAGGATATCCGGTGATGCTCTTTCAGTGGAAGGAGACGTTCCCGTCGACGACGAGGCGCCTACGGTGACTTCGTAAATCTCAAGATGATATGCCGGCTCAGTCTCTCGGAGGTGTTCATAGGGGTAGGGTGTGCGTGTGTGCGTTCATAGGGGTGAGTGTATGCGCGTGTATATGAGCGCTTGTGTCTGTACTGATGCTAAAAAAAAAAGGACCGGTAGGAGATGGCGTTCCCTTGAGCGCCCCGTACGTACCTCGACAGTCGACACGGACACACCCAGGTCGGCATGCTGCTCCGCTTTTGTGTCTCTGCGTTTCCACTCCGCGTGCATTTACATCATCTACAACCACGATTTACAAATTTGCCTTCCCAAACGTCCGCGACACGCCTGACCGGGCACGTCCGTTTTTTTAGCATCAGTACAAACACAAGCGCTCATATACACGCGCATACACTCATCCCTATGAACGCACACACGCACACCCTACCCCTATGAGCACCTCCGAGAGACTGAGCCGGCATATCATCTTGAGATTTACGAAGTCACCGTAGGCGCCTCGTCGTCGACGGGAACGTCTCCTCCCACTGAAAGCGCATCGCCGGAAATTCTGAAATAAATCCAGAATTAATGCGAGCACCAGGATTTGAACCCTGATGGGTTGGGATACCACTGTCCACCTAACCAACTCAACCACAGGTTGATTCGCGGGCACGTCCGTTTTTAACCCCTACTTCTCCTACTTTATCTCTCAAATAACCATGATCCCCAAATTATGATATCCACTTTGAAGCATTTCAACAAGCATGTAGTGTGCGGCCTCATCAGAGCACACACCAGATGGATGTCGATGGCGGCCGCCGGCCGGCCCTCCAGCTCGCAAGCTCCGGCGGGGGCGGTGGTGTTGGCGAGCTCCGCGGACAGGCGCGCAGCAGCCAGTTCGCGGCCAGGCCGAGCGGCAGCAACAGGTAGCACGCGCGGGCGCGGCACGCGGCCGTGCACGCACGGCAGCGACCAGTACGCGGCGGCGGCTAGCTAGCTGGCACACATGCGGCGGGCTAGCAGTTAGCTACCACGCACGCAGCGGCTCGCGGCGTCCGGCCCCAGATGCGGACGCGGGCGCAAGGGCGCGCGAGCTCCGGCCACGGCCTCGGATGCGGACGCGCTCGCGAGGTACGGCCTGAGACGATGGCGCGGGAGCTCCTGTCCTGCATCACGGCAGCTGCGGCTGCACGCGACGGTGGCGGCCAGCGCGCACAGCGCACGCACGCGCTTCTGTCGTGGGCTCGTGGCCGTGGCCATGGGAGCTTCAGGCGGTGGGCGCGCGCGAGCTCAGGGGCGGGGCGAGAGCCGTAGTCATGGAAGCTTCGGGAGCGCGAGCTCGGTGGCCGTGGGCACGGGAGCCGACGCGTGTGAGCTCGGGGATGGCCTCTGACGCGGGCGTGCAAGCTCCGCGCTCAGTCTCGGACGCCGGCGCGAGGGGAGCTCCGGCCTTGGGCGTGGGTCAACTTGTACTATTGAACTTTGGATATAAACTTGTCAACTTCTCATCCTCGAACTACTTTGTCAACTTGTGTCATATTAGATGACTATAGGAGTTCACTAAAAACGGCTATGGTGGAGGCATTAGTTTGTGATGCAAGTTATATCAAGGATGTGCACATCGACTTGAATGTGGTGGTATGTTTGCTATCTTTTTCTTACCTTTTCCCCCCTATTTTGGTGTTGTTGTATGTGATGTGAGCATTTGTCAACTTCCACACTTGTAGCCGAAGGATGAGAAGGAAGAGGATGATGTTGAGACCATCAAGTTACCCATTGTGGAGGAGATCAACGGTTGGTAACTATTCTTCGCACATGTTTCACTTGTCATACAATAACCAACATTATTTTATGCGAATGTTGCTTATCTTGTAGACATTCATCATGTGGATGTTGATCTTGCTATTTGGGGGATGGATGTCAAAGTGATCTTTCTCATGTGAAGGCTACTTTTGAATTTGTGTTATGTTGGAACTTGTCAAGTCATGAACTATGAATTGTCATTGCAAATTTGGAGATGTCATGAACTATGTTGGAACTTGTCAAGTCATGAACAACTCATTTGTGTTATGTTGAACTTGTCAATTGACATGAACTTGGAATAGTCGTTGCAAGTTTGTAATCATGCCGTTCAATTATGATAAGACCTTATGTTTGTGGATGTGATATTTGTGCTATTGTTCCTGTCAAAATCAATTGTTTTGATGTCCAAAATTCAAATGAAATGTTGTCCAATTTAGTTATGCTTGCTGTCCAAATTTAGTTATGCTTGTCGTCCAAATGAATGTTTGTGGATGTGTTGTGCTATTGTTCATGTCAAAATCAATTGTTTTGATGTCCAAAATTCAAATGAAATGTTGTCCAATTTAGTTATGCTTGCTGTCCAAATTTAGTTATGCTTGTTGTCCAAATGAAATGTTTGTGTATGTGTTGTGCTATTGTTCATGTCAAAATCAATTGTTTTGATATCCAAAATTCAAATGAAATGATGTCCAATTTAGTTATGTTTGTTGTCCAAATTTAGTTATGCTTGTTGTCCAAATGAAATGCTTGTGGATGTGATATTTGTGCTATTGTTCATGTCAAAATCAATTGTTTTGATATCCAAAATTCAAATGAAATGATGTCCAATTTAGTTATGTTTGTTGTCCAAATTTAGTTATGCTTGTTGTCCAAATGAAATGCTTGTGGATGTGATATTTGTGCTATTGTTCATGTCAAAATCAATTGTTTTGATGTCCAAGATTCGAATGAAATGTTGTCCATCCTCTTTATTGTTGATTCTATCCTCCTTTGAAACAAAGATTCTAAATGTTCAAAATTTATCTTGTATATGTTGTAGGGTTTAGGGTACCATCCTCATATATGTTGTAAGATTCTAGGAGTAGGACTATATATGTTGTATTTTTGGTCCATTTTTGCTTGTTGTCCATCCTCATATATGTTTCTTGTCCATCCTCACATATGCTTGCTTTCCATCCTCATATATGTAGTGACCTGAAGTTAATCCTAGAACATCTCCTTGTCAGGACCATGCATCACTAAACCTGAAGTTAAGTGAAGAATTTATTTAGTTCCTATCACTCTTCCTCGTAGTGTCCAAACAGAGGCAAAAACAGTCAAATTTTAGCTCACAATGGCCAAAACAGAGGGAAAACATTGCATAAAAGAGGGGGTTGTTGTCCATTTGCTTTACAATATCGAAAGATGCCTACACAATGGCTAAACAGAGGCTAAAACAATAACCAAATCACTCCCAGCAACCTGTCCAGTCGGTCCTTTAGAGCTTAACTGAGCCTGACACTAGTTGGTCCGGTCCTAGAAAAAGGCTCGCTGGCCACCTCGGTCCGGACCGGTCCAAAGCAAGGCTCGGTCAAGGACCAGATTGTGTCCAACCTGAGGCGATGGCGTGCGAGGCGTCCGACACGGATGGATTTTGACGGGGTTGTGTAGCTGTAGGTGGGGTTGGATGGATTTGGCTGACGTGGTGGAGTTGTCCGAGCGTGTCCGGGCACTCCCCATACGCAAAGAAAATATGGGTTGGATTTGGGGAGTGCTGGTGAGCCCAGTCATATGGGAGAAAATGAAGAGGTCAGTTAGGTGGCACTTTTTTCGTCTCTCTGTTGTCCAGACAATGTTCAAATAGTTCGGTGGGACATTTGAGGGGGTACGGTTGTAGATGCTCTTACTGGCCACATCAAAGGCTAGCGAATCTCACCTCCTCAACATCAAAAGACAGTATGCATATTTCAAAATTACTAAAATGCATTTTAAAAAACCAATGAAATAATGCATTCCAAAATTGCCGAACTACATTTTGAAAATTAGCGAAACGTGTTCCAAAATGTTTTAGCACATATGCATGCAACCTGAAATTCATACCCACGTGCATAGTTATACGCTTTTAGTGGGAGGAGACGTTTCCGTCGACTACGAGGCGCCTACGGTGACTTCGTAAAATCTCAAGATGATATGCCGGCCCAGTCTCTCGGAGGTGCTCATAGGGGTAAGGTGTGCGTGCGTGTGTTCATAAGGATGAGTGTATGCGCGTTTATATGAGTGCTTGCGGCTGTACTGTATTCAAAAAAAAATGAGGGGTATACATATGCGCATGCGTACGTGGCCACCAATTTGATGACCACGGAAAGGTAAGTTTTCCTCGGTGACCCGGGAAAAAGGCCAGGCATATTGCCGTCGTCCGGCTCACCCGGGGTCGCACGCCCCTTTGGCCTTTTTTTTTTGCTGGGGGGCCTTTTCTTTTCTTCACCGTATTTCCTCGCCGTGTACTACAACGACCCTTGTCCCAGGTGCGCAGCAACCGATCTGGTTCTGGAGGCGGAGTATGCCGCTGCCGCAGAGGCGGTGGGATGATTCGCATGCCTCTTTGGTTGTTGTCGCCACGTACGCCGAAAAGCATTTGTAACGGGACTCCCTCGGCCAATCACACGCTGCCAGATACGCCGGGTCCCACCCCAGAATCCAACTGCCTCCGCGGCGCTGCGTCGTGTGTTGACATGCCTTTATTTGGTGATGGGTCCCACCCAAGTACGTAGTACTGCATGCAACGTGCAAACGCGGGATGACGCTTCCTATTCTCTCTCGTCTCTCTCTCTCTGTGTCCAAAGAAACCCATTCCATTTAGTAATTTAGATCATCGATATCTTCTGAACTGAAATTCCGATTTTAGTATTATTTTTCATATTTGACCTCCTTTCGACAAGGTCTTCGAAACAAGACCAATCTTGGATATATTTGAATCTCAGTTATGTCTGGTTGCTTTGGCCATATATATTTCAATTAACTGGAGTATATAGTAGTGTGGATATGCCTCATATCCATACTACTGCATGCAACCTGAAATTCATCCACGCGCATAGTTAAAACCAAAGATAATATATGCTCATCGCCTGCTCTGTCCTCAACCCCTCTGGAGAGTTCGAAGGCAAGCCTGCTGCAATGCAGGCGGCACGTCGTGCTTGGACGGCCTCCATCTTCGCCTAGTGAGCTCCCGTCGGAGCTCCATTTTTGCGTGTGCCCCGCTCATCCGACGTGGCGGGCACGTTCGGGCCTCCCTGTATCCGCACCAGGTATGGGTTCTGTATAAACGGGCGCCGATAGCCCGGACAATAGGGACGGTTTAAGGGGTCCAATTGGATTGCATTTTCATGAACAGTCATTGACCTGTCCACCCGGCCGGACGTAGAGGGGATTTGAGGGATTCGATTGTAGATACTCTTATCTATGTTGCAGTGTTGCCAAACGTTTCGTCCTGGGTGACATCATGGCCAAAAAATGCGGAGACCATTTCAGTTTTGAGAATTTTGTTCTGTCCCTCTTGTTTCACTTTAGCTACCCATGGTTTCAACTTCGGCATTTCTTATAGCGTGACCATGCTTAATTTTGCAAGCCAAGAGCACAACACCTTTTTTTTTGCCACCAATTAGGATGGAGATACTTGAAAAGTGGCGACATTCTTCAATCCAAATATATGTCGACTGTGATGAATGAGCCGACATTTTAATTCCAAAGGAAACTATCTGTGGAGGTGACGCAAAACAGGCAACCACATTCGAAATTAGTAGGATGGAAAAGGAATTTGAAATTCGAAAGGAGAGCAGCAGCAATGAAGGAGAAAGGAGAAAAGAAAAGAAAATGCATGGGAGAGAAGCTTCAAGCCTCCAACCAGCCCAATGCTTTGTCGCCACCTGCTCTAAGCCTCGCAAGCGAAACCATCCTCCACGCCCCGAACCCTCTTCCTATTCTCTCGTCTCCCCGTCCAAACAATCCGCCCAATCCGACCCCTCAAAACTACTGAGACGTGTTCCAAAATCACTGAGGCGCGTTCCAAAATGTTTTAGCACACATATAGTATACTCTAGCTAATTGAAATATGGCTAAAGCAACGTGCCCTAACTGAGATTCGAAATGTATGTATGTATATCCAAGATTGGTCTTGTTTCGAAGATCGTGTCGAAAGGAGTTCAAATATGAAAAATAAAACTGAAAACGGAATTTCAGTTCAGAAGACATCAACGAATTAAATAAATTATCAAATGGAACGGGTTTGTTTGGACAGACAGACGAGAGACTAGGAAGCGTCATCCCGTCTTTGCACGCTGCATGTAGTACTACGCACTTGGGTGGGTACCCATCACCAATTAAGGAATGTCAACACAGAAGCAACAACCTGGAGGCAGTAGATCCTACGGTGGGACCCAGCATAGCTGGCAGCGTGTGATTGGCCGAGGAGTCCCGTTAGAAATGCTTTTCAGCGTACACGGCGACAACAACCATGCGAATCATCCCACCGCCTCTGCGGCAGCGAGAGAGAGAGCGCCGTTTGCCCCGCCCAAAGATGCTGCGCCTCCTCCAGAACCAGATCAGTTGCTGCGCACCTGGGACCCACACGGGGAGGAAATAGGGTCAAGAAAAGAAAAGGCCCCCCCCCCCCCCCCCCCCCAGCAACAACAAAAAAAGGGCCAAAGGAGCGTGCCTCCATATTATCTTTGTGTTTTTAACTATGTATGTGGATGAAATTCATATACTAGTATTAATATGAGGATCAAGAAATGAGGACTATTTTCTTAGACAATGCAACATATCCTGCAACTACATGCACCATGAAATTCATCCACGTGCATAGTTAAAAAAAAGAAAGATAATATATACTTGTCACCTGCTCCACCCTCAACCCCTCTAGAGAGTTCGGAGGCAAGGCCGCTGCAACGCAAGCGGCACGTCGTGCCTGGACGGCCTCCATCTCCGCCTGGTGAGCTCCGCCTCGGACCGTTGGGTTTCCGCATGTGCCCCACCCGTCCGACATGGCGGGCGCGGCCGGGCCTCCTTGTATCCGCCCCATATATGAGTTGGGGGGTATAGGAGGGTGGCGGATGGCCCGGACGTATAGGGCCGGTTTGAGGGGTCCAATTGGATTGCATTATTTTTGTGACCGGTTGTCGACACTCTTATCTATGTTGCAGTGTCGCCAAATGTATGGTCCTGGGTGGCATTATGGCCAAAAATACGGAAAACATTTCAGTTTTGAGAAATTTCTTGTGTTCCATTCCTCGTTGCACTTTAGCCACCATGGTTCCAACTTCCTCATTTCCTATCGCGTGACCATGCTTAAATTCGCAAACCGAGAACATAGCACCTTTTTTCCCCCTCCAAACTTGATGTAGAAACTTGAAATGTGGTGACATTCTTCAATCCAAATATATGTCGACTGTGATGAATGAGCTGACACTTTTAATTCAAAGGAGGTGACGGAAAACGAGCGGCCATATTCAAAATTAGCAGGGTGGAAAAGGAATTTCAAATTCGAAATGGGTGCAGCAGCAATGAATAGATCGGAAATTTTCTCGCAAAAAGAAAAAAAAAAGCAATGAAGGGGAAAGGAGAAAAGAAGAGAAGAAAATGGATGCGGATGGGAGAGAAGCTTGAAGCCTCCAACCAGGCCAGCGCTTTGTCGCCACCTGCTCCAAGCCTCGCAAGCTAAACCATCCTCCACGCCCACGCCGTCGCCGCGGCAACCAAACCAACCACCCAAAGCCCCGAACCCTCTTCCAATTCGCCCCTCTCCCCCACCGCCTCGAATCCGCCCTCCCCACCGGCCCCGCGCCGCCCGAAGCCGACGCCCTCCCCGTGCCGCGCCTCCGCGTCGACGGGCCCAACCTCTCCCCCTCCGGCATTCCGAAGCGGGCCGCGGCTTCTTCCCCGCTCCGCTCCCGATCGAGCGCCATGAGCAACGCTGGCTCCGCCCCGTCCAAGGGGGGCAGCGGGCGAGCGGCCGCGAGCGGGCGTCGTCCGAGCGACGACACGGACGAGGCGCCCGCTCGGGGCGAGGTGCTCGCGGACGCGCCGGGCTCACCGTCGGCGACCGCGGTCGGCGTCAAGGATCCAGGAGCGGCCGCGCGGGCTCTTCGTCGAGACGAGGACGCGGGGGAGGCTCTGGCAGGCGGCCAGGTGCTCGCGAACGCGCCGCCCTCGCGGTCCGCAGCCCTGGTCTCCGCGAGGAACTCAGGAGCGGCTGGGAGTCGTCGTCGTCGTCGTCGTCAAAACGGCGCCGCCGCGGACGACGAGGTGCTCGCCGAGGCGCACCCTACCATGGAGAACGCGCAGGCTTCGTCGTCTGCGACCCAGATGGTCCTCAACAGCCAAGCGGGCGCCGCGAAGACGCTGGCGCGTGAGCACGACGAGGCGCAGCTCACCAAGGCTGACGCGCTCGCCGAGCCATCGGCGACCAAGGGGACCACGAGGAAGCAGCGCGCGAAGATCCGCCAAGAGGGCGAGGCGACCGCCATCAGGAATGAGTGCCGAGAGATCGCCAAGCTCCTGTGCGGCAACGGGGGCATGACCGAGGCGCTGCCACTCGCCGAGGCGCTCGTCGCCGCCCACCCGCGGTCCACGGTGGCGCTCAATTTGGCAGGCGATCTTCATAGCCAGATGAGTTCAGCGCTGTTCGAGACGGGGTCCAAGACTGATGATGAGGATGTGCTGCGCCAGTCGCGCGATCATTCAGTTCTGGCCCTGGCCTACTTCACCGAAGCCAAGCGGTTTGCGCCACGCTGCATCGTGACTCCTGTCTTCCGAGGGAACGAGCTGATGTGCCTTGCAAAGCTCGGTGAGCTTGAGAAGGAAGTCCTCCCAGAAATTAAGCTCCCCTTCGACACGGATGTTGCATCCGTTGTGTTTCTTCATGCCAATGGGCTTACTGACCGGATTGCTGACATCCAATCTGAGTTCGTCCATGCCAGTACCATGATTGACCCGGACGACCCAGCCAGGCATAACATCTGGTATGATATTCGTCGGCGCACCCGCACCCAACACGGGAACAAACGGCGAACCAAGCACGCCAGCCACAGGCTTGAAGGGCTCGAACAGGGCTACCAGCTCATCCACTCGTCGCCCAAGGACAACATTACCAAAGCAAGAGCAGAAGCTTCAGATAAGCTACACGAGATAATGGGATTTGTGTGTGATCAGTTTGTGCCTACTAAAGTGGAGGAGATCTTGCGTAAGGATGTTGCTGGTGATGTTGATGCTGCAAGAGAGGAGGCAAAGAACTTGGCTGCAACTTATGGCTACTGTGCCCGAGCACGCATGCTAGAAGGTTATGTGGAGCTGAAGCACACTACAACAGTGGGTGGACCACAGTTTAAGGCAATGTTAAGAGAGCTGATCCAGATGGTCCATGAAGCAGCGGCTGCTTTCAAAGGTTCTATCATCATTGCAAAGTTCCTGGCTGAGCTCTACTCTACACTTGACCAAGATAAGTACGCAATGAGCATTGTACAAAGAGCCCTTCTAGTCCATAACCCTGACGACCCGGGCAGACATGATGTGCCTGTTGGTTGCACCAAAGGGGACTGCTCTCAAGATAGGATTGCCACTGTCCAAGACCAACTTCGTAAGATGCTTGCCAGGATTGAAGCAAAAATAAAATCAAGAAGCCATCCAACAGGTAATTTCCTTTCCTCTTCTCTAAAACAGTGTACTGCTCTTGCTAACTAGATGAATTGAACTTATTGACAATTGATTGCCTGTTTCCTCAGATCTTTTAGGAAGCGAAGAAGACGTTGCTGAAGTTGACAATGGAAGTCCGGTCAATGGAAAGGGGAAGAAGAAGAAGAAGAAGAAGACAGAGAAAAAGCCTGCAGTGCATCAGGCATTTAGGTATTCACAGAAGAAAAAGGCGCCCAACCCGAGCAGGATACCTGTATGGGAGGACTGGCTTCGAAAGAACAGAACAACACCTACACCGGCATCTATTCCTCCCATACATGTAAGGCCATCTCTCGCTGATTCCTTAAAATTTAGTCCCTTATATGCCTTCTTTATACTTGAGTTCTTATAACTTGGTTAGTTAAACGGTGGTCTGAACTAGCCGGACCTGCTAATATTTAGTTAAACGATGGACTGAACAACTAAACTTTCTCTGATGCAATGTTTCTGTCCTTAGTAATTACAACCAATTTTGAACCTTCAGAACAGTTGTTCCTGTCTCCAGGCAGAATTGACGTTTGCCAAGGTGTGTTCAGTGCAATAGCACTCTTCCCTTTGAGATTTCATTTTGTGTGACAACCAATGATACACTTTGAAACAAAGTAGAATGACTGTTTCTTTCTACGAGCAGAGTGTTATTACAGCCAAATAAGGAAGACCAAAGAGCTAATATAATTGTTTCACTAAACCAAAACTGCATTGATTTTAGTTTCAACAGAAATACTGATCGCAACATTGAAACTAAAATCTGGTGCATGTTGTTCAGTATTACCATTGAAACTAAAATCAATACAGTTTCTGTGACACTGTTCAGATCATAGCTAACATGTCATCAATTTTTCTGACACTGTTCAGTTATGAGTTGCCAACATACGAGTATCCAACACCTTGTCTTAGACGACACCTTGCTGAAAACAAATGAAACATAAACAACTTGAAATATTTTCCAACATTAATTATAACGATGATTAACCCCAGCAGTTAGAGTCTGGCAGTGTGACCCATAAATCAGGGTACTCCCAACCAATCCAATATTGCCATTCAGCTCAGCAAAAGCAGCTAGGGGGATTTGATTGGTTCTTGTGAAGGGTGGAACTGAGAGATAAGGCCAAACAATTCAGTTCTGATTCAAGGCCACATAAAACAGGAACTAGAAATCCTGATCAGGATAACAACGTCTTTGCAAATTTTCGAAGAATAGATTATTATCTGCCCATCTCGAATAACAAATACGAGGAAGACTTCTAGCTTTAACTAGAGTACCTCTTCCTCTTTTACCTTCATATTGTTCTGCTAGTATGTTTTAAATGGTTGGTTCTTCACAGATGGTTCAACAGCAGCTTGTGCCAGAGTCTGAGGTGAACCTGTATGTCGAGTACTGCCAAGCACTTGCACAGTGTTCGAAGAAGAATTTCGTATGTCACCTATGCTGTTTCGAGGGACTTTACTGCTCTCGAGTGAAGATAAATGGTGTAAGCATCTTCATACTATTGATTAGTGCATATATTAATTTGATTTTCTGACTTCTAGCTTTGGTTGAACAGATCGATAATCACTATCGGGACGAGCACAGCTTGAGCCTGGGACAAACTTTCAAGTGCCCTGAGAAACCCTGCAACATCGGGCTTCGCAGCTACACCGACTTCCGGAGGCACCATTGCTTCGTTCATCGGTTAACACCTGGCTGGTGGAAACCGGAGAGTTAGTTCAACTTGAAGGTTACAGGGGAGGGTGGTGCAAAGATCTAGCTGTTTTAGCCCATGTTTTTGTGTCAGTGTAATAAGCATAGTTGTTTGCTGGTGATGGTCATCCAATTCCAGGGATGAAACATAAAAACTGGAAAATCTTTGACAATGTGCCAAGATGAGGTGCTAGTGCTACCTTCTTAGCAATGCGTATGTAGAAGTGGATCGTTGTGTGATGTCCTTGTTTTGCTTTCTTATCTTTTGATCTTTTTCCAGTTTATACTCTGTTGGCTACGGCTGTAAGACTACTTGTTAAATAAAAAACTGGAACTTCTTTTTCGTTTTTTTCCAGATTGCATATGTAGAAGAAAAAAAATGTCATATCTCCTGACCACCTGCAATATCTTTTGAATACCTGTAACATTAACGTGATGCTAAGCACTTGAATTGTGATTTCACACAGCCGCAAGCTACAGGTTGATAACTGAGAGAGCGCAATTCATGACTTATAACTTTTATTTAGCAAAGTTATACCATCATATCTTTCTGGGATGAATTTTCACAAAATTATGTTTGCTGACTGTCCAATACAAATATCGTGTTAACTTCTCTAAATTGGAATAGTCTAGCCTCAGATGCTGAACTTGTAGGATAAATATCGAGTATGGGGTGTCAGCTGGAAGGCCAGACAGATGTGTCTCTGCCTTCCTGAGTGCACCTTGGAGTCGCAGGGTACTGAGACTGCGAATTCTGTCGTTCAACATAATGGTCTGAAGAAAGAAAGAAAATATTACATGCTCATCGTGATTAAACAGCAGGTGTAACAGTTCAGTTCAAACTTTGTAGATTGGATCATCAGGCTTTTGCACTTAGTTAAAGAATTTGTTCTAAAACATTTTTTACTTAACAAATGCACAAATCATCAGGGCAAATCCCGAACACATTAAGTAAGATCGTGTCTATATTTTCTTACAGGCTGACTATGCTCATATGCTGCTTTTAGATATATCTAAGAGATTGACATGCCATTAACAAATGATGTAAGCCTATCAGTTTTCAACAACAAAGATATAGTTTTTCTAGAGAACCTTCAGCAAAGATATATATAGTCGAATGATCCGATGTACAAAGCCAAATGATCCAATCTACAAAGCGAGACACTGGAGAGTGTAACCTACCATCCCCTTGTAGTTGTGCGCGCGAAGGAAGTAAAGCAATGGGTACATGCTCTCCTTGTCATGGAACAGCTCCGACAACAAGTGCCTGTTCAGAAACTGCACACCGTTGCCAGTGCACTTCGACAGCGATGGGCGCGGGAAGGAGGCGTTGAATGGCTCAAAGTCCAGCTCAAGCACAAATTTGATATCGGCGCTGCAATTTGAACGGAAGAAGCGTTATATGGTAAAACTAAGGTATAAGCTGGACTCTTGGAGCTTAATAATTTCACAAAATCACAGATACCTTCCATTCGCCAGTTCTTCCTTGAGCTGCAAATACTCAGGGACACTTAACTCCTCAACACCAAGCTCGCTCACATTTACCCTCACATACTCTCCAGACACCGGGCCTTAGCCTGATGGTGAGAGCAACCCATGGAGGGATGAAAATTGCCTCTTGTATGAGAAACCAACAGATCAAGAGCTGAACATCACTGGAATGACAGTGCAGTGAGTTTTGGTGGTGCAAACATGTGCGCCCCTTAGTAGATCCTCAAAGGAGGTGTCCTTCACCTTCTCGCGCTCGGCCTCAGGGATTGCGGCATTGTACTCAGCAGTGATCTGATGGGGCTGCAGCATCCACTTTTCTTGGTTAACAAGCCTGAATAATTTATCGCATAACAGCAGGTGGGTCAGATCTATCAACAAACGTTACTCAAACAAAGCGTGGTCACAATTGTAGCACCAAGACAAATGTAAGGAGCGGTAATAAAATGTTCATCTTCTTTATTATAAGTATAAATACAACCATCAGTAAGAAGTTATTAAAAGACAAATAGAAGCAGCAGAATATAGAAATACAGGAACAATTTTTGAAACTTCATCATTTGTTCTTTTAAATTTTTAATGGATCTATCAGTTTTTTGTTCTCTTTACTCGTTCTCATGTTCCGGCATTCCCGTGATCATTTCACGCTTTGTATGGCCAAACGATGATGGCGGCCGTCACACCGAGAGAGCCGAGCCGGGGAAGGGAGCAGAGACGGAGGAGGAGAGGGGGAACCACCACGTCGGTGGAGCGGGGGGGGGGGGGGGGGAGGCGACGGGGAATAGGTGGATAGCTATTCCCACAAGTAGAGGTGGCTGGGCAGCTGCATCTGATAGTATCCCTACATTTGTTCTTTCTTCAATAAACACATTGTTTCGTCTGTTTTGTACCTTTTGCTCTGCCATTAGATAGATCCCGGAAGTACTACAATCACTTATTGTTTAATACTTTGTTATGATTTAATTTGATCATAATTTCATTTTAAATTCAGTGGTTATGGCAGCTATGTATCAATATTTATTTATGTAGGTCCTCTGGGGCAGGGCTTTGCAAACGCTGTTGGACTAGCACTTGCTGAGAAACACCTAGCTGCTCGTTTCAACAAGCCCGATTTAACTGTCAGGGACCACTACACGTAAATTAGTAAGATCCTCTGGGGCAGGGCTTTTGATCAATGATTTGAATTGATAAATAACATCTCTTTTGTTCTCAAGTTGTTGAAATTTCCATGCACAAAATTTCAGTCACACATTTTTCTTTGTGATAAATTGCAGTCACACAGGATAAGGACAAAGAGAAGAAGAGGAAGAGGAAGAAGTAGAAGATCAAATTATGTCAGGCTATTGAGCATCTACACATCAAGCTCATAGCTCCTCGACAATGACAATAACATCTACACTGACCTCACGCATGACTATCTCGACCATGACTAATGTGCCCTTACTTTTAATAACCTCTCCAAAGGCTATGAGGACTATCACCTTGCCTCAGCTCCTCATGGGCTTCTTTTACAATAATTGCGTACGCAATGTACTACTTGTCCCTGCCGCTTCTACTGACACTGTGGGGGATGTCAGTTTTGTTGGATAATGAACAACTGCATTCACAGGAGGGCCAAAGGCCAATACATATACATGTGTATGGTAAAGTGCAAGAGACCCCTTATACAATGGGGGTAAACCAAAAAGGGCTATACACATCTAATACCACCCCCCCCCCCTCAAACTCATGGTGGATCGACAACACTGAGTTTGGAGGGAAGAAAACTATGATGTGCTCGAGTCTGTGCCTTCGTGAAGAAGTCCGCCAACTGTAACTCAGAGGGCACATAGTGAAGAGCGAGAGTCTGATCCTGCACAGCAGCACGCACAAAGTGGGCATCCACACCGATGTGCTTGGTGAGCTCATGCTTCACCGGGTCAGGTGCAATACTGATAGCACCAGTACTGTCTGACAATAAGGGAGTTGAGGTAGTAGCAGACACACCAAAATCCTCAAGTAGCCACCGTAACCAGATCACCTCAGCCGTCAGCATAGCCATGGCTCGCAACTCAGCCTCTGTACTCGAGCGAGAAACTGCAGTATGTTTCTTTGTCTTCCAGGCAATAAGAGAGCCACCAAGAAAGACACAATAAGCAGACAACGAGCGTCGATCAGAGAGATCACTAGCCCAGGTAGCATCAGAGTAGGACTGGAGCTCAAGAGAGCTGGAGCGGGGAAAGAAAAGGCACTGAGAGATCGTGCCACGAAGATATCGTAGAACACGGAGGAGATGAGTATAGTGGACAGAGGTGGGGGCTGAAACGAACTGACTCAGAATGTGGACAGGATAGGAGATGTCAGGACGCGTAACAGCAAGATAGACAAGACTGCCAACAAGGTGACGATAGCGAGTGGGATTAGGAAGAGGGTCACCATCAGAGGCACGAAGCTGAACGTTGAGCTCCATGGGAGTCACAACTGTGCCTCATCACCGAGAGCAGCGCGAGCAAGAAGATCCTGAATATATTTTTCTTGGGAGATGTAGAAGCCATCAGAGGTGGAGGATATCTCAATCCCAAGAAAATAGCGAAGTGGACCAAGATCAATCATAAGAAACTGGTCGTGAAGGCGAGCCTTAACAAAGGCAATGTAATCAGAGTCGTCACCAGTGATGATCATGTCATCAACATAGAGAAGGAGAAGAGTCCGACCACGAGAAGACGTGTGAACAAACAACGCGGGATCATGATCACTGGGCAAGAAACCAGCGGCAGTCACCACAGAGGCGAAGCACTCAAACCAGGCGCGAGGGGCCTGTTTGAGACCATAGAGGGAGCGGCGAAGTCTACAGACCATACCATCAGGAGCATAGTACCCCGGTGGTGGCTGCATATATAAACCTCCTCATGCAACTCGCCACTGAGAAAAGCGTTCTGAACATCAAGTTGAGAGATAGACCACTGACGAACAGAAGCCACAGCAAGAAGAGTGCAGACCGTGGTCATGTGGGCCACAGGAGCGAATGTCTTATCATAATCACACCCCTGCTCCTGCTGAAAACCACGGGCCACAAGACGAGCTTTGTAGCGCTCAAGAGAACCATCGGAGTGAGTCTTAATCTTGTAGACCCACTTGCAGGTGATGGGACAGACACCGGAAGGAAGGGGAACCAGATCCCATGTGCCAGAGCGCTCAAGAGCAGCAAGCTCTGCGGCCATCGCAAGCTGCCATTCAGGCTGAGTCATGGCAGTTTGATAGGAAGTGGGCTCAGCAGTAACAGAGAGACCGTACCAATCAGGGGAGTAGCGATCAGGCGGGGGGGGGGGGGGGGCGAGGTCGAGCACGGAGGTTGTGAACCGGGGGAGGCGTGAGAGGAGGCGCACTAGAGGTGGAAGGCTCGTCAGAGGAGACATCCTCAGTACGAGGTCGACGAGTATAGTGGAGAGGAAACGGTGAGAGAGGGCGACGGACTAGAGATGATGGTGGAGTGGTGGAGGAGGAGGATGGAGAAGACGGGGTCGGTGGTGAATGAGAAGGAATGAGAGGTGCCAGAGGAAGAGGTGACACATGAGGCACATAGTAGGGTGTATCGGGAAGGAGAAGGAAAGAAAGTTCGTCCACAGAAAAACTCGAGGAAGAAGATAGTGGGTAGTAAGAACGAGACTCGTCAAAATTCACATCGCGCGAGATGCGCAAGCGACGACCCACAGGACCCCAACATCGATAGCCCTTGTGCTCATCACTGTAGCCAAGGAAAACACACTCAACCGACTGAGCAGTCAGTTTGGTGCGTTCTCGGGGGGCAAGAAGAACATAGCACATGCATCCAAACATACGAAGAGCTGAGTAGTCAGGAGAGCGACCAGTGAGACACTCCATAGGAATACCACCCTGCAGAGCAGTCGATGGCTGAATGTTGATGAGATAGGTGGATGCGAAAACAGCCTCAGCCCAAAAATAGGGTGGAAGGGAAGCAGCAATCATCAACGCATGAGCCGTCTCAAGCAAATGACGATGCTTTCGTTCGGCAACGCCATTCTGAGCATGAGCACCAGGACAAGAGAACTGGGCAAGAGTACCCTGTTCCGCGAGAAAACCACGCAACAGCTGAGAGATATACTCTCCAGCGGAGTCAGCATGAAAAGTACGAATGGGCGTGGCAAACTGGGTGTGAACCATGGCAGCAAAACGTTTGTATATAGGGAGAACCTCGCTACGAGATTTCATGAAGTAGAGCCAAGTGTAGCGAGAGAAATCATCAATAAACAAAACATAGTAGCGATGACCACCTTTCGAATCAAAGGGAGCAAGACCCCAGACATCAGAATGAACTAAGTCAAAAGGACGCTGAGATACAGACTCATTAGTAGGATAAGGTAATCGAGTCTGTTTGACAAGTCTGCAACCATTACAATGTAAGGAGACATCTCCAGATACAGACCCTAAGAGGCCCTGACGAACTAAAGAAGACAAGCGAGAGCCACTGATACGTCCATTTTGCATCATGCTTTTATATCAATATTTATTGCATTATGGGTTGTTATTACACGTTATGTCATAATACTTATGCCTATTCTCTCTTATTTTACAAGGTTTACATAAGGAGGGAGAATGCCGGCAGCTAGAATTCTGGGCTGGAAAAGGAGCAAATATTAGAGACCTATTCTGCACAACTCCAAAAGTCCTGAAACTCCACGAAAGTTATTTTTGGAAATAATAAAAAATACTGAGCGGAAGAAATACGTCAGGGGGGCCACCACCTGCCCACGAGGGTGGGAGGCGCGCCCTACCCCCAGGGCGCGCCCCCTGCCTCGTGGGCCCCCTGTTGGCTCTCTGGTGGCCATCTTCTGCTATATGAAGTCTTTCATCGAGGAAAAAATCATAGGCAACCTTTCGGGACGAGACTCCGCCGCCATGAGGCGGAACCTTGGCGGAACCAATCTAGGGCTCCGGCAGAGCTGTTCTACCGGGGACACCCCCCTCCGGGAGGGGGAAATCATTGCCATCATCATCACCAACGCTCCTCTCATCGGGAGAGGGCAATCTCCATCAACATCTTCACCAGCACCATCTCCTCTTAAAACCCTAGTTCATCTCTTGTATCCAATTCTTGTCTCCAAGTCCGGGATTGGTACTAGTAGGTTGCTAGTAGTGTTGATTACTCCTTGTAGTTGATGCTAGTTGGTTTATTTGGTGGAAGATCATATGTTCAGATCCTATATGCATATTAATACCCCTCTGATTATGAACATGAATATGCTTTGTGAGTAGTTATGTTTGTTCCTGAGGACATGGGAGAAGTCTTGCTATTAGTAGTCATGTGAATTTGGTATTCGTTCGATATTTTGATGAGATGTATGTTGTCTAGCCTCTAGTGATGTTATGTGAACGTCGACTACATAACACTTCACCATTATTTGGGCCTAGAGGAAGGCATTGGGAAGTAATAAGTAGATGATGGGTTGCTAGAGTGACAGAAGCTTAAACCCTAGTTTATGCGTTGCTTCGTAAGGGGCTGATTTGGATCCATATGTTTCATGCTATGGTTAGGTTTACCTTAATACTTTTGTTGTAGTTGCGGATGCTTGTAATAGAGGTTAATCATAAGTGGGATGCTTGTTCAAGTAAGAACAGCACCCAAGCACCGGTCTACCCACATATCAAATTATCAAAGTACCGAACGCGAATCATATGAATGTGATGAAAACTAGCTTGACGATAATTCCCATGTGTCCTCGGGAGCGTTTTTCTCTATATAAGAGTTTGTCCAGGCTTGTCCTTTGCTACAAAAAGGATTGTGCCACCTTGCTGCACTTTATTTACTTTTGTTACTTGTTGCTCATTACAAATTATCCTATCACAAAACTATCTGTTACCACTTATTTCAGTACTTGCAGAGAATACCTTGCTGAAAACCGCTTATCATTTTCTTCTGCTCCTCGTTGGGTTCGACACTCTTACTTATCGAAAGGACTACGATAGATCCCCTATATTTGTGGGTCATCAAGACTCTTTTCTGGCGCCGTTGCCGGGGAGTGAAGCGCCTTTGGTAGGTGGAACTTGGTAAGGAAAAATTTATATAGTGTGCTGAAATTTACTGTCACTTGTTACTATGGAAAGTAATCCTCTAAGGGGCTTGTTCGGGGTATCTTCACCCCGACCAGTAGAGCAAAGAGTTGCTCCTCAACCTACTGAACCTACTGAAAATGAAAATGTTCCCTTTGAAGTTCCTTCGGGTATGTTAGAAAAACTGCTAGCTAATCCTTTTGCAGGAGATGGAACAAAGCATCCGGATGAGCACCTAATATATGTGGATGAAGTTTATGGATTATTTAAGCTTGCAGGTGTGCCCGATGATGTTGTTAAGAGGAAGGTCTTCCCTTTATCTTTGAAGGGAGACGCATCGACATGGTATAGGCTATGTGATGATACGGGGTCATGGAACTACAAACGATTGAAATTGGAATTTCATCAGAAGTTTTATCCTATGCATCTTGTTCATCGTGATCGCAATTATATATATAATTTTTGGCCTCACGAAGGAGAAAGCATCGCTCAAGCTTGGGTGAGGCTTAAATCAATGTTATATTCATGCCCCAATCATGAGCTCTCAAGAGAAATAATTATTCAAAGTTTTTATGCTCGGCTTTCTGATAACAATCGCACCATGCTCGATACTTCTTGTGCTGGCTCTTTTATGATGAAGACTATTGAATTCAAATGGAATTTATTGGATAGAATTAAACGCAACTCTGAAGATTGGGATCTCAACGAAGGTAAGGAGTCAGGTATGACACCTAAGTTTGATTGTGTTAAATCTTTTATGGATACCGATGTTTTCCATAAATTTAGCACTAAATATGGACTTGACTCTGAGATAGTAGCTTCTTTCTGTGAATCTTTTGCTACTTATGTTGATCTCCCCAAGGAGAAGTGGTTTAAATATCATCCTCCCATAGAAGTAAAAGTAGCTGCACCTATTAAAGTTGAAGAAAAAACTATCACTTATAATGATCCTTTTGCTCCTACTTCTTATGTTGAGAAACCACCTTTCCCTGTTAGGATAAAGGATCATGCTAAAGCTTCAACTGTGGTTCGTAAAAGCAATATTAGAACTTATACACCTCCTGAGAAGATTAAAGTTGAACCTAATATTGCTATTGTTAAAGATCTCTTGGCTGATAATATTGATGGGCATGTTATTTATTTCTGTGGTGAAACTGCTAGAATTGCCAAACCTTGTGCTAAAGATAAACATAGACCTATGGTAGGCATGCCTGTTATTTCTGTTAAAATAGGAGATCATTGTTATCATGGCTTATGTGATATGGGTGCTAGTGCTAGTGCTATACCTCATGACTTATACAAAGAAATTATGCATGAAATTGCACCTGCTGAGATAGAAGGTATTGATGTTACCATCAAACTTGCTAATAGAGATATAATATCACCCATTGGAATTGTTAGAGATGTTGAAGTCTTGTATGGGAAAACTTAATACCCAGCTGATTTTCTTGTTCTTGGTTCCCCACAAGATAGCTTTTGTCCCATTATATTTGGTAGACCCTTCTTGAACACAGTTATTGCTAGGATAGACTACGAAAAGAGCGTTGTTACTATTGGCTTGGGTGATATGTCTCATGAGTTTAATTTCTCTAAATTTAGTAGACAACACCGTGAAGAGGAATTACCTAGTAAGGATGAAATTATTGGTCTTGCTTCTATTGCCGTACCTCCTAGTGATCCTTTAGAACAATATTTGCTAGACCATGAAAATGATATTTTTATGAATGAAAGAAGGGAAATAGTTGAAGTATTCTTTAAACAGGAACCTATCCTGAAACACAATTTGCCTGTTGAAATCCTAGGGGATCCTCCTCCACCCAAGGGTGATCCCGTGTTTGAGCTTAAACCGTTGCCTGATACTCTTAAATATGCTTATCTTGATGAAAAGAAGATATATCCTATTATTATTAGTGCTAACCTTTCAGAGCATGAAGAAGAGAGATTATTGAAAACTCTGAAGGAGCACTGTGCTGCTATTGGATATACTCTTGATGATCTTAAGGGCATTAGTCCCACTCTATGTTAGCATAAAATAAATTTGGAAGAAGATGCCAAACCAGTTCGTGATCATCAATGACGGCTGAATCCTAAGATGAAAGAAGTGGTAAGAAAAGAAATACTAAAGCTCCTGGAGGCAGGTATAATTTATCCCGTTGCTGATAGTCAGTGGGTAAGTCATGTCCATTATGTCCCTAAGAAGGGAGGTATTACTGTCATTCCTAATGATAAAGATGAGTTGATTCCGCAAAGAATTATTAATTGATTTCCGCAAATTAAATAAGGCCACTAAAAAGATCATTACCCCTTACCTTTTATCGATCAAATGCTAGAAAGATTATCCAAACATACACATTTTTGCTTTCTAGATGGTTATTCTGGTTTCTCTCAAATACATGTGTCAGCCAATGATCAATCAAAGACTACTTTTACTTGCCCTTTTGGTACCTTTTTTTATAGACGTATGTCTTTTGGTTTATGTAATGCACCTGCTACCTTTCAAAGATGCATGATGGCTATATTCTCTGACTTTTGTGAAAAGATTTGTGAGGTTTTCATGGACGATTTTTCCGTCTATGGATACTCTTTTGATGATTGCTTGAGCAACCTTGATCGAGTTTTGCAGAGATGTGAAGAAACTAATCTTGTCTTGAATTGGGAAAAGTGCCACTTTATGGTTAATGAAGGTATTGTCTTGGGGCATAAAGTCTCTGAAAGAGGTATTGAAGTTGATAAAGCCAAGGTTGATGCTATTGAAAAGATGCCATGTCCCAAGGATATTAAAGGTATAAGAAGTTTCCTTGGCCATGCCGTATTTTATAGGAGGTTCATTAAGGACTTCTCAAAAACTTCTCAGCCTCTGACTAACTTATTACAAAAAGATATACCATTTGTCTTTGATGATGATTGTGTAGAAGCATTTGAAATACTTAAGAAAGCATTGATCTCTGCAACTATCGTTCAGCCACCTGATTGGAATTTACCCTTTGAAATTATGTGTGATGCCAGTGATTATGCTGTAGGTGTTGTTCTAGGGCAAAGATTTGATAAGAAATTAAATGTTATTCAATATGCTAGTAAAACTCTAGACAATGCTCAAAGAAACTATGCTACTACGGAAAAAGAATTCTTAGCAGTTGTATTTCTTGTGATAAGTTCAGGCCCTATATTGTTGATTCTAAAGTAACTATTCACACTGATCATGCTGCTATTAAATATCTTATGGAAAAGAAAGATGCTAAACCTAGACTTATTAGATGGGTTCTCTTGCTACAGTAATTTGATTTGCATATTGTTGATAGAAAAGGAGCTGAGAACCCCATTGCAGACAACTTGTCTAGGTTAGAAAATGTTCTTGATGACCCACTACCTATTGATGATAGCTTTCCTGATGTGCAATTAAATGTCATAAATACTTCTCGTACCGCTCCATGGTATGCTGACTATGCTAATTATATTGTGGCTAAATTTATACCACCTAGTTTCACATACCAGCAAAAGAAAAAGTTTTTCTATGATTTGAGACATTACTTTTGGGATGACCCACATCTTTATAAAGAAGGAGTAGATGGTGTTATTAGACATTGTGTACCTGAGCATGAACGGGAACAGATCCTACGCAAGTGTCACTCCGAAGCTTATGGAGGACACCACGCTGGAGATAGAACTGCACATAAGGTATTGCAATCTAGTTTTTATTGGCCTACTCTCTTCAAGGATGCCCGTAAGTTTGTCTTATCTTGTGATGAATGTAAAAGAATTGGTAATATTAGTAGACGTCAAGAAATGCCTATGAATTATTCACTTGTTATCGAACCATTTGATGTTTGGGGCTTTGACTATATGGGACCTTTTCCTGCCTCTAATGGTTACACACATATTTTAGTTGTTGTTGATTACGTTACTAAGTGGGTAGAAGCTATTCCAACTAGTAGTGCTGATCATAACACCTCTATTAAGATGCTTAAAGAAGTTATTTTTCCGAGGTTTGGAGTCCCTAGATATTTAATGCCTGATGGTGGTTCACATTTTATTCATGGTGCTTTCCAAAAAATGCTTGCTAAGTATGATGTTAATCATAGAATTGCATCTCCTTATCACCCATAGTCTAGTGGTCAAGTAGAATTGAGTAATAGAGAGCTCAAATTAATTTTGTAAAAGACTATCAATAGATTTAGAAAGAATTGGTCCAAGAAACTTGATGATGCATTATGGGCCTATAGAACTGCATATAAAAATCCTATAGGTATGTCTCCGTATAAAATGGTTTATGGAAAAGCATGTCACTTACCTCTCGAACTAGAACATAAGGCATATTGGGCTATTAAAGAGCTCAACTATGATTTCAAACTTGCCGGTGAAAAGAGGTTATTTGATATTAGCTCACTTGATGAATGGAGAACCCAAGCTTATGAAAATGCCAAGTTGTTTAAAGAAAAAGTTAAAAGATGGCATGACAAAAGAATACAAAAGCATGAGTTTAATGTAGGTGATTATGTATTGCTATACAACTCCCGTTTAAGATTTTTTGCAGGAAAACTTCTCTCTAAATGGGAAGGCCCTTACGTTATCGAGGAGGTCTATCGTTCCGGTGCCATAAAAATCAACAACTTCGAAGGCACAAATCCGAAGGTGGTGAACGGTCAAAGAATTAAACATTATATCTCAGGTAATCCTATAAATGTTGAAACCAATGTTATTGAAACCGTAACCCCGGAGGAATACATAAGGGACACTTTCCGAAATGTTTCAGACTTCGAAAAGGAATAGGTATGTGGTACGGTAAGTAAACCGACTCCAAAACAGTTTTTAAGGCAATATTTCTCCGTTTTGGAATATTTAGAAAAATAGAAAAATAAGAGGCAGTCCGGGAAGGACACGAGGCCTCCACGAGGGTGGAGGGCGCGCCCTACCCTACTGGGCGCGCCCCCTACCTCGTGGGCACCTCGTGTGCTCTCCTGGACTCCGTTTTCTTGCACGATACGTATTTTGGTCGGTAAAAATTCATTATATAATCTCCCGAAGGTTTTGAATCCTGTATCACGCAAATATCCTCTGTTCTTGTTTCGAGCTATCCTACTGCAGATTAGAGCAACATGTCGTCCCAGGATTCGGAAGGAGAAAGCTATGTGGATGATTACCTTGCAGATCCTAAGGTCTATGGAGATGTGGAGCATTGTGGTTGGACTACTGAGGAAGAAGAGGACTATGAACCCAAGGGAAAGGAGGAGACGAGCTCAGATGAAGATGAAGTCCCATTACCTCAACCTGGGGACATGCATGTGGAGTTCAAAAAGTCAAGCCTCCCTAACAGGGCAAAGAAACTAAAGATCGAGTTTATCCCTTTTCATCTCTTGCAGGAAAACAAGCAGGAGCTATGCAAAAAGATATTAACCCTGGAGCAGGAGACTGATGACTTGAGGGATCAAAATTCTGTCCTCAAGCGCAAATTAAGGGAGAAGCCTATGCCATCAATTAAAACATCACCCCCACCTTCTTCATCAACAAAGGAGACATAATCACATGGGTATGGCACTCCCCTTGGCAACTGCCAAGCTTGTGGGAGATGCCCCAGTATCGTATCACAACCACATCTCCTATCTTTACCGTTTTTCTTAGTTCGATCCTTTTAGTAGTATCTTGATCTAGTAGAATAAAGTTTATGGCATGATCTAGTTTTGAGTTTTGCTTTATGATCTCTCTATGTAATCGAGTCCGTGAGCTATATATAATAAAGATTAGTGTTGAATCAAGGGCTTGATTATTTTGCTATGATCTTGAGTGAATAAGAGAAAAAGAATAAAAAGAAATAAAGAGATCATATTGATCTTATTGAGAGTAATGAATTCGCATAGAAAGAGTATGATGATTAAAAATTGTTGGGAGTTGACAAACATAGCTTTGGTCATCATTGCAATTAATAGGAAGTAATAAGGAAAGAGAGGTTTCACATATAAATATATTATCATGGACATCTTTTATGATTGGGAGCACTCATTAAAATATGACATGCTAAAGAGTTGATGTTGGACAAGGAAGACAACGTAATGGGTTATGTTTTCTTATATCTGAGATAAAGTATATTGTCATGGATCATCCAACATGTTGAGCTTGCCTTTCCCCCTCATGCTAGCCAAATCCTTAGCACCAAATAGAGATACTACTTGTGCTTCCAAAAACCCTTAAACCAGTTTTGCCATGAGAGTCCACCATATCTACCTATGGATTGAGTAAAACCCTTCAAGTAAGTTGTCATCGGTGCAAGCAATAAAAATTGCTCTCTAAATATGTATGATTGATTGGTGTGGAGGAAATAAGCTTTATACGATCTTGTGATGTGGAAGAAATAAAAGCGACAGACTGCATAATAAAGGTTCATATCACAAGTGGCAATATAAAGTGACGTTCTTTCGCATTAAGATTTTGTGCATCCAACCCTGAAAGCGCATGGCAACCTCTGCTTCCCTCTGCGAAGGGCCTATCTTTTACTATTATCTTCTACCTTATGCAAGAGTCATGGTGATCTTCACCTTTCCTTTTTACATTTTATCCTTTGGCAAGCACAATATGTTGGAAAGATCCTGATAGATATACCTAATTGGATATAGGGGAGAATGAGTTATTATTGTTGACATTACCCTTGAGGTAAAAGGTTGGGAGGCGAAACTATAAGCCCCTATCTTTCTCCGTGTCTGGTTAAAACTCCATAACCACAAGTATTGCGTGAGTGTTAGCAATTATGAAAAACTAAATGATAGTTGAGTATGTGGACTTGCTAGAGAGCTCTGACATAGACTCTTTCTGATGTTATGATAAATTGCAATTGCTTCAATGACTGAGATTATAGTTTGTTAGTTCTCAATAAAGTTTCTGATTCATACTTTTGCATTGTGAATAGATTATTACTTGAGCATAAGAAATCATATGACAATATCCATATATGTTGCTGTTATGAGAATAATCATGATGCCCTCATGTCCGTATTTTATTTTATCGACACCTCTACCTCTAAACATGTGGACATATTTATCATTATCGGCTTCCGCTTGAGGACAAGCGAGGTCTAAGCGTGGGGGAGTTGATACGTTCATTTTGCATGATGCTTTTATATCGATATTTATTGCATTATGGGATGTTATTACACGTTATGTCACAATACTTATGCCTATTATCTCTTATTTTACAAGGTATACATAAGGAGGGAGAATGCCGGCAGCTGGAATTCTGGGCTGGAAAAGGAGCAAATATTAGAGACCTATTCTGCACAACTCCAAAAGTCCTGAAACTCCACGCAAGTTATTTTTGGAAATAATAAAAAATATTGAGCGGAAGAAATACGTCAGGGGGGCCACCACCTGCCCACGAGGGTGGGGGGCGCGCCCTACCCCCAGGGCGCGCCTCCTGCCTCGTGGGCCCCTTGTTGGCTCTTCGGTGGCCATCTTCTGCTATATGAAGTCTTTCGACAAGGAAAGAAAAAATCATAGGCAACCTTTCGGGACGAGACTCCGCCGCCACAAGGCAGAACCTTGGCGGAACCAATCTAGGGCTTCGGCAGAGCTGTTCTGCCAGGGACACTTCCCTCCGGGAGGGGGAAATCATCGCCATCATCATCACCAACGCTCCTCTCATCGGGAGAGGGCAATCTCCATCAACATCTTCACCAGCACCATCTCCTCTCAAAACCCTAGTTCATCTCTTGTATCCAATTCTTGTCTCCAAGTCTGGGATTGGTACTAGTAGGTTGCTAGTAGTGTTGATTACTCCTTGTAGTTGATGCTAGTTGGTTTTTTTGGTGGAAGATCATATGTTCAGATCCTATATGCATATTAATACCCCTCTGATTATGAACATGAATATACTTTGTGAGTAGTTACGTTTGTTCCTGAGGACATGGGAGAAGTCTTGCTATTAGTAGTCATGTGAATTTGGTATTCGTTCGATATTTTGATGAGATGTATGTTGTCTAGCCTCTAGTGGTGTTATGTGAACGTCGACTACATAACACTTCACCATTATTTTGACCTAGAGGAAGGCATTGGGAAGTAATAAGTAGATGATGGGTTTCTAGAGTGGCAGAAGCTTAAACCCTAGTTTATGCGTTGCTTTGTAAGGGGCTGATTTGGATCCATATGTTTCATGCTATGGTTAGGTTTACCTTAATACTTTTGTTGTAGTTGCAGATGCTTGCAATAGAGGTTAATCATAAGTGGGATGCTTGTTCAAGTAAGAACAACACCCAAGCACCGGTCCACCCATATATCAAATTATCAAAGTACCGAACGCGAATCATATGAATGTGATGAAAACTAGCTTGACGATAATTCCCATGTGTCCTCGGGAGAGCTTTTCTCTATATAAGAGTTTGTCTAGGCTTGTCCTTTGCTACAAAAAGGATTGGGCCACCTTGCTGCACTTTATTTACATTTGTTACTTGTTGCTCGTTACAAATTATCCTATCACAAAACTATATGTTACCACTTATTTCAGTACTTGCAGAGAATGCCTTGCTAAAAACCACTTATCATTTCCTTCTGCTCCTCGTTGGGTTTGACACTCTTACTTATCGAAAGGACTACGATAGATCCCCTATACTTGTGGGTCATCAGCCACAGATGTGACCAAGGCGATGATGCCACTGCTGGAGGGACGCAGACGAAGAGGCAGCAAGAGCATGAGAGCTGGCAGATGTGGTGGCAGCGGAAGGAACACAAAGGCAGTCACCTCCCAAAGGCCCTCTTACTCACGGTGCCGGGGTCCAGCACCAACCAAAGCCTTGGTGCGACGATCCTGAATGGAGCAAGAGTCGGTATCATGAATGACACGACAACCAGAATCAGTAAGTTGGGCAGCGGAAAAAAGATTCATGGTAAGGCGAGGAACATGTGAAACACTCGGAACAGAAAAAGATGGAGTGGAAAGAATACCGCGACTAGCAACAGGAAGAGATGTGCCATCAGCAGTAAGAACATTAACAGGCGAAACAAGAGGTCGGAGAGAGGACAACGCGGAACAATCAGAAGACATATGAAAGGAGGCTCTAGAATCCAGAACTCACGAAGATGTACCTGACTGTGTAGATGCCTGTGGTGGTGAGGAAGGGGATGCAGTCACTGTAGTAGCAGTCGATGAGGAGATTGAGGAAGCAAGATGAGGCGAACAATGTCCTGGTCAGTGAGTGACGGAGTCGAGGAAGACACAGGAGTCCCGCTGGAGGAGGAGCGCCTCTGATCTCGCTTCTTTTGGCGACAATCAGACTCTGGGTGACCTGGCCGGGAGCAGTAACCACAGACGGTGTCACGGCGCGACGTGCCCTTCTCAGCATAAGGAGGACGGCTCACCCCCCTAGAGGAGTAGGCAGGAGCGGCAGAGCAGTGAGGCGAGCAGACAACACAGGAGCCCGGGCGGCCAAAACCGACGGAATCAGAAGCAACCCAGCAGAGCGAAGGCGGGTCTCCTCAGCACGAAGCTCAGCAAGTATCTCTGAGATAGGAACACGACCACGAGCAAGCAAGCGAGCACGTCGAGGCTCAAACTCAGACCGGAGACGAGATAAGAACTCATGGACCCGCTGAAACTCCAGATCAGACCGATTAGTCTGACAGCAACGATAGGTTCCACAAACAACTGTCCGAAGAGAGTCAAGCTGGCGCCAGATGGCAGAGCACTATGAATAGAACTCATCAATAGAAGAATCACCTTGCTGGAGGGCGTGCTCCTGGCGCGCCACAGATGTATAGGTAGAGAGCATCACCAGAGGGCTGATAACGCTGACAGAGATAAGACCACATCGCTGCAACTGTGCCAAGTCCCATGAACTCCGAAGCAAACTGAGGGAGGACACTCGCAGTGAGAACAGCAGCAACTCGAGCATAATCATTGCACTACCGAGTGTAAGCTGACAGATCATCCCAGTACACAGAGAGAGCATCGGAATAAGCGGATACCTGCTGATCATAAGCATCAACCGCAACATCATCCAGAGCCTTTGCAGCATCCCAGTCAGCATGAGAAGCATCAGCAGCAAGGACCGGCGGCACTGGTGGGATTGGGGCCACTGGCGCAACCGGGCATGGCGGACAGGGGACCTCGCCAGAGAGAACACCCCACAGAAGGAGTCCATGCATATGGATGCGCATGAAGCCCATAAACTCAGCATAGTTGGTGCCATCAAAGATCACCGAGCACCGAGGGACCGCGACATAGCCCAAAGAGGACATGAGGAAGTCACTCTGCAGCTGTTTTTCTGGAAGTCAACGGACCCAGAAGAACTCGAGCTGGATCGGGATCAAGCAGGATCGAGGGGATCGAACACCCACTCGATGGTTCGAGCGCTCGCTCGTGGAAAAGTCCCACGCGCTCGCGGGAGGAGCTAGAGAGAGCGATCGCTCGCGGGAGGGGGATCGATCCAAAGGGGATCGAGAGCCCGCAGCTCCCGCAGCGGCCGGGCAAGCAGCAGCCAAGCGGGCAGCACCCGCAGCACGGAGGAGGCGAGAAGGGCAGCGCCCGCAGCAGCCAGAGGAGCCGAGCGAGGTGGGCCGGACAGAGATGGAGCGGCCGGACGAGACGGCGCAGAGCAGCGGCCAAGCAGGGTAGCAGCTGGACATGAGCAGTGGGAAACGACAACAACAGCGACAACCGGGCAGAGCAGTGGCCGGATGGGAACTGGACGGAGAGGCAGCGACCAGATGGCCGGAGACAGCCTGCGGCGGCCGGAGGCAAGTAGGCTAGGATCGAGATGCACGGAGTTGCAACGTGCGGGAGGAGGGAGCTAGCCTAGCAACTGATACCATGTTGAATGATGAACAACTACATTCATAGAAGGGCCAAAGGCCAATACATATACATGTGTATGGTAAAGTGCAAGAAACCCCTTATACAATGGGGATAAACCGAAAAGGGCTATACACATCTAACAAGTTTCACGCCTTCGACTTCCTCTTCGAAATCACTGGCCACGAGGCCACGACACTCCTGTCGTTTGTGACTCTAGCACTATGAGCCTATGACTGTAGGGATGTTTGAGTATAGTGTCTACCTTATCTCTACGAGACAACCACCCAAAAAAAACCCTTGTATATAGTGTCTTAGATTCGTCTAGATACGGATGTATCTAATAGTAAAACACGACTTGATACATCGGTATTTAGACAAATCTAAGACAAGAATTTTGGGCGGAGGGAGTATAAGGCAGGGAAAATGATCAAACCATGAAGTAATAGGTGGCAAATTTAATTAGCCTCCAAATTCTGCTATATTCACCTTCCCATACTTTGTCATGCCTACCTATTTAGCAGACAAGTTTATGATGTCATGGAAGAACATAGGATTCTGCTACCCACCAACGATTCCATGTGTAGGCTTTGAGTCAGCTGCCCTCATAACCTTTTGGATTACATCCTTAGATTAGTTAACATTTGTGTTAATAATTAGGACATATTTAATTGTTTAGTATCACTACCAAAATTTACCCAATTGCCGACGGCCCCCGTTGGCATAAACGGATCTATCCCGACGGCACAGGTCAGGCCGTCGGCGTAGAAAAGCCTTCGGCATACATCCACCTATGCCGACGGGGGCCGTCGACACAAATGGGCCGTCGACATGCCAATAAATATGCCTACGGCGGCCGTCGGCATAGAGGCTGTCTTCGGCATATCTGTGTGCCCGACTGCCCGGGCGGCGACATCCTTTGACGGCGTGAAGCCTACGCCGACGGGGCCTAACGGTGGCCGTCGGCATATTTGCCACGTCATCAATCCGCGTGATCTGCCACGTCAACGATCTGAAACGCTCACTGGTCGGTGGAGTGGCATATCTATGCCGACAGCCTTGCCGTCGGCATAGGCTTGGCCCATGGACGGTCCCACGTCATCGATCCGCGCCATATGCCACGTCATCGATCCATGGCTCTACCCTTCTGTGGCTGTAGCTATGCCGACGGCATAGCCGTAGGCATAGATTTCTAATATTTTTTCCATATTTTATTTATTTTCTCTTTTTCCTTTTTATTTTTTTCCCAAAATAATTAGATTAACTTAAATGTGCCTTATATATATATATATATATATATATATATATATATATATCGATTGCCCCCTCACGGGCGTCGCTTCCGTCGTGTTACGGAAAGGGGAGACGGGACGGGGTACCTGGGGGGTAGCAATGCCGCCAGGTGTTGCGCTGGGCCCTCCTACGGTTGTGGAAGCGTGGTGGCAGGCGCAGGCACCCGGCACGCGGCTCCGGGGTGTGCCCCTTCCCTCACGGGCGTCGCTGCCGCCGTGTCCCGGAGGGGGGAAACGGCAACGTCGGGCCGACATGGAGGGAATCTTGGGGTGGGTTGGGTCGGGACTGTGTTGGGGGTGTAGCTACGGGCTGGGCTATGACAACCAGGTGAAAAGGTCCACCGGTCAAACCCCGTGCGGTGAAAGCCAAAGGACTAGACCCGGCGGTCGTCTGTGTCAGGGTTAGATGGGACGGTGTACCTGGGGGGTAGCAATGCCGCGAGGTGTCGCAGTGGGCCCTCCTACGATTGTGGAAGCGTAGTGGCAGGCTCAGGCACCCGACACGCGGCTCCGGGGTGTGCCCCCCTCACGGGCGTTGCTGCCACCGTGTCACGGAGAGGGAAACGGCCACGTCGGGCCGAAACGGAGGGAATCTTGGGGTGGGTTGGGCCGGGACGGTGTTGGGGGGTCTAGTTATGGGCTGGGCTATGAAAACCAAGTGAAAAGGTCCACCGGTCAAACCCCGTCCGGCGAAAGTCAAAGGGCTAGACCCAGCGGTCGTCTTTGTCAGGGTTAGACGGGATAGGGTACCTGGGGGTAGCAATGCCGCTAGGCGTTGCGGTGGGCCCTCCTACGGTTGTGGAAGCATGGTGGCAGGCGCAGGCACCCGACACGCGGCTCAGGGGAGTGCCCCCCCTCACGGTTGAGGTCCCGGTGCGACGCTCCGGTGCCATTGCTACCCCCAGGGCCCCCGTCCCCCCATGGCCCTCAATGCCACCGAAGCGTCGCACCGGGCCCTCATACATGCGGGGTGGTGTGGTAGCATGTCCGAAGAGGCGGGACGCGTCTCCGGGGCGTGGTCCCCCCTCACGGACGGCGATGACACGGTAGTAGACGTTCTGCGGTAACGATGCGGCGTCAATATTACTAAATACTTGGAGCGCGATAAAATCATGAGTTTTTTTGCATGACGTGGGCACATGTGCTATAGGAACGATGGTATTTTTTCATAATTTTTGATGATGGAGAAGTATCCGAAAAATTCCCTCTACGCGGATTGCCCTCCGCGCGTCTACGGCTGTGGCCGGCGGCCTCCGGGGGCTAGCATGCCCCCAAATCTTGCGCCGGCGGCCTCTCACTAGTCTGGAAGTGTTGTGGCGGTTGCAAACGCCCGGCACGCGTGTCCGGGGTGTGCCCCCCTCACGGACGGCGCTGCCGCCGGCACCTGGAGGGGTGAAACGGATGCGTGGGGTCTACACGGAGGGGATCTTGCTGTGGGTCTGCCCCGGATGTTGCTCCAAAGTGTTCCTATGGGCTGACCTAACACAACCGGGTGGGGAGGTCCACTGGTCAAAGCCCGTCCGTGCAAAGTCAAAGGGGTAGATCCCGTGGTCAAA
The DNA here is from genome assembly GCA_034509565.1 of Triticum monococcum. Lineage (NCBI taxonomy): Eukaryota > Viridiplantae > Streptophyta > Magnoliopsida > Poales > Poaceae > Triticum > Triticum monococcum. The sequence goes on from CM067842.1 coordinate 37,410,297, forward strand.
CGCTACAGGGTTAGGCGGGACGGAGGCACTGGGGGGTAGCAATGCCACTGGAACGTCGCACCGGGCCCTCATACATGCGGGGTGGTCTGGTAGCATGTCCGAAGAGGCGGGACGCGTCTCCGGGGCGTGGCCCCCCTCACGGACGGCGATGACACGGTAGTAGACGTTCTGCGGTAACGATGCGGCGTCAATATTACTAAATACTCGGAGCGCGATAAAATCATGATTTTTTTTGCACGACGTGGGCACATGTGCTATAGGAACGATGGTATTTTTTCATAATTTTTGGTGATGGAGAAGTATCCGAAAAATTCCCTCTACGCGGATTGCCCTCCGCGCGTCTACGGCTGTGGCCGGCGGCCTCCGGGGGCTAGCATGCCGCCAAATCTTGCGCCGGCGGCCTCTCACAAGTCTGGAAGTGTTGTGGCGGTTGCAAACGCCCGGCACGCGTGTCCGGGGTGTGCCCCCCTCACGGACGGCGCTGCCGCCGGCACCTGGAGGGGGGAAACGGACGTGTGGGGTCTACACGGAGGGGATCTTGCTGTGGGTCTGCCCCGGATGTTGCTCCAAAGTGTTCCTATGGGCTGACCTAACAAAACCGGGTGGGGAGGTCCACTGGTCAAAGCCCGTCCGTGCAAAGTCAAAGGGGTAGATCCAGTGGTCAAACGCTACAGGGTTAGGCGGGACGGGGGCACTTGGGGGGTAGCAATGCCACCGGAGCGTCGCACCGGGCCCTCATACATGCGGGGTGGTGTGGTGGCATGTCCGAAGAGGCGGGACGCGTCTCCGGGGCGTGTCCCCCCCCCTCACGGACGGTGATGACACGGTAGTAGACGTTCTGCGGTAACAATGCAGCGTCAATATTACTAAATACTCGGGGCGCGATAAAATCATGATTTTTTTGCACGACGTGGGCACATGTGCTATAGGAACGATGGTATTTTTTCATAATTTTTGGTGATGGAGAAGTATCCGAAAAATTCCCTCTACGCGGATTGCCCTCCGCGCGTCTACGGCTGTGGCCGGCGGCCTCCGGGGGCTAGCATGCCGCCAAATCTTGCGCCGGCGGCCTCTCACAAGTCTGGAAGTGTTGTGGCGGTTGCAAACGCCCGACACGCGTGTCCGGGGTGTGCCCCCCTCACGGACGGCGCTGCCACCGGCACCTGGAGGGGGGAAACGGACGCGTGGGGTCTACACGGAGGGGATCTTGCTGTGGGTCTGCCCCGGATGTTGCTCCAAAGTGTTCCTATGGGCTGACCTAACACAACCGGGTGGGGAGGTCCACTGGTCAAAGCCCGTCCGTGCAAAGTCAAAGGGGTAGATCCCGTGGTCAAACGCTACAGGGTTAGGCGGGACGGGGGCACTGGGGGGTAGCAATGCCACCGGAGCGTCGCACCGGGCCCTCATACATGCGGGGTGGTGTGGTGGCATGTCCGAAGAGGCGGGACGCGTCTCCGAGGCGTGGCCCCCCCTCACGGACGGCGATGACACGGTAGTAGACGTTCTGCGGTAACAATGCAGCGTCAATATTACTAAATACTCGGAGCGCGATAAAATCATGATTTTTTTGCATGACATGGGCACATGTGCTATAGGAACGATGGTATTTTTTCATAATTTTTGGTGATGGAGAAGTATCCGAAAAATTCCCTCTACGCGGATTGCCCTCCGCGCGTCTACGGCTGTGGCCGGCGGCCTCCGGGGGCTAGCATGCCGCCAAATCTTGCGCCGGCGGCCTCTCACAAGTCTGGAAGTGTTGTCGCAGTTGCAAACGCCCGACACGCGTGTCCGGGGTGTGCCCCCCTCACGGACGGCGCTGCCGCCGGCACCTGGAGGGGGGAAACGGACGCGTGGGGTCTACACAGAGGGGATCTTGCTGTGGGTCTGCCCCGGATGTTGCTCCAAAGTGTTCCTATGGGCTGGCCTAGCACAACCGGGTGGGGAGGTCCACTGGTCAAAGCCTGTCCGTGCAAAGTCAAAGGGGTAGATCCCGTGGTCAAACGCTACAGGGTTAGGCGGGACGGGGGCACTGGGGGGGGGGGGGGGGGGAGGGGTAGCAATGCCACCGGAGCGTCGCACCGGGGCCTCATACATGCAGGGTGGTGTGGTGGCATGTCCGAAGAGGCGGGACGCGTCTCCGGGGCGTGGCCCCCCCTCACGGACGGCGATGACACGGTAGTAGACGTTCTGCGGTAACGATGCGGCGTCAATATTACTAAATACTCGGAGCGCGATAAAATCATGATTTTTTTGCACCGTAATTGTCCATTTTCTTAGCACAAGTCTAATGAATACCGGAGCTCACAAATATGCCGTAATAAAAAATTAAAAAATATGCCGTAATAAAAAATATGCAAAGTACCTATGCCGACGGCTTAGCCGTCGGCATAGATTGACACGTGGCATGTCCATCTATGCTGACGGCTAGGCTGACCTTATCCACAGCCGCACCACCCCCTCCACTCATTCTTCCTCCCCGAACTGTCTCCCCCCCGCCCGACCCCGATCCCCACCCGCGCCGCCACGCCGCCCCCTCCCCCAACTGCAGCGCTGCCCCGCCCCCATCCCCCACCGCCGCCACGCCGCCCCTCACTGCCCGCGCCGCCCCCATCCCCTCCCCCACCACCGCCGCACCGCCCCCACTGCCTGCGCCGCCCCCATCCCTGTTGGGGAACGTAGCAGAAATTCAAAATTTTCCTACGTGTCACCAAGATCTATCTATGGAGAGACTAGCAACGAGGGGAAGGAGAGTGCATCTACATACCCTTGTAGATCGCTAAGCGGAAGCGTTCAAGAGAACGGGGTTGATGGAGTCGTACTCGTCGTGATTCAAATCACCGATGATCCTAGTGCCGAACGGACGGCACCTCCACGTTCAACACACGTACAGCCCGACGATGTCTCCCACGCCTTGATCCAGCAAGGAGAGAGGGAGAGGTTGAGGAAGACTCCATCCAGCAGCAGCACAACGGCGTGGTGGTGATGGAGGAGCGTGGCAATCCTGCAGGGCCTCGCCAAGTACTGCAGAAGAGGAGGAAGAGAGGTATGCAGGGCTGCACCAACAAGAGATTGAATCGCGTGTCTTTTGGGCAGCCCTAGGCCTCATATATATAGGGAAGGGGAGGGGCTGCGCCCCCTCTAGGGTTCCCACCCTAGGGGGGGCGGCAGCCCTAGATGGGGATCAAAGGTGGCGGCCAAGAGGGGGAGAGGAGAGGGAGGCGCACCAATATGGGCCCTAAGGCCCATATCCTCTATGGTTTGCCCCTTTTCCACCTCTTAGGCGCCATGTGCCCTTATGGGAGGCGCACCAACCCACTAAGGGGCTGGTCCCTCACCACTCTTGGCCCATGCAAACCTCCGGGGCAGGTGGCCCCACTTGGTGGACCCCTGGGACCCTCCCGGTGGTCCCGATACGTTACCGATAAACCCCGAAACTCTTCCGGTGTCCAAAACAAGACTTCCCATATATAAACCTTTACCTCCGGACCATTCCGGAACTCCTCGTGACGTCCGGGATCTCATCCGGGACTCCGAACAACATTCGGTAACCACATACAAACTTCCTTTATAACCCTAGCGTCATCGAACCTTAAGTGTGTAGACCCTACGGGTTTGGGAGACATGCAGACATGACCGAGACGTTCTCCTGTCAATAACCAACGGCGGGATCTGGATACCCATGTTGGATCCCACATGTTCCACGATGATCTCATCGGATGAACCACGATGTCAAGGACTTAATCAATCCCGTATGCAATTCCCTTTGTCTGGCGGTATTGTACTTGCCCGAGATTCGATCGTCGGTATCCCGTTACCTTGTTCAATCTCGTTACCGGCAAGTCTCTTTACTCATTCCGTAATGCATCATCCCGTGATCAACTCCTTGGTCACATTGTGATGATGTCCTACCGAGTGGGCCTAGAGATACCTCTCCGTCACACAGAGTGACAAATCCCAGTCTTGATTCATGCCAACCCAACAGACACTTTCGGAGATACCCGTAGTGCACCTTTATAGCCACCCAGTTATGTTGTGACGTTTGGCACACCCAAAGTATTCCTACGGTATCCGGGAGTTGCACAATCTCATGGTCTAAGGAAATGATACTTGACATTAGAAAAGCTTTAGCATACGAACCACACGATCTTGTGCTATGCTTAGGATTGGGTCTTGTCCATCACATCATTCTCCTAATGATGTGATCCCGTTATCAACGACATCCAATGTCCATGGTCAGGAAACCGTAACCATCTATTGATCAACGAGCTAGTCAACTAGAGGCTTACTAGGGACATGGTGTTGTCTATGTATCCACACATGTATCTGAGTTTCCTATCAATACAATTATAGCATGGATAATAAACGATTATCATGAACAAGGAAATATAATAATAACTAATTTATTATTGCCTCTAGGGCATATTTCCAACAGTCTCCCACTTGCACTAGAGTCAATAATTGAAGGAAATATGCCCTAGAGGCAATAATAAAGTTATTATTTATTTCCTTATAACATGATAAATGTTTATTATTCATTCTAGAATTGTATTAACCGGAAACATAATACATGTGTGAATACATAGACAAACTTAGTGTCACTAGTATGCCTCTACTTGACTAGCTCGTTAATCAAAGATGGTTATGTTTCCTAACCATAAACAAAGTGTTGTTATTTGATTAACGAGGTCACATCATTAGTTGAATGATCTGATTGACATGACCCATTTCATTAGCTTAGCACCCGATCGTTTAGTATGTTGCTATTGCTTTCTTCATGACTTATACATGTTCCTATGACTATGAGATTATGCAACTCCCGTTTGCCGGAGGAACACTTTGGGTGCTACCAAACGTCACAACGTAACTAGGTGATTATAAAGGAGTACTACAGGTGTCTCCAATGGTAGATGTTGGGTTGGCATATTTCGAGATTAGAATTTGTCACTCCGATTGTCGGAGAGGTATCTCTGGGCCCTCTCGGTAATACACATCACATAAACCTTGCAAGCATTATAACTAAGATGTTAGTTGTGAGATGATGTATTACGGGACGAGTAAAGAGACTTGCCAGTAACTAGATTGAACTAGGTATTGGATACCGACGGTCGAATCTCGGGCAAGTAACATACCGATGACAAAGGGAACAACGTATGTTGTTATGCGGTCTGACCGATAAAGATCTTCGTAGAATATGTAGGAGCCAATATGGGCATCCAGGTCCCGCTATTGGTTATTGACCGGAGACGTGTCTCGGTCATGTCTACATTGTTCTCGAACCGTAGGGTCCGCACGCTTAACGTTACGATGACAGTTATTATGAGTTTAAGCACTTTGATGTACCGAAGGTTGTTCGGAGTCCCGGATGTGATCACGGACATGACGAGGAGTCTCGAAATGGTCGAGACGTAAAGATTGATATATTGGAAGCCTATGATTGGACATCGGAAGTGTTCCGGGTGAAATCGGGATTTTACCGGAATACCGGGAGGGTTACCAGAACCCCCCGGGAGCTAGATGGGCCATAATGGGCCTTAGTGGAAAAGAGAAGGGGCTGCCCTAGATGGGCTGCGCGCCTCCCCCTTTCCCTAGTCCTATTAGGACTAGGAAAGGGTGGCCGGCCACTTCCACCTCTTTTCCCCTCTGAGGAATCCTAGTTGGACTAGCATTGGAGGGGGAATCCTACTCCCAGTGGGAGTAGGTCTCTCCTGCGCCTCCCCCCTTGGCCGGCCAGCCCCTCCCCCTTGGATCTTTTATATACGGGGGTAGGGGGCACCTCTAGACACACAAGTTGATCCTTGGTGATCGTTCCTTAGCCGTGTGCGGTGCCCCCTGCCACCAAATTCCACCTCGATCATATTGTTGCAGTGCTTAGGCGAAGCCCTGCGACAGTAGAACATCAAGATCGTCACCACGCTGTCGTGCTGGCGGAACTCCTCCCCGAAGCTTTGCTGGATCGGAGCCCGGGGATCGTCATCGAGCTGAACGTGTGCTAAGAACTCGGAGGTGCCGGAGTAACGGTGCTTGGATCGGTCGGATCGGGAAGAAGACGTACGACTACTTCCTCCACGTTGTGTCAACGCTTCCGTTGCGATCTACAAGGGTACGTAGATCAGACTCTCCCCCTCGTTGCTATGCATCACCATGATCTTGCGTGTGCGTAGGAAAATTTTGAAATTACTACGTTCCCCAACAGTGGCATCCGAGCCTAGGTTTTATGGTTTGATGTTATTTGCACGAGTAGAACACAAGTGAGTTGTGGGCGATACAAGTCATACTGCCTACCAGCATGTCATACTTTGGTTCGGCGGTATTGTTGGACGAGACGACCCGGACCAACCTTACGCGTACGCTTACGCGAGACCGGTTCCCTCGACGTGCTTTGCACATAGATGGCTTGCGGGCGACTGTCTCTCCAACTTTAGTTGAACCAAGTATGGCTACGCCCGGTCCTTGAGAAGGTTAAAACGGAGTCTATTTGACAAACTATCGTTGTGGTTTTGATGCGTAGGTGAGTTGAGTTCTTGCTTAAGCCCGTAGCAGCCACGTAAAACTTGCAACAACAAAGTAGAGGACGTCTAACTTGTTTTTGCAGGGCATGTTGTGATGTGATATGGTCAAGGCATGATGCTAAATTTTATTGTATGAAATGATCATGTTTTCTAACCAAGTTATCGGCAACTGGCAGGAGCCATATGGTTGTCGCTTTATTGTCTGCAATGCAATCGCGATGTAATGCTTTACTTTATTACTAAGCGGTAGTGATAGTCGTGGAAGCATAAGATTGGCGAGACGACAACGATGCTACGATGGAGATCAAGGTGTCGCACCGGTGACGATGGTGATCATGACGGTGCTTCGGAGATGGAGATCACAAGCACAAGATGATGATGGCCATATCATATCACTTATATTGATTGCATGTGATGTTTATCATTTTATGCATCTTATCTTGCTTTGATTGACGGTAGCATTATAAGATGATCTCTCACTAAATTATCAAGAAGTGTTCTCCCTGAGTATGCACCGTTGCCAAAGTTCGTCGTGCCCAGACACCACGTGATGATCGGGTGTGATAAGCTCTACGTCCATCTACAATGGGTGCAAGCCAGTTTTGCACACGCAGAATACTCAGGTTAAACTTGACGAGCCTAGCATATGCAGATATGGCCTCGGAACACGGAGACCGAAAGGTCGAGCGTGAATCATATAGTAGATATGATCAACATAACGATGTTCACCATTGAAAACTACTCCATCTCACGTGATGATCGGTTATGGTTTAGTTGATTTGGATCACGTGATCACTTAGAGGATTAGAGGGATGTCTATCTAAGTGGGAGTTCTTAAGTAATATGATTAATTGAACTTTAATTTATCATGAACTTAGTCCTGGTAGTATTAGCATATCTATGTTGAAGATCAATAGCTCGCGTTGTTGCTTTCATATGTTTATTTTGATATGTTCCTAGAGAAAATTGTGTTGAAAGATGTTAGTAGCAATGATACGGATTGGATCCGTGATCTGAGGTTTATCCTCATTGCTGCACAGAAAAATTATGTCCTTGATGCACCGCTAGGTGACAGACCTATTGCAGGAGCAGATGCAGACGTTATGAACGTTTGGCTAGCTCAATATGATGACTACTTGATAGTTTAGTGCACCATGCTTAATGGCTTAGAATCGGGACTTCAAAGACATTTTGAACGTCATGGACCATATGAGATGTTCCAGGAGTTGAAGTTAATATTTCAAGCAAATACCCGAGTTGAGAGATATGAAGTCTCCAACAAGTTCTATAGCTAAAAGATGGAGGAGAATCACTCAACTAGTGAGCATGTGCTCAGATTGTCTGGGTACTACAATCGCTTGAATCAAGTGGGAGTTAATCTTCCAGATAAGATAGCGATTGACAGAATTCTCTAGGCACCATCACCAAGTTAGTAGAACTTCGTGATGAACTATGATATGCAAGGGATAACAGAAACGATTCCCAACCTCTTCGTGATGCTAAAATCGATGAAGGTAGAAATCAAGAAAAACATCAAGTGTTGATGGTTGACAAGACCACTAGTTTGAAGAAAAGGGCAAAAGGGAAGAAGGGGAACTTCAAGAAGAACGGCAAGCAAGTTGCTGCTCAAGTGAAGAAGCCCAAGTCTGGTCCTAAGCCTGAGACTAAGTGCTTCTACTGCAAAGGGACTGGTCACTGGAAGCGGAACTGCCCCAAGTATTTGGCGGATAAGAAGGATGGCAAAGTGAACAAAAGTATATTTGATATACATGTTATTGATGTGTGCTTTACTAGTGTTTATAGCAACCCCTCAGTATTTGATATTGGTTCAGTTGCTAAGAGTAGTAACTCGAAACAGGAGTTGCAGAATAAACAGAGACTAGTTAAGGGTGAAGTGACGATGTGTGTTGGAAGTAGTTCCAAGATTGATATGATCATCATCGCACACTCCCCTATACTTTCGGGATTAGTGTTGAACTTAAATAAGTGTTATTTGGTTTTTGCGTTGAGCATGAATATGATTTGATCATGTTTATTGCAATACGGTTACTCATTAAAGTCAGAGAATAATTGTTGTTCTGTTTACATGAATAAAACCTTCGATGGTCATACACCCAATGAAACAAGTTCGTTGGATCTCGATCATAGTGATACACATATTCATAATATTGAAACCAAAAGATGCAAAGTTAATAATGATAGTGCAACTTATTTGTGGCACTGCCGTTTAGGTCATATTGGTATAAAGCGCATGAAGAAACTCCATGCTGATGGGCTTTCGGAATCACTTGATGCTTGCGAACCATGCCTTTTGGGCAAGGTGACTAAAACGCCGTTCTCCAGAACAATGGAGCAAGCAACAGATTTGTTGGAAATCATACATACTAATGTATGTGGTCCGATGAATATTTAAGGCTTGCAGCGGGTATCATTATTTTCTGACCTTCACAGATGATTTGAGCACATATGGGTATATCTACTTAATGAAATAGAAGTCTGATACATTTGAAAATTTCATATAATTTCAGAGTGAAGTGGAAAATCATCGTAACAAGAAAATAAAGTTTCTACGATCTGATCGTGGAAAAGAGTATTTGAGTTACAAGTTTGGTGTTCAGTTAAAACAATGTGAAATAGTTTCACTACTCACGCCACCTGGAACACCACAGCATAATGGTGTGTCCGAACGTCATAACCGTACTTTATTGGATATAGTGCAATCTATGATGTTTCTTACCGATTTACCACTATCGTTTTTGGGGTCATGCATTAGAGACAGCTGCATTCACGTTAAAAAAAGGGGCACCATCTATATCCGTCGAGACGACGCCTTATGAACTATGGTTTGGCAAGAAACCAAAGTTGTCGTTTCTTGAAGTTTGGGGTTGCGATGCTTATGAGAAAAAGTTTCATCCTGATAAGCTTAAACCCAAATCGGAGAAATATGTCTTCATAGGATACCCAAAGGAGACTGTTGGGTACACCTTCTATCACAGATCCTAAGGCAAGACATTCGTTGCTTATAATGGATCCTTTCTAGAGAAGGAGTTTCTCTTGAAAGAAGTAAGTGGGAGGAAAGTAGAAAACTTGATAAGGTAATTGTACCTTCTACCTTATTGGAAAGTAGTTCATCACAAAAATCTGTTCTTGTGACTACTACACCAATTAGTGAGGAAGCTAATGATGATGATCATGTAACTTCTGATCAAGTTACTACCGAATCTCATAGGTAAACCAGAGTGAGATCCGCACCAGAGTGGTACGGTAATCCTGTTCTGGAGGTCATGTTACTTGACCATGACGAACCTATGAACTATGAGGAAGCGATGATGAGCCCAGATTCCGCGAAATGGTTTGAGGCCATGAAATCTGAGATATGATCCATGTATGAGAACAAAGTTTGGACTTTGGTTGACTTGCCCGATGATCGGCAAGCAATTGAGAATAAATGGATCTTCAAGAGGAAGACGGACGCTGATAGTAGTGTTACTATCTACAAAGCTAGAATTGTCGCAAAAGGTTTTCGACAAGTTCAAGGTGTTGACTACGATGAGAGCTTCTCACTCGTATCTATGCTTGAGTCTGTCCGAATCATGTTAGTAATTGCCGCATTTTATGAAATCTGGCAAATGGATAAACAAAACTGCATTCCTTAATGGATTTATTAAAGAAGAGTTGTATATGATGCAACAGAAGGTTTTGTCAATCCGAAAGGTGCTAACAAAATGTGCAAGCTCCAGCGATCCATCTATGGACTGGTGCAAGCATCTCGGAGTTGGAATATACGCTTTGATGAGTTGATCAAAGCATATAGTTTTATACAGACTTGCGGTGAAGCTTGTATTTACAAGAAAGTGAGTGGGAGCACTACAACATTTCTGATAAGTATATGTGAATGACATATTGTTGATCGGAAATAATGTAGAATTATTCTGTAAAGCATAAAGGAGTGTTTGAAAGGAGTTTTTCAAAGAAAGACTTCGGTGAAGCTGCTTACATATTGAGCTTCAAGATCTATAGAGATAGATCAAGACGCTTGATAAGTTTTTTCAATGAGTACATACCTTGACAAGATTTTGAAGTAGTTCAAAATGGAGAAGTCAAAGAAAGAGTTCTTGCATGTATTATAAGGTGTGAAGTTGAGTAAGACTCAAAGCCCGACCACGACAGAAGATAGAAAGAGAATGAAAGTCATTCCCTATGCCTTGGCCATAGGTTCTATAAAGTATGTCATGCTGTATACCAGATCTATTGTATACCCTGCACTGATTTGGCAAGGGAGTACAATAGTGATCTAGGAGTAGATCACTGGACAGCGGTCAGAATTATCCTTAGTAAAATAAGGATATGTTTCTCGATTATGGACGTGATAAAAAGGTTCGTCGTAAAGTGTTATGCCGATGCAAGTTTTGACACTAATCTAGATGACTCTAAGTCTCGGTCTAGATACATATTGAAAGTGGGAGCAATTAGCTAGAGTAGCTCCATGCAGAGCATTGTTGACATAGAAATTTGCAAAATACATGTGGATCTGAATGTGGCAGACCCGTTGACTAAGATTCTCTCACAAGCAAAACATGATCACACCTTAGTACTCTTTGGGTGTTAATCACATAGCGATGTGAACTAGATTACTGAATCTAGTAAACCCTTTGGGTATTGGTCACATGGCGATGTGAACTATGGATGTTAATCACATGATGATGTGAACTATCGATGTTAATCACATGGTGATGTGATCTAGATTATTGATTCTAGTGCAAGTGGGAGACAGAAGGAAATATGCCCTAGAGGCAATAATAAAGTTATTATTTATTTCCTTATAACATGATAAATGTTTATTATTCATGCTAGAATTGTATTAACCGGAAACATAATACATGTGTGAATACATAGACAAACTTAGTGTCACTAGTATGCCTCTACTTGACTAGCTCGTTAATCAAAGATGGTTATGTTTCCTAACCATAAACAAAGTGTTGTTATTTGATTAACGAGGTCACATCATTAGTTGAATGATCTGATTGACATGACCCATTTCATTAGCTTAGCACCCGATCGTTTAGTATGTTGCTATTGCTTTCTTCATGACTTATACATGTTCCTATGACTATGAGATTATGCAACTCCCGTTTGCCGGAGGAACACTTTGGGTGCTACCAAACGTCACAACGTAACTGGGTGATTATAAAGGAGTACTTCAGGTGTCTCCAATGGTAGATGTTGGGTTGGCGTATTTCGAGATTAGAATTTGTCACTCCGATTGTCGGAGAGGTATCTTTGGGCCCTCTCGGTAATACACATCACATAAGCCTTGCAAGCATTATAACTAAGATGTTAGTTGTGAGATGATGTATTACGGAACGAGTAAAGAGACTTGCCAGTAACGAGATTGAACTAGGTATTGGATACCGACGATCGAATCTCGGGCAAGTAACATACCGATGACAAAGGGAACAACGTATGTTGTTAAGCGGTCTGACCGATAAAGATCTTCGTAGAATATGTAGGAGCCAATATGGGCATCCAGGTCCCGCTATTGGTTATTGACCGGAGACGTGTCTCGGTCATGTCTACATTGTTCTCGAACCGTAGGGTCCGCACGCTTAACGTTACGATGACAGTTATTATGAGTTTATGCATTTTGATGTACCGAAGGTTGTTCGGAGTCCCGGATGTGATCACGGACATGACGAGGAGTCTCGAAATGGTCGAGACGTAAAGATTGATATATTGGAAGCCTATGATTGGACATCGGAAGTGTTCCGGGTGAAATCGGGATTTTACCGGAATACCGGGAGGGTTACCGGAACCCCCCGGGAGCTAGATGGGCCATAATGGGCCTTAGTGGAAAAGAGAAGGGGCTGCCCTAGATGGGCTGCGCGCCTCCCCCTTCCCCTAGTCCTATTAGGACTAGGAAAGGGTGGCCGGCCACCTCCTCCTCTTTTCCCCTCCGAGGAATCCTAGTTGGACTAGGATTGGAGGGGGAATCCTACTCCCAGTGGGAGTAGGACTCTCCTGCGCCTCCCCCCTTGGCCGGCCAGCCCCTCCCCCTTGGATCCTTTATATACGGGGGCAGGGGGCACCTCTAGACACACAAGTTGATCCTTGGTGATCGTTCCTTAGCCGTGTGCGGTGCCCCCTGCCACCAAATTCCACCTCGATCATATTGTTGCAGTGCTTAGGCGAAGCCCTGCGACAGTAGAACATCAAGATCGTCACCACGCCGTCGTGCTGGCGGAACTCCTCCCCGAAGCTTTGCTGGATCGGAGCCCGGGGATCGTCATCGAGCTGAACGTGTGCTAAGAACTCGGAGGTGCCGGAGTAACGGTGCTTGGATCGGTCGGATCGGGAAGAAGACGTACGACTACTTCCTCCATGTTGTGTCAACGCTTTCGTTGCGATCTATAAGGGTACGTAGATCAGACTCTCCCCCTCGTTGCTATGCATCACCATGATCTTGCGTGTGCGTAGGAAAATTTTGAAATTACTACGTTCCCCAACAATAATCTAGTTCACATCGCCATGTGATTAACATTCACAGGTCACATCACCATGTGACCAACATCCAAAGAGTTTACTAGAGTCAATAATCTAGTTCACATCACTATGTGATTAACACTCAATGAGTTCTGGGTTTGATCATGTTATGCTTGTGAGAGAGGTTATAGTCAACGGGTCTGAACCTTTCAGATCCGTGTGTGCTTTACAAATCTCTATGTCATCTCCTGGATGCAGCTACCACGTTCTATTTGGAGCTATTCCAAATAACTGTTCTACTATACGAATCCAGTTTACTACTCAGAATAATCTGGATTAGTGTCAAAGTTTGCACCGGCGTAATCCTTTACGATGAACTCTTTTACCACCTCCATAATCGAGAAAATTCCTTAGTCCACTAGTTACTAAGGATAACTTTGACTGCTGTCCTGTGATCCATTCTTGGATCACTCTTGTACCCCTTGACTGACTCATGGCAAGGCACATTTCAGGTGCGGTACACAACATAGCGTACTATAGAGCCTATGTCTTAAGCATAGGGGACGACCTTCGTCCTTTCTCTCTATTCTGCCATGGTCGAGCTTTAAGTCTTAACTTCATACCTTACAACTCAGGCAAGAACTCCTTCTTTGACTGGTCCATCTTGAACACCTTCAAGATCATGTCAAGGTATGTGCTCATTTGAAAGTACCATTAAGCGTTTTGATCTATCCTTATAGATTTTGATGCTCAATGTTCAAGTAGCTTAATCCAGGCTTTCCATTGAAAAACACTTTCCAAATAACCCTATATGCTTTCCAGAAATTCTACGTCATTTTTGATCTATGATATGTCAACAACATATACTCATCAGAAATTCTATAGTGCTCCCACTTACTTCTTTGGAAATACAAGTTTCTCATAAACTTTGTATACACCCAAAATCTTTGATCATCTATCAAAGCATACATTCCAACTCCGAGATGCTTACTCCAGTCCTTAGAAGGATTGCTGGAGCTTTGCATACTTATTAGCATCTTTCAGGATTGACAAAACCTTCCGGTTGTATTACATACAACCTTTCCTCAAGAAAAATCGTCGAGGAAACAATGTTTTGACATCCTATCTACAAGATTTCATAAATAATGCAGTAATCGCTAATATAATTCAAACAGACTCTTAGCATCGCTACGAGTGAGAAAGTCTCACCGTAGTCAACTCCTTGAACTTGTCGGTAAACTTCTTAACGACAAGTCGAGCTTTCTTAATGGTGACATTTACCATCATTGTCCGTCTTCCTTTTAAAATCCATCTGTACTCAACAGCCTTACGACCATCAAGTAGTTCTTCCAAAGTCTACACTTTGTTTTCATACATGGATCCTCTCTCGGATTTTATGGCCTCGAGCCATTTATCGGAATCCGGGCCCACCATCGCTTCTCCATAGCTCGTAGGCTCATTGTTGTCTAGCAACATGACTTCTAAGACAGGATTACGTACCACTCTGAAGTAGTACGCATCCTTGTCATCCTACGAGGTTTGATAGTGACTTGATCTGAAGTTTCATGATCACCATCATAAGCTTCCACTTCAATTGGTGTAGGTGCCACAGGAACAACTCTTTGTGCCCTGCTATACACTAGTTGAAGTGACGGTTGAATAACCTCATCAAGTCTCCACCATCCTCCCACTCAATTCTTTCGAGAGAAACTTTTCCTCGAGAAAGGACCCAATTCTAGTAACAATCCCTTATTGCTTTCGGATCTGAGACAGGAGGTATACCCAACTGTTTTGGGTGTCCTATGAAGATGCATTTATCCGCTTTGGGTTCAAGCTTATCAGCCTGAAACTTTTTCACATAAGCGTCGCAGCCCCAAACTTTTAAGAAATGACAGCTTAGGTTTCTCTAAACCATAGTTCATACGGTGTCATCTCATCGGAATTACGTGGTGCCCTATTTAAAGTGAATGTGGCTGTCTCTTATGCCTAACCCATAAACTATTGTGGTAATTCGATAAGAGACATCATGGTATGCATCATATCCAATAGGGTGCAGTTATGATGTTCGGACACACTATCACACTATGGTGTTCCAGGCTGTATTAGTCGTGAAACAATTTCCACAATGTCTTAATTCTGTGCCAAACTCGTAATTCAGATATTCATCTCTATGATCATATCATAGATATTTTATCCTCTTGTCACGACGATCTTTCAACTTCACCCTGAAATTACTTGAACCTTTTCAATAATTCAGACTCGTGATTCATCAAGTAAATATACTCAACATCTACTCAAATCATCTGTGAAGTAAAAACATAACGATACCCACTACATGCCTCAGCACTCATTGGACTGCACACATCAAAATGTATTACTTCCAACAAGTTGCTTTCTAGTTCCATTTTACTGAAACCGAGGCTTTCAGTCATCGATATGACTTACGTGGCATTGCCATAAGTAGGTGGTACTATCATTACTATCTTATATCTTTTGGCATGAACATGTGTATCACTACGATCGAGATTCAATAAACCATTCATTTCAGGTGCAAGACCATTGAAGGTATTATTCAAATAAAAAGAGTAACCATTATTCTTCTTAAATGAATAACCGTATTGCGATAAACATAATCCAATCATGTCTATGCTCAACGCAAACACCAATCTCGATGGTAGAGAGAGCGTGCGATGCTTGATCATATCAACATTGAAACACTTCCAACACATATCATCAACTCACCTTTAGCTAGTCTCCGTTTATTCTGTAGCTTTTATTTCGAGTTACTAACACTTAGCAACCGAACCGGTATCTGATACCCTGGTGCTACTAGGAGTACTAGTAAAGTACACAATGTATATCCAATATACTTCTATCGACCTTGTCAGCCTTCTAATCTACCAAGTATCTAGGGTAATTCTGCTCCAGTGGCTGTTCCTCTTATTATAGAAGCACTTAGTCTCGGGTTTGGGTTCAACCTTGGGTCTCTTCACTAGAGCAGCAGCTGAATTGCCGTTTCATGAAGTATCCCTTCTTGCCCTTGCCCTTCTTGAAACTAGTGGTTTCACTAACCATCAACAATTGATGCTCCTTCTTGATTTCTACTTTCATGGTGTCAAACATCACGAATATCTCAAGGATCATCATATATGTCCCTGATATATTATAGTTCATCACGAAGCTCTAGCAGCTTGGTGGTAATGACTTCGGAGAACCATCACTATCTCATCTGGAAGATTAACTCCCACTTGATTCAAATGATTGTTGTACTCAGACAATCTGAGCACAAGCTCAACAATTGAGCTTTTCTCCCTTAGTTTCCAGATTAAGAAAATCGTCGGAGGTCTTATACCTCTTGACGTGGGCATGAGCCTGAAATCCCAATTTCAGCCCTCGAAACATCTCATATGTTTCACGACGTTTCAAAAACGTCTTCGGTGCCTTAACTCTAAACCGTTTAACTGAACTATCACGTAGTTATCAAAATGTGTATGTCAGATGTTCACAACATCCACAGACAACGTTCGAGGTTCAGCACACTGAGCGGTGCATTAAGGACATAAGCCTTCTACGAAGCAATGAGGACAATCCTCAGTTTACGGACCTAGTCCGCATAATTGCTACTATCAACTTTCAACTAATTTTTCTCTAGGAACATATCTAAATAGTAGAACTAAAGCGCGAGCTACGACATAATTTGCAAAATCCTTTTGACTATGTTCAGGATAATTAAGTTCATCTTATGAACTCCCACTCAGATAGACATCCCTCTAGTCATCTAAGTGATTACATGATCCGAGTCAACTAGGCCGTGTCCGATCATCACGTGAGACGGACTAGTCAACGTCGGTGAACATCTTCATGTTGATCGTATCTACCATACGACTCATGCTCGAACTTTCGGTCTTCTGTGTTCCGAGGCCATGTCTGTACATGCTAGGCTCGTCAAGTCAACCTAAGTGTTTGCATGTGTAAATCTGTCTTACACCCGTTGTATGTGAATGTTTGAATCAAACACCCGATCATCACGTGGTGCATTGAAACAACGAACTGTCGCAACGGTGCACAGTTAGGGGGAACACTTTCTTGAAATTTTAATGAGGGATCATCTTATTTACTACCGTCGTTCTAAGCAAATAAGATGTATAAACATGATAAACATCACATGCAATCAAATAGTGACATGATATGGCCATCATCACTTTGCTCCTTTTGATCTCCATCTTCGGGGCTCCATGATCATCATCGTCACCGGCATCACACCATGATCTCCATCATCGTGTCTTCATGAAGTTGTCTCGCCAACTATTACTTCTACTACTATGGCTAACGGTTAGCAATAAAGTAAAGTAATTACATGACGTTTATGTTGACACACAGGTCATAAATAAATTAAGACAACTCCTATGGCTCCTGCCGGTTGTCATACTCACCGACATGCAAGTCGTGATTCCTATTACAAGAACATGATCATCTCATACATCACATATATCATTCATCACATCCTTTGGCCATATCACATCACATAGCATACCCTGCAAAAACAAGTTAGACGTCCTCTAATTGTTGTTTGCATGTTTTACGTGGCTGCTATGGGTTTCTAGCAAGAACGTTTCTTACCTACGCAAAGACCACAACGTGATATGCCAATTGCTATTTACCCTTCATAAGGACCCTTTTCATCGAATCCGATCCGACTAAAGTGGGAGAGACAGACACCCGCCAGCCACCTTATGCAACTAGTGCATGTTTGTCGGTGGAACCGGTCTCACGTAAGCGTACGTGTAAGGTTGGTCCGGGCCGCTTCATCCCACAATGCCGCCGAATCAAGATTGGACTAGTAACGGTAAGCATATTGAACAAAATTGACGCCCACAAATACTTTGTGTTCTACTCGTGCATAGTAACTACGCATAGACCTAGCTCATGATGCCACTGTTGGGGAACGTAGCAGAAATTCAAAATTTTCCTACGTGTCACCAAGATCTATCTATGGAGAGACTAGCAACGAGGGGAAGGAGAGTGCATCTACATACCCTTGTAGATGGCTAAGCGGAAGCGTTCAAGAGAATGGGGTTGATGGAGTCGTACTCGTCATGATTCAAATCACCGATGATCCTAGTGCCGAACGGACGGCACCTCCGTGTTCAACACACGTACAGCCCGACGATGTCTCCCACGCCTTGATCCAGCAAGGAGAGAGGGAGAGGTTGAGGAAGACTCCATCCAGCAGCAGCACAACGGCGTGGTGGTGATGGAGGAGAGTGGCAATCCTGCAGGGCTTCGCCAAGTACTGCAGAAGAGGAGGAAGAGAGGTATGCAGGGCTGCACCAACAAGAGATTGAATCGCGTGTCTTTTGGGCATCCCTAGGCCTCATATATATAGGGAAGGGGAGGGGCTGCGCCCCCTCTAGGGTTCCCACCCCTAGGGGGGCGGCAGCCCTAGATGGGGATCAAAGGTGGCGGCCAAGAGGGGGAGAGGAGAGGGAGGCACACCAATATGGGCCCTAAGGCCCATATCCTCTAGGGTTTGCCCCTTTTCCACCTCTTAGGCGCCATGGGCCCTTATGGGAGGCGCACCAGCCCACTAAGGGGCTGGTCCCTCACCACTCTTGGCCCATGCAAACCTCCGGGGCAGGCGGCCCCACTTGGTGGACCCCCGGGACCCTCCCGGTGGTCCCGGTACGTTACCGATAAACCCCGAAACTCTTCCGGTGTCCAAAACAGGACTTCCCATATATAAATCTTTACCTCTAGACCATTCCGGAACTCCTCGTGATGTCCGGGATCTCATCCGGGACTCCGAACAACATTCGGTAACCACATACAAACTTCCTTTATAACCCTAGTGTCATCGAACCTTAAGTGTGTAGACCCTACGGGTTCGAGAGACATGCAGACATGACCGAGACGTTCTCCGGTCAATAACCAACAGCGGGATCTGGATACCCATGTTGGCTTCCACATGTTCCACGATGATCTCATCGGATGAACCACGATGTCAAGGACTTAATCAATCCTGTATGCAATTCCCTTTGTCTGGCGGTATTGTACTTGCCCGAGATTCGATCGTCGGTATCCCGATACCTTGTTCAATCTCATTACCGGCAAGTCTCTTTACTCGTTCCGTAACGCATCATCCCATGATCAACTCCTTGGTCACATTGTGCACATTATGATGATGTCCTACCGAGTGGGCCCAGAGATACCTCTCCGTCACACAGAGTGACAAATCCCAGTCTCGATTCGTGCCAACCCAACAGACACTTTCGGAGATACCCATAGTGCACCTTTATAGCCACCCAGTTACGTTGTGACGTTTGGCACACCCAAAGTATTCTTACGGTATCCGGGAGTTGCACAATCTCATGGTCTAAGGAAATGATACTTGACATTAGAAAAGCTTTAGCATACGAACCACACGATCTTGTGCTATGCTTAGGATTGGGTCTTGTCCATCACATCATTCTCCTAATGATGTGATCCCGTTATCAACAACATCCAATGTCCATGGTCAGGAAACCGTAACCATCTATTGATCAACGAGCTAGTCAACTAGAGGCTTACTAGGGACATGGTGTTGTCTATGTATCCACACATGTATCTGAGTTTCCTATCAATACAATTATAGCATGGATAATAAACGATTATCATGAACAAGGAAATATAATAATAACTAATTTATTATTGCCTCTAGGGCATATTTCCAACAATCCCCTCCCCCACCGCCGCCGCACCGCCCCAAGACCCGTCCCCGGCGGCCCGTCCCCGGCGGCCCATCCCCGGCTGCGGCCGCCTCGTCCGTCCCCGGCTGCGGCCCATCCCCGCCTCGTCCCCGGCTGCGGCCGCCTCGTCCCCGGCGGCCCCTCCGACACCACCTCCGCCACCACGTCCCCTGCCCCCTCGGTGAGCTCCCCCGTCATCCTGCCGCTCCCCCCGCTACTGCCGTTGCTCCCCTGCCACTGCTGTGCCGCTAGATGAATGGATGGACAGATAGTTAGATATGCAATTTTTTGTATGTTTTTTCTTCTTCTTGCTACTGTTTTTAGGTGGATGGATGTATGGATAAATTTTTCTTAGATGGATTCATGGATGTTGTTAGAATCATAGATGGTGGATGGATGGAATGTCGGTGAATTTTTTTAGAAACTTTGTTTGTCATATATTTAATGTTAGGTCATGTTGACGAATGTATGTTGGTAAAGTTAATGATAGATGAATGGATGGATGGATGTTGGACAAAATTTGACACTTGACTGAGATGTGATGATCTTGTTATTTTTTTGATACTCATAATGATCTTGATAAAATAATTGAAGACAAAATTTTGAGACTTACTAAGATGTGATGATCTTGCTAAAAAAATGATACTCATGATGATCTTGCTAAAAAATCATAATGATCTTGATAAAATAATTGAAGACAAAATTTTGAGACTTACTAAGATGTGATGATCTTGCTAAAAAAATGATACTCATGATGATCTTGCTAAAAAATCATAATGATTTGATAAAATAATTGAAGACAAAATTTTGAGACTTACTAAGATGTGATGATCTTGCTAAAAAAATGATACTCATGATGATCTTGCTAAAAAAATGGAAGAAAAAAGTTTGACAGTTTACTGAGATGTGATGATCTAAGTTGTTCTTTCGGTGGAATTTGCAGGCGTTGTGGTGTCGCATTTCATCAGAGTGACCGTTGTCTGACGCGTTGGTCCCCCTGAGCATCCCTCTACTGTTCGACTACTTCCTCTACAGCTGGGGGTGAGCTACAAGTCCATCTCCTCCATTTTTTCATATCACTAGATTTCATTCTCAAGTGAACTGAAGTAACCTAGGCGTCTCCCGTCCGAAAGGGTTGCATGGATAAATATGCATTCAATTGCATATTTATCACCGCAGCTCTTTCGGATTGTCCAGCGTTTTCCACGGACAGCCCGAGGATGTGTAGATTGGGTATGTTCTCCATGTTCTACCCCGTTCCGAGACAGGATTTCGGCGGCGCCTCCCCATTGTTCTCCGGAGCACATTCTCTCAGCTATTTGCCGAGACGTGTATCTGGAGAACTGCGGGGAAGTGCTGCCGAAATTTTGTCTCGGAACGGGGCAGAATGGAGAACGTACTCAATCTACACATCCTCGGGTGGGATTAGGACCCATCTTTACCTATTAGACATGTAGGTGGATTAAACGCGGTAGAAACTAAAAATTTGATGTGATTAATTTAAGTGAATCCTTAATTATGTTGTCTGGGTTGCAAAAAAGCAGAGGATGGTAGATAATCAGTGGATGTACAGTGGTTTTATCCGTCGGAATCGAGTAACATCAGAGTGGATTGCAAAAACCGATGTCTATTTGAAGGAGATATTCCGTCGCCCAATGAGAATTATCCCACCATGCCCCTGTGCGAGATGTGCCAGACGTCACCGTAGAAATCAGACGGACATGAGTGAGCACCTTCGCACGTACGGATATATGCCAAACTTTGACATGCCGCCGATAAACATAGCCGAGCAGGACCGTGGTACAGAGGAGGTGATGCGACAAAGCATCGATGGATATGAGGACGACGGGGTCAGGGACATGCTAGATGATGTCATTGTTGCAGAAACGGCAAATTCGACACCTTCAGAGAATGAACCGGAGGAGCCGGAGGCAACCGCAAAGGCCTTCTTGGAGGTCTTGGCCTCGTCGAAGAAACCTCTTTATGCGGGTGCGAAAATATCTCAGCTGGATGCCATCTCGCAACTGATTGCAGTCAAGGCTGAGTACGGCTGTAGCCAGAAATGCTTCGAAGCATTCCTAGGAGTATGGGCTAACAGCCTCCCTGAGGGTCATGAACTGCCGAAAAGCATGTACGATACAAAGAAAATCATGAAGGCACTCTCTATGGATTATGAGAAAATAGATGTTTCCCCGAAGAATTGCCTTTTGTTTAGGCACGAGTATGCGGATGACAAGTACTGTAGGAAGTGTGGTTCGTCTCGTTACATTGAGGTGGTCGGTGAGGATGGTGAGAAAAAGCAGCTAACCATCCCCGTTAAGGTTCTTCGGTATCTTGATTTTATAAAAAGACTGCAGCGCCTTTTCATCACGAAGGAGTCTGCCAAAATGATGAAGTGGCACAAGGAAGGTATAAGGTACAATCCAAAAAAAATCATACATCCATCGGGAGGGGAAGCATGGAAGTCATTCGATGAAGAATACCCCGAGGAAGCACCCGAGGCTGGGAATGTCAGAATAGCCATATCAGGTGATGGGTTGAATCCATATGGTATGTCGTCCAATCCATACAGCTGCTGGCCTGTGTTTGTAATTCCGCTCAATCTTCCTCCCGGTTCTTCCTCCCGGACCGAGAAAGAGGTTACAACAGTGATGATTCATATGGGTTCTAGCAGATGTACGTTTCAAGTATTTTTTTCTATAGTTTAGGAATATGCCTTTTTATGCATTTTTATTAATGTGTTTATTATCATGCCTTTTCCTTCATTTCATTAATTTACTAATTGTTTTTTTCTTTTCAATGCAGGTTCGTGGAACATGGGCAAGGGGAAGGCCGACGGCGTGGGTTTCCTATGCAAGGTCGTCGGCCTGCCTAGTCGGAGTGGTCGAGCACGTAATCCTCCCCCTCGGCTACTTGACGATACTCCTCACAGGGAGGTCGAGGGAGAGGTGCCCCTAGAGGAGGAGGGGGCGGGGGGAGAGCCTCTAGAGGACGAGGTGCTGGGGGGAGAGCCACTACAGGGGGTCGCGGCCAGAAACAACGCACCCTCACCGACTTAGGGGTGTTGTCTTCGAGGCCCTCCTCTAGTGAGGCACCCTCCTCTAGTGAGGTACACTCTAGGGAGGAGGAGGAGGAGGAGGAGGTGGAGGAGGAGGCAGGCGAGGAGGAGGAGGAGGAGGAGGAGGAGGAGGTTGGGGCGGAGGTTGGGGAGGGGGAGGCAGGCGAGGAGGAAGGTGGTGGCGGGGATGATGGTGGTGACGGAAAGGGGGTTGACACGAAGGGGTGACTGCGTGGCAACGCAAAGCTACCAAAGCAGGTTCCTGCTACTGAGGAGCAGAAGTGGCTCATTGAGTCCACGGGAAAAGAGTAAGTGGTTCATTATGTTGCTTGTCACATGCTTATTCTGGTTGTTATTTATTTTTCTTGTCACATGCTAATAGTTCATTCTTTTGCAGCAACTGGATATATTCTAAAGGGGTCTGTATGCCCAACGGCCTCATCACCGTCTTGCTGAAGTTATATTGGCCGAGGTTGTACTGTCCTGATCCAGTCAAGCAGCCGGACCGTCGGGTTTTGGCCACGAGCTGGGACCACTGGGAAGCGGCCCGCCACGCGGACCATGAGACCCATGCCAAGGCCGTGATCACTACTTTCTGGGTGAGTTCTCTTTAGAAGCGCAAGTCCATTCTAGTTTCATGAATGATTTAACTCATGGCTTCTCCCATTCTTGTTTCATGCATGATTGTAGAAATTCTATCGAGTTCTTCCGGAGCACAGGGCTAGAGCGGACCAGATCGTGCTGCGCCAATGCAAGAAGAAGGCCCGCCAGATGCAGTACGAGGTGCGCTATGTGGCCATCTCCACATACTACCACGACTATCTTGGTGTGAAGATGACCAAGGAAGAAGCGTGGAGGATGGGCATTACCTTGGAGAGGCCCGAGTTCTTGGCGGTAAGTATAAAAGATTTTTCATTATGCTTTCATTACCTTGTGGTACATTATGCTTTATGCTTTATGCTTCCATAACACCAATTTGGACACACCTACATAATAAAAGCATTTATTATGTAGGTGTGTCCAAATTGGTGTTATGGAAAAGACGAGTCCTGGGCGGCATTGGTGGATCTTTGGTGTGATGAGGCTGGAGCCTGGGCGGCTATGAGAACCCAAAATAAGGCTAACCGAGGGACGGAGGGAGTACATGCTCAGGGAAACCGAAACCACTATCTCCACAAGGCAGTTAATGTATGACTAACCCCATTAAACATTCTTCTTCTTCTATTTACCATCACTTTCTTATGTATGACTAACCTCTGTTTGGTGGTGCAGGAGGAGAAACTGAAGCGGCCGCTCTCACACATGCAGGCGTGGGAGATCGCCCATACGCAGAAGGACCACAAGCCTGGCGAGCCCAAGTACTACGGTAAGAAGACCGCAGGGAGGAAGAAGGCCTACTCTGAAGCGTATCTGGAGTTACATCCTGACACACCTGACCCCATTGCGGCGCCTCTGGACGACATGGCGGTGGTGAGGATGGGGCCCAAGGAGCACGGTCGGGACGCGGTTCTCGATGCTGTGATCACTCCTAGTATCTCCTACACACAGCTTCGTCAGATCGACCCGAGCCTGAGCCAGCGCACGAGCCAGCCAGTGACTAGTACACAGTCCCTCTTTCAGGAGCAACAATCTGTAAGTATTTTCCCTCTTATCTTCATTTCTCACTTCATTTTTCCGCATTTAGTAGTTTTATGAGTTCCATCATGTCATACCGTAGGCCTACATGGAGTACACACGCCAGGAGACCATGGCGTGGCATCAGAGGCTTTATGAACACCAAGTGCAGAGGGATAGCCAGATGCAGCAGGCTTTTCAGGATATGGCGGCCGGCAGGTGTCCTCAGTTCCCTACAGCACAATGCCCTCCAGCACAACCAGTGCTGATGAGCTTTGAGGAGTTTGTGGCACAGAACGCTGGCCCTTCGCCGGTTAGTTCATCCCCAATCTATTCACCCTAAGCATGTCATGCCTTTCAACATAGTCATAGATCCCGTGCATATGTCTTTTCAACATGCGGGGAACAGGTGGATCTACCGTTGGCGGTGGTCTTCGCAGCACTCCGAAGACACGGAGCCCGACCACTCCGATCCACGGAGGCGGAGGCGGAGGTGGAGGCGGAGGTGGTCTTGGCGGTAGCGCTGCCGGTAGCAGTGACGACCTGGGCTTTGGCCGTCTTGGCGGTGACGACCTCTGCGGTGCTTGATGATCCTTGTGTGGTGATGATGCTTGAGATGACTTGTGTGTGGTGATGATCATTTAGATGACTTGTGTGCTTCTCTATATGCTTATGTTGGTTGTGATGATGTTCATTTAGAGACTTGTGTGTGATGATGCTTATGCATATATTGTTGTGATGGTGCCGGATGATATCCCGTTGTGTTTTATATGTCTATCCCATCATATATATATATATCTGCTGATATGTGCTGCTATTTGAATTGAATTGATTTGAAAAAAACAGAAAAAAGAAGAAAAAAGCAAAAGCAAACTATGCCGACGGCTAGGCCGTCGGCATAGGGCTAGCGTGAGCTCCCAGTAGCTGACACGTGGGCACCTATGCCGACGGCCTAGCCGTCGGCTTAGTTTAAAACTGTGCCGACGGCCAGGCCGTCGGCATAGGTGCCCACGTGTCAGCTACTGGGAAGTCTGTTTGAAGGACTATGCCGACAGCCTGGCCGTCGACTTAGTTTCAAACTATGACGACGGGCCAGCCGTCGGCATAGCCCTGGTCCACGAGCAGCGGCTGGTCAGCACGTGGCACACCTATGCCGACGGTCTAGCCGTCGGCACAGTTTTTGACTAAGCCGACGGCTAGGCCGTCGGCATAGGGGTGCCACGTGGCGACCAGTCGTTGGGCAGACTTGACGGCGGGCGCCGTTAGGCGGTAATGTTGCCGACGGCCGTGGCCGTCGGCATAGATGTACGGACACCGTCGGGATAGGTCGATATGCCGACGGCCTTTATATGCCGACGGCATTCCTGGCTACGCCGACGGATATTTTGCCGACGGCCCTATGTTGACGGGGGCCGTCGGCATAGGCCTGTGCCGACGGCCATTCAGGGCGGCATAGGGTGCGATTCCGGTAGTGTATGTTTGAACCCGCAACATTTTCACACTGATGCCGTCACTGTTGCTACCCGGGATGAATAAATTCATATCAGTAATTCCACCCGACAAGGGTGATGTGTTGATTGTGCACTAACTGGCCGTGTATGAGGACTGTAATTCGGGTACATGAGAAATACCACGTGCAGTCTAATAAAAAAACCTTTCAGCATTTTAGTTTTGCGATGCGAAATTCATCAAAACTTGAATGCTGAAAGATCGCGGAAGCAAAACTGAAACTGAAACTGAAAGGGCTGGATTCGGGTGGTAATTCTCTCCGGTCTGTGTTGCGACTCGCAGAAGCTCGGGAGGTTGATGATAATTATTCCAATGCAGCTTTGCCCAATCATTCCCACCTGCTTAATTAGCTACTCCCAGACTACTAATTGATGAGTGGCTGCAGCTAACAAATTTTTACTCCCTTTTTCTCATAATGTAAGAGCGTTTTTCACACTGTATTTTATTTGTAGTGATCAGAGCACATACATACTAATTTAGATGACAACGTATATCTCGACCGGGCCTTTTGTCGTTACCATAGATGTGGTCTAATTTATAGCATGTGTGCATGGGATCCGGTATTCCGATCCATGCAACAGCGATCTTCTAACAGAAACTGGGGCATCAAGCCCGCCGTGCTCCGAAACCAATCCACATTTTTGTCCGCATGGAACCTGCTGTGCTTAATTTGGTGATTTAGCCAGTCATAAAGATTTAAAAAGTCAGCAGAAGATTTGTATCAATCAAGAAGCACGTATTTGGAACTGGGTGGTGAAGGATCACATTGGCACAAAGGGTATCACAAGATCACATGATTCCAGTAGAAATACCACATGATCGAAAAAATATATGCACTAACAGATTTGACTTTTCTGCCACGTCAACCATGACGGGTGTACCATGCCTATCAAAATCGTGATTAATTTTGTCCCAACCGCCAACAAATAGAAAGCGGTAGGTTTTTTTAAACATATTACGTGTAAAGTGGTAGTTTTTTTGTCCAAATTTGAAAATTGGTAGTTTTTGGGATCGTAACCTGAATTGTGGTAGTTTTATGTTATTTACTCTTCCTACCGGTGATGAACCAGGACTGCTTCGTCGATAATGCTGTTGATCTTGGTTGTGAAGCCAGAGATTTTCTTTCCTAATTTAGGTTTGCATTCCCAACAGTTAAATAGTGCATCTACAGTATTAAGACGGTAGGAAGTTTAAGTGGCCTAGAATTTATTTGTTTGTTTCTTTTTTCAAATTTGTGGGGTTGGAACACCCGGTTTCATAATTCAGAGCATCTTTGGTCCTTTCTCTAGATCTTTAACTCCCTGAAATCTAAACTTTCAGCTAGTTCCCACCTAACCATTTCCTCGGAAGTTTAGTTCTAAAAATTTGAGGAGTTACTCCTCAAACTTCTCCCCATCTCCTTAAATTTGAGCAGTGTAGATCCTCCTCCATGACGACAGGCACAGGGAAGACTTGAACCTGCGATGAACAAGGCCCCAATGACGATGTTGGCTATAGGCATGCTGACGAAGCATGACAAGACAACGTATGCAATAATTCCCTCGCCGACAGCCACGACGACAACCTCGGTGATGGCAACAATGACGGCAGTGTCAATGACCTCCGATTGCTCTGGTACTAGAGGTGGTCAGGATGGCACATGTCATTGTGTGTAAGAAGATTTAGTAAGTTAAATTAGAGTGCAAGGACCACTACTGTAAAAGGACCATTAAGAAATGTCTACTACTGCAAGCCGCACAAATCACCTCTTAAGTTTAATCATCAGATTTTTCACACGGCATGTTTGCATTATACTTTTCTGGCCTATTATGAGTGTTGGGCTATTGGCTAAGAAGAAAGACTGGCATAAAACGATCAAACACGGGGATTATCTCCATACAAGAGTACTAATAATGAAATATATACCTAAGATCCAAGACCAAGACCTCTCGGACAATTGAATCGGCTTGTGTTTGAAACAAAAGGAATTACCAAAAAGAAAAACAAAGAACTACAAGAAGAAAAACAGATAATTACACAAGAAGTAGAATAAACTTGCAGCATTCTCTTTGAAATTTCGGGAGTGTACATATAGTAAAACCCAGATGAGGAACCATCACCATTACTAACGAACTAGATGCTTTTTTTTTCTTACAAAAGGAAGAACTCCACACTAATTATCCAAATTAAAGTTTATCTCCCTGAGATTTGGTGTAATCCATATGGGGGCTGGACGGTTGGACCAAAGGTGAGGAGACACAAGTTCTTCGCTGCTGTTATCATCCAAGTTGAGAATTCCCATATCACGGCGATTATTCTGAAGTCCCATTGTCCAATATCTGCAATCGTCGGTGAAGTAGGCATGGTTCGCCTTAAGAGCGGGGTATTCTTCGGTACTAAGACAAAGCGACTGATTATGCCCAAGGAACAACGCATGGCCGCGCAAGCAACTGGTTCTCTCTAGTTCGTTCGCCACGGCATCAACTTTGTATACTCTAATTTTGCCGGTAGTCCAAAACACAGATGACCGGGGCGTATCTCCTAAATCACGATCCCCAAATTTTCTCCAAACCTGCAGAAGGTCACCCCATGGGGCTTGTATGATGTACATACGGAGATATCTATAAGTCATTGGTCCCTCCATAATGATCTTCATGGTGGCCACAGGGGCAGGGCTGGCAAGATCGAATCCATGGATTTCTCCCTTTGAAGTCACTGCATGCATGAGGCCATCCTTGTACATGCAGTCGTCATAGGAGGTGTGTGGCGGCAGCCAGGTCCAGCTCTCGGCCCCTACCCTTGCAAAGGAGAGCTGGCAAGACGGGTTGTGGATCAGCACCACAATGTGTCCTCCTGCTGCTGCTGAGGATGAGGATGCATCATCAGAGAGAGAAAGAGGAAACACAAAAGCCTTGTGATGGAGCTGGTGCCGCAGCTCGCTAAGAGCAAGGTTTGCTGGCAGAGCGAGAACAGTATGTCTAGTGTGGGACGAGTATCTGTACATGTGGAGGACGCCGGAGTCATCGTATACGGGGCTCACCTGCCGGATGGTGATCACCGACGGGAGGGCGATCTGTTGACCGGTGATGGGGTTGAGAAGGTGCATCTCGGATCTGTCGTCGACCGTAACCAGCAAGCCCTGAGGGGAGGACCCGATCAGAGACCTGGTGCGGATGGGCGGGTCCGGGAGGGTCAGCCTGTAGGCCTTCTTCTCCACGAGGCTGTAGAGACGCGCGGTGCTCTCGCCGTCGGACTCGGAGGTGTAGAGCAGGCATGGCGTCTGGGACTGGTTGTACAGCCCGTGGTTGCGCAGGGTTTCGTAGGCGGAGCGCCAGGAGGAGCATACGGAGCCAGCACGCAGGAGGTCGGGGATTTCAAACGCTGCGAAGATGGCCATCAAGATGTCCTGCGGCAGATTCGGCGTGGTCTGGATCCTCCCGTCCTCCATGGAAAGACGTACGCACGAATTGCTAATAAAGCTTTGATTGACGGAGAAGATCACGCAGATTATCAGCAGCCAGCCGAGGGTGACGCATTAAATAGATCTGAATCCAGCAGAAACCACGCCTCGAATTGTGGATCGCTGGGAACTCGCTTACGCTGCAACAAACATGCATGAACACGATCCCAGCGGAGGAGTCCTCCTGTTCAGCGCTAAGCCCTGAGTTTTTTTTCTTTTTTCTTTTTTTTTGTTAAGAACCCGATGAGGTATTTCATGTTTGCAGCTTATTATGCATAAAAGTCCCTGTCGTTCTGCTCATTTTATGAAGATTTTTTTGAAAACACATACTATTTTCAAATATATGATTCTTACAAAAAAACAGCAACAATTTATAAAATTCTGAATAAATTTTCAAAAAAAAAGAACATTTTATGAAAGTACCGATATTTTTTAAAATTTGAAATTTGTTGGAATTAATGAACAAATTTGAAACCTTGTCGAAAATACCATAAATTTATCCAACAATATGAACAATTTTTGAATTTTATTTTGAAAATGACCACATTTATCAAAATCGCAAATATTTTTCGAAATTTCTGCCAAAAGGATGAATAAAAACAAAAAATAAACAAAGGGAAAAACGAACAAAAATTTGAAAACAGGGATATTTTTTGAAATTCAGAACGAAACATGGAAAACACAAACCATTTTTTAAAAATACGAACAAAATTGGCAATGTTTGAACATTTTTAGAAAATGCCGAACAATTTTTGGAAATTATTTTTTTCCTTTATATTTCATGGAAAGAAACAAAAAGGGAAAATCAGAAAAACCAAAAAATAATGAAAAATGAAAAAGAAACAGAAAGAAGAAAGAAGAAAAAAAACAGGATAAAGTCAAAATACGAGTTTTTAAATTCTTTATTTTTAAAATACGAGTTTAAGATTTTTTGAATACATGGTCAACATTTTCTCGATACACATTTAACATTTTAAAAATAAAGTTTACCATTGTTATAATACATGGTCACCATTTTTTCTATACACATTTAAAAAAAATCAGAAACAAGTTTAACATTTTCTGAATACATGGTCAACATTTTATCTATACACATTTAACATTTTACAAATAAAAGTTTATCATTTTCTGAAAACATGGTGAACGTTTTTTCTACACACATTTAACATTTTTTAAATAAAAATTTAACATTTTTTTAGTACATCGTCAACATTTTTGCGATACACATTTAACATTTTGCAAATTCAAGTTTAACATTTTTTGAATAATGGTCAACATTTTTCATATACGCATTTAACATTTTTCAAATGGAAACGTTTACTGCCGGCGGACCGGCCAACTCCTTGCGCCGGTCAAACGCGCACTCGCCACGTCGTGCCCACGTGTGTGGAGCCACGTCCCCGAACGTGGGGCTCTTGCACCGACGCGTCGGTCTTATCCAGCCAGGGACGATCTCCTTTTCTCCCCCAATTCCTCAACGCACATGGCACACCATCCCACTCGTTCCTCTGCTCACCAACACCATGGCTGCCCCTCTCCTCATCCGCTCACCAAAGCCATGGTTGCCCCTCTCCTCCTCCGCTCACCACGCAGCTACCCCTCTCCTCCTCCTCCCTTGCGGCCGGCAGTAGCATGCTCGTCATTCGCTGCCGCAATTTTTCTCGCTTGGGATCCCTGTGTGCTGGCGCCGCCGCCGACAGGATGTTGGAACCAGCGGTGGCGGATGCGACAACCGCTGGTCGCCGGAGCTGCAACGACCTCGACCGACGACACGGCGGTGGCACCACCGGTGCTGAAGAAGATGCGCGGACACTGCGGTGCTACATTAGGCACCAGCAGATGCTGGAACGGCGGCCCCAATTTGTTGGAACCGGCCATGTAGGGTGCTGGGACGGGCGGTGGCGGGTTGCTACATGCGACCATGGCTGATGCTGGAACCGGCCACGACAATGCTGGAACCGGCATTTGTGGATGCTACAACCGGCCATCGAGTTGCTGGCCCCATCTACGACAAGATGCTGGAACAAGCGATGGCGGATCCTACAACCATTGGTCGCCGAAGCTACAACCGGCGCCGCATGATGCTGCGTCTGTGACGCCGTCTGTAAAAAAAAGCAGACGGCAAAATACGTCTTTGCCGCCAGTCATTCTTTGCCGTCAGCAGCTAGCGGCAAACGTGGTCTTTGCCGTCTGCCCCGACGAAATGCTGACGGCAAAGAGCAGTACTGACGGCAAATCTCATGTTTCCTGTAGTGTATAGTACGTAGCGTCGACCAAACACGGACATAAGAGAGGACACTTCTCTCTATTAATTAGCTAGCTAACACAATATATGAAACACCTAAATTAACCCATCAAAACCCCCAACCCCCCCCCCCTTCAAAAACGAAAACAAGAACCCCATCCACTGAAATGCTGACGCTTGGATGCCTATTGGTCCCGGTTGGTGGCCACGTGGAGGTGTTGGAAATATGCCCTAGAGGCAATAATAAAAGCATCATTATTATATTTCCTTGTTCATGATAATTGTCTTTATTCATGCTATAATTGTGTTATCCGGAAATCGTAATACATGTGTGAATAACAGACACCAACATGTCCCTAGTAAGCCTCTAGTAGACTAGCTCGTTGATTAACAGATAGTCGTGGTTTCCTGACTATGGACATTGGATGTCATTGATAACGAGATCACATCATTAGGAGAATGATGTGATGGACAAGACCCAATCCTAAACATAGCATAAGATCGTATAGTTCGTTTGCTAGAGTTTTTCCAATGTCAAGTATCCTTTCATTAGACCATGAGATCGTGTAACTCCCGGATACCGTAAGAGTGCTTTGGGTGTACCAAACGTCACAATGTAACTGGGTGACTATAAAGGTATGCTACGGGTATCTCCGAAAGTGTCTGTTGGGTTGACACGGATCAAGACTGGGATTTGTCACTCCGTATGACGGAGAGGTATCACTGGGCCCACTCGGTAATGCATCATCATTATTAGCTCAAAGTGACCAAGTGTCTGGTCACGGGATCATGCATTACGGTACGAGTAAAGTGACTTGCTGGTAACGAGATTGAACAAGGTATTGGGATACCTACGATCGAATCTCGGGCAAGTAACATATCGATTGACAAAGGGAATTATATGCGGGGTTGCTTGAATCCTCGACATCGTGGTTCATCCGATGAGATCATCGAGGAGCATGTGGGAGCCAACATGGGTATCCAGATCCCGCTGTTGGTTATTGACCGGAGAGTCGTCTCGGTCATGTCTGCATGTCTCCCAAACCCGTAGGGTCTACACACTTAAGGTTCGGTGACGCTAGGGTTGTGTCCTCCTCCTCCTCTTCCTGCTGCTGCTGCTGCCGAGGAATAGGATGCATCATCATCGGAAAGAGAAAACACAAAAGCCTTGTGATGGAGCTGGTGGCACAGCTCGCTAAGAGCAAGGTTTGCTGGCAGCGCGAGAACGGTATGCCTAGTGTGGGCCGAGTATCTGTACATGCGGAGGATGCCGGAGTTGTCGTAGATGGGGCTCACCTGCCGGATGGTGATCACCGACGGGTGGGCGATCTGTTGACCGGTGATGGGGTTGAGAAGATGCATCTCGGACCTGTCATCGGCTGTAACCAGCAAACCTTGAGGGGAGGACCAGATGAGAGACCTGGTGCGGATGGGCGGGTCCGGGAGGGTAAGCCTGTAGGCCTTCTTCTCCACGAGGCTGTAGAGACGCGCGGTGCTCTCCCCGTCGGACTCGGAGGTGTAGAGAAGGCATGGCGTCTGGGACTGGTTGTACAGCCCGTGGTTGCGCAGAGTTTCGTACGCGGAGCGCCAGGAGGAGCATACGGAGCCAGCGCGCACCAGGTCGGTGATTTCGAACGCGGCGAAGATGGCCATCAGGATGTCCTACGGCAGGTTCAGCGTCGTCTGAATCCCACTGTCCTCCATCACCATGGGAAGACGTGCGAATTGCTAATAAAGCTTTCTTTGATTGATGAAGAACGGCACGGAGATTGCAGCCCAGGCTGAAGCAGCAAATAGATAGATCTAAATCCAGCAGAATGTAACACCCTCGATGTGACTATATCTCCCACGTGTCGAGGCACGACTTAGAGGCATAATCGCATTGAAGGCATATGTCGCAAATGAGGTAATCTTCACACAACCCATGTAATATAATCAGGAAAGAGATACATAGTTGGCTTACACTCGCCACTTCACACAATTACATGAACAAAGCATTACATCATACAATTACACTCAAGGTCCGACTACGGAACCAAAATAAAAGAAGAACCCCAAATGCGACAAAGGTCCCCGATCGACCCCAACTGGGCTCCACTACTGATCAACTAGAACGAAACAACATAAGGACAAGATCTTCAACGAGCTCCTCCTGAGCTGGGTTGCGTCATCTGCACGAACTCATCGGCACCTGCAAGCTGGTTTTGGAAGTATCTGTGAGCCACAGGGACTCAGCAATCTCGCACCCTCGCGATCAAGACTATTTAAGCTTATGGGTAAGGTAAAGGTATGAGATGGAGCTGCAGCAAGCGACTAGCATATATGGTGGCTAACATACGCAAATGAGAGCGAGAAGAGAAGGCAAAGCACGGTCGATAAAAGTATGATCAAGAAGTGATCCTGGACTACCTACGTCAAGCATAACTCCAACAACCGTGTTCACTTCCCGGACTCCGCCGGAAAGAGACCATCACGGTTACACACGCGGTTGATTCATTTTAATTAAGGTCAAGTTCAGGTTTTCTACAACCGGACGTTAACAAATTCCCATCTGCCCATAACCGTGGGCACGGCTTTCGAAAGATCAAATCCCTGCAGGGGTGTCCCAACTTAGCCCATCACAAGCTCTCACGGTCAACGAAGGAATAGACCTCCACCCGAGACATTCCGATCAGACTCGGTATCCCAGTACAACAAGACATTTCGACAGGGTAAAACTAAACCAACAACACCGCCCGAATGTGCCGACAAATCCCGATAGGAGCTGCACATATCTCTTTCTCAGGGCACACTCAGATTGTCTTAGGTACGGGTAGGCCAGCCCAGAGTTGCCCCTGGTGGCCACCGGCAGCTGACAGGTGGACCAACACTCAGAGGAGCACTGGCCCGGGGGGGTAAAATAATGATGACCCTTAGGAGCGCGACTCCCAAGGGAAAAGAAAAGGCTAGGTGGCAAATGGTAAAACCAATGTTGGGCATTGCTGGAAGAGCTTTACTTAAGGCGAACTGTCAAGGGGTTCCCATTATAGCCCAACCGCGTAAGGGACGCAAAATCCAGGAACATAACACCGATATGACGGAAACTAGGGCGGCAAGAGTGGAACAAAACACCAGGCATAAGGCCGAGCCTTCCACCCTTTACCAAGTATATAGATGCATTAATTAAATAAGATATATTGTGATATCCCAACAAGTAAACATGTTCCAACAAGGAACAACATCTCCATGTTCCAACAAGGAACAAACTTCAATCTTCACCTGCAACTAACAACGCTATAAGAGGGGCTGAGCAAAGCGGTAACATAGCCAATCAACGGTTTGCTAGGACAATGGTGGGTTAGAGGCTGAACATGGCAATTTGGGAGGCTGACAAGCAAGTGGTAGGCATCGTAGCAATGGCATAGCAAAAGAGCGAGCAAACTAACATAGCAAAGATAGTAGTGATTTCGAGGGTATGATCATCTTGCCTGAAATCCCGCAAGGAAGAAGAACGAGTCCATGAAGGAGATAAATGGACGAAGACGAACGGATCCTCACAACACGACGTTACCGGAACCAACCCGAGGAAGCAATCACCGGAAAAGGAGCACACAACATGGTAAACAACCAACACATCAACATGGCATGATGCACAATCGAGTATGATGCATGTCCGGTTTACAGAGGCATGGCATGGCATGGCAAAGTGCACAATCAACACTACAAGTTAAGTGGAGCTCAATAAGCCACGAGGTGCATATTGACGGAACACCACGTCAATTATTTAGTTCGATCTCGTTTATGTACCCAACAATATTAAATGTTGTTAAACATGGCAAGAGGGTGAAGCAAAGCAAAACTACCTATCTAGTCAAGGTTAAATGAGGCCGGAAGCAACGAACAACAATTCCGGAAACTCCCCATAGCATATTTTAGGTTCGGTCCTGATCTGTCCTAAACACAATTTTTAGAGTTGTTTAACATGCAAAGTGATGCCACCATGATAAACTAGGCAAAATTCTACCCCATTTACATATAAAGTTTATTTAATTCGGAGCTACGGTTATTTAGTTATGAATTAAAGCATTTTAGCATGGCATAGAGCAAATTTAATCAAACAGCATTTAAAATATTTTAAACATAGATTAAAGTGGCATATAATTAACCTACACATAATTCTAAGCATTTTTCATATATAATGTTTTAACATATGATGTATTGTTGATGAGTTATTAAATGCATGAACTCTAGGGACTTTTCTGAAAAACTGCACTCCCTGGAATAATAGCTAAATCGCAGAGGCAGGAAAAAAAGGATATGGGCCGAATCTGAGATCTGACCCAACAGAACAAAAAAAATGAGGAGGCGCTGGAGGGGCAGCTCACCCTGGGCCTGGCCCGGTTCGGGTGGAAGGAGGGAAGCAGGCCGGCCGGCGGCTCGCTGGAGTTGGGCCTGGACCACGAGGCGCTGGGCGCGGATCTGGAGGTGGAGATGGGCCGGGCTTGGCGCTGCGCTGGCCGGGAAGCTGGGCTCGGCTCGCTGGATCTGGACCAAAACAACAAGGGGCGCGGGACTCGGCGCTGGTCGTCTCGTTCCTGCAGCAGGGGAGCTGGCGCGGTCAACGAAGGCAGCAGCGACGCGGCAGGAGTCCTGGCGACAGCGGCGCGACGGGAACGGAAGGAGGAGCTCGCCGGGGTTGGCCGGATCTGGGCGCGGGGATGGCCGGTTCTCGCCGGAAGCATGGCCGGATCTGGGCGACTGCGTCCCGTAGATGGACTTGGCGCTGGCAATCAGGGGACTTGGAGCTTGGTTCCCATGGCGGCGATTAAGCGGCGGAACGGCGCCACGGCGCGACGAAGGGAGCTCGTGTTCTTCCTGTACAGGCACTAGACTGAGAGAGAGAGAGAGAGGAGAAATCGGAGAGGAAGGAGGGAACCAAGGCGAGGGTCAGCTGATCATGGCCCGCTGGACCTACCGACGAGCGGCGCGACGAGGTGAGGAGGCGCTCAGGCGCCTGCGCGCTGGATCGAGGGCTCGGGGAGCATCTCTCCTTTGGTGCTGGACACGCACGGGGGCAGGGAAGGGGAGGCGGCTGCGAGCTAGTTGGGAGGCGGCGCAAATCGAGGGAGATGATCGGAGCAAGGTGATTGGACTGGCGTTGAAAATAAGGAGAAAGTGGGCGGCGGCGGCAGCTGGGAGGATCCCTAAAAAAACTAGGGTTGTCCAAAATGGACTAGGGATAGACTATAAATAGCGGGTGGGATTAGGTTAGAGGGGTAATCTCGACCCTACGATCGCAAACGGACGATCTCGGATAAAATAGCTAGGAAGCTCAAAAGAGAGAACGGTGACGTTTTGTAGACGTTTGGGGATGATCCGGACACAACGGTGGCGACAGTTCGGGTCGGGTCCGGGACAACTTTCGGGCGCGCGCGAGGGGGGCTGCGGGCTGACGAGAGAGATTAGGTAGGGCCTGGCGGTAGGTAATGGGCTGTGTAGACGGTCTCGAGCTGAGAGAAGAGAAGAGGGGGCGGCCCGGCGACTGTTTCCGGAGACCGAAAACATCCGACGTTAGACCGGCTACTATTGCCACTATATTTATCCATTGGGGCGTCAAACGAACTCCGATTGCGACAAAACTTGACAGGCGGTCTGTCTACACTATAATAAGACCGCACACCAAATTTCAACCCAATCCGAGAACATTTTTCCGGCCACTTATAAAATACTATTTCGGACATGCCGCGGGCGTGTGCAAGTGTGTCTAGGCTCAGAACGGACAACGGAGAGAACGAGGAACCCGGTCGGATGCAAGTTTTGAAAACATGATGATGCAATGCACATGATGACATGACAAGATGCAACACGCAAGCAAAGACAACGCAACCACGACGAATCACTGGAGGATAGCTGGCACATCGGTCTCGGGGCGTTACAACACTCCACCACTATGAGAGGATCTCGTCCCGAGATCTAGAATGGCACCGGAGGGAAAACAAAGGAGAAAAGAGGAGAGGTAAAACTAAGTTGCTTCTTTCACAAACGAGTGAAACCAAAGCACCTTGAAAAGGTTGAACAAATTCAAGAAAAGAATACAACGAAGGTGAACTAGGTCAAAAACACTCCGTTAGAGAAGAGGGACAAAGAGCATTGCGAAACCTTGAGGTTGAAGGGAAGATATTTATTAAAAACACTCCGGTTAAGGAAGGGGATCAAGGAAAAACCAAAATTCGGGCAGCACTCCGGTTGGAAAGAAAAAGAATTTAATAAGGTCTTGATAAGATGAGAAGATACTTGATGAAATCACAACACACTGCCACCGGAACTATTGAATGAATGGAACAAGGGGTAAGAAAGATCTCAGACAGCACTCCGGTTGAGAAGGGAGTCAAAATTTGATAAGATGAGAGAGCTCAAATGAAAACACGACACTCCGGTTGAGAAAGGGATGCAAGACTTGATAAGGTGAAATGAACTTGAACAAAGGGGCACAATACTCCGGTTAAGCAAGATAGGAAAGGAATAAGAGTGATAACATTTGGACAGCACTTCGTCTGTAGATGGAAGGAATTGAACTAGACAGGATGAGAGGATACTTGAAAAGAGGACACAACACTCCAATTAAAAGGATAGGCACGACAAGAACACGATCCTGATAAAACAAGATGGGTTGAAGAGAGCAACATCACAATGCCTCCGGAACAAAAGAATAGAAGATAGATAATTGAAATAGGAGAATGGAGAAGAAAATGCCAACTTCTGCCACAAAAGAGCTTGGAAAGGCATCTTTAGGAGAAGGGTTGAACGGAGTTGTTGGAAAAACCACCAACGAAAAGAATAGCTTGATATGGGATTAAGGAATACATCTCAAATTATGAGGTGACAACCTGCCACTCGCGGGAAAAGCATTGGGTTAGAATGAACAAGGAGACGAGAACTTATATCACCGGGAGGATAGAAGAAGAGCTTGGATCAATTATAAGCACCATAATTAACAACAATCCTTAGGGAAAGTTTTTAGGTGAAAAAATAACCCAAGATAACTCCAAAGAAGAGATTGGTGGATTTAAAATACCTCATTTCTTAATAACATGTGAATCATGAACTCAAATTAACAAGAATGATGTAAAACCACCTCCAAAGATACGGTAGAAAGAAATTGTACTCCGGATAGCAAGATGAAGAAAGCTTGAGCTCCTTTGAAAAGAATCTCGGTGAACACTTCGAGAAGGAATTAAATCCTTGATGAACCATCATGTAGAGCCTCCATGAAGAACTCCGGTAAAAAAGAATGATCCAAAATAATTGAATGATGAAAAGAATAAGATTAAAGCCTCGCAATGATTTCGATAGAGATCTGCGTGATAATATAATTGAAAGAGGTTGGACTCCGGGAAAAAGAGAAGATGAAACAAATGAAACCGAGAGTTTGAAGGGCCTCCGGAATAAGAATTAATCATTAGGATGAAACAAGAATAAGAATTGCATTATGCTTATCCTTCACCAATTTAAATTGATGACAATCAACGGATCTGGCATATTACTTATTCTCGTATCAAGGATTAAGAGAGATATAACATAATCTTGAGAACGTCTTCAACGAACCACCGATAGGATTGGAACAACAAATAAAATTGATATGATAAGAAAGGAAGAGAAATCTTGAACGAACCACCGTAAGAATTAAAATGGACGAAGAAAAGATAAAGGAACACCGGGAAGGATTAGCAAATGAACGAAGATGCTTGAGAGAATTTAGATACATGAGAACGAAGAGATCACGAGCCGATAAAAGATCACTTGAACGAAGCACCGGTAAAATAGGAGACTGATAACTGACAGCTGAGAATGAATAAACCTGAATTGACAGACTCCGGATAACAAACTGAGAAGACTCTTGAATTTCTCCGGATGGGTGAAAGGAATTCTCAAAATCGAGAAAATAATTATGAGAGAATGGCAACAAGCTAGAATCACGAATCTTGAAAGAATGGAGCAAGATTAAAGAGAAACTCTTCTTCGGTCTTCAAAAGATGAGAATGACAACGAGAAACACCACCAAGAATTATTTAGACACTCCGGAAGAATCACACGAAGAGGTTGAGCCAACGATGAAAAGAATTTGAAAGATCTTGAAGAAATACATATGACTGATGACAATCCATCCTTACGTCAACTTTGAGAAGAATTTAAGAATACCTCCGGGAAAAAAGATGAGTCAGGTAAGATCCTGGGAAAAAACTTGTGGGTTAGGGCCCACTCAAAAGAAAACACTGTTGAAAAGATTTAAAAGAGAGATTGCACCGGTTGAATAAAAAGGCTTGAATAATATAACATCCTTGAAATAGCTTGAATGAATGCAGAGTGGATACACGAGTCTTCAAGATATCTTGAGCACTCCGGAACAAATGAATAGCGAGAAATTAATGATTAAGAATTGCACCGGCATGAGAAAACATTGAAACGACGAAAGGATATGATCAACAAGCTTGACTTGAAACCACCGGAGAAGAAAAAGAATGAATAATGGTGCACTAGAAACTCCATTAAAATCTTCATGAGAATCAACGGATAAGAATATTGATAGAAAAGAATGGATAGACTTCACATCAATGAGAAGGATACTCGATTAAGAGATCTGAATCCTTGGAGAAAAACAAAGGGAGGGAGGGTGGGAAAACAAAGGCAACTTGGAGACGGATGGAACAAACACCGTTGAGAAGAAG
This sequence comes from Triticum monococcum, assembly GCA_034509565.1. Lineage (NCBI taxonomy): Eukaryota > Viridiplantae > Streptophyta > Magnoliopsida > Poales > Poaceae > Triticum > Triticum monococcum. The sequence goes on from CM067842.1 coordinate 37,450,581, forward strand.
TGATAATTGATCTTGCGGAAGTTGAAATGAACGGATCCACTTGAAGAGAAACACGCCGGTGAAAAGGATTGGCAACACAATCTCGATGATCGAGAAGGATTAGTATCCACATAGGAATATGAGAACACCACTTAAACAAGGGATGGAATCAACATTTGACTTCGAAGCAACTCGAATACCACAACTCAAAACAAAAACAAAGGATTGGCTTGCGGAATAAGCCGGAACAAACATATGATAGAGATTTCGTCCGAAGTTTTCGTGGTGGGATCTACACGGGCTCGATCGTACAGCACCATCATGTACAAGGCAGTGCACATGACATACGAAGCGTCCCCGAGTCAGCATAGCCAAGGACTCTTTAAGACACAACGAGACCACTGTAAAATCGACCGTGAATAGGCGAACCACTAGACGTCGAACCCCAATTTCATATCATACATCTGTCGGAAAGATATCCTAAGAGCTACTTGAATTCCCACCTATGAAACTCCCGAAACTTTCCGGTTATGCAATCAGGTGTTGAGGATACAGGGGAAGCATAATATCTCACCCAAACTAGCAATACCTACATCCAGCTGTATCCATCCTTCAACACATAACCAAGAAACCTTCGGAAACCGTCTATCTCAACCTTCGAAAAGCATCCGTTATACAAGTTATGGCGATACTCCCGAACTCCCGCCCCAGTACTGGGTGGCGTCGAGGTTATCTCACCAACGAACTGCATAAAGGAGATTTTCGATGTCGCGAACATATCTCAAGTATTCCAGAATTGCAACGATAAAATTATGATGACAACACCTCAGAGCTCAACTCCCCGGGACACTTCCACTAAACCCCTGACAGGAGGCACCAAGACTTTATTCTCATCATAAGCCATCAGAACAAAACTAAGATACTCGCGTGATCCTAAAAAAAATTTAGTGAAATTTGAGAAGAGAAGAGTCAAAACTCTACGTTAGGATGCCTTACCAGAGCGATGAAGAGACTGGTGAGTAAAAAGAATTCCTAAGCTCTCCGATATATATAATTCCTAAGGACTCAAAACATTTTTCTAGACACAACTCGGCTGCTAAAAACGATCAAGCAATGGGGCTCCTAAGGTCGGGGAAGGCTCTGATTACCAACTTGTAACACCCTCGATGCGACTATATCTCCCACGTGTCGAGGCACGACTTAGAGGCATAATCGCATTGAAGGCATATGTCGCAAGTGAGGTAATCTTCAAACAACCCATGTAATATAATCAGGAAAGAGATACATAGTTGGCTTACACTCGCCACTTCACACAATTACATGAACAAAGCATTACATCATACAATTACACTCAAGGTCCGACTACGGAACCAAAATAAAAGAAGAACCCCAAATGCGACAAAGGTCCCCGATCGACCCCAACTGGGCTCCACTACTGATCAACTAGAACGAAACAACATAAGGACAAGATCTTCAACGAGCTCCTCCTGAGCTGGGTTGCGTCATCTGCACGAACTCATCGGCACCTGCAAGCTGGTTTTGGAAGTATCTGTGAGCCACAGGGACTCAGCAATCTCGCACCCTCGCGATCAAGACTATTTAAGCTTATGGGTAAGGTAAAGGTATGAGATGGAGCTGCAGCAAGCGACTAGCATATATGGTGGCTAACATACGCAAATGAGAGCGAGAAGAGAAGGCAAAGCACAGTCGATAAAAGTATGATCAAGAAGTGATCCTGGACTACCTACGTCAAGCATAACTCCAACAACCGTGTTCACTTCCCGGACTCCGCCGGAAAGAGACCATCACGGTTACACACGCGGTTGATTCATTTTAATTAAGGTCAAGTTCAGGTTTTCTACAACCGGACGTTAACAAATTCCCATCTGCCCATAACCGTGGGCACGGCTTTCGAAAGATCAAATCCCTGCAGGGGTGTCCCAACTTAGCCCATCACAAGCTCTCACGGTCAACGAAGGAATAGACCTCCACCCGAGACATTCCGATCAGACTCGGTATCCCAGTACAACAAGACATTTCGACAGGGTAAAACTAAACCAGCAACACCGCCCGAATGTGCCGACAAATCCCGATAGGAGCTGCACATATCTCTTTCTCAGGGCACACTCAGATTGTCTTAGGTACGGGTAGGCCAGCCCAGAGTTGCCCCTGGTGGCCACCGGCAGCTGACAGGTGGACCAACACTCAGAGGAGCACTGGCCCGGGGGGGGGGGTAAAATAATGATGACCCTTAGGAGTGCGACTCCCAAGGGAAAAGAAAAGGCTAGGTGGCAAATGGTAAAACCAATGTTGGGCATTGCTGGAAGAGCTTTACTTAAGGCGAACTGTCAAGGGGTTCCCATTATAGCCCAACCGCGTAAGGGACGCAAAATCCGGGAACATAACACCGATATGACGGAAACTAGGGCGGCAAGAGTGGAACAAAACACCAGGCATAAGGCCGAGCCTTCCACCCTTTACCAAGTATATAGATGCATTAATTAAATAAGATATATTGTGATATCCCAACAAGTAAACATGTTCCAACAAGGAACAACATCTCCATGTTCCAACAAGGAACAAACTTCAATCTTCACCTGCAACTAACAACGCTATAAGAGGGGCTGAGCAAAGCGGTAACATAGCCAATCAATGGTTTGCTAGGACAATGGTGGGTTAGAGGCTGAACATGGCAATTTGGGAGGCTGACAAGCAAGTGGTAGGCATCGTAGCAATGGCATAGCAAAAGAGCGAGCAAACTAACATAGCAAAGATAGTAGTGATTTCGAGGGTATGATCATCTTGCCTGAAATCCCGCAAGGAAGAAGAACGAGTCCATGAAGGAGATAAACGGACGAAGACGAACGGATCCTCACAACACGACGTTACCGGAACCAACCCGAGGAAGCAATCACCGGAAAAGGAGCACACAACATGGTAAACAACCAACACATCAACATGGCATGATGCACAATCGAGTATGATGCATGTCCGGTTTACAGAGACATGGCATGGCATGGCAAAGTGCACAATCAACACTACAAGTTAAGTGGAGCTCAATAAGCCACGAGGTGCATATTGACGGAACACCACGTCAATTATTTAGTTCGATCTCGTTTATGTACCCAACAATATTAAATGTTGTTAAACATGGCAAGAGGGTGAAGCAAAGCAAAACTACCTATCTAGTCAAGGTTAAATGAGGCCGGAAGCAACGGACAACAATTCCGGAAACTCCCCATAGCATATTTTAGGTTCGGTCCTGATCTGTCCTAAACACAATTTTTAGAGTTGTTTAACATGCAAAGTGATGCCACCATGATAAACTAGGCGAAATTCTACCCCATTTACATATAAAGTTTATTTAATTCGGAGCTACGGTTATTTAGTTATGAATTAAAGCATTTTAGCATGGCATAGAGCAAATTTAATCAAACAGCATTTAAAATATTTTAAACATAGATTAAAGTGGCATAATTAACCTACACATAATTCTAAGCATTTTTCATATATAATGTTTTAACATATGATGTATTGTTGATGAGTTATTAAATGCATGAACTCTAGGGACTTTTCTGAAAAACTGCACTCCCTGGAATAATAGCTAAATCGCAGAGGCAGAAAAAAAAAGGATATGGGCCGAATCTGAGATCTGACCCAACAGAACAAAAAAAATGAGGAGGCGCTGGAGGGGCAGCTCACCCTGGGCCTGGCCCGGTTCGGGTGGAAGGAGGGAAGCAGGCCGGCCGGCGGCTCGCTGGAGTTGGGCCTGGACCACGAGGCGCTGGGCGCGGATCTGGAGGTGGAGATGGGCCGGGCTTGGCGCTGCGCTGGCCGGGAAGCTGGGCTCGGCTCGCTGGATCTGGACCAAAACAACGAGGGGCGCGGGACTCGGCGCTGGTCGTCTCGTTCCTGCAGCAGGGGAGCTGGCGCGGTCAACGAAGGCAGCAGCGACGCGGCAGGAGTCCTGGCGACGGTGGCGCGACGGGAACGGAAGGAGGAGCTCGCCGGGGATGGCCGGATCTGGGCGCGGGGATGGCCGGTTCTCGCCGGAAGCATGGCCGGATCTGGGCGACTGCGTCCCGTAGATGGACTTGGCGCTGGCGAGCAGGGGACTTGGAGCTTGGTTCCCATGGCGGCGATTAAGCGGCGGAACGGCGCCACGGCGCGACGAAGGGAGCTTGTGTTCTTCCTGTACAGGCACTAGACTGAGAGAGAGAGAGAGAGAGGAGAAATCGGAGAGGAAGGAGGGAACCAAGGCGAGGGTCAGCTGATCATGGCCCGCTGGACCTACCGACGAGCGGCGCGACGAGGTGAGGAGGCGCTCAGGCGCCTGCGCGCTGGATCGAGGGCTCGGGGAGCATCTCTCCTTTGGTGCTGGACACGCACGGGGGCAGGGAAGGGGAGGCGGCTGCGAGCTAGTTGGGAGGCGGCGCAAATCGAGGGAGATGATCGGAGCAAGGTGATTGGACTGGCGTTGAAAATAAGGAGAAAGTGGGCGGCGGCGGCAGCTGGGAGGATCCCTAAAAAAACTAGGGTTGTCCAAAATGGACTAGGGATAGACTATAAATAGCGGGTGGGATTAGGTTAGAGGGGTAATCTCGACCCTACGATCGCAAACGGACGATCGCGGATAAAATAGCTAGGAAGCTCAAAAGAGAGAACGGTGACGTTTTGTAGACGTTTGGGGATGATCCGGACACAACGGTGGCGACAGTTCGGGTCGGGTCCGGGACAACTTTCGGGCACGCGCGAGGGGGGCTGCGGGCTGACGAGAGAGATTAGGTAGGGCCTGGCGGTAGGTAATGGGCTGTGTAGACGGTCTCGAGCTGAGAGAAGAGAAGAGGGGGCGGCCCGGCGACTGTTTCCGGAGACCGAAAACATCTGACGTTAGACCGGCTACTATTGCCACTATATTTATCCGTTGGGGCGTCAAACGAACTCTGATTGCGACGAAACTTGACAGGCGGTCTGTCTACACTATAATAAGACCGCACACCAAATTTCAACCCAATCCGAGAACATTTTTCCGGCCACTTATAAAATACTATTTCGGACATGCCGCGGGCGTGTGCAAGTGTGTCTGGGCTCAGAACGGACAACGGAGAGAACGAGGAACCCGGTCGGATGCAAGTTTTGAAAACATGATGATGCAATGCACATGATGACATGACAAGATGCAACACGCAAGCAAAGACAACGCAACCACGACGAATCACTGGAGGACAGCTGGCACATCGGTCTCGGGGCGTTACACAGAACCACACCTCGAATCACAACATGCATGAATCTGACTTCCTAGTGTGGTATTTGCTTTTCGAAAATACTAACGCCCACATGTGTGGGCGTTTGCATCTCGCCCACACGCACTCGATGCCGTCCATCACGCTGCACAATTTTTGAAGCACCGAAAGTTGCCATGTCAGTCCACGGACTTGTGCGGGCTGAAACTAACCTGACCGAACGTCGCCGACTCCTCTCCCTCACCTTATCTTCACACTCCTCGCCTCACCTTTTCTTCCCCACTCACCCACACCAGTACGTCACTCCCCTTCTCTCCTTCCCCGCTAGCCTCTAATCTGGCGAAGCCCATGGATCCCGGCGACTCCCGGCAAGGGCTGCGCTAGATGCGCGGTTGGAGGGCCCCAAATGGCGGTAGATGGCTGGATCCAACCCAAGCATGCCAAGGCACGGAGACCACCCGCGTGGCCGTCTCCAGGAGCGGCGGCTTGCCGCAGGCCGGGCGGCGGGGTGGCTACGACCAGGTCGAGGCGTTCGCTCGGCCCTAGAAGAGGAGAATGAGTCCCTCCACGCGCGACCGCGGGGCGTGTTAGCGGCGGGGCGACGGAGATGATGAGGCGGAGCTCGAGGAGGTGCGGCGGAGCCGGATCCAATGGGACGCTGCTTAAGGAGGCGGGGCGCAGTCGGAGAGGAGCATCTGCGGATCAACGGGGACTCTAGTGCCGTGGGATGGTCGTGGTGGACGCCGACAGGGGCAATGGCCCGATCGGCGGGCGGTGGAAGGCGCGGGTGAGGAGAGCAAGGCGATGAACGAGGCGGGGCGGGGACGCCACGCGGAGCTCGGGCGCTCCAACGCCGCGGGATGGTCGCGGTGGATGCCGACGGGGGCGATGGCCTGGTCGGCGGGCGGCTTTGAAAGGTGCGGCTGAGGAGGGCAAGGCGGCATTCAGCGTTGTCGGTGAGGGGCCGGGGCTGGGACGCCTCGCGGAGCTCCTCCATGAGTGGGAGCATGAGCTGTAGGCAGCGGAGATGTGTGTTGCGACCGCTGGAACGCCTGGAACATGCGCGCGATGCCATGGTGGCGAGCAGCTTGTCCAGCAGTTTCCGTCGGAGAGCTCCCGTCCAGCCACTGGTGAGCAGGATCCCCATGGCGATCCCAGCCAATGCGCATGCCTGGATGCACCAGTGAAGTCGGGATCCAGCCACTAGTAGAAAAACCCCCATTCGTCCCGGTTGGTTAGGGCCTTTTGTCCCGGTTCTTGAACCGGGACTAAAGGGTCGTTACTAATGCCCTAGACCTTTAGTGCCGGTTCTTACACGAACCAGGACAGATGGGCCTCCTTTTGGGGAATGTTGCAGAAAACAAAAATTTTCCTACGGTTTCACCAAGATCCATCTATGAGTTCATCTAGCAACGAGTGATCGGATGCATCTACATACCTTTGTAGATCGCGAGCGGAAGCGTTCAAAGAACGGGGATGAGGTAGTCGTACTCGACGTGATCCAAATCACCGGAGATCCTAGCACCGAACGGACGGCACCTCCATGTTCAACACACGTACGGTCAGCGTGACGTCTCCTCGTTCTTGATCCAGCAAGGGGGAAGGAGAGGTTGATGAAGATCCAGCAGCACGACGGCGTGGTGGTGAATGCAGGGCGTCACAGCAGCAGGGCTTCGCCGTATACTACGAGAGGAAGAGGTGTAGCAGGGGAGAGGGAGGCGCCAAGACTCAAGGTGCGGCTGCCCCCTCCCTCCCCCTCATAAGTATAGGCTCCCCTAGGGGGGCGGTGGCCAGGGCTGGAGTAGCCCCCAAGGCAAGGTGGGGCGCCCACCCACCCCTAGGGTTCCAACCCTAGGCGCATGGGGTGGGCCTAGGGGGCGCACCAGCCCACTATGGGCTGGTTCCCCTCCCCACTTTGGCCCATGGGGCCCTCCGGGATGGGTGGCCCCACCCGGTGGACCCCCGGGACCCTTCCGGTGGTCCCGGTACAATACCGGTGACCCCGAAACTTGTCCCGATGGCCGAAACAGCACTTCCTATATATAATTCTTTACCTCCGGACTATTCCGAAACTCCTCGTGACGTCCGGGATCTCATCCGGGACTCCGAACAACATTCGGGTTACTGCATATACATATCTTCACAACCCTAGCGTCACCGAACCTTAAGTGTGTAGACCCTACGGGTTCGGGAGACATGCAGACATGACCGAGACGACTCTCCGGTCAATAACCAACAGCGGGATCTGGATACCCATGTTGGCTCCCACATGCTCCTCAATGATCTCATCGGATGAACCACGATGTCGAGGATTCAAGCAACCCCGCATACAATTCCCTTTGTCAATCGATATGTTACTTGCCCGAGATTCGATCGTAGGTATCCCAATACCTTGTTCAAGATGCATTACCGAGTGGGCCCAGTGATACCTCTCCGTCATACGGAGTGACAAATCCCAGTCTTGATCCGTGTCAACCCAACAGACACTTTCGGAGATACCCGTAGCATACCTTTATAGTCACCCAGTTATGTTGTGACATTTGGTACACCCAAAGCACTCTTACGGTATCCGGGAGTTACACGATCTCATGGTCTAAGGAAAGGATACTTGACATTGGAAAAACTCTAGCAAATGAACTATACGATCTTATGCTATGTTTAGGATTCACTACTGGAATCAGCTAATTTGCCATCTGCCAGCTCTTTGCCGTCTGCTAGCTGACGGCAAAGCAGCTCTTTGCCATCAGCTACCAAAAAGCAGATGGCAAAGAAACGGCAGACGGCAAAGAAGCTCTTTGTCGTCCGCCAGTTCTTTGCCGTCAGCTTGCAGACGGGAAAGAGAGAGGTGGCCCCCACCCCCCACCCGTTTGGAAAAAACTTAACGGCCCACCTCTTTGCCGTCTGCCAGCAGACAGCAAAGAGGCAAAAGGGCGGACGGCAAAGAGCTGGTTTATCTAACGGCCCGTACCCCCCCGCCCGTCTCTGTTCTCTCCTCGCCTCCCCCCCCCCCCCGCCCCTCTCTGTTCTCTATACCCCACCGCCGCCGCCGCCGCCCGCCGCGCGCCGCCACCTCTCGCCCCCGCCGCCCCACTGCCCCGTCGCCCCCCGCCCCGGCCCCCCGCTGCCCCGGTGCCCCGGCCTCCCGCCGCCCCGGCGCCCCGCCGCCCCGCGCCCCATCGCCCCTGGCCTGCCCCCTCCCCCCCCCCCACCGCCACAGGCCGCGCCCCGGCCACCTCCTCCACCGCCCCGCCCCCCTCCTCCACCGGCCCTGCCCCAGGTGAGCCCCCCTCCTTTTTCTGTTTTTTTCCTTTTTAGTTTTAGTTTAGATTTAGTTTTAGTTTTAGGTTTAGATTTAGTTTTTTCCTTTTTTCTGTTTTATTAGTTTTAGGTTTATGTTTAGTTTAGATTTAGTTTTAGTTTTAGTTTTAGTTTTAGGTTTAGTTTAGTTTGAGGAAAGAAGAAGAAGAAGAAGAAGAAGAGAAAAAGAGGAGAGGAGGAGAAGAAGAAGAGGAAAAGGAAAGGAAGAAGAAGAAGAGGAGGAGAAGAAAAAAGAAGAAGAGGAAGAAGAAGAAGAAGAGGAAGAAGAAAGAGGAGAGGAGGAGAAGAAGAAGAGGAAAAAGGAAAGGAGGAAGAAGAAGAAGAAGGAAAAAAAGGAAGAAAAGGAAGAATAGGAAGAAGAAGAAAAGGAAAGAAGAGGAAAAAACCCCGACCCGACACGGCACCCCGACCCCGACCCGGCACCCCGACACGACACCCCGACCCCTAGACCCCGACCCCGACACCCCGACCCCGACCCGACACCCCGACCCCGAGACCCCGACACCCCGACCCCGAGCCTGACCCGACACCCCGACCCCGACACCGACACAGCACCCCGACCCCGACACGGCACCCCGACCCCGACCCGGCACCCCGACCCGACACCCGACCCCGACCCCGACACGGCACCCCGACACTGACAGGACACCCCGACCACTGACACCTCCCGAAAAGGTGTTCTTTGGCCTTCCAGAGGCCGACGGGGTCATATATTTGTGAATTATTAGTTAGGTCATATATTTTTCGATTTTGTTATGAAAAACATCATATATAATTGTGTTGATCGTGTAGTTTTAAATGTGCAGTTGTTTCATCGCTGCGAGGTTTGGTGTTCGACGACCTCGCCGTGCGTTTGACGAGCTCTGCCCCTTCGTTCGTGGGTGAGCACAAATGACAAGTCCTCCTCCCCCATTAATTATTTGATCTATTCCGATGAAACTTGATAGCTAGCTATATATGTGTCTTGAATCATCAGTATGCGTAACCAATATGTGTCTCCCGTTCGAAAGCGTCATAGTTATAAATATGCATGCATTTGCATATTTATAACCTTGATTATTTCGAATTGTCCAACGCTATCCATGGTCAGCCCGAGTATGTGTAGATTGGGTTCGTTTTCCCATATGCTTTGCTCCGGATCCGACGCATATATTTCGTCAGTGCCTCCCCTGTTGTTCTCCGGGTACACATCCTCTCTGTTTATTGCAGAGACGTGTATCAGGAGAACAGCGGGGAGGTGCTGCCGAAATTTTGCGTCGGATCCGGAGCATAGCATGGGAAAATAAACCCAATCTACACATACACGGGTGGGATTAGGACCTATCAATACCTATTAGAGTGTAGGTTGCATGGACGTAATAAAATTGACAAAGTAGATCAACTGATGAATATATACATGGTGAATTACATATATAATTGTTGTGTGTCCAGTAGCTCTGAAAGTCAAGATGAGTGACCGTGCTTGGATGTATACCGGTCACACTGGTCAGAACAAATGGAGCGCTGAATGGTTCACAAAAACTAAGGGGTTTGTGCAAGCCGCATTTGCAAATGGCCAAAAGAAAACCTGGTGCCCCTGTTTCCGGTGCGGCAATTGGGAAAAGAAGACAGAGGCTGAAATGGGCAAACACCTGCAGAAGAGTGGTTTTACGCCCGATTATACGGTGTGGACATTTCATGGTGAGTCTGCCCTACGTGACCGAGCTGAGGTGGATCGTCGTCGCACCGACGAGCATGGTACCGGGATGGAAAACATGGTGCAAGGCTATGATGATGCTCGGGATTCGGACGAGGAGATGGAGGAATCTGCAAAGGCCTTCAATGAAATGTTGGAGTCTTCGAAACGTCCGCTCCACGAGCACACTGAGCTTTGTCAGTTGGATGCCATCTCACAAGTAATGGCTCTGAAGGCTCAGTTCAACTTGGGCAGAGAATGCTATGACGCAATTATGACAGTATTTGGACGCTTTCTACCCAAAGGCCATGTAATGCCTGCAAACCTGTACCAGTCGGACAAAATCCTCCGTGCACTGAAGATGCCCTATGAGAAGATACATGCCTGTGAGAAAGGATGTGCCTTATTTAGGCCTGACTATGCGGAATTGAACTATTGTCCCATTTGCAAGTCTTCCAGGTATATTGTGGTAGACAACGGTATGGGTGAGAAGACACAGACCAAAATCCCCGTTAGTGTTCTTCGGTATATGCCAATCGTACCAAGACTTCAACGTCTTTTCATGGTCGAAGAGACGGCCAGACAGATGACATGGCACAAAACAGGCAAAAGAACCGAACTAGATGCAGATGGGAATCTGATGATGGTACACACATCGGATGGTGTTGCGTGGAAAAAGTTTGATGAATTACATGCTGACAAAGCGGCAGATCCGAGGCATCCTCGAGTCGGCATCAGCATGGATGGGTTCAGTGTGTTTGGTATGACGGCAGCCCAATACAGTTGTTGGCCCGTATTTGTCTTTCCACTCAATCTCCCCCCCCCCCGGACAGATTATGCAAAGAAAGAACATTTTCCTGACGTTGATAATTCCAGGACCCAACTATCCGGGCAAAAATATGAATGTGTACATGCAGCCGCTTAAGGACGAATTGCAAGAAGCTTGGGATAATGGGTTCAAGACATACGACGCCTTTAGCAAACGGAACTTCATAATGCGTGTCTGGTACATGTACTCGACGCATGACTTGCCGGCGTATGCGCTATTCGTTGGCTGGTGTGTGCATGGAAGGTTCCCGTGCCCCACATGCAAGGGAGCTCTTGAGTTTCGTTGGCTTCAGGCCGGTCGCAAGTTTTCTTGCTTCGACATGCATAGACAGTTCCTGGATCCTCGCCATAAGTTCAGGAAAGACAAGAAGAACTTCATCAGGGGTAGAGTTGTCAAAAACTCTGCACCACCTCCATTGACAGGCCAACAGACCCTGGATCAGTTAAACGCTCTCGAGCCAGATCCACAACGTCCAGGGTACTTCAAGGGGTATAATACTAAGCACGTGTGGACTCACAAAACATGCTTATGGGATCTGCCTTACTTCAAAGACCTCCTTTGCCCACACAACATCGACGTGATGCACACTAAGAAGAATATCGCCGAGGCACTTTTTGGTACATTGTTCGGCATAGATGGGAAGTCAAAGGATAATACTAAGGCTAGAGTCGATCTGGAGGCGCTATGTGATAGGCCGTTACAAAACATGAAAGAACCGAAAGGAAAGCAGAACTGGACGAAGCCAAAGGCATGGTTCAATCTTGGAAGGCCAGCTATGAGGGAAATTCTCTTGTGGGTGCAACAGCAGTTGATGTTCCCCGATGGGTATGCAGCGAATCTAAAGAGGGGAGCAAATCTTGATAAACTGAAGATATTTGGTCTCAAGAGTCATGATTGGCACATATGGATTGAGCGGGTAATGCCGGTGATGTTGCGTGGCTTCATCCCTGAGGATGAATGGCTAGTACTGGCAGAACTCAGCTATTTCTTCCGTGTTCTTTGTGTGAAAGAACTATCTCCTGGCGTGCTAGAAGAAATGGAAGAGTTGGCGCCGGAGTTGATCTGCAAGTTAGAGAAGATCTTTCCACCGGGCTTCTTTAATCCAATGCAGCATTTGATTTTGCATCTCCCGACCGAGGCAAGATTGGGGGGCCCGTGCAAAATCGTTGGTGCTACCCAACTGAGAGGATGCAGAAAACGCTTCGAGAAAAATGTAAAAATAAACATAGAATTGAAGCATCGATGGCTGAGGCATTCATCACAGAGGAGGCGGCAAACTTCGTAACAGCGCACTACGAAGCCAAAAATCGTCATTTGCATAATCCGAAGCCTCGATACAATGCTGATGAGCCTAAAAAGGGTGGATCCAACCTCAGCCTATTCAAAGGGAATCTCGCACCAGCTAGTGTTTCACATCCAGTATCTTTGGATAACGAAGAATGGCGGACCATTTCGTTGTATATCTTCAACAACCTGATAGAAGTGCGGCCGTACATCGAGTAAGTTCTCGGTACATTGTTTCGCAACTTCTATTTCCTTTGAACTACTCTTATTCCTAGATATGTCATACAGTCGATACGTCACCATATTCTCGTATGGAGCGGAGATCCAAAAGGATTCCGTCGAAGAGTATGAGCTTCTCGCAAAGCAAGGAGGTGGCTATCCCGGTTTCATCTCTTGGTTCAAACAAACGGTAATTTCTATTAGACAATTTCATTTCATTCGCTAATTTGTGCATAATGCAACAATCCTTTCATATTAAACTTGTAGGCTAATTCAGAGTCTATGGACGCCGAATTGAGACAAGTCGCTAATGGTTTGGACTATAAGGTCCGTTCATTTGACAAGTACGACATCAACGGGTATCGCTTTCGTACCTATGGCAAAGAGCTATCTATGGCCGATCGAAAGTCAACAAATTGTTGTGTATCTGCTATCGGCGAAGGAGGTACCGAGTATTATGGGAGAGTTGAAGCAATTTATGAACTTCTGTTCTATGGTGAAAACCCACCGAATGTCATAGTCTTCAAATGTTATTGGTTTCAGCCGAAGGAGACTAGAAGGACTCATGAACATGTAGGGCTAGTTGAAATAAACCAAAGCACTCATTTAGATGTTCCCGATGTCTATATTATGGCTCAACAGGCGACCCAAGTATTCTATCTACCGTGGGCCTGCCAAACTAATCCAAATCTGAAAGGTTGGGATGTCGTTTATGAAGTGCCGCCACGTGCTAGACTTTCTCCCCTAAAGGAAGAGGATTATGAACCTCACATTAACCCAGACACATATGAAGGAGAATTCTTCCAAGAGACACGTCTTTCCAAAAAGCATTTCAAGAACCGCTATACTTCACCCCAAAACATTGAAGTAGACAGCGACAATGAATCCGACATCACCCCAGAGGAGGAACAAGAAGAGCCGGAACAAGAAGAGGTTACTGCTGCGGATGACCTGTCAATGCTTGACCGATTACGCCAAGGTGGCCTTGCACATGTTGATGCCAATGAACCCTATGAGCCCGTCATTGATTATAGTGATGATGATGATTATGCATTTATTGATGATACTGATCGAGATTATTAGTAGTGTCAGGTATTACATTTTTTTATGTTGTACTTGATGATGATACACTTAAGTGATACACATATTATTATTCATGTCGGTCTTTTTTTATGTTGTACTAATTTCGTTTACTGTTTGTCATGGCAGGTGTTGAAATATGGTGGGCGCTGGTCGGGAGCGTGTTCTGAGGTCTTCCATTCCAGACGCACCTCTCCGCCGAGCGTTGCTGGACAGTATGGCCACACCGCCGGGCCCTTCTTCGTCGACCGCGGTGCCCAGCAGGGGACGAGGTAGGAAGAGAGGAGGTGGGGCACGTGGTCGTGGGAGAGGAGGTAGGGTGACTGCCACGGCGCCTTCCTCGCCGCCACCCCCAGCCGTTTCACCCGGGCACGTGACTGCTAGGGTGGACTCGTCCGAGGAGGAGGCTACACGGACTCCGGTCCACGAGCCTCGGGTCCACGGGTCTTGGGCCCACGAGCCTCGGGTCGACTGGCCTTCGGCCCATGAGAGTTCGGCCCACGTGACCCCGGAGGAGCACACGTCCGGATGGGGTACCTGGCCGGATCAGCCCGAGGAGCCGAGTGGCCATGCTGATGATGGCGGGGAGCCGACTGATCTTGAGGAGGAGGGGGGCACCGTCTACCAGCGTGGTGCTACACGGCTCCCGTCCGTGCCGGTGACCCGCGAGCAGAGGTGGTTGATTTTCCCTGATGGGGAGAGGTACGTAAGTGCATTTAATATTTTTGTACCTTGTGCATTCACGTTTTTTCAAATAACTAATGCGTTGGCCTTGTCATGCTGCAGGGGTTGGGACCACCATCATAGTGTCCGCCGGCCCAACTCCGTCCTTGGAGTTCTTTGCTGGCAAAACTTCCCGGGGTTTGTCACGTTGCCTGGTGAGGGTCGGCTTCCAGAGCTTGGATTGAGTTGGGAGCACTACGTGGCTGCCCCGGCCCCGCTGGATGAGATTATCGACGGTGTCGTGTGCGACACGAGGGCAGACATGGTGATCAGAAAGTTCTGGGTAATTTCTCCTTTACACATTTAAAAATCTTCAACTAGCTAGTTATTAATTGTACTAATCAATATTGTCTCATTTGATTGCAGACATTCTACAGGTGTGAGGAGGGATACGAGGAGGACGCGGCACATGTTATCGAGAACGTCTGCAAGCGCCTACTCCAGAACTTACAGCACGAGGCTCGGGTGCAGGCTGTTCGAGACTACTACGCCTTGCGTGGTATAAAGAAGACCAAGCCGGCGTGTCGCGATAAGTTCCTGAGTAAGGAGCAGTACATGAAGATAATTCTTAACGCCTTCTCTACTTAAGTTCCTTCATTTAGTAATTCTTAGCCGTCGTGCTCAAGTTTCTATTTGCTAACTTAGGCGCCTCCGAGATGGTGTGCGGATCGGATGGATTGTTGGGAGGTGTTGGTCGATGAGTGGTGCTCAAAACAATGGCTAGCCCTCCACAAAGAGGCCAAGGACAAATGTGCCCAAATGGAAGGTGTGCCACACCATCAAGGCAGCTCCAACTTATATCAGTTCGGGCGCAACTGGGTATGTGGTTTGCTTCATGATTCATGCAATTCATTCATCATGCTAGCTTGAGCCCTTTAATTACTAATTTTCATTGTTTCTCTCTATCAGGCACGCTACAATAAGGCGGATAAGGTGCCAGAGGTGTACGACCTGTATGCCATGGCCCACACTGCCTCTTTCAAGAAAGTCAAGGCTTTCTCTCAGTCTGACCTCGATGATGCAAACAACTTCACCAACATCTCCTCCCACAACAAGCTCGTGAGATATAGAGATGAGGGGAAGGCGAGGAAAGGGGAGGACTTTAACCCGAGCGAGGGTCCCATTGATCCAGAGCTGTTGATGATATCTGGTGGCGGGAGGTCCCATGGCTCCATAGCCATTGGAGATGGACTTATCCGTTGTCCTAGCACTCTCCTGGAGATCAAGGCGCGCCAGTCGAGCTCTGCTCCTGAGATAAGGCCTCGTGAACGGCCAGTGCAACTCGCCATCAAGGTTAGTGATACGTACTCAGTTATCTTTCTCCATTACATTGTCCGCGCTTCCATCAATGATTACAAATGGTCATGTGAGTGGTGTTGCAGGCTGCTATACAGAGTGAGAGAGATAGAACGGAGAAACTTCTGGCGGAGGCGGCGGAGAGGCAGCGGGAGTTGGAGGAGAGGACGGCAAAGATGATGGAGGAGGAGAGGGCACGGAATGACATGCAGGCAAGGGCCATGTACGAGCTCCTTGTGGTAAGTTTCTTCTGCAGATTAGCCAAAACATTCATGTAGTGTTTGTCTCATTACTAACTAGTATGACTGAGTCGTCAAAACCAAATGTGCAGTCTGTGTGCGAGAAGACAGGCCAGACCGCTCCACCGATGCCAGTGATTGCTCCTGGGACCACGGTGAGTTTTATTTGAATGGACATTACTTGCTAGTCTTAACATTTGAGTGTCATCATGCTAACAAGACATTGGAAATGATCTTTGGTGCAGCGTAACTCCAGACAAGCATCGCACGATCCTTCTCCAGCTACCGACACGAGCCACCCCGCTCCTACACCTCCTGGATCTTGGTAAGTTTATCTAGTGTTTTGCTTAACACATGCATAAAGACCTAGACTTAGCTTTATTTCCTCCAATGCTTACCATAATGACCTAGACTTAGCTTCTTCACCTCCAAAATGACTTAATAAGCTTACTGACCTCCAAAACCATCCATTTTACCTAAGTTAGCTCTAAAACAATCTGTACTTAGCTTACTTATGTCAACAATTGCATAATTAGCTTAGTTAGCTCATAGACGATCCATTTTACCTAAGTTATCTCTAAAATGACCCATTTTACCTAGGTTAGCTTATAAATGATCCAGTTCATCCAAGTTAGGTCAAAAATGACCCATTTTACCTAGATTAGCTCCTAAATGATCCATTTTACCTACGTTAGCTTTAAAATGACCCATTTCACCTAGGTTAACTCCAAAATGACCCATCTTACCTAGGTTATCTCATAAACGATCCATTTCAACTAATTTAGCTCATAAACGATCCATTTCACCAAGTTAGCTGAAAAACGATCCATTTCACCTAAATTAGCTCTTAAATGATCCATTTCACCTAAGTTAGCTCAAAAAGATCCATTTCAACTAAATTATCTCATAAATGATCCATTTCACCTAAGTTAGCTCAAAAACGATCCATTTCAACTAAGTTAGCTCATAAATGATCCACTTCACCTAAGTTAGCTAAAAAATGATCCATTTCACCTTAGTTACCTCAAAAACGATCCATTTGACCTTAGTTAGCTCATAAACGACCCATTTTAACTAAGTTAGCTCATAAATGATCCATTTCACCTTAGCTAGCTTATAAACGACCCATTTCAACTCTGCTCATATATGATCCATTTCACGTAAGTTAGCTCATAAATGACATACTCTTCTTGTTCTAGTCTTCTTCTTGTTCTAGTCTTCTTGTTCTACTCTTCTTCTTGTTCTACTCTTTTTGTTCTAACTTTCTTATTTTTCATTTTGCAGATTTCATTCACTTGACGAAAGCTTGCATAGATGGAGTGCTCCTTATCCCTTTCTCTGTTTCTTTTGTATCGTTGAACTATGCATGTATCGTTGGATGCCTCTATGTTGAACTTGTTATGTATGATGGAACTATGCATGTAATATATATGGTTGGATGATGAAGTTATGTGTTGGATATCTTATATGTTTGCTCTGTAATGGCCTTTTGAAATATATCTATATATGTCATATATATTTGTGATGAAAATTGTTGGATTTAATAAAAAAACAGATAAAAGAGCCAATATGCAGGCTCTTTGCCGTCTGCCACCGACGGCAACCTGCTCTGATGTCTGCCGCGGACGGCAAAGAAGCCACGTGGCATCCAGCTGTGCTTCCTGGGAGCTGACCCATTTGGTCAGTTTGCCTACAGTGGCAGACGGCAAAGACTTCGCCATCAGTGGCAGACGGCAAAGAACCTGCCATGTAGTGATGTGTAGATGACATCATACGGCTGACGGCAAAGACACTAGAAATTTTGCCGTCAGCGGCGGACGGCAAAGGCCTGCCGTTAGCCACTTAACGGACTGACAGCGCAATTATTGCCGTCCGCTCTCTTTGCCGTCCGCCGCAGACAGCAAATACTTTGCCATCAGTAGCAGATGGCAAAGAAACTGTTTACCGGAGCCTACGTTGCCGGAGCCTTTTGCCGTCTGCGGCTGACGGCAAAGCTCTTTGCCGTCCGCCGTTCATGGCTTTGCCGTCCGCCGTGGCGGACGGCAAAGTAGCTGATTCCTGTAGTGATTGGGTCTTGTCCATCACATCATTCTCCTAATGATGTGATCTCGTTATCAATGACATCCAATGTCCATAGTCAGGAAACCACGACTATCTGTTGATCAACGAGCTAGTCTACTAGAGGCTTACTAGGGACATGTTGGTGTCTGTTATTCACACATGTATTACGATTTCCGGATAACACAATTATAGCATGAATAAAGACAATTATCATGAACAAGGAAATATAATAATAATGCTTTTATTATTGCCTCTAGGGCATATTTCCAACAGTCTCCCACTTACACTAGAGTCAATAATCTAGTTACATTGTGATGAATCGAACACCCATGGAATTCTGGTGTTGATCATGTTTTGCTCTAGGGAGAGGTTTAGTCAACGGATCTGCTACATTCAGGTCCATATGTACTTTACAAATATCTATGTCTCCATCTTGAACATTTTCACGAATGGAGTTGAAGCGACGCTTGATGTGCCTTGTCTTCTTGTGAAACCTGGGCTCCTTGGCAAGTGCAATAGCTCCAGTGTTGTCACAGAAGAGTTTGATTGGCCCCGACGCATTGGGTATGACTCCTAGGTTGGTGATGAACTCCTTCACCCAAATTGCTTCATGCGCTGCCTCCGAGGCTGCCATGTACTCCGCTTCACATGTAGATCCCGCCACGACGCTCTGCTTGCAACTGCACCAGCTTACTGCCCCACCATTCAAAATGTACACGTATCCGGTTTGTGACTTAGAGTCATCCAGATCTGTGTCGAAGCTAGCGTCGACGTAACCCTTTACGACGAGCTCTTCGTCACCTCCATAAACGAGAAACATTTCCTTAGTCCTTTTTAGGTACTTCAGGATATTCTTAACCGCTGTCCAGTGTTCCTTGCCGGGATTACTTTGGTACCTACCTACCAAACTTACGGCAAGGTTTACATCAGGTCTGTTACACAGCATGGCATACATAATAGAACCTATGGCTGAGGCATAGGGGATGACACTCATCTCTTCTATATCTTCTGCCGTGGTCGGACATTGAGATGAGCTCAATTTCACACCTTGTAACACAGGTAAGAACCCCTTCTTAGACTGATCCATATTGAACTTCTTCAATATCTTATCAAGGTATGTGCTTTGTGAAAGACCTATGAGGCGTCTCGATCTATCTCTATAGATCTTGATGCCTAATATATAAGCAGCTTCTCCAAGGTCCTTCATTGAAAAACTCTTATTCAAGTAGGCCTTGATGCTGTCCAAGAGTTCTATATCATTTCTCATCAAAAGTATGTCATCTACATATAATATGAGAAATGCTACAGAGCTCCCACTCACTTTCCTGTAAACGCAGGCTTCTCCATAAGTCTGCGTAAACCCAAACGCTTTGATCATCTCATCAAAGCGAATGTTCCAACTCCGAGATGCTTGCACCAGCCCATAAATCGAGCGTTGGAGCTTGCACACCTTGTCAGCATTCTTAGGATCGACAAAACCTTCCGGCTGCATCATATACAATTCTTCCTTAAGGAAACCATTAAGGAATGCCGTTTTGACGTCCATTTGCCATATCTCATAATCATAGTATGCGACAATTGCTAACATGATTCGGAAAGACTTCAGCTTCGCTACGGGAGAGAAAGTCTCATCGTAGTCAACCCCTTGAACGTGTCGATAACCCTTAGCGACAAGCCGAGCTTTACAGATGGTCACATTACCATCCGCGTCTGTCTTCTTCTTAAAGATCCATTTATTTTCTATGGCTCGCCGATCATCGGGCAAGTCAGTCAAAGTCCATACTTCGTTTTCATACATGGATTCTATCTCGGATTTCATGGCTTCTAGCCATTTGTCGAAATCCGGGCCCGCCATCGCTTCCTCATAGTTCGAAGGTTCACCGTTGTCTAACAACATGATTTCCAAGACAGGGTTGCCGTACCACTCTAGTGCGGAACGTGTCCTTGTGGACCTACGAAGTTCAGTAGCAACTTGATCTGAAGTTTCATGATCATCATCATTAACTTCCTCTCTAGTCGGTGCAGGCACCTCAGGAACATTTTCTTGAGTTGCGCCATTTTCTGGTTCAAGAGGTAATATTTCATCAAGTTCTACTTTCCTCCTACTTACTTCTTTCGAGAGAAACTCTTTCTCTAGAAAGGATCCATTCTTGGCAACAAAGAACTTGCCTTCGGATCTGAGGTAGAAGGTATACCCAATAGTTTCTTTAGGGTATCCTATGAAGACGCATTTTTCCGACTTGGGTTCGAGCTTTTCAGGTTGAAGTTTCTTGACATAAGCATCGCATCCCCAAACTTTTAGAAACGACAGCTTAGGTTTCTTCCCAAACCATAATTCATACGGTGTCGTCTCAACGGATTTCGATGGAGCCCTATTTAAAGTGAATGCAGCAGTCTCTAAAGCATAGCCCCAAAAAGATAGCGGTAAATCGGTAAGAGACATCGTAGATCGCACCATATCTAATAGAGTGTGATTACGACGTTCGGACACACCATTACGCTGAGGTGTTCCAGGCGGCGTTAGTTGTGAAACTATTCCACATTTTCTTAAGTGTGTGCCAAATTCGTGACTCAAGTATTCTTCTCCACGATCTGATCGTAGAAACTTGATTTTTCTGTCATGTTGATTTTCAACCTCAATCTGAAATTCCTTGAACTTTTCAAAGGTCTCAGACTTGTGTTTCATTAAGTAGATATACCCATATCTACTCAAGTCATCAGTAAGGGTGAGAACATAACGATAGCCACCGCGAGCCTCAACACTCATTGGACCGCACACATCAGTATGTATGATTTCCAATAAGTTGGTTGCTCGCTCCATTGTTCCTGAGAACGGAGTCTTGGTCATTTTACCCATGAGGCATGGTTCGCACGTGTCAAATGATTCATAATCAAGAGACTCTAAAAGTCCATCTGCATGGAGCTTCTTCATGCGTTTGACACATATGTGACCAAGGCGGCGGTGCCACAAGTATGTGGGACTATCATTATCAACCTTACATCTTTTGGTATTCACACTATGAACATGTGTAGCATTACGCTCGAGATTCATTAAGAATAAACCATTCACCATCGGAGCATGACCATAAAACATATCTCTCATATAAATAGAACAACCATTATTCTTGGATTTAAATGAGTAGCCATCTCGAATTAAACGAGATCCCGATACAATGTTCATGCTCAAAGCTGGCACTAAATAACAATTATTGAGGTTTAAAACTAATCCCGTAGGTAAATGTAGAGGTAGCGTGCCGACGACGATCACATCGACCTTGGAACCATTCCCGACGCGCATCATCACCTCGTCCTTTGCCAGTCTCCGCTTATTCCGCAACTCCTGCTTTGAGTTACAAATGTGAGCAACTGCACCGGTATCAAATACCCAAGAGCTACTACGAGTACTAGTAAGGTACACATCAATTACATGTATATCACATATACCTTTCGTTTTGCCGGCCTTCTTGTCTGCTAAGTATTTGGGGCAGTTCCGCTTCCAGTGACCACTTCCCTTGCAATAAAAGCACTCAGTCTCGGGCTTGGGTCCATTCTTTGGCTTCTTCCCGGCAGCTTGCTTGCCGGGTGCGGCAACTTCCTTGCCGTCCTTCTTGAAGTTCTTTTTACCCTTGCCCTTCTTAAACTTAGTGGTTTTATTCACCATCAACACTTGATGTTCCTTCTTGACTTCTACCTCTGCTGATTTCAGCATTGAAAATACTTCAGGAATGGTCTTTTCCATCCCCTGCATATTGAAGTTCATCACAAAGCTCTTGTAGCTTGGTGGAAGCGACTGGAGGATTCTGTCAATGACCGCGTCATCCGGAAGATTAACTCCCAGCTGAGTCAAGCGGTTATGTAACCCAGACATAGTGAGTATGTGCTCACTGACAGAACTATTTTCCTCCATCTTACAGCTGAAGAACTTGTCGGAGACTTCATATCTCTCGACCCGGGCATGAGCTTGGAAAACCATTTTCAGCTCTTCGAACATCTCATATGCTCCATGTCTCTCAAAACGCTTTTGGAGCGCCGGTTCTAAGTTGTAAAGCATGCCGCACTGAACGAGGGAGTAGTCATCAGCACGTGTCTGCCAAGCGTTCATAACGTCTTGGTTCTGTGGGATGGGTGCGTCACCTAGCGGTGCTAGTAGGACATATTCTTTCTTGGCAGCTATGAGGATGATCCTCAGGTTCCGGACCCAGTCCGTATAGTTGCTACCATCGTCTTTCAGCTTGGTTTTCTCTAGGAACGCGTTGAAGTTGAGGACAACATTGGCCATTTGATCTACAAGACATATTGCAAAGATTTTAGACTAAGTTCATGATAATTAAGTTCATCTAATCAAATTATTCAATGAACACATACTTAGATAGACATCCCTCTTCTAGTCATCTAAGTATAACATGATCCGAGTCAACTAGGCCGTGTCCGATCATCACGTGAGACGGACTAATCAACGTCGGTGAACATCTTCATGTTGATCGTATCTTCTATACGACTCATGCTCGACCTTTCGGTCTTCTGTGTTCCGAGGCCATGTCTGTACATGCTAGGCTCGTCAAGTCAACCTAAGTGTTTGCATGTGTAAATCTGTCTTACACCCGTTGTATGTGAACGTTAGAATCTATCACACCCGATCATCACGTGGTGCTTCGAAACAACGAATTGTCACAACGGTGCACAGTTAGGGGGAACACTTTCTTGAAATTATTATGAGGGATCATCTTATTTACTACCGTCGTTCTAAGTAAACAAGATGCAAAACATGATAAACATCACATGCAATCAAATAATAAAAGTGACATGATATGGCCAATATCACATAGCTCCTTTGATCTCCATCTTGGGGCTCCATGATCATTTTGTCACCGGCTTGACACCATGATCTCCATCATCATGATCTCCATCATCGTGTCTCCATGAAGTTGCTCGCCAACTATTACTTCTACTACTATGGCTAACGCGTTTAGCAATAAAGTAATGTAATTTACATGGCGTTTCTCAATGACACGCGGGTCATACAAAAATAAAGACAACTCCTATGGCTCCTGCCGGTTGTCATACTCATCGACATGCAAGTCGTGATTCCTATTACAATAGCATGAACATCTCATACAGGGGCGGAGTTGGAGCAAATGTTACCCGATGCACCACTTTAACAAGGAGTAAAATTTTCAAGCAACGATGCATTGAATAAATGTGCGTTTCATAGATTTCAGCACACATTATCGACGTCATCAAAGGCAGCGTGTAAAAAACATAACGTAGCCATAAAAATGCTTGTTGTAATGATAAAATAAGGGAGAAAATTACTTGAAATAGATGTCTTGCATCTCCAAATTCCAAAATACATCATCTGACAACAAGGTTCAATAACCTACAAGATAAAATTATGATTAAACTTTTCAGTAGAACATAACAAAAATTCTGAAGGAAAAAGTATTTAAATGGCTAAAAGCTTAAAAATTATCTTTAGTACGTTCTATTCCAAAACAACATGCCATATTCTTCTCTTCGTTGTATTCAAGCCAGCTCCCAAATTCATCAAACCATTTAGCATTGAACTTTCTCTATTTACCCCCAAAATCCGAGGATTGAAAAACAAAATATCTTGGCTGACAAAGTCCTTTCAACAAATATGTTCTTCTTACCAGATCTTTCAAATTAGGATGATAACGTTCTATCAATTTTCTCTTGCTCGGATCATATTGAATGTCCCCTTCCCAATTATGTCTTCCGGAACATCCTATGATGGTGCTTTTCATTTGAGGAAAAAACTTGACCATAGTATTTGTATTTGACAAATACAAATGAGACATTCAGACTTGTATACAGACAAATGAAACCCTAGTTAGAAGTTATAACCTAGAAATTGCCCCACGCTTTTGCCAAGACATAGTGATTTATTCTATTTGCTATAAATTTATACATAATTGACTATTTGTTGCAGTTTGTAAACAAAATTAAAAAAGCAAGACAAAGGCGCTACCACAATCGAAGCCTTCTGTAATCTATGGGCGCGCGTACGAAAACGAAGATTCAAGATTGGAAAGGTCACCAAATTACCAAGCTCCGGACCAGCCGACGGCGTGCAGCGTCGCTCGCGGGCCGCGCGTAGTCCGTAGTGGAAGCTGGATCCATTAGGCTACGTGACGTATGTTTTTTCTTGCGAAGTGTAGCTACGTGCTGGATTGTAAGCCAACTGTCTGTGGGTGCTGTCTTGGGCCAGTGCGGAAGCGTCGCCGGAAAGGGCCGGCCCTGATGCACTGCTCTTGGGCCACCCTGATGCATCGGGCCTTTTTATTTCATAGGTACTACTAGCAAATTTTTAGAACCGTATTCCTGTGCATACGGGTCGGCCTAATGGGCTCCGTCCTTGATCTCATACATCACATATATATCATTCATCATTTATCACAACTTTGGCATATCATATCACAAAGCACTTGCTGCAAAAACAAGTTAGACGTCCTTTAATTGTTGTTGTAAGTTTTACGTAGCTGAAATAGGGTTCTAGAAAGAACGTTTTTTTACCTACGTGAAAGCCACAACGTGATTTGTCAACTTCTATTTACCCTTCATAAGGACCCTCTTCATCGAATCCGCTCCAACTAAAGTAGGAGAGACAGACACCCGCCAGCCACCTTATGCAACTAGTGCATGTTAGTCGGTGTAACCGGTCTCATGTAAGCGTACGTGTAAGGTTGGTCCGGGCCGCTTCATCTCACAATACCGCTGAAGCAAGATAAGACTAGTAGCGGCAAGAAAGTTGACAACATCTACGCCCACAACAAACTGTGTTCTACTCGCGCAACAAGAACTACGCATAGACTTAGCTCATGATGCCACTGTTGGGGAACGTTGCAGAAAACAAAAAAATTTCTACGGTTTCACCAAGATCCATCTATGAGTTTATCTAGCAACGAGTGATCGGATGCATCTACATACCTTTGTAGATTGCGAGCGGAAGCGTTCAAAGAACGGGGATGAGATAGTCGTACTCGACGTGATCCAAATCACCGGAGATCCTAGCGCCGAACGGACGGCACCTCCGCGTTCAACACACGTACGGTCAGCATGACGTCTCCTCCTTCTTGATCCAGCAAGGGGGAAGGAGAGGTTGATGAAGATCCAACAGCACGACGGCGTGGTGGTGGATGCAGGCGTCACAGCAGCAGGGCTTCGCCGTATACTACGAGAGGAAGAGGTGTAGCAGGGGAGAGGGAGGCGCCAAGACTCAAGGTGCGGCTGCCCCCTCCCTCCCCCTCATATATATAGGCTCCCCTAGGGAGGGCGGCGGCCAGGGCTGGAGTAGCCCCCAAGGCAAGGTGGGGCGCCCCCCCACCCCTAGGGTTCCAACCCTAGGCGCATGGGGTGGGCCTAGGGGGGCGCACCAGCCCATTATGGGATGGTTCCCCTCCCCACTTTGGCCCATGGGGCCCTCCGGGATGGGTGGCCCCACCCGGTGGACCCCCGGGACCCTTCCGGTGGTCCCGGTACAATACCGGTGACCCCGAAAATTGTCCCGATGGCCGAAACAGCACTTCCTATATATAATTCTTTACCTCCGGACTATTCCGAAACTCCTCGTGACGTCCGGGATCTCATCCGGGACTCCGAACAACATTCGGGTTACTGCATATACATATCTTCACAACCCTAGCGTCACCGAACCTTAAGTGTGTAGACCCTACGGGTTCGGGAGACATGCAGACATGACCGAGACGACTCTCCGGTCAATAACCAACAGCGGGATCTGGATACCCATGTTGGCTCCCACATGCTCCTCGATGATCTCATCGGATGAACCATGATGTCGAGGATTCAAGCAACCCCGCATACAATTCCCTTTGTCAATCGATATGTTACTTGCCCGAGATTCGATCGTAGGTATCCCAATACCTTGTTCAATCTCGTTACCGGCAAGTCACTTTACTCGTACCGTAATGCATGATCCCGTGACCAGACACTTGGTCACTTTGAGCTCATAATGATGATGCATTACCGAGTGGGCCCAGTGATACCTCTCCATCATACGGAGTGACAAATCCCAGTCTTGATCCGTGTCAACCCAACAGACACTTTCGGAGATACCCGTAGCATACCTTTATAGTCACCCAGTTACGTTGTGACGTTTGGTACACCCAAAGCACTCTTACGGTATCCGGGAGTTACACGATCTCATGGTCTAAGGAAAGGATACTTGACATTGGAAAAACTCTAGCAAACGAACTATACGATCTTATGCTATGTTTAGGATTGGGTCTTGTCCATCACATCATTCTCCTAATGATGTGATCTCGTTATCAATGACATCCAATGTCCATAGTCAGGAAACCACGACTATCTGTTGATCAACGGTCTAGTCTACTAGAGGCTTACTAGAGACATGTTGGTGTCTGTTATTCACACATGTATTACGATTTCCGGATAACACAATTATAGCATGAATAAAGACAATTATCATGAACAAAGAAATATAATAATAATGCTTTTATTATTGCCTCTAGGGCATATTTCCAACACCTCCACGTGGCCACCAACCGGGACCAATAGGCATCCAAGCGTCAGCATTTCAGTGGATGGGGTTCTTGTTTTTGTTTTTGAAGGGGGGGGTTGGGGGTTTTGAGGGGTTAATTTAGGTGTTTCATATATTGTGTTAGCTAGCTAATTAATAGAGAGAAGTGTCCTCTCTTATGTCCGTGTTTGGTCGACGCTACGTACTATACACTACAGGAAACATGAGATTTGCCGTCAGTACTGCTCTTTGCCGTCAGCATTTCGTCGGGGCAGACGGCAAAGACCACTTTTGCCGCTAGCTGCTGACGGCAAAGAATGACTCGCGGCAAAGACGTATTTTGCCGTCTGCTTTTTTTTTTACAGACGGCGTCACAGACGCAGCATCATGCGGCGCCGGTTGTAGCTTCGGCGACCAATGGTTGTAGGATCCGCCATCGCTTGTTCCAGCATCTTGTCGTAGATGGGACCAGCAACTCGATGGCCGGTTGTAGCATCCACAAATGCCGGTTCCAGCATTGTCGTGGCCGGTTCCAGCATCAGCCATGGTCGCATGTAGCAACCCGCCACCGCCCGTCCCAGCACCCTACATGGCCGGTTCCAACAAATTGGGGCCGCCGTTCCAGCATCTGCTGGTGCCTAATGTAGCACCGCAGTGTCCGCGCATCTTCTTCAGCACCGGTGGTGCCACCGCCATGTCGTCGGTCGAGGTCGTTGCAGCTCCGGCGACCAGCGGTTGTCGCATCCGCCACCGCTGGTTCCAACATCCTGTCGGCGGCGGCGCCAGCACACAGGGATCCCAAGCGAGAAAAATTGCGGTAGCGAATGACGAGCATGCTACTGCCGGCCGCAAGGGAGGAGGAGGAGAGGGGTAGCCGCGTGGTGAGCGGAGGAGGAGAGGGGCAACCATGGCTTTGGTGAGCGGATGAGGAGAGGGGCAGCCATGGCGTTAGTGAGCAGAGGAACGAGTGGGATGGTGTGCCATGTGCGTTGAGGAATTGGGGGAGAAAAGGAGATCGTCCCTGGCTGGATAAGACCGACGCGTCGGTGCAAGAGCCCCACGTTCGGGGACATGGCTCCACACACGTGGGCACGACATGGCGAGTGCGCGTTTGACCGGCGCAAGGAGTTGGCCGGTCCGCCGGCAGTAAACGTTTCCCTTTGAAAAATGTTAAATGTGTATATGAAAAATGTTGACCATTATTCAAAAAATGTTAAACTTGAATTTGCAAAATGTTAAATGTGTATCGCAAAAATGTTGACGATGTACTAAAAAAATGTTAAATTTTTATTTAAAAAATGTTAAATGTGTGTAGAAAAAACGTTCACCATGTTTTCAGAAAATGATAAACTTTTATTTGTAAAATGTTAAATGTGTATAGATAAAATGTTGACCATGTATTCAGAAAATGTTAAACTTGTTTCTGATTTTTTTTAAATGTGTATAGAAAAAATGGTGACCATGTATTATAACAATGGTAAACTTTATTTTTAAAATGTTAAATGTGTATAGAGAAAATGTTGACCATGTATTCAAAAAATCTTAAACTCGTATTTTAAAAATAAAGAATTTAAAAACTCGTATTTTGACTTTATCCTGTTTTTTTTCTTCTTTCTTCTTTCTGTTTCTTTTTCATTTTTCATTATTTTTTGGTTTTTCTGATTTTCCCTTTTTGTTTCTTTCCATGAAATATAAAGGAAAAAAATAATTTCCAAAAATTGTTCGGCATTTTCTAAAAATGTTCAAACATTGCCAATTTTGTTCGTATTTTTAAAAAATGGTTTGTGTTTTCCATGTTTCGTTCTGAATTTCAAAAAATATCCCTGTTTTCAAATTTTTGTTCGTTTTTCCCTTTGTTTATTTTTTGTTTTTATTCATCCTTTTGGCAGAAATTTCGAAAAATATTTGCGATTTTGATAAATGTGGTCATTTTCAAAATAAAATTCAAAAATTGTTCATATTGTTGGATAAATTTATGGTATTTTCGACAAGGTTTCAAATTTGTTCATTAATTCCAACAAATTTCAAATTTTAAAAAATATCGGTACTTTCATAAAATGTTCTTTTTTTTTGAAAATTTATTCAGAATTTTATAAATTGTTGCTGTTTTTTTGTAAGAATCATATATTTGAAAATAGTATGTGTTTTCAAAAAAATCTTCATAAAATGAGCAGAACGACAGGGACTTTTATGCATAATAAGCTGCAAACATGAAATACCTCATCGGGTTCTTAACAAAAAAAAAGAAAAAAGAAAAAAAACTCAGGGCTTAGCGCTGAACAGGAGGACTCCTCCGCTGGGATCGTGTTCATGCATGTTTGTTGCAGCGTAAGCGAGTTCCCAGCGATCCACAATTCGAGGCGTGGTTTCTGCTGGATTCAGATCTATTTAATGCGTCACCCTCGGCTGGCTGCTGATAATCTGCGTGATCTTCTCCGTCAATCAAAGCTTTATTAGCAATTCGTGCGTACGTCTTTCCATGGAGGACGGGAGGATCCAGACCACGCCGAATCTGCCGCAGGACATCTTGATGGCCATCTTCGCAGCGTTTGAAATCCCCGACCTCCTGCGTGCTGGCTCCGTATGCTCCTCCTGGCGCTCCGCCTACGAAACCCTGCGCAACCACGGGCTGTACAACCAGTCCCAGACGCCATGCCTGCTCTACACCTCCGAGTCCGACGGCGAGAGCACCGCGCGTCTCTACAGCCTCGTGGAGAAGAAGGCCTACAGGCTGACCCTCCCGGACCCGCCCATCCGCACCAGGTCTCTGATCGGGTCCTCCCCTCAGGGCTTGCTGGTTACGGTCGACGACAGATCCGAGATGCACCTTCTCAACCCCATCACCGGTCAACAGATCGCCCTCCCGTCGGTGATCACCATCCGGCAGGTGAGCCCCGTATACGATGACTCCGGCGTCCTCCACATGTACAGATACTCGTCCCACACTAGACATACTGTTCTCGCTCTGCCAGCAAACCTTGCTCTTAGCGAGCTGCGGCACCAGCTCCATCACAAGGCTTTTGTGTTTCCTCTTTCTCTCTCTGATGATGCATCCTCATCCTCAGCAGCAGCAGGAGGACACATTGTGGTGCTGATCCACAACCCGTCTTGCCAGCTCTCCTTTGCAAGGGTAGGGGCCGAGAGCTGGACCTGGCTGCCGCCACACACCTCCTATGACGACTGCATGTACAAGGATGGCCTCATGCATGCAGTGACTTCAAAGGGAGAAATCCATGGATTCGATCTTGCCAGCCCTGCCCCTGTGGCCACCATGAAGATCATTATGGAGGGACCAATGACTTATAGATATCTCCGTATGTACATCATACAAGCCCCATGGGGTGACCTTCTGCAGGTTTGGAGAAAACTTGGGGATCGTGATTTAGGAGATACGCCCCGGTCATCTGTGTTTTGGACTACCGGCAAAATTAGAGTATACAAAGTTGATGCCGTGGCGAACGAACTCGAGAGAACCAGTTGCTTGCGCGGCCATGCGTTGTTCCTTGGGCATAATCAGTCGCTTTGTCTTAGTACCGAAGAATACCCGGCTCTTAAGGCGAACCATGCCTACTTCACCGACGATTGCAAATATTGGACAATGGGACTTCAGAATAATCGTCGTGATATGGGAATTCTCAACTTGGATGATAACAGCAGCGAGGAACTTGTGTCTCCTCACCTTTGGTCCAACCGTCCAGCCCCCATATGGATTACACCAAATCTCAGGGAGATAAACTTTAATTTGGATAATTAGTGTGGAGTTCTTCCTTTTGTAAGAAAAAAAAATCA
This sequence comes from Triticum monococcum, assembly GCA_034509565.1. Classification (NCBI taxonomy): domain Eukaryota; kingdom Viridiplantae; phylum Streptophyta; class Magnoliopsida; order Poales; family Poaceae; genus Triticum; species Triticum monococcum. Next base: position 37,480,834 of record CM067842.1, read on the forward strand.
TCTAGTTCGTTAGTAATGGTGATGGTTCCTCATCTGGGTTTTACTATATGTACACTCCCGAAATTTCAAAGAGAATGCTGCAAGTTTATTCTACTTCTTGTGTAATTATCTGTTTTTCTTCTTGTAGTTCTTTGTTTTTCTTTTTGGTAATTCCTTTTGTTTCAAACACAAGCCGATTCAATTGTCCGAGAGGTCTTGGTCTTGGATCTTAGGTATATATTTCATTATTAGTACTCTTGTATGGAGATAATCCCCGTGTTTGATCGTTTTATGCCAGTCTTTCTTCTTAGCCAATAGCCCAACACTCATAATAGGCCAGAGAAGTATAATGCAAACATGCCGTGCGAAAAATCTGATGATTAAACTTAAGAGGTGATTTGTGCGGCTTGCAGTAGTAGACATTTCTTAATGGTCCTTTTACAGTAGTGGTCGTTGCACTCTAATTTAACTTACTAAATCTTCTTACACACAATGACATGTGCCGTCCTGACCACCTCTAGTACCAGAGCAATCGGAGGTCATTGACACTGCCGTCATTGTTGCCATCACCGAGGTTGTCGTCGTGGCTGTCGGCGAGGGAATTATTGCATACGTTGTCTTGTCATGCTTCGTCAGCATGCCTATAGCCAACGTCGTCATTGGGGCCTTGTTCATCGCAGGTTCAAGTCTTCCCTGTGCCTGTCGTCATGGAGGAGGATCTACACTGCTCAAATTTAAGGAGGTGGGGAGAAGTTTGAGGAGTAACTCCTCAAATTTTTAGAACTAAACTTCTGAGGAAATGGTTAGGTGGGAACTAGCTGAAAGTTTAGATTTCAGGGAGTTAAAGATCTAGAGAAAGGACCAGAGATGCTCTGAATTATGAAACCGGGTGTTCCAACCCCTCAAATTTGAAAAAAAAAACAAACAAATAAATTCTAGGCCACTTAAACTTCCTACCGTCTTAATACTGTAGATGCACTATTTAACTGTTGGGAATGCAAACCTAAATTAGGAAAGAAAATCTCTGGCTTCACAACCAAGATCAACATTATCGACGAAGCAGTCCTGGTTCATCACCGGTAGGAAGAGTAAATAACATAAAACTACCACAATTCAGGTTAGGATCCCTAAAACTACCAATTTTCAAATTTGGACAAAAAAACTACCACTTTACACGTAATATGTTAAAAAAAACCTACCGCTTTCTATTAGTTGGCGGTTGGGACAAAATTAATCACGATTTTGATAGGCATGGTACACCCGTCATGGTTGACCTGGCAGAAAAGTCAAATCTGTTAGTGCATATATTTTTTCGATCATGTGGTATTTCTACTGGAATCATGTGATCTTGTGATACCCTTTGTGCCAATGTGATCCTTCACCACCCAGTTCCAAATACGTGCTTCTTGATTGATACAAATCTTCTGCTGACTTTTTAAATCTTTATGACTGGCTAAATCACCAAATTAAGCACAGCAGGTTCCATGCGGACAAAAATGTGGATTGGTTTCGGAGCACGGCGGGCTTGATGCCCCAGTTTCTGTTAGAAGATCGCTGTTGCATGGATCGGAATACCGGATCCCATGCACACATGCTATAAATTAGACCACATCTATGGTAACGACAAAAGGCCCGGTCGAGATATACGTTGTCATCTAAATTAGTATGTATGTGCTCTGATCACTACAAATAAAATACAGTGTGAAAAACGCTCTTACATTATGAGAAAAAGGGAGTAAAAATTTGTTAGCTGCAGCCACTCATCAATTAGTAGTCTGGGAGTAGCTAATTAAGCAGGTGGGAATGATTGGGCAAAGCTGCATTGGAATAATTATCATCAACCTCCCGAGCTTCTGCGAGTCGCAACACAGACCGGAGAGAATTACCACCCGAATCCAGCCCTTTCAGTTTCAGTTTCAGTTTCGCTTCCGCGATCTTTCAGCATTCAAGTTTTGATGAATTTCGCATCGCAAAACTAAAATGCTGAAAGGTTTTTTTTATTAGACTGCACGTGGTATTTCTCATGTACCCGAATTACAGTCCTCATACACGGCCAGTTAGTGCACAATCAACACATCACCCTTGTCGGGTGGAATTACTGATATGAATTTATTCATCCCGGGTAGCAGCAGTGACGGCATCAGTGTGAAAATGTTGCGGGTTCAAACATACCAAACAATTAAATATGTCGTAATTATTAACACAAATGTTAACTAATCTAAGGATGTAATCCAAAAGGTTATGAGGGCAGCTGACTCAAAGCCTACACATGGAATAGTTGGTGGCTAGCAGAATCCTATGTTCTTCCATGACATCATAAACTTGTCTGCTAAATAGGTAGGCATCACAAAGTATGGGAAGGTGAATATAGCAGAATTTGGAGGATAATTAAATTTGCCACCTATTACTTCGTGGTTTGATCATTTTCCCTGCCTTATACTCCCTCCGCCCAAAATTCTTGTCTTAGATTTGTCTAAATACCGATGTATCAAGTCATGTGTTAGTATTAGATACATCTGTATCTAGACAAATCTAAGACACTATATACAAGGGTTTTTTTGGGTGGTTGTCTCATAGAGATAAGGTAGACACTATACTCAAACATCCCTACAGTCATACACTACCGGAACAGGGCGCTACCCCGACGGCCAAAACAATGCCGACGGCCACCGTCGGGTTCCTCGGAGATATGCCGACAGCCTGGTCCTGGCCGTCGGCGTATCCAGGCCGTCGGGTTAGACGGAGATAAGCCGACGGCACCCGTCGGCATATAACGGCCGTCGGCCTATCTGAAAGTACACCGACAGCTGTCGTCGGCTTACAAGGGCCGTCGGCATAGTCGTGGGCCCGGCGGCCCCGCTGTTGACGGGCGGCTAACGTCGTCAGAGCTATGCCGACGGCCGAGGCGGGGGGCCGTCGGCATAGGTCCGCACGCCACGTCACTGATCCGGACCGCACCGTCCAAAACATATGCTGACGGTTGCCGTCGGCATACCTGCCACGTCAGCGATCCGCGGCACGCCGCCCGCCGCCTAAAACCTGGCCGTCTCTATGCGGCATAGGTAAAAAAAAATTTCATATATATTTTTTTAAGCTTTTTTATGTATTATCATATCAACTAACATGTAGCATGTTAAATATAAACATACATATGAATATATATATATGTAGTTTGTATTTTTTTCATATATTATGAATATATTAACATATATAGTTTGTACTACGAGAGGAAGAGGTGTAGGAGGGGAGAGGGAGGCGCCAAGACTCAAGGTGCGGCTGCCCCCTCCCTCCCCCTCATATATATAGGCTCCCCTAGGGGGGCGCCGGCCCTAGGAGATGAGATCTCCTGGGGGGGCGGCGGCCAGGGCTGGAGTAGCCCCCAAGGCAAGGTGGGGCGCCCCCCACCCCTAGGGTTCCAACCCTAGGCGCATGGGGTGGGCCTAGGGGGGCGCACCAGCCCACTATGGGCTGGTTCCCCTCCCCACTTTGGCCCATGGGGCCCTCCGGGATGGGTGGCCCCACCCGGTGGACCCCCGGGACCCTTCCGGTGGTCCCGGTACAATACCGGTGACCCCGAAACTTGTCCCGATGGCCGAAATAGCACTTCCTATATATAATTCTTTACCTCCGGACTATTCCGAAACTCCTCGTGACGTCCGGGATCTCATCCGGAACTCCGAACAACATTCGGGTTACTGCATATACATATCTTCACAACCCTAGCGTCACCGAACCTTAAGTGTGTAGACCCTACGGGTTCGGGAGACATGCAGACATGACCGAGACGACTCTCCGGTCAATAACCAATAGCGGGATCTGGATACCCATGTTGGCTCCCACATGCTCCTCGATGATCTCATCGGATGAACCACGATGTCGAGGATTCAAGCAACCCCGCATACAATTCCCTTTGTCAATCGATATGTTACTTGCCCGAGATTCGATCATAGGAATCCCAATACCTTGTTCAATCTCGTTACCGGCAAGTCACTTACTCGTACCGTAATGCATGATCCCGTGACCAGACACTTGGTCACTCTGAGCTCATAATGATGATGCATTACCGAGTGGGCCCAGTGATACCTCTCCGTCATACGGAGTAACAAATCCCAGTCTTGATCCGTGTCAACCCAACAGACACTTTCGGAGATACCCGTAGCATACCTTTATAGTCACCCAGTTACGTTGTGACGTTTGGTACACCCAAAGCACTCTTACGGTATCCGGGAGTTACACGATCTCATGTTCTAAGGAAAGGATACTTGACATTGGAAAAACTCTAGCAAACGAACTATACGATCTTATGCTATGTTTAGGATTGGGTCTTGTCCATCACATCATTCTCCTAATAATGTGATCTCGTTATCAATGACATCCAATGTCCATAGTCAGGAAACCACGACTATCTGTTGATCAACGAGCTAGTCTACTAGAGGCTTACTAGGGACATGTTGGTGTCTGTTATTCACACATGTATTACGATTTCCGGATAACACAATTATAGCATGAATAAAGACAATTATCATGAACAAGGAAATATAATAATGATGCTTTTATTATTGCCTCTAGGGTATATTTCCAACACCTCCACGTGGCCACCAACCGAGACCAATAGGCATCCAAGCGTCAGCATTTCAGTGGATGGGGTTCTTGTTTTCGTTTTTGAAGGGGGGTTGGGGGTTTTGAGGGGTTAATTTAGGTGTTTCATATATTGTGTTAGCTAGCTAATTAATAGGGAGAAGTGTCCTCTCTTATGTCCGTGTTTGGTCGACGCTACGTACTATACACTACAGGAAACATGAGATTTGCCGTCAGTACTGCTCTTTGCCGTCAGCATTTCGTCGGGGCAGACGGCAAAGACCACTTTTGCCGCTAGCTGCTGACGGCAAAGAATGACTGGCGGCAAAGACGTATTTTCCCGTCTGCTTTTTTTACAGACGGCGTCACAGACGCAGCATCATGCGGCGCCGGTTGTAGCTTCGGCGACCAATGGTTGTAGGATCCGCCATCACTTGTTCCAGCATCTTGTCGTAGATGGGACCAGCAACTCGATGGCCGGTTGTAGCATCCACAAATGCAGGTTACATTGTCGTGGCCGGTTCCAGCATCAGCCATGGTCGCATGTAGCAACCCGCCACCGCCCGTCCCAGCACCCTACATGGCCGGTTCCAACAAATTGGGGCCGCCGTTCCAGCATCTGCTGGTGCCTAATGTAGCACCGCAGTGTCCGCGCATCTTCTTCAGCACCGGTGGTGCCACCGCCTTGTCGTCGGTCGAGGTCGTTGCAGCTCCAGCGACCAGCGGTTGTCGCATCCGCCACCGCTGGTTCCAACATCCTGTCAGCGGCGGCGCCAGCACACAGGGATCCCAAGCGAGAAAAATTGCGGCAGCGAATGACGAGCATGCTACTGCCGGCCGCAAGGGAGGAGGAGGAAAGGGGTAGCCGCGTGGTGAGCGGAGGAGGAGAGGGGCAACCATGGCTTTGGTGAGCGGATGAGGAGAGGGGCAGCCATGGCGTTGGTGAGCAGAGGAACGAGTGGGATGGTGTGCCATGTGCGTTGAGGAATTGGGGGAGAAAAGGAGATCGTCCCTGGCTGGATAAGACCGACGCGTCGGTGCAAGAGCCCCACGTTCGGGGACGTGGCTCCACACACGTGGGCACGACGTGGCGAGTGCGCGTTCGACCGGCGCAAGGAGTTGGCCAGTCCGCCGGCAGTAAACGTTTCCCTTTGAAAAATGTTAAATGCGTATATGAAAAATATTGACCATTATTCAAAAAATGTTAAACTTGAATTTGCAAAATGTTAAATGTTTATCGCAAAAATGTTGACGATGTACTAAAAAAATGTTAAATTTTTATTTAAAAAATGTTAAATGTGTGTAGAAAAAACGTTCACCATGTTTTCAGAAAATGATAAACTTTTATTTGTAAAATGTTAAATGTGTATAGATAAAATGTTGACCATGTATTCAGAAAATGTTAAACTTGTTTCTGATTTTTTTTAACTGTGTATAGAAAAAATGGTGACCATGTATTATAACAATGGTAAACTTTATTTTTAAAATGTTAAATGTGTATAGAGAAAATGTTGACCATGTATTCAAAAAATCTTAAACTCGTATTTTAAAAATAAAGAATTTAAAAACTCGTATTTTGACTTTATCCTGTTTTTTTTCTTCTTTCTTCTTTCTGTTTCTTTTTCATTTTTCATTATTTTTTGGTTTTTCTGATTTTCCCTTTTTGTTTCTTTCCATGAAATATAAAGGAAAAAAATAATTTCCAAAAATTGTTCGGCATTTTCTAAAAATGTTCAAACATTGCCAATTTTGTTCGTATTTTTAAAAAATGGTTTGTGTTTTCCATGTTTCGTTCTGAATTTCAAAAAATATCCCTGTTTTCAAATTTTTGTTCGTTTTTCCCTTTGTTTATTTTTTGTTTTTATTCATCCTTTTGGCAGAAATTTCGAAAAATATTTGCGATTTTGATAAATGTGGTCATTTTCAAAATAAAATTCAAAAATTGTTCATATTGTTGGATAAATTTATGGTATTTTCGACAAGGTTTCAAATTTGTTCATTAATTCCAACAAATTTCAAATTTTAAAAAATATCGGTACTTTCATAAAATGTTCTTTTTTTTGAAAATTTATTCAGAATTTTATAAATTGTTGCTGTTTTTTTGTAAGAATCATATATTTGAAAATAGTATGTGTTTTCAAAAAAATCTTCATAAAATGAGCAGAACGACAGGGACTTTTATGCATAATAAGCTGCAAACATGAAATACCTCATCGGGTTCTTAACAAAAAAAAAGAAAAAAGAAAAAAAAACTCAGGGCTTAGCGCTGAACAGGAGGACTCCTCCGCTGGGATCGTGTTCATGCATGTTTGTTGCAGCGTAAGCGAGTTCCCAGCGATCCACAATTCGAGGCGTGGTTTCTGCTGGATTCAGATCTATTTAATGCGTCACCCTCGGCTGGCTGCTGATAATCTGCGTGATCTTCTCCGTCAATCAAAGCTTTATTAGCAATTCGTGCGTACGTCTTTCCATGGAGGACGGGAGGATCCAGACCACGCCGAAATCATCTAGTTCGTTAGTAATGGTGGTGGTTCCTCATCTGGGTTTTACTATATGTATACACGCCAGAAATTTCCAAAGAGAATGCTGAGAGTTTATTCTACTTCTTGTAATTCTCTGTTTTTCTTCTTCTAATTCTCTGTTTTTCCTTTTGGAATTCTTTGTGTTCGAAAGACAAGCCGATTCAATTGTGAGACAAGTATTGGTCTTGGATCTTAGGTTTATATTTCAATATTAGTACTCTTGTATGGAGGTAATCAACGTGTTTGATCCTTCTATGCCCGTCTTTCTTCTTAGCCAAGTAGTATAATGCAAACATGTTGTGCGAAAAATCTGATGATTAAACTTAAGTAGTGATTTGTGCGGTTTGCAGTAGTAGACCATTCATCTAACAATTTCTTAATGGTCCTTTTACAGTAGTGGTCCTTGTACTCTAATTTAACTTACTAAATCTTCTTACACACAATGACATGTGGCGTCCTGACCACCTATAGTACCAGAGCAATCGGAGGTCATTGACACTGCCGTCATTGTTGCCATCACCGAGGTTGTCGTCGTGGCTGTCGACGAGGGAATTATTGCATACGTTGTCTTGTCATGCTTCGTCGGCATGCCTATTGCCAACATCATCGTTGGGGCCTTGTTCATCGTGGGTTCAAGTCTTCCCTATGCCCGTCGTCATGGAGGAGGATCTACACTGCTCAAATTTAAGGAGGTCGGGAGAAGTTTGAGGAGTAACTCCTCAAATTTTTAGAACTAAACTTTCGAGGAAATGGCTAGGTGGGAACTATCTGAAAGTTTAGTTTTCAGGGAGTTAAAGATCTAGAGAAAGGACCAGAGATGCTCTGAATTATGAAACCGGGTGTTCCAACCCCTCAATTTTCTTTAAAAAAAACAAATAAATCCTAGGCCACTTAAACTTCCTACCGTCTTAATAGTGTAGGTGCACTATTTAACTGTTGGGAGTGCAAACATAAATTAGGAAAGAAAATCTTTGGCTTCCCAACCAAGATCAACCGCATTATCGACGAAGCAGCAACATGTTCATCACCGGTTGGAAGAGTAAATAACATAAAACTACCACAATTCAGGTTAGGGTTCCCAGAATTACCAATTTTCAAATTTGGACAAAAAAAACTACCACTTTACAAGTAATTCCGAACGGAGGGAGTAATATGTTAAACCCTACCACTTTCTATTAGTTGGCGGTTGGGACAAAATTAATCACGATTTTGATAGGCATGGTGCACCCATCTGGGTTGATGTGGTAGAAAAGTCAACTTGGTTAGTGCATATATTTTTTCGAAAAGTCAAACCTCATCAAATTTGACAAATTTATCAAGAAAAGCATTTACATCTAGAATGCTAAACACATATCATTAAATTCATCATAAGATGTAGTTTCATATTTTATATATTTGGTATTATAGATATAAATAGTTTTCTCTATAAGCTTGATCGAACTTTTCAAAAGTTTGACTTCTTAAAAAAAAATCTATGCACACTATATTATGGAACGGAGGGAGTACTTTCTAGCTTTGGAGTTCATGCAAATTCAGAGACGACCATAAAATATCTTGAAGATACCAAGAAGGCATACCTGATCGGCCCCCCTCAATGAATCGGAGCAGATACTAATACATGATCCTAGTATATATTACGTTTTTTTTTGAGACAACCTAGTATATATTACGTACTAATGGCCGTAGATTTATTCCTTAAGTATCGTTCAGCTAGTACTGCATACAAAGGCCCAATACGTGAATTGATTTCCCAAGTTTTGTGGCGCTGCGTGTACGTACCCAAGCCCAAACATAGCCCATCTTTAGGCCCCCGTGGAGAATTTTGACCCAGCTTTCCTGTCTTCCAAGTCGTTCACAAACCAGATCGATCACGATTTTCTGCTAGCCGCCACCGGCCGCCCTAGCTGATCGACGGACGACACCGCCGCGGCGCCGTGTTACCCAGCAAGCCCCCGTCTCTACCTTTGCAGATCCTGCAGCGGCGATGATCTAGTCCGCAAACGCTGAAGTCTAATCCGCGGCAATGATCCTGTCGCAAACGCTAAAGTATAAAGGTATGGCATACTTTGTTAACTGGCTCTCTTGCGATGCATCTCAGAGACTCAGACTATTGATTAAGTAGTACAAATTACTAGATGTGTTTTTCAGTTACATGGCAGATGATTCATGGTATTTGCTTGTAGTACATCTTAGTTGTTGTTTCCTCCTCAGGCTGCCTTTTGGCATTTTCGTTTTTATTGAACGTCATCTGCACCCTGTCCTTCTATTTCGATGGAAGCAGGGCTGACTGCATTCGTAAACTTATGATATTTGTGTTTCACTGAAAAATAAATAGCTCCAAAGTGCAATCAGATGAGATTATCTTATTGTTTGATGATATTGCTAGTTGTAGACCTAAATTTAATCCTGTAGAAAGGAAGCCCTTTTGTGAATTGCAAAAAATGTATTACTATGTTTTGATAAGTCAGTGTGATACATTATGACACTTTATTCTCAAAATTTTCTTCTAATATAAAATAACATACATTTAGGTTTGTATTCAAGAAAAAAATTGCATGTACTATCCTTATCACCTTCGCCCCCCTCATGCCTAAATCCTGGCTCCGCCCCTGTCTAAAGCTTACATGGTGCAGATGCAAGTGCGAGTGAAATCTTTTTGAGGTCCATTATGTGCTTCTATTATGTTTCTATTATTCTTTTCACGATAAATACATGGAACTTTTTGGTATGTGAACATTTTCTTAGAATTCATGGTATTTCCACAGATAGGACCATTTCGTTCTAAAAATATAAACATAGCTATTGGCATTTATTTTTAGGTGTGTGAACATATCTTACAAGTTGTCTTAGCAAAATTTAAAATAAGATTAAGCATTTTACTTTATATGTTAACATGGTTTTAGTATGTTATTTAATAAAATCATTACTCGAATAATTTGTACTATTTATTTTTTGATAAAAGGGGTCACCCCCCGATTTTCTTTAAGAAAACCAAGCAGCCTGATAGAAACTGTTGCAACAGGTGTTTCTGCAAGACATATCCGGATAAGAGTATTTCTGCAAGACATGTTCGGATAGGAGACATAATTTTCGGGGGGGGGGGGGGGGGGGGGGGGGGGGGGAGGGGGGGATTTATCCTAATTTTTTCCTTTCAAACACCTGTTGCAACAGTTTCTGCAAGATCATGTTTTGCATTTTCATCTCTGCATCTTGTTTCTGCATTTCTAATTGAAGGTTTTTCCTTTCCATATCACTGTCCACCAGCTCTTTCTCATCCATAGCAATTCTGGCATCTTGCCTAGCATTGTTTTTGATAAAAAGCAGAAAAAACAAACTATGCTAACGGGCCAGGCTTATGGATGGCCCATTTAGCTTTATCTAGAGCCAAAGCTGCAACACCGGTTGGTCTCCCTAGTTAGCGTAATAACGGATCGCCTGCACCGCCTGTAGGACGCAACCATGCATACCTCCGACCGCCATATATCTTCAACCTTTTTTTTTGCACGTGACTCTTGGGGTGTAGACTTTTAGCGCGCGCAACCGGAATAGTTGCTCCAGCGGGCGTGCGAAAACCGCGCGCGGCATACGTAGTCCAGCGCGCGGGCCGAAACGCAATCGCGTGCCGCTTATTTGCTGCGCCCGCTCCCGCGCGCTGGACTCTCGCGCGCTCGCTCGCACCTCCCACCTCCCCTCCAGCCGCGCCGCCGCCGCCGACCGCGCCGCCCGGCGACCGCTCCGGCGCTTCACCGGCCTATCCCCGCCGCGCGCGCTTTCTCCGGCCCCCCTCCAGGCCCGCCGCCCCGCGCGTGCTGGTCCGCCGACGAACAGCGTCGGCGCGCTCGCTGCCGCTCGGCGCCCGCAAGGTGTTCGACAAAACGCCTAGAAGGTATGTATTGCTCAAAAACCATGAATTTCGTGCATGTTGATTGTAGTTTTTTATTTATAGCATAGTATTCAACATTGTAGATGAGTTCGTCGTATGATTCTTCCGAATAAGAATTTGATATGGAAGAGGAGGAGGATCTTGCAATGATCTTAGCTATGCATATTAATAAAAAACTGAAGCACGGTGGTTTGGTTATGGGTCGGCAAAAAATTTGGAGGGATAGGATCGATGCCCACAACAGATTGATCAGGCATTATTTTATGAATCCCACATACCCCGAGTCGTATTTTCGTCACCGGTTTAGGATGAGCACCGAGTTGTTCAGGCGCATTGCAGAGAAACTAGCGAGCCATGACCGCTTTTTTCAGCAAAGGAGGAATGCCGCCGGAGAGCTCGGGCATAGCACCTTTCAGAAGGTGACAGCCGCTTTGCGTATGTTGGCATACGGTATACCGGCTGATCTAGTTGATGATCACTTGGCTATGGGCGAGAGCCAAGCCATCATGTGTGTCAAGCGCTTCGCAGTCGGAATTGTGTAAGTGTTTGGTGAGGAGTATTTGAGATCTCCCAACGCTAAAGACGTCGCAAGGCTTTTGGCGATGAACAAAGCTCGCGGCTTTCCTGGCATGCTTGGCTCAATAGATTGCATGCATTGAAGTTGGAAGAATTGTCCAAAGGCATGACATGCGCAATTCCACGGCCAAAAAAAGGGTTCCACTATAATCCTTGAAGCGGTGGCTGATCAAGAGACTTGGATTTGGCATGCATTCTTTGGAATGCCTGGATCTTTGAATGACATCAATGTTGTCAACCGGTCACCACTGATGAGTAAGATTGCAAATGGGGAGTTGCCACCGGTGCAGTTTATAGCAAATGGCCGTACATACAACTATGGCTATTATCTAGCGGATGGCATCTATCTAAAGTGGCAAACCTTTATTAAGCCGTTGAAAAAGCCAGAAGATAAGAAAAATCCTGATTTTCACAATGCTCAGGCGGCGGCTAGAAAAGATGTGAAGAAAGCTTTTAAGATTTTGCAAGCCCAATTTACTATTGTGAGAGGACCGGCTAAATTTTGGGATCAAAAGATGCTTTGGTACATAATGCACGCTTGTGTGATCATGCATAACATGATCATTGAGAATGAGCGTGGTCAAGATGTAGACTACTCTCAGTATGAGCTCTTGGGATATCCCGTGCGAGTGCGACGGAGGGCTGAAAGGGTGGCCCGTTTTGTTGCCTCCTATCATGCCATTCGACGTCCTGCAGCGCATAATAATCTTCAGAAGAATCTCATTGAGGAGTGGTGGGCATGGAATGGACGACAAAAAGCATCATGATTTGTGCGTTCATTATTGTATTGTTGAACTATTTGTTGTGTTTAATTGCACTATTTGTTGTATTGAACGATAAACTGTTTGTTTGAGTTGTAATAAACGAAATTAAACTATTTATTTTTGTTTGTTTTTTATTATTTTTTTGCTTTTGTTTTCGAATGCATATGTTGTTTGTGCGCGTCACGCGCGTTGTATTTTTGCGCGCTGCATTTTAGCGCGGCTGCTGGAGCCAGCGCTGTGTGTTTTTTGGGCACGTCACGACCGACGCCTTGGAGATGCTCTAACTAAAATTGGGGTTTTCGATCGGGACGTGAATCACGTAAATTCCGGAGGTAACCAAAGCTTTTCCGGAGGTAAGCTAGAAAACTCTCACATCTCAGTCGTTGGTCATCGCTCACGAAGATGCCCCCGCACCGGCGCCGGCACGTAGACCGCCTGAGCGCTCTGCCGGACGAGGTGCTGGAGCGGATCCTCTCCCACCTCCCTTCCGACGAGGCCACGCGCACCACCTCGCTGTCCCGCCGGTGGCGCCGCGTCTCCGACGGCGTGCCGGTCGTGGACCTCGTCGACCGCAAGACGGACCGCCGGTGGCGGGGAATCAGCCTCCCCGTGTGCTTCGACAGCAAGGTGACGGGCGCCATGTTCTCCAAGGGCCCCACCACGCCGATCCGTGTCCTCCGGCTGCACGCGCGCCAGCCGCCGGACGACCTGCTCGACGGCTGGATCGCCACCGCCGCCTCCTCCGGCGCCGAGGAGATCGACCTCGCGCTGCAGTACCGGCACTACTCCCGCCGCAGGCTCTGCCCCTTCGGCAGCTGCTTCGGGAAGGCCGACTTCGGGGAAGACGTCAGGGGCAGCTACACCAAGACGCCGCGCCAGCTCTTCCGGTGCGCCACGCTGCGCCGCCTGCGCCTGGCCAACTGGACGCTCGACCTGCCCTGGGGCGTCGTCGTCGCCGCGTCGCTCCAGACGCTCTGCCTAAAGCGGATCATGGCGCGTGCCGCGGTGCTGCAGCAGCTGGTCTCGAGCTGCCCGTACCTCGCCGAACTGACGCTCGAGGAGTGCCCGACCGCCACCACCATCACCGTGTCCAGCGACCGCCTCCGGAGCTTCGCCATGGTCTGCTGCCACAACGCCCGGCGGGTCGTGCTGCGAACACAGTGCCTGCGGTCCCTACGCTACAAGGGCGGCCTCCCTTCGGACACCATCCTCGACGTCCCCAACTACGGCGAGGTGGTGGCGCTGACCATCGATATCTGTGAGGACCTCACAAGCAAAGCACCAATGGAAATCGCTCCAGTCTTGAGCTCATCAGCCGGTGCAAGAAGCTGACGTACCTTCACCTCGAGCTGCGCCCCTCAATGGCCTACTACAGCAGCGAGATCACAGCCATAGCCCGCGACCACTTACCCCAGCTCCGGCACCTGGTCCTCAAGGGGTTCTTGGCCGCCGATCACGTCGTCCGGTCCGTCGCCGTCCTGGTCGCCAGCACCCTACACCTGGAAGCGCTGTCGTTGTTTCCTCTGGGCTCCGAGACATTGAAGCAGACATACTACTCTGACGATGAGTACGGCGGCGACTCAGATTCAGACCCTGAGCCGGAGATCTGCGACAACGCCGACGACGACATCTATGATGATGAGTGGATGTTCAGGAGCATGTGGCGATGGGGCATCCCTTGCTCCCGCCATAGCCTCAAAAGGATCAATATCGCGAAGTACACTGGGAATGGCTTCGACAGGATACTTGCAAATTTTCTGCTGTCGAATGGTGCAGCTCTGGAGGAATTCTCAGTGACCTTAGCGGCTCCACTGGCACCACGCAGGGAGGAGATTGCAACTATGTTCAGATGCTGGCGACATAATCCCAGGACTATAGTAACTTGTAGCTAGACAAGGGATAGAAATATATCCGACTTGCTCGGATATTTCTCCGATTTCGTTACACTTTGTTTTTCAGAAACCAACTAGCTAGGCAATATGGCTGGAATCTATATGACACAGAAAGAGGACCAACCGTCTTCCTGAGATTTCATCCTAACTTAAGATGCCATACCCAACATTTTTGTCATGTGTATGCAAACATCATGTAGAAAACACAGTAAGATGATAAGGTTTAGCTTGCACTAACCACTAAGATGATTTTAGAGGTGGCTCTCATCTTTCACCACACACACAAAACAAGTGGCAGCAGAACGAAGTAGAGAACCAGAGTATTTGGTGTAGTAGAGAAAAATAGATAGAGGAGAACAAAGGGGGATTCTTCGACCCTTGTAAAAAAAATACAAGAAATAAAGCACATAGACTTTCTTGACGACAGCAATGGAGTTCAGATCCTGGCAATTTAATCGCCGTACCACAGTAACTTGCAACTTGACAACAGCAAAATATATATGAGTTTCTTATTTTTTCATGGGGACATAGGACTATATGAATATTTTATTTCCCGTGCAACAGTAATTCTATATGAGTTGCAGTGGGCATTCCCGAAATTATCTATTACTAAGCAGAGTTGGAAAAATAAACTGGCTTAATTACTAGGCCTATTAGGCAGACATTGTTATTATTTACACCTCAATAAGCCCCGCGAGCTGCAACAAACAAACCTCGAGACTGCCATTTATTGATTACTAAGATAGCATATATGATATAGGAGCAAACCTTGAGGAGATTTGGCTGTTGAGCAATGCAATGATCCCTTTACAGTGATTTAGCTGTTGCAATCAGATTTTCCACCGTCAGACCAAGCTCCTTGTATATTCTTCCAGCAGGAGCACTTGAACCGAAACGGTCAATGCCGATTGCTTTGCCCTTCTGTCCGATATACTTCTCCCATCCCAGTGTGACACCAGCCTCGATGCTAATCCTGGAAGTAACATCGCTTGGTAGGACACTCTCCTTGTATTCCTCAGACTGCTCCTCAAACAATTCCCAGCAAACAAGCGAGACAACCCGTACAGATTTCCCCTCCTTCCTCAGCTGATCTGCGGCTTTTTCCGCAATCTCGAGCTCAGAGCCTGTGCTGATGAAGATGAGGTCAGGTTTGTTGCCTGAGGAATTGTCAGAAATGACATACCCTCCCTTAGCAACGCCTTCAACCGATGTCCCTTCCAGCTGCGGAAGCTTCTGCCTAGAGAGTGCAAGGATAGAGGGCCTCTTCCTGTTGATAACCGCGATCCTATAAGCAGCAGAAGTCTCAGTTCCATCAGCTGGTCGGAGCATTAATATGCCCGGCATTGCTCGAAGGCTGAATAACTGCTCAACTGGTTGATGTGTTGGCCCATCTTCTCCAAGCCCAATGGAATCATGAGTCATCACAAAGATCACTCCTGATTCAGACAGGGCCGAAAGGCGTATAGGGGCTCTCATGTAGTCAGTGAACACGAAGAATGTCGAACAGTAAGGTATCAGGCCAGGGCTATGTACAGCAATGCCATTGCAAATGGCGCCCATCGCATGCTCTCTAACACCAAAGCGGATGTTTCGCTCTTCAGGGGTGTCCTTCTGGAAATCACCAAACATCTTTAGCAGTGTCATGTTTGACGACGCAAGATCGGCACTGCCTCCAAGAAATCCAGGTATTACTTTAGCAAGAGCATTCAAGCACTGCTGAGATAGGTTCCTTGTAGCATCAGCAGGACTTTCAGGGGTATATTTCTGCAGAAAAAACAAGGGAACAAAGTCAGAATTATAAATCATTCAGAAACTTGATGAATATTACTACATAGACATGACATTTAAGGTTCAGAGGAGAACTCACCGGAAGAGCATCTTCCCACCCAGCCGGAAGCTTCCCTGATATTATGCTATTTAGCTCGACAGCCTCCTGGTGGTATTTCTTTTCATATTCTGCAAACTTTGCATTCCATTCAGCTTCAAGAGAAGCACCCTCGTCAAGATGGTGAGCCCAATGCCTGTAAGGGATGATTATTTTAATCAAACTTCAGTGCAGAACAAACTAAGCTCAATGCAATACCATATTACTATGCAATAATTTGAAAACTGAAATGTAGAGCCTCCGTTCCAAACAAAAATTAAGTGTCCACTGCAGAATAATTGTCAACAAGGTTCAGAACTGAGAATTTGCATCGGCATTCGCCAACAGTAGTATGCTATCTTGTCAAGACTGTTTCCTCGAAACAGACACTATTATACCATAAAATTGGTATTTACCATATGAATGTATGTACAATGAAACTGAAAAAACCATGTTCAAGATTGTATGAAGCATACAGCATCCAGAACAACTAAATGTTTGAATTTCTTGAAAACAGAATAATTTGTTTGCGAGTACTGTGACGCTCTGCAGCTTGAGTTGTACAAGAACTACACTGTACCTTTTCACCTCATCAGGCACATGGAAAGGCTCATGAGCCCATGAAAGATTTTTTCTGGTTGCCTCTACTTCTTTGGAACCTAAAGCGCTCCCATGGACGCTGTGTGTGCTTGCCTTGTTTGGAGATCCATAACCAATTGTAGTAGTCACCTACATATACAAGACCAGTTCCAGTTGTCACTTGTCTGATGAATATTACTGAAACAGAACAATATTACTGCCTATCTGATCACCTTGATAAGAGTTGGCTTATCTTTGACCTCCTTAGCTTCTTTTATAGCTGCACGGATGTCATCGTAGCCAGTGTTGCCATTCTCCACCCAGATAGTATGCCATCCTAGGGCCTCATATCGGGCAAGCACATCTTCAGTGAAAGCAATAGCCGTACTTCCATCGATTGATATATGATTGTCATCATAGAAGGCAATCAACTTTCCGAGACCCCAGTGGCCAGCAAGGGAGGCGGCCTCATTCGCAACACCTTCCATCTGACAACCATCCCCAAGTATAACATACCTATGGTACCATGAAGAGACAGAATTGTATTACCCCTGTCCCTATGCACATTAGGTTAGTAATCACATCTTGTCTAGCAAGTAAATATTAACTTACGTGTAATGGTCCACGACAGTTAAATCGGGCTTGTTGAAGCGAGCAGCCAGGTGTTTCTCAGCAAGTGCTAGTCCAACTGCGTTTGCAAAGCCCTGCCCCAGAGGACCTACATAAACATAAGAACAGTTCAGGCAAGCATAGTTTCTGTAGTAGAAGCTTTAAAATGTTCACTAGATGTTCAAGAGGCAAACCAGTTGTGACTTCAACACCATCTGTCTCAAAGTTTTCTGGATGGCCAGGAGTTCTGCTTCCCCACTGCCGGAAAGCTTTAAGATCATCTATCTGCATCAGCAAACAACTTCAGATTTCAGATTTTTTATTTTTTTTGTCTTTGTCAGTGTTCAGATAAATTCATCGTGCACCACCCATCATTTTCCTAACATGCTCACCCAATAGAATTTGCTCCCAGTTACTAAAAGAAAGAGTAACTAGATATTCTAAAAATATGATTTTCCAACGGCTCAAACAATTGTCTATTATCCAGACATACATACGTCAAAATTCGACATAGCACAAATACAGAGTTGTGAATTTACTTCAGAATTCAATATCTACATGTATACTGAAATTCTGTGATTGCAGATTACAGTTATCTCTTTTCAGATTTCAGTCATGAATTTACACCGGAAATTCCAACTTTTATGTTACTCGTGAAGCGAGGATTAAACCTCCTAGCAAAATTTTGGCCAAAAATTAGTCAAACAGTACGTGGGTCGTGTGATATGAAACAACTTCAGACAGTTCAGACATTTGACATAGCACGCATACAGAGTTTGGCAGAGCACAAATGCAGAGTTCTTCTGGCAATCGATCAAAGTGTGAGAGAGCTGACCGTGACGCCTTGGTATCCGGCGAGGTGGAGCAGCGCGTAGTGGAGCATGCAGCCGTGGCCGGCGGAGAGCACGAAGCGGTCGCGGTCGAACCAGGCGTGGTTGGCGGGGTTGAAGCGGAGGAACTCGTCGAAGAGGACGTGGCCCAGCGGCGCGCACCCCATGGGGAGCCCCGGGTGGCCGGACTTGGCCTTCTCCACGGCGTCCACGGCCAGGAACCGGATGGTGTTCACCGACCGCTCCACCAGCTCGGCCGCCGCCGGCTGGGCGCGGACCGCCCATCGGCCGCCAGCGCCAGGGGCGACCCGGGCGCGAGCGAGGAGGAAGCCGCCACGACCGACGGACGCCGGGATGGAAGCGGGCGAGGTGGGAGTGGGAGTCGGCGTCGCCATGGCTGGGAAGGTCTGCGAGCTGAGCAGTGAGCACGCACGCGTGGCTTGCTGGGGAGGCGACGAGTGTCCGCGGCGGTGGCGGTGCGGCAGCTGGTCAAGGGAGTGTTGAATGAACTGGGCTGGTGGTGCTGCCACGTGCCACCTCCACGTCGCCGGCCGATCCTTCCTGAAGCAATCCACGTCTCCGGGACACGAGGATTATCAAGTCCACCGCGATCGTGTGCGTGTACACTTTTTTCCGCCTACTTTTTCTTGTAGTCCGTGCCGCATCGCGATGGAATCCTTTTCGTTTTGTTTCGAATGATGCCTTTCTGTGGTCAGTGAAGCATCATTTTCAGTCCATACAAATGCAGATAATCCTTCTTTAAAGAAAAACATCTGATTTTTCACGTACATGAAACATAAAAAATACTTGAAATTATATTTAGATTCATAGACCACCTACCGACTGATACAAGCCAATGACATGTCATCGTCATTGCCCCTCTTTCACCGGCGGCACCAAGGATTTTTTTTTACCAGGGCAGGAGCTTATTTGTTATAGATAGATTCCCCACATGATCAATCCACCGGAATAAACAATCGTCTGCAAATGAAAAGAGGCGTAGAGTGGAAAGATCCACACGAATGAACACGGACAAAGGCTGGATCCACAAAGATTCGGCAAATAGCAAAACCAATTGAATCCCACACGAGATCCGTCGGGGACACGCCTCCACATGTCTTGCGACAAATGCTAGACAATACAAAGGCAAATGATTCATCCTTATGTTCATGGTTTTTCTTATGTTTGTGAATTTTCTTAATCGCCTAACATTCGAGGTGAAGCTTAGCAAAATGTTATTGTTGTTTTGCCAAATTTTTACTTTTCACTAGTCGTTTATGCCATATGACCCTGAATGTTTCATACCAATAAAAACACTTAGATCTATTAAGTAAACTACAACCTGGGAGATCATAAAATTACATCACAATCTTCCTCCCAAACGAGCCGGTTCATTGCCGCTCCATCATTGGAGCTAAACTAAAGTTGGTGCGGACGGGAAGTCATCAAGGTCGGTTCTGCTGGACCAACGTCATGGAAAAGAAGTCGTCATAATTGGAAGAGACGCAAATTCAAGAGTCAGACTTCTGTTATAACTCGCGGGCATATTGCCGGCGCCATAGGATGGAACAACATGAGGGGGTGCGTCTAAAGTTCCAAATTGTCGGCCAGGTGCGTCGACATACCATGAAAACTCTAGCCTCATCGTCTAGAAAGGATGACAGGAATCTACGCCGGGAGCCATCGACGCCACCATCAAAATAGGAAAGCTCAAGCTAAACTTATTCAAGAGGTTGTCATCGCTGCAACCGTCAACAATGCTCCACTGTAGAAGCCTAACCCTAACCTCTCTACGAGTTGGCACCGAGGCACCGAGGTTCCTCGCACCTCACATGCCAAAGAGGCAGACAGAGGAGGGAATATACTAGAAATTCAAGAGTCAGACTTCCGTTATAACTCGCGGGCATATTGCCAGTGCCCTAGGATGGAACAACATGAGGGGATGTGTCCGAAGTTCCAAATTGCCGGCCAGGTGCGTCGACATACCATGAAAACTCTAGCCTCGTCGTCTAGAAAGGACGATAGGAATCTACGCCATGAGCCATCGACGCCACCATCAAAATAGGAAAGCTCAAGGTAAACTTATTCAAGAGGCTGTCATTGCTGCAACTGTCAACAATGGTCCACTGCAGAAGCCTAACCCTAACCTCTCTGCGAGTTGGCACCGAGCCACCGAGGTTCCTTGCACCTCACACGCCAAAAGAGGCAGACAGAGGAGGGAATATCTCAGAAATTCACTGTCAACGGTGGTGCATGCTGGAAACGGTTGCTCACCCTAATCGCATCTTAACGAAAAAAGAGAGGAGATAAACACGTTTTGCATGACGTGATAAACCAACTTATGAAAATACATACACGAATACAACTTTCAACCTCCCTGTTTCCATTTTTCACAATGTGAACAAACAACTTATGAAAATACAGTAGTACAATACAATAACTCACGACTCTAATGTAAACAGTATGATATAGTACTTTCGGCGGTGCATTTGGCAATTGAAAAGTATATATGAATAATTATTATTTCCTCCCACATATAGTATATCATAGAGAAAAATGGAAATTTATCTTCTCCATAGTAAAATTTATTTAAATTTTTTTAGGGTAAGTAATACTAATTTGATTAGGCCACGGTGATGCTGACGGGCCTATCAAAGATCCAGCTAAATGGGATGGATGTCGTGGGATGGGCCTTGTGGCGGCTACGTTCGTGGGCCTTCTCCTCCAACCTTCGGATTTTTTGTGGGAGCGCGCACACGTAGTCCCGCGCTCGCCTCCCCTCGTCCGAGAGTCCGGCGGCCACCAGCTCCTCCACTCCCCACTGCTTTATCAGGTGCTCCAGAATGCCACGGTAGTCGGAGGCTGTGTAAATACCGACCTGGTGCGCCACAGCTCCGTAGTGCGCGAAGAGGTCATCGTCGCGGCCGTCGGTCATGAGGGACGCCGGCATGACGATCCGACGGCGCATCATGTAGGCCAGCGCGCGAACCGCGCCGTCAGGGTCGATCTCGAACAGCTTTGCCACGATGCGCGTGTAGGCCAGCTCGTGCCGCTTCTCGTCGGCGGCGATGGCGCCGCATATGCGGGCGAGCGCCACGTCACCGTGCTCCTTGGCGCGCCGCGCGGTGTTGCCGTGGGAGATGAAGGTGGCGCGCTCCTGGAAGGCGACGTAGATGAAGCCGTGGTAGGGGCTCCGCGCGGCGTTGAGGACCATGCCGGACCGGATGAGGTTGTGGATGGTCCTCTCGACCTGCCGCATGTCGACACGGCCGGAGAGGTAGAGGTACCTGTTGAGCACGTCGCCGTGGCGGTTCTCCTCGGCGGACCAGCCGCGGGTCCAGCGCGCCCAGGCGGTGCCGCTGGAGCCGGTGAGGTCGTGGACGGCCTGGAAGCGGTTCGCCATGCTCTGGTAACTCGGGAGGGCCTCCTCCGTCACCATGTTGCCCACGAGGCACACCAGGTGCGCGTCTGGCAGGCCGGCCGCGCGCGCCCGGAGGTCGCGGCACGCCGCGTGGAAGCCATCGGCGCCCAGCGACGCCGGGTCCGGCAGCAAGTCCGTCGGCTGCCACGCCACATCTGCAGGCTTCAGGAGCGGCACCACGTTCGCCTCGGCCCAGGGCTCTAGCTGGTCGAATACCTCTAGCTTCGCCGGGTCCAGGTACGCCAGCCACTCTTCGTCGGCGCCCTCCTCCTCGTGCTTAACCGCAACGGCGGCGCTCCGGCCAGTGCACGTGGTTCGCCTGCGAAAAATCCAGCGATCTATTGAATTGCATGCATTCATACAGTCCTACGTACACTTAATTCATCACAGATTCGCCTGAAGTGAAGGACATACAGTATGTATGTACGTACCGGTAAGTGATGGTGGTCACCTGCTGGAGACGGAGACCCGTAGCATTCCTTGTTCTTGTCCATGGCCTTGCTGGTGGACAAGGATGTTTGAGGAGCCATGAGGCCGCCATACCGCGCTCTGCTCTACTCCACCAAGATGGAAGCGGAGTACATCTTCTTTTGCGTGGTTGACACATATTTATAGAGCAGCTGGCTTCACTCCTCCATTAGTAAGTGCCTATAGCTTCAATCCTCCATGAGTAAGTGCCGGGAGTAAGGCAATACGCATGGAAATTCTATGGAGCGTACATCCGCGTCACGCTCACATTGTCGCATTAATTTGCTAAATTCAAAAAGGGAATGGCTGACATGCAAGTCATGTGAGTTTTATATTTGGATGAAGATACCACGGCGCATAACCCTTCTTCTTCTTCCTCAGCAGATCGCTGCACGGGCCGCCGGCCCCTGTCACCCGCGACCGCCCTGCCCTCCCCTGAACCGCCCCCCGCCGCCGGTCTTCCGCCGCTCCCAGCCATCCCATTCCCTCTAACCCCCCCCCCCCTCGCATCAAGTTTTTTCTCCGACGAAGCCCCACCACCGTCGTCCACCACCGGCCCCACCCTAAACCCTAAGATCGATAATTGGGTAGTCCTTCGATGAGCCCCTTCCTTCTCTTTTCTTTCCTCCGACGTTCTCTCAAAAATCGATTGACCCCAATTTGAAATTCAGTCGACTGTCATTTAGCTAATGTTATTCAAAATAATGATTTATAGACCAGCTTCACACTATGAGTCAATCGCCGAGAATAACCATTTAAATTAGCAAACAAACTTCCGCACTCTCTCTGATCCATATTAATTAACGCTACTTTAGTACAACTTTGTACTAAAGCTGACCTGAGGTAGCGTTAATTAATTTGGATCGGAGACACTAGTAGAAAATGGGTCTTTAGTCCTCGTTCTGGAAACGGGACTAAAGTCAAAACCTCTAGTCCTGGTTCATAAGCGAACTGTGACTAAAGGGGCTCCACGTGGCCGCTGTCTGGAGCTCCACCTTTAGTCCCGGTGACTAAAAGAATTTTTTTGATTTTTTTTTGATTTTTTTGGATTTTCCCCTATTTTCAAATTTCTGAATTATTTGACAATTTAATTTCTAATCACCCCTCATCACTACTCAAGTGTCCGCACTCATTACAAATCATCTAACTTCCCGGCCGGTCACCTATCCTTTCACTACTCCAGCCTGAGCATGCTTAACTTCCGAGTTCTATTCTCCCTCCTTTCCAAGTCTGCACTTGTTGTTTTACTGACAATAGTAAGCTGTCAATCCTATTAACCCTTAGGAGTTGAACTTGAGCATGAAGCCACATGTTTCATTGTTTGAGTTTGAAACTATTATTCTTAAATCCAATAATTATGTAGTAACACTAATATTTCTTGAATAAGTAGTTTGACCATGACCAGAGTTTGACCAAAAATTCAAAAAAACATAAATTTGAGCATAACTTTTTTCCTTTCAGAATTTGAGAATTCTAAAAAATTGGGAAACGACCTATGGCCGTCGAAAATCGGAACCGGCTTTTCATGTTGAACATTTTGATATATTATACGTTTTTTCCGACAACGTATGCAAAAGTTATAGCCTTTTTACTTTTTCATAACACTTTTTTGCAAAACATGTTCAAATTGAAGTTTTTTAATTTTCCTAACTAGTAGATGTAGTAACATAACTACATCTCGAAGGATTTTAATTTTTGATGTTTTTATCATTATCTTTTTTTTCCAAAACTGAAATGGCGATACACGGGGGGGGGGGGGGGGGGGGGGTACAGTTTGAACCCCTTTAGTCCGGGATGGTGTCCATCCAATCCTACCGTTGACTACATCTGCTAGCACCATCCCAGCCAGAGTCACAACTAAGGTTAACCAAGCCAGAGTCACGTTCTATTAAAATGGCAAAAATAATTACTTTTTAATATAGCAAAACTAATTCTATCAACTATTATTAAAGGCTAAACGACTATTAATAAAAAAAGTAGCAAAATGAATATTAATAAATCTTATTGTGACAACAATCTCACATGTCACTAGGAGCAAAAAGAATTAAATTAAAAACTATTTTTAAACTCAAATTATTCATAATCTAGGGTTTGAAGCAAATTTGAACAAATTCATATTTAAATCATTCCAATTTGAAAACTAATGGCACAAACAGAAACTAGACAAAATTTTGAGTCTAATGCAAAAAGAATCACTCAAAAACATCAAATATCCTAGAAGATATAAGCAATTTAAAACGGAAACTAAAAACAAAAAACAATGGAAAAACCAAAAACAAATTTCAGAACCCCTTTAGTCGCACCCTTTAGTCCCGGTTCGTGTCTCAAACCGGAAGTAAAGGTCCCATTTGAACCGGGACTAATGCCTTTCCGACGCCCTAGCCGCTCAAACCAGGACTAGTGCTCACATTAGTCCCGGTTCGTAATGCAACCGGGACTAATATGTACATTGAGCTTGGACTGAATCCTGTTTTCTACTAGTGCGACTACATTTTGTATACATGCCTGAATTTTGTGTGTGATTGTGTACCAGCATTAGAAAGGGCAAAGTGAGTGAAAGATTCTTCCAGTTTGGGATAGCAATTCTGCAGTGGGCTGGAAATATATTGTTTGAAAAACTTATCTTTGAACTTGCCTTGAATTTATGTACAACTGAAATTATCTAACCAATGAGAAAAAAATTGTTGCCGCCAAAGTTTCCAAAGTTTTGGTGAAATTTTAAATCCCAGTCGCATATGCAAGGCAATTATGCATAGTCCACATAAGTGATTCTTGGCTGCACGTTACATATGGGTTGATTCAGAACATATGCTAGGATTAATTGGACCAGTATTAGATTTGGCACCCACATTATTGCGCATGTGCATGCAAGCCGACGTGTCGGGACGGAAACATTTGCTAATTAAACTCTCTGTTAGGTTTGCATATCGATCATGGGCTGAACTGGTCAAATGCATGGGCGAACCACTGTGCCGCTCAAGCCAAACTGAAAACTATTCACCAAAATATGGGCAACGCTGCCGGTCTAATTCAACAAATAGTTGGCTCAAAATATATTAGGCATGTCTGTCCATGTTTAGTTAGGAAGTATCACAATCAAGATAATTATGATCACAAGACTTGTTCACCTTCTAAGAGTAAGGAAATGAATATTGAATAGTGATATAGTACAGGGGTTCCTCAGGAATCTAAAATTTCATGTTATGAGATCGCTTGCTTCTTGCTCTAGTTACCATGTGTAACTAATTGGAGTTGCCACGTGTGGCTAAACCATAGTTGTCATATATGGTCAAACATAATTGTCGTGTGTGATTAACTACTTGTCACGTGTGGTCAAACCATAGTTGCCATGCATGGTCAATCATAGTTGCCACATATGCACAGCTGTAGTTGTCATCTATCACCGTGCGAGCGTCGTGTGGGTGAAGAGCAGTTTCACCCACACGTTAGGGCGAGCGTCGTGTGTCCGTTCGGGCGAGGAGCGCCCACACATGTGGCACTAAATGATAACGCCCAAACAACGTTGGGTGCTTACGTGGCTCTCGATCCAGATGACAACTACTCCAATATTCGTGCAAATGAATCGAATGACATCGACTGTTTTTCGGCCATGTTAATAAGTGCCACACGTGTGAGCGTTATCATTTAGGATTTAGTAACCTTTTCTGTTGCCGAGTAAAGCCACTTTTAAGATGGAATTCGATAACTTGTGGTTATTGCAATTTTGACGATGTACCCAGATGGGTTTTTCTCCAACCAATAACAGACCGGAAACCAAAAATTTCAGTGGTCCCCGAAAACTTGGTTACCGCCCAGTTCTTTTGAAATTAAACGACAGAAACCGTGTCAATATGCTTCATGTACATACATTACATATTTTTTTGAGCCGGGCACATACATTGCATATGAAATGACTTTACCCAGTTGTAGGGTGTGCAACCTGCCAGTGTCACGTTGCGATTTCAATTCTCTCTAGTGCGAAATATTTTTTTTGGTTTATCCAACGCTTTGAAAAAGTTGATTTAGGTGCCCGTAGCAATTAGTCAAACTAGTGATCTTCGATAGGTAAGGAAGCCAGCTTGACCAATTTAATCGGAAGCGCTTTGTGTATGCATTGTGTTAAACTAAGTATATTTAGATGTAAGAAATATTTGAATTTAAAATTCATTTCAAAATTTCATGCAAAAAAGCTGGATTTGTCGAAATATTTTGAAAACCGAATTTCCCGCACCCTCCAAAAAACAATTTTTGAATCAAAAAAAGTAAACTTGGTCCCAGTAATGGTATCTTGCTAACCGACCTACTACCACCCATGGGTGCCTGACTACCACTATAGAAATTATATCCATGCAAAATGCGATCAAGATAAGTTGTGTTATTTTTCTCATTCTCTATTAGTTAAGAGCAATCCTGAAGTGTTGTTTTCCCAGAACAGATTTTCTTGATCTTACAACTGTTGATAGATTTATACAAAGGTATGGGTTAGACAAGTAGATCAACGCAGGACCCAGGACTACGCATGTAGTACCAGATACAAGCTTCCATCTGAACTAATTCCTCCTCAGCACTGTTAATCAGTCCTTCGGCACATTGATTAACACCGCACCTTTTTTTCTTGGAAAATATAATTGATCTGCCCCACCGACGTGGTGACGTGTGCTCCTCTTACTGGTCATCAGGACAAATAGCAATTAAGAAGAAGCAAGTTATTGTAGACGT
Source organism: Triticum monococcum (assembly GCA_034509565.1). NCBI lineage: Eukaryota > Viridiplantae > Streptophyta > Magnoliopsida > Poales > Poaceae > Triticum > Triticum monococcum. The sequence continues at coordinate 37,507,518 of CM067842.1, forward strand.
GGCCTGATTGACATGTTTGAACATATTTATCTTTTCGTGAACTAGATATTTCATTGCTTGACATAGTAGGTACAATCGTTTTTGCGTAGCAGCTCAATCTCTGCTGCCCGAGTCATGCTCATACGGATCCAATCAAAATTTGAACCCCGGTTTTCCTATGAATCCTGGTATATATATATATATGCAACTATGCATAGTGATTCTTGGCTGCTCATACGGATAGATTAAGAATATCCGCTAGGAATTAACATGGGCAACTACTTCTAAATTTGGTACACACATTACTGCGCCATGTGCATGCAAGCCAACGTGCCGGGAAGGAAACATTTGCTGAAGTCTCTCTGCTAGGTTTGCATATCGATCAGGGCCGAATTTGTTAAATGCATGGGCGAACCAATGTGCCGCTTAAGCCAAACAGAAAACTATTCGCCTGAGAAAAGGCCTCAACTCCCTTGTGGCTCTCACCGCTTGGAGCATCTGAAAGCATCGCAATGCCGCTCTCTTCGACGACCTCCGACCATGTACCGACGCCCTTGTTCACACCATCAAGGAGGAGGCCCGGCTTTGGTCTAGAGCCGGCGCCCTAGGCTTAGCATCTATTATCCCTATAACCTAGATCGTGTGTACAAAGGTGGAGCATCCTCCCTCATGCTCGCGCCGCACTTCTGGGGACGCCGTTGAGTGTACGCCCCTCTGAGTGCTACCCTGTACTTCTCCTTTCCAACTACCAATGAAATGATACACAACCTTGCGTATTCACGAAAAAAATACCGGCAAAGCTGCCGGTCCAATTCGGCAAAGAGTTGGCTGAAGTGCAAGATAGTAAAATGATGGCAAGCCTTGTCGTGCTTTCCAATGTGATTGAAATGAATATTGAATAGTGATGTGGGTAGGGGTGCCCGAGGAATCGAAATTTTGATGTTACACTACACCGTAAAAACACACGATAGATTGGATCGCACATCCAAACAGATGGCGCAGGCTGCTATTTATATTCAGAGTACAATAACCGATCATGTACAACAGAAAGATATGCTCGGTTATAGATATGTACGTGTAGTACAAGTTAGCTAACAATATCTAACTACCTGCTAGATACTAACTAATCACAGCTATCATGTATATCTGCTAACACTCCCCCTCAATCTTAGCTCCCGAGAGATTGAGATTGTGATGCAGAAGTCGAATCTGCGCAGCGCCAATCGGTTTGGTGAAGCCATCAGCTAGCTGGTCCTGAGACGACACGAAGTGTATGTCCAATCACTTGCGAGCTACTCGTTTCCGGACAAAATGGAAGTCAACCTCAATGTGTTTGGTGCGTGCATGGAAAACTGGATTAGCAGACAAGTATGTCGCTCCTATGTTGTCGCACCACAACACCGGTGGTCTCCATTGCCGAATGCCAAGCTCGCCAAGTAGAGTTTGAAGCCAAATCAACTCTGCTGTTGCATTTGCCAGCGCCTTGTACTCGGCTTCGGTACTCGACCGAGACACCGTAGCATGTTTCCTCGCGCTCCAAGACACAAGATTAGAGCCAAAGAACAACACAAAACCGCTGGTAGAGCGCCGATCATCAGTCGACCCGGCCCAATCAGCATCAGAGAAAACCCTTAGCAGGGTGGACGTGGATTTGCTGATTTTCAATCCTATGTCAGCTGTGTGCTTCAGATGTCGCAAGATACGTTTCGCTGTTGTCCAATGCTCCTCTGCTGGCGAGTGAAGATACTGGCACACTTTGTTTACGACATAGCTGATGTCCGGGCGAGTCAAAGTCAGATATTGCAATGCCCCCACAATACTCCTGTATCTCGTGGCTCCTTCTGATGACAGAAGTTGTCCTCCTTCACGGGACAGAGTCTCCGAAGTAGACATTGGCGAAGTAACCGGTTTGCAGTCAACCAGACCTGCTCTCCTCAAGAGATCGGATGTGTATTTGGTCTGTTTCAGCAGTATAGACTCCCCCTGGTGATGCACTTCAATTCCCAGAAAATAATGAAGGTCACCCAAGTCCTTCAAAGCAAAAGCTTCATGCAGACTACTAACAAGTGATGTTATAGCTTGGCTTGACGAACCAGTGATGATGATATCGTCGACATACATCAGCATGTAGATGCACCCCCCCCCCCCCCCCTTGCTGATAAATAAACAGAGACGAATCAGCAAGAGATGGATGGAAACCAAGCTCCAGAAGCTTTGTGCTGAGGCGAGAGAACCAAGCGCGGGGAGACTGTTTGAGACCATACAGTGATTTGTCCAGTTTGCACACATGATGCGGAAGCCGTGGATCAACATACCCCGGGGGTTGTTTCATGTAGACATCTTCTTCGAGAATGCCATGGAGAAACGCATTCTGCACGTCCAACTGACGAAGCATCCACCCGTAGGAAACTACAATGGATAAGATCAGTCGAATAGTTGTGTGCTTAATGATTAGATTGAACGTCTCTGTATAATCGATTCCATGGCGTTGCTTGAACCCCTTTGCGACCAACCGCGCCTTGTGACGAACAACAGAACCATCAGCACGGTATTTGAGCTTGAAAACCCATTTGCAGTCGATGAGGTTGCAGTTAGCCGGCCGAGGAACGAGGTGCCAGGTCCGATTCTTGAGCACCGCCTCTACTATCTAATTTTTGGTTTTGCGTCTAGTACGTTCAATGCCATGTTGGAAAAGTTGAGTCATACTCCCTCCGGCGCAAACAAGTACTTATCATCCGGTATAATGCTATTTAGAACCAAGAAAATGGTTGTCTTTGATATATATATCTACATGTGGCTTGTTTTACTTGTCTCCTCAATACATTCTAGACTAGAATTTGAGATGTGTTAAACTGTTCCAGGCCCAGGAGGGAGGGATTATTTGAATTGGTTGTGTAGACGTCCTCAACACCATGCTGCTACGCGCGGTGGATCTCAGCCTCCTCCATCGCCTTACTACTCGGCATGCGGCTTCGAGCATATCTCTCTATGCGGACGACATCGTCATTTTCTGCCACACGGACAGCCATGACATTTTTGAAGTCACGGCATGCATGAAGTATTTAACAAAAAACTACCACATTTCGCGCAACCGTGCCTACAAGCTATCACTTTACAAATTTGTGCCGAAAACTATCATTTTTTTGACTAATCTTTGACTAAAAACTACCATATCTGAGAAGTGGTTGATTCGGCTCGTCTAACCCCTTTCTGACAGGTTGGACCCATTCGTAAGCGTTGATGTGGCACAATAGCCAACTCCGTCAGATTGACTGTTATGTTGACCGCTATGACATGTAAGGCACATATGTCAATCTCAATAAATATTCTCAATTTTTTGAACTTTTTTTAAATTTAGTCACTGACTTAAATCTAAACCAATTAGTACTTGGACTGACCACATGGGCCCGTTTGACAGTGACCTAGGCTGACCATGGCTGACAAATTAATACTTATGTTGACCATGGCTGAGCTCCAGATCGAGTCCAGGCGCAACGGCGGCCATGGCTAGCTCCCTCTCTCTCTCTCCCAGCAGCGTCCTGGTAGCTGGCCTTGCACCCCTTTGGCGCTGCCGCAGTAGACGCAGACCCGCCGGAACCGCGACGCCCACCGCTCCGGCGTCGCCTCGGCCACGCCGCCACATTATTCAAAAGTTTCGAACCTTTACTCTGTAGACGGATGATGGCCTGTCATTTTGCTAAAAAAAGATGAAGCCCTTTGAGCATAGCAAGCAAACAAAGCCTACGTAATAGCTTTCCAAAAATGTTTCATGCGCTAGTCTCAATGTTGAAAAACAGCTGCAAAGAAACCACAAATAAATCTGACCATGCAGAGTCTAAGCTTCCTTTTTCGTCCAACAGCTTGAAAAGCTGTGCACATGGCTTCCCCTTTGGTTAATGAGCACACCAATAATTCACAAAATCGGAACCTTATCCTCCCAAAGGTGTTAATCTTGATGCAAACAAAAGGTGCGGATAGCATTGACTGCAGCACGTAATTTTTCAAGGCCTAAACAGTTGTATTATCCGGACATACATACTTTAGAATTCGGCATAGCACAAATACATATCCGGATAAATAGTCGCAGCATAACCATGATCGGGCCAACCTCTACGCCTATCAAAACCGAGGAAAGGATCCCGCTAGTAGATAGTAGAACGTATACATACTTAGAGGACGTGGAGTACTAGGGAAACAACTTCAGAGTTCAGATTTCTTTTTTCGTTAGAGTTCAGACAAATTCCTCGTGCACCACCCATCATTTCCCCAACATGCTCAGTTGCTCACACGATAGAATTAGTTCTCCACACTTGATTTCCTAACGGCCCAAACAAGTACTTATCATCCGAATTCTGTATGCTAGTAGATTTCATGTACTCCTTACGTCCTTTCCACCTTTGCATATAAGAATTGTCGAAAGTCAAACTCCGTAATGTTTTGACGATATTTGCATTATCAAAAATCAACATCAACAATATTAAAGTAATATTATATGAAACTTATCTTCACAAAAAATATTTAATCTCGAATACATCGTCTCGAATAATATATAATCTCGAATACATCGTCTCGAATAATATATAATCTCGAATACACCATCTCGAATATTATATATCGAATACATCACTGGCTAGGTAGCTAATAAAGATCGAATACTACAGAAGAATCTAGGACACTCGTTGTTCCTGCGGCGCGGGCGGTGGACACCCAAAAAGAAGGAACCCTCACAGGATCATAGCTGAAGTGAGATCCCTGAAGAAACTGCCAGGTATTGGAGAACCTGCCGCCCTCTAACGCAACCATGTAGCGATGGACGTGCTCGTCCTCCTCCCTGACACGGCGACGTACCACCTCCGGCGGGGCCGGCTCCCTCCGCACCGAAACTGGCCCACGCGAACGCCACCAAACAAGATCAGGGTCGACGACGGGACCCGGGGCCGGGTTCCTCATCAAGCGGCGCGCCCCTCCAGGCAACACCTTCCAGTGCCAACCCGGCGGAGCCCAGTCCCGGATATGGGTCAGTCGGACGTCGTCGCGGACGGGTCGACGGCGAAGATGCGTGACAGGCATCGTTGAGAACAAATACTAGCTATATGCCCGCAAAAAGTAACATTTTCTTAATGATTGGATTTTGATAACTAAAATTTCTAATATTTCTATATAACACTAATTATGCTATCATTGCATATGTCAAAATTCTATATGCTATTTCATACTAATTAAGCATCCAACACTAAAAACAGAAAACACAACTTTTATACATCCATTAAAAAACTAAAAAACAACATTATATAAAAAATTTCCATACTAATTAAACACTAATTATATCCATCTAACATGCATTCATACATATATACTAGTGAAAAAATAATAATCTAAAAAATCTAAACTAATTAAACATACAAAATACGTATATACTAATATATACATGCATTAATTCATACATATGTACGTGTGTGTGTGTTCATCATGCTTGTGTGTGTGTGTATGTATGGGCTCGGGGAGGGGCAGCGCCCGTGGTGGCCGCCGGGGGCGAGGGAGAGGGGTTAGAGGGGGAGAGCTCACAGCGGGGAGACGGCGACGGCGAGGCGACGACCGGGGGCGGCGACGGGCCAGGGCGTGACGCGGGGGCGGCGACGCGGGGACGCCGCGACGGGGACGGGCCCGGGGCGGCGACGGAGACGGGGGCGGCGACGGGGACGGGGGCGGCGACGGGGACGGGGGCGGGGGCGGCGACGGGGACGGGGGCGGCGACGGGGACGGGGGCGATCGATCGGGGCGCGCAGGCGGTGCTTCAATGGGGAAACAGAGGAAGAAACAAAGGGAGAATGAAATTTTCGTAAGTGTTGTATATATAGAAGGCACCTTTAGTACCGGTTGGAGCCACCAACCGGTACTAAAGACCTGTTTTGGCAAGGCCAAGCGGCGGGAACCGCACCCCCTTTAGTACCGGTTGGTGCCACGAACCGGTACTAAAGGGGGTGTGCTGGCGCAGGTGCGGTGCACAAGTTTAGTCCCACCATGCTAGCCGAGGGGCGACCGCACTGGTTTATAAACCCCCGTGCGGTAGCTCTCTCGAGCTCCTCTCCAAAGCAGGCCTACTGGGCCTACATGTTCTGTGCTGCCCTGTTGGCCTACTGGGCCTTTGCGGGCCTGCATCCTGGCCTAACAACAGGTTGGGTGTCTAGTCGTATGCAGGCCGCTCTGGCCTAGTAGGCGGACTTTTTATTTTATTTTTTTGCTTTATTTATTTTTGAGTTGTTTTTTGTGTATTTAGAGTTTCTTTGTGAATATTTTTACTTTAGGTACAAAAAATTACAAACTTTCTGTTAGTGCCTGTAGTTTTCAAATTTGAATAGTTTAAATTTTGAATTATTTGAAATTAGTTTGAATCACTAGTTTGTGAATAACTTAACTTTAAAAATCAGTAAAGGCATGAAAGAATTTGTTTGCACATAAAATTTCTTCGCGTTTCAAATGCCAAAACACATAATTAACTACCCTAACTATTACAGAGATTCCCTTTTGGGTGTGAAACACAGAAGAAAGTGATGATAGTGAAGCCGATCACATCCCAGATCTTTGGTGTGAAACTTTTTCTTCGCGTGTGTCCCTTTGCGCCGTAACCATGGAAAATCTTCATCATTTAACGGGATGCTCGGGTCAATATTCACTGTGAATGGAGCAATTTCATCAAACTTTTCATAATCTTCTGACTTGTCTATCTTGTCATCCACTCCCACGATGTTTCTCTTCCCAGAAAGAACTATGTGCCGCTTTGGCTCATCGTACGATGCATTCGCTTCCTTATCTTTTCTTTTTCTTGGCTTGGTAGACATGTCCTTCACATAGAAAACCTGTGCCACATCATTGGCTAGGATGAATGGTTCGTCTGCATACGCAAGATTGTTGAGATCCACTGTTGTCATTCCGTACTACGGGTCTTCCGTTACCCCGCCTCGTGTCATATTGACCCATTTGCATCGAAACAAAGGGACCTTCAAACCACGTCGATAGTCAAGTTCTCATATGTCCTGTATATAATCATAATATGTTTCCTTTCCCGTCTTGGTTTCTGCATCAAAGCGGACACCACTGTTTTGGTTGTTGCTCTTCTTATCTTGGGCGATCGTGTAAAATGTATTACCATTTATCTCGTACCCTTTGAAAGTCATTATATTCGAAGATGGTAACTGGGACAGCAAGTACAGGTCATCTTCAATAGAGGGGTCATGCATGGTACGTGTCTGCAACCAGCTGGAGAAACTCCTGGTTTGTTCACGTGTAATCTAGTCATCAGACCGCTTCGGGTGTTTGGAGCGTAGCAAATTCTTGTGTTCATCCATATACGGAGCCACCAAGGCGGAATTCTGTAGAACTGTGTAGTGTGCTTCAGTGAGAGAATGTCCGTCCATACATATTATTTGTTCCCCTCCTAGCGTGCATTTTCCATCCAGTCTGCCCTTATGCCGCGATTCAGGAACACCAATCGGCTTAAGGTCAGGAATAAAGTCAATACAAAACTCAATGACCTCCTCATTTTGATGGCCCTTAGAGATGCTTCCTTCTGGCCTAGCACGGTTATGAACATATTTCTTTAAGACTCCCATGAACCTCTCAAAGGGAACATATTGTGTAGAAATACAGGACCCAAAACGTTAATCTCTTCGCATAGGTGAACTAGGACGTGCGTCATGATGTTGAAGAAGGATGGTGGGAACACCAACTCGAAACTGACAAGACATTGCACCAAATCATTCTCTAACCTTGGTATGATTTCTGGATCGATTACCTTCTGAGAGATTGCATTGAGAAATGCACATAGCTTCACAATGGCTAATCGAACGTTTTCCGGTAGAAGCCCCCTCAATGCAACCGGAAGCAGTTGCGTCATAATCACGTGGCAGTCATCAGACTTTAGGTTCTGGAACTTTTTCTCTGCCATGATTATTATTCCCTTTATATTCGACGAGAAGCCAGACGGTACCTTAATACTGAGCAGGCAGTCAAAGAAGATTTCCTTTTCTTCTTTGGTAAGAACGTAGCTTGCATGACCCTGATGTATGCCGTCTTTTCCGTGCATACGTTGTTGGTCCTCCCATGCCTCAGGTGTATCTTTTGTCTTCCCATACACGCCCAAGAAGCCAAGCAGGGTTACACAAAGATTCTTCGTCACGTGCATCACGTTGATTGCGGAGCGGACCTCTAGGTCTTTCCAATAGGGCAGGTCCCAAAATATAGATTTCTTCTTCCACATGGGTGCGCGTCCGTCAGCGTCATTCGGAACAGGTTGTCCACCAGGACCCTTTCCAAAGACCACCTTCAAATCCTTGACCATATCATGTACATCAGCACCAGTACGGTGGCGAGGCTTCGTTCGGTGATCCGCCTCACCTTTGAAATGCTTGCCTTTCTTTCTTACGGGATGCCTGCTCGGAAGAAATCGACGATGTCCCAGGTACATATTTTCTTACAATTAGCCAAATATATACTGTCGGTATCGTCCAAACAGTGCGTGCATGCGCGGTATCCCTTATTTGTCTGTCCTGAAAGGTTACTGAGAGCAGGCCAATCATTGATGGTCACGAACAGCAACGCCTTTAGGTCAAATTCTTCCCCCATGTGCTCATCCCACGCACGTACACCTGTTCCATTCCACAATTGTAAGAGTTCTTCAACTAATGGCCTTAGGTACACATCAATGTCGTTGCCGGGTTGCTTAGGGCCTTGGATGAGCACTGGCATCATAATGAACTTCCGCTTCATGCACAACCAAGGAGGAAGGTTATACAAATATAGAGTCACAGGCCAGGTGCTATGGTTGCTCCTCTGCTCCCCAAAAGGATTAATGCCATCTGCGCTTAGACCAAACCATACGCTCCTTGCGTCATCTACAAACTTCTTCCCGTACTTTCTTTCGATTTTTCTCCACTGCGACCCGTCAGCGGGTACTCTCAACTTTCCGTCTTTCTTACGGTCTTCTCTATGCCATCGCATCGCCTTGGCATGCTCTTTGTTTTGGAACAAACATTTCAACCGTGGTATTATAGGATCATACCACATCACCTTGGCAGGAATATTCTTCCTGGGGCGCTCGCCCTCGACATCACTAGGGTCATCGCGGCTGATCTTATAGCGCAATGCACCACATACCGGGCAAGCGTTCAAATCCTCGTACTCACCGTGGTAGAGGATGCAATCATTAGGGAATGCATGTATCTTCTGCACCTCTAACCCTAGAGGGCAGACAACCTTCTTTGCTTCGTACGTACTCTCGGGCAATTCGTTGTCCTTTGAAAGCATATCCTTTATCATTACCAGCAACTTTCCAAATCCCTTGTCAGATACACCATTCTCTGCCTTCCATTGCAGCAATTCCAGTGTGGTGCCCAGCTTTTTCTTGTCACCTACGCAATTCGGGTACAACAATTTTTTGTGATCCTCTAACATGCGCTGCAACTTCTTCTTCTCCAAATCACTTGCACAGTTTCTCTTTGCATCGGCAATGGCCCAACCTAGATCATCAACGGGCTCATCTGATGCCTCTTCTTCAGCTTCTTCCCGCATTGCCGGCTCAGCTTCTTCCCGCATTACCGGCTCAACTTCTTCCCCCATTGTTGTATCATCGTATTCAGGGAACCCCTGGCCAGGATAGCTGTCATCGTCCTCTTCTTCTTCATTGTCTTCCATCATAACCCCTCTTTCTCCGTGCTTGGTCCAAACATTATAGTGGGGCATGAAACCGGACTTAAACAGGTGAACGTGAATGGTTCTTGACGTAGAGTAATTGTGACCATTCTTACAGCCAGCACATGGACAAGGCATAAAACCATCCGCCCGCTTGTTTGCCTTAGCCGCAAGCAGAAAAGTATGCACGCCCTCAACGAACTGGGGAGAGCATCGGTCATCGTACATCCATTGCCGGCTCATCTTCATTACACAACACCGAATAGACCAAATTAATAAAAGTTCATACAACACTTAAATGCAACAAACAAATAACTCTCTAGCTAAAGAATTTAAATGCAACAACAAATGCGATCAAGATCGTAACTAAGGTAACAATGGATCCAACAGCATAATGATACCAAGCCTCACTATCGATGGCATATTTTCTAATCTTTCTCTTCTTCAAGCGCATTTTCTCTATCTTGATCTTGTGATCATCGACGACATCAGCAACATGCAACTCCAATTCCATCTTCTCCCCCTCAATTCTTTTCAATTTTTCTTTCAAGTACTCGTTTTCTCTTTCAACTAAATTTAACCTCTCGACAATAGGGTCGGTTGGAATTTCCGGTTCACATACCTCCTAGAAAAAATTTCTATGTCAACTTGATGGGCATAATTTGTCATAAACACGAAATGCAACTAGTTTTAAAAGAGAATATATATACCACATCCGAATCATAACGAGGACGAGGGCCGACGGGGACGGATATCAAAACCATGGCACTATATGTATAACAAACAACGTACGGGTAAGATAATTATACGAGTAACTATATATCCAAATCACACAAACATCAATTTTTATATAAAATTTCATGAACAAGAGGCTCACCACAAGGTGGTGCCGGCGACGGGACGGTGCGGGCGATCGACGGTGGTTACGACGGAGATTTAGAAGGCACTAAGTAAACCACACCTACGTATGCAAACTAAGTGTTATTTTTGACCTCAAATTGCATATAAATCAAATACTAGCACACACACACACACACACACACACACACATATATATATATATATATATATATCCTCCCAAATTACTAAACTGAAAAATCAATCACTATACAAAGCATTGCACGAGCTAATCTAGCAATGAGAGATGAAAGGACAAAGTTGCTAACCTTTGTGATGATTTGAATGGATGGGGGCCTTCAAATCTTGACAAATTTTGGGCAAAATGTGTGATGAGCTTGAGAGGAAGAGGGGTAGAACAAAGAAGAGAGGGGAAAGGGGAAGAACAGAGCGAGCTCGGGTGGACGAAGGGTCTATGTAGGACGACCTTTACTACCGGTTCGTGCCAAGAACCGATACTAAAGGGGCTGGAGGGGCCCCATCTGACAACATCCTGCCACCACTCTCATTAGTACCGGTTCGTGGCACGAACCGGTGCTAAAGGTTCGCCACAAACCGGTACTAATGAAAGCGGCCCGGCTAGCCGTTGGAACCAGCACTAATGTATACATTAGTGCCGGCTCAAATACAAACCGGCACTAATGTGCTTCACGTTTGACCCTTTTTCTACTAGTGGATGGAGGTGCCGGATCTGGAGGAAGATGAGAGACGAGTTGGCACCGACTACGCGTCTCAGCATGGAGGACACCATGGCGGTGTTTGCAGTCACCCAAGCGGCGGAAATGGCGGAGTAGCACGCCATCATGGAGTACTCCAGGATAAGGCCTATTTAAGGCCAACCGATAGTTAATCTGGTAGGAACGGGCGGGCCGAGGAGATTTTCGCCAAACTTGACACAGAGGCGGAGGACGAGGCAGAGCAACCGGAGTTGCAGTTGCCGCCCATGTAACCAGAGCCGGGAACAAGTGAACATCTCTGACCAGGATTAGAGTAGTATAGTTTGATCTATGTAGGATTTTACTCGCTTGCTTGCTCTGTATGGTCACAGTCCATTGGGTTGCCGTCGTACAACAGCGGAGACCTCCCACCGCTCTTGGATCAAAATGACGCTGAGCCTGTGAAGGACATGGCTATCTAAGAGCATCTACAGCCGGGCGTTCCAAACCCTCCTCAAACATCTGGGAGGCCCGCCCGGTCACTGACCGGTCACAAAAAAATGACCTAAACGGGCGCCTCAAACTGACCTCAAATGCCCGGGCTGACCGGGCGCCCCTCATATCCAGCCCAAATATGGGGCAGATATGGGGGCATCCAGGCGCGCCCGCCACGTCGACCTAGTCCTCTATGGCCCGCAATGACCCAAATCCAGCCTCCACAAATATATGATGACCGATGAGCAAACCCTAATCAAACTCAGTCCATACACTCTTGGCCTCTCAATTTCTCCCCCAAATATATCCACTTCATCTTCCCCCGCCATATCTGACAGTGAATCCGACCTACTGGAGTGGCTCAAGGCCTCCGGGGATTCCGATGGCTCGTCCACGCCCGACGAGGAGGATCTAGCTCTCCGCATTGCCCTCCGCTGCTCGCTGATGTATCGGGGCGGTGGCTCCTCTTCTGGGGCATCGGTGGCTGGCCGGGTGGGGAGCAGTACGTCTGCCGCGCCCCACGCTCGTCCGTCGCGCTCCCTTCCGGCCCCTGCCAAGTAGCACTCAGCATCGCCCGCACCAACCCCTCCAGAGTGCCGCTAGGTGATGTTGCCGGCGGAACCGCAACCGGAGTCCGTGGGCTGCGCGTATCGGCTCGCAAAGAAGCGGGCGGCGAAAGCGGCTAACAACCGCGGATCCATGGGAGGATCGAGCAGATCCGCGCCACAGCCACTTCCCCCGGCCAGCGACGACGACAAGGACCTCCGCACCGCCATCCACATCTCGTACACGTCCGCGTAGATGTATGCCTGACATCGTCGCCGCAAAGATGAGAAGGCAGCAGTCGACAGCGGCGGAGAGAGCAGCACGGCTCCAAAAGGAGCAGTTCCCGAGGCCTATCGCATGGCGAGCATCATCACCTCGTCCTCATCCTCCTCCGCTTCAGACAGTGACGACGCACACCCAGAGCAGCTGACGCCGGCGCCGAGTCCAGCGGCAGAGAATCTACATACTGCAGGATGTTTAACTCAAGCTTTCGGAACCAACTACCATTACATCAGCCATCATGTGACTGCACCGAGCACCACGCACGCTGGTGTTAGTAAGTTGACCAGTAACTTTTATAAAACTAGTGACGAACAGGGCGGACGCATATGAGGGCTTGTGTATATCCATTGGACAAGTATATAGACAATGGAGTGACCCGAGGGCCGGGAAGCGTAGTCAGAGGATGACGCTACAGTGTATCTCACATGGGTGCATGGCATGTTGGCATGTGACTGCGCGGAGCACCACGCATGCTGGGGTTAGTAAGTTGACCAAACTGGTGATGAACAGGGTGGACCCACAGGAGGGCTTCTGTATATCCATTGGTCGAGTATAGATAATGGAAAGAGGTTGTGGTCAATGGTGGTGAAGAGGTTCCCAATCGATACTTGCGCTCCAATAAACGGGCTATAAGTGTGTACCCTCGTTGATCTTCGTCAGCACCCGTCTCCGACTGAAGCAGAGCAAATGACGCACTGTTTTCAAGCTCATTGTTATCAGGTTCAGGTCAACAGCTAGTTTGTGGTACTTAAACGATTCTTGAACGATAGAAAACACGCAAAACTGATTTGAAGAGAGTGTTACTGATCCTATGGACGGAATTGTATTGCCCTGTATATACTGAATCCTCATGTAGTCGCTCCATAGCTGCTTGTCCGAGCCTAGCCTGTCGCAACGATGAAATTAAAGCATTTTTTTCAAATATGTTAAGCGACAACACACTTGCCTTCTTCTGAAGATCTATGTAAACGTAGATGCAGGAGATGAAGGGGTGAGTGATGTCGTATAGATCTTGATAAGGCTACATCACACACTAAATGGTAATTTGTTTCTAGCAACATTATACTATATATGGGAGGAACACTCACCTGACACTAGTAAAAAAAGGGTCAAACGTGAAGCACATTAGTGTCGGTTTGTATTTGAGCCAGCACTAATGTATACATTAGTGCTGGTTCCAACGGCTAGCCGGGCCGCTTTCATTAGTACCGGTTCGTGGCACGAACCGGTACTAATGAGAGTGGTGGCAGGATGTTGTCAAAATGGGGCCCATCCAGCCCCTTTAGTATCGGTTTTTGGCACAAACTGGTACTAAAGGTCGTCCTACATAAACCCTTCGTCCACCCGAGCTCGCTCTGTTCTTCCCCTTTTCCCTTTCCTCTCTGTTCTTCCCCTCTTCCTCTCGAGCTCATCACACATTTTGCCCAAAATTTGTCAAGATTTGAAGGCCCCCATCCATTCAAATGATCACAAAGGTTAGCAACTTTGTCCTTTCATCTCTCATTGCTAGATTAGCTCTTGCAATGCTTTATATAGTGATTAATTTGTGAGTTTAGTAATTTAGGAGGATATATATATGTGTGTGTGTGTGTGTGTGTGTGTGTGTGTGTGTGTGTACTAGTATTTGATTTATATGCAATTTGAGGTAAAAAATAACACTTAGTTTGCATATGTAGGTGTGGTTTACTTAGTGCCTTCTAAATCTCCATCATAGCCACCGTCGATCGCCCGCACCGTCCCGTCGCCGGCACCATCTTGTGGTGAGCCTCTTGTTCATGAAATTTTATATAAAAATTGATGTTTGTGTGATTTGGATATATAGTTACTCGTATAATTATCTTACCCGTACGTTGTTTGTTATACATATAGTGCCATGGTTTTGATATCCGTCCCCGTCGGCCTAGTCCTTGTTATGATTCGGATGTGGTATGTATATTCTCTTTTAAAACTAGTTGCATTTCGTGTTTATGACAAATTATGCCCATCAAGTTGACATAAAAAATTTTTCTAGGAGGTATATGAACCGGAAATTCCAACTGACCCTATTACCGAGAGGTTAAATTTAGTTGAAAGAGAAAACGAGTACTTGAAAGAAAAGTTGAAAAGAATTGAGGGGGAGAAGATGGAATTGGAGTTGCATGTTGCCGATGTCGTCGATGATCACAAGATCAAGATGGAGAAAATGCGCTTGAAGATTAGAAAGATTAGAAAATATGCCATCGATAATGAGGCTTGGTATCATTATGCTGTTGGATCCATTGTTACCTTAGTTGCGATCTTGATCGTATTTGTTGTTGCATTTAAATGCTTTAGCTAGAGAGTTATTTGTTTGTTGCATTTAAGTGTTGTATGAACTTTATGTATGAACTTGTATTAATTTGGTCTATTCGGTGTTGTGTAATGAAGATGAGCCAGCAATGGATGTACGATGACCGATGCTCTCCCCAGTTCGTTGAGGGCGTGCATACTTTTCTGCTTGCGGCTGAGGCAAACAAGCGGGCGGATGGTTTTATGCCTTGTTCATGTGCTCGCTGTAAGAATGGTCACAATTACTGTACGTCAAGAACCATTCACGTCCACCTGTTTAAGTCCGGTTTCATGCCCCATTATAATGTTTGGACCAAGCACGGAGAAAGAGGGGTTATGATGGAAGACAATGAAGAGCTATCCTGGCCATGGGTTCCCTGAATACGATGATACAACAATGGGGAAAGAAGCTGAGCCGGTAATGCGGGAAGAAGCTGAGCCGGCAATGCGGAAAGAAGCTGAAGAAGAGGCATCAGATGAGCCCGTTGATGATCTAGGTCGGGCCATTGCCGATGCAAAGAGAAACTGTGCAAGTGATTTGGAGAAGAAGAAGTTGCAGCGCATGTTAGAGGATCACAAAAAATTGTTATACCCGAATTGCGTAGGTAACAAGAAAAAGCTGGGCACCACACTGGAATTGCTGCAATGGAAGGCAGAGAATGGTGTATCTGACAAGGGATTTGGAAAGTTGCTGCTAATGATAAAGGATATGCTTCCAAAGGACAACGAATTGCCCGAGAGTACGTACGAAGCAAAGAAGGTTGTCTGCCCTCTAGGGTTAGAGGTGCAGAAAATACATGCATGCCCTAATGATTGCATCCTCTACCGCGGTCAGTACGAGGATTTGAACGCTTGCCCGGTATGTGGTGCATTGCGCTATAAGATCAGCTGCGATGACCCTGGTGATGTCGAGGGCCGGCGCCCCAGGAAGAAGATTCCTGCCAAGGTGATGTGGTATGCTCCTATAATACCACGGTTGAAATGTTTGTTCCAAAACAAAGAGCATGCCAAGGCGATGCGATGGCACAGAGAAGACCGTAAGAAAGACGGAAAGTTGAGAGTACCCGCTGACGGGTCGCAGTGGAGAAAAATCGAAAGAAAGTACGGGAAGGAGTTTGCAGATGACGCAAGGAACGTATGGTTTGGTCTAAGCACAGATGGCATTAATCCTTTTGGGGAGCAGAGCAGCAACCATAGCACCTGGCCTGTGACTCTATGTTTGTATAACCTTCCTCCTTGGTTGTGCATGAAGCGGAAGTTCATTATGATGCCAGTGCTCATCCAAGGCCCTAAGCAACCCGGCAACGACATTGATGTGTACCTAAGGCCATTAGTTGAAGACCTCTTACAACTGTGGAATGGAACAGGTGTACGTGCGTGGGATGAGCACAAGGGGGAAGAATTTGACCTAAAGGTGTTGCTGTTCGTGACCATCAATGATTGGCCTGCTCTCAGTAACCTTTCAGGACAGACAAATAAGGGATACCGCGCATGCACGCACTGTTTGGACGATACCGACAGTATATATTTGGCTAATAAGAATGTGTACCTGGGACATCGTCGATTTCTTCCGAGCAGGCATCCCGTAAGAAAGAAAGGCAAGCATTTCAAAGGTGAGGCGGATCACCGGACGAAGCCTCGCCACCGTACTGGTGCTGATGTACATGATATGGTCAAGGATTTGAAGGTGGTCTTTGGAAAGGGTCCTGGTGGACAACCTGTTCCGAATGACGCTGACGGACGCGCACCCATGTGGAAGAAGAAATCTATATTTTGGGACCTGCCCTATTGGAAAGACCTCGAGGTCCGCTCCGCAATCGACGTGATGCACGTGACGAAGAATCTTTGTGTGACCCTGCTTGGCTTCTTGGGCGTGTATTGGAAGACAAAAGATACACCTGAGGCACGGGAGGACCAGCAACGTATGCACGGAAAAGACGGGATACATCAGGGTCATGCAAGCTACGCTCTTACCAAAGAAGAGAAGGAAATCTTCTTTGAATGCCTGCTCAGTATTAAGGTACCATCTGGCTTCTCGTCGAATATAAAGGGAATAATAAACATGGCAGAGAAAAAGTTCCAGAACCTAAAGTCTCATGACTGCCACGTGATTATGACGCAACTGCTTCCGGTTGCATTGAGGGGGCTTCTACCGGAAAATGTTCGATTAGCCATTGTGAAGCTATGTGCATTTCTCAATGCAATCTCTCAGAAGGTAATCGATCCAGAAATCATACCAAGGTTACATAATGATTTGGTGCAATGTCTTGTCAGTTTTGAGTTGGTGTTCCCACCATCCTTCTTCAACATCATGACGCACGTCCTAGTTCACCTATGCGAAGAGATTAACGTTTTGGGTCCTGTATTTCTACACAATATGTTCCCCTTTTAGAGGTTCATGGGAGTCTTAAAGAAATATGTTCATAGATTAAATCTACTATTCGAGACGATGTATTCGAGAGTATATCTATTATTCGAGACGATGTATTCGAGATTATATCTATTATTCGAGATTATACTAAATTATTTTATATTTCTTTTGGCATAGTTAAATAAAAGCTATGGCGGACAATACCGACAGAGAGAGAGAACAGACCATGTTCGATATCATACGCAGGCCAGATGATGATCAGAATGAAGAAGATTTCGACGGCTCCGAATTTCTAAACAACACCGGAGAGGGTGATATGATATTCGATCGCGACGACCAAGAAGATGAAGTCATGAACTACGAAGAAGAACATGTTGATCCTGAAACAACAAACACCGGCGAGGTATATATATTTATATAAGCAGGAATCTGGTGGTCATCGCATGTTTTAAATGAGTTGAAGATATATTAACGAATCGATCTTTCTTCTTTCAACCATCCGGATCGAGCAAATCTTCAGGCAAAAGGACGAAACGAGGCCTGAACAAAAAGTTGAAGGAGGGCATAAAGTACAATATCGAGGCATTCAAACCTAATGGCGAACCATTAGCGCCTAAGAAGATTGCGGACAAGTTCGTTCGTCAGTGCGGAGTTCTTGTGAAGGACCAACTCCCGATCTCCCTTCAAGAATGGAGAAAGCCAGCAAAGCCACTTCCAAATGTTACTTTTGTCGACGAGAATAAAAAAAACTGCTTTGGGATACTCTCATGGAACATTTCACCCTACCAGATCATTTCACAGAAGCAGATGTGCGGAAAGTCAAGGACGCTGCTTTTAGGAAGATGGCGGTTGCATTCAAGAACCACAAGAGAACAACGTGGGAGAAGTACGTCAAGGGAGGAAGGAAGACTCCAGTATTCGAGGGGATACTAGAGAATCAAAGTGCTCATTGGGACGATTCGTGAAATTCAAGGATTCAGAATTAGCTAAGGAACGGTCGAGAATAAACAAGAAGAATGCCGAAAAAAAGGATAAGTTCCATAAGCTGGGGCCAGGTGGCTACGCAGTGGCAATGCCTAAGTGGGATAAGTCTGAGAAAGAGATGGAGGATGCAAGTGTCACTCCGGTTACTAAGAGCTGGCCCCCCAGGTGCAGGACTTGGTTCTATGCGCATGGGGGGAGTTGGACCTGAAGACAGGCAATGTTTCGACGAAGGCATGTCTGAACGGAGCCGACGATGCGCTACTTGTTGCAATAGAAGAGGCTCGATCGGGGGTGTTCCAGCCCAACAGAGAGAACGACGAGCTTACGCGTGCCCTGGGAAATCCTGAACACCCGGGAAGAACACGAGGCAAGGGCGCTATTCCGTGGTATGAGGGGTTTTCGGACTGGAACACCGACTACAGAACCCGTGCGAGAAAGAAGATTGCGGAGGAGAAGAAGAGGAAGATGGAGGAGGAGTAGAGGAAGCGGGACTATGAACGCCTTCAAGGCCTAGAAGCAAGTCAAGCGGAATTGGCAGCTAAATTCCAGCGGCAGCAGGAGCAGATTGACTCACTTAGCCAGCAAAGGGGGTCTCAGCAGCTGCAGCAGCTAGCGGATGATCCAGCATTGGATACCACCGCCCCATCCATGCCGAGAAGCAGCGTGGGTTCCGCCCCGGGCGACGCACTGCTGGATAGATACCCCGTGGATGATATCGCGGAGAACACTAACTCCGAGCTACACTTCAAAATTAAGAACATATCCTTGAAGGTGGCGGACGGTGTTGCTTATACAAATTCCCCCGATGCAACCTTCCATTGCAACCCGATTCCAGCAGGCTATGCTCGTGTCGTGGTTGATGAGGTGGTGGACCAATATTCGGGGCTAGAGTTTGACATTCCTGGAGGTGACGAGGAGCACACACTCGGAGATGCCAAACATCGTATCATCCTATGGAGAAAGGATTGCATCATCTTTCAAAGGCCACCGACAGCGCGTCACCCGACTCCTCGTCGAAGTCCGCCACCGAGTCAGCAGACTCCCGCTCCTCCAAGTCCACCAACGCGTGAGGCCACTCCTCCTCCTCCAAGTCCGGCAAAGTGTCAGGCCACTCCTCCTCCAAGTCTGACACAGCGTCAGACGTCCACTCCTCCTCCAAGTCCGGCACAACCTCAGGCCACTCCTCCTCCAAGTCCGGCACAGCTTCAGGCCACTCCTCCTCATCCAACTCAGCCCCGTAAGCCGTCTCCGCCGCCTCAGCAATCGCAGAAGAGACACCCCACAGCTATGATGCGTAGCGGTACGAGTCGAGGTGATAGTACAGGAAGTACAGGCGGAGGCAAGCGATATAAATATGGTCCAAACCTCAGTACTCCTCTTCCTGTGAGGGCTTACAACAGGACCGAGGAGCAAACCAATGCCATAGTGCGGGCAGAAGTCGACGCCCATTTTGGACCGAAACCGCCACCGCCGCCAAGGGAGAAAGTGCCTGTGGAAGTAGTTGACCACTTCATTCGTATGGCTCAACCACCAGCTCCTAAGCCTGTTGACACAGACTATGAGCGCCGCATCAGGAAGTTACATCGACAACGTCTACAGAAGGAGGCGAGCTCGAGCTCGAGCAAACAACAAGCAGTTGTCAAAAAATGCGGGAAAACAGTTGCCCAGCTGGGAAAACAGGCGGCGCAATCGATCCCCCTGCTTGTTGTGCCGCCAACAACACGTGACAGTACGCGCGCCCAATATTATTGTGGCCAAACAGTTTACGTTCCCGAGGTGGGCGATGTGGTAATAACCCAGGAGCATATAATGCAGGCTTAAGAACTCAAGATCACTGTTGGACAACTCCTCGAGATCGAGGACATGCCTCTGATTTCAGAGGAGGAAATAAAACGGAAATATGTCCGGGGCCAACCTTTGGTCAAGCCAGAAGATGTCAACAAGCCCCCAACGAGAATGTATGAATTGCATCAATGGTACATGGACATTATCAAGAGATCCGATCGAGAGTCCCTCATGGTGTATGTCAAGAAGGATGATTACTACCATGGGAAAGCTGTGGCCGTTGAGTATTCTGAACTGTTTCAGTTATACAATCAAGAGGCACTCGACAAATCTATCGTCAGTTGCTATTGTCTGTAAGTGATTTCTTTCTGTAATTTAAGTCTCAAGCTAGTTGTAGTGATCCTTTTGATCAATCATTACCTGTAATTATCCTCACTATATTCTTTTCTGTGGTATTATGCAGGATGAAGATGTATGAAATGAGAAAAGGTGGACACTATGGCATTGGGTTCATTGACCCAAACACCGTTAATGAATACGCATGGAAAATAAACAAGCATCATGATAAAGAGGTAGAGGACAGCATGCTAGAGTTCTTGAAGCGCCTCAAATACAATGAAGATATACTACTTCCTTACAACTTCCAGTGAGTCACACTTTCTTGTACTACAAATTCTCTGTTTTTGCCTACTAGCTAGCTACATGTTTTTGCTTACATATGCCCGCTTAATTAAGACATGCAAACGTATGTGCATGCAGATATCACTGGATCTTGTATATCATTAAAGTTGACGCCGGAACAGTTGAAATACTGGACTCGCTACTCAAAGCAAATAGTGACTATAACATCTTGTTTGGGATAGTCAACCGGTAATTTCAATCATTATTAACTATATATCTCGGCCTATTTAGTTCATCATTTCATGATATGAACTATTTAATAACCCCTTTATTCATTTTCTTTGTCGGCGGGCAGGGCTTGGGCAAAGTTCATCAGCGTCACGGAAGGCGAATGAAACCACATCTGAAATGGTTTCGAGCCAAGGTAAGTAATTAAGTAGTACTAGCTAGCTAGCTAGCTGCCATCTCTTTAATTATCATGCTTGATTAATTATTATCTGATCAAATTAAATTCCATTCTCGTAATAAAGGCCCTGAAGCAGGCGCAAGGGACTGATCTGTGTGCATTCTGTGTTTGCGAGAACATTCGCATGATGGCGTCCGAAAGGAGCAGATCTCAAAGATAGGAATGGGCACGCTTGTTAGAACACTATTCACAATTTTTACACCATTATCGATATCTAGTCACACAACTAATACACATACATATTGATCTCCTTCTTAACAGTTCAAAGAGGTGCGGGACAAGCTCCTAGAAACGAAGCGCGTAGAAGCACTTCAAGAGGAAATAACGTGATTTTTGCTCGACCAGGTCATAAATCCGAAGGGAGAATACTATTACCCGCTATCGCCCCCATCGACCAAGACATGAACCACTTCCAATTGTCATCGTGCTTCGAAGGCACCAATCAGGCTAATGCCACTGGCTCCGAAGGCAACATGCATATGTAGGAGAAATTGTATATAGCTATACATGTGTGTATGTGTGAATTAATATGGTGGTTTGTGAGACATGATTGATGATATATATATGATTGGTTCTACTAGAAATTATATATATATATATATATATATATATATATATATATATATAATGTGTACAATGTGTAGTACCTAAAATACCAGCAAACGAAAAAGAATTAAAATGGAAAACACAAAATTAAATGAAAAAGAAATCATAAAACCAAAAACCCCCAAAACATTTTAGTACCGGTTGGTGTTACCAACCGGTACTAAAGGGCTCCCGGCCCCCGGAGCTGACTCGTGCCACGTGATTGCCCTTTAGCACCGGTTCGTGCTGAACCAGTACTAGGGGGGGGGGCTTTAGTGCCGGTTACCTAACCGGCACTAAAGGGCCTTACGAACCGGTGCTATTGCCCGGTTCTGCACTAGTGTGACACTGTACGCACGGACATGCATAGAAGGATTTAACGTTCTAATACTACCATTCGAAACAACGTAGTCACCTTTTCAGGAGTTTTTGTCCAATAAAAAGAAATCGGAAACAGGAGCTTCATGCAGAAAAAGACCAAAAAGGTGCAAAAAAAAGGGGAAATGACCTGGCTGTGCGCATTGACCCGATTCGTGCGTATACTGAAAATGCAAGAAAAAGGTAATTTCACAAGCAACGCCCATCACCGTGTTATTGCAGCTAGACACAGAAGTAAATGAAGATGCATTTCCTTTATGATAAACTTGGTTTCAATTGATGATGTCTTTCAGGCTCGACACACGATTCTTTTCAGCCACATCATTCAAAAGTTCTGAACCTTTATTCTATAGACGGGTGATGGCCTGTCATTTTGCTAAAAAAAGATGTTACCCTTTGAGCATAGCAAGTAAACAAAGCCTACGCAATAGCTTTCCAAAAATGTTCCATGCGCTAGTCTCAATGTTGAAAAACAGCTGCAAACAAACCACAAATAAATCTTACCATGCAGAGTCTAGGCTTCCTTTTTCGTCCAACAGCTTGAAAAGCAGTGCACATGGCTTCCCCTTTGGTTGATGGCTTCCACTCCTGCCAAAGGTGCTAATCTTGATGCAAACAAAAGGTGCGGATAGCATTCACTGCAGCTACTGCAGATACTATTCATCACTCAAGGTGCAGAATAAGTTATTCTTCACCCGAGGTAATTTTACGATCATTTCATAATTAAATTACGTTTGGAATTCAAATAAAAAAATAAAAATATAGGTCAAAACACAAGAAAATTTGCAGTTTATGTGTATTTTACATTATGTTTTTACGTTTGTAATATTATATAATAAAAAATATTTTTTACGACGATTATATATTTTCTTACGGTCTCTTTTTACGTGAAAATAAGACAAAATTTACGAAACGTAAAATATATAGGGGGATTGACTATTCGTCATTCTGTGCAAGGAATAGTTATTCTTCAGCTCCCTCTATTTTATCATCAATGCACTATAATTTTACTTTCCATAAATTTTATATTATTTCAAATGTAAAAAGAGAACATAAGAGAATATATAATCACTGTAAAAATATTTTATGTTACTAAAATTACAAATGTAAAAACATAATGTAAAATATACATTAAATGCTATATTTCTTGTCTTATGACCTATATTTTTGTTTTCTTATGCCAAATTTTATGTAGGGAATCACTATGAATATAATTATTTGTATTCGAAATTTAATTTATTTATAAAACAATTGTAAGATTATCTTGAATGAAGAATAACTTATTCTGCACCCTGTGTGATGAATAGTAACACTATATATATATATATATATATATATATATATATATATAAACTTATTACCCTGCGTGTTACTATTCATCACGCAGGGTGCAGAATAAGTTATTCTTCACCCGAGGTAATCTTACGATTATTTCATAATTAAATTACGCTTCGAATTTAAATAGTTACATTTCTATTGATTCACTACGTAAAATTTGACATAAAAAAATAAAAAAATAGGTCATAAGACAAGAAAATTTGCAGTTTATGTGTATTTTAGACTATGTTTTTACGTTTGTAATTTTACATAACATAAAATATTTTTTACGGCGATTATATATTTTTTTACGGTCCCTTTTTCCATCGGAAATGCGACAAAACTTACAGAACGTAAAATTACGGTGCATTGATGGTAAAATAAAGGGGGTGAAGAATAACTATTCATCAACCAGGGTGACGAATAGCGCGATATATAATATATATATAGTGTTACTATTCATCACCCAGGGTGCAAAATAAGTTATTCTTCACCCGAGGTAATCTTATGATCATTTCATAATTAAATTATGTTTGGAATTCAAATAATTACATTCCTATTGATTCACTACGTAAAATTTGACATAAGAAAATAAAAATATAGGTCATAAGACAAGAAAATTTGCAGTTTATGTGTATTTTAGACTATGTTTTTACGTTTGTAATTTTACATAACATAAAATATTTTTTACGGCGATTATACATTTTTATGATCCATTTTTACGTCAAAAATAAGACAAAACTTACGGAACGTAAATTACGGTGCATTGATGGTAAAATAGAGGGGGGTGAAGAATAACTATTCGTCACCCAGGGTGACGAATAGCGCGATCGCGCTATTCGTCACCCTGGGTGAGGCATAGCGCGATATATATATGTTTGTGTTTGTGTTTAAATACACTTTCCTGTGAAATTATTTTTGATAGTCTAACATGCAAGCCCCCGCCCAGGCGGCATGGCACTCCACATCAACAGAGCCAAGCTGAAGTTGTTGATGCGGATGGTATTCACCTTTCTGCCATACTAGTGCAATGGAAAAGAAGCCGTCACAATTGGAAGAGTTGCAAATTCAAGAGCCAGACTTCTGTTTTATCTCATGAGCATCTTGCCGGCCCCGAGGATGAAACAACGTGATAGGGATGCAGCCAGAGGACCAAACAACAGTGAAAAGTTGTTGACGCTAGTGTGTCGACATACCACGGAAACTCCAGCCTCATCTTCTAGAAAGGACTACAGGAGTCTATGCTCATGAGCCCTGGACGCAACTGTCAAACTGAAGAAAAAGCTCATGGTAAACTAACTCAACATGTTGGCATTGGTGCGGCCATCAATGATGTGCCACTGTGGAACCCTAACCCTAACATATCTACGAGCTGGCACCGAGATCCCTGCACGGCTGCACCTAACATGCTGAAGAGGTTTGCACAGGAGGGGAGCCCAGAAACGCATTGCCCACGGTGGTGGATGCTGGGAAATGGATGCTTACCCTAGTCGCATCTTAGTGAAGAAAGAAAGGTGATAAACTCTTTTTGCGGGATGGACGTAGGATCACTTATTAATTGCAGTTAGTTTGGACTTTGGATGACTCTCAGTTAGAATTACGATGTTACATTTTGCAGCCAAAAAAAAAGGAATTAGGATGTTACATTGATAAATAGACATACACGAATACAACTTTCACTCTCCTTGTATTATATTTATTTTTAGAATGTGATAAAACAACTTACGAAAATATAGTAGTACAATACCATACTCATAACTTCAACCTGATCAGAAAAAAAGTACTCATAGTGGCGCCGACAGTGGCAAAGTAGAGATGAAGAATACTTCATCTCAAAGGCTGGATCGAAATATAATGATTTAAACGATATTTAGGGTATATGAAAGTAATAATTTGATTACCCCATGCTGTTGTTGAGAGGCTTATCAAAGATCCAGCTAAACGGGGCCGATGTTGCAGGCTGGGCTTTCTGTCCGCTGCGCTCGTGAGCCTTTTCCTCCAACCTGCGGATCTTGTGGGGCAACGCGCACACGTACTCCCGCGCACGCCTCCCGTCGTCGGAGAGTTCCGCCGCCGCCAGCTCTTCCACCCCCCACTGCTTTATCAGGTGCTCCAAGATGCTACGGTAGTCGGAGGCGGTGTAAATGCCGGTCTGCTGCGCCACGGCCGCGTAATGCGCGAAGAGGTCACCATCGCGGCCGTCTGTCATGAGGGATGCCGGCATGACGATCCGGCGGCGCATCATGTACGCCAGCGCGCGCACGGCGCCGTCCGGGTCGATCTCGAACAGCTTCCCCACGATGCGCGTGTAGGCCAGCTCGTGGCGCTTCTCGTCGGCGGCGATGGCGCCGCATATGCGGGCGAGCGCCAGGTCGCCATGCTCCTTGGCGTGACGGGCTGTGTTGCCGTGGGAGATGGAGGTGGCACGCTCCTGGAAGGCGACGTAGATGAAGCCGTGGTAGGGGCTCCGCGCGGCGTTCATGACCATGCCGGACTGGATGAGGTTGTGGATGGTCCTCTCGACCTGCCGCATGTCGACGCGGCCGGAGAGGAAAAGGTACCTGTTGAGCACGTCGCCGTGCCGGTTCTCCTCGGCAGACCAGCCGCGGATCCAGCGCGCCCAGGCAGTGCCGCTGGAGCCGGTGAGGTCGCGCACGGCCTCGAAGCGGTTGGGTATGCTCTGGTACGTCGGCAGCGCCTCCTCCGTGACCATGTTCCCCACGAGGCACACGAGGTGCGCGTCGGGCAGGCCGGCCGCGCGCGCTGTGATGTCGGAGCACGCCGCGTGGAAGCCGTCGGCGCCCAGCGACGCCAGGTCCGGCAGCAAGTCCGTCGGCTGCCACGCCACCTCCGCGGGCTTAAGGAGCGGCACCACATTCGCCTCCGCCCAAGGCTCCAGATGATCGAACACCTCTAGCTTCGCCGGCTCCAGGTACATGAGCCATTCATCGTCGGTGCCCTCCTCCTCGTGCCTAACCGCAACGGCGGCGCCCCGGCCAGTGCGCGTGCTTCTCTTACTAACTTGGACCGCTTCACCTTGGAGTTGCGCAGGTTGTGCCAAGCAGTTGGCGGTGCTCATAGTCATACCCGCCATGATTCTTCCTCCATTCGCCCTACTGCATCTCCTGCGTAAAATCAAGTACGTAGTACAGTGATCCATCATATATGCATGCATCGATACACTAATCTATTTTCAACTGAACTGTACATATATGCACGATACGTACCAGTAGGTGATGTTGGTCACTTGCAGGCCTATATTATTCCCTGTTCTTGTCCATGGCATCGCTAGTGGGCAAGCATGTCCGAGGAGCCATGAGCTTTGCGACGTCGCCATATCACACTCCGTTTGCTAATGATATGAATGGAAGGTATATCTTCCTTTTGCGTCGGTGGAGCATATTTATAGAGCAGCTTCACTCCACCATGAGTCAAGTGCTGGGTGAGAGAGAGAGAGAGAGAGAGAGAGAGAGAGAGAGACTAGCAATCAAGCTGACAAACTTTGTGTGCTCTCTTTAGCGTGTTGAGCGCGTGGAGGTCTGTCTCTAGACATAGCCATTTGGAGATGGTAGCACGAATTTTGTTCAACCAATATGGATGACGGTCCACTAATGAGATTAGTGAAGCATTAATGTGTCATGTAATCTTGCGCCGTTAACGGCCGTTCCACCTAACATGGTAGTTTGCTGAGTTCTCGTTTTTGGAAACTCTGCAATGGCAATTTAAATGTTTGTCGAGTGCACAATAATAGAAACTAATACTCCCTCCGTCTAGGTATGTAAGTCACCTTACGAAAACCAAATAATCCCAAAACACTTAGGCACGGTACATTAACTCCCTCTTCGTTTCTTGTTTTGTGACATATCAACCAATAAGAGATGTCGGCCGTGCATGCTTTCAATGACTTCAGACTACCAAACATGACATGCAGTGGTTAGTTCATTGCATGCAATGCTATTAATTAGCAAAAAAACATTAAGTTTTCTCGTTTTCCTCTCCGCCTTGATCGCGGTGTACAACGTAAGATGACTTACACACCTAGACGGAGGGAGTACAATTAATGATTGCTAACAACTGTCCAGCCGAGTCTTGTTTGCCAAGAATGGAACTCGACAAACACAACGCCGAGTTGTTTCTAAACTCTGCCTAGTTCCCTTTGAATTTGGCAAATTCGGCAACTCCAGTAGTGGACTTTGTTTGGAACTTGATACTTGACAATAAAAGATGATTGCGTACCTCAATCAATGGATCACACACACCTTTTTGAAAAAAAAACGCAAAGAAATATTTAGGCCCTGTTTGGTTTCAATAAGAGGGTGTTTGTTTACAGGGACTTATTGGTTTAGGGACTTAAATAAGTCCCTATAAGTCCCATCTAAACCAAACAGGAGGGACTTATAGGGACTTAAAATGGGCATTTGGGACTTATGAAATAAGACTCTCAAGGAGGGACTTATAGGGACTTATAGTTATAATATAGTCTTATAGAGACTTATAAGTCCCGGGAACCAAACAGGTAGGGACTTTTTAGGGACTTGTGACTTATAAGTTGGGACTAAAAAAAGTCCTAGGACTTATAAGTCAGGTGACTTAAAATCAGTGACTTATAAGTCACGTCTATTTGGTTGTCACCTGACTTATAAGTCATCTGAGCACACCTTTCCATCTTGTTTTTTAATGTAAAGGTGATGGGACCCACGTAAAAGGAGGTGACTTATAAGTTTTAAGTTGGGGTGGAGCAACTTATGACTTATAAGTTGGGGTGAGTTACAAGTTGGATCCGTTTGGCAAAATAAGTCACTTTTTGCACTTTTCGACTTATAAGTTGGTGACTTATTTGGAACCAAACAGGGCCTTAGATTCATCGATAAGTTGTGTGTCGGAAAACAACTATCAGCAACATGATACCTAACATGGGAAATACACGCCCTTTTACCTCCTATGTGTTGGGGAACGTAGTAATTTCGAAAATTTTCCTACGCACACGCAAGATCATGGTGATGCACAGCAACGAGAGGGGAGAGTGTTGTCTACGTACCAACGCAGACCGACTGCGGAAGCGATCACACAACGTAGAGGAAGTAGTCGTACGTCTTCTTCCCGATCCGACCGATCCAAGCACCGTTACTCCGGCACCTCCGAGTTCTTAGCACACGTTCAGCTCGATGACGTTCCTCGGGCTCCGATCCAGCAAAGCGTCGAGGAAGAGTTCCGTCAGCACGACGGCGTGGTGACGATCTTGATGTACTACCGACGCAGGGCTTCGCCTAAGCACTGTAACGGTATGATCGAGGTGGAATTTGGTGGCAGGGGGCACCGCACACGGCTAAGGAACGATCTCAAGGATCAAGTGTGTCTTGGGGTGCCCCCTGCCCCCGTATATAAAGGCCAGGGGCAGGGGGTTCGGCCGGCTAGGAGGGAGGCGCAGGGAGGAGTCCTACTCCCACCGGGAGTAGGACTCCTCCCCTCCAATCCTATTCCAACTAGGACTCTTGGGGGGAGAGGAGAAAGAGGGGGCCGGCCCACCTCTCCTAGTCCTACTAGGACTTGGGGAAGGGGGGGCGCCGGCTAGGCTTGTGGGCTGCCTCTTCTCTCTTTTCCACTAAGGCCCAATAGGCCCATTTGCCTCCCGGGAGGTTCCGGTAACCCTCCCGGTAATCCGGTAAAATCCCGATTTCACCCGGAACACTTCCGATGTCCAAACATAAGCTTCCAATATATCAATCTTTACGTCTCGACCATTTCGAGACTCCTCGTCATGGCCATGATCTCATCCGGGACTCCGAACAACCTTCGGTACATCAAAATGCATAAACTCATAATAACTGTCATCGTAACGTTAAGCGTGCGGACCCTACGGTTCGAGAACAATGTAGACATGACCGAGACACGTCTCCGGTCAATAACCAATAGCGGGACCTGGATGCCCATATTGGCTCCTACATATTCTACGAAGATCTTTATCGGTCAGACCGCATAACAACATACGTTGTTCCCTTTGTCATCGGTATGTTACTTGCCCGAGATTCGATCGTCGGTATCCAATACCTAGTTCAATCTCGTTACTGGCAAGTCTCTTTACTCGTTCCGTAATACATCATCTCATAACTAACATCTTAGTTATTATGCTTGCAAGGCTTATGTGATGTATATTACCGAGAGGGCCCAGAGATACCTCTCCGACAATCGGAGTGACAAACCCTAATCTCGAAATACGCCAACCCAACATCTACCATTGGAGACACCTGTAGTACTCCTTTATGATCACCCAGTTACGTTATGACGTTTGGTAGTACCCAAAGTGTTCCTCCGGTAAACGGGAGTTGCATAATCTCATAGTTATAGGAACATGTATAAGTCATGAAGAAAGCAATAGCAACATACTAAACGATCGGGTGCTAAGCTAATGGAATGGGTCATGTCAATCAGATCATTCAACTAATGATGTGACCTCGTTAATCAAATAACAACTCTTTGTTCATGGTTAGGAAACATAACCATCTTTGATTAACGAGCTAGTCAAGTAGAGGCATACTAGTGACACTCTGTTGGTCTATGTATTCACACATGTATTATGTTTCCGGTTAATACAATTCTAGCATGAATAATAAACATTTATCATGATATAAGGAAATAAATAATAACTTTATTATTGCCTCTAGGGCATATTTCCTTCAGTCTCCCACTTGCACTAGAGTCAATAATCTAGTTCACATCGCCATGTGATTTAGCAGCAATGGTTCACATCACCATGTGATTAACACCCATAGTTCACATCGTCATGTGACCAACACTCAAAGGGATTACTAGAGTCAGCAATCTAGTTCACATATCTATGTGATTAACACCCAAAGAGTACTAAGGTGTGATCATGTTTTGCTTGTGAGATAATTTTAGTCAACGGGTCTGTCACATTCAGATCCGTAAGTATTTTGCAAGTTCTATGTCTACAATGCTCTACACGGAGCTACTCTAGCTAATTGCTCCCACTTTCAATATGTATCCAGATTTAGAATCATCTGGATCAGTGTCAAAAACTTGCATCGACGTAACCCTTTACGACGAACCTTTTTGTCACGTCCATAATCGAGAAACATTTCCTTATTTCATTAAGGATAATTCTGACCGCTGTCCAGTGATCTACTCCTAGATCACTATTGTACTCCCTTGCCAAATCAGTGCAGGGTATACAATAGATCCGGTACACAGCATGGCATACTTTATAGAACCTATGAATGAGGCATAGGGAATGACTTTCATTCTCTTTCTATCTTCTGCCGTGGTCGGGCTTTGAGTCTTTACTCAACTTCACACCTTGTAACACAGGCAAGAAACTTTTTCTTTGACTGTTCCATTTTGAACTACTTCAAAATCTTGTCAAGGTATGTACTTATTGAAAAACTTATCAAGCGTCTTGATCTATCTCTCTAGATCTTGAAGCTCAATATGTAAGCAGCTTTACCGAAGTCTTTCTTTGAAAAACTCCTTTCAAACACTCCTTTTATGCTTTACAGAATAATTCTACATTATTTCCGATCAACAATATGTCATTCACATATACTTATCAGAAATGCTGTAGTGCTCCCACTCACTTTCTCGTAAATACAGGCTTCACCGCAAGTCTGTATAAAACTATATGCTTTGATTAACTTATCAAAGCGTATATTCCAACTCCGAGATGGATCGCTGGTGCTTGCACATTTTGTTAGCACCTTTCGGATTGACAAAACCTTCTGTTGCATCATATACAACTCTTCTTTAATAAATCCATTAAGGAATGCAGTTTTGTTTATCCATTTGCCAGATTTCATAAAATGCGACAATTGCTAACATGATTCGGACAGACTTTAAGCACAGATACGAGTGAGAAAATCTCATCGTAGTCAACACCTTGAACTTGTCGAAAACCTTTTGCGACAATTCTAGCTTTGTAGATAGTAACACTACTATCAGCATCCGTCTTCCTCTTGAAGATCCATTTATTTTCTATGGCTTGCCGATCATCGGGCAAGTCAACCAAAGTCCATACTTTGTTCTCATACATGGATCATATCTCAGATTTCATGGCTTCAAGCCACTTTGCGGAATCTGGGCTCACCATCGCTTCTTCATAGTTCGTAGGATCATCATGATCTAGTAGCATGACTTTCAGAACAGGATTACCGTACCACTCTGGCGCGGATCTTTATTCTGGTTGATCTACGAGGTTCAGTAGTGTCTTGTTCTGAAGTTTCATGATCATCATCATTAGCTTCCTCACTAACTGGTGTAGGTGTCACAGAAATATTTTTCTGTGATGTACTACTTTCCAATAAGGGAGCAGGTACAGTTACCTTGTCAAGTTCTACTTTCCTCCCACTCACTTCTTTCGAGAGAAACTCCTTCTCCAGAAAGTTTCCGAATTTAGCAACAAAAGTCTTGCCTTCGGATCTGTGATAGAAGGTGTATCCAACAGTTTCCTTTGGATATCCTATGAAGATGCACTTCTCCGATTTGAGTTTTGAGCTTATCAGGATGAAACTTTTTCATATAAGCATCGCAACCCCAAACTTTAAGAAACGACAACTTTGGTTTCTCGCCAAACCATAGTTCATAAGGCGTCGTCTCGACGGATATAGATGGTGCCCCTTTTTTTTAACGTGAATGCAGCTGTCTCTAATGCATGACCCAAAAACAATAGTGGTAAATCGGTAAGAGACATCATAGATTGCACTATATCCAATAAAGTACGGTTATGACGTTCGGACACACCATTATGATGTGGTGTTCCAGGTGGCGTGAGTAGTGAAACTATTTCACATTGTTTTAACTGAAGACCAAACTCGTAACTCAAATATTTGTCTCCGCGATCAGATCGTAGAAACTTTATTTTCTTGTCACGATGTTTTTTACTTCACTCTGAAATTCTTTGAACTTTTCAAATGTTTCAGACTTATGTTTCATCAAGTAGATATACCCATATCTTCTTAAATCATCTGTGAAGGTGAGAAAATAACGATATCCGCCACGAGCCTCAATATTCATCGGACCACATACATCGGTATGTATGATTTCCAATAAATCTGTTGCTCTCTCCATAGTACCGGAGAACGGTGTTTTGGTCATCTTGCCTATGAGGCACGGTTCGCAAGTACCAAGTGATTCATAATCAAGTGGTTCCAAAAGTCCATCAGTATGGAGTTTCTTCATGCGCTTTACACCGATATGACCTAAACAGCAGTGCCACAAATAAGTTGCACTATCATTATTAACTTTGCATCTTTTGGTTTCAATATTATGAATATGTGTATTATTAAGATCGAGATCCAATGAACTATTTTCATTGGGTGTGTAACCATATTAGGTTTTATTCATGTAAACAGAACAACAATTTATTCTCTTACTTAGATGAATAACCGTATTACAATAAACATGATCAAATCATATTCATGTTCAACGCAAACACCAAATAACACTTATTTAGATTTAACACTAATCCCGAAATTATAGGGAGTGTGCGATGGTGATCATATTAATCTTGGAACCACTTCCAACACACATCGTCACTTCACCCTTAACTAGTCTCTGTTTATTCTGCAACTCCCGTTTCGAGTTACTACTCTTAGCAACTGAACTAGCATCAAATACTAAGGGGTTGCTATAAACACTAGTAAAGTACACATCAATAACATGTATATCAAATATACTTATGTTCACTTTGCCATCCTTCTTATCCGCCAATCACTTGGGGTAGTTCCGCTTCCA
Organism: Triticum monococcum; assembly: GCA_034509565.1. Taxonomy (NCBI): domain Eukaryota; kingdom Viridiplantae; phylum Streptophyta; class Magnoliopsida; order Poales; family Poaceae; genus Triticum; species Triticum monococcum. The sequence continues at coordinate 37,540,618 of CM067842.1, forward strand.
GTGACCAGTCCCTTTGCAGTAGAAGCACTTAGTCTCAGGCTTAGGATCAGACTTGGGCTTCTTCACTTGAGCAGCAACTTGCTTGCCGTTCTTCTTGAAGTTCCCCTTCTGCCATCTGCCCTTTTCTTGAAACTAGTGGTCTTGTCAACCATCAACACTTGATGTTTTTCTTGATTTCTACCTTCGTTGATTTCAGCATCACGAAGAGCTTGGGAGTTGTTTCCATTATCCCTTGCATATTATAGTTCATCACGAAGTTCTGCTAACTTGGTGATGGTGACTAGAGAATTCTGTCAATCACTATCTTATCTGAAAGATTAACTCCCACTTGATTCAAGTGATTGTAGTACCCAGACAATCTGAGCACTTGCTCACTAGTTGAGCGATTCTCCTCCATCTTTTAGCTATAGAACTTGTTGGAGACTTCATATCTCTCAACTCGGGTATTTGCTTGAAATATTAACTTCAACTCCTGGAACATCTCACATGGTCCATGACGTTCAAAACGTCTTTGAAGTCCCGATTCTAAGCCATTAAGCATGGTGCATTAAACTATCAAGTAGTCATCATATTGAGCCAGCCAAACGTTCATAACGTCTGCATCTGCTCCTGCAATAGGTCTGTCACCTAGCGGTGCATCAAGGACATAATTCTTCTGTGCAGCAATGAGGATAAACCTCAGATCACGGATCCAATCCGCATCATTGCTACTAACATCTTTCAACATAATTTTCTCTAGGAACATATCAAAATAAACACAGGGAAGCAACAACGCGAGCTATTGATCTATAACATAATTTGCAAAATACTACCAGGACTAAGTTCATGATAAATTTAAGTTCAATTAATCATATTACTTAAGAACTCCCACTTAGATAGATATCCCTCTAATCCTCTAAGTGATCACGTGATCCAAATCAACTAAACCATAACCGATCATCACGTGAGATGGAGTAGTTTTCAATGGTGAACATCGTTATGTTGATCATATCTACTATATGATTCACGCTCGACCTTTCGGTCTCCGTGTTCCGAGGCCATATCTGTATATGCTTGGCTCGTCAAGTATAACCTGAGTATTCTGCGTGTGCAACTGTTTTGCACCCGTTGTATTTGAACGTAGAGCCTATCACACCCGATCATCACGTGGTGTCTCAGCACGAAGAACTTTTGCAACGGTGCATACTCAGGGAGAACACTTCTTGATAATTTAGTGAGAGATCATCTTATAATGCTACCGTCAATCAAAGCAAGATAAGATGCATAAAAGGATAAACATCACATGCAATCAATATAAGTGATATGATATGGCCATCATCATCTTGTGCTTTGTGATCTCCATCTCCGAAGCACCGTCATGATCACCATCGTCACCGGCGCGACACCTTGATCTTCATCGTAGCATCGTTGTCGTCTCGCCAATCTTATGCTTCCACGACTATCACTACCGCTTAGCAATAAAGTAAAGCATTACATCGTGATTGCATTGCATACAATAAAGCGACAACCATATGGCTCCTGCCAGTTGCCGATAACTCGGTTACAAAACATGATCATCTCATACAATAAAATCAGCATCATGCCTTGACCATATCACATCACAACATGCCCTGCAAAAACAAGTTAGACGTCCTCTACTTTGTTGTTGCAAGTTTTACGTGGCTGCTACGGGCTTAAGTAAGAACTCATCTCACCTACGCATCAAAACCACAACGATAGTTCGTCAAATAGACTCCGTTTTAACCTTCTCAAGGACCGGGCGTAGTCACACTTGGTTCAACTAAAGTTGGAGAAACAGTCTTCCGCAAGCCATCTATGTGCAAAGCACGTCGAGGGAACCGGTCTCGCGTAAGAGTACGCGTAAGGTTGGTCCGGATCGTCTCGTCCAACAATACCGCCGAACCAAAGTATGACATGCTGGTAGGCAGTATGACTTGTATCGCCCACAACTCACTTGTGTTCTACTCGTGCATATAACATCAAACCATAAAAACCTAGGCTCGGATGCCACTGTTGGGGAACGTAGTAATTTCGAAAATTTTCCTACGCACACGCAAGATCATGGTGATGCACAGCAACGAGAGAGGAGAGTGTTGTCTACGTACCAACGCAGACCGACTGCGGAAGCGATCACACAACGTAGAGGAAGTAGTCGTACGTCTTCTTCCCGATCCGACCGATCCAAGCACCGTTACTCCGGCACCTCCGAGTTCTTAGCACACGTTCAGCTCGATGACGTTCCTCGGGCTCCGATCCAGCAAAGCGTCGAGGAAGAGTTCCGTCAGCACGACGGCGTGGTGACGATCTTGATGTACTACCGACGCAGGGCTTCGCCTAAGCACTGTAACGGTATGATCGAGGTGGAATTTGGTGGCAGGGGGCACCGCACACGGCTAAGGAACGATCTCAAGGATCAAGTGTGTCTTGGGGTGCCCCCTGCCCCCGTATATAAAGGCCAGGGGCAGGGGGTTCGGCCGGCTAGGAGGGAGGCGCAGGGAGGAGTCCTACTCCCACCGGGAGTAGGACTCCTCCCCTCCAATCCTATTCCAACTAGGACTCTTGGGGGGAGAGGAGAAAGAGGGGGCCGGCCCACCTCTCCTAGTCCTACTAGGACTTGGGGAAGGGGGGCGCCGGCTAGGCTTGTGGGCTGCCTCTTCTCTCTTTTCCACTAAGGCCCAATAGGCCCATTTGCCTCCCGGGGGGTTCCGGTAACCCTCCCGGTAATCCGGTAAAATCCCGATTTCACCCGGAACACTTCCGATGTCCAAACATAAGCTTCCAATATATCAATCTTTACGTCTCGACCATTTCGAGACTCCTCGTCATGGCCATGATCTCATCCGGGACTCCGAACAACCTTCGGTACATCAAAATGCATAAACTCATAATAACTGTCATCGTAACGTTAAGCGTGCGGACCCTACGGTTCGAGAACAATGTAGACATGACCGAGACACGTCTCCGGTCAATAACCAATAGCGGGACCTGGATGCCCATATTGGCTCCTACATATTCTACGAAGATCTTTATCGGTCAGACCGCATAACAACATACGTTGTTCCCTTTGTCATCGGTATGTTACTTGCCCGAGATTCGATCGTCGGTATCCAATACCTAGTTCAATCTCGTTACGGGCAAGTCTCTTTACTCGTTCCATAATACATCATCTCATAACTAACATCTTAGTTATTATGCTTGCAAGGCTTATGTGATGTATATTACCGAGAGGGCCCAGAGATACCTCTCCGACAATCGGAGTGACAAACCCTAATCTCGAAATACGCCAACCCAACATCTACCATTGGAGACACCTGTAGTACTCCTTTATGATCACCCAGTTACGTTGTGACGTTTGGTAGTACCCAAAGTGTTCCTCCGGTAAACGGGAGTTGCATAATCTCATAGTTATAGGAACATGTATAAGTCATGAAGAAAGCAATAGCAACATACTAAACGATCGGGTGCTAAGCTAATGGAATGGGTCATGTCAATCAGATCATTCAACTAATGATGTGACCTCGTTAATCAAATAACAACTCTTTGTTCATGGTTAGGAAACATAACCATCTTTGATTAACGAGCTAGTCAAGTAGAGGCATACTAGTGACACTCTGTTGGTCTATGTATTCACACATGTATTATGTTTTCGGTTAATACAATTCTAGCATGAATAATAAACATTTATCATGATATAAGGAAATAAATAATAACTTTATTATTGCCTCTAGGGCATATTTCCTGCACTATGACCCCGGATCCTCAACTGAGCCCTAAAACTTCGCCTTCTGGGCCAAATTGTGTATTTCTATGCACAAGGTTAGGGTTCCCCTTTTTCCTTGATGGTTTCCTACAGAAAGGAACATATATTAATTTTGGTGTACGTGCTTGAATTTTGCATGTGTTTAACTATGTACCAGGATTGAAAAGGTCAAAAGAAGTGAAATATTATATGTGTGGCTAAAAATTTCCGTTCTGCATAAATTTTGGAAAGTCGATTTTGCTAAAGGGATGGAAATATTTTTCTTCTACCAAAGTTTGATGTCTAATCAGAATTTAAATTTCTTTCGAACCTACCTTGAATTGATGTGCAACCGAAATGACCAAACCAAATAAAAATGTGGCCCACCAAAATTTCAAAGTTGCGTAAAATATTGAGTCCCAGCTGTACATGCATAGTTTACCCGCAAAAAAGGAAAGCTGTACATGCATAGTTCATATAAATGATTCTTGGCTATTCATATGGGCTAGTATAGTTGCATGTGCGTGCAAGCCGCGACATTGCTAAAGTCTCTGCTGGATTTTTCATATCTTCGGCCGAAATAAATGGTCACATGCAAACACCAAACCAGTGTGCCATACGCTACCAGTAACTACTTGCCAGACTGGTACCGGCACGTTTGTCAGGCCAATTCGGCTAACAGTTGGCTGAATTCATTGACTATCAGATACTGGCCATCCCTAGGATGTACTCCCTCCGTTTCTAAATATAAATCTTTAGAGCAATTCCACTATAGACCAGATACGAAGTAAAATAAATGAATTTATACTTAAAAGGCATATATATATATATATATATATATATATATATATATATATATATATATATATGGGTTTATAGTGGAATCTCTACAAAGACTTATATTTAGGAACGGAGAGAGTAGTATAATTAGTGGCACATGCATGTCATTATCTACATTTTTTTCGTGCTCGCGAGAAAATGGATGGATCACACTTCTTTAGGGGTTGCGCGATGTTGGTACGGGCGCTGAACCTTTTTGGTCATTTGAACTCATTTTGCATTAGTTTGGTCTTTTGTATTAGTTCCCTTTCCTTTCCCTTCTTAACTCCTCCTTTCGTTTGGAGAAATTTCATAAACATTTTAAAGGATAGGATTTCTAGAGGAAATTATTTTTGGAGTCATTTGGTTTACATGAATTTATTCCTGGTTTAATGTAGGACTGGTTCCTATCCTTCGTATTTCAAAAAAAAATGAACATTAGCTTATACTCAATAAAAAATCATATCATGTGAATTAAATGACATCTTTTTTCCCTATTCCTCTTCATATTATTTGATACATGCCATATCATTTTCTACAAGTTTTTTCCCTCGCAAAAAAAATCTATGAGTTTTCTATTCCTCTGATATTCCTAACCTATTGATCAAAGAAAGCCACTGTTAGGGCAAACTTTCCCCCTCTAGGCTTGGTCGATGAGTCCGCCGATTTGCCTCCCTTCTTCTTGCCGCTCCGGCGGCCGTTGGCAGGACGGAGAATCCCAGTGCCTCGTCTCCAGCTAGTAATTCAAGATAGGGTTTTTAGTCCCCGTGGGGACAAAGCTCAAAGGGATGGGGGTAGTTCTCTTTTGAGTTGGTCTTTTAGGCTTCGATCCTTCTTGAATTTGTCCATCTGGACGGAGAGTCGACAAAGCTCAAGCATAGATCCCGATCATCTCCTTGGGACGTCCAGGCTAGGGTATCTCCCCATGCGTGCACGATGGCAAGACCTGTTGTCAAGAGCTTATACCAATTCAGCATCGAGGATCAATGGTAGCGATATGCTAGCGGCTCGTTTTGGCAGCAGTAGTGCTCATTCGGTGGTCCAAAGACTTTGATGTAATATTCCTTATGTTTGTGGTGTTTTGTACTTCTAGTGAGCTTTTTTTTTGCGTTCTTTTATATATCTAGATGACTTCGGCGAAAAAAAAGAAGGAACACATTTTCTATTTTGAACTGTTGTTGTGTTATGAAAAGTAATGGAACCCGCTTCTTAGTTGGGACGCATATGAAAATAAAAGGCCTCGTTGTCAACAGTATAGATCGGGTGCAAAAACTGCCTTACCTGGTCGAGCATAAACTGCTCGTTTGTCTCCTTGGATACTTTTCTGCAGCATATTATACATATCAATCGGTCAGAAAAATGTGATTGACCCGATCAATAAGAAGCTAGCATATAAACCTGTGATGTACATTCTATTGTTTACTAATAAAATGCACGCAAAATTAATTATGTATCTTACGACTTTTTCCTTTGACCTGATGTACGACTTACGAGGCTGCACATAGATGGATTGATCAACTGTTTGGTTTAACTCTTGGAAGACAGAACGTTTACCCGTCCGTTGGATGGCAGGCGGCGGCTGCTGTAACTTCATCATGAACGTACGTACAGGAGTACATACGTAAATTGTTCGCAGCCGGCGGCCACTCAGATTTAGAAAGTATTTTTTTGAGACGATTTAGAAAGTATAATCCCTGCCTAAAGGCCATTTTCTCCTTCAGACATACTTGTTAAACCTGGATGATGATGCTGTCCTGTTTGTCCTACCAATTTCATATGAAATGAAATTGATCTTATTGGCCTTGGGAATGTGCTGAGTTGAATCCTGTCAGGCTCGAAAGTCCTCATTGTGTGGGCAACCGTTAAATATATATTTTAGTGGGAAAATGGGCAACATGCAACTTCTAATGCAACAGCCAACGTTCATGCAATAGAATGAATTACTGTGGTCGTTTTCCCTAAAAAAAAAATACTGTGGTCGGTTGGGATTACGGTGATTTGTTGCAACTTGTAGTGCAACAGAAATCAAGAAGCCTATCCGCCGAAGGTAAATTCCCACATCGGAAGAATCCACAGATCGTGGAATTTTCAGTACGTCGGCTGATAAGGTTCACACATACGTCAGCGTAAACATTGCAGAGAGATAACAGCTAACCCTACTCATGCAAGAAAATAGATAGAGACCGTTTCTTTCCTTAGGATAACATTCATTGTTGCAGCTTTGTAGTGCGACATAAATTGTTCTATGGTTTTGGGGTAAAAAAATGTTCTTCTCAGTGGTTTGTAAGGGCCATCCTCAGTACTCACGGCTTCAAGTTCTATTGGTGCTTGTGCTGGGCTTTCAAACTGAATGATACCATTGCTTCAACCAACCAAAAAATGGGGCAAGCTCCCGTTATAACGCGACATTTAGGCAAGTGTTTATTGTGGTACATTTCAACAGACTTTGAGTCCTTTTACTGTTTGGGTGAGCAATCCACGCGCCTTTATGGTGACGTTTTCCCTCTAATTGTTCCAGTAGTGGATCGGTGAGGAGCATTCTTGGTAGCTTTGAGGTTAAGGATTTCTAGGATGTTTGGTGTGTGTGTGTGTGTGTGTGTGTGTGTGTGTGTGTGTGTGTGTGTGTGTGTGTGTAAATTTAGTATTTGTATTTTTGTGTTCCTGTTATACCGGCTGCTTCCTTCCTTAATTTGTTGATTAGCGGTTTCTTAAATGGAAGTTGGTCATATCTTTCAAAGATATATAGTTGCACAAGTTATTGTACGTAGGCAGACAGTTGCCACTTGGATTATAATATCCCCAATTGTTGTGCTATATATACGCAAGTTGTGAGCTGTGAGGCCATCAAAACCATTATTGTTGTCCCACCTTGAAACGTGGAGACAGGCTCAAGCTAGATAGTGCACTGGGGGGATGGGCAAGATTAGGGTGGTGGTGGTTGGTGTGGTGGGCTAAGCGGGGTAATGGCAGCGGCGGCGCGTGACGGTGTACGAGCAGGAGAAGCATCTCGGTGAGAACGCCTGTAGGAGGGTGGCCGTGGACGGCGTCCACCTCGACCTCGGCTTCATGCTCTTCAACTGGGTAGGCACACCCACCGTACACATAGTAGTATATACTACTTCCTTCGTCTCAAAATAACCGCCATGGTTTTAGTTTAAATTTGTCTACACACCCACCGTACATATAGCAATATATACTACTTCCTCTGTCTCAAAATAACTGCCATGGTTTTAGTTCAAATTTGTCTAAATTAAACAAATTTAAACTAAAATCACGACATTTATTTTAGGATGGAGAGAATACGTAACTAATGGTACTATACTTAACTATTGACCATGTGCATGGCTGCTATGGCAGGTGACGTACCCAAACATGCTGGACTGGCCGGTGGCGATGGAAAGGTCGGACATGTCCACGTGGGCGAACACGCAGCTGGCCGGTGGCGGCAAGTTCGTGAGTGGGGCGGCGGTGTTGCCCGGGAGATGTCTTCATCATCATTCAGGCTAATTCCCCGGCTATTTAGAAGCTCCCTGGCTTTAGATTCCATAATATTAAGAACTAGATCATCTAACCCCATTGAATGAAAAAATGAAATTCAATTTTCAGGGAAATTTTTGAATAAGAGATAAATAAACAATTGAATTTGAAAAAAAAACTTCTTTCTATTTTAGATAATTTCTTTTTTGCTTCTCTTCAATGAAAGTTTCATTTTCCCAGAATGTATCCTAATTTTTGGCCTAATTCTTCTTCTGATGATCGATTCAACCTCTGATCAAAAAGATAGACCTTGGTTCATTTGATACAAGAAAACTAACCGTGATCAATAAAGGATGTCAATCCTCCCAGTTGTTGTGAGCCCTAAAGACCCGATCTGTAAGGAGCACCAAAGAGTTGAACAATGAAGATAGATGCCAAGTGCCTGATCGATTTGATCAGGCCGTGTAGGAACAAGGTTCAAATCGTTCGTTCGTTAGGATGATTCAATGGAGAAAAGGATCAACTGATCCACCTCTTTATTTTTTGGTTTTTATTCGGCTGTTTCAGCATAAGTTGCATTTTAAAACAAAACAAAAGAGCAAGTTCCCACGACGTCTCGGGGTTACTGGCGCAGAGGAGCAACGCGCTCAGCCCCGGCTTCTGGCGCATGGTCCGTGAGGTTTTCAAGCTGAAGTGAAGACCGACGCCGTGAGGTACCTCGAAGACCATGAAAGCAACCCTGATCTCGATCGGAGTAGCGAGACGCTGGGGCAGTTCGTCCAGTCTCATGGCTACTCCCAGCTGTTCCAGAAAGTGTTAGAGTTGTGTCGAATATTATTGTACAAGGTAGGTTATAGTTGGACTTGGTTTTGGACTGTGTGTAGACAGGGTAGGAGTTGTGTCCTAATAGGACACTTGTATCCTACGCCTCTCATATACATTGGGGGTAGACACACGATGTAACCTATGCCAACATAATAGCACGGGCACGCGGGGGAGCCGGCAGCGTGTGCCGGCGCCCGGGCGGCCGGGGTGCGGTATTGTGACGATGTCATGGGGAGGAGCGCCCGTAGTCAGGCCCCGGGGATGTAGCCATGATGGTGAACCTCGTTAACAAATCTCGGTGTCGTGCTCGTGTGATTGCTTGGTCCTCGGTAGATTAACGGAGCGCCTCGGATTATTCTAACAAGTGGTATCATGAGCAAGGTTCTAAGGAGGTCGCCTGGTATGTTGATTTAGAGGATGGATCGTTATCAAGTTCATTGCAAAGACGGTGTGGTGGAGAATTCATCGAAGCTAAAGCTGGTCGGTTGAAGTATCTCTTCCGCGGAAGTCGTCTGGTCGCGTCTGGACGAGATTGGAAATCGGCATAGCAATCGGAAGCATCGGCGACGCGGTCTGGTCTGTGCTTGGGAACTCGGCCGAATCATGATGCAGCAACACGTGCAACAGATCACGCGGAACGGCGGTGACGGGATGGATTGATCCAGAGCATGCCTTGTGCGTGCGAGCACTGGCGCTGCGGGCAGGTGGCCAGGCGCTAGCGAGGCGGGTGGCGGCGTGTGCATCGATGGGCGGCGGCCGAGGCAGATCGATTGATCCTCAGATCGATCGGGAGCAGGGCGCTGGTGTCCTAGTGCGTGCAAGGCCCAAGGCCCATGTGTCGCTGCTGGTGGGCCAGAAACGCAGCAAGGCTGATCGGGAATAAGGGCGTCAGGACTGCTGAGCTGCGTGAGATTTGTTACAAGAAAAATAAGGGCGTCAGGTACCGTGCTTGTAGCTATCCATCGAGAGCAAGACAAAGAGCAGGATGGAGAAGGTTGGGGCTGCACGTGAGCAAGGATAAACGGAACTTTTGATCTTATGCACGGGAAGGCTACTAGAGGAATTCTCCGATGGCTCTCTTTGCTTGGTACATGTACATGTATGTACAGGATGACAGCGGTGCGCACGCTACGGAAAACAAAGGCGCGGTCGCAAGTCCATGGAATATTTGATACGATGCAAGTCAATGAAGATGGACGTGTGCGGCGACGGCGGCGGCGGCATGCGTACAAGGCTCGGGTGGAGTCTGGAGCATGTCGTGTCATGTTCATGCATACACAGGGCGTCAAGCAATGTACGGATGTGCGGAGCGGACACGATGCAAGGTGGAGCATGGTTGCAGTCGGATAATTTCGGCTGGGTCGGACTAGACAATCCGGCGGATCGACGTGGATGTTGGTTAAAGCAGAAGACGGTGGTGATTTCAGCGACGACGACATAGGAGCGTGATGCTGATGGTGACCGACTTCTGGGGCGTGGAAACACGTGGTGCAGGTCTAAGGGCTTGTGCGGCTTCGACAAGACTATGGCGCAGAGTTGATTCAAGGCGGTGTACACATAAGAGAGCTTGAAGTCGACAGGGCGCAGGGTAGCGTGGCCAGCTACATAGAGTCATGTTGAAGGTGGAGCTGTAGTCTGATGGACGACTTCACTCTGTGCTGATGGAGGGGCTACGTCGTAAATGCATGGAGAGTCGAAGCCTATTTCATCGGGATAGCGAGAGACACGTGGATCGGACTGGGTACCAGTGGTCTGAAGGAGATGTGATACTCGGCATCGGTCGGTGATGATCGATGGTTCTCTGCAGTGAGGGTTGAGGCAGTGGGGGCTAGCTACCCAGGAGACTCGACCAGGACAGCAGAGGCTCGACGCAGTGATAGCGGCGAGGCGTGCGGTATGCACGGGACACAGCGACATGCTAGGGCACCGGTGGTCTGATATGTTGTTAGACAAAGTATGCAGGGGATGCTGAAGTAGTGTTGACGAGTACCGGATTCAAGTTGGTGACTGGGTCTATTGGTGCCGGAAGATCGACAGGAGTTGACCATGGAGAATCTGAAAAAGTGGCGGAGGGTCTGAAATTGTCAAAAGCTGAGAGAGTACATGACCGTATATTCTGTGGTGTTCAGTGCACATGGCAAAGTGCGGATGACAAGGCAGAAGGAGGCGGAGTGCTATAGCGATGGGATATGTTAGAGACTATCCGAAAAAAGGATGAGACAACTGTGAATTTGACTCAAGGTGACACAGGGCAACGGTGAAATTCCTTCAAGTTTCAGACTGTCGGTTAATAAAGAGCGGTGACGTTGAGTTCAGGTAACTCTTATATGTGGCGTTCAATATGTGAGTTGTTCAATTTCACGCAGACAGTGGTCGGTGTGTGATGGTGTTGAACGGATTCTCCAGAAGTTGGGATCACAAAGTAGAGTATTGAGGAACTTAATTTTGCTCGAGTATTGACTGTGAGGAAGACGAGAAGGGACTACAGTTGCAGGTGGAGTCATGTGGAGTCTGGGAGTAGCAGCGGTGCTCATAGCGTATCTCAAATCCAATGTACATGGAGGTTCGACGCACAGATGAATCCAAGATGGTGGAGAATATTCGCCAAGGTGGAGTTTGTTAGAGTTGTGTCGAATATTATTGTACAAGGTAGGTTACAGTTGGACTTGGTTTTGGACTGTGTGTAGACAGGATAGGAGTTGTGTCCTAATAGGACACTTGTATCCTAGGCCTCTCATATATATTGGGGGTAGACACACGATATAACCTATGCCAACATAATAGCACGGGCACGCGGGGGAGCCGGCAGCGTGTGCCGGCGCCCGGGCGGCCGGGGTGCGGTATTGTGACGATGTCATGGGAGGAGCGCCCGTAGTCAGGCCCCGGGGATGTAGCCATGATGATAAACCTCGTTAAAAAATCTCGGTGTCGTGCTCGTGTGATTGCTTGGTCCTCGATAGATTAACGGAGCGCCTCGGATTATTCTAACAGGAAGCTTACCTGGTATGAGCATGGATTATTCTAACAGGAAGCTTACCTGGTATGAGCATGACCATGTTCTAACTATATAGCATTCCATTACGCCGTAGTGCCCCGCTGCATGCTGACTTGGTTGAGTTTTGCATGCTGCAGATTCCAGTGTGCACGTGTATATGGTCCTGCCCGTCACAAGATATTCTGGGGTTCCCGGCTTTCTTCGTGCTGCCGTGTTGGCGGGATCATCATTTTCTCGAGGTGCCAACTCCATCGCTCCATCCACTACAGTGTCTGCATGCATGCATGGCTTAATTTCCAAACCACTACTGTTGCTGCTGTTAATCTTCTTATTATTCTTTCTTCTTGACGGCCGTTGTTCGGTCGCCCCCAATGGCTTACTGTAAATGATGGTTCACAGTCCTTCGTAAACAAGGTACGTACTCACCGCAATCCAACCTCCTACGTAGCCGGTAAATGCATTGTCACAGTCTTGCTCACATTGACAAATATTTTACCCAATATAACACCTTGTCAGTGCGGACTTATGGTGCTCGGACACCATGAAGGCCGGTATTTTTAAAGAAGTGTCAATAAAATTTGGAAAGGAAAAACCCGATGGAAACATGCATGTGTTCACTATGGATCCATGAATTTTCGTTTGACAAAATTTCTAATTTGTAAGCTGTACAAAAACACAAACAAAATTTCGGCCCAACAACAACAAAATTCGGCACATTCAAAAATACATATTTGTCTTCTTTTGTGCGCGGCATGTGTAAGTAAAATGTTATCAAATTTTGCACATATGCAGTATACATGTGTATGCGTGCTTACAAATTCTTTTTTGCGTTGTACAAAATGGTGTTTTGAAAACGGCACCAAGGAGCTCGGGCACCATTGACAGTTTTCGCTTGACTAATTACATTTGCATATTTCTTAAAGCAAATATTATGTAATATGAATATAAAAATGGTTTTTTAAACACCAATATGAAGAGTTATCGATTGAATTTGGCAGAAAGGCGAATCACATATTAATCAAATGGTAAATTGGATTTTATCATAGCGCACGCCTCACCAAGACAACAAAAAGTATGTATAATTTGCATTTATGGAGAAGTTGATCTAAATAACTCTACATAGATCCCTAGTATTATTCAAAACCAAATTTCAGCTACTGCATTTGTATTCGTAATTAAAAATATATATACTTTGGTTAGCATATTTTCGGATTAGTACTGTTCTTTTATTGGAATGATATGGATTATATGTCACATGTCAATTCTCACCTCTACCAGTACGTAGATGCCACATAATATATAAATGCAAGATCCTAAGGTTCCAGGATTGAATGTGGCATATAATGCCACATAATATATATTATTTAGTTTCTAGGATGATCCTAAGGTTCAGTTTGGATCTTGGAACTGCATGGTACAACTGAATTGAGGTGCCAAATATCATTTCAACTTACAACAGAAATGAGTTCCGTTGTTTGGTTGCTACACACAAGTAATTCTTTGCTGGACAAATATCTCATGTTTGGACTTTGGACATACATTTCCTAAAATTGTTACTTATACAAATTTTTACATCACAAATATGAAATATTTATAGCTCTTTAAAATAGAATATTAGTAGTTGTGTACTGCAAATAGTATTAATATAAGTGCTATAGCATTCTTTTTTATGTTCATTTTTTTATGAAACTATGTTATATGTATAGTTAGTCTATACAATATTAGATTTTTTATTTGGTATGTAGCTATAAAAATATTATTTTGTGTACATGTAGTAAATATACCCATCTCTTGTATTATGAAAAGAGTGAGGATCTGGTGACCACGGAGTGCGGTGCCCCACTATTGTGGATCGCCGGATCCGAATCGAACGGGGCAGTGGTAAGAACATGTTATGGTGCACAATGGAGTAGGATTAGGAAAAGGGGCCGCGGTCGAGTACGGGTGTGGAGGGGGATTGTACAACTTTGGGTACGGCACACACGAGTTTTAGATGGGCGATATGGAGATACGTAGGGTCTAGGGTGCCCTAGGCTGCATGCATGACAATAATTTGCTAGCTACAACTGCTGCAGGGTTGCATGCATGCAAGTGTACCTAGCTGTAGTTGTACTTGTACGTAGCAAAACGGATTTCTTGCAAATTTCAGTAAAAAAACCCACAGTTTTTCTTGCAAATTTGTGAATGTGCAAACTTTCAGGTTTTCTTTATCTATCACTGCTGGGTGTCCGTGTTCGGATTTAAAAAAATATATGATTTGAATATCTATTACTCCCTCCGTTTTTAATATAAGATCATTTTTTTAATGATGTTATATTGTGGGACTTTTTTTTTGGAAAACGATCTTATATGTGAGACGGAGGGAGTTTTTAGTTTTGGCCTTTTACACGGTCTTAATGTTTTTGGCTGGGTCGAAGCTCATTAGTATATAAGAGATCAAGTGAGCAACTCGCCTCCCCTATACCAAATTCCTGGCTCTGTCCTTGCCTGTGAGCATTCATAGAGATAAGTGTTTGTTTGTGTATGTGAACGACTTAGATTGTACTCAGCCTGAAGCGGCGGCTGAGGTTTTTCCGATCGCAGGAACTAGCAGATTGGAAACAAGTGACGAGAGAAAACTACCGTGTACGTGCGATGTGCGTGAGCCAACTGGGTCCTCTTTCACGTGGGCTGTCTTTCTTTTCTTTTTCTTCTCCTAATATTTGGGCCTTTGACCTGCTAATCACTACGTGCATATATATGGGCTTTGACCTGCTGCTGCCTGCAATCACTATGTGATATATAGATGGGCTTTCATTACGGGAGGCACAGGGGGCGAGACAACCACAAATCGTATGCCTACACACAAAATTCTAGTAAAACCTCATCCATATTAAGGGGCACACCCCCCCCCCCCCATCTTGAGATTTTACGAAGTCCCCACAGGCGCCTCATAGTCAACGGGAGCATCTTGTCCCGCCGAACGAATATCGCTGGAAGCGTGTAATAAATCCAAGAATAATGCTAACACCAATGTCAAATATCGAACTTGAGCCCTGATGGGCTGAGACTACCACTATCCTTCTAGCCATCCAATCAAAGATTGCTTCGCTCTTTATTTTCTACTAGTATAAGTACTCCCTCCGTAAAAAAATATAAGAGCATTTTGATCACTAAAGTAGTGATTTAAACGCTCTTATATTTCTTTAAGAGCGAGTACTTATTAAATGTTATCATTCGTGTTTTTTCCAATGTTAATTTTTTTAATTTGTGTTTTTATTTTTTTTCTTAAATTATTTTTATTATTGTTTTATTACCTTTTAAACCTTTTTATTGCTAATGGTATGGTTCTTGCTATTTTTTTTATTAAACAACAGATTTAATTTATTTTCTTGTTATTGTGTTTTCATTTTTTATGAAATGCACCAAATACTTTTTTTTGTTTGGTTATCACGTCAAGATTTGTGCTAAAATGTCATGTTTGGTTCTTTTTTTTTAGCAAAATGTCACGCAGGGAGATTGTGTGTTGGTATGCGCGGGAGCTTTACCTTTTTCTTAACAGCCGGACTGGGCCTTTACACGAGTCAGGCTTTTGTCTTCTTCTTTTCATTATTAAGTCAATTGATGAAGTTAAGTTGGAGCTTGAGATTGTTGATAAGTCAAGAGACGAAGAACGATATGCCACTCATGTTTCAGCGCTTCCCGTATTATTTTGTGACAAGCTACATCAAACTCTTTCAGGTGCCGTCGAAGAAGCATATATCTGTTTTCAACAAGCAGGTCTGTGTTAAAAGATTAAAACCATATAGTACCAAACAAGCCAAAAGACTGCACCGAACGTGGAAAGGAGAAAATTTCAACGTGATGGGTATTATTAATATAGCAATTCATCTTACTAGAACAAACAAATATGAGAGAATAATTTTGCTAGAACTAAAATAGCATCAGAATTATTCATGGGACGCTACCTTACAAGAAAATCGTCTCTGCTAACCTATGCACCACCAATTCTCCGATTTCTTTCTTCAGTCTCCTCTGCAACTCTCGCGGCCCCCTCGGAAAGACAACACACATTCGTTCAAGAACCAGTGCATTGCAGAGCAGCTGCTTGGTGATACACCTCTGTGCCTCGTGGCCCTGGTAGTGCACAAGGTTAATCTCCCTTACCCGCTTCCGCAAGCACGGGATCGACACATCCGGTACTACGAGTTCATCGCTGAGCTTGCCTGGGTGCACCCAGACATCGCCCTTACTTCATGAACAGCGACAAAATTTCAATGCTAGGAGCCTGCTCGAGTATCTTAGTCACCGCCTCGATGCTGCCTTGATGAAGGTATCCTGTCAGCTGAAGCTTCCTGAGGCTCGGAAACGAGGGGAATCCCGTGAAGGATTCACCCTCTATGTCTGAGAACCGAGATGCATAGACACCATATGTAAATGCCTTGTGCCGGTGAACTGTTCGAGGAACATTCTGAACCGGGGCAAATCTTGAACCTTCTTGCCGCAGAAGCCGATGTGGCACGAAGAGATCTTGTGCACACCATGGAGGGTCACCAGCGAACTCCCTTAGCCCCTATACTCGAACTCCCTTAGCCCCGACGCGTCGATGGTCATGCTGAGCAAGTAATGGCAGCACCGTAGAGCGAGCCTACGAAGGCACTTGTCGAGGATGGTGATCGGGGAAGTCCCGCACATCTCCAGCGTCAGGTCTACGAGGCCCGGGCAGCAGGAGATGAGCCGCTGGATTCTGTACCCATGTTGGAGTAAACCACGTTACGTGCGTGTGTGTGTCTAGGCATAATCCGAATGGTGTATGGGCATGGTCCGGCTATGCATGGGCAGTGTGCGTGCGTTCTGTGCGCGTAGTTAGAAGCTAGCATGCACAGAGTTTGTTAGTGGACGTGCATGCGCAGGTTAGTCACAGGCGTTGATCGCGGGAGTGTTCGGCGTGATCCAACGGCAAGCTCGGACGATGTGCGGCTCTTGCGGAAGAGTAGCTGGCTCACGACGAGAGGAGGCCGGGTCTTGAGGAGCTCATGCGTACGTGTAGGGGTGGAAACAGATCGGATACGGATTGGATAGTGCTCTTGCCACTTCCATTTTCATAGTTTCAAAACGAATACGAATCTGAATACAGATACTATTGGATACAGATGCGGCTCGGATATTATTCAAATACAGATATATATCGGATATTTTCTTGATTCGGAACGGATACGAATAATATCAACATATTGCTTAAGTAAATTAGTCGATACCTATGTGACCTAAAATAATCAACTTGTGACATACAATAAGTCAATGATAAATAGGTTTATGAATAAATACTATTGTAATGCATAATAATTTATAAATTTAATCATATAAAGAGTAAAATTTGATCACTTATTTAGCTTTTATGTTGGATAATTGGAATATAGGGTCTAGAATTTTGAAAATTACCTCCCATAATCTTATTCGGATACGGATATATCCACTTGCATATCCATATTTGTCTCAAAATCTCCTACCATATTTTATTTTTTATTTGTTTAATAAATTCGGATACGGATAATTTCTATTTTCATTTTGGTTCGGATGCGGATGTTTCGGATACGAATAGGCATTTTCTTAAATACGAATATCGGATATTTCGGATTATCCGCTACCAATTTCCACCCCTACGTACATGCGCATAAGGGGCTGTTGGAGTTAGTTGCTTAGCAAGTCGGGTATAAAAGAAGCCCGTGTACTGCTTGTGGGTGAGCCGTGTATAGCCATGTAGCCATTATCTATATCTATACCAATATAAAAAGACCTAAAGGGACAGATCCAAACCATCACGACCGTCAAATCATATTATCTAGCGGTTGAAATCGCTTCAATGTTGAGCACCAAAACGTTTAACGCTCTAATTACCCACCACTACCATTGGTTATAAACACGTTTTGACTCAACGCTATCCCATTAAATCTGCCATGTAATTAATATCCTACCATTCCCGCGAAAAAGTAATTGATATCTTATCAAATACCAACGTGCAACAGATATATCTTACCTAATATAACGTGCAACTAATATCCTACCTAATATAAACGTGCATTGCACGTACATTATTACTAATAAGGAAAAAAAGGATTGGGCGTTTATGCGCTTGTGGTGGCGTTCGTGTGCCGGCTGAAAAGTTTTGTGTCCACTATTCTTTTTCTTCCACCTCCGTTCGAGTGAGAGGAGAGGTAGCTAGAGGGCTGCGGTTCCAACAACCCACGGCCTAATTCGGTGATTCTGCTGAGGACCAACGTCTCGAGGAGAGGCAGGCGTATGATCTCTGGTGGATCTAGATCGCAGCTGCCGAGGCAGAGAGTCTGCAGGGATGCGCAGGAGAAGGGACGTGCTGGTAGCGTGAACGGATCAGCGTACGCTTCGTGGCAGCTGTAGCGCACGGGGCAGCGGTCGTCCACCTCGCTGCCGGCGTCGGCGCCGCCGCCCTGCTGTTCCGGCTCGCCAACGTGGTGCTCGCCCATGACGGTGAGCTGGAAACGAAGGTCGAGGTGGAGCTCCGGCCCGCTCCGGCGAACCAGGTGGGACAACCATTGGCTCACCATGGGCTCGTCCCAGTAGTTGTAGCAGCCGAAGTGGACGCGGAAGACGCGCGGCGCGACGTTGCGGTCGCCGGAGCAGCGGCGGCGGCAGAGGAGCGCCGCATTGATGTCGTCGAGCAATTCCCCGTTCCTCCTTCGCTACTCCACGGACTCCAGGTGGAAGGTGTAGTCGTCGTTGACGCTGCGGTAGTGGGCGGAGTAGTCACCGAAGGAGATGGTGTCTACGTAGGCGAACGTGTGGCGCCAGCTCCTGGCGAGCGCGGCTGCGCGGGCGGCTTCCTTGGTTGGGAGGAACGAGAGGATGTGGCCGAGGACGCCGTCCGGGAGGTCGCTCAGCCGGTCCTAGGCGTGCGTACGTAAGCCGTACGCGTGTACTGATGCTAAATTTATAGGTCCGGACATGTTGTGCCATCCGACACAATCCTGCATTGATTCGCAAGGCAGCCTGAACACGCTTTTTCAGCCGGCTCCCTCGCCTGTGCACCCTCGCCCGTGCATCGTGGGGTCCTAAAACCGTCCTCCCTCGCTCCTGCACATTTTCATCCGGCTCCAGTTACCCGCATTCATACAGTTGTAGAGCGGTTGCTACTCATTGAATCCGGCTATAGATCGGATGCGACCTCTCACTTGCGTGGGCATTGAAGTAGCGCGCCGGTCGAGGGTGTCGCCCATGACGCGTCCCGGGTGTCTGCGCCTATTCAATGCCGGAGACGCGTTACTGGACGGCATATATATCTAGCATGCCCATTCAATGCCTCGTCCGTCCGTATGCTGCCATAAGACGGGTTCGCCGGCCGAGAAACCCACTCTGAAGGCGCACATTGACGCAACCCAGGGCGCCTGGCCTCACCGGAATCCACTATTTAAAGGTGGTTACACCCGGCTTACTCCATGTCACAACACAAACCGCTTCATATCCTTCTCCCTTGCACCACATCCACCATAACTACATGCGGCAACGCTCTATGGTAGAGCCTATCGACAGAGAGGAAGCATGAGCTTGCCGCAACTGACCGTGCTTGCGGCCGCCCGGCAGAGCCACCGTGCCAGGTGGATCGAGGCCGATATGCCGGCAAGCACGTCCAAGGTATCCGACAACGAGGACGATCCCACGATGGAGATGGGCTCTCATGACACTGCACCGGAGCCCGTGCCTGTGCATACCGGCTTCGCCATGAAGCAGGCGCAAATGCACTACAACGTCGTCATCGTCGAACCGGTTTACCCACTAGTTCGTCGGCGGCCAAGACTCACGAGCGGTGATAATGATTCTATTATTAGGTGAGATATAAATTGTTCAAACCTGGGACGGTCAAGACTCACGAGTACAAAACAATTCAATCTCACTCTTCTGTATTTCATGTTCACTCATATTATAGTGTTGCGAGCCATGTCACAGCTAACTAATACTAGCGAAGCCCGCGCGGCGGCACGCCGCGCCCGTTGAGACGTAGGTATTGTATGTACTGAAATATTCTGTATGCATGCTATTTTCATCAAATGGTGATTAAAGAGAAAAAGCTTGCATCCATAACTATTTTACACACGGCATACATCTAAGATGGAAAAGGGACGGTACCACATTCCGGAGAAGATCTCTTTATTGTCAGTGGATATGATAGACAGTACTATGTGTATATATACATTATCTTATTTCATGCGATAAAAAATAAGACTTCTATGAGCATGAGTTTGTAGTAAAAAAAAGCAAGACATGCACAGAAACAATTTGCAAATGATACATTTATTATCAGCATGAGTGCTTCATCTTGCCAGATGGAAATTATACATTGTCCTCTTTTTTTTTCAAACAAGACCAGACACATTACACTCATTCGTAGCTTATATCATTCTTGTGGAGCCTTCCGCCGGATTGGTACCTCCAATGAAATGAGGCAAAGCATTTGCAAATTGTTCCATGCGGCCTACAAGTGCTTAGCGACACTGCATGCAACAACGATTTTGAACAAATAAAAGAGGCATCACTATGATATGCATTTGATTCAGAACTGATCAATCGACTGCGAGTTAAAAGTAGAATTAAAATTTTTCATTCAAGCACAATTTTTCCCTCATTGCCCTCCCGTATATTTTACTCTTTTGTGATGTTACATAATGATGTTCCTAGGCATGTTTCATGTAAGTTTTCATATGGGAAGTTTCATTTATTAAAATAATAGATCAAATAATGCCATGTTGATTGCTATCGAGAATGAAAGAAAAAATATGTCAAAGAGGAATGCCAAAAAAAGTTGTACGGGTCCATATGATTAAAAAATGCATAAAAGGAATGATTTGATTTAGAAGTGTGCCTGAAAAGTGAAAACTAACATGTAAGCTATAGAACACAAATAAGGGAAAGTATAAGTGCTAAAATGTAAAATGACCTAAGAGATAAGGTTTTCCAGTCCTGCTCTCTCTGCTTCTGTGTGGCACACGAATAACTCCATTCAGACAGCGTTGGGCCGAGCACCGCCGTGTGTCGCCGCCCCACGCCCGGCTACCGCATGCAGCAGCCACACCGCAGGTCGCCGCTCACGGCAACTACGCGCACACACGCAGCAGCCACCATCGCCCCGCGAGCTTCGCCTGGCCGCGCACTGCCGCAACCACACGGGAGCTTTTCTGACACCCATCGCCCACGGTCGACCTGCGAACCACACACGCACCGTCGTGAAGTGCTGATTGATCCCCTCCATGGCCTCGTGCTCGCCGTCACAGCCCGTCGCCCTGGGGGCGGAGAGGGGCAAGATCCGTGGAGCTGCGCATGGGGTCAGCATATCGTCCTCCTGCTCCTCAATTCTGGTCGGGTATCGTTTGGTCCGTGCGGCAGAGATGGTGAATTCCTCCTTGGGTGCCCCAGGTTCGGTTCCTTTGCTTCGCTTGCTATTTCTGGTCGTCGTGTGTTTGTTCTGCCTGAATTGAGCTTCTCTGTAGAGTAATGAGTTCCTGGATTGATGGTAAGGAAGTAGAAACATGTACTTGAATACTTGACTTGTTTCTTAGTAAGAATAGTGGTCAAATTCGGGATTGTTCGCTGAAAAAATATAACTTTTTATTAATATTGTTGTCTAGGTTGATGGATTGGTGCATTTGTTGTGCCTGACAGGGAATTTCTAATTTTGATAATTTGGCCGATACATTATCTTCTCCTTTTGGATGTTTGTGAATTCCGACATGTCCAATGGGAAAACAAATGCTCAGTTTAGTGACTTCACCTCAAATTCGGTTTTACCTGTTGAATGAGCAGGTTGTGATTTATCTTCAATTTCTCACAGTGGCCACTTACCTGCTGTAAAACTCTTGTTTCCTTTGTGCAGGGTGGTGCGGCCTTATATTTCAAGAAATAAAATCTTATGGTTACATGCTATCAGTTAAGGTGAATCCGTGAAAGGCCGCTTGAATTGTATGCCTCGCTCAGGTAATGATTCCTTTGTGCAGAGAGCTCTTCTTGATGGCCCCATAAGTAGTAATTAATTTGCTACTCAGAAAAAGCAGTGGCTATTTGTGTTATGGGACACTGCTTGCTTCTTGTGTTAAAATGACGATATGGCTTTATTTATGCGAAATAATCATCCATGTATTTAAAGGTCATCCAAGTACATATTTAGAACCTGTTAGGGCCCTTGTGTGTACGCGCTTCTCTAGTATGACCAGGTATTAGTTGACAAATGAATATACATCAAAGAGCGCCACTTTACTTGCAGTGCTTCGAGCCTTGTAGGCCTCGACATAAGTCCCTTGGCCAAGCTTCACTGTTATGCCTAACAAACTATTTCACAAACATCTTTGTTAAATGATAAAAGCAACAATGCAAGTAAATAAAGTCATTTTCCCATGTATAAACTGACTTCTTCCAACTGCCCAAAAATGGAGTACTAATACACAGAGAAGGTGTATAATTGTTAAAGCCACTTTACAAATTATTTTGGGAACAGATTAAACATAACAGACGATATACACCGGTTGAATGGGTATTATACATGTCAGGAATTACCAACAGTACTTCTTCTTCTTCTCTCAAAGCTGTCAAGAAAATACAGCCAAATAGAAAGTTAGAAGGATTTTGAGCTCTAAACTCCAGGTATCAATCCACTTGACTGTCTACCGATCTCCGGCCAATTAATTTATGAATCAACGGATTTATCTATAAGGGAGTAATTATCTGTAAGATAGGACTTGTTTGCATTCATTTCATAGATAATAAATCTGTAAAGAGAAGTTAGGAGGCAGCATACATATCTGAATATTCACACTTCATATACATCCACAATATATCGTTGATTCAGAGGTAGGACAGAAGACCGCTCGGCCAGATCTCCATATAGCTGCAAAAAGGTTGAATAATTTGTGAACTCCGTCAGACAGTAATATTAAAAATTCCTTGTTTTATTGATATATTCACATCTAGAGGAAGGAGATACATGTCAACAGGGGAGGAAAAGCAACCATCAATTGTGCTAAAGTTACCTCTCCAAAGTGGCCTCAGTCCAAAGACACTCTCTGTAGTAAAATTTAGAACACAAACTGATGAATGCTCTGTGAAGTAAAATCTAAAACACATAAAATGGCACGGGAGGTGTGGAGCCCGTCCATCTTATTTAGATGATCTCCAAAAGAGTAGTGTTTTCGTCCTCTTGTGGAGATTTAAAATGCAATTACCCTAAAAAGTGAAGTTAACTGGTGGGTGAACACGTGCATTAAGTAGATCCAACTTCATTAGTTTTGAAAAATAAAACAATTCCCTTTTATGATAATTTTATACTTCATATTTGTTTAGACATTGTCAATTCAATTTTTGGTACGCAATAGAGCTAAAAAAGGAACTGTTTATACATCATACATATATGCATGATATTATAAACCATTGCGAGATTTCTTTTGTTATTGAAATGCTCCCTATTGTGAATTTAATAGCAGTTTAGGATAAAGTAGTGGATCCCTAGCTGATGGTGAAAAAACACACCCTATTCCTATTGAGCTGCCTAGAAAGAAGCAGCCCCAAACACACATCATAAACACGTAATGTAGGGTACACTTCATAAGTCAAAACCAGTATTATACGCGTGCTAATACATTAAGTGCTAGAACAAATCACATCACATGTCACCAAAAGCAAAACCTATTCATCCAAGGACCTTTTCTATTGATCTTGGAAGCGTCTCCCTGCTTGCGGAGATATGCATGATGGAGAGTGGAAGATTTCTTTTTAAGAAGTTATAGAGAGAGCAGTGACCCTCACCTAGCTAGCACACACACGGACTAACTGTACATACCCACCACACAGCAACAGCATACTACTGCTCCTGCGCATGCAGATGGCGCAACAGCAGGCTGCGCGAGCACACACGCAGGTAGCAAGGTGCATAGACAAGAGAGGGATGAGCACACAACCTTGGTGCGCTTGCCATCGAGGTGTTCACCCGGGGGCGGAGAGAATCTCCTCGCGTCGCCTTCAGCGCTAACCTACCCGAGGCAACAGTTTCCCTGAGTAAAGACGTGGACCAGAGACTTCAAGGTGCCAACGGCAGGCGCGAGGTCGCAGCAGCCGTGACCTCGAAGTGGCGGCAGGTTGGGAGGGCCACCGCTGCTCCATGGTGTCCGCCGCTCCACCGGAGGAAGCCTCGGTCATGTGGCAATGGAGATCCACATGAGCAGTAGCGGTAACCTCCATGTGGTGGTGATGGCGATTCAGGTCCTCCCTAATACGCGGCCTAGTGGAGGCTCGCCGCAGCCGCGCCCGTGCCCTGATGGTGCACGTCAGTGGCCTGGCCTTGACAACGGCGGATGACGGCGACCGAGCGACGAATGGCGACATAGCATAGCAAGCATGCATGCCGCGCGACGAATATCGATGTGCCTGGAGCAAGCGACGAGAAGAGCAGTTTTTATAGGCTCATACGGCGGCGGAACGGTAGTTGAGTCGTGCACGGTTTTGACGGGAGCCTTCCAGAAAAATAGAGAGAATCGAGAGGAAAGAAAACCAAAATGGCCCTGTTTGGATCCATAGGTTAGAGTTAGTTTGGGTTAGATTGGATTCAACTAATCCAAAAAAATCCAAATAGGAGGGTTAGTTTGAGTTAGATGCATCTAATCCATTTAAAATTTTTAACTCACCTAAAAGGTGCTAATTGGAGTTAGTTCTTCTCGGGATCACTAAAAACACTTTTTTCTCTTGCTCTCGCCGCAGCAGATCCCTTCCTACTTCCTCGAAGCTTCTCGTCCTCTCTCTCCCTCCCTCTCGCACCGTTCGTGAAGGCGCCTCGTTATATCCGCACTCAATCTAACTCTGCCATCCAAACACCTTTTTGGTTAGAGTTAGTTCAGAGTTAGTTTAGGGTTAGAATCTAACTCTAAACTCTAACTGAGTTAGAGTATCCAAACAGGGCCGATATCTTAGAGTGGATAGGAATAAAATGGTATGATGCCCACGATTTAAGCGGCGGCCGTCCATCACGCATGCATGCAGATCCTAACAGAAAGGAAAAATAAAACCATCTCCACCGCGGGATGCATGCATTGCATTGCATGTGTGATGTTCACCGCCCGACAATACGGCAGGTTTCACACTGTATTCCACCGAAATCGTTAGATCCACACACGCAGCAGAAAATCACGTTAAGAAAATTTACGATAGAAACCTACAGCCACATGCGATTTCTACCCCCCAGCCTCCCAAACTAATTCACGTGTCAATACTTCATAGGTTCCCCAGTCCCGATCGGCCAAATGGTGAGACGTGAGGGCGAAAACTTTGGCTGGAATAGATGCTTGGGTACCATATTTTGCTAAGATCTTTCTCTGTCTTGTGTATTCATTTTGCTGAGTATTTATTTACTGGTGGGCCGTACGTGTTGAACTACCATTGCTTGGTGTGGACACATTCATGTGTTAAAATCAGGATTATCTGATTCCTTCAAGTATATGATAAATATGATTGTTACTGATAATGGTAAAGTATGTGTGATCTATTCTATGACCGGCACGCAAAAATTATGTTTATGGTGACCCAAAGGATTATGTGCATGATTTTTTGATTATTTAGTTCGTTTCGGAAGTAATTTGTTTGTCTATTTGTGTAAGTAAATATACTTTAGTTGTATATGGTCTTTTCTATTACATTTTTGTTGTAATACATTGTGCCTCTTTATACATGTGAGATAGAGAAAATTGTGAATTACAACAACTATACAACTTATTCATTGGACGATTGAGCATGTGTCTAGGGGTACACGTATTTATTTGAACACATCTTTTTTTCTCATAACCTAAATGCTACTCCCTCCGTTCCATAATGTAAGACGTTTTTGTAAATTATGTTAGTTTGCAAAAGTGTCTTATATTATGGGACAAAGTAGTATTAGGTAAGTAGTCAAAAAACGATTGGAAAGTAGACAATTAGCATAAGCATGTGGTCACATCTTGTGACACGGTCGCTTACCCACTGCATGATATGCCTGATAAAACAGGAACTCCCTAAAAAAAGATAAAACAGGAACTACCACCCGATAGAATGTGTTGTTGACCCGGAATCCAAATCACAATGAAAATGCAACACACACACCACACGCGTACACAGCCCGCCCCCCACAAACTGAAGTGTCCTCCATCGATCAAGCAGTTGAAGAATGTAAAAAATCTCTAGAAACAAGAAAAACACGCCTTATTTGTGCATTATGTTGAATACTTTTATGTGGTGAGAAGAAAATCTATGTGTTGGTTTTGTTGCTTTTTTTATATGGGCAGACACCAAATTATTGTTTTTCATTTCATTCAAAGTAGAAATGGTACATCTATATATCTATTGATTTATGTTTTTTTAACTTCTCATATTTTCGTGGGAGTTAATCTATACAAAATGCTTACCGATAAGCCATTGTTGCCATACTTACAATTGGTTGAGAATAATAAAAAAAATGCCATACCCCTAGATAAATCTACATATGTTATGTTTAATTGTCGTTCATGAAGTAGAAACTCAATTGCATTTTTCTGGGGGAAACAAAAATTCAATTACCTTTGTTTTTCAGGAAACAGAAATTCAATTGCCTTGAACATAGCAAATTAAGAGGGAACACATAATCAATGTAAACAGTAATTTAACAAACCATTATGGATTTCCCTGGCATCATGCTCTCGTCCTTTGGAAGTTCAACATCTCCACTTAAGTTACAGCCTGTAAATAAAATAGATCTAGTGGAAATAAAAGAAAGATCTGAAATAAAAATGAGGAGTCACTTCAGTCAAACCATTTTATTTTGAATTAGGCTAACCTGCATCACTCAATCAAACACTGTAATATGAAATACTGCACTGATCGATTCCTCGTGCAATTGATGTCAAACATGGACAATCAAGCGCATCCTCTGGATCGTCGCGTCTCTCCAGCACATATATAAGTTGTACTCTCAATCGATCAATGATAGAGATTTCATTTTTGATCTCGAACACGTTATCAGCCACGTTAGCTCTACCAAAGAGCAAAGCAGAGAGGAGGAAAAGATTGAAACTTGCCGGTGAGATGTCCGGCCTCATTTCCTTCCTCCTCCACCCGATCCACGAGGACGGTCGCTAGTGTCGTCCGCTTCGTCGCCGCCATGGAGTTGGTGGCCTCCGTCGCTGCATCCAGGCCATCGGTCGCTTCGGTCGCCGTGCCGCTGGACGTGGCCCTTGTGGTGGTCACCGCGCCGCTAGACTGGAGCCTGTGGTGGCCACTGCGCGGCTGGACGCGCCCCAGCGGTGCTCACCACGCCCTTGGATGTGGCCTCGGGCGGCATCGCTACATGTAGTGCACGCGGACCGCCAGTGAACGTGGGGCTTGACCCCTGGCTGGCTGGTGGCTGGCCCAAGCGCCCCATGGTGCACGAGGCCGCTGTCGCGCCTCCGGCAGCCCCCTGGGCTTCGCCTCGACCCCCTCCTCCGCCGGTGGAGTGGCTCATGCCGATGCCTGCAACCAAGTTTGCCGATTCAAGCCACAACCCGCCTTGTTTTTCCTCCTGTGCCGATGCGCTCCGCAGTGAACGAGGATGGAGCACGCCCACGGCACCGCCTCTCCGCAGCCGAAGATGGCCGTAGGCTCGAGCAGCCACGCGGAACGGCGCTTCGGGCGCCTCTTCGAGGCGCCGTCGCCGCCCTCGACCGCCGCTCCGGCTCGTGGGCTCCGGCGCGCCTAGGATTTGCCGCCGCCCCGCTACAGGGATCCTCGTGACCCCGTCGTCATCGCCTCTTCGTCGGACGAGGCGAGCTCCTCCTTCCGTGCCAAGCTCAGGGACTTCCGCAAGCCGGCCTCCCCCAGCGCGCGGCTCGCAAGATTCCTCAACACCATTTTCGCCGTCAAGCGCACGCCGTACGCGTGATCATCGGTCTCGTCGTACTTGCGGTCCTGCCTGAGCAAGATGCACCATTGACGACGCACCATACCGTGCGGTTCATCGACAATGATCGAGAGACGCCCGTAACGGTGCTGGGGCAGACCTATGGATGGTGCCGGCGCAGGAGGCGTCCTCCCGCTGGACTGGGGCTTGGGGCCGAAACGCGGCATCAACGATGGGAGCTTCGAGGTGTCCTCGAGCAGTGGCGCCAGGCCGTTCTGGGCATGTAGATGACTACGGTGGCCGACATACGCTACCGCTGGGAAGGAGAGAGCCTGTTCTTATATATAGGCTTGTGCGGCGGTGGCGGTGTGCTTCGATTTTGCCGGGGCCTTCCAGAGACGACGACCAGACACGCAGAGAGAATCGAGAGGAAAGATGCAAACAAACGATCGGAGCACAATGACAACAAAGAACAACAAAAGTCAGTCCGCGCATGCACGAAGCCACGCAGAAGGATGCACGCAGCCTACCGCACGACAGAGCCCATGCAAGCAGATCAACAGGACAGCGGCGGCTTGCACGTCCCCTGACTGCCCCACATGCAATCAAAATTGCTAAACCAACCCAAGGAAACATGACCCTAGTTCAAAAAATTTGAATCAAAACACCGAATCCACAAGGCAGTTCTACCCCGCCGTGTACCAAATTAATAGCACGTGTCACATGCATATTCACTAGAAGTCCTTTTCAAACAAGTGGCTCAAGCTCAAGGAGAAAACCATGGCTGGAATAGATGCTTGGTTATAAGATGGTTTCCCTTTTACCGAGAGAACTTTCGATCTATTCATCTTCAATCATGACAATATAACGAATACCAGAAATAATAAAAATTACATCCACATCTGTATACCACATAGCAACGACTACAAGTGTTGAAGCGAGCTGAAGGTGCGCTGTCATCATCGCCCCTCCGTTGCAGGAGCCGAGCCAAACTTATTTTGTGCCACACATGTGGCATTTATCATTTTTTTGTTGATACAAAAAATATACACGGTTTCTCTTGTGTGTTTGCGCCTGTCATTTTGGATCAATTGCATTGTTACTTGTGGAGGTGGATTTTATACCTATGTGTGATGTGTGATTCTATCATTAGGTGAGATATATTATTATGTTAGATATAAATTGTTCAAACTTGGTTCGGTCAAGACTCGAGAGTACAAAACAATTCAATGTCACTCCTTTTGTATTTCATGTTCAGTCATATTGCAGTGTTTCGAGCCATGTCACAGCTAACTAAAAGATGGTTTCTTAACGGACATAACTTTCTTGCACGCGTACATTAAAAAAAAATTGTGATACAAACCTTTCAATTTCCTAACTAAGTAATCGTCGTGTTTTTCACAACATATGTGACCGAAATATATACAAGATGACGATGCTCTTGTGATTTGGATGGAAACTTGGAAATAAGAAAAGCACATGTGATAATGAATCCTTTTTCATTCTTAATTCAATAGCCACATGTGATAAGATTTATGATGACATGTGTTAATCTCTATCGCCTCATGTTTACAAAAAGCCAAAACCTATATTTTGCGAAATGATATGATTTTTTTGAAATACTTATTTATTAAGAAGCTAAAATGAGTCCTATCTATAAAAATCAACAGAGACAAAAGATATCCTCCTAAAAAAAGAGAAACAAAAGATTTATCATGTTTATATCTGATTCCAAAAAGTTCCCATACTTTCCAAGGCAATATAATACTATTATTAACCTACACAAACAAGAAAAATACCAGGGTCATGTTCAGATATCTTACACAAATTCCAGTTTTCAAATATGGGCAGAATGAAAACCCCAAGAAAGCCATAATGGGGAAACTTAAACCATAATGGAAATGGAAATACTGCCTTATTCCGTGGGTCTTCCAATCAACCAAGCAACTACCGCCCGATGCGCGATCATGACCGCACCAGAAGAACCCGCATCTGATCTTGTCCACAACAGAGAGGAACCAAGCCGGCAAATCAAGGACCAACACTTGGTAGATGACCAACGCAGGAAGGGTGGAGTTGAGAAGAACCAGTCTCCCGGCTCTGGCGAACAAGGATGCTTTCCAGGAAGGTAGCATGGCGATGGTATCCACCCAAGGCTGTATAGGTCCTGCTTAGTGAGGCGGGTGATCGACCGGCGGATCCCCAAATATTTGATCAGGAACACTTGCACCGGGCACCCAAGAACAGCAATGATGGGGCCGCAAGCCCCTTGGCACGAATTTTGGTGATGAAGCTCTTCGTGAGGTTGCATTTCAGTCCTGACGTTGGCGACGTTGGCTCTGTATGGTGTAAGTTTGTTGTGTTGTGACTTGTGTGTATACCCTCTCCAATAAATGAAAAAATACAACACAAATCTTGCCACAACAACCGAAGGTGGATGTTGTGTCATCATATATAATGCAAGGTGGAAAATCCTCTCTCAAAAGTTAAGTCACCATGGTCAAGTGAGTGTATACTTTTTCTTGGAGCCCATTAAGTTTTTAACAAGAAACTCTTGATTTGCCAAAAGAGAAAAAAATCTTGAAAAATTTGGGGCCACTCTTTCTTAAGT
The DNA here is from genome assembly GCA_034509565.1 of Triticum monococcum. Lineage (NCBI taxonomy): Eukaryota > Viridiplantae > Streptophyta > Magnoliopsida > Poales > Poaceae > Triticum > Triticum monococcum. The sequence goes on from CM067842.1 coordinate 37,570,958, forward strand.
TAACACACCATGGTCAAGTAGGAACTCTGTTGTATTTTCCAAGTAGTCCTAAATTAATACATTTAGGCTCTTACTAATGCGATTATATACATTAAACCAATAATTTTGGATAAGATTGGTGGAAGTTCTTTTTTGATAGGGCAATTTAGATGCTACAAAGAGATTATTTAAGAGGTTAAGAAATTAAAAAAAAACGCCAAGACAAAGAACCATTATAGGTTGCTTTGCGAAGTTCTGATGGCGATATCTACCAAATTGCTAATTTCATTTTGAATTTTAGAGATGCTACTCGATGGCTCTCATGAGGTCTATCCTCGTCCACTCCAATAGCTTCCATGCGATTATGTTTTTACACCGGCCACTCCAATAGCTTCCATGAGGGCTAAATTCTCACCTTCTAAGAGAAAATGTGCTTGGGTTTGACCTACTTATATAACTTTATTACAAGAATATCACTTTTGCTGATTTATTCACCAACCATCCTTCGATTTCCTTCTTGAGTCTAGTCTGCAACTTGTGTTCACCCCTTGGAAAGGCAACACACACTTGTTCCAGAACCATCACATTACAAAGCAGCAGGTTGGCTAGATATTTTTGTCGGTCGTCGCCCTGGTAGTACACGAGGTTGATACTCCTCAGCCGATTTCGCAAGCACGGGACCGAAACATCTAGAGTCGGTTCACTGATGAGCTCTTGCTGTTGCCTCCAGAAGTATTCGGTGTGAAATCTGTCCTCATAACCTGGCTTCATGAATAGAGACAAAATCTCAATGCTTGGAGCAACTTCAAGTATCCTAGTCACCGCCTTGATGCTGCGTCCTCCAAGGTATCCTGTCAGCTCAAGACGCACAAGGCTCGGAAAGTAGGGGAATCCCGAGAAGAACTCACTCCCGATGCCTGAACCGAGATGAGTAGACACGAGATGCAGATGTCTTGTGCTGGTAAACTGCTCGAGGAAGCTTCTGAGCAGGGGCAACTCACCCTTGTAAACTTTCCTGCCGCAGAAACCGATGGTGCACGAAGAGATCTTGTGCGCGCCATGGAGTGTGAGGAGTGACTCTGATGGCACGTCGCCCCTGTACTCGAACGTCCTTAGCTCCGACGCATCAATGCTCGCTCGGACCAGGTTGTGGCAGCACCTTAGGGAGAATCTGCGGAGATGCTTATCCAGGACAGTGATGGTGAAATTTTTGTCGGGAAGAGGGTCCTTGTGAGTTGTGACTTTTGTTTGTGTAGCCGCACCTCTCGAGGGTGAGGTCGACGAGGCGCGGGCAACCGGAGATGAGGCGTTGGATGTTGCCACCGGTGCTCCTGATGGTGCTTAGGAACAGCGTCTCGAGGAAAGGCAGCTCGATGCGCTCAGGCGGCTCCAACGTGAAGGCGCCGAGACAGAGCGTCCGTATGGCGACGTACGAGAAGAGGCTTCGTGGAAGCGCATACTCATCTGCGCGGTAGGACTGATAGGAGTAGCTCGCGGGGCACCTGTCGTCGGCCGGGTCGTTGGCGCGGGGGTCGTCGCAATCGCCGTCGCCTTCGCCATTGTAGGGTTCCTTGACGTGGTGCTCGGCGAGCTCGGTTTGCTCGAGGTGGAGCTCCTTGCCGCTACGTTTGAGCACGTGGTAGATCTACCGGTTCAGCATGGCCGAGTCCCAGTGCGTGTAGCAGCCGAAGTTGACGCGGAAGGCGCGCGGCGCCGTGCGGGCGCCGCAGCGGCGGCGGCAGAGGAGCGCGGCGTTGACCTCGTCGATGAAGTCCCCGTTCTTGCTGCGCTTCTCCTCGGATTGCGCGGTGAAGCTGCGGTCGTTCTTGTCGTGGGCCTTGTCCTGGACGAAGGACATGGCCTCGACGGCGGCGAAGGAGTGGCGCCAGCTCCTGCCGAGCACGGCGGCGCCGGCGGCCTCTTTTGTGGGGAGGTAGGAGAGGATGATGCCAAGGACCTCCTCCGGGAGGTCGCTCAGGCGGTCCTCGCCACACCAGGAGTTGGTCGGTCGGTGCGGCCGCCATCACGGCTCAGGGTGCGGTACTAGGGTTCCTTGTTCGTTGATCAACACCAGGAGTCGATCGTTTCGATTGCTACTCCGATACAAACAAATATTCCTAATTTGCCACGAATCACAAAGCATGGTCGTTACCTTCTTTTTCTCTCTTATAACAACCGAGATTTTATTTTCTGAACATTCCAGATTAATATGGAGAACGTACAAAGGTGCCCGACTAAGATCAGGATTTGAACTGCAGGAAAAGAACCGGTCTAACTTTTTTTTTAAGCTCAACGCCCTTCGGCCCTTTATTCAACTCGCGAAAGCATGTCTGACCGGACAATTTCAGTCAGCCAGACAGGGATTAATCAAAGTTTACAGAAGTAACCAGGAAGAAGAGAAAATTATATTTTTCGTCCCTCGACTATTGGCGGAGTCTAGATTTGGCCCTTAACTCCGTAACCAGATAACTTGCAACTCCAACTACTGAAACTGACAAGCTTCGTCCCCAAGAAAACACGGGTTTGACTGGTTTTCGTGCCGACTAACTCCGTTTGACCATGTTGACTCTAATTCGCGCAAAAAATTTCACAGCCATGAACATTTTTTAAATTCGCATACTATTTTCTTGTTGTATACTTTTTCAAATCCTGGAACTTTTTAAAATTCTCATACTTTATTTAAATCCGTATAATTTTTCTAAGTATACGGATTTGAAAAAAGTACGCGGATTTGAAAAAATCGGTCGGAAGTGGTTGAACGTGGGGTAGAGAGCTCTTTCGGTAACGTTGCTTACAAACATAATGTTCGGTAGTTAGCATTGTTCTTTTTTTAAGTCTTCAACTTCAGCAAACCAAGACGCTTGAATTCTTGATGCTGCCAGAATGGGACACAAATATTCGTTGAAATCCACCATGAAAGGTGTCCGCCGTGTGAGGCTGGAATATAAAGCATAATTGGTTTGATGCCAACATTTGACATAGCCAAAATTTGACAAAATCAAAAGTTGCCAAAATTTGACAACTTTTTGTGAGACTGACAGAAAATATTGATAGCCAACTAATCACTAGTCAACATTTGGCATTTGCCAAAATATTGGCATGCCAACTTTTGGCATCAAACCAATTCTTTATCTTTACCTAATAATAAAGCAGCTATCACTTCTTCCCGCTCACCGTCGCAGCGTTTTCTCAAAAAAGACCCTGTGTTTTTAAGTGGATCTAAGAAAATGCTTCATTTTTTACAAAACAACCCCTCTATTAAACCAAAACAACCAAACCAATCCTCCGTCTCCTCCCCTCGCCGAGATCCAAGGCGGCCGTGGCGGCTGAGCGGACGCGTGCGGGGGAGGAGTTCCGCTGAGCCGCAAGATCTGCGCCAGCACGCCTCCCTCCGCCAATTCGGCGCCTCCCAGTAGCAGAAAGCGAGAGAAATTTAGTAGCTCACCATCACGCCGAGGATGCAAGCAGCAACGGCACCAAGGCTAGTGGGATGAGAAAGGGGCTACAGAAGCATCGGAGCTAGAGGCGTGGCGGCTGGGAAAAGAGACAACGGGAGAAGGGGAGGCTCGTCAAAGGACACACACGGCGGCACGGTCGCGTGTGAAGCGGCCAGATACAGGGGCGTGGAGGCGGCGCTCGGGCACTGGAGACGCTATGGTCTTCCGGCGAGGCGGGCGAGCACATACATGAAGGGCGTGAGGGGCACGTTGCTCAGGCGAGAGGGGAGGCGCGAAGGAGGCGGTCGTCGCCGGCGGCGGGGCCGGATGCGTCGGACACGCACGGACAGACATAGTGGCCGTCCATGGTGGCGAGCAGCAAGTGGCTCCGTGGGCGGCGACGGGGTTGGGTGCTTCAAGCGGCCGCTTCTAGAACTACATGGGATTTCTTCATGACCATCAGCAGGTACGGGATTTCTTCAGGATGATGACTCAGACCATATCTGGATGTAGAGAACACATATGAGCTCTCCTGAGATTGTGACTCAGCTACATGGTAATTTACTGTTAAATTATAATTTTGAGGGATTCTGCATTTGCACTGAATGAAAACTAACAGTGAATGGATATGCGCTTAAAAGTCTGTAAAATCTGAGTGTCAGTGTCAATGTAAACATCCAGGAGTGATTTAGTAGGATGTCAAACCTAAACTACGGAAAACAAACTTCTGATGGAGAAGTGTTGTTCTGAAAAATGAGTTCATAACTTCATATGCTAAGCTGAAACCATGCATATTTGAATAGCAGGATTAGAGTTTTTTATTCAGATTCTGAAGTTTGTCCCGCATTGCATCATCAAGTAAAAGACTGTAGTTTGTATTTCTCATGTGTGCTGCACTTGCAGGGTCAGAGTTGGTAGCCATCCCCTGGACAGGGCGCCATGTCTAGGGCATGTTGCCGTGCTTGAGCAGATGATACACGGATGTTAGCTGCGAGGTGGATAAGGAAGATGCCATGGATGGATTTTGGTAGCTCTGATGACAACAGTTTCAACTTAGTAAGCCATATGTTGATATTCATGTGACTGTTATCTCGGAAATAAAAGTTCATAGGAAAGGAACAAAAACCTTCACCGAACATAGAGTTGTGTTGTACCTGTAGCGAGAAAGGTTTGTAGAGTATAACATATGTTTCAAGATGAAACAAGTTATGATTATTAGTCATGGCAGTTGTAGGAACAGCTAGAGTCAACTAGGTGTTGTAGTGCTGGACTAAGGATGGACCTTGCTCCAAGAAATCAAAATATGTGCGGCCCTCCATGGAATAATATATCCGATATGTTCCCACTGTGCTTTGCAGAATTGTTCTTGGAAGCGTACCGAGCAGGTCATCTATTTAACAAACCTCTGAAGTGATGCACTCTGTCTTTTCTTAAACACGCACTAGGTACATCTCAAATCCATTTTCTGTAATCGTGGAACCGAGTTTGGAGCTGAAATTTTCCAGTTTAACCACACGGCAAAGACCATTTTAACCACAGCGAACAGTAAGCCGAGTATTACACTTGGTTTATAGCTCACGGCTTAGCAAGTTTTGACTTAGAGCCTACAAGCCGAGTGTTACCTATCGGGGACTCGGCTTATATGTAAGCTGAGTATATTTTGTTGGCACCCGGCGAAGATACTAAAATCACGGCCGGCAGCACCTAACGGAGGTGCCACGTGACATGGCTATAAGCCTAGTGTTTACTAAGCTGTGTGCTAGATATAAGCCGTGGCATGCCCCGTAAGCCGAGTATTCCGTGGTCCATGCTGCTGTCACGTGTTGCCTAAGCCGAGTATTTTGTGGACGGACACTTGGCTTATAACTAAACCGGTAGGTGTAATTTGGTTCATGCAGTTCTATAGGCCGAGTGCGGTTTAAACATACACGACTTATCGATTCTATAAGCCGAGTGTAGCTGCTGGCCAACACTGTTTAGATCTGCACGCCCAGTGGTTTATCCTGAACTCTGTTGTATTTTTGAAGTAGTCCTAAATTAAAACATGTAGGCTCTTACTGATACGATTATATATAATAAACCAATAGTTTTGGATAAGACAGGTGGAAGTTCTTTTTGATAGGGCAATTTTGATGCTACAAAGAATTATTTAAGAGATTAAGAAATAAAAGGACGGTATTACTTTCTGGGCACTGTATTATTTTGTGATAAGCTACAGCAGACTATATCATGTACCGTCCAATAAGCATACCGTATGTTTACATATGGTTGTTTCATAGGATTCAAGCCATCGAGTACCATCAAACCAAATCAACATTGCAGCAACCGATTAAAGGAGAGAATATCACAAGAGAAATGGATTGCATCGCGTGGAATTAATTTAGCAATTCATCTTAAGAGACAAAATACTAGAGAACAACTTTGCAAGAAATAAAATCCTAGACAAAATTATCAGAGTCATGAGACACTACCTTACAAGAAAATCATCTCTGCCGACTTGTTCACCTTCATCACCCATTCTCCGATTTCATTCTTCAGTCTAATCTGCAACTCTCGCGCCCCCCTCGGAAAGACAACACACACTCGTTCAAGAACCCACGCATTGCAGAGCAGCAGCTTGGCCATACACCTCTGTGCCTTGTGACCCTGGTAGTGGACCAGGTTGATCTCCCTCACCCGCTTCTCCAAGCACGGAGTCGAAACATCCGGAACCGCGAGTTCATCGCTGAGCTCGTGAGGGTGCACCCAGACGTCCTTACTTGGTTTCATGAACAGCGTCAAAATTTCAATGCGTGGAGCCTGCTCGAGTATCCTAGTCACCGCCTTGATGCTGCCTTGATGAAGGTATCCTGTTAGTTCAAGCTTCCATAGGCTCAGATACGAGGGGAACCCCGTGAAGGGTTCACTCTCAATGTCTGAACCGAGATGAGTAGACACTAGATGTAAATGCCTTGTGGCGGTGAACTGCTCGAGGAACATTCTGAACTGGGAAAAATCTCCATTGCGAACCTTCTTGCCGCAGAAGCCAATGTGGCACGAAGAGATCTTGTGCGCACCGTGGAGGGTCACGAGCGACTCCGCGGGCACGGCACCCCTGTACTCGAACTCCCTCAGCTCCGAAGCGTCGACGGTCACACTGACCAAGGTGTGGCAGCACCGTATAGCGAGCCTACGGAGGTGCTTGTCGAGGACGGTTATCGTGAAAATGTCGCACCTCTCCAGCATAAGGTCGACGAGGCACGGGCAGCAGGAGATGGGCCGCTGGATGCCGCCGCAGTCCAATTCACCGATGCTGCTCAGGAGCAACGTCTCAAGGAGCGGCAGTCGTATGATCTCCGGTGGATCCAGATCGCAGCCGCCGAGGCAGAGTGTCCGCATGGCCACGCAGGAGAAGAGGCCTGGTGGTAGCGTGAACATATCCGCATCGTAGCTGCTGTAGGGCAAGGAGGGGCAGCGGTCGTCCTCCTCACCGCCGGCCCCGCCGTGGTGGTCCGGCTCCCCAGCATAGTGCTCGGCCGTGACGGGGAGTTGCAGGCGAAGGTCGAGGTGGAGCTCCGGCCGCTCCGGCGCAGCAGGTGGGAGAGCCACTGCCTCACCACGGGCCCGTCCCAGTCGTAGTACCAACCGAAGTGGGCGCGGAAGGAGCGCGGGGCGGCGTTGCGGTCGCCTGCGCAGCGGCGGCGGCAGAGGAGAGCCGCGTTGACGTCGTCGAGGAACGCCCCGTTCTTGCTCCGGCGATCCCCGGCACGCAGGTAGAAGGTGTAGTCGTCCCCGCGGAAGGGGGCGACGTACTCCACGAAGGAGATGGTGTGGACGTAGGCGAACTTGTGGCGCCAGCTCCGGGCGAGCGCGGCGGCGCGGGAGGCCTCCTTGGTGGGAAGGAATGAGAGGATGTATCCGACGACGCCGTCAGGGAGGTCGCTCAGCCGGTCTCTGCCGCGCTCCGGGAAAGACATCCCGTATACGTCGCAGTGCCGGCGGCAGTACCGAACTTACGATCGGATCGGGCGATCAATCTCGTGGGGTTTACGGTTCCTTTGACTGATCCTGGGCTCCGGTTCAATTTCAGTTTCAGAAAAATTTCAGCGCCAACTGAAATCACCGAAATACAGTGAATTTCAATGATTTCAGTTTCCATTTCAGCCAAATGACTGAAATATTTACTTGAATTCAATTAAAAAATTGAAAATTTAAAAATATATTTTGAAAAATATCTGAAATCCTGTGTTGTACTGAAATTGCTGAAATATTTTAGCTGAAATGTAATATTTCAGTGCCTACTGAAATTTAGTGAATTTCACCGGAATCTCACTGAAATTGAAAACCATGATCCTGGGTCGGTTCCAATTAATTAAGATGTGGCCAAAAGAAAATTATAGCGAGAGAGTAGGCCCTTCTTCTCACCTTTTTTTTACAGCAATACGACTTTTTTATTCTGATATAAATCATTTATTTACTCGTTTGCATGCAGATGGGAAATAAAATCAGGGATTGACACATCCCAAAAGCTAGAGGATCTATCCTCAAAGAAAAAACTAGACGATCTAGTGAATTTTTAGCTAAACCATCACCACCGAATTTGCTTCCGAGAAACAATGTGTATAGATGATTTGATGGGAAACGCTAGCCCTCACCTGGCTTATAACTCTCCTAAAATGATACTACTACCTACCTGACATTTCCTCAATTCAATTAAAAACCTAACATTTGCTCAGTCTTTTTTTTGCGCGACGCCACGGGAGTAGATGTGCCGCACGAATCATGACGTTGCGACGGGTGGCAATCCATGAGGCAACAGTTCATTATTTTGTGTTTTCTACACGGCACATCCTTCAAGGCCCACTTTGGGGCATATATCATGAGAGATCGATCAGCGGGTCTTCGTCCGGCCTCTGCTCTAGGGCCATTTGTTTTCGAAAAAAAGTCTAAAATAAACCTTGAATTTGTAATCAGAGTCTAAACTAAAGCTTGACCTTCAAATTCCTGAAATTGGCACCTGTACTTTCAAATCCCAGTTGTTTTTATGCTAAATGCTCGTTTGGCGCACTAGGAAAAGGATGACCCCAAGCGGGATCGTACACTATTGTTAGTGACTATAGGGGCCCACGTATCAGGGTTGAGATCCTCTGCAGTACCGTATGGTGCTGTAGTATGGATGACATGTGGGGTTAGGTCCCACATGGCAGTGACTGTACAGCACCGTACAGTACTGCAGAGGATCCTAACCCCACGTGTCATATTCATCTCCCACTTACTCTCGCCTCTCTTCCCTCCACGGGATCCAGCCCTGTTGTGGTCGCTGACTGCTCCTCTTCTTCTTCATGTTCTTTTTGGGGGATTACACATACAAATGTTCCTACCACAGATTTAGCTTGAGAAAGAGCACATCGGTGACACCCATGCGGGAGGGAAAGACATAGAGGAGCATGTTTGGAGTGACCACTACACGGGAAGGGTTGAATCTGGTAGGGCAGAAGGAGTAGGAGATGAGGCTCGAGGCGGGGGTTGTTCGATCTTCAGGAGTGAGAAGGAAAATGAGGACGGGGCCTGCTGGACCTCGGATCTGTGTCGTCCGGTATGTAAATAGTAGGGGTAGAGTTGTGGGAGATGCCGTCGAGGCTGTGGTGGCGGCTGCGCGACAAAATATAATTTCTTGTGCTCTGTCTATGGTCCAGCGGCGTGATGGCTGTCATCCAGGCCATGGCGGCGGCTCAAAGTAAAATTTCTTGTGCTCCGCCTCCGATCTAGTGGCTAGCTAGTGGGAAGGGGTTTCACCGAATCGCAGCGAGATTGCGGGCATGGTGTGGTCAAGGTCGGCCCTTTCTCATCGGTGGTGGCCTCAGGGAGTTTGATTTTCTTTGCAAGGTTGGTGTATTCCTCCTCGCTTTGCTTCTTCGGCTGTGGTGTTTCTCTTTCTCTCTTCTCATTGTTCTTTTTTTTGAAAACCCCACCATATATTGATTAACTCAAAACATTCATACAATCATTCATAACAAATTGTGCCACGCAGGGCATAACAGTATTAAAAAGAATACCATCTGATCTATTATCAAAGCTAAACTTAGCAATTCCGTGAGCTGCCATATTTGCCCTCCTATTAATCTTGGATATCTTCTCATTGTTCTAGTCTATGGGTATCAGGGTATGGCGTGCTTTTATGAGTGGGTTCCGTACTGTCAGTGATAGTATGAATGCAAGCATGCTTTTTTCTCAAAAAAAGAGAGGAAAAGGAGTATAATATGTGGGGCTATGCAGTTAGTGAGAGTAGTGTGTGACCCCGCTCGGGGTCATCTTTTTCCGGTGCGCCAAATGGACCTTTAGCATAAATCAGCTGGGATGGACAGGGATTTGCAAGTATAAGGTGCCGATTTCAAGGATTTAAAGGTCGGGTTTTAATTTAGACGATGATTACGAATTCAAAGTTTATTTTAGACCTTTCTCTTTGTTTTTCTTGTTATTTCATCCTTCTTTTTTTAGGGGAAATCGTTGTCACTTTAGTCAAAGTTCATAACTCCATCAGTAGCAATCTCCAAGCTAACACACTCAGGAGATACATGGGGCCAAGTTTTACATAGAGATCTAATACAATCTTCTCTAGCTAAGACATGTGCGACTTTATTCGCCGAACTTCGCACCCAAGCAACCCTAAACTCTTGAAAAGACCTCAGTAAATCTTTGACCTCCTCAACTAATTGCCCATTAGTTGAGAAATCTTTTTGCACATTCTTAATCTTAACTCACCGCCCCCTGAGAATCTGTTTCAAGGATCACCTTCTGGACTTCTAGTTCTTGAGCCAGGATTAGAGCCCTCCGACACGCCAACAGCTCGGCCACCTCTACATAGTTGGTGGATGGAAAAAATGGCTAGAAATAAAACACCATGAGAACCACGCAGCATAACCTTACAAGAAAATCGTCTCTGCTGACCTGTTCATGCCATTCTTTGATTTCATTCTTCAATCTCATCTGCAACTCACGTGGTCCCCTTGGAAAGACAACACATAGTCGCTCAAGAACGATTGCATTAGAAAGCAGCAGCTTGGCCAGACACCTCTGTGCCTCGTGGCCCTGGTAGTAGTGCACCAGGTTGATCTCCCTCAATCGATCACGCAAGCACGGGATCAAAACATCGGGAACCGTAAGTTCATCCCTGATCTCATAAGGGTGTATGAACAGCGACAAAATCTGAATGCTTGGAGCCCGCTCTAGTATCGTAGTCATCGCCTCGACGCTGGTTGGATGAAGGCATCCTGTCAGCTCAAGCTTCGTGAGGCTCGGAAACGAGGTGAACCCCATGTCTGAACCGAGATGTGTAGACTCTAGACACCATATGTAAATGCCTCGTGCCCGTGAACTGCTCGAGGAACATTCTGATCAACCTGGGCGAATCTCCACCGTAAACCCTATTGCCGCAGAAGCCGAGGATGTGGCATGACCGCATGAGGAGATGGTGTGTGCGCCCTGCAGGGTTAGGAATGCCTCGGCGGGCACGGCACCCCTGTACTCGAACTCCCTCAGCTCCGACGCGTCGACGGTCACCTTTACGAGATTGTGGCAGCACCGTAGGGAGAGTCTACGGAGGTGCTTGTCGAGGACGGTGATGGTGTAACTACCGCCAAGATAGGGCGTTGTGTACCCGCACCTCTCCGGCGTGAGGTCGACGAGGCGCGGGCAGCAGGAGATGAGCCGCTGGATGCTGGCGCCGCAGTCCCGGCCGTTGATGCTGCTCAGGAGCAACGTCTCGAGGAGAGGCAGGCGGGTGACCTCCGGCGGATTCAGAGCGCAGCCGCCGAGGCAGAGCGTCCGTAGGGCGACGCAGGAGAAGAGCCTTGCCGGCAGCACGAACGGACCCGCATCGTAGGGGCTGTGCGCGGTGCAGCCGTCGTCCGCCGCCTTGTGGCGGGCGCCAACCTTATGCTCGCCGATGACGGTGAGCTGGAGGCGGAGGTCGAGGTGGAGCTCCGGCGGGGTCCGGCGCAGCAGGTGGGTGAGCCACTGGCTCACCATGGCCCTGTCCCCACAAAGTTTCTTTGTAGCTCAGGCTACATGGAACCCGTTGCGATCGGCGGCGGCAGAGAAGCGCCGCGTTGATGCTTTGGAGGAGCGGCCCGTTCTTGCTCCGGCGATCCACGGAGTCCACGAAGAAGGTGTAGTCGTCCTCGCTTGGGCTATAGTGGGCAACGTGCTCCACGAAGGAGATGGCGTGGACGTAGGCGAACTTGTGGCGCCAGCTCCTGGCGAGCGCGGCCGCGCGGGCGGCCTCCTTGGTGGTGGGGAGGAAATAATTTGGTATATGGCTGACCACTCGCATCTTCAACAACTACCCATAAATTTCCTTCTTCCACGTATAGGAATCAGTCCGCGGACATGAGTGCGGGAGGATGCCATCCAATGATAGCATATATATGTCCGTCAGCAAATTCAAATTCAATGTAACGCTGATACACATAACATGACGGATCATACCCGTGCCGGATCACAATCCTGATCACAACCAAAAGAGACAAATATGCTTAGTAAATCCCTTTCGATCTACGTTTTTCATGTTTGTTCTGTTTTATGGGAGTAAATTATCATAATGTTTTGTTGTGCATCAATATTTTTTTTGCATTTGATTCAAAATTGGATTCGCTGTGTGTTTTCTCAACCTGCAAATATATATACACACTTAAATAATGACAGATATAGTTTCTGACCGCTCCGTGGGAAACAGCTTAATTTCAACGAAATCGACCTGCAAATATATATACACTTTCATAATGACAGATATAGTGTCTGACCTCGATGATATTCATTGCTTACAGGAGGCATCATGTGTTGCATCAGTACAATGATCTTCGTCCATTTGCTACTTACACACCAAATAACTTAACACAAATGTCAAGCCACATTGCATAAACCAACGTTTATTCAGGTACACACAAACTGGCGTGCATCTCTTGCACCTTTTTATTATCTGGTTCATCTACAGTAAAACTCAGTACTACTACCTCTCAACAATCAAGTCACAGGTGATCTGCATCTGCTTTACATTATTTTTTGAAGCTCTGGCTGCTATTTCTTCTCATGTAAAATTTCTTGACCGCGGAGGATGTTGACTTTGCACTAGCTTCAGCTGGATCGCCATTTTCTCGCTCGCGCATTGCCGGGTCAGTCGCCGGATCCGTGCTTCCCCTCCTCAGCGACGAAAGGGTCATTGCAAGGTCGCTCTCGTTGTCCACTTCTTGGGTTGCCATATCATGCCTCTCCATCTCATTATCCTCAGGGGCGTCTTCCTTTGACATGTTCTCTCCAGTTTCGGCATCCGATTCCTTTTTCGGCTCCTTGTCTGAAGCAATTTCGATATGTGTTGTCTCCTTGTCTGAACTCTTTGCGCAATCTGAAGTTGTTTCATTCGTCTGCATTGGTATTTTCCGTGGCCTGCCCCTTGGACGCTTGGTAGTCTCTGAACTAATTGGTTCTTTGCCTTGCTTGGTAGTCTCTGAACTAATTGGTTCTTTGCCTTGCTTGGTAGTCTCTGAACTAATTGGTTCTTTGCCTTGCTTGGTAGTCTTTGAACTAATTGGATCTTTGCCTTGCTTGGTAGTCTTTGAACTAATTGGTTCTTTACCTTGCTTGGTAGTCTCTGAACTAATTGGTTCTTTGGCTTGCTTGGTAGTCTCTGAACTAATTGGTTCTTTGCCTTTAGCTTGTACGGTATTGACCCTCTTTTCTTTTGTGTCAGACCGAGGATTCATGCTAGCGGAGGTGCCACCATGAGCTGCAACATGGCAAGGTAAAATCATTAGGCACAATAAAGAGGAAACACACAACGCGTCATATTGAGCTATAATCAAAGTAATGTATGAAGTGCATATTGGTTCGAAACTTTGGTTGTATCGACCGCTGTCAGGTTTGACATATATACTTTGGTTGTCCAAATTTAAGATTCAGTAACTGTACAACAAAGGTTCATAAATTAGGTACTCCCTCTGTTCACTTTTATAAGGCCTTGAAGACATTTCAGACAGGGTGCAAAGTAGCTCATTTTCAGTTGTCTGAAACGACTTATAAAAGTGAATGGAGGGAGTAACTTATACAGACTGAGGCCAAACAGAACATGAAGGAGAGGAACTGCTGTAGAACATTGTCCAGATACTATATCAAAAGATTGTAAACATTGTAGCCTGTGTACTTCCAATGTCTTCTCTACAACAATTTAAACCAAAACATCACTCACAAGATTCTAATATTAAACAACAGAATTTGATATGCAGAGTTTAACTTTCGTTCCTGGGACATGGACATGATGTGCAGATTTTGTCAAACGTGCAGATCTTTTTTCAATTTCATTCAAAATTTTCCAGCATTTATAGTAGCAAGTAGAGCGCCAAATGGGAGAGAGTACAAAATGTCAATACCCTTGCCGGGAGCTACCAAATATCCACCAGGATTTTCAGTTCAAGCGGACCAGTTTCGTGTGTGGGTGTTGGGCAGGGCCTCTACTCAGACAGCGACCAGCACCTCCTGATCTAGGTCAGTGACATGGACTGGGCCCTATGGGTTGAAGTGGAGATGGGTCAGGCCCAATACCAGTTCAAGACTTCCCCTCAAGATGGGCGGATATCTATCAACCACTCTTGCTCTGCTAAAAAAATAAAAAATCAACCCCTCTTGCCAAATGCCAAGATATAATCCTCTGCTCCTAGTAACTTTGCCAAGCAAACTGCAACCTGCTGCCCAGAACTGACATGAGTAAGGCTGATGATCCCATCATCAAGTTTCACTTTAGTGAAGAAGCAATAAATTTTCACATGGTTTGTCCTATCACGTTAAACTGGGTTATTGACAACGCTTTATAGCTAACTGATTGTCACACAACACTCTCAAGGGTCACTTCCTAAGAAGTTTCAACTCGCTCGATAGGTTCTTCACCCATAGCATCTCACTAAACCCTTGAGATAAAGCTCTATACTAAGCTTCCATTGTTGATCTAGACACAACTGTCTGTTCCCTGCTTCTCCATGACACCAAATTTCCTCCCAAAAACACATAATAGCCGTTGATCTTCTATCATCTTCACAACTGACCCAATTAGAGTCACTATAGCCAGGCCCCATACCTGTTCAACACCTCCCAAGCACAAATTCAACTCCCTGATGCATCTCATGTACTCTATGAATATTTACCTGGGCATGTTCCTTGACTCCTGAAATCTCCATTGTGCACGGCATGCAAGAGTACTATATAAATATATCTCAAGTACTCTAATAACATTATGGAATATAAAATTACAAAGTGCAATATTCTTGGTGTATTCTGCGTATTAGTATTAATAGATAAGGAGTTTGAACGTTTGACTGAACTACCAGAGATAAAGTCCAGTTATACTATAATCCTCACTGCTTGCTGATTTCATGGCCCATAGCATATCACCAACATGATAATGTCAGAAATAAGCAGGGGCATATAGTAGGCTAGTGTCATAAAAAGTTAATTAACATTTAGTACAACAAAGATCAGACCAAACATTTCATATGCAGTAACTTGATGAACAACTCAATAAGAAAATAAAGTATTTAACCAGTAACAAAAAGTAGTTATCAAACTATCAAAATAGAGTTCAACAAAAAGTAGTATAACTGCGCCATATATGGCTATCGAGATATCACCTAACCAATAACAGTAGGAACTATACTCTGAGAACACCATGTAATCAGTAACTGCAGGAACTTACAGCGATTCGACGTCTGGTCATCAGGTAATTTCTTTTCAAAGACCAACAATTGCACGGATTTTTGTTTTTTCTTCCCTGGTACTTTCAATCGTTTCAGCATTTTTCGAGGCTGGTAGTTAAAAAAACATCTGTCAAGCATAACTCAAAGAAGATCTGAACACTTCTAAATTACGATGAAGGTACATGTACATCCAATAGCAATGACACAGGATCATTTTAGTAGAAACAAGCCTCGGTATAGTCAATATTATTTTTTGACCTTGTATAGTCAATACTATTAATTATCGGTATATAAAAATAGAAGTGTCAGTCAAAGCAGTAAAACTTTCCTATCATGGATGATATATATTAGCTGCGTACTTTCCCCCGTTTTTAGGGGGTTTCCTGCATAATGCTAAATATAATGGCTCTTAGGCCGAGTAATGGATAAAAACTCTATTCATAACAATTACCAGATCTGCACACCCATCGAAAGAGTAAATGTCTGTAACACTTCTTCTTGGAAGATAGGCATGTCTACTTATTTCTCCAGTCTGAAGGTAGCTTATTACAGATTTCAGTGTTCGGAATAGAAGATGACTGACAGGATCAGTATAGTACTGCACAATCAAATAATCAATGATTAAATAACAAAATGAAATCAATTCCATCAATGAATTTTAAAGGAATAGGAAGATGGTCTGTTGTAATGTACCGGGTCTTTTCTAATTCCATCGCTGCACTTTCTAAATACCAATTCTTTCACCCATCCTTTCGGTAGCCCGTCTGGATTGAATTCCACCTGTGCAAGTATCTGCAAATAGGTCCAAAGCTTAGTCCTATAAATAGTTACAACTTTTTATAGATATTGTGTTGTTCAAATAGGAGAACAGTTCCAGCGATAGTCATACATTATCTTCAGAGATGGTGTCACACAGCCCCTTCACATCACATTCAGAAATCTTCCCTTCATTCACATAGCGCAGTACATCTTCTTTTGAGAAGAATCTCATTCCAGTAGGCAGATGAACGTAAAACTACAAAAGACATCCAGACATGGTAAAAATGATGGCTACTCTCTTGAGGCACTGCTACAAAATATGACTACCAAATTAACATTGTTTATTTATTACGTTCACCCACTCTCTAGCTCTACCCAATGGAATTAAAATATTTTATCTCTATACAGGCAATGTATTCTATTAAACAAGAAAAAAAATACATAGAGCCATTCTAGAAGCAAGCACGGAACAGTAGTAACTTAGAAATAATACATTGTTATTTTCAGATACACCTGAACAAGTCTGTCATACTTTTTTGATCTCTTATGTGTGTAGCTGCACTGACCTCCCACCACATATGGACAAATCTGAGTTGCCAGTTTTTTCGAGAAAACGACAAGCCAATAACTAGCAGTATGCCAAATGTTAATGTGTAAGCAAGTTGAAATCAACCTTGTACATTTTGTCTCGCATCGTCCCAGCTCTGACCTCAACCACCCAACCTTCCGGAAGCCATGAATGCATTTTCTGTATGCAACATTCAAGGAATCACATCTCAAACGTAATCAACACATGATGACATTGAAAAAATCTCACTCACATGAAGCTCGTTGTCCTCAGCGCATGCCTCCGACTCCAATATGCGCTCGTCCATCTCTGAGAACAAATAATCTAGTGCCTCCATCTCCGTCGAGAATGTGTACTCTGACACTGGCGAAGTGTAATACTGCAATAAAACAACGAGAAAGCGACAAACATTTATTTGTGACCTCTATTGTCTTCTGCTTCTTGTTCTCTTTCTCTTTAGGTGCATGTATGTCTGCGAGGAGCTGCTTATTGCACGTAGTTGCTTCGTTTTTGCTCTCGGCAAGTAATTGGCTAATTCATAAGGAATTTCTTTTTCTTTTTTAATAACTCTGTTTAGTCCAGTGTACTATTTTAAAGAAAATTTTCAACTGCATTTTGGTAGGGGAGTCCCCTCTAGTTTACACAAGATAGGTACCGCATCTCAGCCCAACATCAACATGGTCACAATAATAGACTCGGCATAGAAGCATGATAATAGATTCGGAATCACGCAAATAAAGTTCAGCATACAAACAGAGTAGGGGAGTACCCGGTAGATCGAGCCGCCATCACCATGGCGAACATTTATGATCCAACCATCGGGGAGCCAGAACGGTGCCTCCTTCAAGGCCTCTGCGTTTTCATCAAATTCAACCTCCTCTGGTCCCTCTGCCTCCACGATCTCCTTCCCCTGTTTCTTCAGCTCGTCTTCCTCCATTCGATTCTTCGCTTCATCGTCATCCAAGGCCGCCACTGGTGGCTCCGGGTCTTCCTTCTCTCTGTGGGAGAAGCAGCAAATAGTGGCATGGATGCTAAATTAGACAGAGTTGCTGACAAATGAGTACCACAAAACATGAAACACAGTTTAACAGAACAAATATAATTTTGTTGATATAATAATTAACAAACCATATGAAAGCAAACTTGTCAAATAGACTAAGCAATCTACTCCAATTAGACCATGAATCAGCTTATATAGACCATGGCACCAACGTCACGAATTTCAGCTTATGACGAACTCACAGTTCATGCAGGACAGAGTAAGCAGGGGCGAACCTGGCGCGAACGGACCGGCGGGAGGGAGAAGCCCCGCGCTTTCTCCGCGAAGGAGGGGAGGAGGAGGGGCCGCCGGCGTCGGGCGGAGGGGCGACGGGGGCCGGGGCGGGCGGCGCCTCGTCGTCCGGCCGCTGGCGGCGGGCACGCGCCCGCGCGGAGCGGCGAGGGCCCGAGCCGGAGGCCGCGGCGCCGGAGGGGGTGGCCATTGGCGGCAGGGATCGCTCGCCGTCGCCGGCCACCGGCCCGCGGCGCGAGGGACGGCGAGGTGGGAGGGATCGGCCGGTGGCAGGCAGCGCGCTGGGGAGAGCAGAGTGTTCCGCGAGTGGAGGCTGGGGGCAGGGAGCAGGTGTCTAGGTGGGCGTGGCGCGTGGGTCCCGCGGTGACTGGTCGGGCCCGCCACCTGGCCTGGCCGTTACCGCGGCAGGAAACGTGACGTGACAGATGGACGGGGTCTGCGCGCGAGGGGGTGGCACGTGAGGCGCATGCGGCCGGCCACGGAAAACCCGATGAGCATACGGGTATACTTTATGGACCTAGAGGGACTGTTTTGCAAAATTTCTTTGGGTGGGGGGGGGGGGGGGGTGTGTTCCTGTAAATCTTCTTGGTGGGTTGTCTCTTGGATTGCTCCAAAGAGAAGGCCTGTGCAATGTAAGAGCATCTCCACTAGCCTCCTCAGGATCAGGGGCGGAGCCAGGGGGGACGAGCAGGGGCCTGGCCCCCCTCAATGATCGACAATTTTAGTAGCAGCGATGAGTAATTACCAACGAGATTAGATCAATATATGTACTCGCCCCCCCCCCCCTCCCCCATACTCGAATCCTGGCTCCGCCACTGCTCAGGACGCCCCTCAGAACACCTTTTTAGGCTTGGTTTTAGATTTGGACGACACTTTTGAAGGAAATATGCCCTAGAGGCAATAATAAAGTTATTGTTTATTTCCTTATATCATAATAAATGTTTATTATTCATGCTAGAATTGTATTAACCGGAAACATAATACATGTGTGAATACATAGACAAACAGAGTGTCACTAGTATGCCTCTACTTGACTAGCTCGTTAATCAAAGATGGTTATGTTTTCTAACCATGAACAAAGAGTTGTTATTTGATTAACGAGGTCACATCATTAGTTGAATGATCTGATTGACATGACCCATTCCATTAGCTTAGCACCCGATCGTTTAGTATGTTGCTATTGCTTTCTTCATGACTTATACATGTTCCTATGACTATGAGATTATGCAACTCCCGTTTGCCGGAGGAACACTTTGGGTGCTACCAAACGTCACAACATAACTAGGTGATTATAAAGGAGTACTACAGGTGTTTCCAATGGTAGATGTTGGGTTGGCGTATTTCGAGAATAGGATTTGTCACTCCGATTGTCGGAGAGGTACCTCTGGGCCCTCTCGGTAATACACATCACATAAGCCTTGCAAGCATTATAACTAAGATGATAGTTGTCAGATGATGTATTACAGAACGAGTAAAGAGACTTGCCGGTAACGAGATTGAACTAGGTATTGGATACCGACGATCGAATCTCGGGCAAGTAACATACCGATGACAAAGGGAACAACGTATGTTGTTATGCGGTCTGACCGATAAAGATCTTCGTAGAATATGTAGGAGCCAATATGGGCATCCAGGTCCCGCTATTGGTTATTGACCGGAGACGTGTCTCGGTCATGTCTACATTGTTCTCGAACCGTAGGGTCCGCATGCTTAACGTTACGATGACAGTTATTATGAGTTTATGCATTTTGATGTACCGAAGGTTGTTCGGAGTCCCGGATGTGATCACGGACATGACGAGGAGTCTCGAAATGGTCGAGACATAAAGATTGATATATTGGAAGCCTATGTTTGGACATCGGAAGTGTTCCGGGTGAAATCGGGAATTTTACCGGAGTACCGGGAGGTTACCGGAACCCCCCGGGAACCAAATGGGCCTTGTTGGGCCTTAGTGGAAAGGTGAAAGGGGCAGCCCAAGGTGGGTTGCGCGCCTCCGGCCGGCCCCCTTCTCCCTCTCTCTCTCTCTCTCTCTCTCTCTCTCTCTCTCTCTCTCTCGAGGAGTCCTATTAGGAATAGGATTGGGGGGGGGGGTCCTACTCCCGGTAGGAGTAGGACTCCTCCTGCGCCCTCCTTTCCTTGGCCGGCCAGCCCTTCCCCTGGAAACCTTTATATACGGGGGCAGGGGGCACCTCTAGACACACAAGTTGATCCTTGAGATCGTTCCTTAGCCGTGTGCGGTGCCCCCTGCCACCAAATTCCACCTCGATCATACCGTTGTAGTGCTTAGGCGAAGCCCTGCGTCGGTAGTACATCAAGATCGTCACCACGCCGTCGTGCTGACGGAACTCCTCCCCGAAGCTTTGCTGGATCGGAGCCCGGGGATCGTCATCGAGCTGAACGTGTGCTAAGAACTCGGAGGTGCCGGAGTAACGGTGCTTGGATCGGTCGGATCGGGAAGAAGAAGTACGACTACTTCCTCTACGTTGTGTCAACGCTTCCGTTGTGATCTACAAGGGTACGTAGATCAGACTCTCCCCCTCGTTGCTATACATCACCATGATCTTGCGTGTGCGTAGGAAATTTTTTGAAATCACTACGTTCCCCAACAACTTTTCGTCAAAAACGGCCCAACCACGCCCCCAAGGACGTCAAAATAGCGCTGGCAAACCCAGACAAAACCCGGCACACTGGGGGTCTCTTGGGGACGCCGGCACAAGTTTCGGCGAATCGTGTCTCACCACATGTCCTTTTTCTTAGCTCACTTAATCATTCTCCTCATAAACTTTTGCTTGGGGTGGGGTGTGACTAGAAATATGCCTTCTTTATTTCGCCGGATTTTGCCAGATGACCCCCAAGACATCAACTTTTTTGGTTCGGGTAATGTTGTTTGGGTGCCTACGGCTGGAGATGCTCTAACATGTTGCTCCAAGAGGAGTCTTCACCTATAGGTGGCCCTTCCGGGGTTTGACGAGTGCATTTTGTGTGACATTTTGCTTAGCATTCTTTAATATTATTCATAGGATTTTCAACACTTTACCGTCCTTTTTGCTTGATTTTGCGATGATGCCCAAAGAAGCGAGTGGTTTTGAGTACCAAATGCAAAACACATATTTTAATGTGGAAATATGTTGATTGGACGTCATCACAACCTTTTCAGGGTTAAAAGGGAACCCTAGTATTTACATGAGTTGAACACCCATAAGATATACGATCTTTGCTATATGATCATGTTAATGTTTTTCATGATACTGTGCGAATGTCGACTGCACAATATTTAGCCCATTGGGACTCGAGGGATATTATTATCTTTGTGATGCGGGCTTAGAGATACAACAACGATATCTCTCCTTAGAGGATAAATGGCAAGTGAATAAAAGTAACATGTGTGTTTTATCTTACGTCCACACAGGGCTGCCCTCAATCACTGTTGAACTCCATCAGGGAATAAGTATCTAGAGAGAACATGAGCTCTCTCAGAGCTTAGCCACTGTCGACCGTCGGATCGATTTTTTGATGCGATTTTGGCCGGCGGATCTTCCTCCTGGACGATCTAGGCCGCCGGATCAAAAAGGGACACTGCTACAATGAATAGTTCCCTCTCGTATGTGCCACCACGTGTTAATTCAGTGCCCCATCGAGGGCATTTTGGTCATTTCACGTGCAGGTTTATAAAGGGCAGCCACTCTATGTTGAACCCTAGCTGTAACGCCCCGAGACCGATATGCCAGGTGTCCTCCAGTTATTCGTTGTCGTTGCCATGTCATTTGCTTGCGTGTTGCATCTTGTCATATCATCATGTGCATTGCATCATCATGTTTTCAAAACTTGCATCCGTCCCGGCCTCCTCGTTCTCTCCGTTGTCCGTTCTGAGCCCAGACACAATTGCACGCGCCCGCGGCATGTCCGAGATAGTATTTTATAAGTGGCCGGAAAATGTTCTCGGATTGGGTTGAAATTTGGGGTGCGGTCTTATTATAGTGTAGACAGACCGCCTGTCAAGTTTCATCGCAATCGGAGTTCGTTTGACGCCCCAACGGATAAATATAGCGGCAATAGTAGCCGGTCTAACGTCGGACGTTTTCGGTCTCTGGAAACAGATGCCGGGCTTCCCTCTCTTCTCTTCTCTCAGTCCGGGACCGTCTACACAGCTCACTACCTACCGCCAGTCCCAACCTAACCCCTCTCGTCAGCCCGCGACCCTCCTCGCGCGCGCCCGAAAATTGTCCCGGACCCGACTCGAACAGTCGTTACCGCTGTGTCCGGAACATCCCCAAACGTCTACAAAATGTCACCGTTTTCTCATTTGGGCTCCCTAACTATTTTTTTTCTGCCCATCCGATTACGATCGGAGGGATTGGATTAGCCCCTAAACTTCCCTCTTTGCCATATATATAGTCCACTCCTAGACTATTTTGGACAAATCCCTAATTTCTAGGGATCCTCTAGCCGCCGCCCCGTCTCATCACCCAGCTCGGGATCCCCATCCCACCAACCATCGAGCCCGAGCTCCACCTCATTTTTCCATACCGGACCAATCCTTCGATCCACCTTGGGATCCCTCTCCTCCTCGTTTTCCTCCGCCCAACCAACCGGTGCATCCCCTCCGATCCATCCACCCAGCTCGATCTGCGAGCCGCGCCTGCATCCCGCCGGTGCAGCGACGCCGTGCCCGAGCCTCCCGTCGCCAAGGAGCACGAGCTCCTTTGCCTCGCTGCCATGCCAACCGGAGTAGCAGCCCAGCCGGTCATCTCCGCCGCTGCCGAGCCTCAGGCCAGCTCCGCCGCCCTCCTCTACATCTCCCTGCCTCTCCCTAACCTCCCTCCTCTCCCCTGCAGTGCTCCTCGCCGCCACCGCGATGGAGTTCGTCGTTGGTTCCCTGCTGCCGCCCTGCTCCGGCGACGGATCCGGCGGGATCCGGCCCCCACCGTCCGGATCCTTCCATCTCCGATGGGATTCGCCTCCCTCCTTCGCCAGAGACAGGCCAAGCCATCGACGTCGTCCTGATCCGCGCGGAGGAGCGCCGCCGAACCTGCCGCTGACCCTGGCTTCCTCTGCTTCGAACGAGAAGATGAGCGCAGCGCCGCACCCTCGTTGACTTATCCCAGCGCCAGCGTGGACGAGATCCACGTCGCCCGCGCCTGGGTCGTCTTGCACAAGGCCCAGCGTTGCCCAGCGCCTCCGCCTCCTCCCCGCATGGGCCGTGGCCTCCCAGGCCCAGCGCGCTGCGCCCCCGCCTTCGGCCCAGATCGCCCGCGCCCGAGTGGGCCACCTCCTCCGAACCGGGCCAGATCCATCTCATGCGGGCCTGCTTCCCCAGCGCGCCCGCCTCCTCCCACGGCCCAGTTCCAAGCAGATTCGGCCTGCCAGCGCCGAGGCCCAGCAGCGCCCCTTCTCCAGCGAACCCGGGCCGAGGCCCATGGTGAGGCCACCACCAGCGCCTCCTTATTTTTTTTCCTGTTCTGTTGGACCTCTACTCAGTTTCGGCCCATGTAGTTTTTTTTCCTGCTGCGATTTGTCTATTTATCCAGGGAATTACAGATTTGCAGAAAAGTCCCCGAGCATCATGCATTTAATAACTAATTAACTGTGCATCGGATTAAAACAAACTTAATATGAAAAGTGCTTAGAATTGCATCTAGTTTCATAGTATGTCATTTTCACCCATGTTTAATATGTCTAAAGTGATGTTTGATTATATTTGCTCCCTATGCCATGTTAAAATAATTTAATTCATAACTAAATAACCGTAGCTCCGATTTAAATAAACTTTATATGTATATGGGGTAGAATTTTGCCTAGTTTATCATGGTGACATTGCTTTACATGTTTAATAACTCTAAAATTGTGTTTAGGACAGATCAGGTCCAAATCTAAAATATGTTATGGGGATTTACCGGAATTGTTGTTTGTTGTTTCCGGCCTCATTTAAACTTGCCTAGATAGGTAGTTTTGTTGTGCTTCACCTCTTGCCATGTTAATCAACATTTAATATTGTTGGGTACATAAACGAGATCGAACTAAATAAATCACGTGGTGCTCCGTTAATATGCAACTCGTTGCATATTGAGCTCCACTTAATTTGTAGGATTGTTTGTGCATTTTGCCATGCCATGCTTCATTAAACCGGACATGCATCATACTTGTTTACGCATCGTGCCATGTTGTTGTAGTGGTTGTTTACTATGTTGTTTGCTTCTTTTCCGGTGATTGCTTCCTCGGGTTGATTCCGGTAACGTCGTGTTGTGAGGATTCGTTCAACTTCGTCCGTTTGTCTTCTTCATGGACTCGTTCTTCTTCCTTGCGGGATTTCAGGCAAGATGATCATACCCTCGAAATCACTACTATCTTTGCTATGCTAGTTTGCTCGCTCTTTTGCTATGCCATTGCTACGATGCCTACCACTTGCTTGTCAGCCTCCCAATTGCCATGTTCAGCCTCTAACCCACCATTGTCCTAGCAAACCGTTGATTGGCTATGTTACCGCTTTGCTCAGCCCCTCTTATAGCGTTGTTAGTTGCAGGTGAAGATTGAAGTTTGTTCCTTGTTGGAACATGGAGATGTTGTTCCTTGTTGGAACATGTTTACTTGTTGGGATATCACTATATATCTTATTTAATTAATGCATCTATATACTTGGTAAAGGGTGGAAGGCTCGGCCTTATGCCTGGTGTTTTGTTCCACTCTTGCTGCCCTAGTTTCCGTCATATCGGTGTTATGTTCCCGGATTTTTGCGTCCCTTACGCGGTTGGGCTATAATGGGAACCCCTTGACAGTTCGCCTTAAGTAAAGCTTTGCCAGCAATGCCCAACATTGGTTTTACCATTTGCCACCAAGCCTTTTTTCCCTTGGGAGTCGCGCATCCCGAGGGTCATCGTTATTTTAACCCCCCCGGGCCAGTGCTTGTCTAAGTGTTGGTCCAAACTGTCAGCCGCCGGTGGCTACCAGGGGCAACTCTGGGCTGGCCTACCGGAAGTTTAGACAATCCGGTGTTGCCCTGAGAACGAGATATGTGCAGCTCCCATCAGGATGTCGGCGCATCGGGCGGTGTTGCTGGTTTAGTTTTACCCTATCGAAATGTCTTGTTGTACTGGGATACCGAGTCTGATCGGAATGTCTCGGTTGGAGGTCTATTCCTTCGTTGACCGTGAGAGCTTGTCATGGGCTAAGTTGGGACACCCCTGCAGGGATTTGAACTTTCGAAAGCCGTGCCCGCGGTTATGGGCAGATGGGAATTTGTTAACGTCCGGTTGTAGAAAACCTGAAGTCGACCTTAATTAAAATGAATCAACAGCGTGTGTAACCGTGATGGTCTCTTTCCGGCGGAGTCCGGGAAGTGAACACGGTTGTTGGAGTTATGCTTGACGTAGGTAGTCCAGGATCACTTCTTGATCATACTTTTATCGACCGTGCTTTGCCTTCTCTTCTCGCTCTCATTTGCGAATAGGTTAGCCACCATATATGCTAGTCACTTGCTGCAGCTCCACCTCATATCTTTACCTTACCCATAAGCTTAAATAGTCTTGATCGCGAGGGTGCGAGATTGCTGAGTCCCCGTGGCTCACAGATACTTCCAAAACCAGCTTGCAGGTGCCGTTGAGACCGAGCAGATGACGCAACCAAGCTCAGGAGGAGCTCGATGAAGATCTTGTCCTTTGTGTTGTTTCGTTCCAGTTGATCAGTAGTGGTGCCCAGTTGGGGTCGATCGGGGACCTTTGTCGCATTTGGGGTTCTTCTTTTATTTTGGTTCCGTAGTCGGACCATGAGTGTATTTGGTTGATGTAATGCTTTATTCATGTATTTGTGTGAAGTGGCGATTGTAAGCCAACTATGTAACCTTTTCCCCTATTGTATTACATGGGTTGTGTGAAGATTACCTCACTTGCGACATATGCCTTCAATGCGATTATGCCTCTAAGTCGTGCCTCGACACGTGGGAGATATAGTCGCATCGAGGGTGTTACAAGTTCGTAATCAGAGCCTTCCCCGACCTTAGGAGCCCCCACTGATTGATCGTTTTTAGCGGCCGAGTTGTGTCTAGAAAAAATGTTTTGAGTCATTTAGGAATTATATATCGGAGAGTTAGGAATTCTTTTTACTCCCCAGTCCCTTCGTCGCTCTGGTGAGGCATCCTGACGTAGAGTTTTGACTCTTCTCTTCTCAAATTTCACTAAAAAAAATTTAGGATCATGCGAGTATTTTGGTTTTGTTCCGATGGCTTATGATGAGAATACTGTCTTGGTGCCTCCTGTCAGGGGTTTAGTGGAAGTGTCCCGGGGAGTTGAGCTCTGAGGTATTGTCATCATAATTCTATCGTTGCAATTCTGGTATAGTTGAGATATGTGCGCGACATCGAAAATCTCCTTTATGCATTTCGTTGGTGAGATAACCTCGACGCCACCCAGTACTGGGGCGGGAGTTCGGGAGTATTGCCATAACTTGTATAACGGATGCTTTTCGAAGGTTGAGATAGATGGTTTCCGAAGGTTTCTTGGTTATGTGTTGAAGGATGGATACAGCTGGATGTAGGACTTGCTAGTTTGGGTGAGATATTATGCTTCCCCTGTATCCCCAACACCTGATTGCATAACCGGAAAGTTTCGGGAGTTTCATAGGTGGGAATTCAAGTAGCTCTTAGGATATCCTTCCGACAGAGGTATGATATGAAATTGGGGTTCGACGTCTAGTGGTTCGCCTATTCACAGTCGATTTTACAGTGGTCTCGATGTGTCTTAAAGAGTCCTTGGCTATGCTGACTCGGGAACGCTTCGTATATCATGTGCACTGCCTTGTACATGATGGTGCTGTATGATCGAGCCCGTGTAGGTCCCACCACGAAAACTTCGGACGAAATCTCAGTCATATGTTTGTTTCGGCTTTTTCTGCAAGCCAATCCTTTGTTTTGTTTTGAGTTGTGGTATTCGAGTTGCTTCGAAGTCAAGAGTTGATCCCATACCTTTCCTAAATGGTGTTCTCATACTCTGATGTGGATACTAATCCCTCTTGATCATCGAGATTGTTTTGTCAATCCCTTTTTAACCGGTGTGCTTCTCTTCAAGTGAATCCGATCACTTCAATATTCGCAAGATCAATTATCACTTCTTCTCAACGGTGTTTGTTTCATCCGTCTCCAAGTTGTCTTTGTTTTTTTCCCACCCTCCCTCCCTTTGTTTTCTCCAAGGATTCAGATCTCTTAATCGAGTATCCATCTTATTCATGTGAAGCCTCTTATTTCTTTTCAATCAATGTTCTTACCCGGTGATGCTCATGAAGATTCTAACGGAGTTTCTAGTTCATAATATTCATTCTTTTTCTTCTCCGGTGTTGCCAATTCAAGCTTTCGGTGTTGATCATATCCTTTTCCTCGTTTCAAATACCTTCTCATGCCGGTGCACCTCATATTCATTCACTTCTCGCTATTTAATTGTTTCGGAGTGCTGAAGATATCTCGAAGATTCGTGTATCCACTCTTCTTTCATTCAAGCTATTTCTAGGATGTTATCTCATTCAAGCCATTTAAATTCAACCGGTGCAATCTCTCTTTGAAATCGTTCTACGGTGTATCTTTTCAGTGGGCCCTAACCCACAGGTCTTTTTCCAGGATCTTACTTGACTCTTCTTATTTTCCCGGAGCTATCTTCAAATTTCTTTTCGAAGTTTGACGTAAGAATGAGTTATCATCAGTCAAATGCCTTTCTCCAAATCTTTCAAATTCTTTTCATCGTTGGCTCAACCTTCCCATTCTTCATTCCGGAGAGTCTAAATAATTCATGATGGTGTTTCTCATCGTCATTCTCAGATTGGAAGACCGAAGAAGATTTTTCTCTCAATCTTGCTCCATTCTCTTGAAGATTCGTGATTCTAGCTTATTGCCATCCTCTGATAATTATTTGCGATTGTGAGATATTCTTTTCAACCATCCGGAGTAATTCAGGAGCCTTTTCAGTTTGTTTCTCCGGAGCCCATCATCCCAGAATTTATTCATTCTCAACTTTCAGTTATCGTTCTCCTAATCCTACCGGTGCTTCGTTCAAGTGATTTTTAATCGGCTCGTGATCTCTTCGTTCTCATGTATCTAAATTCTCTCAAGCATCTTCGTCCATTTGCTAATTCTTACCGGTGATGCACCCCTACTTCGATCATTTTCAATTCTTACGGTGGTTCTTTCAAGATCTCTCTTCCTTGTTCATCATATCAATTCATTTGTTGTTCCAATCCTATCGGTGGTTCATTGAAGACGCTCTCAAGTTTATGTTATATCTCTCTTAATCCTTGCTACGAGAATAAGTAGTATGCCAATTCCATTGGTTGTCATCAATTTAAATTGGTGAAGGATACGCATAATGTAATTCTTATTCTTGTTTCATCGAGTTTATTCTATTCCTGTTTTTCCGGAGTGGCTCATCATACTCATTCTTGGTTTCACTCGTTTCATCTTTTCTTTTCCGGAGTTCCAAGTTCTCTCAGTTATATCATCACGGAGATCCATCTAAAATCATCGCAAGGATTCACCTTGTGCTTTCAACTTCTCTTTCTTCTCGTTCAATCATTCTTTCATTACCGGAGTTCTTCATGAAGGTTCTACATGATGGTTCTTCAAGGATTTAATTCCTTCTCCAAGCTTTTCACCGAGATTTTTTTCTAAGAAACTCAACCTTTCTTCATATTGTAATCCGGAGTGCATTTCTTTCTACCATATCTTTGGAGGTGGTATTATATCATTCTTGATAATTTCAGTTCTTGTTTTCATGATTCACATGTTGTCAAGATTGGGATATTTTAAATCCATCAATCTCGTCATTGGAATAATCTTGGGTTATATTTCACCAAAGCCTACCCTAAGGATTGTTGCTATTTATGGTGCTATAAATGATCCAAGTTCTTCATCTATCCTCCCGGTGAAATAGTTTCTCGTCTCCTTGTTCATTCCAACCCAATTCTCTTCCCGTGAGTGGCAGGTTGTCACCTCATAATTTGAGTTGTATTCCATAAGACCATATATCATGATTACTCTTTTCATTGTTGTTTTTACAACAATTCCGTTTGATTTTTCTCCTAAAGATGCCTTGTCAAGCTCTTTTGTGGCAGAAGTTGGCATTTTCTTCTCCATTCTCCTATTTCAATTATCTATCTTCTATTCTTTTGTTCCGGAGGCATTGTGATGTTGCTCTCTTCAACCCATCTTGTTTTATCAGGATCGTGTTCTTGTCGTGCCTATCCTTTTAATTGGAGTGTTGTGTCCCCTTTCCAAGTATCCTCTCATCTTGTCTAGTTCAATTCCTTCCATCTACAGACGAAGTGCTGTCCAAATTATATCACTCTTATTCCTTCCCTATCTTGCTTAACTGGAGTGTGGTGCCATTTTGTTCAAGTTCTTTTCGCCTTATCAAGTCTTGCATCCCTTTCTCAACCGGAGTGTCGTGTTTTCATTTGAGCTCTCTCATCTTATCAAATTTTGACTCCCTTCTCTACCGGAGTGCTGCCCGAATTTGGTCTTCCTTGATCCCCTTCCTTAACCGGAGTGTTTTTAATAAATATCTTTCCCTTCAACCTCAAGGGTTTCGCAATGTTCTTTGTCCCGCGTTTCTAACGGAGTGTTTTCGACCTAGTTCACCTTCGTGGTGTTCTTTTCTCGAATTTGTTCAACCTCGCAAGGTTCTTTGGTTTCACTCGTTTGTCAAAGAAGCAACTTAGTTTTACCTCTCCTCTTTTCTCTTCCGTTCTTCCTCCGGTGCCATTCTAGATCTCGGGACGAGATCCTCTCGTAGTGGTGGAGTGTTGTAACGCCCCGAGACCGATATGCCAGGTGTCCTCCAGTTATTCGTTGTCGTTGCCATGTCATTTGCTTGCGTGTTGCATCTTGTCATATCATCATGTGCATTGCATCATCATGTTTTCAAAACTTGCATCCTTCCCGGCCTCCTCGTTCTCTCCGTTATCCGTTCTGAGCCCAGACACACTTGCACGCGCCCTCGGCATGTCCGAGATAGTATTTTATAAGTGGCCGGAAAATGTTCTCGGATTGGGTTGAAATTTGGGGTGCGGTCTTATTATAGTGTAGACAGACCGCCTGTCAAGTTTCATCGCAATCGGAGTTCGTTTGACGCCCCAACGGATAAATATAGCGGCAATAGTAGCCGGTCTAACGTCGGACGTTTTCGGTCTCCGGAAACAGATGCCGGGCTTCCCTCTCTTCTCTTCTCTCAGTCCAGGACCGTCTACACAGCTCACTACCTACCGCCAGTCCCAACCTAACCCCTCTCGTCAGCCCGCGACCCTCCTCGCGCGCGCCCGAAAATTGTCCCGGACCCGACTCGAACAGTCGTTACCGCTGTGTCCGGAACATCCCCAAACGTCTACAAAATGTCACCGTTTTCTCATTTGGGATCCCTAACTATTTTTTTCCGTCCGTCCAATTACGATCGGAGGGATCGGATTAGCCCCTAAACTTCCCTCTTTGCCATATATATAGTCCACTCCTAGACTATTTTGGACAAATCCCTAATTTCTAGGGATCCTCTAGCCGCCGCCCCGTCTCATCACCCAGCTCGGGATCCCCATCCCACCAACCACCGAGCCCGAGCTCCACCTCATTTTTCCACACCGGACCAATCCTTCGATCCACCTTGGGATCCCTCTCCTCCTCGTTTCCCTCCGCCCAACCAACCGGTGCATCCCCTCCGATCCATCCACCCAGCTCGATCTGCGAGCCGCGCCTGCATCCCGCCGGTGCAGCGACGCCGTGCCCGAGCCTCCCGTCGCCAAGGAGCACGAGCTCCTTTGCCTCGCTGCCATGCCAACCGGAGTAGCAGCCCAGCCGGTCATCTCCGCCGCTGCCGAGCCTCAGGCCAGCTCCGCCGCCCT
This sequence comes from Triticum monococcum, assembly GCA_034509565.1. NCBI lineage: Eukaryota > Viridiplantae > Streptophyta > Magnoliopsida > Poales > Poaceae > Triticum > Triticum monococcum. Next base: position 37,601,570 of record CM067842.1, read on the forward strand.
ACTCTACATCTCCCTGCCTCTCCCTAACCTCTCTCCTGTCCCCTGCAGTGCTCCTCGCCACCACCGCCATGGAGTTCGTCGTTGGTTCCCTGCTGCCGCCCTGCTCCGGGGACGGATCCGGCGGGATCCGGCCCCCACCGCCCGGATCCTTCCATCTCCGATGGGATCCGCCTCCCTCCTTCGCCAGAGACACGCCAAGCCATCACCGTCGTCCTGATCCGCGCGGAGGAGCGCCGCCGAACCTGCCGCTGACCCTGGCTTCCTCTGCTTCGAACGAGAAGACGAGCGCAGCGCCGCACCCTCGTTGACTTGTCCCAGCGCCAGCGTGGACGAGATCCACGTCGCCCGCGCCTGGGTCGTCTTGCACAAGGCCCAGCGTTGCCCAGCGCCTCCGCCTCCTCCCCGCATGGGCCGTGGCCTCCCAGGCCCAGCGCGCTGCGCCCCCGCCTTCGGCCCAGATCGCCCGCGCCCGAGTGGGCCACCTCCTCCAAACCGGGCCAGATCCATCTCCCGCCGGCCTGCTTCCCCAGCGCGCCCGCCTCCTCCCACGGCCCAGTTCCAAGCAGATTCGGCCTGCCAGCGCCGAGGCCCAGCAGCGCCCCTTCTCCAGCGAACCCGGGCCGAGGCCCATGGTGAGGCCACCACCAGCGCCTCCTTATTTTTTTCCTGTTCTGTTTGACCTCTACTCAGTTTCGGCCCATGTAGTTTTTTCCCCTGCTGCGATTTGTCTATTTATCCAGGGAATTACAGATTTGCAGAAAAGTCTCCGAGCATCATGCATTTAATAACTAATTAACTGTGCATCGGATTAAAACAAACTTAATATGAAAAGTGCTTAGAATTGCATCTAGTTTCATAATATGTCATTTTCACCCATGTTTAATATGTCTAAAGTGATGTTTGATTATATTTGCTCCCTATGCCATGTTAAAATGATTTAATTCATAACTAAATAACCGTAGCTCCGATTTAAATAAACTTTATATATATATGGGGTAGAATTTTGCCTAGTTTATCATGGTGACATTGCTTTGCATGTTTAATAACTCTAAAATTGTGTTTAGGACAGATCAGGTCCAAATCTAAAATATGTTATGGGGATTTACCGGAATTGTTGTTTGTTGTTTCCGGCCTCATTTAAACTTGCCTAGATAGGTAGTTTTGTTGTGCTTCACCTCTTGCCATGTTAATCAACATTTAATATTGTTGGGTACATAAACGAGATCGAACTAAATAAATCACGTGGTGCTCCGTTAATATGCAACTCGTTGCATATTGAGCTCCACTTAATTTGTAGGATTGTTTGTGCATTTTGCCATGCCATGCTTCATTAAACCGGACATGCATCATACTTGTTTGCGCATCATGCCATGTTGTTGTAGTGGTTGTTTACTATGTTGTTTGCTTCTTTTCCGGTGATTGCTTCCTCGGGTTGATTCCGGTAACGTCGTGTTGTGAGGATTCGTTCAACTTCGTCCGTTTGTCTTCTTCATGGACTCGTTCTTCTTCTTTGCGGGATTTCAGGCAAGATGATCATACCCTCGAAATCACTACTATCTTTGCTATGCTAGTTTGCTCGCTCTTTTGCTATGCCATTGCTACGATGCCTACCACTTGCTTGTCAGCCTCCCAATTGCCATGTTCAGCCTCTAACCCACCATTGTCCTAGCAAACCGTTGATTGGCTATGTTACCGCTTTGCTCAGCCCCTCTTATAGCGTTGTTAGTTGCAGGTGAAGATTGAAGTTTGTTCCTTGTTGGAACATGGAGATGTTGTTCCTTGTTGGAACATGTTTACTTGTTGGGATATCACTATATATCTTATTTAATTAATGCATCTATATACTTGGTAAAGGGTGGAAGGCTCGGCCTTATGCCTGGTGTTTTGTTCCACTCTTGCCGCCCTAGTTTCCGTCATATCGGTGTTATGTTCCCGGATTTTTGCGTCCCTTACGCGGTTGGGCTATAATGGGAACCCCTTGACAGTTCGTCTTAAGTAAAGCTTTGCCAGCAATGCCCAATATTGGTTTTACCATTTGCCACCAAGCCTTTTTTCCCTTGGGAGTCGCGCATCCCGAGGGTCATCGTTATTTTAACCCCCCCGGGCCAGTGCTTGTCTAAGTGTTGGTCCAAACTGTCAGCCGCCGGTGGCTACCAGGGGCAACTCTGGGCTGGCCTACCGGAAGTTTAGACAATCCGGTGTTGCCCTGAGAACGAGATATGTGCAGCTCCCATCAGGATGTCGGCGCATCGGGCGGTGTTGCTGGTTTAGTTTTACCCTATCAAAATGTCTTGTTGTACTGGGATACCGAGTCTGATCGGAATGTCTCGGGTGGAGGTCTATTCCTTCGTTGACCATGAGAGCTTGTCATGGGCTATGTTGGGACACCCCTGCAGGGATTTGAACTTTCGAAAGCCGTGCCCGCGGTTATGGGCAGATGGGAATTTGTTAACGTCTGGTTGTAGAAAACCTGAAGTCGACCTTAATTAAAATGAATCAACAGCGTGTGTAACCGTGATGGTCTCTTTCTGGCGGAGTCCGGGAAGTGAACACGGTTGTTGGAGTTATGCTTGACGTAGGTAGTCCAGGATCACTTCTTGATCATACTTTTATAGACCGTGCTTTGCCTTCTCTTCTCGCTCTCATTTGCGAATAGGTTAGCCACCATATATGCTAGTCGCTTGCTGCAGCTCCACCTCATATCTTTACCTTACCCATAAGCTTAAATAGTCTTGATCGCGAGGGTGCGAGATTGCTGAGTCCCCGTGGCTCACAGATACTTCCAAAACCAGCTTGCAGGTGCCGTTGAGACCGAGAAGATGACGCAACCAAGCTCAGGAGGAGCTCGATGAAGATCTTGTCCTTTGTGTTGTTTCGTTCCAGTTGATCAGTAGTGGGGCCCAGTTGGGGTCGATCGGGGACCTTTGTCGCATTTGGGGTTCTTCTTTTATTTTGGTTCCGTAGTCGGACCATGAGTGTATTTGGTTGATGTAATGCTTTATTCATGTATTTGTGTGAAGTGGCGATTGTAAGACAACTATGTAACCTTTTCCCCTATTGTATTACATGGGTTGTGTGAAGATTACCTCACTTGCGACATATGCCTTCAATGTGATTATGCCTCTAAGTCGTGCCTCGACACGTGGGAGATATAGTCGCATCAAGGGTGTTACACTAGCCGTCGCCTCCTCTCTCTTCCCGCGCGTGTCCTCTCCCCTCCCCTCCCACGCGCCTCCTCTCCTCCCACCCACGTCGCCGCCGCTGCCTCGAACCGCGCCGTCGGCGGCTAGATCCACCGCAAATAGAGCCCCCCTCCCAACGACGACGAGCAGCAGCGGAGGGAGGACGAGGAGCACGACGACGGCGGCGGCGTGGAGCAGAAGCTGAAGGAAATATGCCCTAGAGGCAAAATAAAGTTATTATTTATTTCCTTATATCATGATAAATGTTTATTATTCATGCTAGAATTGTATTAACTAGAAACATAATACATGTATGAATACATAGACAAACAGAGTGTCACTAGTATGCCTCTACTTGACTAGCTCGTTAATCAAAGATGGTTATGTTTCCTAACCATGGACAAAGAGTTGTTATTTGATTAACGGGATCACATTATTAGATGAATGATCTGATCGACATGACCCATTCCATTAGCTTAGCACCCGATCGTTTAGTATGTTGCTATTGCTTTCTTCATGACTTATACATGTTCCTATGACTATGAGATTATGCAACTCCCGTTTGCCGGAGGAACACTTTGGGTGCTACCAACCGTCACAACGTAACTGGGTGATTATAAAGGAGCATTACAGGTGTCTCCAAAGGTAGATGTTGGGTTGGCGTATTTCGAGATTAGGATTTGTCACTCCGATTGTCGGAGAGGTATCTCTGGGCCCTCTCGGTAATGCACATCACCTAAGCCTTGCAAGCATTGCAACTAATGAGTTAGTTGCGAGATGATGTATTACGGAACGAGTAAAGAGACTTGCCGGTAACGAGATTGAACTAGGTATTGGATACCGACGATCGAATCTCAGGCAAGTAACATACCAATGACAAAGGGAACAACGTATGTTGTTATGCGGTCTGACCGATAGAGATCTTCGTAGAATATGTAGGAGCCAATATGGGCATCCAGGTCCCGCTATTGGTTATTGACCGGAGACGTGTCTCGGTCATGTCTACATTGTTCTCGAACCGTAGGGTCCGCACGCTTAAGGTTTCGATGACAGTTATATTATGAGTTTATGAGTTTTGATGTACCGAAGGAGTTCGGAGTCCCGGATGAGATCGGGGACATGACGAGGAGTCTCGAAATGGTCGAGACGTAAATATTGATATATTGGAAGCCTATGTTTGGACATCGGAAGTGTTTCGGGTGAAATCGGGATTTTACCGGAATACCGGGAGGGTTACCGGAACCCCCCGGGAGCCAAATGGGCCTACATGGGCCTTAGTGGAAAGGTGAAAGGGGCTGCCATGGAGGGCTGCGCGCCTCCCCCCTCCCCTAGTCCTATTAGGACTAGGAGAGGTGGCCGGCCACCTCTCTCTCTCTCTTTCCCCCTTGGAGTCCTAGTTGGAATAGGATTGGAGGGGGGAGTCCTACTCCCGGTAGGAGTAGGACTCCTCCTGCGCCTCCCACCTTGGCCGGCCAGCCCCTCCCCTTGGATCCTTTATATACGGGGGCAGGGGGCACCTCTAGACACACAAGTTGATCCTTGAGATCGTTCCTTAGCCGTGTGCGGTGCCCCCTGCCACCAAATTCCACCTCGATCATACCGTTGTAGTGCTTAGGCGAAGCCCTGCGTCGGTGGTACATCAAGATCGTCACCACGCCGTCGTGCTGACGGAACTCTTCCTCGACGCTTTGCTGGATCGGAGCCCGAGGATCGTCATCGAGCTGAACGTGTGCTAAGAACTCGGAGGTGCCGGAGTAACGGTGCTTGGATCGGTCGGATCGGGAAGACGTACGACTACTTCCTCTACGTTGTGTGATCGCTTCCGCAGTCGGTCTGCGTTGGTACGTAGACAACACTCTCCCCTCTTGTTGCCATGCATCACCATGATCTTGCGTGTGCGTAGGAATTTTTTTGAAATTACTACGTTCCCCAACAGTGGCATCAGAGCCTAGGTTTTATGGTTTGATGTTATATGCACGAGTAGAACACAAGTGAGTTGTGGGCGATATAAGTCATATTGCCTACCAGCATGTCATACTTTGGTTCGGCGGTATTGTTGGATGAAGCGGCCCGGACCGACATTACACGTACGCTTACGCGAGACCGGTTTCCCCGACGTGCTTTGCACATAAGTGACTTGCGGGTGACTGTTTCTCCAACTTTAGTTGAACCGAGTGTGGCTACGCCCGGTCCTTGCGAAGGTTAAAACGGAGTCTATTTGACAAACTATCGTTGTGGTTTGGATGCGTAGGTAAGATTGGTTCTTGCTAAGCCCGTAGCAGCCACGTAAAATTTGCAACAACAAAGTAGAGGACGTCTAACTTGTTTTTGCAGGGCATGTTGTGATGTGATATGGTCAAAACGTGATGAGTTATAAGTTGTTGTATAAGATGATCATGTTTTGTTGAAGTTATCAGCAACTGGCAAAATCCTTATGGTTGTCTCTCTATTGCATGAGATGCAAGCGTCCAATAATTGCTTTACTTTATCGCTATGCGATAGCAATAGTTGCAAGAGCAATTATTGGTGAGACGACCACGCGACAACACATTGATATAGATCAAGATGATGGAGATCATGGTGTCATGCCGGTGACGATATAGATCATGACAGTACTTTGGAGATGGAGATCAAAGAAGCAAGATGATGATGGCCATATCATGTCACATATTTTGATTGCATATGATGTTTATCTTTTTATGCATCTTATCTTGCTTTGATTGACGGTAGCATTATAAGATGATCTCTCACTAAATTATCAAGAAGTGTTCTCCCTGAGTATGCACCGTTGCCAAAGTTTGTCGTGCCCAGACACCACGTGATGATCGGGTGTGATAAGCTCTACGTCCATATACAACGGGTGCAAGCCAGTTTTGCACACGCAGAATACTCAGGTTAAACTTGACGAGCCTAGCATATGCAGATATGGCCTCGGAACACGGAGACCGAAAGGTCGAGCGTGAATCATATAGTAGATATGAACAACATAACGATGTTCACCATTGAAAACTACTCCATCTCACATGATGATCGGTTATGGTTTAGTTGATTTGGATCACGTGATCACTTAGAGGATTAGAGGGATGTCTATCTAAGTGGGAGTTCTTAAGTAATATGATTAATTGAACTTTAATTTATCATGAACTTGGTCCTGGTAGTATTAGCATATCTATGTTGAAGATCAATAGCTCGCGTTGTTGCTTTCATATGTTTATTTTTGATAAGTTCCTAGAGAAAATTGTGTTGAAAGATGTTAGTAGCAATGATGCGGATTGGATCCGTGATCTGAGGTTTATCCTCATTGCTGCACAGAAGAATTATGTCCTTGATGCACCGCTAGGTGACAGACCTATTGCAGGAGCAGATGCAGACATTATGAACGTTTGGCTAGCTCAATATGATGACTACTTGATAGTTTAGTGCACCATGCTTAATGGCTTAGAATCGGGACTTCAAAGACGTTTTGAACGTCATGGACCATATGAGATGTTCCAGGAGTTGAAGTTAATATTTCAAGCAAATACCCGAGTTGAGAGATATGAAGTCTCCAACAAGTTCTATAGCTAAAAGATGGAGGAGAATCGCTCAACTAGTGAGCATGTGCTCAGATTGTCTGGGTACTACAATCGCTTGAATCAAGTGGGAGTTAATCTTCCAGATAAGATAGTGATTGACAGAATTCTCTAGTCACCATTGCCAAGTTAGTAGAACTTCGTGATGAACTATAATATGCAAGGGATAACGGAAACTACTCCCGAGCTTTTCATGATGATGAAATCGATGAAGGTAGAAATCAAGAAAAACATCAAGTGTTGATGGTAGACAAGACCACTAGTTTCAAGAAAAGGGCAGAGGGAAGAAGGGGAACTTCAAAAAGAACAGCAAGCAAGTTGCTGCTCAAGTGAAGAAGCCCAAGTCTGGACCTAAGCCTGAGACTAAGTGCTTCTACTACAAAGGTACTGGTCACTAGAAGCGGAACTACCCCAAGTGATTGGCGGATAAGAAGGATGGCAAAGTGAACATAAGTATATTTGATATACATGTTATTGATGTGTACTTTACTAGTGTTTATAGCAAACCCTCAGTATTTGATACTAGTTCAGTTGCTAAGATTAGTAACTCGAAACGGGAGTTGCAGAATAAACAGAGACTAGTTAAGGGTGAAGTGACGATGTGTGTTGGAAGTGGTTCCAAGATTGATATGATCATCATCGCACACTCCCCATAATTTCGGGATTAGTGTTGAACCTAAATAAGTGTTATTTGGTGTTTGCGTTGAGCATGAATATGATTTGATCATGTTTATTGTAATACGGTTATTCATTTAAGTAAGAGAATAAATTGTTGTTCTGTTTACATGAATAAAACCTTATATGGTTACACACCCAATGAAAATAGTTCATTGGATCTCGATCGTAGTGATACACATAATCATAATATTGAAACCAAAAGATGCAAAGTTAATAATGATAGTGCAACTTATTTGTAGCACTGCCGTTTAGGTCATATTGGTGTAAAGCGCATGAAGAAACTCCATGCTGATGGGCTTTTGGAATCACTTGATTATGAATCAGTTAATGCTTGCGAACCATGCCTCATGGGCAAGATGACTAAGACTCTGTTCTTCGGAACAATGGAGCGAGCAACAGATTTGTTGGAAATCATACATACTGATGTATGTGGTCCAATGAATATTGAGGCTCGCGACAGGTATCATTATTTTCTGATCTTCACAGATGATTTGAGCAGATATGAGTATATCTACTTGATGAAACATAAGTCTGAAATATTTGAAAAGTTCAAAGAATTTCAGAGTGAAGTGAAAAATCATCGTAACAAGAAAATAAAGTTTCTATGATATGATCGTAGAGAAGAGTATTTGAGTTACGAGTTTGGCCTTCAATTAAAACAATGTGGAATAGTTTCACAAATTCATGCCACCCGGAACACTACAGCCTAATGGTGTGTCCGAACGTCATAGCCGTACTTTATTAGATATAGTACAAATCTATGATGTCTCTTACCGATCTACCACTATCGTTTTGGGGTTATGCATTAGAGACAGCTGCATTCACGTTAAATAGGGCACCATCTAAATCCGTTGAGACGACACCGTGTGAACTATGGTTTGGCAAGAAACCTAAGCTGCCGTTTCTTAAAGTTTGGAGTTGCGATGCTTATGTGAAAAAGTTTCATCTCGATAAGCTCAAACTCAAATCGGAGAAATATGTCTTCATAGGATACCCAAAAGGAGACTGCTGGGTACACCTTCTATCACAGATCCGAAGGCAAGACATTCGTTGCTAAGAATGGATCATTTCTAGAGAAGGAGTTTCTCTCGAAAGAAGTAAGTGGGAGGAAAGTAGAACTTGACGAGGTAACTGTACCTGCTCCCTTATTGGAAGTAGTACATCACAGAAAATTGTTTCTGCGACGCCTATACCAATTAGTGAGGAAGCTAATGATGATGATCATGAAACTTCAGATCAAGTTACTACCGAATCTCGTAGGTAAACCAGAGTGAGATCCGCACCAGAGTGGTACGGTAATCCTGTTCTGGAGGTCATGTTACTTGACCATGACGAACCTACGAACTATGAGGAAGCGATGATGAGCCCAGATTCCGCGAAATGGTTTGAGGCCATGATATCTGAGATATGATCCATGTATGAGAACAAAGTTTGGACTTTGGTTGACTTGCCCGATGATCGGCAAGCAATTGAGAATAAATGGATCTTCAAGAGGAAGACGGACGCTGATAGTAGTGTTACTATCTACAAAGCTAGAATTGTCGCAAAAGGTTTTCGACAAGTTCAAGGTGTTGACTACGATGAGAGCTTCTCACTCGTATCTATGCTTGAGTCTGCCCGAATCATGTTAGTAATTGCCGCATTTTATGAAATCTGGCAAATGGATAAACAAAACTGCATTCCTTAATGGATTTATTAAAGAAGAGTTGTATATGATGCAACAGAAGGTTTTGTCAATCCGAAAGGTACTAACAAAATGTGCAAGCTCCAGCGATCCATCTATGGACTGGTGCAAGCATCTCGGAGTTGGAATATACGCTTTGATGAGTTGATCAAAGCATATAGTTTTATACAGACTTGCGGTGAAGTCTGTATTTACAAGAAAGTGAGTGGGAGCACTACAACATTTCTGATAAGTATATGTGAATGACATATTGTTGATCGGAAATAATGTAGAATTATTCTGTAAAGCATAAAGGAGTGTTTGAAAGGAGTTGTTCAAAGAAAGACTTCGGTGAAGCTGCTTACATATTGAGCTTCAAGATCTATAGAGATAGATCAAGACGCTTGATAAGTTTTTTCAATGAGTACATACCTTGACAAGATTTTGAAGTAGTTCAAAATGGAGCAGTCAAAGAAAGAGTTCTTGCCTGTATTATAAGGTGTGAAGTTGAGTAAGACTCAAAGCCCGACCACGGCAGAAGATAGAAAGAGAATGAAAGTCATTCCCTATGCCTTGGCCATAGGTTCTATAAAGTATGTCATGCTGTATACCAGATCTATTGTATACCCTGCACTGATTTGGCAAGGGAGTACAATAGTGATCTAGGAGTAGATCACTGGACAGCGGTCAGAATTATCCTTAGTGAAATAAGGATATGTTTCTCGATTATGGACGTGATAAAAAGGTTCGTCGTAAAGGGTTACGCCGATGCAAGTTTTGACACTAATCTAGATGACTCTAAGTCTCGGTCTAGATACATATTGAAAGTGGGAGCAATTAGCTAGAGTAGCTCCATGCAGAGCATTGTTGACATAGAAATTTGCAAAATACATGTGGATCTGAATGTGGCAGACCCGTTGACTAAGATTCTCTCACAAGCAAAACATGATCACACCTTAGTACTCTTTGGGTGTTAATCACATAGCGATGTGAACTAGATTACTGAATCTAGTAAACCCTTTGGGTGTTGGTCACATGGCGATGTGAACTATGGGTGTTAATCACATGATGATGTGAACTATCGATGTTAATCACATGGTGATGTGATCTAGATTATTGACTCTAGTGCAAGTGGGAGACTGAAGGAAATATGCCCTAGAGGCAATAATAAAGTTATTATTTATTTCCTTATATCATAATAAATGTTTATTATTCATGCTAGAATTGTATTAACTAGAAACATAATACATGTGTGAATACATAGACAAACAGAGTGTCACTAGTATGCCTCTACTTGACTAGCTCGTTAATCAAAGATGGTTATGTTTCCTAACCATGGACAAAGAGTTGTTATTTGATTAACGGGATCACATCATTAGATGAATGATCTGATTGACATGACCCATTCCATTAGCTTAGCACCCGATCGTTTAGTATGTTGTTATTGCTTTCTTCATGACTTATACATGTTCCTATGACTCTGAGATTATGCAACTCCCATTTGCCGGAGGAACACTTTGGGTGCTACCAAACGTCACAACGTAACTGGGTGATTATAAAGGAGCATTACAGGTGTCTCCAAAGGTAGATGTTGGGTTGGCGTATTTCGAGATTAGGATTTGTCACTCCGATTGTCGGAGAGGTATCTCTGGGCCCTCTCGGTAATGCACATCACCTAAGCCTTGCAAGCATTGCAACTAATGAGTTAGTTGCGAGATGATGTATTACGGAACGAGTAAAGAGACTTGCCGGTAACGAGATTGAACTAGGTATTGGATACCGACGATCGAATCTCGGGCAAGTAACATACCAATGACAAAGGGAACAACGTATGTTGTTATGCGGTCTGACCGATAAAGATCTTCGTAGAATATGTAGGAGCCAATATGGGCATCCAGGTCCCGCTATTGGTTATTGACCGGAGACGTGTCTCGGTCATGTCTACATTGTTCTCGAACCGTAGGGTCCGCACGATTAAGGTTTCGATGACAGTTATATTATGAGTTTATGAGTTTTGATGTACCGAAGGAGTTCGGAGTCCCGGATGAGATCGGGGACATGACGAGGAGTCTCAAAATGGTCGAGACGTAAATATTGATATATTGGAAGCCTATGTTTGGACATCGGAAGTGTTTCGGGTGAAATCGGGATTTTACCGGAATACCGGGAGGGTTACCGGAACCCCCCGGGAGCCAAATGGGCCTACATGGGCCTTAGTGGAAAGGTGAAAGGGGCTGCCATGGAGGGCTGCGCGCCTCCCCCCTCCCCTAGTCCTATTAGGACTAGGAGAGGTGGCCGGCCACCTCTCTCTCTCTCTTTCCCCCTTGGAGTCCTAGTTGGAATAGGATTGGAGGGGGGAGTCCTACTCCCGGTAGGAGTAGGACTCCTCCTGCGCCTCCCACCTTGGCCGGCCAGCCCCTCCCCTTGGATCCTTTATATACGGGGGCAGGGGGCACCTCTAGACACACAAGTTGATCCTTGAGATCGTTCCTTAGCCGTGTGCGGTGCCCCCTGCCACCAAATTCCACCTCGATCATACCGTTGTAGTGCTTAGGCGAAGCCCTGCGTCGGTGGTACATCAAGATCGTCACCACGCCGTCGTGCTGACGGAACTCTTCCTCGACGCTTTGCTGGATCGGAGCCCGAGGATCGTCATCGAGCTGAACGTGTGCTAAGAACTCGGAGGTGCCGGAGTAACGGTGCTTGGATCGGTCGGATCGGGAAGACGTACGACTACTTCCTCTACGTTGTGTGATCGCTTCCGCAGTCGGTCTGCGTTGGTACGTAGACAACACTCTCCCCTCTCGTTGCCATGCATCACCATGATCTTGCGTGTGCGTAGGAATTTTTTTGAAATTACTACGTTCCCCAACAGCAGCAGCAGGCCGACGAGCAGCAACGGAGGGAGGATGAGGAGCATAACGACGCTCGCCCCGGCCCCCATCCTCGACCTCACGCCGCCCATCGTCTCCTCCCCGCCCCATCGTGGGTCGCCTCCCTCCTCCTCCACATCTGGGCCGGGCAGGAGGATGAGCGCCCTCCCCCGCGTCTGCCTCAACGGGAGAAGGGCTGCTGTCGTCGCTGTTGACGAGGACATCTACTTCCCTGGCGCTTGCCACTGCCTATTGCAAGCCTCTGATTTTTGTCTTTCTTTTCTTGCAGATTCGTCCATTGTCGCCGATGCCTCCTTCTATCTGGCCTTCACGAATCAGTGGTTCAACCCTTCTCCTCCTCCTTATTTTCACTCTTCTATTCTAGGGTTGGATGTATACATGTACGACCATGTGCTTTTTGTACTCTTTTCTTTTTTGTCTTGATTATGGTAAGGGCCAAAAGAATTTGTGCTTGTTTTTAGTGGGGTGTGGACATATGCCTTTTATTCTTGGCTGGACATTGGTAGGAACCCTGGTGGTTTTGTTTCTTTTTGCATGCAGGAAGGCTAGGTTTTTGTAAAGGAGTTGTGGTTTTTTATTCGTTTACTACTCTAGCTAGGTTTCAAGAAAGGGGCTCTTTGGAGCTATCTTATTTTGTTAGTTTGCTGTGCAGGGGAGCATTAGATCTAGAAACATTTCTTTTTTTGAAATATGCCTTTGTTGTTAAGGAGAGATTCAGTCTTGAGGTCACATGTGTGTCAATAAAAGTAACATGTGTGTTTTATCTTACGTCCACACAGGGCTGCCCTTAATCACTGTTGTGCTCCATAGATAGGTATTGGAGGGCGGTGATGGCATGCTTGACACGAAGTTGTTGCAGTATGCATGTATCTTATTATTGGCTCCACCCGCACAATTCACATATAACATGGATTATATATCGGAACCAAAGATTGTGTTTTGACACGATTAAATATAATAAATACTATTGGTGAATTCAGACAACCTGAGAACGCCTTTAGCCTGCTGCAGTTTTCATCTTTTCCATTACTCTCTTCTTCTTAGCTGTTATTCTTGCGCACTTCAATTCTTGCTTTCTTTTTTTTTCTATAAGAAAGCTTTCAATGTATTTATCTTCAATCATGGCAGTACAAACGTACATCATAAATAAATAAATTAAATTTAGATTTTAGACCACCTAGCAACGACTACAAGCACTGAAGCGAGCCGAAGACGCACCACCGTCACCGCCCCTCCTTAACCGGAGTCGGGCAGAACTTTTGTAGTAGATAGTCGAGAAGTCAGCATGCTAAGGTCCCATAGGACCAATGCACCAGAACAACAACAGTCGCCTTGAAGAGTAGCGTAGATCGAAAGAATCCAACCTAAAGAGACACGAACATAGACGAACTACGACTAGAACACCGACAATGCTAGACTCACCACGGGGACGGGAACTAGGCGGGGATAACCTTATTTCATCTTCAGGAAGCCACCGTCGTCTCTTCTTCCTGAGCAAGACACAAACCCTAAGATAACTCGAACCAATATCTAAAAACGGAGTCCTCCTACCGGCAAGGGCCAGGATCCACCGCGGCGCCATGACCCTAAGGCCACCGGAGACGAGACAGATCGGTGGAGGCGCCGACGGGAGGCAGAGGAACCCTAGTATTTTTGGGTGCATGAGGCGGTTGCGTGAGGGCTCTCTTTAATTCTTGCTTTCACACACACACACACACACACACACACACACACACACACACACACACACACGCGCGCGCGCGCGCGCGCACGCACACGCACACGCACACGCGCTTGTAATATTTTCACCTTGGCATCGTTTTTGCTTGAGATCTAAAATAACTTACAGGTGGATTACGATAAACCTCTATAAGGGGCAAATGACTCTTTCCTCATCTCTTCATGGGTTCTACACTGTTACTTCAAAACAAGTACAGCTATACCCTATGCACTCTTTAAGACATAAAGCTATTTTCTGGCATTATTGATGGAGAGTAAGCGTCTTTGGTCTTTGTTTCAAGTTTTGGTTTATTATATACTCCGTACGTGAATAAGTCATTCACGTAGTTTTAGGTGATCGATTTGAGCAATTAAATATGTGTTATATGTCATAAAAAGTATATCACTAGATTTCTACACGGATGTAGTTTCTAAATATATATTTTTTGTCACATATAATACATATTTAGATAGTTAAATCGTCGACTAGAACTACGCGAATGACTTATTCACCGAGACGGAGGTAGTACTAAATTTTTGCAGGTTCTATGTAACCACTATTGAGCTTGAAATATGTATCAACTCACTGCATTGAAGCTCTCGGGATCACCTATACAGGAAATCTTCACATCCTTAAGCCTGAGACCAACGGAGTAACTTATGAAATTAATCCGAGTCTAGTCCCTATGTTGCAGGCAATTTACAAATGGTGGTATAAAAGATCTGTATCAACATATATGTAGCTATTTGATAAGATATGCGAGACATTTAAATTAAAATGGCTTTACTTATGATGAGATGAAACTCGAGCTTTTTTGGTCAGACATTTTGGCCACCAAAGCAAAAAACTTGGCTATTAACTCATACCAGATACCACATGTACTTTTCACACGTGGAAAAAATATCTACTGTATTTTGGACCCACTTTTATCCAAAAAAGAAATCTTATGGAGCGAGGCGCATTATCTGTTATTTGAAACAAAAGCCAGGTGATAGTATTATTAAAGTCTATCAAAGGTAGTATACTCTACTTGATAATTGTCCTCATCATAATTTTACCACCATGGTTGGTATTCCTTTTTTTATGGAGGTTTAGATGATAAGTGTAAGGTAGATGTAGACTTTGCATCTAGAGGAGGTTTTATGCAGTATGCTATTGCATAGGCTTGTGGATTACAAGATAGCATCCATGTTAATCATGAGACTTGGGAATTAGATAAAGGAGGTGATGGAGCGGCAGAACTTGATTATAAGTGTATTATATCCTTCTCGAAAGCAGAAAAGATGAAGAACTGAGCGGGTATTTTCATCTTGACTCTCACATTGTTTTACAGATTATCAAAATTTATAATGAGCAATATTTCTAGTTACCGGAAGAAAGTTGTATTGTGAGTGTCTCAATGGTACTGCGTTTCTCAAAAGAAAATTGCATGACAATAGTTAAGTCACATGTGAGTACTCGATGGGTTAACTTAATTTGACGGCCATGATGTGTTGGATCTGACCCACAGAGTCTTTGTTTTAGAATGACTTTGGTGCGTCTTTGTTAATCAATCTCGAGATATTTTTTGAAATGCCAAAAAATCCAAGAAAAATTCTATGCGTTCTTTGTCGCATCCAAATGGTACATACAAATTTGTAGGCAAAAGATTAAACACTTTGGCCTATGCAAAAATAAGTAAATAAAAACACCAAATGTTATCCTAAATTTATTTTTTTCACCGGCGAAGCACCACTGCTTCGTTTCGTATGAAAATTTTCAAGAATTCTCGCGACACTAACACAAATAACTACAAAAAATTCAGAATTTTTTTGGAAACATCTACTATATTTTTTGTGTTTACTATTCATGCTGGAGCGCGTGCTCCCGGGAGCCAAAACGCTATTCTTGTTTAATTTAGGACTATTTAAAATTCCAATTGAGTTCTTACTTAGTGAATATTGTTTGCAAGATCCAGCAAAATGCGGCATTTATATTAATCCTTAATCTAACTGGCTGGCTGCCAAGTTTGGGTGACCTACACAGTCGGCTCCTCTCCAAAAACATTAGGGTTTCTCTACCTCTCGCCGGACGCCGGTGCTGCAGTCGGCCCGCCTCGTCTCTTGTGGCCTTAGGGGGTGCGGTGGATCCTGGCCCTTGCTGTGGGAGGGCACTGTTTTTAGATGTGTATTCGAGATTTGTTAGGGTTTGTGTCTACTCAAGAAGGCGAAATGGCGGCGGCTAACTGAAGAAGGAATAAGATTCTCCCCACATACCCCTAGTTCTGGTGGTGCATCTTGTATCATCGGTGAGCATGTGAAGGTGTGTCTCTGGCGGATATGTCTTCGATGAATTTGCTCGGATCTGTTCGTTGTTTATCTATGTTTATGTGTTTTCAGTTCGGATCCTTTCGCTCTACGTTACTTTTCATTGACGTTGGTTGTTGTTCTGTTGTGCTGGTTCTATGGGGTCTTACCACGATGACATCATGACTGTCTACTATAATAATTTTTGTCCGGCTCCGGTGAGGAAGGGGCGATGACGACGACACGTCTTCGGCTTGCTTCAGTGCTTGTAGTCATCGCTAGATGGTCTATGGGTCTCGATGCAATTTTTTTCTAATGTTTATTATACTATTATGATTAAAGATGAAAACATAGATTGTTTCCCGAAAGGAAAAACAAGAAGAAAAACAAATGGTCGTCTTGCCTTTGGGACGTGTCAATCCCTGATTTTATTTCTCGTCTGCATGTAAATGAATAGACGATTTATATTACAAATAAAGTCGTATTGTTGTAAAAAAAAGGTGAAAGGAAGGGCGTATTCTCTCTTTATAAGAGCATCTCCCACAGCCGCGGTAAAAAGCACGCGCACGGTAAATCGAGTCTTTTAGGCGCGTGGGACGTTTCGGCGCGCTCCAACGATGGCGGGAAAATCGCGCGCGCGGGAACGGTTTGTGCGCGTGCGGGAAAAGGCGGCAAGTCGCGCACTTTTTTTGCCGCACCGCTTCCGGCGCGCCTATAAAATGCGGCGCGCGCCACACGCCTATTGCACACGCTTCTCTGTCTCTTCCGTTGCCACACGCCCCTCCACCGCTTTCTCGGTTGCTTCCGCTGCCACCCGCGCCACCGTTCCAGCGCCCCGCCACCATGCCACCGCGCCGCCGAGGAGTGTCGGGCTACCGCGGCGTCCGCCAGCGCCCCAATGGCGGGTTCTACTCGGAGATACGGTCCGGCCAACTCTGGCTCGGCCTCGGCACCTTCGAGACGGCGCATGAGGCCGCCCGCGCGTACGACGCGGCGGCGTGGCGCCTAGGCAGGCCGCGCCAGCGGATGAACTTCCACGATATCCACACGCTGCAGTAGGCGCTGGACGTCGCCCCGCCGCCTCGTCTTCGCACGGCACAAGACCGTGCGGAGCACGCTGAGCGGCAGAACCGCCTCCTCGTCGCCCATGAGGACGAGCGGGTCATGGCGGAGTGGCGCCAACAACACCCGGAGGACGTATCCTACGAGCAAGCCTACTGGGCAAGGCGCCGCGCTGAGCGGTTGGACAGGCGTCGGCGGTAGGCCCTGGCGCTATCCCAGTGCGATGTAGTTGAGAATGATGGTGAGACGATCTTTACATCTGATGATGATCGTTGGGAAGACATGTGGCTCGATACCTTGGATTAGACCAGCGAGGATGGCGACGATGACGATGACGACGACGACCGGGAGTAGGCTGTAGCTGCACTAGTAGTTTTTATCTACGTCCTTGCACTATCTAAATAATTTTTATCTATCTATGCTATGGAATTATGTAAAATATCTATGTATCGTTTTTTCTATCTATGAATTTTATTAAAAAAATGTACACACTGTTTAGCGCACGCTGTATTTTAGCGCGGCCATTGAAGCTACGTGCGCGCGCTCAATTTTGACGCGTCTGCTGGAGCCACCGCTGCCGGCCGTGCTAAACCAGGCGAACGGCGCGCGGCAAATGACCTTTTTGCGCGCGGCGCGTTGCGCGGCTGTTGGAGATGCTCTAACATCTATAGGTCACAATACCAATTAATCGGAACCGACCTAGGATCAAGGAACCGTAAACCCCACGAGATTGATCGCTCGATCCGATCATAAGTTCGTTATACGGCCGCCGAAAGTGCGATCGACGTACTTACGCGCAGGATGTCTTTCCCGCAGCGCCGCCGCGGCAGCAAAGACCGGCTGAGCGAACTCCCGGACGGCGTCCTCGGCCACATCCTCTCGTTCCTCCCCACCAAGGAGGCCGCCCGCGCTCGCCAGAAGCTGGCGCCAGAAGTTCGCGCACGTAGACGCCATCTCCTTCGGCGAGTATGACACCCACTACCGCAGCCTCAGCGACGACTACACGTTCCACCTGGAGTCCGTGGAGCACCGAAGCAGGAACGGGGAATTGCTCGACGACATCAATGCGGCACTCCTCTGCCGCCGCCGCTGCTCCGGCGACCGCAATGTCGCGCCGCGCGTCTTCCGCGTCCACTTCGGTTGCTACAACTACTGGGACGAGCCCATGGTGAGCCAATGGCTGTCCCACCTGCTTCGCCGGAGCGGGCCGGAGCTGCCCGCGACTCATCTCCTGCTGCCCGCGCCTCCTAGACCTGACGCTGGAGATGTGCGGGACTTCCCCGATCACCGTCCTCGACAAGTGCCTTCCTAGGCTCGCTCTACGGTGCTGCCACTACCTTCTCAGCATAACCATCGACGCGTCGGGGTTGAGGGAGTTCGAGTACAGGGGTGTGGTGCCCGCAGAGTCACTAGTGACCCTCCACGGCGTGTGCAACATCTTTTCGTGCCACATCGACTTCTGCGGCAAGAAGGTTCGAGATTTGCTCCGGTTCAGAATGTTCCTCGAACAGTTCACGGGCACAAGGCATTTACATCTGGTGTCTATGCATCTCGGTTCAGACATAGAGGGTGAATCCTTCACGGGATTCCCCTCGTTTCCAAACCTTGGGAAGCTTGAGCTGAGAGGATACCTTCATCCAGGCAGCGTCGAGGCGGTGACTAGGGTACTCGAGCAGGCTCCACGCATTGAAATTTTATCTCTCTTCATGAAGCCAAGTAAAGACAACGTATGGGTGCACCCTCGCGAGCTCAGCGATGAACTTGTAGTACCGGATGTGTCGATCACGTGCTTGCGGAAGCGGGTGGGGGAGATCAACCTTGTGCACTACCAGGGCCACGAGGCACAGAGGTGTATGGCCAAGCTGCTGCTCTGCAATGCGCGGGTACTTGAACGAGCGAGGGGGCCGCGAGAGTTGCAGAGGAGACTGAAGAAAGAAATCGGAGAAATGGTGGCGCATAGGTTAGCGGAGACGATTTTCTTGTAAGGTAGCGTCGCATGAATAATTCTGATGCTATTTTAGTTCTAGCAAAATTAGCCTCTCATATTTGTTTGTTCTCGTAAGATGAATTGCTATATTAATACAGTTTTACTATTTTTCAGTCATCTATTTTTAAATTCGTCTCAGGTCGTTTTTGTGTCCGTCCGATCCACGCGAATCTCCGCGCGTCGTACGCCCTTGGTCTCGCGTGAACCGGGTCAATGTGTCGTGGATTTTTTTATTATTGTTGGGCTTTCGGGTTCACGGGTTTTCCGCCCTCAGTCTCGCGTAAGTGTTTTTTGAATTTTCTATTCAGTCGGTGGGGCGAAGGGCGGCGGCCTTTGTCCTAGCCGGGGAGGGGGTTGGAAGGGGTTGGCCGAGGCGGGCGGAGACGGCGGAGGGAAGGGGCCTCCTCGCCGGTGATTAGCGGTTGGTCGGCCAAGCGGAGATGGAGCGTGGCGCTTGATTGCTGGAGGCGTGCGTCACAGAGAGGGCCGTGGGCTAGAGAGGAACTCAGCGGAGCTCCCCGTCGTGCTCGCCGCCAACAAGCACCCATGCTGGGGGAGGTAGTATTTGCCGGCGTTGGTGGGGCGCAAGGTATACTTACGTCTCCCTGTTGTCCTAGGTTTGTCCATTTTTTTGTTTGTTCTATCTGATCTGCCTCTTTCTGTGTTTGATTCAGTTCATCGTCGTGGTCGCCGGGCATAGAGCCATGTCGCAGGGGTTGTTCAATTAGCTGGTTTTTTGGGTAGGAACGTTTTTCGATAGCTTAGTTCACATCTGCGATTTTGAGTGGTTCATGAGAAACGATCCTGAATATTTTGCAGCCACCTATGCGTGTGTGTCAGTCAATCCCCAAATTTCATCGCCAAGTCCGGCTTGTTGTTTTTCTGGATCTAGATCTCCGGTTCAAAGAAGTGTTGAGTGTCAATTTCACCACTAAACAAAACATTCCATTAAGTTGACTACGAAGTGTTGGATGTAGATCTGCGGTTCGGCTTCTCTGCAGTCTTTTAAAAACTGCACATGTGTTGCATGTGTGGAAGTAGGTATTTGAGTTTTTTAGGCATTTGCTGGTGATTTTATTTTTTTGTGGGAGGGTCTATGCAATGTTCAGTAATGGTTCAGGCGGCATTTTCGTCTGCTTTCTGTTGATGTAAGCATGGACGAAGGAATGTTCTGAATCCTATTTTCTTCGGTAGCATCTTCCATGATGAAAACATGTTACATGCGCACAATCTATATTTTCTGTACTTATCATTTTTCAGTTTAGTGAATAAGAGCTAGCTTTTGGTACTAGATTATTCAGTTTTTTTTACCATGTTCCGTACATTATTCAGCTTAAATATTTCCTTCATTATGGAGATGGTTTTGCTTCTCACGCCCGACTTTTGTGAGCAAGCTCACGGTTATTTTTTGGCGTGATTTATTCACGCTAAAACAGACAGATCTGAATTTTTCCTGTTACCTGTTATGTATTGGCTATTATAATTTTTCAGTATGCTTTTTGTAGGTTTAGGCCTTTTTCCTGCATGAACACTGGTTGCTTTTCGGTGTAGGTTTCTTTTTTGCTGTAGTGCAGGTTCATGGGTGTTCATTTTTCAGTAGACAGCGATTTTTCTTTCATTGTAGTGCCTCCAATTAAGGTGTGTTCGAAGTCAATTTTTTCAGGGGTCAGCCTAACAGTAAAAAAACCAGAGAACCCCTAAATTAGTTTCTTTGAACATACGTGAAGAAATCAACATCTACCAGGAGACGGGTCGGCTAGGTTGCGTGCCAGTTGTGAAAGATCGATGTGTCTCAAAGGTGAAAGGGCCTACTTTTTTGTTTAGTTCTTCTGGCAATGGCTATCGTTTAAAATGAATTTCAACTGCCGCAAACTTCACTTCATATTTTTTTTAACTACAGTGCCTGAAAATCACTTATCCAATCAGGGAGGTTAGACAAATTGTCAGGCTATAGTAGGATTCAATAGCTCGACAGTCAAACTGTCACCTCCACTCTGCGCCATATAGTGGTCAGGGTCCCTATTGTCCTGTTGGAATTGCTTCATTCATCTGTTTGCATACCTTGCCCATTACATCTCTTCTTCATCCTGTCATCAGTAACTATTTCGTATATATTTTCAGTCATCTTTCTTCAGTCTTTAGTAATTGTTTATTTCTTCAGATTTCTTTTCTCTGTCTTCAATCCTTCACTTTTCGGTGTTTCTTGAGTCACCTTACTATTCAACCACCTTTTTTGTCTTGTTTATTCAGCCCTCTTTTCTCTCTATCTCTAGTTCTTCAGTTTTCTGTGTCTTTAGAATCTTTGTTTTCAGTGTTTCTGTAGTCTAGTCTTCCGTTTTCAGTACCTTTCTATAATTTTGTTCCAGCAATTGGTGTTTTTGTTCCTCAGTTTGTAAGCTTGCCTTCTCAGTCTTATGTTAGTTTTGGTAATAGTATCAGTCCTCATTTTTATCATATTTAGTTATCATTTGCATCTTTCTTCACTCCTATCTCTCATGAGTCTTGTCTTTTAGTAGATGATTATTTCTGTTTTGAACCTTATGTTCCTGTAAGTCCTAAGTTTTTAGTTTTCGGTTTTCAGTTTTTTGCACTGGTTTTTTTGCTAGATTATTTTCAGTTTTTAGTCATCAGTACTCTAAAGTATCAGTTTTAGTTCTCTTCAACTATATATTAAGTGATTAGTTATTTGGTCGGTGTTTGTTTAGTATCTTAAGTGTCTCATTTTAGTTTTCTTCAGTTATTTGGTCAGTGTTTGTTCTAGTCTATCAGTTTTAAGTTAAGTCATTTATTATTCTAACTAGTTAGTTTCCATTCAGCTTATTATTTTCAGTTTATGATGTTATTCCTGTATTTTCAGCATTCATTTTAAATTTGTTAGACTTGATATGTGTTTATAATTCCTGTAGTTTAAATTAGTTATCTGGTGAGTCTCTGTTCTTAGTTTTTCAGTCATCTTTTTGCTAAAAAAATAGTTTTTTCTCTGCTACACATATGTAACGGGGATGGCGTACCCAATCTGCAGGTCCGACTGCGCTGACCGTCGCTCATCGCGTCTAAATTTTGGGGTTTGGTTGTCTGAGGACTTTGAAAGCTGAGTGGTAACTTAGTTTTGAATATGTTCAATTTATCACTATAGTTCTGTTTCAAAAAAAATTATCACTATAGTCTAGTTCACTGTCATGGTCAGTTATTCATTTATCACTACAGTCTAGTTCTTGTTATGTTTCATTTTTCATTCATCACTCATTTTTACAAGGCTATGATGTGGATATTACCAACACCTCCATGTATGTTTTATGATAGCATGATAGTTGTCCTGTTCAGTTAACATTTCATTTCTTCTTTAGTTTGTGTATGAATTCAGTTTTGTCCTGCTTCAGATACAAACTTAGTCCTTTTAGCTGATAGAATTATATAAACTTTAGCTTTTTCTTAGATTTGTTTTTCTCATTTAGTCATTACTTGTTGCATTCATTTCCTTTTTTAGTCTATCAGTTTTTAGTCAATCAGTCTGAGTCCCTAGTGCTTACTCACTCTGTCATTTTCCAATGAGTCCTGATCATTTTCTTACCTTTATTTTTGTACCTGTAGGTTATATTTCACATCTCCGAGCCAAAGTTGTCCCACACTTACTCAACAAGTTCTCCCACACTAGTGTCATTTTAAGTACTCTCAGGGGTTAGTGTCATTTTTTAGTTATGTTATTAGTTTTAGTGTTAGGTGTCATTTTGTTCAGTTTTGTGTGTTACCACATAGGTAGGTTAGTTAGTATTCACTGTTCAGTCTTAATTTAGTATTCATTGTTTCAGACCTAAGTCCACCATAGCCTACAACCACGAAAAATTTGTTCTGCTTATCTAGACTGTTTTCTTATTTATGAGTATTCAGACCTTCAGCTACTTTAGTCCTTGTTCGATCTTCTCGAATAAAGCCGTCCATCCTAGTTGCTTAGTTTGTCAAGAAATCCCAGGTAGGTTAGCAAGTTTGTTCATACAGTTTTCAGTTTATCTGCAGTTTGTCATCTTACTAATTTGGCCTTCATATTTATTGCTTCACTTCATTTTTTACAGATCAGATGCACACTGGAAATGCAACAAATGGGGCGTCAGTGGTGTTGAATCCCATCACAATAGATACATGCTTTTGACGCTCAAAGATACAACTCATGGAGGAAGATCATTTTTTGTGGGTCTGCGCTAATAAGCCTACTGACACCTGTGTCGCTTCCAGCGGCTGTAGCAGCCAAGGAGTGGTTGTTTTACGAGGGCGGAGTTTAAGAAACAACTTTTCGAAGATCATTGTTGTCGTATGCTATTCTGGCAAGATCTCTGTTTCCATCATTGTTTTTTATTGAAGTTACTGTCAGGTTTTGTATGCGTTTTCATCAGTCTTCAGCACAAGTAGCATCAGTCTTCAGAGTTTTTTCTTCATCCTAATTTTTGACTTTTTTCTACATTTTCCCATAGGGGAACAACAAGATGTTTCTTCTTCAGTCTTTTTTTTGAGGTATCTAATTCTTCCTTACGGCAAATGTATGGCCGAGTTCTTTTTTTTTCAGTTTTTGTTTTGTAGTCTTAGACAGTACATTTTTTCTAGGTAAAATATGTACACAGCAGCAGGATATTTCTCTGAATTCAGTTTTTATTCACAACATGGGAAAATTGTAGTATGGGGAATTTTTTTAGTGTGGGAAAGTATGCAGCTGGGGTTTAGTTAGAGCCAGGGCAGTAAGCTACGGCTCCAACTCGCCCCAATCTGGGTAAGATCGAGGGCTACCCCAGCGTTTTTGTGTGTTAACGGGTTGGCCAGGCGGCCCGATTAGGGGAAAGGAAGGATGACGCGCAAACCATCAGAAGGGCCAAAGAGGCTGGCACATAGTTTTCGACCTGAACCCAGCGAGAAAACAGATGTTTTTTGTTACTAACATTTAGACTGAGTAGTCACTGGCTCACTGCAGACGCGTGTCAACCCTCCATTGGAATAAAAAACAGCCTGAAGCAAATTAAAAAACAGACGTCAGATAATTAGTCACTCCCTATTAATAACACCCGTGATGCAACATGTTGAATTTTTCTCCTTTCCACGTTCGGTGCAGTCTTGGTTTGGTTTGGTACTACTACTACATGGTTTGAATGTTTTAAAACAGACCTGCGTGTTGAAAACATATATATGCTTCTCCGACGGCACCTGAAAGAGTTTGATGTAGCTTGTCACAAAATAATACGGGAAGCGCTGAAACATGAGTGTTGGGTTAAATGGCATATCGTTCTTCTTCTCTTGGCGGACACTAGGCATCACCGGGATGATCCCGCGCCTGGGATCAGTTGGGTCGCCGGCCACTCTCGTCCAGCCAGCCCATCTTATAAGCTGTTGGATGCACCCAAGGCAGCTTGTTCAATTCATTTTGTTCGCGGGTGCTGGTTACAGGACACGTCCATCTCCACGCGCTGGTTAATATCACGTGCAGCGACTCCACAACTCCACAGACCCTAGCTGATCTATGCTCTTCAAGTATCAGCAAGTCATCCATTGCCTCAAAAGAAAAAAGTAAGTCATCGACACAGGCGGCGGAGTGGCTGCTGCATACGAGGGTAGAGTGGTAGCCGTGCTGCAAAGACATTACAATGATGTCGCGAGGGATGGTCCAACTGTTGCGGGTGCAGTTTGAGGGCAGCTCCGAAGCTATGGCATGCTGCGACGAAAGCCCGACCGCTTCAAAGATGTTGCGACGACGTGCTTCGACGACCCGTGGTGGGTGTTTCGACAGCCACGACGATGCTATGACGGCAACCCGGCTGCTTCGATGATGTTGTGATAGCATGCTTCGGCGGCCGCGACAGTTTCTTCGACAACTGCAACCATGCTACGACGGCAACCCCGTTGCTTCGATGATGTTGCGCGGCATGCTTTCGACGGTCACGACGAGTGGTTCAACCGCCATGAGGATGCTACGACTGCAACTCGGCTGCTTCGATGATGTTGTGATGGCATGCTTCGATGGTCGCGACGGCTTCTTCGACAACTGCGGACTGTGGTGATGCTATGATGGTAACCCAGCTACTTGGATGATGTTTAGCTGCATGCTTCGGCGGCCACGATAGGTGCTTCGGCAACCACGACGATGCTACGACTGCAACTCGGCTGCTTCGACGATGTTGCGATGGCATGCTTCAACGGCCGCGATGGCTTCTTCGACAACCGCGCCCATGCTACCACGGCAACCCGGTTGCTTCGATGATGTTGCGCTGCATGCTTCGACGGTCACGGCGAGTGCTTCGACAGCCATGACGATGCTACGACAGCAATCCCGCTGCTTCGATGATGATGTTTGTGATGGCATGCTTCGACAACCGCACCAATGTTGTGATGAACCGCGATGGCGGCGTGCTTGGAACGGTTGCGGCAAGACTACAATGGTGTGCTTCGATGACTGCGGTGATGCTCTGGCGAAGGCTCAATTGCTTCAGCAATGCTGTGACGGCATGCTTCCCGGTCATTGCAGTGCTGCGACGATGGCACGCCTGTTTCAACGATTCTACGGCGACAGACGGGCTACTTCAATGTTGCTGCGATGGTATATATATATGCTTCGACGACCACAACAGTGGCGGAGGCGTCAAGGACGCTATCGTAAGCATTGCTATATCCAAACAATCATGACCCCATGTACTTGCTAGAATGCTAGTATCAAATCCAACAAACACCCACACTCAACGTCAAGAATGTGGTGTTCTCCAATCCTCCTTATGGTTAAGTACTACGAATGAAGTGTAAGTAAAAAACAAGAAATTGTCAAACAGTCACAGCCCACTCAGTTTTCAATAATCCTAGACCTACGAAAGGTTACGAAGGGGCTACGCAACTTTCCTTAACTAATTCTCTGCCCTCCATGATTTTCAGTGGGGTGGGCCCCGCCTCTCCCCAAATTCCAACCATATTCTGCCAACTGGCAAATTACGTAAACGTTTCGTAACACCTTACGTAGATGTAGCATTGCCGCTCAGTTTTAGGCGTCACGATAGATTTGCTTTCTAGTGAGGAACAGAGAGATGCTCTGCGCCAGAGGATGTCTGCGACCGCATGGCGCTGGACACGGCTGATAACGAAAATGATACACCTATGGACGTTCCTCACGGGAAGAATCCTACAGGCGTACGTCTTCTATTGTAATTCATTCATCCCCGCTAAAGTTCAGGATGGGGCCCTCCTTCCCCCAACTGATTGATGGCAGCTTGGTCCGTAGGCTTAAGTCTGTAGAAAATTGTCCATAGCTGTAGCATTGTTGCGGCTGATAAAGCCAAGAATCATCCGACTGTTTTTAATCATTTTCCTTACTCTATCAATAATCTCAAGCTCCAACTTTTTTTTTATGAGACACACTCAAGCTCCAACTTAACTGGGTTAATTGACTTAATAATAATGAAAAAAAGCCTGACTCGTGTAAAGGCCTAGTCCGGCTGTTAAGAAAAAGGTAAAGCCCACACAAATGTATCAAAAAAAAGGTAAAGCCCACGTGCAAACCCACACACCCTCTCCCTGCGTGCACATGAAACACGACATTTTAGCACAAATCTTGACATGATAACCAAACAAGAAAAAACTGTATTTTGTGCATTTTATAAAAAATGAAAACACAAAAACAAGAAATAAATTTGTTGTTTAATAAAAACAAAAAAATAGCAAGAACAATACCGTTAGCAATAAAAACTTTTAAAAAGTAATAAAACAGAATTAAAATAATTTAAGAAAAAATGAAAACACAAATTCAAAAAACAAATTAATGTCGGAAAAAACGCAGATACAAACATTTAAAATGTACTTACTAGTAGAAAATGAAGAGTGAACCAATCTATGGTTGGATGGCTAGGAGGACAGCGGTAGTCTCAGCCCACCAGGGTTCAAGTACTAGACTTGACATGGGTGCTAGCATTATTCTTTGATTTATTACAGTCTTTCGGCAATATTCGTTTAGCGGGAGAAGACGTTTCCGTCGACTGTGAGGCGTTTATGGGGACTTCGTAAAATCTCAAGATGCTATACCGGCTTAATCTACCGAAGGTGCTCATATGGGTAGGATGTGCATGCCCACGTTCATAAATATGAGTGTATGCTCGTGTATGTGAGCTACTTAGATTGTACCTTGTTAAAAAAGTAGAAAGTAAAGAGACCGGAAAAACCAAATAAAAGAGAAAAACAAATAATAAACCAAAAAGCCTAACTGTCCCTCGAGCCACTCCTACCAATCCTACGGCCCATCTACGTACACGCTTCCACCAAGGCTCTTCTCGTGCGTAGCCGTACGGACGCTCCGCCTCGGCGCCTGCACGGTGGAGCCGCCGAAGCTCATCGAGCTACCGTTCCTTGAGACGTTGCACCTAAGCACCATCAGGAGCACCGGCGACAACATCCAACGCCTCATCTCCGGTTGCCCGCGCCTCGTTGATCTCACCCTGGAGAGGTGCGGCCACACAAACGAATATTACAGACACCCTCTTCCTGACAAAAATTTCACCATCACCGTCCTCGACAAGAGCCTCCGAAGACTCTCCCTACGGTGCTGCCACAACCTGGTCCGAGTCAGCATCGACGCCTCGGAGCTGATGACGTTCGAGTACAGGGGCGCCGTGCCGCCAGAGTCGCTCCTGGCCCTGCATGGCACACACAAGATCTCTTCGTGCACCATCGGCTTCTGCGATAGGAAAGTTTACAAGGGGCAGTTGCCCCTCTTCAGAGAGTTCCTCCAGCGGTTTACGAGCACAAGACATCTGCATCTGATGTCTACACATCTCGGCTCAGGCATCGGCAATGAGGTTTTCTCGGGATTTCCCTACTTTCCAAGTCTCGTGCGGCTTGGGCTGACGGGATACCTTGGAGGACGCAGCATCAAGGCGGTGACTAGGTTACTCCAAGTTGCTCCGAGCATTGCGATTCTGTCTCTATTCATGAAACCGAGTCATGAGGGGAGATTCCCTGACGAGCTCAGCAATGAGCCTGGTGCAAGTCTTGGAAGCACGGCTCTGGATGTTTCGATCACGTGCTTGCAGAATCGGGTGAAGCGTATCAACCTAGTGCACTACCAGGGCGACGAGGCACACAGATATGTAGCCAAGTTGTTGCTTTGTAATGCGATGGTTCTTGAACAAGTGTGTGTTGTCTTTCCAAGGGGAGCGCATGAGTTGCAGAGTAGACTAAAGAAGGAAATTGAAGGATGGGTGGCGAATAAATCAGCAAAGACGATTTTCTTGTAAAGATAGGTCTTAAACCAAAGCCGGTGTAAATTTTTGGCCAGGACTTAGCTTTGTGTATCCTCAATTCGATTTGGTGGCTGCTGTAATTAATTTTTTGTTTTTTAAAACCCATAATCACAAGGGAGTATTTTTTTTTGAATTGTTTACCGCATGTGTCACGTGGTCATAATCACAATGAAGATATTAAAGTGGCAAGACAAGTAAGGGTACTTCAATGTTGAAGGGCACACAACCATAGAAAAATGGCAAAAAGGAGAGCTTTTTTTTTGCGCAGGTAGAAGAGTTTTATTCCAAAGATATAGGGTTACAATCACTAGGCAGGAGGTCCCCAACACACGGTGGACCTCGACCCAGCCATACAGCAGTAGTGCTCTCTGTACGACTATACACTAGTGCAGAACCGGGCTTTAGTCCCGGTTCGTAAGCCGGCGAGTCAAAGCGGGGCTACGGCCACACAACGGCGGTTCCAAGGTGACACAGGCGAGGTGAACCAGCGCGACGAGGCCGCAGAGGCGCGGTGGCTGCTCAACGGCAGCGGAGGCAGTGCCACGGTGATGAAGCGGCTCAGAGGAAAAGACAGCTCGACGCGCAGTGACTCATGGCACAGCAGAAGAAACGGTCGATGGGCTGCTCTGCGGCTCATGGCTCGGGGCTGAAACTGCAGCGAAGACAGGCCGAGCGTTGCGGAGGCGAGCAACGAAGGTACCGCGGAGGGCCGGCCCTGAGCGGCGGAGGCGGCGTTTAGTGGCTGACGCGGTTGGGAGGGCCTTGGCAAATCCTTAGACTAGCCATAATGGAGAGTAACATACACTAGTAACATACACATTTCCCTATATTATGTTATTATCTTCACAGTGGGTAGTAACTTAAATGTAGTAACATGCAAAGATTCATTTATTAGGTTATAGACTCATATTGCATTGGGACATGTGATCTTACAGTAACTAGATAAATTACTACAATTATCTCTCTCCTCATTAACTCATTGCCACATAAGCAAATTTGCTGAGTTAGACTTGATGTTACTGTTGAAATTACTCTCACTATGGCTAGTCTTAGCGGAGGGGCGGACCAGCAATACTCTAGTGGCAGGCCAGTTCAGACGGCGGTTTAAAGGCCACGATTTGGCAACACTGCGGCTCTCCTACTGTAATTGAAACACGGACGACCGTTCATCTGGTGAACGGAGTCAAGACCGGCCCGGCACGGATCGATCATGGCAGTAAAGGCGCAGCTGCGTGCTGCTGCAGCTGAGGCGGATTGATAAAGCGGAGGCCGGCGGCTCACATGCATTGATTTGGCGATGCGTCGGCGGCGGAAGGCGACTTGAGGCCGAAACACAGGCGGAGAATGACAGAGACAGACCGGCCTGGTGCTGGTGGCCCGGGGTGCAGCCATGGCCACAGCAGCGGCTTGTTTTAAGGGGTCGACGGCAGCGGTTCAGTAGCAAACACCGATGGAGGTCAGCAGCGCAACAAGGCCGGGTCAACGCTGTATCCACTTCACGTCGTAGTTGTATCCACTTCCGGATCATGAGTAATTTTTCTTCCTTTTTTTTAAAGAGTAAATTACTCATTTGATACATAAACTTGCACTCGATATACAGATTCATACATAAACTTGAAAAATGACCCAAATCAGCCCTACAACTTGTGTTTCGGGTACGTTTAGGTATATTTTCGTCATTGTCACTAATTCTCTGTTAGGCACTACACGCCAACTTGCGCATAAGTAGTAAAAAAGGAAATAGACAAAAAAAAATATATGCCGCCAACATGCTCTAGCCACTGCACCATCTAGAGATATACGTTCTCTATATAGTGTAGCATAATAATGTGTTTGAAGGCAAGATATGCGCTGCATGGGGATTTAAACAAGTTTTTTTTGCTTGATTTCGGGGTTTTTTCGTGAGGGGTAGATTTCGGTACCTTTTCTGAAAATCTCAAAAAAATTGGTATCTCTTCATTCAAAATTTTCACAAGAATTTCGAATTCAATTTTTTTCAGTGATGTATGTTTTAAAATAAATTAAAATTGTACACTAGAGTTTTTGAATTCGAAAAAAGCGAAATCAAGAAATAAAAAATCTTGTTCAAATCCCAATGCAGCATATTTCTTCTATAGAGTATACCTAACGACCATCTCATTAGTTAACAATTATACAAGTTGGTGCATTGGCTAGCGCACTCAGAATTAGAAGCAACATCATGAGTTCGAGTTTGAATTCTACTGACTGCATTATTCTTTTACTGTGTTTCTTTGCGACTTACAGGTGGGACCCACACTTATGTATGGAGTGTGGGCCAGCTGATGTATAGTTTTTAACCGAGATTTAGAGATAATGACGGAAATGTACTTAAATGTACCGGAAGCGCAAATAGAAGGGTCGATTTGTGTCATTTTTCAAATTTATGTATGAATCTGTACGTCGAGTGCAAGTTTATGTATCAAATTTGTAATTAACTCTTTTTTAAACCACCCGTGTCAACCCAAATCGAGAGCTGTTGATTTGGTCCTTCACGTGGGTGCGGGGGTGCAGCTTCAGAGATGTGTCATCGCTATTGTTGCAAGATTCGCTGGATGGCTTCAGGGCGCAGCGGCAACTTTATGTCCACCACGGCGGACTGCCCATATAAAAATTGATCTCCTTCACTGCTTATGCGTTGAACCGGCACTTCGGGAGTAAAGAACTTGTCGGTCTCGGCGCAGCGGCAACTTTATGTCCACCACGGCGGACTGCCCATATAAGAATTGATCTCCTTCGCTGACTTAACTTCTGTCTTAACTGTCAGCCGGTTTAACAATCGACCGGTTTACCGTCTAGGTTAACTGCATGTTTTACTTGTCTGTCTTAACTGTCAGCCGATTTAACAAGCTGATGGTTTACCGTCTGACTTAACACTAATCGGTTTACCACCTGCCTTAACACCAGCCGGTTTACTAAATCCCAGCCGGGTTATAACTCCGGCCGGATCATACCGCGGGGTATATCCCCGACACAGCCTTAATATATTGAAGAGGCACGAGTCGGTCAAGCAAACACTGCGGCGCTTTTTCGAACCCAAACGCCAAGCTACGGGGGAAGTGCTAGCCAAGTTAACCGAGGCCGGATTCATTAGAAAAATAAAACATCCGGACTGGCTAGCGAATTTGGTGATGGTACCAAAGAAGGACCAATCCTGGCACCTGTGCGTCGATTTCAATGTCCTCAACAAGGCATGCCCCAAGGATCCCTTCACCCGCATCGATCAAATCATTGACGTAACCGCAGGACACGACTCACTATATTTTCTTGATGCATATTCCGGATACCATCAAATCAAAATGAAGGAATCCGATCAAGCAGCAACAACATTCATCACCCCATATGGGCCATTCTGATTCAACACCATGCCCTTCGGGCTCAAGAACGCTGGCGCCACATACCAACACATGATTCAAACATGTCTGGAGAAACAGATCGGCAAAATAGTTGAAGCCTATGTGGACGACGTCGTCATCAAAACTAGGCACGTCGAAACACTAGTAGACGATTTACGTCTCACATTCGACAACCTCCGCGTGTATGACATTAGGTCAATCCAGATGAGGGAGTCCTGGATTAGGGGGTGTTCGGGTAGCCGAACTATATCTTCAGCCGGACTCTTGGACTATGAAGATACAAGATTGAAGATTTCGTCTCGTGTCCGGATGGGACTTTCCTTGGCGTGGAAGGCAAGCTTGGCGATACGGATATTCAAGATCTCCTACCATTGTAACCGACTCTATGTAACCCTAACCCTATCCGGTGTCTATATAAACCGGAGGGTTCTAGTCCGTAGGACAACATCATCAACTCCATAGACAACAATCATACCATAGGCTAGCTTCTAGGGTTTAGCCTCCTCGATCTCGTGGTAGATCCACTCTTGTACTACCCATATCTTCAATATTAATCAAGCAGTACGTAGGGTTTTACCTCCATCAAGAGGGCCTGAACCTGGGTAAAACATCGTGTTCCTTGCCTCCTGTTACCATCCGGCCTAGACGTACAGTTCGGGATCCCCTACCCGAAATCCGCCGGTTTTGACACCGACATTGGTGCTTTCATTGAGAGTTCCTCTGTATCATCGCCGTTAGGTCCGATGGCTCCTTTGATCATCAACAACGATGCGGTCCAGGGTGAGACTTTTCTCCCCGGACAGATCTTCGTCTTCGGCGGCTTCGCTCTGCGGGCCAATTCTCTTGGCCACTTGGAGCAGATCGAAAGCTATGCCCCTGGCCATCAAGTCAGGTTTGGAAGCTGAAACTACACGGCTGACATCGCGGAGACTTGATCTTCGACGGATTCGAGCCACGGCTAAGCGTGCCGCACTATCTCGAGGGGCATGATCTAGCTCTGCCTCCGGACAGTGTCCTGGAGGCCGCACACGTTTCGGTTCCGACCCCTAACTCGGAGCCTATTGCGCCAATCGAGGACGAGCGGTTGGACTTCACCTCGGGGGCTGCGATCTCAAAGGCCATCGAGCCAAATGCTAGCCCCGCACTCTGCACGACCCGTGACTCCGAGGATCCGGACTCCTCCTCGGACTCCGAACCCCCCGCGCCCCTGCCAATCGAATCCGATGGGCGCCGATAATGGAGTTCACCGCCGCAGACATCTTCAGCACTCGCCTTTCGGCGTCATCCTGAATTCTCTTAAGTCTCTCTCTTTATCAGGAGAGCCCTGGCCGGATTAAGGTCTGCGAGGATGGGATACGGACGATGAAGAAATTCAAAGCCCACCCACCACCCACTTGGTAGCCACTGTCGACAATTTAAACGACGTGCTCAACTTTGACTCCGGAGACATCGACAACATGGATGACGATGCAGGAGATACGGACGAACCAACGCCCATAGGGCATTGGACAGCCACCTCATTGTTGGGGAACGTAGTAATTTCAAAATTTTCCTACGCACACGCAAGATCATGGTGATGCACAGCAACGAGAGGGGAGAGTGTTGTCTACGTACCAACGCAGACCGACTGCGGAAGCGATCACACAACGTAGAGGAAGTAGTCGTACGTCTTCTTCCCGATCCGACCGATCCAAGCACCGTTACTCCGGCACCTCCGAGTTCTTGGCACATGTTCAGCTCGATGACGTTCCTCGGGCTCCGATCCAGCAAAGCGTCGAGGAAGAGTTCCGTCAGCACGACGGCGTGGTGACGATCTTGATGTACTACCGACGCAGGGCTTCGCCTAAGCACTGTAACGGTATGATCGAGGTGGAATTTGGTGGCAGGGGGCACCGCACACGGCTAAGGAACGATCTCAAGGATCAACTTGTGTGTCTTGGGGTGTCCCCTGCCCCCGTATTTATATGTTGGAGGAGGGGGGGCTGGCCGGCCAAGAGGGGGAGGCGCAGGGGAGTCCTACTCCCACCGGGAGTAGGACTCCTCCCCCCCAATCCTAATCCAATTAGGACTCCCGGGGGGGGGGGGGGGGGGAAGAGAGAGAAGGGGGGCCGGCCCCTTATCCTATTCCTAATAGGATTTGGGGAAGGGGGGCGCCGGCCAGCTTGGGCCTTTTCCCTTTTTCTCTTTTTCCACTAAGGCCCAACAGGCCCATTTGTCTCCCGGGGGGTTCCGGTAACCCTCCCGGTATTCCGGTAAAATCCCGATTTCACCCGGAACACTTCCGGTGTCCAAACATAGGCTTCCAATATATCAATCTTTACGTCTCGACCATTTCGAGACTCCTCGTCATGTCCGTGATCTCATCCGGGACTCCGAACAACCTTCGGTACATCAAAATGCATAAACTCATAATAACTGTCATCGTAACGTTAAGCGTGCGGACCCTACGGTTCGAGAACAATGTAGACATGACCGAGACACGTCTCCGGTCAATAACCAATAGCGGGACCTGGATGCCCATATTGGCTCCTACATATTCTACGAAGATCTTTATCGGTCAGACCGCATAACAACATACGTTGTTCCCTTTGTCATCGGTATGTTACTTGCCCGAGATTCGATCGTCGGTATCCAATACCTAGTTCAATCTCGTTACTGGCAAGTCTCTTTACTCGTTCCGTAATACATCATCTCACAACTAACATATTAGTTGCAGTGCTTGCAAGGCTTATGTGATGTGTATTACCGAGAGGGCCCAGAGATACCTCTCCGACAATCGGAGTGACAAATCCTAATCTCGAAATACGCCAACCCAACATCTACCATTGGAGACACCTGTAATACTCCTTTATAATCACCCAGTTACGTTGTGACGTTTGGTAGTACCCAAAGTGTTCCTCCGGTAAACGGGAGTTGCATAATCTCATAGTTATAGGAATATGTATAAGTCATGAAGAAAGCAATAGCAACATACTAAACGATCGGGTGCTAAGCTAATGGAATGGGTCATGTCAATCAGATCATTCTACTAATGATGTGACCTCATTAATCAAATAACAACTCTTTGTTCATGGTTAGGAAACATAACCATCTTTGATTAACGAGCTAGTCTAGTAGAGGCATACTAGTGACACTCTGTTGGTCTATGTATTCACACATGTATTATGTTTCCGGTTAATACAATTCTAGCATGAATAATAAACATTTATCATGATATAAGGAAATAAATAATAACTTTATTATTGCCTCTAGGGCATATTTCCTTCAGTCTCCCACTTGCACTAGAGTCAATAATCTAGATTACACAGTAATGATTCTAACACCCATGGAGCCTTGGTGCTGATCATGTTTTGCTCGTGGAAGAGGCTTAGTCAACGGGTCTGCAACATTCAGATCCGTATGTATCTTGCAAATCTCTATGTCTCCCACCTGGACTAAATCCCGGATGGAGTTGAAGCGTCTCTTGATGTGTTTGGTTCTTTTGTGAAATCTGGATTCCTTTGCCAAGGCAATTGCACCAGTATTGTCACAGAAGATTTTCATTGGACCCGATGCACTAGGTATGACACCTAGATCGGATATGAACTCCTTCATCCAGACTCCTTCGTTTGCTGCTTCCGAAGCAGCAATGTACTCCGCTTCACATGTAGATCCCGCTACGACGCTTTGTTTAGAACTGCACCAACTGACAGCTCCACCGTTTAAAGTAAACACGTATCCGGTTTGCGATTTAGAATCGTCCGGATCAGTGTCAAAGCTTGCATCAACGTAACCTCTTACGGTGAGCTCTTTGTCACCTCCATATACGAGAAACATATCCTTAGTCCTTTTCAGGTATTTCAGGATGTTCTTGACCGCTGTCCAGTGATCCACTCCTGGATTACTTTGGTACCTCCCTGCTAAACTTATAGCAAGGCACACATCAGGTCTGGTACACAGCATTGCATACATGATAGAGCCTATGGCTGAAGCATAGGGAACATCTTTCATTTTCTCTCTATCTTCTGCAGTGGTCGGGCATTGAGTCTGACTCAACTTCACACCTTGTAATACAGGCAAGAACCCTTTCTTTGCTTGATCCATTTTGAACTTATTCAAAATCTTGTCAAGGTATGTGCTTTGTGAAAGTCCAATTAAGCGTTTTGATCTATCTCTATAGATTTTTATGCCTAATATGTAAGCAGCTTCCCCAAGGTCTTTCATCGAAAAACTTTTATTCAAGTATCCCTTTATGCTATCCAGAAATTCTATATCATTTCCAATGAGTAATATGTCATCCACATATAATATCAGAAATGCTACAGAGCTCTCACTCACTTTCTTGTAAATACAGGCTTCTCCAAAAGTTTGTATAAACCCAAATGCTTTGATCACACTATCAAAGCGTTTATTCCAACTCCGAAATGCTTGCACCAGTCCATAAATGGATCGCTGGAGTTTGCACACTTTGTTAGCTCCTTTTGGATCGACAAAACCTTCGGGTTGCATCATATACAACTCTTCTTCCAGAAATCCATTCAGGAATGCGGTTTTTACATCCATTTGCCAAATTTCATAATCATAAAATGCGGCAATTGCTAACATGATTCTGACAGACTTAAGCATCGCTACGGGTGAGAAAGTCTCATCGTAGTCAACTCCTTGAACTTGTCGAAAACCTTTTGCGACAAGTCGAGCTTTGTAGATAGTAACATTACCATCAGCGTCAGTCCTTTTCTTAAAGATCCATTTATTCTCAATTGCTTGCCGATCATCGGGCAAGTTAACCAAAGTCCATACTTTGTTCTCATACATGGATCCCATCTCAGATTTCATGGCTTCAAGCCACTTTGCGGAATCTGGGCTCACCATCGCTTCTTCATAGTTCGTAGGTTCATCATGATCTAGTAGCATGACTTCCAGAACAGGATTACCGTACCACTCTGGTGCGGATCTTACTCTGGTTGATCTATGAGGTACAGTAGTATCTTGATCTAAAGTTTCATGATCATCATCATTAACTTCCTCTCTTATTGGTGTAGTTCTCACAGAAACAGTTTTCTGTGATGTACTATTTCCCAATAACGGAGTAGGTATAGTTACTTCGTCAAGTTCTACTTTCCTCCCACTCACTTCTTTCGAGAGAAACTCCTTCTCAAGAAAGTTTCCGAATTTAGCAACAAAAGTCTTGCCTTCGGATCTGTGATAGAAGGTGTATCCAACAGTTTCCTTTGGATATCCTATGAAGACACACTTCTCCGATTTGGGTTCGAGCTTATCAGGTTGAAGTTTTTTCACATAAGCATCGCAGCCCCAAACTTTAAGAAACGACAACTTTGGTTTCTTGCCAAACCATAGTTCAAAAGGCGTCGTCTCAACGGATTTAGATGGTGCCCTATTTAACGTGAATGCGGCCGTCTAAAGCATAACCCCAAAATGATAGCGGTAAATCAGTAAGAGACATCATAGATCGCACCATATCTAGTAAAGTACGATTACGACGTTCGGACACACCATTGCGTTGTGGTGTTCCGGGTGGCGTGAGTTGCGAAACTATTCCACAATTTTTCAAATGTACACCAAACTCGTAACTCAAATATTCTCCTCCACGATCAGATCGTAGAAACTTTATTTTCTTGTTACGATGATTTTCAACTTCACTCTGAAATTCCTTGAACTTTTCAAATGTTTCAGACTTATGTTTCATTAAGTAGATATACCCATATCTGCTTAAATCATCTGTGAAGGTGAGAAAATAACGATATCCGCCACGAGCCTCAATATTCATCGGACCACATACATCGGTATGTATGATTTCTAATAAATCTGTTGCTCTCTCCATAGTACCGGAGAACGGTGTTTTAGTCATCTTGCCCATGAGGCACGGTTCGCAAGTACCAAGTGATTCATAATCAAGTGGTTCCAAAAGCCCATCAGTATGGAGTTTCTTCATGCGCTTTACACCGATATGACCTAAACGGCAGTGCCACAAATAAGTTGCACTATCATTATCAACTCTGCATCTTTTGGTTTCAACATTATGAATATGTGTATTACTACTATCGAGATTCAATAAGAATAGACCACTTTTCAAGGGTGCATGACCATAAAAGATATTACTCATATAAATAGAACAACCATTATTCTCTGATTTAAATGAATAACCGTCTCGCATCAAACAAGATCCAGATATAATGTTCATGCTCAACGCTGGCACCAAATAACAATTATTTAGGTCTAATATTAATCCCGAAGGTAGATGTAGAGGTAGCGTGCCGACCGCGATCACATCGACTTTGGAACCGTTTCCCACGCGCATCGTCACCTCGTCCTTTGCTAGTGTCCGCTTATTCTGTAGTCCCTGTTTCGAGTTGCAAATATTAGCAACAGAACCAGTATCAAATACCCAGGTGCTACTGCGAGCATTAGTAAGGTACACATCAATAACATGTATATCACATATACCTTTGTTCACTTTGCCATCCTTCTTATCCGCCAAATACTTGGGGCAGTTCCGCTTCCAGTGACCAGTCTGCTTGCAGTAGAAGCACTCAGTTTCAGGCTTAGGTCCAGACTTGGGTTTCTTCTCTTGAGCAGCAACTTGCTTGCCGTTCTTTTTGAAGTTCCCTTTCTTCTTCCCTTTGCCCTTTTTCTTGAAACTAGTGGTTTTGTTAACCATCAACACTTGATGCTCCTTTTTGATTTCTACCTCCGCAGCTTTCAGCATCGCGAAGAGCTCAGGAATAGTCTTGTTCATCCCTTGCATATTATAGTTCATCACAAAGCTCTTGTAGCTTGGTGGCAGTGATTGGAGAATTCTGTCAATGACGCAATCATCCGGAAGTGTAACTCCCAATTGAATCAAGTGATTATTATACCCAGACATTTTGAGTATATGCTCACTAACAGAACTGTTCTCCTCCATCTTGCAGCTATAGAACTTATTGGAGACTTCATATCTCTCAATCCGGGCATTTGCTTGAAATATTAACTTCAACTCCTGGAACATCTCATATGCTCCATGACGTTCAAAACGTCGTTGAAGTCCCGGTTCTAAGCCGTAAAGCATGGCACACTGAACTATTGAGTAGTCATCAGCTTTGCTCTGCCAGACGTTCATAACTTCTGGCGTTGCTCTTGCAGCAGGCCTGGCACTCAGCGGTGCTTCCAGGACGTAATTCTTCTGTGCAGCAATGAGGATAATCCTCAGGTTACGGACCCAGTCCGTGTAATTGCTACCATCATCTTTCAACTTAGCTTTCTCAAGGAACGCATTAAAATTCAACGGAACAACAGCACGAGCCATCTATCTACAATCAACATAAACAAGCAAGATACTATCAGGTACTAAGTTCATGATAATTTTAAGTTCAGTTAATTTACTTAAGAACTCCCACTTAGATAGACATCCCTCTAATCCTCTAAGTGATCACGTGATCCAAATCAACTAAACCATAACCGATCATCACGTGAGATGGAGTAGTTTTCAATGGTGAACATCAATATGTTGATCATATCTACTATATGATTCACGCTCGACCTTTCGGTCTCCGTGTTCCGAGGTCATATCTTATATGCATAGCTCGTCAAGTATAACCTGAGTATTCTGCGTGTGCAACTGTTTTGCACCCGTTGTATTTGAACGTAGAGCCTATCACACCCGATCATCACGTGGTGTCTCAGCACGAAGAACTTTTGCAACGGTGCATACTCAGGGAGAACACTTCTTGATAATTTAGTGAGAGATCATCTTATAATGCTACCGTCAATCAAAGCAAGATAAGATGCATAAAAGGATAAACATCACATGCAATCAATATAAGTGATATGATATGGCCATCATCATCTTGCGCTTTGTGATCTCCATCTCCGAAGCACCGTCATGATCACCATCGTCACCGGCGCGACACCTTGATCTCCATCGTAGCATCGTTGTCGTCTCGCCAATCTTTATGCTTTCATGACTATCACTACCGCTTAGTAATAAAGTAAAGCATTACATCGCGATTTGTATTGCATACAATAAAGCGACAACCATATGGCTCCTGCCAGTTGCCGATAACTCGGTTACAAAACATGATCATCTCATACAATAAAATCAGCATCATGCCTTGACCATATCACATCACATCATGCCCTGCAAAAACAAGTTAGACGTCCTCTACTTTGTTGTTGCAATTTTTACGTGGCTGCTACGGGCTTAAGTAAGAACTCATCTCACCTACGCATCAAAACCACAACGATAGTTCGTCAAATAGACTCCGTTTTAACCTTCTCAAGGACCGGGCGTAGTCACACTTGGTTCAACTAAAGTTGGAGAGACAGTCTTCCGCAAGCCATCTGTGTGCAAAGCACGTCGAGGGAACCGGTCTCGCGTAAGAGTACGCGTAAGGTTGGTCCGGATCGTCTCGTCCAACAATACCGCCGAACCAAAGTATGACATGCTGGTAGGCAGTATGACTTGTATCGCCCACAACTCACTTGTGTTCTACTCGTGCATATAACATCAAACCATAAAACCTGGCTCGGATGCCACTGTTGGGGAACGTAGTAATTTCAAAATTTTCCTACGCACACGCAAGATCATGGTGATGCACAGCAACGAGAGGGGAGAGTGTTGTCTACGTACCAACGCAGACCGACTGCGGAAGCGATCACACAACGTAGAGGAAGTAGTCGTACGTCTTCTTCCCGATCCGACCGATCCAAGCACCGTTACTCCGGCACCTCCGAGTTCTTGGCACACGTTCAGCTCGATGACGTTCCTCGGGCTCCGATCCAGCAAAGCGTCGAGGAAGAGTTCCGTCAGCACGACGGCGTGGTGACGATCTTGATGTACTACCGACGCAGGGCTTCGCCTAAGCACTGTAACGGTATGATCGAGGTGGAATTTGGTGGCAGGGGGCACCGCACACGGCTAAGGAACGATCTCAAGGATCAACTTGTGTGTCTTGGGGTGTCCCCTGCCCCCGTATTTATATGTTGGAGGAGGGGGGGCTGGCCGGCCAAGAGGGGGAGGCGCAGGGGAGTCCTACTCCCACCGGGAGTAGGACTCCTCCCCCCCAATCCTAATCCAATTAGGACTCCCGGGGGGGGGGGGGGGAAGAGAGAGAAGGGGGGCCGGCCCCTTATCCTATTCCTAATAGGATTTGGGGAAGGGGGGCGCCGGCCAGCTTGGGCCTTTTCCCTTTTTCTCTTTTTCCACTAAGGCCCAACAGGCCCATTTGTCTCCCGGGGGGTTCCGGTAACCCTCCCGGTATTCCGGTAAAATCCCGATTTCACCCGGAACACTTCCGGTGTCCAAACATAGGCTTCCAATATATCAATCTTTACGTCTCGACCATTTCGAGACTCCTCGTCATGTCCGTGATCTCATCCGGGACTCCGAACAACCTTCGGTACATCAAAATGCATAAACTCATAATAACTGTCATCGTAACGTTAAGCGTGCGGACCCTACGGTTCGAGAACAATGTAGACATGACCGAGACACGTCTCCGGTCAATAACCAATAGCGGGACCTGGATGCCCATATTGGCTCCTACATATTCTACGAAGATCTTTATCGGTCAGACCGCATAACAACATACGTTGTTCCCTTTGTCATCGGTATGTTACTTGCCCGAGATTCGATCGTCGGTATCCAATACCTAGTTCAATCTCGTTACTGGCAAGTCTCTTTACTCGTTCCGTAATACATCATCTCACAACTAACATATTAGTTGCAGTGCTTGCAAGGCTTATGTGATGTGTATTACCGAGAGGGCCCAGAGATACCTCTCCGACAATCGGAGTGACAAATCCTAATCTCGAAATACGCCAACCCAACATCTACCATTGGAGACACCTGTAATACTCCTTTATAATCACCCAGTTACGTTGTGACGTTTGGTAGTACCCAAAGTGTTCCTCCGGTAAACGGGAGTTGCATAATCTCATAGTTATAGGAACATGTATAAGTCATGAAGAAAGCAATAGCAACATACTAAACGATCGGGTGCTAAGCTAATGGAATGGGTCATGTCAATCAGATCATTCTACTAATGATGTGACCTCGTTAATCAAATAACAACTCTTTGTTCATGGTTAGGAAACATAACCATCTTTGATTAACGAGCTAGTCTAGTAGAGGCATACTAGTGACACTCTGTTGGTCTATGTATTCACACATGTATTATGTTTCCGGTTAATACAATTCTAGCATGAATAATAAACATTTATCATGATATAAGGAAATAAATAATAACTTTATTATTGCCTCTAGGGCATATTTCCTTCACTCATCTCACGATGTGTACATGGTGGATACCCCTAAAGGAAGCGACAACGAGGAAAAAGGGGAAGGAACGGGAGATAGACCCCTCGAAAAGCAATCAAAGCGTCGGCGTAAACGCCGACCCAAGCCCCGCCTCGATAAAAACCCAGCCATAGAGGAGGACGAGGAGGCCTTAGAGCAACCGTCCGAACATGGCAACGCGGACGGAGAAACCGAACATCCCTCCTCTGGCGAAAATGGCATTCCAGACGACCTCACGCCGGATAAACCTATGTAGCAGAAGAATCTCCACGAGAGGCTCGTCGCAACTGCACGCAGCCTAAAAAAGCAGAAGCGAAAGCTAAAAACAGCGGAAGATGCACTCCGGATTAGATGGAGCAAAGTAATCAATACCATAGATAAATACGGCGACAGTCGCCACACTAAAAGCTATCCGAAAAGAAAGCTACTGCCTGAATTCGATGAAGAGGCCCTAGAGCCCTCGCATTCAAAAAATGAGAAAGCCACACGGTCGGATAGACGACCCCATAAAGCGGCAAGCGGCGCCGCACTCAAATCGGCATGCGACCCACTTAAGGATTCGCATCACGAGCCAGTCAGGTCCATTTATGGGCCAAGAAAGCAAGCTCTTGTAAGCAATGCTATGAAGCCATCATCAGAATCCGGCACACCCAAATACAGGGGCGCCGCACACCCTCTATGTTTCACCGATGAGGTCCTGGACCATGAATTTTCAAAGGGATTCAAACCCGTAAACATAGAGGCATACGATGGAACAACAGACCCTGGAGTCTGGATAGAGGATTATATCCTCCACATACACATGGC
Organism: Triticum monococcum; assembly: GCA_034509565.1. NCBI lineage: Eukaryota > Viridiplantae > Streptophyta > Magnoliopsida > Poales > Poaceae > Triticum > Triticum monococcum. Next base: position 37,644,324 of record CM067842.1, read on the forward strand.
TAGAGGAGATGATCTCCACGCCATAAAATATTTACCCCTTAAGCTTAAAGGGCCAGCCCGGCATTGGCTTAAAAGCCTTCCCGAAAACACAATTGAAAGCTGGGAAGAGCTTGAGGATGCTTTCCGAGCAAACTTTTAAGGGACCTATGTCCGCCCTCCGGATGCAGACGATCTTAGTCACATAACTCAACAACCCGGAGAATCAGCTCGGCAGTTCTGGAATAGATTCCTCACTAAAAAGAATCAGATAGTCGACTATCCGGACGCCGAAGCCTTAGCAGCTTTCAGGCATAACGTCCGAGACGAATGGCTCGCCAGACACCTCGGCCAAGAAAAGCCATGAACAATGGCCGCACTAACAAACCTCATGACCCGCTTTTGTGCAGGGGAGGACAGCTGGTTGGCAAGGTGCAGCCCCAACGACCCAAGTACATCCGAAACTAGGGATGGAAACAGAAAACCGCGACGCAACAAGGACCGTCGCCGGACTAAGGACAAAAGTCCGAAGAGCACGACAGTCAATGCCGGATTCAAAGGCTCACGACAAAATCAGGCAAAATCGCCTCCCCAGGATAACAGGGACGATCCATCCAACCTAAATAAAATCCTAGACAGGATATGTCAGATACTCCCGGGAAGCCTGCTAACCATACCCACAGAGACTGTTGGGTTTTCAAACAATCCGGCAGACTCAATGCCGAACACAAGGGGCTCGACACACCAAGCGAAGACGAGGACGAACCCCAAAAGCAAAGTACCAGGAAACAAAAGAACTTCCCACAAGAAGTAAAAACAGTGAACTCACTTCACATAACAAAACGTGTGGCGCCCATAAAGGTATGCACCACACGGCCCATCCCCAAAGGGTCCGGCCACTGGTTGTCAAAACCGATCATCTTCGATCAGCTAGATTATTCTAGAAATATCAAGAATGCAGGCTGGACTGCCTTGATACTCGATCCAATAATTGGCGGACTCCAGTTTTCAAATGTCCTTATGGACGGCGACAATGGACTAAACCTGATATATCAGGATACAATCCAGCACATGGGGATAAACCCAGCAAGAATCCGCCGGAGCAAAACCTCCTTTCAAGGGGTAATACCTGATCCGGACACCCGTTGTATGGGTTTTCTCTGGCTCGAAGTCATATTCGGCTCTGCCGATAACTTCCGCCACGAAAAGCTGACCTTCCATATCGTCCCGTTCTCAAGTCGCTATCAAGCGCTACTGGGACGCGAAGCTTTCGCTCGCTTTAACGCAATACCGCATTATGCATCTCTTATGCTTAAGATGTCCGGTCCACGAGGCATCATCTCTTTGAAGGGGAAGCACTAAAAGTGCGCCTCCCCAAGCGGAGGACTGTGCGGCCGCTTTGACAGCCCCACAGCAAAATGGCCTCACCGGCCAGAAAACTTTGAAATAGGTCATTAAAGACCACGAATGCGGATAGACGAGTTCGGCACAAAATCATCATTGATGCAGGCTTAGTGGCCATATACCCCCGCACTTGGGGCTCCATGCATATACAATAAGAGACAATAAAGCTCAATTTTATATATTTTACTGTACACCTTGTTTATTTTAAACTTTTTCGGCACGACCCGTTTTCAACTCAGTTCCTCTCTTTTACAGATGAACGTCGTGCGGCGCCCGTCCATGATACGGCACAACGGAGACACAGGCGCAGACGTGCAGTAGGGACCCGCCCTAAAGGATTCTTTTTAGATTAAGACCCTGCGTAAACCTTTTTTACTGTCTCTTGTTGCTACGCATCCCCTGGTTTTTTCTGATATAACCAATGAGGAGGCTGGCGTCTTGGCATGTGGCCACGTCAGAATTTTCGCACGTACCTGGACACTAGGGGCTTTTTTAATAGAGTGTTGTTTCGCCCGCACTCATAAAGACCGAATACCTTAGGGAGTGTTCGGCGTCGCGAGTTTTGGCATTATATGCATCAGCTCCGAATCATGTCTTTGGTCAAATGTTGGGTTGCCCGGCTCCTGAGTTCGGCTACCTTACGTTCCGCTCTATCGGCTAAGGTAGCACCAGGAGAACTACTGCGATTGTGCCCCGGTTCGGCTGGGCGAGCACCTCAATAGAGAAAGCCGAAAACTGACTGTCATGATGTAGCGTGAGACTGGTCAGCCACTCGATGACCTATCGGAATCTATCAGATTCCTCCGTTTTAACGAAGGGCCGTTTCCCGGTCAGGCACATACGCGCCCCGAACTCGGATGAGCGCAGTCGCCACCAAGGAGCTACCTAAATAGTCTCACTGTCAAGCTCCTATGGCTAAGTGAAAGTGTTAAAGCATTATAGTCCGGTTGCCTGGCCCGCTGCGCTATCACCTCCTTTGTAGGACCAAGACGTTGGGTTAAGTGTGAAAATGCGTCTTCTGCGAGCACCCCCGCACTATGTGCGTGGGGGCTGAAGCCAATGACTGCCATCTTTCAGATTTTATATATATACTAGATCACTGATGGCGCGCGTTGCTGCGCCCGTCTATTTTGTCTCTTCGTTATTAAGGATATAAAGTAATTTGTATATATTTGTTGGGAGTGCTTTGAAGTATCGTACTTTGTTGTAGCTTGTGCTTGTCTGCTTCATTTAAAAAAATATTGCAATGAAGAAGAATCTGATACGTTACCAAGATAGTAGTTTGTTGAACTTTTCTCTTTCTTTCTCATTAGATCAAATATACTTGGTTTGAGCTTGGCTTTCAATTGTATGTGCTTTGAATTAGGACGGTCGATACATGTGTTTGTGGCATATCGTGGCCTCTTTTGGCTCACGGTGTCTTCAAAGTGTAGTGTTTTAAATCGGGACAAGTACTGAAAGATCTAAAAAACAGCAAGTGCAAATACAAATTTGCCTTCAAGTAATTATTACAAAATACATGAAAATGTGAATAAATAAGTATATCAAATGAGTTGTCCATGGTAATCTAGAATGACATCGCTAATAGAAAGAAAAGAGAATTTATTAGTGGCACTACTTTATTGCCTTACAAAACTATTCAGCCTAACAATCCTATAAAGCATCTTGCATAATGGCTTTTACAGGTTTCACATAATGTATTTCGTACAAAGAAGAGAAGAACAAGAAAATAACCAATACATGGTACATGGTCGAAAGCGTTTAGTGTGCCTTGTGAAGAAATTGCTAGGACAATTCTTTTAACCCTGTAAGAGTGAAAGCAGAACCAAGAATAATTCAAAAATCAAAGTTATGATTTATTCACTTCATTTTATATGTGATGTGCTATTTCAATATGTATATTCAATTGACATTTACTTCTCTGTTAACAAACAAATGCATACCTCTGACTGACATTTTTTGCCACCAGAGTATAAGATGAAACATAATTATCATATGTTACTAACAGAAAGAGAGGCCACTTGCAACTGATTACAAAGTTAAGTTGCTTCAATATATTATATATTGGTAATTTATAGAACTGTACCTCAACATGAAAGTTAGTACATGAGCCAACTCAACCTAAAGGCTTAGTCCAAATCATTATAATTTTTTAGATCTCGTTCTAAGAATTATACTTAGGAACTCTTCAGCTTGAACATAACCTCGTCATTATTTGGCTAGTAGGACAAATGGGCAGTCGTCATTTGATATTGTTTAAACAGGACCTCTTGCTATTATCAATTGATACATTCATCCTGTGTAAATGCATCATAAGGAAAATAACTTGGCACAATAATTACAGCCATTAAGCTCATTATGTATATACTATTGGATTAACATTTGGTTCACCCCCTTCCTAAAACTCTTTAGATTCGTAACTGAATGTTTGGAGCATTGGTCTCCCTTTCCAAGTGTTTTGGCAGCTCCAACTCCTTGCACCAAATATAAGGGCCCATCTCGATGAATGGCCCTTCTTGTAAGAAAGAGAACTTGAGTGATTCTTGCATTGCGCTCCACCTTCTGTTAAGCATCACAACTCCTCGCCGCACTAATCTACTGAGTTCCATATGAATTTAGCTTGGTTGATGTATACAAGTATATGAAAATGTACAATGTGACGGCAATAGTGATGATGCTTGTTTACTAAATTCAACCCACAGTGGACTGGATACTGTATGCCACCTGGTGAAGAAATAGCTATTAATTGTTTATCGTTTGAGCATATTTATTCAAATAATATGTGCTAATGATAATACGACTGAGGTTTCTAAGATTTATGGGTCTCAAATTCGACTTCTGTAGATAATCATAACAGTACAATTTTTGCATGGGTATACGAAATCTTTCAACATCTGATTCTTCCCATTGTGAACTTTGCCTGAAAAATTACGACAATGCTTTCGGTGAGCAGACTGGATTAGAAGTGGCATAAAGCTAATGCAAGGAACAAAATCATGTCCCGGACATCTGCACAGCCCGAACCAAACTTGTCACCTGCAGCAAGAACTTTATGCTAATTCCAAATGATATTTAATTTATCTAAAATAATGATATTTAATTCAATGTTTCATGCCTGAAGCAAACCTGAAACATGTACAGTGCTTATCCTCCCAATCTTTGCTGAACCAGCAAACTTTGGGGCTTCAGCAATAAGAACTGGACAAATGAAGGCCTCTGTTTAGTCTGCAGCACAGAAATCCTTCATGCCCAATGTACAAAAAAAAAACAAACAAATGTAACACAAAAGAAAAACAAGAGATATATGCAGAAACAGGAATAACACGTATCCTGACAAACACAGCACCTCGCTGCCCAAACAAACTGTAGACGTAGGCGGACTGCTATGAGAGAGTTGGAATACATTTTGATCTACTTCCCCTCTGGATATATGCCTTGGGGTGTCTGATCTGGTGGCTTTGGGGCTCGTGGTGACCGGAGACGCCCTGCAGCCCGCCATGGTGCTACTGAATCGAATGCCACTGGCAGCATGGAGCTATATCAGAAGTGTGGCAGCTCTCTTGGACGTCATCACGGTAGGATGCTGGTGAGTAGAGGTGGGCGCCGCCGTCGAGGTCAAAGGCGGCGGAGGTGGGAGGTGTGCCCCCCGGCGTGCTAAATAAAGGAAGCGGGGAGCAGGCCGGCGAGTAGCGCACCTCCATTGGCATTAATGGATTTTAGCAACGGCAACATTACTCCTCGCTCGAATACCGGCAGACGTACTCCAATCGCCCACGATGCCGCATCACTACCCCTTCATGTCTCCCATTCAATGTCTCCCTGAACAAGGGCCGTGTCGCTATCTCTTCGCATCACCCGCACGCTGCCCTTCCCAAATCGGCTGCTCTTTTTTCCTTGCGATATTCTTTGTTCTAAGTGGGCCGGTGTCGATGGGAAACGAATACGTTAAATGGGCTTCATGAGCGAGAAAGGCCCGATTAACCATAAACCACAGATTTTGTTATGAGAGCAGCAGCCCATGAGACATCTGGTCCACTTAAAGCTATTTAAGAGTATCTCACGGCCAAAAATGAGCATCACAAATGATCCAATGGTTAGAAACGTCGGTGGCTTGAGAGGGCTAGGAAAGTGCACAGTTTTAATATATCTAAATTAAAACGGCCGCACAGGAGATGTTCCCAATACTTGAAGGCACAAGTATAAAAAGGCCACCACAATTTATCAAAATATTACTTTTATAATTACATATGCTATCATAACATAGCATCTTTTGAGCACTGCGTCTCTATTACACGAGCGCCTTCAAGGACTTCCTGAAAATAGTGCTCGGAGGGTACTCGGCTTTTGTCCGAATCTCGGGACGCAACAACGGTGGTCTCCATCTCCGCCCAGTATGTCTTAACACAGGCAAGAGCCATCCATGCGCCCTCTATGCATGCTGACCTCTTTATTGCATTTATACGCGGCACCGCATCAAGGAATTGCTGCACCAAACTGAAATAACTCTTCGGCTCCGATCTCCCCGGCAACAGATAACCCATGACGTACTTCATGGTGAGTCCGAACAACCTATTCACTTCGGCCCATTGAGCCAAACGATCGTCCGCTGCCAGTGGACGCTCTGGATTGTGAAACTGCGACCAGAAAAGCTTTTCCACTTCGCGATCCTTCTGATCTCGAAAGTGTTTGGTCGCATCAGCAGCACTCGCTGCCAAGTCCAGATAGGTATCCTCCACACTCCACATTCGGTCCAACGGAGCAAACTTCGGATCGCAAAATTTCCTTCGCAGCATAAAGGGCTTTCCAGCCGCAATCTGTTCGGCCTGACGTAGCTCCTCCTTCGCAGCTCTCATCGCAGAGCGCGCGTCCTTGGCATTGGCAGCGGCCTTCTCTAAGTCCGTCTGTTTCGCCTGGTCTTCTTTTTCAAGAAGTCTGCAACGGTCTGTAGCGCTTTTTAACTTGTCGGCCATCTCGGTCATCTCTTCCTTGCTTCGGCAATGGGTAGCCTGTTCGGCTCTCAGCTCTTCAAGGGCTTTCTTGGCGGCCGCATCACTTTCTCTGGCTTGTTCTTTAGCTCGGGCAAGTTCTGCCCTAAGACTCTCCAGGGCGGCCGCACCATCTGCGTCAAGCACACACATTGTAAGACAAAGGACTCAAACTATTCTTACCTCATGCCGCCCGGGGAATTGCATACCTTGAGCCTCCTCAAGCCACTTGTTGACAAGCGCGATGTCGGCTTCTGCCACGTCTAGTTGCCGCTTTAGTCCGGCAAAATCGTCAGTTCGGCTCGATTTCGGACACCCTGCCGCCTACATTCAAAGGCGACATCTTAGACCTGGGATTATGATCCTTCGCGTGCCGTCATTTCTTGACGACGCGCAGAGTCTCAGGGGCTACTATCTACACAGGTCGCATCTTATTCATGCGCAACTGCCAAAAGTGTACATTATCTAATGTACCTCAAAACCCGTCAGTAAACTTTTGACGACCTCATGCAGTCCGCTCTCTGCGGATGAGATCCTTTCAATCACCGTGCCCATCAATGCACGGTGCTCCTCTGAGATACAAGCTCGCCTCAGCAGAATCTTTAGCTCCTCCGACCGAGCACCAGATGGTGCCGGGCTCGTCCCATGACCTCTTTCGAAGGCCGAACGCGGAGAACCTCGGGGGGCCACATAGCCATCTTCCGCCCCTGCCGGATTCGGAGAAACTCTCCGCGACGACACCTCAGGGTCGCCCGCCTCACTAGGCCACACGGCAGGGGGGGCGTCCCGCTCTCCATCATCTCCGGAAGAAGATCCCCCGAAGACGAGCTCTGCTGAGAAGGGCAGAGGTCTGAGCTACAAGGTAAAAGTTTGGTTAATCTTCTCAGACATAAATCAAGGATTTCCCTCATCCCTCAAAAGGAAAATCTTTCTCTACTTACGGCTCGCTGGAGGGCTGATCCCCTTGAGGGCGTAGTCCGGTCGAGGAACTCCCCGGCATCGGACCCTCTGACGAGGATTTTCTCCCCCGCTTCGCGGCCATGGTTTCCAGGTCCTCAGAGGCGGCTCTCTTCTTCCCCTTAGGAGAGGAATCGCCGGTTCCTCCCTTCGGAGCAGCCTCCTTCGAGGAGGCCATAGCTTCCTTGTCCTCCCCCTCCGAAGGCATTATCTCCAGCATCCTGACTAGCACGGGATCCGGCCTGGTTTCAGGAAGGGGAGCCGGACACCTGATCAGGTTTGCCTTCGCTATCCACTCCTATTTAAAAGGACGGCTCTTTTAGGGGCAAGTTTATGACAATTATACAGATAGAAGGTCTGGGCACAAGGTTGCTTACTTGAGTATCTAGGCGATTGCGGCTTAGGCCTGCATCCTCGGTCGAATCCGGACACATCTCTTATGATCCGAAGAATAGTTTATACATCTCCGCGGGCGTTGCGCCCATGAAGTTCTGGAGAGCTCGCGGTCCCTCTGGATTAAATTCCCACAGGCGAAGGGAGCGACGTTTGCCGGGCAATATTCGGCGAATCAGCATGACCTGCGTCACCTTGACCAGGCTGAGGTCTCCTTCGAAGAGATCTTTAATGCGGCCCTGTAACAAGGGCACGTCTTTGGGCAAACCCCAATCCAACCCTCTGTTGACCCATGACGCCAGATGTGGTGGGGGACCCGAGCGAAAGGCAGGAGGCGCCACCCATTTGGTGCTCCGGGGAGCGGTGATATAAAACCACTCTCGTTGCCACAAGCCTAGCTCCTCTTGAAAAGAGCCCTCGGGCCATGGAGCATCAGCATTTTTGCTTATAACAGCGCCTCCGCACTCTGCGTGCCGTCCCTCGATCATCTTCTGTTCCACTTTGAAGGTTTTGAGCCATAGTCTGAAGTGAGGGTTAACATGGAGGAACGCTTCGCACACAATGATAAACGAGGAGATATGAAGGATGGACTCCGGAGCTAAGTCGTGGAATTCCAGCCCGTAATAAAACAGCAGCCCCTCACAAAGGGATCCATTGGGAAGCCCAACCCCCGAAGGAAGTGAGACATGAACACCACGCTCTCACCGGGCTGGGGACTGGGGATGACCTGCCCTTGAGCAGGCAACCTATGCCAAATTTCGCTGGTCAGGAACTTAGCCTCTCTCAACTTTAGCACGTCCTCCTCCATGATGGAGGAGGGCATCCATCGGCCTTGAAGGTCGGAACCGGACATTGTCGAAGGTCCGAGGCGCCCGGAATCTGGAGCCTAGGGTGTTGGAACTCGAGGCGACGGGCGAACCTGTTGGAGAAAAGATAAGGCCCTGGTCTCTTTATAAGAGTCTGAATACCATGAGCCCTCCCCGTAACTGTTAGGGACTCACCTTTAATCGAGAAAACATGCTAACGGGCATGATTGGGTTACCCACGTCCGTATTGATGAGAATCCCGTAATAGTGGGGTACACGATCTCTGCTTTGACAAGACGTGCCAAGGAAACCGCCTCGCAAAACACGCTGAGGTGAAAAAGTAAAAACGATTCGAGTAAAGGACTTGGCGTAGTGTGATGGCGCACTGCGGAATACGTCAGCAGATTTGATTTGTGTTAATATTATTCTCTCTATGGCAATATGTGGAAACTTATTTTGCAGAGACGGACACTACTCTTGGTGTTTACAATCTTCTATGAAGGACTTGGAGGAGGAACCCGCCTTGCAATGCCGAAGACAATTTGCGCGCCGGACTCGTCATCATTGAAGCCTGGTTCAGGGGCTACTGAGGGAGTCCTGGATTAGGGGGTGTTCGGGTAGCCGGACTATACCTTCAGCCGGACTCCTGGACTATGAAGATACAAGATTGAAGATTTCGTCCCGTGTCCGGATGGGACTTTCCTTGGCGTGGAAGGCAAGCTTGGCGATACGGATATTCAAGATCTCCTACCATTGTAACCGACTCTATGTAACCCTAACCCTATCCGGTGTCTATATAAACCGGAGGGTTCTAGTCCGTAGGACAACATCATCAACTCCATAGACAACAATCATACCATAGGCTAGCTTCTAGGGTTTAGCCTCCTCGATCTCGTGGTAGATCCACTCTTGTACTACCCATATCTTCAATATTAATCAAGCAGGACGTAGGGTTTTACCTCCATCAAGAGGGCCCGAACCTGGGTAAAACATCGTGTTCCCTGCCTCCTGTTACCATCCGGCCTAGACGTACAGTTCGGGACCCCCTACCCGAGATCCGCCGGTTTTGACACCGACACCAGAAAAATGTGTTTTCGGCGTTCCCGCTGGAAAACTGCTGGGCTTCATCATTTCCAATAGAGGAATTGAAGAAAACCCAGCCAAAATCTGAGCTTTGTCACAACTGGCTAAGCCAACAGACCTTAAACAAGTTCAAAAGCTCGTGGGTTGCATAGCAGCTCTAAGCTGCTTTATCTCCAGATTGGGAGAAAAGGCACTACCACTCTATCGCCTTCTACGGTGAACTGACCACTTCGAGTGGACGGACGCGGCAATAGCCGGACTGGAGGAAATAAAAGGCCTTCTTGTGTGCAATCCAATCCTGGCCGCACCAAACGCCGGCGAACCGATGTTATTATACATATCGGCAACACATCAGGTGGTGAGCGCTGTACTCGTCATTGAACGAGAACAGGACGGGCATAAATTCCTGCTTCAGAAGCTAGTATACTACGTATCTACTGTCCTTACACCATGCAAATCCTGGTACCCTCATTATCAAAAGATAGCATATGTGGTCTTCATGGCATCCCGAAAGCTCTGTCACTACTTTCAGGAGTGTCCGATCATGGTGGCCTCCAAAGTACCACTCAATGACATTATAAACAACCGCGATGCTACGGGCCGGATTGCCAAATGGGCCATTGAGCTCCTCCCATTTGACATTTCATATAAACCACGTCGAGCCATCAAATCCCAAGTACTAGCCGACTTCATCGCCGAATGGACAGAGGCCGAACTCCCTAAAGAGTACGACACATACTCCAATTGGGTCATGTATTTCGACGACTCCAAAATGCTGGCAGGGTTAGGAGCAGGCGTCGTTTTAACGTCCCCTACTGGAGACGTCGTTCAGTACGTCCTCCAAATACTATACACAGACTCCAACAACACAGCCGAATACGAGGCCTTATTACATGGTCTTGGATGGCTGTCTCCATGGGCATACAACGCCAAGAGGTGCACGGGGACTCAAACCTGGCAATATCCCAAATAAATGGAGACTTTGATGCCAAATATCCGAAGATGGCAGTGTATCGTAACACAGTCAGAAAAATGTCGGCCCGGCTCGAGGGGCTCGAGTTCCATGATGTGGCTCGAGAAAGCAATCAAGCGGCGGATGTTCTTGCTCGTATCGGCGCTAAGAGGGACCCCGTCCCACCTAATATCTTCCTGGAAAGGCTTTTTAAGCCATCCGTGGTGTGGCAGGGGGAAAGCGGCAATACTAGTCCGGATCCAAACATAACCCCAGATCCCAAAAACACCGACGTTGTCGGGGGCTCAGCCACCGAAATAACACCGTCGGCGCATCTCATCATGGCAGTCATTGCCCCATGGACCGAACCCTTCTTGGCCTACCTTAACAGGAAGGAGCTTCCTAAGGACCAGAATGAGGCCCGCTACATTGTCCGGCGTTCAAAGGCCTACAAGGTTCATGATGGAGAGCTCTATAAGAAAAGTGCTACCGGAGTCCTTCAACGATGTATATCCGAGGAAGAGGGGCGACAGCTATTGGCTGAAATTCATGCCAGACTCGGCGGTCCCCACACCGCAGCTTGGGCCCTTGTTAGCAAGGCCTTCTGTATAGGGTTTTATTGGCCGATAGCCCGAGCAGATGCACAGGAACTTGTCCAACGTTGCGTCGGATGCCAACTCTTTGCCAACCAAAGCCATATGCCCCCACTGCCTTACAAACAATCCCCATCACTTGGCCTTTTGCGGTCTGGGGGCTCGATATGGTCGGACCCCTTAAAGGAGGAAGTCATAAGATAAAGTATCTGCTGGTCATGGTGGATAAATTCACTAAGTGGATAGAGGCTAAACCAGTGAAAACGGCTGAAGCGGGGACAGTAATAGATTTCATATCTGGCGTGGTACACCGTTACGGCGTCCCGCACAGTATACTCACCGATAATGGCTCCAAGTTTACAGCCGATGAGGTGAAAACCTGGTGCACTAATCTAGGCATTAAGCTCGATTACGCCTCTGTCTATCACCCATAGACAAACAGCCAAGTCAAACGGGCTAATGGTCTTATTATGAGCGGCATCAAACCCAGAATAGTGCGGTCTTTAAAGGAATCAGACAGCACTGGGTGGAGGAACTTGACTCCGTACTCTGGGGGCTGCGGACTACGCCCAACCGCACTACCGGATATACACACTTCTTCATGGTGTACGGTGCGAAAGCAGTGTTACCCTGCGATATTACTCATGATTCACCTCGAGTGCGTATGTACAAAGAGAGAGAAGCCGAGCTTGATCGGCAGGACATCTTAGATGCCTTGGAGGAGGAGCGCAACATCGCAAAGCTCGTTCCACATTTTATCAATAGCAGTCTCACAGGTATCAAAGCAGAGAAGTGCGGGCCAAGACGTATAACGTCGGTGAACTTGTTCTACGCTTGCCGGAGAAGAAAAAGGACAAGCTCAAGCCCAAGTGGGAGGGTCCCTTCATCATTGACGAAGTTATCACCGGAGGAGCGTACCGCCTACGTGATGTGTCAGATAATCACGTGGAGCCGAACCCCTGGAATGCGGCCAGATTATGATGATTTTATGCCTGACGCCGAACTGTGTGTTCGTTTCCTCCCTCCTGTTATTACCGTAATTTTTTCCTCTCTTTTCATTTTTTTACCTTTTTTTGTTTTCTCTTTAGCCCTTACGGCTTTAGTATGGATAGATTATCGCTACCTAATGCGTACATCTCTAAATATGTACGTTCATTATACCTGGGGCTTCTCGTACAGAAGCTTGCGACTATTCTTCGAGCATCAAGCTCAGCACATATGCATTTTTTATTTCCATATGTACCTTTTCTTCGCCATTATATGCATCGATATGACTTAAGTTTTGGCCAAGCTGGGTTGCCTGGCTCCTGTGCTTATGCCCTACGTTCCCGTTAGTTCGGCTAGGGCATAAAGGGAGCACCTCTGCGATTGTTACTGCCGGGTCATCCGGATGTGTACCTCAGACTGGGTGAAGCCGAAAGCTAGCGTTCTTGAGGGCATATTCGGTCGGCGAATTAAAGGTGTTTCCGCATTCACTCCATTGTGAACCCCAGATGTTACTTACTCTACGATTTTTTCAATCACAGTTCGGACATGCACATTAAATGCATGAACATCCCAGGGAAAGGAACCATTAACAGAACTATTCTCTTTGGAAGATGTTTCTTACATAATGTAATATAACATAACTAGTCGGCTATATATTGTCTGTTCGAGCAATTATGACCCCTACGCCTGGTTTCCATGCATACCCCGGTATATTCTACCGCTAGGGTATTCGGAAACGCTCCGCACCTTCGGGTCCAGAGGTTGAAGCGAAAATGTCGGCGATGACAATTGTCTTTATTATCCAGCTAGAAGGAAAGTACATAGTCACTCACGACTCAAAACACTTCCTCCTCTATATCGTCCAAAAGGCGGTCTAATTTACAATCCTGTTGCGAATATTTGGCGGCCACCTCTACTTGGTCATATACTAAACTAACGGGAATTTCTTCCCCATTCGGCCCTAGCGGTCCGACACGATCCATGTGATTAGGATCCAGCTTGGTATATCGCGTCTTCACCATGGCCCAGGCCTCTCGCGCACCCTCTCGGCAGGCCGATATCTTCCACAGTCGGATACGCCATCGTGCTCCCTTGAACAGCTCTACCATCTTCTCGATACTTCCTGGAGGGGAGTCGGATGGCCATAAGGCCTTGGCTACACTCCGCATCGCCTGCCGATCTTGCTCGTGCAACTACGACATCCCTTGCAGAAGATCACTTGATGATTCGGACACCTCCTCTTCGGGGCGGTTCGTCAACACACCTGCAATTACAGCTATATTAGCTACTGTTGCCTCCAAACTGTTAAAAGATAAAAGTGGCCACGTTCTGAATATGCCACCTCATAGCTTCTTGTTCTCCTTCACAGAGTCAGCTAGCTGAGCTCACACATCTTTCAGTTCTTCACCCAGTTTGGTGTTTGAATCCTGGAGTTTCTTTTTCTCTTGAACGACTTTTATCAATACACGCTCGCCCGTTCCGAGTAGCTTTTTGGCTCCATGTTCATCACTTCGAGCGGCGTCCAGCTGCTCTCATAATTGGTCTAACAACCCGACACAAAGATAAGCACCCAGATTCACACTATCAGTGTATCATTATGAATTCTCGATAGAGGGAAATATTACTGGGAGATGCCTTGTATTTCTCTAGTTCGGCATTAGCAGCACGCAGCCATCGCTGACACTTTTCCAGTTCTTGAGCTAGCTGGGTGTTCTTCTCCGTAAGCACCTGGTTGTATATTGATCCTTAAATCACTTGTCTCAACTCCTTTAAGTCTCGGGGGCTACTAGCATATGGTTATCATAGTCAGACAAAACAAATCTACCTGCATATCTTTCAAATGCTGCCTTGTGGCCCTGTTAAGCCCATCTCGAGCAGCTCCGATGTATGCATCGGCTGAGCTGAAGGCGTTAAATGACTCTTCTGAAAAGCCAGGGTCTTGTAAAATGTCCTGGCGGCGCCGATGATTCATGGCACTCTTCACTTCCGAGTTGGTGACGGATACATCATCCGAGTCCTCGGCTGGAGGACAGTCCGGCGTCGCCCCCGCATTAGTCTCCGTCTTCACGGCCGGATTTGAATCCTGGCTGCGGGAAGTATGGCCGCTCGAACCTCCGGATATAGTCCGGCGCACTTTTTCCTGGCACATGGAAAACGGGAGGGTCACGGTCTGACGTGACTGCCCAGGAGCACATTGGCAAATTCATTCCTCTTCAATGAAGGCCTGGCCATGTCTTCGTTTGCTTTCCTCTTGGAAGGCTCGCCTGGTGTGGGGGACGCTCTCTTCGGAGATACCCCTGGAGCGGTACGGCATGCCGAATCCTTCCCCTTTTGAGCACAAGATAGTGCGGTTGGTAAGAAGGAAGGAGAGATCTCTTTTGGATAAGGAGTATTTGGATTACTTACGTGTGAAGCTGGAAGGAGGCTGGGGTAATCGGCGATAATGGGTACATATGTACCATCGTAGCTCATCTGATAGAATGTTCCCTCCTCAAGCTGCACGAACATGTGCAGATCTTCTTCATAGCCGGGGTCAAGATCCCGGTTACGATTCTCCGGCTGAGGGGCAGGGTCATGGATCCCCTCGACAGCCTTTCGCCATTCCTGTTAGGAACGGATAAGATGTTGCCTGTCAACGAATGATCCAGGGACAAGATAAAATAAGTGGAGCCGAACCTTACCTAGATGAGAGGATTGTACATAGAAAGTCCGTCTCGATATTGGAGACGTCTGAACTCCTCCTTCTCCCCTTTATACAACTCGGCCAGAATCTTGGCTAGAGCGGCAGGGGTGTTCGGGCCCTTTCGGCCGTAACGCGAGGCGTCGTCTTCTCCGTTATAATGCCACATGGGCAGTCCTCGATATTGGAGTGGCTGGACCCCCCGCGTTATAGAAATCGCCATCACCTCGACTATTGACAATCCGGACTGGGCAGGCGTTCTGATCTTGCCCAGTAGCAAGCTGATCTCTGCGCTATCCTCTTCCTTGAGGCTCCGAGGACACCAACTATGGCGCTTCTTCAGTGGAGCATTTGAAAACTCGGGGAGGCCTATGCGGATGGGGTCGGGTGGAGCGACATCGTCGATGTAGAACCATTCGGAAGGCCACTCTTCGGGAGCTTTCTTCGGCGTGCCGGACAGGTATCCGGTCCCGGCGATGCGCCACACTTTAGCACCTCCCACTTCAAAAATTGATCCACCTTGATTGCGAAGGACGAGGCAGAATAGTCTTCTCCATAAATCGAAATGGGCCTCGCAGCCCAGGAATAGTTCGCATAGGGCGACATAACCCGCAATGTGGAGGATGGAGCCGGGGGTAAAGTTGTGCAGCTGGAGGCCATAGTACTCCAATAGTCCTCGGAGGAATGTCTGAATTGGAAACCCCACTCCCCTCAGCAGATAGGGGACGAAGCATACCCGTTCTCCTGCAGATGGATTTGGAAAATCCTCTGCCTGGGTTTTGTCGTTGAAGGAGGCCAACCCTGCTTGAATAGGGACCATATTTGCTAGAGGGAGAAATCCCTACGTTTGCAGCTTCGCCAATCAGCTATGGGACGCAGAGCACCTCCCCCACTTGGCTCTCTCTAGGTTGGAACGGGAAGAGGAGCTGGGATTGTTGGCCATGTTGGAATGGTCTTGCCTGGCGGCCTCTGAGGATTTTCTCCGCTTGGTGCTGAAAGGATCTGAGATCCAATCTCATAAAATAGATGCTCGTTCCTACAGGACTGGGGTGTTATTTGCAAAAAACACCTTTACTATCCGCATTCGCTCGACACATGGAAAACGAGGACATTAAACACACAGAAGCCGAGGGGAGACATCGAATCTACGGCCGAATACTCTACATGGAAATCATTAAAGGAGGAACCCGCCTTGCAATACCGAAGACAATCTATGTACCGAACACCTTGCTATTGAAGACTGGTTCGGGGGCTACTGAGGGAGCCCTGAACTAAGGGGTCCTCTGGCATCCGGCCTGTTATCTATGGACCAAACTGATGGGCTGTGAAGATATGAAGACCGAAGATTGTACCCGTGCCCGGATAAGACTCTCCTTGGCATGGAAGGCAAGCTTGGCGAACAACTATGAAGATTCCATCTTATGTAACCGATTCTATGTAACCCTAGATCCCCCCGGTGTCTATATAAACCGGAGGGTGTAGTCCGGAAAGTATATATTGTATACCGTAGTCATACATGCTAGACTTCTAGGGTTTAGCCATTACGATCTCGTGGTATATCAACTCTTATAATACTCATATTCATCAAGATCAATCAAGCAGGAAGTAGGGTATTACCTCCATAGGGAGGGCCTGAACCTGGGTAAACATCGTGTCCCCTGTCTCTTGTTACCATCAACCTTAGACGCATAGTTCGGGACCCCCTACCCGAGATCCGCCGGTTTTGACACCGACACTAATCATTTCAGCAAAGCGCTCAAAATCCTCATCATCCTTTTTCTTGGATGGTTTAGGAGGAAAAGGCATGGGTTTCTGAACCCATGGTTCTCTTTCTTTACTGTGCTTCCTAGCAACAAAGTCTCTCTTATCATAACATTGATTCTTTGATTGTCGGTTATGAAGATCAAGAACAGGTTCAATCTCTACATCATTATCATTGCTAGGTTGAGCATCAACATGAACATCATCATTAACAATATCACTAGGTTCATGTTCATTACCAGATTGTGTTTCAGCATCAGAAATAGAAATATCATTGGGATTCTCATGTGTGTCAACAACAGGTTCACTAGAAGCATGCAAAGTCCTATCATTTTTCTTTTCTTCTTCTTGGAAGAACTAGGTGCATCAACATTAGTTCTCTGGTAATCTTGCTCAATTCTCTTAGGGTGGCCCTCAGGATACAAAGGTTCCTAAGTCATTTTACCCCCTCTAGTCATAATTGTAACAACATTATCATTTTTCTTATTATTTAATTAATTGAGCAAATCATTTTGAGCTTTAAGTACTTGTTCTACTTGAGTGGTAACCATAGAAGCATGTTTACTAATAAGTTTAAGTTCACCTTTAACTCTAGACATATAATCACTCAAGTGTTCAATCATATAAGCATTACGTTTCAATTGTCTACCAACATAAGCATTGAAGTTTTCTTGTTTAACAATAAAATTATCAAACTCATCTAGGCATTGGCTAGCAGACTTATTACGAGGAATATCACCTTCATCAAATATATAGAGAGAATTTACCTTTAATACATGTGTCGAGTTATCAAGACCATGTATTTCTTCAATAGGTGGTAAATTCTTAACATCTTCAGCTTTAATACCTTTTTCTTTCATAGATTTCCTTGCCCCTTGCATATCTTCAGGACTGAGAAATAGAATATCCCTTTTCATCGGAGTGGCTTAGGAGTTGGTTCAGGAAGTGTCCAATCATTTTCACTACTCAACATATTATTCAATCGCAATTCAGCTTGATCAATAGTTCTTTCCCTGAAAACACAACCAGCACAACTATCCAGGTGGTCTCTGGAAGCATCGGTTAGTTCATTATAAAAGATATCAAGTATTTCATTTTTCTTGAGAGGATGATCAGGCAAAGCGTTAAGTAATTGTAGAAGCCTGCCCCAAGCTTGTGGGAGACTCTCTTCTTCAATTTGCAAAAAATTATATATTTCCCTTAAGGCAGCTTGTTTCTTATGAGCGGGGAAATATTTAGCAGAGAAGTAATAAATCATATCCTGCGGACTACGCACACAACCAGGATCAAGAGAATTAAACCATGTTTTAGCATCACCCTTTAATGAGAACGGAAACAACTTAAGGATAAACCAATATCGAGTTTTCTCATCATGAGTAAATAGGCTGGCTATATCATTTAATTTAGTAAGATGTGCCACAACAGTTTCAGATTCATAGCCATAAAAAGGATCAGATTCAACCAAAGTAATTAACTCAGGATCAACAGAGAAATCATAATCCTTGTCGGAAATACAGATAGGTGAAGTAGCAAAAGCAGGGTCATATTTCATTCTAGCATTCGAGGATTTTTCTTTAAGTTTAGCTAATAATTTTTCTTAAGATCGGATCTATCATTGCAAGCTAAAAAGTCTCTAGCAGTTTCTTCATCCATAACATAGCCCTCAGGAACAACAGGCAATTCATATCTAGGGGGAGAATCTTCATCATCACTTACATCAATATTATCAGTTTCAATAATTTCATTCTCTCTAACCCTAGCAACTTGTTCATCAAGAAATTCACCTAGTGGCACATTATTATCAAGCATAGAAGTAGTTTGATCATAAGTATCATGCAAAGCAGAAGTGGCATCATCAATAACATGCGACATCTCAGAATGAATAGCAGGAGTAGGTGTCGCAAGTTTACTCAAAACAGAAGGTGAATCAAGTGCAGAGCTAGATGGCAGCTCCTTACCTCCCCTCGTAGTTGAGGGAAAAATCTTGGTTCTTTTATCTTTCAAGTTCTTCATAGTGATCAGCAGATATAAATCCCAAGTGACTCAAAGAATAGAGCTATGCTCCCCGGCAATGGCGCCAGAAAATAGTCTTGATAACCCACAAGTATAGGGGATCGCAACAGTTTTCAAGGGTAGAGTATTCAACCCAAATTTATTGATTCGGCACAAGGGGAGCCAAAGAATATTCTCAAGTATTAGCATCTGAGTTGTCAATTCAACCACACCTGGAAAACTTAATACCTGTAGCAAAGTATTTACTAGCAAAGTAATATGATAATAGCGGTAACGGTGGCAAAGGTAATAGTATTGGTTTTGTAGTGATTGTAACAGTAGCAACGGAAAAGTAAATAAGCAAAGATCAATATGTGAAAAGCTTGTAGGCAATGGATCAGTGATGCATAATTATGTCGAATGCGATTCCTCATGCAACAGTTATAACATAGGGTGACACAGAACTAGCTCCAATTCATCAATGTAATGTAGGCATGTATTCCGAATATAGTCATACATGCTTATGGAAAAGAAATTGCATGCCATCTTTTGTCCTAACCTCCCGTGGCAGCGGGGTCCTATTGGAAACTAAGGGATATTAAGGCCTCCTTTTAATAGAGTACTAGAACAAAGCATTAACACTTAGTGAATACATAAAGTCCTCAAACTACGGTCATCATCGGTAAGTATCCCGATTATTGTCACTTCAGGGTTAACGGATCATAACAAATACTAGGTGACTATAGACTTGCAAGATAGGATCAAGAACTCACATATATTCATGAAAACATAATAGGTTCATATCTGAAATCATGGCACTCGGGTCCTAGTGGCAAGCATTAAGCATAGCAAAGTCATAGCAACTTCAATCTCAGAACATAATGAAACTAGGAATCAAACCCTAACAAAACTAACTCGATTACATGATAAATCTCATCAAACCCATTGTCGTCCAGCAAGCCTATGATGGAATTACTCACGCACGATGGTGAGTATCATGAAATTGGTGATGGAGGAAGGTTGATGATGACGATGGCGACGGATTCCCCTCTCTGGAGCCCCGAACGGACTCCAGATCAGCCCACCCAAGAGAAATTAGGGCTTGGCGGCGGCTCCGTATTATGAAACGTGATGAATCCTTTTTTCTGATTTTTTTCTCCCCGAACGTTAATATATAGAGTTGGAGTTGAGGTCGGAGGAGCACCAGGGGGCCCACGAGGCAGGGGGCGCGCCCAGGGGGGCCTTGATTCTTTCGCCAGTATTTTTTATATATTCCAAAAATATTCTCCATTGATTTTTAGGTCATTTCGAGAACTTTTATTTCTGCACAAAAATAACACCATGGCAATTCTGCTGAAAACAGCGTCAGTCCGGGTTAGTTCCATTCAAATCATGCAAGTTAGAGTCCAAAACAAGGGCAAACGTGTTTAGAAAAGTAGATACGTTGGAGACGTATCACCCGCTGCGCCCGTGCCCCCTCCCCCCTCCTCAGCGGCATGGGATGCTGCCGTCGACCGCTACCTCTTAGCGGCGCCAGCTGCCGTCCTCCTGCGCCCCGCCCATCGGTCGCGCGACGACATGATGTTTGATTTACAAGTGAAGAACATTTTGTTATGCCTTGAAGACTTCAACAACGGCATCCCGGAGGACGACGACGACAACGACGGCGCGACATGTCGCCTCCGCCACTGCCGGAAATAGTTTTTGTGGGGTTTAATATTGTATCTCGAATCCTCGATCATATGAATATAAATTTGCAGTGTGACTGAATGAAAGATATGGTTTGAATGAACTTGCGTTTTTCTCTCTTAATGTACAGACTTATCAAATGATTTTCTTTTTAAAAAATGTCAATGGTTTTTAAATATAAAACACTCATCACAAATGTTTTAGTTAGAACACCCGTATGCAAACCGACAGCTTCCCCAGGAAGCCAAGGGAAAATGTGTCGAGCAGGATTTCTGCATCCCTTCAACGCAGACGGTTGTTTTACATGACCCGTGTGCAACCACGTATAAACAATGTGGTAAGATTTGCATGTCTGTCATTTTGGGTATTTTGTCATTTCTCAAACTGGAAAGATTGACATTTGTTTATCTAGTAACATTGCCATTTGTCAACCTTGTAACACTACGATTTGTCAAAACATGCTGCTACAAAACACTAGCACTATTTAATTTTTGCAACTAAAATCACTAGCACTGTTCATATGGACACCACTAGCAGGTGTGAGTTCATGGACGCATATGCAAATGTACCATTGGTTACATACAACAAGTCATCAACCGACAACGACAACGAGGATACACGTTGGATTATAGATCATTTCCAACAAAACATTCTAGTAAAGTTTTTTTCACACAACAAATAACAAAGCGATAAAATGAACTTCAGCTCAACCACTCGTCGGCGTTGGAAACACTTTCTTTGAACCAAAAGTGATTCTGTGGGAAGGGCCAGCTACTGTCAATCTTGAGACCAACGCAGGACTGATCATCCAGGATGAAGCAGCCTATTTCAATACCCATATTAGTACGGTAGGGAAGCATAGTAATGTCCGAGGTATAGATATAGTTGCTTCTCATAAATGGTAGTAACATTGTGTCAACAGCAGCTGGATCGCCTTCCACCATCATTGGATAGTTTTGTCCAAGGAAGAGCGAGTTTCCTCCAAGACTTTCAATACTGAACCAGGGAGAAGGTGTTGGTGCTAGTACACTAGTATCCATCCCGAATACCCTGCAACGGATGTTGGAATAGGTCCGGAGAGTGCGACCATACGAGACAACACCTGCTTCCTTTGTAACTTTCCTACCTCTTGAGCACTGCGTTGGTTTTCCCTTGAAGATGAAAGGGTGATGCAGCAAAGTAGCGTAAGTATTTCCCTCAGTTTTTGAGAACCAAGGTATCAATCCAGTAGGAGGCTACGCGCGAGTCCGTCGCACCTACACAAAACAAATAAATCCTCGCAACCAACACAGTAAGGGGTTGTCAATCCCTACACGGTCACGTACGAGAGTGAGATCGGATAGATATGATAAGATAATATTTTTGGTATTTTTATGATAAAGATGCAAAGTAAAATAAAAGGCAATGAAAATAACTAAGTGTTGGAAGAATTGAAGGAAATATGCCCTAGAGGCAATAATAAAGTTAATATTTATTTCCTTATTTCATGATAAATGTTTATTATTCATGCTAGAATTGTATTAACCGGAAACATAATACATGTGTGAATACATAGACAAAAAGAGTGTCACTAGTATGCCTCTACTTGACTAGCTCGTTAATCAAAGATGGTTATGTTTCCCAACCATGGACAAAGAGTTGTTATTTTATTAATGGGATCACATCATTAGATGAATGATCTGATTGACATGACCCATTCCATTAGCTTAGCACCCGATCGTTTAGTATGTTGCTATTGCTTTCTTCATGACTTATACATGTTCCTATGACTATGAGATTATGCAACTCCCGTTTGCCGGAGGAACACTTTGTGTGCTACCAAACGTCACAACATAACTGGGTGATTATAAAGGACCTCTACAGGTGTTTCCAAAGGTACATGTTGGGTTGGCGTATTTCGAGATTAGGATTTGTCACTCCGATTGTCGGAGAGGTATCTCTGGGCCCTCTCGGTAATGCACATCACTTAAGCCTTGCAAGCATTGCAACTAATGAGTTAGTTGCGAGATGATGTATTACAGAACGAGTAAAGAGACTTGACGGTAACGAGATTGAACTAGGTATTGGATACCGACGATCGAATCTCGGGCAAGTAACATACCGATGACAAAGGGAACAACGTATGTTGTTATGCGGTCTGACCGATAAAGATCTTCGTAGAATATGTAGGAGCCAATATGGGCATCCAGGTCCCACTATTGGTTATTGACTGGAGACATGTCTCGGTCAAGTCTACATTGTTCTCGAACCCGTAGGGTCCGCACGCTTAAGGTTTCAATGACAGTTAGATTATGAGTTTATGATTTTTGATGTACCGAAGGAGTTCAGAGTCCTGGATGAGATCGGGGACATGACGAGGAGTCTCGAAATGGTCGAGATGTAAGGATCGATATATTGGACGACTATATTCGGACATCGGAAAGGTTCCGAGTGATTCGGGTATTTTTCGGAGTACCGGAGAGTTACGGGAATTCGCTGGGAGAAGTATTGGGCCTTGATGGGCTTTAGTGGGAAGAGGAGAAAGGGCCTGCTGCGTGCCCCTCCCCTCTAGTCCGAATAGGACTAGGGAAAAGGGGGCCTGCCACCTTTCCTTCTCCTCCACTTCCTTCTCCCTTCCTCCCCTCTGGGTGGACTCCTACTAGGACTTGGAGTCCTACTAGGACTCCACATCCTGGCCGCACCTAGCCTTGGCCGGCCTCCTCCTCCTCCATCCTTTATATACAGGGGTAGGGGGCACCCCACAGACACACAAGTTGGTCCACGTGATCTTATTCTTAGCCGTGTGCGGCGCCCCCTGCAACCATAGTCCTCGATAATATTGTAGCGGTGCTTAGGCGAAGCCCTGCGACAGTAGTACATCAAGATCGTCACCACGCCGTCGTGCTGACGGAACTCTTCCCCGACACTTTGCTGGATCAGAGTCCGGGGATCGTCATCGAGCTGAACGTGTGCTAAAACTCGAAGGTGCCGTAGTTTCGGTGCTTGATCGGTCGGGCCGTGAAGACGTACGACTACATAAACCAAACGCTTCCGCTGTCGATCTACAAGGGTACGTAGATCACACTCTCCCCTCTCGTTGCTATGCATCACCATGATCTTGCGTGTGCGTAGGAAAATTTTGAAATTACTACGTTCTCCAACAGTGGTATCAGAGCCTAGGTTTTATGTGTTGCTGTTATATGCACGAGTAGAACACAAGTGAGTTGTGGGCGATATAAATCATACTGCTTACCAGCATGTCATACTTTGGTTCGGCGGTATTGTTGGATGAAGCGGCCCGGACCGACATTACGCGTACGCTTACGCGAGACCGGTTCTCTCGACGTGCTTTGCACAAAGGTGGCTAGCGGGTGACTGTTTCTCCAACTTTAGTTGAACTGAGTGTGGCTACGCCCGGTCCTTGCGAAGGTTAAAACAGCACCAACTTGTCAAACTATCGTTGTGGTTTTGATGCGTAGGTAAGATTGGTTCTTGCTTAAGCCCGTAGCAGCCACGTAAAACTTGCAACAAAAAAAGTAGAGGACGCCTAACTTGTTTTTGCAGGGCATGTTGTGATGTGATATGGTCAAGACATGATGCTAAATTTTATTGTATGAGATGATCATGTTTTGTAACCGAGTTATCGGCAACTGGCAGGAGCCATATAGTTGTCGCTTTATTGTATGCAATGCAATCGCGCTGTAATGCTTTACTTTATCACTAAGCGGTAGCAATAGTCATGGAAGCATAAAAGTGGCGAGACGACAACGATGCTGCGATGGAGATCAAGGTGTCGCGCCGGTGACGATGGTGATCATGACGATGCTTCGGAGATGGAGATCACATGCACAAGATGATGATGGCCATATCATATCACTTATATTGATTGCATGTGATGTTTATCTTTTATGCATCTTATCTTGCTTTGATTGACGGTAGCATTATACGATGATCTCTCACTAAATTATCAAGAAGTGTTCTCCCTGAGTATGCACCGTTGCGAAAGTTCTTCGTGCTGAGACACCACGTGATGATCGGGTGCGATAGGCTCTATGTTCAAATACAACGGGTGCAAAACAGTTGCACACGCGGAATACCGAGGTTATACTTGACGAGCCAAGCATATACAGATATGGCCTCGGAACACGGAGACCGAAAGGTCGAGCGTGAATCATATAATAGATATGATCAACATAGTGATGTTCACCAATGAAACTACTCCATCTCACGTGATGATCGGGCATGGTTTAGTTGATTTGGATCACGTGATCACTTAGAGGATTAGAGGGATGTCTATCTAAGTGGGAGTTCTTAAGTAATATGATTAATTGAACTTAAATTTATCATGAACTTAGTCCTGGTAGTATTTTGCATATTATGTTGTAGATCAATAGCTCGCGTTGTTGCTTCCCTGTGTTTATTTTGATATGTTCCTAGAGAAAATTGTGTTGAAAGATGTTAGTAGCGAAGATGCGGATTGGATCTGTGATCTGAGGTTTATCCTCATTGCTGCATAGAAAAATTATGTCCTTGATGCACCGCTAGGTGACAGACCTATTGCAGGAGCAGATGCAGACGTTATGAACGTTTGGCTAGCTCAATATGATGACTACTAGATAGTTTAGTGCACCATGCTTAATGTCTTAGAATCGGGACTTCAAAGACATTTTGAACGTCATGGACCATATGAGATGTTCCAGGAGTTGAAGATAATATTTCAAGCAAATACCCGAGTTGAGAGATATGAAGTCTCCAACAAGTTCTATAGCTAAAAGATGGAGGAGAATCGCTCAACTAGTGAGCATGTGCTTAGATTGTCTGGGTACTACAATCGCTTGAATCAAGTGGGAGTTAATCTTCCAGATAAGATAGTGATTGACAGAATTCTCTAGTCACCATGACCAAGTTAGTAGAACTTCGTGATTTACTATAGTATGCAAGGGATGACGAAAACGACTCCCGAGCTTTTTCATGATGATGAAATCAATGAAGGTAGAAATCAAGAAAAACATCAAGTGTTGATGGTAGACAAGACCACTAGTTTCAAGAAAAGGGCAGAGGGAAGAAGGGGAACTTCAAAAAGAACAACAAGCAAGTTGCTGCTCAAGTGAAGAAGCCCAAGTCTGGACCTAAGCCTGAGACTGAGTGCTTCTACTGCAAAGGGACTGGTCACTGGAAGCGGAACTACCCCAAGCGATTGGCAGATAAGAAGGATGGCAAAGTGAACATAAGTATATTTGATATACATGTTATTGATGTGTACTTTACTAGTGTTTATAGCAACCCCTCAGTATTTGATACTAGTTCAGTTGCTAAGATTAGTAACTCGAAACGGGAGTTGCAGAATAAACAGAGACTAGTTAAGGGTGAAGTGACGATGTGTGTTGGAAGTGGTTCCAAGATTGATATGATCATCATCGCACAATCCCTATAAATTCGGGATTAGTGTTGAACCTAAATAAGTGTTATTTGGTGTTTACGTTGAGCATGAATATGATTTGATCATGTTTATTGTAATACGGTTATTCATTTAAGTAAGAGAATAAATTGTGGTTCTGTTTACATGAATAAAACCTTATATGGTTACACACCCAATGAAAATAGTTCGCTGGATCTCGATCGTAGTGATACACATAATCCTAATATTGAAACCAAAAGATGCAAAGTTAATAATGATAGTGCAACTTATTTGTAGCACTGCCGTTTAGGTCATATTGGTGTAAAGCGCATGAAGAAACTCCATGCTGATGGGCTTTTGGAATCACTTGATTATGAATCAGTTGATGCTTGCGAACCATGCCTCATGGGCAAGATGACTAAGACTCTGTTCTTCGGAACAATGGAGCGAGCAACAGATTTGTTGGAAATCATACATACTGATGTATGTGGTCCGATGAATATTGAGGCTCGTGATAGGTATCATTATTTTCTGATCTTCACAGATGTTTTGAGCAGATATGAGTATATCTACTTGATGAAACATAAGTCTGAAACATTTGAAAAGTTCAAAGAATTTCAGAGTGAAGTGGAGAATCATCGTAACAAGAAAATAAGGCTTCTACGATATGATCGCGGAGACAAATATTTGAGTTACGAGTTTGGTCTTCAATTAAAACAATGTGGAATAGTTTCACAAATTCGTGCCACCCGGAACACCACAGCATAATGGTGTGTCCGAACGTCATAGCCGTACTTTATTAGATACAGTGCAAATCTATGATGTTTCTTACCGATTTACCACTATCATTTTTGAGGTTATGCATTAAAGACAGCTGCATGCACGTTAAAAAAGGGGCACCATCTAAGTCCGTTGAGACGACACAATCTGAACTATGGTTTAGCAAGAAACCAAAAGTTGTCGTTTCTTAAAGTTTGGGGTTGTGATGCTTATGTGAAAAAGTTTCATCCTGATAAGCTCAAAACCAAATCGGAGAAATATGTCTTCATAGGATACCCAAAAGGAGACTGTTGGGTACACCTTCTATCACAGATCCTAAGGCAAGACATTCGTTTCTTATAATGGATCCTTTCTAGAGAAGGAGTTTCTCTCGAAAGAAGTGAGTGGGAGGAAAGTAGAACTTGATAAGGTAATTGTACCTTCTCCCTTATTGGAAAGTAGTTCATCACAGAAATCTGTTCCTGTGACTACTACACCAATTAGTGAGGAAGCTAATGATGATGATCATAAAACTTCAGATCAAGTTACTACCGAATCTCATAGGTAAACCTGAGTGAGATCCGCACCAGAGTGGTATAGTAATCCTGTTCTGGAAGTCATGTTACTAGACCATGACGAACTTGCGAACTATGAGGAAGCGATGATGAGCCTAGATTCCGCAAAATGGCTTGAGGCCATGAAATCTGAGATGGGATTCATGTATGAAAACAAAGTATGGACTTTGGTTGACTTGCCCGATGATCGGTAAGCCATAGAAAATAAATGGATCTTCAAGAGGAAGACGGACGTCGATAGTAGTGTTACTATCTACAAAGCTAGAATTGTCGCAAAAGGTTTTTTGACAAGTTCAAAGTGTTGACTACGATGAGAGTTTCGCACTCGTATCTATGCTTAAGTCTGTCCGAATCATGTTAGCAATTGCCGCATTTTATGAAATCTGGCAAATGGATAAACAAAACTGCATTCCTTAATGGATTTCTTAAAGAAGAGTTGTATATGATGCAACCAGTAGGTTTTGTCAATCCTAAAGGTGCTAACAAAATATGCAAGCTCCAGCGATTCATCTATGGACTGGTGCAAGCATCTCAGAGTTGGAATACACGCTTTGATAAGTTGAATAAAGCATATAGTTTTATACAGACTTGCGGTGAAGCCTGTATTTACAAGAAAGTGAGTGGGAGCACTACAGCATTTCTGATAAGTATATGTGAATGACATATTGTTGATCGGAAATAATGTAGAATTATTCTGTAAAGCATAAAGGAGTGTTTGAAAGGAGTTTTTCAAAGAAAGACTTCGGTGAAGCTGCTTACATATTGAGCATCAAGATCTATAGAGATAGATCAAGACGCTTGATAAGTTTTTTCAATAAATACATACCTTGACAAGATTTTGAAGTAGTTCAAAATGGAACAGTCAAAGAAAGAGTTTCTTGCCTATGTTACAAGGTGTGAAATTGAGTAAGACTCAAAGCCCGACCACGGCAGAAGATAGAAAGAGAATGAATGTCATTCCCTATGCCTTGGTCATAGGTTCTATAAAGTATGCCATGCTGTGTACTAGATCTATTGTATACCCTACCACTGAGTTTGGCAAGGGAGTACAATAGTGATCTAGGAGTAGATCACTGGACAGCGGCCAAAATTATCCTTAGTGGAATAAGGATGTGTTTCTCGAATATGGAAGTGAAAAAAGGTTCGTCGTAAAGGGTTACGCCGATGCAAGTTTTGACACTAATCTAGATGACTCTAAGTCTCGGTCTAGATACATATTGAAAGTGGGAGCAATTAGCTAGAGTAGCTCCATGCAGAGCATTGTTGACATAAAAATTTGCAAAATACATGCGGATCTGAATGTGGAAGACCTGTTAACTAAGATTCTCTCACAAGCAAAACATGATCACACCTTAGTACTCTTTGGGTGTTAATCACATAGCGATGTGAACTAGATTACTGAATCCAGTAAACCCTTTGGGTGTTGGTCACATGGTGATGTGAACTATGGGTGTTAATCACATGGAGATGTGAACTATTGCTGTTAAATCACATGACGATGTGAACTAGATTATTGACTCTAGTGCAAGTGGGAGACTGAAGGAAATATGCCCTAGAGGCAATAATAAAGTTAATATTTATTTCCTTATTTCATGATAAATGTTTATTATTCATGCTAGAATTGTATTAACCGGAAACATAATACATGTGTGAATACATAGACAAACAAAGTGTCACTAGTATGCCTCTACTTGACTAGCTCGTTAATCAAAGATGGTTATGTTTCCCAACCATGGACAAAGAGTTGTTATTTTATTAACGGGATCACATCATTAGATGAATGATCTGATTGACATGACCCATTCCATTAGCTTAGTAACTGATCGTTTAGTATGTTGCTATTGCTTTCTTCATGACTTATACATGTTCCTATGACTATGAGATTATACAACTCCCGTTTGCCGGAGGAACACTTTGTGTGCTACCAAACGTCACAACATAACTGGGTGATTATAAAGGAGCTCTACAGGTGTCTCCAAAGGTACATGTTGGGTTGGCGTATTTCGAGATTAGGATTTGTCACTCCGATTGTCGGAGAGGTATCTCTGGGCCCTCTCGGTAATGCACATCACTTAAGCCTTGCAAGCATTGCAACTAATGAGTTAGTTGCGAGATGATGTATTACAGAATGAGTAAAGAGACTTGCTGGTAACGAGATTGAACTAGGTATTGGATACCGACGATCGAATCTCGGGCAAGTAACATACCGATGACAAAGGGAACAACGTATGTTGTTATGCGGTCTGACCGATAAAGATCTTCGTAGAATATGTAGGAGCCAATATGGGCATCCAGGTCCCACTATTGGTTATTGACTGGAGACGTGTCTCGGTCATGTCTACATTGTTCTCGAACCCGTAGGGTCCGCACGCTTAAGGTTTCGATAACAGTTATATTATGAGTTTATGAGTTTTGATGTACCGAAGGAGTTCGGAGTCCCGGATGAGATCGGGGACATGACGAGGAGTCTCAAAATGGTCGAGACGTAAAGATCGATATATTGGACGACTATATTCGGACATCGGAAAGGTTCCGAGTGATTCGGGTATTTTTCAGAGTACCGGAGAGTTACGGGAATTTGCCGGGAGAAGTATTGGGCCTTGATGGGCTTTAGTGGGAAGAGGAGAAAGGGCCTGCTGTGCCCCCCTCCCCTCTAGTCCGAATTTGACTAGGGAAAAGGGGGCCGGCCACCTTTCCTTCTCCTCCACTTCCTTCTCCCTTCCTCCCCTCTTGGTGGACTCCTACTAGGACTTGGAGTCCTAGTAGGACTCCACATCCTGGCCGCACCTAGCCTTGGCCGGCCTCCTCCTCCTCCATCCTTTATAGACAGGGGCAGGGGGCACCCCATAGACACACAAGTTGATCCACGTGATCTTATTCTTAGCCGTGTGCGGCGCCCCCTGCCACCATAGTCCTCGATAATATTGTAGCGGTGCTTAGGCGAAGCCCTGCGACAGTAGTACATCAAGATCGTCACCACGCCGTCGTGCTGACGGAACTCTTCCCCGACACTTTGCTGGATCGGAGTCCGAGGATCGTCATCGAGCTGAACGTGTGCTAAAACTCGGAGGTGACGTAGTTTCGGTGCTTGATCAGTCGGGCCATGAAGATGTACGACTACATCAACCAAACGCTTCGGCTGTCGATCTACAAGGGTACGTAGATCACACTCTCCCCTCTCGTTGCTATGCATCACCATGATCTTGCGTGTGCGTAGGAAAATTTTGAAATTACTATGTTCCCCAACAAGATTAATATGATGGAAGATAGACCCGCGGGCCATAGGTTTCACTAGTGGCTTCTCTCAAGAGCATAAGTATTTTACGGTGGGTGAACAAATTACTGTTGAGCAATTGACAGAATTGAGCATAGTCATGAGAATATCTAGGTATGATCATATATATAGGCATCACGTCCGAGACAAGTAGACCAACTCCTGCCTGCATCTACTACTATTACTCCACACATCGACCTCTATCCAGCATGCATCTAGAGTATTAAGTTCATAAGAATGGAGTAACGCTTTAAGCAAGATGTCATGATGTAGAGGGATAAATTCATGCAATATGATAAAAACCCCATCTTGTTATCCTCGATGGCAACAATACAATACATGCCTTGCTGCCCCTACTGTCACTGGGAAAGGACACCACAAGATTGAACCCAAAGCTAAGCACTTCTCCCATTGCAAGAAAGATCAATCTAGTAGGCCAAACCAAACTGATAATTCAAAGAGACTTGCAAACATAACCAATCATAGATAAAAGAATTTAGAGAAGATTCAAATATTGTTATAGATAAACTTGATCATAAACCCACAATTCCTCGGTCTCAACAAACACATCGCAAAAGAAGATTACGTCGAATAGATCTCCACAAGAGAGGGGGGGACTTTGTATTGAGATCCAAAACGAGAGAAGAAGCCATCTAGCTAATAACTATGGACCCGAAGGTCTGAGGTAAACTACTCACACTTCATCGGAAGGGCTATGGTGTTGATGTACAAGCCCTCCATGATCGATGCCCCTCCGGTAGAGCTCTAGAACAGGCCCCAAGATGGGATCTCATGGATACAGAAAGTTACGGTGGTGGAATTAGGGTTTTGGCTCCGTTTCTGATCATTTGGGGGTACGTAGGTATATATAGGAGGAAGGAGTACGTCGGTGGAGCAACATGGGCCCACGAGGGTGGAGGGCACGCCTGGGGGGTAGGCGTGCCCCCTACCTCGTGGCTTCCCTGTTGGTTGCTTGACGTAGGGTCAAGTCTCCTGGATCATGTTCGTTCCGAAAATCACGTTCCCGAAGGTTTCATTCCGTGTGGACTCCATTTGATATTCTTTTTCTGCAAAACTCTGAAATAGGCAAAAAATAGCAATCCTGGGATGGGCCTCCGGTTAATATGTTAGTCCCAAAAATAATATAGAAGTGGATAATAAAGCCCAATAATGTCCAAAACAGAAGATAATATAGCACGGAGCAATCAAAAATTATAGATACATTGGAGATGTATCAAGCATCCGCAAGCTTAATTCCTGCTCGTCCTCGAGTAGGTAAATGAGAAAAATAGAACTTTTGATGTGGAATGCTACTAGGCATAATTTCAATGTAATTCTTCTTAATTGTGGCATGAATATTCAGGTCTGAAAGATTCAAGGTAAAAGTTTAATATTGACATAGAAATAATAATACTTCAAGAATACTAACTAAGCAATTATGTCTTCTCAAAATAACATGGCCAAAGAAAGTTCATCCCTACAAAATCATATAGCTTATTCATGCTCCATTTTCGTCACACAAGAATGCTCTCATCATGCACAACTTCGATGACAAGCCAAGCAATTGTTTCATACTTTAGTAACTCAAACTTTATAAACCTTCATGCAATACATGAGCATGAGCCATGGATATAGCACTATGGGTGGAATAGAGTATAATGATGGGGGTTATGTGGAGAAGACAAAAAAGGAGAAAGTCTCACATCAACGAGGCTAATCAATGAGCTATGGAGATGCCCATCGATTGATGTTAATGCAAGGAGTAGGGATTGCCATGCAACGGATCCACTAGAGCTATAAATGTATGAAAGCTCAACAAAAGAAACTAGTGGGTGTGCATCCAACTTGCTTGCTCATGAAGACCTAGGGCACTTGAGGAGGGCCATTGTTGGAATATACAAGCCAAGTTCTATAATGAAAAATTCCCACTAGTATATGAAAGTGACAAAACAAGAGACTCTCTATCATGAAGACCATGGTGCTACTTTGAAGCACAAGTCTGGAAAAAAGGATAGTAGCATTGTCCCTTTTTTATTTAGCCTTTCTTTTTCTTTTTTATTTGGACTTTCTCTTTTTTTATTGGGACAATGCTATATTAAATGATGATCATCACACTTCTATTTATTTACAACTCAATGATTATAACTCGATACTAGAACAAGGTATGACTCTATATGAATGCCTCTGGTGGTGTACCGGGATATACAATGAACCAAGAGTGACATGTATGAAAGAATTATGAACGGTGGCTTTGCCACAAATACTATGTCAACTACATGATCATGCTAAACAATATGACAATGATGAACGTGTCATGATAAACGGGATGGTGGAAAGTTGCATGGCAATATATCTCGGAATTGCTATGGAAATGCCATAATAGGTAGGTATGGTGGCTGTCTTGAGGAAGATATAAGGAGGTTTGTGTGTGAAAGAGCGTATCATATCACGGGGTTTGGATGCACCGGCGAAGTTTGCACCAACTCTCAATGTGAGAAAGGGCAATGCACGGTACCGAAGAGGCTAGCAATGATGGAAAGGTGAGAGTGCGTATAATCCATGGACTCAACATTAGTCATAAAGAACTCACATACTTATTGCAAAAATCTACAAGTCATGAAAAACCAAGCACTACGTGCATGCTCCTAGGGGGATAGATTGGTAGGAAAAGACCATCGCTCGTCCCCGACCGCCACTCATAAGGAGGACAATCAAAGAACACCTCATGTTTCAAATTTGTTACATAACGTTTACCATACATGCATGCTACGGGACTTGCAAACTTCAACACTAGTATTTCTCAAATTCACAACTACTCAACTAGCACAACTTTAATATCACTACCTCCATATCTCAAAACAATCATCAAGCATCAAACTTCTCTTAGTATTCAAAACACTCATAAGAATTTTTTACTAATCTTGAATACCTAGCATATTAGAATTATTTAAGAAAATTACCATGCTATTTAAGACTCTCAAAATAATCTAAGTGAAGCATGAGAGCACAATAGTTTCTATAAAACAAATCCACCACCGTGCTCTAAAAGATATAAGTGAAGTACTAGAGCAAAACTATATAACTCAAAAGATATAAGTGAAGCACATAGAGTATTCTAATAATATCTGAATCATGTGTGTCTCTCTTAAAATGTGTGTACAGAAAAGATGATTGTGGTAATATAAAAGTCAAAGACTCAAATCATACAAGACGCTCCAAGCAAAACACATATCATGTGGTGAATAAAAATATAGCTCCAAGTAAAGTTACTGATGGAAGTAGACGAAAGAGGGGATGCCTTCCGGGGCATCCCCAAGATTTGCCTTTTTGGTGTCCTTATATTATCTTGGGGGTGCCATGGGCATCCCCAAGCTTAGGATCTTGCCACTCCTTGTCCCATAATCCATCAAATCCTTACCCAAATTTGAAAAATTCACAACAAAAAACTTAAAGTAGAAAATCTCGTGAGGTCCGTTAGCGAAAGAAAACAAAACACCACTTCAAAGTACTGTAATGAACTCATTCTTTATTTATATTGGTGTTAAACCTACTATATTACAACTTCTCTATGGTTTATAAACTATTTTACTAGCCATAGATTCATCAAAGTAAGCAAACAACACACGAAAAACAGAATCTGTCAAAAACAGAACAATCTGTAGTAATCTGTAGCTAGAGCAAGATCTGGAACCCCAAAAATTCTAAAATAAATTGCTAGACGTGCGGAATTTATGTATTAATCATATGGAAAAATAATTAACTAAATAGGACTTCCAAATAAAAATGGCAGCAGTTCTCGTGAGCGCTAAAGTTTCTGTTTTTTACAGTAAGATTAACAAGACTTTTCCCAAGTCTTCCCAACGGTTCTACTTGCCACAAACACTAATTAAACACAAAAAACACAACCAAAACAGAGGTTAGATAAATTATTTTTTACTAAACAGGAGCAAAAAGCAAGGAATAAAAATAAAATTGGGTTGCCTCCCAACAAGCGCTGTCGTTTAACGCCCCTAGCTAGGCATAAAAAGCAAGGATAGATCTAGGTATTATCATCATGATTCTTAATTCTTTTAGCGGAGTTATGCTCGAATCAGGGAGGCTCTATACGTTTCCCTTCATGCTCGGAAATCTTGAGATCTAAAGAGTCCAACCGCTTATTGCAAAGGGTAATCAACATATTCATGCGGTGGAGATTCCCGCTAACGCTCTTAAGAGGTTCAAGAGACTTTTGTAAAATCTTAGTTACTTTGCAAATTTTCTCAAAAACTTGCCTTTCCTCTTGGGTATGATGAGGCCCCTTTTGTTGAGGTAGAGTTCCTACTATACCATCTACAATTTCATGCGCAATACTGGGATCAATTTCAATAAAATTGCCGTTGGCAACGCAATCCAAGAGTTGTCTATGAGACATATTTAGTCCAACATAAAAGTTGCGAAGCAAAATTCTAATATTCACCTCTAGGGTACAATTACGATAAGATTCCATCATTCTAAACCAAGCATCTTTTAAGTTTTCTCCTTGTCTTTATTTGAATAGAAGAACCTCAAACTCGGGAGACAAAGGATCATATAAGGGACTAGCCATAACGACAAGCAAACGGAAAAGAGGCGAACATAAAAAGATAGGGAGGATAGAGAGAGAGAGGGCGAATAAAACGGCAAGGGTGAAGTGGGGGAGAGGAAAACGAGAGGCAAATGGCAAATAACGTAATGCGGGAGATAAGGGATTGTGATGGGTACTTGGTATGTTGACTTTTGCATAGACCTCCCCGGCAACGGTGCCAGAAATCCTTCTTGCTACCTCTTCAGCACTGCGTTGGTTTTCCCTTGAACAGGAAAGGGTGATGCAGCAAAGTAGCGTAAGTATTTCCCTCAGTTTTTTAGAACCATGGTGTCAATCCAGTAGGAGGCTATGCGCGAGTCCCTCGCACCAACACAAAACAAATAAATCCTCGCAACCAACGCGATAAGGGGTTGTCAATCCCTACACGGTCACGTACGAGAGTGAGATCTGATAGATATGATAAGATAATATTTTTGTTATTTTCATGATAAAGATGCAAAGTAAAATAAAAGGCAATGAAAATAACTAAGTGTTGGAAGATTAATATGATGGAAGATAGACACGGGGGCCATAGGTTTCACTAGTGGCTTCTCTCAAGAGCATAAGTATTTTATGGTGGGCTAACAAATTACTGTAGAGCAATTGACAAAATTGAGCATAGTTATGAGAATATCTAGGTATGATCATGTATATAGGCATCACGTTCGAGACAAGTAGACTGACTCCTGCCTGCATCTACTACTATTACTCCACACATCAACCGTTATCCAGCATGCATCTAGAGTATTAAGTGCATAAGAACAGAGTAACGCTTTAAGCTAGATGACATGATGTAGAGGGATAAATTCATGCAATATGATAAAAAAATCCATCTTTTTATCCTCGATGGCAACAATATAATACGTGCCTTGCTGCCCCTACTGTCATTGGGAAAGGACACCGCAAGATTGAACCCAAAGCTAAGCACTTCTCCCATTGCAAGAAAGATCAATCTAGTAGGCCAAACCAAACTTATAATTCAAAGAGACTTGCAAAGATAACCAATCATACATAAAAGAATTCAGAGAAGATTCAATATTTTTCATAGATAAACTTGATCATAAACCCACTATTCATCGGTCTCAACAAACACACCGCAAAAGAAGATTACATCGAATAGATCTCCACTAGAGAGGGGGAGAACTTTGTATTGAGATCCAAAAAGAGAGAAGAAGCCATCTAGCTAATAACTATGGACCCGAAGGTCTGAGGTAAACTACTCACACTTCATCGGAAGGGCTACGGTGTTGATGTAGAAGCCCTCCGTGATCGATGCCCCCTTCGGCGGAGCTCCGGAACAGGCCTCAAGATGGGATCTCGTGGATACAGAAAGTTACGGCGGTGGAATTAGGGTTTTGGCTCCGTTTCTGATCGTTCAGGGGTACGTAGGTATATATAGGAGGAAGGAGTACGTCGGTGGAGCAACAGGGGGGCCACAAGGGTGGAGGGCGCGCCTAGGGGGGGGGGGGGGTAGGTGCGCTCCCCTACCTCGTGGATTCCCTGTTGTTTGCTAGACGTAGGGTCCAAGTCTCCTGGATCATGTTCGTTTTGAAAATCACGTTCCCGAAGGTTTCATTCCGTTTGGACTCCGTTTGATATTCTTTTCTGCGAAACTCTGAAATAGGCAAAAAACAGCAATTCTGGGATGGGCCTCCAGTTAATAGGTTAGTCCCAAAAATAATATAAAAGTGGATAATAAAGCCCAATAATGTCCAAAATAGAAGATAATATAGCATGGTGCAATCAAAAATTATAGATACGTTGGAGACGTATCAAACATCAGCAGTGCCCCATATACAAACAAGAAGACGTAATCCATCGGAAAAAGTTGCAGGTGCCACTGAGTATATGGGTCCTGCTCGTCCTCATGCTCGTGAATAAAATTTTCAAGTATAGGTGCTGGAATGTTCACAGGACCTTGGAAACACAAGAAGGTTAATTAGTAAAGGGAAACTAGCTAACCCGCATGCATGTGGATGAAATAATTATAATTACGATGGAAGACAAACGTACCAAAATCATGAGGATTCCATGCAAAAACAGTGCTACGAGTGGTGGCAGCAAACACAAGACCCTCGTATTGAATTACACCACAGTACTCATCCGTGTATAGAAACTGATTTTTGAGCAATATCCATCGAGTCAAACCACGAAGGACGACAACAAGCTTGTCGAAGAGAGCGAATACATAAGCATTCCTATAACCCCAAGAGCGGTTGGGAACTCGACAAATTGCCATCTTCCATAGACGACAGTCATTATGATCGTATTTGAACTCACGTAGAATACCGGTGTACTCAATATCTAGGCAGTCGTCTGAGGATTTTCGAAGTGGAACTCGGTGACGAGTGTACACATTCACAAGTTCCCACTCACAGTTGTACCCAATATAAATAACCCAATCTCCATTTGTGCCTGCCCAATCCTTGCCCTCAAGCGATGGCATCTTAACATCATATGTATCATTATCAAGCGGCATCAACTTACACAAGGCGAGGCTTCCCTCGTCCCCACGCCAGTCAGCAGGGTCACGACGAAGAAGATAGGGGAGATCAAACCTCACCTGAACCCTTGGGTTCCTTGTAATGATGTTATTAGTTGAGTCGAGAATGGTCTTGAACGAACCTGCCATGCTAGCCGAGGTGATGACGTTGCACCGACCAATGAGTTCCTCCACCGCGTCATCATTCAGATTGGGGCAAGAATAATGGGGTCGTTTCCGGCTTGTTCCCTCCATGGAGAAGACGATCAAACATTGGAAGAAGGAATGGTTGAAGGCAAATGGAGGAGGGAGGAAGACCTAGCGTGCGACAGTAGTTCCAAATCAAGAGGGAAAGGCGAAGAGTCGATGGACGGTTGCCACGGTACACGAAGAGGCGCCTGGGGAGCGAGTGGTTGCCACAGAGGTCACACACTAAAGACAATGGCCGGGTGAACCACATGCAATCCAATCGCACAACACACACATGTTGTTAAGTTGAACCATTTCTGTTCTCTTGTGTCAACGCAAACAGTTCATCCAAGTGAACCGCATGCCGTATATCGCACACACCTTGATCTGGCTGACCGTTTCTTTTGTGTTGCCTAATCACAAACAGTTCATCCGAGTGAAACATATGCTATATATCGCACACATCTTCATCTGGCTGACCGTTTCTTTTGTGTTGCCTAATCACAAACAGTTCATCTGGATGAACCGTATTCTGTGTATCACATATGCCTTCATCTGGCTGCCCATTTCTTTTGTTCCTCCTCATCGCAAATAGTTAATTGAACTGAACCATATGCCCTTCATCGCACATGCAACTAAAATCTGAACCGTGTTTGATGCATCCTCCATCGCAAACTGTCGGGGGTGCTGATCCCACGGACACCTATGGGGATTGGCGGACCGAGCCCCTTTCGGTTCGGCAGGGGGCGGAGAGAGCACGAAGAGTAGATCGAGGCGATGCGCACGAGCGACACGATCGGTTTACCCAGGTTCGGGCCGCACGGATGCGTAAAACCCTACTCCTGCTTTGTGTTTGTATTGATTTCTGGCTCGGGAGCGCGGTGTGCTACAGTACACACCAGCAGCTAACGAGACCGAGCGTGAGAGTGTTCTGTTGGCCGACCCTTTCTACGTTGCGCACGGGCCTCCTTTTATATGCTCAAGGGGTCACCGACAGGTGGCAACGTAGATGAGGGCAAAAATGGAAAAGGCACGGCAGTTGGCACCGCCGCCTTTTACAGTGCTGTCATACCTAACCCTAATGGCAGGGGACAAGGGCATTAAATGCCTGTCTGCGTCGCCTAGACGGTGCAGAAAGGGACCGCCAGGGACGCCATTGCTTGCCACGATGGCAATCTTGTCAGCGCCGCTTGCCACCGTGTACCTCTGGCTGCAGAGCCTTCCGCCACGTACGCCTGGGAGGGTCCCAGAGCGACATGTTGGTGGATGTGCTGGAGCGCAGGTACAGAGTGGAAGCTTGCCGCGGTCGTTGTCTTGTCGCGTCCGGGAGCTTGTCGCTCACCAGGCCTTGCCGGGTCGCGTGGTGCGCCGCGGCAAGTTCCTTGAGATGCCTTGGTTGGCCTTCCCGGCAAGCTCCTCTTGTCGGGGTCTTGTCTCCTTCCCGGCAAGCTCCTCTTGCCGGGGTCTTGGATACTTTGTTCTTGAATGGCTCCAAAAGGGAGCACGGAGGACCTTGGCGGTCACCCGACAAGCCTTGCCACGGAACGCTGCGACTGCCCGTGCACAAGTTCGGGATACTAAGGTACCCCTACTTTAGTACACCGACAGGAGCCCTCGGGCCTGGGCCATACACGGTGGCGAGCGCTGTTGGGCCAGGCCCAAAACAGGGCACGGGCACGCGCGGCCTAGGTTATGCCGTATCTTACTCCGCATCCACCGCGCCCTCCCCGAACGGCACGCGTCGAACGCGGCGTCGTGGGAGAGATCGTGGGCAGTTTCTTTATTAGGAAAGGTGGAACGTCCGCCACCTCCCCCTTTATAAGCAAGGGGAAGCAGGGGTGGTGCGCCCACTCGCCCCCTTTCCTCTCCAATCTCAGAAGCCTCCGCCCCACCTCCGTCTTCACAAAGCAGCAAGAGAGCGGCGCCCCGCCCCCCCATTGCCACCAGCACCACCAATGCCGTCGACCTCCTCCACCACCTCCGCCATGGCTCCGAAAGCCGACAAGGGGAAGGCCGTGAAGTCGACCGAGGCGCAGCGGCTCGCGGCGCTGCGGAAGGAGCGGGCCATCTCCCCCCCCCAAGCTTGCCGCGAAGGAGTTGAAGGAGTACTACTACCTCTTCTGGTCGACGGAGACGCGAGCACATCCGAGCACCAAGGTACTCCCGGCCTCCGCTCACAAAATGGCTCCACACGGCTACCCCTTCTTCGCCGTGTTCTTCTACTGCGGGCTCTGCCCGCCTTTCTTTGAATTCTTCTGTGACATTATGAACACCTATGGCCTCTGCCTCCTTGACTTCACCCCCAACGCCGTTCTGACCATGGCAGTTTTCGCACACCTTTGCGAAAACTTTGTCGGAGTCCACCCAAATGTAGCCCTCTTCCGCCATTTCTTCATGCCCCGAGTAGAGAGAGGAGAGCCTCTATCCGGCGGAATTGCTTGGATCTCAAGGTCCGGCAAGAAGGACTCGTATCTGGAGGGCGAGTTCCGCGGCAAGTGGGAGGAGTGGTGAGCAGATTGGTGTTGGATTGGTGAAGAGAACCCACAGCCATTCACCGCCAGGCGCCAAGTAGCAGCAGCACGCGGCAGCGACTGGAGTGACGTGGCCCCGAAAGACAGCAGGCTGAGGATTGCCGTCACCAGGATCCAACGCCTCAGGCTTGCCGGACTCACTGTAGGCGCCATTGGCGCAGACTTCCTTCGCCGCCGCATCGCCCCCCTGCAGGAACGGGGGAGGCCTGCCTGGGAGTTCAAGAACGCGGCGGATATCATGAGGCTGCGCCCGGGCCTCAATTATAATTTCACTGTCTTGGAGCTCAACGCGATGCTGCAAGAGCTCTTCAAGTATGATCCTGATCATCCAGAAGTTTTTAGGTTGCCGCAGGGCGTCGTCCCGTTGTGCAACAACTCCGCGCTCGACCGCATCAGGGCAATGATGCCGCTGTGCAACTCGCATGGAATTGTGCCAACTTGGCAAGAGCCTGAAGATGACGTCGTGCAGCAGTTCTTCGACAACTTGGTAGAAGTGCCGATCCGCCCCGACGTGAAGGATGGCCTCACTCGCGACACCACCGAGGCGGAGTTGAAGCGCATTGCCACCAGGCTGGAAGAGGCAGCGGCAGCCGCAGCGGCAGGCGAGTTCGGTTTCACCTTGGAGGAGGCAGAGGCAGCAGAGGCGGCAAACCGTGCCGAGCGAGAAGAGATTGCCGGCAAGCTCTGTTGGAAAAGGCAGTGCCTAGGAGTCGCTTAGGCACACCTAGGCGCTAGGCAATGGCCAAACGCCTCGCCTAGGTCATAAATGGAGGTCTAGGCAGGGCAAGCAAGGAATTGCCTACCCAAGCAAGAAATCATGCCACATACTGCACTGATATGCCAAACAGGTTATATTACAATGTTAGTAGCCGGTAATTAACTTATTTATATGCCCTAAATTAATATCAACACCCATATAATAATCACAAATACACTTCGAGTAAAAACCATATTACCGCCTAGGCCGCGCCTATGGCGCTTAAGCACCGCCTAGGCACTAGGCAAAGGACAACCGCCCCGCTTACGCCTACCGCTTTTTCCAACCTTGCCGGCAAGAAAGAGCTTGCCCGGCAAGAGGAGCCTGCCGGCGAGAAAGATCTTGCCGGGCGTGACGCCGAGCCAAGCGAGCCCGCCGAGGATACGAGCGGCTCGCTGGATATCGACTCCTCCTCCTCCTCTTCTTCAGACAGTACGCCGCAAGCAGAGCCTCCATCTCCACCTAGAAGGCGTCTGCGCAAGGTCGGGGACGTGGCGAGGCGGCAGGCGAGCCGACAGTCGCCGCGCCACGCGACACGCTCCACCGCGGCAAGCACTGTTGCCGCGGGAGCGCCCCACGCTGCGGCGGCAACTGGAGCGGGGTCTTCCCGGACCACCGCTTCTGCTCCCGCCAAGCGGCCAAGGGAGCCTACTCCTCCACCTTCCCGCGCCGGACGCGAGCCGGACTTCGACTTCTCCGCATTCAGCTCCGACGAGGAAGAAGAAGAAGAGTAAGATCCTCTTGTCGCACTTGCAGTTCTTCAATCCTTGCTGTTTTTGTCTTGCATCTCACTTGTTTTACTCCGAACCTGCTCCTTTTCAGGACTCTGGCTCAGAGGGCAGCAAAGAGAGCCAAGGCGCCGGTGATTGTCATCGAGGACGAACCCACCACGTCAGCAGGGGATGCGCTCGAGACAACCTTGCCTGACCCGGCAACTGTTCTCCAGAGCAGCCCCCAGCGTAAGTATCTTGTTTACTTCCCGCTGTTGGGCACGCACGTAGATTCTTGTTTTGCTGATATCCGTTTGTTGACTTGTGCAGGAGCAGAGCAGCCCCAGCAGGAGAGCCCGAAGGCCGCCCCCGAGGCGCCATGGGAGAGTCCTCCGGCAAGGGAGAGGTCCTCGGCAAGGGAGAGCTCTCCGGCAAGGGAGGAGCCCCCGGCAAGGGAGGGGTCTCCGGCAAGGGACAACACCAGCAGCCCCCCGGCGACGGAGACCACGAGTGCAGAACCTGGTACAGGTACTCTCCTTGCTCCAAAACTTCCCTTGGCTTCTTCTTCTTTCTTTTTCTTGGATATTTGCTTGACTCTTCTCCCCTTTTCTGGTTGTCAGATCCATCTGCTGCCGAGCCGATGGAGATCGAAGCTGCCGCTGACGACGCCGTTGTCGCCGAGGAATCGGCCGGCGCCGACGAGCCCGCCGGCAAAGAGGCCGCCAGGGCTGCCGTTGCAGAAGCAGGCGGAGGATCTGGCGATCGTACTGACGACCCAAAGGTCGCAGGAGCGCCAGGCACTGCACCGACTGCCGATCCCACTGCCGCTGACGCAGCGCCAGGCTCCGAGGAGCCCCAGCCCGGCGTCTACTTGAAGGCCGGCGACGACATCTTCATCAACCTCTCCTGGGCGTCAAGCTCCAGGGCGCCGGTCGAGGGAGAAATCTTCGACGGAGAAGTGCTTGCCTCCGCCGGGCTGGCGCTTGTCGACGCGCCAAGCAGCAGCAGCGGCGAGCCTGAGAAGGAGCGGCTGCTGCGGAAGATGGTGTCGCTCTACCACGCCCGGCAAGCAAAGTTAGAATCCCATGAAGCGCTTGTCGCCAAGGCGGGAGTCGACATCGAGAAGTGCGCGGAGGAGCTCCGGGGTCAAAATCAAGAAGCTCTCCGGTCCTTGGCAGCGGAGCGGGAGCAGCTTGCCGAGGAGCAGAGGGCCTTCCTCCTCGAGAAGGCCGAAATCGAAGAGCAACATAGGCTTGCTGCTGAGAAGCTGTCCGTGCAGGAGGGCGAGCTGGTGCAGCAGAAAGTCGATCTTGACAGCCACGAGGAGGAGCTTGCCGCGCGTGAGAGAACAGTTGGCGGAGCCCTCAAACAAGCAAAAGACGCTGCCGCAGCTGCCGAGTCCGCCAAGAAGGAGCTGGAGATAAAGGTAGTGCAGCTAGAGGCGGATCTCAAGGCGAGCGGCGACAAGCTTGCCGCGCTCAAGCTTGAGCGCGAGAAGGACGCCGTCAGCTACTCGGAGCTGCAGACTCGCCTCGCCGAGAAGGGCAAGGAGCTTGACGCCGCCAAGGATTCCAATGCAGACCTGGAGTTGAAGTTGATCACTTTGACCAAGACATTGGACGGTGCCAAGGAGCAGGAGACGGCCCTGAAGGAGGAAGTCAAGGCCGGCAAGGCGCTGCTGGCGAGCGCTGCCGCCGTCCAGAGCACATTCCGAGAGAATATGGAGCACTTGACGGAGGGGCTCGTGGATGTTGCCGCCGAC
This sequence comes from Triticum monococcum, assembly GCA_034509565.1. Lineage (NCBI taxonomy): Eukaryota > Viridiplantae > Streptophyta > Magnoliopsida > Poales > Poaceae > Triticum > Triticum monococcum. The sequence continues at coordinate 37,687,601 of CM067842.1, forward strand.
ATCGACAAGGAGCTGGCGCAGCTGGGAATGGGGGATCTCGGGTATTCCTCCGACGAGAACCTCCAACCCAGTGCCAAGCTCACTTCATTCTTCAAGGACGTGGCGACGGCACTCCGGCGACTCCGGGAAGGGATCCCGAAGCAGCTTGCCGACGAGTCGCGCAAGATCTGCGCGGGAGCTCTTCAGAAGGTGCTGATGAAGGTGGCGTTCCGCAATCCGGGCCTCAACCTCACCAACGTCCTCAGGTCCTTGCCGCCGGATGCTGATCTGGAGGCGCTCAAGACCCTTGTCGCACCCATTGTGGACAGGGTGAGCGGGATCAAGCGGGTCGAGGGCGACCGCGTAGACTAGGCTGCCCATTTTCTTCTTTCCTTGTCGCTGCTATTCATGTTATAAGAACATTCTGTTAGAGCTGCGACAAGCTTATCTTGTAATATAACTTTATTCTATGCAATGATTGCAATATTTTTTCCTTTACTTGATTCCTTCCTTTGTATGTTTTTACCCTACGCTTTTAGGGAACTTGCCGGCGTAGGCACCTTTGCCGCGAGCGCTGAGTGCGGGACGTCAGCAGCCTGCTGGCGGTGCCGCTGCCGACAAGAAACCTTGTCGCAGAGCTAGTCGCAGCTCACTTAAGTTGTTGAGCGGACTCGAAACAACAGTAAGGGCGCAACTAGCTACGAGTTGGTTCCTCCGCGCACAGGTTTTCCATACAAAGTACGGTTGTTCAAGGAAGATAACTTAAAATTTTAAAGGGAATCTGATTGCTCAAACTTTGGCAACTTATCTCTTCTATTGTTTGCTTCCCGGCAAGGCGAAACCTTCTTGAACGACGCCTGGTCCATACCATATCTTCTCCCTTCCCCCCGGCAAACTTGTGCGCGAGGGAACTTTCATTTCCTTGAGGAAGAAAAAAAAAGAGGAAAAAATAAAGATATGGAGCCTTATGGCTCGTTGTTGCTTACCGGGGGTAAGTGCTACACAAAGTGTCAGATAACACATGCAAATAATAAAAAGCATGAAATCGACAAGGTGCGCAGAGCACATAAGATTTATGCACGGGGTCTGCGCCCGGCTTCATATAAAGGATTACATGCAACAACGGCAAGACTTGTACAAAAGGTGGTTGCCGGAACGGGTTCGGGCAACCACGCCCTACGGGTAAAACTTGCGAAGATGCTCAATATTCCAGGAGTTGCTCACTGGTATGCCATCTTCGGTCTCAAGGCGGACAACGCCAGGCCTAGTGACTCGTTTCACCTCGTAAGGGCCTTCCCACTTTGGCGTCAACTTGTTGGAATTCTTGGCGGACTGAACGCGCCGAAGAACAAGGTCGCCTTCCTCGAGACTTCTGGCATTACCTTTGCGGCTATGGTAGCGGCGCAAAGCTTGCTGGTAGCGAGCAGCTCGCACAGCAGCCTGAAGACGGTCTTCCTCAAGGAGCAGCGCATCATCTTGTTGCAGCCGCTCTTGCTCAAGCTCGTCATAAGCGAGCACTCGAGGCGACCCGTATACGAGTTCCGTGGGGAGAACTGCCTCTGCTCCATAGACTAGAGCGAAAGGTGTCTGGCCAGTGGCTCGATTTGGCGTCGTCCTGATCGACCAAAGAACCATCGGCAGCTCCTCGATCCAGTTTCTTCCGCACTTATGCAGCCTGTCGAAAGTCCTGGTCTTGAGCCCGCGCAACACTTCAGCATTTGCCCTCTCCGCTTGACCGTTGCTTCTCGGGTGAGCAACAGAAGCGAAGCAGACCTTGGCGCCAAGATCTTGGACGTACTGCATGAAGGTGCGGCTCGTAAATTGCGTACCGTTGTCGGTGATTATCCTGTTAGGGATCCCGAAACGGCAAACAATCGACCTGAAGAACTTGACTGCTGACTGTGCTGTCACCTTCCTCACTGGTTCCACTTCCGGCCACTTTGTGAACTTGTCGATTGCAACGTACAAGTACTCAAAGCCCCCGGCTGCTCGGGGAAAGGGGCCGAGGATATCGAGCCCCCAGACTGAAAATGGCCAGGATAAAGGGATCGTCTGGAGAGCTTGAGCTGGCTAGTGTATCTGCTTGGAATGGAGTTGGCACGCTTCACACTTGGTTACTTGTGCAGTTGCATCCTGGAGGGCTGTCGGCCAGAAGAAGCCTTGCCGGAATGCCTTGCCGACAAGAGCTCTTGCGCCAATGTGGTGACCACATATGCCTCCATGTATCTCTGCCAACAGCTTTTGTCCATCTTCTCGGGGAATACACTTCAATTTCACACCATTGAGTCTTCTTCTGCACAGTATGTTATCGACAAACTGGTACATACTAGACTGCCGGGCTACTCTTTCCACTTCTTCTTGCTCTTCGGGGAGTTCTCCTGTCTGAAGGAAACGGACAATCTGCTGTGCCCATGCTGGAGCTTGTGGCTCGACAACAAGGACTAAAGGCATATCTGCTGCTGTGGGAACGTCCGCTTCTACGGCAAGGGCCTGCAGCTCTGTCGGAGCTTGACGTTCCCCGGCAAGCTTGCCGGAGCAAAACTTGTCGGGAGCGTCTGCTTCGACAGAACAAACCCTAGGGCTTGCCGGAGCAGACTGCTCCTCAGCACTCTTGGTGTTGATCTTGGGGACCTTCTTGGCGGCGGCTTCGGGAAGCTCTGCCGGAAAATAGTCGCCAGAAATCAACTTCCTCTTCTTGCTCTATCCAGTTGACGGTGTTACGGACGGTTGAGTCAGCTTGAGCACAAAAATCCCTGGTTCCACAGATAACTTAAGTGCGGCGCACTTTAACAGGCCATCGGCAATGTCGTTCTGAGCTCTTGGGACATGCTTCATCTGCAGGCCGTCAAAGTGCTCTTCTAGCTTTCTCACTTCGTCAACGTAGGCTTCCATCAACGGACTCTGATAATTCTTGTTTACTTGGCGGACGACAAGCTGCGAGTCACCCCTGACAATGAGCTTCTTAATCCCAAGGTCTGCCGCAATCCTAAGACCGGCAAGCAAGCCTTCATACTCTGCAGTATTGTTTGTCGCTTGCTCCTTGGGAAAGTGCATCTGGACTACGTACTTGAGGTGCTCTCCGGTGGGTGCGACAAGCAGCACGCCAGCACCGGCGCCTTGCAGCGAGAAGGCACCGTCAAAGTACATGAGCCACTCTTTACTTGCTTCCTTGACGGGGATGCTCGTCTCTGGAATTTCTTCATCTGGCGTTGGCGTCCATTCTGCTAAGAATTCTACCAATGCTCTGCTTTGGATAGTTGATGTACTCTCAAACTTGAGACCAAAGCTTGACAGTTCCAGTGCCCACTCGACAATCCTGCCCGTCGCTTCTGGATTCTGCAGTATCCTCTTTAGCGGAAAGCGAGTGACAACTATGATCTCATGTGCTTGGAAGTAATGGCGCAGCTTTCTCGAGGCCATGAGGAGGCCGAAAAGCAATTTCTGCACACCAGAGTACCTTGACCTAGCCCCTTGCAGAAGGGAGCTGACAAAGTAAACTGGGCGCTGCACCATTTTCTTCTGTATCTCTTCGTGCACCTGCGCAGATCCATCCTTGTCGGGACCAGAGCTTGTCGGGGAATCCCCCTGCTTGTCGCTGGATGCGCTTGCCGCGGTTGCTGGCTCGTCGTCTGCCTCCCTCTCCGCCACTAACGCAGCACTAACCACTTGATTGGTTGCCGCTATATACAGCAGCAACTTCTCTTGCGGCTTAGGTGCGACAAGTGTTGGAGTGGAAGACAGGTATTTCTTCAAGTCCTGCAGCGCAGCCTCCGCTTCCGGAGTCCATTTTATTGGACCTGCCTTTTTCAAAATTTTCAAAAACGGCAGGGCGCGCTCAGCAGACCGAGAAATAAACCTGCTGAGAGCAGCCACGCAACCGGCAAGTTTTCGTACATCCTTGACGTGCTTTGGTGCTTCGATCTGCTCAATGGCCTTGATCTTATCAGGATTGGCTTCAATTCCTCGCTGAGACACAAAGAACCCGAGAAGCTTGCCGGAGGGGACTCCAAACACACACTTCTCGGGGTTGAGCTTCAGGTTGATCTTGCGTAGATTTGCAAATGTCTCTTCTAAATCTTGAATCAGAGTTGCCCTGTCCTTGCTCTTGACCACTATATCATCCATGTAGGCCTCCACATTTCTGTGTATTTGCGGCTTAAGAGCGACATGGACTACTCTTGCAAATGTTGAACCAGCATTCTTTAAACCAAAAGGCATCCGTATGAAACAGTACGTGCCACATGGAGTAATGAATGCGGTTTTCTCCTCATCCTCTTCTGCCATGAAGATTTGATGGTATCCTGAGTATGCATCAAGAAATGAAAGCAAATCACATCCGGCCGTGGAGTCAACAATCTGGTCAATGCGCGGCAAGGGAAATGGGTCTTTGGGACAAGCTTTATTAAGATCAGTAAAGTCAATACAAAGCCTCCATTTCCCGTTTGCTTTGCGCACGACTACAGGATTGGCCAACCACGTGGGATGGAGCACTCCTCTGACAAGGCTGCTGCTTCCAATTTCTTGATTTCTTCTGCTATGATTTCTTGGTGCTCCACTGCTTGCTTCCTGACCTTCTGCTTGACGGGCCGCGCATGAGGACAAATGGCAAGATGGTGCTCAATTACTTTCCTGGGAACACCGGGGATGTCAGACGGTTGCCACGCAAACACGTCGACATTCGCCCGCAGGAAAGCAATGAGCGCGCTTTCCTATTTAGGGTCGAGAGTTGCACTGATGGTGAAGGTACCACCAGTGCCGTCCTCCTTGGCGGACACCTTCTTAGTATATGGCGGAGCTGCCATTGCCTTCTTACACTTGCCAGTGGAGCTCAATGGTGCGTCCTCGACGGTAGCGCCGCACTCCGAAGAGGTGCGCTTACCGGAGTGGGCATCAGAGCTCTTGCCGGACTTGGTCTTCTTCTTCCCCCCGGGAGCTTCAGCGGCAAGTGACTTGCGATCTGTTGTGGCAGCTGCTTCCCGGTAGATCTTGTCGGCGCAAATAAGGGCATCCTTCTTGTCGCTAGGGACAGAGATGACGCTTATCGGGCCTGGCATCTTGAGCATGTTGTATGCATAGTGAGAGGCTGCCATGAACTTGGCAAGCGCTGGACGGCCAAGTATCCCATTGTAAGGCAATGGAAAATCGGCAACGTCAAAAGTGACCCTCTCAGTTCTGAAGTTCATCTTGCTGCCAAATGTTACCGGCAACATGACCTTCCCCTTCGGCTTGCTCCTTCCTGGGTTAATTCCTTGGAATGTGCCGGTCTCTTCGAGCTCGCTGTCAGGGATCTGGAGTTTTTGGAGTACAGCGGAGGAGATCAGGTTCAAGCCGGCCCCGCCGTCAACTAGCATCTTAGTGACTTTGAGGTTGCGTATAGTTGGTGAAACCAACAGTGGCAAGCACCCGACCGCAGTTGTGCGATCAGGGTGGTCCTCAATGTCCAAGATGATAGGCGTGCTGGACCATTTCAGAAGCTTGTGCGATTCGATAGGTGTTTCTGCCGCATTAACTTCCCATAGCCACTGCTTGAGTTGGCGGTGGGAAGTATGCAGTGAAGCACCGCCGTCAATGCACAAGACTTCTCTAGCTTTCTGAAACTCCTGCTCACTGTTCTCGACATCATCCATGTCTTCATCGTTGTCGTCGTCTTCATCCTTGTCGCGGCCGCGAGGAGGTCTGTCTCCTTGCCGCTGCTTGGCCTTGCCGCGGCGTCCTCCCCGGGCAGCGTGCTTCTTGCCGGCTTCTCCACCGCCTCCTTGGGCCCTCTCCTTATCGTGCCGCTCGTACTCAGCTTTTTGCTGTTGGACAAGCTGCTCGACCTTCTTGCAATGCTGGAGGTCATGGCCCTTCGTGCGGTGGATCTTGCAATACTGCTTGTCGGTGCCGTCCTGCTTGTCGGCGGCCGCCACAGCCTGGCAGTTGGTGCATGCGGCAACCTCCTTGCTGGTGCTACCAACTTTGGCTTTCTTGGCGGCGCCGTCGTTGCCGGACTGCTCAACGACTAGCACCTCTTTGCCCTTCTTCTTCCTGTTGTTGCGCCGCCGGTTTTTCTTTGCCGGGGCAGCATCTTCGCTGTCAGATCCTCCTGCTCCAGTATTCTCTCCGGGGAGTTTCCTCCCTTCCTCAGCACGTGCACACTTGTCAGCCAGGGCATAAAGCTCACTGACGTCTCTGATCCGGCACATTGCCATCTCCTCCCGCATCCTGCGGTTACGCACGTTCTGATGGAACGCGCCTATAACCGCGGCAGGGTGGATATCTGGGATGTTGCGCTGTACACGGCTGAATCTCTGAATATACTTGCGCAGGGGCTCTCCTTCCTTCTGGGCAAGCAGGTGGAGGTCACTCTCTTGGCCATGAGGTTTGTGGCCGCCTGTAAAGGCGTCGACAAACTGATGGCATAGATCTGCCCAAGAGGATATGGAGTTGTCCGGCAAATGCATGAGCCAGGACCTGACTTCGGGCTTGAGCACCAGCGGGAAGTAGTTGGCAAGAACCTTGTCGTCTCGCCCCCCGGCAGCCTGCACCGCGATGGTGTAGATGCTGAGGAACTCCGACGGGTGCGACTTGCCGTCGTACTTCTTCGGTACGTCTGGCTTGAAATGCTTCTGGCTGGGCCACTGGACTTGCCGCAGCTCACGGGTAAATGCAGGGCAACCTACCACGTACGGCAAGTCACCTGGTTCCCCTGGCGCATGCATATCGACAGAGGGCCCAGCGCGCAGGTCTGATTGACGCCGCGCTTCTCTTCGACGCTCGATGCGAGTATGAGCATCTTCTTGTTGTCGTTCGTGAAGAACTTGGCGCTGATCGCGACGAGCTCGTGGATCTGATGACGCGGTGGAGTCGCTGTCGTGGTAGACCCGGCGAGTCGGTGATCTTGGCCTTCGGGGCGGAGAGTGCACAGTGGTTGCACCCCCACCGGTCTTGTCGCCACCGGCTCGTGCCTGGCTGACTTGCCGCGGCAGCGAAGTACTCGGCTGCCGTGGATTGTCGCCGTTGGCGAAGCCGATGAGACTCTGAATGGTGGCCCTCCAGTCGTCGATCTTGTCTGCCGCTGGAGGGTAGTCTAGGAGCAGTTGAGCTCGCGCCAAAGCTTCTGCCGGAGAGGCGGGCGGCGGCGGCGAACGGTGCGAGGAGCGAGATATGCTCGGACTTCTAACTACGTTAGAAGGAGCAGTGCCTCGTCCAGGCGACCGTGCCCCGCTCGCGCCAGCATGTCGGCGTGCATGCCGGTCTTGAGCACTCCGGGATCCACCAGCTTGATCTTGGCCCAGAAAACGTATGGTACCGTGAGTACCATAACGCTGCTGGTCCCGCGCCTCCTGAGATGGGCGCGGTGCGTGTAAGGACGCCGAGGTCTTGGAGTGCGCTCGGTCATTGTGGGAGCCGACCGCGCCGCCGATGTGCAGCGCAGTCTTGTCCTTGGACCTGGCAGCACCGTGAGCTCCCTCGTCGCCGCCCGTTCTTCCGCCGGCGTCTACTCCACCAGCCGTTTGCTCCGGCAATGGTGGGCTTGGCACGGACGGAGCAGCCGCCTCCGAAGCCTTCTTCTTCGGCGGCATGTCGATGAAGACGATGAAGATTTGGCTCGTGCGAACGCCGGATCAGGTTCGCACAACCTCGACGCACCCCTACCTGGCGCGCCAAAGATGTCGGGGGTGCTGATCCCACGGACACCTATGGGGATCGGCGGACCGAGCCCCTTTCTGTTCGGCATGGGGCGGAGAGAGCACGAAGAGCAGATCGAGGTGATGCGCACGAGCGACACGATCGGTTTACCCAGGTTCGGGCCGCACGGATGCGTAAAACCCTACTCCTGCTTTGTGTTTGTATTGATTTCTGGCTCGGGAGCGCGGTGTGCTACAGTACACACCAGCAGCTAACGAGACCGAGCGTGAGAGTGTTCTGTTGGCCGACCCTTTCTACGTTGCGCACGGGCCTCCTTTTATATGCTCAAGGGGTCACCAAGAGGTGGCAACGTAGAAGAGGGCAAAATGGAAAAGGCACGGCAGTTGGCACTGCCGCCTACTACAGTGTTGTCATACCTAACCCTGACAGCAGGGGACAAGGGCATTAAATGCCTATCTGCGTCGCCTAGACGGTGCAGAAAGGGACCGCCAGGGACGCCATTGCTTGCCACGATGGCAATCTTGTCAGCGCCGCTTGCCACCGTGTACCTCTGGCTGCACAGCCTTCCGCCACGTACGCCTGGGAGGGTCCCAGAGCGACACGTTGGTGGATGTGCTGGAGCGCAGGTATAGAGTGGAAGCTTGCCGCGGCAAGTGCCTTGCCACGGTCGTTGTCTTGTCGCGTCCGGGAGCTTGTCGCTCACCGGGCCTTGCCGGGTCGCGTGGTGCACCGCGGCAAGTTCCTTTAGATGCCTTGGTTGGCCTTCCCGGCAAGCTCCTCTTGCCGGGGTCTTGTCTCCTTCCTGGCAAGCTCCTCTTACCGGGGTCTTGGATACTTTGTTCTTGAATGGCTCCAAAAGGGACCACGGAGGACCTTGGCGGTCACCCGGCAAGCCTTGCCACGGAACGCTGCGACTGCCCGTGCACAAGTTCGGGATACTAAGGTACCCCTACTTTAGTACACTGACACAAATGTTTTCACCTTTTTGACGGTTTTCATACACCACCGTTTGCAATTATTGCATCACACACAGTTTCTCGAAGGGTCTCTGATCGAAGTGTCGCGTTAGCAGCATCCTGTAGTAGTGCTAGTTCATCTCTTGTTTTCAATCATCGTATCAAAACCTCAGATTGGTACCTATGGGTTGCTAGTAGTGTTGATTACATCTTGTAGTTGATGCTAGGTGATTTATTTGGTGGAAGATTAAATGTACAGATCCATTATGCTATTCAATACCCCTCTGATCTTGAACGTGATTTGTGAGTAGTTACTTTTGGTCTTGAGGACATGGGAGAAGTCTTGTCATAAGTAATCATGTGAATTTGGTATTCGTTCGATAATTTGATGATATGTATGTTGTTGTTTCCCTTAGTTGTGTTATGTGAACATCGACTACATGACACTTCACCATCTTTGGGCCTAATGGAATGCATTCTGTGGTAATTATTAGATGATGGGTTGCTAGAGTGACAGAAGCTTAAACCCTAGTTTATGTGCTATTCCGTAAGGGGGTGATTTGGATCCATATGTTTTATGCTATGGTTAGATTTATCTTAATTCTTCTTTCGTAGTTGCGGATGCTTGCGGGAGGGGGTAATCATAAGTGTGAGGCTTGTTCAATTAAGAACAACACCCAAGCACAAGTCCACCCACATATCAAATTATCAAAGTAGCGAATGCCAATCAAACAAACATGATGAAAGTGACTAGATGAAATTCCCGTGTGTCCTCAAGAACGCTTTGCTTATTATAAGAGACCGTTCCGGCCTGCCCTTTGCTACAAAAAGGATTGGGATACCTTCCTACACTTTTGTTATCGTTACTACTTATTGCTCATTACAAATTATCTTTCTATCAAACTATCTATTACTGACTATTTCAGTGCTTGCAGAGAATACCTTGCTAAAAACCGCTTGTCATTTCCTTCTGCTGCTCATTGGGTTTGACACTCTTACTTATCAAAAGGAATATGATTGGTCCCCTATACTCGTGGGTCGTCACTATGCTCTAGGGAATACAATTCCTACTGCAGTCTCTAAACCCTTGCAAGCATCTGAGTGTATAGCTAAACCTGGGGCTGTACCTATAATGTTGTGCAACTGCTACATAAACCAGACCCAACTTTCCTTGGACTCTGCCTCAAACACACCAAATGCAACTAGGAATAGCCAGTTGTGTCCATCAACTGCAGAAGCTACTACTAGCTATCCTCTCCATCTTCCATTCAAAGCAGTTGTGTCGACAGCCAAATAGAGCATGCAACCATCCAGAAACCCCTAGCATCCAGCCTTGAAACAAACAAAAGCCCTCCTAAAGCACTCCTTCTCAAATGACTTCCCTATTATTTTGTATGAAATTTTATGCTTCTCAATCTCTACAACACTCCCTGGACTAGCCATCTCCACTTTAGCATTGTAAGCGTAAAGCAACTCAAAACTCTGATTCCATGGACCATTTATCCTGTCAAGAGCTATTTCCCTACCATAAAAAATCCTCATGTAAGGTATATCAATTTTGTACTTCTTAAAAAGCTTCCCATGGAGTGTTGTTGGACCAAGTGTTGGTGTTTCTCTCAGTCAATCCAAGATTGCATTTGCCACCCACCTAGTCTTTGCTAGCTTTGTTTTGGTGTTTCCCCCTCCCCCTCCAGGTGGACAAGTGTGCTGGTGTGGGTTTTGTTTTATCTGAAACAAAATAAAGTACAATTAAGAAACATTACACAATGATCTGGAAATAGAATGCATCAATACACTAAAATCCACATTAAGGCGTAATACGTGAATGAATTTGCTCTTTCGCATACGCGATGCATGCAGCCTCCACCTACACCTATCATATGGGCAATGAACAGTGAACCTTGTTGGCTCACTCCTATAAAATCACATAATTATTTTCAATGAGAATGCAATATGTAGTCGGTGCATTATGATAGTCCACCATCGATTCGAATATGGTTCCTGGATTAAACTAAGGATCTTCCCTGATCCACTCAATTGTTGGCATGCCATCACCATAGTATTCATCTAAAACTAAGTTGTCAATGTTCTCATCCCTCTCTTCATCGTCAGTTTCATCAGATTAGCACGACTGCTGGGCTCGTCTAGATATTCACATCTTCCATTGACTGTTGATGGAGTGTATCTACTCGTTCAAGGCACATCATCTCATCCTCATCATCAATTCGACGCACTTCCTCATCAAGATCTGCATCTACTTCTATAGTAGCTACAGAAGGGACAGGAGAGGCGGCAATACTAGCGGCAACAGACATGTTGTGGTTTTCAGAACCACTAGGTTTACTTGGTCTTCACCTACAAGGAGTGCTAGGGCACTCGCTATTATCAAAGACAGATGATGAATGAACACTCTTCCCCTTGTCTCGTTCTTTGCATGGCTGAAGCACCTCGATATGGATTTTACTGAAACTTCTATCGGCATTCAAACTAAATAACAATTCCAAATGCTCCCGCAAGTTAGTGGGAGAAATCTTTGCTCGCTACTGTTGAAATATTTTAGTTCAACAGCACCGGTAGAGCTCTAGTCATACACGGAACGGACCGAATTGTGAAAATCTTTCAACGATATGCGGCTTTCTGCCACCTTCGGGTAGAAAAATCCAGATATCATATGCGGTTCAGTACCACGCAACACACTAGTTTCCATTCTAACCTCCAGCTGAAAATCAAGAACGAGATCAATCTTATTTGATGAAAATAAAGGGCGGAAAATTAAGCAACCAAAATTGGCACGATTCAAGCGAGTAGTGGTCAAGTACTGCCTAATTGACAAGTTTTGTCATCCATTCGAGGGGAAACGAAGCTTATCCAGATGGAATCCATGAATTATCTGCCTCCGACTCGACCCAACCATCTCCATGGTCGATGGGCCGGAGGGCGTCTTCCCCTAATATCGCTTCTTAATCCCATATTGAGGGGGGGGTCATGTGGAGGAGGCACGGCACCGCCGACGAACGGAATAGGGTTAGAGGGTGGAGGGCATGATGGTTGCGGCGGAGGAGGCAGTGCAAGAGTGACTCTTCCAATTGCAGACAAGCTACTCCGATGTGTGTCACGACCGGTTTTCCAATAAAAATATTTATTGAGAAACCAATCTTTTGAGTCCAGTATGAGAGAAATCCTCCTCACTGGTAGACAAATTCTTGATACAATAAGCCAGTAGCATAGAATATATTACAGGGTTGAGCTAGGGCTGCTCAACAAATTATTACAAGCGCGCCAATAATTATACATAATGGCGGATATAACACAATGGTGTGGTGGCATACTACTGACTCGGGGATAAAGTGATGGTGGAATAACACAGTGGGGAGTGTGATAACATGACTCTCAAACTAGCATCTCATCGAGCGTCGAGGTGAGGCTCGATGAATTTTTTTTGGGTTGCGGAAGCGGATATAATACAGTGACCAAATCCAGGGTCGCACGAGACTGACTGGGATTCCTCTAGGCGTCAGACTCGCTATCGAACTCTTCATCCATGAGATCGCCTTCGTCAGCATCTGGCCAAATCAACAAGCCAGTGAGTACTTTGAAAGTACTCGCAAGACAGTTCGGACGTAAGATATAACAAATGCATGCATGAATGCGTCATGATTAATTTACCAAATGCACTTTCAGAAAAAATAGCATAACGAACTAAGTAAAAGGGAAGCGGCGGTAGTCCGCCTGAAATCCCAACAAAAGATATAAAAGGAAACCGATCGGGTGTCTGAAGCAATGCCTCGAAAGGTGAACAAATAAATAAAAGAAAATAATACCACAGTCGGGCGTCTTAGGGACACCACATAAAGGGCTTTAAAAGAAATGCCACAGTCGGGCGTCTTAGCGACACCACATAAAGGGCTTCAAAAGAAATGCCACAGTCGGGCGTCTTAGCGACACCACATAAAGGGCTTTAAAAGAAATGCCGCAGTCGGACGTCGGGGCGACATCACAGAAAGGGCTTCAAAAGAAATGCCACAGTCGGGCGTCTTAGCGACACCACATAAAGGGCTTTGATAGAAATGCCGCAGTCGGACGTCTGAGTGACATCGCAGAAAGGGCTTTTATTGAAAATAAATAATAACATTGCCACAGTCAGACGTCTGAGCGACATCGCAGAAAGGGCTTTTATTGAAAATAAATAATAACATTGCCATAGTCGGACGTCTGAGCGACATCGCAGAAAGGGCTTTTATTGAAAGTAAATAATAACATTGCCACAGTCGGACGTGTGAGCGACATCGCAGAAAGGGCTTTTATTGAAAATAAATAATAACATTGCCACAGTCGGACGTCTGAGCGACATCGCAGAAAGGGGCTTTTATTGAAAATAAATAATAACATTGCCACAGTCGGACGTCTGAGCGACATCGCAGAAAGGGCTTTTATTGAAAGTAAATAATAACATTGCCACAGTCGGACGTCTGAGCGACATCGCAGAAAGGGCTTTTATTCACAAGGAAATAATGCTCATAATAAATATTCAATTCATGATAATAAACGGGTTAGTCCATCCACAGAATTAAACATTTAACCGGACTTAGCACTCATGGGATTCACCGGAGTCTCTGTCATCAAACTGACACAGTTAGGACAAGATAATACGAATTTGGACATGGAATAGATGATACAAGGGAATGTATGACTCTGCAGAGTTTGTACAAAATTTTTCTCACAGCCAACGGATTACCGTAGTCACGAACGACTAGTTCCGTTTACGGTTTTTCGGAAGAAAACACAGCTAACCAGTACACACCCATCCTACCTCTCGATGCCAGGACTCACCCTAGACATCGTCCAAGAAAAACTTTTGAGACGGGGAGATCACAATCTCGAATAGCATGGGATCAAATTTATATACGCGCGCTCTAAGGGGTGCCCCCCTCTCGGTCCCAACCGGAAACACCCATGCCCCCTGACCGGATGACTGGCTTTAATCCAGGGCCATGGAACCATCATCCCGGCCTCTGCTTTTGGTGTGTACCAGGAAAGCGGTTTGCAACTTACTAAGCCATATTCCTTGCGGAAAACATGTGGTAGTACAGGGAAGGAAATGGGAGGAACTGGACCAATACGGTTTGACACTGTAGTCATATAGTCTGGCATAAGACTGGCATGCTACAACACTGCCATCTTACCCATCCTCATGCCAACACATGGCCATTCATACTCACATCCATCCACCTATGGATCATCGAACTCACTTACCTCAACAATGCATGAAAATAACGTTCATCGGTATGCTCATCAACATGCCATGAAACTAACTAAATGCAAAACATGCCAAGACACTCATCATATCAAAATTTCAAACATGCTTGCCTGGTTCAGAGTAGTCGGAGCCTAGCTCGGTGAAGTTCGCGGCTCCGTCACCTCCTTCGGTATCTACGGTATAAAGAAAACACACGCGCTAACGTAAATACCGAGAGGTGCACAAAAATTATTCCAAATATTTTTCAAATAAATCTGATAAAAAACTAGACCAAATTCTAAAGAGGACAGAAAAAGAATCAATCAAAAATATGCTTCTGTTAAGAAGTTATAAAGGTTTTTGTCCAGGGACTCATCTGTAATGAAACAGAAAGTTTCCAGGGGCTAGTTTATAAAAACAGAAAACGCTCCAGTCTCGAATACGCCAGCCCAGAGGGGAAAGCGTATTTTGCCCGAAGGCGCTTTCATAAAACGATTCGTTTAGAAAGGACGAAGAGGCTGACAGGCGGGTCCTGCCCGTCAGGTTTAAAATTCAAAAGAGGCGGCAGAGCTCGACGGTGCCCGAGAGCCGCGGTGGTCGCCGGCGGCGATCCACGACGAGGCAGGGGGATCGGAAGGTACCTCCGTGTTCAGGGCGCCCTTCCGTGTCGGTTGGTGGTGGTGGTGGCGGTCGGCGAGCACCATGTCGACGGCGAGCCTTGCTCCGGCGGACGGTGGTTCGGGTGGAGATGGATCTCGTCGGGAAGAGCTGCGAAGGCCAAATTGACGCTTGGGTTAGCTCAGTGGTTGCTCGAGGATGCTACTGACGAGGTTTGGGCGCCGGAGATGGCCTCACCGGAGCGAATCAAGATGTAGGCCGAGGCAGAACGGGGCGGCTGGAGCCGGGGGAGGAGACCTCCTCGAGGTCCTCCTAGTGGCCTGGCGGGGTGTTTGTGGGGTGCAGTGGTGGTGCGTGCTTGAGGGCGAGCTCGGGGTCTCCTTTTATAGGCGATCCGAGGCGGTGGCCGTGAACGGGGATCTCCGGCGATGGATTACGGCGGCGCAGTGCTTGGTCAGGGAGTTTAGGAGGTTGGGCATCAACGTGGAGGTCCACTGGTTCCATTCAGACGCTAAACGGACTTGGATTAGAAGCTTAGGGCAGGTTTTGGTCGGAACGGGACGGCGCGGGTCCGTCGGCGGCAGAGAGCGCGTCCAATGCTGTCGGGCCACGGCGACGGTGCAGCGGGGCTGCGCTGGCATGCATGAGCCACGCGGAGGGCAGAGAATCGTTGGGCGTCGCCGAACGGTGTTGAGCCACCGTTCTGCTCCCTGTCGGCCGCTACGGTGGTTCGGCCACTGCAAGACACGCCGGCGCAGACGGGCCAGGGTGCCACCGGCGCCAGGATGGCGCCAAGCGCGCGTGTGGTGCTCCAGACAGGAGGAAGAGGCGGCGAGGAACGTGCCAAGGGCACTGTCTACGTGTGATTGAAACTGACGAACGAAAACGACACTGAACTCTGAATTTTACTGAATATGAACAGCAACAGTGCACGCCAAGTGTTCGACAGAATGAATTTGGCCTCTAGGGATTTTTCCTTGAGCTGATACTTGGTGGAGTGGCCTCTCATTGCTCCAGTAGGCTGCCTGAATTTTGGTGGAATTTTTGGAGAAGTGTAGATATGAATTTCACCAAATTTGGCAAATCTGGTCCAAACTTGCAGAGGCTGAAATTTGAAAAATTTGAAAAGAGGAGTGGATCAAGATGGTTCTGGGTTGTGGATGCTAAGGACAATCCAGAGGAGTTGGTTTGAGGTCAAAACTCAAATGCAATAGGGTACTTGCTTTGAAAATCACTCAGGCTCCAAATAATTGACAGAAATGATTTGAGAGGAAAAATAATTAGAATAAAATCCAAAACTTGTTTGGATTAGTTGGGACAGAGAACTTAGGTTGATTACAAGGAGGAGGGGAGGTTTTGGAGGGGTTTTACCACACGGGCAAAAATACAAAGTCATGGGTGGTTTTCAAGATATGAAAATCCCCAATTCCCATAGAGTTTCTTTTTAAAAGAAAAAGATTAAACTCCCAAAAATATAATTTGAGAAGTGAACCAACAGAGAAGAAGTTTTGAATGATCAAACACCATAGTTTGAAGAAGAAATAAAAATCCTTACCAAAGAAAAGGAAGTTTTTAAGAGGAAGGATTTCTGGAAAAGAAATTTTAAAAGCTCTCTTTTAAAATCCAACATAGTTTTTGATGAGAACCAAATAAAAAAAATTTGGAGTGTCACAATGTGTCTCCTTGTGGCCCCACTCGTCATGATGTAACGGTCAAAGGAGGACCCGGCCCAAAACAGCCCCACTCATCAGCAGTTAATGGTCAAGCCATTGACCCAAAAGCAAACGTCCAGTTCAGACAAGAGTGTGGAGACAAGTGAGCAAAACTTTAGAGCGTGGGGACAACTGAGCACAACTAAGGAACTAGGGGCACTGTCATAAAAAACCCTTTGTATTACTATATTTCCATATTCATAATTGTACAGTCTTTATTCTATGCTATAACTGATCTGATCCAGGAATATGTGATTCAGTGGAAAACTCAAATGCACGTGTGGAATGATAAATGGTTAAATAAAAGTTTCTTGGTCTTGCCTCTAGGACTAGCTAAAGTGTTGTTGGTGATCACGTTTTCCGGATCTTAGATATCGTTAAGTGTAATGATAGTCCTAAAACAACATTGAGATTATGACATTAGAAGAACCATCATATTGAATTGACCCAAACTTGTCTATTATAAATTGAGTTAATATCATTTGTAATCAAACAGCAATCAACTAGGGCTAACATTATCCATTTGGGGCATTAATTGGGAAGATTTTTTCATTTATTACATATCTCAAATATTATTAGGGCATTACTACTCTAAGATTTTGGTAATAATACTAGGAGGTGGTACAGTTATTGTATCTTATCTACTACAAGGGTGACCAATCAACTAGGGTCAACATTATCCATATGAGACAATAATTGTGAAGATCTTTCCATTTATTACATAACTCAAATATTTTGTGGCATTAGTACTTCAAGATTTTGGTAATGAAAACCAAGAGGCGGTCAATTATTATATCTTATGCAATTAATACAATGGCATCTTTTATTCTAGCAATGCAATTTATTGCTCTTATTGAATGACAACCATTCATTTCATGATACTTTCCTAACATTATAAATATGATGGTGGACACATTAACAAATTGAACATTTCATACTTCCACCATGAAAGAAAATCCATCTATTAGTGTGACCATTCTCTTAGCATATCTTATTCTAGCCATCGGAGGAAAAGAAGTAAAGTGTATCAGACGAGAAGAAAATACTAGCGGGGTCCCACTAAATCAAAAGGTCAATAAGACTATTCTGGTATGTATGAATTCATCTTAGTTTGTATATCTATAATCAATTTTTCGACTATGAAGTTGAGGAGATGCCGAAATAGGTTGACGGAAGAGATGTTTATGACTGCATCGATGTGAATCTACAACCAGCCTTTAGCCATCCACTACTAAAAGACCACAAAATCCAGGCAAGTTTTAATGATCAATATATTATAACATTCATGTACTGCCTAAGTAAAATGTAGATATTCATGTCTCAATCCATGCAGGAACGGTATGTTATTTGAAGTAAACAGTGGCAGATTGGTAGCTAATATATATAATCATGCTAGCAATTATTTGAACTTTAGTTTTTATTCTAATACTTCATAAATAAGCTTTCATTGCACATCTAGCATTCTAAAATTTCTCTCCATGTTATCTTTATTTCATAGAAGAGAAATATAAAACATTTGGTTTGATCACGAAGAAAGGCAAACTGCAAATTCAACTAATTATGTGGATATATTTAATTGTGCATCATAACACATAAACATGCATATTTTTTATGATATTTTGTCTTAAAAGTTCATATTGATTTAACTTTCCCAATTACAGATGGAACCAAGCTCTTTCCCACTGAGTATTTCTACCAAATCTCCGTCGATGGATGTCATCCCACAAGCCCAATTGCCCTTGATTCAGTGCCCTACAGGAATGATTCCGATATTGCGTAACAACAGAAGGGTCCACACGCCAAGAGAAACTATTGATAAAGTGACTACCAATGAAGAACATGAGGTGAGTTTTTAATATAATTTTTGAGTGATTCGGTTATAATGGTCGATTATAACAATATAAAATTTTCTTTGTAGTTGTTAAATGCACAAAAATTTATTGCCATGCAAACCACATGTCAAAGAAATATTACCTAACAAGAGTATAGGATTTTATCGCATTAAATTCATCCGTTAGATGAAATATATGGTCCAAGGTAGTCAAATAAGTAAATGCAAATAAATAATTGTGTGAATAATTTTTATACTTGACATTTTTGTGGCCACTGCAGTGGATGGAATTTTTCTCTAAATGTTTCGTCTATATTGACCTTAAATGCACCATTAAGTGATGTCCACCAAAATATTATTGCGATATGATGTCAATCTTTCTTGTTTAATAAGCATTAGTATTTTCGTTGTAAACAAGTCAATATCTTGTTTCGGCTTGTAGGTTGCAGGAGTGGAGTATTATGATGAGCTATATGGAACGCGGGCTAAAATAAATATCTATAATCCTATGGTGAAAAATAATAGTAAGGATCTAAGTGCATCGTGGATGCAAATTAATAAGATAATAAAAGCAGGTGTTGCAGATGGGATCGGGGCTGGTTCTTGGGTATATCCAAGCTACAGTGGTGACAACTCTGCTAGGTTTCATGTTGCTTGGGTAATCCATAATTATTTCTCTGGATACACGTTCTTCAATTTAATATGAATAACTTATAATGATATAGTTTTTATTGACGTCGGAAAACATTTATGTAAAGGTTGATGGCTTAAAGACTTGCCCTGATCATGATTGTGGCGTTTTCGTGCAAGTTAGCTCAAGTGTTGGTCTAGGAGGAAGACTTAAACCAGTTTCTGTCTATAAAGGACCACAATACATGATAGATGTTGCTATTTTCAAGGTATTCTCATGTAAATAATTTTTTTTATTCTTGTATTTTGTTTTGTCATATGAAATACATGAACTATATTTTTTGAAAACTTGAACACATTGGCTAAACCAAACCTATAGGTGTCAAACCATTAGATAACACAATCTTACTAAGAACCTTTGATCATAGAAAAATATTTTAGCATATACGGGAGACTCCCAAATATATCTCTAATATTATGTTCATGTTAATATGGAATACAACTAAAAGGATAGTTTCACCTCACCACAAATATTTGATCGATTGTTATTCGTTTCAACTATGTTGAAGCATTTACCATGAACCCTGATTTATTTTAGGATCCAGTGACTAAACATTGGTGGGTGGCTTATGGTCCACAAAACATACATATTGGATACTGGCCAAGAGAAATTTTCCATTTCATGAAGGATCAATGTAATTATGCATTATGGGGTGGATATGTTCAAGGTCCGACAGCATCATCAGACTCTCCACAAATGGGTAGTGGCCATTTTGCTTCCGAAGGACTTGGAAAAGCAGCATTTGTGAGAAATATCAAAATTTTAAATAAGAAAAACAAGTATGTTATTCCAGATGAAAATAAATTTGGGTATGTCACCACCAATTTATCCAAATATACTGCAAAGGGTTCTGTTGATGGATATAGTCACTTTGGTGTGCATACTTACTATGGTGGACCTGGTGGTTTTGTTTGAATATATATGTAAAATTATTAATAAAGTTTCGATAATCTAATTAATTTGTGAACTTGGAAAAATTATTTTGTTATTTTATGATGTTAGAATGTATTTATAGTGGTGGATAAGTTGAGTCATCCAGCTTAGTTTTGATTTCCTCGGATATATACCATACCATGGTTTAGTGCTTCTTTTGATCAAAAAAGTGTTCTGATGCCAAATAAGAATAGGAGAGACAAACCTATTAATGGCACTATGTGTGAACTTCACTTTCCTGATAGGTGGACTATCTAGCGCGCCCGGGGCCACCGTCATGGGCGGAGGCCGTTGCCTCGCACCTACTCATGAAGTCCTAGCTGGCACTGCGCGAAAAGGCTCTTGCGAGTGCTTCTTTCGGCTGAAGTGAGCCTATGAGCCGTCTGTTCAGCAGTGGCTTGCCATGAGGGTCTCTCGAGGTTTTTTGCCATCCAATCTACCCGAACGAGCGAACCCGGGCGATCCGGCTAGGTGGTCCATGATGGGTGTACATGATTGTGGCGCTTTCAGGTCCACTCTAATGGGACATCGTCGGACGCACCCACATGTGAGGCCCCATGCACTGTTCACACACATACTCACCAGCAATCGGCCGGCCGGTTAGAGTGATGTCCACGCCTTCACGGCTCGCACGCCTAGAAACCATACGGATTGTTTGAGTTCATCACCCACGGTGTTGTCTGAGTAACCATTTGCAATAGAAAACCCCAATAACCAGGGTAATAAGCCCATTATTGATAATCCATGTACTAATCAAATTGATATTTCTTATAAAACACGTCAGATATTTCATATCCGTATAAAAGCAACCATGATTTCCTAATCGAATTACATCAGATAGCTTCGACACTCAGTTACGCCATTATACAACAGCACCAAGTTTCACATGTAGCATCAAAACCTTTAGAAAGTAGCATCATACACGGTAAATAGACAGATGAATCTCATCTGGGAAACTGCAGAAGCGGAAGGCAAATATTGAGCCTTCAGTGATGTTGAATGTCCTTGCAACTTTAGGCCAGTGGCTATGGATAATTGCCCGCCTAACCTTCGTCCTCTTCAGCAAGACTTCAATATTGTACCGTGGGTGTTGAACGAATACCTTCCTCGCCTCTTGACTATGCAGGTGGTTTGAGAGGTAATCATCGGTGAACTTCTTTGAAAAGTACTGAAAACAAAGCTATGCATAAATCACTGTTGTAAATTTTGAAATGGCGCAAGGGGTAAAAACAAGGAAAAAGAGTTGGTACCATCCTATAGTTGACTGATGTCTTCTTCATTGTGCAAACAAAGATCTTGTTGTTATTCGTCGCAAGTTTCTTCATCCTACAATCTTTCTAAGTTTCTTGACTTGACTGATATTCATGGACATCTCATTTCCCCATATGCAAAATGGGTCGAACAATGGGTCTAAGCCTCTGATAGCAGGACCTACATGTGCAAGACCAAATTGTAAGAAACCTAAATATTAGAATGATTCCTGCAACTGCACAATAATGTTCTATTAGCCAAAGGACCCTGCTTGAACAAACCTCGATGGTAAACCGCAGTCTCTCCCATTGTTTCCCTGCAACACGCATATGGAAGATCTTGATCACGTTAACTGAGAGTTTCCATATGCTACCTCTTGAGCATGCATTGGTTTTCCCTTGAAGAGGAAAGGGTGATGCAGCAAAGTAGTGTAAGTATTTCCCTTAGTTTTTGAGAACCAAAGTATCAATCCAGTAGGACACTACACGCAAGTCGCCTAGTACCTGCACAAACAAACAAGAACCTCGCAACCAACACAATAAAGGAGTTGTCAATCCCTTCACGGTCACTTATGAAAGTGAGATCTGATAGAGATAATAAGATAAATATTTTTGGTATTTTTGTTGTATAGATTGAAAAGTAAAGATTCCAAAATAAATAGTAAACTAGAATTGTAGGTCGGAAACTTATATGATGTAAAGTAGACCCAGGGGCCATAGGTTTCACTAGTGGCTTCTCTCAAGATAGCATATATTACAGTGGGTGAACAAATTACTGCCGAGCAATTGATAGAAAAGCGCATAGTTATGATGATATCTAGGCATTATCATGAACATAGGCATCACGTCTGTGTCAAGTAGACTGAAACGATTATGCATCTACTACTATTACTCCACATATCAACCGCTATCCAGCATGCATCTAGAGTATTAAGTTCATAAGAACAGAGTAACGCATTAGGCAAGATGACATGATGTAGAGGGATAAACTCAAGCAATATGATATAAACCCCATCTTTTTATCCTCGATGGCAACAATACAATACGAGCCTTGCTGCCCCTACTGTCACTGGGAAAGGACACCGCAAGATTGAACCCAAAGCTAAGCACTTCTCCCATTGCAAGAAAGATCAATCTAGTAGGTACTCTGGCTGGAATGTTTATCCTAGCTCGTGAACACAAGAACAACACCAAACAAGCAAGAAATCCAAGCACGACCTGCAAGCTGGCATGACACGCCAGGTTAGTAAATTGAATGTACTTGCAAGCTCACAATAACCAGAAGCATTCAAGACAAACAACATCATGGCAATTACAGGTTAAGCAGGAATTATCATGAGATCATCAAGATAACATGGCATGAACAACATGAGCATAATATTGCTAGAACAATAGGAGCATGGCATGAACATATAAATCTGATGATACTAGCATGCAACATGATGACACTATATGCACCACTTATTCTGTTCGGGTTACCTCGTAACCATCACATGCATCACTTACCCACCTTGGACATTACACAATCATCTCAGGATCAAATCAAGCTTGGTATAAAGAATACCGTAGTAATCATTAAATGACCACAAAGAGCTTGATATTTACCCACGATTCTCGCACAACATCACGAATACTTATCAACTTGGTATCCTCGATACCACGGTGATCATTCACGGATCACAAACGGAACCACTCTGGGCTCAACGGGTTACCTCGTAACCAAACGGTGATCATTCACGGATAACAAACGGAACCAATCTGGGCTCAATGGGTTACCTCGTAACCAAACGGTGATCATTCACGGATCACATAACCAACTTATCTCATCATCGAACCAAGGTTGTTATTAAGCACATTATTATTAATATTGTTGACCCATAGTGTGACCGACACGAACTGGGCCCTTATCCGCGGGCACGGCTATCGATAGATTTAATATACACTCTGCAGAGGTTAGTACATTGTACCCACACCATGGAACCCATGGCCTCGCACTCCCATTCGGGTGGACCACCGGCATTCCGACAAAACCGTCCTACTACCATGACACTCTCCCGGCCACTCCGACCAACTCCCCTCTCGGCCAGGTCATGGGTGGCCCCGTGCCTACCAAAGGCACCAATGGCCACCGTCATGGCAAAACGGTCCCAAATAGAGACAATCCGGATATAACAACAACGGGCACACAAGGTTATGTCTGCTTACGGGGCCAGGGTACCGCACGCCCATAACCTTCCCTTGTTGGAGGCACCGGCGAGAGGCACAACAATAGACCCAGTTAGGACCTTACCATAAAGGTAAGTGATACTGTTGGGGAACGCAGTAATTTCGAAAAATTTCCTACGCACACGCAAGATCATGGTGATGCACAGCAACGAGAGGGGAGAGTGTTGTCTACGTACCAACGCAGACCGACTGCGGAAGCGATCACACAACGTAGAGGAAGTAGTCGTACGTCTTCTTCCCGATCCGACCGATCCAAGCACCGTTACTACGGCACCTCCGAGTTCTTAGCACACGTTCAGCTCGATGACGATCCTCGGGCTCCGATCCAGCAAAGCGTCGAGGAAGAGTTCCGTCAGCACGACGGCGTGATGACGATCTTGATGTACTACCGACGCAGGGCTTCGCCTAAGCACTACAACGGTATGATCGAGGTGGAATATGGTGGCAGGGGGCACCGCACACGGCTAAGGAACGATCTCAAGGATCAACTTGTGTGTCTTGGGGTGTCCCCTGCCCCCGTATATAAAGGTTGGAGGAGGGGGGCTGGCCGGCCAGAGAGAGGGAGGCGCAGGGGGACTCCCCTCTCCAATCCTATTCCAACTAGGACTCTCAAGGGGGAAAGGAGAGAGAGGGGGGGCCGGCCCCTTCTCCTAGTCCTACTAGGACTTGGGGAAGGGGGGGCGCCGGCCAGCTATGGGCTGCCCCTTTTCTCTTTTCCACTAAGGCCCAATAGGCCCATTAGTCTCCCGGGGGGTTCCGGTCACCCTCCCGGTATTCCGGTAAAATCCCGATTTCACCCGGAACACTTCCTATGTCCAAACATAGGCTTCCAATATATCAATCTTTATGTCTTGACCATTTCGAGACTCCTCGTCATGTCCGTGATCTCATCCGGGACTCCGAACAACCTTCGGTACATCAAAATGCATAAACTCATAATAACTGTCATCGTAACGTTAAGCGTGCGGACCCTACGGTTCGAGAACAATGTAGACATGACCGAGACATGTCTCTGGTCAATAACCAATAGCGGGACCTGGATGCCCATATTGGCTCCTACATATTCTAAGAAGATCTTTATCGGTCAGACCGCATAACAACATACGTTGTT
Source organism: Triticum monococcum (assembly GCA_034509565.1). Taxonomy (NCBI): domain Eukaryota; kingdom Viridiplantae; phylum Streptophyta; class Magnoliopsida; order Poales; family Poaceae; genus Triticum; species Triticum monococcum. The sequence continues at coordinate 37,711,776 of CM067842.1, forward strand.
CCCTTTGTCATCGGTATGTTACTTGCCCGAGATTCGATCGTCGGTATCCAATACCTAGTTCAATCTCGTTACCGGCAAGTCTCTTTACTCGTTCCGTAATACATCATCTCACAACTAACATATTAGTTTCAGTGCTTGCAAGGCTTATGTGATGTGCATTACCGAGAGGGCCCAGAGATACCTCTCCGACAATCGGAGTGACAAACCCTAATCTCGAAATACGCCAACCCAACATCTACCATTGGAGACACCTGTAGTACTCCTTTATAATCACCCAGTTACGTTGTGACGTTTGGTAGTACCCAAAGTGTTCCTCCGGTAAACGGGAGTTGCATAATCTCATAGTTATAGGAACATGTATAAGTCATGAAGAAAGCAATAGCAACATACTAAATGATCGGGTGCTAAGCTAATGGAATGGGTCATGTCAATCAGATCATTCAACTAATGATGTGACCTCGTTAATCAAATAACAACTCTTTGTTCATGGTTAGGAAACATAACCATCTTTGATTAACGAGCTAGTCAAGTAGAGGCATACTAGTGACACTCTGTTGGTCTATGTATTCACACATGTATTATGTTTCCGGTTAATACAATTCTAGCATGAATAATAGACATTTATCATGATATAAGGATATAAATAATAACTTTATTATTGCCTCTAGGGCATATTTCCTTCAGTCTCCCACTTGCACTAGAGTCAATAATCTAGATTACACTGTAATGATTCTAACACCCATGGAGCCTTGGTGCTGATCATGTTTTGCTCGTGGAAGAGGCTTAGTCAACGGGTCTGCAACGTTCAGATCCGTATGTATCTTGCAAATCTCTATGTCTCCCACCTGGACTAAATCCCGGATGGAGTTGAAGCGTCTCTTGATGTGCTTGGTCCTTTTGTGAAATCTGGATTCCTTTGCCAAGGCAATTGCACCAGTATTGTCACAGAAGATTTCATTGGACCCGATGCACTAGGTATGACACCTAGATCGGATATGAACTCTTTCATCCAGACTCCTTCGTTTGCTGCTTCCGAAGCAGCTATGTACTCCGCTTCACATGTAGATCCCGCTACGACGCTTTGTTTAGAACTGCACCAACTGACAGCTCCACCGTTTAGAGTAAACACGTATCCGGTTTGCGATTTAGAATCGTCCGGATCAGTGTCAAAGCTTGCATCAACGTAACCTCTTACGGTGAGCTCTTTGTCACCTCCATATACGAGAAACATATCCTTAGTCCTTTTCAGGTATTTCAGGATGTTCTTGACCGCTGTCCAGTGATCCATTCCTGGATTACTTTGGTACCTCCCTGCTAAACTTATAGCAAGGCACACATTAGGTCTGGTACACAGCATTGCATACATGATAGAGCCTATGGCTGAAGCATAGGGAACATCTTTCATTTTCTCTCTATCTTCTGCAGTGGTCGGGCATTCAGTCTGACTCAACTTCACACCTTGTAACACAGGCAAGAACCCTTTCTTTGCTTGATCCATTTTGAACTTCTTCAAAATTTTGTCAAGGTATGTGCATTGTGAAAGTCCAATTAAGCGTTTTAATCTATCTCTATAGATCTTTATGCCTAATATGTAAGCAGCTTCCCCGAGGTCTTTCATCGAAAAACTTTTATTCAAGTATCCCTTTATGCTATCCAGAAATTCTATATCATTTCCAACCAGCAATATTTCATCCACATATAATATTAGAAATGCTACAGAGCTCCCACTCACTTTCTTGTAAATACAGGCTTCTCCAAAAGTCTGTATAAAGCCAAATGCTTTGATCACACTATCAAAGCATTTATTCCAACTCCGAGATGCTTGCACCAGTCCATAAATGGATCGCTGGAGTTTGCATACTTTGTTAGCTCCCTTTGGATCGACAAAACCTTCTGGTTGTATCATATACAACTCTTCTTCCAGAAATCCATTCAGGAATGCAGTTTTGACATCCATCTGCCATATTTCATAATCATAAAATGCGGCAATTGCTAACATAATTCTGACGGACTTAAGCATCGCTACGGGTGAGAAGGTCTCATCGTAGTCAATCCCTTGAACTTGTCGAAAACCTTTCGCGACAAGTCGAGCTTTATAGACAGTAATATTACCGTCAGCGTCAGTCTTTTTCTTGAAGATCCATTTATTCTCAATTGCTTGCCGATCATCGGGCAAGTCAACCAAAGTCCATACTTTGTTTTCATACATGAATCCCATCTCAGATTTCATGGCCTCAAGCCACTTTGCGGAATCTGGGCTCACCATCGCTTCTTCATAGTTCGTAGGTTCATCATGATCTACCATCATGACTTCCAGAACTGGATTACCGTACCACTCTGGTGCGGATCTTACTCTGGTTGATCTACGTGGTTCAGTAGTATCTTGTTCTGAAGCTTCATGATCATCATCATTAGCTTCCTCACTGATTGGTATAGGTGTCGCAGAAACAGTTTTCTATGATGTACTATTTTCCAATAAGGGAGCAGGTACAGTTACCTCGTCAAGTTCTACTTTCCTCCCACTCACTTCTTTCGAGAGAAACTCCTTCTCTAGAAAGTTTCCGATTTTAGCAATAAAAGTCTTGCCTTCGGATCTGTGATAGAAGGTGTATCCAATAGTTTCCTTTGGATATCCTATGAAGACACATTTCTCCGATTTGGGTTCGAGCTTATCAGGTTGAAGCTTTTTCACATAAGCATCGCAGCCCCAAACTTTAAGAAACGACAACTTTGGTTTCTTGCCAAACCATAGTTCATAAGGTGTCGTCTCAACGGATTTTGATGGTGCCCTGTTTAGCGTGAATGCGGCCGTCTCTAAAGCATAACCCCAAAACGATAGCGGTAAATCAGTAAGAGACATCATAGATCGCACCATATCTAGTAAAGTACGATTACGACGTTCGGACACACCATTACGCTGTGGTGTTCCGGGTGGCGTGAGTTGCGAAACTATTCCACAATTTTTCAAATGTACACCAAACTCGTAACTCAAATATTCTCCTCCACGATCAGATCGTAGAAACTTTATTTTCTTGTTACGATGATTTTCAACCTCACTCTGAAATTCTTTGAACTTTTCAAATGTTTCAGACTTATGTTTCATTAAGTAGATATACCCATATCTGCTTAAATCATCTGTGAAGGTGAGAAAATAACGATATCCGCCACGAGCCTCAATATTCATTGGACCACATACATCGGTATGTATGATTTCCAATAAATCTGTTGCTCTCTCCATAGTACCGGAGAACGGTGTTTTAGTCATCTTGCCTATGAGGCACGGTTCGCAAGTACCAAGTGATTCATAATCAAGTGGTTCCAAAAGCCCATCAGTATGGAGTTTCTTCATGCGCTTTACACCGATATGACCTAAACGGCAGTGCCACAAATAAGTTTCACTATCATTATTAACTTTGCATCTTTTGGCTTCTACATTATGAATATGTGTATCACTATCTTCGAGATTCAACAAGAATAGACCACTCTTCAAAGGTGCGTGACCATAAAAGATATTACTCATATAAATAGAACAACCATTATTCTCTGATTTAAATGAATAACCGTCTCGCATCAAACAAGATCCAGATATAATGTTCATGCTCAACGCTGGCACCAAATAACAATTATTTAGGTCTAATGTTAATCCCGAAGGTAGATGTAGAGGTAGCGTGCCGACCGCGATCACATCGACTTTGGAACCGTTTCCCACGCGCATCGTCACCTCGTCCTTTGCTAGCGTCCACTTATTCCGTAGTCCCTGTTTCGAGTTGCAAATATTAGCAACAGAACCAGTATCAAATACCCAGGTGCTACTGCGAGCTCTAGTAAGGTATACATCAATAACATGTATATCACATATACCTTTGTTCACTTTGCCATCCTTCTTATCGGCCAAATACTTGGGGCAGTTCCGCTTCCAGTGACCAGTCTGCTTGCAGTAGAAGCACTCAGTTTCAGGCTTAGGTCCAGACTTGGGTTTCTTCTCCTGAGCAGCAACTTGCTTGCTGTTCTTCTTGAAGTTTCCCTTCTTCTTCCCTTTGCCCTTTTTCTTGAAACTAGTGGTTTTGCTAACCATCAACACTTGATGCTCCTTCTTGATTTCTACCTCCGCAGCTTTCAGCATTGCGAAGAGCTCGGGAATAGTCTTGTTCATCCCTTGCATATTATAGTTCATCACGAAGCTCTTGTAGCTTGGTGGCAGTGATTGGAGAATTCTGTCAATGACGCAGTCATCTGGAAGATTAACTCCCATCTGAATCAAGTGATTATTATACCCAGACATTTTGAGTATATGCTCACTGACAGAACTGTTCTCCTCCATCTTGCAGCTATAGAACTTATTGGAGACTTCATATCTCTCAATTCGGGCATTTGCTTGAAATATTAACTTCAACTCCTGGAACATCTCATATGCACCATGACGTTCAAAACGTCGTTGAAGTCCCGATTCTAAGCTGTAAAGCATGGCACACTGAACTATCGAGTAGTCATCAGCTTTGCTCTGCCAGACGTTCATAACATCTGGCGTTGCTCCAGCAGCAGGCCTGTCACCCAGCGGTGCTTCTAGGACGTAATTCTTCTGTGCAGCAATGAGGATAATCCTCAGGTTACGGACCCAGTCCGTGTAATTGCTACCATCATCTTTCAACTTTGCTTTCTCAAGGAACGCATTAAAATTCAACGGAACAACAGCACGAGCCATCTATCTACAATCAACATAAACAAGCAAGATACTATCAGGTACTAAGTTCATGATAAGTTTAAGTTCAGTTAATCAAATTACTTAGGAACTCCCACTTAGATAGACATCCCTCTAATCCTCTAAGTGATCACGTGATCCAAATCAACTAAACCATAACCGATCATCACGTGAGATGGAGTAGTTTTCAATGGTGAACATCGTCATGTTGATCATATCTACTATATGATTCACGCTCGACCTTTCGGTCTCTGTGTTCCGAGGCCATATCTGCATATGCTAGGCTCGTCAAGTTTAACCCGAGTATTCTGCGTGTGCAAAACTGGCTTGCACCCGTTGTAGATGGACGTAGAGCTTATCACACCCGATCATCACGTGGTGTCTGGGCACGACGAACTTTGCAACGGTGCATACTCAGGGAGAACACTTCTTGATAATTTAGTGAGAGATCATCTTATAATGCTACCATCAATCAAAGCAAGATAAGATGCATAAAAGGATAAACATCACATGCAATCAATATAAGTGATATGATATGGCCATCATCATCTTGTGCTTGTGATCTCCATCTCCGAAGCACCGTCATGATCACCATCGTCACCGGCGCGCCACCTTGATCTCCATCGTAGCATCGTTGTCGTCTCGCCAATCTTATGCTTCCACGACTATCACTACCGCTTAGTAATAAAGTAAAGCATTACATCGCGATTGCATTGCATACAATAAAGTGACAACCATATGGCTCCTGCCAGTTGCCGATAACTCGGTTACAAAACATGATCATCTCATACAATAAAATCAGCATCATGCCTTGACCATATCACATCACAACATGCCCTGCAAAAACAAGTTAGACGTCCTCTACTTTGTTGTTGCAAGTTTTACGTGGCTGCTACGGGCTTAAGTAAGAACTCATCTCACCTACGCATCAAAACCACAACGATAGTTCATCAAATAGACTCCATTTTAACCTTCTCAAGGACCGGGCGTAGTCACACTTGGTTCAACTAAAGTTGGAGAGACAGTCTTCCGCAAGCCATCTATGTGCAAAGCACGTCGAGGGAACCGGTCTCGCGTAAGAGTACGCGTAAGGTTGGTCCGGATCGTCTCACCCAACAATACCGCCGAACCAAAGTATGACATGCTGGTAGGCAGTATGACTTGTATCGCCCACAACTCACTTGTGTTCTACTCGTGCAAATAACATCAAACCATAAAACCTAGGCTCGGATGCCACTGTTGGGGAACGCAGTAATTTCAAAAAATTTCCTACGCACACGCAAGATCATGGTGATGCACAGCAACGAGAGGGGAGAGTGTTGTCTACGTACCAACGCATACCGACTGCGGAAGCGATCACACAACATAGAGGAAGTAGTCGTACGTCTTCTTCCCGATCCGACCGATCCAAGCACCGTTACTCCGGCACCTCCAAGTTCTTAGCACATGTTCAGCTCGATGACGATCCTCGGGCTCCGATCCAGCAAAGCGTCGAGGAAGAGTTCCGTCAGCACGACGGCGTGATGACGATCTTGATGTACTACCGACGCAGGGCTTCGCCTAAGCACTACAACGGTATGATCGAGGTGGAATATGGTGGCAGGGGGCACCGCACACGGCTAAGGAACGATCTCAAGGATCAACTTGTGTGTCTTGGGGTGTCCCCTGCCCCCGTATATAAAGGTTGGAGGAGGGGGGCTGGCCGGCCAGAGAGAGGGAGGCGCAGGGGGAGTCCTACTCCTACCGGGAGTAGGACTCCCCTCTCCAATCCTATTCCAACTAGGACTCTCAAGGGGGAAAGGAGAGAGAGGGGGGGCCGGCCCCTTCTCCTAGTCCTACTAGGACTTGGGGAAGGGGGGGGCGCTGGCCAGCTATGGGCTGCCCCTTTTCTCTTTTCCACTAAGGCCCAATAGGCCCATTAGTCTCCCGGGGGGTTCCCGTCACCCTCCCGGTATTCCGGTAAAATCCCGATTTCACCCGGAACACTTCCTATGTCCAAACATAGGCTTCCAATATATCAATCTTTACGTCTCGACCATTTCGAGACTCCTCGTCATGTCCGTGATCTCATCCGGGACTCCGAACAACCTTCGGTACATCAAAATGCATAAACTCATAATAACTGTCATCGTAACGTTAAGCGTGCGGACCCTACGGTTCGAGAACAATGTAGACATGACCGAGACATGTCTCTGGTCAATAACCAATAGCGGGACCTGGATGCCCATATTGGCTCCTACATATTCTACGAAGATCTTTATCGGTCAGACCGCATAACAACATACGTTGTTCCCTTTGTCATCGGTATGTTACTTGCCCGAGATTCGATCGTCGGTATCCAATACCTAGTTCAATCTCGTTACAGGCAAGTCTCTTTACTCGTTCCGTAATACATCATCTCACAACTAACATATTAGTTGCAGTGCTTGCAAGGCTTATGTGATGTGCATTACCGAGAGGGCCCAGAGATACCTCTCCGACAATCGGAGTGACAAACCCTAATCTCGAAATACGCCAACCCAACATCTACCATTGGAGACACCTGTAGTACTCCTTTATAATCACCCAGTTACGTTGTGACGTTTGGTAGTACCCAAAGTGTTCCTCCGGTAAACGGGAGTTGCATAATCTCATAGTTATAGGAACATGTATAAGTCATGAAGAAAGCAATAGCAACATACTAAACGATCGGGTGCTAAGCTAATGGAATGGGTCATGTCAATCAGATCATTCAACTAATGATGTGACCTCGTTAATCAAATAACAACTCTTTGTTCATGGTTAGGAAACATAACCATCTTTGATTAACGAGCTAGTCAAGTAGAGGCATACTAGTGACACTCTGTTGGTCTATGTATTCACACATGTATTATGTTTCCGGTTAATACAATTCTAGCATGAATAATAGACATTTATCATGATATAAGGAAATAAATAATAACTTTATTATTGCCTCTAGGGCATATTTCCTTCAGATACGCCTCCGTCGTATCTATAATTTTTGATTGTTCCATCCCAATATTCTATAACTTTCATATACTTTTGGCAACTTTTTATACTATTCTTGGGACTAACATATTGATCTAGTGCCCAGTGCCAGTTCCTGTCTGTTGCATGTTTTATGTTTCGCAGAATATCCATATCAAACGGAATCCAAATGAGATAAAAATGGACGGAGCTTTTTTTTGGAATATTTGGAAAATTCCGGAAGAAAAATCCACGCAAGACGGTGCCCGAGGTGGCCACGAGGCAGGGGGCGCGCCCCTGACCCTCGTGGGCCACCCGTAAGGCGGTTGATGCCTTTCTTCGACTGCAAGAAAGCTAATTTTCGGAGAGAAAAAATCACGGCGAAGGTTTCGATCCAATCGGAGTTACGGATCTCCATATATACCCGAAACAGTGAAAGGGCAGCAGAACAGAACGCAGAAACAGAGAGAGACAAAGAGACAGATCCAATCTCGGAGGGGCTCTCGCCCCTCCCATGGCATGGAGGCCAAGGACCATAGGGTAAACCCTTCTCCGATCTAGGGAGGAGGTCAAGGAAGAAGAAGACGAAGGGACCCCCTCTCCCCTTCTCTTCCGGTGGCGCCGGAACGCTGCCGTGGCCATCATCATCACCGCGATCTACATGAACACCTCCGCCATCTTCACCAACATCTCCATCACCTTCCCCTCTATCTATAGCGGTCCACTCTCCCGCAACCCGCTGTACCCTCTACTTGAACATGGTGCTTTATGCTTCCTATTATTATCCAATGATGTGTTGCCATCCTATGATGTCCGAGTAGATTTTCATTATCCTATCGGTGGTTGATGAATTGCTATGATTGATTTAATTTTCTTGTGGTTATGTTGTTGTCCTTTGGTGCCCATCATATGATTGCGCGAGTGGATCACACCCTAGGGTTAGTTGTATGTTGATAGGACTATGTATTGGAGGGCAAGAGTGACAGAAGCTTCAACCTAGCATAGAAATTGATGCATACGGGATTGAAGGGGGACAATATATCTTAATGCTATGGTTCGGTTTTACCTTAATGAACGTTAGTAGTTGCGGAAGCTTGCTAATAGTTCCAATCATAAGTGCATAGAATTCCAAGTCAGTGATGACATGCTAGCAGTGGCCTCTCCCACATAATACTTGCTATCGGTCTAGTAAAGTAGTCAATTGCTTAGGGGCAATTTCACAACTCCTACCACCACTTTTCCACACTCGCTATACTTACTTTATTGCTTCTTTACTTACAACAGCCCCTACATTTTATTTACTTGCTCTTTATTATCTTGCAAACCTATCCAACAACACCTACAAATTACTTCTAGTTTCATACTTGTTCTAGGTAAAGTGAACATCAAGTGTGCGTAGAGTTGTATCGGTGGTTGATAGAACTTGAGGGAATATTTTTTTCTGCCTTTAGCTCCTCGTTGGGTTTGACACTCTTACTTATCGAAAACTGTTGCGATCCCCTATACTTGTGGGTTATCAAGACCTTATTCTGGTGCCGTTGCCGGGGAGCAATAGCGTGGGGTGAATATTCTCGTGTGTGCTTGTTTGCTTTATCACTAAGTAATTTTTATTTGCCGTTCTTAGTTGTTTTCTACCTTTAGTTATGGGTAGGAAATGCAAAATACCAAAAAACTTAGTTGTACCTACTGAACCGATGGTTGAAGAACCACTCAAAATCTATCACACTCCTGAAGCTTATTACTTGGATCATCTTCGATTCCTATGTGCTCGTGCTGAAACCCCAACTAGCTTAGTTGAGGGCAAATATTTAGATGAGCATGATTGTTATGTGCGACACCGAATATCTGAAAAGGGGAAAAATCTATTGGGTCAAATTCATCGTTTGCAATGTTATGCTTGGAATTTATGTGAAATATATGATTTTACTTGTTGTTTTGAAAACCCTAAGAGACACCTTCCCTATCAATGTGAGTTTAGTGACAATGGAATCGTATCTTCGTATGCTAAGGGTGTTTATAATTACTATGATGTTCAACAAATTGAAGAATTTGTTGCTTTTCAGGGTGCTTATGAAATTGCTTCTTTGATTGAAAAGTATGACGCTACTCTTTACAAATCTGAAAATTTTGCCATACTTAAATATTGCTATGATAATTATGCGTCTAATGCCTATGTTGAACCATATATTGAGGACTACCCCGCTGTCCAAGAAGAGACTAATATTTTGCAGGAGTCTATGGAAGAAGAAATTGATGAAACTGTGAGCTCATTGGATGAAAAAGATGAGGAGGAGAGCGAAGAACAAAAGGAGGAAGAACGGATTAGCTACCCATGCCCACCTTCTAATGAGAGTAACTGTTCAACTCATACATTGTTTAATTTCCCTTCATGCTTACCGAAGGATGATTGTTATGATCCCGTTGATTCTCTTGAAATATCCCTTTTGATGATGCTTGCTATGCTTGTGGCCAAGATGCCAATATGAATTATGCTTATGGATATGAACGTGCTATAGTTCCTTATGTTAAACATGAAATTGTTGCTATTGCACCCACGCATGATAGTCCTATTACCTTTTTGAATTCTCCCGACTACACTATATCGGAGAAGTTTGCACTTATTAAGGATTATATTGATGGGTTGCCTTTTACCGTTGCACATGATGATTTTGATGAATATAATATGCATGTGCTTGCTGCTCCTACTTGCAATTATTATGAGAGAGGAACTATATCTCCTCCTCTCTATGTTTCCAATACGATAGAATTGCAAGAAAGTGTTTATACTATGCATTGGCCTTTACTATGTGTGCATGAATTGTTCTTTTAGGACATGCCGATGCATAGGAAGAGAGTTAGACTTCGTTGTTGTATGGTATATGTTACTTTGTGCTCATTACTAAATTACACATCATTGTTAATTAAAATTGGCTTTGATATACCTTGGGATCTGGGTGGATTCATTACTTGAGCACTATATGCCTAGCTTAATGGCTTTAAAGAAAGTGCTGCCAGGGAGACAACCCGGAAGTTTTAGAGAGTCATTTATTTCTGTTGTGTGCTTTTATAAAGTTTAGAAATAAGAATAATATGCCAAGATTTGCCTTTAGGATGGTTACAATGCTTGTTGGTTTGTACGGTGCAGGACAGAAACTTTGGTTGTAGTGCACGATTTTACATTTTTAGCTGGAATGTCAATTGGTTCTGATTCTTTTTGCACTGTATTTGTATGCAAATTGTTTATTTTTCCTAATTTTGATAGAATTGTTCAAGTAACATAAGTATGGTGAATGTTCATATTATTACAGACTGTTCTATTTTGGACAGATTCTGTTTTTGATGCATAGTTTGCTTGTTTTGATAAAACTATCAATTTATATTAGTGGATTAAGCCATCAAAAAGTTATATTACAGTAGACACAATGCAAAAATAAAATATGAATTGGTTTGCAACAGTACTTAGAGTAGTGATTTGCTTTATTATACTAACGGATCTGTAACACCCATGATGCGGCTATATCCCCCACGTGTCGGAGCACGACTTAGAGGCATAACCGCATTGTAGGCATGTCGCAAGAGGGGGAATCTTTACACATCCCATGTATTGAATAAGAAAGAGGTACAGAGTTGGCTTACAATCGCCACTTCATACAATACATGAATATAACATTACATCATCCAGAATACAAACAAGGTCTGACTACGGAACCAAAATAAAAGAAGACTACCCCTAATGCAATAGATCCCCGATCGCCCCGACTGGGCTCCGCTACTGATCAACTGGAAACGAAACAACACAACGAACACGATCTTCATCGAGCTCCTCCTTGAGCTCAGCTGCGTCACCTGCACGGTATCTTCGGCACCTACAAACTGGTTTTGAAAGTAATCTGTGAGTCACGGGGACTCAGCAATCTCACACCCTCGCGATCAAGACTATTTAAGCTTATGGGTAGGAAAAGGAAGTGAGGTGGAGATGCAGCAAGCACTAGCATATATGGTGGCTAAACTTACGCAAATGAGAGCGAGAAGAGAAGGCGACGCACGGTCGTGAACTAGAAGTGATCAAGAAGTGATCCTAAAACTACTTACGTTCAAGCATAACTCCAACACCGTGTTCACTTCCCTAACTCCATCAGAAAGAGACCATCACGGCTACACACGCGGTCCATGCGTTTTAATTAAGTTAAGTGTCAAGTTTTCTAGAACCGGACATTAATAAATTCCCATCTGCCCATAACCGCGGGCACGGCTTTCAAAAGATCAAAACCCTAAGGATCTGACCGACTACAACGGGTCATGCCACCATCTCCTTCCCCTGTCCAAACCCTTGCCGCTCCAATCTGATTCGATGGTCCCTTCCCCGTTGTCGCAGCCGGAAGTACACGCACCAGTTCTTCGATATGGAGTCATTTTTCTGGAGTATCGAAAGAGCAGTGGCAGGAGAGGCGAGCACCTGACTGAGGGGACGTCACGAGTGCCTTCAGACGTGCGAGGCAGGATCGCATAACGATCGCCATATAGGGGGGCTAGCGGTGGCAAGGACAGCGCCGGCGGTGCCGCACCTAAGGCCCCTCCCAATGCTCCAGCTTGTACAGGTGCTAAGACTGCCATGTAAGCAAAAAGTTTGACATGCCAAGGTAATTAAGAGGAGAGAGATGAATGTGGTGACCTAGGAAGAAACAATGCCAAGCACGAGAACCTAGGCAAAACACTTAAATGAAAGAATCCCACCAATGCATAAAGAACTTTAGATGCAAAATCATTAAATGAAGGATGCTTAGCACCAACAAGTTAAGCACCTATGCATTGTGGGTTTAGCTGCTAAAGTTTTTAATGTGCTTAGCACCTCATGTAAGTACCAATACATTGAAAGTAGCCTAAGGCTTGCCTAGAGGAGAGGTAGGGGAAGAGGAGTTCATTTCCATCTACCGGAAAGTGGAAGGCCGATGGAGCGCCGCTGCAGAGCATCTTATTGCCACCATAGCCGCCGCACGAGCGGTGTTAGGGTCTGGGTGGTGGTGGTACACTGAGCCTGCGAGAAAAAATGCATCGCAGAGTAGAGTTATATGCGCTTCGGATCCAATCAACCACAGATCTCAGATTTTTCTCCTAGAATAGCAGTTATGCGACCAGGTGGGATTAACTAAACATCCAACGGCCAGAAACGACCGGGAGGCGCCATCTAATGGTCAAAATCCATGAATGTATAAGAAAGCTGTGATTATGCACAGTTTTACTGTCCTAAACCAATAATCCTAGATGCATGCATTATTACGGGGGTTTTTACAGATTTTTTCTTTCTATAACTAATCTATCGATAATACTAGATTCGTGGATAACTAACAACGGACTTCCGCGGACTGCTGTACGTTCCTTCCTCTAATTGCCCTCCCCCCGCCATTTTAACCGATAAGACCGCGTCACTTAATTAAATCTCAGCCAATCAAATCCTAACCACTTTGTAAATCCCCTGTAAAACTTCGTGTGTGTAGCATTACTCCTAATCTATCTCCCCCCTGAATTTCATGTGGGATGAGGCCCCATCCTCCCCCGGCTCCAATCCCAGTCTCCCACGTTTGCTAGTCCGTGATTCCCATAATCCTTCCCTCCGAACATCTAGCATTTCTGGTCCCAATATATGATTTAGGCCCTGTTTGGTTCATAAGTTCTAGGACTTTTTCTAGTCCCAACTAAAAAGTCTCTAGTCCCTAAAAAATCCCTCCCTGTTTGTTTGCAGAGACTAAAAAGTCCCTAGTCCCTTTCTAGAGGTTATTAAATGATCATATTGCCCCTAGTATATAGAAAAATAACAATCAAACAATACCATGGGGTGGCGAGCCATTAAATACATGGAGGGCCATTGTTGGAAAAGTCCCAAAAAAGACTCTCCTTGAGAGTCTTCTTCATTTAGTCCCAAATGCCTAGTTTAGTCCCTAAAAAGTCCCTCCCGTTTGATAAAAAAGTCTCTAAAAGGGGCTTTTTCTAGTCCCTACACAAAAAAGTCCCTGAAAACAAATACCCCCTCAGACGGTCGCGTGGGGAGCGCTTCTTGGCAGCTAATAAAAAACAGACGTTGATGTAAAAAACATGTTTTATTGATTTTATCGGGAGTATTATTCAGACGGTTGTGTGGGGGGGCGCTTCCTCCCAGTATACAACACCAATGAATGCTTTTCGAAAAGGCAGGGCAGGGGAGAGATCACGTACGGCTGGCCCGACAGAATGAACTTATTCGCCAGTGGCTTCCATCATTTCTTCTCCGATTTCCCAATGTTCTGGAACATCGGGATTCGGGAGGCTCGAGCTGGAACTGCGAAGCCATCCCACGGATCCCATTGTCATCACAACAGTGCCCAGGATCCTGCAGCAGACGCTGACCTGACTGCTCCCTGGCTTATACATCAGTAGCATGACTGACCGTGCTTATTGGTGTCGTGTTTGCTGGAGCAGGTGAGAGAGGTGACCGTGGAGTAGTATGAGGGGTCAAACGTGCAAAGGATGCTGCTCAAATCGTTGCTTCGTGGTGCGCTGGTGCTCCAGTCGGTGCATGCCGTGTTTGCGCACGGACGATACTCCACCATGGATGAGTTGACCAAGGTGGTCCAAAGTTGGTCCGCAAATCCAGCTACGAGGATGACATTTTCGTGAATGCATGGTTAAGCGTGTTTTTCATACAGGCCTAGCCGCCTAGCGGAATTTCTTGCGTTGTGTAGAGTTTAACTAGCTTAGCCCGCGCGGCGGCACGCCGCGCCTAATGCTTATCGATACGATGTGTCCATTTACAACAAATGTTACTGGTTTAAGGTAAGACAACCCTGTATGTAGAAAGATAAACTGGAAAGAGGCATAGAGAAATACACATTGTGACTCATTTATTCTCGCCATGCCGTTCTATAAAACAAAGAGCATGCTACAATGATAACTTCCTTCTGTTAGTTTCAGTATATAAAGGCACCATTAGCCGAGGGAGTGTCATATTAGTAGTTAACATGATAGAGTTCAAACATGGGGCAAATAATGTGCATGAACCTATGCCTAAATCAGTCGTTTATGACCATATAGACTTCAGCTATACATCAAGATAATGTTTGTGTATAAAACTGGAAATACCAATGTTTATGTATATATAAGAAGAAATACCAATAGATACGACCATCTGTTGCAGTTTTTTTGTCTGACCGATGACTAACTTGCATTCATGACATAGCAATTGGAAAATATTTTCTCAACCAGAAGCCATGCAAAAGTAGACACATTTCACTTATCTTTTAGACTGGTCATTGTCTCATAACATTCAAAGGAAAAATTAATATACAACATAGAGAAACATAGCTAGTGAGATGGGAACACATCACATAAAGAAGAAAAGGTACAGTGATACAAATTTTGATTCATAAAATAAGTTTTTTCCTCTCAAAAATATAAACTCGGAGAGAAAAGTAAGCTTTCAAAATCAAACACTGGGAGAAAAACGTAAGATGTCCATGTAAAGTTGGTGTGCTGCAGAAAAGAATGAATACTAAAACCGACAACTCACAACAACACCTTGCATTGTCCTGTTGACATGGTAAGCATTTTAACAGTTAGAACATGATAGTACAAACTTAACAGTTTTCATATAAATAATAAAATCTGGACCAACGTAAATCTAAAATAAACAGCAGGTCAAGAGGGCCATTAAAATGCATCTTGTTGTTCACCTCCAGTAAGCAACATGAGAAAAATAGGTTGTTAATAACTTGCCATTGCTTGCGTTTTTTCACCCTTAAGGATCTTATTATGTAAGTTAATAGTGTGTCTTCCAAATTCATCACAACTTGATGCCTGCATACAGATGAGAATAGGGTAAAACCATATTTTAGTATTGATGCCTACATACAACAAATATGAGAATGGGGGTAAACCCATATTGTTTAGTAAGTATAGAGAACCGGTGAAAAATGAGTTACAAAATAAATCTTGTAAATAAATAGTTTTGACTGGAATTGGTTCAGTTATTAATTGTAGTCAAGTGACACATATGTTAGTAAAGCATGACAGGCAACAACTAACCAGTGCTGTCCTTCCAATACTTCAGGAAATTATGTACATTGTGGGCACATAAATCCACAACTTAATCTATATCCAATTAAATATAATATCTCTACAATATAAGATAAAAAGATTCATGTCTAGATGCGGCCATCATTTCTGCTTGCACTTGAATCACGGAGAAACAGTACACAGGTTCAGGATGAGTTAAACAATGCATCAGTTCAGCTTCAGAAGTTTGTTCTGTTGTCTGGTACTATAATGGCCAGAGCCAATGCGTTTCTTTCCGAGAGCCATTACGCTGAGCTCTAGGGAATTTGTTAAAAAATTTCTCTATGTTTTTGTGTCATGGCATACTTAGAAAGATATATAGTACGTAGTACAAAGTATAAGCACATGTATTTTGTAGTTAATATAAGAACCTTTGAGCTCGTATAAGTAAATAAATACAAAGATGTACAGCCTGCCAGTGCTGCTTTCGGCAAGAGAGGCTTCTATGGTTGTACGTTGGCAGCGAGAGGGGCGACATCGTCGTCCACAGCGCATACAACTACAGAGCACGGACGCCGGCAACGCAGCAAGCACACGGACGCACACCTGACTTACGCACGATTACACGAACTGACGAAGCTAGTAACCACTAACCAGCACACTGCACACACACGCGCGCGACACAGCAGGAGCGCACAAGCAGCACACGCAAACAACACAGCACGGACGGCAGGCCGCACGTCGTAGAGAGTGAGGAAGAGACAACCGTTGTGTACTCGCCATGCCCACGGTAGGCCGAGGCGCGGCCGGCCGGTGCACTGCGCACAGAGGCACATCAGCGGGCTGTCCCGCAGCGCTAGGTGCCGCCGCTGCTGAGCATACGACCACACACAGGCACAGCCCCGTTCCCAGGTGGAACAGCATCGGCGTAATCAATCACAAATTCACAGGCTGGTCGGGTAATTCAAAAACAAATTGGTGTGCGGACCTGAGATCGAGGACGCTGCAACGATTGGATCCCGCGGAGGGCTGTCTCCTCATGCGGCTTGGACCAGGCCCTGTCGAGCACGCCGTATACCTCATCGAGGTCCGGCACGCCCTCCCGGAGATAGTAGCAGAGGGCTCCCCGATAGAGTTCACAGCGTCCAGTATAAGTCGAGGTCGGCGGGGTCGCAGCCGTAGTACCGGTTGTGCTGCACGTTCCCGTCGCGGTTCTCGACGATGAACTCGCAGTCCCGAGCAAAGCGCACACCTCGTTGAGGTGGGAGGGCACCATCCTGTGGTTGACACAACGCGGAGGGGGAAGGAGCAGGGGCGCCTCCTCACAACGGCTTAGGCGAGGTAGCACCTCTACGACGCGGGGCAAAGACCTCCGGTGGTGATGGAAGAAAAGGCGCCGGCGGCCTGGGCGAATGTGAGATCGAGATGGCGACGACGTGACACCGGATCGCAGGGCACTGGCGCGCAGATTGGAAGGTTGCGAGCTCGCGGTCTCCGTGGCCGCTGCGGGCAGGCCGACGGAGAGGAGCGAGGGCGGCCCAGCGTCAGCGTAGGGGGAGAAGAGGCACTCGAAGTCGCTGCCGGCCTCGATCGGCTTGGCCTTCCGTCAAGAACTGAGCTATGTATTTATAGAAGCCCAACAACGTCGAAAAACAACAATAAGCGGCGGACAAACCGACTAAGCGACATCACGAACCATCGCAGCGCTCCAACTACGAACACAAACACAACACGGTAGCAAAGTCTAGAAGCAGCAGGAAAAGCGGTTGCATGGGCCATAGGTGGTCACATAAAGAAAATTAGTTGTACATGCATGGCCCATCCACGTCGCCGTATGAGGCTTCACCGCCCGACAAACCAGCCGTTTGATCTGGAAAGCAAATCTTCAACAGAATTGCTAGATCCACACGAATAGTTGGACATCACGTTAAGAAAATTTTCACGGGGCAGTTAGATCCACAAGCAGATCTTACCCCTCCACCTACCAAACTAATGCACGTGTCCAACACCAGATTATCAGGAAGTCATTTTCACACAAATGGCGAAACGTCGAAGCAAAATCCTTGTCTGGAATAGATGCTTGGCTATTCAGGCGCGGCAGAAATTAATGAACAGAATGTCTACACAGACACTGTCGAGCTTTTGCCTTACTTTGATAAAATTAACGGAAATACCTATGCAATGTTCTTTTTTGTTTTGGACAACCGTATGAAGCACGAGTGATGTTATTATGTATCTCGATGCTTGTTTTGTGAGTGTTTAAGTGCTTGATGTGTGCAGCCTCAGCGTGCGTGCTTACACGTATATAGAAAACAACACCGGCTTTGCTAATCCTTGTTTGCCTGAAATTCTGATTCGCATCAGTTGATTTGGATGAAGCATGATAGAGGCGGTGACGCAGCGACAAGTGACAAATGAGGTAAAATATTCAAAAATGGCTGTTTCCAACCCGATGAGGTAAACATGCCCTTCATGCAATCGATGCCTCTCCAAAGTCATCCCAAATTCTTGTATAATATATGATTCACAATCAATGGAAA
The DNA here is from genome assembly GCA_034509565.1 of Triticum monococcum. Classification (NCBI taxonomy): domain Eukaryota; kingdom Viridiplantae; phylum Streptophyta; class Magnoliopsida; order Poales; family Poaceae; genus Triticum; species Triticum monococcum. The sequence continues at coordinate 37,730,007 of CM067842.1, forward strand.
CTTGATTGTTCTTTCATTCACTTTCATTTCTTGCAGTACTAGTAGGTCGACATGGATTTTAGTATACCTGAAGAGGTGAAATACTACTAGTAGCTGTCGAAATTACTACCAGCAATTGAGGTGTACACAGCTGGACAAGGGTGGCGGATCAACGTGGCGAGGCTACCCGGCTGAAAAGAATGTGACATCTCCGCTGCGGTTGCTGCAGTTCTTAGTTTCTTTGTTCTATGGCTTAGTTAGATCGCTTTTATTTTGCTGTCGCCTTGTTGGTTCTGTAAGACTTATGTGCGCTGGGTAATTCACTTTAAAAGGGGCACTACGTAATTCCGGTGAGATGACACCGTATGAACTATGGTTTAGAGAAACCTAAGCTGACAATTCTTAAAAGTTTGGGGCTGCGACGCTTATATGAAAAAGTTTCAGGCTGATAAGCTCGAACCCAAAGCGGATAAATGCATCTTCATAGGACACCCAAAATAGTTGGGTATACCTCTTGTCTCAGATCCGAAAGCAATGAGGGATTGTTTCTAGAATCGGGTCCTTTCTCGAGGAAAAGTTTCTCTCGAAAGAATTGAGTGGGAGGATGGTGGAGACTTGATGAGGTTATTGAACCGTCACTTCAACTAGTGTAAGGCAGGGCACAAAGAGTTGTTCCTGTGGCACCTACACCAACTGAAGTGGAAGCTTATGATATTGATCATGAGACTTCGGATCAAGTCACTCCCAAACCTCGTAGGATGACAAGGATGCGTACTACTTCAGAGTGGTACGTAATCCTGTCTTGAAATTCATGTTGCTAGACAACAATGAGCCTACAAGCTATGGAGAAGCGATGGTGGGCCCGGATTCCGATAAATGGCTCGAGGTCATATAATCCGAGAGAGGATCCATATATGAAAACAAAGTGTAGACTTTGGCAGAACAGCTCGATGGTCGTAAGGCTGTTGAGTATAGATGGATTTTAAAAGGAAGACGGACAATGATGGTATGTATCACCATTAAGAAAGCTCAACTTGTCGTTAAGGTGTTTTCCGACAAGTTCAAGGAGTTGACTATGATGAGACTTTCTCACTCGTAGCGATGTTAAGAGTCTGTTGGAATTATATTAGCGATTACTGCATTATTTATGAAATCTTGCAGATAGGATGTCAAAACATTGTTTCCTCGATGATTTTTCTTGAGGAAAGGTTGTATGTGATACAACCGGAAGGTTTTGTCAATCCTGAAAGATGCTAATAAGTATGCAAAGCTCCAGCAATCCTTCTAAGGACTGGAGTAAGCATCTCGGAGTTGGAATGTATGCTTTGATGAGATGATCAAAGATTTTGGTGTATACAAAGTTTATGAGAAACTTGTATTTCCAAAGAAGTGAGTGGGAGCACTATAGAATTTCTGATGAATATATGTTGTTGACATATTGATGATCAGAAATGATGTAGAATTTATGGAAAGCATATTGGGTTATTTGGAAAGTGTTTTTCAATTGAAACCTGGATTAAGCTACTTGAACATTGAGCATCAAGACCTATAAGGATAGATCAAAACGCTTAATGGTACTTTCAAATGAGCACATTCCTTGACATAATCTTGAAGTTGTTCAAGATGGATCAGTCAAAGAAGGAGTTCTTGCCTGAGTTGTAAGGTATGAAGTTAAGACTTAAAGCTTGACCACTGCAGAATAGAGAGAAAGGACGAAGGTCGTCCCCTATGCTTAAGACATAGGCTCTACAGTATGCTATGCTGTGTACCGCACCTGAAGTGTGCCTTGCCATGAGTCAGTCAAGGGGTACAAGAGTGATCCAAGAATGGATCACAGGACAGCGGTCAAAGTTATCCTTAGTAAGTAGTGGACTAAGGAATTTTTCTCGATTATGGAGGTGGTAAAAGAGTTCGTCGTAAAGGGTTACGTCGATGCAAGCTTAACACCTATCCGGATAGCTCTGAGTAGAGATACCGGATACATATAATGGAGCAACAATTTAGAATAGCTCCAAGTAGAACAGTTATTTGGAATAGCTCCAAATAGAGCGTGGTAGCTACATCTAGGAGATGACATAGAGATTTGTAAAGCACACACGGATCTGAAAGGTTCAGACCCGTTGACTATAACCTCTCTCACAAGCATAACATGATCAAACCCAGAACTCATCGAGTGTTGATCACATGGTAAATGTGAACTAGATTATTGACTCTAGTAGAACTCTTTGGGTGTTAGTCACATGGGGATGTGACCTTGAGTGTTAATCACATATCGATGTGAGCTAGATTATTGACTCTAGTGCAAGTGGGAGACTGTTGGAAATATGCCCTAGAGGCAATAATAAATTGATTATTATTATATTTCCTTGTTCATGATAATCGTTTATTATCCATGCTAGAATTGTATTGATAGGAAACTCAGATACATGTGTGGATACATAGACAACACCATGTCCCTAGTAAGCCTCTAGTTGACTAGCTCGTTGATCAATAGATGGTTACGGTTTCCTGACCATGGACATTGGATGTCGGTGATAACGGGATCACATCATTAGGAGAACGATGTGATGGACAAGACCCAATCCTAAGCATAGCACTAGATCGTGTAGTTCGTATGCTAAAGCTTTTCTAATGTCAAGTATCATTTCCTTAGACCATGAGATTGTGCAACTCCCGGATACCGTAGGAGTGCTTTGGGTGTGCCAAACGTCACAACGTAACTGGGTGGCTATAAAGGTACACTACGGGTATCTCCGAAAGTGTATGTTGGGTTGGCACGAATCAAGACTGGGATTTGTCACTCCGTGTAACGGAGAGGTATCTCTGGGCCCACTCGGTAGGACATCATCATATGTGCAATGTGACCAAGGAGTTGATCACGAGATGATGTGTTACGGAACGAGTAAAGAGACTTGCCGGTAACGAGATTGAACAAGGTATTGGGATACCGACGATCGAATCTCGGGCAAGTATCGTACCGATAGACAAAGGGAATTGTATACGGGATTGATTAAGTCCTTGGCATCGTGGTTCATCCGATGAGATCATCGTGGAACATGTGGGAGCCAACATGGGTATCCAGATCCCGCTGTTGGTTATTGACCGGAGAACGTCTCGGTCATGTCTGCATGTCTCCCGAACCCGTAGGGTCTACACACTTAAGGTTCGATGACGCTAGGGTTATAAAGGAAGTTTGTATGTGGTTACCGAATGTTGTTCGGAGTCCCGGATGAGATCCCGGACGTCACGAGGAGTTCCGGAATGGTCTGGAGGTAAAGATTTATATATGGGAAGTCCTGTTTTGGTCACCGGAAGAGTTTCGGGGTTTATCGGTAACGTACCGGGACCACCGGGAGGGTCCCGGGGGTCCACCAAGTGGGGCCACCAACCCCAGAAGGTTGCGTGGGCCAAGAGTGGTGAGGGACCAGCCCCTTAGTGGGCTGGTGCGCCTCCCACAAGGCCCAAGGGCAGCTAGGAGGAAAAAAAGGAGGAAACCCTAGGCTTAGATGGGCCTTAAGGCCCACCCTAGGGGCGCCATCCCTCTTTCCCCCTCTTGGCCGCCCCCCTTGCTCCCCATCTAGGGCTGCCGCCCCCCCTAGGGGTGGGAACCCTAGAGGGGGCGCAGCCCCTCCCCTTCCCTATATATATGAGGCCTAGGGCTGCCCATAACGCACGCGATTCAATCTCTCTTGGTGCAGCCCTGCGTCTCTTCTTCCTCCTCTTCTGTGGTGCTTGGCGAAGCCCTGCAGGATAGCCACGCTCCTCCACCACCACCACGCCGTTGTGCTGCTGTTGGATGAAGTCTTCCTCAACCTCTCCCTCTCTCCTTGCTGGATCAAGGCGTGGGAGACGTCACCGGGCTGTACGTGTGTTGAACGCGGAGGTACCGTCCGTTCGGCACTAGGATCATCGGTGATTTGGATCACGACGAGTACGACTCCATCAACCCCGTTCTCTTGAACGCTTCCGCTTAGCGATCTACAAGGGTATGTAGATGCACTCTCCTTCCCCTCGTTGCTAGTCTCTCCATAGATAGATCTTGGTGACACGTAGAAAATTTTTGAATTTCTGCTACGTTCCCCAACATTTTCAACTAAAGAAAAAGCAGCATGCCCTAATCGATCGTGCCACCGTGTTGATGAAACTTTGACAACACCATTGGCTTGTTTATTAAGTCTCCTAAGCTCCGGAATCAACGGGTAGAGCCCTCGAACACATCTACCTCAATAGAGAACCTTCTTCGTGGCCTGGTCCTTGATCAAAAAGAAATAAGGATGAAATTCGAGGAAAACATGATTATCGAGGGCGATTCTATGAACAGAGAGGAGACTTTTGGCAGCACTAGGGACATGCAAAATTTTCTTGAGATGAATTGGACGGTGAGGGGTACGAAACGTAGAATGACCAATGTGACAAATCTGCACACCTTCTCCACTTGCCGTGTGGATGTGATCTTTGCCACGGTACTTATCTTTCATTGTGACCTTCTCAAGCTCGTTGGTGATGTGATTGGTGGCACCGCTATCAACGTACCAGTTGGTGTCGATGCCGTAGGATCCATCAGCCGCAGCAGCCACTTTTTCTTCATCTTGGGAGTCCTCGTCATCTTCATCATAGCGGTACCAGCAGTCCTTCGCGGTGTGCCCTGGCTTACCACAAATCTGGCAGCGAGGCAGTTCCGGTCGGGCCTGAGGTGGGCCGCCGCCACGACGGCCGCGAGATGCACCAGAGCGGCTATTGCCGCCGCCGCTGTTGCCTCCACCACTGTGTCCGCCGGATCGCCCTTTGGCGCGAGAGGAGCCATGGCCACGTGATCCACTACCACGGCCACACACCGCGGCGTTGGCAGAGGAGCGGAAGCCACCGCTGCCCGAGTGATTAAACTGGGCCATGCGCTGGTTGAAGTTGCTGATCATGGCGTAGAGCTCGTCGAGGGAGACCGGCGTGACGCGTGCGTCGAGGGCGGAGACGAGGGGCTGGTAGTCGACGTCGAGGCCGTGGATGATGTAGGAGATGAGTTCGTCATCTTGGATGGCCTTCCCCGCAGCAGCAAGCTCGTCGGCGAGGCCGAGGAGAGAGGCGAAGTAGGTGGCAACCGTCTGGTTACCCTTCTGCGCATTGATGAGCGCCGTCCTGATGTTATTCACGCGGCTCATGGACTGCGAGGAAAACATACCTGCCACCGTTGTCCAGAGCCCGTGCGCCGTGGTGACCGTGGTCACCGCGGTCAGGACCTCCTTGGAGAGGGTGCTGAGCAGGTAGCCCAGCACCTGTTGATCCTCCCGGACCTAGATTGGGTGGAGAGGGTTGGGCACAGTGCTTTCTTTGCCATCCTTGTCCTTGGTGACATGAAGCCTGGCCGGCTCCGGTGTGGTGCCGTCGACGTAGCCGAAGAAGCCGGCGCCGCGCAGATGAGGGGTGACTTGCGTGCGCCAGAGCACGTAATTCGTGCGCGTTAGCTTCTCGGTGACCTGCCCATTGAGGGCGGCCTGGGAAGCACCGGAGGAGGAGTTGGAAGACATGGCTAGACTCGGTAGATGGGATCTCAGTAGATGGGAAGAGATGGGGCTCTGATTACCATGTGCAAACTAGCGGAACGTCTTGCCTTCTCAGGCCGACGGCTTCATGTTATATAGATGGGGCGCACCTCCCATAACAGCGCATACATGCGGTTTGGATTACAATCTTGGAGATCAAGAAAGGAGATAGAGATAAGAGGTTACAAGAGATAAACATATGACTCCAACAACCTAACTATCTCAACTATATCCTAGGAGATGCGCCGGTCACATATTGTGACATGTTGCATGTTTAACACCCTCCCTTAATCACAACTCCATTAAGTTGAGATTATACTTGAAGTTTTCAAAACTCTTGACCGGCAATGCCTTTGTGAATCCATCTGCAATTTGATCATTGGAGTGCACAAAACGAATATCAAGTTGTTTATGAGCCACCCTCTCTCTAACAAAGTGAAAATCTATCTCAATGTGTTTGGTCCTGGCATGAAACACTGGATTAGCTGAGAGATAGGTGGCACCAAGGTTATCACACCACAAACATGGAACTTGTTTAACTTTTATACCAAGTTCCTTGAGCATGGACTGAACCCATATGATTTCAGCTATGGCATTTGCCAAAGCTTTATACTCTGCCTCTGTACTAGATCTGGAGACTGTAGCTTGCTTGCGAGCACACCATGAAATTAAGTTGGGTCCAAAGAAAATAGCAAAGCCACCAGTAGAGCGTCTATCATCAAGACAGCCTGCCCAATCAGAATCAGAGAATGCACTGACAAGAGTAGAGGATGACTTGCTAAAATTAAGACCCATGCTTAATGTGTTCTTGACATATCTAATTATCCGTTTGGCAGCAATCAAATGAACAGTTGTGGGTGCATGAAGGAACTGACATACTTTGTTGACAGCAAAAGAAATATCAGGCCTAGTAAGAGTAAGATATTGAAGAGCTCCTACCAAGCTTCTGTATTTTGTGCTATCCTCTTGATTCAAAAGAGTTCCTTGTGTGAGAGATAACTTTTCTGAACTGGACAGTGGAGTAGGTGTAGGTTTACAACCCTGTAGACCAGCTTTTCTTACCAAGTCAACTGCATATTTTTCTTGGGAGAGATGAAGTCCATCCTTATGCCTCTTTACTTCAATCCCAAGAAAATAATGTAAGTCTCCAAGATCCTTCAAGGCAAAATCTGCACTCAAATCTTTTAACAGTCATGTGATAGCTTCATCAGATGAGCTTGTCACAATAATGTCATCAACATATATCAAGACAAATATGCATGTATTGAACTTGTTGTAGATGAACAGAGAGGTGTCAGACTTTGAAGGGACAAAACCAAGTGTTTGCATTTTGTGACAGAGACGGGAGTACCATGCTCTTGGTGCTTGTTTCAAACCATAAAGTGCTTTGTCCAACTTGCAGACATGAGAGGGTGCACTTTTACTTATAAACCCAAGAGGTTGTTTCATATATACCTCTTCCAGAACACCATGAAGAAACGCGTTCTGAACATCAAGTTGCCTAAGATTCCATCCCCTGGAAACAGCAATAGACAAAACAAGACGGATAGTGGCAGCTTTAACGACTGGACTAAATGTGTCCTCATAATCTATGCCATACCGTTGTTTAAAACCCTTTGCAACAAGCCTAGCTTTGTAGCGATCAATAGTTCCATCAGATTTCCTCTTTATTCTGAATACCCACTTGCAGTCAATTAAATTTTTACCTTGCTGTGGGGGAACTAAATGCCAAGTTTTATTCTTCTTAAGTGCCATGTATTCTTCATTCATAGCATTTTTCCATCTTTCATCACCAAGTGCTTCTTGGAGCGTCTGGGTTCACCTGTAGAACAAACCATACCATATTTGGTTATGTGTTTATAATTAACAGGATGTATTACCCCATGCTGTAGTCGTGTACGTCACGGCGGTGCAACAGCAAGATTCTCAGCCACAGAAAATCCTGGAACAGAAGCTCCTGTAGCACAACCTGCGCCCGTCGGATCTTCTGTGACAGGTTGATCAGGTGTAGCATGTTCTGTAGGCACAGAGGATCCCGGGGTCTCATCATTGGTGAATGATGACGGATCAGCCTCGGGGCAGACGCCAGTTGTCGATGCGCTCGTGGGTGCAGAGGAGGTCGCGCCCGGTCCCGCTGCAGAACCGGACCCAGTGGCAGGGCGGCGAACCTGGTCGCGTCGCTTGTACGTGATCGGTTGGTCGCGGAAGCGCGCGCCGTCCTGGCGAGCCGTGTGCTGCCGCGTGTCTGGCGGGGGTTGGCGTGGAGAGGTGCTGAGGCCGCCGCCAGTTGGAGCGTGACGCGCAGCATGCATAGGACTAGGGACAGCCGCACGGTCGGCTGGCGCTGTCGCCTGCGCGTCTGGCGCGTCTGCCATCGCCGATCCCGAGGGAGATCGACTGAACTGCTGCTATGGAGCCGATCCCGAGGAAGATTTGCTTTCTAGATGCGGACACATGCGATATGGTCCTGCCGGCGCGTTTTTTTCACCGATTTCTTCATTGTTTTCGCTGTTATCTCCTGAAATATCATCAGAGAACTCATGCACACCATTAATAGCAGGATTAGTCAACATATGGTCATCAGAATTCGGACCCCCTTGATCAATGGTGGTAAGATGAATAGGTAAGAGAAGAATTTCTTCTCGGAGGCGAGCACCAGCATTTGGGTGAAGAATGGCGAAAGGAAATTGTGTTTCATCAAAAACGACGTCACGAGATATATAAACACGGCCAGTGGAAATATCTAAACACTTGACACCTTTGTGTTGGGGGCTATACCCTAGAAAAGCACATTGTTTGGAGCGAAGCATGAGTTTTCTTTTATTGTATGGGCGAAGATTGGTCCAACAAGCACACCCAAACACGCGAAGAGACTTATAGTCTAGTTTTACATGAAGAAGTCTTTCTACTGGAGTTTGATTATTGATGACTCGACTAGGCAGCATATTAATGATGTGAACAGCAGTAAGAAAAGCCTCATCCCAAAACTTGAGGGGCATGGAGGCTCCTGCCAGGAGAGCTAGCCCAACCTCAACGATGTGTCTGTGCTTCCGTTCAGCGGAGCCATTCTGTTGATGGGCATGAGGACATGAGACGTGATGTGATATGCCAAGTGTTTGGAAGAAGGAGTTGAGTTTTTCATACTCCCCTCCCCAGTCCGATTGGACTGCAATAAATTTGCGATCAAATTTTCGTTCAACCAAGGCTTGAAAATTTTGAAACACTTGAAAGACATCAGATCTCTTTTTGAGAAGATAAATCCACACAAACTTGCTATAGTCATCTATAAAGCTTACATAATACTCATGTTTACCAACAGACGTGGGAGCAGGACCCCACACATCGGAAAAGATCAATTGAAGTGGTTTGGTAGAAACACTGGTAGATACTGGATATGGTAATTGATGACTTTTAGCACATTGACAAGAATCACAAATGGTTTCGACATTTCGCTCACCAACAAATGGGAGTTTATTTTTCCTAAGCAATTTTTCTGTTGGAAATATGCCCTAGAGGCAATAATAAATTGATTATTATTATATTTCCTTGTTCATGATAATCGTTTATTATCCATGCTAGAATTGTATTGATAGGAAACTCAGATACATGTGTGGATACATAGACAACACCATGTCCCTAGTAAGCCTCTAGTTGACTAGCTCGTTGATCAATAGATGGTTACGGTTTCCTGACCATGGACATTGGATGTCGTTGATAACGAGATCACATCATTAGGAGAATGATGTGATGGACAAGACCCAATCCTAAGCATAGCACTACATCGTGTAGTTCGTATGCTAAAGCTTTTCTAATGTCAAGTATCATTTCCTTAGACCATGAGATTGTGCAACTCCCGGATACCGTAGGAGTGCTTTGGGTGTGCCAAACGTCACAACGTAACTGGGTGGCTATAAAGGTACACTACGGGTATCTCCGAAAGTGTCTGTTGGGTTGGCACGAATCAAGACTGGGATTTGTCACTCCGTATAACGGAGAGGTATCTCTGGGCCCACTCGGTAGGACATCATCATATGCGCAATGTGACCAAGGAGTTGATCACGAGATGATGTGTTACGGAACGAGTAAAGAGACTTGCCGGTAACGAGATTGAACAAGGTATTGGGATACCGACGATCGAATCTCGGGCAAGTATCGTACCGATAGACAAAGGGAATTGTATACGGGATTGATTAAGTCCTTGGCATCGTGGTTCATCCGATGAGATCATCGTGGAACATGTGGGAGCCAACATGGGTATCCAGATCCCGCTGTTGGTTATTGACCGGAGAACGTCTCGGTCATGTCTGCATGTCTCCCAAACCCGTAGGGTCTACACACTTAAGGTTCGATGACGCTAGGGTTATAAAGGAAGTTTGTATGTGGTTACTGAATGTTGTTCGGAGTCCCGGATGAGATCCCGGACGTCACGAGGAGTTCCGGAATGGTCCGGAGGTAAAGATTTATATATGGGAAGTCCTGTTTTGGTCACCGGAAGAGTTTCGGGGTTTATCGGTAACGTACCGGGACCACCGGGAGGGTCCCGGGGGTCCACCAAGTGGGGCCACCAACCCCAGAAGGTTGCGTGGGCCAAGAGTGGTGAGGGACCAGCCCCTTAGTGGGCTGGTGCGCCTCCCACAAGGCCCAAGGGCAGCTAGGAGGAAAAAAAAGGAGGAAACCCTAGGCTTAGATGGGCCTTAAGGCCCACCCTAGGGGCGCCATCCCTCTTTCCCCCTCTTGGCCGCCCCCCTTGCTCCCCATCTAGGGCTGCCGCCCCCCCTAGGGGTGGGAACCCTAGAGGGGGCGCAGCCCCTCCCCTTCCCTATATATATGAGGCCTAGGGCTGCCCATAACACACGCGATTCAATCTCTCTTGGTGCAGCCCTGCGTCTCTTCTTCCTCCTCTTCTGTGGTGCTTGGCGAAGCCCTGCAGGATAGCCACGCTCCTCCACCACTACCACGCCGTTGTGCTGCTGTTGGATGAAGTCTTCCTCAACCTCTCCCTCTTTCCTTGCTGGATCAAGGCGTGGGAGACGTCACCGGGCTGTACGTGTGTTGAACGCGGAGGTGCCGTCCGTTCGGCACTAGGATCATCGGTGATTTGGATCACGACGAGTACGACTCCATCAACCCCGTTCTCTTGAACGCTTCCGCTTAGCGATCTACAAGGGTATATAGATGCACTCTCCTTCCCCTCGTTGCTAGTCTCTCCATAGATAGATGTTGGTGACACGTAGAAAAATTTTGAATTTCTGCTACGTTCCCCAACAGTGGCATCATGAGCTAGGTCTATTGCGTAGATTCTATGCACGAGTAGAACACAAAGTAGTTGTGGGCGTTGATTTTGTTCAATATGCTTGCCGTTACTAGTCTTATCTTGATTCGGCGGCATTGTGGGATGAAGCGGCCCGGACCGACCTTACACGTACTCTTACGTGAGACTGGTTCCACCGACTGACATGCACTAGTTGCATAAGGTGGCTAGCGGGTGTCTGTCTCTCCCACTTTAGTCGGATCGGATTCGATGAAAAGGGTCCTTATGAAGGGTAAATAGCAATTGGCATATCACGTTGTGGTCTTTGCGTAGGTAAGAAACGTTCTTGCTAGTAACCCATAGCAGCCACGTAAAACATGCAAACAACAATTAGAGGACGTCTAACTTGTTTTTGCAGGGTATGCCATGTGATGTGATATGGCCAAAGGATGTGATGAATGATATATGTGATGTATGAGATTGATCATGTTCTTGTAATAGGAATCACGACTTGCATGTCGATGAATATGACAACCGGCAGGAGCCATAGGAGTTGTCTTTATTTATTTATGACCTGCGAGTCAACATAAACGTCATGTAATTACTTTACTTTATTGCTAACCATTAGCTGTAGTAGTAGAAGTAATAGATGACGTGACAACTTCAAGAAGACATGATGATGGAGATCATGATGATGGAGATCATGGTGTCATGCCGGTGACGATGATGATCATGGAGCCCCGAAGATGGAGATCAAAAGGAGCAATATGATATTGGCCATATCATGTCACTATTTGATTGCATGTGATGTTTATATTGTTTGTACATCTCGTTTACTTAGAACAACGGTAGTAAATAAGATGATCCCTCATTAAAATTTCCAGAAGTGTTCTCCCCTAACTGTGCACCGTTGCTACAGTTCGTCGTTTCGAAGCACCACGTGATGATCGGGTGTGATAGATCCTTACGTTCACATACAACGGGTGTAAGACAATTTTACACATGCAAAACACTTAGGGTTAACTTGACGAGCCTAGCATGTGTATAGACATGGCCTCGGAACACAGAAGACCGAAAGGTCAAGCATGAGTCGTATAGAAGATACGATCAACATGAAGATGTTCACCGACATTGACTAGTCCATCTCACGTGATGATCGGACACGGCCTAGTTGACTCGGATCATGTAATCACTTAGATGACTAGAGGGATGTCTATCTGAGTGGGAGTTCATAAGATGAACTTGTTTATCCTGAACATAGTCAAAAGGATTTTGCAAATTATGTCGTAGCTCGCGCTTCAGTTCTACTGTTTAGATATGTTCCTAGAGAAAATTTAGTTGAAAGTTGATAGTAGCAATTATGGGGACTAGGTCCGTAAACTGAGGATTGTCCTCATTGCTTCATAGAAGGCTTATGTCCTTAATGCACCGCTCAGTGTGCTGGACCTCGAACATGGTCTGTGGATGTTGCGAACATCTGACATACACGTTTTGATAACTATGTGATAGTTCAGTTAAACGGTTTAGAGTTGAGGCACCGAAGACGGTTTTGAAACGTCGCGAAACATATGAGATGTTTTGAGGGCTGAAATTGGGATTTCAGGCTCGTGCCCACGTCAAGAGGTATAAGACCTCCGACGATTTTCTTAGCCTACAAACTAAGGGAGAAAAGCTCAATTGTTGAGCTTGTGCTCAGATTGTCTGAGTACAACAATCATTTGAATCAAGTGGGAGTTGATCTTCCAAGATGAGATAGTGATGTTTCTCCGAAGTCATTACCACCAAGCTGCTAGAGCTTCGTGATGAACTATGATATATCAGGGACATATATGATGATCCTTGAGATATTCGCGATGTTTGACACCGCAAAAGTAGATATCAAGAAGGAGCATCAATTGTTGATGGTTAGTGAAACCACTAGTTTCAAGAAGGGCAAGGGCAAGAAGGGATACTTCATGAAACGGCAAATCAGCTGCTGCTCTGGTGAAGAAACCCAAGGTTGAACCCAAACCCGAGACTAAGTGCTTCTGTAATAAGGGGAACAGCCACTGGAGCGGAATTACCCTAGATACTTGGTAGATTAGAAGGCTGGCAAGGTCGATAGAAGTATATTGGATATACATTGTGTTGATGTGTACTTTACTAGTACTCCTAGTAGCACCAGGGTATTAGATACCGGTTCGGTTGCTAAGTGTTAGTAACTCGAAATAAAAGATACGGAATAAACGGAGACTAGCTAAAGGTGAGATAACGATATGTGTTGGAAGTATTTCCAAGGTTGATCAAATATCGTACGCTTCCTCTACCATCGAGATTGGTGTTTGCGTTGAGCATAGACATGATTGGATTATGTCTGTCGCAATACGGTTATTCATTTAAGGAGAATAATGGTTACTTTGTTTATTTGAATAATACCTTCAATGGTCTTACACCTAAAATGAATGGTTTATTGAATCTCGATCGTAGTGATACACATGTTCATGCCAAAAGATACTAATGATAGTACCACCTACTTGTGGCACTGCCACGTAAGTCATATCGGTATAAAACGCATGAGGAAGCTCCATGTTGATGGATCTTTGGGCTCACTCATTTTTGAAAAGCTTGAGACATGCGAACCATGTCTATTGGTGTATGTGCATGAAGAAACTCCATGCAAATGGACCGTTTGGACTCACTTGATCTTGAATCAGTTGAGACATGCAAATCATACCACATGGGCAAGATGACTGAAAGCCTCGTTTTCAGTAAAATGGAACTAGAAAGCAACCTGTTGGAAGTAATACATTTTGATGTGTGCAGTCCAATGAGTGCTGAGGCGTGTAGTGGATATCGTTATGTTCTTACTTCACAGATGATTTGAGTAGATGTTGAGTATATTTACTTGATGAATCACGAGTCTGAATTATTGAAAGGTTCAAGTAATTTCAGGGTGAAGTTGAAAGATCGTCGTGACAAGAGGATAAAGTATTTATGATATGATCATAGAGATGAATATCTAAATTACGAGTTTGGCACAGAATTAAGACATTGTGGAAATTGTTTCACAACTGATACAGCCTGGAACACCATAGTGTGATGGTGTGTCCGAACATCATGACTGCACCCTATTGGATATGATGCATACCATGTTGTCTCTTATCAAATTACCACGATAGTTTATGGGTTAGGCATTAGAGGCAACCACATTCACTTTAAAAGGGGCACTACGTAATTCCGGTGAGATGACACCGTATGAACTATGGTTTATAGAAACCTAAGCTGACAATTCTTAAAAGTTTGGGGCTGCAACGCTTATATGAAAAAGTTTCAGGCTGATAAGCTCGAACCCAAAGCGGATAAATGCATCTTCATAGGACACCCAAAATAGTTGGGTATACCTCTTGTCTCAGATCCGAAAGCAATGAGGGATTGTTTCTAGAATCGGGTCCTTTCTCGAGGAAAAGTTTCTCTCGAAAGAATTGAGTGGGAGGATGGTGGAGACTTGATGAGGTTATTGAACCGTCACTTCAACTAGTGTAAGGCAGGGCACAAAGAGTTGTTCCTGTGGCACCTACACCAACTGAAGTGGAAGCTTATGATATTGATCATGAGACTTCGGATCAAGTCACTCCCAAACCTCGTAGGATGACAAGGATGCGTACTACTTCAGAGTGGTACGTAATCCTGTCTTGAAATTCATGTTGCTAGACAACAATGAGCCTACAAGCTATGGAGAAGCGATGGTGGGCCTGGATTCCGATAAATGGCTCGAGGTCATATAATCCGAGAGAGGATCCATATATGAAAACAAAGTGTAGACTTTGGCAGAACAGCTCGATGGTCGTAAGGCTGTTGAGTATAGATGGATTTTAAAAGGAAGACGAACAATGATGGTATGTATCACCATTAAGAAAGCTCAACTTGTCGTTAAGGTGTTTTCCGACAAGTTCAAGGAGTTGACTATGATGAGACTTTCTCACTCGTAGCGATGCTAAGAGTCTGTTGGAATTATATTAGCGATTACTGCATTATTTATGAAATCTTGCAGATAGGATGTCAAAACATTGTTTCCTCGATGATTTTTCTTGAGGAAAGGTTGTATGTGATACAACCGGAAGGTTTTGTCAATCCTGAAAGATGCTAATAAGTATGCAAAGCTCCAGCAATCCTTCTAAGGACTGGAGTAAGCATCTCGGAGTTGGAATGTATGCTTTGATGAGATGATCAAAGATTTTGGTGTATACAAAGTTTATGAGAAACTTGTATTTCCAAAGAAGTGAGTGGGAGCACTATAGAATTTCTGATGAATATATGTTGTTGACATATTGATGATCAGAAATGATGTAGAATTTATGGAAAGCATATTGGGTTATTTGGAAAGTGTTTTTCAATTGAAACCTGGATTAAGCTACTTGAACATTGAGCATCAAGACCTATAAGGATAGATCAAAACGCTTAATGGTACTTTCAAATGAGCACATTCCTTGACATAATCTTGAAGTTGTTCAAGATGGATCAGTCAAAGAAGGAGTTCTTGCCTGAGTTGTAAGGTATGAAGTTAAGACTTAAAGCTTGACCACTGCAGAATAGAGAGAAAGGACGAAGGTCGTCCCCTATGCTTAAGACATAGGCTCTACAGTATGCTATGCTGTGTACCGCACCTGAAGTGTGCCTTGCCATGAGTCAGTCAAGGGGTACAAGAGTGATCCAAGAATGGATCACAGGACAGCGGTCAAAGTTATCCTTAGTAAGTAGTGGACTAAGGAATTTTTCTCGATTATGGAGGTGGTAAAAGAGTTCGTCGTAAAGGGTTACGTCGATGCAAGCTTAACATCTATCCGGATAGCTCTGAGTAGAGATACCGGATACGTATAATGGAGCAACAATTTAGAATAGCTCCAAGTAGAACAGTTATTTGGAATAGCTCCAAATAGAGCGTGGTAGCTACATCTAGGAGATGACATAGAGATTTGTAAAGCACACACGGATCTGAAAGGTTCAGACCCGTTGACTATAACCTCTCTCGCAAGCATAACATGATCAAACCCAGAACTCATCGAGTGTTGATCACATCGTAAATGTGAACTAGATTATTGACTCTAGTAGAACTCTTTGTGTGTTAGTCACATGGGGATGTGACCTTGAGTGTTAATCACATATCGATGTGAGCTAGATTATTGACTCTAGTGCAAGTGGGAGACTGTTGGAAATATGCCCTAGAGGCAATAATAAATTGATTATTATTATATTTCCTTGTTCATGATAATCGTTTATTATCCATGCTAGAATTGTATTGATAGGAAACTCAGATACATGTGTGGATACATAGACAACACCATGTCCCTAGTAAGCCTCTAGTTGACTAGCTCGTTGATCAATAGATGGTTACGGTTTCCTGACCATGGACATTGGATGTCGTTGATAACGGGATCACATCATTAGGAGAACGATGTGATGGACAAGACCCAATCCTAAGCATAGCACTAGATCGTGTAGTTCGTATGCTAAAGCTTTTCTAATGTCAAGTATCATTTCCTTAGACCATGAGATTGTGCAACTCTCGGATACCGTAGGAGTGCTTTGGGTGTGCCAAACGTCACAACGTAACTGGGTGGCTATAAAGGTACACTACGGGTATCTCCGAAAGTGTATGTTGGGTTGGCACGAATCAAGACTGGGATTTGTCACTCCGTGTAACGGAGAGGTATCTCTGGGCCCACTCGGTAGGACATCATCATATGTGCAATGTGACCAAGGAGTTGATCATGAGATGATGTGTTACGGAACGAGTAAAGAGACTTGCCGGTAACGAGATTGAACAAGGTATTGGGATACCGACGATCGAATCTCGGGCAAGTATCGTACCGATAGACAAAGGGAATTGTATACGGGATTGATTAAGTCCTTGGCATCATGGTTCATCCGATGAGATCATCGTGGAACATGTGGGAGCCAACATGGGTATCCAGATCCCGCTGTTGGTTATTGACCGGAGAACGTCTCGGTCATGTCTGCATGTCTCCCGAACCCGTAGGGTCTACACACTTAAGGTTCGATGACGCTAGGGTTATAAAGGAAGTTTGTATGTGGTTACCGAATGTTGTTCGGAGTCCCGGATGAGATCCCGGACGTCACGAGGAGTTCTGGAATGGTCCGGAGGTAAAGATTTATATATGGGAAGTCCTGTTTTGGTCACCGGAAGAGTTTCGGGGTTTATCGGTAACGTACCGGGACCACCGGGAGGGTCCCGGGGGTCCACCAAGTTGGGCCACCAACCCCAGAAGGTTGCGTGGGCCAAGAGTGGTGAGGGACCAGCCCCTTAGTGGGCTGGTGCGCCTCCCACAAGGCCCAAGGGCAGCTAGGAGGAAAAAAAGGAGGAAACCCTAGGCTTAGATGGGCCTTAAGGCCCACCCTAGGGGCGCCATCCCTCTTTCCCCCTCTTGGCCGCCCCCCTTGCTCCCCATCTAGGGCTGCCGCCCCCCCCTAGGGGTGGGAACCCTAGAGGGGGTGCAGCCCCTCCCCTTCCCTATATATATGAGGCCTAGGGCTGCCCATAACACACGCGATTCAATCTCTCTTGGTGCAGCCCTGCGTCTCTTCTTCCTCCTCTTCTGTGGTGCTTGGCGAAGCCCTGCAGGATAGCCACGCTCCTCCACCACTACCACGCCGTTGTGCTACTATTGGATGAAGTCTTCCTCAACCTCTCCCTCTTTCCTTGCTGGATCAAGGCGTGGGAGACGTCACCGGGCTGTACGTGTGTTGAACGCGGAGGTGCCGTCCGTTCGGCACTAGGATCATCGGTGATTTGGATCACGACGAGTACGACTCCATCAACCCCGTTCTCTTGAACGCTTCTGCTTAGCGATCTACAAGGGTATGTAGATGCACTCTCCTTCCCCTCGTTGCTAGTCTCTCCATAGATAGATCTTGGTGACACGTAGAAAAATTTTGAATTTCTGCTACGTTCCCCAACAGTGGCATCATGAGCTAGGTCTATTGCGTAGATTCTATGCACGAGTAGAACACAAAGTAGTTGTGGGCGTTGATTTTGTTCAATATGCTTGCCGTTACTAGTCTTATCTTGATTCGGCGGCATTGTGGGATGAAGCGGCCCGGACCGACCTTACACGTACTCTTACGTGAGACTGGTTCCACCGACTGACATGCACTAGTTGCATAAGGTGGCTAGCGGGTGTCTGTCTCTCCCACTTTAGTCGGATCGGATTCGATGAAAAGGGTCCTTATGAAGGGTAAATAGCAATTGGCATATCACGTTGTGGTCTTTGCGTAGGTAAGAAACGTTCTTGCTAGTAACCCATAGCAGCCACGTAAAACATGCAAACAACAATTAGAGGACGTCTAACTTGTTTTTGCAGGGTATGCCATGTGATGTGATATGGCCAAAGGATGTGATGAATGATATATGTGATGTATGAGATTTATCATGTTCTTGTAATAGGAATCACGACTTGCATGTCGATGAATATGACAACCGGCAGGAGCCATAGGAGTTGTCTTTATTTATTTATGACCTGCGAGTCAACATAAACGTCATGTAATTACTTTACTTTATTGCTAACCATTAGCTGTAGTAGTAGAAGTAATAGATGACGTGACAACTTCAAGAAGACATGATGATGGAGATCATGGTGTCATGCCGGTGACGATGATGATCATGGAGCCCCGAAGATGGAGATCAAAAGGAGCAATATGATATTGGCCATATCATGTCACTATTTGATTGCATGTGATGTTTATATTGTTTGTACATCTTGTTTACTTAGAACAACGGTAGTAAATAAGATGATCCCTCATTAAAATTTCAAGAAGTGTTCTCCCCTAACTGTGCACCATTGCTACAGTTCGTCGTTTCGAAGCACCACGTGATGATCGGGTGTGATAGATCCTTACGTTCACATACAACGGGTGTAAGACAATTTTACACATGCAAAACACTTAGGGTTAACTTGACGAGCCTAGCATGTGTATAGACATGGCCTCGGAACACAGAAGACCGAAAGGTCGAGCATGAGTCGTATAGAAGATACGATCAACATGAAGATGTTCACCGACGTTGACTAGTCCGTCTCACGTGATGATCGGACACGGCCTAGTTGACTCGGATCATGTAATCACTTAGATGACTAGAGGGATGTCTATCTGAGTGGGAGTTCATAAGATGAACTTGTTTATCCTGAACATAGTCAAAAGGATTTTGCAAATTATGTCGTAGCTCGCGCTTCAGTTCTACTGTTTAGATATGTTCCTAGAGAAAATTTAGTTGAAAGTTGATAGTAGCAATTATGCGGACTAGGTCCGTAAACTGAGGATTGTCCTCATTGCTTCATAGAAGGCTTATGTCCTTAATGCACCGCTCAGTGTGCTGGACCTCGAACATGGTCTGTGGATGTTGCGAACATCTGACATACACGTTTTGATAACTATGTGATAGTTCAGTTAAACGGTTTAGAGTTGAGGCACCGAAGATGGTTTTGAAACGTCGCGAAACATATGAGATGTTTTGAGGGCTGAAATTGGGATTTCAGGCTCGTGCCCACGTCAAGAGGTATAAGACCTCCGACGATTTTCTTAGCCTACAAACTAAGGGAGAAAAGCTCAATTGTTGAGCTTGTGCTCAGATTGTCTGAGTACAACAATCATTTGAATCAAGTGGGAGTTGATCTTCCAAGATGAGATAGTGATGTTTCTCCGAAGTCATTACCACCAAGCTGCTAGAGCTTCGTGATGAACTATGATATATCAGGGACATATATGATGATCCTTGAGATATTCGCGATGTTTGACACCGCAAAAGTAGATATCAAGAAGGAGCATCAATTGTTGATGGTTAGTGAAACCACTAGTTTCAAGAAGGGCAAGGGCAAGAAGGGATACTTCATGAAACGGCAAATCAGCTGCTGCTCTGGTGAAGAAACCCAAGGTTGAACCCAAACCCGAGACTAAGTGCTTCTGTAATAAGGGGAACAGCCACTGGAGCGGAATTACCCTAGATACTTGGTAGATTAGAAGGCTGGCAAGGTCGATAGAAGTATATTGGATATACATTGTGTTGATGTGTACTTTACTAGTACTCCTAGTAGCACCAGGGTATTAGATACCGGTTCGGTTGCTAAGTGTTAGTAACTCGAAATAAAAGATACGGAATAAACGGAGACTAGCTAAAGGTGAGATAACGATATGTGTTGGAAGTATTTCCAAGGTTGATCAAATATCGTACGCTTCCTCCACCATCGAGATTGGTGTTTGCGTTGAGCATAGACATGATTGGATTATGTCTGTCGCAATACGGTTATTCATTTAAGGAGAATAATGGTTACTTTGTTTATTTGAATAATACCTTCAATGGTCTTACACCTAAAATGAATGGTTTATTGAATCTCGATCGTAGTGATACACATGTTCATGCCAAAAGATACTAATGATAGTACCACTTACTTGTGGCACTGCCACGTAAGTCATATCGGTATAAAACGCATGAGGAAGCTCCATGTTGATGGATCTTTGGGCTCACTCATTTTTGAAAAGCTTGAGACATGCGAACCATGTCTATTGGTGTATGTGCATGAAGAAACTCCATGCAAATGGACCGTTTGGACTCACTTGATCTTGAATCAGTTGAGACATGCAAATCATACCACATGGGCAAGATGACTGAAAGCCTCGTTTTCAGTAAAATGGAACTAGAAAGCAACCTGTTGGAAGTAATACATTTTGATGTGTGCAGTCCAATGAGTGCTGAGGCGTGTAGTGGATATCGTTATGTTCTTACTTCACAGATGATTTGAGTAGATGTTGAGTATATTTACTTGATGAATCACGAGTCTGAATTATTGAAAGGTTCAAGTAATTTCAGGGTGAAGTTGAAAGATCGTCGTGACAAGAGGATAAAGTATTTATGATATGATCATAGAGATGAATATCTAAATTACGAGTTTGGCACAGAATTAAGACATTGTGGAAATTGTTTCACAACTGATACAGCCTGGAACACCATAGTGTGATGGTGTGTCCGAACATCATGACTGCACCCTATTGGATATGATGCATACCATGTTGTCTCTTATCAAATTACCACGATAGTTTATGGGTTAGGCATTAGAGGCAACCACATTCACTTTAAAAGGGGCACTACGTAATTCCGGTGAGATGACACCGTATGAACTATGGTTTAGAGAAACCTAAGCTGACAATTCTTAAAAGTTTGGGGCTGCGACGCTTATATGAAAAAGTTTCAGGCTGATAAGCTCGAACCCAAAGCGGATAAATGCATCTTCATAGGACACCCAAAATAGTTGGGTATACCTCTTGTCTCAGATCCGAAAGCAATGAGGGATTGTTTCTAGAATCGGGTCCTTTCTCGAGGAAAAGTTTCTCTCGAAAGAATTGAGTGGGAGGATGGTGGAGACTTGATGAGGTTATTGAACCGTCACTTCAACTAGTGTAAGGCAGGGCACAAAGAGTTGTTCCTGTGGCACCTACACCAACTGAAGTGGAAGCTTATGATATTGATCATGAGACTTCGGATCAAGTCACTCCCAAACCTCGTAGGATGACAAGGATGCGTACTACTTCAGAGTGGTACGTAATCCTGTCTTGAAATTCATGTTGCTAGACAACAATGAGCCTACAAGCTATGGAGAAGCGATGGTGGGCCCGGATTCCGATAAATGGCTCGAGGTCATATAATCCGAGAGAGGATCCATATATGAAAACAAAGTGTAGACTTTGGCAGAACAGCTCGATGGTCGTAAGGCTGTTGAGTATAGATGGATTTTAAAAGGAAGACGAACAATGATGGTATGTATCACCATTAAGAAAGCTCAACTTGTCGTTAAGGTGTTTTCCGACAAGTTCAAGGAGTTGACTATGATGAGACTTTCTCACTCGTAGCGATGCTAAGAGTCTGTTGGAATTATATTAGCGATTAGTGCATTATTTATGAAATCTTGCAGATAGGATGTCAAAACATTGTTTCCTCGATGATTTTTCTTGAGGAAAGGTTGTATGTGATACAACCGGAAGGTTTTGTCAATCCTGAAAGATGCTAATAAGTATGCAAAGCTCCAGCAATCCTTCTAAGGACTGGAGTAAGCATCTCGGAGTTGGAATGTATGCTTTGATGAGATGATCAAAGATTTTGGTGTATACAAAGTTTATGAGAAACTTGTATTTCCAAAGAAGTGAGTGGGAGCACTATAGAATTTCTGATGAATATATGTTGTTGACATATTGATGATCAGAAATGATGTAGAATTTATGGAAAGCATATTGGGTTATTTGGAAAGTGTTTTTCAATTGAAACCTGGATTAAGCTACTTGAACATTGAGCATCAAGACCTATAAGGATAGATCAAAACGCTTAATGGTACTTTCAAATGAGCACATTCCTTGACATAATCTTGAAGTTGTTCAAGATGGATCAGTCAAAGAAGGAGTTCTTGCCTGAGTTGTAAGGTATGAAGTTAAGACTTAAAGCTTGACCACTGCAGAATAGAGAGAAAGGACGAAGGTCGTCCCCTATGCTTAAGACATAGGCTCTACAGTATGCTATGCTGTGTACCACACCTGAAGTGTGCCTTGCCATGAGTCAGTCAAGGGGTACAAGAGTGATCCAAGAATGGATCACAGGACAGCGGTCAAAGTTATCCTTAGTAAGTAGTGGACTAAGGAATTTTTCTCGATTATGGAGGTGGTAAAAGAGTTCGTCGTAAAGGGTTACGTCGATGCAAGCTTAACACCTATCCGGATAGCTCTGAGTAGAGATACCGGATACGTATAATGGAGCAACAATTTAGAATAGCTCCAAGTAGAACAGTTATTTGGAATAGCTCCAAATAGAGCGTGGTAGCTACATCTAGGAGATGACATAGAGATTTGTAAAGCACACACGGATCTGAAAGGTTCAGACCCGTTGACTATAACCTCTCTCACAAGCATAACATGATCAAACCCAGAACTCATCGAGTGTTGATCACATGGTAAATGTGAACTAGATTATTGACTCTAGTAGAACTCTTTGGGTGTTAGTCACATGGGGATGTGACCTTGAGTGTTAATCACATATCGATGTGAGCTAGATTATTGACTCTAGTGCAAGTGGGAGACTGTTGGAAATATGCCCTAGAGGCAATAATAAATTGATTATTATTATATTTCCTTGTTCATGATAATCGTTTATTATCCATGCTAGAATTGTATTGATAGGAAACTCAGATACATGTGTGGATACATAGACAACACCATGTCCCTAGTAAGCCTCTAGTTGACTAGCTCGTTGATCAATAGATGGTTACGGTTTCCTGACCATGGACATTGGATGTCGGTGATAACGGGATCACATCATTAGGAGAACGATGTGATGGACAAGACCCAATCCTAAGCATAGCACTAGATCGTGTAGTTCGTATGCTAAAGCTTTTCTAATGTCAAGTATCATTTCCTTAGACCATGAGATTGTGCAACTCCCGGATACCGTAGGAGTGCTTTGGGTGTGCCAAACGTCACAACGTAACTGGGTGGCTATAAAGGTACACTACGGGTATCTCCGAAAGTGTATGTTGGGTTGGCACGAATCAAGACTGGGATTTGTCACTCCGTGTAACGGAGAGGTATCTCTGGGCCCACTCGGTAGGACATCATCATATGTGCAATGTGACCAAGGAGTTGATCACGAGATGATGTGTTACGGAACGAGTAAAGAGACTTGCCGGTAACGAGATTGAACAAGGTATTGGGATACCGACGATCGAATCTCGGGCAAGTATCGTACCGATAGACAAAGGGAATTGTATACGGGATTGATTAAGTCCTTGGCATCGTGGTTCATCCGATGAGATCATCGTGGAACATGTGGGAGCCAACATGGGTATCCAGATCCCGCTGTTGGTTATTGACCGGAGAACGTCTCGGTCATGTCTGCATGTCTCCCGAACCCGTAGGGTCTACACACTTAAGGTTCGATGACGCTAGGGTTATAAAGGAAGTTTGTATGTGGTTACCGAATGTTGTTCGGAGTCCCGGATGAGATCCCGGACGTCACGAGGAGTTCCGGAATGGTCCGGAGGTAAAGATTTATATATGGGAAGTCCTGTTTTGGTCACCAGAAGAGTTTCGGGGTTTATCGGTAACGTACCGGGACCACCGGGAGGGTCCCGGGGGTCCACCAAGTGGGGCCACCAACCCCAGAAGGTTGCGTGGGCCAAGAGTGGTGAGGGACCAGCCCCTTAGTGGGCTGGTGCGCCTCCCACAAGGCCCAAGGGCAGCTAGGAGGAAAAAAAGGAGGAAACCCTAGGCTTAGATGGGCCTTAAGGCCCACCCTAGGGGCGCCATCCCTCTTTCCCCCTCTTGGCCGCCCCCCTTGCTCCCCATCTAGGGCTGCCGCCCCCCCTAGGGGTGGGAACCCTAGAGGGGGCGCAGCCCCTCCCCTTCCCTATATATATGAGGCCTAGGGCTGCCCATAACACACGCGATTCAATCTCTCTTGGTGCAGCCCTGCGTCTCTTCTTCCTCCTCTTCTGTGGTGCTTGGCGAAGCCCTGCAGGATAGCCACGCTCCTCCACCACCACCACGCCGTTGTGCTGCTGTTGGATGAAGTCTTCCTCAACCTCTCCCTCTCTCCTTGCTGGATCAAGGCGTGGGAGACGTCACCGGGCTGTACGTGTGTTGAACGCGGAGGTACCGTCCGTTCGGCACTAGGATCATCGGTGATTTGGATCACGACGAGTACGACTCCATCAACCCCGTTCTCTTGAACGCTTCCGCTTAGCGATCTACAAGGGTATGTAGATGCACTCTCCTTCCCCTCGTTGCTAGTCTCTCCATAGATAGATCTTGGTGACACGTAGAAAATTTTTGAATTTTTGCTACGTTCCCCAACATTTTCAACTAAAGAAAAAGCAGCATGCCCTAATCGATCGTGCCACCGTGTTGATGAAACTTTGACAACACCATTGGCTTGTTTATTAAGTCTCCTAAGCTCCGGAATCAACGGGTAGAGCCCTCGAACACATCTACCTCAATAGAGAACCTTCTTCGTGGCCTGGTCCTTGATCAAAAAGAAATAAGGATGAAATTCGAGGAAAACATGATTATCGAGGGCGATTCTATGAACAGAGAGGAGACTTTTGGCAGCACTAGGGACATGCAAAATTTTCTTGAGATGAATTGGACGGTGAGGGGTACGAAACGTAGAATGACCAATGTGACAAATCTGCACACCTTCTCCACTTGCCGTGTGGATGTGATCTTTGCCACGGTACTTATCTTTCATTGTGACCTTCTCAAGCTCGTTGGTGATGTGATTGGTGGCACCGCTATCAACGTACCAGTTGGTGTCGATGCCGTAGGATCCATCAGCCGCAGCAGCCACTTTTTCTTCATCTTGGGAGTCCTCGTCATCTTCATCATAGCGGTACCAGCAGTCCTTCGCGGTGTGCCCTGGCTTACCACAAATCTGGCAGCGAGGCAGTTCCGGTCGGGCCTGAGGTGGGCCGCCGCCACGACGACCGCGAGATGCACCAGAGCGGCTATTGCCGCCGCCGCTGTTGCCTCCACCACTGTGTCCGCCGGATCGCCCTTTGGCGCGAGAGGAGCCATGGCCACGTGATCCACTACCACGGCCACACACCGCGGCGTTGGCAGAGGAGCGGAAGCCACCGCTGCCCGAGTGATTAAACTGGGCCATGCGCTGGTTGAAGTTGCTGATCATGGCGTAGAGCTCGTCGAGGGAGACCGGCGTGACGCGTGCGTCGAGGGCGGAGACGAGGGGCTGGTAGTCGACGTCGAGGCCGTGGATGATGTAGGAGATGAGTTCGTCATCTTGGATGGCCTTCCCCGCAGCAGCAAGCTCGTCGGCGAGGCCGAGGAGAGAGGCGAAGTAGGTGGCAACCGTCTGGTTACCCTTCTGCGCATTGATGAGCGCCGTCCTGATGTTATTCACGCGGCTCATGGACTGCGAGGAAAACATACCTACCACCGTTGTCCAGAGCCCGTGCGCCGTGGTGACCGTGGTCACCGCGGTCAGGACCTCCTTGGAGAGGGTGCTGAGCAGGTAGCCCAGCACCTGTTGATCCTCCCGGACCTAGATTGGGTGGAGAGGGTTGGGCACAGTGCTTTCTTTGCCATCCTTGTCCTTGGTGACATGAAGCCTGGCCGGCTCCGGTGTGGTGCCGTCGACGTAGCCGAAGACGCCGGCGCCGCGCAGATGAGGGGTGACTTGCGTGCGCCAGAGCACGTAATTCGTGCGCGTTAGCTTCTCGGTGACCTGCCCATTGAGGGCGGCCTGGGAAGCACCGGAGGAGGAGTTGGAAGACATGGCTAGACTCGGTAGATGGGATCTCAGTAGATGGGAAGAGATGGGGCTCTGATTACCATGTGCGAACTAGCGGAACGTCTTGCCTTCTCAGGCCGACGGCTTCATGTTATATAGATGGGGCGCACCTCCCATAACAGCGCATACATGCGGTTTGGATTACAATCTTGGAGATCAAGAAAGGAGATAGAGATAAGAGGTTATAAGAGATAAACATATGACTCCAACAACCTAACTATCTCAACTATATCCTAGAGATGCGCCGGTCACATATTGTGACATGTTGCATGTTTAACAATAGCAACAGTTGCGTCCTCTCTGTGTTTGTCTGGATCAGATGGCCCTTCGAGCTCTAGCCGTTCGACTTCGAGGCTGTGCAACGTGACCAAGTGCTTGTGTTGCTCGTCCTTCTCCATTGCGATGCCCTTGATATCTGGCACATTCAGTTTGAGGATCTTGGCGTGGCGAAGGTTGCGGAGGAATTTCCATAAAGAGGGAAACCATGGCTTCTCCGGATCGCCGTACCTAGGACATGGCCAAATAGTAAACGCCAGTTCAACTCGTCTCGGCTTGGTCGCCTGCGACTTCACGGAGAAATCCGCAAACATGCCCTTGTATTTGAAGGTGCGCAAGCATGGCGTGTCGAGGTGGATTGATACGACAGAGATGTCCAAGGTGAGAGTGACAAGGCTTGGGCAGTGGAGGCTGAAACCACGACGGCTGGAATTGGCGGCGTCCTAGTTGAAGTAATGGCCTTCGATATGCAGGCTGCCGAGGTTGGGCGCGACTCGGATAAAGCTCTCGAGCTCCATCGTTGTCGAGCCGCAGCTATGCAGACGCAGCACGGGGAGGCTGGGGAACGACACGTTGACGTCGCCGTACGCCGGCAGTTCCAGATGGCAGCACGCGAGGTCCAGCATTCGGAGCGTTTGGCGGGCCGGCAGGACGGCGGGATGGAACCTGTATATGTAGTTGTCCTGCTTCATCTCCACCGCTACGCGCAGCTCCTCCACACCATGCAGCGCCGGGTCGTCGAGGAGGATGTGCACCAGGTTGTCCCTGCTGCCCCACGAGTCGGAGCCCAGGACTTCCCGGCAGTGTACTCTTCGTCAGCCCCGTAAGAGTTTCCCGGCAGTGTACAGGAAATTTCTACGGAAAACTCTTACGGGGCTGAGCGAATACAGGTCCTATTGTATCTGGCTCCTACCTACGCTCGCGCCTAGCCCGTCCACTACCCCCGTGACCAGGCTGCCCCATCCACCTAGCCGGACGCAGTTCCAAATTCGAATCTCGTCTGGCAGATGCAGCTCCATCGACCGGCGGAACCACACTCTCCCCATCGCAGCGCCTGGATCTTGAGATTTCCTTACAAATCACCAATGAATCGCGGTGGGGAGTCATTCACGGATCTCCTGTTCAGGTATCTCCACTCACAAGATCCTCTTCTTCTTTCTTTGTCTTCTCCAGCAAATCCTCAAATCTTCATCTTCTCCTGTTCATGTGCAGCTTCTGTTCCCAGCCGGTCGCAGCCGAGGGCGTCCCAGATCTGGCATTGCAAGATAGAGGAAGCGGAGGACAACGGCGAGTGCGGGGATGGAGGGGAATGTAGTGTTACCAATTCTCCTTCCGCAAGTTCTGCATCTCAAGTTCATGAAGCCACGGAAGAATTTTCCAATGCCCCAGATATTGACAACACCAACAGTCACAGAGCCCTCATCTGAATCCCATGCACTCCAAGTCCGTGGCCTCAAAGGTAGTACCTCAATCGACCCCCGCCCCCTCCTCGCCCGCTGTGAGATACAACTTTGAGCCAACTAGTCCTGTTTTTTCAGTAAAGTAGTTGGCTTGATGAAGATTTGAGCATTCTAGTCAGCCTGAAATTAGATAGATCAATGACATGTTTAGTTTCTCGTTTTCAGTAGAGTAGTTCGCTTGATGAAGATTTGGGCATTCTGGTCAGCTTGATTTTTCAGTAAAGTTGTCGGCGTGTTGAAGATTTGACTGCACCTAAAATAATTGGGGGAGCATCAGCACTTCAGTCTTTATCACCAACATTAGGGGAGCATCATCACTTCAGTCTTTATCATAGACATATACATGAACAGGAGGAAGTGCTTGATAGGGTTCAGTTATTTGCTGTCAAGAGTTTGTCTATCTGGGGTGCAGTATATGATCCAAATTCTGATTTGTGTCAAGGAATCATAATCTCGTCTCTTGGTTACAGTTCATTTGATAGTCAGACTTTGTCGCCTTTTATGTTGGCTTTTATACTGTCAAATTTGCAGTCAACATTGTTCATTATTTTGGAGCAATTGGTTGTTACATATTACACATATTCTGCTTTCATTCCAATTGAGGTTAACATCTCAAACATATTTAGGGTCCGACTTGGGAAGATACCCGACCGCCGCGCCTCATTATCAGGAAGGAAAAGTGCTTTGGAAAAGGCCATGAGAAATTACGCAGATAAGAAGTCAAGTGTTATGACCGGCCAGGTCTATGGCCGAAGGAGGCCCAACAGGCAGCCTTAGGCCTGCAAGTTATCTTAGTTTTTATTTTCAGATTATGCAAGTTATCTTAGGTTGATTCTTCTACAAGTTATCTAGGATATAAATATAGGTTGTAAGACTCTTTTTGGATTTAAGCAATAAGACTATTTCTATTGCCCGGCTCCCAGAGGAGCCGGAAACCCTAAACCCTAGCCGCCGCCTTCTCTTGCGGCGCCGCCGCACCGCGCCAGGACGGCGCCTCGCCGCCGGCCGCCGCGCTCAAGCCCTCGCCCTTCCCCTACTGTCTCCGACCAAGACCGGGCAGAACCCTAGCTGCTAACACCTTGGTATCAGCTAGCTTCGGTTTGATCATGTCTTCACCGCCGCCCAACCCGTCTCTTCCGCTGCCGGTCACGGCCGTCGCCCCGCTCCTGCCCGCGCCGGGATCCTCCGTCGCGCCCGCCCCCGTCGTCCTCACCCCGGAGGTGTCCGGGGCGCTGCGGGACCTAACACAGGCGGTCCAGGAGATCCACCTGTTCTTGGGCGGGTCTTGTGGGCCGCACCCGGCTACGCCGCCCATCACCGCCACCGCGCCGCCGTGGCTGCCGTGGCAGCCGCCGCACCAAGCGGCCCCCGCCGCGCTCGCCGGGCTGCTGCAGCAGCCGATGTAGCTGCCATCTATCGCCCCGTCCTGGCTGTCGTGGCAGCCGCCTGTAACGCCCCATATGTAACCTTCCCGAATTGTACTCCAACTCTTGCCGTTTCCGGCATTAAGTTATATTTAATTCTCGGGTTCGGGTCTTTGCCTACGTGTGTTGTTTTGTTTTTCGTGCATCTCATATCGTGTCATCACGTGCATTGCATTTGCATACATGTTCATCTCATGCATTCGAGCATTTTTCCCGTTGTCCATTTTGCATTCCGGCGCTTCGTTCTCCTCCGGTGGCCATTTCTAGCTTTCTTTCGTGTGTGGGGATTAAACATTTCCGGATTGGGCCGAGACTTGCCATGCGGCCTTGGTTTACTACCGGTAGACCGCCTGTCAAGTTTCGGGTCATTTGGACTTCGTTTGATACTCCAACGGTTAACCGAGGGACCGAAAAGGCCTCGTGTGTGTGCAGCCCAACACCCCTCCATTTTGGCCCAAAACCCACCAAACTCAGCTCCATCGTCTCGGTCGTTCGATCACGATCGTGTGGGCGAAAACCGCACCTCATTTGGACTCTCCTAGCTCCACTTATGCCTATTTAAACACCCCCCATTTCGGACCTCGTCTTCCTCCCCGTCCTCCTCCTAAAAAAACATCTTCAACCCCGCCGCCGCAGACGGACGTGTCCGGATCGGACCGGACACCGTCCGCCCCGCCGCCGCCAGCCAACCACGAGCCGCCACGTGGCCCGGGGACCCCTTCGCCGCCGCCGGCCCGCAAGGCCCGCGGGAGGCCCCCGTGGCCCAGCGCCTCCGCCGCCCCAGCGCCGCGCCCCCGCCGCCTTCGTCCTCCTCGACGGCCCCGCGCGCCGCCGCCCGCCCGCCGCCCCCATCGCCGGTGCCGGCCCGCAAGGCCCGCGGGAGGCCCCCGTGGCCCAGCGCCTCCGCCGTCCCAGCGCCTCCGCCGCCCCAGCGCCGCCCCCATCGCCGCCGTCGGCCCGCAAGGCCCGCGGGAGGCCCCCGTGGCCCAGTGCCTCCGCCGCCCCAGCGCCGCGCCCCCGCCGCCTTCGTCCTCCTCGACGGCCCCGCGCGCCGCCGCCGCCCGCCCGCCGCCCCCATCGCCGGTGCCGCGCCGCGGGAGCCCGCGCCCGGCCCCGGATCCGGCCGCCCCCGGCCCCTTCTCCCACTCCGGCGGAGCTCCGGCGAGTCCCCGGCCGTCCTCGGCTTCCGTTCCCGGCGAGGAACAGTGCCTGCTACAGTAAACCCTAGATCTGAGATTTCGAGACGGTTGACTTTCCCCTCCTCGTCTATTTTTTATGCAACTTTGACTGCTTGTATCTCCGCAACCGTAGCTCCGTTTTGGGCTCATGATATATCAAAATCTTCGTCTCGACGAGTACATCATTTCATTCCGTTGCATCATTTGCATTTGAGGTCATCTTGCTTCCCAAAATGCTGTTGGAAGGAGGCATCATGAGTTAAATTGCAGATCCGTTAGTTCATCATGCACTTTTGTCATTTTTGCCATGTTTAATCCGTGCATGATATGCCTGTGCCCCTTTGGGATGAATTGTTAAGCATGTTGTCTTCTATCCAGAGGTGCCTTCCATGTATTTTTAGGATGTGTGTGTTGTCTTGTGCAAGCTTGCGAAGAGAGCTGCCTGAGTTTACCGATTTCAGGGACTTAGTGAAATCACTAAGTCTGGGATGTTTTAGTTCACGATGCTATATGTCCAGCTTGTTTCCTAGTGATCCGTGCCTCTTTTGAGGATGGTCAGTAAGGGTGATTTGTTATGCTTGTTGTGCTGAATCCATCCATGTCTTTACTTGTTATGTTGGAACACCCTAGGTTGACTCAATCGAGCTCAACTTTTGCATAGTTGTTGTTTTGGGCAGATCGCGAACTCTTTTGCGATTTTGCCGGAGTTATTGCTAGTGATCCATGCATGCTATGCCATTGTTCTTGCCATGTATAGCTAGCATTTTGTACCTTCTTAATGGATATATGCTTGCCTTGCCATGACTTGCACCGTAGTGAGTGCATCGAGCTCGTTAACATGCCTCCGTGAGTTATAGTTTCAGCATGTCCCAGTTTTCACTAAGTCTGAAAACCGATTGTGTTTCATCGATGTTCGTGTGCTCGGTAGAGTATTTTGTGAACCCTTTTGGCCCCAGGTCATTTTGGGTGTTTTGTTAAGCTTGTTGAGTAGCTCCATGAAATGCTCTTACTTGCCATGTTCAGGTTTTGCATCATGTTGTTTTGCTGCTCCGAAGAGAGCATCGTTGTCTGAAATTCCAGACTAGCGCTAATTTCGCTAAGTCTGAAATCTGTTTTGCTTATTCAGTTTTGCCATGCTTGTTTGAAGCCCTTAATGGATGAATTTGCCTATGCCTCAGTCCTGATGTTTTGTTAAGCTTCTTGAGTACATCACTGCCATGCAATTTGTTTTCATGTTGGGTGGCTGTAGCATGTTCATTTTGTTGCATTTAGGAGCCTACTTGCTGTAAATCGCAGATCGGTTCGTTTAGTAAAACGCTTGCCATTTCTAAACCGTAGCTCCGATTGCCATAGTCTTTATATCGTTTTCAGGGGATTTCTTCCCCTCTATCCAGTGGCACACTTGGTTTTCCAAGTTGAGGCCAGGTTCATGCATTTCCTGTTACATCTTGCATTTTGCATCCCGCATAGCATATCATCTTTGCATATTATTGCTTGCCCTTACACGTGGTTGATTGTATCCTTGTTGCTTGTTTGTGTTGTTGGGTAGAGCCGGGAGACGAGTTCGCTAACGAGGAGCCCGTTGAGTTTGCTTTTGAGGATCTAGTCAATTCTGACAACTGTGCATGCAAGATGATCACACCCTTGAAATCACTACTATCTTTGCTATGCTAGTTTGCTCGCTCTTTTGCTTTGCCAATGCTACGATGCCTATCACTTGCTTGTCAGCCTCCCAATTGCCATGATTGAGCCTCTAACCCACCTTTTTCCTAGCAAACCATTGATTGGCTATGTTACCGCTTTGCGCAAGCCCCTTCTTATAGCGTTGTTAGTTGCAGGTGAAGATTGGAGCCGTTCCTTGTTGGAACACTTATTTACTTGTTGGGACATCATTATATTGCTATGTTATCTTTATTCATCTATATATTTGGTAAAGGGTGGAAGGCTCGGCCTCTCGCCTAGTGTTTTGTTCCACTCTTGCCGCCCTAGTTTCCGTCATATCGGTGTTATGTTCCCGGATTGTTGCGTCCCTTACGCGGTTGGGCTATTATGGGAACCCCTTGATAGTTCGTCTTGATTAAAGCTTTTCCAGCAATGCCCAACATTGGTTTTACCATTTGCCACCTACCTCCTTTTTCCCTTGGGTTTCCGGAGCCCGAGGGTCATCTTATTTTAGCCCCCCCCCCCCGGGCCAGTGCTCCTCTGAGTGTTGGTCCACCCTAGAGCACCGTGCGGGGCCGTCCCTTGGCAACTTGGGTTACGTTGCTCCCGTACGCTTAGCTTATCCGGTGTGCCCTGAGAACGAGATATGTGCAGCTCCTATCGGGATTTGTCGGCACAGCGGGTGGTGTTGCTGGACTAGTTTTGACCTGTCGAATCATCTTGTTGTACCGGGATACCGAGTCTGATCGGTGGGTCCTGGGTGGAGGTCTATTCCTTTGTTGACCGTGAGAGCTTGTTATGGGCTAAGTTGGGACCCCCCTGCAGGGATTGATCTTTCGAAAGCCGTGCCCGCGGTTATGGGCAGATGGGAATTTGTTAATGTCCGGTTGTAGACAACTTGAACCTTAAATAATTAAAATGAATCAACTGAGTGTGTTGCCGTGATGGCCTCTTCTCGGCGGAGTCCGGGAAGTGGACACGGCGTTGGAGTTATGTTTGCGTAGGCTGCTCTATTTATTTTCCGCTCGTGCTTTGCCTTCTCTTCTCGCTCTCCTTTGCGAATAAGTTAGCCACCATATACGCTAGTCGCTTGCTGCAGCTCCACTTACATTACCCCTTTCCTACCTATTAAGCTTAAATAGTCTTGATCGCGAGGGTGCGAGATTGCTGAGTCCTTTGTGGCTCATAGATTACTATTACACCAGATGCAGGGACCGATGATACTTCTCCGGATGGCACGCTCGAGCTGAAGTGGGAGTACGACGAGGACTCTCAGCGCTACTATGTGTCTTTTCCTGATGATCAGCAGTGATGTCTATTCGGGGTTAGATTCAGGGCCTAGACGCTTGTTGGGGGTCTTTTCTATTTTGGCGCCGTAGTCGGGCCATGAGTGATTGTATGATGGATGTTATTTATGTACTTTGATGTGACGTGGCGAGTGTAAGCCAACTATGACCTTATTCCCCTTCATATTATATATGTACATGGGTTGTGTAATGATTCCCGACTTGCGACATTGCTTTCAATGCGCCTATGTCTCTAAGTCGTGCCTCGACACGTGGGAGACATAGCCGCATCGAGGGCGTTACAAGTTGGTAATCAGAGCCTTCCCTGACCTTAGGAGCCCCATTGCTTGATCGTTTTTTTAGCAGCCGAGTTGTGTCTAGAAAAAAATGTTTTGAGTCCTTAGGAATTATATATCGGAGAGCTTAGGAATTCTTTTTACTTCCCAGTCTCCCCATCGCTCTGGTAAGGCATCCTGACGTAGAGTTTTGACTCTTCTCTTCTCAAATTTCACAAAAAAAAATTAGGATCACGCGAGTATCTTAGTTTTGTTCCGATGGCTTATGATGAGAATACTGTCTTGGTGCCTCCTGTCAGGGGTTTAGTGGAAGTGTCCCGGGGAGTTGAGCTCTGAGGTGTTGTCATCATAATTCTATCGTTGCAATTCTGGCATACTTGAGATATGTGTGCGACATCGAAAATCTCCTTTATGCAGTTCGTTGGTGAGATAACCTCGACGCCACCCAGTACTGGGGCGGGAGTTCGGGAGTATCGCCATAACTTGTATAACGAATGCTTTTCGAAGGTTGAGATAGATGGTTTCCGAAGGTTTCTTGGTTATGTGTTGAAGGATGGATGCATCTGGATGTAGGATTTGCTAGCTTGGGTGAGATATTATGCTTCCCTTGTATCCCCAACACCTGATTGCATAACCGGAAAGTTTCGGGAATTTCATAGGTGGGAATTCAAGTAGCCTTAGGATATCTTTCCAACAGATGTGTGATATGAAATTGGGGTTCGACGTCTAGTGGTTCGCCTATTCACGGTCGATTTTACAGTGGCCTCGTTGTGTCTTAAAGAGTCCTTGGCTATGCTGACTCGGGAACGCTTCGTATGTCATGTGCACTGCCTTGTACATGATGGTACTGTAC
Source organism: Triticum monococcum (assembly GCA_034509565.1). Classification (NCBI taxonomy): domain Eukaryota; kingdom Viridiplantae; phylum Streptophyta; class Magnoliopsida; order Poales; family Poaceae; genus Triticum; species Triticum monococcum. The sequence goes on from CM067842.1 coordinate 37,764,540, forward strand.
GGTCGAGCCCGTGTAGGTCCTACCACGAACACTTCGGACGAAATTTCTATCATGTGTTTGTTCCGGCTTATTCCGCAAGCCAACCCTTGGTTTTATTTCGAGTTGTGGTATTCGTTCTTCTTCGACGTCATATGTTGATTCCATCCCTCGTTGATGTACCTCTTCTACCTGATTCTTCGTGGCTTTGCAATTTAGGAATACGTGACCACTTCAAGAGAAGTGCATTCGTTCATTTTGTTCGGATGTGAAGACTTTATGTTGCAATTTTCATTCCGTTGGTTTCACCTTCAATATTTCTCTATTTGTGTGCTAACGGTGGTCAACCTCTTCAGGATGGCTCCCGCTAAGAGCACCAGTCAGAACCAGAATCAAGATCCTTCGCCACCTCCGCCTCCTCCGGAAGCATGGCAGGCTGTGATGGCTGCTACTAATGCAAATACTCAGCTGATCATGCAAATCATCCAAGAGCGGAATCAAAGCAGTCAAGGAAATCAAGGCAACAACCAGAACCAATTTGCAACTCTGAATCAGTTCCTCGCAAATGGTCCAAAGACGTTCAGTAACTGCGTTGAGGCTACCGATGCTGATGATTGGTTAGTCGATCTGGGCAAGCATTTTGAATGTAGCAACGTCAGACCTGAAGATTTCGTCAAGTTCGCGTCTTTCCAGCTCAAGGATCAGGCCGCAGAGTGGTTTCAGCAGTACCGGGATTCTAGAGGTGGACGTTTGATCACTTGGGATGATTTCCGTCGTGATTTCCGCGCTCATCACATTCCTCAAAGTGTGACTGAAAGCAAACGTGAAGAATTCCGCAATCTGAAGCAAGGCTCTTTGTCTGTCTATGACTACAACAAGTTATTCCAGAAGCTCGCCCGTTTTGCCAAGCAGGATGTTCCTGATGAGAAGAGCATGATCTATCAGTTCAGGGGTGGTCTTCATGAAGAAATTCAGCTCGCTCTTGTCCTCTTCGAGCCGCTGAGATACGATGAGTTCTACAACATGGCACTGAAGCAAGAGGCTGCTCAGCTCAGGTGTGATGCTTCCAAGAAGCGAGTCAGAGACACTACGTCTTCTTCCTCTACTCAAGTGGCCAAGCAGCAGAAGTATTGGCTTCCTCCTCCTCCGTTCCGTCAGCCGTATCAGCAGAAGAGCAAAGGTGGCAGTGGTTCGTCCCACCCACCCAACCCAGGCTTTCAGAACAAGACTTCGTCTCAAGCTTCAAGATCGAGTGCTCCGTATCACCGTCCGCTCTTAGAGGTCACGTGCAACAAGTGCCAACAGAAGGGTCACTATGCCAACAAGTGTTTCAACCAGAGGCGTCTTCCTCCTCCTCCTCCTGTCAGATCGGCAAGTACAGTTGTGGTCAAGCATAATCCCAAGCACGCCAAGGTCAATATGGTGAATGCAGCTCAGGCAAAGGATTCATCAGATGTGATCATGGGTAACTTTCCAGTTAATTCTATTCCTGCAAGGGTTCTTTTTGACACGGGTGCATCGCATTGTTTCATGTCAAGATCTTTTGTTTCCAAGCATGACTTTGTTTCAAAGATGTTGGGTAAACCTATGGGAGTGGTTTCTCCGGCCAAGTCTATGAGGGCTACGTCAATAGTCCCGGATGTTTCTATCATGTTGGGTGATTTCAAGTTCTTGGCTTCTCCAATGGTTCTTGGCAATTCTGATATCGATCTTATTCTTGGGATGGACTGGCTCTCTAAACATAAAGCTCACCTCGATTGCGCAGCCAAGCAGATTCGACTGACTCATTCGTCTGAGGAAGTAATTATCTTTGCTGCTCGGGATAATACCATGCGGTTGTTTTCTCTCAATGAAAAGGGTGAATTGGATGCTATTTCGCAGATTCCGGTTGTTTGTGAGTATCAAGATGTCTTCCCTGAAGAACTCCCAGGCATGCCTCCAAACCGGCTGGTTGAATTTGTTATTGAACTTGAGCCCGGTATGGAACCTGTGTGCAAACGTCCCTACAAGCTCGGCCCCGAAGAGTTGAAGGAGTTAAAGAAACAACTTGATGTGCAAGAAAGGATGGGTCTCATTCGGCCTAGTACTTCTCCGTGGGGTTGTGGTGTTCTTTTTGTGAAGAAGAAGGATGGAACGGACTAACTTTGTGTTGATTACCGTCCATTGAACAAGAAGACCATCAAGAACAAATACCCACTTCCCAACATTAATGAGCTGTTTGAACAACTCAAGGGTGCCCAAGTATTCTCCAAGCTTGATCTCCGTATGGGTTATCATCAAATTCACATTCGTGAACAAGATATTCCAAAGACGGCGTTCAGAACAAGCTATGGGTCATATGAATACACTGTTATGTCTTTTGGCCTCGCCAATGCTCCTCCGACGTTCTCACGCATGATGAACTTCATCTTCAACCCCTACACCAACGACTTTGTTTTGGTCTATCTCGACGATATCCTGGTTTTCTCGAAGAACAAGGAAGATCACGCCAAACACTTGCGTTTGGTTCTTGACAAGCTAAGGGAACATCAATTCTACGCCAAGTTCTCTAAGTGTGAGTTTTGGCTCGATGAGGTTCTTTATCTTGGTCATATTATCTCTGCCAAGGGCATTTCCGTGGATCCTGAGAAGGTGTCTGCAATCGTTAATTGGGAACCTCCTCAGAATGTGAAGCAACTCCGTAGCTTCCTCGGTCTTGCAAGTTATTGCCGAAGATTCGTTGAAAATTTTTCCAAGATCGCGAAGCCTCTCTCAAATCTTCTTCAGAAGCACGTCAAGTACGTTTGGTCTCCGGAGTGTGATATCGCTTTCAACGCTTTGAAAGAGAAATTGATCACTGCTCCAGTTCTAACTCCGCCTGATGAAACCAAGCCGTACGAGGTCTTTTGTGATGCCTCTCTCCAAGGTCTCGATGCAGTACTGATGCAAGAGAAGAAAGTTGTTGCTTATACCTCTCGCCAGTTGAAGCCTAATGAGAAAACTACCCCACTCATGATCTCGAGTTGGCGGCAGTTGTGCACGCATTGTTGACTTGGAGACCTTAATCTCAACCTCAGGCAGACTCGATGGGTCGAAATGATTCAAGAGTACAATCCGAGTATCGAGTATACTCCAGGCAAGGCTAATGTGATTGCTGACGCTTTGAGCAGAAAAGCATATTGCAACAGTCTGATTCTCAAGCCTTATCAACTCGAGCTTTGTGAAGCCTTCCGCAAACTTAATCTGCAAGTTGTTCCTCAAGGTTTCCTCGCCAACCTTCAAGTTTCTCCTACCTTGGAAGACCAGATTCGCCAAGCCCAGCTTCTTGATGCTATGGTGAAAAAGGTGAAGATTGGTATTGCAAAGAGTCAGTCCAAGTACAAGTGCTACCGACTTGATGACAAGGACACTCTATTCTTCGAGGATCGAATTGTTGTGCCCAAAGGTGAACTTCGTAAAGTGATCATGAATGAGGCTCACAACTCTCTCCTCTCCATCCACCCTGGGAGCACGAAGATGTATCAAGATCTGAAGCAAACTTATTGGTGGACTCGAATGAAGCGCGAGATCGCTCAATTCGTGAATGAATGTGATGTCTGCAGAAGAGTGAAAGCAGAACACCAAAGGCCAGCAGGTCTCCTCCAACCTCTCGCCATTCTAGAATGGAAGTTTGACCACATTGAAATGGACTTCGTGACTGGGTTTCCTAAGTCCAAGCGTGGCAATGATGCTATATTCGTTGTCATCGACAAGCTTACCAAAGTGGCTCATTTCCTGCCTATCAAAGAGTCAATCACTGCAGCTCAATTGGCGGAGCTCTACACCTCTCGAATTGTCTCTCTGCACGGTATTCCTCAAGTGATATCTTCAGACCGTGGCAGCATCTTTACCTCCAAGTTCTGGGATTCTTTTCAGAAGGCCATGGGCACCAACATTCGCTTCAGCACTGCTTTCCATCCTCAAACAAGCGGTCAAGTCGAGCGTGTCAACCAGATTCTTGAAGATATGCTCAGGGCTTGTGTTATCTCCTTCGGCATGAAGTGGGAGGATTGCCTTCCTTATGCTGAATTCTCGTACAACAACAGTTTTCAAGAAAATTCGGGCAAGGCCCCATTTGAAATTCTGTATGGTAGGAAGTGTCGTACACCTCTCAACTGGTCTGAAACCGGTGAACGTCAGCTGCTGGGTAATGACCTGATCACAGAGGCAGAAGAAATGTGCAAGGTCATTTGTGATAACCTCGAAGCAGCACAATCTCGTCAGAAGAGCTACTATGACAGCAAGCACCGTGATTTGGCCTTCGAGATCGGAGATCATGTCTACCTCCGCGTCTCTCCTATGAAAGGGACTCGTCGCTTCGGTATCAAAGGGAAGCTTGCCCCCAGATACGTCGGGCCTTTCAAGATCGTCAGCAAGAGAGGCGACCTCGCCTATCAACTCGAGCTTCCTACAACCTTTGCCAATGTTCATGATGTGTTCCACGTCTCGCAACTCCGAAAGTGCTTCAAGACACCTGAGCGAACCGTCAACTTCGAGGACATTGAGCTCCAAGAGGATCTCTCTTACCGTGAGCACCCAGTTGCAATCCTTGAAGAGACTGAACGCAAAACTCGCAAAAAGTCAAGCAAGTTTCTCAAAGTCAAGTGGTCACACCATTCCGACCGTGAAACTACCTAGGAACGCGAGGATCACCTCCGTTCTGAGTACCCGGAGTTCTTTCAGTCCTAGATCTCGGGACGAGATCTTTTCGTAGTGGTGGAGTGTTGTAACGCCCCATATGTAACCTTCCCGAATTGTACTCCAACTCTTGCCGTTTCCGGCATTAAGTTATATTTAATTCTCGGGTTCGGGTCATTGCCTCCGTGTGTTGTTTTGTTTTTCGTGCATCTCATATTGTGTCATCACGTGCATTGCATTTGCATACATGTTCATCTCATGCATTCGAGCATTTTCCTCGTTGTCCGTTTTGCATTCCGGCGCTTCGTTCTCCTCCGGTGGCCATTTCTAGCTTTCTTTCGTGTGTGGGGATTAAACATTTCCGGATTGGGCCGAGACTTGCCATGCGGCCTTGGTTTACTACCGGTAGACCGCCTGTCAAGTTTCGGGTCATTTGGACTTCGTTTGATACTCCAACGGTTAACCGAGGGACCGAAAAGGTCTCGTGTGTGTGCAGCCCAACACCCCTCCATTTTCGCCCAAAACCCACCAAACTCAGCTCCATCGTCTCGGTCGTTCGATCACGATCGTATGGGCGAAAACCACACCTCATTTGGACTCTCCTAGCTCCACTTATGCCTATTTAAACACCCCCCATTTCGGATCTCGTCTTCCTCCCCGTCCTCCTCCTAAAAAAACATCTTCAACCCCGCCGCAGACGGACGTGTCCGGATCGGACCGGACACCGTCCGCCCCGCCGCCGCCAGCCAACCGCGAGCCGCCACTTGGCCCGGGGACCCCTTCGCCGCCGCCGGCCCGCAAGGCCCGCGGGAGGCCCCCGTGGCCCAGCGCCTCCGCCGCCCCAGCGCTGCGCCCCCGCCGCCTTCGTCCTCCTCGACGGCCCCGCGCACCGCCGCCCGCTCCGCCTAGCGCCGCCGCCACTCCGCAGCTCCTCGCCGGCGTCGGGCCCCGCCGTGGCCGCCGCTCCGCCCGCCGCCCCCATCGCCGGTGCCGCGCCGCGGGAGCCCGCGCCCGGCCCCGGATCCGGCCGCCCCCGGCCCCTTCTCCCACTCCGGCGGAGCTCCGGCGAGTCCCCGGCCGTCCTCGGCTTCCGTGCCCGGCGAGGAACAGTGCCTGCTACAGTAAACCCTAGATCTGAGATTTCGAGACAGTTGACTTTCCCCTCCCCGTCTATTTTTTATGCAACTTTGACTGCTTGTATCTCCGCAACCGTAGCTCCGTTTTGGGCTTATGATATATCAAAATCTTCGTCTCGACGAGTACATCATTTCATTCCATTGCATCATTTGCATTTGAGGTCATCTTGCTGCCCAAAATGCTGTTGGAAGGAGGCATCATGAGTTAAATTGCAGATCCGTTAGTTCATCATGCACTTTTGTCATTTTTGCCATGTTTAATCCGTGCATGATCTGCCTGTGCCCCTTTGGGATGAATTGTTAAGCATGTTGTCTTCTATCCAGAGGTGCCTTCCATGTATTTTTAGGATGTGTGTGTTGTCTTGTGCAAGCTTGCGACGAAGGCTGCCTGAGTTTACCGATTTCAGGGACTTAGTGAAATCACTAAGTCTGGGATGCTTTAGTTCACGATGCTATATGTCCAGCTTGTTTCCTAGTGATCCGTGCCTCTTTTGAGGATGGTCAGTAAGGGTGATTTGTTATGCTTGTTGTGCTTAATCCATCCATGTCTTTACTTGTTATGTTGGAACAGCCTAGGTTGACTCAATCGAGCTCAACTTTTGCATAGTTGTTGTTTTGGGCAGATCGCGAACTCTTTTGCGATTTTGCCGGAGTTATTGCTAGTGATCCATGCATGCTATGCCATTGTTCTTGCCATGTATAGCTAGCATTTTGTGCCTTTTTAATGGATATATGCTTGCCTTGCCATGACTTGCACCGTAGTGAGTGCATCGAGCTCGTTAACATGCCTCCGTGAGTTATAGTTTCAGCATGTCCCAGTTTTCACTAAGTCTGAAAACTGATTGTGTTTCATCGATGTTCGTGTGCTCGGTAGAGTATTTTGTGAACCCTTTTGGCCCCAGGTCATTTTGGGTGTTTTGTTAAGCTTGTTGAGTAGCTCCATGAAATGCTCTTACTTTCCATGTTCAGGTTTTGCATCATGTTGTTTTGCTGCTCCGAAGAGAGCATCGTTGTCTGAAATTCCAGACTAGCGTTAATTTCGCTAAGTCTGAAATCTGTTTTGCTTATTCAGTTTTGCCATGCTTGTTTGAAGCCCTTAATGGATGAATTTGCCTATGCCTCAGTCATGCTGTTTTGTTAAGCTTCTTGAGTACATCACTTCCATGCAATTTGTTTTCATGTTGGGTGGCTGTAGCATGTTCATTTTGTTGCATTTAGGAGCCTACTTGCTGTAAATCGCAGATCGGTTCGTTTAGTAAAACGCTTGTCATTTCTAAACCGTAGCTCCGATTGCCATGGTCTTTATATCGTTTTCAGGGGATTTCTTCCCCTCTATCCAGTGGCACACTTGGTTTTCCAAGTTGAGGCCAGGTTCATGCATTTCCTGTTACATCTTGCATTTTGCATCCCGCAGCGCATCCCGCATAGCATATCATCTTTGCATATTATTGCTTGCCCTTGCACGTGGTTGATTGTATCCTTGTTGCTTGTTTGTGTTGTTGGGTAGATCCGGGAGACGAGTTCGCTAACGAGGAGCCCGTTGAGTTTGCTTTTTAGGATCCAGTCAATTCTGACAACTGTGCAGGCAAGATGATCACACCCTTGAAATCACTACTATCTTTGCTATGCTAGTTTGCTCGCTCTTTTGCTTTGCCAATGCTACGATGCCTACCACTTGCTTGTCAGCCTCCCAATTGCCATGATTGAGCCTCTAACCCACCTTTGTCCTAGCAAACCATTGATTGGCTATGTTACCGCTTTGCGCAAGCCCCTTCTTATAGCGTTGTTAGTTGCAGGTGAAGATTGGAGCCGTTCCTTGTTGGAACACTTATTTACTTGTTGGGATATCATTACATTGCTATGTTATCTTTATTCATCTATATATTTGGTAAAGGGTGGAAGGCTCGGCCTCTCGCCTAGTGTTTTGTTCCACTCTTGCCGCCCTAGTTTCCGTCATATCGGTGTTATGTTCCCGGATTGTTGCGTCCCTTACGCGGTTGGGCTATTATGGGAACCCCTTGATAGTTCGTCTTGATTAAAGCTTTTCCAGCAATGCCCAACATTGGTTTTACCATTTGCCACCTACCTCCTTTTTCCCTTGGGTTTCCGGAGCCCGAGGGTCATCTTATTTTAGCCCCCCCCCCCCCCCGGGCCAATGCTCCTCTGAGTGTTGGTCCACCCTAGAGCACCGTGCGGGGCCGTCCCTTGGCAACTTGGGTTACGTTGGCTCCCGTACGCTTAGCTTATCCGGTGTGCCCTGAGAATGAGATATGTGCAGCTCCTATCGGGATTTGTCGGCACAGCGGGTGGTGTTGCTGGACTAGGTTTGACCTGTCGAATCATCTTGTTGTACCGGGATACCGAGTCTGATCGGTGGGTCCTGGGTGGAGGTCTATTCCTTCGTTGACCGTGAGAGCTTGTTATGGGCTAAGTTGGGACCCCCCTGCAGGGATTGATCTTTCGAAAGCCATGCCCGCGGTTATGGGCACATGGGAATTTGTTAATGTCCGGTTGTAGACAACTTGAACCTTAAATAATTAAAATGAATCAACTGAGTGTGTTGACGTGATGGCCTCTTCTCGGCGGAGTCCGGGAAGTGGACACGGCGTTGGAGTTATGTTTGCGTAGGCTGCTCTATTTAGTTTCCGCTCGTGCTTTGCCTTCTCTTCTCGCTCTCCTTTGCGAATAAGTTAGCCACCATATACGCTAGTCGCTTGCTGCAGCTCCACTTACATTACCCCTTTCCTACCTATTAAGCTTAAATAGTCTTGATCACGAGGGTGCGAGATTGCTGAGTCCTTTGTGGCTCACAGATTACTATTACACCAGATGCAGGGACCGATGATACTTCTCCGGATGGCGCGCTCGAGCTGAAGTGGGAGTACGACGAGGACTCTCAGCGCTACTATGTGTCTTTTCCTGATGATCAGCAGTGATGTCTATTCGGGGTTAGATTCAGGGCCTAGACGCTTGTTGGGGGTCTTTTCTATTTTGGTGCCGTAGTCGGGCCATGAGTGATTGTATGATGGATGTTATTTATGTACTTTGATGTGACGTGGCGAGTGTAAGCCAACTATGACCTTATTCCCCTTCATATTATATATGTACATGGGTTGTGTAATGATTCCCGACTTGCGACATTGCTTTCAATGCGCCTATGTCTCTAAGTCGTGCCTCGACACGTGGGAGACATAGCCGCATCAAGGGCGTTACACCGCCGCACCAGGCGGCCTCCGACGCGCTCGTCGGGCTGCTGCAGCAGCTGCTGCAACTGCCATCCACCGCCACCACCGCCCTGTCCTGCCTGCCGTGGAAGCCGCTGCACCAGGTGGCCTCCGCCGCGCTCACCGGGCCGCTGCAGCAGCTGCCATCCATCGCCCCGCCCTGGCTGAAGTGGCAGCCATCGCTCTTGGCGACCTCCGCCGCACCCGGCGCTCTGCCGCAGCAGCCGCTGCAACTGCCGCTGCCATCACCGGTCAGCTCCGGCCCCGCATCGACCGCGCCGACGGGAGTCCCGATCCACCAGATCAAGTTCCCGCCGTCGCCATCATCGCTTCCCCAGGGCGTCCCCGTCCAGCAGATCAAGCTTTCGTCGTCGCCATCACCGCTTCCAGCTTGGATCACTACCCGCCACGTGTCGGCGACAGTGAGGCTGCAGGCTGCTGCACGCGGCCTCCTAGCGCGTCGGCGTGTGCGGGAGATGCGTGGTCTGTAGCTGCCGCTCCTCCAAGTTGCCCATCGCTGCGCAAAGGACCTCGATCTCATCCGCTGATGCTTTTACCCGTCATGATCCATGGCGAGCGCCTGGTAGCCCTCCTGGACACAGGTTCCACGCATAATTTCCTGCCAGAGGCCACCATGCGGCGCCTTGCGCTCCAGCCGGCCGGAGGAAAGCAGTTGCGGGTCATGACGTGCCCATCACTATCGGCGACGAGCACTTCACCATCACATGCGCCGGCATCGATTTGGGCTGCTTCGACTTTGTCCTCGGCGTCGACTTCTTGCGCATGTTGGGTCCTATCCTTTGGGACTTTGACGCGCTCACAATGACCTTCTGGCGTTTGGGTCGTCGCATTCGGTAGGAGGGCATTCGGGGGGCCGCACCCGCGCCCCCTCTTCAGCTGGCCGCGGCAACCACGGAGGCCGAGCATCCGCTCTTGGACGGGCTCCTGCAGCAGCACCGGGATCTCTTTGAGGAGCCGCAGGGTCTGCCACCGGCCCGGATCTACGACCACCGTATTCACCTCCTTCCGGGATCGGCCCCTGTGGCCGTACGACCTTACCGGTATCCACAGCTGCAGAAGGACAAGTTGGAGCGACAGTGTGCACTCATGCTTGCCGCCGGCATCATCCGCATCTCCACGTCCCCGTTTACAGCACCGGTCCTCCTCGTGCGTAAGTCGGATGGCACATGGTGTTTCTGCATTGACTACCGTGCCCTTAATGCTCTCACATTAAAGGACAAATTTCCTATTCCGGTTGTCGATGAGCTTCTCGACGAGCTGCACGGGGCACGATTCTTCACCAAGCTGGACCTTCGATCAGGGTATCATCAGGTGCGCATGCATCCAGATGACATCGCCAAGACGGCGTTTCGGACTCATCACGGCCACTTCGAGTTCTTGGTGATGCCCTTTGGCCTCTCCAACGCCCCGACGATGTTTCAGGCCTTGATGAACGATGTCCTCCGACCCTACTTACGCCGGTTTGTGCTCGTTTTCTTTGATGACATTCTTATCTACAGCGCCTCTTGGGCAGAGCACCTCCAGCATGTGGCCATCATCTTCAACGAGCTTCGGGCGCATCATCTTCATCTTAAGCGCTCGAAGTGCTCGTTCGGGACGCCTTCGGTTGCTTACCTCGGCCACGTCATCTCGGCCGAGGGAGTGGCCATGGATGCCGACAAGGTCGCGGCCGTCGCCGCCTGGCCGATTCCACGGTCTCCACGTGCTCTTCGCGGGTTTCTGGGCCTCGCGGGGTACTACCGGAAGTTTATCCGGGAGTTTGGCCTCATCGCGGCCCCACTCACGCGTCTCCTCCGGCGCGACGCCTTCTCTTGGGATGAGGAGGCCACTTCAGCCTTCGAGGCCCTCAAGGGGGCCCTCACGACGGGACCCGTACTGCAGATGCCAGATTTTGACCTTCCCTTCACCGTCGACTGCGACGCTTCCGGTGCGGGGTTCGGTGCGGTCCTACACCAGGGCGAGGGACCCCTCGCTTTCTTCAGTCGCCCATTTGCCGCGCGTCATCTTAAGTTGGCGGCGTATGAGTGTGAGCTCATTGGGTTGGTGCAGGCCGTACGCCATTGGCGGCCCTATCTTTGGGGTCGCTCTTTCCGGATCCGCACGGATCATTACAGCCACAAGTTCATGCTAGATCAGAGGCTCTCGACGGTGCCCCAGCACCAATGGATCAGTAAACTCTTTGGCTTTGACTTCACCGTCTAGTACCATCTGGGTCGCCTTAACACCGTCGCCGACGCCCTGTCTCGGCGTGATGCCGATGTGGACGACGGTGCGGCGGAGGGGGCGGCCTTCTGCATCATCGCCGGGCCCTCCTTCGTCCTCTACGATGACATCCGTCGGGCGACCGTTGCTGCGGCCGATTCCCTCCTCCTACAGCAGCAGTTGACGGCGGGCGAGCTGGCGGAACCGTGGCGCCTTGCCGATGGCCTGCTTCTCCATGGGCGCCGGGTTTTCATTCCGGCGCACGACGATCTTCGCCAGCAGGTGCTGCGCCTCGCTCACTCGGCGGGCCATGAGGGAGTGCAGAAGACGCTCCATCATCTCCGTGCCGACTTCTACATTCCCGGTGATTGTGCCCTGGTCCGAGACTGGGTACGGCCGTGTGTGACGTGCCAGCGCAACAAGACGGAGACGCTACGGCCGGCTGGCATGCTGTAACCCTTGGAGGTCCCTACCCAGGTTTGGGCGGACATCTCCATGGACTTCATCGAGGGCCTTCCCAAGGTGGGCGGCAAGTCTGTCATTCTCACGGTGGTCGACCGCTTCTCCAAGTATGCTCATTTCATGCCGCTCGGCCATCCATATTCAGCAGCATCGGTTGCCCGCGCCTTCTTCGATGGCATTGTCCGTCTCCACGGGTTCCCTTCTTCGATCGTCAGTGATCGGGACCCCGTGTTCATGGGACACGTGTGGCGTGACCTTTTCCGGCTGGCGGGCGTGAAGCTCCGCCTCAGCACAGCCTTCCATCCTCAGACGGACGGCCAGTCTGAGATCGTTACCAAGATCATTGCCATGTACTTGCGCTGTGTTACAGGTGATCGCCCTCGTGCATGGGTGGACTGGCTCTCATGGGCGGAGTACTGCTACAACACCTCTTATCACTCCGCCCTGCGAGCTACGCCCTTTGAGGTGGTGTACGGCCGGCCACCCCCGCCGATCCTGCCGGTTGATCCGGCCTCGGCGCGGACCGAGGTAGCCGGGGCCCTTCTGAGAAGTCGTGATGAGATGATCGCGGAGATCCGGCAACGACTCCTACAGGCCCAGCGGTTGGCCAAACGTTACTATGATGGCCACCATCGCGAGGCGGAGTACGCGGTGGTGATTGGGTCTGGCTGCGTCTCCTTCACCGCTCTACGCAGTCCTTGGACCCCCGCGCGAGGAAGCTCGGTCCTCGCTATGCTGGTCCCTTATGCGATCCTGGAACGAATTGGAAAAGTGGCTTACCGTCTGCAGCTTCCGGCCGGCACTCGGATCCATGATGTCTTCCATGTCGGGCTGCTAAAACCATTCCGCGGCGAGCCACCTGCGGCACCACCGGCTCTTCCACCGGTCACGGACGGGCGTCTCCTTCCTGAACCAGAGAAGGCGTTGCAGGCTCAGCTGCGCCGAGGCTCTTGGTATGTGTTGATCCGGTGGACTGGACTACCAGAGGAGGATGCTACTTGGGAGCAGCGCGAGGAGTTCCTCCAGCACTACCCCGACTTCCAGCTCGAGGACGAGCTGTTTGCGCAGGCGGGGAGAGATGTTATGACCGGCCAGGTCTATGGCCGAAGGAGGCCCAACAGGCAGCCTTAGGCCTGCAAGTTATCTTAGTTTTTATTTTCAGATTATGCAAGTTATCTTAGGCAAGTTATCTTAGGTTGATTCTTCTACAAGTTATCTAGGATATAAATATAGGTTGTAAGACTCTTTTTGGATTTAAGCAATAAGACTATTTCTATTGCCCGGCTCCCAGAGGAGCCGGAAACCCTAAACCCTAGCCGCCTCCTTCTCTTGCCGCTGCCGCACCGCGCCAGGACGGCGCCTCGCCGCCGGCCGCTGCGCTCAAGCCCTCGCCCTTCCCCCTCCTTCCCCTACTGTCTCCGACCAAGACCGGGCAGAACCCTAGCCGCTAACATCAAGTATCATTGTCAAGCCGGAGATCAGCCAGGAATTTGATTCTTTGGACGAAGCTGAAAGAGAAGGATCCAAATTTTGTCGATAGTGTGCTTGTGGATGAAGAGAGCAAAATCAGAGCACTGATGTGGACAGATGGTAAGAACCGCCATGAGTACAAATTCTTCGGAGATGCAATAACTCTCGATGTTAGAGTTCACTCGCTTTGAATTGCTCGATGGTCTGCTTATACTTGTTTTGGATGTCCTCTGCTCACAGAGAAACTTAGTGCCTTTTTTGTTTTGACCCGGAAAAACTTAGTGCCTTCTGTTGTAAAGTGATGAACAAATATTTTTTGCTATTCAATAGAGCAATTCTATGTAAACTTCTCACTGCTCATTGTGCACCAACGTGAAAACTTATTGAGATGTTACTGTTGTGGAAGATAAAATTCCATCTTATCTTAACATTTGTTGTACATTTTCCACAAGTCTCTATAAATTTCTCCTTGTTCGGATTGTGCAGTACTTAAGTTCATCTAATCATGTCGTTGTGAAGTTTACATGCATGATTATTCTTCATTTTGCACGACACTATTTGTGCAAGATTAAGACCATCTCATCAAGCTGTAGGAAAGTGTTCCAGATTACGTTAGTGCGCACTTTATATTCCAGGTTGCGGGTCTCTTGTCCTCGACCACGAAGAACCTTACAGTTTGAAGTCATATTTTCAGCACTTCATATAACCTTTTCCGACACTCATTTTGTCGTTGATGAAGAGATTTTCCATATAATGTTACTAGCCATATAGTCGTAATTTTACAAGATCAATTCTCGGCAACTTCCATCGGGCTCTTCGAATAATAACTCGATAATTCTTGTGGTATTTCCAACCCCACTATTACTATGATATTTTCATCAATAGACACTACGTCTTGTATAACCGTCGATGCATAATTTATACCCTCGGTTTAGGTCCTCTTATGGTTGACCGCGGAGAACTTTAGAGATAGCAGCCATATATACTCAAAGGCGGGCCTCTTGCACTCGACCATGAAGAACTTTAATGTTATATCTATCGGTAAGCTTTTTCATTGGGGATCTTGGGAAATCAACTGTGATATTGTCATCACTAGACACTGTGTCACATATAACCGTTGATGCACACTTAATATCCTCAGTTATAGTCCTCTTATGGCATTTCGTGAAGAACTTTAGAGATAGCAGCCATATGTACTCGAAGGCGGGCCTCTTGCGCTCGACCATGAAGAACTTTATTATTATATCAGTCGGTAAGTTTCCTCATTGTGGATCACCGAAAACCAACCCCGCAATTATTGTGATATTATCATCACTAGACACTACATCCCATATAACCGTCGATGCACACTTTATATCCTCGGTTCCGGTCCTCTTATGGTCGATTGCGAAGAACTTTAGAGATAGCATTCATATGTACCTGAAGGTGGGCCTCTTGCACTCGGCTAAACTTTAATGTTATATCTATCAGTAAGTTTTTTCGTTTGGGACCTTGGAAAACCAACCCCATAATTACTGTGATATTGTCATCACTAGACACCACGTCAAATATAACTATCGATGCATAATTCATATTATTGGTTGAGGTCCTCTTATGGTCGACCGCGGAGAACTTTCGAGATAATAGACGTATGTACTCAAAGGCGGGCCTCTTGCACTCAATTATCAAGAACTTTAATGTTATATCGATTGGTAAGTTTTTTTCATTGGCGATCTTGGAAAACCAACCCCACAATTACTGTGATATTTTCATCACTAGACACTATGTCCCATATAACCGTCGATGCGCACTTTATATCATCGGTGTTGGTCCAATTATTGTGATATTATCATCACTAGACTCTACGTCCCATATGACCGTTGATGCGCACTTTATATCCTCGGTTACGGTCCTCTTATGGTCGACCGCGAAGAACTTTAGAGACTGTAGCCATATGTACCCGAAGGCAGGCCTCTTAGACTCGACATGGAAGAACTTTATTGTTATATCAGCTGGTAAGTTTTCTCATTGGGGATCTCAGGAAACCAACCCCACAATTATTGTGATATTGTCATCACTAGACACTATATCCCATATAATCATTCACGTGCACTTTATATCCTCGGCTACGGTCCTCTTATGGTCGACCGCGAAGAACTTTAGAGACTGTAGCCATATGTACCCGAAGGCGGGCCTCTTGACTCGACATAGAAGAACTTTATTGTTACATCGATCGGTAGGTTTTCTCATTGGGGATCTTGGAAAACCAAACCCACAATTATTATGATATTGTCATCCCTAGACGCTACATCGAATATAACCGTGGATGTGCACTTTATATCCTCGGTTCCGGTCCTCTTATGGTCGATTGCGAAGAACTTTAGAGATAGAAACCATATGTACCTGAAAGTGGGCCTCTTGCACTTGATCATGAAGAACTTTAATGTTAGATCGATTGGTGAGTATTTTCAATGGGGATCTTGGAAAACCAACGCCAAAGTTAGTGTGATATTTTAATCACTAGACACTACGTCCCATATAACCGTCGATGCGCACTTTATATGCTCGGTTTCGGTCCTCTTATGGTCGACTGTGAAGAACTTTAGAGATAGTAGGCACATGTACCCGAAGGTAGGCCTCTTGTACTCGACCATGAATAACTTTAATGTTATTGCTACCGAGGATCTCGGGAAACCAGCCCAACAATTATTGTGATATTGTCATCACTAATCACTACGTGCCATATAACCGTCGATGCACACTTTATATCCTCGGTTCCAGTCCTCTTATGGTTGACTACGAGGTAATTTATAGATAGCATTCATATGTGTGCATCAAGGTGGGCCTCTTGCACTCGACCATGAAGAACTTTAACGTTATATCTATCGGTAAGTTTTTCAATGAGGATTTAGGGAAACCAACCCACAATTATTGTGATATTGTCATCACTAAACACTATATCCCATATAACCATTCATGCACACTTTATATCATCGGCTGCGGTCCTCTTATGGTCAGCCGCGAAGAACTTTAGAGATTGTAGCCATATCTACCATCAACCACATAAGTAGCTCACAAGAACAACCAAACATAGTAGCATGAGAAAAACAAGCAAACGATCTAGTAGCAAGAGGCAAAACAAACAACACTCTCGCTCTCGAAGCCTATGATCTATATACTTTCTCCCCAATTGGCAACAAGTTACCAAAAAGCTTGAAAATGCATAGTGCTATACGGCACTCTAAGCACGATCTCCAGGAGCTCCTGAAGGGGTCTTCTGGCTTGTTGCTCCGGTGTGCGTAGATGGCGTGGAGAGGAGTCCTTCAATGAATGCATCTGTGGAATTCGGTGGAGCTGGAGGAGTTGACATTGGAGAGACAACTGTGGCAGTAGCTGCAGGTGCTGAAGTTGTAGCTTTGGAGTCTTTGGGAACTGGCACAGCTGAAGACCTTTGTGCCCTTTATATAATCGTCGATGCACACTTTATATCCTTGGTTTTGGTCCTCTTATGGTCGACTGCGAAGAACTTTATAGATAGCAGGCATATGTACCCAAAGGTAGGCCTCTTGCACTCGACCATGAATAACTTTAATTTTATAGCTATCGGTAAGTTTTTTCATGTGGGATATTGGGAAACCAACCCCACAATTATTCTTACTAGTAGAATGCTCATGCGTTGCTACGGGCTACAATGCATATACATGAATCAAACGAATGATAAAGGCGATTTCCAAGGTCGAAGCTCATTTCTCCCCATATGTCCGGGCATGTTCGGATATCCAACGGGTGCTTAGCAAGCTTCCAAAAATTCAACCGTCAGTATAGTCCGGGCTCCCCCAAATCCAGCCCATATATGGTGGAGAAATGTGGTTGTCCGGACTATCCGCCATATTATCTGCCACACGCGGTCTCAACACAAAAACACCACCCCCACGATGCACCCTTCCCTTTTTTATGTCGGACCCTCCTTTTCCGGTTCAGTTCCCACTGTAGCGGGACATTTCTCGCTGAAGTCTTCTCCTTTAAAATCGGGGTACGCCCACCTCACCTTTGCCATGACGCCATCTCTCCTTCACACCATACTTCCCCATGGACTGTCAAGGAGGAGTCCCCGCCAACCACCCCGCTCTGATCCCTCCCCCCATGTTCGTGCCGATCCACCACCGCCATCAAGGGGGAGGAGAGGTGCACCACCCGTGACACCTCCAGAGCTAAGAAGGTGAATCCGATTTCTCCCAAGTCATTGCCCGTGTGTTGCAACGCATACATATTCAAGTGGTTCAACACTGATCATGTTAAACATGTACCTTGAGATTCCTCATGTCGCTCGTGCATATTACACCGCCTTCATTGTATCTCAGCCACCCTACACCACAAGAGATCAAGGCATCATATACACCCGCCCCGTCCCTCGGCCATGTTGTGGGCGGGATATTGCTCTAATCTGTCTCTCTAATCTACCTCGTATATTAAAATTAGAAAATATTTATCAAATGATTTTTGTAGTGGATTTTAATCCTGATCAGTAATATTTTCCTACAGACAGTTCTGGATATAGGAACAAAGCTACATACAAATTACTTTGATACGCTTACTGTGATCCATTTTTCAAATGAGAACATGTGACACCACCGCCACTGTTGTCCACCAACTCCCATTCATAATATAGCTAGTAAATATTCCATAAATTGTCGTCCTAGCAAAAGGAGAATCAGGAACAATGAAAGAGCAAACATATATAGATGAAAATAAGCTTGCGCTAGCATTTGGTTCAATGTGCTAATGAAAATGGGATAAAAAGCCAGCACCTTAAAATTTTCTTTTAGGCGTGAGCTGCTGTACAAAATGCTAACCTAACCCCCAATTATAATCAGACTATGAAATTGGTTGACAAATACTCCCACTGCCCGACCTTATTTGGCAATGTACTCTACCACACATGCACAAGAATCCTCCCACCCTCCGCCTCAAGAAACTCTGTCACCGTGTCCTTGTCCCTCTTTCCCTCCATCTCTTCCTTCACCCCACTCTTCTCTCCTCTCTCATCCATCCTCTTCCTTGCCTAAAGCAATTCGGACAATAGTAAATTATGGTAATTGTGCATCAACATCACAATAGTTGTGCAACTAAGTGCAACAAATAGATGCATAAAACAATAGAAATTGCAGGCACCTGAAAACAAGACTCTATGAAATTAATAGTGCCAATACAGGTTGTGATAACTACTACATGAATTCAACTTAAAATTGCAAGACAGGAATGCAGGCTATACACCGAATCTTTATCATCCTATCGGCATAACCAGTACATAGCCATTCATTCCCAGATCAGATTTGTAGATCACACCCATCCCAAGTGACATCTCCATCAATAGATATCTGGAAAATAATTATTGTATTTTATGATAATTAAGATGATCTAATAGACCAACGTAATTCCAAGCCAACATGCAGATGAATATTGAAGGTTTAAATTTGTTAGCGAGTATAAAATTTCAGCATATGGATATTAGAATTGCATGCATGCTAAAAACAAATAATTTTTTCAATCCAAAATATAATATATTGTGGAATTGGTAACTGGACGATAGTTTGCTATTAATTCTTGACATTCTTAAAAAAACAAAATCTTGACGTTTAAGTTTGTCCATGCCCATTATTATTTTTGTAACGCTTAGTTCAAAACTTGAAATTAACTTATGCTTTTCTTCAAACAGAATTAATCATAACAAATGGATCAACACAAATACCATACCACCAGACCAAAAGTTTTCTTTTATACATATTGGCATATTGAAATGTTCTGTTATAATGGATGCACAAATAAGATTTTTATTTTTGCTGGTATGCAAATAGTATTCTAACCCACTGACCTAACTCAACTTAAGGCAGGACAACATCAGAGAGAAGGAATGTCAGCAATACTCAAGTAACAAGTACTCGTATTATGTTATGCATCCATCCGTACACAAAGTTATGATTTACCTGTTATTAACACAATTACGTGAAGAAAAGAACATGCTTAAGTTCTATGCATGTGGGTGTGTGGAGAAACTAACCAAATTTAAATGTGTATTTCTGAACAAATACACACACATCACAAATCCTTCCATCCAAGTGCGTGAATTCCATCCTTTCAATTAGAAGAAGATCAAACCTGATATCAGAGAAATTGAAAAGGGGAAGAACACATGTCACTTGCATCCAATTAGCGTATAGAACATCACGAACATCACTACATAACCTTTGTGGGACCTTGATCAATGCTTCATTCTTAAACATTACGGCAAAAACAAAAGCATATGAAAGCTAGAAATTGTTCTACTTTTTTTCATGATAGGAACTACCAGGCAAATTCTTTGAGATGTGGGACAGTAAGAATTGGAGCAGAGCAACGTTGATGTAGTTGGTGCTAAGCCATGTTGTAACACATGGAAACAAATGTCTACCCTAGCTAAGAGACCTAGTTAGTGAAGGAAATATGCCCTAGAGGCAATAATAAAGTTATTATTTATTTCCTTATATCATGATAAATGTTTATTATTCATGCTAGAATTGTATTAACCGGAAACATAATACATGTGTGAATACATAGACAAACAGAGTGTCACTAGTATGCCTCTACTAGACTAGCTCGTTAATCAAACATGGTTATGTTTCCTAACCATGAGCAAAAAGTTGTTATTTGATTAACGAGGTCACATCATTAGTTGAATGATCTGATTGACATGACCCATTCCATTAGCTTAGCACCCGATCGTTTAGTATGTTGCTATTGCTTTCTTCATGACTTATACATGTTCCTATAACTATGAGATTATGCAACTCCCGTTTGCCGGAGGAACACTTTGGGTGCTACCAAACGTCACAACGTAACTGGGTGATTATAAAGGAGTACTACAGGTGCTCCAATGGTCGATGTTGGGTTGGCGTATTTCGAGAATAGGATTTGTCACTCCGATTGTCGGAGAGGTATCTCTGGGCCCTCTCGGTAATGCACATCACTTAAGCCTTGCAAGCATTGCAACTAATGAGTTAGTTGCGGGATGATGTATTACGGAACGAGTAAAGAGACTTGCCGGTAACGAGATTGAACTAGGTATTGGATACCGACGATCGAATCTCAGGCAAGTAACATACTGATGACAAAGGGAACAACGTATGTTGTTATGCGGTCTGACCGATAAAGATCTTCGTAGAATATGTAGGAACCAATATGGGCATCCAGGTCCTGCTATTGGTTATTGACCGGAGATGTGTCTCAGTCATGTCTACATTGTTCTCGAACCGTAGGGTCCGCACGCTTAACGTTACGATGACGGTTATTATGAGTTTATGCATTTTGTTGTACCGAAGGTTGTTTGGAGTCCCGGATGTGATCACGGACATGACGAGGAGTCTCGAAATGGTCGAGACATAAAGATTGATATATTGGAAGCCTATGTTTGGACATCGAAAGTGTTCCGGGTGAAATCGGGATTTTACCGGAGTACCGGGAGGTTACCGGAACCCCCCGGGAATCATATGGGCCATAGTGGGCCTTAGTGGAAAGGAGAAGGGGGCAGCCCAAGGTGGCCGTGCCTCCCCCCTCCCCTAGTCCTATTAGGACTAGGAGAGGTGCCCCCCCCTCTCTCTCTCTTTCCCCCTTGAGGATTCCTATTCCAACTAGGATTGGGGGGGAGTCCTACTCCCGGTAGGAGTAGGACTCCTCCTGGCGCGCCCCAAGGCCGGCCGCACCTCTCCCCCCTTGCTCCTTTATATACAGGGGCAGGGGGCACCTCTAGACACACAAGTTGATCATTGTGATCGTTCCTTAGCCGTGTGCGGTGCCCCCTGCCACCATATTCCACCTCGATCATATCGTTGTAGTGCTTAGGCGAAGCCCTGCGTCGGTAGAACATCAAGATCGTCACCACGCCGTCGTGCTGACGGAACTCCTCTCCGAAGTTTTGCTGGATCGGAGCCCGGGGATCGTCATCGAGCTGTACGTGTGCTAAGAACTCGGAGGTGCCGGAGTAACGGTGCTTGGATCGGTCGGATCGGGAAGAAGACGTACGACTACTTCCTCTATGTTGTGTCAACGCTTCTGTTGCGATCTACAAGGGTACGT
Organism: Triticum monococcum; assembly: GCA_034509565.1. Classification (NCBI taxonomy): domain Eukaryota; kingdom Viridiplantae; phylum Streptophyta; class Magnoliopsida; order Poales; family Poaceae; genus Triticum; species Triticum monococcum. The sequence goes on from CM067842.1 coordinate 37,785,775, forward strand.
AGATCAGACTCTCCCCCTCGTTGCTATCCATCACCATGATCTTGTGTGTGCGTAGGAAATTTTTTGAAATTACGACGTTCCCCAACAGTGGCATCCGAGCGTAGGTTTTATGGTTTGATGTTATTTGCACGAGTAGAACACAAGTGAGTTGTGGGCGATACAAGTCAGACTGCCTACCAGCATGTCATACTTTGGTTCAGCGGTATTGTTGGACGAGACGACCTGGACCAACATTACGCGTACGCTTACGCGAGACCGGTTCCCTCGATGTGCTTTGCACATAGATGGCTTGCGGGCGTCTGTCTCTCCAACTTTAGTTGAACCGAGTGTGGCTACGCCCGGTGCTTGAGAAGGTTAAAACAGAGTCTATTTGACAAACTATCGTTGTGGTTTTGATGCGTAGGTGAGATTGGTTCTTGCTTAAAGCCCGTAGCAGCCACGTAAAACTTGCAACAACAAAGTAGAGGACGTCTAACTTGTTTTTGCAGGGCATGTTGTGATGTGATATGGTCAGGGCATGATGCTAAATTTTATTGTATGAGATGATCATGTTTTGTAACCGAGTTATCGGCAACTGGCAGGAGCCATATGGTTGTCGCTTTATTGTATGCAATGCAATCGTGATGTAATGCTTTACTTTATTACTAAGCGGTAGTGATAGTCGTGGAAGCATAACATTGGCGAGACGACAACGATGCTACGATGGAGATCAAGGTGTCGCGCCGGTGACGATGGTGATCATGACGGTGCTTCGGAGATGGAGATCACAAGCACAAGATGATGATGGCCATATCATATCACTTATATTGATTGCATGTGATGTTTATCTTTTTATGCATCTTATCTTGCTTTGATTGACGGTAGCATTATAAGATGATCTCTCACCAAATTATCAAGAAGTGTTCTCCCTGAGTATGCACCGTTGCCAAAGTTCGTCGTGCCCAGACACCACGTGATGATCGGGTGTGATAAGCTCTACGTCCATCTACAACGGGTGCAAGCCAGTTTTGCACACGCTGAATACTCAGGTTAAACTTGACGAGCCTAGCATATGCAGATATGGCCTCGGAACACGGAGACCGAAAGGTCGAGCATGAATCATATAGTAGATATGATCAACATAACGATGCTCACCATTGAAAACTACTCCATCTCAGGTGATGATCGGTTATGGTTTAGTTGATTTGGATCACGTAATCACTTAGAGGATTAGAGGGATGTCTATCTAAGTGGGAGTTCTTAAGTAATTTGATTAATTGAACTTAAACTTATCATGAACTTAGTACCTGATGGTATCTTGCTTGTTTATGTTGATTGTAGATAGATGGCTCGTGCTGTTATTCCGTTGAATTTTAATGCGTTCCTTAAGAAAGCAAAGTTGAAAGATGATGTTAGCAATTACACGGACTGGGTCCGTAACTTGAGGATTATCCTCATTGCTGCTCAGAAGAATTACGTCCTGGAAGCACCGCTGGGTGCCAGGCCTGCTGCTGGAGCAACACTAGATGTTATGAACGTCTGGCGGAGCAAAGCTGATGACTACTCGATAGTTCAGTGTGCCATGCTTTACGGCTTAGAATCGGGACTTCAACGACGTTTTGAACGTCATGGAGCATATGAGATGTTCCAGGAGTTGAAGTTAATATTTCAAGCAAATGCCCGGATTGAGAGATATGAAGTCTCCAATAAGTTCTATAGCTGCAAGATGGAGGAGAACAGTTCTGTCAGTGAGCATATACTCAAAATGTCTGGGTATAACAATCACTTGATTCAGATGGGAGTTAATCTTCCAGATGATTGCGTCATTGACAAAATTCTCCAATCACTGCCACCAGGCTACAAGGCTTCGTGATGAACTATAATATGCAAGGGATGAACAAGACTATTCCCGAGCTCTTCGCAATGCTGAAAGCTGCGGAGGTAGAAATCAAAAAGGAGCATCAAGTGTTGATGGTTAACAAGACCACTAGTTTCAAGAAAATGGGCAAAGGGAAGAAGAAGGGGAACTTCAAGAAGAATGGCAAGCAAGTTGCTGCTCAGGAGAAGAAACCCAAGTCTGGACCTAAGCCTGAAACTGAGTGCTTCTACTGCAAGCAGACTGGTCACTGGAAGCGGAACTGCCCCAAGTATTTGGCGGATAAGAAGGATGGCAAGGTGAACAAAGATATATGTGATATACATGTTATTGATGTGTACCTTACTAGAGCTCGCAGTAGCACCTGGGTATTTGATACTGGTTCTGTTGCTAATATTTGCAACTCGAAACAGGGACTACGGATTAAGCGAACACTGGCGAAGGACGAGGTGATGATGCGCGTGGGAAACGGTTCCAAAGTCGATGTGATCGCGGTCGGCACGCTACCTCTACATCTACCTTCGGGATTAATATTAGACCTAAATAATTGTTATTTGGTGCCAGCGTTAAGCATGAACATTATATCTGGATCTTGTTTGATGCGAGACGGTTATTCATTTAAATCAGAGAATAATGGTTGTTCTATTTATATGAGTAATATCTTTTATGGTCATGCACCTTTGAAAAGTGGTCTATTTTTGATGAATCTTGATAGTAGTAACACACATATTCATAATGTTGAAGCCAAAAGATGCAGAGTTGATAATGATAGTGCAACTTATTTGTGGCACTGCCGTTTAGGTCATATCGGTGTAAAGCGCATGAAGAAACTCCATACTGATGGGCTTTTGGAACCTCTTGATTATGTATCACTTGGTACTTGCGAACCGTGCCTCATGGGCAAGATGACTAAAACACCGTTCTCCGGTACTATGGAGAGAGCAACATATTTGTTGGAAATCATACATACCGATGTATGTGGTCAGATGAATATTGAGGCTCGTGGCGGATATCGTTATTTTCTCACCTTCACAGATGATTTAAGCAGATATGGGTATATCTACTTAATGAAACACAAGTCTGAAACATTTGAAAAGTTCAAAGAATTTCAGAGTGAAGTTGAAAATCATCGTAACAAGAAAATAAAGTTTCTACGATCTGATTGTGGAGGAGAATATTTGAGTTACGAGTTTGGTGTACATTTGAAAAATTGTGGAATAGTTTCGCAACTCACGCCACCCGGAACACCACAGCGTAATGGTGTGTCCGAACGTCGTAATCGTACTTTACTAGATATGGTGCGATCTATGATGTCTCTTACTGATTTACCGCTATCGTTTTGGGGATACGCTCTAGAGACGGCCGCATTCACGTTAAATAGGGCACCATCAAAATCCGTTGAGACGACGCCTTATGAACTGTGGTTTGGCAAGAAACCAAAGTTGTCGTTTCTTAAAGTTTGGGGCTGCGATGCTTATGTGAAAAAGCTTCAACCTGATAAGCTCGAACCCAAATCGGAGAAATGTGTCTTCATAGGATACCCAAAGGAGACTGTTTGGTACACCTTCTATCACAGATCCGAAGGCAAGACATTCGTTGCTAAGAATGGATCCTTTCTAGAGAAGGAGTTTCTCTTGAAAGAAGTGAGTGGGAGGAAAGTAGAACTTGACCAGGTAACTGTACCTGCTCCCTTGTTGGAAAGTAGTACATCACAGAAAACTGTTTCTGCGACACCTACACCAATAAGTGAGGAAGTTAATGATCATGATCATGAAACTTCAGAACAAGATGCTACTGAACCTCGTAGATCAACCAGAGTGAGATCCGCACCAGAGTGGTACGGTAATCCAGTTCTGGAAATCATGCTACTAGATCATGATGAACCTACGAACTATGAAGAAGCCATGGTGAGCCCAGATTCCGCAAAGTGGCTTCAAGCCATGAAATCTGAGATGGGATCCATGTATGAGAACAAAGTATGGACTTTGGTTGACTTGCCTGATGATCGGCAAGCAATTGAGAATAAATGTATTTTCAAGAAGGAGACTGGCGCTGATGGTAATGTTACTGTCTACAAAGCTCGACTTGTTGCAAAAGGTTTTCGACATGTTCAAGGAGTTGACTACGATGAGACCTTCTCACCCGTAGCGATGCTTAAGTCTGTCAGAATCATGTTAGCAATTGCCGCATTTTATGATTATGAAATTTGGTAGATGGATGTCAAAACTGCATTCCTGAATGGATTTCTGGAAGAAGAGTTGTATATGATGCAACCGGAAGGTTTTGTCGATCCAAGGGGAGCTAACAAAGTGTGCAAGTTCCAGCGATCCATTTATGGACTGGTGCAAGCCTCTCGGAGTTGGAATAAACGCTTTGATAGTGTGATCAAAGCATTTGGTTTTATACAGACTTTCGGAGAAGCCTGTATTTACAAGAAAATGAGTGGGAGCTCTGTAGCATTTCTGATATTATATGTGGATGACATATTACTGATTGGAAATGATATAGAATTTCTGGATAGCATAAAGGGATACTTGAATAAGAGTTTTTCAATGAAATACCTCGGTGAAGCTGCTTACATATTAGGCATAAAGATCTATAGAGATAGATCAAGACGCTTAATTGGACTTTCACAAAGCACATACCTAGGTGTGAAGTTGAGTCAGACTCAATGCCCGAGCACTGCAGAAGATAGAGAGAAAATGAAAGATGTTCCCTATGATTCAGCCATAGGCTCTATCATGTATGCAATGCTGTGTACCAGACCTGATGTGTGCCTTGCTATAAGTTTAGCAGGGAGGTACCAAAGTAATCCAGGAGTGGATCACTGGACAGCGGTCAAGAACATCCTGAAATACCTGAAAAGGACTAAGGATATGTTTCTCGTATATGGAGGTGACAAAGAGCTCACCGTAAGAGGTTATGTTGATGCAAGCTTTGACACTGATCCGGACGATTCTAAATCGCAAACTGGATACGTGTTTACATTAAACGGTGGAGCTGTCAGTTGGTGCAGTTCTAAACAAAGCGTCGTAGCGGGATCTACATGTGAAGCGGAGTACATAGCTGCTTCGGAAGCAGCGAACGAAGGAGTCTGCATGAAGGAGTTCATATCCGATCTAGGTGCCATACCTAGTGCATCGGGTCCAATGAAAATCTTTTGTGACAATACTGGTGCAATTGCCTTGGCAAAGGAATCCAGATTTCACAAAAGGACCAAGCACATCAAGAGACGCTTCAATTCCATCCGGGATCTAGTCCAGGTGGGAGACATAGAGATTTGCAAGATACATACGGATCTGAATATTGCAGACCCGTTGACTAAGCCTCTTCCACAAGCAAAACATGATCAGCACCAAGGCTCCATGGGTTTTAGAATCATTATTGTGTAATCTAGATTATTGACTCTAGTGCACGTGGGAGACTGAAGGAAATATGCCCTGGAGGCAATAATAAAGTTATTATTTATTTCCTTATATCATGATAAATGTTTATTATTCATGCTAGAATTGTATTAACCGGAAACATAATACATGTGTGAATACATAGACAAACAGAGTGTCACTAGTATGCCTCTACTAGACTAGCTCATTAATCAAAGATGGTTATGTTTCCTAACCATGAGCAAAGAGTTGTTATTTGATTAACGAGGTCACATCATTAGTTGAATGATCTGATTGACATGACCCATTCCATTAGCTTAGCACCCGATCGTTTAGTATGTTGCTATTGCTTTCTTCATGACTTATACATGTTCCTATAACTATGAGATTATGCAACTCCCGTTTGCCGGAGGAACACTTTGGGTGCTACCAAATGTCACAACGTAACTGGGTGATTATAAAGGAGTACTATAGGTTTCTCCAATGGTAGATGTTGGGTTGGTGTATTTCGAGAATAGGATTTGTCACTCCAATTGTCGGAGAGGTATCTCTGGGCCCTCTCGGTAATGCACATCACTTAAGCCTTGCAAGCATTGCAACTAATGAGTTAGTTGCGGGATGATGTATTACGGAATGAGTAAAGAGACTTGCCGGTAACGAGATTGAACTAGGTATTGGACACCGACGATCGAATCTCGAGCAAGTAACATACCGATGACAAAGGGAACAACGTATGTTGTTATGCGGTCTGACCGATAAAGATCTTCGTAGAATATGTAGGAACCAATATGGGCATCCAGGTCCCGCTATTGGTTATTGACCGGAGATGTGTCTCAGTCATGTCTACATTGTTCTCGAACCGTAGGGTCCGCACGCTTAACGTTACGATGACAGTTATTATGAGTTTATGCATTTTGTTGTACCGAAGGTTGTTCGGAGTCCCGGATGTGATCACGGACATGACGAGGAGTCTCGAAATGGTCGAGACATAAAGATTGATATATTGGAAGCCTATGTTTGGACATCGAAAGTGTTCCGGGTGAAATCGGGATTTTACCGGAGTACCTGGAGGTTACCGGAACCCCCCGGGAATCATATGGGCCATAGTGGGCCTTAGTGGAAAGGAGAAGGGGGCAGCCGAAGGTGGCCGCGCGCCTCCCCCCTCCCCTAGTCCTATTAGGACTAGGAGAGGTGGCCGCCCCCCCCCCCCCCTCTCTCTCTTTCCCCCTTGAGGATTCCTATTCCAACTAGGATTGGGGGGGTCCTACTCCCGGTAGGAGTAGGACTCCTCCTGGCGCGCCCCAAGGCCGGCCGCACCTCTCCCCCCTTGCTCCTTTATATACAGGGGCAGGGGCACCTCTAGACACACAAGTTGATCATTGTGATCGTTCCTTAGCCGTGTGCGGTGCCCCCTGCCACCATATTCCACCTCGATCATATCGTTGTAGTGCTTAGGCGAAGCCCTGCGTCGGTAGAACATCAAGATCGTCACCACGCCGTCGTGCTGACGGAACTCCTCTCCGAAGCTTTGCCGGATCGGAGCCCGGGGATCGTCATCGAGCTGTACGTGTGCTAAGAACTCGGAGGTGCCGGAGTAACGGTGCTTGGATCGGTCGGATCAGGAAGAAGACGTTCGACTACTTCCTCTACGTTGTGTCAACGCTTCCGTTGCGATCTACAAGGGTACGTAGATCAGACCCTCCCCTTCGTTGCTATGCATCACCATGATCTTGTGTGTGCGTAGGAAATTTTTTGAAATTACTACGTTCCCCAATAGTTAGTTCTTCCATCCACGGGTGCTAGAAAGTCCACAAAACTTAAATAGTTGTAGAAGGAGAAATTTGATTCTAGGAAATAACAAGGAAGCTAGCACGCACATAATAATAACCATATCAATTGATATTTTTTATTTACATCTTATGTTGGAGCATTGTCATCACCAAAGCGGGTTGATGAGAACGATGCCGGGTACAGTTAGAGAGATGGCTTTGCCCTAGTTGCTTTGCGAGAGGGGAAAGAAAGAGTTGTGCTAATAGTTTTGGACTTGGTTCATAAAAAATCAATAATGTGAAAACTACAATTGATTAGTGAAGTTTTTGTTACAATGTTTGTTTATAGTGAAGTTTTTAATTGTGCAAGTATAATGCGAGAAAACTATGACTTAATATATTAGTTTCAATATAACTACAATTGATTAGTGAAGTTTTTGTTACAATGTTTGTTTATAGTGAAGCTTTTAATTGTTTCAGTATAACGTGAGAAAACTATGACTTAATATATTAGGTTCAAAATATATCGATATTAGAGTTGTTTCGAAGAGCTCGTCATTAAAAAGTCAACTAAATAAATTAATTCACAGTTTACATAATATATTAAAAGATATGAAGACATATATATATATATAAACACTATTCTAATCACAGGATCAGAATAATATTCTGATCACAACCTGAACTGCCTGAGTAACGCGCCTGACCTTCCCTTTGTACGAACCCGACCTTCGGGCTATCTTCTCAACCGTGCCTTCTATCGCGAGTTTTTCTGATCGTTCGTGTTGTTGGCGATGTAAGTGTAATGTTTACACGGTTTTTAGAATCTAAATGCTTGTTTTGATTAGGAATCTAGCTCGTTGGCGGATTTGCTCTCGGGCGGTGATGAACATGGGTCTGTCACAAGTGTTTTGCATGTACTGGATGTTCTAGGATCCCTAAGAGGATGAGAATTGGGTTTAGGTTGAGTTTACTTCATGATTTCTTGTTATTTTCAAACGAATTCGATTTGGTATTCCGCCACCTCTGTTCTTCGTCTGCGGGATTGGTTTCGGCCGCTGTTGTAGATTTGTAGGTTTTCTGTTCAAATTGGGTGTGGATTTGTGTGCATTAGTGAGACAAAATGCTGCCCATGTTGTTAATTTGAATATGCGAGCTCATACAAATCGAAATCCGACGATTGGATCTTCTAACTCCCGCCGTGGTTTTTTGTTCGAGGGACAGTATGATGGGGATCATTTTCTTATTTATCCGGAGCATTATGACGTTCGAAATGGCGGTTGAATCCTCCCCGTTTGTTAATTCGATTTGGCTGGCTCATTCATTCCGAAATTGCGGATTGCACTTTCTGCCCCCCGTCGCGGTTTGTTGTTTGAGCGCACTGATTGATGGCGGATCTTTTTTGGATGTTTTATCTGGAGTATGATGACGTTTGAAATGCCTTTTGACGTGTCGGAATTGACCCAAACGATTAAATCTGGGAACCAAATTTAATCGGGGTTGTTGTTTCAATCAATTTTCGTTCTGTTGTACAAGCTGGACTGCTAGAACTTTCGCACCTGAACTTCTGTGCTATAAGTAGATGCTTGACTTCAGTCGATGGTTTGTTATTTTTGATGATCCACTATCTTCAGTAGATGCTGGACTTCTTTCTAATTAATGGTTGAACTTCTGGTTTTCCACATTGCATTCCATATTTTGCAAGGCAAAGGTGCATGGTGCTATATATTTTCTTTTTTTCATTTTTTTATAAATTTAGTTCTTTAGATGTTATTTTTAGAGTTTGTCTTGTGGTCAATCATGGGATTAGTCCAAGTATGCATGCACTTTTTTCAGATCATCTAAGGGTCGTTGTACAAGCTGGACTTCTGTACTGTTCATACTTGAACTTCTGTTTTTCCTTCTTTGCAAGGTAATGGAGCAAGCCATATGTGTTTCTTTCTTTTTTATGTTATTTTCATTCTTTTGCATTGCTTTGGATTTTTTTTATAGTCCCATGAGCAACCATGTAATTGGCCTACGGATATGCGTATATTTCTTATTTTTTCTAGTATGTTTTCGTACTTATAGTAGTTGTTCGATCTTCAGTGAATAACTATCCTGAACTTATGTATGCTAATCGTTTTTAAAATGTTAATTTGAGGTTTTGACAAAATCTATTACTCAGTGTAGATTTGTTTTTGTTTAGCTAGAACTCGGTGTTCTTTTTGCCTTTGATGTGTTGCAGCATGTGGATCTTGAGCCTGTGCGCACTGAAAGACCAGGAGAAAAGGTTGCATATTACAAGATAGCTAGTAGGTGGTCCTGAATTGATGAGTGTTTTCTTTAGAGTTGATGATATGATCGGTTCTTGTCCTAACGATGTTTCTTAACTTAGACCACTATAAATGGGCCTTGGATGAGCTATTCATTAAGCATGATTTCCATCGAGTAATCATTCTGGAAGGTCTGATCTCCTTGATGGTTCTTGTTCTTAGATGTTTCCGCATGCCATCTCATTTCCATGGTTGATTGGTTAACAGATGACATGGAGATCGCCCCAGATTTCTTTGAATACTTCGAGGCTGCAGCAAAATTACTTGATACTGACAAGTATGTTACAACTGTACTCTGATTATACATGTCAAGACAATGAATAAATATCAAGTGTGTTTAATTACGTTACTGTAATTGTTGTTGTTATGGTATTGAAGGACGATAATGGTTGTTTCTTCTTGGAATGACAATGGACAAAAGCAGTTTGTTTATGACCCAAGTTAGTTCTCTGTTCTGATAGGCCTCTATTCACCTTTATTTCCGCATTAGAAGGGAGAGTTGCTCAATTTTTCTAGATAAAGCTTTGCAGAGGCTCTTTACCATTCAAAGCATCGAGGTTGGGGTCTATTTTTAAAATGCTCAAGATCTTCATTGAATAACTGTCTCGAACTTCTATATCTTTTCTATTTGAACTTCTTTAATTATAATTATGTTTGTTATTTTAGGATTTAAATGGGCCTATTGGCAAATGCGGTAGCGCGAGGCCGAGCAGGGGGGAGGGGGTCGGTGCAACGCGTACGGGCTTGGGATTGAGTACTTGCTGCTGGGAACTTCTGAGCTTCTTCATGCTTCTCTCGTCTTCCTGTCAAAAAAGAAAAAAATGTTTATTAGCACACAAGTTACATCTGCCTATACCTTTCTAACTGAACTTAGCATTATTCATAGCCTGAACTTCTCATATATAAATCTATTTGTAGCATAGACTGATGCTCATAAACTACCTGAACTTCGCATGGCTGTAAGCAGGCAGATTTTCTACTGTTTGCAGCCTGGACTGATGCTCACAGACTACATGAACTTCACATGTTACAGCAGGCAGATTTAAAAAAAGCTTTTGTAGCCTGGACTGATGCTTAGAGATGTACCTGAACTTCTCATGGATGTGAAGTTCAGGCAGATTTACTACTATTTTTGGTAGCCTGAACTTCTCATGGACTGATGCTCACAGATGTACCTGAACTTCTCATGGATGTGAAGTTCAGGCAGATTTACTACTATTTTTCGCAGCCTGAACTTCTCATGGACTGATGCTCATAGATGTACCTGAACTTCTCATGGATGTGAAGTTCAGACAGATTTACTACTATTTTTGGCAGCTTGAACTTCTCATGGACTGATGCTCACAGATGTACCTGAACTTCTCATGGATGTGAAGTTCGGGCAGATTTACTACTATTTTTGGCAGCCTGAACTTCTCATGGACTGATGCTACACACCACCTAAACTTCTCATGGCAGTAAAAAAATAATAAGCAGAGGGAAGAAGTTCAACCATACCCTGGCTGGAAGTTCGGCCAACCTTTTTCCAGCAGCTGATAGGCCACCTTGTAAGCAATTTGTCGGAGAGCTAGGAGAGGAACCTCATGGCAATCCATGACTTGCATAGGGCGCGAAGTTCATCTGCACGAAGCAAGAAGGTCAGGCAAGGGACGATTGAAGAAGAAGGCGACAAGTGGGAGGAAGTTCATGTACCGCTGCTGGATTTCAAGGCGCCTTCGCCGCGGAGTTGCCCTGTTGGTCGCGTCGTTCGCCATAGCTTGCGTCGGGGCCGTCATCTTCTCTGCCAATGCGTCGGGCGGTGAATATGGAAGGAGGATGCGGCTTCCGGAAGTCCATGGCGGCTTCACCGCGTCCAGGCGACGCGGGCTCCCTCGCGCCGGCGTCCGCCATCGCTTGCTCGCCCGCGCCGGTGGTCGGCCAGGATCTGGCGAAGGAGGGGAGGGGCCGGATCCAGCCGGCCAGGAGCTGGAGACGGGGGGAGGCGGCGGATCCGGCCGGCCAGGAGCTGGAGACGGGGGGAGGCGGCGGATCCGGCGAAGATCGACGGCGACCACGGGGGGAGGTCGGGGGATCGAGGGGAGGAGGGGGGCTGGGGCGGCTCGGGATCGGGATCAGGTGTATCCTGTCGGGGAGCCTCGGGATCCAGTGGATCCTGTCGGGTTGGCAGCAGTTCAGAAGTTCGGGAGGGCCCTGTCGGGCCCTATATAGGGGCTGTTGTGATCCAAATAACTATTCTAATCCCAGGATTAGAATAGTGCTGTCCTAGCCGCAGCATGCTGGTGACGTACTAGCTGTGCGCCGCACATGCACCTATGGCTGATGGATCTTTTTTTTCTTTGAACTGCTGTCTTGGAGATTCTTCAGCCACTCTGTAGAACACTTTTATTTCCCTATATCGGAACGTTTTTTGGCAATTTCACAGAACTTTTTAGCAACAGAGTTTTACACATAGACAGTAACCCATTCATTTAATACAAGTAAAAGAATAAATCTGCACATTTAAAGAAATATTAGCTCGAGTCAATTCGCTTCACCCATCATGGTAGCTCCTGCATGCACATACTAGTACAGCCCAAACTCAGGAGAGAGGGTACAGGAACTGTCGCCACAGAAACATGAAAATGATAATGGCTCGTTATATCATCTGCCGCACCGCCGTCGACAGTGCCTCTGAATCAATTGAGTAGTTTTTAGCATCGGCGTCATGGAGGAGGAGCTGAGTGTGGAGGAGATGGATAAAAGGGAGGAAATCTATGGAGGTGTGGGAGGACAGACTGTGCGGTCTGCCCCCCTGAACTTTACTGTCCTTGTAAGCAGAACTTTTATGACAAATCTACCAAAAAACTTGGCTGGTACTATGATATAATTAATGACCATGTTAAACTTTTGCGCGTCATTAATTATTCAGCAGCCTCTAACCTCATTAAACGACCATGGGTATTGCACGTCGCTGCGCACGGGAAGAATCTAAAAAAAGTGGGCTAGCAGTACTAGTTGGCAGGAGAATCTATAGGTAGCTGGCCCATAAAAGATGCAATACAGCTCCATATACTCCCTTCGGTCCTTTTTAGTTCGCATATAAAATTTGACTGAAGTCAAGCCTTATAAAGTTTGACTAACTTTGTAGAAAAAAGTGCCAACATTTACAATCTAAAATCAATACCACTAGATGTGTCATGACTTAAAGTTTCATATTATATAACTTTAGCATGGCAGATGTTGATATTTTTTTATATAAATAGGGTCAAACTTTGTGAAGTTTGACTTCAGAAAATTCTAATATGCAGAGTAAAAAAGACCGAAAAGAGTATGTACATCAGAAAAATCACATGCCCAGGGATACACTGCATGGCTGGGACAGCAGTGGGGTAGGCTGATTTGACTGCACCGAAGATGGACAGCAAAGATTGGTGTTGTCGGCGCAACTAGTTAGGAAAATTCCACATCCGTGTTTACATATACGCCGAGAGTCTTATATCGGCCACCCGACGCATAAGGCTGTAAGCTCTGTGTATCAGGTGTGTGGCGCACGGTGAATCCGTGAGACTCGGCGTACAGCCACGTACGCCGTGACAAGGCCCAAAAACAGGCGGCGTACCCACCCAGCGTACATTGCACGAAGCCGAGTGCCCTCACAGTACACACGGCGTATAGCCATGGTACGTTCGTGCCAGATAACCTTATTCAGGTCACAGTTTATCATTTCAATTTGGCAGGACAAGTGGATTCCTGAAACTGTATCCATGACACCAATGTTTAGACCAGCAAATACGACAGTCCAGCGGGTAAGCGAGTTGATCGATACTAACAATTGGACGTGGCGTCAAGACTCAAGAGCTGGTTCGTGATATTTTTCTGGCACCAGATGCTACGGCAATCCTGAATATACCTTTGCGCAATGGTGGTAGAAAAGATTTTCAAGCTTGGGCCTTTGAACCTATAGGAAGTTATACTGTCAAAACTGCGTACCGTGCTCTCGTGAATCAAAAAGAGCTTTTAGCTCGAGATGAAGGGGCGGTTACAGGTACCTCACAGACTGAACGGCAGCTATGGACTTCACTATGGAAACTCAAAGTGATCCCCAAAGTGCGGGTTTTCTGGTGCCGAGTGTTGAACAATATCTTGCCAGTGGAAGAAAACTTGAAGCGAAGACATATCAAGGAGATCGATCGCTGTAACGTGTGTCTTGCGATGAGGGAGGATTTAATGCATGTTCTAATCCATTGTACGCATGCACCGCGATTCTGGCATGAAGCACAGGCCTTGTTCGATTTCCGCTTGCCGAGGCTGCACCCTGACACATGGTCACGGGATATTATTTGTGACAGCCCGGTTCTCGGACAATGAGCGAACAAAGATTGTTATGGTGATGTGGTCGATATGGCTCTCCAGAAACAGATGGGTACACGACCATGATCAACTTGACCCAGCTAATGCTGTAAGGAGAGTTCGGGAGGACCTGGCCTTGGTTGAGCTTCCTCAACAACATGCAGCCATACTACCAGGTCACGGCTGGAGGCCTCCAGAGCAGGAAGTGATCAAAATAAACTGTGATGGGGCAATCAGTTTTGATGACGGCAAAGGAGGTGCAGAGGGTGTTGCTCGATCAGCCACTTGCCTTCTCGGAGTTTGGTGGAAACCACACGAGGGGGTGACCAATCCCCTGATCATGGAGACGCTTGTGCTTCGTGAGGGCGTTATTTTCGCCAACCTACGAGGCATACCACATTTGATATTGGAGACGGACTGCTTGGCGTTGGTAAACCTCTAGAATTCTCGCCGCACAGGTCGCTCTATTGTGGCCTCGATACTAGATGAAATTGAAGAGCCATCCTTCGTTTTTGGTACATTTATAGTTCAACATGTATCTAGATCAACTAATCTGCCAGCCCATTTGTGTGCTAAGCATCCTTGCTCACTCATGGTAACCGGAAATTGGCTGGACTCTACCCCCTCCTTCTTGGTCAGTAGTCTCATTGCAGACTACCCCATGAATGTCTTTATTGAATAAAAGCTCCCAAAATTTCCCTCAAAAAAAAAGGTCACAGTTTATCATTGAGACGGCCAAAAGTTTCCCCATGTTTTCTATGCCGGCTTGTCCATAGTTTGGAAGCCATGTCCCATGCCACAGCAGCATGTTCATCAACGTGAAAATTCCAGTCACACCTGCGAAAAACACATGCAAGAAAACATCTATGTCACTGAAACAAAAGAAAAATACTAAGCACTTTATAAAAAGCTCTAAGTAGCTAGTGCTTAGAAAAACATTAACAGAAAAAGATCTGCTTGGGTGCATCAATGTCCACAGGGGGGAACTTTTTGCATCACCCTCGTCTCCTTCTGGTAATGTTTCTCCCACAACAAACGAACTGTAGCTACGATAAACCTTGCTACTTCATCCAACCTTTTGCTTTTCTTCAATGTCCTTGATACGTGTCTAACTTATCTATAATTTTTTAAGTATTCATGCTATATTAGCATCAACTATATATGGTTTTGGTGCATATTTTTTTTATTTTTTCTGGACTAACTTATTAATCTCGTGCCCAGTACCAGTTGCTGCTTTCTGCATGTTTTTGGTTTTACATAAAATCATTATCTAGGAAGGTCAAAATCCCCCGGTGATTTAATATGATTTTTGGGCATAGAACACAAGACAATGCCCGAGCGCCTGATACGGCCAGGTGACCTGACAACCCCCTGGCCGCATTGTGGGCCAGTGTGGGGGTTGCGGATCTTGGTTGGAGCCCTTCTTTCACAGTGTTCGACCAGAAAATAATACTGACGGCACAAACCCTGACCCCATGGTCGGTTTTCGGCATGAAGACGTGGTTGTCGCTCACGCGTTCAGATAGCGACCAGTTTTAAGTACTAGTTTTAATTACACTAGTTATAGTAATAGAGTATGTTTCGTTTGATGGCAATGTGAACTATTATGGCCATGTGGCGAATTTCGGTTAAGTTTAGTTTGTTTCGATCAAATTTGTGTTGAACATGACCGAATTTGATTTTTACTCCGCTAAATTTACGAGATCGGCTCGAAACGGTCAAAATTTAGAGAAGTATAATTACTCCACTATACTTTACTCAACCGAATACTCCTCTATTTTTTAGAGGATAGGCTAGAAATGCTCTAAAATAGTTGACATGAGACACACCCCTTACAAGGATGGCAACTGAATTGTGTCATCGTTGACACCGCCAAGTACAGGGGAGCACCAGACGACAATCCGCCGAATTAGAAACTATCAACCCAACCAAACCCAGACACATTTTCATATGACAGCCATGTCGGCCTCGACATCTACACCAGGACGGTGAGGGAGCTGTAAGAATTCTACTCTGTATCACTGTATAGCAATTGTCTCCACTAAGACTTCGGCGCCAAGGACACATGAACATAGTCAGCCGGTTGTGTTAGTGCTTTCCTTGGGGCGTGGCTGCTTGGCCAAATCTTCTTTGTGCCACATATCTCTTTCTAACTTGATGAATATACACGCGGGTGTCATGTCTGGTCTCGAAAAAAATATTCCAAATGTAGAAAATCACAAACGGCTACACTTAAATTACTGAACTGTCTTAATTATCATGCATGCTATATATGAATAGTATATCTCACATAACATACTATACACACATATATAGCTTCCGATCAAGCAAATGAAGACGATTCTGGATATCTAACACTATACGGACATCACTCCATAATCCAAGAACGGACCTTCACTCATGCTCCTGTAGTTTTCAGGAGCGATTCAGGTACTCAATGGCAACCGCGGTGTGAAACGCAGCTCCAATAGGAAGAACACCCTCATCGAGGACGAAATGCGGGGAGTGCACCGGATGGACCCTGTCCATGGCGGTCTCGTTACCTACGCCGATGAAGAAGAATGCACCTGCCGCTCTCTGCGCGTAGAAAGCGAAGTCCTCGCCACCCATGCTCCGGGGAGCCACCTTCACATTAGCTTCCCCGAGCATGGCCTCGGCCACTTCCTTGGAATGGGCATACATCCCTTCATCGTTGACGGTGGCTGGGTAATGCTTTAGCTTCTCCTCCATGAAGTCGACACTGGCTGCGCAGCGGTGCACGGTTGCCTGGGCTTCTACGGTCTTCCAGAGAGGCATCAGGTTGTCAGTACCTCATGTCAAATGGTGGAGGAAAAGCATTGACTGGAAACTTGAGATAGGAGAGAATGCATGGGGTGTTATAATTTGTCCTACCTCTTTCACCCTTTTCATTAGATATGACAGGCCTTCATCAGTCATGCTCCGAAAGGTGCCGCCGAACGACGCAGATTCGGGAATTACATTGTAAGCATCACCTCCTCTCAGTTGTGTAACAGACACCACCTGAAAGAAGTAGTAAATCATCGACCAAGTTATCACTCACTTCCCAGGGGTTTCATATGCAGATTAATGGTGGCCTGGCCACCTTTGAATATATGTGCTAGACATATTAATCACGTACAGCTGACTCCAGTGGATCGGTTTCACGGGCGACAAGTTGCTGAAGGCTGAGAATGGCGGAGGAAGCAGCAATGACAGGGTCAACGGCATCGTGAGGGTTACCGGCGTGCCCGCCTTTTCCGGTGATCGTTGCGGTGAACCGAGCTGCAGCTGCAAGAAATGGACCTGGCCGCGATGCGACGACCCCTACAGGAAGATGTGGGAAGACATGCAAGCCAAAAATGGCAGAGACATCGTTGAGGACACCCTCCTCTAAAATGTAGTAAGCACCCGCGTAGCCCTCTTCAGCAGGCTGGAACACAAGCTTCACAGTACCCTGAAGGTCAAGCAACAATGACACAAATTGAACTGTTTTCTCATTCTCAGTCGTATAAATTTGAATGCACATTACGATACATCATGTTAATGAGAGTACTACTTATATGCTGAGCTAACTGAGTTATAATGTTGAACCCTGGTGCCCACAGGCACTGAAATGGAACTATATACCAAAATTGTCTGGACTGACAAAAGAGCATTGCTTGTTATTTCCAACACAAAATATCATGTTACATGTAACGTAATAATCCTCTCAATTTCACCATGCTAAAATTAAGAGTATGATCAGCACAGTAAGTTTACCTTTAAATCTTCTTTCCGAGATTGAAGTAGCTTGGCAGCTCCTAGAAGCATTGTCACATGGGCATCATGTCCACAAGCATGCATCTTGCCATTTTCGAGGCTCTTGTACTCCCAATCTACCAATTCCTGCCCAAGGACCACCGTACGTGCCATTGTCAATCAAATGCCATCACTATTTACTAACAAATCAATACACCACTGTACAGCAAAGATTATTTTCGGATACAATATAGGTTCTTGTTGATTGAATTCTGTTTTGTGCAAGCTGCACATAGAACATGTCGTATTTGGTTGGACCAATGCTTGATGTCGATTGTCTTGCAGCTTACAACGTACAATCCAAAACAAAATTTCATATCAAATAGGTCAATTTTCCAGAACACAGGCCAAATACTACCTATAATGGAAAAATATTTTCCATTTCGTCTCATTGTAGGCGCTGGTCTATCCGCTTTGTGTCCCTAAAGCGGCATTCTGTATTTCCTATGTAGTTAGGTTTCATGATATGATGCAGCACAACAAACAAACAATAACTAATCGGTGACAGCAAGACTTTTGTTGGCTGCTGCGATGGTCACTTGATTGCAGCACACATGACAGAAAGAGTTCTGATTACTCTATACAAGATAGGAACTTGTTGATTGGAATTCTGTTTTTTGCAAGCTGCACATAGAACATGCCGTATTTTGTCTGGACCAATGATTGATGTTGTGCAGCTACAACCGTACAATCCAAAAAAATCATCTCAAGTAGATGGTTAATATTTTCATAACCTAATAATTTCTGTTTTGCCTCATGTAGCTGCTGATCTATCCACTTTGTGTCACTAAAGCCACATTCTGTGTTTCCTATGTGGTTAAGTTTCATAATGCAGCACAACAAACAAACAAACAAACAAACAATAATTAATCGGTGATGGCAATAGTTTTGGTTGGCTGCTGCGGCGATCTTCATGATGGTCACTTGATTGCAGCACATTTGGATACTTCTTAGATAAAACGACGGAATTAAACCCACATCGGTGCGAATTCGGAGAAAGAGATGTAGACGCATAACAGAAAATTGGGTTCCTGAATCCTGAGCGAGTCACCTGTCGGTATCACAAGGTAACCTATCGGTATCACAAGGACAAAAGAAATTGCAGCACCAGCTAATGGTACTGCTACACTGGTTGGAGGATATGTCATTTGGTTTACATAATTGCGTATTAGCTAAATCTCATTTCATAACAACCATGCATTAGCATTGACACTTATATTTCTGAAAAGGAATTAGGGTCCACATCCTGTCCTAATTACTCTAATTCGTTCTCTGCACATCTCTTTTCCAAGAAAAAGAAGAAGCAGTCTGAATTATGTTGGGATCAAACAGGTTCATATCTCACGAACGAATGAAGCAATCCTAAGTTCCTAACAATGGTTAGTGACGACTGACGACTGACGATATAGAAATGCAGGGTATGAGTATGACTACGGACCTGGAGGGGCAGCGCGTCCATATCGGCCCGGAGCGCGACGACTGGCCCGGAGCCGCCGCCTCCGGCGATGGTCGCCACGACGCCGGTCTGGGCGACGGGCCAGACATATGGGATGCCGAGCGCGTCGAGCTCGGCGCGCACGAGCTCGCTTGTGCGGTGCTCTTGGAAGGCCAGCTCCGGGCGCTGGTGGATGCGCCGACGCAGGCCGCGCAGCCACGACTCGAACGGAGGCGCACGCGCCGCGCCCAGGAGATCGGCTCCCAGCCGAGTTGTCGCCGATGATGAGGGGATCACGAGATGTGAGAGGAAGAGGAGAAACAAGGCGAGGAGCTGAGTCGTAAACCGAGCCATGCGGGCGTGACCGAAAACTGCTCGATCGATCCTCTGCTCACGGCCCAGCACACAAGACTGCGTACGTGATATATAGTTCGCGCGTGGCCTCCGTTGATATTTTCCACCGGAAGTATCGGCGCGATTTGACTCGCCGGTTTTTTATTGCTGTGAAATATTCTTCCTAATTACCTAATCGCGTGCGCGTGCTCTTTTTTTTTTTTTTGAGAAGGCGTGCGCGTGCTTGATCACCGAAAGGAGCGGCCGGCCTCATCATACGCATGCATGTGTAAAAACTTTTGTATGCTAGCACATGTACACCGTGGCATTAAATGCGTTCACACTGGTCACATTGCTTTAAAAAAACAGATATGCTTGTATTTATTTCGGGTTTTCAATTTTTTTAAAAGTGATATTTTTTAAATCGTATGTCGGAATTCAGATCGGTTTTTACCGTTGGAATCCTTACGACAATATCTTTGAAACTAGATCCTGCATGGGTATATTTTGACAATTTTTTTATGCCAACTGTAATGCTATATGGTGCAACTTTGTTAGTACATTGTGCAACTTTAATACTGTTTGGTGCATTTTTTTAGAACCAATTTTTTGAGATACATGATCCAACTTCCTATGAGATTGTAACCTAGCAACGATGGCAACCAACCTTTTTTGACGTGCAAGTAGTTTACTGGCCCTGCCAACTACCTTGTAGACAATGTGCACCCCTTCACTACTTGTGGGTGTGTAATTTTTCATGCACACCCTGCCCCACCCACCTTATCAGCAAGATGTGCAACTTAGTCTATTGTTCCAGCCAACTGTGTAGTTATCGATGTGCAACTCCTTGTGTAGTTTGAGTTGGCAGGGGTAACATATGGAGTTGCACATAGTCTGCTAGGCAGTTGGCCGGGGCAACAGACGAAGTTGCACATCTCACTGGCAAGGAGTCGGATGGTGTAAACTGGACATCCGGGCGGTACTAAAAAGATGCATAAACACGAGGCGCTAAAGTGGCCCATCTCACTAGAAGGGGTGGTTCGGATAGGGTACTAGCTGGGAAAACTAGACTTTCACGGGGTATGGGGGAAAATTGCACATCACTGTTAGACAGTTGGCCGAGGAAGCATCTGAAGTTGCACATCCACTGTTAGGCAGTTGGCCGAGGCAGCAAAATAGTAAAATCCACACATCCACGAGCAGGGGGAAGTTGCACATCAGGTACTAAGTAGTTGGCCTGGGCAACTGACGAAGTTGCACATCTCACTGTTAGGGGATAGGTTGGGGTGGACGTGCCATCGGTGAAACTTCACGTCCATGGCTAGGGAGAAAGTTGCACATCGACCCTGAGATAGTTGCACATTTGACTACTAGGCAGTTGCACCTAACGGGGATTAAATTGCACACAATAAAATCTATCGAAACATACTCATGTGGGATCTAGTCGAAGAGCACACCGCGCGGGGTCCAACGGTGAAAGCGGATCATTGTTCTGATGTTTGACTCAAGAGTTATAAATTTTTAGAAAAATGAAAACCCGAATTAAATGGCTTTACATGTGTTCGCATGAGTGAAAAAGTGAACATTCACTAGTAGGGAAAAAGTTGCACATCGATAGTTATGTAGTTGCACATTGACCCCTAGACAGTTGCATCAAATAGGGATTAAGTTGCACACAAAAAATTCATCGAAACATACACATACGGGATCTAGTTTCGAAAAGCACGTCGCAAGAGTTTCAATGATGAAAACAGATCCTAATCCCGACATGCGGATTGAAAATTATGCCTTTTTAAAATTTTAAAACCACAAATTAATGCATAAGAGAGCAAAATGCATGCAACGAATGATATGGTTGTACTGGCATTTAATACGTCATGGAAAAGAGATTAGAGGATTGGTTTTTCCTAATTAGAAGAAGGGACAAGAAATATCCTAAAATAGTCGGCCGCTTGCTAACCATCACGAGCGGCCGAGCGCTGGCTAGACGTGTCCAATATTCTTTTATTTGTGTTAGTTTATTCATATGAAGAAGATCCAAACCTATTTTAAAAGTCCACCAAAAGTTTAAAGCATCGAAAATATAAGAGAAATTACATTAAGGTCTCTATACTACCAAATGACCACTAGCGTCGTCAAAACAAGCTGCCAAAGCGTCGTTGTCCCCGCTCCCCACCAGAGCCGGGTTGACCTTATCGAGGACAAACGGAAAATCTTCATGCACGTGACCCTAAAGACCAACGTCCTAGAGCTATATTCGTCGTCTTTTATCCCTTGAATAAATCTAAAGCAACTGCCATCAAATCTTGTCGTTGCGCATGCACGACAGTGAGAAACCCTAACCTCGCCGCCCCAAGAAGACGAGACGACGGGAATTTATGCCGGAGCTCCGTCGATTACATTCATATATGGACGAACTCGAGGAGGATCAGAGCCCAAAAGACAACCCACCCCCCCTCCCCCCCGCTACCTGTTGCCGGAGCGGCACATAAGGGAGAGACGAATCTACGGGCTCATCGGCGAATCCTAAAGTGAAAATTTTAACCTGGCTGCCGAGGGGAAGGGGAGAAAACGCTTGAAGAAAAAGCTTATGTGCTAAGTTTTTCTGTCTGTTCTTATTCCACTCTGCTTCCCTTTTTGCAGCGTTGCTAACTCTCGGGCAACTGAAATGAGAAACGGTGTCAGTCGATTCCGTGTGAGAGCGCAGCGAAGCCCGAGCCCGAGATCGGAGCGCCGGCGAGGACTTGGACGGAATCAAACCATAGCCGATGACGACTCGACTGGACGTGGGGTTGCAGGTGGAGGCGACTCAGATGACTTGACCGATGCGGGTGGAGGAGGGGGATTTTCATTTTGAGCCCACTTGAATTAGTCGGAGCTGGAGTCGGGGATGCGAGGGTGAGTGGTAGCAAGGAGTGGGGTTGCCGCGTGAGGCTCGGACATGAGCTAGCCATAGGTGAGCCAGAGCAGATGCGGAGCAAGAAGGCTAGGGAAGAAGACAAATAGCACTAGGTGGGGCGGCACTTGGATTCCCATCCTACGATTTCGATAGAATCGACCGAAATGTTTGATTTTTCAGTCACCTGATGGATAGGTGCTCCCTCTTTTTTCCTTTTTTTTTCTAGTGAAAATTACATCGACCTTAGTTTTGTAATATTGAGAAAATGAATGTGCATATAACTTGAGGGAAACTTCCTTGCAACAGTAAACTGAAAGATCAGCCGATCAGAATATCTCCATCTACTTAATTTGAACCCCCTGAAGCAAACTTGTCTTTCTCATAACTGATGTAGACGCACTCACACACTATATATTGCTTGTTTTTTCTGCTTAATATGTACTTCCTCCGTTCCGAATTACTTGTCGTAGGTATGGATATATCTAGATGTATTTTAGTTCTAGATACATCCATTTCTACGATGAGTAATTTGAAACGGAGGGAGTATATATATAAAAAATGAATACAATATAAAATATTGATACGTAGCTTCAAGGCGGTGCCTTTAGGAAGGGAGTGACACCAGAGTGTCGTCACTGCCCAATCCGTAGATCAAGGTCTCCCGGAGCACCATGGCAACGGTGAATACCCGCGACGACGCCTTCGAGAAAGGAACGGTGGTAGAACATTGCCGTCAGCGACCTGACAGGCTAGAATGGGGTTTCATGCCGGCCAACACTCACCATCACCGAAATAGGCACAGTCGACCGCACCACCTCCATCGGACGTCACCCCTTGGCACCACGCCGTCCACGCGGCCATGGTTACCAGATAGCGTCTGAGCCGCGTGGTCCGCCCCATAGTGATGTGGCTCCCACCACCAAGGCCGCCGCCCCGGCATCCATGGCATCCACCCCATCCCCGCCCCATGTGCGCAACCAAGACGATAGAGGAGACGGTATGTAAGGTCCCCACTTTCCAACTCTTGAACAACCCCCAGGTCCATGTCCGGCCAGATCTGATCTGCATCTTCCCTCCTTGCCCTAAAGGCGAGCTCCCCGGTGGCACGCTGCCACCGAACGAGAGGCAAGGATGCCGTCGTGGCCACCGTTGGTGACAGAGCATCCCTCAATGGTGGACAGAGCTGGCAAATGTACGGCCCCTCGACGTCTCCTGCACAAATCCAGCTTGGGGATGGACGGAAACCACCTCACAGTCCGCTCAACGACGGGCCAACGCTGGAGCTGCCCTGTTGCCGCCGTGACACCACCCAGACCACCGCCATGGGCCGCCATCACGCCACATTCAGAAGGCCCGATCATCATGCAGACTGATTCTTCTGACAATGCTTACTTCAGTCACACGCGATAGCCTGGATCGCTCGGCGTATGGTCATCTTGTTGTTGAGATTAAACACTTGATGGAAGATGGGGACTTTATTACCTAGAAAATTTGCCGTGTGCAAAACAGGGTACCAGACCGCCTGGCTGTTTATAGCCAAACTGAAAGTGGCACTACTGGCTGTATGGCTACATCATTGCCCTCCTTGTATCGAGGCTCTTTTGCCACTTGACTGTAACCCTATCATTATGAAATAAAAACTCCAGTTTTACCCTGCAAAAAAATTGTAAGGGCATGTGTTATTTAATAGTTCAAAATCACTTCGACAGTGGGATAGCCATTCGGAAATGAGACTGAGCATTCATATACCACAAGCTACAGCCAAATGAATGGTCAACGTACGATAGCTCTCCATGCAAGCTAGCCCTAGTACCTGGTTTCATGCAACGCACGCAAGCGGTTCGATCCAAAGCCAACTAGCCAATCTCCGCCTCTAGATCCGGACCTAATTAAATGATCAAGGTTCCACCATGGCTAACTCGCTATATAAACCCTACCAGCATGCTGAGACCCTTCACAACAACGCCAACGAGAATGGCTATCTCTACCCGTAGTGCCTTCATCTTCCTCACGCTCTTGTGTTTTGCTACACTGCTCCCTTCACCTGTCAACGCGAGGCATTTCCCTCTCATCCATGGCAGTACCAGCGCCATCCATGGTACAGGCATCAAATTCCACTGGCCGTTCTCAAGGTCAAGGGACGGTTCTGGCAATGGCCATGGCCATGGCTCCGGAGACGGCCACGGGTTTGGCTGGACCGTGTCGCGCAACCGGTCCGACGCGACCATCGGGGCCGGTGGCGGCATGGGCGGCGGCGTGGGAAGCACCCGCGACGGCGAGGGAGGCAGTGCTGGTGGCGGTGTCGGCGCTGGGGTCGGCGTCGACGTCGGGAAGGACGGGATCGACGTGGGCCTCGGCGTCGGCGCAGGCGCCGCCGCGAGCGAGCCCAACGGCGGCGCCAGGGTGGGTCTTGGCGGCGGGGTAGGCTTCGGTTTCCACTTCGGCAGAGGAGGTGTCAGTGTCACGGTGACACACGGTGGTGGTGGTGGAGGAGGTGACGGCCGCGGTGCCGGTGCTTCGGGCGGAGGCAGCGGGGTTGGACGTGCAGGCAATGCCGTGGGGAGAGGCCAAGGTTCCGGAAGCGCGAGCGACGGCACGGGGAGCGGTGGCGGGAGTGGCTCCGGCTCCGGGCCAGGAGGATCCGGTGGCGGTGAAGGCGGCGGCGCGGGCGGTAGCAGCGGCCACCCGTGAGGACGATGTGCTCAGTTGCCATGCATGCATGTGAGCTAATCCACGTAGGAAGCAAGATATATGACTTGATTTAAATATGCGAGATCAGATCGATCTGCAGTGTCAGTGTGTAAACCTGTAAGGGGTGACGTGTGGAACATGTAGGTCCATGTAGGCAGGAGTATGAACTAAGCTATGTGTGTGTAAGCATTGATGAATAATATGGGAGAACCTACAAAACAGGTGCTGAATTTATTTATTTTCTACAGTACACAGCAAGAAAAGAATTTATTTTTTCTATAACTCCATTCGCTATAACCATTGTCACGGCCTGACGGCCGTCTCACCTTCTTTCTCCTCACCCAACCTTCTTCCTTCTCATCCATCCCGACCGTGCCACCCTCCAACCAAGGCCTAGACACCGGCCTCCGCAGTGCCGCCACAGCCTGCCCAAGCCGGTTCTTCCGGCGTGCTGACCCCGCACCGAACATCCCTTTGTAGTTTGTACCCTTACCATTCTTCTCCGACGCCAGTGGTCCACCCCGCACCAGCACCCGAACCGTCAACCTCCGCCTTGCCCCCATTTGCAAGACAAGGTGTCATCGTCGGCTCCGGTCCCGGCGAGCCCTCAACAGGGACGGCGCGTCCCCGTCTCCGGTCGGTGCTGCCTCTTCTCCTCTCCAAGCAAAAATCAACGGATAAAACATTTACTTCCAGACAACTGACGATTAGCAAATCCGGAATATATAATATTTATGTGCTTAATTTCCTGCTGTTCAACTCAAAAAATAAATTGCTTGCTGTCCAACCATGGATATATAGATTCCTGCCATTCTATTTTTACTTTGGAAAGCTGCCTAGTTTGTTCCTCGTTAATTACTACATCTGCTTTCGCCGCAAAAAGAAAATCACTACATCTGCTAACGGTCTGAGCGAAGCGGGATCCAGGCAGAATCTGCTCTAGGCAACGCGCTTGCCACCGGGGACAGTGTAGTTGAGCTTATTTAACCTGAAGAAGTGATCCCCAGAAGGTCCGGCGATCAAGAAGTGCGGGCGAAGCGATGTCTTGGATCGGGCGTCCTGGCTAGCTTGATATCCTTCGGGAACACACAAGCTTGCTGACCTGCCGCATTATGTATCGTGTTTCATGTGAATCAGTATCTTTTCTATGTGGAGTGTGCAAGAGGCTCAGGCCCTGGGACATTGACCAGCGCCGTGTAGCTACGCATGTTAGAGGTTAACTGCAGCTCTAGGTTTAGGAATACGGTTTTGTTTAACCGTGCTTTAAGCTAGCTTATCGATCTTTTTATTGGCATTCAGCTAGCTAAACGATCAGTCATGCGGCAATACAATTTTCTCTGTATTACTTTAATAAAATATTTCCAGGTTTACATTTTTATACCAGTTTCCCTGTATTTTTTTGAAAAAAAGGATATATATATATATATATATTGCGAAAAAGATACATTTTTCTACGTCTACATTTTTCCAGTGGACCAGGTGCACATACGAACACACCACGGTCTAGTGTATTTTACTTCTAATATGACTAGCTGAATGTGCACGCTTTTTTTGTCATGAAAAAAAAAACAGTTGTACTTTTTGATACACTCAGGCTACACATTATTAACAAATGTGTCTAAAATTAGCAACTTTTATTTTTATATTTTTTATTACAGTATACATATTTCGAAAATGCCATGATGTTTTTCTTTGTTGCTCCTTTTTATTCTTCTTTTGCAGTTGCACTTTTTCTATGTTTGAGTTGCACATAATTGTTTTGTGCACTTGATCTCGTCTAATTTTTTATATTATATATATTTACTTATTTCAATATGATTGGTCGATAGTGCATGTATTCATTTGTTTACGTTCAAGTTCATTTGTTCGTGGTTGAGCCTTTTGAATTGATACACTCAACGTGTGCATAATTTGTTTCCCTGACAATCATATCTAAAATGCACCACTTGCATGCTTACATATTTTTATTTTTTTAATAAAACAATTTATATATGATTTGGTCAATGATGCATATTTTTGTTTACTCGTGTCTATTATTTCTAGGTTGCACTTTATGATACTCTTTTTGCAACTTGTTGGCTTATACAATATGAAAATTTATAGTTAGAATGTTAATATGCCACCAAGGAACTTACAAGGTTAAACCCTCTTTGGAATGATGAAATTTCACAAGCATTTTAGAGGATTCTAATCCCTAGGATTTTTTTTCTATGGAAGCCCTTTGGATCGTTGGAGTGATTTCACCACATTCCTATGGAACCAATTCCTATGCCCTTAATTCCGTAGAAATTTCAACCTGAGCTCAAACCTCATTTTATTTTTCCTTTGGGAAGTTCAGTGCACTTCCATCTATCTTTATCTACTCTCTCTCAACAATTCTTCAAAATTGCACAGTTAAAAAACAATCCTTCAAAACTCCTGTGTTTTTCTTATGCACCATCCAAAGGCATCTCCAAAAAGATTCCCGTGCTTTTACACCAAGTGACAACTCAATCTGGTGTTTTTCCTATTCCTATGTTTGTAGTTTCCTCCAATCCAAAGAGGCCCTTAGCCTCATTTGTAGTGCATAGGAATTTGAAAAGGTGGTCAAAGATGTTAGAATACCTGGGTTTTCCTTCAAATCTATGGTCAAAGGAATTTTTCCTCCATTTTTCCTTTCCCTTGTTCCTTTGAGACATGAATAGTAGCACCATAGGAAAATTTTCTATTCCTACAATTTCCTCCAATTTTCATTTGAACCAAAGGTGCCCTATATGTTTATTTGATATTGCTTGTTTTATTCATATCTTTTAGCAATACAAATTTATTACTAGAAGATGCACTTATGTTAAATTTTAATTTTCATCTACCATGGCATTACTTCTTCTTTTATTATGTCTTGAAATTTCAAAAAGAGGATGCAGATATATGTCTATGGACTTCAACTAGGGTAAATCATATTTGACGCTCTTTACGTGAATTAGTTGAGCAATCGTGCAAGGCATGCGACTTTGCGCCAGCCCAATCAGGTTGCAGGCGAGGTTTACTAGTTATGGGAAGGTTCTTGGGTATGTTTTCCAATTTTAGGAAGATTCTTGTGTCCTTTTTTGTTTTCATTATTTCCTATTTTTATCTACCAGTTTTAAATTTGGGTTTTTATTTAGATTTCATTTATTTACTTTATTTATTTTTTACTTCAGTTTTTATTTTCTTTTAGAAAATTCCCAACATTTAAAAAATGTTCATTTTTTAAATTTCACACAATTTAAAAAATATACACTTTCAAAAAATTGTTCAAAACAATGTTCAGAACTTATAAAAAAATCAAAAATAAAAAATATTCGTAACTATAAGAAAATCTCACAAAATTTTAATAAATATCGTATTTAGAAATATCTTTTATATAAAAAATTCAGCAATTAAAAAATATTCAAGTTTTATAAAAATCTTCAACCGGGCAATCCATTTTTTGAAATCCACATGTTGGATATGAATAAAATCAGAGCAAATTGAGGAAGAAAAATACTCATAATAACACACGAGTTCTAGCACCCTACTAGGCTGGCCAACATATGTGTGTTTGCTTCACTACCTCACGCTATTAGCCTCAGAATTTTCTTGAAGACTAAAATTGCCTCAGATTTTATTTTGAGGGATATTAGCCTTAGATTTTTGTTGAGGGGTAAGGCCGAACTTTATTAATCAAAGACTACAAACACTGGGATACAATTTGGGCTGTGTGGTTGATAATTAGCCTCAGATAGAAGCTGCCTTCTCGAGACCTCCTAATTTGATAATTTACCACATGGTCCATGCGGTAAGTTACGAGACCTCCTAATTTGGCCGGGCCCTGCCCCCATATTTTGTAGGTTCCTTTTTATTTATTTTATTTTGATTTCAATTTCTTAACTTAATTCCAAAAAAACTCATAATATTTTGCAAATTTTTCACTAACTGAAAAAATCAAATTAAAAAATTACGACATTATAAAATATTTCTAAATTTCATAAAAATATTCACAAATATGAAAAATGTTCATGAACTTGAAAATATATTACAATACATGAATTTGTAAAAGTAGGAAAATGAAATGAAAAACAAATAAAAAACAAAAAAATGGTCAAGGAAAGGTTAGAACCTTCCAAAAATAAAAGGGAGGAAAGGAAAAAAGGTCGGTCCAATAGAATCTGTAGAACATGCAGGAGGGTGCGTGTTTGCTCGCTTCCTGGTGCATTACGCGGTGAATAGGAATTGCCCTTCAACTCGCTCATTGTTTAAGCTAGTATATGTGGCTTGTCCAGACATTATTTTGTGTTCAGACCTGAAACCTCATCCAGCCTAGTACATATGCTAGCCCAAAAGCTCACATTTTCCTAGACTGTCCCATAACTTTTCACAATATTTGTTCACTAGAAGATGATGTTCCGGTCGATACGAGACTCTAGTTGTGATGTCGGCGCCCATGTCGATGCATGGCGGCCAGCGGAGCTTTGACGAGGCGGCGATGGAGGGCATCCAAAAGAAAACAGTCATGCCCTTCTTGATTCCATGTCCAAGGTTCTTACACTTCATTTCTCATGTCATAAATCACGACTAATATTAGTATTTGCACACAAGATGCAGATTGCTGGATTTTATTGTTAATATTAGTACGACCAATCTCCGTTTGTTAGGATGTATTTTGATTGTCCAAGCTTAAATTCTGGCCACAAATTTGTTGTATGCATAATATTAATAGTTACAAACTACAACAATACAGTATTACTCTTAAACATGACCCAATGGTTTGATTTTCCTTCATGTACGGCACCCAATTTATTACCGTCGGTCCAAGATTCTTAGACAGCCTAAATACACCTCATATTCATGAAGGGGGAAGCACGATACAACACAAACATAGAGCTATACATACTAGGCTATTGGGTAGCCAGAGGAGGAGGCAGGATTATGTAAGGCTCGGGGCACTGCACGGTGCTGCCAGAAGCCTATGCATGGCCTCATGCCCCGGGCAACAGCCCAGTGTGCCCGGGGTTTGTCTTCGAGCACATGTGTATCCTGGTGCATGGTCTCAGGCGGTAGCGGCACAGACGGGGAGGTCCTTTTCCATGGTGGGCCGCTGCTTGAGGATGGGGTTGCTCTCGAAGAAGTTGACGGGCTTGAGGTCGAAGCTGGACGACACAGTGGGCATGATGGGGAAGTCCTCCTGACAAGGGATGTGGTGGAACCCCAGCGTGTACCACAGCACCAGGTCCGTGTTCTCGATCGGACGGTCCCTGTGAGCCCACATACGCAGATCAGACGGCCAACATTTTTCGGATCATCAAATCCACCGGTTTTTGTACACACACAAACGTACCTCTCCGACCAAGTAGCCAGCGTGTCCTCCCCTTTGCTCTGGTACACGAACAGCCCACCGGCCCACTCTTCACTCTTGTTGTAGGGCGTGACCCAAATCTGTTGCATAAGACCAAATGATGAAGACAAACTGATTTTCACCCTTGATAAATGGTGCTTTTACTATAATCCATAACACGGCATCAAGAAGGTAGTATGCGCATCTCCTCATAGTGATATCGCAAAAAGCCTTAAATTTGTGCAAGTAGACGTTTCACCTGGTTGTTTGTGAATGCACCCCTCTTTTGCGGAGGGTCCTCGGGGTCCAACAGGCTACCCGCAGTGCCTGCAGGGACGACCTTGTAGCCCACCGGGTTCCCGACGCGTGTCTTCTTTGTCGGGTTGATGATGTGGAACTCGGCTGGCTCGTAGAGCTTCAGCCGGACCCGAGCGTCCTTCTCCGTGCTCGCGATGTGGCGTGTGGCCTTGAGGTAGCTCCTCCGGGGTGACTCCCCGGGCGCGGTGTCCTGGCGGGCCATCTCGACGCGGACGAAGGAGTTGTCGGCGCCGTCAACGTCCATGTCGAGGCGGAAGGTGACATAGTGGTCGTGGATGACGCCGATGACATTCTCGGAGAGGAGGGTGCCGTGCATCTCCTCATTTTGCCGGACCTGGTTCATGTGGGAGTAGGGCGTGCCCTTCACCATCAGGATCCCGCTGAGCCCGACCTGAAACCATTGAGGGAAGATCATGTGAACTTGGGGGGGAAATGGAACAATCAAATCATTCATTTTCGTATTTTGATCTCTATTATGTACTCCCTCTGTAAATTAATATAACACGTTTTATGTAACTACTTCAGTTACAAGTAATTAAATCATCATTCCTGGATACCCTTCCATTGTTTCTGCTGAAATAAAAGGGGGAAAGCTACCCAAGATGGAGACGGATGCAAGGAACTATGCAAAGACAATGCACGTTGGACAAGTTTTCTTGGCAGTGACGGAAGGAGCGAAAATGACACCCCGTTTTATTCCGGCAAACTGGGCACTCAATGCCTCAAGGTGCTCTATGACGTGAAGCTCCGCTAATAAAAAGCAAGAAGCCTGATATTTTTACCTTGCACCAATGAGAGAGCAGACACGTACGAACCACACTGTGCTCTGCTTTTATTTTGTGAGCGTGACCAAGGTGAAATTGTTGTACGTTTTTGGATGGAAGATGGATGGCGTACGTACTTACCTTGATGCGGATGAGGCCGTCGGTCTGGAACTCCCAGTCGACGATGTAGTCGTAGTTGGCCACCGACGCCGCCATCCTCGCCACCAGCGTCACCTTCGGCCGGGACTCCCTTATCTGCACGCACCCACAATCTCGATCAAAGCATTCAACCGGCAAACGCAACTTACAACAAACTGAGTGAGGTTCACTCGACGGGTGACAGCGATTTCCACTCCCACTCGACGGGTGACAGCGATTTCCACTCCCAGTAAAGACGAGGCGGGAGCCGGATCCCCTGACATATGGCCCCTGCCGTTCGGTCGCTGACGGATGAGTCCGGATCCATACGTCAGTGTGTAGCCGTACGTCAGACGAGCCGCGTCCGACGAGGCGAGCGCGGGCAAGCGGGCTGTCACTCGGTCAGTATCAGCGAGATAGGACCCTTCTGCCTACTACTGTACTACTGTACGTGGAACGATTTTTTTGGGCTGATATTTTTTGTCCAAGATTCTCCTTCCCAGGTAGCTACACTAGTGTTGAAGATTCATGGAGAGGAAAACAAGGTCACATCCAGAATATTTTCTACATATTCAAGTATGTATTTCCATATACCCATCTTCCTTGAGTACTTATATACTCCTTCGTTTCTAAATATTTGTCTTTCTAGATATTTCAACGAATGACTACATACGAAGCAAAATGTGTGAATCTACACTCTAAAATATGTGTATATACATCTGTATGTGATAGTCCATTTAAAATCTTTTAAAAAACAAATATTTAGAAAAGAAGGGAGTATATATATAAATAGTCAGTATTTCTACTTAAACAGTCCTCCGTACCAAAATTTAAGACATTTTTTGAAACATAATCTTTTTTTCGAAATACCTAGAACTATTATAAGTAGGTGTATATCATAATCATGTGAAGTTGATTTTCAAACTTGTTGTGTTTGTGACGCTGATTCCGCAGTTTATGAACCAAGTATATACACATATTTCTCGAGGTGACATGTGGTTTCACACTGATCCACCATTTATTTCCTTTAAAATATAATACAAAAAAGTACACGGCCCCTTGTTTGAGACTTTGAGATGCGTGCGAAATTGTCGAGGTCCTTTTTTTTCTTGCGAGAATTGACAAGGTTGTTGTTGAGTGAGTGTGTGTATACGAAATCAAAGATTCTCCATAACTAGTTGACAAAACTTGAGCCACATCAGCTTTTATATTTTAGTATTGTGCAGGTTTAGCATACGACTTGTGTGGTTCAAAAAATAAATATTGTCTCGCACATGACTCGTAGCTTTGGCGCGAAGTACAGTAGCGCGGCGAAACAAAACAAGCGGCGTACGTAGCAGGGAGGAGGGTAGGTGTGGGTGTGCGGGAGGGGAGGGGAGCTTACGTCCATGCCGGTGATGGGGCTCTCGGAGTGCCGCCACGCGATGTCGCCGGCGTACCGCTCGAAGACGCAGATCATGTTCTCCCGGACGTAGGGCCGGCCGTCGGCGGCGACGAAGACGCCGTCCATGTACCGCGCGTGGCGCGGGCAGTCGTTGAGCGGCACCAGCGGCATGGCCTGCAGGCCGAACCCGTACTCGCCGGCGTCCATGTACGTCTTGAAGTACCACGCCTCCGTCGGGTCCATGTAGGGCACGAACAGCTCCGACGCCATGCCCTTGTACATCACCTCCCTCCGCGCCCCGGTGGCCGGGTCCTGCACCGTCGCGCCGGACACGACCAGCCCGGCGCGCGCGTCCGCCTTGAGGTGGAACTCCCACCCGGCCCACCGCACCGTGTGCCCGTCCTCAATCTGGAATCCTGGGCCCTCCGGCGCTGGCTCCATCGACGGCGCCCGCACCGTCTGGTACCCGAATCTATCGGTGCCGTCGTCGTCGTCGTTGGCGGCGCCGCGGTAGTCGGTGTTCTTGGCGGCCGGGATGGGGATGCCGGCGCCGCGGTCGGAGATGTGGACCACCTTCCCGGTGTCCATGTCGACGAGCACGGTGAGGCCCTCGATGGGGCGCATGTAGAAGTTGGCGGTGCCCTCGGTGGAGTAGCACTGGCTCTTGATGAGCCGGCGGCCGCCGTCCTCGGCGGGGCCGTACCAGCCGGGGGAGATGGGCAGGCACGCGACGTCGTCCAGGCGCACGCCGCGGCGCCGGATGGTGGCGTTGAACGCCGGGTCGCCGAACGGCGCCGCGCAGAGGGCGTTCTGCTCGTCCATGGTCATCGTCGGGTAGCCCGAGGCCGGCACGGGCAGAGGGGCGACCTTGCCGGCGGCGAGGTCGACGGCGAGCACGTGGGACTCGCCGCGGAAGCGGACGACGGCGACGGCGCGGCGCGGCGGGAGCGCGTGGGCGCCCTTCCGCCAGCGCCGGACGGCGGGCTTGTCGGGCTCGTCGAGCGCGAGCGCGTGCACGGCCAGGGCCGACGGCGCCGACGCGAACGGCGGGTGCGCGCGGAGGAGGTCGCGCGCGCGGCTGATCTCCGTCACCGTGAGCGGGTCGAGCGGGTGGCGCGGCACGTCGGACTCGTGCGACGGACGACGTTCGGTTCGTGGTGAGCGGCAGGCCCACGGCGAGAACCGGGTGCAGCCGCCGGCGCCGTGCAGGAAGGAGGCGGCCGGGGCGTCGATGGCGAGCGGCAGGCGGAAGGCGGAGCGGGCGACGATGAGGACCAGGGCGGCGCCGAGGGCGAGGAAGGTGAGGCGGAGGAGGGAGGTGGAGTAGTCCATTGGAGCTGAGTGAGTGAGTGAGCTGAGCTCTCGCCGCTTTGTGCGCAGCTAGCGTCAGTGACTCGCCTATATCTGCGCACGTTCGTGTAGCAAGTTCGATCAGATCATGCAAAGCACCGAATCGGGTACGTCACCCCACACGGCAAACGCAAGGCAACAAGCGAGGTTACATCGTCCATCGATCGGTCGCTTTTTCTCTCGTTTTCATGCTAGCTATGAATAAAAACACGACAAAAAGATAATAATACAGTAACAATTTTTGAACAAAAATCAACAGCCATGATTGTGATTTGGACACGGTTGCTAGCTTGAAGTTGTTTTTATATATGTTTGAGATGATGCCAGGACTAAAAATAAACTTTCAAAAGAAGTGAGATTCTCACTGTTGGGGGATGCTATGCTGATATTCATACTAGCTCCTATGTTGTGCCGTTCGTGAAGGCGCCTCCTTGGAATCCGTAGTTCATCGTTCTTCGGTAACATCTCTTCCCGTTGGTTGCTCGATCACCAACGATGGCTCCAATGACCCCAAGCAATGTTCCTTTCGAATTGTAGTTTGCTATGTGTTGCCTGGAGTTGTGTTGTTGTTGCTCGGCACCTTGTATCTTTTTTGTATCTTGTCTTGTGAGTTGTGTGGTGAGATGGTGTGCAGTGTTGTTGTATGTACGGTGGTTGGTGTTTTATCTATAATGTGGAGTGAAAACCTGTTATTACAGAGTTTTTAAGTGTGTAGATATTGTCCCGGGCATTCATGTTCAAGTTACTAAGTGCAGTGTTGTTGTATGTACGGTGGTTGCCCTCCATCCACCCAAATCTTGGTGCCACAAATATTTCAAGACACTCACTTGCTTACGTCGTGACCCACATCCCTACGCTATCACCATTTGGTGCCACTTCCGTCGCCAGGACCAACGCAATTTGGCCCCAGTTGCCTTCGCCGAGCCGTTCTCGGACCTCCCACGCTTCGCCGCAGTCCCGCGTCTGCTTCCTGCTATTCAACCATGCCACCCCTTCTGCTGTGTGGCCTCTAAATGTTCGACGGCTTGCTTGGAGGTAAATTTTCCCAGCCCTTTTTCTCGCGGCTAATAGATTTGTGTAGATGACATTAGATTCACGTTATGTTTATATGGATCTTTTGGTAGAGCTGTTGTTTGATCATTCATCATCGAATTTGAGCTTCGAGACTGAGAATGAAGTCATGGATGTCAAGGAAGAAAAGATTCCCTTGATGGTTGCAGACTAGATAGAAACAACGACAACAAGAAGAAGCGTGCGGGTCGCAGGTTGGTCGCGCGACATTTCACTAGATTAGTATTGAAGGCAACTACAAGCTCATGCGCAACTACTTTTTGCTATGTTGTACCTTCACTGGTTATGTGTTCCGGCAAAATTTTCGCACAACCATACAACAGTTCCATTGGATTCCTGACGACATGAAAGCCAATGAACATTTCTTCCAGCAGTCAAGAAATGCGACCTGACTCCTAGATCCCCCCTTGTCGGAAGGTGATAGAAACACTTCATATGATTGTATATGGCATTTTTGCAGATGCATTGGATGACTATCTCGAATGGCCAAAGATACAATTATAAAGTGCACAAAGTATTCACTGAAACTATAGAGAGGGTTTAGGGAGAAAAGTATTCATGGGCACCCAATGTCGAGAACACGGCATGGCTTCTAGCGATGAATGCATCAAGGGGGTGGCATGGGATGCTGCAAAGTGTTGATTGAATGCACCGGTGGCGAAAGAATTGCGTTGCGGCTTGGACGACCAATTCACCGGGCATTTCCATGAACCAACAATTATTTTGGGAGCGGTTGCCTCTGAAGTTTTCTGCATTAGGTGCTACTTTCGGTTGCCTGGATCTCACAATGCCATCAATTCTCTTGCAGAGATTTCATCTAAATGGAAGGCAGGCTAGTGGTACTCCTCCACCTTTCAACTTCATGGTGAATGTCCATCAATATGGTCAAGGCTACTATCTAGATGATGGCATTTATCCATCTTGGTCAACATTTGTGAAGACACCAATGAAAGAGCATGGTGCCCCCATGTGTGGTTTTAATAATTAATGACATTCTCTATGAACTAATGGTTGCCTTGAGTTATATTCATAGGATTTGTCCATGGGTATTTCTTGAAGTCCATTTGTTGGTTTCAAGGAGTTTATGTGTTGACTAAGGTGCTATTCAAGGAATTGTCCAGAGATTATTCATAGAGAAGACATGATACAAGGTTGATCAAGACTAACTCAAAGAGTTAATCAAGTTGATCAACACACAAAGTGTACAAGATGTACCGTGAGGTATCAAATGATCCCATGGTATGGTAAGCATTGTCCATTACACTTTGTGTACAAACACATGGTCTACATGAGAGTTCTATGTGAAGGAAATATGCCCTAGAGGCAATAATAAAGTTATTATTTATTTCCTTATATCATGATAAATGTTTATTATTCATGCTAGAATTGTATTAACCGGAAACGTAATACTTGTGTGAATACATAGACAAACAAAGTGTCACTAGTATGCCTCTACTTGACTAGCTCGTTAATCGAAGATGGTTATGTTTCCTAACCATAGACATGAGTTGTCATTTGATTAACGGGACCACATCATTAGGAGAATGATGTGATTGACATGACCCATTCCATTAGCTTAGCACCCGATCGTTTAGTATGTTGCTATTGCTTTCTTCATGACTTATACATGTTCCTATGACTATGAGATTATGCAACTCCCGTTTACCGGAGGAACACTTTGTGTGCTACCAAACGTCACAACGTAACTGGGTGATTATAAAGGTGCTCTACAGGTGTCTCCAAAGGTACATGTTGGGTTGGCGTATTTCAAGATTAGGATTTGTCGCTCCGATTGTCGGAGAGGTATCTCTGGGCCCTCTCGGTAATGCACATCACTTAAGCCTTGCAAGCAATGCAACTAATAAGTTAGTTGCAAGATGATGTATTATGGAACGAATAAAGAGACTTGCCGGTAACGATATTGAACTAGGTATTAAGATACTGACGATCGAATCTCGGGCAAGTAACATACCGATAACAAAGGGAACAACGTATGTTATTATGCGGTCTGACCGATAAAGATCTTCGTAGAATATGTAGGAGCCAATATGAGCATCCAGGTTCCGCTATTGGTTATTGACCGGAGACGTGTCTCGGTCATGTCTACATTGTTCTCGAACCTGTAGGGTCCGCACGCTTAACGTTATGATGACAGTTTCATTATGAGTTTATATATTTTGATGTACCGAAGGTTGTTCGGAGTCCCGGATGTGACCACGGACTTGACGAGGAGTCTCGAAACGGTCGAGACATAAAGATCGATATATTGGACGACTATATTTGGACACCGGAAAGGTTCCAGGTGAGATTGGGACAATACCGGATCACCGGGAGGTTATCAGAACCCCCCGAGAGGTATATGGGCCTTATTGGGCCTTAGTGGAAAGGAGGGGAAAGGAGCAAGGGAGGGGGCGCCCCCCCCCCCCCAAGCCCAATTCGAATTGGGAAGGGGGCCGGCCCCCCTTTCCTTCCTCCCTCCTTCCTCTTCCTTCCCTCTCCTACTCCTAATAGGAAAAAGGGGAGTCCTACTCCTGGTGGGAGTTGGACTCCCCGCTTGGGCGCGCCACCCTCCTTGGCCGGCCCCCTCCTCCACTCCTTTATATACGGGGGCAGGGGGGCACCCCAAAGACACAACAATTGATCATTGATCTCTTAGCCGTGTGCGGTGCCCCCCTCCACCATAATCCTCGATATTATTGTAGCGGTGCTTAGGCGAAGCCCTGCGACGGTAGAACATCAAGATCGTCACCACACTATCGTGCTGACGGAACTCATCCCCGACACTTTGCTGGATCAGAGTTCGGGGATCGTCATCGAGCTGAACGTGTGCAAAAACTCGGAGGTGCCGTAGTTTCGGTGCTTGATCGGTCGGGCTGTGAAGACATACGACTACATCAACCGCGTTGTTATAACGCTTCCGCTTCCGGTCTACGAGGGTACGTAGACAACACTCTCCCCTCTTGTTGCTGTGCATCACCATGAACTTGCGTGTGCGTAGGAAATTTTTTGAAATTACTACGTTCCCCAACAGTGGCATCCGAGCCTAGGTTTTATGTGTTGATGCTATATGCACGAGTAGAACACAAGTGAGTTGTGGGCGATATAAGTCATACTGCTTACCAGCATGTCATACTTTGGTTCGGCGGTATTGTTGGATGAAGCGGCCCGGACCGACATTACGCTTACGCTTACGCGAGACTGGTTCTACCGACGTGCTTTGCACACAGGTGGCTGGCGGGTGTCAGTTTCTCCAACTTTAGTTGAACCGAGTGTGGCTACGCTCGGTCCTTGCGAAGGTAAAACAACACCAACTTGACAAACTATCATTGTGGTTTATGATGCGTAGGTAAGATTGGTTCTTGCTAAGCTCGTAGCAGCCACGTAAAACTTGCAACAAACAAAGTAGAGGACGTCTAACTTGTTTTTGCAGGGCATGTTGTGATGTGATATGGTCAAGGCATGATGCTAAATTTTATTGTATGAGATGATCATGTTTTGTAACCAAGTTATCGGCAACTGGCAGGAGCCATATGGTTGTCGCTTTATTGTATGCAATGCAATCGCCCTGTAATGCTTTACTTTATCACTAAACGGTAGCGATAGTCGTAGAAGCATAAGATTCGCAAGACGACAACGATGCTACGATGGAGATCAAGGTGCCGCGCCGGTGACGATGGTGATCATGACGATGCTTCGGAGATGGAGATCACAAGCACAAGATGATGATGGCCATATCATATCACTTATATTGATTGCATGTGATGTTTATATTTTATGCATCTTATCTTGCTTTGATTGATGGTAGCATTATAAGATGATCTCTCACTAAATTTCAAGATAAAAGTGTTCTCCCTGAGTATGCACCGTTGCCAAAGTTCGTCGTGCCCAGACACCACGTGATGATCGGGTGTGATAAGCTCTACGTCCATCTACAACGGGTGCAAGCTAGTTTTGCACACACAGAATACTCAGGTTAAACTTGGCGAGCCTAGCATATGCAGATATGGCCTCGGAACACTGAGACCAAAAGGTCGAGCGTGAATCATATAGTAGATATGATCAACATAGTGATGTTCACCATTGAAAACTACTCCATTTCACGTGATGATCGGTTATGGTTTAGTTGATTTGGATCACGTGATCACTTAGAAGATTAGAGGGATGTCTTTCTAAGTGGGAGTTCTTACGTAATATGATTAATTGAACTTAAATTTATCATGAACTTAGTACCTGATAGTATCTTGCTTGTTTATGTTTGATTGTAGATAGATGGCCCGTGCTGTTGTTCCGTTGAATTTTAATGCGTTCCTTGAGAAAGCAAAGTTGAAAGATGATGGTAGCAATTATACGGACTGGGTCCGTAACTTGAGGATTATCCTCATTGCTGCACAGAAAAATTACGTCCTGGAAGCACCGCTGGGTGCCATGCCTGCTACTAATGCAACTGACGACGTTAAGAACGTCTGGCAGAGCAAAGCTGATGACTACTCGATAGTTCAATGTGCCATACTTTACGGCTTAGAACCGGGTCTTCAACGACGTTTTGAACGTCATGGAGCATATGAGATGTTCCAGGAGTTGAAGCTAATATGTCAAGCAAATGCCCGGATTGAGAGATATGAAGTCTCCAATAAGTTCTATAGCTGCAAGATGGAGGAGAACAGTTCTGTCAGTGAGCATATACTCAAAATGTCTGGGTATAATAATCACTTGATTTAACTGGGAGTTAATCTTCCAGATGATTGCGTCATTGACAGAATTCTCCAACCACTTCCACCTAGCTACAAGAGCTTCGTGATGAACTATAATATGCAAGGGATGGATAAGACAATTCCCGACCTCTTCGTAATGCTAAAAGCTGCGGAGGTAGAAATCAAGAAGGAGAATCAAGTGTTGATGGTCAACAAGACCACTAGTTTCAAGAAAAAGGGCAAGGGGAAGAAGAAGGGGAACTTCAAGAAGAACAACAAGCAAGTTGCTGCTCAGGAGAAGAAACCCAAGTCTGGACCTAAGCCTGAAACTGAGTGCTTCTACTGC
Source organism: Triticum monococcum (assembly GCA_034509565.1). Taxonomy (NCBI): domain Eukaryota; kingdom Viridiplantae; phylum Streptophyta; class Magnoliopsida; order Poales; family Poaceae; genus Triticum; species Triticum monococcum. The sequence continues at coordinate 37,825,976 of CM067842.1, forward strand.
AAGCAGACTGGTCACTAGAAGCGGAACTGCCCCAAGTATTTGGCGGATAAGAAGGATGGCAAGGTGAACAAAGGTATATGTGATATACATGTTATTGATGTGTACCTTACTAGAGCTCGCAGTAGCACCTGGGTATTTGATACTGGTTCTGTTGCTAATATTTGCAACTCGAAACAGGGACTACGGATTAAGCGAACACTGGCGAAGGACGAGGTGACGATGCACGTGGGAAATGGTTCCAAAGTCGATGTGATCGCGGTCGGCACGCTACCTCTACATCTACCATCAGGATTAGTATTAGACCTAAATAATTGTTATTTGGTGCTAGCGTTAAGCATGAAAATTATATCTGGATCTTGTTTGATGCGAGACGGTTAGTCATTTAAATCAGAGAATAATGGTTGTTCTATTTATATGAGTAATATCTTTTATGGTCATGCACCCTTGAAGAGTGGTCTATTTTTGATGAATCTCGATAGTTGTGATACACATATTCATAATGTTGAAGCCAAAAGATGCAGAGTTGATAATGATAGTGCAACTTATTTATGGCACTGCCGTTTAGGTCATATCGGTGTAAAGTGCATGAAGAAACTCCATACTGATGGACTTTTGGAACCACTTGATTATGAATCACTTGGTACTTGCAAACCGTGCCTCATGGGCAAGATGACTAAAACGCCGTTCTCCGATACTATGGAGAGAGCAACAGATTTGTTGGAAATCATACATACAGATGTATGTGGTTCAATGAATGTTGAAGCTCGTGGCGGATATCGTTATTTTCTCACCTTCACAGATGATTTGAGCAGATATGGGTATATCTACTTAATGAAACATAAGTCTGAAACATTTGAAAAGTTCAAAGAATTCCAGAGTGAAGTTGAAAATCATCGTAACAAGAAAATAAAGTTTCTATGATCTGATCGTGGAGGATAATATTTGAGTTACGAGTTTGGTTTACATTTGAAACAATGCGGAATAGTTTCGCAACTCACGCCACCCGGAACACCACAGCGTAATGGTGTGTCCGAACGTCGTAATCGTACTTTACTTGATATGGTGCGATCTATGATGTCTCTTACAGATTTACCGCTATTGTTTTGGGGTTATGCTTTAGAGACGGCCGCATTCACGTTAAATAGGGCACCATCAAAATCCATTGAGACGACGCCTTATGAACTATGGTTTGGCAAGAAACCAAAGTTGTCATTTCTGAAAGTTTGGGGCTGCGATGCTTATGTGAAAAAGCTTTAACCTGATAAGCTCGAAGCCAAATCGGAGAAATGTGTCTTCATAGGATACCCGAAGGAGACTGTTGGCTACACCTTCTATCACAGATCCGAAGGCAAGACATTTGTTGCTAAGAATGGATCCTTTCTAGAGAAGGAGTTTCTCTCAAAAGAAGTGAGTGGGAGGAAAGTAGAACTTGATGAGGTAATTGTACCTGCTCCCCTATTGGAAAGTAGTACATTACAGAAACCGGTTTCTGTGACACCTACACCATTAGTGAGGAAGCTAATGATGATGATCATGAAACTTCAGAACAAGTTACTACTGAACCTCGTAGATCAACCAGAGTAAGATCCGCACCAGAGTGGTACGGTAATCCTGTTCTGGAAGTCATGCTACTAGATCATGATGAACCTACGAACTATGAAGAAGCAATGGTGAGCCCAGATTCCGCAAAATGGCTTGAAGCCATGAAATCTGAGCTGGGATCCATGTATGAGAACAAAGTGTGGATTTTGGTTGACTTGCCCAATGATCGGCAAGCAATTGAAAGTAAATGGATCTTCAAGAAGAAGACTGACGCTGACGGTAATGTTACTGTCTACAAAGCTCGACTTGTCGCAAAAGGTTTTCGACAACTTCAATGGATTGACTACGATGAGACCTTCTCACCCGTAGCGATGCTTAAGTCTGTCCGAATCATGTTAGCAATTGCCGCATTTTATGATTATGAAATTTGGCAGATGGATGTCAAAACTGCATTCCTGAATGGATTTCTGGAAGAAGAGTTGTATATGATGCAGCCGGAAGATTTTGTCGATCCAAAGGGAGCTAACAGAGTGTGGAAGCTCCAGCGATCCATTTATGGACTGGTGCAAGCATCTCGGAGTTGGATTAAATGCTTTGATAGTGTGATCAAAGCATTTGGTTTTGTACAGACTTTTGGAGAAGCCTGTATTTACAAGAAAGTGAGTGGGAGCTCTGTAGCCTTTCTGATATTATATGTGGATGACATATTGCTAATCGGAAATGATATAGAATTTCTGGATCGCATAAAGGGATACTTGAATAAGAGTTTTTCAATGAGAGACCTCGGTGAAGCTGCTTACATATTGGGCATTAAGATCTATAGAGATAGATCAAGACGCTTAATTGGACTTTCACAAAGCACATACCTTGACAAAGTTTTGAAGAAGTTCAAAATGGATCAAGCAAAGAAAGGATTCTTGCCTGTGTTACAAGGTGTGAAGTTGAGTAAGACTCAATGCCTGACCACTGCAGAAGATAGAGAGAAAATGAAAGATGTTCCCTATGCTTCAGCCATAGGCTCTATCATGTATGTAATGTTGTGTACCAGACCTGATGTGTGCCTTGCTATAAGTCTTGCAGGGAGGTACCAAAGTAATCCAGGAGTGGATCACTGGACAGCGGTCAAGAACATCCTGAAATACCTAAAAAGGACTAAGGATATGTTTCTCGTATATGGAGGTGACAAAGAGCTCATCGTAAATGGTTACGTTGATGCAAGCTTTGACACCGATCCGGACGATTCTAAATCGCAAACTGGATACGTATTTACATTAAACGATGGAGCTGTCAGTTGGTGCAGTTCTAAACAAAGCGTCATGGCGGGATCTACATGTGAAGCGGAGTACATAGCTGCTTCGGAAGCAGCAAACGAAGGAGTCTTGATGAAGGAGTTCATATCCGATCTAGGTGTCATACCTAGTGCATCGGGTCCAATGAAAATCTTCTGTGACAATACTGGTGCAATTGCCTTGGCAAAGGAATCCAGATTTCACAAGAGAACCAAGCACATCAAGAGACGCTTCAATTCCATCTGGGATCTAGTCCAGGTGGGATACATAGAGATTTGCAAGATACATACGGATCTGAATGTACCAGACCCATTGACTAAGTCTCTTCCACGAGCAAAACATGATCAGCACTAAGGCTCCATGGGTGTTAGAATCATTACTGTGTAATCTAGATTATTGACTCTAGAGCAAGTGGGAGACTGAAGGAAATATGCCCTAGAGGCAATAATAAAGTTATTATTTATTTCCTTATATCATGATAAATGTTTATTATTCATGCTAGAATTGTATTAACCGGAAACGTAATACTTCTGTGAATACATAGGCAAACAAAGTGTCACTAGTATGCCTCTACTTGACTAGCTCATTAATCGAAGATGGTTATGTCTCCTAACCATAGACATGAGTTGCCATTTGATTAATGGGATCACATCATTAGGAGAATGATGTGATTGACATGACCCATTCCATTAGCTTAGAATCCGATCGTTTAGTATGTTGCTATTACTTTCTTCATGACTTATACATGTTCCTATGACTATGAGATTATGCAACTCCCGTTTACCGGAGGAACACTTTGTGTGCTACCAAACGTCACAACGTAACCGGGTGATTATAAAGGTGCTCTACAGGTGTCTCCAAAGGTACATGTTGGGTTGGCGTATTTCGAGATTAGGATTTGTCGCTCCGATTGTCGGAGAGGTATCTCTGGGCCCTCTCGATAACGCACATCACTTAAGCCTTGCAAGCAATGCAACTAATAAGTGAGTTGCAAGATGATGTATTACGGAACGAGTAAAGAGACTTGCCAGTAACGAGATTGAACTAGGTATTGAGATACCGACGATCGAATCTCGGGCAAGTAACTGTTGGAAATATGCCCTAGAGGCAATAATAAAAGCATTATTATTATATTTCCTTGTTCATAGTAATTGTCTTTATTCATGCTATAATTGTGTTATCCGGAAATCGTAATACATGTGTGAATAACAGACACCAACATGTCCCTAGTAAGCCTCTAGTTGACTAGCTCGTTAATCAACAGATAGTCATGGTTTCCTAGCTATGGACATAAGATGTCATTGATAACGAGATCACATCATTAGGAGAATGATGTGATGAACAAGGCCCAATCCTAAACATAGCATAAAGATCGTATAGTTCGTTTGCTAGAGTTTTGCAATGTCAAGTGTCTTTTCCTTAGACCATGAGATCGTGTAACTCCCGGATACCGTAGGAGTGCTTTGGGTGTACCAAACGTCACAACGTACCTGGGTGACTATAAAGGTATACTACGGGTATCTCCGAAAGTGTCTGTTGGGTTGACACGGATCAAGACTCGGATTTGTCACTCCGTATGACGGAGAGGTATCACTGGGCCCACTCGGTAATGCATCATCATAATGAGCTCAAAGTGACCAAGTGTCTGGTAACGGGATCATGCATTACGGTACGAGTAAAGTGACTTGCCGGTAACGAGATTGAACGAGGTATTGGGATACCGACGATCGAATCTCGGGCAAGTAATATATCGATTGACAAAGGGAATTGTATACGGGGTTGATTGAATCCTCGACATCGTGGTTCATCCGATGAGATCATCGTGGAGCATGTGGGAGCCAACATGGGTATCCAGATCCCGCTATTGGTTATTGACCGGAGAGTCGTCTCGGTCATGTCTGCTTGTCTCCCGAACCCGTAGGGTCTACACACTTAAGGTTCGGTGACGCTAGGGTTGTGAAGATAAGTATATGCAGTGACCCGAATGTTGTTCGGGGTCCCGGATGAGATCCAGGGCGTCACGAGGAGTTCCGGAATGGTCCGGAGGTAAAGAATTATATATAGGATGTGCAGTTTCGGCCATCGGGACAAGTTTCGGGGTACCCGGTATTGTACCGGGACCACCGGAAGGGTCCCGGGGGTCCACCGGGTGGGGCCGCCTATCCCGGAGGGCCCCATGGGCTGAAATAGGAGGGAACCCAGCCCATAGTGGGCTGGGGCGCCAGCCCCTAGGGGGCCCATGCGGCTAGGGCTAAGGGGAAACCCTAGAGGGGGCGCCCCCCTTGCCTTGGGGAGCAAGCCCCACCCTAGGCCGCCGCGCCCCCTAGTAGATTCCATCTACTAGGGCCGGCGCCCCCCCATGGCACCCCTATATATAGTGGGGGAGAGGAGGGACTTGATACACCAGCCCCTGGCGCCTCCCTCTCTCCCCGTTACGTCTCTCTTCCTCGTAGTATAGGCGAAGCCCTGCTACTGCGACGCCCTGCATCCACCACCATGCCGTCGTGCTGCTGGATCTTCGTCAACCTCTCCTTCCCCCTTGCAAGATCAAGAAGGAGGAGACGTCTCCCATCCCGTACGTGTGTTGAACGCGGAGGTGCCGTCCGTTCGGCGCTGGTCATCGGTGATTTGGATCACGTTGTGTACGACTACATCATCCCCGTTCGTTGAACGCTTCCGCACGTGATCTACAAAGGTATGTAGATGCATCTCGTGACTCGTTGCTAGATGAACTCCTAGATGATCTTGGTGAAACGAGTAGGAAATTTTTTTGTTTTCTGCAACGTTCTCCAACAGTGGCATCATGAGCTAGGTCTATGCGTAGTTCTTCTTGCGCGAGTAGAACACAATTTGTTGTGGGCGTGGATTTGTCAACTTTCTTGCCGCTACTAGTCTTTTCTTGCTTCAACGGTATTGTGGGATGAAGCGGCCCGGACCAACCTTACACGTACGCTTACGTGAGACCGGTTCCACCGACTAACATGCACTAGTTGCATAAGGTGGCTGGCGGGTGTCTGTCTCTCCTACTCTAGTTGGAGCGGATTCGATGAACAGGGTCCTTATGAAGGGTAAATAGAAGTTGACAAATCACGTTGTGGTTTTCACGTAGGTAAGAAAACGTTCTTGCTAGAACCCTAATTCAGCCACGTAAAAACTTGCAACAACAATTAGAGGACGTCTAACTTGTTTTTGCAGCAAGTGGTTTGTGATATGATATGGCCAAAGTTGTGATGAATGATGAATGATCTATATGTGATGTATGAGATGTTCATGCTATTGTAATAGGAATCACGACTTGCATGTCGATGAGTATGACAACCGGCAGGAGCCATAGGAGTTGTCTTTATTCTTTTATATGACCTGCGTGTCATTGAGAAACGCCATGTAAATTACTTTGCTTCATTGCTAAACGCGTTAGCCATAGTAGTAGAAGTAATAATTGGCGAGCAACTTCATGGAGACACGATGATGGAGATCATGATGATGGAGATCATGGTGTCAAGCCGGTGACAAGACGATCATGGAGCCCCAAGATGGAGATCAAAGGAGCTATGTGATAATGGCCATATCATGTCACGTTTATTATTTGATTGCATGTGATGTTTATCATGTTTTGCATCTTGTTTACTTAGAACGGTGGTAGTAAATAAGATGATCCCTCATAACAATTTCAAGAAGTGTTCTCCCCTAACTGTGCACCGTTGCTAAAGTTCGTCGTTTCGAAGCACCACGTGATGATCGGGTGTGATAGATTCTTACGTTCACATACAACGGGTGTAAGACAGTTTTACACATGCAAAACACTTAGGGTTAACTTGACGAGCCTAGCATGTGCATAGACATGGCCTCGGAACACAGAAGACCGAAAGGTCGAGCATGAGTCGTATAGAAGATGCGATCAACATGAAGATGTTCACCGACGTTGACTAGTCCGTCTCACGTGATGATCGGACACGGCCTAGTTAACTAGGATCATGTAATACTTAGATGACTAGAGGGATGTCTAATCTAAGTGGGAGTTCATTATAATTTGATTGGATGAACTTTATTATCATGAACATTAGTCTAAAATATTTTACAATATGTCTTGTAGATCAAATGGCCCACGTAGTCCTCAACTTCAACGCGTTCCTAGAGAAAACCAAGCTGAAAGACGATGGCAGCAACTATACGGACTGGGTCAGGAACCTGAGGATCATCCTCATAGCTGCCAAGAAAGATTATGTCCTACAAGCACCGCTGGGTGACGCACCTGTCCTCCCTGCTGAACAAGACGTTATGAACGCTTGGCAGGCACGTACCGATGACTACTCCCTCGTTCAGTGCGGCATGCTTTACAGTTTAGAACCGGGGCTCCAAAAGCGTTTTGAGAGACATGGAGCATATGAGATGTTCGAAGAGCTGAAAATGGTTTTCCAAGCTCATGCCCGGGTCGAGAGATATGAGGTCTCCGACAAGTTCTTCAGCTGTAAGATGGAGGAAAACAGTTCTGTCAGTGAGCACATACTCACGATGTCTGGATTACATAACCGCTTGACTCAGCTGGGAGTTAATCTCCCGGATGATGCGGTCATTGACAGAATCCTCCAGTCGCTTCCACCGAGCTACAAGAGCTTTGTGATGAACTTCAATATGCAGGGGATGGAAAAGACCATTCCTGAAGTATTTGCTATGCTGAAATCAGCAGAGGTAGAAGTTAAGAAGGAACATCAAGTGTTGATGGTCAATAAAACCACTAAGTTCAAGAAGGGCAAGGGTAAGAAAGCCTTCAAGAAGGATGGCAAGGAGGTTGCCGCGCCCGGCAAGCAAGCTGCCGGGAAGAAGCCAAAGAATGGACCCAAGCCCGAGACTGAGTGTTTTTATTGCAAGGGAAGCGGTCACTGGAAGCGGAATTGCCCCAAGTACTTAGCAGACAAGAAAGCCGGCAAAACAAAAGGTATATGTGATATACATGTAATTGATGTGTACCTTACCAGTAATCGTAGTAGCTCTTGGGTATTTGATACCGGTGCAGTTGCTCACATTTGTAACTCACAGCAGGAACTACGGAATAGGCGAAGACTGGCAAAGGACGAGGTGGCGATGCGCGTCGGGAATGGTTCCAAAGTCGATGTGATCGCCGTCGGCACGCTGCCTCTTCATTTACCTATGGGATTAGTTTTAAACCTCAATAATTGTTATTTAGTACCAGCTTTGAGCATGAACATTGTATCGGGATCTCGTTTAATTCGAGATGGCTACTCATTTAAATCCGAGAATAATGGTTGTTCTATTTATATGAGAGATATGTTTTATGGTCATGCTCCTATGGTGAATGGTTTATTCTTTATGAATCTCGAACGTAATGCTACACATGTTCATAGTGTGAGTACCAAAAGATGTAAGGTTGATAATGATAGTCCCACATACTTGTGGCACTGCCGCCTTGGTCACATAGGTGTCAAACGCATGAAGAAGCTCCATGCAGATGGACTTTTAGAGTCTCTTGATTATGAATCATTGGACACGTGCGAACCATGCCTTATGGGTAAAATGACCAAGACTCCGTTCTCAGGAACAATGGAGCGAGCAACCAACTTATTGGAAATCATACATACTGATGTGTGCGGTCCAATGAGTGTTGAGGCTCGCGGCGGCTATCGTTATGTTCTCACTCTCACTGATGATTTGAGTAGATATGGATATATTTACTTAATGAAACACAAGTCTGAAACCTTTGAAAAGTTCAAGGAATTTCAGAGTGAGGTTGAGAATCAACGTGACAGGAAAATCAAGTTTCTACGATCAGATCGTGGAGGAGAATACTTGAGTCACGAATTTGGCACACACTTAAGAAAATGTGGAATAGTTTCACAGCTCACGCCGCCTGGAACACCTCAGCGTAACGGTGTGTCCGAACGTCGTAATCGCACTCTATTAGATATGGTGCGGTCTATGATGTCTCTTGCCGATTTACCACTATCTTTTTGGGGCTATGCTTTAGAGACTGCTGCATTCACTTTAAATAGGGCTCCGTCAAAATCCGTTGAGACGACACCGTTTGAATTATGGTTTGGAAAGAGACCTAAGTTGTCGTTTCTGAAAGTTTGGGGATGCGATGCTTATGTCAAGAAACTTCAACCTGAAAAGCTCGAACCCAAGTCGGAAAAATGCGTCTTCATAGGATACCCAAAAGAAACTATTGGGTACACCTTCTACCTCAGATCCGAAGGCAAGATCTTTGTTGCCAAGAATGGATCCTTTCTAGAGAAAGAGTTTCTCTCGAAAGAAGTAAGTGGGAGGAAAATAGAACTTGATGAAGTATTACCTCTTGAACCGGAAAATGGCGCAACTCAAGAAAATGTTCCTGAGGTGCCTACACCGACTGGAGAGGAAGTTAATGATGATGATCATGAAACTTCTGATTAAGTTACTACTGAAATTCGAAGGTCCACAAGGACACGTTCCGCACCAGAGTGGTACGGCAACCCTGTCTTCGAAATCATGTTGTTAGACAACGGTGAACCTTCGAACTATGAAGAAGCAATGGCGGGCCCGGATTCCGACAAATGGCTAGAAGCCATGAAATCCGAGATAGGATCCATGTATGAAAACGAAGTATGGACTTTGACTGACTTGCCCATTGAACGGTGAGCCATAGAGAATAAATGGATCTTTAAGAAGAAGACATACGTGGATGGTAATGTGACCATCTATAAAGCTCGGCTTGTCGCTAAAGGTTATCGACAAGTTCAAGGGGTTGACTACGATGAGACTTTCTCACCGGTAGCGAAGCTGAAGTCCGTCCGAATCATGTTAGCAATTGCCGCATTTTACGATTATGAAATATGGCAAATGGACGTCAAAACGGCATTCCTTAATGGTTTCCTTAAGGAAGAATTGTATATGATGCAGCCGGAAGGTTTTGTCGATCCTAAGAATGCTGACAAAGTGTGCAAGCTCCAACGCTCGATTTATGGGCTGGTGCAAGCATCTCGGAGTTGGAACATTCGCTTTGATGAGATGATCAAAGCGTTTGGGTTTACGCAGACTTATGGAGAAGCCTGTGTTTACAAGAAAGTGAGTGGGAGCTCTGTAGCATTTCTCATATTATATGTAGATGACATACTTTTGATGGGAAATGATATAGAACTTTTGGACAGCATCAAGGCCTACTTGAATAAGAGTTTTTCAATGAAGGACCTTGGAGAAGCTGCTTATATATTAGGCATTAAGATCTATAGAGATAGATCGAGACGCCTCATAGGTCTTTCACAAAGCACATACCTTGATAAGATATTGAAGAAGTTCAATATGGATCAATCTAAGAAGGGGTTCTTGCCTGTGTTACAAGGTACGAAATTGAGCTCGGCTCAAAGTCCGACCACGGCAGAAGAAATAGAAGAGATGAGTGTCATCCCCTATGCCTCAGCCATAGGTTCTATTATATATGCCATGTTGTGTACCAGACCTGATGTAAACCTTGTCGTAAGTTTGGTAGGAAGGTACCAAAGTAATCCCGGCAAGGAACACTGGACAGCGGTCAAGAATATCCTGAAGTACCTGAAAAGGACTAAGGAGATGTTTCTCGTTTATGGAGGTGACGAAGAGCTCGTCGTAAAAGGTTACGTCGACGCTAGCTTCGACACAGATCTGGATGACTCAAAGTCCCAAACCGGATACGTGTATATTTTGAATGGTGGGGCAGTAAGCTGGTGCAGTTGCAAGCAGAGCATCGTGGCGGGATCTACATGTGAAGCGGAGTACATGGCAGCCTCGGAGGCAGCACATGAAGCAATCTGGGTGAAGGAGTTCATCACCGACCTCGGAGTCATACCCAATGCGTCGGGGCCGATCAAGCTCTTCTGTGACAACACTGGAGCTATTGCACTTGCCAAGGAGCCCAGGTTTCACAAGAAGACAAGGCATATCAAGCGCCGCTTCAACTCCATTCGTGAAAATGTTCAGGATGGAGACATAGATATTTGTAAAGTACATACGGACCTGAATGTAGCAGATCTGTTGACTAAACCTCTCCCTAGGGCAAAACATGATCAACACCAGAATTCCATGGGTGTTCGATTCATCACAATGTAACTAGATTATTGACTCTAGTGCAAGTGGGAGACTGTTGGAAATATGCCCTAGAGGCAATAATAAAAGCATTATTATTATATTTCCTTGTTCATAGTAATTGTCTTTATTCATGCTATAATTGTGTTATCCGGAAATCGTAATACATGTGTGAATAACAGACACCAACATGTCCCTAGCAAGCCTCTAGTTGACTAGCTCGTTAATCAACAGATAGTCATGGTTTCCTGGCTATGGACATAAGATGTCATTGATAACGAGATCACATCATTAGGAGAATGATGTGATGGACAAGACCCAATCCTAAACATAGCATAAAGATCGTATAGTTCGTTTGCTAGAGTTTTGCAATGTCAAGTGTCTTTTCCTTAGACCATGAGATCGTGTAACTCCCGGATACCGTAGGAGTGCTTTGGGTGTACCAAACGTCACAACGTAACTGGGTGACTATAAAGGTATACTACGGGTATCTCCGAAAGTGTCTGTTGGGTTGACACGGATCAAGACTGGGATTTGTCACTCCGTATGATGGAGAGGTATCACTGGGCCCACTCGGTAATGCATCATCATTATGAGCTCAAAGGTGACTAAGTGTTTGGTCACGGGATCATGCATTACGGTACGAGTAAAGTGACTTGCCGGTAACGAGATTGAACGAGGTATTGGGATACCGACGATCGAATCTCGGGCAAGTAATATATCGATTGACAAAGGGAATTGTATACGGGGTTGATTGAATCCTCGACATCGTGGTTCATCCGATGAGATCATTGTGGAGCATGTGGGAGCCAACATGGGTATCCAGATCCCGCTGTTGGTTATTGACCAGAGAGTCGTCTCGGTCATGTCTGCTTGTCTCCCGAACCCGTAGGGTCTACACACTTAAGGTTCGGTGACGCTAGGGTTGTGAAGATAAGTATATGCAGTGACCCGAATGTTGTTCGGGGTCCCGGATGAGATCCAGGACGTCACGAGGAGTTCCGGAATGGTCCGGAGGTAAAGAATTATATATAGGATGTGCAGTTTCGGCCATCGGGACAAGTTTCGGGGTACCCGGTATTGTACCGGGACCACCGGAAGGGTCCCGGGGGTCCACCGGGTGGGGCCGCCTATCCCGGAGGGCCCCATGGGCTGAAATAGGAGGGAACCCAGCCCATAGTGGGCTGGGGCGCCAGCCCCTAGGGGGCCCATGCGGCTAGGGCTAAGGGGAAACCCTAGAGGGGGCGCCCCCCTTGCCTTGGGGAGCAAGCCCCACCCTAGGCCGCCGCCCCCCTAGTAGATTCCATCTACTAGGGCCGGCGCCCCCCCATGGCACCCCTATATATAGTGGGGGAGAGGAGGGGCTTGATACACCAGCCCCTGGCGCCTCCCTCTCTCCCCGTTACGTCTCTCTTCCTCGTAGTGTAGGCGAAGCCCTGCTACTGCGACACCCTGCATCCACCACCACGCCGTCATGCTGCTGGATCTTCGTCAACCTCTCCTTCCCCCTTGCAAGATCAAGAAGGAGGAGACGTCTCCCATCCCGTACGTGTGTTGAACGCGGAGGTGCCGTCCGTTCGGCGCTGGTCATCGGTGATTTGGATCACGTTGTGTACGACTACATCATCCCCGTTCGTTGAACGCTTCCGCACGTGATCTACAAAGGTATGTAGATGCATCTCGTGACGCATTGCTAGATGAACTCCTAGATGATCTTGGTGAAACGAGTAGGAAAATTTTTTGTTTTCTGCAACGTTCTCCAACAGTAACATACCGATGACAAAGGGAACAACGTATGTTGTTATGCGGTCTGACCGATAAAGATCTTCGTAGAATATGTAGGAGCCAATATGAGCATCCAGGTTCCGCTATTGGTTATTGATCGGAGACGTGTCTCGGTCATGTCTACATTGTTCTCGAACCCGTAGGGTCCGCACGCTTAACGTTACGATGGCAGTTTCATTATGAGTTTATATATTTTGATGTACCGAAGGTTGTTCGGTGTCCCGGATGTGATCACGGACTTGACGAGGAGTCTCGAAATGGTCGAGACATAAAGATCGATATATTGGACGACTATATTTGGACATCGGGAAGGTTCCGGGTGAGATTGGGACAATACCGGATCACCGGGAGGTTATCGGAACCCCTCGGGAGGTATATGGGCCTTATTGGGCCTTAGTGGAAAGGAGGGGAAAGGAGTAAGGGAGGGGGCGCGCCCCCCCAAGCCCAATCCGAATTGGGAAGGGGGCCGGCCCCCCTTTCCTTCCTCTTCCTTCCCTCTCCTACTCCTAATAGGAAAAAGGGGAGTCCTATTCCGGTGGGAGTTGGACTCCCCCCCTTGGGCGCGCCACCCTCCTTGGCTCGCCCCCTCCTCCACTCCTTTATATGCCGGGGCAGGGGGGCACCCCAAAGACACAACAATTGATCATTGATCTCTTAGCCGTGTGCGGTGCCCCCCTCCACCATAATCCTCGATAATATTGTAGCGGTGCTTAGGCGAAGCCCTGCGACGGTAGAACATCAAGATCATCACCACGCCGTCGTGCTAACGGAACTCATCCCCGACACTTTGCTGGATCGGAGTCTGGGGATCGTCATCGAGCTGAACGTGTGCAAAAACTCGGAGGTGCCATAGTTTCGGTGCTTGATCGGTCGGGCCGTGAAGACGTACGACTACATCAACCGCGTTGTTATAACGCTTCCTGTCGGTGTCAAAACTGGTGGATCTCGAGTAGGGGGTCCCGAACTGTGCGTCTAGGCCGGATGGTAACAGGAGGCAAGGGACACGAAGTTTTACCCAGGTTCGGGCCCTCTCGATGGAGGTAAAACCCTACGTCCTGCTTGATTAATATTGATGATATGGGTAGTACAAGAGTAGATCTATCACGAGATCGGAGAGGCTAAACCCTAGAAGATAGCCTATGGTATGCTTGTATGTTGTCTATGTTGTCCTACGGACTAAAACCCTCCGGTTTATGTAGACACCGGATGGGGTTAGGGTTACATAGAGTCGGTTACAATGGTAGGAGATCTACATATCCATATCGCCAAGCTTGCCTTCCAAGCCAAGGAAAGTCCCTTCCGGACACGGGACAGAGTCTTCAATCTTGTATCTTCATAGTCCAATAGTCCGGCCAAAGGATATAGTCCAGCTGTCCGGACACCCCCTAATCCAGGACTCCCTCAGTAGCCCCCGAACCAGGCTTCAATGACGATGAGTCTGGCGCGTAGATTGTCTTCGGCATTGCAAGGCGGGTTCTCCTCCAAATTCCGTGTACCTGTTTGAATAAAGTACGGTTTCTTGTAGATGTTGCGCTGCTCGGCTTCTATGCCCAATAATGGCCGCTTCCCCCGTGTCAAACGAATATGAAAAGTCTGAGTGTTTTTACATTCACACCCCTAGCCGCGTAAATGAGCTGCCCTATTTAAGGGGACGCGGATTTAGATCCAATCCACACCTTCTCCCCTCCGCGAGTGTTCATCAGAGCGCATCCGACAAAGGTCCATTCCACCATGGCCAGCCGTCGCAACTCCTCCTCTCGCCCTTCCAGCCCTAAGCCTAGATATTGGGAGAGATGTTCCATCCCGCATAGTGAGCTAGTGAGACACTCCAGACCAAGGCATTTCTCCCCCCGGCCTATATGGTCCCGGTTCGAGCTGGTCTTGCCGTCTAAAACGGCGGAGAGCAAGCAGAGAATGCCCATAATCCCTCCAAAGGAGAGCGGGTGTGCCTCGTCCCTTACTTAATAAGGGGGCTCGGATTTCCAATCCATCCATTTCTCTGGGGGTTGCTAGAGTTCTACGGCCTCCAGCTACATAATCTCACGTCTGCCTCAGTACTGCATATCGCGGGCTTTGTAGCCCTCTGCGAGCTGTTCTTGGCTGTCGAAGCTCATTTCGGACTGTGGAAGGAGCTATTTTGCCTCGTGCCCCGTTCCAAGAAGGGGTCAATGTATCAAGTGGGCGGAGCTGAAGTATGGCGCATCGCCGGGACCGGATATCTGTCGGGAACCCCAAAGAAGGCGTCTGAAGACTGGCCCTCGGAGTGGTTTTATATAGAAGACGTCCCACTGCCGGATCCTGTCCGGATCGGCCTTCCTGAATTCAACAGTGCTCCCTTAAAGAAGCGCCTAAGCTGGCGCCCATGAAGCCCTCAGAGGGGAGGTGACAGGGACATCATTTACCTAATGGGCCGAATAAGATTGTTAGCCCATTCCGGACTAACCATGATCGGGGTTATGGCCGAATGCATTATGCGGGGGGTGCAGCCGCTTCAGTATAGAAGCCACCCCATGTGGGACTTCAACGGGGAGGACAACGCCACCCGCTACGGCCGTAAGGGGCCAGCTTCAGCTGCCGCTCTACTAAAGATCTTGTCCACTTTGTATAAGGGAGAAGAGGAGGAATTTCTCCGCGTCAACCTTTAGGGCGGATTCTCCATGCACAATCCCCCAAGCTAGGTAAGCGGCCGTATTTACTTGTCCATCTGTTTTGTATTCCCATTGTTAAATATTTAGTCTGACGACTTCAACGCAGGAACTGCGCCGGGCTGTTAAGGAAATAAGCAGCCCTCCTCCACAACCCGAGGACCCAGGACGGTCCCTCGACCCGGCCTCCCATGAGGATCCGGACATATCTGTGGAGCTGATTTATGGAGTGTTCCATCAATTGAGCGAGGGCAACGCCTTGGTGGCCATTATGGCCGATTACCCAGGGCTAATCCTGACCCCCCAGGTACCTGAGATCGAAGTCCTAGTACCCCGAATAGGTATCTGCCCACTCATGTTTAGTTTCCTGATTGCAACCGAACTTTGCAGGGGAGGTATTTAAGGCGGAAGGCCGAACCTGCGGCGACAAGCCAACGAGGGGCTGTAGGGCCCCGCGGGCAGAAAAGAAGTGCAGTCCGGACCGAGGCGTCAGCGCAATGGTATGGCGCGCCCCCTTATCCCAGGTGTTATACCTTCGAGGCATATTGACACTCGCGCTTCTTTTCAGGACAAAGAGACCTCGCCGGACTACATCCGGAGAGGCTGCCAATCGTGCCTCCACCAGCCAGGCTCCAAAGCCTGGTCAGGAGGCGGAGGCGAACGCAAGGCGTGCGCCAGATGCTCCTCCGATGATGGATGTGGATGGGTTGTCTGCCACCAACTCTGAGGTGGAGAGTGCCATGAACCACAGGCGTCGCCGGACAATTCTTCGCGACACTTGTTTCTCCCAAGGGGCGTTAGATGCCTTCAACTCGGGAGATGCGTATCTCCGTGCTGCTCAAAATGGTCTAGCTAGAGCCACGGAGCAGTATGTAAAAGACATACGGGTAAGAAAATTCTGGTAATTATATGTATATACCAGTAGCCCCCGAGACTTGAAACAGTTAGAATAACTGATTTAAGGATCATTTGTAATGCAGGTTCTTACGGAAAAGAATTCCCTACTGTCCAAGGAGCTGGAAGAGTGCAAATCCCAACTTGAGGCCGCACTAGCCGCGGCAGGGGAGCCCAAGGAGACCCCCTCTGGTAATATATACTTCGAAAGATAAGTATTTTGCGAAGCACGGCTTTGGTGCGAATCTGACAAATGAAACTGCAGATGGCGCCGGATTGAATCCGGAAAGGCAACACCTCCTACGCCAGCTAAAGGCTGGTGAGAGGGTGCTGATAAAGGTGATGGGGGAGAAGAACGATCTCCAAGATGCCAACACCAAGCTGGGCGTCGAGCTGAAAGATATTCGTGCCCAGCTGTCAGACTCCGTGAAGGAGAATCAGTGACTTCGGCGCAACATATTTAGTAAGTGCTTAAATGAACCTTTGAAAGGAAGTTCGGCGGGGAAGTCGACTAAAAGAGCAATGTATGTAGGTGTGCTAACAGGTCGTCCTGCAGAGGAGATGCCCGGTTCTACGGGTGACCTTCTTCCCGAGCTCTCGCAACTGCTCGATCGAGTTCGGCAGGCGATGCAAGGCGTCGCCCAGGCCCTGTGGCCATCCGTCTCCATGCCCGAAGGTCTTGGAGAGCTTGCGGAGAAGCTAAAGGGAGCACGGCGGCGCTTCCGCTTGTGTAAGATATCAGCCTGCTGTCAAGGCGCTAGGGAGGCCTAGGCCATAGTGAAGACGCGGTACTCAAAGGCTGACCCCAACCATATGGCCGAGGTCGGTCCTATAGGACCCGATGGGAAGGAGATCCCTGTAAGCTTAGTATACGGCCAAGTAGAGTTGGCCGCAAAGTATTCCCAGCAGGACTATAAATTAGACAGCCTGTTAGATGGTATTGAAGAGGAATACAATCAGTCAAAATGACTATGTATTTAATTGACATTTATGATGCCTTCTAGCCGGATTGTAGATCATTTGTCATGGCTGACCCTGTCGCTTCAACCTCGGGACCTGACGGTCCAGAGTGTGTCCGAATTCTCATGCGGTTATATAGGAACCGAGGAATGCATGGAGACTAGGCGTAGGGGTCATTAGTGCGTGAACAAACAAGTGCCCGACTAGTTATGTTATATTACATGGTTAGTAAGAAACATCTTCCAGGAAGAATAGTTCTGTTAGGGGTTCCTTTCCCTGGAAGGCATACCCTAAAGTGCATGTCCATGCTGCGAAAAGAAATGCAGGAAAAACGTCTGGGGGCATATAGATAAATAAAAAAGATCATCTTTAGTTCACCGACCGAATATTCCCTTAAGAACGCTAGCTTTCGGCTTCACCCAGTCTGATGTACACGTCTGGCTGACCTGGCAGTAACAATCGCAGAGGTGCTCCCTTTACCACCTAGCCGAACAATCGGGAACGTAGGGGTAAGCACAGGAGCCAAGCAACCCAGCTTGGCCAAAACTTAAGTCATATCGATGCATATAATGGCGAATAAAAGGTACATGCGGAAGTGTGACACATGTGTTGGGCATGAAGCCCGTATAAATAAGCTTCTGTTTAAAGAAGCCCCCAGGTTTATTGAGTGCGGATAGCGTGTCACTTTATGAGCTTTTAAAGGCTATAAGAGATGGAGAGAGAAGAAGAGGAATGTAAGACAGAAAGTATATAAAAAATTGACAGAGGAAGGAGACGAACATAGAGTCCAGCGCTAGGCATAGAATCTTCGGAGACGGGCTGCGTTCCATGGGTTCGGCTCGAGTCGGTTATCCGATGCATTTCGCAGGCGGTACGCTCCACCAGTCAGAACTTGGTCAATTATGAAGGGGAGTTTGTCCTTTTTCTTGTCTGGCAGGCGTAGAACTAATTCACCAACATTGTAATTTTTGGCCCGTACTTCTCTGCTTTGGTACCGTCGAGCCTGTTGTTGATAGAATGCGGAACGGGCTTTTGCCACATCACGCTCCTCCTCCAATGCGTCCAAACTGTCCTGCCGATCGAGTTTGGCTTCTCTTTCTTCGTACATGCGCACTCGAGGTGAGTCATGAATTATGTCGCAAGGCAAAACTGCCTCTGCGTCGTACACCATAAAGAATGGTGTGTATCCGGTGGTGCGATTCGGCGTGGTCCGCAGCCCCCAGAGTACGGAGTCGAGCTCCTCTACCCAGTGCGTGTTGGATTCCGTGAGGGACCGCACTAATCTGGGTTTAATGCCGCTCATGATAGGACCATTTGCACGTTCGACCTGGCCGTTAGTTTGTGGGTGGTAGACGGAAGCATAATCGAGCTTGATGCCCATGTTTTTGCACCAGAGTTTTACCTCGTCGGCCGTAAAGTTTGTGCCATTATCAGTGATGATGCTGTGGGGGATGCCATAACGGTGCACAACCCCGGATATGAAGTCTATCACGGGTCCGGATTCAGCCGTCTTAACAGGCTTGGCTTCTATCCATTTGGTGAACTTATCCACCATGACCAGTAATTATTTTTGCTTGTGGGTTCCACCTTTAAGGGGTCCAACCATGTCAAGCCCCCAGACCGCGAAGGGGCAAGTGATGGGGATAGTTTGGAGAGCGGTGGGTGGCATATGGCTTTGGTTTGCAAAGAGCTGGCAACCGGTGCAACGTTGGACTAAGTCCTGGGCGTATGCCCGGGCCGTCGGCCAGTAAAAGCCTATGCGGAAAGCCTTGCTCACAAGGGACCGAGCTGCAGCGTGGTGACCACCGAGTCTGGCATGAATTTCAGCCAAGAGGTTCCGCCCTTCCTCTTCGGAGATGCACCTTTGAAGGACTCTGGTAGTGCTTTTCTTATAAAGTTCTCCCTCGTGGACTTTGTAGGCTTTGGATCGCCGCACGATGCAGCGTGCCTCGTTTTGGTCCTCGGGGAGTTCCTGCCTAATAAGGTAGGCGAGGAATGGTTCTATCCACGGGGCGATGACGACCATTATTACGTGGGCTGAAGGTGTTATTTCATTGGCAGAGCCTCCGATTGTGTCAGAATGTTCGGTGTCGGGCAGTGCGGTTGGGTCTGGGCTGTTATTGTTCGGCTCCCCTTCCCATACTATGCATGGCTTGAACAGCCTTTCCAAGAAGATGTTGGGGGGGACTACATCGTGTTTTGCGCCGGTGCGTGCCAGGACATCTGCCGCCTGATTATTTTCCCGGGCTATATGGTGAAATTTGAGCCCCTCGAACCGAGCTGACATTTTTAGGACGGCGTTGCGGTAAGCTGCCATTTTTGGATCCTTGGCATCGAAGTCTCCATTTATTTGGGATATTGCGAGGTTCGAATCCCCGCGCACCTCTAGGCGTTGAATGCCCATGGATACTGCCATCCGGAGACCATGTAAAAGGGCCTCATATTCGGCTGCATTGTTGGAGTCCGTGTACATAATCTGGAGTATGTATTGAACTGTGTCTCCTGTGGGGGACGTCAAAATGACGCCAGCCCCCAGTTCGGCCAACATCTTGGAGCCGTCGAAATGCATGATCCAATTTGAATATGTGCCGTACTCTTTAGGGAGTTCGGCCTCCGTCCATTCTACGACGAAGTCGGCCAAGACTTGCGACTTGATGGCTCGTCGTGGCTTATAAGTTATGTCGAACGTGTTGGGGAACGTAGCAGAAATTCAAAATTTTCCTACGTGTCACCAAGATCTATCTATGGAGAGACCAGCAACGAGGGGAAGGAGAGTGCATCTACATACCCTTGTAGATCGCTAAGCGGAAGCGTTCAAGTGAACGGGGTTGATGGAGTCATACTCGTCGTGATCCAAATCACCGATGACCAAGTGCCGAACGGACGGCACCTCCGCGTTCAACACACGTACAGCCCAGTGACGTCTCCCGCGCCTTGATCCAGCAAGGAGAGAGGGAGAGGTTGAGGAAGACTCCATCCAGCAGCAGCACAATGGCGTGGTGGTGGTGGTGGAGCGTGGCAATCCTGCAGGGCTTCGCCAAGCACCACGGGAGAGGAGAAGGACTTGGGAGAAGGGGAGGGCTGCACCAGAACATTGGTATGGCTGCCCTCCCACCCCCACATATATATAGGGGCAAGGGAGAGGGGGGAGGCGCAGCCTTGGCCCTTCCTCCAAGGAAGGGTGCGGCTAGGAGGAGTCCCTCCTCCCCAAGGCACCTCGGAGGTGCCTTCCCCCTTTAGGACTCTTCCTTTCCTTATCCTTTGGCGCATGGGCCTCTTGGGGCTGGTGCCCTTGGCCCATATAGGCCAAGGCGCACACCCCTACAGCCCATGTGCCCCCCCGGGGCAGGTGGCCCCACCCAATGGACCCCCGGGACCCTTCCGGTGGTCCCGGTACAATACCGGTGACCTCGAAGCTTGTCCGGTGACCAAAACAGGACTTCCCATATATAAATCTTTACCTCCGAACCATTCCAGAACTCCTCGTGACGTCCAGGATCTCATCCGGGACTCCGAACAACATTCGGTAACCACATACAAACTTCCTTAATAACCCTAGCGTCATCGAACCTTAAGTGTGTAGACCCTACGGGTTCGGGAGACATGCAGACATGACCGAGACGTTCTCCAGTCAATAACCAACAGCGGGATCTGGATACCCATGTTGGCTCCCACATGTTCCACGATGATCTCATCGGATGAACCACGATGTCAAGGACTTAATCAATCCCGTATACAATTCCCTTTGTCTAGCGGTATGATACTTTCCCGAGATTCGATCGTCGGTATCCCGATACCTTGTTCAATCTCGTTACCGGCAAGTCTCTTTACTCGTTCCGTAACACATCATCCCATGATCAACTCCTTTGATCACATTGTGCACATTATGATGATGTCCTACCGAGTGGGCCCAGAGATACCTCTTCGTCACACGGAGTGACAAATCCCAGTCTCGATTCGTGCCAACCCAACAGACACTTTTGGAGATACCCATAGTATACCTTTATAGCCACCCAGTTACGTTGTGACGTTTGGTACACCCAAAGCAATCCTACGGTATCCGGGAGTTGCACAATCTCATGGTCTAAGGAAATGATACTTGACATTCGAAAAGCTTTAGCATACGAACTACACGATCTAGTGCTATGCTTAGGATTGGGTCTTGTCCATCACATCATTCTCCTAATGATGTGATCCCATTATCAACGACATCCAATGTCCATGGTCAGGAAACCGTAACCATCTATTGATCAACGAGCTAGTCAACTAGAGGCTTACTAGGGACATGGTGTTGTCTATGTATCCACACATGTATCTGAGTTTCCTATCAATACAATTCTAGCATGGATAATAAACGATTATCATGAACAAGGAAATATAATAATAATCAATTTATTATTGCCTCTAGGGCATATTTCCAATAGAACGGGAGGAGCTCAATGGACCATTTTGCAATCCGGCCCGTTGCGTCACGGTTGTTTATAATATCATTAAGTGGTACTTCCGAGGCTACTGTTATTGAATACTCTTGAAAGTAGAGTCGTAGCTTCCGGGATGCCATGAATACCGCGTACGCAATCTTTTGGTAATGCGGGTACCGTGATTTGCAGGGAGTGAGGACAGTGGACACGTAATAGAATGGCTTTTGAAGGGGGAATTTGTGTCCGTACGCTTCTCGTTCGATGACAAGCACTGCGCTTACAACCTGATGTGTTGCTGCAATGTATAATAGCATTGGTTCGCCAATGTTTGGCACAGCCAGGACTGGGTTTGTCGCCAGTATGGCTTTTATTTCGTCGAGGCCGGCCGTGGCTGCATCCGTCCATTTGAAGTGTTCGGTGCGCCGAAGGAGGCGGTAAAGGGGTAGGGCCTTTTCTCCCAATCGGGAGATAAAGCGGCTTAGAGCCGCCATGCATCCGGTTAACTTTTGTATTTGTTTGAGGTCCTTTGGGATGTTCGGTTGTGACAGAGCTCGGATCTTGGCTGGATTTGCTTCAATTCGTCTACTGGATACAATGAAGCCCAAGAGCTTTCCGGCTGGAACGCCGAAAACGCATTTTTCTGGGTTGAGCTTGATGTCGTATGTTCGGAGGTTATCAAATGTGAGCCTCAAGTCGTCTACTAGAGATTCAACATGTCTTGTTTTGACGACCACATCATCTACATATGCCTCCATTGTTTTGCCGACCTGGCTTGCCAGACATGTCTAAATCACGCGCTGATATGTTGCGCCAACGTTTTTGAGCCCGAAGGGCATCGTGTTGAAGCAGAATGGGCCGTATGGTATGATAAATGCCGTTGCGGCTTGGTCTGGTTCTGCCATCTTGATTTGATGGTAGCCGGAATATGCGTCGAGGAAACACAACGAATCGTGTCCTGTGGTAGCATCGATAATTTGATCGATGCGGGGGAGGGGGAAGGGATCCTTTGGGCAGGCCTTGTTAAGGTCTTTAAAATCAACACACAGGCGCCAGGATTTGTCCTTCTTTGGTACCATCACCAGGTTTGCTAGCCAATCCGGATGTTTTATATCTCTGATGAATCCGGCCTCCAATAGCTTTGCTAGCTCCTCTCCCATGGCCTGTCTCTTAGGTTCGGAAAAACGCCGAAGAGCCTGTTTGACAGGTTTGAATCCTGTTTGGATATTTAAGCTGTGCTCGGCCAGCCTGCGTGGGATTCCTGGCATGTTTGAAGGGTGCCAGGCGAAAATGTCCCAGTTCTCTCGTAGGAACTCTTGCAGTGCGGCATCTACATCAGGGTTTAAATGTGCCCCGATGGAAGCTGTTTTATTGGGGTCCGTTGGATGGACTTGGAATTTGACTATTTCGTCCGCTGGTTTAAAGGAGGTGGACTCGGATCTTTTGTTGAGTACCACGTCGTCCCTGTTCACCGTAGAGCGCAGCGCAGTCAGTTCCTCAGCCGCTAGGGCTTCGGATAGTGCCTCGAGGGCCAGTGCGGCTGTCTTGTTTTCGGCGCGGAGTGCTATGTCCGGATCACTAGCGAGAGTGATGATCCCATTGGGCCCGGGCATCTTGAGCTTCATGTACCCGTAATGGGGTATTGCTTGGAAGATTGTAAACGCTTCTCGCCCTAGCAGAGCGTGATAACCGCTGCTGAACGGGGCCACATGGAACTTGACCTCTTCGGACCTGTAATTATCCGGCGTGCCGAACACCACATCTAGTGTGATTTTTCCTGTACAGCGCGCTTCCTGACTGGGGATTATTCCTCTAAAGGTTGTGCTGCTTCGCTCAATGCGGTTCCAGTCTATTTCCATTTTTTGAAGAGTTTCCTCATAAATGAGGTTCAATCCGCTGCCGCCGTCCATGAGTACCTTGGTAAGACGAAAGCCGTCCACTATTGGACTGAGGACCAATGCGGTTGGTGCTCGGGCTGTTCGGAATTTAGGTTCATCACTGGTGTTAAAGGTAATAGCCGTGTCACTCCATGGGTTTATTGTTGCTACTTGGTAGACTTCGGCAAGGCTGCGGAGTGTCCTTTTTCGCATATTATTTGATGCGAAGGTCTCGAAGACTGTTAATACCGTATTGGTGTCTCTGGGGTGGCCTTCTGTGGCCTCCGGAATTAGGAGATTTTCGCCAATTTTGGCCACCTGCTGGAGTATCCAACATGCTCTAAGGCTGTGAGTTAGTGTGGCGTCCTCTGTACTGTGAATTTTATAAGGTCCATTAAGCCATCCTTCCAATACGGTTCCATGCCCTGTAGAGGGTTTTTGCTTTTTGGTTTTTGACCCGGGTGTTTGGCGGTGATGCACCCTTTTATTTCGGACTGGTTTTGTATTCAGGGCCGGATTGTCCCAAAATTTTATTTCAGTTTTCCGGGCGCTTTCCATCGCACAGTACTTTTGTACTATGGACGCCAAGTCAGCGAAGCGTGTAATATCGCGGCGACTTATGGCGTTGAGGATTCCCTTGTCCGTGCAATTATTGCAGAAGAATGAAATCGCGTCTTCCTCGCGGTAGTCATTTATCCTGTTCATAACCAGGAGGAATCTGGCCCAGTAATGATGTACTATTTCTTCGGGCTCTTGCCTAATTTGGGATAAATCGCTAATGTTCAGGTTGGTGGGTGGAATTAAATCCGAAGCCTCACCCCATCTGAGGCTCAGAGGTCGAGGAGTTTCCGAATTCAAAATTTTGGATTTCTGGATGTTGTCCAATGAATCCAGTCCGTCGCCTGACTCTAAGTTCAGGTCTTGAGTGATATCCTCCCCTCTGCGGGTATCCGCCTTGGAGGCATCAGGAATCCGGACGTAACGAGTCCTTAAGATAGATGAAGGGTCGCCGCACTATCCCTCTACCACGGCAACATGATGGGTGACTTGGGGAGAGTTAATCTCTCTCAGATCGGGTTTAGGCTCAATCTGGTCATAATCCATAGCGACTCCCAGGGTGGCGAAGCGATCCAAGAGCTCGTTTATGCAGGAGAGCTCCATTGGATCTAACTGCTCGGCGAGTTCCGAGCTGACATGAAGATTGTTTTCGATGGCCCAAGAGGTCATCGTTGGCGCAGAAGCCGAACGAGCGGTCATAAGAAAACCACCTAGCCGGAGGGTTTGGCCGACAGCCATAGCTCCCTTAGCAACGGTGCCGTCTTTAAAGACGGGGCGAGGCATCCTTCCTGATGACGACGACACAGAGAAACTCTCAATGAAAGCACCAATGTCGGTGTCAAAACCGGCGGATCTCGGGTAGGGGGTCCCGAACTGTGCGTCTAGGCAGGATGGTAACAGGAGGCAAGGGACACGAAGTTTTACCCAGGTTCGGGCCCTCTCGATGGAGGTAAAACCTTACGTCCTGCTTGATTAATATTGATGATATGGGTAGTACAAGAGTAGATCTACCACGAGATCGGAGAGGCTAAACCCTAGAAGCTAGCCTATGGTATGATTGTATGTTGTCTATGTTGTCCTACGGACTAAAACCCTCCGGTTTATATAGACACCGGATGGGGTTAGGGTTACATAGAGTCGGTTACAATGGTAGGAGATCTACATATCTGTATCGCCAAGCTTGCCTTCCACGCCAAGGAAAGTCCCTTCCGGACATGGGACGGAGTCTTCAATCTTGTATCTTCATAGTCCAATAGTCCGGCCAAAGGATATAGTCCGGCTGTCCGGACACCCCCTGAAAGTGCAACTATCCCTAGGTGGTTTTGGTAATTCATAACAACATATAGCTCATTGAGCTAATGCTATTCCAAGATGATTATTTCAGGAAAGCTCAATGATTGGCATGGCATGGATGGTGAAAGTGGATCCCTCAAAATGCTAAGGACAAAGGATTGGCTCAAGCTCAAAAGCTCAAGACTCTTCATTTTATATTTTAGTGATCCAAGATCACATTGAGTCTTTAGGAAAAGCCAATACTATCAAGGAGGGATGAGGTGTTGCTTAATGAGCCTCTTGCTTCATGTGCTTAGTGATATGCTCCAAAACCCTCAACTACTTTCCCATATCCACATTTGACCTAAACCCAAAGCCAAACTCGGCCCTACCGATTCTTTCAACCCGGCGCCACCGAGTTTCACTTGTCATAGCCATTGCCAAACCCTAGCAAATCGGTTCTACCGATAGGGATCTCGGTCTCACCGAGATGGGATTGCAAACTCTATGTTTCCTTTTCGTAACATTTCGGTCTCACCGAAAGAGCGGATCGGTCCCACCGAGATTGCAATGTAAACTCTTTGTTTCCTTTTTGTAACATTTCGGTCTCACCGAAAGAGCAAATCGGTCCCACCGAGTTTACCTGACCAACTCTCTGGTTAGCTTATTACCAAAATCGGTCTCACCGAGTTTGTGTAATTGGTCTCACCGAGATTACGTTATGCCCTAACCCTAACCATATCAGTCCTACCGAGTTGCATGTCAGTCCCACCGAAAATCTCTAACGGTCACTAGGTTTACTATTTCGGTCTGACCGAGTTTGTTGATTCGGTCCCACCGAGATTGGTAAATTGTGTGTAACGGTTGGATTTTGTGTGGAGGCTATATATACCCCTCCACCTCCTCTTCACTCGTGGAGAGAGCCATCAGAACACATCTACACTTCCAACTCATATGTTCTGAGAGAGAACCACCTACTCATGTGTTGAGGCCAGGATATTCCATTCCTACCATATGAATCTTGATCTCTAGCCTTCCCCAAGTTGCTTTCCACTCAAATCTTCTTTCACCAAATTCAAATCCTGTGAGAGAGTTGAGTGTTGGGGAGACTATCATTTGAAGCACAAGAGCAAGGAGTTCATCATCAACACACCATTTGTTACTTCTTGGAGAGTGGTGTCTCCTAGATTGGCTAGGTGTCACTTCGGAGCCTCTGACAAGATTGTGGCGTTGAACCAAGGAGTTTGTAAGGGCAAGGAGATCGCCTACTTCGTGAAGATCTACCGCTAGTGAGGCTAGTCCTTCGTGGGCGATGGCCATGGTGGGATAGACAAGGTTGCTTCTTCATGGACCCTTCGTGGGTGGAGCCCTCCATGGACTCGCGCAACCGTTACCCTTCGTGGGTTGAAGTCTCCATCAACGTGGATGTAGGATAGCACCACCTATCCGAACCACGGGAAAAACATCTGTGTCTCCAATTGCGTTTGAATTATCCAAACCCTTCCCTTTACATTCTTGCAAGTTGCATGCTTTACTTTCCGCTGCAAATATACTCTTTGCATGCTTGCTTGAATTGTGTGATGATTGCTTGACTTGTCCTAAAATAGCTAAAATCTGCCAAGAACTAAAATTGGGAAAAGGTTAAGTTTTTATTTGGTCAAGTAGTCTAATCACCCCCCCTCTAGACATACTTTCGATCCTACAAGTGGTATCAGAGCTTTGGTCTCCATTTGCTTTGATTTCCATAGCTTTTGGTGGTCATAGCCTTGGTTTCACAACCTAGGAGAGTATGGCGTCTAGCGAGGGAAATTATCACCGTAGAGGTCCTTACTTTGATGGTACTAATTTTGCTAGTTGGAAGCATAAAATGAAAATGCATATTCTTGGACATAACCCCGCCGTTTGGGCTATTGTGTGTGTTGGTTTGCAAGGTGACTTCTTTGATGGGAGAGAACCAAACCGTGAAGCTACCGTGGATGAATTGAAGATGTTGCAATACAATGCTCAAGCTTCTGATATTCTCTTCAACGGATTGTGCCCCGAAGAATTCAACAAAATCAGCCGTCTTGAGAATGCAAAGGAAATTTGGGACACTTTGATTGATATGCACGAAGGTACCGACTCCGTCAAGGAATCCAAATTGGATGTGCTTCAAAGTCAACTTGACAAGTTCAAAATGAAGGATGGTGAAGGTGTCGCTGAAATGTACTCTAGGCTTGCTCTCATCACAAATGAGATTGCCGGCTTAGGAAGTGAAGAGATGACCAATAGATTCATCATCAAGAAGATTCTAAGAGCCTTGGATGGAAAATATGATACCGTGTGCACATTGATCCAAATGATGCCCAATTACAAAGATCTCAAGCCAACGGAGGTAATTGGAAGAATTGTTGCTCATGAGATGTCACTTAAGGATAAAGAGGAACTTCACAACAAATCAAGTGGTGCCTACAAAGCCTCATGTGAAGCCCCTACATCATCAAGTGAGAAACAAAACTTCAATGAAGAATTGAGCTTAATGGTGAAAAACTTCAACAAGTTCTACAAGAGTAGAAGCAAAGATAGAAGCTCCAAGTCAAGGTCCTACAATGACAAAAGATCTTCTAGTCGAGAGCGAAACTGCTACAATTGTGGAAGACTCGGACACTATTCCAATGAGTGTACGGCTCCCTACAAGAGAAGAGAAGACTCTCCAAAAAGAAGAAGCAAAAGAGAAAAATCACCACCAAGAGAGAGAAGGAGTAGAGATGATCGTTATGAACGAAGATACTCACGGAGATGCAAGGATTCGGAAAGGAAGGAAAAATCATCAAGGAGCTACACAAAACGAAGACATCAAGCTCATGTTGGTGAATGGGTATCTGGCTCCGGCTCCGACTCCGACGACCACTTCGAGAGAAGTTATCACCCCGATTCTGAATATACTCAAGATGAAGGTGTTGCCAGTCTAGCACTTGTGTCAACCAACTCCTACGACATATTTGACTCACCAAATGAAGGAATTGGAAGATGCTTTAGGACCAAAGGTCCTAAGGTAATACACCCCGAGTATATTGATTTTAATAGTGATGAAGATGACTTGTTAGGTGATGATGATTTACTTGTTGACAACTCCAGTGATGAATACTATGATGAAACGTCAATTAATCATGCTAATCAAGATAAAACGAATGACAATGATAAGGAGAAGATTGAGGCTCTAACTAAAGAACTAAACACTCTTAAGTTAGCTCATGAAACTATCTTCGAAGATCATCGAGAACTTTTAAGAGCTCATGAGAAGTTACGCTTTGAAAAGCTCAATCTTGAGCAAGAGCATGAGTTTTTAAAGGCAATCAATGATGATCTCCGCAAGAAAAGTTCTTCTTACATTGCCAAGCGTTTACTCTTATCCACTTACATGCCTCAAGTCAAGTCTAGTAACAAGAACAAGAAAGAGTCTTCCTCTAGTAGTAACAATGATCATGCTAAATCCAATATTGTTGCTTCTAGTAGTTCTCTTGATTCCACTAATGATTCTCTTAGCCAAGTTACACTTGAGCAAGAAAATAGCTTATTGAAGGGAATTATAGAGAAAGGAGTGTACAAAAGCCTTGCCGGGAGTAAGCAATTCGAGGAAATTGTGCGCGAATGCACCGGGAGAATCAAGGTGTTGGTTTTGAACGAAAGTTCAATGCCAATGGAGTTGAGTGGGAAGAAGATCAATACCCCAAGAAAAAGTTTGTTCCTCAACAAGAGAAGTATGATACTTCCTTCAAGGGGACACAAGCTAAAGATGATCTTCCACCACAAGACTACAAGCAAAAAGGAAAGGACAAGCTTCAAGAGGAAATTGATGAATTTGAAGAAGCTCATAAGACCTTAGTCAAGTGGATTCCCAAGACCACTTCAAGTTCCACTTCATCAAGTACGACTACAACTCCAAGGATTCCCATCAAGATGGTGTGGATCCAAAAGAAGAAGAACTAGAGAGTTCTTGAGGGTGACTCCGCCAACATACTTCACTCTTATCATTTTGGCAAGAACAAGTGCAATCAACTTCCACATCTTGCACTAGTTCAAGGAGTCACAAACCCTCTTGTTGGTAAGACAAGGGACAAGGTAACCTAAAGTTTTCATGGACATCATCTTGTGTGTGCATCACTCTATGTCTATGGATATCCTTGTTTGTTCCTTGTGGGACTAACCCATGTAGGTATTGAAAGTGCAATTCACTCAAATGGATAGCTCCAAGTGAACTACATCAACATTGAGCATCCACATCTTCAACATCTACATGAAGTCATCATCGACACAACCCAAGGTTAGTTCATCCCTCTTAGGGGGGATATCACATCTAGGGGAGCTTTACTCTAAGACTTGAGCTAAAGCAACTCTAAAGATGTGAAGACAACAATGCTTTATGTAAAAGTGGTAACCCCACTTGAGCTTAAACGATGAGTATGAACTATGATCAACTGTTCTCACTTGACTCCTAAGTCAATATACTCATATATAGATGACCTAGTCATCGCCAATTGCTTGATAGATGCTAGAATTGGTTGTGCATGCTTTATCACATATTTCAATTGCCATTTTATTGTGTGAGCATGTTGGTTGCATATTTTACTCATTCGAGGACATCCACTTGTTGTTTTGATTGTTTGGTTTTATTTCCTTTTGCCAAGTGGATGGACAAGAATGCCTAAGAACCTCCTCTAGCTATCTATGCTTTTCTCGTCTCAAACTCTATTCATGCTACATCACAAAATTTGATCAAGTCAGATTCGAACCACTCTGTGTGAGGAGCACTCGGAGTCCCCGATTCGTCATAGACTTAAACTTCCAAAACCTCTTTGTGATTCTTGGTCTGACCGATATCCTACTTTCGGTCCTACCGAGATCATTAAGTTGATCTGAATTTTCAATCTCGGTGCAACCGATTTGAACCATTCGATCACACCGAGTTGCAATAACTGTATACAGTTTTGCATCTCGGTGCCACCGAGTTGTTCCACTCGGTCACACCGACAGGGTCGGGCTATATATAGTCACGGGCAAAAATTTGGATATTTCTCCGAACCCCTTCGCCCGCGCGATAGCTCGCTCTGCCAACGTGGTCTCCGGATCGTCTCCTCGCCACCAGCCGCCTCCAGTCGCTGGTCTCCATCGCCGTCAACGGAATTCAACCCCGCCGTTGCCGCCGTAGCGAGTCTCCGCCGAACTAGGGTATGTACTCGATCTTTGTGCTATCCCCAATCTGATTCCTAGCACATTGTGATCATATTGATTCTAGCCACGTTTGAAACACTCCTATCCAGTCAATGCGTTCGTAGAATAGGTTTGATTCGAAAATTTTAGGGTTAGGTTTCCGCCGAAACCATCTCGGACCCACCGAGTTGAAAAACTCGGTCCCACCGATTTGGCTCATGCCATTGCACAAGTGAGACTCGGTCTGACCGAGAATTACTAATCGGTGTGACCGATTTTGGAACTTTGTGAAACCCTAGCAGTCTCGATGCCACCGAACTGTCACTCGGTCTGACCGAGTTCACTAGTTTAGGTTCCAAAACTGCTTCGGTATCACCGAGTTTAAAAATCGGTAGATCCGAGATGATTTCAGTGGGAAACTAAAACTAAGATTTTGAGTCATTCTTTTGCAAAAATCTCTGCATTTTGTGATGCTCATCCACTCTACCTCATCTATAAACTGTTCACAGGGTCAGCAGTCAGCTTGTTCATCATGTCAGACCAGAGTGACAGCCATAATGTGTCATAACAGCAAGTGCACATGAGTGAGGGCACTAGTCCCTCCAGTTCTTCAGATGAAGGCAGCAGGAGCACCCCTAGCAACCTGCCAAAAGCTGCCACTAGACAAAGGAAGAAGAGAACCTCAGACTCAGAGGATGAGGACTATGTGGCAGAAGAGGAAGAAACTTCCAAGAGAGTTGTGCTCAAGAAGAAATATGGCTCAGCTCAAGGCACAAAGCCAGGAATGAAAATTAAAAGGCCAGCAGGTAGACAGCCTATGCCAAAGGCCAGAGCTTCAACTCAGATTCCTGAAAAGCCTGCACCCATAGAGCCAGTTGCTGCTGAAGGGAAGAAGAGGAAGGAGAGGGTCAAAAAGACCACTGCTAGAGTGCTTGGGAAATCCTCAATCATGATAGACTCTGAAGAGGAAGAGGAAGAAGAGGTTGCTGCACCAGCACCTAAGGCACCTAAGCTTATGGGTGATGCTATCAGGACAGGGGCTGCTGCATCAAAGCCCAAAGAAGCACCCAAAGCTGCCTCCAAGCCCAAGTCAGCACCAAAGAGGAATACAAGGAGCATACCTGCAACTGAAAAGAACAAGGCCCTAGTGCCTGAAGCTACTGAAGATGATGATGAAGGACAAGTTCTCTGAAAACTCAAGCCCAAGATCGCAGACCACAATGATGCTCATCCTGTGGCTAAGGACATGAAAATCAGAAGAGATTCAGGGCTGAGGAAGTGGAGAGAAGAAAATCCGTATGCTTCAAGGAGAAGAACTACTGTTGATTACAGGTTCCACACAAAGGAACAGCAGGACTTCTATGAGACAGTTTTGTTGGACAAGAAGCCCATAGTTTGTGACATGAGATGGGTTGATTGGGAGTACATCAAGGACAATGAAGAGCACTATCCTGGAGTGCAAGACAGCTTCAAAGCTTGTGGAGTAGCAGACTTTGTTGGGCAGAAGCTCACAAAGTGGAACGAGGAGCTCATTATGCAATTCTACTCCACGGCACACTTCTATCCAGATGGAAGGATCACATGGATGTCTGAAGGTACGAGGTACCAATCTACTGTTGAGGAATGGGCTAAGTTGATCAATGCCCCAGAGGAAAATGAAGATGACTTGGATGTATATGCCAAGAAGAAGATGGACCATAACTCTATGTCCAACATGTACAAGGAAATTCCAAACGAGACACTTGATACTTTCAAGTTTGGGTCTGTACATTATCTTCTGTCAGGGCTGCCAACTATCAACTGGATCCTTAGGCACACCTTATTGCCCAAGTTAGGTGATCAAAAGATGATCAGAGGCCATGCAATCAACTTGCTTCATATCTTTGATGTTCCTCAGAAATTCAAGGTCATGAGCCTCATAGTAGAGACTATCAAGAGGACTGCAGCAGATCAGAAGAGGAGCTGTGGTTATGCCCCTCAGATCCAGGAGCTAATTAACTCCAAGATGGGCACAGACATATACTTATTGGACAAGGAACACCTGCCCATCCATCCAGACTTTAAGGACAATCAAGTTGTCATGAATGAGAATGAACCATCATCAGTTCAAGCACAAGCAAAGAAGGAGAAGGCAAGGAAGGAGAAAGCTGCCAAGATGCCAACTCAAGAGGAGGCATCTGAGTATTTCTTGAAAACCAAACAAGAGCAGCTTGGTTACTTGATTGCATCCACACTGAGGATTGAGAAAGGACTGGCCACCCTCACTCAGAATCAGCGGAGCTTAGAGAGGATCATAGAACAAAAGTTCTATGACATGGATGTCAAAGTGACAGAAATTCAGTCTGCAGTGGAACAACTTCAAGATGACATGTAGGAGAGGAGAGGCAAGACTACAACTGATGCATATGCCAGAGTGCCACGAGCTCAGAGGTCGATTGCAGTGCCAGTTCCTGACACCAGAGCCACCACCTCAGCATCAGCTACAGCTTCAGTTCCACCAGCTCCAGCATCTACTTCAACTTCAACTCCAACCACGTCTACAGAAGGCTTCGTCCTTGGAGTGATCCAGACTCCACCACCACCAGAAGATCAAGCCTGAGAGTCGATCTAGCACTATGCATTTTCTAGGAACTTTTTGGTAACTTGTTGCCAAAGGGGGAGAAAAATGTATAGATCATAGGCTTCGAGAGAGAGAGTGTTGCTTTTATTATCTCTTGCTTTATTTGGTGGTTTTTCAACTTTGTTTGCTTTTGGTTGAGATACTTTGATATGCTTGTGAGACATTGATGATCATTGATGAGTGCATGTATTCAATTCTTATCATTTTGAGCGCTCCACCAAGATGTATGTGACATGGAAGAGTAACCCATGATTCTAACTCTTTGTGCATTTGCAGTCCAAAGCAAATTTTAAATATGCACAAATTTAGGGGGAGCTCTTACTTATCACATACTTCTCAAAGCGACGATATATTTCATGCTTATTATTATTTGTCGAAGCTTTGATCTATATGTTGTCATCAATTACCAAAAAGGGGGAGATTGAAAGTGCAACTATCCCTAGGTGGTTTTGGTAATTCATAACAACATATAGCTCATTGAGCTAATGCTATTCCAAGATGATTATTTCAGGAAAGCTCAATGATTGGCATGGCATGGATGGTGAAAGTGGATCCCTCAAAATGCTAAGGACAAAGGATTGGCTCAAGCTCAAGACTCTTCATTTTATATTTTAGTGATCCAAGATCACATTGAGTCTTTAGGAAAAGCCAATACTATCAAGGAGGGATGAGGTGTTGCTTAATGAGCCTCTTGCTTCATGTGCTTAGTGATATGCTCCAAAACCCTCAACTACTTTCCCATATCCACATTTTGTTGGGGAACGTAGTAATTTCGAAAATTTTCCTACGCACACGCAAGATCATGGTGATGCATAGCAAAGAGAGGGGAGAGTGTTGTCTACGTACCAACGCAGACCGACTGCGGAAGCGATCACACAACGTAGAGGAAGTAGTCGTACGTCTTCTTCCCGATCCGACCGATCCAAGCACCGTTACTCCGGCACCTCCGAGTTCTTAGCACACGTTCAGCTCGATGACGATCCTCGGGCTCCGATCCAGCAAAGCGTCGAGGAAGAGTTCCGTTAGCACGACGGCATGGTGACGATCTTGATGTACTACCGACGCAGGGCTTCGCCTAAGCACTACAACGGTATGATCGAGGTGGAATTTGGTGGCAGGGGGCACCGCACACGGCTAAGGAACGATCTCAAGGATCAACTTGTGTGTCTTGGGGTGTCCCCTGCCCCCGTATATAAAGGAGCAAGGGAGGAGGGGCTGGCCGGCCAAGGAGGGAGGCGCAGGAGAGTCCTACTCCCACTGGGAGTAGGATTCCCCTTCCAATCCTAGTCCAACTAGGATTCCTTGGAGGGGAAAAGAGGAGGAGGTGGCCGGCCACCCTTTCCTAGTCCTAATAGGACTAGGGGAAGGGGGAGGCGCGCAGCCCATCTAGGGCAGCACCTTCTTCTTTCCACTAAGGCCCATTATGGCCCATCTAGCTCCCGGGGGGTTCCGGTAACCCTCCCGGTATTCCGGTAAAATCCCGATTTCACCCGGAACACTTCCGATGTCCAAACATAGGCTTCCAATATATCAATCTTTATGTCTCGACCATTTCGAGACTCCTCGTCATGTCCGTGATCACATCCGGGACTCCGAACAACCTTCGGTACATCAAAATGCATAAACTCATAATAACTGTCATCGTAACGTTAAGCGTGCGGACCCTACGGTTCGAGAACAATGTAGACATGACTGAGATATGTCTCCGGTCAATAACCAATAGCGGGACCTGGATGCCCATATTGGCTCCTACATATTCTACGAAGATCTTTATCGGTCAGACCGCATAACAACATACGTTGTTCCTTTTGTCATCGGTATGTTACTTGCCCGAGATTCGATCGCCGGTATCCAATACCTAGTTCAATCTCGTTACTGGCAAGTCTCTTTACTCGTTCCGTAATACATCATCTCATAACTAACATCTTAGTTATAATGCTTGCAAGGCTTATGTGATGTGTATTACCGAGAGGGCCCAGAGATACCTCTCCGACAATCGGAGTGACAAAACCCTAATCTCGAAATACGCCAACCCAACATCTACCATTGGAGACACCTGTAGTACTCCTTTATAATCACCCAGTTACGTTGTGACGTTTGGTAGTACCCAAAGTGTTCCTCCGGTAAACGGGAGTTGCATAATCTCATAGTTATAGGAACATGTATAAGTCATGAAGAAAGCAATAGCAACATACTAAACGATCGGGTGCTAAGCTAATGGAATGGGTCATGTCAATCAGATCATTCAACTAATGATGTGACCTTGTTAATCAAATAACAACTCTTTGTTTATGGTTAGGAAACATAACCATCTTTGATTAACGAGCTAGTCAAGTAGAGGCATACTAGTGACACTCTGTTTGTCTATGTATTCACACATGTATTATGTTTCCGGTTAATACAATTCTAGCATGAATAATAAACATTTATCATGATATAAGGAAATAAATAATAACTTTATTATTGCCTCTAGGGCATATTTCCTTCCCATTTGACCTAAACCCAAAGCCAAACTTGGCCCTACCGATTCTTTCAACCCGGCGCCACCGAGTTTCACTTGTCATAGCCATTGCCAAACCCTAGCAAATCGGTTCTACCGATAGGGATCTCGGTCTCACCAAGATGGGATTGCAAACTCTCTGTTTCCTTTTCGTATCTTTGCGATCTCACCGAAAGAGCGGATCGGTCCCACCGAGATTGCAATGTAAACTCTCTATTTCCTTTTTGTAACATTTCGGTCTCACCGAAAGAGCAAATCGGTCCCACCGAGTTTACCTGACCAACTCTCTGGTTAGCTTATTACCAAAATCGGTCTCACCGAGTTTGTGTAATTGGTCTCATCGAGATTACGTTATGCCCTAACCCTAACCATATCGGTCCTACCGAGTTGCATGTCGGTCCCACCGAAAATCTCTAACGGTCACTAGGTTTACTATTTCGGTCCGACCGAGTTTGTTGATTCGGTCCCACCGAGATTGGTAAATTGTGTGTAACGGTTGGATTTTGTGTGGAGGCTATATATACCCCTCCACCTCCTCTTCACTCGTGGAGAGAGCCATCAGAACACATCTACACTTCCAACTCATATGTTCTGAGAGAGAACCACCTACTCATGTGTTGAGGCCAAGATATTCCATTCCTACCATATGAATCTTGATCTCTAGCCTTCCCCAAGTTGCTTTCCACTCAAATCTTCTTTCCACCAAATTCAAATCCTGTGAGAGAGAGTTGAGTGTTGGGGAGACTATCATTTGAAGCACAAGAGCAAGGAGTTCATCATCAACACACCATTTGTTAATTCTTGGAGAGTGGTGTCTCCTAGATTGGCTAGGTGTCACTTGGGAGCCTCCGACAAGATTGTGGAGTTGAACCAAGGAGTTTGTAAGGGCAAGGAGATCGCCTACTTCGTGAAGATCTACCGCTAGTGAGGCAAGTCCTTCGTGGGGGATGGCCATGGTGGGATAGACAAGGTTGCTTCTTCATGGACCCTTCATGGGTGGAGCCCTCCGTGGACACGCGCAACCGTTACCCTTCGTGGGTTGAAGTCTCCATCAACATGGATGTAGGATAGCACCACCTATCTTAACCACGGGAAAAACATCCGTGTCTCCAATTGCGTTTGAATTCTCCAAACCCTTCCCTTTACATTCTTGCAAGTTGCATGCTTTACTTTCCGCTGCCAATATACTCTTTGCATGCTTGCTTGAATTGTGTGATGATTGCTTGACTTGTCCTAAAATAGCTAAAATCTGCCAAGAACTAAAATTGGGAAAAGGTTAAGTTTTTATTTGGTCAAGTAGTCTAATCACCCCCCTCTAGACATACTTTCGATCCTACACCCCCTAATCTAGGACTCCCTCACTTCCACTTCCGGTCTACGAGGGTACGTAGACAACACTCTCCCCTCTCGTTGTTGTGCATCACCATGATCTTGCGTGTGCGTAGGAATTTTTTTGAAATTACTACATTCCCCAACACTATGTGGGGTTAGATATGTTTCCATGGGCCTGCGTCAAGAGGAAGATCTCATACAACCCATGGAGGATGACATCAAGTGGTGATCGTCATCAAGATTGTGGTGTGCAAGTTCAAGTGGAGCATCATGAAGAGAACATGCTTGAAGGTTGCCGTCCATTGTGGTGGCAGTGGACTTGTGAAGATGTGTCGAAGAGTGGCTCACCCATAGTGGAGTATGTGGGAGAAATCAACTAGTCTTCATCGAGCCAACGCAATCAAGAAAGATGATCCAACTTGAGGAAGGCAATATCGTCATCATCTACCTCAAGTGGACTATGTGCAAAGCAAAGGTTTGCCATTGATAGGTTTTCTATTTTACCGGTCTCATGGTGGTAGTTGGGAGACCGGGTTATAGAATTGATTGCCGTACTATCAAGGGGGTCTCTCAAGTTAGTAGCTTGATCGTATCGTTCGTAGAGAGCTCAAACCACTGCATCCTTGCATCATCTTTCTTGGTTCTTGTTTGGTGTTTCTCTTTCCGAGTTTTTGAGCTTATGGTCATCTTCATGACAAGCTCAAGTTCATCGAAAACGGAGTTCATATATGCATCTTCTATGATGTTTTCGATGTTGAAGTTTATGTCGGTTCTTCATTCATAGAGGGTTCACATCTCTATATCTTAGGCATATCTCCCCTGTCACTTCTTAATATAACCAACAAGCTTGAGTTTTCTCAATTCGGAGCTCATATGCATAAATTTTGGCAGTTCTGGTTTTCTTGCTGCATGTGTTTTGCTTGGGGCTTGCTTGCTGCACCCCTGCGGTAGTACCGCTTGTAAGCGACAATACCATAGCTTTCGGGTAGTAGGACCGCTTGTAAGCGAAACTTCTGCTGTTCCAGTTCCGCACGCACTTCCGCTTATTCTAGGGGTTCTGTTTTCCGTGCCGGGTTCAGAAGTACTAGGGAAGTAGTGTGGTGTGGCAGTGCCGCCTTTAAGCAGTAATACCATCCTGGTCGGGTGGTAGTACCGCTGCTTGGGTACTGTCGTCGTGCTCTGCTCTACCCTACCTCCTTTGCTCATGTGTTTTGCATCTCCCGCAGTGGTACCACTGGGATGAGTGGTAGTACCGCTCCGGCGGCCCTACCTCCCCTGGGTTCCTCGCCTTTGCTCTATTTTCTTGGATCTACCACCCGAGCGGTAGTACCGCTCAGCTGTAGTGTCGCTTATGTGCGGGCTGAGAGCATAACGGTTGGATTTGGCCTCGTGTTCTTCCCCCATTGTTGACCTTCTTCGAGCTCGCTATCTCTCAATCCCTCCAATGATTGTTGCTAGTTTTTGAGGGAAAAGAGAGAGGAGATCTAGATCTACATTTCCACCAATCACTTTCTCCTCTATGTGAGGGGAACCCCTTGGATTTAGATCTTGTAGTTCTTTGTTCTTCCTCTCATTTTCCTTCATAACATTAGTTGTTGTGGTGGGATTTGGGAGAGAAGGACTTGGGCACTCCGTGTGCTCTCCCCATTTCATTTGGTGCATCGGTTTGAGTTTTCCACGGTGATACGTGGAAGTGAAGGTGAGAAGCTTATTACTCTTGGGCGTTTGAGCACCGTTGAGCTTGTTCCTCTTGGGTGCTTTGGAGCCCTAGAAGGTTGGTGTCGCGGAGCTCAATCATTGTGGTGGAAAGCTCCAAGACAAGCTTCGGGGTCTCCAGTTAAGTTGTGGAGATTTCCTCAAGCGATTTGTACGGGTTTAGTGACCGCCCTCAAGGTTCCCTTAGTGGAATCACGGCATCTTGCATTGTGTGAGTGCGTAAGGAGATTACGGTGGCCCTAGTAGCATTTTGGGGAGCATTGTGCCTCCACACAGCGCCAAACGGAGATTAGCATCCGCAAAGGTGTGAACTTCAGGATACATCGTCGTCTCCGAGTGTCTCAGTTATCTCTTACCCAAACCATTTACTTATGCACTTTACTTTGTGATAGCCATAGTATTTCATGTTATATATCTTGCTATCACTTAGTTGTTTATCTTGCTTAGCATAAGTTGTTGGTGCACATAGGTGAGCCTAGTTGTTATAGGTTTGTGCTTGTCAAATTGAACGCTAGTTTTATTCCGCATTTTTTCAAGCCTAAAATGTAATTATTTTAAAGCGCCTATTCACCCCCCCCCCCCCCCCTCTAAGCGACATCCACGATCTTTCAACTGAGACTAAGAAACTTAGCATTTCACCATGGCACAAGAATCAGTGAGGAAGGACATCGAGACAACATTTGGAGTGATGCAAGTAAGGTTTAAAATTGTTTGGGGCTTGTTCGTTTCCGAAACAAAGATGTGTTGGCAAACATCATGACATGTTATGTGATCCTACACAACATGATCGTCGAGGATGAGAGAGATATGCCAAGCCTCTTGGACTATGAAAATATTGACACAATCGACAGGCCTTCAGGCACACAAAATGCATTCAAGCATTTCTTGGCATCCCATCATCAGCGGAAGGAGGATCTTATTGAGTATCACTAACAACTAGCTGAGAGATAGTATGCTTATTTTTCTGGAATTCATTTTTTATACTTGTACTTTTTATTGGATTATTTGTTTCATTTGGAATGTTGTTAGTGTGTATTACTTCTTGTACTCAAATTAATGGCTTGTAATAATTTTTATTGAATTTTTGAATTGCTTGATCTAAACTATGAGTAGAAACAAGAAAACGGGAAGAAAAATGGAGATCACATTATGATGACAGCACAACCTTCACAACCTGCATTAAAATATTATGAAGCACGATCCATACACATTATGAAGGCAACAAATATGGCGATGCTGCTAGAGTCATTGCTCTTATCCGGTAAATAGAATAAGTGTTGTGTATTTCCTTCTTCCTCATTTTTTTTCTAACATGGCACCCAACTAGTATCAGATTTACACACGTTTCTCGGTCGCTCAATCCTTCATGGTCAGGGAAAATATAAAGAAAAAGCCCAAAGCGGCCATGAAGTGTAACTTCAACCTTTGCAACCTACATTAAAATATTATGAAGCGTGCTCCATACACATTATGAAGGCAACAAATATGGCGATGCTGCTAGAGTTGTTGCTCTTATCCGGTAAATAGAATAAGTGTTCTGTATTTCCTTCTTCCTCATTTTTTTCTAACATGACACCCAACTAGTATCAGATTTACACGCGTTTCTTGGTCGCTCAATCCTTCATGGCCTGAGAGAAGAT
This sequence comes from Triticum monococcum, assembly GCA_034509565.1. Lineage (NCBI taxonomy): Eukaryota > Viridiplantae > Streptophyta > Magnoliopsida > Poales > Poaceae > Triticum > Triticum monococcum. The sequence continues at coordinate 37,866,266 of CM067842.1, forward strand.
AAAGAAATAGTCCAAAGCGGACATGAAGTGTAACTTCATATGTGCCATCATATTTTAATCTAAATTATATGATTTAAAAATGCAATTGTGACTAATGGTTATCAAATTGATGGAAATTATGCTTGATTGGCTAGTGGAACTGGTCAGTGACAACCACTTTTCTCTTCTCAAGTTATGAGTGAGGAAAGAAAAACAGCCAAGTGGCATGTCTACTTTGTCCAAGATTCCTGTTAGCTAGAGTTGTGCTGAGAATTCTTATATATATATATGAGAGAGAGAGAGAGAGAGAGAGAGAGAGAGAGAGAGAGAGAGAGAGAGAGAGAGAGAGAGATTCCTGCCTAGAGAAGTGTAAAATACGACGTGAATATCCACAATCTTTATCTGTCATGGTCAACTTTCGCGAGTTCCCGATGCTGGACCGGCGGCTAACATGTGCTAAACAATGTTTGAGGTTGTTGTGAATTATATATGATGATCACGTGCCTAGCTAGCTTTTAACTTTTGTGTAGGTGACCAACTTTTTCTGATATTTTTAGCTATTTTTCATATACAACAAATATTCACCACGATTTCATGTCAAACTTACAAAATATTTTATATCCATCAAATTAAGCGTAAACTTTGCATGTAACGTTTTTTAATATTTTGAATTTGTGAGTCGATGATTATTGTGCAGAAGTGCAATAGTGGCGACCATATGTGTTGTTTAGCAGTGATATTAGATTTGTACAAAGAACTAAATTTCAGAAGGTTGCATGTAGTTTTTACGTAATATTAATTAATATCGGAGGTTAACATGCGAATTATCGACCTCTAATTTACAATCGCATTTTTGATACGTTTATTCATACCTATGAAATCTGCCGGTTGTTATATATTTATTAGGTATGGTGAAGTTGCATTATTAGATTTAATGTTTGTCGGTATAATTATGAAGATTGTGATATGTTTAAGTTACGACGATCTATAGATTGTAGTTTGCTTGTCTACTACTTGTAGATTGTTTGATTGCAGTTATGATAGATGGTCAAATAGTTTCTTTCCTATGTGATTTTTTGGCGTATCCTTACTTTTTATTTTACCATGTTAAGCCTTCAAAACAAACTCGTCTTTGTTATTGCAACTATGATGAACTATTGGAAGTGATATGTCTATGTATCTATCGAGATACTAAGCTCCAATGATTTGAAGCATCACGTTGCTTGTGGGACCGCCGAGGGCCCGCCAATAAGGGGTGTGTTGTTTAGTTTTAGTTTTAGTTTTCCTTTTATTTTTTATTTTTATTTCAAAGTTTGAATCATGAGCGCTTATTAAAATTTCTGAACATTAAAAACATAAACATTATTCTAATTTTACAAGTTTTAGATTCATTAATATATTGTACAAAATGTAGATATTTTAAAAGTTCACTATCATTTTTACTACTTGTGAACATTTTAAAATTTTGAAAACTTATTTAATTTGCAAGAAACTTGATATCCATGAATATATTTTTAATTCGTGAACATTTTCTAAAACTTTAAAAAATTCACATTTTCTTAAATCCGTGAACATCTTGTAATTATTGATTTTTTTCAAATAAAAAAGATAGTCATTTTTTTCGAGCTAGCAGTGGGGCGAGAGAAAAGGCGCTAAACGAGCAAGAGGAGCAGGGAGCAAAGCTAGCAAGGTAGAGTTTTGTGGGCCGGCCGATGTATCCGTTATAACAACAAATCCACATTTTCAGCGTAGAATAGGGGCTCCCAAGAGGCTGAAACAACTACCACCGACTAATGTTGAGACCGAAATGTGTAAAGACACCATAACTATGCACCAAACAACTTCACTCTTCTGTCGGAATAAATAATGTCTCCAACAGCAATCCGACACGGTATACAGAGGAAAAAACCCATTGTCATAACATCCCTAAAACACAAGCCAACATAGATAAAATCAAAACAAAACAAGCGATCATAATAATCTACTAGGTATAAAAGAGTTAATCACACAAGTGAAGGACGGCATGGTAAAGCGTGTCTCAGCCTCTAGTCTCTATGAAGATCCATCTGTTGTGGGTGACTAACCAAAATAAGGCCCATCACATGAGAATTTCTAATATATATCTCTTCTTCAACTCTATTTTGTTTTAATAAAAATAAATAAATAAGATGTTTTCACATTATGCACTATTATGTCTGTAACGGGCAACTAGATATAAGCTTAAAATCAGATAACTAAATAATTTCGTAAAAAGGGTGATAATATGTGATACAAATATGATTTCAAAAAAAAGTTAGGGAACTTTTTTATTAGAAAGGTGGTTACCACATGCCATGATATTTCTATTTCTTTTTCCAGTAGAAAAATTGGAACTTTATTAATTTATAATAATATTATTATTTGGGGGGGGGGGGGGGGAGGGGGCAAATCCCAGCAGGAACGTATGTAAACTACTCATGTTCTAGAACTTTTTCTAGTACTCCCTCCATTCCAAAATACTTGTCGTGGTTTTAGTGCAAAATTTACAAAATACTAACAGGCCCAGAACAGTCATGAAGGTCCACCAGAAAGGCTCATGAACAAACAACCCACGCGCTCTGCTCACCCCCACTTGGGCCAAACTGTTGCAGTCTCCCACCTCCGCAATGCTGTTTGAAAGAAAACACACGGAGTAGAAATCCTGGCAAATCCTATTTGACGCGCGGAGGCATCAAATGGATGCCACGGCGCCCACACGTGATTCAAGTTTCTTTTGTTCTTTGGTGCTGTGGTAGCGGGTTTTTTTGCTGTTTCTTTGGTGCGCTGCTCGAGTTTTTTTTATTTGTTCATGTTTTTCTATGTTTTTTCCTGCCGTTTCTTTTGTTGTGCTGTGGTAGCGGGGGTTTTTTTTTCCAGCTTTTTGTTGTGGGTTTCAGTTCTACTCTTCCATCCCATAATATAAGAACGTTTTTTACATTATGGGATGGAGTGAGTAGTTTTCATGTTGTTTCTTTACAACGCTGATGCAGTTTTGGGGGGTTTGGTATTATTTTAATTTTTTGGTTATTTATCTTTATCTATTTCCCTTTTTATTGTTTATTATTTTAAAAAAAATTACAATATAGATGGTGAAAGAAAATTAATACATTGTGAACAATTTTATAAGTATGTCATACATATTTTCAATACATAAAAAACTTTTTATAAACACAGTGAACATTATTTTAGTCTTTGCTGAACAATGTTTTAATACATAGTGAACAGTTTCTAAATACACGGTGAACTTCTTTTCTTTTTTGAAAACTGAACTTCTTTAAAAAGGTGTTAATCTATTTTTTATATAAATGTTCACAATTTTCCAAAATTTATTTAATACAATTTTCATGCACTAAAAAGTACTCGCATTATATGCTTTAAAAAATGTGTGTTTGTGCTTGCTAGAAAACCGGTACTATTTTATTTTAGTTCTTCTCAGCTCACAATTTCTTTCAAGAGAAATGGACTTTTGAACCAAAGGCACACCCGAAACAGCAAACAAAAAAGGAAATGAAACTTCCAAACAGTAAAGGGACGCTCGAAATAGGAAAATAGCGCATGAAACAAAGGGGAAGGGTGTGATGTGCCACAAAACAGTTAGCCCGCGACTCTCACTGTTAGCTGATAGCATAGCCCCGACAAATCAGACGCTGTAAGACGTCAGCTAGGAGGTCTCAGAGATCTTGACACCTTAAATGAATGGCTATGAAGGTAGTCAAGTATGTGCAGACATATGAGTGGCACTATCACTCCTCCGGTCTGATTGCACTTTCTTTATTGAAGCCTTAACAATAATTCGTGTTGCAAAGATTGATGCCGCGGAGAAGTTTGTTTCTGAGAAATTTCACTTAGTTCTTAGTTACAGGAGTTACTTTGTAATTTCCTGGATTTATGATCTCAGGCATTTGTACATGTAATATTCATCAAGTTTGAATAGAATTTCATGTTTTTCTAAAAACATATATGAAATGAATGGCTGCGAAGTCGATCGATGTTTAATTAATTTTCAAATGACTGAGAGTTAGCCAATCAACATAAAGTGACCCAGTGCACATGATAGATGCTCTACAAAATCCCTTAAAACACCAAACATCTATTTTAGCACACCGTAAGTATGAGTCAACTGAGGTGCACATCATCATGTCTATAATTGTGTCGGCCAGATGGACTACAAAGGTGCCTCATAGAACTAAAAGTTATATACAATATTAAGTTGCAGAATGTTCAAATATTGTTGGAGTGTATTGCTAGTGTTCTATATATCCATGTAATTGGGAGTTGGTAGTGTTTAATCTTCTGGCCCGTAAGGCCTACCGATGGCTAGCTGTTGCATGCAACTTTCAGTTTCGGAAAATGAAACTGGGAGTTACAGTTAACCTCTAAAATGTTGAAATATTCAGCTGTGTATTTCTAAACCTGAAGTTACAGTTAACCTCTAAAATGCACAGCAACACGGCGTTGATCAATGTCCCAAGGCCCGAACCTTGCCCACTCCACATAAAAAGGAACTGATTCACATGGCACACGCTACATAATACGGCCGATCAGCAAGTTTGTGTGTTCCCTAAGGATAGCAATCTAGCCAGGACGCCAGCTCCAAAGATTGCTTCGCCCGCACTTCTGAATCCCCGGACCTTCTGGGGATCAGTTCTCACGTTAAATAAGTTAAACTACACTGTACCCCGTGCGCGTTCCCTATACCAAATCCTGCCTCCCGCTTCACTTATACCGTTAACAGATGTACTACCAGTAGTAACGAGTAACTAACTAGAGGAATCTACGTATCCTTGCATGAACAGCAAGCAATGAAGCACATCAACATTGTCTGTTTGTGGCAGCTGCAACTTGTTTTCGCGTCGGTTGATTCTCCTTCGCGCCCGACGGGCCGGCGGCTATGGCGACGGCAGCTCGGGCAGGGCGGGGCGGCGAGATGGCATGCCGCGGAAGGCGGTTCGGCATGGGTTGAAGGGCCGGTGGATGAAAAAGGTCGAAGTAAGTCGATGATCAGGACTAATGTTGGAGAAAGAAATAACACCCTCCCGCATCGCTCCCATGAGTGATCGACCCGGAGTAACCTAGCCGCCACCAGCCCTCGTCCCCTCCCAGTGGACGGCAGCGAGTGAATGCGTGCAATGATCTTTATCACAAGGCGTAGGTCATGCACTCATGCACCCCCACGGTGACATCAGAATCAGCGTGTCATATGTGTACTGCAGAATGGGGCACGGCAACAGAGGGTTGAGTGGGTGTTGCAAGGTATCGTCAGCACCAATAGCGAGGAGCCGAGGACTCGGCGTTGGAGCCAGTGAAAAAAGGCCTGCTATAGCAAAATAGTGCAGGTCATAAAACTCACTATTAGCATGCTAGCTATATCATGCAATGTGTAGCAAAATAGTGCAGATCAAGCGCCAATATTATTCATCAACACTTGGACACATAGCTTAGTTCATATTCCTCACGTCGGCCTACATGTTCCACACGTCAACCTTACAGGCCTACACACTGGAGATAATCTGATCACACATGGATTCGCTAACATGCATCATAGTGAACACACATCGTGCTCACGGGTGGCCGCTGCTCCCGCCGCCGCCGCCGCCTCCACCGCCACCGGATCCTCCTGGCCCGGAGCCGGAGCCACTCCCGCCGCCGCTCCCCGTGCCACCGATCGCGCTCCCAGAACCTTGGCCGCTCCCCACGGCATTGCCTGCGCGTCCAACCCCTCTGCCGCCGCCCAAAGCACCGGCACCGCTGCCGTCGCCTCCTCCACCACCATCCCCGTGTGTCACCGTGACAGTGACACCTTCTTTGCCGATATGGAAACCAAAGCCTTCCCCGCCGCCAAGACCCACACTGGCGCCGCCGTTGTGCGTGCTCACGGCGCCGCCTCCGCCGACGCCGATGGCCACGTCGATCCCGTCCTCCCCAATGTCGATGCCGACCCCGGCGCCAACACCACCACCGGCGCTGCCTCCCTCGCCGTCGCGGGTGCTTCCCGCGCCGCCACCGATGCCGACGCCCACCCCGATGGTCGTGTCGGACCCGTTCCGCGACACGACCCAGCCGAACCCATGGCCGGTTCCGGAGCCATGGCCACTGCCGGCGCCGTCCCTTGAGAAGGGCCAGTAGAACTTGCTGCCGGCGCCATGGATGGCGCTGGTACTGCCAAGCTTACCAGGGAAATGCCTGGCGTTGACAGGTGAAGGGCGAAGTGTAGCGAAACACAAGATCGTGAGGAACAGGAAGGCACTGGCATCACTACTGGTAGAGATAGCCATTCTCGTTTGCGTTGTTGCCAAGGGTCTCAGTATGCTGGTAGGGTTTATATAGTGAGTTAGCCATGGAAGAACCCTGATGTTTTTAATTTGGTCCGGATCTAGAGGCGGAGATTAGCTAGTCGGCTTTGGATGAACTGCTTGCGTGCGTTGCATGAAACCGGTAATACGGCTAGCTTGCATGCGGAGCTAGCGTATGTTGACCATTCATTTGGCTGTTGCTTTGCGGTATATGAATTTCTAGTCTTATCTCTAAATGGCAATACGACTCAGTGACGGTGGTGCATGCCAGGGACTTCAATTTTGTGTAGTCATTTAAAATTGTGTAGTTGAATATATGTGTTTATAAAAAGTTTATATCATTAGTTTGCATGATTTGTGCGTGTAAATGAAGTTGTTGCTAAAAAGTCAATTGACTACACAGCTTATATGTGGCTTCACCACTGGTCATTGTGAGCTGTACTTTACTAGGACAATGCACGTGCTTTGAGAGCATCTCCAACAGCCGCGCCAAACTAGCGCCGCGCCGCAAAATTCCCCGTTTTAGCACGCGCGCAACCGGAATAGTTGCTCCAGCGGGCGCGCGAAAACAGCGCGCGCGGCATATGTAGTTCAGCGTGCGGGCCGAAACTCAATCGCGCGCCGCTTATTTGTTGCGCCCGCTCCCGCGCGCTGGACTCTCGCGTGCTCGCTCGCACCTCCCACCCCCCATCCAGCCGCACCGCCGCCGCCGACCGCGCCACCCGGCGACCGTTCCGGCGCTTCCCCGGCCTATCCCCGCCCCGCGGCGGCTTCTCCGCCCCCCCTCTAGTCCCGCCGCCCCTCGCGCGCGCTGGTCCTCCGACGAACAGCGCCCGCGCGCTCGCTGCCGCTCGGCGCCCGCAAGGTGTTCGACAAAACGCCTAGAAGGTATGTATTGCTCAAAAGCCATGAATTTTGTGCATGTTGATTGTAGTTTTTTATAGCATAGTATTGAACATTGTAGATGAGTTCGTCGTATGATTCTCCCGAAGAAGAATTTGATATGGAAGAGGAGGAGGATCTTGCAATGAACCTAGCTATGCATATCAATAAAAAACCGAAGCATGGTGGTTCGGTTATGGGTCGGCAGAAAATTTGGAGGGATAGGATCGATGCCTACAACAGATTGATCAGGCATTATTTTACGGAGAATCCCACATACCCCGAGTCGTATTTTCGTCGCCGGTTTAGGATGAGCACCGAATTGTTCAGGCGCATTGTAGAGAAACTAGCGAGCCATGACCGCTTTTTTCAGCAAAGGAGGAATGCCGCCGGAGAGCTCGGGCATAGCACTTTTCAGAAGGTGACAGCCGCTTTGCGTATGTTGGCATACGGTATACCGGCTAATCTAGTTGATGATCACTTGGCTATGGGTGAGAGCCAAGCCATCATGTGTGTCAAGCGCTTCGTAGTCGGAATTGTGCAAATGTTTGGCGAAGAGTATTTGAGATCTTCCAATGCTAAAGACGTCGCAAGGCTATTGGCGATGAACAAACCTTGCGGCTTTCCTGGCATGCTTGGCTCAATAGATTGCATGCATTGAAGTTGAAAGAATTGTCCAAAGGCATGGCATGGACAATTCCACGGCCAAAAAAAGGGTTCCACTATAATCCTTGAAGCGGTGGCCGATCAAGAGACTTGGATTTGGCATGCATTCTTTGGAATGTCTGGGTCTTTGAATGACATCAATGTTGTCAACCGGTCACCACTGATGAATAAGATTGCAAATGGTGAGTTGCCATCGGTGCAGTTTGTAGCAAATGGTCGTACATACAACTATGGCTATTATCTAGCAGATGGCATCTATCCAAAATGGCAAATCTTTGTCAAGCCGTTGAAAAAGCCAGAAGGTAAGAAAGAACTTGATTTCCACAATGCTCAGGCGGCGGCTAGAAAAGATGTGGAGAGAGCTTTTGGGATTTTGCAAGCCCAATTTGCTATTGTGAGAGGACCAGCTAGATTTTAGGATTAGAAAATGCTTTGGTACATCATACACGCTTGTGTGATCATGCATAACATGATCATCGAGAATGAGCGTGGCCAAGATGTAGACTACTCTCAGTATGAGCTTTTGGGACATCCGGTGCGAGTGCGACGGAGGGCTGAAAGGGTGGCCCGTTTTGTTGCCTCCTATCATGCCATACGACGTCCCGCAGCGCATAATGATCTTCAGAAGGATCTCATTGAGGAGTGGTGGGCATGGAATGGACGACAAAGAGCATCATGATTTGTGCGTTTGATATTGTATTGTTGAACTATTTGTTGTGTTTATTGCACTATTTGTTGTATTGAACGATAAACTGTTTATTTGAGTTGTAATAATGAAATTGAACTATTTATTTTGATTTATTTTTGTTTGTGTTTGATCTTTTTGCTTCTGTTTTGGAATGCATATGTTGTTTGTGTGAGAGTCGCGCGCACTGCATTTTTGCGTGCTGCTGGAGCGAGGCGCGCGCGCTGCATTTTAGCGCGGCTGCTGGAGCCAGCGCTGCGCGCCGCGCCAAACCAGGCGATGGGCGCGCGGCAAACCAGTTTTTTGCGCGCGGCGTGTTCGGCGTCTGTTGGAGATGCTCTGAGATGGGGTATAAATATTGTGTAAAGAAATGTTTATCAATCTTGCCCATGATTGTGTAAATAAATGTTTATCAAATAATGTTTGTGATTTTGTAAATAAATATTTGGTAAGTAAACTAAGGTGCAATTGATGCAGAAGTTGAGTAAATTAAGACGGTTGATTAGCGTACCAGGAGGGTGTCAAAGAAAAGGTGTGATCGGAAAAAAAAGTTGAACGAAAAAAATAATATGAAGGAACATGATGGGAAGGGGAAGAACTGGTTGGCGAAACGTTCTGCTGACAGGAAAAATAAGACTGCTTTTTTTAAGTAGTAGAGAAAGTGAAACGTGGACATTGAGGCCTAATAGCTGCAAGGAACAAGCATGATGTTTTAATTGTTATTAGTTTGTTAACTGTGGAATATTTTGGTGCTATCTTTTCTCCAAGTTAGCGGTGGAAGCAAATCGTATGAACATTTACTTGTTCTTTTTATTGATTATTAATAGTGGTGTTCTTGTGAATTTTATGAAGCTCCGCTACTCGGCAACCAAAAGAGGCTTTTCTGGTTGCCTTCGGATAAAAAAGAGGATAAGACTATGTGGTGGACAGTGATCATCCGTTTATCAACATACTAGGTGTCAAGTTTTTTTTTTCAGAAACAAAATAATTTCGGACCTCACTAAAATATGGTAAATTTCGCATATTTCAGAAATTATTTTGGATTTTGAGATTTCAAATTTCACCTAATTCTAATGAATTCTAACATAATTTAAATTTATATTGAATTTTGTTGGAATCTGCCTTGAAATTTCAGTGTTAAAAATATTTCGAAACCACAAATATGCGAAAAAAGACATTAAAAAGACAATAAACATACCAATTGACATGTATCAAGAAATAGAAGTATAAACATATGGGATCCACAAATATGTAAACTGCCGATGCAACATCGTCTCCAACATGTCCACCGTTAGGAACTCGACGCCACCCTTGAGGCCCGTTGTGGCGCAATTCAAATTGACTATCGAATATGAAGGGAGGCAGTGCTAGAGTTCATGTACACAAGTTTTGCGATCATGATAATCATTACATAGTATGGGAATAAAAGAGAAACATCGTGGCTCAAGGTGGTTGTTCATGATCATGGAGTTTTTGGTGATTAAAATGGAGGGCATATGAGGTACTTTTTCTACCGTTGCAACACAAGCATATCTCCTAGTGATATAATAAAGTTGGTGTTCGGTGGTTCCCTAAAAAAACTCAACCGTTATCATTCCCTACAGCGCCCCTAAGTTCAGTTCAGTTAACATAGGCATGCCTTATACGGTGTCGCCACTAGGTGCAGCTGCTTCTTCCTCCTTGAGGATAAGGTAACAATCATTTCCATGTCCAGCTCACTCGGGTTCACTCCGGCGGGGAGGCTCCAGTCAAAATAGTAGAGAAGTCGTGCCACGATGAGCTCCAACACGGCAACCCCAAAGGTATCACCCGGGCAGATTCTCCTCCCGCTTCCGAACGGCAAGTAGTCGAACCGCGAGCCTTTGTAGGTCGCCGTGCCATCCTCGAACCGCTCCGGCCTGAACTCCTCTGGCTGATGCCAGTACTCGGGATCCCTACCCAATGCCCAGGTATTCACCATAACCCTGGTGCCCTCCGTGACCTCAAACCCACCGACATCACAGGTCTCTCGACAGACACGGGGAATCAGCAGCGGCAGCACTGGATGTAGCCTCATGCTCTCCTTGATCACCATCTTGGTGTGGTGTAGCTCCACTATGTGTCCCTCGTGGTCTTGAGAGCTCTTATTGTCGAACGTCCGTCGCACCTCAGCCTGCGCCTTCATCATCACCTCCGGGTTCCTCATGAGGTCCGACATGACCCACTCGGCCGCTGACGATGTCGTCTCCGTCCCGGCCGAGAACATATCCTACACAAAGTAGACGACATGCTTGAGCAAAGACAATGGAATAGTAAACTAGAAAATTCAATCACTTAATTACCATGATGGTTGCCTTGACGTTGTCCAGTTCCATCTCCCCTTTGTCCCTGATGCTAAGCAAAGAGCTTAGAACGTGATCACCTTGCCTCACTTCGGACTGAGAGATGATCTTGTCCAGGACCTCGTCCTGCTGCCGGCGGGCTCGCCATAGCCGGCCTCTCAGACCGGTGACCACGTCGACGAACCACAGCGACGGGAAGAGGTCCCCGACGCAGAGCCCCGTGCCGAGCTTCAGCACCTCGTCCATCACCGCCAGAAACTGCTCCTGGAGCTCGGAGCTGCACATCTCCCCGAACGCCGTCTTCCCGGTTACCGAATTCGAGCACAGCACGAGCAGCCTGCGGAGGTCGAACGGCTGGCCGCCCCTGCTCGCCTCGCGAACGTTGCTGACGAGGGACATGGTCTCCTTGTCCCTCACCGGAGAAAACTGCCTGACCTTCCGCTCGCTCAGCAGCTCCGCCGCGCAGATCTTGCGCAGCGCCCGCCAGTACGCGCCGTACGGCGCGAAGGCGACGTCGAGGTTTCCGTAGAGACTGATCTCCGACATGAGGATGCTCGGCCGCGACGCGAATGCGAGGTCCTTGTCCCGGAGCACCTCCTGCGCCGCCGCCGGTGAGGAGACCACCACGGCGTCGACCTGGCCCAGCCGGAGGCCCATCACCGGCCCGTGCTTCTTGGCCAGGTCCCGGAGGACGACCGGCAGCTTTGGCGTGAGGATCTGGTGGAGGTTTCCGATCAAGGGCAGGCGCCATGGGCCGGGAGGCCGCCGCTTCTTGGAACTTGGTGATAGTTTGCGGCTAAGCAAGGAAACTAGAATCACCACTGAGATGAGAGAAACCAAGAAGAGGGTGGCTCCACTAATTAGCTCCATCACCATGAGGATGGTTCGCTGCAACCGGGAGAGGGTGGTTCCACAACCACCGGACCGGCGGTTGTATATATATGATTTGAAAAATTAGTCAAGGTTATATCAAATGGCTAGCACCATTACGCAAATCAACCTGTGATTGAGTTGGTTAGGTGGACAGTGGTATTCCCAACCCACCAGGGTTCAAATCCTGGTGCTCGCATTATTCCTGGATTTATTTCAGGATTTCGGACGATGCGCTTTCAGTGGGAGGAGACGTTCCCGTCAACGACGAGGCGCCTACGGTGACTTCATAAATCTCAAGATGATATGCCGGCTCAGTCTTTCGGAGGTGCTCATAGGGATAGGGTATGCGTGTGTGCGTTCATAGAGGTGAGTGTATGCGCGTGTATATGAGCGCCTGTGTCTTCCCAAAACGTACAAGGTACAACAAAAACAAATTTGTCACGCTCACAAAAAAGCAGAGCACAGTGTGTGCTTCGTCTGTCTGCTGGCTGCTGTCGACATTCTATTATCGCATGGGTGCAAGGTAAAAATATCAGGGTCCTTGCTGCTGGAGCTTCATCTCTACTCTAAGTGACGACTTGATAGTCTCCATTCCGCGGTTTTTTTCGTCCCACCTTTTTCTGGATTTTTGTCGTCTCCCCACCCACCTCCAAGGTAGTCGCATCGCAGGCAAACAAAAAAGGCGAACCAAACCTCCTAGCGATGCCGGTGTCCACGAACAAGAACAAAATGGGACGAAAGAAAACCTATGAAGAAAAACCAGTGAAAAAAAACGTCCACGAATCGTACGCACGAATGAGGACTCAAGGGTGCCTTCGATCGAGAACCACTCGCACGCACAAACGAGGCCTCCAGGGTGTTAGGTACCAGGTCGATCTATTCCAGATACAAGGCTCGAATTTGAATTACAACCAACCTCTCGTTATTCTTGGGGAAGAAGGAAGGTAGGTGGGGAAAGTAGAAGAGAGGAGAGCCGCCTTTCGTTCTGATCCTTCTGGATGCCTCTCCCTTGCGCGTGAGGGGATAAGTAGTCGTCAGGGGTGACATGGGCTCAGCGGCCCCATTCTGGCCCGACGAATCTCCTGCTGGGCTGCACGATCCTTCTGGGCCTGCTGTTGATTCGCCTTGCCACCAGGCCATCGTTGGTGACGTGGTTCGCTGCCATGGCAGCCCCCTTGGTCGTGGCTGTCAAGGCAGGTTGTGCACTGACATCCCTTCCTCCTTGAGAGCTGGCTTGTCCCCAAGCCAGTAGAGAGGGGTAGCGGTCTTCCATCGTCTTGGCGTCTTCCCAGGTGGCGTCGAGGACGGAGGGATCAGACCAGCGCACGAGCACTTGTTCACGTCACCCCTGCGGGGTGTGGCGCCATCTTGTGTTGATGATCTCGACTGGAGTCAGAGGATCTTCAGTTGGGGTTGGCAGCATCATCTCGACCGGAGTAGCGGGGGACAAGGCTCGGCATAGCTGCGACACGTGGAAGACGGGGTGCATCTTGGCGCCGGTGGGCAGCTCGAGCTCGTAGGCGACGGGGTTGACAATGCGGATGATCTTGTAGGGTTCGAAGTAGCGGAAGGAGAGCTTGTGGTTGGAGCGACGGGCGACCGTTGTCTGCACATATGGCTGCAGCTTGACGAAGACAGTGTCCCCGACGACGAAGGAGCGATCGGAGCGTTTCTTGTCAGCTTGGCTCTTCATGATGTTACGTGCCCGATGCAGGTGCTCCGCTAGAACTTGTTGCATGTGCTTGCGCTCTTCGAGCCATTCTTTGAGCTGCGGCAGCTTGCAACTGGAGGCTGCCTCGATTCCCCAATGACGTGGCTCATGGTCATAGAGGGCTGCAAAGGTGATGTATTGAGAGCAGAGTGAAAACTGGAGTTATACCAAAATTCTGCAAGAGCCAAGTAGCGGTGCCACTTGTTCGGGATTGCATGGGTGAAGCATCTGAGGTAAATCTCCAGTCACTGATTGACGCGCTCTGTTTGCCCGTCTATTTGTGGGTGGTATGGCGTGCTCATGTTGAGCTCGGTGCCAATAGTCTTGAATAGCTCATGCCAAAACTGCTCGTGAACACAGGGTCTCTGCCAGAGACTATCGCTTCAGGGAGACCGTGCAGTTTGTATATGTTCTCCAGGTAAGAATGAGCCACTTTAGCTGCCGTGAATGGGTGGCTGAGAGCTAGGAAGTGGGCATAGCGGGTAAACTTGTCGACCACAACTAGAATGCAGTTGAACTTGCCCGAAGAGGGCAGGCCGTCAATGAAGTCCATGGTGACTACCTTCCACGCACCATTTGGGACTGGAAGAGGTTCGAGCAGGCCGGGGTAGCGAACATGCTCTGGCTTGGCTTGCTGGCATACAGAGAATGATTGCACGTATTGCTTGATATGCTCTTTCATTTTGGGCCAGGCGAATAGCCGGCGGAGGCGCCTGTAGGTCATGGGCACCCCGGAGTGGCCGCCCATTGTGCTGTCGTGGAAGGCGCGGAGCATTCGCTGTTGCAGAGAAGGAGAGCCCCCAAGCCAGATTCTGTCTCTGAAGTATAACAACCCATCGTGCATCTGGAAGCGCTTCTTGGGATCTGGTCGCCTATCCAGATCACTGATGATATGCTGCACTTGTGTGTTTATCCTGTAGCTAGCCACAATATCGTCCAGGCAGGCAGGCTTGCAAACTGAAATGGCTATGATGGAGGCGTCCGGTGTGCGACGTGACAGCGCATCAGCTGCCAAGTTTGTCGGCCCCGGTCGGTAGCAGATCTTGTATCTGAGCCCAAGCAGTTTGGTGAAGGCCTTTTGTTGCCAAGGAGTGGACAAGTGTTAATCTTCCAGGTGCACGAGGCTGCGTTGATCCGTGCGGATAACGAACTCTCCCGTCTGGAGGTAAGGACGCCACTGTTCAATTGCCATTAGGATTGCCATGCATTCTTTCTCGTAAGTGGACAGTCCTTTGTTCTTTGGGCCCATGGGCTTGCTCATGTAAGCGATGGGGTGCCCTTCTTGTTGGAGAACTGCTCCCACTCTATAGGCGCACGCGTCCGTGTCAATGGTGAATTTCTTGGTGAAATCAGGCAATTGCAAGACTGGTGCTGAGACTAGTTTCAGTTTCAGAGTATCAAAAGCTTGTTGTGTGTCACTTGTCCAGACAAACTGCTGGTGTTTTTGAGGAGGTTGAAAAGTGGCCGGGCAATGATTCCAAAATGTTGGACGAACTTGTGATAATAGCCAGCGAGGCCGAGAAATCCGCGCACCTCCTTCACGCAGGTGGGGGAGGCCACTCCTGAACTGTCAGAATTTTGTCTGGATCGGTAGAAACACCATGCTCGTTGATGACATGGCCGAGGTATGCAATCTGGTTCTGGGCAAACGAACACTTGGACCGCTTAACTTGCCAGTGATCATCTCGAAGTAGTTGCAGAACTTGCCTGAGGTGTTGTATGTGATCTGTCAAAGTCTTGCTGAATATGAGGATGTCATCGAAGAATGAGATGACGCAGACGTGTTTCATCGGACGGAGGGTGGTGTTGATGGCCCCCTTGAAGGTCGACGGTCCTCCGGCGACACCGAACGGCATGACGCGGAATTCCCAATGCTCTGAGTGAGTCTGGAAAGCCGTCTTGTATTCTTCCCCCTCTGCCATGCGTATCTGATGGAAACCGGCATGCATATCAAGTTTAGAGAACCACTTGGCGCCGGCAAGATCGTCCAAGAGCTCATCAATTATAGGCATTGGGTACTTGCTGGCCACTGTCATGGAATTGAGGCGTCGGTAATCCACGCAAAGGCGCCAGGAACCGTCTTTTTTCTTGACGAGTAAGGCTGGCGAGGAAAAAGGACTTGAGCTTTTTTGGATCACACCGGCATCGAGCAGTTCCTGAACTTGTCGCTCGATGTCTGTTTTGAGCTCCGGTTTGTATCTGTACGGGTGCAAATTGACTGGTTGAGCGCCCGCCATCAGAGGGATCCTGTGGTCGCACTCGCGACGTGGTCGAAGGCTGTGCGGGTCTTCAAAAACATCCGTGAATTGTTCTAGCAGGCGCATGGCTTCAGTTGGGGTCGGTGTGTCGGTTGCGCTGCTCCCATCCAGAGAATTGAGGTGAATAACATGAGCGACTGAGCCTTGCTTGCAAGCTTTGAGCAGTTCAGGGGCAGAGATCGAAGAACATTGTGTCTGATCAGATGATATCGCTGACTTTCAGTTGCCCGCTTGGTGTTGTGACTGTCAGGTGCTGCTCGATCCAGTCAATGTTCATAGGGTTGTGCTTGCGTAACCAATCCATCCCCAGTATTGCGTCATATGAACCGAGCTTGATAACCTTGAAATCGGTCATGAACTCGTGCTCATGTGCAATCCAGGAGTAGTTAGGGATATAGTGGGTGCAGGGAATAGTGGCGCCATCGGCAACGCGCACGCGGCACGGCCGTGCCAACAGAGTGATACCCGAGAGCTTGGAGGCGAAGGAACTATCCACAAAAGAGGGGGAACTGTCGGAATCAACCAGGAGCAGAACTTCATGCCCTTGCACCCATGCCTGGAGCTACAGAACACCTGGGGCTGATGTACATCTTCAGCTTGCCGGGACAATGTGCGCACATTTTCTTTGTCAGAGATCGGCGAGTCTGGTGGTGATTCTGACGTAGCTTCATCCATACTAAACATAGCGAGTAGTTCATCCACAATGTGCATCTGAACTGTAGGCGGACACACATGGTCTTTGCCCCATTTCTCGCTGCACTTGAAGCAAAGTCCCTTCGCGCGCCGGAATGCACGGAGTGTGGCCACCTTGCTGACTTCAGATGTAGCTCGGGCGGCATCAGTACCGCGCCTATCTTCAGAATTGGCTGTAGGCGTGGCAGGTCGCCCAAAGAATGGTGGTGGCACCGTCCTGGAGGCTTGGCCTTGGCCGCGGTTGACATGTGGGAGACGCCGTAGCATGACTCGCCGTCGGCCACTTCCTCCTGAAGTAGGGCCAGCGAGCACGCCGTGTCCAGGTCTGGTGGGCGTTGTACAAGCACCACAACACGGATGTCCGGTCCCAGTCCCTCAACAAAACGTGTCAGGAAAAAATATGGGTGAGTAGATTCTGAGTATGGAATCAGGTGATTCATCATAGATTCAAATCGCTTGATAAAATCAGCAACAGAGGTGGTTTGTTTAATGGCATAGAACTGACGGATGAGCATCTGGTGCTTATCGCGCCTGAAACGAGTGCAGAGAAGAGAGGCAAAGGCCTCCCAGTCCAGGCCAACTAATTTTTTCTGTACGGACTGCAGCCAGATTCCTGCTGGACCGAAGAAATTGAGAGTTGCCATTGGTACACGATAGGAGTCGGGGATTGAAAACATCTGGAAATACCGCTCACGGAGAGTTTTCCAGAGTTGTGGGTTCTCGCCGATGAATAAGGGGAAATTCATGGGCGGTGGTGGTTGTCCCATGGTGGCGAGAACAGAGGATGACAGGGGAGGTGGATAGGTGGGAATGAGCGGGAGGGAAGGCGTACCCGTGACCGGGAATACCCCCGGGGACTCTAAGGTCACCGGTGGTTGCCCCCGGTAAGATCGACTTCGCCGTGGCCGTTGGGCCCGTGGAGGCTTCCTCGTGCGGCTGAGTGCGGCGGTGGATTTGGAAGCAGGGGCGCCGCTCCACTCGACGAGTGCGGCGAGGCCGCTTGGAGCGAGGTGACCATGGTCTCCAGTTTGGTTAAGCGGGCCTCTAGATCGGGCTTCCAGCGAAGCATATCGTCAATCTGGGACGTCTGCGCTTGGAGCTGCTTGAGAACGGTGGCGGGGTCATTCTTCGCATCTTGGTGCAGCTTGTCGAGATATTCCTTGAGCGCCGGATCCATGGCGGCAAGAAGGACCTGCCGCGCGTAGACGCGGTGACGGGTTTCCATGATGGATCGTAGCGGATCTGGTGGTGTGAGGTCTCTGATACCAGGATATTAGGTACCAGGTGAAGTAAATATGCCCTAGAGGCAATAATAAAGTTATTATTTATTTCCTTATATCATGATAAATGTTTGTTATTCATGCTAGAATTGTATTAACCGGAAACATAATACATGTGTGAATACATAGACAAACAGAGTGTCACTAGTATGCCTCTACTTGACTAGCTCGTTAATCAAAGATGGTTATGTTTCCTAACCATGAACAAAGAGTTGTTATTTGATTAACGAGGTCACATCATTAGTTGAATGATCTGATTGACATGACCCATTTCATTAGCTTAGCACCCGATCGTTTAGTATGTTGCTATTGCTTTCTTCATGACTTATACATGTTCCTATGACTATGAGATTATGCAACTCCCGTTTGCCAGAGGAACACTTTGGGTACTACCAAACGTCACAACGTAACTGGGTGATTATAAAGGAGTACTACAGGTGTCTCCAATGGTAGATGTTGGGTTGGCGTATTTCGAGATTAGGGTTTGTCACTCCGATTGTCGGAGAGGTATCTCTGGGCCCTCTCGGTAATACACATCACATAAGCCTTGCAAGCATTATAACTAAGATGTTAGTTGTAAGATGATGTATTACGGAACGAGTAAAGAGACTTGCCAGTAACGAGATTGAACTAGGTATTGGATACCGACGATCGAATCTCGAGCAAGTAACATACCGATGACAAAGGGAACAACGTATGTTGTTATGCGGTTTGACTGATAAAGATCTTCGTAGAATATGTAGGAGCCAATATGGGCATCCAGGTCCCGCTATTGGTTATTGACCGGAGACGTGTCTCGGTCATGTCTACGTTGTTCTCGAACCGTAGGGTCCGCACGCATAACGTTACGATGACAGTTATTATGAGTTTATGCATTTTGATGTACCGAAGGTTGTTCGGAGTCCCGGATGTGATCACGGACATGACGAGGAGTCTCAAAATGGTCGAGACATAAAGATTGATATATTGGAAGCCTATGTTTGGACACCGGAAGTGTTCCGGGTGAAATCGGGATTTTACCGGAATACCGGGAGGGTTACCGGAACCCCCCGGGAGCCAAATGGGCCTACATGGGCCTTTGTGGAAAGGTGAAAGGGGCTGCCATGGAGGGCTGCGCGCCTCCCCCCTCCCCTAGTCCTATTAGGACTAGGAGAGGTGGCCGGCCACCTCTCTCTCTCTCTTTCCCCCTTGGAGTCCTAGTTGGAATAGGATTGGAGGGGGAAGTCCTACTCCCGGTAGGAGTAGGACTCCTCCTGCGCCTCCCTCCTTGGCCGGCCAGCCCCTCCCCTTGGATCCTTTATATATGGGGGCAGGGGGCACCTCTAGACACACAAGTTGATCCTTGAGATCGTTCCTTAGCCGTGTGCGGTGCCCCCTGCCACCAAATTCCACCTCGATCATACCGTTGCAGTGCTTAGGCGAAGCCCTGCGTCGGTAGTACATCAAGATCGTCACCACGCCGTCGTGCTGACGGAACTCTTCCTCGACGCTTTGCTGGATCGGAGCCCGAGGATCGTTATCGAGCTGAACGTGTGCTAAGAACTCGGAGCTGCCGGAGTAACGGTGCTTGGATCGGTCGGATCGGGAAGACGTACGACTACTTGCTCTACGTTGTGTGATCGCTTCCGCAATCGGTCTGCGTTGGTACGTAGACAACACTCTCCCCTCTCGTTGCTATGCATCACCATGATCTTGTGTGTGCGTAGGAAATTTTTTGAAATTACTACGTTCCCCAACAGTGGCATCCGAGCCTAGGTTTTATGGTTTGATGTTATTTGCACGAGTAGAACACAAGTGAGTTGTGGGCGATACAAGTCATACTGCCTACCAGCATGTCATACTTTGGTTCGACGGTATTGTTGGACGAGACGACCCGGACCAACCTTACGCGTACGCTTACGCGAGACCGGTTCCCTCGACGTGCTTTGCACATAGATGGCTTGAGGGCGACTGTCTCTCCAACTTTAGTTGAACCGAGTGTGGCTACATCCGGTCCTTGAGAAGGTTAAAACGGAGTCTATTTGACAAACTATCGTTGTGGTTTTGATGCGTAGGTGAGATGAGTTCTTGCTTAAGCCCGTAGCAGCCACATAAAATTTGCAACAACAAAGTAGAGGACGTCTAACTTGTTTTTGCAGGGCATGTTGTGATGTGATATGGTCAAGGCATGATGCTGATTTTATTGTATGAGATGATCATGTTTTGTAACCAAGTTATCGGCAACTGGCAGGAGCCATATGGTTGTCGCTTTATTGTATGCAATGCAATCGCGATGTAATGCTTTACTTTATTGCTAAGCGGTAGTGATAGTCGTGGAAGCATAAGATTGGCGAGACAACAACGATGCTACGATGGAGATCAAGGTGTCGCGCCGGTGACGATGGTGATCATGACGGTGCTTCGGAGATGGAGATCACAAGCACAAGATGATGATGGCCATATCATATCACTTATATTGATTGCATGTGATGTTTATCTTTTATGCATCTTATCTTGCTTTGATTGACGGTAGCATTATAAGATGATCTCTCACTAAATTATCAAGAAGTGTTCTCCCTGAGTATGCACCGTTGCCAAAGTTCGTCGTGCCCAGACACCACGTGATGATCGGGTGTGATAAGCTCTACGTCCATCTACAATGGGTGCAAGCCAGTTTTGCACACGCAGAATACTCAGGTTAAAATTGACGAGCCTAGCATATGCAGATATGGCCTCGGAACACAGAGACCGAAAGGTCGAGCGTGAATCATATAGTAGATATGATCAACATGACGATGTTCACCATTGAAAACTACTCCATCTCACGTGATGATCGGTTATGGTTTAGTTGATTTGGATCACGTGATCACTTAGAGGATTAGAGGGATGTCTATCTAAGTGGGAGTTCCTAAGTAATTTGATTAACTGAACTTAAACTTATCATGAACTTAGTACCTGATAGTATCTTGCTTGTTTATGTTGATTGTAGATAGATGGCTCGTGCTGTTGTTCCGTTGAATTTTAATGCGTTCCTTGAGAAAGCAAAGTTGAAAGATGATGATAGCAATTACACGGACTGGGTGCGTAACCTGAGAATTATCCTCATTGCTGCACAAAAGAATTACGTCCTGGAAGCACCGCTGGGTGCCAGGCCTGCTGCTGGAGCAACACCAGATGTTATGAACGTCTGGCAGAGCAAAGCTGATGACTAGTCGATAGTTCAGTGTGCCATGCTTTACGGCTTAGAATCGGGACTTCAACGACGTTTTGAACGTCATGGAGCATATGAGATGTTCCAGGAGTTGAAGTTAATATTTCAAGCAAATGCCCGAATTGAGAGATATGAAGTTTCCAATAAGTTCTATAGCTGCAAGATGGAGGAGAACAGTTCTGTCAGTGAGCATATACTCAAAATGTCTGGGTATAATAATCACTTGATTCAGATGGGAGTTAATCTTCCAGATGATTGCGTCATTGACAGAATTCTCCAATCACTGCCACCAAGCTACAAGAGCTTCGTGATGAACTATAATATGCAAGGGATGAACAAGACTATTCCCGAGCTCTTCGCAATGCTGAAAGCTGCGGAGGTAGAAATCAAGAAGGAGCATCAAGTGTTGATGGTCAACAAGACCACTAGTTTCAAGAAAAATGGCAAAGGGAAGAAGAAGGGGAACTTCAAGAAGAACAGCAAGCAAGTTGCTGCTCAAGAGAAGAAACCCAAGTCTGGACCTAAGCCTGAAACTGAGTGCTTCTACTGCAAGCAGACTGGTCACTGGAAGCGGAACTGCCCCAAGTATTTGGCGGATAAGAAGGATGGCAAGGTGAACAAAGGTATATGTGATATACATGTTATTGATGTGTACCTTACTAGAGCTCGCAGTAGCACCTGGGTATTTGATACTGATTCTGTTGCTAATATTTGCAACTCGAAACAGGGACTACGGAATAAGCGGACACTAGCAAAGGACGAGGTGACGATGCGCGTGGGAAACGGTTCCAAAGTGGATGTGATCGCGGTCGGCACGCTACCTCTACATCTACCTTCGGGATTAATATTAGACCTAAATAATTGTTATTTGGTGCCAGCGTTGAGCATGAACATTATATCTGGATCTTGTTTAATGCGAGACGGTTATTCATTTAAATCAGAGAATAATGGTTGTTCTATTTATGTGAGTAATATCTTTTATGGTCATACACCTTTGAAGAGTGGTCTATTTTTGTTAAATCTCGATAGTAGTGATACACATATTCATAATGTAGAAGCCAAAAGATGCAGAGTTGATA
Source organism: Triticum monococcum (assembly GCA_034509565.1). NCBI lineage: Eukaryota > Viridiplantae > Streptophyta > Magnoliopsida > Poales > Poaceae > Triticum > Triticum monococcum. The sequence goes on from CM067842.1 coordinate 37,888,194, forward strand.
ATGATAGTGCAACTTATTTGTGGCACTGTCGTTTAGGTCATATCGGTGTAAAGCGCATGAAGAAACTCCATACTGATGGGCTTTTGGAACCACTTGATTATGAATCACTTGGTACTTGCGAACCGTGCCTCATAGGCAAGATGACTAAAACACCATTCTCCGGTACTATGGAGAGAGCAACAGATTTATTGGAAATCATACATACCGATGTATGTGGTCTAATGAATATTGAGGCTCGTGGCGGATATCATTATTTTCTCACCTTCACAGATGATTTAAGCAGATATGGGTATATCTACTTAATGAAACATAAGTCTGAAACATTTGAAAAGTTCAAAGAATTTCAGAGTGAAGTTGAAAATCATCGTAACAAGAAAATAAAGTTTCTACGATCTGATCGTGGAGGAGAATATTTGAGTTACGAGTTTGGTGTACATTTGAAAAAATGTGGAATAGTTTCGCAACTCACGCCACCCGGAACACCACAGCGTAATGGTGTGTCCGAACGTCGTAATCGTACTTTACTAGATATGGTGCGATCTATGATGTCTCTTACTGATTTACCGCTATCGTTTTGGGGTTATGCTTTAGAGACGGCCGCATTCACGTTAAATAGGGCACCATCAAAATCCGTTGAGACGACGCCTTATGAACTATGGTTTGGCAAGAAACCAAAGTTGTCGTTTCTTAAAGTTTGGGGCTGCAATGCTTATGTGAAAAAGCTTCAACCTGATAAGCTCGAACCCAAAGCGGAGAAATGTGTCTTCATAGGATACCCAAAGGAGACTGTTGGGTACACCTTCTATCACAGATCCGAAGGCAAGACATTCGTTGCTAAGAATGGATCATTTCTAGAGAAGGAGTTTCTCTCGAAAGAAGTGAGTTGGAGGAAAGTAGAACTTGACGAGGTAACTGTACCTGCTCCCTTATTGGAAAATAGTACATCACAGAAAACTGTTTCTGCGACACCTATACCAATTAGTGAGGAAGCTAATGATGATGATCATGAAACTTCAGGACAAGATACTACTGAACCACGTAGATCAACTAGAGTGAGATCCGCACCAGAGTGGTATGGTAATCCAATTCTGGAAGTCATGCTACTAGATCATGATGAACCTACGAACTATGAAGAAGCGATGGTGAGCCCAGATTCCGCAAAGTGGCTTGAGGCCATGAAATCTGAGATGGGATCCATGTATGAGAACAAAGTATGGACTTTGGTTGACTTGCCCGATGATCGGCAAGCAATTGAGAATAAATGGATCTTCAAGAAAAAGACTGACGCTGACGGTAATATTACTGTCTATAAAGCTCGACTTGTCGCAAAAGGTTTTCGACAAGTTCAAGGAGTTGACTACGATGAGACCTTCTCACCCGTAGCAATGCTTAAGTCCGTCAGAATCATGTTAGCAATTGCCGCATTTTATGATTATGAAATATGGCAGATGGATGTCAAAACTGCATTCCTGAATGGATTTCTGGAAGAAGAGTTGTATATGATGCAACCAGAAGGTTTTGTCGATCCAAAGGGAGCTAACAAAGTGTGCAAACTCCAGAAGGTTTTGTCGATCCAAAGCCTGTATTTACAAGAAAGTGAGTGGGAGCTCTGTAGCATTTCTGATATTATATGTGGATGGCATATTGCTGATTGGAAATGATATAGAATTTCTGGATAGCATAAAGGGATACTTGAATAAAAGTTTTTCGATGAAAGACCTCGGGGAAGCTGCTTACATATTAGGCATAAAGATCTATAGAGATAGATCAAGATGCTTAATTGGACTTTCACAAAGCACATACCTTGACAAGATTTTAAAGAAGTTCAAAATGGATCAAGCAAAGAAAGGGTTCTTGCCTGTGTTACAAGGTGTGAAGTTGAGTCAAACTCAATGCCCGACCACTGCAGAAGATAGAGAGAAAATGAAAGATGTTCCCTATGCTTCAGCCATAGGCTCTATCATGTATGCAATGCTGTGTACCAGACCTGATGTGTGCCTTGCTATAAGTTTAGCAGGGAGGTACCAAAGTAATCCAGGAGTGGATCACTGGACAGCAGTCAAGAACATCCTGAAATACCTGAAAAGGACTAAGGATATGTTTCTCGTATATGGGGGTGACAAAGAGCTCACCATAAGAGGTTACGTTGATGCAAGCTTTGACACTGATCCGGAAGATTCTAAATCGCAAACCGGATACGTGTTTACTTTAAACGGTGGAGCTGCCAGTTGGTGCAGTTCTAAACAAAGCGTCGTAGCAGGATCTACATGTGAAGCGGAGTACATAGCTGCTTCGGAAGCAGCGAACGAAGGAGTCTGGATGAAGGAGTTCATATCCGATCTAGGTGTCATACCTAGTGCATCGGGTCCAATGAAAATCTTTTGTGACAATACTGGTGCAATTGCTTTGGCAAAGGAATCCAGATTTCACAAAAGGACCAAACACATCAAGAGACGCTTCAACTCCATCCGGGATCTAGTCCAGGTGGGAGACATAGAGATTTGCAAGATACATACGGATCTGAATGTTGCAGACCCGTTGACTAAGCCTCTTCCACGAGCAAAACATGATCAACACCAAGGCTCCATGGGTGTTAGAATCATTACTGTGTAATCTAGATTATTGACTCTAGTGCAAGTGGGAGACTGAAGGAAATATGCCTTAGAGGCAATAATAAAGTTATTATTTATTTCCTTATATCATGATAAATGTTTATTATTCATGCTAGAATTGTATTAACCGGAAACATAATACATGTGTGAATACATAGACAAACAGAGTGTCACTAGTATGCCTCTACTTGACTAGCTCGTTAATCAAAGATGGTTATGTTTCCTAACCATGAACAAAGAGTTGTTATTTGATTAACGAGGTCACATCATTAGTTGAATGATCTGATTGACATGACCCATTTCATTAGCTTAGCACCCGATCGTTTAGTATGTTGCTATTGCTTTCTTCATGACTTATACATGTTCCTATGACTATGAGATTATGCAACTCCCGTTTGCCGGAGGAACACTTTGGGTACTACCAAACGTCACAACGTAACTGGGTGATTATAAAGGAGTACTACAGGTGTCTCCAATGGTAGATGTTGGGTTGGCGTATTTCGAGATTAGGGTTTGTCACTCCGATTGTCGGAGAGGTATCTCTGGGCCCTCTCGGTAATACACATCACATAAGCCTTGCAAGCATTATAACTAAGATGTTAGTTGTGAGATGATGTATTATGGAACGAGTAAAGAGACTTGCCAGTAACGAGATTGAACTAGGTATTGGATACCGACGATCGAATCTCGGGCAAGTAACATACCGATGACAAAGGGAACAACGTATGTAGTTATGCGGTCTGACCGATAAAGATCTTCGTAGAATATGTAGGAGCCAATATGGGCATCCAGGTCCCGCTATTGGTTATTGACCGGAGACGTGTCTCGGTCATGTCTACATTGTTCTCGAACCGTAGGGTCCGCACGCTTAACGTTACAATGACAGTTATTATGAGTTTATGCATTTTGATGTACCGAAGGTTGTTCGGAGTCCCGGATGTGATCACGGACATGATGAGGAGTCTCGAAATGGTCGAGACATAAAGATTGATATATTGGAAGCCTATGTTTGGACACCGGAAGTGTTCCGGGTGAAATCGAGATTAGGGTTTGTCACTCCGTTTGTCGGAGAGGTATCTCTGGGCCCTCTCGGTAATGCACATCACATAAGCCTTGCAAGCATTGCAACTAATGTGTTAGTTGTGAGATGATGTATTACGGAACGAGTAAAGAGACTTGCCGGTAACGAGATTGAACTAGGTATTGGATACCGACGATCGAATCTCGGGCAAGTAACATACCGATGACAAAGGGAACAACGTATGTTGTTATGCGGTCTGACCGATAAAGACCTTCGTAGAATATGTAGGAGCTAATATGGGCATCCAGGTCCCGCTATTGGTTATTGACCGGAGACGTGTCTCGGTCATGTCTACATTGTTCTCGAACCGTAGGGTCCGCACGCTTAACGTTACAATGACAGTTATTATGAGTTTATGCATTTTGATGTACCGAAGGTTGTTCGGAGTCCCGGATGTGATCACGGACATGATGAGGAGTCTCGAAATGGTCGAGACATAAAGATTGATATATTGGAAGCCTATGTTTGGACACCGGAAGTGTTCCGGGTGAAATCGGGATTTTACCGGAATACCGGGAGGGTTACCGGAACCCCCCGGGAGCCAAATGGGCCTACATGGGCCTTAGTGGAAAGGTGAAAGGGGCTGCCATGGAGGGCTGCGCGCCTCCCCCCTCCCCTAGTCCTATTAGTACTAGGAGAGGTGGCCGGCCACCTCTCTCTCTCTCTTTCCCCCTTGGAGTCCTAGTTGGAATAGGATTGGAGACTCCTCCTGCGCCTCCCTCCTTGGCCGGCCAGCCCCTCCCCTTGGATCCTTTATATACGGGGGCAGGGGGCACCTCTAGACACACAAGTTGATCCTTGAGATCGTTCCTTAGCCGTGTGCGGTGCCCCCTGCCACCAAATTCCACCTCGATCATACCGTTGTAGTGCTTAGGCGAAGCCCTGTGTCGGTAGTACATCAAGATCGTCACCACGCCGTCGTGCTGACGGAACTCTTCCTCGACGCTTTGCTGGATCGGAGCCCGAGGATCGTCATCGAGCTGAACGTGTGCTAAGAACTCGGAGGTGCCGGAGTAACGGTGCTTGGATCGGTCGGATCGGGAAGATGTACGACTACTTCCTCTTCGTTGTGTGATCGCTTCCGCAGTCGGTCTGCGTTGGTACGTAGACAACACTCTCCCCTCTCGTTGCTATGCATCACCATGATCTTGTGTGTGCGTAGGAAATTTTTTGAAATTACTACGTTCCCCAACACCAGGTCGATCTATTCCAGATACAAGGCTCGAATTCGAATTACAACCAGCCTATCGCTGTTCTTGGGGAAGAAGGAAGGTAGGTGGGGAAAGTAGAGGAGAGGAGAGCCGCCTTTCGTTCTGATCCTTCTGGATGCCTCTCCCTTGCGCATGAGGGGATAAGTAGCCGTCAAGGGCAACATGGGCTCAGCGGCCCCATTCCGGCCTGACGAATCTCCTGTTGGGCTGCACGATCCTTTTGGGCCTGCTGTTGATTCGCCTTGCCACTAGGCCGTCGTTGGTGACGTGGTTCGCTGCCGTGGCAGCCCCCTTGGTCGTGGCTGTCAAGGCAGGTCGTGTGCTGACACAGGGTCCCTTCGCCGCCGCCCTCGCTCCCTTCGTCGCCGCCCTTGCACATCAAGCCGCCGCCAATCCCTGCGCTACCTTGATGGGAGCCATCGATCATCTCGCTACGAGGATGATCCACTTCAGGAGCCGCTGCCGATCATGTCTAGGAACCGACGCCGATCCCCTTCAGGAGCAGAGGCCGATCCCCTGAGCCAGCACCTGTCCTCGTTGAGGAGCCGCCGACGAGATCATTGCGGATATAGGTATTATCTACAATTTATACACAGTTCATACAGCCATTGCATGTTCACACAACAAGAAAATGTGTGTCAGACCTGAAGTGTCGCCCCCCTCCATTCATCCTCGTGTCAGCCATTGCGTGATCACACAGCCGATAAATAGTTTATACACAAATGATCTGGGAGTTTAATTCGTAACATGGCAAGCGTCATGTGATAATAAACACTGTTTTATAATATGTACAAGCACAATACAGGATGTTTGTTGTGGTCCTGGTCCTTGCCTTATGAAAATCAAGAAAAAAACTTGGTCCTGGTCCTTGTCTTCTGAAAAGCAAGAAAAAAGGTAATGCGTTATTTTGCTACATACATCAAGCAATGATCTTTTCGTGTCAAGGGAGCTGCCATTTGATGTCATGTTAACCTACACTTTCAAGTGAAGAGTATGAACTAATTATTGCTTACGGGGGTTCATCTTCATATATTTAGTCACCTTATGGATATTCTCTTGTTCCAGTAGCTCTAGAATCTTCCCAGATCGATGAGGGAAACCAGGTAGGGCATAATACTGTGGCTCGTGAAGGTTCAGTGTCTAATACAACATCCGAGCACTAGACAACAGGAGTTGTGATGAATGAACGCAACAACAGCTTCACTGGCGAAAAAGGGAGCAGGTAAACGCCCGGAGGTGAGCTGCTTATCGGAAGGAAAAAAAGGAGGGTACAGGTAGGCTCCAAAATGAAAATCAGCCTTCCCTTTAGATGTCTGGTAAGATTGTTTAATGTTCAAGTGCTATGATTAACAATGAATACGGTAATACGTATAATGTAATCGTTACATACATTAAAGTGATTCCGTTGGCTTCATTAGTGTTTAACAATTATGTAGATAATATGTTTGAACATTATTGTTGAACCAGTCAACACAACTATGTCTCGCTAGACATCCTTCAAACTTTATAATTCATACTTTTCGTGCTTCAACTAAATCTCATATATCTGGTTTCTTAATTGACAAAGATTTAGGTAGCATGCAACATGGTAAGGAAGAAAAAAGGTAACTTATAAATGTGTGGAGGCGGGAATCTTATCAAAAGAAAAAGTCGGAGACTACGATCAAGCTACAAGATGATGTGCAAAGTGTTCCTCGACCCTTCTCGGTGATATCATGAATGTTCGTCGACCTTCCCATGTGATATCAGGTACAGTTGTGAAATTTTGCAACATCGACAATTTTAGTATATGTATTCGGTAATCATTGTATATATTCAGTTTTTCTATAAGTGTTATTGGTTGTAAACAGATTTAAGATATAATGTCATTCAATAATCTCTACTTTTAATGTCATGTTAACCTACACTTTAGAGAATATTATGTTCATTTCAATAATATATTCATGTGCTTGTGGTTATATAATCTTCACTTGATTGCCCTTGACCCAATAGAAAGATCTGATTTATTTACTTCCATTACTTTAGTTGATGCTACGATCCATGATTGTAAAGTGCTCATATATTTTAATGTAGATGTTATTTTCATTTTATTAAGTATTAAGGCCGTGGGAAGCTTTAATTACTACTCCCATAACACAAACAACTATCTCAGATGATCAACTCTGGGTCTACAATGCTAAACAGAAAAGGATCCACAATGTGAACCAAGCTAGACTAAGATAATAACATCAAATACGGCAAAGAAATTAATGTTGTTGCAACTACAGGAATACAATGAAGTACAAATAAATACGATAAAAATAACACAATTTATGTAATCAAAATTCAAGCGCATAAAGTAATCGCAATTGGTGTGCACAAATAAGAGCTACGATAAAATAGATGATTTCATCGTAATGAGATAAAAGGCTTACATGTTAACATGTTATTGAGCATAAATTATACCCTGCAAGATACAAGTTCTCTTTTGAGTTAGTAAACACATCTCCAAAAGAAATTTAAAAAGACAACTTATGGTGTGCTGCTGGGAAATGAGGAAACAACAGTAATCTGAGCAAACTTGGCCATAGGCTGTAGCACACATTGTTTTCTATATTTCTTAATTCTCATGAAGCTACCTTGTTTCAGGTTCCTTATCACCTTCTTGCCCATTCAAGTAGATTCTTATTATTGTTACAAATTAGAAAAAAAATAGTGTAGCAAACCAATTGCTTCTGCGACATCCAATATTATGGGCTAAATGGTAAGAAATTATACGAATTGTCAATATGAAGGGACAAGGGAGATGCACAGATACCACTTACTAGTAAAGGTAGTTCCTATTTTAATTTTGAGTAAACAGTTTATTGTGGCCACAATATACTTTTAAATTTAAAGCATTAATTAGTTTCTCTTGAATAGCTTGTGAGTGCATGCAGAAAACACCTACTTCAGCATTTAAGTGAAAAGGCAATTGTTCTTAAACAACCGTGTCTGTTGTTTCTCTTAAATAGAGAGCTCATTTAAAAAACTATGATGTCGAGAGCTCATAAACTGAATAAATAGAAGTGCTGAATGTTTATATGATGAATAGATAGATTATATAGGTGATCATACAATTCTGTCACCTGGGGTGCATCATCGATTACATGGCAAAAAAACTCCTGCCCAATTTGAAGTTCATGGATCTCCCTTGTTCCAGTTCTCAAGGTCATCACACTAGGAGGCAAACAAAACCAGAGGAAATGTTATGATGTAGTTCGTTAATTGTAAACAAATATACTATGGAAATAGTCACTTCTTGTTTGGAAAATGGCAATGCTTGGTTGACTATATCAGATTAAGAATGCCCTTTCGACTATGAACACGATTCACGGGTGTAACTTCAAATTGCAGTGCCTGGTTGAATATATCCAAGAAGTAAAATTTCGTATCCCCTAGCTAGCCTGATGCATAATGATTCATTTGAAATGGCAAGTGGTCAGATTCTAAACTCCAAGTAAGCTAGCTCTGTTAGGAGTCAAGTTGGTGTGGATGGTTCGACACTGATAGCTAACTAAGTCCAATTTAACCTGGGATTCATCCGTAAGTATATCACTGATATTAGTTCTCCCAATAAATTGCTCAGTTCCTATAGATGAAGGTTCTCCATCATTAGCCTTGTTCTCATCATCAGATTTGGCAGATTCTTGCCTTTGATCTTGAACTACAGAAACCCGTAGTGTCAATAGACTCGGTACATACCGATTGACAAGGTATCAGGAAATTAAAGAGTAGAATACCAGAGTTTCAGAGGTAAATATTGTCACCAATATTGTTTCAATTTGTCAGTACAAGCATATCATGAAAAGAGGGCAAGACAAGCGAATATAATGAACCTGCACTTCTACATGATGTTAATGTGTCCAAAGTTGAACTTGATAAAAGGTGTCCATGACCCATGTAACTTGAAGATCATCAATAATATTTGAACAAAACTAAACCAATGATAGTCAGGCTTTTTAAAACTGGTCTTAAATGAGCAAAGAAACTTGCTGATGATTCAGCAAAAAACACCTTACTTGCTGACGATTCACCAAAAAACAACTAAGGTGTTATAGCTTACAAGTTAGTTAAACTACAGTTTGATAGTAGCGGATTATATTGTATGCTTATTAACAACTAACACTTCTAGGAATAACTAATGATGTACAAGTTTAGTACCATGGAAAACACCACAACTACACAATTACCCAGCTCGGAAACAAACAAAACAATCTACTATATTTGCAGATCGATCCGACAATATGATCTCCGATCTTGTTGCATATCCCTTAATATTTCAAGGGTTCAATTCTTCATTCTTTGTGCTATCACTATTTGATTCTGAATGCCTGAGTCAGTCCAAGTACCTGAAGGAGAAGAAGAAGCCAAACGAGCATCTTCCTGAAGCCAGTGTGGAAGCCAAGCACGACACGGACGCCGACCACTGCATATCGGTCGGCTCCCTCCCGCATCGCCGCCAACACCTCATCCTATACATGGCCCTCCACCGTGGACAATATAGGAACCGCCGGTCTTGCGTCTCCTGTTACATCACTGCATGGAGGCCGCAAGCTGCTTCACAACAATCCAAGCCGAAGGGCATCTTCATTTGCGCCGACTCATGGTGGAGAGGGTTGTTGGCGGCGGTGCGAGCTCGCGCCAGGGAGAAGAGGGGGCGACCTTGGCTGTAGAACATGAGAATAGGCTATGCAACACGCAATGCATTGATCGGTGCACCAGACACATATATATGAGTACAGAGGGGGGCCACAACCTCGACTGGACAGAGGAAACAAGAGGTGGGCCCAATACACAATATACACGTACACAATATACTCAGCCCCCCCCCCCCCCGGCAGTCGAAGCGGCGCCAGTGACGCGGAGACTGGAACGAAACTCCTCGAAGGTGGAAGTCGGCAGACCCTTCGTCATCACATCGTTGAACTATTGTGCAGTCGAAACATGGAGAACCCGAATACGTCCAAGGGCCACCTGCTCGCGCACAAAGTGAATGTCCAGCTCAATGTGCCTTGTCCGACGATGATCAACAGGGTTGGCGAAGAGGTACACCGCAGAGACAATCGTAGCCTGGGAGATATGATGATGCAGCTCCTGAAGTAACTGTCGTAGCCAGGTGCACTCAGCAACAACGTTAGCCACAGCTCGATACTCTGCCTCCGCGCTGGAGCGTGAAACCGTGGGCTGTCGCTTGGACAACCACAAGATGAGTGAAGGACCAAGGTAAACGCAGTAGCCAGAGGTGGACCGACGGGTGTCGGGGTAGCCAACCCAGTCCGCGTTAGAGTAGGCCACCATCTCCAGAGAGGGGGACGCCGTGAGGGTGAGCCAAGGGTCATCCTGCCGCGGATGTACCAGAGGATCCGCTTCACGAGAGTCCAATGAGAGTCACGAGGGGCGTGCATGTGGAGGCACACCTGCTGAACAACATACTGTAGATCCGGTCGGGTGAGAGTCGGATACTGAAGAGCACCGACAATAGACCAGTAGAAGTGAGCATCCGACGCTGGTGAGCTCTCAAGAGCAGAAACCTTAGCCTTCGTGTCAACAGGAGTAGCAACATGATGACAGTTGATCATACCAGCACGCTCAAGGAGCTCGTCCGCATACTTCTGCTGATGAAGAAAGAAGCCATCCGGTCGCCGAACAACCTCAATGCCAAGAAAGTAATGTAGAGCACCCAAGTCCTTGATGAAGGAAATATGCCCTAGAGGCAATAATAAAGTTATTATTTATTTCCTTATATCATGATAAATGTTTATTATTCATGCTCGAATTGTATTAACCGAAAACATGATACATGTGTGAATACATAGACAAACAGAGTGTCACTAGTATGCCTCTACTTGACTAGCTCATTAATCAAAGATGGTTATGTTTCCTAGCCATAGACATGAGTTGTCATTTGATTAATGGGATCACATCATTAGGAGAATGATGTGATTGACTTAACCCATTCCGTTAGCTTAGCACTTGATCGTTTAGTATGTTGCTTTTGCTTTCTTCATGACTTATACATGTTCCTATGACTATGAGATTACGCAACTCCCGTTTACCGGAGGAACACTTTGTGTGCTACCAAACGTCACAACGTAACTGGGTGATTATAAAGCTTCTCTACAGGTGTCTCTGAAGGTACTTGTTGGGTTGGCGTATTTCGAGATTAGAATTTGTCACACCAATTGAAGGAGAGGTGTCTCTGGGCCCACTCGGTAATGCACATCACTATAAGCCTTGCAAGCATTGTAACTAATGAGTTAGTTGTGGGATGATGTATCATGGAACAAGTATAGAGACTTGCCGGTAACGAGATTGAACTAGGTATTGAGATACCGACGATCGAATCTCGGGCAAGTAACATACCGATGACAAAGGGAACAACGTATGTTGCTATGCGGTTTGACCGATAAAGATCTTCATAGAATATGTAGGAGCCAATATGAGCATCCAGGTTCCACTATTGGTTATTGACCGGAGACATGTCTCGGTCATGTCTACATAGTTCTCGAACCCGTAGGGTCCGCACGCTTAAAGTTTAGGTGACTATTGTATTATGAGTTTTTGTGTTTTGATGTACCGAAGTTATTTCGGAGTCCCGGATATGATCATGGACATAACAAGGAGTCTCGAAATGGTCGAGACATAAAGATCGATATATTGGACGACTATGTTCGGACACCGGAATAGTTTCGGGGAGTTTCGGACATATACCGGAGTACCGGGGGTGTTACCGGAACACCTCCCCCCCCCCCCCCCGGGGGAGTTCAGTGGGCCAGGATGGGCCTTAGTGGAGAAGAGGAGGGGTAGCTAGGGCAGGCCGCGCACCCCCTCCCCCTCTAGTCCAAATTGGACAAGGAGGGGGGGCGGCGCCCCCATTTCCTTCCTCTCTCTCCTTCCCTTCCTTTCCCCTCCTACTCTTACTAGTAAAAGAGGGAGTCCTACTCCCACCGGGAGTAGGACTCCTCCCTGGCGCGCCCTCCCCTGGCCGGCCACCTCCTCCCCCCTGGTCCTTTATATACGGGGGCAGGGGGCACCTCTAGACACAACAATTGATCTCTTAGCCGTGTGCGGTGCCCCCTCCACCATATTCCACCTCGATTATATCGTAGTGGTGCTTAGGCGAAGCCCTACGTCGTTAACAACATCATCACTGTCACCACACCGTCATGCTGGCGGAACTCTCCTGTGAAGCTCTGTTGGATCAGAGTTCGCGGGACGTCATCGAGCTGAACGTGTGCTAAACTCGGAGGTGTCGTACATTCAGTACTTGGATCGGTCGGATCGTGAAGACGTACGACTACATCATCCGCGTTGTGCTAACGCTTCCGCTTTCGGTCTACAAGGGTATGTAGACAACACTCTCCCCTCTCGTTGCTATGCATCACCATGATCCTGCGTGTGCGTAGGAATTTTTTTGAAATTACTACGTTCCCCAACAATGGTATCAGAGCCTAGTTTTATGTGTAGATGTTATATGCATGAGTAGAACACAAGTGAGTTGTGGGCGATACAAGTCATATTGCTTACCAGCATGACACACTTTGGTTCGGCGATATTGCTGGATGAAGTGGCCCGGACCGACATTACGCGTACGCTTACGCGAGACTGGTTCTACCGACGTGCTTTGCACATAGGTGGCTGGCGGGTGTCAGTTTCTCCAACTTTAGTCGAACCGAGTGTGGCTGCGCCCGGTCCTTGAGAAGGTTAAAACAGCACTAACTTGATGAGCTATCATTGTGGTTTTGATGCATAGGTAAGAACGGTTCTTGCTCAGCCCGTAGCAGCCACGTAAAACTTGCAACAACAAAGTAGAGGACGTCTAACTTGTTTTTGCAGGGCATGTTGTGATGTGATATGGTCAAGGCATGATGCTATATTTTATTGTATGAGATGATCATGTTTTGTAATCGAGTTATCGGCAACTGGCAGGAGCCATATGGTTATCGCTTTCTTGTATGCAATGCAATCGCCCTGTAATTGCTTTACTTCATCACTAAGCGGCAGTGATAACCCACACGTATAGGGGACCGCAACAGTTTCCGAGGGTAGAGTATTCAACCCAAATTTATTGATTCGACACTAGGGGAGCCAAAGAATATTCTCAAGTATTAGCAGTTGAGTTGTCAATTCAACCACACCTGGAAACTTAATATGTGCAGCAAAGTGTTTAGTAGCAAAGTAATATGATATTAGTGGTAACGGTAGCAAAAGGTAATGATAGCAAAAGTAATGCTTTTTGGTATTTTGTGGTGGTTGTAACAATAGCAACGGAAAAGTAAATAAGCGAAGAACAATATATGGAAAGCTCGAAGGCAGTGGATTAGTGATAGCGAATTATGTCGAATGCGGTTCATCATGTAACAGTCATAACCTAGGGTGACACAGAACTAGCTCCAATTCATCAATGTAATGTAGGCATGTATTCCGAATATAGTCATACGTGCTTATGGAAAAGAACTTGCATGACATATTTTGTCCTACCCTCCCGTGGCAGCGGGGTCCTAGCGGAAACTAAGGGATATTAAGGCCTTCTTTTAATAGAGTACCGGACCAAAGCATTAACACATAGTGAATACATGAACTCCTCAAACTACGGTCATCACCGGTAAGTATCCCGATTATTGTCACTTCAGGGTTAACGGATCATAACACATAATAGGTGACTATAGACTTGCAAGATAGGATCAAGAACACTCATATATTGATGAAAACATAATAGGTTCAGATCTGAAATCATGGCACTCGGGCCCTAGTGACAAGCATTAAGCATAGCAAAGTCATAGCAACATCAATCTCAGAACATAGTGGACACTAAGGATCAAACCCTAACAAAACTAACTCCATTGCATGATAGATCTCATCCAACCCATCACCGTCTAGCAAGCCTATGATGGAATTACTCATGCACGGCGGTGAGCATCATGAAATTGGTGATGGAGGATGGTTGGTGATGACGATGGCGACGGATTCCCCTCTCCGGAGCCCCGAATGGACTCCAGGTCAGCCCTCCCGAGAGGTTTTAGGGCTTGGCGACGGCTCCGTATCATAAAACGCGATGAATCCTTCTCTCTGATTTTTTTCTCTCCGAAACCAAATATATAGAGTTGGAGTTGAGGTCGGAGGAGCTCCAGGGGGGCCACGAGGTAGGGGGCACGCCCTAGGGGGGCAGTCGCGCCCCCACCCTCATGGACAGGTGGTGGGCCCCCTAGTCTTCATCTTTTGCAAAGATTTTTTTATTATTTCCAAATAGACGTTCCGTGAAGTTTCAGGTCATTCCGAGAACTTTTGTTTCTGGACATAAATAACACCATGGCAATTCTGCTGAAAACTGCGTCAGTCCGGGTTAGTTCCATTCAAATCATGCAAGTTAGAGTCCAAAACAAGGGCAAAAGTGTTTGGAAAAGTAGATACGACGGAGACGTATCAACTCCCCCAAGCTTAAACCTTTGCTTGTCCTCAAGCTATTCAGTTGACAAACTGAAAGTGATAAAGAAAAACTTTTACAAACTCTATTTGCTCTTGTTGTTGTAAATATGTAAAGCCAACATTCAAATTTTCAGCAAAGATTATGAACTAACCATATTCATAATAACGCATAGGTCTCATGTTTACTCATATCAATGGCATAATCAGCTAGCAAGCAATAATAATAAATCTCGGATGACAACACTTTCTCAAAACAATCATAATATGATATAACAAGATGGTATCTCGCTAGCCCTTTCTGAGACCGCAAAACATCAATGCAGAGCATATTTAAAGATCAAGGACTGAGTAGACATTGTAATTCATGGTAAAAGAGATCCAGTCAAGTCATACTCAATGTAAACTAACACTAATGAATGCAAATGACAGCCGTGCTCTCCAACTAGTGCTTTTTAATAAGAGGATGATGACTCAACATGAAAGTAAACAGATAGGCCCTTCGCAGAGGGAAGCAGGGATTTGTAGAGGTGCCAGAGCTCGGTTTTGAAATAGAGGTGAATAATATTTTGAGCGGTATACTTCATTGTCAACATAACAACGAGATGGCGATATCTTCCATGCTACACACATTATAGGCGGTTCCCAAACAGAATGGTGAAGTTTATACTCCCCCTCCACCAACAAGCATCAATCCATGGCTTGCTCGAAACAACGAGTGCCTCCAACTAACAAGAGTCCCAGGGGGAGTTTTGTTTGCAATTATTTTGATTTAGTTTGCATAAAGCATGGGACTGGGCATCCTGGTGACGAGCCACTTTCTCGTGCGTGAGGAGCGGAGTCCACTCCTCTTGAGAATAACCCGCCTAACATGGAAGATACGGACAACCCTACTTGATACATGAGCTATTCAAGCATACAAAACAGGATATTTATTTGAAGGTTTAGAGTTTGGCACATACAAATTTACTTGGAACGGCAGGTAGATACTGTATATGGGTAGGTATGGTGGACTCATATCGAATAACTTTGGGGTTTATGGAGTTGGATGCACAAGAAGTATTTCCTCTTAGTACAGGTGAAGGCTAGCAAAAGACTGGGAAGCGGCCAGCTAGATAGCGACAACAGTCATGAACTTGCATTAAAATTAATCAACACCGAATGCAAGCATGAGTAGGATATAATCCACCATGAACATAGATATTGTGAAGGCTATGTTGATTTTGTTTCAACTACATGCGTGAACATGCGCCAAGTCAAGTCACTTAAATCATTCAGAGGAGGATACCACCCTATCATACCACATCACAACCATTTTAATAGCATGTTGGCACGCAAGGTAAACCATTATAAGCTCCTAGCTAATCAAGCATGGCACAAGAAACTATGATCTCTAGTTGTCATTGCAAACATGTTTATTCATAATAGGCTGAATCAGGAACGATGAACTAATCATATTTACAAAAACAAGAGAGGTCGAGTTCATACCAGCTTTTCTCATCTCAGTCGGTCCATCATATATCGTCATAATTGCCTTTCACTTGCACGACCGAACGATGTGAATAATAATAATAGTGCATGTGCATTGGACTAAGCTGGAATCTGCAAGCATTCAATAAACAGGAGAAGACAAGGCAATATGGGCTCTTTTGTCGGATCAACAATAATGCATATAAGAGCTACTTCAACAATTTAATCATGGTCTTCTCCTATCGACCCCCAAAGAAAAGAAAAGAAATAAAACTATTTACACGGGAAAGCTCCCAACAAGCAAAAGAAGAACAGGAAATCTTTTTGGGTTTTGTTTTTAATTACTACTACAAGAATGGAAAGTAAACTAATTAAAAGCTACAACTAATTTTTTTGGTTTTTCTTAAGGTTTATTAAACACACAAGAAGAAAGCATAAAAAGCAAAATAAACTAGCATGGATGATACAGTGAAAAAGTATGAGCACCAACATCTAGCAATGAGTGTGTGAACATGAATATAATGTCGGTGAGAAATACATACTCCCCCAAGCTTAGGCTTTTGGCCTAAGTTGGTCTATGGACACGGCTGGCCTGGCGGATATCCATAATAATAGTTGGGGTCGTACTGAGATGCAGCGGCTATCGCCGCCTGAGCTGCAGCATGGCGACGAGCGGCCTCTGCCCTCCTCTCGTACTCATTTGCATCCTCTCTGGTAATAACAAATCTTCCTTTTGCCTCATAATCAAAGAAGGCAGGAGCAGGGAGAGTAATACGGATAGCACGGCGTCTGTCAAAGATTAAGTGATACTGGAGAGGTGATTCATTCCTCTCAACAAACTGGTGGTGAACCATAGCCTCATAATCCAAATAAGCAGGAGGCAACTCAATATCATCTTCATGTATGGCTATACCAAGAAAATTAGCTATGCGGGTTGCATAAATTCCACCAAAGAAATCTCCATTAAATCTATTAAGATACAACCTACGTGCAACAATGGCTCCCAAATTATAAGATTTATCTCCCAACACAGCACTCCTAAGAATACTGAGGTCAGGGACACACATGTGACATGCCTCATCTTTACCATTAATGCATCTACCTATGAAGAGAGCAAAATAATGTATAGCAGGAAAGTGAATGCTCCCTATGGTAGCTTGTGTTATATCTCTAGACTCCCCCACAGTTATACTAGCAAGAAAATCTCTAAATTCAGATTTGCGAGGTTCCTGACACTACCCCATTGTGTAAGTTTGCAAGCAGTGGTAAAATTCTCTAAGTCCATAGTGTAAGAATTTTCATAAAAATCAAACAGGACAGTTGGAGAATTACGTGAAGATGAAAATTCAAACCTCCTCACAAAGGAACTAGTGAGATAGTGATACTGGCTGCACTTCTCTTCCTCGAATCTCACAAGATCAGCGTTACGCAAATATGCGTTAAATTCTTCCTTAATTCCCGCTCGATCCATAAAGTTTTCCGAAGGCCATTCACAAGGACGCACTGGAGCGTCTCTTGCTGGCTCTTCATCAGCATCACGCATTGCAAGCCTGGGTCCTTGCTTCCTTGAAGAACCTGAAGGAAATATGCCCTAGAGGCAATAATAAAGTTATTATTTATTTCCTTAAAATCATGATAAGTGTTTATTATTCATGCTAGAATTGTATTAACCGGAAACATAATACATGTGTGAATACATAGACAAACAGAGTGTCACTAGTATGCCTCTACTTGACTAGCTCGTTAATCAAAGATGGTTATGTTTCCTAACCATGAACAAAGAGTTGTTATTTGATTAACGAGGTCACATCATTAGTTGAATGATCTGATTGACATGACCCATTCCATTAGCTTAGCACCCGATCGTTTAGTATGTTGCTATTGCTTTCTTCATGACTTATACATGTTCCTATAACTATGAGATTATGCAACTCCCGTTTACCGGAGGAACACTTTGGGTACTACCAAACGTCACAACGTAATTGGGTGATTATAAAGGAGTACTACAGGTGTCTCCAATGGTAGATGTTGGGTTGGCGTATTTCGAGATTAGGGTTTGTCACTCCGATTGTCGGAGAGGTATCTCTGGGCCCTCTCGGTAATACACATCACATAAGCCTTGCAAGCATTATAACTAAGATGTTAGTTGTGAGATGATGTATTACGGAACGAGTAAAGAGACTTGCCAGTAACGAGATTGAACTAGGTATTGGATACCGACGATCGAATCTCGGGCAAGTAACATACCGATGACAAAGGGAACAACGTATGTTGTTATGCGGTCTGACCGATAAAGATCTTCGTAGAATATGTAGGAACCAATATGGGCATCCAGGTCCCGCTATTGGTTATTGACCGGAGACGTGTCTCGGTCATGTCTACATTGTTCTCGAACCGTAGGGTCCGCACGCTTAACGTTACGATGACAGTTATTATGAGTTTATGCATTTTGATGTACCGAAGGTTGTTCGGAGTCCCGGATGTGATCACGGACATGACGAGGAGTCTCGAAATGGTCGAGACGTAAAGATTGATATATTGGAAGCCTATGTTTGGACACCGGAAGTGTTCCGGGTGAAATCGGGATTTTACCGGATTACCGGGAGGGTTACCGGAACCCCCCGGGAGCCAAATGGGCCAACATGGGCCTTAGTGGAAAGGTGAGAGGGCAGCCCACATAGGGCTGCGCCTCCCCCCTCTCCCTAGTCCTATTAGGACTAGGAGAGGGGCCGGCCACCTCTCTCTTTCACTTCCCTCTTGAGGAAACCTAGTTGGACTAGGATTGGAGGGGGGAGTCCTACTCCCGGTAGGAGTAGGACTCCTCCTGCGCCTCCCACCTTGGCCGGCCAGCTCCTCCTCCTCCATCCTTTATATACGGGGGCAGGGGACACCCCAAGACACACAAGTTGATCCTTGAGATCGTTCCTTAGCCGTGTGCGGTGCCCCCTGCCACCAAATTCCACCTCGATCATACCGTTGTAGTGCTTAGGCGAAGCCCTGCGTCGGTGGTACATCAAGATCGTCACCACGCCGTTGTGCTGACGGAACTCTTCCTCGATGCTTTGCTGGATCGGAGCCCGAGGATCATCATCGAGCTGAACGTGTGCTAAGAACTCGGAGGTGCCGGAGTAACGGTGCTTGGATCGGTCGGATCGGGAAGAAGACGTACGACTACTTCCTCTACGTTGTGAGATCGCTTCCGCAGTCGGTCTGCGTTGGTACGTAGACAATACTCTCCCCCTCGTTGCTATGCATCACCATGATCTTGCGTGTGCGTAGGAAAATTTTCGAAATTACTACGTTCCCCAACAGTGGCATCCGAGCCTAGGTTTTATGGTTTGATGTTATTTGCACGAGTAGAACACAAGTGAGTTGTCGGTGATACAAGTCATACTGCCTACCAGCATGTCATACTTTGATTCGGCGGTATTGGTGGACGAGACGATCCGGACCAACCTTACGCGTACTCTTACGCGAGACCGGTTCCCTCGACGTGCTTTGCACATAGATGGCTTGCGGAAGACTGTCTCTCCAACTTTAGTTGAACCAAGTGTGACTACGCCCGGTCCTTGAGAAGGTTAAAACGGAGTCTATTTGACGAACTATCGTTGTGGTTTTGATGCGTAGGTAAGATGAGTTCTTGCTTAAGCCCGTAGCAGCCACGTAAAACTTGCAACAACAAAGTAGAGGACGTCTAACTTGTTTTTGCAGGGCATGTTGTGATGTGATATGGTCAAGGCATGATGCTGATTTTATTGTATGAGATGATCATGTTTTGTAACCGAGTTATCGGCAACTGGCAGGAGCCATATGGTTGTCGCTTTATTGTATGCAATGCAATCGCGATGTAATGCTTTACTTTATTAGTAAGCGGTAGTGATAGTCGTGGAAGGATAAGATTGGCGAGACGACAACGATGCTACGATGGAGATCAAGGTGTCGCGCCGGTGACGATGGTGATCATGACGGTGCTTCGGAGATGGAGATCACAAGCACAAGATGATGATGGCCATATCATATCACTTATATTGATTGCATGTGATGTTTATCCTTTTATGCATCTTATCTTGCTTTGATTGACGGTAGCATTATAAGATGATCTCTCACTAAATTATCAAGAAGTGTTCTCCCTGAGTATGCACCGTTGCCAAAGTTCGTCGTGCCCAGACACCACATGATGATCGGGTGTGATAAGCTCTATGTCCATCTACAACGGGTGCAAGCCAGTTTTGCACACGCAGAATACTCAGGTTAAACTTGACGAGCCTAGCATATGCAGATATGGCCTCGGAACACAGAGACCGAAAGGTCGAGCGTGAATCATATAGTAGATATGATCAACATGACGATGTTCACCATTGAAAACTACTCCATCTCACGTGATGATCGGTTATGGTTTAGTTGATTTGGATCACGTGATCACTTAGAGGATTAGAGGGATGTCTATCTAAGTGGGAGTTCCTAAGTAATTTGATTAACTGAACTTAAACTTATCATGAACTTAGTACCTGATAGTATCTTGCTTGTTTATGTTGATTGTAGATAGATGGCTCGTGCTGTTGTTCCGTTGAATTTTAATGCGTTCCTTGAGAAAGAAAAGTTGAAAGATGATGGTAGAAATTACACGGACTGGGTCCATAACCTGAGGATTATCCTCATTGCTGCACAGAAGAATTACGTCCTGGAAGCACCGCTGGGTGCCAGGCCTGCTGCTGGAGCAACGCCAGATGTTATGAACGTCTGGCAGAGCAAAGCTGATGACTACTCGATAGTTCAGTGTGCCATGCTTTACGGCTTAGAATCGGGACTTCAACGACGTTTTGAACGTCATGGAGCATATGAGATGTTCCAGGAGTTGAAGTTAATATTTCAAGCAAATGCCCGAATTGAGAGATATGAAGTCTCCAATAAGTTCTATAGCTGCAAGATGGAGGAGAACAGTTCTGTCAGTGAGCATATACTCAAAATGTCTGGGTATAATAATCACTTGATTCAGATGGGAGTTAATCTTCCAGATGATTGTGTCATTGACAGAATTCTCCAATCACTGCCACCAAGCTACAAGAGCTTCGTGATGAACTATAATATGCAAGGGATGAACAAGACTATTCCCGAGCCCTTCGCAATGCTGAAAGCTGCGGAGGTAGAAATCAAAAAGGAGCATCAAGTGTTGATGGTTAGCAAAACCACTAGTTTCAAGAAAAAGGGCAAAGGGAAGAAGAAGGGAAACTTCAAGAAGAACAGCAAGCAAGTTGCTGCTCAGGAGAAGAAACCCAAGTCTGGACCTAAGCCTGAAACTGAGTGCTTCTACTGCAAGCAGACTGGTCACTGGAAGCGGAACTGCCCCAAGTATTTGGCGGATAAGAAGGATGGCAAGGTGAACAAAGGTATATGTGATATACATGTTATTGATGTGTACCTTACTAGAGCTCGCAGTAGCACCTGGGTATTTGATACTGGTTCTGTTGCTAATATTTGCAACTCGAAACAGGGACTACGGAATAAGCGGACGCTAGCAAAGGACGAGGTGACGATGCGCGTGGGAAACGGTTCCAAAGTCGATGTGATCGCAGTCGGCACGCTACCTCTACATCTACCTTCGGGATTAATATTAGACCTAAATAATTGTTATTTGGTGCCAGCGTTGAGCATGAACATTATATCTGGATCTTGTTTGATGCGAGACGGTTATTCATTTAAATCAGAGAATAATGGTTGTTCTATTTATATGAGTAATATCTTTTATGGTCATGCACCCTTGAAGAGTGGTCTATTCTTATTGAATCTCGATAGTAGTGATACACATATTCATAATGTAGAAGCCAAAAGATGCAGAGTTGATAATGATAGTGCAACTTATTTGTGGCACTGCCGTTTAGGTCATATCGGTGTAAAGCGCATGAAGAAACTCCATACTGATGGGCTTTTGGAACCACTTGATTATGAATCACTTGGTACTTGCGAACCGTGCCTCATAGGCAAGATGACTAAAACACCGTCCTCCGGTACTATGGAGAGAGCAACAGATTTATTGGAAATCATACATACCGATGTATGTGGTCCGATGAATATTGAGGCTCGTGGCGGATATCGTTATTTTCTCACCTTCACAAATGATTTAAGCAGATATGGGTATATCTACTTAATGAAACATAAGTCTGAAACATTTGAAAAGTTCAAGGAATTTCAGAGTGAAGTTGAAAATCATCATAACAAGAAAATAAAGTTTCTACGATCTGATCGTGGAGGAGAATATTTGAGTTACGAGTTTGGTATACATTTGAAAAATTGTGGAATAGTTTCGCAACTCACGCCACCCGGAACACCACAGCGTAATGGTGTGTCCGAACGTCGTAATCGTACTTTACTAGATATGGTGCGATCTATGATGTCTCTTACTGATTTACCGCTATCGTTTTGGGGTTATGCTTTAGAGACGGCCGCATTCACGTTAAATAGGGCACCATCAAAATCCGGTGAGACGACGCCTTATGAACTATGGTTTGGCAAGAAACCAAAGTTGTCGTTTCTTAATGTTTGGGGCTGCGATGCTTATGTGAAAAAGCTTCAACCTGATAAGCTCGAACCCAAAGCGGAGAAATGTGTCTTCATAGGATACCCAAAGGAAACTGTTGGGTATACCTTCTATCACAGATCCGAAGGCAAGACATTCGTTGCTAAGAATGGATCATTTCTAGAGAAGGAGTTTCTCTCGAAAGAAGTGAGTGGGAGGAAAGTAGAACTTGACGAGGTAACTGTACCTGCTCCCTTATTGGAAAATAGTACATCACAGAAAACTGTTTCTGCGACACCTATACCAATTAGTGAGGAAGCTAATGATGATGATCATGAAGCTTCAGGACAAGATACTACTGAACCACGTAGATCAACCAGAGTGAGATCCGCACCAGAGTGGTACGGTAATCCAGTTCTGGAAGTCATGCTACTAGATCATGATGAACCTACGAACTATGAAGAAGCGATGGTGAGCCCAGATTCCGCAAAGTGGCTTGAGGCCATGAAATCTGAGATGGGATCCATGTATGAGAACAAAGTATGGACTTTGGTTGACTTGCCCGATGATCGGCAAGCAATTGAGAATAAATGGATTTTCAAGAAAAAGACTGACGCTGACGGTAATATTACTGTCTATAAAGCTCGACTTGTCGCAAAAGGTTTTCGACAAGTTCAAGGGGTTAACTACGATGAGACCTTCTCACCCGTAGCGATGCTTAAGTCCGTCAGAATTATGTTAGCAATTGCTGCGTTTTATGATTATGAAATATGGCAAATGGATGTCAAAACTGCATTCCTGAATGGATTTCTGGAAGAAGAGTTGTATATGATGCAACCAGAAGGTTTTGTCGATCCGAAGGGAGCTAACAAAGTGTGCAAACTCCAGCGATCCA
Source organism: Triticum monococcum (assembly GCA_034509565.1). NCBI lineage: Eukaryota > Viridiplantae > Streptophyta > Magnoliopsida > Poales > Poaceae > Triticum > Triticum monococcum. The sequence continues at coordinate 37,911,421 of CM067842.1, forward strand.
TTTATGGACTGGTGCAAGCATCTCGGAGTTGGAATAAACGCTTTGATAGTGTGATCAAAGCATTTGGCTTTATACAGACTTTTGGAGAAGCCTGTATTTACAAGAAAGTGAGTGGGAGCTCTGTAGCATTTCTGATATTATATGTGGATGACATATTGCTGATTGGAAATGATATAGAATTTCTGGATAGCATAAAGGGATACTTGAATAAAAGTTTTTCGATGAAAGACCTCGGGGAAGCTGCTTACATATTAGGCATAAAAATCTATAGAGATAGATCAAAACGCTTAATTGGACTTTCACAAAGCACATACCTTGACAAGATTTTGAAGAAGTTCAAAATGGATCAAGCAAAGAAAGGGTTCTTGCCTGTGTTACAAGGTGTGAAGTTGAGTCAGACTCAATGCCCGACCAATGCAGAAGATAGAGAGAAAATGAAAGATGTTCCCTATGCTTCAGCCATAGGCTCTATCATGTATGCAATGCTGTGTACCAGACCTGATGTGTGCCTTGCTATAAGTTTAGCAGGGAGGTACCAAAGTAATCCAGGAGTAGATCACTGGACAGCGGTCAAGAACATCCTGAAATACCTGAAAAGGACTAGGGATATGTTTCTCGTATATGGAGGTGACAAAGAGCTCACCGTAAGAGGTTACGTTGATGCAAGCTTTGACACTGATCCGGACGATTCTAAATCGCAAACCGGATATGTGTTTACTTTAAACGGTGGAGCTGTCAGTTGGTGCAGTTCTAAACAAAGCGTCATAGTGGGATCTACATGTGAAGCGGAGTACATAGCTGCTTCGGAAGCAGCGAACGAAGGAGTCTGGATGAAGGAGTTCATATCCGATCTAGGTGTCATACCTAGTGCATCGGGTCCAATGAAAATCTTCTGTGACAATACTGGTGCAATTGCCTTGGCAAAGGAATCCAGATTTCACAAAAGAACCAAACACATCAAGAGACGCTTCAACTCCATCCGGGATTTAGTCCAGGTGGGAGACATAGAGATTTGCAAGATACATACGGATCTGAATGTTGCAGACCCGTTGACTAAGCCTCTTCCACGAGCAAAACATGATCAGCACCAAGGCTCCATGGGTGTTAGAATCATTACTGTGTAATCTAGATTATTGACTCTAGTGAAAGTGGGAGACTGAAGGAAATATGCCCTAGAGGCAATAATAAAGTTATTATTTATTTCCTTATATCATGATAAATGTTTATTATTCATGCTAGAATTGTATTAACCGGAAACATAATACATGTGTGAATACATAAACCAACAGAGTGTCACTAGTATGCCTCTACTTGACTAGCTCGTCAATCAAAGATGGTTATGTTTCCTAACCATGAACAAAGAGTTGTTATTTGATTAACGAGGTCACATCATTAGTTGAATGATCTGATTGACATGACCCATTCCATTAGCTTAGCACCCGATCGTTTAGTATGTTGCTATTGCTTTCTTCATGACTTATACATGTTCCTATAACTATGAGATTATGCAACTCCCGTTTACCGGAGGAACACTTTGGGTACTACCAAACGTCACAACGTAACTGGGTGATTATAAAGGAGTACTACAGGTGTCTCCAATGGTAGATGTTGGGTTGGCGTATTTCGAGATTAGGGTTTGTCACTCCGATTGTCGGAGAGGTATCTCTGGGCCCTCTCGGTAATACACATCACATAAGCCTTGCAAGCATAATAACTAAGATGTTAGTTATGAGATGATGTATTACGGAACGAGTAAAGAGACTTGCTAGTAACGAAATTGAACTAGGTATTGGATACCGACGATTGAATCTCGGGCAAGTAACATACCGATGACAAAGGGAACAACTTATGTTGTTATGCGGTCTGACCGATAAAGATCTTCGTAGAATATGTAGGAGCCAATATGCGGTCTGACAATAGGGAACAACTATTGGTTATTTACCGGAGACGTGTCTCGATCATGTCTACATTGTTCTCGAACCATAGGGTCCGCACGCTTAACGTTACGATGATAGTTATTATGAGTTTATGCATTTTGATGTACCGAAGGTTGTTCGGAGTCCCTGATGTGATCACGGACATGACGAGGAGTCTCGAAATGGTCGAGACGTAAAGATTGATATATTGGAATCCTATGTTTGGACACCGGAAGTGTTCCGGGTGAAATCGGGATTTTACCGGATTACCGGGAGGGTTACCGGAACCCCCCGGGAGCCAAATGGGCCAACATGGGCCTTAGTGGAAAGGTGAGAGGGCAGCCCACATAGGGCTGCGCCTCCCTAGTCCTATTAGGACTAGGAGAGGGGCCGGCCACCTCTCTCTTTCACTTCCCTCTTGAGGAAACCTAGTTGGACTAGGATTGGAGGGGGGAGTCCTACTCCCGGTAGGAGTAGGACTCCTCCTGCGCCTCCCACCTTGGCCAGCCAGCTCCTCCTCCTCCATCCTTTATATACAGGGGCAGGGGACACCCCAAGACACACAAGTTGATCCTTGAGATCATTCCTTAGCCGTGTGCGGTGCCCCCTGCCACCAAATTCCACCTCGATCATACCGTTGTAGTGCTTAGGCGAAGCCCTGCGTCGGTGGTACATCAAGATCGTCACCATGCCGTTATGCTGACGGAACTCTTCCTCGACGCTGCTGGATCGGAGCCCGAGGATCGTCATTGAGCTGAACGTGTGCTAAGAACTCGGAGGTGCCGGAGTAACGGTGCTTGGATCGGTCGGATCGGGAAGAAGACGTACGACTACTTCCTCTATGTTGTGAGATCGCTTCCACAGTCGGTCTGCGTTGGTACGTAGACAATACTCTCCCCCTCGTTGCTATGCATCACCATGATCTTGCGTGTGCGTAGGAAAATTTTCGAAATTACTACGTTCCCCAACAGAACAACCTTGGTACATTTTCCTAAGCATATTTCTTCCCCAACAGAACTACTCCTACAAGTTCCTAGAGCCTATATCATGCATTAGAACTGTTGGAAATATGCCCTAGAGGCAATAATAAATTGGTTATTATTATATTTCCTTGTTCATGATAATTGTTTATTATCCATGCTAGAATTGTATTGATAGGAAACTCAGATACATGTGTGGATACATAGACAACAACATGTCCCTAGTAAGCCTCTAGTTGACTAGCTCGTTAATCAATAGATGGTTACGGTTTCCTGACCATGGACATAGGATGTCGTTGATAACGGGATCACATCATTAGGAGAATGATGTGATGGACAAGACCCAATCCTAAGCCTAGCACAAGATCGTGTAGTTCGTATGCTAAAGCTTTTCTAATGTCAAGTATCATTTCCTTAGACCATGAGATTGTGCAACTCCCGGATACCGTAGGAGTGCTTTGGGTGTGCCAAATGTCACAACGTAACTGGGTGGCTATAAAGGTACACTACAGGTATCCCTGAAAGTATCTGTTGGGTTGGCACGAATCGAGACTGGGATTTGTCACTCCGTGTAAACGGAGAGGTATCTCTGGGCCCACTCGGTAGGACATCATCATAATGTGCACAATGTGACCAAGGAGTTGATCACGGGATGATGTGTTACGGAACAAGTAAAGAGACTTGCCAATAACGAGATTGAACAAGGTATCGGGATACCGACGATCGAATCTCGGGCAAGTATCGTACCGATAGACAAAGGGAAATGAATACGGGATTGATTGAATCCTCGACATCGTGGTTCATCCGATGAGATCATCGTGGAGCATGTGGGAGCCAACATGGGTATCCAGATCCCGTTGTTGGTTATTGACCGGAGAGTTGTCTCGGCCATGTCTCCATGACTCACGAACCCGTAGGGTCTACACACTTAAGGTTCGATGACGCTAGGGTTATAGGGAAAGTATGTACGCGGTTACCGAATGTTGTTCGGAGTCCCGGATGAGATCCTGGACGTCACGAGGAGTTCCGGAATGGTCCGGAGGTAAAGATTAATATATAGGAAGTATGGTTTTGGCCACCAGAAGTGTTCCGGGTATCACCGGTAGTGTACCGGGACCACCGGAGGGGTCCGGGGGTCCACCAGCTGGGGCCACCAGCCCCGGAGGCCTACATGGGCCAATAGTGGGAGGGGACCAGCCCCTAGGTGGGCTGGGGCGCCTCCCACCAAGGCCCAAGGCGTCCTCAAGAGGAGAGGGGGCAAACCCTAGGCGCAGATGGACCCTAAGGCCCACCCTAGGTGCGCCCCCCTCTCTCTCCCCCTTGGCCGCCTCCTAGATGGGATCTGGGGGCTGCCGCCACCCCTAGGGAGGGAACCCTAGGTGGGGGCGCAGCCCCTCCCCTCCCCCTATATATACTTGAGGTTTGGGGCTGCCCAACACATGTGATTTGCTCTCCCTGTTGGCGCAGCCCTACCCCTCTCCCTCCTCATCTCTCGTAGTGCTTGGCGAAGCCCTGCTGGAGTCCCCCGCTCCTCCGCCACCACCACACCATCATGCTAATGCTGGATGGAGTCTTCCCCAACCTCTCCTTCTCCCCTTGCTGGATCAAGGCGTAGGAGACGTCACCGGGCTATACGTGTGTTGAACACGGAGGTGCCGTCCGTTCGGCACTAGGATCATCGGTGATTTGAATCACGACGAGTATGACTCCATCAACCCTGTTCACTTGAACGCTTCCGCTTAGCGATCTACAAGGGTATGTAGATGCACTCTCCTTCCCCTCGTTGCTAGATTACTCCATAGATTGATCTTGGTGATGTGTAGAAAATTTTGAATTTCTGCTACGATCCTCAACAGTGGTATCAGAGCTAGGTCTATGCGTAGTTTCTATGCACGAGTAGAACACAAAGCAGTTGTGGGCATCGATATTGTCAATTTACTTGTCGTTACTAGTCTTATCTTGATTCGGCGGCATCATGGGATGAAGCGGCCCGGACCGACCTTACATGTACTCTTACGTGAGACAGGTTCCACCGACTGACATGCACTAGTTGCATAAGGTGGCTAGCGGGTGTCTGTCTCTCCCACTTTAGTCAGATCGGATTCGATGAAAAGGGTCCTTATGAAGGGTAAATAGAAATTGGCATATCACGTTGTGGTTTTGGCGTAGGTAAGAAACATTCTTGCTAGAAACCTATAGCAGCCATGTAAAAACTTGCAACAACAATTAGAGGACGTCTAACTTGTTTTTGCAGCATGTACCTTGTGATGTGATATGGCCAAAAGGATGTGATGAATGATATATGTGATGTATGAGATTGATCATGTTCTTGTAATAGGAATCACGACTTGCATGTCGATGAGTATGACAACCGGCAGGAGCCATAGGAGTTGTCTTAATTTATTTATGACCTGTGTGTCAACATAAATGTCATGTAATTACTTTACTTTATTGCTAAAGAGTTAGCCATAGTAGTAGAAGTAATAGATGACGAGACAAATTCAAGAAGACACGATGATGGAGATCATGGTGTCATGCCGGTGACAATGATGATCATGGAGCCCCAAAGATGGAGATCATAAGGAGCAAAATGATATTGGCCATATCATGTCACTATTTGATTGCATGTGATGTTTATCATGTTTTACATATTATTTTCTTAGAATGACGGTAGCTTAAATAAGATGATCCCTCACTAAAATTTCAAGAAAAGTGTTCCCCCTAACTTTGCACCATTGCGAAGGTTCGTTGTTTCGAAGCACCACGTGATGATCGGGTGTGATAGATTCTAACGTTCGAATACAACGGGTGTTGACGAGCCTAGCATGTACAGACATGGCCTTGGGACACACGCAATACACTTAGGTTGACTTGACGAGCCTAGCATGTACAGACATGGCCTCGGAACACGGAAGACCGAAAGGTCGAGCATGAGTCGTATAGAAGATACGATCAACATGAAGATGTTCACCGATGTTGACTAGTCCGTCTCACGTGATGATCGGACACGGCCTAGTTGACTCGGATCATGTTTCACTTAGGTGACTAGAGGGATGTCTATCTGAGTGGGAGTTCATTAGATGAACTCAATTATCATGAACATAGTCTGAATTGTCTTCGCAAATATGTTGTAGATAAATAGCTCACGTTGTAGCTCCCTGTTTCAATACGTTCCTAGAGAAAGATTAAGTTGAAAGATATTGTAAGCAATGATGCGGACTAGGTCCATAGTCCGAGGAGTGTCCTCACTGCTACACAGAAGGCTTACGTCTTTGATGCACCGCTCGATGTGCAAACTCCTACAACATCGTCTGTGGATGTTGTGAACACTTGACAGACACATCCTGATGACTACTTGATAGTTTAGTGCACCATACTTTACGGCTTAGAATCGGGATTCCAATGACGTTTTGAACGCCATAGAACATATGAGATGTTCCAAGAGCTGAAATTGGGATTTCAGGCTCATGCCCGTGTTGAGAGGTGTGAGACCTCTGACAAGTTCTTTTGCCAACAAGATGGAGGAGAATAGCTCAGCTAGTGAGCATGTGCTCAGAATGTTTGGGTGCTACAATCACTTAAATCAAGTGGGAGTTAAACTTCCAGATAACATAGTGATTGATAGAGTTCTCTAGACACTATCACTAAGCTACTAGATCTTCGTGATGAACTATGACATGCAAGGGATGGAGTTGATCCCGGAGCTGTTTGCGGTGCTTAAGACCGCAAAAGGTAGAAATCAAGAAGGAGCATCAAGTGTTGATGGTTTAACAAGACCACTGGTTTCAAGAAGGGCAAGGGCTAGAAGGGAAACTTCATGGATGGCAAACCAGTTGCCGCTCCAGTGAAGGAACCCAAGGTTGAACCCAAACCCGAGACTGAGTGCTTCTATTGTAAGGGGAACGGTCACTGGTAGCGGAATTACCCCAAATGCATGGTAGATAAGAAGCCTAGCAACTTCAACAAAGTAAATACGTGTTATTAATGTGTACCTCACTAGTACTCCTGGTAGCACCGGGGTATTGGATACCGGTTCAGTTACTATTATTGGTAACTTGAAGCAAAAGCTACGGACTAAACGGAGACTGGCTAAGGGCGAGGTGACGATGTGTGTTGGAAGTGTTTCCAAAGTTGATGAGATCACCATCGCATGCTCCATCTGCCTTCGGGATTAGTATTGAACCTAGATAAATGTTATTAGGTGTCTACGTTGAGCATGAATATGATTAGATCATGTTCATTGCAATACGGTTATTCATTTAAATTAGAGAATAATGGTTATTCTTTTTACATGAATAATACCTTTCATGGTCATGCACCCTATGTGAATGGTTCATTGAATCTCGGTCGTGGTAATACACATGTTCACGCCAAAAGATGTAGAGTTGATAGTACCACTTTCTTGTGGCACTGCTGCTTAGGTCATATTGGCGTAAGATGCATGAAGAAACTCCATGTTGATGGACGTTTGGAGTCACTTGATTTTGAATCACTTGACACATGCGAGCCATGCCTCATGGGCAGGATGACTAAGACCCCGTTTTCAGGTACAATGAAACGGGCAAGTGACTTGTTGGAAATCATGCATGCTGATGCGTGTGATCCAATGAGAATTGAAGCGTGCGGTGGATATCGCTATTTTCTCATCTTCACTGACGATTTGGGTAGATATAGGTATATCTACTTAATGAAGCACAAGTCTGAAACGTTTGAAAAGTTCAAGTGATTTCAGAGTGAAGTTAAGAATCATCATAACAATAAGATCATGTTCCTACGATCTGATCAAAAGGGGATTTTCTGAGTTATGAGTTTGGCAATCACTTAAGACAATGTGGAATTGTTTCACAGTTGAAGCCACCTGGAACACCACAAGGTAATGGTGTGTCTGAATGTCGTAATCGAACCCTATGAGATATGGTGCGATCTATGATGTCTCTTACCAATCTATCGTTTTCATTTTGAGGTTATGCGTTAGAGACAGCTGCATTCACTTTAGATAGGACACCATCTAAGTCCGTTGAGACGACATCATATGAACATTGGTTTGGCAAGAAACCAAAGTTGTCGTTTCTTAATGTTTGGGGCTGCGATGCTTAAGTCTTCAGCCGAATAAGCTCGAACCCAAAAGCGGACAAACACATCTTCATAGAATACCCAAAGGTGACAGTTGGGTATACCTTCTATCTCAGATCCGAGGGCAAATTGTTTGTCGCTAAGAACGGGTCCTTTCTCGAGAAGGAGTTTCTCTCAAAAGAATTGAGTGGGAGGAAGATAGAACTTGATGAGGTTGTTGAACCTTTACTTCAAGCAGAGAGTGATGCAACACAGAAAGATGTTTTCTGTGGCACCTACGTCTATTGAATAGGAAGTTAATTATAGTGATCATAAAGCTTCGGATCAAGTTGCTATTGAACCTCGTAGGTCAACAAGGATATGTACTACTCCTAAGTGGTACTATAATCATGTCTTAGATATCATGTTGTTAGACAACAATGAACCTACGAGCTATGGAGAAGCGATGGTGGGCCCGTATTCCGACAAATGGTTAGAAGCCATGAAATCTGAGATAGGATCCATATATCAGAACAAAGTATGGACTTTGGTGGACTTGCCCGATGATCGGCAAGCCATTGAGATAAATGGGTCTTTAAGAAGAAGACGGACGTGGGCGGTAATGTTACCGTCTATGAAGCTCGACTTGTGGGAAAGAGTCTTTTCACAAGTTCAAGGAGTTGACTACGATGAGAATTTCTCACCCGTAGCGATGCTTAAGTCCGTCGGAATCATGATAGCATTAGCTGTATTTTTCGATTATGAAATCTTACAGATGGATGTCAAAAAACAAGTTTTCTTACCAATTTTTGTAAGAAAAGTTGTGTGTGATACAATAAAGGGTTTTGTCGATCCTAAGGATGCTAAAAGGTATGCTAGCTCCAGCAATCCTTCTATGGACTAGAGCAGGCATCTCGGAATCAGAATATATGTTTTGATGGAGTGATCAAAGCTTTTAGTTTTATACAATGTTTGCTAGAAACTTGTATTTACAAGAAAGTGAGTGGGAGCACTACAAAATTTCTGATAAGTATATGTGGATGACATATTGTTGATCCGAAATAATGTAGAATTTCTGGAAAGCATAAATGGTTGTTTGAACAGTATTTTTTCAAAGGAAGACCTGGATAAAGCTGCTTACATACTGGGCATCAAGATCTATAGAGATAGATCAAGAGGCCTGATGATACTTTCAAAGAACGCACACCTTGACATGTTTTTGAAGGAGTTCAAAATAGATCAGTCAAAGAAGGGGTTCTTACCTAAGTTGTAAGGTGTGAAGTTGAGTAAGACTCAAAGCTTGACCACGGTAGAAGAAAGAGAAAGGACGAAGGTCGTCCCCTATGCTTTTATCATAGGCTCTATACGGTATGCCATGCTGAAGTACCGCACCTGATGTGTGCCTTGCTACATGTTTGGCAAGAGGGTACAAAGGTGATCTAGGAGTAGATCACCAGATAGCAATCAAAATTATCCTTAGAGGAATAAGGAAATGTTTCTCGGTTATGGAGGTGATAAAGAGTTCGACGTAAAGAGTTACATCGATGCAAGCTTAACACCTATCCGGATAGCTCTGAGTAGAGATACCGGATACGTATAATGGAGCAACAATTTGGAATAGCTCCAAGTGGAACGTGGTAGCAGCATCTACGATATGATATAAAGTTTTGCGAAATACATAGGGATCTGAATATGGAAAGACCCGTTGACTACAACCTCTCTCACAAGCATAACATGATCAAACCCAGAACTCTTTGAGTGTTTATCACATAGTGATGTGAACTAGATCATTGAGTCTAGTAGACTCTTGGATGTTGGTCACATGACGATGTGACCTGTGAGTGTTAATCACATGGTGATGTGAACTAGATTATTGACTCTAGTGCAAGTGGGAGACTGTTGGAAATATGCCCTAGAGGCAATAATAAATTGGTTATTATTATATTTCCTTGTTCATGATAATTGTTTATTATCCATGCTAGAATTGTATTGATAGGAAACTCAGATACATGTGTGGATACATAGACAACAACATGTCCCTAGTAAGCCTCTAGTTGACTAGCTCGTTAATCAATAGATGGTTACAGTTTCCTGACCATGGACATAGGATGTCGTTGATAACGGGATCACATCATTAGGAGAATGATGTGATGGACGAGACCCAATCCTAAGCCTAGCACAAGATCGTGTAGTTCGTATGCTAAAGCTTTTCTAATGTCAAGTATAATTTCCTTAGACCATGAGATTGTGCAACTCCTGGATACCGTAGGAGTGCTTTGGGTGTGCCAAACGTCACAACATAATTGGGTGGCTATAAAGGTACACTACAGGTATCTCCGAAAGTATCTGTTGGGTTGGCACGAATCGAGACTGGGATTTGTCACTCCGTGTAAACGGAGAGGTATCTCTGGGCCCACTCGGTAGGACATCATCATAATGTGCACAATGTAACCAAGGAGTTGCTCACAGGATGATGTGTTACGGAACGAGTAAAGAGACTTGCCGGTAACGAGATTGAACAAGGTATCGGGATACCGACGATCGAATCTCGGGCAAGTATCGTGCCGATAGACAAAGGGAATTGAATACGGGATTGATTGAATCCTCGACATCGTGGTTCATCCGATGAGATCATCGTGGAGAATGTGGGAGCCAACATGGGTATCCATATCCCGCTGTTGGTTATTGACCGGAGGATTGTCTCGGCCATGTCTGCATGACTCACGAACCCGTAGGGTCTACACACTTAAGGTTCGATGACGCTAGGGTTATAGGGAAAGTATTTATGCGGTTACCGAATGTTGTTCAGAGTCCCGGATGAGATCCCGGACATCACGAGGAGTTCTGGAATGGTCCGGAGGTGAAGATTAATATATAGGAAGTATGGTTTTGGCCACCAGAAGTGTTCCGGGCATCACCGGTAGTGTACGGGGACCACCGGAGGGGTCCGGGGGTCCACCAGGTGGGGCCACCAGCCCCGGAGGCCTACATGGGCTAATAGTGGGAACGGACCAGCCCCTAGGTGGGCTGGGGCGCCTCCCACCAAGGCCCAAGGCGTCCTCAAGAGGAGAGGGGGCAAACCCTAGGCACAGATGGGCCCTAAGGCCCACCCTAGGTGCGCCCCCCTCTCTCTCCCCCTTGGCCGCCTCCCAGATGGGATCTGGGGGCTGCCGCCACCCCTAGGGAGGGAACCCTAGATGGGGGCGCAGCCCCTCCCCTACCCCTATATATACTTGAGGTTTGGGGCTGCCCAACACATGTGATTTGCTCTCCCTGTTGGTGCAGCCCTACCCCTCTCCCTCCTCATCTCTCGCAGTTCTTGGCGAAGCCTTGCTGGAGTCCCGCGCTCCTCCACCACCACCACCACGCCGTCGTGCTGCTGCTGGATGGAGTCTTCCCCAACCTCTCCTTCTCCCCTTGCTATATCAAGGCGTAGGAGACGTCACCGGGCTGTACGTGTGTTGAACACAGAGGTGTCGTCCGTTCGGCACTAGGATCATCGGTGATTTGAATCACGACGAGTACGACTCCATCAACCCTGTTCACTTGAATGCTTCTGCTTAGCGATCTACAAGGGTATGTAGATGCACTCTCCTTCCCCTCGTTGCTAGATTACTCCATAGATTGATCTTGGTGATGCATAGAAAATTTTGAATTTCTGCCACGATCCCCAACAAGAACTACTTTTAACCATATAAATTTGACATGCAAGCTCAAGAACAGGGTCACCTAAGCAGCACAAATTTGCAATGAATAAAGCACTAGAACAAAAACTAATTGGAGCAATGGAGGAGTCACATACCAAGGAACAATCTCCCCAAGCAGTTTTGTGAGAGGTGCTTTGAGCAAGGAGATCAAAAATGGCAGCAAAATGAGCTTGGACTCGGGTTTGAGCTGGATATTCGTGTTTGTGGGAGGAAGAAGGAGTGTGTGGGTGCAGGAATAAGTGGAGGAGGGCCACCGTGGGCCCAGGGGGGTAGGGCGCGCCCTCCACCCTCGTGGCTAGGTGGATGCCCCCCTGCTGTGTTCTCGGTGCCAAATATTCTCAAATATTTCAGAAAAAAATCATATTTAAATTTCAGGGCATTTGGAGAACTTTTATTTTCGGGGTATTTTTATATTGCACGCATAATTCAGATAACAGACAGAAAAATACTATTTTTATGTTATTTAATATAAATAACAGAAAGTAAAAGGAGGGTACACAGAGTTGTGTTTTCTAATTTCATCCATCTCATGATCATCAAAAGGAATCCACTAACAAGGTTGATCAAGTCTTGTTAACGAACTCATTCCGAATAACATGGAACCGGAGAAATTTCGAATAACACTATGTTACCTCAACGGGAATATGCACATCCCCAATAATAAGAATATCATATTTCTTCTTAACAGTAGGAAGAGGAAATTTAAGACCTCCAAATATAATTGATGGAATTTTTCCAATAGAGTTGATACTATGAACTTGAGGTTGTTTCCTCGGAAAGTGTATCGTATGATCATTACCATTAACATGAAAAGTGACATTGCCTTTAGTGCAATCAATAACAGCCCCTGCAGTATTCAAAAAGGGTCTTCCAAGAATAATAGACATACTATCGTCCTTGGGAATATCAAGAATAACAAAGTCCGTTAAAATAGTAACGTTTGCAACTACAACAGGCACAACTTCACAAATACCGAGAGGTATAGCAGTTGATTTATCAGCCATTTGCAAAGATATTTCAGTAGGTGTCAACTTATTCAAATCAAGTCTACGATATAAAGAGAGAGGCATAACACTAACACCGGCTCCAAGATCACATAAAGAAGTTTTAACATAATTTCTTTTAATGGAGCATGGTATAGTGGGTACTACTGGATCTCCTAGTTTCTTAGGTATTCCACCTTTAAAAGTATAATTAGCAAGCATGGTGGAAATTTCAGCTTCCGGTATCTTTCTCTTATTTGTAACAATTTCTTTCATATACTTAGCATAAGGATTCATTTTAAGCATATCAGTTAATTGCATACGCAAAAAGATAGGTCTAATCATTTCAGCAAAGTGCTCAAAATCCTCATCATCCTTTTTCTTGGATGGTTTGGGAGGAAAAGGCATGGGTTTCTGAACCCATGGTTCTCTTTCTTTACCATGTTTCCTAGCAACAAAGTCTTTCTTATCATAATGTTGATTCTTCGATTGTGGGTTATCAAGATCAACAGCAGGTTCAATTTCTATATCATTATTATTACTAGGTTGAGCATCATCATGAACATTATCATTAACATTATCACTAGTTTCAGGTTCATTACCAGATTATGTTTCAGCATCAGAAATAGAAATATCATTTGGATTCTCAGGTGTATCAATAACAGGTTCACTAGAAGCATGCAAAGTCCTATCATTTTTCTTTTTCTTCCTTTTAGAAGGACTAGGTGCATCTATATTATTTCTCTGAGAATCTTGCTCAATTCTCTTAGGGTGGCCTTCAGGATACAAAGGTTCCTGAGTCATTCTACCACCTCTAGTCATAACTCTAACAGCATTATCAGTTTTTCTTACTATTCAATTCATTGAGCAAGTCATTTTGAGCTTTAAGTACTTGTTCTACTTGAGTGGTAACCATAGAAGCATGTTTACTAATAAGTTTAAGTTCACCTTTGAAATTAGTCATATAATCACCCAAGTGTTCAAGCATATTTGAATTGTATTTCAATTGTCTACCAAAATAAGCATTGAAGTCTTCTTGCTTAACCATAAATTTATCAAACTCATCTAAGCATGGGCTGGCAAACTTAGTAAATGGGATTTCAGCTTTATCATATCTATAGAGAGAATTTACCTTTACTACCTGTGTCGGGTTATCAAGCCCATGAGTTTCTTCAATAGGTAATGGATTAAGATTATATGTTTCTTCAACAGGCGGTAAATTAAGAACATGTATTTCTTCAATAGGAGGTAAATTCTTAACATCTTCAGCTTTAATACCTTTTTCTTTCATAGATTTCTTTGCCTCTTGCATATCTTCAGGACTGAGAAATAGAACACCTCTTTTCTTCGGAGATGGTTTAGGAATAGGCTCAGGAAGTGCCCAGTTATTTTCATTTGTCAACATATTATTCAATAGAATTTCAGCTTCATCCGGTGTTCTTTCCCTGAAACCAGAACCAGCACAACTATCCAGGTAATATCTATAAGCATCGGTTAGTCCATTATAAAAGATATCAAGTATTTCATTTTTCTTAAGAGGATGATCAGGCAAAGCATTAAGTAACTTGAGAAGCCTCCCCCAAGCTTGTGGGAGACTCTCTTCTTCAATTTGAACAAAATTATATATATATCCCTCAAAGCATCTTGTTTCTTATGAGCAGGGAAATATTTAGCAGAGAAGTAATAAATCATATCCTGGGGACTACGCACACAACCAGGATCAAGAGAATTAAACCATATCTTAGCATCACCCTTTTAATGAGAACGGAAATATTTTAAGGATATAAAAGTAACGAGTTCTCTCATCATTAGTGAACAGGGTGGCTATATCATTTAATTTAGTAAGATGTGCCACAATAGTTTCAGATTCATAGCCATGAAAAGGATCAGATTCAACCAAAGTAACTATATTATGATCAACAGAGAATTGATAATCCTTATCGGTAACACATATAGGTGAAGTAGCAAAAGCAGGGTCAGGTTTCATTCTAGCATTAAGAGATTGCTGCTTCCATTTAGCTAATAACCTCTTAAGTTCGTATCTATCTTTGCAAGCTAAAATAGCTAGAGAAGCTTCTTTTTCAAAAACATAACCCTCAGGAATAACAGGTGATACATATTCATTAGAGGGAGAGTCTTCATCATCAGTTTCATCAATATTATCAGATTCAATATTTTCATTCTCTCTAACCCTAGCAAGTTGTTCATCAAGAAATTCACCAAGTGGCATAGTAGTATCAAGCATAGAAGTAGTTTCATCATAAGTATCATGCATAGAAGAAGTGGCATCATCAATAACATGCGACATATCAGAACGAATAGCAGAAGCAGGTTTAGGTGTCACAAGCTTACTCAAAACAGAAGGTGAATCAAGTGCAGAGCTAGATGGCAGTTCCTTACCTCCCCTCGTAGTTGAGGGATAAATCTTGGTTTTTTGATCTCTCAAGTTCTTCATAATGATAAGCAGATATAAATCCCAAGTGACTCAAAGAATAGAGCTATGCTCCCCGTCAACGGCGCCAGAAAATAGTCTTGATAACCCACAAGTATAGGGGATCGCAACAGTTTTCGAGGGTAGAGTATTCAACCCAAATTTATTTATTCGACACAAGGGGAGCCAAAGAATATTCTCAAGTATTAGCAGCTGAGTTGTCAATTCAACCACACCTGGAAACTTAATATCTGCAGCAAAGTGTTTAGTAGCAAAGTAATATGATAGTAGTGGTAACGGTAGCAAAAGGTAATGATATCAAAAGTAATGTTTTTGGTATTTTGTAGTGGTTGTAAAAATAGCAATGGAAAAGTAAATAAGCAAAGAACAATATATGGAAAGCACGTAGGCAATCGATCGATGATAGAGAATTATGTCGGATGCGGTTCATCATGTAACAGTCATAACCTAGGGTGACACAGAACTAGCTCCAATTCATCAATGTAATGTAGGCATGTATTCCGAATATAGTCATATGTGCTTATGGAAAATAACTTGCATGACATCTTTTGTCCTACCCTCCCGTGGCAGCGGGGTCCTAGCGGAAACTAAGGGATATTAAGGCCTCCTTTTAATAGAGTACCGGACCAAAGCATTAACACATAGTGAATACATGAACTCCTCAAACTACGGTCATCACCGGTAAGTATCCCGATTATTGTCACTTCGGGGTTAACGGATCATAACACATAATAGGTGACTATAGACTTGCAAGACAGGATCAAGAACTCGCATATATTGATGAAAACATAATAGGTTCAGATCTGAAATCATGGCACTCAGGCCCTAGTGACAAGCATTAAGCATAGCAAAGTCATAGAAACATCAATCTCAGAATATAGTGGATACTAGGGATCAAACCCTAACAAAACTAACTCGATTACATGATAAATCTCATCCAACCCATCACCGTCCAGCAAGCCTACGATGGAATTACTCACGCACGGCGATGAGCATCATGAAATTGGTGATGGAGGAAGGTTGATGATGACGATGGCGATGGATTCCCCTCTCCGGAGCCCCGAACGGAGTCCAGATCAGCCCTCCCGAGAGGTTTTAGGGCTTGGCGGCGGCTCTCTTTTCGTAAAACGCGATGAATCCTTCTGTCTGATTTTTTTTCTCCCTGAAACCAAATATATAGAGTTGGAGTTGAGGATGGAGGAGCTCTAGGGGGGCGCGAGGTAGGGGGCGCGCCCCCACCCTCGTGGACAGGCGGTGGCCCCCTGTCTTCATCTTTTGCAAGGATTTTTTATTATTTCCAAATAGACATTCCGTGAAGTTTCAGGTCATTCCGAGAACTTTTGTTTCTGCACATAAATAACACCATGGCAATTCTGCTGAAAACAACGTTAGTCTGGGTTAGTTCCATTCAAATCATGCAAGTTAGAGTCCAAAACAAGGGAAAAAGTGTTTGGAAAAGTAGATACGACGGAGATGTATCAGGCAGCGATAGTAGTAGAAGCAATAGTTGGCGAGACGACAACGATGCTATGATGGAGATCAAGGTGTCGCGCTGGTGATGATGGTGATCATGACGGTGCTTCGGAGATGGATATCACAAGCACAAGCTGATGATGGCCATATCATATCACTTATATTGATTGCATATGATGTTTATCTTTTATGCATCTTATTTTGCTTAGATCGACGGTAGCATTATAAGATGATCTCTCACTATTTCAAGGTATAAGTGTTCTCCCTGAGTATGCACCGTTGCAAAAGTTCTTCGTGCTGAGACACCATGTGATGATCGGGTGTGATAAGCTCTGCGTTCAAATACAACGGGTGCAAAATAGTTGCACACGCGGAATACTCAGGTTAAACTTGACGAGCCTAGCATATGCAGATATGACCTCGGAACACTGAGACCGAAAGGTCGAGCGTGAATCATATAGTAGATATGATCAACATAGTGATGTTCACCATTGAAACTACTCCATCTCACGTGATGATCGGACATGGTTTAGTTGATATGGATCACGTGATCACTTAGAAGATTAGAGGGATGTCTATCTAAGTGGGAGTTCTTTAAATAATTTGATTAACTGAACTTTAATTTATCATGAACTTAGTACCTGATAGTATTTTGCATGTCTATGTTGTTGTAGATAGATGGCCCGTGTTGTTGTTCTGTTGAATTTTAATGCGTTCCTAGAGAAAGCTAAGTTGAAAGATGATGGTAGCAACTACACGGCCTGCATCCGTAACTTGAGGATTATCCTCATTGCTGCACAGAAGAATTACGTTCTGGAAGCACCACTAGGTGCCAAACCCGCTGCAGGAGCAACGCCAGATGTTATGAACGTCTGGCGGAGCAAAACTGATGACTACTCAATAGTTCAGTGTGCCATGATTTACGGCTTAGAACCGGGACTTCAACGATGTTTTAAATGTTATGGAGCATATGAGATGTTCCAGGAGTTGAAGTTAATATTTCAAGCAAATGTCCCGATTGAGAGATATGAAGTCTCCAATAAGTTCTACAGCTGCAAGATGGGTGAGAATAGTTCTGTCACTGAGCATATACTCAAAATGTCTGGGTATAACAATCACTTGATTCAACTGGGAGTTAATCTTCCTGATGATACTGTCATTGACAAAATTCTTCAATCACTGCCACCAAGCTACAAGAGCTTCGTGATGAACTATAACATGCAAGGGATGGATAAGACAATTCCCGAGCTCTTCACAATGCTAAAGGCTGCGGAGGTAGAAATCAAGAAGGAGCATCAAGTGTTGATGGTCAACAAGACCACCAGTTTCAAGAAAAAGGGTAAAGGGAAGAAGGGGGACTTCAAGAAGAACAACAAACAAATTGCTGCTCAAGAGAAGAAACCCAAGTCTGGACCTAAGCCTGAGACTGAGTGCTTCTACTGCAAGCAGACTGGTCACTGGAAGCGGAACTGCCCCAAGTATTTGGCGGATAAGAAGGATGGCAAGGTGAACAAAGGTATATGTGATATACATGTTATTGATGTGTACCTTACTAACGCTCGCAGTACCACCTAGGAATTTGATACTGGTTTTGTTGCTAATATTTGCAACTCAAAACAGGGGCTAAGGATGAGGTGACGACGCGCGTGGGAAATGGTTCCAAAGTCGATGTGATCGCGGTCGGCACGCTACCTCTACATCTACCTTCGGGATTACTTTTAGACCTAAATAATTGTTATTTGGTGCCAGTGTTGAGCATAAACATTATATCTGGATCTTGCTTGATGCGAGACGGTTATTCATTTAAATCTAAGAATAATGGTTGTTCTATTTATATGAGTAATATCTTTTATGGTCATGCACCCTTGAAGAGTGGTCTATTTATATTAAATCTCGATAGTAGTGACACACATATTCATAATATTGAAGCCAAAAGATGCAGAGTTGATAATGATAGTGCAACTTATTTGTGGTATTGCCGTTTAGGTCATATTGGTATAAAGCGCGTGAAGAAACTCCATACTGATGGGCTTTTGGAATCACTTGATTATGAATCACTTGGTACTTGCGAACCATGCCGCATGGGCAAGATGACTAAAACGCCGTTCTCCGGAACAATGGAGCGAGCAACAGATTTATTGGAGATCATACATACTGATGTATGTGGTCCGATGAATATTGAAGCTCACGGCGGGTATCGTTATTTTCTCACTTTCACAGATGATTTAAGCAGATATGGGTATATCTACTTAATGAAACATAAGTTTGAAACATTTGAAAAGTTCAAAGAATTTCAGAGTGAAGTGGAAAATCATCGTAACAAGAAAATAAAGTTTCTAGAATCTGATCGTGGAGGAGAATATTTGAGTTACGAGTTTGGTCTACATTTGAAACAATGCGGAATAGTTTTGCAACTCACGCCACCCAGAACACCACAGCGTAATGGTGTGTCCGAACGTCGTAATCATACTTTATTAGATATGGTGCGATCTATGATGTCTCTTACTGATTTACCACTATCATTTTGTGGTTATGCTTTAGAGACGACCACATTCACGTTAAATAGGGCACCATCTAAATCCGTTGAGACGATGCCTTATGAACTATGGTTTGGCAAGAAACCAAAATTGTCGTTTCTTAAAGTTTGGGGCTGCGATGCTTATGTGAAAAAGCTTCAACCTGATAAGCTCGAACCCAAATCGGAGAAATGTGTCTTCATAGGATACCTAAAGGAAACTGTTGGGTACACCTTCTATCACAGTTCTGAAGGCAAGACTTTTGTTGCTAAATTTGGATCCTCTCTAGAGAAGGAGTTTCTCTCGAAAGAAGTGAGTGGGAGGAAAGTAGAACTTGATGAGGTAACTATACTTGCTCCCTTATTGGAAAGTTGTTCATCACAAAATCGGTTCCTCTGACACCTACACCGATTAGTGAGGAAGTTAATGATGATGATCATGAAACTTCAGATCAAGTTACTACCGAGCCTCGTAGGTCAACCAGAGTGAGATCCGCACCAAAGTGGTATGGTAATCCTGTTCTGGAAGTCATGTTACTAGACCATGACGAACCTACGAACTATGAGGAAGCGATGATGAGCCTAGATTCCGCAAAATGGCTTGAGGCCATGAAATCTAAGATGGGATCCTTGTATGAGAACAAAGTGTGGACTTTGGTTGACTTGCCCAATGATCGGCAAGCCATCGAGAATAAATGGATCTTCAAGAAGAAGACAGACGCTGACGGTAATGTTACTGTCTACAAAGCTCGACTTGTTGAAAAGGTTTTCGACAAGTTCAAGGAGTTGACTACAATGAGACCTTCTCACCCTTAGTGATGCTTAAGTCTGTCCGAATCATGTTAGCAATTACCGCATTTTATGATTATGAAATTTGGCAAATGGATGTAAAGACTGCATTCCTGAATGGATTTCTGGAAGAAGAGTTGTATATGATGCAACCTGAAGGTTTTATCGATCCAAAGGGTGCTAACAAAGTGTGCAAGCTCCAGCGATCTATTTATGGACTGGTGCAATCTAGCTAATAACTATGGACCCGAAGGTCTGAGGTAAACTACTCACACTTCATCGGAGGGGCTATGATGATGTAGAAATCCTCCGTGATGACGGCCCTCTCCGGCGGAGCTCCGGAACAAGCCCCAAGATGGGATCTCGTGGATACAGAAAGTTGCGGCGGTGGAATTAGGTTTTTGGCTCCTGTTCTGATTGTTTGGGGGTACGTGGGTATATATAGGAGGAAGGAGTACATCGGTGGAGCACCGAGGGGCCCACGAGGCAGGGGGCGCGCCCTATAGGGGGGGGCGCCCCCTACCCTCGTGACCGCCTCCGGTACTTCTTGGAGTAGGGTCCAAGTCTCCTGGGTCTTATCCGAGAAGAAAATCACGTTCCAAAAAGGATTTTTCTGTTTGGACTCCGTTTGATATTCTGTTTCTTTGAAACACTGAAATAGGCAAAAAAGAGCAATTCTGGGCTGGGCCTCCGGTTAATAGGTTAGTCTAAAAATAATATAAAAGTGGGAAATAAAGCCCAATATAGTCCAAAATAGTAGATAATATAGCATGGAGCAATCAAAAATTATAGATATGTTGGAGACGTATCAGGCATCCCCAAGCTTAATTCCTGCTCGTCCTCGAGTAGGTAAATGATAAAAGGAGAATTTTTGATGCGGAGTGCTACTTGGCATAATTTCAATGCAAAATTTCTTAATTGTGGTATGAATATTCAGATTAGAAAGATTCAAGACAAAAGTTCATATTGACATAAAGAATAATAACACTTCAAGCAAACTAACAAAGCAATTATGTTTTCTCAAAGTAACATGGCCAAAGAAAGTTCATCCCTACAAAATCATATAGTTTAGTCATGCTCCATTTTCGTCACACAAGAATGCTCTCATCATGCACACCCCCGATGACAAGCCAAGCAATTTTTTCATACCTTAATAATTTCAAACTCATAAATTTTCACGCAATACATGAGCGTGAGCCATGGATATAGCACTACGGGTGGAATAGAATATAATGATGGGGGTTGTGTGGAGAAGACAAAAAAGGAGAAAGTCCCACATCAACGAGGAAAATCAATGGGCTAGGGAGATGCCCATCGATTGATGTTAATGCGAGGAGTAGGGATTTCCATGCAACGGATGAACTAGAGCTATAACTGTATGAAAGCTCAACAAAAGAAACTAAGTGGGTGTGCATCCAACTTGCTTGCTCATGAAGACCTAGGGCACTTGAGGAGGCCCATTGTTGGAATATACAAGCCAAGTTCTATAATGAGAAATTCCCACTAGTATATG
Organism: Triticum monococcum; assembly: GCA_034509565.1. Classification (NCBI taxonomy): domain Eukaryota; kingdom Viridiplantae; phylum Streptophyta; class Magnoliopsida; order Poales; family Poaceae; genus Triticum; species Triticum monococcum. The sequence continues at coordinate 37,932,801 of CM067842.1, forward strand.
AAAGTGATAACTCAAGAGACTCTCTATATGAAGAACATGGTGCTACTTTGAAGCACAATATATGAGACTCGCTATATCATGGTGCTACTTTGAAGCACAAGTGTGGAAAAAGGATAGTAACATTGCCCCTTTTTGTTTTTTTGGGCCTTCTTTTTTTCTTTGGCCTTTCTCTTTTTTTTGGGACAATGATCTATTGAATGATGATCATCACACTTCTATTTATTTACAACTCAATGATTACAACTCGATACTAGAACAAAGTATGACTCTATATGAATGCCTCCGGCGGTGTACCGGGATATGCAATGAATCAAGAGTGACAAGTATGAAAAATTATGAACAGTGGCTTTGCCACAAATACTATGTCAACTACATGATCATGCTAAGCAATATGACAATGATGAATGTGTCATGATAAACTGGATGGTGGAAAGTTGCATGGCAATATATCTCGGAATGGCTATGGAAATGCCATAATAGGTAGGTATGGTGGCTGTTTTGAGGAAGATATAAGGAGGTTTATGTGTGAAAGAGTGTATCATATCACGGGGTTTGGATGCACCGGCGAAGTTTGCACCAACTCTCAATGTGAGAAAGGGCAATGCACGGTACCGTAGAGGCTAGCAATGATGGAAGGGTGAGAGTGCGTATAATCCATGGACTCAACATTAGTCATAAAGAACTCATATACTTATTGCAAAAATCTACAAGCCATCAAAAACCAAAGTATTACCCGCATGCTCCTAGGGGGATAGATTGGTAGGAAAAGACCATCGCTCGTCCCCGACCGCCACTCATAAGGAGGACAATCAAATAACACCTCATGTTTCAAATTTGTTGCATAATGTTAACCATACGTGCATGCTACGGGACTTGCAAACTTTAACTCAAGCACTTCTCAAATTCACAATTACTCTACTAGCATGACTTTGATATTACTACCTCCATATCTCAAAACAATTATCAATCATCCAACTTTTCTTAGTATTCAACGCACTCAAAAGAAAGTTTCACAAATCTTGAATACCAAGCAAGTTATCATTAAGCAAATTACCATGCTATTACGACTCTCAAAATAATTTAAGTGAAGCATGAGAGATCATAGTTTCTTTAAAACAAACCACCACCGTGCTCTTAAAAGATCTAAGTGAAGCACATGGAGCAAAATTTCAACGCTCAAAAGATATAAGTGAAGCACGTAGAGCAAAACTACATAGCTCAAAAGATATAAGTGAAGCACATGGAGTATTCTATCAAATTTTAATTCATAGATGACTCTCTCAAAAGGTGTGTACAGCAAGGATGATTGTGGCACACTAACAAACAAATACGCAAATAATACAAGACGCTCCAAGCAAAACACATATCATGTTGGTGAATAAAAATATAGCTCCAAGTAAATTATCGATGGAAGTGGACGAAAGAGGGGATGCCTTCCGGGGCATCCCCAAGCTTTGACTTTTTGGTGTCCTTGGATTATCTTGGGGGTGCCATGGGCATCCCCAATCTTAGGCTCTTGCCACTCCTTGTTCCATAATCCATCAAAAGAACTCACCCAAAACTTGAAAACTTCACAACACAAAACTCAATAGAAATCTCGTGAGCTCCGTTAGAGAAAGAAAACATAAAACCACTTCAAGGTACTGTAATGAACTCATTCTTTATTTATTTTGGTGTTAAACCTACTGTATTCCAACTTCTCTATGCATTATAAACTATTTTACTAACCATAGATTCACCAAAATAAGCAAACAACACACGAAAAACAGAATCTGTCAAAAACAGAACAGTCTGTAGTAATCTGTAACTAACGCAAACTTCTGGAACTCCAAAACATCGACCAAAATTAGACGACCTAGATAATTTGTTTATTGATCAGCAGCAATTGGAATCAGTATTTTATCACGTTCTGATGATTTTTAGTAATTCGGGCACTGAACGCAAAGTTTCTGGAAATTACAGCAAGATCAAATAACTATCATCCAAGAAGATCCAATAGGTCTAGCTTGGCACAAACACTAATTAAAACACAAAACCACATCCAAACAGAGGGTAGATGGGTTGTTTATTCCCTAACAGAAGAAAAAACACAAAAAACAAAAAATAAAATTGGGTTGCCTCCCAATAAGCGCTATCGTTTAACGCCCCTAGCTAGGCATAAAAGCGAGGATAGATCTAGGTATTGCCATCTTTGGAAGGCAATCCATAAGTGGCTCTCATGATGGTTTCATATGGTAATTTTATTTTCTTTCTTGGAAAGTGTTCCATGCCCTTTTTAATGGAAATTGGAATCTAATATTCCCTTCCTTCATATCAATAATCGCACCAACCGTTTCTAAGGAAAGGTCTACCAAGAATAATAGGGCAAGAAGGATTGCAATCTATATCAAGAACAATGAAATCTACGGGCACATAATTCCTATTTGCAACAATAAGAACATTGTTAATCCTTCACATAGGTTTCTTAATAGTAGCATCCGCGACATGTTAGTTTAAAGAGCAATCATCAAGATCGCGGAAATCTAGCAAATCACACAAAGTTTTGGGGATAGTGGAGACACTAGCACCCAAATCACACAAAGCATAAAACTCATGATCTTTAATTTTAATTTTGATAGTTGGTTCCCACTCATCATAGAGTTTTCTAGGGATAGAGACTTTTAACTCAAGTTTTTCTTCATAAGATTGCATCAAGGCATCAACAATATGTTCGGTGAAGGCTTTCTTTTGACTATAAGCATGCGGAGAATTTTGCACGGATTGCAACAAGGAAATACAATCAATCAAAGAGCAACTTTAATAATTAAATTCCTTGAAATCCAATATAGTGGGTTTAGCAACATCTAAATTTTTATTTCTTTCAATCCCACTTTCATCAATTTCATCATAAAGATCTAAATACTCTGAATTTTTGGAACGCCTTCTAGGTAAGGGAAGATCATATTCAGTTTTATCAAGATTCATATTGCAAAACAAAGATTTGATAGGGGACACATCAATAAATTTTAGATCTTCATCTTGATTTTCATAGGTATTGGAAGAACACGCTTTAATAAAGGCATCTTTTGAAGCACGCATCCTAGCGGTTCTTTCCTTGCACTCATCAATGGAAATTCTCATAGCTTTGAGAGACTCATTGATATCATGCTTAGGAGGAATAGATCTAAGCTTTAAAGAATCAATCTCAAGAGAAATTCTATCAACGTTCCTAGCCAAATCATCAACTTTAAGCACTTTCTCTTCAAGCAAAGCATTAAAATTCTTTTGTGAATTCATAAACTCTTTAACACTATTCTCAAATTCAGAGGATATCTTATTATAATTTCCATAAGAGTTGTTGTAGGAATTTCCATAATTATTAGAAGGATTACTAGGATATGGCTTTGGATTAAAATTCCCTCTATAAACGTTGTTACCAAAATTATTCCTACCAACAAAATTCACATTCATAGATTCATTGTTATTCTCAATCAAGGTAGACAAAGGCATATCATTAGGATCATAAGAAACACTCTTAGTAGCAAATAATTTCATAAGTTCATCCATATTTCCACTCAAAACATTGATTTCTTCTATCGCATGCACTTTTTTATTAGAAGATCTTTCAGTATGCCATTGAGAATAATTAACCATAATATTATCTAGGAGTTTAGTAGCATCTCCTAAAGTGATTTCCATAAAAGTGCCTTCCGCGGCCGAATCTAAAAGATTTCTAGAAGCAAAATTCAATCCGGCATAAAAATTTTGTATAATCATCCACAAATTTAAACCATGAGTAGGGCAATTATGTATCATTAATTTCATTCTCTCCCAAGCTTGTGCAACATGTTCATGATCAAGTTGCTTAAAATTCATAATATCGTTTCTAAGAGAGATGATCTTAGCGGGAGGAAAATACTTAGAGATAAAAGCATCTTTGCACTTGTTCCAAGAATCAATACTATTTTTAGGCAAAGACGAAAACCAAGCTTTAGCACGATCTCTAAGCGAAAAAGGAAATAGCTTCAATTTAACGACATCATTATCGACATCTTTTTTCTTTTGCATATCACATAAATCAACGAAGCTATTCGGATGAGTAGCGGCATCTTCACTAGGAAGGCCGGCGAATTGATCTTTCATAACAAGATTCAACAAAGCAGTATTGATTTCACAAGATTCAGTATTGGCAAGAGGAGCAATCAGAGTGCTAAGAAAATCATTATTGTTGGTATTGGTGAAGTCACACAATTTGGTAGTATCTTGAGCCATCGCGACAAACAAGCAATCCAACACACGAGCAAACAAAAGGCAAGCGAGAAAAAGGCAAACGGAGAAGGAGAAGGGGAAGGAGAAAGAGAGGGCAAATAAAAACGGCGAGGGTGAAGTGGGGGAGAGGAAAACGAGAGGCAAATGACAACTAATGTAATGCGGGAGATAGGGATTGTGATGGGTACTTGGTATGTTTACTTTTTGCGTAGACTCCCCGGCAACTCCTTCTTGCTACCTCTTGAGCTTGCGTTGGTTTTCCCCGAAGAGGAGAGGATGATGCAGCAGAGTAGCGTAAGTATTTCCCTCAGTTTTTGAGAACCAAGGTATCAATCTAGTAGAAGGCCACATGCAAGTCCCTCATACCTACACAACACAAAGAGCTCAACGCAACCAACGCGATTAGGGGTTGTCAATCCCTTCACGGTCACTTACGGAAGTGAGATCCGATAGATAATATTTTTGATATAAAGATGCAAAGTGAAAAGTAAAAGGCAAAGTAAAAAACAAAACAAGATTAAAGTGATGGAGATTGATATGATGAGAATAGACCCCGGGGCCATAGGTTTCACTAGTGGCTTCTCTCAAGAGCATAAGTTTTCTACGGTGGGTGGACAAATTACTGTTGAGCAATTGACAGAATTGAGCATAGTTATGAGAATATCTAGGAACGATCATGTATATAGGCATCACGTCCGTGACAAGTAGATCGAAACGATTCTGCATCTACTACTATTACTCCACTCATCGACCGCTATCCAGCATGCATCTAGAGTATTAAGTTAAAAACAGAGTAACGCTTTAAGCAAGATGACATGATGTAGAGAGATAAATTCATGCAATATGAAATAAACCCCATCTTGTTATCCTCGATGGCAACGATACAATACGTGTCTTGCTGCCCCTTCTATCACTGGGAAAGAACACCGCAAGATCGAACCCAAAGCTAAGCACTTCTCCCATGGCAAGAACTACCAATCTAGTTGGCCAAACCAAACGAATAATTCGAAGTGACTTGCAAAGATAACCAATCATACATAAAAGAATTCAGAGAAGATTCAAATATTGTTCATAGATAGACTTGATCATAAACCCACAATTCATCGATCTCAACAAACACACCGCAAAAGAAGAAGATTACATTGAATAGATCTCCACAAGAGAGGGGGAGAACATTGTATTGATATCCAAAAAGAGAGAAGAAGCCATCTAGCTAATAACTATGGACCCGAAGGTCTGAGGTAAACTACTCACACTTCATCGGAGGGGCTATGATGATGTAGAAGCCCTCCGTGATGACGGCCCTCTCCGGCGGAGCTCCGGAACAGGCCCCAAGATGGGATCTCGTGGATATAGAAATTTGCGGCGGTGGAATTAGGTTTTTGGCTCCTGTTCTGATCGTTTGGGGGTACATGGGTATATATAGTGAAGGAAATATGCCCTAGAGGCAATAATAAAGTTATTATTTATTTCCTTATATCATGATAAATGTTTATTATTCATGCTAGAATTGTATTAACCGGAAACATAATACATGTGTGAATACATAGACATGCCTCTACTTGACTAGCTCGTTAATCAAAGATGGTTATGTTTCCTAACCATGGACAAAGAGTTGTTATTTGATTAACGGGATCACATCATTAGTTGAATGATCTGATTGACATGACCCATTCCATTAGCTTAGCACCCGATCGTTTAGTATGTTGCTATTGCTTTCTTCATGACTTATACATGTTCCTATTACTATGAGATTATGCAACTCCCGTTTGCCGGAGGAACACTTTGTGTGCTACCAAACATCACAACATAACTGGGTGATTATAAAGGAGCTCTACAGGTGTCTCCAAAGGTACATGTTGGGTTGGCGTATTTCGAGATTAGGATTTGTCACTCCGTTTGTCGGAGAGGTATCTCTGGGCCCTCTCGGTAATGCACATCACATAAGCCTTGCAAGCATTGCAACTAATGTGTTAGTTGTGAGATGATGTATTACGGAACGAGTAAAGAGACTTGCCGGTAACGAGATTGAACTAGGTATTGGATACCGACGATCAAATCTCGGGCAAGTAACATACCGATGACAAAGGGAACAACGTATGTAGTTATGCGGTCTGACCGATAAAGATCTTCGTAGAATATGTAGGAGCCAATATGGGCATCCAGGTCCCGCTATTGGTTATTGACCGGAGACGTGTCTCGGTCATGTCTACATTGTTCTCGAACCGTAGGGTCCGCACGCTTAAAGTTACGATGACAGTTTCATTATGAGTTTATGTATTTTGATGTACCGAAGGTTGTTCGGAGTCCCGGATGTGATCACGGACATGACGAGGAGTCTCGAAATGGTCGAGACATAAAGATCGATATATTGGAAGCCTATATTTGGACATCGGAATCATTCCGGGTGAAATCGGCATTTTACTAGAGTACCGGGGGTTACCGGAACCCCCCGGGGGGTTATTGGGCCTACATGGGCCTTGAGGGAGAAGAGAGAAGGAGGCAGGAGGTGGCCGCACGCCCCTCCCCTTCCTAGTCCGAATAGGACAAGGGAAGTGGGGCGGCGCCCCCCCCCCCCCCTTTCCTTCCCCTCTTCCTCCTCTTTCCCCCCTTCTCCTTCTCCAACTAGGAAAGAAGGGAGTCCTACTGCCGGTGGGAGTAGGACTCCCCCCTGGCGCGCCCCTCCTTGGCCGGCCGCCCCCTCCCCTTGGCTCCTTCATATACGGGGGCAGGGGGGCACCCTAGAACACAGAAGTTGGTCTTCGTGATCGTTCCTTAGCCGTGTGCGGTGCCCCCCTCCATGATATTACACCTCGATTATATTGTAGGGGTGCTTAGGCGAAGCCCTGTGACGGTTAAACATCAAGATCGTCACCACGCCATCGTGCTGACGAAACTCCTCCCCGAAGCTTTGCTGGATCGGAGCCCGGGGTGCGTCATCGAGCTGTACGTGTGTCAAGAACTCGGAGGTGCCAGAGTAACGGTGCTTGGATCAGTTGGACCGGGAAGACGTACGACTACTTCCTCTATGTTGCGTCAACGCTTCCGCTTCGGTCTACGAGGGTACGTAGACAACACTCTCCCCTCTCATTGCTATGCATCACCATGATCTTGCGTGTGCATAGGATTTTTTTGAAATTACTACGTTCCCCAACAGTGGCATCCGAGCCTAGGTTTTATGGTTTGATGTTGTATGCACGAGTAGGACACAAGTGAGTTGTGGGCGATATAAGTCATACTGCCTACCAGCATGTCATACTTTGGTTCGGCGATATTGTTGGATGAAGCAGCCGGGACCGACATTATGCGTACGCTTACGCGAGACCGGTTCTCCCGACGTGCTTTGCACATAGGTGGCTTGCGGGTGACAGTTTCTCCAACTTTAGTTGAACCAAGTGTGGCTACGCCCGGTCCTTGCGAAGGTTAAAACGGCATCAACTTGACAAACTATCGTTGTGGTTTTGATGCGTAGGTAAGATCGGTTCTTGCTTAAGCCTGTAGCAGCCACGTAAAACTTGCAACAAACAAAGTAGAGGACGTCTAACTTGTTTTTGCAGGGCATGTTGTGATGTGATATGGTCAAGACATGATGCTAAATTTTATTGTATGAGATGATCATGTTTTGTAACCGAGTTATCGGCAACTGGCAGGAGCCATATGGTTGTCGCTTTATTGTATGCAATGCAATCGCGCTGTAATGCTTTACTTTGTCACTAAGCGGTAGCGATAGTCATGGAAGCATAAGATTGGCGAGACGACAACGATGCTACGATGGAGATCAAGGTGTCGCGCCGGTGACGATGGTGATCATGACGGTGCTTCGGAGATGGAGATCACAAGCACAAGATGATGATGGCCATATCATATCACTTATATTGATTGCATGTGATGTTTATCTTTTATGCATCTTATCTTGCTTTGATTGACGGTAGCATTATAAGATGCTCTCTCACTAAATTATCAAGAAGTGTTCTCCCTGAGTATGCGCCGTTGCCAAAGTTTGTCGTGCCCAGACACCACATGATGATCGGGTGTGATAAGCTCTACGTCCATCTACAACGGGTGCAAGCCAGTTTTTGCACACGCAGAATAATCAGGTTAAACTTGACGAGCCTAGCATATGCAGATATTGCCTCGGAACACGGAGACCGAAAGGTCGAGCGTGAATCATATAGTAGATATGATCAACATAATGATGTTCACCATTGAAAACTAATCCATCTCACGTGATGATCGGTTATGGTTTAGTTGATTTGGATCACGTGATCACTTAGAGGATTAGAGGGATGTCTATCTAAGTGGGAGTTCTTAAGTAATATGATTAATTGAACTTTAATTTATCATGAACTTAGTCCTGGTATTATTAGCATATCTATGTTCTAGATCAATAGCTCGCGTTGTTGCTTTCATATGATTATTTTGATATGTTCCTAGAGAAAAATTGTGTTGAAAGATGTTAGTAGCAATGATGCGGATTGGATCCGTGATCTGAGGTTTATCCTCATTGCTGCACAGAAGAATTATGTCCTTGATGCACCGCTAGGTGACAGACCTATTGCAGGAGCAGATGCAGACGTTATGAACGTTTGGCTAGCTCAATATGATGACTACTTGATAGTTTAGTGCACCATGCTTAACGGCTTAGAATCGGGACTTCAAAGACGTTTTGAACGTCATGGACCATATGAGATGTTCCAGGAGTTGAAGTTAATATTTCAAGCAAATACCCGAGTTAAGAGATATGAAGTCTCCAACAAGTTCTATAGCTAAAAGATGGAGGAGAATCGCTCAACTAGTGAGCATGTGCTCAGATTGTTTGGGTACTACAATCGCTTGAATCAAGTGGGAGTTAATCTTCCAGATAAGATAGTGATTGACAGAATTCTCTAGTCACCATCACCAAGTTAGTAGAACTTCGTGATGAACTATAGTATGCAAGGGATGACGAAAACAAATCCCGAGCTTTTCATGATGATGAAATCAATGAAGGTAGAAATCAAGAAAGAGCATCAAGTGTTGATGGTTGACAAGATCACTAGTTTCAAGAAAAGGGGAAAGGAAAAAAAAGGGGGAATTTCAAGAAAAACAGCAAGCAAGTTGCTGCTCATGTGAAGAAGCCCAAGTCTGGTCCTAAGCCTGAGACTAAGTGCTTCTACTGCAAAGGGACTGGTCCCTGGAAGCGGAACTACCCCAAGTGATTGGCGGATAAGAAGGATGGCAAAGTGAACATAAGTATATTTGATATACATGTGTACTTTACTAGTGTTTATAGCAACCCCTCAGTATTTGATGCTAGTTCAGTTGCTAAGAGTAGTAACTCGAAACGGGAGTTGCAGAATGAATAGAGACTAGTTAAGGGTGAAGTGACGATGTGTGTTGGAAGTGGTTCCAAGATTGATATGATCATCATCGCACACTCCCTATACTTTCGGGATTAGTGTTGAACCTAAATAAGTGTTATTTGGTGTTTGCATTGAGCATGAATATGATTTGATCATGTTTATTGTAATACGGTTATTCATTTAAGTAAAAGAATAAATTGTTGTTCTATTTACATGAATAAAACATTATATGGTTACACACCCAATGAAAATAGTTCATTGGATCTCGATCGTAGTGATACACATATTCACAATATTGAAACCAAAAGATGCGAAGTTAATAATGATAGTGCAACTTATTTGTGGCACTGCCGTTTAGGTCATATTGGTGTAAAGCGCATGAACAAACTCCATGCTGATGGGATTTTGGAATTACTTGATTATGAATCACTTGATGCTTGCGAACCATGCCTTATGGGCAAGATGACCAAAATGCCGTTCTCCGGAACAATGAAGCAAGCAACAGATTTGTTGGAAATCATACATACTGATGTATGTGGTTCGATGAATATTAAGGCTTGCAGCAGGTATCATTATTTTCTGACCTTCATAGATGATTTGAGCAGATATGGGGATATCTACTTGATGAAACATAAGTCTGAAACATTTGAACAGTTCGAAGAATTTCAGAGTGAAGTGGAAAATCATCGTGACAAGAAAATAAAAGTTTCTACGATATGATCGCAGAGGTAAAATATTTGAGTTACGAGTTTGGCCTTCAATTAAAACAATGTGAAATAGTTTCACTACTCACGCCACTTGGAACACCATAGTGTAATGGTGTGTCTGAACGTCATAACCGTACTTTATTAGATATAGTGCGATCTATGATGTCTCTTACCAATCTACCACTATCGTTTTGGGGTTATGCATTAGAGACAGCTGCATTCACGTTAAATAGGGCACCATCTAAATCCGTTGAGACGACACCGTGTGAACTATGGTTTGGCAAGAAACCTAAGCTGTCATTTCTTAAAGTTTGGAGTTGCCATGCTTATGTGAAAAAGTTTCATCTCGATAAGATCAAACTCAAATCAGAGAAATATGTCTTCATAGGATACCCAAAGGAGACAGTTGGGTACACCTTCTATCACAGATCCGAAAGCAAGACATTCGTTGCTAAGAATGGATCCTTTCTAGAGAAGGAGTTTCTCTCGAAAGAAGTGAGTGGGAGGAAAGTAGAAAACTTGATAAGGTAATTGTACCTTCTCCCTTATTGGAAAATAGTTCATCACAGAAATCGGTTCCTGTGACTACTACACCAATTAGTGAGGAAGCTAATGATGATGATCATGTAACTTCAGATCAAGTTACTACCAAATCTCGTAGGTAAACCAGAGTGAGATCCGCACCAGAGTGGTACGGTAATCCTATTCTGGAGGTCATGTTACTTGACCATGACGAACCTACGAACTATGAGGAAGCAATGATGAGCCCAAATTCTGATAAATGGCTTGAGGCCATGAAATCTGAGATGGGATCCATGTATGAGAACAAAGTATGGACTTTGGTTGACTTGCCCGATGATCGGCAAGCAATTGATAATAAATGGATCTTCAAGAGGAAGACGGACACGGATAGTAGTGTTACTATCTACAAAGCTAGAATTGTCGCAAAAGGTTTTCGACAACTTTAAGGTGTTGACTACGATGAGAGTTTCTCACTCGTATCTATGCTTAAGTCTGTCCGAATCATGTTAGCAATTGCCGCATTTTATGAAATCTGGCAAATGGATAAACAAAACTGCATTCCTTAATGGATTTATTAAAGAAGAGTTGTATGTGATGCAACAAGATGGTTTTGTCAATCCTAAAAGTGCTAACAAAATATGCAAGCTCCAGCGATCCATTTATGGACTGGTGCAAGCATCTCGGAGTTGGAATATACGCTTTGATAAGTTGATCAAAGCATATAGTTTTATACAGACTTGCGGTGAAGCCTGTATTTACAAGAAAGTGAGTGGGAGCACTACAACATTTCTGATAAGTATATGTAAATGACATATTGTTGATTGGAAATAATGTAGAATTATTCTGCAAAGCATAAAGGAGTGTTTGAAAGGAGTTTTTCAAAGAAAGACCTCGGTGAAGCTGCTTACATATTGAGTATCAAGATCTATAGAGATAGATCAAGACGCTTGATAAGTTTTTTCAATGAGTACATACCTTGACAAGATTTTGAAGTAGTTCAAAATGGAACAGTCAAAGAAAAAGTTTCTTGCCTGTGTTACAAGGTGTGAAGTTGAGTAAGACTCAAAGCACGACCACGGCAGAAGATAGAAAGAGAATGAAAGTCATTCCCTATGCCTCAGTCATAGGTTCTATAAAGTATGCCATGCTGTGTACCAGATCTATTGTATACCATACACTGTGTTAAGAGAGGGAGTATAATAGTGATCTTGGAGTAGATCAATGGACAGCGATCAAAATTATCCTTACTGGAATAAGGATATGTTTCTCGATTACGGAGGTGAAAAAAGGTTCGTCGTAAAGGGTTACGTCGATGCAAGTTTTGACACTGATCCAGATGACTCTAAGTCTCAATCTGGATACATATTGAAAGTGGAAGCAATTAGCTAGAGTAGCTCCATGCAGAGCATTGTTGACATAGAAATTTGCAAAATACATGCGGATCTGAATATGGCAGACCCGTTGACTAAACTTCTCTCACTAGCAAAACATGATCACTTTTTGGGTCTTAATCACATAGCGATGTGAACTAGATTATTGAATCTAGTAAACCCTTTGGGTGTTAGTCACATGGAGATGTGAACCAATCACATAAAGATGTGAACTATTGATGTTAAATCACATGGCGATGTGATCTAGATTATTGACTCTAGTGCAAGTGGGAGACTGAAGGAAATATGCCCTAGAGGCAATAATAAAGTTATTATTTATTTCCTTATATCATGATAAATGTTTATTATTCATGCTAGAGTTGTATTAACCAGAAACATAATACATGTGTGAATACATAGACAAACAGAGTGTCACTAGTATGCCTCTACTTGACTAGCTCGTTAATCAAAGATGGTTATGTTTCCTAACCATGGACAAAGAGTTGTTATTTGATTAACGGGATCACATCATTAGTTGAATGATATGATTGACATGACCCATTCCATTAGCTTAGCACCCGATCGTTTAGTATGTTGCTATTGCTTTCTTCATGACTTATACATGTTCCTATGACTATGAGATTATGCAACTCCCGTTTGTCGGAGGAACACTTTGTGTGCTACCAAACGTCACAACGTAACTGGGTGATTATAAAGGAGCTCTACAGGTGTCTCCAAAGGTACATGTTGGGTTGGCGTATTTCGAGATTAGGATTTGTCACTCCGTTTGTCGGAGAGGTATCTCTAGGCCCTCTCGGTAATGCACATCACATAAGCCTTGCAAGCATTGCAACTAATGTGTTAGTTGTGAGATGATGTATTACGGAACGAGTAAAGAGACTTGCCGGTAACGAGATTGAATTAGGTATTGGATACTGATCAAATCTCGGGCAAGTAACATACCGATGACAAAGGGAACAACGTATGTAGTTATGCGGTCTGACCGATAAAGATCTTCGTAGAATATGTAGGAGCCAATATGGGCATCCAGGTCCCGCTATTGGTTATTGACCGGAGACGTGTCTCGGTCATGTCTACATTGTTCTCGAACCGTAGGGTCCGCACGCTTAAAGTTACAATGACAGTTTCATTATGAGTTTATGTATTTTGATGTACCGAAGGTTGTTCGGAGTCCCGGATGTGATCACGGACATGACGAGGAGTCTCAAAATGGTCGAGACATAAAGATTGATATATTGGAAGCCTATATTTGGACATCGGAATTGTTCCGGGTGAAATCGGCATTTTACCGGAGTACTGGGGGTTACCGGAACCCCCGGGGGGTTATTGGGCCTACATGGGCCTTGAGGGAGAAGAGAGAAGGAGGCAGGAGGTGGCCGCGCGCCCCTCCCCTTCCTAGTCCGAATAGGACAAGGGAAGGGGGGCGGCGCCCCCCCTTTCCTTCCCCTCTTCCTCCTCTTTCCCCCCTTCTTCTTCTCCAACTAGGAAAGAAGGGAGTCCTACTCCCGGTGGGAGTAGGACTCCCCCCCTGGCGCGCCCCTCCTTTGCCGGCCGCCCCCTCCCCTTGGCTCCTTTATATACGGGGACAGGGGGGCACCCTAGAACACAGAAGTTGATCTTCGTGATCGTTCCTTAGCCGTGTGCGGTGCCCCCCTCCACGATATTACACCTCGATTATATTGTAGTGGTGCTTAGGCGAAGCCCTGCGACGGTTAAACATCAAGATCGTCACCACGCTGTCGTGCTGACGAAACTCCTCCCCGAAGCTTTGCTAGATCGGAGCCCGGGGTGCGTCATCGAGTTGTACGTGTGTCAAGAACTCGGAGGTGCCGGAGTAACGGTGCTTGGATCGGTTGGACCGGGAAGACGTACGACTACTTCCTCTACGTTGCGTCAATGCTTCCGCTTCGGTCTACGAGGGTACGTAGACAACACTCTCCCCTCTCATTGCTATGCATCACCATGATCTTGCGTGTGCGTAGGAAATTTTTTGAAATTACTACGTTCCCCAACATATAGGAGGGAGTACGTCGGTGGAGCACCGAGGGGCCCACAAGGCAGGGGCGCGCGCCCCCTACCCTCGTGACCGCCTCCGGTACTTCTTGGAGTAGGGTCCAAGTCTCCTGGGTCTTATCCGAGAAGAAAATCATGTTCCAAAAAGGATTTTTCTATTTGGACTCCGTTTGATATTCTGTTTCTTCGAAACACTGAAATAGGCAAAAAGACAGCAATTCTGGGCTGGGCCTCCGGTTAATAGGTTAGTCCCAAAAGTAATATAAAAGTGGAAAATAAAGCCCAATATAGTCCAAAACAATAGATAATATAGCATGGAGCAATCAAAAATTATAGATACGTTGGAGACGTATCAACGTACGACTACATCATCCGCGTTGTGCTAACGCTTCCGCTTTCGGTCTACGAGGGTATGTAGACAACACTCTTCCCTCTCGTTGCTATGCATCACCATGATCCTGCGTGTGTGTAGGAAATTTTTTGAAATTACTACATTCCCCAACACTTGATGGCAAACTTGTCACGCAGCCGGAGAGTAATCTGCTGAAGGAGGGTTGCGGAGGAGGCTGTCAGGATAATGTCGTCGACGTAGAGGAGTAAATATGCAGTCGTGTCGCCCTGGCGATAAACAAACAGTGAGGCATCCGAGCGAGTGACGCTGAAGCCCGGTGTCTGAAGAAACCCGGTGATCCGCTGGTACCAGGCGCGGGGTGCTTGCTTGAGCCCGTAGAGAGACCGGGATAGCAAACACACGTGGCCAGGAAGACATGCGTCGATGAAACTGGTGGGCTGCTCACAATACACCTGCTCCTCAAGATGGCCGTGGAGGAAGGCGTTGAAGACATCCTTCTGATGAACAGGCCAGCCTTGGGACACCGCAAGCTGGAGGATGGTGCGGAATGTGCCCGGTTTAACAACCGAGGAAAACGTCTCAGTGAAGTCAACTCCAGCGCGTTGTTAAAAACCACGAACCACCCAACGAGCCTTGTAGCGCTCAAGTGTACTATCCGAGCGGGTCTTGTGGCGAAAGACCCACTTGCCGGTGATGACATTGGCGCGAGGAGGCCGGGGAACCAGTGTCCAGGTGTGGTTCCGCTGGAGAGCGGCGAACTCTTCCTGAATCGCGGCAAGACAGTGAGGATCACGAAGGGCTGCGCGAGCATACGCGGGAAGAGGGGACAGGTCCGCCGTGGAGGCGGCGAGGAGGTACTCGCGCTCGAGTACCGCAAACTCAGACAGTGAATACCAGCTCGAGCTCGTGTGATAGGGCGAGACGGCAACGCCGGAATGTCCGGCGTGACAGCCAGCGAGACGGCCGGTGACGGGTCCAGCAACGTGGCCGGCGTGACAGCCGATGAGGCAGCCAGCGACGGGGCCGACGCGGTAGCTGGCGAGGCGGCCGATGACGGGGCCGGCGTGACGTCCGGCGAGACGGCCTAAGAGGCGGCGCCAGATCCCGCGGCATCTACGGCGCCCAAGGAGGGGGCGGCGGGCGGAGGGGCGGCGGCTGAGGTGGCGGGGTCGGCCGAGGAGGCCGACGAGTCAGGCATCAACGTGGGGGCGTGAGGTGCAGCTCGTCCCACGGTGCAAGGACCGCCAAAGCCCGGAGGCCGTCCGAGAGCCGAGCGGTGCCATCCACCTCACGGAGTCGCCGAAGGGCCGCCGATGGCCGGCGGGAAGGGGCAACGAGGGGTACCTGCTGCTGAAAAGGAAACACCTTCTCATCAAAGTAAACGTGTCGGGAGGTAAAAACACGATGGGAGACGGGATCGTAGCAGCGGTAGCCCTTAGTGTTAGGTGGGTAGCCGAGAAAGATGCAGGCGACAGATGCTAGGGTAGCAGAGACAGTCGAAGATGTGAAGCTCATCATAAGAAGGTGGTGCACCGAAAAGAAGGTGATGAGGTGCAAAGTTCCCGTAGTTTAGTTAGTTGATGTCATTATTTACTCGTAGCAACATGGATTTACCAAGTTGGGATGTTGGGATAGTTGAATTCCCATTCTGTCTCGTGTAGCACCGAATGCTAGTATGTGTTTTACTAAAGTCATCAGATAGTTAACACACCGTGAGATGTCTACTCTTTTTTTGTTAACAAACATGAACTATTAAGTCATCTATTCCTGGTTGTGGCTTGTGTTCAATATATATGTGTGCTTTCTGTTCTTTTGCAATATCCACAAACTATTCCGTTTTGTTAATTATATGTTCGATGAGCAACCAGAGCTTATAGTGTTGATTCTGATAATCTTCTATATCTAAATAGCTAGCCCCTACTAACTATTTCTTTCAACATGCAAGTATGCCACATCATCCCACAACATGCATGAGAAAAGGTCCACCCCCACTACCATAGTCTCTCAACATGCAAGCATGCCACTTCATCATGACATGCACGGAAAAAAATCCATCTCAATATGCAAACATACATGAGAATTTTCATTCTATTATGGTATATATATATTTAAAATATATTTAACAACTATATAGTAATCAAACATAATAAGTTATATCATTTTTAGTTTTAGCCTTTTATATTATTACTTCAAATATTCATGTTCCATACAATGAATCACATTAAAATATGTTGTAAAATGTTCCCGCAACAACATGCAGGGTATCATCTAGTTATGTATGTTCATAGCGATGTGAAAGAGAGGTTGCAAAGGCTACAACCGAGGAACAGAATAAGGCGGCGGTACCGCACCCAGCCCAATTATGATAATAGTAGATGTGCCATCATTTTCTTATTGTATATTCCTATGTAAGGAAATGTATTCCTGAGATGATTTTTTGTGTTATGTAAACCTAGGAGATGTGTTATGTGATGTGATACGATGGTTGACTTGAATTTGACCTGGAGTTTTCCTAATTTGAATGAAATAATGTTGGATGTATGTGTGTGATTGGGCTAAAGTCGGCTTGGGCCAAACTAGACAAATAATTGGGCCCAAAAAGGCCACATCCCAACAAGCATCTAACAATTTCAAAAATGAAATAAAACGTCTTACAGAAAAAATAAATGGACTGCAAAAAGGCTGAGGGCCAAAAAGTTGCATGAATCTCAAAAACTAAAAAGACTGAATTGTTGAGTTAGGCCCATATAGTTAGAGAAAATTAACAGAAAAAATATATTAAATGGGTTGAATTAATAGGCTTGCCCCATATAGACACCTAATCGGATCGGGCTGATTCTTATCAATGACCTTTTCATTTGGTCGTAATTTTGCCACGTCAGCTTGCCACGTCGGATCCGACGTGGCCTGAGCAGATAGTTAGCGACCAAAACAGAAGGTCGTTGAACCAATGACCTTTTGTTTTGGTCGTTCCCTTCCACGAACTTCTCTGTTAATTTTCATTAACGACCGTCAGCTTTTAACCATCTGTTTTTGTCAAAAAAATGGTCGCAAATAAAAAACAATGACCTTTCAGCGACTAATAGTGATGGTCGCAAATTGACATATTTTTTGTAGTGACAGCATGCATTGCTGGCATCCAGCGCCGCGCATCGTCGACCTAGTCCCGGGAGAAGAGAGGCCGCCGCACAACCGCTCCGCGCAGCCAGCCGGCTGCAGCCGCCACGTCGCTCCAACCAGCACTAGCCCGCTCCACCATCCCCGCCCGCCGCCTGCATGCTAGGGATCACCACCACCGTCAGCTGCCGCCACCGGAAGGTAGTACCACGGCCACCGACCCGTGCCACCGTAGCCCATGCCTCATGCCGGTCAGATCTGGCCACCGCGGCACAGGAGCGCCCCGCCACCTTGCTGCCCAGAACGCTGTCGTACCTGCATGCCGCCGCCCACACACGCCGCCGCGCTGCAGCGCCCAACGCCAGCGCCGCGCTCCGGCTCGGAGAGGAGGCCCGCACCGCCCCACCTCGCGGGAGACCGCCAGCGCCCCGCCGGCGCCGACGGGGCGAAGGCTTCGCCCGGCCGTGCCCTCTGCCAGTAGCGAAGCAGGAGAAGGGAGAGGAGCGAGGGGTTGGAGGCGGCCCTGTCAGAGGCCCTCCCCGTCGCCTCGCGGGGGCGGCGCGGACCGATACATGACTGCATTGGATGACATTCGCAGTCTGAACGCATGTGGGAGGTTTGCGGGTCAGCGTTGAGTATAACCTTATGCTTCTAGTCTAGAACCAATTATTTTTATTTATTTATTTTGCGGAAAAGTCTAGAACCAAATCTAGAAACGTTGAACAGTGAAAAGGTGAAAAAGTAAGGTAGGAATTGATTGATCCTGTAAACCTCGCTATGCTACCCGCATAGCTGAGGCATTTGCGTCCGGGGATGAATCCGGCTCGCACATTTTGCCTCGCTGTCAAACATCTGACCGCAAGTTTCTTTGCACGTTGTGATTTTGGGCTGGGCCACCCTGGCGCACAGGCTCAGCCTTGCAGTATGTGTCGCGTGTGTGCTAGGTAGAAAAGGGGTGGACTGCAGCGGTCGTGATGCGCGTCAGGCCATCTAACGTGGGCTGCAGCGGTCGTGGGCGTCAGGGCATTGAACGTGGGGTTTGATGGATGAGGGAGAGAGGGAGTAAACCCCACCACGCTCAAGTCTCTCTCGTCTCTCGTTCCAACCAAATCAGGGGCCGGCGGCGGCTAACCCTAGCGCTATGGAGGTGGCGGCGGCGGCGGCAGAACGTAGCGCCATGGACTCGTCGGTGCAGCGGACGGCGATGACAGCCAGTCGATGATGGCGCCTCAGATCCATAAAGCGTTTTCTCCTCTCCATCGACATGACCAGCGCCAAAGGTACGTGTTCCTGTCAACCTCCTATGTCGCCTTCGGTTGCTCTGTAAGTTTCTGCCCACGTTCGATGCCTCTCCTCCAGCCACACAACGACCAGCACTTTGCCTCTTTGTCTTCCCCATGGATGCACCTCTCCACGTTCTGGATGCGCCATGATTCTGGATCAGGCGCAAGTCGCCGCAATAGGAGAGCAGGTCTGGTGTGGTTTCATGGTGGGTGTTTATGAGCAGGGGGAGGCTGGGGAGGGAGCCCTCCATCACTGCCTACCACTGCTCACCCGTCGTCGTGCCCCATCCCCAACCTAGGCTGCACATCTTCTGCTTCACCATCTCCCTCCCCTATCTTTTACCCCTTGATTTCCCTTGTTCTTTCATAATCTGATTTTAATTTCTTGATTTATGTGTGCAGATTGGATGAAGAATACAAGAGGAAGGACCTTGAGGAAGACTAAAGAACAAGGTGAGCTCTGTGTGTGTGTGTGAGTGAGTGTGTGTGTGTCTCTCTCTAATCTGCCTAGATTTTAGTTGTACGTGTGCATACTTAATTACTTTTTAGCTGTTCTATTGCTTCTTTGTTCTTTCTTTTTTAATAGGGCTAAAACCTGCTCGAGAAAAAAGTGTTCCAGCCATGCCTTTCTTCTGTTAATAAGAGTACACCATTCTTGGTTTGATCACTCTTGGATGATTCCTTCTGTTTGAGGAACTCAAATTTTCAGTAGCAAGCACGCAGTTTGGCAAATGATGCAGGCCGATCTGGTTGTTCTGTTGGAGATAAAAGTTTGGAAGGGTACTGAATATTGTGAAATACATGTGCAAATAACAACATGAGGATCAGGGGCGCAAGCGGCGGGCTTCCAAAACTGTCGCCCTACGTTTTGCCCAAAAATCACGTTTATTTGTTTTTTTGCAATGTTCGATGGCCTGAATGTACAAAATGAGACAATTCACACCCTTGATTTCATAGCAGGTCTCGTGGTTCAGTAGCAAGTATCATTAATCTAGCTACCTCCTCCAAAATGTCATTTTCAATTGATTTTAGTTCTATTTCCTATTCAGTTTTTAAATTGGTTTCAACTGTCTTTTGGCACTCAAAGGCGATTAAGTAGTAACATGTAGCATTTACTTCATTTTTCTGACAGTTTATAGCCTCAGCGAGGAGCACATGACATCGACGCCATCACTGAGATCAAGATGGTGCCTTGCAATGGTGATATCTCTTTTTTTGTACTGTACATGTTGGTTTGGACAATGATGGTTGTAATCCATGATTTAAGTTTCAAAATAAGAGAAGGAAGCTATGGGTTTGGAGAAGATGATGATTGCTTAAATTGTTTGTTGGCTTGGTGTTATCATGTACTAATATGAAGAATAATCATTCCATGCTTTGATCTTCAAAATCAAATGAGGAACCAATGGGTTGGACAATATTGCTGGGGTTTAATTTTTTTCTTGGTGTAGATTGCTAATATGAACAATTATAATTAGTGTGACCGGTTTACAGTTATATATATAGCTGAATAGTTAGTAGTATTCTCTATACACTGAAACTGAGCTCATAAAATTTTATTTATCATGTTTTTTTTGCTGCAGATCATTGCACTTCTCTTCAATACATCAATGTCACTTCCAAAGCGGAGTCCCTGAGGATCGTCTCTATTATCAGAAGGGCGAGTGTCCAGCTTGCTCTGCATAATACAACGATGCCTTTATGAGTATCTTGGGCGGTTATCAGAGACAACAGCACAATCTTGGAGTACATGGACATCAACGCTGAAGGTGTCGGCAGCAATACCAGAGGTGTGCGATTTGACCAGCCCAGCATTCTTGTGTTTTCATTTAAACATTGAGGCAAGAATCTGGTCCTGTATATTTAGACATTCTTGTTTCTGTATATGCATGCACATAGAAGAGATTAAATATGTGTGAAACATGTGAAAGCATGCATATTTTTACTGGGATCGAAATATATCTGACCTCTACTGCTCAAAATATCTAGGAGGAATTTTAAATGCCCATTTTGATCAATTTTTTAGTTTAATAAAGGTTGTCCCTGATTCTCAGTCAGTATTTAGTTCAATAAAGGCCATCCCTATCTTTAGTTTAATAGGTACAATGAGCTTTTCAGTCGTTCTCATCTTGCTTAGAGTGATTTTATCTTTGTCTTTATGCACACAACTTTTATGTTTCAGTCTCTAGATGAAGCTTTTGTGGCCAGCAATGAAAACTGCTTAAAGATCACAGATTTGAGAGAAGGCTTGTTCATGCTGGATTGCTAAGGCCTATGCTCCAGGTGATATTTATTTTTCTTGCAATCTGAAAACATTATCTTCTTAATCTGTTGTAGTTAACATAAAGGATTATTCTGTCTAACATATAGTTTGCTTGGGAAGTTAATAAGCCAAGCCTTCAATTTTCTTTTGGTTTTCAGAGCTTTAGCGTCTGAATGCATTCTAGATCCGGGCCCTTGATGTGTGTTTTAATTGTCAGCTTCCTTCTTGGAAGTGCATGCTCCATTTAGGCATGTACCATTTACAATGATATAAATTGAAAAGCAAGTTCCATGTTTGTATTAAATGTCAACTTCTCAGCATTTTCATTTCATTTTATCCTTTTTATGCTCCATTATTCTGGTGGAAACGACACACGCCCCTCCCTGCATCATGTATCATGTTTCAAGGTTATCTTGGTCCAGTTTGCTTTGTTTGCACATACACATGTACTCAACACAATACACAACTTCGATGGCATGCAAATGCTTACTTACTTGGCTTCCTTGGTTAGTGTTTGATGGTTTATTTGGTAGCACTATGTTCTAAAATAATCATGGATAGGCCTCTGTTTCAAATAGGCAAACAAATTGTATGTGTAAGTGTTGCTTATCTCAAGGTGAATAGAAGAATACAACACTGGAGAGGTGTATGCACACAAGAGCTTCTTTCTTCCCTTCTAATTGGCTGCCATGTGCATCCTGTAGGTCTGAGTTGAATGAAAGCATGGACTTCAACATTTAAGTGATGAGGCAGCTAAGTGTACGTAAGTCAAATTCAGCACATTAAGTCTGTGTAGGTATTTTCGATATTTCTTATTGTAAAGTTGGTGAGTTGCCGCTGCAAGAAGGTAATTTTTCGCCTTTTCACATGTTAGATTAAAAGTTCTGTTCTTTAGAGGTGCCTTTTGAGATACAAGGCATTGTTTATGTAAATTTTAGTTTCCTTCAGTGACATATTAATAGATATGTATGGGTTGTCACCCTACTATTGAAATCAGTTTGTGTATTTGAGATGCCAGATTTTGGATTAGTAGTTGTTCAGAGCACTAGATGTTTGCCAAGATAATATTTGTTATTTTTTAATATTTCTGAATCTCTGCTGGAATTCTAACCCTGCATTAATAGCAGGGTGTGCCGATCGACAAATAGTGTTGTGTTTGGTCCGTGTCTAGCAGTCGGCATATTGTCCTATATTTTTCCTATAATAGCGTCCCTAATTTGCATTCAGCTGATATTAGATTTGGCTAAAAGATAGAGACCTATATAGGAATGTTGGTTGCAAACTTACCTCTTTCTATTGTGTTGTTGGCTTTTAGGACAGGTTGAGGAGAGTTGCCAATGCACGAAGGTAAAATTTTCCCATATTAGGAGGCAATCAGTGCATGACTTAATTTAAGAATATATAGGTGTTCATGCTCATGCTTGTGCTGCCCATTGGCACTAAAATGACTAGAACATCATCGACCTATCTATCTGTGCTGTTGAGCTGAAGTGTGTGCGTTTGCTTGCTGACTGTAGATCGTAGATCGTCGCACCTGCAGTACTCATGATGGATGTCCGGGACGTGATTGCAAGCCACAAGCCAAGTGTCAGCGTGGAGGACCTGGAGCAGTACGAAAGGTTCAATGCAGAGTTTGGCAACCAGAGCTGGTCATGAAGATACACAGAGTTTGGCAACCAGGGCTGGTCATGAAGATACACAGAGAGTACTCCACTGGCACTGAAGAAATACTGCACGAATATGATTGGTTGTTGTTCCTTGGAAGAAGTAGGAGTCGCTGCTGAAAATACCCATAAAAAAACAAATCCACCGGCGAGAAATGCTTCATATGCTGCTTCTTTTTTTGTTCGCTCGATTCAGACTTCCTGTATCTTGAGTGGCTTTCACGTATTTCTTGTTTTGCTTGCATGATTTGTGTTCTTTTATGGAGGGCTGTCTGTGCTTTTGCATAAATGTATAAGCATATAAAATTAGAAGTATATATAGCAAGTTATCTACTCTCTGCATGACCTGGATAAAGGATATATAATTAGCTTTTGGCTTTAGGAACACTTCATCAGTTATTACCTATGCGAAAGATGAATCGCGTGTCCTGAAAGAAGATTCAAATCCACTCAGTTAGAGGTCGATTTATCGCCTTGGCCAATCCTTCTGTTTTTCTATGTTGCAGAATAGGAATGCCATATGTTCATTTATTTCCTCTGCGCCATTTAAAATTCTACACCTTACTTTTTATTATGATGAATCATGAATATCATACATTTGTTACTCTTACTTATTATCCATATTGTTTTCGGGTATATATTTAGAATGATTTTTCCATGTTCTTGCAAAGCAGAGGTGTTAAAAAACTATAGCTATTTTTACTACTTTCAGATGCTACAACTGTCGATACTAAATTTCAAAGATATATTCAGAAAACTAAACAAGTTGTTGAGGAAACTGCTGCTACAGCTGTTGAAGATGCAAATAATGTTCTGTGTGACCAAGCTAAACGCAAAAGGCATAGACTCGTACTCTGTTACATTTAACCAGTTTCATACAAGATGTGTGTCAGTGTGTTTGCTACTAAACTTGGTGTGAAAACTATTGTTTGAACATCGGAAAGAATGCTTCTTCTTCTCCTTCACTAATGCATGCTATTTGACCAGTCTTTCTGTTTTTATCACTGATGCGTGCAAGTTGATTAACTATCTAATAAAACGAACTTCTACTTTCAGGGTCCAGTAGGTGTTCTATTTGCTGTTCATTAATTCTCTGGTTTGTTTGATGTTACATGTACAAGCAATGCTTACTGCTCTTTACTGATCATACAAGATAAATAGCCTTTTCTGTTTTTCATTGATACGTACAAGCTAATTAACCATCCAATAAAATGAGCTGTGTTCTCAGATTCAGTAGGTCTTCTGTTTGTTTATGTTGCCCTCTATTTGCTGTTGCGAACCCTTATGTCCTTGTTCTTTTTATTCCATCGTATGCATCTGGGTTGTTTGCACTGAAAATCAAAGTACTCACATGACTGTCAATACAAATCCCCTTATTTACGCCCCTGAACAAATGGACTCTTATGCGATGTAAACATCATCGTTGGCCCAGCGGGCGATGACTCTACTTGATATTCATCGCTGCGTACCTTACTCACGTAAGCTAAATGACCAAAGCTTTCTATATGATGGACCTCTGCTTACGTAGCTTGCTTCATAAAAAGCAATGTAAATAAGCTATCATGAACTGATCTCATACATTTCTATATGCTATGTATGAACTTCATATCTAAATATTTATCCATTGTAGTTCGATCAGTGTCTAAATATTCTTACGTGCATAGTTTGAATGCTTGGTTTGCTAACCAACAGTAAGTACTCATTATTTCAATCTATGTCTGAGTTTTCCTATCACCACTCTTACAGTACTTGGCTTGCTCTCGACCTTTGCGCCATTGGCGCAACGGGTCATCTAGTTCACCTAACAAACAAAGATCACCCAACTTAGCTTAGAGCATCTACAGCACAAATCCGACCCCTCAAACATCTGCGGGCGGGTCGGCGGATAGTGACCGTTCATCTCTTAAAAAGATGATACAATCTTAATGCCCCATTTGGCAAAAGATGATACTCATGCTGCTGCCAGAGTGTTGAGGTCACAGTCTGCAACAACATACAAGGGTAGAAAGCACTACACAAGCCAGAAATGTGCTTCCTACTATTGGCTTCGATTTGAACTTCACATGTTGTCTGGCTGGCTGGCTACCAAGAACCATCACATGATGCTAACATTCTCGGTGACAGCATATGAGTCGTCCTGATGGTATCAACATCCTAGGTGGAAGAAGAGGATGGATGGACTTCCACCTAGTTAGCACCCATCAACTTTCCCCTATTCATCCATATGGCTCTTCATAATTAATTTGTACTGACATTGCCATTTGATAGTAGCTACTCCCTCCGTCTAGGTGAGTTAGTCATCTTAGATTGTGCACCGTGACCAAGGAGGAGGGGAAAACGAGAGACCTTAATGTTTATTTGCTAATTAATTAATAGTGTTGCATGCAATGAACTAACCACTGCATGTCATGTTTGGTAGTCTCAAGTCATTAAAAGCATGCACACCCCTCATCTCTTATTGGTTGATATGTTAAGAAACAATAAATGAGATAGAAATTAATGCACCACGCCTAAGTGTTTTGGGATTACTTGGTTTTCGTAAGATGACTTACACACCTAGATGGAGGAAGTAGAATGAATTGTCATTTGTTTCCTAGCTAGGACTGAAGTTATGTTCAGATTGTGTGGTAAAGTTACCACTAGTGAGAAGTGATGACAACACCTTATGCAGTTTGCAGGCAAATAGCGTGTGTTATGTGCACCTAGTCAACACACGCAACCAAATGGCGGGTCAATACTAGTTCCCTCGTGCAGCCAGCCTAGATGTTGGCAACCAAACTATGTGCAGATGTTGGTTTTTGGGGTAATTTACCTCAGCCAGACCCATCACAGAAAACACAAGCAATGTAGGCAAAATCGGTGTGTAGACAACCAAACACGCCCCAAGATGTCTTTTGTTTGAGTCTCATCCCCAACCATATATTTTTCAGCATCTCTTTCTTCCTGCTGACACGTAGGGCCCACCCCCATCGAACCAAGAACCAAAAGTAGAAAAAAAAATCAAAACTAAAACCGATGAAAGAAAATGCCTACGTGGCATGCCAACTTAGCGCCAAATTGGGAAACAAAATAGGTTTGGGGTAAAATGTGGCACCGAAGTGCACCGATGAGGGTATAATTTAGAACTGAGTTTTTTTCTTCGAAATGTGGATAATATCGTCACAAAGGTGAATCTTAGGGGTACCAAAAATAAAAGTAAATTTACTCTTGTTATTATGAAAACAAAATAGAAGGATGTCGTTGATGGAGGAGGTCCCCCACACATAGCAAGCAAACACGTCGCAAAGATTTGCAGCAGTCCTTGAGATGATGGACATGGATTCCCTTCCCTCTAAAAGCAGCAAAGGCACTACTAGAAAACTTGAGAGACAGGAAAGGGTGCACGCCAAGGCAATGGTGAATGTGGGATAACAGAGGCAAGACAAGGATTTGAAGAAGAAGAGCAAGAGCAGCAACATAAGAAGAAGAAGAAGAAGAAGAAGAAGAAGAAGAAGAAGAAGAAGAAGAAGAAGCCGAAGAAGAAGAAGAAGAAGAAGAAGCCGAAGAAGAAGAAACAACATTAGCAGAACAAGAGGAAGAGTAAGAGCAAGAGGAAGAGGAAGAGGATGGAGTTCTACCTAGTTAGAGCCGATGAACTTTCCCTTATTCAGCCATATGGCTCTTAATAAGTTGTATTGCCATTTGACAGTAGTTAGGATGAACTGTCATTTGTTTCCTAGCTAGAACTGAAGTTATGCTCAGATCGTGTGTGATAAGGTTACCACTAGTGAGAAGTGGTGACAAAATTTTATGCAGTTTGTAACCAAATAGTGTGTGTTATGTGCACCCAGTCAACACACGCGGAAAACCCTATTCGCCGCTCTTTGTGGCGAATTGTCGGGGTTTCGCAGAGGGGCAAGTATGAGAGCGAGGAGACTTGGGTCGGCCCAGTTACAGCTTTACACAGTGCGGCCAACGGTTTTGGAAACCTTCCCGGAACAGGAGTTTTTTCATGTGATGTTTCCTTTCGGGTTTTCTCAGTTTTCATTCGTTTCTTATTTTTGTTTTTCCTTTTTTCGCTTCTTTTTTTCTTTCCTTTTTATTTTACTTTCTTTACTTTTTTCGTTTTTCAAAATATGTTCAGGAATTTCAAGGAAATCACCTTTTCCAAAATTTGTTCCAAATTTCACAAAATGCCCTATCTTCGTTTTTGTTCGGAAATAGAAAAAATGTTCAAAATTCAAAAAAGTTTAGAATTTCCAAAGTTGTTCACTTATTTTCAAAGAACATTAAAAAATGATTTTTTTTATAATTTTAAAAATTGGTCAGCATTTGAGAAAAAAATTTATTTTCAAATTTTGTTCACAATTTCAAAAAATGTTCTGGAATTTAAAAAACTGATCGTGTTTCAAAATTTAGTTCACGAATTCAAAAAATATTCATATTTTAAAATTTTGTTCAAAAATAAGAAAATGTTTGGGGATTTCAATAATTATTCTGGTTTTCGAAGTTTGTTCATGTTTTTAATTTTTTTTCACAAATTCTCAGTATGTTTGCGGTATTTAAGAAAAGTTTGCATTTTAGGAAAAAATGTTTGTAATTGCATAAAATTGCTCGTGTTTTCAATTTTTTTTCACATTTTTTCATAAAAATGTTCATTCTTAAAAATGTACATGGTTTCAACAATTTGTTCGCAATTTCAAAAAATGTTACAATGTTTCAAAAAAATTCACATTTCCCCAAAAGCGTGCCAATACGTATTTTGTTTACAATTTTGAAAAAATCGTTCATGTTTTAACTTTTTGTTCAGAATTTAAAAAATGTTCTTGTTTCCAAAAAAATTCCAAAATTGAAATTTGTTGATCATCCGGTAATTTCAGAAAATGTTTGCATTTTTCTTTTTGTTTTTAATAAAAAAAGGGAATTACAAAATGGTTTCACTGTTTAAAGAGTTTGGAATATCATAAAAATTACGGCATTTCAAATCTCGACGACTGCTATGTGATCTTATTGTGTTTTGCCCCGTGCGAAACCCCGCCATTCTGCCGCAGAATGCGGCAGATAGGAGGCCCCCCATCGCGCAGCCAACCTAGATGTGGGCAACCAAACTATTTGTAGATATTGGTTTTGGGGGTGTTTTACCTCAGCCAGGCACATTAGAGAAACACATGCAATGCAAGCAAAAAAATCGGTGCAGACAACCAAACACGTCCTTTTGCATCCCGCTGAAAGGCAGGGCCCACCCTGTTGATCCGAAAAACCAAAAGTAGATTTTTTTTTTGTGCAGAAGTCCCTGGATGGACAGGACATGGATTCCCTTCCTTGTAAAAGCAGCAAAGGCACTAGTGGAAAACTTGAGAGACAGGACAGGACACAAGAGGGCCGGGCCGCCGGAGAGACATGCATATTCCAAGTGTAAGTGTAGGAGGGCAAAGCAAAGGCCGACCTGCCCTCCCCTCCCCTCCCCGTCAATATAATGTAGGGGTGAGTGCACGCAGCATCAGATTCCATTTCCATGCCGCCGGTCGATCGTCTGCTAGCTTCGCCTTCCCCCTCTCGATTGAGACCGCCTTTCTCCACTATAATATAAATCCCACCGCCGTCGCCGTGTACTCAACCAGCAGCCAACACACATTGCCATCGCCTCGCCGGCCGGTGTCTTCAACTTGCTCCCAGTCCCAGTCCCAGTCCCAGTACAGTACGTTCAAAGCCATGGCGGACGGCGACCAGAACCAGCAGCAGCAGCCGCCGCGCTACTGGTTCCCCTACTGGAGCCCGGTGCGCCCGCAGCTGTCGCGCCGCCTCTCCCCGCCCTCCTCGCCCGCAGTGCCGTCCTCGCCGCGCCGCCCGTCGCCCTCCCACCCACGGCAACCCACTCCTCCTCGTGCGGCCCACAGCCAGGCGTCCTCCCGCCCGTCCCCGTCCCGGGCCTCGCCGCTCGCGCCCATCCGAGACCGAGAGCCGCCCAACACCAACTCCAACGCCGGTGCTACTGCCAGGCCGCCTCCTAAGCCGGTCGCTCTACCCGCGACGCCCAAGCCCAAGGACGTCGACGTCGTCCCGCAGACGGAGAAAGCCGCCGTGCACCCGACTGCTGCTGCGGCTGAGACCAAGCACGGCAAGGCCGCCCAACACCACCACAAGGAGAAGGAGGCTGACAAGGACGAGCACAAGAGCAAGGACAAGAAGCACCACGCCGGCGAGGACGGCAAGCACAAGGACAAGGAGAAGAAGCACCACGCCGACGCCGGCGAGGAGAGCAAGCACAAGGAGAAGAAGCACCATGCGGACGCCGGCGACGAGGGCAAGCACAAGGGGAAGGAGAAGGAGGCCAAGGCGGAGCACGGGAAGCTGCACGGCGAGCTCAAGGCCGACATGGTGCGCAGGGCCACCGGCTCCGGGCACGGGCACCCGGGGGCGAGCGTGATCACGCTGGCCGGGGAGAACAAGGGCGCGTCCATGAAGGTGGGCGGCAAGGGCAAGGACGGCTCGTGGAAGGAGCACCACGGCGGCCACCGGCTGGACGGGAAGCCGGTGGACGGGCAGAAGAAGCAGGGGATGATGACGGCGCTGATCAACAGCAACGTGCAGGTGATCAACAACTCGCTGCTGCTGCACAGCTCATGCAACGGCGGCGACCCCGGCGTGCACCTCAACCTCTCCGCCAAGTCCGCCAACAAAGACAAGCAGAAGCATGCCGCTGCAAAGAAATGAGCGCCGTCGACGACTCATCTGAGCCGTCCAGTTGTAATTATATTATGCAAATAAGAGCAATTCTAACAGATCATGCCCCAAGGCAATTGGGAACCACACCACAATTGTTATGATTCCCAAGCTACTTTCTCCAGAAAAAGGTATTGCAGTTTAGACCGATAAACCTATGCAACGTTGTTTACAAGGTTATTTCTAAAATGATTGCCATGAGATTGAAATTATTTCTACCAGAAATAATAAACCCAACACAGAGTGCATTTGTCCCATTACGGGTAATGTTTTTATTGCTTATGAAAGCTTGCACACAATTAAGCAAAAAAAAAACATGCAAGGATGGGTGGTGTGCGGTCAAGCTTGACATGCACAAAGCATATGATCTAGTAGCAAGAAATAGGCGTAGGCCGGGAACTGGCAAAGAAAAGCATGCATGCTGGAAGAAAGGCACGGAGCATTCGAAAGCAGGCATGGTGTCTCGACCAGGCGTACCGTACCGTTCTGACGACTTTGGCGGTGGCCACCATGCACGTCAGTGGGTTTGTTCTTTCTTTCTTCCCACTGCCAGACCGGACGGAGACGTCGATCTCATCTGGGCCGCATCCTCCTCCCGAAGAAACGGTTTAGCCGTCGATCAAAGCAAAGCAAAGATGTCGATCGACCAACGGTCAACGGTCAAACCATGCATTAATTCCGTACCGGAGTCCACGGTTTCCCGCCAAACTACGGACTCAAACCTTTTATTACTCCCTCCAAATGCCCGTCGACTGCAGAATACTTTTACTTGAAAAAGACGGACGGCGGTGGCCAGTGAGTGAGTGGGAGATCGACATGATCTAAAACAAATATGCACGATCGATTTCATCGTAAACTACAGATTTTGCAATCTATTTCCTTCGTTTCTAAATATAAGTCTTTCTATAGATTCTTTCGGTTGTTTAACCACCAGTGCTGCTGCCGGCGGCTGCTTCTCCGGTAACAAAACAACACGTATATGGCACCCCACAAAAAAAAATCACACGCTTGAATGTCTATGTACTACTTGAACGATGTATAATTCTTCCACCTTTATTTTTTTATGTGAGAAAGTTCTATCACAGAAATGACGCTCGTTGAAGGGCCAATCTATTCTTCAGTTGTTTGATTTTTTTTCTACGATTCAGTCAATTTTGTCCCTGACGGTGGATTGGAATCATCTCCCAATGAACATTGTTCTTCCCCTCGCGACGCGACGCGACACAGCACAAACACTCCGTCAGCCCCTCTGCCTTGCCATAGTAACAGAAGATAGAAAGCGGAATTAACAGTTTCCTCTAGGGTTTCCTAGAGTCCACCCGTTCCTCTGGCGGCGACGCTGGAGTCTACCACAAAACCCTACCACCGTTCGCGAGGTCTCTTCCCGGCGAGCGTGAGGCCTAGGGATCTCCTGCTTGCAACTAACACCATGGCGGAACCGGTTTTGGCGGAGGGGGGAGGGGGAGCGAGGGAAGATCGGGCAGGGCTAGGGTTTGTAGATGGGAAGGGAGAGGTAGATGGAAGTCGTGTAGATGACCCGGCGGCCAGTAATCCAAACCTGGA
The DNA here is from genome assembly GCA_034509565.1 of Triticum monococcum. NCBI lineage: Eukaryota > Viridiplantae > Streptophyta > Magnoliopsida > Poales > Poaceae > Triticum > Triticum monococcum. The sequence goes on from CM067842.1 coordinate 37,963,968, forward strand.
CGAAGGTGAGGAGGATGGGAGAGAGGAAGTAGGGGCGGATCATCGCCAGGAGGATGTTGAGGATTGGGACAATCTTGGCCATGATGCGGCCCTAGAGGATGCCTTTGAAGGTCTGAAGCTGCATGAAGAGGAAGAGGAGGACTTGGATCTATCGGGTGAAGTGGAAGAACTAATCAAGGAGGTAAGATGGTTGTGCTTGTTTAGGGTTCATACGATGCGGCCGTTTAGACGATGCGGCCGTTTAGCCATGCGGCGTTGCTAAACTCGCTGAGGAATGCATGGTCGTGCGCCCAAGGAGTCACCTTCAACATCAAAGGGCCTAATTTGTTCCTAGCCCAGTGTCATTGCTTGGGTGATTGGAAGCGGGTTATGGAGGGAGGGCCATGGCAATTCAGGAGAGATCCGGTTGTTATTGTTGAGTATGATGGTTTTACAAACGTCGCAGAATATGCCCTCGATATGTATCCATTATGGGCTAGAATAAAAGGTTTGCCGGATGGGCTAACGAGGAAGAAGGAATTGGCAGAGAAGGTTGCTAAGAAGGTGGGCAAGCCGCCTTTTACTGTGGCTGTCAATGAAGGGAGGATTAACCTTTCGAGCTTCTTGAGGGTTAGGGTTTTTGTGGACATACATAAGCCCTTGGTGAGATTCGTTCCTATTACACTGAAGGAACACAAACGATACCCGGTGAGCTATGAGAAGCTACCGGACTTTTGCTACTTTTGTGGTTGCATGGGCCATGTGGTGGAAGAATGTGGAGATGGAGTTCATGACCCGTCGGAGTGTGAGTGGGGGGGTTGGCTACATTGGAGTAATGAACAACCTATGGGTGCTGCAGGAAGCGGTCGTGGGGGAGGCGGGGTAGCGGGTGGAGCAGGAGGTAGGGGAAGAGGTAGATCTGGAGGGGCGTTTGGGGGAGGAGCTGGGGGTAGAGGAGGAGTAGGAAACAATGGAAGATCTGCAATGCACAATGTGACCCGTGGGGGGGGGGGGGGGTTAGTGTTCCCCCGGAGACAGGAGGCGTTGAAAGGGAGACTCGGGAGTATATATGTTGGGGGGGGATGCCCGTTCAGTTCGCAAACGCCTGATTAACAGTGATGGTACAGTTAGTGTTCGTGGACAGCCGGTTCCAAACCTAGCTGGTAAGGTCTCGAGCACAGTTTTGTTACTTGAGGGCGGTAGCACGTCGGAGGGGGTGGAAGGTGGTTCATCTACTACACCTGGGAAGGTGCCAATCGTCAAGAGGAGGAAGCAAGGGGCTGATGGAGAAAATATGGAGTTGGATGTGGCGTCCGAGGCGGCCTCCTAGACGGAGGGCCGCCGGGGCCAATGAATGTCATTAGTTGGAACTGTCGGGGAGGGGGGAATACCCGGACAGTTCGGGAGTTGGCGACTATATCTCGGTCGCATTCCCCAAACATGGTGTTTTTGTGTGAGACGAGGCAGAAGGCTGATAAGATGAGAAGGATCCGTGGTCGAATTGGGCTGAAGGGTTTCACGGGAGTCGATAGTAATGGGATGAGTGGTGGTCTGGCATTGTTTTGGCATGAGACATATGAGGTGGATATAATCGATAAAGAGGATCGCTATATCGACGCCCTAGTGCGTGTAGCAGAGGGAGCAACCCAATGGAGGATAACATGTGTATATGGTGAACCTAGAGTTGAAAACCGCCATCTTATGTGGGAGAAGCTGCAGCGGTTGAAGAACGCAAGTGATGCCCCGTGGCTTGTAGTTGGCGATTTTAATGAGGCAATGTGGAGCTATGAACATATGTCGGCTGTGCCTAGAGCTGAACCACAGATGATTGCATTCCGGGATACCTTGGAAATCTGTGGTCTTGTGGATTTGGGCTTTGTGGGAATTCCTTTTACATATGACAACAAGAGAGGAGGGGCAGGCAATGTGCAAGTCCGTTTGGACAAGGCTGTGGCTACTAATGAATGGAGAAACTTGTTTGCCTTCACGACGGTATTCCATGTGCCTTCGCCGTGCTCTGATCATGTGGCGGTGGTAATAAAAACGTCAACGGACCAAGGTCCGTTGAGAGTGAAGCAAAGACGGTATGAGCTGTTTTGGGAGAGGGATGCGGCGCTCCCTGAAGTCATAAAAGAGGCGTGGGAAGCGATGGGCAATGTTGAGAATCTGGCGCAACTCCGAGATGCCTTATCAAAAACTTTGGCAACCTTGGGGAAGTAGAGCAGGAAGTTTGGTAATGTAACACGGGAGTTGGCGAGGTCTCGTTCCCAACTGGAAGAGTTGATGCATATGAATGCGGATAGACAGGAGATCAGAAGGGTTACGGACAAGATGAATGAGCTACTTTACCAGGAAGAAATGGTGTGGCTTCAGAGATCTAGAATAACTTGGTTGAAAGAAGGAGATAGAAATACCAAATATTTTCAGAGTAAAGCTGCCTGGAGGGCAAGGAAAAACAAAATAAGAGAACTTACCGATAGTATTGGTGTTGTGCACTCTGATCTGGCTACCATGGAGCAGTTAGCTAATGAGTATTTTCATAACATCTTTTCGGTTGATACAAACCTTGATGCATCACCGGTTTTGGACTTGTTGGAAGCAAGGGTATCGGCTGGAGATAACAACAAGTTGTGTCAGGCTTTTTCGGAGAAGGAGATATCAGATGCATTGTTTCAAATTGGCCCGCTCAAGGCGCCGGGACCGGATGGCCTACCGGCCAGGTTCTTCCAGCGCAATTGGTGCATGCTCAAGGAAGGGGTATTGGCGGTGGTGAAGGATTTTTTCCACACAGGAGTTATGCCGGAGGGGGTTAATTCTACATCCATTGTGCTCATACCTAAAATCCCGAAGCCGACCAAGATTTCGGACTATCGGCCTATAAGCCTTTGTAACGTTATATATAAGGTTATTTCAAAGTGTTTGGTTAATAGGTTGAGACCTCTCTTGGATGATCTTATTTCTCCGGAACAAAGCGCCTTTATTCCAGGCAGACTGATCACGGATAATGCACTTGTGGCCTTCAAGTGCATCCACCACACCAAACAGGAGAAGGATCCGACAAAGAGCTTTTGTGCGTATAAGCTGGATCTGTCCAAGGCTTATGATAGGGTTGATTGGGGCTTCTTGAGGCAAGTGATGCAAAAGATGGGTTTCTCTTAGCGATGGGTTGACTGGATTATGGCTTGTGTCACGTCGGTGAGATACTCGGTGAATTTCAATGGAACTCTCTTGGATTCGTTTGCGCCGTCGCGTGGGCTTCGGCAAGGAGACCCCTTATCGCCATTCTTATTTTTGTTTGTGGCAGATGGACTTTCAGCTCTACTAAGGAAGAATGTGGACTCAGGAGATATTACTCCAGTGAGAGTATGTAGAGGTGCTCCGGGTATATCACACTTACTATTCGCGGATGATACAATTTTGTTTTTTGAGGCGTCTAAAGTCCAGGCAGAGAAGGTTAAAGAGATGTTGGATGCATACGGTGCTGCTACAGGGCAGAGCCTTAATTATGAGAAGTGTTCATTGCTCTTTGGGGATGCATGCCCTGGAGTAGTCCAGGAGGAGGTAAGAGCAGCGTTACAGGTTACTAGCCATTCTTTTAAGGATAAGTACTTGGGATTGCCAACACCGAAAGGGAGGATGTCGAAAGGACGCTTTCAGAACCTGCAAACTAGGCTGACAAAACGTCTGATGCAGTGGGGTGATGGTTAGTTGGCCCAACCGGGACATGAGGTGTTGATCAAGTCCGTTGCCCAGGCGCTGCCTACATACATAATGGGAGTTTTCAAAGTGCCTTTCTCAGTGTGTGATGATCTTACTCGTATGGTAAGAAATTTCTACTGGGGCTCGGCGGAAGGCAAAAGAAGAGTGCATTGGCGAGGATGGGATCACCTGATGCAACCTAAGGCGAAGGGAGGAGTGGGGTTCCGTGATTTTCGGATATTCAATCAAGCTTTGTTAGCGCGACAGGCGTGGAGACTTCTAACTAAACTAGATAGCTTGTGCGACCAAGTCTTGAAAGCGAGATATTACCCACTGGGCAGACTAGATGATACCATTTTGACAGGTAACGCTTCGTCGTCATGGCAAGCTATCAGTTATGGCCTGGATCTATTGAAGAAGGGGCTAGTATGGAGAGTGGGTAATGGCAGGAGCATACGTGTTTGGAGGGATAACTGGATACCGAGGCCTTATTCTTATAAACCGATCTCCCCACAGGGAAGATGTCGTATTCGATTCGTTTCAGACCTGTTAAATCAGAACGGCTCCTGGAACTATGAGCTGTTGAGAGAATATTTTGTCGATGCGGATGTACAAGAGATCGTAAAGATAAGAGCTTCTCCGAGGTTGGAGGAAGATGTGTTGGGATGGGGACCAGATAAACATGGTGTGTTCAATGTTAAATCGGCCTATACTTTGGCCTTTGAGGAAGCACACCGGGCGACAGATGTATCCTCCAGTTCGTCACCGTCTGGTCAGCGGAAGTGTTGGGACTTTATTTGGAAAAGCTGGGCGCCGCCTTCGGTGCGCAATTTTGCTTGGAGACTAGCTACTAACTCACTCCCCACTTGGCAGAGAAAACACAAAATCGGGCTCGAGGTCGGGGGCAGATGTCCAGTTTGTGGGAGGGAGGAGGAAGATAACTTTCACCCTTTCGTCAACTGCCAGTTCGGCCGAGACTTGTATCTCGCTATGGCTAAGGTATGGATGATCCCGGAGATAGAATCTATAGAGCATAATGGGAAGGAGTGGCTGCTTCATGTTCTAGAGCCGTTGAATGATGTGGGTCGAATGATGGTTTTGATGATATTTTGGAGGAGTTGGTTCGTCCGGAATGAAGTGGTGCACTGTAAGCCGGCACCATCTATGGAGGCCTCTATCCGTTTCTTGCGAAGCTACGTTGACTCCCTGATTGGAATTAAGCTCCACCCGAGAGTAGATCCAGCAAAAGGCAAATCTCCAATTGTTTATGAAAAACCGGTGCCAGCTGAGGGTGTCATTAGTGTACCAGAGGAGAAAAGATGGAGACCCCCGGAGATGGGGTGGGTAAAGCTAAACACTGATGGGTCCTTCGGTATGGCTGGTAATGCCGGGGCTGGAATGATCTTACGTGACCATCGAGGGGCTGTTAATATTTTGGCATGCAGGATCTTATATTCCTGTAGGGATGCCTTAGAGTCGGAGCTCTGTGCATGCATGGAAGGAGTCTCATTGGCACTCCAACGCAGCGATCTTCCTATTGTGGTGGAAATGGATTCCCTCGAGGCGGTGACCATGATTTCATGTGAAGATGTCGACCGCTCTATCTACGCCTCAATCGTGAAGGAAATTAAGTACCTATTGTCTCTTAGGCAATCATGTATTATTCATATTGCTAGGTCACAAAATAAGGCTAGTGATGCACTAGCTTCGTTTGCTAGACTGCAAGGTAGGACCGTGACCTGGCTAGGGGCTGGTCCGGATGAGGTGATGGAGATTGTTTCTCTCGATTGTAATGACTTCTTGATTGAGTAATGCATTTTTTACCCCGCAAAAAAAAGCCCCTCTGCCTTGCCTCTGGCGAGTTCCTATCCGAGCCCTCACCGGCGACACCATCTTGAGCTTGGCGACTATCAAACACAATAAGCTGCGGGACAACGGCGGTCGCTTGTGTGTGCCATGTCGACGCAGTTACTGTCACAGGGATGGGTGGTTGCGCAATTACCATCCAATAACCCAGACTTTTTTTAGTGTACCATCCAACCCAAATAACACCTCCCCGGTAACTTTATTCTCACCACAAAAGCAGCACACGCACATGATCTCCCTCTCTCTCGTTTCTTCTTCCATCTAACGTCGTTGACACGAGCATCGCGAGCGGGAGAAGAATTGGCTCCGCTCTCCCACGCAAACGCACCAACTTCATCACATCGAGGGAGGGATGGGTGGGAGGAGAAGGGCGGCGGCCGTTTCGATGTGTGGTCTGCTCGATCCATTTGAAGTGGCTGCCGGAAGGATGGGATGAAGAAGTCGTCGTTGGCTGGCTGAGGGTCAGATAAGGATGAGGGGAAGCGGCTGCGAGCATGCTACCGGCGTTGGTCGATGGTGTCGTGCCTCGACGGTCGGGATAAGTCAAGGTAGATGGGAAGCAACGACCCCACTCCCCCGAGCTCCTTATCCCTGAGCGTCATGGAAACGAAAAGGCTCCCCACCCGCATCGGCCAACCGTTGTCCTCGCCTTGGTCGACGACGACGCCCAGCTTCCCCAGCTAGGTAGATTTCATATACTAGATTTTCTCCTATAAATTGTTCTGATTTCTTTCCTATTTTTCAAAGTCAGCTTTGTCACCAAGACAACACAACTGCTCAAATATAAAAGGTATATTTTCCCCTTTTCTTGTTCGAAAAGTGATTAAAAGTCCAAAACCACGACCATGACTAACGAAGTGGTAACCGGCGAGCGGTTTTGCTTCCCTTTATAAACTGTTCGGCTCCCTCTCCATTCTTGCATCCCCAACCAAGAACACGATCGAGTTCACCATCGTCCAATCCCAGTTCCACATCCCCAGTTTTCCGCAAAATGGTGAGCCCAGATTCCGTAAAATGGCTTGAGGCCATGAAATCTAAGATGGGATCCATGTATGAGAACAAAGTGTGGACTTTGGTTGACTTGCCCGATGATCGGCAAGCCATTTAGAATAAATAGATCTTCAAGAAGAAGACTGACATTGACGGTAATATTACTGTCTACAAAGCTCGACTTGTTGCAAAAGGTTTTTGACAATTGAAGGAATTGACTACGATGAGACCTTCTCACCTGTAGCGGTGCTTAAGTCCGTCCGAATCATGTTAGCAATTGCTGCATTTTATGATTATGAAATTTGGCAAATGGATGTCAAGACTGCATTCCTTAATGGATATCTTAAAGAAAAGTTGTATATGATGCAACTGGAAGGTTTTGTCGATCCAAAAGGTGCTAACAAAGTGCGCAAGCTCCAGCGATCCATTTATGGACTGGTGCAAGCCTCTCGGAGTTGAAATATACGCTTTGATAGTGTGATCAAAGCATATGGTTTTATACAGACTTTTGAGAAGTCTGTATTTACAAGAAAGTGAGTGGGAGCTCTGTAGCATTTCTGATATTATATGTGGATGACATATTTGCTAATCGGAAATGATACAGAATTTCTGAATAGCATAAAAGGATACTTGAATAAGAATTTTTCAATGAAAGACCTCGACGAAGCTGCTTATATATTGGGCATCAAGATCTATAGAGATAGATCAAGACGCATAATTGGACTTTCACAAAGCACATACCTTGATAAAGTTTTGAAGAAGTGCAATATGGATCAAGTAGAGAAAATGTTCTTGCCTGTGTTACAAGGTGTGAAGTTGAGTCAGACTCAATGCCCGACCACTACTGAAGATAGAGAGAAAATGAAAGCCATTCCCTATGCTTTAGGCATAGGTTCTATCATGTATGCAATGCTGTGTACCAGACCTGATGTGTTCCTTGCTATTAGTTTAGCAGGAATGTACCAAAGTAATACAGGAGTGGATCACTGGACAACGATCAAGAACATCCTGAAATACCTGAAAAGGACTAAGGATATGTTTCTCAGTTATGGAGGTGATAAAGAGCTCGTCGTAAACGGTTACGTCGATGCAAGCTTTGACACTGATCTGGATGACTCTAAGTCACAAACCAGATACATATTTTTATTAAATGGTGGAGCTGTCAGTTGGTGCAGTTCCAACCAGAGCGTCGTGGCGGGGTCTACGTGTGAAGCGGAGTACATGGCTGCTTCGGAAGCAGCAAATGAAGGAGTCTGGATGAAGGATTTCATATCCGATCTAGGTGTCATACCTAGTGCATCGGGTCCAATGAAAATCTTTTGTGACAATACTGGTGCAATTGCCTTGGCAAAGGAATCCAGATTTCACAAGAGAACCAAGCACATCAAGAGACGCTTCAATTCCATCCGCGATCAAGTCAAGGAGGGAGACATAGAGATTTGCAAGATACATACAGATCTGAATGTTACAGACCCGTTGACTAAGCCTCTCTCATGAACAAAACATGATCGGCACCAAGGCTCCATGGGTGTTAGAATCATTACAATGTAATCTAGATTATTGACTCTAGTGCAAGTGGAAGACTGAAGGAAATATGCCCTAGAGGCAATAATAAAGTTGTTATTTATATTTTCTTACATCATGATAAATGTTTATTATTCATGCTAGAATTGTATTAACCTAAAACTTAGTACATGTGTGAATACATAGACAAAATGAGTGTCACTAGTATGTCTCAACTTGACTATCTCGTTAATCAAAGATGGTTAAGTTTTCTAGCCATGGACAAGAGTTGTCATTTGATGAACGTGATCACATCATTAGAGAATGATGTGATTGACTTGACCCATCGGTTAGCTTAGAACTATGATCGTTTAGTTTATTGCTATTGCTTTCTCCATAACTTATACATATTCCTCTGACTATGAGATTATGCAACTCCCAAATACCAGAGGAACACTTAGTGTGCTATCAAACGTCACAACGTAACTGGGTGACTATAAAGATGCTCTACAGGTGTCTCCGATGGTGTTTGTTGAGTTGGTATAGATCGAGATTAGGATTTGTCACTCCTATTGTCGGAGAGGTATCTCCGGGCCCTCTTGGTAATGCACATAACTATAAGCCTTGCAAGCAATGTGACTAATGAGTTAGTTGCGGTATGTTACATTACGGAACGAGTAAAGAGACTTGCTAGTAACGAGATTGAACTAGGTATTGAGATACCGACGATCGAATCTCGGGCAAGTAACATACCGATGACAAAGGGAACACACACATGTTGTTATACGGTTTGATCGATAAAGATCTCCGTAGAATATGTAGGAACCAATATGAGTATCCAGGTTCCGCTATTGGTTATTGACCGGAAGTGAGTCTCGGTCATGTCTACATAGTTCTCAAACCCGTAGGGTCCGCACGCTTAACGTTTGATGACGATCGGTATTATGAGTTTATGTGTTTTGATGTACCGAAGGTAGTTCGGAGTCCCGGATGTGATCACGGACATGACAAGGAGTCTCGAAATGGTCGAGACATAAAGATCGATATATTGGAAGGCTATGTTTGGACATCAAAATGATTTCGGGTGAGTTCGGGCATTTACCGGAGTATCGGGGGGTTACTGGAACCCCCCGGGGAGTCAATGGGCCTTATTGGTCCTTAGTGGGAGAGGGGAGGAGGCGGCCAAGTGGAGCCCCCCCCCAAGCCCAATCAGAATTGGGTGCCCCCCCCCCTTCCTTCCCTCTCTCTCCCTCTTCCTTCTTCTCCTACTCCTACTCGCAAGGGGGGAAACCTACTCCTACTGGGAGTAGGACTCCCCCCCTTGGGAGCGCCCTATGAGGGCCGAACCTCTCCTCCTCCACTCCTTTATATACGGGGGAGGGGGCACGCCATAGACACACCAGTTGATTGTTTAGCCGTGTTCGGTGCCCCCTCCACAGAATTCCACCTCGGTCATATCATTGTAGTGCTTAGGCGAAGCCCTGCGTCGGTAACTTCATCGTCACCGTCATCACGCCGTCGTGCTGACAAAACTCTCCCTCGGCCTCAACTGGATCAAGAGTACGAGGGACGTCACCGAGCTGAACGTGTGCAGATCGTGGAGGTGCCGTGCATTCGGTACTTGATCGGTTGGATCGCGAAGACGTTCGACTACATCAACCGCGTTTCATAACGCTTCTGCTTTCGGACTATGAGGGTGCGTAGACATACTCTCCCCCTCTCGTTGCTATGCATCTCTTAGATAGATCTTGCGTGATTGTAGGGAATTTTTTGAAATACTGTGTTCCCCAACACGTTCGCCGCCCCACGGCCGCTATAAAAGCCGCCCCCTCCCTCGCTGGTGGACAGACTCACCCCGCAGCCCCTCTATCTCTCGCCGCCGACGATCTCTCTCCCCCTCTAGCCACCGCGCGCAAGTCCGGCCGATGGGAGAGTGGTTCCCTGGTGATGGAACGGCGGCCAACGGCTTCGGCCATCGCCACCTGCACGAGTGGGAAGCCAACCTCCTCCACGAGAAGAACTACCCGGCACCGCCCCTGGCCAAACCAGTCCGACAGGGCGACCCCGGGTAGGGGTCCAGCATGGACGGCCGCGTAGTGAATAAGGAGGAGGACGACGACGACGGCGACTACGACACCTTCAGCAAGCTCTTTGGCCTGTAAGCGCGGCAGCAACTGTTTTTTTATTCCTTTAGTAGATTATGTTTTCAATATGTAAAAAAACTGTGGAACGCCTAAATATCGCCGAATCTATGTCGTGTTTGCCGAATTTTGGCCGATTCTTTCTTTAAAAATATTTACAAAAAGGGGCGTTTGGGGCGACCTGGGCACGGCGGCTGGAAACCCGATCGCCCCACGCCGAAAATATCGTCGGTTTCGTCCTCAAGTGACGCTTTTTTCTAGTCCTTGGGCGGGGGGCAATGGGTGGAGATGCTCTAAGGCGAAGCTCGCTTACTATACGCTGAAAAACAGAGAAAGCTCGCTTCATATTAGATCCGTTGACTTGACCAGTTAAACATTCACTTGACCCATTTGAAAAAAGTTCGCTAGTTCCATGGACTGAAAAGTTCATGAATTTTAAAAAAGTTTGCAAAATTTCTTAAAAAATTCACCGGTTCGAGAAATCTTCAGACTCAAAAAAGTTCACGAATTTAGAAAAAGTTCACAAATTTGTAAAACAGTTCATGAATTTTTTAAAAATAGCGAATTGGAAACAATTTTCAAATTTAAAAAAAAAACAACGCATCTGTAAAAAGGAAAGAGAGAATAAAAGAGACCAAAATCTGGCCCGGAGAAGCCAAAAAAACAAACCAGAAGCTTCCCAAAAAATGGGACGAGTCTCCCGCGAATTGCCTTTGCATTGGCCGGGCCAAAATGCTTTGCTAGTGAGCGCCAGGTATGAATAAAACTAAAAGTAGCGCCTTAAACGCTAAATAGGATTTGCTTTCGATACCATCCACGATCATCCAAATAAATTTACCAAATGTTACTAAAAATCTCGACCAAACTAAAAGGGCAGGGACCTTACCTTAGTTACATTACTAATACTATTACAGCTCTTAGAAATAATAAGTCCAAAATTACACAAGCATTCGTGTGGTAGCATCAGTAGAGCAACATATAGTAATCGGTAGGCTCCTCAGAGGCCGAGGAGCTGGCAGTTCTCCCAGAGCGTCTTGGCAGAACGACGGAGCTGCGCAGCCTCGGCCTCGGTGAGGTCCATCTCGGCGACGCCGAGGACGCCGGCGCGGCCGAGCCGGGCCGGCAGGCTGAGGAACACCTCGTGGCCGTCGGAGATGCCGTGGAAGCCCGCGGCGAGCACGGAGACCGGGTGCACCCGGCGCTGGTCGCGGAGCAGGGACGCCGCGAGGCTGGCGACGGAGTAGCCGATGGCCCAGGAGGTGTAGCCCTTGAGGCCGATCACCTCGTAGGCGCCCCCCACCACGGCCCGCCGGATGCCCTCCAGCGCCGCCTCGTCGAAGCTCCGGTGGCTGTCGCGCAGCGACTTGAGCGCCGGCATGCCGCCCACGCTGATGCTCGACCAGATCGCCACCGAGCTGTCGCCGTGCTCCCCCACCATGTACGCCTGCAATCCGTTCGATCAAATCAAATGCTGTCTTCATCGATCCAGTGTAGTGTAGCATGCAGTTGGTTACATACCTGCACGTCCTGCGCGCTGACGTCGAGGTGCTCGGCGACGAGGAACCGGAACCTGGAGGAGTCGAGGTTGGTGCCGGAGCCGATGACGCGGCTGGCCGGGAACCCCGACAACTTCCAGGCCACGTAAGTGAGGACGTCGACGGGGTTGGACACGACGAGCAGCAGCGCGTCCGGGGAGTGCTCGGCCACGGGCGGCACGATCTTCCGGTACAGCGCCACGTTCCTCTGCAGCAGGTTCAGCCTGGTCTCCCCGGGGATCTGCCTGGCGCCGGCCGTGACGACGACGAGGTCTGAGTTCTTGGTGACGGCGGCGTCGGTACCGGAGACGATGCGCACGCGCGGGAGGAAAGCGGCGGCGTGCTGCAGGTCGAGCGCCTCGCCGCGGAGCTTGTCGGGGAGGGCGTCGACGAGCGCGATCTCGTCCGCCAGGTTCTGGGTGAGGATGGTCTGCGCGATGGCCATGCCCACGTTGCCGGCGCCGATCACGGAGACCTTGGTGAGGCGGCGGTGCGGGGCGGAGGAGGAGGTGGGCGTCAGCGGGCAGCCGTCGGCCACCGCGCGGAAGAAGCCCGACGAAGCATCGCCGGCGTCGAAGCCCAGCTCCGACAGCGACGAGGTCTTGTGCATCATCGGTGGGAATGGGAGGGGATTAATGCAGTAGGAATCAAATATCAAAGCGGGGGATGTGGAACTGGGATTGGATGGTGAACTTGATCGTGTTCTTGGTTGGGGATGCGAATGGAGAGGGAGCCGAACAGTTTATAAAGGGAAACGAAACCGCTCGCCGGTTACCGCTTCGTCAGTCATGCTCATGGTTTGGGACTTTTAATCACTTTTCGAACAAGAAAAGGGAAAATATACCTTTTATATTTGAGCAGTTGCGTTGTCTTGGCGACAAAGCTGACTTTAAAAAATAGAAAAGAAATTAGAACAATTTATAGGACAAAATCTATATGAAATCTATCTAGCTGGGGAAGCTGGCGTCGCCGTCGACGAAGGCGAGGACAACGGTCGACCGATGCGGGCGTGGAGCCTTTTTTGTTTCCATGATGCTCAGGGATATGGAGCTCGGGGGAGAGGGGTTGTTGCTTCCCATCTACTACCTTGATTGATCCCGGCCGCCGAGGCACGACAACATCGACCAACGTTGGTGGTGTGCTCGCAGCCGCTTCCCCTCATCCTGATCTCACCCTCAGCCAGCCAACGACGGCTTCTTCGTCCCATCCTTCCGGCAGCCACTTTGACCGGATCGAGCAGATCACACATCGAAACGGCTGCCGCCACCTTCTCCTCCCACCCATCCCTCCCTCAATGTGACGAAGTTGGTGTGTTTGCGTGGGAGAGCGGAGCCCGTTCTTCTCCCACTTGCAATGCTCGTGTCGACGGCGTTAGATGGAGGAAACGAGAGAGAGGGAGGTCGCGTGCGTGGGCTACTTTTGTGGTGAGGATAAAGTTATCGAGGAGGTGTTATATCTGGGTTGGACGGTACACTCAAACGAATCTAGTTATTAGGCGGTAATTGCGCAACCACCCACCCCTACAACAGTAACTGCATCGACATGGCACACGCGAGCGACTGCCGTTGTCCCGCAGCTTATTGTGTTTGATGATCGCCAAGCTCAATATGGCGTCGCCAGTGAGGGCTTACACAAGAACTCGCCAGAGGCATGGGCAGAGGGCTGGCGGGGTGTTTGGGCTGTGTCGCATCGCGTCACAAGGGGAACTGGAACAATGTCCATTGGGAGAGGATTCCAATCCACCGGCAGGGACAAAATTGACTGAATCGTAGAAAAAAAATCAAACAACTGAAGAATAGAGTGACCCTTCAACGCCCGTCATTTCCGTGATAAAACTTTCTCACATGAAAAAAATAGAGGTGGAAAAACTGTACATCGTTCAAGTAGTAGCTTCTAAAGACATTCAAGCGTATGATTTTTCAAAGTATTCAACCTAGAAATGTGTGAACGTATTTTGGTGGTTGAAATCTGTGAATGTGTTGGTAGTTCGGTCGAGAGCCATACTATACGTGTTGTTGTTACCGGAGAAGCAGCCGCCGGCAGCAGCACAGTGCAAAACCTGTAGTTTACGATGAAATCGATCGTGCATATTTGTTTTAGATCATATCGATCTCCCACTCACTCACTGGCCACTGGCGTCCGTCTTTTTCAAGTAAAAGTATTCTGCACTCGACGGGCATTTGGAGGGAGTAATAAAAGGTTTGAGTCCGTAGTTTGGCGGGAAACCGTGGACTCCGGTACGGAATTAATGCATGGTTTGACTGTTGACCGTTGGTCGATCCACATCTTTGCTTTGCTTTGATCGACGGCTAACCCGTTTCTTGGGGAGGAGGCCCAGATGAGATCCACGTCTCCGTCCGGTCTGGCAGTGGGAAGAAAGAAAGAACAAACACACTGACGTGGCGGCCACGGCCAAAGTCGTCAAAACGGTACGGTACGGTACCCCTGGTCGGGATACCATACCTGCTTCGTTGCTCCGTGCGGCAAATTTCTGTGTTTTGATTTTTTTCTAAAACCTATTCAAGATTTGATCCTAGTTTAAAAAAAAATCAAGATCTGATTTTTTTTGCTATCACCAGATTCCATGACGGTAGGGTCTAACAGCCTACCGCCAGGGACTTTGACGGTAGGAAACATCGCTACCGCCAACCGAGCTGGCGGTAGCCTGTACAACCCTACCGTCAAGGTGCTTGGCGGTAGGCACGAGCACGCATTGTGTTCAATACTTAGGAGATTTTTGGCGATAGGGCATGCAAACCTATCGCTAGGGACCTTGGCGGTAGGCTGTTATACCCTACCGTCATGGTCCCTGGCGGTAGTAAAAGGGTCAAATCTCGAAAAAAAATTAAACTAATGTCAAATCTCGAATAGGTTTCAGAAAAAGGTCAAAATACGAAATTTAGCCACTCCGTGCCTTCCAGCGTGCATGCTTTTCTTTGCCAGTTTACCGGCATGCATGCTACGCCTATTTCTTACCACCTTACTTTTTCATCTTTTCACTGGTCAACGGTTTTAGATTTGGTTCTAGACTTTCCGGCAGAACAAAAGAATTTGCTTCTAGACTAGTAGAAGCATAAGCGCGCTTTGCCGTCCTGTTTTTTTCTCTAGCATCTTTTTACACCAGTAATAATAGAATTTTGGGCACGATGGGCGTATGGAGTGTTTCCCTGGAATTTCCAATGCGTAGCACACGGTGCAACATGAATCGAATAGAAGTAAGCAATGCCTGCAATGCAGACTGCTTTCACCGCATAGCCAATTGTATAAACACATCTCTATGTGATTATCACCTTGCGAGCATTTTTTTAGGGAAAATGCCATCATGGATTACTTCATTAAAATTCAAATAAGGCTTACATTGTTGACGACAAGATCGAGAATGAAGTCTGGAGGTTCATCGACCCATTTACAAGAAAAATTGTTCTCAAAACTATGTGCAACAATCTCGTGAATGACCGAATTTGCCTCCTGTAAGCAATGACAAAACTGGACGTTCCCAATTGAAGCAAATAAGTCCATGCAATCAGCAAAGATTGGGGCCCTTTCTTTCCACCGTGTAGTGTTTGTGCAAGCATCAATAACCTCAGAAGAATCAGATTCCGCAATGATTTGGTTGATACTCAGAGATTGGGGCGGAGGAGGAGGTGTGCGTCAGCGGGCAGCCTTCGGCCACTGCGCGGAAAAAGCCCGACGAGGCGTCGCCGGCATCGAAGCCCAGCCCCGACAGCGAAGAGGTCTTGTGCATCTTTCTTCGGCCGAAATGGGAGGGAATTAATGAAAAGCGAAAAATATTCCTTTTATATTTAACCAGCAGTGTTGTCTTGGCGACAAAGCTGACTTTGAAAAATAGGAAAGAAATCAGAACAATTTATAGGAGAAAATCAATATGACATCTACCTCCCAAGAGACGAGGGCCGCGTCGCTCGCCATCGACGAAGATGAGGACAAGGTTTTACCGATGCGGGTGGGGAGCCTTCTCGTTTTCGCTGTCGCTCGGATGAGATAGCCGCCGAGCTCAAGATGGCCTCGCTGGTGTGGGCTTTGATAGGAACTCACCATAGGCAGGGCAGAGGGGTGGCGGGGCGGTTGAGATTTGTCACGTCGCGTGGGGAAGAGGAACAATGTGCATTGGGAGAGGATTTCAATCCAAAGGCCGGGGCAAAATTGACTCAAACTAAAGAAAAAATCAAGCAACTATGTTCCTTAGCGTCTGTTGTTCGGGGTATCAAACTTTTGACTATACTATCTCACAACATTTTTTTTAGGTGGAAGAATTGTACATCGTGCATATAGCTTCCAAACAAATTCAAACACATGATTTCCCAAACGTGGTTAGATGGAGAGCCATAGACGTGTTGTTGCCGGAGAACCACTCGCCCGCAGCAGTACAGTGCGAATCATTAGCCTACGAGGAAATCGATCGTGCTTTGCTTGGATCGTATCGATCTCCCACTCGCGTCCATCTTTGAAAGTAAAAAGTACTCGATGGGAAAGGCTTGAGTAGTTTGGCGGGAAACCGTGGACGCAATTGACGGAGCCTCCGGTTTCGTGCACCCATCGATCGACATCGATGTACGCCTTTGCTTTGATCGACGGCTACACCGTTTCTTGGGGGAGAGGCCCAGACCAGATCGCCGTACGTCTCCATCTGGCTAGGAGTGGGAAGAAAGAAATAGTCCATCGGCCACCGCGAAGTCGTCAAAATGGCACGGTACGGTACGCTCCATCAACACACCATCGCCGTACCTGCTTCGATGTTTCTCCTGCCATCCGGCACGCCGGCCATCGTTTCCACCGTACCTTTTCATCGGTCAACGCTTCTAGATTTGATTATGGGTGGGTGCTGATGATATCACGAGAGATGAAAAATATATATACATGATTGAACTCGGCTTCCGATGATTATAAAGACTATTCTCGTTCCCGTACCCCTTCGCTTCGCTACTGCATGCGAGCCCAAGGCGCACAGCTAGGGTTTCCGTGCCTCTCGTCGGCACAGCCGGTGATCCGCCTCGTCTCCCACTTGTGCAGCGACCTGGTGAGGGCTTGGACAGGAACTCGTCGGAGGTGAGGCAACTAGCGGGGCGGTTGGGCTGCGTTGTGTCACGAGGGGAAGAGGATCAACGTTCATCGGGAGAGGATTTCAAATCCAACGGCCGAGACAAAATTGACTAAAACGAAGAAAGATCAAGCAACTGACGGATAGACTGGCCCTTAAAACACTGTCATTTTTGGGATACAACCTTTGACATTTATCCCACATCAAACAAAAATGAGGTGGAAGAATTGTACATCGTGCAAGTAGCTTCCAAACAAATTCAAACGTCCTGATTTTTCTAAGTAACCAACCTAGAAATGTGTGAACGCATTTGGTGGTTAAAATTCGTAAGCATAGGTCTGTTATTTGTTACTACTGGAGAACCACTCGCCGGCAGCAGCACACTGCAAAACTTTTTTGCTTTAGGTCATATTGATCTCCCACTCTACATTGGCCACTAGCGTCCATCTTTTTAAGTAAAAATATTCTGCACTTGTCGGGCATTTGGAGGGAGAAAGGCTTCAGTTCAGTAGTTTGGCGGGAAACCGTGGACGCGATTGACGCAGCCTCTGGTATGGAATTAACTAGCTCACTTATGGATCAGTGGTTTATTTGGGACATGGTGCTTGGCTCAACGCATACTCCGACGGGAGCATAGTCACCGCTCCATTAGGACGTCGACTGCACAGGATATAAAAGTGTCAAGCACCGGGTGGTGACCAACGCTGTGCACTTTGCAGAAGCAAGCTCCAGCACATGAAGAAGGAAGGACGCTGGATTTGCCCTCGTAAGTGTGCCACGTAAGCAATCCTGGAGCCCAAACGAGCTTCTAGCGAAAAACTACCATGATCGGCCGGGATTAGAAAGGATAGGGTGTCAATTTAAGGGATTTCGTGGTAAGGGTTTCATTCAGACTTTGAATACAAATTCAAGGTTTATTTCAGACTTTTCTCTATAAGAAAATAGGAGTACTACTTAAGACAGACCAAATTCCATTATGATCAACACGATCAACCTATCAGCCTTGCATATTGAATAAACATTACAAACGAAAATGGAATACTTAGCTTCGAAGAAAATGTCAGGGTGCATCCATGTTAGAAAAATACATTCACTCAAAGGACGTGAGCAAGACCAAATCTCTTATCTTAATAGTGTTATTCTTGCTTATTAACAATGTTTAGAAGTAAAACTTTGCGAATGCATGAACAATGAAAATTTACAACACCATACATAGATACTCCATGGTTCAACATTAGCAGTATGTTCATGGCATCTTAATAGGCACCGGCTAATGAAATCAAATTTTTACCACAACCATCCAAAATCGCATGTCCTATTGGTATTACTGATATAATAATAAACAAGAAGAGAACGAACGAAAGACATGATGTGAATCCAAGGGCAAGGCAAACCCTTGCTGTGAATGGAGACTCCTTATCTTATTCTTGCATCTCATGGAACATAATTGGTGTAATATTCACTTTGAGGCGTTATTGAGTATGCAATATTGACTCTTTCATATGTTCACCATACCTAAGAAGTTGCCATCAATGTCGCAGCACATCACATGTTGTGAATTAAACCCGATCAATAGCTCACGCTCATTGAGCACAACCATATCATTGAACCATTGCACTTTTGAATGAAGTGGTATTTTCTTTTTCTTTTTGTAAGAAGTTAAATAAAGTTGTCATGATTTCTTCACCGTTGACGCATCAATCTGGTACTTGAAAGCCCATATTTCGGCATCATAATCCGGCATCACCCAAACATTCATAACAGTGAAACTAGGAGCCAAGCTGCCCCAAAAAGCAAGCATCTCCTTCATTTTGAATAACCTCCTATTAGAGTACGGTTGGGCAGGACCGTGCATCCACCGGAATGACTCGACTTATGTGTCAAACACAATAATGTCTCTGCAGTCTCCCGTAATTTGCTTGGTAGAATAAGGACACCAGTGTAGGCTACCATGGTGGTCAATTGGTGGTGGACAATGAGGCAAACACCCCAACCCATTCAATAACATATGTTTCACATTATTTAATGGTGTAGTTGGTATTCTGACTTCAGCGTGCCTCGGCTCGTTGGAGCCCACTCAGAGTACATATAAGTTGAATATATGTTCCCATGAATATGAAACCCAGAGCACCATGTATTCTCCAGTTGGATGGTTCCGATAGAAACTGATTACGTTGTTGTCGGCTTTCCCAACTTGTGGTTGAGGTAGGAGAGCATACTTGCGGATGAGTGGGCTACAAATGTAGAATTGAGATCTCCGATGGATGATGAGGAAGCCATCGCAATTCTCTAAATGTTGTTTGGCACCCATAAGACACGGCTAGATTTGTTGACCGAAGGCGTTGACGGTGGCATCATGGTGGGACGACAAAACTGGTTGGCCGCCCTCGCCCATTGATGATGGGGAACGATTGTTGCGAGAGATGGTGTTCGAGCATAAATTCAGGCGTGGAGGTGGCATCATGCAAGGACGTGCTGACTGTCGTGGTTCTAAGTCTGACAGTGATGTAGGGTGGTAAGTATGGAGAGGCAAGATCTTAGCTATAGAGGAGTTGTAGGAACGCAAGATTTACGAGTCCAGGCCCTTCTCGGAGGAAGTAATAGCCCTACGTCTCGGAGCCCGGAGGCGGTCGACTGGATTATGCGTGTGTGAATTACAGGCGTGTGAACCCTTGTTTCGAAGGAGGGGGTGGCTTATATAGAGTGCGCCAAGACCCCAGCCAGCCCACGATACAAAGGGTTCAATGTACATTAAGGCAGGGCGTTACTGGTAACGCTAGTAATAAAGTGCTATGATGACCATAAAAGCTACTTAATAACTGACCGTTAGCATGCGGAGCGCCTTTAGGTCACCTGACCGTCGAGAGGCTTGGTCTTGGTCGAGTGATTGCTTCTTGGTCGAGTATCCTCAAGTCTGTCGAGTGAGACACCTTCAAGTCGATTGAAAGATGATTTCTTCTGGAGATGTCCTTGGGTAGGTCAGTTTGGACAGGTCCATGACCCTACCCTAGGTACATAGCTTCATCATTAGCCCCCGAATGGATCGAGGTTTGAGTGGGACAGGGTTTGAGCATTTTTCTGACTCGTTTTTCATGCCGCGAGCATACCTTGTTTCGGATCAATGAACCCGAGTGCTGACAGCGACTTCCTTTCCAGTCGCCTTGATCCATTCTTAATTCTTCGTCGAGTGAGTTTCTTTACTCGAAAGGCTCCGAGTGACGGTGCGGAGGAGATCTTTGGTTTGACAAGTTGTTCTGCTGTCCGCGGATTTCGTGGGCTCCGAATTTTGGGAAGCGCGCGGGATGGGGGAGGCCGCAGTAATCGGATGGGATAGAGCGGAGCCGCCTCGATCCCCACGCCACCTTTTTCGCCACGTATCGCTCGCGCAATTGTTACGGGATTTGACAGAGCCGCCTGGGCCTACCCGTTAGCCACTCGGAAGTGGCCTCATATAAGGCGTTGGACCAGAGTCCCCCGAACAGTGCGTTGCCATTACCTCTTCTCCTCTTCACGCCCTCCGCTGCGCTCGCTCTCGCCCAGCGCCACCGCTCCATACTCGTCTCGTTGGCGACAATGGGGAAGGAGGAGACGGCGGCTCTGGAGCGGGCAAAGAAGGCGACGGCGAGGTCGAAGGGGAAGGCGACCAGCCGGGGCGGATCTTCCTCGCGAACCGGCCTGCCGAAGGGCTGGATCCAGGGCGACTGGATCCACTCGAGGATCACCCAAGAAGACCTCGACGACCTGGCCGAAGGGGGGCTGATCCCCTATGACTCGGCGCGGCTTCCGGGGAAGGAATCTGAGCCGCAACCTCAGGAGGGTGAGCGTGTTCTTCTTGCCACCCACGTCGATCGTGGATTTTCCTTGCCTCCTCACCCATTCTTTCGAGGGTTTCTGAACTTCTTTGGGGCACAACTCCACCACTTTACTCCCAACACAATCGTTTATCTCGCCGCTTTCATTTCTTTGTGTGAGAACTTCCTGGGTTGTCGGCCTCACTGGGGTCTTTTCAAGCACATTTTCACTTGTCGCCCCCAGACGGTGAAAAAGGCTAACCCGAGTGACGAGAGGACGCAAGTGATTCAGATGTGTGGGGGCCTTGGTATCCAGATGAGAGGGAAAAGTTCTTTTCTGGCCATGATTCTTCCCGACTCAGTCTGCGGATGGCAGTCGACCTGGTTTTACTGTAAGGACCAGTCGACGCCAGGGCAGTCGACTGGCCTCCCTCCCTTTACCATGGACCGAGTGAGGAAACCCTCCCCTTTGAAGGTGCTCCCGGAGGAGAAGGCGCAGGTGAGGGTGCTGGTCGATCGAGTGGTCCAGCTTATCCGTGACGGGGTCACCGGTATGGATCTCTTGGAGGTCTTCCTTCAGCGGCGCATCCAGCCTCTTCAAGCCCGAGACCATCCGATGTGGATGTATTCGGGTCTTGAAGACTCCACTCGGATCCACCCAGAGGAGGTCGACGACGACACATTGGAGAAGTGGTTGTCAGGCATTACCGGGAACAAGGACAACCCCAGGGGAGCCAGGAGATTCCCTCCATTCGACCAATCTCATGCACCAGAGAAGGTCTGATTCTGAGTTTTTGCTTTGTAATTTAAATTCGCTCCTGCATGCACTGCGTCGACTGACTTTGTTCTCCCTGCTTTCTTTCAGGCCATTATTGAAATGTATTCAATGCCCAACGGAGAGCAAGAGCAAGCTCTGGAAGGCGAGGCGAGCGGCGGCGACAGTGGCGAGTGGACTTCCGACGGTGAAGGGGGTGGAGGAAGCGACGACTCAAGTGATGGAGAAGAAGTCGAGTCACCTCCTCACCGGGAGAGGCGATCCAAGCTCGACCAAGAACGACCGAGTGCCCGTGAAAAGGTAACTGCTCAGGCTGGTCAGTCTTTGAAGCGTCCTCGGGTCTCTTCACCAACCCCGACTGAGAAGGCGCCAAAGCACCCCAAAGTTGCAGAGCTGAAGACTCGGAAGACGTTGCCGAAGATTAAGATTGACATCCCCGTTGCTTCTGCGTGAGTGTCTCCTTTCGTATTCACTCGATGCTTCATGCTGTTTGTTTTTCTTGTTTTAACTGGACGGACTTTGGGATTGTCAGTGCTACCACTTCCGGGACCTCAGCTTAAAGGGACGAGGACGAGGTGCTGGAGGATGCGGTCACTTCTAATCTGGGTATGATTTCTGCCATACTGTCTTTGTTTGGTCGATCCAATTGCAATGTGCATCATTGAGTGATGTGACTTTGGCAATTGAACTCTGCACAGCTCCCAACGTTATTGACCTCCCAGACGATGACGAAGAGCCCGAGAGGCCTTTGACGAGGAAGAGTAGGCAAGCTCCTACAAGCGAGGCGCTACAGTCGACACCGAGGGCGGAACCAGTCGTTCAGGACGCTGGTGACGCCAATCGGGGTTCTGTTACCTTCGCCGTGCCACTGTCGAGTGTCTTGCCTTCTTCGTCGACTGCTCAGGCCTCTGTCGACCCACCTTCGGTTTTTGCGACCCATCATGTCCCGGAGGACAAAGTGAACACTGCCAGGGAAGCTATACGCCAGGCGGGTGTCATGATGGAGAAGATGAAGATGGTGCGAGACGCCAGTCAGGCTGCTTATGACGCCAGCTCAGCTCTCCAAAGCAACGTTCAGGTTAGTTGGTCGCCGCTTGTTCTGTTAGGATATGATATCTGAAGACTCCTTTCTGAAAATCTTTGCGTTAGTACACCCACTGGGTGGGTTGCTTGAACTTTGAATTAGTGGGGGCACGCTGAGTGCACCCACTGGGTGTAGTCCCTGAGACTGCGGTGGACTGCGGGCAGTCGACTGTAGTCTTTGTATCTTGTCGAGTGTAAACTGAATTGATAGTTTGTCTCGTCCACTCGGTCTGGTTTGAGTGGGGTCGGAACCGGTGGGGGCATGCCAAGTGCACCCACTGGGTGTAGTCCCCGAGACCGCGGTCGACTGCTGGTAGTCAACTATGGTCTGAGCTCTTTCTATCCCCCCTTTTTTTACTCCCTGCACTCGACTCTGGCGGGCCGGTCGAGTGGGATCAGAACCGGTGGGGGCACGCAAAGTGCACCCGCTGGGTGTAGTCCCCGAGGCTATGGTGGACTGCGGGCAGTCGACCATAGCCTTAGTAACTTTTTTTGCTGTAAAAGTAACTTCTCCCCTTTGATTTCAGAAATCTTGTGATGTTGGAGCTTGCTTTGCTGACTTGGAGAAACAGCAGATCCAACTGAACCTTGACTTGGAGCTGGCCAAGACAGAGCTGCAAAGGGTCAAGGACGACGCCACTGGTAAGACGAATTTATCGACTGGTCTGTCTTAAGCTTGAGTACCCTTCTGCTCTTTCTGAATCAGGCATCATTTCTTTGTAGAGAAACTGAGAGAAGCTCTGGCGAAGAAGGATCAGGATTTGGATGCTGCTCGAAAGGAGGCTGACGACAAAACCGCTCTAGCTGCACAGAAACTGGCTTCGGTCGGCCAGTTGGAAGAAGAGAATACCAGGCTGAAATCTGCTCTGAATGACGCCAACAAGGAGTGCTCGCGCTGGAAGAAGGAGAATCTCATCCTGGGCGAGAAGATGGAAAGCATTGCTCGCAGGAGGGACGATCTGGAGAGCTACCTGAGGAGTCTTGCCAAGAAATTGTTCATCAAGCTTGAAGGTGCACATTTTGTTCCGACTGATTTTTGCGTCGACTCGGCGTATGTAAATTGACTTATTCTTGGATCGTGATGCAAAGTTTTGCCAGAGCTTCGAGGAGGAGACTGGGCGGATCGAACCTGGTTTGGATCCGATCAATTCTCCTGTGAAAGATGAAACTGCCATGAATCTGCTCCGACTGGAATTGACGATGTCGTGGACTACTTGGCTCGACTGAAGGTCGCCATGTCACGGATTGACCCGGCACTTTGGCCAGAGGCTGTGCTCCAAAATGATCTTGAGTCCCTGATGACTCGACTAAATGAAATCCCTGACCGAGTGCAGGAGTGGAAGAAGTCTGCTGCTCGGTGTGGCGCTGATGTGGCTCTGTCTTTGGTTCGTGTCCACTGCAAGGAGGTGCGACAAGACAAACTGGCAGCAATCAAGGTCGCCAACACCCGGAAGCATGACTTCCGAACTTTTATGGAGACTTTCATCGCTGCAGCCACTCAGATAGCCGACGGCGTCGACCTGGATGAGTTCGTCGAGCCTGCCAGCCCTCCTCCTGCGGAGTGAACAAACTTTTATGCCTCACCTTAAATTTGCCTCGGAATGCCGAGTGGTTTTTGTAACCGTTAAACTCTTTCGGGCTGAATGCCCGAGCACTTTGATCTGTGGTCCGGAAACCTTTAGGATTTATCCGAACTTGGTTTATCATTGAATATCTTTATGCATTCCCCGTCGAGTGGAAATCGTTCTTTACTCAAGACAACCTTTGTATTTGCGGCGCAGCCCCGAAGGAGATGGTAGCAGTCGACTTGCACCTCGTCGTCCTTGCGGGTCAGCGATGGAGCGCACATTGTATTTGTGGCGAAGCTCCCCAAGGAGGAGATAGCAGTCGACCTGCCCCTTGTTGTCCTTGCGGGTCAGCGATGGAGCGCACGTTGTATTTGTGGCGAAGCTCCCCAAGGAGGAGGTAGCAGTCGACCTGCCCCTTGTTACTGCAGAGCAGGATGAAGTGCGTGTTGTATTTGTGGCGAAGCTCCCCAAGGAGGAGGTAGCAGTCGACCTGCCCCTGGTTACTGCAGAGAAGGATGTGTTTCAAACTTAGGTGAGTGCCTGACTGCAGCTAAGTCCTCAAGTGAGAGTACTTAGGCGAGTACTGGACTGCAGCTAAGTCCCCGAGTGGGAGGGCTGCTCTCCACTCGGTAGGATTTTTTCAAACTTAGGCGAGTGCCTGACTGCAGCTAAGTCCTCAAGTGAGATAACTTAGGCGAGTACTGGACTGCAGCTAAGCCCCCGAGTGGGAGGACTGCTCTCCACTCGGTAGGATTTTTCCAAACTTAGGCGAGTGCCTGACTGCAGCTAAGTCCTCAAATGATAGAACTTAGGCGAGTACTGGACTGCAGCTAAGCCCCCGAGTGGGAGGACTGCTCTCCACTCGGTAGGATTTTTTCAAACTTAGGCGAGTGCCTGACTGCAGCTAAGTCCTCAAATGACAGAACTTAGGCGAGTACTGGACTGCAGCTAAGCCCCCGAGTGGGAGGGCTGCTTTCCACTCGGTAGGATTTTTTCAAACTTAGGCGAGTGCCTGACTATAGCTAAGTCCTCAAATGACAGAACTTAGGCGAGTACTGGACTGCAGCTAAGCCCCCGAGTGGGAGGGCTGCTCTCCACTCGGTAGGATTTTTTTTCAAACTTAGGCGAGTGCCTGACTGCAGCTAAGTCCTCAAGTGAGAGAACTTAGGCGAGTACTGGACTGCAGCTAAGCCCCCGAGTGGGAGGACTGCTCTCCACTCGGTAGGATTTTTTCAAACTTAGGCGAGTGCCTGACTGCAGCTAAGTCCTCAAGTGAGAGAACTTAGGCAAGTACTGGACTGCAGCTAAGCCCCCGAGTGGGAGGACTGCTCTCCACTCGGTAGGATTTTTTTCAAACTTAGGCGAGTGCCTGACTGCAGCTAAGTCCTCAAGTGAGAGAACTTAGGCGAGTACTGGACTGCAGCTAAGCCCCTCGAGTGGGAGGACTGCTCTCCACTCGGTAGGATTTGTTCAAACTTAGGCGAAACGGATTCGCAGCTAAGCCACCCACTGGGGGGATTTCATTCGCAAACAAAAAACAATAACAATCACTGGGAAAATTATAACGCTCTTGTCTTTGAAAGATAAACTACAGGAGTTTTTTTCTTATTACATCTCATCCAAGTGAGAATTCAAGTATAAAAGGGGCGAAGTAGCTCCGCATTCCAGGCTCGCGGCTCATCAATCTGGCGATCGACATTGTAGAGGTGGTATGCTCCATTGCGAAGGACTCTGGTGACTATGAAGGGGCCTTCCCAAGTAGGGGCGAGTTTGTGTGGTTCCTGCTGATCCACTCGAAGGACTAAGTCTCCCTCTTGGAAGGCTCGACCCTTCACATTTCTGGCATGGAATCGACGCAAGCCTTGTTGGTAGATGGTCGATCGGATCATGGCCATTTCTCTTTCTTCTTCCAGGAGGTCAACTGCGTCCTGCCGGGCTTGTTTTGCTTCATCTTCATAGTAGAGCTCGACTCGGGGAGCGTTATGAAGCAGGTCACTCGGCAAGACTGCCTCGGCTCCGTAGACCAGAAAGAATGGGGTTCTTCCGGTTGATCGGTTCGGGGTTGTCCTCAATCCCCAAAGGACTGATGGAAGCTCGTCGACCCATGCACCTGCTGCGTGCTTGAGATTGCGCATCAACCGGGGTTTCAGTCCTTTGAGAATTAGGCCGTTTGCCCTTTCTGCTTGCCCATTCGACTGGGGGTGAGTGACCGAAGCATAGTCGACTCGGGTAACCTAAGAGGCGCAAAAGGCCCTGAATTTGTCACAATCGAAGTTTGACCCATTGTCAGTGATGGCGCTGTGCGGAACTCCATATCTGAATATCAACCCTCTGACAAAACTGATAGCAGTGCAAGCGTCAAGATTCTTGATAGGCTTGGCTTCAATCCATTTGGTGAACTTGTCGACTGCTACTAGCACATGAGTGAAGCCGCTCCTGCCTGTTCTCAATGGTCCAACCATGTCCAGCCCCCAAACAGCGAAGGGCCGGACGAGTGGAATGGTTTTCAGGGCTGACGCGGGCTTATGCGACATATTGGAGTAATACTGACATCCTTCACACTTGTCGACTATCTCTTTTGCCATTTCATTGGCTCTTGGCCAGTAGAATCCCGCTCGGTATGCTTTAGCCACAATGGTCCGAGAGGACGCATGGTGACCACAGGTCCTCGAGTGGACATCATCAAGGATCATCCTGAAGGAAATATGCCCTAGAGGCAATAATAAAGTTATTATTTATTTCCTTATATCATGATAAATGTTTATTATTCATGCTCGAATTGTATTAACCGGAAACATAATACATGTGTGAATACATAGACAAACAGAGTGTCACTAGTATGCCTCTACTTGACTAGCTCGTTAATCAAAGATGGTTATGTTTCCTAACCATGAACAAAGAGTTGTTATTTGATTAACGAGGTCACATCATTAGTTGAATGATCTGATTGACATGACCCATTCCATTAGCTTAGCACCCGATCGTTTAGTATGTTGCTATTGCTTTCTTCATGACTTATACATGTTCCTATAACTATGAGATTATGCAACTCCCGTTTACCGAAGGAACACTTTGGGTACTACCAAACGTCACAACGTAACTGGGTGATTATAAAGGAGTATTACAGGTGGCTCCAAAGGTAGATGTTGGGTTGGCGTATTTCGAGATTAGGATTTGTCACTCCGATTGTCGGAGAGGTATCTCTGGGCCCTCTCGGTAATGCACATCACATAAGCCTTGCAAGCACTGCAACTAATATGTTAGTTGTTAGATGATGTATTACGGAACGAGTAAAGAGACTTGCCAGTAACGAGATTGAACTAGGTATTGGATACCGACGATCGAATCCCGGGCAAGTAACATAACGATGACAAAGGGAACAACGTATGTTGTTATGCGGTCTGACCGATAAAGATCTTCGTAGAATATGTAGGAGCCAATATGGGCATCCAGGTCCCGCTATTGGTTATTGACCGGAGACGTGTCTCGGTCATGTCTACATTGTTCTCGAACCGTAGGGTCCGCACGCTTAACGTTACGATGACAGTTATTATGAGTTTATGCATTTTGATGTACCGAAGTTAGTTCGGAGTCCCGGATGTGATCACGGACATGACGTGGAGTCTCGAAATGGTCGAGACATAAAGATTGATATATTGGAAGCCTATATTTGGACATCAGAATTGTTCCGGGTGAAATCGGCATTTTACCGGAGTACCAGGGGGGTTACCGGAACCCCCCGGGGGGTTATTGGGCCAACATGGGCCTTAAGGGAGAAGAGGAGAGGAGGCAAGAGGTGGCCGCGCGCCCCTCCCCTTCCTTGTCCGAATAGGACAAGGGAAGGGGGCCGGCGCCCCCCCTTTCCTTCCTCTCTTCCTCCTATTCTCCCCCTTCTCTCCTAGTCCAACTAGGAGTCCTACTCCCGGTGGGAGTAGGACTCCCCTTGGCGCGCCACACCTTGGTCGGCCGCCTCCTTCCCTTGCTCCTTTATATACGGGGGCAGGGGGCACCCCAAGACACACAAGTTGATCCTTGAGATCGTTCCTTAGCCGTGTGCGGTGCCCCCTGCCACCATATTCCACCTCGATCATATCGTTGCAGTGCTTAGGCGAAGCCCTGCGTCGGTAGAACATCAAGATCGTCACCACGCCGTCGTGCTGACGGAACTCCTCCCCGAAGCTTTGCTGGATCGGAGCCCGGGGATCGTCATCGAGCTGTACGTGTGCTAAGAACTCGGAGGTGCCGGAGTAACGGTGCTTGGATCGGTCGGATCGGGAAGAAGACGTACGACTACTTCCTCTACGTTGTGTCAACGCTTCCGTTGCGATCTACAAGGGTACGTAGATCAGACTCTCCCCCTCGTTGCTATGCATCACCATGATCTTGCGTGTGCGTAGGAAAATTTTGAAATTACTACGTTCCCCAACAGTGGCATCTGAGCCAGGTTTTATGGTTTGATGTTATTTGCACGAGTAGAACACAAGTGAGTTGTGGGCGATACAAGTCATACTGCCTACCAGCATGTCATACTTTGGTTCGGCGGTATTGTTGGACGAGACGACCCGGACCAACCTTACACGTACGCTTACGCGAGACCGGTTCCCTCGACGTGCTTTGCACATAGATGGCTTGCGGGCGACTGTCTCTCCACCTTTAGTTGAACCGAGTGTGGCTACGCCCGGTCCTTGAGAAGGTTAAAACGGAGTCTATTTGACAAACTATCGTTGTGGTTTTGATGCGTAGGTGAGATGAGTTCTTGCTTAAGCCCGTAGTAGCCACGTAAAACTTGCAACAACAAAGTAGAGGACGTCTAACTTGTTTTTGCAGGGCATGTTGTGATGTGATATGGTCAAGGCATGATGCTGATTTTATTGTATGAGATGATCATGTTTTGTAACCGAGTTATCGGCAACTGGCAGGAGCCATATGGTTGTCGCTTTATTGTATGCAATGCAATCGCGATGTAATGCATTACTTTATTACTAAGCGGTAGTGATAGTCGTGGAAGCATAAGATTGGCGAGACGACAACGATGCTACGATGGAGATCAAGGTGTCGCGCCGGTGACAATGGTGATCATGACGGTGCTTCAGAGATGGAGATCACAAAGCACAAGATGATGATGGCCATATCATATCACTTATATTGAATGCATGTGATGTTTATCCTTTTATGCATCTTATCTTGCTTTGATTGACGGTAGCATTATTAGATGATCTCTCACTAAATTATCAAGAAGTGTTCTCCCTGAGTATGCACCGTTGCAAAAGTTCTTCGTGCTGAGACACCACGTGATGATCGGGTGTGATAGGCTCTACGTTCAAATACAACGGGTGCAAAACAGTTGCACACGCAGAATACTCGGGTTATACTTGACGAGCCAAGCATATACAGATATGGCCTCGGAACACGGAGACCAAAAGGTCGAGCGTGAATCATATAGTAGATATGATCAACATATTGATGTTCACCATTGAAAACTACTCCATCTCACGTGATGATCGGTTATGGTTTAGTTAATTTGGATCACGTGATCACTTAGAGGATTAGAGGGATATCTATCTAAGTGGGAGTTCTTAAGTAATATGATTAATTGAACTTAAATTTATCATGAACTTAGTCCTGGTAGTATTTTGCAAATTATGTTGTAGATCAATAGCTCGCGTTGTTGCTTCCCTGTGTTTATTTTGATATGTTCCTAGAGAAAATTGTGTTGAAAGATGTTAGTAGCAATGATGCGGATTGGATCCGTGATCTGAGGTTTATCCTCATTGCTGCACAGAAGAATTATGTCCTTGATGCACCGCTAGGTGACAGACCTATTGCAGGAGTAGATGCAGACGTTATGAACGTTTGGCTAGCTCAATATGATGACTACTTGATAGTTTCGTGCACCATGCTTAATAGCTTAGAATCGGGACTTCAAAGACGTTTTGAACGTCATGGAACATATAAGATGTTCTAGGAGTTGAAGTTAATATTTCAAGCAAATACCCGAGTTGAGAGATATGAAGTCTCCAACAAGTTCTATAGCTAAAAGATGGAGGAGAATCGCTCAACTAGTGAGCATGTGCCCAGATTGTCTGAGTACTACAATCGCTTGAATCAAGTGGGAGTTAATCTTCCAGATAAGATAGTGATTGACAGAATTCTCTAGTCACCATCACCAAGTTAGTAGAACTTTGTGATGAACTATAATATGCAAGGGATGACAAAAGTAATTCCTAAGCTCTTCCTGATGCTGAAATCAACGAAGGTAGAAATCAAGAAAAAACATCAAGTGTTGATGGTTGACAAGACCACTAGTTTCAAGAAAAGGGCAAAGGGAAGAAGGGGAACTTTAAGAAGAACGGCAAGCAAGTTGCTACTCAAGTGAAGAAGCCCAAGTCTGATCCTAAGCCTGAGACTAAGTGCTTATACTGCAAAGGGACTGATCACTGGAAGCGGAACTACCCCAAATGATTGGCGGATAAGAAGGATGGCAAAGTAAACATAAGTATATTTGATATACATGTTATTGATGTGTACTTTACTAGTGTTTATAGCAACCCCTTAGTATTTGATGCTAGTTCAGTTGCTAAGAGTAGTAACTCGAAACGGGAGTTGCAGAATAAACAGAGAGTAGTTAAGGGTGAAGTGACGATGTGTGTTGGAAGTAGTTCCAAGATTGATATGATCATCATCGCACACTCCCCTATACTTTCGGGATTAGTGTTGAACCTAAATAAGTGTTATTTGGTGTTTGTGTTGAGCATGAATATGATTTGATCATGTTTATTGTAATACGGTTATTCATTTAAGTAAAAGAATAAATTGTTGTTCTGTTTACATGAATAAAACCTTATATGGTTACACACCCAATGAAAATAGTTCATTGGATCTCGATCTTAATAATACACATATTCATAATATTGAAACCAAAAGATGCAAAGTTAATAATGATAGTGCAACTTATTTGTGGCACTGCTGTTTAGGTCATATTGGTATAAAGCGCATGAAGAAACTCCACGCTGATGGGCTTTCGGAATCACTTGATTATGAATCACTTGATGCTTGCGAACCATGCCTTTTGGGCAAGATGACTAAAATGCCGGTCTCCGGAACAATGGAGCGAGAAAAGATTTGTTGGAATTTATACATACTGATGTATGTGGTCCAATGAATATTGAGGCTCGCGACAGGTATCATTATTTTCTGATCTTCACAAATGATTTGAGCAGATATGAGTATATCTACTTGATGAAACATAAGTCTGAAACATTTGAAAAGTTCAAAGAAATTCAGAGTGAAGTGAAAAACATCGTGACAAGAAAATAAAGTTTCTACGATCTGATCACGGAGACAAATATTTGAGTTACGAGTTTGGTCTTCAGTTAAAACAATGTGAAATAGTTTCAGTACTCACGCCACCTGGAACACCTCATCATAATGGTGTGTCCGAACGTCATAACCGTACTTTATTGGATATAGTGCAATCTATGATGTCTCTTACCGATTTACCACTATTGTTTTTGGGGTCATGCATTAGAGACAACTGCATTCACGTTAAAAAGGGGCACCATCTATATCCGTCGAGACGACGCCTTATGAACTATGGTTTGGCAAGAAACCAAAGTTGTCATTTCTTAAAGTTTGGGGTTGCGATGCTTATATGAAAAAGTTTCATCCTGATAAGCTCAAAACTCAAATCGGAGAAGTGCATCTTCATAGGATATCCAAAGGAAACTATTGGATACACCTTCTATCACAGATCCGAAGGCAAGACTATTGTTGCTAAATTCAGAAACTTTCTGGAGAAGGAGTTTCTCTCGAAAGAAGTGAGTGGGAGGAAAGTAGAACTTGACGAGGTAACTGTACCTGCTCCCTTATTGGAAAGTAGTACATCACTGAAAAATGTTTCTGTGACACCTACACCAGTTAGTGAGGAAGCTAATGATGATGATCATGAAACTTCAGAACAAGACACTACTGAACCTCGTAGATCAACCAGAGTAAGATCCGCGCCAGAGTGGTACGGTAATCCTGTTCTGGAAGTCATGCTACTAGATCATGATGATCCTACGAACTATGAAGAAGCGATGGTGAGCCCAGATTCCGCAAAGTGGCTTGAAGCCATGAAATCTGAGATATGATCCATGTATGAGAACAAAGTATGGACTTTGGTTGACTTGCCCGATGATCGGCAAGCCATAGAAAAATGGATCTTCAAGAGGAAGACGGACGCTGATAGTAGTGTTACTATCTACAAAGCTAGAATTGTCGCAAAAGGTTTTCGACAAGTTCAAGGTGTTGACTACGATGAGATTTTCTCACTCGTATCTATGCTTAAGTCTGTCCGAATCATGTTAGCAATTGCCGCATTTTATGAAATCTGGCAAATGGATAAACAAAACTGCATTCCTTAATGGATTTGCTAAAGAAGAGTTGTATACGATGCAACTAGAAGGTTTTGTCGATCCTAAAGGTGTTAACTAAATATGCAAGCTCTAGCGATCTATCTGTGGACTGGTGCAAACATCTCGGAGTTGGAATATACGCTTTGATGAGTTGATCAAAGCATATAGTTTTATACAGACTTGCGGTGAAGCCTGTATTTACGAGAAAGTGAGTGGGAGCACTACAGCATTTCTGATAAGTATATGTGAATGACATATTGTTGATCGGAAATAATGTAGAATTATTCTGTAAAGCATAAAAGGAGTGTTTGAAAGGAGTTTTTCAAAGAAAGACTTCGGTAAAGCTGCTTACATATTGAGCTTCAAGATCTATAGAGATAGATCAAGACGCTTGATAAGTTTTTTCAATGAGTACATACCTTGACAAAGATTTTGAAGTAGTTCAAAATAGAGCAGTCAAAGAAAGAGTTCTTGCCTGTATTATAAGGTGTGAAGTTGAGTAAGACTCAAAGCCCGACCACGGCAAAAGATAAAAAGAGAATGAAAGTCATGCCCTATGCCTTGGCCATAGGTTCTATAAAGTATGTCATGCTGTATACCAGATCTATTGTATACCCTGCACTGATTTGGCAAGGGAGTACAATAGTGAACTAGGAGTAGATCACTGGACAGCGGTCAGAATTATCCTTAGTGAAATAAGGATATGTTTCTCGATTATGGACGTGATAAAAAGGTTCGTCGTAAAGGGTTACGCCGATGCAAGTTTTGACACTAATCTAGACGACTCTAAGTCTCGGTCTAGATACATATTGAAAGTGAGAGCAATTAGCTAGAGTAGCTCCGTACAGAGCATTATAGACAAAGAATTTTGCAAAATACTTACGGATCTGAATGTGACAGACCCGTTGACTAAAAATTATCTCACAAGCAAAACATGATCACACCTTAGTACTCTTTGGGTATTAATCACATAGAGATGTGAACTAGATTACTGACTCTAGTAAACCCTTTGAGTGTTGGTCACATAACGATGTGAACTATGGGTGTTAATCACATGGTGATGTGAACTATTGCTGCTAAATCACATGGCGATGTGAAACTAGATTATTGACTCTAGTGCAAGTGGGAGACTGAAGGAAATATGCCCTAGAGGCAATAATAAAGTTATTATTTATTTCCTTATATCATGATAAATGTTTATTATTCATGCTAGAATTGTATTAACCGGAAACATAATACATGTGTGAATACATAGACAAACAGAGTGTCACTAGTACGCCTCTACTAGACTAGCTCGTTAATCAAAGATGGTTATGTTTCCTAACCATGAACAAAGAGTTGTTATTTGATTAACAAGGTCACATCATTAGTTGAATGATCTGATTGACATGACCCATTCCATTAGCTTAGCACCCGATCGTTTAGTATGTTGCTATTGCTTTTCTTCATGACTTATACATGTTCCTATGACTATGAGATTATGCAACTCCCGTTTACCGGAGGAACACTTTGGGTACTACCAAACGTCACAATGTAACTGGGTGATTATAAAGGAGTACTACAGGTGTCTCCAATGGTAGATGTTGGGTTGGCGTATTTCGAGAATAGGATTTGTCACTCCGATTGTCGGAGAGGTATCTCTGGGCCCTCTCGGTAATGCACATCACTTAAAGCCTTGCAAGCATTGCAACTAATGAGTTAGTTGCGGGATGTTGTATTACGGAACGAGTAAAGAGACTTGCCGGTAACGAGATTGAACTAGGTATTGGATACCGACGATCGAATCTCGGGCAAGTAACATACCGATGACAAAGGGAACAACGTATGTTGTTATGCGGTCTGACCGATAAAGATCTTCGTAGAATATGTAGGAGCCAATATGGGCATCCAGGTCCCGCTATTGGTTATTGACCGGAGACGTGTCTCGGTCATGTCTACATTGTTCTCGAACCGTAGGGTCCGCACGCTTAAGGTTTCGATGACAGTTATATTATGAGTTTATGAGTATTGATGTATCGAAGGAGTTCGGAGTCCCGGATGAGATCGGGGACATGACGAGGAGTCTCGAAATGGTTGAGACGTAAAGATCGATATATTGGACGACTATATTCGGACATCGGAAAGGTTCCGAGTGATTCGGGTATTTTTCGGAGTACCGGGTAGTTACGGGAGAAGTAATGGGCCTTGATGGGCTTTAGTGGGAAGAGGAAAAGGCTGCTGCGCCCCCCCTCCCCTTTGGTCCGAATTGGACTAGGGAAGAGGGGGCCGGCCACCTCTCCTTCTCCTCCTATTCCTTCTCCCTTCCTCCCCTCTTGATGGACTCCTACTAGGACTTGGAGTCCTAGTAGGACTCCCACCCTGGCCGCACCAATAGGCTTGGCCGGCTTCCTCCTCCTCCATCCTTTATATACAGGGGCAAGGGCACCCCATAGACACACAAGTTGATCATTGTTGATCGTTCCTTAGCCGTGTGCGGTGCCCCCTGCCACCAAATTCCACCTCGGTCATATCGTTGTAGAGCTTAGGCGAAGCCCTGCGTCGGTAGTACATCAAGATCGTCACCACGCCGTTGTGCTGACGGAACTCTTCCTCGACGCTTTGCTGGATCGGAGCCCGAGGATCATCATCGAGCTGATCGTGTGCTAAGAACTCGAAGGTGCCGGAGTAACGGTGCTTGGATCGGTCGGATCGGGAAGAAGACGTACGACTACTTCCTCTACGTTGTGAGATCGCTTCCGCAGTCGGTCTGCGTTGGTACGTAGACAATACTCTCCCCCTCGTTGCTATGCATCACCATGATCTTGCGTGTGCGTAGGAAAATTTTCGAAATTACTACGTTCCCCAACACTTTGCACATAGATGGCTTGCGGGCGACTGTCTCTCCACCTTTAGTTGAACCGAGTGTGGCTACGCCCGGTCCTTGAGAAGGTTAAAACGGAGTCTATTTGACAAACTATCGTTGTGGTTTTGATGCGTAGGTGAGATGAGTTCTTGCTTAAGCCCGTAGCAGCCACGTAAAACTTGCAACAACAAAGTAGAGGACGTCTAACTTGTTTTTGCAGGGCATGTTGTGATGTGATATGGTCAAGGCATGATGCTGATTTTATTGTATGAGATGATCATGTTTTGTAACCAAGTTATCGGCAACTGGCAGGAGACATATGGTTGTCGCTTTATTGTATGCAATGCAATCGCGATGTAATGCTTTACTTTATTGCTAAGCGGTAGTGATAGTCGTGGAAGCATAAGATTGGCGAGACGACAACGATGCTATGATGGAGATCAAGGTGTCGCGCCGGTGACGATGGTGATCATGACGGTGCTTCGTGTTGGGGAACGTAGTAATTTCAAAAAATTTCCTACGCACACGCAAGATCATGGTGATGCATAGCAACGAGAGGGGAGAGTGTTGTCTACGTACCAACGCAGACCGACTGCGGAAGCGATCACACAACGTAGAGGAAGTAGTCGTACGTCTTCTTCCCGATCCGACCGATCCAAGCACCGTTACTCCGGCACCTCCGAGTTCTTAGCACACGTTCAGCTCGATGACGATCCTCGGGCTCCGATCCAGCAAAGCGTCGAGGAAGAGTTCCGTCAGCACGACGGCGTGGTGACGATCTTGATGTACTACCGACGCAGGGCTTCGCCTAAGCTCTACAACGATATGACCGAGGTGGAATTTTGTGGCAGGGGGCACCGCACACGGCTAAGGAACGATCAACAATGATCAACTTGTGTGTCTTGGGGTGTCTCCTGCCCCCGTATATAAAGGATGAGAGGAGGAGGGCTGGCCGGCCAAGCTTGGAGGCGCAGGAGGAGTCCTACTCCTACCGGGAGTAGGACTCCTCCCCCAATCCTATTCCTAATAGGATTCCCCAAAGGGGGAGAGAGAGAGAGGTGGCCGGCCCCTCTCCTAGTCCTAATAGGACTAGGGAGAGGGGGGGAGGTGCAGCCCTATGTTGGCTGCCCTCTCACCTTTCCACTAAGGCCCATGTTGGCCCATTTGGCTCCCGGGGGGTTCCGGTAACCCTCCCGGTAATCCGGTAAAATCCCGATTTCACCCGAAACACTTCCGATGTCCAAACATAGGCTTCCAATATATCAATCTTTATGTCTCGACCATTTCGAGACTCCTCGTCATGTCCGTGATCACATCCGGGACTCCGAACAACCTTCGGTACATCAAAATGCATAAACTCATAATAATTGTCATTGTAACGTTAAGCGTGCGGACCCTACGGTTCGAGAACAATGTAGACATGACCGAGACACGTCTCCGGTCAATAACCAATAGCGGGACCTGGATGCCCATATTGGCTCCTACATATTCTACGAAGATCTTTATCGGTCAGACCGCATAACAACATATGTTGTTCCCTTTGTCATCGGTATGTTACTTGCCCGAGATTCGATCGTCGGTATCCAATACCTAGTTCAATCTCGTTACCGGCAAGTCTCTTTACTCGTTCCGTAATACATCATCTCACAACTAACATCTTAGTTATAATGCTTGCAAGGCTTATGTGATGTGTATTACCGAGAGGGCCCAGAGATACCTCTCCGACAATCGGAGTGACAAATCCTAATCTCGAAATACGCCAACCCAACATCTTCCTTTGGATACACCTGTAATGCTCCTTTATAATCACCCATTTACGTTGTGACGTTTGGTAGCACCCAAAGTGTTCCTCCGGCAAACGGGAGTTGCATAATCTCATAGTCATAGGAACATGTATAAGTCATGAAGAAAGCAATAGCAACATACTAAACGATCGGGTGCTAAGCTAATGGAATGGGTCATGTCAATCAGATCATTCAACTAATGATGTGATCTCGTTAATCAAATAACAACTCTTTTGTCCATGGTTAGGAAACATAACCATCTTTGATTAACGAGCTAGTCAAGTAGAGGCATACTAGTGACACTCTGTTTGTCTATGTATTCACACATGTATTATGTTTCCGGTTAATACAATTCTAGCATGAATAATAAACATTTATCATGATATAAGGAAATAAATAATAACTTTATTATTGCCTCTAGGGCATATTTCCTTCAGTCTCCCACTTGCACTAGAGTCAATAATCTAGTTCACATCGCCATGTGATTTAACAGCAATAGTTCACATCACCATGTGATTAACACCCATAGTTCACATCGTCATGTGACCAACACTCAAAGGGTTTACTAGAGTCAGTAATCTAGTTCACATATCTATGTGATTAACACCCAAAGAGTAATAAGGTGTGATCATGTTTTGCTTGTGAGATAATTTTAGTCAACGGGTCTGTCATATTCAGATCCGTAAGTATTTTGCAAGTTCTATGTCTACAATGCTCTACACGGAGCTACTCTAGCTAATTGCTCCCACTTTCAATATGTATCCAGATTGAGACTTTAGATTCATCTGGATCAATGTCAAAAACTTGCATCGACGTAACCCTTTACGACGAACCTTTTTGTCATGTCCATAATCGAGAAACATATCCTTATTTCACTAAGGATAATTCTGACCGCTGTCCAGTGATCTACTCCTAGATCACTATTGTACTCCCTTGCCAAATCAGTGCAGGGTATACAATAGATCTGGTATACAGCATGACATACTTTATAGAACCTATGGCCAAGGCATAGGGAATGACTTTCATTCTCTTTCTATCTTCTACCGTGGTCGGGCTTTGAGTCTTACTCAACTTCACACCTTATAATACAGGCAAGAACTCTTTCTTTGACTGCTCCATTTTGAACTACTTCAAAATCTTGTCAAGGTATGTACTCATTGAAAAACTTATCAAGCGTCTTGATCTATCTCTATAGATCTTGAAGCTCAATATGTAAGCAGCTTTACCGAAGTCTTTCTTTGAAAAACTCCTTTCAAACACTCCTTTTATGCTTTACAGAATAATTCTACATTATTTCCGATCAACAATATGTCATTCACATATACTTATCAGAAATGCTGTAGTGCTCCCACTCACTTTCTTGTAAATACAGGCTTCACCACAAGTCTGTATAAAACTATATGCTTTGATCAACTCATCAAAGCGTATATTCCAACTCCGAGATGCTTGCACCAGTCCACAGATGGATCGCTGGAGCTTGCACATCTAGTTAACACCTTTAGGATCGACAAAACCTTCTAGTTGCATCGTATACAATTCTTCTTTAGCAAATCCATTAAGGAATGCAGTTTTGTTTATCCATTTGCCAGATTTCATAAAATGCGGCAATTGCTAACATCATTCGGATAGACTTAAGCATAGATACGGGTGAGAAACTCTCATCGTAGTCAACACTTTGAACTTGTCGAAAACCTTTTGCGACAATTCTAGCTTTGTAGATAGTAACACTACTATCAGCGTCCGTCTTCCTCTTGAAGATCCATTTTCTATGGTTTGCCGATCATTGGGCAAATCCATCAAAGTCCATACTTTGTTCTCATACATGGATCATATCTCAGATTTCATGGTCTCAAACCATTTCATGGAATTTGGGCTCATCATCGCTTCCTCATAGTTCGTAGGTTCGTCATGGTCAAGTAACATGACTTCCAGAACAGGATTACCGTACCACTCTGATGCGGATCTCACTCTGGTTTACCTACGAGATTCGGTAGTAACTTGATCCGAAGTTTCATGATCATCATCATTAGCTTCCTCACTAATTGGTGTAGGTGTCACAGAAACCGGTTTCTGTGATGTACTACTTTCCAATAAGGGAGGAGGTACAGTTACCTCATCAAGTTCTACTTTCCTCCTACTCACTTCTTTTGAGAGAAACTCCTTCTCCGGAAAGTTTCCAAATTTAGCAACAAAAAGTCTTGCCTTCGGATCTATGATAGAAGGTGTACCCAACTGTTTCCTTTGGGTGTCCTATGAAGACATATTTCTCCGATTTGAGTTTGAGCTTATCGAGATGAAACTTTTTCACATAAGCATCGCAACTCCAAACTTTAAGAAACGACAGCTTAGGTTTCTTGCCAAACCATAGTTCACATGGTGTCGTCTCAACGGATTTAGATGGTGCCCTATTTAACGTGAATGCAGCTGTCTCTAATGCATAACCCCAAACCGATAGTGGTAGATCGGTAAGATACATCATAGATTGTACTATATCCAATAAAGTATGGTTATGACGTTCGGACACACCATTATGTTGTGGTGTTCCAGGTGGCGTGCGTAGTGAAACTATTTCACATTGTTTTAACTGAAGACCAAACTCGTAACTCAAATACTCTTTTCCACGATCAGATCATAGAAACTTTATTTTCTTGTTACGATGATTTTCCACTTCGCTCTGAAATTATATGAACTTTTCAAATGTATCAGACTTCTATTTCATTAAGTAGATATACCCATATCTGCTCAAATCATCTGTGAAGGTCAGAAAATAATGATATCCGCTGCAAGCCTTAAATATTCATCGGACCACATACATTAGTATGTATGATTTCCAACAAATCTGTTGCTTGCTCCATTGTTCCGGAGAACGGCGTTTTAGTCATCTTGCCCAAAGGGCATGGTTCGCAAGCATCAAGTGATTCATAATCAAGTGATTCCGAAAGCCCATCAACATGGAGTTTCTTCATGCGCTTTATACCAATATGACCTAAACGGCAGTGCCACAATTAAGTTGCACTATCATTATTAACTTTGCATCTGTTGGTTTCAATATTATGAATATGTGTATCACTACGATCGAGATCCAACGAACTTGTTTCATTGGGTGTATGACCATCGAAGGTTTTATTCATCTAAACAGAACAAGAATTATTTTCCGATTTTAATGAATAACGTATTGCAATAAACATGATCAAATCATATTCATGCTCAATGCAAAAACCAAATAACACTTATTTAAGTTCAACACTAATCCCGAAAGTATAGGGGAGTGTGCGATGATGATCATATCAATCTTGGAACTACTTCCAACACACATCGTCACTTCACCCTTAACTAGTCTCTGTTTATTCTGCAACTCCCGTTTCGAGTTACTACTCTTAGCAACTGAACTAGTATCAAATACTGAGGGTTTGCTATAAACGCTAGTAAAGTACACATCAATAACATGTATATCAAATATACTTTTGTTCACTTTGCCATCCTTCTTATCCGCCAAATACTTGGGGCAGTTCCGTTTCCAGTGACCAGTCCCTTTGCAGTAGAAGCACTTAGTCTCAGGCTTAGGACCACACTTGGGCTTCTTCACTTGAGCAGCAACTTGCTTGCCGTTCTTCTTGAAGTTCCCCTTCTTCCCTTTTGCCCTTTTCTTCAAACTAGTGGTCTTTCCAACCATCAACTTTTGATGTTTTTTTTATTTCTACCTTCGTTGATTTCAGCATCACGAAGAGCTTAGGAATTACTTTTGTCATCCCTTGCATATTATAGTTCATCACAAAGTTCTGCTAA
This sequence comes from Triticum monococcum, assembly GCA_034509565.1. NCBI lineage: Eukaryota > Viridiplantae > Streptophyta > Magnoliopsida > Poales > Poaceae > Triticum > Triticum monococcum. Next base: position 38,004,765 of record CM067842.1, read on the forward strand.
CTTGGTGATGGTGACTAGAGAATTCTGTCAATCACTATCTTATTTGGAAGATTAACTCCCACTTGATTCAAGCGATTGTAGTACCCAGACAATCTGAGCACATGCTCACTAGTTGAACGATTCTCCTCCATCTTTTAGCTATAGAACTTGTTGGAGACTTCATATCTCTCAACTCGGGTATTTGCTTGAAATATTAACTTCAACTCCTGGAACATCTCATATGGTCCATGACGTTCAAAACGTCTTTGAAGTCCCGATTCTAAGCCATTAAGCATGGTGCACTAAACTATCAAGTAGTCATCATATTGAGCCAGCCAAACGTTCATAACGTCTGCATCTGCTCCTGCAATAGGTCTGTCACCTAGCGGTGCATTAAGGACATAATTCTTCTGTGCAGCAATGAGGATAAACCTCAGATCACGGATCCAATCCGCATCATTGCTACTAACATCTTTCAACATAATTTTCTCTAGGAACATATCAAAATAAACACAGGGAAGCAACAACGCGAGCTATTGATCTACAACATAATTTGCAAAATACTACCAGGACTAAGTTCATGATAAATTTAAGTTCAATTTAATCATATTACTTAAGAACTCCCACTTAGATAGATATCCCTCTAATCCTCTAAGTGATCACGTGATCCAAATCAACTAAACCATAACCGATCATCACGATAGATGGAGTAGTTTTCAATGGTGAACATCGTCATGTTGATCATATCTACTATATGAGTCACGCTCGACCTTTCGGTCTCTGTGTTCCGAGGCCATATCTGCATATGCTAGGCTCGTCAAGTTTAACCTGAGTATTCTGCGTGTGCAAAACTGGCTTGCACCCGTTGTAGATGGACGTAGAGCTTATCACACCCGATCATCACGTGGTGTCTGGGCACGACGAACTTTGGCAACGGTGCATACTCAGGGAGAACACTTCTTGATAATTTAGTGACAGATCATCTTATAATGCTACCGTCAATCAAAGCAAGATAAGATGCATAAAAGGATAAACATCACATGCAATCAATATAAGTGATATGATATGGCCATCATCATCTTGTGCTTGTGATCTCCATCTCCGAAGCACCGTCATGATCACCATCGTCACCGGTGCGACACCTTGATCTCCATCGTAGCATCGTTGTCGTCTCGCCAATCTTATGCTTCCACGACTATCACTACCGCTTAGTAATAAAGTAAAGCATTACATCGCGATTGCATTGCATACAATAAAGTGACAACCATATGGCTCCTGCCAGTTGCCGATAACTTGGTTACAAAACATGATCATCTCATACAATAAAATCAGCATCATGCCTTGACCATATCACATCACAACATGCCCTGCAAAAACAAGTTAGACGTCCTCTACTTTGTTGTTGCAAGTTTTACGTGGCTGCTACGGGCTTAAGTAAGAACTCATCTCACCTACGCATCAAAACCACAACGATAGTTTGTCAAATAGACTCCGTTTTAACCTTCTCAAGGACCGGGCGTAGCCACACTTGTTTCAACTAAAGTTGGAGAGACAGTCTTCCGCAAGCCATCTATGTGCAAAGCACGTCGAGGGAACCGGTCTCGCGTAAGAGTACGCGTAAGGTTGGTCCGGATCGTCTCGTCCAACAATACCGCCGAACCAAAGTATGACATGCTGGTAGGCAGTATGACTTGTATCGCCCACAACTCACTTGTGTTCTACTCGTGCAAATAACATCAAACCATAAAACCTAGGCTCGGATGCCACTGTTGGGGAACGTAGTAATTTCAAAAAAATTCCTACGCACACGCAAGATCATGGTGATGCATAGCAACGAGAGGGGAGAGTGTTGTCTACGTACCAACGCAGACCGACTGCGGAAGCGATCACACAACGTAGAGGAAGTAGTCGTACGTCTTCTTCCCGATCCGACCGATCCAAGCACCGTTACTCCGGCACCTCCGAGTTCTTAGCACACGTTCAGCTCGATGACGATCCTCGGGCTCTGATCCAGCAAAGCGTCGAGGAAGAGTTCCGTCAGCACGACGGCGTGGTGACGATCTTGATGTACTACCGACGTAGGGCTTCGCCTAAGCTCTACAACGATATGACCGAGGTGGAATTTGGTGGCAGGGGGCACCGCACACGGCTAAGGAACGATCAACAATGATCAACTTGTGTGTCTTGGGGTGTCTCCTGCCCCCGTATATAAAGGATGAGAGGGGGAGGGCTGGTCGGCCAAGCTTGGAGGCGCAGGAGGAGTCCTACTCCTACCGGGAGTAGGACTCCTCCCCCCAATCCTATTCCTAATAGGATTCCCCAAAGGGGGAGAGAGAGAGAGGTGGCCGGCCCCTCTCCTAGTCCTAATAGGACTAGGGAGAGGGGGGAGGCGCAGCCCAATGTGGGCTGCCCTCTCACCTTTCCACTAAGGCCCATGTTAGCCCATTTGGCTCCCGGGGGGTTCCGGTAACCCTCCCGGTAATCCGGTAAAATCCTGATTTCACCCGGAACACTTCCGATGTCCAAACATAGGCTTCCAATATATCAATCTTTATGTATCGACCATTTCGAGACTCCTCGTCATGTCCGTGATCACATCCGGGACTCCGAACAACCTTCGTTACATCAAAATGCATAAACTCATAATAACTGTCATCGTAACGTTAAGCGTGCGGACCCTACGGTTCGAGAACAATGTAGACATGACCGAGACACGTCTCCGGTCAATAACCAATAGCGGGACCTGGATGCCCGTATTGGCTCCTACATATTCTACGAAGATCTTTATCGGTCAGACCGCATAACAACATATGTTGTTCCCTTTGTCATCGGTATGTTACTTGCCCGAGATTCGATCGTCGGTATCCAATACCTAGTTCAATCTCGTTACCGGCAAGTCTCTTCACTCGTTCCGTAATACATCATCTCACAACTAACATCTTAGTTATAATGCTTGCAAGGCTTATGTGATGTGTATTACCGAGAGGGCCCAGAGATACCTCTCCGACAATCGGAGTGACAAATCCTAATCTCGAAATACGCCAACCCAACATCTTCCTTTGGATACACCTGTAATGCTCCTTTATAATCACCCATTTACGTTGTGACGTTTGGTAGCACCCAAAGTGTTCCTCCGGCAAACGGGAGTTGCATAATCTCATAGTCATAGGAACATGTATAAGTCATGAAGAAAGCAATAGCAACATACTAAACGATCGGGTGCTAAGCTAATGGAATGGGTCATGTCAATCAGATCATTCAACTAATGATGTGATCTCGTTAATCAAATAACAACTCTTTTGTCCATGGTTAGGAAACATAACCATCTTTGATTAACGAGCAAGTCAAGTAGAGGCATACTAGTGACACTCTGTTTGTCTATGTATTCACACATGTATTATGTTTCCGGTTAATACAATTCTAGCATGAATAATAAACATTTATCATGATATAAGGAAATAAATAATAACTTTATTATTGCCTCTAGGGCATATTTCCTTCACTTCGGAGATGGAGATCACAAGCACAAGATAATGATGGCCATATCATATCACTTATATTGATTGCATGTGATGTTTATCTTTTATGCATCTTATCTTGCTTTGATTGATGGTAGCATTATAAGATGATCTCTCACTAAATTATCAAGAAGTGTTCTCCCTGAGTATGCACCGTTGCGAAAGTTCTTCGTGCTGAGACACCACGTGATGATCGGGTGTGATAGGCTCTACGTTCAAATACAACGGGTGCAAAACAGTTGCACACGCGGAATACGCAGGTTATACTTGACGAGCCAAGCATATACAGATATGGCCTCGGAACACGGAGACCGAAAGGTCGAGCGTGAATCATATAGTAGATATGATCAACATAATGATGTTCACCGATGAAACTACTCCATCTCACGTGATGATCGGACATGGTTTAGTTTATTTGGATCACGTGATCACTTAGAGGATTAGAGGGATGTCTATCTAAGTGGGAGTTCTTAAGTAATATGATTAAATGAACTTAAATTTATCATGAACTTAGTATCTTGCTTGTTTATGTTGATTGTAGATAGATGGCTCGTGCTGTTGTTCCGTTGAATTTTAATGCGTTCCTTGAGAAAGCAAAGTTGAAAGATGATGGTAGCAATTACACGGACTGGGTCCGTAACTTGAGGATTATCCTCATTGCTGCACAGAAGAATTACGTCCTGGAAGCACCGCTGGGTGCCAGGCCTGCTGCTGGAGCAACACCAGATGTTATGAACGTCTGGCAGAGCAAAGCTGATGACTACTCGATAGTTCAGTGTGCCATGCTTTACGGCTTAGAATCGGGACTTCAACGACGTTTTGAACGTCATGGAGCATATGAGATGTTCCAGGAGTTGAAGTTAATATTTCAAGCAAATGCCCGGATTGAGAGATATGAAGTCTCCAATAAGTTCTATAGCTGCAAGATGGAGGAGAACAGTTCTGTCAGTGAGCATATACTCAAAATGTCTGGGTATAACAATCACTTGATTCAGATGGGAGTTAATCTTCCAGATGATTGCGTCATTGACAGAATTCTCCAATCACTGCCACCAAGCTACAAGAGCTTCGTGATGAACTATAATATGCAAGGGATGAACAAGACTATTCCCGAGCTCTTCGCAATGCTGAAAGCTGCGGAGGTAGAAATCAAGAAGGAGCATCAAGTGTTGATGGTTAACAAAACCACTAGTTTCAAGAAAAAGGGCAAAGGGAAGAAGAAGGGGAACTTCAAGAAGAACGGCAAGCAAGTTGCTGCTCAGGAGAAGAAACCCAAATCTGGACCTAAGCCTGAAACTGAGTGCTTCTACTGCAAGCAGACTGGTCACTGGAAGCGGAACTGCCCCAAGTATTTGGCGGATAAGAAGGATGGCAAGGTGAACAAAGGTATATGTGATATACATGTTATTGATGTGTACCTTACTAATGCTCGTAGTAGCACCTGGGTATTTGATACTGGTTCTGTTGCTAATATTTGCAACTCGAAATAGGGACTACGGATTAAGCGAAGATTAGCTAAGGACGAGGTGACGATGCGCGTGGGAAACGGTTCCAAAGTCGATGTGATCGCGGTTGGCACGCTACCTCTACATCTACCTTCGGGATTAATATTAGACCTAAATAATTGTTATTTGGTGCCAGCGTTGAGCATGAACATTATATCTGGGTCTTGTTTAATGTGAGACGGTTATTCATTTAAATCGGAGAATAATGGTTGTTCTATTTATATGAGTAATATCTTTTATGGTCATGCACCCTTGAAGAGTGGTCTATTCTTGTTAAATCTCGATAGTAGTGATACACATATTCATAATGTAGAAGCCAAAAGATGCAGAGTTGATAATGATAGTGCAACTTATTTATGGCACTGCCGTTTAGGTCATATCGGTATAAAGCGCATGAAGAAACTCCATACTGATGGACTTTTGGAACCACTTGATTATGAATCACTTGGTACTTGCGAACCGTGCCTCATGGGCAAGATGACTAAAACACCGTTCTCCGGTACTATGGAGAGAGCAACAGATTTATTGGAAATCATACATACCGATGTATGTGGTCCGATGAATATTGAGGCTCGTGGCGGATATCGTTATTTCCTCACCTTCACAGATGATTTAAGCAGATATGGGTATATCTACTTGATGAAACACAAGTCTGAAACATTTGAAAAGTTCAAGGAATTTCAGAGTGAAGTTGAAAATCATCGTAACAAGAAAATAAAGTTTCCACGATCTGATCGTGGAGGAGAATATTTAAGTTAAGAGTTTGGTGTACATTTGAAAAATTGTGGAATAGTTCTGCAACTCACGCCACCCGGAACACCACAGCGTAATGGTGTGTCCGAACATCGTAATCGTACTTTACTAGATATGGTACGATCTATGATGTCTCTTACTGATTTACCGCTATCATTTTGGGGATACGCTTTAGAGACGGCCGCATTCACGTTAAATAGGGCACCATCAAAATCCGTTGAGACGACGCCTTATGAACTGTGGTTTGGCAAGAAACCAAATTTGTCGTTTCTTAAAGTTTGGGGTTGCGATGCTTATGTGAAAAAGCTTCAACCTGATAAGCTCGAACCCAAATCGGAAAAATGTGTCTTCATAGGATATCCAAAGGAAACTATTGGATACACCTTCTATCACAGATCCGAAGGCAAGACTTTTGTTGCTAAATTCGGAAACTTTCTCAAGAAGGAGTTTCTCTCGAAAGAAGTGAGTGGGAGGAAAGTAGAACTTGACGAGGTAACTGTACCCGCTCCCTTATTAGAAAGTAGTACATCACAGAAAACTGTTTTTGCGACACCTACACCAATAAGTGAGGAAGTTGATGATAATGATCATGAAACTTCAGAACAAGATACTACTGAACCTCGTAGATCAACCAGAGCAAGATCCGCGCCAGAGTGGTACGGTAATCCAGTTCTGGAAGTCATGCTACTAGATCATGATGAACCTACGAACTATGAAGAAGCGATGGTGAGCCCAGATTCCGCAAAGTGGCTTGAGGCCATGAAATCTGAGATGGGATCCATGTATGAGAACAAAGTATGGACTTTGGTTGACTTGCCTGATGATCGGCAAGCAATTGAGAATAAATGGATCTTCAAGAAAAAGACTGACGCTGACGGTAATGTTACTGTCTATAAAGCTCGACTTGTTGCAAAAGGTTTTCGACAAGTTCAAGGGGTTGACTATGATGAGACATTCTCACCCGTAGCGATGCTTAAGTCTGTCAGAATCATGTTAGCAATTGCCGCATTTTATGATTATGAAATTTGGCAGATGGATGTCAAAACTGCATTCCTGAATGGATTTCTGGAAGAAGAGTTGTATATGATGCAACCGGAAGGTTTTGTCGATCCAAAGGGAGCTAACAAAGTGTGCAAACTCCAGCGATCCATTTATGGACTGGTGCAAGCATCTCGGAGTTGGAATAAACGCTTTGATAGTGTGATCAAAGCATTTGGCTTTATACAGACTTTTGGAGAAGCCTGTATTTACAAGAAAGTGAGTGGGAGCTCTGTAGCATTTCTAATATTATATGTGGATGACATATTGCTGATTGGAAATGATGTAGAATTTCTGGATAGCATAAAGGGATACTTGAATAAGAGTTTTTCAATGAAAGACCTCGGTGAAGCTGCTTACATATTGGGCATTAAGATCTATAGAGATAGATCAAGACGCTTAATTGGACTTTCACAAAGCACATACCTTGACAAGATTTTGAAGAAGTTCAAAATGGATCAAGCAAAGAAAGGGTTCTTGCCTGTACTACAAGGTGTGAAGTTGAGTCAGACTCAATGCCCGACCACTGCAGAAGATAGAGAGAAAATGAAAGATGTTCCCTATGCTTCAGCCATAGGCTCTATCATGTATGCAATGCTGTGTACCAGACCTGATGTGTGCCTTGCTATAAGTTTAGCAGGGAGGTACCAAAGTAATCCAGGAGTGGATCACTGGACAGCAGTCAAGAACATCCTGAAATACCTGAAAAGGACTAAGGATATGTTTCTCGTATATGGAGGTGACAAAGAGCTCACCGTAAGAGGTTATGTTGATGCAAGCTTTGACACTGATCCGGACGATTCTAAATCGCAAACCGGATACGTGTTTACTTTAAACGGTGGAGCTGTCAGTTGGTGCAGTTCTAAACAAAGCGTCGTAGCGGGATCTACATGTGAAGCGGAATACATAGCTGCTTCGGAAGCAGCGAACGAAGGAGTCTGGATGAAGGAGTTCATATCCGATCTAGGTGTCATACCTAGTGCATCGGGTCCAATGAAAATCTTTTGTGACAATACTGGTGCAATTGCTTTGGCAAAGGAATCCAGATTTCACAAAAGGACCAAACACATCAAGAGACGCTTCAATTCCATCCGGGATCTAGTCCAGGTGGGAGACATAGAGATTTGCAAGATACATACGGATCTGAATGTTGCAGACCCATTGACTAAGCCTCTTCCACGAGCAAAACATGATCAGCACCAAGGCTCCATGGGTGTTAGAATCATTACTGTGTAATCTAGATTATTGACTCTAGTGCAAGTGGGAGACTGAAGGAAATATGCCCTAGAGGCAATAATAAAGTTATTATTTATTTCCTTATATCATGATAAATGTTTATTATTCATGCTAGAATTGTATTAACCGGAAACATAATACATGTGTGAATACATAGACAAACAGAGTGTCACTAGTATGCCTCTACTTGACTAGCTCGTTAATCAAAGATGGTTATGTTTCCTAACCATGAACAAAGAGTTGTTATTTGATTAACGAGGTCACATCATTAGTTGAATGATCTGATTGACATGACCCATTCCATTAGCTTAGCACCCGATCGTTTAGTATGTTGCTATTGCTTTCTTCATGACTTATACATGTTCCTATAACTATGAGATTATGCAACTCCCGTTTACCGGAGGAACACTTTGGGTACTACCAAACGTCACAACGTAACTGGGTGATTATAAAGGAGTATTACAGGTGGCTCCAAAGGTAGATGTTCGGTTGGCGTATTTCGAGATTAGGATTTGTCACTCCGATTGTCGGAGAGGTATCTCTGGGCCCTCTCGGTAATGCACATCACATAAGCCTTGCAAGCACTGCAACTAATATGTTAGTTGTTAGATGATGTATTACGGAACGAGTAAAGAGACTTGCCAGTAACGAGATTGAACTAGGTATTGGATACCGACGATCGAATCCCGGGCAAGTAACATACCGATGACAAAGGGAACAACGTATGTTGTTATGCGGTCTGACTGATAAAGATCTTCGTAGAATATGTAGGAGCCAATATGGGCATCTAGGTCCCGCTATTGGTTATTGACCAGAGACGTGTCTCGGTCATGTCTACATTGTTCTCGAACCGTAGGGTCCGCACGCTTAACGTTACGATGACAGTTATTATGAGTTTATGCATTTTGATGTACCGAAGTTAGTTCGGAGTCCCGGATTTGATCACGGACATGACGAGGAGTCTCGAAATGGTCGAGACATAAAGATTGATATATTGGAAGCCTATATTTGGACATCGGAATTGTTCCGGGTGAAATCGGCATTTTACCGGAGTACCGGGGGGGGGGGTTACCGGAACCCCCCGGGGGGTTATTGGGCCAACATGGGCCTTAAGGGAGAAGAGGAGAGGAGGCAAGAGGTGGCCGCGCGCCCCTCCCCTTCCTAGTCCGAATAGGACAAGGGAAGGGGGCCGGCGCCCCCCCTTTCCTTCCTCTCTTCCTCCTATTCTCCCCCTTCTCTCCTAGTCCAACTAGGAGTCCTACTCCCGGTGGGAGTAGGACTCCCCTTGGCGCGCCACACCTTGGCCGGCCGCCTCCTTCCCTTGCTCCTTTATATACGGGGGCAGGGGGCACCCCAAGACACACAAGTTGATCCTTGAGATCGTTCCTTAGCCGTGTGCGGTGCCCCCTGCCACCATATTCCACCTCGATCATATCGTTGCAGTGCTTAGGCGAAGCCCTGCGTCGGTAGAACATCAAGATCGTCACCACGCCGTCGTGCTGACGGAACTCCTCCCCGAAGCTTTGCTGGATCGGAGCCCGGGGATCGTTATCGAGCTGTACGTGTGCTAAGAACTCGGAGGTGCCGGAGTAACGGTGCTTGGATCGGTCGGATCGGGAAGAAGACGTACGACTACTTCCTCTACGTTGTGTCAACGCTTCCGTTGCGATCTACAAGGGTACGTAGATCAGACTCTCCCCCTCGTTGCTATGCATCACCATGATCTTGCGTGTGCGTAGGAAAATTTTGAAATTACTACGTTCCCCAACAGTGGCATCTGAGCCAGGTTTTATGGTTTGATGTTATTTGCACGAGTAGAACACAAGTGAGTTGTGGGCGATACAAGTCATACTGCCTACCAGCATGTCATACTTTGGTTCGGCGGTATTGTTGGACGAGACGACCCGGACCAACCTTACACGTACGCTTACGCGAGACCGGTTCCCTCGACGTGCTTTGCACATAGATGGCTTGCGGGCGACTGTCTCTCCACCTTTAGTTGAACCGAGTGTGGCTACGCCCGGTCCTTGAGAAGGTTAAAACGGAGTCTATTTGACAAACTATCATTGTGGTTTTGATGCGTAGGTGAGATGAGTTCTTGCTTAAGCCCGTAGCAGCCACGTAAAACTTGCAACAACAAAGTAGAGGACGTCTAACTTGTTTTTGCAGGGCATGTTGTGATGTGATATGGTCAAGGCATGATGCTGATTTTATTGTATGAGATGATCATGTTTTGTAACCAAGTTATCGGCAACTGGCAGGAGCCATATGGTTGTCGCTTTATTGTATGCAATGCAATCGCGATGTAATGCTTTACTTTATTGCTAAGCGGTAGTGATAGTCGTGGAAGCATAAGATTGGCGAGACGACAACGATGCTATGATGGAGATCAAGGTGTCGCGCCGGTGACGATGGTGATCATGACGGTGCTTCGTGTTGGGGAACGTAGTAATTTCAAAAAAAATCCTACGCACACGCAAGATCATGGTGATGCATAGCAACGAGAGGGGAGAGTGTTGTCTACGTACCAACGCAGACCGACTGCGGAAGCGATCACACAACGTAGAGGAAGTAGTCGTACGTCTTCTTCCCGATCCGACCGATCCAAGCACCGTTACTCCGGCACCTCCGAGTTCATAGCACACGTTCAGCTCGATGACGATCCTCAGGCTCCGATCCAGCAAAGCGTCGAGGAAGAGTTCCGTCAGCACGACGGCGTGGTGACGATCTTGATGTACTACCGACGCAGGGCTTCGCCTAAGCTCTACAACGATATGACCGAGGTGGAATTTGGTGGCAGGGGGCACCGCACACGGCTAAGGAACGATCAACAATGATCCTCCCCGAAGCTTTGCTGGATCGGAGCCCGGGGATCGTCATCGAGCTGTACGTGTGCTAAGAACTCGGAGGTGCCGGAGTAACGGTGCTTGGATCGGTCGGATCGGGAAGAAGACGTACGACTACTTCCTCTATGTTGTGTCAACGCTTCCGTTGCGATCTACAAGGGTACGTAGATCAGACTCTCCCCCTCGTTGCTATGCATCACCATGATCTTGTGTGTGCGTAGGAAAATTTTGAAATTACTACGTTCCCCAACACATCCGACCTTCTTCTGGTGTAATACACCTCTGACTGACTCCCGTCGCGCTTTCTTTATATAACTGTCCTTTTATGACTGTAAAGGCCTTGGATCGTCGGACGATCTGTCGAGCCTCTTCTTTGTCCTCTGGGAGCTCTTTCCTTAGGATGTATGCAATGTATGGTACTGTCCAGTCGGGAGTGATGACCAAGACTTCCATGATCAGGTCGACTACAGCTGGAATTTCAACTTTAGTCGAATCCATGGTGCTTTTTGGCTGTAGGGCCTCTTCACTGAAGGGATCCTCCTGAACTGATGGTATGTGAATGTGTTCCAAAAACACATTGCTGGGGATGGCTTCTCTTTTGGAACCTATATTTGCCAGATCATCAGCTGCTTGATTTTTCAGTCGGGGTATGTGATGAAGCTCTAACCCCTCAAATTTCTTCTCCAGCTTTCTCACTGCATTGCAATAACCGGTCATGGCTGGACTTCTGATGTCCCATTCCTTCATCACCTGATTAACCACCAAATCTGAGTCGCCATAGACCATGAGGCAACGGACGCCAAGTGAAATGGCCATGCGCAACCCATACAAAAGTGCTTCGTATTCTGCCACGTTGTTGGAGGAATCAAAGTGGATTTGAAGAACATAACTGAGTTTATCTCCTCTGGGAGAGACCAACACTACTCCAGCACCGGAACCATTCAGCATCTTAGAACCGTTGAAGAACATGGTCCAATGCTCCGAGTGAACCTGAGTCGGCAGCTGCTGTTCAATCCACTCGGTGACGAAATCTGCGATTGCCTGGGACTTAATAGCTTTCTTTGCCTCAAACTTGATATCTAGAGGAAGGAGTTCAATCGCCCATTTGGCCACTCGACCATTTGCATCCCAGTTATGCAGGATCTCTAACAATGGAGCGTCGCTGACGACTGTAATGGAATGATCAGAGAAGTAATGAGCAACTTTCTTTGTGGTCATATAAATCCCGTATACAAGCTTCTGATAATGAGGATATCTTTGCTTCGACGGGGTCAAAACTTCAGAAATATAATATACTGGGCACTGAACTTTGAAGGCTTTTCCTTCTTCTTCCCGCTCGACCGTAAGTACCGTACTGACGACTTGTCCCATGGCTGCAATGTAAAGCAGCAAAGGCTCCTTACTGATTGGGGCAGCAAGCACCGGCTGGGTGGTTAGTAGAGCTTTGAGCTCTGCAAACGCTGCATCAGCTTCAGGAGTCCACTCGAACTTGTCGGACTTCTTCATCAATCGGTAAAGGGGCAATGCCTTTTCACCAAGACGAGATATGAATCGACTTAAAGCGGCCAAGCAACTAGTAAGCTTATGGACGTCATGCACTCGCACAGGACTTCTCATTCAGAGTATAGTGCCGACTTTTTCTGGATTGGCGTCGATTCCCCATTCGGAAACGAGAAAACCGAGTAATTTCCGCCAGGAACTCCAAATGTGCACTTTGATGGATTAAGCTTGATATCATACCTCCTGAGGTTGGCAAAGGTTTCAGCAAGGTCAGCCAGTAGGTCGGAACCCTTCTGTGACTTGACCACAATATCATCCATATATGCCTCCACATTCTGACTGATTTGAGTGAGCAAACACTTCTGAATCATCCTCATGAATGTGGCCCCGGCATTCTTGAGGCCGAACGGCATGGTAACATAACAGAAGCACCCGAATGGAGTGATGAAAGCTGTTTTGATCTCGTCAGGTCCATACAGACGGATCTGATGGTACCCGGAATAGGCGTCTAAAAAGGACAATCGCTCACATCCCGCAGTCGACTCGACTATCTGATCGATGCGGGGGAGAGGAAAATGATCTTTTGGGCAGGCCCGATTGATATGTTTAAAGTCAATGCACATGCGAAGTGACTTGTCCTTCTTGGGGACCATAACAACGTTGGCGAGCCACTCGGAGTGGTAAATTTCTCGGATGAACTCCGCTGCTAAGAGCCGAGCCACCTCCTCGCCAATGGCCTTTCTCTTCTAGACGGCAGACCGCCGAAGATGTTCCTTGACAGGTTTTACTTTTGAGTCGACTCTCAGGCGATGCTCAGCCAGCTCCCTGGGAACACCTGGCATGTCAGAAGGCTTCCATGCAAAAATGTCCCAGTTCTCACGGAGGAACTGGATGAGCGCTTCTTCCTATTTGGAGTCGAGTGTTGTCGAGATATGAGTCGGAGCAGCGCCGGGATCGGTTGGGTGGATGTGAGTTGTCTTCGTATCGCGAGTCGACTGAAAAGCCGATTCTGTGGCGGGCTTCTTGGCTCGTAACAAATCACTCGGGTCTGCAGTCTTCTGGTATTCCTGCAACTCCACCACTGCCATCTGAGCATCAGCGATCTTCGAACCTTCCTGAAAACATTCTTCCGCTTTCTTCCGATTGCCCGTAATAGTGATCACACCTTTGGGGCCAGGCATCTTCAATTTGAGATACACATAACATGGTCGAGCCATGAAGCGTGCATAAGCCGGCCTGTCCAAAATAGCATGGTAGGCACTCTGGAAGTCTACAACTTCAAATGTCAACTTTTCTTTGCGGTAATTCTTGGAATCACCGAAAACCACATCAAGAGCAATCTGGCCGAGTGATTCAGCCTTCTTCCCAGGAATGACTCCATGGAAACTCATGTTGCTGGCACTGAGTCTGGACATCGGAATGCCCATCCCTTTCAACATCTCAGCATACAATATGTTCAAACCACTGCCACCATCCATCAAGACTTTGGTCAGTCGAGTGCCTTCAACCACTGGGTCGACCACCAGAGCTTGCCTCCCAGGGGTGGCAATATGCGTTGGATGATCGGACTGGTCGAACATGATGGCAGTCTGAGACCATTTCAAATAACTTGGTGTCGCCGGAGCAACCATATTCACCTCTTGGTTGATGACTTTCAGTCGACTTTTGCTCTCAACATCAGCAAAAATCATCAGGGTGGAATTGACTTGGGGGTATCCATCGTCGCTATCTTCCTTGTCCTCAACTTTGTCTGACTCCTTTTCTTTATCTTTGGGTTGCTTTCCCTGGAACTACTGGATCAAGAGTCGACACTGTCGAGTGGAATGTTTTGGGTAAATAAAATTACCCTCTTCATCTTTCTTGGTGTGGACGAGGCACGGAAAATCCAACACATCATTTCCGTCCTGGTCTTTAACTTTCTTGGGGTTCCAAGGTCCTTTGGGTTTCCCCTTAAACTTTCCTTGAGTCACAGCCAAGGGTTGCCCAGGAGCAGCTGGCTCGGCTTCCGCTTTTGTTTCCGATTGGAATTTCCTCCGGTTTCTTGGGCGACTGACTTCAGCTTGCCACTCCGGAGTCGATCCGCATCTTCTCCATTAGCGTACTTGGTGGCAATCTCCATCATTTAGTTCAGAGACATATCTCCGGTTCGACCGAATTTCAGATTCAGTTCTCTGTACTTGACGCCTTCTTTGAAGGCACAAACTGCTTGGTGGTCAGGCACATTCTCTACCGTGTGGTGCAACGTGATCCATCTCTGGATGTAATCCCTCAAGGTTTCATTCGGCTTCTGCACGCAGAACCGCAGTTTCGTCAACCCTGCCGGTCGTTTGCATGTTCCTTCGAATGTGGTGACAAACACTCGGGCGAGATCTGATGGGGATCGTAGGAGAAATTCAAAATTTTCTACGCATCACCAAGATCAATCTATGGAGTAATCTAGCAACGAGGGGAAGGAGAGTGCATCTACATACCCTTGTAGATCGCTAAGCGGAAGCGTTCAAGTGAACGGGGTTGATGGAGTCATACTCGCCGTGATCCAAATCACCGATGATCCTAGTGCCGAACGGACGGCACCTCCGCATTCAACACACATGCAGCCCGGTGACGTCTCCCATGCCTTGATCCAGCAAGCAGAGAGGGAGAGGTTGGGGAAGACTCCGTCCAGCAGTAGCACGATGGCATGGTGGTGGTGGAGGAGCGTGGTACTCCAGTAGGGCTTCGCCAAGCACCGCAAGAGACGAGGAGGGAGAGGGGTAGGGCTGCGCCAAGAAGGAGATGTTCTCGTGTGTATGGCAGCCCAAAAACCCCACTATATATAGGGGAAAGGGAGGGGCTGCGCCCCCACCTAGGTTTCCACCCCTAGGGGTGGCGCCCAGCCCTAGATCCCATCTAGGGGGCGGCCAAGGGGGGAGAGAGGGGGGCGCACCACTAGGTGGGCCTTAGGCCCATCTGAGCCTAGGGTTTCCCCCTTTTCCCTTCTCTCTTCGCCTTGGGCCCTGGTGGGGGGCGCACCAGCCCACCTGGGGCTGGTCCCCTCTCACACTTGGCCCACGCAGCCCTCTGGGGCAGGTAGCCCCTCCTGGTGGACCCCCGGGACCCTCCCGGTGGTCCCGGTACGTTACCGATAGCACCCGAAACTTTTCCGGTGACCAAAACAGGACTTCCCATATATAAATCTTTACCTCCGGACCATTCCGGAACTCCTCATGATGTCCGGGATCTCATTCGGGACTCCGAACAACATTCGGTAACAACGTATATCTATTCCCTATAACCCTAGCGTCATCGAACCTTAAGTGTGTAGACCCTACGGGTTCGGGAACCATGCAGACATGACCAAGACACCTCTCCGGCCAATAACCAACTGCGGGATCTAGATACCCATGTTGGCTCCCACATGTTCCATGATGATCTCATCGGATGAACCACGATGTCGAGGATTCAATCAATCCCGTATTCAATTCCCTTTGTCTAGCAGTATTGTACTTGCCCGAGATTCGATCGTCGGTATCCGGTACCTTGTTCAATCTCGTTACCGGCAAGTCTCTTTACTTGTTCCGTAACACATCATCCCATGATCAAGTCCTTGGTCACATTGCGCATATGATGATGTCCTACCGAGTGGGCCCAGAGATACCTCTCCGTCACACGGAGTGACAAATCCCAGTCTCGATTCGTGCCAACCCAACAGACACTTTCGGAGATACCCGTAGTGTACCTTTATAGCCACCCAGTTACGTTGTGACGTTTGGCACACCCAAAGCATTCCTACGGTATCCGGGAGTTGCACAATCTCATGGTCTAAGGAAATGATACTTAACATTAGAAAAGCTTTAGCATACGAACTACACGATATTTGTGCTAGGCTTAGGATTGGGTCTTGTCCATCACATGATTCTCCTAATGATGTGATCCCGTTATCAACAACATCCAATGTCCATGGTCAGGAAATCGTAACCATCAATTGATCAACGAGCTAGTCAACTAGAGGCTTACTAGGGACATGGTGTTGTCTATGTATCCACACATGTATATGGGTTTCCTATCAATACAATTATAGCATGGATAATAAACGATTATCATGAACAAGGAAATAACCAATTTATTATTGCCTCTAGGGCATATTTCCAACAGTCTCCCACTTGCACTAGAGTCAATAATCTAGTTCACATCGCCATGTGATTAACATTCACAGGTCACATCACCATGTGACCAACATCCAAAGAGTTTACTAGAGTTCAATAATCTAGTTCACATCACTATGTGATTAACACTCAATGAGTTCTGGGTTTGATCATGTTACTTGTGAGAGAGGTTGTAGTCTACGGGCCTGTCATATTCAGATCCGCATGTACTTTGCAAATCTCTACGCTATATTTGGAGCCATTTCAAATAACGGTTCTACTTGGAGCTATTCTAAATTGTTGCTCCATTATACGTATCCGGTATCTCTACTCAGAGCTATCCGGATAGGTGTTAAGCTTGCATCGACGTAACTCTTTACGTCGAACTCTTTATCACCTCCATAACCGAGAAACATATCCTTATTCCTCTAAGGATAATTTTGACCGCTATCTGGTGATCTACTCCTAGATCACCTTTGTACCCTCTTGCCAAACATGTGTCAAGGCACACATCAGGTGCGGTACTCAGCATGGCATACCGTATAGAGCCTATGACAAAAGCATAGGGGACGACTTTCGTCCTTCCTCTTTCTTCTGCCATGGTCGAGCTTTAAGTCTTAACTTCATACCTTACAACTCAGGCAAGAACTCCTTCTTTGGCTGATCCATCTTGAACACCTTCAAGATCATGTCAAGGTATGTGCTCATTTGAAAGTACCATTAAGCGTTTTTTATCTATCCTTATAGATCTCGATGCTCGATGTTCAAGTAGCTTAATCCAGGTTTTCCATTGAAAAACACCTTTCAAATAACCCTATATGCTTTCCAGAAATTCTACATCATTTCGGATCAACAATATGTCATCCATATATACTTATCAGAAATGTTGTAGTGCTCCCACTCACTTTATTGTAAATACAAGTTTCTAACAAACTTTGTATAAACCCATAAACTTTGATTACTCCATCAAAGTATATATTCCGACTCCAAGATGCTTGCTCTAGTCCATGGAAGGATCGCTGGAGCTAGCATACCTTTTAGCATCCTTAGGATCGACAAAACCTTTCTGATTGTATCACATACAACCTTTCCTTACGAAAACTGGTAAGGAAACTTGTTTTGACATCCATCTACTAGATTTCATAAATGCAGCTTATGCTAACATGATTTCGACGAACTTAAGCATCGCTACGGGTGAGAAAAAATCTCATCGTAGTCAACTGCTTGAACTTGTGAAAAACTCTTCGCCACAAGTCGAGCTTCATAGACGATGACATTACCGTCCACGTCCGTCTTCTTCTTAAAATCCACATGTACCTAACAGCCTTACGACCATCAAGTAGTTCTTCCAAAGTCTACACTTTGTTTTCATACATGGATCCTCTCTCGGATTTTATGGCCTCGAGCCAATTTTCGGAATCCAGGCCCACCATCGCTTCTCCATAGCTCGTAGGTTCATTGTTGTCTAGCAACATGACTTCCAAGACAGGATTACGTACCACTCTGAAGTAGTACGCATCCTTGTCATCCTACGAGGTTTGATAGTGACTTGATCCGAAGTTTCATGATCACTATCATAAGCTTCCACTTCAATTGGTGTAGGTGCCACAGGAACAACTCCCTGTGCCCTGCTACACGCTAGTTGAAGTGACGGTTCAATAACCTCATCAAGTCTCCACCATCCTCCCACTCAATTCTTTCGAGAGAAACTTTTCCTTGAGAAAGGACCCGATTCTAGAAACAATCCTTTATTGCTTTTGGATCTGAGACAGGAGGTATACCCAACTGTTTTTGGTGTCCTATGAAGATGTATTTATCCGCTTTGGGTTCGAGCTTATCAGCCTGAAACTTTTTCACATAAGCGTCGCAGCCCCAAACCTTTTAACAAATGACAGCTTAGGTTTCTCTAAACCATAGTTCATACGGTGTCATCTCATCGGAATTACGTGGTGCCCTATTTAAAGTGAATGTGGTTGTCTCTAATGCCTAACCCATAAACTATCGAGGTAATTTGATAAGAGACATCATGGTATGCATCATATCCAATAGGGTGCAGTTATGATGTTCGGACACACCATCACACTATGGTGTTCCAGGCTGTATTAGTTGTGAAACAATTTCCACAATGTCTTAATTCTGTGCCAAACTCGTAATTAAGATATTCATCTCTATGATCATATCATAGATATTTTTATCCTCTTGTCACGAGGATCTTTCAACTTCACCCTGAAATTACTTGAACCTTTCAATAATTCAGACTCGTGATTCATCAAGTAAATATACTCAACATCTACTCAAATCATCTGTGAAGTAAGAACATAACGATATCCACTACACGCCTCGGCACTCATTGGACTGCACACATCAAAATGTATTACTTCCAACAAGTTGCTTTCTAGTTTCATTTTACTAAAAACGAGGCTTTCAGTCATCTTGCCCATGTGGTATGATTTGCATGTCTCAAGTGATTCAAAATCAAGTGAGTCCAAACGGTCCATTTGCATGGAGTTTCTTCATGCATATACACCAATAGACATGGTTCGCATGTCTCAAACTTTTCAAAAACGAGTGAGCCCAAAGATCCATCAACATGGAGCTTCTTCATGCGTTTTATACCGATATGACTTACGTGGCAGTGCCACAAGTAGGTGGTACTATCATTACTATCTTATATCTTTTGGCATGAACATGTGTATCACTATGATCAAGATTCAATAAACCATTTATTTTAGGTGCAAGACCATTGAAGGTATTATTCAAATAAACAGAGTAACCATTATTCTCCTTAAATGAATAACTGTATTGCGATAGACATAATCCAATCATGTTTATGCTCAACACAAACACCAATCTCGATGGTAGAGGGAGCGTGCGATGCTTGATCACATCAAGCTTGGGAAAAAACTTCCAACACATATCACCAGCTCACCTTTAGCTAGTCTCCGTTTACTCCGCAGCCTTTTATTTCGAGTTACTAACACTTAGCAACCGAACCGGTATCTAATACCATGGTGCTACTAGGAGTACTAGTAAAGTACACATTAACACAATTTATATCCAATATACTTCTATCGACCTTGCCAGCCTTCTCATCTACCAAGTATCTAGGGTAATTCTGCTCCAGTTGATGTTCCCCTTATTACAGAAGCACTTAGTCTCGGGTTTGGGTTCAACCTTGGGTTTCTTCACTAGAGCAGCAGCTGAATTGCCGTTTCATGAAGTATCCCTTCTTGCCCTTGCCCTTCTTGAAACTAGTGGTTTCACCAACCATCAACAATTGATGCTCCTTCTTGATTTCTACTTTTGTGGTGTCAAACATCACGAATATCTCAAGGATCATCATATATGTCCCTGATATATTATAGTTCATCACGAAGCTCTAGCAGCTTGGTGGTAATGACTTCGGAGAAACATCACTATCTCATCTGGAAGATCAACTCCCACTCGATTCAAATGATTGTTGTACTCAGACAATCTGAGCACAAGCTCAGCAATTGAGCTTTTCTCCCTTAGTTTGCAGGCTAAGAAAATCGTCGGAGGTCTTATACCTCTTGAAGTGGGCACGAGCCTGAAATCCCAATTTCAGCCCTCGAAACATCTCATATGTTTCGCGACATTTCAAAACCGTCTTCGGTGCCTCAACTCTAAACCGTTTAACTGAACTATCACGTAGTTATCAAAATGTGTATGTCAGATGTTCGCAACATCCATAGACGACGTTCGAGGTTTAGCACACTGAGCGGTGCATTAAGGACATAAGCCTTCTATAAAGCAATGAGAACAATCCTCAGTTTACGGACCTAGTCTGCATAATTGCTACTATCAACTTTCAACTAAATTTTCTCTAGGAACATATCTAAACAGTAGAACTGAAGCACGAGCTACGACATAATTTGCGAAGACCTTTTGACTATGTTCAGGATAATTAAGTTCATCTTATGAACTCTCGCTCAGATAGACATCCCTCTAGTCATCTAAGTGATTACATGATCCGAGTCAACTAGGTCGTGTCCGATCATCACGTGAGACGGACTAGTCATCATCGGTGAACATCTTCATGTTGATCGTATCTACCATACGACTCATGCTCGACCTTTCGGTCTCTTGTGTTCCGAGGCCATGTATGTACATGCTAGGCTCGTCAAGTCAACCTAAGTGTTTCGCGTGTGTAAATCTGTCTTACACCCGTTGTATGTGAACGTTAGAATCTATCACACCCGATCATCACGTGGTGCTTCAAAACGATGAACTTTCGCAACGGTGCACAGTTAGGGGGAAGACTTTCTTGAAATTTTAATGAGGGATCATCTTATTTACTACCGTCGTTCTAAGCAAATAAGATGCAAAAACATGATAAACATCACATGCAATCAAAAAGTGACATGATATGGCCAATATCATTTTGCTCCTTTTGATCTCCATCTTTGGGGCTCCATGATCATCATCGTCACCGGCATGACACCATGATCTCCATCATCGTGTCTCCATGAAGTTGTCTCGCCAACTATTACTTCTACTACTACAGCTAACGGTTAGCAATAAAGTAAAGTAATTATATGACGTTTATGTTGACACGCAGGTCATAAATAAATTAAGACAACTCCTATGGCTCCTGCCGGTTGTCATACTCATCGACATGCAAGTCGTGATTCCTATTACAAGAACATGATCATCTCATACATCACATATATCATTCATCACATCCTTTGGCCATATCACATCACAAAACACTTGCTGCAAAAACAAGTTAGACGTCCTCTAATTGTTGTTGCAAGTTTTTTACGTGGCTGCTATAGGTTGCTAGCAAGAACGTTTCTTACCTACGCCAAAACCATAACGTGAATTGCCAATTTCTATTTACCCTTCATAAGGACCCTGTTCATCGAATCCGATCCGACTAAAGTGGGAGAGACAGACACCCGCCAGCCACCTTATGCAACTAGTGCATGTCAGTCGGTGGAACCGGTCTCATGTAAGCGTACGTGTAAGGTTGGTTCGGGCTGCTTCATCCCACAATGCCGTCGAATCAAGATAAGACTAGTAACGGCAAGTAAATTGACAAAATCGACGCCTACAACTACTTTGTGTTCTACTCGTGCATAGAAACTATGCATAAACCTAGCTCATGATGCCACTGTTGGGGATCGTAGCAGAAATTCAAAATTTTCTACGCATCACCAAGATCAATCTATGGAGTAATCTAGCAACAAGGGGAAGGAGAGTGCATCTACATACCCTAGATCGCTAAGCGGAAGTGTTCAAGTGAACGGGGTTGATGGAGTCGTACTCGCCGTGATCCAAATCACCGATGATCCTAGTGCCGAACGGACGGCACCTCCACATTCAACACACATGCAGCCCAGTGTCGTCTCCCATGCCTTGATCCAGCAAGGAGAGAGGGAGAGGTTGGGGAAGACTCCGTCCAGCAGCAGCACGACGGCGTGGTGGTGGTGGAGGAGCATGGTACTCCAGCAGGGCTTCGCCAAGCACCGCAAGAGACGAGGAGGGAGAGGGGTAGGGCTGCGCCAAGAAGGAGATGTTCTCGTGTGTATGGCAGCCCAAAAACCCCACTATATATAGGGGAAAGGGAGGGGCTGCACCCCCACCTAGGTTTCCACCCCTAGGGGTGGCGCCCAGCCCTAGATCCCATCTAGGGGCGGCCAAGGGGGGAGAGAGGGGGGGTGCACCACTAGGTGGGCCTTAGGCCCATCTGAGCCTAGGGTTTCCCCCTTTTCCCTTCTCTCTTCGCCTTGGGCCCTGGTGGGGGGGCGCACCAGCCCACCTGGGGCTGGTCCCCTCTCACACTTGGCCCATGCAGCCCTCTGGGACAGGTAGCCCCACCTGGTGGACCCCCGGGACCCTCCCGGTGGTCCCGGTACATTACCGATAGCACCCGAAACTTTTCCGGTGACCAAAACAGGACTTCCCATATATAAATCTTTACCTCTGGACCATTCCGGAACTCCTCGTGATGTCCGGGATCTCATACGGGACTCCGAACAACATTCGGTAACCACGTATATCTATTCCCTATAACCCTAGCGTCATCGAACCTTAAGTGTGTAGACCCTACGGGTTCGGGAACCATGCAGACATGACCGAGACAACTCTCCGGCCAATAACCAACAGCGGGATCTAGATACCCATGTTGGCTCCCACATGTTCCACAATGATCTCATCGGATGAACCACGATGTCGAGGATTCAATCAATCCCGTATTCAATTCCCTTTGTCTAGCGGTATTGTACTTGCCCGAGATTCGATCGTCGGTATCCGGTACCTTGTTCAATCTCGTTACCGGCAAGTCTCTTTACTCGTTCCGTAACACATCATCCCATGATCAACTCCTTGGTCACATTGCGCATATGATGATGTCCTACCGAGTGGGCCCAGAGATACCTCTCCTTCACATGGAGTGACAAATCCCAGTCTCAATTCGTGCCAACCCAACAAACACTTTCGGAGATACCCGTAGTGTACCTTTATAGCCACCCAGTTACGTTGTGACGTTTGGCACACCCAAAGCATTCCTACGGTATCCGGGAGTTGCACAATCTCATGGTCTAAGGAAATGATACTTGACATTAGAAAAGCTTTAGCATACGAACTACACGATCTTTGTGCTAGGCTTAGGATTGGGTCTTGTCCATCACATGATTCTCCTAATGATGTGATCCCGCTATCAACGACATCCAATGTCCATGGTCAGGAAACCGTAACCATCAATTGATCAACGAGCTAGTCAACTAGAGGCTTACTAGGGACATGGTGTTGTCTATGTATCCACACATGTATCTGAGTTTCCTATCAATACAATTATAGCATGGATAATAAACGATTATCATGAACAAGGAAATAACCAATTTATTATTGCCTCTAGGGCATATTTCCAACAAGATCTTCCCAAGTGTAAATGCTGCTGGGTGCTAACTGGTTCAGCCACGCTCTGGCCGAGCCCTCCAACATGAGAGGCAGGTGCTTCATGGCCACCTCGTCATTGCCGCCGCCAATCTAGACGGCCACTCGGTAGTCTTCAAGCCAAGTATCGGGCTTGGACTCGCCAGTGAACTTGCTGACTCCAGTCGCCAACCTGAAGTTGGGAGGAATCACAGCGGCCCTGATGGCTCTACTAAAGCACTCTGGCCCCGAAACATGTGCTCTGCTGCTGGTAGGAGCATCTCTGTCGTGTCCTTCCCGGTGAGCTCTTTTCCTGTCAACCAAACCTTGAACAAGAATGGATCTCGCATCGAAGCCTGGCTCCCTGGAGTTGACTGGAATCCTTCGCCCAACACTACGAGGGCGCCTATCATCCTGTTGTCGAGGCGCATACGACCCGCTCCTCGGGGGAGGGGTGGGCACTCGACGTCGATCATCACGATCGAATCGGTGATCATATTGCTCAGGGTTACCATGCTGATTACGCCGGTCCCCACGTCCTTCACGCCTCGGGGGCGATCTTGGGCTATGAGCCAACTGGACTGTGTCTGCGGCAATGGATCTACTGTGAATCCTGTTCCGCGACTGAGAAACAGTGGAATTCTGGTCTCCTGCTGCCCAGAGCAACGCTCTGATCTGCAGCAAGCCTCTGCCAGCCTCCGACTGGGAAGGCTGAATCGACTCTGCTATGCGGGCTGCAGCTGCTAAATTCTGAATCGGAGTTCGATATACTTGCGGGGGCGGGAAGAGCTGACGTCGACTGGATTCGGGAACCCGTTGTCGCGCACGCTCGTCGAGTGCTCGCTGGAGGTTCTCCAGTCGAGTGCGCTCGGCCAAGTTTGCCAGGCGCGCGTCCTCTAAGGCACGAGCCTCGGGGGTTTCTCCAATGATAGGAGTGTGCAATGCATCCATGTTCCGGTGGCAAAGTTCTTCTCTCTGCAGCGACGTGAGAGGCTCGGGAAGATATTCCTCATGAGGACGCGACGGGTCGCCTCCACCCGTGCCTCCGTCGGTGCTGGGAAAACCGGGAGGACTGGGAGGTCCATCGACCATCAGAACCTCCGCCGCCGGATCGCTGTTGTCGCACTCGGATGCGGTCTCTACGGAGCCGGTCGACAGGTCGAACAGGCCGTAGAGGGATTCGTCGGGCTCGATCGCCGCGACTTGAGGGGTGGCCGACTGGTGTGCCACCGTGTGTCTCACCCACCGCTGAAGTCTCGACCGACCAAAGCGCTTGCGCCGGCGGGAAACTGGGAAGGAGGACAACACAGGAGCCGGCCGGTAGGGGGTCGATGGTTGCCGTAGGGAGTGCATTGCCCCACGGACAGGGAGTGAGTCCATGTCGAGCGGAGCCTCCTGAAGCCATGCGGAGTCGTCGGCGATGAACGTGAGCGCGCCGAGACGGATCTCGCGGCCCTCTACCAAAACTCCGCCGAAAACCATGATGATTCGGGTCGGAAAAGATCGCAACTCTTCCAACAAAACGCTAAAACACCAGCCCCACGGTGGGCGCCAACTGTCATGGTTCTAAGTCTGACAGTGATGTAGGGGGGTAAGTATGGAGAGGCAAGATCTTAGCTATAGAGGAGTTGTAGGAACGCAAGATTTACGAGTTCAGGCCCTTCTCGGAGGAAGTAATAGCCCTACTTCTCGGAGCCCGGAGGCGGTCGACTGGATTATGCGTGTGTGAATTACAGGCGTGCGAACCCTTGTTTCAGAGGAGGGGGTGGCTTATATAGAGTGCGCCAAGACCCCAGTGAGGGAGTCCTGGATTAGGGGGTGTTCGGGTAGCCGGACTATACCTTCAGCCGGACTCCTGGACTATGAAGATACAAGATTGAAGACTTCGTCCCGTGTCCGGATGGGACTTTCCTTGGCGTGGAAGTCAAGCTTGGCGATGCGGATATTCAAGATCTCCTACCATTGTAACCGACTCTGTGTAACCCTAACCCTATCCGGTGTCTATATAAACCGGAGGGTTGTAGTCCGTAGGACATCAACTCCATATACAACAATCATACCATAGGCTAGCTTCTAGGGTTTAGCCTCCTTGATATCGTGGTAGATCTACTCTTGTACTACCCATATCATCAATATTAATCAAGCAGGAGTAGGGTATTACCTCCATCGAGAGGGCCCGAACCTGGGTAAAAACACCGTGTCCCTTGTCTCCTGTTACCATCCGGCCTTGACGCACAGTTCGGGACCCCCTACCCGAGATCCACCGGTTTTGACACCGACATTGGTGCTTTCATTGAGAGTTCCTCTGTGCCGCCGCAATCAGGAAGGATGCCTCCTCCCGTCTTTAAAGACAGCACCGTTGCTAAGGGAGCCTTGGCTGTCGGCCAAACTCTCCGGCTAGGTGGTTTCCTCATGACTGCCCGTTCGGCTGTTGCGCCGACGTTGACCTCTCGGGTCATCAAAAGCAACCTACACGTCAGCTCGGAGCTCGTCGAGCAGCTAGATCAAATGGAGCTCTCTTCCGTAAACGAGCTCTTGGATCGCATCGCCGCCCTGGGGGTCGCTACGGATTACGACCAGGTTGGGCTTAAACCCGATCTAAGAGAAATTAACTCTCCCCAAGTCACCCACCATGTTGCCGTGGTAGAGGCGCAATGCGGCGATCCTTCATCTATTTTAAGGACTAGCTACGTCCGAATTCCCGACCCCTCCAAACCAGATATCCACGGAGGGGAGGATGTAACTCAAGACCTGAGCTTAGGATCAGGCAACGGGCTAGATTCATTGGACAACATCCAAGAATCCGAACTTCAGAGTTCGGAAACTCTTCGGCCTCCGAATCTTGGATTGGGTGAGGTTTCAGATTCAACGACACCCGCCCACCCGAACATAAGTGATCTCTCCCAAATCAGGCAGAGGCCCGAGGAAACAGTACATCATTACTGGGCCAGATTCCTCCTGGTTATGAACAGGATAAAGGATTGCCGCGAGGGAGACGCAATCTCAATTTTCTGTAGTAATTGCACGGACGAGGGAATCCTTAACGCCGTAAGTTGTCGTGATATTACACGCTTCGCTGACTTGGCGTCCATAGTACAAAAATACTGTGCGATGGAAAGCGCCTGGAAAACCGAAATAAAATTTTGGGATAATCCGGCCTTGAATAGTAATCCTGTCCGAACTAAGAGGGTGCATCATCATAGGACACCCGGGATAAACACCAAAAAGCCAAAACCCTCTACAGGGCATGGAACCGTACTGGAAAAGTGGCTTGATGGACCCTGTAGAATTCACAGTACAGAGGACGCCACACCAACTCACAGCCTTAGAGCATGTTGGATACTCCGGCAGGTGGCCAAAATTGGCGAGGACCTCTTAATTCTGGAGGCCGGAGAAAGCCAGCCCGAGGACACCAGTACCGTTCTCACAGTCTTCGAGACTTTCGCATCAAACAATATGCGGAAAAGAACACTCCGCAGCCTCGCCGAAGTCTATCAAGTTGCAACAATAAATCCATGGAGCGACACTGCTATTACCTTCAATGCAAGTGATGAACCTAGATTCCGAACAGCCCGAGCACCAGCCGCATTGGTCCTCAGTCCCATAGTGGACGGCTTTCGCCTCACCAAGGTGCTCATGGATGGAGGCAGCGGACTGAACCTCATTTATGAGGAAACCCTTCAAAAAATGGAAATAGACTGGAACCGCATCGAGCGAAGCAGCACAACCTTTAGAGGAATAATCCCTAGTCGGGAAGCGCGCTGCATAGGAAAAATCACACTAGATGTGGTGTTCGGCACGCCGGATAATTACAGGTCCGAAGAAGTCACGTTTCAGGTGGCCCCGTTCAAAAGCGGATATCACGCTTTACTAGGGCGGGAAGCATTCACAATCTTCCAAGCAATACCCCATTATGGGTACATGAAGCTTAAGATGCCCGGGCCGAACGGAATTATCACTCTAGCTAGTGATCCGGACATGGCACTCCGCGCCGAAAACAAGACGGCCGCATTAGCCCTTGAGGCACTATCCGAAGCCTTAGCGGCCGAGGAACTGACTGCGCTGCGCTCCACGGTTAACAGGGATGATGTGATACTCGACAAGAGATCCAAATCCACATCCTTCAAGCCAGGTGACGAAATAGTCAAATTCCAGGTCCATCCAACGGACCCCAATAAAACAGCTTCCATCGGGGCACGACTGAACCCTGATGTAGACGCCGCACTGCGAGAGTTCCTACGAGAGAACTGGGACATTTTCGCCTGGCACCCTTCAGACATGCCAGGGATCCCACGCAGGCTGGCCGAACACAGCTTAAATATCCTAAAAGGATTCAAACCTGTCAAACAAGCCCTTCGGCGTTTTTCCGAAACCAAGAGACAGGCTATGGGAGAGGAGCTAGCCAAGCTATTGGAGGCCGGATTCATTAGAGACATAAAACATCCAGACTGGCTATCAAACCTGGTGATGGTACCAAAGAAGGACAAACCTGGCGCCTGTGTGTCGATTTTAAAGACCTTAACAAGGCTTGCCCAAAGGATCCCTTCCCCCTCCCCCATATAGATCAAATTATCGATGCCACCGCAGGACACGATTCGTTGTGTTTCCTCGACGCATACTCCGGTTACCATCAAATCAAGATGGCAGAATCAGACCAAGCCGCAACAGCATTCATCACACCATACGGCCCATTCTGCTTCAACACAATGCCCTTCGGGCTGAAAAACACCGGCGCAACATATCAGCGCATGATCTAGACATGTGTGGCAAACCAGATCGGCAAAATAGTGGAGGTGTATGTGGATGATGTGGTCGTCAAATCAAGACATGTCGAAGCTCTAGTAGACGACTTGAGGCTTACATTCGATAACCTCCGAAAATATGACATCAAGCTCAACCCGGAAAAATGCGTCTTCGGCGTTCTAGCCGGAAAGCTCTTGGGCTTCATTGTATCCGGTAGAGGAATTGAAGAAAATCCAGCCAAGATCCGAGCTTTGTCACAATTGGATATCCCAAAGGACCTCAAACAAATACAAAAATTAACCGGATGCGTGGCGGCTTTAAGCCGCTTCATCTCCCGCTTGGGAGAAAAGGCACTACCCCTCTATCGCCTCCTTCGGCGCACCGAACACTTCGAGTGGACGGATGCCGCCACGGCCGGACTTGATGAAATAAAAGCCATATTGGCAACAAACCCAGTCATGGCCGCGCCGAACACCAGCGAACCAATGTTATTGTACATTGCAGCAACACATCAAGTTGTCAGCGCAGTGCTCGTTGTCGAGCGAGAAACGGATGGACACAAATTCCCCCTTCAAAGGCCGGTCTACTACGTGTCCACTGTCCTCACTCCATGCAAATCACGGTACCCACATTATCAAAAGATTGCATACGCGGTATTCATGGCATCCCGGAAGCTACGACACTACTTTCAAGAGTGTTCCATAACAGTAGCCTCGGAAGTACCACTCAACGATATTATCAACAACCGTGATGCAACGGGCCGGATTGCAAAATGGGCCATCAAGCTTCTCCCGTTCGATATAACCTATAAGCCACGGCGAGCTATTAAATCGCAAGTTTTGGCCGACTTCGTCATAGAATGGATGGAGGCCGAGCTCCCTAAAGAGTACGGCACATATTCAAACTGGATTATGCATTTCGACGGCTCCAAAATGTTGGCCGGACTGGGGGCTGGCGTCGTCCTGACGTCCCCCATAGGAGACACAGTCCAATATGTGCTCCAGATCATGTACACGGATTCCAACAATGCAGCCGAATATGAGGCCCTCCTACATGGCCTGCGGATAGCAGTATCCATGGGTATCCAGCGCCTAGAGGTACGCCGGGATTCAAACCTCGCGATATCCCAAATAAATGGAGATTTCGATGCCAAGGACCCAAAAATGGCAGCTTACCGCAACGCCGTCCTAAAAATGCCAGCTCGGTTCGAAGGGCTGGAGTTTCACCATATAGCCCGAGAAAACAATCAAGCAGCGGACGTCCTAGCACGCATCGGAGCAAAACGCGATGCAGTCCCCCCCAACATCTTTTTGGAAAGATTGTTCAAGCCATCCATAGCATGGGAGGGGGGACCCGCAAATAATAGCCCGGACCCAGCCGCACCACTCGACGGCGAACAATCTGACATAATTGGAGGCTCTGCCAATGAAATTACACCTTCAGCCCACGTAATAATGGCGGTTATCGCCCCATGGACAGAACCATTCCTAGCCTACCTTACTAGGCAGGAACTCCCGGAGGACCAAAACGAGGCCCGCTGCATAGTGCGGCGATCTAAAGCCTATAGAGTCCATGAGGGAGAGCTTTATAAGAAAAGCACTACCGGAGTCCTTCAAAGGTGCATCTCCGAAGAGGAAGGGCGGAACCTTCTGGCTGAAATTCACGCCGGACTCGGTGGTCACCACGCCGCTGCTCGGTCCCTTGTTAGCAAGGCTTTCCGTACAGGCTTTTATTGGCCGACGGCCCGGGCAGACGCTCAGGACCTAGTCCAACGATGCGCTGGTTGCCAACTTTTTGCCAACCAAAGCCATATGCCACCCACCGCACTCCAAACTATACCCATCACCTGGCCTTTTGCGGTCTGGGGGCTTGACATGGTCGGACCCCTTAAAGGTGGGACCCATAGGAAAAAATACTTACTGGTCATGGTGGGTAAGTTCACCAAATGGATAGAAGCCAAGCCTGTTAAAACGGCCGAATCCGGACCTGTGATAGACTTCATATCCGGGGTTGTACACCATTATGGCGTCCCCCACAGCATCATAACCGATAACGGTACAAACTTTACCGCCGATGAGGTAAAACTCTGGTGCAAAAACATGGGCATCAAGCTCGATTATGCTTCCGTCTATCACCCACAAACCAACGGCCAGGTCGAACGTGCAAATGGTCTTATCATGAGCGGCATTAAACCCAGACTGGTGCGGTCCCTCAAGGAATCTAACACGCACTGGGTAGAGGAGCTCGACTCCGTGCTATGGGGGCTGCGGACCACGCCAAATCGCACCACCGGATACACACCATTTTTATGGTGTACGGCGCAGAGGCAGTTCTGCCTTGCGACATAATTCATGACTCATCTAGAGTGCGCATGTACGAAGAGAGAGAAGCCGAGCTCGATCGGCAGGACAACTTGGACGCCTTGGAGGAGGAGCGTGACGTGGCAAAAGCCCGTTCCGCATTTTATCAACAGCAGGCCCGAAGATATGAAAGCAGAGAAGTACGGGCCAAAAATTACAATGTTGGCGAACTAGTTCTACGCCTGCCGAATAAGAAAAAGGACAAACTCAAGCCCAAGTGGGAAGGTCCATTCATAATCGACCAAGTCCTGTCTGGTGGGGCGTACCGCCTGCGAGATGCGTCGAATAACCGACTCGAGCCGAACCCGTGGAACGCCACCCGTCTCCGAAGATTCTATGCCTAGCGCCGGACTCTGTGTTTGTCTCCTTCCTCTGTCCATTTTTTGCATTTTTCTGTCTTACATTTCTCTCCTTCCCCTTTTTTCTTTTATAGCCCTTAAAGGCTCATCTAGTGACGCGCCACTCGCGCTCATTAAACCTGGGGGCTTCTTTAACAGAAGCTTATTTATACGGGCTTCACGCCCAACACATGCGTCATGAAGGAAATATGCCCTAGAGGCAATAATAAAGTTATTATTTATTTCCTTACATCATGATAAATGTTTATTATTCATGCTAGAATTGTATTAACCGGAAACATAATACATGTGTGAATACATAGACCAACAGAGTGTCACTAGTATGCCTCTACTTGACTAGCTCGTTAATCAAAGATGGTTATGTTTCCTAACCATGAACAAAGAGTTTTTATTTGATTAACGAGGTCACATCATTAGTTGAATGATCTGATTGACATGACCCATTCCATTAGCTTAGCACCCGATCGTTTAGTATGTTGCTATTGCTTTCTTCATGACTTATACATGTTCCTATAACTATGAGATTATGCAACTCCCGTTTACCGGAGGAACACTTTGGGTACTACCAAACGTCACAACGTAACTGGGTGATTATAAAGGAGTACTACAGGTGTCTCCAATGGTAGATGTTGGGTTGGCGTATTTCGAGATTAGGGTTTGTCACTCCGATTGTCGGAGAGGTATCTCTGGGCCCTCTCGGTAATGCACATCACATAAGCCTTGCAAGCACTGCAACTAATATGTTAGTTGTGAGATGATGTATTACGGAACGAATAAAGAGACTTGCCAATAACGAGATTGAACTAGGTATTGGATACCGACGATCGAATCTCGGGCAAGTAACATACCGATGACAAAGGGAACAACGTATGTTGTTATGCGGTCTGACCGATAAAGATCTTCGTAGAATATGTAGGAGCCAATATGGGCATCCAGGTCCCGCTATTGGTTATTGACCGGAGACGTGTCTCGGTCATGTCTACATTGTTCTCGAACCGTAGGGTCCGCACGCTTAACGTTACGATGACAGTTATTATGAGTTTATGCATTTTGATGTACCGAAGGTTGTTCGGAGTCCCGGATGAGATCACGGACATGACGAGGAGTCTCGAAATGGTCGAGACGTAAAGATTGATATATTGGAAGCCTATGTTTGGACATAGGAAGTGTTCCGGGTGAAATCGGGATTTTACCGGAATACCGGGAGGGTTACCGGAACCCCCCGGGAGACTAATGGGCCTATTGGGCTTTAGTGGAAAAGAGAAAAGGGAAGCCCACAAGCTGGCCGGCGCCCCCCCCCCCCCATTCCCCAAGTCCTAGTAGGACTAGGATAGGGGGCCGGCCCCCCTTCTCTCTCCTTTTCCCCCCGGGAGTCATAATAGGATTAGGATTGGAGGGAGGAGTCCTACTCCCGGTGGGAGTAGGACTCCCCTGCGCCTCCTCTCCCTGGCCGGCCGGCTCCCCCTCCTCCAACCTTTATATACGGGGGCAGGGGGCACCCCAAGACACACAAGTTGATCCTCGAGATCGTTCCTTAGCCGTGTGCGGTGCCCCCTGCCACCAAATTCCACCTCGATCGTACCGTTACAGTGCTTAGGCGAAGCCCTGCGTCGGTAGTACATCAAGATCGTCATCACGCCGTCGTGCTGACGGAACTCTTCCTCGACGCTTTGCTAGATCGGAGCCCAAGGAACGTCATCGAGCTGAACGTGTGCTAAGAACTCGGAGGTGCCGGAGTAACGGTGCTTGGATCGGTCGGATCGGGAAGAAGACGTACGACTACTTCCTCTACGTTGTGTGATCACTTCCGCAGTCGGTCTGCGTTGGTACGTAGACAACACTCTCCCCTCTCGTTGCTATGCATCACCATGATCTTGCGTGTGCGTAGGAAAATTTTTGAAATTACTGCATTCCCCAACAGTGGCATCCGAGCCTAGGTTTTATGGTTTGATGTTATTTGCACGAGTAGAACACAAGTGAGTTGTGGGCGATACAAGTCATACTGCCTACCAGCATGTCATACTTTGGTTCGGCGGTATTGTTGGGTGAGACGATCCGGACCAACCTTACGCGTACTCTTACGCGAGACCGGTTCCCTCGACGTGCTTTGCACACAGATGGCTTGCGGAAGACTGTCTCTCCAACTTTAGTTGAACCAAGTGTGACTACGCCCGGTCCTTGAGAAGGTTAAAACGGAGTCTATTTGACGAACTATCGTTGTGGTTTTGATGCGTAGGTGAGATGAGTTCTTACTTAAGCCCGTAGCAGCCACGTAAAACTTGCAACAACAAAGTAGAGGACGTCTAACTTGTTTTTGCAGGGTATGTTGTGATGTGATATGGTCAAGGCATGATGCTGATTTTATTGTATGAGATGATCATGTTTTGTAACCGAGTTATCGGCAACTGGCAGGAGCCATATGGTTGTCGCTTTATTGTATGCAATGCAATCGCGATGTAATGCTTTACTTTATTACTAAACGGTAGTGATAGTCGTGGAAGCATAAGATTAGCGAGACGACAACGATGCTACGATGGAGATCAAGGTGTCGCGCCGGTGACGACGGTGATCATGACGGTGCTTCGGAGATGGAGATCACAAGCACAAGATGATGATGGCCATATCATATCACTTATATTGATTGCATGTGATGTTTATCCTTTTATGCATCTTATCTTGCTTTGATTGACGGTAGCATTATAAGATGATCTCTCACTAAAATTATCAAGAAGTGTTCTCCCTGAGTATGCACCGTTGCCAAAGTTCGTCGTGCCCAGACACCACGTGATGATCGGGTGTGATAAGCTCTACGTCCAAATACAACGGGTGCAAAACAGTTGCACACGCAGAATACTCAGGTTATACTTGACGAGCCAAGCATATACAGATATGGCCTCGGAACACGGAGACTGAAAGGTCGAGCGTGAATCATATAGTAGATATGATCAACATAACGATGTTCACCATTGAAAACTACTCCATCTCACGTGATGATCGGTTATGGTTTAGTTGATTTGGATCACGTAATCACTTAGAAGATTAGAGGGATGTCTATCTAAGTGGGAGTTCCTAAGTAATTTGATTAACTGGACTTAAACTTATCATGAACTTAGTACCTGATAGTATCTTGCTTGTTTATGTTGATTGTAGATAGATGGCTCGTGCTATTGTTCCGTTGAATTTTAATGCGTTCCTTGAGAAAGCAAAGTTGAAAGATGATGGTAGCAATTACACGGACTGGGTCCGTAACCTGAGGATTATCCTCATTGCTGCACAGAAGAATTACGTCCTGGAAGCACCGCTGGGTGACAGGCCTGCTGCTGGAGCAACGCCAGATGTTATGAACGTCTGGCAGAGCAAAGCTGATGACTACTCGATAGTTCAGTGTGCCATGCTTTACGGCTTAGAATCGGGACTTCAACGACGTTTTGAACGTCATGGAGCATATGAGATGTTCCAGGAGTTGAAGTTAATATTTCAAGCAAATGCCCGAATTGAGAGATATGAAGTCTCCGATAAGTTCTATAGCTGTAAGATGGAGGAGAACAGTTCTGTCAGTGAGCATATACTCAAGATGTCTGGGTATAATAATCACTTGATTCAGATGGGAGTTAATCTTCCAGATGACTGCGTCATTGACAGAATTCTCCAATCACTGCCACCAAGCTACAAGAGCTTCGTGATGAACTATAATATGCAAGGGATGAACAAGACTATTCCCGAGCTCTTCGCAATGCTGAAAGCTGCGGAGGTAGAAATCAAGAAGGAGCATCAAGTGTTGATGGTTATCAAAACCACTAGTTTCAAGAAAAGGGGCAAAGGGAAGAAGAAGGGAAACTTCAAGAAGAATAGCAAGCAAGTTGCTGCTCAGGAGAAGAAACCCAAGTCTGGACCTAAGCCTGAAACTGAGTGCTTCTACTGCAAAGCAGACTGGTCACTGGAAGCGGAACTGCCCCAAGTATTTGGCGGATAAGAAGGATGGCAAAGTGAGCAAAGGTATATGTGATATACATGTTATTGATGTGTACCTTACTAGAGCTCGCAGTAGCACCTGGGTATTTGATACTGGTTCTGTTGCTAATATTTGCAACTCGAAACAGGGACTACAGAATAAGCGGACGCTAGCAAAGGACGAGGTGACGATGCGCGTGGGAAACGGTTCCAAAGTCGATGTGATCGCAGTCGGCACGCTACCTCTACGTCTACCTTCGGGATTAATATTAGACCTAAATAATTGTTATTTGGTGCCAGCGTTGAGCATGAACATTATATCTGGATCTTGTTTAATGCGAGACGGTTATTCATTTAAATCAGAGAATAATGGTTGTTCTATTTATATGAATAATATCTTTTATGGTCATGCACCCTCGAAGAGTGGTCTATTCTTGTTGAATCTCGAAGATAGTGATACACATATTCATAATGTAGAAGCCAAAAGATGCAAAGTTAATAATGATAGTGCTACTTACTTGTGGCACTGCCGTTTGGGTCATATCGGTGTAAAGCGCATGAAGAAACTCCATACTGATGGGCTTTTGGAACCACTTGGTTATGAATCACTTGGTACTTGCGAACCATGCCTCATAGGCAAGATGACTAAAACACCGTTCTCCGGTACTATGGAGAGAGCAACAGATTTATTGGAAATCATACATACCGATGTATGTGGTCCGATGAATATTGAGGCTCGTGGCGGATATCGTTATTTTCTCACCTTCACAGATGATTTAAGCAGATATGGGTATATCTACTTAATGAAACATAAGTCTGAAAAATTTGAAAAGTTCAAAGAATTTCAGAGTGAAGTTGAAAATCATCGTAACAAGAAAATAAAGTTTCTACGATCTGATCGTGGAGGAGAATATTTGAGTTACGAGTTTGGTGTACATTTGAAAAATTGTGGAATAGTTTCGCAACTCACGCCACCCGGAACACCACAACGTAATGGTGTGTCCGAACGTCGTAATCGTACTTTACTAGATATGGTGCGATCTATGATGTCTCTTACTGATTTACCGCTATCGTTTTGGGGTTATGCTTTAGAGACGGCCGCATTCACGTTAAACAGGGCACCATCAAAATCCGTTGAGACGACACCTTATGAACTATGGTTTGGCAAGAAACCAAAGTGGTCGTTTCTTAAAGTTTGGGGCTGCGATGCTTATGTGAAAAAGCTTCAACCTGATAAGCTCGAACCCAAATCGGAGAAGTGTGTCTTCATAGGATATCCAAAGGAAACTATTGGATACACCTTCTATCACAGATCCGAAGGCAAGACTTTTGTTGCTAAATTTGGAAACTTTCTAGAGAAGGAGTTTCTCTCGAAAGAAGTGAGTGGGAGGAAAGTAGAACTTGACGAGGTAACTGTACCTGCTCCCTTATTGGAAAATAGTGCATCACAGAAAACTGTTTCTGCGACACCTATACCAATCAGTGAGGAAGCTAATGATGATGATCATGAAGCTTTAGAACAAGATACTACTGAACCACGTGGATCAACCAGAGTAAGATCCGCACCAGAGTGGTACGGTAATCCAGTTCTGGAAGTCATGATGCTAGATCATGATGAACCTACGAACTATGAAGAAGCGATGGTGAGCCCAGATTCCGGAAAGTGGCTTGAGGCCATGAAATCTGAGATGGGATCCATGTATGAAAACAAAGTATGGACTTTGGTTGACTTGCCCGATGATCGACAAGCAATTGAGAATAAATGGATCTTCAAGAAAAAGACTGACGCTGACGGTAATATTACTGTCTATAAAGCTCGACTTGTCGCAAAAGGTTTTCGACAAGTTCAAGGAGTTGACTACGATGAGACCTTCTCACCCGTAGCGATGCTTAAGTCCGTTAGAATTATGTTAGCGATTGCCGCATTTTATGATTATGAAATATGGCAGATGGATGTCAAAACTGCATTCCTGAATGGATTTCTGGAAGAAGAATTGTATATGATACAACCAGAAGGTTTTGTCGATCCAAAGGGAGCTAACAAAGTATGCAAACTCCAGCGATCCATTTATGGACTGGTGCAAGCATCTCGGAGTTGGAATAAACGCTTTGATAGTGTGATCAAAGCATTTGGATTTATACAGACTTTTGGAGAAGCTTGTATTTACAAGAAAGTGAGTGGGAGCTCTGTAGCATTTCTAATATTATATGTGGATGACATATTGCTGATTGGAAATGATATAGAATTTCTGGATAGCATAAAGGGATACTTGAATAAAAGTTTTTCGATGAAAGACCTCGGGGAAGCTGCTTACATATTAGGCATAAAGATCTATAGAGATAGATCAAGACGCTTAATTGGACTTTCGCAAAGCACATACCTTGACAAGATTTTGAAGAAGTTCAAAATGGATCAAGCAAAGAAAGGGTTCTTGCCTGTGTTACAAGGTATGAAATTGAGTAAGACTCAATGCCCGACCACTGCAGAAGATAGAGAGAAAATGAAAGATGTTCCCTATGCTTCAGCCATAGGCTCTATCATGTATGCAATGCTGTGTACCAGACCTGATGTGTGCCTTGCTATAAGTTTAGCAGGGAGGTACCAAAGTAATCCAGGAATGGATCACTGGACAGCGGTCAAGAACATCCTGAAATACCTGAAAAGGACTAAGGATATGTTTCTCGTATATGGAGGTGACAAAGAGCTCACCGTAAGAGGTTACGTTGATGCAAGCTTTGACACTGATCCGGACGATTCTAAATCGCAAACCGGATACGTGTTTACTTTAAACGGTGGAGCTGTCAGTTGGTGCAGTTCTAAACAAAGCGTCGTAGCGGGATCTACATGTGAAGCGGAGTACATAGCTGCTTCGGAAGCAGCAAACGAAGGAGTCTGGATGAAGGAGTTCATATCCGATCTAGGTGTCATACCTAGTGCATCGGGTCCAATGAAAATCTTCTGTGACAATACTGGTGCAATTGCCTTGGCAAAGGAATCCAGATTTCACAAGAGGACCAAACACATCAAGAGATGCTTCAACTCCATCCGGGATTTAGTCCAGGTGGGAGACATACAGATTTGCAAGATACATACGGATCTGAACGTTGCAGACCCGTTGACTAAGCCTCTTCCACGAGCAAAACATGATCAGCACCAAGGCTCCATGGGTGTTAGAATCATTACAGTGTAATCTAGATTATTGACTCTAGTGCAAGTGGGAGACTGAAGGAAATATGCCCTAGAGGCAATAATAAAGTTATTATTTATTTCCTTACATCATGATAAATGTTTATTATTCATGCTAGAATTGTATTAACCGGAAACATAATACATGTGTGAATACATAGACCAACAGAGTGTCACTAGTATGCCTCTACTTGACTAGCTCGTTAATCAAAGATGGTTATGTTTCCTAACCATGAACAAAGAGTTGTTATTTGATTAACGAGGTCACATCATTAGTTGAATGATCTGATTGACATGACCCATTCCATTAGCTTAGCACCCGATCGTTTAGTATGTTGCTATTGCTTTCTTCATGACTTATACATGTTCCTATAACTATGAGATTATGCAACTCCCGTTTACCGGAGGAACACTTTGGGTACTACCAAACGTCACAACGTAACTGGGTGATTATAAAGGAGTACTACAGGTGTCTCCAATGGTAGATGTTGGGTTGGCGTATTTCGAGATTAGGGTTTGTCACTCCGATTGTCGGAGAGGTATCTCTGGGCCCTCTCGGTAATGCACATCACATAAGCCTTGCAAGCACTGCAACTAATATGTTAGTTGTGAGATGATGTATTACGGAATGAATAAAGAGGCTTGCCAATAACGAGATTGAACTAGGTATTGGATACCGACGATCGAATCTCGGGCAAGTAACATACCGATGACAAAGGGAACAACGTATGTTGTTATGCGGTCTGACCGATAAAGATCTTCGTAGAATATGTAGGAGCCAATATGGGCATCCAGGTCCCGCTATTGGTTATTGACCGGAGACGTGTCTCGGTCATGTCTACATTGTTCTCGAACCGTAGGGTCCGCACGCTTAACGTTACGATGACAGTTATTATGAGTTTATGCATTTTGATGTACCGAAGGTTGTTCGGAGTCCCGGATGAGATCACGGACATGACGAGGAGTCTCGAAATGGTCGAGACGTAAAGATTGATATATTGGAAGCCTATGTTTGGACATAGGAAGTGTTCCGGGTGAAATCAGGATTTTACCGGAATACCGGGAGGGTTACCGGAACCCCCCGGGAGACTAATGGGCCTATTGGGCTTTAGTGGAAAAGAGAAAAGGGAAGCCCACAAGCTGGCCGGCGCCCCCCCCCCCTTTCCCCAAGTCCTAGTAGGACTAGGATAGGGGGTCGGCCCCCCTTCTCTCTCCTTTTCCCCCCGGGAGTCCTAATAGGATTAGGATTGGAGGGAGGAGTCCTACTCCCGGTGGGAGTAGGACTCCCCTGCGCCTCCTCTCCCTGGCCGGTCGGCTCCCCCTCCTCCAACCTTTATATACGGGGGCAGGGGGCACCCCAAGACACACAAGTTGATCCTTGAGATCGTTCCTTAGCCGTGTGCGGTGCCCCCTGCCACCAAATTCCACCTCGATCGTACCGTTACAGTGCTTAGGCGAAGCCCTGCGTCGGTAGTACATCAAGATCGTCATCACGCCGTCGTGCTGACGGAACTCTTCCTCGACGCTTTGCTGGATCGGAGCCCGAGGAACATCATCGAGCTGAACGTGTGCTAAGAACTCGGAGGTGCCGGAGTAACGGTGCTTGGATCGGT
Organism: Triticum monococcum; assembly: GCA_034509565.1. NCBI lineage: Eukaryota > Viridiplantae > Streptophyta > Magnoliopsida > Poales > Poaceae > Triticum > Triticum monococcum. The sequence continues at coordinate 38,044,374 of CM067842.1, forward strand.
CGGATCGGGAAGAAGACGTACGACTACTTCCTCTACGTTGTGTGATCGCTTCCGCAGTCGGTCTGCGTTGGTACGTAGACAACACTCTCCCCTCTCGTTGCTATGCATCACCATGATCTTGCGTGTGCGTAGGAAATTTTTTAAAATTACTGCGTTCCCCAACACGTCAAACTTCCGCATGTACCTTTTTCTTCACCATTATATGCATCGATATGACTTAAGTTTTGGCCAAGCTGGGTTGCCTGGCTCCTGTGCTTACCCCTACGTTCCCGATTGTTCAGCTAGGAGGTAAAGGGAGCACCTTTGCGATTGTTACTGCCGGGTCAGCCGGATGTGTACCTCAGACTGGGTGAAGCCGAAAGCTAGCGTTCTTAAGGGAATATTCGGTCGGTGAAATAAAAGATGATCTTTTTACTCATTTTATGCGCCCCCAGATGCTTTTTCTGCGTCTTTTCACGCAGTCCGGACATGCACTTTAGGGCATGCCTCCCAGCGAAAGGAACCCCTAACGGAACTATTCTCTCTGGAAAATGTTTCTTACTAACCATGTAATATAACATAACTAGTTGGGCACTTGTCTAATAAAGCACTAATGACCCCTACGCCTGGTCTCCATGCATACCCCAGTTCTTATATAACCGCTATGGTATTCGGACACACTCCGGACCGTCAGGTCCCGAGGTTGAAGCGAAAAGGTCGGCAACGACAAACGATCTACAATCCGGCTAGAAGGCATTACACATGTCAATTCAAAATTACATAGTCATTCTGACTGATTGTATTCCTCTTCTATACCATCTAACAGGCTGTCTAATTTACAGTCCTGCTGGGAATACTTCGCGGCCAACTCTACTTGGCTGTATACTAAGCTTACAGGGATCTCCTTCCCGTCAGGCCCCACTGGTCCGACCTCGGCCATGTGGTTTGGGTCAGACTTCGTAAAACGGGTCTTCACCATGGCCCAGGCCTCCCTAGCGCCTTGTCGGCAGGCCGATATCTTCCACAACCGGAAGCGCTGCCGAGCTCCCTTCAGTTTCTCCGCAAGCTCTCCAAGGCCCTCGGGCATGGAGTGGGCAGGCCATAAGGATTGGGCAACGCCTCGCATCGCCTGCCGAATTCGCTCGTGCAGTTGCAGGAGTTCGGGAAGAAGGTCACCCGTAGAACCGGGCATCTCCTCTGCAGGACGACCTGTGAGCATACCTACAGACATTACTCTGTTAGTCGACTTCCTCGCCGAACTCTTTTTTCAAAGTTCGTTCAAGCACTTACTAAATATGCCGCGTCGAAGCCGCTGATTCTCCTTCGTGGAGTCCGCAGCTGGCTACAAACATCTTTAAGTTCGACGTCCAGCTTGGTGTTGGCATCCTGAAGATCATTCTTCTCTCGCCTCACCTTTGTCAACGTACTCTCACCGGCCTTTAGCCGGCGTAAGAGTTGTTGCTTTTCCGGATCGAGTCCGGCGCCATCTGCAATATGATTTGTCATATTTGCACCCACACCGCACAATACTAATCTTTCGAAGTGTATCTTACCTGAGGGGGTCTCTTTGGGCTCCCCTGCTGCGGCTAGTGCGGCCTCTAGTTGGGCCTTGCACTTTTCTAGCTCCTGGGATAGTACGGTATTCTTCTCTGTAAGAACCTGCATATTAAATGATCCTTAAATCAGTTGCTCTAATTGTTTCAAGTCTCGGGGGCTACTGGTATATATATATTTGACCAAAATTTTCTTACTCGTATGTCTTTTACATACTGCTCCGTGGCTCTGGCTAAACCATTTTGAGCGGCACGGAGGTACGCATCTCCTGAATTAAAGGCATCTAAAGCCTCTTGGGAGAAACAAGAGTCGCGTAGAACTATCCGGCGACGCCTGTGGTTCATGGCACTCTCCACTTCAGAATTTGTGGCAGACAGTCTGTCCGCATCCTCTGTCGGAGGAGCGTCCGGTGCGCGCCTTGTGCTCACCTCCGCTTCCTGGCCAGACGTTGGAGCCTGGCTGGTGGAGGCGCGATTGGCAACCTCTCCGGATGTAGTCCGGCAAGGTCTCTTCGCTCTGAAGATAGCACGAACGTTAATATGCCCTGACAGAATAACGCCAGGGAAACAGAGGGTGCGCTATACCTTTGCGCCGGCATCTCAGTCCTGACTATATTCCTTTTTGCCCCACGGGGCCCTGCGGCCCCTCGTTGGCTAGCCGCCGCAGGTTCGGCCTCCCGCCTCGGAAATCTCCCCTGCAAAACACGGTTGTCTTCAGAAACACCAGAATACATGAGAATAGAATCTCTCTCAAGGGAATGAGACTCCGGTTTCTGTCACCTGGGAGGCCGGGATTAACCCTGGGTAATCAGCCGTGATGGCTACCAAGGTATTGTCCTTGCTTAGCTGATGGAACACCCCGTCGATAAACTCCACCGACATGTCCGGATCCTCTGCGGAGTCCGGATCGAGGGACCGTTCTGGGTCCTCGGGCTGTGGAGGGCGGCTGTTTATATCCTTTACCTCCTGTCGCAGTTCCTGCATTGAAGTCGTCAGACTACATATCTAACAGTGGGAGTATAAAACAAACGGGCAAGCGCAATTGTTCACTTACCCAACTTGGAGGATCTTACATAGTAAATCCGGCCCGCGGGTTGACGCGGAGGAATTCCTCCTTTTCTCCCTTGTACAAAGAGGATAAGATCTTTACTAGGGCGGCGGCTGAGGCCGGCCCCTTACGACCGTAACAGGTGGCGTCATCCTCCCCGTTGAAATCCCACATGGGGTGGCCTCTATATTGAAGCGGCTGCACCCCCCGCATAATGCATGCGGCCATGACTCCAATCATGGTTAGTCCGGAATGAGCCAACGGTCTTATCCGGCCCATCAGGTAAAGGACGTCTCTGTCGCTTTCTCTCCGAGAGCTCCGCGGACGCCAGCTCAAGCGTTTCTTCAATGGAGCACTGTTGAACTCAGGGAGACCGACCCGGATAGGGTCCGGTAGCGGGACGTCATCTATGTAAAACCATTCCGAATGCCAGTCCTCGGACGCCTTCTTTGGGGTTCTGGATAGGTATCCGGTCCCGGCGATGCACCATACTTCGGCTCCGCCCACTTGGTATATAGACCCCTTTTGAGAATGGGGCACCAGACAGAATAACCTCTTCCACAGCGCGAAATGAGCCTCAACGCCTAAAAATAGCTCGCAAAGGGCGACGAAACCCGCAATATGTAATACTGAGGCGGGCGTGAGATTGTGCAGCTGGAGGCCGTAGAACTCCAGAAGCCCGCGGAAAAATGGATGAATTGGAAATCACAGTCCCCTTATTAGATAGGGGACGAGGCACACCCGCTCTCCTTTAGAAGGATTGGGGTTGCTCTCCGCTTGTTTTCCGCCATTATAGGTGGCGAGACCGGCTCGGGCCGGGACCATGTATGCCTGAGGGAGAATCCCTTGGCCTGAAGCGACACTAACTTGCTATGCGGGATGGTGCAACTCTCCCAGTCCCCGGGTTTGGGACCGGAGGGGCGAGGGGAAGAGCTGCGACGGCTGGTCATGTTGGAATGGACCTCTGCTGGAAGCGCTCTGATGATAACTCGCGGAGAGGAGAAGATGTGGTTTGGACCTAAATCCCCATCCCGTTAAATAGGCGGCTCGTTTATACGGCTAGGGGTGTGGATGTAAAAATGCCCCGGCTTTTCGCATTCGTTTGACACGTGGAAGACGGCCATTATTGGGCGTGGAAGCCGAGGAGCACTACATTACAAAAATCGGACATTATTCCTACAGGTACACATGATTTAGGAGAAGAACCCGCCTTACAATGCCGAACAATCTGCGCGTCGGACTCGTCGTCATTGAAGCCTGGTTCGGGGGCTACTGAGGGAGTCCTGGATTAGGGGGTGTTCGGGTAGCCGGACTATACCTTCAGCCGGACTCCTGGACTATGAAGATACAAGATTGAAGACTTCGTCCCGTGTCCGGATGGGACTTTCCTTGGCGTGGAAGGCAAGCTTGGCGATGCGGATATTCAAGATCTCCTACCATTGTAACCGACTCTGTGTAACCCTAACCCTATCCGGTGTCTATATAAACCGGAGGGTTGTAGTCCGTATGACATCAACTCCATATACAACAATCATACCATAGGCTAGCTTCTAGGGTTTAGCCTCCTTGATATCGTGGTAGATCTACTCTTATACTACCCATATCATCAATATTAATCAAGCAGGAGTAGGGTATTACCTCCATCTAGAGGGCCCGAACCTGGGTAAAAACACCGTGTCCCTTGTCTCCTGTTACCATCCGGCCTTGACGCACAGTTCGGGACTCCCTACCCGAGATCCGCCGGTTTTGACACCGACACCCAACCAGCCCACGATACAAAGGGTTCAATGTACATTAAGGCAGGGTGTTACTGGTAACGCTAGTAATAAAGTGCTATGATGACCATAAAAGCTACTTAATAACCGACCGTTAGCATGCGGAGCGCCTTTAGGTCACCTGACCGTCGAGAGGCTTGGTCTTGGTCGAGTATCCTCAAGTCTGTCGAGTGAGACACCTTCAAGTCGATTGAAAGATGATTTCTTCTGGAGATGTCCTTGGATAGGTTAGTTTGGACAGGTCCATAACCCTACCCTAAATACATAGCTTCATCACTGACAACACGAAAACAACCAACGTCCTCGGGCGTTAACCGGGCAAGTATATTGTCCATGATCTCCTCGGGTAAGTCCTCGAGCAGTGTCACCCTTCTTCTGTCCGGCATGGTACTCCGTTGAGTTCAGGTTCAACTAAACAAAGCAACAAGATTTATTTGATGGCTTGGGTGACTAGCTTATCTTAAATTAAGGAAACGCGTAAAAGAAGTATGTGGAAGATGAGACCGGTTTACCTTAGAAGATGGACATGCACAGCAGCAGGTTCCAACGATAGCGACGAGCAGTGTCCGCAACACGAGTCTGTTTTGTCACCTATAGCCATGAATACAATGATATTGACCACCAACGGTAGATGCGGAGAAAAATGAAGAAGAATACACATAGAGGCACACCGATATATATATATATATATATATATATATATATATATATATATATATATATATATATATATATATATATATATATATATATATATATATATATAGGATGACAGTTTGGGACACCTAGGTGCCCAGGCTCTTTGCCTAGATGCCGTTGGATCACACTAGTTTTTGTTGATAAGATGTGTTTAAATTTTGCATGCATACCTTCATTACTACTTACCTATTTATTTGCATGGCATTAATGTTGCGGAAAGTAATAATGGTTGTCTAATAAATACGTGTCATTATTTATTCCTTCTTGATAGGAAATTGTAATTATTTATTTATCATAATTTTTGACATGCATGGTAGATGCAAGATAAATTAATTAGAAAAATACTACACAACATTTTTACCATGTACACCAACATGTACACATCTTCATCGAGTATAACACCAACACGTATATTTATTCTTGTTGGGTATAACACCAACACATACATATTTTTATTGGGTATAACAGCAACATGTGCATATTTTTATTAGGTATATACTCGCTAACTGGTATCGTGGTCTAATAAAATGTGGATTTCTCGTGACCATTTACTACTTATTAAAAGGTGTGAAATTTATGGTTATATACAAATAAAGATTACATCGAATTATATATATTTATGTGAATATTTTCATTGGGTATAACACCAACGTGTACATATTCATGTGTATATTAACATCGAGGTATGTATATTCACATTAAGGTATGTATATGTATGTGTATATTTCCATTGAATATAACATCAACACGTACTTATTAAAATATATGACATTTATGTGTATATTTTTATTAAGTATAAAACAACACGTACATATTTTTATTAGGTATAATATCCACTAACTGGTATCATGGTCAAAAAAATATGTACACGTGGTTTCCTCTTTGTTCCATGTATGTATATACGCATCCAAGTGTGAGTGTTCAGATTATTTTTCTTTTGGAAAGAAATGATTGACTATTTAGGTTACTAGCACATGCAAACAAAATATGGAAAGCCATTAATTGTCAATTGTATGCCATGCACTATTGAATATGAGTTACCATAACAGTCCTAGGTGCCCAGGCACCTAGGTGTCCCAAATAATTTACCTATATATATATAGAGAGAGAGAGATAGTGAAGTTGCTTACCTGTGTCGTGAAAGATAGCACTCCAGCGTGCTCGCATGGGATTAAAGTGAGCGACAGAAAAGATCTCGACGTGAAGTGGAGTAGTACATTGGCTGACCCCGCTTGAAGGAGAGTTCAACACTTAGCAGGTCTCGAATTGGATGTCATTGTCTAAGGTACAGAGGGGAGCGATCTCAATCTGGAATCAAGGAGGCAGGACACGACGAGCGACAGTTGCCAACTCGTTTCTGAGCAGGGGCCAGGTATCGTGATGTGTTTAAATAGGATGTGTTCAAGACTAAGCCAGTTTCTTAACAAAATAAGAGTAACCATTGATTTGGGTAAGTCTTAATCACTTGCCTTTGTTAGGTAATCATCATCACTTGCCTGGAAATTACATAATTTAATATTATCCATTATTTATTCTTGGCATGTTGGCTCCTCTTTCTTCTTACCTTTTCGATCGCACCTCGCGTTTCCTTCTAAATCCACTAGTAGAATGCCCGTGCGTTGCTACGGGCTATAATGTATATAAATGAATCAAATGAATGATTAAGGTCACCTCTATGGTCGAAGCTCATTTCTTCCTCGTACGTCCGGGCATGTTCGGACTTCAAACGGGCGCCCAACGGTCTCAAAACTCAACCGACTGGACAGTCCGGGCTAAACCCGGGCATGGGCAGCCCGGCCCGACGACCCGACCCAATAAACCCGCGCCGGGCCAGGTCGGGCTTGACATTCAGGCCAGGCTCGGGCTTTGTTTTGCAGCCCGAAAGATAATTCGGGCCGGGCTCGAGCTTCAATTTTTCTGTATTTCAGGCCGGGCTTTCGGGCTTCGGGCCGGGCTTGCACGTGCGCATACTAAAAAACAGCATTCGGGCCGGGCTTTTGGGCTTCGGGCTTGATTTTGGGCCGGGCTCGGGCTTGAAAACAGGGAGTATTTCAGGCTTCGGGCTGGGCTCGAGCTTGAGAAATGAAGGTCGGGCTTTTACAAGCCCGGCCCGAAATCCGGCCCGACCCGACGTTTGCCCGGGTTTAGTACGGGCTGCCCCAAATCCATCTCATATATGGGGAGCAATGTCGTTGTCCGAACTATCCGCCGTGTTATTTCCAACACGCGGTCCCAACACAACACAAAACCCCACACCATGAGGCACCCTTCCCTCATGTCGGACCCTCTCTCCTTCCAGCTCAGTTTCCCACCATAGCCGAATATTTCTCGCTGGAGCCCTCTACTTTATAACCGGATGAGACTCACCTCACTTTCGTCCTGGCGCCCTCTTCCCTTCATACCATACTTCCCCACGGACCACCAAGGAGGAGTGCCCCCACCAACCGCTTGCTCTTCGCCATGATCCCCTCCTCCCGTGTTCGTGCCGATCCGCCACGACCATCAAGGCGGAGGAGGCGTGCGCCGCCCATGACGACCCCAAGCCAAGAAGGAAAATTCGATGTCTCATGAGGCATTGCCATGTTGTAACATACAGTTGAATGTCATGCATTACCACAAAACAAAAATATGATGGCTGTTGTTGGGGATGCAACTAATACGCCACCACGTCTGTTATTAACTATTAAAACAACAAACTAATGCATTTACCCTTCTATCCTAAAAAATATATTGTATGACCTGATCAAAAAAATATGACTGCCTTATCCAATTTGCCACTTTTTCTTAAGTAGGGAAAATATTCCGCTCACATTCGTAACTGAACAAATCAACCACAGCCTCCAACCCGCTCACTCTCAACTCTCACTCCTATCACAAAATCCACTAAAAAGAGATGTGAAGTATTTCTAAATCCCTGCCAAAAGAATATATATTACCAATAGTCCAGTACCGACCTTGTGAATTTGGTTTGTTATTCAAGTCATGGCCGCAACAACACTTTTTCTATTCTCTGTTCATTATGGAAATCAGCGTAAGTTGTGTTATCATCAGAAAAAGATCAGATTTCAAAGTTATTTATCCAATTATCTTTCATATTCGTATTGACATTGTGCAGTTTCCTTGCAAATGTGTATCTTTGGATGGCCTTTAACTAAGTACATTCATATATAATGCTCTAGCACCACGTTGGAAGTTATAGCAATGCTTCATAATTTGATATTGGCTTATGGCAAAGTATTACATCGCCAAATTATAACGACAATAATTTTATGAACCGAATTAGCAACATCAGCTTTAACAGCAGAGTAAAAACTTGTTATTAGCGAGTTTCAAATGAAAGAATAGTTAGGGTAGACATCAAGCGATGAACAAGCATAATATTTGTTCGTTTCCACTTGAAATTTGTCATATCAAGTGTCTTGCCTGCATCGATAAGACTTTTGGACTTCCTTCAGTACAAACATCAATACTCTGCATAAAGTAGCAGCAGTGATAAATGATAATCAACATTTAAAAGTTCCATAAAGGGACATGATGAAAGCTCACAAAACACTAACCTGATAGCAATTGTATCTGATGACAATATTATTGTGAGTGAAAAGAAAAAATATTAGTTATCGTTGTTTCTGTCTGCCTCCCCAACAAATGAAACCTGAGGAGTCATATTGAGTAAGAAGTTCGGCATTGACTGGGTACTGTTTGGATTGAAACCCAATTATAGGAGTCATGCCAAAAAAAACTGGTCGCTGCTTTCATTCTGCGTCCACGGACAGGCGAAACAGGGGCAGGGGAATCGTTCGCCAAAATATCTGCATGCACCATCTCTGGCGAGGTGGGCCTGGGTATAAACTAAATGGCCCCTCAGCTTTCCTGTTTAGATTTCTAAACTGGCCAATTGTTAACATACATTTGGATCATTATCATGCTCTTCACCATCGTCTTCTTGAGCACGAGATCTGATATATGGATTGAGGTAAAATATTTAATCGTCTTCCTGGGGCTGAAGGCGAGCGGCAAGAAGTGGGGGTTGAACTGTGGCTTGGAAGAGCACTATGTATAATTTGCATTTGATTCAATTGGAAATTTCATGGCTGTGGGTGAGAGTTTCCTCGTGTGATGTGACCCTTAAGAAAACATATAATTTCTTAGTGCTCCTAGAGAATCATAGGACATAATCAATGTATTAGTTAGCATAAGAGAAGAATCACTGCATCACAAATGTATCTACAGAGTACAGACTGACCTTGTGCCTCTCATTGACAAGGAGCTTGCAAGAAGACACAATTGAAACTGGTGCCCCCCATGACAATAACGTTCTTGGAGTTTGCAGCTGCTGCCGTGACATTCATCCTATTCTGTGAAAGAGAAAGTTGGCAACGATGTTTAGGTTTGCCATCGCTGCATTCATGCTTATCTTTCATAGAAAGAAAACAGCAAAACAATTCCAAATCTCCGAATATCTGCTATTGTGGTGTTGTGCATGAAATTATTAGCCATCCCACTGTGACCAGGGAGAGATATATACAGTACCTGGTGAGTTTATCAAGAAGGAATAGTAAAGTAAGTGAAACAAAACAAACTGAAAGGTTTCTTAAAGTTGAACAGGAAATAATGGACAAAGAAGCTTGAAGCCTTTTGAGTCGACTAAAATTAATTGAATATTTACCATTAGAAGTTGAAGGCAGATCTGAAATTTAGTGGGTAGTGGCAAGGAGAACAACTAATGATAAACTAAATCATATACATCACATCACGTTCAGCAATGTATCCTCACTATTGAGATTTTTATACTACAAAAATTTCCGAAATTGTTAAACATAGGATACAAACTAACAGATATGCTCCCGTACACGGCACACCCTCCCTTAAAAAAATCTATAACCGAGTCCTTCTTGTCCTATGGGTTGACTCCTATGTACTGATTGCTTCAGAATGCAATTACATGACATGGGGTGGGATACCACGTACTATACCTTGTGGGGATATGTGAAAGCAGTCAAGAGTACCACAGAGGTGGCGCCGAGCGAATCAGCGGTAGAACGGGATGAACGATCAATTATTCAATTCAGAGATTGCCGCCTCGTTCGTCAGGACACACTGTGAATCTGGAGCACAGGCAGGGGTTGCGGCCTCCAGGCGATTCCGGCCATGACGTGTTGACGACAGGGGGTTGCGTCCTCCAAGGTATACCTTATATTAACCTCGCCGTGTATGCTTCTTCACCACCGCGGACACTGCCGTTAGTTGGTGCACGACGCAGCAGTCAAGGTGGTCGCCAGGGCGGCCTGGCTCCTTCGAATACCTCTACCAGCCAGCGTCACCCTGCTCCTGAGCCTCCCCTCCATGACCGCAATGCCAGTTCATTGCCCCCAGGCGCCACGAACGGTCGCAGCATAGGCTCGCCGGATTGGCGGTGGTGGCCTAGAACATCTAGGGCTACTCCATGCGAGGGATCTCTGCGGTTTGACGGGCGAGTCGCTAGCATAGTGAACATCTAGGGCTACTCCATACTGAATGGCAGAGCAAACAAATTGAAGCAAGCATGCCTGAACCAAACAGAGGTGGACTCCATCGATCAACCAGACAATTATCACAATGATCGGATGGATTGACCGGAGAGATGGATGTATGGACGCAAGATGTACCTCGAGCATGCGCCAGATGGAGGGGTCGACGACTCGACGGCCTTGACGGCGCCGTTGTTCCACTCGAAGCGGCGCTCCTCGGCGTCGAGGAACTTCATGCGCACCTGCACGCCGGGTGCCCAGGCGCCGATCAGCGCGTCCTCCACCTCCTACTTGGGCATGATGAACTCCCCGGCGCCCTGGCGCGGGTAGTAGGTGACGGTGAAGAGCGTGCCCTCTGCCGTGAGCCGCACGGCCTCGTCCACCTCCTCGGGCGGGACCCGCGCGCGTTGCGTGGCCGGCGCTCGGCGCCCTCGGACACCTGCTGGGAGACGGCGGGGTACTTGGGCGCGCAGCGGATCCCGGCGAGCAGCTCCCTGTCGGCGCGGCGCATGAAGACGACGGCGTCCCCGGCCATGAGCAGCTTGGCGTTGACTAAAATGGCATGATTTGAAACAAAGGCGCTGGGTGTTTCCTTACTTTGACGGTGGTTCGAGGGGATCGTGCGAGGGGATGAAAGAACTTACATTTGGTGGGAGGGGGCATCGATGGGGCACCAATGAGGTACATAGGAAAGGTAAGAATTGATGCGTTAGGAAAGTTAGGATTTTGAATTGATTTTCATGAAAATAGGGTTTTAATGTTTGTAATGTGATTTCTGTACCTGCCCGTTTGTGACGGTGTCTGGTTAGGAAAGTTTGTAAATGTTAAGAAAGTTTTTATTGGGAGGGTGAAAAAAATCAACGTGATGGAAGGAGAGACCAAATTAAACCAAACAAAAATAAACCGGACGAAAATAAACCGTGGACGCAATCCTACCAGCTCCGTCATTAGGAGTAGAGAGATGGAGCAGTTGGTAGTCTCCGCCGGTCAATTTTCGTCCCACCTCCACTGGTTTTTTTTCGTCCTAAAAAATCTATGAAATTTCGTAGGTTAACCAGGGACAACTCCCACCTCCCAGGTTTTTTTCCGTCCCACCTTCCATGATATTTTTTTATACCTCGCCCCACCTCACACTGAGCCGCCATGAACCGTAAAAACCGCCTACCTTAGCCAAATCAACAAATCTCTCGCATTAATGCAATTTTCTTTAAGAAACAAATAATAGATTCTTTTCTACCTTAGCCAAATCAATGGATCTCTCTCATTAATGCAATTTGCTTTAGGAAACAAATAATAAATTCTTTCCTACCTTAGCCAAATCAACGGATCTCTCTCATTAATGCAATTTTCTTTAGGAAACAAATAATAGATTCTTTCTACCTTAGCCAAATCAACGGATCTCTTTCATGGGGCTGAAGGCGAGCGGCAAGAAGTGGGGGTTGAACTGTGGCTTGGAAGAGCACTATGTATAATTTGCATTTGATTCAATTGGAAATTTCATGGCTGTGGGTGAGAGTTTCCTCGTGTGATGTGACCCTTAAGAAAACATATAATTTCTTAGTGCTCCTAGAGAATCATAGGACATAATCAATGTATTAGTTAGCATAAGAGAAGAATCACTGCATCACAAATGTATCTACAGAGTACAGACTGACCTTGTGCCTCTCATTGACAAGGAGCTTGCAAGAAGACACAATTGAAACTGATGCCCCCCATGACAATAACGTTCTTGGAGTTTGCAGCTGCTGCCGTGACATTCATCCTATTCTGTGAAAGAGAAAATTGGCAACGATGTTTAGGTTTGCCATCGCTGCATTCATGCTTATCTTTCATAGAAAGAAAACAGCAAAACAATTCCAAATCTCCGAATATCTGCTATTGTGGTGTTGTGCATGAAATTATTAGCCATCCCACTGTGACCAGGGAGAGATATATACAGTACCTGGTGAGTTTATCAAGAAGGAATAGTAAAGTAAGTGAAACAAAACAAACTGAAAGGTTTCTTAAAGTTGAATAGGAAATAATGGACAAAGAAGTTTAAAGCCTTTTGAGCCGACTAAAATTAATTGAATATTTACCATTAGAAGTTGAAGGCAGATCTGAAATTTAGTGGGTAGTGGCAAGGAGAACAACTAATGATAAACTAAATCATATACATCACATCACGTTCAGCAATGTATCCTCACTATTGAGATTTTTATACTACAAAAATTTCCGAAATTGTTAAACATAGGATACAAACTAACAGATATGCTCCCGTACACGGCACACCCTCCCTTAAAAAAAATCTATAACTGGGTCCTCCTTGTCCTATGGGTTGACTCCTATGTACTGATTGCTTCAGAATGCAATTACATGACATGGGGTGGGATACCACGTACTATACCTTGTGGGGATATGTGAAAGCAATCAAGAGTACCACAGAGGTGGCACCGAGCGAATCAGCGGTAGAACGGGATGAACGATCAATTATTCAATTCAGAGATTGCCGCCTCGTTCGTCAGGACACACCGTGAATCTGGAGCACAGGCAGGGGTTGCGGCCTCCAGGCGATTCCGGCCATGACGTGTTGATGACAGGGGGTTGCGTCCTACAAGGTATACCTTATATTAGCCTCGCCGTGTATGCTTCTTCACCACCGCGGACACTGCCGTTAGTTGGTGCACGACGCAGCAGTCAAGGTGATCGCCAGGGCGGCCTGGCTCCTTCGAATACCTCTACCAGCCAGCGTCGCCCTGCTCCTGAGCCTCCCTTCCATGACCGCAATGCCAGTTCATTGCCCCCAGGCGCCACGAACGGTCGCAGCGTAGGCTCGCCGGATTGGCGGTGGTGGCCTAGAACATCTAGGGCTACTCCATGCGAGGGATCTCTGCGGTTTGACGGGCGAGTCGCTAGCATGGTGAACATCTAGGGCTACTCCATACTGAATGGCAGAGCAAACAAATTGAAGCAAGCATGCCTGAACCAAACAGAGGTGGACTCCATCGATCAACACTAGTAGAAAAAGGGTCAAACATGAAGCACATTAGTGCCGGTTTGTATTTGAGCCGGCACTAATGTGCACATTAGTGCCGGTTCGTGGCGGCGATCAGTAGTACCGGTTCGTGGCGAACCTTTAGTACCGGTTCGTGGCATGAACCGGTACTAAAGAGGCTGTGTCATCCCGCGGTCAGGCTATGGCCCCACCATCACAATTTAGTGCCGGCTCGTACCACGAACCAGTACTAATGAGCGGTGCCGGTTACGGCAAGCTGTTTTTAGTCCCACCTCGCCAAGAGAGAGGCAATATGAGCGGTTTATAAGCCATGAGTGCACAGACAATGACGAAGAGTTGCAATGCTCACCTACATGTTGATTTGCTTCAAGCCTTGCGGAATAGTATAGATTGCACTGAGCTATGTGCAGTGGCTTAGTGCAATCTACACTATTCCGAATGGCTTGAAGCAAATTAACCAGCATTGCACCTCTTTTTTTATTTTAATAACTTATTTAAACTCCGGACTTCTTTTGTGTTCAGTATGCAGCATTTAAAGCTTGTTATGCCTCAAGGTTGTTGTGGTTTGGAAATTATGGATTTGACAACCATGAATCATAGCTTTTTGTGTAAGTGACTTGAGAAACTCAAGTTTGGCAAACTCTATTGACTAGTAGAAAAACGGTCAAATGTGAAGCACATTATAGTGTCGGTTTGAATTTGAGCCGGCACGAATGTGACCATTAGTGCCGATTCCAACGGCTAGGCGGGCTGCTACCATTAGTACCGGTTCGTTGCCAATCTTTAGCACCGGTTCGTGGCACGAACCGATACTAATGTGCATCCCACCAATCAGGAAGAATCACACGGATCGTGTGTTTCTTTCTAGCTCTTGCGAGTCGTTGGATCAAGGGTGTGTTTCTTCCTAGCTCATGTGAGTCGTTGGATCGAAACTATCACAATCACTTTGTGAGCCAGACGACCCTATATATAGCCCATCTCTCGCCTTCGTCCCTGCATAAGTCTTTCAGTTCATCGACTACATACATCTACCAGTTCATCGACTGCATACATCTACCAGTTCATCGACTGAATACAAATCATTCGGATTCGCCATCATACGCCCAACCGTACATTCGATATGCATATATATGCATCACGAGCCACGATATGGCTGTATGATGGCGATACCGATTGGTTTGTTCTAGATCCGACATAAAAGGTTTGATACAACTTCTTTTTCGTGACATAAGATCTAACATTGTTGCTTCTAGTAGTTCTCTTGATTCCACTAACGATTCTCTTAGCCAAGTTACACTTGAGCAAGAAAATAGCTTATTGAAGGAAAGAATTAAGGTGTTGGTTTTGAACGAAAGTTCAATGCCAATGGAGTTGAGTGGGAAGAAGATCAATACCCCAAAGACAAAGTTTGTTCCTCAACAAGAGAAGTATCCTACTTCCTTCAAGAGAACACAAGCTCAAGATAATCTTCTACATGTTGATTAGCTTCAAGCCTTGCGGAATAGCATAGATTGCACTGAGCTATGTGCAGTGCAGTCTACACTATTCCGAATGGCTTGAAGCAAATTAACCAGCATTGCACCTCTTTTTTATTTTTAATAACTTATTTAAACTCTGGACTTCTTTTGTGTTCAGTATGCAGCATTTAAAGCTTGTTATGCCTCAAGGTTGTTGTGGTTTGGAAATTATGGATTTGACAACCATGAATCATAACTTTTTGTGTAAGTGACTTGGGAAACTCAAGTTTGGCAAACTCTATTGACTAGTAGAAAAACGGTCAAATGTGAACTCTGTTACATGGCCACACTTCAATGTTTTTTAAACTTATTTGAACTCCGGACTTCTTTTGTGTTCAGTATGCAGCATTTAAATCGACGTCATCAATATCCAACATGTTCTGACATCATTTGTTGTTTTTCGGTCATTTACCTAGCTAATTGTTTAGAGAGCTAAATGACCGTGAAATTGAAAATCACTACAAAATGAATCCTGAAAATGTTGAAACTTGGCATGGTATCATCATATCACCCGCATAGCATGCGCGAAAGAGTAGAGAGGGTCACGGCAAAAACTGGACGCACTTCGTGTACAAACTGGACCTACTCTTTCCGAGTATCAGGGTTTCGGACGAGAACTCATCTGTTACATGGCCACTTCAATGTTTTTTATACTTATTTGAACTCCGGACTTCTTTTGTGTTCATTATGCAGCATTTAAAGCGACGTCATCAATTTTCAACATGTTCTGACATCATTTGTTGTTTTTCGGCCATTTACCTAATTGTTTAGAGAGCTAAATGACCGTGAAATTGAAAATCACTACAAAATGAATCCTGAAAATGTTGAAACTTGGCATGGTATCATCGTATCACCCGCATAGCATGCGCGAAAGAGTAGAGAGGGTCACGGCAAAAACTGGACGCACTTCGTGTACAAACTGAACAAACTCTTTCCGAGTATCAGGGTTTCGGACTATGCAAAAATAAGTAATGCAGAAAATAAAAGAACTATACAAAAAAATTACTCAAAAATAAATAGAAGAAAATAAATAATGCAGAAAAAAACTATATAAAAACTACTCAAAAAATAAATAAATAAAAATAAGTAATGCAGAAAAGAAAAAACTATATAGCAAATTTGTTGGCGCACTGCCCTGTGAGTCTACCAGACCTAGGGTGTGCAAATGCAGGCCCAGAAGGGCCAGCAGACTCACAGGGCAGCGCGCCCTAATTAATTAGGCCTAGAAGCCTGCTATATAAAGGAGTTCGAAGAGGTAGCCGCGGCTTGGTTTATAAACCAGTGCGGCTGCCCTTCGCCGGGCGAGGTGGGACTAAATTTTGGGGTGGCAGCGCAAACTCTAAATACAGCAAAAAACAACTAAATGAAAAAAGCCCACCTACTGGGCCACAGCGGCCTGCATACGACTAGAAACCCAACCTGTTGTTGGGCCAGGATGCAGGCCCGCAAGCCCAATAGGCCCCACAGGGCATACTAGCAGAGGTAGGCCCAGAAGGCCTGGTTTAGAGAGGAGCTCGAGACAGCAGCGGCGGCGGGGCTTATAAGCAGGTGCGAGTGCCCCTCGGCTAGCGAGGTGGGACTAAACTTTTATGCACCGCGGGTGGCAGCGCACCCCCTTTAGTACCGGTTCGTGGCTCCAACCGGTACTAAAGGGGGGGGTCTTTAGTACCGGTTCGTGGCACGAACCGGTACTAAAGGGGTCGTTTCCCGCCGCTTGGCCTGGGGAAAATAGGCCTACCGGTACTAAAGGCCAATCCTATATATACAGCACTTACGAAAATTTCAGTTTTAACTCCACTTCGTCTCCAACCTCCGCCGCGCGCGCCGCTCGATCCCGTCGTCGCCGTCCGTCGTCATCGTCGCTGTCCCCGCCGCCGCCCGTCGTCGTCGTCGTCTCGCGCTGCCGCGCGCCCCGAACGCCGCCGCCGTCCGTCGTCATCGCCGCGGCCGTACGTCTCTCTCTCGCTCCCACACACACATACACACACATACACACACATATACACACACACATACACACACACCGGCGCCCCCGCCCCGTACGCCGGCGCCCCCGCTCGTACGTACGGGGCGGCGGCATGACGTACGTCGTACGCCGGCGCGCACACACATACACACACATGCATACACACACACATACACACATACGTACACACATATGTATATGTGTATATACACACACATGCATACACACACACATACACACACACAATTTTTTTTACTTATTTTCTGTTTTTTAGAAAAGTTAATTAGATAATCGAATGTTAGATTAATGTCGAATGTTAGATAAATTAGCTAGCTAGATAGAAAAATTATCGAACTAGAGATTAGAACTAGTTGAATAATTAATATAACTAATTTATTTTCAATAAGAAAAAATTAGGTATATGAGATTAGAACTAGTTGAATAATTAATATAACTAGTTTATTTTTAGTAAGAAAATTTAGGTATATGAGATTAGAACTAGTTGAATAATTAATATAACTAGTTTATTTTTAGTAAGAAAATTTAGGTATATGAAGTTAGAACTAGTTGAATAATTAATATAACTAGTTTATTTTTAGTAAGAAAATTTAGGTATATGAGATTAGAACTAGTTGAATAATTAATATAACTAGTTTATTTTTAGTAAGAAAATTTAGGTATATGAGATTTGATGATCTAATTAAAATATTATTTGTTAATGAATTAGATAGAAAAGTTAAATATATAGTAATGTCAATTGAATATATAGTTAGATATATTAATGTCAAATGTTAGATGAATATATATTTAGCTAGATATAGGTGTTTAATGTTTCACCTATATGAACATAGAAAATGTCATCTGACGATGAAAAAGATTTTATTATGTGCGAACACTGTGAAGATCAGCGCGGCCTGTGCGACCAAAATTTCCTTGTTGATGGTAGGCGCTTCAGCATCAAGCTGGATGAGACATTCGAAGTTGATACAGTAAGTCACTTTGTTAATTATTATTTGAATGCAAAACTTATGCTTCATTTGCTTCAACTTATAATTTTAAATTTTCACTATTCTACTAGCGCATCCCCTGCCATGGAAGAATTTTTGTCTTGGATAAGATAGGTTTCAGTGCTATAGATGATATGGAGGTAAAGAGAGTTTACTTGAAGACGCAGCATGGGTATACTTTCAACGTCAAATTATATAATGGAGACACATACACCCATTTTGAATGCAAAACTTGGCAAGCACTATGCAAGGCTTATGCATTTGAGCCTGATATGGTTATCACCTTTGATATTCGTCGGGAAGATGATATTGAAGGTAATATAGACATCTGGGTCGATGTGCAAACGCCTCCAGTTCTACCATTTGGTGAGTTTTTCTCAACCATGCATGCATATGTTTATGTCTTTCGTACAGTTTATTCAAAAATAGTTGACAACTATTTTGTATTGTCAGCTTATTTCGGTTCAAGTAAACATGTCCGGCGCTTGGTAGACAGGACCTACTACTGCCCCGGGGCTCAACTAAACTGCGAGGAGATAAGTCATTATGTTTCATGGCTTGAGGATCTTAATACTGTCAAGACAAATTTTTTCCCTACATTTAGAAATGTTAGTACTCAAAACGTGCGACCAATAGTGATCGTATTGAACTACGGTCACATCTATAATCAAAAGATGGTAAGATTTTAAATATTTGTCCTTAATTTAGTGCATCTTTTGCATACATTATTTTTCAAGCTAAACTTTCATTACTTAGTATATTAATTAGTATACGATGTTGTTCAACAGGGACTTCCGATGACAGTTGTGCCCCAGTGGATCGAGACAAAAGGTCGCATGTCAATGGTTAGCTTACGACCAAGATTTCCTACATTGCACATGAGTGCATTCAGGATTTCTAAAAGCGAAGAATGATTAATAGTGAAAGATTGGAGCAAAATTGTTAACGATCGCAGAGAAGTACTAGGGGGCAGTACGGAGAAGCGCAACCCAAGATTAGGAGACAGATTCATCTGCATGCTCCAGTATGATGAATCAGGAGAGCTATACATGTTCTATGCTATTCTACCTGAGAGGGAGCAGCAGGATCAGTAGCTACTCTTCATGCTCTTAATTAGTACTTGTCTCATGGATCCGTGTCCTGAACTTCGATGTTGGTGATGATTATGTTGAACTTGATGATATCTCTTTGCTTCTGTTACAAAGTGAATGTTTCCTCTTTAAGCTAGCCAACGTTGATGATGAATTACATAGCTAGCGGTAATGACTATGATGATTAAATAGTGGTAATTAGACGACCACGATGATTTTTAGCTAGCTAGAGTTTATTTATTTATTAATATGCGATGATGATGATGATGATGACGACTACAACTCATTATAACGTAAAACAATCCTAAATTAAATTGATAACACAAATTAAATTGAAAAATACAAAATAAAACAAAAACCCACAACCATTTAGTACCGGTTGGTTTTACCAACCGGTACTAAAGGGCTCCCGGCCCCCGGAGCTGGCTCGTGCCACGTGGTACCCCTTTAGCACCGGTTCGTGCTGAACCGGTACTAAAGGGGGGGCCTTTAGTGCCGAAATAATAGTGCCGGTTCCATAACCGGCACTAAAGGCCCTTCCGAACCGGTGCTATTGCCCGGTTTTCTACTAGTGCAACCAGACAATTATCACAATGATCGGATGGATTGACCGGAGAGATGGATGTATGGACGCAAGATGTACCTCGAGCATGCGCCAGATGGAGGGGTCGACGACTCGACGGCCTTGACGGCGCCGTTGTTCCACTCGAAGCGGCGCTCCTCGGCGTCGAGGAACTTCATGCGCACCTGCACGCCGGGTGCCCAGGCGCCGATCAGCGCGTCCTCCACCTCCTACTTGGGCACGACGAACTCCCCGGCACCCTGGCGCGGGTAGTAGGTGACGGTGAAGAGCGTGCCCTCTACCGCGAGCCGCACGGCCTCGTCCACCTCCTCGGGCGGGACCCGCGCGCGCGTTGCGTGGCCGGTGCTCGGCGCCCTCGGACGCCTGCTGGGAGACGGCGGGGTACTTGGGCGCGCGGCGGATCCCGGCGAGCAGCTCCCCGTCGGCGCGACGCATGAAGACGACGGCGTCCCCGGCCATGAGCAGCTTGGCGTTGACTAAAATGGCATGATTTGGAACAAAGGCGCTGGGTGTTTCCTTACTTTGACGGTGGTTCGAGGGGATCGTGCGAGGGGATGAAAGAACTTACATTTGGTGGGAGGGGGCATCGATGGGGCACCAATGAGGTACATAGGAAAGGTAAGAATCGATGCGTTAGGAAAGTTAGGATTTTGAATTGATTTTCATGAAAATAGGGTTTTAATGTTTGTAATGTGATTTTTGTACCTGCCCGTTTGTGACGGTGTCTGGTTAGGAAGGTTTGTAAATGTTAAGAAAGTTTTTATTGGGAAAGTTTATAAATGTTAAGAAAGTTTTTATTGGGAGGGTGAAAAAAAATCAACGTGATGGAAGGAGAGACCAAATTAAACCAAACAAAAATAAACCGGATGAAAATAAACCGTGGACGCAATCCTACCAACTCAGTCATTAGGAGTAGAGAGATGGAGCAGTTGGTAGTCTCCGTCGGTCAATTTTCGTCCCACCTCCACTGGTTTTTTTTGTCCTAAAAAAATCTATGAAATTTCGTAGGTTAACCAGGGACAACTCCCACCTCCCAGGTTTTTTTCCGTCCCACCTTCCATGATATTTTTTTATACCTCGCCCCACCTCACACTGAGCCGCCACGAACCGTAAAAACCGCCTACCTTAGCCAAATCAACAAATCTCTCTCATTAATGCAATTTTCTTTAGGAAACAAATAATAGATTCTTTCCTACCTTAGCCAAATCAACGGATCTCTCCCATTAATGCAATTTGCTTTAGGAAACAAATAATAGATTCTTTCCTATCTTAGCCAAATCAACGGATCTCTCTCATTAATGCAATTTTCTTTAGGAAACAAATAATAGATTCTTTCCTACCTTAGCCAAATCAACGGATCTCTTTCATTAATGCAATTTGCTTTAGCAAACAAATAATAGATTCTTTCCTACCTTAGCCAAATCAACGGATCTCTCCCATTAATGCAATTTGCTTTAGGAAACAAATAATAGATTCTTTCCTACCTTAGCCAAATCAACGGATCTCTCTCATTAATGCAATTTTTCTTTAGGAAACAAATAATAGATTCTTTCTACCTTAGCCAAATCAACGGATCTCTTCTATTAATGCAATTTGCTTTAGCAAACAAATAATAGATTCTTTCCTATCTTAGCCAAATCAACGGATCTCTCCTCGGTTCGCTGGGCGCGTTTCGGTGGGTGGGCGTGGGGGTGGGGGTAATTTGATGGGAAAAACCGGTTGAAAATAAACCGGTTGAAAGTGGGGGGACTATTCAACCAATTCGTCCATTAGGAGTAGAGATTGGTCATTCGACTAACTCGCTACCCCACAGTTTCGTCAGCTCCGGCTTGCCCCAACCATGACCATAAAAAGTCGAGGCTTAGCCGCTCCACCATCCCTCTATCCCCGAAGAGCAAATGCCAAATCAAAGATCAGAATATGAAATTGCAACAGATTGTATAAATTAAAGTACGTTTAGCCAATACAAGGGAATGATCGTTCTGCTAGGTTGGCCCGATGCCATATTTTTGCTAGAGTGGTTTCCATATTTTAGTGTATGTGCTTTAGTAATGGCCATTAGAGATGTCAGTTGTATGTAACTAATCATTATTAATACTGCTGGTACCCCCTTATTCCGGCCCTGCCTAGTTGGTCAATGGTGACGGGCATTTCTCATGTGGTCAAATATTGATGAAAAAGTAATTACTGACGGGCCTAAATCCTTGCTCGTCATGAATGTTATTGTTACCTATGACGGTCTCATGCGAAATCATTAATTAAGATACCCTTTGCAAAGGTCAGCCCCACTTTTCGGGTTACGACAAGTGGCACACATCATGTGCGCCACTTGTCGCAAACCGGAAGTTTTCCTTTTCTTTGTAGATTTGTTTATTTAAAACACTTTATCTTTTAAACTGTATGTCCAAATCGCAAACCGTTTTCACCGTTGGATTTTTCGCATCATGATCTTCGAAACTAGTTCTCATGTTAATAGGTTTTGCTAAAAAAATCCCCAAAAAGGGGAAAACTGGAATAAGAAGAAAACGAGTCGGGAGCACAATTTCCCTCACTTTTTTTCTATCGTGCCTCCACGTGAAGCAAGTTTGTACCTCTCACGGAAGGAAAAACACATTTTTTTTCCTTTTCATGAGGCACAACTGTGTCTCTCGCGAAAGTAAACCCGTGACTTCACGAGAAGCAAATATGTGTCTCTCGTGAAAAAATACGTTTTTCTTTTCTTTTCGAGAGGCACGATTGTGCCTCTCGCGGAAACAAAACTGTGCCTTTATAAGAATCTAATTTGTGCCTCTCGCAAAAAAAACATAATTTTCTCTTTATGAGAGGCATACTCACAAAGCAAACTCATGCCTCCACAAGTAGCAAACATGTGCCTCTCGCGGAAGAAATAAAACGAATATTTTTTCCTTTTCTAGTAGCAGAATTTTGTTGTCCAAAACCTAGGAAAAACCGAAGAGCCAAGAAACAAAAAAAAATCCAAAAACGCGTACAAAAAAATAAAAAACAAAAATCCCAAGGAAGCGCCTAGCACATGACATGTAGCGGCGGCTGTGCGTCCTCACCAAAAATGACCCTTGAGGGGCTCCTGCAAGGGATACCCCTCAATTAGTTGCTCTTCGGTCGCATGCTACTAAGTCCGGTTTTTCCTAATCGGTGTTATAGCTGATACTTGTAACGGGCTTATATTTTAGCATTTCTATGATAAAAAAATGGCTGAAACAACCCAAATGACTCACGCCACGCCCCTAGTGCCATATAAAACATCCACAATCCCAACTCTTCCCCTTCCACTTCTCGTCCGACCCTACCACTAATGATTCCGAAACGCGTTGCTCCGCTTTCTCTAAGCCATCCACGCGACCCCCTTGATCCCACTCCTCTTAGCACCATACCCTCATTGGCAATCATGCGACAGCATTGATACCCTCTTAGCACTGTTTCCACTATCCATACCAATATGTTTTTCTACGGGGTTTTTTCTTCTGTATTTCGTTTTTGTTTTCTTTTGTTTTTTGTTTAGTTTTTATATTTCCTCTCCTGTTTCCTTTGGTTTTTGTTTTTTCGTCGTTATACTTTGGTTTTTTTGTTTTTTCTTTCATTTTTCTTTGGTTTATCTTTGTTTCTTTCATGTGTTTTATTGGTTGTTATTTTCTTTCTCATTTACATTTCATTTTTCTTCGGGTTTTTTTGTTTCTTTCTTGGTTTTCAATGGTTATTTTTGTTTTCTCCATTTCTTTATTATTTTTCACTGTTTTTCATTCCTTTTGTACTTGCTTCTTCAGTTTTATTTTTTGACTTCTTTTTTTCTGGCTTCTTTTAAGGTTTTCATCATTTTATTGCTTTTCTTTGTTTCTTTTTTCAATCTACATTTTTCTTATCTGTCAATAACAATTTTCTATTACATGTTTAAAAAATTCAAATGCTAGGTTAACATTTTTTGAATATATGGTTAATATTATTTATATACATAAATTCAAATGCTTGATAACATTTCTGTAATACAAGATTAATTTTTTTAAAATACCCGGTCAAAAAATATTATATACATGCTTGATTAACATTTTTCAAATACAATATTAACATTTTTTAATACATGGTCAAAAAAATTTCTATACACATTTAACATATTTCAGGTGCTTGATTAACATTTTTTCAAATGTAAAATTAACATTTTTTATTACATGGTCAACTATTTTTATATGCATTTAACACTTTTTGAATGCTTTATTAACATTTTACAAATACAAATTTAACAATTTTTAATACAATAAAAGTTTAACTTTTTTAATACATGGTCAACATTTTTTTGTATACATTTAATATTTTTCGAATGCTTGATTAACTTTTTTGAAATAATTGTTTAATTTTTTTTTCAAATGCTTGATCTATATATTTTAAATACATGATCAATATTTTTCACACACATTGTTTATTTTTTGTATGCATTTTTCATATACATGAGAAACATTTTCTCTATACATATTTAACATTTATCAAATGTTTGGTAATTTTTTTCCAAATGTTTGTGTGAAGTGATTTTTGGTAAATGAAATTAAAAACTGAAAGAAAAATAGAAATAAAATACATAAAAAAATCAAAGGAGCGAGGCCATGGCCCCCCGCCTGCCATACTCTATTATATTTTTTGACCAAAAAAACTCGGTTAGATGTTTACAGAAAATGTACAATGTATATGAAAAAAATTAGATATCAAAACCTATGTATCTAAAAAAAATAGCCATGTATTCGGAAAAATTTAAATGTGTATAAAAAATGTGCCCGGTGTATACGAAAAATATGCAATGTGTATGAAAAAAAATAGATATGTGTTAAAAAAGCGAAAGAAAACCGATGAAAACCAAAGAAAGAAATACCACAAACCGAAGAAAAAAGGAAAAAACAGAGAAAACCGGTGCAAAAGGGTCAAAAATAATTTAAAACCATATAAAATAATCCCCCTGCAACTACAGTATTGGGTTGGCCTAGTAGCGCCACGTTGTTGGCGAGACGTACTACGACTCACAATGGGCAAGAAACAGTATTTGCTTACGCGAGAAAGGTCGCTGCAAGATGGTAACCGATCAATTACAGATACATTGTGCAAAATGGTAACTGAATACTTATAAATGCATGAATATTGCACACCAATTAAACACGTTATAATAACCACAAGGCCAACCTCACACACTCCATTATTAAGTATACAACATCTCTAGTACAATGTAAAATTCCAATAAAAAATTAATCAACAACATGTTTACATATATCCGTACATTTGCTTATCTGTATTATTGCCTAACATTAGATTGCAACAATAGACGGGCGCAGCAGCGTGCGCCGACATGATCCATTAAGGGATAAGATTTTGCCAGCAACCTCTTACATTGTTTCAGCATTGCAAATTTAAAGTGGTGCAGATTCCTGAACACCATACCACATATTTACCTTACCAATGCATAATTCCATCACACACACCAATGCATTTTTTTGTCGCCATCTCCTCATTAAAATTGGGATATAGCCGTGGTTATCCCTTTACATACATGCTTGTGTAGTTTGAAACCCGTTAGAATAGCTTGAACAGCAACCTTTAGCAACACCTTCTTCTCGCAAAATAGGAAGTTTCTTCTCCTTCCATCCACTCAACATTTTGAAGGTCACTAATTGTTGGAACCAATCTGACCTATCCATAGCAACTAGAGGTGCAACCCGAGATATTTATCAATAATCGTTTCTGTCAAATATTCAAGGTAGGACAAACCAATTTGACAAACCTCAACAAAAGTAAAAATGGCTGAAGAATACTCGATTTAGGGCCTATCTGGGATTGCTCTGCTCCCTAAAATTCAGCCCCGCTTTAAAAATGCAAGACAAACGGGGTATCTTCACGACGTCCCGCTCCAAAAAAAAGAAAGAAAGAATAGAATCCGAGGTACTACCCCCTCGCTTTTCTTGAAGCTCTTTAGGAGGTGCTCCAAAAACTCTTAATTTGAAATG
The DNA here is from genome assembly GCA_034509565.1 of Triticum monococcum. Lineage (NCBI taxonomy): Eukaryota > Viridiplantae > Streptophyta > Magnoliopsida > Poales > Poaceae > Triticum > Triticum monococcum. The sequence continues at coordinate 38,070,090 of CM067842.1, forward strand.
TACTCATGGAGTTGGGGGAAAATTAACCATCATTGCCACTATTAAGTGGATACTCCTTTGTTTCATTCCCCTATGTCAGGCAGTCTCCAATAGACCTTTCCCATTAATTTTTGTCAGTCTTGAAGCTGGAGCTAAGAGGAAGCCAAACAAGATAAACTGCTCTACGATGGAGCTTTAACTCCAAGGTCGAACCGCTCCAAAGTGTTCTTTTTTCCGCCAAAAAAAGTACACTATTTTTAGCCGGTCTAAAGTGCATTTGGTGAAGTGAAGCAGGTCCAGAGAGGCCCTTATTTTTTTTTGAAAGTACACAAATTGCATACCATATTTTTATAGAAGACATAAAATATGTTACAATAAGAGAGGCCCTTATAGTTTAGTCATGGATCGTGTTAACTATCTGAAAAAAACTGGATTTTTTTGAGAAGTACTGGATATTTTTTTTGAGGTTTGGCAAACACTTTGCTGATCAACAAAAATGTCCATTGGGATACAAGATGGATCACGGGGATTAAAAGTCTGTTTGGCAGGCAGCTCCACTCCCGATTCACTAGGACGGATAGAAACGAGCGAGTCATCCGTGCCCACTCGAACCGTTTTCACTTGGCGGTGGCACTTCTTCTGTAAATCTCACCAACTCCATAATTTCCCGATTTGAGATCCTGCAAATTGCCGCTCCGTACAAGTGCACAGCAGCCTGCTCCGCTCCGGATTTGCAACTCTGGGGAGTTCGAGCGTTCGGCGCCGCTCCGCCGGCTCTCGGAGAAGAGTTGAGGAGTGGAGAGAGTCCGAACACGCTCTAAGAATCCACAAGTGGCGACCCTTAAATTTGTTAAATACAAAACCCAGTTCAGAGTAAACTGGCATGGGCTCTGTTAAAACTGGCCCAAACAGAGAAGGGTGGGCGTCCCGTTTCCCCGTCCAGTCCAGGGTCCATATCCCTGGAGAACAATCCAGAACCCCCGGCATAAAAAGTCTGCACTCCGTCATCCTCACGCAGCCACCGCAGCCACTCCACCGAGGCGAGAGTCCAGATCCTTCCAGCCCAAAAACCCTAGACGCCGCCGCGCCCAGCTCTCGGCTCGCGGGGATGGAGCACGACGCGCCGCTCGCCCCCTCGCACCACGCCCAGGACGACGGCGCCGTGGACGACTGGGCGCGCGACGACGCGGAGCCGTCCGATCGGCACGCCGCCCCCGCGGAGGAGAGCCCCGAGCCCGCGGACGCCGCCGCCGCCCCCGCGGCACCAGCGGAAGGTCCGTTCTCCTCTCATCTACCTGGTACCGTCGCGCTCGGCTAGGCTCTGTGCTGTCTTCTGGTGTTTTGGACGGACGATTAGCAGCAGCGCTCGTGTGGGATTAGCCCGTTCCCCTTCGGGGAATTTGTTGAGGGCTGTGATAATTGTGACGACTTCGTGGCTGTCCCGATCGGGCGCACAAGATCTGGAGATGCAACGTACGTAGGTTGCCTAGTAGCGCATAAGTTAGATCTGCGGCTAGACACCTGATTGTACCATCAGAGGAATCGCTGGATGCCGACCAGTGGGATGCTAGGGCCTGAAGGGCAGTGTAACTTCCTAGGTTTTGCTGCTTGGGGATTCCATTTGTGTCCCTGTAGATCTTTAAATTGGTTGTTTTGTTTTTGTCGTGTGCCTGAGTCAGCATGCAGGCAGGGCATCTATGTTTTATTGCGTGCATTCAGAGGTGCTGTGCTGAGCGTGAGAATTTCCTTGACAACAGTAAGAGCATTTGCAGTGGTTCTTAATTTGTATGCCTGCTAGCTTCTGGTGGAGGGATGAATTGGTCTGACTGAGACAGTGTTCTAAATGGGTTTACTAGGATACGTCAGTTACTGCATAAATTGGAACTGTAATTGCCAGTTAGGTTGCATAATCCGTCCAATTAGCCCGTACTATAGCTATTAGGTGGGTCACCCATTGAGATTGCAGCACCATTTCAGAAAATTGGGAACTGTAATGAAGTGAAAACTACTAAGAACGGAAAATTGAAACTGTAATGAAGTGAAAACTACTAAGAAATAACTCGTGAGCCTTGCTGGAAATATTTGCTGCTCATCGTGCGCAAATTGTCTTAGTGCTGAAGTAACTAGTGGCTGGAGAAAGTGCATTGTTTGTCTCCTATTTTCTTCCCATGCCTTTAAAATATTTCACCTGCATTAGCATGGAGGTCTTTCTAGTATACTATGGAAACTGAAAGTTCATTATCACCCCTAATATAAACTCATTGTACTTGAACTAGTGGCATCCTCTGTGGTGAAATGTTGTGAAATATTAGCCCTCTGGTTGTTATCACTGTGATTGGACTTCTAACATGTAACTGGAATTATGTACTTGCCAGGTGTCAATGACATTCAGTCATCACTTCAGTCGTTGGAGTTGAAGACAAATGGTATGTATTAGACCCTTCTTCAGACTGTTAATGCTAATTAGTTATAATAAGTGTTACCAGTACTCCCAAGAATTTTGTTAATAATTTTGTGCCTTCATTTCTTGCAAATTTGGTTAATGGATGCAATAAGAGCATCTAACTATTTTGTGTTAGTTGGTAGTAACGTAAAGATAATGCCATCACACTATTGTTATTAGTTTTGTGAAAGCTGATACCAAGTTAACAGATTGAAATAGTTAATTATCTCATGCCCCCATTTAACACAAAGATAACATTCTTGATAAGTTGATGATCCAGAAGGTTTCTCATTTGATTTTGTGAGTTTTATTTGTGTGGAATGCCATGAATTGCTTCGACAGAAAATATAGGAGTGAGAAGTCTGGTCCTACCTTTAGTTTCTATTTCTGAGTAAAAGGCTCTTAAGCAACCTACCCTGACTTCTGTATCAATCCAGCTGCTGCGCATGAGGATGTTCAAATGGTAGCAGATGAGGAAGAGGAAGCAAAGCGCCATATAAATTTGGTTTTCATCGGCCATGTTGGTAAGTTTTTCTTTTGGCCACGTCCTTTGCATTTCTGTCATAGCATCGTTTGGGTCATAACATGTGATGAGTGTCTCTTGTCTTGGGGTTACTGGACTCATGAATCCTGATGAACTTGTCTTGGGGTTACTGGACTCATGAATCTTGATGAGAATACGCTCTTGTTAAAGATTATGAGTCTATTTAGCAACAACAATTATACGATGGGCCCTTATTAAGGACTATGAGTCTATTTAATACAGTCTTCTAGTTTCTTCTTGCTCTTCTAGCTTGTTCAACCTTCATGTTTTGTTGTTTATGGAACCACCTCACTGTTCTTTAGGGCATGCTTGGTTTACAGCCAGATGTTGGCCAGCCAATGTTTTGGGTGGTCAGAATTTAGCAAAACCAAAACTTGCCAACATTTGGCCTCTTATTCTAGAGGCTAGCAGGAAAAATAGTAGCCAACAAATTAGTAGTCAATTCTTCTAGTATGGTTGGCCCATTTCTGTTTTTCTTCTAATCATCTTACTTCTGGTGTTCTGTAGGTTCTTTTCTCTAGTGTGTTTTTAACCTTAAGTAAATTTTATTTTCTTTGTTTCATGGCTCCAGATGCTGGGAAGTCGACTGCTGGAGGGCAAATATTGTTCTTGAGTGGTCAAGTTGATGACCGGACCATCCAGAAATATGAAAAAGAAGCAAAGGATAAGAGCCGAGAAAGTTGGTGAGTAGATCCTGGGCAATATTCAGGTTGCCTTTTTTGCGAGTGTAACCCATAAATTTTGAGTATGAGAGCAATGCCTATTCATACTAGACTACTACTCCCTCTGTAAACTAATATAAGACTCTTTATAGATCACCAAAAGTTTTGTATTAGTTAATAATGTGGATGTTCTTTCACATTCTGCTTCTTTTTTGTTCCAACGCTTTTGCCCTTGAAATTGAGAACCACTCGCTCCTTGCATTATCATTGGTAATCTGAATCTGAATACTTGCAGGTATATGGCTTATATTATGGACACAAATGAGGAAGAGCGACTCAAGGTATCTCTTCTTAATGGCTGCTTAATGATCAGTGTGTTGAAGCTCTACAGTTCTTTTACACTTTCTCTTGCATGTGTTCAGGGGAAGACTGTTGAAGTTGGTAGAGCCCACTTTGAGACTGAAAATACAAGATTCACTATCTTAGATGCACCGGTACTCATCTTTCGCATACTACAGTGATATTCCTAGTTGTTAATGTTTTTTCCTTGCGTGACCCTGTTCTTATTCTCTGGATTTATGTATGATTATAGTACAACTTTATACAAAGTTGAGACGCTTATTTTGGGATTGAGGGAGTATGATTTAAGGTTCTTGAATATTTTCTACTAGATAATATAGAACTTAACAAAAATGTCTAGGATTCACTTGCCATGTAATGTGCTTGTCTTAGTTTACAGTACAAAATTGTAGATACAAAAGAATTCACATGGCAACAGTTTAGCCGAAAGCAAACACAGGCACATTATTTAACACTAGGAAATATGCTATGGTTAATTCCCTTGATGGCTTTCTCGCAGTGATATAATTGAAATTCTGTTTATTTTGTGTACTGATATACAATAACAGATTCTTATCGCCGTAGGTTAGTCACATGTCATTCATTGATCTAATTCAATCCTTCCTGTTTCATGTTCTGGTCCATCCTTACCTCATTGTTAGTTGCACCTCTGTGGCTTCAAAATCATAGTTTGAACCATTTTCTTTGTACTTTCAGTCTTTCACTCCTTTGCTGGCATTTGGCAATGCTACTGTTCTGATTCATCTTATACATGCATACGTGTTAGGTATTCTCTTATGAAAATAAAGTCACACTTTCGGATGCGCTGCTTCATTTGGACACACACAGTACAAACTTTTGTTAAAAACTCCTAGATCGACTGATGATGCTTCCGTTTTTTTTCCTGTGTGTGACAGGTCTCCTTGCCATAGTTGATGAACTTAATTCTTGTTTCATGTACAGTATGTGCTTACTTGGGTGATCTGAACTTGCAGGGCCATAAAAGTTATGTTCCAAATATGATAAGTGGTGCATCTCAAGCTGACATTGGTGTTCTGGTAACTATAGGTCCCTGGGCATTGTCATTCCCATTTTCCTTGGTCATATATCTCTTGGTGAATATGTTCCTTTTTAATTTTAAGGTCATATCTGCTCGGAAAGGTGAATTTGAAACTGGTTATGAAAGAGGAGGCCAGACTCGTGAACATGTACTGCTTGCAAAAACTCTAGGTGTTGCTAAGTTGGTAGTTGTCATCAACAAGATGGATGAACCTACAGTACAATGGTCAAAAGAAAGGTATGCCTGGTGGGACATACCTTGTATTATATGTTATATTGAAAGCTTATAATATTACAGCAGGAAATAGCTGCAGTAAAATAAAATAATTGATTTTATTATTTGTTTCAGGTATGATGAAATTGAAGGGAAAATGATTCCTTTTCTCAGATCTTCAGGGTACAACGTTAAGAAAGGTACTACTCTACTTTTGACCCTATCTCAAAAATTAAATTGTCACTGACACGCAGTTTCAAGCTGGATTATGTGCAATAACTTTCTGTGGTCGTCTGTGTTTAGTAAATTGTGCCTTCAATGTCAATGTGTTCATGTCAATGGTTCCTTCTCTATATGGTTAAAATAATTGGGATGCGTAGAGTCCTAGACTTGCAGGCTATGTCTAATCGCTTTCTTGCCATGCTAAGTTGACACCTACCTCGTGTTCCACAGTGAGGCATTATGATTTTGTTAAATTAATTATAGAGGCTGTACATTGTACTTTCTGCAGTTTATTGGTAGGATCTTTATATGAAACTACATGTTCTATGATCATACCTGATTGTAGGTACTATGTCATAGTTGAGCGAACTAGATCATATTTCTTAAAGTTTCTTTGGCTTTGTTACCAGATGTCCAGTTCTTGCCTATTTCTGGTCTTTGTGGAGCCAATATGAAGACCAGAATGGATAAAAGCATTTGTAGTTGGTGGAATGGTCCTTGCCTTTTTGAAATTCTGGACAAAATTGAAGTTCCTTTGCGTGATCCCAAAGGGCCAGTAAGGTTTGGCAGCTATGCTTATGCTTAAACTCCATATACTCCCTGTTAAAAAAATTATGCGCTTTGAACATGACATCATCTCCAATGTTTGGTTCTTGATTATTAATTTATATATTGTGGTATGGTAGCATATGATATCGTATCGTGACTACTTCTCTTTACATTCATATGATGCCTTTACATTATCAGCATTTGTATGTTTTACTGTTCAAAGTTTGAGTACATGTCTCTTGAAACATCATCTTGTTCTGATAGATGAATTTGCTCCTCTGTCCCTGTTTGACGACAAATGGCAATTCGAATGAAAAATGGATAGACTATCTTCTATATCTTGCTACTTGTATAGATGGGTCTGCTTGATTTGTTGTGTTGATCACATGCCAGATGCACGTTTTACAGTTCTCTTTATTATCAATGTAGGCTGCCAATTATTGATAAATATAAAGATATGGGCACAGTCGTGATGGGAAAATTAGAGAATGGGACTATCAGAGAGGGTGATAGTTTGTTGGTTATGCCAAACAAGGTATTTTCATTTTACTTCAGTGTAGCACCTTTGCTTACATGTTATACTGGGGAGTCTGGAGCTCAATTTTGTATTTGAGCAGACCCACGTGAAAGTCACTGGTATTAACTTGGATGAGAAGAAAGTACGACGTGCTGGACCCAATGAGAATGTACGTGTCAAAGTGTCTGGAATTGAAGAGGAGGATATCATGGCAGGTTTTGTACTTTCAAGTGTTGGTAAGTGCATTCTTCAAGAAAAGTTAGGACGAGTTTAGATTGTGACGTAGTACCTTACCAACTTCTTGGCTATGACCAAAATATTGGTCTTTGTTTGGATGAGTGCCAACTTTTTGGCATGTCAATACTCCTCTCCCATGTCTAGTTCATTTCTCTGGCCAGTATTGACGAATCTATGGGCGAGCAAAAATCAACCAAAATTTTTGATAGCCAATCTTCTGGTTGGGCAACCTTGGCCGCCAGCCAAATGCACCCTTAGAATTATATTAAGGTATCATGACCGTGCGTCCAGCTCCTACCAGAGCTGACATGAGGTAAGCACAAGGGCAAAGCTAAAGTCAACCAAAATTTTGTATAGCCAATCTTTCTGGTTGGGCAACCTTAGAATAATAATACTAGGGTGTCATGACCGTGCATCCAGCTCCTACCAGAACTGACATGAGGAGAACAACAAACCCAGGGCTAGTGGCCTAGCTCACAAAATAATAAGCTGCACCACATAGTAGGCCCGTCAGACATAGAAGGCATCAACAGGCTCATGGCAACTTGTAGTATCTATCTTAGTGATAAGATTAGTCATGATGCGATTAGTTGAGAGATGATTTGGTTCGTAGAGATCAGCTTCTTACTATTTTTTCTCAACTTCTTGATATGGACAAAACACATTTCCAGTTAAGTGTTATAGCTGCTTATAGGTGTGGATCACAACTACTACCTCTGCACCAAAATATAAGATGTTTTTGCAGTTCAAATTGAACCGAAAAAATGTCTTATATTTTGATACGGAGGGAGTACTTAGAAAGCCACCCTACAGAAGGGGCAGCATGTAGCCCATAATCATTAAGCAACACAATTATCAAGTGAAGATTCTGTCTTCTGTTTCCCTTATCTCCGAGAGTTATCTCCTCATCATAGGTGTCATGGCCGGCCAACTCCTGCTTTTCTGTCTGAAACATCTAATGTGGGTCCAGGTTCTGGTGTTGTGGTGTCGATACAGATTCGGACATTCATCCCCGGGTTGAGTGGTTGATTTAGCATGTGTTTGGTTTGAGGAAGGACAGTATCCGATACAGTTGCTTAGGCCTTCCCTGTAAAAGAGGGCTGAAAGTGGATTGAGCTTCATTTTTATTACTGTACCACTAAAAAACTTGCATGAATTCTCTAACTCAATATTTATGGCAGCAACAAATTTGTCCATCCCTTGAATGTGGTTATGTTATTTTAATATGCCTTGTGCTATACATCTGATATTTCTGGAGAGGCTGCTTACTAGTGGCTTTGTGGATAATTTTTTGATATGACATTCTCATCTTGATAATATCTATTTGTGTAGGCTGTTTACTTGTTGCTTGTGGATATTTTTTTAATTTGAGATATATTCTCATGTTGATAATGTCTTTACAGCTAATCCTATTGGTGCTTTCACTGAATTTAATGCCCAACTGCAGATTCTAGAGTTGCTTGATAATGTAAGTGTTGTTTGATACTTTCAGTTGCATAAATAAGCTATAGGAGACTAATTTTCATATTTATCGTGTTCTCCTTTTCTGGTCTGTATCAATATATATACATATGAATATGGAATTGATTTATTTAAGTGAAAATTAGATTGGCTTCTAAGTTCAGTATGTAAGCTTATGACATTTCATACATTCATGCTAGTAGCAATGCTACATCTGACGTCCCATAGTATCAGGTTAATAGTCTAATATTTTGGCCACCATTTGTTTTTTTACACGAATTATCAGCAATTTGCATCATTCCAAGTATATATTTATTTATTACTGCTACACAATTTTGAAGATGTAGTGTTTCTCTTTGTAATATTTCAGGCTATTTTCACTGCTGGTTACAAGGCAGTGTTACACATCCACTCTGTTGTTGAGGAGTGTGAGATTGTTGATCTCATAGAGGAAATTGACATGAAGAAAGCGAAAGTAACTGACCCAAAGAAAAAGAAGAGCAAGAGGAAGCCTCTTTTTGTGAAGAATGGTGCAGTTGTAGTTTGCCGCGTCCAGGTATATACATTCATAGCGTCATTAGTAATATCATAACTTCTCATTGCTTGTAGCACTAATTGTGATGTGTTGTGCATATAGGTGACTAATTTGATATGCATAGAGAAGTTCTCTGATTTCCCACAGCTTGGAAGGTTTACTCTACGAACTGAAGGCAAGTATACATGCTATGGAAGATACTTTCTTTATCTTTCTGTGTTAATACGATAGTCTGATTGCTGTTGGGGGGACGAAACCGGAACCAACTTTATTCTAGTTAACCTAGAAATTTGTATGGTTACCTTGAGATTTGTTAACCTTGCATTCCTGCAATGGAGTACACTATGCAACCAAAGAACCAAATAAACTTGAATCTATCTGGATTCTGTTTCCATATTTCATGCTAACCCCGCTGTTGGTTTATAACTTGTTAGTGATTCTTTTTGCCTGTGGGCTTGCAGGGAAGACAATCGCTGTAGGCAAGGTTGTTGATGTTCCTCCAGTTGGCAAGGCAACGTTTTCAGCTTAAGCCAATTTTGACAGGATGATGGGTAGGCACTTACGCTCATCTTCCTTGTTATACTAGTCTCCTCCTAATCTCCACCGCTAAGATTTAGATTCATTCCTTTTCACTGGCCAGGAGAATGAAGTGGCGCTGTCTCGAAATAGTTTTTGGAAGCAGCAGTGAGATCGATTTTTCCAGCCAGGCTCCATGAGTCACTTAGCATTAGTTTATTGCTGAGGTCCCTTTATTGAGTTGGGGGTGTATAAGTGTTGTAGCTCTGGTCACATGTTTGAGAGGTTGTAAAATCAGTGTGGTTATATGTTCCCGCTACCCAATCTGATATGACAATATAACACAAGTTGTACTCTCCATCTTTTTTCCTCCATTACGGCAGTCTGCTCCCAGTTTCAAACATTCCATGTACCACGCTTGTGCTTGTGTAGTCCTCCATTTGATGTATATTGATGATGTCTCTTGTTTTGCGTGGCGTGCTCAAAGATGCTTGAAAACTACTCTCTCCGTTACCAAATATTTATGTTTCTAGAGATTTCAACAAGCAACTCCTCATCGGATGAGGAATTCGATTTGACCGAAGAAGAGGACATTGTTATGCTAGTGATGATGCACGAAAGGAAGAAGCCGAAGCATGACGGTTCCTTGTTTGGCTGTGGGTTCCCTGTTTGGCTGTGAGTTCATCTGGAGAGAACGGGTTGAGGCACACCTGAAGCGCAACTATTTTGGTACACCATCCGTTTTTCTAGGGAGGTACTTTTGTCGCTGGTTCAGGATGTCCAAGGATTTGTTCATCCGTATTTGCAATTCCTTAAAGCAACATGATCAAGCCTTCTAGCAGAGGATAAATTGTGCCGGTTTGCTTGGACATAGCACTGAGCAGAAGGTCACTGCCGCTTTGCACATGATGGCCTACGATGTTACATTGGCCGTTTTTACATCATTTGTTGGACCACTAATTTTACGTCATTTTTTTTTGGTGATGAAAACTATAAATCTAGCACTTATACATCATCAATTATACATCATCTATTGGAGTGCTCTTAGGACTCTTTGGTTCATAGGATAAGAATATCATGGGAATAGGAAAACCATAGGAAGTGAGCTGACATGTATCTTAATTTTTATAGAGAAGATGCCATTTGATGCATAAGATAGAAACTTTTCCATTGAGCGTAGTCTAATGTTTTTTTTCTTTAAAATGTAAAGGATTGATTTCTATCCTATATAGGAATAGGAATCCATTCCTACAAACTAAAGGGTTTAGAGGATATTTTTCTATAAGATTCCTATCCTTTAAAAGTCCTATAAAATTCCTGTAAACCAAGGAGGCCTTATATATTGAGTCCGTAATGGCACCTTAAAATTTGGCTGTTGCTTATCTGGCTTTGGCATTGTCCTTCCTCGCAACCTTAAGTTTTGCCCTCGTTGGCGCCTTTGAAAGTTGAAGCTAGAGCATACGGCTGAATTGTTTCGTAGGTGAGTTGGAGGAGTTAAATGACTTTGCCTACTCAGTTTCTGCCGCCAGTACCGAAAATGTACCTATTTTCTCTATGCAATGTCTTGCAAGATATTAAAAAAAAAAAGGGTTCTCACATTTATCGTCCGGACAAATTCATCATAGCTTGCAAGACACCCCATGCCTCCTCTGCAAGGCTAGGCTGCTCTTCTCTTTCATAGCGACTCGACCAGGCATTCCCCATTCCCATGGCATGCTGAAGGCCTAAAGGGCTCTTGCAAGAGTTGGCCGCTTCGTGGAGTGACATGTGGCATGAGGGAGAGAGATGTGGATGAGATTCACCGGGAAGGAGATAAGACTGAGGAAACATATGTCGTGCGAGGGAAGCGGCAAAGAAGCCAATTAGTCGGGCATCTTTTAACATTTTCCTTCCATCTCTCTTTCATATTTTCTTAAGGGTCCTGCTAATTTCTTAAAAAAATAGTGAATAATTTTTTTTATGACAAAAAAACATACAATCCGTGGGCTTGCTTCTGATTGGTGAAGACACACATAAATAAAAATACACCGCAACACCGCCCCAGGGATGTGAAATAGGAAACCCGGCGCGAAGAAAATTCCACCAGTGGACCCACGAGTACCTCTACCCCCGGGCGAAACTCCCTCGAAGCATTTTTAAGATTCTGTTCTACTTGGCATTTCTCTGTTTTTGAACTGAAATGACCTTTCACTGTTTTTGAACTGAAAGCTGAACTTTCACTATGACTGGGATGTACGGGGCCGCTAGAGATCTAGAGTTGAACTGAAAACTGAACATTCACTATGACCGTTTTTATGTCTGGATGAGGTTGCTCTCTTCACATCCTGTTAACCGATAAACATTACAAGACACTACTGGTTGAAGGTGACTTTAACCATGAACACATTCTAGTGTCAACCTTCTTCCTCTGCACTTGTGGTAGGACCAAATCCTCTTGAACATTCATATCCTACTGCTAATCTATAATGCACATTTATTTTTAGGAGCATAACACTTGATTTCCCATTAACAATTTATGCTATTTTGATAATGCAAGAATACTTCATTATCCAAGCCTCTGGGCCTCCACACCCATAGGGTACACACAACCAAAAAAAAAAATAATTCAAAGGAAAAGGTGTGGCTATTGCTCAGAGAACTCTGCTCAGTCCAATATGTCTTGCCATAGAGTGCTGATGTTCTTCAGAGCTTGCAGCTGAAACAGGTACTGGTGAACCATCCACAATGTCCAAATCTTTCAGAGACTATGAGGATCCTCCAGTGCTTTGCTGGCTGGAATTCAGAGAGTAACCTGTTGGTGTCATCTGAATTGACGGCCACCTTGCACCTGATACGTTTGATAACTATCTGGCTTCGAAGGGCTTGTTGATCTGTGGAGCCTAAGAAACCTGGATGCCCTTGTGGCAGTGATTGGGGTCCTGGAGCAAACTCAGGTTGATCTGACATCTGAGACAGCGCTCATACAGCTGCTTCGGGGTGACTCTACTTTTGCAAAAAGATGAGTGGCCTCCCTAAAAATGATAAGAAACAAGGCGCTGTTGTTTTGTCAAGCTGGAGATAATTTTGAGTAGTTGCTCGAGCTCAAGTTTGGAAATATGGTTTCGCCTGTAGATGCACAACCGCAGCAACTTTTGATTTTGGTACCTTCCTTTTCCTGTTCATGGAAGATTCAGAATCAACAATAAACAACTCAGATTATTAATTGGCATATTTTTTACTTGTACGCTGGACATTAGACAGAGGGGGAGATGATAAGTAGCAAAGCCATAGTTTGTCATTGACTTTAAATTTGGACAGAGGGAGAGATGATAATTAGTAAAGACATACACAAAGAAAGGCAAATCTTGGATTGTGTGACAAACTTATAAAGAGCAGTGTTTTAAGCCAAGTAGTACTGACTAACTAGTTCTGCCGCATATCTTATCGCCACTAGTAAGAATAGCAGAGACATTCACAAGAAATAAGAAATTTATTCACATAGCTTAGTTTGTGATCTGTTCTGTAGAAACCCTGTAGTCCAAGTGTGATTATCGATGGAAACCTCGTTATAAAGTTGTATCGCGTGAGAAGGAATATATTCCCATAACAAGATTTGCAATGTGTTTCCAATTGATGAGCTCACCCTATGTTTTTTTTTGCGGGTGAAAAGGGATTTTTCATTACTCAAGGTGGTCTCTCAGCGGAGGCCAGACGTACAACAGGGTCAATCCCCCAAAAAAACTCAACCAAGTCATGGGACCGCCTCAAGAGGTCTTGGTTGCAATTTTCCGAAGGGCACGCGACCCTTGACATAACGAAGTTTCCACCCTCAAGCCAAAAAGGAAGACGAGTCCTCTGAAGCTCCTTCCCCACTTGGTGTGAGTGTGACGAGCTTTGTTTTCTCTAAAAGTTATCACTTCAAAGTTATAAATATCATGCAATAATTACTCCCTCTGTTCCTAAATATTTGTCTTTTTAAAGATTTCAAATGGACTACCACATATGGATGTATATAGACATATTTTAGAGTGTAGATTCACTCATTTTGCTCTGTATGTAGTCACTTGTTGAAATCTCTAGAAAGAAATATTTAAGAACGAAGGGAGTAGGTTATTAGTACATCGGCAACTTCAAAAATATTTGGATGGCAACTTTTAACGTGATTTATGTGAAATACTGTTGAATCCCTCATCGAGACAAAGAGTATAATTGGTTTGCTACCAACATTTGGCATTGCCAATATTTGGCAAGCCAACATCTGGCAAAATCAGAAGTTGCCTAACATTTGACAACTTTTTGTGAGATTGATAATGAAAATGGGCAAGCAACCAATCTCTAGGCAATATTTGGCATATGCCAACTTTTGGCATCAAACCAATTATGCTAAAAGTGAAGACAGATTATAAACAGAGAGCAAGTTTAAAATGTTGATGATTCAGCCCTATCTTAAAATGGCCACTCACCAAACTGAATTACTAGCTCCGACGTTTTTATCTTTTTTCCAGTGTAATCAGGAAAAGGCTGGATGGAATACTGGCTTCCAAAACGATATTTTTGTAGTAATTCCTTTACAGATACTGCTTATACAAACGGGCCCTTGATGTTTCAAAGCAATCCCTGACAACGGGCATTGAGAAACAGTGCTATATCAATCAGCGATCCGGTTACTGGAACCCAATGTAATTCTTGCTCACGTCTTGAAATAGGACAAAGAAAATGAAAAACATTTAGTCAAATTGATGAAGAGATACGAAGGCACCAACACATATGTTTGCAACTGAAAACGTGCGGGAGACTGCCATTACAGAACACAAGCGCATTCTCCTATGATGACGACGGAGCCACTGATGCAAGCAATTGCTCCCTTGTAGTGAATTTTTTTCTTCATTTTCATCAATTTTTAGGCTACAAACTGTCGCGAAAACACATGGGAGTAATATCTACTTATTATATTATTAAATTACAAAACCATGTCAAATAGCTCATCTAGCCATCAAGTGAAAGGCAGTGATCTGGTGGGACAAACAAGCCTTGACGCCCTGGTTTCTAGCCAGTTCAAAATAAATATGTGATAAGTCAAATCACAAAACAGTTTCAACCAAGTAGGCTTGCGTTCAACCAGTCCCTGCAAAACATGCAAGGAAAAACAATGTAAGCAAACAGAGCAAGGTAACTTCTTTGTGGGGTAATAAAATAACTTCATGAGACTCTAGACTCGTCGACTTACTTGCTGATATCATCAAGGTGGTCATCAAAATCAACAACTTGCTGCCATTTCTTCGTGGTAACATGATCAGCTAAGACCACATTGGTAGATGGCTCTTTCAGTTTGAGCTGACTACTTCCATCTGATCCAGCCTGACGCCAGCTTTTTGATGAATCCCTGGTGTATAGCTGCACGTGCCACAAAACAATGTGTCATGAGCCATACAAGCTTAAGAAACTGAATGTTGCTGGCGTTTTATCACGAGTCCATGACTCTTAGACAAGGCAATTTAGTCCTAAAGGTCTTCTCTTTTTTTTCTCACAACTGATACTATAAGTTACTAGTAACAAGTTTGATTATTTCCATCAATAATTCAGATCAATATTTATGCCACAAATGCACAATGATCAAAAAAACTTCTACTGGAACTTTGAATAGCATCCTCCAGGGGCGGTGTCTGAAACTGATCCACTGTGCATTCATTCAAAATACTCCCTCCGTTCCTAGATATAGGGTGTATAGTTTTTGGCACGGAAATTAAAGAACGCATGTGGAGGGAAAATTTCACAAGTTTTGAGTGAGATTATACATGACTAATTGACATGAGAAAATAAAGGAGCTTACATGATATAAGGAAATGTAATCAAATCCCTAAAACAATTATCCAAACAAGTGGTGCAACGCAATACACCTTATATTTCGGATTTTTTCTCAAAAATCTATACACCTTATATCAAGGAATGGAGGGAGTATGCAGCAGGGCAAAATACATTCAAAATATGAAGATTGAAACAAGTCTCAGTCAGTTACCACTTATACATAGGACTACCAAGTCCACAATAACTAATTTACAACTCAGTAACAGATGAACATTTGGAGATATAAGCTACTGTACTAGCATAGCCCTTTGCTGAAAAGTAACACTTTATGATGCTTTTCTGATGCTCTACTTATCACCAGATTTATCAGCTTGCAGGGAGATCTCAAGGTCATAATTTATTTAGGTCATAAGGTAATGAAGTATAAAACACATATGCCCAGACATATTGCCTCTACTACTGCTTCTGCATTTAAGGTGAACAGATTGCACCAATGAGTCATAAACCCAAGCATACAGCTTCTACTCTCACTTTTGCGCTGAAAGGTGACAGATTACATCAAGAATTATGTCATGCAGAAGATGGCTACTTGCATTTTGGCATTAAGAGGGGCATATGGTATTTTGCATATTTGTTCAGCAAATTTTCAAATTAAGTTGTGATAGAAGTTAAAATATATGCATTGCTTGTAGTGGTTAAGTTCAAAAAATATGTTAGTGCTCATGTTAACTCTTAGGTAACTTACTGACTTGTGAGATGGGAAGTGGTTGTCTCGTGGAAGCAGTGGTTATTAGTTGAAAGTTATTCACAATGATTCATAAAGTATACACTTGGCTAGCATATATAGGTAGTCTAAAATTTGACATACTCTATGCTTGCCTCACTAAGGCGCTGACTACAAGCAGCTGTAAAGCAAACTTTCTCTTCCCGGAGCCTCTGCCACAGCTAGTTAGCTCCAGGTAAAATGAAAGAAAAGAAGGACTAGGGAGAGAAAAGAATGGTCATGTAATCTCACCCTTCCAACCTTTACATTAAAAAAAAACTATTTCATGTACGCATAATTTGAATATATTAAGCAATTAGACAGCATACAATTTCTCTAGAAAGGAGTGAATTATCTAGTGGGACTCTCACCACCAAAGAACACAAGTCATGAAATCAATACAGTAATATTGGCACTGCAAGATCTATTCCATCACTAGGTAGAAGTGAACATATGGTCTAATTTTCGTAGTTAATTGTAAAGACTTGGAAGATACCTCAGAAAACATACTAATCTGTTGCTATTCAATTTAAAAGCAATGAAGGGATACTGATTTTCATAGATCATGGGTAGAGTACCTGAACAACGGCATCGCGGCTGCTCCCCTTGACCACCTCCTCGAGCTTCACGTTGTCGAGCTGATCAAACCAACACAAAATCAGAAAGGAGAACCCCAATAAGCATCAAAGCGAGATCTCCACCCCGCCTTAGCGCGCAAAACAGGGGGAACAGAGGAAAGCACAGCACCCACCAGCAGCACGGCGGCGCGGGGGAAGTAGCGGAAGATGTGGTCCCCGACGCGCTTGGCGACGGCGGGGAGGTCGGCGTCGTCGCGGCGCGCGTTGGCGTGGTAGTATCCGACGACGGCGAGGCCCTGCGCCTGGAAGTGGTCCTCGACGAGGGTGAGCGCGAGCTCGAGCGTGGGGAGCAGCGGGAGGTGGTGCGGCTGGTGGGAGAGCGGCACGGCGTCGGCGACCGAGACGACGGCCGGGGAGGCGGCCGGGTCCGCCAGGCGGCCTACGAGGAGCCCGTTGACGGCGGCCGCCGGGTGCTTGAGCGCGTGCAGCGCCAGCTTCACGTACGCCGCCTGCGCGAGCTCGTACCGGCACTCCACGCCCATCGCGATCCGCCGGGGAGGCCGCCTCCGATCGGGGATGGCCGAGCTCGGGTTTTCGCTGCCTCTCTCGTGGGCGGCGGCGGATCTGGGTCGTGGGGATCGGAGTGAGTATCAGATCGGCTTTGGAGCTTTGGGAGCGGCGAGGAGAGGCTCCCGTTGCTGGCCGCCCGATTTGGTTATGGACGACCACGACAAGTGAGTTGGGACCTGAAAAATCAGGCCCAAGGGCTTATCTTGTCTTACTTTTTGAAAATTGATATGGACGAAATCAAATTACAGAATGAACTGTTCATAAAACTATTTCACGCGGCTGATTTTTTTGTGTGACGCCCGACATGAAGGCGTCACACTACACTGTGCAACGCCTAGCTCGCAGATAGGCGCTACACGCCTGGCCAGCGTCGCACTCATGTGATCCGAAAATTACTAAGTCAGTGTGCAGCGCCTAGCTTCTAGGCATTGCACTAGTGGTTGCTTCATTTTGCAGTGCAACCACTAGTGCAGCGCCTGAGAGTTAGGCGCCACACTATACAGTGCAGCGCCTAGCTCGTAGACTCTGCACAATGACTTAGCAATTTTGGGCAGTTTGGGGTGCAACGTTGGCCAGGCGTGTAGCGCCTATTTGTGAGGCGTTGCACAATATAGTGTGACGCCTTTGTGTCGTGCGTCACACAAAAAGTTCAGCCGCGTGAAATAGTTTCACGAACAGTTCATTTTGTTATTTGATTTCGTCCATAGGTCAAATTTGCCGAGAAACGCAGTGCACGCATGCTATACTCAAAATTAAACCATGCACACATATCCTGCATCTATGAGCATTTTTGAAAGATTGAACGGACGAATCTTAGGATTGGCGAAGTCACTGCGACACCCACTAAAAACATTGTCGGAAAGTCTAGAACAAAACTTGAAACCTGATAGACATGTTTCACCACAAGGAACCTACCTACACTTAGTCTGCGGGTTTGTCTTATTCTTGGGCTTGCTACATATCCTACACCACCTCTAGGCGCTAAAGACCTAAAGTAGACATCGTGTCGGTTGTTGGTGATCTTTTCAAAGACCCCTTCTCCCCGATCCAGCCAGTGATTCGCACCTCATGTAGTCTCCCGAGGAATAATCTCTAGTGTTGGTGCACCATCCCTGGTTCAGATCGTAGAAACTATCGCTCCAACGATTGCGATCCGATCTAGGTAGCCTCTCAGTCCAACTCCTCCATGTCCGCCTCGTAGTCATTCACGTTTTGGCGTGCGGAAAATGATGACGGGGCTCTCGGGGCGATTGATCCATGAGCGGTCGCAAAAATGATGTCAGACAAGTCGGCATCAACAGAGATCTCAACAAATGCGCTAAGTAGGGTGTGGTGCCCCTATAAATGGATTATTAGGGTGTGTTTGGTTTCTGTCATGAAGTGGTATGGCACGGGTCGGTTCCATCCCTGGCATATTCCCGTGTTAGGATTGTCAAAGGAACCGGAACACATCGATTCCAGAGAACAGGGACCGGGAGGCGGCCGGAAGGAGGTGAGCGACAGTGGATCTGTTCCAAGCCATGCTCCCAGCCTCACTGCCAGCACACTCACCGCTGACGCCGGCAGTGATGATCGGATCGTGGTAGTCCTCTCCCCTTTCCGTCCCATCCTTCAAGGTCCAGCGACGGCGGCGGCCATCCCTGGTAGCTCGTAGGTCCTCTCTCTCCCACTCACCTTCCCCACTGCCCCCATCATGATGCTGCTGCTTTGGCTTGCCGGACCCGCGTGCTCGTGCGTCGCCAGACTCGCGTCACGGTGGTGCTTCTTTCTCTAGCCGGCGGCGGCATCGTGTGTGCCGTGCTCGTGGACGGCTCTTGCGTGTGTCTTGCTCGTGGCCGACCCTTGCTGCTATTTTTGTTGTGCTGCTCCTCTGTTGCTTGTTGTGATCCTATAGAATTTTATATCTTGTGTGTAGATGACAGAAAATTGATGAAGTTCTACGGCTACGCGTTGAGGATCGCTGACAGGGCAATATATGTCATTTGTCTTGGACATATAACATCACTTACAATTGGAAGAATTGCTATGTTGATGATCTTTTTAACCTCTATATATGTGTCTTGTTTGTGTTTGATGTCAAAGTTCAATATATTGCACATAATCATAAGAAAACAAATGGAGAGATGAACAATCCATCCCATTCCAGTCTCGAAAACCAAACACCAAAATGTAACCATTCCATCCCTTCGAACTGCCCCTACTAAACACAATGATGGAACCAAACCCATTATAGAGGAATGGAACCATGACATTCCATTCCACTTTGTTCCCAAACCAAACACACCCTTAGTGTAAGGACCTAAGGGAATGTGTTTACGTTCACATTTCGGCAACCATTGAGGATGCATAAGGTGCTTAATGAAAGATCTTGGGCATTCAGAAAAGAGCATTACTTGTTGTGTGAAACCTTGGGTTAGATTGAGTTCAAGTTGTTCCCAATTGTTTTGAAGTTTGAAACTTACCAATTGGGGTAAATGAGTGTGGAAAACTTGGGCAAATGGGAATGAAGTTGGGGAGGACGTGGTGGCATATGTGGAAGAAGATGGTGCGTCCTTTGGGCAATACCTAAGAGTACATGTCAGAATTTATATCGCTCAACCGCTTTGTTGAGGCATGTTGCCACATAAATGTTGGAAATATGCCCTAGAGGCAATAATAAAAGCATTATTATTATATTTCCTTTTTCATGATAATTGTCTTTATTCATGCTATAATTGTGTTATCCGGAAATCGTAATACTTGTGTGAATAACAGACACCAACATGTCCCTAGTAAGCCTCTAGATGACTAGCTCGTTGATCGACAGATAGTCATGGTTTCCTGACTATGGGCATTGGATGTCATTGATAACGAGATCACATCATTAGGAGAATGATGTGATGGACAAGACCCAATCCTGAACATAGCATAAGATCGTATAGTTCGTTTGCTAGAGTTTTTCCAATGTCAAGTATCTTTTCCTTTGACCATGAGATCGTGTAACTCCCGGATACCGTAGGAGTGCTTTGGGTGTACCAAACATCACAACGTAACTGGGTGACTATAAAGGTGCACTACAGGTATCTCCGAAAGTGTCTGTTGGGTTGACACGGATCAAGACTGGGATTTGTCACTCCGTATAACGGAGAGGTATCACTGGGCCCACTCGGTAATGCATCATCATTATGAGCTCAAAGTGACCAAGTGTCTGGTCACGGGATCATGCATTACGGTACGAGTAAAGTGACTTGCCGGTAACGAGACTGAACGAGGTATTGGGATACCGACGATCGAGTCTCGGGCAAGTAACATACCGATTGACAAAGGGAATTGCATACGGGGTTGATTGAATCCTCGACATCGTGGTTCATCCGATGAGATCATCGTGGAGCATGTGGGAGCCAACATGGGTATCCAGATCCCGCTGTTGGTTATTGACCGGAGAGTTGTCTCGGTCATGTCTGCCTGTCTCCCGAACCCGTAGGGTCTACACACTTAAGGTTCGGTGACGCTAGGGTTGTAGGGATATGTATATGCAGTAACCCGAATGTTGTTCGGAGTCCCGGATGAGATCCCGGACGTCACGAGGAGTTCCGGAATGGTCCGGAGGTAAAGAATTATATATAGGAAGTGCTGTTTCGGCCATCGGGACAAGTTTCGGGGTTATCGGTATTGTACCGGGACCACCGGAGGGGTCCCAGGGGCCCACAGGGTGGGGCCACCTGCCCCGTGGGGACCACATGGGCTGTAGGGGATGCACCTTGGCCTACATGGGCCAAGGGCACCAGCCCCAAGGGCCCATGCGCCTAGGGTTTCCCAAAGGGGAAGAGTCCCACTTGTGGAAGGCACCCCTAGGTGCCTTGGGGGGGAGGGAAACCTCCCCTTGGCCGCCGCCCCCCTAGGAGATTGGATCTCCTAGGGCCGGCGCCCCCCCTAGGCCCTCCTATATATAGTGGGGGAAGGAGGACTTTTCTGACACGCCTTTGGTTGCCTCCTTCTCCCTCTCCAACACCCCTCCTCCTCCATAGTGCTTGGCGAAGCCCTGACGAAGTACTGCAGCTCCATCATCACCACGCCGTCGTGCTGCTGCTGGAGCCATCTTCCTCAACCTCTTCTTCCCTCTTGCTGGATCAAGAAGAAGGAGACGTTACGCTGACCGTACGTGTGTTGAACGCGGAGGTGCCGTCCATTCGGTGCTAGGATCTCCGGTGATTTGGATCACGTCGTGTACGACTACTTCATCCATGTTCTTTGAACGCTTCCGCTCGCGATCTACAAAGGTATGTAGATGCATCCGATGACTCGTTGCTAGATGAACTCATAGATGGATCTTGGTGAAACCGTAGGAAATTTTTTGTTTTCTGCAACGTTCCCCAACAGTGGCATCATGAGCTAGGTCTATGCGTAGTTCTTCTTGCGCGAGTAGAACACAATTGGTTGTGGGCGTAGATGTTGTCAACTTTCTTGCCGCTACTAGTCTTATCTTGCTTCAACGGTATTGTGGGATGAAGCAGCCCGGACCAACCTTACACGTACGCTTACGTGAGACCGGTTCCACCGACTAACATGCACTAGTTGCATAAGGTGGCTGGCGGGTGTCTGTCTCTCCTACTTTAGTTGGAGCGGATTCGATGAACAGGGTCCTTATGAAGGGTAAATAGAAGTTGACAAATCACGTTGTGGCTTTCACGTAGGTAAGAAAACGTTCTTGCTAGAACCCTAATTCAGCCACCTAAAACTTGCAGCAACAATTAGAGGACATCTAACTTGTTTTTGCAGCAAGTGCTTTGTGATATGATATGGCCAAAGTTGTGATGAATGATGAATGATATATATGTGATGTATGAGATGTTCATGCTATTGTGATAGGAATCACGACTTGCATGTCGATGAGTATGACAACCGGCAGGAGCCATAGGAGTTGTCTTTATTTTATGACCTGCGTGTCATTGAGAAACGCCATGTAAATTACTTTACTTTATTGCTAAACGCGTTAGCCTTAGTAGTAGAAGTAATAGTTGGCGAGCAACTTCATGGAGACACGATGATGGAGATCATGATGATGGAGATCATGGTGTCAAGCCGGTGACAAGATCATCATGGAGCCCCAAGATGGAGATCAAAGGAGCTATGTGATATTGGCCATATCATGTCACGTTTATTACTTGATTGCATGTGATGTTTATCATGTTTTTACATCTTGTTTACTTAGAACGACGGTAGTAAATAAGATGATCCCTTACAACAATTTCAAGAAGTGTTCTCCCCTAACTGTGCACCGTTGCTAAAGTTCGTCGTTTTGAAGCACCATGTGATGATCGGGTGTGATAGATCCTTACGTTCACATACAACGGGTGTAAGACAGTTTTACACATGCAAAACACTTAGGGTTAACTTGACGAGCCTAGCATGTACATACATGGCCTCGGAACACAGAGACCGAAAGGTCAAACACGAGTCGTATGGAAGATACGATCAACATGAAGATGTTCACCGACGATGGCTAGTCCGTCTCACGTGATGATCGGACACGGCCTAGTCGACTCGGATCGTGTAACACTTAGATGACTAGAGGGATGTCTAATCTGAGTGGGAGTTCATTAATAATTTGATTAGATGAACTTAATTATCATGAACTTAGTCTAAATCCTTTGCAAATATGTCTTGTAGATCAAATGGCCAACGTAGTCCTCAACTTCAACGCGTTCCTAGAGAAAACCAAGCTGAAAGACGATGGCAACAACTACACGGACTGGGTCCGGAACCTGAGGATCATCCTCATAGCTGCCAAGAAAGATTATGTCCTACAAGCACCGCTAGGTGAAGCTCCCGTCCCACAGAACCAAGACGTTATGAACGCTTGGCAGACACGTGCTGATGACTACTCCCTCGTTCAGTGCGGCATGCTTTAAAGCTTAGAGCCGGGGCTCCAAAAGCGTTTTGAGAGACATGGAGCATATGAGATGTTCGAAGAGCTGAAAATGGTTTTCCAAGCTCATGCCCGGGTCGAGAGATATGAGGTCTCCGACAAATTCTTCAGCTGTAAGATGGAGGAAAATAGTTCTGTCAGTGAGCACATACTCACTATGTCTGGGTTACATAACCGCTTGACTCAGCTGGGAGTTAATCTCCCAGATGATGCGGTCATTGACAGAATCCTCCAGTCGCTTCCACCAAGCTACAAGAGCTTTGTGATGAACTTCAATATGCAGGGGATGCAAAAGACCATTCCTGAGGTATTTGCAATGCTGAAATCAGCAGAGGTAGAAGTCAAGAAGGAACATCAAGTGTTGATGGTGAATAAACCACTAAGTTCAAGAAGGGCAAGGGTAAAAAGAACTTCAAGAAGGACGGCAAGGAAGTTGCCGCGCCCGGCAAGCAAGCTGCCAGGAAGAAGTCAAAGAATGGACCCAAGCCTGAGACGGAGTGCTTTTATTGCAAGGGAAGCGGTCACTGGAAGCGGAACTGCCCTAAATACTTAGCGGACAAGAAGGACGGCAACACCAAAGGTATATTTGATATACATGTAATTGATGTGTACCTTACCAGTACTCGTAGTAACTCCTGGGTATTTGATACCGGTGCCGTTGCTCATATTTGTAACTCACAACAGGAGCTACGGAATAAACGGAGACTGGCGAAGGACGAGGTGACGATGCGCGTCGGGAATGGTTCCAAGGTCGATGTGATCGCCGTCGGCACGCTACCTCTACATTTACCTACGGGATTAGTTATAAACCTCAATAATTGTTATTTAGTGCCAAGTTTGAGCATGAACATTGTATCAGGATCTCGTTTAATACGAGATGGCTACTCATTTAAATCCGAGAATAATAGTTGTTATATTTATATGAGTGATATGTTTTATGGTCATGCTCCGATGCTCCGATGGTCAATGGTTTATTCTTAATGAATCTCGAACGTAATATTACACATATTCATAGTGTGAATACCAAAAGATGTAAAGTTGATAACGATAGTCCCACATACTTGTGGCACTGCCGCCTTGGTCACATAGGTGTCAAACGCATGAAGAAGCTTCATGTAGATGGACTTTTAGAGTCTCTTAATTATGAATCATTTGACACGTGCGAACCATGCCTCATGGGTAAAATGACCAAGACTCCGTTCTCAGGAACAATGGAGCGAGCAACCAACTTATTGGAAATCATACATACTGATGTGTGCGGTCCAATGAGTCTTGAGGCTCGCGGTGGCTATCGTTATGTTCTCACCCTCACTGATGACTTGAGTAGATATGGGTATATCTACTTAATGAAACACAAGTCTGAAACCTTTGAAAAGTTCAAGGAATTTCAGAGTGAGGTTGAGAATCAACGTGACAGGAAAATCAAGTTTCTACGATCAGATCGTGGAGGAGAATACTTGAGTCACGAATTTGGCACACACTTAAGAAAATGTGGAATAGTTTCACAACTCACGCCGCCTGGAACACCTCAGCATAATGGTGTGTCCGAACGTCGTAATCGCACTCTATTAGATATGGTGCGATCTATGATGTCTCTTACCGATTTACCGCTATCTTTTTGGGGCTATGCTTTAGAGACTGCCGCATTCACTTTAAATAGGGCTCCGTCAAAATCCGTTGAGACGACACCGTATGAATTATGGTTTGGCAGAAACCTAAGCTGTCATTTCTAAAAGTTTGGGGATGCGATGCTTATGTCAAGAAACTTCAACCTGAAAAGCTCGAACCCAAGTCGGAAAAATGCGTCTTCATAGGATACCCTAAAGAAACTGTTGGGTATACCTTCTACCTCAGATCCGAAGGCAAGATCTTTGTTGCCAAGAATGGATTCTTCCTAGAGAAAGAGTTTCTCTCGAAAGAAGTAAGTGGGAGGAAAGTAGAACTTGATGAAGTATTACCTCTTGAACCGGAAAATGGCGCAACTCAAGAAAATGTTCCCGAGGTGCCTGCACCGACTAGAGAGGAAGTTAATGATGATGATCATGAAACTTCAGATCAAGTTGCTACTGAACTTCGAAGGTCCACAAGGACACGTTCCGCACCAGAGTGGTACATCAACCCTGTCTTGAAAATCATGTTGTTAGACAACGATGAACCTTCGAACTATGAAGAAGCGATGGCGGGCCCGGATTCCGACAAATGGCTAGAAGCCATGAAATCCGAGATAGGATCCATGTATGAAAACGAAGTATGGACTTTGACTGACTTGCCCGTTGAACGGCGAGCCATAGAAAATAAATGGATCTTTAAGAAGAAGACAGACGCGGATGGTAATGTGACCATCTATAAAGCTCGGCTTGTCGCTAAGGGTTATCGACAAGTTCAAGGGGTTGACTACGATGAGACTTTCTCACCGGTAGCGAAGCTGAAGTCCGTCCGAATCATGTTAGCAATTGCCGCATTCTACGATTATGAGATATGGCAAATGGACGTCAAAACAGCATTCCTTAATGGTTTCCTTAAGGAAGAATTGTATATGATGCAGCTGAAAGGTTTTGTCGATCCTAAGAATGCTGACAAGGTGTGCAAGCTCCAACGCTCGATTTATGGGCCGGTGCAAGCATCTCGGAGTTGGAACATTCATTTTGATGAGATGATCAAAGCGTTTGGGTTTACGCAGACTTATGGAGAAGCCTGCGTTTACAAGAAAGTGAGTGGGAGCTCTGTAGCATTTCTTATATTATATGTAGATGACATACTTTTGATGGGAAATGATATAGAACTCTTGGACAACATTAAGGCCTACTTGAATAAAAGTTTTTCAATGAAGGACCTTGGAGAAGCTGCTTATATATTAGGCATCAAGATCTATAGGGATAGATCGAGACGCCTCATAGGTCTTTCACAAAGCACATACCTTGATAAGATTTTGAAGAAGTTCAAAATTGATCAGTCCAAGAAAGGGTTCTTGCCTGTTTTGCAAGGTGTGAGATTGAGCTCGGCTCAATGCCCGACCACGGCAAAAGATAAATAAGAGATGAGTGTCATCCCCTATGCTTCAGCCATAGGATCTATTATGTATGCCATGCTGTGTACCAGACCTGATGTAAACCTTGCCATAAGTTTGGTAGGAAGGTACCAAAGTAATCCCAGCAAGGAACACTGGACAGCGGTCAAGAATATCCTGAAGTACCTGAAAAGGACAAAGGACATGTTTCTCGTTTATGGAGGTGACGAAGAGCTCGTCGTAAAGGGTTACGTCGACGCTAGCTTCGACACAGATCTGGATGACTCTAAGTCACAAACCGGATACGTGTATATGTTGAATGGTGGAGCAGTGAGCTGGTGCAGCTGCAAGCAGAGCGTCGTGGCGGGATCTACATGTGAAGCAGAGTACATGGCAGCCTTGGAGGCAGCACATGAAGCAATATGGGTGAAGGAGTTCATCACCGACCTAGGAGTCATACCCAATGCGTCGGGGCCAATCAAACTCTTCTGTGACAACACTGGAGCTATTGCACTTGCCAAGGAGCCCAGGTTTCACAAGAAGACAAGGCACATCAAGCGTCGCTTCAACTCCATACGTGAAAATGTTCAAGATGGAGACATAGATATTTGTAAAGTACATACGAACCTGAATGTAGCAGATCCGTTGACTAAACCTCTCCCTAGGGCAAAACATGATCAACACCAGAATTCCATGGGTGTTCGATTCATCACAATGTAACTAGATTATTGACTCTAGTGCAAGTGGGAGACTGTTGGAAATATGCCCCAGAGGCAATAATAAAAGCATTATTATTATATTTCCTTGTTCATGATAATTGTCTTTATTCATGCTATAATTGTGTTATCCGGAAATCGTAATACTTGTGTGAATAATAGACACCAACATGTCCCTAGTAAGCCTCTAGATGACTAGCTCGTTGATCGACAGATAGTCATGGTTTCCTGACTATGGGCATTGGATGTCATTGATAACGAGATCACATCATTAGGAGAATGATGTGATGGACAAGACCCAATCCTAAACATAGCATAAGATCGTATAGTTCGTTTGCTAGAGTTTTTCCAATGTCAAGTATCTTTTCCTTTGACCATGAGATCGTGTAACTCCCGGATACCGTAGGAGTGCTTTGGGTGTACCAAACGTCACAACGTAACTGGGTGACTATAAAGGTGCACTACAGGTATCTCCGAAAGTGTCTGTTGGGTTGACACGGATCAAGACTGGGATTTGTCACTCCGTATAACGGAGAGGTATCACTGGGCCCACTCGGTAATGCATCATCATTATGAGCTCAAAGTGACCAAGTGTCTGGTCACGGGATCATGCATTACGGTACGAGTAAAGCGACTTGCTGGCAACGAGACTAAACGAGGTATTGGGATACCGACGATCGAGTCTCGGGCAAGTAACATACCGATTGACAAAGGGAATTGCATACGGGGTTGATTGAATCCTCAACATCGTGGTTCATCCGATGAGATCATCATGGAGCATGTGGGAGCCAACATGGGTATCCAGATCCCGCTGTTGGTTATTGACCGGAGAGTCGTCTCGGTCATGTCTGCCTGTCTCCCGAACCCGTAGGGTCTACACACTTAAGGTTCGGTGACGCTAGGGTTGTAGGGATATGTATATGCAGTAACCCGAATGTTGCTCGGAGTCCCGGATGAGATCCCGGACGTCACAAGGAGTTCCGGAATGGTCCGGAGGTAAAGAATTATATATAGGAAGTGCTGTTTCGGCCATCGGGACAAGTTTCGGGGTTATCGGTATTGTACCGGGACCACCGGAGGGGTCCCGGGGGCCCACAGGGTGGGGCCACCTGCCCCGTGGGGGCCACATGGGCTGTAGGGGGTGCACCTTGGCCTACATGGGCCAAGGGCACCAGCCCCAAGGGCCCATGCGCCTAGGGTTTCCCAAAGGGGAAGAGTCCCACTTGTGGAAGGCACCCCTAGGTGCCTTGGGAGGGAGGGAAACCTCCCCTTGGCCGCCGCACCCCTAGGAGATTGGATCTCCTAGGGCCGGCGCCCCCCTAGGCCCTCCTATATATAGTGGGGGAAGGAGGGCTTTTCTGACACGCCTTTGGTTGCCTCCTTCTCCCTCTCCAACACCCCTCCTCCTCCATAGTGCTTGGCGAAGCCCTGACGGAGTACTGCAGCTCCATCATCACCACGCCGTCGTGCTGCTGCTGGAGCCATCTTCCTCAACCTCTTCTTCCCTCTTGCTGGATCAAGAAGAAGGAGACGTTACGCTGACCGTACGTGTGTTGAACGCGGAGGTGCCGTCCATTCGGTGCTAGGATCTCCGGTGATTTGGATCACGTCATGTACGACTACTTCATCCATGTTCTTTGAACGCTTCCGCTCGCGATCTACAAAGGTATGTAGATGCATCCGATGACTCGTTGCTAGATGAACTCATAGATGGATCTTGGTGAAACCGTAGGAAATTTTTTGTTTTCTGCAACGTTCCCCAACAATAAAAGAGTATGAACAAGATGGAAAGGAGGAGGAGAATGAGAACACATAGTAGTGTCCATCAGAGTATGAGTTCTCTCCTAGATTCGATTATGTTCACAAAGTGATAGGGTGACCGAGAAAGAATGTAGCATCAAGACCAAACTAGGGGAAGTGTGCTAGTAGTAGTAAGCTCTGCGTTATATCATCTCAAAGCAAAGAACATGACAGGAGCAATGTCTCATGGAGAAGGCGTGGTGGCGGTGGCTCTCTGCCTATGGAATAAGGTCCTCCCCGCCTTGTCCCCATCCCGGTGGTGTTTCTAGCATCGTCGGAGGGCATGTGGAAGTTTGTCTCTAGCTGATCTTGTGCGATTCAGTCGGCGTTTGTTCTCGGTGGATCCACGTGGATCTTGTCTTCGTTCATTTGTGTCCGTGTGTCTATAGGTTGGGTCCTTCTGATCTACGCTTCTCTCCATCGGCAGCGGATGCTGTTCTGGTGCGCTGGTTCTATGGGGCCTTAGCACGGCGACTTCCCAAATGTCTACTACAATAAGGTTTGCCCAGCTCCGATGAGGGAGGGGCGAAGATGGCGGCGCGCCTTTGGCTCGCTCCAGTGCTAGTAGTCATTGCTAGGTGGTCTACGAACCTAGATGTATTTTTTACTTCTAGTGTTCTTTATACTACCATGACCGTTGATGAATAGATCGGAAGTTATTCCCGCAAAAATAATAATGCAATAATAGTTCCCTCCCTCTGGCACTATGATCAGCTAAAGCACAAAGTCAAACCACTACCAAAAATATCACTTTGATCATTTAGTAGCACAAATGCCCGTGCTTTGCAACAGGAGACATAATTGATGTGCATTTACATTTAATAAGAATTATATGTGCAAAACACAATGATAATTCATGCAAAATTTAACGCTCACCAAAATCTGTAGACTCACACAATAAGAACTTATATATTGATTCCAAATGGACTTATAATTTGTTTATATGGGGCTATAATCCATCATCATATTCAAAGTTAAAAGGGAACTGGTTATCTTCAATCCCAACTTGAAATATATTCCATGATGGTTGCAGAGGTGGTATCGGCATGTTTTGGGTGGCTGGTGAGCACCAATTGTCATCGATCTGTGCCATTGTCACACACCATTAACAAAATAAATAAATAAAAATCATAAAATGGAAATCTTGGCATTTTGCACAAACAATTCCACAAAACAAAAATAGTAGGTAGCAAGCTCTAGAGGTCCTAAAACATGTGCTTCAATTTGTCAAAGGATGATACATGTGTCATCAACTTTTAAGGAGAAGAAGACCCGACTTTAGTTGACTCAGTAGCATGAGATTAATATTAATAAAAACATAAATAATGAGATCACATGGTTGATTGACATATTAATATTATTTATGGAAGAAGATAATGAGTATACCTGGGGCTCGTTGACTTTAGTCGACTCAGTAGCATGAGATTTGCTTTTCATTATTGTTGCTAATTCTTTCTTTCCATCACCATTGTTGATGGTGGTCGTGTTTGTCCACCTATTCATGATGAACATAATTAATCCCACAACAATGTGTTTTACCATCATACTGTACCACACGCTTATTAGCGAGTCTCCCTTGCCCACCAACTTATAATACCGTGGACTTGTAATGCTCCTAGTATTAATTTGTTGGGGAACGCAGTATTTCAATTTTTTTTACCTATGATCATGCAAGATCTATCTATGTGAACGAGCGGGAGAGTGTGTCCACGTACCCTCGTAGAGCTAAAGCGGAAGCGTTAAGTAACGCGGTTGATGTAGTCGAACGTCTTCACGATCCAACCGATCAAGTACCAAACGCATGACACCTCCGCAATCTGCACACATTTAGCTCGGTGACGTCCCTCGTACTCTTGATCCAGCTGAGGCCGAGGGAGAGTTTCGTCAGCACGACGGCGTGATGACAGTGATGATGAAGTTACCGATGCAGGGCTTCGCCTAAGCACTACAACGATATGGCCGAGGTGGAAATCTGTGGAGGGGGGCACCGCACATGGCTAAACAATCAACTTTTGTGTTCTAGGGTGCCCCTGAAGGAAATATGCCCTAGAGGAAATAATAAAGTTGTTATTTATATTTCCTTATATCATGATAAATGTTTATTATTCATGCTAGAATTGTATTAACCGGAAACTTAGTACATGTGTGAATACATAGACAAACAGAGTGTCACTAGTATGCCTCTACTTGACTAGCTCATTGAATCAAAGATGGTTAAGTTTCCTAGCCATAGACATGAGTTGTCATTTGATTAACAGGATCACATCATTAGAAGATGATGTAATTGACTTGACCCATTCTGTTAGCTTAGCACTTGATCGTTTAGTATATTGCTATTGCTTTCTTCATGACTTATACATGTTCTTATGACTATGAGATTATGCAACTCCCGAATATCGGAGGAACACTTTGTGTGCTACCAAACGTCACAACGTAACTGGGTGATTATAAAGGTGCTCTACAGGTGTCTCCGATGGTACTTGTTGAGTTGGCATAGATCGAGATTAGGATTTGTCACTCCGATTGTCGGAGAGGTATCTCTAGGCCCTCTCGGTAATGCACATCACTATAAGCCTTGCAAGCAATGTGACTAATGAGTTAGTTGCGGGATGATGCATTACGGAACGAGTAAAGAGACTTGCCAGTAACGATATTGAACTAGGTATTGAGATACCAATGATCGAATCTCGGGCAAGTAACATACCGATGACAAAGGGAACAACGTATGCTGTTATGCGGTTTGACCGATAAAGATCTTCATAGAATATGTAGGAGCCAATATGAACATCCAGGTTCCGCTATTGGTTATTGACCGGAGTCGTGTCTCGGTCATGTCTACATGTTCTCGAACCCATAGGGTCCGCACGCTTAACGCTCGGTGACGATCAATATTATGAGTTTATGTGTTTTGATGTACCGAAGATAGTTCGGAGTCCCGGATGTGATCACGGACATGATCGACGAGGAGTCTCGAAATGGTCGAGACATAAATATTGATATATCGGATGACTATATTCGGACAACGGATGAGTTCCGGGGGTCACCGGATAATTATCGGAGTGCCAGAGGGTTATCGGAACCCCCGGGGGAACTAATGGGCCAACATGGGCCTTGTGAGAGAGAGAGAGAGAGAGAGGAGGGGGCCATGGGCTGGTCGCGTGCCCCCCTTGAGGAGTCCGAATTGGACAAGGAGGGGGGGCGCCCCTCTTTCCCTCCCTCTCTCCCTCTCTTTCCTTCCCCCTTCCTCCTCCTAGTTGGACTAGGAAAGGGGGCGTCCTACTCCTACTAGGAGGAGGACTCACCCCCCTCCTTGGCGCGCCCCAAGGGCCGGTCGGCCTCCCCCTTGCTCCTTAGATACGGGGGCAGGGGGCACCCTAGAACACACAAGTTGATCATTGATCTCTTAGTCGTGTGCGGTGCCCCCTCCACCATAATCCACCTCGGTCATATCGTTGCAGTACTTAGGCGAAGCCCTGCGCCGGTAGCTTCATCATCACCGTCATCATGCCGTCGTGCTGACGAAGCTCTCCCTCAACACTCTGCTAGATCGTGAGTTCGTGGGACGTCACCGAGCCGAACGTGTGCAGATTGCGGAGGTGCCGTACTTTCGGTGCTAGGATCGGTCGATCGTAAAGACGTACGACTACATCAACCACATTGTCATAACGCTTCCGCTTATGGTCTACGAGGGTACATGGACTACACTCTCCCCTCTCGTTGCTATGCATCACCATGATCTTGCGTGTGCGTAGGAAAATTTTGAAATTACTACGTTCCCCAATAGTGGCATCCGAGCCAGGTTTATGAGTAGATGTTATATGCACGAGTAGAACACAAGTGAGTTGTAGGCGATAATAGTCATACTGCTTACCAACATGTCATACTTTGATTCGGCGTTATTGTTGGATGAAGCGGCCCGGACCGACATTAAGCATACGCTTATGCGAGACTGGTTCTACCGACGTGCTTCGCACATAGGTGGCTGGCGGGTGTCAGTTTCTCCAACTTTAGTTGAATCGAGTGTGGCTACGCCCGGTCCTTGTTGAAGGTTAAAACAGCACATACTTGACGAAAAATCATAGGTAAGAACGGTTCTTGCTCAGCCCGTAGCAGCCACGTAAAACTTGCAACAATAAAGTAGAGGACGTCTAACTTGTTTTTGCAGGGCATGTTGTGATGTGATATGGTCAAGACACGATGCTAAATTTTATTGTATGAGATGATCATGTTTTTAACAAAGTTATCAGCAACTGGCAGGAGCCATATGGTTGTTGCTTTATTGTATGAAATGCAATCGCCATGTAATTGCTTATTTTATCACTAAGCGGTAGCGATAGTCGTAGAATAAATAGTTGGCGAGACGACAACGATGCTACGATGGAGATCAAGGTGTCATGCCCGTGACGATGGTGATCATGACGGTGCTTTGTAGATGGAGATCAAAGGCACAAGATGATGATGGCCATATCATATCACTTATATTGGTTGCATGTGATGTTTATCCTTTATGCATCTTATTTTGCTTAGTTCGACGGTAGCATTATAAGATGATCTCTCACTAAATTTAAAGGTACAAGTGTTCTCCCTGAGTATGCACCGTTGCGAAAGTTTGTCGTGCCGAGACACCACGTGATGATCGGGTGTGATAAGCTCTACGTTCACATACAACAGGTGCAAGCCAGTTTTGCACACGCAGAATACTCGGGTTAAACTTGACGAGCCTAGCATATGCAGATATGGCCTCGGAACACTGAGACCGAAAGGTCGAGCGAGAATCATATAGTAGATATGATCAACATAGTGATGTTCACCATTGAAAACTACTCCATCTCACGTGATGACCGGACATGGTTTAGTTGATATGGATCACGTGATCATTTAGATGATTAGAGGGATATCTATCTCAGTGGGAGTTCTTTAGTAATATGATTAATTGAACTTTAATTTATCATGAACTTAGTACCTGATAGTATTTTGCATGTCTATGTTGTTGTAGATAGATGGCCCGTGCTGTTGTTCTGTTGAATTTTAATGCGTTCCTAGAGAAAGCTAAGTTGAAAGATGATGGTAGCAACTACACGGACTGCATCCATAACTTGAGGATTATCCTCATTGCTGCATAGAAGAATTACGTCCTGGAAGCACCGCTAGGTGCCAAACCCGCTGCAGGAGCAACGCCAGATGTTATGAACGTCTGGCAGAGCAAAACTGATGACTACTCGATAGTTCAGTGTGCCATGATTTACGGCTTAGAATCGGGACTTCAACGATGTTTTGAACGTTATGGAGCATATGAGATGTTCCAAGAGTTGAAGTTAATATTTCAAGCAAATGTCCGGATTGAGAGATATGAAGTCTCCAATAAGTTCTACAGCTGCAAGATGGATGAGAATAGTTCTGTCACTGAGCATATACTCAAAATGTCTGGGTATAACAATCACTTGATTCAACTGGGAGTTAATCTTCCTGATGATAGTGTCATTGACAAAATTCTTCAATCACTGCCACCAAGCTACAAGAGCTTCGTGATGAACTATAACATGCAAGGGATGGATAAGACAATTCCTGAGCTCTTTGCAATGCTAAAGGCTAGGGAGGTAGAAATCAAGAAGGAGCATCAAGTGTTGATGGTCAACAAGACCACCAGTTTCAAGAAAAAGGGTAAAGGGAAGAAGGGGAACTTCAAGAAGAATGGCAAGCAAGTTGCTGCTCAAGTGAAGAAGCCCAAGTCTGGACCTAAGCCTGAGACTGAGTGCTTCTACTGCAAAGGGACTGGTCACTGGAAGCGGAACTGCCCCAAGTATTTGGCGGATAAGAAGGATGGCAAGGTGAACAAAGGTATATGTGATATACATGTTATTGATGTGTACTAATGCTTGCAGTAGCACCTGGGTATTTGATACTGGTTCTGTTGCTAATATTTGCAACTCGAAACAGGGACTACGGATTAAGCGAAGATTGGCTAAGGACGAGGTGACGATGCGCGTGGGAAATTGTTCCAAAGTCGATGTGATCGCGGTCGGCACGCTACCTCTACATCTACCTTCGGGATTAGTTTTAGACCTGAATAATTGTTATTTGGTGCCAGCGTTAAGGAAGAACATTATATCTGGATCTTGTTTGATGCAAGACGGTTATTCATTTAAATCAGAGAATAATGGTTGTTCTATTTATATGAGTAATATCTTTTATGGTCATGCACCCTTGAAGAGTGGTTTATTTTTGTTGAATCTCGATAGTAGTGACACACATATTCATAATATTGATAGTGCAACTTATTTGTGGCACTGCCGTTTGGGTCATATTGGTGTAAAGCGCATGAAGAAACTCCATTCTGATGGACTTTTGGAATCACTTGATTATGTATCACTTGGTACTTGTGAACCATGCCTCATGGGCAAGATGACTAAAACTCTGTTCTCCGGAACAATGGAGCGAGCAATAGATTTGTTGGAAATCATACATACTGATGTATGTGGTTCGATGAATGTTGAGGCTTGCGGCGGGTATCGTTATTTTCTCACCTTCACAGATGATTTGAGAAGATATGGGTATGTCTACTTGATGAAACATAAGTCGGAAACATTTTAAAAGTTCAAAGAATTTCAGAGTGAAGTGGAAAATCATCATAATAAGAAAATAAAGTATCTACAATCTGATCGTGGAGGGGAATATTTGAGTTACGAGTTTGGACTTCATTTGAAACAATGCGGAATAGTTTCACAACTCACGCCACCCGGAACACCACAGCGTAATGGTGTGTCCGAACGTTGTAATCGTACTTTACTAGATATGGTGCGATCTATGATGTCTCTTAGTGATTTACCGCTATCATTTTGGGGTTATGCTTTAGAGACGGCTGCATTCATGTTAAATAGGGCACCATCTAAATCCATTGAGACGACACCTTATGAACTGTGGTTTGGCAAGAAACCAAAGTTGTCGTTTCTTAAAGTTTGGGGCTGCGATGCTTATGTGAAAAAGCTTCAACCTAATAAGCTCGAACCCAAATAGGAGAAACGTGTCTTCATAGGATACCCAAAGGGGACTGTTGGGTACAGCTTCTATCACAGATTTGAAGGCAAGACATTCGTTGCTAAGAATGGATCCTTTCTAGAGAAGGAGTTTCTCTCGAAAGAAGTGAGTGGGAGGAAAGTAGAACTTGATGAGGTAACTGTACCTGCTCCCTTATTGGAAAGTAGTTCATCACATAAATCTGTTCCCGTGACTCCTAAACCAATTAGTGAGGAAGCTAATGATGATGATCATGTAACTTCAGATCAAGTTACTACTGAACCTCGTAGGTCAACCAGAGTAAGATCCACACCAGAGTGGTACGGTAATCCTGTTTTGGAGGTCATGTTACTTGACCATGATGAACCTATGAACTATGAGGAAGCGATGATGAGCCCAGATTCCACGAAATGGCTTGAGGCCGTGAAATCTGAGATGGGATCCATGTATGAGAACAAAGTGTGGACTTTGGTTGACTTGCCCGATGATCGGCAAGCCATTGAAATAAATGGATCTTCAAGAAGAAGAATGACGCTAATGGTAATGTTACTGTCTACAAAGCTCGACTTGTTGCAAAAGGTTTTCGACAAGTTCAAGGAGTTGACTACAATGAGACATTCTCACCCGTAGCGATGCTTAAGTCTGTCCGAATCATGTTAGCAATTGCTGCATTTTATGATTATGAAATTTGGCAAATGGATGTAAAGACTGGATTCCTGAATGGATTTCTGGAAGAAGAGTTGTATATGATGCAACCTGAAGGTTTTATCGATCCAAAGGATGCTAACAAAGTGTGCAAGCTCCAGCGATCCATTTATGGACTGGTGCAAGCATCTTGAAGTTGGAATAAACATTTTGATAGTGTGATAAAAGCATATGGTTTTATACAGACTTTTGGAGAAGCCTGTATTTACAAGAAAGAGAGTGGGAGCTCTGTAGCATTTCTAATATTATATGTGGATGACATATTGTTGATTGGAAATGATATAGAACTTCTGGATAGCATAAAAGGATACTTGAACAAGAGTTTTTCAATGAAAGACCTCGGTGAAGCTGCTTATATATTGGGCATTAAGATCTATAGAGATAGATCAAGACGCTTAATTGGACTTTCACAGAGCACATACCTTGACAAAGTTTTGAAGAATTTCAAAATGGATCAAGCAAAGAAAGGGTTCTTGCCTGTGTTACGAGGTGTGAAGTTGAGTCAGACTCAATGCCCGACCACTACAAAAGATAGAGAGAAAATGAAAGGTGTTCACTATGCTTCAGCCATAGGCTCTATCATGTATGCATTGCTGTGTACCAGACCTGATGTGTGCCTTGCTATCAGTTTAGCAGGGAGGTACCAAAGTAATCCAGGAGTGGATCACTGGACAGCGGTCAAGAACATCCTGAAATACCTGAAAAGGACTAAGGATATGTTTCTCGTTTATGGAGGTGACAAAGTGCTCGTCGTAAATGGTTACATCAATGCAAGCTTTGACACTGATCCGGATGACTCTAAGTCACAAACCGGATACGTGTTTATATTGAACGGTGGAGCTGTCAGTTGGTGCAGTTCTAAGCAAAGCGTCGTGGCGGGATACACATGTGAAGCGGAGTACATAGATGCTTCGGAAGCAGCAAATGAAGGAGTCTGTATGAAGGAGTTCATATCCGATCTAGGTGTCATACCTAGTGCATCGAGTCCAACGAAAATCTTTTGTGATAATATTGGTGCAATTGCCTTGGCAAAGGAATCCATATTTCACAAGACAACCAAGCACATCAGGAGACGCTTCAATTCCATCCGCGATCAAGTCAAGGAGGGAGACATAGAGAGTTGCAAGATACATATGGATCTGAATGTTGCAGACCCATGGACTAAGCCTCTCTCACGAGCAAAACATGATCAACACCAAGACTCCATGGGTGTTAGAATCATTACTATGTAATCTAGATTATTGACTCTAGTGAAAGTGGGAGACTGAAGGAAATATGCCCTAGAGGCAATAATAAATTTGATATTTATATTTCCTTATATCATGATAAATGTCTATTATTCATGCTAGAATTGTATTAACCAGAAACTTGGTACATGTGTGAATACATAGACAAACAGAGTGTCACTAGTATGCCTCTACTTGACTAGCTCGTTGAATCAAAGATGGTTAAGTTTCCTAGCCATAGACATGAGTTGTCATTTGATTAACGGTATCACATCATTAGAAGATGATGTGATTGACTTGACCCATTCCGTTAGCTTAGCACTTGATCGTTTAGTATATTGCTATTGCTTTCTTCATGACTTATACATGTTCCTATGACTATGAGATTATGCAACTCCCGAATACCGGAGGAACACTTTATGTGCTACCAAACTTCACAACGTAACTGGGTGATTATAAAGGTGCTCTACAGGTGTCTCCGATGGTACTTGTTGAGTTGGCATAGATGGAGATTAGGATTTGTCACTCCAATTGTCGGAGAGGTATCTCTGGGCCCTCTCGATAATGCATATCACTATAAGCCTTGCAAGCAATGTGACTAATGAGTTAGTTGCGGGATGATGCATTACGGAACGAGTAAAGAGACTTGCGAGTAACAAGATTGAACTAGGTATTGAGATACCAACAATCGAATCTCGGGCAAATAACATACCGATGACAAAGGGAACAACGTATGTTGTTATGCGGTTTGACCGGTTAAAATGTTCGTAGAATATGTAGGATCCAATATGAACATCCAGGTTTCGCTATTGGTTATTGACTGGAGACATGTCTCGGTCATGTCTACATAGTTCTCGAACCCGTAGGGTCCGCACGCTTGACGTTCGGTGACGATCGGTATTATGAGTATATGTGTTTTGATGCACCGAAGATAGTTCAGAGTCCCGGATGTGATCACGGACATGACGAGGAGTCTCGAAATGGTCGATACATAAAGATTGATATATTGGATGACTATATTCAGACACCGGATGAGTTCCGGGGGTCAATGGATAATTATCGGAGTGCCGGAGGGTTATCGGAACCCCAGGGGGGACTAATGGGCCAACATGGGCCTTGTGTGTGTGAGAGAGGAGGGGGCCATGGGCTGGCCGCGCCCCCCCTTGAGGAGTCCGAATTGGACAAGGAGGGGGGGGGGGGGCGGCGCCCCTCCCTCTCTCCCTCTCTTTCCTTCCCCCTTTCTCCTCCTAGTTGGAGTAGGAAAGGGGGAGTCCTACTCCTACTAGGAGGAGGACTCCTCCCCCTCCTTGGCGCGCCCCAAGGGCCGGCCGGCCTCCCCTTGCTCCTTTATATATGGGGGCAGGGGCACCCTAGAACACACAAGTTGATCATTGATCTCTTAGCCGTGTGCGGTGCCCCCTCCACCATAATCCACCTCGGTCATATCATTGCAGTGCTTAGGCGAAGCCCTGCATCGGTAGCTTCATCATCACTGTCATCACGCCGTCATGCTGACGAAGCTCTCCCTCGACACTCTGCTGGATCGTGAGTTCGTGGGACGTCACCAAGCCGAACGTGTGCAGATCGCGGAGGTGCCATACTTTCAGTGCCAGGATCGGTCGATCATGAAGACGTACGACTACATCAACGCGTTGTAATAACGCTTCTGCTTACGGTCTACGAGGGTACGTGGACTACACTCTCCCCTCTCGTTGCTATGCATCACCCTGATTTTGCGTGTGCGTAGGAAAATTTTGAAATTACTATGTTCCCCAACAGCCCCCCTGCCCCCGTATATAAAGGAGCAAGGGGGAGGCCGGTCGGCCCTCATAGGCGCGCCAAGGGGGGAGGAATCCTCCTCCTAGTAGGAGTATGACTCCCCCTTCCTAGTCCTACTAGGAGAAGAAGGAAGGTGGGGGAAAGAGAGGGAAGGAGAGGGCGCCACCCCTCCCCCTAGTCCAATTCGGACTAGACCCATGGGGGGCGCGCGGCCAGCCCTTGGCAGCCCCTCTCTCTCCCCTAGGCCCAATAAGGCCCATTACTTCTCCGGTGGTTCCGATAACCCTTTCGGCACTCCGATATTTATCCGCTGACCCCAGAACTCATCCGGTGTCTGAAAGTGCAACTATCCCTGGGTGGTTTTGGTAATTCCCAACAACATATAGCTCATTGAGCTAACATTATTCCAAGATTAATATTTCAAGAAAAGCTCAATGAATGGCATGGCATGGATGAGGAAAGTGGGTCCCTCAAAATTCTAAGGACAAAAAGTTTGGCTCAAGCTTGAAGCTCAAGACTCTACATTTTACATTTTAGTGATCCAAGATCACATTGAGTCTATAGGAAAAGCCAATACTATCAAGGAGGGATGAGGTGTTGCTTAATGAGCCTCTTGCTTCATGTGCTTAGTGATATGCTCCAAAACCCTCAACTACCTTCCCACATCCACATATGACCTAAACCAAAAGTCAAACTCGGCCCCACCGATTCTTTCTATCTGGTGCCACCGAGTTTCAAATGTCATAGCCACTGCCACAAACCCTAGGCAAATCGGTCTCACCGATAGGGATCTCGGTCTCACCGAGATGGGATTGTAATCTGTCTGTTTCCCTTCGAAACGTTTCGGTCTAACCGAAGTGAGCGATCGGTCCCACCGAGATTGCAATGTAAACTCTCCGTTTCCCTTTTGTAACATTTCGATCTCACCGAGATGAGCGAATCGGTCCCACCGAGTTTACCTGACCAACTCTCTGGTTAGCTTATTACTAAAATCGGTTCCACCAAGTTTGTGTAATCGGTCACACCGAGATTACATTATGCCCTAACCCTAACCATATCGGTCCTACCGAGTTGCATCTCAGTCCCACCGAAAATCCTAATGGTCACTAGGTTTGCTGAATCGGTCCGACCGAGTTTAACCATTCAGTCCCACCGAGTTTGGCAAATTGTGTGTAACGGTTAGATTTTGTGTGGAGGCTATATATACCCCTCCACCCACTCTTCATTCCTGGAGAGAGCCATCAGAACATACCTACACTTCCGATACACATTTTCTGAGAGAGAACCACCTACACTTGTGTTGAGGTCAAGATATTCCATTCCAACCATATGAATCTTGATCTCTAGCCTTCCCCAAGTTGCTTTCCACTCAAATCTTCTTTCCACCAAATCCAAATCCTATGAGAGAGAGTTGAGTGTTGGGGAGACTATCATTTGAAGCACAAGAGCAAGGAGTTCATCATCAACACACCATTTGTTACTTCTTGGAGAGTGGTGTCTCCTAGATTGGCTAGGTGTCACTTGGGAGCCTCCGACAAGATTGTGGAGTTGAACCAAGGAGTTTGTAAGGGCAAGGAGATCGCCTACTTCGTGAAGATCTACCGCTAGTGGGGCAAGTCCTTCGTGGGCGACGGCCGTGATGGAATAGACAAGGTTGCTTCTTCGTGGACCCTTCATGGGGGGAGCCCTCCGTGGACTCACGCAACCATTAACCTCCGTGGGTTGAAGTCTCCATCAACGTGGATGTACGATAGCACCACCTATCGGAACCACGACAAAAACATCCGTGTCTCCAATTGCGCCTGAATCCTCCAAACCCTTCCCTTTACATTCTTGCAAGTTGCATGCTTTACTTTCCGCTGCTCATATACTCTTTTGCATGCTTTCTTGAATTGTGTGGAGATTGCTTAACTTGTGCTAAGATAGCTAAAATCTGCCAAGAACTAAAATTGGGAAAAGACTAGATTTTTATTTGGTCAAGTAGTCTAATCACCCCCCTCTAGACATACTTTCGATCCTACAGTGTCCGAGTAGTATCGTCCAATATATCAATCTTTATGTCTCGACTATTTCGAGACTCCTCGTCTTGTCTGTGATCACATCCGGGACTCCGAACAACCTTCGGTACATAAAAACACATAAACTCATAATACCGATCGTCACCAAACATTAAGCGTGCGGACCCTATGGGTTTGAGAACTATGTAGACATGACCGAGAGAGTCCGAGACTCATCTCTGGTCAATAACCAATAGCGGAACCTCGATGCTCATATTGGCTCTCACATATTCTACGAAGATCTTTATCGGTCAAACCGCATAACAACATACGTTGTTCCCTTTGTCATCGGTATGTTACTTGCCCGATATTTGATCGTCGGTATCTCAATACCTAGTTCAATCTCGTTACCGGCAAGCTCTTTACTCGTTCCGTAATGCATCATCCCGCAACTAACTCATTAGCCACATTGCTTGCAAGGCTTATAGTGATGTGCATTACCGAGAGGCCCTAGAGATACCTCTCCGACAATCGGAGTGACAAATCCTAATCTCGATCTATGCCAACTCAACAAATACCATCGGACAGTTGTAGAGCATCTTTATAATCATCCAGTTACGTTGTGATGTTTGATAGCACACTAAGTGTTCCTCCGGTATTCGGAAGTTGCATAATCTCATAGTCATAGGAACATGTATAAGTCATGAAGAAAGCAATAGCAATAAACTAAACGATCATAGTGCTAAGCTAATGGATGGGTCATGTCAATCACATCATTCTCTAATGATGTGATCCCGTTCATCAAATGACAACTCATGTCTATGGCTAGGAAACTTAACCATCTTTGATTAACGAGCTAGTCAAGTAGAGGCATACTAGTGACACTCTGTTTGTCTATTTATTCACACATGTACTAAGTTTCCGGTTAATACAATTGTAGCATGAATAATAAACATTTATCATGATATAAAGAAATATAAACAACAACTTTATTATTGCCTCTAGGGCATATTTCCTTCAGTCTCCCACTTGCACTAGAGTTAATAATCTAGATTACATAGTAATGATTCTAACACCCATGGAGTCTTGGTGCTGATCATGTTTTGCTCGTGAGAGAGGCTTAGTCAACGGGTCTGCAACATTCAGATCCGTATTTATCTTGCAAATCTCTATGTCTCCCTCCTTGACTTGATCGCGGATGGAGTTGAAGCATCTCTTGATGTGCTTGGTTCTCTTGTGAAATTTGGATTCCTTTGCCAAGGCAATTGCACCAGTATTGTCACAAAAGATTTTCATTTGACCCGATGCACTAGGTATGACACCTAGATCGGATATGAACTCCTTCATCCAGACTCCTTCATTTGCTGCTTCTGAAGCAGCTATGTACTCCGCTTCACACGTAGATCCCGCCACGACGCTTTGCTTAGAACTGCACCAACCGACAGCTCCACCGTTCAATATAAACACGTATCCGGTTTGTGACTTAGAGTCATCCGGATCAGTGTCAATGCTTGCATCGACGTAACCATTTACGACGAGCACT
The DNA here is from genome assembly GCA_034509565.1 of Triticum monococcum. Taxonomy (NCBI): domain Eukaryota; kingdom Viridiplantae; phylum Streptophyta; class Magnoliopsida; order Poales; family Poaceae; genus Triticum; species Triticum monococcum. The sequence goes on from CM067842.1 coordinate 38,112,757, forward strand.
TTGTCACCTCCATAAACGAGAAACATATCCTTAGTCCTTTTCAGGTATTTTTGGATGTTCTTGGCCGATGTCCAGTGATCGACTCCTGGATTACTTTGGTACCTCCCTGCTAAACTGATAGCAAGGCACCCATCAGGTCTGGTACACATCATTGCATACATGATAGAACCTATGGCTGAAGCATAGGGAATGACTTTCATTTTCTCTCTATCTTGTGAAGTGTTCGGTCATTGAGTCTGACTCAACTTCACACCTTGTAACACATGCAAGAAGCCTTTCTTTGCTTGATCCATTTTGAACTTCTTCAAAACTTTATCAAGGTATGTGCTTTGTGAAAGTCCAATTAAGTGTCTCGATCTATCTCTATAAATCTTGATGCCCAATATATAAGCAGCTTCACCGAGGTCTTTCATTGAAAAATTCTTATTCAAGTATCCTTTTATGCTATTCAGAAATTCAGTATCATTTCCGATCAACAATATGTCATCTACATATAATATGAGAAATGCTACAGAGCTCCCACTCACTTCTTGTAAATGCAGGCTTCTCCAAAAGTTTTTATAAAACCATATGCTTTGATCACACTATCAAAGCATATATTCCAACTCCGAGATGCTTGTACCAGTCCATAAATGGATCGCTGGAGCTTGCACACTTTGTTAGCACCTTTTGGATCGACAAAACCTTTTGGTTGCATCATATACAACTCTTGTTTAAGATATCCATTAAGGAGTGTAGTTTTGATATCCATTTGCCAAATTTCATAATCATAAAATGCGGCAATTGCTAACATGATTCGGACGGACTTAAGCATCGCTACGGGTGAGAAAGTATCATTGTAGTCAACTCCTTGAACTTGTCGAAAACCTTTTGCAACAAGTTGAGCTTTGTAGACAGTAACATTACCGCCAGCGCCAGTCTTCTTCTTGAAGATCCATTTATTCTCTATGGCTTGCCGATCATCGGGCAAGTCAACCAAAGTCCACACTTTGTTCTCATACATGGATCCCATCTCAGATTTCATGGTCTCAAGCCATTTTGCGGAATTTGGGCTCATCATCGCTTCCTCATAGTTCGTAGGTTCGTCATGGTCAAGTAACATGACCTCCAGAACAGGATTACCGTACCACTCTGGTGCGGATCTTACTCTGGTTGAGAGGTTCGGTAGTAACTTGATCTGAACTTACATGATCATCATCATTAGCTTCCTCACTAATTGGTGTAAGAATCACTGGAATTGATTTCTGTGATGAACTACTTTCCAATAAAGGAGCAGGTACAGTTACCTCATCAAGTTCTACTTTCCTCCCACTCACTTCTTTCGAGAGAAACTCCTTCTCTAGAAAGGATCGATTCTTAGCAACGAATATCTTTCCTTCGGATCTGTGATAGAAGGTGTACCCAACAGTCTCCTTTGGGTATCGTATGAAGACACATTTCTCCAATTTGGGTTCGAGCTTATCAGGTTGAAGTTTTTTCACATAAGCATCGCAACCCCAAACTTTAGGAAACGACAACTTGGGTTTCTTGCCAAACCACAATTCATAAGGTGTCGTCTCAACAGATTTAGATGGTGCCCTATTTAACGTGAATGCAGTTGTCTCTAAAGCATAACCCCAAAACGATAGCGGTAAATCAGTAAGAGACATCATAGATCGCACCATATCTAATAAAGTGCGGTTACGATGTTTGGACACACCATTACGTCGTGGTGTTCCGGGTGGCGTGAGTTGCGAAACTATTCCGTATTGTTTCAAATGAAGACCAAACTCGTAACTCAAATATTCTCCTCCATGATCAGATCACATAAACTTTATTTTCTTGTTACGATGATTTTCCACATCACTTCGAAATTCTTTGAACTTTTCAAATGTTTGAGACTTATGTTTCATCAAGTAGACATACCCATATCTGCTCAAATCATCTGTGAAGGTCAAAAAATAACGATACCCGCCGCGAGCAGCAACACTCATCGGACCACATACATCTGTATGTATTATTTCCAACAAGTCTGTTGCTCTCTCCATTGTTCCGGAGAACGGAGTCTTAGTAATCTTGCCCATAAGGCATGGTTCGCAAGCATCAAGTGATTCATAATCAAGTGATTCCAAAAGCCCATCAGCATGGAGTTTCTTCATGCGCTTTACACCAATATGAGCTAAACGGCAATGCCACCAATAAGTTGCACTATCATTATTAAACCTGAATCTTTTGGTTTCAATACTATGAATATGTGTATCACTACTATCGAGATTCAACAAAAACAGACCATTCATCAAGGGTGCATGACCATAAAAGATATTACTCACATAAATAGAACAACCATTATTCTCTGATTTAAATGAATAACCATCTCGCATCAAACAAGATCCAGATATAATGTTCATGCTTAACGCTGACACCAAATAACAATTATTTAGGTCTAAAACTAATCCCGAAGGTAGATGTAGAGGTAGCGTGCCGACGGCGATCACATTGACTTTGGAACCATTTCCCACGCGTATCGTCACCTCGTCCTTAGCCAATCTTCGCTTAATCCGTAGCCTCTATTTCGAGTTGCAAATATGAGCAACAGAACCAGTATCAAATACCCAGGCGCTACTACGAGCAGTAAGGTACACATCAATAACATGTATATCAAATATACCTTTTGCTTTGCCATCCTTCTTATCCGCCAAATACTTGGGGCAGTTCCGCTTCCAGTGACCAGTCCCTTTGCAGTAGAAGCACTCAGTCTCAGGCTTAGGTCTAGACTTGGGCTTCTTCACTTGAGCAGCAACTTGCTTGCCGTTCTTCTTGAAGTTCCCCTTCTTCCCTTTGCCCTTTTTCTTGAAACTAGTGGTCTTGTTGACCATCAACACTTGATGCTCCTTCTTGATTTCTACCTCCGTAGCCTTTAGCATCACAAAGAGCTCGGGAATTTTCTTGTTCATCCCTTGCATATTATAGTTCATTGTTGTCTACTACACAACCTTCATCTTGTAGACGTTGTTGGGCCTCCAAGTGCAGAGGTTTGTAGGACAGTAGAAAATTTCCTTCAAGTGGATGATCTAAGGTTTATCAATCCGTGGGAGGCGTAGGATGAAGATGGTCTCTCTCAAGCAACCCTGCAACCAAATAACAAATAGTCTCTTGTGTCCCCAACACACCCAATACAATGGTAAATTGTATAGGTGCACTAGTACGGCGAAGAGATGGTGATACAAGTGCAATATGGATGGTAGATATAGGTTTTTGTAAACTGAAAATATAAAAACAGCAAGGTAGCAAGTGATAAAAGTGAGCGTAAACGGTATTGCAATGCTAGGAAACAAGGCCTACGGTTCATACTTTCACTAGTGCAAGTTCTCTCAACAATAATAACATAATTGGATCACATAACTATCCCTCAACATGCAACAAAGAGTCACTCCAAAGTCACTAATAGCGGAGAACAAACGAAGAGATTATGGTAGGGTACGAAACCACCTCAAAGTTATTCTTTCCAATCAATCCGTTGGGCTATTCCTATAAGTGTCACAAACAGCCCTAGAGTTCGTACTAGAATAACACCTTAAGACACAAATCAACCAAAACCCTAATGTCACCTAGATACTCCAATGTCACCTCAAGTATCCGTGGGCATGATTATACGATATGCATCACACAATCTCAATTCATCTATTCAAACCAACACATAGAACCTCAAAGAGTGCCCCAAAGTCTCTACCGAAGAATCACGACGAAAACGTGTGCCAACCCCTATGCAAAGGTTCCCAATGTCACGAAACCCGCAAGTTGATCACCAAAACATACATCAAGTGGATCAATAGAATAACCCATTGTCACCATGGTTATCCCACGCAAGACATACATCAAGTGTTCTCAAATCTTTAAAGACTCAATCCGATAAGATTACTTCAAGGGGAAAACTCAATCCATTACAAGAGAGAAGAGGGGGAGAAGAAACATAAGATCCAACTATAATAGCAAAGCTCGCGATACATCAAGATCGTGCCAAATCAAGAACACGAGAGAGAGAGAGGGATCAAACACATAGCTACCGGTACATACCCTCAGCCCCGAGGGTGAACTACTCCCTCCTCGTCATGGAGAGCGCCGGGATGATGAAGATGGCCACCGGTGAGGGATTCCCCCTCCGGCAGGGTGCCGGAACGGGTCTAGATTGGTTTTCGATGGCTACGGAGGCTTCTGGCGGCGGAACTCCCGATCTATTGTGCTCTCCGAAGTTTTTAGGGTATATGGGTATATATGGGAGGAAGAAGTACGTCAGTGGACCTCCGGGCTGTCCACGAGGCAGGGTGCCGAAACAGGGTCCTGATTGGTTTTTGGTGGCTACATAGGCTTGCGGCGGCGGAACTCCTGATCTAATCTCTGTTCTAGAAGTTTTAGGGTACGTGAGTATATATGGGTGTAGGAGGTATGCCGGTGGAGCTTCGGGGGCCCCACGAGGCAGGGGGCGCGCCCCCGACCCTCATGAGCACCTCCCTCATCTTCTGACATAGGGTCCAAGTCTATCCGGTAGGTTTCCTTCCAAAAATAACTTCTCTAGTTGATTTTGTTCTGTTTCGACTTCGTTTGATATTCCTTTTCTTCAAAACACTGAAATAGGCATAAAACAGCAAATCTGGGCTGGGCCTCCGGTTAATAGGTTAGTCCCGAAAGTAATATAAAAGTGGATAGTAAAGCCCAATATTGGCCAAAACAGTAGATAATATAGCATGGAGCAATCAAAAATTATAGATACGTTGGAGACGTATCATTCATCACAAAGCTTTTGTAGCTTGGTGGAAGTGATTGAAGAACCTGTCAATGACACTATCATCAGGAAGATTAACTCCCAGTTGAGTCAAGTGGTTGTGGTACCCAGACATTCTGAGTATATTTTCAGTGACAGAACTATTCACCTCCATTGTGCAGTAGAACTTATTGGAGACTTCATATCTCTCAATCCGGGCATTTGCTTGAAATATTAACTTCAACTCCTGGAACATCTCATATGCTCCATGACGTTCAAAACGTCATTGAAGTACCGGTTCTAAGCCGTAAAGCGTGGCACACTGAACTATTGAGTAGTCATCAGCTTTGCTCTGCCAGACGTTCACAACGTCCGGAGTTGCTCCTGCAGTGGGTCTTGCACCTAACGGTGCTTCCAGGACGTAATTCTTCTGTGCAACAATGAGGATAGTCCTCAAGTTACGGACCCAGTCCGTGTAGTTGCTATCATCATCTTTCAACTTAGCTTTCTCTAGGAACGCATTAAAATTCAATGGAACAGTAGCACGAACCATATATCTACAACAACATAGACATGCAAAATACTATCAGGTACTAAGTTCATGATAAATTAAAGTTCAATTAATCATATTATTTAAGAACTCCCACTTAGATAGACATCCCTCTAATCATCTAAGTGATCGCGTGATCCATATCAACTAAACCATGTCCGATCATCATGTGAGATGGAGTAGTTTTCAATGGTGAACATCACTATGTTGATCATATCTACTATATGATTCAAGCTCGACCTTTCGGTCTCAGTGTTCTGAGGTCATATATGCATATGCAAGGCTCGTCAAGTTTAACCTGAGTATTCTGCGTGCGCAAAACTGGCTTGCACCCATTATATTTGAACGTAGAGCTCATCACACCCGATCATCACGTGGTGTCTCGGCACGACGAACTATCGCAACGGTGCATACTTAGGGAGAACACTTATATCTTGAAATTTAGTGAGAGATCATCTTATAATGCCACCGCCGTACTAAGCAAAATAAGATGCATAAAGGATAAGCATCACATGCAATCAATATAAGTGATATGATATGGCCATCATCATCATGTGCCTTTGATCTCCATCTCCAAAGCACCGTCATGATCACCATCGTCGCCGGCTTGACACCTTGATCTCCATCGAAGCATCGTTGTCGTCTCGCCGACTATTGCTTCTACGACTATCGCTACCGCTTAGTGATAAAGTAAAACAATTACATGGAGATTGCATTTCATACAATAAAGCGACAACCATATGGCTCCTGCCAGTTGTCGATAACTGTTACAAAACATGATCATCTCATACAGCAATTTATAAATCATCATGTCTTGACCATATCACATCACAGCAAGCCCTGCAAAAACAAGTTAAACGTCCTCTACTTTGTTGTTGCAAGTTTTACGTGGCTGCTACGGGCTTCTAGCAAGAGCCGTTCTTACCTACGCATGAAAACCACAACATGGTATAGTGATTACTTCTTGATCTTCACAAAGAACCCTCTTCATTGAAACCAGTTCAACTAAAGTGAGAGAGACAGTCACCCTCCAGTCACCTTTAAACAACGAGTGCTCGTAACGGTGAAACCAGTCTCGCGTAAGCGTACGTGTAATGTCAGTCCGGGCAGCTTCATCTCACAATACCACTGAACCAAGTAACAACTAGTAACGACAAGCAATATGTATATACCCACGCCTACAACTCCTTTGTGTTCTACTCGTGCATATAACTGTTGGGGAACGTAGTAATTTCAAAAAATTTCCTACGCACACGCAAGATCATGGTGATGCATAGCAACAAGAGGGGAGAGTGTTGTCTACGTACCCATGCAGACCGACTGCGGAAGCGTTGACACAACGTAGAGGAAGTAGTCGTACGTCTTCCCGATCCGACCGATCCAAGCACCGTTACTCCGGCACCTCCGAGTTCTTAGCACATGTACAGCTCGATGATGATCCCCGGGCTCCGATCCAGCAAAGCATCGGGGAGGAGTTCCGTCAGCACGACAGCGTGGTGACGATCTTGATGTTCTACCGACGCAGGGCTTCATCTAAGCACTACAACGATATGATCGAGGTGGAATATGGTGGCAGGGGGCACCGCACACGGCTAAGGAACGATCTCAATGATCAACTTGTGTGTCTATGGGGTGCCCCCTGCCCCCGTATATAAAGGAGTGGAGGAGGGGAGGGCCGGCCCTCTCTATGGCGCGCCCTAGGGGAGTCCTACTCCCACCGGGAGTAGGATTCCCCCTTTCCTAGTCCAACTAGGAGTCCTTCCATGTAGTAGGAGTAGGAGTCAAGGCAAGGGAAAAGAGGAGAGAAGGAAGGAGGGGGCGCAGCCCTTCCCCCTAGTCCAATTCGGACTAGGCCTTGGGGGGGCGCCCAAACCTCTCCTATCTCTTTCCCCTAAAGCCCAATAAGGCCCATATACTCCCCGGCGAATTCCCCTAACTCTCCGGTACTCCGAAAAATACTCGGATCACTCGGAACCTTTCCGATGTCCGAATATAGTCGTCCAATATATCGATTTTTACGTCTCGACTATTTTGAGACTCCTCGTCATGTCCCCGATCTCATCCGGGACTCCGAACTCCTTTGGTAGATCAAAACTCATAAACTCATAATATAATTTTCATCGAAACCTTAAGCGTGCGGACCCTACGGTTCAAGAACAATGTAGACATGACCGATACACGTCTCCGGTCAATAACCAATAGCGGGACCTGGATGCCCATATTGGCTCCTACATATTCTACGAAGATCTTTATCGGTCAGACCGCATAACAACATACGTTGTTCCCTTTGTCATCGGTATGTTACTTGCCTGAGATTCGATCGTCTGTATCCAATACCTAGTTCAATCTCGTTACCGCAAGTCTCTTTACTCGTTCCGTAATACATCATCTCGCAACTAACTCATTGGCTGCAATGCTTGCAAGGCTTAAGTGATGTGCATTACCGAGAGGGCCCAGAGATACCTCTCCGACATTCGGAGTGACAAATCCTAATCTCGAAATACGCCAACCCAACATGTACCTTTGGAGACACCTGTAGAGCTCCTTTATAATCACCCAGTTACGTTGTGACGTTTGGTAGCACACAAAGTGTTCCTCCGGCAAACGGGAGTTGCATAATCTCATAGTCATAGGAACATGTATAAGTCATGAAGAAAGCAATAGCAACATACTAAACGATCGGGTGCTAAGCTAATGGAATGGGTCATGTCAATCAGATCATTCAACTAATGATGTGATCCCATTAATCAAATAACAACTCTTTGTTCATGGTTAGGAAACATAACCATCTTTGATTAACGAGCTAGTCAAGTAGAGGCATACTAGTGACACTCTGTTTGTCTATGTATTCACACATGTATTATGTTTCCGGTTAATACAATTCTAGCATGAATAATAAACATTTATCATGATATAAGGAAATAAATAATAAATTTATTATTGCCTCTAGGGCATATTTCCTTCAGTCTCCCACTTGCACTAGAGTCAATAATCTAGTTTCACACCGCCATGTGATTTAGCAGCAATAGTTCACATCACCATGTGATTAACACCCATAGTTCACATCGTTATGTGACCAACACTCAAAGGGTTTACTAGAGTCAGTAATCTAGTTCACATCTCTATGTGATTAATACCCAAAGAGTACTTAGGTGTGATCATGTTTTGCTTGTGAGATAATTTTTAGTCAACGGGTCTGTCACATTCAGATCCGTAAGTATTTTGCAAAATTCTTTGTCTATAATGCTCTGTACGGAGCTACTCTAGCTAATTGCTCTCACTTTCAATATGTATCTAGACCGAGACTTAGAGTCATCTAGATTAGTGTCAAAACTTGCATCGGCGTAACCCTTTACGACGAACCTTTTTATCACGTCCATAATCGAGAAACATATCCTTATTTCACTAAGGATAATTCTGACCGCTGTCCAGTGATCTACTCCTAGTTCACTATTGTACTCCCTTGCCAAATCAGTGCAGGGTATACAATAGATCTGGTATACAGCATGACATACTTTATAGAACCTATGGCCAAGGCATAGGGAATGACTTTCATTCTCTTTCTATCTTTTGCCGTGGTCGGGCTTTGAGTCTTACTCAACTTCACACCTTATAATACAGGCAAGAACTCTTTCTTTGACTGCTCTATTTTGAACTACTTCAAAATCTTTGTCAAGGTATGTACTCATTGAAAAAACTTATCAAGCGTCTTGATCTATCTCTATAGATCTTGATACTCAATATGTAAGCAGCTTCACCGAAGTCTTTCTTTGAAAAAACTCCTTTCAAACACTCCTTTATGCTTTACAGAATAATTCTACATTATTTCCGATCAACAATATGTCATTCACATATACTTATCAGAAATGCTATAGTGCTCCCACTCACTTTCTTGTAAATACAGGCTTCACCGCAAGTCTGTATAAAACTATATGCTTTGATCAACTCATCAAAGCGTATATTCCAACTCCGAGATGCTTGTACCAGTCCATAGATGGATTGCTGGAGCTTGCATATTTTGTTAACACCTTTAGGATCGACAAAACTTTCTAGTTGCATCGTATACAACTCTTCTTTAATAAATCCATTAAGGAATGCAGTTTTGTTTATCCATTTGCCAGATTTCATAAAATGTGGCAATTGCTAACATGATTCGAACAGACTTAAGCATAGATATGAGTGAGAAACTCTCATCGTAGTCAACACCTTGAACTTGTCGAAAACCTTTTGCGACAATTCTAGCTTTGTAGATAGTAACACTACTATCAGCGTCCGTCTTCCTCTTGAAGATCCATTTATTTTCTATGGCTTGCCGATCATCGGGCAAATCCATCAAAGTGCGTACTTTGTTCTCATACATGGATCATATCTCAGATTTCATGGCCTCAAACCATTTTGCGGAATCTGGGCTCATCATCGCTTCCTCATAGTTCGCAAGTTCGTCATGGTCTAGTAACATGACTTCCAGAACAGGATTACCGCACCACTCTGGTGCGGATCTCACTCTAGTTTACCTACGAGATTCGGTAGTAACTTGATCTGAAGTTCCATGATCATCATCATTAGCTTCCTCACTAATTGGTGTAGGTGTCACAGAAATCGGTTTCTGTGATGTACTACTTTCCAATAAGGGAGGAGGTACAGTTACCTCATCAAGTTCTACTTTCCTCCCACTCACTTCTTTCGAGAGAAACTCCTTCTTCAGAAAGTTTCCGAATTTAGCAAGAAAAGTCTTCCCTTCGGATCTGTGATAGAAGGTGTACCCAACAGTAACTTTTGGGTATCCTATGAAGACATATTTTTCCGATTTGGGTTTGAGTTTATCAGGACGAAACTTTTTCACATAAGCATCACAACCCCAAACTTTTTAAGAAACGACAACTTTGGTTTCTTGCTAAACCATAGTTCATATAGTGTCGTCTCAACGGATTTAGATGGTGCCCTATTTAACGTGAATGCAGCTTTCTCTAATGCATAACCCCAAAACGATAGTGGTAAGTCGTCAAGAGACATCATAGATTGCACCATATCTAATAAAGTACGGTTACGATGTTCGGACACACCATTACACTGTGGTGTTTCAGGTGGCGTGAGTAGTGAAACTATTTCACATTGTTTTAACTGAAGGCCAAACTCGTAACTCAAATATTTTACCTCTGCGATCATATCGTAGAAACTTTTATTTTCTTGTTACGATGATTCTCCACTTCACTCTGAAATTCTTCGAACTTTTCAAATGTTTCAGACTTGTGTTTCATCAAGTAGATATACCCATATCTGCTCAAATCATCTGTGAAGGTCAGAAAATAATGATACTTGCCACGAGCCTCAACACTCATCGGATCGCATACATCAGTATGTATTATTTCCAATAAGTTAGTTGCTTGCTCTATTGTTCCGGAGAACGGAGTCTTAGTCATCTTGCCCATGAGGCATGGTTCGCAAGCATCAAGTGATTCAAAAAGCCCATTAGCATGGAGTTTCTTCATGCGCTTTACACCAATATGACCTAAACGGCAGTGCCACAAATAAGTTGCACTTATCATTATTAACTTTGCATATTTTGGTTTCAATATTATGAATATGTGTATCACTACGATCGAGATCCAATGAACCATTTTCATTGGGTGTGTAACCATATAAAGTTTCATTCATGTAAACAGAACAACAATTGTTCTCTAACTTAAATGAATAGCCGTATTGCAATAAACATGATCAAATCATATTCATGCTCAACGCAAACACCAAATAACACTTATTTAGTTTCAACACTAATCCCGAAAGTATAGGGAGAGTGCGATGATGATCATATCAATCTTGGAACTACTTCCAACACACATCGTCACCTCGACTTTTACTAGTTTCTGTTTATTCTGCAACTTCCGTTTCGAGTTACTACTCTTAGCAACTGAACTAGTATCAAATACTGAGGGGTTGCTATAAACACTAGTAAAGTACACATCAATAACATGTATATCAAATATACTTATGTTCACTTTGCCATCCTTCTTATCCGCCAATCACTTAGGGTAGTTCCGCTTTCAGTGACCAGTCCCTTTGCAGTAGAAGCACTTAGTCTCAGGCTTAGGACTAGACTTGGGTTTCTTCACTTGAGCAGCAACTTGCTTGCCGTTCTTCTTGAAGTTCCCCTTCTTCCCTTTGCCCTTTTCTTGAAACTAGTGATCTTGTCAACCATCAACACTTGATGTTTTTCTTGATTTCTACCTTCGTTGATTTCAGCATCACGAAGAGCTTGGGAGTTGTTTCCGTTATCCCTTGCATATTATAGTTCATCACGAAGTTCTACTAACTTGGTGATGGTGACTAGAGAATTCTGTCAATCACTATCTTATCTGGAAGATTAACTCCCACTTGATTCAAGCGATTGTAGCACCCAGACAATCTGAGCACATGCTCACTAGTTGAGCGATTCTCCTCCATCTTTTAGCTATAGAACTTGTTGGAGACTTCATATCTCTCAACTCGGGTATTTGCTTGAAATATTAACTTCAATACCTGGAACATCTCATATGGTCCATGACGTTCAAAACGTCTTTGAAGTCCCGATTCTAAGCCGTTAAGCATGGTGCACTAAACTATCAAGTAGTCATCATATTGAGCTAGCCAAACGTTTCATAACGTCTGCATCTGCTCCTACAATAGGTCTGTCACCTAGCGGTGCATCAAGGACATAATTTTTCTGTGCAGCAATGAGGATAAACCTCAGATCACGGATCCAATCCGCATCATTGCTACTAACATCTTTCAACACAATTTTCTCTAGGAACATATCAAAATAAACACAGGGAAGCAACAACGCGAGCTATTGATCTACAACATAATTTGCAAAATACTACCAGGACTAAGTTCATGATAAATTTAAGTTCAATTTAATCATATTACTTAAGAACTCCCACTTAGATAGACATCCCTCTAATCCTCTAAGTGATCACGTGATCCAAATCAACTAAACCATGTCCGATCATCACGTGAGGTGGAGTAGTTTCATTGGTGAACATCACTATGTTGATCATATCTACTATATGATTCATGCTCGACCTTTCGGTCTCCGTGTTCCGAGGCCATATCTGTATATGCTTGGCTTGTCAAGTATAACCTGAGTATTCCGCGTGTGCAACTGTTTTGCACCCGTTGTATTTGAACGTAGAGCCTATCACACCCGATCATCACGTGGTGTCTCAGCACGAAGAACTTTCGCAACGGTGCATACTCAGGGAGAACACTTCTTGATAATTAGTGAGAGATCATCTTATAATGCTACCGTCAATCAAAGCAAGATAAGATGCATAAAAAGATAAACATCACATGCAATCAATATAAGTGATATGATATGGCCATCATCATCTTGTGCTTGTGATCTCCATCTCCGAAGCACCGTCATGATCACCATCGTCACCGGCGCGACACCTTGATCTCCATCGTAGCATTGTTATCGTCTCGCCAATCTTATGCTTCCACGACTATCGCTACCGCTTAGTGATAAAGTAAAGCATTACATCGCGATTGCATTGCATACAATAAAGCGACAACCATATGGCTCCTGCCAGTTGCCGATAACTCGGTTACAAAACATGATTATCTCATACAATAAATTCATCATCATGCCTTGACCATATCACATCACAACATGCCCTGCAAAAACAAGTTAGACGTCCTCTACTTTGTTGTTGCAAGTTTTACGTGGCTGCTACGGGCTTAAGCAAGAACCAATCTCACCTACGCATCAAAACCACAACGATAGTTTGTCAAATAGACCCCGTTTTAACCTTCGCAAGGACCGGGCATAGCCACACTCGGTTCAACTAAAGTTGGAGAGACAGTCGCCCACAAGCCACCTATGTGCAAAGCACGTCGGGGAAACCGGTCTCGCGTAAGCGTACGCGTAATGTTGGTCCGGGTCGTCTCGTCCAACAATACCGCCGAACCAAAGTATGACATGCTGGTAGGCAGTATGACTTATATCGCCCACAACTCACTTGTGTTCTACTCGTGCATATAACATCAAACCATAAAACCTAGGCTCGGATGCCACTGTTGGGGAACGTAGTAATTTCAAAAAATTTCCTACGCACACGCAAGATCATGGTGATGCATAGCAACGAGAGGGGAGAGTGTTGTCTACGTACCCACGCAGACCGACTGCGGAAGCGTTGACACAACATAGAGGAAGTAGTCGTATGTCTTCCCGATCCGACCGATCCAAGCACCGTTACTCCGGCACCTCCGAGTTCTTAGCACACGTACAGCTCGATGACGATCCCCGGGCTCCGATCCAGCAAAGCGTCAGGGAGGAGTGCCGTCAGCACGACGGCGTGGTGACGATCTTGATGTTCTACCGACGCAGGGCTTCATCTAAGCACTACAACGATATGATCGAGGTGGAATATGGTGGCAGGGGCACCGCACACGGCTAAGGACCGATCTCAATGATCAACTTGTGTGTCTATGGGGTGCCCCCTGCCCCCGTATATAAAGGAGTGGAGGAGGGGAGGGCCGGCCCTCTCTATGGCGCGCCCTAGGGGAGTCCTACTCCCACCGGGAGTAGGATTCCCCCTTTCCTAGTCCAACTAGGAGTCCTTCCATGTAGTAGGAGTAGGAGTCAAGGCAAGGGAAAAGAGGAGAGAAGGAAGGAGTGGGCGCAGCCCTTCCCCCTAGTCCAATTCGGACTAGGCCTTGGGGGGGGGGGCGCCCAACCTCTCCTATCTCTTTCCCCTAAAGCCCAATAAGGCCCATATACTCCCCGGCGAATTCCCGTAACTCTCCGGTACTCCGAAAAATACTCGGATCACTCGGAACCTTTCCGATGTCCGAATATAGTCGTCCAATATATCGATTTTTACGTCTCGACTATTTCGAGACTCCTCGTCATGTCTCCGATCTCATCCGGGACTCCGAACTCCTTCGGTAGATCAAAACTCATAAACTCATAATATAACTGTCATCGAAACCTTAAGCGTGCGGACCCTACGGTTCGAGAACAATGTAGACATGACCGAGACACGTCTCCGGTCAATAACCAATAGCGGGACCTGGATGCCCATATTGGCTCCTACATATTCTACGAAGATCTTTATCGGTCAGACCGCATAACAACATACGTTGTTACCTTTGTCATCGGTATGTTACTTGCCTGAGATTCGATCGTCGGTATCCAATACCTAGTTCAATCTCGTTACCGGCAAGTCCCTTTACTCGTTCCGTAATACATCATCTCGCAACTAACTCATTGGCTGCAATGCTTGCAAGGCTTAAGTGATGTGCATTACCGAGAGGGCCCAGAGATACCTCTCCAACATTCGGAGTGACAAATCCTAATCTCGAAATACGCCAACCCAACATGTACCTTTGGAGACACCTGTAGAGCTCCTTTATAATCACCCAGTTACGTTGTGACATTTGGTAGCACACAAAGCGTTCCTCCGGCAAACGGGAGTTGCATAATCTCATAGTCATAGGAACATGTATAAGTCATGAAGAAAGCAATAGCAACATACTAAACGATCGGGTGCTAAGCTAATGGAATGGGTCATGTCAATCAGATCATTCAACTAATGATGTGATCCCGTTAATCAAATAACAACTCTTTGTTCATGGTTAGGAAACATAACCATCTTTGATTAACGAGCTAGTCAAGTAGAGGCATACTAGTGACACTCTGTTTGTCTATGTATTCACACATGTATTATGTTTCCGGTTAATACAATTCTAGCATGAATAATAAACATTTATCATGATATAAGGAAATAAATAATAACTTTATTATTGCCTCTAGGGCATATTTCCTTCAATAACATCTACGCATAGACCTGGCTCGGATGCCACTATTGGGGAACGCAGTATTTTAAATTTTTTTACCGACGATCACACAAGATCTATCTATTGATGCATAGCAACGAGCGGGAGAGTGTGTCCACGTACCCTCGTAGACCAAAAGCGGAAGCGTTAAGTAACACGGTTGATGTAGTCGAATGTCTTCGTGATCCAACTAATCAAGTACCGAATGCACGACACCTCCGTGATCTGCACACGTTCAGCTCGGTGATGTCCCTCGCACTCTTGATCCAGCTGAGGCCCAGGGAGATTTTCGTCAGCACGACGGCATGATGACGGTGATGATGAAGTTACCGACGCAGGGCTTCGCCTAAGCACTACAACGATATGACCGAGGTGGAAATCTGTGGAGGGGGGCACCCCACACGGCTAAACAATCAACTTGTGTGTTCTAGGGTGCCCCTGCCCCCGTATATAAAGGAGCAAGGGTAGGCCGGCCGGCTCTCATAGGCGTGCCAAGGGGGGAGGAATCCTCCTCCGAGTAGGAGTAGGACTCCCCCCTTTCCTAGTCCTACTAGGAGAAGAAGGAAGGAGGAGGAAAGGGATGGAAGAAGGGGGCGCCGCCCCTCCCCCTAGTCCAATTCGGACTAGGCCCATGGGGGGGCAGCCCTTGGCAGCCCCTCTCTCTCCCCTAGGCCCAATAAGGCACATTACTTTTCCGGTGGTTCCGATAACCCTTCCGACACTCCGATATTTATGCGGTGACCCCCAGAACTCATCCGGTGTCCGAATAGTATCGTCCAATATATCAATATTTATGTCTCGGCCATTTCGAGACTCCTCATCATGTCCGTGATCACATCCGGGAGTCCGAACAACCTTAGGTACATCAAAACACATAAACTCATAATACCGATCGTCACTGAACGTTAAGCGTGCGGACCCTACGGGTTCGAGAACTATATAGACATGACCGAGACTCATCTCTGGTCAATAACCAATAGCTGAACCTGGATGCTCATATTGGCTCCCACATATTCTACGAAGATCTTTATCGGTCAAACAGCATAACAACATACGTTGTTCCTTTTGTCATCGGTATGTTACTTGCCCGAGATTCGATCGTCAGTATCTCAATATACCTAGTTCAATCTCGTTACTGGCAAGTCTCTTTACCCGTTCCGTAATGCATCATCCCGCAACTAACTCATTAGTTACATTGCTTGCAAAGCTTATAGTGATGTGTATTACGAGAGGGCCCAGAGATACCTCTCCGACAATCCGAGTGACAAATCCTAATGTCGATCTATGCCAACTAAACAAATACCATCGAAGACACCTGTAGAGCATCTTTATAATCACCCAGTTACGTTGTGACGTTTGATGGCACACTAAGTGTTCCTCCGGTATTCGGAAGTTGCATAATCTCATAGTCATAGGAATATGTATAAGTCATGAAGAAAGCAATAGCAATAAACTAAACGATCATAGTGCTAAGCTAACGGATGGGTCATGTCAATCACATCATTCTCTAATGATGTAATCCCGTTCATCAAATGACAACTCATGTCTATGGTTAGGAAACTTAACATCTTTGATTAACGAGTTAGTCAAGTAGAGGTATACTAGTGACACTCTGTTTGTCTATTACTCACACATGTAATAAGTTTCCGGTTAATACAATTCTAGCATGAATAATAAACATTTATCATGATATAAGGACATATAAATAATAACTTTATTATTGCCTCTAGGGCATATTTCCTTCATAATTGACATTTCAAACGGGCAAGGGCAATCATAAATCTAAGATCTTAAAGAAATAAACTCAATAATTAATATACAAATACAACCCGTTTAAATCCTTCCTTATTAAGGATCACACAATCATCCTCAACTGTCTTCAAATTTCAGCCCACAATCAAATCATTCCTTTCCTTTTAATTATTACCCTCATATAATCCTTACCTTATTAACAATCCTATCCATTTAAATATTCCGCTAAACCCACCACAATCCTCCATAGTCCATAGGAACCCATCTGCCGAGCTCACACAAGCTTTCCTTTGAATTAGTCGCATCTATTTAGCCACAATCCTTTCTTTATAATTAGCCCATCTGCTTAATTAGCTCTTCTCTCTTCACGTATGTTTGTTAATTTCTATGGCGGCTTCTATATTAACCGGTCAGAGTGTGTCTAAAATCGCGAGGTGGGACTATTCATCACGTAACATGTTTATCTCAGTTGGTTGTCATGACCGAAATAATTAGAGTAAGCAACTAATTGAGGAGTGCTCCTTCAAAAGCCTCCCAACGATCACTTAGGGTGGGCTGAGAGTGTGCCACTTGGCCGCTCTCAGCCGCCGCCATGTGTCGTGCTCTGGCACTCCTTCCGGAATTTGTTTTTTTATTTTTTCACATCCGTTTTTGGCTTTTTAGATGGGTTTTACCTGTTTTTTTGGCTTTTTGTTTTTTCACCGGTCTTTCTTAGCTTTTCGATAATAAAAATATTTTTTTACTTTTGCGCGAAAAAATACGTTTTCTTTTTTTTTCTTCCGCGAGTGGCACAGTTTAGTCCATGGTTTTGCTTCCGCGAGAGGCACGGCCGTGCCACTCAGAAATGAAAAAAAAATGTGTTTTTTCCTTCCGTGAGAGGTACGGTTTTGCTTCCGCAAGAGGCACGGCCGTGCCTCTTGGAAACGTAAAAAATGCATTTTATTTTTTTCCTTCCGCGAGAGGCACGTCCGTGCCTCTCGAAAACGAAAAAAACGCGTGTTCTTTTTTTTTCCTTCCGTGAGAGGCACGACCGTGCCTCTCAAAAATGAAAAAAACACGTATTTTTCCTTCCATGAGAGGCACGATTTTACTTTCGCGAGAGGTAGGGATTTGCTTTCGCAAGAGGCACGGCCGTGCCTCTTAGAAACGGATTTCGGAAAGGAAAAGAAGTGCTCCCGGTTCATTTTTTCATCCTTTTTTTGTGAGAATTTTTTTAGTCAAAACCTATCAACATGTGATCTAATTTGAAGTTTTCCACATGAGGAATCCAACGATGAAAACGGTTTAAGATTGGAACACACGGTGTAAGAGATAAAATGTTTTGAATAAACAGATCTACGAAAAAGGAAAAATTTCCAAGTCGCAACCAGGAGAGATATGAGTGATCTTTGGTAGGAGTAATTCTCAATTAGTGATTTCGAATTAGAGTAGATCCCAAGATCGTTTCTCCACTATAACGGATTTTTTATTTCTCTAATATCTAAGATAAGAGAGCCCACTCACGTGCATGCAGCCCATAAGGGAAGGCCCATGTTTTTATGGCCAGTTAGATGGGCTAGCGTGGCTGCGTGGTTACGTATGAAATTTCAAGCCCAGCTAGTCTACCAACCAGCGTGTTATTGAGGAAAGAAGGATCGAGGCAGAGCGAAAAAATGACGTACCAAAGTAAATGGACAAAAAGAAACAAAGGAAGAAGCTATCCCCTTTATAATTATTAGCAAAACGGCCCGAGCATTGCAATGAAAGAAAAAAAATATCAGAATCTTTAATGACCATGGCCACATTATGCTGCATCACCGAGATATACTATCACTCTCATTTTCATGACATCGTGCAAAATTTTTGAAAATCATGAACATTTTTTTTAACTCGTGAACATATCTAAAATCATGAATATTTTTCAAATTCTTGAACAATTTTAAAGATTTTTGAACATTTTCTAAAATCATGAATATTTTTTGAATTCATGAACATTTTATACTATTTACAAACATTTTAATTTTTTGACCATTTAAAAAAATCATGAATAGGCGAACATTTCTAGAATCGACAAACATTTGTTTCGGAAATTGTTTGGTGGATTTTTTTTGGAAATTCACGATTTTTTTGGTTTAACAAACATTTTTGGAATTGCATGACAATTTTTTGAATAAGAGAACATTTTATAAATCAATAAATTATTTTGTAAGTCATGAACAGTTTTTGAATTTTTAGGATATTTTTCAATTTATGAACAATTTTTGAATTGGTGAAGTTTGGTTTAATTTCATAAACATTTTAGATTTCCGAAACATTTGTTTTTAGAATTGCGAATATTTTGTAATACAGTTTTTAAAAATCACGAACATTTTCTGAATCCACAAACATTTATGGTTTGTTAAACATTTTATTTCAAAATTCCAATTTTTAAATTTTCCAAACTTTTTTGAAGTTCCAAATTATTTAAAGTAGGAAAAATAAAGACAGAAAAGGAAAACCAAAATTTGAAAACAGGCCGACCCAAACGGGCCTGTTGTGTCTTCTCCCAGCGTACAGAGCGCAGTATAGGAGTTCCAACTGCATGGGCCGGCCTAGGCGGGGTGTGTGAAACGTTTTTTTTATCACTTATAGGTCATCTGTGGGTAATATTTTGCAACTTTGGGGGCAATTTCGATGACATACCGCTAGAAGCAATAATACTTTTATTATTACTAGCAGAAATACCCGTGTATTGCACCAGGAGAAAAATATTATCCCTCATACACACACCCGACGTCATCAGGAAATCACTTGAAAATTTTCTTGATGCTACATGCCAAACAATATGATAAGTGGTGTTGCACGAAAACATAAACGTGGGACGATTTTTGACGTGTACTCAAGGTGTTTCCAATTTATTAGACAACAAAAATATCTACCTAGTTGCCGTTATCTCTTTACGTCTTTGTTATTGTCCCTCCTTATAGTGATGCTTGACAAACATTGCATTAGGATGAAAGTAGAGAAATACAGATAACTTGTGCATAAGAGCATTATTTTTATCTTGCTGATATATGTGTTTGCAACTGTAATCCAAGTAAAGATTTAATTTAGTTGTAAACATGCACATTAGATAGCTCCACCGAAAACAACCAATCTATAAGGACATACACACCAAATGTTCAAGGTTGCATATCAACATCGATATTATTACCCCGCAAAAAAACATCGATATTGTTAGAAAGAATATTTATAGCCAGAATTTCAAATAATATGAAAATCAACATTAATCCACTTGTTTACATAAGAGCTCGTATCAATAGTTTAGTGTATAATCATCGTATAGGGGTCGTTTATTGTGCATTGTGTGATATAGAGAGGATGATTATATACATGTCGTAACCTTTAACATATGGTAGCTGGTCGATACATCCGTATTTAGAAAATCTAAAACAATCTTTTTGTGATCGAGGTAAGGTTGCATTCCAATTTTAGAAATTATTAACATGCAAGATAATAGCATATTTAAAATGTACACATTTTTCTGACGAATTTTATATATAACATGTTAGATTTTGAGTTAGGATTTAAAAGATATGAATATTTCGAAAAGTATTTGAATATGGTTGATAAAAGAAAAATTAAACAAAAAAGGAAGAACATTGGGATACCCATGGATTGAACCCGGGTGTGTGGGGTGGAAGCGCGAGGCTCTAGCCAGTGAGCTATTCGCATGCTACTGTTCGCTTAGCGGTTCTCTTGGGACGCGTTTGGTTGCTCGCATTAGGCCCAGCCAGGTTCGGGCGGGCAGTTTTCGGCCTGTTTGGTTGCTTGACACACACGAACCTTAAAGTAGTGTTCAGCTAGGCCCGCTAGGAATGGCCATGTCGGCTGTTTCCAGCGAGCCAGGCTCGATCAATGGAGGGGAGGGGAACGCCGCTGCGCCGCTGCGGGCAGGGAGATGGCGGGAACGAATTTGAGTCACCGCCCACCGATTCGGTCGCCTGATACGTCTCAAACGTATCTATAATTTTTGATTGTTCCATACTGTTGTATTATCAATCTTGGATATTTTATAATCATTTTATAGTCATTTGTTTGTACTAACCTATTGACATAGTGCCAAGTGTCAGTTGTTGTTTTCTGCATGTTTTTTACATCGCAGGAAATCAATACCAAACGGAGTCCAAATGCAACGAAACTTCACGGAGATTTTTTATGGACCAGAAGATACCTAATGGGCCAAGGCTGCGCCTGGGGGGGTGCTCTGAGGAGAGCACAACCCACTAGGGCGCGCCAGGAGGCCCAGACGCGCCCTGGTGGGTTGTGCCCACCTCGGGTGCCCCCGGACCGCCTCTTTACTCTATAAATACCTCAATATTCCAGAAACCCTAGGGGAGTCGACGAAAATCAATTCCAGCCACCGCAGAGTCCAGAACCACCAGATCCAATCTAGACACCATCACGGAGGGGTTCACCACTTCCATTGGCGCCTCTCCGATGATGCGTGAGTAGTTCTTTGTAGACCTTCGCGTCCGTAGTTAGGCCTTGTACAATAGGAGGTTCTTACAGAGATGCTTAGAAAAACAAACCGGATTTTTCTAAAGCACCGGTGCCTATTTCTACAGGAGAGACGCCTAAGCGTCTCTCCTGTACAAATAAGCACCGATGCTTAAGGAAAGCCTGGCTTATTTCTCTAAGCACCTCCCCTAAGAACCTCCCATTGTACAAGGCCTTAGTAGCTAGATGGCTTCCTCTCTCTCTCTCTCTCTCTCTCTCTCGCTAAATTCTCAATACAATGGTCTCTTGGAGATCCATATGATGTAACTCTTTTTGCGGTGTGTTTGTTGGGATCGGATGAACTTTGAGTTTATAATCAGATCTATCTTTTTATATCCATGAAAGTTATTTGAATTTCTTTGATCTCTTATATGCATGATTTATTATAGCCTCGTATTTCTTCTCTGATATTTGGGTTTTGTTTGGCCAACTTGATCTATTTATCTTGCAATGGGAAGAGATGCTTTGTAGTGGGTTCGATCTTGTGGTGCTTGATCCAGTGACAGAAGGGGAACCGACACGTATGTATCATTGCTACTAAGGATAACGATGTGGTCTATCTCTACAAAGATAGATCTTGACTACATCATGTCATCGTTCTTATTGCATTACTCCGTTTCTCCATGAACTTAATACACTAGATGCATGTTGGATAGCGGTTGATGTGTGGAGTAATAGTAGTAGATGCAGGCAAGAGTCGGTCTACTAATCTTGGACGTGACGCCTATGTATTGATCATTGCTTGGATATCGTCATGATTATTTGAAGTTCTATCAATTGCTCAACAGTAATTTGTTTACCCACCATTTGTTATTTTTCTCGAGAGA
Source organism: Triticum monococcum (assembly GCA_034509565.1). Taxonomy (NCBI): domain Eukaryota; kingdom Viridiplantae; phylum Streptophyta; class Magnoliopsida; order Poales; family Poaceae; genus Triticum; species Triticum monococcum. The sequence goes on from CM067842.1 coordinate 38,134,958, forward strand.
AGCCACTAGTGAAACCTATGGCCCACGGGTCTCTTTCTCATATTATTTGCCTTTGCGATCTACTTTTCCTTTGCTTTTATTTTCAGATCTACTAAACCAAAAATACCTCGCTGCATTTTATTCTTATTTATTTTATTTGGCATTCGATCTATCAATCTATTACAACTTTCTCCCATCCACATGCCAATTTCTGGCGCCGTTACCCGAAAGGGATTGACAACCCCTTTAACACATCGGGTTGCGAGCGGTTGTTATTTGTGTGCAGGTGTTGTTTATGTTGTGTTGCTTGGTTCTCCTACTGGTTCGATAACCTTGGTCTCATAACTGAGGGATATACCTACCGCCGCTGTGCTGCATCATCCCTTCCTATTTGGGGAAATACCAACTAGCTTCAAGCCACAATCATCGCCCTATATATCTAGGGTGACCGCTGTCGGTGTCAAAACCGGCGGATCTCGCGTAGGGGGTCCCGAACTGTGCATCTAAGGCGGATGGTAACAGGAGGCGGGGGACACAATGTTTACCCAGGTCCGGGCCCTCTCGATGGAGGTAATACCCTACTTCCTGCTTGATTGATCTTGATGATATGAGTATTACAAGAGTTGATCTACCACGAGATCGTAGAGGCTAAACCCTAGAAGCTAGCCTATGATTATGATTGTTCTTGTCCTACGGACTAAACCCTCCGGTTTATATAGACACCGGAGGGGGCTAGGGTTACACAGAGTCGGTTACAAGGGAGGAGATCTACATATCCGAATTGCCAAGCTTGCCTTCCACGCCAAGGAGAGTCCCATCCGGACACGGGACGAAGTCTTCAATCTTGTATCTTCATAGTACAATAGTCCGGCCAAAGTATATAGTCCGGCTGTCCGAGGACCCCCTAACCTAGGACTCCCTCGGTAGCCCCTAAACCAGGCTTCAATGACGATGAGTCCGGCGCGCAGGTTGTCTTCGGCATTGCAAGGCGGGTTCCTCCTCCGAATACTCCATAGAAGATTTTGAACACAAGGATCGTGTCCGGCTCTGCAAAACAAATTCCGCATACCACCGTAGAGAGTATAATATTTCCACAAATCTAATCTGCTGACAACTTTTCATAGCGTGACGTCCTACCGTGGTCCGGTCATTACGAACCGTTTTTCCCAGCCTGCCACTGCACGTGTTGCGAGGTGGTTTTATTGGCATGTCTTGTCGAAGCAGAGATCGTGTTCCCCTTATCACGGGATTCTCATCAATACGTGTGTGGGTAACCCAATCGTGCCTGCTGGTATGACTCCTCGATTTTAGGCAAGTTCCAAATGGCCACGCGGAGGACGCTTGATATTCACCCTCTTTATAAAGGGGCCAAGGCCTGTCCTTTTCTTCTCGCGCTCGATCCTTCCCTTCCTCCACCTCGAATTCCAACACTCAAGGCTCAGGCTAAGCGCTTCGGACCTTCAATCATGTCCGGATCCAACCTTCAAGGCCGGTGGATGGCCTCCTCTGTCATAGAGGAGTACATCAAGAAGCTAAGAGAAGCTAAGTATCTGACCGCCGAAATCTCGCACAGGCTGCCTGCTCAAGGGCAGGTCATCCCTACTCCTGAACCCAACGAGAGTGTCGTATTTGTTTCCCACTTCCTCTGCGGGCTAGGCTTTAGTCTTGATCCCTTTGTTAGAGGGCTTATGTTCTATTACGGGCTCAATTTCCATGACCTGGCTCCGGATTCCATCCTTCACATCTCGTCGTTTATCGTCGTGTGTGAGGCCTTCCTCCGCATCACCCCACACTTCGGCTTATGGCTCAAGACCTTCAATGTGAAGCCGAAGGTGATCGATGGGCGACACGCAGAATGCGGAGGTGCCATAATAAGCAAAGGCGCTGATGCTCCGTGGCCAAAGGGTTCCTTCCCGGAGATGTCCAACTTATGGCAGTGGGAGTGGTTTTACATCACGGCTTCCTGAAGTACTAAGTGGGCAGCTGCCCCCGCCTTCCGTTCAGGCCCCCTGCCACAACTGGTGTCATGGGTCAACAAGGGGCTCGACTAGGGGCCGGTTAATGACGTGCCGACATTGCAGAGTCGCATCCGAGATCTCCTCAAGAGAGATGTCAGCCTTGTCAAGGTAATGCAAGTCATGCTAGTTCATCGGGTCCTGCCATGCCAACGTCTTCCTCTCCGTATGTGGGAGTTCAACCCAGAAGGACCGCAAACTATTCAACAATTCTTTGGCATGACGCTCGAAGGGATGTATGGATTGTTCTTAGGATCACGAATAAAGTGTCCGGACACCACCGAGGATGCGGGTCTAAACTGCAATCGTCCAGATACCCATGTAAGTAATTCCGCGGCCGAACATGCTGTTTTTTATTTATCACAACATAATTCTGAAAAGTCTCTCTTTGACCAGGACTGGATAAAAAAGGCGAAGATGATCAGGTGTTCGGCCCCCCTTCTCGAAGGCTCACTGGATCCTGTACTAGCCAAGATGCTTGAGCATGCACCTTATCAAGTGCCATCGGAGGAAGATAAAGGGAGGAATAAAGAAGCCAAAAGCGGGCCTCACACATTACTCATCCAAACCGGGGGAATTAGTGTCTCCGCGAAGGAGGATAACCGGGGAGAAGAATCTAAAATTCCCTCTCCCCAAGGAAGGAAGAGGACCGCCTCTGAAGATTTGGAAACGAGGGTTTCCAAACGAGTGAAGAAACCTTCGTCAGGGGGCCCTGCCCCGGAGGGTATCCTTATCGCACAGTGCCCGCAAAGGGATCAACCCTCCACCGAGCCGTAAGTGAACAAGAGTACTTTTAGTAAATATATCCCGCTTCATCTTCGAGGACAATAACCGAGACGTATGTCTTGCAGTTCGGATCGTAGCCCTTCTAGACAGAGTTCTTCTTTGGGGGATCTTCTTCCGGATATGATGGAGAGCGAAACGCCTCCCCCTGTCTCCCCGCCTCATGAGGCGGACGACCCTGAGGTATCATCACGGAGGATTTCTCCTGATCCGCTAAGGCCAAAAGGTAACCCTTCGGCCACCTGAAGCCCGGAGTATTCGGCTCCTAAGGAGAGCAACAGAAAGAGTCTGGGACTGTCCGGTGCACAATCGGACGCACTGATGGGTCTTCTGGAGCAAGCGGCTATCTCAGAGGCGCATCGTACTTTGATGGGTGCGGTGGTTGAGAGGATTTCATCCGCCAAGAGTGGGTTGCATGAAGCTTTTATGAGCCTGCTAAAAGGCTTTGAGGTACGCGAAGTATATATATATATTTACGGTATCGCACACACTAGGTGTGCCCTATACAGATAGTAGCCCTGAGACTCTGGTTGCTGTCCACGGGCGGCAAACAGAGGATCATAGTCCCAGGTAATGATCATGCTGCTTTTATGTGCAGGCGGCTGAGGGTCCGGTGGCTGGCCGGACTGGTGAGTTTGCTGAACCGAGGCGGCAACTTGATGCGGCAGATGCCGACATCGTGCTTGTAAACAAGCGGCTTGACGAGGCACTGGGTATGTATTCTCCGGTGGTCAACATATATTAAGAGGAGCATGATGCTAGTATTTGTAATATGCTGTGACTACAGATGGAGCTGCCGCCGTGGAGACCCTTCGGGCGGAGCTTGCCCAAGCCAAGGAACAAGCCAGGAGAAGCGATGCGGCCGCCCTAAAGGCGGCTGAAGAGTTAAGGGCCGAACAGGCTGCTCATCGCCAGGGCGAAGATAAAATAGCCAAGATGGCTGTTGAGCTGAAGGTGTTGGGGAACGTAGTAATTTCAAAAAATTTCCTACGCACACGCAAGATCATGGTGATGCATAGCAACGAGGGGAGAGCATGATCTACGTACCCTTGTAGATCACAACGGAAGCGTTGACACAACGTAGAGGAAGTAGTCGTACGTCTTCTTCCCGATCCGACCGATCCAAGCACCGTTACTCCGGCACCTCCGAGTTCTTAGCACACGTACAGCTCGATGACGATCCCCGGGCTCCGATCCAGCAAAGCTTCGGGGAGGAGTTCCGTCCGCACGACGGCGTGGTGACGATCTTGATGTTCTACCGACGCAGGGCTTCGCCTAAGCACTACAACGATATGATCAAGGTGGAATATGGTGGCAGGGGGCACCGCACACGACTAAGGAACGATCTCAAAGATCAACTTGTGTGTCCTAGGGTGCCCCCTGCCCCTGTATATAAAGGAGCAAGGGGGAGGCCGGCCGGCCCTATGGGGCGCGCCAAGGGGAGGGGGAGTCCTCCTCCTAGTGGGAGTAGGACTCCCCTTTCCTAATCCAATTAGGAAACCCTAAGGGGGAAGGAAAGAGGGGGAGAGGGAGAGGGAAAGAGGGGCCTCGCCCCCTCCCTAGTCCAATTTGGACTCCCCATGTGGGGGGGGGGCGCCACCTCCTAGGCCGCAGCCCTCTCTCTCCCCTAAGGCCCAATAAGGCCCATTACTTCCCCGGAGGGTTCCGGTAACCCTTCCGGTACTCCGGTTTTCTCCGAAATCACCCGGAACACTTCCGGTGTCTGAATTTAGCTATCCAATATATCAATCTTTATGTCTCGACCATTCCGAGACTCCTCGTCATGTCCGTGATCACATCCGGGACTCCGAACTAACTTCGGTACATCAAAATGCATAAACTCATAATAACTGTCATCGTAACGTTAAGCGTGCGGACCCTACGGTTCGAGAACAATGTAGACATGACCGAGACACGTCTCCGGTCAATAACCAATAGCGGGACCTGGATGCCCATATTGGCTCCTACATATTATACGAAGAGCTTTATCGGTCAGACCGCATAACAACATACGTTGTTCCCTTTGTCATCGGTATGTTACTTGCCCGAGATTCGATCGTCGGTATCCAATACCTAGTTCAATCTCGTTACCGGCAAGTCTCTTTACTCGTTCTGTAATACATCATCCCGCAACTAACTCATTAGTTGCAATGCTTGCAAGGCTTTTGTGATGTGCATTACCGAGAGGGCCCAGAGATACCTCTCCGACAATCGGAGTGACAAATCCTAATCTCGAAATACGCCAACCCAACATCTACCTTTGGAGACACCTGTAGAGCTCCTTTATAATCACCCAGTTACATTGTGACGTTTGGTAGCACACAAAGTGTTCCTCCGGTAAACGGGAGTTGCATAATCTCATAGTCATAGGAACATGTATAAGTCATGAAGAAAGCAATAGCAACATACTAAACGATCGGGTGCTAAGCTAATGAAATGGGTCATGTCAATCAGATCATTCAACTAATGATGTGACCTCGTTAATCAAATAACAACACCTTGTTCATGGTTAGGAAACATAACCATCTTTGATTAACGAGCTAGTCAAGTAGAGGCATACTAGTGACACTAAGTTTGTCTATGTATTCACACATGTATTATGTTTCCGGTTAATACAATTCTAGCATGAATAATAAACATTTATCATGATATAAGGAAATAAATAATAACTTTATTATTGCCTCTAGGGCATATTTCCTTCAGTCTCCCACTTGCACTAGAGTCAATAATCTAGATTACACAGTAATGATTCTAACACCCATGGAGCCTTGATGCTGATCATGTTTTGCTCGTGGAAGAGGCTTAGTCAACGGGTCTGCAACATTCAGATCCGTATGTATCTTGCAAATCTCTATGTCTCCCACCTGGATTAGATCCCGGATGGAATTGAAGCGTCTCTTGATGTGTTTGGTCCTCTTGTGAAATCTGGATTCCTTTGCCAAGGCAATTGCACCAGCATTGTCACAAAAGATTTTCATTGGAACCGATGCACTAGGTATAACACCTAGATCGGATATGAACTCCTTCATCCAGACTCCTTCGTTCGCTGCTTTCGAAGCAGCTATGTACTCCGCTTCACATGTAGATCCCGCCACGACGCTTTGTTTAGAACTGCACCAACTGACAGCTCCACCGTTTAATATAAACACGTATCCGGTTTGCGATTTAGAATCGTCCGGATCAGTGTCAAAGCTTGCATCAACGTAACCTCTTACGGTGAGCTCTTTGTCACCTCCATATACGAGAAACATATCCTTAGTCCTTTTCAGGTATTTCAGGATGTTCTTGACCGCTGTCCAGTGATCCACTCCTGGATTACTTTGGTACCTCCCTGCTAAACTTATAGCAAGGCACACATCAGGTCTGGTACACAGCATTGCATACATGATAGAGCCTATGGCTGAAGCATAGGGAACACCTTTCATTTTCTCTCTATCTTCTGCAGTGGTCGGGCATTGAGTCTGACTCAACTTCACACCTTGTAACACAGGCAAGAACCCTTTCTTTGCTTGATCCATTTTGAACTTCTTCAAAATCTTGTCAAGGTATGTGCTTTGTGAAAGTCCAATTAAGCGTCTTGATCTATCTCTATAGATCTTTATACCTAATATGTAAGCAGCTTCACCGAGGTCTTTCATTGAAAAACTCTTATTCAAGTATCCCTTTATGCTATCCAGAAATTCTATATCATTTCCAATCAGTAATATGTCATCCACATATAATATCAGAAATGCTACAGAGCTCCCACTAACTTTCTTGTAAATACAGGCTTCTCCGAAAGTCTGTATAAAACCAAATGCTTTGATCACACTATCAAAATGTTTATTCCAACTCCGAGAGGCTTGCACCAGTCCATAAATGGATCGCTGGAGCTTGCACACTTTGTTAGCTCCCTTTGGATCGACAAAACCTTCCGGTTGCATCATATACAACTCTTCTTCCAGAAATCCATTCAGGAATGTTGTTTTGACATCCATCTGCCAAATTTCATAATCATAAAATGCGGCAATTGCTAACATGATTCGGACAGACTTAAGCATCGCTACGGGTGAGAATGTCTCATCGTAGTCAACCCCTTGAACTTGTCGAAAACCTTTTGTGACAAGTCGAGCTTTGTAGACAGTAACATTACCATCAACGCCTGTCTTCTTCTTGAAGATCCATTTATTCTCAATTGCTTGCCGATCATCGGGCAAGTCAACTAAAGTCCATACTTTGTTCTCATACATGGATCCCATCTCAGATTTCATGGCTTCAAGCCATTTTGCGGAATCCGGGCTCACCATCGCTTCTTCATAGTTCGTAGGTTCATCATGATCTAGCAGCATGATTTCTAGGACAGGATTACCGTACCACTCTGGTGTGGATCTCGCTCTGGTTGATCTACGAGGTTCAGTAATATCTTGTCCTGAAGTTTCATGATCATCATCATTAGCTTCCTCACTAATTGGTATAGGTGTCGCAGAAACAATTTTCTGTGATGTACTACTTTCCAATAAGGGAGCAGGTACAGTTACCTCATCAAGTTCTACTTTCCTCCCACTCACTTCTTTCGAGAGAAACTCCTTCTCTAGAAAGGATCCATTTTTAGCAACGAATGTCTTGCCTTTGGATCTGTGATAGAAGGTGTACCCAACAGTCTTCTTTGGGTATCCTATGAAGACACATTTCTCCGATTTGGGTTCGAGCTTATCAGGTTGAAGCTCTTTCACATAAGCATCGCAGCCCCAAACTTTAAGAAACGACAACTTTGGTTTCTTGCCAAACAATAGTTCATAAGGCGTCGTCTCAACGGATTTTGATGGTGCCCTATTTGATGTGAATGCGGCCGTCTCTAAAGCATAACCCCAAAACGATATCGATAAATCAGTAAGAGACATCATAGATCGCACCATATCTAGTAAAGCACGATTACGACGTTCGGACACACCATTACGCTGTGGTGTTCCGGGTGGCGTGAGTTGCGAAACTATTCCACAATTTTTCAAATGTACACCAAACTCGTAACTCAAATATTCTCCTCCACGATCAGATCGTAGAAACTTTATTTTCTTGTTACGATGATTTTCAACTTCACTCTGAAATTCTTTGAACTTTTCAAATGTTTCAGACTTATGTTTCATTAAGTAGATATACCCATATCTGCTTAAGTCATCTGTGAAAGTGAGAAAATAACGATATCCGCCACGAGCCTCAATATTCATCGGACCACATACATCGGTATGTATGATTTCCAATAAATCTGTTGCTCTCTCCATAGTACCGGAGAACGGTGTTTTAGTCATCTTGCCCATGAGGCACGGTTCGCAAGTACCAAGTGATTCATAATCAAGTGGTTCCAAAAGTCCATTAGTATGGAGTTTCTTCATGCGCTTTATACCGATATGACCTAAACGGCAGTGCCACAAATAAGTTGCACTCTCATTATCAACTCTGCATCTTTTGGTTTCAACATTATGAATATGTGTGTTACTACTATCGAGATTCATCAAAAATAGACCACTTCTCATAGGTGCATGACCATAAAAGGTATTACTCATATAAATAGAACAACCATTATTCTCTGATTTAAATGAATAACCGTCTCGCATCAAACAAGATCCAGATATAATGTTCATGCTCAACGCTGGCACCAAATAACAATTTTTAGGTCTAATATTAATCCCGAAGGTAGATGTAGAGGTAGCGTGCCGACCGCGATCACATCGACTTTGGAACCGTTTCCCACGCGCATCGTCACCTCGTCCTTTGCCAGTGTTCGCTTAATCCATAGTCCCTGTTTCGAGTTGCAAATATTAGCAACAGAACTAGTATCAAATACCCAGGTGCTACTTCGAGCTCTAGTAAGGTACACATCAATAACATGTATATCACATATACCTTTGTTCACCTTGCCATCCTTCTTATCCGCCAAATACTTGGGGCAGTTCCGCTTCCAGTGACCAGTCTGCTTGTAGTAGAAGCACTCAGTTTCAGGCTTAGGTCCAGACTTGGGTTTCTTCTCTTGAGCAGCAACTTGCTTGCTGTTCTTCTTGAAGTTCCCCTTCTTCTTCCCTTTGCCCTTTTTCTTGAAACTAGTGGTTTTACTGACCATCAACACTTGATGCTCCTTTTTGATTTCTACCTCCGCAGCTTTCAGCATTGCGAAGAGCTCGGGAATAGTCTTGTTCATCCCTTGCATATTATAGTTCATCACGAAGCTCTTGTAGCTTGGTGGCAGTGATTGGAGAATTCTGTCAATGACGCAATCATCTGGAAGATTAACTCCCATCTGAATCAAGTGATTATTATACCCAGACATTTTGAGTATATTCTCACTGACAGAACTGTTCTCCTCCATCTTGCAGCTATAGAACTTATTCGAGACTTCATATCTCTCAATCCGGGCATTTGCTTGAAATATTAACTTCAACTCCTGGAACATCTCATATGCTCCATGACGTTCAAAACGTCGTTGAAGCCCCGATTCTAAGCCGTAAAGCATGGCACACTGAACTATCGAGTAGTCATCAGCTTTGCTCTGCCAGACGTTCATAACATCTGGTGTTGCTCCAGCAGCAGGCCTGGCACCCAGCGGTGCTTCCAGGACGTAATTCTTCTGAGCAGCAATGAGGATAATCCTCAAGTTACGGACCCAGTCCGTGTAATTGCTACCATCATCTTTCAACTTTGCTTTCTCAAGGAACGCATTAAAATTCAACGGAACAACAGCACGAGCCATCTATCTACAATCAACATAAACAAGCAAGATACTATCAGGTACTAAGTTCATGATAAGTTTAAGTTCGATTAATCAAATTACTTAAGAACTCCCACTTAGATAGACATCCCTCTAATCCTCTAAGTGATCACGTGATCCAAATCAACTAAACCATAACCGATCATCACGTGAGATGGAGTAGTTTTCAATGGTGAACATCGCTATGTTGATCATATCTACTATATGATTCACGCTCGACCTTTCGGTCTCCGTGTTCCGAGGCCATATCTGCATATGCTAGGCTCGTCAAGTTTAACTTGAGTATTCTGCATGTGCAAAAACTGGCTTGCACCCGTTGTAGATGGACGTAGAGCTTATCACACCCGATCATCACGTGGTGTCTGGGCACAACGAACTTTGGCAACGGTGCATACTCAGGGAGAACAATTCTTGATAATTTAGTGAGAGATCATCTTATAATGCTACCGTCAATCAAAGCAAGATAAGATGCATAAAAAGATAAACATCACATGCAATCAATATAAGTGATATGATATGGCCATCATCATCTTGTGCTTGTGATCTTAATCTCCGAAGCACCGTCATGATCACCATCGTCACCGGCGCGACACCTTGATCTCCATCGTAGCATCGTTGTCGTCTCACCAATCTTATGCTTCCACGACTATCGCTACCGCTTAGTGATAAAGTAAAGCATTACATCGCGATTGCATTGCATACAATAAAGCGACAACCATATGGCTCCTACCAGTTGCCGATAACTCGATTACAAAACATGATCATCTCATACAATAAAATTTAGCATCATGTCTTGGCCATATCACATCACAACATGCCCTGCAAAAACAAGTTAGACATCCTCTACTTTGTTGTTGCAAGTTTTACGTGGCTGCTACGGGCTTAAGTAAGAACCAATCTCACCTACGCATCAAAACCACAACGATAGTTCGTCAAATAGACTCCGTTTTAACCTTCGCAAGGACCGGGTGTAGCCACACTCGGTTCAACTAAAGTTGGAGAAACTGACACCTGCCAGCCACCTGTGTGCAAAGCACGGCGGTAGAACCAGTCTCGCGTAAGCGTACGCGTAATGTCGGTCCGGGCCGCTTCATCCAACAATAATGAAATGGGTCATGTCAATCAGATCATTCAACTAATGATGTGACCTCGTTAATCAAATAACAACACATTGTTCATGGTTAGGAAACATAACCATCTTTGATTAACGAGCTAGTCAAGTAGAGGCATACTAGTGACACTCTGTTTGTCTATGTATTCACACATGTATTATGTTTCCGGTTAATACAATTCTATCATGAATAATAAACATTTATCATGATATAAGGAAATAAATAATAACTTTATTATTGCCTCTAGGGCATATTTCCTTCAGAAGGATGCCGCCGACCGGTATGAGCTTCTTGAAAAGGAAAGCCAAGCGAAAGCGGCGGGCCTGAAGAAAGCCATGGTAGCAGCCAAGGAAACCCGCTCTAAAATAAGAGCGGCGAAGGAGGAGCTTCGTCAAGCCAGAGATATCACGGTTGGGAAGCCCTTTTTGTTGCGGACAAAGTTCGGAGATCCGAAGTATGCCCCTCTAGATCAATTATGGAGTGCTGCAGACACGTACTTGGACTTGGCAACGAGTGCTGCTGATGCGACGAAGTTTTCCAAAGATAAAAAAGATCACGAAGTGGAAAAGTTGTTCTGGTCGCAGTCCAGTGCTCCAACGCGTCCGCTGCTGTTAAATGAGCAAATGGCCGAGTGGGCTGAGCTCCACAGGTTGTCCGGGCTTGCCATGAGGTCTGTCGTGGATCATCTTTGGCCAGAAGGACCAAGGCCAAATAGTTATTTTGGTTTAGTGCAATGATTCCTTGGCGTTGTGCCGCATATCGATGCTGTAAAGAGGTCGGTGTGCATAGAGGGTGCGCGGATGGCTCTTGCCCGTGTTAAGACATACTGGGCAGAAATGGAGGCCACCGCTATTGCAACCCAGGGTCCGGCCGTGGGCTAGGTCTCAGCCAAGCACTATTTTGAAGAAGTCCTAGAAGGTGCTCGTTTAATAGAGGCTCAGTGCTCGAAGAGTATCATGTTCGATTGGCATGTATCCCAATTGTAAAAACAATGCTATTTGGATTATAAAGGTTCTGTTTATACTTTTGCCTGAAAGTATTATGATGCCTCCTGCGCGGCTGTTTATGTATGTATATAACCTGAAAGTTTGCAGTCGTCGGCTTCAGCCCCCACGCATATAATGTGGGGGTGTTCGGAAAAACACGTATTCACACTTGATCCAACGTCTTGGTCCATTAAGGAGGTGATGGCGCGGCGAACAAGGCAATCAGACTATATAGCTTTAACACTTTCACTTAGCCATAGGAGTTTGACGGTGGGGCTACTATATAGCCCCTGGTACTTCTGCGCTCATCCGAATACGGGGCGCATACATACATGACCGGGAAACTGACCCTTTGTTAATGCGGAGGAATCGCGAAGATTTCGCTGAGTCATCGAGTGGTTGACAGTCTCGCGCTTTATCATGACAGTTAGTTTTCGGCTTTCTCTACTAAGGTGCTCGTCCAGATGAACCAGCGCACAATCGCAGTAGTTCTCCCGGTGCCACCTTAGCCGATAGAACGGAACATAAGGTAGCAAAACACGGGAGCTGGGCAAACCCAACTATTGACCAAAGACATGATTCGAAGCTGATGCATATAAGGCCAAACTCGCGACGCCGAACACTCCCTAAGGTATTCGGACTTTACAACATATGCTGGGCTAAGTAACGCCCTCGATAATAAACCCCAAATTTCCAGGTACGTGCATTAGTCTGACGTGAAGAAATGTCAATAACGCCATCATCCATCTCGGTTGTGTTGAGTATCCGGAGGGTGTGAAGCAACAAGAGACAATAAAAAAGGTTTACACAGGGTCTTAATCTAAAAAGAAACCTTTGAACGGGGCCCTGCTGCACGTCTGCGCCTGTGTATCCGTTGTGCCGTATCCTGGAGGGGTGTAGCACGATGATCATCTGCAAAAGAGAAAAACCCAGGTGAAAGTCTTCGTGCGAAAAATTGGTTAAATGAACCATTAAAATTCAACTAAATAAGGTCAAGCCGAACTGTAGTTCTTTTTACATGCGGGAAGCCCCCAGCACCACCTATGGGGGTATATCCATCGACCCAATCTCAGGTTTATCTGAGCTGTTACAGCCAGTGGTGCACCGGACTCGTCTAGCTGTGTCCGCGGTCTTGACGACCGATCATTTATTCTGGTTGGAGAGGTCGTTCAGTGTTCGGCTGCTAACGCCGCCACACATTCTGCCGCACGTAAGGAACGCTCTGTGTTTCCACTAACTATGATGATGCCACGTGGACCGGGCATCTTAAGCTTAATATAAGCGTAATGCGGTACTGCGTTAAAACGAGCGAAGGCCGTTCTTCCGAGTAGTGCTTGATAGCTGCTTTGGAATGGATCGATGTCGAAGGTTAACTTTTCACTTCGGAAGTTGTCCGGAGAACCGAATACAACCTCTAGTACTAGAGAGCCCGTACAGCGGGCCTCTGGGCTTGGTATTAGTCCTTTAAAGGTAGTATTGCTTTGGTTGATTCTTGTCGGGTCTATCCCCATTTTGCGGACTGTGTCCTGATATCAGATTAAGACTACTGCCGCCGTCCATAAGGACTCAGGTGAGATGGTATCCGTCAATTATTGGGTCTAGCACCAAGGCGACCGATCCTCTGTGCCGGATACTAGTTGGGTGATCCCTGCGATCGAAAGTGATCGGGCGGGCCGACAAAGGGTTGAACTTGGGGGCGATGGGCTCCATGGCGCATACGTCTCGAGGTGCGTATTTGCTCTTCCTTTTTGTTACGTGAATCATGTTCACTGTTTTGACCTCTGGTGGGAATTTTTTCTGTCCCCCAATGTTTTGCTGGTGAGGCTCATCCTCGCCTTCACTTGGTGTCTTCCCTTGTGTTCGGCGTTTAGCTTGCTGGCCTGCTTGACGACCCAGCATTCTCTGTTGGTGTGATTTGCAGGTTTGTCGGAGGTGCCATGAATCTGACATAATATGTCTAGAATCTTGTTTAGGCTGGATGGTCCATCTCTGCTGCCTTTGAATGGCTTTTTCCGTTGACCGGGTCGAGAGCCCCTGAATCTGGCGTTTACCGCCATGTTGTCTGGGCTGTCTTCATTGTTTCGACACATACTTTTATTGCGTCATGGTTTTCCATTGCCATCCCTAACTTTGGATGTGCCTGGGTCGCTGGTGCCGCTACGGGCCAGCCAACTATCTTCGCCCGCGCAAAAGCGGGTCATAAGGCTTGTTAGGGCTGCCATTGTCCTCGGTTTTTCCTGGCCGAGGTGTCTGGCAAGCCATTCGTCCCGGATACTGTGTTTGAAAGCCGCTAAGGCTTCAGCGTCCGGGCAGTCGACAATTTGATTCTTCTTAGTGAGGAATCTATTCCAAAGCTTTCGGGCTGACTCTCTGGGCTGTTGAATTATATGACTTAAATCGTCTGCATCCGGAGGTCGGACATAGGTCCCTTGAAAATTAGCCCTGAAAGCATCCTCAAGCTCTTCCCAACTTCCAATTGAGTTTTCGAGGAGGCTCTTTAGCCAGTGCCGAGCTGGTCCTTTCAACTTGAGGGGCAAGTATTTGATGGCGTGAAGATCATCTCCGCGAGCCATATGGATATGAAGGATAAAGTCCTCAATCCAGACCCCAGGGTCTGTCGTTCCGTCGTATGCCTCTATGTTCACGGGTTTGAATCCCTCTGGAAATTCGTGATCCAGAACCCCATCGGTGAAGCATAGGGGGTGCGCAGCACCCCTGTATTTGGATGTGTCATGGCATTCTGGCGGTTGTAGTGTTCGGTTTTGATTCCATGCCGGAGCGCGCTTCCTAGATCCATAGATGGACCTGGTCATACTACCTTTTTGGTGCAAGTCCTCACGTAAATCGTGTGCTGACTTATGTGCGACATCGTTAGCCGCCCTATCGCGGCCATGGGACGGTCGATCCGGCTGATCGGCCGTTTTATTTTTCGGCTGCATAGGCTCTAAAGCCTCATCATCGAATTCAGGCAGCAACTTGCGCTTTGGATAGCTCTTTGTGTGGCGACTGCCGCCGTACTTTTCTTCAGTGTCGAGCACTTTGTTCCATCTACTATTGAGTGTATTTTGTGCGTCCTTAAGCCTTTGCTTCTGCTTCTTTAGACTCCTTGCGGTGGCAATAAGCCTTCTATGGAGGTTCTCTTGCTCCAAGTGCCTTTCCGGGATGATGTGTGCATCGTCGTCCGGACTGTTCTCCTCTCCGGAGACAGGTTGATTTTACCCTCGGCATCGTCGTGATCGGACAACGGCTCCGTACTATGTTCGATGTCCGCTGGTTCATCCTGCTCTGTCGTTGGGTCCATGTGGTCATCGTTTCCTTTGGAGTCGCCCGGGGTATTATTCTTTCTTGCGCTGTTATCGCTGTTTTTGCCGAGGCGGGATTTGGAGCGGCGCCTACATCGTCGCTTTGGTTGCTTCTTGGGGGAACTATCCTTCGCCGCATCCCTCCGTTCCTCGTCATTGTTTTCTTTGGGTGTATCCACCATGTATCTATCGTGTGATGAGGTGGCTGTCCAGCGCCCTATGGGTGGTGGTTCCTGTTCCTCCCCCGTATCGTCGTCCATACCATCGATGTCTTCGGAGTCTAAATCGAGCATGTTGGTTAAGTCGTCGACAGTGGCTATTAAGTGGGTGGTGGGGGGAGAACGAATTTCTTCGTCGTCCGCTTCCCTCTCGAGTCGGACATAGTTCGACCATGGGCCTCCTGACAAGGAGAGAGACTTAATGAATTTAGCACACCGCCCAAGGGCGAGTGCTGAAAGATATCCGCGGAGGAAAACTCCATGATCGGTGCCCAATCAGATTCGATAGGCACGGATGCAGGCAGTTTGGAGCCCGTGGCCAGGGATGAATCCAAGGGTCCGGCAACACAGGTCTCGTTGGAGGTGAAGTCAGTATTCGGCTCTATCGCTGCTGAGTGTGCAGTCTCCGTGGCGGGGTCCATCCACTTGTCCTCGGACGGCGCAATCTGGTCCGGATTGAGGGCCGGAGTAGCCACAAGTGTGATCTCCCGAACACCGTCTGACGGCAGAGCTAAGTCATGCTCGTCATGACTGTGCGGCGCACCTGACATGGGCTCGAATCCGTCGAAGATCAAGTCTCCGCGGATGTCAGCAGTATAGTTCAAGTTTCCAAACCTGACCTGACGGCCGGGGGCGTAGCTCTTGATCTGCTCCAGGTAGCCAAGCGAGTTGGCCCATAGTGCGAAGCCGCCGGATATGAAGATCTGTCCGGGGAGAAAAACCTCACCCTGGATCGCATCATTGCCGATGATCGAAGGAGCTATCAAGCCTTATGGTGACGGCACAGTGGAACTCTCAATGAAAGCACCAATGTCGGTGTCAAAACCGGTGGATCTCGGATAGGGGGTCCCGAACTGTGCGTCTAAGGCGGATGGTAACAGGAGGCGAGGGACACAATGTTTACCCAGGTTCGGGCCCTCTCGATGGAGGTAATACCCTACTTCCTGCTTGATTGATCTTGATGTGAGTATTACAAGAGTTGATCTACCATGAGATCGTAGAGGCTAAACCCTAGAAGCTAGCCTATGATTATGATTGTTCTTGTCCTACGGACTAAACCCTCCGGTTTATATAGACACCGGAGGGGGCTAGCATTACACCGAGTCGGTTACAAGGGAGGAGATCTACATATCCGAATTGCCAAGCTTGCCTTCCACGCCAAGGAGAGTCCCATCCGGACACGGGACGAAGTCTTCAATCTTGTATCTTCATAGTCCAACAGTCCGGCCAAAGTATATAGTCCGGCTGTCCGAGGACCCCCTAATCCAGGACTCCCTCAACCGCCGCGACAAAACTCCCACCACCATTTCCCCCCTCTCGAGCTTTCCCTCAGGCGTAGATCCACTTCAATGACGAGGTAAGCGGCGCAACTACTCCGACGACCTATTGACTGTGGCGGCGGATCGACTCCTCCCCTTCTCCGACGTGCTAGGCACCTCCTACGCAGCTCTTCCAATGGCGTCTGTAAGTTCAACCACCAGCTCCTCTCTACTAGTTCTAGCAAGGTTTGTCGATGTAGCTAGTTGTGATGGATTTGGATCATGCAAGGGGTTGTTTCCATGTTGGCAAGCATTGGTAGCTAGTCGTCATGGATGGATTGGTCGTATGCTAGATGTGTGGTATGCCAGTGTGCAAGTGTTGAACAAGATCATCCATGTGCCATGATTAGTGCTCTGTTATGTTGTGTTGAGCTGTGGTATGCTTTGAAGGATTTGGTCGTGCTGTCTTCAACTAGATCATCCATGTGCGCATGTGTTACTGCTAGTTTGATCTGTCCATGTTGTACTGCTAGTTCCTACTGTCCATGTGTAGTGTGTTGTGGTGTTGATGACACTTACGTTTGTAGGACATGACCACACAAGAGTTTAGTCAGACCCTCGTGTCGTCCGAGAGCTAGTTCTCGCCGTCGTACGTCGAGGGCTCCTAGCCTCCCATCGACAGATGCCTCCTGATTCAAAAGTTTTTGAGGTGCCGCCTACGGTTCCTCCATTTGTGCTGGCTCAGCCCAATGTTGTTGCTCATGCTGCTGCTCAAAAGGCAGCCGCAAAGGAGAAGAAGGATGGTAGGGGGAACAACATGAAATGACAGCCGTTCCTCTCCACTTTTGTGCTTAACAAGATGTGTGAGATCATAGCTAGTGGGGTGAGGACTGACAAGGGGTTCAAGGAGGTGCACTTGAAACTTGTTGCAAAGCAGGTGTTCGACTTATGTAGACAGGAGATCACCTCCACCCAGGTGTACAACCACCTGAGGAAGTGGAGAGCGCGGTGGATCACCTTGTCGAAGCTCAAAGACCTTTGCAATGCTTCATGGGATGAGGACACCTGCTCGATATTTTGGAGGTACAGCACTACCAAGGCCACATCACAGTTAGCTCACAAACCATGCCATTCTAACTAACCAGTAGTTTAAGCCTATGAACCATTACCATACTAACTAACCTTTATGCCCTGTTTCTTCTTAGGTTCACCCCAAGGACACAAAGTTCCTCAACACACCTATCCAGAACTACCACAAGATGCAGCAGATCTTCTCCTTCGGGCTGGCAACCGACAAGCATGCCATGGGATCTGGTCAGCCGCTGGGCTCGCCGATGCTCGAGTATTCAGACACGCAGGAGTCAGACACCATCAATGTTGATGCTCCTGAGAAGGATGGTGAGCATGTTCCTGTGCTTGATAGGAAGAGGAAGCGGACATGCCTCATGGAGGAGCTGAGCGTCTTCAACAGCATGACTCAGGCAGTGAAGGAGGTGGCCACCACCATCAGGAAGAGCAAGACTGTGGACGTCCATCGTGAGCTCTATGGCGTCATCATGGAGCAGATTGGCTTCAGCCCAGAGGCTCTCATGGTGGCTCTCAACCACTCGCTGGACAACAAATCCCAGGGTGTTGGGTTTGTTGCCATGGGAGCCGCCCACAGGGTACTCTGGCTGAGCACCTACCTGGGCAAGCACTACTACTAGTGTTGCTTCTGATGGTGGCGACGACATGCATGATCCTCGATGTCGATGGCGATGGCGACAAAAGGATGACGATGACGATGACGACGATGTATATTTTGTGTAGTTAGTGCTTGAAAACAATCTTATGGTCTGTATATTTTGGTGAGGTGGTATATACTAACCCCTCACGGTGATCCTCACGGTGATCACGAACTTGCGGTGGTAGGATTACACCATCTTTTGAATGTGGTGGTAGGCTGACACCAAAGTAGTGGTAGGTTGAACTTGCTATGCGGTATGATCATGCATGCTTACTAATGCTCTTCTGCTCCATTTCTTCTTGTGCTTCATTGTTTTCTCCTAGAGTGCTCTGTTTGTGTGTTCCAATGCTTGTTGCTTAAACTTACTGCTCATTTGCACTGCTAGGGCAAGTGGTATGCGGTGTTCAAAGGGAGGGTTCCAGGGGTTTACAGTAAATGGGAAGCTTGCAGCAAACAAGTTTCAGGGTACAATGACATCAGCCATAGATGGTTTAAGATCAGGCAGGCGGCAGAAGATGCTTACTCCAAGTATGTGCGAGAGCAGTCATGCAGCAAGGTTGAGGTTGGCAAGGTGGATCGCCTGTTAGGGTTGAAGAACTTCATCATCTTCGTCTAGTTCATCGTCATAGCAGTGTTGTGGCGTTGGTGTGCTCGGTGTGATCGTGTGTAAGGTGAGCAGTATTGGTAAGCTCACCTTTAGGGTACATGGCGAGCACAATTCTATGCTCATATGTAACCAAACAACATGCACTCGTCTGATCACATACAATGCGAGCAACCAAACGCGGTGCGCAGAGGCATTGCTACGATACAGGGAGAGGATATGCAGGCAACCAAACAACATGCAGATGTTGTTTTTTGCCTGCATATGCTCAACCAGGCCCAACTGGGACAAGTATGCAAATGGGCAAAAAACTGTTGGAAATATGCCCTAGAGGCAATAATAAAAGCATTATTATTATATATTTCCTTGTTCATGGTAATTGTCTTTATTCATGCTATAATTGTGTTATCCGGAAATCGTAATACATGTGTGAATAACAGACACCAACATGTCCCTAGTAAGCCTCTAGTTGACTAGCTCGTTGATCAACAGATAGTCATGGTTTCCTGGCTATGGACATTGAATGTCATTGATAACGAGATCACATCATTAAGAGAATGATGTGATGGACAAGACCCAATCCTAAACATAGCATAAAGATCGTATAGTTCGTTTGCTAGAGTTTTGCAATGTCAAGTATCTTTTCCTTAGACCATGAGATCGTGTAACTCCCGGATACCGTAGGAGTGCTTTGGGTGTACCAAACGTCACAACGTAACTGGGTGACTATAAAGGTATACTACGGGTATCTCCGAAAGTGTCTGTTGGGTTGACACGGATCAAGACTGGGATTTGTCACTCCGTATGACGGAGAGGTATCACTGGGCCCACTCGGTAATGCATCATCATAATGAGCTCAAAGTGACCAAGTGTCTGGTCACGGGATCATGCATTACGGTACGAGTAAAGTGACTTGCCGGTAACGAGATTGAACGAGGTATTGGGATACCGACGATCGAATCTCGGGCAAGTAATATATCGATTGACAAAGGGAATTGCATACGGGGTTGATTGAATCCTCGACATCGTGGTTCATCCGATGAGATCATCGTGGAGCATGTGGGAGACAACATGGGTATCCAGATCCCGCTGTTGGTTATTGACCGGAGAATCGTCTCGGTCATGTCTACATGTCTCCCGAACCCGTAGGGTCTACACACTTAAGGTTCGGTGATGCTAGGGTTGTGAAGATATGTATATGCAGTAAGCCGAATGTTGTTCGGAGTCCCGGATGAGATCCCGGACGTCACGAGGAGTTCCGGAATGGTCCGGAGGTAAAGAATTATATATAGGAAGTGCTGTTTCGGCCATCGGGACAAGTTTCGGGGTTACCGGTATTGTACCGGGACCACCGGAAGGGTCCCGGGGGTCCACCGGGTGGGGCCACCTATCCCGGAGGGCCCCATGGGCTGAAGTGGGAAGGAACCCAGCCCTTAGTGGGCTGGGGCGCCACCCCCTAAGGGGCCCATGCGCCTAGGGTTAGGGGAAACCCTAAAGGGGGGGCGCCCCTTGCCTTGGGGGGCAAGCCCCCCACCCTTGGCCGCCCCCCCCCTAGGAGATCCATCTCCTAGGGCCGGTGCCCCCCCCCTTGGCACCCCTATATATAGTGAGGGAGAGGAGGGACTTGAGGCTACGCTTTTGGTGCTTCCCTCTCTCCCTGTTACATCTCTCTCTTGCGTAGTATAGGCGAAGCCTTGCTACTGTGATGCCCTGCATCCACCACCACGCCGTCGTGCTGCTGGATCATCATCAACCTCTCCTTCCCCCTTGCTGGATCAAGAAGGAGGAGACGTCTCCCGTCTCGTACGTGTGTTGAACGCGGAGGTGCCATCCGTTCGGCACTCGGTCGTCGGTGATTTGGATCACGTCGTGTTCGACTACATCATCCCCGTTCATTGAACGCTTCCGCACGCGATCTACAAAGGTATGTAGATGCATCTGATGACTCGTTGCTAGATGAACTCCTAGACGGATCTTGGTGAAACGAGTAGGAAAATTTTTGTTTTCTGCAACGTTCCCCAACAGTGGCATCATGAGCTAGGTCTATGCGTAGTTCTTCTTGCACGAGTAGGACACAATTTGTTGTGGGCGTGGATTTGTCAACTTTCTTGCCGCTACTAGTCTTTTCTTGCTTCAGTGGTATTGTGGGATGAAGCGGCCCAGACCAACCTTACACGTACGCTTACATGAGACCGGTTCCACCGACTAACATGCACTAGTTGCATAAGGTGGCTGGCGGGTGTCTGTCTCTCCTACTTTAGTTGGAGCGGATTCGATGAACAGGGTCCTTATGAAGGGTAAATAGAAGTTGACAAATCACGTTGTGGCTTTAACGTAGGTAAGAAAACGTTCTTGCTAGAAACCTAATTCAACCACGTAAAACTTGCAACAACAATTAGAGGACGTCTAACTTGTTTTTGCAGCAAGTGGTTTGTGATATGATATGGCCAAAGTTGTGATGAATGATGAATGATCTATATGTGATGTATGAGATGTTCATGCTATTGTAATAGGAATCACGACTTGCATGTTGATGAGTATGACAAACGGCAGGAGCCATAGGAGTTGTCTTTATTCTTTTATATGACCTGCGTGTCATTGAGAAACGCCATGTAAATTACTTTACTTTATTGCTAAACGCGTTAGCCATAGTAGTAGAAGTAATAGTTGGCGAGTAACTTCATGGAGACACGATGATGAAGATCATGATGATGGAGATCATGGTGTCAGCCGGTGACAAGATGATCATGGAGCCCCAAGATGGAGATCAAAGGAGCTATGTGATATTGGCCATATCATGTCACGTTTATTATTTGATTGCATGTGATGTTTATCATGTTTTGCATCTTGTTTACTTAGAACGACGGTAGTAAATAAGATGATCCCTCATAATAATTTCAAGAAGTGTTCCCCCTAACTGTGCACCGTTGCGACAGTTCGTTGTTTCGAAGCACCACGTGATGATCGGGTGTGATAGATTCTAACGTTCACATACAACGGGTGTAAGACAGATTTACACATGCAAAACACTTAGGTTGACTTGACGAGCCTAGCGTGTACAGACATGGCCTCGGAACACAGAAGACCGAAAGGTCGAGCATGAGTCGTATAGAAGATACGATCAACATGAAGATGTTCACGATGTTGACTAGTCCGTCTCACGTGATGATCGGACACGGCCTAGTTAACTCGGATCATGTTATACTTAGATGACTAGAAGAGGGATGTCTATCTAAGTGGGAGTTCATAAATAATTTGATTTGATGAACTTAATTATCATGAACTTAGTCTAAAATATTTACAATATGTCTTGTAGATCAAATGGCCAACGTAGTCCTCAACTTCAATGCGTTCCTAGAGAAAACCAAGCTGAAAGACGATGGCAGCAACTACACGGACTGGGTCCGGAACCTGAGGATCATCCTCATAGCTGCCAAGAAAGATTATGTCCTACAAGCACCGCTGGGTGACGCACCTGTCCTCCCTGCTGAACAAGACGTTATGAACGCTTGGCAGGCACGTACCGTTGACTACTCCCTCGTTCAATGCGGCATGCTTTACAGCTTAGAGCCGGGGCTCCAAAAACGTTTTGAGAGACACGGAGCATATGAGATGTTCGAAGAGCTGAAAATGGTTTTTCAAGCTCATGCCCGGGTCGAGAGATATCAAGTCTCCGACAAATTCTTCAGCTGTAAGATGGAGGAAAACAGTTCTGTCAGTGAGCACATACTCACTATGTCTGGGTTGCATAACCGCTTGACTCAGCTGGGAGTTAATCTCCCGGATGATGCGGTCATTGACAGAATCCTCCAGTCGCTTCCACCGAGCTACAAGAGCTTTGTGATGAACTTCAATATGCAGGGGATGGAAAAGACCAATCCTGAAGTATTTGCTATGCTGAAATCAGCAGAGGTAGAAGTCAAGAAGGAACATCAAGTGTTGATGGTGAATAAAACCACTAAGTTCAAGAAGGGTAAGGGTAAAAAGAACTTCAAGAAGGACAGCAAGGAAGTTGCCGCGCCCGGCAAGCAAGCTGCCGGGAAGAAGCCAAAGAATGGACCCAAGCCCGAGACTGAGTGTTTTTATTGCAAGGGAAGTGGTCACTGGAAGCGGAATTGCCCCAAATACTTAGCGGACAAGAAGGCCGGCAAAACAAAAGGTATATGTGATATACATGTAATTGATGTGTACCTAACCAGTACTCGTAGTAGCTCTTGGGTATTTGATACCGGTGCAGTTGCTCACATTTGTAACTCAAAGCAGGAGCTGCGGAATAAACGGAGACTGGCGAAAGACGAGGTGACGATGCGCGTCGGGAATGGTTCCAAGGTCGATGTGATCGCCGTCGGCACACTGCCTCTTCATTTACCTACGGGATTAGTTTTAAACCTCAATAATTGTTATTTAGTGCCAGCTTTGAGCATGAACATTGTATCGGGATCTCGTTTAATTCGAGATGGCTACTCATTTAAATCCGAGAATAATGGTTGTTCTATTTATATGAGAGATATGTTTTATGGTCATGCTCCTATGGTGAATGGTTTATTCTTAATGAATCTCGAGCGTAATGCTACACATGTTCATAGTGTGAATACCAAAAGATGTAAGGTTGATAATGATAGTCCCACATACTTGTGGCACTGCCGCCTTGGTCACATAGGTGTCAAACGCATGAAGAAGCTCCATGCAGATGGACTTTTAGAGTCTCTTGATTATGAATCATTTGACACGTGCGAACCATGCCTCATGGGTAAAATGACCAAGACTCCGTTCTCAGGAACAATGGAGCGAGCAACCAACTTATTGGAAATCATACATACTGATGTGTGCGGTCCAATGAGTGTTGAGGCTCGCGGTGGCTATCGTTATGTTCTCACTCTCACTGATGACTTGAGTAGATATGGGTATGTCTACTTAATGAAACACAAGTCTGAAACCTTTGAAAAGTTCAAGGAATTTCAGAGTGAGGTTGAGAATCAACGTGACAGGAAAATCAAGTTTCTACGATCAGATCGTGGAGGAGAATACTTGAGTCACGAATTTGGCACACACTTAAGAAAATGTGGAATAGCTTCACAACTAACGCCGCCTGGAACACCTCAGCGTAACGGTGTGTCCGAACATCGTAATCGCACTCTATTAGATATGGTGCGGTCTATGATGTCTCTTACCGATTTACCGCTATCTTTTTGGGGCTATGCTTTAGAGACTGCCGCATTCACTTTAAATAGGGCTCCGTCGAAATCCGTTGAGACGACACCGTATGAATTATGGTTTGGGAAGAAACCTAAGCTGTCGTTTCTAAAAGTTTGGGGATGCGATGCTTATGTCAAGAAACTTCAACCTGAAAAGCTCGAACCCAAGTCGGAAAAATGCGTCTTCATAGGATACCCTAAAGAAACTATTGGGTATACCTTCTACCTCAGATCCGAAGGCAAGGTCTTTGTTGCCAAGAATG
Organism: Triticum monococcum; assembly: GCA_034509565.1. Classification (NCBI taxonomy): domain Eukaryota; kingdom Viridiplantae; phylum Streptophyta; class Magnoliopsida; order Poales; family Poaceae; genus Triticum; species Triticum monococcum. The sequence continues at coordinate 38,159,139 of CM067842.1, forward strand.
GATCCTTTCTAGAGAAGGAGTTTCTCTCGAAAGAAGTGAGTGTGAGGAAAGTAGAACTTGATGAAGTATTGCCTCTTGAACCGGAAAATGGCGCAACTCAAGAAAATGTTCCTGAGGTGCCAGCACCGACTAGAGAGGAAGTTAATGATAATGATCAAGATACTTCTGATCTAGCTCCTACTGAAATTCGAAGGTCCACAAGGACACGTTCCGCACCAGAGTGGTATGGCAACCCTGTCTTGGAAATCATGTTGTTAGACAACGGTGAACCTTCAAACTATGAAGAAGCGATGGCAGGCCCGGATTCCGACAAATGGCTAGAAGCCATGAAATCCGAGATAGGATCCATGTATGAAAACGAAGTATGGACTTTGACTGACTTGCCCGTTGAACGGCGAGCCATAGAAAATAAATGGATCTTTAAGAAGAAGACAGACGCGGATGGTAATGTGACCATCTATAAAGCTCGGCTTGTCGCTAAGGGTTATCGACAAGTTCAAGGGGTTGACTACGATGAGACTTTCTCACCGGTAGCGAAGCTAAAGTCCGTCTGAATCATGTTAGCAATTGCCGCGTTTTATGATTATGAAATATGGCAAATGGACGTCAAAACGGCATTCCTTAATGGTTTCCTTAAGGAAGAATTGTATATGATGCAGCCGGAAGGTTTTGTCGATCCTAAGAATGCTGACAAAGTGTGCAAGCTCCAATGCTCGATTTATGGGCTGGTGCAAGCATCTCAGAGTTGGAACATTCGCTTTGATGAGATGATCAAAGCGTTTGGGTTTACGCAGACTTATGGAGAAGCCTGTGTTTACAAGAAAGTGAGTGGGAGCTCTGTAGCATTTCTCATACTATATGTAGATGACATACTTTTGATGGGAAATGATATAGAACTCTTGGACAGCATCAAGGCCTACTTGAATAAGAGTTTTTCAATGAAGGACCTTGGAGAAGCTGCTTATATATTAGGCATCAAGATCTATAGAGATAGATCGAGACGCCTCATAGGTCTTTCACAAAGCACATACCTTGATAAGATATTGAAGAAGTTCAATATGGATCAGTCTAAGAAGGGGTTCTTGCCTGTACTGCAAGGTATGAAATTGAGCTCGGCTCAAAGTCCGACCATGGCAGAAGAAATAGAAGAGATGAGTGTCATCCCCTATGCCTCAGCCATAGGTTCTATTATGTATGCCATGCTGTGTACCAGACCTGATGTAAACCTTGCCGTAAGTTTGGTAGGAAGGTACCAAAGTAATCCCGGCAAGGAACACTGGATAGCGGTCAAGAATATCCAGAAGTACCTGAAAAGGACTAAGGAGATGTTTCTCGTTTATGGAGGTGACGAAGAGCTCGTCGTAAAGGGTTACGTCGACGCTAGCTTCGACACAGATCTGGATGACTCAAAGTCACAAACCGGATACGTGTATATTTTGAATGGTGGGGCAGTAAGCTGGTGCAGTTGCAAGCAGAGCGTCGTGGCGGGATCTACATGTGAAGTGGAGTACATGGCAGCCTCGGAGGCAGCACATGAAGCAATTTGGGTGAAGGAGTTCATCACCGACCTCGGAGTCATACCCAATGCGTCGGGGCCGATCAAGCTCTTCTGTGACAACACTGGAGCTATTGCACTTGCCAAGGAGCCCAGGTTTCACAAGAAGACAAGGCACATCAAGCGTCGCTTCAACTCCATTCGTGAAAATGTTCAAGATGGAGACATAGATATTTGTAAAGTACATACGGACCTGAATGTAGCAGATCCGTTGACTAAACCTCTCCCTAGGGCAAAACATGATCAACACCAGAATTCCATGGGTGTTCGATTCATCACAATGTAACTAGATTATTGACTCTAGTGCAAGTGGGAGACTGTTGGAAATATGCCCTAGAGGCAATAATAAAAGCATTATTATTATATATTTCCTTGTTCATGGTAATTGTCTTTATTCATGCTATAATTGTGTTATCCGGAAATCGTAATACATGTGTGAATAACAGACACCAACATGTCCCTAGTAAGCCTCTAGTTGACTAGCTCGTTGATCAACAGATAGTCATGGTTTCCTGGCTATGGACATTGAATGTCATTGATAACGAGATCACATCATTAAGAGAATGATGTGATGAACAAGACCCAATCCTAAACATAGCATAAAGATCGTATAGTTCGTTTGCTAGAGTTTTGCAATGTCAAGTATCTTTTCCTTAGACCATGAGATCGTGTAACTCCCGGATACCGTAGGAGTGCTTTGGGTGTACCAAACGTCACAACGTAACTGGGTGACTATAAAGGTATACTACGGGTATCTCCGAAAGTGTCTGTTGGGTTGACACGGATCAAGACTGGGATTTGTCACTTCGTATGACGGAGAGGTATCACTGGGCCCACTCGGTAATGCATCATCATAATGAGCTCAAAGTGACCAAGTGTCTGGTCACGGGGTCATGCATTACGGTACGAGTAAAGTGACTTGCCGGTAACGAGATTGAACGAGGTATTGGGATACCGACGATCGAATCTCGGGCAAGTAATATATCGATTGACAAAGGGAATTGCATACGGGGTTGATTGAATCCTCGACATCGTGGTTCATCCGATGAGATCATCGTGGAGCATGTGGGAGCCAACATGGGTATCCAGATCCCGCTGTTGGTTATTGACCGGAGAATCGTCTCGGTCATGTCTACATGTCTCCCGAACCCGTAGGGTCTACACACTTAAGGTTCGGTGACGCTAGGGTTGTGAAGATATGTATATGCAGTAACCCGAATGTTGTTCGGAGTCCTGGATGAGATCCCGGACGTCACGAGGAGTTCCGGAATGGTCCGGAGGTAAAGAATTATATATAGGAAGTGCTGTTTCGGCCATCGGGACAAGTTTCGGGGTTACCGGTATTGTACCGGGACCACCGGAAGGGTCCCGGGGGTCCACCGGGTGGGGCCACCTATCCCGGAGGGCCCCATGGGCTGAAGTGGGAAGGAACCCAGCCCTTAGTGGGCTGGGGCGCCACCCCCTAAGGGGCCCATGCGCCTAGAGTTAGGGGAAACCCTAAAGGGGGGGCGCCCCCTTGCCTTGGGGGGCAAGCCCCCCACCCTTGGCCGCCACCCCCCCCCCCCCTAGGAGATCCATCTCCTAGGGCCGGTGCCCCCCCTTGGCACCCCTATATATAGTGAGGGAGAGGAGGGACTTGAGGCTACGCTTTTGGTGCTTCCCTCTCTCCCTGTTACATCTCTCTCTTGCGTAGTATAGGCGAAGCCCTGCTACTGTGACGCCCTGCATCCACCACCACGCCGTCGTGCTGCTGGATCATCATCAACCTCTCCTTCCCCCTTGCTGGATCAAGAAGGAGGAGACGTCTCCCGTCCCGTACGTGTGTTGAACGCGGAGGTGCCGTCCGTTCGGCACTCGGTCATCGGTGATTTGGATCATGTCGTGTTCGACTACATCATCCCCGTTCATTGAACGCTTCCGCACGCGATCTACAAAGGTATGTAGATGCATCTGATGACTCGTTGCTAGATGAACTCCTAGATGGATCTTGGTGAAACGAGTAGGAAATTTTTTGTTTTCTGCAACGTTCCCCAACAAAAACGATGCGAGCAACCAAACTCATCCTTGGTAATAAACAAAATTTTGACCCGACGACTTGTGAAAGGAAAAAGTGAATCATTTTTTTTCACTTACGGGTGGCATAGTGGGTAATTATTGGCAACTTTAGGGGCAATTTCTATGACGTAACGCCAGAAGCGATAGCCCCTTTATTATTAGGTAGAGATATAAGGTATATGTATATATTAGGTATACCTTAAAAAAGGGTATAGATTAGGTAGTATAGATATAGATATAGATTTTTGAGGCACAATTCAAACCACCATAAAAAATATCAGTTTCATCAGCTAATAGCTATCAGTCTATCATAATAATGTTTGCAACTTGATATGCCCTCCATGTATAGGAGGCAAATTATAGCAACGGTGAACTTGTACAACTTTGAAAGAGTCACTACCTCTTATCATAATCATAACATGTATTCTGATGATGCTCAGGTGCATTTGTAAAAATCTTCCATGATGGGGAATACGTGATAGTTGAGACTAGCCCAAATTGATGTGTTTATTTTTAGGCCTTGTTGGTTAGGCAGGGTTTGGAGAGGTTTGAAAGGGATTGGAGGGGATTAAAATCCTTGCAAGTCAAATTCCCCATCAAACCTCCCAATCCCCTTCAATCCCTTTGGTGAGGGGATTAACCGAACAGGATCATAGGAACTTTAATATTATTAATTCTTACAGTAGCTAAACATCAAGTGCTAAATAGCTTATTCCAGTGATCTGCTTGTATCATACCTCGCTTCCCACTTCATACTTCAGTTATATCCATGCTTCCCAGGTTACAAGCGGCAATATATCCTTCCAAATACTAGTTCAACCTGGGTATATATCATTCACCGGTCAAACCAGCGAAGAATCAGGGCATACCATAATATTTCTTTTTTTAATTTATCATGGTTTCTCACTGGCTATGCCCTTTCAGGGAATGCAAAATACCCAAAGTAAAAATGCACCAGCAGCATATATGTTAGACTAATCTCTTCTGAACTCTGATGTTAATTGGTATGTACAAAGGAATCCAGGAGTAAAAAGGGCAAAAAAGAGAAGGACATGATGCACAACCTGATTAATGACAATGTTTACTCATTATGAACACAAATAGTAATGGTTCCACATAACAAAGAGATTACTCCACATAATATAGTATTCCCCCGTCCCAAAATAAGTGTCTCAACTTTGTACTAACTTCAGGATAAAATCAGGGGCCTGCTATGTGTGCCTCACGGGCCATCAGATCTGATCAATTGAGAGGCTTCTTCTGCTTTGCAGCAAAGATCTTGTTGCAGAAACATTTGCAACATAGGTTGCGTTGCGGATTTTTTATAACATAAGTTGTGTCATGGGATTTTTTTTGCAACATAGATTGTGTTGTGAGATTTTTTTTGCAACATAGGTTCTATTGCGGGATTTTTTTTCTGTCTCTACTTTTTTCTGCAACAAAGGTAGTGTTGTGGAAGAACATATATATGAGAGACGAAGAGAGGAATGTGAAGTTTTCTAGATGAAGAGGTACGTCTCGTGTTTTCTTTAGTAGGCGCGTTGAGAGCACGTGGCGCTTAAAGGAGGTGGCGGACGTGCCGATTGTTTTCAGCCGGTTGACGCTGAACATTTCCCATAAAATTACACTAAAGTTAAGACACTTATTTTGAACGGAGTGAGTAATATAATAGCGGTTCACACAACAAAGAAATAACGGTTAACTTAAGTTTGCACAACAGTCTGCCAACACAAACTGGAGCATCAAAAAAGACACCCCAAGCACTATACCGCGATATCATGTATCGGCATAGCCAAGCAGGAGACGATCGTCAAAGGGTATTTGGGCCATATCATTTATGCTTCTAACCAAGCGAGACCAGGCAACAGTAATCTTCACCTTAGAGTCTTTACCTTTACAAGAGGTCTTCTTCCCTCTAGATGGCTTGCAGCTGTGGAGGACACATGTAGCCTGGCTTGTTTGGCAATCCTTGGCTTTGAACAAGACACGACCACTAGCAGCGATAGCACCAGAGCGGGAGTAGGTGTAGATGAAAATTTTGAGCCTTCCTCGTACAGACACAACGCGCCTAAACAGAGCAAGGTAACCATCTGAATCCATAGACATTGTTCCATCGGATTCCATATTCATTGTTCCATACTTTGAATCAAACAGCACGATTTCCTTATTAGGATCGTCCTCGCAAGGCGAGGCGCGACAAACAATTTGCCCGCCGTGTTTAAAAGGCGACCCTTGGGTAACACGGGCAGACAAGATGGTGGCCTGGCGTGACCAGTCGAGTTGTTCAAAGCACAACTCTATTTTGCAGAGGTAGTTGGAGAAGCACCTATAACACCAATCATGCCAGGAAGGATTGTACATCTGCACGGGTAGAGTGAAGAGCGTCCTATCCTCAGACCGAGACTGTCCCTTCACCATGAGTTGGAATTCTATGTGAACGGGATCACGGCACATGAGCGCGCGAGATGGGCCAGTCAAGTGCAGATAAGGATCCTGAAAGCATCAAGCAGTCATGTACTAATCAGAAAGCAAGCGGCAACAAGAACAAACAAGGATACATAATGAGCACTTGGGCAGAAGACCCGTACTTTCTTGGTGAGAGTTTGGCTCCGCCCCCTTGGACGAAAGAAGAGGATATTGCGTTTGTGATCCACATAGTCTCGAGCGGCGACGACGCCGTACACTTGAAGCGGCCACTCGAGGTGTTTTGTCTTGGCGATTTTGATGGAGTATACCTGAAGGGTCTTGGAAAGGATGGCTTCTCCCGGGATGCGGCTCGGCGAGCAGTGCGTGAAGAGCATTGGGCTCAGCATCGCTGCAATGTAAATCATGGGTATGCACGGGGCGAAAAACAGTTTGAGTCGACCGGCCGGACTGAAGAAGAAAGGCAAGCAGGAATTAATCGGTTACTCACTCAGATCTTCGAAGTCGAACCGGCCTTTGCCGAATGAGATCTCCCAGTTTTCGCGGTGCTGGTCGAAGTCCTCCTTCTGCTCCTTCATGGAGGATTCAGGAGCCAACTCCTCCTCGTCGTCTTCTTCCTCCTCCACTTCCTCTTCCTCCTCCTCTTCTTCCTCCTCCTCCTCCTCCTCTTCCTCTTCCTCTTCCTCTTCTGTGGTTGGTTCGCAGTAAATTGATTTCAACTCGATGTCGTGATCTAATCCGGCATTCGCCGGTTGCGAGGGACGTCTCCTCCGCCTACACAAGCGCGCCCTTGATACCTGCGGCATGTCGGAGCACGGGTCGTCGATCCCCTCCGCAATTTTGCTCGCACCTTCTCGACCCTCGTTTTTTCTTCACCGCCGGCGCCGCCTCCTCGCTAGGGTTCTTTGACGGCGAAAGAAGGCTGTTTTTTTTTTAGGGTTAGAAGAAGGCTGGGTGGGTTGCGTTATATTCCTTCACTGTCCGATGCGTGTTCTGCGTCTCTGCTGGTCACGGGCCCAGCTAGCATCGCGACCAAACACAACTTCCTCGTCTGGGACGGCCCATTAGACGCTGGATCCTACCAAACAGATTTTCTTCCCTCAGTCTTTCAGCCAGTTTTCCTTTCAGAAAATCATATTTTTTTACTTATTTTAAAATTTTCTTGGATTTACAAATATATTCAGTAAGTTGAAAATTTTAAAAAAATTATAAAATGTTTACAAGTTCTCCATAACCTTCAGGAATTTTATAAAATGTTTACAAGTTCTCCATAACCTTCAGGAATTTTATAAAATGTTCTTAAATATTAAAAAATGTTCTTTTTTCAGAAAAGTAATAGAATTTAAAATTATTCTCAGATGTTACAAAATATTGGAGTATATAAAAAATGTTCTGAAGTTTAAACATATTCATGTTTTAGAAAATGTTCTCAAATTTATGAATAATCTCGCTTTTTTTTTAATTTGTAAGCATGTGATGATGTGGTAGATCTGATGTGTTCATGCTAGGTTTTGCTTGTCAGCATTGGTGTGTTCATGCATTGATCAGACCATGTATAGATAATAGTGTGTTGAATGCTAGTGTAAAAAAACGTCTTACATTATGAGATGGAGGGAGTAGTTTCCTAGATGCGCTAGTGTGGTAAAATGCTAGTTTGCTACATCTGCTGTGGTTGAAGATCAGTCCCTGTGTAGTATGCATTGTGTTTGTTCAGTGGTCCTGATGCAAGCCATTATTGGACAGGGACACCGGTCTTAGTCAGGGCATTGTTTTATCCGATAACTAGTTATGTCCCTCTTATGTTAAGGACTTCCAGCCGCTATGTGAGCAGATGCCTATTCATTCAATTGTGTTCAAGAGGCGGGTTGTATAACCATCTTTTGTCATGGCAGTGCATGTTCCTCCTCCTCCTGCGGGTGTTGTTGCTACTAGGGCAGCCATCAAGGCTAGAAAGGCAACAATAAGGGCGTCCGGGAAGAGGGATGCAATGAAATGACAGTCATTCTTGTTCACATTCGTGCTTAAAAATATGTGGGACATCTTATCCAGCAAGGTGAGGACTAACAAAGGTTTCAAGGAGATGCACTTCAACATTGTTGCCAAGTAGGTCTTTGAGTTTTGTGGCATGTAGGTGACCTTAACCCATTTCTATAATCTCCTCACGTATATGGAGACACTCATGGATCCAGTTGTCCAAGCCCAGAGACCTTAGTGACGCACAATGGGATGAGGACACCTTCATGGTCCTGTTGAAGGTAGAGCACTGATACGTCCTAAACATATCTATTTTTTATCGTTTCATGTTGTTATTATTATTATCATCATCATCATCATCATCATCATCATTTTTGTATAATTTTCCACTAAGTTTTATTATTTTTTTGGACTGACCTAATAATCAAGTGGTCATTGATAGTTATTGTTTATGCATGTTTTCAGACTTTGAGGAAAATCAAATTTTATGAAGCAAAAAAAATCAAGAAAATTTTAAGTTCTTTTTTTCACCAAGAAGCTTCTAGGGCGATCAGAGCCAGTCGGGTGGGTCCCATGTGGTCAAGTGGCCTGGCTAGAGGGTGGTCGTATGGGCCCACACACTAGTTGGAAAACCCTTATTACTTTTATAAAGGATGTTGGAGTACTCACCTCTTGGGGGCCTTCGCGAGCGAGAGTGCCCTCCGTGTCGTCCGTTTTGCGGTGGCGTTCCATGAGGGGGGCCTCTTAGGGGCTCTTCTCGTCATCCGATTTGTATGGACGGGGCACACCAGAGCAGCTTACCACGGGGGTCTATGATGGGTGGACCGCGGGGGTTCATCACGCGTGGTCCAGGGGCATGCTCGAGCCATCTGGCTTACGGGTATTTTGCCCCGCTCGCATGCACCATCTTGCCCGCTGGCTCGCGCGCGTCGGCGCGAGCTCGATCTGTATGCCAGCCTTGCATGCTCCTTGGCGGGTTGCGTTGTTGTCGAGGCTGGTTGGCGTGTGGTTGCATGCCGCAGGGGCTGGCTGCCTCGTTCTTCCGAGCCGGTCCGGGGCCTGGCCGCTTCCTTTGAGGTGCTCGGGCTGTTCGAGTCGGGGTGAGCAATGTCGGGGCATTTAGGTCTTTTTAATAAGTCGGTTGAATATTTTGATACATCATTGTATTATGTCGTTCGTCAGACGTGGTGCACACCTGCCTTCGTTGCTTCGTTTTTCCTCGCTTCGGTTTCTAGGGGCTTCTTTGAGCTTACTCAGTGCGGCGGCTTCAAGCCTGCTCGGCGTCGCCGGCATCCGGCGTTTCGTTGGCTTTTCGTAGATTCTCAGGTTTGTGTTCATGCTTTGTTTTTCTTCGTTGGTGGCATCGCCCTTCTGTGGCACGTTTTTTTTCTATATATGCAGCCGTATTGCAGAGTTGGATGATGTGTTTAGGTCAGGCTTTGCATGCGTTTCTTGGACCTGCGTGAAATTCGCCGGGCACGTGATGGGGGGAGGGAAATGCGAGCGGGCAGCTCCCGTGGAGAAATTGTGTACTGAAAACATGAATTCTGTGACAATGCATGCCGTTTGATGCTGTCAATGGTCTTGGGATGGTGTTCGATGCCGTCGCTTTAGAAATATTTTGTTGGGCGTTGCCTTTTTTATGTTCTCAATCGTTCGCATTTGTTCAAGCTAATTGCATAAAATTGTCGCTTTATTGAACGAGATGTAAAGTTGTCGTTGGATTTCGTACTTGGAGCGGACCGACTTTTGGTTCATGCATCTAGTTTCGAGAGCTTTATTGTTTTGTACGGCGAGCTCTCTCTAAGTCAAGTGTATTTTTGGTTTACACTCTTATTTTCAAGTAAGCCGAGTGTTTCTGTTTGCCTATTTTTCTTCTATCTGTACTCTGCTTAATCGACTATAAGCCGAGTACGTTTTCCTGTAGTGTATTCTCCGAATCATGAACAGCTTCGGACTCGGCGCACACGTAGGTAGCTAAATAAGTTGCATGTTAACCCTCTTCTGATCCTCTCATCCAAACCACCACCGCACGTCGCCACCACCGGTTCGATCGCCATGGCAGCTGAAACCGATCGCCACCGACGCGCCGATCATGTCGTGCTGTTCCCCTTCATGGCGCAGGGCCACCTCTCGCCGTTCCGCTGCCTCGCCACCCTCGTGCGCCGCTGCCGCCCCGACGCCCGGGTCACCTTCGTCGCCACCTCCGGAACGGCCGACTCCGTCCGCGCCAACCTCGACGACGAAGGCATCTCCGTCCACGCCCTCCCCTTCCACCCCGCCGACGCTTCTCAGCAGCTCATCGACCACTTCCTCGCCTCCGAGTCGGTCCGCCCGGCGTTCCACCAGTTCATCGTCGACCTCAGATGCTCCGACCCCCTCGCTGACGTGCACGTCGTGGCGGACATGTTCCTGGCCTGGACGGCGGACGTAGCCTGCGGCGACCACGGCGTCACGCACTCCGTCCTGCTCACCACCGGTGGCTACGGCTCGGCGCTCTACTTCTCGCTCTGGAACAGCGTCCCGCTTGTCCCCGACGTCGATGAGTGCTTCCGGCTGCCGAGCTTCCCGGACATCCGCGTCCACCGCTCGCAGCTCACCGGCCACCTCGCGACGGCTGACGGCGGCGACGAGTGGTCCACCTTCATCCGCAGGCAGATCGCCGCCTTCTCCCGTGCGGACGCGCTGCTCGTCAACACCGCCGAGAAGCTGGAGCCAAAGGGATTAAGCATGCTGCGGCAATGGCTCAACAATGTCCCGATATTCCCGGTCGGGCCGCTGCTCCGGGCAGCAAGACCGGCATTGCCGGAGAAGGCGACAACGAGTAGCCCTATCTTGGCGTGGCTGGACAAGCAACCGCCGGGCTCGGTGCTGTACGTGTCCTTCGGGTCGCTGTACACGATCTCCGCGCCGCAGGCGACGGAGCTGGCAATGGGGCTCGAGAAGTGCGGGCACAAGTTCGTGTGGGTGGTCCAGCCCGCGGCCGACGTGAACGGCAGCGAGTCGCCGTACTCAGGCCTTCCGGACGGGTTCGCGGAGAGGATGGAGGTTGCCGGGCGCGGGCTGGTTGTGCAGTGCTGGGCACCGCAGGTGGAGATCCTGGCGCACCCGGCCACGGGCGCCTTCCTAACGCACTGTGGGTGGAACTCGGCACAGGAGAGCCTCGCCGCGGGCGTGCCGATGGTGGGGTGGCCGCTCTCGGCGGAACAGTTCTACAATGCCAAGTTGCTAGTGGAGGAGATGGGGGTGTGCGTGGAGCTGGCACGCAGCACCGCGGCGGCCGTGACGAGGGACGAGGTGTTGGAGGCGGTGGATAGGGTGCTCGGCGAGACGTCCGGAGTGCGTGCCGTGATGAGGAGGAAGGCCGCGGAGATGAAGAAGGTGATCGACGCGGCGAGGGACAGCGACGGCGAGTACTCATCGCTTGGAGTGACGCGGAGGTTCTTGGACGCGATGGCGCGTACATCGTCTGTCATGGGAACAACTATATCTGGCACTTCAGGTGAAGCCCAAGGACGACCTCGCCGGCCCAAGCGAGGGATGAAGCCCAACCCACTTAACACAGAGGAGCTGATAGCGGTCCAGGAACTGAAGATATAGGCGCTACTCATCTTCGTTGAGGGGCATGGAAGAACTAGAACCTGATATAGGCTCTAGCTTCCCCCATCCCCTTTCTTGCTGATAGAAACTTGTATCCATGATTGAATTCCTTGTATCCATGATCTATTGAGTGATTCATCTCTAGGTTCATATCATTTGGTATTCAGAGCCAACCCATCACCTTCCACCTCCAAAATTTCCCCCACCAAACGTCGCATCTTGACGTGGCTCGACAAGCAACCGCCAGGCTCGGTGCTATACGTGTCGTTCGGGTCGCTATACACGATCTCCATATCGCAGGCGACGGTGCTGACAATAGGGCTCGAGAAGAGCGGGTACAAGTTCGTGTGGGTGGTCCAGCCCGCCGCTGACGTGAACGGCGGTGAGTCATCGTCGTCGGGCCTTCTGGACAAGTTCGCGGAGAGGATGGAGGTTGCTGGGCGCGGGCTGGTGGCGCGGTGCTCGGTGCTGCAGGTGGAGGTCCTGGCGCATGTGCCTTCTTGACACACTGAGGGTGGAACTCGGCGCAGGAGAGGCTCGCCGCGGGCATGCCGATGGTCGGTTGGCCGCTCTCAGCGGAACAGTTCTACAATGCCAAGTTGCTAGTGGAAGAAATGGAGGTGTGCATGGAGCTGGCGCGCAGCGATGTGGCTTCCAGAGCCCTCGCTACAGTAGTGGAGGTGGTGCTTGCGTCATCGCAGGCAGTCCACCATGGTGATGTGGCCGTTGGCGTCATTCCTTTCCTTTTGGTCTGGCTCACCGTCGAGGAATTCAAGTGGAGCCGTGACTCGATCTCGCAAGGGTCGTTGCGGCCTGGCTCCTCCCCATGGTCACAGATGGCAAGGCATAGGTAGGCTCTAGGTGAAATCCATGTTCTTTGGCGGGGTTCATTGCCAACGATGTTGGCGCCTGTGGGTGTCATCCTCCTTGAGGCATTGTTGAAGAGTACTTCCTTCCATTGGGACATGACTGGATGGGGGTGATGAGGTGTTGGAGGTTGTTGGATTGGCCGAACCTATCCCAGGTTTCGATGGGGTGATCGTGAGTGGGGTTTACCAAATGCTTTTTGATCGACGGGGGCCGATGCCTGTGGCGGAAGTGCCCTCGGGCGTTGTTACCTTCTCGAAGGTGTCTCCGAAGATCTTGTTTACGATCATTCCGGGATAAGGTCACATTGGGTGGTGGTTAAGGATCTTAGTGGTGGTGGTCTGTTTGGGTTGGCATCAGCAGCTTTTTTCTCTTTCTTTTTTTCTTATTGTTGAATGTTTTTGTCAGTTTCCTTTATAAGTTGGTAACCTCTGTATTTTTCTCTCTCTCTTAATAAAATCTACGGAACTCCTGCCTTGCACGTCAAAAAATAAATAAAAAAATGAACATATCATTTTTCTTAAATTTGGAGATTCAAACTCGACACAATAACATCTGTCACAAAATGTATGTTGATTTTTTTTAAGCTAACACATGTGTTGTGCTCTTGCAGCAACCGAGCACAAAGTCTGCTCTCCAAATTTCCATGACACGCGGTTAGTGTGTTCTTTGTGTCCACAGGTATGCCTTACCAGATAAAACATTCAAGGCCGGGCATGATGCCGAGGTTCATGAACGACGTACGTACGTGTGCTCAAGGAAACAGTGTCCGATGACATACTTTAATCAGCATAGGTTCACAGCTAAGGACGTCCTCTATACCCTCAATATACTCGTTTAGAAGGTAGTAGGAATCTAGAAACAACCAGGTGGCATGACATGTTCAAACCTACAGGGGATAGAATCACAACGAATCACGAAAAGGAAGAAAGAACCACAAGAAAATCCTCCACAAACTACAGAGGAAGCAGCGGTAGCTATATTCAATGGTCGACGATCAAGTGATGTAAACTCACCGGGGCTGTTTTCATGTGTATTCACTGGGTGTTCTTCAAATTCTGTTTTCATCTGGTACCATTAACCTGACCTCCAGTTCTCAATTGGATAACATGATATCAACATTTCAAGAGTTTCTGAACCTCAGTCCTCAGGTACAAAACTGAGAACCGAAAACACCTAGATCTGGTGCTTCGACCAGCAGTTTCCCTTCGAGATGGTCATTCCCTATGCACCGAAATTTGTTCTATATTTTCTTCATCTATGTAAATCTCTCCACCTTATTATATCAGATAACAACTACTCTACTTCAAAATGAAAAGATCAGAAAACTTGACGTAGACAGTTCTAGCACCTTACTTGGCACATTTGGCAACAGCTTTCCCAAAATGGCAAAATCTGAAGAGTTATACCTTATTTTCTTGGTCAAGGATAATCACAATGTCTTGGCAACCTTGTCATATATTTGATTCTGACCAGATATCTTTGTAACATACTTTCTTTGTAAACTAATATAAGAGCGTTTAGAATAAACACTCTTATATTAGTTTACGGAGGGAGTACATACTTTCATGAACAACATTGAACCCATCATTTGCATTTTTCAAGCGGGTATGATTGCATGAAGTTTAAACCCGCCCCCAAAGCCCATAGTTGTTGACAATAAAGGTTTCAACTACCTGATGGCCGGTAGCTCCTCAATATCAGAAAACACCATCAAAAGGTCATAGTAAGTTAGTAGATCCTATAGGAAGCATTCTGCTTTCTCAATCTTTTGATGGCGTCTTCTTTGATCTGGGTTTTCTGACCCACCAGAAAGGCCTCTCATACTTGTTTCGGGTCGAGGCCCGGGCCAGGGGGTTGCGGATAAGTTGTTCATGTCCATCTCTATGAGCGGACGCTTGGTGAGACTCCTCGACCAACCGTGGACCTCATTAATTGGTCGTTGCAAGAGTACCTATATGGTGTCAAATTTCTTCCCCTTCCAGCCACGACTTGTGATGAAAGATGGAAGACTTCTTGTGATGCAAGTCAAGATTGTCATTAGGTTGTAAACGGATCTATTGCAATACTTGTGTGAATCCATATTATAAAAGGAGATCTATTCTTCTGAAAATAAGTCGACCAATTTATATGACTCCTCCGGTCTCAAGGTACAATACGTATATGATTTTTCAAGTCGAAACTTCATAAATTTTGACCAAGTTTATAGAAAAACTTAGAAACATGTATAATACAAAGTCAATACCATTAGATATTTCATGAATATATTTTCACATGATAAATATTTGGTATTATATATATAAATATATTTTCTAGAAATTTAGTAAAATTTTGTGTAGATAGATTTTCATGAAAATCAGTTTGCAGTATTTTATGATATGAATGGAGTCACCCTCCAAGTTACGGGGCTAAAGTACCCGCGCGCCCATGACTTCTAAACAAGATGCTTTTATGGCCATCCGATCTTCATAGGAAGAGATCAGGGCAGTCGTTTTCAGATTGATGTGTCAGGAATACGAGGTTTGGATACAAGGTCCCTCAGAGTGAGATGGAAGAGCTAGCCAGATTTGTTAGCTTTGCCCAAGGACCTACACACAGGTGATGGGCACAAGAACACACACGCATGGTGTTTTAGTGCTCGGTTGGCGCCTGTTAGCCGAAGCGTTTTCTTTCTTCACTAGTGCAGAACCGGGCAATAGCACCGGTTCGTATGGTCTTTTAGTGCCGATTCGGTAACCGGCACTAAAGTGTGGGCACTAAAGGCCTCCCCCTTTAGTACCGGTTCAGCACGAACCGGTGCTAAAGGGCAACCACGTGGCACGAGCCAGCTCCGGGGGCAGGGAGCCCTTTAGTACCGGTTGGTGACACCAACCGGTATTAAAAGGTTGGGGGGTTTTTGGGTTTATGATTTTTTTTGAAGGAAATATGCCCTAGAGGCAATAATAAAGTTATTATTTATTTCCTTATATCATGATAAATGTTTATTATTCATGCTAGAATTGTATTAACCGGAAACATAATACATGTGTGAATACATAGACAAACTTAGTGTCACTAGTATGCCTCTACTAGACTAGCTCGTTAATCAAAGATGGTTATGTTTCCTAACCATGAACAATGTGTTGTTATTTGATTAACGAGGTCACATCATTAGTTGAATGATCTGATTGACATGACCCATTCCATTAGCTTAGCACCCGATCGTTTAGTATGTTGCTATTGCTTTCTTCATGACTTATACATGTTCCTATAACTATGAGATTATGCAACTCCCGTTTACCGGAGGAACACTTTGGGTACTACCAAACGTCACAACGTAACTGGGTGATTATAAAGGAGTACTACAGGTGTCTCCAATGGTAGATGTTGGGTTGACGTATTTCGAGATTAGGGTTTTGTCACTCCGATTGTCGGAGAGGTATCTCTGGGCCCTCTCGGTAATACACATCACATAAGCCTTGCAAGCATTATAACTAAGATGTTAGTTATGAGATGATGTATTACGGAACGAGTAAAGAGACTTGCCAGTAACGAGATTGAACTAGGTATTGGATACCGACGATCGAATCTCGGGCAAGTAACATACCGATGACAAAGGGAACAACGTATGTTGTTATGCGGTCTGACCGATAAAGATCTTCGTAGAATATGTAGGAGCCAATATGGGCATCCAGGTCCCGCTATTGGTTATTGACCGGAGACGTGTCTCGGTCATGTCTACATTGTTCTCGAACCGTAGGGTCCGCACGCTTAACGTTACGATGACAGTTATTATGAGTTTGTGCATTTTGATGTACCGAAGGTTGTTCGGAGTCCCGGATGTGATCACGGACATGACGAGGAGTCTCGAAATGGTCGAGACGTAAAGATTGATATATTGGAAGCCTATGTTTGGACACCGGAAGTGTTCCGGGTGAAATCGGGATTTCACCGGATTACCGGGAGGGTTACCGGAACCCCCCGGGAGCCAAATGGGCCAACATGGGCCTTAGTGGAAAGGTGAGAGGGCAGCCCACATAGGGCTGCGCCTCCCCCCCTCTCCCTAGTCCTATTAGGACTAGGAGAGGGGCCGGCCACCTCTCTCTTTCACTTCCCACTTGGGAATCCTAGTTGGACTAGGATTGGAGGGGGGAGTCCTACTCTCCCGGTAAGAGTAGGACTCCTCCTGCGCCTCCCTCTCTTTGGCCGGCCAGCCCCCCTCCCTCCATCCTTTATATACGGGGGCAGGGGACACCCCAAGACACACAAGTTGATCCTTGAGATCGTTCCTTAGCCGTGTGCGGTGCCCCCTGCCACCAAATTCCACCTCGATCATACCGTTGTAGTGCTTAGGCGAAGCCCTGCGTCGATAGTACATCAAGATCGTCACCACGCCGTCGTGCTGACGGAACTCTTCCTCGACGCTTTGCTGGATCGGAGCCCGAGGATCGTCATCGAGCTGAACGTGTGCTAAGAACTCGGAGGTGCCGGAGTAACGGTGCTTGGATCGGTCGGATCGGGAAGAAGACGTACGACTACTTCCTCTACGTTGTGAGATCGCTTCCGCAGTCGGTCTGCGTTGGTACGTAGACAATACTCTCCCCCTCGTTGCTATGCATCACCATGATCTTGCGTGTGCGTAGGAAAATTTTCGAAATTACTACGTTCCCCATCATTTTTTTCATTTAATTTTGTGTTTTTCATTTAATTCTTTTTCGTTTGCTGGTATTTTATTATACTACATATTGTACATGTTATGCATATATATAAATAGAATTTCTAGTTAATAATGATTGAAATTACCTGTTGACTATTCCAAACAAGATGGTGTAGTCACTTTCTTTTTTAAGTAATGAGTCCAGTATTTCAACTGTTCTTTCATCAACTTTAATGATTAACAAGATCCAGTGAAATCTGCATGCACACACGTTTGCATGTTTTAATTAAGCGGGCATATGTAAGCAAAAACATGTAGCTAGCTAGTAGGCAAAAACAGAATTTGTAGTACAAGACAATGTGACTCAGTCGAAGTTGTAAGGAAGTAGTATATCTGAATTGGTATTGAGGCGCTTGAAGAACTCTAGCATGCTTTCCTCTACACTTTTTTCATAATATGCATCTAATTTCCATGTGTATTCATTAATAGTATTTGGGTCAATGAACCCAATGCCATAGCATCCACCTTTTTTCATTTCATACATCTTCATCCTGCATAATACCACAGAAAAGAATATAGTGGAGATAATTACAGGTAATGATTGATCAAAATGATCACTACAGCTAGCTTGAGACTTAAATTACAGAAAAAAATCACTTACAGACAATAGCAACTGACGATAGATTTGTCAAGTGCGTCTTGATTGTATAACTGAAATAGTTCTGAATACTCAAGTGCGCCAGATTTGTTAGCTTTGCCCAAGGACCAACACACAGGTGATGGGCACAAGAACACAGTGGCGGAGCCAGGATTCAAGTATAGAAGGGGGCGAGTACATATATTGATCAAATCTCGTTGGCAATTACTCGTCGCTGCTACTAAATTTGTCGATCGTTTTGGGGGGCTCCGCCCCTGCAAGAACACACACGCATGATGTTTGAGTGCTCGGTTGGCGCCTGACCGCCTGTTAGCCGGAGCGTTTTCTTCCTTCTCTATTTCTCACGCCAGACAAATGAACTTGTTTTTTTTATGGTAAATGGACTTATTAAAAAGTCTTAAATAATGAAACATGCAACACACGCCGGCCTTAGCACACACAACGGCTTGATCCACTTTTTGCTCTGCACTAACTACACGTACACACACGTCCGGGCTTGTGCAGCATCTGCACAATGGCCGCATGAACCAAGCCAGAATAGCACGCATGCAGCCGGCAGGTACTAACAAACTCCTAGTAGGACTACTAACAATGCATGCAACAAAATAATGGTGCAACAAGATTATCCCAACAAGGTCTGGTGTTTGGGGGAGGAAGAAGAAGATAGAGAGGAGAGGATACATCAGCTAGCTGATTACACTTCTTTGCCGTCACGCACACATGCCATTCGTTATACAGTGTCATTTCCCACTACACTTCTTTGCCTCGATGCACACATGCGAGCGATAATACGGTGCCATTTCCTACTACACTTCTTTGCCTCCACCGGGTGCTGGAGGCCGGCGAAGAGGGCGCAGCCGAACGCTTCGAGGCGGCGAAGGCGGACTACTACCTCGCCTACATCCTCTACCGCTCGACGTCCGAGTTCTTCCTCGACGTGAAGCCATGAGCCGCCATGGCCCTCCGTCGATTTAAGTTTCGAAGTTTGTAGTTTGTCTGTGTGTGTGGTGAACTCTGACATGGTCCAGACTATCTATGTAGCAGGAATTTGTTTTAGTTAAGTTTTAAAATTTGATGTGCATTTTTTCTGCATCGGGCTAAATTGCCCGCAAAATTCATTTAAGGCGAACCGTGAGTTGATTTTCCGGGTTGGTAATTTAGCACGTCTGCTAGTGCTAGAGATGATGTAAGCTAAGACTAGCTTGGCCATATATAATTCACTCACGTGAAAGGCAAGATGCTTAATTGTCTGACAACTGACAGCGCGGTGAATTTGCAACTGCGTGTGCATGGGAAGACATGCGGCAGTGAACAAGCCACGGAGGCAGCCCAGGATGATAGATAAGAAATTGCACGTTCAGCGACTGACACGCGGGTACCGCACCAATGAAATACTTTGAGCGCTGAGACTGAGAGCATCCCATTCCGAGAGAGCTTTTATTACCCTCGTCTGATCTTCTCTTCCAAACCAAGCTAACCGCCGATTCGATCGCCATGGCAGCTGAAACCGATCACCACCCACGCGCTGATCACGTCGTGCTGTTCCCGTTCATGGCGCAGGGCCACCTCGCGCCGTTCCGCTGCCTCGCCGCCCTCGTGCGCCGCTGCCGGCCGGACGCCCGGGTCACCCTCGTCGCCACCTCCTGCACGGCCGAATCCCTCCGCGCCCACCTCCACGACGAAGGCATCGCCGTCCACGCCCTCCCCTTCAGCCCCGCCAACGCCAGCGTCCGCTCCTTCCAGCAGCTCATCGACCTCTTCCACGCCTCCGAGTCACTCCGCCCGGCGTTCCACCAGTTCATCGCGGGCCTCAGACGCTCCGACCCCCTCGCCGACGTGCACGTCGTGGCGGACATGTTCCTGGCCTGGACGGTGGACGTCGCACGCGGCGACCCCGGCGTCACGCACTCCGTCCTGCTCACCAGCAGCGGCTACGGCTCGGCGCTCTACTTCTCGCTCTGGAACAGCGTCCCGCTTGTCCCCAACGGCGACGATGACGAGTGCTTCCTCCTCCCGAGCTTCCCGGACATCAGCGTCCACCGTTCGCAGCTCACCGATCACCTCGCGGCGGCCGACGGCGGCGACGCGTGGTCCACCTTCATCCGCAGGCAGATCGCCGCCTTCTCCCGTGCCGACGCGCTGCTCGTCAACACCGCCGAGAAGCTGGAGCCAAAGGGATTAAGCATGCTTAGGCAATGGCTCAACAATGTCCCGATATTCCCGGTCGGGCCACTGCTCCGGGCAGCAAGATCGGCATTGCCGGAGAAGGCGACAACGAGTAGCCCCATCTTGGCTTGGCTCGGCAAGCAACCGCCAGGCTCGGTGCTGTACGTGTCATTCGGGTCGCTGTACACAATCTCCGCGTCGCAGACGACGGAGCTGGCAATGGGGCTCGAGAAGAGCGGGCACAAGTTCGTGTGGGTGTCCCAGCCCGCCGCCGACATGAACGGCAGCGAGTCGCCGTCGTCGGGTCTGCCGGAGGGGTTCGTGGAGAGAATGGAGGCGGCAGAGCGCGGGCTGGTGGCGCAGTGCTGGGCACCGCAGGTGGAGATCCTAGCGCACCCTGCCACGGGCGCCTTCCTGACGCACTGCGGGTGGAACTCGGCGCAGGAGAGCCTCGCAGCCGGCGTGCCGATGGTCGGGTGGCCGCTCTCGGCGGAGCAGTTCTACAATGCCAAGTTGCTAGCGGAGGAGATGGGGGTGTGCGTGGAGCTGGCGCGCGGCGCGTCGGCGGCCGTGACGAGGGACGAGGTGGCGGAGGCGGTGGAGAGGGTGCTCGGCGAGACGTCCGGAGTGCGCGCTGCGATGAGGCGGAAGGGCGCGGAAATGAAGGAGGTGGTCGACGCGGCGAGGGACGGCGACGGCGAGCAGTCATCGCTGGGAGTGACCCGGAGGTTCTTGGACGCGATGGCACGTACGCGATGATGGGATAAACGTCACGGTCCGATCGGCTGCATAGTGGTGTTCGATTAAGGGCGGAAACGGATCCGATACGGATAGGTTCAGTGCTCTTACCACTTGCATGCATTCTCCTATTTTCAAAACGAATATGACTGTGGATTCGGATGTTATCGGATACGAATGTGTGGATCTGATGTTACTCGAATACGAATACATATCGGATGTTTACATGATTCGGAACAGATGCGAATAATAGGGACATATTGCTTAAGAATTTTAGTCGATAGCTATGTAACAAGAAATAATCAACTTGCAACCTACAATAAGACAATGATAAACAGATTTATGAATAAACAGTTAAACACTACTGTAATGCATAGCAATTCTTGATCATACAAAGAGTACAATTTGATTGCTTATTTGGCTTTTATGTTGGATAATTGGCATGTTGGGGCTAGAATTTTAAAAATTACCTCCCATAATCTGGAGTAATTCGGATATGGATATATCCACTTCCATGTCCATATTTGTGTCAAAATCTCATACCCTATTTATTTTTTTAAATAAATTCGGATACGGGTAATTTTCAATTCCATTTTAGTTCAAATGCAGATGTTTCAGATACGAATAATGCATTTTCTCGAATATGAATATCGGATGTTTAGGATTATCCACTACCAATGTCCGCCCCTACTGTTCGATCATGAGATTTTTCGTGTATTATCAGATCAAGTTGTATATGATACTTGAGCATAGGTTCATAATTCGGGGGCAAGTGAGTGTAAAATGGCTGCACCGGTGAGTTGAGTTAAATCCATAAAAGCACAACAATTATGTTATCTGTAAAAAAAACATCATTTTATATTTTTTAACACAATAGAGACGCTCACCGTACAATGCACCGAACGCAACGTTAATCGGTGACAAAAACACTGGACTCATGTTGACCCTTGCTTTTGACGTGGCAAAACTATGACGGGGCTGGGCTAAGTGGCTGACGGCCGTTAACCAGCTCGGTCGGACGCACCTGTTAGGGTAAGCTGACCATGAATTAAGGTGCACCCCGCCCCATTCTTCCCTCTAGCTCCCCTCACTTCTTGGTGAAGGTCCGATTGTGCTGTGTGGTGGTTTCTTCGAGGCCTCGCGTTCAGATCCAATGGGCTCAGGCGGTAGGCGTGATGCGCTGGTCTGGCAGTGGCATTGGCTGCTCTAGGTCGTGTGGAAGGGGGGTTGGCGGCGCGTGGTGGCCAGGGCATTGGCCCTGGTGCGTGGCGTTTGTTTCCAGGCGAATTTGCAGCGGTTGTTCTCGATCTATCCGGGAGCGGCTTGGCGCCGCGGTGGTGGTAGCATGGTGTGAGTCGTTGTGGCTTCCAAAGCCTTCGCTCCAGTAGTGGAGATGGTGCTGGCGTCAATGCAGATGGTCCACCATGGTGATGTGGCCGTTGACGTCATTCTTTTTTTTTTTTGGCTCGCCGTCACGGAATCCAAGCGGAGCTATGGCTCGCAAGGTTCATTGCAATCTGGCTTGTTCATTGCGGCCAGGCTTCACCCTAGGGTCAGAGATGGCGAGGCCAAAGGCTTAGGGGGAAAGCCTTGTTCTTCGGCGGAGGTCGTTGCCGGTGATGTTGGCCCCCATGGGTGTCCTCCTCCTTGAGGCATTGTCGAAGAGTACTTCCTTCCATTGGGACATAACCGGGCGGAGGGGATGTGGCATTGGAAGTTGTGGATTGGCCAAATCCATGCCGGGTTTCGGTGGGGTGATCGTGCGCGGGTCTAGAAGAAAACCTTTTGATCGATAGTGATCGATGTCCGTGACAGCGACGTCCTTAGGCGTAGTTACATTTTCGAAGGCATCTCCGAAGATCTTGTTTGCTATCAATCTGCGACAAGGTAGATGGCGGTGGTCTGTTTTGATTGGCTTCAGCAGTTGTTGTTTTTTTCTCTTTCTTTTTTTCAATGTTTTTAGTCAGTTTTTCTTATATACTGGCAACCTTTGTATTTTATCTCTCTTAATGAAGTTGGCGGAGCTCCTACCTTGCACGTCAAAGAAAAAAACTGAATAAATCTTTGTTCCTAAATTTTAGAGATTCAAACTCGACAGTCTGTCACAAAACGTCTGTTGAAATTCTTTTTTTAAAACCTGACACATTTGTTTTTTCCTGGGAGATAGCTGACACATGTGGTGTGTCCTCTTGCAGCAACCGAGCACAAAGTCTGCTCCCCAAATTTCCATGACATGCGGTCAGTGTGTTCTTCGTGTCCACGGGTATGCATTGTGTCTTGGACGACGTACGTGTGCTCCAAGAATCGGTGTTTGGTGAGGTACTTTAGTTTAGTCAGTGTAGGTTCACAACTGAGGACGTTCTCTGTACCCACAGTATACACGTTTAGAAGGTAGTTGGAATCTAGAAACGTGCCATGCCATGTGTGTTGAAACCTATAAGGGACAGAATCACGATGAATCCCAAAAGGAAAAAAAAAAAGAACCACAAGATAATCCTCCACAAACTACGGAGGATCAGCAGTGACTATATTCAATGGTCAACCATCAAGAGATGTAAACTCACTGAGGCTGTTCTCCAAATTCTGTTTTCATCGGGTACCATTAACTTGACCTCAGCTCTCAATTGGATAACATGATATCAGCATTTCAGGAGCTACTCTTACAAAAAGGAAAAGAAAAACGATACAATCTTGTGCTTCGACCAACAGTTTCTGTTCGAGATGGACGCTTCCGAAATTTGTTCTACCTTTTCTTCATCCATCTAATTCTCTCCACCTTATTATGACAGATAACAACTCCCTGAAAACTAAGAGATCAGAAAACTCGGCGCAGACAGTTCTAGCACCTTACTTGACACATTTATTGTTGATTGTTGGTTTTATGGTAGTTAGCCAGTCTTTCCAGCTGGTACCTTACTCAGCACATTTGGCAACAGCTTTCCCAAAATGGCAAAATCTGAAGAGCTATATACGTTTTTCTGGTCAATGATAATTATGTTGTCTTGGAAACCTTGTCATATACTCCTTTCGTCCGAAATTATTTGTCGCGGGAATGGATGATGTATCTGGATGTATTTTAGTTCTAGATGCGTTCATTTTTGCGACAAACAATTTGCGGCGGAGGGAGTATTTGATTCTGCCCAGATATCTTTGCAACGTACATATTTTCATGAACATTATTGAACCCATCACCTGCATTTTCAAAATGGGCATGATTGCATAAAATATGAAAAAGAAAAAGAAAATCCCCCCAAAGCCATATATCATATTTTTTGACAATAAAGATTTCAATTGCCTGGTGGCTGCTAGCTCCTCAAAATCAGCAAACGTTATATTAAGATATGTTAGTAGATCCTATAGGAAGCATTCTGCTTTCTCGATCTTTTGATGGTGTCTCTTTGATCTCGTGTTTCTAACACACCAGGAATGCCTCTCATACTTGTTTCGGGTAGATACCCAGGCTAGGGGTTGCAGATAAGTTGTTCATGTCCATCTCTATGAGCAGACGCTTGGTGAGAGTCCTCGACCAACCGTGGACATAATTAATTGGTTGTTGCAGGAGTATCAACGATGTGATTTCTTCCTCTTCCTCTGGAGCGGCGAAAGTTCAGCCACGATGTGACATTGCATGATGAAGGATGGAAGACTTTGAGCTTGTGATGCGAGTCAATATTGTCGTTAGGTTGTAAATGGATCTATTGCAATACTTCCGTGACTCCATAATATAAATGGAGATTGACAGCTCTAAGAATAAATCGACTGATTTATACGACTCATGCGCGTATGAGTTCCAGGTGAAGTTGTGCATTGACGAAGGACATAACCTTTCACAAAATGATCCTTATAGCCAGTATACTCCTTCTGTCTCAAGGTACAATGCGTATAAGATTGTTCAAGTCAAAACTTCATAAACTTTGGTCAAGTTTATAGAAAAATTTAGAAACATCTATACTACCAAGACAATACCATTAGATATATCATGAAATATATTTTTCGCATGATATATGTTTGGTATTGTATATATAAATATATTTTCTAGAAATTTGGTAGAACTTTGTGTAGATAGATTTTCATGAAAATCAATGTGCACTATATTATGAGATGAAGGGAGTCACTCTTATGCGGGGCTAAAGTATCCGTGCCCGTGACTTCTATAGACAAGTTGCCGTTATGGCAAGCAGTGGCGGAGACAAGGGGGGGCGAGCAGGGGCCTGCCCCCCCCCCCCCCCCCCCCCCCTTAATGATCGAGCGATGCATGTAATTAGCGAATTAGCGATACAAAAGCAGATATTCTCCACGTATATACATACTCGGCCCCCCTATCTCTCTCAACGGTAATTTTTAAACAAAGGGAAAAAAGGCCCAAGTGAAGCCCACTAGCGGCCAGGTTGGCGATTGCAATCTCTCCTGGTTTGAGCGTTGCGTTCCCACTTTCATGTGAATAGCCTGTACGTGGATTAGAACGTAGAAAGTAGTACTAATTGATCAGATTTTGCCGTCACGCCGTACTGATCAGATCTACTAGTACTGTAATTAGTTCTGTGCTCTCGCCCGCCTCTGCTGTCCATAATGCCTCGCTGCTCCCAGTCCTAGTCATATGACGACGGCGCGACGCAGGCTTCTTCACTTGTCAAACCTTCTGGATCCAACCAACAGAAACTAGCCAGGATCAAGGTTTAACACTTCGGCTTCGGTACATCACACCATTTACTAATCTCAATTCATCTTGTATCACTATTGAACTTATACATCCACTTTTGTTGTTTAATTGTTTTGGTTGTGTGATTTGTGATGCTATGATTTGATGAATAATTCCTATCTTGTCCTAAAAATTATTTTGTATGAGTTTTCCTATTTGTGATTGGAAATTTTCCTATGTCGAACTTATCCTATATAGCTAACTAAAAGATTGCAATTCAGTAGCTATGAAGAGAAAAGCGCTGCCAAACACCGTTAAGATTAATTCATGATAATAGTTATTTTTTCAGTTTATAAAAAAGTTATGAACTTGACTTGCCCCCCCCCCCCCCTATACCAAAATCCTGGCTCCGCCCCTGTAGGCAACAATACGTCTCTCTATAGGGTCAAGTTTTCTAAGCTTCTCGCCGAGATGGAAGAACTAGCCAGATCTGTCAGCTTTGCCCAAGGATCAACAGAAAGTTTATGGACACAAGAAGAACACACATGCAAGAATTTTTTGGTGCTCGGCTGGCGCTTCTTAGTCGGAGCGTTTTTTTCCTTCTCTATTTCTCGTGGGACACAAATGAACTCGTTACAAAGGCTTAAATAATGAAACATGCAACACACGCCAGCCTTGTCACACACAACGGCTTGATCCTTTTTTTTTTTGCTCTCCACTAACTGCAAGTGCACACACATCCTGGCTTGTGCAGCATCTCCACAACGGCCGCACGAACCCAGCCAGAATAGCACCCATGCAGCCGGCCCATACTAACAAACTCCTAGCCAACTAACAATGCATGCAACAAAATAATGTTGCAACAAGATTAACCCAACATAGAGAGGAGAGAATACAACACTTAGCTGATTACACTTCTCTGCCTCCACACATGTCAGCCGTTGTACAATGTCATTCCCCACTACATTTCTTTGCCTCCATTGAGAAACAGTATAATGAAGCTAGCTACGAGCAACCACAGCAATTTGACGCTCTACACCGTACGATCGCGCCGTTGGACATCCAGGATCCGCTCAGGCTTCCGTAAACGGGCCGCTGCTCCGGAAATCTACCGAGGCGGCCTCTGGTTTATCGGGCCAAGTATGAACAGCCCGTTCTTCTTTTCTTGGGACAACGGCCCACTCTTCTTTGCTAAGCAGCCCACGCAGAAGCATCGCTGCTGCTCCTGCAGCAGACTTTCGGCCGTCCAACGCCGTCTCTGAGACGGCCTCGCCTGCGCCGGGAAGGGGAACTCTACGCGCGTCCCCAACTTTGGCGAACGAAACTCCTATGGGCATGCTCGCCCCGTCCCCTCGCTAATTCAGTCAGGCCCCCACTTCTTCCCTGCCTCTCCCTCTCCAACCGAACCCTAGCGAGAAAGCGGTCCCGTGGCCAGCGATGCAGGGGCGCACGGTCAGACGGCGGCGGGATGCTTTCACACCTTCGCATGTGCGCTAGAGTTAGCAAGATGATACGAGCGAGGAGTAGATGGGATTGATAGGGCTGTTCTGCTTTGTTAAGACTCAAGTAAGATGCATGTTCGTTGGCAACATTGTGCTCAACAGCATCTCCCAATTTAGTCATGTTGTAAGTAATCAGGTGACCTTATCTATGATGCCTGCTTTCTGTGTTGATTGCAGTTCTCTGCAGGCATATAATAAAGCATCTCGCTATTTCAATTTCAGTTTATGTTTTCCCACATTAATTCGAACGTAGGCCAGGGGAAAATTCAGGATGTGATCATGCATTTTAGAGTGAACTCAAGGTTTCCTCCTTCCTGGAGCTCTTAATTCTAATCTCTTGGGCGTTTTGGGGCACCAGAATTGATTTATCTTCTAGGGCATTGGGCCAAATCTTTATTCATGCAGTGTTTTAGGAAGAGGGAAACAATGCAAAGAGGGAAATGCCTTATGCCTCCCTGATAATAACCAAAAAAGAGCAAGTAAACTAAAGATTTTTGAGAACTCACATAAGATGACAACTGATCTAGCTTATTATTTCTATCAAGTTCAGAAATGTCTGTTAAAGAAAGAGGATTGTTTTGCTATTATGTTATCTACAAGGCCGCTTGTCAGTTTTTGTGTGGTACTGGATTTTCCTAATCTTCACTAGCTAATGTCTCATAATTATTCCACACAAGAATTAGGTTAGCATCATTGTTTATAAACTGTTATTATTATTATTATTATTATTATTATTATCTATTTATTTATGAATAGGAAGCTCTGGAAGCTCCATATAGCAAGGCTCCGGATTGGTCTAAATGCGCATATTCTGGTCCGACAAACGTGTTGCAAATTACCATGCAGCAGTGTAAGTTAATTTTTTGCTTAGTGTACCAGGTATGTCGACTTCGTGAAGAAAATTACAATATTTCCTAGAGCAGAGTATTTCTATGATCTTTTTATGTGCGATTTAGCTATTTTTCATATTTTAGCACGTGGATATATAGATTTCATAAGTTGATTCTTCACAAAAATCATTTCGATGGTGGTATACTGTCTCATGTATGTGAATACATCCTTTACTATCTAAACATGCGAGGTTCTCACTGAGTACTTTAGGTTTGTTCATCTTTGCGGAATTGCAAGTTTGTTTCTTTGGCATTGCCAAAGGCTGCCAATGTCAACCATACGGATTTGGTTATATGTTACAACTCCTAATTTCTCGAATATTTCTATCATTCTTTCCTTAAGATGGACGGGGCGCAGCAAAGCGCGTCTCTATGGTCTAGTGCACACATGCGAGCAGTTATACGTTGTCATTTCCTACTACACTTCTTTGCCTGCACACACTCATGTCAGCCATTATACAGTGTCCTTTCCCACCGCTGACACGCCATTATACTGTGGCGGCCCAACGAGCTTGCTAGGGTCATTAGGGTCATCCAGCTGAATCGAGGCGCACCCCAGCCCATTCTCCCCTCTCGCTCCCTTCTCTTCACGGTGAAGGTGTGATTGTGCTGTAGGGTGGTGGATCCTGGGCCTCGCGCTCGGATCCAATGGGTTCAGGCTGTTGGAATGGTGTGACAGTCTAGCGGCAGCGATAGCTGCTCTGGGTCAAGTGGACGGCGGGGTGGCGGTGCGTGGTGGCCAGGGCATCGTCTCTTGAGTGTGGCGTTCGTTTCCCAGGCGGATTTGCAGCGGCTGCGCTGTTTCTGTCCGTCATCGGTGGTGTGTGGCGATGTGGCTTCCAGAGCCCTCGCTACAGTAGTGGAGGTGGTGCTGGCTTCAACGCGGGCAGTCCACCATTGTGATGTGGTCGTGGGCGTCATTCCTTCCCTTTTGTACTGGCTCACCGCCGAGGAACTCAAGGGGAGCTATGACTCGATCTTGCAAGGTTTGCTGCGGCCTGGCTCCTCCCCAAGGTCACAGATGGCAAGGCATAATATAAGCAGGCTCTAGGTGAAAGCCTTGTTCTTTGGCGAGGTTCATTGCCAGCGATGTTGGCGCCCATGGGTGTCCTCCTCCTTGAGTCATTGTCGAAGAGTAGTTCCTTTCATTGGGACATCACTGGACGGGGCTGATGTGGTGTTGGAGGTTGTTGGGTTAGCCGAACCTATCCCGGTTTTCGGTGGGGTGATAGTGAGCGGGGTTGGCCGAATGGTTTTTGATTGACGGGGGCAGATATCTATGGCGGCAGTGTCCTCGGGCGTCGTTACCTTCTCGAAGGCGTCTCCGAAGATCTTGTTTACGATCATTCCGGAATGAGCTCACATTGGGTCGTGGTGGTCTGTTTGGGTTGGCATCCGCAGTTTTTTCTCTTTCTTTTTTTCTTATTGTTGAATGTTTTTTGGCCAGTTTCCTTTATAAGTTGGTAACCTCTGTATTTTTCTCTCTCTCTTAATAAAATCTATGGAACTCCTGCCTTGCACGTCAAAAAATAAAAAATAAAATGAACAGATATTTTTTCTTAAATTTGGAGATTCAAACTCGACACAATAACATCTGTCACAAAACGTATGTTGATTTTTTTTAAGCTGACACATGTGTTGTGCTTTTGCAGCAACCGAGCACAAAGTCTGCTTTCCAAATTTCCATGACACGCGGTCAGTGTGTTCTTTGTGTCCGCAGGTATGCATTGCCAGATAAAACAATCAACGCCGGGCATGATGCCGAGGTTCTTGAACGACGTGCGTACGTGTGCTCAAGGAATAAGTGTCCGGTGACGTAATTTAATCTTTACTTCTAATAAAGCAGTTGCTAGTCTCGTTTTTAGGTTTTTTTTCGTCCCACCTTCCATGGTTTTTTTTTGGTACCTCGTCCCATCTCACACTGAGCCGTCACGAACCGAAAAAACCGTGTACCGAAGCCCCCACCCGCCCCACGCACTCCAGGGCCTAACCTCCGATCGCACCCAAGACAATCCAGTGAAGAAAAACCTACAAAAATTAACCAGCGAAAAAAAACCTAATGGAGGAGTTGCTAGTCTGGTACTGTTTATTTTCAACACTTTCCTAATGACAAAAAATCACGGATCTAACTTTCCTACCTTAGCCAAATCAACGAATCTCTCTTATTAATGCAATTTGCTTTAGGAAACAAGTAATAGATTCTTTCCTACCTTAGCCAAATCAACGGATCTCTCCCATTAATGCAATTTCCTTTAGGAAACAAATAATAAATTCTTTCCTACCTTAGCCAAATCAACGGATCTCTCTCATTAATGCAATTTTCTTTAGAAAACAAATAATAGATTCTTTCCTACCTTAGCCAAATCAGCGGATCTCTCCCATTAATGCAATTTGCTTTAGCAAACAAATAATAGATTCTTTCCTACCTTAGCCAAATCAACGGATCTCTCTCATTAATGCAATTTGCTTTAGGAAACAAATAATAGATTTTCAGGAAACAAATAATCTCTAATCTCTATCTCTAATATCTAATTCTCTAATAATAATAATAATAATAATAATACCTAAAAGAAACGCAGTACTGTTCCGTTTCCCGTCTTACTTCGTCGAGCCTCCCTCCCGTGCGTTGTTGGTTTTCCCTGCGTACGTTCCACCCTAAACGTGATTTGTTCTTCTTAATTACGTGGTCCCACCCCCATGTGATCCGGCAAAAGAACCAGCAAAACCGTCATACCCACGCACGCAAGCAACGAAAAATCCACGCAAGCCGTGTCTCCTCCTCCCTGTTCAAACCCTAGCCGCCCCTTCCCAGTTGACGCCGCTAGCGAGTAGCGCATAGCACATGCACCAGTGCGGCCCTTCCGCGATCCCCCTTGACCTCGCAATGAAACAGCTCGTCGGCATCGACGACGAGCCGGTGCGTCCGGTGTTGATTCCTGTGGATGGGTCAAGCAGGACAGGGGGCGGTGGATCCGGGACATAGCCATGAAGTTTGCTTCGATGCGCGCCCAGTATTATCTCAAGTGCATGGGTCGATCTTGGACAGCGGGCGATGGATCAAGGACATACATAGCAGCTTTCACCTACGCAAACGGCTGACTACTCAACCTCCTCTCGGCGGTGGCAGCGGCCAGGTCTGGTTAGCTACCATTTATCTTTAATACATGCCATGAAATGCGATCAAGAGGAGCAATCATAAGCAGCGAGGTGTTCCAGGGCTACGAGCGCCAGTACTGCGACTCCGTGTCTCCGAGGTCTTCGCCAAGATCGCCACCCTCTCTTCACGTGCCTATTTCTATTCGTTGTTGTTGGTTTCGTCTTACATGGTGAGATCTAAGCAGACAAGATGAAGCAGAGGCTCTCTGAGATCCAGTCCGACGTGCAGGATACTGAATCGCTGCTAAATACTAGATTGTGTTTTATGATTTGATCATCCATTCCACTGCCTTACATACTGCCTTTGGGACACTATAAGAACTAGGCATGTGATTTTGGCAGGTGGAGGATTCATTTTGGATGTAGGTGAATGTGTGATTTCTGAAAGCTCTGTATATTAACTTTATGATCTGCTCTTGATTTCCTTCTTGGCGACTAGATTTGAAGATTAGCGAGCTACACCATCTAAAAATCTGGCTGCTGATCCGGGTACATTGCTACTCGGCCTTGCGTTCAATTGAAGTTTTCTGAGATCAACTCTTTTGAAACTTCAAAACGAGTAGTCCTCGTATTTTGAGGTTGCTACTTGCATATTGTTCATCTTTCTGTAAATTTTGTTCCATTATTTTTGCACTCAATCTGCCAATTTGATTGTATGGTATAGGGTGCGATGGTGGCGTGGGCGCCGCACGGGGTAGGAGCAGTGCCCTGCACAGGCCAGCCCATGCCGGGAGCTAGCACCGCGCCAACGCCTCCATGAACGCCGCCATGACGCGTTGCATGGTGTCGCTGTCGGGTGTGGCCCCCAACATCGCGATGTGTTCTCAAGCATGTCGTTTGTGGCTTCAAGCCGTCTGGTGGCCACCGTGGCATCGTGGCTAAACAAGATGTTGGTGATGAAGAGTCTGCGCTCGTCGAGGCGGATATGGTGGAGCATCCACGGCGATGTGGACGCGGCTGTAGCCATGGCCGGATGGAGAAGCCTTAGGTCATGGTAGATTATCTACTGATGGCATAATCCTCTAGAGCTACAATAGCCAGAAAGATGCCTTGCCGTGGGGAAGCCTCGCTGCTGGAAGCACCATCAGTGATCTGATTTGAAGAGTCCAACAAGAGGTCAATGGAATTCTCATCTCCAACATTTCTAACATGTCCTTGTTGATTCAGTTGTTACATTATGTCACAGTTCACTTGTTTTTCACATTTTTTCGTACTACTATGCACTGGAATGTCCATGTTTGCTAATTTGCAGATTGAATTGTTCTGATAAAATATGCTAATATATGTCACTTTTTTCTGAAAGGTATCCGGAACTCTTAACTGCATTGCTCCGGTGATAACCTTTTCTTATTGTTGCCATTTTGTGTTCCAGTCAAGATTTTCTTATTTCACAGACATTAGAAGTCTAGAACTGGGATAAAAATAAATAAAGTTTGGAATAAGCTAGAATCTTAATAATCTCCAATATTTGCTCCACATGTGTGGAATCAATCATCCAGATATATATATACTCGGATTGATGCAGCCATGCCCAATAAGAATCTTCATGTAAATAAATCGAAGGATTTTCTACTGATGAATAGGGAGCTGCACCAGACATCATTTGGTCTTTTCATTTTCGTGGTAAGACTGGACTGACCTCAAGACTTAAGTATCTCGGAACCATGCTTTTCATGTGTAGTTTTCAACATGCTATTACATGGTCTATTAAGTGCGTGTGAAGATTCTTGAATTTACCCTGACATTATGAAACCTTTGTGCTGAAACAATTAAATATGTTAATCTATAATGATAGCAATGAAGACACGCAGTTCTGTTATCAGTACAGTGCGGATGGTCATGTGGCCATTATGGCCTACCTTCAGTATTGTGGTTAACATTGACATGATTAATGTAATCTTCAAAACGACATGTTCCGTTTTCCCTATGTATTTTTTTGTTCAGATGCCCTACTACTGTTTTATTGACTGCAAGCAATCTATTTTGTATGGTATGATTTTGTTTGTTGGAGAGATACTAGCTGCCCCTTTTCCACTTGTTAGTAAGTTTTGTAGCAGACTTCTTAATTGATATTATAGACGTTCTAAGGTAGACGTGGTATTTTCAGTTAGACTGATTTCTTGTATTTTATCCACTGTTATAGGAGTTTGTTACCTTTGTTTTTTGATCGAAAATTAAAATGTGCATGCATTGTCGAAGTTTGTGAAGTAGAATTAATAACCTTCTGGTTATTGATCAATATATATATCTTGGATGTCCCATAGCAACGCAAGGGCATTCAGCTATCCTTGAAAAAAAAAACTATCAAACCACTCAAGAACCTGCCAGGTCAAGCCTCTCCCTCTGCTGTTTGGCACTGCCTACCCCGTCTCCCACGAATACCGCTACAGGGAAGATCCGGTCCATCGAGAGAGACCGATGCTATTGACCATTGATGTCGCATGGGAGATCTGCGACAGTGGAAACATGCTCCCCTTCGCGCCAACGGCGCCTCGAGGTCACTGACACGGGTGAACCAGCGATCCGCCGCTACCATCCCGAGCTACTTTGCCAACGTCATGGGCGTGGGCTACTGGCCTTCCAGGTACTCGACCGTCGGGCTTATCGAATTAGGCCGCCACGATGCTACTGGCCGCCGCCGGTCTCACTATAGATGCATCATGTGCCGTCGGCCATGCCAGCATCGCCGCCTACGTTTCCCAAATCAATTACCCGTAGGGTCCATGCATACCCGGAGACGTTGGTGCGTTCACACTTCTCATGGACCTTTGTATTAGCCTGATAGTGTTGGGATCTCGAAATTTTGTTGTAGATGAAGAAGGGATTCCTATCTCGAAATTCTGCTGTAGGTGAAGCGCCTCCTGTAGGCCATGGAGATGACCAGGGATGCATTGGGAGGCGGGCGACGTAAAGCGCTGAAAAGGAGTATTGTATTATGTATGGTCCTCCTTCGCTTTTTGGAGGGTTGTATAGATGTTTTGATACATAAGATATAATTTCAGGTTCTACATACATATTGGTTTGAGATGTTTTCATTTTTTATCATTTCAATGAATAATGCAATCTGGATTTGTTTTACCATGCCAATTTGTGGCATTCTGTATGGGCTGGTTGGAGGAATATTATTTTTTGACGCACTATGTGTGAACATGTTGAAGGGGCATGACCATCAACGAGCTTGTGGCAGAAGTTTGAATGTGAGTAGCTCCTATCTTTTGTGTACTTATTTTTAGTCTATCATTCAAAGGATAGAATGATTACACGTGCAGTTATTTTGGTGTGAGCTTTGACAAGGGATGCCGATTGTTATGTTGAAGAGGCTAAAATCTTCCTCGGTAAGTGATGTGCATTATGCATCTGGTAAAAAAAGAGGCTTTCGGGAGTTGATTATGCCCATGAGAGGTGGTCCTGATATTAGGCTTGCTATAACATGTCATATTTAATACGTAATGTTCTTTACCAATCAAATGTTCACGTTTTAGATTATAAAGAATGATGACCTGAAAGACAAAGAGCTCCAAGAACTTGGTTCTGAAACTTTTGGTTAGTCTGAGTAATGAAATGTGACCCTACTGGAAGTTCTACCTCATTTCAGTTCTTCTCTTTTCCATTTAATTATCTATTTCATTCCAAGCTAACTGGAACACATACCTATATCTTTCAATGCAAGACTACACGAGGACTGTGGTCTATGGGATATCAAGCTCCTTCAAATAATCTGCACCAGTTTTTCTGGAGAATAATGTGTATGCATGGTCTACAATGGAGTTTACAAGATAGATTCACTTACTCAAAGATTCAGCCTAACATTTTCCATAAGGATTATGTATGTTATACCAACTCTCAGTAATCTATACTACTAATGCCTTAGTTGGTAGTCTCGCCTCACTCCGCCTCATCCCACCACTCCTATCTTTCTCCCACCTTTGACATCATCACATCACAGTATTGGGCTGGCCCATTAACGTGTATGTGAACGCAATCCATCGCCTGCCCTCCTCGCGATAATCCCACGTCCTCGCGCTGCCGTCCTCTTCTCCCTGATCTCCTCTACCAGCATGCCTTCCTTGCGATCCTCCCGACGTGTCCTTGCATCGCCGTCCTCTTCTCCCCAAACTCCTCTACCAGGGGGACTCCTCTATGACCCAGGCGGAGCGAACATTGTATGCAGGTTTTTTTGGCTTTCATCGGTTCATTCTCTACCCCTCCTCCATGACTCCCTCGCCATCGATTTTTTTCGACATCTAAATGCAATCCCTCCGTGGGGAAGTATGGTGTGAAGGAAAGAGGCCGCGATGGTGAAGGTGAGGTGGGCGTCATCACGTTTTAAAGGAGAGGGCTCCAACGAGAAATGTCTCACTACGGCGAAAACCGAGCGGAAGGGGAGGGTCCGACAGGAAAACATAAGGGTGTGTCATGGGGTGGAGTTTTTATGTTGGGTATGCATGTTGGAGATAACAGGGTTCATAGTTTAGACATTTTTCTCTCCAATATGGTCTGGATTTGTGGGAGCGTGGACTGTCGCATTGTTACATTTTTCATATAGTGTATCATACATACAGTGAAAACAAATCCCCTTTATTATATACAGTATAGCCCTCCGATATGGCCATATTTATGTTACACTAGATCGCGGGAACCTGCCGTCAACCTTGAGATTGGTGTATGAGAGAGAAATAAGCTTCAATATCAATAATTTGTCTGATTCATTTATATACAGTATAGCCCATAGCAACGCACGAGCGTTTTACTAGTCAGCATAGGTTCATAGCTAAGGATGTTCTCTGTACCCATAATATATTCGTTTAGAAGGTAGTAGGAATCTAGAAACAACTCAGGTGGTGTGACATGTTGAATCACAAAGAAACACGAAAAGGAAAAAAGAACCACAAGAAAATCCTCCACAACCTACAGAGGATGCAGCAGTGACTATATTCAATGGTCAACGATCAAGAGATGTAAACTCACTGGGGCTGTTCTCCAAATTCTGTTTTCATCTGGTACCATTAACTTGACTTCCAGTTCTCAATTTGATAACATGATATCAACATTTCAGGAGTCTCTGGACTTCAGGAGCTACTCTTACAAAAAGGAAAAAAGAGAGGATATAATCTGGTGCTTCGACCAGCAGTTTCCCTTCGAGATGGTCACTTCGCTATGCACCGAAATTTGTTCTATATTTTCTTCATCCATCTAATTATCTCAACCTTACAATATCAGATAACAACTCCCTAATAACGAAAAGATCAGAAAACTTGACGTAGACAGTCTAGCACCTTACTTGGCCCATTTGCAACAGCTTTCCCAAAATGGCAAAATCTAAAGAGCTATACCTTTTGTTTTGGTGAAGGATAATCACAATGTCTTGGCAACCTTGTCATATATTTGATTCTGACCAGATATCTTTGCAACATACATATTTTTATGAACAGCATTGAACCCATCATCTGCATTTTTGAAACGGGTACCATAGTTGTTGACAATAAAGGTTTCAACTACTTGATGGCCGCTAGCTCCTCAACATCAGAAAACACCATCAAAAGGCATAATAAGGTAGTAGATCCTATAGGAAGCATTCTGCTTTCTCAATCTTTTGATGGCCTCTCATACTTGTTTCGGGTTGAGACCGGGCCAGGGGGTTGCGGATAAGTTGTTCATGTCCATCTCTACAAGCGGGCGCTTGGTGAGACTCCTCGACCAACCGTAGACCTCATTAATTGGTTGTTGCAAGAATACCAATGGTGTTAAATTTCTTCCCCTTCCTCTGGAGCGGCGGAAATTTTTAGATAAAAGGCCGAGGCCGACTTTATAAATAAAGCCACCAGGCAGAGTTAAACAACAGGACGGACAATATAGACATAACAAGAGTAGCACCCAGCACGAATGAAAGGAGAAAGTATCGTACATGACTCCCAGGCCAGTACACGGCACGCAGGCCGGAGAGACAAAAGACGCCAAACATAGGGCCATCAACACCTAGCTGCCGGCGCGGGTAGGAGATAGGGAGATAGCAGAAGCCCAAATCTTGGAAACCATCATATCAAGCACGTTTGAATCCGCCTCCTTAATCAATAATCTTCACTGTTGCAAGAACACGCAAGTTTTAAATAAGCA
Organism: Triticum monococcum; assembly: GCA_034509565.1. Taxonomy (NCBI): domain Eukaryota; kingdom Viridiplantae; phylum Streptophyta; class Magnoliopsida; order Poales; family Poaceae; genus Triticum; species Triticum monococcum. Next base: position 38,196,113 of record CM067842.1, read on the forward strand.
ATCAGTAGGTTTAGCAGGGAAAACATGCTCGATAGTAAATTTGTTCCTGGTCGTCCACAGGGACCAGCACATAGCAGCAAAGCACACCCAGAAAATTCTCCTTTGGGCCCCGACCAGATTGTTGGCCAAAAGACGAAGATCAGAGAAGGAAGATGGTCTCCAAGGAACATGCAGCCAGGATCTGATGCAGCACCAGAATAACTTAGCCAGAACACAGGAGAAGAAAATATGCAAAGTATCTTCTCTCATCCCACAGAGGGCGCAACGATCAGACCCAGGCCCAATACGCTTGCGAATCTGATCACCGGCCGGGAGCCGCCCGCGAGTAGCTTGCCAGAGAAAGATCTTGATCTTAGGAGGAATGCGCGCCCTCCAGATCCACTTATATTTGGAAGTAACAGTCCCCGAAATAAGTTTACCGTAAAGCGATTTCACCGAAAACCGACCAGAAGACGAATGAGGCCACACCGCCGAGTCCTCCTCTTCCGAGAGCACAGGGAAGAAGGCAACAAGGCGCTGCCAATCCACCAACTCTTCAGGAGAAAGAGTGCGACGGAGTTGCAGATCCCAATTATTGGAAGAGAGCTCAAAGATTGAGATCTCAGGATTAGGACAATAAGAAAAAAGATTAGGAAAAGCAATAGCCAACGTGGTCAAACCACACCACGAGTCGAGCCAGAATCTAGTGGACCTACCATTGTGAACAACAAACTTGACGAGACTCTGGAAAGTAGGCCTAAGCTTAACAAGATCTCTCCAAAACTGGGACGCACCGGAGGCACGGGCGAACATTGGGCTAGAGTGAGGAAAGTACTTAGCTTTGAGAATGTTAAACCAGAGAGGTCTGTCCGAGGTTTTTTTTTAGAAAAGGAGGATGACCCCCGGCCTCTGCATCTGGGAGATGCATACGGCCACTTTATTGATTATTCTCAAGGACCTTACAAAGTATTACAACAATATGCCTGAATTCGCCATCTTGGCAACATATGTCACTGCTCCTATCCATATGATGAAGGGGTGCTACCTGGGCCATATACCCGGTCTACTCACCTAAGCCTATCATCAAAAGCCAGAAACTCCAGCCGAGCCACATACTGAGTCTGGGGCATAAAATGGTCTGACGCACTCACACGTGTCGTCGCCGCCATCTTCCACAGGTCCGTCTTCAGAGCAGATATTGAGGCTTCTACCTTGTCAGGCCACTCCGTCATCGACGCCACCTTGACGCCAGACAACTACCTCCACCTGCGCGAGTCCATCACCGCGCATCGGGCGCCGAGTCTCCACTGCACCACGCTGCCGAGATTCGCCGTCATCAATGTGAAGGATGAAGTACCGCTCCACCAAAAAGGCACCCGCTGGTCCCTCGATCCCGTGTATGCCTCCAAGAATGACGCCCCCAAGGAGGAAACGACACCAACGCATCGCCGTCATCCGATCAACTAATCTAGGGTTTCCCCCGGAGGTAGCGGATAGAGGTCTAGAGCTTCTCCACGGCGATGCCTTCAAGAAGGTAATGACACCACAGGGTGCCACCAACGCCGGTCTTGGCATCAAGCCTAGCACAAGGTTTTCACCCGGATCCGCTCGAAGAACCTCCATCACGTGATGTGTGCACGGGTCGCCGCCGATCTGAGCCGCCGCACAACGAGCAGGCCGCACTGGCCAGATCAGATCTGTCCGGAGGGCACAACCCGCATGATGCCGACCCAACCACCAGGCCCTCCATGCCGCCACCGCCGATCCAAGGTGAGATGGTGTGTCGCCACAGACCCGGCTACCGCCGCCGAACGCCGCCATGCAGCCCGAGGCAGAGCCGGCTGCCGCACCCCACCATCGCCGCCCTTGGCCGAGGCAGCCGCCGCGCCGCCACCGGAAGGCAGGCCCGCCGCGCCGCCAGGCCAGATCGGCCTTGGCCGAGGAAGCTGCCGCGCCGCCGCCGGAAGGCAGGCCCGCCGCGCCACCAGGCCAGATCGGCCCTTGGCCGAGGCAACCGCCGCCGGAAGGCCGGCCCGCCGCGCCGCCAGGCCAGATCGGCCGCGCCACCCATGCCGCGGGGCGCCGCACCACCCCCACGGCGCAGGCAAGAGGGAGGACCCCCGCCACCGCCGGCAGCCCCGGGCCATCGCCAGCGGTGTCCTTCGGCAGCGGCGGAGGGAGGGGAGGAAGGGAGGGGAGGGGACCCCCGGCGGCTAGGGATCGAGATCCCGCCCGAGTCGCCCGAGCGGGGGGGACGCGGGGGCGATCGTGATATTCCACCACCATCACCCACCACTTGTGATGAAGGATGGAAGACTTCTTGTGATGCGAGTCGAGATTGTCATTAGGTTGTAAATGGATCCATTGCAATACTTGTGTGGATCCCTATTATAAAAGGAGATCGATTCTTCTGATAATAAGTCGACCAATTTATATGACTCATGCGCTTATGAGTTCCATATGAAGATGCTCATCGACAAAGGATGTAAGTCTTCAGAAAGTGATCCTCATAACCAGTATACTCCTTTGGTCTCAAGGTACAATGCGTATAAGATTTTTCAAGTCAAAACTTCATAAATTTTGACCAAATTTACAGAACAATTTTAGGAACATCTATAATACCAAGTCAATACCATTAGATATATCATGAAATATATTTTCATGTGATATATATTTGGTATTTTATATGTAAATATATTTTCTAGAAATTTGGTAAAACTATTTTTTTGCGGGAAAGGAACTTTCATTAATCAAACCAAATGGTTACATACAGAGATTACATTGCTAGCTATTTCATCAGTTGAATTATGAAGCCATACATGCAAGGGTGTGGCTAACCACGTTTGCATGTCGGCTAATCTTAGCTAGACTTATGTTCCTTTGATGAGACATAATACTTCTGATCTCACTATTCCAGTATGCATACCTGGATCTATCCACGCCTCGCGCACTGATCATTTGTAACAATTCTGCACAGTCCGTCTCCACGAGCAGTGATCGGTTCGTCCAGTGAAGGGCCAGTTGTAGTCCTTCCTTCATCGCAGCCATCTCAGCTTCGAGGGGATCACCACAATTGAACAGTAACCGCATCACAGCAAAGATGACCGCACCCTTATGGTCTCGTAGCATCATCCCGGCACCTGCCGTACCATCCGCCTTGACAAACACCCAATCAATGTTCAGTTTTGCATATTCTTTGTCAGGAGCTTCCCAACGCGGCTTAGGCCTTATTTGATGTGCGATAGGAGGTTTGTACCCAGAGACATTGGCGGAGGGCTCCGGTGGGCACCATACCTTGATTTCGGGCAAAAAAAAAAATTTAATACGCATGCATCTATGGATCTACCGATCGGCAAACTCTGGACTCGTTCGACTGCAGCGCCGGTACAGAGCCTGATGGGCCGACGCATCCAGGCTGTTGGGCCAGTAGCGGTGCCCCGTAGAGATCGACCACGGGCAGGATCGATTTGATCGAGCGCCCACGAACATGAGGCAAAAAAAAACGGCACACACGCACGCTCTCCAGACGTGACGCAACCCAAAGCTAGCGCGGCGGCGGCGGCTGGCCAGGTCGCGAGGACCAGGCGGGCGACCGACGAAGGCGGCAGGCTGGGGGCTTAGAGGGCTGCGGCAGCAAGCTTCAGTGGTGGCTCCAGTGCCGCTCCAGCGAAGGCAGCAAGCGACGTCTTCAGCGGCAGCAGCAACCGATGGCTCCAGTGGCGGCATCAAGCTCCATTGGGGTTTTCCTGGCAATTCCTTGTAATTCCTCAGAGTCCGAACCAGAGACTAGTTGCAGCCACTTTGTTAGGTATTGCCGATTTTCCTTCTGTCAATTCTCCAGGATCTGAAGTTTCGAACCAACTGCAGTAATTCTGAATATAACCGTGTATGGTACGAACAAGTTTTTGTATTTAGATGATTATACGTCTAAGCTAATAAGATGTCCAGCTGGTGCTGTTCTGTCCAGATTACTAGAAGATGGATAGAAAGGGGAATGGACTAGTAAATCCAAAGAAAAGGGGAAGAGGTAATTTCTCTTTGTCTTGAAATTTTATAGCAATTTTGAACAGCAACTTCAAGCCTTAAATTCAAGCAGATTGTAGTGATATATTAATGTTGTGATTGCAGAGTTGAAGAAGTATTTTGAAGTATTTGGTAGTGGCAGCAGCTCAAAATCAAATCGAAGCACCCGTGAAAGTGTCAATATTTCGGCACATGCCATTGAAAGCTTCATTATTGATATATTTTAGGTTGTTTTCCTATTGAAAGATGCCTACATATTCATTGTATTTGGTTTTTCGTTTGTAATTTGTCTTAACTCTTTCGATTTGCATCAAAAGAATTATTTTCTTAAGGCTTCGCCACACCTTAAATTTTTTTCGTCCTCCGCCTCTGCCCAGAGATATCAAGTACTTGTTTACCTTTCACTGAATCTGCTTCTGGATGTAGCTGGTTAAAAATCGAAGTGAAGCTTTAAACGGAACCGGAGGCTTGTGATGTGTGATAGATTTTGATGAAAATCAATTTGCAGTATATTATGATATGAATGGAGTCACCCTCCAAGTTTACGGGGCTAAAGTACCTGCGCGCCCATGGCTTCTAAACAAGATGCTTTTATGGCCATCCGATCTTCATAGGAAGAGATCGGGGCAGTCGTTTTCAGATTGATGTGTTATGTGTAACGAATACGAGGTAACAATACCTCTCTCTATCAGGTTTCGATACAAGTTTCCTAAGAGCATCTCTAGTGGATGGTGTAAATTTGGATGTGTATATCTCCATATACACGTCTTTATACACCTTGCTAAATTATACATCTCTCAGTTTTTCAGTGGGACGTGTAAATTAGGACGTGCATATTAGAAACGCGACGGCGACCTGAGGGCGAGCTCCTCCGATCCTTCCTCCGGGCGGGCGTGGAACGAAGCAGCGGTCTCCTTTTCGCGAGCTCACAAGCGTGGCTTGCTTGTGCATATTTCCACGCCTTGTACCGTCGTGGCCTGGGCGTGGATCTTTACACGCCCTTTTACACGAGTCGCTGGGAGCAGTTTTTCAGCTCACATCGTATATATTTGCTATACACGTCCATATAGATGATCCACTAGAGATGCTCTAAGCGTCTCGCCGAGATGGAAGTTCTAGCCAGATCTGTTAGCTTTGCCCAAGGATCAACACAAAGGTCGTGGACACAAGAATTATTTTGGTGCTCGGCTGCCGCCTCTTAGCTGGAGGGCCCCACCCCCACGCCCCATCCTGTCATGCAGTCCTCGCCATCTAGCCAGCCTGACGAGGAGGCGGACAGCGAGGCATCAAGGAGAAGAGTAGAGGCTAGCATGGGACCGCATGCAGAGAAAGAGTGGACTAGTCAACAGATGCACGTGTGTGTCATGACATGTACTCCCTCCGATTTTTATTTAGTTCGCATATTAGCTTTGGTCAAAATCAAGCTTTACAAACTTTGACCAAGTTTATATATAAAAATATTGAAATATACAATAACAAATCAACAACATTAGATTTATTATTAAATGTACTTTCACATCGTATAGATTTATTATGATAAATGCCTATATTGTTTTCTATAAACTTGGTCAAACTTTATGACGTTTGACTTCAGTCAACTCTAATATATAGAGTAAATAAAAATGGAGGGAGTAGGACCCAAGGCCCAAGGAGAGGTTATATCTAGCCAAGCGTGCGTGCGTTGTAACAGATAGCTATTTTGAGAAATATCAGAAACTCTTTTCCCTCCTCCAAGCTCTGTTTCTCACCTACCTCTCTTTTCTTCTCGATCTCACCTTCTCCTTGCTCGATCCCTCATCCCCTCCTGTCGATCCCGACAGGGTCGTTACACATCCCTTGCATATGCTAGAAAAGACAGTCATGAGATAGATCTACTTTATTATGCAACAAAGAAGAAGAGGGCTTTTTTAATTTTCTTGTTCTTTTTCTCTTTTCCTTTCCCTTTTTCTTTTTCCCTTTCCCTTTTTTTTTCATTTTCTTCTTTTTTCACGTGGATGATTGAGCATATGTGCTTATATACACTACACCATGTTATGTCGCATCATATGGTCAGGTTCCAGCAGCCGGTCAGCAGTAGATCTCATTTGTTGATCCCTACTCGATCGATCAATTTTGTTTGTCTTATGCTAGCTACACCCTACAGCCGAGCCGGCAGATCGTCTCACTGATCGAAGATCAAGCCACCAGCTAACCACGGCAGGTAAATACAAGTTATATCGTCGCATTCTTATTAGCTTTGTTTGTGACAAAGTTTTGGAAGTGTACTCAAAAGTCGTCGTCATTGCATGCCCATTTCCAGTGGTGAAAACGATGGCGGGAGGACTAGATCAGCTAGTGGCGCTCTGGAGAGAGTGGGGTATCCAAGTGCTGGTGCTGCTGAGTTTAGCACTCCAGGTAACTCTCCTCATCACGGCGGAGATCCGCCGTCGCAAAGACTCCGGCGTGCTAAGGGTCGTCGTGTGGTCGGCATATCTACTGGCTGACACAACGGCCATATACACTCTGGGCCATATGTCGGTGACCAGCAGGTCGCCGGAGCACCAGTTAGTGGCGTTCTGGGCTCCGTTCCTGCTATTGCACCTTGGTGGCCAGGACAACATCACCGCCTACTCCATCGAGGACAACCGTCTGTGGCTGCGCCACCTGCAGAGTTTCGTCGTGCAGGTCCTCGCGGCCGCCTATGTCCTCTACGAGTCATCCATCTTCGCAGATGGCCGTCGGACCATGCTCGGCCAGGCCACCATCCTCATGTTCGTGGTTGGTGTTGTCAAGTACGGGGAGAGAGTATGGGCACTCATGTCTGCCAGCAGCAGTGCCCTGTCTGGAAAGAACTACAACAGTTTTGGCAGGTTGCATTTTGAGGACCCCCATTGTACCACAACTTCGTTGCCGGCACCATTTCTAGCTCATGACTTGTTGAACGTACCCAAGCATCTGCTTAAGGGGCCGTTACCTCTTGTGGCATTTGACTCGAAAATAGGTTATTTTAGCTGGGAGGACATGTACCATGTTGCTGAGATCCAACTCTCGCTGATGCACGACATCTTCTACAGCAAGAATGAGTTGATCCACAATTGGTACGGGTATTGCATCCGTGTTGCCTTGCTGCCGGCCACTGTCACCGCATTGCTGCTGTTCCGTCGAGTAGGTGACAAAGATGGTTTCAGCAAAGTAGATCTCGTTGCCACTTATTTTTTGCTCTCTGGAGCCGTCGTCCTAGAGATCACATCAGTGCTCAGGGCCATGTCCTCCTCCTGGAGGTACCCGTGTTTCGACCACATAGAAGATATTCCTTGTTGTATGCTTCCTATTAATCGTCCGTTGTATCATCTTCTTGTGCTTGTATTTGAATCTGGGGAGCTCGTCAGAGGTGCAATACAGAAAGTAGGAATACTTAAGAGGTACTGGTCAGGCTCCATGGGGCAACACAACTTTATTTACATGTGCAGCCACTGTAAGGGCAGTCGAGGCAGCAAAATTGCGAGATGGATGGGAAGAGAGGACTGGTGGAACACACTGGTTTACACGTCCTCGTCTGTCCCCGTCTCGCTAGATTTCAGCGAGCTCCTGAAGGAACAACTGGGGGAAAGTGTGGGCGTCGACAAAGAGAACCCAGATCATATCCAAAACTCAAGGGGCCGGGCGGCGCTGAAGAAGAGGGGGTTGCAAGAGGAGCTGGCCTGGAGCGTGGACTGTGAGCTGGATGAGAGCATCCTAGTTTGGCACATCGCCACTCATGTCTACCTCAGCTGGTACAAGGCGAAACACAAACGCCTGCCGCATCATGCAAAGGTAACCCAGGAGCTCTCCAGTTACATGATGTTTCTGCTCGCGGCACGTCCGTACATGCTGCCTGACAATGCTACTCGCCAAAGGTATATTGAACTGTGCAACACGGTCGTCTATCATCTCGAATACAGCTCGGCAGATGATTTGCTCAGGTTAATACGGGACCATGGAGATGCACTCATCGCTGAACAAACTAGGCCTGCTAGGAATGTTGATGCAGTCGAAGAGTCTGATAGCCCAGAATATGATGGTACAGTCCAAGAGAATGTAACAAATGTAACATTTGACAGAGCATCTGAGCTTGGCGCAAAATTGATTAGCAAAGAGGTGCAAACAGCTGATGCCAACATGCTGGAGCTGATCAGACAAGTGTGGGTGGAGATGCTGTGCTACGCAGGATACCGGTGCAGGCCGGATTCTCATGCTAGACAGTTGAGCAACGGCGGCGAGATCACCACCGTCGTTGCCTTTTTGGTGGAATACTTGAAATCCGGTTTTCTGAAGTTCAACAAGGAAGAGCAGGATGCTGAATTGGGGAGCCCGTAACACTAACACTCTGAATGTTAATTCTACGTAGTAATGCAATCACACCACCATAGATAGCACCGAGATTGGCAAAAGACAAGCCTTTGTTTTGTAAAGATATCTATGACAGGCAATCAATAATAATATCCATCGTCGGGCTTTGCTTTCCCCTTTCGTGCTTGGATTAACTCGGTCATCTCGATGCATGATCACCAGGCATTCTTGCTCCCCGTCCTCAATCCTCATAGATGGCGGCAGCTTGTATCTGAGTACGGCCACGTCTAAAGCAGCTAGCTCTACATATTTCTTTCTCTTTTCCCGGATTCACTAATCTGAACCACTTGTGTGTGTATGCACCACTCCGCGGTCTTGCTAGCAGTACTCACAAACTACAGAAAATAATAGTCATACTCGAACAAGCAAACAGCTTAGGTTGGTATAGGGAAAGATGACAAATAATAATTGCTTTGTGGCAAAGGTTCACAGAAATTATTCATTCACATCGGAAAATTAGTAAACAAACCTCGGGGAATAGCCATTCCATATTTGAACAGGCGTCTGATCAGGTTCAAGCACCTAGCAACCGGACGAGACTTGCCTGCTCCCCCGTCGTGTGCCCATCAGTGCTCCCGTCTACGTGCCTTGATTTGATTGGAATAAAATAAGGCTCGGCCCCACCCCCTTAAAATCAGGGGGGGAGGTGTGGGGGGGGGGGGGGGGGGGGGGGAGAGATGGTTAGATTAGAAAGAAAAAAGAAAAAAAGACAGCCGTAGGATTAAGTGGGAGCACGGATGGGAGCACGGATGCATTAAGTCACCTGAAAGAGAGCATTTATAATTCCCATCTTTGTGGTGTTGGTCATAGCAAGGGTAAATGTGAATGGAGCACAGCCTCCATGGTGGTCGAATTTGAAATGATCAAAACGTTTTAAAAAAAATTGAAAGGATACAAGTGTGTAAATTTTCAGGACGAAATACGAGCTGAATCACCGTGCCTCACCTATGGTTGGAACTTGGAAGGATAACCATGCGTTTGGACGGTGGCAACCAGAAGTTGATACAATTATCTGCCTAAATAAGCATCTCAAATATGTGGAACTTCATGGGTATCGTTATAAGTTTATAACACTAGGGAAGAAGAATTTGCAAGTTTTCTTATGGCTGGAGCAAAAGTCCTCAGGGCCATGCGAATGATGTAAGGTGGCAAAGGTGGCAAAGCTTCGTCGAAAGCTCAACTTAGCTTTGAATGGAGGAGCGACATGGCTACTCTCAAACGACAAGTTGACAGTTACAACATGCGCGAAGTTTGTATTGTTTGATCTCTGGATTAGAACAACACAATCGAGTAAGCATCAACTACTTTGCTTCACGGGAGATGATAACCATTCCTTACCAATCCAGCTCGTTGTCAAAGCAATCTTCAAGTTGACTGAATCTTTCTCGGTCAGTGAAACTACGACACCGAAGTTCAAGAAACCACAACAGGCTTGTATAAAAGGCAATATGGAACTAAAAACACAGAACTACAGTGCCATGACAAGTTGGGCCTATAGGGGATAAACCCACAAGAATTCCACCAAGCACTGCAGAGGATGCAACAGTGCTGACTAGTGAATGCCAAATGATCAAGTGACATATGCTCACGGGCACTGTTCTGAAAATTCCGTTTTCATCCAGTACCATTAACCTGACCTCCAGTTCCACTTGGATATCAATGATATCAGCATTTCACAAGTTTCTCGACTTCCTTTACAGGAAAAGACAAGAAAAAGATTCAACCAAGACTCAACCAGTTTACATTTTTGGTCGCATCGCTATCACCGAAAAGATGTGCCACCTTCCCTTCACCCATTCATCTAACTCTCTGCACCACTCTTGCTATTGTAAACTTCTCACACATGTACCAAGTCATATAACTACTCCAAACAAAAGTATCAGAAAACTTGACGCAGCCGGTCCTAGCACTTTAGCTTCTTTGTCGAGGCGGAGTAGCCACTAGCACCTTCCACGAGCCGTTTTGCAAGGTTGCTGCTGGTACTGCTGCCGCTGTTCATCCAACTACCCTTAGGATCAGCCACCTTGAGATCTGCAGCGTCGTACCTGATAATGTTGGTCACAAACGCGTGTATAGATGTCTCGGCTCTTGGCAGACTCTCCCTTTCAAGAATCGATTGCTGCCCGGCACGAGACTGGCGCTCTGCAGTGCACTTCAACTCCTGCAGGACTAGGCTTCTATCTCTAACAAAACTCTCCTTTTGCTTCTGCACGGATGCCATTGGAATTTTATGGTAAGCAAAATGGTAGATCCACTCACAAGTTCACAGGGCATTATGCAAAATAACCACTCTAAAAATTAATAATATGCAGAGAGGTACCAAGTATCGAGAAAATTAGGTTCATTTGATCATTTCACACACCAAAGAAAATGGACGAAGAGGGTATTTCGACAAATTTAGCTCTCTGGAGTAGCAATGATCAGTCATGTACAATTGCGATAGTATTTCTTAAATTACACCTCTTTACAATAGCACCAGCGTTTCCGCCAGTTACTGATCCTCCGGATCTGAGCAAGATGCAGTACAAAAGGAATGGGGGCAAACTCTTGTGGATTGCATGGAATATTGATGCTAATATGGAGATTGGAGAAATAAGAGTTTTCAATTTCCCTGTTTCCCTAAACACATGTCCACAAGTAAGTGAGGGATAGGATGGCTGTCCATAAGGACGGCAGGGTTTTGATAACCCATGTTGCATCAGAAGTTCAGAACACGCAAAAAACAAAGGCACTATCACATTAACCGCCTAACACCTCCTGCTCCTAGTTCGTTGCTAAAGTTTTAAACTACACAATCAACTTTGGGCAGCAAAGTTAGAAGATAAAGGTTTCCAGCAGCTGCTAACCTGGAAATTAACATGGCATTCAATTGACGAGCTTGAGCAGCCACAACCATCACTGAAGTTCAATGTCAGCAACATGGAAAATATGCTAGTCATTGATGTTTCCCTACAGAAGTGGGCAATTTCCTGATGTGAAACATAGCACATAATATTTGAAAATTGAAACATTTCTTTCTCTGCGTGATCAGTTGGCACATATTGGCCGGGGGACTTTGCAATCTCCAATATACCTCTGCAAAGAAAACGGTTGCTCCATAAGCACTACAGGCTTCATGTCAGATCTGTCTGGAAAGGAAACCTGTTGATGAATAAGATTTTTTTAGCATATATCAGTAACAGAAGTATGAAAACTAGATTTTCATCAACCTGTTGATGTAATATTATCTCCTTAGTCCTTACAGGAGCATTTAATGGCATAAAATAAGCATACTAGTACACAACAGTGTGGACATATTATTTTGAATAACCTCGATTGACCGAAGAAATGACAATGGTGCTCGCATGCCATGAACGCTAGTTACTCGCAGAGTCCATCTTACACATTTCTCTGAATAGAAGAAAGAGATAATGCAGTATGAGAGGCGGGTGCTTAAACCCATTTTCATACAAAGCCAGTTAAAGCATTTAGCTGTCCAATGATAGTTGCACACAAGGAACTTAATGAGAAATCAAAATTCATTTCCAATTTGTGAAGGACACCATACAGAAATTTATATACCACACTTCGTAGTTTCATTGTTTATATGGTGACCATAAGGTTTGCAAAGAATTTTATCATCTTCAGCTGCTCAAAATCTTGTTAATGAGGCAGTTTTGATGATGCCAACATTCAGTTTTGTCACTAACCTTGACTGGTTTATGTATCTACTAGAATTTGACAGAGCTAGGTAAGGATGAAGATTTAAGAAATGGTGAGACAACCCTACTTTTCACTGTGTGCCGAAGAAGAAGTTGAATGAAGTCAGTACGTATATATGGAGGAATGCGCAAACTCAGAATGCACATCACTCCAGCAATGACCTGTGTTGACGTGGTTAAATTACGATAGCAAGGAGACATATAATAGCAACAAAGGAAACTGAACAGAAACAGCCACCTTATCCACAAACCCATGGATGACAAGGCTTGCCTTTTTATCTTTCGGAGTTGCCTGAAAGAGAAGATTTTGTAAAGCAATCAGAATGCTACTTATTGTGGGTTTATCAAATGCCATTAGAAAGTTGCAGTATTTTGGATTTACTATCCCATATTGCGCTGGTGTTCTTTAAATGCTTAAGCAAACAGTGTTTCAATCATTATATTCCATTCTAGAGCATTATTTATTAAACTTTAAATGAGGTAAATATCCTTTGTTCAAATTTAAATATTTAATCGGCATATTGCACCTGTTAAGGCTGCAAAACCAGTTCCTAGGAGATCATAAACATGGAAAATCATCTCCTTCAATTCACACCTTTGAACTGAATCAGGAATCCAAGTTCTAAATGCCATGTCTCAAAAATAAGTTCCAGAGTCAAACTTGAATTCAAAACCTCAATTTTTGAATTGTTCAGATTTTATATTTGAGTGACTTAAATCACAAAGTTTAGTAAGGCCTAATGAAACAGCCAAATAAACAACACTTAAAATTTCTAAAAATGGTCTGACGGCGTCTCAGTCATTCAGAGGTAAACAGTATATGGTGGCATATAAGAGTTGAAACATAGTTTGGTGCTACTTAAAAAATTCCCAACTTCAAAAAGTGCAGACGTAGCATTAATATTTTTGACTGATTTGCAACAAAATTTGCCTATATCATAAGTACAATATGCATATAAAACAGAGATAAGCATGCAAGTTAGTGCTTCTCTTTGGTCCATACTTAAAAGAAAAACAACAATATGCTTGTATTTAGTTGTGTGCACCTGAAGATTAACAATAGCAACCTTTCCCCCATTCTTGATTGACAACAGAGGCATATTACATGCAGGAGTAATCTGCAAGCTGCACATTACTGGATATCAGAAAAGAAATAAGAACAGAATCATGGTTCGTTATTATCATAAAAAATGTTCAACCTGCTACCTGCGAATTAACAATGAACAAACAGAAAGCAACAATGGTCAGACTGATCAAATGAGAGGGAGATAGGACACAATGCCTCTCACTGGATCATAGGCAAAAACAACCAAGTACTCCCTCTGTAAACAAATGTAAGAGCGTTTAGATCACTAGTTTAGTGATCTAAACACTCTTATATTTCTTTACGGAGGGAGTATATAGTAATAGCAGTAGCACAGTCCATGCACAGAAAGGGGGCAGATAGAGGATCTCAAATTCTTGACTACTATATATGCTAAATATGCACTGCACTGCAACATGGCAGTGCATGAAGAATGTTGAGACTCAACCATGCATTTATCTTTTGATGCATCAAAAGTGACTGGAAAATATTAGTCATACAATCGTTTCATCCAGATCAAAGCTCCATTCTTTAAAGGAGCAAGGACTAGATCGCTCGTTGAAGTAGAACTAGGGATGCACAGACTGGTATCGGTTGATCTCATGCAGCAGCTTAGGTCACTGACCATTATATCTAAATCTAGGATGTCTTTTTGTTGCAGCTTCAACATACAACGGCCTGATTAAAAGCTTTCCATTCTTGAAAGGTTTGTGTATTTCATTCTGGTTGTTGCCCATCTTGGTCTTGTAAATAACTTTCCTTACCTATCTATGCATCAAGACACAAAGCTTTTTGCGCTTTCTCAAGAGAGAAAAAAACATGTATCGCTGACAAGCATTTTTGACACAGTTGGGACAGGCTACAACCATGCCCACTGAATTACTGTTTTTCTCACTTCCCATCTTTCTCGGCTCCAGACACTTTGGTGATGGTGGTTGGGGGTGCTTATTTAGCCGTGCCAAATGACTGGATCATCTTTGCAACTTAGGTGAAGGATGGTGCGTGTTGTACATGTGATCGTTTGCTAAAGCCAATAGTCTTGCACCATCCTCGGGATCAATCCTAGCGCCAGATTTCCACGAAAGGATGATCTACACAAAACCACTATTCCAAGCACTTCGGCAAAGAAACAGGGATCGTAAGTTCTAACACTATGACATAGTACTAAACTTGCAGTTTCTGGCATGTTTAATCATACATGCATATAACTAATGGTGCATTTAAATTTTGAAGCATCTACAGACTTTTGTACAGCTATTAATCGAGCAATTGATTTTTCCCATATTAAACATGAGAATCATGCTTACTAAAAACTGTTTGTTGGTGTATTGCAAACAGTTTGAAGCAAATGGCACCTGGAGAGTTTCCCAAACTAAAAAAAGAGAAGTACTAACTACAGTAAGTATGCACCCCTCGTTATTTGCCTCCATGGTATATATAATAATGTGGCAAAGAGTTAGGAGGATTTATCATTAAACTAGTAACATTTGTTGGCAAGTGACAGTGTTTGTAACCATAATGAAGAAGGAAACTGAAGAGAAAACTGCATCTATTGTGTGAGGGTAGCATGACAAACCTAGTTCCTAGACATAGGACAAGATCAGCTGTTCGACACTGCTCCTCGGCAGAATTCATCTCCTCAGGGGGTAACGCATCCTGGAAATCAGTGGAATTATTAATGAACTGAGACAACTTCAAAGAAGATGCACAACAGTTCATGTCTCTCTCTTTTCATTGTTAAAATATTTTGCCTGGAGAGCATGACATAAGTACCTTTCCACTATTAAACATTTTATTTTGAGAACACAACACCTAAACAAATATTTCTAGCAACATATTATAATAATCAAGTAAATTCACCAAGTATCATCCTAGTTGTGAATCTCGAAGGTAATTTTGAGGTAATACTTTCTTTAGTGATTGATTTCAAAATGGGATATTTGTGGGCACTGAGGCAATTATAACCATATTGGAATAGAGACACACAAATCTTGTAGCAGAGATTAAGCAAGTGCAACACTAAAATAGTAATATCATGTATTGTCTAACAGAATTTTTCGTTCACAAATAAGCATTTTCTTGATAAAACACGCCGAGATGAAAAAAACATTGTAGCTCTTAGTGTGTACCTCCCAATCAAGAACTGTATCTTTTAATCTAGCTCCACAGTTCTTGTCTGTACAACGCCTTGGAGTATCCTTCAGTCCTATTGTTTCTATTTCAAAATCACGAAGGTACCTTCATACAGAGGAGGGATTCAGGAAGAGCTATCTGAATAAACCAACAGAAGAAAAAGGAACTATTTGTGGTGTTCCCCTAAGAAAGTATAATAAAAGTAGGGTAAGATAAAGCTTACTCCGTTTTACAGCATGGGCAGACCTCCTTGAAAGAATTTCCATGCAATTCAGCCAGCTTCTCCCTTGGGAAGCCAGAACGCAAATGTAGGCTGTCAACATTCTGGCAAACACAACCTCCACAAGCTCAAATTACATGGATAGCATAAATACGATTGCGGTAAATGAAGCAATTTGTTTACGACAAAAAGAATATTCTAACAGAGGACATACTTAGCAGCAAAATCTGTGAAACACAAAACATGAGCTAAAATATTCAAACTGGTATATTATAAGTCTACTTTTAGTACTAATAAATATCTGCAGCTCATATAACTAATTTTGCAACAGAGCAAACGTTTCCTAAGAGTTGACCTTATAATAGTTAACTGGAGCAAAGTTCCCTAAAGTTAAACTTGTACAAGTGACTCGGAGCAAATAAATCCTTAAGAATTAACCTTATAATAGCAAGTCATTGGTAGTGGAGACAGACACCAATAAAAAGCCCATATACAGTACATTCAGTTGAATTATGCACCTGGCTTATGACAAACTTTAGGAGACCTGCTCTTTCCAATTCAACTAATGCCATATGAGTCAAGGTTGGAGCAGCTCGGTGAAATGGGAGTGAAGCATCAGGAACACCTTTTCCTGCACGCTACAAAACAAATGTGACATATATACAACTGATTATTTATTCAAACAATGGTTTATCATGAAATCTAGCACCTGGCTTATGATAATAACTACTACATGAATAAGTATGGTTCGCT
The DNA here is from genome assembly GCA_034509565.1 of Triticum monococcum. Lineage (NCBI taxonomy): Eukaryota > Viridiplantae > Streptophyta > Magnoliopsida > Poales > Poaceae > Triticum > Triticum monococcum. Next base: position 38,212,374 of record CM067842.1, read on the forward strand.
AACATGGTAAAACTGCATAACTACATAAAGCTTTTGGGGGTACCTAAGTTGGATAACAATAAGGAAACTAACTGATCTACAAATCATGCATTAAAACATGAAATAGACTGCACTCAAGTCAAATAAATATATCACGTTTGCAGTCAAGCATCGAAATATAATCTAAAGAGAAATAGATTCAAGCATGGAAGGGAACCATAATAATAAGAAGCAACAGAGCCTACCTGCAGAGTCCACACACCCTTTGGGCCTCGGAAATCAGGTATGCCTGATGAAGTTGATATTCCTGCTCCGGTAAACACCACTAGATGCTTACTCTGAAACAATCAGGGCTAGTTCACTGATAATGCTACATATAAAACACGACTAGAAATTTAATTGGCATCCATTGATGGCAACCCAACCTTTTGCACCATAACTGCAAGCTCTTCTATCTGCACCATAATCCAGCAAAATGAACATTTAAACAAATGTTTTCTTCAGAAAAGAATGTTAAGTAGTAAGATAATAACTACATGTCATAACACGGAATTTTACAAGTGAATAGGACAAAATCACCACCCACCCACCACCAAAAAAATACATTTGCCACAATTGTTGACAATAATGGTTTCAATCTGGGGGTTTCTCCTCAACATCAGAAAACGCCCTTGTAAAAATAACAATGAGATCTGAAGTTAGCTTTCCCTGTTCTCTAAACACTTTATGCCCTTCAGTACCTAGTAACTAGACTCCTAGATTAGACTACAAACAATTCCTCAGCATGAAGGAATAGTATTATGCACTACAGACCATACTGAAAGGTGTGCAGGGGGCATGTTCTGCCTGAAATTATCACACGAGGTTAGAAACCCCGCAACCAACGAAATTGTAGGCCCGACAAGTTTCACACAGCCTCAATATCTATTTCCTTCATTTATTCAACTATAAAACCAATATAATGGTAATGCGATATAATTTTGCAATGCAGTAGCTACTCAGTTCCCCAAAACACTGGTTCTTTCATGAAATAATTGTTTTCAAATTTGATAATCTTTTATAGAACTTATCTAACCACAACTTCTCCAACACTATTAATTTATAGCAGTGGCATACATGGGTCTTGATTGCACAAACCACAAAAAAGAACGCTGCGGTAAAAAATATTTCTCTCTTTATTCTTAGCCAATCATAACTAATCACACCCAAAAAAAGGCAAGAAATAATTAGCCTAACAAAAGGGAAGCATAAAGCCATAAACAAGAGGTCACTTACAGCCTGAGCAAACAAAATGAAAAAAGGGTTTGGAAGTAGGCAAAATGATCAACCTTCCCTTGGAGGAGTTTGGGGGAGTCGAACTTCTCAGGCATGCCCACAGTGCCCACATCCTCTCGGTAAGACAGCTTCTCTGCATAGCCTAGCGACATCTCTCTGCTCTTCTTGAGGTTCTCCAAACCCGTTGCTGTCTTCCTGTTCGATCTAAAAGAAGCAAAATGACTGTTCATTGTAGTAATTATTCTGTGGACAACAGTATTTGATAGGGGAATTTGATCGTGTATCACTTTCTACTTTGGCACTTGATCATATCCTTGTACATTGTTTTAGTAAAGTATACAACCTCCGTTCAGAAATATAAGATATCTTGGATATTGCAGTATCGACTAGATACACACTGAAATGAACGAATAAACATACTAAAACATGTTATATACATCCAATTCGGAAAAAAGTTCGAACATCTTATACTTGTGAACAGAGGGAGTAGCACTTACCACTTGGCTAAAACCACATTTGCACGCTTAAGCAGTTTTTAAGTACAATGACTAACTAGTCACAAAAGTGAAAAGATCACCTTGCCCTTATGGCAATTCATCAAACTGGGCAACTTAGAGCAGAAACATGACTCACCCCTCACCCCGCCCGAGCTGAGCAGGGCCCATCTCCTCCAACACGGCGACAGCCGCCCGCCTTCGCGCCTCCCCTGCCACGGCCGCATTCCGCCTCGCCGCCATTGTGCCTCTCCTTACTCCGTCGCATTCCATCCCACCACCGCCACTCTCCCACACGCAGTCAGGCACGTAGAGGTCAGTATCGTCGAGGTCCTCCACCTCCCCCTCATTCGCCTCCTCGACACGCGACTCATCCCGACGTACCGAGCCCCCAAGCAGGCGCGCCACCTCCTTGGCACTGTCCAGCGGTCGGCGGCGCGAGTCCAAGGCCGCCTTGTACTTCTTCCGCAGTATGGTGGCCTCCAACTTGGACTTGGCCTCAGCGACCTCGCGCTCCTGCGCTCTCGCAGCGTCTAGGTCAGCGAGCACGACCTTTAGCGCAGCCTTGTCCTTGGCGAGCTTGCGGTCCCGCGCATCAAGGACGTGCGCGACCGCCTCAAAGTCGGCCCTGTGGCAGGAGTTGGCGAGGTGGGCCACGAGCTCCCTGCCAGAGAGGAGAGCAAGCTCGTCCTGGGAGACGGAGGCCATCCTGTCCTGCGGCAAGACGGTGGTATGCGGCTGCAGGAGCTTGGCGGAAACAGGCCCTAACAAGTAGGGGGATTGGGTCAAGCAATTGTTCCCCCAAAAATTTCATCTTTGCACAGGCGGGGTGATCCATTCCCCCGACCGGCAAGTTCCTGACACTACATCAACGCCTCCTGTATAATTCCCCCCCTAATGTCGAAACCCTAACACAGTCCATCGATTTCTGCTTGGCGGGAGCGGGGAAAAGGAACGCGACGAGCAAAATGCTTTGGAATCAAGCGTTCGCGGAGCGTGCTTACCGGCGAGACAGGCGAATCAAGTGCAGATCTCCAGTCCAGTCTGCCCCGGCAGCGGAGGAGGCGGTATGGGAGCAGCGAGCGGCCGGGAGAGACGAGGGAGGACGGAATGGAGACGGCGGCGGTGGGGTGGGGTGGGGTGTGGGGGCAGGGGGGAGGGGGGGGGGGGGGGGGGGGGGCAAGACGAAGGCGACGAGCGACAGGAAGGCTGGTGGGCAACGGACTTGGACCCAAAGTACGTGCGGCCCGGTTCGATTAGAGCCTGTTTGTACTAGAAAAAAAAAGATTAGAGCCTGCTTAGAATATGGCAGGCCCTTCTTGGTAAAGTTTGGGGATTTTCATGTAAAAGAACATTTGCTCAAAAAATGTAAAAGAACAAAGTAACGCCTCGAAAAATGTAAAGAACAAAGTTTGGGTATTTACTTCAATACTGAACTTTCTCAACAAATATTCAGAACCACACATGCGCAAAAATAAGTTCAGAAAAATCATACCTCCAATCCAAGTAAGCAATATATGTTAGTGTAAGTTTTTCATCTTTTGTTTCATAATCTTGGGCAAGACAGTTCCCAAGAGGTTTTCTTTGCAAAAAATAATACTAGCTTTGTGACTCTCTGGGTTAATAACTCCGCTAGCAGTTAATTCTCCTAGTCTTCGCTCCGAGTATAGGCACTTTGTATGACGCGTTGCGGGAGGAAAAATGAGAAAATATTCTACTTGAACACCATGCCCTTTTGGACTTTGTATTGTCCATTATCCATGGTGTGTGTCAGATCATATCTCCAGAGAGCATGAGTGCATACAGGTACATCACTTCGGGCAGATATGTGTCTGTGTCATGCATGTTTCAAGCCCTTCTTGTTGTCACGTATCCATTTCTTGTAAGGTTTCTTGAATTGCTTACGTTCCTAGTCAACACTTAGGGTGTGTTTGGTAGGGTGTATGGATGATGCATGAGGGTAAAAATTCCCTACTCAACCCACTTTGGTAGTTTGCACGGGGTTTCCTCAGCATGCATGAGCTCATCTCAAATATCCTCGTAATATGCACGAAAAGAGAACACCCCCGCAGTCATTCGCTAGTCAGCATGCATGAGCTCAGCCCAAATACCCTTGTAACATGCACGTAGAGAAAACACCCTCGTTTGCTAGTCAGCATGCACGAGCGAAGAGAGCAACAACGTATTTCAAAAAATGTTCAGAAATTCAAAAATTGTTTAAATGTTCAAAAATCCTAAAATGTATAAATTTACAAAAAAAGATGTTTGGATTTTATTTTATTTTCATATTTTGTTAAAATTTTAAAAAATGTTTTAACTTTTTTTAAAATGTTCAGAGTTTCAAAAATTGTTTAAATTTTCAACCTTTGTTTTACTTTTGAAGAAATGTTCATAAATTCAAAAAAATAGATTTTCACAAACATTTTAAAATTTCCTAAATTTATTTAAATTTTCAAAAAATGTTCTGAATTTCAAATATGTTCATACTTTCTAATTTTGGTTAAATATTCAAATTTTGTTTAAATTTTCAGAAATGTTCAAAATTCCAAGTTTTGTTTAAATTTTCAAGAAAGTGTTCACATTTTCCAAATTTTGGTCACCATTCAAAAATTATTCAGAATTCGAAATTGTTCAGCATGTCTAAACAGATGCAGGCTGCCAAATAAAGTCTCATCTGAGCATGTCTGAGCACATACACCGCTACTAAAGAACATCAAATGCATGTACTTGGCATGTCAACACTCAACATGTATGAGAGGAGAACAACCATGCTAGGTTGCGAATGCTACCAAACACACCCGTATTGTCTAGCACTTGTACCAGTCGCCCACCAGATATATGTTAGGGCATCTCCGATGTTTCGAGTCTTGCTACAATTGGTTGAGTCTGAGAAGTATGATAGTGTCGACATGGGTGACAACACAGACATGACTTCTGGTTAGTGATGATCTTCAAGGACAAGTTCGAGAACCTTGGGGGTGAGGACCCCATGTTTGATTCATTTCAAATAAAGGCATGCACGTGTCAATTTTTAGTTGAAGGCATTGTTTGAAGTTTTGTTGAACATGTTCAACGTGGTGAGATTCTCTGATATATGGCATTCAGTGGTTGGATATGACGCCGATGGTGCATGCGGTTCAATGTTTGGGGTTATCCCTTTTTGCAAGGAGTCAGGGTTACAAAGAGTGAAGTATATATTTCAATCCCGAACTCGCTCTAGTTTAAATTACAACCCTGAACTCCAATGCCGGTTAGAGCACAACACTCAACTCTCAAATCAAATCCATTCAAATTACCCCTCTCACTTGGCCTAAAGGTGGTTTTGGCATACGTGGCAAATATTTGATCGAATAGATTGGGATGCAGCAACCACGTCAGCACTCACTTTTTGTCAAAATTTTACAAAAAATTCAAAGTGTACATGAAAAGTTGAAAAAATTATGCAAATCAAAACTTTCACATTTCGTAACAAACATATTTAATAATACAATAGAAATTCAATTTTAGACCTTTTTGTCAAATTTTGATCAAAAAATCAAAGTCCCAGAAAAATTTGAACAATACTACCATGCTGAACAATCTGGGAAAATTTCACACTTTATTGACAAACATATTTGGATACACAATAGAAATACAATTTCAGCCCATTTTGTCAATTTTTAACCAAAAATTCAAAGTGTTCAGAAAAAATAAAATAAATATGTAAAATCAACACTACATGCTGACCTATATGGGGAAATTTCACACTTTTTGACAAACAGATGTCAAAACACGGTAGAAATTCTTTGGTTCTTTTACAACAACTACAGCCTTGAGTTCGGGGTTGCAATATGCACTTTCTAGGTTATGAAAGGTGGGTTTTGAAGTTAAAGTTTGTCACTAGGTGTCAGTGTTCACTATTCCATGATAATACTTTGCCATCATTTTGTACATTTAAAAAAAATATTCAATGTCTTCATATGGTATTGGCATTGTGTGGATATAGACACTGGGCGTGCCTTTCATATTATCTTGACGCATTATCGAAAAAGGCTACAAAAGATGTTGATGGAGAGAACAAGGGTGAAGGGTGGAAAGGCTGGAGTAGTTCGTGAGAAAGGTGACGCTCATCACTTGTCACATACGAATGGAGCCATGTTTTCACTTACGATAGAGAGTATTTTTTACTTTTTTGGAAACAGTTCATTGGAAGTCATCACCTATTGGTAATTTATATGAAACATTAGATTAACATTGTCTTTCTTGTCCGTTTTCAGATTGCATGTCCAGATTCATAGTTAAAACAAAGGCAACATTTTTATTCATTTCTACTATCATAAGACAAGTGTACATGAAAGAAAACATATTCTCCTTGTTAGCGGGAGAGATAAAAAGCAAAACATAAATGATTGCGACAACTTGAAACACTCATCCATATCGGAAAGGCAACTTAAGGGTTTGCTTCGGCATTTCCGGATCCGCTCCCGCCGCCATGGCCGCTCCCACCATTCTCCCCGCCTCCTTTGCCACCTCCACTACCCTTAACACTTGCATTTGCATCCTCTGCTCCATAATAGGTAGACTTGGCGGAGCTAGAACCGGAGCCGGTGCCACTGCCCTCTCCATGACCGCTAGATCCATCGTAACCTCCGGCTTGTCCTCCGCCACCACCGCCGCCGGTACCATCAGCGCTAGAATATCCAGGGAAAGCAACAAATACTCCTCCGGCTGACTCGCTAGAAGCGACGCTGGAGCCATACCCAGCTCCGCTTCCGGATCCACGGTACTGGCTCGCGCCACCGCCGCTGCCTCCAGCTCCGGCGACTGCATGGGTAGCTCCGGCACTCGCATGGCCTTCGTTTGGGACGACCCGGCTGGACGCAGTGCCGCTCCCGGATCCTGAGCCACTGCTGTCCACAATTCCACCACCCCCGCCCCCTCCACTCCCTTGAGCATCGGAGAGCCTGGACACCCGCGCAGCCCTGGCTAATCCGATGCCCAAGAGAACAACAAAAGCCATAGCTAAAACTTTGGTGCCTGCCATTGATTGTTAAGCTTGCTTGCTAAACTGAGTGTAAGAGGAGGTGAGTGCTCAGTGTGAAGGGTTGGACGTGTACTTTATATAGTGCTTAAGTAAACGATGCAACTGCGCAAGTGGTTAACTTGTACTATATTTTTTGCCAGTCATGTCGGTGGAACTGTACGATCTGTGGATATTTTGCATCGTTGATCAAGCTAATTGGTGTGGAAGCGAGCTAGCTAGACTGTCGATGGAAGTACTCTCCTGACTTGAGTGTAGATCATACAATTAAGAAAAATGACCAGGATGCGATGAGCTAGCTATTAACAAAACTACAAGAGAATGTGTAAATTTCTTTAACACAAATTGTACGTTAGGTTTGTAATGGGAAATATTTTTAGTATATATTTTATTTCTAGGTATTTTCTTTTTTCCGACAAAGGGAATATGTTAATATTGCGAAGATATCAATTACACCCGGCCTCTGTATCAACAAGATGTCCAAAGGCATCCAAGATACACACAACCAAAAATATAAATAGAAAGAAGAGAAGAAGACTAGCATCAACAACATTCTATTACTACAAATGAAGACAACACCCGGATTACAAAAGAGGTTCTTCAAAAGCAACACCTTCAAGAAGAAACAATGCACATATGTTGTCATTGCCCGGTCGAAGGTCTTGGGTTTTCATCCTAGAGAAAGTCCGAATTCACCCAAAAACAATGCCCTCAACAAGGCCATTGCCAGGTACAACCAAGGCCAGACCATGAGTTTTCACCCTGAAGATTGAGACTCGGTACTCGAGGAGCACCACAAAAAATGCAGTCCTCCAGTGCTGCCACCCCCGCTTGCCGAGGACGCTATTGCAGGTCACCAAACACCTGGCACACAGTCTTCATCGCATCCAATACACCCTTCCACCAAAGCTTTAAGACCTCCAATCGCAGCCGTCATGACTTTCTCCACACCTCTATCAATGCCTTGGGAATCTTGACATAGACATGTCCCATGACACCAATAAGAAATCGAAGCTTCGTGCCGCGCCCTCTTGAGGCCGTGTTGGCTGATAATATGAGCACGCACGACCGGAGTCAATATGAATGGCCACTGGCTCCATGGTATATCTCACAAGTTTAGTACACTTATATGAGTGGGACCGTCTGTCTTATTATGCTCACTTTAACTATGTCAAAATGACATAGTTTTAATGGTAAAATTTCATCTCCTATGTTGGTTATCTACCGGTAAGTACATTATTTTCGTTCGTGGTATACTATACAATGGTTGACACACTGATCGTTAGTCACAGTGGTCTGTACGTGTTTGGAGCAGGTGACCACTGACGTTCGACATAGTCTATAGACAGACCCTCCACCCTCCTCGCCTTAATTAAGCATGGTTTTGATCCACTATGATATTGTTCTTGCCGACATTTTTATTTTATTTTGTGTGCTTGAATTCATGTTGATTGTGTGCATCCAATTCATGCAGAGGCCCGGTGTATATTCATCATGCTTTGTATCACCTTTGTGGTATATAATGAGTTAATAAAAACATCATTTATCAAAAAATTATAACAAGAGTCAAATTAAGTTGCATTGACATTTGTGATATTCAGAAGTATAATAACTTAATTAGTAACATACATATATGATACCAGTGTATGATATACTATATTCATAGTGTGCATAGTGTCATATATATGTTGGTATGTTAGATGAACTCATTTTTACTATGTATGATTCATACTAGCAACTTGTTTATTATGATACCCTCATTTAATTTATGTCATGTTACCAATTGCCTAGTTGCCATTGCATGAGAATGTATCATGCGATGTTATGATGCCCGACCGTAGGAGGTCTAATGTCATCTATATATTTTGAAACATAGGTACAAGTTACTCCTCATAGGTCGATCCCAAAAGGTAGCCTAGTTATTAGTTTTATGCAAATTCGACATGTTTTCCTATATATGGCAGAATTTAATGCAGTAGCTCCACTTTTACTGATCTATTTATGTGAGTTTAATGGGATAATGAGTATTTATTGTAATGACCTCAATATTGGATTGTGTGAAGAGACTATATTTATGATAAAAATCATTCATTGTCTCTCATTATTAATTATATATTATACAATAAGATATTTTACACAGACTGTTAGAAATTGTCCCACATATGAGCATTGGGAACAAGTAATAAAAATTCATTGCATGCGATTGTACGAGGAGTTCGAGATAATTAGGCAAGACAGGGGTATCATGGGGAGAGAGATGCCAACGATCACCGACTAATTAGTCAAGGCAATCTTGGGTTGGATTAAGTACATTGAATAATCTAACTATTTCTATGGTCGAATTGTACTAAAAGGGTCATATATACGTCATACACACTCAGATCTGGTGACGTAACTGTGGTTGACAAAATATATGCTCGCATCTTCCTACTGGCAGATTTGATTCACCCTTCACATCATTCCAATATTGTATATGCTTTCAAAGGTACGATTCTGCAAGCAAAGTTACACAAATCAGTGGTCTAGTCTCTCCTTGTTGCTTTCAAAAGGCCTGGTTCCCTCGCTCCGAGTGTTTAAACTAGTGGATCTAGGGGCAGTCTAGCTAAGTTTATATGTTAGTCTTATTCTGACTGTGAGTCATTCTTCACTCAATATATTTTCATAACAGTGGAAATTTATCAATATTTCTTGATTTATATGTACTGCCCATTGTTTCAAAATCGGATATTGGGTGTTTACTGCTTGATGGATTAAGATTCTTTTTTTTTCTGTTTGAATGGATAAATTAATAAAACTAAAAACATACCATGTAGTTTCCGACTCTCATCATGTATACTCTCAACTGAACACATCATGAAGACACCATAAACTTGTGATGTTTATACCACAAATAATGTGTTTTTTCTTGTTGTGTACATCTTAAATTTTGCCTTCCTAGAATCTTTCATTTACCAAATCTAGCAAAGTATTCCACACACTCCCATTGGAAATATCTTTAGTCACCTTAACAACATCATCACTGCTTGGCATGAGGTCAAGGTTTACCCACCTTTTCGAAAAAATATCTCATCACCGGGCATACAATTTCAATATGATATTAGACAAGTATACATATAATTAATTGAAATCATTATAAGTTGGTTCGTACATAAGCGCGTGTGTTTGCACTTAGCATCATGTCAGGGTACTGAATTGGCATGTTGGAGTATCTTCACAACCTCACATATGTTCCATTCAAAAACCAAGTTCTCATCTAAAAGTAATGTGAAAATTGGCAAATCGTTGTTCAGGAGCGCCAACACATCAACATACAAAAATTGGGGGTGGTGGGGGGGGGGGGGGGGCACTAGTAGAAAACAGAGCTTTAAAACCGGTTCGTAAGGGCCTTTAGTGCCGGTTCCATAACCGGCACTAATTGGTGGGCACTAAAGCCCCCCCCCCCCCGCCCCACTAAAGGCACGAACCGGCGCTAAAGTGCCACCACGTGGCGTGAGCTCGCGCCCTGGTATGGGGGGACCTTTAGTACCGGTTGGTGTTACCAACCAGTACTAAATGTTTTTTTTGAATTTTGTTTTGAAAATTTTGGAATTTTTTTGATTTTTAAATTTTCTGAATTATTTGGTGATTTAGTCTCTAATCACCTCTCTTAACTGCTCAAGTGTGGATCACTCATTCCAAATCATCTAATTTCCCGACCGGTCACCCATCCCTCTCACTACTCCAGCCCGAGCACGCTTAACTTTCGGGTTCTATTCTCCTTCATTTCCAAGTCTGCACTTGTTGTTTTCTTGACAATAGTAAGATGTCAATCCTACCTCAGGAGTTTAGCTTGAGCATGAAGTCACACATTTCACTGTTTGAGTTTGAAACTATTATTCTAAAAAACAGTAATTATTTAGTAACACTAATATTTCTTGAATAAGTTTGACCATAGTTTGACCACAGTTTGACTAAATTCGACCAAAATTCAAAAAATTGAAATAATAATTTAGTAACACTAATATTCTTGAATAATTATGTAGTAACATTAATACTTCTTGAATAAGTAGTTTGACCAGATTTAACAATTTTTTTAAAAAACTGAAATTTGACCATATCTTTTTTTCCTTTTGGAATTTGAGGATTCTAAAAAATTGCAAACAAGCCATAGGCCGTCTCCATCGGATGCGGATTTTTGTGCTGAATTTTTTGATATATTATACGTTTTCTTCGACATCGTATGCAAAAATTATAGCCGTTTTACATTTTCCCTACACTTTTTGCAAAACATGTCGAAATTTAAGTTTTCAAATTTTCCTAACGTGTAGATGTAGTAATATAACTACCTCTCAAAGGATTTTATTTTTTGAAGTTTTTATCATTTTCTTTTAATTTTTTCAGAACTGAAATGGCGACACAGGGGGGTAGAGTTTGAAAATTGCCCTATAGTGCCGGACTCTTTAGTGCCGGTTGGTGACACAAACCGGTACTATAGGTTAGACCTTTAGTACCGGTTTGTGTCACAAACCGTCACTAAAGGGGCTCGTGGGGCCCTGGCCTGACGCCAGCCTGCCACCATCCCTTTAGTATGGGTTCGTGGCACGAACCGGTACTAAAGGTTCATTACGAACCGACACTAATGCATAGCCATTCGAACCGGCACTATTGTTCACATTAGTGCCCGTTTTTTTACAAACCGACACTAATGTGCTTCATGTTTGACCCTTTTTCTACTAGTGGGGGTGGGGGGGGGGGGGGAGGTTGCCGGTAACTGGTATCTTGGGGATAAATCGACTAACATCGCTAGTAGTAAAGTCGAACACATATCAACACTACTAGGGAAAATCCTACCAGCAGCGAGGGTTTTGGGCCTCTCAGTAGCGCGCGCACCGGCGCTACTAATAAGGCGCTACAGCTAACGTATAGCAGTAGCGCCGGTTGTCCCACGCTACTGCTATACATGAATAGCTGTAGCGCTCTTTGGTAAAGGACGCTACTGATATTATCTGCAGTGCTGTTTGCTGGGACGCGCTACTGACAATGCGACGCTACTGCTAAATTTCCCCCCTCGCTACTACTAGTTTATTTATTAGTTTTTTCCTGCATATTTTTTTTGTATTTGTTTTTTATTTGAATAGGCTTTATACAATAATCTTTAGCATATCAAACACATACAAATGTAATCATAGCATATACATACAATTAGTCTCATCAAATCATGTCATCATCATAATCATCATCCAACACAAAGTGGTCTCTTGTCATCATCTCGAAAATAGCGATACAAGTCTGGAATGATATGCAAATACATCGTCATCCATCTAAACAATGATATAAGCGAGAAGAGCTATCACTTTGAGAACATGAGTTCGTATCCCTCTTTCGCATTAGCGTGAACCTCTAAACTAACTACTGCCTTGTTGGAAATATGCCCTAGAGGCAATAATAATCTGGTTATTATTCCTTGTTCATGATAATCGTTTATTATCCATGCTAGAATTGTATTGATAGGAAACTCAGATACATGTGTGGATACATAGACAACACCATGTCCCTAGTAAGCCTCTAGTTGACTAGCTCGTTGATCAATAGATGGTTACGGTTTCCTGACCATGGACATTGGATGTCGTTGATAACGGGATCACATCATTAGGAGAATGATGTGATGGACAAGACCCAATACTAAGCCTAGCACAAGATCGTATAGTTCGTATGCTAAAGCTTTTCTAATGTCAAGTATCATTTCCTTAGACCATGAGATTGTGCAACTCCCGGATACCGTAGGAATGCTTTGGGTGTGCCAAACGTCACAACGTAATTGGGTGGCTATAAAGGTGCACTATGGGTATCTCCGAAAGTGTCTGTTGCGTTGGCACGAATTGAGACTGGGATTTGTCACTCCGTGTGACGGAGAGGTATCTCTGGGCCCACTCGATAGGACATCATCATAATGTGCACAATGTGACCAAGGAGTTGATCACGGGATGATGTGTTACGGAACGAGTAAAGAGACTTGCCGGTAACGAGATTGAACAAGGTATCGGGATACCGACGATCGAATCTCGGGCAAGTACAATACCGCTAGACAAAGGGAATTGTATACGGGATTAACTGAATCCTTGACATCGTGGTTCATCCGATGAGATCATCGTGAAACATGTGGGAGCCAACATGGGTATCCAGATCCCGCTGTTGGTTATTGACCAGAGAGATGTCTCGGTCATGTCTGCATGATTCCCAAACCCGTAGGGTCTACACACTTAAGGTTCGATGACACTAGGGTTATAGGGAAAGTATGTACGCGGTTACCGAATGTTGTTCGGAGTCCCGGATGAGATCCCGGACGTTACGAGGAGTTCCGGAATGGTCCGAAGGTAAAGATTGATATATTGGACGAAGGGTTTTGGAGTCCGGGAGTGTTCCGGAGGTACCGGGTGATGACCAGCATGACCGAAAGGTGTTTCGGGAGCCCCGGCAAGTGTTGGGGGGCTTCATGGGCCAAGGGAAGGGGGCAAACCAGCCCACTAAGGGGCTGTGCGCCCCCCTCACCTATTCCCACGTGACCAGGGGGTTTGGGGCGCCCCATCTAGGGTTCCCACCTCCTGGCTTGGGGGCCAAGTCACCCAAGGGGGAGATCCCATCTGCCCTGGCCGCCGCCCCCCTAGGGGAAACCCTAGGGCGCCTCCCCCTTCCCCTTGCCCCTATATATAGTGGAGGTTTTGGGGATGCCCAAGACACGAGATGAACTCTCCCAAGGCGCAGCCCTACCTCTCTCCCTCCTCGTCTCTCGTAGTGCTTGGCGAAGCCCTGCTAGAGTTCCGCGCTCCTCCACCACCACCACGCCGTCGTGCTACTGCTGGACGGACTCTTCCCCAACCTCTCCTTCTCCCCTTGCTGGATCATGGCATGGGAGACGTCACCGGGCTGCATGTGTGTTGAACGCGGAGGTGCCGTCCGTTCGGCACTAGGATCATTGGTGATTTGGATCACGACGAGTACGACTCCATCAACCCCGTTCACTTGAACGCTTCTGCTTAGCGATCTACAAGGGTATGTAGATGCACTCTCCTTCCCTCGTTGCTAGATTACTCCATAGATTGATCTTGGTGTTGTGTAGAAAATTTTGAATTTCTGCTACGATCCCCAACAATGGCATCATGAGCTAGGTCTATGCGTAGTTTCTATCCACGAGTAGAACACAAAGCAGTTGTGGGCGTCGATATTGTCAATTTACTTGCCGTTACTAGTCTTATCTTGATTCGGCGGCATTGTGGGATGAAGCGGCCCGGACTAACCTTACACGTACACTTATGTGAGACCGTTTCCACCGACTGACATGCACTAGTTACATAAGGTGGCTAGCGGGTGTCTGTCTCTCCCACTTTAGTCGGATCGGATTCGATGAACAGGGTCCTTATGAAGGGTAAATAGAAATTGGCAATTCACGTTGTGGTTTTGGCGTAGGTAAGAAACGTTCTTACTAGAAACCTATAGCAGCCACGTAAAAACTTGCAACAACAATTAGAGGACGTCTAACTTGTTTTTGCAGCATATGCCGTGTGATGTGATATGGCCAAAAAGGATGTGATGAATGATATATGTGATGTATGAGATTGATCATGTTCTTGTAATAGGAATCACGACTTGCATGTCGATGAGTATGACAACTGGTAGGAGCCATAGGCGTTGTCTTAATTTATTTATGACCTGCGTGTCAACATAAACGTCATGTAATTACTTTACTTTATTGCTAACCGTTAGCCATAGTAGTAGAAGTAATAGTTGGCGAGACAACTTCACGAAGACACGATGATGGAGATCATGGTGTCATGCCGGTGACGATGATGATCATGGCGTCCCGAAGATGGAGATCAAAAGGAGCAAAATGATATTGGCCATATCATGTCACTATTTGATTGCATATGATGTTTATCATGTTTTACATCTTATTTGCTTAGAACGACGGTAGCTTAAATAAGATGATCCCTCACTAAAATTTCAAGAAAAGTGTTCTCCCTAACTGTGCACCGTTGCGAAGGTTCATCGTTTCGAAGCACCACGTGATGATCGGGTGTGATAGATTCTTACGTTCGAATACAACGGGTGTTGACGAGCCTAGCATGTACAGACATGGCCTCGGAACACATGCGAAACACTTAGGTTGTCTTGACGAGCCTAGCATGTACAAACATGGCCTCGGAACACGGAGGACCGAAAGGTCGAACATGAGTCGTATAGAAGATGCGATCAACATGAGATGTTCACCGATGATGACTAGTCCGTCTCACGTGATGATCGGACACGGCCTAGTTGATTCGGATCATGTATCACTTAGATGACTAGAGGGATGTCTATCTGAGTGGGAGTTCATGAAATAATCAGATGAACTCAATTATCATGAACATAGTCAAAAGGACTTTGCAAATTATGTCGTAGCTTACGCTTTAGTTCTACTGTTTTAGATACGTTCCTAGAGAAAATTTAGTTGAAAGTTGATAGTAGCAATTATGCGGACTGGGTCCGTAAACAGAGGATTGTCCTCATTGCTGCGCAGAAGGATTATGTCCTTAATGCACCGCTTAGTGAGCTGACCCTCGAACGTCGGTTGTGGATGTTCCGAACATCTGACATACACGTTTTGATGACTACATGATAGTTCAGTGCGTAATGCTAAATGGTTTAGAATTGAGGCACCAAAGACATTTTTGAAACATCGCAGAACATATGAGATGTTCCAAGGACTAAAATTGGGATTTCAGGATAGTGCCCGCGTCAAGATGTATGAGACCTCTGACAAGTTTCCTAAGCCTGCAAACTAAGGAGAAAAGCTCAATTGTTGTGCATGTGCTCAGATTGTATGAGTGCTACAATCGCTTGAATCGAGTGGGAGTTAATCTTCCAGATGAGATAGTGATGGTTCTCCAAAGTCACTGTCACCAAGCTACTGGAGCTTCGTGATGAACTATAACATATCAGGGATAGATATGATCCTTGAGCTATTCGCGACACCGCGAAAGTAGAAATCAAATAGGAGCATCAATTGTTGATGGTTAGTAAAACCACTAGTTTCAAGAAGGGGATACTTCATGGAACGACAAATCAGTTGCTGTTCTAGTGAAGAAACCCAAAGTTGGACCCAAGCCCGAGACTAAGTGCTTCTGTAATAAGGGGAACGATCACTGAAACAGAACCACCCTAGATACTTGGTAGATGAGAAGGCTGGCAAGGTTGACAGAAGTATGTATTGGACATATATTAATGTGTACTTTACTAGTACTCCAGTAGCACCAGGGTTTTAGATACCGGTTCGGTTGCTAAGTGTTACTAACTCGAAATAAAAGGCTGCGGAATAAACGGAGACTAGCTAAAGGTGAGATGACGATATGTGTTGGAAGTGTTTCCAAGGTTGATGTAATCAAACATCGTACGCTCCCTCTACCATCGGGATTGGTATTAAACCTAAATAATTGTTATTTGGTGTTTGCATTGAGCATAGACATGATTTGATTATGTTTATCATAATACGGTTATTCATTCAAAAAGAATAATGGTTATTCTGTTTATTTGAATAATACCTTCAATAGTCTTACACCTAAAATGAATGGTTTACTGAATCTCGATCGTAGTGATACACATGTTCATGCCAAAAGATAGAAGATAGTAATGATAGTACCACATACTTGTGGCACTGCCATTTGAGTCATATTGGTATAAAACGCATGAAGAAGCTCCATGTTGATGGATCTTTGGACTCACTCGTTTTTGAAAAGATTGAGACATGCAAACCATGTCTATTGGTATATACGCATGAAGAAACTCCATGCAGATGGATCGTTTGGACTCATTTGTTTTTGAATCACTTGAGACATGCAAATCATACCACATGGGCAAGATGACTGAAAGCTTCGGTTTCAGTAAAATGGAACAAGAAAGCAACTTATTGGAAGTAACACATTTTGATGTGTGCAGTCCAATGAGTGCTGAGGCACGCAGTGGATATCGTTATGCTCTTACTGAAGGAAATATGCCCTAGAGGCAATAATAAAGTTATTATTTATTTCCTTATATCATGATAAATATTTATTATTCATGCTAGAATTGTATTAACGGGAAACATAATACATGTGTGAATACATAGACAAACAGAGTGTCACTAGTATGCCTCTACTTGACTAGCTCGTTAATCAAAGATGGTTATGTTTCCTAACCATGGACAAAGAGTTGTTATTTGATTAATGGGATCACATCATTAGATGAATGATCTGATTGACATGACCCATTCCATTAGCTTAGCACCCGATCGTTTAGTATGTTGCTATTGCTTTCTTCATGACTTATACATGTTCCTATGACTATGAGATTATGCAACTCCCGTTTACCGGAGGAACACTTTGGGTACTACCGAACGTCACAACGTAACTGGGTGATTATAAAGGAGTACTACAGGTGTCTCCAAAGGTAGATGTTGGGTTGGCGTATTTCGGGATTAGGATTTGTCACTCCGATTGTCGGAGAGGTATCTCTGGGCCCTCTCGGTAATGCACATCACTTAAAGCCTTGCAAGCATTGCAACTAATGAGTTAGTTGCGGGATGTTGTATTACGGAACGAGTAAAGAGACTTGCCGGTAAGGAGATTGAACTAGGTATTGGATACCGACGATCGAATCTCGGGCAAGTAACATACCGATGACAAAGGGAACAACGTATGTTGTTATGCGGTCTGACCGATAAAGATCTTTGTAGAATATGTAGGAGCCAATATGGGCATCCAGGTCCCGCTATTGGTTATTGACCGGAGATGTGTCTCGGTCATGTCTACATTGTTCTCGAACCGTAGGGTCCGCACGCTTAAGGTTTCGATGACAGTTATATTATGAGTTTATGAGTTTTGATGTACCGAAGGAGTTCGGAGTCCCGGATGAGATCGGGGACATGACGAGGAGTCTCGAAATGGTCGAGACGTAAAGATCGATATATTGGACGACTATATTCGGACATCGGAAAGGTTCCGAGTGATCCGGGTATTTTTCGGAGTACCGGGTAGTTACGGGAGAAGTAATGGGCCTTGATGGGCTTTAGTGGGAAGAGGAAAAAGGCTGCTGCGCCCCCCCTCCCCTATAGTCCGAATTGGACTAGGGAAAAGGGGGCTGGCCACCTTTCCTACTCCTCCACTTCCTTCTCCCTTCCTTCCCTCTTGGTGGATTCCTACTAGGACTTGGAGTCCTAGTAGGACTCCACACCTGGCGCGCCTAGCCTTGGCCGGCCTCCTCCTCCTCCTCCATCCTTTATATACAGGGGCAGGGGGCACCCCATAGACACACAAGTTGATCCACGTGATCGTTCCTTAGCCGTGTGCGGTGCCCCCTGCCACCATATTCCACCTCGATCATATCGTTGTAGTGCTTAGGCGAAGCCCTGCGTCGGTAGTACATCAAGATCGTCACCACGCCGTCGTGCTGACGGAACTCCTCCCCGAAGCTTTGCTGGATCGGAGCCCGGGGATCGTCATCAAGCTGTACGTGTGCTAAGAACTCGGAGGTGCCGGAGTAACGGTGCTTGGATCGGTCGGATTGGGAAGACGACGTACGACTACTTCCTCTACGTTGTGTCAACGCTTCCGTTGCGATCTACAAGGGTACGTAGATCATGCTCTCCCCTCGTTGCTATGCATCACCATGATCTTGCGTGTGCGTAGGAATTTTTTTGAAATTACTACGTTCCCCAACAGTGGCATCCGAGCCTAGGTTTTATGGTTTGATGTTATATGCACGAGTAGAACACAAGTGAGTTGTGGGTGATATAAGTCATACTGCCTACCAGCATGTCATACTTTGGTTCGGCGGTATTGTTGGATGAAGCGGCCCGGACCAACATTACGCGTACGCTTACGCGAGACCGGTTTCCCCGACGTGCTTTGCACATAGGTGACTTGCGGGTGACTGTTTCTCCAACTTTAGTTGAACCGAGTGTGGCTACGCCCGGTCCTTGCGAAGGTTAAAACGGAGTCTATTTGACAAACTATCGTTGTGGTTTTGATGCGTAGGTAAGATTGGTTCTTGCTAAGCCCGTAGCAGCCACGTAAAATTTGCAACAACAAAGTAGAGGACGTCTAATTTGTTTTTGCAGGGCATGTTGTGATGTGATATGGTCAAAACGTGATGAGTTATAAGTTGTTGTATAAGATGATCATGTTTTGTTGAAGTTATCGGCAACTGGTAAAAGCCTTATGGTTGTCTGTCTATTGCATAAGATGCAAGCGCCCAATAATTGCTTTACTTTATCGCTATGCGATAGCAATAGTTGCAAGAGCAATAGTTGGCGAGACGACCATGTGACGACATATTGATATAGATCAAGATGATGGAGATCATGATGTCATGCCGGTGATGATGGAAATCATGACGATGCTTTGAAGATGGAGATCAAAGGCACAAGATGATGATGGCCATATCATGTCACATATTTTGATTGCATGTGATGTTTATCTTTTTATGCATCTTATCTTGCTTTGATTGACGGTAGCATTATAAGATGATCTCTCACTAAATTATCAAGAAGTGTTCTCCCTGAGTATGCACCGTTGCCAAAGTTCGTCGTGCCCAGACACCACGTGATGATCGGGTGTGATAAGCTCTACGTCCATCTACAACGGGTGCAAGCCAGTTTTGCACACGCAGAATACTCAGGTTAAACTTGATGAGCCTAGCATATGCAGATATGGCCTCGGAACACGGAGACCGAAAGGTCGAGCGTGAATCATATAGTAGATATGACCAACATAACGATGTTCACCATTGAAAACTACTCCATCTCACGTGATGATCGGTTATGGTTTAGTTGATTTGGATCACGTGATCACTTAGAGGATTAGAGGGATGTCTATCTAAGTGGGAGTTCTTAAGTAATATGATTAATTGAACTTTAATTTATCATGAACTTAGTCCTGGTAGTATTAGCATATCTATGTTGAAGATCAATAGCTCGCGTTGTTGCTTTCATATGTTTATTTTGATATGTTCCTAGAGAAAATTGTGTTGAAAGATGTTAGTAGCAATGATACGGATTGGATCCGTGATCTGAGGTTTATCCTCATTACTGCACAGAAAAATTATGTCCTTGATGCACCGCTAGGTGACAGACCTATTGCAGGAGCAGATGCAGACGTTATGAACGTTTGGCTAGCTCAATATGATGACTACTTGATAGTTTAGTGCACCATGCTTAATGGCTTAGAATCGGGACTTCAAAGACGTTTTGAACGTCATGGACCATATGAGATGTTCCAGGAGTTGAAGTTAATATTTCAAGCAAATACCCGAGTTGAGAGATATGAAGTCTCCAACAAGTTCTATAGCTAAAAGATGGAGGAGAATCGCTCAACTAGTGAGCATGTGCTCAGATTGTCTGGGTACTACAATCGCTTGAATCAAGTGGGAGTTAATCTTCCAGATAAGATAGTGATTGACATAATTCTCTAGTCACCATCACCAAGTTAGTAGAACTTCGTGATGAACTATGATATGCAAGGGATAACGGAAACGATTCCCAAGCTCTTCGTGATGCTGAAATCGATGAAGGTAGAAATCAAGAAAAACATCAAGTGTTGATGGTTGACACGACCACTAGTTTGAAGAAAAGGGCAAAAGGGAAGAAGGGAAACTTCAAGAAGAACGGCAAGCAAGTTGCTGCTCAAGTGAAGAAGCCCAAGTCTGGTCCTAAGCCTGAGACTAAGTGCTTCTACTGCAAAGGGACTGGTCACTGGAAGCGGAACTGCCCCAAGTATTTGGCGGATAAGAAGGATGGCAAAGTGAACAAAAGTATATTTGATATACATGTTATTGATGTGTGCTTTACTAGTGTTTATAGCAACCCCTCAGTATTTGATATTGGTTCAGTTGCTAAGAGTAGTAACTCGAAACAAGAATTGCAGAATAAACAGAGACTAGTTAAGGGTGAAGTGACGATGTGTGTTGGAAGTAGTTCCAAGATTGATATGATCATCATCGCACACTCCCCTATACTTTTGGGATTAGTGTTGAACTTAAATAAGTGTTATTTGGTTTTTGCGTTGAGCATGAATATGATTTGATCATGTTTATTGCAATACGGTTATTCATTAAAGTCAGAGAATAATTGTTGTTCTGTTTACATGAATAAAACCTTCGATGGTCATACACCCAATGAAACAAGTTCGTTGGATCTCGATCGTAGTGATACACATATTCATAATATTGAAACCAAAAGATGCAAAGTTAATAATGATAGTGCAACTTATTTGTGGCACTGCCGTTTAGGTCATATTGGTATAAAGCGCATGAAGAAACTCCATGCTGATGGGCTTTCAGAATCACTTGATTATGAATCACTTGATGCTTGCGAACCATGCCTTTTGGGCAAGATGACTAAAACGCCGTTCTCCGGAACAATGGAGCAAGCAACAGATTTGTTGGAAATCATACATACTGATGTATGTGGTCCGATGAATATTTAAGGCTTGCAGCGGGTATCATTATTTTCTGACCTTCACAGATGATTTGAGCAAATATGGGTACATCTACTTAATGAAATAGAAGTCAGATACATTTGAAAAGTTCATATAATTTCAGAGTGAAGTGGAGAATCATCGTAACAAGAAAATAAAGTTTCTACGATCTGATCATGGAAAAGAGTATTTGAGTTACGAGTTTGGTCTTCAGTTAAAACAATGTGAAATAGTTTCACTACTCACGCCACCTGGAACACCACAGCATAATGGTGTGTCCGAACGTCATAACCGTACTTTATTGGATATAGTGCAATCTATGATGTTTCTTACCGATTTACCACTATCGTTTTTGGGGTCATGCATTAGAGACAGCTGCATTCACGTTAAAAAAGGGGCACCATCTATATCCGTCGAGACGACGCCTTATGAACTATGGTTTGGCAAGAAACCAAAGTTGTCGTTTCTTGAAGTTTGGGGTTGCGATGCTTATGAGAAAAAGTTTCATCCTGATAAGCTCAAACCCAAATCGGAGAAATATGTCTTCATAGGATACCCAAAGGAGACTGTTGGGTACACCTTCTATCACAGATCCTAAGGCAAGACATTCGTTGCTTATAATGGATCCTTTCTAGAGAAGGAGTTTCTCTTGAAAGAAGTAAGTGGGAGGAAAGTAGAAAACTTGATAAGGTAATTGTACCTTCTACCTTATTGGAAAGTAGTTCATCACAAAAATCTGTTCTTGTGACTACTACACCAATTAGTGAGGAAGCTAATGATGATGATCATGTAATTTCAGATCAAGTTACTACCGAATCTCGTAGGTAAACCAGAGTGAGATCCGCACCAGTGTGGTACGGTAATCCTGTTCTGGAGGTCATGTTACTTGACCATGATGAACCTACGAACTATGAGGAAGCGATGATTGTAGGGGAACGTAGTAATTTCAAAAAATTTCCTACGCACACGCAAGATCATGGTGATGCACAGCAACGAGGGGGAGAGTGTTGTCTACGTACCAACGCGGACCGACTGCGGAAGCGATCACACAACGTAGAGGAAGTAGTCGTACGTCTTCTTCCCGATCCGACCGATCCAAGCACCGTTACTCCGGCACCTCCGAGTTCTTAGCACACGTACAACTCGATGACGATCCCCGGGCTCCGATCCAGCAAAGCTTCGGGGAGGAGTTCCGTCAGCACGACGGCGTGGTGACGATCTTGATGTACTACCGACGCAGGGCTTCGCCTAAGCACTACAACGGTATGATCGAGGTGGAATTTGGTGGCAGGGGGCACCGCACACGGCTAAGGAACGATCTCAAGGATCAACTTGTGTGTCTAGAGGTGCCCCCTGCCCCCGTATATAAAGGATGAGAGGGGGAGGGCTGGCCGGCCAAGCTTGGAGGCGCAGGAGGAGTCCTACTCCCACCGGGAGTAGGACTCCCCCCTCCAATCCTATTCCAACTAGGATTCCTTAAAGGGGAGAGAGAGAGAGGGTGGCCGGCCCCTTCTCCTAGTCCTAATAGGACTAGGGGGAGGGGAGGTGCGCAGCCCTTGTGGGCAGCCCTCTCACCTTTCCACTAAGGCCCATGTAGGCCCATTTGGCTCCCGGGGGGTTCCGGTAACCCTCCCGGTAATCCAGTAAAATCCCGATTTCACCCGGAACACTTCCGGTGTCCAAACATAGGCTTCCAATATATCAATCTTTACGTCTCGACCATTTCGAGACTCCTCGTCATGTCCGTGATCACATCCGGGACTCCGAACAACCTTCGGTACATCAAAATGCATAAACTCATAATAACTATCATCGTAACGTTAAGCGTGCGGACCCTACGGTTCGAGAACAATGTAGACATGACCGAGACACGTCTCCGGTCAATAACCAATAGCGGGACCTGGATGCCCATATTGGTTCCTACATATTCTACGAAGATCTTTATCGGTCAGACCGCATAACAACATACGTTGTTCCCTTTGTCATCGGTATGTTACTTGCCCGAGATTCGATCGTCGGTATCCAATACCTAGTTCAATTTCGTTACTGGCAAGTCTCTTTACTCGTTCCGTAATACATCATCTCACAACTAACATCTTAGTTATAATGCTTGCAAGGCTTATGTGATGTGTATTACCGAGAGGGCCCAGAGATACCTCTCCGACAATCGGAGTGACAAACCCTAATCTCGAAATACGCCAACCCAACATCTACCATTGGAGACACCTGTAGTACTCCTTTATAATCACCCAGTTACGTTGTGACGTTTGGTAGTACCCAAAGTGTTCCTCCGGTAAACGGGAGTTGCATAATCTCATAGTTATAGGAACATGTATAAGTCATGAAGAAAGCAATAGCAACATACTAAACGATCAGGTGCTAAGCTAATGGAATGGGTCATGTCAATCAGATCATTCAACTAATGATGTGACCTTGTTAATCAAATAACAACTCTTTGTTCATGGTTAGGAAACATAACCATCTTTGATTAACGAGCTAGTCAAGTAGAGGCATACTAGTGACACTCTGTTTGTCTATGTATTCACACATGTATTATGTTTCTGGTTAATACAATTCTAGCATGAATAATAAACACTTATCATGATTTTAAGGAAATAAATAATAACTTTATTATTGCCTCTAGGGCATATTTCCTTCAGTCTCCCACTTGCACTAGAGTCAATAATCTAGATTACACAGTAATGATTCTAACACCCATGGAGCTTTGGTGTTGATCATGTCTTGCTCGTGGAAGAGGCTTAGTCAACGGGTCTGCAACATTCAGATCCGTATGTATCTTGCAAATCTCTATGTCTCCCACCTGGACTAAATCCCGGATGGAGTTGAAGCGTCTCTTGATGTGTTTGGTCCTTTTGTGAAATCTGGATTCCTTTGCCAAAGCAATTGCACCAGTATTGTCACAAAAGATTTTCATTGGACCCGATGCACTAGGTATGACACCTAGATCGGACATGAACTCCTTCATCCAGACTCCTTCGTTCGCTGCTTCCGAAGCAGCTATGTATTCCGCTTCACATGTAGATCTCGCTACGACGCTTTGTTTAGAACTGCACCAACTGACAGCTCCACCGTTTAAAGTAAACACGTATCCGGTTTGCGATTTAGAATCGTCCGGATCAGTGTCAAAGCTTGCATCAACGTAACCTCTTACGGTGAGCTCTTTGTCACCTCCATATACGAGAAACATATCCCTAGTCCTTTTCAGGTATTTCAGGATGTTCTTGACCGCTGTCCAGTGATCCACTCCTGGATTACTTTGGTACCTCCCTGCTAAACTTATAGCAAGGCACACATCAGGTCTGGTACACAGCATTGCATACATGATAGAGCCTATGGCTGACGCATAGAGAACATCTTTCATTTTCTCTCTATCTTCTGCAGTGGTCGGGCATTGAGTCTGACTCAACTTCACACCTTGTAACACAGGCAAGAACCCTTTCTTTGCTTGATCCATTTTGAACTTCTTCAAAATCTTGTCAAGGTATGTGCTTTGTGAAAGTCCAATTAAGCATCTTGATCTATCTCTATAGATCTTTATGCCTAATATGTAAGTAGCTTCCCCGAGGTCTTTCATCGAAAAACTTTTATTCAAGTATCCCTTTATGCTATCCAGAAATTCTATATCATTTCCAATCAGCAATATGTCATCCACATATAATATCAGAAATGCTACAGAGCTCCCACTCACTTTCTTGTAAATACAGGCTTCTCCAAAAGTCTGTATAAAGCCAAATGCTTTGATCACACTATCAAAGCGTTTATTCCAACTCCGAGATGCTTGCACCAGTCCATAAATGGATCGCTGGAGTTTGCACACTTTGTTAGCTCCCTTTGGATCGACAAAACCTTCTGGTTGCATCATATACAACTCTTCTTCTAGAAATCCATTCAGGAATGCAGTTTTGACATCCATCTGCCATATTTCATAATCATAAAATGCGGCAATTGCTAACATGATTCTGACGGATTTAAGCATCGCTACGGGTGAGAAGGTCTCATCGTAGTCAACCCCTTGAACTTGTCGAAAACCTTTTGCGACAAGTCGAGCTTTATAGACAGTAACATTACCGTCAGCGTCAGTCTTTTTCTTGAAGATCCATTTATTCTCAATTGCTTGCCGATCATCGGGCAAGTCAACCAAAGTCCATACTTTGTTCTCATACATGGATCCCATCTCAGATTTCATGGCCTCAAGCCACTTTGCGGAATCTGGGCTCACCATCGCTTCTTCATAGTTCGTAGGTTCATCATGATCTAGTAGCATGACTTCCAGAATTGGATTACCATACCACTCTGGTGCGGATCTCACTCTGGTTGATCTACGTGGTTCAGTAGTATCTTGTCCTGAAGTTTCATGATCATCATCATTAGCTTCCTCACTAATTGGTATAGGTGTCGCAGAAACAGTTTTCTGTGATGTACTATTTTCCAATAAGGGAGCAGGTACAGTTACCTCGTCAAGTTCTACTTTTCTCCCACTCACTTCTTTCGAGAGAAACTCCTTCTCTAGAAATGATCCATTCTTAGCAACGAATGTCTTGCCTTCGGATCTGTGATAGAAGGTATACCCAACAGTTTCCTTTGGGTATCCTATGAAGACACATTTTTCCGCTTTGGGTTCGAGCTTATCAGGTTGAAGCTTTTTCACATAAGCATCGCAGCCCCAAACTTTAAGAAACGACAACTTTGGTTTCTTGCCAAACCATAGTTCATAAGGTGTCATCTCAACAGATTTTGATGGTGCCCTATTTAACGTGAATGCGGCCGTCTCTAAAGCATAACCCCAAAACGATAGCGGTAAATCAGTAAGAGACATCATAGATCGCACCATATCTAGTAAAGTACGATTACGACGTTCGGACACACCATTACGCTGTGGTGTTCCGGGTGGCGTGAGTTGCTAAACTATTCCACAATTTTTCAAATGTACACCAAAGTCGTAACTCAAATATTCTCCTCCACGATCAGATCGTAGAAACTTTATTTTCTTGTTACGATGATTTTCAACTTCACTCTGAAATTCCTTGAACTTTTCAAATGTTTCAGACTTATGTTTCATTAAGTAGATATACCCATATCTGCTTAAATCATCTGTGAAGGTGAGAAAATAACGATATCCGCCACGAGCCTCAATATTCATCGGACCACATACATCGGTATGTATGATTTCCAATAAATCTGTTGCTCTCTCCATAGTACCGGAGAACGGTGTTTTAGTCATCTTGCCTATGAGGCACGATTCGCAAGTACCAAGTGATTCATAATCAAGTGGTTCCAAAAGCCCATCAGTGTGGAGTTTCTTCATGCGCTTTACACCGATATGACCTAAATGGCAGTGCCACAAATAAGTTGCACTATCATTATTAACTCTGCATCTTTTGGCTCTACATTATGAGTATGTGTATCACTACTATCGAGATTCAACAAGAATAGACCACTCTTCAAAGGTGCATGACCATAAAAGATATTACTCATATAAATAGAACAACCATTATTCTCTGATTTAAATGAATAACCGTCTCGCATTAAACAAGATCCAGATATAATGTTCATGCTCAACGCTGGCACCAAATAACAATTATTTAGGTCTAATATTAATCCCGAAGGTAGATGTAGAGGTAGCGTGCCGACGGCGATCACATCGACTTTGGAACCGTTTCCCACGCGCATCGTCACCTCGTCCTTTGCTAGTGTCCGCTTATTCCGTAGTCCCTGTTTCGAGTTGCAAATATTAGCAACAGAACCAGTATCAAATACCCAGGTGCTACTGCGAGCTCTAGTAAGGTACACATCAATAACATGTATATCACATATACCTTTGTTCACCTTGCCATCCTTCTTATCCACCAAATACTTGGGGCAGTTCCGCTTCCAGTGACCAGTCTGCTTGCAGTAGAAGCACTCAGTTTCAGGCTTAGGTCCAGACTTGGGTTTCTTCTCCTGAGCAGCAACTTGCTTGCTGTTCTTCTTGAAGTTCCCCTTCTTCTTCCCTTTGCCCTTTTTCTTGAAACTAGTGGTCTTGTTGACCATCAACACTTGATGCTCCTTCTTGATTTCTACCTCCGCAGCTTTCAGCATTGCGAAGAGCTCGGGAATAGTCTTGTTCATCCCTTGCATATTATAGTTCATCACGAAGCTCTTGTAGCTTGGTGGCAGTGATTGGAGAATTCTGTCAATGACGCAATCATCTGGAAGATTAACTCCCATCTGAATCAAGTGATTATTATACCCAGACATTTTGAGTATATGCTCACTGACAGAACTGTTCTCCTCCATCTTGCAGCTATAGAACTTATTGGAGACTTCATATCTCTCAATTCGGGCATTTGCTTGAAATATTAACTTCAACTCCTGGAACATCTCATATGCTCCATGACGTTCAAAACGTCGTTGAAGTCCCGATTCTAAGCCATAAAGCATGGCACACTGAACTATCGAGTAGTCATCAGCTTTGCTCTGCCAGACGTTCATAACATCTGGCGTTGCTCCAGCAGCAGGCCTGGCACCCAGCGGTGCTTCCAGGACGTAATTCTTCTGTGCAGCAATGAGGATAATCCTCAGGTTACGGACCCAGTCCGTGTAATTGCTACCATCATCTTTCAACTTTGCTTTCTCAAGGAACGCATTAAAATTCAACGGAACAACAGCACGAGCCATCTATCTACAATCAACATAAACAAGCAAGATACTATCAGGTACTAAGTTCATGATAAGTTTAAGTTCATTTAATCAAATTACTTAGGAACTCCCACTTAGATAGACATCCCTCTAATCCTCTAAGTGATCACGTGATCCAAATCAACTAAACCATAACCGATCATCACGTGAGATGGAGTAGTTTTCAATGGTGAACATCGTCATGTTGATCATATCTACTATATGATTCACGCTCGACCTTTCGGTCTCTGTGTTCCGAGGCCATATCTGCATATGCTAGGCTCGTCAAGTTTAACTTGAGTATTCTGCGTGTGCAAAACTGGCTTGCACCCGTTGTAGATGGACGTAGAGCTTATCACACCCGATCATCACGTGGTGTCTGGGCACGACGAACTTTGGCAACGGTGCATACTCAGGGAGAACACTTCTTGATAATTTAGTGAGAGATCATCTTATAATGCTACCGTCAATCAAAGCAAGATAAGATGCATAAAAGGATAAACATCACATGCAATCAATATAAGTGATATGATATGGCCATCATCATCTTGTGCTTGTGATCTCCATCTCCGAAGCACCGTCATGATCACCATCGTCACCGGCGCGACACCTTGATCTCCATCGTAGCATCGTTGTCGTCTCGCCAATCTTATGCTTCCACGACTATCACTACCGCTTAGTAATAAAGTAAAGCATTACATCGCGATTGCATTGCATACAATAAAGCGACAACCATATGGCTCCTGCCAGTTGCCGATAACTTGGTTACAAAACATGATCATCTCATACAATAAAATCAGCATCATGCCTTGACCATATCACATCACAACATGCCCTGCAAAAACAAGTTAGACGTCCTCTACTTTGTTGTTGCAAGTTTTACGTGGCTGCTACGGGCTTAAGTAAGAACTCATCTCACCTACGCATCAAAACCACAACGATAGTTCGTCAAATAGACTCCGTTTTAACCTTCTCAAGGACCGGGCGTAGCCACACTTGGTTCAACTAAAGTTGGAGAGACAGTCTTCTGCAAGCCATCTATGTGCAAAGCACATCGAGGGAACCGGTCTCGCGTAAGAGTACGCGTAAGCTTGGTCCGGATCGTCTCGTCCAACAATACCACCGAACCAAAGTATGACATGCTGGTAGGCAGTATGACTTGTATCGCCCACAAGTCACTTGTGTTCTACTCGTGCAAATAACATCAAACCATAAAACCTAGGCTCGGATTTCACTGTAGGGGAACGTAGTAATTTCAAAAAATTTCCTACGCACACGCAAGATCATGGTGATGCACATCAACGAGGGGGAGAGTGTTGTCTATGTACCAACGCAGACCGACTGCGGAAGCGATCACACAACATAGAGGAAGTAGTCGTACGTCTTCTTCCCGATCCGACCGATCCAAGCACCGTTACTCCGGCACCTCCGAGTTCTTAGCACACGTACAGCTCGATGACGATCCCCGGGCTCCGATCCAGCAAAGCTTCGGGGAGGAGTTCCGTCAGCACGACGGCGTGGTGACGATCTTGATGTACTACCGACGCAGGGCTTCGCCTAAGCACTACAACGGTATGATCGAGGTGGAATTTGGTGGCAGGGGGCACCGCACACGGCTATGGAACGATCTCAAGGATCAACTTGTGTGTCTAGAGGTGCCCCCTGCCCCCGTATATAAAGGATGAGAGGGGGAGGGCTGGCCGGCCAAGCTTGGAGGCGCAGGAGGAGTCCTACTCCCACCGGGAGTAGGACTCCCCCCTCCAATCCTATTCCAACTAGGATTCCTTAAAGGGGAGAGAGAGAGGGTGGCCGGCCCCTTCACCCAGAACACTTCCGGTGTCCAAACATAGGCTTCCAATATATCAATCTTTACGTTTCGACCATTTCGAGACTCCTCGTCATGTCTGTGATCACATCCGGGACTCCGAACAACCTTCGGTACATCAAAATGCATAAACTCATAATAACTGTCATCGTAACATTAAGCGTGCGGACCCTACGGTTCGAGAACAATGTAGACATGACCGAGACACGTCTCCGGTCAATAACCAATAGCGGGACCTGGATGCCCATATTGGTTCCTACATATTCTACGAAGATCTTTATCGGTCAGACCGCATAACAACATACGTTGTTCCCTTTGTCATCGGTATGTTACTTGCCCGAGATTCGATCGTCGGTATCCAATACCTAGTTCAATCTCGTTACTGGCAAGTCTCTTTACTCGTTCCGTAATACATCATCTCACAACTAACATCTTAGTTATAATGCTTGCAAGGCTTATGTGATGTGTATTACCGAGAGGGCCCAGAGATACCTCTCCGACAATCGGAGTGACAAACCCTAATCTCGAAATACGCCAACCCAACATCTACCATTGGAGACACCTGTAGTACTCCTTTATAATCACCCAGTTACGTTGTGACGTTTGGTAGTACCCAAAGTGTTCCTCCGGTAAACGGGAGTTGCATAATCTCATAGTTATAGGAACATGTATAAGTCATGAAGAAAGCAATAGCAACATACTAAACGATCGGGTGCTAAGCTAATGGAATGGGTCATGTCAATCAGATCATTCAACTAATGATGTGACCTCGTTAATCAAATAACAACTCTTTGTTCATGGTTAGGAAACATAACCATCTTTGATTAACGAGCTAGTCAAGTAGAGGCATACTAGTGACACTCTGTTTGTCTATGTATTCACACATGTATTATGTTTCCGGTTAATACAATTCTAGCATGAATAATAAACACTTATCATGATTTTAAGGAAATAAATAATAACTTTATTATTGCCTCTAGGGCATATTTCCTTCAATGATGAGCCCAAATTCCGCGAAATGGTTTGAGGCCATGAAATCTGAGATATGATCCATGTATGAGAACAAAGTTTGGACTTTGGTTGACTTGCCCGATGATCGGCAAGCAATTGAGAATAAATGGATCTTCAAGAGGAAGACGGACGCTGATAGTAGTGTTACTATCTACAAAGCTAGAATTGTCGCAAAAGGTTTTCGACAAGTTCAAGGTGTTGACTACGATGAGAGCTTCTCACTCGTATCTATGCTTGAGTCTGTCCGAATCATGTTAGTAATTGCCGCATTTTATGAAATTTGGCAAATGGATAAACAAAACTGCATTCCTTAATAGATTTATTAAAGAAGAGTTGTATATGATGCAACAGAAGGTTTTGTCAATCCGAAAGGTGCTAACAAAATGTGCAAGCTCCAGCGATCCATCTGTGGACTGGTGCAAGCATCTCGGAGTTGGAATATACGCTTTGATGAGTTGATCAAAGCATATAGTTTTATACAGACTTGCGGTGAAGCCTGTATTTACAAGAAAGTGAGTGGGAGCACTACAACATTTCTAATAAGTATATGTGAATGACATATTGTTGATCAGAAATAATGTAGAATTATTCTGTAAAGCATAAAGGAGTGTTTGAAAGGAGTTTTTCAAAGAAAGACTTCGGTGAAGCTGCTTACATATTGAGCATCAAGATCTATAGAGATAGATCAAGATGCTAGATAAGTTTTTTCAATAAATACCTACCTTGACAAGATTTTGAAGTAGTTCAAAATGGAGCAGTCAAAGAAAAGAGTTCTTGCCTGTATTACAAGGTGTGAAGTTGAGTAAGACTCAAAGCCCGACCACGGCAGAAGATAGAAAGAGAATGAAAGTCATTCCCTATGCCTTGGCCATAGGTTCTATAAAGTATGTCATGCTGTATACCAGATCTATTGTATACTCTGCACTGATTTGGCAAGGGAGTACAATAGTGATCTAGGAGTAGATCACTGGACAGCGGTCAGAATTATCCTTAGTGAAATAAGGATATGTTTCTCGATTATGGACGTGACAAAAGGTTCGTCGTAAAGGGTTACGCCGATGCAAGTTTTGACACTAATCTAGATGACTCTAAGTCTCGGTCTAGATACATATTGAAAGTGGGAGCAATTAGCTAGAGTAGCTCCATGCAGAGCATTGTTGACATAGAAATTTGCAAAATACATGTGGATTTGAATGTGGCAGACCCGTTGACTAAGATTCTCTCACAAGCAAAACATGATCACACCTTAGTACTCTTTGGGTGTTAATCACATAGCGATGTGAACTAGATTACTGAATCTAGTAAACCCTTTGGGTATTGGTCACATGGCGATGTGAACTATGGGTGTTAATCACATGATGATGTGAACTATCGATGTTAATCACATGGTGATGTGATCTAGATTATTGACTCTAGTGCAAGTGGGAGACTGAAGGAAATATGCCCTAGAGGCAATAATAAAGTTATTATTTATTTCCTTATCTCATGATAAATATTTATTATTCATGCTAGAATTGTATTAACCGGAAACATAATACATGTGTGAATACATAGACAAACAGAGTGTCACTAGTATGCCTCTACTTGACTAGCTCGTTAATCAAAGATGGTTATGTTTCCTAACCATGGACAAAGAGTTGTTATTTGATTAATGGGATCACATCATTAGATGAATGATCTGATTGACATGACCCATTCCATTAGCTTAGCACCCGATTGTTTAGTATGTTGCTATTGCTTTCTTCATGACTTATACATGTTCCTATGACTATGAGATTATGCAACTCCCGTTTACCGGAGGAACACTTTGGGTACTACCAAACGTCACAACGTAACTGGGTGATTATAAAGGAGTACTACAGGTGTCTCCAAAGGTAGATGTTGGGTTGGCGTATTTCGAGATTAGGATTTGTCACTCCGATTGTCGGAGAGGTATCTCTGGGCCCTCTCGGTAATGCACATCACTTAAAGCCTTGCAAGCATTGCAACTAATGAGTTAGTTGCGGGATGTTGTATTACGGAACGAGTAAAGAGACTTGCCGGTAACGAGATTGAACTAGGTATTGGATACCGACGATCGAATCTCGGGCAAGTAACATACCGATGACAAAGGGAACAACGTATGTTGTTATGCGGTCTGACCGATAAAGATCTTTGTAGAATATTTAGGAGCCAATATGGGCATCCAGGTCCCGCTATTGGTTATTGACCGGAGACGTGTCTCGGTCATGTCTACATTGTTCTCGAACTGTAGGGTCCGCACGCTTAAGGTTTCGATGACAGTTATATTATGAGTTTATGAGTTTTGATGTACCGAAGGAGTTCGGAGTCCCGGATGAGATCGGGGACATGACGAGGAGTCTCGAAATGGTCGAGACGTAAAGATCGATATATTGGACGACTATATTCGGACATCGGAAAGGTTCCGAGTGATTCGGGTATTTTTCGGAGTACCGGGTAGTTACGGGAGAAGTAATGGGCCTTGATGGGCTTTAGTGGGAAGAGGAAAAAGGCTGCTGCGCCCCCCCTCCCCTGTAGTCCGAATTGGACTAGGGAAAAGGGGGCTGGCCACCTTTCCTACTCCTCCACTTCCTTCTCCCTTCCTCCCCTCTTGGTGGACTCCTACTAGGACTTGGAGTCCTAGTAGGACTCCACACCTGGCGCGCCTAGCCTTGGCCGGCCTCCTCCTCCTCCTCCTCCATCCTTTATATACAGGGGCAGGGGGCACCCCATAGACACACAAGTTGATCCACGTGATCGTTCCTTAGCCGTGTGCGGTGCCCCCTGCCACCATATTCCACCTCGATCATATCGTTGTAGTGCTTAGGCGAAGCCCTGCGTCGGTAGTACATCAAGATCGTCACCACGCCGTCGTGCTGACGGAACTCCTCCCCGAAGCTTTGCTGGATCGGAGCCCGGGGATCGTCATCGAGCTGTACATGTGCTAAGAACTCGGAGGTGCCGGAGTAACGGTGCTTGGATCGGTCGGATCGGGAAGACGACGTACGACTACTTCCTCTACGTTGTGTCAACGCTTCCGTTGCGATCTACAAGGGTACGTAGATCATGCTCTCACCTCGTTGCTATGCATCACCATGATCTTGCGTGTGCGTAGGAAATTTTTTGAAATTACTACGTTCCCCAACACTTACTTCATAGATGATTTGAGTAGATACTGAGTATATTTACTTGATGAAACACAAGTCTGAATTATTGAATGGTTCAAGTAATTTCAGAGTGAAGTTGAAGATCGTCGTGACAAGAGGATAAAATATCTATGATATGATCATAGAAATAAATATCTGAGTTGCGAGTTTGGTACACAATTGAGACATTGTGGAAATTGTTTCACGACTAATACCGCCTGGAACACCATAGTGTCATGGTGTGTCTGAACATCATAGCTGCACCCTATTGGATGTGGTGCATACCATGATGTCTCTTACCGAATTACCACTATCGTTTATGGGTTAGGCATTAGAGACAACCGCATTCACTTTAAATAGGGCAACACACAAATCCGTTGAGACAACACCATATGGTTTAGAGAAACCTAAGCTATCGTTTCTTAAAAAAAATTTTGGGGCTACGACGCTTATGTGAAAACGTTTCAGGCTGATAAGCTCGAACCCAAAGCGGATGAATGCATCTTCATAGAATACCTAAAACAGTTGGGTATACCTCCTGTCTCAGATCCGAAAGCAATAGGGATTGTTTCTATAATCGGGTCCTTTCTCGAGGAAAAGTTTCTCTCGAATGAATTGAGTGGGAGGCTGGTGGAGACTTGATGAGGTTGTTGAACCGTCACTTCAACTAGTGTATAGCAGGGCACAAAGAGTTGTTCCTGTGGCACCTACACCAATTGAAGTGGAAGCTTATGATAGTGATCATGAGACTTCGGATCAAGTCACTCCCAAACCTCTTAGGACGACAAGGATGTGTACTACTTCAGAGTGGTGCGTAATCCTGTCTTGGAAATCATGTTGCTAGACAACAATGAACCTACGAGCTATGGATAAGCGATGTGGGCCCAGATTCTGACGAATGGCTCGAGGCCATAAAATCCGAGAGAGGATCCATGTATGAAAACAAAGTGTAGACTTTGAAAAGAACTACTTGATGGTCGTAGGGCTGTTGGGTACAGATGGATTTTAGAAGGAAGACGGACAATGATGGTAAGTGTCACCATTAAGAAAGCTCGACTTGTCGTTAAGATGTTTTTCGACAAGTTCAAGGAGTTGACTGCGATGAGACTTTCTCACTCGCAGCGATGCTTAAGAGTCTGTTGAAATTATATTAGCAGTTACTGCATTGTTTATGAAATCTTGCAGATAGGGTGTCAAAACATTGTTTCCTTTTCTTGAGGAAAGGTTGTATGTGATACAACCAGAAAGTTTTATCAATCCTAAAAGATGCTAACAAGTATGCAAAGCTCAGGACTGGAGTATGCATCTCGGAGTTGGAATATACGCTTTGATGATGATCAAAGGTTCTAGGTTTATACAAAGTTTATGAGAAACTTGTATTTCCAAAGAAGTGAGTGGGAGCACTATAGAATTTCTGATGAGTATATGTTGTTGACATATTGTTGATCGGAAATGATGTAGAATTTCTGGAAAGCATGCAGATTTATTTGAAAAGTGTTTTTCAATGGAAAACCTAGATTAGGCTACTTGAGTATTGAGCATTAAGATCTATAGGGATAGACCAAAACGCTTAATGGTACTTTCAAATGAGCACATACCTTGACATGATCTTGAAGGTGTTCAAGATGGATTAGTCAAAGAAGGAGTTCTTGCCTGAGTTGTAAGGTATGAAGTTAAGACTTAAATCTCGACCATGGCAGAATAGAGAGAAAGGACGAAGGTCGTCCCCTATGCTTAGACATAGGCTCCGTAGTATGCTATGCTGTGTGCCGCACCTGATGTGTGCCTTGCCACATGTCTGGCAAGAGGGTACAAAGGTGATCAAGGAGTGGATCACCAGACAGCGGTCAAAATTGTCCTTGGAGAAAATAAGGACATGTTTCTCGATTATGGAGGTGATAAAGAGTTTGGCGTAAAGGGTTACGTCGATGCATGCCTTAACACCTATCCGAATGACTCTGAGTAGCAAACCGGATACGTATAGTGGAGCAACCATTTGGAATAGCTCCAAGTGGAACGTGGTAGCAGCATCTACGATATGACATAAAGTTTTGCGAAATACATAGGGATCTGAATGTTGCAGACCCGTTGACCACAACCTCTCTCACAAGCATAAACATGATCAAACCCAGAACTCATTGAGTGTTAATCACATAGTGATGTGAACTAGATTATTGACTCCAGTAAACTCTTTGGATGTTAGTCACATGGCGATGTGACCTGTGATCACATGGCGATGTGAACTAGATTATTGACTCTAGTGCAAGTGGGAGACTGTTGGAAATATGCCCTAGAGGCAATAATAATCTGGTTATTATTCCTTGTTCATGATAATCGTTTATTATCCATGCTAGAATTGTATTGATAGGAAACTCAGATACATGTGTGGATACATAGACAACACCATGTCCCTAGTAAGCCTCTAGTTGACTAGCTCGTTGATCAATAGATGGTTACGGTTTCCTGACCATGGACATTGGATGTCGTTGATAACGGGATCACATCATTAGGAGAATGATGTGATGGACAAGACCCAATACTAAGCCTAGCACAAGATCGTATAGTTCGTATGCTAAAGCTTTTCTAATGTCAAGTATCATTTCCTTAGACCATGAGATTGTGCAACTCCCGGATACCGTAGGAATGCTTTGGGTGTGCCAAACGTCACAACGTAATTGGGTGGCTATAAAGGTGCACTACGGGTATCTCCGAAAGTGTCTGTTGCGTTGGCACGAATCGAGACTGGGATTTGTCACTCCGTGTGAAGGAGAGGTATCTCTGGGCCCACTCGGTAGGACATCATCATAATGTGCACAATGTGACCAAGGAGTTGATCACGGGATGATGTGTTACGGAACGAGTAAAGAGACTTGCCGGTAACGAGATTGAACAAGGTATCGGGATACCGATGATCGAATCTCGGGCAAGTACAATACCGCTAGACAAAGGGAATTGTATACGGGATTGACTGAATCCTTGACATCGTGGTTCATCCGATGAGATCATCGTGAAACATGTGGGAGCCAACATGGGTATCCATATCCCGCTGTTGGTTATTGACTAGAGAGATGTCTCGGTCATGTCTGCATGATTCCCGAACCCGTAGGGTCTACACACTTAAGGTTCGATGACACTAGGGTTATAGAGAAAGTATGTACGCGGTTACCGAATGTTGTTCGGAGTCCCGGATGAGATCCCGGACATTACGAGGAGTTCCGGAATGGTCCGGAGGTAAACATTGATATATTGGACGAAGGGTTTTGGAGTCCGGGAGTGTTCCGGAGGTACCGGGTGATGACCAGCTTGACCGAAAGGTGTTTCGGGAGCCCCGGCAAGTGTTGGGGGGCTTCATGGGCCAAGGGAAGGGGGCAAACCAGCCCACTAAGGGGCTGTGTGCCCCCCCTCACCTATTCCCACGTGACCAGGGGGTTTGGGGCGCCCCATCTAGGGTTCCCACCTCCTGGCTTGGGGGCCAAGTCACCCAAGGGGGAGATCCCATCTGCCCTGGCCGCCGCCCCCTAGGGGAAACCCTAGGGCACCTCCCCCTTCCCCTTGCCCCTATATATAGTGGAGGTTTTGGGGCTGCCCAAGACACGAGATGAACTCTCCCAAGGCGCAGCCCTACCTCTCTCCCTCCTCGTCTCTCGTAGTGCTTGGCGAAGCCCTGCTAGAGTTCCGCGCTCCTCCTCCACCACCACACCGTCGTGCTGCTGCTGGACGGACTCTTCCCCAACCTCTCCTTCTCCCCTTGCTGGATCAAGGCGTGGGAGACATCACCGGGCTGCATGTGTGTTGAACGCGGAGGTGCCGTCCATTCGGCACTAGGATCATCGGTGATTTGGATCACGACGAGTACGACTCCATCAACCCCGTTCACTTGAACGCTTTCGCTTAGTGATCTACAAGGGTATGTAGATGCACTCTCCTCCCCTCGTTGTAGATTACTACACAGATTGATCTTGGTGTTGCATAGAAAATTTTGAATTTCTGCTACGATCCCCAATAGTGGTATCATGAGCTAGGTCTATGCGTAGTTTCTATGCATGAGTAGAACACAAAGCAGTTGTGGGCGTCGATATTCTCAATTTACTTGCCGTTACTAGTCTTATCTTGATTCGGCGGCATTGTGGGATGAAGCGGCCTGGACCAACCTTACACGTACGCTTACGTGAGACCGGTTCCACCGACTGACATGCACTAGTTGCATAAGGTGGCTGGCAGGTGTCTGTCTCTCCCACTTTAGTCGGATCGGATTCGATGAACAGGGTCCTTATGAAGGGTAAATAGAAATTGGCAATTCACGTTGTGGTTTTGGCGTAGGTAAGAAACGTTCTTGCTAGAAACCTATAGCAGCCACGTAAAAACTTGCAGCAACAATTAGAGGACGTCTAACTTGTTTTTGCAGCATATGCCATGTGATGTGATATGGCCAAAAAGGATGTGATGAATGATATATGTGATGTATGAGATTGATCATGTTCTTGTAATAGGAATCACGACTTGCATGTCGATGAGTATGACAACCGGCAGGAGCCATAGGAGTTGTCTTAATTTATTTATGACCTGCGTGTCAACATAAACGTCATGTAATTACTTTACTTTATTGCTAACCGTTAGCCATAGTAGTAGAAGTAATAGTTGTCGAGACAACTTCACGAAGACACGATGATGGAGATCATGGTGTCATGCCGGTGACGATGATGATCATGGCGTCCCGAAGATGGAGATCAAAAGGAGCAAAATGATATTGGCCATATCATGTCACTATTTGATTGCATGTGATGTTTATCATGTTTTACATCTTATTTGCTTCGAACGACGGTAGCTTAAATAAGATGATCCCTCACTAAAATTTCAAGAAAAGTGTTCTCCCTAACTGTGCACCGTTGCGAAGGTTCGTCGTTTCGAAGCACCACGTGATGATCGGGTGTGATAGATTCTTACGTTCGAATACAACGGGTGTTGACGAGCCTAGCATGTACAGACATGGCCTCGGAACACATGCGAAACACTTAGGTTGTCTTGACGAGCCTAGCATGTACAGACATGGCCTCGGAACACGGAGGACCGAAAGGTCGAACATGAGTCGTATAGAAGATGCGATCAACATGAGATGTTCACCGATGATGACTAGTCCGCCTCACGTGATGATCGGACACGACCTAGTTGATTCGGATCATGTATCACTTAGATGACTAGAGGGATGTCTATCTGAGTGGGAGTTCATGAAATAATCAGATGAACTCAATTATCATGAACATAGTCAAAAGGACTTTGCAAATTATGTCGTAGCTTACGCTTTAGTTCTACTGTTTTAGATACGTTCCTAGAGAAAATTTAGTTGAAAGTTGATAGTAGCAATTATGCGGACTGGGTCCGTAAATAGAGGATTGTCCTCATTGCTGCGCAGAAGGATTATGTCCTTAATGCACCGCTTAGTGAGCTGACCCTCGAACGTCGGTTGTGGATGTTCTGAACATCTGACATACACGTTTTGATGACTACATGATAGTTCAGTGCGTAATGCTAAATGATTTAGAATTGAGGCACCAAAGACGTTTTGAAACATCGCAGAACATATGAGATGTTCCAAGGACTAAAATTGGGATTTCAGGATAGTGCCCGCGTCAAGAGGTATGAGACCTCTGACAAGTTTCCTAAGCCTGCAAACTAAGGAGAAAAGCTCAATCGTTGAGCATGTGCTCAGATTGTATGAGTGCTACAATCGCTTGAATCGAGTGGGAGTTAATCTTCCAGATGAGATAGTGATGGTTCTCCAAAGTCACTGTCACCAAGCTACTGGAGCTTCGTGATGAACTATAACATATCAGGGATAGATATGATCCTTGAGCTATTCACGACACCGGGAAAGTAGAAATCAAATAGGAGCATCAATTGTTGATGGTTAGTAAAACCACTAGTTTCAAGAAGGGCAAGGGCAAGAAAGGGATACTTCATGGAACGACAAATCAGTTGCTGTTCTAGTGAAGAAACCCAAAGTTGAACCCAAGCCCGAGACTAAGTGCTTCTGTAATAAGGGGAACGATCACTGAAACAGAACCACCCTAGATACTTGGTAGATGAGAAGGCTGGAAAGGTTGACAGAAGTATGTATTGGACATATATTAATGTGTACTTTACTAGTACTCCAGTAGCACCAGGGTATTAAATACCGGTTCGGTTGCTAAGTGTTACTAACTCGAAATAAAAGGCTACGGAATAAACGGAGACTAGCTAAAGGTGAGATGACGATATGTGTTGGAAGTGTTTCCAAGGTTGATGTAATCAAACATCGTACGCTCCCTCTACCATCAGGATTGGTATTAAACCTAAATAATTGTTATTTGGTGTTTGCATTGAGCATAGACATGATTTGATTATGTTTATCGTAATACGGTTATTCATTCAAAAATAATAATGGTTATTCTGTTTATTTGAAAAATACCTTCAATAGTCTTACACCTAAAATGAATGGTTTATTGAATCTCGATCGTAGTGATACACATGTTCATGCCAAAAGATAGAAGATAGTAATGATAGTACCACATACTTGTGGCACTGCCATTTGAGTCATATTGGTATAAAACGCATGAAGAAGCTCCATGTTGATGGATCTTTGGACTCACTCGTTTTTGAAAAGATTGAGACATGCAAACCATGTCTATTGGTATATATGCATGAAGAAACTCCATGCGGATGGATCGTTTGGACTCATTTGTTTTTGAATCACTTGAGACATGCAAATCATACCACATGGGCAAGATGTAACACCCTTGATGCGACTATATCTCCCACGTGTCGAGGCACGACTTAGAGGCATAATCGCATTGAAGGCATATGTCGCAAGTGAGGTAATCTTCACACAACCCATGTAATATAATAAGGGAGAAGGATACATAGTTGGCTTACAATCGCCACTTCACACAATTACATGAATAAAGCATTACATCAACCAAATACACTCATGGTCCGAGTACGGAACCAAAATAAAAGAAGAACCCCAAATGCGACAAAGGTCCCCGACCGACCCCAACTGGGCTCCACTACTGATCAACTAGCACGAAACAACATAAAGGACAAGATCTTCATCGAGCTCCTCCTGAGCTTGGTTGCGTCATCTGCTCGGACTCATCGGCACCTGCAAGCTGGTTTTGGAAGTATCTGTGAGCCACGGGGACTCAGCAATCTCGCACCCTCGCGATCAAGACTATTTAAGCTTATGGGTAAGGTAAGGTAGGAGGTGGAGCTGCAGCAAGC
The DNA here is from genome assembly GCA_034509565.1 of Triticum monococcum. Taxonomy (NCBI): domain Eukaryota; kingdom Viridiplantae; phylum Streptophyta; class Magnoliopsida; order Poales; family Poaceae; genus Triticum; species Triticum monococcum. Next base: position 38,253,521 of record CM067842.1, read on the forward strand.
GACTAGCATATATGGTGGCTAACATACGCAAATGAGAGCGAGAAGAGAAGGCAAGGCACGGTCGATAAAAGTCTGATCAAGAAGTGATCCTGAACTACCTATGTCAAGCATAACTCCAACAACCGTGTTCACTTCCCGGACTCCGCTGGAAAGAGACCATCACGGTTACACACGCTGTTGATTCATTTTAATTAAGGTCAACTTTAGGTTTTCTACAACCGGACGTTAACAAATTCCCATCTGCCCATAACCGCGGGCACGGCTTTCGAAAGATCAAATCCCTGCAGGGTGTCCCAACTTAGCCCATGACAAGCTCTCACGGTCAACGAAGGAATAGACCTCCACCCGAGACATTCCGATCAGACTCGGTATCCCAGTACAACAAGACATTTCAACAGGGTAAAACTAAACCAGCAACACCGCCCGATGCGCCGACATCCTGATAGGAGCTGCACATATCTCGTTCTCAGGGCAACACCGGATGAGCTCTCCGTACAACTAAAACCAGCCCTCAAGTTTCCCTGAGGTGGCGCTGCAAAGGACTCTAGTTCGGACCAACACTTAGACAAGCACTGGCCCGGGGGGGGTTAAAATAAAGATGACCCTCGGGATGCGCGACTCCCAAGGGAAAAAGGCTAGGTGGCGAATGGTATAACCAATGTTGGGCATTGCTGGAAAAGCTTTACTTAAGGCGAACTGTCAAGGGGTTCCCATTATAGCCCAACCGCGTAAGGGACGCAAAATCCGGGAACATAACACCGATATGACGGAAACTAGGGCGGCAAGAGTGGAACAAAACACCAGGCATAAGGCCGAGCCTTCCACCCTTTACCAAGTATATAGATGGATTAATTAAATAAGATATATATAGTGATATCCCAACAAGTAAACAAACGTCCCAACAAGGAACGGCCTCCAAACTTCACCTGCAACTAGCAATGCTATAAGAAGGGCTGAGCAAAGCGGTAACATAGCCAATCAACGGTTTGCTAGGACATGGTGGGTTAGGGGCTGAACATGGCAATTGGGAGGCTGACAAGCAAGTGGTCGGCATCGTAGCAATGGCATAGCAAAAGAGCGAGCAAACTAGCATAGCAAAGATAGTAGTGATTTCGAGGGTATGATCATCTTGCCTGAAATCCCGCAAGGAAGAAGAACGAGTCCATGAAGAAGACAAACGGACGAAGTTGAACGAATCCTCACAACACGACGTTGTCGGAACCAACCCGAAGAAGCAATCACCGGAAAAGAAGCACACAACATAGTAAAAAACCAACACATCAACATGGCATGATGCACAATCGAGTATGATGCATGTACGGTTTAAAGAGGCATGGCATGGCAAAGTGCACAAGCAACCCTACAATTTAAGTGGAGCTCAATATGCAACGAGATGCATATTGACAAAACACCACATCAATTATTTAGTTCCCTCTCGTTTATGTACCCAACAATATTAAATGTTGATTAACATGGCAAGAGGTGAAGCAAATGAAAACTACCTATCTAGTCAAGTTTAAATGAGGCCGGAACAACAAAACAACAAGTCCGGAAAATCCCCATGTGCAAATATTAGGTTTGGTCCTGATCTGTCCTAAACACAATTTTAGAGTTGTTTAACATGCAAAGTGATGCCACCATGATAAACTAGGCAAAATTCTACCCCATTTACATATAAAGTTTATTTAATTCGGAGTTACGGTTATTTAGTTATGAATTAAATCATTTTAACATGGCATAGGGGCAAATTTAATCGAACAACATTTTAAATATTTTAACATGGCAAGAAAGTGGCATATTATTAATCTACACATAATTTTAAGCAAGTTTCATATATAAATTATTTACATCCGATGCACGGTTTGTGAGATATTAAATGCATGATCCCGAAGGGGTTTTCTGTAAAACTGCAATGCTCTGGAAATTAGACAAATTCACAGGGGAAAAAAACACTACATGGGCCGAAACTAAGCAGAGGTCCAACAGAATAGAAAAAAAAGGAGTCGCTGGATGCCGCCTCACCATGGGCTTTGGCCCAAGGCGGAGGAGCGGTGGGCCGGCTCGGCACTGGATGCGGCCCACGCGGCCGGCGTGAGGCTTGCCGTGGACTGGGCTAACAGAGATGGGCCGACCCACGAGGCACGATGGGTCGGGGGCGCACGGAGTCGTTGTCGTCCACCTCGCGAGCTCGTGCGCAGGGCAGGGAGCACCGGCGTCCGGGATTCTGGTGAGAGTCTGCAGGGTCGGAGAGGCGAGGAGGGGCCGGATCCAGGTCGGATCCGCATAGATCCGAGGCGGGGGATCCCATTCCCGGCGCTAGGACGGAGCACGGGGCATCGGCAGTGGCGCGGCGAGGGAGAAGGACGCGGCCATGGCCGCAGATCAACGGCGACTGGTCCCAAAGAAGCAGGGCGATGGCCATGGTGTCGGGACAGAGCTCCTGTTGCACGAACAGATAGAGAGAGAGAGATGAGACTGAGAGAGAAACGGGAGGGAAGGAAGAGAAGGGCGCGACGGGGGCCTGCCTACTGGCTTGCTCCGGCGGTGTCGGTTCCTGGACGAGGAGGAGGCTGCGGCCTCAGATGCTCGTGGCGCAGGGCGTGCGAAGCATGCGGGTGATGGCGGCCAGGGCGATTCGGGATAGAGGACGGGGCTCGGGCGCAGGAGGGGCTCGGGTTGGCCGGCTCGATCTGGTAGGAGATTGGCTCGTCACTAAAAACAAGGCAAGTGGTGGCGGGGATAGATTAGATGGATGGGACAGACTTCCTAGGAGTTAGGGTTGGTCTAGTATAAATAGCAGGTGGAAATAGTTTGGGGCTATCGGACCCCTCCGATCGTAATCGGACGGTCGCGAAATAAAAGCTTAGGGAGACCAAATGAGAAAACGGTGACATTTTGTAGACGTTTGGGGATGTTCCGGACACAGCGGTAACGACTGTTCGGGTCGGGTCCGGGACAGCTTTCGGGCGCGTGCGAGGGGGGCTGCGGGCTGACGAGAGAGGTTAGGCTGGGACTGGCGGTAGGTAGTGAGCTGTGTAGACGGTCCCGGGCTGAGAGAAGAGAAGAGAGGGAAGCCCGGCATCTGTTTCCGGAGACCGAAAACGTCCGACGTTAGACCGGCTACTATTGCTGCTATATTTATCCGTTGGGGCATCAAACGAACTCCGATTGCGATGAAACTTGACAGGCGGTCTGTCTACACTATAATAAGACCGCACACCAAATTTCAACCCAATCCGAGAACATTTTCCGGCCACTTATAAAAATAATATTTCGGACATGCCGCGGGCGCGTGCAAGTGTGTCTGGGCTCAGAATGGACAACGGAGAGAACGAGGAGGCCGGGACGGATGCAAGTTTTTGAAAACATGATGATGAGATGCACATGATGACATGATAAGATGCAACACGCAAGAAAACGACAACGCAACAACAACGAATCACTAGAGGACAGCTGGCACATCGGTCTCGGGGCGTTACAACACTCCACCACTACGAGAGGATCTCGTCCCGAGATCTAGAATGGCACCGGAGGGAAAACGGAAGAGAAAAGAGAAGAGGTAAAGACTAAGTTGCTTGTTTGACAAACAAGTGAAACCAAAGAACCTTGAAAAGGTTGAACAAATCAAGAAAAGAATACAACGAAGGTGAACAAAGTTGAAAACACTCCGTTAGAAAAGAGGGACAACGAGCATTGCGAAACCCTTGAGGTTGAAGGAAAGATATATATATATAGAAAACACTCCGGTTGAGAAAAGGATGCAAGACTTGATAAGGCGAAAAGAACTTGAACAAAGGGGCACAATACCCCGGTTAAGCAAGATAGGGAAGGAATAAGAGTGATATAATTTGGACAGCACTCCGCCTGTAAATGGAAGGAATTGAACAAGACAAGATGAGAGTATACTTGAAAAGAGGACACAACACTCCAATTAAAAGGATAGGCACGACAAGAACACGATCCTTATAAAACAAGAAGATGGGTTGAAGAGAGCAACATCACCATGCCTCCGGAACAAAAGAATAGAAGATAGATAACTGAAATAGGAGAAATGAGGAGAAAATGCCAACTTCTGCCACAAAAGAGTTTGGAAAGGCATCTTTAGGGGAAGGGTTGAACGGAGTTGTTGGAAAAAAACACCAACAAAAAGAATAGGTTGATATGGTCTTATGGAATACCTCTCAAATTAAGAGATGAAAAACCTGCCACTCACGGGAAGAAGAATTGAATTGATAAGAACAAGGAGACGAGAAACTATTTCACCAGGAGGATAAATGAAAAACTTGGATCATATATAAGCACCATAATAATAACCATCCTTGGGGAAGGCTTTAGGTGAAATATAACCCAAGACAATACCAACGAATAGGTTGATGGATTTAAAAATATCCCAATCTTGACAGCATGTGAATCATGAAAACATGAACTCAAATTATCAAGAATGACACAATACCACCTCCGGAACATGGTAGAATGAATTGCACTCCGGATTGCAATATGAAGAAAGCTTGAGCTCCTTTGAAAAGAATCTCAATGAACACTTCGAGAAGGAATTAAATCCTTGAAGAACCTCATGTAGAACATCTATGAAAAACTCCGGTAACAAAAGAATAAAAAGACAGAGAAATTGAAACCACAAGGAGAATCCTTGCAATGATTAGATGAAGCTTACCGACGAGATAGAGTGGAAACTTGGAACTCCGGAGAAGATAAGATGAACAATTGGAACCAAGAATTTGATATGATGCACCTCCGGAATAAGGAATCAATCATTTGGATGAAACAAGAATAAGAATTACATTATGCTTATCCTTCACCAATTTAAATTGATGACAATCAACGGATTTGGCACACTACTCATTCTTGTAGAAAGGATTAAGAGAGATATAGCGCAAACTTGAGAAGGTCTTCAACAAACCACCGGAAGGATTGAAAACAACAAATAAAATTGATATGATAAGAAAGGAAGAGAAATCTTGAACGAACCATCGGAAGAATTGATTATGAACAAAGTAAAGATAAGGAAACACCGGGAAGAATTAGCAAATGGACGAAGATGCTTGAGAGAATTTAGGTACAAGTGAATATAATAGATCATGGACCGATTAGAGATCACTTGAACGCTGCACCGGTAAGATCGGAGAATGATAAGTGAAAGCTGAGAATGAATAAACCTGACTTTGATGGACTCCGGATAACAAACTGAGAAGACTCTTAAATTGCTCCGGAAGGGTGAAAAGAACATCTCACAATTGCAAATAATTATGAGAGGATGGCAACAAACTAGAATCACGGATCTTGAAGAGAATGGAGCAAGATATGGGGGTAAAAATCTTCTTTGGTCTTCAAATGATGAGAAGGACAATGAGAAACACCACCTTGAATTATTGAGACACTCCGGAATAAAGAAGAATAGAAAAGTTGAACCAATGATGAAAAGAATTATAAGATCTTGGAGAAAGGCATTTGACTGATGATGATTCATTCTTACGTCAAACTTCGAAAGAAAATTTGAGGATAGCTCCGGGAAAATAAGAAGAGTCAGGTAAGATCTTGGGAAAAGACCTGTGGGTTAGGGCCCACTCAAGAGAAAACACCGTTAGAATGATTAAAAAGAGGGGTTGCACCGGTTGAATTAAATGGCTTGAATGAGATAAACAATCTCGAAATATCTTGAACGAATGCAGAGTGAAAACATGAATCTCCGAGACATCTAGAGCACTCCGGAACAATAGAATAGCGAGAAGTGAATTATTATGAGGTGCACCGGCATGAGAAGGTATTTGAAACGAGGAAAAGACATGATCAACAAAGCTTGACTTGAAACCACCGGAGAAGAAAAAAGAACGAAGACGATGAACTTGGGTTCCGTTAGAATCTTCATGAGAATCACCGGATAAGAACATTGAGGAAAAAGAATGGAGAGACTTCACAATAATAAAAGGATACTTGATTAAAACATCTGAGTACTTGGAGAAAAACAAAGGGAGGGAGGGTGGGAAAATCAAAGACAATTTGGAATGGATGGAACGAACATCGTAGCGAAGAACTGATAATTGATCTTGCAAATGTTGAAGTGAACGGATCCACTTGAGGAGAGACACACCGGTTGAGAAGAATTAACATGACAATCTCGATTATCATGAAGGATTAGTATTCGCATAGGAATATGAGAACACCACTTGAGGAAGGTATGGAATCAACACTTGACATCGAAGCAACTCGGATACCACAACTCAAAACAAAAACAAAAGATTGGCTTGCGAAATAAGCCGGAACAAACATATGATAGAGATTTCGTCCGAAGTTTTCATGGTGGGACCTACATGGGCTCGACCGTACAGCACCATCATGTACAAGGCAGTGCACATGACATACGAAGCGTCCCCGAGTCAGCATAGCCAAGGACTCTTTAAGACACAACGAGACCACTGTAAAATCGACCGTGAATAGGCGAACCACTAGACGTCGAACCCCAATTTCATATCATACATCTGTCGGAAAGAAATCCTAAGAGCTACTTGAATTCCCACCTATGAAACTCCCGAAACTTTCCGGTTATGCAATCAGGTGTTGGGGATACAGGGGAAGCATAATATCTCACCCAAGCTAGCAAATCCTACATCCAGCTGCATCCATCCTTCAACACATAACCAAGAAACCTTCGGAAACCATCTATCTCAACCTTCGAAAAGCATCCGTTATACAAGTTATGGCGATACTCCCGAACTCCCGCCCCAGTACTGGGTGGCGTCGAGGTTATCTCACCAACGAACTGCATAAAGGAGATTTTTGATGTCGCGAACATATCTCAAGTATACCAGAATTGCAACGATAAAATTATGATGACAACACCTCAGAGCTCAACTCCCCGGGGCACTTCCACTAAACCCCTGATAGGAGGCACCAAGACAATGTTCTCATCATAAGCCATCGGAACAAAACCAAGATACTCGCGTGATCCTAAATTTTTTTAGTGAAATTTGAGAAGAGAAGAGTCAAAACTCTACGTCAGGATGCCTTACCAGAGCGATGAGGAGACTGGGAAGTAAAAAGAATTCCTAAGCTCTCCGATATATAATTCCTAAGGACTCAAAACATTTTTCTAGACACAACTTGACTGCTAAAAACGATCAATCAGTGGGGGCTCCTAAGGTCGGGGAAGGCTCTGATTACCAACTTGTAACACCCTTGATGCAACTATATCTCCCACGTGTCGAGGCACGACTTAGAGGCATAATCGCATTGAAGGCATATGTCGCAAGTGAGGTAATCTTCACACAACCCATGTAATATAATAAGGGAGAAGGATACATAGTTGGCTTACAATCGCCACTTCACACAATTACATGAATAAAGCATTACACCAACCAAATACACTCATGGTCCGACTACGGAACCAAAATAAAAGAAGAACCCCAAATGCGACAAAGGTCCCCGATCGACCCCAACTGGGCTCCACTACTGATCAACTAGCACGAAACAACATAAAGGACAAGATCTTCATCGAGCTCCTCCTGAGCTTGGTTGCGTCATCTGCTCGGACTCATCGGCACCTGCAAGATGGTTTTGGAAGTATCTGTGAGCCACGAGGACTCAGCAATCTCGCACCCTCGTGATCAAGACTATTTAAGCTTATGGGTAAGGTAAGGTAGGAGGTGGAGCTGCAGCAAGCGACTAGCATATATGGTGGCTAACATACGCAAATGAGAGCGAGAAGAGAAGGCAAGGCACGGTCGATAAAAGTATGATCAAGAAGTGATCCTGAACTACCTACGTCAAGCATAACTCCAACAACCGTGTTCACTTCCCGAACTCCGCCGGAAAGAGACCATCACGGTTACACACGCTGTTGATTCATTTTAATTAAGGTCAACTTTAGGTTTTCTACAACCGGACGTTAACAAATTCCCATCTACCCATAACCGCGGGCACGGCTTTCGAAAGATCAAATCCCTGCAGGGTGTCCCAACTTAGCCCATGACAAGCTCTCACGGTCAACGAAGGAATAGACCTCCACCCGAGACATTCCGATCAGACTCGGTATCCCAGTACAACAAGACATTTCGACAGGGTAAAACTAAACCAGCAACACTGCCCGATGCGCCGACATCCTGATAGGAGCTGCACATATCTCGTTCTTAGGGCAACACCGGATGAGCTCTCCGTACAACTAAAACCAGCCCTCAAGTTTCCCCGAGGTGGCGCTGCAAAGGACTCTAGTTCGGACCAACACTTAGACAAGCACTGGCCCGGGGGGGTTAAAATAAAGATGACCCTCGGGATGTGCGACTCCCAAGGGAAAAAGGCTAGGTGGCGAATGGTAAAACCAATGTTGGGCATTGCTGGAAAAGCTTTACTTAAGGCGAACCGTCAAGGGGTTCCCATTATAGCCCAACCGCGTAAGGGACGCAAAATCCGGGAACATAACACTGATATGACGGAAACTAGGGCGGCAAGAGTGGAACAAAACACCAGGCATAAGGCCGAGCCTTCCACCCTTTACCAAGTATATAGATGCATTAATTAAATAAGATATATATAGTGATATCCCAACATGTAAACAAATGTCCCAACAAGGAACGGCCTCCAAACTTCACCTGCAACTAGCAACGCTATAAGAAGGGCTGAGCAAAGCGGTAACATAGCCAATCAACGGTTTGCTAGGACATGGTGGGTTAGGGGCTGAACATGGCAATTGGGAGGCTGACAAGCAAGTGGTAGGCATCGTAGCAACGGCATAGCAAAAGAGCGAGCAAACGAGCATAGCAAAGATAGTAGTGATTTCGAGGGTATGATCATCTTGCCTGAAATCCCGCAAGGAAGAAGAACGAGTCCATGAAGAAGACAAACGGACGAAGTTGAACGAATCCTCACAACACGACGTTATCGGAACCAACCCGAAGAAGCAATCACCGGAAAAGAAGCACACAACATAGTAAACAACCAACACATCAACATGGCATGATGCACAATCGAGTATGATGCATGTCCGGTTTAAAGAGGCATGGCATGGCAAAGTGCACAAGCAATCCTACAATTTAAGTGGAGCTCAATATGCAACGAGATGCATATTGACAAAACACCACATCAATTATTTAGTTCCCTCTCGTTTATGTACCCAACGATATTAAATGTTGATTAACATGGCAAGAGGTGAAGCAAATGAAAACTACCTATCTAGTCAAGTTTAAATGAGGCCGGAACAACAAAACAACAAGTCCGGAAAATCCCCATGTGCAAATATTAGGTTTGGTCCTGATCTGTCCTAAACATAATTTTAGAGTTGTTTAACATGCAAAGTGATGCCACCATGATAAACTAGGCAAAATTCTACCCCATTTACATATAAAGTTTATTTAATTCGGAGTTACGTTTATTTAGTTATGAATTAAATCATTTTAACATGGCATAGGGGCAAAATTAATCGAACAGCATTTTAAATATTTTAACATGGCAAGAAAGTGGCATATTATTAATCTACACATAATTTTAAGCAAGTTTCATATATAAATTATTTACATCCGATGCACGGTTTGTGAGATATTAAATGCATGATCCCGAAGGGGTTTTCTGTAAAATTGCAATGCTCTGGAAATTAGACAAATTCACAGGGGAAAAAAACACTACATGGGCCGAAACTAAGCAGAGGTCCAACAGAATAGAAAAAAAAGGAGGCGCTGGATGCCGCCTCACCATGGGCTTTGGCCCAAGGCGGAGGAGCGGTGGGCCGGCTCGGCGCTGGATGCGGCCCACGCGGACGGCGTGAGGCTTGCCGTGGACTGGGCTAATGGAGATGGGCCGACCCACGAGGCACGATGGGTCGGGGGCGCACGGAGTCGTCGTCGTCCACCTCGCGAGCTCGTGCGCAGGGCAGGGAGCGCCGGCGTCCGGGATTCTGGTGAGAGTCTGCAGGGTCGGAGAGGCGAGGAGGGGCCGGATCCAGGTCGGATCCGCATAGATCCGAGGCGGGGGATCCCATTCCCGGCGCTAGGACAGAGCACGGGGCATCGGCAGTGGCGCGGCGAGGGAGAAGGACGCGGCCATGGCCGCAGATCAACGGCGACTGGTCCCAAAGAAGCAGGGCGATGGCCATGGTGTCGGGACAGAGCTCCTGTTGCACGAACAGACAGAGAGAGAAACGGGAGGGAAGGAAGAGAAGGGCGTGACGGGGGCCTGCCTACTGGCTTGCTCCGGCGGTGCCGGTTCCTGGACAAGGAGGAGGCTGCGGCCTCAGATGCTCGTGGCGCAGGGCGCGCGAAGCATGCGGCTGATGGCGGCCAGGGCGATTCGGGATCGAGGACGGGGCTCGGGCGCAGGAGGGGCTCGGGTTGGCCGGCTCGATCTGGTAGGAGCTCGTCACTGAAAACAAGGCAAGTGGCGGCGGGGATAGATTAGATGGATGGGACAGACTGCCTAGGATTTAGGGTTGGTCTAGTATAAATAGCAGGTGGAAATAGTTTGGGGCTATCGGACCCCTCCGATCGTAATCGGACGGTCGCGAAATAAAAGCTTAGGGAGACCAAATGAGAAAACGGTGACGTTTTGTAGACGTTTGGGGATGTTCCGGACACAGCGGTAACGACTGTTCGGGTCGGGTCCGGGACAGCTTTCGGGCGCGCGCGAGGGGGGCTGTGGGCTGACGAGAGAGGTTAGGCTGGGACTGGCGGTAGGTAGTGAGCTGTGTAGACGGTCCCGGGCTGAGAGAAGAAAAGAGAGGGAAGCCCGGCATCTGTTTCCGGAGACAAAAAACGTCCGATGTTAGACCGGCTACTATTGCCGCTATATTTATCCGTTGGGGCATCAAACGAAGTCCGATTGCGATGAAACTTGACAGGCGGTCTGTCTACACTATAATAAGACCGCACACCAAATTTCAACCCAATCCGAGAACATTTTCTGGCCACTTATAAAAATAATATTTCGGACATGCCGCGGGCGCGTGCAAGTGTGTCTGGGCTCAGAACGGACAACGGAGAGAACGAGGAGGCCGGGACGGATGCAAGTTTTTGAAAACATGATGATGCGATGCACATGATGACATGATAAGATGCAACACGCAAGAAAACGACAACGCAACAACAACAAATCACTGGAGGACAGCTGGCACATCGGTCTCGGGGTGTTACAACACTCCACCACTATGAGAGGATCTCGTCCCGAGATCTAGAATGGCACCGGAGGGAAAACGGAAGAGAAAAGAGAAGAGGTAAAGACTAAGTTGCTTCTTTGACAAACGAGTGAAACCAAAGAACTTTGAAAAGGTTGAACAAATCAAGAAAAGAATACAACGAAGGTGAACAAAGTCGAAAACACTCCGTTAGAAAAGAGGGACAACGAGCATTGCGAAACCCTTGAGGTTGAAGGAAAGATATATATAGAAAACACTCCGGTTGAGAAAAGGATGCAAGACTTGATAAGGCGAAAAGAACTTGAACAAAGGGGCACAATACTCCGGTTAAGCAAGATAGGGATGGAATAAGAGTGATATAATTTGGACAGCACTCCGCCTGTAAATGGAAGGAATTGAACAAGACAAGATGAGAGGATACTTGAAAAGAGGACACAACACTCCAATTAAAAGGATAGGCACGACAAGAACACGATCCTTATAAAACAAGAAGATGGGTTGAAGAGAGCAACATCACCATGCCTCCGGAACAAAAGAATAGAAGATAGATAACTGAAATAGGAGAAATGAGGAGAAAATGCCAACTTCTGCCACAAAAGAGTTTGGAAAGGCATCTTTAGGGGAAGGGTTGAACGGAGTTGTTGGAAAAAAACACCAACGAAAAGAATAGGTTGATATGGTCTTATGGAATACCTCTCAAATTAAGAGATGAAAAACCTGCCACTCACGGGAAGAAGAATTGAATTGATAAGAACAAGGAGACGAGAAACTATTTCACCGGGAGGATAAATGAAAAACTTGGATCATATATAAGCACCATAATAATAACCATCCTTGGGGAAGGCTTTAGGTGAAATATAACCCAAGACAATACCAACGAATAGGTTGATGGATTTAAAAATATCCCAATCTTGACAGCATGTGAATCATGAAAACATGAAATCAAATTATCAAGAATGACACAATACCACCTCCGGTAACATGGTAGAAAGAATTGCACTCCGGATTGCAATATGAAGAAAGCTTGAGCTCCTTTGAAAAGAATCACAATGAACACTTCGAGAAGGAATTAAATCCTTGAAGAACCATCATGTAGAACATCTATGAAAAACTCCGGTAACAAAAGAATAAAAAGACAGAGAAATTGAAACCACAAGGAGAATCCTTGCAATGATTAGATGAAGCTTACCGACGAGATAGAGTGGAAACTTGGAACTCCGGAGAAGATAAGATGAACAATTGGAACCAAGAATTTGATATGATGCACCTCCGGAATAAGGAATCAATCATTTGGATGAAACAAGAATAAGAATTACATTATGCTTATCCTTCACCAATTTAAATTGATGACAATCAACGGATTTGGCACACTACTCATTCTTGTAGAAAGGATTAAGAGAGATATAGCGCAAACTTGAGAAGGTCTTCAACAAACCACCGGAAGGATTGAAAACAACAAATAAAATTGATATGATAAGAAAGGAAGAGAAATCTTGAACGAACCATCGGAAGAATTGATTATGAACAAAGTAAAGATAAGGAAACACCGGGAAGAATTAGCAAATGGACGAAGATGCTTGAGAGAATTTAGATACAAGTGAATATAATAGATCATGGACCGATTAGAGATCACTTGAACGCTGCACCGGTAAGATCGGAGAATGATAAGTGAAAGCTGAGAATGAATAAAGCTGACTTTGATGGACTCCGGATAACAAACTGAGAAGACTCTTAAATTGCTCCGGAAGGGTGAAAAGAACATCTCACAATCGCAAATAATTATGAGAGGATGGCAACAAACTAGAATCACGGATCTTGAAGAGAATGGAGCAAGATATGGGGGTAAAAATCTTCTTTGGTCTTCAAATGATGAGAAGGACGACGAGAAACACCACCTTGAATTATTGAGACACTCCGGAATAAAGAAGAATAGAAAAGTTGAACCAATGATGAAAAGAATTATAAGATCTTGGAGAAAGGCATTTGACTGATGATGATTCATTCTTACGTCAAACTTCGAAAGAAAATTTGAGGATAGCTCCGGGAAAATAAGAAGAGTCAGGTAAGATCTTGGGAAAAGACCTGTGGGTTAGGGCCCACTCAAGAGAAAACACCGTTAGAATGATTAAAAAGAGGGGTTGCACCGGTTGAATTAAATGGATTGAATGAGATAAACAATCTCGAAATATCTTGAACGAATGCAGAGTGAAAACATGAATCTCCGAGACATCTAGAGCACTCCGGAACAATAGAATAGCGAGAAGTGAATTATTATGAGGTGCACCGGCATGAGAAGGTATTTGAAACGAGGAAAAGACATGATCAACAAATCTTGACTTGAAACCACCGGAGAAGAAAAAAGAACGAAGACGATGAACTTGGGTTCCGTTAGAATCTTCATGAGAATCACCGGATAAGAACATTGAGGAAAAAGAATGGAGAGACTTCACAATAATAAAAGGATACTTGATTAAAACATCTGAGTACTTGGAGAAAAACAAAGGGCGGGAGGGTGGGAAAATCAAAGACAATTTGGAATGGATGGAACGAACATCGTAGCGAAGAACTGATAATTGATCTTGCAAATGTTGAAGTGAACGGATCCACTTGAGGAGAGACACACCGGTTGAGAAGAATTAACATGACAATCTCGATTATCATGAAGGATTAGTATTCGCATAGGAATATGAGAACACCACTTGAGGAAGGTATGGAATCAACACTTGACATCGAAGCAACTCGGATACCACAAGTCAAAACAAAAACAAAAGATTGGCTTGCGAAATAAGCCGGAACAAACATATGATAGAGATTTCGCCCGAAGTTTTCATGGTGGGACCAACACGGGCTCGACCGTACAGCACCATCATGTACAAGGCAGTGCAGATGACATATGAAGCGTCCCCGAGTCAGCATAGCCAAGGACTCTTTAAGACACAACGAGACCACTGTAAAATCGACCGTGAATAGGCGAACCACTAGACGTCGAACCCCAATTTCATATCATACATCTGTCGGAAAGAAATCCTAAGAGCTCCTTGAATTCCCACCTATGAAACTCCCAAAACTTTCCGGTTATGCAATCAGGTGTTGGGTTTACAGGGGAAGCATAATATCTCACCCAAGCTAGCAAATCCTACATCCAGCTGCATCCATCCTTCAACACATAACCAAGAAACCTTTGGAAACCATCTATCTCAACCTTCGAAAAGCATCCGTTATACAAGTTATGGCGATACTCCCGAACTCCCGCCCCAGTACTGGGTGGCGTCGAGGTTATCTCACCAACGAACTGCATAAAGGAGATTTTCGATGTCGCGAACATATCTCAAGTATACCAGAATTGCAACGATAAAATTATGATGACAACACCTCAGAGCTCAACTCCCCAGGACACTTCCACTAAACCCCTGACAGGAGGCACCAAGACAACACCTCAGAGCTCAGAGCTCAACTCCCCGGGATTCCGGCGAGAGTCTGCAGGGTCGGAGAGGCGAGGAGGGGCCGGATCCAGGTCGGATCCGCATAGATCCGAGGCAGGGGATCCCATTCCCGGCGCTAGGACGGAGCACGGGGCATCGGCAGCGGCGCGGCGAGGGAGAAGGACGCGGCCATGGCCGCAGATCAACGGCGACTGGTCCCAAAGAAGCAGGGCGATGGCCATGGTGTCGGGACAGAGCTCCTGTTGCACGAATAGACAGAGAGAGAGAGAGAGAGATGAGACTGAGAGAGAAACGGGAGGGAAGGAAGAGAAGGGCGCGACGGGGGCCTGCCTACTGGCTGCTCCGGCGGTGTCGGTTCCTGGACGAGGAGGAGGCTGCGGCCTCAGATGCTCGTGGCGCAGGGCGCGTGAAGCATGCGGCTGATGGCGGCCAGGGCGATTCGGGATCGAGGACGGGGCTCGAGCGCAGGAGGGGCTCGGGTTGGCCGGCTCGATCTGGTAAGAGATTGGCTCATCACTGAAAACAAGGCAGGTGGCGGTGGGGATAGATTAGATGGATGGGACAGACTGCCTAGGATTTAGGGTTGGTCTAGTATAAATAGCAGGTGGAAATAGTTTGGGGCTATCGGACCCCTCCGATCGTAATCGGACGGTCGCGAAATAAAAGCTTAGGGAGACCAAATGAGAAAACGGTGACTATTTGTAGACGTTTGGGGATGTTCCGGACACAGCGGTAACGACTGTTCGGGTCGGGTCCGGGACAGCTTTCGGGCGCGCGCGAGGGGGGCTGCGGGCTGATGAGAGAGGTTAGGCTGGGATTGGCGGTAGGTAGTGAGCTGTGTAGATGGTCCCGGGCTGAGAGAAGAGAAGAGAGGGAAGCCCGGCATCTATTTCCGGAGACCGAAAACGTCCGACGTTAGACCGGCTACTATTGCCGCTATATTTATCCGTTGGGGCATCAAACGAACTCCGATTGCGATGAAACTTGACAGGCGGTCTGTCTACACTATAATAAGACCGCACACCAAATTTCAACCCAATCCGAGAACATTTTCCGGCCACTTATAAAAATAATATTTCGAACATGCCGCGGGCGCGTGCAAGTGTGTCTGGGCTCTGAACGGACAACGGAGAGAATGAGGAGGCCGGGACGGATGCAAGTTTTTGAAAACATGATGGTGTGACGCACATGATGACATGATAAGATGCAACACGCAAGCAAACGACAACGCAACAACAACGAATCACTGGAGGACAGCTGGCACATCGGTCTCGGGGCGTTACACAAGATAACTGAAAGCTTCGGTTTCAGTAAAATGGAACAAGAAAGCAACTTGTTGGAAGTAACACATTTTGATGTGTGCAGTCCAATGAGTGCTGAGGCACGCAGTGGATATCGTTGTGCTCTTACTTCATAGATGATTTGAGTAGATATCGAGTATATTTACTTGATGAAACACAAGTCTGAATTATTGAATGGTTCAAGTAATTTCAGAGTGAAGTTGAAGATCGTCGTGACAAGAGGATAAAATATCTATGATATGATCATAGAAATAAATATCTGAGTTGCGAGTTTGGTACACAATTGAGACATTGTGGAAATTGTTTCACGACTAATACCGCCTGGAACACCATAGTGTGATGGTGTGTCCGAACATCATAGCTGCACCCTATTGGATGTGGTGCATACCATGATGTCTCTTACCGAATTACCACTATCGTTTATGGGTTAGGCATTAGAGACAACCGCATTCACTTTAAATAGGGCAACACACAAATCCGTTGAGACAGCACCATATGGTTTAGAGAAACCTAAGCTGTCGTTTCTTAAAAAAAATTGGGGCTACGACGCTTATGTGAAAAAGTTTCAGGCTGATAAGCTCGAACCCAAAGCGAATGAATGCATGTTCATAGAATACCTAAAACAGTTGGGTATACCTCGTGTCTCAGATCCGAAAGCAATAGGGATTGTTTCTATAATCGGGTCCTTTCTCGAGGAAAAGTTTCTCTCGAAAGAATTGAGTGGGAGGCTGGTGGAGACTTGATGAGGTTGTTGAACCGTCACTTCAACTAGTGTATAGCAGGGCACAAAGAGTTGTTCCCGTGGCACCTACACCAATTGAAGTGGAAGCTTATGATAGTGATCATGAGACTTCGGATCAAGTCACTCCCAAACCTCTTAGGACGACAAGGATGCGTACTACTTCAGAGTGGTGCGTACAGGGCCGGTCCGGAGATTTTGGGGGCCCGGGGCGAAACTAAAACCGAGGGCCCTTAACCTAAGCATCGAAGTAATGGATTATGAAGAAACTAGACAACGATGCGTGATGAGAAGTCATGTTTAATGTCATGCTTGAACTACAACTTTAGAAGTATATTATTACAGGTACCAAAATGACAGAAGACTCGAGGAATAGTCCTAAAAGAATGTCCATCCAAAATGCATAGTTGGGTTGACATTTTGAGTTCTTGGAATGACTAGGTAACACTACTCTACAAATTGGAGTATCTGAGAATTTAGATACATGAGCGAAATCCTTATGAGTGATGTGAAAAATATTGATTCGTATATCTTCAAAAGGTAAATATCTTCATATCTTCAAAAATTAAATCTATGGTGCCGCGATAGTGCAAAGTTACTCCCACCTAGCGAGTTGTGCAAATGAATAAATTATGAAATTAAGAGTTAACTACCGGATTGTGCCGTCACTGCTCAGCTCATATATAAACCAACCTCGTTCTTCCTTTGATATATTTGATGATATCTATACCTGTACCACAACATGAACATCAATATTGAACTGCAGAACCAGAACGATTATAGTTGTACAGACAGTGGAAGATGTCAACCAGCCAGCAATTCTCACCTCTAGACGCCACACAACAAATCCGGTCCTCCGCTGATCTCCGGCATACACGTCCCTTAAGATCCCGGGGTCCTCCTTGAGCATGCACCCTTGATTCATCTGCCATAATCTAGGCATGAGGAGGAGCAAAGGCGGCGGCTGCTGCGTACATGATGGCGATGCAGGCGTGGGTTTCGGATGGATCCCGCGAGTTGATGCGTGAGTTACGGCGATGTATCAAACCCTCCATCTACATCTATGAGCTGCTACTACTTGGGCCATGGGCCAGCCCCAGCGGCTTTTTCTTTACTACAACCATGAAATTAGAGGCCTGCTAATGCAACGAAATACATACTTGGGGGCCCCTCCACCTTGGGGGCCTGGGGCGGCCGCCCCCTGCCCCCCCTCAGGGCTGGCCCTGGGTGCGTAATCCTGTCTTGGAAATCATGTTGCTAGACAACAATGAACCTACGAGCTATGGAGAAGCGATGTGGGCCCAGATTCTGACGAATGGCTCGAGGCCATAAAATCCGAGAGAGGATCCATGTATGAAAACAAAGTGTAGACTTTGAAAAGAACTACTTGATGGTCGTAGGGCTGTTGGGTACAGATGGATTTTAGAAGGAAGACGGACAATGATGGTAAGTGTCACCATTAAGAAAGCTCGACTTGTCGTTAAGATGTTTTTCGACAAGTTCAAGGAGTTGACTGCGATGAGACTTTCTCACTCGTAGCGATGCTTAAGAGTCTGTAGCAGTTACTGCATTGTTTATGAAATCTTGCAGATAGGGTGTCAAAACATTGTTTCCTTTTCTTGAGGAAAGGTTGTATGTGATACAACCAGAAAGTTTTGTCAATCCTAAAATATGCTAACAAGTATGCAAAGCTCAGGACTGGAGTATGCATCTCGGAGTTGGAATATACGCTTTGATGATGATCAAAGGTTCTAGGTTTATACAAAGTTTATGAGAAACTTGTATTTCCAAAGAAGTGAGTGGGAGCACTATAGAATTTCTGATGAGTATATGTTGTTGACATATTGTTGATCGGAAATGATGTAGAATTTCTGGAAAGCATGCAGATTTATTTGAAAAGTGTTTTTCAATGGAAAACCTAGATTAGGCTACTTGAGTATTGAGCATTAAGATCTATAGGGATAGATCAAAACGCTTAATGGCACTTTCAAATGAGCACATACCTTGACATGATCTTGAAGGTGTTCAAGATGGATCAGTCAAAGAAGGAGTTCTTGCCTGAGTTGTAAGGTATGAAGTTAAGAGTTAAAGCTCGACCATGGCAGAATAGAGAGAAAGGACGAAGGTCGTCCCCTATGCTTAGACATAGGCTCCGTAGTATGCTATGATGTGTACCGCACCTGATGTGTGCCTTGCCACATGTCTGGCAAGAGGGTACAAAGGTGATCAAGGAGTGGATCACCAGAAAGCGGTCAAAATTGTCCTTGGAGAAAATAAGGACATGTTTCTCGATTATGGAGGTGATAAAGAGTTTGGCGTAAAGGGTTACGTCGATGCAAGCCTTAACACCTATCCGAATGACTCTGAGTAGCAAACCGGATACGTATAGTGGAGCAACCATTTGGAATAGCTCCAAGTGGAACGTGGTAGCAGCATCTACGATATGACATAAAGTTTTGCAAAATACATAGGGATCTGAATGTTGCAGACCCGTGGACTACAACCTGTCTCACAAGCATAAACATGATCAAACCCAGAACTCATTGAGTGTTAATCACATAGTGATGTGAACTACATTATTGACTCTAGTAAACTCTTTGGATGTTAGTCACATGGCGATGTGACCTGTGATCACATGGCGATGTGAACTAGATTATTGACTCTAGTGCAAGTGGGAGACTGTTGGAAATATGCCCTAGAGGCTATAATAATCTGGTTATTATTCCTTGTTCATGATAATTGTTTATTATCCATGCTAGAATTGTATTGATAGGAAACTCAGATACAAGTGTGGATACATAGACAACACCATGTCCCTAGTAAGCCTCTAGTTGACTAGCTCGTTGATCAATAGATGGTTACGGTTTCCTGACCATGGACATTGGATGTCGTTGATAACGGGATCACATCATTAGGAGAATGATGTGATGGACAAGACCCAATACTAAGCCTAGCACAAGATCGTATAGTTCGTATGCTAAAGCTTTTCTAATGTCAAGTATCATTTCCTTAGACCATGAGATTGTGCAACTCCCGGATACCGTAGGAATGCTTTGGGTGTGCCAAATGTCACAACGTAATTGGGTGGCTATAAAGGTGCACTACGGGTATCTCCGAAAGTGTCTGTTGCGTTGGCACGAATCGAGACTGGGATTTGTCACTCCGTGTGACGGAGAGGTATCTCTGGGCCCACTCGGTAGGACATCATCATAATGTGCGCAATGTGACCAAGGAGTTGATCATGGGATGATGTGTTACGGAACGAGTAAAGAGACTTGCCGGTAACGAGATTGAACAAGGTATCGGGATACCGACGATCGAATCTCGGGGAAGTACAATACCGCTAGACAAAGGGAATTGTATACGGGATTGACTGAATCCTTGACATCGTGGTTCATCCGATGAGATCATCATGAAACATGTGGCAGCCAACATGGGTATCCAGATCCCGCTGTTGGTTATTGACCAGAGAGATGTCTCGGTCATGTCTGCATGATTCCCGAACCCGTAGGGTCTACACACTTAAGGTTCGATGACACTAGGGTTATAGGGAAAGTATGTACACGGTTACCGAATGTTGTTCGGAGTCCCGGATGAGATCCCGGACATTACGAGGAGTTCCGGAATGGTCCGGAGGTAAAGATTGATATATTGGACGAAGGGTTTTGGAGTCCGGGAGTGTTCCGGAGGTACCGGGTGATGACCAGCATGACCGAAAGGTGTTTTGGGAGCCCCGACAAGTGTTGGGGGGCTTCATGGGCCAAGGGAAGGGGGCAAACCAGCCCACTAAGGGGCTGTGCGCCCCCCTCACCTATTCCCACGTGACCAGGGGGTTTGGGGTGCCCCATCTAGGGTTCCCACCTCCTGGCTTGGGGGCCAAGTCACCCAAGGGGGAGATCCCATCTGCCCTGGCCGCCACCCCCCTAGGGGAAACCCTAGGGCGCCTCCCCCTTCCCCTTGCCCCTATATATAGTGGAGGTTTTGGGGCTGCCCAAGACACGAGATGAACTCTCCCAAGGCGCAGCCCTACCTCTCTCCCTCGTCGTCTCTCGTAGTGCTTGGCGAAGCCCTGCTAGAGTTCCGCGCTCCTCCACCACCACCACGACGTCGTGCTGCTGCTGGACAAATTCTTCCCCAACCTCTCCTTCTCCCCTTGCTGGATCAAGGCGTGGGAGACGTCACTAGGCTGCATGTGTGTTGAACGCGGAGGTGCCGTCCGTTCGGCACTAGGATCATCGGTGATTTGGATCATGACGAGTACGACTCCATCAACCCCGTTCACTTGAACGCTTCCGCTTAGTGATCTACAAGGGTATGTAGATGCACTCTCCTTCCCTCGTTGCTAGATTACTCCATAGATTGATCTTGGTGTTGCGTAGAAAATTTTGAATTTCTGCTACGATCCCCAACATGCCCGTCGCTCGGAAACCGGAAGGGCCTGACACTCCAGCCACTTGTCGTATATATACTCCTGGCATAGCACTTCTTCGCCATCTATGATCTATGCACCTGCATCATCACATGAGTCGATGATATGCAACATATATAGTTGAGCAACAGAAAGAGACACACTTGGCAAAAATAAAAACAACATATCATAAGCATAAATAACAAAGTTCATCGTACCCCAAAATGCCCTAACTAGAGTGATTTTCGCTAGTCGAGGAGGAGGACGGTTTAATTACATCACAAATAAAGTTTCACTGTGCATAACTCAAAGTTTTGTCATAAAGAAAGTATGGACTAAACGGACACATTGTCATATATCGACAATCACTCCAACATGTCGTTCCATCCATCCAAGTCAGGGAGATAGTCCCCGAGCCTAGTGAAAGGCTTCAGGTCGAGACGCTGAGAGGCTATCCATGTTCGGATGTCTTCTCGCGACATTTGTCCTTCTCCGTAGAACATCCCTGTTTTTCCGACGACCTCCTTCATGATGATTTGGGCAAGTTCGCGCTGGATGTTATAGAACTCAGCTCAAAGTTGATGATCCTCGATATCTCCTATGTCCTTTGCCCATTGCAGAATATGGGCATCGCCGGATCTAGGTGGCGTGCGAAGGTTCTGGTGATCCCGTCTGTACTGCAGCATGTGGTGTAGGACATAGAATCCATCATTAAGAGAATCGTTCAGTTGCTGGATGCAGCAGAAGTCGGTCTTATGGCCGAAGGCGACCCTGCCGCCCCTTCTCTTCTTGTCCCTGACCTCTCCACCCCTTGCTTGGTAGTAAAACATAGAACTGTCGAGAACATCCTTGATGTGGGTCTAATCCTTTTTGTGAATGTTCTTCGACGAGTCCAAGTAAAGAGCGTGGGAGAATCGGGGGTAGAGGATGATGAGGACGGCGCGCCCACCGCTGCGCAAAATAAGTCCTCAAATTAATTAGCCTCCACCGTGCAAATGGATGATTGAAATCGAAGGAAGGATAGCAGCGCGGATGACTTACACGGGATGATAAGGCACGAGAATCGCCTCCTTGTCCTTATTGGCGAGCATGAAATTGACGATGTAATCCCTCGCGTATTCACGGTGATTTGCGCAGACTCCTAAGAAGCCCTCGTGCATGTAGTACGGGTCAGCGACACAGATATGAGATATCTGCTCAACCCCGATGATGTAGTTCATGTGCAAGGCATAAAGGAGGACAAACGTAAAATCCAGCTTCTTCACGTGAAACATGTCGAATATGTAATCGAATCGGAGGAAGAACTTATCTGCGGGGAAGCTGTCGACGTACGACATTTACCGCGGAACGTTAACCACGTAGAGTGGGTATCCTGGATCTTTCGAGGCGATGAGGTCTTTCTCTACCCGTAGCACACCGTCATGAAGTCTCTTTAGATCACCGAATCTGGCCCGTAGCGCTGTTGCAGGTAGGATTGGTTGACCGGGGATATACCATTTATCCGCACCGGGGATATCTATACGGTCCTGAAGCTGAGGCTGCTGAGGCGGCTGGATCATAGAAACAAGTTTTTTGCCTTTCCTTGCTCTCTTCCTAAACTTCTTTACTACCGGAAGGTCGTCCATAATATGTTGAGACGGCAATTCAGACACCGACTCATGACGCTCAAACCCTGAGGAGGCGCCATTATAGACATACTGTTCAGCAGCGCCATCGTCGTCCTCATCCTCATCCATGGCGACATCATCAGCGACTAATGGAGCCTCCTCCTTACCCCGTCCGCTATCACCCAACCCGACACCTGACGATAATTGGGTAGGTGGGGTGTTGATGTTCATACCTTGCTGAGGCTGCGTGCTCGTGGGTGTGCTCCCGGCCGCCTCCAGATGAAGCAGACTCTTTGGCCACAACAGGACCCACCCAGCATTGCAACAATCACCAAGCCGCCGCGGTGTCTCGTCGTCATCCCCCAGTAGTACTAGAGGAGGCAAATTCTCGTGGCCCGGTTTGACACTGGCCACGGAAACCTTGAAGACGTTCGGGGGGATCGGCCGGCTGTGGAACAATGGTTCCTTCGGCTCCATTATCGTCGCCTTCCCCACGTTCACCTTCTAGTCGCTGATGGTGTACAATATGGTGCACGGGGTTTCGTCGGCCTGCAAAGAAAAGTCTGCGACGTGAGACATCCGAAAGGCAACGAAAACGGGAGATTATACATTTATATTGAAGGGGGCCGGTGTGACAGATACCGTGAGGGCGTCGAGCTCAGCCAAAGACGAAGCACCGCCTAGCACGTCCGGTGCGGGAGCCGGTGCGGGAGCAGGTGCAGCTGCAGGTGCTAGTGCAATGCTAGTCGAGCTACTCCCTGCCAAGAAGTCAGCAAGGGGAAAGTCCGCTGCATCTTTTTTTGGATTTTGCCTGGTCCAATTGTAAACGGCCGGAACCAAGGTAGTAGAAATATCTAAAGCCACCTGTTTTGCAGCAGCTACCGCTGTTGCGGCTGTCTCAGTTGATTTCTTCTCAACCGCAATCTCAACCCTCTTGTCGATGTTTTCTTCATTTAACCTCCGTCTTTCCTTTCTCTCCTCCGTGGTCTCACGGTAGTACTTCTTCCACGTGGCGCCGTCTCCGACACCGTGCACACATCCATACGACGGTCGAGTATCCACCGATTGTTGTTTCAATATGTTCAATGCCCGGTTGAATGGAGTGTCCCACATGGGCCTCGCCAATGCCTCATGTCGGGGGTGCTAATCCACGAACACCTATGGGAACGGTGGACCGAGCCCCTTTTTGGTTCGGCAGGGGGGGCGGAGATCGCACGAAGAGCAGATCGAGGCGAGACACACGAGCAGTTTACCCAGGTTCGGGCCGCACGGATGCGTAAAACCCTACTCTTGCTTTGTGGTTTGTATTGAGTTCTTGCTCGGGAGCGCCGAGTACTACAGTACACACCAGCAGCTAACGAGACCCAGCGTGAGTGTCCTTCCTCTCGACCCTCCCCCCCTCTACGTTGCGCATGGGCCTCCTTTTATATGCTCAAGGGGTCACCGACAGGTGGCAACGTAGACAAGGGTAGAAATGGAAAGGCGTTGCCGTTGGTACCGCCGCCTACTACAGTGTATCATACCTAACCCTGACGGCAAGGGACAAGGGCATTAAATGCCCGTCTGCGTCGCCCAAATAGTGCAAAAGGGACCGCCAGGGACGCCACCGCTCGCCATGATGGCAATCTTGTCAGCGCCACTTGCCACCATGTACCGCTGGCTGCACAGCCTCCTGCCACGTACGCCTGGAAGGGTCCCAGAGCGACACGTTGGTGGATGTGCTGGAGCGCAGGTACAGAGTGGAGGCTTGCCGCAGCAAGCGCCTTGCCGCGGTCGTTGTCTTGTCGCGTCCGGGAGCTTGTCGATCACCAGGCCTTGCCGGGACGTGTGGCGCGTCGTGGCAAGTTCCTTGAGATGCCTTGGTCGGCCTTCCCAGCAAGATCCTCTTGCCGGGGTCTTGTCTCTTCGGCTTGGATACTTTGTTCTTGAATGGCTCCAAAGGAACCACGGAGGACCTTGGCGGTCACCCGGCAAGCCTTGCCACGGGACGGTGCGACTGCCCGTGCACAAGTTCGGGATACTAGGGTACCCCTACTCTAGTACACCGACAGGAGCCCCCGGGCCTGGGCCATACACGGTGCCGAGCGCTGTTGGGCCAGGCCCAAAACAGGGCACGGGCACGCGTGGCCTGGGTTACGCCGCATCTCTCTCCGTATCCACCGCGCCCTCCCCGAACGGCACGCGTCGAATGCGGCGTCGTGGGAGAGATCGTGGGTGGTTTCTTTATTCGGAAAGGCGGAACGTCCGCCCCCTCCCTCTTTATAAGCAGGGGAAACAGGGGTAGTGCGCCCATTCGCCCCTTTCCATTCCAATCTCGGAAACCTCCGCCGCTCCTCCGTCTTCCCAAAGCCGAAAGAGAGCAGTGCCCTGCCCCCCATCGCCACCAGCACCACCAACGCCGTCGAACTCCTCCACCACTTCCGCCATGGCTCTGAAAGCCGACAAGGGGAAGGCTGTGAAGTCGACCGAGGCACAGCGGCTTGCGGCGCTGCGAAAGGAGCGGGCAATCTTCCCCCCCAAGCTCGCCGCGAAGGAGCTGAGGGAGTACTACTACCTCTTCTGGTCGACGGAGATGCGAGCGCATCCGAGCACGAAGGTACTTCCAGCCTCCGCTTGGAAAATGGCTCCAAATGGATATCCCTTCTTCGCCGTGTTCTTCTACTGCGGGCTCTGCCCGCCTTTCTCGGAGTTTTTCTGCGATATCATGAACACCTACGGGTTCTGCCTCCTTGATTTCACCCCCAATGCCGTTCTGACCATGGCAGTTTTCGCACATCTCTACGAAAACTTTGTCGGAGTCCATCCCAATGTAGCCCTTTTCCGCCACTTCTTTATGCCAGGAGTAGAGAGAGGAGAGCCTTTATTCGGCGGAATCGCCTGGATCTCGAGGGCCGGCAAGAAGGACGCTTATCTGGAGGGAGAGTACCGCGGCAAGTGGAGGAATGGAGAGCAAACTGGTGCTGGATTGTCGAGGAGAACCCGCAGCCGTTTACCGCCCAGCACCAAGCCCCAGCAGCACGCGGCAGCGATTGGAGCGACGTGGCCCCGAAAGACGATAGGCTGAAAATTGCCATCACTCGGATCCAACGCCTCAGGCTTGCCGGGCTTACTGTAGGCGCTGTTGACGCAGCTTTTCTTCGCTGCCGCATCGCCCCCCTGCAGGAACGGAGGAGGCCTACCTGGGAGTTCAAGAATGCGGCGGATATCATGAGGCTGCGTCCGGGCCTCAACTACAACTTCACTATTCTGGAGCTCAACGCGATGCTCCAGGAGCTGTTCAAGTATGACCCTGAGCATCCCGAAGTGTTCTGGTTGCCGCAGGGTGTCGTTTCGCTGTGCAACAACTCCGCGCTCGACCGCATCCGGGCAATGATGCCGCTGTGCGACTCGCATGGAATTGTCCCAACTTGGCAAGAGCCTGCAGAGGACGTCGTGCAGGAGTTCTTTGACGGCCTGGTAGAAGTGCCGGTCCGCCCCGACGAGAAGAATGGCCTCACTCGCGACATCACCGATGCGGAGTTGAAACGCATCGCCACCAGGCTGGAAGAGGCAGCGGCAGCCGCAGCTGCGGGCGAGTTTGGATTCACCATGGAGGAGGCAGAGGCAGCAGAGGCGGCAAGCCGTGCCGAGCGAGAGGAGCTTGCCGGCAAGTAGGAGTTTGCCGGGCGTGACGTTGAGTCGAGCGAGCCCGCCGAGGATATGAGCGGCTCGTTGGAGATCAACTCCTCTTCTTCTTCATCATCAGACAGCTCGCCGCAAGCAGAGCCCCCGACTCCACCAAGAAGGCGTCTCCGCAAGGCCCGGGACGTAGCGGGGCGGCGGGCGAGTCGACAGTCGCCGCGCCACGCGACACGCTCTACCACGGCAAGCACTGTTGCCGCGGGAGCGCCTCACACTGCTGCGGTAACTGGAGCAGGGTCCACCCGGACCACCACTTCTGCTCCTGCCGCTTCTCACGCCGTGGCGGCAGCCGGAGCGGGGTCGTCTCAGACCACCGCCACTGTTCCCGCCAAGCGGCCAAGGGAACTTACTCCTCCACCTTCTCGCGCCGGACGTAAGCCGGACTTCGACTTCTCTGCGTTCAGCTCCGACGAGGAAGAAGAAGAAGAGTAAGATTCCCTCGTTGTACTTGTAGTTCTTCAATTCTTGCTGTTCTGTCTTGTATCTCATTTGCTTTACTCTGAACTTATTCCTTTTTAGGACTCTGGCCCAAAGAGCAGCGAAGAGAGCCAAGGCCCCGGTGATTATCATCGAGGACGAACCCACCGCGATAGCAGGGGATGCATCCGAGACGACCTTGCCGGACCCGGCCACTGTTCTCCAGAGCAGCCCCCAGCGTAAGTATATGGTTCGCTCTCCGCTGTTGGGTGCGCATGGAGATTCTTGCTTTGCTGATATCTGACTGTTGGTTTGTGTAGGAGCAGAGCAGCCCCACCAGGAGCGCCCGGAGGCCGCCCCCGAAACGCCAAGGGAGAGTCCTCCGGCAAGGGAGAGGTCACCGGCAAGGGAGAGCTCTCCGGCAAGGGAGAAGTCTCCGGAAAGGGAGGGTTCTCCGGCAAGGGACAGCACCAGCGGCCCCCCGGCGGCGGAGACCACGACTACAGAACCTGGCACAGGTAATCTTCTTGCTTCAAAACTTCCCTTGGGTTCTTCTTCTTTTGATCTTCCTTTTTGGGATATTTGCTTGACTCTTCTCCCTTTTCCGGCTGTCAGATCCATCTGCTGCGGAGCCGATGGAGACCGAGGTTGCCGCCGACGCCGCCGCTGCCGCCGAGGAAGCAGCCGGTGCTGACGATCCCACCGGCGTGGAGGCCGCCGAAGCTGCCACCGCAGAAGCAGGCGAGGGGTCTGGCGGTCGCACTGACGGCCCTGAGGCCGCAGGAGCGCCAGGCGCTACGCCGACCGCCGATCCCTCCGCCGCTGCCGTAGCATCAAGCTCCGAAGAGCCCCAGCCAGGCGTCTACTTGAAGGCCGGCGATGGCGTCTTCATCAACCTCCCCTGGGCGTCACGCTCCAGGGCGCGGTCGAAGGAGAGAGCTTTGACGGAGAGGTGCTAGCCTCCGCTGGGCTGGCGCTGGTTGACGCGCCGAGCAGCAGCGACAGCGAGCCTGAGGAGGGCGGCTACTGCGGAAGCTGGTGTCGCTCTACCGTGCCCGGCAAGCCAAGCTGGAATCCCGCGAGGCGCTTGTCGCGAAGGCGGGAGTGTACATCGAGAAGCGCGCGGAGGAGCTCCGGGGTCACAACCAGGAAGCTCTTCGGTTCCTGGCAGCGGAGCGGGCTCAACTTGCCGAGGAGCAGAAGGCCTTCCTCCTCGAGAAGGCTGAAGCCGAAGAGCAACAGCGGCTTGCCGCTGAAAAGCTGTCTGCGCAGGAGGGCGAGCTGGTGCAGCGGAAGGTCAACCTTGACAGCCACGAGGAGGAGCTTGCCGCATGCGAGCGAACATTTGGCGGAGCCCTCAAGCAAGCAGAGGACGCTGCCACAGCTGCCGAGGCCGCCAATAAGGAGCTAGAGACGAAGGTGGCGCAGTTGGAGGCCGATCTCAAGGCGAGCGGTGAAGAGCTTGCCACGCTCAAGCTTGAGCGAGAGAAGGACGCCCACAACTACTCGGAGCTGCAGGCCCGTCTCGCCGAGAAGGGCCAGGAGCTTAGCGCCGCCAAGGACTCCAACGCAGATCTTGAGTTGAAGCTGACCACTTTGACCAAGACGGTGGACGGCGCCAAGGAGCAGGAGACGGCCCTGAAGGAGGAGGTCAAGGCCGGCAAGGCGCTGCTGGCGAGTGCTGCTGCCGCCCAGAGCACTTTCCGGGAGAATGTGGAGCACTGGACGGAGGGTCTCGTGGACGTTGCCATAGACATTGATAGGGAGCTGGCGCAGCTGGGGATGGAGGATCTCGGGTATCCCTCCGACGAGAACCTCCAACCCAGCGCCAAGCTCACCTCGTTTTTCAAAGGCGTGGCGACGGCCCTCCAGCGACTCCGGGAGAGGATCCCAAAGCAGCTGGCCG
Organism: Triticum monococcum; assembly: GCA_034509565.1. Lineage (NCBI taxonomy): Eukaryota > Viridiplantae > Streptophyta > Magnoliopsida > Poales > Poaceae > Triticum > Triticum monococcum. The sequence continues at coordinate 38,282,154 of CM067842.1, forward strand.
ATGAGTCACGCAAGATCTGCGCGGGAGTTCTTCAAAAGGTGTTGGTGAAGGTGGCCTTCCGCAACTCGGGCCTCAACCTCACCAACGTCCTCAGGACCTTGCCGCCGGATGCCGATCTGGAGGCGCTCAAGACCCTTGTCGCACCCATTGTGGACAAGGTGAGCGGGATCAAGAGGGTTGAGGGCGACCGCGTAGACTAGGCCGCCCGTTTTCTTCTTTTCTTGTCGCTGCTGGTCATGTCATGAGAACAATCTGTTAGAGCCGCGACAAGCTACCTTGTAATATAACTCTATTTCGGGTACTGATTGCAATGTTATTTCCTTTACTTGATTCCTTCCTTTGTATGTTTTTGCCCTACGCTTTTAGGGAACTTGCCGGCGCAGGCACCTTAGCCGCGAGCGCTGAGTGCGGGACGTCAGCAGCCTGCTGGCGGTGCCGCTACCGACAAGAAACCTTGTCGCAACTAGTCGCAGCTCACTTAAGTTGTTGAGCGGACTCGAAACAAAGTAAGGGCGCAACTAGCTACGAGTTGGTTCCTCCGCGCACAGGTTTTCCATACAAAGCAAGGTCGTTCAAGGAATATAACATAAAAATTTAAAAAATCTGATTGCTCAAACTTTGGCAACTTATCTTTTCCGTTGTTTGCTTCCCGGTAAGGCGAAACTTTCTTGAACGACGCCTGGTTCACACCATTATCTTCTCCTTTCCCCCCGGCAAACTTGTGGGCGAGGGACCCTTCCTTTCCTTGAGAAAAAAGAAAGAGGAGAAAATAAAGATATGGAGCCTTATGGCTCGTTGTTGCTTACCGGGGGTAAGTGCTGCACAAAGTGTCAGATAACACATGCGAAAAATAGAAAGCATGAAATTGACAAAATGCGCGGAGCACATAAGCTTTATGCACGGGGTCTGCGCCCGGCTTTGTACAAAGGATTACATGCAACGGCAACAAGACATGTACAAAAGGTGGTTGCCGGAACGGGTTCCGGCAACCGCGCCTTACGGGTAAAACTTACGAAGATGCTCAATGTTCCAGGAGTTGCTCACTGGAATGCCATCTTCGGTCTCAAGGCGGACAGCGCCAGGCCTAGTGACTCATTTCACCCGATGAGGGCCTTCCCACTTCGGCATCAACTTGTTGGAATTCTTGGCGGACTGAACACGCCGAAGAACAAGGTCGCCTTCCTCGAGACTTCTGGCGTTAACTTTGCGGCTATGGTAGCGGCGCAAAGCTTGCTAGTAGCGAGCAGCTCGTACAGCAGCCTGAAGACGGTCTTCCTCAAGGAGCAGCGCGTCATCTTGTCGCAGCTGCTCTTGCTCAAGCTCGTCATAAGCGAGCACTCGAGGTGACCCGTATACGAGTTCCGTGGGGAGAACTGCCTCTGCTCCATAGACTAGAGCGAAAGGTGTCTGGCCAGTGGCTCGATTTGGCGTCGTTCTGATCGACCAAAGAACCACCGGCAGCTCCTCGATCTAGTTTCTTCCGCACTTGTGCAGCCTGTCGAAAGTCCTGGTCTTGAGCCCACGCAGCACTTCAGCATTTGCCCCCTCCGCTTGACCGTTGCTTCTCGGGTGAGCAACAGAAGCGAAGCAGACCTTGGCGCCAAGATCTTGGACGTACTGCATGAAGGTGCGGCTCGTGAATTGCGCACCATTGTCGGTGATTACCCTGTTAGGAATCCCGAAGCGGCAAACAATCGACCTGAAGAACTTGACTGCTGACTGTGCTGTCACCTTCCTCACTGCTTCCACTTCCGGCCACTTTGTGAACTTGTCGATTGCGACGTATAAGTACTCAAAGCCCCCGACTGCTCAGGGAAAGGGGCCGAGGATGTCGAGCCCCCAGACCGAAAATGGCCAGGATAAAGGGATCGTCTGGAGAGCTTGAGCTGGCTGGTGTATCTGCTTGGAATGGAACTGGCACGCTTCACACTTGGTTACTTGTGCAGTTGCATCCTGGAGGGCTGTTGGCCAAAAGAAACCTCGCCGGAATGATTTGCCGGCAAGTGCTCTTGCGCCAATGTGGTGACCACATATGCCTCCATGTATCTCTGCCAACAGCTTTTGTCCATCTTCCCGGTGAATACACTTCAATTTCACACTGTTGAGTCTTCTTCTGTACAGTGTGCTGTCGACAAACTAGTACATACTTGACTGCCGGGCTACTCTTTTCGCTTCTTCTTGCTCTTCGGGAAGTTCTCCTGTCTGAAGGAAACGGACGATCTGCTGTGCCCATGCTGGAGCTTGTGGCTCGACAACAAGGACTAAAGGCACATCTGCTGCTGCAGGAACGTCCGCTTCTACGGCGAGAGCCTGCGGCTCAGCCGGAGCTTGACGTTCCCTGGCAAGCTTGCCGGAGCAAAACTTGTCGGGAGCGTCTGCTTCAACGGAGCAGACCCTAGGGCTTGCCGGAGCAGACTGCTCCTCAACATTCTTGGTGTTGATCTTGGGGACCTTCTTGGCAGCGGCTTCGGGAAGCTCTGCCGGAAAATAGTCACCAGAAATCAACTTCCTCTTCTTGCTCTGTCCAGTTGATGGTGTTACGGACGGTCGAGTCAGCTTGAGCACAAAGATCCCTGGTTCCATAGGTAACTTAAGTGCGGCGCACTTTGACAGGCCATCGGCAATGTCGTTCTGAGCTCTTGGAACATGCTCCATCTGTAGGTCGTCAAAGTGCTCTTCTAGCTTTCTCACTTCGTCAACGTAGGCTTCCATCAACGGACTCTGATAACTCTTGTTCACTTGGCGGACGACAAGCTGCGAGTCACCCCTGACAATGAGCTTCTTGATCCCAAGGTCTGCCACAATCCTGAGACCGGCAAGCAAGCCTTCATACTCTGCAGTATTGTTTGTTGCTTGCTCCTTGGGGAAGTACATCTGGACTACGTACTTAAGGTGCTCTCCGGTGGGTGCGACAAGCAGCATGCCAGCGCCGGCGCCTTGTAGCGAGAAGGCACCGTCAAAGTATATGAGCCACTCTTTGCTTGCTTCCTTGACGGGGATGCTCGTTTCTAGAATTTCTTCATCTGGTGTTGGCGTCCACTCTGCTATGAATTCTGCCAATGCTCTGCTTTGGATAGTTGAAGTACTCTCGAACTTGAGGCCAAAGCTTGACAGTTCCAGTGCCCACTCAACAATCCTGCCTCTTGCTTCTAGATTCTGTAGAATCCTCTTCAGCGGAAAGCGACTGACAACTCTGATCTCATGTGCTTGGAAGTAATGGCGCAGCTTTCTCGAGGCCATGAGAAGGCCGAAAAGCAATTTCTGCACACCAGAGTACCTTGACCTAGCCCCCTGCAGAAGGGAACTGACAAAGTAAACTGGGCGCTGCACCATTCTCTTCTGTATCTCTTCGCGCACCTGCGTAGATCCATCTTTGCCAGGACCAGAGCTTGTCGGGGAAGCCCCCTGCTTGTCGCTGGATGCGCTTGCCGTGATTGCTAGCTCGTCGTCTGCCTCCCTCTCTGCCACTAATGCAGCACTAACCACTTGATTGGTTGCCGCTATATACAGCAGCAACTTCTCTTGTGGCTTAGGTGTGACAAGTGTTGGAGTGGAGGACAGGTATCTCTTCAAGTCCTGCAGCGCAGCCTCTGCTTCCGGAGTCCATTTCATTGGACCTGCCTTTTTCAATATTTTGAAAAACGGCAGGGCGCGCTCAGCAGACCTAGAGATAAACCTGCTGAGAGCAGCCACGCAACCGGCAAGTTTTCGTACATCCTTGACGCGCTTTGGTGCTTCAATCTGCTCAATGGCCTTGATCTTGTCGGGATTGGCATCAATTCCCCGCTGAGACACGAAGAACCCGAGAAGCTTGCCGGAGGGGACTCCGAACACACACTTCTCGGGCTTGAGCTTGAGGTTGATCTTGCGCAGATTTGCAAAGGTCTCGTCTAAATCTTGAATCAGGGTTGCCCTGTCCTTGCTCTTGACCACTATGTCATCCATGTAGGCTTCCAAATTTCTATGCATTTGTGGCTCAAGAGTGACATGAACTACCCTTGCAAATGTTGAACCAGCATTCTTTAAACCGAAAGGCATCCGTATGAAATAGTACGTGCCACATGGAGTGATGAATGCGGTCTTCTCCTCATCCTCTTCTGCCATGAAGATTTGATGGTTTCCTGAGTATGCGTCAAGAAATGAAAGCAAGTCACATCCGGCTGTGGAGTCAACAATCTGGTCAATGCGCGGCAAGGGAAATGGGTCTTTGGGACAAGCTTTATTAACATCGGTAAAGTCGATACAAAGCCTCCATTTCCCGTTTGCCTTGCGCACGACTACAGGATTGGCCAACCACGTAGGATGGAGCACTCCTCTGACAAGGCCTGCTGCTTCCAATTTCTTGATCTCTTCTGTGATCAATTCTTGGCGCTCCACTGCTTGCTTCCTGACCTTCTGCTTGACGGGCCGCGCATGAGGACAAACGGCAAGATGGTTCTCAATTACTTTCCTGGGAACACCGGGGATGTCAGACGGTTGCCACGCAAACACGTCGACGTTCGCCCGCAGGAAAGCAATGAGCGAGCTTTCCTATTTAGGGTCAAGAGTGGCACTGATGGTGAAGGTACCACCAGTGCCGTCCTCCTTGGCGGACACCTTCTTGGTCTCAGGCGGAGCTGCCATTGTCTTCTTACACTTGCCGGTGGAGCTCGATGGTGCATCCTCGACGGTAGCGCAGCACTCCGAAGAGGTGCGCTTGCCGGAGTGGGCATCAGAACTCTTGCCGGACATGGTCTTCTTCTTCCTCCCGGGAGCTTCAACGGCAAGTGACTTGCGATCTGCCGCGGCTGCTGCTTCCTGGTTGATCTTGTCGGTGCAGATAAGAGCATCCTTCTTGTCGCCAGGGACAGAGATGACGCTTATTGGGCCTGGCATCTTGAGCATGTTGTATGCGTAGTGAGAGGCTGCCATGAACTTGGCGAGTGCTGGACGGCCGAGTATCCCATTGTAAGGCAATGGAAAATCGGCAACGTCAAAAGTGACCCTCTCAGTCCTGAAGTTCAACTCGCTGCCAAATGTTACCGGCAACGTGACCTTCCCCTTAGGCTTGCTCCTTCCCGGGTTGATTCCTTGGAATGTGCCGGTCTCTTCAAGCTCGCTGTCAGGGATCTGGAGTTTCTGGAGTACAGCGGAGGAGATCAGGTTCAAGCCGGCCCCGCCGTCAACTAGCATCTTAGTGACCTTGATGTTGCGGATAGTTGGTGAAACCAACATCGGCAAGCACCCGACCGCAGTTGTGTGATCAGGGTGATCCTCAATATCAAAGATGATAGGCGTGCTGGACCATTTCAGAAGTTTGCGTGACTCGATAGGTGGTTCCGCCGCATTGACTTCCCGCACCCACTGCTTGAGTTGGCGGTGCGAATTATGCAGAGAAGCACCGCCGTCAACGCACAAGACCTCTGTGGCTTTCTGGAACTCCTGCTCACTGGTCTCGACATCTTCCATGTCTTCGTCGTCGTCGTCATCTTCATCCTTGTCGCGGCCGCGGGGAGGTCTGTCTCCTTGCCGCTGCTTGGCCTTGCCGTGGCGTCCTCCCCAGCCGGCGCGCTTCTTGCCGGATTCTCCAGCGCCCCCTTGGGCCCTCTCCTTGTCGCGTCGTTCGTATTCAGCCTTTTGCTGCTGGACAAGCTGCTCGACCTTCTTGCAGCTTTGGAGGTCATGACCCTTGGTGCGGTGGATCTTGCAGTAATGCTTGTCGGTGCCGTCCTGCTTGTCGGCGACCGCCACAGCCTGGCAGTTGGTGCATGCGGCAATCTCCTTGCCGGAGCTACCAACTTTGGCTTTCTTGGCGCCACCTTCGTTGCCGGACTGCGCAACGACTAGCACATCTTTGCCTTTCTTCTTCCTGTTGTTCCGCCGCCGGTTTTTCTTTGCCGGGGCAGCATCTTTGCTGTCAGATCCTCCTGCTCCTGTATTCTCTCCGGGGAGTTTCCTCCCTTCCTCAGCACGTGCATACTTGTCGGCCAGGGCATACAGCTCGCTGACGTCTCTGATCTTGCACATCGCCATCTCCTCCCGCATCCTGCGGTTACGCACGTTCTGATGGAACGCGCTAATGACCGCGGCAGGGTGGACATCTGGGATGTTGTGCTATACATGGCTGAATCTCTGAATGTACTTGCGTAGGGGCTCTCCTTCCTTCTGGGCGAGTAGGTGAAGGTCACTCTCTTGGCCATGAGGTTTGTGGCCGCCTGTAAAGGCGCCAACAAACTGATGGCACAGGTCTGCCCAGGAGGATATGGAGTTGTCCGGCAAATGCATGAGCCAGGACCTGACGTTGGGCTTGAGCACCAGCGGGAAGTAGTTGGCAAGGATCTTGTCGTCTCACCCCCCGGCAGCTTGCACCGCGATGGTGTAGATGCTGAGGAACTTCGACGGATGCGACTTGCCATCGTACTTCTCTGGTACATCTGGCTTGAAATTCTTCTTGCTGGGCCACTGGACTTGCCGCAGCTCACGAGTAAACACAGGGCAACCTACCGCGTACGGCAAGTCGCCTGGTTCCCCTGGGCATGCATGTCGACAGAGGGCCCATCGCGCTGGTCTGATTGACGCCGCGCTTCTCTTCGGCTCTCGATGCGAGTACGAGCGTCTTCTTGCTGTCGTTCATGAAGAACTTGGCGCTAATCGCGACGAGCTCGTGGATCCGATGACGCGGTGGAGTCGCTGTCGGGGTGGATCCGGCGAGTCGGCGATCTTGGCCTTCGGGGCGGAGAGTGCACGGTGGTTGCACCCTCACCGGTCTTGTCGCCACCGGTTCGTGCCTGGCTGACTTGCCGCGGCTGCGAAGTACTCGGCTGCCGTGGATTGTCGCCGTTGGCGAAGCCGATGAGACTCTGAATGGTGGCCCTCCAGTCGTCGATCTTGTCTGCCGCTGGAGGGTAGTCTAGGAGCAGTTGAGCTCGCGCCAAAGCTTCTGCTGAAGTGGCGGGTGGCGGTGGCGAACGGTGCGAGGAGCGGGATATCCTCGGACTTCTAACCATGTTAGAAGGAGCAGTATATCGTCCAGGCGACCGTGCCCCGCTCGCGCCAGCATGTTGGCGTGCATGCTGGTCTTGAGCACTCCGAGATCCACCAGCTCGATCTTGGTCTAGCAAACGTATGGTACCGTGAGTATCATGACGCTGCCGGTCCCGCGCCTCCTGGGATGGGCGCGGTGCATGTACGGACGCCGAGGTCTTGGAGTGCGCCCGGTCGTTGTGGGAGCCGACTGCGCTGCCGATGGGTAGCGCAGCCTTGTCCTTGGACCTGGCAGCACCATGAGCTCCCTCGTCGACGCCCGTTCTTCCGCCAGCGTCTACCCCACCAGCCGTTTGCTCCGGCGATGGTGGGTTCGGCGCGGACGGAGCAGCCGCCTCCGAAGCCTTCTTCTTCGGCGGCATGTCGATGAAGACGATGAAGATTTAGCTCGTGCGAACGCCGGATCAGGTTTACACAACCTCGACGCTCCCCTACCTGGCGCGCCAAAGATGTCGGGGGTGCTAATCCACGAACACCCATGGGACCGGCGGAACGAGCCCCTTTTTGGTTCGGCAGGGGGACGGAGATCGCACGAAGAGCAGATCGAGGCGAGACACACGAGCAGTTTACCCAGGTTCGGGCCGCACGGATGCGTAAAACCCTACTCCTGCTTTGTGGTTGATATTGAGTTCTTGCTCGGGAGCGCCGAGTGCTACAGTACACACCAGCAGCTAACGAGACCTAGCGTGAGTGTCCTTCCTCTCGACCCTCCCCCCTCTACGTTGCGCATGGGCCTCCTTTTATATGCTCAAGGGGTCACCGACAGGTGGCAACGTAGACAAGGGTAGAAATGGAAAGGCGTTGCGGTTGGTACCGCCGCCTACTACAGTGTATCATACCTAACCCTGACGGCAGGGGACAAGGGCATTAAATGCCCGTTTGCGTCGCCCAAATAGTGCAAAAGGGACCGCCAGGGACGCCACCGCTCGCCACGATGGCAATCTTGTCAGCGCCGCTTGCCACCATGTACCGCTGGCTACACAGCCTCCTGCCACGTACGCCTGGAAGGGTCCCAGAGCGACATGTTGGTGGATGTGCTGGAGCGCAGGTACAGAGTGGAGGCTTGCCGCGGCAAGCGCCTTGTCGCGGTCGTTGTCTTGTCGCGTCCGGGAGCTTGTCGCTCATCAGGCCTTGCCGGGACGTGTGGCGCGTCGCGGCAAGTTCCTTGAGATGCCTTGGTCGGCCTTCCCGGCAAGCTCCTCTTCCCGGGGTCTTGTCTCTTCGGCTTGGATACTTTGTTCTTGAATGGCTCCAAAGGAACCACGGAGGACCTTGGCGGTCACCCGGCAAGCCTTGCCGCGGGACGCTGCGACTGCCCGTGCACAAGTTCGGGATACTAGGGTACCCCTACTCTAGTACACCGACACCTCAGACGGCGAGTCGCTTTCGGCCGCAATCCTGTGCTGCTTTCTTTGCAAAAGGCACAACGATCGTTTACAAATATGACTAACGTGTGCAGTCGAATTGATCAGAAACTAAAATTACCAGCAGTCTCATGAACTCCGTAATGACCGGTGTTGTCTCGTAGACCTTTTTCACTGGGTCCCAACGGTGCCGGGCCCTGAGGACGTCACGCTCATGCGGGACGGTGAACTCCGCCAAGGGGTCTGGGATGCCCAGACTCGCGGCTTCCGCGTCCTACTTGGCCCATTTGGACCTCTTTCCGCCGTAACCACGGCTTCCGAGGTGGTGGTCCCAATGTTCCTCTCTTGAAGCCCCTTCATGTACTTAGACTTTTTTTTGGCATCTTCGGCCTCGCAAGCCTCCTTGAATATTTGAAACTTCTCTTCCGTGATTGTCGGATTATCCTTTACAATCTCGGAGTAGGGTTCCTGCTTGTCGATGATCCTTGCTTTCACTCGATTTTTCCAGGCGGCCAACGCGTCGCTAAACTTGGTCATGGCGTGTTTGTTTACCTTCTTCATTGCCGGGTCCTCATCTGGATCTTTATAATCCTTCTTATTCCGACCCGGGAACAAGAATATCTGGTGAAACTTCTTTAGGAGGGAGCTCCTCATATTTTCTATCTTTTGTAGTTTCTCATCGTTGATGGTGGCGGTTGTCCGTACGATGTAGCCTATTTGATTGCCGTAGCATCGACGCGCTTCCTCAGGCGCCATTGGCTCAAAATTGCCGTCGTCCACCTCCATGACCACCACTCTAGTAGTCCTGAGTTTGTTAGGAACCCGTTGCCTCTTTGCTTTCGGTTCTACACCGGCTCCGCTCCCCGAGGCAGCGCCGGTCTCAGTCTCAGCGCCGGTCTCGATGCCTGTCTGAGTCTGAGCGCCGGTCTCGGTCTCAGCACCGGTCTGCGTGTCGGTCTCAGTCCCCGATGCCACCGGTGGGCCCAGCAATAACATCGGTTGATCATCGGTAAGGCTAAAAAATTCGTCTGCCGCCCGGTAGGCGTTGTCGCAATCACCAGAACCCTGTCCTTCAACGTTGCTAGCCATGTTTCCTATGATTAAATCTAGTCAATTAATTCTAGACCTAATAAAATGAATAATGACATAAAAAGGCCTATTGTTTTGCAGGAATGTTGACTCCTTCCTGGTGCGGCAAATCACATGGGCACTCGATATGTCCTAGTTTGTAGCACAAGTCATGCGGAAATTCACGGAAAATTTCGGCATGACCTTTGCTAAAAAGTGGACAAATCGAGAACCTGAAATTTGCCGGAACGGAAATGAATCAACATTCCCGCAAAATATATATAGGCCACTCAGCTTCATTGAAACAACAAAGCCACTTGGGCACAAACAACATGACCACTTCAATGAAAAGATATAACCAACAATAAAAGTCTAGGAAGGGATCATCTTTAAAATAAAACTTGCCTAAATAACCTAGATAATTAACCTAATCAAACTAGTTAACCTGACTAGTTCTTTGTCAAAGCCCTAACTAAATTTTTGCACTAACCTAGGTAATTAACCTAATTAAACTAGTTAACCTAACTACTTCTCTATCAAAGCCCTAACTAAATTTTTGCCCTAACCTAGATAATTAACATAATTAAACTAGCTAACCTATGCATGACTGAGAGAGAGGAGGGGTGGGGGCTTACAGAGGATGGCTCCGGTGGTGGCGAGGGAGGCAGGGGCGTCTCCGGTGACGGCGAGGGAGGCAGTTCTGGCGAGGGAGGATCCGGTGGCATCGACGGCGGCTCCGGTGGCGTTGATGAGGCCGCGCGGCTCCGTGGCGTTGGGGGCGGCTCCGATGGCGTCGACGGCGCACGGCTCTGGTGGCTCCGGGAGCGTCGACGTCGGCAGGAGACGGCGGCGAAGTGGGGCGACGACGAATCGGGGAGACGGCGGCGGGGTGGGTCGAGAAATTTGGGGGGCAAGTGGTGGCCGGGGGGGGGGGGGACGGTTTTTTGGTTAAGTCAAAACTAGCGGTAGCGCGTTTCGCAGAACGCGCTATAGCTAAGGTAGCTATAGCATTTTTTCCAAAACGCGCTACTGCTATACATATGTAAGTTTCTTTCTTTTTTATTTCCTTTTCTGTTTCTATAGCGGGGGTCCTCGAAACGCGCTGCAGCTGCGTTAGCTACAGCGCCTCTTACTAACACACGCTACAGCTAAGCCTTTCTCTGTTTTTTCGCTTTTTCATTTATTTTGCTTTACATTTTATTTTTTTCTTTCTCCTTTTTCTGTTTCTTTCATTTTCATTTACTTTTCTATTTGTTTTCCATTTTATTTTATTTCCATTAGCAGTAACGCTGTTACAGGGAAACGCGCTGCTACTCATGCCCTAGCGGTAGCGTGCTTCCTGCAAGGCCGCTACTGCTATGCGTAGCCCATCGTTCCAGCAATGGGAATATTAGTAGTAGCGCTTTTACAGGCACACGCGCTACTGCTAGAATCGTATCTGCAGCGCGGTTTATTTTGAACCGCTACTGCTATCTAGCACTAGCGCCCTTTTTTAACCCGCGCTGTTGCTAAATTTCTGTGTATAAGGTTTTCCCTAGTAGTGCAAATTAGATTAATTACTCTTGAAAAAAGTGAAACTATTTGAGATTTTATCCAATTGGAAAACAAAGGTGTGTGAGTTCTAACTACATTGATAATTACAACACATCATGGATTCCGTAGTCCTTGATAATTAATATGTATTACTATACTGTTACTACATACTGCATCTCAGTCTCTTATGTTCCATGTACAATCAAGTTCTATAAGAAAAATGACATATCTCACACACACCCAGATTTGACAATGTACGTAGTTGAAGTTGACAAAATAGATGCTCGCATCTTCCTTCCTAGTGGCAGACTCGATCTGCCCTTCCCGATGTTCCAGTCTTATATATGCTTCCAAGGGTACGATTGTGCAGGCAAGGTAACATGAATTAGTAGATCTAGGTGTTCCTTGCTGCTTTCAAAAGGCATGGTTTCCTCGCTTGGATCCTTTAAACTACTCATATGTGATGGTAGTGGATCTAGTTAGTCTCGCTTAGTGTTTGTGTTGTTCTTATTCTTTGTACAGCATGTGACTATCAGACTATGGGACAGTCGGCCATTCTTCACTCTATATTCATCTATAGCAATGCCATATGATGTGTACCGATTGTTCCAAACTTGGTGCATCATGTGTTTATTGTTTTAGGATTTAGGTTCTATGTTTATTTTGCTATGAATTGCCAAATTAATATAATCAAGAAATCATCAGGTAAATTCCTACACACTAAATGAGCACATCATGAAGACACAATACACTTGTGATGTTTATACGATGGAGGTGCCTTTTCCTTTTGATTTTTGTTATTATGTACATCTTTTGATTTTGCTATCTTTAAATCTTTCATTTACCCAACCTTCCTATGGGAAATATCTTTGTCACTTTAACATCAACGTTGTCATGCATGAGGACGCGGTCAGCTTTCTCTTTTTGTTGGCAGGGGGGGGGGGGGGGGGGTCGTCGTGTGGCGTAAGAAATAATTAAAACCAACATACGATAGTTTATACATGAGTTGTGGGAGTTTGGATTGACATTAACATAAATGTACCGAGTTGATAGGTTGGTGACAAAATCACATATATTCCGTTGAAACAACAAGTTGTCGTCTAGGAGAATGTGAAAAATGAGCAAACTCTTGTTCATGCACGTGAACCAACAACATAGGGACAAGTGGTAATATAAAGGTCGCTGATAAATGGAGCCCTGAGGATTACCAACAAACATCGCTAGAAATATACAAAGTCAAACTCATAAAAAAATAACCACAGTAAAAAAAACAATTCGGGGTTTTTTCCAATTAGAGAACAAATATGCTCAACTATAACTTATAATCGCATCGATATTTGTGACACCGAGGCTTTCTTCATTTACTTACTAATGAGTTTATTATGTTCCTTGTACGATTGTGTTGCACATAAGAGAAACATCCATACGTCACATGCACCCAGATTTAGTGACGTACACAATTATAGTTGACAAAATAGATGCTCAAATTTTCCTCATGGCCGACAACATCCATCCTTCCCGCCGTTTCAATCTGTGACGTGTGTTCATGGCTGCTTCCAAATGCACAGTTGTGTCGCTCTAAGCGTTGAAATTTATATATAATGGTTAGTGGATCTAGGCAATCTAGCTTAACTAGTCTATGCATTGGTCCTATTCTTTCTAGTAGATGTGACCATTTGAGCCACTCTCTGGATTCTGTTTTAATGACAGTAACAACTGATGTGTAGATGCTTATTCCTCGGATTCTCTGGAATGAGAGAAATGCATGTTGCTTTCACCATGTTCTTTCCATGCCACTTCCATAGCCGCCAAGATCAAGAGCGAGGCCGCTATTTTGGGTATCGCTGGGGAAAAACACTTGAGCTATATACCACACCGCATGGGAGTAGGCTTGTTGTTTGGCCATATGACATGTCTGTTGGCTGTAATTGTAAACCTCTTCTTAACTAATGTGATGAGGCCAAACTTTTGCCTCCATTAAAAAAAGCAGCTATGCATTTCCTAATTTTATATGTATACTGTCCATTTACTGAAACCGGTTAATTATGTTTGTTCCTTGTTGATGGATAAGAGTGTCAAATTATGTTTTTGGATGGCCAAATTGATAAAAATTGAGACCACATCATGAAAAATTGTACTTTATTAGGTAGTCATCTTCAGTTGAATACATCATGAATATATTTCCTTTAACTATGCATTTTTGCATGTTATCTCTTTGTATTCTGCATGTTATCTCCTATTGTTTCGTATCTCAACCTTTTGCCTTTTTGTCCTCAGAGGTCATTTGGATCTTAGTTTTCTAAATTACTTTGCAGCGCTGATATCTCAGTGAAATGTAACATCAATTCTACTAGTGATAGCAACATCTCCAAGCTCATGTTGATGTAACTCTGTATCCTGCAGAAAAATGCTTTGATGTGTGAAGCTTATGTATTCCTGAAGGATGCTCTTACAACATGTATTACCCTATTAATCTCATTTATATTATCTACAATACTACAAGTGCATGTTCATATAAAGAATTCTAACTTTTTTTGTTTACATATGCGGGTAAAACAATCTAATTACTCGGTTCTGATAGAATGTAATCATCTTGGCAGTTAGTAGTATACTATCTCACGAGTATATATATTCCATATTTTCCCCTCATGTCGTGACTTTGCGATTTTTTTTACATCATTTAGCTTGCCATATTTTGCTCGTTAGTTGTGAGTTTATGACAACCTTTTCCTATTAATTTCTGAAAACTGAGAAGCAGCGCCCACTTTTAGGTTGATGTGGTAGTACACGTATTCATTGGTGGCATATCAAGTTATGTCAAAGTCTATGAATTGTGTCAAATCTTGGTGAACATGGTTCAGCCAGCTGCACTGCACTGCTCCTATACATACTCCCTTAAGTACAGGTTGTCCACCCTGACATCTACCACGTCATTTGACTTGTTGGTTTGATTTGCCGGTTTGAGAAAAATAGCAATATGTATTGACAAAAGCCATGGTCACAAAGTTCCAAGTAATTATGAGATAAAGTGTGGCAGGATTTTAAATGGGATAATGGGGGTCACAAATTTACAGATATGGGGTAGAAAATGATGTACACCCATTGATTATACACGGAGACCAGCTGATATTACTCTCACTCCCATGTATATATACTCAATTAGTATTGTTCTTGTTTGGTAGACAAGCTGCATGGGGCACATGTGAGACGCCTCATCACCCTTAAAACACAGGAGTGTGATATGTTTTCAAGGTATCTAAGCTATCTTTACTATCAAGTTATGATACATACATCATTTGCTCTCTTAACACTTAAACATCAAATTCAGACTTATTAAGTGTTCATATATTTCATTTTATTTCTTTATTATTGATTATAGACTGGAACTTTCACAAAATGAAAACGGATGGTATATATAGTAGTAACATACAATAACATATAATGCATAGTCCCATGGAGATGCACTAGCTAGTACATTTAATCCAAACAATGTGCCTTTATTCGGGCCCCTTAATACATGAAACAAGAACATAATAAAAGGGAATAAATAGCGATGATGCCGATGTGAAACATTAGAGGCTGCAAACCATCTTCGTACTTAGCTAGTTATAAAAACCTACGGGTGTGCGTCACCATTCCCAGATCCACCACCTTGACCACTTCCACTCCCGCCATTTTGAGCGCTGCCTTTGCCGCCACCATTTCCATCGGATTTAGCATTTAGATAACTAGGTCCTCTTGAAACTCCGGCCGCCTTACCAGAGCCAGAGGCAATGCCGCTGCCGACACCATGACCGCTTGATCCATCGCGATCTCCAGCTTGTCCCCCACCGCCACCACCGCCATTCGCGGCACTGCTTGAATATCCACCAAAATCATAATGAGACCCTTTGTTATACATACCGGAGCTCATGCCCGAGCCAGATCCTTCGCCGTATCCCGAACCACCATATTGGCTGCTGCCGCCTCCGTCTCCACCGCCAACAATGCTTGCACGGACTCCACCACCTCCACTCTCGGCAGACCCAACACCGTTCCCTGACCCTGAGCCGCCGCCAGTCACATACCCACCGCCCCCTCCCTCACCTCCCATGCTAGTCTCTGCTGCACTAGAGTATCTGGCCACTCTTGCAGCACTGGCTAATCCAATGCTCAAAATAACAAAGACCCCAAGAGCTGCGAGTTTGGTGCCCACCATTGTGAGACGTCTGTGTAAATGTGATGAGTTTTAAGAGAAGGATTGCAAGGGTACTTATAGTGGTTAAGGCCGTGTAATGGCTCTAATATCTTAGTAATATCACGTACGTCCGTGGTGTGGAGGTAGCAAGGAGAAGGCTTTAAAAAAGTACAGTGGCCGATGGAGCTTAAGTGGCGTTTAGTTGACTATACCACATGCAAGTAACGATGCGATCTGCAACTTCTAAGTCCTTCTTCCTTCCTCTTTAGATGCCATCTTACCAAGAAGACTTCAGGGATCAGCTCGATCATCTCATGTGCTTCACCTTTGTTCAATGCAACATATGTAAGCTTAGGACGACATCTGGATCGCGCTTCACTTGTGTAAGCAAAGAGCAGTTAACTTAATTACTCACTCCGTTCCAAAATTATTGTCGTGGTTTCATTTCAAATTTGACCTAAAACTATGACAATAGTTTTTGGATGGAGGGAGTACTTGCTACCACGTATTCATGATTTCTCTGACACCTGAGATTTATGCTTACAAATTTCTACTGTTTCAGTATGTCCATTATGCTCCACGAACAAGTATAGTACGAGGTCAACTCACTGGCTAGTTTTTCTACAAACATGTTAAATATGATCAACTATAGTAGGCACACATTAAGTTTTTTGTCTACCAAATACTCGAGCAATATCGAGTTCCATTTTTGGGTTCAAAATGGCATCTCCCACAACTAAGTTGGCCACATGGCCTCGGCCAAAATAATATGCACCTCCACCCCCTAGGGGTTAGGTGCCGCTGTAATTGGCACCTTGGCAGGGGTGTGTACGTAAAAAAAATCCATTTTTAAAATGAAAAAAATAATTGAATTCA
This sequence comes from Triticum monococcum, assembly GCA_034509565.1. Lineage (NCBI taxonomy): Eukaryota > Viridiplantae > Streptophyta > Magnoliopsida > Poales > Poaceae > Triticum > Triticum monococcum. The sequence goes on from CM067842.1 coordinate 38,298,195, forward strand.
TTGGGTTCATTATGTGGTAAAAGTAAGTTTAATTTAGTAAAATCAAGACACTTATTTTGGACCGGAAAGGTACTAAAGTACCAATTATAAAAGAGATATGGCCAAGTTCATTGGGTTCATCCGAACCCAATCAGTATACAGCTCGCTTTGTCCCTTCGCCTTGGGAGTGGGGGTGGCACGGAGGTCAGCCGCCACTGCTGAAATTTGGGATGTGCTTGCCTAGCAATTTCTAATAAAATTTCTAAGGGCCCATGTGGGTATATGACACTAGGCGTAGTGGAAAGTTTAGTCCCATCCAGCTAATGGAGAAGGAGTTGGACCTCTTTATAAGGGTTTCTTTTCTACATACTATTGAATCTTGAGAATAGAAGAGGTCGTGGCGCACTCCTCCTTCGCCGGATTGTGGGCTGTCACGGACTCGGACATGGGTCGAGCCCACGTCTCTCCATGCGGCTGCGCGGCTGCGCCTATATAAGTGTGCGGTGTCTCCCAACCCTAGCCGCCACGAACAGATCACATCTGCTCACGCGCACTGCCCACCGTCATTCCTTTGCTAGTTCCTGTACGGGAGAGGGGCGAATAGGTTTTTGGAAAGCGACTACGCGACTGCTCGCTGTTCGTCTGCTTCCTCTACGTCCGCGGTGCCCTCATCATCACCATGTCCACCGACGCCGAACGTGCCGCCGCCGAGAAGCTCGAGGCCAACAAGAAGGCAGCCGAGGACACCGCTGCTGCCGCCATCGCCACGGCGGCTTCTGCATGGCCTACTGGAGGGTATAAAGCGTATATCCCTTTCCTGATTATTTCCGTATTAGCAGTACTAGCATTATTTGTAGACCTGCCTACTGTTTGCGTAGCACGTGCTCGTTAGATCAGTATTAGTATGTTGCTAATTCTGTCAATGCCATGCTAGGCATCTATTTATGGATTAAATTAGTCGGAAAATTGCCTATTTATTCAGCAGCCACCACCTGGCTAGTTAACTGTCCAACAGCCGATACAGAGTTTAGGATATTAGAAGAGCTACTATGCATGTCATGCAATTCCATTTCTTAGTTGTTTTGTTTCATTTTTTACCTCAAGTCATTGTTTTGGCTTATTTATTTATTTTGTTTCTTTTATTTTGCTGGTTTTCTCTTTCGTTGGTATTTCTAACATCAACTCACTTGGTGCTTGATATTCCTAACAAGATTTATTAATTATTTTGATTAGTGTTATTATTAGGATTCTTATTTTTGTTCTCAGCCCTCATATTTTTTTCTTTTAGTTGATATTTTCTTGAATTTTATTTCTCTTATCTTTGATATTCCTAACACGAACTCATGTCATGGTGTTGTTATTTAGTTATCTACCGGGAGGGTGTTGTTATATGAACTATTTTGATAAGTGGTGTTATTAATTAACACCGCCTACTAACGATTGTTGTGACAACGTTACTAACCATATGTCCTAATCTCTTATTGTGTGGAAAACAATAATAAGATACCATAAAAAAGTTTAATAAGATGGCACTATTAGGAAATGCCTTATAGGTAGATGCTTAGTAGTAGTGTCGGATAAGTGCCCCACGCTACAATTAAGTAGCAGTAGGGTGGGTCAAATCCCACGCTATAGGTACATATTAGTTGTAGCATGGGTGGACACATCCCACACTACTGATAAGTGGGCCCCACGAGACCCCTTGGGTCGAGCCATAGTAGCAGCGCCGGGTATATGCCCCACGCTACAACTAACATGGTAGCTGTAGCACGGGGCACATACCCGGAACTGCCACAACTGTTACAACGGGCCAGTTAGTGGGCCCCATTTAGCAACAGCGCTGGGATATGACCCACGCTATAGGTAATAGGCATAGCAGTAGCGCGGGCCTTCTACTCCGTGCTATTGTTAAGGCCCACCAGCCAAAGCAGCCACTCCCCCTCCCTCCTCCTTCCTTCTCCCATAGATTGTTTTGCTCTTCACTTGCTCTCTTGGCTTTTACTTCTCCCCCTACCCCCTCCCCCCTGTCTTCTCTCCCTTCATTATTGGCTCACATTCCTCACTTGCTTTTCTTCTCCCCCTCCCTTCCCATCTCTTGCCCCTTCCACTCCATCACTCACTAGCTCCCTCTCCCTCTCCACTAGTTAGATTGATCTCCTCCTCAAGTAGATCTACTCATTAAATGAAATAAGCTAGCTACCTCACTCTCATTACCGAAGGAGCGTTAAATATCCTTGTCCACTTTGATCCCAAAAGGACTCTGGCCTCATCACCTCCCTATCTAGATACGTGAGTAAGAATTAATTTTTTGCATGAATGGAAATATGTGTGTGTGTGTGTGTGTGTGTGTTGCGATTTGACCGAATTGTGCGATATGACCGAACTGTGTGTGGCATGAGTTGCCTATGTGGATTTTCCGAAATGTGTGTGTGACATGAGTTGCCTACGTTTTGCCGAAATTTCGGGCAAACTCGATATGTCCTATTTTTAGGGAAGGTCATGTCGAGTTTTTGTATTACTTTGATGCATGCATGCACGCATGCGTGCATGGTTATAATTCTTTTGCCTATACCGCGCAGGCGATCATGAAGGTCAGTGGAAGGATGGTGGAAAGATACTTGGGATCTGCGGTGCATGACATGTATGAAAATAACCAAAGGCAATTTTATGTCCGTGTCGAAGATGCAAAGGAGGAGTCTGGCTTGACCCCTTTAAGGATGGCCATGTGAAGAAACATCTGCTCATGGATGGCTATACTCGGTGGATAAGTAAAGATGATGATGAGGACACCGACGGGCAGCCAATAATGACATGGGTTCAGACGAAGAGATGACCGATAATGGACCCGAAGAAGAGGGCACCGGACATGGTGGCAGAGAAGAGGCTGAGCAAGGTGGAGAAGAGGCCGGACATGATGGGGAAGAAGCGGACACGCCGTAGTCTTCATCCCTACTAATTTCAGTTATGCGGGACCCTCATGTTTGAGAACCTTATGCGGGACCCTCATCTTGACTTATACCAGCTCAGTAGTGAGTTGTGACGTACATAATATTGATGTAACTGAATTCATTTTTTTTCTTCTTTTAAGAATCTTGACTCCACATGCATGAAATGCATTCTTTAGGATGACGGCGTTGTTTTTCTTAAATAAAAATGAGAAATGACAACATATTTGTATTTCATCCAACATAGCTAGGCACCGGGTTTATATCATTATATCTTTCTCTTACTTTTTTGTTGGAAAGAGAGGTTTACATTATATGTCAATCAGGTGAAAATGCTGGCTATTTGGACAGATGGAGCTGTATAGTCACTTCCATTTCTAAATTAGCCGCGCCATTCATTGCAATCCCCTTGTATGTTCCAAATTTAACAGACTGGTTCCAACCAGGCTCACTGTGTTACAAACAGATTTTCGTAGCATGATGACTAGTCATCTAGTAGTACTTAAAAACACATCAAATGTGGGACCACTTTATCGATGTCTTAGGAGTATTTAGTCTAGCAGAGATTGACACAACGGAGAAGGTGTTTCAAAGATATCTCATTGTAATTCTTAGTCATAGGAGTTAATTTGTATTTTCTTGGAAATTAGATCTAAATCAATGTACCTTTAGTAAAATTACAGGTGTCTCTCTGAAAAAAACACATTAAATGTGAGAGTAAAAAACTACTTCAGAAAGTATAGCTCGCTCGCTATATATAAACTAATATCTGACTACAACAGATGCCAAGTCCAACAATAAAAACATACATAATAATTTAGTCACGACACAAGAGAGTTCCACTAAACTTTCTTAGTTTTCCTTCATAATCGCACCCCCCTGACATGATTGCTCTCAGTTTGTCAAAATATCCTGGCTCCTCAAGGCCCTACAAAGAAACAAGTACACAAGGAATCATCAATCAAGTAAACCAACACCATGTTACTTCAGATGATAATATACCACTGAGACATGCAATTACCTGGTTCTCGTAGTAACGTCTTACCCTTCTCTCCTCATCTTCCAACTATTAAAAGACATGAAACTGGAAGTGAGGTGAAGCAATAAAAGGTGACAAGCACTAGCATAGAATAAATCATCATACTTACATCTTCATCAACGACTTTACGTTTTATACTAGGTCCACCAATGTAACACCCTCGATGCGACTATATCTCCCACGTGTCGAGGCACGACTTAGAGACATAATCGCATTGAAGGCATATGTCGCAAGTCAGGCAATCATCACAAACATCCCATGTAATATAGATAATGAAAAGGGATAACATAGTTGGCTTACACTCGCCACGTCAATCAAGTACATAAATAACACTAGAAGAACGCCCGTGCGTTGCAACGGGGCCACATTAACTTTAAGAGTTCAATATTAATATTCTCATACATATCAATCCTTCTCCTCCTTCCGTCTGCCACCGAGACAGGGACCTAGACTTTGTGCTGCTCTTATTGATTTAATGAAAAAAGTTATTTATTTCTGTTAGAACACAAATGCTTAGATAGCATCTGCATGTCAGGGAAGGATAATGTGGCCTGGATAGCATCTGCAAGTTAGGGAAGAATTATGCGACCGTGTAATATTTGGATAGGAACAAACATGGACGTGCGTTGCCCCGTTGCATTACCGCCCAACGAACATGGACGCCGCCGCCGGCGGCCCGGTGGAGCTCGAACCCGAGAGACTCTGCTGCTTGCTTGGAGGGGTCGGGGAGGGTCGGAGCACAGGAGCATTGACGTGAAGAGAGAGTAGGCCAGGGAGATTACTGTGCACGCCGCACAGCGACTTGGACCTCGGAGGGCCTTGGCTCTGTCAGGAGGAGGTCCCGAGTTCCTGCCGAGGACAGCCTGACGGGGGAGACGCATGGCTGCTCGCGCTGCCCGCAACGCGACCACGCCCTGCCCTAGGGTTCAGCGACGGCGGCAGCGTCGTCCATAGCCACACCCTCCCTGAGTCCTGCCCTGAACTAGGGTTCCGAGATGGCTGCGGTGGCGGAGGTCTCTGAGGTTGGAGAGGGGCGAGATGTAGGACGGCGGAGGCTGGAGCCTGGAGCGATGGCGGCGTCTCGGGATTGCAGGCAGGGGGACGTGTGAGGTGAGTGTTTTTTTCACCGGTTTATGTTGTGTTGCCTGCACGGATATATAGGAGAACAAATAGGTGGATTATAATTCCTTCCATTGTATCAGTGTTGGGAAAGGAAGCGAGGGACAAAAATCAATCGAGGGGTCTTTAAGAGTAGAGATTAGTCAATTGGATTTTTCTTTAAAGTCTGTTATTTGTTTCCTTAAAATTTATTATATGTTTCCTAAATCAAATTGCATTGATGGGATGGATCGATTGATTTGGATAGTCTATTATTTGTTTCCTTCACATCCATTATATGTTTCCTAAAGCAAATTGCATTGATAAGATGGATCGTTTGATTATAATTCCTTCCATTGTATCAGTGCTGGGAAAGGAAGCGAGGGACAAAAATCAATCGAGGGGCCTTTAAGAGTAGAGATTAGTTAATTGGATTTTTCTTTAAAATCTGTTATTTGTTTCCTTAAAATTTATTATATGTTTCCTAAATCAAATTGCATTGATGGGATGGATCGATTGATTTGGACAGTCTATTATTTGTTTCCTTCACATCTATTATATGTTTCCTAAAGCAAATTGCATTGATGAGATGGATCGTTTGATTTGGGTAATTTAGTAAAGTTAGATCTGTGTCTTTTTGTACGGTAGGAAAGTGTTTGTTTAGAAGAAAATAGTGAAAAAATAAACCGATGGGGTGGTGGGAGGGGGGACGAAAAAACCTAGACGGAAGTGGTGGGAGGATGACAAAAATAAAACGGAGGTGGGAGGATGACGAAAAAAACCAGCGAAAAAAAACCGCGCAGACTATTCACCAAGTCGTCCATTAGGAGTAGAGATTAAGATTTGGAATTGATTGTCATAAAACTAAATTTTATTGATTGGTAACGTGCTATCAGTTCCTTTCCGTTTATAACGTGTCTAGTTAGGAAACTTTGCAAAGGTTAGGAAAGTTTTTATTGTGAAGGTAAAAAAAATAACTTGAGGAGATATGGTGGTGGGATGTGAGACGAAAATAAACCGGACGAAAATAAACCAGACGAAAATAAACCAGACGAAAGTAAACCGTGGACGCAATCCTACCAACTCAGACATTAGGAGTAGAGATACATCATCCAAACACTCATGGCCCGACTACGGCGCCAAAATGAAAGATAACCCAACAAGCGACATGGTCCCGATCACCCCAACTGGGCACCACTACTGATCATCAGGAAAAGAAACATAGTAACGTTGAGAGTCCTCGTCGAACTCCCACTTGAGCTCAAGCGCGCCATCTGGAGTTGTATCATCAGGCCCTGCATCTGGGGTAATAGTAATCTGTGAGCCACAGGGACTCAGGAATCTCACACCCTCGCGATCAAGACTATTTAAGCTTAATAGGTAAGGCAAGGTAAATATATGTGGAGCTGCAGCAAGCGACTAGCATATATGGTGGCTAACCTATTCGCAAAAGAGAGCGAGAAGAGAAGGCAAAGCGCGAACGCATAACTAAAGAGGGTAATCCTGCGGCAAACATTACTCCAACACCGTGTCCACTTCCCGGACTCCGCCGAGAAGAGGCCATCATGGTAACTCACACAGTTGATTCATTTTAATTAAGTTAATGTTTAAGTTATCTACAACCGGACATTAACAAACTCCCATCTGCTCATAACTGCGGGCACGGCTTTCGAAAGTTCAAATCCCTGTAGGGGAGTCCCAACTTAGCCCATGACAAGCTCTCACGGTCAACGAAGGAATAGACCTCCTCCCGAGACATTCTGATTAGACTCGGTACCTCGGTTCTTCAAGACAACTCGACAGGTCAAAACAAATCCAGCAACACCGCCCGAATGTGCCGACAAATCCCGATAGGAGCTGCACATATCTCGTTCTCAGGGCACACTCAGATAAGCAATCCGTACAACTAAAACCAGCCCTCGAGTTTCCCCGAGGTGGCGCTGCAAGGGGCTCTAGGTTGGACCAACACTCAGAGGAGCACTGGCCGGGGGGGGGGGGGGTTAAAATAAGATGACCCTCGGGCTCCGGAAACCCAAGGGAAAAAGAGGCTAGGTGGAAAATGGTAAAACCAAGGTTGGGCATTGCTGGAAAAGCTTTAATCAAGACGAACTATCAAGGGGTTCCCATTATAACCCAACTGCGTAAGGAACGCAAAATCCAGGAACATAACACCGATATGACGGAAACTAGGGCGGCAAGAGTGGAACAAAACACTAGGCGAGAGGCCGAGCCTTCCACCCTTTACCAAGTATATAGATGCATTAAGATAACATGGCAATATAATGGTATCCCAACAAGTAAATAATGTTCCAACAAGGAACGGTCTCCAATCTTCACCTGCAACTAGCAACGCTATAAGAGGGGCTGAGCAAAGCGGTAACATAGCCAAACAACGGTTTGCTAGGACAATGGTGGGTTAGAGGCTGAACATGGCAATTTGGGAGGCTTGAAAGCAAGTGGTAGGCATCGTAGCATTGGCATAGCAAAAGAGCGAGCAAACTAGCATAGCAAAGATAGTAGTGATTTCGAGGGTATGATCATCTTGCCTGCAGAGTTGTCAGAGTTGACTGGATTCTCGAAAGCAAACTCAACGGGCTCCTTGTTAGCGAACTCGTCTTCCGGCTCTACCCAAACAAGACAAACAAGCAACAAGAACACAATCAACCACGTGCAAGGATCAAACAAGATGATGCAAACATGGTATGCTATGCGGGATGCGATGCGGGATGCATATGCAAGATATGACAGGAAATGCATGAAACTGGCCTCAACTTGGAAAACCAAGTGTGCCACTGGAAAGAGGAGATGAAATCGCTTGAAAACGATATAAAGATCACCGGAATCGGAGTTACGGTTTGGAAATGGCAAGCGATTCAAATATGACACCGGTCTGCAATTTACAGCAAGTAGGCATCTAAATGCAATGAGATGAACATGCTACAGCACTCAAAAACATGGCATCAAAATACATGGCAGGGATGCATTCAAGATGCTTAACAAAAGTCTAGCACTGAGCTACGGCCAATTCATCCATTAGGAGGTTCAAACAAGCATGGCAAAAATGCAAATGGTAAAACAGATCTCAGACTTAGTGAAATTAACACTTGTCTGGAATTTCAGATTAGGTAGCCCTCTTCGGAGCAACAAAACTATATGCTACAGGACCTGAACATGACAAAGTAAGACATGGCATGGAGCTACTCAAAGAGCTTAACAAAAGTCCCTTAGTGACCTTGAGCCAAAAGGGATCACAAAATACATTTGCAAGCATGCGAACATCGCAAAAACATAATCAGTTTTCAGACTTAGTGAAAACTGGCACATGCTGAAACATAACTCAAGTAGGCATGTTTACGAGCTCGATGCACTCACTACGGAGCAAGTCATGATAAGCTAAGCATACATCTATCAAGAACACACAAAATGAAAGCTAGACATGGCAAGAACAATAGCATAGCATGCACAGATCAACTACAACATCATCGGCAAAATTGCAAACAAGTTGACAATCTGCCCAGATTCACAAAGTAGCAAAAGTAGAGCTCGATTGACTCAAGCTAGGGTGCTCCATATATGCAAACAAAGACATGGATGGATATAGCACTACAAGATTAACAAAACGTCCTTACTGATTATCCTCAAAAGAGGCACGGATCACTAGGAAACAACATGAACATATGGCATCATGAACTAAACAGCTCAAGGACTTAGTGGAAATGCTAAGTCTCTGAAAACAGAATTACCAAGTGCCTCACTTCGCAAGCTTGCACTAGTAACCACACACATCACAAAAATACATGGGTTGCACCTCTGGAAAGATTACAAAACCCTTAACAAAACATATGTAGAGCTCATGGTCATATCATGCACACAATAATCATGGAAAAAATGACAAAAGTCTAACATGGAGTAGCAGATCTGACAATTAACTCAAGTAGCCTCCTTCTAACAGCATTTCGGGCATCAAGATGAACTCAAATGAAAATGATGCAATGGAATGAAATAATGTACTCTCAGAGATGAACATTTTGATATGCTATATGCATGAATCGGAGCTACAGATGTAAAGATACGAGGCCATGAACAGGAGCATATGGATCAAGAATTTCGGGACTAAGACGAAATTTACCCCTAGGGTTTACTGTTCACAGATCTGAATCGGGCGCGATGCACTGTTCACCGGTGCGCCGATCGAGGTTCGTCGGAGGAGGCGGCCGGACCTGGCGGGCTCGCCGGCCGGTGAGGTCGAGGGGCTCGCGGGGGCCCTCGCCGGAGCACGGGACGGCGGAGAGGCGGCGGGGCGAGGCCAGGCGGCGCGGGGCGGCACGGACCGGGTCGAGGCGGAGCGGAGCGGCGGGTGCCGGCGTCGAGTCGGAGCGAGGGAGCGGCAGTCGCCGGTCGCCGGAGCCGAGGAGGGAGGCGGCGCGGGGCGTCGGACCTCGGGCGTGGGCGGCGGCGGCTTGCCATGTGGCGGGCGCCTATTGGCCCGGGGCGGCGGTGGCGGAGCGTCCGTACATGTCCGTCGGCATGTTTTCGTCCGGCGCGGCGCGGTGAGTTGGATCTAGGGTTTGGACGAGGGGGGGTCCGAATTTCGGGGAAGGGATCTATTTATAGACATTGGAGGAGCTAGGAGAGTCCAAATGAGGTGCGGTTTTCGGCCACGCGATCGTGATCGAACGCTCTAGGTGATGAGGCAGAGTTAGGTGGGTTTTGGGCCAAATTGGAGGGGTGTTGGGCTGCAACACACACGAGGCCTTTTCAGTCCCTCGGTTAACCGTCGGAGCATCAAACGAAGTCCAAATGATACGAAACTTGACAGGCGGTCTACCGGTAGTAAACCAAGGCCGCTTGGCAAGTCTCGGTCCAATCCAGAAATGTTTAATCCCCACACACGAAAGAAAGCTAGAAATGACCGCCGGAGGAGAACGAAACGCCGGAATGCAAAACGGACAACGGAGAAAATGCTCAGATGCATGAGACGAACACGTATGGAAATGCAATGCACATGATGACATGATATGAGATGCATGACAACGGTAACAACACACGGAGATAAAGACCCGAACCCGAGAAAATAAATTAACTTAAGGCCGGAAACGGCAAGAGTTGATTACATATTGGGAAAGTCATATCCGGGGTGTTACAACCAAATGGAGATGAGCCTGCTTCACCACTCAAGTATACAGCAACATTGGGGTGCTTCACAGCACAACCATAGCAGCGACCTTTTTTTCATGAAAACAATGCGAGGGGGAATTGTGACTTAATGGCCAAATAATTATAATCAGACACAAACACATAACTATACATGAATAATTGTCAGTACAAAAATGTACATTCAACATGGCTATGCATAAATCTGTTGACAGACGTAAAGCTTGATGATAATGGATCATGTGAGAAAACAAACCTGTCAGTATAGCAAAAAAGTAAATATGACATGCTATGGACGCGGTGTTAGGGCTTAATGTGAGTACAGTGATCTACGAGCTATATTGAATTTTGAACATACTAGAGCTACAAACATTTTACAGAACTGTCTATCAGATAAGTTCAAGTTAGTTCGACTCATGAATTTTATTTGAACAAAATGTGACTTAGGATAAGATAATATAATACCATTGTCAGTAGTTTTAACCCTGCATAAACAGCTGACTACCAATTTGTCATCTCCTATCATAGACGTGACTTCAGCAAAGAATAGATCATCCATGGAACACTCAGAATCTTCAGCTTCTTTAGCCCTTGCGGTGAAATTGATATGATTGGTAATTTTAGAGCAATCGGGCACGCGAACTGATGTGTACTGCACAACATCTTTGAGTACATATGCAGTATCCTAAAATTAAGAAAATTGGATCCCGTCAGTAATTAATTAATTGTTACATGAATAAGACAATAAGATGCATTGCAACCGTGGTATCAGGACATAGAGTAGAAGTGGGAAGGAGTGATTGAGAGCGAACCACTAAATAATCGTTATACTTGTCCACCAAAGCTTGAGCCAACTGACGCTTGTGATCACGTATTGCATCAATTGGTCCTGATTTCAAAAGCCTCTTCCTTGTGCCATCAGGCCAGTGAAGACATTGCCGTACAACATAATCCACTTGAGAATCGTTAGGCCGACACATGAACCTAGTTTAGATCAGAGCATTCAATGTGGTTAGTAGATTTTAGTTTCTCAAAAGTGGCGAAAACAAAGTGATATATACTAAGGACAGTAATATGTTGATGATATAAGCGAGACGTAGGGCGACTAAACTATTATGTGCGGTAGGTTTTTAAATGCATCAAACAACTTAAGAATTATCTCAACATAGTTCATGGTATACAAGCCTGTAAATTTGCAATACATGGTTAAAAACTGTCACCATCGTCTAGTTTAGTACACAAGGAAGCAGAGATATGTGGGTGTGACAGGTTAAAAGCAAGTAATCGTACAGTAACAATTTTTTTGAACTTGTACAGTAACAAAGTTCTAACATATCGCCATGTACTCCCTCCGTCTGGAAAAACTTGTCTCAAGTTTGTTTCTCAAATGAATGTATCTAGCACTAATTTGATCCTAAGTACGTCCATTTGAGGGACAAGCTTTTTCGGACGGAGGGAGTACTTTATTAATTTTTGGCTATGCTTATAATTTATGAACTATTTAACAATAATCTCTTGAACATAGTTGAAACAAAATGCCTTCTTAACTCTCAAGTGGTCCCAGGAATGGAATCCAAAAATTAATGCAGGCTGGGTCATAGTTCTAAGTTAAAATTTGGTTTTTGGGTAATTTTTCTGATTCATGTTGTAAAAATTGGGATTATGTTGCGTGGTTTACATCATAGAAGCAAGCGACTACATAGACCTGTTCATAGATAACTGACTGCAAGTGTACAAGGAAATAGAGATGAATGAACTGATGAAGATGAAAATATAGGGCAAATTCGAGGGAGGTTACATTCTTGGATCCTGTCGGTCTTGAAGGTCGCAATGGATAGCAGAGTAAGCCTCCTCTAAGGTCTGAAATGGGCCACCAGCCACATGAGGATATGTGTGGTACAATCTGGCAAGATCAAGCCTGATGTAAAATGTAATTCCCCAGTTATGTAGGTGCAAGGTGAACATGCATGGCGAGGAGAGGCAGTCGGTGGCGATGCCAGGACGGGGAGGGTTCACTGATGATGACATGGAGACGTTCCCACGCCTAAAATTGAACAAGCAACTTGATGAGCAGAAGAATAATTCATCTTGGGATATGAATACTAATCCATATTATGAAGGCTACAAGGATATACACACAATGGGAAAAAAGCCTCGTTTTCTGCTGTCTACAAAAAATAAGAGAAATCATCCACGGGCAAGTCGGTTGATGATAAAAACTTGAGCCAAAAACCTGTATTGTAGTTGTTGTTTGGAGCTTTTCCTACAAACTTCATAAAACTTTGCAACGTTTGACTTGAGCCAAAAGTTATATGCCTTCCTTTTGAGAAGGGAGGGAGTAACTAGCCAAGCCCTAATTTCTTGATTATAGCTAAAAATGTATAGGTTGAATATTCAAATGGGATCTAATTTATCCAACTACTTGTAGCTTCGAATTTTGAGCTGTTTTACGATGATTGGGTTAGTACTCGGAGTACTTAGCAGTACTTACATGTCTGATCACGTCTGATTTTTATTAGCCGTCAAATCTTGCGGGGAATTTTAATTGATTAAATTTAATATGTTAATTGCGATAAGGGCATAATGGTCCAGGGGGAAATATCTTTTCTTGAACCGATCACGTGAGGACCAGATCCATGTCTACTCGATTCAGTTTAGAATCCTCCTCCGATCTATTCATCGCCGCTCGCCGCTCCTGACCTTCTCCGTCCTCGACCTGCCCGGCGAGAGGAATAAATTCATCGTCCTCGTCCTCCACCCAACCAACCCCAGCCCCCCATGCCGTCACCGAAGAAGAAGAAGGCCGGATCTACGCCGGCTGAATCGGCGGCGACCGCGGCGGGCGATCCCATCTCTTCGCGCGTACCATCCTTAAGGTATGAATTCGGCTTGGCGTTCTGCTCGTTCTCTTGGCTGTTGTGCCCCTCCACCATGCATGCAGTACAACCTCAACCCCACAAGATCCGGGTACGGACTAGAACAACGAATGGAAAGCTTCATCGTGTCATAGTTTCTCTTGAGCTAATCGCATCATGTTTGTTTAAGTAAGATGTTGAGGGCATTGCTTACTTCCTTTGGTACGTTAGAAAAAAAGTGACTTACTTGACGTTTGAGATGAGATATACTAAAGGAAGATGAGATACTGGTTCCATAGTTCACTTAATTTAGTTTATTAAAGTCATCATCACTTTAGGTTTGCATAGTGCATGAAATATAGTTTAAAGGAAGATGAGATACTACTTGTTGGACGTTGATGATTGGTTTCCCTCACATGTCAAACGAGCAAAGTCTTTTCCATGCACTTGTCTTTGCCTATGAGCTATTTTACACCTGCAACATTGATAAACAGAAAGATGTTGATGATTGGTTTCCCTCATATGTCATATGCAGGAAGACATGACGTATGCAAGTGATGAGAGTATGTTCGAGTATCTAAATGTTGTTAGCAAAATGTTTGATAGTGAGGCTGAAGGCTATGAATTCTACAACAAATATGCTCTTGAAAAAGGTTTTAGTGTGAGGAAAAGCTACGTTGAGTGGGATGGATCCAACAAATACATAATTTTAAGGAAAATTGTGTGTAGTCGTCAAGGGTTTCGCGAAGAGAAGCACATGAAAGGAAAGATGGAAGATAGAAAGAGGAGGCCACGAAGTTTAACTCGTGTTGGGTGTAATGCTAAATTGGTCATTACGAGACAGGAGGAAACCGGTTGGTGGTTTGTCAAGGTTTTCATCGATGAGCACAACCATCCTCTAGCCCCGCGGGATCTTTCTTGTCTGCTGCATTCACACAGACAAATTAGCGACGAGCAGAAAGCGGACATTGCGGACATGGAAAAATGTGGGATCCGCAAATACCGTATTATGGATATTTTGTGCTTTCAATACGGTGGATTTGATAAGGTTGGATGCATAAAGAGGGACATTTATAATTTCTGCCATGCTAATAAGCAGGAGACAATCAGTGCCGGTGATGCTAATACGGTGATCATGCACATGATGGCGAGGCGAGAGCGAGATGTGGATTTTTTCTTCAAGTACTTGGTAGACGAGCATGGCCATCTGAAGGGACTGTTCTGGGCTGATAGTCAATCGCGACTTGACTACGAGGCTTTCGGAGACGTCATTGTTTTCGATAGCACATACAGAACCAACAAATACAATCTGCCATTCGTGCCGTTTGCCGGGTTGAATCACCACCGCAGCACTGTTATTTTTGGCTGTGGTATAATTTCTCATGAAACAAGCCAGGCATATGAGTGGATGTTGCGGACCTTTTCTGATTGCATGGCATAGAAGCATCCGATATCTGTGATCACAGAGAGGGACCATGCAATGCAGAGAGCAATAAGGGTGGTCTGGCCAGACTCAAACCATAGACTATGTATATGGCACATTCAGCAGAACATTGTACGCCATCTGCATGATGACGACGTAAAGGAGGAATTCAGATCTTTCATTTATGATACTTCTTCCATTGAAGAGCATGAGATAAAATGGATACAATTCTTACAACGGAATAAAGTAACCAGTGAGGAGTCTTGGCTGCATCAGATGTATCAGATGAGAAAGTTGTGGTGTGCTCCATATCTTGAGGGGCGTTGTTTCCTAGGATTGAGCAGCAATCAGAGGAGTGAGAGCTTGAACTCTATGCTACATAAGCATCTTGAGGGTAAGATGTCGTTGTTTGAAATGCTAGAGCACTATGAGCGTTGCCTTGCGTCGCGACGGATTAACGAAGCTCTCCATGACGTCGAAGCCTTGCAGTTCGTTCGATTTACAGAGGAAAATGCTTCGCCGCTTGAGAAACATGCCGCAACAGTTTTCACACCTAGTGTCTTTAAGATGGTCTTATGGAGCATAGATGCTGTCAGCAAATGTCAGAGAGAGATACTAGATGGATCAGAAGATTCCACTTATGTTGTGTCCAAGCAGGAAATAATGGATAAAAAGTTTGGAGTGCACATTGAAGAGCAAGTAGGTCTTTTGCACAGGGTGAGTTGTTCTTGCCGTAAGCTGGAATGCGCAGGCACACCATGTTCCCACATTTTTTACATATTGGGGATTTTAAAACAAACAATTCTGCCCGGTTGTTGCGTTCCCACTAGGTGGACTATGAATGCAAAATGTGCATACGCATCTACCAGAAAAAAATCAGACGTATGACTATTCGGTAAGCCTGCAGAGGTACCGCGGGTTGCGGAATTGTAGTCACGCCGCAAGTTTCAAGGCATGCCACTCTGATGAGGACTATCACCATCTAAAGATGCTTTTGCAAGCACAACATCATGGCAAGCAATCAAGTTTTGAACAAGCTGACAGCAAGGAGTCAACTAATGCTCAACATAACAGCATTAGGTTTGGCCCGTTGATGCCGCACTCGGAGAAAGTTGATAAGGTTCTGGATCCTGTGCATGTGCCAGGACGAGGTGCACTGAAGAAAAGGCTGCAGACAAAGACAAAGAAGTCAAGATCACAGAATATCTGTGGCTATTGCAAGAAACCAGGTCACAATCGACGTAAATGCGCTAAATTGCTAGAGGTACGAAATATGTTCATATTTATTTTTTGCATGTGTTTTACTCATAATTGATGTCCATGTGATTTATTGTATTCTTCTCTGTAGGATCTCGAGGCTGAACTGTGATATCTACATATAGCATGAATCGACGATGAGCCACAGAAAGTCATGTGCCATTCAGCTTTGTGTGACGTGGTCTTTACATTCTATTTCATCGTGACAGTAATTTAGTGAAGTGTGGTTGTACTACCATGTTACTGTATTAGTTCGACATCTTTCGTTTCCATTTTCTGTGTGTATCATTTGATGTCCAACTTTAAGAATGATGATGTATTTCGAACAGGAATAAGGGCTAGCATGGAGAGCTTGTTATTGTCGAGTAGAATAATTTTTGTGATGTATTGTGCACGCACACACGGCCGCCAGACGGATCTCCCGCGTGATCCCACGGTCTGCATGGCTGGCTTGGTGCGTGTCCATCGTTTAGGTGAGACTACCGACGCCATGCATGCATGGCAGGCCGTTTTCCTACGTCGACCCAAACACCGGCCCATCCGAGGTTGCAGCTCCGGACGGCCCACGTCGCGTACGATCTCGCGCGTTGTTCTCGTCTAACTAAAAATAGTCCCACCTCGCCCCTCGGCCAGCTCCTTTACCTGCTTACATACCTTCATCGAGGTGATTTTAGCAAGCGTTGGTCCTCATTGTAGGATGAATATGATTCTTCACCCTTACTATGGTTGTCATGCATATTCTTCATTTACAGAGCAATAATGACTGATGTATTTTTTAAATAAGCAGGGCCCACTGGGGTGTGCTTGAAAATCTTTGAGAAACCTCCATGCACGTTCTTCTTTGCTGCCTGCAAATCGGGCGGCAGCCGCTGGGCCAGTAGCTGTCAAGGCCTTGATGAATCACTATTCACATGCAGGTCCCCGACTCTTGCATGCAGGTCCCCGACTCTTGCATGCAAGTCCCAAATTATCTTGTACATGGTGACCCACCTGTGCCAAACATGTCTATGAAAGAAAATTTTGAAAAAAATTATTTTATAATGCCCCCTTGAGGCATAGACCGATGTTTTCAGCAGTCAGTCTAGAGGGCATTATAAATTCAAAAAAATTCAAAAAAATACAAAAACTTGGAAACCTAGTTTTGTTTGTGAAAGAGATCATGTGTGCCAAAATTCAGGTGATTTGGAGGTGGTCGAAAAATGCCCGCATTCCGGAGGGACCATTTTGTCACTTAAGCCAGTTTTTGAAAAAAGGTGAATTTTTCCACCACCTCCAAATCACCCAAATTTTCTTGTACATGGTGACCCACATGTGCCAAACATGTCTGTGAAAGAAAATTTTGAAAAAAATTATTTTACAATGCCCCCTTGAGGCATAGACCGATGTTTTTAGCAGTCAGTCTAGAGGGCATTATAAATTCAAAAAAATTCAAAAAAAATACAAAAACTTGGAAACCTAGTTTTGTTTGTGGAAGAGATCATATGTGCCAAAATTGAGGTGATTTGGAGGTGGTCGAAAAAATGCGCCCATTCCGGAGGGACCATTTGGTACTTAAGCCAGTTTTTGAAAAAAGGTGAATTTTTCCACCACCTCCAAATCACCCAAATTTTCTTGTACATGGTGACCCACATGTGCCAAACATGTCTATGGAAGAAAATTTTGAAAAAACTTATTTTACAATGCCCCCTTGAGGCATAGACCGATGTTTTCAGCAGTCAGTCTAGAGGGCATTATAAATTCAAAAAAATTCAAAAAATACAAAAACTTGGAAAATGCAGCATTAAATCAGGGTGTGTACAACTCTAGCTTGTTCTTGCCAAAACTACTAGGAAAAGGCATGCTAGTGGCGCACCGATTTTGCCTTCTAATGGCACACTACTCGTGCGCCACTGGATGTTGTTTTGGTGCTGTTTTGGAGCCATTTTGGATGGCTGCAGTGACTGTTTTGGTGCCATTTTTGATCTCCTAATATGGTTGCAGTGATCATTAATTTTAGAGCAAAATATGGCTGTTATTTTTTGTTTTGTTTCAGAAACAAGAGAAACCAAAGGGCCCACGTCTCCCCTCCAGAGTTTTCGAGGGCCAAAGGGCAGGACGTTTGAGTTTTCAAGGCAACTCCCCACGTCTCCCCTCCACTGGCCCACGACCACAACGCAGGTAACTCCCCTCCTATTCCATTGTCGCTCCATCTTCCTCCCTCTGCCTCCCTCCTCATTCCATTGCCGCTCCATCTTCCTCCCTCTGCCTCCCTCTGCCTCCACCATCAAGCAAGTCCCCTCTGCCTCCACCATCGCTGGCCAGGAGGGCAATGGCGGAGGAATCATGGAGCAACTCCCCTCCGTCTGCCAAGAGAATGGCGGAGGCATCATGGAGCAACTCCCCTCCGTCTGCCAAGAGAATGGCGGAGGCATCGTGGAGCAACTCCCCTCCGTCTGCCAAGCATCACCGTGGTGAGGCGTCTGGCAAGGAGCCGCTGGTGGTCGACGACGATGTTCCGGTCCCCGGGCAGAAGCAGGACTACACCGTGCCACTCATGGTTGATATCCACCTGAAGGAGAAGCTGGATGTCATATGCACCAGCAATCCAGACGAAGCCGACAAGAGGATCCGCGACATGAGGAGGAGGCTCGGCGGCATGCTTTCTCGGTCGATCGGCGTTGATGTCGAGTATACCAGGGAAGACGAACCTCCGCAAATGGCTGTAGTTCTGCAGTTATGCGTGGAGGATCTCGTCCTGGTATACCACATCACCGCGGCAACCAAATGGTAAAAACATCTAGTTCTGAAGTTTCTGTCTAATTAGTAGTTTCTGAAGTTTCTGTCTAATTAGTAGTTTCTGTAGTTTCTGAAGTAGATGCAATAGTTCTGAAGTTCTGAAGTAGATGCAATACTAGTTCCGAAGTTCTGAAGTAGATGCAATACTAGTTCTGAAGTTCTGAAGTTTCTGTCTAATTAGTAGTTTCTGAAGTTTCTGAAGTAGATGCAATAGTTCTGAAGTAGATGCAATACTAGTTCTGAAGTTCTGAAGTTTCTGACTAATTAGTAGTTTCTGAAGTTTCTGAAGTAGATGCAATAGTTCTGATGTTCTGAAGTAGATGCAATACTAGTTCTGAAGTTCTGAAGTAGATGCAATACTAGTTCTGAAGTTTTTGTCTAATTAGTAGTTTCTGAAGTTTTTGAAGTAGATGAATTTGATGCACCAGATTAATTTGATGCAGGCCCAAGGAACTCCGCCCGCTCCTGCAGGAGAAGAAACTGTACACCTTTGTTGGCTTCTCCATTGGAGGTGACAAGGAGAAGCTGAAGTTGTCTGGTTTGGAGATCAGCCCCGACAAGTACGTCGACATGCAGCGCAAATGGAGAGTTCCAAACAATGGAAAGAAGTGGCAGTCTTTGGCTGAGTTTGCAGCCAGCCTCATCCACCCATCCTATAAGGAAATGAAGCAGAAGATCAACAAGAAATTGGACCACAAACTATGGGGGGACAGCCCACTGCCAAGCAACCTCATCGAGTACGCAGCGAAAGATGCGTACGTCACCTACGAGGCATGGAAGAAAATCGAAACCATCAAAGAAGGTTTGAAGCAATGGCAAGAAGCGGAGGATCATTGGGATGACCCCTACTACTGGGGATATTGAGTTGTTTGTTGTATTATGTGTCTCAGTTTGTAGTTATGTGGTTGAACAAGTTTGCTTTTGTTATGTTGAACAAGTTTGCTTTTGTAATGATGAACAAGTTTGCTTTTGTTATGTAGTTATGTGATTGTTATGATGCTGGTGCAGAACACTTATGGTTGTGATGTGATGCTACTGCTATATAGTAGTGGCGCACCACATGACAGGTGCGCCATTAGTGTCCATTCCATCTATAGACTTTTTCCTAGTAGTGCAAAATGCAGCATGATGGACTGGCTGCAATGGAAATAATGGTGACAAATGCAAAAAATGAAATATGACAAAAAAGCCCGCCAACTTGCCGCTTAAAGTTCATAATTCAACGGCCTGCATATGACTAGTAACCCAATCATTTATTGGGCCAGGATGCAGAGGCCCGTCAGATTGTGATAACAGGTAGCAAGTAGGCCCCACAGGGCAGGGACGGAGACGGTTAGGCAATGTGCTGCCCGCTTTAGAAAGGAACTTGAGAGGGAAAGCTCAGCCCGCTATATAAACCGGTGCTAGCTCCGCTCGCTCGGTGAGGTGGGACTAAACTCCCTGCACCCCTGGGATGTGCTCGGCGCGACACTCACTTGGGCCTAATTCGGATGGGCCGTCCCATGCCAGCCTCACCCGGTGGGTCACTAGATGGACCGTTGGGCCATCTCATTGTCTGCGCCTGAGGCATGCATGCATGGGAATGGCGGCGACGTGGGTTTGCATGCGCGGGTGGCGGACGTGAACTTTATCTATCCGAACTATGTTATGATTTCTACCCGAAAACAAGCTCCCGTGCGATGCACGCCTCTCGCGTGATACGCGATTCCGATGCGACTGCGTGCCAAGTTTTATAGATGGAAACTTCTTTAGATGCAATGCCATCTCACAAACAACTCAGAAACAACTGTATGATTGATCATAAAACACATGCATTGTTGTTCAAAGAACTGTCTCATGAATAAATTATACCATAAATGCGAACATAGTGTGAAACAGAAAAAAATGTTTGTTTGCAACAAAATAATCATGGTTTGAAGCTTAAACTAGTTGAAAAACAATTGAGCCTACTCCATATTATCTTCTGCACTGCCAAAATCCAGTGACCTCTTGCGTTGCATCGTTGGAGATTGCGTCGGGCTTGGCGACGACCCATGTGCTTCAATCTTTTTCTCTTTAACATCAATGTAACCATAAACTTAAGTTGTTCTTGGTCTTTCTCTGCCAACTCTCTAGCAAGACCCTCCATTTCTTGGATGCTCACTTCCTGTAGAAAACCATAGGAATTGTATTAGGAAGAACTCAAAAAAGACGTAGCCATAAACTAGATGCATGTAACATGTAAAATTTGAACCTCTGAATCAATGTCATCCTCGGGAAAACAACCTGTAGTTTTATTGTACACAATGTACACGTGACATGTCTTGCTGCCATTCATATCAGAAAGCATTTTTTGTACATCATCTGGTCCTGCAATTAAGAACATTCCTTCCGGCAGCTTCCACGCAGACCCGGGTAAGAAGTAGTACAGTTCTGCTCCCAGTTTGCAACCAAAAGTATCTCTCATTTCACTCATAATGAGATCGTAGGTCACTTTGGTGTTGGGGAACGTAGTAATTTCAAAAAAATTCCTACGCACACGCAAGATCATGGTGATGCATAGCAACGAGAGGGGACAGTGTGATCTACGTACCCTTGTAGATCAACAACGGAAGCGTTTGGTTGATGTAATCGTACGTCTCCACGGCCCGACCGATCAAGCACCGAAACTACGGCACCTCCGAGTTCTAGCACACGTTCAGCTCGATGACGATCCCCGGACTCCGATCCAGCAAAGTGTCGGGGAAGAGTTCCATCAGCACGACGGCGTGGTGACGATCTTGATGTACTACTGTTGCAGGGCTTCGCCTAAGCACCGCTACAATATTATCGAGGACTATGGTGGCAGGGGGCGCCGCACACGGCTAAGAATATGATCACGTGGATCAACTTGTGTTCCTCTGGGGTGCCCCTACCTCCGTATATAAAGGCTCAAGGGGGGGGGGGGTGGCCGGCCTATGAGAGGCGCGCCAGGAGGAGTCCTACTCCCTTCGGAGGTAGGATTCCCCCCCCCCAATCCTAGTTGGAATAGGATTCGCGGAGGGGGGGGGGGGAAGAGGAAAGGGGGCCGGCCCCTCTCCTTGTCCTATTCGGACCAAGGGAGGGGAGGGGTGCGTGGCCCATCTCTGGCTGCCTCTTCTCTTTTCCACTAAGGCCCACTAAGGCCCATATATCTCCCGGGGGGTTCCGGTAACCTCCTGGTACTCCGGTAAAATCCCGATTTCACCCGGAACACTTCTGATATCCAAACATAGGCTTCCAATATATCAATCTTTATGTCTCGACCATTTCGAGACTCCTCGTCATGTCCGTGATCACATCCGGGACTTCCGAACAACCTTCGGTACATCAAAACGTATAAACTCATAATATAACTGTCATCGAAACCTTAAGCGTGCGGACCCTACGGGTTCGAGAACAATGTAGACATGACCGAGACACATCTCCGGTCAATAACCAATAGCGGGACCTGGATGCCCATATTGGCTCCTACATATTCTACGAAGATCTTTATCGGTCAGACCACATAACAACATACGTTGTTCCCTATGTCATCGGTATGTTACTTGCCCGAGATTCGATCGTCGATATCCAATACCTAGTTCAATCTCGTTACCGACAAGTCTCTTTACTCATTCCATAATACATCATCCCGCAACTAACTCATTAGTTGCAATGCTTGCAAGGCTTAAGTGATGTGCATTACCGAGAGGGCCCAGAGATACCTCTCCGACGATCGGAGTGACAAATCCTAATCTCGAAATACGTCAACCCAACATGTACCTTTGGAGACACCTGTAGAGCACCTTTATAATCACCCAGTTACGTTGTGACATTTGGTAGCACACAAAGTGTTCCTCCGTCACATGGGAGTTACATAATCTCATAGTTATAGGAACATGTATAAGTCATGAAGAAAGCAATAGCAACATACTAAACGATCGGGTGCTAAGCTAATGGAATGGGTCATGTCAATCAGATCATTCAACTAATGATGTGATCCCGTTAATCAAATGACAACTCTTTGTCCATGGTTAGGAAACATAACCATCTTTGATTAACGAGCTAGTCAAGTAGAGGCATACTAGTGACACTCTGTTTGTCTATGTATTCACACATGTATTATGTTTTCGGTTAATACAATTCTAGCATGAATAATAAACCTTTATCATGATATAAGGAAATAAATAATAACTTTATTATTGCCTCTAGGGCATATTTCCTTCAGTCTCCCACTTGCACTAGAGTCAATAATCTAGATTACACAGTAATGATTCTAACACCCATGGAGCTTTGGTGCTGATCATGTTTTGCTCGTGGAAGAGGCTTAGTCAACGGGTCTGCTACATTCATCTCCGTATGTATCTTGCAAATTTCTATGTCTCCCACCTGGACTAGATCCCGGATGGAATTGAAGTGTCTCTGGATTTGTTTGGTTCTCTTGTGAAACCTGGATTCCTTTGCCAAGGCAATTGCACCAATATTGTCACAAAAGATCTTCATTGGACCCGATGCACTAGGTATGACACCTAGATCGGATATGAACTCCTTCATCCAGACTCCTTCATTTGCTGCTTCCGAAGCAGCTACGTACTCTACGTACACAGCATTGCACACATGATAGAGCCTATGGCTGAAGCATAGGGAACATCTTTCATTTTCTCTCTATCTTCTGCAGTGGTCGGGCATTGAGTCTGACTCAACTTCACACCTTGTAACACAGGCAAGAACCCTTTCTTTGCTTGATCCATTTTGAACTTCTTCAAAATCTTGTCAAGGTATGTGCTTTGTGAAAGTCCAATTAAGTGTCTTGATCTATCTCTATAGATCTTTATGCCTAATATGTAAGCAGCTTCACCAAGGTCTTTCATTGAAAAACTCTTATTCAGGTATCCCTTTATGCTATCCAGAAATTCTATATCATTTCCAATCAGTAATATGTCATCCACATATAATATCAGAAATGCTACAGAGCTCCCACTCACATTCTTGTAAATACAGGCTTCTGCAAAAGTCTGTATAAAACCAAATGCTTTCATCACACTATCAAAGCGTTTATTCCAACTCCGAGAGGCTTGCACTAGTCCATAAATGGATCGCTGGAGCTTGCACACTTTGTTAGCTCCTTTTGGATCGACAAAACCTTCCGGTTGCATCATATACAACTCTTCTTCCAGAAATCGATTCAGGAATGCAGTTTTGACATCCATCTGCCAAATTTCATAATCATAAAATGCGGCAATTGCTAACATGATTCGGACAGACTTAAGCATCGCTACGGGTGAGAAGGCCTCATCGTAGTCAACCCCGTGAACTTGTTGAAAACCTTTTGCGACAAGTCGAGCTTTGTAGACAGTAATATTACCGTCAGCGTCAGTCTTCTTCTTGAAGATCCATTTATTCTCAATTGCTTGCCGATCATCGGGCAAGTCAACCAAAGTCCATACTCTGTTCTCATACATGGATCCCATCTCGGATTTCATGGCTTCAAGCCATTTTGCGGAATCTGCGCTCACCATCGCTTCTTCATAGTTCGTAGGTTCATCATGATCTAGTAGCATGATTTCCAGAATAGGATTACCGTACCACTCTAGCGCGGATCTTACTCTGGTTGATCTACGAGGTTCGGTAGTATCTTGTTCTGAAGTTTCATGATCATTATCACTAGCTTCCTCACTAATGGGTGTAGGTGTCGCAGAAACAGTTTTCTGTGATGTACTACTTTCCAATAAGGGAGCAGGTACAGTTACCTTGTCAAGTTCTACTTTCCTCCCACTCACTTCTTTCGAGAGAAACTCCTTCTCTAGAAAGGATCCATTCTTAGCAACGAATGTCTTGCCTTCGGATCTGTGATAGAAGGTGTACCCAACAGTCTCCTTTGGGTATCCTATGAAGACACATTTCTCCGATTTGGGTTCGAGCTTATCAGGTTGAAGCTTTTTCACATAAGCATCGCAGCCCCAAACTTTAAGAAACGACAACTTTGGTTTCTTGCCAAACCATTGAAAGTGCGTTATATCGACTAGAGGGGGTGAATAGGCGATTTTTACGAAAGTCTTCAAAACATCGAAGTTATGAAGACAAACTGTAGAGATATGCCTATTACTATGCAGCGGAAGTTAGACTACACTAGGCAAGCCATGGTCAAGTATCAACAGAGTGAAAGCACAGTGACGAATAGCTGTAGTGTAATACGGATCAGGTAGGAAGATAATACGAAGCCAAACAGAACACACAGTCACTTAGTGAAGACAAAAGATATAGCAAACATGCAATGACTTCACAACGAGTAATAGTATGTAAAGGGAAGTGAAGATGAAACCAGTGACTCGTTGAAGACAATGATTTGTTGGACCAGTTCCAGTTGCTGTGACAACTGTATGTCTGGTTGGAGCGGCTAGGTATTTAAACCTTAGGACACACAGTCCCGGACACCCAGTCCTGAACCGCAGCTTAGGACACCCAGTCCTCACCGTATTCTCCTTGAGCTAAGGTCACACAGACCTCGCCCAATCACTCTGGTAAGTCTTCAAGGTAGACTCCCAAACCTTCATAGACTTCGTTCACCGGCAATCCACAATGACTCTTGGATGCTCAGAACGCGACGCCTAACCGGCTGGAGGATGCACAGTCCTCAAGTGTAATAAGTCTTCAGATCACTCAGACAAGAAGACTTAAGTGATGCCCAATTTGCTCTGGCTCTGGGTGGTTAGGGCTTTTTCCTCGCTAGGTATTCTCTCTCAAAGGCTTCGAGGTGGGTTGCTCTCAAATGACAAAAGCCGTGCACTGAAATCTAAGCAGCCAACCGTTTATGGTTGTAGGGGGTGGGCTATTTATAGCCACTAGGCAACCCGACCTGATTTGTCCAAAATGACCCTAGGTCACTAAGGAACTGACACGTGTTCCAACGGTCGGATTTCAAACTCACACGGCAACTTTACTTGGGCTACAAGCAAAGCTGACTTGTCCGACTCTGGACAAGATTTGCTCTCATAGTCTTCACTCGAAGACATAGGTTTTTTGTTTAGGCATCACTTCAGTCGTTCTGACTGGTTCTCTTGGACCCCACTTAGCAGTACGGTGGTTCCTATGACTCAACGCAAATAAAAGAGAACTACGAAAGATCTAAGTCTTCGAGCTCCATAGGCTTCATGTGGTGTCTTCTCTTGTCATAGTCTTCAAAGTGAATATCTGCATATACCACCATTGACTTCAATGTCTTCGTACATTTTTAGGGGTCACCTCTGGTAGTAAAACCGAATCAATGAGGGACTTCTACCTGTGTTATCCTGCAATTCTCACAAACACATTAGTCCCTCAACTAGGTTTGTCATCAATACTCCAAAACCAACTAGGGGTGGCACTAGATGCACTTACACTCTCCCCCTTTTTGGTGATTGATGACAAACTAGTTGACGTTTTCAACGGGGAATATAGTCCGTGAAATTTTTAAAGGATAAGGAATTGTCTTCATAAGTTGCAAGGGCTCCCCTGAAGATGTGCATATAAGTAATTTGCTTTTGGAATGCAAATGCACATGGCAGGTTGTACTTGTGGAGATCCACTTCAACTTATGATGACAATCCACTATACATGTAAAAGTATATGAAGATAATGACATGCATAATGGAAAATGGACGTCTGCAGAATGATCTAAGTGCGGAATTTATCGTCGCACATGCGGAATTTATCTTCGCAAAACAAGGTGGCAAATAAGTAGCAGACAACCATCAAGTTTAAGTGTTACAACTCAAAGAACCAAATGTAGCAAAACGAGAGTTGTAAGCACGAAGCAAAATATAGCAAAATGTAAAGCACCCGCCCATAATGACCCGCTTGAAGACTATCAACCTCATATGCTTCTCCCCCTTTTGTCAGTGAGGACCAAAAAGGTTCGAAGACATAGAGTTTCTACTCGTTCCCATGAGCGGCAGGGTCGTTGGTGGTGTTTGGCAGTGCTGAAGAGCTTGGTGCAGTGTCGACGCGTGCTGAAGGAGGTGGCGGTGATGTAGCATCGTCTTCATCCTCTATAATTCTGGCAGTCACTGTGGCAGCAGAGGAAGATAACTCCGAGTCTTCAAGGGATGGCGTTCCTCGCAGCACAGCTCTTCTAGGAGGTGTGGAGTCAAACTTGAATCGCTCTGTGAAGCCATCCTCTTGAAGATCAGCTTTAGAACACATCACCGCGAGTCCTTTCCATGTGCAGCAACAGGTTTCATGTGCAACGAATGCATTCTTGGTGGAAAGATTTCGAATGCGATTTACATCCACCAAGAGGCTTTTCATCTGGCTTCAGCCAGTCATGATGCCTATCCTGTTTTTGATGAAGGGCCACAAGAAGCTCTCGGTCATTGAGAACACGAGCGCACTTCTTGGGTCTTGGAGCAGTGGTGCTGTCAGTGGCTTCAGTGGAAGCAGGGCATGGTGCACGTGTAGTGCCAGCCAACAGATACACCCAAGAGATTGCTTCAATTCCTTCAATGTTTTGAGTGAAGCTCTGGTGTTCTGCGTTCTGAAAACTCAAAGGTTGCTTGGCCGACTCAGGATAGATGGCTTCAGCAGAGGTATCCACATCAGGCAAGAAGATCCGATGGTTGCGGGCTGAGGGTTGATACAAGATAGCCGAGTGAAGTTTGATCAGCCTCATTACCCAAGGGGCATAGAATTTCAAACCAAACAGATCTGAGCCTGATGCAGCAAGTTGGTGTATGAAGAAGTCCTGTGCATTGAAGCATTTGCCATGAAGAATACAGAATATCAGAGTCTTCATTGCACCCTCAATCTTGGCATTTGGAGAGTGCCCTTTGATAGGCCAGAGAGTTCGCCTGATGATGTGATAGATGGTTCTGGGCAGGTACTCAAGGTCTTCAACGAAGAACTCTGTGGATAAGGAGCATCTTGGGGCAATGGCTTCATCATGGAGAGCATTTGACTCATATCAGGTTCTGGTCACTGAAAGATGCTCTCAATAGCTTCAGCATGTAGCTGACAGCCTTGCTCGAAGAGATCGCCAGGAGTGGGCAAGCCAGTGAGCTCAATGATATCAAATGCATTGGCTTCGTGATGAACATTGCCAGTCATCCACTCCAAAACCCAAGTCTTCGGATCTCTGTTGTATCCTTTGATGTGTAGTGTGGCATAGAATTGTAGCAGCAGCTCTTCATTCCAATGCTCTTCATCTGTAACAAACTGCAGCGGACCCACTTGCTTGAAGCAATCCAACGCTTCTTCTAGACAGGGCAGACCAGCAATAGCTTCAACATCAAGGCGCTTGTGCGGGAAGATGCGACCTTGGTTGTACATGATGCATGAGTAGTAGCTTCGCTGAGGATAGCTCCAGAGAACCGATCTGATGAAATCCTTTCCCTGGAGTAGGGGTTCTTGGAGCTATTGAGGAAGGTATTGTCTGCCTTGAAGCCATTGACGTTGAAGGAGCCAGGTGCTGATGCAAGACCTGGGAACATTGGCAGTCTTGGGATCGGCTTCTGTACCTGAGGCCTGTGCTCAACATGGTAATCAAATTGGGGACCGGCAGCAGACTCAGGAACAGAAGTATCAGGATTAGTGGCTTCACTTTCTTCTGATGCTTTTGGTGGGGAGGGCTCCACATTAGCTTCATGGTTGGGTAGTGGCAGCCTCACGATTTGCATCCTCCACTTGACGAGCTGGAGGGTTAGACACAGGCACGTTCTCCTGGAGAACTGCTTCTTGGTGGAACAGGGGAGTGGGATCTTGTGGTACTTCTTCTTCTGCGGCTGATGCAGCCGGAATGTCTTCCGAGACTTGAGGTCTTGGACCTTTGCGAAGCTTGCGTAACGCAGACGATGCTTGTGGAGTCAGAGTGGGCCGGGCCTCAGATTCTTCTTCCTCTTGTGGGCGATCCGCCCATGAAGCATCCTGTGCAATTGGCGTCAGTGGACGACCAATGCTGATGGGTTCGCTGTTTTCAAACTGAGGAAGGACTGCATTATCTTCTACATTGTCATGATGACCAATGTCTTCAGCAGTGATAGGGTCGGCTGCTGGAATGTCTTCAGCTACAGGAGCCTCTGTGGAAGCAGGCTCATGAACTGTCAGTTGACGTTCTGCGTCAGGATAGACCACA
Organism: Triticum monococcum; assembly: GCA_034509565.1. NCBI lineage: Eukaryota > Viridiplantae > Streptophyta > Magnoliopsida > Poales > Poaceae > Triticum > Triticum monococcum. Next base: position 38,326,804 of record CM067842.1, read on the forward strand.
GAAAGGGGTTCAACCATCAAGGGCTCTATGGGAGCAGCCCGATCTCTCTTTGTCTTCCTCTTCTTCTTAGAGGGGGCAGTGGGAGAAGCTTCAGGATATTTCCTTTTCCTTCCTTCAGCCTCAGCAGTCCTGGTCTTCTTGAGCTCTGAAGCGGTTGACCGGCTCTTTGGCTTCGAGCCAGTCGTTGTAGTTGGGAAGACAATCGGAGCTGCTTCCTGCCTTGGTGCATCGGGTTCAACCGTAGTAGGCTTCTTCTTCTTCTTCGCGGCCATCTTGGGGTCAATGCCCGGACGCCCAAGTGCCTTGCGCTTCTCAGCCTCATTATAGGCTTGCACACATCTGTCAGCCAGAGTCTTCATGCGCTCACGCGAACCTTGAGCTTCGGCGCGTTTCTTCAGGATGTTTTCCTTGAGCTCGTGCATCATGATCTTGAAGTTCTTCACTTCTTGCACGCTGAGGTTAGCCATATGCTTCTTGAACTGAGCCTTTTCATAGTCAATCTTCTGCTTCAGCTCAACAACGCGCTAGGCGATGGCTAGTTCTGAAGCAATGGCTCCTTGGAAGGCAACACTGAGGCCAATGGGTAGCTGCAGATCTTCAAAGCTGATGTTTGGCATGTCAAACCACTCGTCAATGAAGTCGTGGATGATGGCGACATCAAAGAGAGGCAGATTATTGAAGATTTCTGCTTCTTCTTTGCTCTTGATGAGTTGCTCAAGAGCGTCATCTGCAAGGTCTTCATCACTTGACAGATCAATGGCGTCGTTGCGCAGAATAGCAGCAGCTGTGAGCTCTTGGCCGCTGCGTGGCTGAGGCATCTTGCTCTTCTGGGGCTTGGAGATGCGGGACACGTCTTCAGACTGCACACTGACTTCAGGAGGTGCAGTTGCCAATGGCTTCACCCTTGAGATTTTTGGTGAAGGGGCTGCCGGCTTTGAAGCTTTTGGCTTCTTCATCTGCTTTGGCTTCGGCACTGCAGGCGCTTCTTCTGATTCAGAGTCAGCTGGAGGCTCATTTACTGCAGTCCCTTGAACTAAGATGCGGGTGATGAGGCCTTCAAGGTTTGCATAAGGACCGATGACATTGGGTTCTGCCTCGCGTGTGCCATCTGCCCTTGGTGCGGAGGGACCAGGGTTGAAGTCTAACCCAAATTTCTTCTTGTTCTGCTTCGCTGAGTTTTGGGCAAACTGAAAGTTGCGCTTGAATAGATTGTCATCACGACACCAGAGTAGTGACGACGGATGTGCATTTGCAGGCTGTGGTCCACGGACCATGCATGGATAGAAGCTTTGAGCAATGGCTTCATCTCTAGACCTGGGTAGAAGATTCTTGTACAGGATGTCTCCCCATGGTCTCTTGATGGCGTTTTTCTCAGCATACTCCTGGGTTACGAAGCGGTATTGGAACCATTGTTCTGTCCAATAGCGTCGAATCCATTGGATTCGGGTCTTGCGCTGACTGTAATTCTCTTCAGGATCTGTTTTATACATTTCTGCGAGTTCATCAGGCAGATCTCTGGATGTTCCGCCACGACGCTGTCTGCCCCCCTTCCATGCTACTATCTCTGAAGCCATAAACTTTAACTTGAAGGGCTTCAAGACGTTCAAAGGCTTCAAAGGCTTTCTCTTGCTGGACCAACAGGAACTGGCTTCAGGAGAATTTATGTGATGCTGTAAGAACTCTGCAAATGAATGCAAACTATGAGAACCAAAGGATTCTCCCACGGACATGTACCTGTGACAGCATTAAGGTGCGAGGGAAGGGGAAGAGGTCATATGCATTCTCAGAAGATTTTGAAGATAAATCAGTTTAGAAGACATTGACCTCATCGTGCGAAGACATTCACTCATAGATAAGAAGTTGGTTCCAGATTTGTACGAACCCACAGATCGGTACAAGTGAGGAATCTAACTACTTTGTGAAGCACAAGTGAATATACTAGGCATGTTATGAGATGCAGATTGAGAGAGATCTAACTTATGTGAATAGAAACTTCTTATGGTAGAAAGTGACAAAGCCATAGGATCAAAAGGTGCCGCAAAAAGAAGTTTTATTTACCACACTGGGAACTGCTAGACGGAGAGGAAGATGAGGCCGAGCAGTTCAATCTTCTGTGCCCTAACTTGGCGACGGAGGACACCTACGGCGACAGCGGAGAGGACGATGTCCGCGATCGGCGTGAAGACGGCGTCGGAGAGGTTGCGGCAGCGAAGCGCTTCGTCGCCGGCGTCATCGAGGTCTAGCGGTGGTGCTAGGGTTCATGCGAGGGTGGAAGAAGGGATAATGACCGCAGTGAGTGTGTATTTATAGTTACAGGGGCGGCACTGCGCTATTACACAGGTGCCCTTGGCGATTCGCATCTGAGTAACACATGGCCATCATGCGGAATTTTGGGGGCAGTTCCACGTCCCACGCACGCCTGGATTGTCGGGTGGTCGTTCCTACTTCTCCGAATTTCATGTGGATAAATGAGCATTGAAAACGGTCTTAAAGGTTGTATCTGTGTCTTCTGCTGTCAAGGACGCAGAGAAGACATTCGACAGTTTCAATAGAATGCATATGACTTGGAGAGATAGAATTTGAGATAGAGAGCATAGAGAGGTTAGGGTCCGATCACATTCACTTAGTTCAAAAGATTCAAACAAGAAGACATAGCTATAAGTGAATGCTATAGAGGACAGAACACTAGTATATATATAGTGAAGATAATCATGAAGACATGTTGATATTGAAGCCAAACCAAATGTGAAGACATTGCAAGGTAACGCCATGTGTGAAACACTTCAAAATAGAATGTTTGGTGGTGGCGTTACCCACCTTATAGGAAGTATTAGACCCAGACATGGCGCACAATTATCGTGGCGCTCCGAAGTCAAATTCCATATTAATGTATTCACACTTAGAATGTATGTCTTCATTGATTGAAGGTATACTTACTTCGTGTGTTGCACATCTAAGTCGTCAATATGCATAAGTGTTAGGATGTGTGCCTGATCACAGGACATTTGAGGATTCCAGGATATTTAGCTCACACCGTAACTTGCAAAATCTCTTCTCATCCAAGGGCTTGGTGAAGATATCTGCCAATTGCTCTTCAGTGTTGACGTGTATGATATCAATATCTTCCTTCACAACATGATCTCTGAGAAAATGATGACGAATTTCTATGTGCTTTGTCTTCAAGTGCTGAACTGGGTTATTGGCAATCTTGATGGCGCTTTCGTCATCGCAGTAAAGTGGCACTTGCTTCAGATGAACGCCATAGTCCTTGAGAGTTTGCTTCATCCACAGAAGCTGAGCGCAGCAAGATCCAGCAACAATGTATTCAGATTCAGCAGTGGAGAGGGATACACAGTTCTGCTTCTTTGAAGACCAACATACAAGTGATCGTCCCAGAAAGTGGCATGTGCCTGATGTAGACTTCCGATCAACCTTGTCACCAGCATAATCAGCATCCGAGAATCCAACCAGATCAAACTCTGAGCCCTTTGGATACCATAATCCGAGAGTTGGGGTGTGAGCCAAATATCGAAGAATTTGCTTCATAACTAAGTGATGTGACTCCTTTGGTGCCGCTTGAAATCGAGCACACATGCAAACACTAAGCATAATATCTGGCCTAGATGCACATAAATAAAGCAAAGAACCAATCATGGAGCGGTATACAACCAGATCAAACTCTGAGCCCTTTGGATACCATAATCCGAGAGTTGGGGTGTGAGCCAAATATCGAAGAATTTGCTTCATAGCTAAGTGATGTGACTCCTTTGGTGCCGCTTGAAATCGAGCACACATGCAAACACTAAGCATAATATCTGGCCTAGATGCACATAAATAAAGCAAAGAACCAATCATGGAGCGGTATACCTTTTGATCGAACTCTTTACCATTGTCGTCGGGACCCAGATGATGTTTGGCTGGCATTGGTGTTGTGAAGCCTTTGCAGTCTTGCATACCAAACTTCTTCAGGCACTCTTTGAGATATTTCTCTTGAGATATGAAGATGCAGTTGCGTTGTTGTCATATTTGAAGACCGTGGAAGAACTTCAGCTCCCCCATCATAGACATTTGATATTGCTCTTGCATCATATAGCCAAACTCTTCACTGTACTTCTGATTGGTGCAGCCGAAGATAATGTCATCCACATATATTTGGCACACAAACAGTTCACCATCATATGTCTTCGTGAAGAGAGTGGGATCTAGGGAACCAGGTATGAAGCCTTTGCTCTTCAGGAAATATTTGAGTGTGTCATACCAGGCCCGAGGGGCTTGTTTGAGGCCATACAGTGCCTTGTTGAGCTTGTATACCATGTCAGGATGTTTTGGATCTTCAAACCCAGGCGGTTGTGCAACATACACTTCTTCTTCAATCTTTCCATTGAGAAAGGCAGTCTTCACATCCATTTGATATAGAAGTATGTTATGATGATTTGCATAGGCCAGCAGTATATGTATGGCTTCAAGTCTGGCCACAGGAGCAAATGTTTCATCGAAATCAATGCCTTCCACTTGAGTATATCCTTGAGCAACGAGACGAGCTTTGTTTCTAACAATTTGACCATGCTCATCTTGCTTGTTGCGGTATATCCATTTGGTGCCTATTATATTGTGCTTCCGTGGATCAGGATGCTTAACCAGTTCCCATACATTGTTCAGCTCAAACTCTTGAAGCTCTTCTTGCATAGCTTGAATCCATTCAGGTTCCATGAAGGCTTCTTCAAATTTCTTGGGTTCTGTAATTGAGACGAATGCGAAGTGCCCACAGAAATTTGCCAGCTGAGTTGCCCTTGAATGAGTGAGTGGACCAGGTGCATTGATGCTGTCAATTATTCTGTCAATTTGCACTTCATTGGCAACACGAGGATGTACAGGGCGAAGACTTTGCTCTTGCTGATATGAGTTGTTGTTGGGAGGAATGTCTTCAGGCTAAGCATTGTCTTCATGTGGATCAGGTGCTGAGATAATAAGTTCTTCTTCAGGATGAGCTTCAGAAGGTATAATATCTCCAGTTCCCATTAGCTTGATTGATTCACTAGCTGGAACTTCATCTAGCACATCTGGCAGTTGCTCTCTTTGTGAACCATTGGTCTCATCGAACCGCACATCCACTGTTTCAACCACTTTGTAATGAAAGAGATTGAATACTCTGTAGGAGTGCGAATCCTGTTCATATCCAAGCATAAAGCCCTCATGTGCTTTTGGTGCAAACTTTGAGGTATGGTGTGGGTCCTTGATCCAGCACCTTGCGCCAAATACTCTGAAGTAACTGACATTTGGCTTCTTGCCAGTTAGGAGTTCATAAGATGTCTTGTTCAGAAGCTTGTGAAGATAAACACGACTGATTGTATGACATGCAGTGTCAATGGCTTTAGGCCAGAATTTTCTTGGAGTCTTGTATTCATGTAGCATCGTTCTGGCCATCTCAATGAGTGTTCTGTTCTTGCGTTCGACGACGCCATTCTGCTGTGGCGTGTACGGAGCTGAGAATTCATGTGTGATGCCCAAGGTATCAAGATATGTATCAAGGCCAGTGTTCTTGAATTCAGTGCCATTGTCACTTCTGATGTGCTTTATCTTGGCGCCATAGTTGTTCATTGCTCGATTGGCGAAGCGTCTGAAGACATCCTGCACTTCAGTCTTGTAAAGGATTATGTGCACCCAAGTACATCTAGAGTAACATCAACAATGACAAAGCCATAGAGGCAAGCAGTAGTGGTAAAAGTTGAGTAGTGAGTGGGACCGAAAAGATCCATGTGAAGCAGTTCGAAGGGTCGAGTAGTGGCCATGATTGTCTTCGAGGGATGTTTTGCCCTCGTCATCTTCCCTGCTTCACAGGCACCGCATAAGTGATCTTTCTTGAACTTGACGCCCTCGATGCCTATGACATGCTTCTTCTTTGCAAGGGTGTGGAGGTTCCTCATGCCAGCATGCCCAAGCCTCTGATGCCAAAGCCAGCATTCTGAAGCTTTTGCCAGAAGACATACTGCAAGCTGTGGCCCTGCTGAGAAATCTACCACGTACAAATCATCTTTCCGATACCCTTCAAACACTAGAGACTTGTCAGCTTCCATTAGTACCAGGCAACGATATTTTCCGAATATTACTATCATGTTCAAATCGCAAAGCATTGAGACAAACATTAAGTTGAAGCCAAGGGATTCAACAAGCATGACTTTATCCATGTGTTGATCCTTTGAGATTGCAACTCTACCTAGACCCAATACCTTACTTTTACCAGTGTCAGCGAATGTGATGTGGCTCTTGTCGGATGGACGTAAGGTTGAGTCCATAAGAAGGCTTCTTTTGCCGGTCATGTGATTTCTACACCCACTGTCAATAATCCATTCTGAAGACGCTGGTGTCGTACCCTACAGTGCAGTTAGGGGGATAGGCTTCACGAAGAGAATTGTGAAGCAAAAACATTTGACGAACCAGTGGGTTATGAAAACTTAGATCCAGATTAGGACTAATAGGGAGAGTAGCATGCGATTCAGGAACGAAGTACATAGTGATGCCATTCGGGCATTTGATCTTGCGCCCTACAAGATGTTTAAGGTCCCCAGCAATAGCGTCAGAAGATTTTGGTTTTCTGCTGGAGACCTTTCCCTGCAAAAGAGAGTTAAGCTTTCTTAGCCACCCACATCTTCAAGGGTGGCTTAGAAGCAATAAGTCTAAGTGCAGCATCTAAGAATTTTGGCTTTGGAGCCCTAGAAAACAGTCTAGCAGGCGAATAATAGTACTCATATGAATAGGCAGAATAGTTCTTGGTCATATGAACATGGCGGTTTGATGAACCGCTCTCATATTCATATGCCTGAGTGTGGTTTCCCTGCAAAACATTTGCGTTAGTGCGACTCAGGTGAGTCCTCTGTCTGTATGAAGCCTTTGGACCGTATGAAGCCTTTGGTCTGAGGTTTGTCTTCTTCATGTGAGGAGTCATGAAGACATTCACAGGAAGATTTTCCAGACACTTTTTCGGAACCCAGATCTTCTTCATAGGCGGTCCATTCCTGTAGTTAGTACCAATGTACCTGGCAAACACTTCACCATTCTGATTCTTAGACAGTACATAGTTTGCATCAAAGGATTCATCAATGATAATGGGGTTAGCACAAGTGAATCCAGATAAATTGGATGGATCTGCTGTAGGTTCCTTTGCAGCAACCCACTTGGTTTTGGGGTACTGCTCAGGTTTCCAGTAAGAGCCATCTGCATTCATTTTCCTTACGAACCCAACACCCTCTTTCCTTGGGTTTCGGTTCAGAATCTGCTTCTTGAGGACATCACATAATCTCTGATGCCCTTTAAGACTTTTGTACATCCCTGTTTCAAGCAATGTCTTCAACCTAGCATTCTCATCAGCAATAGCAGTGGTATCCTCAGCAGAGGGGTTAGTTACCACATCAACAGTTGAAGATATTGCAACAGCAGTAGTAGTAGAACATTCAGCAACAAAGGCAGCATTATCACGCTCAATGCATTTAAGACATGGTGGTTCAAATCCTTCCTAAGCGGAACTGATCTTTTTGGCGCGAAGTGACTCGTTTTCCTTTTGAAGATCTTCATGAGCCGCTCTCAATTTCTCAAGATCTTGCTTCCTTTGAAGATAATCATAGGAAAGCTTTTCATGAGTTGTTGAGAGAGTATCATGACGATCTTCAAGTTCCTGATACTTAACGTGAAGATTTTTTATGTCTTCAATTAAGGATTCAGATCGAGTCATTTCAGCACCCAACAGATCATCGCTTCTGTCTAACAGTTTTTGAATATGTTCCATGGCTTTCTGTTGTTCAGTTGCAATTTTAGCAAGTGTTTTGTAGCTAGGTTTGGAATCACAATCAGAGTCATCGTCGCTAGATGTTTGATAGTGAGTAGTGCGTGTGTTTACCTTGGCACTGCGTGCCATGAAGCAGTAGGTAGGATCGGAGTAGTCCTTGTCATTTGCATCGGTGTCGGTGATGGAGTCATTGTCTTCAGTGTTGAAGATGGACTTGGCAACGTATGCTGTAGCCAGACTTGCAATGCCAGAATCAGACTTCTCCTCAGACTCCACCTCTGCCTCCTCAGAAGCGGACTCCTCCTCTGAATCCATTTCCTTGCCAACAAACGCACGTGCCTTGCCAGATGAGCTCTTCTTGTGTGATGAAGACTTTCAGGAAGACTTGGAAGAAGACTTTGAGTATTCCTTCTTCTTCTTGTCGTCAGAGTCATATTCCTTGCTCTTCATCTTCTTTCTGTTCTCATTGTCCCACTGTGGACACTGAGAGATGAAGTGTCCAGTTTTCTTGCACTTGTGGCATGTTTTCTTCTTGTAGTCATGAGCAGAAGCTTCATCATTCCTTGAGCTTGATCGTGAAGACTTTCTGAAGCCTTTCTTCTTGGTGAAATTTTGGAACTTCTTCACTAGCATTGCAAGTTCCCTTCCAATGTCTTCAGGATCATCAGAACTGCTGTCAGATTCTTCTTCAGATGAGGAAACAGCTTTTGCCTTCAGGGCACGAGTTCGCCCGTAGTTTGGACCGTAGATATATCTTTTCTCAGAAAGCTGAAACTCATGTGTGTTGAGCCTCTCGAGTATGTCAGACGGATCGAGTGTCTTGAAATCAGGACGTTCTTGAATCATCAGGGCTAGGATGTCAAACGAACTATCAAGTGATCTCAGCAGCGTCTTGACGATTTCATGTTTGGTGATCTCAGTGGCGCCGAGGGCTTGAAGCTCATTTGTGATGTCAGTAAGTCGGTCAAATGTGTGCTGGACATTCTCATTGTCATTTCGCTTGAAGCGGTTGAAGAGGTTGCGAAGAACACTGATTCTCTGATCTCTCTGGGTTGAGATGCCTTCATTGACCTTGGAGAGCCAGTCCCAGATCAGCTTGAATGTCTTCAAGGCACTCACACGGCCATACTGTCCTTTGGTCAGATGACCATAGATGATATTCTTGGCAGTAGAGTCCAGTTGAGTGAACTTCTTGACATCAGCAGCAGTGCCACCTTCTCCAGCCTTGGGAACACCGTTCTCGACGACATACCATAGGTCGACGTCAATGGCTTCAAGATGCATGCGCATCTTATTCTTCCAGTAGGGATATTCAATTCCATCGAAGACGGGGCACGCAGCGGAGACTTTGATTATTCCTGCAGTCGACATAGCTAAAACTCTAGGTGGTTAAACCGAATCACACAGAACAAGGGAGCACCTTGCTTTGATACCAATTGAAAGTGCGTTATATCGACTAGAGGGGGGGTGAATAGGCGATTTTTACGAAAGTCTTCAAAACGTGGAAGTTATGAAGACAAACAGTAGAGATATGCCTATTACTATGCAGAGGAAGTTAGACTACACTAGGCAAGCCATGGTCAAGTATCAACAGAGTGAAAGCACAGTGACGAATAGCTGGAGTGTAATACGGATCAGGTAGGAAGATAATATGAAGCCAAACAGAACACACAGTCACTCAATGAAGACAAAAGATACAGCAAACATGCAATGACTTCACAACGAGTAACAGTATGTAAAGGGAAGTGAAGATGAAACCAGTGACTCGTTGAAGACAATGATTTGTTGGACCAGTTCCAGTTGCTGTGACAACTGTATGTCTGGTTGGAGTGGCTAGGTATTTAAACCTTAGGACACACAGTCCCGGACACCCAGTCCTGAACCGCAGCTCAGGACACCCAGTCCTCACCGTATTCTCCTTGAGCTAAGGTCACACAGACCTCGCCCAATCACTCTGGTAAGTCTTCAAGGTAGACTCCCAAACCTTCACAGACTTCGTTCACCGGCAATCCACAATGACTCTTGGATGCTCAGAACGCGACGCCTAACCGGCTGGAGGATGCGCAGTCCTCAAGTGTAATAAGTCTTCAGATCACTCAGACAAGAAGACTTAAGTGATGCCCAATTTGCTCTGCCTCTGGGTGGTTAGGGCTTTTTCCTCACTAGGTATTCTCTCTCAAAGGCTTCGAGGTGGGTTGCTCTCAAACGACAAAAGCCGTGCACTGAAATCTGAGCAGCCAACCGTTTATGGTTGTAGGGGGTGGGCTATTTATAGCCACTAGGCAACCCGACCTGATTTGTCCGAAATGACCCTGGTTCACTAAGGAACTAACACATGTTCCAACGGTCAGATTTCAAACTCACACGGCAACTTTACTTGGGCTACAAGCAAAGCTGACTCGTCCGACTCTGGACAAGATTTGCTCTCATAGTCTTCACTCGAAGACATAGGTTTTTTTGTTTAGGCATCACTTCAGTCGTTCTGACTGGTTCTCTTGGACCCCACTTAGCAGTACGGTGGTTCCTATGACTCAACACAAATAAAAGGGAACTACGAAAGATCTAAGTCTTCGAGCTCCATAGGCTTCATGTGGTGTCTTCTCTTGTCATAGTCTTCAAAGTGAATATCTTCATATACCACCATTGACTTCAATGTCTTCGTACATTTTTAGGGGTCATCTCTGGTAGTAAAACCGAATCAATGAGGGACTTCTACCTGTGTTATCCTGCAATTCTCACAAACACATTAGTCCCTCAACTAGGTTTGTCGTGAATACTCCAAAACCAGCTAGGGGTGGCACTAGATGCACTTACAATAGTTCATAAGGCGTCATCTCAACGGATTTTGATGGTGCCCTATTTAACGTGAATGCGGCCATCTCTAAAGCATAACACCAAAACGATAACGGTAAATCAGTAAGAGACATCATAGATCGCACCATATCTAGTAAAGTACGATTACGACGTTCGGACACACCATTACGCTGAGGTGTTCCGGGTGGCGTGAGTTGTGAAACTATTCTGCATTGCTTTAAATGTACACCAAACTCGTAACTCAAATATTCTCCTCCACGATCAGATCATAGAAAATTTATTTTCTTGTTACGATGATTTTCAACTTCACTCTAAAATTCTTTGAACTTTTCAAATGTTTCAGACTTATGTTTCATTAAGTAGATATACCCATATCTGCTTAAGTCACCTATGAAGGTGAGAAAATAACGATATCCGCCACGAGCCTCAATATTCATCGGACCACATCATCTGTATGTATGATTTCCAACAAATCTGTTGCTCTCTCGATAGTGCCGGAGAACGGTGTTTTAGTCATCTTGCCCATGAGGCACGGTTCGCAAGTACCAAGTGATTCATAATCAAGTGGTTCCAAAAGCCCATCGGTATGGAGTTTCTTCATGCGCTTTATACTGATATGACCTAAACGGCAGTGCCACAAATAAGTTGCACTATCATTATCAATTCTGCATCTTTTTGCTTCAACATTATGAATATGTGTGTTACTACTATCGTGATTCATCAAAAATAGACCACTCTTCAAAGGTGCATGACCATAAAAGATATTACTCATATAAATAGAACAACCATTATTCTCCGATTTAAATGAATAACTGTCTCGCATTAAACAAGATCCAGATATAATGTTCATGCTCAACGCTGGCACCAAATAACAATTATTTAGGTCTAATACTAATCCCGAAGGTAGATGTAGAGGTAGCGTGCCGATCGCGATCACATCGACTTTGGAACCATTTCCCACGCGCATCGTCACCTCGTCCTTTGCCAGTGTTCGCTTAATCCGTAGTCCCTGTTTTGAGTTGCAAATATTAGCAACAGAACCAGTATCAAATACCCAGGTGCTACTGCGAGCTCTAGTAAGGTACACATCAATAACATGTATATCACATATACCTTTGTTCACCTTGCCATCCTTCTTATTCGCCAAATACTTGGGGCAGTTCCCCTTCCAGTGACCAGTCTGCTTGCTGTAGAAGCACTCAGTTTCAGGCTTAGGTCCAGACTTGGGTTTCTTCTCTTGAGCAGCAACTTGCTTGCTGTTCTTCTTGAAGTTCCCCTTCTTCTTCCCTTTGCCCTTTTTCTTGAAACTAGTGGTCTTGTTGACCATCAACACTTGATGCTCCTGTTTGATTTCTACCTCCGCAGCTTTCAGCATTGCGAAGAGCTCGGGAATAGTATTATTCATCCCTTGCATATTATAGTTCATCACGAAGCTCTTGTAGGTTGGTGGAAGTGATTGGAGAATTCTGTCAATGATGCAATCATCTGGAAGATTAACTCCCATCTGAATCAAGTGATTATTATACCCAGACATTTTGAGTATATGCTCACTGACAAAACTGTTCTCCTCCATCTTGCAGCTATAGAACTTATTGGAGACTTCATATCTCTCAATCCGGGCATTTGCTTGAAATATTAACTTCAATTCCTCGAACATCTCATATGCTCCGTGACGTTCAAAACGTCGTTGAAGTCCCGATTCTAAGCCGTAAAGCATGGCACATTGAACTATCGAGTAGTCATTAGCTTTGCTCTGCCAGACGTTCATAACATCTGGTGTTGCTCCAGCAGCAGGCCTGGCACCCAGCGGTGCTTCCAGGACGTAATTCTTCTGTGCAGCAATGAGGATAATCCTCAAGTTACGGACCCAGTCCGTGTAATTGCTACCATCATCTTTCAACTTTGCTTTCTCAAGGAACACATTAAAATTCAATGGAACAACAGCACGGGCCATCTATCTACAATCAAACATTCATAAGAAAGATACTATCAGGTACTAAGTTCATGATAAATTTAAGTTCAATTAATCATATTACTTAAGAACTCCCACTTAGATAGACATCCCTCTAATCTTCTAAGTGATCACGTGATCCAAATCAACTAAACCATAACCGATCATCACGTGAAATGGAGTAGTTTTCAATGGTGAACATCACTATGTTGATCATATCTACTATATGACTCACGCTCGATCTTTCGATCTCAGTGTTCTGAGGCCATATCTGCATATGCTAGGCTCGTCAAATTTAACCTGAGTATTCTGCATGTGCAAAACTATCTTGCACCCGTTGTAGATGGACGTAGAGCTTATCACACCCGATCATCACGTGGTGTCTGGGCATGACGAACTTTGGCAACGGTGCATACTCAGGGAGAACACTTTTATCTTGATAATTTAGTGAGAGATCATCTTATAATGCTACCGTCAATCAAAGCAAGATATGATGCATAAAAGATAAACATCACATGCAATCAATATAAGTGATATGATATGGCCATCATCATCTTGTGCTTGTGATCTCCATCTCCGAAGCACCTGTCATGATCACCATCGTCACCGGCGCGACACCTTGATCTCCATCGTAGCATCGTTGTTGTCTCGCCAATCTTATGAAGGAAATATGCCCTAGAGGCAATAATAAAGTTATTATTTATTTCCTTATATCATGATAAATGTTTATTATTCATGCTAGAATTGTATTAACCGGAAACATAATACATGTGTGAATACATAGACAAACTTAGTGTCACTAGTATGCCTCTACTTGACTAGCTCGTTAATCAAAGATGGTTATGTTTCCTAACCCTGAACAAGGTGTTGTTATTTGATTAACAAGGTCACATCATTAGTTGAATGATCTGATTGACATGACCCATTTCATTAGCTTAGCACCCGATCGTTTGGTATGTTGCTATTGCTTTCTTCATGACTTATACATGTTCCTATGACTAAGAGATTATGCAACTCCCGTTTACTGGAGGAACACTTTGTGTGCTACCAAACGTCACAACGTAACTGGGTGATTATAAAGGAGCTCTACAGGTGTCTCCAAAGGTAGATGTTGGGTTGGCGTATTTCGAGATTAGGATTTGTCACTCCGATTGTCGGAGAGGTATCTCTGGGCCCTCTCGGTAATGCACATCACATAAAGCCTTGCAAGCATTGCGACTAATGAGTTAGTTGCGAGATGATGTATTACGGAACGAGTAAAGAGACTTGCCGGTAACGAGATTGAACTAGGTATTGGATGCCGACGATCGAATCTCGGGCAAGTAACATACCGATGACAAAGGGAACAACGTATGTTGTTATGCGGTCTGACCGATAAAGATCTTCGTAGAATATGTAGGAGCCAATATGGGCATCCAGGTCCCGCTATAGGTTATTGACCGGAGATGTGTCTAAGTCATGTCTACATTGTTCTCGAACCGTAGGGTCCGCACGCTTAACGTTACGATGACAGTTATTATGAGTTTATGCATTTTGATGTACCAAAGTTAGTTCGGAGTCCCGGATGTGATCACGGGCATGACGAGGAGTCTCGAAATGGTCGAGACATAATGATTGATATATTGGAAGCCTATATTTGGATATCGGAAGTGTTCCGGGTGAAATCGGGATTTTACCGGAGTACCGGGAGGTTACCGGAACCCCCCGGGAGCCATATGGGCCTTAATGGGCTTTAGTGGAAAGGAGAAAGGGGCAGCCCAAGGTGGCCGCACGCCTCCCCCCTCCCCTAGTCCTATTAGGACTAGGAGAGGTGGCCGACCCCCTCTCTCTCTTTCCCCCTCAGGGAATCCTAGTCCAACTAGGATTGGGGGGGGGAGTCCTACTCCCGGTAGGAGTAGGACTCCTCGTGCGCCCTCCTCCTGGCCGGCGGCCCCCTCCCCCTTGGCTCCTTTATATACGGAGGCAGGGGCACCTCTAGACACACAAGTTGATCATTGAGATCGTTCCTTAGCCGTGTGCGGTGCCCCCTGCCACCATATTCCACCTTGATCATATCGTTGTAGTGCTTAGGCGAAGCCCTGCGTCGGCAGAACATCAAGATCGTCACCACGCCATCGTGCTGACGGAACTCTTCCCCGACGCTTTGCTGGATCGGAGCCCGGGGATCGTCATCGAGCTGTACGTGTGCTAAGAACTCGGAGGTGCCGGAGTAACGGTGCTTGGATCGGTCGGATCGGGAAGACGTACGACTACTTCCTCTACGTTGTATCAACGCTTCCGTAGTCGGTCTGCGTGGGTACGTAGACAACACTCTCCCCTCTCGTTGTTGTGCATCACCATGATCTTGCATGTGCGTAGGAAATTTTTTGAAATTACTACGTTCCCCAACAGTGGTATCAGAGCCTAGGTTTTATGGTTTGATGTTATTTGCACGAGTAGAACACAAGTGAGTTCTGGGCGATATAAGTCATACTGCCTACCAGCATGTCATACTTTGGTTCGGCGGTATTGTTGGACGAGACGACCCGGACCAACATTACGCGTACGCTTACGGGAGACCGGTTCCCCCGACGTGCTTTGCACACAGGTGGCTTGCAGGCGACTGTCTCTCCAACTTTAGTTGAACCGAGTGTGGCTACGCCCGGTCCTTGCGAAGGTTAAAAGGGAGTCTATTTGACAAACTATCGTTGTGGTTTTGATGCGTAGGTGAGATTGGTTCTTGCTTAAGCCCATAGCAGCCACGTAAAACTTGCAACAACAAAGTAGAGGACGTCTAACTTGTTTTTGCAGGGCATGTTGTGATGTGATATGGTCAAGACATGATGCTAAATTTTATTGTATGAGATGATCATGTTTTGTAACCGAGTTATCGGCAACTGGTAGGAGCCATATGGTTGTCGCTTTATTGTATGCAACGATAGTTTGTCAAATAGACTCCGTTTTAACCTTCGCAAGGACCGGGCGTAGCCACACTCGGTTCAACTAAAGTTGGAGAAACTATTACCCGCAAGACACCTATGTGCAAAGCATGTCGGGAGAACCGGTCTCGCATAACTGTACGCGTAATGTCGGTCTGGGCCGCTTCATCCAACAATACCGCCGAACCAAAGTATGATATGCCGGTAAGCAGTATGACTTATATCGCCCACAACTCACTTGTGTTCTACTCATGCATATAACATCAACACATAAAACCTAGGCTCAGATGCCACTGTTGGGGAACGTAGTAATTTCAAAAAAATTCCTACGCACACGCAAGATCATGGTGATGCATAGCAACGAGAGGGGAGAGTGTGATCTACGTACCCTTGTAGATCAACAACGGAAGCGTTTGGTTGATGTAGTCATACGTCTCCACGGCCCGACGGATCAAGCACCGGAACTACGGCACCTCCGAGTTCTAGCACACGTTCAGCTCGATGACGATCCCCAGACTCCGATCCAGCAAAGTGTTGGGGAAGAGCTCTGTCAGCACGACGGCGTGGTGACAATCTTGATGTACTACTGTTGCAGGGCTTCGCCTAAGCACCGCTACAATATTATCGAGGACTATGGTGGCAGGGGGCGCCTCACACGGCTAAGAATATGATCACGTGGATCAACTTGTGTTCCTCTGGGGTGCCCCTGCCTCCGTATATAAAGGCTCAAGGGCGGGGTGCGGCCGGCCTAGGAGAAGCGCGCCAGGAGGAGTCCTACTCCCTTCGGGAGTAGGATCCCCCCCCCAATCCTAGTTGGAATAGGATTCGCGAAGGGGGGAAAAGAGGAAAGGGGGCCGACCCCCTTTCCTTGTCCTATTCGGACCAAGGGAGGGGAGGGGCGCGCGGCCCATCTCTGGCTGCCTCTTCTCTTTTCCACTAAGGCCCACTAAGGCCCATATATCTCCCGGGGTGTTTCGGTAACCTCCCGGTACTCCTGTAAAATTCCGATTTCACCCGGAACACTTCCGATATCCATACATAGGCTTCTAATATATCAATCTTTATGTCTCGACCATTTCGAGACTCCTCGTCATGTCCGTGATCACATCCGGGACTCCGAACAACCTTCGTTACATCAAAACGTATAAACTCATAATATAACTGTCATCAAAACCTTAAGCATGCGGACCCTACGGGTTCAAGAACAATGTAGACATGACCGAGACAAGTCTCCGGTCAATAACCAATAGCGGGACCTGGATGCCCATATTGGCTCCTACATATTCTACGAAGATCTTTATCGGTCAGACCGCATAACAACATACGTTGTTCCCTTTGTCATCGGTATGTTACTTGCCCGAGATTCGATCGTCGGTATCCAATACCTAGTTCAATCTCGTTACCGGCAAGTCTCTTTACTCGTTTCGTAATACATCATCCCGCAACTAACTCATTTGTTGCAATGCTTGCAAGGCTTAAGTGATGTGCATTACCGAGAGGGCCCAGAGATACCTCTCCGACGATCGGAGTGACAAATCCTAATCTCGAAATACATCAACCCAACATGTACCTTTGGAGACACCTGTAGAGCACCTTTATAATCACCCAGTTACGTTGTGACGTTTGGTAGCACACAAAGTGTTCCTCCGGCACACGGGAGTTACATAATCTCATAGTTATAGGAACATGTATAAGTCATGAAGAAAGCAATAGCAACATACTAAACGATCGGGTGCTAAGCTAATGGAATGGGTCATGTCAATCAGATCATTCAACTAATGATGAGATCCCGTTAATCAAATGACAACTCTTTGTCCATGGTTAGGAAACATAACCATCTTTGATTAACGAGCTAGTCAAGTAGAGGCATACTAGTGACACTCTGTTTGTCTATGTATTCACACATGTATTATGTTTCCGGTTAATACAATTCTAGCATGAATAATAAACATTTATCATGATATAAGGAAATAAATAATAACTTTATTATTGCCTCTAGGGAATATTTCCTTCATTTGGCGGGTTCAAAAATTCTGACTTCTGTCGGGTGTTCATCAAAGTATGCTCTCGGGACATGTGACATCTCATCATCCCTAGTAACAAAAAATTCCATGACCAGCACCTAGTATCTAACATCAGAGTTAATACATTCAATGAGTAAAGGGGCAAACATAATTTTTTATGTGCATAGCAACATTGCGGCGTTGTTACCTGCTTTTGTGGAATGTATCCTTCATGTGGAGTGACTGGGGATTGTGCCATCTCAAACCTTCTCACCTTGTTATGTGGAATGTATCCTTCATGTGGTGTGACCGGGGACTCTGCCATCACAGGTTTCTTATCCTGCGTATGAAACGTCGACAGTGGGTTTACACACAAGTTTTGAAAGGTCATACCATATCTTGGGTATGCATCGTTGCGAGGTACTTACAAGGGGAGAATTGACGATATGTTGTTGGGGTGGACTGATGTGGCATTGAACGGGTGACTCTATCGCAATGTCTCGAGTGAATGGCGACTGTGCCGTCTCATGATGCTTAGCCTACATACAATCGCTGACATAAGGTTGCCACAAATTGAAGATGTTTGTATCATAGAATACGTAGGTCCTTAATATATAGAATCGGTGCGAGATACTTACAGGGGGAGAATAATTGAAGACATGTTGTCGGGGTGGCCGTGAGATCGCACGGTCTTCTAACATATGTCCTTCCAAGCGGACCTTCTCCGGCATGGCCTTATAATCTGTGTCCGACCGCTCCTGTAGCAGCTTACTGTCCATATCTGCACGTGCCTGCAACACATACGCATCCATCCTGACTCGCTCTGTCTGTATAATACTGTCCACAAGCTTCCGGTCCTTCTGCAACGTTTGATGGATTTCCTTGTAGCCAAGGACAAACATTTTTTCCATGTACTCATAGTCCCGCTTATACTTTTCTTCAATCTCAAGACGCATCTTCTTCATCTTACGTGAAAACTCCTCACGCTCCTCCTTTATCATCCTGTCCACGTATGAACGTTCTTTTTCAGTTTCTTATCTACCTCATCGCGATCCTTTTGCACCTTCAAGTCGATCTCCCGACGCGATTCATGCAAAGACTTGTCGTACTCCGCACGGTTGTTATGCGCCTCTGAGACCATGGTCCCTACAGCAACACATATACCCATAGTATGAAAACTGTATCCACAACCTCATCCAACTAATTCGAAACAATAAGACCGTGAAAAAATATTCAGAACCAGTTCGTATGATCAACTACTACAAACTATCAATCAAAAAGCTCTTGCATGACATCCTGTACTCCAATTACACCAGAACTACTCAACTATGGCAAAACCTAGATTTTCTAATCTCTTCGGAAATGACTTCTTGGTCGAATCAATGGAAAAAATAATCAGCACTGCAATCGAAGATGGGAGGAGCTGTGTAGGAGACCTTTTTAATCCGGCGTCGGCGTGGTCGCTTGAGAAGCGATGGCGTGATCCCGGCGATGGCTATGTGAGGAGAAACAAGGTAGATGGGGGTGGTTAGGATAGGGTAGATATGCGGTATAATGGGAAGGTATATATCCGTGATTGTATGGTCAATTAGTTATTTTCAAGTAATGCGCTTCGATGCAAGTTTTTTTAATGAGCATGATCTTTTCGGGGCTTCCAGAACATGTGCACCGACCGCGGGTCCAACCACATAGCACAGAAGCCCGAGCCATCGTCGTGCCCGTGCCAACCCGCCGCCCACAATTGCCTCCCTTTCCCTTGCCCCAGCAAATTGTTATTCTTCTCCGGCGCCGAAGCCTGCCATCGCCGGCGGATAGTGAGACACGAAAGATGTCCATGTCCAGTTCGGCCTCTCCGTCATCATGGCCGCGGAATGGTTCACTACCGATGACCAGATGCCCCGACTGCCCACGCATCGCGCCACTGAAGCGTTTGACAACCATATCGGAGAAGAATGGAAACCATGGACGGGAATTTGTGAAACGCGAGAGCAAACCAGAAGCGGGGAAGGTTAAATCTATGTTCTGTTGTGTCTTTTTGCTCTGAATTCTGACCCCAGATTAATATATTTATTTCCTCGGAATTGGGATTTAGGGTTTCCCTTCCCTTTTTCAGAAGCTGAAAACATGCAAGCATTTCGAGTGGCTGGATGAATACGTTGAGAGGCTTCAAACGGATGGCTTAATTGATTTGCCCATTGATTTGAGGCACAGGGCAACCCTAGAGGCAGATCTGCCATCGGCGGTGGATAATAAGGGCTATGCCAATGTTCCTCTGATGGTGGCGGATGCGGAACTCAAGGTGGAATTGAAGAAGATGAACAAGAACAAAAGACAGTTGATCGATCTGAATAAGCACGCAAATCTGATGGCCGCGGGATTTTATTTTTCAATAATTGTTGTGGGATTTGTTCACTTGTTGATCATCACTCATTAGAAGTTGTTAACAAATTATTTCAGTCAGCTTCTGTATAAGCAATGTCATTTGTGCTTAATGCCTTGTATGACCAGACCAAGGAAAAGATCATTTGAAATCTATTGGAAAGGACAAATAAAATTGAAAACTGATTTCTTGTTTCCAAAATAAAATTTAGCAAAGAGGAAATAGCTCGAACATAACATAGTAGCCCGAACATAACATAGTACCAGGAACATCAATATAGTTGATCTAACACAAATAGTACGATAATGATGATTTGTAAAGTAGCACGTTACATCAAGGATTTATAAAGAACGCAAATTATTTTACTACGTTGTGATGTAAAAACTCCAGAGGCACATCTGGAACATGGGAAACAAACAGATAAATCCCTTGATTTCCCAGGTACAGCAGCATCATCAAGAGTTAGGATGAAAAATAATGGTTATGGCACCATATTCTGCCATGTCTTGGGGCACAACACGATGAGGCAGTTTCTGTTTGAACAACAAATTTGTTATGTTAGCAAATTTGTAACTTATTATTCTCTAAAAAAGGAAGAGCAATAAATTCATTCCAAGAATTTCCAGAAATAATTGTCAACCCATTTTCGTTGGTAATTACGAGATATGTTTGGCGCAATTAGTGGCTAACTGGGTTTTTTTGAGGAATAGTGGCTGCTTGGTTTGATACATGCCAAACGTTACGTTCAGATTAGTTGCATATTATTTCATTCATTTTTTACCCAAAAAATCTATACAAAGTGTTAATTGGACAATGTGAACAATGTGGCACGAAGGTTGTCGGCCCAGCCAGTGGATGGACCGGATCGATGGTACCAGATAGAATCCATTGTAAACCAACCCTAAACCCAAAAAACCAAAAAACCCTGAACCCTAAACCCTGATAACCCTAACCCCCCCCCCCCCCCACACACACACGAAACCATAAAAACATTCAAAATTTTGCCCCACATGGAAACCACTATGCATGCATTCTCTATGGGGTCATGGGATGCCATGAAGAAAGTTTGGGATTATACACACAAGTACGATCTCTGACACGCGCATTTCCGGCCTAGCATGACAACACCCCGAAAGCACTAGCTGGGTTCCTCACCTGTATGAAACCAACCTAACATCGATCTGGTCCAGTGGATGGATGCATGCTCTATGTGGCACGAAGTTTGTCGGCCGAGCCACTCAACGGACCGGATCGATGCTACCGGAGGGAATCCATTGTAGACCAACGCTCCACCAATGTCCGGTGTGTGTGCTACGTCCACCATAAGACAAACATAGTTCCGTCAACCCTAAAACCCTTAAACCCTAAACCCCGATAACCCATAACCCCCCCCCCACTAAACCGTAAAAACATTCAAAATTTTGCCCCGCATGGAAACCATTATGCATGCATTCTCTATGTGGTCATGGGATGCCATTAAGAAAGTTTGGGATCATTAGTACATATACATGCAAGTACGATCTCTGACACGCGCATTTCCGGGCTTGCATGTCAACACTCAACCCTAAACCCTGATAACCGTAACCCCCCCCCCCCCCCCACTAAACCCTAAACCTTGAACCCTGATAACCCTACCCCCCCCCCCACTAAACCCTAAACCCCTAAACCCTAATAACCCTAAACCCCTAAACCCCTAAACAAGTTGACAAGATTTTCTTATTTCTTTATATCATTTATCCAAATCTCACATAACTCACACGGCCCACCCCTCCCTAAATCCCGCAATTACAGCTCCACATTCTAACCACCCGGGCCGTCCGCACGTCCCACGACCGCTGCAAGATCAGATCGGAGACGTCGCTCGCCCACGGAATACAGGAGTCGGCGGCCACCACTCGCCGCCCACCGCCAACGTGATCTGAGGGCTCGGACGTCAGTGTTCTTCTCGCCGCCTCCTCCTCGCATGAACGCGCCGTTTTTCCTTTGTGTCGTCGACCGCGCTATACCAGCACTTATAGTTTGCGACGCACTAACCGCCGCCATCTACCTCGTGGCACCGTCTCCGAGATAAGGTACTACCTGATCGTAACTCTTTATAATCGTTGTCCGCCGCTCCTTTAGTAGTTGAACCCTCATAGGTTTTGCACCCAAATAGGTTCTGTGCTTAAACCCATAAGTGGATCATATGTTAAATGACCCAGTTAATTTTGTTAAAATTAATTCTCTGCTAATTTTGTTATACATTTTCCAATTTTGTTCAGATTAATTGAGCCGGATTTTATCATTGCATACGAGCCAGCAATGTCAGTTTCAGATACGAACCTTCATAATGGAGAAAAGCCCATCTCCGAAATTACCGATGCGGTAAGTAATTGACTATTTGTGTACAATCATTTCGTACACATAATTCATGTGTACTCAGTATAATTTAATGGCATGTAACAGGAACTCACCGAAAATCGTGGTCATATGAAGTTAGTATGCTCACAGACAAGGTTCCGAAAAACAATGAAACCGTTGTCACAAGACCACAAAAGTACATCATATCAGAAACCAGTCTTGGCGGTCTAACCCAGATGCATGAAGTGACTCTACGGCGCATAATGTTGGTTAGATTAGCCAAGAGCATAGATATGGACATGCAACCCATTACCATCGGTAAAACGCCAATTCCTATAACAAAAGAGGACGTGCAAGGTATATTTGGCATTTCGATAGAAGGGGAGGATATAGACCCACATCTGGAAATGCAAACCGACACAGAATTGTTTACCGCCTATGCAAACAATGGGCAAATTTTGATTTCTGACCTTGAAACGGTGATCCGAGCTTCCAAAGCCCCAGACGGCGATTTCCTGAGACGGTTCATTCTGTACCAATTGGTATTGTTCTAGCACCAACAGCACAACATTATGTGGACTCGAAATTTCTCAACCTTGTTATAGATCTTGAAAACCTTCGGAAATTTAACTGGGATGTTTCACACTTAATCACTTCTTCAAGTCCGTTCACAAGTTTAGAAATCGAGATCACGTAAATCTACAAGGAAATCTAATTCTACTCCAGGTTAGTGCTAGATCACTACTTAATGTCCTTTAATTATTGTTCTGTTGCATATCTGTATGGTGATGAACTAATTCATTGTGTAGTATTGGTACTGGGAGCACGTGCATAGTGGCCGATTAATGTATGCTTCTAGACCCCCTCCATTGATCGCACGATGGGACGAAATGATGGCTACTTTAAGAAGCGATGCTTACGAGAAAGGAGGTCTTCATGACGGGCTGGTACCTATCTACAATTGAACTTTCTATATCTGATTTTTTATTTGGTACTAATGGTTCATTATATTTTATAAAAATAGGTTGTCATGGAAATTTGTGCTCCTCAACGACCGTCTGAGAATTCTAATATTTTTCCAAGAAAAAAAGATGAACATGTGCATCAACATGATTCGTATCGAGCACCATCACAAGGACAACAATTTAGTAGCCAGCAAGTATGTACTCCAAGGACTATTTGTTTTTGCAATATCACAAATAGGTGTCATGGAACCTCATTCATTTAGCTATTGTTATCAATGGGGTTTTATTTTGTTTACACAGATTGAAATGGTAGTTGAAGTCATGAATGCACGCATTGCTGATCATGAAAAGAAGGTAGGCAGGAAGTTAATGCAAATTGAGCATAGATTTGATGTCAAATACCAGACTCTAGGTGAAGGCTTGATCGACATGAAGACTAAAACTGGCACTAATCCTAGGTTGTCGAAGGCCGAGGACGAAATTAAAGACTTAAGGAGGGAACTCCATGTATGTCATACTATGCATTTTGTATTTTTTATGAATATGTTCCTTCATGTTCATTATTGTTTGCATTGTTACAGGAATTAAAATACGAATTTACAAGCAACCGACAATCAGTGTCACAGAAAGGAGGCGTGCAGGTGATCAATATGGCCCAACACGTCAATATCTAAAAGTAACAAACTAATGATGAACTACCTTTGTTCATTGTAGGATCAAGTCAAAATGTGCAATTCATCCCTGACAGGAACTCCTAGGGCTAGCCAATTCATGACAGGGACTTCGAGTACACCAAGTGCAAGACATGTGACGGAAAACAATGAGGAACCACAATTAACTCCGATGAAGCCTGTCTTTGGTAATGATTACATGTTCACGGATGAGGACATAGAGACAGCCGTTTACATCCGCGGAACATACGACCCTGTTGAAATAGCTAGAATCGGAGACATTACCCTCACAGCAGAAAATCTGAAGCAAAATTTGGATGACAAATACATTTACGGTGATGTAAGCCCATTATACTCTATTCTACATCATTACTGCAACAATTGTCTTATTATTGTATGATTGAAAATTTGGAAGGTTATGATGGCATATGCTCGCCTTAGCCAAATTGAGAATGATACTACCTCAATCATATCCCCTCAAGAAACCGAAAAGCTGTTACAAATGAAGGGGGTGGTTCCTGTTGGACGTGCAGCCTCATGGTTAGCGCGTGTAGCAGGAAAATTTGTAGGGCGCCGAAAGGTACACGTTTTCCACACTTTCATAGTTTACATACACACTGTACACGACAAATTTCGATTCTCAACCCAACCCAAATTTTACTGCAGGTGCATGTCCCACTGAATGTACACCAAAACCATTGGATGCTAATGATGTTTAATTTTGACAAAAAGGAAATTCAGACTCTAAAGTCCATGAATTATCATTGCGACAAGACCAAGGAAGATTCTCTTGTAAGTGTTCTCTTGCTGCCTCTTTTGATCCGCATGGAACATGAGCTCCCAAAGTACCGTAACCCTATGTATAACTCGTCGTACCCTAGGTGGACTAGATTCAGTTCTGCATTGACAAAGCTGTCAAGAAAGGGTTGATATCACCAGCTAAGAACATCAATTTTGCCGAATGGACCAAAAAACGCTATGAGAACATACCACAACAGACCGATGGGTACGCATGGCCTCATAAATTATTATTTGCATACACGAATAAGATTACTGATCTTTAACTAAACATCGCAAGACTTCCTGTGCGGTTTGGACACTGCAGTACATGTTGTCATGGAACGGGGATGAAATGACCGATATTTTGAACCAGGTAATTGAATGCCTAATTTAAATTTGTACTTTGTTTAGCTTGAAAGCTATGCTGACGTCAGTGTCGATTATCCAATATAGGCAAGGATGGATATTTTCAGGTGGAAAATATGTACAGCCTTACTGCATTCAAATTGCAATGTGCTTCGTCTCGAATCATATAAGTTCCCCATAACGGTTATCGCTACATGAAGAATATATCATTTATTTCATAAGTCTCATGATTAGAACTAACGCAGCACTCTCTCTTATACAGAAGGAGGTGTACGATGCCCAGCAAGCAGTTCTACCTGATGCTTCAGAAGAGGACGTACAATTAGTCAACAATCCTGATGGTTCCAACGAACCTGACACATCCAACTCCCAGAAGGATACCGGTGCACCCAACTCCCCCGAAAATGGTGCACCCAACTCCCCCAAAAGGAAGAGAGCACGTGGGCGCCCGAGAAAGCTAGTCGATCCCGAGCAAGCAACAAAAACAAAGTGTCTTAAAGAACTGAAACTTAAATTTGACAGCAAGACCATAGCCAACCAAGTGTCTTCGTTACCATCACGGTCACGCAGAGAGCATAAACTAGCACCAGCTTTATTGAGCCCATCCAAACACAAATAGGTAGCATCAATTGATACATGCTCATGCTCATGCTCTACTTTTAGCATCATTTGATACACGTTTTGTTCTTATCAGAAAGTGGAAATAGGTACTTTTGGCAATCATGAGCATCCTCTACTTATTGCAATATCTAATGCATTGATACATTCTCATGCTCATGCTCTACTTTTAGCATCATTTGATACACGTTTAGTTCTTATCAGAAAGTGGAAATAGGTACTTTTGGCAATCATGAGCATCCTCTACTTATTGCAATATCTAATGCATTGATACATTCCAATGCTCATGCTCTACTTTTAGCATCATTTGATACATATTTAGTTCTTATCAGAAATTGGAAATAGGTACTTTTGGCAATCATGAGCATCCTCTACTTATTGGAATATCTAATGCATCATCAGTACAAAGCTTGATTTGGCAATAGGTGGAATCGGCAATCATTTGCATGCTTTAATTTTGTCAAAAATTAATGCATAGTTCAGTTCTAACTGCTCATAGATATGGCAGGAACATGCCGAGTTATACACTAAACATAGTCATGCCAAGCTATAACTACCATAGTCATATTATTAGAGTTCCTAGCATGCATCACCGTACGGCAGAATAACACAGCAACCATAACATAGACCACCGTACGATACTTGAGTTGCTAAGGCCTTGTACAATGCAAGGTGCTTAGGGGAGTTGCTTATAGAAATAAACCAGGCTTTTCTTAAGCACAGGTGCTTATTTGTACAGGGTAGACGCATAACTAGGCGTCTCTCCTGTAGAAATAGGCATTGGTGCTTCAGAAAAACCCTGTTTATTTTTCTAAGCACCACCCTAAGCATCTAGCATTGTACAAGGCTTAACATGCATCACCAAAATAGTATTAACAACTTGGAACACTAAACCAGAGTAGCAGCAAACTCTTAACATAAACGGCAGATCAACCACCGCTCAGCATAGGTTCAGACACATCATAGGCCATCAGTTTTACACCACTAGGAAAAGGGCTATAGATGGAATTGACACTAATGGCGCACCAGACATGTGGTGCGCCATTACTATATACTAATGGCGCACCATCTGTTGGTGCGCCATTAGAGTGGAAGACACTAATGGCGCACCAGGCACACGGTGCGCCACTAGTAACAAAATGTTTTTTTTTTCATTTTTTCAAACATACTAATGGCGCATCCGGGCGGAGTGCTAACTACTAATGGCGCACCAGCCATAGAGTGCACCACTACTATTTTTTTTTTTACTTTTTTGCAAAACTACTAATGGCGCACCGTTGCATAGTGCGCCATTACTAGTTTAAACTAGTAATGGCGCACTGTGCCACGGTGCACCATTAGTATAAATTTTTTTTTTTTACTTTTTTGCAAAACTACTAATGGCGCATGTCTGTGTGGTGCACCATTAGTATGTTGGGTTATTAATGGTGCATGTCTCTGTGATGCGTCATTAGTGACCTGGGACCAGCTAGATATTTTTGGACAGCCACACCTACACACTCACTTTCCCCACTTCATTCCCCCCACCTCCTTCTCTAAGCTTGTCGACTGCCTCCTCCTCCTCACCTCATTTGCACCATGGATTCATCAAAATTAAGTGTTGAAATTACCTTTTTTGATAGGTAAGTAAGGGGAAAGCCATCTTCATGTTGTAGATCTACTTTTTTTCTCCCTAACTCGCTCCAACAACGTGCACATGCACTTTTTGTGGCCTAGCTAGATCTATGTATGTTTGTGGTGTTGCATATATGTTTGTGTTTGCATGTACCGGTATTTGAAATGCGATAGTTGCCAATATTTTTCCGGAATGTTGATTCATTTCCGTTTCGGCGAGAATTTTGGCACTATGCATTCTTTTTGGTCCTATTTTTAGGGAAAGTCATGCCAAAATTTTTCTTGGTTCTAAAATATCGTTTTGCTCTACCCCGCAGGCGACCATGGTCCGCACGATGACCGAAGGCATCGTGAATAGGTTTTTGAGCTCCGCGAAGGCTGAGATGCTTCAAAAGAACGAGACGGAGATAAGATGTCCGTGTCGAAGATGCAAGCTGAAGAGCCTTATTGCGGACCCGGATTCCGGGCAGGTGCGGGACCACCTGCTCTTGCGTGGTTTCATGGATGGCTATCGGTGGCAAGGTGATGAAGATGACTATGAAGTCGTCCATGGGGGGCGGGCCAGAAATGAGGAAGGGCAGCAAGACAACCACCGCGGCTCGGGCGGGTGAGAAGACGAAGAATCTCCAGGACATGATCACGACGGTGATGCTATACACAGTCATCATGTAGAAGATGCCGGACATGATGATGAGGAAGATACCGGAGCAGACGAAGGGCATGATCATGAAGATCTGGATGCCGGAGGAGCAGATGACGATGGACCATCGATGGGCTGGGTGCAGGACCCTCATATTCAAGAGCTGCTTCTCAAGCAAACGGATAACGCAAGAGCTGTCGCCCGAGAGAAAGCCAAGCTGGATCAACTGGAGATAGACGCGGTTACTCCATTGTATGAAGGATGCAAACCCGAGGATACCCGCCTGAAAGTAACGCTCATGGCTTTGGAGATGAAGGTAAAACACAAAATGACCTACGCATGCTTCGACGAGAACATGTCATTCTGGCACGAACGTCTTCCCAAGGGGAACAAGTGCCCGACCAGTTTCGAGGAGGCGGAGAAAGTCGTGTGTCCTTTGGATTTACCGCACGTGAAATACCATGTGTGCATGAACAATTGCATCATTTATCGGGGCGAGCACGCAGAGTCTACCATATGTCCGGTGTGCGGCGTCACTCGATACAAGAAGAGGAAGAAAGCTCCTCGAATAGTGGTGTGGTACTTTGCGATCACTCCTCGTCTGCAGCGGTATTTCACGGACCCTAAGGTAGCAAAGCTCCTGCGTTGGCACGCGGATAGGGAGGAGAAGAAGCGAGAAGATGACGCAAATGATCCGGAGATAAATAAAAAAGACAAGATGCTGAGTCACCCTAAGGATGGGAGCCAGTGGCAAGCGTTGAACTTCGAACACCCAGAATTTGGGAAGGATCCAAGGAACATCGTGCTGGGCGTGAGCACCGATGGAGTTAATCCGTTTGGCAGCCAGAGAAGCACACATAGCACCTGGCCTGTGTTTGTGTGGATGTACAACCTGTTGGGGAACGTAGTAATTTCAAAAATTTCCTACGCACACGCAAGATCATGGTGATGCATAGCAACGGGAGGGGAGAGTGTGATCTACATACCATTGTAGACCGACAGCGGAAGCGTTAGCACAATGCGGTTGATGTAGTCGTACGTCTTCACGGCCCGACCGATCAAGCACCGAAACTGCGGCACCTCCGAGTTTTAGCACACGTTCAGCTCGATGACGATCCCCGGACTCCGATCCAGCAAAGTGTCGGGGAAGAGTTCCGTCAGCACGACAGCGTGGTGACAATCTTGATGTACTACTGCCGCAGGGCTTCGCCTAAGCACCGCTACAATATTATCGAGGACTATGGTTGCAGGGGGCGCCGCACATGGCTAAGAATATGATCACGTGGATCAACCTGTGTGTCTATGGGGTGCGCCCTGCCCCCGTATATAAAGGAGTGGAGGAGGGGAGGGCCGGCCCTCTCTATGGCGCGCCCTAGGGGAGTCCTACTCCCACCGGGAGTAGGATTCCCCCTTTCCTAGTCCAACTAGGAGTCCTTCCATGTAGTAGGAGTAGGAAACAAGGAAGGGGCGCAGCCCCTCCCCCTAGTCCAATTCGGACTAGGCCTTGGGGGGCGCGCGGCCTGCCCTAGGCAGCCCCCCTCTCTCTTTCCCGTATAGCCCAATAAGGCCCAATACTTCTCCCGGCGAATTCCCGTAACTCTCCAGTACTCCGAAAAATACCCGAATCACTCGGAACCTTTCCGATGTCCAAATATAGTCGTCCAATATATCGATTTTTACGTCTCGACCATTTCGAGACTCCTCGTCATGTCCCCGATCTCATCTGGGACTCCGAACTCCTTCGGTACATCAAAACTCATAAACTCATAATATAACTGTCATCGAAACCTTAAGCGTGCGGACCCTACGGGTTCGAGAACAATGTAGACATGACCGAGACACGTCTACGGTCAATAACCAATAGCAGGACCTGGATGCCCATATTGGCTCCTACATATTCTACGAAGATCTTTATCGGTCAGACCGCATAACAACATACGTTGTTCCCTTTGTCATCGGTATGTTACTTGCCCGAGATTCGATCGTCGGTATCTCAATACCTAGTTCAATCTCGTTACGGCAAGTCTCTTTACTCGTTCCGTAATACATCATCTCGCAACTAACTCATTAGTTGCAATGCTTACAAGGCTTATGTGATGTGCATTACCCAGAGGGCCCAGAGATACCTCTCCGACAATCGGAGTGACAAATCCTAATCTCGAAATACGCCAACCCAACATGTACCTTTGAAGACACATGTAGAGCACCTTTATAATCACCCAGTTACGTTGTGACGTTTGGTAGCACACAAAGTGTTCCTCCGGCAAACGGGAGTTGCATAATCTCATAGTCATAGGAACATGTATAAGTCATGAAGAAAGCAATAGCAACATACTAAACGATCGGGTGCTAAGCTAATGGAATGGGTCATGTCAATCAGATCATTCATCTAATGATGTGATCCCGTTAATCAGATAACAACTCTTTGTCCATGGTTAGGAAACATAACCATCTTTGATTAACGAGCTAGTCAAGTAGAGGCATACTAGTGACACTCTGTTTGTCTATGTATTCACACATGTATTATGTTTCCGGTTACTACAATTCAAGCATGAATAATAAACCTTTATCATGATATAAGGAAATAAATAATAACTTTATTATTGCCTCTAGGGCATATTTCCTTCAGTCTCCCACTTGCACTAGAGTCAATAATCTAGTTCACATCGCCATGTGATTTAACAACAATAGTTCACATCACCATGTGATTAACACCCATAGTCCACACCGATATGTGACCAACACCCAAAGGGTTTACTAGAGTCAGTAATCTAGTTCACATCGCTATGTGATTAACACCCAAAGATTACTAAGGTGTGATCATGTTTTTCTTGTGAGATAATTTTAGTTACCGGGTCTGTCATATTCAGATCCGTAACTATTTTGCAAATATCTATATCAACAATGCTCTGCACGGAGCTACTCTAGCTAATTGCTCCCACTTTCAATATGTATCTAGATCGAGGCTTAGAGTCATCTAGATTAGTGTCAAAACTTGCATCGGCGTAACCCTTTATGACGAACCCTTTTTCACTTCCATAATCGAGACACATATCCTTATTCTACTAAGGATAATTTTGACCGCTGTCCAGTGATCTACTCCTAGATCACTATTGTACTCCCTTGCTAAAAATCAGTGTAGGGTATACAATAGATCTGGTACACAGCATGGCATACTTTATAGAACCTATGACTGAGGCATAGGGAATGACTTTCATTCTCTTTCTATCTTCTGTCGTGGTCGGGCTTTGAGTCTTACTCAACTTCACACCTTATAACACAGGCAAGAAATTTTTTCTTTGACTGTTCCATTTTGAACTACTTCAAAATTTTGTCAAGGTATGTACTCATTGAAAAAACTTATCAAGCGTCTTGATCTATCTCTATAGATCTTGATACTCAATATGTAAGCAGCTTCACCGAGGTCTTTCTTTGAAAAATCCTTTCAAACACTCCTTTATGCTTTGTAGAATAATTCTACATTATTTCCGATCAACAATATGTCATACACATATACTTATCAGAAATGCTGTAGTGCTCCCACTCACTTTCTTGTAAATACAGGCTTCACCGCAAGTCTGTATAAAACTATATGCTTTGATCAACTTATCAAAGCGTATATTCCAACTCCGAGATGCTTGCACCAGTCCATAGATGGATTGCTGGAGCTTGCATATTTTGTTAGCACCTTTAGGATTGACAAAACCTTCTGGTTGCATCATATACTACTCTTCTTTAAATCCATTAAGGAATGCAGTTTTGTTTATCCATTTGCCAGATTTCATAAAATGCGGCAATTGCTAACATGATTCGGACAGACTTAAGCATAGATATGAGTGAGAAACTCTCATCGTAGTCAACACCTTGAACTTGTCGAAAACCTTTTGCGACAATTCTAGCTTTGTAGATAGTAACACACCTATCCGTGTCCGTCTTCCTCTTGAAGATCCATTTATTATCAATGGCTTGCCGATCATCGGGCAAGTCCTCCAAAGTCCACACTTTGTTCTTATACATGGATCCTATCTCAGATTTCATGGCCTCAAGCCATTTATTGGAATCTAGGCTCATCATCGCTTCCTCATAGTTCATAGGTTCGTCATGGTCAAGTAACATGACCTCCAGAACAGGATTACCGTACCACTCTAGTGCGGATCTCACTCTGGCTTACCTACGAGTTTCAGTAGTAACTTGATCTGAAGTTACATGATCATCATTAGCTTCCTCACTAATTGGTGTAGTAGTCACAAGAACAGATTTCTGTGATGAACTACTTTCCAATAAGGGAGATGGTACAATTACCTTACCAAGTTTTCTACTTTCCTCCCACTCACTTCTTTCGAGAGAAACTCCTTCTCTAGAAAGGATCCATTCTTAGAAACGAATGTCTTGCCTTCGGATCTGTGATAGAAGGTGTACCCAACAGTCTCCTTTGGGTATTCTATGAAGACATATTTCTCCGATTTGAGTTTGAGCTTATCGAGATGAAACTTTTTCACATAAGCATCGCAACTCCAAACTTTAAGAAACGACAACTTTGGTTTCTTGCTAAACCACAGTTCAGATTGTGTCGTCTCAACGGACTTAGATGGTGCCCCTTTTTAACGTGAATGCAACAGTATTTAATGCATAACCTCAAAAACGATAGTGGTAAATCGGTAAGAAACATCATAGATTTGCACTATATCTAATAAAGTACGGCTATGACGTTCGGACACACCATTATGCTGTGGTGTTCTGGGTGGCACGAATTTGTGAAACTATTCCACATTGTTTTAATTGAAGACCAAACTCGTAATGAACTCAAATATTTGTCTCCGTGATTAGATCGTAGAAACCTTATTTTCTTGTTACGATGATTCTCCACTTCACTCTGAAATTCTTTGAACTTTTCAAATGTTTCAGACTTATGTTTCATCAAGTAGATATACTCATATCTGCTCAAATCATCTGTGAAGATCAGAAAATAATGATACCTATCGCGAGCCTCAATATTCATCGGACCACATACATCAGTATGTATGATTTCCAACAAATCTGTTGCTCGCTCCATTGTTCCGAAGAACAGAGTCTTAGTCATCTTGCCCATGAGGCATGGTTCGCAAGCATCAACTGATTCATAATCAAGTGATTCCAAAAGCCCATCAGCATGGAGTTTCTTCATGCGCTTTACACCAATATGACCTAAATGGCAGTGCTACAAATAAGTTGCACTATCATTATTAACTTTGCATCTTTTGGTTTCAATATTATGATTATGTGTATCACTACGATCGAGATCCAACGAACTATTTTCATTGGGTGTGTAACCATATAAGGTTTTATTCATGTAAACAGAACAACAATTTATTCTCTTACTTAAATGAATAATCGTATTACAATAAACATGATCAAATCATATTCATGCTCAACATAAACACCAAATAACACTTATTTAGGTTCAACACTAATCCCGAATTTATAGGGAGTGTGCGATGATGATCAAATCAATCTTGGAACCACTTCCAACACACATCGTCACTTCACCCTTAACTAGTCTCTGTTTATTCTGCAACTCCCGTTTCGAGTTACTAATCTTAGCAACTAAACTAGTATCCAATACTGAGGGGTTGCTATAAACACTAGTAAAGTACACATCAATAACATATATATCAAATATACTTATGTTCACTTTGCCATCCTTCTTATCTGCCAATCACTTGGGGTAGTTCCGATTCCAGTGACCAGTCCCTTTGCAGTAGAAGCACTCAGTCTCAGGCTTAGGTCCAAACTTGGGCTTCTTCACTTGAGAAGCAACTTGCTTGCTGTTCTTTTTGAAGTTCCCCTTCTTCCCTCTGCCCTTTTCTTGAAACTAGTGGTCTTGTCTACCATCAACACTTGATGTTTTTCTTGATTTCTACCTTCATCGATTTCATCATCATGAAAAGCTCGGGAGTCGTTTTCGTCATCCCTTGCATACTATAGTTCATCACGAAGTTCTACTAACTTGGTCATGGTGACTAGAGAATTCTGTCAATCACTATCTTATCTGGAAGATTAACTCCCACTTGATTCAAGCGATTGTAGTACCCAGACAATCTGAGCACATGCTCACTAGTTGAGCGATTTTCCTCCATCTTTTAGCTATAGAACTTGTTGGAGACTTCATATCTATCAACTGGGGTATTTGCTTGAAATATTATCTTCAACTCCTGGAACATCTCATATGGTCCATGACGTTCAAAACGTCTTTGAAGTCCCGATTCTAAGCCATTAAGCATGGTGCACTAAACTATCAAGTAGTCATCATATTGAGCTAGCCAAACGTTCATAACATCTGCATCTGCTCCTTCAATAGGTCTGTCACCTAGCGGTGCATCAAGGACATAATTCTTCTATGCAGCAATGAGGATAAACCTCAGATCACGGATCCAATCCGCATCATTGCTACTAACATCTTTCAATACAATTTTCTCTAGGAACATATCAAAATAAACACAGGGAAGCAACAACGCGAGCTATTGATCTACAACATGATTTACAAAATACTACCAGGACTAAGTTCATGATAAATTTAAGTTCAATTAATCATATTACTTAAGAACTCCAACTTAGATAGACAACCCTCTAATCCTCTAAGTGATCACGTGATCCAAATCAACTAAACCATGTCCGATCATCACGTGAGATGGAGTAGTTTAAATGGTGAACATCACTATGTTGATCATATCTACTATATGATTCACGCTCGACCTTTCTGTCTCCGTGTTCCGAGGCCATATCTGTATATGCTTGGCTCGTCAAGTATAACCTGAGTATTCCGCGTGTGCAACTGTTTTGCACCCATTGTATTTGAACGTAGAGCCTATCACACCCGATCATCACGTGGTGTCTCAGCACGAAGAACTTTCGCAACGGTGCATACTCAGGGAGAACACTTCTTCATAATTAGTGAGAGATCATCTTAAAATGCTACCGTCAAACTAAGCAAAATAAGATGTATAAAAAGATAAACATCATATGCAATCAAAAATATGTGACATGACATGGCCATCATCATCTTGCGCCTTTGATCTCCATCTCCAAAGTACTGTCATGATCTCTATCGTCACCGGCATGACACCATGATCTCCATCATCTTGATCTATATCAATGTGTCGTCACATGGTTGTCTCACCAACAATTGCTCTTGCAACTATTGCTATCGCATAGCGATAAAGTAAAGCAATTATTTGGCGCTTGCATCTTATGCAATTGAGAGATAACCATAAGGCTTTTGCCAGTTGCCGATAACTTCAACAAAACATGATCATCTCATACAACAACTTATATCTTATCACGTCTTGACCATATCACATCACAACATGCCCCTGCAAAAACAAGTTAGACGTCCTCTACTTTGTTGTTGCAAGTTTTACGTGGCTGCTACGGGCTTAAGCAAGAACCAATCTTACCTATGCATCAAAACCACAACGATAGTTTGTCAACTTGGTGCTGTTTTAACCTTCGCAAGGACCGGGCGTAGCCACACTTGGTTCAACTAAAGTTGGAGAAACTGACTCCCGCCAGCCACCTGTGTGCAAAGCACGTCGGTAGAACCAGTCTCGCGTAAGCCTACGCGTAATGTCAGTCCGGGCCGCTTCATCCAACAACACCGCCGAACCAAAGTATGACATGCTGGTAAGCAATATGACTTATATCGCCCACAACTCACTTGTGTTCTACTCGTGCATATAACATCAACACATAAAACCTAGGCTCGGATGCCACTGTTGTGGAACATAGTAATTTCAAAAATTTCCTACGCACACGCAAGATCATGGTGATGCATAGCAACGAGAGGGGAGAGTGTGATCTACATACCCTTGTAGACCGACAGCGGAAGCGTTAGCACAACGTGGTTGATGTAGTCGTACCTCTTCACGGCCCGACCGATCAAGCACCGAAACTACGGCACCTCCGAGTTTTAGCACACGTTCAGCTCGATGACGATCCCCGGACTCCGATCCAGCAAAGTGTCGGGGAAGAGTTCCGTTAGCACGACGGCGTGGTGACAATCTTGATGTACTACTGTCGCAGGGCTTCGCCTAAGCACCGCTACAATATTATCGAGGACTATGGTGGCAGGGGGCGCCGCACACGGCTAAGAATATGATCACGTGGATCAACCTGTGTGTCTATGGGGTGCCCCCTGCCCCCGTATATAAAGGAGTGGAGGAGGGGAGGGCCGACCCTCTCTATGGCGCGCCCTAGGGGAGTCCTAGTCCCGGTGGGAGTAGGATTCCCCCTTTCCTAGTCCAACTAGGAGTCCTTCCATGTAGTAGGAGTAGGAAACAAGGAAGGGGCGCAGCCCCTCCCCCTAGTCCAATTCGGACTAGGCCTTGGGGGGGCGCGCGGCCTGCCCTAGGCAGCCCCTCTCTCTTTCCCGTATGGCCCAATAAGGCCCAATACTTCTCCCGGCGAATTCCCGTAACTCTCGGGTACTCCGAAAAATACCCGAATCACTCGGAACCTTTCCGATGTCCGAATATAGTCGTCCAATATATCGATTTTTATGTATCGACAATTTCGAGACTCCTCGTCATGTCCCCGATCTCATCCGGGGCTCCGAAATCCTTCGGTACATCAAAACTCATAAACTCATAATATAACTGTCATCGAAACCTTAAGCGTGCGGACCCTACGGGTTCGAGAACAATGTAGACATGACCGAGACACATCTCCGGTCAATAACCAATAGCGGGACCTGGATACCCATATTGGCTCCTACATATTCTACGAAGATCTTTATCGGTCAGACCGCATAACAACATACGTTGTTCCCTTTGTCATCGGTATGTTACTTGCCCGAGATTCGATCGTCCGTATCTCAATACCTAGTTCAATCTCGTTACCGGCAAGTCTCTTTAATCGTTCCGTAATACATCATCTCGCAAGTAACTCAGTAGTTGCAATGCTTGCAAGGCTTACGTGATGTGCATTACCGAGAGGGCCCAGAGATACCTCTCCGACAATCGGAGTGACAAATCCTAATCTCGAAATACGCCAACCCAACATGTACCTTTGGAGACACCTATAGAGCACCTTTATAATCACCAAGTTACGTTGTGACGTTTGGTAGCACACAAAGTGTTCCTCCGGCAAACGGGAGTTGCATAATCTCATAGTCATAGGAACATGTATAAGTCATGAAGAAAGCAATAGCAACATACTAAACGATCGGGTGCTAAGCTAATGGAATGGGTCATGTCAATCAGATCATTCATCTAATGATGTGATCCCGTTAATCAGATTACAACTCTTTTTCCATGGTTAGGAAACATAACCATCTTTGATTAACGAGCTAGTCAAGTAGAGGCATACTAGTGACACTCTGTTTGTCTATGTATTCAAACATGTATTATGTTTCCAGTTAATACAATTCTAGCATGAATAATAAACCTTTATCATAATATAAGGAAATAAATAATAACTTTATTATTGCCTCTAGGGCATATTTCCTTGACAACCTTCCCCCCTGGTTGTGCATGAAGAGGAAGTACATTCACATGAGTATGCTAATTGAAGGGCCAAAACAACCAGGGAACGAAATCAATCTGTGTCTGGGGCTGCTGAAAGAGGAGCTAGACACGCTGTGGAAAACGCCAGCCAATACGTGGGATGCCGCAGCGGCAGAATATTTCCCTATGAGAGCCGCACTGCTCACGACGGTGCACAACTATCTCGGTTACGGATATCTCGCGGGGCAGGTGGTCCATGGATTTTCTGGATGCGTCAGGTGCATGGATGACACAACGTATCGCTAGCTAGATAGAGATCCCGGTTCTTCGAAAACCGTGTTCATGTCGGGACCCCGATCCGAGGTCACACCGATCTAGCATGTAACACATCATATCACTTTGTGGCCTCACGCACGGTATTTCCACGGGTGCCACCTTACCTGGCCCGGGACCGTTTGCGCCTTTTGGCTCACGTATATGATAGTGTCACTAGCATCCATATGACAAAGAACCCGGGCCGACATGGCTAGTCGTGAACCCAAAGCGGCGCTAACCCATGGGGACAGGCATACATGAATCAACCTCGAGCATGTCGGTCAACAGCGTGTGAATCCGGGCTGTAGCACTGGGCTAACAGGACTCCGGTAACCCGGGCTGTAGCAGGCTAGGCAGGACTCCGGATGTCACCGCATGACATTTCCCCGAAGGGACAGACATAGGAACGAAGCGAAACACATGCCGGCCAGTCAAGTGTCCTGAGCAGTAGTGCTGGGCTAGCAGGACTCCGGTGATCCGGGCTGTAGCGGACTACTATCGCTCAAAAGCACTAGACTACATTTCCCCATATGATAGGCTGCCAAGGATAAACAACTAGATAGTCGGATCCCACACGTACCAAGCATTTCAATCATACACACAATACGCTCGATATGTGTGAATACAACATGGCATCACAACATAACTCTACAACTCAAGTATTAATTCATTAGGCTCCGAAGAGCCGGATATTACAAGCATGGGTCTCATGACCCAACAATCATAGCATACAAATCAAACACATGCGGAAGCTTAACATGTCTGAGTACAGACATCTATAAATGAAAAAGGCTAAGAAGCCTGACTATCTACCAGATCCTGTCGAGGGCACAAGATCGTAGCTGAGGTATCAAGCTAAACGTCGAAGTCCACGCGGAACTACTAGCGAGACTGAAGTCCCTCTGCAAAACATAAATTAAGCAAACGTGAGTACAAAGGTACTCAGCAAGACTTACATCAGAACTAACTACATATGCATCGGTATCAACAAGGGGGGTGGTGGAGTTTAACTGCAGCAAGCCAGCTTTGACTCGGTGGCTATTCTGAACTATGACTGCAAGCAACTCTTTTGAGGTGGCGCACACGAGTCCACATATTCACCAATCAATACACCACTATGGATCCGCTCTCGTCTCCCTACGAGAAGGCCATCCATAGCACTCACGCTTATCTTGCGAGTTTTAGTGTATCCACTTTCACTTGTCTATGAACTGTTATAGGCAACCCAGAAGTCCTTTACCGCGGACACGGCTATTCGAATAGATCATTTATAACCCTGCAGGGGTGTACTTCGTCACACATGTTTCCACCACTTAGCGTCTGCACACGACATGTGCTCGGCAGACTTCAAGCGAAAGCCAACGTGGGTGTAGACCACGACCTGACTAACCACACAAGTCTCTAGTCCAGGTTTATCGCCTATTCGGGTTCCATCCACGAGGAGATCCGGCCGAAGTTTCGCTCACAGCCCCAAACGATGTGTGCAGGGTTCCCGAGACACCAAACGGGCGCCCGGTACACCGTGCCACAGTGTATCTACCGCATCATAGCCCACCCCTAGGGTCAGCGCTACGCACGGCCGCCAACACATATCCTATAAACACCAGAAACTAATTGCAACTCCTGGACAGAGGACGAGAGGGGTCAGTAAGTCGAGCGGGGTCATATTTTAGGGCCCAACGTGTGGTAGTAGCTGTTTCATGGATCACAGACACAGAACTCAGTTCCTGAGGACGGCTGCAATGAGACAACCCACCATGTACTCCTACATGGCCTCTCACCGCTACCTTTACCAAATCGTGTTCACACACTTAGCTCTCAACAGTAGGACATGTTTACACACCTCTGATTCATCCCCGATGAACCGGACCTGACTCAACTCTAAGCAGTAGCAGGCATGACAAACAAGCATGAATGAGTAGGCACATCAGGGCTCAAACAACTCCTACTCATGCTAGTGGGTTTCATCTATTTACTGTGGCAATGACAGGTCATGCAGAGGATAAGGGGTTCAACTACCGCAACAAGTAACAGATGAATCGTTGTTGTCCTAATGCAGTAAAAGAGAGCAGGAGCGAGAGAGGGGGATTGTATCGGAATGAACAAGGGGGTTTTGCTTGCCTGGCACTTCTGAAGATATCATTGGGTCTTCATCAGTGTCAACGATCACATCGGCGGTACAACGTCTATCGAGAGGGGACAAATACCGGCAACAAGAGAAAGAAACACAATCAATGCAACGCACAATATGATGCATGATAATGACATGTCAATATGCTGTGGTTTGAGCTAATGCAACTAGCTATGATTTAAATGAAGTTGGTTTGAGTACAAGATTCAAATTCCAACCCCATATATGATTATTTAAATGCCCTTTATTTGTTTTGTCCAAAACAGAGGACAAACATTGTTCAAACATGCATGAAAATGGTACAGATGGATTCCTTGAATTTTTCTGATAATTTTACATATATAATTTATTTCATTTGGAGTTACGGTTGAATTTCTATGATTTTTAGAAGTTTTGGGTATTTTCTGGAATTTCCTGAATTAAAATTAATCCAGAAAATGAGTTATGGCGTCAGCACTACGTCACTGTGACGTTAGCAGGTCAACTGAGCTGCCCTGGGTCAAACCTGACCCGTGGGGTCCACTGGTCAGTGACCCAGTGCTGGTTAGGGTCGCTGACGTGTGGGCCCGGTCAACTGCCTCGTCAGCAAAGTCAACCTGACATGTGGGCCCGGTGGGTTAGTCTAAGTTAAACAGGGAATAAATCCGGGGTTAATTAGCGCATGGGGCCCATCCGTCAGTGGCACAGTGATCAGCTAATGGCGTCATTAGCGTTAACTAAGTGTGCCACCTTGGCTCGCCGGAGTTTCACCGGCGACGACCAAAAACGCGGCGGAGACGCATCGGGGTGGCTCGGGTTTCGCCTACCGTGCACCGTTCGATGCGCCCTTTGGCCCTACGGAGAGCTGGCGCGATGGCGCGTCAGATGGTGGTGGTCTCCGGGCCGGGGGTGGCCGGAGTCGACGGCGGCGAGCTCGGTTGCGGCCGCCGGAGTTCGGGCGCCGATGGATTCGTCGCTACGGTGCACTAGAGGGGAAACCGAAGGGTGCTGCGGGCTCCTGGGAGTGCAGTGAACATGGTGACACGCTCAGGCACGAGCTGCGGTGGCTAAAGCGGCGGCGGCGACATGGCCGGCGACAGAAGCTCATGGGCACGGCGACTAACAGGGCTATGGCACGGGAGAGACTACGAGGAGAGAGGGGAAAAGCGGCGGTGCTCACAGCGTGTCGTTTGTAGGCGACAGCGGGCTCGGGGAAGCTTCTGCAACGGCGAATTGACGACGGCGATCTTCGGGCACCGGAGATGAAGACGACGACGCTCGGGTCGAGTGGGGCCTCCTCTGGTCGCGTGCTTCGGGTGTGTAGCTCCACGGGGTCAGGGCGGAGCCCAGGGATGCGGAGAGGGAGCGAGGGGTGGCCGGTGGACGCCGTGGCAGCGAGCGGCGGCCATGGGCGCGCTCGGTGGTGGGGAAGAGAGCAAAACAGGGGAGGGAAGAGTGCTCGAGGGGGAGAGAGGAGAGGTGCAGGCGGTCGAGGGGAATTGTGTGGCGATCGGGGACGACTCCAGCAGCGGCAAGCAAGCAGGAGGTGGCCGGACGCGTGCTCGCGCGCGCCGGCCACGCGCTCGTCCTCCTGGCGAGGGGGAAGACGACAGGGAGGAGCCCTGGTGGGCTGGGCCGCTGGTGGCCTGGCGCTGGGCCAGGTAGGACCAGGTAAGTGGCCCAGTGGCCTACTCTCTCTCTTTTTTTTCTAATTTTATTCTGTTTTCTAATTTGCAGGTTTGTTTTGAATTTGGTTTTGAAGCCAAATCAATTTTGTTGCTTCTGGAAATATGTTTAGAAGCTAAAGGAATTAAACCAAAGCTCCACAAAAATATTTCAGAATTATTGGACCTATATTTATTCAATAGTAAATATAAATCCAATTCAAATAGCTATTGATTTAATTCAAATGCCCAGAATAAATATTTCTGTGAATCCAAAAATATTGGTTTGAATTTTTCCTCTTGCCAATATTTTTATAGCTTAACAGGAACATTGTATTGGGTTATTTGAAGCAATTTTTAATGTTGATCATTTTTTTGAAATGATGTCTGGGGCTTTTAGCTTTCCCCAATTCAACTTTCAGAATTTAGACATGATGCATGATGCTCACTCAGGTAAATAGCTACAAGCAAATTCTAGGGCTGTGACAGCTCACCCCCACTAAACAAGAATCTCGTCCCGAGATTCAAGACGTGAGGTAAGAAGACAGAGGGAACACCAATAAAGAATCTTCACGATCCGATTGCACTTCTCGAAGATGTTGATTCATTGCATCATGTCGATCTTGACATCTTTGCTTCGAGAGCTTCATCCAACATGGCGACAAGAGAGCAAGACAACCTCACAAGAGTGGATACAAGATCAACTCCACGGAATGAGACGTAAGAACTCCTATTGAGTTGAGACACAAGGCACATATCAGAATCAATGAGAAGAAGCAGATGACAAGGTTCAATTTGGTACGCAACAAACCGACGCTGGAGTAGGATGATGCATGGTTTCAAAGTAGCGAGGAGATAATTGCCATGATACCATAACGGGGCACCTTAGGGGAGGTGACTTGTAAAATTATTACCTTAAGTGGAAAAAAGAATTACTTTTGATTCGGAGATCATAGAAACTCTTTATACCAGCCTAAGGCAATCACAAACGATCAGTGGAAGGAGTTCGAAAGAATGACATACTCGGACTAGGATGGATGATGTGGACTACCTTGTTCAAGACAACGCAATGGATGATTTTTGCTTATCATCGGAAATGGATGGGACCTATGGTAAGTCCACTTGTGAAGATGATCCTGAACAACAGCTACTGAGGTGTAAGCTGGGAACAAAATGCAAATGTTGGGAATGATTCTAGTAACTGGGGAGAAGGTTCACCGGCAAGGTGATTCCACCAATTGGATGGATATCGAACAACTGAGAGAACGGAGGCACATTGCAGTTAATGGCAACATCAGAACCTAGTGCCTGAGCGTGCTCTCAAGAACTTGAGCATTTCCATACTCATCAAGGTCTTACCAACATCCATGTCAAGGATCCTGGCAACACAACATACCGCCATGATGAATGGTGATGGATAATGCAGATGCAAAGGAAGATAACACTTTCTCATATTTCACCTTAGCGAAGCCAAGGAAACAAAATCTGGATGATCGACCGAGAGACATTTAGCACTCCGCTTCTAATGTTCTCCTTGATGCGCTAGGATAGCTCATTTATTGATATGGTTTGGTATCTAGGACATCAAGTAAGAGGTCGGACTTTGGGAGCACAAGAATCTGTAAGGATTAACTACGGAGGTAAATCCTACGAAATCCTCATGGGGAGGTGGCCAACTTTCTTCAATCGAGATACTACAATAATAGGTCTTCTGGCTGGATGTGTTGGCCACGACATCCACTTTACCGGTTATCGAGAGACCAATATTATAGTTCTTGGAAAATGCTCCAACCATCATATCTGCCTGAGATTCAGATCTGGTTGGTGACAGGATATTCCAGACTCATCGAGTCTAGAAACAAAATGAAAGTTTGCAACACAAATCGACGAGACGGCGTTGCGAGATTCTCGGGGAATGAACTACTGTAGTAAGCTCCAAAACATGAGCTGGTTCTACTAAACATGGTAGCCTTATAATAAAACACTACCGAGTTCAGGTGGGGAACCATTATCGAGGATAACAAAGTCCTAACATAAGTCATGATTCTTAGGAAGGAACTTCTTCTCCTTGAACAAATCAATCAGTGGCTTGGTGTGCTAGGGATACATATAGAATGAAGATGATCAGTCTATCAGACCATAGAATACTTCGCACGTGCATGACTGACTTGGGACGATTCCAAAGGAAGCAAAAACAAACTTTCTCGAATTCACGGCGGCAACTTACACCAGATGCACATGAATTAGAAGAAGTCACATCTTCCAACCGGACATATGCTTCATGATCGGGACATGAGGGCAATGCTTATAAAGTTTCACACACTAGCTAGATGTTCAACACAATCATGGACGAGACAAAATGCCGCTGATGGGCTCAACAGCAACTCATCGGAATTTCCATATCACTGGACTTCCACCACTATGTGAACAATGTGATAGTATTAGTCAGACCAAAGATATAATGGTGTATGCTCGAGGGACAACCGTAAGTAAGACAACATTACGAACATCGTTGGTTCTGATTTGATTTGACGATAGCCCACACTCAAATCACGGTTTGGACAAGAT
Source organism: Triticum monococcum (assembly GCA_034509565.1). Lineage (NCBI taxonomy): Eukaryota > Viridiplantae > Streptophyta > Magnoliopsida > Poales > Poaceae > Triticum > Triticum monococcum. The sequence goes on from CM067842.1 coordinate 38,370,780, forward strand.
GATAGATACAACAACTGATCACGGGGACCAATTGGTGAAGATATCATCTTTCTTCAACACACACACACAAGGATATCCCTTAGGGATGAGCTAAGTCGGACAAGTTTTCATCTTCCAACTCTCCAAGTTGTTGTTAAGCTTAACCAACTAGCTCAGGGGTATCCAACACAGATTCTTGGGGAAAAGTGGTTTATTGAAAAACCATCTTGATCACGAACTCAACATAACGGTCAGGTGACAACCTGGTAACACTTCCGAGAAGATATTCGGAAAATCATGAACCACCGGTATGTTACTAAGCTCGAGAACAACCTTGCTTTTCAGGGCAAGATGATATGATCAAAGAGTAAGGGATGGGCACAATCCTAATCCATTGATCGAAGTGTGCACCAGAAATATGGACTAGGTAGCACGATCAGTCTTAGAATGATAATTCAATAACCAACGCGCTAAGAATGAGGGTATTGTCCATTAACTACCAAGCAACGGGGTTGCTAGGAGTATTGATTTCACACATCACGGTTCACTTGTCGGCATTCCGGTTGCGACAACACGGGACCGAGGAATGAAGAATGATGGTAAGAGTATCACTGCGTCAAGAATTCATAGGAGAAGGTGCAATTCTCACGACGCTCTTGACATAAAGTGGGTAATACTTCGGGGTAGAACAGAACCAAAAGCTGGATTGGCATTTTGATCTGCGGAATACAACCACTTTGACCCGATCCCAGAAATGGATGAGGTACTGGAGTTTGTTTCTCCTAGTCATTCCGAATAGAATGGCTTGACGGACCACAGAAGTAAAAGGCACTGATGAACATGAATGCACGACTACTTCTGACTATCAAGCAATAGACGAAGGTCGGAATATAACTGAAGGGGGGGAACAACTCAAGGAACATATAACTTTCTGAGTGGTGGATGCATAGGTTAGTATGTCGAACAAGTTCAACATATTTCTTCCGGATAACCCATGCAGAAAGGTAGAACTGGCAGAGCCACAATATAGAATGGAGAACTCATCAAGAGCACTCTGGTTGTGATCCTTTGGTTCAAGAACTTCTGCCATAAGTGGTTCATAGTATTTGGAAGAAGGAAATACCACGGACCTCGAGGTCTATCACAAGGTTTACTAATGTCCTAAGGAACTAGCAAACACTATCAACATGAAGTAGGTAGGGTGAGTCTCGGGTTCAAAACCCAGGAATAGAATGCCTACTAACTAAATGGCATCACGGGATGCTTTTGAGAATAATGGCCAGAATCATCACACTGGGAACACAAAACATGGTTCGATTACTAGGTGATCCTCTAAGACACCTAGGGTCATAATAATAGTTCCAACATAAATGCTGAGGCAACGGAGTACCTCAACTCACCGATTAGTGTGATTAACCTGGCCTAAATGGACATCAGGAACAGGGGAAAAGGTTTGCAATTGCATTAGACTATTTAGAAACCTGGAATGACTCGGACAGCATAACGGCTATAATTGCTCGAAAAGATTTGAGACAATATGTAAAAATGGTGGCATAACCACTCAGAATCATAATATCAAGGTTCGAGACCAACTATGAACACACAGAAGTAGTAGAAACTGAACTGGTCTTAAATCCAACAATCTTAGGCAACTACGGTTTAGTAACACATCATCCTGATAGATAGATGAGAAGGCCTAATTCTTAATCCCCGTAGAAAAGAAGAGGTTGACTCAGATCAGAAGGGCATGAGAATAAGGAGTAAAAAGAGCCTTACGTTCCCTTCCACAATCAATTCCCTTACATAACTAAAGCATTTCTAGACTCAACTTCGACCAGTTTGGCTTGGTAATCCTACAGGCAGTCAGGCTCTGATACCAACGCTGTCGGGACCTCGATCCTAGGTCACACCGATCTAGCATGTAACACATCATATCACTTTGTGGCCTCACGCACGGTATTTCCACAGGTGCCACCTTACCTGGCCCGGGACCGTTTGCGCCTTTTGGCTCACGTATATGATAGTGTCGCTAGCATCCATATGACAAAGAACCCGGGCCGACATGGCTAGTCGTGAACCCAAAACGGCGCTAACCCATGGGGACAGGCATACATGAATCAACCTCGAGCATGTCGGTCAACTGCGTGTGAATCCGGGCTGTAGCACTGGGCTAACAGGACTCCGGTAACCCGGGCTGTAGCAGGCTAGGCAGGACTCCGGATGTCACCGCGTGACATTTCCCCGAAGGGACAGACATAGGAACGAAGCGAAACACATGCCGGCCAGTCAAGTGTCCTGAGCAGTAGTGCTGGGCTAGCAGGACTCCGGTGATCCGGGCTGTAGCGGACTACTATCGCTCAAAAGCACTAGACTACATTTCCCCATATGATAGGCTGCCAAGGATAAACAACTAGATAGTCGGATCCCACACGTACCAAGCATTTCAATCATACACACAATACGCTCGATATGTGTGAATACAACATGGCATCACAACATAACTCTACAACTCAAGTATTAATTCATTAGGCTCCGAAGAGCCGGATATTACAAGCATGGGTCTCATGACCCAACAATCATAGCATACAAATCAAACACATGCGGAAGCTTAACATGTCTGAGTACAGACATCTATAAATGAAAAAGGCTAAGAAGCCTGACTATCTACCAGATCCTGTCGAGGGCACAAGATCGTAGCTGAGGTATCAAGCTAAACGTCGAAGTCCACGCGGAACTACTAGCGAGACTGAAGTCCCTCTGCAAAACATAAATTAAGCAAACGTGAGTACAAAGGTACTCAGCAAGACTTACATCAGAACTAACTACATATGCATCGGTATCAACAAGGGGGGTGGTGGAGTTTAACTGCAGCAAGCCAGCTTTGACTCGGTGGCTATTCTGAACTATGACTGCAAGCAACTCTTTTGAGGTGGCGCACACGAGTCCACATATTCACCAATCAATACACCACTATGGATCCGCTCTCGTCTCCCTACGAGAAGGCCATCCATAGCACTCACGCTTATCTTGCGAGTTTTAGTGTATCCACTTTCACTTGTCTATGAACTGTTATAGGCAACCCAGAAGTCCTTTACCGCGGACACGGCTATTCGAATAGATCATTTATAACCCTGCAGGGGTGTACTTCGTCACACATGTTTCCACCACTTAGCGTCTGCACACGACATGTGCTCGGCAGACTTCAAGCGAAAGCCAACGTGGGTGTAGACCACGACCTGACTAACCACACAAGTCTCTAGTCCAGGTTTATCGCCTATTCGGGTTCCATCCACGAGGAGATCCGGCCGAAGTTTCGCTCACAGCCCCAAACGATGTGTGCAGGGTTCCCGAGACACCAAACGGGCGCCCGGTACACCGTGCCACAGTGTATCTACCGCATCATAGCCCACCCCTAGGGTCAGCGCTACGCACGGCCGCCAACACATATCCTATAAACACCAGAAACTAATTGCAACTCCTGGACAGAGGACGAGAGGGGTCAGTAAGTCGAGCGGGGTCATATTTTAGGGCCCAACGTGTGGTAGTAGCTGTTTCATGGATCACAGACACAGAACTCAGTTCCTGAGGACGGCTGCAATGAGACAACCCACCATGTACTCCTACATGGCCTCTCACCGCTACCTTTACCAAATCGTGTTCACACACTTAGCTCTCAACAGTAGGACATGTTTACACACCTCTGATTCATCCCCGATGAACCGGACCTGACTCAACTCTAAGCAGTAGCAGGCATGACAAACAAGCATGAATGAGTAGGCACATCAGGGCTCAAACAACTCCTACTCATGCTAGTGGGTTTCATCTATTTACTGTGGCAATGACAGGTCATGCAGAGGATAAGGGGTTCAACTACCGCAACAAGTAACAGATGAATCGTTGTTGTCCTAATGCAGTAAAAGAGAGCAGGAGCGAGAGAGGGGGATTGTATCGGAATGAACAAGGGGGTTTTGCTTGCCTGGCACTTCTGAAGATATCATTGGGTCTTCATCAGTGTCAACGATCACATCGGCGGTACAACGTCTATCGAGAGGGGACAAATACCGGCAACAAGAGAAAGAAACACAATCAATGCAACGCACAATATGATGCATGATAATGACATGTCAATATGCTGTGGTTTGAGCTAATGCAACTAGCTATGATTTAAATGAAGTTGGTTTGAGTACAAGATTCAAATTCCAACCCCATATATGATTATTTAAATGCCCTTTATTTGTTTTGTCCAAAACAGAGGACAAACATTGTTCAAACATGCATGAAAATGGTACAGATGGATTCCTTGAATTTTTCTGATAATTTTACATATATAATTTATTTCATTTGGAGTTACGGTTGAATTTCTATGATTTTTAGAAGTTTTGGGTATTTTCTGGAATTTCCTGAATTAAAATTAATCCAGAAAATGAGTTATGGCGTCAGCACTACGTCACTGTGACGTTAGCAGGTCAACTGAGCTGCCCTGGGTCAAACCTGACCCGTGGGGTCCACTGGTCAGTGACCCAGTGCTGGTTAGGGTCGCTGACGTGTGGGCCCGGTCAACTGCCTCGTCAGCAAAGTCAACCTGACATGTGGGCCCGGTGGGTTAGTCTAAGTTAAACAGGGAATAAATCCGGGGTTAATTAGCGCATGGGGCCCATCCGTCAGTGGCACAGTGATCAGCTAATGGCGTCATTAGCGTTAACTAAGTGTGCCACCTTGGCTCGCCGGAGTTTCACCGGCGACGACCAAAAACGCGGCGGAGACGCATCGGGGTGGCTCGGGTTTCGCCTACCGTGCACCGTTCGATGCGCCCTTTGGCCCTACGGAGAGCTGGCGCGATGGCGCGTCAGATGGTGGTGGTCTCCGGGCCGGGGGTGGCCGGAGTCGACGGCGGCGAGCTCGGTTGCGGCCGCCGGAGTTCGGGCGCCGATGGATTCGTCGCTACGGTGCACTAGAGGGGAAACCGAAGGGTGCTGCGGGCTCCTGGGAGTGCAGTGAACATGGTGACACGCTCAGGCACGAGCTGCGGTGGCTAAAGCGGCGGCGGCGACATGGCCGGCGACAGAAGCTCATGGGCACGGCGACTAACAGGGCTATGGCACGGGAGAGACTACGAGGAGAGAGGGGAAAAGCGGCGGTGCTCACAGCGTGTCGTTTGTAGGCGACAGCGGGCTCGGGGAAGCTTCTGCAACGGCGAATTGACGACGGCGATCTTCGGGCACCGGAGATGAAGACGACGACGCTCGGGTCGAGTGGGGCCTCCTCTGGTCGCGTGCTTCGGGTGTGTAGCTCCACGGGGTCAGGGCGGAGCCCAGGGATGCGGAGAGGGAGCGAGGGGTGGCCGGTGGACGCCGTGGCAGCGAGCGGCGGCCATGGGCGCGCTCGGTGGTGGGGAAGAGAGCAAAACAGGGGAGGGAAGAGTGCTCGAGGGGGAGAGAGGAGAGGTGCAGGCGGTCGAGGGGAATTGTGTGGCGATCGGGGACGACTCCAGCAGCGGCAAGCAAGCAGGAGGTGGCCGGACGCGTGCTCGCGCGCGCCGGCCACGCGCTCGTCCTCCTGGCGAGGGGGAAGACGACAGGGAGGAGCCCTGGTGGGCTGGGCCGCTGGTGGCTTGGCGCTGGGCCAGGTAGGACCAGGTAAGTGGCCCAGTGGCCTACTCTCTCTCTTTTTTTTCTAATTTTATTCTGTTTTCTAATTTGCAGGTTTGTTTTGAATTTGGTTTTGAAGCCAAATCAATTTTGTTGCTTCTGGAAATATGTTTAGAAGCTAAAGGAATTAAACCAAAGCTCCACAAAAATATTTCAGAATTATTGGACCTATATTTATTCAATAGTAAATATAAATCCAATTCAAATAGCTATTGATTTAATTCAAATGCCCAGAATAAATATTTCTGTGAATCCAAAAATATTGGTTTGAATTTTTCCTCTTGCCAATATTTTTATAGCTTAACAGGAACATTGTATTGGGTTATTTGAAGCAATTTTTAATGTTGATCATTTTTTTGAAATGATGTCTGGGGCTTTTAGCTTTCCCCAATTCAACTTTCAGAATTTAGACATGATGCATGATGCTCACTCAGGTAAATAGCTACAAGCAAATTCTAGGGCTGTGACAGCTCACCCCCACTAAACAAGAATCTCGTCCCGAGATTCAAGACGTGAGGTAAGAAGACAGAGGGAACACCAATAAAGAATCTTCACGATCCGATTGCACTTCTCGAAGATGTTGATTCATTGCATCATGTCGATCTTGACATCTTTGCTTCGAGAGCTTCATCCAACATGGCGACAAGAGAGCAAGACAACCTCACAAGAGTGGATACAAGATCAACTCCACGGAATGAGACGTAAGAACTCCTATTGAGTTGAGACACAAGGCACATATCAGAATCAATGAGAAGAAGCAGATGACAAGGTTCAATTTGGTACGCAACAAACCGACGCTGGAGTAGGATGATGCATGGTTTCAAAGTAGCGAGGAGATAATTGCCATGATACCATAACGGGGCACCTTAGGGGAGGTGACTTGTAAAATTATTACCTTAAGTGGAAAAAAGAATTACTTTTGATTCGGAGATCATAGAAACTCTTTATACCAGCCTAAGGCAATCACAAACGATCAGTGGAAGGAGTTCGAAAGAATGACATACTCGGACTAGGATGGATGATGTGGACTACCTTGTTCAAGACAACGCAATGGATGATTTTTGCTTATCATCGGAAATGGATGGGACCTATGGTAAGTCCACTTGTGAAGATGATCCTGAACAACAGCTACTGAGGTGTAAGCTGGGAACAAAATGCAAATGTTGGGAATGATTCTAGTAACTGGGGAGAAGGTTCACCGGCAAGGTGATTCCACCAATTGGATGGATATCGAACAACTGAGAGAACGGAGGCACATTGCAGTTAATGGCAACATCAGAACCTAGTGCCTGAGCGTGCTCTCAAGAACTTGAGCATTTCCATACTCATCAAGGTCTTACCAACATCCATGTCAAGGATCCTGGCAACACAACATACCGCCATGATGAATGGTGATGGATAATGCAGATGCAAAGGAAGATAACACTTTCTCATATTTCACCTTAGCGAAGCCAAGGAAACAAAATCTGGATGATCGACCGAGAGACATTTAGCACTCCGCTTCTAATGTTCTCCTTGATGCGCTAGGATAGCTCATTTATTGATATGGTTTGGTATCTAGGACATCAAGTAAGAGGTCGGACTTTGGGAGCACAAGAATCTGTAAGGATTAACTACGGAGGTAAATCCTACGAAATCCTCATGGGGAGGTGGCCAACTTTCTTCAATCGAGATACTACAATAATAGGTCTTCTGGCTGGATGTGTTGGCCACGACATCCACTTTACCGGTTATCGAGAGACCAATATTATAGTTCTTGGAAAATGCTCCAACCATCATATCTGCCTGAGATTCAGATCTGGTTGGTGACAGGATATTCCAGACTCATCGAGTCTAGAAACAAAATGAAAGTTTGCAACACAAATCGACGAGACGGCGTTGCGAGATTCTCGGGGAATGAACTACTGTAGTAAGCTCCAAAACATGAGCTGGTTCTACTAAACATGGTAGCCTTATAATAAAACACTACCGAGTTCAGGTGGGGAACCATTATCGAGGATAACAAAGTCCTAACATAAGTCATGATTCTTAGGAAGGAACTTCTTCTCCTTGAACAAATCAATCAGTGGCTTGGTGTGCTAGGGATACATATAGAATGAAGATGATCAGTCTATCAGACCATAGAATACTTCGCACATGCATGACTGACTTGGGACGATTCCAAAGGAAGCAAAAACAAACTTTCTCGAATTCACGGCGGCAACTTACACCAGATGCACATGAATTAGAAGAAGTCACATCTTCCAACCGGACATATGCTTCATGATCGGGACATGAGGGCAATGCTTATAAAGTTTCACACACTAGCTAGATGTTCAACACAATCATGGACGAGACAAAATGCCGCTGATGGGCTCAACAGCAACTCATCGGAATTTCCATATCACTGGACTTCCACCACTATGTGAACAATGTGATAGTATTAGTCAGACCAAAGATATAATGGTGTATGCTCGAGGGACAACCGTAAGTAAGACAACATTACGAACATCGTTGGTTCTGATTTGATTTGACGATAGCCCACACTCAAATCACGGTTTGGACAAGATGATAGATACAACAACTGATCACGGGGACCAATTGGTGAAGATATCATCTTTCTTCAACACACACACACAAGGATATCCCTTAGGGATGAGCTAAGTCGGACAAGTTTTCATCTTCCAACTCTCCAAGTTGTTGTTAAGCTTAACCAACTAGCTCAGGGGTATCCAACACAGATTCTTGGGGAAAAGTGGTTTATTGAAAAACCATCTTGATCACGAACTCAACATAACGGTCAGGTGACAACCTGGTAACACTTCCGAGAAGATATTCGGAAAATCATGAACCACCGGTATGTTACTAAGCTCGAGAACAACCTTGCTTTTCAGGGCAAGATGATATGATCAAAGAGTAAGGGATGGGCACAATCCTAATCCATTGATCGAAGTGTGCACCAGAAATATGGACTAGGTAGCACGATCAGTCTTAGAATGATAATTCAATAACCAACGCGCTAAGAATGAGGGTATTGTCCATTAACTACCAAGCAACGGGGTTGCTAGGAGTATTGATTTCACACATCACGGTTCACTTGTCGGCATTCCGGTTGCGACAACACGGGACCGAGGAATGAAGAATGATGGTAAGAGTATCACTGCGTCAAGAATTCATAGGAGAAGGTGCAATTCTCACGACGCTCTTGACATAAAGTGGGTAATACTTCGGGGTAGAACAGAACCAAAAGCTGGATTGGCATTTTGATCTGCGGAATACAACCACTTTGACCCGATCCCAGAAATGGATGAGGTACTGGAGTTTGTTTCTCCTAGTCATTCCGAATAGAATGGCTTGACGGACCACAGAAGTAAAAGGCACTGATGAACATGAATGCACGACTACTTCTGACTATCAAGCAATAGACGAAGGTCGGAATATAACTGAAGGGGGGGAACAACTCAAGGAACATATAACTTTCTGAGTGGTGGATGCATAGGTTAGTATGTCGAACAAGTTCAACATATTTCTTCCGGATAACCCATGCAGAAAGGTAGAACTGGCAGAGCCACAATATAGAATGGAGAACTCATCAAGAGCACTCTGGTTGTGATCCTTTGGTTCAAGAACTTCTGCCATAAGTGGTTCATAGTATTTGGAAGAAGGAAATACCACGGACCTCGAGGTCTATCACAAGGTTTACTAATGTCCTAAGGAACTAGCAAACACTATCAACATGAAGTAGGTAGGGTGAGTCTCGGGTTCAAAACCCAGGAATAGAATGCCTACTAACTAAATGGCATCACGGGATGCTTTTGAGAATAATGGCCAGAATCATCACACTGGGAACACAAAACATGGTTCGATTACTAGGTGATCCTCTAAGACACCTAGGGTCATAATAATAGTTCCAACATAAATGCTGAGGCAACGGAGTACCTCAACTCACCGATTAGTGTGATTAACCTGGCCTAAATGGACATCAGGAACAGGGGAAAAGGTTTGCAATTGCATTAGACTATTTAGAAACCTGGAATGACTCGGACAGCATAACGGCTATAATTGCTCGAAAAGATTTGAGACAATATGTAAAAATGGTGGCATAACCACTCAGAATCATAATATCAAGGTTCGAGACCAACTATGAACACACGGAAGTAGTAGAAACTGAACTGGTCTTAAATCCAACAATCTTAGGCAACTACGGTTTAGTAACACATCATCCTGATAGATAGATGAGAAGGCCTAATTCTTAATCCCCGTAGAAAAGAAGAGGTTGACTCAGATCAGAAGGGCATGAGAATAAGGAGTAAAAAGAGCCTTACGTTCCCTTCCACAATCAATTCCCTTACATAACTAAAGCATTTCTAGACTCAACTTCGACCAGTTTGGCTTGGTAATCCTACAGGCAGTCAGGCTCTGATACCAACGCTGTCGGGACCTCGATCCTAGGTCACACCGATCTAGCATGTAACACATCATATCACTTTGTGGCCTCACGCACGGTATTTCCACAGGTGCCACCTTACCTGGCCCGGGACCGTTTGCGCCTTTTGGCTCACGTATATGATAGTGTCGCTAGCATCCATATGACAAAGAACCCGGGCCGACATGGCTAGTCGTGAACCCAAAACGGCGCTAACCCATGGGGACAGGCATACATGAATCAACCTCGAGCATGTCGGTCAACTGCGTGTGAATCCGGGCTGTAGCACTGGGCTAACAGGACTCCGGTAACCCGGGCTGTAGCAGGCTAGGCAGGACTCCGGATGTCACCGCGTGACATTTCCCCGAAGGGACAGACATAGGAACGAAGCGAAACACATGCCGGCCAGTCAAGTGTCCTGAGCAGTAGTGCTGGGCTAGCAGGACTCCGGTGATCCGGGCTGTAGCGGACTACTATCGCTCAAAAGCACTAGACTACATTTCCCCATATGATAGGCTGCCAAGGATAAACAACTAGATAGTCGGATCCCACACGTACCAAGCATTTCAATCATACACACAATACGCTCGATATGTGTGAATACAACATGGCATCACAACATAACTCTACAACTCAAGTATTAATTCATTAGGCTCCGAAGAGCCGGATATTACAAGCATGGGTCTCATGACCCAACAATCATAGCATACAAATCAAACACATGCGGAAGCTTAACATGTCTGAGTACAGACATCTATAAACGAAAAAGGCTAAGAAGCCTGACTATCTACCAGATCCTGTCGAGGGCACAAGATCGTAGCTGAGGTATCAAGCTAAACGTCGAAGTCCACGCGGAACTACTAGCGAGACTGAAGTCCCTCTGCAAAACATAAATTAAGCAAACGTGAGTACAAAGGTACTCAGCAAGACTTACATCAGAACTAACTACATATGCATCGGTATCAACAAGGGGGGTGGTGGAGTTTAACTGCAGCAAGCCAGCTTTGACTCGGTGGCTATTCTGAACTATGACTGCAAGCAACTCTTTTGAGGTGGCGCACACGAGTCCACATATTCACCAATCAATACACCACTATGGATCCGCTCTCGTCTCCCTACGAGAAGGCCATCCATAGCACTCACGCTTATCTTGCGAGTTTTAGTGTATCCACTTTCACTTGTCTATGAACTGTTATAGGCAACCCAGAAGTCCTTTACCGCGGACACGGCTATTCGAATAGATCATTTATAACCCTGCAGGGGTGTACTTCGTCACACATGTTTCCACCACTTAGCGTCTGCACACGACATGTGCTCGGCAGACTTCAAGCGAAAGCCAACGTGGGTGTAGACCACGACCTGACTAACCACACAAGTCTCTAGTCCAGGTTTATCGCCTATTCGGGTTCCATCCACGAGGAGATCCGGCCGAAGTTTCGCTCACAGCCCCAAACGATGTGTGCAGGGTTCCCGAGACACCAAACGGGCGCCCGGTACACCGTGCCACAGTGTATCTACCGCATCATAGCCCACCCCTAGGGTCAGCGCTACGCACGGCCGCCAACACATATCCTATAAACACCAGAAACTAATTGCAACTCCTGGACAGAGGACGAGAGGGGTCAGTAAGTCGAGCGGGGTCATATTTTAGGGCCCAACGTGTGGTAGTAGCTGTTTCATGGATCACAGACACAGAACTCAGTTCCTGAGGACGGCTGCAATGAGACAACCCACCATGTACTCCTACATGGCCTCTCACCGCTACCTTTACCAAATCGTGTTCACACACTTAGCTCTCAACAGTAGGACATGTTTACACACCTCTGATTCATCCCCGATGAACCGGACCTGACTCAACTCTAAGCAGTAGCAGGCATGACAAACAAGCATGAATGAGTAGGCACATCAGGGCTCAAACAACTCCTACTCATGCTAGTGGGTTTCATCTATTTACTGTGGCAATGACAGGTCATGCAGAGGATAAGGGGTTCAACTACCGCAACAAGTAACAGATGAATCGTTGTTGTCCTAATGCAGTAAAAGAGAGCAGGAGCGAGAGAGGGGGATTGTATCGGAATGAACAAGGGGGTTTTGCTTGCCTGGCACTTCTGAAGATATCATTGGGTCTTCATCAGTGTCAACGATCACATCGGCGGTACAACGTCTATCGAGAGGGGACAAATACCGGCAACAAGAGAAAGAAACACAATCAATGCAACGCACAATATGATGCATGATAATGACATGTCAATATGCTGTGGTTTGAGCTAATGCAACTAGCTATGATTTAAATGAAGTTGGTTTGAGTACAAGATTCAAATTCCAACCCCATATATGATTATTTAAATGCCCTTTATTTGTTTTGTCCAAAACAGAGGACAAACATTGTTCAAACATGCATGAAAATGGTACAGATGGATTCCTTGAATTTTTCTGATAATTTTACATATATAATTTATTTCATTTGGAGTTACGGTTGAATTTCTATGATTTTTAGAAGTTTTGGGTATTTTCTGGAATTTCCTGAATTAAAATTAATCCAGAAAATGAGTTATGGCGTCAGCACTACGTCACTGTGACGTTAGCAGGTCAACTGAGCTGCCCTGGGTCAAACCTGACCCGTGGGGTCCACTGGTCAGTGACCCAGTGCTGGTTAGGGTCGCTGACGTGTGGGCCCGGTCAACTGCCTCGTCAGCAAAGTCAACCTGACATGTGGGCCCGGTGGGTTAGTCTAAGTTAAACAGGGAATAAATCCGGGGTTAATTAGCGCGTGGGGCCCATCCGTCAGTGGCACAGTGATCAGCTAATGGCGTCATTAGCCTTAACTAAGTGTGCCATGTTGGCTCGCCGGAGTTTCACCGGCGACGACCAAAAACGCGGCGGAGACGCATCGGGGTGGCTCGGGTTTCGCCTACCGTGCACCGTTCGATGCGCCCTTTGGCCCTACGGAGAGCTGGCGCGATGGCGCGTCAGATGGTGGTGGTCTCCGAGCCGGGGGTGGCCGGAGTCGACGGCGGCGAGCTCGGTTGCGGCCGCCGGAGTTCGGGCACCGATGGATTCGTCGCTACGGTGCACTAGAGGGGAAACCGAAGGGTGCCGCGGGCTCCTGGGAGTGCAGTGAACATGGTGACACGCTCAGGCGCGAGCTGCGGTGGCTAAAGCGGCGGCGGCGACATTGCCGGCGGCGGCGACATTGCTCACGGGCACGGCGACTAACAGGGCTATGGCACGGGAGAGACTACGAGGAGAGAGGGGAAAAGCGGCGGTGCTCACAGCGCGTCGTTTGTAGGCGACAGCGGGCTCGGGGAAGCTTCTGCAACAGAGAATTGACGACGGCGATCTTCGGGCACCGGAGATGAAGACGACGATGCTCGGGTCGACTGGGGCCTCCTCTGGTCGCGTGCTTCAGGTGTGCAGCTCCACGGGGTCAGGGCGGAGCCCAGGGATGCGGAGAGGGAGCGAGGGGTGGCCGGTGGACGCCGTGGCAGCGAGCGGCGGCGATGGGCGCGCTCGGTGGTGGGGAAGAGAGCAAAACAGGGGAGGGAAGAGTGCTCGAGGGGGAGAGAGGAGAGGTGCAGGCGGTCGAGGGGAAGTGCGTGGCGATCGGGGACGACTCCAGCAGCGGCAAGCAAGCAGGAGGTGGTCGGACGCGTGCTCGCGCGCGCCGGCCACGCGCTCGTCCTCCTGGCGAGGGGGAAGACGACAGGGAGGAGCCCTGGTGAGCTAGGCCGCTGGTGGCCTGGCGCTGGGCCAGGTAGGACCAGGTAAGTGGCCCAGTGGCCTACTCTCTCTCTCTTTTTCTAATTTTATTCTGTTTTCTAATTTGCAGGTTTGTTTTGAATTTGGTTTTGAAGCCAAATCAATTTTGTTGCTTCTGGAAATATTTTTAGAAGCTAAAGGAGTTAAACCAAAGCTCCACAAAAATATTTCAGAATTATTGGACCTATATTTATTTAATAGTAAATATAAATCCAATTCAAATAGCTATTGATTTAATTCAAATGCCCAGAATAAATATTTCTGTGAATCCAAAAATATTGGTTTGAATTTTTCCTCTTGCCAATATTTTTATAGCTTAACAGGAACATTTTATTGGGTTATTTGAAGCAATTTTTAATGTTGATCATTTTTTTGAAATGATGTCTGGGGCTTTCAGCTTTCCCCAATTCAACTTTCAGAATTTAGACATGATGCATGATGCTCACTCAGGTAAATAGCTACAAGCAAATTCTAGGGCTGTGACAGTTCATGGGACATCGAAGGTGGCTTCGCGACGATGACCCGCGGAGGAAACGCAAGGATCTGTTCGATGGTGAAACGGAACTCCGAAGACGCCCGTGTACGAGGAGCGGCGAGGAAATAGACGGGCTGTTGAAAAATTGGAAAGATTGCCCACTGTCGGGAAAGAAGCAAAAGGCGCCAGAGATGGGAAAGAAGCGAAAGGCGCCAGAGCCGCTGCTGAAGGTATGGAAAACGAGGTCTGTTTTCTGGGACTTGCCGTACTGGAAGATCCACCGTGTGCCTCACAGCCTTGATGCCATGCATATCACGAAGAACATGTGCGAGAGTCTGCTTGGTACCCTGCTCAACATGCCAGAGAGGACCAAAGATGGGCCGAAAGCAAGGGCAGACTTGAAATCAATGGGCATCTGGCAGGAGCTTCACGCTAATGATGATGATGAGGCGAAGCAGGACACAGAAAGTCGTCGCAAAGGCAAAAAGGCCAAGAAGACCGGAAATGACTACCCTCCCGCGTGCTTCACTCTAAGTCAGGAGGAGATCGAGCAGTTTTTCACCTGCCTCGTAGGAGTAAAACTTCCTTACGGTTACGCGGGGAAGATAAGCAGATACCTAGACCCAGCGAAGCAGAAGTTCAGCGGGATGAAGTCTCACGACTGCCACGTGCTGATGATGCAGATACTTCCAGTTGCAATCCATGGGATCATGGACGCGCACATCCGTGAAATGCTATTTGGCCTATGCAACTTTTTCGATGTCATCTCTCGGAAGTCGGTTGGCGTGAGGCAACTCAAAAGGCTACAGGAAGAGATCGTGGTGATACTATGCGAGCTTGAGATGTACTTCCCGCCCGCATTCTTCGATGTTATGGTGCATCTGCTGGTCCATATCGTGGAGGATATCATCCAACTCAGGCCGATGTTCCTGCACAGCATGATGCCATTCGAAAGGATGAATGGTGTCATCAAAGGATAAGTTCGCAACATGTCACGTCTAGAGGGAAGTATAGCCAGGGGCTTTCTGACCAAAGAGTGCATCTCCTACTGCACGAATTATCTAGCCATCGAGAACCCCGTTGGTCTGCCCGTCAACAGGCACCTTGGTAGGCTCGCTGGATGGGGTCACCGTGAGGGTCGCCGCGAAATGCATGTCGACTTCGAGGGTCGACTCGCCGACTTTGAAAGAGCAAATCTAGTCGCGCTAAAACACATAGACGTGGTCGATCCTTGGGTGGTAGAGCACAAAACCTTTATTGAGAAGATGTACAATGACCGAGGCCAACAGAGGACAGACGGAGATATAATCAAAGAGCACAACTCATGTTTCACGCGTTGGTTCAAGCAGAAGCTTCTGTCGTACCCTTTACATGAGGATTCTTCCACGGAAGAACAACTCATATTCGCCTTGTCATAGGGCGCCGAGCACAACCTGATGACCTATGAGGCGTACGATATCAACGGCTATAGATTCTACACAGAGGACAAGGACATGAAGAGCGATGGTTATCAGAACTCCGGGGTAACGATGGAATCCTACACCGGTAACGACAAGGGCCGATACTACGGAAGGATCGAGGAGATCTGGGAGCTGAGCTACACTGGAGAGAAGGTCCCGATGTTCCATGTCAGATGGGCCAAGAGCGTCCTAAAAGAAGACTGGTATTTCACCACCATGGTTATACCTGAAGCCAAATCCAAGACCGCGGGCGCAAACGTCACCGCGAAAAATGATCCATGGGTACTGGCTTCCCAAGTGGACCAATGCTTCTTCATTACCGACCCGTCAAAGCCCAGTCGTGTTGTCGTGAGGAGAGGCAAAAGGAAGATCATCGGAATGGATGGAGTAGCCAATGAGCAAGACTTCGACAAGTACGGCGACCCGAAGATCAAACATGACGACGACGATGAAGTAGTAGCAGCATACACCACAAGAAGAAGCAGGACCACCCTACCTAAAGGACGTCCGTTCCACAGAAGAACTCCATTTGCGAAAAAGAAGGGCAAGAAGATTATGAATAGATAGCTAGCTAAGATCGACTGTATTTAAATCGTAGTCTTCATTTCTCAGTTGTATTTCATGGGCACTTTTTGATATCATGAATATTTTTAAATTTCATGGGCACTTTTTGAATTCATGAATATTTTTTCAAATTTGATGATATTTTTTCATATTCACTATGATAAAATATTGAATATTCATGAGGACACTCGATCTCGATCCCCCTCCATCTCGATCTCGATTCCCCCTCCATCTTGATCTCGATCCCACCCGCACCCTCCCCCGCTAGCCCCACCACCGCCGACGACCCACCGCACCCTCCCCCGCTCCACCACCACCGACGACGACCCCCCGCACCCTCCCCCGCTCCACCACCGCCGACGAGCACCCCCCGCACCCTCCCCCGCTCCACCACCGCCGACGAGCACCCCCCGCACCCTCCCCCGCTCCACCACCGCCGACGAGCACCCCCGCACCCTCCCCCGCTCCCCGATGAGCTCCGCCTCCTCTCCCCTCTTCATTTTTTAAAAAATAATAATAAAAAAGTGTATACTACAATTGTTGTTAAACAACAATTATTACTGTTTTTATAAAAAAATATTACTGTTTCATATTCATATTCATTTTCTAAAAAATTATTACATGCAACAACAAAAATTACTTATGGCGCACCTCTGGCTGGTGCACCATTGCTATATATATATATATATATATATATATATATATATATATATATATATATATATATATAAAAGATTACTAATGGCATACCTCTTTCTGGTGCGCCATTGCTATGTAAAAAAAAGATTACTAATGGCGCGCCTCTGCCTGGTGCACCATTGCTATGTAAAAAAAGATTACTAATGGCGCACCGATCGCGGGTGCACCATTAGTAAGATTCCCCCCTAGCTAATTCCCTCCCTCTCGCCAGATCCCCTTCGTCCCTCTCCCTCGCCCCCTAGCTAATTCCCCCCGCTGCCCTGACCCACGCCGCCGCCGCCACGCCTCCGTCTCCGTCGCCGCCCCCACGCCGCCGCCCCCGCGCCTCCATCTCCGTCGCCGCCCCCACGCCGCCGCCGCCCCCGCGCCTCCGTCTCCGTCAGCGCCCCCGCGCCTCCTCGAGTCGAGCTCGGACGCCCTCGGACGCCCACCGATTTCCTCCGCCTTGGCCATCATCGCCACCGCTCGACGCCGAATTCGCGCCGCCTCGACTAGCTCCGGCTACCCCGAGTCGCCCTCGACCTCCCCAGTGAGCACCCGAGCCGCTTCTCCCACTTCCCCCTCTTGATTTCCTTCTGATGTGTTCTAGGGTTAGGGGTTGGAGAATTTTGGACAAGAAAAGGGGTTGGAGAATTAAGTAGCTAGGGTTGGGGAATTAAGTAGCTAAGGAGATTATGTTTAGAGCATCAATGATGGGTGTTGATATACCTCTGGATAATTTTGATTTTATTCATGTTCTCGAGGAATTGGAATTATCCAGGGAACAAATTAGTAAGAAAACTGAACGCTGCTTAGATATTCATGACTCGAATGGAAATGTCGCCTCCCTGTGTCTAAGTTGGCATGATACTGTAGTGGAAGAGGAGGAGATATTTACTGTAGTTTCTAGAAGAAAGAAAAAGTCTCCTGCTAAGAGAAATGTCACTATTTCTTCTCTTACCTCCTCTTCTATACCTTGTACTAGAGGTCAGCAAAAGAATATCAGTTCTACTTTGCCCCCTAGTAGATCTGGATACTATTTCTGTTACGAGATGGTGTTATATTAAGATGCATATATTGTTATGTTACGCAAATTGTATCATCTTGCCACTTAAGTCAGCCTTCTCTTTAAGCAGGAAATTCAGTTAGGAGCTACTGTTAGGAGCTACTGTCAAAAACTTGAGCTACTGTCAAAAAATTCAGTTAGGTACAGTTAGGAGCTACTGTCAAAAAAATTAGTTAGGTACAGTTAGCATCATGTAAGAAAATGGCCATAATGTGCCCTGATAATGATGTATTTTGTCATAACAATATATAGTGGACTGCCATGATAGTGACATGCTGCTAGTAGTTACTTCCACCATGAGTTTCATTAACAGCAAGTTAGTTTTGTTTATAGTTGAAAGTAAGTGTGTGGTTTGAAAATCAAATAGAAATGTTTTCTTAACTCAGAAGCCTGCTACTGCACCTGTACTTCACATTACAAAGTCTCCTAGTACTTAACCCACCCAAGCTATGAGGCAAAAATTTCAGTTAACTGTTATGGACAATTGTCAATTTTCTGTAATGATGATGGAACATTATAAAGCATTGTACTCTAGTGTATATGAAGGATACAAAAAATTTAGCAACTTCTCTGATTTTATAAAGTTGTTCTTATATGGGTGAAACTTCACTTGTTTTTAGGCTAGTGCAGGGTGTTGCTTTATTCTGTCATCATTTGTAACTATGTCACAAATAAATTGTTCCTTCTTCTGTATTTGAAGTAATGACTATTCATAAGCCGAGGCATGGATTAAGCTGTTTCTTTGTTGTACCATTATATCTGGATGATTTTTTGTTTGGTGACCTATTATATCTGGAATGGAAGCTCACATAAGTTGAGCTGATTTTTTTCCATATGAAAGCAGAGGACCATATGGTCTGTGGCTGGGTTTTGTCTCCGACCATTGTGTCGTGATGAATTTGCAGGTACCTCGAGAGGCCCTTGAGTTTGCCGGAATGTTGATTAACTTCCGTTCCGGCAAATTCGGGTACTCCATATGTCCTATTTTCAGGAAAGGTCATGCTGAAATTTTCCGTGAATTTTAGCATGACTTTGCTAAAAATAGGACATATGGGGTACTTGCGACTAATGCATGGGCCGGGGTATCGTAGTACTTAGTTAAGTAGGATCAACTGCCCCGCCATTCTTGCTGCATTAAACCATAGGTGGCAATAGAGCCAAGTGATTAGGCCCAACTTAGAATTCTCCTTAGCATCGATAAACCCTAGATTATAAACCCAACATAGGTGGCAATAGAGCCAAGTGATTAGTGCCAAGTGATTAGGCCCAACCTAGGGTGCCTCGGCATCGATAAACCCTAAATGATGAAAACTTAACTTGGCTTCTATAGGGTGCCTCGGTGTCGATGAGAACCTAAATGATGTACGCTTAGGCTTTTAGGGTGCCTCGGCGTCGACAAACCCTAAAATATAAAAGCTTAGCTTTTAGGATGCCTCGATGTCGACAAACCCTAAATGATAAAACCTTGGCTTTTAGGATGCCTCGGTGTCAATAAGAACCTAAATGATGAAAGCTTAGGCTTTTAGGGTGCCTCAGCGTCGACAAACCCTAAATGATAAAAGCTTAGCTTTTAGGATGCCCCGGTGTCAACAAACCCTAAATGATGTAGTTTTGAATTATGAACGTAGGATATGTCATCATCATCATTGGACAACGAAAGTCTCCCGGGGGAGTGCAACTGGTGCCATGACGATCGATGTCTGTGCGACATGCCACACCTGGATGATGATCGGCGCTTCAGCATTAAGCTCGAGGAGACCTTCGAAGTTGAAACGGTACACAACGATGACAAGTGTTATTTTCATAATTAAGCATGACTTCAACTATTTCAACGTGTAATTTTCATCTTTTACAATTCGAGTATAGCTTATCCCATGCCATGCAAGACGCTATGTCTTGGAGAGGATGGATTTTGAAGACCATGAAATTTCTGAAACAAAGAAAATTCACCTAAGGACTCATCACGATGTGGACTTTGAAGTAAATCTATATAATTCTGAGAGCGTAACCCATTTTGGTTGCAAACATTGGGAAGCATTTTGCAAGATGTATGGTTTTGATGAGGATATGCTTATCACCATGGATCTTGGTAATCCTGACATCAACCAAGACAATATGGACATTTGGGTCCTTGTTGATACGCCTCCAGTTCTATCGCTATGTGAGTTTCTCAAACATAGTTATTAGCTAATTTATATTGTTTATTTCAAAATAGTTGACAGCTTATTTCCATTGACAGCTTATTTTTATTGTTCAAAGAATGTGCGGGAGATGGTAGACAAAACCCACTACACCGATGGCTCCGAATTAACAACTTACAAGGAGAAAAATCATCTGGTCAGATTTTGTACTGACATTGAGAATTACAATATCCACAATCAAACTCCTCAACATTATGGTAAATACGTGCCACTAGTGCATGTGTTCAACTACGGTAACTACTATGGAGATACCCTGGTAAGATTTTTACTATTATGACATCCGTGCATCTTTTGCATACTTCTAAAACTAGTACATCATTCCTAACTATGAAGTTATTACTATGTTTTTCAACAGATAATCCTAGAGAATTGTGTGCCTCATATGATGTATCAGAAGGTAGTCTTAATGTTTTGAACATACAGCCAGGTCATCCTACGAATCTCAACTGTCCATACGAGATTTCTAAAAGAAGTGGAGACATGAAAATAAAAGGATGGAAAAAATGTATGGACAGTCGTAAGGAGCTTCTTGGAAGCAAAAGGAAGCGAAGCGCAAGAATTGGAGACAGGATGTTCTCCATTCTCCATAATGGAGAGCCAGGGTCTATATTGTTTTATGCTATTTTAGCTTAAATAGGGTATTTAGGTCCTGCCTAATACTGATGATCATGTGCTAAGAACAATTAAGTAGGGTTGGTTTGATGACTATCAAGATGATGATCGTATGACTTGTTATGAATAACGAGTAGAAGTTGTATGATGATGATTAGTAGGACTTGTTAGGATTAGTATTACTTCCGACAAACTCGATACTCGCGGTCTCGAGACTTGTAATGTTTTATCTTTTTTTGGTCTTTTGAATTCAGAGGCTAATATCATGAATTGTATTCGGAGACTAATCTTCTATTGTATTCGATGAATCTGTTGTTGCTGTGTGCTATTGACTATATTTTGTCAAATAATATATTTTGTAACCTGTGCAAAAATCAGAAAAGTAAAAAAAACCTAATATTCATACTAATGGCGCATCACTACAGAGTGCGCCATTAGTATGCCAAGTATACTAATGGCGCATCCATCCGCAGTGCGCCATTAGTGTGCCAAAGCACATGGTTAAATATGGCCCTGGGAGGCATACTAATGGCGCGTGGTGTTATATACTAATGGCGCACTAGGTGGTGCGCCATTAGTAATAAATATTAGTGCGTGATACTAATGGCGCACCAGTGATGCGCCATTAGTAGGCAAAACTGATGCGCCATCAGTAGGCCTTTTCCTAGTAGTGTTAGAGTCAAAGAACAAACAAACATAGATAACATAAGAGGACACGGTGGTCCTGGGGCAGCTGCAGCACTCTAGCAGCACATCACTTCTCTCCCTTCTTCAATGCATGTTGTAGGGCTCATTAACTTTGACAATCTCGAGGAAGCATGCATAGGCCGCATGTTTAGCCAGAGTACTGGCACTGCGCTTCTTACCATGTCCATTGCCAGTGCTGAAGGCATGCTGGATCTTGCCATTTATGCCACCACCGATCACCTTGCAACAGAAAGGGCACCCAATCTTGCCAAAGAAACGGCACATGATCTTCCCAGCAATCAGATGCCTCAGGGTGTACCGGCTCTTGCTATGCCTGCTGTCCATGCTGTAGTCCACGTCGTCGTCATCCTTCTGTGAATTAGTGAATTAGTACACATAGAAGAACTCAGCTAATCTATTATGGTACATTGCCTTTAATTAAATGTTTTGAAAGTACACATGTGTAACATGGCAACTATCTATTTGCTAGAAATAAGGCGTATGTGCACATACATAATTGAGCCAAAGAAATTGACATACATAAATATGGACGGTGGAATAGTTGCATTTATAGATTAGTGCACAAGTAGTACATAATTAACACATGAAAGACTTCATGAAGTGGCTTGGTTTAATGATATTTGATACTTGTTACGGGTGTAATTCTTATTGGAGTCAGAAAAATGGCTTCATTATACTCCTCCATGTTTCACACAAGGGGGTTTGTTCTATCTACTGGAATGAAGAAACCATTATTCTTTCTGATAGCGGTAATACTGCTTCTCCAACATTGTTAGACCCTGATAAGTTTCAGAAGGAAATTGGTAAAGGAGCTATGGGGTGTCTCACTGCTCATATTGATGAGAGATGTGGCTGTGATCATCTAGATAACATACTGTGGAAAATTGGCTAGATGAAATGTTTTGATTTTTTGGTATCCAGTGGATATGTAGTGTCAGGCCATAATTATTAAGGGAGCGGTCACTTCCTTTGCAAAATGGAAATCTGTATAGAATTTGCAAATGGATCATCTATGAACATGTGTGCAAACTAATCATCTATGAACATGTGTGCAAATAATTCATCTACATAAACTAAAATGAATCAGGAACTGCAGCATTTTGTCACTGTCCTGGGGAAGCCAATGGTGTGGCACATGAGATCGCTAGAAATAGCTATGAGAATCCTACCATATATCCATTGTCTAACCCACTTTTTTCATTAATGTATCCCTGCCATGAACATTTTCTTGTATTTGGGTTCATTACCCCACTTCTTTCATTAATGTATCCCTTGTAAAACTTATGCTCATCTAGTTAACAAGACAAACCCCAATGTCATGAAAAAAACAGAGTATCTGCTGGATTC
Organism: Triticum monococcum; assembly: GCA_034509565.1. NCBI lineage: Eukaryota > Viridiplantae > Streptophyta > Magnoliopsida > Poales > Poaceae > Triticum > Triticum monococcum. The sequence goes on from CM067842.1 coordinate 38,393,682, forward strand.
AGAATGTGAATCAGATTTAAAAATCCAGATCCAACATGAAGATCTATGCTAGATCCCTACAATCCTACATACGTACAACTAGCACGCCCAAATGAATTTGATGCTCATCTAGTTAACAAGAAAAACCTCAATGCCATGAAAAAATCAGAGTATCTGCTGGAATTAGATTTATAAATCCAGATCCAACATGAAGAGCTATGCTAGATCCCTACAATCCTACATACGTACAACTAGCACGCCCAAGTGAAATTGATGCTCATCTAGTTAACAAGAAAAACCCCAATGGCATGAAAAAAACAGAGCAAAAAATAGAGTAATACCTCAGATAGCTCGTCGATGGCATCCTCCTCAAAGTCGCTGCCCTTCCTGCAATCTAAGTCGAACTCCTTTATGGCGTTCTCCTCGTAGAGCTCCTCGATTTTGTCAGGCACCTGGCGCTTCAGCCTTCTCATCTCCTCCTCCTCCAGATCTTCCCCGACCTTGTGCTCGCCGACGGGTGCCTCGACGGCTGTGATGGCAGCGGGAGCAGGCGCATCGGTCGCTGCACCGCCAGCTTTCGCCGCTACGGCGGACTCAGCCGCTCCACCCACGGCAGCAGCCACGGCAGCAGATTGCTCTGCTCCGATGGTTGCCTCCGGCTCGTCCGCCGCATCTTCACGGCCGCGTTTCATCGTTGGTCGAAGACAGGAGGAGGGAGGCGTAGGAAGGGAGGAGGGAGGCGTAGGAAGGGAGGAGGGAGGCATAGGAAGGGAGGAGGGTGGTGAGGTGGTGAGGAAGGAAGAGAGGGTGGTTAGGTTCGGGAGAGGACGAGGGTTTTCTACCCGATTTGGGGAAGAAATGCACTGCTCCTGCCTCTTGGAGTTACCGAGGCGCCGCGGGTGCCGATTTGACTTGACACACCCACCCGACCGTACCCATTCCACGTGGGGACGTGGCGGTCGTGCACCTCCTGCGGTTTGCCATCAATTGCTATCGGTCTCACAAGTGGGTCCCCTTGTCATCCACACAACCACTTAAAATAAATCGGTTTTTTTGTATGGATTTTCTAAGTTTTTTGCAACGATAAAATGCTTAAAACACTTCTGACATGTTGTGATGTTTTCGGTAATAAATGGTCTACTCGCTGGGATTATTCCACTGTGTGATGTTTTCTACGTGCCAGGTTGTAGTATGAAATGCTAACTGTTCTATATGGTAGTGGCTGGTCTCTAATTGGACCGAAATGTTTAAATAGTATCAATGGTAGAGGCGTTTCGTTGTGCGCCATATCCAACAGTTCACATAACTAATTATCCAAAGATTAAGGTATCAAACCCTTGGTCATACATAGCAACATTTCGTTCCCAAAAATTAAGGTACTTCCACATTCAAACTAACTAATACTACAAATTCGAAGGAACTACTTAATACATTAACAGCACATAGGGAACTAGCCCTGGTCCAACGGATTGAGAAAGGACGAACAGAAGCTGAAAGAAGAAGGATCAGCCAGTAGCAGCACCATCAGCCTCCCAGCCTCACAACTTCAGCCAGCCTGGTGAACTCCAGGTTTTTTCCTGCAAAACACACATGGGATGTTGGAGGCAAGAAAATAAATATGCCAGGGGTCTTGTCATGGCATCTAATCGCACGGAATGCTAGTACAAATGATGGAGAACAAAACATCCAACCCGAGCAAATTCATAGGAGTTATAGATCCATGGATACCATTAAGAAAAAATGCTCAGTTTTAATTCAGACACAAGACTTGGTGAAAACATGCATATTCATATCAGCAACATTGATATGGCATCTTTGCAAGCTTGGGTCAGTGACTTGTCTTGTGTTTCATGGCATGACAATAATTTTAACAATAAATAGACATGAAATTGACCCAAACTCATGTACAAAGTTAGGCCATATGATGCATGGATTAATTCACAAATAAATGACAAAATGCCAACTTTGTATAGAATTTGCAGTACTGAAATATTTCAGTGTGTACCGGTGTGTACTGAAACTGCAGTAGTGAAATAATTCAGTGTGCATCGGTGTGTACTGAAATTGTAGTAACGAAATATTTCAGTGCCTACCGGTGTGTACGGAAATATTTCAGTGTCTACCACTAGAACATTACAAATTTTGCCTAGGGCAGTACCGAAATATTTCAGTGCCTACCGGTGTGTACCGAAATATTTCAGTGTCCACCACTACAACATTACAAATTTTGCCTAGGGCAGTTCCGAAATATTTTAGTGCCTACCGGTGTGTACCGAAATATTTCAGTGTCTACCACTAGAACATTACTAATTTTTCCTAAGGTTCATATGATGCCTAGGGTTCACATACATCATAATCCATCCTCCAAATCCATATACTCAAATATTCATGCAATTAATTGAGATAAAAATGTCATCTAACATTCCCTTTCTGAGCTATTACGATCAGTATCACCACGATGTAAGCACGAGCAGTAGGAAGATGAGGAGTGGGGAAGCTTACTCTAAACATAGCTACCGCCGCCGTTCAGACAAGGAGAGCGGCGAGGGAAGCGTGGAGAACGGCGGGGAAGCGAGGTCGCGACCACTGTCCTCCTCATCTTGCGCTTCGGAGTCTCCGGTGACTCGGTTGGAGGCTGCACAATCTGCAACGGCACCTCGTGCACGCTGGGTTCCTGATCCAGTGGATGCTCTACCCTGGATCTGAACGCCCACCACCTCCGCCTGGTCCACTCGCTAGACGAATTGGCCTGCTCCATCGCCCAGAGGAGGATCTCGATCTTGTGAATCGGTTGTGCGGGCGGGGGGCAAAGCTTTGCCCTCTCCTTCTTCGTCAATTTCTTGAGATTGCCCATTGCCGTCCAGCTCATTTGCCTTGTGTTGTCAAACCAAGAACGGATCTCCCTCAACCTAGCCAACTTGACCTGGTCGCCGCCGGCGATCTGCACGAAGTCGGTGTTCTCGCCGCCGGCCATCAGCTCGATCTGCCGATTCTTGCTTCGATCGAAGAGGGGGTGGGGTGGGTGGGGGGGGGGGGGGTGCCTGAGTGGAGCGAAGTTGCAGCGGCAAGAAGGAGGAGATGACTGCGATGGACTTGGAGGAGAGGGAGGAGATGGCCGCCGATGAGTAATTGTGGAATGTGTAGCACCATGGCGGCGGTTATGCATTCGACGAGAGGGGCGTTGCGTGCAAATTTTCCTAGGACTAAACTGTCCCTAGATTAAAACGCGTCCCCACCTTGTCACGAATACCGGCCTCACTCGTTTTAGTACTTTCACGTACTTTCATCAGAGTACTACCCAGTACTTCGTATTTCTCTGCCGTTAGATCGACATCAACGAACGGTTCTAAAAAAGCCCAACCATTCTAAAACTTGTATCGAATTTTTTGTGGGTTTAGGGTGCTCTTGTTTGTGTTTTCAACTGAACCCGCTACAAGCACCTCCCTACCAAATTACGACGGAGCAGATCCTCACGAAACATAACAGAAAAATATGAAGCGAAGCGATTGCACGTACGGCGTAGGTGTGGGCAGCGGCATGTACGTTGCCTGCCTCTCGCGCCGGCCGACGAGTTGAAAGAAACGCTGGACGATCTATACTGTTCCAATGCGTGTGGCTGGCGCGATTCCTACCTGCTGACCTGAGGATCGTTCATATCATACATAGCCGCGCCATATATAATATGGAGAGATAGTCCAACTCGGACACGTACGTACTCCACACCGATCCAGCTTATCTTTCCGACTGCAGGTGCAGGATCGATGCATACAGACGACGGGTACGGGAAAGGATCTGTGAGTACCTGATAGGATCGGGCGGCACGTGTCCCACCCCCTTATCCAACGGATGCTTGCCCCTAGGTTCGCCCCATACGTTCCTCGCTCGCTTCCTCCGTGGCTCATGCTGCTGCATACTGCTGCCTCCATCGCCTGGACTCGCAACGCTGCGCGGCAGCGGAACGGAAGGACATGGATCCTGCCGGTGGCCCGGCCGGGGTGGCTGGCGGTCAGATCGCCTCCCAGCTTGCTGCCGCGCTCTCGCCGTACCAGTACTGATCAGGATGTACCTCGTATCAACTGCATTTTACTCGTATGTGTGGATGAGCTCCTCGCGTCCCTCGCGTCGCTCTCGCGGGCGGCGGCGGGGGAACCCTAGCCTCCACCCTGCGACCGTCTCCTACACCATCCCCTCCCCTCTCCTCCAGCCGTCAGAAGGCGCCGCCGAACAAAGCCCGGTGCGCATAGGCAGCCGCGGGGCCCTTCTTCTCCTTCAGTCGTGCGGCTGTAGCGAGAGATGCGGCGGCGCGGCGGAGTCTTGGTGCTGATGCGGCGAGGGCGCGTCGGGCGGCGCGGCGGCTAGACGGCGGCGCGAGCGAGCGGCCAGGCCGTGGCGGCTGCGCATGGGGTTGGCTCCGGGGTGGCGGCGCCGGCACGGATCCATCGCGGATCTGGTCTTGCGGGCGTGGTCTCGGCCTTCCTTGCTCGGCCGGCGGGTCTCGGTGGGAGGACTTCTCCTTGCCGTGATCTGGCAGCGGCGGCTTGAATCATCCAGATTACCGGCAGGATGGCGGCGGCCCGTGCACGAGAGATGAAGGTCTTCGAACAGATCTAAATGAAAATCTGTTTTTTGGTTATTGCCAAGGCCGGCGATAGCAACAATGTCTGTGTCGTTCCCTTCCTAAAGGTATCACGCCGCCGTTGCCAGCTTCTGAGGGAGGGACAGCTAGATGGAGGGCCAACAAGCCTCCATCTCTCAGACAAAGCTCCCTTGAGGATGAAGGCTAGCCTTACAGGGTGCACGCGAGAGCAGCGTTGTGGCGTGCGGCAAACAACGAGCTGTCCACCAACGACGACAGGGTCCCATGTTACTTACTTTGATTGTGTTTGGTTGAGCCAGGGATTCTGCCAAAGCTGCTGTGAGATGTGAGTTGCGAGAAAGCTGCCATGAAGTTCAAGTTCAAGCTGCGGAAAAGCTGAAAGCTGTTTGGTTGAGACAACTGTAAAACTATAGATTCGGCTGTAAATTATCTGTAATGCCCATGGGACCCTAGTGAATATGTTTATATGCTAATTGGCCATGAAGTTGTGATTCATATATTGGTAGGCAACTAGCAAACAAGTTCGTGCGTTGTAACGGAAGAAAAATAAAACACTCAAAGCCCAGTAAGCATGCCTCAACCCCCTCCCTTGCAAACACACACAGGTCCATTTTCTTTTAGTTTAACACGACGTACCCAAGGGTGCATGCTCCAATATTCTCTCAGCCTTGGCCAATTACACGTGTTTTCAGCCTGGTGGGAGGGCAGATCAAGGAGGTTTTGGTTACACTTCAACAGTATTGTGCTTTGTGGATAGTAGTGTAAGAGCAATTTTAGCCGAGTTGGCATACCAAGCTGATGGCATATTAACAGTTGGTATGGCTATTTTTGCCCAAAATAGCACTCTAACAGACTCGTCATATCAGGCCGTTCAACATAATAACAGTCCGTATGAAGATTTTGACCCAAAATAGCACTCTAGCAGAGTCGTCATATGCCTCCAGATCACCATAATTTATAAACTGCGCTTCATATACGACCCGCGAGACTCCATATTTTGAGATTGTGAGTGTTGATATGGATAACTAAAAAAGTATTCATGAGTTTTATTAAAAAAAAGGTTCGTAAATTCAAAACATGTTCAAGAAATTGGAAAGTTCTTCAAGAATTTTAAAAATGTTCCCCAATCTAAGAAATGTTCAATGTTTTTAAAAATTGACAGTTCTTCAAAAATTCTTGACACATTGTTCCATACATAGGCCATAATCCGATTTAATTTTAGCCAACTGGAGCACTTATATCCAACTAAAGCAACAGAGAGATGCATCGTGCAAATCCTCCGTTTTTCATCAGAGAAAGATTAAAAATCTACAGCCCTGTTGCGTCGAGCGGCCATCATTACACCAGAAGGATTTAAAATATAAATGTCTACAGTGAAAAGCCCAAACTTCGAATGATCCACGTGCAATTTTAGCCCTTTCTGGAATTGTTTGAAAACCTTCCCCAACAGCCCAACCCACCCAGCCAGAATCCCCGCCTCGGCCCACCTGCATCCCTTAACCCTAATCCCACCCTGCTTCCTCTCCGCTTTCACAACTTTCGATTGGTCATGCCATTCAGCAGGCATCTTCTTTACCTTTATTTTTCTAGGGTAAAGATGGCCCATATTCCCATGATCCCATCCTCTTTTTATTGGTGTCTTGGCTTGTTTGATTTTTGCAAATCATGAACGTATATATGTTGATATGATTTGATTGAAAGGAGCAGTGTGTGACTATTAACTACAAAAGGAATACATAATTTTAGCACATGCATAAGAAGCACTTTTCACCGGCCCATAACAGTAATTCAATGGCCCACGTGACTTACAACCGGACGAGCGAGGCCGGCGTACGAAAATGGACCGGCGAGTAGGACGGATGAAAAACAGACCATTTTACAAAGAAATATTATGATAAGGTAGATGATTCATAGCTAACATATAGGCAGTTCAACGAATTTTTTTTATGTTGCACATGTATAAATAGATAAGTCTATTCACAATTCAGTCTTTTGTAACACGTTTGAATATATAGGAAGTTCAACTATTATTTGGCTTTTGCATGAATTAGTGGAAGTTTTGCAAATAGGAAGTTTTTAAGAAGGAATGATTAGTGTCATTGGTATTACCCTTAAATAAGAAATAAAATGAAACAAAAAAAAGAAGTTTCAAAGACTGAATTGGTGGCATTGGTATTACCCTTTTAGAGGAAAAATATGAAAGAAAAAGAAAACTTTCACACGACTTTGCAACCAAATTGCACTTTTTATAATATGCAAAGAATAAACATATAATAGTGCAATTTGTGCACTCTAGTATAATTAACACACACATATTGTCTAGTATTTGTGTGTATACATTTACACTCATCCAACATCCCAAAATACCCATAAAGGAAAAGGAAAAAAACTAACTAAAAAAAGCAAAAAACACATAAAAATAGAGGGAAAAAAGGCAACGGGTTTCAAGCTCAATAAGAAAATTGATAGACCCAAAACAAGGGTAAGTCAAAAATTCAACCCAGAAGCCATGAAACAACACAAAGAGGAAAAAAGAACAGCACAAATCTTGACAACAGAATCCACGGTTAGAAAATAGACTTGCCTAAATTTGAAAATCATGCAACTTAAAGTGCATTTTACTAACAGGTGGTCAAAAGGATGAGGATAACTTAGTTTACATCTGGTTGACCATAACTACGGGATAAGGTGGTTATTAGGCTATTTGATTCCTTGCTGGAGCGGTTTTTCTTCTGCTGGTTTATCCCACTATTGTCATTCGATGGAAGACGAAGCGTTCGGCCTTGGTTCGCCTAATAGATCTAGGGAACTGAGAGAATTTCGATCCAGCTATTTAACTGGACTTTTGAATGAACTTGGTCCGTGTATTAAGTTTTACGACGTGCCACACGATATGTGCATGCCATCGTCTCCCATGAAAATAAACTTCCACCCAAGATTGAGAAGAACAAAGAGAACTCAGAAAACGAACCCAAATATTGTTTCTGAATGTCTGTTAAAAACAAGCTTAATTATGTCCACCAACAAATTAACCTACATAACTGACCACATTATGACAAACTTCTCATAACAAACTTTAGTAATGTAACTAGAAAACAAGGCCGATATAATCGAGCTCGACGGAGCCGAGCCACAGCTGTCCTTTCCTCTCCGTCACCTCGCTGAGCGTCACGCCCTTGGCCGCCGTCAGCTCCTCAACCTCCACGCCGCCGCCGTCGAGCCGTACACCGACCAAGTGCTTCACGGGGGCTGTGGTCGCGCCCGGGCGCCCCTTCTCCTGGTTCAGCGCCACCCAGTAGCCGCCCTTCCCGTCCCTCCGCACGTTGTCCGGGTAGCCCGGCAGGTCGGCGAGCAGCTCGTAGTGGCCAGCCTTTGGTCCCTGGAGATAGTACCTGTGTGCCTGGCACGGCACCGTGTGCGCGACGACGACGTACGTCCTGTCGTAGCTCACCGCGACGCCGTTGGGGTACGGCAAGCCGTCCTTGAGCACGGTGACCTGCTTAGTCACCGCGTCGTACTTGAGCAGCCTCCCTGTCGCGTCGGCGTTCATCATGATTTCCGTATTAAACCTGGATGGATCATTAGTTTTAATTTTAGTTTTACCAACTTGGAATTTTGGCGTCCAGAAGAGATCTGGATTAGTGCTCATTGTAAGTAAGTACCTTCGTGGATATGTCACGCTGCTGTCGGTGAAGTAAACATCGCCGGTAACCTGATCGATGTCGATGCCGTTGACAAAGTTGAACGGGACGCCACCGGCACCGGTGGCCAGCACCTCAGCCTCGCCGCCGTCGGGGCCGACCCTCATGAGCCCCTTGTAAGCGTCGGCGATGTAGAGGTCGCCGGACTTGCGGTGGAACGCGAGCCCCAACGGCCGCCCGCACAGGCTCTCCGTCTCCTCGGACGGCGCCACGGGCACGGTGCACATGGGGAACTTCCTGTAGTTGGCGTGGTGGGCGAAGGTCGTCCAGCCGACGGAGCTGCCGCCCCACTTGAGGACGCGGCCGTCGGAGACGCCGGTGTAGGGGCCCTGGCCGCGCGCGTCGAAGGCCAGGCTCTCGGCGCCGGTGACGCCGGTGGGCAGGTTGAGGTGGAGGCTCCACTCCGTCGGGCTGGTCTTTACCTCAGCGGCCGAGCACGATGGGACCAGAGAGACGGCGATAATAGCGACCAGGAGGACGAGCCACCCGCTCGCGGATCCGCGGCGCCCCATGATCGTCGGAACAAGCGCTGCGGCGATCGAGCAGAACGACTTTCCTTGGTTTTCGTGCGAGTTCTTCCACGGCAGGTAGCTCGAGATTTAAAGGGCACGACCGCGTTGCAGGAGTTTTAATTTGAACTGCCATATGATTCAGACTTGTAACGTTTCTCCTCCTTTCGAGGAGATTCCGAGTTGTAATGGTCAGCGTCACGCGGAGGTGGACAGTTCTTTTGGGGTGGTGACACGTGTTGGGGATTAGGACCGTCGGTTCCTAATCGGATGGCTGTAAACAAAGTAGTACAGGCATGTGTTTATTCCAATCCGTTTCACCGAACGGGATTACCCAACGACTTCGCTACCTGGTGTAGCGGCCTAGCAAGCATAGGGATGCAGGCGGACATGTCCGTATCTTCTGTGTACGTCAGCTATGGCCGAAGGTTACAACTCCCTCCGCTGATAAATATAAGATGTTTTTTTTAAATAGTCAGATGTATATAGACAGTTTCAGTGTGATGTAGTCCACATTGAAATATCTAAAACATCTTATATTTGTATAAACGGAGGGAGTAATACATTGTTTTATTTTTCTATTTTTGAGCTAATGAACTAATACATTGTTTGTTCAAAACTTATGCAAACATAGGCAGATGTCGACCGCCAGCATTCCTAGTTTAGTGGAGCAGTATGGCCGTGTACAAATAATTTAAGACCGATGGGCTATATTAACACTATTCTATACTACTATTAAACAATCAAACAAGAACTTCTTTAAGCACACTCCACAAAGCGTACACAGATTCAATACCACCGCACGATCAGGCCCACTAAAATCAATCTAACGGTTAGCCTTAACCTAAATCATTTTCTGTGTACACTTAGCAATTAGGAAACTAATAATCACGGGTGCATCCTATTTTAAAAAACTAAATCAAAGTGCATCCATCCTATTAGGAAACTAATCTCAGACAAATACATCCTATTAAAAAACTTATCTCGAACGCATCCATCCTATTAGGAAGCTAATCGCGAGCCGCCTGCCGCCATCATGCACGCTACCCACGATGGGGGAAGCGCGAGGAGCTTCGTCTTCCTCCGGGAACACACATGCTATCCCTGCCATCGTCTTCTGCTTGGAGGACAGGCGCTCTTCTGCCGCTACTGCGACGACTCCATCCATGTCCATGGCATGCTCTCCGGTAACCATCGGCATCCGTGTTGACTTCAGCTCCGTTCGCAGCACCCGCGCCGACAAAGTGTCTATTCAGCGGGTGCACGTGCATTACATATTAAATAAGAATCGTGGGGCTTCAAGCAATCTAGAATTATAGATTTGGGATTATCTTAGGTTGCTGATTGTTGTACTGAAAATGTGTAATTATATATGGCATGTACATAAGAATGCAACAATCTTGTCTTACAAAGTAGGATCAAGAGGGATACTAAGGAAGTCAAGATGCAGAGTCTATTTCCCATGATTACTTCTCATGTTCATGTCGGCTTCCTTGGGCTTTACTTTGTACCACCATATGCATTAAACTAGACCGTATCAAGAGGTAACACCATCCCCTTGATTAGAATTGCCTTATTTGAGCTATTTGATCAGTGTGTGTTTTACGTATGACGTTGCTTTACCTGGAATTAAGGTGGGTTGCACCTGCCTAGGCACTATCTCCAGGGATAGGTTGGAAATCAGGATATATGATTCATTCTTAGAGAAAACTTTACACGCGTCACTTTAACATAATTGCATAGCAATCCAGTAAATTATGTACTCCCTCCATTCCTAAATATAGGGTGTATAGTTTTTGGCACGGAAATTAAAGAACACACATGGAGGGAAAATTTCACAAGTTTTGGGCGATATTACACCTGACTAATTGGCATGATAAAATAGAGGAGATTGCCTAATATAGGTAAATGTAATCAAATCCCTAAAAAGATTATCCAAACGAGTGATGCAACACAATACACCTTATATTTTGGGTTTTTTCTCAAAAATCTATACACCTTATATCAAGGAACGGAGGGAGTAAGATTCAGTAGGAGGCAAGATATTGAAGATGTACTACTATTTCAGTTACATGATTCTATACAACTAAAACGGGTCACATGACTCCGTAACTGTTGTTAGAGAATATTTCTCGCTGTTCTGTAAAGGTATGCAATCTCTACCGCGTTCCAATAAAGGGAATTTTACCATACAGAAGGATCCAATGAAGAAACTAATCCGGCTGAGTTACAATAAATAGATTCTTCAAAGGATCTGTCCTAATACAACTGTCGTATATTGATACAGAGAAATCATATAAACTGTACTCAGTCGGATTTATTTTGTTTCATGACAGAGAAACCAAATACCTTTCGCTATTTTGGCACATATATTTATTCTTATATACTTGTGCAGTTTCGAATGATTCAACATATCTGCAGTTATCAAACTGGAAGACATGTTGTTTAAAGCCTTATTTGCACCGCCTCTCTTTCTTTGTCTGCGCGCCTCTTTCCTACAATAATAATAATGAACAACTTTTTCCGGATCGGGTATTACACTGTTACAAATGTATGCTGAAGCTACTCCTTACGACAAGGAAAAAGAGGATGAATGTTTTCTATCTTCATCAGTTTTGTAGCATGTTCCAAATTGTTGGCTCTTTCTTATTTGAAGATTCATCATTTTTTTTGTAATTTAGAAGCTGACCTAAAAGCTTGATAAGGTTAAGCTTGAAAAATACTCTAGAATACTTTTCCTTCCATCTTTATTTTTCTTCATAACTCATTTCAGTTTCTATACGTACAAAGCGTCTTACATCATTGTAAGTTAGTATGGTTGCCAACGCATAAACACATACAAAACCGGATAAATATTTTCTATCATGATAATTATTGGATTTCTTTTAGCCCTTTTACATTTCAATTAGTTCTTGTAAATCATCTTTATTTCATATAGAAGTCGTTGTAGTCACATATCATCATCTATTTCCTATTATCCATAGTAGGTAGCTATATAATTTTGGCAGTCCACACAACCAAAAAATATATATAATTTGATCCAAATTAGTATAAATATATATTTTGTTATGCAGATTAGTAGAATAAAATAAGATTCGAGAATTAAGCATCCTGAACAATATAATTGCACCGTAAGGCAGTTTATACTTTTTTCCTGGCTACACTCGAAGAGAAGACTATACTACATGCCTATATTATTGCATTAATAAATAATTGCTGATTTTATTTAAATGAGAATATTTTCCTGCTATTACTCTATGCAGCAACATAACCACTATTTTGTCTCGCTTTTGAAAATACAATTTGAGCGACATCAAACATTGTGTATCCATTTGATTTATATTTTTAAAAATGTTTATTTTTTTATATTATTTGAATTCACATGTTTTACGTTTGAGACGTGCGTTGCACGTGCATGCTTACTAGTACAATACAAATACAACAAACAAGATAATTACCGAAAATAACATCTCTTTGAGTTTCAATACAACTTTTCAATAAGAATTATGAAACAGAGGGAGTATATTATAAAAATGTGAATACAAGAGTTGAACTTGGGGTGGCATGACTGCTGGATGTTTCTGAACCTGACAATTATTGAACATTTATAAAATATACTCCCTCCATCCCAGTATTTCTAAACTATGTTCAAGCAATGTGCATTTTATACCTGTAAGAACTACCTCTAAAATTAATTTTAAAATGGCTAAACTAATTGGAATTTTTGTGAAAACTCTGTTGAATATTCTTGAAATTGATTGAATATGACTAAAATAATTAAAATCATCATGCAATGTCTATGAAGGTTTTTTAAATTGATTGCAATATGACTTAAATAATTAAAATCATCCCAATATGACTTAAATAATTGATTGCAATATGACTTATTTGTAAGCTGTTATGAAATATTACTACTTTTCCCTATAAAGTTGGTCAAAATTTTAAAACTTTAACTTAGAACAAAAGCTAGATATACACTTATTCGTGGACGGGTGGAGTAGGCTTGTTGTTTGGCCATATGACATGTCTGTTGGATGTAAATTGTAAACTTCTTAACCAATATGATGAGGCAAAACTTTTGCCTTCATTAAGAATATAGTAGATGTGCATTTTCTAATTTTATATGTATAATGTGCATGCTCTGAAACCAGTTAATATTTCCTTGTTGATGGATAAGAGTGTCAAATTAGTAAAAATGAGAACACATCATGAAAAATTGTAGTTTCTTAAGTAGTCGTCTTCACCTGAATACATAATGAATATATTTCCTTTAACTATGCATTTTGCATGTTATCTCTTTGTATTATGCATGTTAACTATGCATTTTTCTTTATTACTGATTATAGTTCGGAACTTCCACGAATTGAAAACGGATGGTATATATGTTGGGGAACGTAGTAATTTCAAAAAATTTCCTACGCACACGCAAGATCATGGTGATGCATAGCAACGAGAGGGGAGAGTGTGATCTACATACCCTTGTAGACCGACAGCGGAAGCGTTAGCACAACGCGGTTGATGTAGTCGTACGTCTTCATGGCCCGACCGATCAAGCACCGAAACTACGGCACCTCCGAGTTCTAGCACACGTTCAGCTCGATGACGATCCCCGGACTCCGATCCAGCAAAGTGTCGGGGAAGAGTTCCGTCAGCACGACGGCGTGGTGACGATCTTGATGTACTACCGTCGCAGGGCTTCGCCTAAGCACCGCTACAATATTATCGAGGATTATGGTGGAAGGGGGCACCACACACGGCTAAGAATATGATCACGTGGATCAACTTGTGTGTCTAGGGGTGCCCCCTGCCCCCGTATATAAAGGATCAAGGGGGGGGGGGGTGCGGCCGGCCAGGAGGAGGGCGCTCCAGGAGGAGTCCTACTCCCACCGGGAGTAGGATTACCCCCTTTCCTAGTTGGAATAGGATTCGGGAGGGGGAAAGAGGAGAGAGAGAAGGAAGGGGGGCGCCGCCCCCCTCTCCTTGTCCTATTCGGACTAGGGGGGGAGGGGCGCGCGGCCCAGCCCTGGCCACCTCTCCTCTCTTCCACTAAAGCCCACTAAGGCCCATATACCTCCCGGGGGGTTCCGGTAACCTCCCGGTACTCCGGTAAAATCCCGATTTCACCCGGAACACTTTCGATATCCAAATATAGGCTTCCAATATATCAATCTTTATGTCTCGACCATTTCGAAACTCCTCGTCATGTCCGTGATCACATCCGGGACTCCGAACAAACTTCGGTACATCAAAATGCATAAACTCATAATATAACTGTCATCGAAACCTTAAGCATGCGGACCCTACGGGTTCGAGAACAATGTAGACATGACCGAGACACGTCTCCGGTCAATAACCAATAGCGGAACCTGGATGCTCATATTGGCTCCTACATATTCTACGAAGATCTTTATCGGTCAGACCGCATAACAACATACGTTGTTCCCTTTGTCATTGGTATGTTACTTGTCCGAGATTCGATCGTCGGTATCTCAATACCTAGTTCAATCTCGTTACCGGCAAGTCTCTTTACTCGTTTCGTAATACATCATCTCGCAACTAACTCATTAGTTGCAATGCTTGCAAGGCTTATGTGATGTGCATTACCGAGAGGGCCCAGAGATATCTCTCCGACAATCGGAGTGACAAATCCTAATCTCGAAATACGCCAACCCAACATGTACCTTTGGAGACACCTGTAGAGCTCCTTTATAATTACCCAGTTACGTTGTGACGTTTGGTAGCACACAAAGTGTTCCTCCGGTAAACGGGAGTTGCATAATCTCATAGTCATAGGAACATGTATAAGTCATGAAGAAAGCAATAGCAACATACTAAACGATCGGGTGCTAAGCTAATGGAATGGGTCATGTCAATCACATCATTCTTCTAATGATGTGATCCCGTTAATCAAATAACAACTCTTTTGTTCATGGTTACGAAACATAATCATCTTCGATTAACGAGCTAGTCAAGTAGAGGCATACTAGTGACACTTTGTTTGTCTATGTATTCACACATGTATTATGTTTCCGGTTAATACAATTCTAGCATGAATAATGAACATTTATCATGATATAAGGAAATAAATAATAACTTTATTATTGCCTCTAGGGCATATTTCCTTCAGTCTCCCACTTGCACTAGAGTCAATAATCTAGTTCACATCGCCATGTGATCCAACACTAATAGTTCACATCACCATGTGATTAACACCCATAGTTCACATTGTCGTGTGACCTATACCTAAAGGGTTTACTAGAGTCAGTAATCTAGTTCACATCGTTTATGTGATTAACACCCAAAGAGTACTAAGGTGCGATCATGTTTTGCTTGTGAGAAAATTTTAGTCAACGGATCTGTCACATACAAATCCGTAAGTATTTTGCGAATTTCTATATCAACAATGCTCTGCACGGAGCTACTCTAGCTATTTGCTCCCACTTTCAATATGTATCCAGATTGAGACTTAGAGCCATCTGGATCAGTGTCAAAACTTGCATCGACGTAACTTTTTACGACGAACCTTTTTGTCACCTCCATAATTGAGAAATATTTCCTTATTCCACTAAGGATAATTTTGACCGCTGTCTAGTGATCTACTCTTAGATCACTATTGTACTCCCTTACTTAACACAATGTAGGGTATACAATAGATCTGGTACACAGTATGGTATACTTTATAGAATCTATGGCTGAGGCATAGGGAATGACTTTCACTCTCTTTCTATCTTCTGCCGTGGTCGGGCTTTGAGTCTTACTCAATTTCACACCTTGTAACATAGGCAACAATCCTTTCTTTGCTTGATCCATTTTGAACTTTTTCAAAACTTTGTCAAGGTATGTGCTTGGTGAAAGTCCAATTAAGCGTCTTGATCTATCTCTATAGATCTTAATGCCCAATATGTAAGCAGCTTCGCCGAGGTCTTTCATTGAAAAACTCTTATTCAAGTATCCTTTTATGCTATCCAGAAATTCTATATCATTTCCGATTAGCAATATGTCATCTACATATAATATCAGAAATGCTACAGAGCTCCCACTCACTTTCTTGTAAATACAAGCTTCTCCAAAAGTCTGTACAAAACCAAATGCTTTGATCACACTATCAAAGCGTTTATTCCAACTTCGAAAGGCTTGCACCAGTCCATAGATGGATCGCTGGAGCTTGCATATTTTGTTAGCTCCCTTTGGATCGACAAAACCTTCTGATTGCATCATATACAACTCTTCTTTAAATCCATTAAGGAATGTAGTTTTGTTTATCCATTTGCCAGATCTCATAAAAATGCGGCAATTGCTAACATGATTTGGACAGACTTAAGC
Source organism: Triticum monococcum (assembly GCA_034509565.1). Classification (NCBI taxonomy): domain Eukaryota; kingdom Viridiplantae; phylum Streptophyta; class Magnoliopsida; order Poales; family Poaceae; genus Triticum; species Triticum monococcum. The sequence goes on from CM067842.1 coordinate 38,409,791, forward strand.
ATCGCTACGAGTGAGAAAATTTCATCGTAGTCAACACCTTGAACTTTGTCAAAAACCTTTTTCGACAAGTCTAGCTTTGTAGATAGCAACACTACTACCAGCGTCCGTCTTCCTCTTGAAGATCCATTTAATATCAATGGCTTGCCGATCATCGGGCAAGTCAACCAAAGTCCATACTTTGTTCTCATACATGGATCCCATCTCAGATTTCATGGCCTCAAGCCATTTCGCGGAATCTGGGCTCATCATCGCTTCCTCATAGTTCGTAGGCTCGTCATGGTCAAGTAACATGACCTCCATAACAGGATTACCGTACCACTCTGGTGCGGATCTCACTCTGGTTTACCTACGAGGTTCAGTAGTAACTTGATCTGAAGTTATATGATCATCATCATTAGCTTCCTCACTAATCGGTGTAGTAGTCACAGAAACAGATTTCTGTGATGAACTACTTTCCAATAAGGGAGAAGATATAATTACCTTATCAAGTTCTACTTTCCTCCCACTCACTTCTTTCGAGAGAAACTCATTCTCTAGAAAGGATCCATTCTCAGCAATGAATAACTTGCCTTCGGATCTGTGATAGAAGGTGTACCCAACATTTTCTTTCGGGTATCCTATGAAGATTTACTTCTCCGATTTGGGTTCGAGCTTATCATGATGAAACTTTTTCATATAAGCATCACAATCCCAAACTTTAAGAAACGACAACTTTGGTTTCTTGCCAAACAACAATTCAGATTGTGTCGTCTCAACGGACTTAGATGGTGCCCCTTTAAACGTGAATGTAGCTGTCTCTAATGCATAACCCCAAAACGATAGTGGTAAATCGGTAAGAAACATCATAGATTGTACTATATCTAATAAAGTACGGTTATGACATTCGGACACACCATTATGCTGTGGTGTTCCAGGTGGCATGAATTTGTGAAACTATTTCACATTGTTTTAATTGAAGACCAAACTCGTAACTCAAATATTTGTCTCCACGATCAGATCGTAGAAACCATATTTTCTTGTCACGATGATTTTCCACTTCACTCTAAAATTCTTTGAACTTTTCAAATGTTTCAGACTTATGTTTCATCAAGAAGATATACCCATATCTGCTCAAATCATCTGTGAAGGTCAGAAAATAACGATACCTGCCGCGAGCCTCAACACTCATCGAATCGCATACATCAATATGTATTATTTCCAATAAGTCAGTTGCTCGCTCCATTGTTCCGGAGAACAGAGTCTTTAGTCATCTTGCCCATAAGGCATGGTTCGCAAGCATCAAGTGATTCATAATCAAGTGATTCCAAAATTCCATCAGCATGGAGTTTCTTCATGCGCTTTACACCAATATGACCTAAACGGCAGTGCCACAAATAAGTTGCACTATCATTATTAACTTTGCATCCTTTTGGCTTCAATATTATGAATATGTGTATCACTACGATCGAGATCCAACAAACCATTTTCATTGTTGTGTATGACCATAGAAGGTTTTATTCATGTAAACATAACAACAATTGTTCTCTAACTTAAATGAATAACCGTATTGCAATAAACATGATCAAATCATATTCATGCTCAACGCAAACACCAAATAACACCTATTTAGGTTCAACACTAATCCCGAACGTATAGGGAGTGTGCGATGATGATCATATCAATCTTGGAACCACTTCCAACACATATCGTCACCTTACCCTTAACTAGTCTCTGTTCATTCTGCAACTCCCGATTCAAGTTACTAATCTTAGCAACTGAACTAGTACCAAATACTGAAGGGTTGCTATGAACACTAGTAAAGTACACATCAATAACATGTATATCAAATATACCTTTGTTTACTTTGCCATCCTTTCTTATCCGCTAAATACTTGGGGTAGTTCCGCTTCCAGTGACCAGTCACTTTGAAGTAGAAGCACTTAGTCTCAGGCTTAGGTCCAGACTTAGGCTTCTTCACTTGAGCAGCAACTTGCTTGCCGTTTCTTATTGAAGTTCCCCTTCTTTCCCTTTGCCCTTCTCTTGAAACTAGTGGTCTTGTTAATCATCAACACTTGATGCTCTTTCTTGATTTCTACCTTCATCGATTTCAACATCACGAAGAGCTCGGGAATCGTTTTCGTCATCCCTTGCATACTATAGTTCATCACGAAGTTCTAGTAACTTGATGATGGTGACTAGAGAACTCTGTGAATCACTATCTTATCTAGAAGATTAACTCCCACTTGATTCAAGCGATTGTAGTACCCAGACAATCTGAGCACATGCTCACTAGTTGAGCGATTCTCCTCCATCTTTTAGCTATAGAACTTGTTGGAGACTTCATATCTCTCAACTCGGGTATTTGCTTGAAATATTAACTTCAACTCCTGGAACATCTCATATGGTCCATGACGTTCAAAACGTCTTTGAAGTCCCGATTCTAAGCCGTTAAGCATGGTGCACTAAACTATCAAGTAGTCATCATATTGAGCTAGCCAAACGTTCATAACGTCTACATCTGCTCCTGCAACAGGTCTGTCACCTACCGGTGCATCAAGGACATAATTCTTCTGTGCAGCAATGAGGATAAACCTCAGATCATGGATCCAATCCGCATCATTGCTACTAACATTTTTCAACACAATTTTCTCTAGGAACATATCAAAATAAACACAAGGAAGCAACAACGCGAGCTATTGATCTACAACATGATTTGCAAAATACTACCAGAACTAAGTTCATGATAAATTTAAGTTCAATTAATCATATTACTTAAGAACTCCCACTTAGATAGACATCCCTCTAATCCTCTAAGTGATTACGTGATCCAAATCAACTAAACCATGTCCGATCATCACGTGAGATGGAGTAGTTTCATTGGTGAACATCATTATGTTGATCATATCTACTATATGATTCACGCTCGACCTTTCGGTCTCCGTGTTCCGAGGCCATATCTGTATATGCTTGGCTCGTCAAGTATAACCTGAGTATTCCGCGTGTGCAACTGTTTGCACCCGTTGTATTTGAACGTAGAGCCTATCACACCCGATCATCACATGGTGTCTCAGCACGAAGAACTTTCGCAACGGTGCATACTCAGGGAGAACACTTCTTGATAATTAGTGAGAGATCATCTTAAAATGCTACCGTCAATCAAAGCAAGATAAGATGCATAAAAGATAAACATCGCATGCAATCAATATAAGTGATATGATATGGCCATCATCATCTTGTGCTTGTGATCTCCATCTTTGAAGCACCGTCATGATCATCATCGTCACCGACGCGACACCTTGATCACCATCGTTGCATCGTTGTCGTCTCGCCAAACTTTATGCTTCCACGACTATCACTACCTCTTAGTGATAAAGTAAAGCAATACAACGCAATTTCATTGCATACAATAAAGCGACAATCATATGGCTCCTGCCAGTTGCCGATAACTTGGTTACAAAACATGATTATCTCATACAATAAAATTTAGCATCATGTCTTGACCCTATCACATCACAACATGCCCTGCAAAAACAAGTTAGACGTCCTCTACTTTGTTGTTGCAAGTTTTACGTGGCTGCTACGGGCTTAAGCAAGAACCAATCTTACCTACGCATCAAAACCACAACGATAGTTTGTCAAGTTGGCGTTGTTTTAACCTTCGCAAGGACCGGGCGTAGTCACACTTGGTTTAACTAAAGTTGGAGAAACTGTCACCCGCTAGCCACCTTTGTGCAAAGCACGTCGGGAGAACCGGTCTCGCGTAAGCGTACGCGTAATGTCGGTCCGGGCCGCTTCGTCCAACAATACCGCCGAACCAAAGTATGACATGCTGGTAAGCAGTATGACTTATATCGCCCACAACTCACTTGTGTTCTACTCGTGCATATAACATCAACACATAAAACCTAGGCTCGGATGCCACTGTTGGGGAACATAGTAATTTCAAAAAAAAATTTACGCACACGCAAGATCATGGTGATGCATAGCAACGAGAGGGGAGAGTGTGATCTACGTACCCTTGTAGACCGACAGCGGAAGCGTTAGCACAACGCGGTTGATGTAGTCGTACGTCTTCACGGCCCGACCGATCAAGCACCGAAACTACGGCACCTCCGAGTTCTAGCACACGTTCAACTCGATGACGATCCCCGGACTCCGATCCAGCAAAGTGTCGGGGAAGAGTTCCGTCAGCACGACGGCGTGGTGATGATCTTGGTACTACCGTCGCAGGGCTTCGCCTAAGCACCGCTACAATATTATCGAGGATTATGGTGGAAGGGGGCACCGCACACGGCTAAGAATATGATCACATGGATCAACTTGTGTGTCTAGGGGTGCCCCTGCCCCCGTATATAAAGGATCAAGGGGGGGGGGGTGCGGCCGACCAGGAGGAGGGCGCGCCAGGAGGAGTCCTACTCCCACCGGGAGTAGGATTCCCCACCTTTCCTAGTTGGATTAGGATTCGGGAGGGGGAAAGAGGAGAGAGAGAAGGAAGGGGGGGGGGGGGGGCGGGGCGCCGCCCCCTTTCCTTGTCCTATTCGGACTAGGGGGGGAGGGGCGCGCGGCCCAGCCCCTGCCACCTCTCTTCTCTTCCACTAAAGCCCACTAAGGCCCATATACCTCCCGGGGGGTTCCGGTAACCTCCCGGTACTCCGGTAAAATCCCGATTTCACCCGGAACACTTCCGATATCCAAATATAGGCTTCCAATATATCAATCTTTATGTCTCGACCATTTCGAAACTCCTCGTCATGTCCGTGATCACATCCGGGACTCCGAACAAACTTTGGTACATCAAAATGCATAAACTCATAATATAACTGTCATCGAAACCTTAAGCGTGCGGACCCTACGGGCTCGAGAACAATGTAGACATGACCGAGACACGTCTCCGGTCAATAGCCAATAGCGGAACCTGGATGCTCATATTGGCTCCTACATATTCTACGAAGATCTTTATCGGTCAGACCGCATAACAACATACGTTGTTCCCTTTGTCATCGGTATGTTACTTGCCCGAGATTCGATCGTCGGTATCTCAATACCTAGTTCAATCTCGTTACCGGCAAGTCTCTTTACTCGTTTCGTAATACATCATGTCGCAACCAACTCATTAGTTGCAATGCTTGCAAGGCTTATGTGATGTGCATTACCGAGAGGGCCCAGAGATACCCCTCCCACAATCGGAGTGACAAATCGTAATCTCGAAATACGCCAACCCAACATGTACCTTTGGAGACACCTGTAGAGCTCCTTTATAATCATCCAGTTACGTTGTGACGTTTGGTAGCACACAAAGTGTTCCTCCGGTAAACGGGAGTTGCATAATCTCATAGTCATAGGAACATGTATAAGTCATGAAGAAAGCAATAGCAACATACTAAACGATCGGGTGCTAAGCTAATGGAATGGGTCATGTCAATCACATCATTCTTCTAATGATGTGATCCCGTTAATCAAATAACAACTCTTTTGTTCATGGTTAGGAAACATAACCATCTTCGATTAACGAGCTAGTCAAGTAGAGGCATACTAGTGACACGTTGTTTGTCTATGTATTCACACATGTATTATGTTTTCGGTTAATACAATTCTAGCATAAATAATAAACATTTATCATGATATAAGGAAATAAATAATAACTTTATTATTGCCTCTAGGGCATATTTCCTTCAATATATAGGAGTAACATACAATAACATATAACGTATAGTCCCATGGAGATGCACTAGCTAGTACATTTAATCTTTTTTTAGACTAGCTGTAGCTAGTACATTTAATCGAAGCAATGTGCCTTTATTTGGGCCCCTTAATACATGAAACAAGAAGATAAACAAGGGAATAAATAAAGATGATGCCGACATGAAACATTAGAGGCTGCAACCCATCTTCGTACTTAACTAGGTATACAAAAATTAAGGGCGTGCGTCACCACTCCTAGATCCACCACCGCTCCCGCCATTTTGAGCGCTGCCTTCGCCGCCACCATTTCCATCAGCTTTAGCATTTAGATAACTTGGTCCTCTAGAAACTTTGTCCGCCTTATCAGAGCCAGAGCTAATGCCGATGCCGACACCATGACCGCTTGATCCATCGCGATCTCCAGCTTGTCCCCCACCGCCACCACCGCCATTCGCGTTAGTGCTAGAATACCCACTGAAATCATAATGAGACCCTTTGTTAAATGCACCGAAGCTCACGCCCAAACCAGATCCTTCACCGTATCCCGGACCACCATATTGGTTGTTGTTGCCTCCTCCACCATCAACGATGCTTGCAGGAACTCCACCACGTCCAGTCTCGGCAGACCCAACACCGTTCCCTGACCCTGAGCCGCCGCCAGTCACATACCCACCGCCCCCTCCCTCCTCTCCCATGCTGGTGTCTGCTGCACTAGAGTATCTGGCCACTCTTGCAGCACTGGCTAATTCAATGCTCAAAATAAGAAAGAACCCGAGAGCTGCGAGTTTGGTGCCCGACATTGTGAGATGTCTATGTGTAAATGGGATGAGTTCTAAGAGAAGGATTGCAAAGGTACTTATATAGTGATTAAGGCTATGGAATGGCTCTAATATCTTAGTAATATTATGTAGGTCCGTGGTGTGGAGTTACCAAGGAGAAAGTGGAAGGCTTTAAAAAACTGAAGTGACCGATGGAGCTTGTCTTAAGTAGCGTTTACTTAACTATAGCATATGCAAGTAGTGATGCGATCTGCAACCTCGAAGTCCTTTGTCCTTCCTCTTTAGATGTCATCTTAGCTAGAAGACTTCAGGGAGCAGCTCGACCCTATCATGTGCTTCGCCTTTGTTCACTCAACCTATATAAGCTTAGGACGTCATCTGAATATTGATGCAGGGGATGTTGCCAAAGCATCGACCAGTTTACCTGCTGCAAGCAGAAGAGTGGCCGATAAACAAACAGAAGGTCACACGCAGAAATGTACCAGTAAACAGTGGCATGGAGAAAATACTAAGGCGAATGTCAAAATCTTTTTGAATATCTACATAGCAGAAGATCGTAAACAACCCATTCTGCTGATACTTGTTTTATGCAATGAATGAACTGTTTTGCTACCTGTTTTATGTAATGTGACGAACTGTTGTGCTGCCTGTTTTATGCAATGATGAAATCTGCACCATGCCAAGTCAAGTTGACGGGGACTGGACGTGAATTCAGACTCACAAATCACTTCCGCAAAGCCAGGGTTGTGGGTAAAAGAAATACTTTTCTCTTCTCTTAGAACTAGAGCTTCTCCATAGAGAGGATTAGACCTTCGTGGTTGGTGCCCTGCATCGAGTCATACGTGGCGTAATGAGCCCACTTGATTGTTGCTGGGCACAGGTCCAAGGACAACACATTCCACGCTGACTAGGCATCGGCAAACTCCATCTGGACAAACGCTAGCATAGAATAAAGAGATGCGCCAAATGGAGATGCGCCTGCCTCACCACGCAAGTATACAGCAACATTGGGGTGCTTCGCAGGACAACCATGGCAGCGACCTTTATTTACACCAAAACAATGTGAGGTGGAATTGTGATTTAATGGCCAAATAATTATAATCAGACACAAACACTACATAACTATAGATGGATAATTGTCGGTATGTACATTCAACATGGCTGTGCATAAATCTGTTGACAGACGTAAAGCTCGAGGATAACGGATCATGTGGCAAAACAAACATGTTAGTATAGCAAACCAGTAAATATAACATGCTATGGATGCGGTGTGTTATGGCTTAATGTGAGTATGTGGACCTACGAGCCATATTGAATTTTCGACATGCTAGAGCTAGAAACATATTTACAGAACTGTCTAACACATAAGTTCAAGTTAGTGCGACTCATGAATTTTATTTGAACAAAAAGTAACTTAGGATAAGAGAATACAATATCTTTGTCAGTAGTTTTAACCCTGCAGAAACAGCTGACCACTAATTTGTCATCTCCTATCATAGATGTGACTTCAGCAAAGAATAGATCATCCATGGAACAGTCAGAATCTTCAGTTCCTTTAGCCCTTGCAGTGAAATTGATATGATTGGTAATTTTCTGGCAATCGAGCAAACGAACTGATGTATACTGCACAAAATCTTTGAGTACATATGTAGTATCCTAAAATTAAGAAAAACGGATCCCGTCAGTAATTAATTAATTGCTATTACATGAATAAGACAATAAGACGCATTGCAACCCCGCAGGACATAGAGTAGAGGTGGGAAGCAGTGATTGAGACAAACCCCTAAATAATCATTATACTTGTCCACCAAAGCTTGAACCAACTGGCGCTTGTGATCACGTAGTTCCTCAATTGGTTCCGATTTCAAACGCTTCTTCCTTGTGCCATCAGGCCAGTGAAGACATTGGCGTATGACATAATCCACTTGAGAATCATTAGGCTGACGCATAAACCTAATTTAGATCAGAGCATTCACTGTGGTTAGTAGATTTTAGTTTATCAAAAGTGGCTAAAACAAAGTGATGCTAAATGCAGTAATATGTTGATGATATCAGCGAGACGTAGGGCGACTGAACTAACTATTTTGTGCAGAAGGCGTTTAAATACATCAAACAACTTTCAAATTATCTCAACACAGTTAATGGTATACAAGCCTATAATTTCTCAATGTAAGCCGTCTTTGCAGTTCGAATTGAACTACAACAAAGTCTTACATTTGGATATAGAGGAAGTACTATTTGACAACAATCTCTTGAATAGAGTTGGAAAAAATGCCTCCTTAACTCTCAAGTGGTCCCAGGACAGGAATCCAGAAAATAATGTAGGCTGGGCTATAGTTCTTTATATAGTTGAAATTTGGTTTTGCGTCTTTTTGCTTCTAAAAACTGGGATTATATATCTTCCATGGCCTACATCATAGAAGTAAGTGACTAGGAAGACCTGTTAAAAGATAGAGTAACTGACTGCAAGTGTACACGAAAACAGAGACGAATGAACAGACGAAAATGAAAATATAGGACGAATTCGAGGGAAGTTACATTCTGGGATCCCGTCGGTCTTGAAGGTCGCCATGGTTCGCAGAGTAAGCCGCCTCTAATGTCTGAAATGGGCCACCAACTACATGAGGATACGTGTGGTACAATCCGGCAAGATCAAGCCTGATGTAAAATGCGATTCCCCAATTATGCAGGTGCAGAGTTTTTTTTTTGACGAAAAGACGGCCCTAGGGCCGTATTTCATTGATTAATCAGTAGAGGCAGAATACAAAGTCTGATAGACAAAAAGAAGGTGGAGTTGGCATCCAGCAACAAACAAGGGGAAAATCAAGGTGGTTCAAATATTCTGTCGAGCAAGCTAAGCCCAGCCGCTGACCAACATCTTGCCTCATCCATGATTCGTCCCATGAGTTGTGGAGTGGAGCATATGTCAGCATTGAACACACGGTTGTTTCGTTCCTTCCATATCATCCAGGAGACCAAGCAGATGACCGACTTCCATTATTTCTTCTTATTAGCTGGGAGCAACTGCAGTTGCATCATCCAATTGTTTTTGAGATGAAGGCATTGCTGATGGGAGTTTACCATTGGCGCTAGGTTGAGAAAAGGGCCCCCAAGCTTGCTGATGACCATCATCCAGAGCTGCTTGGAGAAACTGCAATCTGCGAGCAAATGGGTGGCCGTCTCCAGTGCAGCGCAGCAGAGCGAGCAAACAGGGTTGTGTGGGATGCCCTTGATAGCCAGGTTGTCAGCCGTGAGGCAGCGCCCGCGGGCAGCAAGCCAAAGGAACGTCTTGGCTCGTGGCGCCGCTCTGGTGGACCATATGAGTGCTTTATCGTCTGACCGCACAGCTCCTTCAAATTGGCATAGGTACGCCGACTTGGCTGTGTAGTTGCCATCCGCGGTCCAGCACCAAGTCACCGTGTCCTCCACTGCGTCATTGAAACTGATACCCGCCGCTATCTCTGATAGGCAACAGAGCTGTCTGAGCACCAGCGCAGATGGATTGGGCTTAACTAGGCGCATCCATGGATTGCCTGTTATGGCTTCTCGCAAAGAGAGATGTCGCTTGGTGCAGTGCCGCAACAGCACCAATGACGCCACAATGTCGTCCCCGCACCTGGAGTGGAACAAGCAGCTTGATGAGCAATTTATCTTAGTCAAGGAATTATACATATTATCAAGGCAAACAGGATATATGCACACAATGGAAAAAAACACAGTCACTTTTTTCCTGCTTTCTACACACAATTTTTTTTTTCAAAGATGAGAATTCAGACACCGGCAAGTAGTGGCGGCATGAATCCGACTGAAATGCATATGATCTTCAGTTTGTCTTCAGTTGACTGATATATGATAATAAAAGAAAACAACCCAATTTGGACGGGACAAAGTAGAAAATTGATGGCTTGGGATCTGGCACATACGGATACGGTGGCTGATAGCAGAAAGGCAAGGTGCGGCCCAGGGTGGAGCAGACTCTGTTGATGATCCCCTGCATGCTAGGGCACGACCGGAAGACGCAGCAGGGGAGGTGGGTTCTGGTGAAGTAACCCCCATCAACATCTACCTCGACAAGGACGAGCGGGCCCTCGCCGAAGGAGGTGACGACGTCGGGCATGGTCTCCCGGCGCTCGCAAGGACCGTCCGGCCAGCTCCGCAAGGTCTTCCCGGACCCATCGACGGACAGCAGGACGTCCGGGCCGCGCCCCATGGGAATCCGGAAGTGTATCGGCGTGTCGAGCGGGATGGGGATGGGATCGACCGGGTCGACTGAAGGGCCGAAGGTGGAGGGTCGGTTTTGTTGGAATTTTGCTAGTAGGCGTTTGGCCCAAAGCCTAACTAAAATTTTGAAATTCTCTTGGCTCATTTATGTACACATGTGAGTGGAGTGAGTGAGGCTAAAGTTTAGTCCCATCTTGGAAGTTGAGAGAGAGTTGCATCTTTTTATAAGGTGAGCTCTTCTACCATTTTATGAGCATGAGAAGAGGAGACCTACACACGCGCTCCTCCTCCTCGCTCGCTCGCCTCGCCATGCCACGCCGCGCCTCGTCACGACGCGCAAGAGACGGGAGTTTTCCGTTGTGGATCTCATTGGTACTCTTAATGTTGAAGAGAAGGCGAGAGCAAAGGACACACGTGCTCGAGTTACTGAGGGAGGTTCTAGTGCCCACATGGTACAGAAGAAGAACTCCCAGCCCAACAAATACAAAAACAATAAGAACAAAACTCAGGGCAAAGGCAAGTTTGATACAAAGAACAAGCCATCACATTCTACCAACTTCAAGAAGAATTCTCATAAGAAGGGGAAGGGACTTTGCCATGTCTGCGGTGATCCTAATCACTGGGCTCCGAAGTGTCCTAACCGCTTTGAGGAGCACGAACATGAGAAGAGCGGCAAGTCCGCTAATGTTGTCATCGGTGATACTGATATGAAGGAATCAGGATACGGTATTTTTCCTACCATCCTTTCAGTATTTCAATCCCTTGATTGGTTAATTGACACCGGTGCCAATGTACATGTTTGTGCTGACGCCTCCATGTTTTCTTCTTACCAGGCAACAGGGACTTCACCCGTGCTGATGGGGAACGGGTCACATGCCATCGTTCGAGGTGTTGGTACGGTCGATCTGAAGTTTACTTCGGGGAAGACTGTGCGTCTGAAGAACGTTCATCATGTGCCGTCCATCAATAAAAATCTCGTTAGCGGTTCCCGTTTATGTCGAGATGGTTTTAAGTTGGTTTTCGAATCCAATAAAGTTGTAATTTCTAAGTGTGGACAATTTGTTAGAAAAGGCTATGAGTGCGGAGGCTTGTTCCGCCTATCTTTGTCAGATATTTGCACTAAAGTTATTAATAATGTTTGCCACAATAATGAGTCTGATATTTGGCATTCACGACTCTGTCATATTAACTTTGGTTGCATGACGCGGTTAGCCAATATGAATTTAATTCCGAAAATCTCTACCGTCAAAGGCTCCAAGTGCCAAGTATGTGTGCAAGCTAAGAAACCTCGCAAGTCCCATAAGACTGCAGAGGCAAGAGACTTAAAGCCACTAGAGCTTATACATTCTGATCTTTGTGAAATGAATGGCGTGTTGACAAAAGGTGGAAAGAGATACTTCATGACGTTGATTGATGACTCCACTAGATATTGTTATGTGTATCTTCTGAAATCAAAAGATGAGGCTTTGACTTTCTTTAAAAACTATAAAGCTGAGGCAGAGAACCAACTTGATCGAAAAATTAAATGGCTTAGGTCCGATCGTGGTGGAGAGTATTTTTCCAATGAATTTGATCTGTTTTGTGCGGAACGTGGTATAATCCATGAGAGGACGCCTCCCTACTCACCCCAGTCAAATGGGGTAGCCGAAAGAAAGAACCGAACTCTAACTGATATGGTTAACACCATGTTAGACACTTCGGGTCTATCCAAGGAATGGTGGGGGGAGGCGCTAATGACTGCGTGTCATGTCCTAAACCGAGTTCCCACAAAGCATAAGACCATGACTCCATTTGAGGAATGGGAAAGGAAAAGGTTGAAACTCTCTTACCTACGTACTTGGGGTTGTTTGGCGAAAGTCAATATACCAATTCCTAAGAAGCGCAAGCTTGGACCAAAAACCGTGGATTGTGTTCTTCTGGGCTATGCTTTTCATATCATCGGCTATAGATTTTTGATAATAAAATCTGAGGTATCCGACATGCATGTTGGTACGATTATGGAATCAAATGATGCAACTTTCTTTGAGGACATATTTCCTATGAAGGATATGTCGAGTTCATCAAATCAGGAGATACCTACTCCATCTAGTGAGGAATTCACTGTAATTCCTGAACCCACCATTGCGATGGAACACATTGAGAATCTTGTTGAGGATAACAATGGAACTCCTGTGAGGAGTAAGAGACAGAGGACTGCAAAGTCTTTTGATGATGATTTCATTGTGTACCTCGTGGATGACACACCCAGGACTATTTCAGAAGCCTATGCATCTCCTGATGCTGACTACTGGAAGGAAGCTGTACGTAGCGAGATGGATTCCATCTTAGCTAACGATACCTGGGAGATCACTGACCGTCCATATGGGTGCAAATCTATAGGATGTAAGTGGGTGTTCAAGAAGAAGCTTAGACCTGATGGTACGATTGAAAAGTACAAGGCACGACTTGTGGCCAAGGGTTATACCCAGAAAGAAGGTGAAGACTTCTTTTGTACTTACTCACCCGTGGCTAGCCTGACCACAATTCGGGTGCTATTATCACTGGCTGCCTCACATGGTCTTCCCGTTCATCAAATGGACGTTAAGACGACTTTCCTTAATGGAGAGTTGAAGGAGGAAATTTACATGGATCAGCCAGATGGTTTTGTAGTACTTGGTCAGGAAGGGAAGGTGTGCAAATTATTAAAGTCTTTATATGGCCTTAAACAAGCTCCTAAGGAGTGGCATGAGAAGTTCGAAAGAACATTAACTGCTGCCGACTTTGTAGTAAACGATGGTGACAAGTGCGTGTACTATCGCTATGGTGGGGGCGAAGGAGTTATTCTTTGTCTGTATGTCGACGACATATTGATCTTTGGAACCAAACTTGATTTAATCAAGGAGGTTAAGGATTTCTTATCTCGCTATTTTGAGATGAAGGATCTAGGAGTAGCTGATGTTATCTTAAACATCAAGCTGTTGAGAAATGAGAATGGTGGGATCACACTGCTTCAGTCTCATTATGTGGAAAAGGTCTTGAGTCGTTTTGGGTATAGCGACTGCACGCCTTCTCCAACTCCATATGATGCTAGTGTGTTGCTTCGAAAGAATCGACAGATTGCTAGAGATCAACTGAGGTATTCTCAGATTATTGGCCCGCTTATGTATTTGGCGAGTGCCACGAGGCCTGACATCTCTTTTGCTGTGAACAAGCTGAGTCGGTTTGTGTCAAACCGGGAGATGATCATTGGCATGCGCTTGAGAGAGTTATGCGCCATTTGAAAGGCACCGCGAACTATGGGATTCACTACACCGGGTATCCAAGGGTACTGGAGGGTTATAGTGACTCAAACTGGATATCTGATGCTGATGAGATTAAGGCCACAAGTGGTTATGTTTTTACACTTGGTGGTGGCGCTGTTTCATGGAAGTCTTGCAAGCAGACCATCTTAACGAGGTCAACTATGGAAGTAGAACTCACAGCATTAAACACTGCCACTGTTGAAGCAGAGTGGCTTCGTCAACTCTTGATGGACTTACCTATGGTTGAAAACCAATACCCCCTATCCTGATGAACTGTGATAATCAAACTGTGATCGTCAAGATAAACAGTTCTAAGGACAATATGAAGTCCTCAAGGCATGTGAAGAGGAGACTAAAATCTGTCAGAAAATTGAGGAACTCCGGAGTTATTACGTTGGATTATATCCAAACGTCGAAAAACTTGGCAGATCCCTTCACAAAGGGTCTATCACGTAATGTGATAGATAATGCATCGATGGAGATGGGTTTGAGACCCACCGCATGAGTTGTCCATAGTGGTAACCCACTCTATGTGATCGGAGATCCCGTGAAGTAGAAGTGGGAGACAAGCTGTTGGTCAGCTGGGAGGAGAGTATCCCTATATTAATTATCCCACTCCGTGAAGATGCAATACTCTCCTGATCTGCATGGCAGGTTGATACTTATCTTAATGTGTTCCAAGTGGCTTATTCGGGTAAGCGGAGATGTTGTTCTGCAGAACATCTTCTGAGGAACACACCTATATGAATTTGACTGTCAACGTCGCAGTCTGTGAGAATTGGGTGTACTCTAATAAATTCATGAAAGGCCCTGGAGTATGACGTATACGCTCCACCCGCGGGGAAGCCTTGCGGCAGCCCAGTATCGGTCAAGAATTTGTGTGAAACTAGTTTCACAGAAAACTTGTAGTTCAAGGCATAGTCCACTATTCAAGTTGTGATCTAGTGTAGCATAAATTTCTAAGTGAAAGTTCAACTTCACAGTCTCCACTAAGCACCGATATATAAAACAATGTTTTGGAACTAAATGATGAGATGTGCCAATGAGACTTTGTGGGGGATTGTTGGAATTTTGCTAGTAGGCCTTTGGCCCAAAGCCCAACTAAAATTCTGAAATTCTCTTGGCCCATTCATACACACATGTGAGTGGAGTGAGTGAGGCTAAAGTTTAGTCCCACCTTGTAAGTTGAGAGAGAGTTGCACCTCTTTATAAGGTGAGCTTTTCTACCACTTGTATGAGCATGAGAAGAGGAGACCTACACGCGCGCTCCTCCTCCTCGCTCGCCTCGCCACGCCACGCCACGCCACGCCTCGTCACGACGTGCCGCGGGTTGCGGGTTGCGGGATTGAGCCGAGCCGAGGACAGAGCTATGCACATTGTCTATATTTTTGCTGCATGGAAAAATTAATGAGTCATTAATTAATAATTAATGGATGCGTCAATTACTGAACCGTTTCCGATTCTTTTGGATCGTGACGACTCGGACGTGGGGTTTACTCCCACGACCTACCCGGTCCGCAATATATAGTCAGGCAGACGTCTACCCTAGCCGTCGCTTCGTATGGTTTCTCATCACCGTTCCAGATCATTGCGCCGCCAAGCTAGTCTTCTCCATCCCTCCTTCCGGCGTGCACCACGAGAAGGGGCAGCAGGCCTCCGGAACCCTGCCTCTCGTGATCCTGTACGGGAGAGGGGCGATCAGGTTTTTGGGGAGCGCACTCGCGCGATTGCTGGCAGTGACGACTTCGCGAACGACGACTTCTTCCCCGACCTCGGCAACCTCATCCTCGACGACATGGGCGACAACATCAACGCCGGCGGTGCTGCACCCGCTGCACCGTATGTGATTCTATCCTTCCTGTTCGAGATCGTGGTAGAATTCATGTTTCTAGTATGTGCCCTACATGTGATATGTTCATCTGCTATGCTAGTTCGCATGATTAGTTAATCTCTGCTGCTGTGGTCATGATTTATATTCTGTTTATGCGGATTAAATCTCGTAGTAATTTGCTCATATTTCCAACAAGTTTTCCATGGCCGGCCGATTTCCGGCGCGGCGGAGGGAGGAGGAGGGGGAGGGCGAGCGGGGCGGAGGGGTCAGGGAAGGGGGGAGCTCCTTTTTTTTGAGAATCAGGAAGGGGGGAGCCCCTCTTGGCCAGCCCATCCGCGGGGCCGGAAACACCTTGTTTTTTGTTGCTTTTCTCTGTTTTAACTTTTATTAAACAATAATTCGGGATTTCGAAATAAGTTGCAATTTGGGAAATGTTCCTTAATTCAAAAATCATGATTTGAAAAAAATGTTCGGAAAATTATAAATGCTCATGGATTCAAAAAATGTCCACCGAATTCAAAAACAGTTCTTGAATTAGAAAAATGTTCGCGATTTGAAAAGAATAAGTTTTTTTATTTTAACGAACACTTTTTTATTTTTATGAACAATTTTGTATGTTATTTTTCTAATAGTGACGAGCATTGTTTTGTATTTGATTAACAAAATTTGAATTTGATGAATATTTTTTGAACTTGATGAACAAAATGTATACGAGCGGTTTGCAGGTCCGCCTTGGAGATGCCCTTAAGAGCTATCCCTTTGGTATGTGATTTTGCTATCTTGTGTGTGGATCTTGTGAGTGTTTTCCCCTTGTGATCTTTGTGTTCCTCCTTAAATCCACCGCCAATTCATGAAGGTCGGACAAACAAGAGGTTGACCCTAAATCACTCCCCAACTGCCTATTTATCTAGTGATAGGATTAAACGCACATTCCAAAGAAGAGGTAAGCAGAATTCACGGATTATAAGATGAACAAAATTTGCATATATTTTTGGTGTTGATTGTCTAGAATTTCCAAATAATTTCAATTCTACGAATTTCCACAAAATCTAATATAACCAAATAGCCCAATGAAATTCAGACACTTCAAATTAATTCATAAAATAGTTTCAATATGAGCTATATGTCTAATTCTTAAATTTCATTTCAAAAATTTCAATTATTTTGGCGATGTTTAAACAAAAATCATTTTTATTAAAAAATAAATATGATCCATATATATTTACATAATTTTTAATTATTTAATTCATATTCCAATGAATTTCAAAAATTCCATAGAAATTGCACAATGATTGTAATTGCTTTAGTCATATGCAATCAATTTCATAAATACTCAAGAGACGTTTCACACAAAATTCAATTAATTCAGCAATTTTAAAAGAAATTGTAGAGGCATTTCTTACCGGTAACAAAAGGCCCATTCCTTGAACATAGTTTAGAAATATAATTTATAAATATTCAATAATTTTCAGTTTTGTAGCATCCCATAGTCATGTCACACCAAGTTCAATTCTTGTACTCACATTTTTATATGAAAAGATGAAACGTGCATTTCAAACTTTTGAATCTTTTTAAAAAATTGTATTGAATTTTATAGACTTGATTTTTTAGATTAACTAGAAACTGTATTGAAATTCGCAGGTGATATTATTTTCGATATTATCTTGTAGTGTCTAGGGTGCCAATATAAAAAATATCCATTTTGTGTTTGTTTGTACCATAATGTTATTAAGATATCTCATCGGTCTTAAATTATTTGTAGACGGATGATACTGCTCCACTAAACTAGAAATGCAGACGGGCGACACCTGCATATACATGCTCAAGTATTTTTTTCTTTTCAAAACGGAGGCAAAAGATTTGCCTCATCGATTAATTAAGAAGAAGAGAATTTCCCAGTTAATTAACGGAAAACCGGGCGAAAACCGATACATATAGACCACATGTGGACTACTCGCTAAGAAGCAAACTCCATAGCCCCACAATCAACCCGACAAATACACATAACATGTAACAACCATGAACCCTCACACTTCTATGCCTCGAAGAAACCCCCAACAAAACCAAGGTTGCATACATCGAACGCTACCAAATCCACGGAGATGGAGGACAATGGGATTGTGTATCCTCCATTAAGCAGTTGCCGACGCCTTACCAATGGCATCACTCTTCTTGCCTATGGTCTTGAGAGCCTTCTTCACCTTCTTTATTTTGCCCGTAGAAACCTCCTCCGCTAGGAGGCAAGCAATCGCCTTGCCAGACCTAGGAGAAGCTACCTCCAAGGAGGCGAGCAAGCGACCAAGCTTTTTCAGAAAGACTACCTCATCAATACGTGCCAACATAGCATCACGATCAAAGATGGCGACCGGATGGGCTTCGACGCCTCAGAATTAGGTGCCAAAGCACCTACCTCATCACCCGCAGACGCCACCTAGCCAACAGCCTCAGGTGAGAGAGAAATAGTAGCATCCAAACCTCCACAGTCCACAAAGTCGAGTGTCTGAATGGGCTCCAACGACGGTGGAGAGGTCGCAGCCGACACCTCCAAGCGGCCCCATCTCCTTAGGAAGCACCATCAAAATAGGCGAAGTAGGCTCCCACAAACCTTCCGGAGCTTAGGCATAATCTGCAGCTGCGGAGCCATGACCACGACAACAACTTCACTCCCAGAAGCAATCGACACGGCAAGCAACGCCAACCGATGGGATGTAGCATGAGGGGAGAGATCTCCATACATTCGAGCACAACCCCAATCTGAAGCTCAGGCAGCAAAGACACATCTGGTACCACCTCTAGTTTGGCGAGAGCAGCCTCCGCCCTTCCCAAAACACTCCCGGCTCGCACTAGGCAGTCACGAAGCTTAGTGCGAAGCAGCTCGGTCTCCTCCGCCAACCCAATTTGCTCAGTCGAGATAGGATGGAACTGCACATCTGTCATGGAGACATCATCGGTGGATGCAGGTGGAGCAGGGCATTGGACAGGCTTCTCAGCACGGCAGAAGCGGGCGATGTGGCCGGATCGAAGACAATCCATGCATCGAATTGGATCCCTGCATGAGTATGCTCGGTGACCTCGATAGTGGCACCGAAAACACCTGTCTCTCAGCCACGCCAGAGGGGGACGCCGCACATTGACAACAAGGCGACGAAAAGAAGCGGGAGCCGAGCGGTGCCCTCTCGAGACGAGATGCCAACCTCCCAAAGCATTCCCGCATGGAGCCATAGGAACTGTTGACGCCGCCACCCGGTCGAAACATCCTCGCCAATTTGCCCAACCCGGACGCACTGGAGGTGTCTGCACGATGAGCTTATTGCCCGCAATAGTGGTGAGTGGAGCTGAAGCAGTAGGAACTGCGTCCAGAGAAGCCGCCACTCCCCCCTCGCCATGGATGATGGAGCAGCGGGAGACATGCATTGAGCCAAGCACAGCCGTAGCCGACCGAGAGACGGGATCCAGATCCGCCTAATCTGGATCGAGCGGTGGGGGACTGATGGGGCTTGTCGCCGATGGCTTCAGTAGGTGGTCGAAGGCGGCACCGGCAAAGCAGGCGGGGGTGACGGACGGCTGAGCCAGAGAGCTCGTCGCTGCAGCCGGAGCGGAAGCCGCTACAGCCTTCGGGGAGTGCGGGCGGGTCATAACCAACAAGTATAGGGGATCACAACAGTTTTCGAAGGTAGAGTATTCAACCCAAATTTATTGATTCGACACAAGGGGAGCCAAAGAATATTCTCAAGTATTAGCAGCTGAGTTGTCAATTTAACCACACATGGAAACATAATATCGACAGCAAAGTATTTAGTAGCAAAGTAATATGATAGTGGTGGTAATGATAGCAGAAGTAACGGTAGCAAAAGTAATATTTTGGGGTTTTGTAGTGATTGTAACAGTAGCAGCGGAAAAGTAAATAAGCGAAGAACAATATAGGAAAAGCTCGTAGGCAATGGATCGGTGATGAAGAATTATGCCGGATGCGATCGATCATGTAACAGTCATGACCTAGGGTGACACATAACTAGCTCCAGTTCATCAATGTAATGTAGGCATGTATTCCGAATATAGTCATACGTGCTTATGGAAAAGAACTTGCATGACATCTTTTATCCTACCCTCCCGTGGCAGCGGGGTCCTATTGGAAACTAAGGGATATAAAGGCCTCCTTTTAATAGAGTACCGGACCAAAGAATTAACACATAGTGAATACATGCACTCCTCAAACTACGGTCATCACCGGGAGTGGTCCCGATTATTGTCACTTCGGGGTTGTCGGATCATAACACATAGTAGCTAGGTCACTATAGACTTGCAAGATAGGATCAAGAACTCACATATATTCATGAAAACATAATAGCTTCAGATCTGAAATCATGGCACTCAGGCCCTAGTGACAAGCATTAAGCATAGCAAAGTCTTAGCAACAGCAATATCAGAACATAGTGGATACTAGGGATCAAACCCTAACAAAACTAACTCGATTACATGATAAATCTCATCCAACCCATCACCGTCCAACAAGCCTATGATGGAATTACTTACGCGCGGCGGTGAGTATCATGAAATTGTTGATGGAGGAAGGTTGATGATAACGATGGCGATGGATTCCCCTCTCCGGAGCTCCGAACAGACTCCAGATCAGCCCTCCCAAGAGAGTTTAGGGCTTGGCAGCGGCTCCGTATCGTAAAACATGATGAATCCTTCTCTCTGATTTTTCCTCCCTGAAAGTGAATATATGGAGTCAAGGTTCAGGTCGGTGGAGCTTCAGGGGGCCCACGAGGCAGGGGGGCGCGCCCAGGGGATAGGGCGCATCTCCCACCCTCGTGGATAGAGTGTGGGCCCCCTAACATGGATCTTTTCGCCAATATTTTTTTATATATTTAAGAAATAATCTCCGTTGATTTACAGGTCATTCCGAGAACTTTTATTTCTGCACAAAAATAACACCATGGCAATTCTGCTGAAAACAACGTCAGTCCGGGTTAGTTCCATTCAAATCATGCAAGTTAGAGTCTAAAACAAGGGCAAAAGTGTTTGGAAAAATAGATACGACGGAGACGTATCAACTCCCCCAAGCTTAAACCTTTGTTTGTCCTCAAGCAATTCAGTTGATAAACTAAAAGTGATAAAGAAAAACTTTTACAAACTCTGTTTGCTCTTGTTGTTGTAAATATGTAAAGACAACATTCAAGTTTTCAGCAAAGATTATGACTAACCATATTCACAATAACACTTAGATCTCATGTTTACTCATATCAATGGCATAATCAACTAGAGAGAAATAATAATAAATCTTGGATGACAACACTTTCTCAAAACAATCATGATATGATATAACAAGATGGTATCTCGCCAGCCCTTTCTGAGACCGCAAAACATAAATGCGGATCACCTTTAAAGATCAAGGACTGACTAGACATTGTAATTCATGGTAAAAGAGATCCAGTCAAGTCATACTTCAATGTAAACTAACAGTAATGAATGCAAATGACAGCGGTGCTCTCCAACTGGTGCTTTTTAATAAGAGGATGATGACTCAACATAAAAGTAAATGGATAGGCCCTTCGCAGAGGGAAGCAGGGATTTGTAGAGGTGCCAGAGCTCGGTTTTAAAATAGATATGAATAATATTTTGAGCGGTATACTTTTATTGTCAACATAACAACTGATAGATCTCGATATCTTCCATGCTACACACATTATAGGCGGTTCCCAAACAGAATGGTAAAGTTTATACCCCCCTCCACCAGCAATCATCAATCCATGGCTTGCTCGAAACAACGAGTGCCTCCAACTAATAAGAGTCCCGGGGGAGTTTTGTTTGCAGTTATTTTGATTTGATTTGCATAAAGCATGGGACAGGGCATCCCGGTGACCACCATTTTCTCGTGAGTGAGGAGCGGAGTCCACTCCTCTTGAGAATAACCCGCCTAGCATGGAAGATACAAACGGCCCTAGTTGATACATGAGTTGTTCGAGTATACAAAACAGAATGTTTATTTGAAGGTTTAGAGTTTGGCACATACAAATTTACTTGGAACAGCAGGTAGATACCGTATATAGGTAGGTATGATGGACTCATATGGAACAATTTTGGGGTTTATGGAATTAGATGCACAAGCAGTATTCCAGCTTAGTACAAGTGAATGCTAGAAAAAGACTTGGAAGCGACCAGCTAGAGAGCGACAATAGTCATGAACATGCATTAAAATTAATTCACACCGAATGCAAGCATGAGTAGGATATAATGCACCATGAACATAAATATCGTAGAGGCTATGTTGATTTTGTTTCAACTACATGCGTGAACATGTGCCAAGTCAAGCCACTCGAATCGTTCAAAAGAGGATATCACCCTATGATACCACATCACAACCATTTTAATAGCATGTTGGCACGCAAGGTAAACCATTATAAGCTCCTAGCTAATTAAGCATGGCATAAGCAATTACAATCTCTAATTGTCATTGCAAACATGTTTATTCATAATACGCATCATATTTACAAAAACAAGAGAGGTCGAGTTCATACGAGCTTTTCTCATCTCAATAAGTTCATCATATAATCATCATTATTGCCTTTCACTTACACGATCGAATAGTGTGGATAATAATAATATATAGTGCACATGCATTGGACTAAGCTGGAATCTGCAGACATTCAATTCAAGAGAGAAGACAAAGTAATATGGGCTCTTGGTTAGATCAACAATAATGCATATGAGAGCCACTCAACATTTTAATCATGGTCTTCTCCTATCGACCCCCAAAGAAAAGAAAAGAAAAGAAGTAAAACTATATACACGGGAAAGCTCCCAACAAGCAAAAGAAGATTATGGGTTATCTTTTAATTACTACTACAAGCAAGAAAGTAAACTAGCTAAAAGCTACAACTAATTTTTTGGTTTTTCTTAAGGTTTATCAAACACACAAGAAGAAAGCATAAAAAGGAAATAAATTAGCATGGATGATACAGTGAAAAAGAATGAGCACCGACAACTAGCATGGGTGTGTGAACATAAATGTAATGTCGGTGAGAAATACGTACTCCCCCAAGCTTAGGCTTTTGGCCTAAGTTGGTCTATGGCCACGGCTGGCCTGGCGGATATCCAAAGTTGTAGCTGGAGTCATGCTGAGATGCAGCGACAATTGCCTGATGAGCTGCAGCTTGGAGGCGAGCTGTCTCCGCCCTCCTCCCGTACTCGGTCGCCTCCTCCCTGGTTATAACATATCTCCGCTTTGCCTGAAAGTCAAAGAAGGTAGGAGCAGCGAGAGCGACGTGATAGGTGTGTCATCTGTCAAAGATTAGTCGGTACTGGAGGAACTGATCGTTCCTCTCAACAAACTGATGACGAACCATAGCATCAGAATCTAAATAAGTAGGAGGCAACTCAATATCATATCCTCGTTTGGGCAGGGGCGGAGACAGGGGGTGCGAGCAGGGGTCAGACACCCCCCATCGCCTTGCCCCCTATTAGGTTTCGTTACTTTCTACACGTATATGGTGGCTGATCTATCGTAGTTTAGCGCTAATGGCCTAGCATGACAACTTCCCAGCCCAAAGGCCCAAAGGATCACTTGATCGCTAAGTTGTACACATGTGTGAGTAAAAAAAGGATTACATCGAGTAGTTCATTCCCTATCCATCCGATGACCACGTTCGTGGCTTCTAGGTCAGCTCGCTCCGTCCGTTCTTGCGCGGTCGCCCGTCGCCACATCACTTCTCGCTGCTTCTGCCGTTGTGGTTGTGGCACAGCCGCACAGGGCAGAAGGTAGTACACTCCCGGGGCAATTGAATCTATGAGAGAGACCACAAGTAATCGTATGCAACACTGGCAGGCCTGAACACTAGCGTCGCACATCAACAGATCGACTTACAAGGAATCAAGGTACACCAATCATATATAGTAATCCATGTGAATCAGTACAATTCATTTCAAACCAATTATTTAATTTACTAATTAGGGAGGATTGTAATTTAGAAATCTAATTTCATGTGTTTAATATTTCATGGAAAATAGATTCATTTTACAAGCTCAAATATTACCGACAATTCAAATCCACTTGAGAAGCAACCTATTTGACATGATAATTTAATCTCATGTTATTACAAAACATATGCTTCCATTCATATCAATTCTACTTTTGAGACTATATTTTGGTGTTGTGTCTCTAAAATGATTATTATCTTTCTCGCCCCCCTATGTCTAAATCCTGGCTCTGCCCCTACGTATGGGTATCTCAAGAAAGTTAGCTATACGAGTTGCATAAATTCCACCAAAGAAATCTCCATGAATACGATTATTATGCAACCTACGTGCAACAATAGCCTCCAAGTTGTATTGTTTATCTCCTAAAACAGCGCTCCCGAGAACGCTGAGATCAGGTACACACATGTGACATGCTTCGTCTTTACCGTTTATGCACCTTCCTATGAAGA
The DNA here is from genome assembly GCA_034509565.1 of Triticum monococcum. Taxonomy (NCBI): domain Eukaryota; kingdom Viridiplantae; phylum Streptophyta; class Magnoliopsida; order Poales; family Poaceae; genus Triticum; species Triticum monococcum. The sequence goes on from CM067842.1 coordinate 38,433,993, forward strand.
GAGAAAAATAATGTATAACATGAAAATGAATGCTCCCCATGGTGGCTTGTGTTACATCTCTAGACTCCCCCACAATTATACTAGCAAGAAAATCTCTAAATTCAAATTTGCGAGGTTCACTAACATCACCCCACTGTGGAAGTTTACAAGCAGTGGTAAAATATTCTAAGTCCATTGTATAAGATTTTATCATAAAGATCAAACATGACAGTGTGAGAATTACGTGAAGATGAAAATTTGAACCTTCTCACAAAGGAATCAGTTAGGTGATAGTATTGGCGGCACTTATCTGCCTCGAAGCTCTCAAGATCAGCATTATGCACATATGCTTCAAATTCCTCCTTGATTCCTGCTCGAATTATGAAGTCCTCCGACGGCCATTCACAAGGCCGCACTTGATCTTCTCTTGGTGGTTCCTCGTCCGCATTGCATATTGCGGGTCTGGGTCCTTGCTTCCTTGAAGAACCACCTGGTACATTTTCCTAAACATATTTCTTCCTCTAAAAAATTTCTGAAATTTTTAGTAACTCAAAATAAAAGTGAACCAAACTCAACAAAATTGATAGCAACTACTCTCACAAGTGCCTAGAGACTATATCATGCATTAAAACTACTTTTGACCATATAAATTTGACATGCAAGCTCAAGAACAGGATCACCTAAGCAGCAAAAATTTGCAATGAATAAAGTACTAGAACAAAAACTAATTGGACCAATGGAGGAGTCACATACCAAAGAACGATCCTCAAAGCAGTTTTGTGAATGGAGCTTTGAGCAAGGAGATGAAAATGGCAGCAAGATGAGCTAGAACTCGTGCTTGAGCTGGTTAGTGATTTTTTTTGGCAGGAAGAAGGAGTGTGTGGTGGCCGGAATAAGTGGAAGGGAGCCACCATGAGCCCACAAGGCAGGGGCGCGCCCTGGACCCTCGTGGTCAGGTGCTTGCTCCCCCTGTTGTGTTCTTAGTGCCAGATATTCTCAAATATTCCAGAAAAAAAATCATATTTAAATTTCAGGGCATTTGGAGAACTTACATTTTCGAGATATTTTTTATTGCATGGATAATTCAGGAAACAGACAGAAAAATACTATTTTTGCTTTATTTAATATAAATAACAGAAAGTAAAAAGAGGGTACAGATAGTTTATGCTTTCTAACTTCATCCATCTCATGCTCATCAAAAGGAATCTACTAATAAGGTTGATCAAGTCTTGTTAACAAACTCAGGGCCGGGCCCATAGTTGTACATGCTGTGCGGCCCGCACAGGGCCCATAGATTTTTTAGGGCCCCAAATTTGTATAAGGCCTATGTATATTTTCTTCCTGGGCGCGCGTCCCGGCCTGCTCCATACCCCGAACGTGATTGATTGCATCCAGATTCTACCAATGATCGCCCCCCCCCTCAAAAGATTAAGGTAGCGCTAAATAGGGCTAAGATTTGATTCAGGTAGTGCTAAATAGGGCTAAGATTTGATTCAGGTAGCGCTAAATAGGGCTAAGATTTGTACTCTGGCCGGAGATATAATTAGTTTAGGCCCAGCCATAATTACCTTAATGTGGTGTGTACTGAAGCCCAAAAGAGCCCACGCCCATTATCCTATATTTAGGCCACCATGGTAGATTGCCTAGTTTCGTTTGTATGTTTGACAAGACCTAGTGTCTATCCCTAGCCGCTCAGGTCGATCTATTCCACGCCGTCGTCGCTGTTATGCCGGTTGCCTTGTGATCGCCGGATATGCCACCTACACATCGCTGACATGGTTTGATGCTAGCCGGCAACTTACAATGTCTCTACCAATCCTACTCTCACAGTAGTGCGATGCCACATAGAGTATTCCAGTGCAGATCGCTGTATTGTATCGGCGTATCCGTTCCTTGAGCACTTGAATCTAAAGGTATGTATATTAAGTACTAGTTTGTATTATGTTGGTGGATTTCAATTTAGTAGCCTAGTGAGTTTGTTTACTTGCATACAGGACAACTGGTTAATTGAACAATTAGGCATGCCACTATTCCATTGGAGATGCTTTGATTAATTTGGCAAATCACGCGATCACTTAATCCAAATGAAATTGCTGGAGAAGACACCATGGTCTAAAGTTAATCTAATACCAAAGATTCACAAGGATCATTTTCCATGAAGTTTTATCTATTGTGTGGTCATTCTCTTTCGTCACCCCGCTCATATTCAAATTCTGGCTCCGCTCCTGCACTTGAGAGCGAAGTGTTGAAGAAGGTTGATCACGTGAGTTGGATAGGTATTATTTTATTGAAGAAGATTGATCATGTTTTAGTGAGGATATCATTGAAGATTTCATTTCAAAGAATACTAAAAGAATGATGTTGTTCAAATAAATATCAGGCAACCGGGAGTTGGATAGGTATTATTTTTCACATATCCAATTGTTATGTAAGACACTATATCATATACTCCCTTCGTTCCAACTATTTCTGTGCTTCAACTTTGACCATAATCAATGAGACCGACTGTGGCGTGAGCAAACATTATACCAGTGAATTCGTACTCAAAAGAAGTTTTCAACTATATAATTTTTTCTTCCGCCGCAGTCGGTCTTGTTGGTTAAATTTATGGTCAAAGTTGGACCTCGGGAAGCGTGGGCGCACTATATTTTGAAATGGAGGGAGTACATCATAACTTAGTTTATTTTAATGACATATGGCCCTATTATTTAGTTCCGCACAGGGCCCCGGATTTTGCCGGCCCGGCCCTAAACAAACTCATTCCGAATTGCATGAAACCGAAGAATTTTCGAATAACGCTAGGTTACCTCAACGGGGATATGCATGTCCCCAACAATAAGAATATCATATTTCTTCTTGATAGTAGGAAGAGGAAATTCAAAACCTCCAGTAGTTATTGTTGAAATTTTTCCAATAGAATTGATACTGTGGACTTGAGGTTGTTTCCTCGGAAAGTGTACCGTATGCTCATTACCATTGACATGAAAAGTGACATTGCCTTTGGTGCAGTCAATAACAGCCACTGTAGTATTCAAAAATGGTCTTCCAAGAATAATAGGCATACATTCGTCCTCGGGAATATCAAGAATAACAAACTCCGTTAAAATAGTAACGTTTGAAACCACAACAGGCACATCTCACAAATACCGACATGTATAACAGTTCATTTATCATCCATTTGCAAAGATATTTCAGTAGGTGTCAACTTATTCAAATCAAGTCTACCATATAAAGAGAGACGCATAACACTAACACCGGCTCCAAGATCACATAAAGCAGTTTTAACATAGTTTCTTTTAAGGAAGCATGGTATAGTTGGTACTCCTGGATCTCTAAGTTTCTTTGGTATTCCACCCTTAAAAGTATAATTAGCAAGCATGGTGGAAATTTCAGCTTCTGGTATCTTTCTTTTATTAGTAACAATTTCTTTCATATATTTAGTATAAGGATTTATTTTAAGCATATCAGTCAAACGCATACGCAAAAAGATAGGTCTAATCATTTCAGCAAAGCGCTCAAAATCCTCATCATCCTTTTTCTTGGATGGTTTAGGAGAAAAGGCACGGGTTTCTGAACCCATGGTTCTCTTTCCTTACCGTGCTTCCTAGAAACAAAGTCTCTCTTATCATAATGTTGATTCTTTGATTGTGGGTTATCAAGATCAACAACAGGTTCAATCTCTACATCATTGTCATTGCTAGGTTGAGCATCAACATGAACATCATCATTAACATTATCACTAGGTTCATGTTCATTACCAGCTTGTGTTTCAGCATCAGAAATAGAAATATCATTGGGATTCTTAGGTGTGTCAACAACAGGTTCACTAGAAGCATGCAACGTCCTATCACTTTTCTTTTTCTTCCTTTTAGAAGGACTAGGTGCATCTATAGTAGTTCTCTGAGAATCTTGCTCAATTCTCTTGGGATGGCCCTCAGGATACAAAGGCTCCTGAGTCATTTTACGACCTCTAGTCATAACTCTAACAAAATTATCATTCTTATTATTTCATTCATTGAGCAAATCATTCTGATCTTTAAGTACTTGTTCTACTTGAGTGGTAACCATAGAAGCATGTTTACTAATAAAATTAAGTTCACCTTTAACATTATCCATATAATCACTCAAGTGTTCGATCATCAAATTCATCCAAACATTGACTAGCAAACTTAGAAGGAGGGATTTCAGCTTTATCATATCTATAGAGAGAATTTACCTTTACTACCTGTGTCGGGTTATCAAGACCGTGTGTTTCTTCAATAGGTGATGAGTTAAGACCATGTATTTCTTCAACGGGAGGTAAATTCTTAACATCTTTAGCTTTTATACCTTTTTCTTCCATAGATTTCTTTGCCTCTTGCATATCTTCAGGACTAAGAAATAGAATACCCCTTTTCTTCGGAGTTGGCTTAGGAGTTGGTTCAGGAAGTGTCCAATTATTTTCACTAGTCGTCAACCCGTGCGTTCGCACGGGCTTGTCTGATTCTACATGGCATTATTATTTGGTCATATATCAATAGTTTTCTGTTGCCTTTTCTTTTCTATGGATGAATGATTCATATGAGATTGTTAACTTGTAAGCTAACTTTAGAACTTTAGTTTTGAAAAAGATATTAGTGAGAACTTGTAATTCTTTCCATTCATATAAAACAACATCGAGAAGTGCCTTTTTGGATCTCAATTGCTATTCTCACATAGATTGGTTAAACCTATGTAGGTGTGCATGCCCACTTATGTGACTGTAGCTTTTGTGAAAGGTGTTGCATTCCTATACCAGAATCCTATTTGGTATTGATAAGACATATATGCATCTAAATTTAGATAAATTTCTACAGCATAGTTTCAACATGGATTAAATGGTTAGTTAAACTTTCATGTCTGATTGAAATATATATTTTGCCAAACCTCGAGTAGTGATTAGCACTAACTTTTGGGTTAAACAATCCTGGGGTGATAAAATTAGAGTTACTTTATGCAGAAGTTAGCTTAGTATTTAACCAAGGATGTAATCAGTAAACATACTGTCCTTATTCTTACCTCCACAATTGTGTATGAATTAAATTTTGAGTTTGATGGTTAAATGTACTCCTATTAAATTTTAGAGTGACCTTATATTTTTTTATGCAAATAAAACATAACAGCCCATGACTCCAGTGAGGAAAACAAAAGAAATCAATCCATGACTCCAGTGAGAAAAACAAAAGAAATCAATACATTAAATGTGTCTTGTATGGCAATTTATTATTCGGGAAATGGAAATTGTATAATCCATCTTTCTCATCTTCAAAACATTAAGAAGCAAGAAGAGGAAATTTTCAAAAGGAAGCTTCTCTAACCTAATGTACGCAATGATTTTAATTAATGAGCAAAGGAAATGTCGGCATTGATTGTCGACATAGCATCTCCTTAATCTTGGACTGGTCATACACTCATACTGGCCTTCATACCACACGACCTGGAGATACTGATTGACACTATGAACATCCATTTTGTGTGCCTTATGACTTATGAGATACATGAAAAATAAACAACCATCTGTAGTTGGGCGTCTTGCCAAATAACAACTGCCTTTTGTTCATCTAAGTCAATGCCTAAACATGGTGAAAAAAAACCTAGTAGGAAAGCAATCATACTGGTTAAACCTAGCTCTAAGGGTAAATAAATTATAACATACAAATAGGTGCATACCTAGAATTTGAGAAGATTATATTCTATGAAGAGAAGAATGAATCTGACCAAACTATGAACTATTTAGGAGTAGCACATTGTTAGAAGAAATCAGATCCAAGTATAATAGGACAAAAAGCTGTTATAGCTGCTGGCTCTTGATCGTTCCTTCAAAATAGCCAATGTTCGAATTTAGTCAAGTATAGTTGGCGAGAAAAAGAATATAAGCACTACTTGGCCGATCATGTACATGCTCAAGAAGAAACTAATAAATGGGATCAAGGGCAAGAACTTACGTGCACCAATTTTGTAGCAGTAAACATGAGGGAGATGAGGATCGATTTTGTGTAAAGTACATATAAGAAAAATGTCTTGTAGACAAACTATATAATCTACACAGAAAGAAAAAACTACTGTTACTGTTACTTGATGAGTATAAAATATTCTATGCGATTCACCTCAGCGATAATAAACTGCATGTATCATATCTAACATGTAGGAAAACTACCTGCACAACAGAGGCTACTCTTACTTAGAGTAAGGATGTATTGTTAGCTTATATATATCAATTTATCCTTTTCAACTTTAAAACTCCGCAATCATCAGAAAAAACACCAATTCATAGCTATTTTCTCCGAACATTACCTCATAGGATCAAACACATGCATTGCGAGCAGGTCCAACAGGTAGACAAAGGGATGCTTGAAACTGGACAGAGAAAAGGTATATATGCTGAAGCGTTTATTGTACTGTGCCGCGCAAGTACCACATGTAGATGGGTGTCGGCTTCGTCCTTGTTATGTTGATGGATGGCAAGCAGTTACTGCTTGCAAGTCACATGCATGGTCGGTGTCATCATGTGGTTGCGTGATATGCTGAAATTTAACTCACGTCATAGTCACGCACCTTGATCAACATGTCTGACAAATATGCAATACATCATCCGTAGCTATTACAGGAGATAACAGGAAAAATCGATCTGTCAGCAGTTGAAAGATCCAAAAAGTTATTGAAGCACACCACCAACCTCTTCCTTGATTGCCGGTCTTCATGGTAGTGATGTAGTCGTCGCTGTTACAGTGAGGATGTTGCTTAGCACAGAGGTATGTACTCAGCAGATGGCTGCAGGAGGTAAGGGTGCAGCGGGGGCAATGGCTAGGCCAGCTGAGGTGCATCATAGTTACTCGGGAGATGAAGATAGACTGAGGAGAAGAGCTTGGGGAGAGATTCGAGATTCAAACCTTGGAGACTAACCATATAAGCAGAAAAGTGTAAATTCCTACCAATTAATCTTCATTAGCTTGTAGCCAATAACCTGTAGGTCGCATGTCATGGTCTGGTCATAGTGGAATTCCGGGATGGGGTGAGGCCGCACCTATTCCTGCAGATTGACTTTGATCGACACTTGTCAGGAAGAAAAAATCTTGGACTTGAATCCTCTTCACACAAATCTTGCTACCACGCTAGCAAGACCTAGAGAATAAAATCCACACCATCATCCAATTCTGTCAAGACCAAGGTTAGAAAACACATTGAGAATCTAGGCAGAATGCACACTTGGTCATGTATTTTGGTGGAGATCAACAGACGAACCAATCCACGATAGTAATCCTCCATATGCTCTCGCGAGGCCGTAGCTAGGTAACGTGGGGAAGAATCTACAGCAGAAATCCGAGCAAGGAGAAGAGCTTGTGGAGATCATGAGATTCAATCCGTGGAAATCAAGCAGACGAACCAATCCACGACAGTAATCCTCCATATGCACTCGCGAGGCCGTAGCTAGGTAACGTGGGGAAGAATCCGCAGCAGAAATCCGACCAAGGAGAAGAGCTTGTGGAGATCATGAGATTCAATCTGTGGAAATCAAGAAACATTAACTTCGAGATTCAATCCGTGGAAAGCAAGAAAAAAAAATCCAAAGCCAAAGGTGAACCTCATCCTGATATAGAGATATGTTTCTCGTGAGGAGGGGGGCTAACGGGGAGAGAAGGAGCAGGTCGATTAGGTAGGCATCGTTGGGGCAATGGACTCTTCCTTCAATTGGCATGCACGTGGGACAACTCTTTCATGTACCTAATCCAATGTTCCTAATTAACTTATATAAAGATTTGATGAGAGAAAAAAATCTTACATGGGTGGATCTCTACCGTAATAACTCGGTCCCACTAGATTAACGACTCCTAAAATCTAATTAACATGGGAATTTCTTGGGAGTCAGGAATTAGTATAGGTATAGATTAGTCAACATATTATTCAATAGAATTTCAGCTTGATCAACCGTTCTTTCCCTGAAAATACAACCAGCACAACTATCCAGGTAATCTCTGGAAGCATCTGTTAGTCCATTGTAAAATATATCAAGTATTTTATTTTTGTTGAGAGGATGCTCAGGCAAAGCATTAAGTAATTGGAGAAGCCTCCCCCAAGCTTGTGGGAGACTCTCTTCTTCAATTGCACAAAATTATATATTTCCCTTAAAGCAGCTTGTTTCTTATGAGCGGGGAAATATTTAGCAGAGAAGTAGTAAATCATATCCTGGGGACTACGCACACAACCAGGATCAAGAGAATTAAACCATATCTTAGCATCACCCTTTAATGAGAACGGAAATATTTTAAGGATATAGTAGTAGCGAGTTTTCTCATCATTAGTGAACAGGGTGGCTATATCATTTAATTTTAGTAAGATGTGCCACAACAGTTTCAGATTTATAGCCATAGAAAGGATCAGATTCAACCAAAGTAATTATATCAGGGTCGACAGAGAATTCATAATCCTTATGAGTAACAAAGATAGCTGAAGTAGCATAAGCAGGATCATATTTCATTCTAGCATTCAAAGATTTTTCTTTCAGCTTAGCTAATAATTTCTTAAGATCACTTCTATCATTGCAAGCAAGAACGTCTCTAGTAGTTTCCTCATCCATAACATAACCCTCAGGAACAACAGGTAATTCATATCTAGGGGGAGAATATTCATCATCACTTTCATCAATATTATCAGTTTCAATAATTTCATTCTCTCTAGCCCTAGCAAGTTGTTCATCAAGAAATTCACCAAGTGGCACAGTAGTATCAAGCATAGAAGTAGTTTCATCATAAGTATCATGCATAGCAGAAGTGGCATCATCAATAACATGCGACATATAAGAATTAATAGCATAAGTAGGTTTAGGTGTCGCAAGTATACTCAAAACAGAAGGTGAATCAAGTGCAGAGCTAGAAGGCAGTTCCTTACCTCCCCTCGTAGTTGAGGGAAAATCTTGGTTCTTTGATCTTTCAAGTTCTTCATAATGATAAGCAGATATAAATCCCAAGTGACTCAAAGAATAGATCTATGCTCCCCGGCAACGGCGCCAGAAAATGTTCTTGATAACCCACAAGTAGAGGGGATCGCAACAGTTTTCGAGGGTAGAGTATTCAACCCAAATTTATTGATTCCACACAAGGGGAGCCAAAGAATATTCTCAAGTATTAGCAGCTGAGTTGTCAATTCAACCACACCTAGAAACTTAATATCTGTAGCAAATATTTAGTAGCAAAGTAATTGTTGGGGAATGTAGCAGAAATTAAAAAATTTCCTACGTGTCACCAAGATCTATCTATGGAGAGACCGGCAACGAGGGGAAGGAGAGTGCATCTACATACCCTTGTAGATCGCTAAGCGGAAGCGTTCAAGAGAACGGGGTTGATGGAGTCGTACTCGTCGTGATCCAAATCACCGATGATCCTAGTGCCGAATGGACGGCACCTCCGTGTTCAACACACGTACAGCCCGGTGACGTCTCCTACGCCTTGATCCAGCAAGGGGAGAAGGAGAGGTTGAGGAAGACTCCATCCAGCAGCAGCACAACGGCATGGTGGTGGTGGAGGAGCGTGGCAATCCTGCAGGGCTTCACCAAGCACCGCGGGAGAGGAGGAAGGAGAGATGCTGGGCTGCGCCATGGAGAGGTCCAAACTTGTATGTTGGCAGCCCCAAAACCCTCAAGTATATATAGGGGAGAGGGAGAGGGGTGCGCCCCCTTTAGGGTTTCCACCCTAAGGGGTGCGGCAGCCCCAAACCCATCTATGGGTGGCGGCCACAAGGGGAGAAGGGGGAGGCGCACCTGGGGTGGGCCTTAGGGCCCATCTGCCCTAGGGTTTGCCCCCTTTCCCTCTTGGAGGCGCCTTGGGCCCTTGTGGGGGGGCACACCAGCCCACCTGGGGCTGGTCCCCTTCCACACTTGGGCCATGTAGCCCTCCGGGGCTTGTGGCCCCACTTGGTGGACCCCCGGGACCCTTCCCGGTGGTCCCGGTACGTTACCGATAAAACCCAAAACTTTTCCGGTGACCAAAACAAGACTTCCCATATATAAATCTTTACCTCCTGACCATTCCGGAGCTCCTCGTGACGTCCGGGATCTCATCCGGGACTCCGAACAACATTCGGTAACCACATACAAACTTCCTTTATAACCCTAGCGTCATCGAACCTTAAGTGTGTAGACCCTACGGGTTCGGGAGACATGCAGACATGACCGAGACGTTCTCCGGTCAATAACCAACAGCGGGATCTGGATACCCATGTTGGCTCCCACATGTTCCACGATGATCTTATCGGATGAACCACGATGTCGAGGATTCAATCAATCCCGTATACAATTCCCATTGTCTAGCGGTATTGTACTTGCCCGAGATTCGATCGTCGTTATCCCGATACCTTGTTCAATCTCGTTACCGGCAAGTCTCTTTACTCGTTCCGTAACACATCATCCCGTGATCAACTCCTTGATCACATTGTGCACATTATGATGATGTCCTACCGAGTGGGCCCAGAGATACCTCTCCGTCACATGGAGTGACAAATCCCAGTCTCGATTCGTGCCAACCCAACAGACACTTTCGGAGATACCCGTAGTGCACCTTTATAGCCACCCAGTTACATTGTGACGTTTGGCACACCCAAAGTATTCCTACGGTATTCGGGAGTTGCACAATCTCATGGTCTAAGGAAATGATACTTGACATTAGAAAAGCTTTAGCGAACGAACTACACGATCTTTGTGCTAGGCTTAGGATTGGGTCTTGTCCATCACATCATTCTCCTAATGATGTGATCCCGTTATCAATGGCATCCAATGTCCATGGTTAGGAAACCATAACCATCTTTTGATCAACGAGCTAGTCAACTAGAGGCTTACTAGGAACATGGTGTTGTCTATGTATCCACACATGTATCTGAGTTTCCTATCAATACAATTCTAGCATGGACAATAAACGATTATAATGAACAAGGAAATATAATAATAATCAATTTATTATTGCCTCTAGGGCATATTTCCAACAGTAATATGATAGTAGTGGTAACGATAGCAAAAGTAACGATAGCAAAAGTAATATTTTTGGGTTTTGTAGTGATTGTAACAGTAGCAGCGGAAAAGTAAATAAGCAAAGAACAATATAGGAAAAGCTCGTAGGCAATGGATCGGTAATGAAGAATTATGCCGGATGCGATCGATCATGTAACATTCATAACCTAGGGTGACACATAACTAGCTCCAGTTCATCAATGTAATGTAGGCATGTATTCCGAATATAGTCATACGTGCTTATGGAAAAGAACTTGCATGACATCTTTTGTCCTACCCTTTCGTGGCATTGGGGTCCTATTGGAAACTAAGGGATATTAAGGCCTCCTTTTAATAGAGTACCAGACCAAAGCATTAACACATAGTGAATACATGAACTCCTCAAACTATGGTCATCACCGGGAGTGGTCCCGACTATTGTCACTTCGGGGTTGCTGGATCATAACACATAGTAGGTGACTATAGACTTGCAACATAGGATCAATAACTCACATATATTCATGAAAACATAATAGGTTCAGATATGAAATCATGGCACTCGGGCCCTAGTGACAAGCATTAAGCATAGCAAAGTCATAGCAACATCAATCTCAGAACATAGTGGATATTAGGGATCAAACCCTAACAAAACTAAATCGATTACATGATAAATCTCATCCAACCCATCACCGTCCAGCAAGCCTACAATGGAATTACTCACGCACGGTGGTGAGCACCTGAAATTGGTGATGGAGGAAGGTTGATGATGACGATGGCGACGGAATCCCCTCTCCGGAGCCCCTAACGGCCTCCAGATCAGCCCTCCCAAGAGAGTTTAGGGCTTGGCGGCGGCTCCGTATCGTAAAACACGACGAATCCTTCTCTCTGATTTTTTTTCTTTCCGAAAGTGAATATATGGAGTCAAGGTTGAGGTCGGTGGAGCGTCAGGGGGCCCACGAGGCAGGGGGGCGCGCCCAGGGGGGTAGAGCGCGCCCCCACCCTCGTGGACAGGGTGTGGGCCCCTGACGTGTGTCTTTTCGCCAATATTTTTTATATATTCCAAAAATAATGTATGTTGATTTTCAGGTCATTCCGAGAACTTTTATGTCACAGCCCTAGAAATCTTCTTGTAATTAGTGGCATTGCATCCATGCATCATTTTCAGTTTCAATTAATCTTTAAATGGGGATGTTCAAACACTAGCATCACTTGAATCAAACTAGGTTCAACTAAAATTTGCATTCTAAAACCAAAATGATCCTTGTTGATAATTGATATTTTCGGCAAGGGCTTTGATCCAAACCAAAAATAATGAACATTAAGGAATTATTTTGGGTATTGAATTTAAATCAATATTGTATTTGGATTTGGTTTAATATTCTTACTATATGGAATATAATTTCAGATAACTTTGAAATAATTTATGTGCCTTTGGATAATCCCATTGTGCAATATAAAAATATTCAGAGGAATGTTGTCACTGTTTTTACATTTGTTGGAATTTTAAAAAATAGTGGCAAAATGATTAAATAATAGAAAACAGAAGAAAAATAAAAAACAGATGGCAGAAAGGAGAGAGAAGCCCACCTGAACTTACCTGGCGGCCCAGCTGGTGGCCCAGCCCACCACCACTGCCAGTTGTCTCCCTCCTCTTGCGAGAAGGACGAGAGGCGTGTGCCCGCGGCGCGCGTGCACGCGCATCGCCACCTCTTGCTTGCCGCCGCCCGTTTGGAGTTGGCCGAGGGCGCCACTCACCCCCAGGCCCCTCTCGCTCTCTCCCGTCCTCGTCCCCTCCCCTGCTGCTCTCTCTCCCGCTGGACCGAGCGGAGCTCGTCGCCGCCGCGAGCTGCCCGCATAGCCACCGCCTTCCCCTCGCCCTCTCTTCGTGTCCGGGTGCTCCGACTTGTCGCCTGCATCGTCCTCGACGAGCCAAGCGACCAGGGACGCGCTGCATCGCTGCCACCATCGTCGTCTTCACCTCCGGCCGCCGAGATCGCCGTCGTCGTTTCGATCGCACCAACGCATCCCCGACCTCGCTCTCGCGCCCGTCGACCTCGCTGTGAGCCCCTGCCCCGAACCCCTCATCTCCCCCTTGTGTTCGCATGCTCTAGCCCCATCCCCTGCCATGGCCGAGGCTCGCCGCCGCCGCACCTCTTCGCCGCCGTCATTCTGCTTAGTGCCATCACGTCTGAGCTCGTAGACGAGCTCCAGGTGGACCCAGGAGGCCGTAGCATGCCACATATGGCCTCCCCGTGCCCCACAGCCCCGCGCCACTTGAGGCCACACTCGGCCACCGCCACGAGCTTGCTTCCGGCGAGCTCAAGCCTCCCTGCGCCCTCCCGTGGCCTCCTCTGGATTCTCCCGACCGTGGGCTAGGCCCAGTGCCCTTCCCCATCGCTCCCGTGGCCTTTTGGTGTGTCTCCGCCGTGCCCAGTGGCCACCGGCAGTTAACCGCCAGCATGGCCGGTCATTAGGGCCTATTGTTTAATTAACCCTGCTAACTTTTTAATTAGGTTAATTAAACTTTGTTAATCACTGTGCAGCTGACATGTGGGTCCCGAACGTCAGGTTTGACCTCGGTCATCCCCGGTTGACCTGCCAACATCATACCATGGTCATGCTGATGCAGTAAAGGTTTCTGGAATTTAAATAAATCTTAAATGATTTATTTATTTCAGAAAAATACTCAAAACTTCTAAAAATCGTAGAAATTAATCTATAGCTCAGAATGAAATGATTTATATATGAAAAATGATCAGAAAAATCCAAAGAATCTGTTTATGGCATTTCCATGCATGTTTGAACAAGTTAACCTCACTGCATAGGACAATTCATGATTATGGAATAAATGGTAATTAGTTTTGGAGTTGGAATTTGTTATAGGTTTGAATTCCACTTCGATGAATATGAATAACTGTTGCACTAGGTCAATTCAGTACCTTGATATGACATATCATCCATGTGAATGTGCATTGCATTGATTGTGGTTCCTTTTGTGTTTGCCGGTGGTTGTTCCCTCTCGGTAGACGTTCGTTCCGATGATGAGTTCGATGGCACCGATGAAGAACTATGCTATCTTCAGAAGTGCCAGGTAAGCAAAACACCCTTGTTCATTTCGATACAATCCCACTCTCTCACGCCTGCTCTCTTTTACTGCATTAGGACAACACCGTTTCAACTGTTACATGTGGCGGTAGCTAAACCCCTTTCCTTTGCATGACATGTCATTGCCACAGTAAATAGATGAAACCCACTAGCATGAGTAGGAGTTTTTTGAGCCCTGATGTGCCTACTCATTCATGCTTGTTTGTCATGCCTGCTACTGCTTAGAGTTGAGTCTGGTCTGATTCATCAGGGATGAATTCGAATGTGGTGAACATGTCCTACTGTTTAGAGCTAATTGTGTGAACACGATTTGGTAAAGGTAGCGGTGAGAGGCCATGTAGGAGTACATGGTGGGTTGTCTCATTGCAGCCGTCCTCAGGAACTGAGTTCTGTGGTTGTGATCCATGAACAGTTACTACCATGCATAGGAATGCTTAAGTGCCCCTCTCGACTTATTAATCAACCTGATCTCTGTCCAGGAGTTGCAACTAGTTTCTGGTGTTTGTAGGTAGTGTTAGTAATCTACCAAGTGGCACCCGGTATAGGTGGGTTTGGGACACACTAGGCACAGTGGCACAGTGTACCAAGTGGCACGCAGATGGTGGGCTTGGGAACCCTGCTCACACCGTTTGGGGCTGTGAGCGACACCCCGGCCGGATCTCCTTGCGGATGGAACCTGAATAGGCGATAAACCTGGACTAGAGACTTGTGTGGTTAGTCAGGTCATGGCCGACTCCCTCGCTAGGCTTCTGCTTGATGGTTGCCGAGATACACGATGTGTACATGGTGGTAAGTGGCGAGAGCGTGTGCGAAGAAGTACACCCCTACAGGGTTAACATCATCTATTCGAATAGCCGTGTCCGTGGTAAAGGACTTTTGGGTTGCCTGTACAGTTCATAGACAAGTGAAAGTGGATACTCTAAAATGCGCAAGATAAGCGTGAGTGCTATGGATGGCGTTCTCGTAGGGAGACGGGAGCGGATCCATAGTGATGTATTGATATGGTGAATATGTGGACCCATGTGCGCCACCTCAAAAGAGTTACTTGCAGTCATAGTTCAGGATAGCCACCGAGTCAAAGCTAGATTGCTGCAGTTAAACTCCACCACCCCCTTTGTTGATACCGATGCATATGTAGCTACTTCTGATGTAAGTCTTGCTGGGTACATTTGTACTCACGTTTGCTTAATTTCAGAGAGACTTCCGTCTCGCTAGTAGTTCCGCGTGGACTTCGACGTTTAGCTTGTTACCTCAGCTATGATCTTGTGCCCTCGACAGGGTCTTGTAGATAGTCAGGATTATCAGTCTTTTTCTTTTATAGTTGTCTGTACTCAGACAAGTTCAGCTTCCGCTTTTGCTTGTTGCTAGTATGCTCTGTATATTGGGTCATGAGACCCATGTTTGTAATACTTGGCTCCTCGGAGCGTAATGATAAATACTTTGAGTTGTAGAGTTTTGTTCTGATGCCATGTTATATGTACACATATTGGGCATATTGTGTGTATGATTGAAATGCTTGGTATGTGTGGGATCCGACAACCTAGTTGTTTATCCTTGGTAGCCTCTCTTATGGGGCAATGTAGTCTAGTGCTTCCACTAAGCCATGGTAGTCTGCTACAGCCCGGTTTACCGGAGTCCTGCTAGTCCAACACTACTGCTCCGGAACACTTAGGCTGGCCGACATGTGATTCACTTCGTTCCTATGTCTGTCCCTTCGGGGGAATGTCACGCGGTGACTGAAGGAAATATGTCCTAGAGGCAATAATAAAGTTATTATTTATTTCCTTATATCATGGTAAATGTTTATTATTCATGCTAGAATTGTATTAACCGGAAACATAATACATGTGTGAATACATAGACAAACAATATGTCACTAGTATGCCTCTACTTGACTAGCTCGTTAATCAAAGATGGTTAAGTTTCCTAGCCATAGACATGAGTTGTCATTTGATTAACGGGGTCACATCATTAGAGAATGATGTGATTGACTTGACCCATTCCATTAGCATAGAACTTGATCGTTTAGTTTGTTGCTATTGCTTTCTTCATGACTTATACATGTTCCTATGACTATGAGATTATGCAACTCCCGTTTACCGAAGGAACACTTTGTGTGCTACCAAACCTCACAACGTAACAGGGTGATTATAAAGGTGCTCTACAGGTGTCTCCGAAGGTACTTGTTGGGTTGGCGTATTTCGAGATTAGGATTTGTCACTCCGATTGTCGGAGAGGTATCTCTGGGCCCACTCGGTAATGCACATCACCTAAGCCTTGCAAGCATTGCAACTAATGAGTTAGTTGCAGGATGATGTATTACGGAACGAGTAAAGAGACTTGCCGGTAATGAGATTGAACTAGGTATTGAGATACCGATGATCGAATCTCGGGCAAGTAACATACCGATGACAAAGAGAACAACGTATGTTGCTATGCGGTTTGACCGATAAAGATCTTCGTTGAATATGTAGGAGCCAATATGTGCATCCAGGTTCCGCTATTGGTTATTGACAGGAGAGTGTCTCGGTCATGTCTACATAGTTCTCGAACCCATAGGGTCCGCACGCTTAAAGTTCGATGACGGTTATATTAAGAGTTTATGTGTTCTGATGTACCGAAGGAGTTCGGAGTCCCGGATGATATCGGGTACATGACGAGAAGTCTCGAAATGGTCGAGACGTAAAGATCGATATATTGGACGACTATATTCGGACATCGTAAAGGTTCCAAGTGATTCGGGTATTTTCGAGAGTACCGGGGAGTTACAGGAATTCGTATTGGGCCTTAATGGGCCATACGGGAAAGGAGAGAAAGGCCTGAAAGGGTGGCCGCACCCCTCCCCATGGACTGGTCTGAATTGGACTAGGGAGTGGGGCGCCCCCTTCCTTCCTTCTCCTTTTCCCTTCTGTTTCCTTCCGTCCAACTCCTACTACATGGAGGGGCTCCTAGTTCTACTAGGAAAGGGGGAATCCTACCTCCGGTGGGAGTAGGACTCCCCTAGGGCGCGCCATAAAGAGGGCCGGCCCTCCCCCTCCTCCACTCCTTTATATACGGGGGCAGGGGGCACCCCAGAGATACACAAGTTGATCAGTTGATCTCTCCCAGCCGTGTGCTTAGGCGAAGCCCCCCTCCACCATATTCCACCTGGGTCATATCGTAGCGGTGCTTAGGCGAAGCCCTGCGTCGGTAGCAACATCATCACCGTCACCACGCCGTCGTGCTGACGGAACTCTCCCGTGAAGCTCTGCTGGATCGGAGTTCGCGGGACGTCATCGAGTTGAACGTGTGCTGAACTCGGAGGTGCCGTGCATTCGGTACTTGGACCGGTCGGTCGTGAAGACGTACGACTACATCAATCGCGTTGTGCTAACGCTTCCGCTTTCGGTCTACGAGGGTACGTGGACAACACTCTCCCCTCTCGTTGCTATGCATCACCATGATCTTGCGTGTGCGTATGAATTTTTTTGAAATTACTATGTTCCCCAACAGTGGCATCCGAGCCAGGTTTTATGCGTTGATGTAATATGCACGAGTAGAACACAAGTGAGTTGTGGGCGATATAAGTCATACTGCTTACCAGCATGTCACACTTTGGTTCGGCGGTATTGTTTGATGAAGCGGCCCGAACCGACATTACGCGTACGCTTACGCGAGACTGGTTTTACCGCCGTGCTATGCACACAGGTGACTAGCGGGTGTCAGTTTCTCCAACTTTAGTTGAACTGAGTGTGGCTACGCCCGGCCATTGAGAAGATTAAAACAGCACCAACTTGACAAACTATTGTTGTGGTTTTGATGCGTAGGTAAGAACGGTTCTTGCTAAGCCCGTAGCAGCCACGTAAAACTTGCAACAACAAAGTAGAGGACGTCTAACTTGTTTTTGCAAGGCGTGTTGTGATGTGATATGGTCAAGACGTGATGAGATATAAGCTGTTGTATAAGATGATCATGTTTTGTTGAAGTTATTGGCAACTGGCAGAAGCCTTATGGTTGTCTCTTTATTGCATAAGATGCAAGCGCCAAATAATTGCTTTACAATTATCGCTATGCTATAGCAATAGTTGCAAGAGCAATAGTTGGCGATATGACCATGTGACGACACATTGATATAGATCAAGATGATGGAGATCATGGTGTCATGCCGGTGACGATGGAAATCATGACGATGTTTTGGAGATGGAGATCAAAGGCACAAGATGATGATGACCATATCATGTCACATATTTTGATTGCATGTGATGTTTATCTTTTATGCATCTTATTTTGCTTAGTTCGACGGTAGTTTTATAAGATGATCTCTCACTAAATTTCAAGATAAAAAGTGTTCTCCCTGTGTATGCACCGTTGCCAAAGTTCGTCGTGCCCAGACACCACGTGATGATCGGGTGTGATAAGCTCTACGTCCATCTACAACGGGTGCAAGCCAATTTTGCACACGCATAATACTCAGGTTAAACTTGACGAACCTAGCATATATAGATATGGCCTCGGAACACTGAGACCGAAAGGTCGAGTATGAATCATATAGTAGATATGATCAACATAGTGATGTTCACCATTGAAAACTACTCCATTTCACGTGATGATTGGTTATGATTTAGTTGATTCGGATCACGTGATCACTTAGAAGATTAGAGGGATGTCTTTCTAAGTGGGAGTTCTTAAGTAATATGATTAGTTGAACTTTAATTTATCATGAACTTAGTCCTGATAGTATTTGCATATCTATGTTGTAGATCAATAGCTCGCGTTATTGCTTCCCTATGTTTTATATGTGTTCCTAGAGAAAACTAAGTTGAAAGATGATAGTAGCAATGATGCGGACTGGGTCCATGATCTGAGGTTTATCCTCATTGCTGCACAGAAGAATTATGTCCTTGATGCACCGCTAGGTGACTGACCTATTGCAGGAGCAGATGCAGACGTTATGAACGTTTGGCTAGCTCAATATGATGACTACTTGATAGTTTAGTGCACCATGCTTAACAGCTTAGAATCGGGATTTCAAAGACGTTTTGAACGTCATGGACCATATGAGATGTTCCAGGAGTTGAAGTTAAATACTTCAAGTTAATACCCGAGTTAAGAGATATGAAGTCTCCAACAAGTTCTATAGCTAAAAGATGGAGGAGAATAGCTCAAGCAGTGAGCATGTGCTCAGATTGTCTGGGTACTACAATCGCTTGAATCAAGTGGGAGTTAATCTTCCAGATAAAATAGTGATTGACAGAATTCTCTAGTCACCATCACCAAGTTAGTAGAACTTCGTGATGAACTATAATATGCAAGGGATAACGGAAACGATTCCCAAGCTCTTTGTGATGCTGAAATCGACGAAGGTAGAAATCAAGAAAAGCATCAAGTGTTGATGGTAAAACCACTAGTTTCAAGTAAAGGGACAAAGGGAAGAAAGGGGAACTTCAAGAAGAACGGCAAACAAGTTGCTGCTCAAGTGAAAAAACCCAAGTCTGGACCTAAGCCTGAAACAGAGTGCTTCTACTGCAAAGGGACTGGTCATTGGAAGTGGAACTACCCCAAGTAATTAGCGGATAAGAAGGATGGCAAAGTGAACATAGGTATATTTGACATACATGTTATTGATGTGTACTTTACTAGTGTTTATAGCAACCCCTCGGTATTTGATACTGGTTCAGTTGCTAAGAGTAGTAACTCGAAATAGGAGTTGCAAAATAAACAGAGACTAGTTAAGGGTGAAGTGACGATGTGTGTTGGAAGTGGTTCCAAGATTGATATGATCATCATCGCACACTCCCTATACTTTCGGGATTAGTGTTGAACCTAAATAAATGTTATTTGGTGTTTGCGTTGAGCATAAATATGATTGGATCATGTTTATTGCAATATGGTTATTCATGTAAGTTAGAGAATAATTGTTGTTCTGTTTACATGAATAAAACCTTCTATGGTCATACACCCAATGAAAATGGTTTGTTGGATCTCAATCATGGTGATACACATTTTCATAATATTGAAGCCAAAAGATGCAAAGTTAATAATGATAGTGCAACTTATTTGTGGCACTGCCATTTAGGTCATATTGGTGTAAAGCGCATGAAGAAAATCCATGCTGATGGGCTTTTGGAATCACTTGATTATGAATCAGTTGATCCTTGCGAACCATGCCTCATGGGCAAGATGACTAAGACTCTGTTCTCTGGAACAATAGAGCGAGCAACAGATTTGTTGGAAATCATACATACTAATGCATGTGGTCCGATGAATATTGAGGCTCGCGACAGGTATCATTATTTTCTGATCTTCACAGATGATTTGAGTAGATATGAGTATATCTACTTGATGAAACACAAGTCTGAAATATTTGAAAAGTTCAAAGAATTTTAGAGTGAAGTGGAGAATCATTGTAACAAAAATAAAAATTTCTACGATATGATCGCAGAAGTAAAATATTTGAGTTACGAGTTTGGCCTTCAGTTAAAACAATGTGAAATAGTTTCACTACTCACGCCACCTGGAACACCACAGTGTAATGGTGTGTCCGAATATCGTAACCGTGCTTTATTAGATACCGTGCGATCTATGATGTCTCTTACCGATTACCACTATCATTTTGGGGTTATGCATTAGAGACAGCTACATTCACGTTAAATAGGGAACCATCTAAATCCGTTGAGACGACACCGTATGAACTGTGGTTTGGCGAGAAACCTAAGCTGTCGTTTCTTAAAGTTTGGGATTGCGATGCTTATGTGAAAAAGTTTCAACATGATAAGCTCGAACCCAAATCGGAGAAGTTAATCTTCATAGGATACCCAAAAGAAAATGTTGGGTACCCCTTCTATCACAGATTCGAAGGCAAGATATTCATTGCTGAGAATGGATCCTTTCTAGAGAAGGAGTTTCTCTCGAAAGAAGTGAGTGGGAGGAAAGTAGAACTTGATGAGGTAACTGTACCTGCTCCCTTATTGGAAAGTAGTTCATCACAGAAATCTGTTCCTGTGACTACTACACCAATTAGTGAGGAAGCTAATGATGATGATCATGTAACTTCCGATCAAGTTAAAACAGAACCTCATAGGTAAACCAGAGTGTGATCCGCACTAGAGTGGTACGGTAATCCTGTTCTGGAGGTCATGTTACTTGACCATGACGAGCCTACGAACTATGAGGAAGCAATGATGAGCCCGGATTCCGCGAAATGGCTTGAGGGCATGAAATCTGAGATGAGATCCATGTATGAGAACAAAGTACGGACTTTGATTGACTTGCTCATTGATCGGCGAGCCATTGAGATTAAATGGATCTTCAAGAGGAAGACGGACGCTGATAGTAGTGTTACTATCTACAAAGCTAGAATTGTCGCAAAAGGGTTTTCGACAAGTTCAAGGTGTTGACTATGATGAGAGTTTCTCACTCGTATCTATGCTTAAGTCTGTCCGAATCATGTTAGCAATTGCTGCATTTTATGAAATATGGCAAATGGATAAACAAAACTGCATTCCTTAATGGATTTATTAAAGAAGAGTTGTATATGATGCAACCAGAAGGTTTTGTCAATCCTAAAGGTACTAACAAGACATGCAAGCTCCAGCGATCCATCTATGGACTGGTGCAAGCATCTCGGAGTTGGAATATACGCTTTGATAAGTTGATCAAAGCATATAGTTTTATACAGACTTGCGTTGAAGCCTGTATTAACAAGAAAGTGAGTGGGAGCACTACATCATTTCTGATAAGTATATGTGAATGACATATTGTTGATCGGAGATAATATAGAATTATTCTGCAAAGCATAAAGGAATGTTTGAAAGGAGTTTTTCAAAGAAAGACCTCGGTGAAGCCGCTTACATATTGAGCATCAAGATCTATAGAGATAGATCAAGACGCTTGATAAGTTTTTCAATGAGTACATACCTTGACAAGATTTTGAAGTAGTTCAAAATGGAACAGTCAAACAAGGAGTTCTTGCCTGTGTTACAAGGTGTGAAGTTGAGTAAGACTCAATACCCGACCACGGCAGAAGATAGAGAGAGAATGAAAGTCATTCACTATGCCTCAGCCATAGGTTCTATAAAGTATGCCATGCTATGTACAAAACCTATTGTATACCCTGCCCTGTGTTTGGCAAGGGAGTACAATAGTGATCCAGGAGTAGATCACTGGACATTGGTCAAAATTATCCTTAGTGGAATAAGGATATCTTTCTCGATTATGGAGGTGACATAAGGTTCATCGTAAAGGGTTACGTCCATGCAAGCGTTGACACCGATCTGGATGAATCTAAGTCTCGATCTAGATACATATTGAAAGTGAGAGCAATTAGCTAGAGTAGCTACGTGCAGAGCATTGTTGACATAGAAATTTGCAAAATACATACGGATCTGAATGTGGCAGACCTGTTGACTAAACTTCCCTCACAAGCAAAACATGATCACACCTTAGTACTTTTTGGGTATTAATCACATAGTGATGTGAACTAGATTATTGACTCTAGTAAACCCTTTGGGTGTTGGTCACATGACGATGTGAACTATGGGTGTTAATCACATGGTGATGTGAACTATTGATGTTAAATCACATGGCGATGTGAACTAGATTATTGACTCTAGTGCAAGTGGGAGACTGAAGGAAATATGCCCTAGAGGCAATAATAAAGTTATTATTTATTTCCTTATATCGAAGGGGAGCCTTGGCGCAGTGGTAAAGCTACTGCCTTGTGACCATGAGGTCACGGGTTCAAGTCCTGGAAACAGCCTCTTACAGAAATGTAGGGAAAGGCTGCGTACAATAGACCCAAAGTGGTCGGACCCTTCCCCAGACCCTGCGCAAGCGGGAGCTACATGCACTAGGGCTGCCCTTTTATTTATTTATTTCCTTATATCATGGTAAATGTTTATTATTCATGCTAGAATTGTATTAACCGGAAACATAATACATGTGTGAATACATAGCCAAACAATATGTCACTAGTATGCCTCTACTTGACTAGCTCGTTAATCAAAGATGGTTAAGTTTCCTAGCCATAGACATGAGTTGTCATTTGATTAAGGGGTCACATCATTAGAGAATGATGTGATTGACTTGACCCATTCCATTAGCATAGCACTTGATCATTTAGTTTGTTGCTATTGCTTTCTTCATGACTTATACATGTTCCTATGACTATGAGATTATGCAACTCCTGCTTACCGGAGGACCACTTTGTGTGCTACCAAACGTCACACCATAACTGGGTGATTATAAAGGTGCTCTACAGGTGTCTCCGAAGGTACTTGTTGGGTTGGCGTATTTCGAGATTAGGATTTGTCACTCCGATTTTCGGAGAGGTATCTCTGGGCCCACTCGGTAATGCACATCACTTAAGCCTTGCAAGCATTGCAACTAATGAGTTAGTTGCGCCATGATGTATTACGGAACGAGTAAAGAGACTTGCCGGTAACGAGTTTGAACTAGGTATTGAGATACCGACAATCGAATCTCGGGCAAGTAACATACCGATGACAAAGGGAACAACGTATGTTGTTATGCGATTTGACCGATAAAGATCTTGGTTGAATATGTAGGAGCCAATATGAGCATCCAGGTTCCGCTATTGGTTATTGATAGGAGAGTGTCTCGGTCATGTCTACAGAGTTCTCGAACCCGTAGGGTCCGCACGCTTAAAGTTCGATGACGGTTATATTATGAGTTTATGTGTTTTGATGTACCGAAGGAGTTCGGAGTCCCAGATGAGATCGGGGACATGACGAGGAGTCTCGAAATGGTCGAGACGTAAAGATCGATATATTGGATGACTATATTCGGACATCGGAAAGGTTCCAAGTGATTCGGGTGTTTTCGGGAGTACCGGGGAGTTACGGGAATTCGTATTGGGCCTTAATGGGCCATACGGGAAAGGAGAGAAAGGCCTCAAAGGGTGGCCGCACCCCTCCCCATGGGCTGGTCCGAATTGGACTAGGGAGGGGGGGTTCCCCCTTCCTTCCTTATCCTTTTCCCTTCCCTTTCCTTCCCTCCAACTCCTACTACATGGAAGGGCTCCTAGTTCTACTAGGAAAGGGGGAATCCTACTCCCGGTGGGAGTAGGACTCCCCTAGGGCGCGCCATAGAGAGGGCCGGCCCTCCCCCTCCTCCACTCCTTTATATACGGGGGCAGGGGGTACCCCAAAGATACACAAGTTGATCAGTTGATCTCTCCCAGCCGTGTGCGGTGCCCCTCTCCACCACTTTCCACCTGGGTCATATCGTAGCAGTGCTTAGGCGAAGCCCTGCGTCGGTAGCAACATCATCACCGTCACCACGCCGTCGTGCGACGGAACTCTCCCGTGAAGCTCTGCTGGATCGGAGTTCGCGGGACGTCATTAAGTTGAACATGTGCTAAACTCGGAGGTTCCTTGCGTTCGGTACTTGGATCGGTTGGATCGTGAAGACATACGACTACATCAACTGCGTTGTGCTAACGCTTCCGCTTTCGGTCTACGAGGGTATGTGGACAACACTCTCCCCTCTCGTTGCTATGCATCACCATGATCTTGCGTGTGCGTAGGATTTTTTTGAAATTACTACGTTCCCCAACAGTGACATCCGGAGTCCTGCTAGCCTGCTACATCCCGGGTTCCCGGAGTCCTGTTAGCCTAGTTGCTACAGCCCGGATTCACAGGCTGATGACCGGCATGTTCGATGTTGATTCATGTATGCCTGTCCCCGTAAGTTAGTGCCACTTTGGGTTCATGACTAGTCATGTCGGCCCGGGTTCTCTATCATATGGATGCTAGCGACACTATCATATACGTGAACCAAAAGGCGCAAACAGTCCCGGGCCATGGTAAGGCGACACCCGTGGGGATACCGTGCGTGGGGCCGCAAAGTGATACGAGGTGTTACAGGCTAGGTCGGTGTGACTTAGAATCAGGGTCCTGACATTTTATTTCTGCACAAAAATAACACCATGGCAATTCTGCTGAAAACAATGTCAGTCCGGATTAGTTCCATTCAAATCATGCAAGTTAGAGTCCAAAACAAGGGCAAAAGTGTTTGGAAAGTAGATACGACGGAAACGTATCAGTGGGAGACCTGCCAGCCGCCGTTCTCCAACCGAAGCCGACAAGCCGGAGGCAGTGGTCGAGGGCGCGGGGTCGGAGGCGCTGGTAGTGTGGCCGTCACCGGTGGGGGCGGGTGGAGGGGCACGGGCCCGGAGTCGCGTGTAACACCCCGGATGTAATTTACCTTATATGTACTCCAGCTCTTGCCGTTTCCGGCACTAAGTTATTTTATTTCCTCGGGTTCGGGTTTTTGTCTCCGTGTGTTGTTGCCATTGTCATGCATCTCATATCATGTCATCATGTGCATTGCATTTGCATACGTGTTCGTCTCATGCATCCGAGCATTTTTCCCGTTGTCCGTTTTGCATTCCGGCGCTCCTATCTCCTCCGGTGGTCCTTTCTAACTTCTTTTCGTGTGTAGGGGTTAAGCATTTCCGGATTGGACCGAGACTTGCCAAGCGGCCTTGGTTTACTACCGGTAGACCGCCTGTCAAGTTTCGTACCATTTGGACATCGTTTGATACTCCAACGGTTAACCGAGGGACCGAGAAGGCCTCGTGTGTGATGCAGCCCAACACCCTTCCAATTTGGCCCAAAACCCACCAAAACCCTCTCCATCATCTAGAGCGTTCGATCACGATCGCGTGGCCGAAAACTGCACCTCATTTGGACTCTCCTAGCCCCTCCTACCTATAAATATAGCTTCTTCCCGAAATTTTCGGATCTTCCACCCCAAAACCCTAGCTCCCCTTCCTCTCCGCGCGCCGGACAGCGTCCGGACATGCCGGACACGTCCGCCGCTCCGCCCGAACCAACCACGTGCCGCCACGTGGGCAGCCGAGCCCACATCGCCGCCGGCCCGCCCGGGCCCAAGGCCGGCCCTCTCCTCCTGCGCCCGGGCCCCGCCTTCTTCCTCCCAAGCGCCACCCGCGCCCGAAGCAGCCTCGCCGCGCCGCCGTCATTGTCCGGTCGCCGGCGCCGCCTCCGCCTCGACGTCGCGGCACCTCCGCCGCC
Organism: Triticum monococcum; assembly: GCA_034509565.1. Lineage (NCBI taxonomy): Eukaryota > Viridiplantae > Streptophyta > Magnoliopsida > Poales > Poaceae > Triticum > Triticum monococcum. Next base: position 38,460,105 of record CM067842.1, read on the forward strand.
CGCCAGTCGCCGACCACCGCCCGGTCGCCGCCACACCTTGTCGCGCCGGCGCCGTCACCTCGCCGCCTGAGGAGCTACGGCCGGCGCCCTCCTCACCAAGTCCCCCGATGAACTCCGGCGAGCTCCCCGGCCAACCTCGAAGTGCGTGCGCCCAGATTTGGATTCGGTTGCTACAGTAAACCCTAGGGTTGACCCCGTTTTTTCCCTAAGTCTGCATATTATTTTGCATTCTTGCGCATGTCGTAACTCCGCATCCTTAACTCCGTTTTGGGCGTGTAGCATATCAAAATGTTTGTCTCAGAGAGTACATCATTTCGTCTTGATGCCCCAAATGCTGTTGGAAGAGAGCTATTTGAGATAATTGTCAGATCTGCTGCACCAAATAGCTATTTGTCATTTTTGCCATGATTAATGTGTGCATGATATGCTCCTGAGCTCTACATGTTTTTGGTTATATGCCATGCCATCTTTACAGAGGTGCTTACCATGTATTTTTGTGATATGTGTGGTGACTAGCACAAGCATGCAAAGTAGTGCATTCGTTAATGCTGATTTCAGGGACTTAGAAATTTCACTAAGTCCTTGATCTGTTTTTATCAATATGCCATATGTCCATGTTGTTTCCTAGTGATCCATGCCTCTTTTGAGGATGATTAGTAAGGATGATTTGTTACTATTGTGGTGCTCTATCCATCCATGTCTTTGTTTGCAATTATGGAGCACCCTAGCTTGAGTCAATCGAGCTCTACTTTTGCTATTTCGTAATTCCTGGTCGATTGTCTACTTGTTAGCGATTTTGCCGAGAATGTTGTTGTTGATCCATGCATGCTATGTTGTTGTTCTTGCCATGTCTAGCTTCTATAATATGTATTCTTGATGGGTGTATGCTTGGTTTGTCATGCCATGCTCTGTAGTGAGTGCATCAAGCTCGTAAACCTGCCTATTCGTTAACAGATTTGCATGTTCCAGTTTTTCTCTAAGTCTGTAACCTGATTATGTTTTTGCCATGTTCACATGCTTGCAATTGTATTTTCTGACCCCTTTTGGCTCAAGGTCACTAAAGGACTTTTGTTAAGTCCTTTGAGTAGCTTCAGGTCATGCCTTACTTTGCCATGTTAAGTTCCTATAGAATATAGTTTTCATGCTCCAAAGTGTGCTACCTGATCTGAAATTCCAGACTTGTGTTAATTCCACTAAGTCTGAAACCTGTTTATCATTTGCACTTTTGCCATGCTTGTTTGAACCTGTTAATGGATGAATTAGCCGTAGTTCAGTGTTCATCTTTTGTCAAGCATCATGAGTGGATCCCTGTCATGTATTTTTTTTGCCATGTTTGAGTGCTGTAGCATAATTATCTTGATGCATTTAGATGGCTACTTGCTGTTTATCGCAAACCGTTGCCATATTTGTTTTCCTTGCCATTTCCAAACCGTACATCCGATTCCGGTGATCTTTATATCGATTTCAACCGAAATCACCTCACCTTTCCAGTGGCACTCTTGGATTTCCAAGTTGTGGCCAGGTTCAATCATTCCTTGTCAAATCTTGCATATGCATCACCTATCGCATCCCGCATAGCATACCATGTTTGCATCATGTTGTTCGAGTTTTGCACGTGGTTGATTGCGTTCCGTTTTCTTGTTTGTCTTGTTTGGGTAGAACCGGGAGACGAGTTCGCTAACGAGGAGCCCGTTGAGTTTTCTTACGAGGATCAAGTCAACTCTGACAACTTTGCGGGCAAGATGATCATACCCTCGAAATCACTTCTATCTTTGCTTGCTAGATGCTCGCTCTTTTGCTATGCCTATGCTACGATGCCTACCACTTGCTTATCATGCCTCCCAAATTGCCATGTCAAACCTCTAACCCACCATGTCCTAGCAAACCGTTGATTGGCTATGTTACCGCTTTGCTCAGCCCCTCTTATAGCGTTGCTAGTTGCAGGTGAAGATTGGAGATCGTTCCTTGTTGGAACATTATTTATTGTTGGGATATCACTATATTATCTTGTTATCTTAAAAGCATCTATATACTTGGTAAAGGGTGGAAGGCTCGGCCTTTTGCCTAGTGTTTTGTTCCACTCTTGCCGCCCTATTTTCCGTCATATCGGTGTTATGTTCTCGGATTTTGTGTTCCTTACGCGGTTGGGTGATAATGGGTACCCCTTGACAGTTCGCCTTGAATAAAACTTCTCCAGCAATGCCCAACCTTAGTTTTACCATTTGCCACCTAGCCTCTTTTTCCCTTGGGTTTCCGGAGCCCGAGGGTCATCTTATTTAAACCCCCCCGGGCCCGTGCTCCTCTGAGTGTTGGTCCAAACTAGAGTCCTGTGCAGCGCCCCCTCGGGGAAACTCAAGGTTTGGTTTTAGTTGTATGGAGAGCTCATCTGAGTGTGCCCTGAGAACGAGATATGTGCAGCTCCTATCGGGATTTGTCGGCACATTCGGGCGGTGTTGCTGGATTTGTTTTACCATTGTCGAAGTTGTCTTGTAGAACCGGGATACCGAGTCTGATCGGAATGTCTCGGGAGAAGGTTTATCCTTCGTTGACCGTGAGAGCTTGTGATGGGCTAAGTTGGGACTCCCCTGCAGGGACTTGAACTTTCGAAAGCCGTGCCCGCGGTTATGGGCAGATGGGAATTTGTTAATGTCCGATTGTAGATAACATGAACCTTAACTTAATTAAAATGAATCAACTGCATGTGTAACCATGATGGTCTCTTCTCGGCGGGTCCGGGAAGTGAACACGGTGTTGGAGTAATGTTTGTCGTAGGTTGTTCTATAGTTCTTCATTCGTGCTTTGCCTTCTCTTCTCGCTCTCTTTTGCGAATAGGTTAGCCACCATATATGCTAGTCGCTTGCTGCAGCTCCACATATTACCTTGCCTTACCTATAAGCTTAAATAGTCTTGATCGCGAGGGTGCGAGATTGCTGAGTCCCCGTGGCTCACAGATTACTTCCAAACCAGATGCAGGGCCCGATGACTCCGTTCCAGATGATGCGCTTGAGCTCAAGTGGGAGTTCGACGAAGACTCACGCCGTTACTATGTGTCTTTCCCTGATGATCAGTAGTGGTGCCCAGTTGGGGCGATCGGGACCATGTCGCTTGTTGGGGTTGATCTTTTATTTTGGTGCCGTAGTCGGACCATGAGTGTATTGGATGATTGTAATGTTATTCATGTACTTTGTGTGACGTGGCGAGTGTAAGCCAACTATGTACCTTTCCCATTATTATCTATTTACATGGGTTGTTGTGAATATTACCTTGCGACACTGCTTTCAATGCGGTTATGCCTCTAAGTCGTGCTTTGACACGTAGGAGATATAGCCGCATCGAGGGCGTTACATCGCGAGAGCTCATCCTCACGACAGCTTGGCTTGTGCCGCCGCGCCACAAGATTGACGGAGGCGGCGGGCGGCGGAGGTTGGCTGGTCAACGCGGAGATGAGGCGTCCCCGCACGGCGGCCAGGCCAGCCTTACGACCGGCGAGGAAGGCCGCGGTGAGCGCGGCGGCCAGAGCAGGGGCGGTGACCGATGGGGCCGAAGCGGCTGACGATGACGGCGCAGCCATCGTGGACATGGGGCCGTCGCGGATGCGGCTTCCTGTAGCTCCCACATGGGCTGCTTGGGCACAACGAGCAGCGAAGTTGGGACGGGCGGCGAGCTGACGGGTAGGAGCTTCCAGATCCGGGGCCGCCGGAGGCATGGGAGGCCGGAGGAAGGAGATCAGCCCGGCAGCGGCGTCGTGCAGTCGCCCGTCGCGTATCCTAGTGTTCATGCTCAAGTTTTGAAGCAACAATGCATTCTTTTTGGGAAATATTTGCGGCCGAACGACCGGTTAACAACTCGGCCGGTCGCACGTGAGCCACGCGATTGAAGCGCGGTCGTGTGTCTCGTAAGCATCATCTCATGTGGGCCATGCATTGTCCTTTCCCTTCCCTCAGCCTTATCCCCTTCCCCTCCCTTCAATTTTATCTGACAAACAAATCACACCACATCCTCCCTCGCATCTCCCTTTCTCATGGCTCACGGACAAGCTGCCCCCATGGTTGCTCCGCTCCCGTGCATCCTCACCAGAGCTTCATACGGCTGCAAATTGGAACCCCGGCGCCCTTCGCAACTGCATCTTAGGTTGGGCGCGAGCTGCAACGGGCAGACGATGGTGGGTGACCACGACGGATGATCGTTACAACAGCGACAACCAGATGCTAGACGAGTGCCCAGTTTTTCTACCACCGTGGTCACCATCGCCGTAGATGCTGATAGCATGGAGGTATAGGAGATGCAACCAGCGGCACGAAAAGCTGGAACCGACTAAACAAAGCTGGCATCCGGCTCATAGCATGAGCCCGACGCTGGTCGCTGCCCTTGCTGCAACCGAAGAAAAAAATGCGAGAGCCTGCAACAAAAAAGCTGGCACCGGCGAGAGAATGGGCCATGAATGTGATGCGGCCGCTGCCGATGCTGCATTTGATGGAAAAAAAGATGCAACCGGCGACAAAAAAAGCTGGCACCCAGCTATGAGAGAGACGCCCGCGTGCTATCGATGTTGCAACCGACAGATAAAAATGTTGGAACCAGCCACGCCCCATGCTGGAACTAGTGTATGTTTTTGCTACCACCGGCCTGACTGGCAAGCGACATCGTGCCGTATTAATACTGTAGGGATGGCAACACCAGCAAGGACCGGTGTTTTGCGACTGGCGTCGGAGAGGGAGCACCCATGGATGCAACAGAGAGCGGGGGGGGGGGGGGGGGGGGGGGGGGGGGCAGCGTCACCTCCGCGTGACGCTGGCGATTACAGCTCCGAATCGCCTCAAAAGGAGGAGAAACGTTACAACTCTTTCTCAATGGCAGTTCCAATTCAAACTCCGGATGCAATGTGATCGTGCCCTTTAAATCTCGAGCTACCTGCCGTGAAAGAACTTACGCAACCCCGCAAATCGTTTTGCTCGATCGCCGCAGCGCTTGTTCCGACGAAACCACCGGCGCTGCAGCTCATGGGGCGCCGCGGATCCTTGAGCGGGTTGCTCGTCCTCCTGGTCGCGCTTCTCGCCGCCTCTCTGGTCCCGTCGTGCTCGGCCGCGGAGGTAAAGACCAGCCCGACGGAGTGGAGCCTCCACCTCCCCCTGCCCAACGGCGTCACCGGCGCCGAGAGCCTGGCCTTCGACGCGCGCGGCCAGGGCCCCTACACCGGCGTCTCCGATGGCCGCGTCCTCAAGTGGGGCGGCAGCGCCGTCGGCTGGACGACCTTCGCCCACCACGCCAACTACAGGAAGTTCCCCATGTGCACCGTGCCTGTGGCGCCGTCCGAGGAGACCGAGAGCCTGTGCGGGCGGCCGCTGGGGCTCGCGTTCCACCGCAAGTCCGGCGACCTCTACATCGCCGACGCGTACAAGGGGCTCATGAGGGTCGGCCCCGACGGCGGCGAGGCCGAGGTGCTTGCCACCACGGCCAATGGCGTCCGGTTCAACTTCGTCAACGGCATCGACATCGATCAGGTCACCGGCGATGTCTACTTCACCGACAGCAACGTGACATATCCACGAAGGTACGTACTTAATCCAGATCCCTTCTGCATGCTCAACTTCACAAGTTGGTAATACGAAAGTTAAAACTACTGATCCGTGCAGGTTTAATACGGAAATCATGATGAACGCCGACTCGACGGGGCGGCTGCTCAAGTACGACGCGCAGACGAAGCAGGTCACCGTGCTCAAGGACGGCTTGCCGTACCCCAACGGCGTCGCGGTGAGCTACGACAGGACGTACGTCGTCGTGGCGCACACCGTGCCGTGCCAGGCACACAGGTACTATCTCCAGGGACCAAAGGCTGGCCACTACGAGCGGCTCGCCGACCTGCCGGGCTACCCGGACAACGTGCGGCGGGACGGGAAGGGCGGCTACTGGGTGGCGCTGAACCAGGAGAAGGGTCGCCCGGGCGCCACCACAGCCCCCGTGAAGCACTTGGTCGGTGTCCGGCTCGACGGCGGCGGCGTGGAGGTCGAGGAGCTGACGGCGGCCAAGGGTGTGACGCTCAGCGAGGTGACCGAGAGGAAAGGACAGCTGTGGCTCGGCTCCGTCGAGCTTGATTATATCGGCCTAGTTGTCTAGTTATATTACTAAGTTTTTTATTAGAAGATTGTCATAATGTGGTCAGTTATGTAGGTTAATTTGTTGGTGGACATAATTGAGGTCGTTTTTAACATAAATTCAGAAACAATATTTCGTTTTTTGAGTTCTCTTTGTTCTCAATCTTGGCCGGGTGGAAGTTTCTTTTCATGGGAGACGATGGCATGCACATATCCTGTGGCAGTGTGCGTGCACGTCTTAAAATTAATACACGGATCGAGTTTGTTCAAAAGTCCAGTTAAATAGCTAGATCAAAATTCTCTCAATTCACTAAATCTCTTTGGCGAACAAAGGCCGAATGCTTTGTCTTCCATCGAATGACAATAGTGGGATAAACGTAAATCTGTAGAAGAAAAACCGCTCCAGCAAGGAATCAAATAGCCTAATAACCACCTTGTCCCGCAGTTATGGTCAACCAGATGTAAATTAAGCTATCGATTCTTTTGGCCACCTGTTAGTAAAATGCACTTTATATGTAAGTTGCATGGTTTTCAAATTTGGGTTAGTATATTTTCTGACCATTGATTCTTTTGTCAAGATTTGTGATGTTCTTTTTTCCTCTGTGTTGCTTCAAGGCTTTTGGGTTGAATTTTGGACTTACCCTTGTTTGGGGTCTATCAATTTTCTTATTGAGCTTGAAACCTGGTGCCTTTTTTTTCTATTTTTATGTGTTATTGCTTTTGCCTTTTCTGTTTTTAGTTGGTTTTTTCCTTTTCCTTTATGGGTATTTTTGGGATGTTGAATGAGTGTAAATGTATACACACAAATACTCCAATACGTGTGTTGACTATATACTACAATGCAAAAAATTGCACTATTATATGTTTATCATTTGCATATATTATAAACGCTGCAGTTTCATTGCATAGTTGTGTAAAAGTTTTCAATTTTTATTTTATTTTATTTCTTCTTAAAGGGTGAAACCAATGCCACAAATTCATTCTTCAAAACTTTTTTTAGTGTCTATTTCATTTTCTTTCTTATTTAAGAGTATTCGTTCTTAGAAACTTCTTATTTCTGAATCTATTGTTATATGCTTATTTTAAATATTATAAAAACCAAAATTTATCTGTAATTGTGTGACTATTTTTTCATTATTTATTTTATTTTTTGAATTTTCTTTCATCTTATAAAGGGAAATGACAATGCCACTAATTCATACTTGCTGAAAAGAAGTAATTTTTGTGTGTGTAAGTATTGACGCAAATATGTGTTTAATTGTACTATAGTGAGGAAATTGCATTGCGTACAAAAGTAAAACTTCAATGCAAAAGTTGTGTGCTAGTTATCATAGTGTGTGAAAAATGCAGTATTAAATGCTTATTCTTCGCATATTGCAAAAAGTGTAATTTCAGTGCAAAGTTCTGTGAAAGTTATTTTAAGTTTCTAGAAAACCGAGAGAACAAATAAACCAGAATAAGTACATGGTTTGTTTCTGATCAAGTTTTGTTCTTCAGTGATGTTTAGGCTTTACGTTTAAGGATTCAATTTTAATATAATTAGAATCAAATTCTTAATCCTACACCCTAACTCCTTTTATCATATTATTATGGGTTTTGTCAAAGTTATAAAAGTGTGTATGCTTCTTATCGATTTTGTAAGAGAGAAAATGAATAATAATAGTTATCTTTCTCTTCAAGATGAGGATATCGCCCGGTCTTTGCATTGACTGATGCACACAATCATCTTTCATTGAAAAATTTCAATTCTCACATAAAGAGAAACATTTCGAACGCAAGGAGTAGAGCGATCAAAACAAAAAGAGATGACATGCGACACTCATGTCTCACAAATTCTATTACTAAACCATCATTTTTATTGGTTGAACAAACAGTGTGTTATATGGTTGCACTCAATGACAAGAGACTTTCCCACCTCCACATGCTGAAGTGAATACTACGTACGTGTCCAATGCATAGCTATGTGGATAATTAACCTTGTAAAAGGTTGAAAATTTCAATTTTCTTAAGAAAATCACGTACACCGTCTGCCATGCCATAGAAGGCATGCGAGGAATAAGGATGGGATCATTTCATCTTCATTGCAAAAACAACACTTCTTCAGTTTCCGTACATATATGTGAAGGAAATATGCCCTAGAGGCAATAATAAAGTTATTATTTATTTCCTTATATCATGATAAATTTTTATTATTCATGCTAGAATTGTATTAACCAGAAACATAATACATGTGTGAATACATAGACAAACAGAGTGTCACTAGTATGCCTCTACTTGACTAGCTCGTTAATCAAAGATGGTTATGTTTCCTAACCATGGACAAAAGAGTTGTTACTTGATTAACGAGGTCACATCATTAGTTGAATGATCTGATTGACATGACCCATTCCATTAGCTTAGCACACGATCGTTTAGTATGTTGCTATTGCTTTTTTCATGACTTATACATGTTCCTATAACTATGAGATTATGCAACTCCCGTTTACCAGAGGAACACTTTGGGTACTACCAAACGTCACAACTTAACTGGGTGATTATAAAGGAGTACTACAGGTGTCTCCAATGGTGGATGTTGGGTTGGCGTATTTCGAGATTAGGGTTTGTCACTCCGATTGTCGGAGAGGTATCTCTGGGCCCTCTCGGTAATACACATCACATAAGCCTTGCAAGCATAATAACTAAGATGTTAGTTATGAGATGATATATTACGGCACGAGTAAAGAGACTTGTCAGTAACGAGATTGAACTAGGTATTGGATACCGACGATCGAATCTCGGGCAAGTAACATACCGATGACAAAGGGAACAACGTATGTTGTTATGCGGTCTGACCGATAAAGATCTTCGTAGAATATGTAGGAGCCAATATGGGCATCCAGGTCCCGCTATTGGTTATTGACCGGAGACATGTCTCGGTCATGTCTACATTGTTCTCGAACCGTAGGGTCCGCACGCTTAACGTTACGATGACAGTTATTATGAGTTTATGCATTTTGATGTACCGAAGGTTGTTCGGAGTCCCGGATGTGATCACGGACATGACGAGGAGTCTCGAAATGGTCGAGACATAAAGATTGATATATTGGAAGCCTATGTTTGGACATCGGAAGTGTTCCGGATGAAATCGGGATTTTACCGGAATACCGGGAGGGTTACCGGAACCCCCCGGGAGGCAAATGGGCCTATTGGGCCTTAGTGGAAAAGTGAAAGGGGCTGCCCACAAGGGCTGCGCGCCTCCCCCCTTCCCTAGTCCTATTAGGACTAGGAGAAGGGGCCGGCCCCTCTTTCTCTCTTCCCTTTGGAAGAATCCTATTAGGAATAGGATTTGGGGGGGGGGGGGGAGTCCTACTCCCGGTAGGAGTAGGACTCCTCCTGCGCCCCTCTCCCTAGCCGGCCGAACCCCTCCCCCTGCTCCTTTATATACGGGGGCAGGGGGCACCCCATAGACACAAGTTGATCCTTTGAGATCGTTCCTTAGCCGTGTGCGGTGCCCCCTGCCACCAAATTCCACCTCGATCATACCGTTGTAGTGCTTAGGCGAAGCCCTGCGTCGGTAGTACATCAAGATCGTCACCACGCCGTCGTGCTGACGGAACTCTTCCTCGACGCTTTGCTGGATCGGAGCCCGAGGATCGTCATCGAGCTGAACGTGTGCTAAGAACTCGGAGGTGCCGGAGTAACGGTGCTTGGATCGGTCGGATCGGGAAGAAGACGTACGACTACTTCCTCTATGTTGTGTGATCGCTTCCGCAGTCGGTCTGCGTTGGTACGTAGACAACACTCTCCCCTCTCGTTGCCATGCATCACCATGATCTTGCGTGTGCGTAGGAAAATTTTCGAAATTACTACGTTCCCCAACAATATGTACGTTTCCGACAACAGAGCGGGTGGATAGGACATCAAGGTGTATGTAGCATTATTGACATGATCATGAGAGAACCTGATGGCGCGGTGGTCTTCGCGGCATATCGCTATTTGTTTAACTGTAATGGTGCACTGGAGGCAGAGTTACATGCTTTGATGCAGGGGATGGTATTGGTGTTGCAGCATAGTGATGGCCCGTTTATTGCACAGTCAGACTCCTCGGAGGCGTTGTCGGCTTTGACGGCGAATGCCTTGTCAAGATTGGCACACGGGCATTTGGTGGCGGAGATCGGGTTTCTTATGGAAGATAGAGAGTTTATTCCCTTGAAAATTAAACGTGAGCAAAATAGGGTGGCAGATCGGTTGGCGTCGTATAGTCGTACGGAGAGTACCACTGCCGTATGGCTACAGAGAGGACTGCCATGTATTGAGGAATTTCTGCCTCTCGACTGTAATCCTGTTATAACGGAATAAAACTCTTTTCACTCGCAAAAAGAAAGAAAGAAAAAAAAAATTGACATTGTTTTTGGACCTGACAATGCCCTTGTTCACAAAGGGGTAAACAGTGGGTGTAAAATTTGCTTCCTTTGCTCCCGTTGGAAATTTCCTATTTTCAAATGGCCGATTCTCGTGTTCTTTTTCTTTTTTGCTCTCAGTCAAAGGACTTTTCTGTATGAAAAACAATGCCCGGTCGCACTAAAAAACCTTTGTTGCGTGATTGGGATGTATGCATGCATGCGTCCTCCTGGAAGAGACGCGCGCGGGTGGCTTGAGCGGCCATGGAGGTGGCCACGGTCGGTCTCGCAGTCGCACTTCTCATCTCATCCATGGTCACGGGGTGTTAATGTGTGGACGAAGAGCGAGACACGATCGCGCAACCATCGCCGATCACCTGAAAGCAAGCAGGAATCTCGATCCGAATGCTCTTGGCCGCCGTTCATGATTATAGAATCCTCCAAACTGTGACGTTTTCTGTTGACGGAAAATGTTGACGCGTCCAGATGCATGTGCAGCGACACTTCCTAGTACCCATCCTTATCGCTCCCGGGAAGACGGGCGGGCGGGCGGGCGGGCGGTTCCGGGCAACAAGCAAACTTGCCGTGCAATCACTCATACCATTCAATCGAGTGAACGATGACTTGGTCCGTGCCGCTTGCCTATATATAGTGCCGCCGATCTTATAGGAGAGCATTGTGCAGTCAGTCGACGATCCCCGCTCCACATCCACAGTGCCTAGCTCAAGAAAGCAACACGCCGCCATGGCCATGGAGCAAGCAGTTTATCTCGTCTTGGCTCTCGTGCTCCCCCTCCTACTCCTAAAGCTCATCAGCAAACGTCGAAGCAACGGCGCTGGGCAGAAGCTGCCGCCTGGCCCCTGGCGGCTGCCGGTCATCGGCAGCCTGCACCACCTCGCCGGCAAGCCGCTGGTCCACCGCGCCTTCGCCGACATCGCGCACCGGCTGGGCGACGCGCCGCTGGTGTACCTCAAGCTCGGTGAGGTGCCGGTGGTGGTGGCCTCGTCCACCGAGGCCGCGCGTGAGGTCATGAAAACGCAGGACGTCACGTTCGCGACGCGGCCGTGGAGCCCCACCACCAAGATCCTCATGTCCGACGGGGTCGGGGTGGCGTTCGCGCCCTACGGCGCTCACTGGCGCCAGCTCCGCAAGATCTGCATCATGGAGCTGCTCAGCGCCCGCCGGGTGCAGTCGTTCCGCAACGTCCGGGAGGAGGAGGCGGGGCGCCTCGTGGCAGCCATCGCAGCGGGTGCCGGCAACGGCGAGCCCGTCAACGTCAGCGAGCGGCTCGCCGTTCTCATCGCGGACATGACCGTGCGCGCCATGATCGGGGACAGGTTCAGTAGGCGGGAAGAGTTCCTTGAGGTGCTCCAGCAGGGAGTCAGGATCCTCTCTGGGTTTAACCTCGGCGACCTCTTCCCCTCATCCCGGCTCATCGGCTTCCTCAGCGGCTCCGCCCGACAGGCGTGGGAGAATCACACCAAGGGCTTCGAGCTCATCGAGTGCGCCATCAAGCAGCACGAGGAGGTGAAGGCCGCCGCCGCTGCGTCCAACGGCGACGGGAAGGAGGAGGAGCAGGAGGACCTATTGGATGTGCTCCTCAGGGTACAGAAGGAAGGCGGCCATGATGCGCCTTTTACCATGGGAAGCATCAAGTGTCTATTAGTGGTAAGCTGCCGCTTGGCTAATTATTTTGTTTTCATTCACTAACTAGTAAATTTTAATTTTCTTAATTTGCATGATTTGGAAGTTAAATGACCTTCTCTTCTATTCTGCAGGACCTGTTTAGTGCCGGGAGCGAGACGTCGGCGACGACGCTCATATGGGCCATGTCGGAGTTGATGAGGAACCCAACCACCATGGCAAAAGCACAAGCCGAAGTACGTAGCCACCTACAAGGGAAGGCAAGCGTAACCGAGGACGACCTGGCTGACCTCAAGTACATGAGGCTGGTCATCAAGGAGACGCTCAGGCTGCATCCGTCGGTGCCCCTACTGCTGCCGCGTGAGCCCACCGAGGCGTGTAAGGTCCTCGGCTACGACGTGCCGACGGGCACCACCGTGTTTGTGAACACGTGGGCGATCTGCCGAGACCCCAAGCACTGGGATGCCCCAGAGGAGTTCAGGCCGGAGCGGTTCGAGTCGGGCGAAGTGGACTTTAAGGGAACCAATTTTGAGTACACACCGTTCGGGGCAGGCCGGAGGATCTGTCCGGGGATGTTGTTCGCGCAATCTAACATGGAGCTCGCCCTTGCCGCCCTCCTCTACCACTTTGACTGGGAGCTTCCTGCCGGAGGAGAGTTGGACATGGAGGAGGAGATGGGCATCGCCGTCGGCCGGAAGAACGACCTGTATCTGTATGCCAAAGTCCTTGTGCCGCTTAATTAGCGCATGCTTCATATGTCGCATACTGGATGCCATCGACTAGATTGGCTAGATCGAACATTCCAGCTGTATATTGCAATTATGTACACAAATTTCTTGTATATTTTGTTACCAAGTGTGTCATGGTGGTAATCTAGTAATGATTGTATTCTGTTGTTTTCATGGTTTATTAATTAAAAAATCTAATATTTTTGTATTGATTATTAAATATATGGTTTCCCATCACCAATCTGATTTTCTTTGTTTTATATTATGAGCTGAAGCTATATTTTCCAAGCTCTACTCCTTGTGTGAACTCCCTTTTGGTCTTTCGGCCACGTTCGCCACCGTAGTGAGGGTATTGGTGGTTTCCCGTACCGTCAACCACCTCATTGGAGAATCTTCAAAAAAAGAAAACAACAGTAGAAATACCATCTTCAAGAACTATCGGCACAAGCCAACAACTGACTAAGAATGTGTACTTGGTGTCGCCAAGACGTCTACGAAGGACTCTTCAGCATGGGATCTTCTTCCATGTTTTGCTAAGTCAACAAGCAGCGAATGGTTTGGGCTTTCGGAGATCTAATTTTTCAATTGCAATAATTCCAGTAGTTTGCAAACAGTTTTGAAAAGTCTTTTCCGTACCCAATATATAGGTACTCTCGACAGGAAAAATATCATGTGATACCAGTCGTTAGATGATACCATGATACCACCTTGCAAAACTCAAATTTAAACATGTCAAAAAATTCTAAAAAAAACATGGATGTTCACAATACATATGTCAACAACCCCTAAAAAATTCAGATCAAAATTCGAAATAGAGAGGGAGAAAGAAAAAAGACAAATCCATCATGAATAGTGTCAAAAGAAGACAAAAGCTAGAATGCCACTATTCACATATGAATTTGTCTTTTTTGTTTCTCTTTGTGTATTTCGAATTTTGATCTGAATTTTTTAGGGGTTGTCGACATATGTGTTGTGAACATTCATAATTTTTTCAGAATTTTTTGACATGTTTAAATTTGAGTTTTGCAAGTTGGTATCATGGTATCATGTAAGCAATGCTATCACCAGATACTTCCCCACTCTCAACATTCGCAAATGAATAGTAGAATGACCTTAGATTAAAAATATACCCTTAAAAAGTAGGAGAGAGAAGAGAAAAAACAAAAGAGGCATTTATGTAAGATGAAACTCTCTCTGTCTCTCTCTCATGCATCCTAGGAGTAAAGACCCGGAGGGAATGAGCTTCTCACATCGATTAGCGAATGTGGACCGTCCGATCGATTTCCCTGTCTAATATTGACCGTCTGATCTCGGATCAGATCGCTCTGGGCCGCCGGATCTTTACCGCGATCATGCTCGGCCGTCGGATAAAATTCCAATTGCATCAATATGTAAATATTGTGCCCCCACCGGGGCATTTTCGTCACTTCGCTTCTTGGGCCAGGAGGCGATACACATACGCGACCACAGCCACCTTCTCCCCTCGCTCCTCACTTCCCCCCACTCACGAACCCTAGCTTCTCTGTGCCGCCGCCGCTCGGTCCGGATTTGGAGCTGACGTGCTCGCCTCGCCTCAGGTACGTCGTCCCGCACTCTTCTCCATCCATCCTTCCCCTTCTCGCGGCCGTTCCTCGCGGCTAGGCTGACTTCGTGCTCGTGCTGCAGTTGGTTCCGGATTTGGCCACACGCTCGCGTCCATCGTCCGTCGTTTGCTCGGCCGTCGCCATGGGAAAGGTTCATTCTTCTTTCTTTGCTAGTCCTTTCGTTTTTCCTGCTCGCTGTGCATCCGTGCGTGGCTCACGCCGTGGTTGTTCTTTGCGGATGAACAGGGAGGTGGATATGGTTTGTTCCTTCTTCGGATTTGGCCGTGCTTGGTCCTGCTTTTCTGTTTCAGGTGCGGATCTGAACCATCCACATATGCGTTTATTTTTTGTTGATTCTTTAACTGTCCGCTGTTGCCGTTGCATGGTTGTCTGGTTTGGGTATGTAAGATTACAATCAAACTGAACTATAACAATTTATACAGCATAGTTAGGTATCAAACTGATTATGTATTCACGTGCAGACTATGCAAAGCAATGTACAGTTGTTACATATGTTCAGGTTTAGGAGATTTACCATGACAGCTTGTGACAGATGCAAAACATGGATGCTAGCAAGTGTGATTGGATGATGGTTGTGAGGTGTGTGCACTCGGTTGCTAATGTTTTATCGCAGTTGGTGTATTGTAAAATCACGCACTAAACAATTTTTTTTTGGAAAAGGGATGATTCTCCGGCCTCTGCATCAGAAAGATGCATACGCCCTCTTATTAAACAAAGAAGTAGTGTCAACAAGGTTCTAAAAGTCTGAAAATAAACGCACAGACGGCTCACACAGAGCCAAAAAAGGCTAGAAACACCAACTAGCCAAGAAAAAATACCACAACCGACTGGCTAAAAAATAGATAGGAAATCTAAGCAATCCTATTACATGACCGCCATCCAAACCGGTTGAAAATATCCCGAGCTACCATCTCCCATCGGAACGACCCAGTAACCAAAAGCTCCCTGGCCTCCGTCTGGGTGAGTAGCGACCACGAATGGATCAGTGTCGTAGTTCAAAATATGACCTGCAAAAAATGTATACATGATGTTCTGTTAAAAACCAAATCATTTCTACAGTTCCAGATAGTCCACAGCAGAGCATAGACTCCAACCCGAATGTGTCTCGCTAAGTTAGGCTCAATCCCATTAAGCCATGTCCCAAATAACGCATAAACAGAATTCGGTGGATTGATACTAAAGGTAATGTGGATCGTCTGCCAAAGTAGCTTGGCTAACGGGCAATCAAAAAAGAGATGTTTGATAGTTTCATCCCGATCACAGAAGCTACACCTAGTAGGTCCTGTCCAATTACGCTTCAAGAGGTTGTCCTTAGTTAAAATAACTTGTTTATGGACAAACCACATAAACACTTTTATTTTCAAAGGAACTTTGACATCCCAAACATGTTTGGAATTAGGTATGGAGTTTGAGGTAATAACATCAATATACATTGATTTAACCTTAAAAACTCCAGAGTTAGTCAGCTTCCAGCGTAATTCATCGGGTTGTTGTGAAAGCTGGACTTCCATCAGTCTCCTAACTAGATGGAGCCATTGTTCCCAACGATTGCCCGCTAGCGTTCGTCGGAACTGAATATTAAGGGGGATCGATTGAAAGACCGATGCAACAAACATCTCACGTCGTTGCACAATATGGTATAGCGATGGGTATTGGATTGCCAAGGGTGTCTCGCCGAGCCAAGTATCCTCCCAGAAACGTGTTCTCGTACCGTCTCCAATAATAAACTTCGTCCTATTAAACAACGACTGTTTGACTTTCATCAAACCCTTCCAGAAGGGCGAATCCGTCGGCCTGACAGTGACTTGGGACAGAGTTTTTGTTTGGAGGTACTTGTTGCGAAGGATTTGAGCCCACATAGCGTCATTCTCCAATGAGAGCTTCCACAGCCACTTGCTAAGAAGGCATTTATTCTTAACTTCTAGATTCTCAATACCCAGACCTCCTTGGTCTTTCGGTCTACAGAAGATTTCCCATTTAGCAAGCCGATATTTTCTTTTAAGCTCATCACCCTGCCAAAAGAAGCGCGATTGATAGAAGTCCAGTCTCTTCCTAACCCCAACTGGGACCTCGAAGAACGATAGGAGAAACATTGGCATACTCGTGAGCACCGAGTTAATCAGGATTAATCGGCCTCCGTATGACATGAGCTTACCCTTCCAACAACTCAATTTTTTCTCAAACCGATCCTCGATGCACTTCCACTCTCTGTTGGTCAGCCTACGATGGTGGATTGGAATCCCCAGATAAGAGAAGGGTAACTCTCCCAACTCACACCCAAACAATTGCCGATAAGCCTCCTGTTCATCTTTGGCCCTTCCAAAGCAGAACAGCTCGCTCTTATGAAAGTTAATCTTTAACCCGGTCAATTGTTCAAATAGGCATAGCACCAACTTCATATTTCTCGCCTTGGCCAAGTCATTCTCCTTAAAGATGATTGTATCATCAGCGTACTGAAGGATGGATACTCCTCCATCAATTAGATGAGGTACCAATCCACCTACTTGGCCGTTCTCCTTAGCCCTTCCTATCAAAATTGCTAACATGTCCACCACAATGTTGAACAAGATAGGGGACAACGGGTCTCCTTGTCTTAGGCCTTTGTGTGTCTAGAAGTAGTGACCTATGTCATCATTTACTTTAATTCCCACCTTTTTGCGTAAATGATTCAACCTGTCGGCGCCAGGCTTCATCAAAACCTTTCATACGCAACGACTGTTGGAGAAATGGCCATTTGACCTTATCGTACGCTTTCTCGAAATCCACCTTAAAAATTACTCCATCTAATTTTTTGGAATGGATTTCATGGAGTGTTTCATGCAGGACGACCACCCCTTCAAGGATATTTCTGTCCGGCATGAAAGCAGTTTGAGACTGCTGCACCACAGAATGCGCAATCTGTGTGAGTCTGTTTGTCCCGACCTTGGTGAAAATTTTGAAGCTAACATTAAGGAGACAAATCGGCCTGAATTGCTCAATCCGCACCGCGTCCGTCTTCTTGGGAAGGAGTGTGATAGTCCCAAAATTCAAGTGAAATAATTGCAGCCGGCCACAAAACAGATCATTGAACATAGGTATTAAATCCCCCTTAATAATGTGCCAGCACTTTTTATAGAACTCTGCCGGGAATCCATCCGGTCCGGGCGCCTTATTGTTTTTCATTTGCGCAATAGCATCAAACACCTCCTTCTCCGAGAACGGGGAAACCAAAATATCATTATCTGCAGCCGATAGCTGAGGCACGTCCTCAGTCCTGGACTCATCGAGGGACACACAATTATCATTCGGAGGTCCAAACAACTGCTTATAATAGTCGGTAATATATGCTTTTAGGTTATCCTGTCCTAGAATGGTACCCTCATCTTGCTCAAGCTGAAAGATACGTTTCTTTCTGTGCTTGCCATTGGCTATCAAATGAAAGAACTGGGTATTCGCGTCCCCTTGGACTACTTTGCAAACTTTGGCACGCAAAGCCCACTTCAATTCTTCTTCACGGAGTAGTTCTTTCAACCTTTTCTCCGCCTCATTTTTAGCCTGAAGCTCAGTTGGCGCTAGGATATTGGATTCGGCCTGTATGTCCAGGGCCTGTATAAGAGCAAGGAGTCTATCCTTTTCCATCTTATACGCACCACTGAGGTTCTTTGCCCAGCCCCGTAAGAAACTCCTTAAATGCCTAATTTTATTCTGCCAACGCTCTAACGCTGTCTTGCCTCCAAGACCTCTAGCCCACTCCCGGGTAATCAAATCCAAAAACCCCTCACGTTCAAACCATGACATTTCAAAGGAGAAGGTGTTTTTGTTGCCCACATGGTTCGACTCTCCTGAGTCGACGAACAATGGGGTATGATCAGATATGCCTCTTGAAAGAGCTTGCACCGTCACCAGAGGAAACTTTTGTTCCCACTCCACGCTCGCAAGCACTCGATCAAGTTTTTCATAGGTTGGGTTTGGCAGAGCATTAGCCCAGGTGAACTTTCTACCAGAAAGCTCGATCTCTCTTAGATCCAAGATTTCAATAATAGTATTAAACATGAACGACCACCTGCCGTCAAAATTATCATTATTCTTCTCCTCTCTCCTCCTGATAATATTGAAATCACCTCCAACTAGAATTGGAAGCTGTTCTGACCCACCAATACGAACCAGGTCCGCCAGAAACTCCGCTTTAAGCTCGGGTTGTGCGGCACCATATACCGCCACCAAAGCCCAGTTAAAACCATCTACTCTAGACCTGACTCGAAACTTCACCGCGAAGTCGCCCATCACTACACTTCGGACTTCAAGTGAATCACATCTCACACCCAGTAAGATACCGCCCGACCTTCCTCACGGCGGGAGGCAGTGCCAATCAAAATCAATACCACCCACCAGCGAAGAGAGAAACTGGGGTGCAAAGTTTTCTCTACCCGTCTCCGATAGAGCAACAAAATCTAACCTCTGCTCTAAAGCTGCCTCAGCAAGGAATCTTCTTTTAGCCAAGTCCTTCAGACCTCTGCTATTCCAAAATATTCCTCTCATAATTCATCATAGAATTTTTTAGTGGTTCGAATCCTAGCACTCCTACGAATGGCTGAATCTGGATATATCTTCCGATTCCACTTACGCTTAGTTTTACTGGGTTCTGTCGCCCAGTCCTCATAACCGGGTTCACAAATATAATTATCTTCAATATGTAGAGGAACATCATCTTCGTCAGAGTCATGATTGGGTGGTGCTAAATCCGCACATGGCTTATCTAGCACTCTGACCCCTAACGCATCAATCTCATCATCTTTCATAGGTTTAACGGCTGCAAGGTTACGAATAGTCTCTAAGGCACGTTCCGCCTCCAAATCTAATAAATCATTCACCGAATTGGAAATCTCACTATCCGTAGCCCCTAGTGAAACTCCTAATTGGTTTGCATTATTAATAATCTCTTCATCAGAAAAATGCAATATGGAATTAGATAGGTTGACGGACATACCGGAAGACAAAGCAGCCTCCTGAAGCTTGGCCGCCCTCATAGCGCACCTCTGCTGCATATCATCTGTCTCGGGGATGTCGAAGATGCGAGCACTCATCCGTCTTCCCTCGGCGATCGGGTCCAGGATCCCGCCAAACGCGACAACCTCCTCCCTAGTAACACCTGGCGTAAAGTCCCTCAAAGGCTCTACTGGGGTTACTAGAGAAGGCGTTTGCGGGCTCCCGATCCCCTTAGACGGGAGTCCCACACTAGGGACCCTGGTCGTGGGTAGGAGCGAAGAGGAGATGACGGGGGCCGCCTGCCCGCGCTCTCCTCTGTCCTCCACCGCGGGCTCAGACGAATGAGCCATCGGCGAGGAAGAGACGGTCCTCCTGATCGTCGAGGGTGAAGGGGGAGCCAAGGCCTCCTGCCTCAGTACCCCCCCTCCAGCTCCGCTGCTGCTGCGGTGGTTACCGCCACTGTCGGGGAAGCCGGAGCCGAGGCCGCCTGCCTCTGGCTCCCGCTCCTCGTACCGGCCGACCCACATGGGGCCGGTGTGACCGATGCCGCCAAGGGTGTGGTGGGGTGGGGGGAGGGCGAGGCCACCTGCCCCGAAGCTCCTCCCACAGGACCCGCCTTGCTCATAGACGCCGACACCAGAGTCACGTCCGCCTGGGGCACTAGTGCAAGAGAGGCTTCCTCCAGGCCCCTCTCCGTAGCTCCTATCATAGACCTGGCCGGCCGACCTGCAAACAAATCGGCCTCCCCCTCGAATGCCAACAGGGGGAGCGTGTGCTCAAGACAATCATCAGAATCTACCCGGTCACTCCATAATCTGGGAGGTGCCGAGGCTGGCTCAAAAGACCCAAAACGCGGAGTAGTCATGGGCACCGTTGTGGAAGGTGTAGGCTCAACCCCGGTTCCATCCCCGGGCAACTGAGAAGAACCATTAGACCCCTCGTGCGTGGGCTCATCTGACGGTGCCCCCTTGGCCCCGGCATTGCCGTCACTGTCTTGCATGTCAACATCATTACCATTAACCACATCATCAAATAAATCCGTGTCCTCAAACTCGATGTCTAGCGGGAAAACCACTCCCCTGTAGGTCCAGTTGACCTTATCGGGCACGAACTCAATATCCAGAACACTCACTAATATCCGGGCCACCCCATGAGCACGTGTGAAAGCCATGTCCACTTTTTCTGTCTTCCCCACCATGATGCCCATGCTAGCCACCACTCGAGCATCCTGCAAAGGCTTAGAAGGAGCCCCTGTAAACCGCAGCCAGACCTGCGTAAGCGGCTTCCCCTTAGGCTCCACCTGCTTCCACTCATGGAACTCCAAGATACACGTAGTACCGGGAACCCGACACAGGCCAAAGCTCAACAATCTCTGCAAATCATCCACAGTTGGGAACTCAACCTTAAAAGACCTGTCCTCGATAAGCACCAGTTCCCAACTAAAATCCCCGGGAGCCAACTCCTGAAGCCTCCTCACAATCTGTGCCTCAGACACCTCGCCCTGGGTTGCTTTTACAATCCCGGTAGTCAGGCTCGGTGTATCCTCCGGGACCTCTCTCGCCGCCGGGGATTCAAAGAACATGAGCTCAGCACAATAGACTCCGAAAATGTTCAGCGTCGGATGCAGGTCACGCAACAATGGGCACTCCCCGGAGTCATGTGCCGGCTTGCCACACGTGTCGCACAGTTGGGCCTCACATTCAGCAATGAAGTGCCCCTTCTCCCCGCAGCGGTAACATAGCATCCGTTCCCTCTTTCGAGCATATTTGGACGCCCTTTCAGTAGCCTCATCCACCGTCCCAGCCTCAGGCACCTCGGCAGTGGCCATGGCGTTCATCACCTCCATCGCCTGGGGCTCGGTGGGAGTATGATCATCCTCCGAAGTAGAGGCCGCGGGATCAACTGCCCTTGGCGGGGGCGGTCGGCGAAACCTCCCACAACCCCCACCCCGACCACCACGATGGCCACGAAATCCTCCTTTCTGGCGGTGATCCGGGCCGGAAGTCCCCTCGACGAAACCACCTGCCGGGCCGAGAAACGGTCTCTCAGCAGACCCGTCACTCTGCCAAGCATAGCCCCGGCCGCCCCCCGTGGATGAGGATCCACGATGCTGTCCATCTCCATACGCGTTCGAACCGTCGTCCCCCCATTGACCTTGGGGCAGATCATTCTTCCCCGTTTGCAATGATCCCGAACGATCCTGAGCTGGCCGTGCGACGTACTGCAGTGGAGGTTTGGCACGAGGCTGGTTGCTGACATTTGGCTTAGCTCCTGTGATCGCAGCACCCCTGCCTGGTGCCGTCGCGCCTGGTGCCGAGGGCCGTGCCCCACCCTGACTCGCGGCCGGTTGCATCACGGGTAGCACGCTCGGTGCTGGGGGCTGAGTCCCTCCCCGACCCGCAGCCATGTGCGCGGCAACCACAGCCGGTGCCGGAGGTCGCGGCCCGCCCCGACCAGCCGAAGGCAGCTGCGGCCCTTGCCCTACACCGCGATCAGGAACGTCGGGCACCGCGCTAACACCTGCCGGTGCCCCACGTCCGGCAGCGGTCGCTGTCGACGGCGCGGCCCCGCCCCGACCCGAGGGAACCACGGCGTAGGTTCTGTTCACCGGCGGCGCTGCCGGCCCGCGGCCAGCCATATCCTGGAGAGGCAATATTCTCTTCGCCCGACCCGAGCTGCAGGCAGGAAACCCCAAAGTTCCTCTTCTGAAAACCCTAGCGATAGTTGACGGCGCTGTAGCAGAAGAAAGATCGATCGCTGCGTTGATGCATGGGGTTTCGTTACGTGCGAGAGTCGGTTCCGGTCTAGCCTGGGCCACATACGCAGCCATCCCAGGCCCATCTTCTCGCAACTTCGTCCGACACATAGTCGGCCCATCGCAGCCCACCAGGACGTTCAAACGAGCTGATCGCATCTCAGCGATCTGAGAAAGCTCGGCGGACGCCATAGCCGCCGCCGGCACCGGACGCACGCCCCTCCTCTTCCCGTTCTTTCGTTTCTTAACAACAACCCATGAATCCGGTCTAATCATATCAAAAATAGTAAGATTTGGCAGCCGTACCTTGGGTATAGGGCCCTTCCATGGCCGGACCGCCGAAGCCGCATTTCTCCGATGAATGACACGTCGAACCAGCTCCTTCCTCTCATCCGGATGAAGCCCCACCCGTGCCAAATCTTCCACCGGCACCACCGTGTCGACGTTATAGGCCACCTCATCCTCATCGTAACCTGCATGGAATAGATCGCCGATCAGATCCGAAGGCGTGGGTGACTGCGGCGATCCCATCGCCTTGTCGCCGTCTCCGGCATCATCTTCGTCGTCCGACTCCAGCAGGGCCCAAAACCGTCCGCCTATGACCGCCCGAGCCGCCACGGAGCGGCCTGGCGAGACGGCGGCCTCCGCGGTCACCCGAGGAGACGTCACCCGAGGAGACGCCCCAGTCGCCTTACCCATTGGCAGTATCTTTTATAATCTTGGGTGTTGTTATTTCTAATGTGTAAGATTGGTTGTACATCATTCGTAGTTTGTGTTGTTCGGCACATAACTCGCTCCTCATTGTAAAATGATGATGGTCTGTGATGTGTTGTCCTGTACATCACTAAGTAATGATGTATTTCTGTGGGAAGCTTCTGATAAACTGTAATTATGCTTGCTGTTATGTGCCAGGTTTGTCGCTGCAGTTGTTTGGTGTCTCTAGCTGTTATTCATTCCCATTGACACGTTTCGCCTAGCTCTCAGGTGCTTTTCTTCTAACTTTTTTATGTTACTGTTATTTACCTTTGCATCTTGATCTATGGTGGGGTCTATTTTTGGGCACTACCTTCTCGCTGATCGGTTCTAAGTTTTGGTTTTGGGGTGCTTTCTAGCTTTTTTGTGTGAGTGGCCTTATTCTAGGTTATATTTTGTGGGTGGCAGGATGTTTGCTGTGAGTTGTTCGTATATGCATCTATTGGATGTGGTTGCCACCCGGTGTTTGTTGCCATTCCATTCGTACTTGAGAGAGATAATGGACGATGGGGTCGTGCTCGGAGGAGTTGAGCTCGAATTTGATGTGCCCGGAAGCGATTCCGGGAGCATGAGGAGGTTTTTTTGGGCTCAAGATGGTGTGGATTTTCTCTCTCTTTACGAGAAGGCTGCTTTCCAGGCCATTTGCTTCTTACAGAGTTTGTATGGGTTTGTGATTCTGGACTATAATTTTGAGTGTATGTCGACTTACAGGGAGCTTGCTCGCTCTGCAGTTCTTTTAGCTGCAACGATGGTTAGGTCTGCGGTGCCTGTTGGTTGTGCCGATGCCCTTGCTGCTGTGATTGACCATGATGTCCTTTTGCAGCGGCATATGTTGCACGCCAGATTGGTCTCGACGGCGTGCAATATTTAGTTTTTATTTATATTGTGTGAGTTGTTTCTATTTATTTCGTTTTCCATTGCTCCTAAAATGTACATTGGAGTTGGTGTGGCTGTATTCAGATAAATGAACCGCTCTTTAGACATTATTTGTATTTGTTATGTACCTACTTAATCATCATTATGTTCATTGTTGCTACTTTAACCACCGTTTCCTAATTGTCATGCTGAGATCATGCTGGATTGTACGAAATGTGTGTATGCGGCTCTTTAACCATCATGTTCTCTGGACTTGGGTTCTGCTTAGGATGTACTTTTAGGCCTTCAATGCCTCTAGGCCGTGGACCGGGCCGCGGCCGTGCCGCTGCTGATGGCCCTGCCCGTGGAAGTGGGCGTGGGCGTGCCGTTGCTGATGGCCCTGCCCGTGGAAGCGGGCGAGGGCGTGCTGTCGCTGATGGCCCTGCCCGTGGAAGGGGGCGAGGGCGTGCCGCTGCTGATGGCCCTGCCCGTGGAAGGGGGGCGCGGGCGTGCCGCTGCTGACGGTCCTGCCAGTGTGGAAGGGGGGCGCGGGCGTGCCGCTGCTAACGGTCCTTCCCGTGGAAGGGGGCGAGGGCGTGCCGCTGTTGGTGGCCCTTCCCGTGGAAGGGGGCGTGGGCGTAGTAGGGTTGGTGGCACACTTCCTTCCCCTCCTAGAATTCATCTTGCTCCTCCTGTCATTCGGCCACGTTATGTGCCCCATGCCCCACCTGGGATCGAGAATCGCAAACGTAAACGTGAGTTAGAGCTACCTGATCCTGCTTAGTAATACAGACCCTTGGCCTTGTGATAGCATCTGATGTTGTTCTTCTTGTGTTCCCTGACCAATGTTTAGGAGATGGTTGGTTACCCTATGTGAGTGAGGTTGAGGCGGCGTTGAACCGCAGGAAGCGCAAGGCTATTAAAAAGCTGCGCCATTCTGGATTAGAAGGTCCATTCGTTTTCCAATTGCTTAGCTCGGTCTTAGACCCACCTGGACTTATTAGTTTTGTCTGTCATGCTAGACCATATTGTTATGGGCCCTTTGCCGAAAGACTGGCGTGGTTTCGATCATGCATTTGCTGAGCCGCTTAAAGGTATCGTTGTCCTTGGATTTGTTTGTTTGTTCCCTTGTGATTTGCCTTGTCCTTTATAATTGGTGTTTGTTTTTCGTTGGGGCTATTAGCTTCATATGCAGATGTATCGTACCTTGGTACACCAGATTATATCTGTGGATATTGTGGTGCTTCTTTCTGGTACGAGGAGAGGGTACAGGGAAAATCATCATATACAAAACGCAAGATTGTCTACAATCTTTGTTGCAAAGGTGGTCAGGTTTCTATCCCTCCTTTCAAGGAGCCCCCGCCATTTCTCCGGGAGCTTCTCCATTTTGATGGAACTTCTCGTGACAAGAAATTCCTCCGAAATATACATCAATACAACTGTATGTTCGCCTTCATCTCGATGGGTGCTACTATTGATCGTTCAGTGAATGCTTCTTGGGGTCCCAAGGTCTTTAAAATGAGTGGCCAGGTGTCTCATCGCATAGGTTCTCTCTTGCCAAAAGACCCTAACACTCCTAAATTTGCCGAGCTTTATATATATGATCCAGCAAATGAGATTGCCCATAGGATGCGTGCTTTAAATCCGGATGATAAGCCTGTGGACCAAATAGATGAGGATATAGTGGTTGGCCTGAGAGATATGCTTAATGTGTTCAATCCATTGGTACAGAAATTTAGAGAGGCAAGTAAAATCATAGAAGATAGTGGCGATGAGCCTATGGAAGAAATTTCCATACGAATCATTGGTCATTATAGAGGTGACCAGCCAGACCCATTCTTGTGTTATGGTCTTTTGTCGTCCCAGGATGTTGTTGATGCACGAGCTTGCATTGACGAAAACAGACTATGGTACATACTGAGAAACCAAGATAAACTTAGGTCTGAGCATATGCAGGGCATCACCGATGCCGTTGGTGGTGGTTGTGTTGATGGTGCGACTCTAGGTAAAAGGATTATCCTGCCTTCGAGCCACACCGGTGGTCATCGTTACTTTCAGGAGAACTTTCAGGATGGCCTTGCCATATGCCGGGTGCACGGTGCACCTGACATGTTCACCACTTTCACCTGCAACCCCAAGTGGCCAGAAATTACACATACGCTAGAACCGGGACAAAAACCACATGACCGGGCAGATATTGTTGTCAGGGTTAAACACATGAAGTTGATTGAGTATCTCCATGATATTACGTCCGGAAGAGCCTTTGCAAAAGTAAAGGCTGGTACTACATTTTGCTGTTCTTATCATCCCTTTTGTGCCTACTATCTGTTTGTATGATATCTGCTATGTGTTGATGCTAAATTATTTAATCCCTTTTGTGTATTTTGCAGTGCTTTATACTGTTGAGCACCAGAAGCGGGGACTACCTCATGCTCACATACTCATCTGGCGGAAGGGAGAACAAGGTATGATAGGACCTGATGGCATAGATGCATTTATTTCTGCTGAGATACCAGATCCATTGGGGGACCCTCTAGGCTATGCCTTAGTCTCTGAATTCATGATGCACGGTCCGTGTGGTAAAATGAACGATAAATGTGTTTGCATGAAGAAAGGGTGTTGTTCTAAATTTTTTCCTAAGGAATTTAGGGACGAAACAGTCATAGATGAAGACGGGTTTGCGTTATATCGATGTCGTGACGAAGGTCGTACAATTTATAAAAATGGGCACTATCTTGATAACAGGTGGGTGGTTCCTTATAATATGGCTGTGCTTAAGCGTTTCCAGGGTCATATTAATGTTGAGTGGTGTAACAAAACCCAGGTCATGAAGTATTTGTTTAAGTATGTGACTAAAGGCGCCGATTACTCGAAAGTCCTATTAGAGAAGTCGAAGGGTAAGGGTAAAATTGATGGGATAGAAGATGGAGGGCCGATGGATGAGGTCAAAGAGTATTTATGATGTCGGTTCATATGTGAATATGATGGATCACTACTAGGGAAAAGCTTATACACAGAATCTTACCAGCAGCGCGCTTTAAAATCAGGCGCTGCTGCTAAGTAGCAGTAGCGCGGGCTATACAAACTCGCTGCTGAAACAAGTTTATCAGTAGCGCGTGCACTCCAAGAAGCGCTACTGCTAAAATTCCCACGACGCCGCCGCGAGGCCAGTTATAGCAGCAGCGCGTTAAACTAAACAGCGCTACTGCTACGTAACGTAGAGCGCATTCAGGCAATAATCGCTACTACTAAATTAACTACAAAAATTTAGTCCCACCTTGCTCCGTGAAGAGTTTTACCCACCTCAAATATGTTTCTTCTACAACTTTCACAAGCACTTTGTCTTCATTGAAATCTATGTGTAGGATCTGTGGCCGCAATAGGAATCCTCGCCAGTTCTTAAACCAACCGGCGAGGATTCCTATTGACAAATCAGATTGTACACAAAAAGACCATTGATGATCAATGTATTTTTTATGTCTATGTCTATTTTTACATACTGACACATAGCAGTAGCGCGTTCACGCCGAAAGGCGCTACTGATAGGTCGTTTAGCAGTAGCGCATTTCCCTATAGTGCGCTACTGCTATGCCATTCCATCTCCCCCCACTGACTAGCCTCATCCACAGATCACACTCACACACACTCACTTGGTCTCCTCCTCACCCCCCGCGCCACCGGTCATCCCCTGAAGCCCCTCCCCCGATCTGCGCCGATGTCGCCTCATCCTCCTCGCCGGACTCGGTACCGGCCTCCTCCTCCGTCCTCCCTCCACTCGCCGCTGGCCGGCCCCTCCTCGCTCCACCTTCCTCCTCGATCCATCCTCCCTCCACTCGCCGCTGGCCGGCCCCTCCTCGCTCTGCCTTCCTCCTCCGTCCTACTATCTTCTCCCTCCTCGAGTCGCCCCTCCTTGTCCCTCCTCCCTGATACATTTTGATTTAGTAGGCTTTCATATGTAACATTTTGATTTAGTTGATATGATTCAGTTGATTTAGTAGGCTAGTTGATTTAGTTGATTTAGAACATTTTGATTTAGTTGATTTAGTAGGCTAGTTGATTTAGTTGATTTAGTAGGCTAGTTGATTTAGAACATTTTGATTTAGTTGATTTAGTATGCTAGTGGATTTAGTATGCTAGTTGATTTAGTTGATTTAGTATGCTCGATTTAGTTTTTTTGTAATAAGTTATTTTTTGGCAAAATGTAGGTGCCAATTTAGTTAAATTTGCCACTTGTTTGTTTAAATAATTATCTTAGGCAATAGGGGCCAAATTAGGATTATAATTGTCCATAAAATTGTTTCTCGCGGAAGAACCAAAAATATCACATGCTACTGTTTTTCTTTCCTGTGAAGTAAATCGTTAATCCTTTGCTCATATTGCTTTAGGAAAATGGCACCACCACCAGCACCACTATGTCGACTGTGCAAGTCAAGGTGCGCCAGCAGCCTTGCAACTGGCAAGCTGTTCGGCATCTACTTCCATCCCAGTTTTCGTCATGCGGTGGTAAGAAATTAGATGAAATGTAACAACTATTGTATTTTTAGTGTTGGCATTACTTCATTGTGCCATTTTGCTTTTCTTACACAGGTCGTCCCATGCAATGTGAGGTTGAAATTCAATAAGCTGACAGGAGACACTGTGACATTTGAGGCTCCTGGGGGCCCGTACACTATGGAGGTCGAGAAAGGACGCAATATGTCGTAGATTGGAGGAGATGGATGGGCCCGTTTCCTCGCTCGCATGCGTCTTACTGGTGGTGAGTTGATCAGATTCTCCTTCAGAGAAGAAAGACCCAAGCTGGTTGTCATTTATATCAACCTGGTGGAAGATGATGAAGATGACGAAGATGATGAAGATAATGAGGACCCACTCAATGAAGATGATGAGAACCCACTTCATGAAGCCATCATAGCTCAAAGAATGAGGCTGAGCGAGGAGGAGGTGTGCAACCTATGGGATATAATTCCGCCACGTGATGACTTTGTCGGGGTGCCATTCGTGACCCGCCTGACAAGTACCATGGTCGATCGGCATGAAATGGTATGTTATACGTACTGCATGTAGTAATTTGATGATATATATGCTTTATTGTTATACTTACAAATGCAAATTATCCGATTATATGCTTAGTGAATCCGATGATATGCTTAGTGTAGAGTCCAATGATATGCTTTGTGGAATCTAGTCGATGATATACTTTAGTGTAGAGTCTGATCACATGCTTATTAGTGTAGAATCCAAGGAACTATTAATAGTGTAGATAATCCATATATACTTATTAGTAGAATTCATGATTAATTAGTACAAATGCGTAGTACTGTGTCTTTTGATAGTGTAGAAATCAAGACTTAATAGAAATATATTTGCAAGAGTATGTGTGAGGCTATTTATTAATTGATATGTTTTTCTTATTCAGAGATTGCCAAAGAACATATTTGCGAGTTATGGTATCGAGCCTGATGAAGAAGGCTCAGTTGGACTACGCCTTACCGCAAGGGGCTCCGTCACCACCTGTACTTACCGCATGGACACAGATGGTCGCACACACTTGAACTCAGTTGGGTCGAAGAGATTCCTCGTTGGCAAGAATCTTCGTGTTGGACAGGCCATCCTTATTACTATCAGGAACACCCACCGCCCAGGCTTGAGGATGATGATCGTCGTCGATATCATCTAGAACTACATATGTGTGTGTGGCTATATCATCTAGAACTACATATGATGATTGTCATCGATATCATGTAGAACGACATATGATGATCATCGTCGATATCATCTAAAACTAAATATGACGATTGTCGTCGATGTCACCTTGTACTGCTTGAGGATGCGTGTTGAGTATATATGAAATTGTTATCTAGTACTCCCTCAGTTCGAAATTACTCGTCGTGGTTTGAGTTCAAATTTGAACTAAAACCATGACGAGTAATTTCAAACTGAGGGAGTACTACCTAGTACCTATAATGCTTTATGAAATTGATATCTAGTAGTACCTAGTATCTAGAAATTACAGTTTATCGAAGCTGGAGTGGGGAAATGGTGAAAAATATAACAGTAGCGCGGGACCAGGAAATCGCTACAGCTAACTAATAACAGCGCGTTCCTGAAAAGCGCTGCTGCTATAGTCAATAGTAGTAGCGCAGGTACAGGTAGCGCTACTACTAAGAGTTAGCTGTAGCGCCTTATTGGTAGCGCGGGCACCCGCGCTGCTGATAGGTCTAAAACCCGCGCTGCTGCTAGCCTTTTCCCTAGTAGTGGATTGTGGCGTATATTTGGGTACGACATACACTGTAGGTTTCCTTCAGTAGAGAGGCTCCCTGTTCACCTTCCTGGAATGAATGTTATTCGCTTTCGTCTCGAAACAAACCTTAAGAAAATTATTGATTCAGACTTCTTGAAAAAAAAACATGCTCACTGAATGGTTTGTTGCAAATGCTTTGTATGAACATGCTCGATCTTTAACATATTGTGATTTACCGACTGAATGGACATGGGATTCCGAAACGAGATCATGGCATGAGAGAGAAGGTTGTCAAACGATTGGTCGTGTCTACTATGTCTATCCTTCTGTTGGTGAACTATATTACCTGCGAATGCTTCTAATGATTGTTAAGGGTTGTAGATCTTATGTTGACCTTAGGACCTACGAAGGGCGTGTTTATCCTACCTTTAGAGAGGCGTGTGCTGCTCGGGGTTTATTAGGCGATGATAATGAATGGTACATTGCATTTGATGAAGCGATGGTTTGGGGTTTTGGGCACCGGCTTAGGCATTTGTTTGTGACCATGCTTATTCATTGTATTGTTACGGATGAAATAAACTTCTTTGAACGATATTGGGAGAGTATGGCTGATGACATCAAACATGGACTAAGATCCGCTTTAAAAAACAAATCTTATGATCCTCCTGTGTCAAGACTTAGAGACATGCTTCTCGATGAATTAGCTGAGCTATTTGTGAAACGTGGTTCTAACATAAGTAAATTTAATTTGCCACCACGGATCAACGACACTGGATTATTTATTGAAAATCGATTAATCCATGAGGAGTTATCTTATGATGCAACTGCTTTAGCTAAAGAAGCGGTAGTCTTGCTTCAGAACCTGAATGTTGATCAAATTGTTGCTTACAAGGCAATATTACAATGTGTTCAGGCCAAGGAGCCAGGATTCTTTTTTGTTT
Source organism: Triticum monococcum (assembly GCA_034509565.1). Classification (NCBI taxonomy): domain Eukaryota; kingdom Viridiplantae; phylum Streptophyta; class Magnoliopsida; order Poales; family Poaceae; genus Triticum; species Triticum monococcum. The sequence continues at coordinate 38,491,062 of CM067842.1, forward strand.
CTCGGTATGGGGGTACCGGGAAAACCTACCTATGGAATGCTATTTGTGCTTTCTTATGGGGTAAAAGGGAGATAGTTTTAACTGTTGCATCTTCTGGTATTGCGTCGCTGTTATTGCCAGCTCATTCCCGTTTTAAAATGCCGATCAATAATGATGATGAAATGGTATGTGATATAAAGAGAGGCTCATGCCTGCATAAACTGTTGAAGGTGACCTCCTTGATAATCTGGGATGAAGCGCTTATGTCGAATAGAAGGTGTTTTGAGGCTTTAGATAGGACCTTGCGTGATTTCCTTTCTACAGATGACCCTTTACTCTCTGATGTCCCGTTTGGTGGGATGGTTGTGGTATTAGGTGGGGATCTTAGACAAATTTTTCCTGTTATTGAGGGTGGTACTAGGCCTCAGATAGTTGACGCAACAATTACCAATTCTCCGTTGTGGAGATTTGTCAAAGTGTTGTCCCTTACTGTTAACATGCGTTTGGTTGTGCCAGATGCAGATCCCAGTGTGCAGGAAAGTGTTGCACTATTTAGTAAATGGGTCCTCGATCTTGGAGAGGGTAGATTACCTACGACGGGTAAAGGGGATGAATCTGACCCTTCTTGGATAGAAATACCTGATGATCTGTTGGTTAAAACTGACGGTGATCACATAGGGGCCATTGTTTCTTCTATTTACATTGACTTTGAGTCTAACTATATGAATACCGCCTATCTGCAAGGAAGGGCTATTCTGTCGACTACTAATGATTTTGCGAGGAGATCAATACTCATGTGATGGACTTAGTTCATTCTGTTGGCAAAGATTACTTGAGTGCCGATTCCGTAGATACCTCAGGAGAGGCCGTGCAAGAGGAAATCCTTTTCTACCCTACTGAGTACTTGAATACTGTTAAGATTATTAATTTTCCAAATGATAGGTTGACTCTTAAAAGGGGTGTTCCTATCATGCTTCTCAGAAACCTGAGTCAGGCAAATGGTCTGTGTAACGGCACGAGACTTATTGTGAAGGACCTAGCTGATTGTGCCATTGAGGCTGTTATTATGACTGGTTCGTACGTGGGTGATATTGTCTATATCCCCCGGATAGAATTGACGGCAAAACAAACAAAATCACCCTTTGCGCTTCGACGTAGGTAGTTCCCTGTACGTGTGTGCTATGCTATGACAATAAACAAGAGCCAAGGACAAACTTTGTCTGCTATTGGTCTCTATCTTAAGAAACCTGTCTTCACGCACGACCAGTTGTATGTGGCAGTTTCCCGTGTTACTTCGAGAAATTCTTTGAAAATCCTTATAGAGTGCGAGGATGGTACATGTGGCTCCGAGACTAAAAATGTGGTCTTCCCAGAGATCTTGCGATCTGCTGGGATCCTTCCATGATCTGGATAGGTGATTCTTAACTATGTACAACGCCTGTTTTTGGAGATACCCTTTGGACTAGCTATATATAAGTTCGCTGTTTTCTTTGATCTTTTGTTCATGCATGTGGTTGGTGTGGCTGGTCTTTTGTTCGTGTCTACGCCTATTATGCTTGGTGTTGTGAATCTGTTGGATGAATCTTTTGTCTCTGTGACTCCTGTAACAAATTGCCACCTTTGCCTGTGTTACTGGGTTTAGTACTATTCCTTTGGCCACAAATGCTATACTTTTGTTGCTGTGATTATGTTACAGATGGCGATCGTTGTTTTAGATGAGCTTGTACAAGGAAATAGCAACGATTCTGTCTGTGTGTATGTCTCGCAACTGTGGAACCATCGTGGATGCACTAACACTGGTCCGATCAAGCACACTGACATGGTTCTTATGTATGCCGTGGTACTTGCTTTCATCTTGAATTATGTGTTCCATGTTAGTTTTGGGTGTTGGCTGAGACTTATGTGTACTCATAATTGTTCAGTCTTTGCAGGGCAACCACATGTATGCTGAGATTTCTGAGAAACTGGTCCCTGCATTTGCGCCAAGGATTCGTGAAGGCTGTGCTTATGTGATTTCTCAGTTCTTGGTGTTTCCAAACAAACACTATTTCAAGCCTGTCGCTGGACCACATATGATCAGATTCAACCGTTTTACCACAACCGACCCTCCAGCTGATGAAGAGATTGAATTCCCATTCTGTACTTACTCACTCACTGCTTTGGCTCATCTTCCTGTGCCGGTTGAGAACCATGACTATTTCACAGGTGTGTTTATTGCCTCCTTATTTTGGCAGCTTCTCTGTCTATGCTTTTAACTGTCCTCCCTCTGATTATGTAGACATCCTAGGACTTATTGTCGGTGTGTCTGATGCCATGGTATACCACAGCTCTAACAGAGCTGAGCCTTCTGTAAAGCGAACTATCACTCTCGCTGACCCGAGGTTTGTTGCTCACTATTTACCTTGTGTTCTGGACATTGCTAGATTTCATATCAATTCTCTTCTTTTGTGTGTGTAGTGGATATCAGATCAATGTCGTACTGTCGGGAGAGCAGGCAAAGGCCTTTGATGGAGATGATGTCATGCAGATAGGCCAAACTGGACCAGTCATTGCTCTAATTGTTGGGACCCTGGTTAAAAACTATGAAGGTTAGTCCTAGATAAGGTGAAGCCTATTTTATTATCTGGTGCTTTCTATTTGACTTGGTGTTTTTCTTGAATGTTTTGTAGGACGCAGGGGGTTAGTGGTAGCGCAGCCTGCCGATGGTACATTAATGATGATATCTCTGACATCACCCAATTTCATGAAAGGTGCTACGATTGTACTGGGCTATTTGTTGCTTTCTATTTTGTCCATATGCTATTTTGACTCTACACTTATTTCTTCTTCTCCGATTTGTGTAGCCTCCAAGGAAAGTTCTCTCCTGTAATGAAAATTATTCTTCCTGGTCAAACCGCACATGAGAAAAGTGCACAGGTCAATCTACAAACTAAAACAGTTGGTCAACTTTTCGACTTGAACGACCATCTTATGTTTGTTTGTGTGTGGCAGTGTGGGATTTTTAGCTATGATATATTCTGATATTGTGGTACGTCGTTTCTTTGCAGAGCACACGTTTCTTCTGCTCGGTCACTCTGTCCAGGCTCAGTCCTGGTCAGCGTTGGTGGTTCATGTCTTGTGAGAAGTGCCATAAAACAGCACAGCGACATGGCTCTGTCTACATGTGCATTGACCCCACATGTGCCTCCACCGACGCAATGCCAAGGTATTATTATTCATCATGCACATTTTTCTTCTCTTTTTCCCTGTAAACTAATGTGTCATTTCGTATAGATATCGCATATGCTTCAGATGCACTGACGATTAAAGGGAGGCCGAGTTTATTTTCTTCGACAGGGTTGGAAGAGAGATTGTTGCTAAATCTTTGATCACTTTGCTATGTGAAGGGTATTCCAGTCGTACAACCCTTGACGAGATTGTTGAAATAGCACGTGGAGACCCAGGCATCCCTAAGGACATATCCACTTTGATTGGCAAGAAGTACAGATTTGTGGTGTCTATCTCTTCAAAGAGCTTTATGCATGATGCCGAGGAGACATCCTTCCAAGTTATCAGCATAGATGTGCCTGTGGAAAAGAGCTCGAGCTCTGCGGTTTTATATCGCAAGGCAGATTCCTCTGGACCTTCTACTGGTGATGTGGGGTGTCCTGGTTCTGGTGATGTATCACCCTTAGTGTTGCCCGTTGGAAGCTTCTCAACTGATACTGGTGCCTTTTCTCTTCCTGCATTACCTGTTGGATCTGTCCCGGTCTTGCCCATCTCCAGTGACCAGTCTGCAAAGGTACGATTTTGTGTGTTGTATCTTGCATGCAAGTTGTTGCTATTTTCGGTTGTGCAGTTATCCTTATTAGCTCTAACCGATATGTTGTTTAGGTTGATGTTGCTCTTGGTTCTCAATCGACCCTTGCTTCCCCACCGTCCATCAATAAAAGGTGGCTTAATGGGTTGTCCTGTCAATAAAGTACTCCATGTGAAATACATGTGTGTGGCTACATAAGCAAACATGATAATTATTAGTTACCATACAATTTTGTCAAAGTACTAGCTCATGTTTTGTCTATGATTGGTTGACAAGATACCTAAAGTACTTAATTTCAATTTATGCTTTGGTTTTTATTTTGACAACTAGCGTATTGCACTCACTCTATACATATCCTTTGAGATCAGCTGTTTGATAGTTCATAGTTCTAATGTACCTCGGACCAGGCTCGAGGTTAATGCATGTCTTCTTATGGCGTCCATCTTACAAAAAGCATACAAGTATCTAGCCGAGTCTACAAAATCGCAGTCGACATGCCTCTTGTGTGTCCTATAACTGCTAAAACAACATCAACATATTAACATTGAATAAATATTTAGCTAAGGATACAAGTTATGAATAGCTAAGGAATACAAGTTTTATGAATAAAAGATTGTTGCATCAAAGAGCATTAGCACCTCCTTGTCATTGTCCTTGGTCGCCTTCGGGTAGACCATATGTATATTAAGATGCCTTTCAATTTGTAGTCTTTGACTGTCTTAGCCGACTTCTGGTGCTTATCTTGAGACAACATTTCTACATTTTTGTTGTACTCGGTATGGTTTCAGTGGAAAGAGATGACCTAGATACAATAATAATTAGATCTAACAATCAAACCAATTCTTGATTGAGAGCTGTGTCAATGTCTAGGTCATTGTTATTGACTGAAGATTTTTATTTCGTTGTCTACAGCGGCGGTGGCTTGAAGAAAGGCCTTTCTAAAACTGAACTAACGAATGCTGATGTTCGCAAGCCTTTGTTACCAGTTGACAAATCTAAGGTATTCCTTCCATCTTTTGCAAGCATTGGATCAATATCAGTAACATGTTTATCTAATTAAGTTGCGTGTTCTTTGGGCTTCTAGGAAAATGCAACGCTGGGTGATGGTCCTGCTGTCCTAGGTGAAGAGGTGGACGGTACTAGAAGGTATATACTTCTAATTGCCTCCAGAGCTTCCTGTTTTGATCCATCGCTGACGAGTAGGTGGGTCTGACTTTTCCCCCTCTCTGTTGTGAACTTAGCGAGGTGCCATTGGCTGTTGAGGGCACCACCATTCAAAAAACCAAAAACGCAAGGAGGGCCTGAGACCGAAGAGGTCAGGTGTTGTTGAGTGCTCGCCCTTTTGGTACGCCCGTTTGATCTTCTCCTTGCTTCAATGACTACTGTGATGAGCATTTAGTTGATCCGTGGTTGGTTATGTGTATCCAGGACCTTATCCTTTTGTTTGTGGATGCGTGAAGAAATGATGAAAATGCTTGATGAATCAGCCACAAGAGGAGGATGAAGCGCTTTTGGTTTATCGTTGGGCTTTCTAAGTTGGTGCAAATTTGCATTGCCCTTATTGTACATTATGTCTGCTCTACCTCAACCATATCAGGCAGTAAATGTGGCTGCATCTGACTAATACCCCTTGCCTATTGTAATCTAAGTATGTGTGTATCCTACCTCTATGCTATCAATCAGGACATGTCTGTATAAGACTTGAGCTCAACTATTAGTGTGTGCTAAGCCATCTGCTAGCAACTGAACTAAAGAACTGTCGATGTAATATCATCATGTGTGTACTTAAACATGATCGATCGTGCACATGTGACCTCTTATGTTATGATCATAAGTTATCGATTACTTCTGTTTATGATCGTTTGGTAATGATAGTTAATGATGGTTATACTATGATCTCATTTGATGTTCTGCATTTAATCACTTCCAGTTATTTTGTTATCGGGTTGGGAATGACCGCACCCGCAGGGGAGCGGCAAGCCACACTTCCTACCTAGTTATAGGGAAATGGTAGTGTAAAATGGGCTTTGGGTATTTTCAAGGGTATATTTTAGAGTGCAATAATTTATTTGGTGGTTTCATCCCTCTATTTGATGGGACTATAGACTGTCAGCCTTTGTTTTTATGGACTAGTAGCCAAAGTTTGACTTTCAAAAATGTAGACACTGTAGTGCATCTACAACCAGGCGCCCCAAACCCGTTTCAAACAGCTGGACGAGCGTACCGATCACTGACCGATCATAAAAAATCGACCTACCCAGGCGCTTCAAACCGGCCTCAAACGCCCGGGCTGTCTGTCGCCCCTTATATGCACCCCAAATGTTGGGCGGATATGGGGCAGCCTGGGTATGCCCGGGCGCGTCCGCCATGTCGGAGCTGGCAGGCCCAGCCCACCACCGACCCCACGGCCATCCCACAAAAAACCCCAATCCGACTCCTCGCTCGGAACCCTATCTCACTCACTCTCCTCTCCCCTCTCTGATTCCGATCCAATCTAGCGCAATTCAAGCTCCAGCAGTCACTCCGGCTCTGACGTCGACCTTGACGAGGAGTTTGCCCTCCGCATTGCATTGAAGGTGTCGCGGGCGTTTGATGTGCCGAATTTGCAAAGTCCGACTATAGAGGCTCTTACATCCTGGAACTGAGTGAGTATGGCATAGCTCTTACATCACGTGATGAAAATTGACATTTGGTAATCTGCTAACCAAAGACCAATTTCATATCCTAGGTCTGACATTGCCTACTGATAGAACATCATTTATATTGGTTGAAGAAAATCCATGTTAGGTGGTTGACCTTGCACCCAGAAGCAGAGGCCTGAGGTTTTAACCAGTTCTCCAAAAAATGTTGGTCGCAGCCAGAGACAACCTCTACAGACTAAAGTGAACGCCCCATCTGGATCCAATACATGGCTATGTGGATATAGATGCCGGCGATGAAAAATTAAAGCCACATACACCGTTTGCTAGAAAAGGTGACCAAAAGGACATGCGAGAAATAAGGAGGACCTATTGGACGTGCTCCTCAGGATACAGAAGGATGGCGGCCAGGAGGTCCCTTTTACCATGGGAGCCATCAAATGTCTATTAGTGGTAAGCTATCACCCGGCTATTTGTTTTCATTCACTAACTAGTAAATTTTAATTTTCTAAATTTGCATGATTTGCAGGACCTGTTTAGTGCTGGGAGCGAGACGTCGGCGACGACTCGCATCTGGGCCATGTCGGAGTTGATGAGGAACCCAGCCACCATGGCAAAAGCACAAGCCGAAGTACGTAACAACCTACAAGGGAAGCCAAGCGTAACCGAGGACGACCTGGCTGACCTCAAGTACATGAGGCTGGTCATCAAGGAGACGCTTAGGCTGCATCCGTCGGTGCCCCTGCTGCTGCCGCGTGAGCCCACCGAGGCGTGCAAGGTCCTCGGCCACGACGTGCCGACCGGCACCACCGTGTTTGTGAACACGTGGGCGATCTGCCGAGACCCCAAGCACTGGAATGCCTCAGAGAAGTTTAGGCCGGAGCGGTTCGAGTCCGGCGAAGTAGAATTCAAGTGAACCAGCTTTGAGTACACACCGTTTGGGGCAGGCCGGAGGATATGTCCGGGGATGCTGTTCGCGCAGTCTAGCATGGAGCTGGCCCTTGCCGCCCTCCTCTACCACTTTGACTAGGAGCTTCCTACCGGAGGGGAGTTGGACATGGAGGAGGAGATGGGCATCGCCGTCGGTCGGAAGAATGACCTATACCTGCATGCTGAAGTCTGTGTGCCTCTTAATTAGTGCCTGCTTAAGATGTCGCATAGTGGATGTGATCGATTAGGTTGGCTAGATCGAACATTCCAGCTGCATATTGCACACAAATTCCTTGAACATTTTGTTACCAGGGTGTCATGGTGGTAATTATAGTAATTATTGTATTGTACTGTTTTCATGATTTATTAAAAAATCAATAATATTTTTATATTACACTAGTAGAAAACACGGCTTTGGTCCAGGCCGGGTCAGCTCATTAGTCCCGGTTCAGTCCAGAACCGGGACCAATGAAGGCATTGGTCCCAGTTCGTGAGCCCAGGGGGCCGGCTGGGCCACGTGGGCCATTGGTCCCTGTTCATCTGGACCTTTTGGTCCCGGTTGGTGGGACGAACTGGGACCAATGGGCCTCGCTCCTGGCCCACCACCATTGGTCCCGGTTGGTGGCTTGAACCGGGACCAAAGGCTCCCCTCTAGTCCCGGTTCATGCCACCAATCGGGACCAATGAGGTGCCTATATATACCCCCTCGCGTAAGAGCAGAACACACTGCTCTGTTTTTTTCTGGCCAAGGGGGAGAGGGCTTGGTGGTGCTCTAGCTCACCTCCTATGCACACAAGGTGTTCGATGGAATGCCCGAGCCATACTACTTAAGCTTTTTCCTCTCCAAGCTCGACCTCCAAGCTCCATTTTCCACAATATTTGTCTAGGTTTAGCGGTCCATCACGCCCCGTCCCCGTCTTCACCGCCGTCGATCACCCGCGCCGAGCTCATCACCGGCACCACCGTGGTGAGCCTCTTGTTCTTATCTTCTTTCTGAAAGGAAAAATATTCTTACTTGTATGTTTACATAGATACTTGTATTATTTTCTTACTTTTATTATTGCATCTTATATAGTGCGATGGTTTTGGTATCCGCCCCCGTCGGCCCTCGTCCTGTCTATGATTCGGATGTGGTATATATATTATCTTTATAACTATTGGTTCATTTATTGTTTATGAAAATTATGCCGACCAACGTGACATGGATTTTATTTATGTAGGATGTATGTGAATCGGAAATGCCAACCGACCCTATCGAGAGGTTAAATTTAGTTGAAGAAGAAAACAATTTGTTGAAGGAAAAAAAAATTGAGGAGGAGAAGATGATATTGGAGTTGCATGTTGCGGATGTCGTCGATGATCACAAGATCAAGATGGATGCAATGCGCTTGAAGATTAGAAAGATTAGAAAATATGCCATTCATACCGAGGCTTGGTATCATTATACCGTTGGATCAATTGTTACCTTTGTTACGATTATGATCGCATTTGTTTTCGCATTGAAATGTTTTACATAGTTTCAATGTATGGTTTAATTAATTAGATGCTGTGGAGAGCTATATGTTGTTAGATGAGAACTATGTATGCACTTTGGTTTTAATGTGATGATGAACTTCTATTAATTTGGACACTTAATTATATATAATGCACGCAGATGATCCGGCAATGGATGTACGGTGACAGACACACATGCGAGTACATTAAGGGCGTGCATGAGTTTCTCGATGCGGCTGAGGCAAACAAGCAGAATGGTTTTATGTGTTGTCCATGCACTGAATGTGGGAATACGAGGTCTTACTCTAACCGGAAAAATCCTTCACTCCCAGCTGCTTTACAAGGGTTTCATGCCACACTATAATGTTTGGACGAGGCACGGAGAAATAGGGGTTATGATGGAAGACGACGAAGAAGAAGAGTACGATGACAACTATGTGCCCCCTGAATACGGTGATGCTGCAACGGGGGGAGCTGGTGAAGATCAAGAGGAACCAAACGATGTGCCCAATGATGCTGCAACGGGTGAAGCTGCTGAAGATCAAGAGGAACCAGACGATGTGCCCAATGATGATGATCTCCGCCGGGTCATTGTCGATGCAAGGACGCAATGCAAAAGTCAAAAGGGGAAGCTGAAGTTCGATCGCATGTTAGAGGATCACAAAAAAGGTTTGTACCCCAATTGCGAAGATGGCAACACAAAGCTCGGTACCGTACTAGAATTGCTGCAGTGGAAGGCAGAGAATGCTGTGGCTGACAAAGGATTTGAGAAGCTACTGAAAATATTGAAGAAGAAGCTTCCAAAGGATAACGAATTGCCCGATAGTACATACGCAACAAAGAAGGTCTTATGCCCTCTAGGATTGGAGGTGTAGAAGATACATGCATGCCCTAATGACTGCATCCTCTACCGCGGTGCACACAAGGATTTGAACACATGCCCGGTATACGGTGCATTACGGTATAAGATCAGACGAGATGACCCTGGTGATGTTGACGACGAGCCCCCCAAGAAGAGGGTTCCTGCGAAGGTGATTTGGTATGCTCCTATAATACCACGGTTGAAACGTCTGTTCAGAAACGAAGAGCATGCCAAGTTGATGCGATGGCACAGTAAGAACCGAAAGAAAGATGGGAAGTTGAGAGCACCCACTGACGGGTCGTAGTGGAGAAAAATCGAGAGAAAGTACTGGGATGAGTTTGCAAAGGACCCAAGGAATGTATGGTTTGCTTTAAGCGCGGATGGCGTTAATCCTTTCGGGGAGCAGAGCAGCAATCACAGCTCCTGACCCGTGACTCTATGTATCTATAACCTTCCTCCTTGGATGTGCATGAAGCGGAAGTTCACTATGATGCCAGTTCTCATCCAAGGCCCTAAGCAACCCGGCAACGACATTGATGTGTACCTAAGGCCATTAGTTGAAGAACTTTTACACCTGTGGAATGGAAACGGTGTATGTACGTGGGATGAGCACAGACAGGAGTAATTTTACCTAAAGGCGTTGCTGTTCGTGACCATCAACGATTGGCCCGCTCTCAATAACCTTTCAGGATAGACAAACAAAGGATACCACGCATGCACGCACTGTTTAGATGACACTGAAAGTATATACCTGGACAAATGCAAGAAGAATGTGTACCTGGGCCATCGTCGATTTCTTCCGACCAACCATCAATGTCGAAAGAAAGGCAAGCATTTCAAAGGCGAGGCAGATCACCGGAAGAAGCCCGCCATGCGTACCGGTGATCACGTACTTGCTATGGTCAATGATTTACACGTAATCTTTGGAAAGGGTCCCGGTGGACTAGCTGTTCCGAATGACGCTGAGGGACATGCACCCATGTGGAAGAAGAAATCTATATTTTGGGACCTACCCTACTGGAAAGACTTAGAGGTCCGCTCTTCAATCGACGTGATGACGTGACGAAGAACCTTTGCGTGAACCTGCTAGGCTTCTTGGGAGTATATGGGAAGACAAAAGATACACCTGAGGCACGGGAGGACCTGCAACGTTTGCACGAAAAAGATGGCATGCCTCCGAAGTAGTATAAAGGTCCTGCCAGCTACGCTCTTACGAAAGAAGAGAAAGAAATCTTCTTTGAATGCCTGCTCAGTATGAAGGTCACGACTGGCTTCTCATCGAATATAAAGGGAATAATAAATATGCCAGAGAAAAAGTTTCAGAACCTAAAGTCTCATGACTGCCACGTGATTATGACGCAACTGCTTTCGGTTGCATTGAGGGGGCTTCTACCGGAAAACGTCCGATTAGCCATTGTGAATCTATGTGCATTCCTCAATGCAATCTCTCAGAAGGTGATCGATCCAGAAATCATACCAAGGCTAAGGAGTGATGTGGCGCAATCTCTTGTCAGTTTCGAGCTGGTGTTTCCATCATCCTTCTTCAATATCATGACGCACGTCCTAGTTCATCTAGTCGACGAGATTGTCATCCTGGGGCCCGTATTTCTACACAATATGTTCCCCTTTGAGAGGTTCATGGGAGTCCTAAAGAAATATGTCCATAACCACGCTAGGCCAGAAGGAAGCATCTCCATGGGCCATCAAACAAAGGATGTTATCGGGTTTTGTGTTGACTTCATTTCTGGCCTTAAGAAGATAGGTCTCCCTAAATCGCGGTATGAGGGGAGACTGACTGGAAAAGGCACTCTTGGAAGTGACTCAATAATATGCAGGGACGGATATTCTTGGTCTCAAGCACACTACACAGTTCTATAGAACTCTACCTTGGTGACCCCGTATGTCGATGAACACAAGAACAGTCTGCGCGCCAAATACCCGGAGCAGTGCGACGACTGGATTACATGTGAACACATCAGCACTTTCAGCAGTTGGTTGGAAACACGTCTCATAGGTGACAACACTGTTTGTGATGAGTTGTACTTGTTGTCCAGGGGACCATCTTTGACTGTATTGACATACAAAGAATACGAGATAAATGGGAATACATTTTACACGATCGCCCAAGATCAAAAGAGCACTAACCAAAACAGCGGTGCCCGCTTTGATGCAGCAACCGAGAGCGGAAAGGACACATATTATGGTTACATAGTGGACATATGGGAACTTGATTACGGACCTGATTGTAAGGTCCCTTTGTTTAAGTGCAAATGGGTCAATCTGTCAGGCAGCGGGGTACAGGCAGACCCACAGTACGGAATGACAACAGTGGATCTGAAAAATCTTGGGTACACTGATGAACCGTTCGTCCTAGCCAATGATGTGGCACAGGTTATCTATGTGAAGGACATGTCTACCAAACCGAGAAAAAGAAAAGATAAGGAAGCGAATACATCATACGATGAGCCAAAGCGCCACATAGTTCTTTCAGGAAAAGGGACATCCTGGAAGTGGACGGCAAGACAGACATGTCTGAAGATTATGAAAAGTTTCATGAAATTCCTCCCTACAATGTCAAGGCTGACCCAAACATCCTGATAAACGATGAAGATTATCCATGGTTACGGCGCAATAAGCAAATGACACAAGCGAAGAAAAAGTGAAGACTTTCTCCCACAACTCTTATGATGATACCATGCCAACTTTGTAACACACGAGTATGCTATGCCAACTTTTTCAGAGTTCATTTGAAAACTATGAATTTAGGTCGAATTTTCTCTATAGGTGCATCTATGTTCATTTTTTAGTAAAGTTAATCACAAACTTGTGATTCACACAAATTTCAAAGAATTGAAATTTTAACTATTCAAATTTGAAAATTAATGGCACTAACAAAAAGTTTATAATTTTTCTAAAACTAATGGCACTAACAGAAAGTTTATAATTTTCGGAGTTCATTTGGAATGCTTTTCAATTTCAGGGTCTTATAGCTCAAAAAAATCAGTAAATGCATGAAAAATAACAAATGAAGTCAGAAAGGGTTGAAAATTGATGATGTGGCTTTGAATGGTGCATTTTGAACACAGAAAAAATATGGAGTTCAAATAAGTTCAAGAAAATGAAATCCCTTTGTAACAGATGATCTTTTGTCCGAAACCCTGATACTTCGAAAGAGATTGTCCGTTTTGTACATGAAGTGCATCCAGTTTTTGCCGTAACCATCTCAACTTTGGTGCACATGCTATGTGGGTGAAATGATGATACCATGCCAACTTTCAACCTTTTCGGAGTTCATTTGAAATGATTTTCAATTTCAGGGTCTTATAGCTCAAAAAAGCAAAAGGAATCAACTAAAAATAACCTAAAATATTAAGTAGAGTATAATGATAAAACACTGTAATATTAAGTAGCAGGAAAAAGAATCACTCAAAAATCTAACTTCATAGTAAAGTTATTCATAAACTAGTGATTCACATACATTTTAAAACTATAAGTATTTAGTACAAATAAAAAATAAAAAGCAAAAATGAAAACAAAAGAAGAAAACAAAAAAAATTCAATTTTTAAAACTAATGTCACTAACAGAAAGTTTATAATTTTTGTGACCTAAAAAAAGAAATCACTAAAAACACTATAAGTATTTAGTATAAATAAAAAAATAAAAAGCAAAAAAGAAAAAAAAATCAAATTTTAAAACTAATGGCACTAACAGAAAGTTTATAATTTTTGTGACCTAAAAGCAAAAAGAAATCACTAAAAACTATAAGTATTTAGTACAAATAAAAAAAGAAGAAGAAAAAAGAAAACAAAAGAAGAAAACAAAAAACAAATCAAATTTTAAAACTAATGGCACTAACAGAAAGTTTATAATTCTTGTGACCTAAAAGCAAAAAGAAATCACTAAAAAACTATAAGTATTTAGTACAAATAAAAAAATAAAAAGCAAAAAAGAGAACAAAAAAATACCACCTACTAGGCCTCCACGGCCTGAATACGACTAGAAACCCTTCCATGGGCCAGGATTCAGGCCCGCAGAAGGCCCAGCAGGCCCAACAGGCATAGCAGTGCAAAGATTAGGCTCATAAGCCTGCAGTTGAGAGGAGCTCGAGTGGGTGGGCGCAACAGCGCTTATAAACCACTGCGAGCCCCTCTCAACTTGCGAGGTGGGACTAAACTTATATCCGCACAACGCCAGCATTGGACATTTGGTCCCGGTTGGTAGCACCAACCGGGACCATAGGGGGGCATTGGTCCCGGTTGGTGGCACAAACCGGGACCACCAAAGGCCTCTGTTTCCCACCCTTTGGGCTGCTGAAAAGAGACCTTTGGTCCCGGTTGGTGGCACGAACCGGGACCATAGGTAGGCATTCGTCCCGGTTCATGCCACAAACCGGGACCATAGCTGCCTGTATATATACCCACCACTTGGCAGTTTCAGATTTCATCGCCATTTGCCCCCTGACGACGCCGAGCTCATCGACGCCGCCAGGCTGCCCGTGCTCGCCGTCGCCGCCCCGAGGTCGCCGTCGCCGTCACCGCCCGCTCCTCGTCGTCGCCGCCGCCTGCTCCTCGAGCCCGCGCCGCCCCGAGCCCTTGCCGCCCTCGACCCCGCGCCGCCCTCGAGCCCGCGCCGCCCCGGAGCTCGCCGTCGTCCCCGAGCCCTCCTCCCCGAGCTCACGCCGCCCCTCGAGCTCGCCGTCGTCCTCCCCGAGCCCGTGCCGCCCCGAGCCCGTGCCGCCCCTCGAGCTCACCGTCGTCCTCCCCGAGCCCTCCTCCCCGACCCCGTGCCGCCCCGACGCCATCCGCCGCCCTCGCCGACGCCCTCGCCGCCCCCGCCGTCGCCCTTGCTGTGAGCCGCCGCGCGCCACCCCGGTTTATCATTTTTTCATTTTTTGTCCGTATATATAATGTATATATGTATGTGGCTATATGTATGTATAGATGTTCATATATGTGTATTATTTTTTTGTTCTGAGCATTTTTTGTTCATATATGTATTTTTTGTTTATGTGTATTTTTTTTGTTCATAGCATTTTTTTGGTTCATATTTTTTTCGTAGCATTATTTCCATGTATATTATGTGGCTATGTATGTATAGATGGATAGCATTTTTTCCATGTATGTATGTCATTGTCGATACACCCCCTCCCTGTTAACTTCGACAGGAGGGGGGGTCGATATAAGCCTCCCCGATAACTTCGACATGAAGGGGGGGGTCGATATACCCCCTCCCTGATAACTTCGACATGAGGGGGGGGTCGAGAACTAGTTTAGGGGGTCGAGGGTTGAGAACTAGTTTAGGGGGTCAAGGGTCGAGAACGTCGGACATTCATGAGAGAGGCGAGGAAGAAGGGGAAGAAGAAGGAGAAGAAAAGGAAAGGAAGAAGAGGAAGTCTTCTCCTCTATTCTTTCTTCTCTTCTTTTTTCTTCTTCTTCCTATATGTATTAGTTTTTTTATTTAGGTTGTTAATTAGTAGATATTAATTTTGTTCATATATGTATGGATGCATGTGATATGTATGTATGTATGTATCGGGTATGTCGTTGTCGATATACCCCCTACCCGATAACTTCGACATGAGGGGGTCGAGAGGGGGTCTAGGGTCGCCGAGGGGTCGAGGGTCGTCGAACATGAGAGGAAGAAGAGGATAAAAAAGAGGAGGAAGAAAAAAAAAGAGGAGAAGTCTCCTCTATTCTTTCTTCTCCTCTTTTTTTCTTCTTCTTCCTCTTTTTTTATCGGGAACGAGGATCGTCGAGGGTCGTCGAGCGGTAGAGGAAACCCTAAATAGCAAGTATCGTCGGTGTGAGATACATGTGGCCGTCGGTGTCGGACAGTACATCCACGTCCCACAAGTGACGCGGGCTTCGATGCTGACGTCACTTGTGGGACGTGGATGTAGTGTCCGACACCGACGGCCATATGTATCTCACACCCACGATACTTGCTATTTAGGGTTTCCTCTACCGCTCGGTGACCCTCGACGACCCTCGTTCCCGATAAAAAAAAGAGGAAGAAGAAGAAAAAATGAGGAGAAGAAAGAATAGAGGAGTTCTTACTCCTCTATTCTTTCTTCTCCTCTTTTTTTCCTTCTTCCTCTTCTTTTTTTATCCTTGAAGCGTTGTCGAGGCCACCCCAAACCCTAGAGAAGCAGCATCGAGGCCACCCCAAACCCTAGAGAAGCAGCGTCGAGGCCACTAATTAATATTAGTTCTATGTTTGCCACTAATATATCCATCTGTCATGTTTGAATAATAATTGCCATGTTGTCAATATTTGTAGAAACTATGGACACCGCCCGAGACGAAGTACAAGATGAGTTGTTGGGGGACATAATCGCACGAGGAAGTGATGCCGTCTGCTCGTTGTTTCTCAATGACACCGATGGTCTGGAAGCAGCTGGCTATGATTATGATGGCTCCGGTGGCCTAATGCCGGTGCAAGAAGGAGACCGTGAGGACGGCTCCGGTGACCCAATGCCGGTGCAAGAAGGAGACCGTGATGACGTCTCCGGTGACCGAACCGAGTCCGGCCAGGTATATATATTAGTTAAGCTTCTGCTGACTAGCTAATTGATGCATTCTTTGTTTTGGTATGTACACATATTAATTAAGTCTTTGTTCTTTTTTCTGGCCCTCCGGATCGAGCACAACTTCGGTAAAGAGACGAGGCCCGAAGAAAAACTTGAGCTCGGATGAAAAGTTTGAGATCATAGCAATCGCGCCCGACGGCCAACCGATTGAACCCCTCCGGACAAAGAGCGCATTTGTTGCTCAGTGCGGGGTTTTGGTTAGGGACAAGATCCCGATCAGCATCCATCAATGGTTAAAGCCGGCTACAGAAGACCGTGAGGTGTCTTATGTCAATGTTATGCAGAAAAATGATCTTTGGACTGAGCTGAAGTCAAATTTCACCCTACCGCCAGAGGATGATCCGGAGAAGCCAGTTAAAGAGGATGGCAAAACTATTCAGGAGGTGGAAGAAAGAGCTGAATAAGTTTGTCGAAAATAAAGAGGCACCAGAATTCAAGGGCAGATATGAGAAGATTAGAGATCACTGGCCTGCATTTATGGCTCACAAGACATCAGAAAAGAGTAAGAAGATGTCGGTGACAAACAAGCAAAATGCTGCGAAGAAGAAGCATCACCATCGCACGGGGTCAGGTGGCTACCTCGTAGCTCGGCCTAAGTGGGCCAAGACTAAGAATGATCTGGTTGAGAAAGGGATCGAACCAGAGACAATTAACTGGCCAGACCGTTGCCGGACTTGGTTCTTTGGGGCTGGCGGAACCTTGGACCCTGTATCAGGGAAGTGCATTTGGACGAACGATCAAATGGACATACCAGTCAAGAAGCTTCAACAGTATATCGAAGCAGCGCGGCAAGGGACGTTCTTTCCAGACAGAGAGAACGACGAGCTCACAATGGCCCTCGAGAATCCTGAGCACCCTGCACGGACACGAGGCACGGCAGGCTCCATTCCGTGGAAGGTTGGGTTTCCGGACGCAGGCGGTTACAAATGCCACGAGAGGAGGAAAAAAGTGCAGCAGACCCAAATGCATGCGCTGCAAGCAAGGGTACAAGCGATAGAGGAACGAGAAGCAAATCGCAGCAAACGAACTGCCGAAGCTTCCCCCGAAGCTACCCCGCCATCTCAGTGGAGAAGCAGCGTGGCTTCCACCAAGCTGCTTCAGCCGGAGCATGCCTTGACGGCTCCTGCCAGCTATCCCGTGGATGCTATCACGGAGTCTCAAAATTGTCACCTTATGACGCAATGGATGAATTTGAAGGTCAAGGCGGCTGTTGGCTCTGTTTATCCTACTGAACCCGACACAACTTTTCACTGCCGGCCGATTCCAGAAGGATATGCTAGGGTGATGGTGGATGAAATAACGGAGGGATTTGAGGACCTCCAGCTTGACCACCCTACCGGTGAAGGGGAGACTAGGATGGGTTCTGCTCTGAAGACTCCATGCCTATGGCGGAAGGAGCTCATCAACCTTCCGAACTGGACGCCTCCGCCTCCTCCTCCTCCTCCTCCGGCAAGTCAGGGCACTCCGCCTCCTCCACCGCCTCCTCCTCCGGCGAGTGACGATCAGGGCACTCGGCCGGCTCCTTCTCCGGCGCGTGGCGGCACTCCGCCTCCTTCTCCGCCTGTGCCGGCGCGCCTGAGCAGCCAGCCTCCTCCTTCTCCACCTCGTCAGCAAGGGCGGAAGAGACCTGCCGCCACTCCAGCTGCTCCGGCGCGTCGTAGTCCTTCTCCTCCGCCTCGTAAGCAAGTAAAGAAGACAACCGCTACGTCTGCTCTGCCGGCGTCTAGCAGTACAGCCAGATGCGGGAGGACATACAGATTCGGTCCTTCTCTGAAGACTCCAGAGAAGTTACCTTACGAGAGGACCCCGGAGGAGAATGCCGAGATCGCGCGAGAAGAAGTGAGGAACTTCTTTGAAGGGGTGAAAGCAAAGAAACATCCACCTCCGGAGGAGAAGGTAGATCCGGTGAAAGTGAAGCGCACTCTGGCTGCCCTGACAAAACCACCGAAGTCTCCGCCGAAAGGAAACTATGAGCGCATTATTGGAAAGAAATTTGTCAAAGCGGAGCGGTCAGGAAGTACTGTCAGTGATCAAAGGCTGAAAGAACGAGGAGCTGGGAAACAAATTGCATAGCTCGGCGAACAAGCGAAGCAATCGTGCCCCCCGCTCAAGGTGCCTAGCGACATCGTCGCTAATGATCCGAGGATGGTGCCTGGTTATAGCAATCTTGGAGATTACCTGCCCGACAATGTACATTATGATTTCATGGAGGTGTAGATACAAAGATACGAGTACGAGAAGCCTCTCGTCAAAGATGAAAGATCTCTATCAACGATGATGCGAAGATTGCATGATTGGTACTTGAAAATCTGCAGAGAGTCTGGGGGGAGGAGTACTTTGTATGTGAGAGTTAAAAAGGAGCATGACCTCGTTGGAATTGATCCGTTGCCGGTTCCATTTGAGGAGTTCTTTCAGTTTTTCAATCAATTGGCCCTCGATAAAGGAACGGTCACCTGCTACTATCTGTAAGTAGTACTACTTCTGTCATTAAGTCTCTCTATATAGCTCAACTCTTTCATTGCATGTATTTATAATTATCCTCACTATATTTTGCAGATTGAAGATCGCCGAATTGAAGAAAAGACAAGTCGGTGATATTGGGTTCATTAACACATATCTCATAGATGTAACCGAGGTTAAATTTCATCCCGCGGATACTGAGGCCAACTTGCTACGATCGTTGGTAATAAATGAAAACAAAGATATAATACTCTTTCCTTACAACTTCAAGTGAGTGTTACTGTCTTGTGCGTATTTGGTTTCCCTTATATATTAGTCAAGGTTATAGTAATATAATTGATGAGTTATGCATGCGTGTGCAGTTTCCACTATATTCTCCTAGAGATTAAGCTTGAGCAGGGACTAGTAACCGTCTTAGACTCAAGACGAAAAGATCCCCAGGACTATGCGGACATGACTCAAATGCTCGAGAAGTAAGTTAAATCGATCATTATCCACCACATCAGCAACTTTGTTCATTTCCTGATATATCGAGTAATTGTTTTCTTTGTCTGGTAGGGTTTGGAAAAAATTCACCAAAAAAGGTCCGGGACTCCCGAAGAAGCTGCAATTTAGACACCCGAAAGTAAGTACTATAATAGCATGTTTCGCGCATCTCCTATTGATTCAAGCGTTAGTTTCATCAATACCATTTGGCATTCTTGCTTATCAGTTTGATTGACCTCTATTTCTTGTAAAGTGGTTGTGGCAGGAACAAGGGAATAATTTCTGTGGATACTACATTTGCGAGTCCATCCGCCACACGACTTATGAGCGGGGCTACACTGACGAACAATATGAAGTGCGTAAATAACAACATTCACAATTTTATTTTATTACCATCATTTGTGTTGAGTTTCATTCATATATATATATATATATATATATATAGGACGGCAGTTTGGGACACCTAGGTGCCCAGGCTCCTAGCCTTTCGACCGCTCGATTGTATTTAGATGCGTGTTCATGTATTACATTACAATTGACTGATTTGGAAATAATTATGGCAGAATAACTACCATAAATATGAATTATTAGTAGCATGCAAGGCTATAATTATGTAGTAGTAGCAAATAGGAAAGAGAATTCCACACATGGCAACATTCCATATTTGACAGCTATTAATAGAAATAGGAGAGACACAAGTAAGAAATTAATGCGTATGAAGACATTTTTCATATATATATATATATATATATATTAGTAAAAGGTACGTTGTAGTCATCCGTGGAAATGTTTTTTTTACAATAGGAATACAATATATTAGGTATATGAGACCATGGGTATATACCTTGGAAATTAATTCATTAAAAACAGACATATGAACATCCATTTGGTATAACCATAGGTATATCCAATATATACCTAATAGGTATATATGTACAATTTAAACATTAGGGTATACGATAAATTGGGTAAATAAATAGGAGGTATGTTTCACTCTTATCGCCATAGGGTATATTATAGCATGGGTATCATACATTAGTCATATGATAAATTGAATAGAGGTAAATACACTAGAAGTCTTAGAACTTGTGCGTGGCGGTCAGTTTGATGCACAAACTTGTAAAATACGTGTTTTTGGTCCGCTAACTTGCATGAACGTGCAAATACGATCACATTTTACGTATGTGAACGTATCTATAACCTGCATGGTACGCCAACATCACTAGGGTCCGGTGTCAGCCACTATAACAGTTCTCATATGGTAGATTTGCAGAAAACCTTCACGTAAAGGTAAAAAACATAAGGGAAAAGGTGTTGGGTTTCGTACACATGACCTGCCGCTAATAGTCTGGCGTGTACAGCCACTAGACCAGATAACCTTTCATTATTGAACAGTAGGACTACCATTTACATTCTATAAACACGGACTGGAAAAATTAAAGAATTACAGTTTGAACCTGTGACCTCCTGGAGTCCTGGACGCTACTCAAAAAAATAATGTTCCAAAGAGCTAAACATTTTATATCTTGTCATCTCTTTTGTTCGACGTAAGAAATACTACTTATATTCTAGTGTTTGTGACCTCACAAAAATGTTCATGCGTTATAAAAAAAGGTACGCGGCATTTTAAATAATATTTAAACATTTTTTGAGTTGGATAATATTCAAATATTATAACTACATACAGGCTCATACGTACTGCTCCCGCAAAAAACAAATGCATGGTACCATACTAAACATTATTCTTTATATATGTTTGGCATTTTCAAATACGTAATTAATATTTTTTCCAAATATATATTTTAATATATACTTTTACATACATATTTTACATTTTTATATACAACAGAAATATTTTTATACACTTTCCAAATACATTATTAACATTTTTTCAATTATATGTTTTGATGTCAATTTTTTCATACTTTCAGGTATACATCTAAATTCTAAATACATTTATATATTTGTTTAATATGTTCGCATACGTATAATGTGACCGTATTTGCACCTTCATGCAAGTTCGTGGACCAGAAACACGTATTTTACAAGTTTGTGCACCAAACTGACCGTCGCGCGCAAGTTGTAAGACTTCTAGTGTATTTACCTTTATTGAATATATATTAGAAACATACATACGAACAAAATGTAACAGTTCCAAAAATAAATTATTAAATATATATAGGTATCTGCGTATATATATAATTTCGTTGGTAGGTTTTAGATACCCGTATTAGGAAACAAAAATACACGTATTAGAGACCCGCGACAGTTCAAAACAAATCAACATTAATACAATTTATTATATGGCAAGTCTTGCATGTCTAATATTTAAAAAACAAAAATAAAATGTAAGCATGGAAAGTCTTGCATGAAGAATAGTTAGGAAACAAATTAAATATACCACGGTTTCCAAAACAATCAAGGTGCCTGGTCACCTAGGTGCCCCATCTATTTTACCTATATATATATTGACCCCCTTCTTCAAATTTGATGTTTCGGAAGCGGGATGAACTCCTAGCACCAGCTCGCATGCGAGCAATTCAAGAGGAATTGGCGGCATTCTTTCTTGACCACGTGATCGCTGAAGACGGAGAATACTATATGGACCATGAGTCCGTATGTTAGGAGATTATATTTGTAAAAGATAATTATTGTATATATGTAGCCGGTAGTGTCGGATAGATATACGAGAACTTGTTGTTCGACCAATCTCTCAGAGAAGGAGAGGTGGTCGATATCACTTCTCTCTGTATGCATATATGTTCATGGCGATCTTCTGTTTCCTTCGTTTGCTTACTAGCTAGCTAGCGTGTATAGTCATCTCTATACGTATGTATAGTACGTAGCGTCGACCAAGCATGGACATAAGAGAGGACACTTCTCTCTATTAATTATAGCTAGCTAACACAATATATGAAACACCTAAATTAACCCCCCAAAACCCCCAACCCCCCCCCCCCCCCTCCCCTTTCAAAAAAAATCAAAAACCCCAGCCACAGAAATGCTGACGCGTGGATGCCTATTGGTCCCGGTTGGTGCCACCAACCGGGACCAAAGGCCCTCCTGCCCGGGCTCCGCGCACAGGCCACATGGAGGCCCATCTGTCCCGGTTCTGGATTAAACCGGAACTAAAGGGACAGGGCATTAGTACCGACCGTTTAGTCCCGGTTCAGGAATCGAAACAAAAGGCCATTATAAACCGGGACAACAGGCTCTTTTTCTACTAGTGTTGATTATCAAATATGTGGTTTCCCATCACCAATCTGATTTTCTTTGTTTGATATTATGAGCTCAAGCTAAATTTTCAAAGATCTACTCCTTGCGTAAATTCCTTTCTAGTACTTTCGGCCACGTTCACCACCCTACTGAGGGTACCGTCAACCACTTCATTGGAGAATCTTCAAAAGAACAACAATGGAAATACCATCTTCAAGAACTATGGGCACCAGCCAACAACTGACTAAGAATGTGTACTTAGTGTCACCAAGACGTCTACGAAGGACTCTTCAACATGGGATCTTCTTCCATGTTTGGCTAAGTCAACAAGCCGCATGAGTGTACCGGATGTCACAAGCAAAATCAAGGAGGATAAAAATTGGCAGGCCTCTAGCTAGTGTAAAAACCGAGTGGTTTGGGCTTTCGGAGATCTAATTTTCAATTGCAATAATCCCAGTAGTTTGCAAACAGTTTTGAAAAGTCTTTTCCGTACCCAATACATATGTACTCTCGACATTCACAAATGAAGTAGAATGACCATAGATTAAAAATGTACCCTTAAAAAGTAGGAGAGAGAGAAAAACAAAAATGACATTTATGTAATATCAAACTCTCTCTGTCTCTGTCTCTCATGCATTATAGGAAAATGGTAGTGTAAAATGGGCTTAGGGTATTTTCAAGGATATATTTTAGAATGCAATAATTTATTTGGTGGTGTCGTCCCTCCATTTGACGGGACTATAGACTCTCAGCCTTTGTTTTTATGGACTAGCTAGTAGCCAAAGTTTGACTTTCAAAAATTTAGACACCGTAGTGCATCTACAGCCAGGCGCCCCAAACACGTCTCAAACACCCGGATGGGCGGACCGATCACTGACTGGTCATAAAAAACCAACCCACCCGGGCGCATCAAACGCCAGGGCTGTCCGGCGCCCCTCATATCCTATCAAATGTAGGGCGGATATTGGGCGGCCCGAGTATGCCCGGGCGCGTCCGCCATGTCGGAGCTGGCAGGCCCGGCCACCACCAACCCCGCGGCTATCCCACAAAAAACCCCAATCCAACTCCTCGCTCGGAACCCTAGCTCACGCACTCTCCTCTCCTCTCTCCGATTCCGATCCAATCCGGTGCAATTCGAGCTCCAGCAATCACTCTGGCTCCGACGTCGACCTTGACAAGGAGTTGGCCCTCCGCATTGCCTTCAAGGTGTCACGGGCGTTTGAGGTGCCGAATTTGCCAATTCCGGCTGTAGAGGCTCTTACATCCTGGAACGTGGTGAAGATTGACATTTGGTAATCTACTAACCAAAGACCATTTTCATATCCTGGGTCTGACATTGTCTACTGATAGAACATCATTTATACTGGTTGAAGAAAACCCATGTTAGGTGGTTGAGCTTGCACCCAGAAGCATAGGCCTGAGGTTTTAACCCCTTCTCCAAAAAATGTTGGTCACACCCAGAGACCACCTCTACAGACTAAAGTGAACTCCCCATCTGGATCCAATACATGGCTATGTGGATATAGATGTCGACGGTGGAAAATTAAAATATAGATGTCGGCGATGAAAAATTAAAGCCACATACACCGTTTTCTAGAAAACGTGACCAAAAGAACATGCGAGAAATAAGTGTTGGGTCATCTCATCCTCATCACGACAACAATATTTGTCAAGTTTTTAATACACATACGTACATTGCAAGGACGGTCGACGGAGCATGTGGATTGGACATGTATGTAGTATTATTGAGTTCTAAACCGGATAATATGGCCTTGTCCAGTTTTCACAAGCAGATAACAGTCAGTGACAAAAAGAACATGTGAGAAGTAAGTGTTGGATCGAAAAAACAAAAGGCATTCTGGGGTATAATCCGACTATTGTACTCGGTTTACACATGTAAGTTGAGCATAGAACTCATCTTACAAGACATGTGTCAGCCCCTGTGAGCTCCTATGACCAAATGGCACTGCCAATACAGGTTTAAACCGAGAGCAAGGCACACACCTTACATATAAGGCGTGAGCAGATTAATGTTCTCGGCTTACATATACAATTTGAACAGAAAGAAACACGAGCTCGGTTTACACATGTAAGCCGAGCATAGACCGCGTCTTACAAGACACGTGTAAGCTCCTTGGAACTCCTAGGACGAAATGACATTGCCAGTACAGATTTAAGCCGAGAGCAAGGTACATGGCTTACATATAAGCCATGACTAGATTAATGTTCTCGGCTTACATATACGCCTTGCACAGAAAGAAATACGGTCACAGCTTATTCCTGGGCACTGGCACCATGTGATTACTCCATGTAGGAAAATTAAGCCGAGAGTGACACTCGGCTTACAGAGGGCCCACGTGGTGCCTTTATGTTGCTAGGAGCCAGGGTTTTTCTTTTAGAGAGGGGTCACTGCCTAGTTAATTGTACTAAGACTACTCATAGTAGGGATTAACATATGTGTGGTGTCATGTAACACTTCATATAAATTGTATGTATAACTCATCTTATCAGTATGTGTGATGTTACTTATAGTGTGAGGAACATACTATATTATCACATGCATCTCTTTCCTCATTAATTATTTACCATATCATCTATTTTGCCTGCATATATATGATGTTACCACCTACCTCTGTTCTGGTTTATTGGTTTTAACTAATAAAGTATTAATGCATGTCACCAAAAATTTATAGCGTTGTATTTGTATTTAAACATAGATTACAACAATATTATTTTTCGTGACAAGCATTAACATTTTGTTAGTTATAAGTAAAATCAAAATTAAGTATAAAATACAAAGGGATCAATAAATCAGGATGGAGGTAGCATGCTACTTCCACTATGGGTAGTCTAAAAAGACCTATTGTTCGGTTTTTTCACTACGTAGTGTGTGGATGAAGAACAAAGCGCGATCGTGCACCCATCACGATCGTCTAGGGAATCTCCGCTCCCTAGCGAACATGCTAAATGCTAAATGCTAAATGCTAAATGCATGTGCAGACACTTCCTAGTAGAAGTAGTACGTATCCTTGGCGCATCGGAGACGACGACGAGACGGGCGGTTCGTTCCGGACGAGAACCAAACTTGCCCTGCAAATATCTGGTCGTCTCGCTCGCATAGCGATCCACGCCAGTTTACAGTAGAACTAGAACATCCTAGCGTACTCGATATGTTTAGTCTGTGCCGCATGCGTATATACAGTGCAGTTTATCCCCAGCCTTCTCTCGAGTGAGCTCAAGAAAATAACAGGCTCCATGACCACGGAGCAAGCAATTTATCTCGTCTTGGCTCTCCTCCTGCCTCTCCTGCTCCTCAAGTTCATCAGGAAGCGCGGCCACGGCGCTGGGCAGCAGCTGCCGCCTGGCCCCTGGCGGCTACCGGTCATCGGCAGCCTGCACCACATCACCGGCAACCCACTAGTCCACCGTGCCTTCGCGGACATCGCGCGCCGGCTGGGCGACGCGCCGCTAGTATACCTCAAGCTCGGCGAGGTGCCGGTGGTGGTGGCCTCTTCTACCGAGGCCGCGCGCGAGGTCATGAAGACGCAGGACGTCACGTTTGCGACGCGGCCGTGGAGCCCCACCACCAAGATCATCATGTCCGATGGGGTCGGGCTGGCGTTCGCGCCCTACGGCGCTCACTGGCGCCAGCTCCGCAAGATCTGCATCATGGAGCTGCTCAGCGCCCGCCGGGTGCAGTCGTTCCGCAACGTCTGGGAGGAGGAGGTGACGCGCCTCGTCAGCGTCATTTCAGCTAGTACCGGCGAGCCCATCAACGTCAGCAAGCGGCTCGCCATGCTCATCGCAGACATGACCTTGCGCGCCATGATCGGGGACAGGTTCAGCAAGCGGGAAGAATTCCTGGAGGTGCTCCAACAGGGGGTCAAGATCCTTTCGGGGTTTAACGTCGGCGACCTCTTCCCCTCATCCTGGCTCGTCGGCTTCGTTAGCGGCTCCGCCCGACAGGCGTGGGAGAATCACACCAAGGCCTTCGAGCTCATCGACTGCGCCATCAAGCAGCACGAGGAGGTGAAGGCCGCCGCCGCCGCGTCCAACGGCGACGGGAAGGAAGGGGAGCAGGAGGACCTATTGGACGTGCTCCTCAGGATACAGAAGGAAGGCGGCCACGACGTCCCTTTCACCATGGGAGCCATCAAGTGTTTATTAGTGGTAAGCTATCACCCGGCTAATTGTCTTCATTCACTAACTAGTAAATTTTAATTTTCTAAATTTGCATGATTTGCAGGACCTGTTTAGTGCTGGGAGCGAGACGTCGGCGACGACTCTCATCTGGGCCATGTCGGAGTTGATGAGGAATCCGGCCGCCATGGCAAAAGCACAAGCCGAAGTACGTAACAGCCTACAAGGGAAGCCAAGGGTAACCGAGGACGACCTGGCTGACCTCAAGTACATGAGGCTGGTCATCAAGGAGACGCTCAGGCTGCATCCGTCGGTGCCCTTGTTGCTGCCGCGCGAGCCCACCGAGGCGTGCAAGGTCCTCGGCTACGACGTGCCGACGGGCACCACCGTGTTTGTGAACACGTGGGCGATTTGCCGGGACCCCAAGCACTGGAATGACCCGGAGGAGTTTAGGCCGGAGCGGTTCGAGTCGGGCGAAGTAGACTTCAAGGGAACCAACTTTGAGTACACACCATTTGGAGCAGGCCGGAGGATATGTCCCGGGATGCTGTTCGCGCAGTCTAGCATGGAGCTCGCCCTTGCCGCCCTCCTCTATCACTTTGACTGGGAGCTTCCTACCGGAGGGGAGTTGGACATGGAGGAGGAGATGGGCATCGCCGTCGGTCGGAAGAATGACCTATACCTGCATGCTAAAGTCCGTGTGCCTCTTAACTAGCGCCTGCTTCAGATGTCGCATAGTGGATGTGATCGATTAATTAGGTTGGCTAGATCGAACATTCCAGCTGCATATTGCACACAAATTCCTTGAACATTTTGTTACCAGGGTGTCATGGTGGTAATCACAGTAATTATTGTATTGTAGTGTTTTCATGATTTATTAAAAAATCAGTAATATTTTTTGTATTGATTATCAAATATGTGGTTTCCCATCACCAATCTAATTTTCTTTGTTTGATATTATGAGCTCAAGCTAAATTTTCCAAGATTTACTCCTTGTGTAAACTCCTTTCTACTTCCTCCGTCCCGAATTACTTGTCGCAGGTATGGATGTATTTAGATGTATTTTAGTTCTAAATACATCCATTTCTGCGACGAGTGATTTGAAACGGAGGGAGTAGTACTTTCGGACACGTTCACCACCCTACTGAGGGTACCGTCAACCACTTCATTGGAGAATCTTCAAAAGAACAACAGTGGAAATACCATCTTCAAGAACTATGGGCACAAGCCAACAAAACTGACTAAGAATGTGTACTTAGTGTCACCAAGATGTCTACGAAGGACTCTTGAACATGGGATCTTCTTCCATGTTTGGCTAAGTCAACAAGCAGCATGAGTGTACCGAATGTCACAAGCAAAACCAAGGAGGATAAAAATTGGCAGGCCTCTAGCTAGTGTTAAAACCGAGTGGTTTGGGCTTTCGGAGATCTAATTTTCAATTGCAATAATCCCAGTAGTTTGCAAACAGTTTTGAAAAGTCTTTTCCATACCATTCACAAATGATAGTAGAATGACCAGAGAAAAAAAACAAAAAGGACATTTATGTAAGCGAGCGAGACGTCGGCGACGACTCTCATCTGGGCCATGTCGGAGTTGATGAGGAATCCGGCCGCCATGGCAAAAGCACAAGCCGAAGTACGTAACAGCCTAGGAAGCCAAGGGTAACCGAGGACGACCTGGCTGACCTCAAGTACATGAGGCTGGTCATCAAGGAGACGCTCAGGCTGCATCCGTCGGTGCCCTTGTTGCTGCCGCGCGAGCCCACCGAGGCGTGCAAGGTCCTCGGCTACGATGTGCCGACGGGCACCACCGTGTTTGTGAACACGTGGGCGATCTGCCGAGACCCCAAGCACTGGGATGCCCCAGAGGAGTTCAGGCCGGAGCGGTTCGACTCGGGCGAAGTGGACTTCAAGGGAACCAACTTCGAGTACACACCGTTCGGGGCAGGCCGAAGGATCTGTCCGGGGATGTTGTTCGCCCAGTCTAGCATGGAGCTGGCCCTTGCTGCCCTCCTCTACCACTTTGACTGGGAGCTTCCTGCCGGAGGGGAGTTGGATATGGAGGAGGAGATGGGCATCGCCGTCGGCCGGAAGAACGACCTGTATCTGTATGCCAAAGTCGTCGCGCCGCTTAATTAACGCTTCCTTCGTATGTCGCATATTGCAATTAGTACACAAATTTCTTGTACATTTTGTTACCAGTGTGTTATGGTGGTAAGTACTGTACTGTTTTCATGATTTATTAAAAAATCAATAATAATTTTTTGGTATTGAATAGCAAATACAAGGTTTCCCATCACCAATCTGATATTCTTTGTTTGATATTATGAGCTAAAGTCAAATTTTCTAAGCTCTACTACTTGTGTGAACTCTCTTCTGGTACTTCCGGCCACGTTAGCCAGCCTACTGAGGGTACAGGCGGTTTCCGTACGGCCAAGCGCCAACCACCTCTTTGGAGAATGTTCAAAAGAACAACAGTGGAAATACCATCTTCAGGAACTATGAGCACAAGCCAACAACTGATTAAGAATGTGTGCTTAGTGTCACGAAGACGTCTACAAAGGACTCTTCAGCATGGGATCTTCTTCCATGTTTGGCTAAGTCAACAAGCAACATGGAAGGTTTTAACCCCCTTTCCAAAAAATGTTGGTCGCACCCAGAGACCACCTCTGCATAATGCATGAGACCAATACATGGCTATGTTGGTCGTACACACACTAAAGCGAACGCCCCATATATATGGACCCAATACATGGCCATGTGGGTATAAATGTCGGCAGTGAAAAATTAAAACCATGTATGCCGTTCGCCAGAAAAGGCGACCAAAAAGATATGCAAGAAATAAGTGTTGGATCATCTCATCCTCATCACAACAACAATATTCGTCAAGTTTTTGATACATACACGTACATTTCAAGGATAGTCGACGGAGCATGTGGATTGGACATGTATGTAGCATTATTGAGATTCTAAACATGATAATATGGCCTTGTCCAGTTTTCACAAGCGGGTAAACAGTTGATGACGAAAAGAACATGTGAGAAGTAAGTGTTGGATGGCAAAAACAAAAAGCATTCTAGGGTATAAACTGACCATTGTACTCGTTTTACACATCTAAGCCGAGCATATAACTCAGCTTACAAGACACGTGTAGGCTCCTTGGAACTCCTAGGATGAAATGGCATTGCCAGTACATGTTTAAGCCAAGAGCAAGGTACTCGGCTTACATATACACCTTTCCCAGGAGGAAATACGGTCGGCTTATTACACGAAAAAGGGTTTCCCTCGCTTTATATTATAAAGCACAACCACCAAGCATCCAACAATATAAGAGTAGTATAGGACAGAGTATAGAAAGCAAATAAAAGAGGTTCGGCTGGGGGGCACAGCCAAACAAGCCCCAACGACAAGGAAAAGCTCTATTCAGGCTCCAGTGGTGGTGGTGGTGATGGCGGGGACATCGCGGCAGCCGAAGAATGAAGACCTGCGATGATGGAGTCAATGAGAGTATAGAAATACGGTCGGCTTATTCCTCGGCACCGGCGGTACGTGATTGCTCCCTGCAGGAAAATTAGGCCGAGAGTGGCATTCGGCTTACTGAGGCCTTGTACAATGACAGGTGCTTATGCACAGATGCTTGAGGAAAAGGAGCAGCGTCGCAAGTCGTCCTGCAATGAAGAGGTGCTTCGGTTGCTGGGCTGAAGAAGTTGGGCCTTTTGTTCTCTTCATTTTTCTGTTGATGGAGGCTGGAAGGGAGTAGTTATTCTTCTAAGCACCGGCTGGCACCGGGTCGAACATTTGCTTCTGCCTAGCTTCCCAAGCACCCGTGCAATCCAATATGAAGAAAAAAATCGGGTTTTTTTTTCTATGCCACCTGGCTAAGCACCTGCCGTTGTACTGGGACCCACATGGTGCCTTTATGTTGCGTGGAGCCAGGGTTTTTTTAGATGGGTTTTAGCTCATAGAGGGGTCAATGCCCAGTTCGTAGCACTTAAGACTTGTGGCTGTGGGCGATTAGGATATGCATGCGTCCTGCTGCAGGAGACACGGGGCGGCAGTTCGTTTTTTCACTACCTATCCTGGGCGCATCGGGTAGGAAGAAGGAGTATTTGTCTTTTTAGAGATTTCAACGAATGACTACATTCAAAGCAAAATGAGTGAATCTACACTCTAAAATAAATCTACACATATTTATATATTGTGTTCATTTGAAATGCCTAGAAAGACAAATATTTGAAAGCAGAGGGAGTAGCGAACATGCTAAATGCTAAATGCATGTGCAGAGACACTTCCTAGTAGGAGTAGTACGTATCCTTGGCGCATAGGAGATGACGACGACATGGGCGGTTCCTTCCAGGCGACAAGCAAAGTTGACCTCCAAACATGCGGTCGTCTTGCTCGCATAGTGATCGACGCCACTTTGCAGTATATCCTAGCGAACTCCATGACTTTGGTCCGTGCCGCATGCGTATATATAACTATATATAGTACAGTTGATCCCTAGTCTTCTCTCGAGTGAGCTCAAGAAAATAGCAGGCGCCATGATCATGGAGCAAGCAATTTATCTTGTCTTAGCTCTCCTCCTGCCTCTCCTGCTCCTCAAGTTCATTAGGAAGCGCGGCCACGGCGCTGGGCAGCAGCTGCCGCCTGGCCCCTGGCGGCTGCCGGTGATCGGCAGCCTGCACCACCTGGCCGGCAACCCACTGGTCCACCGCACTTTCGCGGATATCGCATGCCAAATGGACGTGTTAGATTTAATCCAGTAAAATAGATTAGATCTTATGCCTAGAATTCAGATTACCTAATTGCATATGAACAGAGAAGGGTTGAATTCTTACCACCAAATGGAAGAAGCCATTGGTGTAGGCGATGCGAAGTCCCGTGCCTGCTCGATGCAGGCTTGATGCAGGCTCGGTGAAGATGCTCGCTGCAGGTAGCGGCGTCCCTCCGGCGCCACCGGCACTGCCCTGAGACAGGGGTAGAGCTTGGAGATGATCTTCTCGTCGTGCAGCGCTCCTCCAGATCGGTTAGGGTTTAGGGATGTGGGGAGCAGGAGTAAACCATACGAGAACTCGTCTAGCGTAGGTGTCGGCTGCTCCCCCATCTTTTTATGTGCGCTGGCGACAGGGGACCAAAACCATAGTTGGTTAGGGCGCCCCCGATCAGGGCGCGTAAGTTGAGATCAAGGGGTACGAACATTGGTTCGTGGCCTCCCTGTTTCTCTCTTTAACCTAACTTTATTTCTGGTCTTTTATTTTCGTTTTGGCTCATTGGGCCTCTAGATCAATACCAACATTCTCCCCCTTGATTGTTAGGCTCAATGACTTTTGTCCATTCTCCATAGGAATAATATACCTGAGTAAGGTGTTACAATAGCCTATGAAAAGCCATTGAACCTCAATACTCATAGCACACATCCTATTTCAAAGTGGAACACATTTTACTTATTGGGAGTGGTTTATATTATCGGTCCCATAATTTCAGAATCAAGAGGCTTCCAATAATCCCATGACGGCTACATGCTCACGATATATTGGGTGGTAAGCCTTTAGTAAGCGGATTCGCAAGAAGCATACGTGTCGTACTGATATGCTTAACATTAATAGTTTGATCCTGGATTCTATGTTGAACAACATGGTACTTTAGGTCAATGTGCCTGACAGCAGCACTTGACTTGTTGTTATTCGCATAAAAAACTGCAGGTTTATTATCACAGTACAATGTTAGTGGTTTGGAAATGCTGTTAACCACTTTAAGTCCGGGAATGAAATTCTTTAGGAATACAGCTTGCCCGGTGGCCTCAAAACATGCTAGATATTCTTCCATCATCGTAGATGAGGCAACTATGTTTTGCTTGGAGCTTTTCCACGATATGGCTCCTCCAGCGAGTGTGAATATATAACCTGACGTGGATTTCATACTATCCACACACCCGGCAAGATCAGAGTCTGAATAACCAATAACTTCCAGGTTATCGGACTTTCTATATGTAAGCATGAAATTTTTAGTACCTTGCATATAGCGCAAGACTTTCTTTGCGGCCTTCCAGTGGTCCGGTCCTGGATTAGATTGAAATCTGCCAAGCATCCCGGTTACAAAAGCTAAGTCAGGGCGTGTACATACTTGAGCATACATGATGCTTCCGACAGCTGAAGCATAAGGTACCGACTTCATCTGATCAGTTTCATTTTGGTTCCTCGGACATTGGAATGTCCCAAACTTATCGCCCTTAACTATGAGGGCATGTCAGGAAGAGCACTTATGCATATTAAATTTCTTTAGTACTCTCTCAAAGTATGCCTTTTGCGATAGTCCTAATGTTCCTTTGGACCTATCTCGATGAATCTCGATGCCAACGACATACGAGGCTTCACCGAGATCCTTCATGTCAAATTTTGAGGACAGAAATCTCTTGGTCTCATGCAGCATATCTTTATCACTACAAGCCAATAGAATATCATCCACATATAGGACTAGAAATGTGAACCTACTGCGTCCACTTCATTCTCTTTAAAACCAAAAGTTCTAATAATCTCGTCAAACTTTAGGTACCACTGCCTTGAAGCTTGCCTCAAGCCATATATGGATTTCTTTAAACGACATGCCATGTGTTCTTTTCCTTCCACGACAAAACCTTCAGGTTGAGTCATGTAAACTTCTTCTTTTAAGTCACCATTCAAAAAATGTTGTCTTGACATCCATTTGATGCAGCTCCAAATCATAATGAGCTACAAGTGCCCTGACAATCCTGAAAGAATCTTTGGATGACACATGCGAGAAGGTCTCCTTATAATCGATTCCTTCTCTCTGTGTAGAACCTTTTGCTACAAGTCTCGCTTTGAACCTTTCGATGTTCCCTTTGGAATCATATTTGGTTTTGTAGACCCACTTGCAGCCTACCCTTTTTGCTCCATCAGGAACTTCTACTAAGTCCCAAACATCATTCGAGCTCATAGATTTCAATTCGTCTTCCATGGCTACCAACCAGTTGGACGAGTCTTCACTTTTAGTGGCTTCTTTATATGAGGTCGGATCTTGTGCCTTCCCTATGTCATTTTCATCCTCACACATGAAAGTGACATAATCACTAGAGATGGCCTTTTTCTTTTCCCGTTGTGATCTTCTCGTAGGCTCATTAGTATGTGC
This sequence comes from Triticum monococcum, assembly GCA_034509565.1. NCBI lineage: Eukaryota > Viridiplantae > Streptophyta > Magnoliopsida > Poales > Poaceae > Triticum > Triticum monococcum. The sequence continues at coordinate 38,524,802 of CM067842.1, forward strand.
ATTTTCTCTTGCCCGAGAAGGTTGAGGATTAACATTGGGTTGAGGCTCATCATTTGGCTGAGGATCCTCATCAGGCTGAGGATCTTCATTATGCTGAGGCTCCTCGTCGGGTTGAGGATCCACTTCAGGTTCGGGATCACCAGTAGGTGTCTCGTGCATATTAGGCATAGGGATAAAGATCAATCGCCCTAACCTCAGTGACTTCATTATCCTCAAAAAACACCGCTTGCCTGGTTTCCACAAACTTGGTGGTATGACCTGGACAATAAAAGCGATATCCTTTTCCTCTACGAGGATACCCAATGAAAAAACAACTAACTGTCTTTGGGTCCAATTTCTTAATATGTGGATTGAATACTTTAGCTTTAGCCGGGCAACCCCACACTCGTAAGCAATTCAAGCTCGGTTTCTTTCCCGCCCACATCTCGTAAGGTGTGCTCGGTGCTGACTTAGTTGGAGCAAGATTTAGGATGTGTGCAGCTGTTTTCAATGTCTCCATCCAAAGGCTTACTGGTAAGTTCGCATGACTAAGCATGCTACGTACCATATCCATAAGAGTGCGGTTGCGAGGCTCAGCTTCGCCATTTTGCTGAGGTTCACCAGGCATTGAATATTGGGCAATTATTCCATTTTCAGCAAGATATTTTGCGAACGGTCCTGGAATTTGCCATAAGGAGCATGCCTGCCATAATATTCTCCCCCGCGGTCATACCGTACTACTTTGATCTTTAGGTTGAGTTGATTTTCAACCTCGGCTTTATAAATCTTAAATTTGTCCAAAGCTTCAGATCGATCACGTATGGGGTAAATGTAGCCATAGCGAGAGAAATCATCTGTGAAGGTAATGAAAGAATCAAAACCATCCATAGACTTTACATTAAAAGGTCCGCATATGTCAGTATGAATAAGTTCAAGGACCGATGTGGCTCTTACTGCTCCTTTCTTAATTGTTTTCACATATTTTCCCTTAATGCAGTCAATACAATTGCCCGCATCAGAGAAATCTAGCGGATGATGTATTTCTTCTTTAATCAATCGTTCCATTCCCCCCTCGAAATGTGGCCCAAGCGACGATGCCACAATTTCGAAGAAGGATTGATACTTCTCCCATTCCTTTTATGATTGCGTTCATTCATATTTATTTCGCAGAGATTCACACACATAGGATAACCGGAAAGGTTTAACATATAAAGTTTCCCTCATCGGACGGCGAGACCAACATCCTTATTACAATACTTTAAAAAACATTTTTTGTCCCCAAAGGTACAATGAAATCCAAAATCATCTAAACATGAAACTGAAATCAAATTCCTACTCAAAGTAGGCACATAAAGAACGTCCTTGAGCTGGAGTAGGAAACCAGTGTGCAACTTCAAGGTGAGGGAGCCCACGGCTTCAACTTCAGCCTCCTTCCCATTCGCGACATTAAGTCTTCTTGTACCCCTTGGGGTGTGACTTATATGGAATCCCTGCAAAGAATTCGCGACATGAACAGTCGCACCTGAGTCAATCCACCATGTAGATTCAGAAAAATGAACATATAGAGATTCATCTACAACTGTGATCTCATCCTTACCCTTTTTATTCAGCCACTTAAGAAAACCTGGACAGTCCACCTTGACATGATTTGGCTGCTTGCAAAAATTGCAAAGTCTTTCTCCAGCGGCATTTGTAAGATTAACTGAAGTAGCCGCTGAAGGTGCGGGACGTGAACAACTTGCCTCGTCGCATTGCTTAGGCTTTGGAGGATTCTTTTTGGAATACTGCTTTTTGTTGGGCACATTATTGTTATGAGCATGGTTCTCGTGCTTCCTTTTCCCAGAACTAACATGGAAAGCTTGATATTTCTGTTCACTCTTAATTCTCTCTTCCTCCTGAACGCAATGTGCAATGAGTTCAGGTAGTTTCCATTTGATTTCAAGAGAATTATAGTTTATCTTGAATACATTGAACTGTGAGGGTAGTGACCTAAAAACTAGGAGCACAAGAAGCTCTTCGCTCAAGTCACACTTCATGGTTTTAAGCTTTGCCGCGGCATTGCTCATGCTCAAAATATGCTCCCTCACATTTCCATTTCCTTCATGTTTTGCAAGCAGCTTGTGTAAAAGCTCATCTGCGTACACTTTCTCTGAGCCTTTAAATTGTTCTTCCACCGATTTCAAATATTCGGCAGCACTTTCATTAAGGGGAATAGCCCCTTTAATCTCTGTGGAGATGGAGAAGGTCATAGTTAGGAGTGCCATTCTATTGGACCTCTCCCAGTTCTCAACTTTAGTGTCGTAAGCTTTCTTAAGCTCAGCATTCGCAGTGGCATCCTTTTTAGGTTCCACTGGTTTACTTTCCATTAGTGCAAGGTCAACCTCATGCCAACCCAAATGCAAAAGCAACGAGTCCTTCCAAGTTTGGAAGTTGTTCCCCGTGAGTGGTTCGATATTCTTGAGACCACAAGGACCGGAAGCTGTCATGATTTCAAAATATCATAAGCAAAGGAAAAGAACATCATCATAAAATCAAATTGCACAAAAATTAACCTACATTGGTTTGATCAATTTTCATGCAAAATTAACTCCAAATTATATCACCGTTGGGCAGAAAATAATGAGGAATTAACGGAGTGATAAAAAATGTAAAACAACGTTGGTTTGTATTACAAAAAAATGATCACATTAATCTTACGTGTAATATCAATTTTCCAACATTAATAATTCACCATTTATTGATATTACCATGGGATGAACATCAATTTGCCATAAAATGGCACAAACATTAATTCATAAAAGTTTTCTAAATAAAATTTCTCGGTGGTTCCATTCTATTCAGAAAACTAAAACATAATTTTCAGCATCATTTTTCTGGCATTTTTATATATTTATAACAGTGCAGAACATTTGTGGATAATCATAATACGTAAAATGCACTGAGTAAAACAGAAAACGCAGAGAAACTTTACTTTTAGCCTAGCAAACGAAAAAAACATAAAAAATACACGTTTTCTACGGGCTAAGACAACTTGGGCCGAAGCCCAGCCGCAAAAGCGGTCCGTTTAGGCGGCCGAAGGCCCGCCCGGAGCAGCGCATCGGTTTCGTCCGTCGGATCGAGCCAACGGCTCCGATCGCTCCGGAGTGGAGCAAAACTGTCACTGGGTCAAAGCCCTAACCTTATCCCATTCTGGCCCCGACAGTCACTCTCGAGAGGAGCTCGACTACAGCGGCGACGGCGAGGCGCGCCCGCACAAGGACGGCGAAGAAACGGCGGCGCATGGCACACCGGACATGGCGACGCGGCAGCATCGCTCACTGGAGCAGCGTGCACAAGGACTTCGTCCCGCGCGCTCCTCCATCGAGGGTAGCTCCGGTGACGCGGCGACGCAGTTTGTGGGGCATTTTGCCGGCGGCGACGTCCGAGGCGCGCAGGCTAGGCGACGTGCACGTGCGTGAGCGCAGTAGCGGCGGCTGCTGCTTCATTCCGCGCGCCACCTCGAAGGGCGGCGGCGTCCCGGTCATGGTGTGCGCACACGGCAGCGGCCGTGCAGACCCGAAGGCCGGCATCATCTAGGTGAGCCCCAAAACCATTCTTTTCTTTTAAAAATTTCATCTTTGTTCTCAGATTTGGGGATTTTCTAGAGTTAGGGTTCGGCTGACTCTAACTGCGCCAATTCATCATGTTCTAATGGCTAAACAGGAGCTTAAATCAGTGCTAACAAACATAAACTTCATGCAGAAGCGTGGCATAGCTGAGCTAACAGAACATGGATCTTTGACTAGCACTTATCCAGTAGCAATTTAGACATTAACCAAAACCTCTTAACCCTAGAGACTAACCGAGACAGAGGGCTAGCCTTAATCATGAACCATCATTCTTAAACCTTAATCATCAGTACGTAATCATGATCATCAGACTTAAACAGATAATCTTAGGGATCTAATCCAGGCATATTACGGCTCAAGATACCATTGTTAGATTTAATCCAGTAGGATAGATTGGATCTTATGCTTAGAATTCAGATCACCTAATTGCATACGAACAGAGAGGGGTTGAGTTCTTACACCAATGGAAGAAGCCATTGGCGTAGGCGATGCGAAGTCCCGTGCCTGCTCGATGCAGGCTTGATGCAGGCTTGGTGAAGATGCTCGCTGCAGGTAGCGGCGTCCCTCCAGGCGCCTCCGGCACTGCCCTGGGACAGGGGCAAAGCTTGGAGATGATCTTCCTGTCGTGCAGCGCTCCCCCAGATCGGTTAGGGTTTAGGGATGTGGGGAGCAGGAGTAAACCGTACGAGAACTCGTCTAGCATAGGTGCCGGCTGCTCCCCCATCTTTTTATGTGCGCTGGCAACAGGGGACCAAAACCATAGTTGGTTAGGGTGCCCCCGATCAGGGCACGTAAGTTGAGATCGAGGGGTACGAACGTTGGTTCGTGGCCTCCCTGTTTCTATCTCTAACGTAACTTTATTTCTGGTCTTTTATTTTCGTTTTGGCCCATTGGGCCTCTAGATCAATACCAACAGGGCGACCCGCCACTGGTGTACCTCAAGCTCGGCGAGGTACCGGTGGTGGTGGCCTCTAATGCTGAGGCCGCGCGCGAGGTCATGAAAACGCAGGACGTCACGCTCGCGACACGGCCATGGAGCCCCACCACCAAGATCATCATGTTGGAAGCGTCGCCGCCGCTGCCGCGTCCAACGGCAACGGGAAGGAAGGGGAGCAGGAGGTTAAGGCCGCCGCTGCCGCATCCAACGACGACGGGAAGGAAGGGGAGCAGGATGACCTATTGGACGTGCTCCTCGGGATACAGAAAGAAGGTGGCCACGACGTCCCTTTTACCATGGGAGCCATCAAGTGTCTATTAGTGGTAAGCTATCACCCGGCCAATTGTTTTAATTCACTAACTAGTAAATTTAAATTTTCAAAATTTTCATGATTTGCAGGACCTGTTTAGTGCTGGGAGCGAGACGTCAGCGACGACTCTCATCTGGGCCATGTCGGAGTTGATGAGGAACCCAGCCACCATGGCAAAAGCACAAGCCGAAGTACGTAACAACCTACTAGGGAAGCCAAGGGTAACCGAGGACGACCTGGCCGACCTCAAGTACATGAGGCTGGTCATCAAGCACTAGTGCAGAACCAGGCAATAGCACCGGTTCGTAAGGCCATTTAGTGCCGGTTCGGTAACCGGTACGAAAGTGTAGGCACTAAAGCCCCCCCTTTAGTACCGGTTCAGCACGAACCGGTGCTAAAGGGCAACCACGTGGCATGAGCCAGCTTCGGGGGCAGGGAGCCCTTTAGTACTATACATATATATATAGGGATTGACTATTCGTCACCCTGGGTGAGGAATAGTTATTCTTCACCCCCCTCTATTTTACCATCAATGCATCGTAATTTTACGTTCCATAAGTTTTGTCTTATTTCCGACGCAAAATGAAACCGTAAAAAAATATATAATTGCCGTAAAAGATATTTTATGTTATGTAAAATTACAAACGTAAAAACATAGTGTAAAATACACATAAACTGCAAATTTTCTTGTCTTATGACATTTATTTTTATTTTTTTATGTCAAATTTTACGTAGTGAATCAATAGGAATGTAACTATTTGAATTTGAAACGTAATTCAATTATGAAATGATCGTAAGATTACCTCGGGTGAAAATATATATATGCCTTCGGAGCACGAAAAGAATTGGAAGTGGTTCATGGGGCGGTAGCGGGTAATAGTATTCTCCTTTGGGATCTATGACCTGGTCGAGCAAAAATCCCGCTATTTCCTCTTGAATTGCTTCTATGCGGTCCTCTATTAGGAGCTTCTCCCGCACCTCTTTGAACTGTTAAGAAAGAGATCAATATGCATTGTATTAGTTGTGTGACTAGTTATCGATAATGGTGTAAAAATTGTGAATAGTGTTCTGACAAACGTACCCACTTCTGTCTTTGAGATCTGCTCCTTTCGGACGCCATCATGCGAATGTTCTCGCAAACGTAGTATGCACACAGATTATTCCCCGGCGCCTGCTTCAGGGCCTTTACGAGAATGGAATTTGATCAGATAATAATTAATCAAGCATGATAATTAAAGAGATGGCAGTTAGCTAGTACTACTTAATTACTTACCTGGGGTCGATACCACTTCAGACTTTGTTTCCATGGGCCTGGAGTGGCCCTGATGAACTTTGCCCAAGCCCTACCCGCCGACAAATAAAATGAATAAATGGGTTATTAAATAGTTGTTATCAGAAAATGACGAACTAATTAAATAGGCCGAGATATAGTTAATAATGATTGAAATTACCTGTTGACTATCCCCTTCACGATGGTGTAGTCACTTGCTTTCTTAAGTAGTGAGTCTAGTACTTCAACTGTTCCTTCATCAACTTTAATGATTAACAAGATCCAGTGAAATCTGCATGCACACACGTTTGCATGTCTTAATTAAGCGGACATATGTAAACAAAAACATGTAGCTAGCTAGTAGGCAAAAACAGAATTTGTAGTACAAGACAGTGTGACTCACTAGAAGTTGTAAGGAAGTAGTATATCTTCATTGTATTTGAGGCGCTTGAAGAACTCTAGCATGCTTTCCTCTAGGCTTTTTTCGCAATATGGATCTAATTTCCATGTGTATTCATTAATGGTATTTGGGTCAACGAACCCAATGCCATAGCGTCCATCTTTTTTCATTTCATAAATCTTCATCCTGCATAATACCACAGAAAAGAATATAGTGAGGATAATTACAGGTAATGATTGATCAAAATGATCACTACAGCTAGCTTGCGACTTAAATTACAGAAAGAAATCACTTACAGACAATAGCAACTGACGATAGATTTGTTGAGTGCGTCTTGATTGTATAGCTGAAATAGTTCTGAATACTCAACGGTCACAGCTTTCTCATGATAGTAATGATCCTTCTTGACATTCACCATGAGGGACTCTCGATTGGAAATCTCGGTAATGTCCATGTACCATTGATGCAATTCATACATTCTCGTTGGGAGCTTATTGACCTCGTCTGGCTCGACCAAAGGTTGGCCCCGGACATATTTCCGTTTTATTTCCTCCTCTCTAGTCGGAGACATGGGCTCGATATCGAGGAGTTGTCCAACAGTGATCCCGATCGTTTTAGCCTGCTCAATATGCTCCTTGGTTATTACCACATCGCCTAGCCCGGGAACGTTAACGGTTTGCCCACAATAATATTGGGCGCGCCTACTCTCATGTGTTGTTGGCACAACAAGCGGGGGGATTGATTGCGCCGCCTGTTCTCCCAGCTGGGGAACGATTTTACCGCTCCTTTTGCCAGCTGATTTGCTCGAGCTCGAGCTCGCCTCTTTCTGTAGACGTGCTCGATTTAACTTCTTGATGTGGCGCTCATAGTCTGTGTCAACAGGCTTGGGAGCTGGTGCTCTAGCCATACGAATGAAGTGGTCAATCTTTTCCACAGGCATTTCTCCATTGGCGGCGGTGGCGGTTTCGGTGCAAAATGGGCTTCCACCTCGGCCTTCAATATGGCTACGTTTTCCTCCTCGGACTTGTCGTAAGGCCTCTACGGAAGAGGCGCGAGGCTTGGACCATATTGAAATCGCTTGCCTCCGCCTGTACCTCCAGTACTACCTCAACTTGTACCGCTACGCACCATAGCTGAGGCGGCTGTCTTCCGTGATTGCTGAGGCGGCGAAGACGACAGACGTGGCTGAGTTGGAGGAGGTGTGCCGGACTTGGAGGAGGAGTGGGAAGCTGTGCCGGACTTGGAGGAGGAGTGGTCTGATGCTTTGCCGGACTTGGAGGAGGAGGAGTGGCCTGAAGCTGTGCCGGACTTGGAGGAGGAGTGGCCTGACGCGTTGGTGGACGTGGAGGAGCGGGAGTCTGCTGACTCGGTGGCGGACTTCGACGAGGAGTCGGATGACGCGGTGTCGGTGGCCTTCGAAAGATGATGCAATCCTTTCTCCATAGGATGATACGATGGTTGGCCTCTCCCAGTGTGTGCTCATCGCCACCTCCAGGAATGTCAAGCTCTAGCCCCGGATATTGGTCCACCACCTCATTGACCAAGACACGAGCATAGCCCGCTAGAATCGGGTTGCAATGGAAGGTTGCCCCGGGGGGATTTGTAAAAGCAAGGGCGTCCGCCACCTTCATGGATATGTTCTTTATTTTGAAGTGTAGCTCGCAGTTAGTGTTCTCCATGATGTCATCCACTGGGTAGCTATCCAGCAATGCATCGGCCGGGGCGGAACCCACACTGCTTCTCGGCATGGATGGGACGGTGCTATCCAATGGTGGATCATCTGCTAGCTACTGAGACCCCCTTTGCTGGCTAAGTGAGTCGATCTGCTCCTGCTGCTGCTGGAATTTAACTGCCAAGTCCTCATGCGCTGATTCTAGGCCTTGAAGGCGTTCATAGTCTAGCTTCCTCTGCTCCTCCTCCATCTTCCTCTTCTTCTACTCCGCAATCTTCTTTCTCGCATGGGTTCTGTAGTCGGCGTTCTAGTCCAAAAACCCCTCATACCACGGAATAGCGCCCATGCCTCGTGTTCTTCCCGGGTATTCAGGATTTCCCAGGGCACGTGTAAGCTCGTCGTTCTCCCTGTTGGGCTGGAACACCCTCGATCGAGCCTCTTCTATTGCAACAAGTAGCTTATCTTCGGCTCCGTCCAGACATGCCTTCTTCGAAACTTCGCCTGTCTTCTGGTCCAACTCCCCCCATGCGCATAGAACCAAGTCCTGCACCTGGGGGCCAGCTCAATGTTTCTGGAGTGACACCTACATCCAGCATCTCTTTCTCAGACTTATCCCACTTAGGCATTCCCACCGCATAGCCACCTGGCCCCAGCTTATGGAACTTATCCTTTTTTGCAGCATTGGCCTTGTTTATTCTCGACCGTTCCTTAGATAATTCCGAATCCTTGAATTTCATGAAATCGTCCCAATGAGCACTTTGCTTCTCTAGTGTTCCCTCGGATACTGGAGTCTTCCTTCCTTCCTTGACGTACTTGGCCCATTCACGATTCTTGTGGTTCTTGAATGCAACCGCTATCTTCCTAAGAGCAGCGTCCTTGACTTTCTCCACATCTGCATCTATGAAATGATCTGGTAGGGTGAAATGTTCCATGAGCGTTTCCCAAAGCAGAAGTTTTTGTCTGTCGTCGACAAAAGTAACTCCTGGACGTGGCTTTGCTGGCTCTCTCCATTCTTGAAGGGAGATCGGGAGTTGGTCCTTCACAAGAACTCCGCACTGATGAATGAACTTGTCCGCAATCTTCTTAGGCGCTAATGGTTCACCATTAGGTTTGATGGCCTCGATATTGTACTTTACGCCCTCCTTCAACTTTTTGTTCAGGCCTCGTTTCCTGTTGCCTGAAGATTTGCTCGATCCGAATGGTTGAAAGAAGAAAGATCGATTCGTTAATATATCTTCAAGTCATTTAAAACATGTGATGATCACCAGATGCCTGCTTATATAAATATATATACCTCGCCGGTCTTTGTTGTTTCAAGATCAACATTTTCTTTGTCATGTTCATAATTCATGACTTCATCAATTTGGTCGTCGTGATCGAATATCATATCACCCTCCCCGGTGTTGTTTAGATATTCGGAGCCGTCATAATCTTCTTCATTTTGATCATCGTCTGGCCCACGAGGATTGCGTATGATATTGAACAGGGCCTCTTCTTCCTCTCTGCCGGTATTGTCCACCATAGGTTTTGTTTAACTAATCCAAAAGAAATATATTCAAATTACAATGCATGGATGCAATCAATTAATAAGGAAAAACTGAATCAATCATAGTACATAATAAGCATCATCGAATATAATCTCGAATACGTCGTCTCGAATAATAGACATAATCTCGAATACATCGTCTCGAATAATATATATAATCTTGAATAAATCATCTCGAATACATCACTAGCTAGCTAGCTAGCTAGCTAATAAAGATCGAATACTAGAGAGTAATCTAGGCGGTGGACAACCAAAGTGAAGGAACCATCACTGGATCATAGCTCGGGTGATCTCCCCAAAGAACCTGCCAGGTATTGGAGAACCTGACGTCCATAGCAGCCATGTAGAGATGGACGTGCTCGTCCTCCTCCCTGACACGGCGACGTACCACCTCCGGCGGGGCCGGCTCCCTCCGCACCGAAAGTGGCCCACGCGAACAGCCCCAAAGGAGATGAGGGTCGACGACGGGACCCGGGGACGGGTTCCTCACCAAGGGTCGCGCCCCTGAAGGTAGCACCTCCCAGTGCCAGCCCGGCGGAGCCCAGTCCCAGACATGGGTCCTCTGAAGCAGGACGTCGTCGCGAACGGGTCGACGGCGAGGATGCGGGCCGGGCATCGTCGACAACAAATACTATATGCCGCAAAAGTAAAGTAACATTTTTTAAGTGTTGGATTGTGATTCCATATATGCAAATTCTAAATTTTATAACTAAAACTAATATTTCTATAACTAAAACTAACATTTCTAATATTTCTATAACTAAAAAACATTTCTATATAACGAACATTTCTAATATAACTAACATTTCTATATAACTAACATTTCTAATATTTCTATATAACTAACATTTCTATAACTAAAACTAACATTTCTAATAATTCTATAACTAAAAAACAGAAAGATTGCTAACAATTCTATAACAATGTGTGTGTGTGGTTGGCGGCCGGGGCAGGAGCTCACCGGCGAGGCGTGACGACGGTGGGCGGCGACGGGGACGGGGACGGGGCGGCGACGACGGGGATGGGTCAAGCGGGGACGACGGGAGGACGGGGCGCGGCGCGGCGACGGGGACGACGGGGACAGGGACGGCGACGGCGACAGACGGCGACGGGGGCGGCGACGGGGCAGAGGAGAAAGAAGCAGGGAGAGATGATAAACTGACAATTTTTTTGAAGTGTTTTCTTATATAGAACCGACCTTTAGTACCGGTTGGAGCCACCAACTAGTACTAAAGGTCTGTTTTGGCATGGCGAAGCGGCGGGAACCGCACCCCCTTTAGTACCGGGTCGTGGCGCCAACCGGTACTAAATGCCCCCCCTTTAGTACCGGTTGGAGCCATGACCCGGTACTAAAGGGTGTGCGCTGCCAGGCGAGGGGCGCAAAAGTTTAGTCCCACCTCGCAAGTCGAGGGGCACTCGCACCTGCTTATAAGCCCCGTCGTCGCTGCTGTCTCGAGCTCCTCTCTTAAGCAGGCCTTCTGGGCCTACCTCTGCTGCGATGCCCTGTTGGGCCTACTGGGCTAGCGGGCCTGCATCCTGGCCCAAGTAGAATTTGGGTTTCTAGTCGTATGCAGGCCGCTGTGGCCCAGTAGGTGGGCTTTTTTCTTATTTTTTTGCTTTATTTATTTTTGTTTTATTTATTTTTGAGTTGTTTTTTGCTGTATTTAGAGTTTCTTTGTGAATATTTTTGCTTTAGGTACAAAAAATTACAAACTTTCTGTTAGTACCGGTAGTTTGCAAATTTGAATAGTTTAAATTTTGAATTATTTGAAATTTGTATGAATCACTAGTTTGTGAATAACTTAACTTTGAAAATAGATTTTTCAGTGATTCTTTTTTCTTATGTTTAATATTAGTGTGTTTTATCATTATATTCAATTTGGTAATTCTTAGGTTATTTAAAAAATGAAATGTCTTTGTAACGGATGATTTTTCGTCCGAAACCCTGATACTTCGAAAGAGATTGTCCCTTTTGTACACGAAGTGCATCCAGTTTTGCGGTAACCCTCTCTACTTTTTGCACATGCTATGTGGGTGAAATTATGATATCATGCCAACTTTCAACCTTTTATGAGTTCATTTGAAATGCTTTTCAATTTTAGGGTCATTTAGCTGAAAAAATCAGTAAATGCATGAAAGAATTTGCTTGCACATAAAATTTCTTTGCGTTTCAAATGCCAAAACACATAACTAGCTACCCTAACTATTACAGAGATTCCCTCCTGGGTGTGAAACACAGAAGAAAGTGATGATAGTGAAGCCGATCACATCCCCGATCTTTGGGTGTGAAACTTTTTCTTCGCATGTGTCCCTTTGCGCCGTAGCCATGGAAAATCTTCATCATTTAACTGGATGCTCGGGTCAATATTCACTGTGAATGGAGCAATTTCATCAAACTTTTCATAATCTCCTGACATGTCTGTCTTGTCATCCACTCCCACGATGTTTCTCTTCCCAGAAAGAACTATGTGCCGCTTTGGCTCATCGTACGATGCATTCGCTTCCTTATCTTTTCTTTTTCTCGGCTTGGTAGACATGTCCTTCACATAGAAAACCTGTGCCACATCATTGGGTAGGACGAATGGTTCGTCTGCATACGCAAGATAGTTGAGATCCACTGTTATCATTCCATACTGCGGGTCTTCCGTTACCCCGCCTCGTGTCATACTGACCCATTTGCACCGAAACAAAGGGACCTTCAAATCACGTCGATAGTCAAGTTCCCATATGTCCTGTATATAACCTTAATATGTTTCCTTTCCCGTCTTGATTTCTGCATCAAAGCGGACACCACTGTTTTGGTTGGTGCTCTTCTTATCTTGGGCGATCGTGTAAAATGTATTACCATTTATCTCGTACCCTTTGAAAGTCATTATATTCGAAGATGGTAACTGGGACAGTAAGTACAGGTCATCTTCAATAGAGGCGTCATGCATGGTACGTGTCTGCAACCAGCTGGTGAAACTCCTGGTTTGTTCACGTGTAATCCAGTCATCAGACCGCTCCGGGTGTTTGGAGCGTAGCAAATTCTTGTGTTCATCCATATACGGAGCCACCAAGGCGGAATTCTGTAGAACTGTGTAGTGTGCTTCAGTGAGAGAATGTCCGTCCATACATATTATTTGTTCCCCTCCTAGCGTGCCTTTTCCATCCAGTCTGCCCTTATGCCTTGATTCAGGAACAACAATCGGCTTAAGGTCAGGAATAAAGTCAATACAAAACTCAATGACCTCCTCATTTTCATGGCCCTTGGAGATGCTTCCTTCTGGCCTAGCACGGTTATGAACATATTTCTTTAAGTCTCCCATGAACCTCTTAAAGGGGAACATATTGTGTAGAAATACAGGACCCAAAACGTTAATCTCTTCACATAGGTGAACTAGGACGTGCGTCATGATGTTGAAGAAGGATGGTGGGAACACCAACTCGAAACTGACAAGACATTGCACCAAATCATTCTCTAACCTTGGTATGATTTCTGGATCGATTACCTTCTGAGAGATTGCATTGAGGAATGCACATAGCTTCACAATGGCTAATCGAACGTTTTCCGGTAGAAGCCCCCTCAATGCAACCGGAAGCAGTTGCGTCATAATCACGTGGCAGTCATGAGACTTTAGGTTCTGGAACTTTTTCTCTGCCATGTTTATTATTCCCTTTATATTCGACGAGAAGCCAAACGGTACCTTAATACTAAGGAGGCTTTCAAAGAAGATTTCCTTCTCTTCTTTGGTAAGAGCATAGCTTGCATGACCCTGATGTATGCCGTCTTTTCCGTGCATACGTTGCTAGTCCTCCCGTGCCTCAGGTGTATCTTTTGTCTTCCCATACACACCCAAGAAGCCAAGCAGGGTCACACAAAGATTCTTCGTCACGTGCATCACGTCGATTGCGGAGCGGACCTCTAGGTCTTTCCAATAGGGCAGGTCCCAAAATATAGATTTCTTCTTCCACATGGGTGTGCGTCCGTCAGCGTCATTCGAAACAGGTTGTCCACCAGGACCCTTTCCAAAGACCACCTTCAAATCCTTGACCATATCATGTACATCAGCACCAGTACGGTGGCGAGGCTTCGTCCGGTGATCCGCCTCACCTTTGAAATGCTTGCCTTTCTTTCTTACGGGATGCCTGCTCGGAAGAAATCTACGATGTCCCAGGTACACATTCTTCTTACAATTAGCCAAATATATACTGTCGGTATCGTCCAAATAGTGCGTGCATGCGCGGTATCCCTTGTTTGTCTGTCCCGAAAGGTTACTGAGAGCAGACCAATCATTGATGGTCACGAACAGCAACGCCTTCAGGTCATATTCTTCCCCCATGTGCTCATCCCATGCATGTACACATGTTCCATTCCACAGTTGTAAGAGTTCTTCAACTAATGGCCTTAGGTACACATCAATGTTGTTGCCGGGTTGCTTAGGGCCTTGGATGAGCACTGGCATCATAATGAACTTCCGCTTCATGCACAACCAAGGAGGAAGGTTATACAAACATAGAGTCACAGGCCAGGTGCTATGGTTGCTGCTCTGCTCCCCAAAAGGATTAATGCCATCTGCGCTTAGACCAAACCATATGTTCCTTGCGTCATCTGCAAACTCCTCCCCGTACTTTCTTTCGATTTTTCTCCACTGCGGCCCGTCAGCGGGTACTCTCAACTTTCCGTCTTTCTTACGGTCTTCGTTGTGCCATCGCATCGCCTTGGCATGCTCTTTGTTTTGGAACAAACGTTTCAACCGTGGTATTATAGGAGCATACCACATCACCTTGGCAGGAATCTTCTTCCTGGGACGCTCGCCCTCGACATCACTAGGGTCATCGCGGCTGATCTTATAGTGCAATGCACAACATACTGGGCAAGCGTTCAAATCCTCATACTCACCGCGGTAGAGGATGCAATCATTAGGGCATGCATGTATCTTCTGCACCTCTAACCCTAGAGGGCAGACAACCTTCTTTGCTTCGTACGTACTCTCGGGCAATTCGTTGTCCTTTGGAAGCATATTCTTTATCATTACCAGCAACTTTCCAAATCCCTTGTCAGATACACCATTCTCTGCCTTCCATTGTAGCAATTCCAGTGTGGTGCCCAGCTTTTTCTTGTCACCTACGCAATTCGGATACAACAACTTTTTGTGATCCTCTAACATGCGCTGCAACTTCTTCTTCTCCAAATCACTTGCGCAGTTTCTCTTTGCATCGGCAATGGCCCGACCTAGATCATCAACGGGCTCATCCGATGCCTCTTCTTCAACTTCTTCTCTCATTGCCGGCTCAGCTTCTTCATTCATTGTTGTATCATCGTATTTAGGGAACCCATGGCCAGGATAGCTGCCGTCGTCCTCTTCTTCTTCATTGTCTTCCATCATAACCCCTCTTTCTCCATGCTTGGTTCAAACATTATAGTGGGGCATGAAACCGGACTCAAACAGGTGGACATGAATGGTTTTTGACGTAGAGTAATTGTGACCATTCTTACAGCCAGCACATGGACAAGGCATAAAACCATCCGCCCGCTTGTTTGCCTTAGCCACAAGCAGAAAAGTACGCACACAATTAATGAACTCGGGAGAGCATCAGTCATCGTACATCCATTGCCGGCTCATCTTCAATACACAACACCGAAAACACCAAATTAATACAATACATAAAGTTCATACATAAAGATCATACAACACTTAAATGCAACAAACAAATAACTCTCTAGCTAAAGAATTTAAATGCAACAACAAATGCGATCAAGATCGCAACTAAGGTAACAATTGATCCAATAGCATAATGATACCAAGCCTCACTATGAATGGCATATTTTCTAATCTTTCTAATCTTCAAGCGCATTTTCTCCATCTTAATCTTGTGATCATGGACGACATCAGCAACATGCAACTCCAATTCCATCTCCCCCTCAATTCTTTTCAATTTTTCCTTCAAATCCTTGTTTTCTCTTTCAACTAAATTTAACCTCTCGACAATAGGGTCGGTTGGAATTTTCGGTTCAACTACCTCCTACATACAAATATCTATGTCAACTTGATGGGCATAATTTTTCATAAACACGAAATGCAATGAATAGTTTTAAAAGAGAATATACCACATGCGAATCATAACCCGGACGAGGGCCGACAGGGACGGATATCAAAACCATGGCACTATGTATAACAAACAACGTATGGGTAAGATAATTATACGAGTAACTATATATCCAAATCACACAAACATCAACTTTTTATATAAAACTTCATGAACAAGAGGCTCACCACAAGGTGGTGCCGGCGACGGGACGTTGCGAGCGATCGACGGTGGTTACGACGGAGATTTAGAAGGTACTAAGTAAACCACACCTACATATGCAAACTAAGTGTTATTTTGACCTCAAATTGCATATAAATCAAATACTAGCACATATATATATATATAATTCCTCCCAAATTACTAAACTCACAAATCAATCACTATATAAAGCATTGCACGAGCTAATCTAGCAATGAGAGATGAAAGGACAAAGTTGCTAACCTTTGTGATCATTTGAATGGATGGGGGCCTTTCAAATCTTGACAAATTTTGGGCAAAATGTGTGATGAGCTTGAGAGGAAGAGGGAAAAGAACAAAGAGGAGAGGGGAAAGGGGAAGAACAGAGCGAGCTCGGGTGGACGAAGGGTCTATGTAGGACAACCTTTAGTACTGGTTCGTGATACGACCCGGTACTGAAGGTGCTGGAGGGGCCCCGGACTGACAACATCCTGCCACCACTCACTTTAGTACCGGTTCGTGGCACGAACCGGTGCTAAAGGTTCGCCACGAACCGATACTAATGAGAGCGGCTGGCTAGCCGTTGGAACCGGCACTAATGCACACATTACTGCCGGCTCAAATCAAAACCGGCACTAATGTGCTTCACATTTGACCCGTTTTCTACTAGTGAAGGAGACACTCAGGCTGCATCCGTCGGTGCCCCTGCTGTTGCCGCGTCAGCCCATCGAGGTATGAAAGGTCCTCGGCTACGACGTGCCGACGGGCACCACCGTGTTTGTGAACACATGTGCGATCTATCGGGACCCCAAGCACTGGGATGCCCCGGAAGAGTTCAGGCCAGAGCGGTTCAAGTCTCGTGAAGTGGACTTCAAGGGAACCAACTTTGAGTACACACCGTTCGGGGCCGGCAGGAGGATATGTCCGGGGATGCTGTTTGCGCAGTCTGGCATGGAGCTCGCCCTTGCCGCCCTCCTCTACCACTTTGACTGGGTGCTTCCTGCCGTAGCGGAGTTGGACATGGAGGAGGAGATGGGCATCTCCGTCGGACGGAAGAATGACCTGTACCTGCATGCCAAAGTCCACGTGCTGCTTAATTAGTGTCTGCTTCAGATGTCGCATAGTGGATTCAATCGACTAGTTGGATAGATCGAACATTGCAGTTGCATATTGCAATTATGTTCACAAATTTCTTGTACATTTTGTTACCGGTGTCTCATTGTGGTAATCATAGTAATGATTGTACTGTACAATTTTCATGATTTATTAAAAATCAATAATATCTTTTGTGTTGATTATCAAATATGTGGTTTGCCATCACCAGTCTGATTTTATTTGTTTGATATTATGAGCTCAAGCTAAAATTTCCGAGATATACTCCTTGTGTGAACTCCCTTCTGGTATTTTCGGCCACATTCGCCACTCTACTGAGGGTACTAGCGGTTTCCCGTACCATCAACCACCTGACTGGAGAATCTTAAAACAAACAGTGGAAATACCATCTTCAAGAAATATGGGCACAAGCCAACAACCGACTAAGAATATGTACTTAGTGTCAGCAAGACGTCTTCGAAGGATTCTTCAGCAAGGGAGCTTCTTCCATGTTTGGCTAAGTCAACAAGCAGCATGAGTGTATCAAATGTCACAAGCAAAACCAAGTAGGATAAAATTTGGCAGGCCTCTAGTGTAAAAACCTAGTGATTTGGACTTTCGGAGATCTAATTTTTCAATTGCAATAATTCCAGTAGTTTGCAAACAGTTTTGAAAAGCCTTTTCCGTACCCAATACATAGGTACTCTCGACATTCGCAAAGGAATAGTAGAATGACCTTAGATTAAAAATATACCCTTGAAAAGTAGGAGAGAGAAGAGAAATAGAACAAAAAACAAAAAGGGCATTTATGTAACATCAAACTCTCTCTCTCTCTCTCTCTCTCTCATGCATTATAGGAAAATGATAGTGTTAACATGGGCTTTGGGTATTTTTCAAGGGTATATTTTAGAGTGCAATAATTTATTTGGTGGTGTCATCCCTCCATTTGGTGGGGACCATAGAGTCTCAGCCTTTGTTTTATGTACTAGTAGCCAAAGGTTGTCTGTCAAAAATTTACACCTTACATGCTGGAACTGAGTATGGCATAGCTCATGTGGTGAAGATTGACATTTGGTTATCTGTTAACCAAAGACCATTTTCTTATCGAGGGTCTGAGATTGCCTACTGATAGAACATCATTTATACTGGTTAAAGAAATCCCATGTTAGATGGTTGAGCTTGCACCCCAGAAGCAGAGGCCACGAGTTCTTAACCCCCTTTCCAAAAAATATTGGTCGCACCCAAAGACCCCAAAGACCACATCTACACACTAAAGCGAACGGCCCATATGGATCCAAAACATGCTACGTGGATATAGATGTCGACGGTGGAAAATTAAGTGTTGGGTCATCTCATCCTCATCACAACAACAACATTTGTCAAGTTTTTTGTACACATACGTATTGCAAGGATGGTCGACGGAGCATGTGGATAGGACATGTATGTAGCATTATTGGCTTTCTAAACAGGATAATATGGCCTTGTCTAGTTTTCACAAGCGGGTCAACAGTCAGCCACAAAAAGAACATGTGAGAAGTAAGTGTTGGATCGCAAAAACAAAAAGCATTCTAGGGTATAAACCGATTATTGTACTTGGTTTACACATGTAAGCTGAGCATAGAACTCGGTTGACAAGACACGTGTCAGCCCCTGGGAGCTCCTAGGACCAAATGGCACTGCCAATACAGGTTTAAGCCGAGAGCAAGGAACACACCTTACATATACGCCGTGAGCAGATAGATGTTCTCGGCTTATATATACACCTTGCACAGAGGAAACACAATCGGCTTATTCCTGGGCACTGGCGGCACGTGATTGCTCCCAAAAGGAAAATTACGCCGACTATTGTACTCGATTTACACATGTAAGCCGAGCATAGACTGCGGCTTTACTAGACATGTGTAAGCTCCTTGGAACACCTAGGACGAAAAGGCATTGCCAGTACAGGTTTTAGCCGAGAGCAAGGTACATGCTTACATATAAGCCGTGAGCATATTGATGTTCATTTGATGTTCTTGGCTTACATATATGCCCTGCACAGAAGGAAATACGATTGGCTTATTCCTGGGCACTGGCAGCACGTGGTTTTTCCCTGCACAAAAATTAAGCCGAGTGTCACTCGGCTTCCGGAGGGCCCACGTAATGCCTTTATGTTGCCAGGAGCCAGGGTTTTAGTTCAGAGAGGGGTCAATGACCAGTTCGTAGTACTCCTTCCGGTTCTTTTTAGTCTGCATATAAGTTTTGTTCGAAGTCAAAGTGTCTTTACTTTTTTTTGAGCATCAGTACAGACACAAGCGCTCATATACACGCGCATATACTCACCCCTATAAACGCACACACGCACACCCTACCCCTATGAGCACCTCCGAGAGACTGAGTCGGCATATCATCTTGAGATTTACGAAGTCATCGTAGGCGCCTCGTCGTCGAAATAAATCCAGGAATAATGCGAGCACCAGGATTTGAACCCTGGTGGGTTGGGAATACCACTGTCCACCTAACCAACTCAACCACAGGTTGATTCGCAAAGTGTCTTTACTTTCACTAGATTTATAGAAAAAAGTATCAATATTCACAATGCTAAATCGGTATTGTTAAATTCATTATGAAATAGAGTTTTATGGAATATATATTTGATATTGTATATGTTGATATTTTTTTAATATATATTTGATCATTTTTTACAAAGTTTGACTTGACACAAATGTAATACGCGGAATAAAAAGGATGGGAGGGAGTACTAAAAACCTGTGGTTGTGGGTAATTAGGATATGCATGCGTCCTGCCGCACGAGACACAGGATATGCATGCGTCCTGTTGTGGGTAATTAGGATATACCTTGTTTTTTCACTAGGTAGTGTGTGGATGAACAAGACACGGTCGTCCAACCATCGCGATCGTGAAGGGAATATACCGCGCGCTCCCTAGCGAACCATGCTAAATGCTAAATGCATGTGCAGATACACTTCCTAGTAGGAGTAGTACGTATCCTTGGCGCGTCGGAGACGACAGACGAGACGGGCGGTTCGTTCCGGGCGGCAACCAAACTTGCCCTGCAAATATGCGGCCCGGTCGTCTCGCTCGCATAGCAATCGACGCCAGTTTATAGTATATCCTACCGAACTCGATGACTTCAGATTTGGTCCGTGCCGCATGCGTATATATAGTGCAGTTGATCCCCAGTCTTCTCTAGAGTGAGCTCAAGAGAGTAACACGCCGCCATGGCCATGGAGCAAGCAATTTATCTCGTCTTGGCTCTCCTCCTGCCTCTTCTGCTCCTCAAGCTCATCAGGAACCGCAGCCACGGCGCTGGCCAGCAGCTGCCGCCTGGCCCCTGGCGGCTGCCGGTCATCGGCAGCCTGCACCACCTCGCCGGCAAGCCGCTGGTCCACCGCGCCTTCGCCGACATCGCACGCCGGCTGGGCGACGCGCCGCTCGTGTACCTCAAGCTCGGCGAGATGCCCGTGGTGGTGGTGTCGTCGGCCGAGGCCGCGCGCGAGGTCATGAAGACGCAGGACCTCACGTTTGCGACGCGGCCATGGAGCCCGACCATCAAGATCCTCATGTCCGACGGTGCCGGGCTGGCGTTCGCGCCCTACGGCGCGCACTGGCGCCAGCTCCGCAAGATCTGCATCATGGAGCTGCTAAGCGCCCGCCGGGTAAAAACGTTTCGGCACGTCCGGGAGGAGGAGGTGAGGCGCCTCGTCGCCGCCATCACAGCGGGTGCGGGCGAGCCCGTCAACGTCAGCAAGCGGCTCGCCGTGCTCATCGCGGACATGACCGTGCGCGCCATGATCGGGGACAGGTTCAGCAGGCGGGAAGAGTTTCTGGTGGTGCTCCAGCAGGGGGTCAGGATCCTCTCCGGGTTTAACCTCGGCGACCTCTTCCCCTCATCCCAACTCGTCGGCTTCGTCAGCGGCTCCGCCCCACGGGCATGGGAGAATCACACCAAGAGCTTCGAGCTCATCGAGTGCGCCATCAAGCAACACCAGGAGGTGAAGGCCGCCGCCACAGCGTCCAACGGCGACGGCAAGGAGGAGGAGCAGGAGGACCTATTGGACGTGCTCCTGAGGATACAGAAGGAAGGTGGCCACGACGTGCCTTTTACCATGGGAGCTATCAAATGTCTATTAGTGGTAAGCTGCCGGCGGGCTAACTAATTTGTTTTCTTTCACTAATAATTAATTAAATGACCTCCTGTTTTAACCTGTAGGACTTGTTTAGTGCTGGGAGCGAGACGTCGGCAACGACGCTCATCTGGGCCCTATCGGAGCTGATGAGGAACCCAAGGGCCATGGCAAAAGCACAAGCCGAAGTACGTGACAGCCTACAAGGAAAGCCAAGTCTGACTGAGGATGACCTGGCCGATCTCAAGTACATCAGGCTGATCATCAAGGAGACGTTGAGGCTGCACCCGCCCGGGCCACTGTTGTTGCCGCGCGAGCCCACGGAGGCGTGCAAGGTCCTCGGGTATGATGTGCCGATGGGCACCACCGTGTTCGTGAACGCGTGGGCGATCTGCAGGGACCCCAAGCACTGGGACACCGCGGAGGAGTTCAGGCCGGAGCGGTTCGAGTCGGGCGAAGTAGACTTCAAGGGAACCAACTTCGAGTACACACCGTTCGGGGCAGGCAGGAGGATCTGTCCCGGGATGATGTTCGCGCATTCTAGCATGGAGCTCACCCTTGCTGCCCTTCTCTACCACTTCGACTGGGAGCTTCCTGCCGGAGGGGAGTTGGACATGGAAGAGGAGATGGGCATCACCGTCGGCCGGAAGAACGACCTGTACCTACAAGCCAAAGTCCTCGTGCCGCTTAATTAGCACACTGCTTCAACCGCACAGTGTATCCCATCGACTAGCTTGGCAGGATCGAACATTGCTGCTGCATATTTGCAATTATGTGCACAACATTTATGTACATTTTGTTACAAAGTGTGTCAAGTATTGTAATGCATGCATTGTGTTGTTCTTATGATTTATTAAAAAAATCAATAATACTATCAGTATTGATTAGCAAATATGTGATTTCCCATCACCAATCTGATTCTCTTTGTTTGATTTTACAAGCTCAAGCTAAATTTTCCAAACTCTACTGAGTGGGAAAACTACCTTTCTAAACACAAGTCTGCAATTGTAAGTGTCTCTAGCATGAATCCTCATATTATTTGCCATATGCTCTCTTCAGACTAGCCTGGTAATTGGTAAACGAGGCAAAAGCAAGGTTTTGGTTACCAGGCAGTAAATGCGCTTACCGTACGGTAACCACCCTTCTCGCCACCCGATGGTAAAAGCAGATATGGAGCAAAAAAGAACTTTGTTTTAAACTTTTGAATTTAAACGTTAGATATGTAGTTTAATATAATAACATCTCTAGTCACGCATGAGAACTATTCATAGTATAGTAGCAAGTATGTTCCTTCCATATCAACACATGGAGGGTTTGTGTACGGAACCAACATTGTTTATTTCTTGAACATACATAGGAATGTATCAAAAAAGTTAAATGTTATGAGTTCATTTGTTTGTTTATTTGTTGGGGGATGCACAGGAATGTATAAAAAATTGCTTGTTATGAGTTCAATAACTATCTATATCAACATAGAAAAATTGAACTGAAAATTCCTTTGCAAATTTTCAAGCCATAATTGCGTGGTGTTTTTCATACAGTAACCGTAAATTTCACCCACTTGGTAGAGATTCTCCTATGGACTGGAGGTGACGTGCATGCGGGAGCCATCCATTCAACTGGAGATTCGCGTGCATGCAAACTAATCTCTAACACATGTATGGTTTTTTCCCATTATTAATTACTAGATGATGCCCCGCACGTTGTTGCGGGACTGTTTTTCAATATTTCAATTAGGTTTTTGTTATATGAAAAATGAATATTTGAAATACTAATTCTTGAACTAATATAAGATGTAAATGTAAATAGCATTATTGAATGTAGTTTTCCATGCATGAATGTTTGCATGTTGAGGTGGATTTTTATTATTGATAATTGCATTTTGAGATGAGCCTTTTTCCATGCATGTTCAATGATGAGGTGTCATACTTGCATGTCGAGAGAAATAAGATAGTGGGGGCTAGCTATTTAGATATAGAAGATTTGAGGGGCCGGCGGGTGACATGTAGCCCCGAAGCGGTTTTAGGGTTTCGAGTGGCAAGTGGCGGGGCTCAGGCGATCTCATCAAAAGTGAGAATATCTTCAAACGAATACATTATATAAAGTGAAATAAATTGTATTGTATTAGAAAAACCAACAGGAAGCATCAACGGCCTCCGCAACTTAAATTAGGATTGTCTAGGCATGACACATGAATCCGAGCAAGCGTCATGCACGGACGAGCTGTCCAAAATCACTTTGCAGGTGACAAGAGAAACAAAAATAACTCAAAAGAAGTTTACAATTTCCTTTGGTAAAGCACATAAGCTAATAAGTTTATCTTGAAAACCCAAGAAACAGGACATTCTTATAAGCAACCGAAGCAGATTAACAAAACCTTCAACGTTAATTTGGGAAGGGTGGGTGGTCATCACCAAAGTACCAGCAGTCACCTTTGTAGCACGCGCCATAAGGAAGAGGAAGAGGAAGCACCCATGGATGGGAGGTCCCGGTGGCTATATCACACACCATGGGAACACATGACGGCCAGTTGATCCAGTACACGCAATCGGGTCTCACCTCTGCAGGGAAAGCGGCGGGTTGCACCACCACCGGGCTGCCGTCCTTACTGATGAAGACGGAGCAGCCTCCCAGGTCCTTGACCACGTCCCAGCGTTGCTGGCCGTACTCGCACCTAAGTAGGAAGATCTCGTCCACGGGCATCTGGTAACCGACTCCTCCGAGTGTGACGGTGGCGCCGCTTTTGTTCTGCCACACCTGGTACATGGTGCCGTGGCAGATGAAGAGTTGCTTGG
This sequence comes from Triticum monococcum, assembly GCA_034509565.1. Lineage (NCBI taxonomy): Eukaryota > Viridiplantae > Streptophyta > Magnoliopsida > Poales > Poaceae > Triticum > Triticum monococcum. The sequence goes on from CM067842.1 coordinate 38,548,787, forward strand.
TGGAGGTGAGTGGGGAGATGCGGTCGTAGGGCGGCGTGAAGGCGTCGTCGATTTTCCACACGGGCGGCTCCAGCTTGTAGCCTTGGCCGCCGTTGGCGATGATGCGGAACACGTGCAGGGCTCCGGTTGTGCTGAGGCAGCCGCAGTACAGCTTTCCGTCATCGGCGTTGTACAAGACTAGGTCGGCGATTTGGTCCATGTTTTTGGCGACGAGTGTCCAGCTCTTGTCCAGTTTTCCGTCCATGTGGGCTACCTTGGTGCTATTTTTGTACAGGGCCGCGACGGTCCAGTAGTCGCGGCCCTTGGGCGCGAACACAATCTTGCGCACGGTGTCATGTTGCTCGGCCGGAGAGACGAGGTCGAGCTCCTTACCGGCACGGGGATCGAGGAGGTAGATCCGCCTCGTCCAGCAGCAGTGGAAGGCCGCGCTGCCCTGCTGATCGACGGCGATGGCGAAGCGGCCGTTGCCTGAGCCGACAAGGCGGGCGCGGCCGTGGATGGGCCGTTGGTGGTCGTCAGCGGTGGACACAGTCAGCTCCGGTGCGGTCCCTGACCGAGCAGCCGTTTGGATCGGCTGCTGGCGGACCAGACCGAACCGGATCGGCCAGCTTGTCGGTCTGGATTTCTGGGATCCGACTGGTGGCGCTCCAGCCCGGGCTGGACTGGCCGTGGTCAGCGCAGATGAGGGCGGAGCGCCCACGGACAGGCGCTGGGAGGACGTCTTGGCCTTGTGTTCGCGGTCGAGCAAGGAAGACCCCGCGTGGAGGTGGAACGAGCGCCGCATCGGGAGCGAGATGGCGGAGGCGCTGTAGCCGGCGTCGCCGTCGGGGAGGAGGGAGAGAAGGCAGGGGTACGGCGCCAGCGGCGCGAGGGCGGAGCGCCACTCGGTGCAGACGGCGCGGAGGGAGGCGTAGTCTCTTAGAGATAAGCGGCCGGCGGCGGCGATGGTCACGATGAGGTCGGTGTGGATGTAGGGACAAGAGGAGGAGTGTCCGGCCGGCGCCATGGCGTGAATTTTGCTTGCACCTGGTGCGGAGGAATCGACCATGGTAACTACGATCGAATACCGGATACGCTGGCCATGCCGCAACGGTTTGGTAGATATGAGGGGATTTTCTTTCCCCGTGGTTTACGGGTGTATTTCGTACTCAACCCGGGCGGCGGTGTTTGTATCCTACACGAACACTCAAAACGTCTTTCAGTACTAGAAGAACGCCCGTGCGTTGCAACAGGGTCACATTAACTTAAAAAGTTCAATATTACAACATTGGCGACCTTTTTTACCATCAAATCCTCACACACACACTCTCCCTCCCTCTCCCTCACTCTCTCTCCCCCTCTCCCGCTTCTCCTAGCCGCCTCAACATCACGTCATTACCAAACATGTAGTGGATGCCTAGTGGGACAAGGGTTAAGAAATAACATGAGGTGAAAAATACGATGGTTGTCAATTCCATAAGACGATCCAAGTAATTTGACAAAACAGATCGGGAGCATCTTGTATAATCTCAAAAAAGCAACTAAAAATATGAGAAATGAAGTGATGAAAATCAGCCCCTGCTCTCATTTATGCTCGCTTTTGTAATGGGAGGCAAGGAATGGGGATACCGGGAGAAGAAAGGATCACATGGACGGCAAGCCTCCACCACCGGCAAGTGGGGTTGCTTCACATCCAATCTCCACGGCCGCCGCCTCCATGGGGACGAACTCCCATGTTCACAACCGGGCTCCCAATCGGCCGCTGCCTCGCCGACCTTGACGACGAAGTAGTCCCTCCCTTCGATCACATTCGCAACGGAGGCAACACCCATCCCAGCGGACGGGTCCGCGTTGCGATCCCTACTGGATTGTGGTCGCGCCTCCCCAAACCTCACCGCGGGACACATGAGAGGGCGCCGTTGCCATGGTCGGGCTTGGATGGGGAAAGTAGGCGACATAGCAGCAACGGCGCCTTCGCCGGGATTGGTGGCGACGGCGGCGAGCGAGCGGGAGGACGGCGGCGGTGAGAGAGTAGGAGGGTGGCGGCGGCAGTCCATCGGCCGCCGTGACGTGAGAGGAGGATGGGGATGGGGCCGCGATCTGGACGTATGGAGCAGTCGAGAGGAGGGAAAGCAGGCGGCTTGGTTTTTCCATCGTGCGGGGTTTGGGGGAGGTCAAACGAGAGGGCTTTTTTCGTGCGGGAGGCAGAGCAACGAGGGCAGATGTAGGGAGACTGGACGCGGTCGGTTGGCAGGAAAAGGAAAGCTACGCATTTTTTTAGGCAGTAGAGATGATTGATGATAAGAAAGGGAAAATCACATCAATATAAAGAAATATCCCATCAATATTTGATTGATTGCGATTTATTTTTTATATGGTAACTAATCTGATCATCAATACTTGATTGATTGCGATTTATTTTTTATATGGTAACTAATCTGATGGGTTGGCAGGAAAAGGAAACCTACGCATTTTTTAGGCAGTAGAGATGATTGATAATAAGAAAGGGAAAATCACATCAATATAAGGAAATATCCCATCAATATTTAATTGATTGCGATTTATTTTTTATATGGTAACTAATCTGATCATCAATACTTGATTGATTGCGATTTATTTTTTACATGGTAACTAATCTGATGGGTTGGCAGGAAAAGGAAAGCTACGCATTTTTTTAGAAAGTAGAGATGATTGATGATAAGAAAGGGAAAATCACATCAATATAAGGAAATATCCCATCAATATTTGATTGATTGCGATTTATTTTTTATATGGTAACTAATCTGATCATCAATACTTGATTGATTGCGATTTATTTTTTATATTGTAACTAATCTGATGAGTTGGCAGGAAAAGGAAACCTACGCATTTTTTTAGGCAGTAGAGATGATTGATGATAAGAAAGGGAAAATCACATCAATATAAGGAAATATCCCATCAATATTTGATTGATTGCGATTTATTTTTTATATGGTAACTAATCTGATCATCAATACTTGATTGATTGCGATTTATTTTTTATATGGTAACTAATCTGATGGGTTAGCAGGAAAGGAAAGCTACGCATTTTTTTAGGCAGTAGAGATGATTGATGATAAGAAAAGGAAAATCACATCAATATAAGGAAATATCCCATCAATATTTGATTGATTGCGATTTATTTTTATATGGTAACTAATCTGATCATCAATACTTGATTGATTGTGATTTATTTTTTATATGGTAACTAATCTGATGGGTTGGCAGGAAAAGGAAAACTACGCATTTTTTTAGGCAGTAGAGATGATTGATGACAAGAAAAGGAAAATCACATCAATATAAGGAAATATCCCATCAATATAAGGAAATGTCTCATCAATACTTGATTGATTGCGATTTATTTTTTATATGATAACTAATTTGATCATCAATACGTGATTGATTGCGATTTATTTTTTATATGGTAACTAATCTGATCATCAATACTTGATTGATTGCGATTTATTTTTTATATGGTAACTAATCTGATGGGTGGGCAGAAAAATGAAACCTACGCATTTTTTTAGGCAGTAGAGATGATTGATGATAAGAGAGGGAAAATCACATCAATATAAGGAAATATCCCATCAATATTTGATTGATTGCGATTTATTTTTTATATGGTAACTAATCTGATCATCAATACTTGATTGATTGCGATTTATTTTTTATATGGTAACTAATCTGATGGGTTGGCAGGAAAAGGAAAGCTACGCATTTTTTTAGGCTGTAGAGATGATTGATGATAAGAAAGGGAAAATCACATCAATATAAGGAAATATCTCATCAATATTTGATTGATTGCGATTTATTTTTTATATGGTAACTAATCTGAAAATAAATACTTGATTGATTGTGATTTATTTTTTATATGGTAACTAATCTGATGGGTTGGCAGGAAAAGGAAAGCTACGCATTTTTTTTCGGCAGTAGAGATGATTGATGATAAGAAAAGGAAAATCACATCAATATAAGGAAATATCCCATCAATATAAGGAAATGTCCCATCAATATTTGATTGATTGCGATTTATTTTTTATATGGTAACTAATTTGATCATCAATACTTGATTAATTGGGATTTATTTTTTATATGGTTGATGAAGTTTTTTTTTGTTGGGCGCGGGTTTTTTGGGTGGCTGCGTGGGATGGGGTGGGGTGGGAGGATGACGAAAAAAACCAGAGGTGGGAGGATGACGAAATAAAACCGGACGAAAATAAAACCGGAGTATCAGGCTACCAACTGCTCCATTAGGAGTAGAGATATCCCAAGTTAAAACGATTGAGTACTCCTACAATCAGAGCAAGGTCCAAAGTAAGATGCTTGGATTCCGCATGCGTACATCCTCTTATTTTCTGCTTCGTCATGACCAATTAATTCAACCATTCCTCTACGTGCTCATGTCAATCCTTTTGGACTCTTTGGTGCATGCATTGAGGTCTTGCAGAGAAACCAGGGTACAAATAATAACCAGCTTTCTGTCCTCCCTTGATACGTGCAATTCTATTCTCAGTCGGATTAGGTCTGAGGGGGGAGTCTTGGCTTAGGGCTGGTTTGATGAGGGTTCACGTCGACTGCTTTAGAAACAGGTCGAGCAGGTGGGTAGTCGACGAGTAGTCCTCATGTCGAGTTTTAGGGTGGAAGGTTATCACCCGTTTGCATGAAAATGTTGAATCCGATTGACTTCTACAGCCGTTCTTTGTTAAAATTTTGCTCCAAGTTTCGGGTCATAACCCGATCTCTCTTTCTTCACCTTCACTCGTGGTCATCATTCTCGTTGTGTCGCTGCCTCTTCTTACCTAGCATCCTCCTTCATCGCCGTTGCACAATCATGCTGGTGGGTGCCAGCGCACCCTCTGCTCCGCATCCTACATGAGACGGTTTGCACCGCCCAGTGCACGGGAGAGAATACAGAAGGCCCATGAGGACTCTAGGGAGGATGTAGAGAAGGCATGCCGTGCACACCACGAATTTCTATGAACCCTCACAATGGCCTCCATGGTATGTATGGTACCACAACCATCGCCATAGTTCCCTTATAAGTAATGTTTAATGCATGATTTTGTTGCAACTTTTTGAACGTTAAAGTACATTTTGTGGATTTTTAGGTTTGTCTTATGGATGCATATACCGAATATATTTGCATCTATCAATTGCTTGAAGTAGCACTTGTAAGTTTTGCATCCATATTGCATAGATGTACATTGTTGTATTTGGCATGTCATATTTATTCTATTGATTTGACTTTACTGCTATAACAAGCACGTGTATTAGTTGCCTTGCCTTTGTAGTGCTTTATATAGTCGATGACGGGATGCATGTGAAGGTTTGTTGGAAGATCATACTCATATAAATACGATATATGTCCAAATACTCCCTTCGTTTCTAATATAAGTCCTTTTGGAGATTTCAATAAGAACAACACACGGATGTATATAAACACACCTTAGAGTGTAGATTCACTCATTTTGCACCATATGTAGTCCGTATTAGATCAGAGGGAGTATATGATATCAAGTCTGGGTACGAGTATGAGGGGCCCTTCTAGAACACCCGATCCATTATATATAATGCAGTGAATCGTGCAGTGATAAGCAAATACTACATGGAATCTAGGACCGACACTGACTAAAGGATATCCTTCCTTACTCCTTCCGGATGGAAATATAAGTCAGGCACAGTGGTTTAAGTATTTGATTTGACTAGCGTATAATGTGTTGGATATCACAAGAACATATCTTTAGATTCGTCATTGAATGAAGTTTCAAAATATATATTTTTGTGACATATTACAAATGTTTGTTAGCTAAAGTGGTGATCTAAAATCATGTGCCTGATGTTTGTTCCCATCTTGATAGCAACAAAAAAGTGCCTCAGAATGCCCAACATCTCAACTCTTTTTTGTCATTCTTCAAAATGGGTTGCATGTCACAGCAAGATGTAAAGAATGCCATTGCAGTCGGTCAATCCAAAATAGATGGAAAGAATGGCAAAAAAAGAAGAAGAATAGTGTTATGACCGGCATATTAGGGACTTAGCCCAGTGAGTTGTGGCCCAAGTTATTTTATCATTATTAGGGGCTTAGCCCAATTATCTTATCGTTATTAGGATCATTTGCTTAGGAGTCAAGTAAACCTCTCTATATAAGGAGAGGAGATGTATCAATCTAATCAAAAGCAAGAAGCAATCATTATTTGCTCGGCTTCCCGAAGGGTGCCGGGAGACCTAACCCTAGCCGCCTCTTGCGCCGCCGCCGCCTCTTCTTCATCACGCCACGGCGCCCCGCCGCCGGCAGCCGCGATCGCATCTACGTCAACCCTCCGCCTTCCCGTACAACCTACGCCCTAGACCAGGTAGGATCCTAGCTCCTAGCAAATAGTAGCATTCCTAATACCCTTACAAAATATACTTCTCCAACTAAAATAACAAATTGGAAACACTAACAACGTATGAACGGAAGAAGATCATGAGATATGTAAAAGTTCCTTTAACTTTTCTAGATGTTACACATTTGAACAATAAAATTAGAAGCTGTTGGTATCACCACTACGAAATTTGTACAACCATGAATCCTAAATAGCTTAGCAAACTTTATATGCATGTCCTCGGGTAAGTTAAAAAACTAGGGGGTTGTCAATGATTGCTACCCTCAGGCTTTGAAGCATTTCGCTCCAACGTTTCGACCTGCTTCATCGACTTTTCTTTCCTCTGATACAGTTCTCTGAATTCCTCGGGGCTAAAGGGAGGAGGCAGATTGCATGGGCCAGCAACGTTTGCAGACTTTATCATGGAATCCTCCATAAACTTCTTCTCCCTGCCTATGGCTTGGCAGGCCAAAGATTCGGGACAGACCTCAACAGCTTCAGGTGGCTTTGTTGGCTTGAACAGTAGGAGCTTAGCGTACTCCGTTAAGAGGTGAAACATGTAATCATATACATATTCCATACTAAGTTCTTGTTGAATGAACTTGCTTCCTTCCTTCCCTATTTTCTGTGCCTATGAACAGTTTTTGAAGAGGAGGTGTTAGAAACATGTTCTTCAGATACTATCGAATCCACGGGAAGTATGCTATGATATTTTCTACTCCCACCAATCCATATTAACTTAATAACTTTGTACTAAATCGGCGATAATTAATATGGATTGGAGGGAGTACGAGCTAAAGGCCAATGTGTTTAGCTCATACAAAAAAACAGTTAAGGTCATTCCTAGCTGCATAACATACCTTTTTCTTGTGAGAATTTCCCCAGTCCACAGCATACTTTATGGAGCTACACTTACTTTCATCTCGAACAGGCCAATAGTGCTGAGTGGGCATCAGCGCCCTTGAAAAGAAATCGTAGTATTTTGGGTTAATCACCAGCGTCATTGAATCACAAGCTAGGATATACTTCTCACTAACTGACCACGCTGATCCTTCGATGTAGATCTTGTACCTATCACCGAACATAACAATTTCAACACCGATGATAGAACAAACAAGTCTTGACTAACTTTTAATAAGAGGAAAGTAGAAAAGAAACCTGTGAGTACATTGACTTGCCAAATCTGATTTTTTGTATCCCGCCTTGCTCTCTTTGACCCAATCCTAAATGAAAACAGCAAAAGTAAGCAAGCTAATCAGCCATAGCCACCATCAAAATTATTTTGTTCGAACACAAGGGTGTGTTCTAGATCAGAGGGATTAGAAGAATTGTAAGAGAACAACATAATTTGAAAATATAGAATAGGATTTCGAACTTGTAAGAATAAAATGGGATGTCAACACTCCCTTCAATTATAAAAGAGCACAGTGCAACATAAACTCAAACAAGTATGTACCTGTTTGTAAATCCGTGCATTCCATTCTTGCTCACTGGAAACATTACACTCAACCAGCTCTTGCCTTATAGCTGCGACCTCTGGATTCCCTTTCCAATAAGCATATGGCTCTCTATCTATCCATCTCACCTTCCTATTGCCAGCATCCAGATCCTTTTGCAGCGCATCCCAGGGCTTTATATTGATCTCGGCCCTATCAGCACAAAGTCAGTTTAAGCATTTGCACTTTGTTTACAAATCAAAGCATAGAATAATAAATTTAATTGGGATCAATGTGTACTATGCACTTCAAATTTATACACTTCTCAGGATACAGAACTTCAGGGAAACATACTGATATTTTACCATTTGCTTCCAGTTTGCGTCCATTGATTTGCTCCCATAGCATCAGAACATTGGATTTAGCTGAAACAAAAGTAAAAAAAGTGCATTCGTATGTTTCATACATGAATACAATGTACCATGTATATTGGACAACTATTTTGATCATGTTTGGAAAGTCCTTGGGTCTGTCAAAGACTCAAAGCTTATGTACTCCAAATCAAGTCTCACATGAGGAATATTGACTTTGTACTATTCCTAGTAAAAATATGATTATCATAACAGTAATGGTGCATGAATCACTGGTGCTGATTTAATACTGATGTTCAATTGCATTGTTAATGAATAGTGACCCAGATGTTGGAAATAGGAATGCATAGAACGTGTAAGAAATACGAGCGCGAAGGAAGGGAGGAGCATTTGCTTACCAGCCCCAGAAAGACCAGTCCGGGAAAACTATGTCGAGTGTCTCATTGTTGCCGCAGTAGCGGAAAAGCGGCGGCAAGACGGTGGCGTTCTCCCCCTGGTACTCATCAGCATGGACAACCGGCCAGTCCACGCAGTCGAACATGAGGTCGAGATCGGGGATGCGACCAGGGTAGCGGCGGAGTAGCTGGAGGATGCCCCAGATGGTGAAGAGGTCACGCGTCTGGAAGGCTGGCGCGATGCGCTCAATGTAGGCACGGCCATGGAGTATGACAAGGCGGAAGTTGGCGGTGGTGCGCGCGCGGTCGAGCATTGTGCGCGTGATGCCCCCCGCCGCGCGCCACGGGTGGAGGTCCTCGTGGATGAAGCGGAAGTAGGCAGGGCAGGAGGAGTTGGCAGCGGTAGTGGGGGGAACCAGCTGTGTCTCAGAGACGGAGGCGCATGTGGCGTTTGAGGAGAGCGCGAGGGACAGAGTCTGAGAGATGTTGCTTGGGATGTCAGGCTCACCGGCGAGTGGCGGCGCCGAGCAGGAGAGGGAGTATGTGGGGAGCGGCGGTGGCGGCACATCAGGGGTGGCAGGGATGGAGGTGGAATGTGTGGCGGTCAGGAATTCAGGATCGCCTGCATGGACGGAGATTGAATCTTTGGTTGTGAGTAATTCCGTTATAAAAGCTGGTATTTTCGCAACAAATTTGGAATTCTAGGGCTCTAGACATGTCAAAGGTTAACATGCTGGAACTGGCCAATAGGTAGATCCTGCTAGGTGAAAATGTTGCTAGAAATTCCATGCAGAGCAGAAAATTCTCCTTTTCTTATTTGACCAGACCATAATATTTTATTTTTGTAGGACAAACCAACCCTGTAAAATCCATTCTCAAGAAAAAATCATGTAAAATGACATTTCATAGGAAGAGTATATATATGAAAACAGAAAAACAGAGAGAGGAAGACCATATGCATGTCACTCTACTGGAGACTAAGGCAAGTTATGACTCAGATCAAGCAAATAAGTATGGTGAGTGGGCAGTGGGCTTACCTACCGGGTTTGTGCGCCACCGATCTAGATTGGTGTCTGCCAAATTAGTCTGCATACGTACATGTACGATAATAACAAATCCGTGTTGGTAAGAGCCTCGCAGATGGCAGTAAACATCAATCAATAAAGTTAAGAAAAAATAGTGTGCCAGCCTCACGGTGGTGGTTATCCAACGGCCGGAGACGAGGACGCCGACCACGACGACGAAGAGGAAGAGGAAGACGGCGGTGGCGGTCACAGGAGATGAAGGACCGCCGGAAGCTTTGCTCCACCTCCGGACGTCAGGGATGGCGGCGGCTGCGGCGGCCATCGCCCGCCTGGCCGCTCTCGGCCTCCCTTCCACCTCTGCGTCTCCTTCACGGCCAGAGACCTGACTCCTACCGCGGTTGCGATGTGCTCTGCCCTGTGAAAGAAACAGGAAAAGAATGAGGTGATCGTCGCCGCAGAAGAAAACAGAACGCCGATCGCTGAGGAGAAGGCGTCCACGAGGGCTCGTGTGGCTGCAGGCTGGACGCGGTCAGAGCAAGTTGGTTTCGCTCGCTCACGTGTGAGCCGGAGGGAGTTTCGCAACAGACCGAGAGAAAAGGGGGAAGCTTTGCTAGGGAAGAGGGCCAAAAAATTTGGGAATCCAAATCCCAATTCGCGAGCTGAGGTTTTCCCCAATTTTAATTTCGGAAACCCTAAATCGCCGAAAACTGCAAACCCTAAAACGCCCAATCATGATGCGAATGCTTTGAACATAATGCTGACCAGCAAGCGCCATCCTCGACGATGACGACGCGGGCGGGTGGCTCGCCCCGCCGACCGCGCATCCCCGTGCAGTGCGCTGCACGGTCGCCGTGCGTGTACCCACCGCCCGCTGTGTCCTCTCAGCTCTAGCGGGTGCCGCACTTCAGGAAGACGATGCGGGACGCCCAGGCTACACACGAGCACGGCCGTCGCCGCTGTCACCGGCGCCTCCCCGTCGCACGAGCACCCCAAATGTCCATGCGCGCGACACGGCGAGCGCTGTTCGACGGAGCAGCTCACGACGTCTGGCCGATGCAGGCCACTTTGCCGAACAGGGGCGCCGCGCCGTCGAACTCTCTCGTTCGGTGCGAGAAAATTGGCTGGGGAGGAGAGCGAGAGAAGTACCGTCCGATTGATCAGCACAGGCTGCGGGCGTTTGATACGCGCAAATTCAACTATGTGCTACCGGTCAGATTAACATAGCCCCACCGATTCTTTTTTCCGTTGGTACTACTAGTTTTTTTTGTTTTTGCGGGCACTACTAGTGTTTTCTTCTCTTTTCACACGCCTCATACATACGTAAGCACACACGCGGGCACATCATACACCTATGAGCGCGTCTTAAGACTGTGTCACGTGACATATCATCTTGAGCTTAACGAAGTCGCTATAGACATCTTCTTATTTGACGGGAACATCTTTTTCCACTGAACGCACATCGCCGAAAGGCCTAAATCCTAGAAAATGCAAGCACTGGTCTCAAAGTATAGAACTTGAACCTTGGTGGACCATAGAGTGGAGGGCCTCGGCATCCGGGGGCGGCGGCCCCGGGCGGAGAGCGCCGGGTGGCCCGGGCGGCAGGCCAGTTCGGCCGGAGCTGGTGAGGCGCCTCCCTCGGTCTCACGGGGGACGAGGCGGCGTCGGTCCATCGTCGCTGGTGTGCAGCCTCGCCTGCGCGGTTGCCGTCGCCAAATGCATCTCATCCTCTCCGCCCCGATCTGCTCCTTCCATCGCCGGATCCGGGTCCTAGTGGCTTAGGCCGTTCTTCCCGGGCGCCGGCAGCGCGGATCTCGTCGAGTGGGGTTGGATCCGGGGGAAACCCCTGGCCGGCGCAGCCACATCGCAGGCGACGCCCTGGGCGCCGTACCCCTCCCTAGAGGCTGTGGTGAGGATCCTTCTCCCCTCCTTCCGTCCCCTGCTAGGTGAAAGCCTAGGTCCCCTGATTCGGGCGGCGACGACACATCCGTGTCGTGTTCCTTCTTGGAGGCGTAGTCCGGGGATCGCAGGGGCGGCGAGAGAGTCGAGTTGTGGGTGTGATGGTGGCGGGTGGCAGCTTGGCTCGGCGCTTCACTGCCTTTTCTTCGGTGGCTCATCGCTGTTACCCTTGTTGCTGCGACTGTGGTCGACAGCTCTAGTCCATCGGTGTGGCTTAACCGCGGACGACGACGGTGCTCGGAATGGTGTGCTCTGTGCTAGCAGGTCTGCTCATAGTTCCTTCTTCATGCGCAGCTTGGACGTCCTCCTCTGGGTTCTAGGGTGAACCGAGCTGCCGCCTGCCGGTGCGGCATCCTTTGAGCTAGGATGAGAGGGCAGGGGCCCTTTGCAGTGGCAGTTCCAGAGGAGTGTCAGTGCTATCTTCGAGTATGGCTGCGATCACGAAGCTTGCGCGGTGGTGCATCCTCTCAAGTCTGTAGCTTGTCCGGTTGGTGTAGGTCGTCCAGTAGGGTGTTGGCGGCAGCATGGCGTGCTTGCTATCGCTGCTGCCTTTGAGTCTGTTTCGCTTTGCTCCTTGTATCAGCCGCTTGTCTCTCTTCTTGCTTTTTCTTGCAAGATGGTGATCTTGTAATCCTGGCCGGTTGATGGCTTTGTTAATTCAAAGCCGGGCTCTTCTTGAGCCTTCGTTCTAAAAAAAACCCTTGGTGGACTCGGGATATCACTATCCTTCTAACCGTCCAATCACAGGTTGGTTCGCATAGATACTGCTAGTTATGGACTGAGTGATGCATACATCCTTTTGTACTAAAAAAAACTAGCTATGGTAACCAGTTCTAAAAAAACTAGTTATGTTCTCCCATCCTCTTAGTTTTTTTTGATAAAACATGAAATTTATATATAAGAAATGAACATTTCCAAAAATATAAGAATATTTTTTAGAAATTCCAAATATTTTCTAATAAACCTAAACATTTATTTGAAAATTCATGAAATAAAAAAACATCCCAAACATAATTTGAAATTTTGGGATTTTTTTAGAGTTGGACCATTATGAAAAACCTAAAACCCCCGGAAAGATGTAAATTAAAAAAGGATAAAAACTAAACATTTGGTTAAAAACAAACACAAAATACTTGGCCAAACCTTCTAGAATCTTGTAGCAGCTAGTTGGGCCAGCCCATTAGTGTGTTGGCCCTGTGCGGTTCATGATAATGCAATGGATTGGACCCACCCTCAAGGAACAGCCCTAAACTTCCTCATTTGTTCACGCGGGCTGTCCGGAGGCACATTTGGGCCGAAACTCCTCACCAACGGGGCCATCATTTATTCGCGGATTGTCATATTCTTATTTGGACCCAAATTGGGGCTCATGCCCACATCAGCCCCACCTCACTGAAACCTTTCCTTTTTCCCCTCTCGCGCACCTCTGTCTCCTCTTGAGCGCTCCTTCCCGACTTAGTCGTTGCCAACCGCTCGCCCTCCCAACATAGCTGCTGCTCACTGCCATTAACTCTGTCCACCGCATGCTGTCATTTCCCCCTACCGCATTTTCCCCTTGCAGTCGCACCGCACATGCATCCCAACCCAGCCACCACATATCTCACATCTCTCTCCCCTGCCCAATCCACCTCGTCAGTCATTGATGGATGGCACGACACTCAACGGCCCGAATCCATAGCCTCACGAAATATAGTAATGCGTGTGTCGCTCGCTGAGCCAATGCCATGGTCGCAGTTTTTGCCAAGCAAGCAATTGACGAAGAGCTCGCCACAGGTAGGCATAGGACACTGGCTTCATGTCGTCACGCTCCAGCGTCTCAAATGGCATGAAGAAGAGCTTCCCCTTCGGCATGGACTCGACATCTAGACGTCCTACCATGTTGTTAACTCGCTGCAGCTTCAATGGCAACAACAACCCACCCCAACCATGGTGAGGCATGCAATCTGTTTGGCTAATTGGGTGGTCGAACAACCAAACAATATACTTCGACCTTGTTGAGGCTTTTTTTCATTTGTCATAGGTGTATGATACATGTGTGAACCATGTGTGATGCTGCAATTGAAATCCATTTTTGTGATGCATATTTCAGCTAGATAGCCTATTCTGGCTAATTGAAATCCATTTTTGTGATGCATATTGTCGGACAATCTCGATGTGGAAATGATGAACAAGATCAATGATGGTTAACATAGTAAGAAAATGACGGATGATGCCCATCCCAATCAATTTCATGAAATTGAAGATCAAATTGCCCACATTGGAAGTTAGGAAAATAACCAAAAGAGGAGGTGTGTACACGATGAAACAATATCAATTATTGTGTGTCACATGGTTGGAGGCGACACCATATCCAATATGTGAGCGGATCAAGAGGGTTCGGCATATATGAGGAAGATTCGAGAATTCTTCCACGAGATGAAGCATTATCCCCCATTTGCAGTTGTGACTGAAACCGCAACGAGAACTCACTCAAGCATAGGTGGCAGCGATTCAAGATTGTTTGCAACAAGTTACGTGACCAAGTGATAAGTAGAAACCCAAGTGGCATTAGAATTGGTATTCACGCTTGTAGGTTTGCCTTTGCTCGTTTCAATTGCTCCATGTTCATCATGATTTTACCTATGTTGGAAGATGTTCATGTGTATGCCAGTTTCTACAAAACTTGACCATATGAGCTCAAGCTGAAATTTCCAAACTCCAATATAAGGAGAAACTATTTTGATGCAACGATTATCTACCACGAATCCTCATATCGTTTGCCTCATGGTTGTATGTCATCAAGCAGCAGATTCCGGTCTTGAGCCCAGTCATCTCCATAGGGTTGAGCCCGATTGATCATTGTACATTTTTTTTGAAAAGGGGGACATCTCCGGCCTCTGCATCGGAGAGATACATACAGCCATCTTTATTAAACAAGCAAATAGGTTCAACACAAGTCTAAAAGTCTCAAACAAAGCTGCTCACAGAGAGCTAAGGAGCAAAAACAAAAGCCACAGCTGGCCGCCAAGAGAAAGACAGGAAAACTAATTGCCTATCCTATTACATGACCGCCATCCAAACCGGCTGAAAATATCCCGTGCTACCATCTCCCATCGGATAGATCCAGTAACCAAACGTTCCCTGGCCTCCGTCGGAGTGAGTAATGACCAGATACGGATCAACACAGTGGCTCGGAATATAACCTGCAAAAAATGAGTATTTGATATTCTGTTAAAGACTAAATCATTTCTGCAGTTCCAGATAGCCCATAATAATGCACATACTCCTACACGAATGTGTCTCGCTGTTTGGGGCTCAATCCCATCCAACCACGTTCCAAATAACATGTTAATATTATGTGGAGGCTATGTTCACTGATTGCCAAAGAATTTTTGCCATAGGACAATCGAGAAAGAGGTGCTTGATTGTTTCATCTCTATCACAAAAGCTACACCGACTGGAGCCAGTCCAATTGCGTTTAATCAAGTTATCCTTAGTTAAAATGACTTGTTTATTCACAAAGCACATGAACACTTTAACTCTCAAGGGAACTTTGACATGCCAAACATGTTTCGACGTAGGAATAGAAGTAGAATTAATAACATTCAAGTACATCGATTTGACCGTAAATTCTCCATTCCTAGTAAGTTTCCAACACAACTGGTCTGGACGTTGAGAAAGTTGAACCTCCATAAGTCTTCTCACAAGATGGAGCCAAGCTTCCCAACGGTTACCGGCTAAAGCTCTCCTGAAGCTAATATGTAAAGGCGTGGATTGACATACCGTCTCAACGGTCGCATCTCTCCGTTGAACAATGCTATAGAGAGTAGGATACTGTACCGCCAATGGCGTATCCCCTAGGCAAGTATCCTCCTAGAATCTTGTAGAAGTACCGTTACCGATAACCACCTTGGTCTGGTTAAAGAAGAGCGATTTAACTCTCATTAGGCCTTTCCAGAAAGGCGAATCCATCGGCCTCACTGTCACATGGGATAATGTCTTGGACTGAAGGTATTTATTACGCAAAATCTGAGCCCAAGTGGCCTCGGTCTCTCGAGAAAGCTTATACAGCCATTTGCCGAGGAGACATTTGTTCTTTACCTCAAGATTTTCGATACCAAGACCCCCTTGGTCCTTCGATCAAAAAATAATGTCCCATCTAGCTAATCTATACTTTCTCTTCAACTCATCACTTTGCCAGAAAAAACGGGATCGATAGAAGTTGAGTCCTTTTCGAACTCCCACTGGCACTTCCAAAAAAGACAAAAGGAATATGGGCATACTGGTGAGCACCGAATTGATAAGAACTAACCGGACTCCATATGACATCAGTTTGCCCTTCCAGCAACCCAATTTCTTCTCAAATTGATCCTCAATGCACTTCTATTCGCTATTTGTTAGCTCACGGTGATGGATGGGTATACCTAAATACGTAAAAGGTAAAGCCCCCGATTCACACCCGAACAATTGCTTATAGGCCTCTTGTTCCTCCTTGGCTCTACCAAAGCAGAACACCAGCTTCATGTTTCGTGCCTTCGCCAAGTCATGCTCCATAAAGATGATAGTATCATCAGCATACTGTAGGACAGACACACCTCCATCAACTAGATGAGGTACTAAGCTCCCTACATGTCCGACATCCTTAGCCCTCCCTATTAGAATTGTCAACATGTCAAACAAAATAGGTGACATTGGATCTTCTTGTCTCAGGCCCTTATGTGTTTGGAAATAACGCCCTATGTCATCATTCACTTTAATTCCAACACTGCATTTTTGCGTGAAAGATTCTATCTGTCTACACCAAGCTGGATCGAAACCTTCCATCCTCAACGCCTGTTCAAGGATTGGCCATTTGGCTTTGTCGTACACTTTTTTGAAATCCACTTTAAAAACCACCACATCTAGTTTTTTCGTATGGATTTTATGGAGCATTTCATGCAGGACCACCACCCCTTCAAGGATGTTCCTATCCGGCATAAAAGCAGTTTGGGATGGATGCACCACAGAATGCGCAATCTGTGTGAGTCTATTAGTCCCAACCTTGGTGAAGATTTTGAAACTTAGAGCATCTCTAGCCGTTGGCCTCCCCAGGAGGCATTTTTTTCGCCTCCTGGGGGGGCTGCCGACGAAAACTTCGGCCTGGGGGTGGAATTTTTTCCACTCGTTGCGCCCCCAGAGCTCCATCGACAGGCTCCTCCGACAAGACATGGATCATCCATTCTCCCATCCCTCCTCTCCTCCATTCCTTCAACCAAGAAACAAACAAACAAAGCTCCATCGCCAAGAAACCACCATCGAGTTGCTTGCCGGAACCAATGGCGACCACCAAGAAGAGGGAGATGGTGTTCTTCGACGTGGAGGCTGCGCAGTCCCTGTCACTGCCCGGTGAGTGCAGCCTGCTGGAGTTCGCCGCCATCCTCGTTTGCCCGCGCCGCCTCGTCGAGGTCTCCAGCTACTCCACCCTCATCCGCCAGGACGACGCCGGCGCCGACGGTGGCGTCCGCTCCGCCTCCTCCGGCGCACCCTCATTCGAGGACGTCTTCCCAGACATCTTTGAGCTGCTGGACGGCCGCATGTGGGCAGGCCCAGCATCCGGCGCGCCGGCTGCCCGCGCATGTGCGAGGCCTTCGGCCTGGGCGCGCCGGAGCCCGTGGGCGTTGTCGACTCGCTCGACGTGCTCCTCGCGCAGGGCGCGCAGGGGTGCTTCGGGCCAGCCGCCGCCGGGGACGACGGCTAGGAGGAGGACGAGGAGGCAGCGGTGGCGGCCCTGGCGGAGCACTTCGGGATCGGCGCGCGGCGGGCGCGGGGGCTCCAATGCCTGGACGGCGCGCGCATGAGCCTCGAGGTGCTGGGACACCACGAAGGAGTGGAATTTTTTCCACGGTGGCGGCGGCCCCCCGCGCCTGCGCGGGGACAGCGGCGGCGGCAGCGAGGGCAAAGTGTGAGGAGGATGCGGGGCGGCAAGCTCGGCGGGTCTGGCGCAGCTGGACGTCGTCGGCTAGGCGTTCTGTGCGGGCAGGAGTTGGTAGGGGAGAGAAAGAGAAAAGAGATCACGTGGGTGGGCCCGAAGGAAAAGCGAGGAGAGAGAGGGAGTGGGAGGCTGACAATGGGCCCAAAGCAACTAAAGTAGTCTCTCTCCTCCCCCAGCTGTCCCCCAGGATTCTGGGAATGGGATGAGAGCGCCGGCCGTAGTTTTGGCCAAATCCGGCGATATTTGTGCTCCTGGGGGCGCGAGTGGAAACTTTTTTGACCGCCGGCGCTGGAAAAGTGCTCTTGGGGGCCTTCCTGGGGAGACGGGTGGAGATGCTCTTACATTGAGAAGACAGATGGGCCTAAACTGCTCAATTCGGACCGCATCTGTTTTCTTAGGCAGCAAAGTGATAGTTCCAAAATTCAGATGAAACAATTGAAGCTGCCCAGCGAATAAGTCCTGGAACATCGGAAGCAAGTCCCCTTTAATAATATGCCAGCACCTCTTATAAAACTCCACCGGAAAACCGTCCGGTCCTGGAGGAAATATGCCCTAGAGGCAATAATAAAGTTATTATTTATTTCCTTATATCATGATAAATGTTTATTATTCATGCTAGAATTGTATTAACCGGAAACATAATACATGTGTGAATACATAGACAAACAGAGAGTCACTAGTATGCCTCTACTTGACTAGCTCGTTAATCAAAGATGGTTATGTTTCCTAACCATGAACAAAGAGTTGTTATTTGATTAACGAGGTCACATCATTAGTTGAATGATCTGATTGACATGACCGATTCCATTAGCTTAGCACCCGATCGTTTAGTATGTTGCTACTGCTTTCTTCATGACTTATACATGTTCCTATAACTATGAGATTATGCAACTCCCGTATACCGGAGGAACACTTTGGGTACTACCAAACGTCACAACGTAACTGGGTGATTATAAAGGAGTACTACAGGTGTCTCCAATGGTAGATGTTGGGTTGGCGTATTTCGAGATTAGGGTTTGTCACTCCGATTGTCGGAGAGGTATCTCTGGGCCCTCTCGATAATACACATCACATAAGCCTTGCAAGCATTATAACTAAGATGTTAGTTGTGAGATGATGTATTATGGAACTAGTAAAGAGACTTGCCAGTAACGAGATTGAACTAGGTATTGGATACCGACGATCGAATCTCGGGCAAGTAACATACCGATGACAAAGGGAACAACGTATGTTGTTATGCGGTCTGACCGATAAAGATCTTCGTAGAATATGTAGGAGCCAATATGGGCATCCAGGTCCCGCTATTGGTTATTGACCGGAGACGTGTCTCGGTCATGTCTACATTGTTCTCGAACCGTAGGGTCCGCACGCTTAACGTTACGATGACAGTTATTATGAGTTTATGCATTTTGATGTACCGAAGGTAGTTCGGAGTCCCGGATGTGATCACGGACATGACGAGGAGTCTCGAAATGGTCGAGACATAAAGATTGATATATTGGAAGCCTATGTTTGGACATCGGAAGTGTTCCGGGTGAAATCGGGATTTTACCGGATTACCGGGAGGGTTACCGGAACCCCCCGGGAGCCAAATGGGCCTACATGGGCCTTAGTGGAAAGGTGAGAGGGCTGCCCACAAGGGCTGCGCACCTTCCCCCTCCCCCTAGTCCTATTAGGACTAGGAGAAGGGGCCGGCCACCTCTCTCTCTCTCTCTCTCTCCCCTTTAAGGAATCCTAGTTGGAATAGGATTGGAGGGGGGAGTCCTACTCCCGGTGGGAGTAGGACTCCTCCTGCGCCTCCCACCTTGGCCGGCCAGCCCCTCCCCTTGAAACCTTTATATACGGGGGCAGGGGGCACCTCTAGACACACAAGTTGATCCTTGAGATCGTTCCTTAGCCGTGTGCGGTGCCCCCTGCCACCATATTCCACCTCGATCATATCGTTGCAGTGCTTAGGCGAAGCCCTGCGTCGGTAGAACATCAAGATCGTCACCACGCCGTCGTGCTGACGGAACTCCTCCCCGAAGCTTTGCTAGATCGGAGCCCGGGGATCGTCATCGAGCTGTACGTGTGCTAAGAACTCGGAGGTGCCGGAGTAATGGTGCTTGGATCGGTCGGACCGGGAAGAAGACGTACGACTACTTCCTCTATGTTGTGTCAACGCTTCCGTTGCGATCTACAAGGGTACGTAGATCAGACTCTCCCCCTCGTTGCTATGCATCACCATGATCTTGCGTGTGCGTAGGAATTTTTTTGAAATTACTACGTTCCCCAACAATGGTATCCGAGCCTAGGTTTTATGGTTTGATGTTATTTGCACGAGTAGAACACAAGTGAGTTGTGGGCGATACAAGTCATACTGCCTACCAGCATGTCATACTTTGGTTCGGCGGTATTGTTGGACGAGACGACCCGGACCAACCTTACGCGTACGCTTACGCGAGACCGGTTCCCTCGACGTGCTTTGCACATAGATGGCTTGCGGGCGACTGTCTCTCCAACTTTAGTTGAACCGAGTGTGGCTACGCCCGGTCCTTGAGAAGGTTAAAACGGAGTCTATTTGACAAACTATCGTTGTGGTTTTGATGCGTAGGTGAGATGAGTTCTTGCTTAAGCCCGTACCAGCCACGTAAAACTTGCAACAACAAAGTAGAGGGCGTCTATCTTGTTTTTGCAGGGCATGTTGTGATGTGATATGGTCAAGGCATGATGCTGATTTTATTGTATGAGATGATCATGTTTTGTAACCAAGTTATCGGCAACTGGCAGGAGCCATATGGTTGTCGCTTTATTGTATGCAATGCAATCGCGATGTAATGCTTTACTTTATTGCTAAGCGGTAGTGATAGTTGTGGAAGCATAAGATTGGCGAGACGACAACGATGCTACGATGGAGATCAAGGTGTCGCGCCGGTGACGTTGGTGATCATGACGGTGCTTCGGAGATGGAGATCACAAGCACAAGATGATGATGGCCATATCATATCACTTATATTGATTGCATGTGATGTTTATCTTTTATGCATCTTATCTTGCTTTGATTGACGGTAGCATTATAAGATGATCTCTCACTAAATTATCAAGAAGTGTTCTCCCTGAGTATGCACCGTTGCGAAAGTTCTTCGTGCTGAGACACCACGTGATGATCAGGTGTGATAGGCTCTACGTTCAAATACAACGGGTGCAAAACAGTTGCACACGCAGAATACTCAGGTTATACTTGACGAGCCAAGCATATACAGATATGGCCTCGGAACACGGAGACCGAAAGGTCGAGCGTGAATCATATAGTAGATATGATCAACATAATGATGTTCACCGATGAAACTACTCCATCTCACGTGATGATCGGACATGGTTTAGTTGATTTGGATCACGTGATCACTTAGAGGATTAGAGGGATGTCTATCTAAGTGGGAGTTCTTAAGTAATATGATTAATTGAACTTAAATTTATCATGAACTTAGTACCTGATAGTATCTTGCTTGTTTATGTTGATTGTAGATAGATGGCTCGTGCTGTTGTTCCGTTGAATTTTAATGCGTTCCTTGAGAAAGCAAAGTTGAAAGATGATGGTAGCAATTACACGGACTGGGTCCGTAACTTGAGGATTATCCTCATTGCTGCACAGAAGAATTACGTCCTGGAAGCACCGCTGGGTGCCAGGCCTGCTGCTGGAGCAACACCAGATGTTATGAACGTCCGGCAGAGCAAAGCTGATGACTACTCGATAGTTCAGTGTGCCATGCTTTACGGCTTAGAATCGGGACTTCAACGACGTTTTGAACGTCATGGAGCATATGAGATGTTCCAGGAGTTGAAGTTAATATTTCAAGCAAATGCCCGGATTGAGAGATATGAAGTCTCCAATAAGTTCTATAGCTGCAAGATGGAGGAGAACAGTTCTGTCAGTGAGCATATACTCAAAATGTCTGGGTATAACAATCACTTGATTCAGATGGGAGTTAATCTTCCAGATGATTGCGTCATTGACAGAATTCTCCAAACACTGCCACCAAGCTACAAGAGCTTCGTGATGAACTATAATATGCAAGGGATGAACAAGACTATTCCCGAGCTCTTCGCAATGCTGAAAGCTGCGGAGGTAGAAATCAAGAAGGAGCATCAAGTGTTGATAGTCAACAAGACCACTAGTTTCAAGAAAAAGGGCAAAGGGAAGAAGAAGGGGAACTTCAAGAAGAACGGCAAGCAAGTTGCTGCTCAGGAGAAGAAACCCAAATCTGGACCTAAGCTTGAAACTGAGTGCTTCTACTGCAAGCAGACTGGTCACTGGAAGCGGAACTGCCCCAAGTATTTGGCGGATAAGAAGGATGGCAAGGTGAACAAAGGTATATGTGATATACATGTTATTGATGTGTACCTTACTAATGCTCGCAGTAGCACCTGGGTATTTGATACTGGTTCTGTTGCTAATATTTGCAACTCGAAACAGGGACTACGGATTAAGCGAAGATTAGCTAAGGACGAGGTGACGATGCGCGTGGGAAACGGTTCCAAAGTCGATGTGATCGCGGTCGGCACGCTACCTCTACATCTACCTTCGGGATTAGTATTAGACCTAAATAATTGTTATTTGGTGCCAGCGTTGAGCATGAACATTATATCTGGATCTTGTTTAATGCGAGACGGTTATTCATTTAAATCGGAGAATAATGGTTGTTCTATTTATATGAGTAATATCTTTTATGGTCATGCACCCTTGAAGAGTGGTCTATTCTTGTTAAATCTCGATAGTAGTGATACACATATTCATAATGTAGAAGCCAAAAGATGCAGAGTTGATAATGATAGTGCAACTTATTTGTGGCACTGCCGTTTAGGTCATATCGGTATAAAGCGCATGAAGAAACTCCATACTGATGGACTTTTGGAACCACTTGATTATGGATCACTTGGTACTTGCGAACCGTGCCTCATGGGCAAGATGACTAAAACACCGTTCTCCGGTACTATGGAGAGAGCAACAGATTTATTGGAAATCATACATACCGATGTATGTGGTCCGATGAATATTGAGGCTCGTGGCGGATATCGTTATTTCCTCACCTTCACAGATGATTTAAGCAGATATGGGTATATCTACTTGATGAAACACAAGTCTGAAACATTTGAAAAGTTCAAGGAATTTCAGAGTGAAGTTGAAAATCATCGTAACAAGAAAATAAAGTTTCTACGATCTGATCGTGGAGGAGAATATTTGAGTTATGAGTTTGGTATACATTTGAAAAATTGTGGAATAGTTTCGCAACTCACGCCATCCGGAACACCACAGCGTAATGGTGTGTCCGAACGTCATAATCGTACTTTACTAGATATGGTACGATCTGTGATGTCTCTTACTGATTTACCGCTATCGTTTTGGGGATACGCTTTAGAGACGGCCGCATTCACGTTAAATAGGGCACCATCAAAATCCGTTGAGACGACACCTTATGAACTGTGGTTTGGAAAGAAACCAAAGTTGTCGTTTCTTAAAGTTTGGGGTTGCGATGCTTATGTGAAAAAGCTTCAACCTGATAAGCTCGAACCCAAATCGGAGAAATGCGTCTTCATAGGATATCCAAAGGAAACTATTGGATACACCTTCTATCACAGATCCGAAGGCAAGACTTTTGTTGCTAAATTCGGAAACTTTCTTGAGAAGGAGTTTCTCTCGAAAGAAGTGAGTGGGAGGAAAGTAGAACTTGACGAGGTAACTGTACTCACTCCCTTATTAGAAAGTAGTACATCACAGAAAACTGTTTCTGCGACACCTACACCAATAAGTGAGGAAGTTGATGATAATGATCATGAAACTTCAGAACAAGATACTACTGAACCTCGTAGATCAACCAGAGGAAGATCCACGCCAGAGTGGTACGGTAATCTAGTTCTGGAAGTCATGCTACTAGATCATGATGAACCTACGAACTATGAAGAAGCAATGGTGAGCCCAGATTCCGCAAAGTGGCTTGAGGCCATGAAATCTGAGATGGGATCCATGTATGAGAACAAAGTATGGACTTTGGTTGACTTGCCCGATGATCGGCAAGCAATTGAGAATAAATGGATCTTCAAGAAAAAGACTGACGCTGACGGTAATGTTACTGTCTATAAAGCTCGACTTGTTGCAAAAGTTTTTCGACAAGTTCAAGGGGTTGACTACGATGAGACATTCTCACCCGTAGCGATGCTTAAGTCTGTCAGAATCATGTTAGCAATTGCCACATTTTATGATTATGAAATTTGGCAGATGGATGTCAAAACTGCATTCCTGAATGGATTTCTGGAAGAAGAGTTGTATATGATGCAACCAGAAGGTTTTGTCGATCCAAAGGGAGCTAACAAAGTGTGCAAACTCCAGCGATCCATTTATGGACTGGTGCAAGCATCTCGGAGTTGGAATAAACGCTTTGATAGTGTGATCAAAGCATTTGGCTTTATACAGACTTTTGGAGAAGCCTGTATTTACAAGAAAGTGAGTGGGAGCTCTGTAGCATTTCTGATATTATATGTGGATGACATATTGCTGATTGGAAATAATATAAAATTTCTGGATAGCATAAAGGGATACTTGAATAAGAGTTTTTCAATGAAAGACCTCGGTGAAGCTGCTTACATATAGGGCATTAAGATCTATAGAGATAGATCAAGACGCTTAATTGGACTTTCACAAAGCACATACCTTGACAAGATTTTGAAGAAGTTCAAAATGGATCAAGCAAAGAAAGGGTTCTTGCCTGTGTTACAAGGTGTGAAGTTGAGTCAGACTCAATGCCCGACCACTGCAGAAGATAGAGAGAAAATGAAAGATGTTCCCTATGCTTCAGCCATAGGCTCTATCATGTATGCAATGCTGTGTACCAGACCTGATGTGTGCCTTGCTATAAGTTTAGCAGGGAGGTACCAAAGTAATCCAGGAGTGGATCACTGGACAACGGTCAAGAACATCCTGAAATACCTGAAAAGGACTAAGGATATGTTTCTCGTATATGGAGGTGACAAAGAGCTCACCGTAAGAGGTTACGTTGATGCAAGCTTTGACACTGATCCGGACGATTCTAAATCGCAAACCGGATACGTGTTTACTTTAAACGGTGGAGCTGTCAGTTGGTGCAGTTCTAAACAAAGCGTCGTAGCGGGATCTACATGTGAAGCGGAGTACATAGCTGCTTCGAAAGCAGCGAACGAAGGAGTCTGGATGAAGGAGTTCATATCCGATCTAGGTGTTATACCTAGTGCATCGGGTCCAATGAAAATCTTTTGTGACAATACTAGTGCAATTGCTTTGGCAAAGGAATCCAGATTTCACAAAAGGACCAAACACATCAAGAGACGCTTCAACTCCATCCGGGATCTAGTCCAGGTGGGAGACATAGAGATTTGCAAGATACATACGGATCTGAATGTTGCAGACCCGTTGACTAAGCCTCTTCCACGAGCAAAACATGATCAGCACCAAGGCTCCATGGGTGTTAGAATCATTACTGTGTAATCTAGATTATTGACTCTAGTGCAAGTGGGAGACTAAAGGAAATATGCCCTAGAGGCAATAATAAAGTTATTATTTATTTCCTTATATCATGATAAATGTTTATTATTCATGCTAGAATTGTATTAACCGGAAACATAATACATGTGTGAATACATAGACAAACAGAGAGTCACTAGTATGCCTCTACTTGACTAGCTCGTTAATCAAAGATGGTTATGTTTCCTAACCATGAACAAAGAGTTGTTATTTGATTAACGAGGTCACATCATTAGTTGAATGATCTGATTGACATGACCCATTCCATTAGCTTAGCACCCGATCGTTTAGTATGTTGCTATTGCTTTCTTCATGACTTATACATGTTCCTATAACTATGAGATTATGCAACTCCCGTTTACCGGAGGAACACTTTGGGTACTACCAAACGTCACAACGTAACTGGGTGATTATAAAGGAGTACTACAGGTGTCTCCAATGGTAGATGTTGGGTTGGCGTATTTCGAGATTAGGGTTTGTCACTCCGATTGTCGGAGAGGTATCTCTGGGCCCTCTCGGTAATACACATCACATAAGCCTTGCAAGCATTATAACTAAGATGTTAGTTGTGAGATGATGTATTACGGAACGAGTAAAGAGACTTGCCAGTAATGAGATTGAACTAGGTATTGGATACCGACGATCGAATCTCGGGCAAGTAACATACCGATGACAAAGGGAACAACATATGTTGTTATGCGGTCTGACCGATAAAGATCTTCGTAGAATATGTAGGAGCCAATATGGGCATCCAGGTCCCGCTATTGGTTATTGACCGGAGATGTGTCTCGGTCATGTCTACATTGTTCTCGAACCGTAGGTTCCGCACGCTTAATGTTACGATGACAGTTATTATGAGTTTATGCATTTTGATGTACCGAAGGTAGTTCGGAGTCCCGGATGTGATCACAGACATGACGAGGAGTCTCGAAATGGTCGAGACATAAAGATTGATATATTGGAAGCCTATGTTTGGACATCGGAAGTGTTCCGGATGAAATCGGGATTTTACCGGATTACGGGGAGGGTTACCGGAACCCCCCGGGAGCCAAATGGGCCTACATGGGCCTTAGTGGAAAGGTGAGAGGGCTGCCCACAAGGGCTGCGCACCTTCCCCCTCCCCCTAGTCCTATTAGGACTAAGAGAAGGGGCCGGCCACCTCTCTCTCTCTCCCCTTTAAGGAATCCTAGTTGGAATAGGATTGGAGGGGGGAGTCCTACTCTCGGTGGGAGTAGGACTCCTCCTGCGCCTCCCACCTTGGCCGGCCAGCCCCTCCCCTTGAAACCTTTATATACGGGGGCAGGGGGCACCTCTAGACACACAAGTTGATCCTTGAGATCGTTCCTTAGCCGTGTGCGGTGCCCCCTGCCACAATATTCCACCTCGATCATATCGTTGCAGTGCTTAGGCGAAGCCCTGCGTCGGTAGAACATCAAGATCGTCACCACGCCATCGTGCTGACGGAACTCCTCCCCGAAGCTTTGCTGGATCGGAGCCCGGGGATCGTCATCGAGCTGTACGTGTGCTAAGAACTCGGAGGTGCCGGAGTAACGGTGCTTGGATCGGTCGGACCGGGAAGAAGACGTATGACTACTTCCTCTACGTTGTGTCAACGCTTCCGTTGCGATCTACAAGGGTACGTAGATCAGACTCTCCCCCTCGTTGCTATGCATCACCATGATCTTGCGTGTGCGTAGGAATTTTTTTGAAATTACTACGTTCCCCAACACTACAATCGTCCCTTCATCTTGCTCAAGACGAAAGATCCTTTTCTTTCTGTGCTCGCCATTGGCGATCATATGAAAAAACTGAGTGTTGGCGTCCTCCTGGACCACTTTGCGAACCTTCGCCTGCAATGCCCACTTCAGTTCTTCTTCTCGCAGAAGCTCTTTCAGCCTCATCTCCGCATCTAGTTTAACATGAAATTCCGTTGGATCTAGGATCGTGCCTTCGGCTTTTACATCTAAGGCCTGAATAAGGGAGAGGAGCCTTTCCTTTTCGACCTTATAAACCCCACTAATATGCTTAGCCCACCCTCGTAAGAAACTTCGCAAGTGACGAATCTTATTCTGCCACCTCTCTATTGGAGTTCTGCCTCCTGAATCTTTAGCCCATTCCCTGGCTATAAGATCCAAAAAACCTTCTCTCTCAAACCATGCTAGTTCAAAAGAGAAGATATTCTTGTTCCCCACGTGTGTTGCCTCACCAGAGTCAAACCAACAACGGGGTGTGGTTCGAAATTCCGCGTGATAACGCCTGTACGGTGACTAGAGGAAACTTCTGATCCCAATCAATGCTCGCGAGGACAGGGTCAAGCTTCTCAAAAGTAGGAGTAGGCAACGAATTAGCCCAAGTGAATTTTCTACCTGAAAGCTCTATCTCTCTCAGATCCACGCTTTACACAATGGTGTTAAACATAAACGACCATCTGCCATCGAAATTGTCATTGTTCTTTTCGTCCCTCCTTCTAATGATATTGAAATCACCCCCTACTAAGATTGGAAGCTGTTCAGATCCGCAAATACGGACTAGATCCGCCAGAAAATCCGGTTTTAATTCTGGCTGAGCGGCACCATAGACCGCCACCAAGGCCCAATTAAATTCGTCGATCTTCGACCTAACCCGAAATTTGACAGCGAAATCTCCCGTGACCACACTCCGGACTTCCAGCGTCTCACATCTAACCCCAAGTAAGATGCTGCCTGACCTTCCTCTCGGAGATAGACCATGCCAGTCAAAATCAGCCCCTCCCGACAACGTATTAAGGAATTGAGGCATGAAATTGCCTCTTCCGGTTTCCGAAAGAGCAATAAAACCCAGCCTCTGTTCGATCGAAGCCTCTGCTAGAAAACGTCTTTTAGCCAAGTCCCCCAGACCTCTGCTTTTCCAAAAAAATTCCTCTCATAACTCATCATGAAATTTTTTGGTCATCCGGTTCCTAGCACTTCTACGCACAGCCGATGTCGGGTAGATCTTGCATTGCCACTTGCGTTTAGGTTTGGGTATATCCACCTCCCGGTCCTCACAACCGGTGTTAGGGAGACCCTCGGGAAGGTCCTCTATAGGTTCGTTATCCCCAATCGTTAAGGACCCATCCTCCTCCCCTGTCTCAGGGGGAGGAGGGGCAATATTTGAACAAAGCAAATCTAACACTCTGACTCCCAACTGTGCTATATCAGAATCGTTCATAGGTTTAACCGCTGCTAGATTGCGAATCATGTCTAAAGCACGATCCGCTTCAAGATCCAAGATATTATTAAATGACTGTGAGATTTCATCATCATTACTACCAAGAGAAACACCTAACTGATTTGCATTATGAATAATCTCAACATCAGAAAAATGCAGAATAGAGTTGGATGTGTTGACCGACATACTGGTTGTGACCTCCATATCACGAAGCTTGGCCGCCCGCCTGGCGCACCTCAGCTGCATGTCATCCACCTCCGGTTGGTCCCGGAGGTGACAACTCATCCGTCGCCCCTGAGACACAGGATCCGGGATACCTCCAAAAGCTATGACCTCCTCCCTAGAAGCCTGGATCGGGGTCAGGCCTCCCGCCTCACCCCCAACGCTCGGAAGCCGCACAGCCCCCAGACCCGATCTCGGCGCCGGTACCGACATGCGCACAGAGGAAGGTAGAAGAGGGACCACCTGCCCCCCTTCCCCTCGCCGGGATGAGCTGCCAGGCCGGCGGGCGAAGCGCCTAGGCCAGACGGCGCCGGCAGCCCCGACCCCTGCGGCGGATCAAGGGAAATCCCTCCCTCAGCGCGAACCGACGCCGTAGGAGAGGTCGACGTATCCACCACAGGAGAGGAATGGCCAGAGGCCTCCTGCCCCGGTCTCCCTCTCACCGCCGACCCGACGGCAGTGGGCAGTGGAGTTACCTCCCCTACGGTCCTCGACCGAGGTGAAGCAACAGGAGAAGAAGGGGAAGAGGGGGCCGCCTACCCACAGTCCCCCCTCTCACGGCAGAGCCGTCAAACCCTGCAAAGTCTAAGGGTGGTAGCGTGCCCTCTAGCACATCCTCAGACTCCACCTGGTCGCTCCATATTCTCGGAGGAGCGGATGCAGGCTCAAACGATCCGAATCTCAGAGTGGTCATAGGCGCTGAAAACAAAGGGGCCGCCCGAGACCCAGGCGCCTACGAGGTGGATCTCGGCCCATTGGCCAACTGATGCTCATCCTCAGCCCCTCGCGATTCCGTGTTACCCGAACCATCATCCTTATTCTGCATATCCACATCCGTCCCTTCCATAGCCTCCGCAAAAGGATCCGAGTCCTCAAACTCAATCTCAAGGTTGAAGACCTCGCCCTAAGTCCACTTGACCACGAGAGGTACAAACTCAATATCAGGATACTCACCGGTAAGCGTGCCACTCCATTAGCTCTGGTGAAAGCCATATCAACCTTCTCGGTTTTCCCGACCAGCATTCCCAAGGTAGTAGCAACTCGGGCATCATGAAGAGGCTTGGAAGGCGCCCCAGAGAAACGCAGCCAAACCTGAGTGAGGGGCTTGCCCTGCGGCTCAACTCGTTTCCACTCATGGAACTCGAGGATGCACTCAGTACCAGGGACTCTGCATAACTCAAAACTGAGCATGCGCTCCAAGTCCTCCGATGTCGGAAGGTCAACCTTGTATGTATTCTCCTCGAGGCGACTAAGTTCCCACACAAAGTCACCTGGTATTAACTCAGAAAGCCTGTGAATAATCTGTGCCTCAGACACCACACACTTAGTTACCTTTACAATCCCTGTCGTTGAACTCTGTGGTACGTCAGGTATCTCCCTCGCACTGGGAGACTCAAAAAACATCAGTTCAGAACAATAGACTCCATAAATGGTGATACTCGGCATCTGATCTCGCAGAATAGGGCATTCCCCCGAGTCATGCACCGGCTTAAGACAAGTATCACAAAGCTCAGTCTCACACTCAACAATAAAGTGTCCTCTCTCACCACAACGGTAGCACAACATTTTTTCCTTTTTACGAGCCCACTTGGAGGCTCTCTCCTCCTCCGCCTTGTGAACAGCCCCGGTAGCCTCCATCTCTACGGATTTTGTCAGTGGCACGTCCGCTGACGCGAGAGCAGTTACCACCTCCATAGCCTGCCCTGATAGCTCCATCTCCTGACCGGTAGCTTCGGCCACCGGATCCACCGCGACCGGAGGTGGGGGCTGGCGGTAACGGTTCCTGCCACCACGACCATCGTGACCCCCACGGTGCCCTCGGTAGCCACCTCATTGTCTGTAGTCGGGGCCAGATGCCCCCTCGACAAAACCTCCTGGCGGACCGTAGAAAGGCCGTTCGTCTGACCCATCTCCCTGCCATGCGTAGCCACGCCCGCCACCCGTAGACGATGAGCCACGATGTTGTCCAACCCCGTAAGCATTAAAACCATCATCACCCCATTTCCCTTGGGGCGGGCCATTACCACCAGGATTAGACGGCGCCCGAGCCGCGGTCACACCTCCCTCTCCCGCAACCGGAGGCAGTGCTATGGAGAATCTCCCCGCCACAATCAACACCTAGAAGCACACCTGTGGTACCTCTATTTTTTTCATACCAGCAAGAGCATACAGTTCTATGGAGTCGAGTCATCTTGACATGTCTCATTCCTAAATGTACATGCACATCATGCGGTCGCTCCAGCATGCAACCCATATCACTTCCTATTTTACCACACCTCAAACTGAACCCTTAACGCCTGATGCTTGAGCAAAGGCAGGTGGTTGCTTAACTGCTAAGAGCTGAGTTTAAACATTTGACATACTAACAACTGCAACAAAAAAAAAATGGAAGAACGTCCCAGACCTCTAGCTTCTGCCCTCCCAACCATCTATGCCTCCCCTTTCTATTCCAGTCGCGAGTAAGAAATGTTCGCCATCCTTTTTATGAGTAGGATCCTGAGAAATGCATCATTTCACCCACCATGCAGTAATTTTTTCATTTCTTCGTACCCGCTTCATAATAATTAGGATATGCTCGCATGCAAAAGAGAAAAAAGAAGAAGAAAAGAAATGATATTTAAATGAAAATCACCATAAGGAATATGCATGTTTGTGTTCCTCACAATAAAAAATGAGTTTGAGTGGATAGAATTTAACTTTTTGTTCACTGAATTTTTTACACGTGGCAATGCAATGCTTGTTTTTGCACCAAAACTAACGTTTACGCGCAATACTCTGTTATGTTCATGTGTGATCCTTTTTATAAAATTATCAAGAAAATGGAAGAGCTCACTTGGTAGTTAACGGACGTACATCCCATACAACCTGTTTTTTCAAATTATAGTCGTTTTATAATTTTCAATCAAGATATTGATATTATTTGCTTGACCATACGAGCTGAAGCTGAAATTACCAAACACTAATTCAAGGAGAAACTATTTTCAATGGGACAAATATGTACTGACATTCTCTAACATGACTCTCCCATCAAGCAGTGGATTCCCCACTTGGGCTCCAGTCAACCTGATAGCACCGAGCCGGCTTGATCATTGAGCATTAAGGTGGTACTATGGAGAATCTCTCCGCCACAATTAACGCCTAAAAGAATGCGTGTTGAATCTCGATTCAGTCAGAGAAGCAGGTAATTGCTGTCATACAGAGTCAAGCCATCCTGATACATCTCATTCCTAAATCCTTTTTATGAGTAGGGATCACGAGAAGGGCATCATTTCACCCACCATGCATTAATTTTTGTATTTCTGCGTATCAGCTTCATCATAACTAAGATCTGCTCTCATACAAAATTAAAAAGAAGAAAAGAAATGACCTTTAAACGAAAATGACCATTGGGAGGACATGATGTTTGTGTTTTTCACAATAAAAACGACTTTGAGTGGATAGAACAGTATCTTTTTGTTCACTGATTTTTTTTTTCACATTGCAATGGAATGCATGTTTTCACCAAAGTTGACTTGGGTTCCGGTCAGGCTTTCTATAGAACGCGATATGAACATAATCACTTGCCCACAATTCAGAAAAAAAGTCCTTCAAATAGTTCATCTGAATTCTCGGTTGCGTTTTTTTTGCCCCTTTGCAGATTATTCATAAAATGCATTGCTCATAAATTGCTACATTTCTTATCTGTAATTTGTCTTTTGCGCCATTGGGCATCTAGTGGTTCTAATAATCGCGCACAGTTCCTTTAATTTTATCGTGTGCAATTTTGAATTACTTTTGAGAACTGGGTAGAGATTCATTAGTCAAAGGGAAGCATTAAGAACGTTTGAAAATTTTCAATAATCTTGCTCAAGCCATGATATATGATACATTATGAATGAAAAATGTAAATATGCAATGTCGAATGTTATTTGTGTATTTGCTTCAGAACGCACAACCTATTGAATCATAGTTACCGCACACACGTTGTTCCAAGGAATCTTGTGCAATGGTCAAAATATTGCACATTCGTCAAAGTTTCAAAACCGTGTGGGTAGTTATCATCTTGAGAACTACAACCGCAGTAACTAAATGTGGTTGATTATATCAGAATTGTAACCACCCTCTAATGTGCCAATATAATGTGTCAACCGCACCGGAATCGTCATTGTTGTCTTTTTCATCCCAACATTCTCCCACACTCTCTCTGCAATTTCTTGCAGCCCAGCCATGGCCTCCTGGAAAGAGCAATGGACCCAGGACTCCTCCAGCGACAACGACACGTGCAGTCTCCCTTTAAGCAAGGATTTATTGGGTGCGTAATCCATGACGCTGCCCTGCTGCCCCTCCAGTTTTAACGACCTCGAATATATCGAGTTCATTGAAGGTTCAAAGCAGCCATCGGAGACCGACTCGAAGTTGGAGTATCCCAAGACGGAGGTGGATCACTCGGAGAACCATGACGAAGACGATGACGAGGAGGGGTAGTATGAGAAGGATGAGGAGGACGATGATGACGATAAGCCGACGGTCAGCTGCACGAAGCGTCCTCGTCAAGACGATGGCATGGAATGTGTATTTAAGTAGAAGAAGGACTAGACTGGTATATGTTGGCTAGTTCTTAGAAATCCTTGTAAAATTAGATACTATTACCTATTTATGTTCTACCCCAATGTAACCACTTTGTAATGCAATATTATCGCAAATTTAATGGGGTCTAATCCCTTAAATTGAGTGTGTGTATTTTTAAGTTGATGCAGTCGTCTATCCTAGACTTGCTCTACGTCTGTTGTTGTTTTGTAGACAGATCATGTTGCTCATCTGCAGACATAGCAAATCAATTCGCACATGATTCGCATGGCGAAACTGTGATGATGATTCATGGTATCACACACAGTTTCTTTAATTAATTTGTTTACCCAGTAGAGCACAAAATTCTCACTATATAATCATATGCGCTGTCATGAGCCATCGCACATGAGTGGCCTCATAAAAAAGCATGTGCAGAGCTTTGCAAACTATGCGTGTATTACGCAACGTGCGCGATGCTCCCCATCATCACACACAATTTGTTTACTTAAATTGTTTGTCAATCCATGCACGTAATTTGGAAAGTTCTACTGTGCGTGCTATCACGCTGTATCGTACTTACATACTCCCTCCCTTTCTTTTTAGTCTGCATATAAGGTTTGGTCAAATTCAAGCTTTGTAAAGTTTGACTAACTTTATATTAAAATATATCAACATTCATAATATGAAATCAGTATTATCAGATGTATCATAAAATGTATTTTCATATACTATATAGTTTTAGTATTGTAGATGTTCATATTTTTTATATAAATTTGGTTAAATTTTATGTAGTTTGACTTTGACCAAATTTTATACGTGGAGTAAAAAGAAACGGAGGGGGTACATCTTTGGACTGAACTGTGTGCTCTTTATCACACATGATTTCCTTCTCAAACTCGTACCCTATGGATCTTTCATCGCACATGTTTCATTTTCGAGCACACATTTTTATTTTTTGACGTGCATCACACACAATTTGCGAGGAAGGTGAGACATCTCCCCGGTGCCCCTACACTCATGGACAGAAAATTAAAAAAACAAAAGAAATAAAAAAAATCTGAAACTTTCGGGATCAAAGATGATCAAACTTTTGATGGTCTTGCAAATTATCAGCCACAAATAACACTCGATGAGCCCTCAAAAAAAATATCAAAATTACTGCTCAAAAGCGCGCATAAACTTTGAACATTGATTTTAATTTTTTAGGCGAGGGCTCCTTAAATGTTATTTGAGAATGAAACTTTGCAAGAACATTGAATGTTTGATGTTCCAAGGTTTCAGATTTTTTTTATTTTTTTTCATTTGTTTTTGAATTTACTGTTCATATAGGGTATAAGAGCACCCGGATGTTGAGTGTCTTATCTCCACAGTTTGTTCCAAGGACGTACGATATATGTCTTAATAGCACAATTCTGCACTAGAGCTAGCACAACCACTGCGATGCCACTCCGCCGAATTAGTCGAGATTTCCCCACCGCACAACCCAGCAAGGTGCTCCGCCGGCACCCTCCTTGGAGCCTGCACGTGATTCGTCGATGGCGTCCTTAGGTAGTGGCAAGACGAGGGGGAAGGGGAGGGAGTTGTTTCTGTAGTCTCTCCCTGTGATCCCTTCGGAACCCGGCAAAAACCACCGTGCTAAATGTATACAACTTCAAACAAGATTGAAATCCTATGAAAGAAAGGAAACAGGCTGCTGAATCGATAGGTACTACAGAATATGAATATCATCTTTCAACTAAAAGATGCAATATTTCGGCAATGAATAAAAATACAAATTAAAGAATACTACTAAACTGTACATTATGGAGACCGGTAAAAGAAGAATTTGCAGAACTCGTGTACAACAACGCACTTGTAAGTTGTAACCTATTCTTCCGTCTATCAAAACTGGTACCGCTGCCCCTAGGGTTAGCTAACATGCTCGACATAGCAGTCACCTTTGCCAGCACCACAAGGAATTTGCCCCGTCTAATTTGTCCCCTCCCCGTCGATGCTCGTCATGTCATCGTGACCAAAGTACCAGCAGTCACCTTTGGCAGCACCACAAGGAAGCACCCACGGCTTGGAGGTCCCGGTGGCTATATCACATACCATCGAAACGCCCTGCCAGTCTATCCAGTACACGCAATCGGCTCTCACCTCTGGCACAGCGGGGCGCACCACCACCGGGCCGCTGCTCTTGCTGAGGAACACGGAGCAGCCTCCTAGATCCTTCACCGCGTCCCAGCACGGCCAGCGTTGCGGGTCGCACCTGAGGACGAAAATCTCGTGCGCAGACATCCTGAAGTACCCGCTGCCCAAGGTGACGTTGGCATTGGTGTTCTTCCACACCTGGTACAGGCTGCCATGGTGGAAGAAGATGTATTTGGTGACCATCTTTGTGGACACAACGTCGTAGGGCGGGGCGTAGGCTGCGGTAGGGTTGGGGTCTTGCATGAGGGTCGTAAAGGGCTCGATT
Source organism: Triticum monococcum (assembly GCA_034509565.1). Classification (NCBI taxonomy): domain Eukaryota; kingdom Viridiplantae; phylum Streptophyta; class Magnoliopsida; order Poales; family Poaceae; genus Triticum; species Triticum monococcum. Next base: position 38,584,230 of record CM067842.1, read on the forward strand.
ACGGCCGGCTGGCCGCCGCGGGGCATGCGGAGTACGTCCACGCCACCGGATGAATCGAGGAAGTACACCTTGTCGTCTCCAGCGTGGAAGGCCATGTCGTCATAGCAACTCCCTTCCGCGACGTCGATGGTCGTCCACGTCTTTTCTTCAGTGCTGCTGCTGCCGCCGGTGTCGATGTAGGCTACCCTGTTGCAACAGCCGTACAGGGCCACGGCTGTCCAGTCGTCGTTGTGGCTGGGCGGGCTCAGATTCGGGTTCGGAGTGAACACAATCTTACGTACGGACTCCTGGTCCCCGGTCCGAGGGACGAGCTGCACCTCCTTGCCGGCGCGGGGATCGACGAGGAAGATCCTGCGCGTCGTGCAGCTGACGAAGGACGACGGGTTGCTGCTGGTTATCCTGGGCTCCTTGTCGACGGCGATGGCGAAGCGGCCGTTGCCTGAGCCGACGACTCGGACGCGGCCGTGGAAGCTTGATTGGGAGTGGACGACGACAACGGATGACCCCGTGTGGAGGTGGAATGAGCGCCGCATCGGGACTGAAAAGACAGAGACGCTGTGGCTATCATCGCTCTCGGCGAGGGAGAGAAGGCACGGGTACGACAGTGGCACCAGGGCGAAGCGCCACGCCGTGCATACGGCGCGGAGGGATTTGTAGTCTCTCATAGACACGCCGTTGGTGGCGGCAATGGACACGATGAGCTCGCTGTTGAGGTTGGACCAATTGGGGTATCCCGCCGGCGCCATGGCGTGCCGTTTGCTTGCACTTGGTGCGGAGGAATATGTTGGTCACGGAGCACGGAGCCACGGTTTCGTAGTAGGGGAGTTTCCCATGGTTTGCAGGTATATAGTCTCGGCTGCGTGGGGTACTGTTTCTTGCTTCGTACTTCGTATCGTACACGAAATCAGGAAAAGTGAAGGTTCTGTTCGTAATCCGAAATCCAGCCCGGCTGAGGAGTACTATACTACACTGGTAGAAAAAGAGGCTTCCGTCTAGCCCCATTAGTCGCGAAATTGTAGGAACCGCGACTAATGAAGTCTTTAGTCGTGGTTCGGCAGACGAACCGCGACCAAATGCCTGGGCCCAGGGCGCTCGGTGGCCAGCTGGTGCACGTGAGGGGCTTTAGTCGCGGTTGGCCAGGCCAACCGCGACTAAAGATGCCCAAAGGCCTTTAGTCGTGGTTGGCCAGGCCAACCGCGACTAAAGCTCCTCCCCTATATATACCAGTTCAGCACACTCACTTAGCCATTTGGTGCCACTTCTCTTCGCAAGCTTCACAAGGGGGTGTAGGTTTGCTTTTGGTTCCTCTTATGCACACAAGGTGTTTGATGAAATGCCCCAAGAGCGTGAAACAAACATGATATGAAGTGTTGGAGCCACACTTGAGGTTCCTCATTTATTTTTTACTCCTCGATCGCGGTTAGCAACTTGAACCTTTCATGCATGTGTGTCATTGATAAAATATGCATGTGTGTTGTTCATTGTTTAATTTTTATTGTTTATAGCTAGTTAGTTTAACAAATGCATGATGGTTAATTATATATTTTATATTATAATAATGCAGATGAATCGGCAATAGATGTACGGTAACCGACTCTCCCGCGAGTTCACTACGGGTTTGAAAGATTTCCTCGTAGTGGCTAATGCGAACAAGCAGAAGGGTTTTGTTATCTGTCCATGTGTTGACTGTAAGAATCAGAAGGGTTACTCTTCCTCAAGAGAAGTTCACCTGCACCTGCTTCGGCACGGTTTCATGCCAAGCTATAATTGTTGGACCAAGCATGGAGAAAGAGGGGTTATAATGGAAGAAGATGAAGAAGGGGATGATTTCATCGATGAAAGCTATCTTGCTCATTTCGGTAATACTTTCATGGAGGATGCTGAAGGTGAAGGGGAAGGTGAAGGGGAAGGTGAAGGTGAAGAAGAGGCACGTGATGAGACCGTTGATGATCTTGGTCGGACCATTGCTGATGCACGGAGACGCTGCGAAACTGAAAAGGAGAGGGAGAATTTGGATCGCATGTTAGAGGATCACAGAAAGTCGTTGTACCCCGGATGCGATGATGGTCTGAAAAAGCTGGGCTGCACACTGGATTTGCTGAAATGGAAGGCACAGGCAGGTGTAGCTGACTCGGCATTTGAAAACTTCCTGAAAATATTGAAGAATATGTTTCCAAAGAATAACGAGTTGCCCGCCAGTACGTACGAAGCAAAGAAGGTTGTCTGCCCTCTAGGTTTAGAGGTTCTGAAGATACATGCATGCATCAACGACTGCATCCTCTACCGTGGTGAATACGAGAATTTGAATGAATGCCCGGTATGCACTGCATTGCGTTATAAGATCAGAGGCGATGACCCTGGTGACGATGTTGAGGGCGAGAAACCCAGGAAGAGGGTTCCCGCCAAGGTGATGTGGTATGCTCCTATAATACCACGGTTGAAACGTCTGTTCAGGAACAAAGAGCATGCCAAGTTGTTGCGATGGCACAAAGAGGACCGTAAGTCGGACGGGGAGTTGAGACACACCGTAGATGGAACGCAATGGAGAAAGATCGACAGAGAGTTCAAAGATTTTGCAGCTGACGCAAGGAACATAAGATTTGGTCTAAGTACAGATGGCATGAATCCTTTTGGCGAGCAGAGCTCCAGCCATAGCACTTGGCCCGTGACTCTATGCATCTACAACCTTCCTCCTTGGTTGTGCATGAAGCGAAAGTTCATTATGATGCCAGTGCTCATCCAAGGTCCGAAGCAACCCGGCAACGACATCGATGTGTACCTAAGGCCATTAGTTGATGAACTTTTACAGCTGTGGGGCAGACCTGGTGTCCGTGTGTGGGATGAGCACAAAGAAGAGGAATTTGACCTACGAGCGTTGCTTTTCGTAACTATCAACGATTGGCCTGCTCTTAGTAACCTTTCGGGACTGTCAAATAAGGGATACAATGCATGCACGCACTGCTTACATGAGACTGAAAGTGTACATTTGCCAATTTGTAAGAAGAACGTGTACCTTGGGCATCGTCGATTTCTTCCGAAAATTCATCCAGTAAGAAAGAAAGGCAAGCATTACAACGGCAAGGCAGATCACCGGCCGAAGCCTGCGGAACGCACTGGTGCTGAGGTATTTGATATGGTCAAGGATTTGAAAGTCATCTTTGGAAAGGGTCCTGGCGGACAATCAGTTCCGAAGGGAGCTGACGGGCACGCAGCCATGTGGAAGAAGAAATCTATATTCTGGGAGCTAGAATATTGGAAAGTCCTAGAAGTCCGCTCTGCAATCGACGTGATGCACGTTACGAAGAATATTTGCGTGAACCTCCTAAGCTTCTTGGGCGTGTATGGGAAGACAAATGATACAAAGGAAGCACGGCAGGACCAGCAACGTTTGAAAGACCCTGATGACCGGCATCTGGAATGGTTTCAAGGTCGTGCCAGCTACGCTCTGACCAAAGAAGAGAAGGTCATCTTTTTTGAATGCCTGAGCAGTATGAAGGTCCCGTCTGGATTCTCGTCCAATATAAAGGGAATAATAAACATGGCGGAGAAAAAGTTCCAAAACCTGAAGTCTCACGACTGCCACGTGATTATGACGCAATTGCTTCCGATTGCTTTGAGGGGGCTCCTGCCGGAAAATGTTCGAGTAGCCATTGTGAAGCTATGTGCATTCCTCAATGCAAATCTCTCAGAAGGTAATCAATCCAGAAGTTCTACCATGGTTACAGAACGATGTGATCCAATGTCTTGTCAGTTTCGAGTTGGTATTCCCGCCATCCTTCTTCAATATTATGACGCACCTCCTGGTTCACCTAGTCGAAGAGATTTTCATTCTCGGTCCTGTATTTCTACACAATATGTTCCCCTTCGAGAGGTTCATGGGAGTATTAAAGAAATATGTTCGTAACCGTGCTAGGCCAGAAGGAAGCATCGCCAAGGGCTATGGAAATGAGGAGGTAATTGAGTTTTGTGTTGACTTTGTTCCTGACCTTAAGCCGATTGGTCTTCCTCGATCGCGGCACGAGGGGAGACTAAGTGGAAAAGGCACGATCAGAAGGAAATCAACGATATGTATGGACGGCCATTCTCTGACTGAAGCACACCACACTGTACTGACCAATTCCAGCTTGGTGGCTCCGTACTTTGAGAAACACAAGAATATTTTACGCTCGAACAACCCGAGGAAGCCTGAATCCTGGATTAGGAAGGCCCACATGGAGACTTTCGGCAGTTGGTTGAGAAAACATTTAATGAATGACAATGACGTTGTAGATCAGCTGTACATGTTGGCCAAGACACCATCTTCGACTATAACGACTTTCCAAGGGTACGAGATAAATGGGAATACATTTTACACGATCGCCCAAGATAAAAAGAGCACCAACCAAAACAGTGGTGTCCGCTTTGATGCAGCAACCGAGAATGGGCAAAAGGTCACATATTATGGTTACATAGAGGAGATATGGGAACTTGACTATGGACCCTCCTTTAAGGTCCCTTTGTTCCGGTGCAAATGGTTCAAGCTAACAGGAGGTGGGGTAAAGGTGGACCAGCAATACGGAATGACAATGGTGGATTTCAACAATCTTGGTTACCTTGACGAACCATTCGTCCTAGCGAAAGATGTCGCTCAGGTTTTCTATATGAAGGACATGAGTAGTAAACCGAGGAAACGGAAAGATAAGAAAACGATCAGTACATCATGCGATGATCCAAAGCGCCAGATTGTTCTTTCAGGAAAAAGAAACATCGTGGGAGTGGAGGACAAGACAGACATGTCAGAAGATTATAATATGTTTGCTGAAATTCCGCCCTTCAAAGTGAACACCGACCCAAGCATTAAGTTAAATGATGAGGATGCTCCATGGATACGGCACAATCGTAAGCAAGTAGGGACACAAGGGAAGAAATGATGTGTAATAATTTATTGTACCAAACTTTGTTGAATGGATCATGTGAATTATATTACCCGTGATGTGTTTGGTGTCCATTTTCGAATGATTCGAGATACCACTGATGATACATGAAATTTGGAGTGATTTAGTCATACTCCTGCCTAGGCGTATAATATGCATACTCGTAGTCTTCATAGCCGCCGTCGTCGTCGCTGCTGTCGTCGCCTTCTAAGTTGCCGCCGTCGTCGTCGCTGCTGTCGTCCCTGTCGTCGGGCGGCGCTCGTGGCTCGAACTGAGGGTAGCGCAGGCGGGGGATATCGCCGGCCGTGATGTAGTCCATGACGCTCTACAGAGTCCGGCCATACCACCATAGCCGACGGCCGGCCTCGTGGAAGTTCCCAGGAGGCAGACCGTCCTCCTCATACCTGGCGAGCGCCCTCTCACGCCGATTGATGAAGAAGGCGTCCCAAGTATGCTGGTTATCGGGATGCCAGCGGGGATTCATCCGCTGCTCCGGCGTGAGGTCGAGGTAGTAGTGGTTCGTGATGGCCGCCCGGCGCGCAGTACCCTGAGGGACGGGAGGGACCGGCACGCCGCCGGCGCTTAGGCTCCAGCCGGTGGGGACGCGGTAGCCCGGTGGACAAGGGTAGTTCGAGGCGCAAAGCTCCTCCACCTGCTGGTAGGTTAGAGTGGGTGCGGTGGAAGCCATGAGAGAGTGATGAGAGATTGTAGAGATGTGATAATGCTGGCCAAGCCGGGCTACATATATGTAGTGAGAAATGGCGGGAAAAATGGGAGCGGGAAGACAGGAGGCGGGAAGAAAGTGGCGGGAAGAAAGAGGCGGGAAGACAGGGAAGAAATGGCGGGAAGAAGAGGAATCCAGAGTTGGTCATCTAACCTTTAGTCCCGGCTGGTTGGTGCAACCGGGACTAAATATTGTTTTTGTGTCATCTAAGAAAACTGTCGGTGGGATAAGGACGTTTGGGTAAGCTTTAGTCCCGGCTGGAGGGTGCAACCGTGACTAAAGCTGTCGGCAGGATAAGGACGCGTGGGTAGCGCACGACGCCCTGTCGGAGGAACAAGACAAAGCAGAAGCGGCGCCGTGCCTATAAAAGGAGCATCGATACGCGGGAAGATAGAGGCGTGAAGAAATGGCGGGAAGACATAGGCGGGAAAGAACTGGCGGGAAGACTGGCCGGGAAGAACTTGTGGGAAGACAGAGGCGGCCGGGAAGAACTTCTCTGAATTTTTTGATATATTATTTGTATTTTTAGAATTTTGAAATGAATTAGTTCTATTTTTCTGAATTTTTTGATATATTATTTGTATTTTTAACATATTGAATTAAATTAGTTTTATTTTTCTTAATTTTTTGATATATTATTTGTATTTTTAAGATTTTGAATTGAATTAGTTTTATTTTTCTGAATTTTTTGATATATTATTTGTATTTTTAACATTATGAATTGAATTAGTTTTATTTTTCTTAATTTTTTGATATATTATTTGTATTTTTAACATTTTGAATTGAATTAGTTTTATTTTTCTTAATTTTTTGATATATTATTTCTATTTTTAGAATTTTGAATTGAATTAGTTTTATTTTTCTGAATTTTTTGATATAATATTTGTGTTTTTAACATATTGAATTGAATTAGTTCTATTTTTCTGAATTTTTTGATATATTATTTGTATTTTTAACATATTGAAAAAGAAAAATTATTTTGAAAAATACCTTTAGTCGCGGTTGGCCTGGCCAACCGCGACTAAAGGTCGTTGCGCGCAGGAACGCAAAAACCCGCCAAAAATACCTTTAGTCGCGGTTGGCCTGGCCAACCGCGACTAAAGGTCGTTGCGCGCGGGAACGAAAACCCGCAAAAAACCCTTTAGTCGCGGTTGGTCTGGCCAACCGTGACTAAAGGTTACCCTTTAGTCGCGGGTCGCCTCCCCAACCGCGACTAAAGGGGGGGGGGGCTATAAATACTTTAGTCGCGGGTCGCCTCCATTTCTCGTCTTCTCCGATCTGCCGCGCCGAAGGCCTGCCGCCGTCGCCCTCGCCCTCGACGCCGCCCGCCGTCGCCCTCGCCCTCGACGCCCTCGACGGCCCCGGTCCACCGCGCACGCCCACGCCGCGTCCATCCCTTCCCCTGCCCTCCGCACGGACGGCTGCCTTGGCCCCGTGGCCGCCTTCTGTCCCGCACTTGCCTCCCTGGCGGCGCTCGCCGGCGGCCGTCGAGCGGGAGCCGCCGGGGCTGGGGGAGACAGGACAGGACCGGGGGGAGGAGTCTCGAGGCTTCCCTGCTTTTCCTTTTTCCGCTGCTTTCGCCGGGGCTGGGGGAGACAGGACAGGACCGGGGGGAGACAGGACAGGACCGGGGGGAGACAGGACAGATTTGCAATTTTTTCTATGAGACAGCTATTTCAGTGAAAGCTTAACAAATCACCTAACCAAATAGTACTTGTTTGTATCTGTTTAAAAGTCAATGATTTCTGAAACATCCTCGCAAATAAAACAATATGTTTATCTATAGCGCCTTGCTTAGAAGGAGAAGTGGTAAACAAAATGAGGACTAGTTTGGGAACTGCCTTAAAACACCACCGGGAAAACGAAAGGGAAGAGACCGACTGCGAGAAATCAAACCGCAACGCGTTACATTACTTCACATCACATGTCGTGAAACTTGAAGCTACACATATATATATTTGATAGTAACAAAAGGGAAAGAGAAAACGACGAAAATAGCAGGTGAAAGTTACTGGGCAAACAACATCTCTTATTCAACATGTCGTGGCAACTTTATTGTAAACCCTATTACAACTTGAGTGTAAACCCTCTCCCACCCCTTCCTCGCCCCCTCCTTTTGCCACCGCCCTTTCGCCACCGCCACCGCCACCGCCACCGCCCCCCTTCTTCACTTAATTAATTTGTTTTTACTACATTTTTTCAGGACTGACATAATGGCGGACGATAGAGCTGACCCGATTATGGACAACTATGATCCGGACGGTGAAGCACATATGTTCGGCATCATAAACGGCGATATTCTATATGTGCCGACCGGACAAGAAGAAGATGATATCTCTTCTTATCTGAACCTTGACAGTGAAGATGAAGGGCGCCGTCAGCAAGATGATGCCGAACAAACGTCGATAAATGACGATCTTCAAATGGAAGTAGCAACCACCTCCGGCGCCGAGGTATATATATACATTGAGCCTCTGGTGATACAAACTAACTGATTTGAATAAATATGTGTGTACTAACGCGCTGACTCTCTTTCTTATTTTAGCCCTCGGCCGGATCGTCGAAACAATCGAGTACGTCGTCAAAGCGTGGCGCAACCAAGACGATGAAACAAGGAGAAACATGCACCATCGAGGTTGTCGACAGTGCAACCGGCAGGCCGCTGGAGCCCCGCAAGAACGCCACCAAGTTTGTCAACCAATGCGGAGCCGTTGTTAGAGACAACGTCTCGATCACCGTCCAGGAGTGGAATAAGCCAAAGAAGGCACGAATTGCTGGTTTCACTTTTGTCGATAAGAGAACAAAAAAAGATTGCTTCAAGAAGCTTATGGAACATTTCGTTCTACCTCCGGAATACAACAAATTCGATGAGGAGGGTAACAAGATTGAGGAAAACAAGGAGAGGAGGAGGCTAGTCAAATAGTTCGCTATTCATAAGATGGCCGACGCATTCCGGAAATTCAAGCAAAATCTAGCCCGTGACTTTGTCAAGCAGAACAAGACTCCAGATTTCAAAGGACAATATGAGAAACTGAAACATGATTGGCCAGAATTTGTGAAGCAAAAGAAATCGGAGCAGTTCATTCAAATATCGAAAAAATAAGGAAAATGCGGCTAAGAAGGAGTACAATCATATTATGGGGCCAGGAGGGTATCGCCTTTGGGTGCCTAGGTTGGAGAAGATGGAGAACGAGCTGAGGGCGCGAGGAATCCGTCCAGGTATGGAGGGATGGGACCCAAGGGCCAAAAGCTGGTGGTACGGGCATGGGGGAACGCTGAACCCGGAGACAGGGGAGTGTGTTTACCGGGGCAAAATAATTAAACCCACCCAAGCCCTTATTGACGCAATGAGGGATGCTCAAGAGGGGAAGATCAAGTTCAACAGAGAGAACGACGCGCTGACAAAAGCCCTCGGGAATCCTGAACACGGAGGACGTGTACGAGGCATGGGGCACATTCCGTGGAAAATAGGGTTCCCCCAGAACGATGACCCGTACGGTTACAGAAGCCGTAAGAGAAAGATGGATCGGGAAGCAGATGTTGTGGCGCGGTTGGCATCGGAAATGGATGTGATGAAGAAAACCGTGAGTGTACTAGTAGCCGAAAGAGATGCAGCTCGGGCGCAGCATGAAGATCATCCAGCGGATCTCGGAAGCCAGCAGCGGAGAAGCAGCGTGGCTTCCACGGAGGCCCCACGGGCTGGTGCAGATGCACCGACGATCGAAATTACTGCACCGGAGCCTCTGGTGGTCGAAATTACTGCACCGGAGCCTCCTCGCTACCCCGTGGATGATATAAAGGAGATGAAAGAATCTCATCTGTATTATCCTATCGGGAACATGTCCATGAAGGTAGCCATCGGCAGTGCTTTACCATGTTTACCTGGAGCACTCCACCACAACAACCCCATTCAAGATGGCTATGCTCGTGTCACGGTGGAGGACGTAGTCCAAGGGTTTGAGGACCTGGAGATTGACATTGCTACACCTGAAGGGGAGAAAAGACTTGGAGATGTCAAGCGCCATTTCATTCTATGGCAAAAGAAGTTTATCAAGTTTCCAGGCGAGGCGCCAAGGACAACAAGTCCACCCCCCTACGGTGGTGGTGGTGGCGGTGGTGGTGGTGGTGGTGGTGGTGGTGGCGGTTCACCTACACCTCCGTCACGTCAGCCGACGCCCCTCAGTCCACAACTTCCGGCGGGTGATCAGACGCCGCCCCCCAGTCCTCGTCCGGCGGGTGATCAGACGCCGCCCCACAGTCCTCGTCCGGCGGGTGATCAGCCGACGCCCCCCAGTCCACAACGTCCGGCGGGTGATCAGACGCCGCCCCCCAGTCCTCGTCCGGCGGGTGATCAGACGCCGCCCCCCAATCCACCTCCGGCAAAGAAGCAGAAGCAGTCCTGGATTATTAACCCGGACCTTTATGTACCTAAGACCACAAAGGTACCGGAGCCATCACTGAAGCCTCTCCCCACAAGGCCTTGGGAACGTAGTGCCGAGGAAACTGCCGCGGCCGCGACTGCTGATCATGACAAATGGAAGGCGGACTGCAAGAAGAAAAGAGAGCCCGAGCCCAAGCCAGTATTTTCTGATGAGCAAAAGAAGTGGGCTAAGTCATTTTTGAGCACACCGTCCCAAGCCGTGAAGAATCTGCCTGACGACTATGCACGTGAACTTCGTAGGCAGGCACTCATGTTGAAGGAGAAGAAAGAGCGGGTGGAGAACCAGGAGAACAAAGCCTTGGAGGAGGCCGAGAAAACAGAATTAGAAAGTAAAAAAAGAGGGAAACGAGTTGCCCAGCTCCGGGAACAAAGTAAACAATCGATTGCCCCGCTTATAGTGAAAGCCGCCGGTCCGGATGACCCCGATATCATAGCAGCTGCGGCAGCACATGGATTGACTGTAACGAGTGCCAGAGAACAAGCGGCCAACTTAGGTATTACTCTTCGTGAACTGTTAGGCCTTGATGAGGCGCCAGTGAAGGAGGTAGTAATTACATATGTGAAGAATGGGCCTCTCGTCGAGCCTGCGCAGGAAAAGGATCTACCTCCACAAATGAAAGGTCTGCTGAAATGGTACAAGGGTTACATAAAAAATAAAAACGCCAAAGAATATATTTATGCGGAAGTTAGATATGAGCATCACTTCAAACATTACTATGTACAAATTCATCTGAGTGAATTGTTCCAGCTTTTCAATCTGCGCGAGCTCGACAAATCTATCATCAGTTGCTACGTTCTGTAAGTGATTTATTTCTACCCCATCTCGTTCATATTGCCTGCACTATATATATGTCCTAACTATATTGTTGTGTCCGCTATTATACATGCAGAATGAAGATTAAGGAATGTAGAGTAAGGAACATCCATGATGTTGGGTTCATTGACCCACACATCGTTAATGGATATGTGTTGGAGCATCACCCCGCCGACATGGAGGCAGACCTGTGGCAGTTTCTTACAAAGCAGGAACTCGAAAGTGATATTCTATTTCCTTACCATTTTGGGTGAGTGTTTCTGTCTTGAGCACATTCTCTTTTGTTTACTCCATGCATGGTATGTGGCCGGCTAATCGATGAGTTATGCATGACGTACTGTGCATGTATCGTGTCCGCAGGTTCCACAGGATTCTGCTAGTAATTAAAGTTGACACCTCAGAATGTCTCGTCCACGAATCTCTGAATATGGATCCAAAGCTTTGGGGCGGCATGAGAAGAATGCTGCAGAAGTAATTATTTTCATTCATTTGCGCTCTATATCGATCGGCCTATTTCGTTCATTTCCTAATATCAAGTAACTAATAACTCTCTTGTTCATTTAATTTTCTTTGCCTCGTAGGGTTTGGAGACGGTTCGTAGATACAAAGGTCGGTGAATTCAAAAAAGAGCTAGAATTCAAAAGGTCAAAGGCTAAGAATGGTGGGGATATTCAGCCAGCGGGGACCAATCTATGTGGATACTATGTCTGTGAGATGATCCGGAGATACACCTCTGAGCGGGTTCCGAGTGATACCAATGCTCAGAGGAATAACCTCCGGATGATGCTTAGTCCAGAAGCTCGCTTCCGACCACTTCAAGAGGAACTAGCTGGATGGTTCAGCAGGGAAGTCCTCCATTCTAAAGGAGAACACCATTACGAGGACGTAGAACTTTATATGCATTAAATTATGTATGGAAACTTGTTCAAAATTGTATGTGGTCATCCGATGATATTGAATATATATTGTATATTCCTCTTGAATTCTTTTTGGTTCTAATTTCAAATTTGTTTGAAATTGTACATTCATATGCATGTATGTAGTACCGTAGAATATGTGAAACTCCTTCAAAATTAAAATAAAGCACAAAAGAAATAAAACAATACAAATTAAACAGAAAACAGGTTTAGGGGGGGCTAAAACCCTAAACCTGTGGCGGCCTTTAGTCGCGGTTGGCCAGAAGAACCGCGACTAAAGGTCCTCCGCCCGACGGCCGCCTGGCGCCCACGTGGACGGGCCTTTAGTCGCGGTTGGCCAGAAGAACCGCGACTAAAGGTCCTCCGCCCGACGGCCGCCTGGCGCCCACGTGGACGGGCCTTTAGTCGCGGTTCTTAAGCAACCGCGACTAAAGTGGGGGTCCTTTAGTCGCGCCTATTTGGTCGCGGTTGCGCAACCGCGACTAATGGCAGTTGCGAACCGCGACCAAAGGCCCTTTTTCCACTAGTGCTACAATCAGAGAACGAGTAGGTATGCGGAGTACTGCTACAATCAGAGCACGAATAGGTACTTCACCTTCCCTCTCCCAATAGGATTCTCATTTTAACTGTTTAACAAACCTAGTGATGAAGCTATGTATCTAGAGTAGGGTCATAAGCCTGACCTAGATACCCTCCCCTATGACATCATCTTAAAGCCAAAAGCATTCAAAGGATATCATCATCCACTCGACTACAAGTCGTTTCACTCGGAAGATTCAAGGTCACTCGACCGCAACAATTATCACTCGACAGACAGAAGAGCTCAAGTCACTCTGCATGATAATGGTCGGACGTTTACTTCATAGACATAATAGGCATTTATGTCACTTAATTACTAGCGTTACCAGTAACGCCGCCTCTTAATGTACCTTAAACCCCTTATAACGTGGGCTGGCTGGGGTCCTGGCGAACTCTATATAAGTCACCCCCTCCACTGGCACAAGGGTTCGCACCCCCTGTAAACACACACTTACATAATCCAGTCGACCGCCTCCGAACACCGAGACGTAGGGCTATTACTTCCTTCGCGAAGGGCCTGAACTCGTAAAACTCGTGTGTGCAACTTTGCCATAGCTAGGATCTTGCCTCCTCATACTTACCCCCATTCTACTGTCAGTCTTAGATCCACGACAGTTAGCGCCCACCGTGGGGCAGGTGTCTTAACGACTTTCTGGTGGAGTTGCAATTTTTCCGATTCTCAGCATCATGGTTTCCGCCGGCGGACTGGTTGAGGACCGCGAGATCCGTCTCGGCACGCTTGTGTTCATCACCGACGATTCCGCATGGCTCCTAGAAGCTCCACTCAACGTCAATGCGCTCCCCATCTGATGAAGCTATGTACCTAGGGTAGGGTCATGGATCTGTCCAACATACCCACCCCAAGGACATCTCTACAAAGTGTTGGGGAACGTAGTAATTTCAAAAAATTTCCTACGCACACGCAAGATCATGGTGATGCATAGCAACGAGAGGGGAGAGTGTTGTCTACGTACCCTCGTAGACCGAAGCGGAAGCGTTGACGCAACGTAGAGGAAGTAGTCGTACGTCTTCCCGATCCGACCGATCCAAGCACCGTTACTCCGGCACCTCCGAGTTCTTGGCACACGTACAGCTCGATGACGCTCCCCGGGCTCCGATCCAGCAGAGCTTCGGGGATGAGTTCCGTCAGCACGACGGCGTGGTGACGATCTTGATGTTCTACCATCGCAGGACTTCGCCTAAGCGCTGCTACAATATGACCGAGGTGTAATATGGTGGAAGGGGGCACCGCACACGGCTAAGGAACGATCACGATGATCAACTTGTGTGTCTATGGGTGCCCCCTGCCCCCGTATATAAAGGAGCAAGGGGGAGGCCGGCCGGCCCTTGGGGCGCGCCAAGGAGAGGGGGGAGTCCTCCTCCTAGTGGGAGTAGGACTCCCCTTTCCTAGTCCAACTAGGAATAGAGAGGGGGAAAGAAAGAGAGGGAGAGGGAGAGGGAAAGGGGGGCTGCGCCCCCCCCTCCTAGTCCAATTCGGACTCCCCATGAGGAGGGCGTGCCACCTCCTGGGCTGCTGCCCTCTCTCTCCCCTCAGGCCCACTAAGGCCCATTACTTCCCCGGGGGGTTCCGATAACCCCTCCGGCACTCCGGTTTTATCCGAAATCACCCGGAACAATTCCGGTGACCGAATATAGTCGTCCAATATATCGATCTTTATGTCTTGACCATTTTGAGACTCCTCGTCATGTCCATGAACACATCCGGGACTTCGAACAACCTTCGGTACATCAAAATACATAAACTCATAATGAAACTGTCATCGTAACTTTAAGCGTGCGGACCCTACGGTTCGAGAACAATGTAGACATGACTGAGACACGTCTCCAGTCAATAACCAATAGCGGGACCTGGATGCCCATATTGGCTCCTACATATTCTACGAAGATCTTTATTGGTCAGACCGCATAACAACATACGTCGTTCCCTTTGTCATCGGTTGTTACTTGCCCGAGATTCGATCGTCGGTATCCAATACCTAGTTCAATCTCGTTACCGGTAAGTCTCTTTACTCGTTCCGTAATACATCATCCCGCAACTAACTCATTGGTTGCAATGCTTGCAAGGCTTAAGTGATGTGCATTACCGAGAGGGCCCAGAGATACCTCTCCGACGATCGGAGTGACAAATCCTAATCTCGAAATACGTCAACCCAACATGTACCTTTGGAGACACCTGTAGAGCACCTTTATAATCACCCAGTTACGTTGTGACGTTTGGTAGCACACAAAGTGTTCCTCCGGCACACGGGAGTTACATAATCTCATAGTCATAGGAACATGTATAAGTCATGAAGAAAGCAATAGCAACATACTAAACGATCGGGTGCTAAGCTAGTGGAATGGGTCATGTCAATCAGATCATTCAACTAATGATGTGATCCCATTAATCAAATGACAACTCTTTGTCCATGGTTAGGAAACACAACCATCTTTGATTAACGAGCTAGTCAAGTAGAGGCATACTGGTGACACTTTGTTTGTTTATGTATTCACACATGTATTATGTTTCCGGTTAATACAATTCTAGCATGAATAATAAACATTTATCATGATATAAGGAAATAAATAATATCTTTATTATTGCCTCTAGGGCATATTTCCTTCAGTCTCCCACTTGCACTAGAGTCAATAATCTAGTTCACATCGCCATGTGATTTAACAGCAATAGTTCACATCACCATGTGATTAACACCCATAATTCACATCGATATGTGACCAACAACAAAAGGGTTTACTAGAGTCAGTAATCTAGTTCACATCGCTATGTGATTAACAACCAAAGAGTACTAAGGTGTGATCATGTTTTGCTTGTGAGAGAAGTTTAGTCAACGGGTCTGCCATATTCAGATCCGCATGTATTTTGCAAATTTCTATGTCAACAATGCTCTGCATGGAGCTACTCTAGCTAATTGCTCCCACTTTCAATATGTATCCAGATTGAGACTTAGAGTCATCTGGATCAGTGTCAAAACTTGCGTTGACGTAACCCTTTACGACGAACCTTTTGTCACCTCCGTAATCGAGAAACATATCCTTATTCCAGTAAGGATAATTTTGACCGATGTCCATTGATGTACTCCTAGATCATTATTGTACTCCCACGGTGTATGGTATACAATAGATCTGGTACACAGCATGGCATACTTTATAGAACCTATGACCGAGGCATAGGGAATGACTTTCATTCTCTTTCTATCTTCTGCCGTGGTCGGGCTTTGAGTCTTACTCGACTTCACACCTTGTAACACAGGCAAGAACCCTTTCTTTGCTTGATCCATTTTGAACTACTTCAAAATCTTGTCAAGGTATGTACTCATTGAAAAAACTTATCAAGCGTCTTGATCTATCTCTATAGATCTTGAAGCTCAATATGTAAGCAGCTTCACCGAAGTCTTTCTTTGAAAAACTCCTTTCAAACACTCCTTTATGCTTTACAGAATAATTCTACATTATTTCCGATCAACAATATGTCATTCACATATACTTATCAGAAATGCTATAGTGCTCCCACTCACTTTCTTGTAAATACAGGCTTCACCGCAAGTCTGTATAAAACTATATGCTTTGATCAACTCATCAAAGCGTATATTCCAACTCCGAGATGCTTGCACCAGTCCACAGATGGATCGCTGGAGCTTGCACATTTTGTTAGCATCTTTCGGATTGACAAAACCTTCTGGTTGCATCATATACAACTCTTCTTTAATAAATCCATTAAGGAATGCAGTTTTGTTTATCCATTTGCCAGATTTCATAAAATGCGGAAATTACTAAGATGATTCGGACAGACTCAAGCATAGATACGAGTGAGAAACTCTCATCGTAGTCAACACCTTGAACTTGTCGAAAACCTTTTGCGACAATTCTAGCTTTGTAGATAGTAACACTACTATCAGCGTCCGTCTTCCTCTTAAAGATCCATTTATTCTCAATTGCTTGCCGATCATCGGGCAAGTCAACCAAAGTCCAAACTTTGGTCTCATACATGGATCATATCTCGGATTTCATGGCCTCAAACCATTTCGCGGAATCTGGGCTCATCATCGCTTCCTCATAGTTCGCAAGTTCGTCATGGTCTAGTAACATGACCTCCACAACAGGATTACCGTACCACTCTGGTGCGGATCTCACTCTGATTTACCTATGAGATTCGGTAGTAACTTGATCTGAAGTTACATGATCATCATCATTAGCTTCCTCACTAATTGGTGTAGTAGTCACAAGAATAGTTTTTGTGATGAACTACTTTCCAATGAGGGAGAAGGTACAATTACCTTATCAAGTTTTCTAATTTCCTCCCACTCACTTCTTTCGAGAGAAACTCCTTCTCTAGAAAGGATCCATTCTTAGCAACGAATGTCTTGCCTTCGGATCTATGATAGAAGGTGTACCCAACTGTCTCCTTTGAGTATCCTATGAAGACATATTTCTCCGATTTGAGTTTGAGCTTATCGAGATGAAACTTTTTCACATAAGCATCGCAACTCCAAACTTTAAGAAACGACAACTTTGGTTTCTTGCCAAACCACAGTTCAGATTGTGTCATCTCAACGGACTTAGATGGTGCCCCTTTTTAACGTGAATGCAGCTCTCTTTAGTGCATAACCTCAAAACGATAGTGGTAAATCGGTAAGAAACATCATAGATTTGCACTATATCTAATAAAGTACAGCTATGATGTTCGGACACACCATTATGCTGTGGTGTTCTAGGTGGCACGAATTTGTGAAACTATTCCACATTGTTTTAATTGAAGACCAAACTCGTAACTCAAATATTTGTCTCCGCGATCAGATCGTAGAAACCTTATTTTCTTGTCATGATGATTTTCCACTTCACTTTGAAATTCTTTGAACTTTTCAAATGTTTCGGACTTATGTTTCATCAAGTAGATATACCCATATCTGATCAAATCATTTGTGAAGGTCAGAAAATAATGATACCCGCTGCAAGCCTTGATATTTATCGGACCACATACATCAGTATGTATGATTTCCAACAAATCTGTTGCTTGCTCCATTGTTCCGGAGAACGGCATTTTAGTCATCTTGCCCAAGAGACATGGTTCGCAAGCATCAAGTGATTCATAATCAAGTGATTCCAAAATCCCATCAGCATGGAGTTTCTTCATGCGCTTTACACCAATATGACCTAAACGGCAGTGCCACAAACAAGCTGCACTATCATTATTAACTTTGCATCTTTTGGCTTCAATATTACGAATATGTGTATCATTACAATCGAGATCCAACAAACCATTTTCGTTGGTGTGTATGACCATAGAAGGTTTTATTCATGTAAATAGAACAACAATTGTTCTCTAACTTAAATGAATAACCGTATTGCAATAAACATGATCAAATGATATTTATGCTCAACGCAAACACCAAATAACACTTATTTAGGTTCAACATTTATCCCGAAAGTATAGGGAGTGTGTGATGATGATCATATCAATCTTGGAACCACTTCCAATACACATCGTCACTTCACCCTTAACTAGTCTTTGTTTATTCTGCAACTCCCGTTTCGAGTTACTAATCTTAGCAACTGAACTAGTACCAAATACTGAGGGGTTGCTATGAACACTAGTAAAGTACACATCAATAACATGTATATCAAATATACCTTTGTTTACTTTGCCATCCTTTCTTATCCACCAAATACTTGGGGTAGTTCCGCTTCCAGTGACCAATCCCTTTGCAGTAGAAGCACTTTGTATCAGGCTTAGGACCAGACTTGGGTTTCTTCACTTGAGCAGCAACTTGCTTGTCATTCTTCTTGAAGTTCCCCTTCTTCCTTTTGCCCTTTTATTGAAACTAGTGGTCTTGTCTACCATCAACGCTTGATGTTTTTCTTGATTTCTACCTTCGTCGATCACAAAGAGCTTGGGAGTCATTTCCGTCATCCCTTGCATACTATAGTTCATCACGAAGTTCTATTAACTTGGTGATGGTGACTAGAGAATTCTGTCAATCACTATCTTATCTGGAAGGTTAACTCCCAATTGATTCAAGCGATTGTAGTACCCAGACAATCTGAGTACATGCTCACTGCTTGAGCGATTCTCCTCCATCTTGTAGCTATAGAACTTGTTGGAGACTTCATATCTCTCAACTCGGGTATTTTCTTGAAATATTAACTTCAACTCCTGGAACATCTCATATGATCCATGACGTTCAAGACGTCTTTGAAGTCCCGACTCTAAGCCGTTAAGCATGGTGCACTAAACTATCAAGTAGTTATCATATTGAGCTAGCCAAACGTTCATAACGTCAGCATCTGCTCCTGCAATAGGTCTTTCACCTAGCGGTGCATCAAGGACATAATTCCTCTGTGCAGCAATGAGGATAAACCTCAGATCACGGATCCAATATGCATCATTGCTACTAACATCTTTCAACATAGTTTTTCTCTAGGAACATATCAAAACAAACATAGGGAAGCAACAACGCAAGCTATTGGTCTACAACATAGATATGCTAATACTACCAGGACTAAGTTCATGATAAATTTAAGTTAAATTAATCATATTACTTTAAGAACTTCCACTTAGATAGACATCCCTCTAATCCTCTAAGTGATCACGTGATCCAAATCAACTAAACCATAACCGCTCATCACGTGAAATGGATTAGTGTTCAATGGTGAACATCATTATGTTGATCATATCTACTATATGATTCACGCTCGACCTTTCGGTCTCCGTGTTCCGAGGCCATATCTGCATATGCTAGGCTCGTCAAGTTTAACCTGAGTATTCTGCATGTGCAAAACTGGCTTGCACCCGTTGTAGATGGACGTAGAGCTTATCACACCCGATCATCACGTGGTGTCTGGGCACGACGAACTTTGGCAACGGTGCATACTCAGGGAGAACACTTCTTGATAATTTAGTGAGAGATCGTCTTATAATGCTACCGTCAATCAAAGCAAGATAAGATGCATAAAAGATAAACATCACATGCAATCAATATAAGTGATATGATATGGCCATCATCATCTTGTGCTTGTGATCTCCATCTCCAAAGCACCGTCATGATCACCATCGTCACCGGCGCGACACCTTGATCTCCATCGTAGCATCGTTGTCGTCTCGCCAATCTTATGCTTCTACGACTATCGCTACCGCTTAGTGATAAAGTAAAGCATTACAGGGCGATTGCATTGCATACAATAAAGCGACAACCATATGGCTCCTGCCAGTTGCCGATAACTCAGTTACAAAACATGATCATCTCATACAATAAAATTTAGCATCATGTCTTGACCATATCACATCACAACATGCCCTGCAAAAACAAGTTAGACGTCCTCTACTTTGTTTGTTGAAAGTTTTACGTGGCTGCTACGGGCTTAAGCAAGAACCAATCTTACCTACGCATAAAAACCACAACGATAGTTTGTCAAGTTGATGTCGTTTTAACCTTCGCAAGGACCGGGCGTAGCCACACTCGGTTCAACTAAAGTTTGAGAAAATGACACCCGCCAGCCACCTGTGTGCAAAGCACGGCGGTAGAACTTGTCTCGCGTAAGCGTACGCGTAATGTCGGTCCGGGCCGCTTCATCCAACAATATCGCCGAACCAAAGTATGACATGCTGGTAGGCAGTATGACTTATATCGCCCACAACTCACCTGTGTTCTACTCGTGCATATAACATCAAACCATAAAACCTAGGCTCGGATGCCACTGTTGGGGAACGTAGTAATTTCAAAAAAATTCCTACGCACACGCAAGATCATGGTGATGCATAGCAACGAGAGGGGAGAGTGTTGTCTACGTACCCTCGTAGACCGAAGCGGAAGCGTTGACGCAACGTAGAGGAAGTAGTCGTACATCTTCCCGATCCGACCGATCCAAGCACCGTTACTCCGGCACCTCCGAGTTCTTGGCACACATACAGCTCGATGACGCTCCCCGGGCTCCAATCTAGCAAAGCTTCGGGGATGAGTTCCGTCAGCATGACGGCGTGGTGACGATCTTGATGTTCTACCGTCGCAGGGCTTCGCCTAAGCGCTGCTACAATATGACCGAGGTGGAATATGGTGGAGGGGGGTACCGCACACGGCTAAGGAACAATCACGATGATCAACTTGTGTGTCTATGGGGTGCCCCCTGCCCCCGTATATAAAGGAGCAAGGGGGAGGCCGGCCGGCCCTTGGGGCGCGCCAAGGAGAGGGGGGAGTCCTCCTCCTAGTGGGAGTAGGACTCCCCTTTCCTAGTCCAACTAGGAATAGAGAGGGGGAAGGAAAGAGAGGGAGAAGGAAAGGGAAAGGGGGGCCGCGCCCCCCCTCCCAGTCCAATTCGGACTCCCCATGAGGGGGGGGGGGGCGCCACCTCCTGGGCTGCTGCCCTCTCTCTCCCCTCAGGCCCACTAAGGCCCATTACTTCCCCGGGGGGGTTCCGATAACCCCTCCGGCACTCCAGTTTTATCCGAAATCACCCGGAACAATTCCGGTGTCCGAATATAGTCGTCCAATATATCGATCTTTATGTCTCGACCATTTCGAGACTCCTCGTCATGTCCATGATCACATCCGGGACTCCGAACAACCTTCGGTACATCAAAATACATAAACTCATAATGAAACAGTCATCGTAACTTTAAGTGTGCGGACCCGTCGGTTCGAGAACAATGTAGACATGACCGAGACACGTCTCCGGTCAATAACCAATAGCGGGACGTAGATGTCCATATTGGCTCGTACATATTCTATGAAGATCTTTATCGGTCAGACCGCATAACAACATACGTCATTCCCTTTGTCATCGGTATGTTACTTGCCCGAGATTCGATCGTCGGTATCCAATACCTAGTTCAATCTCGTTACCGAAAAGTTTCTTTACTCGTTCCGTAATACATCATCCCGCAACTAACTCATTAGTTGCAATGCTTGCAAGGCTTAAGTGATGTGCATTACCGAGAGGGCCCAGAGATACCTTTCCGACTACCGGCGTGACAAACCCTAATCTGGAAATACGTCAACCCAACATGTACCTTTGGAGACACCTGTAGAGCACCTTTATAATCACCCAGTTACGTTGTGACGTTTGGTAGCACACAAAGTGTTCCTCCGGCACACGGGAGTTACATAATCTCATAGTCATAGGAACATGTATAAGTCATGAAGAAAGCAATAGCAACATACTAAACGATCGGGTAATAAGCTAGTGGAATGGGTCATGTCAATCAGATCATTCAACTAATGATGTGATCCCGTTAATCAAATGACAACTCTTTGTCCATGGTTAGGAAACACAACCATCTTTGATTAACGAGCTAGTCAAGTAGAGGCATACTAGTTACACTTTGTTTGTTTATGTATTCACACATGTATTATGTTTTCGGTTAATACAATTCTAGCATGAATAATAAACATTTATCATGATATAAGGAAATAAATAATATCTTTATTATTGCCTCTAGGGCATATTTCCTTCACAAAGAACCAGAAGCAGTCGTAGAAAAACCATCATTCACTCGACCATGAAGATGTGTTCACTCGACCACCCTGAAGACACCCGACCATGCTAACAACCACTCGACCACCAGAAGATGTGAAGCCCTTCGCTCCGCAACAGTCGGGGTTTAAGTCATAGCTTTATGGACATTTATAGCACTTTACTTCGGGCGTTACCAGTAACGCTCCTCCTTTATGAACATTGAACCCTGTGTAACAGAGGGGAGCTGGGGTCCTGGCGCATTCTATATAAGCCACCCCCCTCCTCTGGGACAAGGGTTCGCACCTTCTGTAATTCACACGCATATATCCAGTCGACCGCCTCCGGGCTCCGAGACGTAGGGCTGTTACTTCCTCCGAGAACGGCCTGAACTCGTAAAACTCACGTGTACAACTCCTCCATAGCTAGGATCTTGCCTCTACATTCCTACCCCCTATTCTATTGTCAGTCCTAGAACCACGACAGTTGGCGCCCACCTTGGGGCCGGTGTCTTAGCGACTTGTTGGAGAAGTTGCAAGCGACTTGTTTTTCCGATCCCCATCATCATGGTTTCAAGCGGAGATTTGGCTTGTTGGGGAACATAGTAATTTCAAAAAAATTCCTACGCACACGCAAGATCATGGTGATGCATAGAAACGAAGGGAGAGTGTGATCTACATACCCTTGTAGATCGACAACGGAAGCGTTTGGTTGATGTAGTCGTACGTCTTCACGGCCCGACCGATCAAGCACCGAAACTACGGCACCTCCGACTTTTAGCACACGTTCAGCTCGATGACGATCCCCGGACTCCGATCCAGCAAAGTGTCGGGGAAGAGTTCCATCAGCACGATGGCGTGGTGACGATCTTGATGTACTACTGTCGCAGGGCTTCGCCTAAGCACAGCTACAATATTATCGAGGACTATGGTGGCAGGGGGCGCCGCACACGGCTAAGAATAAGATCATGTGGATCAACTTATGTGTCTCTAGGGTTCCCCTGCCTCCATATATAAAGGATCAAGGGGGGGCGTGCGGCCGACCTAGGAGAGGCCTGCCAGGAGGAGTCCTACTCCCTCTGGGAGTAGGATCCCCCCCAATCCTAGTTGGAATAGGATTCGCGGAGGGGGGAAAAGAGAGAGGGGGCCCGGCCCCCTCTCCTTGTCCTATTCAGACCAAGGGAGGGGAGGGGCGCGTGGCCCATCTTGGGCTGCCCCTTCTCTTTTCCACTAAGGCCCACAAAGGCCCATATAGCTCCCGGGGGGTTCCGGTAACCTCCCGGTACTCTGGTAAAATCCCGATTTCACCCGGAACACTTCCGATATCCAAACATAGGCTTCCAATATATCAATCTTTATGTCTCGACCATTTCGAGACGCCTCGTCATGTCCGTGATCACATCCGGAACTCCGAACAACCTTCGGTACATCAAAACGTATAAACTCATAATATAACTGTCATCGAAACCTTAGGCGTGCGGACCCTACGGGTTCGAGAACAATGTAGACATGACCGAGACACGTCTCCGGTCAATAACCATTAGCGGGACCTGGATGCCCATATTGGCTCCTACATATTCTACGAAGATCTTTATCGGTCAGACCGCATAACAACATATATTGTTCCCTTTGTCATCGGTATGTTACTTGCCCGAGATTCGATCGTCGTTATCCAATACCTAGTTCAATCTCATTACCGGCAAGTCTCTTTAATCGTTCCGTAATACATCATCTCGCAACTAACTCATTAGTTGCATTGCTTGCAAGGCTTAAGTGATGTGCATTACCGAGAGGGCCCAGAGATACCTCTCCGACGATCGGAGTGACAAATCCTAATCTTGAAATACGTCAACCCAACATGTACCTTTGTAGACACCTGTAGAGCACCTTTATAATCACCCAGTTACGTTGTGACGTTTGGTAGCACACAAAGTGTTCCTCCGGCACACGGGAGTTACATAATCTCATAGTCATAGGAACATGTATAAGTCATGAAGAAAGCAATAGCAACATACTAAACGATCGGGTGCTAAGCTAATGGAATGGGTCATGTCAATCAGATCATTCAACTAATGATGTGATCCTGTTAATCAAATGACAACTCTTTGTCCATGGTTAGGAAACATTACCATCTTTGATTAACGAGCTAGTCAAGTAGAGGCAT
Source organism: Triticum monococcum (assembly GCA_034509565.1). Lineage (NCBI taxonomy): Eukaryota > Viridiplantae > Streptophyta > Magnoliopsida > Poales > Poaceae > Triticum > Triticum monococcum. The sequence continues at coordinate 38,608,246 of CM067842.1, forward strand.
ACTAGTGACACTCTGTTTGTCTATGTATTCACACATGTATTATGTTTCCGGTTAATACAATTCTAGCATGAATAATAAACCTGTATCATGATATAAGGAAATAAATAATAATTTTATTATTGCCTCTAGGGCATATTTCCTTTAGTCTCCCACTTGCACTAGAGTCAATAATCTAGATTACACAGTAATGATTCTAACACCCATGGAGCTTTGGTGCTGATCATGTTTTGCTCGTGGAAGAGGCTTAGTCAACGGGTCTGCTACATTCAGCTCTGTATGTATCTTGCAAATCTCTATGTCTCCCACCTGGACTAGATCCCGGATGGAATTGAAGCGTCTCTTCATGTGTTTGGTCCTCTTGTGAAATCTGGATTACTTTGCCAAAGCAATTGCACCAGTATTGTCACAAAAGATTTTCATTGGACCCGATGCACTAGGTATGACACCTAGATCGGATATGAACTCCTTCATCCAGACTCCTTCGTTTGCTGCTTCCGAAGCAGCTATGTACTCCGCTTCACATGTAGATCCCGCCACGACACTTTATTTGGAACTACACCAACTGACAGCTCCACCGTTTAATGTAAATACGTATCCGGTTTGCGATTTAGAATCGTCCGGATCAGTGTCGAAGCTTGCATCAACGTAACCGTTTACGATGAGCTCTTTGTCACCTCCAGATACGAGAAACATATCCTTAGTCCTTTTCAGGTATTTCAGGATGTTCTTGACCGTTGTCCAGTGATCCACTCCTGGATTACTTTGGTACCTCCCTGCTAAACTTATAGCAAGGAACACATCAGGTCTGGTACACAGCATTGCATACATGATAGAGCCTATGGCTGAAGCATAGGGAACATCTTTCATTTTCTCTCTATCTTCTGCAGTGGTCGGGCATTGAGTCTGACTCAACTTTACACCTTGTAACACAGGCAAGAACCCTTTCTTTGCTTGATCCATTTTGAACTTCTTCAAAATCCTGTCAAGGTATGTTCTTTGTGAAAATCCAATTAAGCGTCTTGATCTATCTCTATAGATCTTTATGCCTAATATGTAAGCAGCTTCACCGAGGTCTTTCATTGAAAAACTCTAATTCAAGTTTCCCTTTATGCTGTCCAGAAATTCTATATTATTTCCAATCAGTAATATGTCATCCACATATAATATCAGAAATGCTACAGAGATCCCACTCACTTTCTTGTAAATACAGGCTTCTCCGAAAGTCTGTATAAAACCAAATGCTTTTATCACACTATCAAAGCATTTATTCCAACTCCGAGAGGCTTGCACCAGTCCATAAATGGATCGCTGGAGCTTGCACACTTTATTAGCTCCCTTTGGATCAACAAAACCTTCCGGTTGCATCATATACAACTCCTCTTCCAGAAATCCATTCAGGAATGCAGTTTTGACATCCATCTGCCAAATTTCATAATCATAAAACGCGGCAATTGCTAACATGATTCGGACAGACTTAAGCATCGCTACGGGTGAGAAGGTCTCATCGTAGTCAACTCCTTGAACTTGTCGAAAACCTTTTGCGACAAGTCGAGCTTTGTAGACAGTAATATTACCGTCAGCGTAAGTCTTTTTCTTGAAGATCCATTTATTCTCAATTGCTTGCCGATCATCGGGCAAGTCAACCAAAGTCCATACTTTGTTCTCATACATGGATCCCATCTCAGATTTCATGGCTTCAAGCCATTTTGCGGAATCTGGGCTCACCATCGCTTCTTCATAGTTCGTAGGTTCATCATGATCTAGCAGCATGATTTCCAGAACAGGATTACCATACCACTCTGGCGCGGATCTCACTCTGGTTGATCTACGAGGTTCAGTAGTATCTTGTCTTGAAGTTTCATAATCAGTATCATTAGCTTCCTCACTAATTGGGGTAGGTGTCGCAAAAACAGTTTTCTGTGATGTACTACTTTCCAATAAGGGAGTAGGTACAGTTACCTCATCAAGTTCTACTTTCCTCCCACTCACATCTTTCGAGAGAAACTCCTTCTCCAGAAAGTTTCCGAATTTAGCAACAATAGTCTTGCCTACGGATCTGTGATAGAAGGTGTATCCAATAGTTTCCTTTGGATATCCTATGAAGACACATTTCTCCGATTTGGGTTCGAGCTTATCAGGTTGAAGCTTTTTCACAAAAGCATCGCAGCCCCAAACTTTCAGAAACGACAACTTTGGTTTCTTGCCAAACCATAGTTCATAAGGCGCCATCTCAACGGATTTTGATGGTGCCCTATTTAACGTGAATGCGGCCGTCTTTAAAGCATAACCCCAAAATGATAGCGGTAAATCAGTTAGAGACATCATTGATCGCACCATATCTAGTAAAGTACGATTACGACGTTCGGACACACCATTACGTTGTGGTGTTCCGGGTGGCGTGAGTTGCGAAACTATTCCGCATTGTTTCAAATGTACACCAAACTCGTAACTCAAATATTCTCCTCCACGATCAGATCGTAGAAACTTTATTTTCTTCTTACGATGATTTTCAACTTCACTCTGAAATTCTTTGAACTTTTCAAATGTTTCAGACTTATGTTTCATTAAGTAGATATACCCATATCTGCTTAAGTCATCTGTGAAGGTGAGAATATAACGATATCCGCCACAAGCCTCAATATTCATTGGACCATATACATCTATATGTATGATTTCCAACAAATCTGTTGCTCTCTCCATAGTACCGGAGAACGGTGTTTTAGTCATCTTGCCCATGAGGCACAGTTCGCAAGTACCAAGTGATTCATAATCAAGTGGTTCCAAAAGTCCATCAGTATGGAGTTTCTTCATGCGCTTTACACCGATATGACCTAAACGGCAGTGCCAAAAATAAGTTGCACCATCATTATCAACTCTGCATCTTTTGGATTCAACATTATGAATATGTGTGTCACTACTATCGAGATTGAATAAAAATAGACCACTCTTCAAGGGTGCATGACCATCAAAGATATTACTCACATAAATAGAACAACCATTATTCTCTGATTTAAATGAATAACCGTCTCGCATCAAACAAGATCCAGATATAGTGTTCATTCTCAACGCTGGCACCAAATAACAATTATTTAGGTCCAATACTAATCCCGAAGGTAGATGTAGAGGTAGCGTGCCGACCGCGATCACATCGACTTTGGAACCGTTTCCCACGTGCATCGTCACCTCGTCCTTAGCCAATCTTCGCTTAATCCGTAGTCCCTGTTTCGAGTTACAAATATTAGCAACAGAACCAGTATCAAATACCCAGGTGCTACTGCGAGCATTAGTAAGGTACACATCAATAACATGTATATCACATATACCTTTGTTCACCTTGCCATCCTTCTTATCCGCGAAATACTTGGGGCAGTTCCGCTTCTAGTGACCAGTCTGCTTGCAGTAGAAGCACTCAGTTTCAGGCTTAGGTCCAGACTTGGGTTTCTTCTCTTGAGAAGCAACTTGCTTGCTGTTCTTCTTGAAGTTCCCCTTCTTCTTCCCTTTGCCCTTTTTCTTGAAACTAGTGGTCTTTTTGACCATCAACACTTGATGCTCCTTTTTGATTTCTACCTCCGTAGCTTTCAGCATTGCGAAAGAGCTCGGGAATAGTCTTATTCATCCCTTGCATATTATAGTTCATCACGAAGCTCTTGTAGCTTGGTTGCAGTGATTGGAGAATTCTGTCAATGACGCAATCATCTGGAAAATTAACTCCCATCTGAATCAAGTGATTATTATACCCAGACATTTTGACTACATGCTCACTGACAGAACTGTTCTCCTCCATCTTGCAGCTATAGAACTTATTGGAGACTTCATATCTCTCAATCCGGGTATTTGCTTGAAATATTAACTTCAACTCCTGGAACATCTCATATGCTCCATGACATTCAAAACGCCGTTGAAGTCCCGATTCTAAGCCGTAAAGCATGGCACACTGAATTATCGAGTAGTCATCACCTTTGCTCTGCCAGACGTTCATAACATCTGGTGTTGCTCATGCAGCAGGCCTGGCACCCAGGATGTAATTCTTCTATGCAGCAATGAGGATAATCCTAATGAGGATAATCCTCAAGTTACGGACCCAGTCCGTGTAATTGCTACCATCATCTTTCAACTTTGCTTTCTCAAGGAACGCATTAAAATTCAATGGAACAACAGCACGGGCCATCTATCTACAATCAAACATACATGAGCAAGATACTATCAGGTACTAAGTTCATGATAAATTTAAGTTCAATTAGTCAAATTACTTAAAGAACTCCCACTTAGATAGACATCCCTCTAATCCTCTAAATGATCACGTGATCCAAATCAACTAAACCATGTCCGATCATCACGTGAGATGGAGTAGTTTCATTGGTGAACATCACTATGTTGATCATATCTACTATATGATTCACGCTCGACCATTTGGTCTCCGTGTTCCAAGGCCATATCTGTATATGCTTGGCTCGTCAATTATAACCTGAGTATTCCGCGTGTGCAACTGTTTTGCATCCATTGTATTTGAACGTAGAGCCTATCACACCCGATCATCACGTGGTGTCTCAGCATGAAGAACTTTCGCAACGGTGCATACTCAAGGAGAACACTTCTTGATAATTTAGTGAGAGATCATCTTATAATGCTACCGTCAATCAAAGCAAGATAAGATGCATAAAAGATAAACATCACATCCAATCAATATAAGTGATATGATATGGCCATCATCATCTTGTGCCTGTGATCTCCATCTCCGAAGCACCATCATGATCACCATCGTCACCGGCGCGACACCTTGATCTCCATCGCAGCATCATTGTCTTCTCGCCACTTTTATGCTTCCACGACTATCGCTACCGCTTAGTGATAAAGTAAAGCATTACAGCGCGATTGCATTGTATACAATAAAGTGACAACTATATGGCTCCTGCCAGTTGCCGATAACTCGGTTACAAAACATGATCATCTCATACAATAAAATTTAGCATCATGTCTTGACCATATCACATCACAACATGCCCTGCCAAAACAAGTTAGACGTCCTCTACTTTGTTTGTTGCAAGTTTTACGTGGCTGCTACGGGCTTAAGCAAGAACCAATCTTACCTACGCATCAAAACCACAATGATAGTTTGTCAAGTTGATGTCGTTTTAACCTTCGCAAGGACCGGGCGTAGCCACACTCGGTTCAACTAAAGTTGGAGAAACTGACACCCGCCAGCCACCTGTGTGCAAAGCACGGCGGTAGAACCAGTCTCGCGTAAGTGTACGCGTAATGTCAGTCCGGGCCGCTTCATCCAACAATACCGCCGAACCAAAGTATGACATGCTGGTAGGCAGTATGACTTATATCACCCACAACTCACTTGTGTTCTACTCGTGCACATAACATCAAACCATAAAACCTAGGCTCTGATGCCACTGTTGGGGAACGTAGAAATTTCAAAAAAATTCCTACGCACATGCAAGATCATGGTGATGCATAGCAATGAGGGGAGAGTGTGAGCTACGTACCCTTGTAGATCGACAACGGAAGCGTTCGGTTGATGTAGTCGTACGTCTTCACGGCCCGACCGATCAAGCACTGAAACTACGGCACCTCCGAGTTTTAGCACACGTTCAGCTCGATGACGATCCCCGGACTCCGATCCAGCAAAGTGTCGGGGAAGAGTTCCGTCAGCACGACGGCGTGGTGACGATCTTGATGTACTACTATCGCAGGGCTTCGCCTAAGCACCGCTAAAATATTATCGAGGACTATGGTGGCAGGGGGCGCCGCACACGGCTAAGAATAAGATCATGTGGATCAACTTGTGTGTCTCTGGAGTTCCCCTGCCTCCGTTTATAAAGGATCAAGGGGGGGGGGGGGTGCGGCCGGCCTAGGAGAGGCGCGCCAGGAGGAGTCCTACTCCCTCTGGGAGTAGGCTCCCCCCCCCCCAATCCTAGTAGGAATAGGATTAGCGGAGGGGGGAAAAGAGGGAGGGGGCCCGGCCCCCTCTCCTTGTCCAATTCAGACCAAGGGAGGGGAGGGGCGTGCCGCCCATCTTGGGCTGCCCCTTCTCTTTTCCTCTAAGGCCCACTAAGGCCCATATAGCTCCCGAGGGGTTCCGGTAACCTCCCGGTACTCCGGTAAAATCCCGATTTCACCCGGAACACTTCCGATATCCAAACATAGGCTTCCAATATATCAATCTTTATGTCTCGACCATTTCGAGACTCCTCGTCATGTCCGTGATCACATCCGGGACTCCAAACAACCTTCGGTACATCAAAACATATAAACTCATAATATAACTGTCATCGAAACCTTAAGCGTGCGGACCCTACGGGTTTGAGAACAATGTAGACATGACCGAGTCACGTCTCTGGTCAATAACCAATAGCGGGACCTGGATGCCCATATAGGCTCCTACATATTCTACGAAGATCTTTATCGGTCAGACCGCATAACAACATACGTTGGTCCCTTTGTCATCGGTATGTTACTTGCCCGAGATTCGATCGTCGGTATCCAATACCTAGTTCAATCTCGTTACCGGCAAGTCTCTTTACTCGTTCCGTAATACATCACCTTGCAACTAACTCATTAGTTGCATTGCTTGCAAGGCTTAAGTGATGTGCATTACCGAGAGGGCCCAGAGATACCTCTCCGACGATCGGAGTGACAAATCCTAATCTCGAAATACGTTAACCCAACATGTACCTTTGGAGACACCTGTAGAGCAGCTGTATAATCACCCAGTTACGTTGTGACGTTTGGTAGCACACAAAGTGTTCCTCCGGCACACGGGAGTTACATAATCTCATAGTCATAGGAACATGTATATGTCATGAAGAAAGCAATAGCAACATACTAAACGATCGGGTGCTAAGCTAATGGAATGGGTCATGTCAATCAGATCATTCAACTAATGATGTGATCTCGTTAATCAAATGACAACTCTTTGTCCATGGTTAGGAAACATAACCATCTTTGATTAACGAGCTAGTCAAGTAGAGGCATACTAGTGACACTCTGTTTGTCTATGTATTCACACATGTATTATGTTTCCGGTTAATACAATTCTAGCATGAATAATAAACCTTTATCATGATATAAGGAAATAAATAATAACTTTATTATTGCCTCTAGGGCATATTTCCTTCATGGCTGAGGGCCGCGAGATCCGTCTCGGCGCGCTCGTGTTTGTCGCCGTTGACTTCGCTTGGCTTCAGGAGGCTCCACTCGACGTCGACGCACTCCCCGCCAGCGGGGCGATGCACTTTCGCGCGTGCGTCCGCGGCGTCCTCCTATGGCAGCCGTCGACCCAGTATCAGTCGGCTCCAGCAAGTTTCACCCTCCCTGTGGCCCGCCGGAGCAAACGTTCCGGTCGGTCGAGGCTTCAGCGGTGGGTGAGGCATGCGGCGGCTCGCCAGTCTGCCACCCCTCAAGCCACGGCAATCGAGCCCGACGAAACTCTCTATGACCTGTTCGATCTGTCGACTGGCTCCGTAGAGACTGCATCCGAGTGCGACAGCAGCGACCCAGCGGCAGAAGTTTTGATGGCCAATAGACCATGCAGTCCTCCTGGCTTCACCCGTGAAGACGGAGGCGACGGGAACGGCGATCCGTCGCGTGTTCATGAAGAGTATCGCCCCGAACCCCTCTCTTCACAGCAGAGGGAGGAACTTCGCCACCGGAACATGGATGCACTACATACTCCTATAGTTGGATAAACCCCTGAGGCCCAGGCCTTGGAGCAGGCACGCTTGGCCAACTTGGCTGAGCGCAATCGACTGGAGAACCTCCAGCACGCACTCGACGATCGCGCTCGGCAGCGTGCTCCCGAATCTAGTCGACGCCAACTTTTTCCACCTCCGACTCAGGTATACCAAACCCCGATCCAAAATCTAGCAGCTGCTGCCCGGATAGCGGAGTCGATCCAACCTTCCCAGTCAAAAGCTGGCCGAGGTCTGGTGCAGATTCGAGCTTTGCTCCGGGCGGCGGGAGAACAGAATACGGTCGTATCTCAGTCGCGAAATAGGATCCATAGCAGATTCGTGGTTGCAGATACAGTTCAGTCGGCCCATAGCCCAAGATCGCCCCCGAGGCGTGAGGGACGTGGGGATCGACGAGATCAGTACAGAAACCGTGAGCAGTATGATCACCGAGTCGATCGCGATGATCGTCATCGAGTGCCCACTCTTGATAACCCACAAATATAGGGGATCAATTGTAGCCTCTTTCGATAAGTAAGAGTGTCGAACCCAACAAGGAGCTAAAGGTAGAACAAATATTCCCTCAAGTTCTATCGACCACCGATACTCTATGCACACTTGACGTTCGCTTTACCGGAAACAAGTATGAAACTAGAAGTACTTTGCAGGTGTTGTTGGATAGGTATGCAAGATAATAAAGAGCAAGTAAATATAAAGTAGGGGCTGTTAGATGAAGACACAACTAAATTAGTTTTAGTAAAGAGCTTTTGTCAACAAGAAGGTTATTTGTCCCTAGGCAATCGATAACTAGACCGGTAGTCATTGTTGCAATTTTATATGAGGGTGAGGCATAAGCTAACATACTTTCTCTACTTGGATCATATGCACTTATGATTGGAACTCTAGCACGCATCCGCAACTACTAAAGATTCATTAAGGTAAAACCCAACCATAGCATTAAAGCATCAAGTCCCCTTTATCCCATACGCAAACAACCTACTTACTCGGGTCTGTGCTTCTGTCACTCACGCCACCCACCATAAGAAAATCATAAGCATATTGCAAACCCTACAGCGGGAATCCCTCACGCTTGCGCGACATGGAGAGCACCATAGGACAGCACCATCAATAAAACATACAACTCAAACCAATCACGGTCATCAGATAGCCATTAGGACAAAACTGATCTACTCAAACATCATAGGATAGCCATACATCATTGGCAAATAATATATAGCGTTGAGCAGCATGTTTAAGTAGAGATTACAGCGGGTAAGAGAGAGGTTACACCGCTGCATAGAGGGGGGAAGAGTTGGTGATGATGGCGGTGAAGTTATTGGTGAAGATCGCGGTGATGATGATGGCCCCCGGTGGCACCGGAGTGCCACCGGAAGCGAGGGGGAGAGAGCCTCCTCCTTCTTCTTCTTCCTTGACCTCCTTCCTAGATGGGAGAAGGGTTTCCCCTCTAGTCCATGGCCTCCATGGCGTGGGAGGGGCGAGAACCCCTCCGAGATTGGATCTATCTCTCCGTCTCTCTCTGTTTCTCCGATCTCCTCTGGCTCTGTTTCACCGTTTCGTGTATATATGGAGATCTGTAACTCCGATTGGCCTGAAACCTTCGCCCTGATTTTTTTTCCAAAAAATAACTTTCTTGCGGCAAAAGAAGAGCGTCAACTGCCTTACGGGTGGCTCACGAGGGTAGGGACGCGTCCAGGGGGGTCAGGCGTGGCCCCCTACCTCGTGACCACCTCGGGCACCGTCTCGCGTGGATTTTTCTTCCAGAATTTTCCAAATATTCCAAAAATAAGCTCCGTCCGTTTTTATCCCGTTTGGATTCCGTTTGGTATGGATATCCTGCGAAACATAAAACATGCAACAAACAGGAACTGGCACTGGGCACTGGATCAATATGTTAGTCCCAAAAATAATATAAAAAGTTACCAAAAAGTATATGAAAGTTGAATAATATTGGCATGGAACAATCAAAAATTATAGATACGACGGAGACGTATCACCCACGCCTCCCCCAAGGAGTGGGTCGTACGTGCCTCGGCAACATGAAGACAGACGCCCTCACAGTGTTGGTGGGGAATTCCAGTGGACCCCAGGGAGCCAGGCTTTGATGCAAGATCTATTCTCGTTCAGGGCTTGGTCGACAGAAACAGAGCTCACCGAGAGGACCATGACAGGATCTGCAAACAAGCAACATGGCGCATGTCTCAGGTCCAGAGTGCTTCAGCAGAGCTATCAGAGCTGCAGTGACTCCCCCCAACTTCAGGTTGGCGACTGGAGTCAAAAATTATAGATAGACGGAGACGTATCAACATCCCCAAGCTTAATTCATGCTCGTCCTCGAGTAGGTAAATGATAAAAAAATAATTTTTTATGTGGAATGCTACCTAGCAATATCTTGATCATATGTCTAATCATGGCATGAATATTAATACACGAGTGATTCAAAGCAATAATCTATCCTTTGACATAAAGACAATAATATTTCAAGCATACCAACCAAGCAATTATGTCTTATTGAAATAACATAGCCAAAGAAAGCGCATCCCTACAAAATCATATAGTCTGGCTATGCTCCATCTTCACCACACAAAATATTCAAATCATGCACAACCCTGATGACAAGCCAAGCAATTGTTTCATACTTTTGACGTTCTCAAACCTTTTCAACTTTCACGCAATACATGAGCGTGAGCCATGGACATAGCACTATAGGTGGAATAGAATATGATGGTGGAGGAGACAAAAAGGGAGAAGATAGTCTCACATCAACTAGGCGTATCAACGGGCTATGGAGATGCCCATCAATAGATATCAATGTGAGTGAGTAGGGATTGCCATGCAATGGATGCACTAGAGCTATAAGTGTATGAAAGCTCAACAAAAGAAACTAGTGGGTGTGCATCCAACTTGCTTGCTCATGAAGACCTAGGGCAATTTGAGGAAGCCCATCATCGGAATATACAAGCCAAGTTCTATAATGAAAATTCCCACTAGTATATGAAAGTGATAACTCAAGAGACTCTCTATATGAAGAACATGGTGCTACTTTGAAGCACAAGTGTGGAAAAAGGATAGTAGCATTGTCCCTTTTTATTTTTTTATTTTTTATTTGGCCTTCCTTTTTTTGGCCTTTCTTTATTTATTTGGCCTTTCTTTTTTTGGGACAATGCTCTATTAATGATGACCATCACACTTTTATTTACTTACAACTAAATATTACAACTCGATACTAGAACAAAGATATGACCCTATATGAATGCCTCCGGCGGTGTACCGGGATGTGCAATGATCTAGCGTAGCAATGACATAAAAAGAACGGACAAGCCATGAAAACATCATGCTAGCTATCTTACGATCATGCAAAGCAATATGACAATAAATGCTCAAGTCATGTATATGATGATGATGGAAGTTTCATGGCAATATATCTCGGAATGGCTATGGAAATGCCATAATAGGTAGGTATGGTGGCTCTTTTGAGGAAGGTATATGGTGGGTTTATGGTACCGGCGAAAGTTGCGCGATACTAGAGAGGCTAGCAATGGTGGAAGGGTGAGAGTGCGTATAATCCATGGACTCAACATTAGTCATAAATAACTCACATACTTATTGCAAAAATCTATTAGTCATCGAAACAAAGTACTACGCGCATGATCCTAGGGGGATAGATTGGTAGGAAAAGACCATCGCTCGTCCCCGACCGCCACTCATAAGGAAGACAATCAATAACACCTCATGCTCTGACTTCGTTACATAACGGTTCACCATACGTGCATGCTACGGGACTTGCAAACCTCAACACAAGTATTTCTCAATTTCACAATTACTCAACTAGCATGACTCTAATATAACCACCTTTATATCGCAAAACTATTGCAAGGAATCAAACATATCATATTCAGCGATCTACAAGTTTATGTAGGATTTTATGACTAACCATGTGAATGACCAGTTCCTGTCATGTCTCTAAATAGATATAAGTGAAGCAAGAGAGTTCAATTCTTTATAAAAAAGATATGCCCACGCTCTAACAAATATAAGTGAAGCAAAATAGCTTTCTACAAATGGCGGTTGTCTATGTACAGAGAAACAGGCAATCCAAACTTCAAATGATGTAAGTGAAGCACATGAAGCATTCTATAAAGCCATACTCAAAAGATATAAGTGAAGTGCAATGAGCATTCTATAAATCGATCAAGGACTATCTCATACCAGCATGGTGCATAAAAAGAAAAATAAAAACCTAAATGCAAAAGACGCTCCAAGATTGCACATATCGCATGAACAAAACGAATCCGAAAACATACCGATATTTGTTGAAGAAAGAGGGGATGCCTCCCCAGCATCCCCAAGCTTAGATGCTTGAGTCTCCTTGAATATTTACTTGAGGTGCCTCAGGCATCCCTAAGCTTGAGCTCTTGCCTCTCTTCCTTCTTCTCACATCGAAACCTTCTCAATCATCAAACACTTCATCCACACAAAATTTCAACAGAAAACTCGGTAAGATCCGTTAGTATAATAAAGCAAATCATTACTATATGTACTGTTGCAAACCAATTCATATTTTTTTTGCATTGTTTCTACTGTAATATAACTTTTTCATGGCTTAATCCACTAATATGAATCGATAGTTTCATCAAAACAAGCAAACTATGCATCAAAAACAGAATCTGTCTAAAACAGAACAGTCTGTAATAATTTGAACATTCACCATACTTCTGATACTTGAATAATTCTACCAAAATTAGGAAAAATAAAAAAATTCTATAGGAAGACAGTGCAAAACTAATCAGAACCATTTGACGTTCCAGCTAAAAATTTAAAATCGCGCACTACAGCCAAAGTTTCTGTCCTGCACCGTACAAACCATCAAGCAAATGTAAACATCCTAAAGGCAAACCTTGGCACATTATTTTTATAATAAAATGGAATTGCACAAGGGGATAATTATTTTTATTGAATAGTTTCTGTAATCAAGATTCACAAAGTTTCCATGGGCATGAACAAAGTTCAAGGACGTCCCCCACTTTCACAATGCTCGTCTCTCTCACTTTCACTTTTCTTTTAGAAAAATGAAAGGGTTTCCCTCTTTGTTTTTGTTGTTTTTAAACTATATGAAAGCACTCAACAGAAATAAATGACTCTCTAAAACTTCCGGGTTGTCTCCCTGGCAGCGCTTTCTTTATAGCCATTAAGCTAGGCATATAGTGCTCGAGTAGTGAATCCACCCGGATCCCAAGGTATATCAAAGCCAATTTTAATGAACAATGATTTGTAATTTAGTAGTGAGCACAAAGTAAAATATATCATGTAACAACGAAGTCTAACTCTCTTCCTATGCATCGGCATGTCATAAAAGAACAATTCATGCACACAAAGTAAAGGCCAATGCATAGTATAAACAGTTTCTTGCAATTTTATCGTATTGGAAACATAGAGAGGTGGAGATATAGTTCCTCTCTCATAATAACTGCAAGTAGGAGCAGCAAGCACATGCATATTATATCTATCAAAATCATCATGTCTAATAATAAAACGCAACCCATCAACGTAATCCTTAATAAGTGCAAACTTCTTCGATATAGTGTAATCGGGAGAATTCAAAAAAGATAATAGGACTATCATGCGTGGGTGCAATAGCAACAATTTCATGTTTAACATAAGGAACTATAGCAAGTTCATCTCCATAAGCATAATTCATATTGGCATCTTGGCCACAAGCATAGCAAGCATCATCAAAAAGGGATATTTCAAAAGAATCAATGGGATCATGACAATCATCATAGCAATCATCCTCCGGTAAGCACGAAGGGAAATTAAACAATGTATGAGTTGAAGAGTTACTCTCATTAGAATGTGGGCACGGGTAGCTAATCCACTCTTCCTCCTTTGTTCTTCACTCTCTTCCTCGTCTTTTTTCATCAAATGAGCTCACAGTTTCATCAATTTCTTCTTCCATAGACTCCTGCAAAATATTAGTCTCTTCTTGGACAGCGGAGTAGTACTCAATATATGGTTCAACATAGGCATTAGAAGCATAATTATCATAGCAATATTTAAATATGGCAAAATTTTCAGATTTGTGAAAAGTAGCATCATACTTTTCAATCAAAGAAGCAATTTCAAAAGCACCCTTAAAAGCAACAAATTCTTCAATTTGTTGAACATCATAGTAATTATAAACACCCTTAGCATATGAAGATAAGATTCCATTATCAATAAACTCACATTGGTAGGGAAGGTGTTTCTTATGGTTTTCAGAACAACAAGTAAAATCATATATTTCACATAAATTCCAAGCATAGCATTGCAAATGTTGAATTTGACCCCATAATAGTTTCCCTTTTTCAGATATACGGTGTCGCACATAACAAGCATGCTCATCTAAAGATTTGCCCTCAACTAAGCTAGTTGGGGTTTCGGCACAAACACAAAGGGATCGAAGATGATCCAAGTAATAAGCTTCAACAGTGTGATAGATTTTGATTGGTTCTTCAACCATTGGTTCAGTAGGTACAACTAATTTTTTTGGTATTTTGCGTTTCCTACCCATAACTAAAGATAGAAAACAACTAAGAATAGCAAATAAAAATTACTTAGTGATAAAGCAAACAAGCACACACGAGAATATTCACCCAACGCTATTGCTCCCCGGCAACGGCGCCAGAAAAAGGTCTTGATAACCCACAAGTATAGGGGATCAAGTGTAGCCTCTTTCGATAAGTAAGAGTGTCGAACCCAACGAGGAGCTAAAGGTAGAACAAATATTCCCTCAAGTTCTATCGACCACCGATACAACTCTACGCACACTTGACGTTCACTTTACCGGAAATAAGTATGAAACTAGAAGTACTTTGTAGGTGTTGTTGGATAGGTATGCAAGATAATAAAGAGCAAGTAAATATAAAGTAGGGGCTGTTTAGATGAAGACACAACTAAATTAGTTTTAGTAAAGAGCTTTTGTCAACAAGAAGGTTATTTGTCCCTAGGCAATCGATAACTAGACCGGTAATCATTGTTGCAATTTTATATGAGGGAGAGGCATAAGCTAACATACTTTCTCTGCTTGGATCATATGCACTTATGATTGGAACTCTAGCAAGAATCCGCCACTACTAAAGATTCATTAAGGTAAAACCCAACCATAGCATTAAAGCATCAAGTCCCCTTTATCCCATACGCAAACAACCTACTTACTCGGGTCTGTGCTTCTATCACTCACGCCACCCACCATAAGCAAATCATAAGCATATTGCAAACCCTACAGCGGGAATCCCTCACGCTTGCGCGAAACAGAGAGCACCATAGGACAGCACCAATAATAAAACATACAACTCAAACCAATCACGGTCGTCAAATAGCCATTAGGACAAAACTGATCTACTCAAACATCATAGGATAGCCATACATCATTGGGAAATAATATATAGCGTTGAGCACCATGTTTAAGTAGAGATTACAGCGGGTAAGAGAGAGGTTACACCCCTTCATAGAGGGGGCAAGAGTTGGTGATGATGGCGGTGAAGTTGTTGGTGAAGATCGCGGTGATGATGATGGCCCCCGGTGGCACTCCGGTGCCACCGGAAGCGAGGGGGAGAGAGCCTCCTCCTTCTTCTTCTTCCTTGACCTCCTTCCTAGATGGGAGAAGGGTTTCCCCTCTGGTCCATGGCCTCCATGGCGTGGGAGGGGTGAGAGCCCCTCCGAGATTGGATCTATCTCTCCGTCTCTCTCTGTTTCCGCGTTCTCCTCTGGCTCTGTTTCACCATTTTGTGTATATATGGACATCTGTAACTCCGATTGGCCTGAAACCTTTGCCCTGATTTTTTTTCCGAAAATTAACTTTCTTGCGGCAAAAGAAGAGCGTCAACCGCCTTACGGGTGGCTCACGAGGGTAGGGGTGCGCCCAGGGGGGTCAGGCGCGCCCCCCTACCTCGTGACCACCTCGGGCACCGTCTCGCGTGGATTTTTCTTCCGGAATTTTCCAAATATTCCAAAAATAAGTTCCGTCCGTTTTTATCCTGTTTGGATTCCGTTTGGTATGGATATCCTGCGAAACATAAAACATGCAACAAATAGGAACTGGCACTGGGCACTGGATCAATATGTTAGTCCCAAAAATAATATAAAAAGTTGCCAAAAAGTATATGAAAGTTGAATAATATTGGCATGGAACAATCAAAAATTATAGATACGACGAAGACGTATCACCCACGCCTCCCCCAAGGAGTGGGTCGTACGTGCCTCGGCAACATGAAGACAGACGCCCTCACAGTGTTGGTGAGGAGTTCCAGTCGACCCCAGGGAGCCAGGCTTTGATGCGAGATCTATTCTCGTTCAGGGCTTGGTCGACAAAAACAGAGCTCACCGAGAGGACCATGACAGGATCTGCAAACCAGCAATAGGGTGCATGTCGTAGGTCCAGAGTGCTTCAGCAGAGCTATCGGAGCTGTAGTGACTCCCCCCAACTTCAGGTTGGTGACTGGAGTCAGTAAGTTCACTGGTGGGTCCAAGCCTGACACTTGGCTTGAAGACTACTGAGTGGCTATCAGGATTGGTGGCGGCAATGATGAAGTGGCCATGAAACACCTTCCTATGATGTTGGAGGACTCGGCTAAAGCATGGCTGAATCAATTGGCATCTGGCAGTATTTATACTTGGGAAGATCTCGCCCGAGTGTTTCTTAGAACATTCGAGGGCACTTGCAAACGGCCGGCAGGTTTGACGGAATTACAGTGTTGTATTCAGAAACCGAATGAAACTTTGAGGGACTATATCCAAAGATGGATCACCCTACACCACACGGTGGAGGATGTGTGATCATCAGGCAATTTGTGCCTTTAAGGAAGGTGTCAGGTATCGGGAGTTGAATCTGAAATTCGGCCGGACAGGAAATATGACTCTGACTCGGATAATGGAGATTGCCCCCAAGTATGCCAATGGTGAAGAAGAGGAACGACTCCGGAGTGGCAAGCACAAAGCAGTCGCCCAAGAAGCCGGAGGAGGAAACTCCGGTCGGAAACAGAAGCGCAAGGCCGAGCCAGCTGCTCCTAGTGAAGCCTTGGCTATGGTTCAAGGAAAGTTCAAGGCGAAGCCCAAAGGGCCGTGGAACCCCAAGAAAGTAAAAGATCAAGATGGAAATGACGTGTTGGATCTGCCGTGCCACATCCACACCAAAAAAGATAAAGAGGGTAATTTCATTTAAGCGAAGCACACCACTCGGCAGTGTCGGCTCCTAATCCAGCAATCCCGAGAGAAACAGCCCAAGGAAAAGGAGAAGGAAGCAGACAAGGCTGAAGACGAGGAAGGGGATGATGATGGTTATCCCCACGTGAATTCCACTCTGATGATTTTTGCTGACGTTGAGAGCAAAAGTCGATTGAAAGTCATCAACAGAGAAGTGAACATGGTCTCTCCGGGACACCCAGTTATTTGAAGTGGTCACAGACTGCCATTACATTCGACCAGTCTGATCATCCAGCTCACATAGCCACCCCTGGGAGGCAAGCACCGGTGGTCGACCCGGTGGTCGAAGGCACTCGACTAACAAAAGTCATGATGGACGGTGGCAATGGCCTAAACATACTGTATGCAGAGACATTCAAGGGAATGGGCATTCCGATGTCCAGACTTAGTGAAAGCAATATGAGTTTCCATGGGGTCATTCCAGGCAAGAAGGCTGCATCCCTCGGTCAGATTGCTCTTGATGTAGTTTTCAGTGATTCCAAGAATTACCGCAAAGAAAAGTTGAAATTTGAAGTTGTGGATTTCCAGAGTTCCTATCATGCCATTCCGGGCAGACCACCTTATGCACGTTTTATGGCTCGACCATGTTACGTGTACCTCAAATTGAAGATGTCTGGTCCCAAAGGGGTGATCACTATCTCTTGTAATCGGAAGAAGGCAGAAGAGTGCTTCCAGAAGGGTTCAAAGATCGCCGATGCTCAGATGGCCGTGGTAGAATTGCAAGAATACCAGAAAAATGCAGATCCGCGAGCCAAGAAGCCAGCCACAGATTCAGCATTCCAGTCGTCTGGTGAAACAAAGTCGATTCACATTCACACGACAGACCCCAATGCTACTCCGACTCACATTTCAACCACACTCGACTCCAAATAGGAAGAAGCGCTCATCCAGTTCCTCCGTGAGAACTAGGAAATCTTTGCATGGAAGCCTTCTAACATGCCGGGTGTTCCCAGGGGACTGTCTTAGCATCGTTTGCGAGTCGACCCAAAAGTGAAACCAGTCAAAGAACATCTTCGACAGTCCGCCGTACAGAAGAGAAAGGCAATCGGTGAAGAGGTGGTTCGGCTTTTGGTAGCTGAGTTTAGCCGAGAGATTTACCACTCCGAGTGGTTAGCCAATGTTTTCATGGTCCCAAAAAGGGACGACTCACTTCGCATGTGCATTGACTTCAAGCATATCAATCGGGCCTGCCCGAAAGATCACTTTCCTCTCCCTCGCATCGACCAGATAGTCGACTCGACTACGGGGTGCGAGCGTTTGTCCTTTTTGGACGCCTACTCCGGGTACCACCAGATCCGTCTGTACGGACCCGATGAGATAAAGAGAGCTTTCATCACCCTGTTTGGGTGCTTCTGTTATGTCACAATGCCATTCAGTTTGAAGAACGCTGGAGCCACATTCATGCGGATGATTCAGAAGTGCCTACTCACTCAGATCAGTCGGAATGTGGAAGCATACATGGATGACATTGTGGTCAAGTCACGTAAAGGTTCCGACCTACTGACTGACCTTGCTGAAACCTTTGCTAGCCTCAGAAGGTATGATATCAAGCTCAATCCATCAAAGTGCACGTTTGGAGTTCCGGGCGGAAAATTACTCGGTTTCCTAGTTTTCGAACGAGGGATCGATGCTAACCCAGAGAAAGTGGGTGCTATACTCCGAATGAAACACCCTGTGCATGTGCATGATGTCCAGAAGCTTACTGGTTGCTTGCCCGCCCTAAGTCAATTCATTTCTCGCCTCGCTGAAAAGGTGCTGCCTCTTTACCGACTGATGAAGAAATTAGATAAGTTCGAGTGGACCCCAGAAGCTGATGCAGCATTTGCAGAGCTAAAAGCCCTACTTTCCACCCAGCCGGTGCTTGCTGCTCCAATCAGCAAAGAGCCTTTACAGCTTTATATAGCAGCCACTGGACAAGTCGTCAGTACAGTATTTACGGTTGAGCGGGAAGAAGAAGGAAAAGCCTATAAAGTTCAGTGCCCAGTTTATTATATTTCTGAAGTCTTGACTCCTTCAAAGCAGAGATATCTGCACTACCAGAAGCTCTTCTATGGGATTTACATGACCACGAAGTAGGTTGCACACTATTTCTCTGATCACTCTGTTACAGTCGTCAGCGACGCTCCATTGTTAGAGATTCTGCACAACAGAGATGCAACTGGTCGAGTGGCAAAATGGGTGATTGAACTCCTTCCCTTAGATATCAAGTTTGAGGCAAAGAAAGCTATCAAGTCCCAAGCAATAGCAGATTTCCTCGCCGAGTGGATCGAACAGCAACTGCCGACTCAAGTTCACTCGGAACACTGGACCATGTTTTTTGACGGATCCAAAATGCTGAATGGTTCTGGTGCTGGGTAGTACTGGTATCCCCCCGAGGAGACAAGCTCAGATATGTCCTCCAGATTCACTTTGGTTCCTCCAACAATGAAGCAGAATATGAAGCACTCCTGTATGGGTTGCGCATGGCCATCTCACTCGGTGTCTGTCGCCTCATGGTCTACGGCGACTTAGATTTGGTAGTCAATCAAGTGATGAAGGAGTGGGGCGTCAGAAGCCCAACCATGACTGGTTACTGCAACACGGTGAGGAAGCTGGAAAAGAAGTTTGAGGGGTTAGAGCTCCATCACATACCCCGACTGAAAAATCAAGCAGCCGATGACTTGGCAAAGATAGGTTCCAAGAGTGAAGCCATTCTCAGCAATGTGTTTTGGAGCATATTCACACGCCGACAGTTCAGGAAGATCCTTTTACTGAAGAGCTCCGGCAGCATAAGAGCACCACAGACCCGACTGAAGTCGAGGTCCCAGCCGTGGTCGACCTGATCATGGAGGTTCTGGCCATTACTCCCGACAGGACAGTGCCCTACACTGCATACATCTCAGGAAAGAACTCCCAGAGGACGAGGAAGAGGCTCGACAGATCGTCTGTCGATCCAAGGCCTTTACTGTGATAAGAGGACAACTGTTTAGGGAAAGCTGACTGGAGTCGGTCAGAAATGCGTAACACCAGAAGAAGGTCGAATGATCCTCAATGACATCCACTCGGGGACCTGTGGTCACCATAAGTCCTCTCGGGCCATCGTGGCTAAAGCATACCGAGCTGGATTCTATTGGCCACGAGCAAATGAAATGGCGAAAGATATAGTCGACAGATGTGAAGGCTACCAATTTTACTCCGACATGCCTCACAAGCCAGCGTCAGCCCTGAAGACCACCCCCCTCGTCTGGCCCTTTGCTGTTTGGGGACTAGATATGGTTTGACGACTGAGAACTGGTAGGAGCGGCTTCACTCATGTGCTCGTTGCAGTCGACAAGTTTACCAAATGGATCGAAGCTAAACCTATCAAGAACCTTGAGGCCAACACCGCTGTCAGTTTTATCAAAGAATTGACATTCTGATAAGGAGTTCCACACAACATCATCACGGACAATGGGTTGAACTTCGATTCTGATGAGTTTAGAGCTTTCTGCGCTTCTCAAGGCACACGAGTCGACTATGCTTCAGTCGCTCACCCGTAGTCGAACGGACAAGCAGAAAGAGCGAATGGCCTAATTCTCAAAGGACTGAAACCCCGACTGATGCCTGATCTCAAACACGCAGCAGGCGCTTGGGTTGATGAACTTCCATTAGTTCTGTGGGGTTTAAGGACAACTCCTAATCGGTCGACCGGACGAACTCCTTCATTCTTGGTCTATGGAGTTGAAGCTGTTCTGCCAAGTGACCTGCTCCACAATGCACCCCGAGTCGAGATCTTCTCCGAAGAGGAAGCTGAGCAGGCCTGCCAAGATTCAGTCGATCTCTTAGAGGAGGAAAGAGAGATGGCCTTGATCTGGTCGACCATTTATCAGCAAGACTTGCGTCGATTCCACGCCAGAAATGTGAGGGGTCGAGTCTTTCAAGAAGGAGACTTGGTTCTTCGAGTGGATCAACAGAAACCGCACAAGCTCGCCCCGGCTTGGGAAGGCCCCTTCATCATCACCAAAGTCCTCCACAATGGAGCATACCATCTTTACAGTGTTGAGCATCAGAAAGACGAGCCATGCGCTTCGAACACGGAGCTGCTCCACCCCTTTTATACTTAAGCACTCATTCGAATAAAATGTAATAAGAAGTACCTTTGTAATTTATTCATCACAGACAAGAGCTTTTCAGTCTTCTTGCATGATTATTGTTGCTTTTATTTACCTCTAAAATCCCCCAGTGTGTGGGCTTAGCTGCGAATCCGTTTCTCCTAAGTTCGAAAGAAAGTCCTACTCGGGGGCTTAGCTGCAGTCCAGTACTCGCCTAAGTTCTCTCACTCGGAGACTTAGCTGCAGTCCGGCACTCGCCTAAGTTTGAAAAAATACTACCGAGTGGAGAGCAATCCTCCCACTCGGGGGCTTAGCTGCAGTCCAGTACTCGCCTAAGTTCTCTCACTTGGAGACTTAGCCGCGGTCTGGTACTCGCCTAAGTTTGAAAAAATCCCACCGAGTGGAGAGCAATCCTCCCACTCGGGGGCATAGCTGCAGTCCAGTATTCGCCTAAGTTCTCTCACTTGGAGACTTAGCTGCAGTCCGGTACTCGCCTAAGTTTGAAAAAATCCCACTGAGTGGAGAGCAATCCTCCCACTCGGGGGCTTAGCTGCAGTCCAGTACTCGCCTAAGTTTAAAAAATCGTACCGAGTGGAGAGCAACCCTCCCACTCGGGGGCTTAGCTGCAGTCTGGTACTCGCCTAGGTTCTCCCACTCGGGGGCTTAGCTGCAGTCCAGTAACGGCCTAAGTTTAAAAAATCCTACCGAGTGGAGAGCAACCCTCCCACTCGGGGGCTTAGCTGTAGTCTAGTACTCGCCTAAGCTCTCCCACTCGGAGGCTTAGCTGCAGCCCAGTACTCGCCTAAGTTTGAAAAAATCCCACTGAGTGGAGAGCAATCCTCCCACTCGGGGGCTTAGATACAGTCCAATACTCGCCTAAATTTAAAAAATCCTACCAAGTGGAGAGAAACCCTCCCACTCGGGGGCTTAGCTGCAGTCTGGTACTCACCTAAGCCCTCCCGTTCGGAGGCTTAGCTCCAGCCCAGTACTTGCCTAAGTTTAAAAAATCCTACCGAGTGGAGAGCAACCCTCCCACTCGGGGGCTTAGCTGCAGTCTAGTACTCGCCTAAGCTCTCCCACTCGGAGGCTTAGCTGCAGTCCAGTACTCGCCTAAGTTTGTAAAATCCTACCGAGTGGGGAGCGACCCTCCCACTCGGAGGTTCGGAGCTACGCCACAAGTAGAACGTACGCTCCATCCCTATCCGCAAGGACGACGAGGTGGAGGTTGACTGCAACCTTCTCCTTCGGAGCTACGCCACAAGTACAACGTGCGCTCCATCCCTATCCGCAAGGACGACGAGGTGCAGGTCGACTGCAGCCTTCTCCTTCGGAGCTACGACACAAGTACAACGTGCGCAAGGACGACGAGGTGCAGGTCGACTGCATCCTTCTCCTTCGGAGCTACGGCACAAGTACAACGTGCGCTCCATCCCTATCCGCAAGGATGACGAGGTGCAGGTCGACTGCGACCTTCTCCTTCGGAGCTACGGCACAAATACAACATGCGCTCCATCCCTATCCGCAAAGACGACGAGGTGCAGGTCGACTGCAACCTTCTCCTTCGGAGAGACGACACAAATACAACATGCGCTCCATCCCTATCCGCAAGGATGACGAGATGCAGGTCGACTGCAGTCTTCTCCTTCGGAGCTACGCCACAAGTACAATGTGTGTTCCATCCCAATCCACAAGGACGACGAAGCGCAGGTCGACTGGAGCCACCACTTCAGAGCTGGATCTCCAGCGCAAAGACTATTCCGAGTAGTGAACAAATTCCATTCGAAGGCAAAACGCAAGCGTATTCGGAGATAAACCAAATTCGTATAAATCCTAAAGTTCCAAGCTGCAAACCAAAAGTATTCGAGCATCAAGCCCGAAGGAGTTTAACGGTTACAGCAACCACTCGGCATTCTGAGGCAAATTTAAAGAAAATTCAAGTCTCATAAGTTTGTTCACTCGGCAGGAGGAGGGCTGGCTGGCTCGACGAATTCGTCCAGGTCGATCCCATCCGTGATCCGAGTAGCAGCCGCGATGAAAGTTTCCATGAAGGACTGGAAGTCATGCTTTTTGGTGTTAGCGACCTTGATCGCAGCCAGCTTGTCTTCACGAGCCTCCTTGCAGTGGACTCGCACCAAGGACAGCGCCACGTCAGCACCGCACTGGGCGGAGGACATCTTCCATTCTTGCACTCGGTCAGGGATCTTGTTCAGTCGAGCCATCAGAGATACCAGGTCATTTTGAAGCGTCGCCCTTGGCCAAAGCGATGAGTCGATTCGGGAGACTACCTCCTTCAGGCGCACGAGGTAGCTTGTGGCGCTAGTGATAAGGGACTCCAGTCGGAGCACATTCATTGCAGTTTCATCGCAAACTGGAGAAGCTATAGGGTCCAGACCCGTCTGGACCTTTCCAGTTTCCTCGTCAAAGTCTTGGCAGAATTCTGCGGCCAAAAATTAGTGAGTCGACCGAGCAGGAGCCGTTCGCAAGCATCAACACAGTTGGTTTACAAGAAATACCTTCCAGCGTGAGATAGAGCTTCTTGGCAAGAGTCCTCAGATAAGCTTCCGTGTCATTCCTCTTGCGGATCGCGGACTCCAGCTTTTCATTCAGGGCAACCTTATCCTTCTTCAGACTAGTCACTTCACGGTTAGATTCATTGAGGCAAGATTTCAGCCTGTTCACCTCCCCTTCCAGCGTTCCGACTGAAGCCAGCTTCTGGTCTGCGAGAGCAGTTTTATCTTGGGCTGTTTTTTGCGCGGCGGCGAGGTCCGAGTCCTTATTCTCCAGAGCCAACTTCATTTTCTATGCAGAATAAGCAATCGAATCAAACAAGAGATCGAAGAAATATATTGAAAGATAGTCGACGGGCAGTTACCTTCCATGCCAGCAGCTTCGTCTTGAGCTTTCTTCAGATTCTGCTGGGCCAATTCCAAGTCGAGGTTGAGTTTCCTCTGCTTCTCCTCAAGTTCAGCAAACTAGAAATAAGAGTACAAGACTTCTGCAGAAGGCAAAAGACGGGTCAGTCGACAAGATCAAAGGTTGTTTACTTCCGAGTGAATAAAACCTAAAGAAGTCACTTGAGACCCCAGCCGACTGCACACAGTCGACTATAGTCTCGGGGACTACACCCAGCGGGTGCACTTGGCGTGCCCCAGCTGATTAAAACCCAACTCGACCGGTCCGCCCGGATCAAGTCAAAAAAAAGCTGTTCAGACCCCAGTCGACTGCCAGCAGTCGACTGCGGTCTCGGGGACTACACCCAGTGGTTGCACTTGGTGTGCCCCCACCAGTTCAGATCCTACTCGACCGGTCCGCCTGAGTCGAGTAGAAGGAAAGAAAGGAAGGTAGAACTCAGACCCCAGTCGACTACCAGCAGTCGACCGCTGTCTCGGGGACTACACCCAGTGGGTGCACTTACCATGCCCCCATCGGTTCAGATCCTACTCGCCCAGACCGACTGGAAGAACGCAACTACCAAAGACAATTAAACACCCAGTGGGTGCACTGGTTCGACGCAAACAATAGGAGATTGTGTAGAAGAAAATTTTTCGGGTAGCATATCCGGATAGAACAAGAGCAGTCGAAAAGTCTGCCTGTCGGATGGCTTCGTAGGCAGCCTGGCTATTCTCATGCACCATCTTCATTCGCTCCATCATCATGTCAGCCTGTCGGATGGCTTCCGCAGCCGCTTCCGACTGGTTGTCCGGGACGGGGTAGCTGGTGAAGAAGAGAGCAGACGACCCAGATGTGGCAGTTTGGAGCTCCGTGGCGTGGAGTTGGACGACTGAAGGAATCACCAGTGCAGTCGATGGTACGGGGTGTTCACTCGACAAGGGTGCAGCGAAGGTTACAGAGGCCCTGCCCACGTCTTCAGGTGGTGTTGTCGTTGGCCCTTGCTGAGACATCTTGCCAGCTGCTACCTTCTTGCTCTTCCTGGGCTTAAGAGCCACATCTTCATCTTCATCTGGAAGATCGATGACGTTGGGTGGAGCTGCAAGACAGATCGTTCGACCCCAAGTGAACCACTAGAAGGCAATCGACCAAGGAATCAAGAACAAGATCATAAGAGTTTCTACCTGGGTTAGAGGTAACCGCGTCTTCCATCTCCTTGTCTCGATACTGGAGGAAGAGGTTCCCGATGTAGCAACACTGCATGTGTCCGTACTCAGTCGGTTACGTTCTGTTGCTCGAGTCGATGAAAAGAACAAGTCAGATGATTATCCGGAGATTGTAGGGACGATCACTATGATCCTGGGCAAAGCCTTGGGCAGGTTGGAGGAGGTGGCCTTCGGTGCTTTTGAAGCTAGAGGCGGCACAACCTTGGGCTGCTTTGGGGCCTTCTCAATCGGCGCTGGAGAAGATGTCCGGGGGCGCTTCAAAAACTGCCAAGTCGGCGCGGTCGCCAGGTCTGGGGTGCTCGCCGGGTCGTGTGCGTGCTTGGATCTCCTCTCTCTGCGAGGAGGCAAGTCGATTTCTTCGCCATCGCTGGAGTCGTCGCTCTCTTCGTCCTGCTCTGCATCCGAGTGCCACTCGCCGCTCTCGCCCCCGCTCGCTCCCTCGTCGACGTCTTGCTCCTGCACTCCGTTGGGCATCGAGTACATGTAAATGAGAGCCTGAAAGAACAACGAGCAAAAGGAGTACAGTCGACCATCAACAAGGTGTCACACAGTGAATCGGAAAGATATTTGAGAAAAAAGAATCATACCTGCTCCGGCTGGCGCGAGTGGTCGAATGGAATCACCCTCCTAGACCCCCGGGGGTTGTCTTTGTTGCTGGTGATTCCCATCAGCCACTTCTCCAAGATGTCCTCACTGTCGTCCTCCGGGTGAATCCAAGTGGAGTCCTCGAGTCTAGAGTACATCCACATCGGATGATCACGGGCCTGGAGCGGTTGGATGCGTCGACCAAGAAAGACCTCCAGCAGTTCCATCCCAGTCACCCCATCGCGAACGAGTTGGACGACCCGCTTGACCAACACCTTGACCTGCGCCCTCTCTTCGGGAAACACCTTCAAGCAGGAGGGCTTCTCCACTCGAGCCAGTGAAAAGGGAGGAAGTCCGGTCGACTAACCCGGGGTCGGCTGATCCTTGCACTAAAATCAAGTCGACTGCCAGCCGTGGACCGTGTCGCGAAGGATCATCACCGGGAAGGTGCTCTTGTTCCTCATCTGGATCCCCAGGCTCCCGCACATCTGGATCACATGCGTCCTCTCATCACTCGGATTGGCCTTTTTGACCGACTGGGAGCGACATGTGAAGATATGTTTGAAGAGGCCCTAGTGCGGTCGACAGCCCAAGAAATTTTCACACATTGACACAAAAGCGGCTAGATAGACTATGGTGTTTGGAGTGAAGTGGTGGAACTGAGACCCAAAGAAGTTCAAAAAGCCCCGAAAGAAAGGATGGGGAGGCAGAGAAAATCCGCGATCGACATGGGTGGCGAGGAGAACGCACTCACCCTCCCTTGGCCGCGGCTCGGTCTCATTCCCCGGGAGCCGCGCCGATTTGTGGGGGATCAGTCCCCCCTCCACCAGGTCATCGAGGTCGTCCTGGCTGATCGTTGAGCGGATCCAGTCGCGGCGTCCTTCTCCCGCAACCGCTGACTCAGTATCGGTCGGTTCCTATGGTGTCCTCATCCGCTGTGTCACATCCCTAGTTCTGGTATGACCTAGGCTAGCCTTCATGTTTGCATCATGTTTAAATTTCATTTAAATTTGAAATGAGGATTTGTGAAACCCTCACAATCATTTCTGGAAATGACCCAGATAAAATTTGCTCCAAAAAGGTCCAAGAAAATGTTCATGTTGCTCTCTGGAAATATTGGACATAGATAAAAATCAAACCAATATTATTAGGAGCTCATAGATATTTATTTTGGGCATTTGGATTTAATGAATAATTATTTGCTTTGGATATATATTTGTTATATATAACATATGTCCAAAAATTATGTTAGTTGTTGAGGAGCTCTGGAATAATACCACTAGCTCCTGCAAAAATTGGCATAAGTAAATTAATTGATTTAGTATTTTTATTAAATCAAAACAAATGTCAGAAAAATAGAGAAGAAAAACAAAAATGGAAAAACCCTACCTGGACCTTACCTGCGGCCAGCTCCTGTGCTGGCCCAGCACTGTGCGGCCTGGCCCGGCCCAACTGGCCAAGCCAGTCATCCTCCTCCTTGCCAGGAGGAGGCGAAGGAGGGCATGGCGAGCGCGCGCATGCACGCCACGCTCCTTCCTGCCTGCCCCCCCTTCCCCTCGGCGTTGTCCACCCTAGAGAGATCCACCGAGCCCCCTAGCCTCTCCTCTGCTTGTCTTCTCTTCCGCGCCCGAACGCCACCGCAACACGTCGCCGTGAGCCACCGCGACCATCGGCACCACCTCGTCCCTTGCTGCTGTCCAGGAGCACCGCCGCCCTCGACTATGCCTCCTCGTAGAGCTGGACGACGCCAGGAGCACTGTAGCGTCGCCACCGCCATCATTCCCTTCGTCGGAGCCGCGGACCGCCGCGCTAAATTCGTCGCCGACTGGTCCTCCCCGAGCTCACCGGCGACACCTTCAAGTTTGCTGTGAGCTCCCCTTCCCCCTCCCCCTAGCCCCGTAGCTCGAGCGCCCCCTAGCCCTGTCGGCCACCTTGGCCGAGAGCTCTGCTCCGCCGTTCATGGCGTAGCTGTGGCCACAGCCGCGCAAGCCCGCCATGGAGCGCGTCACCGTGCTCAGCACATCACCTGGAGGCCATAGCACCCGGCCGTTCGCTCCGCCGTGCACCACAGCCCCATTCCCAACCTTGCCCGCACTCCAGCCACCGCACTCGTCGTCGCCGGCGCCACTCCGACCACTCCCCGGCCGCGCCACCACCACAGTCGGACGCGGACGAGCATCCGCATCCCGTAGCTGCACTCCGCGTGCCAAATGGCCCCCTGTAGGCAAAACCCGTAGCGTCCCGCCGTATTCGGACTCGCCGGCG
Organism: Triticum monococcum; assembly: GCA_034509565.1. Lineage (NCBI taxonomy): Eukaryota > Viridiplantae > Streptophyta > Magnoliopsida > Poales > Poaceae > Triticum > Triticum monococcum. The sequence goes on from CM067842.1 coordinate 38,636,218, forward strand.
ACCGCTGACCCGTTGACCGGCGTGGGTTGACCCCACTGCCCGGTTTGACCTCCCCCTCTCTCTCACTGACTCACGGGCCCCGCCCGACTAATTACTATAGTTAGCGTTAATTTACTAACTAGGTTAGCTACCACAGTCACTGACTAGTGGGCCCTGCCCAGTTAGTTAGGACTAACTAATTTAGTTAGTTGACTGGGTCACTGACCAGTGGGACCCACTGGTCAGGTTTGACCTGGTTAGCTCCGTTGACTGCTGACGCAGTGCTGACCTCAAGCTGACGCAATAAATGATTTCTGGAATTATAATAAATCAGGAAATTCCAGAAAATGTTCAAAACTTCAAAAATTCATAGAAATTCAACAGTAGCAAAGATTGAAATAATTTATATATGAAAAATCATCAGAAAAATTCAATCATCCATCTGTACCATTTTCATGCATGACAAACCAACTTATACATGCTGTATATGAGGAATCATATAAATGGCATTTATAAAGAGTTAATTTAGAGTTGCATTTGAACCTTGGGTTCAAATGAACCTCTTCCAAATAGAATGCTAATGCATTAGCTCAAAGCACATCACATACCCATGCCATGTTCATGCATCATAATGTTGCATATGATTGTGTATTGATTTCCGACACCGTTCCTTCTCGATAGGTCCTGCTCCGGAGAGTGTTCGAGAGTACCTGTCTGAGGAGCAGTGCCCCTTGTTGATCTACCAGGGAAGCAACCCCCCCCCCTTGTTCATTCCGATAATATCCTACTCTCTCGCTCCTGCTCTCATTTATTGCATTAGGACAACAACGATTCAACTGCTAATTTATGCTGCAGTAGTTGAACCCTTCCCTCTGCATGACCTGTCATTGCCACAGTAAATAGTTAAAACCCACTAGCATGTGTAGGAGTTGTTTGAGCCTTGTTGTGTCCCTACCATGCCATGCCTGCTATTGCTTAGAGTTGTGTCAGGTCTGATTCATCGGGAATGAATTGGAGTGTTATGATATGTTCTGGTGCTGAAAGTTAAGCGTGTGAACACGATTTGGTAAAGGTAGCGGTGAGAGGCCATGTAGGAGTACATGGTGGGTTGTCTCATTGGGACCGTCCTTAAGAACCGAGTTCTCATGGTGGGTTGTCCAATGACTAGCTACTACCACACATTGAGCTCCGGGCGCTCCAAGCTCTCTCGACTTATTAACCGCCATGAACTCTGTCCAGGAGTTGAAAATAGTTTCTGATGTTTATAGGTAGTGCTATTTTTCTACAGAGTGGCACCCGGCAGGGTGGGCTTGGGACAGATTAGGCACACGTACGTGGCCCGGTGTACCGAGTGGCACCCGGTTGGTGGGCTCAGGAACCCTGTACACATCGTTTAGGGCCGTGAGCGGAACCTCGGCCGGATCTCCTTGCGGATGGAACCCGAATAGGTGATAAACCTGGACTAGAGTCTTGCGTGGTTAGTCAGGTCATGGCCGACACCCTCGCCAGGCTTCCGCTTGAAGGTTGCCGAGATACATGACGTGTACATGGTGATAAGTGGTGAGAGCGTGTGTGATGAAGTACAACCCTGCAGGGTTATCATGATCTATTCGAATAGCCGTGTCCTCGGTTATGGACTTCTTGGATGCTTACGTGGTACATAGACAACTTAAAGTGGATTCTCTAAAATGCTCAAGACAAGTGTGAGTGCTATGGATGGCCTTCTCATAATGAGACGAGGATGAATCCATGGTAGTGTATTGATGTGGTGACTAGTGGACTCGTGTGCGCTGCCTCACCTCAAAGAAGTTTCTCGTTGCCGTAGAACAGGATAGCCACTGAGTCAATGCTAGCTTGCTGCAACTAAACCCCACATTATCTTCTTGATAGAAATGCATGTATGATAGGATCTGATGTAAGTCTTGCTGAGTACCTTTGTACTCACGTTTGCTTTATTTATGTTTTGTAGATGAGACATCTGTCTCACTAGTAGTACCACTTGGACTTCGACGAGTAGCTTGTACCTCAGCTACGATCTTGATCGGACATTGCAGATAGTCAGGCTCACAGCCTTTTCTTTTGTAGTTGTCTGTACTCAGACATGTAATGCTTCCGCTTGTTGCTTGTATGCTCTGAATGATGGGTCATGTGACCCCTGTTTGTATTTATGCTATGTGGCTCTTCTGAGCCTTTATCTATATGAGTTTGCGTTATGTTGTGATGCCATGTTGTACATCACATACTTGCATGTTATGCGTACGTGTAACGTGTATTGCTATGTGTGGGATCCGACAATCTGGTTGTTTATCCTTGGCAGCCTCTCCTATGGGGAAATGTAGTCTAGTGCTTCCTTGAGCCATAGTAGTCCGCTACAGCCCGGTTTACCGGAGTCCTGCTAGCCCAGCACTACTGCTCAGGACACTTGACTGGCCGGCATGTGTTTCACTTCGTTCCTGTGTCTGTCCCCTTCGGGGAAATGTCACGCGGTGACATCCGGAGTCCTGTTAGCCAGTGCTACAGCCCGGATTCACATGTTGATGACCGACATGCTCGATGTGATTCATGTATGCCTGTCCTCATGAGTTAGTGCCGCTTTGGATTCACGACTAGCCATGTCGGCCCGGGTTCTTTGTCATATGGATGCTAGCGACACTATCATATACGTGAGCCAAAAGGCGCAAACGGTCCCGGGCCAGGTAAGGTGGCACCCGTGGGAATACCGTGCGTGAGGCCGCAAAGTGATATGATGTGTTACATGCTAGAGTGGTGTGACTTAGGATCGGGGTCCCGACACCCCGCCACTCGCCGACACAAGTGTTCCGGTCGGTCACGGCTCCAGCGGTGGGTGAGGCACACGGTGGCCCGCCAGTCGACCACCTCACACGTTGCGGCAATCGAGCCTGAAGAAACTCTCTACGGCCTGTTTGACCTGTCGACTAGCTCCGTCGAGACCACGTCCGAATGCGACATCAGCGATCCCGTGGCAGAAGTCTTGTTGGTCAACGGACCGCCCAGTCCCCCTGGCTTCCTCCGCAACGACGGTGGCAATGGTGGCGGTGATCCATCGCGCGTCCACGAGGAGTACCGCCTCAAGCCCCTTTCTTCGCAGTGGAGGGAAGAGCTTCACCGCCGCAACATGGATGTACTTCACACTCCTATCGTTGGAGAAACCCCCGAGGCCCGGCCTTGGAGGAAGCACGCTTGGCCAACTTTGTTGAGCGCACTCGACTGGAGAACCTGCAGCATGCACTCGACGAGCGTGCTCGGCAACGGATCCCTGAATCCAGTCGACAACAGCCTTTTCCGCCTCAAACTCAGGTATACCGCACTTCGATCCAAAATCTCACAGCCGCAGCCTGAATAGCAGAGTCAATCCAGCCTTCCCAGTCAGGGGCAGGCATGGGTTTGATGCAGATCCGGGCCTTGCTTCGAGCGGCTGGAGAACAGAATACAGCAGTATCTCAGTCGCGGAATAGGATTCATAGCAGGTCTATGGTGGCGGAATAGTCCAGTCGGCTCACAGCCCAAGATCACCTCCGCGGCGTGAAGGACATGGGCACCGGCAGGATCAGTACAGAAACCGCGAGCAGTATGATCGTCGACTCGACCATGATGACCGTCGTCGAGTGCCCACGCCTCCTCTAAGGAGTGGTTCATATGTGCCTCAGCGCCATGATGCCAGGCACCCCCACAGCGGCGAGCGAAGAGTACCAGTCGACCCAAGGGAGCCAGACTTCGATGTGAGATCTATTCTCGTTCAAGGTCTGGTCGACAAGAACAGAGAGCATAGAGAAGGTCATGACAAAGATTATCCGACTGGCAGTAGAGTGCACGTCTCTGGTCTCGAATGTTTCAGCAGAGCCATCAGGGCCGCAGTGACTCTTCCCAACTTCAGGTTGGTGACTGGAGTCAGCAAGTTCACCGGTGAGTCTAAGCCTGACACTTGGCTTGAAGATTACCGAGTGGCTATGCAAATTGGTGGTGGCAATGATGAAGTGACAATGAAGCACCTCCCTCTCATGTTGGAAGGCTCGGCCAGGGCGTGACTGGACCAGTTGGCGCCTAGTAGCATATACAGTTGGGAAGAACTCGGCAGAGTGTTTATTTGAACTTTTGAGGGTACTTGCAAGCGACCAACAGGGTTGACAGAATTGCAGTGTTGTGTACAAAAACCGAATGAAACCTTGAGGGACTATATCCAGAGATGGATCACGCTACACCATACGATGGAGAATGTGTCAGATCACCAAGCAATCTGTGCCTTCAAGGAAGGCGTTAAATATCGGGAGTTGAATCTGAAATTCGGTCGGACAGGAGATATGACTTTGACTCGGATGATGGAGATCGCCACCAAATATGCTAACGGCAAAGAGGAAGACCGACTTCGGAGTGGCAAGCACAAAACAGTCGCCCAGGACACCGGTGAAGGTACTTCCAATCAGAAACAGAAGCGTATGGCCGAGCCAGTTGCTCCTGGTGAAGCCTTAGTTGTAGCTCAAGGGAAGTTCAAGGGGGAGCCCAAGGGGCACTGGAATCCCAAGAAAGTGAAAGATCAAGACGGAAATGATGTGTTGGATTTGTCGTGTCACATTCACACCAAGAAAGATGAAGAGGGTAATTTGATTTATCCCAAGCACACCACTCGACAGTGTCGACTCCTGATCCAACAATTCCGAGAGAAGCAACCCAAGGAGAAGGAAAAGGAGTCAGACTAGGATGAGGACAAGGAAGAGGATGATGACGGTTTTCCCAACGTCAACTCCACTCTAATGATTTTTGCTGATGTTGAGAGCAAAAGTTGATTGAAAGTTATCAACAGGGAAGTGAAAATGGTTGCTCCGATAACACTAAGTTATCTGAAGTGGTCCCAGACTGCCATCACATTCGACCAGTCTGACCATCTAGCATGTATAGCCACCCCTGGGAGGCAAGCGTTGGTGGTCGACCCAGTTGTTGAAGACACTCGACTGACTAAAGTACTGATGGATGGTGGTAGCGGCCTAAATATCCTTTATGCTGAAACCTTGAAGGGAATGGGGATTCCGATGTCCAAGCTCAGCGAAAGTAATATGAGTTTCCATGGCGTTATACCCGGCAAGAAGGCTGACTCACTCGGCCAGATCGTCCTTGATGTGGTTTTTGGTGATTCCAAAATTACCGCAAAGAAAAGTTGACATTTGAAGTAATGGATTTCAAGAGTGCTTACCTCAAATTGAAAATGCCTGGTCCCAGAGGAGTGATCACTATCACCGGCAATCGGCAGAAAGCAGAAGAGTGCTTCCAGAAGGGCTCAAAAATTGCTGATGCACAAATAGCGGCAGTCGAAATGCAAGAATACCAGAAAAATGCAGATCCGAGTGATTTGCTGCGCTCCAAGAAGCCTGCCATTGATTCTGCATTTCAGTCGTCCGGTGAAACCAAGCCGATTCATATTCGCCCGACCGATCCTAATGCTGCTCCTACTCATATTTTAACTTCACTCGACAGCAAATAGGAAGAAGAGCTCACCAAGTTCCTCCATGAGAACTGGGACATCTGTGTATGGAAACCTTCTGACATGCCGGGTGTACCCAGGGGACTGGCTGAGCATCGTTTGCGAGTCGACCCGAAAGTGAAACCAGTCAAAGAACATCTTCGACGGTCCGCCGTACAGAAGAGAAAAGCAAATGGTGAGGAAGTGGCTCGGTTCCTGGCAGCTGAGTTCATCCGCGAGATTTACCACTCCGAGAGGCTTGCCAATGTTGTTATGGTCCCCAAGAAGGACGACTCACTTCGCATGTGGATTGACTTCAAGCATATCAATCGGGCCTGCCCGAAAGATCACTTTCCTCTCCCCCGCATCGACCAAATTGTCGATTCGACCGCGGGGTGTGAGCGTTTGTCTTTCCTAGACGCCTATTCCGGGTACCATCAGATCCGACTATGTGGACCCGATGAGATAAAAAATAGCTTTCATCACTCCATTCGGGTGCTTTTGTTATGTTACCATGCCATTTGGTCTCAAGAACGCTGGGGCCACATTCATGAGGATGATTCAGAAGTGTCTGCTCACTCAAATCAGTCGGAATGTGGAAGCATACATGGATGACATTGTGGTCAATTCGCGTAAAGGTTCCGACCTGCTGACTGACCTTGCTGAAACCTTTGCCAACCTGAGAAGATATGATATCAAGCTTAACCCATCAAAGAGTACTTTCGGAGTTCCTGGCGGAAAGTTTCTCGGCTTCCTTGTTTCCGAACGAGGGATCGACGCGAACCCAGAGAAAGTTGGGGCCATACTCCGGATGAAGTGCCCTGTGCGCGTGCATGATGTCCAGAAGCTTACTGGTTGTTTGGCCGCCTTGAGTCAATTCATTTCTCGCCTCGGTGAAAAGGCACTGCCTCTTTACCTACTGATGAAGAAATCTGACAAGTTCGAGTGGACTCCTAAAGCTGATGCAGTGTTTGCAGATCTCAAAGCCCTGCTTTCCACCCACCCAGTTCTCGCTGCCCCAATCAGCAAAGAGCGTTTACTGCTATACATTGCATCCACTGGACAAGTTGTCAGTACAGTACTCACGGTCGAGCAGGAAGAAGAAGGAAAAGCCTATAAAGTTCAGCGCCCAATATACTATGTTTCTGAAGTTTTAACTCCATCCAAGCAAAGATATCCACATTATCAGAAGATTGTTTATGGGATTTACATGACCACAAAGAAGGTTGCACATTATTTCTCTGATCACTCCATTACAATCGTCAGCGACGCACCATTATCAGAAATTCTGAACAACAGAGATGCAACTGGTCGAGTGGCAAAATGGGCGATTGAACTCCTTCCCTTAGATATCAAGTTTGAAGCAAATAAAGCTAACAAATCCCAGGCAATAGCAGATTTCCTCGCCGAGTGGATCGAACAGCAACTGCCGACTCAGATTCACTCGGACCATTGGACCATGTTCTTTGATGGATCTAGTTTACGCCTCCGGTCATATTCACGTAGTGCTTAGGAGACCAAATACACCCTCGTCAGTAATGCAAGTCCGAAGAAGCAATGCAACATAGGACCACTAAATGACTATGTAACCTCCACCATGCCCCCCTCCCTCTCCACCACCACCTCCACCACCGGCGGCGATCTACCTCTCCCATGGCGATCATGATCTCTGTGTTTGCAACATGGATGGTCTTCTCCATTGGGACTTTAACCCCGGCCTCAAGGTCGAGGACCAGGTTCGTAGGTGCTTCAGATCCATGGTGCACTTTTCTCCATCCCCTACCTCCAAGGAATTCTTCTCGGTGGTCACCTTCTCCTCAGCTTCTTTCCCCCTCTCTTGTGCTTTGGTTGGTTTGGCCTTGCAATGTTGTATTGGTGGCCTTGCTTCTGGTTTTAATGTGACACATATTGGTGCCAAGAATTTTCGCTTCTCAGTGGCCTCCAACAAAAGTGGGACATTTTATCTATGCCCTACGGGATAGAATTTGGCCAGACTTTGTCTGCCATTTTGGGTTGTTTAAGCAGCCATGGAGTGCACCATATGATGGGGCTGATCGTTGGAGCACGTCACAGGAAATTCATGAGTTATGGACTCGGGATCCCAAAGCCATTCGCTCCAACCTGGGTTTTCTTGAGAAAAGTGCTTCAAAGGATTTTTCTTCTAGCAGTGAATTGGCAAAATTTGGTTTCTCTAAACAGATTTCTATGAATTTGTTGAGCTCTTTTGAGGATGTTGTCGAACATACTGTGGAGGACTGCCCTAATCGTTCCTTCGATGAACTTCTGGTCACTGCAACGGTGCAGTTCGGAAGTTTGGCAATTCCTTTTCCTGCTGTGGACAATAATTTTCTTTCCAAAAGCTTTATTGGAAAGGATCGTAGAGAGAGTATTTGGAGGAACATTCCTTTTGTTGTTTTGGAGCGTATATTGGATCTGCGGCGGGCTCATTATGAGGAGGCAAAAATCCAACAAATCTGCGAATTAAATGACTTGCCATCTTCGGAAGTCATCCACAATCTCCTGGGGCACTGTTCTAGGTGTTGGGCACCGAATCATAAAGTGGATCAATGTAACGCAAAGTTTTGTGACTCCTGTCATAATTTTGAACGGGCATGTTTCTGCATGAAAATACCTCCTGACCAGCCCATTGTGGCCTGCACCTTATGTAACAATCCGGCCCACCGTCGGGCATCTTGCCCTGGACTTCTATACTGCACACGGTGCTCTTTCCTGGGCCATGACCCACAGGGTTGCTCCGATCGATTTTGCAACCATTTATTTTGGCGCAAGAAGAAGCTGGAGTGGCAGCATATCTCAACCACAAATCCTAGGCGCAGGCCACGTAAGCGGAATCCGTACTTCCCAAAAATTAAACAGATTTGGCGACCGAAAAAGAAACCAGAAACTGGGGCCCTTCCCCCGATTGCCACTGGCCTGACGATTCCGCTTCCGGCCCCTCGCCACTTCCCTATCCTGCCACCCCAGTCGACCAACGAGGAGCAAGGAAACTCTTTTCCCTGCTCGTCATCTCCGATGACTTCAAAAGCGAGCGCCGTCAACTACTCCACCGCCATGGCCAACTTTCCGGCCCGCCCATTCCAGTTCGTGCCGATCGGAGCCCAGATCGAGAGGGGGCCGGACAACCGTCTTGCCCGCAATATGATCGTTGTTGATGATCCACTGCTCAGCCATGAAAGGTATGCCTTGGTCACTGCTACCCCTCCAGTCCCTGATCATCAGAAGTAGATGGTGCTGAATGAAGTAGTGCGCATCATGACTGAGGATTTTCACCTAGAGGTGCCTGATGCTTTTGTGTATCCCATTGGGGTTGGCATGGTTTCTTTTGCTGACATAGCGCTCAGGGATCAGTTTATTCAGGAAAGCCCGCATCAGCTAGATCCCCTCGATGATGCAATGACTTTCTCTTTTGTGACCCATGATGAAGGAGAAAGCATGCGTCAGTGCCCCTTTAAGTATGTTGCTTGGGTTCTGTTTCTCGCTTTCTGATGTCTACTACACAACCTTCTTCTTGTAGACGTTGTTGGGCCTCCAAGTGCAGAGGTTTGTAGGACAGTAGCAAATTTCCCTCAAGTGGATGACCTAAGGTTTATCAATCCGTAAGAGGCGTAGGATGATGATGGTCTCTCTCAAGCAACCCTGCAACCAAACAACAAAGAGTCTCTTGTGTCCCCAACACACCCAATACAATGGTACATTGTATAGGTGCACTAGTTCGGCGAAGAGATGGTGATACAAGTGGAATATGGATGGTAGATAAAGGTATTTGTAATCTGAAATTATAAAAACAGCAAGGTAACTAATGGTAAAAGTGAGCGTAAACGGTATTGCAATGATAGGAAATAAGGCCTAGGATTCATACTTTCACTAGTGTAAGTTCCCTCGACAATACTAACATAATTGGATCACATAACTATCCCTCAACATGCAACAAAGAATCACTCCAAAGTCACTAATAGCGGAGAACGAACGAAGAGATTATGCTAGGGTACGAAACCACCTCAAAGTTATTCTTTCCAATCAATCCGTTGGGCTATTCCTATAGGTGTCACAAACAGCCCTAGAGTTCGTACTAGAATAACACCGTAAGACACAAATCAATCAAAACCCTAATGTCACCTAGATACTCCAATGTCACCTCAAGTATCCATGGGTATGATTATACGATATGCGTCACATAATCTTAGATTCATCTATTCATCCAACACAAAGGACCTCAAAGAGTGCCCCAAAGTTCTACCGGAGAATCACGACGAAAACGTGTGCCAACCCCTATGCATAGGTTCCCAATGTCACGAAACCCGCAAGTTGGTCACCAAAACATACATCAAGTGGCACGTGGTATCCCATTGTCACCACAGATATCCACGGCAAGACATACATCAAGTGTTCTCAAGTCTTTAAAGACTCAATCCGATAAGATTACTTCAAGGGGAAAACTCAATTCATTACAAGAGAGAAGAGGGGGAGGAGAAACATAAGATCCAACTATAATAGCAAAGCTCGCGATACATCAAGATTGTATCATCTCAAGAACACGAGAGAGAGAGAGAGAGATCAATAACATAGCTACTGGTACATACCCTCAGCCCCGAGGGAGAACTACTCCCTCCTCGTCATGGAGAGCATCGGGATGATGAATATGGCCACCGGAGAAGGATTTCCCCCTCCGGCAGGGTGCCGGAACGGGTCTAGATTGGTTTTCGGTGGCTACGGAGGCTTCTGGCGGCGGAACTCTCGATCTATTGTGCTCACAGATGTTTTTAGGGTATATGGAGATATATAGGCGGAAGAAGCACGTCGGTGGAGCTTCGAGGGGCCCACGAGGCAGGGGGCGCGCCCTCCACCCTCGTGACCTCCCCGGAAACTTCTTGGAGTAGGGTCCAAGTCTCCTGGATCACGTTCGGTGAGAAGATCACGCTGCCGAAGGTTTCATTCTGTTTGGACTCCGTTTGATATTCTGTTTCCTCGAAATACTGAAATAGGCAAAAAAAACAGCAATTCTGGGATGGGCCTCCGGTTAATAGGTTAGTCCCAAAAATAATATAAAAGTGGAAAATAAAGCCCAATATAGTCCAAAACAGTAGATAAAGTAGCATGGAGCAATCAAAAATTATAGATACGTTGGAGACATATCAGGCATCCCCAAGCTTAATTCCTGCTCGTCCTCGAGTAGGTAAATGATAAAAAGAGAATTTTTGATGCGGAGTGATAATTTGGCATAATTTCAATGTAAATCGTCTTAATCATGGTATGAATATTCAGATCCGAAAGGTTCAAGACAAAAGTTCATATTGACATAAAAATGATAATACTTCAAGCATACTAATCAAACAATTATGTCATCTCAAAATAACATGGCCAAAGGAAGTTCATCCCTACAAAATCATATAGTTAGGCTATGCTTCATTTTCGTCACACAAAGATGTTCCCAACTTCTATACCCCCGATGACAAGCCAAGCAATTGTTTCATACTCAAATAATCTCAAACTTTTTCAACCTTCACGCAATACATTAACGCGAGCCATGGACATAGCACTATGGGGGGTATAGAATATGATGATGGGGATTGTGTGGAGAAGACAAAAAAGGAGAAAGTCTCACATCAACGAGGCTAATCAATGAGCTATGGAGATGCCCATCAATTGATGTTAATGCAAGGAGTAGGGATTTCCATGCAAAGGATGCACTAGAGCTAAGAATGCTCAACAAAAGAAAACTAGTGGGTGTGCATCTAACTTGCTTGCTCATGAAGACCTAGGGCATTTTGAGGAAGGCCATCGTTGGAATATACAAGCCAAGTTCTATAATGAAAAATTCCCACTAGTATGAACAAGACAACTTATGAGACTCACTATATGAAATCATGGTGCTACTTTGAAGCACAATATATGATACTCACTACATGAAGAACAAGGTGCTACTTTGAAGCACAATTGTGGAACAAGAGATAGTAGCATTGCCCTTTTTATTTTCTCCTTCTTTTTTTGGGCCTTTCTTTTTTTCTTTTTGGCCTTTCTATTTTTTTGGGCAATGCTCTAATAATGATAATCATCACACTTCTATTGATTACAACATAATGATTACAACTCGATACTAGAACAAGATATGACTCTATATGAATGCCTCCGGCGGTGCACCGGGATGGTGCAATGAATCAAGAGTGACATGTATGAAAAATAATGCATGGTGTCTTTGCCACAAATACGATGTCAACTACAAGATCATGCAATGGCAATATGACAAAAGTAAAGCATGTCATGATGATGATGATGATGATGATGATGATGATGATGATGATGATGATGGAAGTTGCATGGCAATATATCTCGGAATGGCTATGGAAATGCCATGATAGGTAGGTATGGTGGCTGTTTTGAGGAAGATATAGGGAGGTTTATGTGTTAAAGAGCGTATCATATCACGGGGTTTGGATGCACCGGCGAAGTTTGCACCAACTCTCAATGTGAGAAAGGGCAATGCACGGTACCGAAGAGGCTAGCAAATGACGGATAGGTAAAAGTGCGTATAATCCATGGACTCAACATTAGTCAAAAGAACTCATATAATTATTGCAAAAATTCAGAAGTCATCAAAAATCAAGTACTATGTGCATGCTCCTAGGGGGATAGATTGGTAGGAAAAGACCATCACTCGTCCCCGACCGCCACTCATAAGGATGCACAAGCCAGGTACACTTCATGCTTCAAATTTGTTACACAACTTTAACCATACGTGCATGCTACGGGACTTGCTAACTTCAACACAAGTATTTCTCAAATTCACAACTACTCAACTAGCACGACTATGATATTATCACCTCCATATCTCAAAACAATTATCAAGCATCAAACTTATCTTAGTATTCAGCCCACTAAATTTTTTTTTCGCATATCTTGAATACCAAGTATATTAACATTAAGCAAATTACCATGCTATTAACGACTCTCAAAATAATCTAAGTGAAGCATGAGAGATCAAGTTTCTTTAAAACAAACCACCACCGTGCTCTAAAAGATCTAAGTGAAGCACTAGAGCAAACATTATCACGCTCAAAAAGATATAAGTGAAGCACATAGAGTAAACTATCAAGCTCAAATGATATAAGTGAAGCACATAGAGTATTCTAACAAATTTCAATTCATACATGGCTCTCTCAAAATGTGTGTACAGCAAGGATGATTGAGGTAGACTAACAAGCAAAGACACAAATAATACAAGACGCTCCAAGCAAAACACATATCATGTGGTGAATAAAAATATAGCTCCAAGTAAATTACTGATGGAAGTGGACGAAAGAGGGGATGCCTTCCGGGGCATCCCCAAGCTTTGACTTTTTGGTGTCCTTGGATTATCTTGGGGGTGCCATGGGCATCCCCAATCTTAGGATCTTGCCACTCCTTGTTCTATAATCCATCAAAAGAATTCACCCAAAACTTGAAAACTTCACAAAACAAAACTCAATAGAAATCTCGTGAGCTCCGTTAGAGAAAGAAAACAAAAGACTAATTTAAGGTACTGTAGTGAACTTGTTCTTTATTTGTATTGGTGTTAAACCTACTGTATTCAAACTTCTCTATGGTTTATAAACTATTTTACTAGCCATAGATTCATCAAAATAAGCAAACAACACACGCAAAACAGAATCTGTCAAAAACAGAACAGTCTGTAGTAATCTGTTACTAACGCAAACTTCTGGAACCCAAAAAATTCTAACAAAATGAGAAGACCTGGGAAATTTGTTTATTGATCATTAGAAAAAAGAATGAACTAAATATCACTCTCCAAATAAAAATGGCAGCAATTCTTGTGAGCGCTAAAGTTTCTGTTTTTGACAGCATGGTCAACAAGACTTTCCCCAAGTCTTCCCAAAGGTTCTACTTGGCACAAACACTAATTAAACACATAAAACCACATCTAAACAGAGGCTAGATGAATTATTTATTACTAAACCGGAATAAAAAGCAAGGAACAAAAATAAAATTGGGTTGCCTCCCAACAAGCGCTATCGTTTAACGCCCCTAGCTAGGCATGATGATTTCAATGATGCTCACATAAAAGATAAGAATTGAAAAATAAAGAGAACATCATGAAGAATATGACTAGCAAATTTAAGTCTAACATACTTCCTATGCATAGGGATTTTGTGAGCAAACAACTTGTGGGAACAAGAATCAACTTGCATAGGAAGGTAAAACAAGCATAGCTTCAAAATTTTAAGCACATAGAGAGGAAACTTGATATTATTGCAATTCCTACAAGCATATATTCCTCCCTCATAATAATTTTCAGTAGCATCATGAATGAATTCAACAATATAACCAGCACCTAAAGCATTCTTTTCATGATGCATAAACATAGAATTTTTATTACTGTCCACACAAGCAAAATTCTTCTCATGAATAATAGTGGGAGTATCATAAGAGACTTGGATACTATAAATTGTTTCCACATTAAAAGAGTAATGTTCAGAAAAGGGGTAACCATAATAATGATAAGTTCTATAAGTATAACCACTACTTTTTATAGCATAAGTATCATCACAATAATCATCATAGGTAGGAGGCATGCTATTATCATTATAAATTTGCATATCAAAACTTGGGAGGCTAAAAATATTATCTTTATCCAGCATAGCTTCCCCAAGCTTGTGGCTTTGCATATCATTAGCATCATGGATATTCAAGGAATTCATACTAACAACATTGCAATCATGCTCATCATTCAAATACTTAGTGCCAAACATTTTATAGATTTCTTCTTCTAGCACTTGAGCACAATTATCCTTTCCATCATACTCACGAAAGATATTAAAAAGGTGAAGCATATGAGACAAAGTCAATTCCATTTTTTATAGTTTTCTTTTATAAACTAAACTAGTGATAAAACAAGAAACTAAAAGACTCGATTGCAAGATCTAAAGATATACCTTCAAGCACTCACCTCCCCGGCAACGGCGCCAGAAAAGAGCTTGATGTCTACTACACAACCTTCTTCTTGTTGACGTTGTTGGGCCTCCAAGTGCAGAGGTTTGTAGGACAGTAGCAAATTTCCCTCAAGTGGATGACCTAAGGTTTATCAATCCGTAGGAGGCGTAGGATGAATATGGTCTCTCTCAAGCAACCCTGCAACCAAATAACAAAGAGTCTCTTGTGTCCCCAACACACCCAATACAATGGTAAATTGTATAGGTGCACTAGTTCGGCGAAGAGATGGTGATACAAGTGCAATATGGATGGTAGATAAAGGTATTTGTAATCTGAAATTATAAAAACAGCAAGGTAACTAATGGTAAAAGTGAGCGTAAACGGTATTGCAATGATAGGAAATAAGGCCTAGGGTTCATACTTTCACTAGTGTAAGTTCCCTCAACAATACTGACATAATTGGATCACATAACTATCCTTCAACATGCAACAAAGAATCACTCCAAATTCACTAATAGCGGAGAATGAACGAAGAGATTGTGGTAGGGTACGAAACCACCTCAAAGTTATTCTTTCCAATCAATCCGTTGGGCTATTCCTATAGGTGTCACAAACAGCCCTAGAGTTCGTACTAGAATAACACCTTAAGACACAAATCAATTTAAACCCTAATGTCACCTAGATACTCCAATGTCACCTCAAGTATCCGTGGGTATGATTATATGATATGCGTCACACAATCTCAGATTCATCTATTCATCCAACACAAAGGACCTCAAAGAGTGCCCCAAAGTTCTACCGGAGAATCACGACGAAAACATGTGCCAACCCCTATGCATAGGTTCCCAATGTCACGAAACCCGCAAGTTGGTCACCAAAACATACATCAAGTGGCATGTGGTATCCCGCTGTCACCACAGATATCCACGGCAAGACATACATCAAGTGTTCTCAAGTCTTTAAAGACTCAATCCGATAAGATTACTTCAAGGGGAAAACTCAATTCATTACAAGAGAGAAGAGGGGGAGGAGAAACATGAGATCCAACGATAATAGCAAAGCTCGCGATACATCAAGATCGTATCATCTCAAGAACACGAGAGAGAGAGATAAAACACATAGCTACTGGTACATACCCTCAGCCCCGAGGGAGAACTACTCTCTCCTCGTCATGGAGAGCACCGGGATTATGAATATGGCCATCGGAGAAGGATTTCCCCCTCCGGCAGGGTGCCGGAACGGGTCTAGATTGGTTTCGGTGGCTACGGAGGCTTCTGGCGACGGAACTCTCGATCTATTGTGCTCACAGATGTTTTTAGGGTAGATGGAGATATATAGGCGGAAGAAGCATGTCGGTGGAGCTTCGAGGGGCCCACGAGGCAGGGGGCGCGCCCTCCACCCTCGTGACCTCCCCGGAAACTTCTTGGAGTAGGGTCCAAGTCTCCTGGATCACGTTCGGTGAGAAGATCACGTTCCCGAAGGTTTCATTCCGTTTGGACTCCGTTTGATATTCTATATCCTCGAAATACTGAAATAGGCAAAAAAAACAGCAATTCTGGGTTGGGCCTGGTTAATAGGTTAGTCCCAAAAATAATATAAAAGTGGAAAATAAAGCCCAATATAGTCCAAAATAGTAGATAAAGTAGCATGGAGCAATCAAAAATTATAGATACGTTGGGGACGTATCACTTTCCCAATGGATTATCACACGGACCACTACATCAACAAGGTGGTCTCTTGTTTTGGCAAATTAGATCTTTGGCACAGACCGGGGCAGAGTAAGAGCGGGTTCTTGTCAGAGTCCTTATCAGCAACATTGCGCAAGTACCACACAGTCTGGTGGTCAAACATATCAGCACCCTGCCAGTCATGGGCAGATCCTGCTCCGTTCTGGTGTATATCCTCAATGGTAGAAATGTTCTCCCTGAACTGGTTGGCAATGAAGATGAGGCTCCTCCAATGAATGCATCACCCCATCCATATGAGTTTCCCTATCTGACAGCTGCGCAGCAATGGTTGCTTGATCATGAGCAGATGATGCAACAGCAGATAGATGCGGCCTGGGAACAACAAGCTCCTATTCAGCAGCAACAAAATGATGGTTGGGGAGTTTGGCCTGTGGCACCCCCGCCATACAGAGGATTTAGCTTTCGCACCTTGTTCCAATACACTAGCCCCTCGCTAATGGATGGAGTGGAGCAGGAAAGCAACATATCTGATGATCCGCAGAGTGAATGGTCTGTTTATTCTGAAGTTGAGGAAGCTACAGATGCGCTGATCAATGGCAGGGAGGTGACTCGGGCACATTTCGTTCGAGCTACGGGCACATCTAACATGATGAGGGTGGGAGTTGAGGAAGATTTTTCCTTTCTGCAATTTCTCTGGGACGATTCACTCGCTGCATCGAGGGGCCTGAAGATCACTCTGTTTCAACTCTGTCCCATGGGTGCCTGCCATTAAACCCTCTTGCATTATGTGTTGCTATTAATCAGGCAGTTACCAAAGGAAGATGTGCTGTGAGCATTGGCCTTGACCGTCCCATGACTGTGTGCTTGGATATACCTGTTTTCATCCCGTTGGAGATCTGGGATAGGTTTGCTACAAAGCTCTCTTCTGCATCTGTTGCAGACGGCGTGGTGTCTGTATCTTTTATTGAAGCTCCTGCTCCTTTGGCGCCTGCATTACCTGCTGCTGTGCCAACTAATCAGTATCTGCAGAAGATGGTTGCGGCGAAAAAGGCCCCTATTGATACTACTTCCCTGCGCCGCAGCTCTCGTTCCACAAAATATGACGGCTTCAGAATTCCCCAGCCCGCAGACATGAAGAAGGGGCAGTCCAGGGTCAAGCAGCGGGCCGCACCCTCTGTTGTCTGCTCTTCCAAGGCAACGGCTCCTTGCACCAACCTGCTCACCAGTGTCCCTCCCGCGACAGACGACTAGGTGCCTCCCCCGATTCCTATCCACCAGCTTCAATTTGTTGGCACTACTCTTTGTGGGATTCCACCTGATGATCTGAGAACCCAGAAGCTCCTAGAGGGCGTACAAGGGGCAGCCGACCTGAAGCTGCACTAGGGAGATGTCGTAGAATAAGCAGTGGAACGTTCTCTACTGGAACGTTCGCGGAATCAACTCTGAAAAGAAACAGTTGGTGATCCGTAATGCTATCGATATTAGTGGATGTTCAGTGGTCTGTTTGCAAGAAACTAAGCGCGGCTCTTTTGATGCTTCTTTTGTTAAGCAGTTCTGTCCGAAAAAATTTGATATGTTTGAATTTGTGCCCTCTGTTGGAAACTCAGGTGGTCTTATTACTATCTGGATGAGCTCGGTTTTCACTGCTGTTCCAATTTTATCTGAAATATTTGCGCTCGGCGTTAGGCTCACCTCGACACAGTCTAACAATTCGTGACGTTAGTTAATATTTATGGACCATGTGTCGATCCTAATCGGACGATTTTCACCACTTGGTTGTTTGACCTTGATATCCCCAACAGTGAAGATTGGCTCATCCTCGGTGATTTTAATTTCATTCATGCGCCAGATAACCGAAACAGGGGAGGGGGGACGCTAACGACATGTTACTGTTTAATGAGTTCATCAGAAGGCAGTCACTAGTTGAGTTGCCAATCAAGGGGCGTTTGTTCACCTGGAGTAACATGCAAACAGATTCGTTGCTCGAACAACGCAATTAGCATTTTACCTCTGTTAATTGGGCCGCGAAGTATCCTAACACCGTTGTTTTGCCCTTGGGTAAACCCATGTCCGACCATGTTCCCTGTTATGTCAACATCCAATCCAAAATTCCCAAGTCCAAAATCTTTTGCTTTGAAGATTATTGGATCAAACTACCTGGGTTTTTTTATGTTGTCAAAAGATCGTGGGGCAAATCTTGCTATACCCCAAATGCAGCCGTGATGCTATGTAAGAAGCTTAAAACACTTCGATATGACCTCAAGCAGTGGAGCAAGCAACACTCCAAGCTCTCGATGCTCATTGATAATTGCAACAAAACCCTCTTGGAAATTGATGGCCTCGAAGAGAGAAGACGACTGTCTACTCCTGAGACCAACTTCAGATTGATCCTCAAACAACATCTACTTCATTTGTTGGATTGCAAGAAAGCTTATTGGATGAAGAGTTGCATGGTCAGAAACTTCAAATTTGGAGATGGCAACACAAAATTATTTCACAGAGTGGCCACTGAGCGATACCGTAGAAACAACATTGCATCTCTCCGATTGCTCGATGACTCGGTCATTCATGATCACATAGGCAAGGAGGCTGTGCTTTTTCAGGTGTTTAATGAAAGGTTAGGGTGCTCACACCAGACCGACATGAAATTTGACTTGCCTAGAATCATCAAGAAGGTGGAAGGCCTCCAAGCTCTGTCTGCTCCTTTCACCCATAAGGAAATTGACGAGGTGATCAAAGAGATGCCGGCTGATCGCACTCCAGGCCCGGATGGTTTCAGTGGTAGTTTCCTCAAGTCCTGCTGGCACATCATTAAAGGTGATTTCTATCGTCTATGCCAAGAGTTTCATGCAGGTACTCTGGACCTTGAGAGCCTGAACATGGGTTTTATAACTCTCATCCCTAAAGTCCAGTCACCAGAAACTGCTAATGACTATCGTCCAATCACCCTGCTGAACTGTTGCCTTAAAATCCCGACCAAGCTCCTCGCAAACCGTTTGCAACGAGTTGTCCTCAAGATTGTACATAGAAATTAGTATGGATTTCTTAAAGGCCGATCGATTCAAGACTGTGTTGCGTGGGCGTACGAATTTGTTCATCAGTGTCAAGCCTCGGGGCATGAGATCGCGATCTTGAAGCTGGATTTCGCCAAAGCCTTCGACACGATCGAACATGCCCCGATGATGGAAATTATGAAATGCATGGGCTTCGACGACCGGTGGCTCGGATGGATCAAATGCCTATTTTCGACGGCTAAATCCTCGGTTTTACTCAACGGGACACCAGGCAGACAGTTCTTCTGCTTGCGTGGGGTGCGCCAAGGAGACCCGTTGTCTCCTCTTATTTTTGTGCTCGCAGCAGATCTATTGCAAGCTGCCATCAATGGCTCCTACAGTGCCGGTAATCTTCGTCTGCCAATCCCTGCCACAGATGAAAACTATCCTGTGATACAGTACGCCGATGACACAATCCTTGTGCTGCCCGCTGAGGAGAGCCAAGCTGCAACCATCAAGTCCATCTTGCAATACTACGCATCATCTATAGGGGTGCACATAAATGTTCAGAAATCAACTCTGATTACAGTCAACACAGCCGCGGACACCACCTCTCGTTTGGCGCAGGTGTTTGGCTGCTCTGTTGGGTCCATGTCGTTTACATACCTAGGGTTGCCCATGGGAACGAGCAGGCCGACGGTCGTAGACCTCATGCTGCTGGTGTCATCAGTTGAGCGCAAACTCTCTAAGGCAACCTCTTTGCTCGACCTTGGTTCTAAGCTCACACTAGTAAACTCGGTGATTACCTCCCTGGCAATTTATGCGATGTGCTCCATCAGGATCCCGCCAAAAATACTGGATCATCTGGATAAGCTGCGGCGATATTGTCTTTGGGAAAAAACACGAGCGATGGATTGAAAGCCGTCTCCCTGGCAGCCTGGGAGTTAGTTTGCAGGCCCAAGCACAAGGGAGGGCTCGGGGTGCTCGACCTGAAGATCCAAAACCAGGGCTTGCTGCTCAAACAGCTACGCAAGTTCTATAACCGCATGGACATTCCGTGGGTTGATCTTGTGTGGAACACGTACTACGAAGGCCTAGTCCCGCATGCCTCTGGCCCATGTGGATCGTTCTGGTGGAAGGACGTCATGAACCTGGCGCCAACTTACAGAGCTATTACTTCTGTTGAAGTGGGAGATGGGAGCTCAACTTTGTTCTGGAAAGATGCCTGGCATGGTGACACTCTGGCTGACAGTCACCCCCGACTATTCTCCTTCACCAAACATGCAGATATATCTGTCAAAGTGTTCCTGACATCACCCACGCTCGGACAAAACTTTTACTTGCTGTTGTCGGTCCAAGATAGAGAAGAACTTGATGATCTACAAACCTCCCTGGCTTCGATGGAGCTTGCAGAGGTGCATGATGCCTGGCGCCTGATCTGCGGATCCGAGAAGTTCGCCTCCAGCAAATTCTATCTTCACTGTTTTCGGGACATGGAGGCAGATGTTGCGTTTAAGTGGTTCTGGCAATCAAAGTGCACCAACAAATGGAAAGTTTTTGTGTGGTTACTCCTTGCGGATAGGCTGAACACCCGAGGATTGCTCAAGAGAAAACATATGAAGTTGAGAGATGACAACTATGCTTGCCTGTTGTGTCATCATCCACCCAAGGAAACGGTGGAACACTTGTTCTTTCACTATGAATTTAGTAAAACGTGTTGGGGGAAGCTGAGGATCACGTGGCCTCTACATGGCAACCGAGTGCAACTTATGCATGCAGCTAAGAACACGTGGAGCAGACCAATGTTCATGGAGGTCTTCATTGTAGCCTCTTGGAGCATATGGAAAGAACGCAACTACAAGTTGTTCAGAAATGTGGCGCCGACCGTCGAAGGGTGGACCCATAGATTCAAAATGGACTTTGATATGATGAGACACAGGATCAAACAGGCCTTGGTGCCATTTTTTGATCAGGTAGTTGATCTGATTTAGCAGTATAGCCCTGTACCTTTGTTGTACAGGGATACCTTGAATCCTTCTACCCCTATGTAATTTCCATCCCATGTAATCTCGTGTCTTCAAAAGTAATACAAAAGTCAGTGGGGGCTGCCCTCACTGTCCCAAACTTCCAAAAAAATGGTTCTGGTGCTGGGGTGGTATTGGTATCCCCCCGAGGCGACAAGCTCCGCTATGTTCTCCAAATTCATTTTGATTCCTCCAACAACGAAGATGAATATGAGGCACTTTTGTATGGTTTGCGTATGGCCATTTCACTCGACGTCCGTCGCCTCATGGTCTACGACGACTCAGATTTGGTGGTGAATCAAGTGATAAAGGAGTGGGACATTAGAAGCCCAGTTATGACTGAATACTGCAGTGCGATGAGAAAGTTAGAGAAGAAGTTTGATGGTTTAGAACTCCATCATATACCCCAACTGAAAAATCAAGCAGCGGATGATTTGGCGAAGATAGGTTCCAAGAGGGAAGCCATTCCCAGTAATGTGTTTTTGGAGCATATTCATACACCTTCAGTCCAGGAAGATCCTTTCACTGAAGAGCCCCCGCAACTAAAGAGCGCCACTGATCCGACTGAAGTCGAAGTCCCGCCCGTGGTCAACTTGATCATGGAGGTTTTGGTCATCACTCCCGACTGGACGGTGTCATACATTGCGTACATCCTCAGGAAGGACCTCCCAGAGGACGAACAAGAGGCCCGACAGATCGTCCGTCGATCCAAAGCTTTTACTGTGATAAGAGGGCAGCTGTTCGGAGAAAGTGTAACTGGAGTCGGCCAGAAATGCGTAACACCAGAGGAAGGTCGAGTGATCCTCAACGACATCCACTCGGGGACCTGTGGTCACCATGCGTCCTCTCGGACCATTGTGGCCAAAGCATACCGAGCTGGATTTGATTGGCCACGAGCAAATGAGATGGCACAGGAAATAGTCGACAAATGTGAAGGTTGCCGGTCTTACTCCAACATGTCTCACAAGCCTGCGTCAGCACTGAAGACCATTCCACTTGTCTGTCCCTTCGCTGTTTGGGGTTTGGACATGGTCGGACCTCTGAGAACGGGTAGGAGCGCCTTCACTCATGTGCTCGTGGCAGTCCACAAATTCACCAAATGGATTGAAGCCAAACCTATCAAAAGTCTTGAAGCCAGTACTGCGGTCAGTTTCATCAGAGAATTAACATTTAGATATAGTGTTCCGCACAACATCATCACTGACAACGGCTCGAACTTTGATTCGGATGAGTTCAGAGCCTTCTGTGCTTCCCAAGGCACTCGAGTCGACTATGCTTCAGTCGCCCATCCCTAGTCGAATGGACAAGCTGAAAGAGCAAACGGGTTGATCCTCAAAGGACTGAAACCCCGACTGATGCGTGATCTCAAGCATGCGGCAAGCGCCTGGGTCGATGAACTTCCATCAGTACTTTGGGATTTGAGGACGACTCCGAATCGGTCGACTGGTCAAACTCCATTCTTCTTAGTCTATGGAGCTGAAGTTGTGCTTCCGAGTGACTTGCTTCAAAATGCACCTAGACTCAGAAGATGAAGCTGAATAGGCTCGGCAAGACACAGTTGATCTCCTGGATGAGGAAAGAGAGATGGCTCTGATCCGATCGACCATTTATCAGCAAGACCCGCGTCGATTCCATGCCTGAAACGTGAGAGGTCGAGCATTTCAGGAAGGAGATTTGGTTCTTCGAGTGGATCAACAGAAGACACACAAGCTTGCCCCTACTTGGGAAGGCCCTTTCATCATCACCAGAGTGCTCCACAACGGAGCGTACCACCTCTACAACGTCAAACATAAGAAAGACGAGCCACGCGCTTGGAATGCGGAGTTGCTCCGCCCCTTTTACACTTAAGCATTCAGACTATTGAGATGTAATAAGAAATATCCTTTAGTTTGATTATCAAAGACACGGTTTTATAGTCTCGTAAATGATCGTTGTTCCTTTTTATATGTTCTAAATCCCCAAGTGGGTGCCTTAGATGCGAATCCGTTTCGCCTAAGTTTAACAAATCCTACCGAGTGATGAGCAAGCCTCTCACTCGGGGGCTTAGCTGCGAATCCGTTTCGCCTAAGTTTAAAAAATCCTACCGAGTGGTGAGTAAGCCTCCCACTCGGAGGCTTAGTTGTAGTCCAGTACTCGCCTAAGTTTGAAAAATCCTACCGAGTGGTGAGCAAGCCTCTCACTCGGAGGATTAGCAGCAGTCCAGTACTCGCCTAAGTTGAAAAAATCCTACCGAGTGGTGAGCAAGCCTCTCACTCAGAGGCTTAGCTGTAGTCCAGTACTCGCGTAAGTTGAAAAAATCCTACCGAGTGGTGAGAAAGCCTCTCACTCGGAGGCTTAGCTGCAGTTCAGTACTCGCCTAAGTTGAAAAAATCCTACCGAGTGGTGAGCAAGCCTCTCACTCGGAGCCTTAGCTGCAGTCCAGTACTCGCTTAAGTTTAAAAAATCCCACCGAGTGATGAGAAAACCTCACACTCGGGGGCTTAGCTGCAGTCCAGTACTCGGCTAAGTTCAAAAAATCCTACCGAGTGATGAGCAAACCTCACACTCGGGGGCTTAGCTGTAGTCCAGTACTCGCCAAAGTTCAAAAAATCCTACCGAGTGATGAGCAAACCTCACACTCGGGGGCTTAGCTGCAGTCCAGTACTCGCCAAAGTTCAAAAAATCCTACCGAGTGATGAGCAAACCTCACACTCGGGGGCTTAGTTGCAGTCCAGTACTCGCCTAAGTTTAAAAATATCCTACCGAGTGATGAGCAAACTTCACACTCGGGGGCTTAGCTGCAGTCCAGTACTCGCCTAAGTTTAAAAAATCCTACCGAGTGATGAGCAAACCTCACAATCGG
Organism: Triticum monococcum; assembly: GCA_034509565.1. Taxonomy (NCBI): domain Eukaryota; kingdom Viridiplantae; phylum Streptophyta; class Magnoliopsida; order Poales; family Poaceae; genus Triticum; species Triticum monococcum. The sequence goes on from CM067842.1 coordinate 38,660,163, forward strand.
GGGCTTAGCTGCAGTCCAGTACTCGCCAAAGTTTTAAAAACCCTACCGAGTGAGAGTAAACTTCACACTCGGAGGCTTAGCTACAGTCCAGTACTCGCCTAAGTTTGAAAAACACTCCTATCCGCAAGGACGACGAGGTGCAGGTCAGCTGCAACCCTCTCCTCGGAGCTGCGCCACAAGTACAACGTGCGCTCCATCCCCATCCGCAAGGACGACGAGGTGCAGGTCGACTGCAACCCTCTCCTCGGAGCTGCACCACAAGTACAACTTGCGCTCCATCCCTACCCGCAAGGACGACGAGGTGCAGGTTGACTACAACCCTCTCCTCGGAGCTGCACCACAAGTACAACGTGTGCTCCATCCCTATCCGCAAGGACGACGAGGTGCATGTCGACTGCAACCCTCTCCTCCGAGTTGCGCCACAAGTACAACGTGCGCTCCATGCCTATCCGCAAGGACGACGAGGTGCAGGTCGACTGCAACCCTTTCTTCGGAGCAGCGCCGCAAGTACAACATGCGCTTCCTCCCTATCCGCAAGGATGGTGAGGTCGACTGAGACATCCTCCTCAGAATTGCATCTCAAGTTCAAAGAATACTCCGAGTGAAGAACAAGTTCCACTCAAAGGCAAACGCAAGCACATTCAGAAGATAAACCAGGTTCGAATAAATCTCAAAAGTTCCGGGACAAATATAAAAGTACTCGGGCATTGGGCCCGAAGGAATTTAACGGTTACAAAATCAATGGGCATTCCGAGGCAAATTTAAGGCTGTGTATCAAGTTTGTTCACTTCGCAGGAGGAGGGCTTGCAGGCTCGACGAACTCGTCTAGATCAATTCTGTTAGCGATCCGAGTGGCAGCAGCAATGAAAGTTTCCATGAAGGATTGGAAGTCGTGTCTTTTGGTGTTAGCAACCTTGATCGCCGCCAGCTTCTCTTCTCGAGCTTCTTTGGAGTGGACCTTAACCAGCGACATAGCCACGTTAGCACCGAATCAGGCAGAAGACTTCTTCCATTCTTGCACTCGACCAGGAACCTCATTGAGTCCAGCCATCAGAGACTCGAGATCATTCTGAAACGTTGCCCTTGGCCAGAGTGATGTATCAATGCGCGACGCCGCCACCTTCAGGCGAGCAAGATAGCTGGTAACACTAGCAAAGCGAGATTCTAGTCGAAGCACATTCATGGCAGCCTCGTCGCCGACTGGAGAAAGGATGGGATCCAAGCCCGTCTTGATCCATCCAGTTTCCTCTTCAAAGTTTTGGCAGAATTCTACAGATTCAAGGAGATAAAGAGTCCACTGATCCGCAGTGACTTGCAAACAGTAAAACAGTCAGATAAAAAGGGGTACCTTTGAGCATAAGGAAGATCTTCTTGGCGAGGGCTTTCAAATAAGCTTCCAAGTCGTTTCTCCTATGAGACATGCTTTCCAGCTGCTCGTTCAGAGTCACCTTATCTTTCTTCACACGAGTCGCCTCTCGGTTGGATTCAGTAAGAGACGACTTCAGCTTGGTTATATCCTCCTCTAGCGCTCCGACCGAAGCCAGGTTTTTGTCAGCAAGAGCAGTCTTCTCCTGAGCCTCCTTTTGCACCGCTGCAAGGTCGAGGTCCTTCTTCGCCAGAGCCAACCTCATTTTCTCTGCAAAATACGCATTTGGTTCAAACAGAAGAACGAAGGGTAACTTGAAGGATGGTCAAGATAAGCAGTCGATAGGCCATTACCTTCCATATACCAGCAACTTCATCTTGAGCCTTTTTTAAGTTCTGTTGGGCCCACTCCAAGTCAAGGTTGAGTTGCCTCTGCTTTTCCTCGAATTCAGCGAACTTGGAGATAAGCGCACATGATTTCTACAATGAGTAAAAGACATGTCAATGGACAAGATCAAAGATTATTTACTTCCGAGTGAATAAAACTTTAAGACTACTGTGGAATCAAACATTCTACATTAGTCTCGGGGACTACACCCAGTGGGTGCACTTAGCGTGCCCCCAATGGTTCAGATTCCACTCGACACGGTCCACCCAGACCGAGTAGAAGAAAAAAAGAGAGAGAAAGAAGTACTCAGACCCCAACCGACTGCCAGCAGTCGACTGCGGTCTCGGGGACTACACCCAGCGGGTGCACTTAGCGTGCCCCCACTGGTTCAGATCCCACTCGACATGGTCCGCCCAGACTGAGTGGAAGAGTGAAAAAACAAAGATGACAAAACACCCAGTAGATGTGCAGATGGGAAGTGCAGGACAACAAGAGATTACACGCAGAAAAGTATTCAGGTAGCATATCCTAACAGAACAAGTTCAGTCAGAAGCCAACTTACTTGGACATTGGCACGAAGGGCCGCGCTGGCGTCGTAAGCAGCTTGACTGTTTTCGTGCACCACCTTCACCCGCTCCATCATTATGCTAGCCTGGTGAATGGCTTCCGCAGCGGCGTCCTCCTGGCTTTCTGGAACATGATAAGTGGTGAAGAATGGGACTGATGGTCTAGACACATCAGCTTGAAGTTCTGAGGTATGAAGTGATACGTCTCCAACGTATCTATAATTTTTTATTGTTCCATGCTATTATATTATCAACCTTGGATGTTTTATATGCATTTATATGCTATTTTATATGATTTTTGGGACTAACATATTAACCTAGAGCCCAGTGCCAGTTTCTGTTTTTTCCTTGTTTTAGAGTATCACAAAAAAGGAAAATCAAACGGAGTCCAATTGACCTGAAACTTCACGGAACTTATTTTTGGACCAGAAGAAGCCCACGGAGTATCAGAGATGTACCAGGAGAGTCCCGGGCTGCCCACGAGGGTGGGGGGCGTGCCCCCTGCCTCGTGGACAGCCCGGAGATCCACCGACGTACTTCTTCCTCCTATATATATACCCATATACCCTAAAAACTTCGGGGAAGAGAATAGATCGAGAGTTCCGCCGCTAGAAGCCTCCGCAGCAATCAAAAACCAATCTAGACCCATTCTGGCACCCTGCCGGAGGGGGGAATCCCTCTCCGGTGGCCATCTTCATCATCCCGGTGCTCTCCATGACAAGGAGGGATTAGTCCACCCTCGGGGCTGATGGTATGTACCAGTAGCTATGTGTTTGATCTCTCTCTCTCTCTCTCTCTCTCTCTCTCTCTCTCGTGTTCTTGAGGTGGTACAATCTTGATGTATCATGAGCTTTTCTATTATAGTTGGATCTTATGATTTTTCTCCCCCTCTACTCTCTTGTAATGGATTGAGTTTTCCCTTTGAAGTTATCTTATCGGATTGAGTCTTTAAGGATTTGAGAACACTTGATGTATGTCTTGCCGTGCTTATATGTGGTGACAATGGGATATCACGTGATCCACTTGATGTATGTTTTGGTGATCAACTTGCAGGTTCCGCCCATGAACCTATGCATAGGGGTTGGCACACGTTTTCGTCTTGACTCTCCGGTAGAAACTTTGGGGCAGTCTTTGAAGTACTTTGTGTTGGTTGAATAGATGAATCCGAGATTGTGCGATGCATATCGTATAATTATACCCATGGATACTTGAGGTGACATTGGAGTATCTAGGTGACATTAGGGTTTTGGTTGATTTGTGTCTTAAGGTGTTATTCTAGTACGAACTCTATGATAGATTGAACGGAAAGAATAGCTTCATGTTATTTTACTACGGACTCTTGAATAGATCGATTAGAAAGGATAACTTTGAAGTGGTTTCATACCCTACAATAATCTCTTCATTTGTTCTCCGCTATTAGTGACTTTGGAGTGACTCTTTGTTGCATGTTGAGGGATAGTTATGTGATCCAATTATGTTATTATGGGTGAGAGAACTTGCACTAATGAAAGTATAAACCCTAGGCCTTCTTTCCTAGCATTGCAATACCGTTTGTGCTCAGTTTTATCATTAGTTACCTTTATTTACCATCCATATACCACTTGTATCATCATCTCTTCGCCGAACTAGTGCACCTATACAATTGACCATTGTATTCGGTGTGTTGGGGACACAAGAAACTCTTTGTTATTTGGTTGCAGGGTTGCTTGAGAGAGACCATCTTAATCCTACGCCTCTTACGGATTGATAAACCTTAGGTCATCCACTTGAGGGAAATTTGCTACTGTCGTACAAACCTCTGCACTTGGAGGCCCAACAACGTCTACAAGAAGAAGGTTGTGTAGTAGACATCATGAAGTTGGACGGTTGAATCAAGCAGTGGCACAGTCGACGATGTGGGGCGTACACTCGACACTGGATCAGCAAAAGTAACAGAAGCCCTGCTCACATCTTCAAGCTATTGAACTACTAGCTCTGCCACCGATTCCGATTGGGATGTCTTGCCAGCTGATGCCTTCTTGTTCTTCCTGGGCCTCAGCGGCACGTCCTCGTCATCATCTGGAAGCTCAATGATATTGGGAGGAGATGCAAAGAGATCAGTCGACCCCAGATCAGTCGTCAGAATTTAATCGACCAAGTAACCAAAGACAGGATTACGAGAGTTGTACCTGGGTTGGAGGTGACTGCATCTTCCATTTCTTCATCTTTGTACTTGCGGGTGGAAGTCCCTGAGGTAGCAGCTCTGCAAATGTAAATATTCAGTCGGTCACGTCTATCGCACCGAGTCCACAAAAGGATCAGGTCTGATTATTACCCAGAGACAGTAGGAATGGCCACTTTGATCTTGGGCAAGGCCTTTGGCGGTTTGGATGACGCAACTTTCAGTAGTTTCGGCGCCTTATCACTCGACGTTGGAGACAGTGTAGCTTTCAGTTGCTTCGGTGCCCTCTCAGTCGGCACCAGAGAAGACGTCCGAGGGCGCTTCGACGACTATTCAGTCGGTGTGGTCGCTTTGTCGTGGATGCTTGCCGGGTCGTGAGCGTGCTTGGATCATTTTTCCCTACAAGGGGGTGAGTCGACCTCTTGTTCATCACTCGGGTCGTCACTCTCCTCGTCCTCCTCTTCATCAGAGTGCCACTCGCCTCTCTCACTTCCGCTCGCCTCCCCCTCCGAATCCTGCTCCTGCTCCCCGTTGGGCATCGAGTACATCTCAGTAAGGGTCTGAAAGATAACAAGCGAAGCAAAAAATAAATCGGTTGTCAACGAGCAATTGCATGATGAATCAAGAGAACACTCGGCAGTTTAGAGTTGGACCTTGTCTGGTTGGCGTGAGTTGTCGAACGGAGGGACTCTCCTGGACCCCCTGGGGTTATCCTTGTTGCCAGTGATGCTTTTCAGCCACTTCTCCACCGTGTCCTCGTCGACCTCCTCTGGGTGGATCCGAGTGGAATCCTCAATACCCGAGTACATCCACATCGGATGGTCACGGGCTTGGAGCGGACGGATGTGTCGTTTAAGGAAGACCTCCAACAGATCCATACCGGTCAAGCCATCGTGGACGAGCTAGACCACCCGCTCAACCAACACCTTCACCTGTGCTTTCCCCTCTGGGATCACTTTCAAGGCAGAGGGCTTCTGGCCCGATGTAACACCCTCGATGCGACTATATCTCCCACGTGTCGAGGCACGACTTAGAGGCATAATCGCATTGAAGGCATAAGTCGCAAGTGAGGCAATCTTCACACAACCCATGTACATATAAATATAAAGGGGGGAAAATAATAATAATAGTTGGCTTACACTCGCCACGTCACATCAAGGTACATAAATAGCATCCATCATACAAACACTCATGGCCCGACTACGGCGCCAAAATAGAAAAGACTCCCCAACATGCGACTAATCCCTGAATCGAACCCCGAGTAGGCACCACTACTGATCATCCGGAAAAGAAACATAGTATCGCTGAGAGTCCTCGTCGTACTCCCACTTCAGCTCGAACGCGCCATTTGGAGGAGTATCATCGGTCCCTGCATCTGGTATAATAGTAATCTGTGAGCCACAAAGGACTCAGCAATCTCGCACCCTCGCGATCAAGACTATTTAAGCTAAATAGGTAAGGAAGGGGTAATGTGAGTGGAGCTGCAGCAAGCGACTAGCATATATGGTGCCTAACTTATTCGCAATGGAGAGCGAGAAGAGAAGGCAAAGCACGAGCGGGAACTACATAGAGCAGACTACGCAAACATAACTCCAACACCGTGTCCACTTCCCGGACTCCGCCGAGAAGAGGCCATCACGGCAACACACGCAGTTGATTCATTTTAATTAATTAAGTTCGAGTTATCTACAACCGGACATTAACAAATTCCCATCTGCCCATAACCGCGGGCGCGGCTTTCGAAAGATCAATCCCTGCAGGGGGGTCCCAACTTAGCCCATAACAAGCTCTCACGGTCAACGAAGGAATAGACCTCCACCCAGGACCCACCGATCAGACTCGGTATCCCGGTACAACAAGATGATTCGACAGGTCAAAACTAGTCCAGCAACACCGCCCGAATGCGCCGACAAATCCCGATAGGAGCTGCACATATCTCTTTCTCAGGGCACACTCAGATGAACACTACGTACAACTAAAACCAACCCTCGAATTGCCCCGAGGTGGCGCTGCAAGTGGCTCGGTTCGGACCAACACTCAGAGGAGCACTGGCCCGTGGGGGGGCTAAAATAAAGATGACCCTCGGGCTCCGGAAACCCAAGGGGAAGAAAAGGGTAGGTGGCAAATGGTAAAACCAATGTTGGGCATTGCTGGAAAAGCTTTAATCAAGGCGAACTATCAAGGGGTTCCCATTATAGCCCAACCGCGTAAGGGACGCAACAATCCGGGAACATAACACCGATATGACGGAAACTAGGGCGGCAAGAGTGGAACAAAACACTAGGCGAGAGGCCGAGCCTTCCACCCTTTACCAAGTATATAGATGAGTAAAGATAACATAGCAATATAGTGATATCCCAACAAGTAAATAAATGTTCCAACAAGGAACGGCTCCAATCTTCACCTGCAACTAACAACGCTATAAGAAAGGCTGAGCAAAGCGGTAACATAGCCAATCAATGGTTTGCTAGGACAAAGGGGGGGTTAGAGGCTCAATCATGGCAATTGGGAGGCTGACAAGCAAGTGGTAGGCATCGTAGCATTGGCAAAGCAAAAGAGCGAGCAAACAAGCATAGCAAAGATAGTAATGATTTCAAGGGTGTGATCATCTTGCCTGCACAGTTGTCAGAATTGACTGGATCCTCAAAAGCAAACTCAACGGGCTCCTTGTTAGCGAACTCGTCTCCTTGCTCTACCCAACAACACAAACAAGCAACAAGGATACAATCAACCACGTGCAAGGGCAACCAATACGATGCAAAGATGACATGCTATGTGGGATGCGATGCGGGATGCAAGAATGCAACATGTAACAGGAAATGCATGAACCTAGCCTCTACATGGAATTCCAAGTGTGCCACTGGATAGAGGGGAAGAAATCCCCTGAAAACGATATAAAGATCACGGCAATCGGAGCTACGGTTTAGAAATGGCAAGCGTTTTACTAAACGAACCGATCTGCGATTTACAGCAAGTAGGCTCCTAAATGCAACGAAATGAACATGCTACAGCCACCCAACATGAAAACAAATTGCATGGCAGTGATGTACTCATCAAGCTTAACAAATCATCATGACTGCGGCATAGGCAAATTCATCCATTAAGGGCTTCAAACAAGCATGGCAAAACTGAATAAGCAAAACAGATTTCAGACTTAGCGAAATTAACACTAGTCTGAAATTTCAGACCACGATGCTCTTTTCGGAGCAGCAAAACAACATGAAGGAAAACCTGAACATGGCAAGTAAGGGCATGGCATGGAGCTACTCAACAAGCTTAAAAAAACACCCAAAATGACTTGGGGCCAAAAGGGTTCACAAAATACTCTACCGAGCACACGAACATCGATGAAACACAATCAGTTTTCAGACTTAGTGAAAACTGGGACATGCTGAAATAATAACTCACGGAGGCATGTAAACGAGCTCGATGCTCTCACTACGGTGGAAGTCATGGCAAGGCAAGCATATATCCATTAAGAAGGCACAAAATCCTAGCTAGACATGGCAAGAACAATGGCATAGCATGCATGGATCACTAGCAATCACTCCGGCAAAATCGCAAAAGAGTTCACGATCTGCCCAAAACAGCCACTATCCAAAAGTTGAGCTTGATTGAGTCAACCTACGGTGCTCCAACATAACAAGTAAAGACATGGATCGATTAAGCACAACAAGCATAACAAATCACTCTTACTGATCATCCTCAAAAGAGGCACGGATCACTAGGAAACAAGCCGGACATATAGCATCGTGAACTAAAACGGCTCAGACTTAGTGAAAATCACTAAGTCCCTGAAATCTGTAATCTCAGGTAGCCCTCTTCGCAAGCTTGCACAAGACAACACACACATCCTAAAAATACATGGAAGGCACCTCTGGGAAGAAGACAACATGCTTAACAATTCATCCCAAAGGGGCACAGGCATATCATGCACGGATTAAATATGGCAAAAATGACAAAAGTGCATGTTGGATTAACGGATCTGCAATTTGACTCAACATGCCTCCTTCCAACAGCATTTTGGGCAACAAGATGACCTCAAATGCAAATGATGCAATGAAATGAAATGATGTACTCGTCGAGACGAAGATTTTGACATATCATACGCCCAAAACGGAGCTACGGATGAGGAGATATGGGCGTACAAAGTAGCAAGAAAATTAGGGTTTCGGGAGGAGAGTCAACCGAAAATGTCCCAGATCCAGATCTGGATTGGGCACGGAAACCGAGATCGCCGGAGTTACTGTTCACGGCCGGTGGCGCGGATGCCGAGGCGGCGGCCGGTGGGGTCGGCGGCGAGGGGGTCGGGGACGGGGCCGGCCGGGCGAGGACGACGGTCGCCGGGGATCGCCGGAGCCGGTCGGAGCGGCGCCGGCGACGCGCGGTGGCGGCGGCTTCGGGCGAGGAGGGGCGCGCCAGCGGGTCGGGCGGCCCCGGAGTACGGCGGGGCGGCAGGGCGCTCCGGCCGCCGGAGCTGACGAAGGAGGCGGCGGGGCGAGGCGAGATGGGCCCCGGGGGCCGGCCACGGGCCTCCCGGGCCTGGCGGCGGGGTGGAACGGCGGCGGAGGCGGCCAATGGTGGCGTGCCACGTGGCGGCGGCGGGCGGACCGGACATGTCCGTCGGTGGCGGACGTGTCCGGCGGCGGCGGATCTGGAATTTAGGGTTTCGGAGGTGGGAGACGGGATCCGAAAATGGAGGGGGTATAAATAGGCATAGAGGGAGCTAGGAGAGTCCAAATGAGGTGCGGTTTTCGCCCACATGATCGTGATCGAACGACCGAGACGATGGAGCTGAGTTTGGTGGGTTTTGGGCCAAATTGGAGGGGTGTTGGGCTGCACACACACGAGGCCTTTTCGGTCCCTCGGTTAACCGTTGGAGTATCAAACGAAGTCCAAATGACCCGAAACTTAACAGGCGGTCTACGCGTAGTAAACCAAGGCCGCATGGCAAGTCTCGGTCCAATCCGGAAAATTTTAATCCCCACACACGAAAGAAAGCTAGAAATGGCCACCGGAGGAGAACGAAGCACCGGAATGCAAAACGGACAACGGGGAAAATGCTCGAATGCATGAGATGAACATGTATGCGAATGCAATGCACGTGACGACATGATATGAGATGCACGAAAAACAAAACAACACACGAAGACAAAGACCCGAACCCGAGAATTAAATATAACTTAATGCCAGAAACGACATGAGTCGGAGTACAATTGGGGAAGGTTACATATGGGGCGTTACAACACTCCACCACTACGAAAAGATCTCGTCCCGAGATCTAGGACTGAAAGAACTCCGGGTACTCAGAACGGAGGTGATCCTCGCGTTCCCAGGTAGCTTCACGGTCGGAATGGTGTGACCACTTGACTTTGAGAAACTTGATTGACTTGTTGCGAGTTTTGCGTTCAGTCTCTTCGAGGATTGCAACTGGGTGCTCACGGTAGGAGAGATCTTCTTGGAGCTCAATGTCCTCGACGTTGACGGTGCGCTCAGGCGTCTTGAAGCACTTTCGGAGTTGCGAGACGTGGAACACATCATGAACATTGGCAAAGGTTGCAGGAAGCTCGAGTTGATAGGCGAGGTCGCCTCTCTTGCTGACGATCTTGAAAGGCCCGACGTATCTTGGGGCAAGCTTCCCTTTGATGCCGAAGCGACGAGTCCCTTTCATTGGAGAGACGCGGAGGTAGACATGATCTCCGATCTCGAAGGCCAAATCACGGTGCTTGTTGTCGTAGTAGCTCTTCTGACGAGACTGGGCTGCTTTGAGGTTATCACGAATGACCTTGCACATTTCTTCTGCCTCTGTGATCAGGTCATTACCCAGCAGCTGACGTTCACCGGTTTCAGACCAGTTGAGAGGTGTACGGCACTTCCTACCATACAGAATTTCAAACGGGGCCTTGCCGGAACTTGCTTGGAAACTGTTGTTGTACGAGAATTCAGCATAAGGAAGGCAATCCTCCCACTTCATGCCGAAGGAGATAACACAAGCCCTGAGCATATCTTCAAGAATCTGGTTGACACGCTCGACTTGACCGCTTGTTTGAGGGTGGAAAGCAGTGCTGAAGCGAATGTTGGTGCCCATGGCCTTCTGAAAAGAATCCCAAAACTTGGAGGTAAAGATGCTGCCACGGTCTGAAGATATCACTTGAGGAATACCGTGCAGAGAGACAATGCGAGAGGTGTAGAGCTCCGCCAATTGAGCTGCAGTGATTGACTCTTTGATAGGCAAGAAATGAGCCACTTTGGTCAGCTTGTCGATGACAACGAATATAGCATCATTGCCACGCTTGGACTTAGGAAACCCAGTCACGAAGTCCATTTCAATGTGGTCAAACTTCCATTCTGGAATGGCGAGAGGTTGGAGGAGACCTGCTGGCCTTTAGTGTTCTGCTTTCACTCTTCTGCAGACATCACATTCATTCACGAATTGAGCGATCTCGCGCTTCATTCGAGTCCACCAATAAGTTTGCTTCAGGTCTTGATACATCTTCATGCTCCCAGGGTGGATGGAGAGGAGAGAGTTGTGAGCCTCATTCATGATCACCTTACGAAGTTCACCTTTGGGCACAACAATTCGATCCTCGAAGAAGAGAGTGTCCTTGTCATCAAGTCGGTAGCACTTGTACTTGGACTGACTCTTTGCAATACCGATCTTCACCTTTTTCACCATAGCATCAAGAAGCTGGGCTTGGCGAATCTGGTCTTCCAAGGTAGGAGAAACTTGAAGGTTGGCAAGGAAACCTTGAGGAACAACTTGCAGATTAAGTTTGCGGAAGGCTTCACAAAGCTCGGGTTGATAAGGCTTGAGAATCAGACTGTTGCAATATGCTTTTCTGCTCAAAGCGTCAGCAATCACATTAGCCTTGCCTGGAGTATACTCGATACTCGGATTGTACTCTTGAATCATTTCGACCCATCGAGTCTGCCTGAGGTTGAGATTAGGCTGAGTGAAGATGTACTTGAGACTCTTGTGATCAGTGAAAATGTCCACTTTCCTTCCCAAGAGAAGATGTCTCCAAGTCAACAATGCGTGCACAACTGCCGCCAACTCAAGATCATGAGTGGGGTAGTTCTTCTCATTTGGCTTCAATTGGCGAGAGGTATAAGCAACAACTTTCTTCTCTTGCATCAGTACTGCACCGAGACCTTGGAGAGAGGCATCACAAAAGACCTCGTACGGCTTGGTTTCATCAGGCGGAGTTAGAACTGGAGCAGTGATCAATTTCTCTTTCAAAGCGTTGAAAGCAACATCACACTCCGGAGACCAAGCGTACTTGACTTGCTTCTGAAGAAGATTTGAGAGAGGCTTCGCGATCTTGGAGAAGTTTTCAACGAATCTTCGGCAATAACTTGCAAGACCGAGGAAGCTACGGAGTTGCTTCACATTCTGAGGAGGTTCCCAATTAACAATTGCAGACACCTTCTCAGGATCCACGGAAATACCCTTGGCAGAGATAATATGAGCAAGATAAAGAACTTCATCGAGCCAAAACTCACACTTAGAGAACTTGGCATAGAATTGATGTTCCCTTAGCTTGTCAAGAACCAAACGCAAGTGTTTGGCATGATCTTCCTTGTTCTTCGAGAAAACCAGGATATCATCGAGATAGACCAAGACAAAGTCGTTGGTGTAGGGGTTGAAGATGAAGTTCATCATGCGAGAGAACGTCGGAGGAGCATTAGCGAGGCCAAAAGACATAACTGTGTATTCATATGACCCATAGCTTGTTCTGAACGCCGTCTTTGGAATATCTTGTTCACGAATGCGAATTTGATGATAACCCATACGGAGATCAAGCTTGGAGAATACTTGGGCACCCTTGAGTTGTTCGAACAGCTCATTAATGTTGGGAAGTGGATATTTGTTCTTGATGGTCTTCTTGTTCAATGGACGATAATCAACACAAAGTCGGTCCGTTCCATCCTTCTTCTTCACAAAAAGAACACCACAACCCCACGGAGAAGTACTAGGCCGAATGAGACCCATCCTTTCTTGAACATCGAGCTGTTTCTTCAACTCCTTCAACTCTTCGGGGCCGAGCTTGTAAGGCCGTTTGCACACCGGTTCTGTACCGGGCTCAAGTTCAATAACGAATTCAACAAGCCGGTTTGGAGGCATGCCTGGAAGTTCTTCAGGGAAGACATCTTGATACTCACAAACAACCGGAATCTGCGAAATAGCATCCAATTCACCCTTTTCATTGAGAGAGAATAACCGGATGGTATTATCCCGAGCAGCAAAAACAATGACATCTTCAGAGGAATGAGTCAGTTGAATCTGCCTGGCTGCACAATCCAGATGAGCTTTATGTTTAGAGAGCCAGTCCATCCCAAGAATGAGGTCGATATCAGAATTACCAAGAACCACCGAAGAAGATAGAAACTTGTAAACGCCCAATGTGATAGAAATATCCGGGACACAATTGTTAGAAGTCATTTGCTTGCCCGGAGACACAATCTTCAACGGAATAGGAATCCTTTCGGTCACAAAATCATGCTTGGCCACAAATGGAGTTGAAATAAAAGAAAGCGATGCACCAGTATCAAAAAGTACTCTTGCGGGAATGTCATTGACAGGAAGATTACCCATAATCACATCTGGCGAGTCCTCTGCCTAGGCTGCATTCAGCAAGTTGACCTTGGCGGACTTGGGGTTATGCTTGACCACAGCTGTACTTGCCGATCTGACGGAAGGAGGAGGAGGAAGACGCCTCTGGTTGAAACACTTGTTGGCGTAGTGACCCTTCTGTTGGCACTTGTTGCACGTGACCTCAGAGAGCGGACGGTGATACGGAGCACTTGATCTTGGAGCTTGAGACGAAGTCTTGTTCTGAAAGCCTGGGTTGGGTGGGTGGGAAGAACCACTGCCACCTTTGCTCTTCTGCTGATACGGCTGACGGAACGGAGGAGGAGGAAGCCAATACTTCTGCTGCTTGGTCACTTGAGTAGAGGACGAAGACGAAGTGTCTCTGACTCGCTTCCTGGAAGCATCACACCTGAGCTGAGCAGCCTCTTGCTTCAGTGCCATGTTGTAGAACTCATCGTATCTCAGCGGCTCGAAGAGGACAAGAGCGAGCTGAATTTCTTCACGAAGACCACCCCTGAACTGATAGATCATGCTCTTCTCATCGGGAACATCCTGCTTGGCAAAACGGGCGAGCTTCTGGAACAACTTGTTGTAGTCATAGACAGACAAAGAGCCTTGCTTCAGATTGCGGAATTCTTCACGTTTGCTTTCAGTCACACTTTGAGGAATGTGATGAGCTCGAAAATCATGACGGAAATCATCCCAAGTGATCAAACGTCCACCTCTGGAATCCCGGTACTGCTGAAACCACTCTGCGGCCTGATCCTTGAGCTGGAAAGACGCGAACTTGATGAAATCTTCAGGTCTGACGTTGCTACATTCAAAATGCTTGCCCAGATCGACTAACCAATCATCAGCATCGGTAGCCTCAACGCAGTTGTTGAACGTCTTTGGACCATTTGCGAGGAACTGATTCAGAGTTGCAAACTGGATCTGGTTGTTGCCTTGATTCGCTTGACTGCTTTGATTCCGCTCTTGGATGATTTGCATGATCAGCTGAGTATTTGCATTAGTAGCAGCCATCACAGCCTGCCATGCTTCTGGAGGAGGCGGAGGTGGTGGAGGATCTTGATTCTGGTTCTGACTGGTGCTCTTAGCGGGAGCCATCTTGAAGAGGTTGACCACCATTAGCACACAAATAGAGAAATATAGAAGGTGAATCCAACGGAATGAAAATTGCAACATAAGTCTTCACATCCGAACAAAATGAACGAATGCACTTCTCTTGAAGTGGTCACATATTCCTAAATTGCGAAACCACGAAGAATCAGGTAGACGAGGTACATCAACGAGGGATGGAATCAACATATGACATCGAAGAAGAACGAATACCACAGCTCGAAATAAAACCAAGGGTTGGCTTGCGGAATAAGCCGGAACAAACACATGATAGAAATTTCGTCTGAAGTGTTCGTGGTAGGACCTACACGGGCTCGACCGTACAGCACCATCATGTACAAGGCAGTGCACATGACATACGAAGCGTCCCCAAGTCAGCATAGCCAAGGACTCTTTAAGACACAACGAGGCCACTGTAAAATCGACCGTGAATAGGCGAACCACTAGACGTCGAACCCCAATTTCATATCACACATCTGTTGGAAAGCTATCCTAAGGCTACTTGAATTCCCACCTATGAAATTCCCGAAACTTTCCGGTTATGCAATCAGGTGTTGAGGATACAGGGGAAGCATAATATCTCACCCAAGCTAGCAAATCCTACATCCATCTGCATCCATCCTTCAACACATAACCAAGAAACCTTCGGAAACCATCTATCTCAACCTTCGAAAAGCATCCGTTATACAAGTTATGGCGATACTCCCGAACTCCCGCCCTAGTACTGGGTGGCGTCGAGGTTATCTCACCAACGAACTGCATAAAGGAGATTTTCGATGTCGCGCACATATCTCAAGTATGCCAGAATTGCAACGATAGAATTATGATGACAACACCTCAGAGCTCAACTCCCCGGGACACTTCCACTAAACCCCTGACAGGAGGCACCAAGACAGTATTCTCATCATAAGCCCTCGATGCGACTATATCTCCCACGTGTCGAGGCACGACTTAGAGGCATAATCGCATTGAAGGCATAAGTCGCAAGTGAGGCAATCTTCACACAACCCATGTACATATAAATATAAAGGGGGGAAAATAATAATAATAGTTGGCTTACACTCGCCACGTCACATCAAGGTACATAAATAGCATCCATCATACAAACACTCATGGCCCGACTATGGCGCCAAAATAGAAAAGACTCCCCAACATGTGACTAATCCCTGAATTGAACCCCGAGTAGGCACCACTACTGATCATCTGGAAAAGAAACATAGTATCGCTCAGAGTCCTCGTCGTACTCCCACTTCAGCTCGAACGCGCCATCCGGAGGAGTATCATCGGTCCCTGCATCTGGTATAATAGTAATCTGTGAGCCACAAAGGACTCAGCAATCTCGCACCCTCGCGATCAAGACTATTTAAGCTAAATAGGTAAGGAAGGGGTAATGTGAGTGGAGCTGCAGCAAGCGACTAGCATATATGGTGGCTAACTTATTCGCAAAGGAGAGCGAGAAGAGAAGGCAAAGCACGAGCGGGAACTACATAGAGCAGACTACGCAAACATAACTCCAACACCGTGTCCACTTCCCGGACTCCGCCGAGAAGAGGCCATCACGGCAACACACGCAGTTGATTCATTTTAATTAATTAAGTTCGAGTTATCTACAACCGGACATTAACAAATTCCCATCTGCCCATAACCGCGGGCGCGGCTTTCGAAAGATCAATCCCTGCAGGGGGGTCCCAACTTAGCCCATAACAAGCTCTCACGGTCAACGAAGGAATAGACCTCCACCCAGGACCCACCGATCAGACTCGGTATCCCGGTACAACAAGATGATTCGACAGGTCAAAACTAGTCCAGCAACACCGCCCGAATGCGCCGACAAATCCCGATAGGAGCTGCACATATCTCTTTCTCAGGGCACACTCAGATGAACACTACGTACAACTAAAACCAACCCTCGAATTGCCCCGAGGTGGCGCTGCAAGTGGCTCGGTTCGGACCAACACTCAGAGGAGCACTGGCCCATGGGGGGGCTAAAATAAAGATGACCCTCGGGCTCCGGAAACCCAAGGGGAAGAAAAGGGTAGGTGGAAAATGGTAAAACCAATGTTGGGCATTGCTGGAAAAGCTTTAATCAAGGCGAACTATCAAGGGGTTCCCATTATAGCCCAACCGCGTAAGGGACGCAACAATCGGGGAACATAACACCGATATGACGGAAACTAGGGCGGCAAGAGTGGAACAAAACACTAGGCGAGAGGCCGAGCCTTCCATCCTTTACCAAGTATATAGATGATTAAAGATAACATAGCAATATAGTGATATCCCAACAAGTAAATAAATGTTCCAACAAGGAACGGCTCCAATCTTCACCTGCAACTAACAACGCTATAAGAAAGGCTGAGCAAAGCGGTAACATAGCCAATCAATGGTTTGCTAGGACAAAGGGGGGGTTAGAGGCTCAATCATGGCAATTGGGAGGCTGACAAGCAAGTGGTAGGCATCGTAGCATTGGCAAAGCAAAAGAGCGAGCAAACTAGCATAGCAAAGATAGTAATGATTTCAAGGGTGTGATCATCTTGCCTGCACAGTTGTCAGAATTGACTGGATCCTCAAAAGCAAACTCAACGGGCTCCTCATTAGCGAACTCGTCTCCCGGCTCTACCCAACAACACAAACAAGCAACAAGGATACAATCAACCACGTGCAAGGGCAACCAATACGATGCAAAGATGACATGCTATGCGGGATGCGATGCGGGATGCAAGAATGCAACATGTAACAGGAAATGCATGAACCTGGCCTCTACATGGAATTCCAAGTGTGCCACTGGATAGAGGGGAAGAAATCCCCTGAAAACGATATAAAGATCACGGCAATCGGAGCTACGGTTTAGAAATGGCAAGCGTTTTACTAAACGAACCGATCTGCGATTTACAGCAAGTAGGCTCCTAAATGCAACAAAATGAACATGCTACAGCCACCCAACATGAAAACAAATTGCATGGCAGTGATGTACTCATCAAGCTTAACAAATCATCATGACTGAGACATAGGCAAATTCATCCATTAAGGGCTTCAAACAAGCATGGCAAAACTGAATAAGCAAAACAGATTTCAGACTTACCGAAATTAACGCTAGTCTGAAATTTCAGACCACGATGCTCTTTTCGGAGCAGCAAAACAACATGAAGGAAAACCTGAACATGGCAAGTAAGAGCATGGCATGGAGCTACTCAACAAGATTAACAAAACACCCAAAATGACCTGGGGCCAAAAGGGTTCACAAAATACTCTACCGAGCACACGAACATCGATGAAACACAATCAGTTTTCAGACTTAGTGAAAACTGGGACATGCTGAAATAATAACTCACGGAGGCATGTAAACGAGCTCGATGCTCTCACTACGGTGGAAGTCATGGCAAGGCAAGCATATATTCATGAATAAGGCACAAAATTCTAGCTATACATGGCAAGAACAATGGCATAGCATGCATGGATCACTAGCAATCACTCCGGCAAAATCGCAAAAGAGTTCACGATCTGCCCAAAACAGCCACTATCCAAAAGTTGAGCTCGATTGAGTCAACCTAGGGTGCTCCAACATAACAAGTAAAGACATTGATGGATTAAGCACAACAAGCATAACAAATCACTCTTACTGATCATCCTCAAAAGAGGCACGGATCACTAGGAAACAAGCCGGACATATAGCATCGTGAACTAAAACGGCTCAGACTTAGTGAAAATCACAAAGTCCCTGAAATCTGTAATCTCAGGTAGCCCTCTTCGCAAGCTTGCACAAGACAACACACATATCCTAAAAATACATGGAAGGCACCTCTGGAAATAAGACAACATGCTTAACAATTCATCCCAAAGGGGCACAGGCATATCATGCACGGATTAAATATGGCAAAAATGACAAAAGTGCATGTTGGATTAACGGATCTGCAATTTGACTCAACATGCCTCCTTCCAACAGCATTTTGGGCAACAAAATGACCTCAAATGCAAATGATGCAATGGAATGAAATGATGTACTCGTCGAGACGAAGATTCAGACATATCATACGCCCAAAACGGAGCTATGGATGAGGAGATATGAGCGGTCAAAGTAGCAAGAAAATTAGGGTTTCGGGAGGAGAAAGTCAACCGAAAATGTCCCAGATCCAGATCTGGATCGGGCACGGAAACCAAGATCGCCGGAGTTACTGTTTAAGGCCGGTGGCGCGGATGCCGAGGCGGCGGCCGGCGGGGTCGGCGGCGAGGGGGTCGGGGACGGGGCCGGCCGGGCGAGGACGACGGTCGCCGGGGATCGCCGGAGCTGGTCGGAGCGGCGCCGGCGACGCGCGGTGGCGGCGGCTTCGGGCGAGGAGGGGCGCGCCGGCGGGTCGGGCGGCCCCGGAGTACGGCGGGGCGGCAGGGCGCTCCGGCCGCCGGAGCTGACGAAGGAGGCGGCGGGGCGAGCCGGCCTCACCGGGCGGCGGGGCGAGGCGAGATGGGCCCTGGGGGCCGGCCACAGGCCTCCCGGGCCTGGCGGCGGGGTGGAACGGCGGCGGAGGCGGCCAATGGTGGCGTGTCACGTGGCGGCGGCGGGCGGACCGAACGTGTCCGTCGGTGGCGGACGTGTCCGGCGGCGGCGGATCTGGAATTTAGGGTTTCGGAGGTGGGAGACGGGATCCGAAAATGGAGGGGGTATAAATAGGCATAGAGGGAGCTAGGAGAGTCCAAATGAGGTGCGGTTTTCGCCCACACGATCGTGATCGAACGACCGAGACGATGGAGCTGAGTTTGGTGGGTTTTGGGCCAAATTGGAGGGGTGTTGGGCTGCACACACACGAGGCCTTTTCGGTCCCTCGGTTAACCGTTGGAGTATCAAACGAAGTCCAAATGACCCGAAACTTGACAGGCGGTCTACGGGTAGTAAACCAAGGCCACATGGCAAGTCTCGGTCCAATCCGGAAATGTTTAATGCCCACACACGAAAGAAAGCTAGAAATGGCCACCGGAGGAGAACGAAGCGCCGGAATGCAAAACGGATAACCGGGAAAATGCTCGAATGCATGAGATGAACATGTATGCGAATGCAATGCACGTGACGACATGATATGAGATGCACGAAAAACAAAACAACACACGGAGACAAAGACCCGAACCCGAGAATTAAATATAACTTAATGCCGGAAACGGCATGAGTCGGAGTACAATTGGGGAAGGTTACATATGGGGCGTTACACCCGACCCATGGAGAAAGGAGGAAGTCCGGTAAATTGACCTGGAGTCGGCTGGTCTTTGCAATAAAACCAGGTCGACTGCCATCTTCGGACCGACTCAGGAAGGATCATGGCTGGGAAAGTGCTTTTGCCTCTCATTTGAATCCCAAGACCCCCGCACATCTGAATCATGTGTGTCCTCTCATCACTCGGGTTGGCCTTCTTGACCGACTGGGAACGACACGTGAAAATGTGCTTGAAAAGACCCCAGTGTGGCCTACAACCTAAGAAGTTCCCGCACATGGACACATATGGAGCGAGATATACGATGGTGTTGGGGGTAAAGTGGTGGAGTTCTGCTCCAAAGAAGTTCAGGAAGCCCCGAAAAAAATGATGGGGAGGCAAAGAAAATCCACGGTCAACATGGGTGGCGAGGAGAACGCACTCACCCTCTCGCGGATGCGATTCGGTCTCGCCTTCCGAGAGACGCGCCGACTCGTGGGGAATCAGTCCCCCCTTGACCAGTCGCCCTGGATCCAGCCGCGTGGCAGGCCGGACCTCGACAAAGATCCGCCCCGGCTGGACTTTTTCCCCTTCGCCTTCGTCGTCGCCTTCTTCGCGCGCTCTAGAGCCACCGTCTTCTCCTTCCCCATGGCCGTGGGCGAAACTCAAACAGAGCAGCGACGCCGGGAGTAGAGGTGGATGTGGCGGAGAAAGCAGAGGAGAAGGAAGAAGAATGGTAAAGCACTGTGCAGGAAACCCCAATCTGGCACCTTATATGAGGCCGCTTCCGAGTGGCTAACCTGTGGGTCCGGACGATCCTATAAAATCCCGCAATAGTCGCGCGCGAGGTACGTGGCGAAAAAGGTGGCGTGGTGATCGAGGCGGCCTTGCCTAATCCTGTCCGATTACTGCGGCCTCCTCCGTATCGCGCGCTTCCCGAAAATATGAATCCCACAATATCCACGAATAGCAGGGCAACCTATCAGACGGAAGATTTTTTCCATATCAGTACTCAAAACATCGTAGTAAAAGTTCACTCGGCAGAACCAAGAATGGATCAAGGCGACTGAAAAAGAAGTTGAAGTCATCATGATTGTTCATTTGGTCCCAATAAGACGCTCCCGAAGCATGAAAATTGAATCGGAGGTGTTCTCAACTCCTTCTCCACTCAAGCCCTGAACCATTCGGGGGCTAATGATGAAGCTATATACCTAGGGTAGGGTCATAGGCCTGACCTAGACACCCTCCCCTAGGACATCATCTTAAAGCCAGAAGCATTCAAGGGATATCATCATCCACTCGACTACAAGTCGTTCCACTCGGAAGATTCAAGGTCACTCAACCGCAAAAATTATCACTCGACAGACAGAAGACCTAAAGTCACTTTGCATGATAACGGTCGAACGTTTACTTCATAGACTTAATAGGCATCTACGTCACTTAATTACTAGCGTTACCAGTAACGCCCCCCTCTTAATGTTCCTTAAACCCCTTGTAACGTGGGCTGGCTGGGGTCCTGGAGCACTCTATATAAGCCACCCCCTCCACTGGCACAAGGGTTTGCACCCCCTGTAAACACACACTTACATAATCCAGTAGACCGCCTCCGGGCACCGAGACGTGGGGCTATTACTTCCTCCGCGAAGGGCATGAACTCGTAAAACTCGTGTGTACAACTTCGCCATAGCTAGGATCTTGCCTCCTCATACCTACCCCCCCCCCCATTCTACTGTCAGTCTTAGATCCACGACACCTACCACCTCTCACCTTACCCAACAACTCAGTAAAAATACAGCAATGCCCAGACCTGGACCTTAGAGCATCTCTAGCACACACTCTAAAGGCTCCCGACTGGTATAATTCCGGTGCCTATACGGGTTTGGCCCTTTTTGGGGGGCCAGATCAGACCCCGTGTAGTCGTCCCGCCCGTAATACTTTTACAGTGACCAAAAAAACCCATGCAGTAATCTACGGGTTCGCCGCCGCTATACAGGGCGAAACCCAATTACCCCCGCCGCCGCAAACCCCCTTTTCCATCTGATTTCTCGCCGCCGGCAACCCAAATCCGCGGGATGTGGAGCTCCGGTGGCGACGAGGAACACGAGCGGAAGCGTTGTGTCTTTGCCGACGCGGCAAGGAAGAGGTCTGCCCGGCAGTACACGAACCGAGATCTTAAGTCGCTGCCGTGAGACAGAGGAGTACGACTGATGGTAGGCTCGGCTCTTTAGCGCGGGGAGCTCCTCCAATGAGAGCAACTCGCACACGCCGCTGCCGCCCGCCAAGAGGGAGGCAGAGGAGCTTCCGCCGCTCTGCACGGTCAAAAGGGAGACGAAGGAGCTCCCGCTGCTCAGTGCGGTGAAGAGGGAGCCTGAGGCGGAGTGGCCGCGCACCTGCGTCGTCGTGCCGGAGGACTACCTGCCCCCTCCGAGCCGGACGCCCTTGAGGCGGCGATTCTCGAGTGCAGTGCGTGGGAGGACGAGGAGGTGGCACAGCGATGCTACTGGGACGAGTAGATCGACCAGGTCCTATACGAGCAGGGCCTCGCCAGCCCGCGGGAGTTTGACGAGAAGATGGAGGCGTGACGCCGCGAAGTCGACGCGCAAGACTCCATGTTCATCGACCTCACCTCCTCTGACGATGACAACGAGTGATCGCTGCCGCCGCACCCGGAGGGCTCTGGTGAGCCCCATATTGGGCAGTTAGGGTTAGTCTGACGCGCAAGAATCTAGCCTATGTAAATTAATGAACTCATACATGTATCGATGATCAACTTCTATCTACTACTGTTACATGTTCATCTCTTGCGCTAAACCTTTTTTTTCAAATTAGAAAGTTTCATATGTGGTTTTTGTTCCGCCATAGCCAAATTCGTCCCTTATAAGAGGGAAAATGCAAACTGTAAACCCCTTATAAGGGCTATCCTTATAAGGGTCTGCTAGAGACGCTCTTGTAATATGAGAGACCTTGCACCGTGGGAAAATAAAAGACCAAAGCGGCAAGCAACCGCACGGACAAGGCATACCTACATTTTTGTTGCCCTCCTTGTGATTATACGTCCATAGAACACCTTTAAAGCTCAAATCATATAAATTACAATCCGACAAAACATCACGAAAATTAGCCATGAGTCCAGGAGACCTCTTATGACGAGAAAAGTGTTCATTTTGCCATATGGCTTCGTTAAAATACCCCATCATAAACCAAGGTCCAACACCAAGAGGTTTAATCCGTCTCAAGAGACCCCACATAACGTACCTTTGGCTCGTCTTAGGTTCGTCTTAGGTTCTCCATAAATAAAAGTGACCTCCACTTTGTGACCCACCTCCCTCCCTTGTCGTCGTACATAACAATAAAGTGTTCATCATATTTGTTCAACTCAGAGGAGTATGCTTCATCCCAAAACACAGCAAGCCCTCCACCTTTACCATAGCTAGAAACATTCAACAAATTGTTCATACCCAACCTATAACGCAAAAGCTCAACATAGTCTTTATTTTTTCTAGTTTCCCAAAGAAAGATAACAATGGGACGGTGTGTCTTAGTTAGACACACAAGCTCTTAAACTGTACGAGGTTGCCCCAAGCCTCGACAGTTCCAACTCGAAATTTTCATGGCTTCTAACGGGCAGCATCAAGCGTGCCCGTCAGTTAACCGGCAACTCCAGGGTCGGTAGCTTCCGTTGGTGTACCACCTTCCTCTTTTTCCTCTCCTACAAACTCTCGCCTCCTATTCTGAACTTCTTTCTCTCCCCCATCCATCTCCTCTGCTACATGGACAGTAGCCTCATCTACACCTACTACAGTCTCAACCCCCTCACCGCATACTCTTTTACAAGTAACAGAAAAGTTATTTGCACTCTTATACTCTAAATTCTCAGAGCTATTGGTATTCATAGTGAAGACCAAGTCTTGGTCATTAGAGCGACGCTCTTGCTTGCCACCGTGCTCTCCAGACTAGCAACATAGGCAACCTTGCGGCGAGATAACTTGCCCCCACTGTTTGGGGGAGTGGGAACCCCAAACTTGACAGACTATGCACAACAGCGCGCTCCACTTGCTTCAGTCAACCTCATAGCGCCGAGGCGGTTTGATCATTGATCATTTAGCTGGCATCATGAAGAATCTCTCTGCCACAATTAAGGCCTAAAAGAATGTGTGTTGAATCTCGATTTGTTCAAACCAGCAGTTATTTATTGTTAGACCGAGTCAAGTCATCCTGATACGTCTCATTCCTAATAAACGTATACACACATCATGTGTCCGCTCATGTTTTACCACCTGAACAAAAACGCTAACCACCAAACAGCATACCAAACCCAGGTTAGTTGCTCAAGTGCTAAGACCTGGAATTAAACACTTAAGATACAACACAACTGGAGCAGGAAAACTAGAAGGGAAAACGTCCTCGGTCACTAGCCTCTCCCCTCTTAACCTTATATTTTCCTCTTTCTTTTGCAATGGAGAAAGGAATGCCCAAAATATTTTTTATAAGTAGAGATCACGAGAAGTGCATCATTTCACCCACTGTGCATTAAATTCTGTATTTCTCTTTATAATAACTAAGATCTATCATTTGCCCTAGTACAAAATTAAAAGGAAGAAGAAAACAAATCGCCTATAAATGAAAATCATCGTAAGGAGAACATGCTTGTTTTGTGTTTTTCATAACAAAAAAAAAACAGTCCGAGTGTCAGAAAATGTCTTAAATTATGGGACGGGGGGAGTAGAAGATATATTTTCAGCCATGAGCAAGCGCTCCTGAGCTCTCGGACAAAGCTCTGCCAGTGGTAGGAAAGATGTGGTTGCTGGAAAGAATACAATTTTGATAGCCATGTGGACCTGCACATTTTTTGGAACCATGATAATCCCATTCTCATTCATTGAATTATGTACAAAGAGTCAAATCTTCTTCTCCTCACACCTCAAACATCAATGCTCGTCGTGTCGTCATGACCGAAGTACCAACAGTCACCTTTGCACATGCAATTAGGAAGCACCCATGGCTTGGAGGCCCCGGTAGCTATATCACACACCATCGGAACGCCCAGCCAGTCTATCCAGTACACGCAATCAGCTCTCACCTCTGGGACAACGGGTCGCACCACGACCGGGCTGCTGCTCTTGCCGAGGAACACAGAGCAGCCTCCTAGATCCTTCACCACATCCCAGCATGGCCAGCGTTCCGTGTCGTGCCTGAGGACGAAAATCTCGTCGGCAGACATCCTGAAGTAGCCGCTGCCCATGTTGACGTTGGCATTGGTGTTCTTCCACACCTGGTACAGACTGCCTTGGCGGAGGAAGATGTGCTTGGTGACCATCTTTGGGGACACAACGTCGTAGGGCGCGGCGTAGGCGGTGGCTCGGTTGGGGTCATGCATGAGGGTCGCCAAGGGCTCGATTACGGCCGCCGGCCGGCCGCCGCGTGGCATGAGGAGGACGTACACGTTGCCACATGAACTGAGAAAATACGCCCTGTCCCCTTCGGCGTTGAAGGCCATGTCGTCGTAGCAATTCCCATCAGCGACATTGACGGTCGTCCACTTCTTGTCTTCAGTGCTGCCGCCGCCGCCGGTATCGATGTACGCTACCCTGCTGTTGTGGTCGTACAGAGCCACGGCTCTCCAGTTGTCCTTGTGGTTGCGTGGGTTCAGGCTCGTGTTTGAAGCAAACACGATCTTGCATACGGATGCCTTGCCCCCTGCCGGAGATCCGAGCTGCACCATGTTGCCGGCGCGAGGATCGACAAGGATGATCCTTAGCGTCGTGCTTCGGGTGCCCCGCGCGTCGATGGCGATGGCGAAGCGGCCGTTGCCTGAGCCGACGAGTCGAGCATGGGCACGGCCATAGAAATTGCATTCAGGGTCGACGATAGCGGAGGACCCCGTGTGAAGGTGGAAGGTGCGCCGCATCGGAAGCGAAAAAACGGAGGCGCTGTGGCTGCGGCAACCCTGGACGAGGGAGAGAAGGGACGGGCACGACAGTGGCGCCAGGGCGGCGCGCCACGTGGTGCATATGGCGCGGAGGGATGCGTAGTCTCTTAGAGACACACCGTCGGTGGCGGCAATGGACACGAGGAGCTCGCTGTAGAGGTCGGACCAAGGGGCCGGCGCCATGGCGTGCCGTTTGCTTGCACTTGGCGTGGAGGAATCCACCATGGCACGTTTACGTTGGTCACGGAGACACGGTTTATTATATTGACGAGGGGAGTTTTGCCATGGTTTGCTGGTATATTATATACTCGGCGGCGCGGTGGTATGTTGCTTGGTTCGTGTCGTTCACGAACAGAGAAGGTCCTGTTTCGTAATCCGAAGTCGAAACGGTGGAGGACTGTACAACTACAATCAGAGCACGAGTGTGTATGTAATAAAAGTCAAACGGGTCAGCGAGTAGCAAGTTTTTTTTTCTGGCCCCGTACCTGACCACCATGAACTGGCTTTCCTTTTGGGGTATCAGCTGCTCTTGAAATTTTTATGGCCCCTTTCGCGTCCCTCTCGCGTCGCCTCCCCGCGGGCGACTCAGGAGGGCTCCGCCGCCACCGCCGCCTAGTCCCTCCAGAGCCCTTCTCCCCCTCTGCCGCTGCCGATGGTTGGCACCGGGCAAAGCCCGTGTGTGCGACGGCGGCGGCGGAGGGTCTCTCCTCCCGTTCTCGGATCCACGGCGGGGCGGACATCCTGATCCGCAGGGTGCGGCCCTCACGATGGTATGGCGGATTTCGGAGGCGGCGGACTCGCGGCGGTGCACGGGTGCCCAGATCCATGGGTGTGGGACTCTCGGCAGTGTGCGGGCTTCCGATATGGTGTAAACTGTGGTTGGTGATGCCCTAGCAGCAAAGGAGGCTGGCTAGGGTGTCTTGCCTCTAGCTGGGCTAAAGGCCGCGCCGGCTGATGGAGGCTCAGCGGACGGCCTGGCCGGGTGTGTAGTTCAGCTGGACGTTGATGAATTAGGTGCTGAATCAAAATGGGGACGGAGGAAAAGAATGTACAAAGAGTAGCAAGTGGAGCGTGCTGTTGTGCATAGTCTGTGCACCCATCATGTCAAGCTTGGGTTCCCAATACCCCAAACAGTGGGGGAAAGTTATCTAGCCGCAAGGTTGCCTATGTTGCACTCTGCTATTCTGGAGAGCACGGCGGCAAGCAAGAGGCGTTGCTCTGATGATCAAGAATTAGTCCTCACTATGAATAGCAATAGCTCCGAGAGTTTAGAGTATTAGAGTTCAAATGATTTTCTGTTACTTGTAAAAGAGTGTGTGGTGAGAGGGTTAAGACTGTAGTAGGTGTAGATGGGGCTATTGCCCATGTAACATGGAGATGGACGGGGGAGAGAACTTCAGGATAGGAGGCGATAGTCTATAGGAAAGGGAAAAAAGAAAGGTGGTACACCAACGGAAGCTACCGGCCCCAGCACTGCCGGTCAACTGACGGGCACATTTGATGACGCCCGTCAGAAGCCATGAAAACTTTGAGTTGGAACTGTCCAGGCTTGTGACAACCTCTTACCGTTCAAGAGCTTGTGTGTCTCACTAAGACACACCATCCCAATGTTATCTTTCTTTCGAAAACTATACCAAAAATAAAGAGTATGCTGAGCTTTTGCGTTGTAGGTTGGTTATGAATAACATGTTTACTATTTTCTAGCCATGGTAAAGGTGGACGGCTTGCTGTGTTTTGGTATAAAGCATACTCCTGTGAAAGTTACATTATGTGAGATCTCTTGAGACAGATTTAAACCTCTTTGTATTGGATCTTGGTTTATGGTGGGAGATTTTAAAAAAGCTATGTGGCAAAATAAATATTTTTCTCGTCATAAGATGTCTCCTAAACTGATGGCTAATTTTGGTGATGTTTTGTCTGATTGTGATTTATATGATTTGGGCTTTCGAGGTGCTTCGTGGACGTATAATCATAAGGAGGGCAACAAAAATGTAGGTAAGCCTTATCTTGCGGTGGCTTGCCTGGTGCAAGGTCTCCCATTTTATAAGTTCCAGGTCCAAGCATTGTCCTATTTTTACTGAGTTGTTGGATAAGGTGAGTGGTGGTACGTTTATTAAACAGTTAAAATGTTTTTTGAAACGAGGCAAAAGATTGACCATTTTCATTCATTAAGAAGAAGAGAGTTGTCCGGTTAATTAGAGAAAAACCAGACGAAAACCTAGATACAAACCCCACAAGGGACACATCCAGACGACCTGGCCACAACAACGCTAAACAATCGACCACACCGTCGAGGACATGGCAACTCCGATTATGCCGACAAGTTTCCCTGGAGAAAGTTGCAATCCTCGCACCGACCTAGTCCAGCACAACATCTAGAGAGCACCACCCACAGAAAAGCGTCCTCATGGAGTCATCGTTGCTAAAGCGGACCCGCCGCCCGCAGCTCCGACTTCTCTGCCACAGCCAAAAACCTACATGGGCACGTCCATTGGTGCACCGGACCGTCGACATCAGAAGGACAAGCCGCGACTCAGCTCAGCTTGCCACCATCATCATTGCCACACACGTTGCAACGCCACATCAACCTCACCGCCGGTCGGGCACCTGCCGACCACGATGTTGTGCACGTCCAGCCTGCAGACAGCACAAATGGGACCAAGACCTCCAAGACGGCGCCCCAACGAGGGAAAATGACGTTGGAGAAGAGAGTTGTCCGGTTAATTAAAGAAAAACCAGGCGAAATCCTAGATACAAACCCCACAAGGGACACATCCAGACGACCTGGCCACAACAACGCTAAACAATCGACCACACCGTCGAGGACATGGCAACTCCGATTATGCCAACAAGTTTCCCTGCAGAAAGTTGCAATCCTCGCACCGACCTAGTCCAGCACAACATCTGGAGAGCACCACCCACAGAAAAGCTGTTGGGGAACGTAGTAATTTCAAAAAAATTCCTACGCACACGCAAGATCATGGTGATGCATAGCAACGAGGGGGAGAGTCTGATCTACGTACCCTTGTAGATCGCAACGGAAGCGTTGACACAACGTAGAGGAAGTAGTCGCACGTCTTCTTCCCGATCTGACGGATCCAAGCACCGTTACTCCGGCACCTCCGAGTTCTTAGCACACGTTCAGCTCGATGACGATCCTCGGGCTCCGATCCAGCAAAGCGTCGAGGAAGAGTTCCGTCAGCACGACGGCATGGTGACGATCTTGATGTACTACCGACGCAGAGCTTCGCCTAAGCACTACAACGGTATGATCGGGGTGGAATTTGGTGGCAGGGGCACTGCACACGGCTAAGGAACGATCTCAATGATCAACTTGTGTGTCTAGAGGTGCCCCCTACCCCCGTATATAAAGGTTGCCAGGGGGAGGGCTGGCCGGCCAAGCTATGGAGGCGCAGGAGGAGTCCTACTCCTACCGGGAGTAGGACTCCCCCCCCCCCCAATCCTATTCCTAATAGGACTCCCAAGTGGAAAGAGAGGGAGAGAGGTGGCCGGCCACCTCTCCTAGTCCTAATAGGACTAGGGGAGAGGGGGAAGGCGCGCAGCCCACCTTGGGCTGCCCCTTTCACCTTTCCACTAAGGCCCAATAAGGCCCATTTGGTTCCCGGGGGGTTCCGGTAACCTCCCGGTACTCCGGTAAAATTCCCGATTTCACCCGGAACACTTCCGATGTCCAAACATAGGCTTCCAATATATCAATCTTTATGTCTCGACCATTTCGAGACTCCTCGTCATGTCCGTGATCACATCCGGGACTCCGAACAACCTTTGGTACATCAAAATGCATAAACTCATAATAACTGTTATCCTAACGTTAAGCGTGCGGACCCTACGGTTCGAGAACAATGTAGACATGACCGAGACACGTCTCCGGTCAATAACCAATAGCGGGACCTGGATGCCCATATTGGCTCCTACATATTCTACGAAGATCTTTATCGGTCAGACCGCATAACAACATACGTTGTTCCCTTTGTCATCGGTATGTTACTTGCCCGAGATTCGATCGTCAGTATCCAATACCTAGTTCAATCTCGTTACTGGCAAGTCTCTTTACTCGTTCCGTAATACATCATCTCACAACTAACATCTTAGTTATAATGCTTGCAAGGCTTATGTGATGTGTATTACCGAGAGGGCCCAGAGGTACCTCTCCGACAATCGGAGTGACAAATCCTATTCTCGAAATACGCCAACCCAACATCTACCATTGGAAACACCTGTAGTACTCCTTTATAATCACCCAGTTACGTTGTGACGTTTGGTAGCACCCAAAGTGTTCCTCCGGCAAACGGGAGTTGCATAATCTCATAGTCACAGGAACATGTATAAGTCATGAAGAAAGCAATAGCAACATACTAAACGATCGGGTGCTAAGCTAATGGAATGGGTCATGTCAATCAGATCATTCATCTAATGATGTGATCCCGTTAATCAAATAACAACTCTTTGTCCATGGTTAGGAAACATAACCATCTTTGATTAACGAGCTAGTCAAGTAGAGGCATACTAGTGACACTCTGTTTGTCTATGTATTCACACATGTATTATGTTTCTGGTTAATACAATGCTAGCATGAATAATAAACATTTATCATGATATAAGGAAATAAATAATAACTTTATTATTGCCTCTAAGGCATATTTCCTTCAGTCTCCCACTTGCACTAGAGTCAATAATCTAGATCACATCACCATGTGATTAACATCGATAGTTCACATCATCATGTGATTAACACCCATAGTTCACATCGCCATGTGACCAACACCCAAAGGGTTTACTACATTCAGTAATCTAGTTCACATCGCTATGTGATTAACATCCAAAGAGTACTAAGGTGTGATCATGTTTTGCTTGTGAGAGAATCTTAGTCAACGGGTCTGCCACATTCAGATCCACATGTATTTTGCAAATTTCTATGTTAACAATGCTCTGCATGGAGCTACTCTAGCTAATTTCTCCCACTTTCAATATGTATCTAGACCGAGACTTAGAGTCATCTAGATTAGTGTAAAAACTTGCATCGGCGTAACCCTTTACGACGAACCTTTTTATCACGTACATAATCGAGAAACATATCCTTATTTCACTAAGGATAATTCTGACCGCTGTCCAGTGATATACTCCTAGATCACTATTGTACTCCCTTGCTAAATCAGTGCAGGGTATACAATAGATCTGGTATACAGCATGACATACTTTATAGAACCTATGGCCAAGGCATAGGGAATGACATTCATTCTCTTTCTATCTTCTGCCGTGGTCGGGCTTTGAGTCTTACTCAACTTCACACCTTATAATACAGGCAAGAACTCTTTCTTTGACTGCTCCATTTTGAACTACTTCAAAATCTTGTCAAGTTATGTACTCATTGAAAAAACTTATCAAGCGTCTTGATCTATCTCTATAGATCTTGAAGCTCAATATGTAAGCAGCTTCACCGAAGTCTTTCTTTGAAAAACTCCTTTCAAACACTCCTTTATGCTTTACAGAATAATTCTACATTATTTCTGATCAACAATATGTCATTCACATATACTTATCAGAAATGCTGTAGTGCTCCCACTCACTTTCTTGTAAATACAGGCTTCACCGCAAGTCTATATAAAACTATATCCTTTGATCAACTTATCAAAGCGTATATTCCGACTCCGAGATGCTTGCACCAGTCCATAGATGGATCGCTGGAGCTTGCACATTTTGTTAGCACCTTTCGGATTGACAAAACCTTCTGCTTGCATCATATACAACTCTTCTTTAATAAATCCATTAAGGAATGCAGTATTGTTTATCCGTTTGCCAGATTTCATAAAATGCGGCAATTACTAACATGATTCGGACAGACTCAAGCATATATACGAGTGAGAAGCTCTCATCGTAGTCAACACCTTGAACTTGTCGAAAACCTTTTGCGACAATTCTAGCTTTGTAGATAGTAACACTACTACCAGCGTCCGTCTTCCTCTTGAAGATCCATTTATTCTCAATTGCTTGCCGATCATCGGGCAAGTCAACCAAAGTCCACACTTTGTTCTCATACATGGATCCCATCTCAGATTTCATGGCCTCAAGCCATTTCTCGGAATTTGGGCTCATCGTCGCTTCCTCATAGTTCGTAGGTTCGTCATGGTCAAGTAACATGACCTCCAGAACAGGATTACCGTACCACTCTGGTGCGGATCTCACTCTGGTTTACCTACGAGATTCGGTAGTAACTTGATCTGAAGTTACATGATCATCATCATTAGCTTCCTCACTAATTGGTGTAGTAGTCACAAGAACAGATTTTTGTGATGAACTACTTTCCAATAAGGTAGAAGGTACAATTACCTTATCAAGTTTTCTACTTTCCTCCCACTCACTTCTTTCAAGAGAAACTCCTTCTCTAGAAAGGATCCATTATAAGCAACGAATGTCTTGCCTTAGGATCTGTGATAGAAGGTGTACCCAACCGTCTCCTCTGGGTATCCTATGAAGACATATTTCTCCGATTTGGGTTTGAGCTTATCAGGATGAAACTTTTTCACATAAGCATCACAACCCCAAACTTTAAGAAACGACTACTTTGGTTTCTTGCTAAACCACAGTTCAGATTGTGTCGTCTCAACGGACTTAGATGGTGCCCCCTTTTTAACGTGAATGCAGCTGTCTCTAACGCATAACCCCAAAACGATAGTGGTAGATCGGTAAGAGACATCATAGATCGCACTATATCTAATAAAGTACGGTTATAACGTTCGGACACACCATTACACTATGGTGTTCCATGTGGCGTGAGTAGTGAAACTATTTCACATTGTTTTTAACTGAAGACCAAACTCGTAACTCAAATACTCTTTTCCACGATCAGATCGTAGAAACTGTATTTTCTTGTTATGATGATTTTCCACTTCACTCTGAAATTATATGAACTTTTCGAATGTATCAGACTTCTATTTCGTTAAGTAGATATACCCATATCTGCTCAAATCATCTGTGAAGGTCAGAAAATAATGATACCCGCTGCAAGCCTTAAATATTCATCGGACCACATACATCAGTATGTATGATTTCCAACAAATCTGTTGCTTGCTCCATTGTTCTGGAGAACGGCGTTTTAGTCATCTTACCCAAAAGGCATGGTTCGCAAGCATCAAGTGATTCCGAAAGCCCATCAGCATGGAGTTTCTTCATGCGCTTTATACCAATATGACCTAAACGGCAGTGCCACAAATAAGTTGCACTATCATTATTAACTTTGCATCTTTTGGTTTCAATATTATGAATATGTGTATCACTACGATCAAGATCCAACGAACTTGTTTCATTGGGTGTATGACCATCGAAGGTTTTATTCATGTAAACAGAACAACAATTATTCTCTGACTTTAATGAATAACCGTATTGCAATAAACATGATCAAATCATATTCATGCTCAACGCAAAAACCAAATAACACTTATTTAAGTTCAACACTAATCCCGAAAGTATAGGGGAGTGTGCGATGATGATCATATCAATCTTGGAACCACTTCCAACATACATCGTCACTTCACCCTTAACTAGTCTCTGTTCATTCTGCAACTCCCGTTTCGAGTTACTACTCTTAGCAACTGAACTAGCATCAAATACTGAGGGGTTGCTATAAACACTAGTAAGCACACATCAATAATATGTATATCAAATATACTTATGTTCACTTTGCCATCCTTCTTATCCGCCAATCACTTGGGGTAGTTCCGCTTCCAGTGACCAGTGCCTTTGCAGTAGAAGCACTTAGTCTCAGGCTTAGGATCAGACTTGGGCTTCTTCACTTGAGCAGCAACTTGCTTGCCGTTCTTCTTGAAGTTCCCCTTCTTCCCTTTGCCCTTTTCTTGAAACTAGTGGTCTTGTCAACCATCAACACTTGATGTTTTTCTTGATTTCTACCTTCGTTGATTTCAGCATCACGAAAAGCTTGGGAGTTGTTTCCGTTATCCCTTGCATATTATAGTTCATCACGAAGTTCTACTAACTTAGTGATGATGACTAGAGAATTCTGTCAATCACTATCTTATCTGTAAGATTAACTCCCACTTGATTCAAGCGATTGTAGTACCCAGACAATCTGAGCACATGCTCACTAGTTGAGCGATTCTCCTCCATCTTTTAGCTATAGAACTTGTTGGAGACTTCATATCTCTCAACTCGGGTATTTGCTTGAAATATTAACTTCAACTCCTGGAATATCTCATATGATCCATGACGTTCAAAACGTCTTTGAAGTCCCGATTCTAAGCTGTTAAGTATGGTGCACTAAACTATCAAGTAGTCATCATATTGAGCTAGCCAAACGTTCATAACGTCTGCATCTGCTCCTGCAATAGGTCTGTCACCTAGCGGTGCATCAAGGACATAATTCTTCTGTGCAGCAATGAGGATAAACCTCAGATCACGGATCCAATTCGTATCATTGCTACTAACATCTTTCAACACAATTTTCTCTAGGAACATATCAAAATAAACACAGGGAAGCAACGACGCGAGCTATTGATCTACAACATGATTTGCAAAATACTACCAGGACTAAGTTCATGATAAATTTAAGTTCAATTAATCATATTACTTAAGAACTCCCACTTAGATAGACATCCCTCTAATCCTCTAAGTGATCACATGATGCAAATCAACTAAACCATAACCGATCATCACATGAGATGGAGTAGTTTTCAATGGTGAACATCGTTATGTTGATCATATCCACTATATGATTCACACTCGACCTTTCGGTCTCCGTGTTCCGAGGCCATATCTGCATATGCTAGGCTCGTCAAGTTTAACCTGAGTATTCTGCGTGTGCAAAACTGGCTTGTACCCATTGTAGATGGACATAGAGCTTATCACACCCGATCATCACGTGGTGTCTGGGCACGACGAACATTGGCAACGGTGCATACTCAGGGAGAACACTTCTTGATAATTTAGTGAGAGATCATCTTATAATGCTACCGTCAATCAAAGCAAGATAAGATGCATAAAAGGATAAACATCACATGCAATCAATATAAGTGATATGATATGGCCATCATCATCTTGTGCTTGTGATCTCCATCTCCGAAGCACCGTCATGATCACCATCGTCACCGGCACGACACCTTGATCTCCATCGTAGCATCGTTGTCGTCTGGCCAATCTTATGCTTCCACGACTATCACTACCGCTTAGTAATAAAGTAAAGCATTACATCGCGATTGCATTGCATACAAAAAAGCGACAACCATATGGCTCCTGCCAGTTGCCGATAACTTGGTTACAAAACATGATCATCTCATACAATAAAATTTAGCATCATGCCTTGACCATATCACATCACAACATGCCCTGCAAAAACAAGTTAGACGTCCTCTACTTTGTTGTTGCATGTTTTATGTGGCTGCTACGGGCTTAAGCAAGAACTCATCTCACCTACGCATCAAAACCACAATGATAGTTTGTCAAATAGACTCCATTTTAACCTTCTCAAGGACCGGGCGTAGCCACACTCGGTTCAACTAAAGTTGGAGAGACAGTCGCCCGCGAGACATCTATGTGCAAAGCACGTCGAGGGAACCGGTCTCGCGTAAGCGTACGCGTAAGGTTAGTCCGGGTCATCTCGTCCAACAATACCGCTGAACCAAAGTATGACATGCTGGTAGGCAGTATGACTTGTATCGCCCACAACTCACTTGTGTTCTACTCGTGCAAATAACATCAAACCATAAAACCTGGCTCTGATACCACTGTTGGGGAACGTAGTAATTTCAAAAAAATTCCTTTGCACACGCAAGATCATGGTGATGCATAGCAACGAGGGGGAGAGTCTGATCTACATACCCTTGTAGATCACAACGGAAGCGTTGACACAACGTAGAGGAAGTAGTCGTACGTCTTCTTCCCTATCTGACCGATCCAAGCACCGTTACTCCGGCACCTCCGAGTTCTTAGCACACGTTCCGCTCGATGACGATCCTCGGGCTCCGATCCAGCAAAGCATCGAGGAAGAGTTCCATCAGCACGACGGCGTGGTGACGATCTTGATGTACTACCGACGCAGGGCTTCGCCTAAGCACTACAACGGTATGATCGAGGTGGAATTTGGTGGCAGGGGGCACCGCACACGGCTAAGGAACGATCTCAATGATCAACTTGTGTGTCTAGTGGTGCCCCCTGCCCCCGTATATAAAGGTTGCCAGGGGGAGGGCTGGACGGCCAAGCTATGGAGGCGCAGGAGGAGTCTACTCCTACCGGGAGTAGGACTCCCCCCCCCCCAATCCTATTCCTAATAGGACTCCCAAGTGGAAAGAGAGGGAGAGAGGTGGCCGGCCACCTCTCCTAGTCCTAATAGGACTAGGGGAGGGGGAAGGCGCGCAGCCCACCTTGGGCTGCCCCTTTCACCTTTCCACTAAGGCCCGATAAGGCCCATTTGGTTCCCGGGGGGTTCCGGTAACCTCCCGGTACTCCGGTAAAATTCCCGATTTCACCCGGAACACTTCCGATGTCCAAACATAGGCTTCCAATATATCAATCTTTATGTCTCAACCATTTTGAGACTCCTCGTCATGTCCGTGATCACATCCGGGACTCCGAACAACCTTCGGTACATCAAAATGCATAAACTCATAATAACTGTCATCGTAACGTTAAGCGTGCGGACCCTACGGTTCGAGAACAATGTAGACATGACCGAGACACGTCTCCAGTCAATAACCAATAGCGGGACCTGGATGCCCATATTGGCTCCTACATATTCTACGAAGATCTTTATCGGTCAGACCGCATAACAACATACGTTGTTCCCTTTGTCATCGGTATGTTACTTGCCCGATATTCGATCGTCGGTATCCAATACCTAGTTCAATCTCGTTACTGGCAAGTCTCTTTACTCATTCCGTAATACATCATCTCACAACTAACATCTTAGTTATAATGCTTGCAAGGCTTATGTGATGTGTATTACCGAGAGGGCCCAGAGGTACCTCTCCGACAATCGGAGTGAAAAATCCTATTCTCAAAATACGCCAACCCAACATCTACCATTGGAAACACCTGTAGTACTCCTTTATAATCACCCAGTTACGTTTGGACGTTTGGTAGCACCCAAAGTGTTCCTCCGGCAAACGGGAGTTGCATAATCTCATAGTCATAGGAACATGTATAAGTCATGAAGAAAGCAATAGCAACATACTAAACGATCGGGTGCTAAGCTAATGGAATGGGTCATGTCAATCAGATCATTCATCTAATGATGTGATCCCGTTAATCAAATAACAACTCTTTGTCCATGGTTAGGAAACATAACCATCTTTGATTAACGAGCTAGTCAAGTAGAGGCATACTAGTGACACTCTGTTTGTCTATGTATTCACACATGTATTATGTTTCTGGTTAATACAATTCTAGCATGAATAATAAACATTTATCATGATATAAGGAAACAAATAATAACTTTATTATTGCCTCTAGGGCATATTTCCTTCAAAAGCGTCCTCATGGAGTCATCTTGCTAAAGCGGACCCGCCGCCCGCAGCTCCGACTTCTCTGCCATAGCCAAAAACCTGCATGGGCACGTCCATTGGTGCACCGGACCGTCGACATCAGAAGGACAAGCCGCGACTCAGCTCAGCTTGCCACCATCATCATTGCCACACACGTCGCAACGCCACATCAACCTCACCGCCGGTCGGGCACCTGCCGACCACGATGTTGTGCACGTCCAGCCTGTAGACAGCACAAATGGGACCAAGACCTCCAAGATGGCACCCCAAAGAGGGAAAATGACGTTGGAGACGACGCTGCCGCCTGATCCAACCGGGATCTTGACTTTCACATGTAGATCTTGACCCAAGAGATGAGGATGCACAAATCACCACGACCGCGCCTCCAAGGAAGAAAGCGACGCCCACAGGCGTCACTGCCACCGACCGGCAAGCACCAGCCAAGCTTTCGCCCGGATCAGCAACACCATCAATCACACGCGGTCGACACACGCCAACCAGCACCTCCACTGACCTGCGCACCCCTGCACAGCAACCGCGCCATCGCCACACATGGACCACCACCATGTCTCGCTGTCGAGCCAAAGCTGCCCACACAGGAGAGACGAGCCTCCCTCCACCAAGCACACCGCGGTCGGCGTGTCGCCCACACAAACTTCACAGCCACCATCCCAGGGCCGCCGCCCCGGAGTCCAAACGCCGCCAAACTAGGCCCAAGGACAGGAGGTCGCCACGCTGCGCAGCAGCCACTTCACCACGCGGAGGCATGGCCGTAGCCGGAAACCAGCATAGGTCAGCCGAATCCGACCCTGCTCGGCCAGATCCGGCAGTGGCCAGCCCTTCCGTGGACCACCATCGCTCCACCGACGCCCCAGGACGTACGCCACGTCGGGTGGAGCCGAAGACCAAGCCGGGGAGCCGTCAGCGTCGAGATCTAGAGCGCCACGCTCACTCACTCCAACCTGCCATGGGGAAGACCGGAGCATCACCAAGCCCCGCCGCCGCGCTACCCTCCGCGGCCACAGCGACTGGCCGCCGCAATGAAGCCAGGGACGCCGCCCGGACCCAGCACATAGAGTGCGTCGCCGCTGGCCGGGAGAGCCCCGCCGCCGCCGTCCTCTGCACGGGCTTATAGCCCGGCCTCATCATTCGGCGACGTCGAGAGGGTGGAGGAGAGGAGGGGTGGTGGGTAGCAGCGGCGGGATTGGGCTCCGCCCGAGCCGCCGCGGGAGGAGACGCCGGGGACGAGAGGAGTTCTGCTCTACTTCATAATCCTGCTATTTGTTACTAGTACCCACGTACCTTGAGCACTAGAAAATTGGCTATTTGCCATTTTCAATAAGTGGCTTCTCAAAATTGCCACCGATCGCATAAACACAACGTTTCGCCGATCTCCTCAACACAATGTGTCTTCGATCTCCTCGTGTCGCATGGATTCTGGACCGTATTATGTCATTGTCCTCTCATCTCACTGACTTCACTTTCCGTTCGGGGGTAATCAGCTGAATCCATTGGTGTGTGACTTTCAGTCAAAATTATTCACCAATAAAAGTTGGAATATTCTTCAGCAACAAATTTGGGTGAATGTTCACATAGGGTCGAGCAATATCCCTGAACCAACACGAGAGCATAGCAGCTACAGTTTTGAGAAATTTGCATAGCACCATAGCAACTGTTAGAAGGAAGAAAGGGGTTTGATGGAATTGTTTGTTGTATTGCTTGAGCCTCGTGGGCATATATATAGGAGTACAATTATCTACTTGGAGTACAAGACAAGTCAGAACAAATCATAGTCTATCTCGTCTTTCCTAATAAACATTATACTCAACATCCCCCCGCAGTCACAACGGTAGCGACGCAGACGGTGAGACTGGAGAAGAATCCGACGGCAAGCCAGCCGACGGACCCTTCCCCCCCCCCCCCACACACACACAGTCGTAACGGTCGACACATCGCGGAGTCGTGGCTGGAGTGGAAACCAACGAGGTTGCTCAAGCAGGCGGTTGCCCTTTGTGCCATTTGTCGATATAGTCAAGAGCGTGGGTGGTGGAGCCGTGGTCGAGGTAGCCGTGCGAAGAATGCCATGGTCGATGTCGAGTCAGGGTGGCCGGTGTCGAGGAAGTCACCGTGGAGCCACGGGCGCAAGAGGGCGCCGAGTTAGCATGGATGCAGTGGTGTTGAAGTAGGGGTGTGCCGCGAAGAAAATGTTGTTGACAACGCATCGCGGCGGGTTTGCCAAGCCCGGGGACACATCGTGGACGAAGGCATGCACCGGTGTTGCCAGCACCGAGCATGCGTAGACGAACGAAGACGAAGTTGACGAAGCGCTGACCAGGCTTGCCAGGCCCGGGGACACGTCGTGGATGAAGGCACGCATCGGTGTTGCCAGCACCGGGCATGCGTAGACGAGGGACCTGCACAAGCTGTACGCTATGTCGAAGAAGTTGGAGGGGCCAGTAAAGAAGAACTCGACGACGATTGTGGCCTGACGGGGGCGGCGACGGCTAGGTTAGGAGTGCGGCGACGGTGCTCGAAGTAGGCGAAGAACCCTGACAGCGTGACGAAGACCGGCGCGGACGGTGGCGTTCCCCCGCCAAGGAAGACGGCGCGGCGCATACCATGGGAGGTCGACACGTGGTGACGGCGGAGCGGACCGCGGGCCGCGATGCTACGGACCGAAGGGGCGACGCAGCGGCGGCAGGCGGGTCGGGTCGACGGCGGGAAGACCTCTGGACGGCAACGGGGACCGTGGGCCGTGACGCTGCGGCCCGAAGGGGCGACACAACGGTGATACGCGAGTCGGTGCAACCGCGGGGACGGCCTCTGGGCGGCGTCGGGGACCGCGTATCGCGACACTACGACCCGAAGGGGCGACGCGCGAGTCGATGCGGCCGCGAGGAGAACCACGGGGCGGCGGCGCTGCGGCCTGACGGGGCAATGCAGCGGCAGGCCGATGCTCGATCGGTGGAGAGGCGCGCTGAACTTAGGGACGATCTTCACGGGACCTGCAGAGGCGCGCGTCACCGATGGGCCAGGTCGGTCACGCGGCGTAGATGAGGCGGATCGCAGCGGCGAGCGGGTGATCAAGCCAATCGCGCACGAGGTCGGGGACGCCGCCCGGTGGAGGCGTGGTGGCGGCGGAGTCCGAGATGAAGCCGGCGACGACGGACGGCGTGGGACATCGTACGGACAAGTTTGTCAACACCAGCACCCGGGCTGCCAAAGCAACACTGGCACCGGGGCAGCGAGTTGAGGCAGCCAACGCAGCCGTCCCAACGCAGCCGAGGACGATGCCGGCGAGGTAGACCGCCGGGCCGCCGTGCAGACGCGGCGGAGGTGGGTGATGTGGATCGATGGGCGGGCCGGCGCGCGAGCGGCGGCTATGATTGGCCGTTACATGGCGCGAGGCCGCCGGGTCCGGTGATGCAGGTGTCCCGGTCGGAGCAGGGCGGTGA
The DNA here is from genome assembly GCA_034509565.1 of Triticum monococcum. Lineage (NCBI taxonomy): Eukaryota > Viridiplantae > Streptophyta > Magnoliopsida > Poales > Poaceae > Triticum > Triticum monococcum. The sequence goes on from CM067842.1 coordinate 38,700,423, forward strand.
CGGCCAGCGCAGGGTGACGGGCGGACCGATGCGCGGACCGACACGCGGACGACGGCTGGCCCTGACGGGCGCCTCGGCGCGTGTGGCCGCCGGGTCAGAGGAGAGGCCGGCTATTCACGCCGGGGTCGGAGTAGAGGTGCTCGGGGTCGACGGCGGTGGAGTGATGTACTGTTGCATCTAACTTGCCCGGTCTAGTTGCCGTCGACGCCACCATGACACCAGACAACGTCACCATCCTGCGCTCGTCCATCACCACACGACCACCGGCGAGACCCCGCTGCTCCATGCCGCTGAAACCCGCCGTTGTCGATGTACAAGATACCACGCCGCTCCTTCGACGTGAAACACCACCTGCTGCCACTGGTCCCATCCCCTCCACCTGCAGTTTCTCAAACCGAGCACCCAGACGCCTCAGACGGTGCCTCCAAAAAGGGTATGACACACGCAGTGCCGCCGCCGCCCAATCTAAGGAGATTTAGAGTTTTCACCCGGGCATGGGGTCAGGGTGGAGGGAAAGGACCTCAACGGCGCCTGCAAGTAGGAGAGCCGCGACCCTGGTCGTTTCCACCATCAGGATGAACGAGTCATCCAGAGTTTCCTCCGGTCCGATGTCACCTCTACCAGCCCCGCGAACGCACCGAGGCCCACAACCGCGTTCGTAGGCCACCAAATGCAGCGGGAGAGAGCCTACAGCCTGGAGGAGATCCACCGGCGACTCACGGCCCATGCGGTCAAGACGCCGTCCATCCACCCATCGCAAACGTCGCCAGCCGAGGGCGCCGTCGCCATGCCTAACGGGGCCGCCGCCCTTGGTCCAGGTTCCTCCATGAAGGCCGGAGTGGCGAGGTCCGCCGCGAGCGACGAGATCCGGCACCGCGCGGCCGACGCCATCGCCCAAGCCCGCCGTCGATCGATCCCACCGCCGCCAATACACTGGCTAGCATTGGGTGGAGCATGTGTGTGCACCAAACTTGGGCTCCAATCAACCTCACTTGACCATGTTTTTTTAGAACCTCACTTGACGATGTTGTCAAGCAGTGGATTCCCCACTTGGGCTTCGGTCAGCCTCATAGCGCCGAGCCAGTTTGATCATTGAGCATTTAGCTGGTATCCTTTATAACATTAAGCTTCCTCACACTAGTGCAGAACAGGGCAATAGCACCGGTTCATAAGGCCCTTTAGTGCCGGTTCGGTAACCGACACCAAAGTGTGGGCACTAAAACCCCCCTTCCATTTAGTACCAGTTCAGCATGAACCGGTGCTAAAGGGCAACCACGTGGCACGAGTCAGCTCCGGGGGCGCGTAGGACATTTGTACCGGTTGGTAACACCAACCGGTACTAAATGTTTGGGTGTGTTTTGGTTTTATTTTTTATTTTTACTTTAGTTTTGTGTTTTCAATTTAATTTAGTGATTGTTTTACATTATAATGAGTTGTTAAATCATTAGGTGAAAGTACCGCAGATTAGTTTGACTGGATGCATGTGGATCCTAGCTAAGTCATCAAGTATATGCCATATCCATATTATATATACTTGATCACCTAATTAAGTGATCGGGGTAATATGGATATGGCATATACTTGATCATTTACCTAGAATCCATCCAATTAAAACTAATCTGCGATTTCTTTCATAAATGATATAATAACTCATCATCATATTAATATAAAGACTCTTGCATCATATATATCATCACCAACAACAGTTTTCATAGCTAGCTAAAAATCATCATATAATAGTCGTCTCATTATCACTACTTAATCATCATATAGTCATTACCGCTATCTAATCACCACCAACACTAGCTTAAAGAAAAAACATTCACTTGTACCAGAAGCAAAGATATCATCGAGTTCAACATGGTAATGATATTATAAGCGTTCATAACACCACAAAAGCAAATCACTCTTTGAGATTAAGTTCAGGACCAAGAACACGGACATGAGAGATCAAGTACTAAGAGCATGAACTAGCTAATCACTCCTGCTGCTCTCTCTCAGGTAAAATAGCATAGAACATGTATAGCTTTCCTGATTCATCATATTGGAGCATACAGATGAACCTGTCTCCTAATCGTGGGTTGCGCTTCTGATTGCTGCCCCCTAGTACTTCTCTGCGATCGTTCACAATTTTGCTCCAGTCTTTTACTATTAAGCATTCCTCGCTATTAGAAATCCTGAATGCACTAAAGTTCATTGTAGGATATCTTGGCCGTAAGCTAACAATATTCATGATATCTTTAGTCTCGATCCAATCAGGCACAACATTCATCGGGAGTCCCTGTTGAAGAACATCGTATAGTAACATACTTAGCAATGAAGTTTAGCTTAAAAAAATAATGTATGCAAAAGATGCACTGAGGAGAAATAGTAGAAATTTATCATCTTTTCTAAATATATGTGACCGTAGTTCAGTACGAACACTATTGGTCGCACGTTTTGAGTACTAACATTTCTAAGTGCAGGAAAAAAATTGTCTTGACAGCATCAAGATCCTCAAGCCATGAAACATAATGACTTGTCTCCTCGCAGTTTAGTTCAGTCCCGGGATAGTGGACGGTTCTGTCTACCAAGCGTCGGACATGTTTGCTTGATTGAAAATAAGCTGTCAATATAAATTACTTGTCCACTCTTTTTGAATAAACAATATCGAAGACATAAATATGGTTGAGAAACTCACATAATGGTAGAACTGGAGGCGTCTGCACATCGACCCAGATGTCTCTATTACCTTTAATATCATTTTCTGGACGAATATCAAAGGTGATAACCATATCAGGCTCAAATGCATAAGCCTTGCATAGTGCTTGCCAAGTTTTGCATTCAAAATAGGTATATATTTCTGCATTGTATAATTTGACATTGAAGGTATAACCATGCTCGGTCTTCAAGTAAACTTTTTTACCTCCATAGTTTTGTTAGGATTCAAACCTATCTTATCCAAGACAAAAATTCTTGCATGGCAGGGGATACGCTAGTAGAATAGTGAAAAAATTAAAATTAAAAGTTGAAGCAAATGAAGCATAAGTTATGCTTAATTATGAAAAAAGACTTGTCGTTCTGACTTACTGTATCCACTTCGAAGTTCTCATCCAGATTGATGCTGAAGCGCCTATCATCAACTAGAAAATTTCTGCCGCACAGGCCGCGCTGGTCTTCGCAGTATTCGCACATAATGAAATTGTGTTCGTCGTCAGACGACATTCCTATGTTCATAGGTGAAACATTAAACACTTATTAGTTCTATTAATTCAACTAATTCAACTAGTTCTGTTAATTCAACTAGTCCAACTAATTAATTCAACTAAGCACTTACTAATTCAACTATAAAGTAGGTAGTTCTATATAGTAATATTTTGATTAGATCATCAAATCTCATATACCTAAATTTTCTTACTAAAAATAACTAGTTCTATTAATTCAACTAAGAATTTACTAAAAATAAACTAGTTCTATTAATTTTCTTACTAAAATATATAAAGTAGCTATAGATAGTAATATTTTAATTAGATCATCAAATCTTATATACCTAAATTTTCTTACTAAAAATAAACTAGTACTAATTCAACTAGCTAGTTCAACTAAGCATTTACTAAGAATAAACTAGTTATATTAATTCAACTAGTTCAAATAATCACATATAACTAATTAATTAATATCTAGCTAATTCATCTAACAATTGACATTAATAGTTAACTTTTCTATCTAATTAATATCTAACATTTCACATTAATCTAACAATTGATAAAAATAAACTAGTTAAGTTCTATATAAAGGTGAAACATTACTAGTTCTATTATTTCAACTAATTCAACTAGTTCTATTAATTCAACTAATTCAACTAAGCATTTACTAAAACTAAACTAGTTATATTAATTCAACTAGTTCAAATCTCATATACCTAATTAATATCTAGCTAATTCATCTAACAATTGACATTGATATTTAACTTTTCTATCTAATTCATATCTAACATTTCGCATTAATCTAACATTCTTATCTAGGTAATTCATCTAATTAACAATTTGACATGCATTAATCTAAAAAACAGAAAACAGAAAATCAGTAAAAATATTGTGTGTGTGTGTGTGTATGTGTGTGTACGTACAAGTGGGGGCGGCGGCGTACGGGCGGCGGCGCGAGACGGCGACGACGGGGACGGCGCGACGGGGGCGGCGGCGTACGGGCGGCGACGCGAGACGACGACGACGACGGGGACGGCACGATGGATGCGAGGACGACCGGGGCGCGCGCGGCGACGGGGACGGGGACGGCTAGGGTGCGCGACGCCGGCGACGGGGACGGGGCGCGATACGGGGCGGGGTCGGGGGCGGCGACGAAGACGAACATGAACTAACTGAAAAATTTCGTAACTGTTGTATATATAGGAGATGCCTTTAGTACCGGTTGGAGCCACCAACCGGTACTAAAGACCAACTTTGGCCAGGCCAAGAGGCGGGAAGAGCAGGCCATTAGTACCGGTTTATGGCTCCAACCGATACTAAAGACCACCCTTTAGTACCGGTTGGAGCCACCAACCGGTACTAAAGATGGTGCGCTGCGACCAGCAGTGCACAAAGTTTAGTCCCACCTCGCCGGGCGAAAGGCAGTCGCACTGGTTATAAACTCAGCTGCGGGTGCCCTTTCGAACTCCTCTATAAAATAGTCTTCTGGGCCTAACTACGGCGCGCTGCCCTGTGAGTCTGCTGGGTCTTGTGGGCCTGAAATTGCACGTCCGTGGTCTAACAGGCCCATAGGCAGCGCCCCAAATTTTTTTATATAGTTTTTTTCTTTTCTGCTTTATTTTTTCTTCTATTTATTTCTGAGTACTTGATTTCTTTTCTGCTATCCAGTTTTTGCCGTGTCCCTCTCTATTGTTTCGCACATGCTATGCGGGTTTGTACACATTTAGTAAACATTGAAGTGCCCGTGTAACAGATGAGTTCTCATCCGAAACCCTGATATTCCGAAGGAGATTGTCCAATTTGTACACGAAGTGCGTCCAGTTTTTGCCGTGACCCTCTCTACTCTTTCGCACATGCTATGAGGGTGAAATGATGATACCATGCCAAGTTTCAACATTTTCACAGTTCATCTTGTAGTGATTTTCAATTTCACGGTCATTTAGCTTTTTAAACAATTCGGTAAATGACTGAAAAACAACAAATGATGTCAGAACATGTTGGAAATTGATGACATCGCTTTGAATGCTGCATAATGAACACAAGAAATCCGGAGTTCAAATAAGTTACTAAAAATAAAAAAGAGGTGCAATGCTGATTAATTTGCTTCAAGCATTTCGGAATAGTGTAGACTGCACTGCACATAGCTCAGTGCAATCTATGCTATTCCGAAAGGCTTGAAGCTAAGCAACGTGCAGGTGAGCATTGCGCCTCTTCGTCATTGTCTCTGCACTCACGGCTTATAAACCGCTCATACTGCCTCTCTCTTGGCGAGGTGAGACTAAAAGTCAGCTTACTAAGAAACTCTAGTACCAGTTCATGCCATGAACCAATACTAAAGGTCTTCGTGGGGCCCCAGCCTGACCACAGCTGCACTGGCCTCATTAGTACCGGTTCGTGGCATGAACCGGTACTAAAGGTTGCCCACGAACCGGTACTAATGATGTTCGCCCGCCTAGCTGTTGGAACTGGCACTAATGGTCACATTAGTGCCGGCTCAAATTCAAACCAGCACTAATGTGTTTCACATTTGACACTTTTATGATCAATATAATCTTATATTTTCTTTACAGTCTGAATTGTCAATATGATCTTATACATCAAAAATACTTTGATCATCAATGATATTTTTGTGTACAATCTGAATTGTCAATATGAGTCCTTAACGGTTTGTAAACCGATGAAAACTCATATTGCGGCCACAAATTCTACACATAGAGTTCAATGAAGACCAAGTGCTTGTGATAGTTTGAGAAGTAACATATTTAAGGTGGTAAAAACCTTGTTAGAGGAGCGGGGTGGGACTAAAAACAGCTTGCCATAACCTCATTAGTACCGGTTCGTGGTACGAACCGGCACTAAATGGTGATGATGGGGCCATAGCCTGACCGCAGGCTGCCACAGCCTCTTTAGTACCGGTTCGTGGCATGAACCGGTACTAAAGGTTCGCCATGAACCGGTACTATTGATCGCCGCCACGAATCGGTACTATTGATCACATTAGTGCCGGTTCTGCTACAAACCGGGACTAATGTGCTTCACAATTGACCCTTTTTCTACTAGTGTCATTTTAAAGAGATCACATTTGAGGTGTCCAATTAGAATTGGGCCACCTGATTTTGACCGGGTCGATAATTTCTCAAAGCTCTCATGGTCAATTCTTTTATACCATACACTATTCTTTGTAATTTTTAATGCCTCACAATTAATTGAGGTATTCAATTTTGAATTGAGTCAAGCGATTTAGACCAGGTCAATATTTTCTCAAGCTCTCCCATTAAATTCTTTTTATGCACTATATTCACTAATTTTGAATCTCTTTCATTCAATTTTAGATTTGATTTACGATTTTGACTGGGCCAACAATTTTTCAAATCAATCAACAACAACTGGCCTATAAAAACATATCAATTCTGGACACCCTCACAACACCTGGAAAAAAATGCAACCATGTGATATTGTAGGACCAATATAGTAGCATGCGACCATCGACACAAAAATTTCCTTATATAAATATGGATTGGTTAGTGGATAACACATAATCACACCACAAAAGCCCACCAAATCACTACATTATAAATAAAAACAAAACACACTATTATCTACCCCACCCGTCAAACTAAATATTCCATCAATTCCAAAATATAAGGTGTGTTAGTTTTGTAGGAAGTCAAAATTCTTTAACTTTGAACAAGTTCAGAGCAAAAATATCGACATCCACATAAATTCAATTCATGATGAATTCAAAAATACCGATTTGATATTATGAATTTAAATATATTTCTCTACAAATTTGACCAAAAATAAAAGGTTTAACTGTTAAAAAAGTAATACACCTTATATTTTGAAGCAGGATGATTTTTTTAAAGAAACTCAATAACACCAACGGCGCAGCAAAGCACGCTCGACCCTTCTAGTAATGAAGAATCTCTCTGCCACAATTAGCGCCAAAAAGAATGTGTGTTGAATCTCGATTTGTTGAAACCAGCAGTTATTTATTGTTACACCGAGTCAAGTCATCCTATACGTCTCATTCCTAATAAACGTATACACACATCACTAGTGGATGGGGCGCGCCCTGGGCGCGCCTCCTATGCAGTCCTTTGCGCACTTGCCTTGGCGGTGCAGTTGTGAATGTGCATATGCGTGCTAAGTAGCTCAGTTGTTACTATATGAATAGAGTTAAACAAGCTTAGCAGGATAATGTTCAATCTTCAGGCATAGCAAGGTAATAGGGCCATATTTATGAGATAGGTGATAATCTTACAAGGTGGATGATAGAGCAGATCACTGAACTGAAATCAAAGGCTAACATGCTCCAAAAGACACACGGTCTCCAAAAAAGAAGCAGAGTCTTTGCAGAACTTGCCTCAAGTCGCACATCATATTGAACCCCAGCGTGAGACACCACACCGCCTTCTCCGCCGCCGCCACGGCCATCCCCCGCCGTCCCTGTGAAATCCAAGAGCTGAGATTGGGCTGCAAGCTGTCTTCACATTTTCCTCCATGGGCAAGAAAGGAATAAAATGCCAAATTCACAAATCTATATAGGTAATCAAGACGAAATGACCATATTAAATTTGGTGATGTTTTATAGAAGCGACAAGCTACTACGATGCAGATTTATGGGCAATGCTCTCCATATCTAGACTGTCACTCCAGGCTACAGAGTATGTTGCGATTTGTTTCACATGTTACTGTTTTTATCTTACCTAAAAAGAGAGATAAATATACCATTTGACGTGGAGCATGCTACTGTGTAGTTGCATCCTCCCATCATCCTTTTGATCTTAAATTGCTCCTAAGAATAACATAAAAAGCATCAAGAAAAATTTGAATGATTGAAGTGTAAAGAAGGATGAAGCATAGGCAGGTAAACAAATTAAGGAAGGCAACAAATCTCTCACCTGGAAAGAGGACAGCAGGCCTAGTCCGAGCAGAGCTCCAAAAGCAGCAGCTGCGCCGCGGGAGGGGAGAAGCGTAGGTGGTGTGGGCGCGGCCATGAGAGGCCTCAAAATCGAGCCTAGGTTGACCCCCAAATCTGACTCGATCCAGGGTTATATATCATAAAGGGCTTCGACAAGGGGTTTGATTTGTTCTTTGAGCAAAAAGATAAGGTCGGAATACCGGAGTTCTTTCTTTGCTTCCAAGAACATAGATTCCTTCTTCAACCCAGGTCATGACCGAGGGCGGGTATCTCACTCGCATATCTAGAGCCCAGCATCTCTCCCTGATCTCGCAAAGGATCCGCAATAGCTGTGTGTACTCGAGGACTCTTAGGGAAAGAAAAGCACTTTTCTCTCTCAGCAGTTAGACCGGCTATGGGTGGGTCGGTTATATACTGCGCCTTCCTTCTTCGAACCTTTTGGTATGTATTGCCCCCTAACTATAGACCAGATCCACCGGACCAGAAACTCAATTCCGCACTGCTGCTGAGTCGTCGGACTTATCCACCTCAGGGATTCGTGGAATTTCCGTTTTTGAATTGCGTTGGGGGAAATCTACCACCGCCCACCTTCCCGGATTCTCCCTCTCCCGCATCCACCATTGAGAGGATCGTCCACCACACAACTTGTGAAGGAGGGGATGGCAGGGGGCGCAAGAAGAAGAGGAGGAGCGGCCACAGCAACGGCATGGAAGGCGAGGAGCGAGAGGAGGTGGCGATGTGAGAGACGGTGGCGTGGGATCGGGAGTTGCCCTCTTAACGAAGGAAACAGTCACTGCATTAGAAAATCAGGGGTCCGATTAATTAGGAAGACGGGGTTATTTAGCCTAATTAGAAAATGACAAGTCAGCTAATCTGTAAAGGTCTGTTGGTTTTTTTCGGGTATCTAGCATTTTTGTTTTTTATCTCTCGCCTTATTTACCTCGATACATTGTTTCTACGCTGAGTTACAGTAAATCGCTTGTCCCATGTGATGACGTGGACAGGTCGAGGGGGCGCTCCTTGCGTGACTGTTAATGGGTTGTATGTAGCCGCTCATGATTTACCACCTGGACGAAAACGCTAACCACCAAACAGCGTACGAAACTCAGGTTAGCTGCTCAAGTGATAAGGCCTGGAATTAAACACTTGAGATGCAACACGACTGGAGGAGAAAAAATAGAAGGGGAAACGTCCTCGGTCTCTAGCTTCTCCCCTCCCAACCTTCCATTTTCCTCTCTCTTTTTTTTTTTGCAATGGAGTAAGGAATGCCCAAAATTGATTGACTAGCCACGGTGGGAGTAATAACTTCAACAGTAACATTGAGTCTAAGAGGGTGCTTGGATATGTTTTAGTTCTGTGACTAAAAGTAGTGGGACTAAAACTTGCTAGCCTCACCCATGCTTGGATCCAAATAATAAAGAGACTAAAATCAAATTATTAAGCATTTATTATTCTCCAAACCATCCAATCCAGAACTCGCATGTGTTAAAGTAGAGGAATTAAATGAGGAGAGAGAGGGCTAATACATATTTTATTAGGTTTCCTATGACTAAAAGTTTTTAGACTTAAGACTAGTTCTAGCCTCTCTTTAGTCAGGGGTGCTTGGAACTTTAGCCTCTAAAAGAGACTATTTTTAGAGAGACTAAAAATAGTCCTTGGATCCAAGCATACTCTAACTCAGTAAATTTGCTTATGTGGCAATGAGTTAATGAAGAGAGAGGTAGTTGTAGTAACTTAGCTAGTTACTGTAACATCACATGTCCCAATGCAATATGAGTCTATAACCTAATAAATGAATCTTTGCATTTTACCATACTTAAGTTACTATCCACTATGAAGGTAGTAACATAGTCTAGGGACATGTGTATGTTACTAGTATATGTTACTATCCATTGTGGCTAGTCAATCGTGAGAAGCGCATCATTTCACCCACCATGCATTAAATTTTATATTTCTCTTCATAATAACTAAGACCTATCATCTGCCCTCGTACAAAATTAAAAAGAAGAAAACAAATCGCCTATAAATGGAAATCCTCATAAGGAGAACATGCTTGTTTTGTGTTTTTCGTAATAAGAAAAACAGTATGAATGGGTAGAATATCATCATCTCGTTCACTGATTTTTTTCCCATAACATGGCAACTGAATGCACGTTTTTAAATCAAAATTAACGCCTAAGTGCAATACTCCGTCATGTACACGTGTGGTTATTTCAGAAAATTATCAACAAAATAGAAGGTATATTTTCAGGCATGAGCAAGCGCTCCTGAGCTCTTTGACAAGGCTCTGCCAGTGGTAGAAAAGATGTGGTTGCTGGAAAGAATACAATGTTGATAGCCATGTGGAACTAAACATTTTTGGGAACCATGATAATCCCATTCTCATTCATTAAATTACGTAGAAAGAGTCCAATCTTCTTCTCCTCTGACCTCAAACATCTGGAGCCCATTTAAATCGTCCTCTCACCGTCGATGCCTGTCGTGTTGTCATGACCGAAATACCAGCACTCACCTTTGCACGCACCACAAGGAGGCACCCACGGCTTGGAGGTCCCGGTGGCTATGTCACACACCATCGGAACACCCTGCCAGTCTATCCAGTACACGCAATCGGCTCTCACCTCTGGGACAGCGGGTCGCACCACCGCCGGGCTGCTGCTCCTGCCGAGGAACACCGAGCAGCCTCCCAAATCCTTCACCACGTCCCAGCATGGCCAGCGTCCCGGGTCGTACCTCAGGACGAAAATCTCGTCGGCAGACATCCTAAAGTACCCGCTGCCCAAGTTGACGTTGGCGTTGGTGTTCTTCCACACCTGGTACAGGCTGCCATGGCAGAGGAAGATGTGCTTGGTGACCATCTTTGGGGAGACGACGTCGTAGGGCGCGGCGTAGGCGGCCGCTGGGTTGGGGTCGTGCACGAGGGTCGCCAAGGGCTCGATTACGGCCGCCGGCTGGCCGCCACGGGGCATGCGCAGGACGTGCACGCTGCCACATGAACTGAGGAAATACACCTTGTCGTCTCCAGCGTGGAAGGCCATGTCGTCGTAGCAACTCCCGTCAGCGACGTCGACGGTCGTCCACTTCTTGTCTTCAGTGCTGTCGCGGCCGCCGGTGTCGATGTAGGCTACCCTGCTGTTGTGGTCATACAGAGCCACGGCTCTCCAGTTGTCATTCATATTCGTGTTTGAAGCAAACACAATCTTGCATACGGACGACCAGCCCCTTGCCGGAGAGCCGAGCTGCACGTTCTTGCCGGCGCGAGGATCAACAAGGACGATCCTCAGCGTCGCGCTTCGGGTGTCCCGCTCGTCTATGGCGATGGCGAAGCGGCCGTCGCCTGAGCCGACCACTCGGGTGCGGGCACCGCCATAGAAAGTGCATTTGGGGGTGACGATTGCGGAGGATCCCGTGTGGAGGTGGAAGGAGCGCCCCATCGGGAGTGAAAAGACAGAGGCGCTGTGGCTATCATGGCTCTCGGCGAGGCAGAGAAGGCACGGGTACGACAGTGGCGCCAGGGCGGCGCGCCACGCGGTGCATACGCCGCGGAGGGATGCATAGTCTCTCAGAGACACGCCGTCGGTGGCGGCAATGGACACGAGGAGCTCGCCGTGGAGGTCGGACCAAGGGGCCGGCGCCATGGCGTGCCGTTTGCTTGCACTTGGTGTGGACGAATCGTCCATGGCACGTTTACGTTTGGTCAGGGAGCCACGGTTTATTATGAAGATGATGATGAGGGGAGTTTGCCATGGTTTGCTGGTATGTTATATACTCGGCCGCGCGGGGGTACTGTTTCTTGGTTCGTGTCGTACTCGTACACGAAGAGAGACGGCCCTGTTCGTAATCCGAAGTCGAAACGGTGGAGGAGTACAACTACAATAAGCGAACGAGTGTGTATGTAAAGTCAGTCCTTTTGAAACAAGCTACGTACAAATAATGAAGACGGATCAGCGGCTCAGGGGGTGGAGCAGCAAGTTTTTTTGGGGCTCCAAATTGTATCTTCACATGGCCTTGGATGTGATCTCTCGGGGCACGATATCGCTTAGGAGCACACGGAGCTCTCACCGGAGACCCCTCACTGAAATGAACTGGCTTTCCTTTGGGCATCAGCTGTTCTTGTAATTGTGTCAAATATTATATACAAAATAGGTTACAGCTGGACTTGTATTCATACGGTTGTAAACAGAGTATGGAGTCATGTTCTACTAGGACATGTATATTCTAGTCCTCCTGTATGTTAGAATAAAAACACCACGCCAAATCATAGACAACACCGAGGCACGATATTTGTTAACAAGGTTCACTGATCATGACTACATCCCACGGGCAAATAACTACAGGCGATTGTCCCCAAGATATCGCATCACCCGCCGCCGGCTCCTCTGCATACATGTTGTTATCAAGTCGTCATGGGTTACAATTTGTGGTACCCTTTGTTACTGGTGGTGCTACGGCAAGACCGAATGGGCCAGGACCTGCCCAACATTTTAAAATATGTACAATTAAAAAAAACATTTTCACATTTGTATACTATTTTTTTTTTTTACTTCTAGTCCTTGGAACATCAGACCATATGCTATTTTATTTTGTTAGGCCCACATAACCCGCCCACTAAAGGGCTTCAATCTCCGTCACTGCCTCTTATTATATAAGAGGTATAGAATACAATGTGACCTGATTACAAATTCAAGTCCAAGTAACCCCACACGTAGAAATAATAGATACAAACATAACACTATATAATATGGGAGTGAACACATGGTGTATACTGCGCCAACATAATGCACAAACACTCAAGGGAGCCAACAATATGTGTTGGTCCTGGGTTGCCTGTGATGGTGTCCTGGACTAGGGTATTCACCATGTCGTCTCCTGGTTAGGAAGATTACACAAAGTTTGGCGCACAAGACAAGGACTCTTCTTAATTTAGGCCTCTGGTACATTATATAAAGCAAGGCTAGGCTAGTCGATAGAACATATTCTAGACATCCTAGAGATTCATTTCACATATATGATTAAGCAGGGCATTGTTTTACCTCTTTGAGAGTGCCCAAACTTGGGTAAACACCATGTCACTTTTCTTTCATGTTACCATCAAGTCAAGATCACCAGCTCGGGACCCCCTACCCGAGTTTTGCCGGATTTACCTTCGTCATTGATGGTCCATACAGGTCCCTGCTAGTAGTCACTGTGGTGTGATGGGAATTCAGATCGGCTCCGGCGCGATCTATGCACCGGAACAGAACTTCATCATGAACGTCGGCATCTTCGGGGCCGGCTCGACTGGTCAGCTTGGCTGGGCGAAGGACTACGCTTCGCGTTAGATAGTCAAGATCGGACGGGTTCCTTCGTCTCCATTAACTTCGACCTCCACGAAGATCATGGAAAAGATCGTCTATGGAGCTCGGGGCCTGTACGTTAACATTGCCCTCGCGTGACCCTACAGAATTTTCTGGGCAGCGGATTTGTTTTGGACGTCCTCGCCTCCTTGAGCATCGTTATGACGATTCCTTCGGAGGGATTATGCATAATTGAGTCTACAACAAATCTGTAAATTTTCATCGCGTTCCAATGGAGGAATTGGGTATATGCATACTTTCATATATTATATATTAATATATTTTTTATAAATGTGCAATTTTTTTATATCTGCGTACTTCCACATACTATATATCAGCATTGAGGTGAGAGCAGATTGCGTGTACTGGATAGATTGGTCATGTGATGGCAGGGACAATGAGCAAAGGACGAAAAAGAGGGTTGTCGCGGCTTAGAGGAGACACCGTGGTTGGCGGCGAGGGGAAGTAGCCGGCTTGTACACTGGACGTCGCGGCGGCACGTGCCTCCCAACATGGGCAGCGGTGGCGTTAGGTTTCGATGGGAGGAGGCGGTGATGATTATCCCATTTGGGGGCTGCGGGGCTCAGGTCTTTTCCTAGAGGGGTGAGCATCGATTGATTTGGGTATGTTAGGAAAGTTGTATCTATGATCTATGTACGTTAGAAAAGAGCTGATTTGCAAAGAAAGAGTGACCAAGAAGGGCTTGGTTGATTCGGTAGCATTGAAGAAAAAATTTGGTTGTTGGGTGGACATGGCGTTCAATCGATGTGAGATGGAAATACCTTGAGCATTGCCTTATTGAACACAAATGAAAAGGTTGGATAAACACAATGAGATCAACTGGGTATTAGTGGAAACAGAACGAAGGGAAAAATGTATAGTGGAGATTCTGCTGGAAGGGACATGACTGCGTAAGCGGAGTGAGGCCGAGTACCTTCATTTAAAGCCCATTGTTTTTGAACAGAAGCAAATCCTAGTTATTATCAACCAGGTGTCTAGGAATCAAAAAGTTAATGCATGGTGGGTGAAATGTTGTAGTTCTTGCTATCCCTACCTATAAAAGGGATATCGGTCATTTTCTACTCACCTGCAAAAGAAAGGAGAGAATAGATGATTAGTAGAGGGAACAAGCTCGAGACTGGACATTTTGTTTCTTTCCTCTAGTCGTTTGTGTCAAATGATTTATTTCAGCTCTTAGTACTTGAACAGTTAGTTACCCGGGTTTAGTTAGGCATCCAGCTAGGCGGTCAGCGTTTGCATTGAGGTGGAAAAGAACATGTGATATGGGCTGCATGGCGGAGGGAGCGCATGACGCGCCATGTTTATGTGCATACGTATAGGGATGAGAAGTTACTCAAAAAAAGTATAGGAATGAGACATGTCAGGACTACTTGACTCCATGCTACTCTACGTCCCTTCTGGTTCGAACGAAAAGATGTACGCAAACGCTCATCCGATTGCACCATCTAATGGTACGAGGATCTGATCCACGAAGGTGCTACGAAGATGACCCGGACGAGGAGTAGGCCGTGAACCACGTCAAGTATGCGCGTATAATTGTTTATGTGCTTCACTAGTAATATCAGGACATAGCCCACCCAACTGCTCAGTGGCTATTCCTATTAGACACATTGGAGGCTTCACCTTTTTTTTTCTCAAATAAGAATAGTTTGACTACAATATTATTACTGTCTATAGTCTGCCTTTTATCTACACGACTAGCCTGAATAAATTCAGAAGCTTGAAGAGGTTGGAGGAAAAAAGATTGGTATCTACTTTTTGCCTTTTATCTGCACAACAAGCCTTAGTAAATTCAGTACCTTGAAGAGGAAGGAGGAAAAAGAGAGATAGGAGTTACATAGAGCAAGGTATTTGCTGCATTAGAGGTGGAAGGAGAAGGCGATCCGACTCTTGATACATAATCAATGAATGCAGATGGCATTATCATGTTTTCGTAAAGTTGTGCCATTCCACGTGATACACATATGCTTGCTCATGGTCAATAATAAATTCTCTATTTTTTGATAATCTTGATAATCACTTCGTAAAGTTGTAAACTCCTCACGCCAATAAATTTCCAGTCACCGAATAGGTTGATGATACCTTAGATCTTCTTTAAGCACAGAGATGATTCATTTGTATTAAAGCCTTACTCGTGACCAACTTGTTACCTTTCTCTTTGTGCATGTGTGCTCATCAATGAAAGATGTTATCTGCCGACTTTTAAACTTGCTTGTCTCCTCAACAAACAAACAAACTCACTGATAGCTTGTCCAAGCGCACTTTGCTCTCATCATGTCATCGGGACAAAGCTTGAATAATTCTCAATAGGGTCAGGTCTATTTTATCTCAAATCCAATGGGTTCATCTTGCTAAAATGAGCAGTAATTAGTACTAAGTGATTAATAGATTGCAAATTTTCATTGAGGTCTGCTAAGGCCAATGCCAACTCAATCCCTGTCATGTCACCATCGTCCTCCAGAAACATTATTTCTTCCTCCCCTTCAGACCATAGTTTAGTATTGAAGTAGTCCCCTTCATTGAGGATGGCGGACCGATGATGGGCTTGCGTATACGCCTATCGATGATAAAAATTGATGGGGTTATACGTCGGTTTTTTCATTCGTTCAACAAACAGATGGAAAGTAATGATTGACTAGCTTTGTTGTACGGATAAGAAGACCAATGTGTAGTAATACTATTGACCTTTTGGACATACTAAGTGTGTGCCTATCTTTTGATTAAGTCTGCTACGGAATAAACTCAAATCTCTAACTCTTAATTATTGTGTCGTCATTGTAATGTGTTGTATGCATGGATATGGATGTGTATTTGTGTGTGATATCTCCAATTTTGCTATGTGCTAATAATAACCTCTTATTTCTCTCATCCATCAATATTTTTATTAAACTTGCCCAATCCCAAAAATACTATTGAGGTTATCAATCTCATTAGCTTGCCTCCAACAGGAATAGTGAGGTTTTCAATCTCACTAACTTGCTAGTTACAAGGATTAAAAACACAATGGTACTAGAAAAAAAGGCTATAAGAGCATTGATTTAAAACAAATAATTAAAAAGGGCATAACTTTAGATTGAAAGTTAATAGAAAGAATATGGACCGGGATCCATAGATTCACTAGTGATTTCTCTCCATAAAAAAGCATGCAGTGGTGAACAAATTACAGTAGCGTATCAACTAAATTGTAATATTTACGAAGAGGGGGCATAGTTGACATCGAGACAAAGAAGCATAGCACAGCATAGCTGTTGGGCACGTGCCACGCTCCGATTAACCCTGGCAGAAAAGGATGATGAATAGGGTACACAACGTACATAGGTGCCACATGGCACCTCCGTTTTCATCAGCCAGCCAGCACATGCTTATGTTGCCGAGACCTTGCAATTTATACGCGGCCTGTGAAAATGATGCCGGCTTACATCTCTTTGCCGACATGGGCTAAGCTTAGCCGGCTTCGCCGACTGTAACACTCGGCAAACTCTTTGCCGAGGTGTTTCTGGCCTTCGCCGACTATTCCTAATATTTGGCATTGTATGTTATCCAGTAGTGAATACTTTGCCATGTACATGTGTGATCCTCTTTTAGAAAATTGTCAAAAAGATAGAATTTTTTTCAACCATGAGCAAGCGCTCCCGAGCTCACTTAGTAGTTAACGGATGTACATATTGCTTTCTTGTCAATGCTCTATGTACTTCTACTCCACGACAAATCCGAATGGCAGTAGCATGCAAGATGTGGTTGCACGAAAGCACGAAAGAATACAATGTTGATAGTATACATATCTGTATCGTGTGGAACTGCACACTTTTATGGAAAATGATAATGCCATTTGCATTCGTTGATTATGTACCTCCCTTGCAGCAAATAACTTCCTCTATGTAACTCCTTTCTCCTAGGTACTAAGCTCCTTTTTCTCCTTGCTCATCAAGTTGTTGAATTCATTAATGCTAGTTGTGTAGAGAAAAAGGCAAAAAAAAAAGACAGTAACGTATTGTAGTCAAACTGTCAAACTATTCCTAATTGGAAGAGGGAAGAAACCAAAACACCTCCGTCCTCCGGTCTCTAGCGTTTTCCCCCACGTTAACCATCTATTCTCTCCTTTCTTTTGCAGACAAGTAGAAAATGCCCGATACCTATTTTATAGGTCGGGATCAAGAGAAGTGCATCATTTCACCCACCATGCATTATTTTTTGATTCCTATGTACCTGGTTGATAATAATTAGGATCGACACACTTGTACTCCCTTC
The DNA here is from genome assembly GCA_034509565.1 of Triticum monococcum. Classification (NCBI taxonomy): domain Eukaryota; kingdom Viridiplantae; phylum Streptophyta; class Magnoliopsida; order Poales; family Poaceae; genus Triticum; species Triticum monococcum. The sequence continues at coordinate 38,718,137 of CM067842.1, forward strand.
GTCCGAAAATACTTGTCATCAAAATGGATAAAAAAATATATGTATCTATAATTAAAATACGTCTAGATACATCCCCTTTTATCCATTTTGATGACAAGTATTTCCGGATGAAGGAAGTACGAAAGAAGGAAAAGGGCTTTAAATGAAGGTATTCTCCCTCCGCTCCCTTTGCATGGTTGTGTCTCCTTCCACCAGAATCTCTGTTTTGCACCTTTCCCATGATTCATTCCGTTTCCACTCACACTCAGTCGATTCCCTAAAAAAAGTAACTCGCACCCAGTCGATCTCAATGTGTTTGTCCAACATTTGCACTTGTGTTTAATAAGGCAATGACTTGAGGCATTTTCAAGTCACGTCTAAAAACTCCTCGTGCCACTGAGTCGGCTGATGATACCTTAGATCTTCTTTAAGCACACTCCAGTTTGTCTTCTGAGTCTTAAGTCAAACATCTTTAAGTTTGATTATATCTTTAAAAAACAGTTTTTCTAAATTAAGCATATCTAGATGTGTTATAAGTATTGCACATCTAAATCCTATATTATCGATCTTACACGGAGATTTGCGTGGGTATTTTCTTTTTTCTTCTTATGCTTGACTGGGTGACTTAGATTTATTGTAAAAAAATAATTCTGTATTATATTATGTTTGACGTTGTAGACATTAACATTTCTTTATAATCTTGTCAATTTTGAAAAACAGCTTGACCGATCAATGTATAGTAGACAAAGCTAGATCTTCAAGTATAATTTAAGATGAGAGATTATTTTTTTTTGAAAGAAAAGGCAGAGCAATTTATGCCTTATGCATTTCAAAACAGGTATGAAACCTGGGTGACCGAGGTCAATTACATAAAGGCAATGTTAGCGCTACACGGAAAATGCAGCTGGCCATTGCCAAGCCATGTTGAACTAGGAACAGAAGAAAAGGAGCGAGAAAAAAGAGACAAAATGAGCTACAGGATGGGGAATATGTTGGAGTTGTGTCGAATATAGTGTACAAGTTAGGTTACAGTTGGACTCTGAGTTGTATTGTGTTTAGATAGGATATGTAGTCGTGTCCTAGTAGGACACTTATATCCTAGGCCTCTCTTACATAACGGGGGTAGACACACGATGTAACCTATGCCAGCATAATAGCACAGGCGCGCAAGGGGGAGCCGGCGGCGTGTGCCGGCGCCCTGGTGGCCGGGTGCGGTATTGTGACCGTGTCACGGGGAGGAGCGCCCGTAGTCAAGCCCCGGGGATGTAGCCATATTGGTGAACCTCGTTAACAAATCTCGGTGTCGTGCTCGTGTGATTGCTTGGTCCTCGGATGATCAACTTGACAACCGCGATTTCTCAGATTCGCTTCCTCTAGATCAACGCAATACCGTTGATCATCCGAGGACCAAGCAATCACACGAGCACGGCACCGAGATTTGTTAACGAGGTTCACCAATATGGCTACATCCCCGGGGCTTGACTACGGGCGCTCCTCCCCGTGACACCGTCACAATACCGCACCCTGCCACCCGGGCGCCGGCACACGCCGCCGGCTCCCCCTTGCACGCCTGTGCTATTATGCTGGCATAGGTTACATCGTGTGTCTACCCCCGTTATATAAAAGAGGCCTAGGATATAAGTGTCCTACTAGGACACGACTACATATCCTATCTAAACACAATACAACTCAGAGTCCAACTGTAACCTAACTTGTACACTATATTCGACACAACTCCAACAAACTCCACCTTGGCGAATATTCTCCACCACCTTGAATTCGTCAATGCGTCAAACTTCCATGTACATTAGACTTGAGCTTATCCCATGAGCACCGCTGCTACTCCAAAGACTCCATATGACTCCACCTGCAACTTGTAGTCCCTTCTTTTCTTGACCACAGTCAACACTCGAGCAAAATTAAGTTCCACATTACTCTAGTTTGCGCTCCCAACTTCCAGAGCATCAGTCCAACACCATCACACACTGATCACTGAGCTGCGTGAAAGTGAACAACTCACATATTGGGTGTCACACGTAAGAGTTACCTGAACTCAACATCACCGCTCCTTTCTTGACCATCTTTCTGAAACTTGAAAGAATTTCACAATTGCTTGTAACCACCCGAAGTCAAATTCGCAGTTGTCTCACCACATGTATGACCACCAGAGCCCTGGCACGTCTCCATGTCCCGTGCTACCGCACGCCTCGCCGCCATTACTGCGTCGAGCCTCCGCTGTCCCGGTCGAGTCTCAACGGTCATGAACCCACACCACTCAACCCCCGTTGCAGAGTACCACCGATCATCACCGATCAATGACGAGTTTCATGCTTCCATCAGACCACTGGGCTCCAGTCCAAACTGCATGTCACTCGCTTTTCCCTCGCTGAATAGGCTTTGACTCTCTGTCGACTTATGCCGTAGCCTCTCAATCCAGCTCCACCTTCAACATGACTCCATGGTGGTTGTACGTGCCACCCCGCGCCTCGTCGACATCAAGCTCCGTGTGTACACCACCTTGACTCAACCTCGCGCCGTCTTGTCGAAGCCACACAAGCCCTCGGGCCTGCGCCACGTGTTTCCACGCCCCAGAAGTCGGTCACTATCAGCATCGTGCACCTATGTCGTCGTCGCTGATTCCACCACCGTCTTCTGTACCAACCGACTTTCGTCGATCCGTCAGACTGTCTAGTCCGACCCAGCCGAACTTATCTGGCTGCACGACACGCTCAAGGCTCTCAAATCGTCTTCCGCGAATTTCCATCCATCACATGATAATTCCATCTTAACTGACATGACTTCCCGCAACGCCTTCAAGCATCCCCATTGTGCCAACAAATCTTTCACCTTTGTCTGCCATAACTCAAGGTTTCGAGTTCCGTTGAACTTCTCCACCTCAAACTTGGTACCCGTTGGCGCCATGGTTCTTTGTACAGCTGACCCTGCGAAAAATTATCCAAGCTTTCCTCACGTGATGCTCAAATACACAAGCAAAACCTGACGTGGTACACCCTCATGTATTAATAGCACTTCCAACCAAAAAACCTTCTGGTCTTCTCACGTGGGGTAGCTCCCTTGGCACAAATTTTGAATGCTAGCTTTGCCTTGCGTGTGCTTTCCAATGTACGCATATCACGCTGGATTCTGCTGATGATTTGATCTGCTTGTCCGTGTCGGCTCTTTTGGTCCAAAACAAATCCCGTATGCCTTGTATACTCAGCAGCACTATTTACGTACAAGTCCATACCTGCACATACACACGAACACGAACAGCTAGGGTACGCCCGCTGCACCGCAGCCAGCAGCTGTCCCACGCGGCCGCGCCACGCGCCTTGCGGCCTCGGCCAGCCTAGCTGGGCCAGCCCTTCGCCACACCCCCGCTTGGCCTGTAGCTGCCTGTGCTTCCACGCGTCCGTCCCACGCGTCCGCTGGACCGCTGCTATGATCCTGCTGAGAACCGTGCTCGCCTGCTGCTCCCCGATCGCTACTACGCCGATTCCGAATATATCTCGTTGTCACCTTTCCGATCTGCCTGATCGGTGGCCGGGTGCGGTATTGTGACGGTGTCACGGGGAGGAGCGCCCATAGTCAAGCCCCGGGGATGTAGCCATATCGGTGAACCTCGTTAACAAATCTCGGTGTCGTGCTCGTGTGATTGCTTGGTCCTCGGATGATCAACGGTATGCCTCGAAGCTATTCTAACAGAATACAAGAGCGTATCTAAAAATCTCCCTCCACCGAAGCATGATCTGCCGGTCTGCAAAGTTGGTCGCCTGATGTTAGCGCCTGGAGAGAGATTATGACCATCGCTATATATTGATACTTCTTGACACTCGCGATGCGAAATTATGTCCGTCGCTCACCTCAATTAATTACTCTTCTGCAATCATGGATCTCAAGATGAGCACACACCCATTCAATTTCTCCCATTTCTTTCTTCGTTGTCAATAATGTTCATCATGTTGTCATCACCGAAGTACCAGCAGTTACCTTTGCACGCACCATAAGGAAGCACACACGGCTTGGAGGTTCCGGTGGCTATATCACACACCATGGGAACGCCCTTCGAGACGATCCAGTACACAGAGTCTGCTCTCACCCCCGGGACGGTGCCGGCTCGCACCACGGCGGGGCTGCTCTTGTTGCCGACGAACACGGAACAGCCTCCAAGATCCCTCACGGCGTCCCAGCACGGGATGCGCCCAAGGTCGTACCTCATGACGAAGATCTCGTCCGCAGACATTCTGAAGTACCCGGTCCCCGAGGTGATGCTGCAGCTGTTATTCTGCCACACCTGGTACAGGCTGCCATGGCAGAAGAAGTTGTGCTTGGTGGATGTGAGTTTATAGACGACGTCGTAGGGCTTGGCGAAGGTGGCCGGGTCGAAGTCGCACCTCCACACGAGTGTCAGCTGGTCGTCTTGATAGCCGCGGGGGGTGCGGAGCGCGTGCACGCCCCCGCGTGAGTCGAGGCAGTAGCAGTACAGCTCATGGCCGGCATCGTAGAAGGCTAGGTCGACAAGGTAGCGGTTGATGACGTTGGTGGTCGTCCACTTCCTGTCCACCTTACCGTCGATGTAGGCCAGCTCGTCCCTGTTGCACAGGGCCACGACGGTCCAGTCGTAGTTCGGGTTCGGCGCGAACACGATCTTGCGTACGCACTCGTCCTCGTGAGCCCTGGGCGGAGAGACGAGCTCAACCTCCTTGCCAGTGCGGGGTTCGACGAGGAAGATCCTCCTCCAGCAGCTGGTGCCCATGTCGTTCCAGTGTTCCTGGTCGACGGCGAGGGCGAAGCGTCCGTTGCCCAAGCCAACGACACGGGCGCGGGGGCGTTGGGCATGGTGGTCGAGCGCGGAGAGCATCGGGTGAGGCTGGAACGAGGGCCGCCGTACCGGGAGTAAGAAGTCGAAAACACCGAGAAGGCGGGCGGGGTCGTGGAGATTGGTGGACACCGTGTGGAGGTGGAACCAGCGCCGCATCGAAAGGGAGAAGACGGAGGCGCTGTAGTTGTCGTGGTCGCTGCCGAGGGAGAGGAGGCCCGCGTACGACGGCGGCGCGAGGGCAGAGCGCCACGCGTTGCAGGCGCCGCGGATGGACGTGTAGTCTCGTAGAGACACGCCGTCGGCGGCGGCGATGGACACGAGGAGCTCGGCAGGCAGGTGAGCCCAGGGCACGGCCGGCGCGGCGCCGGCGTCCCGTACTCCGGTCTGCCTGCACCTGGCCTGGATGAATCGCCAAAGGAGCATGTTTTTGGATCGGGGAATAATTTGGCCTATTGCTTGTAAAATCAGGGGGCAAAGAAATTGGTGGGAAGCAAGTCCGTAGGTGCAAACCGTGCAATGCTAGGCGTAAGTGTAGCATTTTTGTGCACATGTACTCAGCCCCGCAGGGTGTCTGGTCGTGACGGCCACCATCCAATCAGAGATTGCCACGTCATCCATCGCATCAGGTCTCGCTAACGCGAGCACCGAGTCGGACAATGAAGCTTCATGTAATCCAAACCAGGTAGTATTTATCAAAAAAAAATATATTGTAATACTAACCAGGCAATGTGATGGCCGAACGAACATTAGTCGGACAATGAAGCTTCAAAGTCCAAACGCTATTATTTTCTTATTACGAGATTCCGGACGTTTCAGTATGGAACTTCAACAAGGATTCATTCACCACGTTTCCCTCAAAAAAAAAAGGATTCATTCACCACGCATGTAACTTAATAATCGCAATCCTGCAAAAGGGAGAAAAATGATTTTTCTGTAATGCATAGGATATATCGTGCCTGCATCCACCGTGTCCCTCATTGCTTTGAGATTTGTGCCATGTTTTTAGATTTTGATAAAAAAATCTTGTTTCAAACTATTGTGTAATTTTTAGTCTTCTTTTTCATGTTTCAAAAAGGGCGTCATATGTGGTGAAACTATCCGTCTCCGTGTATCCTTACGTCCCGTCACCTCTGGTTGTCCGATCGAAATCCTTTGCCCTCATGTGTGTATGCCCTTATTTTGCAGAAACAGACCATCTCCAACCAGTATTAGGCCTGTGATTTATTTTCAATAAAGAAAGAAATAGCCTCAGCCTGCTCTCCCAATTCCCTACTTTCGATCGTTTCCCTACCGGTCCTCATTTACAGCCCTGAATGCATCCCAACTACAACAACAATCGTGACGGCATGCATCATGGACAATCACCATGCCGAAATTCTTCTGCCCAGTTAATAACCAAAGCTTTTCACGGCATGCATGTGCAGCTACAGATTCAGGGAAAAGCTTGCAAACTCTATTGAATGAGGGAGAATTGCTACGCCAAACAAGAAAGTCAGCATTCCTCTATTAGTGAGTTTATTAATGAACACACTCTGACCATGTCGCTTTTAGTTTAGAGTTATGCATAATGATGTTGTTTATGTTTCAGTGCACATCTTTTGCTTTGAGATGTGATGAGAAACTGAAGCCTGATGTAGGGATGATGTGTGAAGGGCTAGAGGTTGTCAAGGAACTCTCAGGGCCTGTCCTGATATTTCGGAGGCCCAGGGCGAAATTACAAACTGGGGCCCCTACTATAAAGATCAAAATAATAATCTCATTTCTTTTTAGATTCATTCCTTTACCTAACTTATTATTGTCTATTGTTCCAAAATAAAATGAAAATTGTAAATAGTGTATTCCTTTACTTATTTAGACAAATCGAATACCTGATAGACGGCAAACATCAAGACGAAAGGTTTAATGTTTAAAAGCTTCATTTGCAACAATAAAAGATCATTTACCTACCAGACGGCTACGGGAGTCTGAGTGGCTTTATTATATAACCATGTTTGGATTGAAGTTTTGTGTGTATAGCTGAAACCTTCTTCCAATTTTTAAGTTAAATTTGCAGTCATGATGATTTGGAGGGAGAATGCAAAGAACGACAATCGAACACATAGCAGGCAACTTTTTCAATAGATAAGGCGATTGGTGTTGTGTCGACAAAGTTCAGATTGAAATAAGAAATAAAGCAACGGGCACACAAAATTAAAAATTTGTACTGCATCATATGCGAGACTTTCTAAGATTTGACTGCTGCTGCACTATATAAACGTGACCAAGTAGAAAGAGGAGGTTAGGGATGACCTTATAAGTGGGGTGGCTTTGTCTTGCACATGAGAGGCATCTCACGAACGTGGGTTGGCATTGAGCACGAGGGTGGCCAGGCGCTCGACCACGGCCCGCTCCAGACTGTTATGGCCGCCGCAGGGCACGCGGAGCACGTGCATGGCCCCACGTGTGTCGAGCAAGTACACCTTGTCGCCTCCGGCAGGGTCGTAGGCCATGTCGAGGAGGCAGTTCGTGTGGGTGATGACATCGACGGTCGTCCACTTGTTGTCCACTTTTCCGTGCATGTAGGCTACCTGGTGGTTGTTGTACAGGGCCACGACGGTCCAGTCGTCGTTCAGTTTCGACGCGAACACGACCTTTCGTACGCGCTCCTCGTTGTAGTTCCTAGTGTGGGAGACGAGCACGACCTCCTCGCCTGAACAGGGGTCGACGAGGAAGATCATCCTCCTCGTCGAGACGTCGCGTACAACCCTGCCCGGCCGCTGGGGCCGGTGCCTCTGGCCGACGGTGAGGGCGAAGCAGCCGTTGCCTGAGCCAACAACGCGGACGCTGCAGTGAACTAGAGGCCGATCGCCGCCATTGGTGTCATCGTCGAGCACGGGGTAGACGGTGTGCATGTGGAGCGGGCGCCGCATCGGGATGCAAATGAGTGAGGCGATGTGCCGGCCATGGTCGTCGGCGAGGGAAAGGAGGCGGGGTACGTCGCGAGAGCGAGGGCGGAGTGCCACGCGGCGCAGACGCGGCGGAGGCAGGCGTAGTCCGTTACAGACACACGGGTGGCGATGGACACGAGGAGCTCGGTGTGGATGTCGGACCAAGGGGAGCGTCCGGCCGGCGCCATGGCGTGCCGCTCGCTCGCACTTGGTGTGGAGGAATCGAGCATTGTGCTACAGATACGTTTGGAGGAATCGCCATGGCTCGCTCAATCGATCTGCCGTTTGCCTGCACTAGTACGCACTACGCTTTTATATAGGGCCCGTGGGATATTTGTCAGTTCGAATCCTAGACGAACTTTGGGGCGTTGAATTTACTACTTACTAGCTCAAGCAAGGCTGCAATCCGACCGAACCTCGCCTCGGACGTTTTTGTTGGAGACGTGTTTTTCGCTCTCTCTCTCCTTTCGTTTGCACGGCTGGCACTCGTAGAGTACAATCCACGTGCGCGCGTCCTCCTCTGGCGCTCCCGCGGGCGGCAGGGGAGGAACCCTAGCCGCCGGCCGCCTCTCCACCTCTCTTCTCCTCCTCCTCCTCCCGCCGCCGCCAGAGGGCACGCCCGGGCGAAGCCCGGCCGGCGCCGGCGGCAGCGGGGCGTCTTCATCGCCTCGTTCGGGAGGGCTGGCGCGGGCCGGCCGACCTGGATCTGGTCACGGCGTTCTCGCGGGGCGCCGCGGTGCGGCCCCTCATCGGCGCAGGATGGCGTGCGGGTATGAGGGTGGCCTGATGGGCTGCTTTTCGATGGTGCTCGGCTGGTGTGGTGACGGCGGCGGCTCGATCCAGATCCGGTTGGGGCGGGCTGCGGGCGGCTTTCTCCGCCGTGGCCGGCTGGCGGAGGGGTCGGTGCAGAAGTGGCGGCCTCGGCCTCGGCCTTCCCCTCCTCTTCTTCATCCGGGGGGGGGGGGGGGGGGAGGAGGTGGGATGGGCCGGGGGTCGGGGATGGCTGCTGGCGCCCCAGCCAAAGCTGACCTCGCGGCGGCAACGCTTTGGGGTCGGCCGACGGATTGTGGTTCCGGTGGTGCGTGCCCGGCGGTTTGGCGACCCGTGCACGAGGGATGGAGGTCTTCGATCAAATCCGGGTGAAAACCTGCTATTGGCGATTGCCAAGGCCGGCGATGGCGACACTGTCTGCGTCGTTCCCTTCCTGAAGGCATCGTCGTGGAGAAGTTCAAGGCCACTCTCTGCTATCTCCGGGGGAAACCCTAGATCAGTAGATCGGATGACGGCGGCTCTCTGGTGTCGTTTCCCCCCCGGGGGCGTCATTCTTGAAGGTGCACACGGGCTCGAGGGACTAGAGGACGGTGACTTTGGTGGAGCGGTGCTTCATCTTACACATTGATGGTGGCGGATCTCGGCGGCGTGGCACTGTGGAGACTCGCCGTCTGATGCGCGGAGATGGACTCGTGCAGGAGGTGGAAGCTGTCTGGCGTCATGGTGGCGTTGATGGCAGATAGGCCTGGCAAGGTCGGTGGAACAGTACAGCTCCGAAGATGGATTGGTGGCAGGCGGCTGCGGCAGCCTCATACCCGGCAGGGGTCCTGGTTAAGAAGCACGCCGGACTGGTGGGTGCCCATACCAGGCAGGCGTCCTGGGTGGGACCTCAAGTCTTTAGATGTTTAGGTTTGGCTGCGTGGTATGTTTGGTATTAGGCCCAGATTTTCAGCGCCCCTACATCAATTAGATAGGGATAGCGACAGTTATTGCTTATTTTGGTGGCTTTAGACTAATTGTTGTATGACTCTGTACGGTCTTGTGTCAATAATTAATAAAATGGCCGCATACATCGCCCAGATGCATAGGCCGGGATCGTCCTCCTTTTCTAAAAAAAAGATGCGCGCGTGCGTGCAAAACAGCAATACATACACGGACGGTGCCCGTCGCATGCCTAAACCGATATGGGTTCCCATTGTCGTAAATGCCGTATCAGAGTCGGAATCGGGCAGACTCCGGCAGGCTCCCGATCCCCGATCGATTTCTTTTCTTTCATAAAATCTACATATACGTAAGCAGCAGCTGCATGCCCACGTGAGCGATTTAGGCAACCAACGAGACCCTCAGGATAGACGCCGGGAGAGCAACCATCCAACTCCAGCGACAGCGCCGCGATCTCGATCGGGATGGAGGAGGTGTCAGCGCCGATCTCGGCGGACGACCAGCGCCTGCTGCTGCAGCATGCGTCGCCGCTGGCGCAGGAGGACTATGGAGCCTTGGAGTGGTTGACGCGGGAGCCGGTGTGGTCGTCGGGCGTCCCCGAGGAACTCTGGGGACTGCGCTTCTTGGCCCCGCTCGACGACGATCAGCCGATGACGCAGGAGGGCGGCAAGGGCAAGCCGTCGTCGGAGGTCCCCGAGGAGTTCCGGTGGCTGTTCTTGGCCCCGCCCAACGACGGCGCCGCTGTCGCTCCTCCGCCACCGTCGCCCTCGGCGGATGCCCAACTCCTGCCGGAGGAGGGAGATTATGGTGCCTTGGAGCTGGACCAGTGGATGCACGAGAGCAGCGAGCCGGAGCCGTGGTCGCCGGAGGAGGAGGATTACGATGCGTTGGACGACGACTAGGTCCAGTAGTTCGTATGTACTGATCTTATGATCTAGTAGCAGCAGTGATTGATCGGTCCATGCTTTGATCTTATTTTGGTTTAAGATCTGTCTGATGTATAAAAACCGATACTTTACTTACTTGCTTTGATATTATTCAGGGAATAAGAAGACCTTCCTTGATCTTATTTTAGTTAATTATGAAGATTTTATTCGTACATAGCATGAGGACAAGCAAACACGTTGATTCTGCGTGACTCGCCCCAAATTCTTATAATTATCTTGATGAGCCTAGGTTACAAAGCGTGCACAACACACACGTACGTGGTTCTGGCATCGATCGTCTTGATGAGCACATTGTTCCATCTTATCTTATGATGAATACTAGCGAGCCTTTGATGATGTCATCAGGAGAACACGGCACAAAACTTCATAAATCATCGACACGACATATCTAAGCATAAACATACTCCCTCTGTCTCATAATACAAGAACGTTTTTAACACTAGATGGGACAGAGGGAGTAGTACTTAAGAAAGTCGGCTGTTGTAGCTGTCGTGGGAGTGGTTGCACTGGGGAGCACCAGCGCCACCGCCGGCCATGTCGCGCTGGGCCTCTCGCCGCCGAAGGCCGCTCCCACACCAGCGGCCGCTTCACTGCGTGTGGGTAGCAGGGGCTGGAGGCGCGGGATCGGGGACTGGCGGCGAGCGCCGTGTCGCCCTGGCCCTCTGCGTCGCTGAAGGGTGATCCGGCAGCAGCGATCATTTCGCCGCGTACTCGAAGCAGGGCAGGAGGCACATGATCAGTGTCCAGCAGCGGTGCGAGGAGAAGGAAAGGAGACACGGGGTAGTGAAGAATGAGAACCATGGGAGGAGGCAACTGCCGTCATCATGGAATGCAGGCGGTCGGCTAGGCGGTGGCGCGAGGGGAGCCAAGTAAGAGAGCGGGCTAGGAGTCGACGGCAAGAGGAGGAGAGGTCCAGAAAGAAGGGGGCGAATGGGAGCACGAAGAGGCAAGCCAACGCCCTCCCTCACCTCTTCGATGAACGGACCAACCAGCGGCCACCACACACGCCAGGACATGAAAAGATGAAAATGCTATCGGCGGTGGCAGCTCAGTAGCCGATGATTCGCCAGAAGATGAGTGGGAAGTAACCTGGTAATCAGAGTCAGATGGATTAAGAGGTTGACGAAAGCAGCCCGCTTTAGGATAATCACTGACATGCAAATTAGAGACCTCTGAACGGCGTTTCCGAACCGGACTGTTCGGTAAACCGGCGGAGGTAACTACCTGGCCGCTCTGCCGGGTTGTGCGACGAGCTTCGTGCTGTTGGGTCTTCATAAAAAATTTGGGATCCAAATAAGCAAGAGGATGAGAAAATTTAACTTTCCGGTTTGCCTGACGAATTTTTAGGGAAGGCAAAGATTCTGAATCGGAAGAGAGAATAATTACCTCTGCAGCGTCCGCATGGCTGGCTTCGGCATCATCCAGTCAAGCTCTACCTCAAGGTCCGGATTATCCACATCATCTTCAGGGGCCGGATTAGAGGATGCAGTGGTTCTTTTCCTGTGGATAGTCTTCTTCACAGCTTTAGTTTTTGCCGAGTTGCTCTTTCCGGTTTGTGTGGTTTTTCTGGTTTCTCCTGCGGCAGTTTCTTGCTCCAAAACGGATCATCGCCCTGATACATAGACACTGATATTAAACAATGACCAGACATATCAATAACAGATTCAGCAAAAAGAAAAATCAAAATCTTACAGCCGGCGGTTTGTTGGTGGCACAGAAGGGAAGCAGGCCGTTTCTAGCACAGACGTGTTCCGGTTCATTCAGCATCTTATTCACAGCCTCTGTGATTTCTTCATCGGTGAGTTGGATTTTGGAATGTCGCAGTGGGTCATCAACACTGCCAGTATACTCGCACATCAAACCGGAGCGCTGACTAAGGGGCAGTATGCTCCATGATATCCAACAGCGAGCGAGATCAACCCCTGTTAAACCGTTGGCCATAAAGGCTCTGAGCTTTGACAGTTGAGGAGCATATTTGCTTCTCTCCTGGGCAGTCAATCTTTGCGGAAAAGGGTGTGTATTGCTGAGCCCCTCCGGACGAAAGCCAGGCAAGGGATTCTCACCAGTAGGGGAGGTGTCTTTGTTGGAAATATGCCCTAGAGGCAATAATAAAAGCATTATTATTATATTTCCTTGTTCATGGTAATTGTCTTTATTCATGCTATAATTGTGTTATCCGGAAATCGTAATACATGTGTGAATAACAGACACCAACATGTCCCTAGTAAGCCTCTAGTTGACTAGCTCGTTGATCAACAGATAGTCATGGTTTCCTGGCTATGGACATTGAATGTCATTGATAACGAGATCACATCATTAAGAGAATGATGTGATGGACAAGACCCAATCCTAAACATAGCATAAAGATCGTGTAGTTCGTTTTGCTAGAGTTTTGCAATGTCAAGTATCATTTCCTTAGACCATGAGATCGTGTAGCTCCCGGATACTGTAGGAGTGCTTTGGGTATACCAAACGTCACAACGTAACTGGGTGACTATAAAGGTAGACTACGGGTATCTCCGAAAGTATTTGTTGGGTTGACACGGATCAAGACTGGGATTTGTCACTCCGTATGACGGAGAGGTATCACTGGGCCCACTCGGTAATGCATCATCATAATGAGCTCAAAGTGACCAAGTGTCTGGTCACGGGATCATGCATTACAGTACGAGTAAAGTGACTTGCCGGTAACGAGATTGAACGAGGTATTGGGATACCGACGATCGAATCTCGGGCAAGTAATATATCGATTGACAAAGGGAATTGCATACGGGGTTGATTGAATCCTCGACATCGTGGTTCATCCGATGAGAACATCGTGGAGCATGTGGGAGCCAACATGGGTATCCAGATCCCGCTATTGGTTATTGACCGGAGAGTCGTCTCGGTCATGTCTGCTTGTCTCCCGAACCCGTAGGGTCTACACACTTAAGGTTCGGTGACGCTAGGGTTGTGAAGATATGTATATGCAGTAACCCGAATTTTGTTCGGAGTCCCGGATGAGATCCCGGACGTCATGAGGAGCTCCGGAATAGTCCGAAGGTAAAGAATTATATATAGGAAGTGCTGTTTCGGCCATCGGGACAAGTTTCGGGGTTATCAGTATTGTACCGGGACCACCGGAGGGGTCCCGTGGGCCCACCGGGTGGGGCCACCTGTCCCGGGGGGCCACATGGGCTGTAGGGGGTGCGCCTTGACCTACATGGGCCAAGGGCACCAGCCCTACTAGGCCCATGCGCCTAGGGTTTCCACCAAGGAGGAGTCCAAGTGGTGGAAGGCACCCCGAGGTGCCTTGGGGGGGAGGGAAACCCCCCCCTGGCCGCCGCACCTAGGAGATCAGATCTCCTAGGCTGCGCACCACCCCCCCTTGGCACCCCTATATATAGTGGGGGAGAGGAGGGACTTCACACACCAGCCCCTGGCGCCTCCCTCTCTCCCCGTTACGTCTCTCTCTCGTTGCGAAGGCGAAGCCCTGCAACTGTGACGCCCTGCATCCACCACCACGCCGTCGTGCTGCTGGTTCTTCATCAACCTCTCCTCTCCCTTGCTGGATCAAGAAGGAGGAGACGTCTCCCGTCCCGTACGTGTGTTGAACGCGGAGGTGCCGTCCGTTCGGCGCTGGTCATCGGTGATTTGGATCACGTCGTGTACGACTACTTCATCCTCGTTCTAACGAACGCTTCCGCTCGTGATCTACAAAGGTATGTAGATGCAATCTGAATACTCGTTGCTTGATGAACTCCTAGATGGATCTTGGTGAATCGAGTAGGAAATTTTTTGGTTTCTGCAACGTTCCCCAACAGTGGCATCATGAGCTAGGTTTATGCGTAGTTCTTCTTGCGCGAGTAGAACACAATTTGTTGTGGGCGTGGATTTGTCAACTTTCTTGCCGCTACTAGTCTTTTCTTGCTTCAGCGGTATTGTGGGATGAAGCGGCCCGGACCAACCTTACACGTACGCTTACGTGAGACCGGTTCCACCGACTAACATGCACTAGTTGCATAAGGTGGCTGGCGGGTGTCTGTCTCTCCTACTTTAGTTGGAGCGGATTCGATGAACAGGGTCCTTATGAAGGGTAAATAGAAGTTGACAAATCACGTTGTGGCTTTAACGTAGGTAAGAAAACGTTCTTGCTAGAACCCTAATTCAGCCACGTAAAACTTGCAACAACAATTAGAGACGTCTAACTTGTTTTTGCAGCAAGTGGTTTGTGATATGATATGGCCAAAGTTGTGATGAATGATGAATGATCTATATGCGATGTATGAGATGTTCATGTTATTGTAATAGGGATCACGACTTGCATGTCGATGAGTATGACAACCGGCAGGAGCCATAGGAGTTGTCATTATTTTTTATATGACCTGCGTGTCATTGAGAAACGCCATGTAAATTACTTTACTTTATTGCTAAACGCGTTAGCCGTAGTAGTAGAAGTAATAGTTGGCGAGCAACTTCATGGAGGCACGATGATGGAGATCATGATGATGGAGATCATGATGATGGAGATCATGGTGTCATGCCGGTGACAGGATGATCATGGAGCCCCAAGATGGAGATCAAAGGAGCTATGTGATATTGGCCATATCATGTCACGTTTATTATTTGATTGCATGTGATGTTTATCATGTTTTGCATCTTGTTTACTTAGAACGACGGTAGTAAATAAGATGATCCCTCATATTAATTTCAAGAAGTGTTCCCCCTAACTGTGCACCGTTGCGACAGTTCGCTGTTTCAAAACACCACGTGCTGATCGGGTGTTTTATTCAGACGTTCACATACAACGGGTGTAAGACAGATTTACACATGCAAACACTTAGGTTGACTTGACGAGCCTAGCATGTACAAACATGGCCTCGGAACACAGAAGACCGAAAGGTCGAGCATGAGTCGTATAGAAGATACGATCAACATGAAAATGTTCACCGACGTTAACTAGTCCGTCTCACGTGATGATCAGACACGGCCTAGTTGACTCGGATCATGTTATACTTAGATGGCTGGAGGGATGTCTATCTAAGTGGGAGTTCATTATTAATTTGATTAGATGAACTTAATTATCATGAACTTAGTCTAAAATATTTTATAATATGTCTTGTAGATCAAATGGCCCACGTAGTCCTCAACTTCAACGCGTTCCTAGAGAAAACCAAGCTGAAAGACGATGGCAGCAACTATACGGACTGGGTCCGGAACCTGAGGATCATCCTCATAGCTGCCAAGAAAGATTATGTCCTACAAGCACCGCTGGGTGACACACCTGTTCTCCCTGCAGAACAAGACGTTATGAACGCTTGGCAGGCACGTACCGATGACTACTCCCTCGTTCAGTGTGGCATGCTTTACAGTTTAGAGCCGGGGCTCCAAAAGCGTTTTGAGAGACATGGACCATATGAGATGTTCAAAGAGCTGAAAATGGTTTTCCAAGCTCATGCCCGGGTCGAGAGATATCAAGTCTCCGACAAATTCTTCAGCTGTAAGATGGAGGAAAACAGTTCTGTCAGTGAGCACATACTCACTATGTCTGGGTTGCATAACCGCTTGACTCAGCTGGGAGTTAATCTCCTGGATGATGCGGTCATTGACAGAATCCTCCAGTCGCTTCCACCGAGCTACAAGAGCTTTGTGATGAACTTCAATATGCAGGGGATGGAAAAGACCATTCCTGAAGTATTTGCTATGCTGAAATCAGCAGAGGTAGAAGTCAAGAAGGAACATCAAGTGTTGATGGTGAATAAAACCACTAAGTTCAAGAAGGGTAAGGGTAAAAAGAACTTCAAGAAGGACGGCAAGGAAGTTGCCGCGCCCGGCAAGCAAGCTACCGGGAAGAAGCCAAAGAATGGACCCAAGCCCGAGACTGAGTGCTTTTATTGCAAGGGAAACGGTCACTGGAAGCGGAACTGCCCTAAATACTTAGCAGACAAGAAGGCCGGCAAAACAAAAGGTATATGTGATATACATGTAATTGATGTGTACCTTACTAGTGTCCGTAGTAGCTCCTGGGTATTTGATACCGGTGCAGTTGCTCACATTTGTAACTCAAAGCAGGGGCTGCGGAATAAGCGGAAACTGGCAAAGGACGAGGTGACGATGCGCGTCGGGAATGGTTCCAAGGTCAATATGATCGCCGTCGGCACGCTGCCTCTACATCTACCTTCGGGATTAGTTTTAAACCTTAATAATTGTTATTTAGTACCAGCTTTGAGCATGAACATTGTATCGGGATCTCGTTTAATTCGAGATGGCTACTCATTTAAATCCGAGAATAATGGTTGTTCTATTTATATGAGAGATATGTTTTATGGTCATGCTCCTATGGTGAATGGTTTATTCTTTATGAATCTCGAACGTAATGCTACACATGTTCATAATGTGAGTGCCAAAAGATGCAAGGTTGATAATGATAGTCCCACATACTTGTGGCACTGCCGCCTTGGTCACATAGGTGTCAAACGCATGAAGAAGCTCCATGCTGATGGACTTTTAGAGTCTCTTGATTATGAATCATTTGACACGTGCGAACCATGCCTCATGGGTAAAATGACCAAGACTCCGTTCTCAGGAACAATGGAGCGAGCAACCAACTTATTGGAAATCATACATACTGATGTGTGCGGTCCAATGAGTGTTGAGGCTCGCGGTGGCTATCGTTATGTTCTCACCCTCACTGATGACTTAAGTAGATATGGGTATATCTACTTAATGAAACACAAGTCTGAAACCTTTGAAAAGTTCAAGGAATTTCAGAGTGACGTTGAGAATCAACGTGACAGGAAAATCAAGTTTCTACGATCAGATCGTGGAGGAGAATACTTGAGTCACGAATTTGGCACACACTTAAGAAAATGTGGAATAGTTTCACAACTAACGCCGCCTGGAACACCTCGGCGTAACGGTGTGTCCGAACGTCGTAATCGCACTCTATTAGATATGGTGCAGTCTATGATGTCTCTTACCGATTTACCGCTATCTTTTTGGGGCTATGCTTTAGAGACTGCCGCATTCACTTTAAATAGGGCTCCGTCGAAATCCGTTGAGACGACAGCGTATGAATTATGATTTGGGAAGAAACCTAAGCTGTCGTTTCTAAAAGTTTGGGGATGCGATGCTTATGTCAAGAAACTTCAACCTGAAAAGCTCGAACCCAAGTCGGAAAAATGCGTCTTCATAGGATACCCTAAAGAAACTATTGGGTATACCTTCTACCTCAGATCCGAAGGCAAGGTCTTTGTTGCCAAGAATGGATCCTTTCTAGAGAAGGAGTTTATCTCGAAAGAAGTAAGTGGGAGGAAAGTGGAACTAGATGAAGTATTGCCTCTTGAACCGGAAAATGGCGCAACTCAAGAAAATGTTCCTGAGGTGCCAGCACCGACTAGAGAGGAAGTTAATGATAATGATCAAGATACTTCTGATCTAGCTCCTACTGAAATTCGAAGGTCCACAAGGACACGTTCCGCACCAGAGTGGTACGGCAACCCTGTCTTGGAAATCATGTTGTTAGACAACGGTGAACCTTCGAACTATGAAGAAGCGATGGCGGGCCCGGATTCCGACAAATGGCTAGAAGCCATGAAATCCGAGATAGGATCCATGTATGAAAACGAAGTATGGACTTTGACTGACTTGCCCGTTGAACGGCGAGCCATAGAAAATAAATGGATCTTTAAGAAGAAGACAGACGCGGATGGTAATGTGACCATCTATAAAGCTCGGCTTGTCACTAAGGGTTATCGACAAGTTCAAGGGGTTGACTACGATGAGACTTTCTCACCGGTAGCGAAGCTGAAGTCCGTCCGAATCATGTTAGCAATTGCCGCATTCTATGATTATGAAATATGGCAAATGGACGTCAAAATGGCATATCTTAATGGTTTCCTTAAGGAAGAATTGTATATGATGCAGCCGGAAGGTTTTGTCGATCCTAAGAATGCTGACAAGGTGTGCAAGCTCCAACGCTCGATTTATGGGCTGGTGCAAGCATCTCGGAGTTGGAACATTCACTTTGATGAGATGATCAAAGCGTTTGGGTTTACGCAGACTTATGGAGAAGCCTGCGTTTACAAGAAAGTGAGTGGGAGCTCTGTAGCATTTCTCATATTATATGTAGATGACATACTTTTGATGGGAAATGATATAGAACTCTTGGACAGCATCAAGGCCTACTTGAATAATAGTTTTTCAATGAAGGACCTTGGAGAAGCTGCTTATATATTAGGCATCAAGATCTATAGAGATAGATCAAGACGCCTCATAGGTCTTTCACAAAGCACATACCTTGATAAGATATTGAAGAAGTTCAATATGGATCAGTCTAAGAAGGGGTTCTTGCCTGTACTGCAAGGTATGAAATTGAGCTCGGCTCAAAGTCCGACCACGGCAGAAGAAATAGAAGAGATGAGTGTCATCCCCTATGCCTCAGCCATAGGTTCTATTATGTATGCCATGCTGTGTACCAGACCCGATGTAAATCTTGCCGTAAGTTTGGTAGGAAGATACCAAAGTAATCCCGGCAAAGAACACTGGACAGCGGTCAAGAATATCATAAAGTACCTGAAAAGGACTAAGGAGATGTTTCTCGTTTATGGAGGTGACGAAGAGCTCGTCGTAAAGGGTTACGTCGATGCTAGCTTCGACACAGATCTGGATGACTCAAAGTCACAAACCGGATACGTGTATATTTTGAATGGTGGGGCAGTAAGCTGGTGCAGTTGCATGCAGAGCGTCGTGGCGGGATCTACATGTGAAGCGGAGTACATGGCAGCCTCGGAGGCAGCACATGAAGCAATTTGGGTGAAGGAGTTCATCACCGACCTCGGAGTCATACCCAATGCGTCGGGGCCGATCAAGCTCTTCTGTGACAACACTGGAGCTATTGCACTTGCCAAGGAGCCCAGGTTTCACAAGAAGACAAGGCACATCAAGCGTCGCTTCAACTCCATTCGTGAAAATGTTCAAATGGAGACATAGAAATTTGTAAAGTACATACGGACCTGAATGTAGCAGATCCGTTGACTAAACCTCTCCCTAGGGCAAAACATGATCAACACCAGAATTCCATGGGTGTTCGATTCATCACAATGTAACTAGATTATTGACTCTAGTGCAAGTGGGAGACTGTTGGAAATATGCCCTAGAGGCAATAATAAAAGCATTATTATTATATTTCCTTGTTCATGGTAATTGTCTTTATTCATGCTATAATTGTGTTATCCGGAAATCGTAATACATGTGTGAATAACAGACACCAACATGTCCCTAGTAAGCCTCTAGTTGACTAGCTCGTTGATCAACAGATAGTCATGGTTTCCTGGCTATGGACATTGAATGTCATTGATAACGAGATCACATCATTAAGAGAATGATGTGATGGACAAGACCCAATCCTAAACATAGCATAAAGATCGTGTAGTTCGTTTTGCTAGAGTTTTGCAATGTCAAGTATCTTTTCCTTAGACCATGAGATTGTGTAGCTCCCGGATACTGTAGGAGTGCTTTGGGTATACCAAACGTCACAACGTAACTGGGTGACTATAAAGGTAGACTACGGGTATCTCCGAAAGTGTCTGTTGGGTTGACACGGATCAAGACTGGGATTTTTCACTCCGTATGACGGAGAGGTATCACTGGGCCCACTCGGTAATGCATCATCATAATGAGCTCAAAGTGACCAAGTGTCTGGTCACGGGATCATGCATTACAGTACGAGTAAAGTGACTTGCCGGTAACGAGATTGAACGAGGTATTGGGATACCGACGATCGAATCTCGGGCAAGTAATATATCGATTGACAAAGGGAATTGCATACGGGGTTGATTGAATCCTCGACATCGTGGTTCATCCGATGAGAACATCGTGGAGCATGTGGGAGCCAACATGGGTATCCAGATCCCGCTGTTGGTTATTGACCGGAGAGTCGTCTCGGTCATGTCTGCTTGTCTCCCGAACCCGTAGGGTCTACACACTTAAGGTTCGGTGACGCTAGGGTTGTGAAGATATGTATATGCAGTAACCCGAATGTTGTTCGGAGTCCCGGATGAGATCTCGGACGTCACGAGGAGCTCCGGAATAGTCCGGAGGTAAAGAATTATATATAGGAAGTGCTGTTTCGGCCATCGGGACAAGTTTCGGGGTTATCGGTATTGTACCGGGACCACCAGAGGGGTCCCGTGGGCCCACCGGGTGGGGCCACCTGTCCTGGGGGGCCACATGGGCTGTAGGGGGTGCGCCTTGACCTACATGGGCCAAGGGCACCAGCCCTACTAGGCCCATGCGCCTAGGGTTTCCACCAAGGAGGAGTCCAAGTGGTGGAAGGCACCCCGAGGTGCCTTGGGGGGGAGGGAAACCCTCCCCTGGCCGCCGCACCTAGGAGATCAGATCTCCTAGGCTGCGCACCCCCCCCCTTGGCACCCCTATATATAGTGGGGGAGAGGAGGGACTTCACACACCAGCCCCTGGCGCCTCCCTCTCTCCCCGTTACGTCTCTCTCTCGTTGCGAAGGCGAAGCCCTGCAACTGTGACGCCCTGCATCCACCACCACGCCGTCGTGCTGCTGGTTCTTCATCAACCTCTCCTCTCCCTTGCTGGATCAAGAAGGAGGAGACGTCTTCTGTCCCGTACGTGTGTTGAACGCGGAGGTGCCGTCCGTTCGGCACTGGTCATCGGTGATTTGGATCACGTCGTGTACGACTACTTCATCCTCGTTCTAACGAACGCTTCCGCTCGTGATCTACAAAGGTATGTAGATGCAATCTGAATACTCGTTGCTTGATGAACTCCTAGATGGATCTTGGTGAATCGAGTAGGAAAATTTTTGTTTTCTGCAACGTTCCCCAACAGTCTTTGTAGTAGAACCATGTCTGATTCCACTCTTTGGGGTGGTTGTGCAGTTTGGCTTGAGGGTATGTGACCTCTTTCCTTTTCTGGATCGCCACGCCACCCAACTCCGTATTAGAACCGTCAGTAAACTCAGTACGGCGGTTTAGATGGAAAAGGTCTCTGAACAATTCCACTGTGGGCGCCTCTTGAAAAAACGCCTCACAGAGCACTTGGAAGTGACACATATTTGTAACAGAGTTGGGGCCAGTGTCTTGTGGATGGAGTTGGAAATCGGCTAAAACATCCCGGTAAAATTTTGGAACCGGGCGGCTTAAAGCCCCGGGCAAAGTGATCTACGAAAACAACGATCTCTCCTTCTTGAGGTGTGGGAGGACATTCTTTGCCGGGAGCCCTCCAATGGATGGTATCTTTGCTGCCTAAAGCGCCGATCAGGACTAAATCGGCCAGCTGAGACTATGTGACGTGAGAAGGAACCCAATTGCACTCATATACTTGCTTGGCCATGTTAAAATCTACAAGGTAAAAGATCCCAGTTCAAAAATGCATTGATCAAGGTACATTGATATGTGCAAGGTTAAACCGGAGACAGATCTATCTGAACAGGAGTTTTATGAAGCAACAACATCTGGCGGTTCAACAAGGGGACTAATGGTATATACCGGTTTCGCAAGTTTTTTCTACAAGGATAAACCGCCTGATCTAAACATTGAAACAGCTGAAATTGCCGATGGATAAGTATGCAGAAACAGGTTTCACAAGATTTCTCTACAGCATTGGATCTGAAGCAAGTTCAGAAAAAGAGATAAATATTTAGAGGTTCAAGAGGAGCAGTACCGAATCAATGAGCAAAACGTTCATATAGATTTATGGTTTTGAGATGCGTAAGTGAAAGCGAAGGTTAAACAACTATCATTGCACAGAATAAAGATTTGCGGATTCATCTAAAGATCCATCGTATGAGCAAGCGGCAGACGATGAACACTGAAGAGCTGTGAAACCCTAAAATAGTTCTGCGGGGGAAAGGATAGAAGGTTTACCGGAGCTGAGGAAGACGCGGAAGGTTGCCGCGATGCTCTCGTGCACCCAGGTTGATGCAGTGGCCAAGGTTGAGGCAGAGGTCGACGGTGGCGGCGGAGCTCTGAAGCCGGGCGATGCGAGGAAGACGAAGCAGAAGGGGAAGAAGGGAAAGAGAAAGGAAATGACCTTTTGGTCCTATTTACAAGGCAAAGGACATGTGTCAGGCGCGGCAATCAAGGGGCTACGGAACGAAGCTGTCGCCTTGATTTCCGCATATCTATTAAACAAAGAAGCATAATGGATATCTACGTTATGACAGGTGACGTCACTCCGGTTTACAGAATTTTGATTTTTTTTTATTTTTTTTCTGAATTATTTGATGATTTAGTCTCTAATCACCTCTCATAACTGCTCAAGTGTGGATCACTCATTCCAAATCGCCTGACTTCCCGGCCGGTCACCCATCCTCTCAGTCCCCCAACCTGAGCACGCTTAACTTCAGAGTTCTATTCCCCCTACATTCCAAGTCTGCACTTGTTGTTTTCCTGACAAATGTAAGCTGTCAATCCTATTAACCCTCACAGCGTGTTTGGTTCAGGGGAATTAGAGATGGGGAATGGGAGTTGAGGGGTAAGAAGATTAAAAATCCACTGTTTGATTAGAGGGAATGTGAGTTTAAGTGGGAAGGGGACTGCGAGTTGGGGAAGCCAATTCCCACCGATTTCTTCCCACACTAGTAGAAAAAGGGTCAAACGTGAAGCACATTAGTGCCGATTTGTATTTGAGCCAGCACTAATGTATACATTAGTGCCGGTTCCAACGGCTAGCCGGGCCGCTTTCATTAGTACCTGTTCGTGGCGAACCTTTAGCACCGGTTCGTGCCACGAACCGGTACTAATGAGAGTGATGGCAGGATGTTGTCAGAATGGGGCCCCTCCAGCCCCTTTAGTACCGGTTCTTGGCACAAACCGGTACTAAAGGTCGTCCTACATAAACCCTTCGTCCACCCGAGCTCGCTCTGTTCTTCCCCTTTCCCCTCTCCTCTCTGTTCTTCCCCTCTTCCTCTCGAGCTCATCACACATTTTGCCCAAAATTTGTCAAGATTTGAAGGCCCCCATCCATTCAAATGATCACAAAGGTTAGCAACTTTGTCCTTTCATCTCTCATTGCTAGATTAGCTCTTGCAATGCTTTATATAGTGATTAATTTGGGAGGATATATATATATATATGTGCTAGTATTTGATTTATATGCAATTTGAGGTCAAAAATAACACTTAGTTTGCATATGTAGGTGTGGTCTACTTAGTGCCTTCTAAATCTCCATCGTAGCCACCGTCGATCGCCCGCACCGTCCCGTCGCCGGCACCACCTTGTGGTGAGCCTCTTGTTCATGAAATTTTATATAAAAATTGATGTTTGTGTGATTTGGATATATAGTTACTCATATAATTATCTTACCCGTACGTTGTTTGTTATACATATAGTGCCATGGTTTTGATATCCGTCCCCGTCGTCCCTAGTCCTTGTTATGATTTGGATGTGGTATGTATATTCTCTTTTAAAACTAGTTGCATTTCGTGTTTATGACAAATTATGCCCATCAAGTTGACATAGAAATTTTTTCTAGGAGGTATGTGAACCGGAAATTCCAACCGACCCTATTGCCGAGAGGTTAAATTTAGTTGAAAGAGAAAACGAGTACTTGAAAGAAAAGTTGAAAAGAATTGAGGGGGAGAAGATGGAATTGGAGTTGCATGTTGCCGATGTCGTCAATGATCACAAGATCAAGATGGAGAAAATGCGCTTGAAGATTAGAAAGATTAGAAAATATGCCATCGATAGTGAGGCTTGGTATCATTATGCTGTTGGATCCATTGTTACCTTAGTTGCAATCTTGATCGTATTTGTTGTTGCATTTAAATGCTTTAGCTAGAGAGTTATTCGTTTGTTGCATTTAAGTGTTGTATGAACTTTATGTATGAACTTGTATTAATTTGGTCTATTCGGTGTTGTGTAATGAAGATGAGCCGGCAATGGATGTACGATGACCGATGCTCTCCCCAGTTCGTTGAGGGCGTGCATACTTTTCTGCTTGCGGCTGAGGCAAACAAGCGGGCGGGTGGTTTTATGCCTTGTCCATGTGCTCGCTGTAAGAATGGTCACAATTACTCTACGTCAAGAACCATTCATGTCCACCTGTTTAAGTCCGGTTTGATGCCCCATTATAATGTTTGGACCAAGCACGGAGAAAGAGGGGTTATGATGGAAGACAATGAAGAAGAAGAGAACGACGACAGCTAACCTGGCCATGGGTTCCCTGAATACGATGATACAACAATGGGGGAAGAAGCTGAGCCGGTAATGCAGGAAGAAGGTGAGCCGGCAATGCGGGAAGAAGCTGAAGAAGAGGCATCAGATGAGCCCGTTGATGATCTAGGTCGGGCCATTGCCGATGCAAAGAGAAACTGCGCAAGTGATTTGGAGAAGAAGAAGTTGCAGCGCATGTTAGAGGATCACAAAAAATTGTTGTACCCGAATTGCGTAGGTGACAAGAAAAAGCTGGGCACCACACTAGAATTGCTGCAATGGAAGGCAGAGAATGGTGTATCTAACAAGGAATTTGGAAAGTTGCTGGTAATGATAAAGTATATGCTTCCAAAGGGCAACGAATTGCCCGAGAGTACGTACGAAGCAAAGAAGGCTGTCTGCCCTCTAGGGTTAGAGGTGCAGAAGATACATGCATGCCCTAATGATTGCATCCTCTACCGCGGTGAGTACGAGGATTTGAACGCTTGCCCGGTATGTGGTGCATTGCGCTATAAGATCAGCCGCGATGACCCTGGTGATGTCGAGGGCCGGCGCCCCAGGAAGAAGATTCCTGCCAAGGTGATGTGGTATGCTCCTATAATACCACGGTTGAAACATTTGTTCCAAAACAAAGAGCATGCCAAGGCGATGCAATGGCACAGAGAAGACCGTAAGAAAGACGGAAAGTTGAGAGTACCCGCTGACGGGTCGCAGTGGAGAAAAATCGAAAGAAAGTACGGGAAGGAGTTTGCAGATGACGCAAGGAGCGTATGGTTTGGTCTAAGCGCAGATGGCATTAATCCTTTTGGGGAGCAGAGCAGCAACCATAGCACCTGGCCTGTGACTCTATGTTTGTATAACCTTCCTCCTTGGTTGTGCATGAAGCGGAAGTGCATTATGATGCCAGTGCTCATCCAAGGCCCTAAGCAACCCGGCAACGATATTGATGTGTACGTAAGGCCATTAGTTGAAGAACTCTTACAACTGTGGAATGGAACAGGTGTACGTGCGTGGGATGAGCACATTGGGAAGAATTTGACCTAAAGGCGTTGCTGTTCGTGACCATCAATGATTGGCCTGCTCTCAGTAACCTTTCAGGACAGATAAACAAAGGATACCGCGCATGCACAACTTTTATGGAAAATGATAATGCCATTTGCATTCGTTGATTATGTACCTCCCTTGCAGCAAATAACTTTCTCTATGTAACTCCTTTCTCCTAGGTACTAAGCTCCTTTTCCTCCTTGCTCATCAAGTTGCTGAATTCACTAATGATAGTTGTGTAGAGAAAAAGGCAAAAAAAAGACAGTAACGTATTGTAGTCAAACTGTCAAACTAGAGGGAAGTTGCTCCTCACCTCAACGCGAACGTTGACCGCCTAGCTGGCCGCCTAACCAAAACCAGATAGCTTGGTACTGAGAGATGAAATGAAACATTTGAGACAAGTTACTAGAGGGAAGAGGGAAGAAACCAAAACACCTCCGTCCTCCGGTCTCTAGCGTGTTCCCCCACCTTAACCATCTATTCTCTCCTTTCTTTTGCAGACAAGTAGAAATTGCCCGATACCTATTTTATAGGTCGGGATCACGAGAAGTGCATCATTTCACCCACCATGCATTATTTTTTGATTCCCATGTACCTGGTTGATAATAATTAGGATCTACACACTTGTACTCCCTTCGTCCGAAAATACTTATCATTAAAATGGATAAAAAAATATATGTATCTATAATTAAAATACGTCTAGATACATCCCCTTTTATCCATTTTAATGACAAGTATTTCCGGATGAAGGGAGTACGAAAGAAGGAAAAGGGCTTTAAATGAAGGTATTCTCCCTCCGCTCCCTTTGCATGGTTGTGTCTCCTTCCACCAGAATCTCTGTTTTGCACCTTTCTCATGATTCATTCCATTTCCACTCACACTCAGTCGATTCCCTAAAAAAAGTAACTCGCACCCAGTCGAGCTCAATGTGTTTTTCCAACATTTGCACTTGTGTTTAATAAGGCAATGACTTGAGGCATTTTCAAGTCACGTCTGAAAACTCCTCGCGCCACTGAGTCGGCTGATGATACCTTAGATCTTCTTTAAGCACACTCCAGTTTGTCTTCTGAGTCTTAAGTCAAACATCTTTAAGTTTGATTATATCTTTAAAAAACAGTTTTTCTAAATTAAGCATATCTAGATGTGTTATAAGTATTCCACATCTAAGTCCTATATTATCGATCTTACACGGAGATTCGCGTGGGTATTTTCTTTTTTCTTCTTATGCTTGACTGGGTGACTTAGATTTATTGTAAAAAAATAATTCCGTATTATATTATGTTTGACGTTGTAGACATTAACATTTCTTTATAATCTTGTAAATTTTGAAAAACAGCTTGACCGATCAATATATAGTAGACAAAGCTAGATCTTCAAGTATAATTTAAGATGAGAGATTATTTTTTTTTGAAAGAAAAGGCAGAGCAATTTATGCCTTATGCATTTCAAAACAGGTATGAAACCTGGGTGACCGAGGTCAATTACATAGAGGCAATGTTAGTGCTGCACGGAAAATGCAGCTGGCCATTGCCAAGCCATGTTGAACTAGGAACAGAAGAAAAGGAGCGAGAAAAAAGATACAAAATGAGCTACAGGATGGGGAATACGAGAGCGTATCTAAAAATCTCCCTCCACCGAAGCATGATCTGCTGGTCTGCAGAGTTCTTCGCCCGATGTTAGCGCCTGGAGAGAGATTATGACACTCGCGATGCGAAATTATGTCCGTCGCTCACCCTAATTAATTACTCTTCTGCAATCATGGATCTCAAGATTAGCACACGCCCATTCAATTTCTCCCATTTCTTTCTTTGTCGTCAATAATGTTCGTCATGTTGTCATCTCCGAAGTACCAACAGTTACCTTTGCACGCACCACAAGGAAGCACACACGGCTTGGAGGTCCCGGTGGCTATATCACACACCATGGGAACGCCCTTCGAGTCGATCCAGTACACAGAGTCTGCTCTCACCCCCGCGATGGTGCCAGCTCGCACTGTTAACGTACATAGAATAGTATCAGTCATATCTCATGTAATTATGATGGAGATATTACGTAGCAATTGTAATCTGCTGTGTATGGTAGTCTACGATCTGATTGATTGTATCCTTATTGTACAAGGTCTATCAGATTAAATAGAGGTGCAGCCCATGGGGCAATTCACGGCAAACATATTATAACACCCTCGATGCGACTATATCTCCCACGTGTCGAGGCACGACTTAGAGGCATAATCGCATTGAAAGCAAAATCTTCACACAACCCATGTAATACAATAGGGGAAAAATACATAGTTGGTTTACAATCGCCACTTCACACAATTACATGAATAAACATTACATCAATCAAGTACACTCATGGTCCGATTACGGAACCAAAATAAAAGAAGAACCCCAAATGCGACAAAGGTCCCCGATCGACCCCAACTGGGCTCCACTACTGATCAACGAGAACGAAACAACACAACGGACAAAGTCTTCATCGAGCTCCTCCTGAGCTTGGTTGCGTCATCTGCACGGTCTCATCGGCACCTGCAAACTGGTTTTGGAAGTATCTGTGAGCCACGGGGACTCAGCAATCTCGCACCCTCACGATCAAAACTATTTAAGCTTGTGGGTAAGGTAAAGGTATGAGGTGGAGCTGCAGCAAGCGACTAGCATATATGGTGGCTAACCTATTCGCAAATGAGAGCGAGAAGAGAAGGCAAGGTACGGTCGATAAAAGTATGATCAAGAAGTGATCCTGGACTACCTACGTCAAGCATAACTCCAACAACCGTGTTCACTTCCCGGACCCCACCGGAAAGAGACCATCACGGTTACACACGCGGTTGATTTATTTTAATAAGGTCAACTTCAGGTTTTCTACAACCGGACGTTAAAAAATTCCCATCTGCCCATAACCGCGGGCACGGCTTTCGAAAGTTCAAATCCCTGCAGGGGTGTCCCAACTTAGCCCATCACAAGCTCTCACGGTCAACGAAGGAATAGACCTCCTCCCGAGACATTCCGATCAGACTCGGTATCCCGGTACTCCAAGACATCCTCGACAATGGTAAAACAAGTCCAGCAAAGCCGCCCGATGCGCCGACATCCTGATGGAAGCTACACATATCTCGTTCTCAGGGCAACACCGGATAGGTCAAGGTACGAGTAAAACCAGCCCTCAAGTTTCCCCGAGGTGGCCCCGTAGGCTGCCCATTTCGGACCGACACTTAGACAAGCACTGGCCCGGGGGGGTTAAAATAAAGATGACCCTTGGGCTGGCCTAACCCAAGGGAAAAAAGGCTAGGTGGCGAATGGTAAAACCAAGGTTGGGCCTTGCTGGAGGAGTTTTATTCAAAGCGAACTGCCAAGGGGTTCCCATATACCCAACTGCGTAAGGGACGCAAAATCCGGGAACATAACACCGATATGACGGAAACTAGGGCGGCAAGAGTGGAACAAAACACCAGGCATAAGGCCGAGCCTTCCACCCTTTACCAAGTATATAGATGCATTAATTAAATAAGATATATATAGTATGATATCCCAACAAAAATATCCATGTTCCAACAAGGAACAAGCTCCAATCTTCACCTGCAACTAACAACGCTATAAGAGGGGCTGAGCAAAGCGGTAACATAGCCAATCAACGGTTTGCTAGGACAATGGTGGGTTAGAGGCTGAACATGGCAATTGGGAGGCTGACAAGCAAGTGGTAGGCATCGTAGCAAGGGCATAGCAAAAGAGCGAGCAAACTAGCATAGCAAAGATAGTAGTGATTTCGAGGGTATGATCATCTTGCCTGAAATCCCGCAAGGAAGAAGAACGAGTCCATGAGGAAGACAAACGGACGTAGTCGAACGGGTCCTCACAAACACGACGTTATCGGAACCAACCCCGAAGAAGCAACACCGGAAAAGAAGCACACAACATAGTAAACAACCAACACATCAACATGGCATGATGCACAACCAAATATGATGCATGTCCGGTTTGAGTATGCATGGCATGGCAAAGGGCACAAACAAGACTACAAATTAAGTGGAGCTCAATATGCATCGGGATGCATATTGACAAAACACCACATCAATTATTTAGTTCTCTCTCGTTATGTACCCCAACAAAATTAAATGTTGATTAACATGGCAAGAGGTGAAACATGATGAAACTATCTAATCTAGGCAAGTTTAAATGAGGCCGGAAGCAACGAACAACAATTCCGGAAAATCCTCATGTGCAAATATTAGGTTTGGTCCTGATCTGTCCTAAACACAATTTTAGAGTTATTTAACATGCAAATAAAGGTCACCACGACAAACTAGGCATAATTCTCCCTCATTTACATATAAAGTTTATTAAAAACGGAGTTACGGTTAATTAGATATGAATTAAAGCATTTTTAACATGGCATTTAAGCAAATTTAACCAAACATCAATTTAAACAATTTTTAATTGTTGTTATCATGATTCGGATGACATGAACAAGTTTTAAGCAATTTTTATGAAAAAAAATGTTGATATGCGAACGTGAAGCATTTGTCACCATGGTGGAAGGAAAAAGGGGTGCCATGGCAACGAATCCGAAAATGATGCCACGGCAACATATCGGTTCCGGTAACTCGATTGAGATCCTGGTGCAAAAGGAAAAGTGACGGGAGCGTAACACGCGATAGGAGGTGGGGTGATCCCGGATACCGGGTTCCCACATGACGGTGGCAAGGCAAAAGAGGGGCGACGTTATCGAACAAGGGTGCATCTCATACAACATGCATTCATTCACGGGCATCGTTCCGGCGGTTATACCTTTGAAGCGAGCATCATCGAAACGGATCGAGTTCGGCGGTAGGGGTACACGTGTCGACGAGGAAGCAGTTGTTCACGGGGTCGTCGTGGGAAGTAGGGGAAGTAGTCGTTCTCGCGATGGTAGTGGAAGTGGGGGTACAGGACGACGTAGAGGTACTCGCGACGGTAGTGGTACACGTTTCATAGACGTTCGGGCCATATCGGTAGCGGTACTCGGGTCATCGGCGACGGTAGTCGTTCACGTTCGTTTCGGAGAGGTACTTGATGACTCCAACGTCTTCGGGGCGACGGTAGTTGTACACGCGCGTAGATGAACTTGGCCGGTCCTCGACGTCTTGGTACTTGGCGTTCTTGACGATTCCAAGGGTCTCGACGGAGGCCACGGTACTCCGTGATGGCATGAAGACGGTCTAGCAGCAGCAAGGGCGTCGGGGAGGACGGCCTCAGGTCAACGCGACCACAAAGCAGAGGCGAGGCAATGGCGCTGCTGGATCTGGCGAGAGGAGGTCGGGAACGACTTGTGTTTGGCCGGAGACGAGGCAACTTCTCCCTGTCCGGCAAGAGGACAAGAGCGCGGGGACGACTGGTCTCGGCGACGAGAGGGTGCAACAGTTGATGCTGCTGTCGGTGGCGACGAACTTGGAGGCGGGGCGGCGTGCAGAGCTTGGGGCGCGAGGGTGCAGGGCGGTGTGAAGGAGAGGCGGGGCTATGGTAGACCTCCATTGCCAGCGGAGCTAGGCTTCACCGGAGCAGGGGGCCTCGGGCGTCATGGGGCGGCGCTTGGAGCTCGGGGCAGAGGAGGTAGAGTGCGGGACGGCGGCCTGGAGACGCGAGGACGAGGCAGGAGGCGGCTCGGCTCCTCGGCGGCTTGGACTCCGCCGGCCGGAGCGACAGCAGGGAGCTCCTTCCCCTCGAAGACGGCGACAGGACGAAAGGGAGAGAGGGAGCTCACGGGGGAGAGGCTGCAATGGGGATCGACTAGAGGGTCGTGGCGCGCGAGAGAGAGAGAGAGAGAGATCGAGGAGAGCGAGGGACCGGGCTAGGGAGAGAGATCAGATCGAGTGCTAGGGCGCCTCCCTGGCGGCGGGCACGGGAACGAGAGGGAGAGGGCGAGGAGAAAAGCTGAGGGTCGCTCGGGCCTAGGGTTAGGTAGTGGGCTGCGGGAGGCCTTGGGCCAAAGAGGCCGGCCGAGTGGAGAGGGAGGCCCAGGTAGGCAGGGGCATGGCTGGGCCTTAGAAGGCTGCGGCCTGCTGGACTTCTCTTCCTCTCTCTCTTTCTTTAAATCTGTTTGCCATTTAGAAACAAAACAGAAAAAGAGAAAGAAAAGAAAGAGAAGTTAGGGATGGAATCTGGGCATGGGGATAATTTCCACGGTCTCGCAAAAATACGCATGTTCCAAGAAAAATGGAGTGGGCATTTTTGAGCGTTCAAATTCAAACTCATTTGATTTAAAATCGAATGGTTTGAATAGGAAGTGAGGGTTAGGAAGGCCCAAAAATGATCGGCTTTTTGGTGGAGCTCCGGAAAATGACGAAAGAATTTATGGGCAAAGTTAGAGGCCAAGAGAAGAAATAATAAAAGGCATTGGGATATATTTTGCAAGTGTGTTCCGGTTAATTCCAAAAGAATGGAATATTTTATAATAGCCCCACTAATATCGGGAGGATATGTTATAAAGAGAAGTCACTCTTCCCTCGATTTAAAAGGATCGAAGACCCAGACAAATTATTTAGTTGAGCTGCAAAAGATTATGACATGATGATATGATAACATGATGCAATGCAAAAATAAATAAATAAAAGAGAAGGCACAAATGAAAACACACGATGAAACCCGGAACATAAGGAAGTCTTCTCGAGCATCGGTCTCGGGGCGTTACACATATTGTTGTCTAACGTGGTAACAGAGCCTCGATCCCATCCCTCCACGACATGGCTGGCACCACCTCCGGCGCACTCGTGACCACCACCGCCGGCCCGCTCGTCTCCGGCCACACCGCTACCATGCCGTCGCTCGCAGGCCTCATCACCGTCCGGCTCACCCGCGCCAACTTCCTGCTATGGAAGGCGCAGGTTGTCCCAAACCTCACCAGCGTCGGCCTGTTCGGCTACCTCGACGGCTTCGTCCCAGCGCCGCCGAAGACGATCTCCGAGGGCACCGGCGATGCTGCACGCTCCGTGCCCAACCCTGAGTACG
This sequence comes from Triticum monococcum, assembly GCA_034509565.1. NCBI lineage: Eukaryota > Viridiplantae > Streptophyta > Magnoliopsida > Poales > Poaceae > Triticum > Triticum monococcum. Next base: position 38,750,714 of record CM067842.1, read on the forward strand.
AGCCATGGAGGAGGACCGACCAGGCCGTGCTCGGCGCGCTCCTGTCCTCCATGACAGAGGAAGTGCTCACCCAGATGACGCGAGCGACCTCCACGGCGGCCGTTTGGACTGCCCTCGGCGCTATGTTCGCTGCGCAGAATCAGGCCAGTGTGCACCAACTCCGTACACAGCTGTCGCAGACGAAGAAGAAGGACATGTCGGCGGCAGAATTCTTCCACAAGATGACAGGCTATGCCGACGCACTGGCCACCGTCGGCGAGGTACTGTCCGATGAAGAGATCATCGGGCACATAATCGGTGGGCTGGGTCAGGAATATGACCCCCTCATGACTACGCTCTCCATCTTCACAGGAGAAGTAAGCCTCTCCGATTTTTATGCCTACCTTCTCAGCTTCGAGGCGCGTCAGGAGCAGCATGCCGCGAACAGCGACGACTTCTCTTCATCAGCCAACAACGTCGTGCGCCACGGCAATGGCTCCGGTTCCCGTGACGGCAACCGGAAAAGCAACGCTGGCCATGGAAACAGGAGTGGTGGCAATGGTGGCTGCTATGGTTCCAATGGCAACCGTGGCAACAACGGTGGCCGTCACAACGACGGCGGTGGCAGAAACCGTCGACCTCCAAGGTGCCAAATATGCCGCGAGGAGGGGCACTACGCCACCGATTGTCGCGATCGCTACAACGACCGTAGCGGTTTGTCTGGTTTTTCTGGTTTCTCCTGCGGCAGTTTCTTGCTCCAAAACGGATCATCGCCCTGATACACAGACACTGATATTAAACAATGACCAGACATATCAATAACAGATTCAGCAAAAAGAAAAATCAAAATCTTACAGCTGGCGATTTGTTGGTGGCACAGAAGGGAAGCAGGCCGTTTCTAGCACAGACGTGTTCCGGTTCATTCAGCATCTTATTCACAGCCTCTGTGATTTCTTCATCGGTGAGTTGGATTTTGGAATGTCGCAGTGGGTCATCAACACTGCCAGTATACTCGCACATCAAACCGGAGCGCTGACTAAGGGGCAGTATGCTCCATGATATCCAACAGCGAGCGAGATCAACCCCTGTTAAACCGTTGGCCATAAAGGCTCTGAGCTTTGACAGTTGAGGAGCATATTTGCTTCTCTCCTGGGCAGTCAATCTTTGCGGAAAAGGGTGTGTATTGCTGAGCCGCTCCCGACGAAAGCCAGGCAAGGGATTCTCACCAGTAGGGGAGGTGTCTTTGCAGTAGAACCATGTCTGATTCCACTCTTTGGGGTGGTTGTGCAGTTTGGCGTGACGGTATGTGACCTCTTTCCTTTTCTGGATCGCCACGCCACGCAACTCCGTATTTGAACCGTCAGTAAACTCAGTACGGCGGTTTAGATGGAAAAGGTCTCTGAACAATTCCACTGTGGGCGCCTCTTGAAAAAACGCCTCACAGAGCACTTGGATGTGACACATATTTGTAACAGAGTTGGGGCCAGTGTCTTGTGGATGGAGTTGGAAATCGGCTAAAACATCCAGGTAAAATTTAGAACCGGGCGGCTTAAAGCCCCGGGCTAAGTGATCTACGAAAACAACAATATCTCCTTCTTGAGGTGTGGGAGGACATTCTTTGCCGGGAGCCCTCCAATGGATGGTATCTTTGCTGCCTAAAGCGCCGATCAGGACTAAATCGGCCAGCTGAGACTCTGTGACGCGAGAAGGAACCCAATTGCACTCATATACTTGCTTGGCCATGTTAAAATCTACAAGGTTAAAGATCCCAGTTCAAAAATGCATTGATCAAGGTACATTGATATGTGCAAGGTTAAACCGGAGACAGATCTATCTGGACCGGAGTTTTATGAAGCAACAACATCTGGCGGTTCAACAAGGGGACTAATGGTATATACCGGTTTCGCAAGTTTTTTCTACAAGGATAAACCGCCTGATCTAAACATTGAAACAGCTGAGATTGCGGATGGATAAGTATGCAGAAACAGGTTTCACAAGATTTCTCTACAGCATTGGATCTGAAGCAAGTTCAGAAAAAGAGATAAATATTTAGAGGTTCAAAAGGAGCAGTACCGAATCAATGAGCAAAACGTTCATATAGATTTATGGTTTTGAGATGCGTAAGTGAAGGCGAAGGTTAAACAACTATCATTGCACAGAATAAAGATTTACGGATTCATCTAAAGATCCATCGTATGAGCAAGCGGCAAACGATGAACACTGAAGAGCTGTGAAACCCTAAAATAGATCTGCGGGGGAAAGGATAGAAGGTTTACCGGAGCTGAGGAAGACGCGGAAGGTTGCCGCGATGCTCTCGTTCACCCAGGTTGATGCAGCGGCCAAGGTTGAGGCAGAGGTCGACGGTGGCGGCGGAGCTCTAAAGCCGGGCGATGCGAGGAAGACGAAGCAGAAGGGGAAGAAGGGAAAGAGAAAGGAAATGACCTTTTGGTCCTATTTATAAGGCAAAGGACATGTGTCAGGCACGGCAATCAAGGGGCTACGGAACAAAGCTGTCGCCTCGATTTCCGCATATCAATTAAACAAAGAAGCATAATGGATATCTTCGTTATGACATGTGACGTCACTCCGGTTTACAGAATTTTGATTTTTTTCGATTTTTAATTTTTCTGAATTATTTGATGATTTAGTCTCTAATCACCTCTCATAACTGCTCAAGTGTGGATCACTCATTCCAAATCGCCTGACTTCCCAGCCGGTCACCCATCCTCTCACTCCCCCAGCCTGAGCACGCTTAACTTCAGAGTTCTATTCCCCCTACATTCCAAATCTGCACTTGTTGTTTTCCTGACAAATGTAAGCTGTCAATCCTATTAACCCTCACAGCGTGTTTGGTTCAGGGGAATTAGATATGGGGAATGGGAGTTGAGGGGTAAGAAGATTAAAAATCCACTGTTTGATTAGAGGGAATGGGAGTTTAAGTGGGAAGGGGACTGGGAGTTGGGGAAGCCAATTCCCACCGATTTCTTCCCACACTAGTAGAAAAAGGGTCAAACGTGAAGCACATTAGTGCCGGTTTGTATTTGATCCGGCACTAATGTATACATTAGTGCCGGTTCCAACGGCTAGCCGGGCCGCTTTCATTAGTACCGGTTCGTGGTGAACCTTTAGCACCGGTTCGTGCCACGAACCGGTACTAATGAGAGTGATGGCAGGATGTTGTCAGAATGTGGCCCCTCCAGCCCATTTAGTACCGGTTCTTGGCACAAACCGGTACTAAAGTTCGTCCTACATAAACCCTTCGTCCACCCGAGCTCGCTCTGTTCTTCCCCTTCCCCTCTCCTCTCTATTCTTCCCCTCTTCCTCTCGAGCTCATCACACATTTTGCCCAAAATTTGTCAAGATTTGAAGGCCCCCATCCATTCAAATGATCACAAAGGTTAGCAACTTTGTCCTTTCATCTCTCATTGCCAGATTAGCTCTTGCAATGCTTTATATAGTGATTAATTTGGGAGGATATATATATATATATATATATATATATATATATGTGCTAGTATTTGATTTATATGCAATATGAGGTCAAAAATAACACTTAGTTTGCATATGTAGGTGTGGTTTACTTAGTGCCTTCTAAATCTCTATCGTAGCCACCGCCGATCGCCCGCACCGTCCCGTCGCTGGCACCACCTTGTGGTGACCCTCTTGTTCATGAAATTTTATATAAAAATTGATGTTTGTGTGATTTGGATATATAGTTACTCATATAATTATCTTACCCGTACATTGTTTGTTATACATATAGTGCCATGGTTTTGATATCCGTCCCCGTCGTCCCTAGTCCTTGTTATGATTCGGATGTGGTATGTATATTCTCTTTTAAAACTAGTTGCATTTCGTGTTTATGACAAATTATGCCCATCAAGTTGACATAGAAATTTTTTCTAGGAGGTATGTGAACCAGAAATTCCAACCGAACCTATTGCCGAGAGGTTAAATTTAGTTGAAAGAGAAAACGAGTACTTGAAAGAAAAGTTGAAAAGAATTGAGGCGGAGAAGATGGAATTGGAGTTGCATGTTGCCAATGTCGTCAATGATCACAAGATCAAGATGGAGAAAATGCGCTTGAAGATTAGAAAGATTAGAAAATATGCCATCGATAGTGAGGCTTGGTATCATTATGCTGTTGGATCCATTGTTACCTTAGTTGCGATCTTGATCGTATTTGTTGTTGCATTTAAATGCTTTAGCTAGAGAGTTATTCGTTTGTTGCATTTAAGTGTTGTATGAACTTTATGTATGAACTTGTATTAATTTGGTCTATTCGGTGTTGTGTAATGAAGATGAGCCGGCAATGGATGTACGATGACCGATGCTCTCCCTAGTTCGTTGAGGGCGTGCATACTTTTCTGCTTGCGGCTGAGGCAAACAAGCGGGCGGATGGTTTTATGCCTTGTCCATGTGCTCGCTGTAAGAATGGTCACAATTACTCTACGTCAAGAACCATTCATGTCCACCTGTTTAAGTCCGGTTTGATGCCCCATTATAATGTTTGGACCAAGCACGGAGAAAGAGGGGTTATGATGGAAGACAATGAAGAAGAAGAGAACGACGACAGCTAACCTGGCCATGGGTTCCCTGAATACGATGATACAACAATGGGGGAAGAAGCTGAGCCGGTAATGCAGGAAGAAGGTGAGCCGGCAATGCGGGAAGAAGCTGAAGAAGAGGCATCAGATGAGCCCGTTGATGATCTAGGTCGGGCCATTGCCGATGCAAAGAGAAACTGCGAAAGTGATTTGGAGAAGAAGAAGTTGCAGCGCATGTTAGAGGATCACAAAAAATTGTTGTACCCGAATTGCGTAGGTGACAAGAAAAAGCTGGCACCACACTGGAATTGCTGCAATGGAAGGCAGAGAATGGTGTATCTAACAAGGGATTTGGAAAGTTGCTGGTAATGATAAAGGATATGCTTCCAAAGGACAACGAATTGCCCGAGAGTACGTACGAAGCAAAGAAGGCTGTCTGCCCTCTAGGGTTAGAGGTGCAGAAGATACATGCATGCCCTAATGATTGCATCCTCTACCGCGGTGAGTACGAGGATTTGAACGCTTGCCCGGTATGTGGTGCATTGCGCTATAAGATCAGCCGCGATGACCCTGGTGATGTCGAGGGCCGGCGCCCCAGGAAGAAGATTCCTGCCAAGGTGATGTGGTATGCTCCTATAATACCACGGTTGAAACGTTTGTTCCAAAACAAAGAGCATGCCAAGGCGATGCGATGGCACAGAGAAGACCGTAAGAAAGACGGAAAGTTGAGAGTACCCGCTGACGGGTCGCAGTGGAGAAAAATCGAAAGAAAGTACGGGAAGGAGTTTGCAGATGACGCAAGGAGCGTATGGTTTGGTCTAAGCGCAGATGGCATTAATCCTTTTGGGGAGCAGAGCAGCAACCATAGCACCTGGCCTGTGACTCTATGTTTGTATAACCTTCCTCCTTGGTTGTGCATGAAGCGGAAGTGCATTATGATGCCAGTGCTCATCCAAGGCCCTAAGCAACCCGGCAACGATATTGATGTGTATCTAAGGCCATTAGTTGAAGAACTCTTACAACTGTGGAATGGAACAGGTGTACGTGCGTGGGATGAGCACATGGGGAAGAATTTGACCTAAAGGCGTTGCTGTTCGTGACCATCAATGATTGGCCTGCTCTCAGTAACCTTTCAGGACAGATAAACAAAAGATACCGCACATGCACAACTTTTATGGAAAATGATAATGCCATTTGCATTCGTTGATTATGTACCTCCCTTGCAGCAAATAACTTGCTCTATGTAACTCCTTTCTCCTAGGTACTAAGCTCCTTTTCCTCCTTGCTCATCAAGTTGCTGAATTCACTAATGCTAGTTGTGTAGAGAAAAAGGCAAAAAAAAGACAGTAACGTATTGTAGTCAAACTGTCAAACTAGAGGGAAGTTGCTCCTCACCTCAACGCGAATGTTGACCGCCTAGCTGGCCGCCTAACCAAAACCAGATAGCTTGGTACTGAGAGATGAAATGAAACATTTGAGACAAGTTACTAGAGGGAAGAGGGAAGAAACCAAAACACCTCCGTCCTCCGGTCTCTAGCGTGATCCCCCACCTTAACCATCTATTCTCTCCTTTTTTTTGCAGACAAGTAGAAAATGCCCGATACCTATTTTATAGGTCGGGATCACGAGAAGTGCATCATTTCACCCACCATGCATTATTTTTTGATTCCCATGTACCTGGTTGATAATAATTAGGATCTACACACTTGTACTCCCTTCGTCCGAAAATACTTGTCATTAAAATGGATAAAAAATATATGTATCTATAATTAAAATACGGCTAAATACATCCCCTTTTATCCATTATGATGACAAGTATTTCCGGATGAAGGGAGTACGAAAGAAGGAAAAGGGCTTTAAATGAAGGTATTCTCCGTCCGCTCCCTTTGCATGGTTGTGTCTCCTTCCACCAGAATCTCTGTTTTGCACCTTTCTCATGATTCATTCCGTTTCCACTCACACTCAGTCGGTTCCCTAAAAAAAGTAACTCGCACCTAGTCGATCTCAATGTGTTTTTCCAACATTTGCACTTGTGTTTAATAAGGCAATGACTTGAGGCATTTTCAAGTCACGTCTGAAAACTCCTCGCGCCACTGAGTCGGCTGATGATACCTTAGATCTTCTTTAAGAACACTCCAGTTTGTCTTCTGAGTCTTAAGTCAAACATCTTTAAGTTTGATTATATCTTTAAAAAACAGTTTTTCTAAATTAAGCATATCTAGATGTGTTATAAGTATTCCACATCTAAGTCCTATATTATCGATCTTACACGGAGATTCGCGTGGGTATTTTCTTTTTTCTTCTTATGCTTGACTGGGTGACTTAGATTTATTGTAAAAAATAATTCCGTATTATATTATGTTTGACGTTGTAGATATTAACATTTCTTTATAATCTTGTAAATTTTGAAAAACAGCTTGACCGATCAATATATAGTAGACAAAGCTAGATCTTTAAGTATAACTTAAGATGAGAGATTATTTTTTTTGAAAGAAAAGGCAGAGCGATTTATGCCTTATGCATTTCAAAACAGGTATGAAACCTGGGTGACCGAGGTCAATTACATAAAGGCAATGTTAGCGCTGCACGGAAAATGCAGCTGGCCATTGCCAAGCCATGTTGAACTAGGAACAGAAGAAACGGAGCGAGAAAAAAGATACAAAATGAGCTACAGGATGGGGAATACGAGAGCGTATCTAAAAATCTCCCTCCACCGAAGCATGATCTGCTGGTCTGCAGAGTTCTTCGCCTGATGTTAGCGCCTGGAGAGAGATTATGACACTCGTGATGCGAAATTATGTCCGTCGCTCATCCCAATTAATTACTCTTCTGCAATCATGGATCTCAAGATGAGCACACGCCCATTCAATTTCTCCCATTTCTTTCTTTGTCGTCAATAATGTTCGTCATGTTGTCATCTCCGAAGTACCAACAGTTACCTTTGCACGCACCGCAAGGAAGCACACACGGCTTGGAGGTCCCGGTGGCTATATCACACACCATGGGAACGCCCTTCGAGTCGATCCAGTACACAGAGTCTGCTCTCACCCCCGGGATGGTGCCAGCTCGCACTGTTAACGTACATAGAATAGTATCAGTCATATCTCATGTAATTATGATGGAGATATTACGTAGCAATTGTAATCTACTGTGTATGGTAGTCTACGATCTGATTAGTATCAGATTGATTGTATCCTTATTGTACAAGGTCTATCAGATTAAATCGAGGTGCAGCCCATGGGGCAATTCACGGCAAACATATTGTTGTCTAACGTGGTAACAGAGCCTCGATCCCATCCCTCCACGACATGGCTGGCACCACCTCCGGCGCACTCGTCACCACCACCGCCGGCCCGCTCGTCTCCGGCCACACCGCTACCATGCCGTCGCTCGCAGGCCTCATCACCGTCCGGATCACCCGCGCCAACTTCCAGCTATGGAAGCCGCAGGTTGTCCCAAACCTCAGCAGCGTCGGCCTGTTCGGCTACCTCGACGGCTCCGTCCCAGCGCCGCCGAAGACGATCACCGAGGGCACCGGTGATGCTGCGCGCTCCATGCCCAACCCTTAGCACGTGCCATGGAGGAGGACTGACCAGGCCGTTCTCGGCGCGCTCCTGTCCTCCATGACGGAGGAAGTGCTCGCCCAGATGACGCGAGCGACCTCCGCGGCGGCCGTTTGGACTGCCCTCGGTGCTATGTTGGCTGCGCAGAATCAGGCCAGTGTGTGCCAACTCCGTACACAGCTGTCGCAGACGAAGAAGAAGGACATGTCGGCGGCAGAATTCTTCCACAAGATGACAGGCTATGCCGACGCACTGGCCACCGTCGGCGAGGTACTGTCCGATGACGAGATCATCGGGCACATAATCGGTGGGCTGGGTCAGGAATATGACCCCCTCATGACTGCGCTCTCCATCTTCACAGGAGAAGTAAGCCTCTCCGATTTTTATGCCTACCTTCTCATCTTCGAGGCGCGTTAGGAGCAGCATGCCGCAAATAGCGGCGACTTCTCTTCATCAGCCAACAACGTCGTGCGCCACGGCAATGGCTCCGGTTCCCGCGACGGCAACCGGAACAGCAACGGTGGCCATGGTGGCCATGGAAACAGGAGTGGTGGCAATGGTGGCTGCTATGGTTCCAATGGCAACCGTGGCAACAACGGTGGCCGTCACAACGGCAGCAGCGGCAGAAACCGTCGACCTCCAAGGTGCCAAAGATGCCGCGAGGAGGGGCACTACGCCACCGATTGTCGCGATCGCTACAACGACCGCAGCGGCAACATGGCTACATACGGCCACCACGACAACAATTGGTACCTCGACACCAGTGCCACTGACCACCTCACCAGCGACCTCGACCGCTTGACGGTGCACGAGCGCTATGGTGGAAAGGATCAAGTTCAAGTTGCAAATGGTGCAGGTTTGGAAATTTCTCATATTGTTCATACTAAACTTGCTGGCTCTAGTGATCCCATCCACCTTAAAAATATTCTGCACGTCCCTGAAATTCACAAACATCTTCTTTCTGTTTATCGTCTTGTTTCGGATAACCAAGTGTTTGTGGAATTTCACCGTTCTTTCTTTTGTGTGAAGGACAAAATCACGAGGAGGGTCCTTCTTCTCGGTAGAAGTCGCAATGGCCTCTACCCCATCCCATATGGTCGGCCGTCATCGTCGTCACCACGTCGAGCTCTCTCCGGAGTCCGTTCTTCATCGAGTCAGTGGCATCATCGTTTGGGTCACCCATCAAATAATGTAGTTGAGTCCGTCGTTCGGTCAAATAAACTCCCTTGTTCGTCAAGTCATGATACTTTCGTTTGTGATGCATGTAAATGCGCCAAAAGTCATCAATTACCTTACAATAATTCATCTCGTGTTTCTTCGAAACCACTTGAGCTTATTCATACCGATGTGTGGGGTCCTGCCCTCGCCTCCTCTGGAGGTTTTAAGTTTTATGTTAGCTTTGTTGATGACTTTAGCCGTTTTACGTGGATTTATCTTCTTAAACATAAATCTGATGTCGAAGAAGTTTTCTATAATTTTCAGGCCCATGTCGAACGACTCCTCAATGCAAAAATCCGTGCGCTTCAATCTGAATGGGGGGGGGGGGGTGAATACCACCGCTTGCATAAATTTTTTCAGCGTGTCGGTATTTCTCATCGCATATCCTGTCCACATACATCCCAACAAAATGGTATAGCTGAACGGAAGCACCGGCACTTGGTTGAAACCGGGCTTGCCCTCCTCGCTCACTCCAATCTTCCTTTGCATTATTGGGATGGAGCTTTTCTTACCACATGTTATTTGATTAACCGCATGCCCAGCCGGACCCTTCAAAATATGCCACCACTCACACGTCTTCTTCACATCACGCCCGATTACTCTTTTCTTCGTATATTTGGATGTGCGTGTTGGCCTAGTCTTCGTAAATACAACTCCCGAAAACTTGAGTTCCGCTCCAAGATGTGTGTTTTTCTCGGATATAGTCTGTTCCATAAAGGTTATAAGTGTCTTGACAAATCCACTGGTCGCATCTATATCTCCCGCGATGTCGTCTTTGATGAAAATGTTTTTCCCTTTGCGACTAGTGCATGTCCTGACTTGTCTCGCTTAAATCCTCCTATATCGTTTCCTTCCAATGAGCCAGTAGTTCAGGATACTAATGTGAGAAACTACAACTTGTCGTTTTTGTTTCCTGACTTGTGTCCTGCAGATACAGAGGAACGACATGTATCTACCAGCGCTGTACAGGGCCATAGCAACGTGCATGCTACAACGCCATGCACCCAGCCATCATGTGCCACACGTCCAGCAGCGGGCCCCGGCTGTGGTGCTTCTCCATCAGGTGGGCCGACTCCGGCCTCTACCACGTCTACGCCATGTACTGACCAGATAGACGAGCCGGCCTCACCATCAGCGCGTACATCGCCTGCACTTGACGCCTCTGTGCGCGTCGATGCCGGACCAGACGCGCCGGCGTCTTCAGCGGGCGCTCCTCCATCACCACCAGCCTCGCCCACGGCTTCTCCGACGAGTGCCTCTGCATCACCAACGGCCTCGCCATCGGTCTCTCCGGTGGCCGCTCCTCCATCACCTCCTGCCTTGCAGCCGGCTCGGTCTGCGGCTCCCCCCGTTGAGCGAACACGCACGCGTCTTCAGAACAACATACAACGCCCGAAAATCCCCACTGATGGCACTGTCCGGTACAACCCGTATCGTCGTGGTTTCAGTGCTGTTGTGGGCGCTCCAGCTACGTACCGACAGGCGCTCGTTGATCCTGCATGGAAAGCCGCTATGCAAGAGGAGTTTTCAGCCCTTCAGCACACCGCGACGTGGTTGCTTGTTCCACGTCCTTCCGGCACCAACATTGTCAGCTGTAAGTGGATTTTCAAAGTCAAGCAACATTCTGATGGCTCTCTTGACAAGTACAAAGCCCGCCTGGTCGCTCGCGGGTTCACTCAGCAGTATGGTGTTGACTATCTCGACACGTTTAGTCTAGTTGTCAAACCAGCTACTGTTCGCCTTGTGCTCTCACTCGCTATTTCGCAGGGTTGGTGTTTGCGACAACTTGATGTGAGCAATGCATTCGTCCATGGTCTTCTTGATGAGGAGGTGTATATGCAGCAGCCACCGGGTTTTGAGGATCCTCGCTACCCTCATCATGTGTGCAAGCTTCGAAAGTCAATCTATGGGCTGAAACAGTCTCCCCGAGCTTGGTATTCCCGCCTAAGTGATCGACTACATCAACTTGGTTTTCAGTCCTCTAAGGCTGACACTTCCCTCTTCATTTTTCGGAAAGGGCGTGTGGTCATTTACATGCTTGTTTATGTTGATGATATTATCATTGCTAGCTCATGTTCTAAAGCGGTGGATCGACTGCTTCGCACTCTTGCCGGGTCTTTTCCTATCAAGGATCTAGTCGTCTCGCTTACTTCCTTGGGATTGAAGCCACCTACAATTCAGGGGCAATGGTGCTCTCTCAGCCTAAGTATGCCAATGACCTACTTCACCGTGCACATATGGAGAATTGCAAGGCGGTTTCTACTCCCATGTCCGTCACTGATAAGTTGGCAGCAGCTCTTGGCACTCCTCTCAATGGTGATGACGCCTTCAGCTATCACAGTATTGTCGGAGGGTTGTAGTATCTCACGCTTACCCGCCCAGATATTTCTTTTGCTGTAAACAAAGTGTGCCAATATCTGTCCAAACCCACTGATGTGCATTGGGAGGCTGTGAAGCGCATACTAAGATATGTTAAAGGTACTGTGGCTACTGGTCTCCAGATTCGTCAATCACACTCCACACTTCTGAGTGTTTTCACTAATGCTGACTGGGCGGGATGTGCCGATGACAGACGCTCCACGGGTGGTTTTGTGGTCTTCCTAGGACCCAATCTGGTTTCTTGGAGTGCTAGAAAACAGCCAATAGTGTCACGATCTAGTACCGAGGCGGAGTACAAGGCCCTTGCAAATGGTGCAGCTGAAGTCACATGGGTGCAGTCTGTGCTTAGAGACCTGGGAGTACCTCTGTCGCGACCACCAGTTTTATGGTGTGATAATTTAGGTGCCACATACTTAAATGCAAATCTAGTGTTCCATGCAAGGACGAAGCATATTGAGGTGGATTTCCACTTCGTCAGAGAAAAAGTGGCAAAAGGAGCATTGAATGTACGTTTTGTGTCTTCTGGTGATCAAGTAGCAGATGCCTTCACTAAACCTGCTACAAAGATCATGCTGGAGAAATTACGACACAATCTAAACCTTGTGGCCGGTTGAGATTGAGGGGGAATGTTAACGTACATAGAATAGTATCAGTCATATCTCATGTAATTATGATGGAGATATTACGTAGCAATTGTAGTCTGCTGTGTATGGTAGTCTACGATATGATTAGTATCAGATTGATTGTATCCTTGTTGTACAAGGTCTATCAGATTAAATAAAGGTGCAGCCCATGGGGCAATTCACGGCAAACATATTGTTGTCTAACGCGCACCACGGCCGGGCTGCTCTTGTTGCCGACGAACACGGAACAGCCTCCAAGATCCCTCACGGCGTCCCAGCACGGGATGCGCCCAAGGTCGTACCTTAGGACGAAGATCTCGTCCGCAAACAATCTGAAGTACCCGGTCCCTGAGGTGATGTTGCAGCTGTTATTCTGCCACACCTGGTACAGGATGGCAGAAGAAGATGTTTTTTTTAGAAAAGGAGGACGACCCCCGGCCTCTGTATCTCGGCGATGCATACGGCCATTTTATTAATTATTGACACAAGACCGTACAGAGTCATACAACACTAAGTCTAAAGCCACCAAAACAAGCAACAACTGTCGCTATCCCTATCCAGTTGATGTAGGGGCGCTGAAAGTCTGAGCCTAATACCAAACAGACCACGCAGCCAAACCTAAACATCTAAAGACTGAGGTCCCACCCAGGACGCCTGCCTGGTATGGGCACCCACCAGTCCGGCATGCTTCTCAACCAGGACCCCTGCCGGGTATGAGGCCGCCGCAGCCGCCTGCCACCAGTCCATCTTCAGAGCTGTACTGTTGCACCGACCTTGCCAGGCCTATCTGCCATCAACGCCACCGTGACGCCAGACAGCTTCCACCTCCTGCACGAGTCCATCTCCGCGCATCAGACGCCGAGTCTCCACAGCGCCACGCCGCCGAGATCCACCACCATCAATGTGTAAGATGAAGCACCGCTCCGCCGAGAAGCGTCGCCATCGCCGGCCTTGGCAATCGCCAATAGCAGGTTTTCACCCGGATTTGATCGAAGACCTCCATCCCTCGTGCACGGGTCGCCAAACCGCCGGGCACGCACCACCGGAACAATGAGCCGTCGGCCAACCCCAAAGCGTTGCCTCCGCGAGGTCAGCTTTGGCTGGGGCGCCGGCAGCCATCCCCGACCCCCGGCCCATCCCACAAGAGGAGGGGAAGGCCGAGGCTGCCACCACCCGCAGGCCGCCCCAACCGGATCTGGATCGAGCCGCCGCCGTCACCACACCAGCCGAGCACCACCGAGGAGCAGCCCATCACGCCACCCGCACACCCGCGCGCCCTACGCCGATGAGGGGCCACGCCGCGGCACCCCGCGAGAACGCCGTGACCAGATCCAGGTCGGCCGGCCCGTGCCAGCCCTCCCGAATGAGGCGATGAAGACGCCCCGCCGCCGCCGGTGCCGGCCGGGCTTTGCCCGGGCGCGCCCTCTGGCGGCGGCGGGAGGAGGAGGAGGAAAGGAGAGGTGGCCGGCGGCTAGGGCTCCTCCCCTGCCGCCCGCGGGAGTGCCAGAGGAGGTTACCTCCAGTAGTGATCTCAAAAGGCAGAAGAAGATGTGCTTGGTGGATGTGAGTTTATAGACGACGGCGTAGGGCTTGGCGAAGGTGGTCGGGTCAAAGTCACGCCTCCACACGAGTGTCAGCTGGTCGTCTCGATAGCCGCGGGGGTGCGGAGCGCGTGCACGCCCCCGCGTGAGTCGAGGCAGTAGCAGTACAGCTCATGGCCGGCATCGTAGAAGGCTAGGTCGACAAGGTAACGGTCGATGACGTCAGTGGTTGTCCACTTCCTATCCACCTTACCGTCGATGTAGGCCAGCTCGTCCCTGTTGCACAGGGCCACGACGGTCCAGTCGTAGTTCGGGTTCGGCGCGAACACGATCTTGCGTACGCACTCGTCCTCGTGAGCCCTGGGCGGAGAGACGAGCTCAACCTCCTTGCCAGTGCGGGGTTCGACGAGGAAGATCCTCCTCCAGCAGCTGGTGCCCATGTCGTTCCAGTGTTCCTGGTCGACGGCGAGGGCGAAGCGTCCGTTGCCCAAGCCAACGACACGGGCGCAGGGCCGTTGGGCATGGTGGTCGAGCGCGGAGAGCGAAAATGTTATAGGGAACCATGGTTCAGCCGAATCTACGCTCGACACCATTGATTTCTGGACACTTTTCATAAAGATCCATGCATGATTGATTAAAAAATGCATGATGGGAGCTGTTTGCATGTTAAACAATGCATGACGCGGATCCACATGTAGCAGGATGTTGAATCGTACGGCGTCGACCATAGGTTCGGCTGAACCATGGTCCAGAATCACGCCTCTCGCGCGGAGAGCATCGGGTGAGGCTGGAACGAGGGCCGCCGCATCGGGAATAAGAAGTCGAAATGTTAGACTGTATAACTTCTGTATTTACATGTGTACACTGTAACGTTGTATATCACCTCATTATATATATGTGATAGGCCACCCCTAGAGGGTAGTGCCGGTTCCCGCAAAACCTATTGTCTTACTGTAGGGGAACGTAGCAGAAATTCAAAATTTTCCTACGTATCACCAAGATCTATCTATGGATAAACCAGCAATGAGGGGAAGGAGAGTGCATCTACATACCCTTGTAGATCGCTAAGCGGAAGCGTTCAAGAGAACGGGGTTGATGGAGTCGTACTCGTCGTGATCCAAATCATCGATGATCCTAGTGCCGAACGGACGGCACCTCCGCGTTCAACACACGTACAGCCCGGTGACGTCTGCCATGCTTTGATCCAGCTAGGAGAGAGAGAGAGAGGTTGAGGAAGACTCCATCCAGCAGCAGCACAACGGCGTGGTGGTGGTGGAGGAGCGTGGCAATCCTGCAGGGCTTCGCCAAGCACCACGGGAAAGGCGGAGATGTTGGAGAGGGAGAAGGAGGCAACCAAAGCCATATCTCAAGAGCCCTCCTTCCCCCACTATATATAGGAGGGCCAAGGGAGGGGGGGGCGCCGGCCTAGGAGATCCAATCTCCTAGGGGCGGCGGCCAAGGGAGGTTTCCCTCCCCCCCCCCCAAGGCACCTAGGGGTGCCTTCCACTAGTAGGACTCCTCCTTTTGGGTTTCCTCCACACTAGGCGCATGGGCCCTAGGGGAAAGTGGCGCCCCAGCCCACTTTGGGCTGGATCCCTTCCCACTTCAGCCCATGGGACCCTCCGGGATAGGTGGCCCCACCCGGTGGGCCCCCGGGACCTTTCCGGTGGTCCCGGTACAATATCGATGACCCCGAAACTTGTCCCGATGGCCGAAATAGGACTTCCTATATATAAATCTTTACCTCCGGACCATTCTGGAACTCCTCGTGACGTCCGGGATCTCATCCGGGACTCCGAACAACATTCGGTAACCACATACAAGCTTCCATTATAACCCTAGCGTCATCGAACCTTAAGTGTGTAGACCCTACGGGTTCGGGAGACATGCAGACATGACCAAGACGTTCTCCGGTCAATAACCAACAGCGGGATCTGGATACCCATGTTGGCTCCCACATGTTCCACGATGATCTCATCGGATGAACCACGATGTCAAGGACTTAATCAATCCTGTATACAATTCCCTTTGTCTATTGGTACGATACTTGCCCGAGATTCGATCGTCGGTATCCCGATACCTTGTTCAATCTCGTTACAGGCAAGTCTCTTTACTCGTTCCGTAACACATCATCCCGTGATGAACTCCTTGGTCACATTGCGCATATGATGATGTCCTACCGAGTGGGCCCAGAGATACCTCTCCGTTTACACGGAGTGACAAATCCCAGTCTCGATTCGTGCCAACCCAACAGATACTTTCGGAGATACCTATAGTGTACCTTTATAGCCACCCAGTTACGTTGTGACGTTTGGCACACCCAAAGCACTCCTACGGTATCCGGGATTTGCACAATCTCATGGTCTAAGGAAATGATACTTGACATTAGAAAAGCTTTAGCATACGAACTACACGATCTTTGTGCTAGGCTTAGGATTGGGTCTTGTCCATCACATCATTCTCCTAATGATGTGATCCCGTTAGCAACGACATCCAATGTCCATGGTCAGGAAACCGTAACCATCTATTGATCAACGAGCTAGTCAACTAGAGGCTTACTAGGGACATGGTGTTGTCTATGTATCCACACATGTATCTGAGTTTCCTATCAATACAATTATAGCATGGATAATAAACGATTATCATGAACAGGGAAATATAAATAATAACCAATTTATTATTGCCTCTAGGGCATATTTCCAACAGTCTCCCACTTGCACTAGAGTCAATAATCTAGTTCACATCGCCATGTGATTAACACTCACAGGTCACATCGCCATGTGACTAACACCCAAGAGTTTACTAGAGTCAGTAGTCTAGTTCACATCACTATGTGATTAACACTCAAGGAGTTCAAGGTTTGATCATGTTGCTTGTGAGAGAGGTTTTAGTCAACGGGTCTGAACCTTTTAGATCCGTGTGTGCTTTACAAATCTCTATGTCATCTCCTAGATGTAGCTACCACGTTCTATTTGGAGATATTCCAAATAACTGTTCTACTTGGAGCTATTCTAAATTGTTGCTCCATTATACGTATCCGGTATCTCTACTCAGAGCTATCCAGATAGGCGTTAAGCTTGCATCGACGTAACCCTTTACGACGAACTCTTTTACCACCTCCATAATCGAGAAAATTCCTTAGTCCACTAGTTAATAAGGATAACTTTGACCGCTGTCCTGTGATCCATTCTTGGATCACTCTTGTACCCCTTGACTGACTCATGGCAAGGCACACTTCAGGTGCGGTACACAGCATAGCATGCTGTAGAGCCTACGTCTTAAGCATAGGGGACGACCTTCGTCCTTTCTCTCTATTCTGCCGTGGTCGAGCTTTAAGTCTTAACTTCATACCTTACAACTCAGGCAAGAACTCCTTCTTTGACTGATCCATCTTGAACACCTTCAAGATCATGTCAAGGTATGTGTTCATTTGAAAGTACCATTAAGCGTTTTGATCTATCCTTATAGATCTTGATGCTCAATGTTCAAGCAGCTTAATCCAGGCTTTCCATTGAAAAACACTTTCCAAATAACCCTATATGCTTTCCAAAAATTCTACGTCATTCTGATCAACAATATGTCAACAACATATACTCATCAGAAATTCTATAGTGCTCCCACTCACTTCTTTGGAAATACAAGTTTCTCATAAATTTGTATACACCCAAAATCTTTGATCATCATCAAAGCATACATTCCAACTCCGAGATGCTCACTCCAGTCCTTAGAAGGATTGCTGGAGCTTCGCATACTTATTAGCATCTTTCGGGATTGACAAAACCTTCCGGTTGTATCACATACAACCTTTCCTCAAGAAAATCATCGAGGAAACAATGTTTTTGACATCCTATCTGCAAGATTTCATAAATAATGCAGTAATTGCTAATATAATTCCAACAGACTCTTAGCATCGCTACGAGTGAGAAAGTCTCATCGTAGTCAACTCCTTGAACTTGTCAGAAAACATCTTAACGACAAGTCGAGCTTTCTTAATGGTGACATTTACCATCATTGTCCGTCTTCCTTTTAAAATCCATCTATACTCAACAGCCTTACGACCATCGAGCGTTCCGCCAAAGTCTACACTTTGTTTTCATACATGGATCCTCTCTCGGATTTTATGGCCTCGAGTCATTTATCGGAATCCGGGCCCACCATCGCTTCTCCATAGCTCGTAGGTTCATTGTTGTCTAGCAACATGACTTCTAAGACAGGATTACATACCACTCTGAAGTAGTACGCATCCTTGTCATCCTACGAGGTTTGATAGTGACTTGATCTGAAGTTTCATGATCACCATCATAAGCTTCCGCTTCAATTGGTGTAGACGCCACAGGAACAACTCCCTGTGCCCTTCCACACACTAGTTGAAGAGACGGTTCAATAACCTCATCAAGCCTCCATCATCCTCCCACTCAATTCTTTCGAGAGAAACTTTTCCTCGAGAAAGGACCCGATTCTAGAAACAATCCCTTATTGCTTTCGAATCTGAGACAGGAGGTATACCCAACTGTTTTGGGTGTCCTATGAAGATGCATTTATCCGCTTTGGGTTCGAGCTTATCAGCCTGAAAACCTTTTTCACATAAGCGTCGCAGCCCCAAACTTTTAAGAAATGACAGCTTAGGTTTCTCTAAATCATAGTTCATACGGTGTCATCTCATCGGAATTATGTGGTGCCCTCTTTAAAGTGAATGTGGTTGTCTCTAATGCCCAACCCATAAACTATTGTGGTAATTTTATAAGAGACATCATGGTATGCATCATATCCAATAGGGTGCAGTTATGATGTTCGGACACACCATCATACTATGGTGTTCCAGGCTGTATTAGTTGTGAAACAATTTCCACAATGTCTTAATTTTGTGCCAAACTCGTAATTCATATATTCATCTCTATGATCATATCATAGATATTTTATCCTCTTTTCACGATAATCTTTCAACTTCGCCCTGAAATTACTTGAACCTTTCAATAATTCAGACTCGTGATTCATCAAGTAAATATACTAAACATCTACTCAAATCATCTGTGAAGTAAAACATAACGATATCCACTACATGCCTCAGCACTTATTGGACTGCACACACCAAAATGTATTACTTCCAACAAGTTGCTTTCTAGTTCCATTTTACTGAAAAACGAGGCTTTCAGTCATCTTGCCCATGTGGTGTGATTTGCATGTTTCAAGTGATTCAAAATCAAGTGAGTACAAAACGGTCCATTTGCATGGAGTTTCTTCATGCATATACACCAATAGACATGGTTCGCATGTCTCAAACTTTTCAAAAATGAGTGAGTCCAAAGATCCATACACATGGAGCTTCCTCATGCGTTTTATACCGATATGACTTACGTGGCAGTGCCACAAGTAGGTGGTACTATCATTACTATCTTTTGGCATGAACATGTGTATAACTACGATCGAGATTCAATAAACCATTCATTTTAAGTGTAAGACCATTGAAGGTATTATTCAAACAAACAGAGTAACCATTATTCTCCTTAAATGAATAACCGTATCGCGATAGACATAATCCAATCATGTCTATGCTCAACGCAAACACCAAATAACCATTATTTAGGTTTAACACCAATCTCGATGGTAGAGGGAGCGTGCGATGCTTGATCACATCAACATTGGAAACACTTCCAACACATATCATCAGCTCACCTTTAGCTAGTCTCCGTTTATTCCGTAGCTTTTATTTCGAGTTACTAACACTTAGCAACCGAACCGGTATCTAATACCCTGGTGCTACTAGGAGTACTAGTAAAGTACACATCAACACAATGTATATCCAATATACTTCTATCGTCCTTGCGAGCCTTCTAATCTACCAAGTATCTAGGGTAATTCTGCTCCAGTGGCTGTTCCCCTTATTATAGAAGCACTTAGTCTCGGGTTTGGGTTCAACCTTGGGTTTCTTCACTATAGTAGCAGCCGATTTGCTGTTTCATGAAGTATCCCTTTTTGCCCTTGCCCTTCTTGAAACTAGTGGTTTCACTAACCATCAACAATTGATGCTCCTTCTTGATCTCTACTTTCGCGGTGTCAAACATCGCGAATATCTCAAGGATCATCATATATCTCCCTGATACATTATAGTTCATCACGAAACTCTAGCAGCTTGGTGGTAATGACTTTGGAGAACCATCACTGTCTCATCTGGAAGATCGACTCCCAGTCGATTCAAATGAATGTTGTACTCAAACAATCTGAGCACAAGCCCAACAATTGAGCTTTTCTCCCTTAGTTTGCAGGCTAAGAAAATCGTCGGAGGTCTTATACCTTTTGACGTGGGCACGAGCCTGAAATCCAATTTCAGCCCTCGAAACATCTCACATGTTTCGCGATGTTTCGAAACCGTCTATGGTGCCTCAACTCTAAACCGTTTAACTGAACTATCACGTAGTCATCAAAACGTGTATGTCAGACGTTCGCAACATCCACAGACAATGTTTGAGGTTCAGCACACTGAGCGGTGCATTAAGGACATAAGCCTTCTATGAAGCAATGAGGACAATCCTCAGTTTACGGACTTGTCCGCATAATTGCTACTATCAACTTTCAACTAAATTTTCTCTAGGAACATATCTAAACAGTAGAACTGAAGCGCGAGCTACGACATAATTTGCAAAATCCTTTTGACTATGTTCAGGATAATTAAGTTCATCTTATGAACTCCCACTCAGATAGACATCCCTCTAGTTATCTAAGTGATTACATGATCCGAGTCAACTAGGCCGTGTCCGATCATCACGTGAGACGGACTAGTCATCATCGGTGAACATCTTCATGTTGATCGTATCTACCATACGATTCATGCTCGACCTTTCGGTCTCTTGTGTTCCGAGGCCATGTCTGTACATGCTAGGCTCGTCAAGTTAACCCTAAGTGTTTTGCATGTGTAAAACTGTCTTACACCCGTTGTATGTGAACGTAAGGATCTATCACACCCGATCATCACGTGGTGCTTCGAAACGACGAACTTTAGCAACGGTGCATAGTTAGGGGAGAACACATTCTTGAAATTTTAATGAGGGATCATCTTATTTACTACCGTTGTTCTAAGCAAATAAGATGTATAAACATGATAAACATCACATGCAATCAAATAATAGTGACATGATATGGCCAATATCATATAGCTCCTTTGATCTCCATCTTGGGGCTCCATGATCATCTTGTCACCGGCATGACACCATGATCTCCATCATCATGATCTCCATCATCGTGTCTTCTTGAAGTTGTCACGTCATCTATTACTTCTACTACTATGGCTACTGGTTAGCAATAAAGTAAAGTAATTACATGACATTTATTTTGACACGCAGGTCATAAATAAATAAAGACAACTCCTATGGCTCCTGCCGGTTGTCATATTCATCGACATGCAAGTCGTGATTCCTATTACAAGAACATGATCAATCTCATACATCACATATATCATTCATCACATCCTTTGGCCATATCACATCAGATAGCATACCCTACAAAAACAAGTTAGACGTCCTCTAATTGTTGTTTGCATGTTTTACGTGGCTGCTATGGGTTTCTAGCAAGAACGTTTCTTACCTACGCAAAGACCACAACGTGATATGCCAATTGCTATTTACCCTTCGTAAGGACCCTTTTCATCGAATCCGATCCGACTAAAGTGGGAGAGACACGCACCCGCTAGCCACCTTATGCAACTAGTGCATGTCAGTCGGTGGAACCAGTCTCACGTAAGAGTACGTGTAAGGTCGGTCCGGGCCGCTTCATCCCACGATGCCGCCGAATCAAGATAAGACTAGTAACGGCAAGCATATTGAACAAAATCAACGCCCACAACTACTTTGTGTTCTACTCGTGCAGAGAATCTACGCAATAGACCTAGCTCATGATGCCACTGTAGGGGAACGTAGCAGAAATTCAAAATTTTCCTATGTATCACCAAGATCTATCTATGGAGAAACCAGCAACGAGGGGAAGGAGAGTGCATCTACATACCCTTGTAGATTGCTAAGCGGAAGCGTTCAAGAGAACGGGGTTGATGGAGTCGTACTCGTCGTGATCCAAATCACCGATGATCCTAGTGCCGAACGGATGGCACCTCCGCGTTCAACACACGTACAGCCCGGTGACGTCTCCCATGCCTTGATCCAGCTAGGAGAGAGGGAGAGGTTGAGGAAGACTCCATCCAGCAGCAGCACAATGGCGTGGTGGTGGTGGAGGAGCGTGGCAATCCTGCAGGGCTTCGCCAAGCACCACGGGAAAGGAGGAGATGTTGGAGAGGGAGAAGGAGGCAACCAAAGGCATATCTCAAGAGCCCTCCTTCCCCCACTATATATAGGAGGGCCAAGGGAGGGGGGCGCCGGCCTAGGAGATCCAATCTCCTAGGGGCGGCAGCCAAGGGAGGTTTCCCTCCCCCCCCCCCCAAGGCACCTAGGGGTGCCATCCACTAGTAGGACTCCTCCTTTAGGGTTTCCCCCACACTAGGCGCATGGGCCCTAGGGGAAAGTGGCGCCCCAGCCCACTTTGGGCTGGATCCCTTCCCACTTCAGCCCATGGGACCCTCCGGGATAGGTGGCCCCACCCGGTGGGCCCCCGGGACCCTTCCGGTGGTCCCGGTACAATACCGATGACCCCGAATGTGACGCCCCGAGACCGTTCCGCCAGGTGTCTTCCAGTTATTCGCCGACGTTGCCATGTCATTCACTTGCGTGTTGCATTTCATATCATGTCATCATGTGCATTGCATCATCATGTTTTCAAAACTTGCATTTGTCCGGTTTTCCCCAATGCCATCCGTTGTCCGTTCTGAACCCAACCACACTTGCACGCGCCCGCGGCATGTCCGAAATAGTATTTTATAAGTGGCCGGGAAATGTTCTCGGAATGGGATGAAAGTTGGCGTGTGGTCTTATTATAGTGTAGATAGACCGCCTGTCAAGTTTCATCACATTCGGAGTTCGTTTGATAGCCCAACCATTAACTATAGCGACAACATAGTCGGTCAAATCGTCGGATGTTTTCGGTCTCCGGAAACAGATGCCGGGCTCTCTCTCTCTTCTCCCCCTCGCAGTCTCGCCACAGCCCACCTAGTCCATCCTCCTTCCCCTCTTCGCTTCCTGAGTTGTCCGATGCGACCACACGGTTCGAAACCCTCTCTGCACAGTGCATCAAACCCCTCACGTGAGCGTCCGAAAGTTGTCCCGGACCCGACCCGAGGTGTCGCCACCGTTGTGTCCGGAACATCCCCAAACATCTACAAAACGTCACCGTTTTCTTATTTGGGACCCCTAACCTGTTTATCCGGGACCGTCCAATTAAGATCGGAGGGACCAAATGCCCCTATCTGAAAATCCTTTTGCCTTATATATTAGACCAAACCCTAAAACCTAGGGATCTGTCACATCCATCTCCTCACCCACCGCCGCCACACTCTCCCTTGGGATCCTCCCAGATCCCCATCGGTCCAATCTGCAGCCCAGACTTCCTCCTTCGTTTTCAGCACCACCCCAATCAGCAGCTTCCACTTGCCCCGATCCAAATCCTCATCGTCTCCAACTCTGATCACAGCCTTGCCCCGCTTGCTGTTTCTCCTTCCCGCCTTCTTCCTCTACATCGGGCCAACGCCTCGACGAGAACCTCGCCCGTGCCCCGTCTTCCTCCTCATCGCGCGGATCCAAGAGGCTCGATGCCCAACAGCTCACCCCCGCCCTGTTCCTGGACGGACACGCCCTCCGGCCTCGCCCTTCTGCCGTTGAAGGCCCGCGCTGAGGCCTGCTACTCTGGCCGCCGAAGGAACTCCGCTTCCTCGCCACGAATGCCCTCACTCGATCCCGCCGCGTCTGTCACCTGCAGGAACCAGGGGCGCTACCTCCTTCAGTTCGTCAAGCTGCCCGGCAAGTTCGTGCCCCGGCCCCGGTTTGGACCGGATCTCCTCTGCTCCATCACCCCACCTGCCGGATCCGCCCCTTCCCCGCCGTCCGCCGGCGTCCTGCTTCTCTGGAGCCGCAGCGCCGTCCCCTGCTTCACGAACAAGATGAGCGCCTCGTCCCGCTCCTTCGTTGACCGCACTCGGTCTCGCCTGGGCCACCCCTCCCGCGCCTCCAAGGCCTAGCTTGCCTCCCCACGCGAGGCCCAGTCGCGCCATGTCTCTCCTTCAACCGGGCCGAGCCCATGGTGAGGCCAACCCGCCGAAGCCCCTGCGTTTTTTTCTTATTGTTGGGCCAACAGATTCGGCCCGTGACGTTTTTTTCCTGTTCAAGTCGAATTTCCTATTTATCCAGAGTATTGCAGTTTTGCAGAAAAGTACCCGAGCTTCATGCATATAATAATTCATGATCTGTGCATCATATGGGAAAACTTTATATATGAAACTTGCTCAGAATTTTGTCTAGTTTAATAATATGTCATTTTCATCCATGTTCAAAATGTTTAAAATGATGTTTGATTAAATTTGCTCCTATGCCATGTTAAAATGATTTAATTCATAACTAATTAACCGTAGCTCCGAATCTAACAAACTTTATATGTAAATGGGATAGAATTTTGCCTAGTTTAACATGGTGGCCTTATTTTGCATGCTTGTCAACTTTAAAATATGGTTTAGGGCAAAACAGTACCAAACCTAATTTTTGCATATGGGGATTTACCGGAATTGTTGTTCGTTGCTTCCGGCCTCATTTAACCTTGACTAGATTGGTAGTTTTACTTTGCTTCACCCTCTTGCCATGTTTAACAACATTTAATATTGTTGGGTACATAAACGAGAGAGAACTAAATAATTGATGTGGTGTTTTGTCAATATGCATCCTGATGCATATTGAGCTCCACTTAATTTGTAGGATTGCTTGTGCTCTTTGCCATGCCATGCCTCTTTAAACCGGACATGCATCATACTCGATTGTGCATCATACTCGATTGTGCATCATACTCGATTGTGCATCATGCCATGTTCATGTCGTGGTTGTTTACTATGTTGTTTGCTCTTTTCCAGTGTTTGCTTCTTCGGGTTGGTTCCGATAACGTCGTGTTGTGAGGATTCGTTCGACTTCGTCCGTTTGTCTTCTTCATGGACTCGTTCTTCTTCCTTGCGGGATTTCAGGCAAGATGATCATACCCTCGAAATCACCACTATCTTTGCTATGCTAGTTTGCTCGCTCTTTTGCTATGCCATTGCTACGATGCCTACCACTTGCTTGTCAGCCTCCCAAATTGCCATGTTCAGCCTCTAACCCACCATTGTCCTAGCAAACCGTTGATTGGCTATGTTACCGCTTTGCTCGGCCCCTCTTATAGCGTTGTTAGTTGCAGGTGAAGATTGAAGTTTGTTCCTTGTTGGAACATGGAGATGCCGTTCCTTGTTGGAACATGTTTACTTTTTGGGATATCACAATATATCGTATTTAATTAATGCATCTATATACTTGGTAAAGGGTGGAAGGCTCGGCCTTATGCCTGGTGTTTTGTTGCACTCTTGCCGCCCTAGTTTCCGTCATATCGGTGTTATGTTCCCGGATTTTGCGTCCCTTAGGCGGTTGGGCTATAATGGGAACCCCTTGAGAGTTCGCCTTAAGTAAAGCTTCTCCAGCAATGCCCAACATTGGTTTTACCATTTGCCACCTAGCCTTTTCTTTCCCTTGGGTTCTGCAGACTCAAGGGTCATCATTATTTTACCCCCCCCCCCGGGCCAGTGCTCCTCTAAGTGTTGGTCCACCTGTCAGCTGCCGGTGGCCACCAGGGGCAACTCTGGGCTGGCCTACCCGTACCTAAGACAATCTGAGTGTGCCCTGAGAAAGAGATATGTGCAACTCCTATCGGGATTTGTCGGCACATTCGGGCGGTGTTGCTAGTTTAGTTTTACCCTGTCGAAATGTCTTGTTGTACTGGGATACCGAGTCTGATCGGAATGTCTCGGGTGGAGGTCTATTCCTTCGTTGACCGTGAGAGCTTGTCATGGGCTAAGTTGGGACACCCCTGCAGGGATTTGAACTTTCGAAAGCCATGCCTGCGGTTATGGGCATATGAGAATTTGTTAACGCCCGGTTGTAGAAAACCTGAAGTTGACCTTAATTAAAATGAATCAACCGCGTGTGTAATCGTGATGGTCTCTTTCCGGCGGAGTCCGGGAAGTGAACACGGTTGTTGGAGTTATGCTTGACGTAGGTAGTCCAGGATCACTTCTTGATCATACTTTTATCGACCGTGCTTTGCCTTCTCTTCTCGCTCTCTTTTGCGAATAGGTTAGCCACCATATATGCTAGTCGCTTGCTGCAGCTCCACCTCATACTTTTACCTTACCCATAAGCTTAAATAGTCTTGATCGCGAGGGTGCGAGATTGCTGAGTCCCCATGGCTCACAGATACTTCCAAAACCAGCTTGCAGGTGCCGATGAGTCCGTGCAGATGACGCAACCCAGCTCAGGAGGAGCTCGATGAAGATATTGTCCTTTATGTTGTTTCGTTCTTGTTGATCAGTAGTGGAGCCCAGTTGGGGTCGATCGGGGACCTTTGTCGCATTTGGGGTTCTTCTTTAATTTTGGTTCCGTAGTCGGACCATGAATGTATTTGGTTGATGTAATGCTTTATTCATGTAATTGTGTGAAGTGGCGATTGTAAGACAACTATGTATCTTTTCCCCCTTATTGTATTACATGGGTTGTGTGAAGATTACCTCACTTGCGACATATGCCTTCAATGCGATTATGCCTCTAAGTCATGCCTCGACACGTGGGAGATATAGTCACATCGAGGGTGTTACAAGTTGGTATCAGAGCCTTCCCCGACCTTAGGAGCCCCCATTGCTTGATCGTTTTTAGCGGTCGAGTTGTGTCTAGAAAAATGTTTTGAGTCATTTAGGAATTATATATCGGAGAGCTTAGGAATTCTTTTTACTTCCCAGTCTCCTCATCGCTCTGGTAAGGCATCCTGACGTAGAGTTTTGACTCTTCTCTTCTCAAATTTCACTAAAAAAAATTTAGGATCACGCGGGTATCTTGGAATCGTTCCGATGGTGTTATGATGAGAACATTGTCTTGGTGCCTCCTCTCAGGGGTTTAGTGGAAGTGACCCGGGGAGTTGACCTCTGAGGTGTTGTCATCATAATTTTATAGTTGCAATTCTGGAATACTTGAGATATGTTCGCCGACATCGAAAATCTCCTTTATGCAGTTCGTTGGTGACATAACCTTGACGCCACCCAGTACTGGGGCGGGAGTTCGGGAGTATCGCCATAACTTGTATAACGGATGCTTTTCGAAGGTTGAGGTAGACGATTTCCGAAGGTTTCTTGGTTATGTGTTGAAGGATGGATACAGCTGGATGTAGGATTTGCTAGATTGGGTGAGATATTATGCTTCCCCTGTATCCCCAACACCTGATTGCATAACCGGAAAGTTTCGGGAGTTTCATTGGTGGGAATTCAAGTAGCTCTTAGGATATCTTTCCGACAGATGTATGGTATGAAATTGGGGTTCGACGTCTAGTGGTTCGCCTATTCACGGTCGATTTTACAGTGGTCTCGTTGTGTCTTAAAGAGTCCTTGGCTATGCTGACTCGGGGACGCTTCGTATGTCATGTGCACTGCCTTGTACATGATGGTGTTGTACGATCGAGCCCGTGTAGGCCCCACCATGAAAACTTTGGACGAAATCTCTATCATATGTTTGTTCTGGCTTATTCTGCAAGCCAATCCTTTGTTTTTGTTTTGAGTTGTGGTATTCGAGTTGCTTCGAAGTCAAGTGTTGATTCCATACCTTTTCCTAAATGGTGTTCTCATACTCCGATGTGAATACCAATCCTTCTTGATCATCAAGATTGTTTTTGTCAATCCTTTTAACCGGTGTGTTTCTCTTCAAGTGGATCCGATCATTTCAACATTCGCAAGATCAAGTATCAGTTCTTCTCTATGGTGTTCGTTCCATCCATTCCAAATTGCCTTTGTTTTTCCCGCCCTCCCTCCCTTGTGTTTCTTTAAGGACTCAGATTTCTTAATCGAGTATCCATTTATTGATGTGAAGTCTCTCCATTCTTTTCCGTCTATATTCTTACCCGGTGGTTTCCATGAAGATGTTCTACTAGTTCGTAACTTTTCATTCTTTTTCTTCTCCGGTGGATCCAAGTCAAACTTTGTGGATCATATCCTTTTCCTCATTTCAATGCTTGCTCATGCCGGTGCACCTCATTATCATTCTACTTCTCGCTATTTGTTATTCCGGAGTGCTCAAGATATCTCAAAGATTCGTGTTTCCACTCTACATTCGTTCAAGATATTTCGAGATTGGTATCTCATTCAAGTCATTTAATTCAACCGGTGCAACCCCTCTTTTTAATCGTTCAACGGTGTTCTTTTGAGTGGGCCCTAACCCACAGGTCTTTTCCCAGGATCTTACCTGACTCTTCTAATTTTTCCGGAGCTTCTCAAATTCTTTTGAAGTTTGACGTAAGAATGAATTATCATAAGTCTTATTTCTTTCTCCAAGATCGGTTAAATTCTTTCCATCGTTGGCTCAACCTTTCCATTTTTCATTCCGGAGTGTCTAAATAATTCATGGTGGTGTTTCTCGTCATCATTCTCAGATTGGAAGACCGAAGAAGATTTTTCTCTCAATCTTGCTCCATTATCTTCAAGATTCGTGATTCTAGCTTGTTGCCATCCTCTCATAATTATTTGTGATTGTGAGATATTCTTTTCACCCATCCGGAGTAATTCAGAGTATTTTCAGTTTGATTCTTCGAAGCCCATCATTTCAGAAGAATTAATCATTTCACCTTTCAGATCTCTTTCTCTAAATCTTACCGGCGCATCATTCAATATTCTCTAATCAGTTCGTGATCCCTTTGTTCACTTGTATCAAAATCTCTTGGGTATCCCCGTTCATTTGCTAATCCTTCCCAGTGATTCATCCCTTTACATCGTTCATTTCCAATTCTTACGGTGGTTCGTTCAATAATTCTCGTCATTCCTTATCATATCAATTTATTCGTTCTTTCTATCCTACCGATGGTTCGTTGAAGATTTTCTCGAGTTTATGCGATATCTCTCTTAATCCTTTCTACGAGAATGAGTAGTGTGCCAAAACCGTTGATTGTCATCAATTTAAATTGGTGATGGATAAGCATAATGTAATTCTTATTCTTGTTTCATCCTAATGATTAATTCTTATTACGGAGGCTCGTCAAATTCTCGGTTTCAATTGTTGTCATCTTCCCTTTTCCCCGGAGTTCCAACCTCTTTCAATTATATTATCACGGAGATCTCTATCTAAATCATTGCGAGGCTTCAATCTTATTCTTTTCATCATTCAATTATTTTGGATCATTATTTTATTACCGGAGTTCTTCATGAAGGTTCTACATGATGGTTCATTAAGAATTTAATTCCTTCTAGAAGTTTCCATTGAGATTCTTTTCACAGGAGATCAAGCATTCTTCATCTTGCAATCCGGAGTGCAATTCTTTCATGCATATCTTTTGAGGTGGTGTTATGTCAATCTTGACAATGTGAGTTCGTGTTTCATGATTCGCTAGTTGTCAGGAATGAGATATTTTAAATCCACCAATCTCGTCATTGGGGTTACCTTGGGTTATATTTCACCTAAAGCCTTCCCTAAGGATTGTCGCTATCGATGGTGCTTATAAAGGACCCAAGTTCTTCTTAATCCTTCCGGTGACATAAGTTTCTCATCTCGTTATTCATATCTATCCAATTCTTTTCCCGTGAGTGGCAGGTTGTCACCTCATAATTTGAGATGTTCTCCATAAGCCCACTACAACCTTGTTCTTTTCGTTGTTGGTTGTCCAACAACTCCGCTCGACCCGTTTCCTAAGGATGCCTTCTCAAGCTCTTTTGGCAGAAGTTGGCATTTTCTTCTCATTTTCTCTTTTTTGCAATTACCTATCTTCTATTATTTTGTTCCGGAGGCATTGTGTCGTTGTTCTCTTTAACCCATCTTTTTGTTTTGTCAAGATCATGTTAAATCCCTTCCATTTCCAACCGGAGTGTTGTTATAATTGATCTTTATCGTTCCTTCTACATCTCATTTTATCGGGAGTGCTTGCATGTATTTCTTGTCCTTGGTGACACTTTTCTTATGTCTTCAACCTACAAGGTTCTACTAATGTTCCTTGTTCCTTGTTCCTAACGGAGTGTTTTCACTTTGTTTATCTCCGTTGTATTATTCTTTTCTATTTGTTCAACCTCTCAAGGTTCCTTGGTTGCACTCGTTTGTCAAAGAAGCAACTTAGTTTACCTCTTCTCTTATCTCTTCCGTTGTCCCTCCGGTGCCATTCTAGATCTCGGGACGAGATCCTCTCGTAGTGGTGGAGTGTTGTGACGCCCCGAGACCGTTGCGCCAGGTGTCTTCCAGTTATTCGCCGACGTTGCCATGTCATTCACTTGCGTGTTGCATTTCATATCATGTCATCATGTGCATTGCATCATCATGTTTTCAAAACTTGCATTTGTCCGGTTTTCCCCAGTGCCATCCGTTATCCGTTCTGAGCCCAACCACACTTGCACGCGCCCGCGGCATGTCCAAAATAGTATTTTATAAGTGTCCGGGAAATGTTCTCGGAATGGGATGAAAGTTGGCGTGTGGTCTTATTATAGTGTAGATAGACTGCCTGTCAAGTTTCATCACATTCGGAGTTCATTTGATAGCCCAACCGTTAACTATAGCGACAATATAGTCGGTCAAATCGTCGGATGTTTTCGGTCTCCGGAAACAGATGCCGGGCTCTCTCTCTCTCTTCTCCCCCTCGCAGTCTCACCACAGCCCACCTAGTCCATCCTCCTTCCCCTCTTCGCTTCCGGAGTTGTCCGATGCGACCGCACGGTTCGAAACCCTCTCTGCACAGTGCATCGAACCCCTCACGTGAGCGTCCGAAAGTTGTCCCGGACCCGACCCGAGGTGTCGCCACCGTTGTGTCCGGATCATCCCCAAACATCTACAAAACGTCACCGTTTTCTTATTTGGGCCCCCTAACCTATTTATCCGGGACCGTCCGATTAAGATCAGAGGGACCAAATGCCCCTATCTGAAAATCCTTTTGCCTTATATATTAGACCAAATCCTAAAACCTAGGGATCTGTCACATCCATCTCCTCACCCACCGCCGCCACCCTCTCCCTTGGGATCCTCCCAGATCCCCATCGGTCCAATCTGCAGCCCAGACTTCCTCCTTCGTTTTTAGCTCCACCCCAATCAGCAGCTTCCACTTGCCCCGATCCAAATCCACATCGTCTCCAACTCCGATCACAGCCTTGCCCCGCTTGCTATTTCTCCTTCCCGCCTGCTTCCTCTACATCGGGCCAACGCCTCGACGAGAACCTCGCCCACGCCCCATCTTCCTCCTCATCGCGCGGATCCAGGAGGCTCGATGCCCAACAGCTCGCCTCCGCCCTGTTCCTGGACGGACACGCCCTCCGGCCTCGCCCTTCTGCCGTTGAAGGCCCGCGCTGAGGCCTGCTGCTCTGGCCGCCGAAGGAACTCCGCCTCCTCGCCATGAACCCCCTCACTCGATCCCGCCGCGTCTGTCATCTGCAGGAACCAGGCGCGCTGCCTCCTTCAGTTCGTCAAGCTGCCCGGCAAGTTCGCGCCCCGGCCCCGGTCTGGACCGGATCTCCTCTGCTCCGTCGCCCCACCTGCCGGATCCGCCCCTTCCCCGCCGTCCGCCGGCGTCCTGCTTCTCTGGAGCCGCAGCGCCGTCCCCTGCTTCACGAACAAGACGAGCGCCTCCTCCCGCTCCTTCATTGACCGCACTCGGTCTCGCCTGGGCCACCCCTCCCGCGCCTCCAAGGCCCAGCTTGCCTCCCCACGCCAGGCCCAGTCGCGCCAGGTCTCTCCTTCAACCGGGCCGAGTCCATGGTGAGGCCAACCCGCCGAAGCCCCTGCGTTTTTTTCTTGTTGTTGGGCCAACAGATTCGGCCCGTGACGTTTTTTTTCCTGTTCAAGTCGAATTTCCTATTTATCCAGAGTATTGCAGTTTTGTAGAAAAGTCCCCGAGCTTCATGCATATAATAACTCATGATCTGTGCATCATATGGGAAAACTTTATATATGAAACTTGCTCAGAATTTTGTCTAGTTTAATAATATGTCATTTTCATCCATGTTCAAAATGTTTAAAATGATGTTTGATTAAATTTGCTCCTATGCCATGTTAAAATGATTTAATTCATAACTAATTAACCGTAGCTCCGAATCTAACAACCTTTATATGTAAATGGGGTAGAATTTTGCCTAGTTTAACATGGTGGCCTTATTTTGCATGCTTGACAACTTTAAAATATGATTTAGGGCACAACAGTACCAAACCTAATTTTTGCATATGGGGATTTACCGGAATTGTTGTTCGTTGCTTCCGGCCTCATTTAACCTTAACTAGATAGGTAGTTTTACTTTGCTTGACCCTCTTGCCATGTTTAACAACATTTAATATTGTTGGGTACATAAACGAGAGAGAACTAAATAATTGATGTGGTGTTTTGTCAATATGCATCCCGATGCATATTGAGCTCCACTTAATTTGTAGGATTGCTTGTGCTCTTTGCCATGCCATGCCTCTTTAAACCGGACATGCATCATACTCGATTGTGCATCATGCCATGTTCATGTCGTGGTTGTTTACTATGTTGTTTGCTCTTTTCCGGTGTTTGCTTCTTCGGGTTGGTTCCGATAACGTCATGTTGTGAGGATTCGTTCGACTTCGTCCGTTTGTCTTCTTCATGGACTCGTTCTTCTTCCTTGCGGGATTTCAGGCAAGATGATCATACCCTCGAAATCACTACTATCTTTGCTATGCTAGTTTGCTCGCTCTTTTGCTATGCCATTGCTACGATGCCTACCACTTGCTTGTCAGCCTCCCAAATTGCCATGTTCAGCCTCTAACCCACCATTGTCCTAGCAAACCGGTGATTGGCTATGTTACCGCTTTGCTCAGCCCCTCTTATAGCGTTGGTAGTTGCAGGTGAAGATTGAAGTTTGTTCCTTGTTGGAACATGGAGATGCCGTTCCTTGTTGGAACATGTTTACTTTTTGGGATATCACAGTATATCGTATTTAATTAATGCATCTATATACTTCGTAAAGGGTGGAAGGCTCGGCCTTATGCCTGGTGTTTTGTTCCACTCTTGTTGCCCTAGTTTCCGTCATATCGGTGTTATGTTCCCGGATTTTGCGTCCCTTGCGCGGTTGGGCTATAATGGGAACCCCTTGGCAGTTCGCCTTAAGTAAAGCTTCTCCAGCAAAGCCCCACATTGGTTTTACCATTTGCCACCTAGCCATTTCTTTCCCTTGGGTTCTGCAGACTCAAGGGTCATCATTATTTTACCCCCCCCCCCCGGCCAGTGCTCCTCTGAGTGTTGGTCCACCTGTCAGCTACCGGTGGCCACCAGGGGCAACTCTGGGCTGGCCTACCCGTACCTAAGACAATCTGAGTGTGCCCTGAGAAAGAGATATGTGCAGCTCCTATCGGGATTTGTCGGCACATTCGGGCGGTGTTGCTGGTTTAGTTTTACACTGTTGAAATGTCTTGTTGTACTAGGATACCGAGTCTGATCGGAATGTCTCGGGTGGAGGTCTATTCCTTCGTTGACCGTGAGAGCTTGTCATGGGCTAATTTGGGACACCCCTGCAGGGATTTGAACTTTCGAAAGCCGTGCCGGCAGTTATGGGCAGATGAGAATTTGTTAACATCCGGTTGTAGAAAACCGGAAGTTGACCTTAATTAAAATGAATCAACCGCGTGTGTAACCGTGATGGTCTCTTTCCGGCGGAGTCCGGGAAGTGAACACGGTTGTTGGAGTTATGCTTGACGTAGGTAGTCCAGGATCACTTCTTGATCATACTTTTAACGACCGTGCTTTGCCTTCTCTTCTCGCTCTCTTTTGCGAATAGGTTAGCCACCATATATGCTAGTCGCTTGCTGCAGCTCCACCTCATACTTTTACCTTACCCATAAGCTTAAATAGTCTTGATCGCGAGGGTGCGAGATTGCTGAGTCCCCGTGGCTCACAGATACTTCCAAAACCAGCTTGCAGGTGCCGATGAGTCCGTGCAGATGACGCAGCCCAGCTCAGGAGGAGCTCGATGAAGATATTGTCCTTTATGTTGTTTCGTTCTAGTTGATCAGTAGTGGAGCCCAGTTGGGGTCGATCGGGGACCTTTGTCGCATTTGGGGTTCTTCTTTAATTTTGGTTCCGT
This sequence comes from Triticum monococcum, assembly GCA_034509565.1. Lineage (NCBI taxonomy): Eukaryota > Viridiplantae > Streptophyta > Magnoliopsida > Poales > Poaceae > Triticum > Triticum monococcum. The sequence continues at coordinate 38,784,761 of CM067842.1, forward strand.
AGTCGGACCATGAGTGTATTTGGTTGATGTAATGCTTTATTCATGTAATTGTGTGAAGTGGCGATTATAAGCCAACTATGTATCTTTTCCCCCTTATTGTATTACATGGGTTGTGTGAAGATTACCTCACTTGCGACATATGCCTTCAATGCGATTATGCCTCTAAGTCGTGCCTCGACACGTGGGAGATATAGTCGCATCGAGGGTGTTACACCGAAACTTGTCCCGATGGCCGAAATAGGACTTCCTATATATAAATCTTTACCTCCGGACCATTCCGGAACTCCTCGTGACGTCCGGGATCTCATCCGGGACTCCGAACAACATTCGGTAACCACATACAAGCTTCCTTTATAACCCTAGCGTCATCGAACCTTAAGTGTGTAGACCCTACGGGTTCGGGAGACATGCAGACATGACCGAGACGTTCTCCGGTCAATAACCAGTAACGGGATCTAGATACCCATGTTGGCTCCCACATGTTCCACGATGATCTCATCGGATGAACCACGATGTCAAGGACTTAATCAATCCCGTATACAATTCCCTTTGTCTATTGGTACGATACTTGCCCGAGATTCGATCGTCGGTATCCCGATACCTTGTTCAATCTCGTTACCGGCAAGTCTCTTTACTCGTTCCGTAACACATCATCCCGTGATCGACTCCTTGGTCACATTGCGCATATGATGATGTCCTACCGAGTGGGCCCAGAGATACCTCTCCGTTTACACGGAGTGACAAATCCTAGTCTCGATTCGTGCCAACCCAACAGATACTTTCGGAGATACCTGTAGTGTACCTTTATAGCCACCCAGTTACGTTGTGACGTTTGGCACACCCAAAGCACTCCTACGGTATCCGGGAGTTGCACAATCTCATGGTCTAAGGAAATGATACTTGACATTAGAAAAGCTTTAGCATACGAACTACACGATCTTTGTGCTAGGCTTAGGATGGGGTCTTGTCCATCACATCATTCTCCTAATGATGTGATCCCGTTATCAACGACATCCAATGTCCATGGTCAGGAAACCGTAACCATCTATTGATCAACGAGCTAGTCAACTAGAGGCTTACTAGGGACATGGTGTTGTCTATGTATCCACACATGTATCTGAGTTTCCTATCAATACAATTATAGCATGGATAATAAACGATTATCATGAACAGGGAAATATAAATAATAACCAATTTATTATTGCCTCTAGGGCATATTTCCAACACTTACATGGTATCACGCTAGGTTACGTACGCTTCCGCCCTAAACCCTAAACCGCCACCGCCGTCGCCGCCGCCGCCTCCACAGCCGCCGCCGCCCTACCGCCGCATCGCCACCATGTCGAGCACTGCTGCGTCTGGTTCCACCGCTGCCAGTTTTCTGCCGGCCTCCCTTGCCGTGCTCCTATCGCGGCCGCTGGACGTCGCCTCCCTCCAGTCGCCGATCGGGACGCGGAGCGTGGGCTCTCTGTTCGCGCTCCCGTCGGCCGCCTCCTTGCCCAGCCAGGCGCTTGCGGTCCACACTGCCGCCTCCTCGTTAACTGCGGTCGCCGCGCCCTCTGCAACCTCGCCGCTGGTGGTGGAGACCGCCATGATGGCGGGTATCGCGGCGTCAACCGCGGCCCCCGCGCCTCCTGCACCCGCGCCGGTTGCTCCTCCGGCTGTCTCCACGGTGGTTGCACCTCAGCCAGTCTCCTCGATGGGATCGCAGCCGCCGCCGCCGTTTCACTTCGGCCATCTCATCACCATTAAGTTGTCATCGGACAACTACATCTTCTGGCGCGCGTAGGTTCTTCCGCTCCTTGGGAGTCATTACCTGCTTGGCTATGTCGACGGCTCTCTCCCTTGCCCTCCTGCGCTGGTGGACAGCATGCACGGTCCGGTCTATAATTCGGCTCACCGTGTTTGGACAGGGCAGGACCAGGCGAACCTCTCCTCCATCCAGGGGTCGCTCTCTCCGGCCGTTGCCGGTCTTGTTGTCTTTGCCAAGACGTCCCATGAGGCGTGGACTATCCTTGAGCGCTCGTTTGCGGCACAGTCGCAGGCTCGTGTATCTACGCTCCGTCGTCAACTTGGGGAGTGTCAGAAGCTTGACTCCACTGCCACTGAGTTCTACAACAAGGTCAAGGGCCTCGCCGACACGTTGGCCTCCATCGGACAGCCCCTCACCGACTCCGAGTTCAACTCGTTTATTGTCAATGGTCTTGATGAGGAGTATGATGCTTTAGTCGAGATCATCAACAAGCGTGGCAACTCGACACCCATGCCTGCACACGAGGTCTTTTCTCGCCTCCTTCTCACTGAGAAAGGGGTTGAGATGCGCCGCTCCAGGGGCAACGGCTCCCTCTCGGCCAATGCCGCCACCAAGGGTGGCCGCTCTTCTTCATCATCCCGAACTCCTTCGGGGCTGCCAGCACCGCCTGCCTCGGCCCCCCCTCCTACTGCGACATTACCGGGGGCTGGCGGTCCACGTGTGTGTCAGCTTTGTGGCCGCGATGGGCACTGGGCCTCCAAGTGTCACAAACGCTTCCAGCGGAGTTTCCTTGGTCTTGGCAATGATGGCAAGGATACACGCAACCTTGCCCGTCAGGTCGCCATGGCTGATTGTCCGCCGCCGCAGAAGCAACAGGGACACACTCAGTCCTACTCCATCGATCCACACTGGTATATGGACTCTAGGGCGACAGAGCACCTGACCAGCGAGATGGGGAAGCTTCACACTCGTGAACCCTATCATGGCTCCGACAAGATCCACACCGCCAATGGAGCAGGTATGCACATCTCTCATATTGGTCAAGCATCACTTCTCACTAGACATGCTAATAGGAATCTTCAGCTTCGCAATGTTCTTCAAGTTCCATCTGTGACACGTAATCTTCTTTCAGTTCCTAAACTCACACGTGATAATAATGTGCTTTGTGAATTTCACCCTTTTGATCTTTTTATTAAGGATCGGGTCACGAAGGACATTCTTCTTAGTGGGCGGCTCTGCCAGGGTCTCTATCGTCTAGAGCATCCTGGCGTCCCTCGTGTCTTCAGTGGAGTTCGAGTATCTCCGTCACAGTGGCATGCTCGTCTTGGTCACCCGGCCACACCTATTGTCCGGCATGTTTTGCGTCGTCATGAGCTTCCTAGTGTGTCTAGCAATAAAGATGTAGCAGTGTGTGATGCTTGTCAGCAGGGGAAGAGTCATCAACTTCCTTTTTTGGAGTCCAGTCGTGAGGTGAAACATCCTTTGAACTTGTGTTCTCAGATGTATGGGGTCCTGCCCAGACTTCTGTCAGTGGTCATAATTATTATTATATCAGTTTCGTTGATGCTTATAGTCGCTTTACCTGGCTTTATCTTATCAAACGTAAATCTGATGTGTTTGACATTTTTGTTCAGTTCCAAAAACATGTTGAACGCCTTCTCAAGCACAAAATTGTTCATGTTCAGTCGGACTGGGGCGGCGAGTATCGCAACCTCAACTCCTTTTTTCAGTCGCTTGGGATCGCTCATCGTTTAGCATGTCCACATACACATCAGCAGAATGGTTCAGTAGAACGTAAGCATCGTCACATTATTGAAGCTGGTTTGACTCTTTTGGCCCATGCCTCTGTTCCGTTTCGGTTTTGGAGTGATGCTTTCACCACTGCATTCTTTCTCATCAATCGTACTCCCACTAGTGTTTTGAACATGAAGACTCCCATTGAAGTTCTCCTTAATGAACAACCGGACTACACCTTTCTTAAGGTGTTTGGGTGTGCTTGCTGGCCTCATCTCCATCCATATAACAAGCGCAAGCTCGAGTTTCATTCCAAGAAGTGTGTTTTTCTTGGTTATAGCTCTCTTCATAAAGGATACAAATGTCTTCATGTGCCCACTAATCGTGTCTATATCTCTCGGGATGTTGTGTTTGATGAACATGTATTTCCCTTTGCCAAACTTCCTGTGTCCACTGTCGAACCACCATCCCTGCATCCATCCTCTTTTGCTTCTGACCAATTTGATGATGTTGCATATTCTCCTCTGTTGTTGCCTAACCATGGTGCAGGTACTGGTCGTGGGGCTCGTTTGGAGATCTTAGAGGCGCCATCGCCTCCTTTGTCGCCATCGCTTTTCTCGTCGGCACCTTCAGCTGTGCCTGAAGATCACATGGCGCCCCTGCATGGCCTCGGTCCCCGTGCCCACGCACGGCCGATCGCTGCCCCAGTCCGGTCGCCTGCTTCGTCGCCTCTGGCCTCTGGACTGGCATCGCCACTGTCGCACCCAGCGACTCCGGTGTCTGGGCCGTCGTCACCTGGGTCGTCCTCGCCCGCCCTCGTCTCGCCTAGGGCGTCTGGGCCGTCGTCACCAGAGCCGGCCTCGCCCGCCCTCATCTCGCCCAGGGCGTCTGGGCCGTCGTCACTAGGGTCGGCCTCGCCCGCCCTCGTTTCGCCCAGGGCGTCTGGGCCGTCGTCACCAGAGCCGGCCTCGCCTACTCTTGGTTTGCCCCTGGCCTCTGGGCCACTGTCATCGGGGCCGGCTTCGCCCAGTCTGGAGCCGTCCGGTCCCGGCTCTCCTGATGCGACGTCTGACTCTTCGCCGACCGTGACGTCCCCGTCGCCCTCACCTTCGCCGACTCCTCCTGCTGCTCTACATCCACATACGCGCAGCCGGAGTGGCATCTTTCAGCCTAAGCAACGTCACGATGGAACAGTTGCCTGGTTAGCTGCGTGCATGTCTGCTGCTCTTGCAGATCCATCCTCCAAGCCACGCACGTATCAAGCTGCTATGCGCATTCCTCATTGGAGAGAGGCAATGGAGCAGGAGTATCAAGCTCTTATGCGCAATCAGACATGGACTCTTGTTCCTCCACCATCACCGGTTAATGTCATTGATTCTAAATGGGTCTTCAAAGTGAAGAGGCATTCTGATGGGTCCATTGAGCGCTATAAAGCTCGTCTGGTTGCTCGTGGTTTTCGACAGCGGTTTGGTCTTGACTATGAAAACACCTTCAGTCCAGTGGTTAAGCCTACTACCATCAGGCTTCTTCTCTCTCTTGCCGTTACTCGAGGTTGGTTTCTTCGTCAACTTGACGTTCAAAATGCCTTCCTTCATGGTGTGTTGGAGGAGGAGGTCTATTTGCGCCAGCCTCCGGGTTTCTCTGATCCGGATCGCCCTGATCAGCTCTGTCGTCTGTCCAAGGCACTTTATGGTCTGAAGTAGGCTCCTCGTGCTTGGCATGCTCGTCTTGCAATGGCTCTTCGTGCTCATGGTTTTGCATCATCAACTGCTGACTCCTCACTATTTCTTCTACAGAGGCCTGAGGTTACTATGTACTTGTTGGTCTATGTAGACGATATTATTTTGGTCAGCTCCTCTCAGTCGGCTGCTACGGCGCTTGTTCGCTCGCTTGGTGCTGATTTTGCGGTCAAGGACCTTGGGAAGCTTCACTACTTTCTTGGTGTGGAGGTTACTTCTCGGGCTGATGGTCTTGTTATGGTGCAGAAGAAGTACTCTCTAGATTTGTTGCAGCGAGCTGGGATGCTTAAGTGCAAACCGATGACTACACCCATGTCTACCACTGACAAGCTCACTGCTGTTGATGGTGTGCTTCTATCTTCTTCTGATGCGACGGAGTACAGGAGCATTGTTGGTGGTCTTCAGTACTTGACGATCACACGACCGGACATTTCCTTTGTTGTTAACCGAATCTGCCAGTATCTGCAGTCACCCCGTGACACTCATTGGTCTGCTGTTAAGCGTATTTTGCACTACATCCGATTCACGGTGGCACATGGATTGCATATTCGGCTGTCTGACTTAGGTTGTCTTTCAGCATATTCTGATGCAGATTGGGCTGGCAATCCAGATGACAGGCGATCCACGAGGGGTTATGCTGTGTTCTTTGGCTCTAACCCAATTGCCTGGAGTGCTCGGAAACAGGCCACTGTCTCGCGTAGCAGTACTGAGGCTGAGTACAAAGCTGTGGCCAATGCCACTTCGGAGATTATCTGGGTACAGTCTTTGCTCCGGGAGTTGGGTATATCCCAATCATAGCCTCCTGTTCTTTGGTGTGATAACATCGGTGCTACATACCTTTCTGCAAATCCGGTATTCCATGCCCGAACGAAACACATTGAAGTTGACTATCACTTTGTGCGTGAACGTGTCTCTCAGAAGCAACTACAGATCAAGTTTATTTCTTCCAAGGATCAACTTGATGACATCTTCACCAAGCCATTGCCTTTACCACAGTTTGAGACTTGCAGGCGTAATCTTACCCTTCTAGATTCTTTAGGAAGTGGCTAAGATTGAGGGAGGGTGTTAGACTGTATAACTTCTGTATTTACATGTGTATACTGTAACGTTGTATACCACCTCATTATATATATATGTGATAGGCCACCCCTAGAGGGTAGTGCCGGTTCCCCCAAAACCTATTTTCTTACACGAAAACACCGAGAAGGCAGGCGGGGTCGTGGAGATCGGTGAACACCGTGTGGAGGTGGAACCAGCGCCACATCGAAAGGGAGAAGACGGAGGCGCTGTAGTTGTCGTGGTCGTTGCCGAGGGAGAGGAGGCCCGCGTACGACGGCGGCGCGAGGGCAGAGCGCCACGCATTGCAGACGCCGCGGATGGACGTGTAGTCTCCTAGAGACAGGCCGTCGGCGGCGGCGATGGACACGAGGAGCTCGGCAGGCAGGTGAGCCCAGGGCACGGCCGGCGCGGCACCGGCGTCCCGTACTCCGGTCTTCCTGCACCTGGCCTGGATGAATCGCCAAAGGAGCATCTTTTTGGATCGGGGAATAATTTGGCCTATTGCTTGTGCATATGTACTCAGCCCCGCAGGGTGTCTGGTCGTGACGGCCACCATCCAATCAGAGATTGCCACGTCATCCTTCCCATCAGGTCTCACTAACGCGAGCGCCGAGTCGGACAATGAAGCTTCATGTGATCCGAACCAGGTACTAGTATTTATATCAATATCAAAAAAATAACATTGTAATCCTAACCAGGCAATGTGATGGCGGAACGAACATTAGTCGGACAATGAAGCTTCAAAGTCCAAACGTTATTATTTTCTTATTACGAGATTCCGGACGTTTCTGTATGGAACTTCAACAAGGATTCATTCACCACACATGCAACCTAATAATCGCAATCCTGCAAAAGGGAGAAAAGTGATTTTTCTGTAATGCATAGGATATATTGTGCCTGCATCCACCGTGTCCCTCATTGCTTTGAGATTTGTGTCATGTTTTTAGTTTTTGATAAAAAAATCTTGTTTCAAACTATTGTGTGATTTTTAGTCTTCTTTTTCATGTTTCAAAAAGGGCGTCATATGTGGTGAAACTATCCGTCTCCGTGTATCCTTACGTCCCGTCACCTTTGGTTGTCCGATCAAAATCCTTTGCCCTCATGTGTGTATGCCCTTATTTTGCAGAAACAGACCATCTCCAACCAATATTAGGCCTGTGATTTATTTTCAATAAAGAAAGAAATAGCCTCAGCCTGCTCTCCCAATTCCCTACTTTCGATCGTTTCCCTACCGGTCCTCATTCACAGCCCTGAATGCATCCCAACTACAACAGCTATCGTGACGGCATGCATCATGGACAATCACCATGCCGAAATTCTTCTGCCAAGTTAATAACCAAAGCTTTTCATGGCATGCATGTGCAGCTACAGATTCAGGGAAAAGCTTGCAAACTCTATTGAATGAGGGAGAATTTGCTACGCCAAACAAGAAAGTCAGCATTCCTCTATTAGTGAGTTTATTAATGAACACACTTTGACCATGTCGCTTTTAGTTTAGAGTTATGCATAATGATGTTGTTTATGTTTCAGTGCACATCTTTTGCTTTGAGATGCGATGAGAAACTGAAGCCTGATGTAGGGATGATGTGTGAAGGGCTAGAGGTTGTCAAGGAACTCTCAGGGCCGGTCCTGATATTTCAGAGGCCCAGGGCGAAATCACAAACTTCCCTACTATAAAGATCAAAATAATAATCTCATTTCTTTTTAGATTCATTCCTTTGCCTAACTTATTATTGTCTATTGTTCCAAAATAAAATGAAAATTGTAAATAGTGTATTCCTTTACTTAATTAGACAAATCGAATACCTGATAGATGGCAAACATCAAGACGAAGCTTTAAAGTTTAAAAGCTTCATTTGCAACAATAAAAGATCATTTACCTACCCGGCGGCTACGGGAGTCTGAGTGGCTTTATTATATAACCATGTTTGGATTGAAGTTTTGTGTGTATAGCTGAAACCTTCTTCCAATTTTTAAGTTAAATTTGCAGTCATGATGATTTGGAGAGAGAATGCAAAGAACGACAATCGAACACATAGCAGGCAACTTTTTCAATAGATAAGGCGATTGGTGTTGTGTCAACAAAGTCCAGATTGAAATAAGAAATAAAGCAACGGGCACACAAAATTAAAAATTTGTACTGCATCATATGCGAGACTTTCTAAGATTTGACTGCTGCTGCACTATATGAACGTGACCAAGTAAAAAGAGGAGGTTAGGGATGACCTTATAAGTGGGGTGGCTTTGTCTTGCACATGAGAGGCATCTCACGAACGTGGGTTGGCATTGAGCACGAGGGTGGCCAGGCGCTCGACCACGGCCCGCTCCAGACTGTTATGGCCGCCGCAGGGCACGCGGAGCACGTGCATGGCCCCACATGTGTCGAGCAAGTACACCTTGTCGCCTCCGGCAGGGTCGTAGGCCATGTCGAGGAGGCAGTTCGTGTGGGTGATGACATCGACGGTCGTCCACTTGTTGTCCACTTTTCCGTGCATGTAGGCTACCTGGTGGTTGTTGTATAGGGCCACGACGGTCCAGTCGTCGTTCGGTTTCGGCGCGAACACGACCTTTCGTACGCGCTCCTCGTTGTAGTTCCTGGTGGGGGAGACGAGCACGACCTCCTCGCCTGAACGGGGGTCAATGAGGAAGATCATCCTCCTCGTCGAGACGTCGCGACCCTGCCCGGCCCCCGGGGCCGGTGCCTCTGGTCGACGGCGAGGGCGAAGCGGCCGTTGCCTGAGCCGACAACGCGGACGCTGCAGTGAACTAGAGGCCGATCGCCGCCATTGGTGTCATCGTCGAGCACGGGGTAGACAGTGTGCATGTGGAGCGGGTGCCGCATCGGGACGCAAACGAGTGAGGCGATGTGCCGGCCATGGTCGTCGGCGAGGGAAAGGAGGCGGGGGTACGTCGCGAGAGCGAGGGCGGAGTGCCACGCGGCGGAGGCAGGCGTAGTCCGTTACAGACACACGGGTGGCGATGGACACGAGGAGCTCGGTGTGGATGTCGGACCAAGGGGAGCGTCCGGCCGGCGCCATGGCGTGCCGTTCGCTCGCACTTGGTGTGTAGGAATCGAGCGTTGTGCTACAGATACGTTTGGACCCGGTCGCCGCAATCGCCATGACTTGCTCGATCTGCCGTTTGCCTGCACTAGTACGCACTACGCTTTATATAGGGGCGTTGAATTTACTATATGTGTGTCTAGGACACATCTAGATGTGCTTCAATTATCACACATTTAAATGAGTGAATCAAGCATAAAAAAAGAAAAAAAGATATATCTGCACGAATCTTAATGTATAATCAATGCCATAGGATTTAGATGTGCAATACTTATGACACATCTAAATATGCTTTAGCAAAACTGATTTACTATTTACTAGCTCGAGCAAGGCTGCAATCCGACCGAACCTCGTCTCGGACGTTTTTAATTTGTTGGAGACGTGTTTGTCGCTCTCTCTCTCTCCTTTCGTTTGCAAGGCTGGCACTCGCAGAGTACAACCCACGACGTGCGTGCGTGCATGCAAAACAGCAATACAGGGACGGTGCCCGTCGCATGCCTAAACCGATATGGGTTCCCATTGTCGTAAATGCCGTATCAGAGTCGGAATCGGGCAGACTCCGGCAGGCTCCCGATCCCCGATCGATTTCTTTTCTTTCATAAAATCAACATATACGTAAGCAGCAGCTGCATGCCCACGTGAGCGATTTAGGCAACCAACGAGACCCTCAGGATAGACGCCGGGAGAGCAACCATCCAACTCCAGCGAGAGCCGGCGCCACGATCTCGATCGGGATGGAGGAGGTGTCAGCGCCGATCTCGGCGGACGACCAGCGCCTGCTGCTGCAGCATGCGTCGCCGCTGGCGCAGGAGGACTATGGAGCCTTGGAGTGGTTGACGCGGGAGCCGGTGTGGTCGTCGGGCGTCCCCGAGGAACTCTGGGGACTGCGCTTCTTGGCCCCGCTCGACGACGATCAGCCGATGACGCAGGAGGGCGGCGAGGGCACCACGTCGTCGGAGGTCCCCGAGGAGTTGCGGTGGCTGTTCTTGGCCCCGCCCAACGACGGCGCCGCTGTCGCTCTCCTCCGCCACCGTCGCCCTCGGCGGATGCCCAGCTCCTGCCGGAGGAGGAAGATTATGGTGCCTTGGAGCTGGACCAGTGGATGCACGAGAGCAGCGAGCCGGAGCCGTGGTCGCCGGAGGAGGAGGATTACGATGCGTTGGACGACGACTAGGTCCAGTAGTTCGTATGTACTGATCTTATGATCTAGTAGCAGCAGTGATTGGTCGGTCCATGCTTTGATCTTATTTTGGTTTAAGATCTGTCTGATGTATAAAAACCGATACTTTACTTGCTTGCTTTGATATTATTCAGGGAATAAGAAGACCTTCCTTGATCTTATTTTAGTTAATTATGAAGATTTTGTTCGTACATAGCATGAGGACAAGCAAACCCGTCGATTCTGCGTGACTCGCCCCAAATTCTTATAATTATCTTGATGAGCACATTGTACGTGGTTCTGGCATCGATCGTCTTGATGAGCACATTGTTCCATCTTATCTTATGATGAATACTAGCAAGCCTTTCATGATGTCACCAGGAGAACACGGCACAAAACTTCATAAATCATCGACACGACATATCTAAGCATAAACATACTCCCTCCGTCTCATAATACAAGAACGTTTTTAACACTAGATGGGACAGAGGGAGTAGTACTTAAGAAAGTCGGCTGTTGTAGCTGTCGTGGGAGTGGTTGCACTGGGGAGCACCAGCGCCACCGCCGGCCATGTCGCCCTGGGCCTCTCGCCGCCGAAGGCCGCTCCCACACCAGCGGCCGCTTCACCGCGTGTGGGAAGCAGGGGCTGGAGGCGCGGGATCGGGGACTAGCGGCGAGCGCCGTGTCACCCTGGCCCTCTGCGTCGCTGAAGGGTGATCCGGCAGCAGCGATCATTTCGCCGCGTACTCGAAGCAGGGCAGGAGGCACATGATCAGTGTCCAGCAGCGGTGCGAGGAGAAGGAAAGGAGACACGGGGTACTGAAGAATGAGAACCATGGGAGGAGGCAACCGCCGTCGTCGTGGAATGCAGGCGGTCGGCTAGGCGGTGGCGCGAGGGGAGCCAAGTAAGAGAGCGGGCTAGGAGTCGACGGCGAGAGGAGGAGAGGTCCAGAAAGAAGGGGGCGAATGGGAGCACGAAGAGGCAAGCCAACGCCCTCCCTCACCTCTTTGATGCACGGACCAACCAGCGGCCACCACACACGCCAGGACATGAAAAGATGAAAATGCTATCGGCGGTGGCAGCTGAGTAGCCGATGATTCGCCAGAAGATGAGTGGGAAGTAACCTGGTAATCAGAGTCAGATGGATTAAGAGGTTGACGAAAGCAGCCCGCTTTAGGATAATCACTGACAAGCAAATTAGAGACCTCTGAACGGCGTTTCCGAACCGGACTGTTCGGTAAACCGGCGGAGGTAACTACCTGGCCGCTGTGCCGGGTTGTGCGACGAGCTTCGTGCTGTTGGGTCTTCATAAAAAATTTGGGATCCAAATAATCAAGAGGATGAGAAAATTTAACTTTCCGGTTTGCCTGACGGATTTTTAGCGAAGGCAAAGGTTCTGAATCGGAAAAGAGAATAATTAACTCTGCAGCGTCCGCATGGCTGGCTTCAGCATCATCCTCACAAATATCATCATCAATAAGACGCATGAAAAATAAACCAAGTGAGTCAAGCTCTACCTCAAGGTCCGGATTATCCACATCATCTTCAGGGGCCGGATTAGAGGATGCAGTGGTTCTTTTCCTGTGGATAGTCTTCTTCACAGCTTTAGTCTTTTGCCGAGTTGCTCTTTCCGGTTTGTCTGGTTTTTCTGGTTTCTCCTGCGGCAGTTTCTTGCTCCAAAACGGATCATCGCCCTGATACACAGACACTGATATTAAACAATGACCAGACATATCAATAACAGATTCAGCAAAAAGAAAAATCAAAATCTTACAGCTGGCGATTTGTTGGTGGCACAGAAGGGAAGCAGGCCGTTTCTAGCACAGATGTGTTCCGGTTCATTCAGCATCTTATTCACAGCCTCTGTGATTTCTTCATCGGTGAGTTGGATTTTGGAATGTCGCAGTGGGTCATCAACACTGCCAGTATACTCGCACATCAAACCGGAGCGCTGACTAAGGGGCAGTATGCTCCATGATATCCAACAGCGAGCGAGATCAACCCCTGTTAAACCGTTGGCCATAAAGGCTCTGAGCTTTGACAGTTGAGGAGCATATTTGCTTCTCTCCTGGGCAGTCAATCTTTGCGGAAAAGGGTGTGTATTGCTGAGCCGCTCCGGACGAAAGCCAGGCAAGGGATTCTCACCAGTAGGGGAGGTGTCTTTGCAGTAGAACCATGTCTGATTCCACTCTTTGGGGTGGCTGTGCAGTTTGGCGTGAGGGTATGTGACCTCTTTTCTTTTCTGGATCGCCACGCCACCCAACTCCGTATTAGAACCGTCAGTAAACTTAGTACGGCGGTTTAGATGGAAAAGGTCTCTGAACAATTCCACTGTGGGCGCCTCTTGAAAAAACGCCTCACAGAGCACTTGGAAGTGACACATATTTGTAACAGAGTTGGGGCCAGTGTCTTGTAGATGGAGTTAGAAATCGGCTAAAACATCCCGGTAAAATTTAGAACCGGGCGGCTTAAAGCCCCGGGCTAAGTGATCTACGAAAACAACGATCTCTCCTTCTTGAGGTGTGGGAGGACATTCTTTGCCGGGAGCCCTCCAATGGATGGTATCTTTGCTGCCTAAAGCGCCGATCAGGACTAAATCGGCCAGCTGAGACTCTGTGATGTGAGAAGGAACCCAATTGCACTCATATACTTGCTTGGCCATGTTAAAATCTACAAGGTAAAAGATCCCAGTTCAAATATGCATTGATCAAGGTACATTGATATGTGCAAGGTTAAACCGGAGACAGATCTATCTGAACCGGAGTTTTATGAAGCAACAACATCTGGCGGTTCAACAAGGGGACTAATGGTATATACCGGTTTCGCAAGTTTTTTCTACAAGGATAAACCGCCTGATCTAAACATTGAAACAGCTGAGATTGCGGATGGATAAGTATGCAGAAACAGGTTTCACATGATTTCTCTACAGCATTGGATCTGAAGCAAGTTCAGAAAAAGAGATAAATATTTAGAGGTTCAAAAGGAGCAGTACCGAATCAATGAGCAAAACGTTCATATAGATTTATGGTTTTGAGATGCGTAAGTGAAGGCGAAGGTTAAACAACTATCATTGCACAGAATAAAGATTTGCGGATTCATCTAAAGATCCATCGTATGAGCAAGCGGCAGACGATGAACACTGAAGAGCTGTGAAACCCTAAAATAGATATGCGGGGGAAAGGATAGAAGGTTTACCGAAGCTGAGGAAGACGCGGAAGGTTGCCGCGATGCTCTCGTGCACCCAGGTTGATGCAGCGGCCAAGGTTGAGGCAGAGGTCGACGGTGGCGGCGGAGCTCTGAAGCCGGGCGATGCGAGGAAGACGAAGCAGAAGGGGAAGAAGGGAAAGAGAAAGGAAATGACCTTTTGGTCCTATTTATAAGGTAAAGGACATGTGTCAGGCGCGGCAATCAAGGGGCTACGGAACGAAGCTGTCGCCTCGATTTCCGCATATCTATTAAACAAAGAAGCATAATGGATATCTTCGTTATGACAGGTGACGTCACTCCGGTTTACAGAATTTTTATTTTTTTCGATTTTTAATTTTCCTGAATTATTTGATGATTTAGTCTCTAATCACCTCTCATAACTGCTCAAGTGTGGATCACTCATTCCAAATCGCCTGGCTTCCCGGCCGGTCACCCATCCTCTCACTCCCCCAGCCTGAGCACGCTTAACTTCAGAGTTCTATTCCCCCTACATTCCAAGTCTGCACTTGTTGTTTTCCTGACAAATGTAAGCTGTCAATCCTATTAACCCTCGCAGCGTGTTTGGTTCAGGGGAATTAGAGATGGGGAATGGGAGTTGAGGGGTAAGAAGATTAAAAATCCACTGTTTGATTAGAGGGAACGGGAGTTTAAGTGGGAAGGGGACTGGGAGTTGGGGAAGCCAATTCCCACCGATTTCTTCCCACACCAGTAGAAAAAGGGTCAAACGTGAAGCACATTAGTGCCGGTTTGTATTTGAGCCGGCACTAATGTATACATTAGTGCCGGTTCCAACGGCTAGCCGGGCCGCTTTCATTAGTACCGGTTCGTGGCGAACCTTTAGCACTGGTTCGTGCCACGAACCGGTACTAATGAGACTGATGGCAGGATGTTGTCAGAATGGGGCCCCTCCAGCCCCTTTAGTACTGGTTCTTGGCACAAACCGGTACTAAAGGTCATCCTACATAAACCCTTCGTCCACCCGAGCTCGCTCTGTTCTTCCCCTTTCCCCTCTTCTCTCTGTTCTTCCCCTCTTCCTCTCGAGCTCATCACACATTTTGCCCAAAATTTGTCAAGATTTGAAGGCCCCCATCCATTCAAATGATCACAAAGGTTAGCAACTTTGTCCTTTCATCTCTCATTGCTAGATTAGCTCTTGCAATGCTTTATATAGTGATTAATTTGGGAGGATATATATATATGTGCTAGTATTTGATTTATATGCAATTTGAGGTCAAAAATAACACTTAGTTTGCATATGTAGGTGTGGTTTACTTAGTGCCTTCTAAATCTCCATCGTAGCCACCGTCGATCGCCCGCACCGTCCCGTCGCTGGCACCACCTTGTGGTGAGCCTCTTGTTCATGAAATTTTATATAAAAATTGATGTTTGTGTGATTTGGATATATAGTTACTCATATAATTATCTTACCCGTACATTGTTTGTTATACATATAGTGCCATGGTTTTGATATCCATCCCCGTCGTCCCTAGTCCTTGTTATGATTCGGATGTGGTATGTATATTCTCTTTTAAAACTAGTTGCATTTCGTGTTTATGACAAATTATGCCCATCAAGTTGACATAGAAATTTTTTCTAGGAGGTATGTGAACCGGAAATTTCAACCGACCCTATTGCCGAGAGGTTAAATTTAGTTGAAAGAGAAAACGAGTACTTGAAAGAAAAGTTGAAAAGAATTGAGGGGGAGAAGATGGAATTGGAGTTGCATGTTGCCGATGTCGTCGATGATCACAAGATCAAGATGGAGAAAATGCGCTTGAAGATTAGAAAGATTAGAAAATATGCCATCGATAGTGAGGCTTGGTATCATTATGCTGTTGGATCCATTGTTACTTTAGTTGCGATCTTGATCGTATTTGTTGTTGCATTTAAATGCTTTAGCTAGAGAGTTATTCGTTTGTTGCATTTAAGTGTTGTATGAACTTTATGTATGAACTTGTATTAATTTGGTCTATTCGGTGTTGTGTAATGAAGATGAGCCGGCAATGGATGTACGATGACCGATGCTCTCCCCAGTTTGTTGAGGGCGTGCATACTTTTCTGCTTGTGGCTGAGGCAAACAAGCGGGCGGATGGTTTTATGCCTTGTCCATGTGCTCGCTGTAAGAATGGTCACAATTACTCTACGTCAAGAACCATTCACGTCCACCTGTTTAAGTCCGGTTTCATGCCCCATTATAATGTTTGGACCAAGCACGGAGAAAGAGGGGTTATGATGGAAGACAATGAAGAAGAAGAGAACGACGACAGCTATCCTGGCCATGGGTTCCCTGAATACGATGATACAACAATGGGGGAAGAAGCTGAGCCGGTAATGCGGGAAGAAGGTGAGCCGGCAATGCGGGAAGAAGCTGAAGAAGAGGCATCAGATGAGCCCGTTGATGATCTAGGTCGGGCCATTGCCGATGCAAAGAGAAATTGCGCAAGTGATTTGGAGAAGAAGAAGTTGCAGCGCATGTTAGAGGATCACAAAAAATTGTTGTACCCGAATTGCGTAGGTGACAAGAAAAAGCTGGGCACCACACTGGAATTGCTGCAATGGAAGGCAGAGAATGGTGTGTCTAACAAGGGATTTGGAAAGTTGCTGGTAATGATAAAGGATATGCTTCCAAAGGACAACGAATTGCCCGAGAGTACGTACGAAGCAAAGAAGGCTGTCTTCCCTCTAGGGTTAGAGGTGCAGAAGATACATGCATGCCCTAATGATGGCATCCTCTACCGCGGTGAGTACGAGGATTTGAACGCTTGCCCGGTATGTGGTGCATTGCGCTATAAGATCAGCCGCGATGACCCTGGTGATGTCGAGGGCCGGCGCCCCAGGAAGAAGATTCCTGCCAAGGTGATGTGGTATGCTCCTATAATACCACGGTTGAAACGTTTGTTCCAAAACAAAGAGCATGCCAAGGCGATGCGATGGCACAGAGAAGACCGTAAGAAAGACGGAAAGTTGAGAGTACCCGCTGACGGGTCGCAGTGGAGAAAAATCGAAAGAATGTATGGGAAGGAGTTTGCAGATGACGCAAGGAGCGTATGGTTTGGTCTAAGCACAGATGGCATTATTCCTTTCGGGGAGTAAAGCAGCAACCATAGCACCTGGCCTGTGACTCTATGTTTGTATAACATTCCTCCTTGGTTGTGCATGAAGCGGAAGTTCATTATGATGTCAGTGCTCATCCAAGGCCCTAAGCAACCCGGCAACGACATTGATGTGTACCTAAGGCCATTAGTTGAAGAACTCTTACAACTGTGGAATGGAATAGGTGTACGTGCGTGGGATAAGCACATGGGGAAGAATTTGACCTAAAGGCGTTGCTGTTCGTGACCATCAATGATTGGCCTGCTCTCAGTAACCTTTCAGGACAGACAAAGAAAGGATACCACGCATGCACAACTTTTATGGAAAATGATAATGCCATTTGCATTCGTTGATTATGTACCTCCCTTGCAGCAAATAACTTGCTCTATGTAACTCCTTTCTCCTAGGTACTAAGCTCCTTTTCCTCCTCGCTCATCAAGTTGTTGAATTCACTAATGCTTGTTGTGTAGAGAAAAAGGCAAAAAAAAGACAGTAATGTATTGTAGTCAAACTGTCAAACTAGAGGGAAGTTGCTCCTCACCTCAACGCGAACGTTGACCGCCTAGCTGGCCGCCTAACCAAAACCAGATAGCTTGGTACTGAGAGATGAAATGAAACATTTGAGACAAGTTACTAGAGGGAAGAGGGAAGAAACCAAAACACCTCCGTCCTCCGGTCTCTAGCGTGTTCCCCCACCTTAACCATCTATTCTCTCCTTTCTTTTGCAGATAAGTATAAAATGCCCGATACCTATTTTATAGGTCGGGATCACGAGAAGTGCATCATTTCACCCACCATGCATTATTTTTTTATTCCCATGTACCTGGTTGATAATAATTAGGATCTACACACTTGTACTCCCTTCGTCCGAAAATACTTGTCATTAAAATGGATAAAAAGATATATGTATCTATAATTAAAATACGTCTAGATACATCCCCTTTTATCCATCTTGATGACAAGTATTTTCGGATGAAGGGAGTACGAAAAAAGGAAAAGGGCTTTAAATGAAGGTATTCTCCCTCCGCTCCCTTTGCATGGTCGTGTCTCCTTCCACCAGAATCTCTGTTTTGCACCTTTCTCATGATTCATTCCGTTTCCACTCACACTCAGTCGATTCCCTAAAAAAAGTAACTCGCACCCAGTCGATCTCAATGTGTTTTTCCAACATTTGTACTTGTGTTTAATAAGGCAATGACTTGAGGCATTTTCAAGTCACGTCTGAAAACTCCTCGCGCCACTGAGTCGGCTGATGATACCTTAGATTTTCTTTAAGCACACTCCAGTTTGTCTTCTGAGTCTTAAGTCAAACATCTTTAAGTTTGATTATATCTTTAAAAAACAGTATTTCTAAATTAAGCATATCTAGATGTGTTATAAGTATTGCACATCTAAGTCCTATATTATCGATCTTACATGGAGATTCGCGTGGGTATTTTCTTTTTTCTTCTTATGCTTGACTGGGTGACTTAGATTTATTGTAAAAAAATAATTCCGTATTATATTATGTTTGACGTTGTAGACATTAACATTTCTTTATAATCTTGTAAGTTTTGAAAAACAGCTGGACCGATCAATATATAGTAGACAAAGCTGGATCTTCAAGTATAATTTAAGATGAGAGATTTTTTTTTGAAAGAAAAGGCAGAGCAATTTATGCCTTATGCATTTCAAAACAGGTATGAAACCTGGGTGACCGAGGTCAATTACATAAAGGCAATGTTAGCGCTGCACGGAAAATGCAGCTGGCCATTGCCAAGCCATGTTGAACTAGGAACAGAAGAAAAGGAGCGAGAAAAAAGATACAAAATGAGCTACAGGATGGGGAATACGAGAGCGTATCTAAAAATCTCCCTCCACCGAAGCATGATCTGCTGGTCTGCAGAGTTCTTCGCCTGATGTTAGCGCCTGGAGAGAGATTATGACACTCGCGATGTGAAATTATGTCCGTCGCTCACCCCAATTAATTACTCCTATGACAATCATGGATCTCAAGATGAGCACACGCCCATTCAATTTCTCCCATTTCTTTCTTTGTCGTCGATAATGTTCGTCATGTTGTCATCTCCGAAGTACCAACAGTTACCTTTGCACGCACCACAAGGAAGCACACACGGCTTGGAGGTCCCGGTGGCTATATCACACACCATGGGAACGCCCTTCGAGTCGATCCAGTACACAGAGTCTGCTCTCACCCTCGGGATGGTGCCAGCTCGCACTGTTAACGTACATAGAATAGTATCAGTCATATCTCATGTAATTATGATGGAGATATTACGTAGCAATTGTAATCTGCTGTGTATGGTAGTCTACGATCTGATTAGTATCAGATTGATTGTATCCTTATTGTACAAGGTCTATCAGATTAAATAGAGGTGCAGCCCATGGGGCAATTCACGGCAAACATATTGTTGTCTAACGTGGTAACAGAGCCTCGATCCCATCCCTCCACGACATGGCTGGCACCACCTCCGGCGCACTCGTCACCACCACCGGCGGCCCGCTCGTCTCCGGCCACACCGCTACCATGCCGTCGCTCGCAGGCCTCATCACCGTCCGGCTCACCCGCGCCAACTTCCTGCTATGGAAGGCGCAGGTTGTCCCAAACCTCACCAGCGTCGGCCTGTTCGGCTACCTCGACGGCTCCGTCCCAGCGCCGCCGAAGACGATCACCGAGGGCACCGGCGATGCTGCGCGCTCCGTGCCCAACCCTGAGTACGAGCCATGGAGGAGGACCGACCAGGCCATGCTCGGCGCGCTCCTGTCCTCCATGACGGAGGAAGTGCTCGCCCAGATGACGCGAGCGACCTCCGCGGTGGCCGTTTGGACTGCCCTCGGCGCTATGTTCGCTGCGCAGAATCAGGCCAGTGTGCGCCAACTCCGTACACAGCTGTCGCAGACGAAGAAGAAGGACATGTCGGCGGCAGAATTCTTCCACAAGATGACAGGCTATGCCGACGCACTGGCCACCGTCGGCGAGGTACTGTCCGATGACGAGATCATCGGGCACATAATCGGTCAAACGTGAAGCACATTAGTCCCGGTTTGTATTTGAGCCGGCACTAATGTATACATTAGTGCCGGTTCCAACGGCTAGCCGGGCCGCTTTCATTAGTACCGGTTCGTGGCAAACCTTTAGCACCGGTTCGTGCCACGAACCGGTACTAATGAGAGTGATGGCAGGATGTTGTCAGAATGGGGCCCCTCCAGCCCCTTTAGTACCGGTTCTTGGCACAAACCGGTACTAAAGGTCATCCTACATAAACCCTTCGTCCACCCGAGCTCGCTCTGTTCTTCCCCTTTCCCCTCTCCTCTCTGTTCTTCCCCTCTTCCTCTCGAGCTCATCACACATTTTGCCCAAAATTTGTCAAGATTTGAAGGCCCCTATCCATTCAAATGATCACAAAGGTTAACAACTTTGTCCTTTCATCTCTCATTGCTAGATTAGCTCTTGCAATGCTTTATATAGTGATTAATTTGGGAGGATATATATATATATGTGCTAGTATTTGATTTATATGCAATTTGAGGTCAAAAATAACACTTAGTTTGCATATGTAGGTGTGGTTTACTTAGTGCCTTCTAAATCTCCATCGTAGCCACCGTCGATCGGCCGCACCGTCCCGTCGCTGGCACCACCTTGTGGTGAGCCTCTTGTTCATGAAATTTTATATAAAAATTGATGTTTGTGTGATTTGGATATATGTTACTCATATAATTATCTTAGCCGTACGTTGTTTGTTATACATATAGTGCCATGGTTTTGATATCCATCCCCGTCGTCCCTAGTCCTTGTTATGATTCGGATGTGGTATGTATATTCTCTTTTAAAACTGGTTGCATTTCGTGTTTATGACAAATTATGCCCATCAAGTTGACATAGAAATTTTTTCTAGGAGGTATGTGAACCGGAAATTTCAACCGACCCTATTGCCGAGAGGTTAAATTTAGTTGAAAGAGAAAACGAGTACTTGAAAGAAAAGTTGAAAATAATTGAGGGGGAGAAGATGGAATTGGAGTTGCATGTTGCCGATGTCGTCGATGATCACAAGATCAAGATGGAGAAAATGCGCTTGAAGATTAGAAAGATTAGAAAATATGCCATCGATAGTGAGGCTTGGTATCATTATGCTGTTGGATCCATTGTTACTTTAGTTGCGATCTTGATCGTATTTGTTGTTGCATTTAAATGCTTTAGCTAGAGAGTTATTCGTTTGTTGCATTTAAGTGTTGTATGAACTTTATGTATGAACTTGTATTAATTTGGTCTATTCGGTGTTGTGTAATGAAGATGAGCCGGCAATGGATGTACGATGACCGATGCTCTCCCCAGTTCGTTGAGGGCGTGCATACTTTTCTGCTTGTGGCTGAGGCAAACAAGCGG
The DNA here is from genome assembly GCA_034509565.1 of Triticum monococcum. Lineage (NCBI taxonomy): Eukaryota > Viridiplantae > Streptophyta > Magnoliopsida > Poales > Poaceae > Triticum > Triticum monococcum. The sequence goes on from CM067842.1 coordinate 38,805,952, forward strand.
GCGGATGGTTTTATGCCTTGTCCATGTGCTTGCTGTAAGAATGGTCACAATTACTCTACGTCAAGAACCATTCACGTCCACCTGTTTAAGTCCGGTTTCATGCCCCATTATAATGTTTGGACCAAGCACGGAGAAAGAGGGGTTATGATGGAAGACAATGAAGAAGAAGAGAACGATGACAGCTATCCTGGCCATGGGTTCCCTAAATACGATGATACAACAATGGGGGAAGAAGCTGAGCCGGTAATGCGGGAAGAAGGTGAGCCGGCAATGCGGGAAGAAGCTGAAGAAGAGGCATCAGATGAGCCCGTTGATGATCTAGGTCGGGCCATTGCCGATACAAAGAGAAACTGCGCAAGTGATTTGGAGAAGAAGAAGTTGCAACGCATGTTAGAGGATCACAAAAAATTGTTGTACCCGAATTGCGTAGGTGACAAGAAAAAGCTGGGCACCACACTGGAATTGCTGCAATGGAAGGCAGAGAATGGTGTATCTAACAAGGGATTTGGAAAGTTGCTGGTAATGATAAAGGATATGCTTCCAAAGGACAACGAATTGCCCGAGAGTACGTACGAAGCAAAGAAGGCTGTCTTCCCTCTAGGGTTAGAGGTGCAGAAGATACATGCATGCCCTAATGATGGCATCCTCTACCGCGGTGAGTACGAGGATTTGAACGCTTGCCCGGTATGTGGTGCATTGCGCTATAAGATCAGCCGCGATGACCCTGGTGATGTCGAGGGCCGGCGCCCCAGGAAGAAGATTCCTGCCAAGGTGATGTGGTATGCTCCTATAATACCACGGTTGAAACGTTTGTTCCAAAACAAAGAGCATGCCAAGGCGATGCGACGGCACAGAGAAGACCGTAAGAAAGACGGAAAGTTGAGAGTACCCGCTGATGGGTCGCAGTGGAGAAAAATCGAAAGAAAGTATGGGAAGGAGATTGCAGATGACGCAAGGAGCGTATGGTTTGGTCTAAGCGCAGATGGCATTATTCCTTTCGGGGAGCAGAGCAGCAACCATAGCACCTGGCCTGTGACTCTATGTTTGTATAACATTCCTCCTTGGTTGTGCATGAAGCGGAAGTTCATTATGATGTTAGTGCTCATCCAAGGCCCTAAGCAACCCGGCAACGACATTGATGTGTACCTAAGGCCATTAGTTGAAGAACTCTTACAACTGTGGAATGGAATAGGTGTACGTGCGTGGGATAAGCACATGGGGAAGAATTTGACCTAAAGGCGTTGCTGTTCGTGACCATCAATGATTGGCCTGCTCTCAGTAACCTTTCAGGACAGACAAAGAAAGGATACCACGCATGCACAACTTTTATGGAAAATGATAATGCCATTTGCATTCGTTGATTATGTACCTCCCTTGCAGCAAATAACTTGCTCTATGTAACTCCTTTCTCCTAGGTACTAAGCTCCTTTTCCTCCTCGCTCATCAAGTTGTTGAATTCACTAATGCTTGTTGTGTAGAGAAAAAGGCAAAAAAAAAGACAGTAACGTATTGTAGTCAAACTGTCAAACTAGAGGGAAGTTGTTCCTCACCTCAACGCGAACGTTGACCGCCTAGCTGGCCGCCTAACCAAAACCAGATAGCTTGGTACTGAGAGATGAAACGAAACATTTGAGACAAGTTACTAGAGGGAAGAGGGAAGAAACCAAAACACCTCCGTCCTCCGGTCTCTAGCGTGTTCCCCCACCTTAACCATCTATTCTCTCCTTTCTTTTGCAGACAAGTAGAAAATGCCCGATACCTATTTTATAGGTCAGGATCACGAGAAGTGCATCATTTCACCCACCATGCATTATTTTTTGATTCCCATGTACCTGGTTGATAATAATTAGGATCTACACACTTGTACTCCCTTCGTCCGAAAATTCTTGTCATTAAAATGGATAAAAAGATATATGTATCTATAATTAAAATACGTCTGGATACATCCCCTTTTATCCATTTTGATGACAAGTATTTCCGGATGAAGGGAGTACTAAAAAAGGAAAAGGGCTTTAAATGAAGGTATTCTCCCTCCGCTCCCTTTGCATGGTCGTGTCTCCTTCCACTAGAATCTCTGTTTTGCACCTTTCTCATGATTCATTCCATTTCTACTCACACTCACTCGATTCCCTAAAAAAAGTAACTCGCACCCAGTCGATCTCAATGTGTTTTTCCAACATTTGTACTTGTGTTTAATAAGGCAATGACTTGAGGCATTTTCAAGTCACGTCTGAAAACTCCTCGCGCCACTGAGTCGGCTGATGATACCTTAGATTTTCTTTAAGCACACTCCAGTTTGTCTTCTGAGTCTTAAGTCAAACATCTTTAAGTTTGATTATATCTTTAAAAAACAGTTTTTCTAAATTAAGCATATCTAGATGTGTTATAAGTATTGCACATCTAAGTCCTATATTATCGATCTTACATGGAGATTCGCGTGGGTATTTTCTTTTTTCTTCTTATGCTTGACTGGGTGACTTAGATTTATTGTAAAAAAATAATTCCGTATTATATTATGTTTGACGTTGTAGACATTAACATTTCTTTATAATCTTGTAAATTTTGAAAAACAGCTTGACCGATCAATATATAGTAGACAAAGCTGGATCTTCAAGTATAATTTAAGATGAGAGATTTTTTTTTGAAACAAAAGGCAGAGCAATTTATGCCTTATGCATTTCAAAACAGGTATGAAACCTGGGTGACCGAGGTCAATTACATAAAGGCAATGTTAGCGCTGCACGGAAAATGCAGCTGGCCATTGCCAAGCCATGTTGAACTAGGAACAGAAGAAAAGGAGCGAGAAAAAAGATACAAAATGAGCTACAGGATGGGGAATACGAGAGCGTATCTAAAAATCTCCCTCCACCGAAGCATGATCTGCTGGTCTGCAGAGTTCTTCGCCTGATGTTAGCGCCTGGAGAGAGATTATGACACTCGCGATGTGAAATTATGTCCGTCGCTCACCCCAATTAATTACTCCTCTGCAATCATGGATCTCAAGATGAGCACACGCCCATTCAATTTCTCCCATTTCTTTCTTTGTCGTCAATAATGTTCGTCATGTTGTCATCTCCGAAGTACCAACAGTTACCTTTGCACGCACCACAAGGAAGCACACACGGCTTGGAGGTCCCGGTGGCTATATCACACACCATGGGAACGCCCTTCGAGTCGATCCAGTACACAGAGTCTGCTCTCACCCCCGGGATGGTGCCAGCTCGCACTGGTAACGTACATAGAATAGTATCAGTCATATCTCATGTAATTATGATGGAGATATTACATAGCAATTGTAATCTGCTGTGTATGGTAGTCTACGATCTGATTAGTATCAGATTGATTGTATCCTTATTGTACAAGGTCTATCAGATTAAATAGAGGTGCAGCCCATGGGGCAATTCACGGCAAACATATTGTTGTCTAACGTGGTAACAGAGCCTCGATCCCATCCCTCCACGACATGGCTGGCACCACCTCCGGCGCACTCGTCACCACCACCGGCGGCCCGCTCGTCTCCGGCCACACCGCTACCATGCCGTCGCTCGCAGGCCTCATCACCGTCCGGCTCACCCGCGCCAACTTCCTGCTATGGAAGGCGCAGGTTGTCCCAAACCTCACCAGCGTCGGCCTATTCGGCTACCTCGACGGCTCCGTCCCAGCGCCGCCGAAGAAGATCACCAAGGGCACCGGCGATGCTGCGCGCTCCGTGCCCAACCTTGAGTATGAGCCATGGAGGAGGACCGACCAGGCCATGCTCGGCGCGCTCCTGTCCTCCATGACGGAGGAAGTGCTCGCCCAGATGATGTGAGCGACCTCCGCGGCGGCCGTTTGGACTGCCCTCGGCGCTATGTTCGCTGCAGAATCAGGCCAGTGTGCGCCAGCTCCGTACACAGTTGTCGCAGACGAAGAAGAAGGACATGTCGGCGGCAGAATTCTTCCACAAGATGACAGGCTATGCCGACGCACTGGCCACCGTCGGCGAGGTACTGTCCGATGACGAGATCATCGGGCACATAATCGGTGGGCTGGGTCAGGAATATGACCCCCTCATGACTGCGCTCTCCATCTTCACAAGAGAAGTAAGCCTCTCCGATATTTATGCCTACCTTCTCAGCTTCGAGGCGCGTCAGGAGCAGCATGCCGCGAACAGCGGCGACTTCTCTTCATCAGCCAACAACGTCGTGCGCCACGGCAGTGGCTCCGGTTCCCGTGACGGCAACCGGAACAGCAACGATGGCCATGGTGGCCATGGAAACAGGAGTGGTGGCAATGGTGGCCGCTATGGTTCCAATGGAAACCGTGGCAACAACGGTGGCCGTCACAACGGTGGCGGCGGCAGAAACCGTCGACCTCCAAGGTGCCAAATATGCCGCGAGGAGGGGCACTACGCCACCGATTGTCGTGATTGCTACAACGACCGCAGCGGCAACATGGCTACATACGGCCATCGCGACAACAATTGGTACCTCGACGCCGGTGCCACTGACCACCTCACCAGCGACCTCGACCGCTTGACGGTGCACGAGCGCTATGGTGGAAAGGATCAAGTTCAAGTTGCAAATGGTGCAGGTTTGGAAATTTCTCATATTGGTCATACTAAACTTGCTGGCTCTAGTGATCCCATCCACCTTAAAAATGTTCCGCATGTCCCTGAAATTCACAAACATCTTCTTTCTGTTTATCGTCTTGTTTCGGATAACCAAGTGTTTGTGGAATTTCACCGTTCTTTCTTTTGTGTGAAGGACAAAATCACGAGGAGGGTCCTTCTTCTCGGTAGAAGTCGCAATGGCCTCTACCCCATCCCATATGGTCGGCCGTCATCGTCATCACCACGTCGAGCTCTCTCCGGAGTCCGTTCTTCATCGAGTCAGTGGCATCATCGTTTGGGTCACCCATCAAATAATGTAGTTGAGTCCATCCTTCGGTCAAATAAACTCCCTTGTTCGTCGAGTCATGATACTTTCGTTTGTGACGCATGTCAATGTGCCAAAAGTCATCAATTACCTTACAATAATTCATCCCGTGTTTCTTCGAAACCACTTGAGCTTATTCATACCGATGTGTGGGGTCCTGCCCTCGCCTCCTCTGGAGGTTTTAAGTTTTATGTTAGCTTTGTTGATGACATTAGCCGTTTTACGTGGATTTATCTTCTTAAACATAAATCTGATGTCGAACAAGTTTTCTATAATTTTCAGGCCCATGTCGAACGACTCCTCAATGCAAAAATCCGCGCGGTTCAATCTTAATGGGGGGGGGGGGTGAATACCACCGCTTGCATAAATTTTTTCAGTGTGTCGGTATTTCTCATCGCATATCCTGTCCACATACATCTCAACAAAATGGTATAGCTGAACGGAAGCACCGGCACTTGGTTGAAACCGGGCTTGCCCTCCTCGCTCACTCCAATCTTCCTTTGCATTATTGGGATGAAGCTTTTCTTACCACATGTTATTTGATTAACCGCATGCCCAGCCGGACCCTTCAAAATATGCCACCACTCACACGTCTTCTTCACATCACGCCCGATTACTCTTTTCTTCGTATATTTGGATGTGCGTGTTGACCTAGTCTTCGTAAATACAACTCCCGAAAACTTGAGTTTCGGTCCAAGATGTGCGTTTTTCTTGGATATAGTCCGTTCCATAAAGGTTATAAGTGTCTTGACAAGTCCACTGGTCGCATCTATATCTCCCGCGATGTCGTCTTTGATGAAAATGTTTTTCCCTTTGCGACTAGTGCGTGTCCCGACTTGTCTCTCTTAAATCCTCCTGTATCGTTTCCTTCCAATGAGCCAGTAGTTCAGGATACTAATGTGAGAAACTACAACTTGTAGTTTTTGTTTCCTGACTTTTGTCCTGCAGATACAGAGGAACGACATGTATCTACCAGTGCTGTACAGGGCCATAGCGACGTGCATGCTACAACGCCATGCACCCAGCCATCATGTGCCACACGTCCAGCAGCAGGCCCCGGCTGTGGTGCTTTTCCATCAGGTGGGCCGACTCCAGCTTCAACCACGTCTACGCCATGTACTGACCAGATAGACGAGCCGGCCTCACCATCAGCGCGTACATCGCCTGCATTTGACGCCTCTGCGCGCGTCGATGCCGGACCAGACGCGCCGGCATCTTCAGCAGGCGCTCCTCCATCACCACCAGCCTCGCCCTCGGCTTCTCCGACGAGTGCCTCTGCATCACCACCGGCCTCGCCGTCGGTCTCTCCGGCGGCCGCTCCTCCATCACCTCCTGCCTTGTAGCCGGCTCGGTCTGCGGCTCCCCCCGTTGAGCGGACACGCACGCGTCTTCAGAACAACATACAACGCCCGAAAATCCCCACTGATGGCACTGTCCGGTACAACCCGTATCGTCGTGGTTTCAGTGCTGTTGTGGCCGCTCCAGCTACGTACCGACAGGCGCTCGTTGATCCTGCATGGAAAGCCGCTATGCAAGAGGAGTTTTCAGCCCTTCAGCACACCGCGACGTGGTCGCTTGTTCCACGTCCTTCCGGCACCAACATTGTCAGCTGTAAGTGGATTTTCAAAGTCAAGCAACATTCTGATGGCTCTCTTGACAAGTACAAAGCCCGCCTGGTCGCTCGCGGGTTCACTCAGCAGTATGGTGTTGACTATCTCGACGCGTTTAGTCCAGTTGTCAAACCAGCTACTGTTCGCCTTGTGCTCTCACTCGCTATTTCGCAGGGTTGGTGTTTGCGACAACTTGATGTGAGCAATGCATTCCTCCATGGTCTTCTTGATGAGGAGGTGTATATGCAGCAGCCACCAGGTTTTGAGGATCCTCGCTACCCTCATCATGTGTGCAAGCTTCGGAAGTCAATCTATGGGCTGAAACAGTCTCCCCGAGCTTGGTATTCCCGCCTCAGTGATCGACTACATCAACTTGGTTTTCAGTCCTCTAAGGCTGACACTTCCCTCTTCATTTTTCAGAAAGGGCGTGTGGTCATTTACATGCTTGTTTATGTTGATGATATTGTCATTGCTAGCTCCTGTTCTAAAGCGGTGGATCGACTGCTTCGCACTCTTGCCGGGTCTTTTCCTATCAAGGATGTAGGTCGTCTCGCTTACTTCCTTGGGATTGAAGCCACCTACACTTCAGGGGGAATGGTGCTCTCTCAGCGTAAGTATGCCAATGAGCTACTTCACCGTGCACATATGGAGAATTGCAAGGCGGTTTCTACTCCCATGTTCGTCACTGATAAGTTGGCAGCAGCTCTTGGCACTCCTCTCAATGGTGATGACGCCTTCAGCTATCACAGTATTGTCGGAGGGTTGCAGTATCTCACGCTTACCCACCCAGATATTTCTTTTGCTGTAAACAAAGTGTGCCAATATCTGTCCAAACCCACTGATGTGCATTGGGAGGCTGTCAAGCGCATACTAAGATATGTTAAAGGTACTGTGGCTACTGGTCTCCAGATTCGTCAATCACACTCCACACTTCTGAGTGTTTTCACTGATGCTGACTGGGCGGGATGTGCCGATGACAGACGCTCCACAGGTGGTTTTGTGGTCTTCCTAGGACCCAATCTGATTTCTTGGAGTGCTAGAAAACAGCCAACAGTGTCATGATCTAGTACCGAGGCGGAGTACAAGGCCCTTGCAAATGGTGCAGCTGAAGTCACATGGGTGCAGTATGTGCTTAGAGACCTGGGAGTACCTCTGTCGCGACCACCAGTTTTATGGTGTGATAATTTAGGTGCCACATACTTAACTGCAAATCCAGTGTTCCATGCAAGGACGAAGCATATTGAGGTGGATTTCCACTTCGTCAGAGAAAAAGTGGCACAAGGAGCATTGAATGTACGTTTTGTGTCTTCTGGTGATCAAGTAGCAGATGCCTTCACTAAACCTGCTACAAAGATCATGCTGGAGAAATTACGACACAATCTCAACCTTGTGGCCGGTTGAGATTGAGGGGGAATGTTGACGTACATAGAATAGTATCAGTCATATCTCATGTAATTATGATGGAGATATTACGTAGCAATTATAATCTGCTGTGTATGGTAGTCTATGATCTGATTAGTATCAGATTGATTGTATCCTTGTTGTACAAGGTCTATCAGATTAAGTAAAGGTGCAGCCCATGGGGCAATTCACGGCAAACATATTGTTGTCTAACGCGCACCACGGCCGGGCTGCTCTTGTTGCCGACGAACACGGAACAGCCTCCAAGATCCCTCACGGCGTCCCAGCACGGGATGCGCCCAAGGTCGTACCTTAGGATGAAGATCTCGTCCGCAAACATTCTGAAGTACCCGGTCCCTGAGGTGATGTTGCAGCTGTTATTCTGCCACACCTGGTACAGGATGGCAGAAGAAGATGTTTTTTTTAGAAAAGGAGGACGACCCCCGGCCTCTGTATCTCGGCGATGCATACGGCCATTTTATTAATTATTGACACAAGACCGTACAGAGTCATACAACACTAAGTCTAAAGCCACCAAAACAAGCAACAACTATCGCTATCCCTATCTAGTTGATGTAGGGGCGCTGAAAGTCTGAGCCTAATACCAAACAGACCACACAGCCAAACCTAAACATCTAAAGACTTGAGGTCCCAACCAGGACGCCTGCCTGGTATGGGCACCCACCAGTCCGGCGTGCTTCTCAACCAGGACCCCTGCCGGGTATGAGGCCGCCGCAGCCGCCTGCCACCAGTCCATCTTCAGGGCTGTACTGTTGCACCGACCTTGCCAGGCCTATCTGCCATCAACGCCACCGTGACGCCAGACAGCTTCCACCTCCTGCACGAGTGCATCTCCGCGCATCAGACGCCGAGTCTCCACAGCGCCACGCCGCCGAGATCCGCCACCATCAATGTGTGAGATGAAACACCGTTCCACCAAAGTCACCGTCCTCTAGTCCCTCGAGCCTGTGTGCACCTCCAAGAATGACGCCCCCAGGGGGAAAACGACACCAGAGAGCCGCCGTCATCCGATCTACTGATCTAGGGTTTCCCCCGGAGGTAGCAGAGAGTGGCCTTGAACTTCTCCACGACGATGCCTTTAGGAAGGGAACGACGCAAAAGCGTCGCCATCGCGGCCTTGGCAATCGCCAATAGCAGGTTTTCACCCAGATTTGATTGAAGACCTCCATCCCTCGTGCATGGGTCGCCAAACCGCCGGGCATGCACCACCGGAACCACGAGCCGTCGGCCGACCCCAAAGCGTTGCCGCCGTGAGGTCAGCTTTGGCTGGGGCGCCGGCAGCCATCCCCGACCCCCGGCCCATCCCACAAGAGGAGGGGAAGGCCGAGGCCGCCACCACCCGCAGGCCGCCCCAACCGGATCTGGATCGAGCCGCCGCCATCACCACACCAGCCGAGCACCACCGAGGAGCAGCCCATCACGCCACCCGCATACCCGCGCGCCCTGCGCCGATGAGGGGCCGCGCCGCGGCGCCCCGCGAGAACGCCATGACCAGATCCAGGTCGGCCGGCCCGCGCCAGCCCTCCCGAACGAGGCGATGAAGACGCCCCGCCGCCGTCGGTGCCGGCCGGGCTTCGCCCGGGCGCGCCCTCTGGCGGCGGCGGGAGGAGGAGGAGGAGAGGAGAGGCGGCCGGCGGCTAGGGCTCCTCCCCTGCCGCCCGCGGGAGCGCCAGAGGAGGTTACCTCCAGTAGTGATCTCAAAAGGCAGAAGAAGATGTGCTTGGTGGATGTGAGTTTATAGACGACGTCGTAGGGCTTGGCGAAGGTGGTCGGGTCAAAGTCACACCTCCACACGAGTGTCAGCTGGTCGTCTCGATAGCCGCGGGGGTGCGGAGCACATGGACGCCCCCGCATGAGTCGAGGCAGTAGCAGTACAGCTCATGGCCGGCATCATAGAAGGCCAGGTCGACAAGGTAACGGTCGATGACGTCGGTGGTCGTCCACTTCCTGTCCACCTTACCGTCGATGTAGGCCAACTCGTCCCTGTTGCACAGGGCCACGACGGTCCAGTCGTAGTTCGGGTTCGGCGCAAACACGATCTTGCGTACGCACTCGTCCTCGTGAGCCCTGGGCGGAGAGACGAGCTCAACCTCCTTGCCAGTGCGGGGTTCGACGAGGAAGATCCTCCTCCAGCAGCTGGTGCCCATGTCGTTCCAGTGTTCCTGGTCGACGGCGAGGGCGAAGCGTCCGTTGCCCAAGCCAACGACACGGGCGCGGGGCCGTTGGGCGTGGTGGTTGAGCGCGGAGAGCGAAAATGTTATAGGGAACCATGGTTCAGCCGAATCTACGCTCGACACCATTGATTTCTGGACACTTTTCATAAAGATCCGTGCATGATTGATTAAAAAATGCATGATGGGAGCTGTTTGCATGTTAAACAATGCATGACGCGGATCCACATGTAGCAGGATGTTGAATCGTACGGCGTCGACCATAGGTTCGGCTGAACCATGGTCCGGAATCACGCCTCTCGCGCGGAGAGCATCAGGTGAGGCTGGAACGAGGGCCGCCGCATCGGGAGTAAGAAGTCGAAATGTTAGACTGTATAACTTCTGTATTTACATGTGTACACTATAACGTTGTATATCACCTCATTATATATATGTGATAGGCCACCCCTAGAGGGTAGTGCCGGTTCCCCCAAAACCTATTGTCTTACTGTAGGGGAACGTAGCAGAAATTCAAAATTTTCCTACGTATCACCAAGATCTATCTATGGAGAAACCAGCAACGAGGGGAAGGAGAGTGCATCTACATACCCTTGTAGATCGCTAAGCCGAAGCGTTCAAGAGAACGGGGTTGATGGAGTCGTACTCGTCGTGATCCAAATCACCGATGATCCTAGTGCCGAACGGACGGCACCTCCCCGTTCAACACACGTACAGCCCGGTGACGTCTCCCATGCCTTGATCCAGCTAGGAGAGAGGGAGAGGTTGAGGAAGACTCCATCCAGCAGCAGCACAACGGCGTGGTGGTGGTGGAGGAGCGTGGCAATCCTGCAGGGCTTCACCGAGCACCACGGGAAAGGAGGAGATGTTGGAGAGGGAGAAGGAGGCAACCAAAGGCATATCTCAAGAGCCCTCCTTCCCCCACTATATATAGGAGGGCCAAGGGGGGGGGGGGCGCCAGCCTAGGAGATCCAATCTCCTAGGGGCGGCGGCCAAGGGCGGTTTCCCTCCCCCCCAAGGGACCTAGGGGTGCCTTCCACTAGTAGGACTCCTCCTTTAGGGTTTCCCCCACACTAGGCGCATGGGCCCTAGGGAAAAGTGGCGCCCCAGCCCACTTTGGGCTGGATCCCTTCCCACTTCAGCCCATGGGACCCTCCGGGATAGGTGGCCCCAGCCGGTGGGCCCCCAGGACCGTTCCGGTGGTCCCGGTACAATACCGATGACCCCAAAACTTGTCCCGATGGCCGAAATAGGACTTCCTATATATAAATCATTACCTCCGGACCATTCCAGAACTCCTCATGACGTCCGGGATCTCATCCGGGACTCCGAACAACATTCGGTAACCACATACAAGCTTCCTTTATAACCCTAGCGTCATCGAACCTTAAGTGTGTAGACCCTACGGGTTCGGGAGACATGCAGACATGACCGAGACGTTCTCCGGTCAATAACCAACAGCGGGATCTGGATACCCATGTTGGCTCCCACATGTTCCACGATGATCTCATCGGATGAACCACGATGTCAAGGACTTAATCAATCCCGTATACAATTCCCTTTGTCTATTGGTAAGATACTTGCCCGAGATTCGATCGTCGGTATCCCGATACCTTGTTCAATCTCGTTACCAACAAGTCTCTTTACTCGTTCCGTAACACATCATCCCGTGATCAACTCCTTGGTCACATTGCGCATATGATGATGTCCTACCGAGTGGTCCCAGAGATACCTCTCCGTTTACACGGAGTGACAAATCCCAGTCTCGATTCGTGCCAACCCAACAGATACTTTCGGAGATACCTGTAGTGTACCTTTATAGCCACCCAGTTACATTGTGACATTTGGCACACCCAAAGCACTCCTACGGTATCCGGGAGTTGCACAATCTCATGGTCTAAGGAAATGATACTTGACATTAGAAAAGCTTTAGCATACGAACTACACGATCTTTGTGCTAGGCTTAGGATTGGGTCTTGTCCATCACATCATTCTCCTAATGATGTGATCCCGTTATCAACGACATCCAATGTCCATGGTCAGGAAACCGTAACCATCTATTGATCAACGAGCTAGTCAACTAGAGGCTTACTAGGGACATGGTGTTGTCTATGTATCCACACATGTATCTGAGTTTCCTATCAATACAATTATAGCATGGATAATAAACGATTATCATGAACAGGGAAATATAAATAATAACCAATTTATTATTGCCTCTAGGGCATATTTCCAACAGTCTCCCACTTGCACTAGAGTCAATAATCTAGTTCACATCGCCATGTGATTAACACTCACAGGTCACATCGCCATGTGACTAACACCCAAGAGTTTACTAGAGTCAGTAGTCTAGTTCACATCACTATGTGATTAACACTCAAGGAGTTCTAGGTTTGATCATGTTGCTTGTGAGAGAGGTTTTAGTCAACGGGTCTGAACCTTTCAGATCCGTGTGTGCTTTACAAATCTCTATGTCATATCCTAGATGTAGCTACCACGTTCTATTTGGAGATATTCCAAATAACTGTTGTACTTGGAGCTATTCTAAATTGTTGCTCCATTATACGTATCCGGTATCTCTACTCAGAGCTATCCAGATAGGCGTTAAGCTTGCATCGACGTAACCCTTTACGACGAACTCTTTTACCACCTCCATAATCGAGAAAATTCCTTAGTCCACTAGTTACTAAGGATAACTTTGACCGCTGTCCTGTGATCCATTCTTGGATCACTCTTGTACCCCTTGACTGACTCATGGCAAGGCACACTTCAGGTGCGGTACACAGCATAGCATGCTGTAGAGCCTACGTCTTAAGCATAGGGGACGACCTTCGTCCTTTCTCTCTATTCTGCCGTGGTCGAGCTTTAAGTCTTAATGTCATACCTTACAACTCAGGCAAGAACTCCTTCTTTGACTGATCCATCTTGAACACCTTCAAGATCATGTCAAGGTATGTGCTCATTTGAAAGTACCATTAAGAGTTTTGATCTATCCTTATAGATCTTGATGCTCAATGTTCAAGCAGCTTAATCCAGGCTTTCCATTGAAAAACACTTTCCAAATAACCCTATATGCTTTCCAGAAATTCTACGTCATTCTGATCAACAATATGTCAACAACATATACTTATCAGAAATTCTATAGTGCTCCCACTCACTTCTTTGGAAATACAAGTTTCTCATAAACTTTGTATACACCCAAAATCTTTGATCATCATCAAAGCATACATTCCAACTCCGAGATGCTCACTCCAGTCCTTAGAAGGATTGCTGGAGCTTCGCATACTTATTAGCATCTTTCGGGATTGACAAAACCTTCCGGTTGTATCACATACAAACTTTCCTCAAGAAAATCATCGAGGAAACAATGTTTTTGACATCCTATCTGCAAGATTTCATAAATAATGCAGTAATTGCTGATATAATTCCAACAGACTCTTAGCATCGCTACGAGTGAGAAAGTCTCATCGTAGTCAACTCCTTGAACTTGTCAGAAAACATCCTAACGACAAGTCGAGCGTTCTTAATGGTGACATTTACCATCATTGTTCGTCTTCCTTTTAAAATCCATCTGTACTCAACAGCCTTACGACCATCGAGCGTTCCGCCAAAGTCTACACTTTGTTTTCATACATGGATCCTCTCTCGGATTTTATGGCCTCGAGTCATTTATCGGAATCCGGGCCCACCATCGCTTCTCCATAGCTCGTAGGTTCATTGTTGTCTAGCAACATGACTTCTAAGACAGGATTACATACCACTCTGAAGTAGTACGCATCCTTGTCATCCTACGAGGTTTGATAGTGACTTGATCTGAAGTTTCATGATCACCATCATAAGCTTCCACTTCAATTGGTGTAGACGCCACAGGAACAACTCCCTGTGCCCTTCCACACACTAGTTGAAGAGACGGTTCAATAACCTCATCAAGCCTCCATCATCCTCCCACTCAATTCTTTCGAGAGAAACTTTTCCTCGAGAAAGGACCCGATTCTAGAAACAATCCCCTATTGCTTTCGAATCTGAGACAGGAGGTATACCCAACTGTTTTGGGTGTCCTATGAAGATGCATTTATCCGCTTTGGGTTCGAGCTTATCAGCCTGAAAACCTTTTTCACATAAGCGTCGCAGCTCCAAACTTTTAAGAAATGACAGCTTAGGTTTCTCTAAATCATAGTTCATACGGTGTCATCTCATCGGAATTATGTGGTGCCCTCTTTAAAGTGAATGTGGTTGTCTCTAATGCCCAACCCATAAACTATTGTGGTAATTTGATAAGAGACATCATGGTATGCATCATATCCAATAGGGTGCAGTTATGATGTTCGGACACACCATCATACTATGGTGTTCCAGGCTGTATTAGTTGTGAAACAATTTCCACAATGTCTTAATTTTGTGCCAAACTCGTAATTCAGATATTCATCTCTATGATCATATCATAGATATTTTATCCTCTTGTCACGACGATCTTTCAACTTCACCCTGAAATTACTTGAACCTTTCAATAATTCAGACTCGTGATTCATCAAGTAAATATACTCAACATCTACTCAAATCATCTGTGAAGTAAAACATAACGATATCCACTACATGCCTCAGCACTTATTGGACTGCACACATCAAAATGTATTACTTCCAACAAGTTGCTTTCTAGTTCCATTTTACTGAAAAACGAGGCTTTTAGTCATCTTGCCCATGTGGTGTGATTTGCATGTTTCAAGTGATTCAAAATCAAGTGAGTACAAAACGGTCCATTTGCATGGAGTTTCTTCATGCATATACACCAATAGACATGGTTCGCATGGATCAAACTTTTCAAAAATGAGTGAGTCCAAAGATCCATCAACATGGAGCTTCCTCATGCGTTTTATACCGATATGACTTACGTGGCAGTGCCACAAGTAGGTGGTACTATCATTACTATCTTTTGGCATGAACATGTGTATCACTACGATCGAGATTCAATAAACCATTCATTTTAAGTGTAAGACCATTGAAGGTATTATTCAAACAAACAGAGTAACCATTATTCTCCTTAAATGAATAACCGTATCGCGATAGACATAATCCAATCATGTCTATGCTCAACGCAAACACCAAATAACCATTATTTAGGTTTAACACCAATCTCGATGGTAGAGGGAGCGTGCGATGCTTGATCACATCAACATTGGAAACACTTCCAACACATATCATCAGCTCACCTTTAGCTAGTCTCCGTTTATTCCGTAGCTTTTATTTCGAGTTAATAACACTTAGCAACCGAACCGGTATCTAATACCCTGGTGCTACTAGGAGTACTAGTAAAGTACACATCAACACAATGTATATCCAATATACTTCTATCGTCCTTGCCAGCCTTCTAATCTACCAAGTATCTAGGGTAATTCTGCTCCAGTGGCTGTTCCCCTTATTACAGAAGCACTTAGTCTCGGGTTTGGGTTCAACCTTGGGTTTCTTCACTATAGCAGCAGCCGATTTGCCGTTTCATGAAGTATCCCTTTTTGCCCTTGCCCTTCTTGAAACTAGTGGTTTCACTAACCATCAACAATTGATGCTCCTTCTTGATCTCTACTTTCGCGGTGTCAAACATCGCGAACATCTCAAGGATCATCATATATCTCCCTGATACATTATAGTTCATCACGAAACTCTAGCAGCTTGGTGGTAATGACTTCGGAGAACCATCACTTTCTCATCTGGAAGATCAACTCCCACTCGATTCAAATGATTGTTGTACTCAAACAATCTGAGCACAAGCCCAACAATTGAGCTTTTATCCCTTAGTTTGCAGGCTAAGAAAATCGTCGGAGGTCTTATACCTTTTGACGTGGGCACGAGCCTGAAATCCAATTTCAGCCCTCGAAACATCTCACATGTTTCGCGATGTTTCGAAACCGTCTATGGTGCCTCAACTCTAAACCGTTTAACTGAACTATCACATAGTCATCAAAACGTGTATGTCAGACGTTCGCAACATCCACAGACAACGTTTGAGGTTCAGCACACTGAGCGGTGCATTAAGGACATAAGCCTTCTATGAAGCAATGAGGACAATCCTCAGTTTACAGACCTAGTCCGCATAATTGCTACTATCAACTTTCAACTAAATTTTCTCTAGGAACATATCTAAACAGTAGAACTGAAGCGCGAGCTACGACATAATTTGCAAAATCCTTTTGACTATGTTCAGGATAATTAAGTTCATCTTATGAACTCCCACTCAGATAGACATCCCTCTAGTTATCTAAGTGATTACATGATCCGAGTCAACTAGGCCGTGTCCGATCATCACGTGAGACGAACTAGTCATCATCGGTGAACATCTTCATGTTGATTGTATCTACCATACGATTCATGCTCGACCTTTCGGTCTCTTGTGTTCCGAGGCCATGTCTGTACATGCTAGGCTCGTCAAGTTAACCCTAAGTGTTTTGCATGTGTAAAACTGTCTTACACCCGTTGTATGTGAACGTAAGGATCTATCACACCCGATCATCACGTGGTGCTTCGAAACGACGAACTTTAGCAACGGTGCACAGTTAGGGGAGAACAAATTCTTGAAATTTTAATGAGGGATCATCTTATTTACTACCATTGTTCTAAGCAAATAAGATGTATAAACATGATAAACATCACATGCAATCAAATAATAGTGACATGATATGACCAATATCATATAGCTCCTTTGATCTCCATCTTGGGGCTCCATGATCATCTTGTCACCGGCATGACACCATGATCTCCATCATCATGATCTCCATGATCGTGTCTTCTTGAAGTTGTCACGTCATCTATTACTTCTACTACTATGGCTACCGGTTAGCAATAAAGTAAAGTAATTACATGACGTTTATGTTGACACGCAGGTCATAAATAAATAAATACAACTCCTATGGCTCCTGCCAGTTGTCATATTCATCGACATGCAAGCCATGATTCCTATTACAAGAACATGATCAATCTCATACATCACATATATCATTCATCACATCCTTTGGCCATATCACATCACATAGCATACCCTCCAAAAACAAGTTAGACGTCCTCTAATTGTTGTTTGCATGTTTTACGTGGCTGCTATGGGTTTCTAGCAAGAACGTTTCTTACCTACGCAAAGACCACAACGTGATATGCCAATTGCTATTTACCCTTCATAAGGACCCTTTTCATCGAATCCGATCCGACTAAAGTGGGAGAGACAGGCACCCGCTAGCCACCTTATGCAACTAGTGCATGTCAGTCGATGGAACCAGTCTCACGTAAGAGTACGTGTAAGGTCGGTCCGGGCCGCTTCATCCCATGATGCCGCCGAATCAAGATAAGACTAGTAACGGCAAGCATATTGAACAAAATCAACGCCCACAACTACTTTGTGTTCTACTCGTGCATAGAATCTACGCAATAGACCTAGCTCATGATGCCACTGTAGGGGAACGTCGTAGAAATTCAAAATTTTCCTACGTATCACCAAGATCTATCTATGGAGAAACCAGCAACAAGGGGAAGGAGAGTGCATCTACATACCCTTGTAGATCGCTAAGCGGAAGCGTTCAAGAGAACGGGGTTGATGGAGTCGTACTCGTCATGATCCAAATCACCGATGATCCTAGTGCCGAACGACGGCACCTCCGCGTACAACACACGTACAGCCCGGTGACGTCTCCCATGCCTTGATCCAGCTAGGAGAGAGGGAGAGGTTGAGGAAGACTCCATCCAGCAGCAGCACAATGGTGTGGTGGTGGTGGAGGAGCGTGGCAATCCTGCAGGGCTTCGCCAAGCACCACGGGAAAGGAGGAGATGTTGGAGAGGGAGAAGGAGGCAACCAAAGGCATATCTCAAGAGCCCTCCTTCCCCCACTATATATAGGAGGGCCAAGGGAGGGGAGGGGGGGCGGCCAAGGGAGGTTTCCCTCCCCCCCCCCCAAGGCACCTAGGGGTGCCTTCCACTAGTAGGACTCCTCCTTTAGGGTTTCCCCCAAACTAGGCGCATGGGCCCTAGGGGAAAGTGGTGCCCCAGCCCACTTTGGGCTGGATCCCTTCCCACTTCAGCCCATGGGACCCTCCGGGATAGGTGGCCCCACCCGGTGGGCCCCCGAGACCCTTTCGGTGGTCCCGGTACAATATCGATGACCCCGAATGTGACGCCCCGAGACCGTTGCGCCAGGTGTCTTCCAGTTATTCGCCGACGTTGCCATGTCATTCACTTGCGTGTTGCATTTCATATCATGTTATCATGTGCATTGCATCATCATGTTTTGAAAACTTGCATTTGTCCGGTTTTCCCCAGTGCCATCCGTTGTCCGTTCTGAGCCCAACCACACTTGCACGCGCCCGCGGCATGTCCGAAATAGTATTTTATAAGTGGCCGGGAAATGTTCTCCGAATGGGATGAAAGTTGGCGTGTGGTCTTATTATAGTGTAGATAGACCGCCTGTCAAGTTTCATCACATTCCGAGTTCGTTTGATAGCCCAACCGTTAACTATAGCGACAATATAGTCGGTCAAATCGTCGGATGTTTTCGGTCTCCGGAAACAGATGCCGGGCTCTCTCTCTCTCTCTTCTCCCCCTCGCAGTCTCGCCACAGCCCACCTAGTCCATCCTCCTTCCCCTCTTCACTTCCGGAGTTGTCTGATGCGACCGCACGGTTCGAACCCTCTCTGCACAGTGCATCGAACCCCTCACGTGAGCGTCCGAAAGTTGTCTCGGACCCGACCCGAGGTGTCGCCACCGTTGTGTCCGGATCATCCCCAAACATCTACAAAACGTCACTGTTTTCTTATTTGGGCCCCCTAACCAATTTATCCGGGACCATCCGATTAAGATCGGAGGGACCAAATGCCCCTATCTGAAAATCCTTTTGCCTTATATATTAGACCAAACCCTAAAACCTAGGGATCTGTCACATCCATCTCCTCACCCACCGCCGCCACCCTTTCCCTTGGGATCCTCCCAGATCCCCATCGGTCCAATCTACAGCCCAGACTTCCTCCTTCGTTTTCAGCACCACCCTAATCAGCAGCTTCCACTTGCCCCGATCCAAATCCACATCGTCTCCAACTCCGATCACAGCCATGCCCCGCTTGCTGTTTCTCCTTCCCGCCTGCTTCCTCTACATCGGGCCAACGCCTCGACGAGAACCTCGCCCGCGCCCCGTCTTCCTCCTCATCGCGCGGATCCAGGAGGCTCGATGCCCAACAGCTCGCCTCCGCCCTGTTCCTGGACGGACACGCCCTCCGGCCTCGCCCTTCTACCGTTGAAGGCCCGCGCTGAGGCCTGCTACTCTGGCCGCTGAAGGAACTCCGCCTCCTCGCCATGAACCCCCTCACTCGATCCCGCCGCGTCTGTCACCTGCAGGAACCAGGGGCGCTGCCTCCTTCAGTTCGTCAAGCTGCCCGGCAAGTTCGCGCCCTGGCCCCGATCTGGACCGGGTCTCCTCTGCTCCGTCGCCCCACCTGCCGGATCCGCCCCTTCCCCGCCGTCTGCCGGCGTCCTGCTTCTCTGGAGCCGCAGCGCCATCCCCTGCTTCACGAACAAGACGAGCGCCTTGTCCCGCTCCTTCGTTGGCCGCACTCGGTCTCGCCTGGGCCACCCCTCCCGCGCCTCCAAGGCCCAGCTTGCCTCCCCACGACAGGCCCAGTCGCGCCAGGTCTCTCCTTCAACCGGGCCGAGCCCATGGTGAGGCCAACCCGCCGAAGCCCCTGCGTTTTTTTCTTGTTGTTGGGCCAACAGATTCGGCCCGTGACGTTTTTTTTCCTGTTCAAGTCGAATTTCCAATTTATCCAGAGTATTGCAGTTTTGCAGAAAAGTCCCCGAGCTTCATGCATATAATAACTCATGATCTGTGCATCATATGGGAAAAGTTTATATATGAAACTTGCTCAGAATTTTGTCTAGTTTAATAATATGTCATTTTCATCCATGTTCAAAATGTTTAAAATGATGTTTGATTAAATTTGCTCCTATGCCATGTTAAAATGATTTAATTCATAACTAATTAACCGTAGCTCCGAATCTAACAAACTTTATATGTAAATGGGGTAGAATTTTGCCTACTTTAACATGGGGGCCTTATTTTGCATGCTTGACAACTTTAAAATATGGTTTAGGGCAGAACAGTACCAAACCTAATTTTTGCATATGGGGATTTACCGGAATTGTTGTTCGTTGCTTCCGGCCTCATTTAACCTTGACTAGATAGGTAGTTTTACTTTGCTTCACCCTCTTGCCATGTTTAACAACATTTAATATTGTTGGGTACATAAACGAGAGAGAACTAAATAATTGATGTGGTGTTTTGTCAATATGCATCCTGGTGCATATTGAGCTCCACTTAATTTGTAGGATTGCTTGTGCTCTTTGCCATGCCATGCCTCTTTAAACCGGACATGCATCATACTCGATTGTGCATCATGCCATGTTCATGTCGTGGTTGTTTACTATGTTGTTTGCTCTTTTCCGGTGTTTGCTTCTTCGGGTTGGTTCCGATAACGTCGTGTTGTGAGGATTCGTTCGACTTCGTCCGTTTGTCTTCTTCATGGACTCGTTCTTCTTCCTTGCGGGATTTCAGGCAAGATGATCATACCCTCGAAATCACTACTATCTTTGCTATGCTAGTTTGCTCGCTCTTTTGCTATGCCATTGCTACGATGCCTACCACTTGCTTGTCAGCCTCCCAAATTGCCATGTTCAGCCTCTAACCCACCATTGTCCTAGCAAACCGTTGATTGGCTATGTTACCGCTTTGCTCAGCCCCTCTTATAGCGTTATTAGTTGCAGGTGAAGATTGAAGTTTGTTCCTTGTGGGAACATGGAGATGCCGTTCCTTGTTGGAACATGTTTACTTTTTGGGATATCACAATATATCGTATTTAATTAATGCATCTATATACTTTGTAAAGGGTGGAAGGCTCGGCCTTATGCCTGGTGTTTTGTTCCACTCTTGCCGCCCTAGTTTCCGTCATATCGGTGTTATGTTCCCGGATTTTGCGTCCCTTACGTGGTTGGGCTATAATGGGAACCCCTTGATAGTTCGCCTTAAGTAAAGCTTCTCCAGCAATGCCCAACATTGGTTTTACCATTTGCGACCTAGCCTTTTCTTTCCCTTGGGTTCTGCAGACTCAAGGGTCATCATTATTTTACCCCCCCCCCCTGGGCCAGTGCTCCTCTGAGTGTTGGTCCACCTGTCAGCTGCCGGTGGCCACCAGGGGCAACTCTGGGCTGGCCTACCCGTACCTAAGACAATCTGAGTGTGCCCTGAGAAAGAGATATGTGCAGCTCCTATCGGGATTTGTCGGCACATTCGGGCGGTGTTGCTGGTTTAGTTTTACCCTGTCGAAATGTCTTGTTGTACTGGGATACCGAGTCTGATCGGAATGTCTCGGGTGGAGGTCTATTCCTTCGTTGACCGTGAGAGCTTGTCATGGGCTAAGTTGGGACACCCCTGCAGGGATTTGAACTTTCGAAAGCCGTGCCTACGGTTATGGGCAGATGGGAATTTGTTAACGTCCGGTTGTAGAAAACCTGAAGTTGACCTTAATTAAAATGAATCAACCGCGTGTGTAACCGTGATGGTCTCTTTCCGGCGGAGTCCGGGAAGTGAACACGGTTGTTGGAGTTATGCTTGACGTAGGTAGTCCAGGATCACTTCTTGATCATACTTTTATCGACCGTGCTTTGCCTTCTCTTCTCGCTCTCTTTTGCGAATAGGTTAGCCACCATATATGCTAGTCGCTTGCTGCAGCTCCACCTCATACTTTTACCTTGCCCATAAGCTTAAATAGTCTTGATCGCGAGGGTGCGAGATTGCTGAGTCCCCGTGGCTCACAGATACTTCCAAAACAAGCTTGCTGGTGCCGATGAGTCCGTGCAGATGACGCAACCTAGCTCAGGAGGAGCTCGATGAAGATATTGTCCTTTATGTTGTTTCGTTCTAGTTGATCAGTAGTGGAGCCTAGTTGGGGTCGATCGGGGACCTTTGTCGCATTTGGGGTTCTTCTTTAATTTTGGTTCCGTAGACGGACCATGAGTGTATTTGGTTGATGTAATGCTTTATTCACGTAATTGTGTGAAGTGGCGATTGTAAGCCAACTATGTATCTTTTCCCCCTTATTGTATTACATGGGTTGTGTGAAGATTACCTCACTTGCGACATATGGCTTCAATGCGATTATGCCTCTAAGTCGTGCCTCGACACGTGGGAGATATAGTCGCATCGAGGGTGTTACACCGAAACTTGTCCCGATGACCGAAATAGGACTTCCTATAAATAAATCTTTACCTCCGGACCATTCCGGAACTCCTCGTGATGTCCGGGATCTCATCCGGGACTCCGAACAGCATTTGGTAACCACATACAACCTTCCTTTATAACCCTAGTGTCATCGAACCTTAAGTGTGTAGACCCTACGGGTTCGGGAGACATGCAGACATGACCGAGACGTTCTTCGGTCAATAACCAACAGCGGGATCTGGATACCCATGTTGGCTCCCACATGTTCCACGATGATCTCATCGGATGAACCATGATGTCAAGGACTTAATCAATCCCGTATACAATTCCCTTTGTCTATTGGTACGATACTTGCCCGAGATTCGATCGTCGGTATCCCGATACCTTGTTCAATCTCGTTACCGGCAAGTCTCTTTACTCATTTCGTAACACATCATCCCGTGATCAACTCCTTGGTCACATTGCGCATATGATGATGTCCTACCGAGTGGGCCCTGAGATACCTCTCCATTTATACGGAGTGACAAATCCCAGTCTCGATTCGTGCCAACCCAACAGATACTTTTGGAGATACCTGTAGTGTACCTTTATAGCCACCCAGTTACGTTGTGACGTTTGGCACACCCAAAGCACTCCTACGGTATCCGGGAGTTGCACAATCTCATGGTCTAAGGAAATGATACTTGACATTAGAAAAGCTTTAGCATACGAACTACACGATCTTTGTGCTAGGCTTAGGATTGGGTCTTGTCCATCACATCATTCTCCTAATGATGATATCCCGTTATCAACGACATCCAATGTCCATGGTCAGGAAACCGTAACCATCTATTGATCAACGAGCTAGTCAACTAGAGGCTTACTAGGGACATGGTGTTGTCTATGTATCCACACATGTATCTGAGTTTCCTATCAATACAATTATAGCATGGATAATAAACGATTATCATGAACTGGGAAATATAAATAATAACCAATTTATTATTGCCTCTAGGGCATATTTCCAACACTTACATGGTATCACGCTAGGTTACGTACGCTTCCCCCTAAACCCTAAACCGCCACCGCCGCCGCCGCCTCCACAGCCGCCGCCGCCCTACCGCCGCATCACCACCATGTCGAGCGCTGCTGCGTCCGGTTCCACCGCTGCCAGTTTTCTGCCGGCCTCCCTTGCCGCGCTCCTATCGCGGCCGCTGGACGCCGCCTCCCTCCATTCGCCGATCGGGACGCGGAGCGTGGGCTCTCTGTTCGCGCTCCCGTCGGCCGCCTCCTCGCCCGGCCAGGCGCTTGCGGTCCACACTGACGCCTCCTCGTCAACTGCGGTCGCCGCGCCCTCTGCAACCTCGCCGCTGGTGGTGGAGACCGCCATGATGGCGGGTATCGTGGCGTCAACCGCGGCCCCCGTGCCTCCTGCACCCGCGCCGGTTGCTCCTCCGACTGTCTCCACAGTGGTTGCACCTCAGCCAGTCTCCTCGATGGGATCGCAGCCGCCGCCGCTGTTTCACTTCGGCCATCTCATCACCATTAAGTTGTCATCGGACAACTACATCTTCTGGCGCGCGCAGGTTCTTCCGCTCCTTGGGAGTCATTACCTGCTTGGCTATGTCGACGGCTCTCTCCCTTGCCCTCCTGTGCTGGTGGACAGCATGCACGGTCCGGTCTATAATTCGGCTCACCGTGTTTGGACAGGGCAGGACCAGGCGAACCTCTCCTCCATCCAGGGGTCGCTCTCTCCGGCCGTTGCCGGTCTTGTTGTCTTCGCCAAGACGCCCCATGAGGCGTGGACTATCCTTGAGCGCTCGTTTGCGGCACAGTCGCAGGCTCGTGTATCTGCGCTCCGTCATCAACTTGGGGAGTGTCAGAAGCTTGACTCCACTGCCACTGAGTTCTACAACAAGGTCAAGGGCCTCGCTGACACGTTTGCCTCCATCGGACAGCCCCTCACCAACTCCGAGTTCAACTCGTTTATTGTCAATGGTCTTGATGAGGAGTATGATGCTTTAGTCGAGATCATCAACAAGCGTGGCAACTCGACACCCATGCCTGCACACGAGGTCTTTTCTCGCCTCCTTCACACTGAGCAACGGGTTGAGACGCGCCGCTCCAGGGGCAACGGCTCCCTCTCGGCCAATGCCGCCACCAAGGGTGGCCGCTCTTCTTCATCATCCCGGACTCCTTCGGGGCTGCCACCACCACCTGCCTTGGCCCCCCCTCCTACTGCGACATTACCGGGGGATGGCGGTCCGCGTGTGTGTCAGCTTTGTGGCCGCGATGGGCACTGGGCCTCCAAGTGTCACAAACGCTTCCAGCGGAGTTTCCTTGGTCTTGGCAATGATGGCAAGGATACATGCAACCTTGCCCGTCAGGTCGCCATGGCTGATCGTCCGCCGCTGCAGAAGCAACAGGGACACACTCAGTCCTACTCCAACGATCCACACTGTACATGGACTCTGGGGCGACAGAGCACCTGACCAGCGAGATGGGGAAGCTTCACACTCGTGAACCCTATCATGGCTCCGACAAGATCCACACCGCCAATGGAGCAGGTATGCACATCTCTCATATTGGTCAAGCATCACTTCTCACTAGACATGCTAATAGGAATCTTCAGCTTCGCAATGTTCTTCAAGTTCCATCTGTGACACGTAATCTTCTTTCAGTTCCTAAACTCACACGTGATAATAATGTGCTTTGTGAATTTCACCCTTTTGATCTTTTTATTAAGGATCGGGTCACGAAGGACATTCTTCTTAGTGGGCGGCTCTGCCAGGGCCTCTATCGTCTGGAGCATCCTGGCGTCCCTCGCGTCTTCAGTGGAGTTCGGGTATCTCCGTCACAGTGGCATGCTCGTCTTGGTCACCCGGCCACACCTATTGTCCGGCATGTTTTGCGTCGTCATGAGCTTCCTAGTGTGTCTAGCAATAAAGATGTAGCAGTGTGTGATGCTTGTCAGCAGGGGAAGAGTCATCAACTTCCTTTTTCGGAGTCCAGTCGTGAGATGAAACATCCTTTAGAACTTGTGTTCTCAGATGTATGGGGTCCTGCCCAGACTTCTGTCAGTGGTCATAATTATTATATCAGTTTCGTTGATGCTTACACTCGCTTTACCTGGCTTTATCTTATCAAACGTAAATCTGATGTGTTTGACATTTTTGTTCAGTTCCAAAAACATGTTGAACGCCTTCTCAAGCACAAAATTGTTCATGTTCAGTCGGACTGGGGCGGCGAGTATCGCAACCTCAACTCCTTTTTTCAGTCGCTTGGGATCACTCATCGTTTAGCATGTCCACATACACATCAGCAGAATGGTTCAGTAGAACGTAAGCATCGTCACATTATTGAAGCTGGTTTGACTCTTTTGGCCCATGCCTCTGTTCCGTTTCGGTTTTGGAGTGATGCTTTCACCACTGCATGTTTTCTCATCAATCGTACTCCCACTTGTGTTTTGAACATGAAGACTCCCATTGAAGTTCTCCTTAATGAACAACCGGACTACACCTTTCTTAAGGTGTTTGGGTGTGCTTGCTGGCCTCATCTCCATCCATATAACAAGCGCAAGCTCGAGTTTCATTCCAAGAAGTGTGTTTTTCTTGGTTATAGCTCTCTTCATAAAGGATACAAATGTCTTCATGTGCCCACTAATCGTGTCTACATCTCCTGGGATGTTGTGTTTGATGAACATGTATTTCCCTTTGCCAAACTTCCTGTGTCCACTGTCGAACCACCATCCCTGCATCCATCCTCTGTTGCTTCTGACCAATTTGATGATGTTGCATATTCTCCTCTGTTGTTGCCTAACCATGGTGCAGGTACTGGTCGTGGGGCTTGTTTGGAGATCTTAGAGGCGCCATCGCCTCCTTCGTTGCCATCGCTTTTCTCGTCGGCACCTTCAGCTGTGCCTGACGATCACATGGCGCCCCTGCATGGCCTCGGTCCCCGTGCCCATGCACGGCCGATCGCTGCCCCGGTCCGGTCGCCTGCTTCGTCGCCTCTGGCCTCTGGGCTGGCATCGCCACCGTCGCACCCAGCGACTCCGGTGTCTGGGCCGTCGTCACCTGGGTCGTCCTCGCCCGCCCTCGTCTCGCCCAGGGCGTCTGGGCCACCATCACCAGAGCCGGACTCGCCCGCCCTCGTCTCGCCCAGGGCGTCTGGGCCGTCGTCACCAGGGTCGGCCTCACCCGCCCTCGTTTCGCCCAGGGCGTCTGGGCCACCTCATTATATATATGTGATAGGCCACCCCTAGAGGGTAGTGCCGGTTCCCCCAAAACCTATTGTCTTACACGAAAACACCGAGAAGGCAGGCGGGGTCGTGGAGATCGGTGGACACCGTGTGGAGGTGGAACCAGCGCCGCATCGAAAGGGAGAGGACGGAGGCGCTGTAGTTGTCGTGGTCGTTGCCGAGGGAGAGGAGGCCCGCGTACGACGGCGGCGCGAGGGCAGAGCGCCACGCGTTGCAGACGCCGCGGATGGACGTGTAGTCTCGTAGAGACAGGCCGTCGGCGGCGGCGATGGACACGAGGAGCTCGGCAGGCAGGTGAGCCCAGGGCACGGCCGGCGCGGCGCCGGCGTCCCGTACTCCGGTCTCCCTGCACCTTGCCTGGATGAATCGCCAAAGGAGCATCTTTTTGGATCAGGGAATAATTTGGCCTATTGCTTGTGCATATGTACTCAGCCCCGCAGGGTGTCTGGGCCGTCGTCACCTGGGTCGTCCTCGCCCGCCCTCGTCTCGCCCAGGGCGTCTGGGCCGTCATCACCAGAGCCGGCCTCGCCCGCCCTCGTCTCGCCCAGGGCGTCTGGGCCGTCGTCACCAGGGTCGGCCTCACCCGCCCTCGTTTCGCCCAGGGCGTCTGGGCCGTCGTCACCAGAGCCGGCCTCGCCTACTCTTGGTTCGCCCCTGGCCTCTGGGCCACTGTCATCGGGGCCAGCTTCGCCCAGTCTGGAGCCGTTCGGTCCCGGCTCTCCTGATGCAACGTCTGACTCTTCGCCGACCCTGACGTCCCCGTCGCCCTCGCCTTCGCCGACTCCTGCTGCTGCTCTACGTCCACATACGCGCAGCCGGAGTGGCATCTTTCAGCCTAAGCAACGTCACGATGGAACAGTTGCCTGGTTAGCTGCGTGCATGTCTGCTGCTCTTGCAGATCCATCCTCCGAGCCACGCACGTATCAAGCTGCTATGCGCATACCTCATTGGAGAGAGGCAATGGAGCAGGAGTATCAAGCTCTTATGCGCAATCAGACATGGACTCTTGTTCCTCCACCATCACGGGTTAATGTCATTGATTCTAAATGGGTCTTCAAAGTGAAGAGGCATTCTGATGGGTCCACTGAGCGCTATAAAGCTTGTCTGGTTGCTCGTGGTTTTCGACAGCGGTTTGGTCTTGACTATGAAAACACCTTCAGTCCAGTGGTTAAGCCTACTACCATCAGGCTTCTTCTCTCTCTCTTGCCGTTACTCGAGGTTGGTTTCTTCGTCAACTTGACGTTCAAAATGCCTTCCTTCATGGTGTGTTGGAGGAGGAGGTCTATATGCGCCAGCCTCCGGGTTTCTCTGATCCGGATCGCCCTGATCATCTCTGTCGTCTGTCCAAGGCACTTTATGGTCTGAAGCAGGCTCCTCGTGCTTGGCATGCTCGTCTTGCAATGGCTCTTCGTGCTCATGGTTTTGCATCATCAACTGCTGACTCCTCACTATTTCTTCTAGAGAGGCCTGAGGTTACTATGTACTTGTTGGTCTATGTAGATGATATTATTTTGGTCAGCTCCTCTCAGTCGGCTACTACGGCGCTTGTTCGCTCACTTGGTGCTGATTTTGCGGTCAAGGACCTTGGGAAGCTTCACTACTTTCTTGGTGTGGAGGTTACTTCTCGGGCTGATGGTCTTGTTATGACGCAGAAGAGGTACTCTCTAGATTTGTTGCAGCGAGCTGGGATGCTTAAGTGCAAACCGATGACTACACCCATGTCTACCACTGACAAGCTCACTGCTATTGATGGTGTGCTTCTATCTTCTTCTGATGCGACGGAGTACAGGAGCATTGTTGGTGGTCTTCAGTACTTGACGATCACACGACCGGACATTTCCTTTGCTGTTAACCGAATCTGCCAGTATCTGCAGTCACCCCGTGACACTCATTGGTCTGCTGTTAAGCGTATTTTGCACTACATCCGATTCACGGTGGCACATGGATTGCATATTCGGCCGTCTGACTCAGGTTGTCTTTCAGCATATTCTGATGTAGATTGGGCTGGCAATCCAGATGACAGGCGATCCACGGGGGTTATGCTGTGTTCTTTGGCTCTAACCCGATTGCCTGGAGTGCTCGGAAACAGGCAACTGTCTCGCGTAGCAGTACTGAGGCTGAGTACAAAGCTGTGGCCAATGCCACTTCGGAGATTATCTGGGTACAGTCTTTGCTCCGGGAGTTGGGTATATCCCAATCACAGCCTCCTGTTCTTTGGTGTGATAACATCGGTGCTATATATCTTTCTGCAAACCCGGTATTCCATGCCCGAACGAAACACATTGAAGTTGACTATCACTTTGTGCGTGAACGTGTCTCTCAGAAGCAACTACAAATCAAGTTTATTTCTTCCAAGGATCAACTTGCTGACATCTTTACCAAGCCATTGCCTTTACCACAGTTTGAGACTTGCAGGCGTAATCTTACCCTTCTAGATTCTTTAGGAAGTGGCTAAGATTGAGGGAGGGTGTTAGACTGTATAACTTCTATATTTACATGTGTATACTGTAACGTTGTATACCACCTCATTATATATATGTGATAGTCCACCCCTAGAGGGTAGTGCCGGTTCCCCCAAAACCTATTGTCTTACACGAAAACACCGAGAAGGCAGGCGGGGTCGTGGAGATCGGTGGACACCGTGTGGAGGTGGAACCAGCGCCGCATCGAAAGGGAGAGGACGGAGGCGCTGTAGTTGTCGTGGTCGTTGCCGAGGGAGAGGAGGCCCGCGTACGACGGCGGCGCGAGGGCAGAGCGCCACGCGTTGCAGACGCCGCGGATGGACGTGTAGTCTCGTAGAGACAGGCCGTCGGCGGCGGCGATGGACACGAGGAGCTCGGCAGGCAGGTGAGCCCAGGGCACGGCCGGCGCGGCGCCGGCGTCCCGTACTCCGGTCTCCCTGCACCTTGCCTGGATGAATCGCCAAAGGAGCATCTTTTTGGATCAGGGAATAATTTGGCCTATTGCTTGTGCATATGTACTCAGCCCCGCAGGGTGTCTGGGCCGTCGTCACCTGGGTCGTCCTCGCCCGCCCTCGTCTCGCCCAGGGCGTCTGGGCCGTCATCACCAGAGCCGGCCTCGCCCGCCCTCGTCTCGCCCAGGGCGTCTGGGCCGTCGTCACCAGGGTCGGCCTCACCCGCCCTCGTTTCGCCCAGGGCGTCTGGGCCGTCGTCACCAGAGCCGGCCTCGCCTACTCTTGGTTCGCCCCTGGCCTCTGGGCCACTGTCATCGGGGCCAGCTTCGCCCAGTCTGGAGCCGTTCGGTCCCGGCTCTCCTGATGCAACGTCTGACTCTTCGCCGACCCTGACGTCCCCGTTGCCCTCGCCTTCGCCGACTCCTGCTGCTGCTCTACGTCCACATACGCGCAGCCGGAGTGGCATCTTTCAGCCTAAGCAACGTCACGATGGAACAGTTGCCTGGTTAGCTGCGTGCATGTCTGCTGCTCTTGCAGATCCATCCTCCGAGCCACGCACGTATCAAGCTGCTATGCGCATACCTCATTGGAGAGAGGCAATGGAGCAGGAGTATCAAGCTCTTATGCGCAATCAGACATGGACTCTTGTTCCTCCACCATCACGGGTTAATGTCATTGATTCTAAATGGGTCTTCAAAGTGAAGAGGCATTCTGATGGGTCCACTGAGCGCTATAAAGCTTGTCTGGTTGCTCGTGGTTTTCGACAGCGGTTTGGTCTTGACTATGAAAACACCTTCAGTCCAGTGGTTAAGCCTACTACCATCAGGCTTCTTCTCTCTCTCTTGCCGTTACTCGAGGTTGGTTTCTTCGTCAACTTGACGTTCAAAATGCCTTCCTTCATGGTGTGTTGGAGGAGGAGGTCTATATGCGCCAGCCTCCGGGTTTCTCTGATCCGGATCGCCCTGATCATCTCTGTCGTCTGTCCAAGGCACTTTATGGTCTGAAGCAGGCTCCTCGTGCTTGGCATGCTCGTCTTGCAATGGCTCTTCGTGCTCATGGTTTTGCATCATCAACTGCTGACTCCTCACTATTTCTTCTAGAGAGGCCTGAGGTTACTATGTACTTGTTGGTCTATGTAGATGATATTATTTTGGTCAGCTCCTCTCAGTCGGCTACTACGGCGCTTGTTCGCTCACTTGGTGCTGATTTTGCGGTCAAGGACCTTGGGAAGCTTCACTACTTTCTTGGTGTGGAGGTTACTTCTCGGGCTGATGGTCTTGTTATGACGCAGAAGAGGTACTCTCTAGATTTGTTGCAGCGAGCTGGGATGCTTAAGTGCAAACCGATGACTACACCCATGTCTACCACTGACAAGCTCACTGCTATTGATGGTGTGCTTCTATCTTCTTCTGATGCGACGGAGTACAGGAGCATTGTTGGTGGTCTTCAGTACTTGACGATCACACGACCGGACATTTCCTTTGCTGTTAACCGAATCTGCCAGTATCTGCAGTCACCCCGTGACACTCATTGGTCTGCTGTTAAGCGTATTTTGCACTACATCCGATTCACGGTGGCACATGGATTGCATATTCGGCCGTCTGACTCAGGTTGTCTTTCAGCATATTCTGATGTAGATTGGGCTGGCAATCCAGATGACAGGCGATCCACGGGGGTTATGCTGTGTTCTTTGGCTCTAACCCGATTGCCTGGAGTGCTCGGAAACAGGCAACTGTCTCGCGTAGCAGTACTGAGGCTGAGTACAAAGCTGTGGC
The DNA here is from genome assembly GCA_034509565.1 of Triticum monococcum. Taxonomy (NCBI): domain Eukaryota; kingdom Viridiplantae; phylum Streptophyta; class Magnoliopsida; order Poales; family Poaceae; genus Triticum; species Triticum monococcum. The sequence continues at coordinate 38,837,232 of CM067842.1, forward strand.
CAATGCCACTTCGGAGATTATCTGGGTACAGTCTTTGCTCCGGGAGTTGGGTATATCCCAATCACAGCCTCCTGTTCTTTGGTGTGATAACATCGGTGCTATATATCTTTCTGCAAACCCGGTATTCCATGCCCGAACGAAACACATTGAAGTTGACTATCACTTTGTGCGTGAACGTGTCTCTCAGAAGCAACTACAAATCAAGTTTATTTCTTCCAAGGATCAACTTGCTGACATCTTTACCAAGCCATTGCCTTTACCACAGTTTGAGACTTGCAGGCGTAATCTTACCCTTCTAGATTCTTTAGGAAGTGGCTAAGATTGAGGGAGGGTGTTAGACTGTATAACTTCTATATTTACATGTGTATACTGTAACGTTGTATACCACCTCATTATATATATGTGATAGGCCACCCCTAGAGGGTAGTGCCGGTTCCCCCAAAACCTATTGTCTTACACGAAAACACCGAGAAGGCAGGCGGGGTCGTGGAGATCGGTGGACACCGTGTGGAGGTGGAACCAGCGCCGCATCGAAAGGGAGAGGACGGAGGCGCTGTAGTTGTCGTGGTCGTTGCCGAGGGAGAGGAGGCCCGCGTACGACGGCGGCGCGAGGGCAGAGCGCCACGCGTTGCAGACGCCGCGGATGGACGTGTAGTCTCGTAGAGACAGGCCGTCGGCGGCGGCGATGGACACGAGGAGCTCGGCAGGCAGGTGAGCCCAGGGCACGGCCGGCGCGGCGCCGGCGTCCCGTACTCCGGTCTCCCTGCACCTGGCCTGGATGAATCGCCAAAGGAGCATCTTTTTGGATCAGGGAATAATTTGGCCTATTGCTTGTGCATATGTACTCAGCCCCGCAGGGTGTCTGGTCGTGACGGCCACCATCCAATCAGAGATTGCCACGTCATCCTTCCCATCAGGTCTCACTAACGCCAGCGCCGAGTCGGACAATGAAGCTTCATGTGATCGGAACCAGGTACTAGTATTTATATCAATATCAAAAAAATAACATTGTAATCCTAACCAGGCAATGTGATGGCGGAATGAACATTAGTCGGACAATGAAGCTTCAAAGTCCAAACTTTATTATTTTCTTATTACAAGATTCCGGACGTTTCTGTATGGAACTTCAACAAGGATTCATTCACCACACATGCAACCTAATAATCGCAATCCTGCAAAAGGGAGAAAAGTGATTTTTCTGTAATGCATAGGATATATTGTGCCTGCATCCACCGTGTCCCTCATTGCTTTGAGATTTGTGTCATGTTTTTAGTTTTTGATAAAAAAATCTTGTTTCAAACTATTGTGTGATTTTTAGTCTTCTTTTTCATGTTTCAAAAAGGGCGTCATATGTGGTGAAACTATCCGTCTCCGTGTATCCTTACGTCCCGTCACCTCTGGTTGTCCGATCGAAATCCTTTGCCCTCATGTGTGTATGCCCTTATTTTGCAGAAACAGACCATCTCCAACCAATATTAGGCCTGTGATTTATTTTCAATAAAGAAAGAAATAGCCTCAGCCTGCTCTCCCAATTCCCTACTTTCGATCGTTTCCCTACCGGTCCTCATTCACAGCCCTGAATGCATCCCAACTACAACAGCAATCGTGACGGCATGCATCATGGACAATCACCATGCCGAAATTCTTCTGCCAAGTTAATAACCAAAGCTTTTCACGGCATGCATGTGCAGCTACAGATTCAGGGAAAAGCTTGCAAACTCTATTGAATGAGGGAGAATTTGCTACGCCAAACAAGAAAGTCAGCATTCCTCTATTAGTGAGTTTATTAATGAACACACTTTGACCATGTCGCTTTTAGTTTAGAGTTATGCATAATGATGTTGTTTATGTTTCAGTGCACATCTTTTTCTTTGAGATGCGATGAGAAACTGAAGCCTGATGTAGGGATGATGTGTGAAGGGCTAGAGGTTGTCAAGGAACTCTCAGGGCCGGTCATGATATTTCGGAGGCCCAGGGCGAAATTACAAACTGGGGCCCCTACTATAAAGATCAAAATAATAATCTCATTTCTTTTTAGATTCATTCCTTTACCTAACTTATTATTGTCTATTGTTCCAAAATAAAACGAAAATTGTAAATAGTGTATTCCTTTACTTAATTAGCCAAATCGAATACCTGATAGATGGCAAACATCAAGACGAAGGTTTAAAGTTTAAATGCTTCATTTGCAACAATAAAAGATCATTTACCTATCCGACGGCTACGGGAGTCTGAGTGGCTTTATTATATAACCATGTTTGGATTGAAGTTTTGTGTGTATAGTTGAAACCTTCTTCCAATTTTTAAGTTAAATTTGCAGTCCTGATGATTTGGAGAGAGAATGCAAAGAACGACAATCGAACACATAGCAGGCAACTTTTTCAATAGATAAGGCGATTGGTGTTGTGTCGACAAAGTCCAGATTGAAATAAGAAATAAAGCAACGGGCACACAAAATTAAAAATTTGTACTGCATCATATGCGAGACTTTCTAAGATTTGACTGCTGTTGCACTATATGAACATGACCAAGTAGAAAGAGGAGGTTAGGGATGACCTTATAAGTGGGGTGGCTTTGTCTTGCACATGAGAGGAATCTCACGAACGTGGGTTGGCATTGAGCACGAGGGTGGCCAGGCGCTCGACTACGGCCCGCTCCAGACTGTTATGGCCGCCGCAGGGCACGCGGAGCACGTGCATGGCCCCACGTGTGTCGAGCAAGTACACCTTGTCGCCTCCGGCAGGGTCGTAGGCCATGTCGAGGAGGCAGTTCGTGTGGGTGATGACATCGACGGTCGTCCACTTGTTGTCCACTTTTCCGTGCATGTAGGCTACCTGGTGGTTGTTGTACAGGGCCACGACGGTCCAGTCGTCGTTCGGTTTCGGCGCGAACACGACCTTTCGTACGCGCTCCTCGTTGTAGTTCCTGGTGGGGGAGACGAGCACGACCTCCTCGCCTGAACAGGGGTCAATGAGGAAGATCATCCTCCTCATCGAGACGTCGCGTAAAACCCTGCCCGGCCCCTCGGGCCGGTGCCTCTGGTCGACGGCGAGGGTGAAGCGGCCGTTGCCTGAGCCGACAACGCGGACGCTGCAGTGAACTAGAGGCTGGTCGCCGCCATTGCTGTCATCGTCGAGCACGGGGCAGACGGTGTGCATGTGGAGCGGGCGCCGCATCAGGACGCAAACGAGTGAGGCGATGTGCCGGCCATGGTCGTCGGCGAGGGAAAGGAGGCGGGGTACCTCGCGAGAGCGAGGGCGGAGTGCCACGCGGCGCAGACGCGGCGGAGGGAGGCGTAGTCCGTTACAGACACACGGGTGGCGATGGACACGAGGAGCTCGGTGTGGATGTCGGACCAAGGGGAGCGTCCGGCCGGTGCCATGGCGTGCCGTTCGCTCGCACTTGGTGTGGAGGAATCGAGCATTGTGCTACAGATACTTTTGGACCCGGTCGCCGCAATCGCCATGACTTGCTCGATCTGCCGTTTGCCTGCACTAGTACGCACTACGCTTTATATAGGGGCGTTGAATTTACTATGTGTGTGTCTAGGACACATCTAGATGTGCTTTAATTATCACACATTTAAATGAGTGAATCAAGCATAAAGAAAATGTATAATCAATGCCATAGAATTTAGATATGCAATACTTATAACACATCTAGATATGGTTTAGCAAAACTGATTTACTATTTACTAGCTCAAGCAAGGCTGCAATCCGACCGAACCTCGTCTCGGACGTTTGTCGCTCTCTCTCTCTCTCCTTTCGTTTACAACCCACGTGCGTGCGTGCATGCAAAACAGCAATACAGGGACGGTGCCCGTCGCATGCCTAAACCGATATGGGTTCCCATTGTCGTAAATGCCGTATCAGAGTCGGAATCGGGCAGACTCCGGCAGGCTCCCGATCCCCGATCGATTTCTTTTCTTTCATAAAATCAACATATACGTAAGCAGCAGCTGCATGCCCACGTGAGCGATTTAGCCAACCAACGAGACTCTCGGGATAGCCGCCGGGAGAGCAACCATCGAGAGCCGGCGCCGCGATCTCGCTCGATCTCGATCGGGATGGAGGAGGTGTCAGCGCCGATCTCGGCGGACGACCAGCGCCCGCTGCTGCAGCATGCGTCGCCGCTGGCGCAGGACTATGGAGCCTTGGAGTGGTTGACGCGGGAGCCGGTGTGGTCGTCGGGCGTCCCCGAGGAACTCTGGGGACTGCGCTTCTTGGCCCCGCTCGACGACGATCAGCCGATGACGCAGGAGGGCGGCAAGGGCAAGCCGTCTTCGGAGGTCCCCCAGGAGTTCCGGTGGCTGTTCTTGGCCCCGCCCAACGACGGCGCCGCTGTCGCTCCTCCGCCACCGTCGCCCTCGGCGGATGCCCAACTCCTGCCGGAGGAGGGAGATTATGGTGCCTTGGAGCTGGACCAGTGGATGCACGAGAGCAGCGAGCCGGAGCCGTGGTCGCCGGAGGAGGAGGATTACGATGCGTTGGACGACGACTAGGTCCAGTAGTTCGTATGTACTGATCTTATGATCTAGTAGCAGCAGTGATTGATCGGTCCATGCTTTGATCTTATTTTGGTTTAAGATCTGTCTGATGTATAAAGACCGATACTTTATTTACTTGCTTTGATATTATTCAGGGAATAAGAAGACCTTCCTTGATCTTATTTTAGTTAATTATGAAGATTTTATTCGTACATAGCATGAGGACAAGCAAACCCGTTGATTCTGCGTGACTCGCCCCAAATTCTTATAATTATCTTGATGAGCCTAGGTTACAAAGCGTGCACAACACACACGTACGTGGTTCTGACATCGATCGTCTTGATGAGCACATTGTTCCATCTTATCTTATGATGAATACTAGCGAGCCTTTCATGATGTCACCAGGAGAACATGGCACAAAACTTCATAAATCATCGACACGACATATCTAAGCATAAACATACTCCCTCCGTCTCATAATACAAGAACGTTTTTAACACTAGATGGGACAGAGGGAGTAGTACTTAAGAAAGTCGGCTGTTGTAGCTGTCGTGGGAGTGCTTGCACTGGGGAGCACCAGCGCCACCGCCGGCCATGTCGCCCTGGGCCTCTCGCCGCCGAAGGCCGCTCCCACACTAGCGGCCGCTTCACCGCGTGTGGGAAGCAGGGGCTGGAGGCGCGGGGTCGGGGACTGGCGGCGAGCGCCGTGTCGCCCTGGCCCTCTGCGTCGCTGAAGGGTGATCCGGCAGCAGCGATCATTTCGCCGCGTACTCGAAGCAGGGCAGGAGGCACATGATCAGTGTCCAGCAGCGGTGCGAGGAGAAGGAAAGGAGACACGGGGTAGTGAAGAATGAGAACCATGGGAGGAGGCAACCGCCGTCATCGTGGAATGCAGGCGGTCGGCTCGGCGGTGGCGCGAGGGGAGCCAAGTAAGAGAGCGGGCTAGGAGTCGACGGCGAGAGGAGGAGAGGTCCAGAAAGAAGGGGGCGAATGGGAGCACGAAGAGGCAAGCCAACGCCCTCCCTCACCTCTTTGATGCATGGACCAACCAGCGGCCACCACACACGCCAGGACATGAAAAGATGAAAATGCTATTGACGGTGGCAGCTGAGTAGCCGATGATGAAAATGCTATTGGCGGTGGGAAGTAACCTGGTAATCAGAGTCAGATGGATTAAGAGGTTGACGAAAGCAGCCCGCTTTAGGATAATCACTGACAAGCAAATTAGAGACCTCTGAACGGCGTTTCCGAACCGGACTGTTCGGTAAACCGGCGGAGGTAACTACCTGGCCGCTGTGCCGGGTTGTGCGACGAGCTTCGTGCTGTTGGGTCTTCATAAAAAATTTGGGATCCAAATAAGCAAGAGGATGAGAAAATTTAACTTTCCGGTTTGCCTGACGGATTTTTAGCGAAGGCAAAGGTTCTGAATCGGAAGAGAGAATAATTAACTCTGCAGCGTCCGCATGGCTGGCTTCGGCATCATCCTGACAAATATCATCATCAATAAGACGCATGAAAAATAAACCAAGTGAGTCCAGCTCTACCTCAAGGTCCGGATTATCCACATCATCTTCAGGGGCCGGATTAGAGGATGCAGTGGTTCTTTTCCTGTGGATAGTCTTCTTCACAGCCTTAGTCTTTTGCCGAGTTTCTCTTTTCGGTTTTTCTGGTTTTTCTGGTTTCTCCTGCGGCAATTTCTTGCTCCAAAATGGATCATCGCCCTGATACACAGACACTGATATTAAACAATGACCAGACATATCAATAACAGATTCAGCAAAAAGAAAAATCAAAATCTTACAGCTGGCGGTTTGTTGGTGGCACAGAAGGGAAGCAGGCCGTTTCTAGCACAGACGTGTTTCGGTTCATTCAGCATCTTATTCACAGCCTCTGTGATTTCTTCATCGGTGAGTTGGATTTTGGAATGACGCAGTGGGTCATCAACACCGCCAGTATACTCGCACATCAAACCGGAGCGCTGACTAAGGGGCAGTATGCTCCATGATATCCAACAGCGAGCGAGATCAACCCCTGTTAAACCGTTGGCCATAAAGGCTCTGAGCTTTGACAGTTGAGGAGTATATTTGCTTCTCTCCTGGGCAGTCAATCTTTGCGGAAAAGGGTGTGTATTGCTGAGCCGCTCCGGACGAAAGCCAGGCAAGGGATTCTCACCAGTAGGGGAGGTGTCTTTGCAGTAGAACCATGTCTGATTCCACTCTTTGGGGGTGGCTGTGCAGTTTGGCGTGAGGGTATGTGACCTCTTTCCTTTTCTGGATCGCCACGCCACCCAACTCCGTATTAGAACCGTCAGTAAACTTAGTACGGCGGTTTAGATGGAAAAGGTCTATGAACAATTCCACTGTGGGCGCCTCTTGAAAAAACGCCTCACATAGCACTTGGAAATGACACATGTTTATAACAGAGTTGGGGCCAGTGTCTTGTGGATGGAGTTGGAAATCGGCTAAAACATCCCGGTAAAATTTAGAACCGGGCGGCTTAAAGCCCCGGGCTAAGTGATCTACGAAAACAACGATCTCTCCTTCTTGAGGTGTGGGAGGACATTCTTTGCCGGGAGCCCTCCAATGGATGGTATCTTTGCTTCCTAAAGCGCCGATCAGGACTAAATCGGCCAGCTGAGACTCTGTGACGCGAGAAGGAACCCAATTGCACTCATATACTTGCTTGGCCATGTTAAAATCTACAAGGTAAAAGATCCCAGTTCAAAAATGCATTGATCAAGGTACATTGATATGTGCAAGGTTAAACCGGAGACAGATCTATCTGAACCGGAGTTTTATGAAGCAACAACATCTGGCGGTTCAACAAGGAGACTAATGGTATATACCTGTTTCGCAAGTTTTTTCTACAAGGATAAACCGCCTGATCTAAACATTGAAACAGCTGAGATTGCGGATGGATAAGTATGCAGAAACAGGTTTCACAAGATTTCTCTACAGCATTGGATCTGAAGCAAGTTCAGAAAAAGAGATAAATATTTAGAGGTTCAAAAGGAGCAGTACCGAATCAATGAGCAAAACGTTCATATAGATTTATGGTTTTGAGATGCGTAAGTGAAGGCGAAGGTTAAACAACTATCATTGCACAGAATAAAGATTTGCGGATTCATCTAAAGATCCATCGTATGAGCAAGCGGCAGACGATGAACACTGAAGAGCTGTGAAACCCTAAATAGATCTGCGGGGGAAAGGATAGAAGGTTTACCGGAGCTGAGGAAGACGCGGAAGGTTGCCGCGATGTTCTCGTGCACCCAGGTTGATGCAGCGGCCAAGGTTGAGGCAGAGGTCGACGGTGGCGGCGGAGCTCTGAAGCCGGGCGATGCGAGGAAGACGAAGCAGAAGGGGAAGAAGGGAAACAGAAAGGAAATGACCTTTTGGTCCTATTTATAAGGCAAAGGACATGTGTCAGGCGCGGCAATCAATGGGCTACGGAACAAAGCTGTCGCCTCGATTTCCGCATATCTTTTAAACAAAGAAGCATAATGGATATCTTCGTTATGACAGGTGACGTCACTCCGGTTTACAGAATTTTGACTTTTTTTCGATTTTTAATTTTTCTGAATTATTTGATGATTTAGTCTCTAACCACCTCTCATAACTGCTCAAGTGTGGATCACTCATTCCAAATCGCCTGGCTTCCCGGCCGGTCACCCATCCTCTCACCCCCCCAGCCTGAGCACGCTTAACTTCAGAGTTCTATTCCCCCTACATTCCAAGTCTGCACTTGTTGTTTTCCTGACAAATGTAAGCTGTCAATCCTATTAACCCTCACAGCGTGTTTGGTTCAGGGGAATTAGAGATGGGGAATGGGAGTTGAGGGGTAAGAAGATTAAAAATCCACTATTTAATTAGAGGGAATGGGAGTTTAAGTGGGAAGGGGACTGGGAGTTGGGGAAGCCAATTCCCACCGATTTCTTCCCACACTAGTAGAAAAAGGGTCAAACGTGAAGCACATTAGTGCCGGATTGTATTTGAGCCGGCACTAATGTATACATTAGTCCCGGTTCCAATGGCTAGCCGGGCCGCTTTCATTTGTACCGGTTCGTGGCGAACCTTTAGCACCGGTTCGTGCCACGAACTGGTACTAATGAGAGTGATGGCAGGATGTTGTCAGAATGGGGCCCCTCCAGCCCCTTTAGTACCGGTTCTTGGCACGAACCGGTACTAAAGGTCATCCTACATAAACCCTTCGTCCACCCGAGCTCGCTCTGTTCTTCCCCTTTCCCCTCTCCTCTCTGTTCTTCCCCTCTTCCTCTCGAGCTCATCACACATTTTGCCCAAAATTTGTCAAGATTTGAAGGCCCCCATCCATTCAAATGATCACAAAGGTTAGCAACTTTGTCCTTTCATCTCTCATTGCTAGATTAGCTCTTGCAATGCTTTATATAGTGATTAATCTGGGAGGATATATATATATATATGTGTGTGTGTGTGTGTGTGTGTGTGTGCTAGTATTTGATTTATATGCAATTTGAGGTCAAAAATAACACTTAGTTTGCATATGTAGGTGTGGTTTACTTAGTGCCTTCTAAATCTCCATCGTAGCCACCGTCGATCGCCTGCACCGTCCCGTCGCTGGCACCACCTTGTGGTGAGCCTCTTGTTCATGAAATTTTATATAAAAATTGATGTTTGTGTGATTTGGATATATAGTTACTCATATAATTATCTCACCCGTACGTTGTTTGTTATACATATAGTGCCATGGTTTTGATATCCATCCCCGTCGTCCCTAGTCCTTGTTATGATTCGGCTGTGGTATGTATATTCTCTTTTAAAACTAGTTGCATTTCGTGTTTATGACAAATTATGCCCATCAAGCTGACATAGAAATTTTTTCTAGGAGGTATGTGAACCGGAAATTTCAACCGACCCTATTGCCGAGAGGTTAAATTTAGTTGAAAGAGAAAACGAGTACTTGAAAGAAAAGTTGAAAAGAATTGAGGGGGAGAAGATGGAATTGGAGTTGCATGTTGCCGATGTCGTCGATGATCACAAGATCAAGATGGAGAAAATGCGCTTGAAGATTAGAAAGATTAGAAAATATGCCATCGATAGTGAGGCTTGGTATCATTATGCTGTTGGATCCATTGTTAATTTAGTTGCAATCTTGATTGTATTTGTTGTTGCATTTAAATGCTTTAGCTAGAGAGTTATTCGTTTGTTGCATTTAAGTGTTGTATGAAATTTATGTATGAACTTGTATTAATTTGGTCTATTCGGTGTTGTGTAATGAAGATGAGCCGGCAATGGATGTACGATGACCGATGCTCTCCCCAGTTCGTTGAGGGCGTGCATACTTTTCTGCTTGCGGCTGAGGCAAACAAGCGGGCGGATGGTTTTATGCCTTGTCCATGTGCTCGCTGTATGAATGGTCACAATTACTCTACGTCAAGAACCATTCACGTCCACCTGTTTAAGTCCGGTTTCAAGCCCCATTATAATGTTTGGACCAAGCACGGAGAAAGAGGGGTTATGATGGAAGACAATGAAGAAGAAGAGAACGACGACAGCTATCCTGGCCATGGGTTCCCTGAATACGATGATACAACAATGGGGGAAGAAGCTAAGCCGGTAATGCGGGAAGAAGGTGAGCCGACAATGCGGGAAGAAGCTGAAGAAGAGGCATCAGATGAGCCCGTTGATGATCTAGGTCGGGCCATTGCCGATGTAAAGAGAAACTACGCAAGTGATTTGCAGAAGAAGAAGTTGCAGCGCATGTTAGAGGATCACAAAAAATTGTTGTACCCGAATTGCGTAGGTGACAAGAAAAAGCTGGGCACCACACTGGAATTGCTGCAATGGAAGGCAAAGAATGGTGTATCTAACAAGGGATTTGGAAAGTTTCTGGTAATGATAAAGGATATGCTTCCAAAGGACAACGAATTGCCCGAGAGTACGTACGAAGCAAAGAAGACTGTCCGCCCTCTAGGGTTAGAGGTGCAGAAGATACATGCCTGCCCTAATGATTGCATCCTCTACCGCGGTGAGTACGAGGATTTGAACGCTTGCCCGGTATGTGGTGCATTGCGCTATAAGATCAGCCGCGATGACCCTGGTGATGTCGAGGGCCGGCGCCCCAGGAAGAAGATTCCTACCAAGGTGATGTGGTATGCTCGTATAATACCACGGTTGAAACGTTTGGTCCAAAACAAAGAGCATGCCAAGGCGATGCGATGGCACAGAGAAGACCGTAAGAAAGACGAAAAGTTGAGAGTACCCGCTGATGGGTCGCAGTGGAGAAAAATCGAAAGAAAGTACGGGAAGGAGTTTGCAGATGACGCAAGGAGCGTATGGTTTGGTCTAAGCGCAGATGACATTATTCCTTTTGGGGAGCAGAGCAGCAACCATAGCACCTGGCCTGTGACTCTACGTTTGTATAACCTTCCTCCTTGGTTGTGCATGAAGCGGAAGTTCATTATGATGCCAGTGCTCATCCAAGGCCCTAAGCAACCCGGCAACGACATTGATGTGTACCTAAGGCCATTAGTTGAAGAACTCTTACAACTGTGGAATGGAACAGGTGTACGTGCGTGGGATGAGCACATGGGGAAGAATTTGACCTAAAGGCGTTGCTGTTCGTGACCATCAATGATTGGCCTGCTCTCAGTAACTTTTCAGGACAGACAAACAAGGAATACCGTGCATGCACAACTTTTATGGAAAATGATAATGCCATTTGCATTCGTTGATTATGTACCTCCCTTGCAGCAAATAACTTGCTCTATGTAACTCCTTTCTCCTAGGTACTAAGCTCCTTTTCCTCCTTGCTCATCAAATTGCTGAATTCACTAATGCTAGTTGTGTAGAGAAAAAGGCAAAAAAAAGACAGTAACGTATTGTAGTCAAACTGTCAAACTAGAGGGAAGTTGCTCCTCACCTCAACGCGAACGTTGACGCCTAGCTGGCCGCCTAACCAAAACCAGATAGCTTGGTACTGAGAGATGAAATGAAACATTTGAGACAAGTTACTAGAGGGAAGAGGGAAGAAACCAAAACATCTCCGTCCTCCGGTCTCTAGCGTGTTCCCCCACCTTAACCATCTATTCTCTCCTTTCTTTTGCAGACAAGTAGAAAATGCCCGATACCTATTTTATAGGTCGGGATCACGAGAAGTGCATCATTTCACCCATCATGCATTATTTTTTGATTCCCATGTACCTGGTTGATAATAATTAGGATCAACACACTTGTACTCCCTTCGTCCGAAAATACTTGTCATTAAAATGGATAAAAAAATATATGTATCTATAATTAAAATACGTCTAGATCCATCCCCTTTTATCCATTTTGATGACAAGTATTTCCGGATGAAGGGAGTACGAAAGAAGGAAAAGGACTTTAAATGAAGGTATTCTCCCTCCGCTCCCTTTGCATGGTTGTGTCTCCTTCCACCAGAATCTCTGTTTTGCACCTTTCTCATGATTCATTCCGTTTCCACTCACACTCAGTCGATTCCCTAAAAAAAGTAAGTCGCACCCAGTCGATCTCAATGTGTTTTTCCAACATTTGCACTTGTGTTTAATAAGGCAATGACTTGAGGCATTTTCAAGTCACGTCTGAAAACTCCTCGCGCCACTGAGTCGGCTGATGATACCTTAGATCTTCTTTAAGCACACTCCAGTTTGTCTTCTGAGTCTTAAGTCAAACATCTTTAAGTTTGATTATATCTTTAAAAAACAGTTTTTCTAAATTAAGCATATCTTGATGTGTTATAAGTATTGCACATCTAAGTCCTATATTATCGATCTTACATGGAGATTCGCGTGGGTATTTTCTTTTTTCTTCTTATGCTTGACTGGGTGACTTAGATTTATTGTAAAAAAATAATTCCGTATTATATTATGTTTGACGTTGTAGACATTAACATTTCTTTATAATCTTGTAAATTTTGAAAAACAGCTTGACCGATCAATATATAGTAGACAAAGCTGGATCTTCAAGTATAATTTAAGATGAGAGATTTTTTTTTGAAAGAAAAGGCAGAGCAATTTATACCTTATGCATTTCAAAACAGGTATGAAACCTGGGTGACCGAGGTCAATTACATAAAGGCAATGTTAGCGCTGCACGGAAAATGCAGCTGGCCATTGCCAAGCCATGTTGAACTAGGAACAGAAGAAAAGGAGCGAGAAAAAAGATACAAAATGAGAACAGGATGGGGAATACGAGAGCGTATCTAAAAATCTCCCTCCACCGAAGCATGATCTGCTGGTCTGCAGAGTTCTTCGCCCGATGTTAGCGCCTGGAGAGGGATTATGACACTCACGATGCGAAATTATGTCCGTCGCTCACCCCAATTAATTACTCTTCTACAATCATGGATCTCAAGATGAGCACACGCCCATTCAATTTCTCCCATTTCTTTCTTTGTCGTCAATAATGTTCGTCATGTTGTCATCTCCGAAGTACCAACAGTTACCTTTGCACGCACCACAAGGAAGCACACACGGCTTGGAGGTCCCGGTGGCAATATCACACACCATGGGAACGCCCTTCGAGTCGATCCAGTACATAGAGTCTGCTCTCACCCACGGGATGGTGCCAGCTCGCACTGTTAACGTACATAGAATAGTATCAGTCATATCTCATGTAATTATGATGGAGATATTACGTAGCAATTGTAATCTGCTATGTATGGTAGTCTACGATCTGATTAGTATCAGATTGATTGTATCCTTATTGTACAAGGTCTATCAGATTAAATAGAGGTGCAGCCCATGGGGCAATTCACGGCAAACATATTGTTGTCTAACGTGGTAACAGAGCCTCGATCCCATCCCTCCACGACATGGTTGGCACCACCTCCGGCGCACTCGTCACCACCACCGCCGGCCCGCTCGTCTCCGGCCACACCGCTACCATGCCGTCGCTCGCAGGCCTCATCACCGTCCGGCTCACCCGCGCCAACGTCCTGCTATGGAAGGCGCAGGTTGTCCCAAACCTCACCAGCGTCGGCCTGTTCGGCTACCTCGACGGCTCCGTCCCAGCGCCGCCAAAGATGATCACCGAGGGCACCGGCGATGCTGCGCGCTCCGTGCCCAACCCTGAGTACGAGCCATGGAGGAGGACCGAACAGGCCGTGCTCGGCGCGCTCCTGTCCTCCATGACAGAGGAAGTGCTCACCCAGATGACGCGAGCGACCTCCGCGGCGGCCGTTTGGACTGCCCTCGGCGCTATGTTCGCTACGCAGAATCAGGCCAGTGTGCGCCAACTCCGTACACAGCTGTCGCAGACGAAGAAGAAGGACATGTCGGCGGCAGAATTCTTCCACGAGATGACAGGCTATGCCGACGCACTGGCCACCGTCGGCGAGGTACTGTCCGATGACGAGATCATCGGGCACATAATCGGTGGGCTGGGTCAGGAATATGACCCCCTCATGACTGCGCTCTCCATCTTCACAGGAGAAGTAAGCCTCTTTGATTTTTATGCCTAGCTTCTCAGCTTCGAGGCACGTCAGGAGCAGCATGCCGCGAACAGCGGCGACTTCTCTTCATCAGCCAACAACGTCGTGCGCCACGGCAATGGCTCCGGTTCCCGCGACGGCAACCGAAACAGCAACGGTGGCCATGGTGGCCATGGAAACAGGAGTGGTGGCAATGGTGGCCGCTATGGTTCCAATGGCAACCGTGGCAACAACGGTGGCCGTCACAACGGCAGCAGCGGCAGAAATCGTCGACCTCCAAGGTGCCAAAGATGCCGCGAGGAGGGGCACTACGCCACCGATTGTCGCGATCGCTACAACGACCGCAGCGGCAACATGGCTACATACGGCCACCGTGACAACAATTGGTACCTCGACGCCGGTGCCACTGACCACCTCACCAGCGACCTCGACCGCTTGACGGTGCACGAGCACTATGGTGGAAAGGATCAAGTTCAAGTTGCAAAAGGTGCAGGTTTGGAAATTTCTCATATTGGTCATACTAAACTTGCTGGCTCTAGTGATCCCATCCACCTTAAAAATGTTCCGCACGTCCCTGAAATTCACAAACATCTTCTTTCTGTTTATCGTCTTGTTTCGGATAACCAAGTGTTTGTGGAATTTCACCGTTCTTTCTTTTGTGTGAAGGACAAAATCACGAGGAGGGTCCTTCTTCTCGGTAGAAGTCGCAATGGCCTCTACCCCATCCCATATGGTCGGCCGTCGTCGTCATCACCACGTCGAGCTCTCTCCGGAGTCCGTTCTTCATCGAGTCAGTGGCATCATCGGGTCACCCATCAAATAATGTAGTTGAGTCCGTCGTTCGGTCAAATAAACTCCCTTGTTCGTCGAGTCATGATACTTTCGTTTGTGACGCATGCCAATGCGCCAAAAGTCATCAATTACCTTACAATAATTCATCCCGTGTTTCTTCGAAACCACTTGAGCTTATTCATACCGATGTGTGGGGTCCTGCCCTCGCCTCCTCTGGAGGTTTTAAGTTTTATGTTAGCTTTGTTGATGACTTTAGCCGTTTTACGTGGATTTATCTTCTTAAACATAAATCTGATGTCGAACAATTTTTCTATAATTTTCAGGCCCATGTCGAACGACTCCTCAATGCAAAAATCCGTGCGGTTCAATCTTAATGGGGGGTGAATACCACCGCTTGCATAAATTTTTTCAGCGTGTCGGTATTTCTCATCGCATATCATGTCCACATACATCTCAACAAAATGGTATAGCTGAACGGAAGCACCGGCACTTGGTTGAAGCCGGGCTTGCCCTCCTCGCGCAGTCCAATCTTCCTTTGCATTATTTGGATGAAGCTTTTCTTACCACATGTTATTTGATTAACCGCATGCCAAGCCGGACCCTTCAAAATATGCCACCACTCACACGTCTTCTTCACATCACGCCCGATTACTCTTTTCTTCGTATATTTGGATGTGCGTGTTGGCCTAGTCTTCGTAAATACAACTCCCGAAAACTTGAGTTCCGCTCCAAGATGTGCGGTTTTCTCGGATATAGTCCCTTCCATAAAGGTTATAAGTGTCTTGACAAGTCCACTGGTCGCATCTATATCTCCCGCGATGTCGTCTTTGATGAAAATGTTTTTCCCTTTGCGACTAGTGCGTGTCCTGACTTGTCTCGCTTAAATCCTCCTGTATCGTTTCCTTCCAATGAGCCAGTAGTTCAGGATACTAATGTGAGAAACTACAAGTTGTCGTTTTTGTTTCCTGACTTGTGTCCTGCAGATACAGAGGAATGACATGTATCTACCAGCGCTGTACAGGGCCATAGCGACGTGCATGCTACAACGCCATGCACCCAGCCATCATGTGCCACACGTCCAGCAGCAGGCCCCGGCTGTGGTGCTTCTCCATCAGGTGGGCCGACTCCGGCCTCTACCATGTCTACGCCATGTACTGACCAGATAGACGAGCCGGCCTCACCATCAGCGCGTAGATCGCCTGCACTTGACGCCTCTGCGCGCGTCGATGCCGGACCAGACGCGCCGGCGTCTTCGGCGGGCGCTCCTCCATCACCACCAGCCTCGCCCACGGCTTCTCCGACGAGTGCCTCTGCATCACCACTGGCCTCGCCGTCGGTCTCTCCGGCGGCCGCTCCTCCAGCACCTCCTGCCTTGCAGCCGGCTCGGTCTGCGGCTCCCCCCGTTGAGCGGACACGCACGCGTCTTCAGAACAACATACAACGCCTGAAAATCCCCACTGATGGCACTGTCCGGTACAACCCGTATCGTCGTGGTTTCAGTGCTGTTGTGGCCGCTCCAGCTACGTACCGACAGACGCTCGTTGATCCTGCATGGAAAGCCGCTATGCAAGAGGAGTTTTCAGCCCTTCAGCACACCGCGACGTGGTCGCTTGTTCCACGTCCTTCCAGCACCAACATTGTCAGCTGTAAGTGCATTTTCAAAGTCAAGCAACATTCTGATGGCTCTCTTGACAAGTACAAAGCCCGCCTGGTCGCTCGCGGGTTCACTCAGCAGTATGGTGTTGACTATCTCGACACGTTTAGTCCAGTTGTCAAACCAGCTACTGTTCGCCTTGTGCTCTCACTCGCTATTTCGCAGGGTTGGTGTTTGCGACAACTTGATGTGAGCAATGCATTCCTCCATGGTCTTCTTGATGAGGAGGTGTATATGCAGCAGCCACCGGGTTTTGAGGATCCTTGCTACCCTCATCATGTGTGCAAGCTTCGGAAGTCAATCTATGGGCTGAAATAGTCTCCCCGAGCTTGGTATTCCCGCCTTAGTGATCGACTACATCAACTTGGTTTTCAGTCCTCTAAGGCTGACACTTCCCTCTTCATTTTCCGGAAAGGGCGTGTGGTCATTTACATGCTTGTTTATGTTGATGATATTGTCATTGCTAGCTCCTGTTCTAAAGCGGTGGATCGACTGCTTCGCACTCTTGCCGGGTCTTTTCCTATCAAGGATCTAGGTCGTCTCGCTTACTTCCTTGGGATTGAAGCCACCTACAATTCAGGGGGAATGGTGCTCTCTCAGCGTAAGGATGCCAATGACCTACTTCACCGTGCACATATGGAGAATTGCAAGGCAGTTTCTACTCCCATGTCCGTCACTGATAAGTTGGCAGCAGCTCTTGGCACTCCTCTCAATGGTGATGACGCCTTCAGCTATCACAGTATTGTCGGAGGGTTGCAGTATCTCACGCTTACCCACCCAGATATTTCTTTTGCTGTAAAGAAAGTGTGCCAATATCTGTCCAAACCCACTGATGTGCATTGGGAGGCTGTCAAGCGCATACTAAGATATGTTAAAGGTACTATGGCTACTGGTCTCCAGATTCGTCAATCACACTCCACACTTCTGAGTGTTTTCAATGATGCTGACTGGGCGGGATGTGCCGATGACAGACGCTCCACAGGTGGTTTTGTGGTCTTCCTAGGACCCAATCTGATTTCTTGGAGTGCTAGAAAACAGCCAACAGTGTCATGATCTAGTACCGAGGCGGAGTACAAGGCCCTTGCAAATGGTGCAGCTGAAGTCACATGGGTGCAGTCTGTGCTTAGAGACCTGGGAGTACCTCTGTCGCGACCACCAGTTTTATGGTGTGATAATTTAGGTGCCACATACTTAACTGCAAATCCAGTGTTCCATGCAAGGACGAAGCATATTGAGGTGGATTTCCACTTCGTCAGAGAAAAAGTGGCACAAGGAGCATTGAATGTACGTTTTGTGTCTTCTGGTGATCAAGTAGCAGATGCCTTCACTAAACCTGCTACAAAGATCATGCTGGAGAAATTACGACACAATCTCAACCTTGTGGCCGGTTGAGATTGAGGGGGAATGTTAACGTACATAGAATAGTATCAGTCATATCTCATGTAATTATGATGGACATATTACGTAGCAATTATAATCTGCTGTGTATGGTAGTCTACGATCTGATTAGTATCAGATTGATTGTATCCTTGTTGTACAAGGTCTATCAGATTAAATAAAGGTGCAGCCCATGGGGCAATTCACGGCAAACATATTGTTGTCTAACGCGCACCACGGCCGGGCTGCTCTTGTTGCCGACGAACACGGAACAGCCTCCAAGATCCCTCATGGCGTCCCAGCACGGGATGCGCCCAAGGTCGTACCTCAGGACGAAGATCTTGTCCGCAGACATTCTAAAGTACCCGGTCCCCGAGGTGATGTTGCAGCTGTTATTCTGCCACACCTGGAACAGGCTGCCATGGCAGAAGAAGATGTTTTTTTTAGAAAAGGAGGACGACCCCCGGCCTCTGCATCTGGGCGATGCATACGGCCATTTTATTAATTATTGACACAAGACCGTACAGAGTCATACAACACTAAGTCTAAAGCCACCAAAACAAGCAACAACTGTCGCTATCCCTATCCAGTTGATGTAGGGGCGCTGAAAGTCTGAGCCTAATACCAAACAGACCACGCAGCCAAACCTAAACATCTAAAGACTTGAGGTCCCACCCAGGACGCCTGCCTGGTATGGGCACCCACCAGTCCGGCGTGCTTCTCAACCAGGACCCCTGCCGGGTATGAGGCCGCCGCAGCCGCCTGCCACCAGTCCATCTTCAGGGCTGTACTGTTGGACCGACCTTGCCAGGCCTATCTGCCATCAACGCCACCGTGACGCCCGACAGCTTCCACCTCCTGCACGGGTCCATCTCCGCGCATCAGACGCCGAGTCTCCACAGCGCCACGCCGCCGAGATCCGCCACCATCAATGTGTAAGATGAAACACCGCTCCACCAAAGTCACCGTCCTCTAGTCCCTCGAGCCCGTGTGCACCTCCAAGAATGACGCCCCCAGGGGGAAAACGACACCAGAGAGCCGCCGTCATCCGATCTACTGAACTAGGGTTTCCCCCGGAGGTAGCAGAGAGTGGCCTTGAACTTCTCCACGACGATGCCTTCAGGAAGGGAACGACGTAGAAGCGTCGCCATCGCGGCCTTGGCAATCGCCAGTAGCAGGTTTTCACCCGGATTTGATCGAAAACCTCCATCCCTCGTGCACGGGTCGGCAAACCGCCGGGCACGCACCACCGGAACCACGAGCCGTCGGCCGACCCCAAAGCGTTGCCGCCGCGAGGTCAGCTTTGGCTGGGGCGCCGGCAGCCATCCCCGACCCCCGGCCCATCCCACAAGAGGAGGGGAAGGCCAAGGCCGCCACCACCCGCAGGCCGCCCCAACCGGATCTGGATCGAGCCGCCGCCGTCACCACACCAGCCGAGCACCACCGAGGAGCAGCCCATCACGCCACCCGCACACCCGCGCGCCCTGCGCCGATGAGGCGCCGCGCCGCGGCGCCCCGTGAGAACGCCGTGACCATATCCAGGTCGGCCGGCCCGCGCCAGCCCTCCTGAACGAGGCGATGAAGACGCCCCCCCGCGGCCGGTGCCGGCCGGGCTTCGTCCGGGCGCGCCCTCTGGCGGCGGCGGGAGGAGGAGGAGGAGAGGAGAGGTGGCCGGTGGCTAGGGCTCCTCCCTTGCCACCCGCGGGAGCGCCAGAGGAGGTTACCTCCAGTAGTGATCTCAAAAGGCAGAAGAAGATGCGCTTGGTGGATGTGAGTTTATAGACGACGTCGTAGGGCTTGGCGAAGGTGGTCGGGTCAAAGTCGCACCTCCACACGAGTGTCTGCTGGTCGTCTCGATAGCCGCGGGGGTGCGGAGCGCGTGCACGCCCCCGCGTGAGTCGAGGCAGTAGCAGTACAGCTCATGGCCGGCATCGTAGAAGGCTAGGTCGACAAGGTAACGGTCGATGACGTCGGTGGTCGTCCACTTCCTGTCCACCTTACCGTCGATGTAGGCCAGCTCGTCCCTGTTGCACAGGGCCACGACGGTCCAGTCGTAGTTCGGGTTCGGCGCGAACACGATCTTGCGTACGCACTCGTCCTCGTGAGCCCTGGGCGGAGAGACGAGCACAACCTCCTTGCCAGTGCGGGGTTCGACGAGGAAGATCCTCCTCCAGCAGCTGGTGCCCATGTCGTTCCAGTGTTCCTGGTCGACGGCGAGGGCGAAGCGTCCGTTGCCCAAGCCAACGACACGGGCGCGGGGCCGTTGGGCGTGGTGGTCGAGCGCGGAGAGCGAAAATGTTATAGGGAACCATGGTTCAGCCGAATCTACGCTCGACACCATTGATTTGTGGACACTTTTCATAAAGATCCGTGCATGATTGATTAAAAAATGCATGATGGGAGCTGTTTGCATGTTAAACAATGCATGACGCGGATCCACATGTAGCAGGATGTTGAATCGCATGGCGTCGACCATAGGTTCGGCTTAACCATGGTCCAGAATCACGCCTCTCGCGCGGAGTGCATCGGGTGAGGCTGGAACGAGGGCCGCCGCATCGGGTGTAAGAAGTCGAAATGTTAGACTGTATAACTTCTGTATTTACATGTGTACACTGTAACGTTGTATATCACCTCATTATATATATGTGATAGGCCACCCCTAGAGGGTAGTGCCGGTTCCCCCAAAACCTATTGTCTTACTGTAGGGGAACGTAGCAGAAATTCAAAATTTTCCTACGTATCACCAAGATCTATCTATGGAGAAACCAGCAACGAGGGGAAGGAGAGTGCATCTACATACCCTTGTAGATCGCTAAGCGGAAGCGTTCAAGAGAACGGGGTTGATGGAGTCGTACTCGTCGTGATCCAAATCACCAATGATCCTAGTGCGGAACGGACGGCACCTCCACGTTCAACACACATACAGCCCGGTGACGTCTCCCATGCCTTGATCCAGCTAGGAGAGAGGGAGAGGTTGAGGAAGACTCCATCCAGCAGCAGCACAACGGCGTGGTGGTGGTGGAGGAGCGTGGCAATCCTGCAGGGCTTCGCCAAGCACCACGGGAAAGGAGGAGATGTTGGAGAGGGAGGAGGCAACCAAAGGCATATCTCAAGAGCCCTCCTTCCCCCACTATATATAGGAGGGCCAAGGGAGGGGGGCAGCTTAGGAGATCCAATCTCCTAGGGGCGGCGGCCTAGGGAGGTTTCCCTCCCCCCCAAGGCACCTAGGGGTGCCTTCCACTAGTAGGACTCCTCCTTTAGGGTTTCCCCCACACTAGGCGCATGGGCCCTAGGGGAAAGTGGCGCCCCAGCCAATTTGGGCTGGATCCCTTCCCACTTCAGCCCATGGGACCCTCCGGGATAGTTGGCCCCACCCGGTGGGCCCCCGGGACCCTTCCGGTGGTCCCGGTACAATACGGATGACCCCGAAACTTGTCCACATGGCCGAAATAGGACTTCCTATATATAAATCTTTACCTCCGGACCATTCCGGAACTCCTCGTGACGTCCGGGATCTCATCCGGGACTCCGAACAACATTCGGTATCCACATACAAGCTTCCTTTATAACCCTAGCGTCATCGAACCTTAAGTGTGTAGACCCTACGGGTTCGGGAGACATGCAGACATGACCGAGACGTTCTCCGCACTAGTAGAAAAAGGGTCAAACATGAAGCACATTAGTGTCGGTTTGTATTTGAGCCGGTACTAATGGTACCATTAGTGCCGGTTCGAACGGATTTGCATTAATGCCGGTTCAAACTCTACCCCCCCCCTGTGGATCGCCTTTTCCGTTTTAAAAAAACTAAACGAAAATGATGGAAATGTCAAAAAAATAAAAGAAAATAAGTTTCCCATGTGATATGTGGTCTAGTTGTTGGGAAAATTTGCAAATGTGAATTTTGACTTTGTTTGCAAAATCTCTCTGAAATTTGTAAAAATGGGAAAAACTTTTGCATACTAACTCGGATGAAAAAGTTTTTTATATGAAAAATCATCTACTCGAAAAGTTACATCCAAATTTAACTGGGGGAACCCCGTTAAACATTTTTAAAATCCTCAAAAACCTAATAGAAAAAAAGTTACAGGGCTTTTAAGATCTAGAGTGGAAAAAATTGAAAAATATTCAAACAGTGGGCAAGCTGTGGTCAAACAATGGTCAAACTAATTATTCTAGAATATTAGTGTTACTAAATAATTATTTTAGTTATTTCAATTTTGGTCAAATCTGGTCAAACTTTGGTCAAACTATGGTCAAACTGTGGTCAAACAATGGTCAAACTAATTATTCAAGAAATATTAGTGTTACTAAATAATTATTGTTTTTTAAAACAATAGTTTCAAACTCAAACAGTGAAATGTGTCACTTCATGCTCAAGCAAAATTCCTGAAGGTTAATAGGATTGACATCTTACTATTGTCAGGAAAACAACAAGTGCAGACTTGGAGCGAGGGAGAATAGAACCCGGAAGTTAAGCGTGCTCGGGCTGGAGTAGTGAGAGGGATGGGTGACCGATCGGGAAGTTAGATGATTTGGAATGAGTGATCCACACTTGAGCAGTTAAGAGAGGTGATTAGAGACTAAATCTTCAAATAATTCATAAAATTTAAAAATAAAAACAAATCCAAAATTTTCAAAAAAAAAATTCAAAAAAAACCTTTAGTACCGGTTGGTAACACCAACCGGTACTAAAGGTCCCCCGTACCAGGGCGCGAGCTCACGCCACGTGGTGCCCCTTTAGCACCGGTTCGTGCTGAACCGGTACTAAAGGGGGGGGGGGCTTTAGTGCCGAAATAATAGTGCCGGTTCCATAACCGGCACTAAAGGCCCTTACGAACCGGTGCTATTGCCCGGTTTTCTACTAGTGCCGGTCAATAACCAACAGCGGGATCTGGATACCCATGTTGGCTCCCACATGTTCCACGATGATCTCATCGGATGAACCACGATGTCAGGGACTTAATCAATCCCGCATACAATTCCCTTTGTCTATTGGTACGATACTTGCCCGAGATTCGATCGTCGGTATCCCGATACCTTGTTCAATCTCATTACCGGCAAGTCTCTTTACTCGTTCCGTAACACATCATCCCGTGATCAACTCCTTGGTCACATTGTGCATATGATGATGTCCTACCGAGTGGGCCCAGAGATACCTCTCCGTTTACACGTAGTGACAAATCCCAGTCTCGATTCGTGCCAACCCAACAGATACTTTCGGAGATACCTGTAGTGTACCTTTATAGCCACCCAGTTATGTTGTGACATTTGGCACACCCAAAGCACTCCTACGGTATCCGGGAATTGCACAATCTCATGGTCTAAGGAAATGATACTTGACATTAGAAAAGCTTTAGCATACGAACTACACGATCTTTGTGCTAGGCTTAGGATTGGGTCTTGTCCATCACATCATTCTCCTAATGATGTGATCCCGTTATCAACGACATCCAATGTCCATGGTCAGGAAACCGTAACCATCTATTGATCAACAAGCTAGTCAACTAGAGGCTTACTAGGGACATGGTGTTGTCTATGTATCCACAAATGTATCTGAGTTTCCTATCAATACAATTATAGCATGGATAATAAACGATTATCATGAACAGGGAAATATAAATAATAACCAATTTATTATTGCCTCTAGGGCATATTTCCAACAGTCTCCCACTTGCACTAGAGTCAATAATCTAGTTCACATCGCCATGTGATTAACACTCACAGGTCACATCGCCATGCGACTAACACCCAAGAGTTTACTAGACTCAGTAGTCTAGTTCACATCACTATGTGATTAACACTCAAGGAGTTCTAGGTTTGATCATGTTGCTTGTGAGAGAGGTTTTAGTCAACGGGTCTGAACCTTTCAGATCCGTGTGTTCTTTACAAATCTCTATGTCATCTCCTAGATGTAGCTACCACGTTCTATTTGGAGATATTCCAAATAACTGTTCTACTTGGAGCTATTCTAAATTGTTGCTCCATTATACGTATCCGGTATCTCTACTCAGAGCTATCCAGATAGGCGTTAAGCTTGCATCGACGTAACCCTTTACGACGAACTCTTTTACCACCTCCATAATCGAGAAAATTCCTTAGTCCACTAGTTACTAAGGATAACTTTGACCGCTGCCCTGTGATCCATTCTTGGATCACTCTTGTACCCCTTGACTGACTCATGGCAAGGCACACTTCAGGTGCGGTACACAGCATAGCATGCTGTAGAGCCTACGTCTTAAGCATAGGGGACGACCTTCGTCCTTTCTCTCTATTCTGCCGTGGTCGAGCTTTAAGTCTTAACTTCATACCTTACAACTCAAGCAAGAACTCCTTCTTTGACTGATCCACTTGAACACCTTCAAGATCATGTCAAGGTATGTGCTCATTTGAAAGTACCATTAAGAGTTTTGATCTATCCTTATAGATCTTGATGCTCAATGTTCAAGCAGCTTAATCCAGGCTTTCCATTGAAAAACACTTTCCAAATAACCCTATATGCTTTCCAGAAATTCTACGTCATTCTGATCAACAATATGTCAACAACATATACTTATCAGAAATTCTATAGTGCTCCCACTCACTTCTTTGGAAATACAAATTTCTCATAAACTTTGTATACACCCAAAATCTTTGATCATCATCAAAGCATACATTCCAACTCCGAGATGCTCACTCCAGTCCTTAGAAGGATCGCTGGAGCTTCGCATACTTATTAGCATCTTTCGGGATTGACAAAACCTTCCGGTTGTATCACATACAACCTTTCCTCAAGAAAATCATTGAGGAAACAATGTTTTTGACATCATATCTGCAAGATTGCATAAATAATGCAGTAATTGCTGATATAATTCCAACAGACTCTTAGCATCGCTACGAGTGAGAAAGTCTCATCGTAGTCAACTCCTTGAACTTGTCAGAAAACATCTTAACGACAAGTCGAGCTTTCTTAATGGTGACATTTACCATCATTGTCCGTCTTCCTTTTAAAATCCATCTGTACTCAACAGCCTTACGACCATCGAGCGTTCCGCCAAAGTCTACACTTTGTTTTCATACATGGATCCTCTCTCGGATTTTATGGCCTTGAGTCATTTATCAGAATCCGGGCCCACCATCGCTTCTCCATAGCTCGTAGGTTCATTGTTGTCTAGCAACATGACTTCTAAGACAGGATTACATACCACTCTGAAGTAGTACGCATCCTTGTCATCCTACGAGGTTTGATAGTGACTTGATCTAAAGTTTCATGATCACCATCATAAGCTTCCACTTCAATTGGTGTAGACGCCACAGGAACAATTCCCTGCGCCCTTCCACACACTAGTTGAAGAGACGGTTCAATAACCTCATCAAGCCTCCATCATCCTCCCACTCAATTCTTTCGAGAGAAACTTTTCCTCGAGAAAGGACCCGATTCTAGAAACAATCCCTTATTGCTTTTGAATCTGAGACAGGAGGTATACCCAACTGTTTTGGGTGTCCTATGAAGATGCATTTATCCGCTTTGGGTTCGAGCTTATCAGCCTGAAAACCTTTTTCACATAAGCGTCGCAGCCCAAAACTTTTAAGAAATGACAGCTTAGGTTTCTCTAAATCATAGTTCATACGGTGTCATCTCATCGGAATTATGTGGTGCCCTCTTTAAAGTGAATGTGGTTGTCTCTAATGCCCAACCCATAAACTATTGTGGTAATTTGATAAGAGACATCATGGTATGCATCATATCCAATAGGGTGCAGTTATGATGTTCGGACACACCATCATACTATGGTGTTCCAGGCTGTATTCGTTGTGAAACAATTTCCACAATGTCTTAATTTTGTGCCAAACTCGTAATTCAGATATTCATCTCTATGACCATATCATAGATATTTTATCCTCTTGTCACGACGATCTTTCAACTTCACCCTGAAATTACTTGAACCTTTCAATAATTAAGACTCGTGATTCATCAAGTAAATATACTCAACATCTACTCAAATCATCTGTGAAGTAAACTATAACGATATCCACTACATGCCTCGGCACTTATTGGACAGCACACATCAAAATGTATTACTTCCAACAAGTTGCTTTCTAGTTCCATTTTACTGAAAAACGAGGCTTTCAGTCATCTTGCCCATGTGGTGTGATTTGCATGTTTCAAGTGATTCAAAATCAAGTGAGTACAAAAAGGTCCATTTGCATGGAGTTTCTTCATGCATATACACCAATAGACATGGTTCGCATGTCTCAAACTTTTCAAAAATGAGTGAGTCCAAAGATCCATCAACATGGAGCTTCCTCATGCGTTTTATACCGATATGTCTTACGTGGCAGTGCCACAAGTAGGTGGTACTATCATTACTATCTTTTGGCATGAACATGTGTATCACTACGATCGAGATTCAATAAACCATTCATTTTAAGTGTAAGACCGTTGAAGGTATTATTCAAACAAACAGAGTAACCATTATTCTCCTTAAATGAATAACCGTATCGCGATAGACATAATCCAATCATGTCTATGCTCAACGCAAACACCAAATAACCATTATTTAGGTTTAACACCAATCTCGATGGTAGAGGGAGCGTGCGATGCTTGATCACATCAACATTGGAAACACTTCCAACACATATCATCAGCTCACCTTTAGCTAGTCTCCGTTTATTCCGTAGCTTTTATTTCGAGTTACTAACACTTAGCAACCGAACCGGTATCTAATACCCTGGTGCTACTAGGAGTACTAGTAAAGTACACATCAACACAATGTATATCCAATATACTTCTATCGTCCTTGCCAGCCTTCTAATCTACCAAGTATCTAGGGTAATTCTGCTCCAGTGGCTGTTCCCCTTATTACAGAAGCACTTAGTCTCGGGTTTGGGTTCAACCTTGGGTTTCTTCACTATAGCAGCAGCCGATTTGCCATTTCATGAAGTATCCCTTTTTGCCCTTGCCCTTCTTGAAACTAGTGCTTTCACTAACCATCAACAATTGATGCTCCTTCTTGATCTCTACTTTCGCGGTGTCAAACATCGCGAATATCTCAAGGATCATCATATATCTCCGTGATACATTATAGTTCATCACGAAACTCTAGCAGCTTGGTGGTAATGACTTCGGAGAACCATCACTGTCTCATCTGGAAGATCAACTCCCACTCGATTCAAATGATTGTTGTACTCAAACAATCTGAGCACAAGCCCAACAATTGAGCTTTTCTCCCTTAGTTTGCAGGCTAAGAAAATCGTCGGAGGTCTTATACCTTTTGACGTGGGCACGAGCCTGAAATCCAATTTCAGCCCTCGAAACATCTCACATGTTTCGCGATGTTTCGAAACCGTCTATGGTGCCTCAACTCTAAACCGTTTAACTGAACTATCACGTAGTCATCAAAACGTGTATGTCAGACGTTCGCAACATCCACAGACAACGTTTGAGGTTCAGCACACTGAGCGGTGCATTAAGGACATAAGCCTTCTATGAAGCAATGAGGACAATCCTCAGTTTACAGACCTAGTCCGCATAATTGCTACTATCAACTTTCAACTAAATTTTCTCTAGGAACATATCTAAACAGTAGAACTGAAGCGCGAGCTACGACATAATTTGCAAAATCCTTTTGACTATGTTCAGGATAATTATGAACTCCCACTCAGATAGACATCCCTCTAGTTATCTAAGTGATTACATGATCCGAGTCAACTAGGCCGTGTCCGATCATCACGTGAGACGGACTAGTCATCATCGGTGAACATCTTCATGTTGATTGTATCTACCATACGATTCATGCTCGACCTTTCGGTCTCTTGTGTTCCGAGGCCATGTCTGTACATGCTAGGCTCGTCAAGTTAACCCTAAGTGTTTTGCATGTGTAAAACTATCTTACACCCGTTGTATGTGAACGTAAGGATCTATCACACCCGATTATCACGTGGTGCTTCGAAACGACGAACTTTAGCAACGGTGCATAGTTAGGGGAGAACACATTCTTGAAATTTTAATGAGGGATCATCTTATTTACTACCATTGTTCTAAGCAAATAAGATGTATAAACATGATAAACATCACATGCAATCAAATAATAGTGACATGATATGGCCAATATCATATAGCTCCTTTGATCTCCATCTTGGGGCTCCATGATCATCTTGTCACCGCCATGACACCATGATCTCCATCATCATGATCTCCATCATCGTGTCTTCTTGAAGTTGTCACGTCATCTATTACTTCTACTACTATGGTTACCGGTTAGCAATAAAGTAAAGTAATTACTTGACGTTTATGTTGACACGCAGGTCATAAGTAAATGAAGACAACTCCTATGGCTCCTGTCGGTTGTCATATTCATCGACATGCAAGCCGTGATTCCTATTACAAGAACATGATCAATCTCATACATCACATATATCATTCATCACATTCTTTGGCCATATCACATCACATAGCATACCCTGCAAAAACAAGTCAGACGTCCTCTAATTGTTGTTTGCATGTTTTACGTGGCTGCTATGGGTTTCTAGCAAGAACGTTTCTTACCTACGCAAAGACCACAACGTGATATGCCAATTGCTATTTACCTTTCATAAGGACCCTTTTCATCAAATCCGATCCGACTAAAGTGGGAGAGACATGCACCCGCTAGCCACCTTATGCAACCAGTGCATGTCAGTCGGTGGAACCAGTCTCATGTAAGAGTACGTGTAAGGTTGGTCCGGGCCG
This sequence comes from Triticum monococcum, assembly GCA_034509565.1. NCBI lineage: Eukaryota > Viridiplantae > Streptophyta > Magnoliopsida > Poales > Poaceae > Triticum > Triticum monococcum. The sequence continues at coordinate 38,865,675 of CM067842.1, forward strand.
CTTCATCCCACAATGCCACCGAATCAAGATAAGACTAGTAACGGAAAGCATATTGAACAAAATCAACGCCCACAACTACTTTGTGTTCTACTCGTGCTTAGAATCTACGCAATAGACCTAGCTCATGATGCCACTGTAGGGGAACGTAGCAGAAATTCAAAATTTTCCTACGTATCACATAGATCTATCTATGGAGAAACCAGCAACGAGGGGAAGGAGAGTGCATCTACATACCCTTGTAGATCGCTAAGCGGAAGCGTTCAAGAGAACGGGGTTGATGGAGTCGTACTCGTTGTGATCCAAATCACCGATGATCCTAGTGCCGAACGGATGGCACCTCCGCGTTCAACACACGTACAGCCCGGTGACGTCTCCCATGCCTTGATCCAGCTAGGAGAGAGGGAGAGGTTGAGGAAGACTCCATCCAGCAGCAGCACAACGGCGTGGTGGTGGTGGAGGAGCGTGGCAATCCTGCAGGGCTTCGCCAAGCACCACGGGAAAGGAGTAGATGTTGGACAGGGAGAAGGAGGCAACCAAAGGCATATCTCAAGAGCCCTCCTTCCCCCACTATATATAGGAGGGCCAAGGGAGGGGGGGGGGGCGCCGGCCTAGGAGATCCAATCTCCTAGGGGCGGTGGCCAAGGGAGGTTTCCCCCCCCCCCCCCCAAGGCACCTAGGGGTGCCTTCCACTAGTAGGACTCCTCCTTTAGGGTTTCCCCCAAACTAGGCGCATGGGCCCTAGGGGAAAGTGGCGCCCCAGCCCACTTTGGGCTGGATCCCTTCCTACTTCAGCCCATGGGACCCTCCGGGATAGGTGGCCCCACCCGATGGGCCCCCTAGACCCTTCCGGTGGTCCCGGTACAATACCGATGACCCCGAATGTGACGCCCCGAGACCGTTGCGCCAGGTGTCTTCCAGTTATTCGCCGACGTTGCCATGTCATTCACTTGCGTGTTGCATTTCATATCATGTCATCATGTGCATTGCATCATCATGTTTTCAAAACTTGCGTTTGTCCGGTTTTCCCCAGTTCCATCCGTTGTCCGTTCTGAGCCCAACCACACTTGCACGCGCCCGCGGCATGTCCGAAATAGTATTTTATAAGTGGCCAGGAAATGTTCTCGGAATGGGATGAAAGTTGGCGTGTGGTCTTATTATAGTGTAGATAGACCGCCTGTCAAGTTTCATCACATTCGGAGTTCGTTTGATAGCCCAACCATTAACTATAGCGACAATATAGTCGGTCAAATCGTCGGATGTTTTCGGTCTCCGGAAACAGATGCCGGGCTCTCTCTCTCTCTCTTCTCCGCCTCGTAGTCTCACCATAGCCCACCTAGTCCATCCTCCTTCCCCTCTTCGCTTCCGGAGTTGTCTGATGCGACCGCACGGTTCGAAACCCTCTCTGCACTGTGCATCGAACCCCTCACGTGAGCGTCCGAAAGTTGTCCCGGATCATCCCCAAACATCTACAAAATGTCACCATTTTCTTATTTGGGCCCCCTAACCTATTTATCCGGGTCCGTCTGATTAAGATCGGAGGGACCAAATGCCCCTATCTGAAAATCCTTTTGCCTTATATATTAGACCAAACCCTAAAACCTAGGGATCTGTCACATCCATCTCCTCACCCACCGCGGCCACCCTCTCCCTTGGGATCCTCCCAGATCCCCATCGGTCCAATCTGCAGCCCAAACTTCCTCCTTCGTTTTCAGCACCACCCCAATCAGCAACTTCCACTTGCCCCGATCCAAATCCACATCGTCTCCAACTCCGATCACAGCCTTGCCCCGCTGGCTGTTTCTCCTTCCCGCCTACTTCCTCTACATCGGGCCAACGCCTCGATGAGAACCTCGCCCGCGCCCCGTCTTCCTCCTCATCGCGCGGATGCAGGAGGCTCAATGCCCAACAGCTCGCCCCGCCCTGTTCCTGGACGGACACGCCCTCCGGCCTCACCCTTCTGCCGTTGAAGGCCCGCGCTGAGGCCTGCTACTCTGGCCGCCGAAGGAACTCCGCCTCCTTGCCATGAACCCCCTCACTAGATCCCACCGCGTCTGTCACCTGCAGGAACCAGGGGCGCTGCCTCCTTCAGTTCGTCAAGCTGCCCGGCAAGTTCGCGCCCCGGCCCCGGTCTGGACCGGATCTCCTCTGCTCCGTCGCCCCACCTGCCGGATCCGCCCCTTCCCCTCCGTCCGCCGGTGTCCTGCTTCTCTGGAGCCGCAGCGCCGTCCCCTTCTTCACGAACAAGACGAGCGCCTCGTCCCGCTCCTTCGTTGACCGCACTCGGTCTCGCCTGGGCCACCCCTCCCGCGCCTCCATGGCCCCGCTTGCCTCCCCACGCCAGGCCCAGTCGCGCCAGGTCTCTCCTTCAACCGGGCCGAGCCCATGGTGAGGCCAACTCGCCGAAGCCCCTGCGTTTTTTTCTTGTTGTTGGGCCAACAGATTCGGCCCGTGACGTTTTTTTTCCTGTTCAAGTCGAATTTCCTATTTATCCAGAGTATTGCAGTTTTGCAGAAAAGTCCCCGAGCTTCATGCATATAATAACTCATGATCTGTGCATCATATGGGAAAACTTTATATATGAAACTTGCTCAGAATTTTGTCTAGTTTAATAATATGTCATTTTCATCCATGTTCAAAATGTTTAAAATGATGTTTGATTAAATTTGCTCCTATGCCATGTTAAAATGATTTAATTCATAACTAATTAACCGTAGCTCCGAATCTAACAAACTTTATATGTAAATGGGGTAGAATTTTTCCTAGTTTAACATGGTGGCCTTATTTTGCATGCTTGACAAATTTAAAATATGGTTTAGGGCAGAACAGTACCAAACCTAATTTTTGCATATGGGGATTTACCGGAATTGTTGTTCGTTGCTTCCGGCCTCATTTAACCTTGACTAGATAGGTAGTTTTACTTTGCTTCACCCTCTTGCCATGTTTAACAACATTTAATATTGTTGGGTACATAAACGAGAGAGAACTAAATAATTGATGTGGTGTTTTGTCAATATGCATCCCGATGCATATTGAGCTCCACTTAATTTGTAGGATTGCTTGTGCTCTTTGCCATGCCATGCCTCTTTAAACCGGACATGCATCATACTCGATTGTGCATCATGCCATGTTCATGTCGTGGTTGTTTACTATGTTGTTTGCTCTTTTCCGGTGTTTGCTTCTTCGGGTTGGTTCCGATAACGTCGTGTTGTGAGGATTCGTTCGAATTCGTCCGTTTGTCTTCTTCATGGACTCGTTCTTCTTCCTTGCGGGATTTCAGGCAAGATGATCATACCCTCGAAATCACTACTATCTTTGCTATGCTAGTTTTCTCGCTCTTTTGCTATGCCATTGCTACGATGCCTACCACTTGCTTGTCAGCCTCCCAAATTGCCATGTTCAGCCTCTAACCCACCATTGTCCTAGCAAACCGTTGATTGGCTATGTTACCGCTTTGCTCAGCCCCTCTTATAGCGTTGTTAGTTGCAGGTGAAGATTGAAGTTTGTTCCTTGTTGGAACATGGAGATGCCGTTCCTTGTTGGAACATGTTTACTTTTTGGGATATCACAATAGATCGTATTTAATTAATGCATCTATATACTTGGTAAAGGGTGGAAGGCTCGGCCTTATGCCTGGTGTTTTGTTCCACTCTTGCCGCCCTAGTTTCCGTCATATCGGTGTTATGTTCCCGGATTTTGCGTCCCTTACGCGGTTGGGCTATAATGGGAACCCCTTGACAGTTCGCCTTAAGTAAAGCTTCTCCAGCAATGCCCAACATTGGTTTTACCATTTGCCACCTAGCCTTTTCTTTCCCTTGGGTTCTGCAGACTCAAGGGTCATCATTATTTTACCCCCCCCCCCCCGGGGCCAGTGCTCCTCTGAGTGTTGGTCCACCTGTCAGCTGCCGGTGGCCACCAGGGGCAACTCTGGGCTGGCCTACCCGTACCTAACACAATCTGAGTGTGCCCCGAGAAAGAGATATGTGCAGCTCCTATCGGGATTTGTCGGCACATTCGGGCGGTGTTGCTGGTTTAGTTTTACCCTGTCGAAATGTCTTGTTGTACTGGGATACCGAGTCTGATCGGAATGTATCAGGTGGAGGTCTATTCCTTCGTTGACCGTGAGAGCTTGTCATGGGCTAAGTTGGGACACCCCTGCAGGGATTTGAACTTTCGAAAGCCGTGCCCGCGGTTATGGGCAGATGGGATTTTGTTAACGTCCGGTTGTAGAAAACCTGAAGTTGACCTTAATTAAAATGAATCAACCGCGTGTGTAACCGTGATGGTCTCTTTCCGGCGGAGTCCGGGAAGTGAACACGGTTGTTGGAGTTATGCTTGACGTAGGTAGTCCAGGATCACTTCTTGATCATACTTTTATCGACCGTGCTTTGCCTTCTCTTCTCGCTCTCTTTTGCGAATAGGTTAGCCACCATATATGCTAGTCGCTTGCTGCAGCTCCACCTCATACTTTTACCTTACCCATAAGCTTAAATAGTCTTGATCGCGAGGGTGCGAGATTGCTGAGTCCCCGTGGCTCACAGATACTTCCAAAACCAGCTTGCAGGTGCCGATGAGTCCGTGCAGATGACGCAACCCAGCTCAGGAGGAGCTCGATGAAGATATTGTCCTTTATGTTGTTTCGTTCTAGTTGATCAGTTGTGGAGCCCAGTTGGGGTCGATCGGGGACCTTTGTCGCATTTGGGGTTCTTCTTTAATTTTGGTTCCGTAGTCGGACCATGAGTGTATTTGGTTGATGTAATGCTTTATTCATGTAATTGTGTGAAGTGGCGATTGTAAGCCAACTATGTATCTTTTCCCCCTTATTGTATTACATGGGTTGTGTGAAGATTACCTCACTTGCGACATATGCCTTCAATGCGATTATGCCTCTAAGTCGTGCCTCGACACGTGGGAGATATAGTCGCATCGAGGGTGTTACAAGTTGGTATAAGAGCCTTCCCCGACCTTAGGAGCCCCCATTGCTTGATCGTTTTTAGCGGCCGAGTTGTGTCTAGAAAAATGTTTTGAGTCATTTAGGAATTATATATCGGAGAGCTTAGGAATTCTTTTTACTTCCCAGTCTCCTCGTCGCTCTGGTAAGGCATCCTGACGTTGAGTTTTGACTCTTCTCTTCTCAAATTTCACAAAAAAAAATTTAGGATCACGCGGGTATCTTGGAATCGTTCCGATGGTGTTATGATGAGAACATTGTCTTGGTGCCTCCTGTCAGGGGTTTAGTGGAAGTGTCCCAGGGAGTTGAGCTCTGAGGTGTTGTCATCATAATTTTATCGTTGCAATTCTGGAATACTTGAGATATGTTCGCCGACATCGAAAATCTCCTTTATGCAGTTCGTTGGTGAGATAACCTCGACGCCACCGAGTACTCGGGCGGGAGTTCGGGAGTATCGCCATAACTTGTATAATGGATGCTTTTCGAAGGTTGAGGTAGACGATTTCCGAAGGTTTCTTGGTTATGTGTTGAAGGATGGATACAGCTGGATGTAGGATTTGCTAGTTTGGGTGAGATATTATGCTTCCCCTGTATCCCCAACACATGATTGCATAACCGGAAAGTTTCGGGAGTTTCATAGGTGGGAATTCAAGTAGCTCTTAGGATATCTTTCCGACAGAGGTATGGTATGAAATTGGGGTTCGACGTCTAGTGGTTGGCCTATTCACGGTCGATTTTACAGTGGTCTCGTTGTGTCTTAAAGAGTCCTTGGCTATGCTGACTCGGGGACGCTTCGTATGTCATGTGCACTGCCTTGTACATGATGGTGCTGTACGATCGAGCCCGTGTAGGCCCCACCACGAAAACTTCGGACAAAATCTCTATCATATGTTTGTTCTGGCTTATTCTGCAAGCCAATCCTTTGTTTTCGTTTTGAGTTGTGGTATTCGAGTTGCTTCGAAGTCAAGTGTTGATTCCATACCTTTTCCTAAATGGTGTTCTCATACTCCGATGTGAATACCAATCCTTCTTGATCATCAAGATTGTTTTTGTCAATCCTTTTAACCGATGTGTTTCTCTTCAAGTGGATCCGATCATTTCAACATTCGCAAGATCAAGTATCAGTTCTTCTCTATTGTGTTCGTTCCATCCATTCCAAATTGCCTTTGTTTTTCCCGCCCTCTCTCCCTTGTGTTTCTTTAAGGACTCAGATTGCTTAATCGAGTATCCGTTTATTGATGTGAAGTCTCTCCATTCTTTTCCGTCTATATTCTTACCCGGTGGTTTCCATGAAGATGTTCTACTAGTTCGTAACTTTTCATTCTTTTTCTTCTCCGGTGGATCCAAGTCAAACTTTGTGGATCATATCCTTTTCCTCATTTCAATGCTTTCTCATGCCGGTGCACCTCATTATCATTCTACTTCTCGCTATTTTTTATTCCGGAGTGCTCAAGATATCTCGAAGAGTCGTGTTTCCACTCTACATTCGTTCAAGATATTTCGGGATTGGTATCTCATTCAAGTCATTTAATTCAACCGGTGCAACCCCTCTTTTTAATCGTTCAACGGTGTTCTTTTGAGTGGGCCCTAACGCACAGGTCTTTTCCCAGGATCTTACCTGACTCTTCTAATTTTTCCGGAGCTTCTCAAATTCTTTTGAAGTTTGACGTAAGAATGAATTATCATAAGTCTTATGTCTTTCTCCAAGATCGGTTAAATTCTTTCCATCGTTGGCTCAACCTTTCCATTTTTCATTCCGGAGTGTCTAAATAACTCATGGTGGTGTTTCTCGTCATCATTCTTAGATTGGAAGACCGAAGAAGATTTTTCTCTCAATCTTGCTCCATTATCTTCAAGATTCGTGATTCTAGCTTGTTCCCATCCTCTCGTAATTATTTGCGATTGTGAGATATTCTTTTCACCCATCCGGAGTAATTCAGAGTATTTTCAGTTTGATTCTCCGAAGCCCATCATTTCAAAAGAATTAATCATTTCAGCTTTCACATCTCTTTCTCTAAATCTTACCGGCGCATCATTCAATATTCTCTAATCAGTTCGTGATCCCTTTGTTCACTTGTATCAAAATCTCTTGGGTATCCCCGTTCATTTGCTAATCCTTCCCGGTGATTCATCCCTTTACATCGTTCATTTCCAATTCTTACGGTGGTTCGTTCAATAGTTCTCGTCATTCGTTACCATATCAATTTATTCGTTGTTTCTATCCTACCGATGGTTCGTTGAAGATTTCCTCGAGTTTATGCGATATCTCTCTTAATCCTTTCTACGAGAATGAGTAGTGTGCCAAAACCATTGATTGTCATCAATTTAAATTGGTGATGGATAAGCATAATGTAATTCTTATTCTTGTTTCATCCTAATGATTAATTCTTATTACGGAGGCTCGTCAAACTCTCGGTTTCAATTGTTGTCATCTTCCCTTTTCCCCGGAGTTCCAACCTCTTTCAATTATATTATCACGGAGATCTCTATCTAAATCATTGCGAGGCTTCAATCTTATTCTTTTCATCATTCAATTATTTTGGATCATTCTTTTATGACCGGAGTTCTTCATGAAGGTTCTACATGATGGTTCATTAAAAATTTAATTCCTTCTAGAAGTTTCCATTGAGATTCTTTTCACAGGAGATCAAGCATTCTTCATCTTGCAATCCGGAGTGCAATTCTTTCACGCATATCTTTTGAGGTGGTGTTATGTCAGTCTTGACAATGTGAGTTCGTGTTTCATGATTCGCTAGTTGTCAGGAATGAGATATTTTAAATCCACCAATCTCGTCATTGGAGTTACCTTGGGTTATATTTCACCTAAAGCCTTCCCTAAGGATTGTCGCTATCGATGGTGCTTATAAAGGACCCAAGTTCTTCTTAATCCTTCCGGTGACATAAGTTTCTCGTCTCCTTGTTCATATCTATCCAATTCTTTTCCCGTGAGTGGCAGGTTGTCACCTCATAATTTGAGATGTTCTCCATAAGCCCACTACAACCTTGTTCTTTTTGTTGTTGGTTTTCCAACAACTCCGCTCGACCCGTTTCCTAAGGATGCCTTCTCAAGCTCTTTTGGCAGAAGTTGGCATATTCTTCTCATTTTCTCTTTTTTTTCAATTACCTATCTTCTATTCTTTTGTTTCGGAGGCATTGTGTCGTTGTTCTCTTCAACCCATCTTTTTGTTTTGTCAAGATCATGTTAAATCCCTTCCATTTCCAACCGGAGTGTTGTTGTAATTGATCTTTATCGTTCCTTCTACATCTCATTTTATCCGGAGTGCTTGCATGTATTTCTTGTCCTTGGTGACACTTTTCTATTGTCTTCAACCTACAAGGTTCTACTAATGTTCCTTGTTCCTCATTCCTAACGGACTGTTTTCACTTTGTTTATCTCCGTTGTATTATTCTTTTCTATTTGTTCAACCTCTCAAGGTTCCTTGGTTGCACTCGTTTGTCAAAGAAGCAACTTAGTTTACCTCTTCTCTTATCTATTCTGTTGTCCCTCCGGTGCCATCCTAGATCTCGGGACGAGATCCTCTCGTAGTGGTGGAGTGTTGTGACGCCCCGAGACCGTTGTGCCAGGTGTCTTCTAGTTATTCGCCGACGTTGCCATGTCATTCACTTGCGTGTTGCATTTCATATCATGTCATCATGTGCATTGCATCATCATGTTTTCAAAACTTGCATTTGTCCGGTTTTCCCCAGTGCCATCCGTTGTCCGTTCTGAGCCCAACCACACTTGCACGCGCCCGCGGCATGTCCGAAATAGTATTTTATAAGTGGCCGGGAAATGTTCTCGGAATGGGATGAAAGTTGGCGTGTGGTCTTATTATAGTGTAGATAGACCGCCTGTCAAGTTTCATCACATTCAGAGTTCGTTTGATAGCCCAACCGTTAACTATAGCGACAATATAGTCGGTCAAATCATCGGATGTTTTCGGTCTCCGGAAACAGATGCCGGGCTCTCTCTCTCTTCTCCCCCTCGCAGTCTCGCCACAGCCCACCTAGTCCATCCTCCTTCCCCTCTTTGCTTCTGGAGTTGTCCGATGCGACCGCACGGTTCGAAACCCTCTCTGCACAGTGCATCGAACCCCTCACGTGAGCGTCCGAAAGTTGTCCCAGACCCGACCCGAGGTGTCGCCACCGTTGTGTCCGGATCATCCCCAAACATCTACAAAACGTCACCGTTTTCTTATTTGGGCCCCCTAACCTATTTATCCGAGACCGTCCGATTAAGATCGGAGGGACCAAATGCCCCTATCTGAAAATCCTTTTGCCTTATATATTAGACCAAACCCTAAAACCTAGCGATCTGTCACATCCATCTCCTCACCCACCCCCGCCACCCTCTCCCTTGGGATCCTCCCAGATACCCATCGGTCCAATCTGCAGCCCAGACTTCCTCCTTCGTTTTCAGCACCACCACAATCAGCAGCTTCCACTTGCCCCGATCCAAATCCACATCGTCTCCAACTCCGATCACAGCCTTGCCCCGCTTGCTGTTTCTCCTTCCCGCCTGCTTCCTCTACATCGGGCCCGTGCCCCGTCTTCCTCCTCATCGTGCGGATCCAGGAGGCTCGATGCCCAACAGCTCGCCTCCGCCCTGTTCCTGGACGGACACGCCCTCCGGCCTCGCCCTTCTGCCGTTGAAGGCCCGCGTTGAGGCCTGCTACTCTGGCCGCCGAAGGAACTCCGCCTCCTCGCCATGAACCCCCTCACTCGATCCCGCCGCGTCTGTCACCTGTAGGAACCAGGGGCGCTGCCTCCTTCAGTTCGTCAAGCTGCCCAGCAAGTTCGCGCCCCGGCCTCGGTCTGGACCGGATCTCCTCTGCTCCGTCGCCCCACCTGCCGGATCCGCCCCTTCCCCGCCGTCCGCCGTCGTCCTGCTTCTCTGGAGTCGCAGCGCCGTCCCCTGCTTCACGAACAAGACGAGCGCGTCGTCCCTCTCCTTCATTGACCGCACTCGGTCTCGTCTGGGCCACCCCTCCCGTGCCTCCAAGGCCCAGCTTGCCTCCCCACGCCAGGCCCAGTCGCGCCAGGTCTCTCCTTCAACCGGGCCGAGCCCATGGTGAGGCCAACCCACCGAAGCCCCTGCGTTTTTTTCTTGTTGTTGGGCCAACAGATTCGGCCCGTGACGTTTTTTTCCTGTTCAAGTCGAATTTCCTATTTATCCAGAGTATTGCAGTTTTGCAGAAAAGTCCCCGAGCTTCATGCATATAATAACTCATGATCTGTGCATCATATGGGAAAACTTTATATATGAAACTTGCTCAGAATTTTGTCTAGTTTAATAATATGTCATTTTCATCCATGTTCAAAATGTTTAAAATGATGTTTGATTAAATTTGCTCCTATGCCATGTTAAAATGATTTAATTCATAACTAATTAACCGTAGCTCCGAATCTAACAAACTTTATATGTAAATGGGGTAGAATTTTGTCTAGTTTAACATGGTGGCCTTATTTTGCATGCTTGACAACTTTAAAATATGGTTTAGGGCAGAACAGCACCAAACCTAATTTTTGCATATGGGGATTTACCGGAATTGTTGTTCGTTGCTTCCGGCCTCATTTAACCTTGACTAGATAGGTAGTTTTACTTTGCTTCACCCTCTTGCCATGTTTAACAACATTTAATATTGTTGGGTACATAAACAAGAGGGAACTAAATAATTGATGTGGTGTTTTGTCAATATGCATCCCGATGCATATTGAGCTCCACTTAATTTGTAGGATTGCTTGTGCTCTTTGCCATGCCATGCCTCTTTAAACCGGACATGCATCATACTCGATTGTGCATCATGCCATGTTCATGTCGTGGTTGTTTACTATGTTGTTTGCTCTTTTCCGGTGTTTGCTTCTTCGGGTTGGTTCCGATAACATCGTGTTGTGAGGATTCGTTCGACTTCGTCCGTTTGTCTTCTTCATGGACTCGTTCTTCTTCCTTGCGGGATTTCAGGCAAGATGATCATACCCTCGAAATCACTACTATCTTTGCTATGCTAGTTTTCTCGCTCTTTTGCTATGCCATTGCTACGATGCCTACCACTTGCTTGTCAGCCTCCCAAATTGCCATGTTCAGCCTCTAACCCACCATTGTCCTAGCAAACCGTTGATTGGCTATGTTACCGCTTTGCTCAGCCCCTCTTATAGCGTTGTTAGTTGCAGTTGAAGATTGAAGTTTGTTCCTTGTTGGAACATGGAGATGCCGTTCCTTGTTGGAACATGTTTACTTTTTGGGATATCACAATATATCGTATTTAATTAATGCATCTATATACTTGGTAAAGGGTGGAAGGCTCGGCCTTATGCCTGGTGTTTTGTTCCACTCTTGCCGCCCTAGTTTCCGTCATATCGGTGTTATGTTCCCGGATTTTGCGTCCCTTACGCGGTTGGGCTATAATGGGAACCCCTTGACAGTTCGCCTTAAGTAAAGCTTCTCCAGCAATGGCCAACATTGGTTTTACCATTTGCCACCTAGCCTTTTCTTTCGCTTGGGTTCTGCAGACTCAAGGGTCATCATTATTTTACCCCCCCCGGGCCAGTGCTCCTCTGAGTGTTGGTCCACCTGTCAGCTGCCGGTGGCCACCAGGGGCAACTCTGGGCTGGCCTACCCGTACCTAAGACAATCTGAGTGTGCCCTGAGAAAGAGATATGTGCAGCTCCTATCAGGATTTGTCGGCACATTCGGGCGGTGTTGCTGGTTTAGTTTTACCCTATCGAAATGTCTTGTTGTACTGGGATACCGAGTCTGATCGGAATGTCTCGGGTGGAGGTCTATTCCTTCGTTGACCGTGAGAGCTTGTCATGGGCTAAGTTGGGACACCCCTGCAGGGATTTGAACTTTCGAAAGCCGTGCCCGCGGTTATGGGCAGATGGGAATTTGTTAACGTCCGGTTGTAGAAAACGTGAAGTTGACCTTAATTAAAATGAATCAACCGCGTGTGTAACCGTGATGGTCTCTTTCCGGCGGAGTCCGGGAAGTGAACACGGTTGTTGGAGTTATGCTTGACGTAGGTAGTCGAGGATCACTTCTTGATCATAATTTTATCGACCGTGCTTTGCCTTCTCTTCTCGCTCTCTTTTGCGAATAGGTTAGCCACCATATATGCTAGTCGCTTGCTGCAGCTCCACCTCATACTTTTACCTTACCCATAAGCTTAAATAGTCTTGATCGTGAGGGTGCGAGATTGCTGAGTCCCCGTGGCTCACAGATACTTCCAAAACCAGCTTGCAGGTGCCGATGAGTCCGTGCAGATGACGCAACCCAGCTCAGGAGGAGCTCGATGAAGATATTTTCCTTTATGTTGTTTCGTTCTAGTTGATGAGTAGTGGAGCCCAGTTGGGGTCGATCGGGGACCTTTGTCGCATTTGGGCTTCTTCTTTAATTCTGGTTCCGTAGACGGACCATGAGTGTATTTGGTTGATGTAATGCTTTATTCATGTAATTGTGTGAAGTGGCGATTGTAAGCCAACTATGTATCTTTCCCCCCTTATTGTATTACATGGGTTTTGTGAAGATTACCTCACTTGCGACATATGCCTTCAATGCGATTATGCCTCTAAGTCGTGCCTCGACACGTGGGAGATATAGTCGCATCGAGAGTGTTACACCGAAACTTGTCCCGATGGCCGAAATAGGACTTCCTATATATAAATCTTTACCTCCGGACCATTCCGGAACTCCTCGTGACGTCCGGGATCTCATCTGAGACTCCGAACAACATTCGGTAACCACATACAAGCTTCCTTTATAACCCTAGCGTCATCGAACCTTAAGTGTGTAGACCCTACGGGTTCGGGAGACATGCAGACATGACCGAGACGTTCTCCGGTCAATAACCAACAGCGGGATCTGGATACCCATGTTGGCTCCCACATGTTCCACGATGATCTCATCGGATGAACCACGATGTCAAGGACTTAATCAATCAAGTATACAATTCCCTTTGTCTATTGGTACGATACTTGCCCGAGATTCGATCGTCGGTATCCCGATACCTTGTTCAATCTCGTTACCGGCAAGTCTCTTTACTCGTTCCGTAACACATCATCCCGTGATCAACTCCTTGGTCACATTGCGCATATGATGATGTCCTACCGAGTGGGCCCAGAGATACCTCTCCGTTTACGCGGAGTGACAAATCCTAGTCTCGATTCGTGCCAACCCAACAGATACTTTCGGAGATACCTGTAGTGTACCTTTATAGCCACCCAGTTACGTTGTGACGTTTGGCACACCCAAAGCACTCCTACGGTATCCGGGAGTTGCACAATCTCATGGTCTAAGGAAATGATACTTGACATTAGAAAAGCTTTAGCATACGAACTACACGATCTTTGTGCTAGGCTTAGGATTGGGTCTTGTCCATCACATCATTCTCCTAATGATGTGATCCCGTTATCAACGACATCCAATGTCCATGGTCAGGAAACCGTGACCATCTATTGATCAACGAGCTAGTCAACTAGAGGCTTACTAGGGACATGGTGTTGTCTATGTATCCACACATGTATCTGAGTTTCCTATCAATACAATTATAGCATGGATAATAAACGATTATCATGAACAGGGAAATATAAATAATAACCAATTTATTATTGCCTCTAGGGCATATTTCCAACACTTACATGGTATCACGCTAGGTTACGTACGCTTCCGCCCTAAACCCTAAACCGCCACCGCCGTCGCCGCCGCCGCCTCCATAGCCGCTGCCGCCCTACCGCCGCATCGCCACCATGTCGAGCGCTGCGTCCGGTTCCACCGCTGCCAGTTTTCTGCCGGACTCCCTTGCCGCGCTCCTATCGCGGCCGCTGGACGCCGCCTCCCTCCAGTCGCCGATCGGGACGCGGAGCGTGGGCTCCCTGTTCGCGCTCCCGTTGGCCGCCTCCTCGCCCGGCCAGGCTCTTGTGGTCCACACTGCCGCCTCCTCGTCAACTGCGGTCGCCGCGCCCTCTGCAACCTCGCCGCTGGTGGTGGAGACCGCCATGATGGCGGGTATCGCGGCGTCAACCGCGGCCCCCGCGCCTCCTGCACCCGCGTCGGTTGCTCCTCCGACTGTCTCCACGGTGGTTGCACCTCAGCCAGTCTCCTCGATGGGATCGCAGCCGCCGCCGCCGTTTCACTTCGGCCATCTCATCACCATTAAGTTGTCATCGGACAACTACATCTTCTGGCGCGCGCAGGTTCTTCCGCTCCTTGGGAGTCATTACCTGCTTGGCTATGTCGACGGCTCTCTCCCTTGCCCTCCTGCGCTGGTGGACAGCGTGCACGGTCCGGTCTATAATTCGGCTCACCATGTTTGGACAGGGCAGGACCAGGCGAACCTCTCCTCCATCCAGGGGTCGCTCTCTCCGGCCGTTGCCGGTCTTGTTGTCTTTGCCAAGACGTCGCATGAGGCGTGGACTATCCTTGAGCGCTCGTTTGCGGCACAGTCGCAGGCTCGTGTATCTGCGCTCCATCGTCAACTTGGGGAGTGTCAGAAGCTTGACTCCACTACCACTGAGTTCTACAACAAGGTCAAGGGCCTCGCCGACACGTTGGCCTCCATCGGACAGCCCTTCACCGACTCCGAGTTCAACTCATTTATTGTCAACGGTCTTGATGAGGAGTATGATGCTTTAGTCGAGATCATCAACAAGCGTGGCAACTCGACACCCATGCCTGCACACGAGGTCTTTTCTCGCCTCCTTCTCACTGAGCAACAGGTTGAGACGCGCCGCTCCAGGGGCAACGGCTCCCTCTCGGCCAATGCCGCCACCAAGGGTGGCCGCTCTTCTTCATCATCCCGGACTCCTTCGGGGCTGCCACCACCGCCTGCCTTGGCCCCCCCTCCTACTGCGACATTACCGTGGGCTGGCGGTCCGCGTGTGTGTGAGCTTTGTGGCCGCGATGGGCACTGGGCCTCCAAGTGTCACAAACGCTTCCAGCGGAGTTTCCTTGGTCTTGGCAATGATGGCAAGGATACACGCAACCTTGCCCATCAGGTCGCCATGGCTGATCGTCCGCCACCGCAGAAGCAATAGGAACACACTCAGTCCAACTCCAACGATCCACACTGGTACGTGGACTCTGGGGCGACAGAGCACCTGACGAGCGAGATGGGGAAGCTTCACACTCGTGAACCCTATCATGGCTCCGACAAGATCCACACCGCCAATGGAGCGGGTATGCACATCTCTCATATTGGTCAAGCATCACTTCTCACTAGATATGCTAATAGGAATCTTCAGCTTCGCAATGTTCTTCAAGTTCCATCTGTGACACGTAATCTTCTTTCAGTTCCTAAACTCACACGTGATAATAATGTGCTTTGTGAATTTCACCCTTTTGATCTTTTTATTAAGGATCGGGTCACGAAGGACATTCTACTTAGTGGGCGGCTCTACCAGGGCCTCTATCGTCTGGAGCATCCTAGCGTCCCTCGCGTCTTCAGTGGAGTTCGGGTATCTCTGTCATAGTGGCATGCTCGTCTTGGTCACCCGGCCACACCTATTGTCCGGCATGTTTTGCGTCGTCATGAGCTTCCTAGTGTGTCTAGCAATAAAGATGTAGCAGTGTGTGATGCTTGTCAGCAGGGGAAGAGTCATCAACTTCCTTTTTCGGAGTCCAGTCGTGAGGTGAAACATCCTTTAGAACTTGTGTTCTCAGATGTATGGGGTCCTGCCCAGACTTCTGTCAGTGGTCATAATTATTATATCAGTTTCATTGATGCTTACAGTCGCCTTACCTGGCTTTATCTTATCAAACGTAAATCTGATGTGTTTGACATTTTTGTTCAGTTCCAAAAACATGTTAGAACGCCTTCTCAAGCACAAAATTGTTCATGTTCAGTCGGACTGGGGCGGCGAGTATCGCAACCTCAACTCCTTTTTTCAGTCGCTTGGGATCACTCATCGTTTAGCATGTCCACATACACATCAGCAGAATGGTTCAGTAGAACGTAAGCATCGTCACATTATTGAAGCTGCTTTGACTCTTTTGGCCCATGCCTCTGTTCCGTTTCGGTTTTGGAGTGATGCTTTCACCACTGCATGTTTTCTCATCAATCGTACTCCCACTCGTGTTTTGAACATGAAAACTCCCATTGAAGTTCTCCTTAATGAACAACCGGACTACACCTTTCTTAAGGTGTTTGGGTGTGCTTGCTAGCCTCATCTCCATCCATATAACAAGCGCAAGCTCGAGTTTCATTCCAAGAAGTGTGTTTTTCTTGGTTATAGCTCTCTTCATAAAGGATACAAATGTCTTCATGTGCCCACTAATCGTGTCTATATCTCTCGGGATGTTGTGTTTGATGAACATGTATTTCCCTTTGCCAAACTTCCTGTGTCCACTGTCGAACCACCATCCCTGCATCCATCCTCTGTTGCTTCTGACCAATTTGATGATGTTGCATATTCTCCTCTGTTGTTGCCTAACCATGGTGCAGGTACTGGTCATGGGGCTCGTTTGGAGATCTTAGAGGCGCCATCTCCTCCTTCGTCGCCATCGCTTTTCTCGTCGGCACCTTCAGCTGTGCCTGACGATCACATGGCGCCCCTGCATGGCCTCGGTCCCCATGCCCATGCACGGCCAATCACTGCCCCAGTCCGATCGCCTGCTTCGTCGCCTCTGGCCTCTGGGCTGGCATCACCACCGTCGCACCCAGCGACTCCGGTGTCTGGGCCGTCATCACCTGGGTCGTCCTCGCCCGCCCTCGTCTCGCCCAGGGCGTCTGGGCCGTCGTCACCAGAGCCGGCCTCGCCCGCCCTCGTCTCGCCCAGGGCGTCTGGGCCGTCGTCACCAGGGTCGGCCTCGCCCGCCCTCGTTTCGCCCAGGGCGTCTGGTCCGTCGTCACCAGAGCCGGCCTCGCCTACTCTTGGTTCGCCCCTGGCCTCTGGGCCACTGTCATCGGGGCCAGCTTCGCCCAGTCTGGAGCCGTCCGGTCCCGGCTCTCCTGATGCGACATCTGACTCTTCGCCGACCGTGACGTCCCCGTCGCCCTCGCCTTCGCCGACTCCTGCTGCTGCTCTATACGTCCACATACGCGCAGCCGTAGTGGCATCTTTCAGCCTAAGCAACGTCACGATGGAACAGTTGCCTGGTTAGCTGTGTGCATGTCTGCTGCTCTTGCAGATCCATCCTCCGAGCCACGCACGTATCAAGCTGCTATGCGCATTCCTCATTGGAGAGAGGCAATGGAGCAGGAGTATCAAGCTCTTATGCGCAATCAGACATGGACTCTTGTTCCTCCACCATCACGGGTTAATGTCATTGATTCCAAATGGGTCTTCAAAGTGAAGAGGCATTCTGATGGGTCCATTGAGCGCTATAAAGCTTGTCTGGTTGCTCGTGGTTTTCGACAGCGGTTTGGTCTTGACTATGAAAACACCTTCAGTCCAGTGGTTAAGCCTACTACCATCAGGCTTCTTCTCTCTCTTGCCGTTACTCGAGGTTGGTTTCTTCGTCAACTTGACGTTCAAAATGCCTTCCTTCATGGTGTGTTGGAGGAGGAGGTCTATATGCGCCAGCCTCCGGGTTTCTCTGATTCGGATCGCCCTGATCATCTCTGTCGTCTGTCCAAGGCACTTTATGGTCTGAAGCAGGCTCCTCGTGCTTGGCATGCTCGTCTTGCAATGGCTCTTCGTGCTCATGGTTTTGCATCATCAACTGCTGACTCCTCACTATTTCTTCTACAGAGGCCTGAGGTTACTATGTACTTGTTGGTCTATGTAGATGATATTATTTTTGTCAGCTCCTCTCAGTCGGCTGCTACGGCGCTTGTTCGCTCGCTTGGTGCTGATTTTGCGGTCAAGGACCTTGGGAAGCTTCACTACTTTCTTGGTGTGGAGGTTACTTCTCGGGTTGATGGTCTTGTTATGACGCAGAAGAAGTACTCTCTAGATTTGTTGCAGCGAGCTGGGATGCTTAAGTGCAAACCGATGACTACACCCATGTCTACCACTGACAAGCTCACTGCTGTTGATGGTGTGCTTCTATCTTCTTCTGATGCGACGGAGTACAGGAGCATTGTTGGTGGTCTTCAGTACTTGACGATCACATGACCGGACATTTCCTTTGCTGTTAACCGAATCTGCCAGTATCTGCAGTCACCCCGTGACACTCATTGGTCAGCTGTTAAGCGTATTTTGCACTACATCCGATTCACGGTGTCACATGGATTGCATATTCGGCCGTCTGACTCAGGTTGTCTTTCAGCATATTCTGATGTAGATTGGGCTGGCAATCCCGATGACAGGCGATCCACGGGGGGTTATGCTGTGTTCTTTGGCTCTAACCCGATTGCCTGGAGTGCTCGGAAACAGGCCACTGTCTCGCGTAGCAGTACTGAGGCTGAGTACAAAGCTGTGGCCAATGCCACTTCGGAGATTATCTGGGTACAGTCTTTGCTCTGGGAGTTGGGTATATCCCAATCACAGCCTCCTGTTCTTTGGTGTGATAACATCGGTGCTACATATCTTTCTGCAAATCCGGTATTCCATGCCCGAACGAAACACATTGAAGTTGACTATCACTTTGTGCATGAACGTGTCTCTCAGAAGCAACTACAGATCAAGTTTATTTCTTCCAAGGATCAACTTGCTGACATCTTCACCAAGCCATTGCGTTTACCACAGTTTGAGACTTGCAGGCGTAATCTTACCCTTCTAGATTCTTTAGGAAGTGGCTAAGATTGAGGGAGGGTGTTAGACTGTATAACTTCTGTATTTACATGTGTATACTGTAACGTTGTATACCACCTCATTATATATATGTGATAGGCCACCCCTAGAGGGTAGTGCCGGTTCCCCCAAAACCTATTGTCTTACACGAAAACACCGAGAAGGCATGCGGGGTCGTGGAGATCGGTGGACACCGTGTGGAGGTGGAACCAGCGCCGCATCGAAAGGGAGAAGACGGAGGCGCTGTAGTTGTCGTGGTCGTTGCCGAGGGAGAGGAGGCCCGCGTACGACGGCAGCGTGAGGGCAGAGCGCCACGCGTTGCAGACGCCGTGGATGGACGTGTAGTCTCGTAGAGACAGGCCGTCGGCGGCGGCGATGGACACGAGGAGCTCGGCAGGCAGGTGAGCCCAGGGCACGGCCGGCGCGGCGCCGGCGTCCCGTACTCCGGTCTCCCTGCACCTGGCCTGGATGAATCGTCAAAGGAGCATCTTTTTGGATCGGGGAGTAATTTGGCCTACTGCTTGTGCATATGTACTCAGCCCCGCAGGGTGTCTGGTCATGACGGCCACCATCCAATCAGAGATTGCCACGTCATCCTTCCCATCAGGTCTCACTAACGCGAGCGCCGAGTCGGACAATGAAGCTTCATGTGATCCGAACCAGGTACTAGTATTTATATCAATATCAAAAAAATAACATTGTAATCCTAACCAGGCAATGTGATGGCGGAACGAACATTAGTCGGACAATGAAGCTTCAAAGTCCAAACGTTATTACTTTCTTATTACGAGATTCCGGACGTTTCTGTATGGAACTTCAACAAGGATTCATTCACCACACATGCAACCTAATAATCGCAATCCTGCAAAAGGGAGAAAAGTGATTTTTCTGTAATGCATAGGATATATTGTGCCTGCATCCACCGTGTCCCTCATTGCTTTCAGATTCGTGTCATGTTTTTAGTTTTTCATAAAAAAATCTTGTTTCAAACTATTGTGTGGTTTTTAGTCTTCTTTTTCATGTTTCAAAAAGGGCGTCATATGTGGTGAAACTATCCGTCTCCGTGTATCCTTACGTCCCGTCACCTCTGGTTGTCCGATCGAAATCCTTTGCCCTCATGTGTGAATGCCCTTATTTTGCAGAAACAGACCATCTGCAACCAATATTAGGCCTGTGATTTATTTTCAATAAAGAAAGAAATAGCCTCAGCCTGCTCTCCCAATTCCCTACTTTCGATCGTTTCCCTACCGGTCCTCATTCAGAGCCCTGAATGCATCCCAACTACAACAGCAATCGTGACGCATGCATCATGGACAATCACCATGCCGAAATTCTTCTGCCAAGTTAATAACCAAAGCTTTTCACGGCATGCATGTGCAGCTACAGATTCAGGGAACAGCTTGCAAACTCTATTGAATGAGGGAGAATTTGCTACGCCCAACAAGAAAGTCAGCATTCCTCTATTAGTGAGTTTATTAATGAACACACTTTGACCATGTCGCTTTTAGTTTAGAGTTATGCATAATGATGTTGTTTATGTTTCAGTGCACATCTTTTGCTTTGAGATGCGATGAGAAACTGAAGCCTGATGTAGGGATGATGTGTGAAGGGCTAGAGGTTGTCAAGGAACTCTCAGGGCCGGTCCTGATATTTCAGAGGCCCAGGGCGAAATTACAAACTGGGGCCCCTACTATAAAGATCAAAATAATAATCTCATTTCTTTTTAGATTCATTCCTTTACCTAACTTATTATTGTCTATTGTTCCAAAATAAAATGAAAATTGTAAATAGTGTATTCCTTTACTTAATTAGACAAATTGAATACCTGATAGATGGCAAACATCAAGACGAAGGTTTAAAGTTTAAAAGCTTCATTTGCAACAATAAAAGATCATTTACCTACCCGACGGCTATGGGAGTCTGAGTGGCTTTATTATATAACCATGTTTGGATTGAAGTTTTGTGTGTATAGCTGAAACCTTCTTCCAATTTTTAAGTTAAATTTGCAGTCATGATGATTTGGAGAGAGAATGCAAAGAACGACAATCGAACACATAGCAGGCAACTTTTTCAATAGATAAGGCGATTGGTGTTGTGTCGACAAAGTCCAGATTGAAATAAGAAATAAAGCAACGGGCACACAAAATTAAAAATTTATACTGCATCATATGCGAGACTTTCTAAGATTTGATTGCTGCTGCACTATATGAACGTGACCAAGTAGAAAGAGGAGGTTAGGGATGACCTTATAAGTGGGGTGGCTTTGTCTTGCACATGAGAGGTATCTCACGAACGTGGGTTGGCATTGAGCACGAGGGTGGCCAGGCGCTCGACCACAGCCCGCTCCAGACTGTTATGGCCGCCGCAGGGCACGCGGAGCAAGTGCATGGCCCCACGTGTGTCGAGCAAGTACACCTTGTCGCCTCCGGCAGGGTCGTAGGCCATGTCGAGGAGGCAGTTCGTGTGGGTGATGACATCGACGGTCGTCCACTTGTTGTCCACTTTTCCGTGCATGTAGGCTACCTGGTGGTTGTTGTACAGGGCCACGACGGTCGAGTCGTCGTTTGGTTTCGGCGCGAACACGACCTTTCGTACGCGCTCCTCGTTGTAGTTCCTGGTGGGGGAGACGAGCACGACCTCCTCGCCTGAACGGGGGTCAATGAGGAAGATCATCCTCCTCGTCGAGACGTCGCGTAAAACCCTGCCCGGCCCCTGGGGCCGGTGCCTCTGGTCGACGGCGAGGGCGAAGCGGCCGTTGCCTGAGCCGACAACGCGGACGCTGCAGTGAACTAGAGGCTGATCGCCGCCATTGGTGTCATTGTCGAGCATGGGGTAGACGGTGTGCATGTGGAGCGGGCGCCGCATCAGGACGCAAACGAGTGAGGCGATGTGCCGGCCATGGTCGTCGGCGAGGGAAAGGAGGCGGGGTACCTCGCGAGAGTGAGGGCGGAGTGCCACGCGGCGCAGACGCGGCGGAGGGAGGCGTAGTCCGTTACAGACACACGGGTGGCGATGGACACGAGGAGCTCGGTGTGGATGTCGGACCAAGGGGAGCGTCCGGCCGGTGCCATGGCGTGCCGTTCGCTCGCACTTGGTGTGGAGGAATCGAGCATTGTGCTACAGATACGTTTGGACCCGGTCGCCGCAATCGCCATGACTTGCTCGATCTGCCGTTTGCCTGCACTAGTATGCACTACGCTTTATATAGGGGCGTTGAATTTACTATGTGTGTGTCTAGGATACATCTAGATGTGCTTTAATTATCACACATTTAAATGAGTGAATCAAGCATAAAGAAAAAAGAAAAAAAATGATATATCTGCACGAATCTTAATGTATAATCAATGTCATAGAATTTAGATGTGCAATACTTATGACACATTTAGATATGGTGTAGCAAAACTGATTTACTATTTACTAGCTCAAGCAAGGCTGCAATCCGACCGAACCTCGTCTCGGACGTTTGTCGCTCTCTCTCTCTCTCTCCTTTCGTTTACAACCCACGTGCGTGCGTGCATGCAAAACAGCAATACAGGGACGGTGCCCGTCGCATGCCTAAACCGATATGGGTTCCCATTGTCGTAAATGCCGTATCAGAGTCGGAATCGGGCAGACTCCGGCAGGCTCCCGATCCCCGATCGATTTCTTTTCTTTCATAAAATCAACATATACGTAAGCAGCAGCTGCATGCCCACGTGAGCGATTTAGGCAACCAACGAGACCCTCAGGATAGACGCCGGGAGAGCAACCATCCAACTCCAGCGAGAGCCGGCGCCACGATCTCGATCGGGATGGAGGAGGTGTCAGCGCCGATCTCGGCGGACGACCAGCGCCTGCTGCTGCAGCATGCGTCGCCGCTGGCGCAGGAGGACTATGGAGCCTTGGAGTGGTTGACGCGGGAGCCGGTGTGGTCGTCGGGCGTCCCCGAGGAACTCTGGGGACTGCGCTTCTTGGCCCCGCTCGACGACGATCAGCCGATGACGCAGGAGGGCGGCAAGGGCAAGCCGTCGTCGGAGTCCCCGAGGAGTTCCGGTGGCTGTTCTTGGCCCCGCCCAACGACGGCGCCGCTGTCGCTCCTCCGCCACCGTCGCCCTCGGCGGATGCCCAACTCCTGCCGGAGGAGGGAGATTATGGTGCCTTGGAGCTGGACCAGTGGATGCACGAGAGCAGCGAGCCGGAGCCGTGGTCGCCGGAGGAGGAGGATTACGATGCGTTGGACGACGACTAGGTCCAGTAGTTCGTATGTACTGATCTTATGATCTAGTAGCAGCAGTGATTGATCGGTCCATGCTTTGATCTTATTTTGGTTTAAGATCTGTCTGATGTATAAAAACCGATATTTTACTTACTTGCTTTGATATTATTCAGGGAATAAGAAGACCTTCCTCGATCTTATTTTAGTTAATTATGAAGATTTTATTCGTACATAGCATGAGGACAAGCAAATAACCCGTTGATTCTGCGTGACTCGCCCCAAATTCTTCTAATTATCTTGATGAGCCTAGGTTACAAAGCGTGCACAACACACACGTACGTGGTTCTGACATCGATCGTCTTGATGAGCACATTGTTCCATCTTATCTTATGATAAATACTAGCGAGCCTTTCATGATGTCACCAGGAGAACACGGCACAAAACTTCATAAATCATCGACACGACATATCTAAGCATAAACATACTCCCTCTATCTCATAATACAAGAACGTTTTTAACACTAGATTGGACAGAGGGAGTAGTACTTAAGAAAGTCGGCTGTTGTAGCTGTCGTGGGAGTGGTTGCACTGGGGAGCACCAGCGCCACCGCCGGCCATGTCGCCCTGGGCCTCTCGCCGCCGAAGGCCGCTCCCACACCAGCGGCCGCTTCACCACGTGTGGGAAGCAGGGGCTGGAGGCGCGGGATCGGGGACTGGCGGCGAGCGCCGTGTCGCCCTGGCCCTGTGCGTCGCTGAAGGGTGATCCGGCAGCAGCGATCATTTCGCCGCGTACTCGAAGCAGGGCAGGAGGCACATGATCAGTGTCCAGCAGCGGTGCGAGGAGAAGGAAAGGAGACACGGGGTAGTGAAGAATGAGAACCATGGGAGGAGGCAACCGCCGTCGTCGTGGAATGCAGGCGGCCGGCTAGGCGGTGGCGCGAGGGGAGCCAAGTAAGAGAGCGGGCTAGGAGTCGACGGCGAGAGGAGGAGAGGTCCAGAAAGAAGGGGGCGAATGGGAGCACGAAGAGGCAAGCCAACGCCCTCCCTCACCTCTTTGATGCACGGACCAACCAGCGGCCACCACACACGCCAGGACATGAAAAGATGAAAATGCTATCGGCGGTGGCAGCTGAGTAGCCGATGATTCGCCAGAAGATGAGTGGGAAGTAACCTGGTAATCAGAGTCAGATGGATTAAGAGGTTGACGAAAGCAGCCCGCTTTAGGATAATCACTGACAAGCAAATTAGAGACCTCTGAACGGCGTTTCCGAACCGGACTGTTCGGTCAACCGGTGGAGGTAACTACCTGGCCGCTGTGCCGGGTTGTGTGACGAGCTTCGTGCTGTTGGGTCTTCATAAAAAATTTGGGATCCAAATAAGAAAGAGGATGAGAAAATTTAACTTTCCGGTTTGCCTGACGGATTTTTAGCGAAGGCAAAGGTTCTGAATCGGAAAAGAGAATAATTAACTCTGCAGCGCCCGCATGGCTGGCTTCGGCATCATCCTGACAAATATCATCATCAATAAGACGCATGAAAAATAAACCAAGTGAGTCAAGCTCTACCTCAAGGTCCGGATTATCCACATCATCTTCAGGGGGCAGATTAGAGGATGAAGTGGTTCTTTTCCTGTGGATAGTCTTCTTCACAGCTTTAGTCTTTTGCCGAGTTGCTCTTTCCGGTTTGTCTGGTTTTTCTGGTTTCTCCCGCGGCAGTTTCTTGCTCCAAAACGGATCATCGCCCTGATACATGGACACTGATATTAAACAATGACCAGACATATCAATAACAGATTCAGCAAAAAGAAAAATCAAAATCTTACAGCTGGCGGTTTGTTGGTGGCACAGAAGGGAAGCAGGCCGTTTCTAGCACAGACGTGTTTCGGTTCATTCAGCATCTTTTTCACAGCCTCTGTGATTTCTTCATCGGTGAGTTGGATTTTGGAATGTCGCAGTGGGTCATCAACACTGCCAGTATACTCGCACATCAGACCGGAGCGCTGACTAAGGGGCAGTATGCTCCATGATATCCAACAGCGAGCGAGATCAACCCCTGTTAAACCGTTGCCCATAAAGGCTCTGAGCTTTGACAGTTGAGAAGCATATTTGCTTCTCTCATGGGGAGTCAATCTTTGTGGAAAAGGGTGTGTATTGCTGAGCCGCTCCGGACGAAAGCCAGGCAAGAGATTCTCACCAGTAGGGGAGGTGTCTTTGCAGTAGAACCATGTCTGATTCCACTCTTTGGGGTGGCTGTGCAGTTTGGCGTGAGGGTATGTGACCTCTTTCCTTTTCTGGATCGCCACGCCACCCAACTCCGTATTAGAACCGTCAGTAAACTCAGTACGGCGGTTTAGATGGAAAAGGTCTCTGAACAATTCCACTGTGGGCGCCTCTTGAAAAAACGCCTCACAGAGCACTTGGAAGTGACACATATTTGTAACAGAGTTGGGGCCAGTGTCTTGTGGATGGAGTTGGAAATCGGCTAAAACATCCCGGTAAAATTTAGAACCGGGCGGCTTAAAGCCCCGGGCTAAGTGATCTACGAAAACAACGATCTCTCCTTCTTGAGGTGTGGGAGGACATTCTTTGCCGGGAGCCCTCCAATGGATGGTATCTTTGCTGCCTAAAGCGCCGATCAAGACTAAATCGGCCAGCTGAGACTCTGTGACGCGAGAAGGAACCCAATTGCACTCATATACTTTCTTGGCCATGTTAAAATCTACAAGGTAAAAGATCCCAGTTCAAAGATGCATTGATCAAGGTACATTGATATGTGCAAGGTTAAACCGGAGACAGATCTATCTGAACCGGAGTTTTATGAAGCAACAACATCTGGCGGTTCAACAAGGGCACTAATGGTATATACCGGTTTCGCAAGTTTTTCTACAAGGATAAACCGCCTGATCTAAACATTGAAACAGCTGAGATTGCGGATGGATAAGTATGCAGAAACAGGTTTCACAAGATTTCTCTACAGCATTGGATCTGAAGCAAGTTCAGAAAAAGAGATAAATATTTAGAGGTTCAAAAGGAGCAGTACCGAATCAATGAGCAAAACGTTCATATAGATTTATGGTTTTGAGATGCGTAAGTGAAGGCGAAGGTTAAACAACTATCATTGCACAGAATAAAGATTTGCGGATTCATCTAAAGATCCATTGTATGAGCAAGCGGCAGACGATGAACACTGAAGAGCTGTGAAACCCTAAAATAGATCTGCGGGGGAAAGGATAGAAGGTTTACCGGAGCTGAGGAAGACGCGGAAGGTTGCCGCGATGCTCTCGTGCACCCAGGTTGATGCAGCGGCCAAGGTTGAGGCAGAGGTCGACAGTGGCGGCGGAGCTCTAAAGCCGGGCGATGCGAGGAAGACGAAGCAGAAGGGGAAGAAGGGAAAGAGAAAGGAAATGACCTTTTGGTCCTATTTATAAGGCAAAGGACATGTGTCAGGCGCGGCAATCAAGGGGCTACGGAACGAAGCTGTCGCCTCGATTTCCGCATATCTATTAAACAAAGAAGCATAATGGATATCTTCGTTATGACAGGTGACGTCACTCCGGTTTACAGAATTTTGATTTTTTTTTCGATTTTTAAATTTTCTGAATTATTTGATGATTTAGTCTCTAATCACCTCTCATAACTGCTCAAGTGTGGATCACTCATTCCAAATCGCCTGGCTTCCCGGCCGGTCACCCATCCTCTCACTCCCCCAGCCTGAGCACGCTTAACTTTAGAGTTCTATTCCCCCTACATTCCAAGTCTGCACTTGTTGTTTTCCTGACAAATGTAAGCTGTCAATCCTATTAACCCTCACAGCGTGTTTGGTTCAGGGGAATTAGAGATGGGGAATGGGAGTTGAGGGGTAAGAAGATTAAAAATCCACTGTTTGATTAGAGGGAATGGGAGTTTAAGTGGGAAGGGGACTGGGAGTTGGGGAAGCCAATTCCCACCGATTTCTTCCCACACTAGTAGAAAAAGGGTCAAACGTGAAGCACATTAGTGCCGGTTTGTATTTGAGCCGGCACTAATGTATACATTAGTGCCGGTTGCAACGGCTAGCCGGTCCGCTTTCATTAGTACCGGTTCGTGGCGAACCTTTAGCACCGGTTCGTGCCACGAACCGGTACTAATGAGAGTGATGGCAGGATGTTGTCAGAATGGGGCCCCTCCAGCCCCTTTAGTACCGGTTCTTGGCACAAACCGGTACTAAAGGTCATCCTACATAAACCCTTCGTCCACCCGAGCTCGCTCTGTTCTTCCCCTTTCCCCTCTCCTCTCTGTTCTTCCCCTCTTCCTCTCGAGCTCATCACACATTTTGCCCAAAATTTGTCAAGATTTGAAGGCCCCCATCCATTCAAAAGATCACAAAGGTTAGCAACTTTGTCCTTTCATCTCTCATTGCTAGATTAGCTCTTGCAATGCTTTATATAGTGATTAATTTGGGAGGATATATATATATATATGTGCTAGTATTTGATTTATATGCAATTTGAGGTCAAAAATAACACTTAGTTTGCATATGTAGGTGTGGTTTACTTAGTGCCTTCTAAATCTCCATCGTAGCCACCGTCGATCGCCCGCACCGTCCCGTCGCTGGCACCACCTTGTGGTGAGCCTCTTGTTGATGAAATTTTATATAAAAATTGATGTTTGCGTGATTTGGATATATAGTTACTCATATAATCATCTTACCCATACGTTGTTTGTTATACATATAGTGCCATGGTTTTGATATCCATCCCCGTCGTCCCTAGTCCTTGTTATGATTCGGATGTGGTATGTATATTCTCTTTTAAAACTAGTTGCATTTCGTGTTTATGACAAATTATGCCCATCAAGTTGACATAGAAATTTTTTCTAGGAGGTATGTGAACCGGAAATTTCAACCGACCCTATTGCCGAGAGGTTAAATTTAGTTGAAAGATAAAACGAGTACTTGAAAGAAAAGTTGAAAAGAATTGAGGGGGAGAAGATGGAATTGGAGTTGCATGTTGCCGATGTTGTCGATGATCACAAGATCAAGATGGAGAAAATGCGCTTGAAGATTAGAAAGATTAGAAAATATGCCATCGATAGTGAGGCTTGGTATCATTATGCTATTGGATCCATTGTTACTTTAGTTGCGATCTTGATCGTATTTGTTGTTGCATTTAAATGCTTTAGCTAGAGAGTTATTCGTTTGTTGCATTTAAGTGTTGTATGAACTTTATGTATGAACTTGTATTAATTTGGTCTATTCGGTGTTGTGTAATGAAGATGAGCCGGCAATGGATGTACGATGACCGATGCTCTCCCCAGTTTGTTGAGGGCGTGCATACTTTTCTGCTTGCGGCTGAGGCAAACAAGCGGGCGGATGGTTTTATGCCTTGTCCATGTGCTCGCTGTAAGAATGGTCACAATTACTCTACGTCAAGAACCATTCACGTCCACCTGTTTAAGTCCGGTTTCATGCCCCATTATAATGTTTGGACCAAGCTCGGAGAAAGAGGGGTTATGATGGAAGACAATGAAGAAGAAGAGAACGACGACAGCTATCCTGGCCATGGGTTCCCTGAATATGATGATACAACAATGGGGGAAGAAGCTGAGCCGGTAATGCGGGAAGAAGGTGAGCCGGCAATGCGGGAAGAAGCTGAACAAGAGGCATCAGATGAGCCCGTTGATGATCTAGGTCGGGCCATTGCCGATGCAAAGAGAAACTGCGCAAGTGATTTGGAGAAGAAGAAGTTGCAGCGCATGTTAGAGGATCACAAAAAATTGTTGTACCCGAATTGCGTAGGTGACAAGAAAAAGCTGGGCACCACACTGGAATTGCTGCAATGGAAGGCAGAGAATGGTGTATCTAACAAGGGATTTGGAAAGTTGCTGGTAATGATAAAGGATATGCTTCCAAAGGACAACGAATTGCCCGAGAGTACGTACGAAGCAAAGAAGGTTGTCTGCCCTCTAGGGTTAGAGGTGCAGAAGATACATGCATGCCCTAATGATTGCATCATCTACCGCGGTGAGTACGAGGATTTGAACGCTTGCCCGGTATGTGGTGCATTGCGCTATAAGATCAGCCGCGATGACCCTGGTGATGTCGAGGGCCGGCGCCCCAGGAAGAAGATCCCTGCCAAGGTGATGTGGTATGCTCCTATAATACCACGGTTGAAACGTTTGTTCCAAAACAAAGAGCATGCCAAGGCGATGCGATGGCACAGAGAAGACCGTAAGAAAGACGGAAAGTTGAGAGTACCCGCTGACGGGTCGCAGTGGAGAAAAATCGAAAGAAAGTATGGGAAGGAGTTTGCAGATGACGCAAGGAGCGTATGGTTTGGTCTAAGCGCAGATGGCATTATTCCTTTCAGGGAGCAGAGCAGCAACCATAGCACCTGGCCTGTGACTCTATGTTTGTATAACATTCCTCCTTGGTTGTGCATGAAGCGGAAGTTCATTATGATGCCAGTGCTCATCCAAGGCCCTAAGCAACCCGGCAACGACATTGATGTGTACCTAAGGCCATTAGTTGAAGAACTCTTACAACTGTGGAATAAAATAGGTGTACGTGCGTGGGATGAGCACATGCGGAAGAATTTGACCTAAAGGCGTTGCTGTTCGTGACCATCAATGATTGGCCTGCTCTCAGTAATCTTTCAGGACAGACAAACAAGAGATACCACACATGCACAACTTTTATGGAAAATGATAATGCCATTTGCATTCGTTGATTATGTACCTCCCTTGCAGCAAATAACTTGCTCTATGTAACTCCTTTCTCCTAGGTACTAAGCTCCTTTTCCTCCTTGCTCATTAAGTTGTTGAATTCACTAATGCTAGTTGTGTAGAGAAAAAGGCAAAAAAACGACAGTAACGTATTGTAGTCAAACTGTCAAACTAGAGGGAAGTTGCTCCTCACCTCAACGCGAAGGTTGACCGCCTAGCTGGCCGCCTAACCAAAACCAGATAGCTTGGTACTGAGAGATGAAATGAAACATTTGAGACAAGTAACTAGAGGGAAGAGGGAAAA
Source organism: Triticum monococcum (assembly GCA_034509565.1). Taxonomy (NCBI): domain Eukaryota; kingdom Viridiplantae; phylum Streptophyta; class Magnoliopsida; order Poales; family Poaceae; genus Triticum; species Triticum monococcum. The sequence goes on from CM067842.1 coordinate 38,895,489, forward strand.
AACCAAAACACCTCCGTCCTCCGGTCTCTAGCGTGTTCCCCCACCTTAACCATCTATTCTCTCCTTTCTTTTGCAGACAAGTAGAAAATGCCCGATACCTATTTTATAGGTCGGGATCACGAGAAGTGCATCATTTCACCCACCATGCATTATTTTTTGATTCCCATGTACCTGGTTGATAATAATTAGGATCTACACACTTGTACTCCCTTCGTCCGAAAATACTTGTCATTAAAATGGATAAAAAATATATGTATCTATAATTAAAATACGTCTAGATACATCCCCTTTTATCCATTTTGATGACAAGTATTTCCGGATGGAGGGAGTACGAAAAAAGGAAAAGTGCTTTAAATGAAGGTATTCTCCCTCCGCTCCCTTTGCATGGTCGTGTCTCCTTCCACCAGAATCTCTGTTTTGCACCTTTCTCATGATTCATTCCGTTTCCACTCACACTCAGTCGATTCCCTAAAAAAAGTAACTCGCACCCAGTCGATCTCAATGTGTTTTTCCAACATTTGTACTTGTGTTTAATAAGGCAATGACTTGAGGCATTTTCAAGTCACGTCTGAAAACTCCTCGCACCACTGAGTCGGCTGATGATACCTTAGATTTTCTTTAAGCACACTCCAGTTTGTCTTCTAAGTCTTAAGTCAAACATCTTTAAGTTTGATTATATCTTTAAAAAACAGTTTTTCTAAATTAAGCATATCTAGATGTGTTATAAGTATTGCACATCTAAGTCCTATATTATCGATCTTACATGGATATTCGCGTGGGTATTTTCTTTTTTCTTCTTATGCTTGACTGGGTGACTTAGATTTATTGTAAAAAATTAATTCCGTATTATATTATGTTTGACGTTGTAGACATTAACATTTCTTTATAATCTTGTAAATTTTGAAAAACAGCTTGACCGATCAATATATAGTAGACAAAGCTGGATCTTCAAGTATAATTTAAGATGAGAGATTTTTTTTTTGAAAGAAAAGGCAGAGCAATTTATGCCTTATGCATTTCAAAACAGGTATGAAACCTGGGTGACCAAGGTCAATTACATAAAGGCAATGTTAGCGCTGCACGGAAAATGCAGCTGGCCATTGCCAAGCCATGTTGAACTAGGAACAGAAGAAAAGGAGCGAGAAAAAAGATACAAAATGAGCTACAGGATGGGGAATACGAGAGCGTATCTAAAAATCTCCCTCCACCGAAGCATGATCTGCTGGTCTGCAGAGTTCTTCGCCTGATGTTAGCGCCTGGAGAGAGATTATGACACTCGCGATGTGAAATTATGTCCGTCGCTCACCCCAATTAATTACTCTTCTGCAATCATGGATCTCAAGATGAGCACACGCCCATTCAATTTCTCCCATTTCTTTCTTTGTCGTCAATAATGTTTATCATGTTGTCATCTCCGAAGTACCAACAGTTACCTTTGCACGCACCACAAGGAAGCACACACGGCTTGGAGGTCCCGGTGGCTATATCACACACCATGGGAACGCCCTTCGAGTCGATCCAGTACACAGAGTCTGCTCTCACCCCCGGGATGGTGCCAGCTCGCACTGTTAACGTACATAGAATAGTATCAGTCATATCTCATGTAATTATGATGGAGATATTACGTAGCAATTGTAATCTGCTGTGTATGGTAGTCTACGATCTGATTAGTATCAGATTGATTGTATCCTTATTGTACAAGGTCTATCAGATTAAATAGAGGTGCAGCCCATGGGGCAATTCACGGCAAACATATTGTTGTCTAACGTGGTAACAGAGCCTCGATCCCATCCCTCCACGACATGGCTGGCACCACCTCCGGCGCACTCGTCACCACCACCGCCGGCCCGCTCGTCTCCGGCCACACCGCTACCATGCCGTCGCTCGCAGGCCTCATCACCGTCCGGCTCACCCGCGCCAACTTCCTGCTATGGAAGGCGCAGGTTGTCCCGAACCTCACCAGCGTCGGCCTGTTCGGCTACCTCGACGGCTCTGTCCCAGCGCCGCCGAAGACGATCACCGAGGGCACCGGCGATGCTGCGCGCTCCGTGCCCAACCCTGAGTACGAGCCATGGGGGAGGACCGACCAGGCCGTGCTCGGCGCGCTCTTGTCCTCCATGACGGAGGAAGTGCTCGCCCAGATGACGTGAGCGACCTCCGCGGCGGCCGTTTGGACTGCCCTCGGCGCTATGTTCGCTGCGCAGAATCAGGCAAGTGTGCGCCAACTCCGTACACAGCTGTCGCAGACGAAGAAGAAGGACATGTCGGCGGCAGAATTCTTCCACAAGATGACAGGCTATGCCGACGCACTGGCCACCGTCGGCGAGGTACTGTCCGATGAGGAGATCATTGGGCACATAATCGGTGGGCTGGTTCAGGAATATGACCCCCTCATGACTGCACTCTCCATCTTCACAGGAGAAGTAAGCCTCTCCGATATTTATGCCTACCTTCTCAGCTTCGAGGCGCGTCAGGAGCAGCATGCCGCGAACAGCGGCGACTTCTCTTCATCAGCCAACAACGTCGTGCGCCACGGCAATGGCTCCGGTTCCCGCGACGGCAACCGGAACAGCAACGGTGGCCATGGTGGCCATGGAAACAGGAGTGGTGGCAATGGTGGCCGCTATGGTTCCAATGGCAACCGTGGCAACAACGGTGGCTGTCACAACGGCGGCGGCGGCAGAAACCGTCGACCTCCAAGGTGCCAAATATGTCGCGAGGAGGGGCACTACGCCACCGATTGTCGCGATCGCTACAACGACCGCAGCGGCAACATTGCTACATACAGCCACCGCGACAACAATTGGTACCTCGATGCCGGTGCCACTGACCACCTCACCAGCGACCTCGACCGCTTGACGGTGCACGAGCGCTATGGTGGAAAGGATCAAGTTCAAGTTGCAAATGGTGCAGGTTTGGAAATTTCTCATATTGGTCATACTAAACTTGCTGGCTCTAGTAGAAGGGTCCTTATTCTCGGTAGAAGTCGCAATGGCCTCTACCCCATCCCATATGGTCGGCCGTCATCGTCATCACCACGTCGAGCTCTCTCCGGAGTCCGTTCTTCATCGAGTCAGTGGCATCATCGTTTGGGTCACCCATCAAATAATGTAGTTGAGTCCGTCGTTCGGTCAAATAAACTCCCTTGTTCGTCGAGTCATGATACTTTCGTTTGTGACGCATGTCAATGCGCCAAAAGTCATCAATTACTTTACAATAATTCATCCCGTGTTTCTTCGAAACCACTTGAGCTTATTCATACTGATGTGTGGGGTCCTGCCCTCGCCTCCTCTGGAGGTTTTAAGTTTTATGTTAGCTTTGTTGATGACTTTAGCCGTTTTACGTGGATTTATCTTCTTAAACATAAATCTGATGTCGAACAAGTTTTCTATAATTTTCAGGCCCATGTCGAACAACTCCTCAATGCAAAAATCCATGCGGTTCAATCTTAATGGGGGGTGAATACCACCGCTTGCATAAATTTTTTCAGCGTGTCGGTATTTCTCATCGCATATCCTGTCCACATACATCTCAACAAAATGGTATAGCTGAACGGAAGCACCGGCACTTGGTTGAAACCGGGCTTGCCCTCCTCGCTCACTCCAATCTTCCTTTGCATTATTGGGATGAAGCTTTTCTTACCACATGTTATTTGATTAACCGCATGCCCAGCCGGACCCTTCAAAATATGCCACCACTCACACGTCTTCTTCACATCACGCCCGATTACTCTTTTCTACGTATATTTGGATGTGCGTGTTGGCCTAGTCTTCGTAAGTACAACTCCCGAAAACTTGAGTTCCACTCTAAGATGTGCGTTTTTCTCGGATATAGTCCGTTCCATAAAGGTTATAAGTGTCTTGACAAGTCCACTGGTCGCATCTATATCTCCCGCGATGTCGTCTTTGCTGAAAATGTTTTTCCCTTTGCGACTAGTGCGTGTCCCGACTTGTCTCGCTTAAATCCTCCTGTATCGTTTCCTTCCAATGAGCCAGTAGTTCAGGATACTAATGTGAGAAACAACAACTTGTCGTTTTTGTTTCCTGACTTGTGTCCTGCAGATACAGAGGAACGACATGTATCTACCAGCGCTGTACAGGGCCATAGCGACGTGCATGCTACAACGCCATGCACCCAGCCATCATGTGCCACACGTCCAGCAGTAGGCCCCGGCTGTGGTGCTTCTCCATCAGGTGGGCCGACTCCGGCCTCTACCACGTCTACGCCATGTACTGACCAGATAGACGAGCCGGCCTCACCATCAGCGCGTACATCGCCTGCACTTGACGCCTCTGCGCGCGTCGATGCCGGACCAGACGCGGCGGCGACTTCAGCGGGCGCTCCTCCATCACCACCAGCCTCGCCCACGGCTTCTCCGACGAGTGCCTCTGCATCACCACCGGCCTCGCCGTCGGTCTCTCCGGCGGCCGCTCCTCCATCACCTCCTGCCTTGCAGCCGGATCGGTCTACGGCTCCCCCCGTTGAGCAGACACGCACGCATCTTCAGAACAACATACAACGCCCGAAAATCCCCACTGATGGCACTGTCCGGTACAACCCGTATCGTCGTGGTTTCAGTGCTGTTGTGGCCGCTCCAGCTACGTACCGACAGGCGCTCGTTGATCCTGCATGGAAAGCCGCTATGCAAGAGGAGTTTTCAGCCCTTCAGCACACCGCGACGTGGTCGCTTGTTCCACGTCCTTCCGGCACCAACATTGTCAGCTGGAAGTGGATTTTCAAAGTCAAGCAACATTCTGATGGCTCTCTTGACAAGTACAAAGCCCGCCTGGTCGCTCGCGGGTTCACTCAGCAGTATGGTGTTGACTATCTCGACACGTTTAGTCCAGTTGTCAAACCAACTACTGTTTGCCTTGTGCTCTCACTCGCTATTTCGCAGGGTTGGTGCTTGCGACAACTTGATGTGAGCAATGCATTCCTCCATGGTCTTCTTGATGAGGAGGTGTATATGCAGCAGCCACCGGGTTTTGAGGATCCTCGCTACCCTCATCATGTGTGCAAGCTTCGGAAGTTAATCTATGGGCTGAAACAGTCTCCCCGAGCTTGGTATTCCCGCCTCAGTGATCGACTACATCAACTTGGTTTTCAGTCCTCTAAGGTTGACACTTCCCTCTTCATTTTTCGGAAAGGGCGTGTGGTCATTTACATGCTTGTTTATGTTGATGATATTGTCATTGCTAGCTCCTGTTCTAAAGCGGTGGATCGACTGCTTCGCACTCTTGCCGGGTCTTTTCCTATCAAGGATCTAGGTCGTCTCGCTTACTTCCTTGGGATTGAAGCCACCTACAATTCAGGGGGAATGGTGCTCTCTCAGCGTAAGTATGCCAATGACCTACTTCACCGTGCACATATGGAGAATTGCAAGGTGGTTTCTACTCCCATGTCCATCACTGATAAGTTGGCAGCAGCTCTTGGTACTCCTCTCAATGGTGATGACGCCTTCAGCTATCACAGTATTGTCGGAGGGTTGCAGTATCTCACGCTTACCCACCTAGATAATTCTTTTGCTGTAAACAAAGTGTGCCAATATCTGTCCAAACCCACTGATGTGCATTGGGAGGCTATCAAGCGCATACTAAGATATGTTAAAGGTAATGTGGCTACTGGTCTCCAGATTCGTCAATCACACTCCACACTTCTGAGTGTTTTCACTGATGCTGACTGGGCGGGATGTGCCGATGACAGACGCTCCACAGGTGGTTTTGTGGTCTTCCTAGGACCCAATCTGATTTCTTGGAGTGCTAGAAAACAGCCAACAGTGTCACGATCTAGTACCGAGGCGGAGTACAAGGCCCTTGCAAATGGTGCAGCTGAAGTCACATGGGTGCAGTCTGTGCTTAGAGACCTGGGAGTACCTCTGTCGCGACCACCAGTTTTATGGTGTGATAATTTAGGTGCCACATACTTAACTGCAAATCCAGTGTTCCATGCAAGGACGAAGCATATTGAGGTGGATTTCCACTTCGTCAGAGAAAAAGTGGCACAAGGAGCATTGAATGTACGTTTTGTGTCTTCTGGTGATCAAGTAGCAGATGCCTTCACTAAACCTGCTACAAAGATCATGCTGGAGAAATTACGACACAATCTCAACCTTGTGGCCGGTTGAGATTGAGGGGGAATGTTAACATACATAGAATAGTATCAGTCATATCTCATGTAATTATGATGGAGATATTACATAGCAATTATAATCTGCTGTGTATGGTAGTCTACGATCTGATTAGTATCAGATTGATTGTATCCTTGTTGTACAAGGTCTATCAGATTAAATAAAGGTGCAGCCCATGGGGCAATTCACGGCAAACATATTGTTGTCTAACGCGCACCACGGCCGGGCTGCTCTTGTTACCGACGAACACGGAACAGCCTCCAAGATCCCTCACGGCGTCCCAGCACGGGATGCGCCAAAGGTCGTACCTCAGGACGAAGATCTCGTCCGCAGACATTCTGAAGTACCCGGTCCCCGAGGTGATGTTGCAGCTGTTATTCTGCCACACCTGGTACAGGCTGCCATGGCAAAAGAAGAAGTTTTTTTAGAAAAGGAGGACGACCCCCGGCCTCTGCATCTGGGCAATGCATACGGCCATTTATTAATTATTGACACAAGACCGTACAGAGTCATACAACACTAAGTCTAAAGCCACCAAAACAAGCAACAACTGTCGCTATCCCTATCCAGTTGATGTAGGGGCGCTGAAAGTCTGAGCCTAATACCAAACAGACCACGCAGCCAAACCTAAACATCTAAAGACTTGAGGTCCCACCCAGGACGCCTGCCTGGTATGGGCACCCACCAGTCCGGCGTGCTTCTCAACCAGGACCCCTGCCGGGTATGAGGCCGCCGCAGCCGCCTGCCACCAGTCCATCTTCAGGGCTGTATTGTTGCACCGACCTTGCCAGGCCTATCTGCCATCAACGCCACCGTGACGCCAGACAGCTTCCACCTCCTGCACGAGTCCATCTCCGCGCATCAGACGCCGAGTCTCCACAGCGCCACGCCGCCGAGATCCGCCACCATCAATGTGTAAGATGAAACACCGCTCGACCAAAGTCACCGTCCTCTAGTCCCTCGAGCCCGTGTGCACCTCCAAGAATGACGCCCACAGGGGGAAAACGACACCAGAGAGCCGCCGTCATCCGATCTACTGATCTAGGGTTTCCCCTGGACGTAGCAGAGAGTGGCCTTGAACTTCTCCACGACGATGCCTTCAGGAAGGGAACGACGCAGAAGCGTCGCCATCGCGGCCTTGGCAAACGCCAATAGCAGGTTTTCACCCGGATTTGATCGAAGACCTCCATCCCTCGTGCACGGGTCGCCAAACCGCCGGGCACGCACCACCGGAACCACGAGCCGTCGGCCGACCCCAAAGCGTTGCCGCCGCGAGGTCAGCTTTGGCTGGGGCGCCGGCAGCCATCCCCGACCCCCGGCCCATCCCACAAGAGGAGGGGAAGGCCGAGGCCGCCACCACCCGCAGGCCGACCCAACCGGATCTGGATCGAGCCGCCGCCGTCACCACACCAGCCGAGCACCACCGAGGAGCAGCCCATCACGCCACCCGCACACCCGCGCGCCCTGCACTTATGAGGGGCCGCGCCGCGGCGCCCCGCGAGAACGCCGTGACCAGATCCAGGTCGGCCGGCCCGCGCCAGCCCTCCCGAACAAGGCAATGAAGACGCCCCGCCGCCGCCGGTGCCGGCTGGACTTCGCCCGGGCGCGCCCTCTGGCAGCGGCGGGAGGAGGAGGAGGAGAGGAGAGGCGGCCGGCGGCTAGGGCTCCTCCCCTGCCGCCCGCGGGAGCGCCAGAGGAGGTTACCTCCAGTAGTGATCTCAAAAGGCAGAAGAAGATGTGCTTGGTGGATGTGAGTTTATAGACGACGTCGTAGGGCTTGGCGAAGGTGGTCGCACTGGTAGAAAAAGGGCCTATAGTCCCGGTTCGTAAGGGCCTTTAGTCCCGGTTCCTGAACCGGGACTAAAGTGTCGGTACTAATACCTCCCACCTTTAGTCCCGGTTCAATCCAGAACCAGAACTAAAGCCCCTCCACGTGGGAAGTGTGCAGAGCCCAGTCAGGAGACTCTTTGGTCCCGGTTGGTGGCACCAACCGGGACCAATAGGCATCCACGCATCAGCATTTCTGTGGCTAGGGTTTTTGTTTTTTTTTTAAAGGGGGGGGGGGGGGTTGGGGGTTTTGGGGGGTTAATTTAGGTGTTTCATATATTGTGTTAGCTAGCTATAATTAATATAGAGAAGTGTCCTCTCTTATGTCCGTGCTTGGTCGACGCTACGTACTATACATACGTATAGAGAGGACTAGACACGCTGGCTAGCTAGTAAAGCAAACGAAGGAAACAGAAGATCGTCATGAACATATATTCATACAGAGAGAAGTGATATCGACCACCTCTCCTTCTCCGAGAGATTGGTCGAACAACAAGTTCTCGTATATCTATCTGACAGTACCGGCTACATATATCTAGTAATTATCTCTTATAAATATAATCATACGGACTCAGGTTTAACATAGAATTCTCCGTCTTCAGGGATCACGTGGTCAAGAAAGAATGCCGCCAAGTCCTCTTGAATTGCTCGCATGCGAGCTGGTGCTAGGAGTTTATCCCGCTTCCGAAACATCTAATTTGAAGAAGGGGGTCAATACATATATATATATATATATATATATATATGAATGAATGAAACTCAACACAAATGATGGTAATAAAATAAAATTGTGAATATTGTTATTTACGTACTTCATATTGTTCGTTAGAGTACCCGCCCCGCTCACACGTCGTGTGGCGGATGGACTCGCAGATGTAGTATCCACAGAAATCATTCCCTTGTTCCTGCCACAACCACTTTACAAGAAATAGAGGTCAATCAAACTGATAAGCAAGAATGCTAAATGGTATTGATGAAACTAGCGCTTGAATCACTAGGAGATGCGCGGAACATGCTACTATAGTACTTACTTTCGGGTGTCTAAATTCCAGCTCCTTCGGCAGTCCCGGAACTTTTTTGGTGAATTTTATCCAAACCCTGCCGGACAAAGAAAACAATTACTTGATATCAGGAAATGAACAAAGTTGCTGATATGGTGGATAATGATCGATTTAACTTACTTCTTGAGGATTTCAGTCATGTCTGCATAGTCCTGGGGATCTTTTCGTCTTGAGTCTAAGACAGTTACTAGTCCCTGATCAAGCTTAATCTCTAGGAGAATATAGTGGAAACTGCACACGCATGCATAACTCATGAATTACATTACTATAACCTTGACTAATATATAAGGGAAACCGAATACGCACAAGACAGTAACACTCACTTGAAGTTGTAAGGAAAGAGTATTATATCTTTGTTTTGATTTATTACGAATGATTGTAGCATGTTGGCCTCGGTAGCTGCGGCATGAAGTTTAACCTCAGTTGCATCTATGAGATATGTGTTAATGAACCCAATATCACCGACTTGTCTTTTCTTCAATTCGACGATCTTCAATCTGCATAATATAGTGAGGATGATTATAAATACATGCAATGAAAGAGCTAAGCTATATAGAGAAACTTAATGACAGAAGTAGTACTACTTACAGACAGTAGCAGGCGATCGTTGTTTTATCGAGGGCCAATTGATTGAAAAACTGATAGAACTCCTCAAATGGAACATGCAACAGATCAATTCCAACGAGGTCATGCTCCTTTTTAACTCTCACATACAAAGTGCTCCTCCCCCCAGAGTCTCTGCAGATTTTCAAGTACCAATCATGCAATCTTCGCATCATCGTTGATAGAGATCTTTCATCTTTGACGAGAGGCTTCCCGTACTCGTATCTTTGCATCCGCATGTCCATGGTTTCATAATGTACTTCGTCGGGCAGGTAATCTGCAAGATTATTATAACCGGGCACCATCCTCGGGTCATTAGCGACGTTGTGGCTAGGCACCTTGAGCGGGGGGCATGATTGCTTCGCTTGTTTGCCGAGCTGGGCAATTTGTATCCCAGCTCGTCGTTTTTTCAGCCTTTCATCACTGACAGTAGTTCCCGACCGCTCCGCTTCGGCAAATTCCTTTCCAATAATGCGGTCATAGTTTCCTTTCGGCGGATCAGACTTTGGTGGTTTTGTCAGGGCAGCCAGAGTGCGCTTCACTTTCACCCCATCTACCTTCTCCTCCGGAGGTGGATGTTGCTTTGCTTTCACCCCTTCAAAGAATTTCCTCACTTCTTCTCGCGCGATCTCGGCGTTCTCCTCCTGGGTCCTCTCGTATGGTAACTTCTCTGGAGTCTTCAGAGAAGGACCGAATCTATATGTCCTCCCGCCTCTGGTTGTACTGCTAGACGCCGACCGAGCAGACGAAGCCGTTGTCTTCTTGACTTGCTTAAGAGGCGGAGGAGAAGGACTACGACCCGCCGGAGCAGCTGGAGCGGCGGCAGGTCTCTTCTGCCCTTGCTGACGAGGCGGAGAAGGAGGAGGTTGGCTGCTCGGGCGCGTCGGCGCAGGCGGAGACGGAGGCGGAGTGCCGCCACGCGCCGGAGAAGGAGCCGGCCGAGGGCCCTGATCGTCACTCGCCGGAGGAGGAGGCGGTGGAGGAGGAGGAGTGCCCTGACTCGCCGGAGGAGGAGGAGGAGGCGGAGGCGTCCAGTTCGGAAGGTTGATGAGGTCCTTCCGCCATAGGCATGTTGTCTTCAGAGCAGACCCCAGCCGAGTCTCCCCTTCACCGGTAGGGTGGTCAAGCTAGAGGTCCTCAAATCCCTCCGTTATCTCATCCACCATCACCCTAGCATATCCTTCTGGAATCGGCATGCAGTGAAAAGTTGCGCCGGGTTCAGTAGGATAAACAGAGCCAACAGCCGCCTTGACATTCAAATTCATCCATTGCGTCATAAGGTGGCAATTTTGAGACTCCGTTATAGCATCCACAGGATAGCTGGCAGGAGCCGTCAAGGCATGCTGCAGCTGAAGCTGCTCGGTGGAAGCCACGCTGCTTCAGCGCTGAGATGGCGGGGTAGCTTCGGGGGAGGCTTCGGCAGTACGTTTGCTGCGATTTGCTTCTCGTTCCTCTATCGCTTGTACCCTTGCGTGCAACGCCTGCAGTTCGGTCTGCTGCACTTTTTTCCTCCTCTCATGGGATTTGTAACCGCCTGCGTCCGGAAACCCAACATTCCATGGAACGGAGCCTGGCGTGCCTCGTGTCCGTCCAGGGTGCTCAGGATTCCCGAGGGCCATTGTGAGCTCGTCGTGCTCTCTGTCTGGAAAGAACGTCCCTTCCTGCGCTGCGTCGATATAGTGCTTAAGCCTACTGACTGGTATGTCCATTTGTTCGTTCGTCCAAATGCATCCCCCTGTTTCAGGGTCCAAGGTTCCGCCAGCCCCGAAGAACCAAGTCCGGCAACGGTCTGGCCAGTTATATGTCTCTGGTCTGATCCCTTTATGAAGCAGATCATTCTCAACCTTGGACCACTTAGGCCGGGCTACGAGGTAGCCACCTGACCCCGTGCGATGGTGAAGCTTCTTCTTCGCGGCATTCTGCTTGTTTGTCGCCGACATCTTCTTACTCTTTTCCGATGTCTTGTAGGCCACAAATGCGGGCCAGTGATCTCTGATCTTCTCATATCTGCCCTTAAATTCTGGTGTCTCTTTTTTATCGACAAACCTATTGAGCTCTTTCTTCCACCTCCTGAATAGATCTGCCATCCTCTTCAGAGCAAAAGACTTGATTAATTTCTCTTTAATTGGGTTCTCTGGATTATCCTCTGGCGGTAGGGTGAAATTTGACTTCAGCTCAGTCCAAAGATCATTTTTCTGCATATCATTGACATAAGACACCTCAGGGTCTTCTTTAGCCGGCTTAAACCATTGCTGGATGCTTATCGGGATCTTGTCCCTAACCAGAACCCCGCACTGAGCAACAAATGCCCTCTTTGTCCGGAGGGGTTCAATAGGTTGGCCGTCGGGCGCGATTGCTGTGATCTCAAGCTTTTCATCCGAGCTCAACTTTTTCTTCGGGCCTCGTCTCTTTACCGAAGTTGTGCTCGATCCGGAGGGCTAGAAAAAAGAACAAAGACTTAATTAATATGTGTACATACCAAAACAATGAATGCATCAATCAGCTAGTCAGCATAGGCTTAACTAATATATATACCTGGCCGGACTCGGTTCGGTCACCGGAGCCGTCATCACTTTCTCCTTCTTGCACCGGCATTGGGTCACCGGCGCCGTCCTCATGTTCTTCTTCTTGCACCGGCATTAGGTCACCGTAGCCAGCTTGTTCACCCTCTCCTTCCGGACCATCGATGATATCGTTGAGATAGTACGAGACGGCATCACTTCCTTCTGCGATTATCTCCCTCAACAACGCTTCTTTTCTTGCTTCGTCTAGGGCGGTGTCCATAGTTTCTACAAATATTTACAACATGGCAATTATTATTCAAACATGACAGATGGATATATTAGTGCCAAACGTAGAACTAGCTACCTAATCATAGTAAGCTATCGGGAGGGGGTATATATCGACAACAACGACACTACATCTATATATGTCCCTCGATGACCCTCGTTCCCGATAAAAAAAGAGGAAGAAGAAGAAAAAAAGAGGAGAAGAAAGAATAGAGGAGAAGAACTCCTCTATTCTTTCTTCTCCTCTTTTTTCTTCTTATTCCTCTTCTTTTTTTTATCCTCTTCTTCCTCTCATGTTCGAGAGGATCGCCTTGGGGTCGGGAGGTTGCCTAGTGTCAAAGGATTCAACAAAACCATGTCTTCATCATTAGGCGAAAGTAACATGTGCATGATGGTAGGAAGCTCTTCAAAGTTGTTCTGGAACGGAGTCCCAGATAGGATAATTCGCCTTTTGGTACAAAGTTCAGCAAGAGCCTTCCGAATATCGCTATTTGGAAGGCCTTTGCTGAATTCGTACCAAAAGGCGGATTATTCTATCCGGGACTCCATTCCAGAACAACTTTGCAGAACTTCGTACCAACATGCCCTGGTTACTTCCGGCTAATGATGAAGGCATGGATTTCTTCAATACTTTGACACTAGGAAAACAAAAGAGGAGAAGAAGAAAGGAATAGTGGAGAAGAAGAGAAAACTATTCCTTTCTTCTTCTCCTCTTCTTTTTCTTCTGTTTTCTTCTTCTTATTTATTTCTCCTCTTCTTTTCGGTAGAGGAAAACCTAAATAGCTAGCAAGTATCGTGGGTGTGAGATACATGTGGCCTTCGGTGTCGGACACTACATCCACGTCCCACAAGTGACGTGGGCGTCGAAACCCGCGCCACTTGTGGGATGTGGATTTAGTGTCCGACACCAACGGTACATGTATCTCACACCGACGATACTTTCTATTTAGGGTTTCTCCTCTACCACTCGGCGGCCCTCTCGACGACCCTCGTTCCCGATAAAATAAAGAGGAAGAAGAAGAAGAAAAAAAAGAGAAGAAAGAATAGAGGAGAAGAACCCTCGAACCCTAGACGACCCTCTTCTTCCTCTCATGTTCGGGAGGATCGCCGAGGGGTCGGGAGGTTGCCTAGTGTCAAACGAAACCCTAAATAGCTAGCAAATATCGTGGGTGTGAGATACATGTGGCCCGCAGTGTCGGACACTACATCCACGTCCCACAAGTGACGTGGGCGTCGAAACCCGCGCCACTTGTGGGATGTGGATTTAGTGTCCGACACCGACGGTACATGTATCTCACACCGACGATACTTTCTATTTAGGGTTTCTCCTCTACCACTCGGCGGCCCTCTCGACGACCCTCGTTCCCGATAAAATAAAGAGGAAGAAGAAAAAAAAGAGAAGAAAGAATATAGGAGAAGAACCCTCGAACCCTCGAACCCTAGACGACCCTCTTCTTCCTCTCATGTTCGAGAGGATCGCTGAGGGGTCGGGAGGTTGCCTAGTGTCAAAGGAAACCCTAAATAGCTAGCAAGTATCGTGGGTGTGAGATACATGTGGCCTTCGGTGTCGGACACTACATCCACGTCCCACAAGTGACGTGGGCGTCGAAGCCCGCGCCACTTGTGGGATGTGGATGTAATGTTCGACACCGATGGTACATGTATCTCACACCGACGATACTTTCTATTTAGGGTTTCTCCTCTACCACTCGGCGGCCCTCTCGACGACCCTCGTTCCCGATAAAATAAAGAGGAAGAAGAAGAAAAAAAAGAAGAGAAGAAAGAATAGAGGAGAAGTCTCCTCTATTCTTTCCTCGCCTCTCTCATGAATGTCCGGCGTTATCGACCCCCCCTCCCCACGTGTCGAAGAAAAAAAAGAAGAAAAAAAAGAGGAGAAGAAGAAAGGAATAGAGGAGAAAAGAGAAAAATAGAATTATTGAATAATTCTATTTTTCTCTTTTCTCCTCTATTCCTTTCTTCTTCTCCTCTTTTTTTTCTTCTTTTTTCTTCTTCTTATTTATTTCTCCTCGTCTTCCTCTCCCCTCTCGGCGACCCTAGACCCTCTCTCGACCCTCGACCCCTAGGCGACTGTCGACCCCTCTTTTTTTTCTTCCTCTTCTATTTTATCCTCTTCTTCCTCTACCGCTCGGCGACCCTCGACGACCCTCGTTCCCGATAAAAAAAGAGGAAGAAGAAGAAAAAAAAGAGGAGAAGAAAGAATAGAGGAGAAGTCTCCTCTATTCTTTCTTCTCCTCTTTTTTCTTTTCTTATTCCTCTTCTTTTTTATCCTCTTCTTCCTCTCATTATATTTTCTACGAATGTTCTATATACATACATCCATCGATATCATTCCATACATACATATACATCTACATTATATATGAACAAAAAAAGATCAAAATTCATCATACATACATCTACAGTATATATGAACAGTATATATGAACAAAAAAATATCAAAATTCATCATACATACATCTACAGTATATATGAACAGTATATATGAACAAAAAATATCAAAATTCATCATACATACATACATCTATAGTATATATATATGAACAAATATCAAAATTCATCATACATACATACATACATCTGCAAATTCAGGAGCAGGGAAGGAAGGAAGGGGGTAGGAGGCGATAGCTACCTCTCCCGGAGGGGTCGGGGAGGAGACGCGGGCGGCCGGCGTCGGGGGCGACGGCGACGAGGACGGGCTCGGGGTCGGCAAGGGCAGGGCGACGACGGGGCGCGCTCGGCGGCGGCGGACAGGCTCGGGGGCGCAGGGGGTGCTCGGGGACGCAGGGGTGCTCGGGGGCGCAGGGGGTGCTTGGGGCGGCCGGCGTCGGGGGCGACGGCGATGAGGACGGGCTCGGGGTCGGCGAGGGCGAGGGCGACGGCGGGGCGCGCTCGGCGGCGGCGGACGGGCTCGGGGGCGCAGTGGGTGCTCGGGGGCGGTGGACGGGCGGCCGGCGACGAGGACGGCGCGGGCTCACGGAGGGCTCGGCGGCGACGAGCCTGGCGGCGTCGTTGGAGGAGAGGACGAGGAGATCGATCAAACTGAATCGAGAATTTCACAAGTCCAGCTTATATACCAAAAGCATTGGTCCTGGTTGGTGCTACGACCCGGGACTAATGCACCCTTTAGTCCCGGTTGGTGCCACGAACCGGGACCAAAGGCCAATTTTCGGCAGCCCAAAGGGCGGGAAGCGGCGGCCTTTGGTCCCGGTTGGTGGCACCAACCGGGACTAAAGGTGGCATTGGTCACCAATGCCCCCCTTTAGTCCCGGTTGGTGCCACCAACCGGGACCAATGCCCTTGTGCGCCCCGGGTCCAAAATTTTAGTCCCACATCGCTAGTTGAGAGGGCTCTGGAGTGGTTTATAAGCGCTGCTGCGCCCACCCTCCTGAGCTCCTCTCAACTGCAGGCTTTCGGGCCTAACTTGTCATTGCAATGCCTGTGGGCCTACTACGCCTGCTGCGGGCCTGAATCCTGGCCCATGTAGGGTTTCTAGTCGTATTCAGGCCGTGGAGGCCCAGTAGGTGGCATTTTTTTTCTACATTTTTTTGGTTTTTTATTTTTTGCTTTTAGGTCACAAAAATTATAAACTTTCTATTAGTGCCATTGTTTTAAATTTTAAATAGTTTAAATTTGGATTTTTAAAAATTTGTGTGAATCACTAGTTTATGAATAACTTTACTATAAAATTAGAATTTTTTTCTATTTATTTTTTATTTCTACTTAAAACTAAATACTTACAGTTTTTTAGTGATTTCTTTTTGCTTTTAGGTCACAAAAATTATAAACTTTCTGTTAGTGCCATTAGTTTTAAATTTTAAATAGTTTAAATTTGAATTTATAAAAATTTGAAGAATATTATAGTTTTATTTTAGTTTAATTACTTACAGTTTTTTAGTGATACTTATAGTTTTATTTTACTTATAATTTAATTTTTTTATTTGTACTAAATACTTATAGTTTTAAAATGCACCATATTTTTTTACTATGAAGTTAGATCATCTGTTACAAAGGGATTTCATTTTCTTGAACTTATTTGAACTCCATATTTTTTCTGTGTTCAAAATGCACCATTCAAAGACACATCATCAATTTTCAACCCTTTCTGACTTCATTTGTTATTTTTCATGCATTTATTGATTTTTTTGAGCTATAAGACCCTGAAATTGAAAAGCATTTCAAATGAACTCCGAAAAGGTTGAAAGTTGGCATGGTATCATCATTTCACCCACATAGCATGTGCAACAAAGTTGAGATGGTTACGGCAAAAACTGGATGCACTTCGTGTACAAAACGGACAATCTCTTTCGAAGTATCAGGGTTTCGGACGAAAGATCATCTGTTACAAAGGGATTTCATTTTCTTGAACTTATTTGAACTCCATATTTTTTCTGTGTTCAAAATGCACCATTCAAAGACACATCATCAATTTTCAACCCTTTCTGACTTCATTTGTTATTTTTCATGGATTTATTGATTTTTTTGAGCTACAAGACCCTGAAATTGAAAAGCATTTCAAATGGACTCCAAAAAGGTTGAAAGTTGGCATGGTATTATCATTTCACCCACATAGCATGTGCAACAAAGTTGAGATGGTTACGGCAAAAACTGGATGCACTTCGTGTACAAAACGGACAATCTCTTTCGAAGTATCAGGGCTTCGGACGAAAGATCATTTGTTACAAAGGGATTTCATTTTCTTGAACTTATTTGAACTCCATATTTTTTCTGGGTTCAAAATGCACCATTCCAAGACACATCATCAATTTTCAACCCTTTCTGACTTCATTTGTTATTTTTCATGGATTTATTGATTTTTTTGAGCTATAAGACCCTGAAATTGAAAAGCATTTCAAATGAACTCCGAAAAGGTTGAAAGTTGGCATGGTATTATCATTTCACCCACATAGCATGTGCAACAAAGTTGAGATGGTTACGGCAAAAACTGGATGCACTTCGTGTACAAAACGGACAATCTCTTTCGAAGTATCAGGGTTTCGGACGAAAGATCATTTGTTACAAAGGGATTTCATTTTCTTGAACTTATTTGAACTCCATATTTTTCTGTGTTCAAAATGCACCATTCAAAGACACATCATCAATTTTCAACCCTTTCTGACTTCATTTGTTATTTTTCATGGATTTATTGATTTTTTTGAGCTATAAGACCCTGAAATTGAAAAGCATTTCAAATGAACTCCGAAAAGGTTGAAAGTTGGCATGGTATCATCATTTCACCCACATAGCATGTGCAACAAAGTTGAGATGGTTACGGAAAAAACTGGATGCACTTCGTGTACAAAACGAACAATCTCTTTCGAAGTATCAGAGTTTCGGACGAAAGATCATCTGTTACAAAGTTGGCATGGTATCATCATAATAGTTGCGGGAGAAAGTCTTCACTTTTTCTTCGCTTGTGTCATTTTCTTATTGCGCCGTAACCATGGATAATCTTCATTGTTTATCAGGATGCTTGGGTCAGCCTTGACATTGAAGGGAGGAATTTCATGAAACTTTTCATAATCTTCAGACATGTCTGTCTTGCCGTCCACTCCCAGGATGTCCCTTTTTCCTGAAAGAACTATGTGGCGCTTTGGCTCATCGTATGATGTATTCGCTTCCTTATCTTTTCTTTTTCTCGGTTTGGTAGACATGTCCTTCACATAGATAACCTGTGCAACATCATTGGCTAGGACGAACGGTTCGTCAGTGTACCCAAGATTTTTCAGATCCACTGTTGTCATTCCGTACTGTGGGTCTACCTGTACGCCGCCGCCAAACAGAATGACCCATTTGCACTTAAACAAAGGGACCTTAAAATCAGGTCCGTAGTCAAGTTCCCATATGTCCACTATGTAGCCATAATATGTGTCCTTTCCGCTCTCGGTTGCTGCATCAAAGCGGACACCGCTGTTTTGGTTGGTGCTCTTTTGATCTTGGGCGATCGTGTAAAATGTATTCCCATTTATCTCGTATCCTTTGTAAGTCAATACAGTCAAAGATGGTCCCCTGGACAACAAGTACAACTCATCACAAACAGTGTTGTCACCTCTGAGACGTGTTTCCAACCAACTGCTGAAAGTCCTGATGTGTTCACATGTAATCCAGTCGTCGGATTGCTCCGGGTGTTTGGAGCACAAACTGTTCTTGTGTTCATCGACATACGGGGTCACCAAGGTAGAGTTCTGTAGAACTGTGTAGTGTGCTTGAGACCAAGAATATCCGTCCCTGCATATTATTGAGTCTCTTCCAAGAGTGCCTTTTCCAGTCAGTCTCCCCTCATACCGCGATTTAGGGAGACCTATCTTGTTAAGGCCAGGAATGAAGTCAACACAAAACCCGATAACATCCTCTGTTTGATGGCCCATGGAGATGCTTCCTTCTGGCCTAGCGCGGTTACGGACATATTTCTTTAGGACTCCCATGAACCTCTCAAAGGGGAACATATTGTGTAGAAATACGGGCCCCAGGATGACAATCTCGTCGACTAGATGAACTAGGACGTGCGTCATGATATTGAAGAAGGATGGTGGGAACACTAGCTCGAAACTGACAAGACATTGCGCCACATCACTCCTTAGCCTTGGTACCATTTCTGGATCGATCACCTTCTGAGAGATTGCATTGAGGAATGCACATAGCTTCACAATGGCTAATCGGGCGTTTCCCGGTAAAAGCCCCCTCAATGCAACCGGAAACAGTTGCGTCATAATCACATGGCAGTCATGAGACTTTAGGTTCTGAAACTTTTTCTCTGGCATATTTATTATTCCCTTTATATTCGATGAGAAGCCAGTCGTGACCTTCATACTAAGCAGGCATTCAAAGAAGATTTCTTTCTCTTCTTTCGTAAGAGCGTAGCTGGTAGGACCTTTATACTGCTTCGGAGGCATGTCGTCTTTTTCGTGCAAACGTTGTAGGTCCTCTCGTGCCTCCGGCGTATCTTTTGTCTTCCCATACACGCCCAAGAAGCCTAGCAGGTTCACGCAAAGGTTCTTCGTCACGTGCATCACGTCGATTGAGGAGCGGACCTCTAGGTCTTTCCAGTAGGGTAGGTCCCAAAATATAGATTTCTTCTTCCACATGGGTGCGTGTTGTTAGGGAACGCAGTAATTTAAAAAATTTTCCTACGCACACGCAAGATCATGGTGATGCACAGCAACGAGAGGGGAGAGTGTTGTCTACGTACCAACGCAGACCGACTGCGGAAGCGATCACACAACGTAGAGGAAGTAGTCGTACGTCTTCTTCCCGATCCGACCGATCCAAGCACCATTACTCCGGCACCTCCGAGTTCTTAGCACACGTTTAGCACGATGACGTTCCTCGGGCTCCGATCCAGCAAAGCGTCGAGGAAGAGTTCCGTCAGCACGACGGCGTGATGACGATCTTGATGTACTACCGACGCAGGGCTTCGCCTAAGCACTACAACGGTACGATCGAGGTGGAATTTGGTGGCAGGGGGCACCGCACACGGCTAAGGAACGATCTCAAGGATCAAGTTGTGTGTCTATGGGGTGCCCCCTGCCCCCGTATATAAAGGACCAGGGGCAAGGGGGTCGGCCGGCTAGGAGGGAGGCGCAGGGAGGAGTCCCACTCCTACCGGGAGTAGGACTCCTTCCCCCAAATCCTATTCCTAATAGGACTCTTCGGGAGAAAGAGAAGAGAGGGGGGCCGGCCCCTTCTCCTAGTCCTAATAGGACTAGGGAAGGGGGGTTCGGCCGGCTAGCCTGTGGGCTGCCCCTTCTCTCTTTTCCACTAAGGCCCAATAGGCCCATTTGCCTCCCGGGGGGTTCCGGTAACCCTCCCGGTAATCCGGTAAAATCCCGATTTCACCCGGAACACTTCCGGTGCCCAAACATAGGCTTCCAATATATCAATCTTTACGTCTCGACCATTTCGAGACTCCTCGTCATGTCCGTGATCTCATTCGGGACTCCGAACAACCTTCGGTACATCAAAATGCATAAACTCATAATAACTGTCATCGTAACGTTAAGCGTGCGGACCCTACGGTTCGAGAACAATGTAGACATGACCGAGACACGTCTCCGGTCAATAACCAATAGCGGGACCTGGATGCCCATATTGGCTCCTACACATTCTATGAAGATCTTTATCGGTCAGACCGCATAACAACATACGTTGTTCCCTTTGTCATCGGTATGTTACTTGCCCGAGATTCGATCGTCGGTATCCAATACCTAGTTCAATCTCGTTATCGGCAAGTCTCTTTACTCGTTCCGTAATACATCATCTCACAACTAACATATTAGTTGCAGTGCTTGCAAGGCTTATGTGATGTGCATTACCGAGAGGGCCCAGAGATACCTCTCCGACAATCGGAGTGACAATACCCTAATCTCGAAATACGCCAACCCAACATCTACCATTGGAGACACCTGTAATACTCCTTTATAATCACCCAGTTACGTTGTGATGTTTGGTAGTACCCAAAGTGTTCCTCCAGTAAACGGGAGTTGCATAATCTCATAGTTATAGGAACATGTATAACTCATGAAGAAAGCAATAGCAACATACTAAACGATCGGGTGCTAAGCTAATGGAATGGGTCATGTCAATCAGATCATTCTACTAATGATGTGACCTCGTTAATCAAATAACAACTCTTTGTTCATGGTTAGGAAACATAACCATCTTTGATTAACGAGCTAGTCAAGTAGAGGCATACTAGTGACACTCTGTTGGTCTATGTATTCACACATGTATTATGTTTCCGGTTAATACAATTCTAGCATGAATAATAAACTTTTATCATGATATAAGGAAATAAATAATAACTTTATTATTGCCTCTAGGGCATATTTCCTTCAGTCTCCCACTTGCACTAGAGTCAATAATCTAGATTACACTGTAATGATTCTAACACCCATGGAGCCTTGGTGCTGATCATGTTTTGCTCGTGGAAGAGGCTTAGTCAACGGGTCTGCAACATTCAGATCCATATGTATCTTGCAAATCTCTATGTCTCCCACCTGGACTAAATCCCGGATGGAGTTGAAGCGTCTCTTGATGTGTTTCGTCCTCTTGTGAAATCTGGATTCCTTTGCCAAGGCAATTGCACCAGTATTGTCACAGAAGATTTTCATTGGACCCGATGCACTAGGTATGACACCTAGATCGGATATGAACTCCTTCATCCAGACTCCTTCGTTTGCTGCTTCCGAAGCAGCAATGTACTCCGCTTCACATGTAGATCCCGCTACGACGCTTTGTTTAGAACTGCACCAACTGACAGCTCCACCATTTAAAGTAAACACGTATCCAGTTTGCGATTTAGAATCGTCCGGATCGGTGTCAAAGCTTGCATCAACGTAACCTCTTACGGTGAGCTCTTTGTCACCTCCATATACGAGAAACATATCCTTAGTCCTTTTCAGGTATTTCAGGATGTTCTTGACCGCTGTCCAGTGATCCATTCCTGGATTACTTTGGTACCTCCCTGCTAAACTTATAGCAAGGCACACATCAGGTCTGGTACACAGCATTGCATACATGATAGAGCCTATGGCTGAAGCATAGGGAACATCTTTCATTTTCTCTCTATCTTCTGCAGTGGTTGGGCATTGAGTCTTACTCAACTTCACACCTTGTAGCACAGGCAAGAACCCTTTCTTTGCTTGATCCATCTTGAACTTCTTCAAAATTTTGTCAAGGTATGTGCATTGTGAAAGTCCAATTAAGCGTTTTGATCTATCTCTATAGATCTTTATGCCTAATATGTATGCAGCTTCCCCGAGGTCTTTCATAGAGAAACTTTTATTCAAGTATCCCTTTATGCTATCCAGAAATTCTATATCATTTCCAATTAGCAATATGTCATCCACATATAATATCAGAAATGCTACAGAGCTCCCACTCACTTTCTTGTAAATACAGGCTTCTCCAAAAGTCTGTATAAAGCCAAATGCTTTGATCACACTATCAAAGCATTTATTCCAACTCCGAGATGCTTGCACCAGTCCATAAATGGATCGCTGGAGTTTGCATACTTTGTTAGCTCCTTTTGGATCGACAAAACCTTCTGGTTGTACCATATACAACTCTTCTTCCAGAAATCCATTCAGGAATGCAGTTTTGACATCCATCTGCCATATTTCATAATCATAAAATGCGGCAATTGCTAACATAATTCTGACGGACTTAAGCATCGCTACGGGTGAGAAAGTCTCATCATAGTCAACCCCTTGAACTTGTCGAAAACCTTTTGCGACAAGTCGAGCTTTATAGACAGTAACATTACCGTCAGCGTCAGTCTTTTTCTTGAAGATCCATTTATTCTCAATTGCTTGCCGATCATCGGGCAAGTCAACCAAAGTCCATACTTTGTTCTCATACATGGATCCCATCTCAGATTTCATGGCCTCAAGCCACTTTGCGGAATCTGGGCTCACCATCGCTTCTTCATAGTTCGTAGGTTCATCATGATCTAGCATCATGACTTCCAGAACTGGATTACCGTACCACTCTGGTGCGGATCTCACTCTGGTTGATCTACGTGGTTCAGTAGTATCTTGTTCTGAAGCTTCATGATCATCATCATTAGCTTCCTCACTGATTGGCATAGGTGTCACAGAAACAGTTTTCTGTGATGTACTATTTTCCAATAAGGGAGCAGGTACAGTTACGTCGTCAAGTTCTACTTTCCTCCCACTCACTTCTTTCGAGAGAAACTCCTTCTCTAGAAATGATCCATTCTTAGCAACGATTGTCTTTCCTTCGGATCTGTGATAGAAGGTATACCCAACAGTTTCCTTTGGGTATCCTATGAAGACACATTTCTCCGCTTTGGGTTCGAGTTTATCAGGTTGAAGCTTTTTCACATAAGCATCGCAGCCCCAAACTTTAAGAAACGACAACTTTGGTTTCTTGCCAAACCATAGTTCATAAGGCGTCATCTCAACGGATTTTGCTGGTGCCCTATTTAACGTGAATGCGGCCGTCTCCAAAGCATAACCCCAAAACGATAGCGGTAAATCAGTAAGAGACATCATAGATCGCACCATATCTAGTAAAGTACGATTACGACGTTCGGACACACCATTACGCTGTGGTGTTCCGGGTGGCGTGAGTTGCGAAACTATTCCACAATTTTTCAAATGTACACCAAACTCGTAACTCAAATATTCTCCTCCACGATCAGATCGTAGAAATTTTATTTTCTTGTTACGATGATTTTCAACTTCACTCTGAAATTCCTTGAACTTTTCAAATGTTTCAGACTTATGTTTCATTAAGTAGATATACCCATATCTGCTTAAATCATCTGTGAAGGTGAGAAAATAACGATATCCGCCGCGAGCCTCAATATTCATCGGACCACATACATCGGTATGTATGATTTCCAACAAATCTGTTGCTCTCTCCATAGTACCGGAGAACGGTGTTTTAGTCATCTTGCCTATGAGGCACGGTTCGCAAGTACCAAGTGATTCATAATCAAGTGATTCCAAAAGCCCATCAGTATGGAGTTTCTTCATGCGCTTTACACCGATATGACCTAAACGGCAGTGCCACAAATAAGTTGCACTATCATTATTAACTTTGCATCTTTTGGCTTCTACATTATGAATATGTGTATTACTATCTTCGAGATTCAACAAGAATAGACCACTCTTCAAAGGTGCATGACCATAAAAGATATTATTCATATAAATAGAACAACCATTATTCTCTGATTTAAATGAATAACCGTCTCGCATTAAACAAGATCCAGATATAATGTTCATGCTCAATGCTGGCACCAAATAACAATTATTTAGGTCTAATATTAATCCCGAAGGTAGATGTAGAGGTAGCGTGCCGACCGCGATCACATCGACTTTGGAACCGTTTCCCACGCCCATCGTCACCTCGTCCTTTGCTAGTGTCCGCTTATTCCGTAGTCCCTGTTTCGAGTTGCAAATATTAGCAACAGAACCAGTATCAAATACCCAGGTGCTACTGCGAGCTCTAGTAAGGTACACATCAATAACATGTATATCACATATACCTTTGCTCACTTTGCCATCCTTCTTATCCGCCAAATACTTGGGGCAGTTCCGCTTCCAGTGTCCAGTCTGCTTGCAGTAGAAGCACTCAGTTTCAGGCTTAGGTCCAGACTTGGGTTTCTTCTCTTGAGCAGCAACTTGCTTGCTGTTGTTCTTGAAGTTTCCCTTCTTCTTCCCTTTGCCCTTTTTCTTGAAACTAGTGGTTTTGCTAACCATCAACACTTGATGCTCCTTCTTGATTTCTACCTCCGCAGCTTTCAGCATTGCGAAGAGCTCGGGAATAGTCTTGTTCATCCCTTGCATATTATAGTTCATCACGAAGCTCTTGTAGCTTGGTGGTAGTGATTGGAGAATTCTGTCAATGACACAATCATCTGGAAGATTAACTCCCATCTGAATCAAGTGATTATTATACCCAGACATTTTGAGTATATGCTCACTGACAGAACTGTTCTCCTCCATCTTACAGCTATAGAACTTATTGGAGACTTCATATCTCTCAATTCGGGCATTTGCTTGAAATATTAACTTCAACTCCTGGAACATCTCATATGCTCCATGACGTTCAAAACGTCGTTGAAGTCCCGATTCTAAGCAGTAAAGCATGGCACACTGAACTATAGAGTAGTCATCAGCTTTGCTCTGCCAGACGTTCATAACATCTGGCGTTGCTCCAGCAGCAGGCCTGTCACCCAGCGGTGCTTCCAGGACGTAATTCTTCTGTGCAGCAATGAGGATAATCCTCAGGTTACGGACCCAGTCCGTGTAATTGCTACCATCATCTTTCAACTTTGCTTTCTCAAGGAACGCATTAAAATTCAACGGAACAATAGCACGAGCCATCTATCTACAAGCAACATAAACAAGCAAGATACTATCAGGTACTAAGTTCATGATAAGTTTAAGTTCAGTTAATCAAATTACTTAGGAACTCCCACTTAGATAGACATCCCTCTAATCCTCTAAGTGATCACGTGATCCAAATCAACTAAACCATAACCGATCATCACGTGAGATGGAGTAGTTTTCAATGGTGAACATCGTCATGTTGATCATATCTACTATATGATTCACGCTCGACCTTTCGGTCTCTGTGTTCCGAGGCCATATCTGCATATGCTAGGCTCGTCAAGTTTAACCTGAGTATTCTGCGTGTGCAAAACTGGCTTGCACCCATTGTAGATGGACGTAGAGCTTATCACACCCGATCATCACGTGGTGTCTGGGCACGACGAACTTTGGCAACGGTGCATACTCAGGGAGAACACTTCTTGATAATTTAGTGAGAGATCATCTTATAATGCTACCGTCAATCAAAGCAAGATAAGATGCATAAAAGGATAAACATCACAAGCAATCAATATAAGTGATATGATATGGCCATCATCATCTTGTGCTTGTGATCTCCATCTCCGAAGCACCGTCATGATCACCATCGTCACCGGCGCGACACCTTGATCTCCATTGTAGCATCGTTGTCGTCTCGCCAATCTTATGCTTCCACGACTATCACTACCGTTTAGTAATCTAGTAAAGCATTTCATCGCGATTGCATTGCATACAATAAAGCGACAACCATATGGCTCCTGCCAGTTGCTGATAACTTAGTTACAAAACATGATCATCTCATACAATAAAATCAGCATCATGCCTTGACCATATCACATCACAACATACCCTGCAAAAACAAGTTAGACGTCCTCTACTTTGTTGTTGCAAGTTTTACGTGGCTGCTACGGGCTTAAGTAAGAACTCATCTCACCTACGCATCAAAACCACAACGATAGTTCGTCAAATAGACTCCGTTTTAACCTTCTCAAGGACCAGGCGTAGTTACACTTGGTTCAACTAAAGTTGGAGAGACAGTCTTCCGCAAGCCATCTATGTGCAAAGCACGTCGAGGGAACCGGTCTCGCGTAAGAGTACGCGTAAGGTTGGTCCGGATCGTCTCAACCAACAATACCGCCGAACCAAAGTATGACATGCTGGTAGGCAGTATGACTTGTATCGCCCACAACTCACTTGTGTTCTACCCGTGCATATAACATCAAACCATAAAACCTAGGCTCGGATGCCACTGTTGGGGAACGCAGTAATTTCAAAAAAATTCCTACGCACACGCAAGATCATGGTGATGCACAGCAACGAGAGGGGAGAGTGTTGTCTACGTACCAACGCAGACCGACTGCGGAAGCGATCACACAACGTAGAGGAAGTAGTCGTACGTCTTCTTCCCGATCCGACCGATCCAAGCACCGTTACTCCGGCACCTCCGAGTTCTTAGCACACGTTCAGCTCGATGACATTCCTCGGGCTCCGATCCAGCAAAGCGTCGAGGAAGAGTTCCGTCAGCACGACGGCGTGATGACGATCTTGATGTACTACCGACGCAGGGCTTCGCCTAAGCACTACAACGGTACGATCGAGGTGGAATTTGGTGGCAGGGGGCACCGCACACGGCTAAGGAACGATCTCAAGGATCAAGTTGTGTGTCTATGGGGTGCCCCCTGCCCCCGTATATAAAGGACCAGGGGCAAGGGGGTCGGCCGGCTAGGAGGGAGGCGCAGGGAGGAGTCCCACTCCTACCGGGAGTAGGACTCCTTCCCCAAAATCCTATTCCTAATAGGACTCTTCGGGAGAAAGAGAAGAGAGGGGGGCCGGCCCCTTCTCCTAGTCCTAATAGGACTAGGGAAGGGGGGTTCGGCCGGCTAGCCTGTGGGCTGCCCCTTCTCTCTTTTCCACTAAGGCCCAATAGGCCCATTTGCCTCCCGGGGGGTTCCAGTAACCCTCCCGGTAATCCGGTAAAATCCCGATTTCACCCGGAACACTTCCGGTGCCCAAACATAGGCTTCCAATATATCAATATTTACGTCTCGACCATTTCGAGACTCCTCGTCATGTCCGTGATCTCATCCGGGACTCCGAACAACCTTCGGTACATCAAAATGCATAAACTCATAATAACTGTCATCGTAACGTTAAGTGTGCGGACCCTACGGTTCGAGAACAATGTAGACATGACCGAGACACGTCTCTGGTCAATAACCAATAGCGGGACCAGGATGCCCATATTGGCTCCTACACATTCTACGAAGATCTTTATCGGTCAGACCGCATAACAACATACGTTGTTCCCTTTGTCATCGGTATGTTACTTGCCCGAGATTCGATCGTCGGTATCCAATACCTAGTTCAATCTCGTTATCGGCAAGTCTCTTTACTCGTTCCGTAATACATCATCTCACAACTAACATATTAGTTGCAGTGCTTGCAAGGCTTATGTGATGTGCATTACCGAGAGGGCCCAGAGATACCTCTCCGACAATCGGAGTGACAATACCCTAATCTCGAAATACGCCAACCCAACATCTACCATTGGAGACACCTGTAATACTCCTTTATAATCACCCAGTTACGTTGTGACGTTTGGTAGTACCCAAAGTGTTCCTCCGGTAAACGGGAGTTGCATAATCTCATAGTTATAGGAACATGTATAAGTCATGAAGAAAGCAATAGCAACATACTAAGCGATCGGGTGCTAAGCTAATGGAATGGGTCATGTCAATCAGATCATTCTACTAATGATGTGACCTCGTTAATCAAATAACAACTCTTTGTTCATGGTTAGGAAACATAACCATCTTTGATTAACGAGCTAGTCAAGTAGAGGCATACTAGTGACACTCTGTTGGTCTATGTATTCACACATGTATTATGTTTCCGGTTAATACAATTCTAGCATGAATAATAAACTTTTATCATGATATAAGGAAATAAATAATAACTTTATTATTGCCTCTAGGGCATATTTCCTTCACGTGTCCCTCAGCGTCATTCGGAACAGCTAGTCCACCGGGACCCTTTCCAAAGATGACGTAGGGTAAATCATTGACCATAGCAAGCACGTGATCACCGGTGCGCATGGCAGGCTTCTTCCGGTGATCTGCCTCGCCTTTGAAATGCTTGCCTTTCTTTCGACATTGATGGTTGGTCGGAAGAAATTGACGATGGCCCAGGTACACATTCTTCCTGCATTTGTCCAGGTATATACTTTCAGTGTCATCTAAACAGTGCGTGCATGCGTGGTATCCTTTGTTTGTCTGTCCTAAAAGGTTACTGAGAGCGGGCCAATCGTTGATGGTCACGAACAGCAACGCCTTAAGGTTAAATTCCTCCTGTCTGTGCTCATCCCACGTACGTACACCATCTCCATTCCACAGCTGTAAAAGTTCTTCAACTAATGGCCTTTGGTACACATCAATTTCGTTGCCGGGTTGCTTAGGGCCTTGGATGAGAACTGGCATCATAATGAACTTCCGCTTCATGCACATCCAAGGAGGAAGGTTATACATACATAGAGTCATGGGCCAGGTGCTGTGATTACTGCTCTGCTCCCCGAAAGGATTAATGCCATCCGCGCTTAAAGCAAACCATACATTCCTTGGGTCCTTTGCAAACTCATCCCAGTACTTTCTCTCGATTTTTCTCCACTGCGACCCGTCAGCGGGTGCTCTCAACTTCCCATCTTTCTTTCGGTTCTCACTGTGCCATCGCATCAACTTGGCATGCTCTTCGTTTCTGAATAGACGTTTCAACCGTGGTATTATAGGAGCATACCACATCACCTTTGCAGGGACCCTCTTCCTGAGGGGCTCGCCGTCAACATCACCGGGGTCATCTCGTCTGATCTTATACCGCAGCGCACCGCATACCGGGCATGCGTTCAGATCCTTGTATGCACCGCGGTAGAGGATGCAGTCATTAGGGCATGCATGTATCTTCTCCACCTCCAATCCTAGATGGCATACGACCTTCTCTGCTGCGTATGTACTGTCGGGCAATTCGTTATCCTTTGGAAGCTTCTTCTTCAATATTTTCAGTAGCTTCTCAAATCCTTTGTCAGCCACAGCATTCTCTGCCTTCCACTGCAGCAATTCCAGTACGGTACCGAGCTTTGTGTTGCCATCTTCGCAATTGGGGTATAACCCTTTTTTGTGATCCTCTAACATGCGATCGAACTTCAGCTTCTCCTTTTGACTAATGCATTGCGTCCTTGCATCGACAATGACCCGGCAGAGATCATCATCATCGGGCACATCGTCTGGTTCCTCTTGATCTTCAGCAGCTTCACCCATGGCAGCATCATTGGGCACATCGTCTGGTTCCTCTTGATCTTCACCAGCTTCACCCATGGTAGCATCATTGGGCACATCATCGTCTGGTTCCTCTTGATCTTCACCAGCTCCCCCCGTTGCAGCATCACCGTATTCAGGGGGCACATAGTTGTCATCGTACTCTTCTTCTTCGCCGTCTTCCATCATAACCCCTATTTCTCCGTGCCTCGTCCAAACATTATAGTGTGGCATGAAACCCTTGTAAAGCAGGTGGGAGTGAAGGATTTTCCGGTTAGAGTAAGACCTCGTATTCCCACATTCAGTGCATGGACAACACATAAAACCATTCTGCTTGTTTGCCTCAGCCGCATCGAGAAACTCATGCACGCCCTTAATGTACTCGCGGGTGTGTCTGTCACCGTACATCCATTGCCGGTTCATCTGCGTGCATTATATATAATTAAGTGTCCAAATTAATAGAAGTTCATCATCACATTAAAACCAAAGTACATACATAGTTCTCATCTAACAACATATAGCTCTCCAGAGCATCTAATTAATTAAACCATACATTGAAACTATGTAAAACATTTCAATGCGAAAACAAATGCGATCATAATCGCAACCAAGGTAACAATTGATCCAACGGCATAATGATACCAAGCCTCGGTATGAATGGCATATTTTCTAATCTTTCTAATCTTCAAGCGCATTGCATCCATCTTGATCTTGTGATCATCGACGACATCCGCAACATGCAACTCCAATTTCATCTTCTCCTCCTCAATTTTTTTTATTTTTTCCTTCAACAAATTGTTTTCTTCTTCAACTAAATTTAACCTCTCGACAAGGTCGGTTGGCATTTCCGATTCACATACATCCTAGATAAATAAAATCTATGTCACGTTGGTCGGCATAATTTTCATAAACAATAAATGAACCAATAGTTATAAAGATAATATACATACCAAATCCGAATCATAGACAGGACGAGGGCCGGCGGGGGCGGATACCAAAACCATCGCACTATATAAGATGCAATAATAAATGTAAGAAAATGATACAAGTATCTATCTAAACATACAAGTAAGAATATTTTTCCTTTCAGAAAGAAGATAAGAATAAGAGGCTCACCATGGTGGTGTCGGTGATGAGATCCGCACGGGTGATCGACGGCGGTGAAGACGGGGACGGGGCGTGACGGACCGCTAAATCTAGACAAATCTCGAGGAAAATGGAGCTTGGAGGTCGAGCTTCGAGAGGAGAAAGCTTAAGTAGTGTGGCTCGGGCATTCCATCGAACACCTCATGTGCATAGGAGGTGAGCTAGAGCACCACAAAGGCCTCTCCCCCTCGGCTAGAAAAAACAGAGCACTGTGCTCTGCTCTTGCGCGAGGGGGTATATATAGGCAATTCATTGGTCCCGGTTCGTGGCATGAACCGGGACTAAAGGGGAGCCTTTGGTCCCGGTTCATGCCACCAATCGGGACCAATGGTGGTGGGCCAGGAGGGAGGCCCTTTGGTCCCGGTTCGTCCCACCAACCGGGACCAAAAGGTCCAGACGAACCGGGACCAATGGCCCACGTGGCCCGGCCGGCCCCCTGGGCTCACGAACCGGGACCAATGCCCACATTGGTCCCGGTTCAAGACTGAACCGGGACTAATGGGCTGAGGTGGCCTGGACCATAGCCCCTTTTTCTACTAGTGTCGGGTCAAAGTCGCACCTCCACACGAGTGTCAGCTGGTCGTCTCGATAGCCGCGGGGGTGCGGAGCGCGTGCACGCCCCCGCGTGAGTCGAGGCTGTACCAGTACAGCTCATGGCCGGCATCGTAGAAGGCTAGGTCGACAAGGTAACGGTCGATGACGTCGGTGGTCGTCCACTTCCTGTCCACCTTACCGTCGATGTAGGCCAGCTCGTCCCTATTGCACAGGGCCACGACGGTCCAGTCGTAGTTCGGGTTCGGCGCGAACACGATCTTGCGTACGCACTCGTCCTCGTGAGCCCTGGGCGGAGAGACGAGCTCAACCTCCTTGCCAGTGCGGGGTTCGACGAGGAAGATCCTCCTCCAGCAGCTGGTGCCCATGTCGTTCCAGTGTTCCTGGTCGACGGCAAGGGCGAAGCGTCCGTTGCCCAAGCCAACGACACGGGCGTGGGGCCGTTGGGCATGGTGGTCGAGCGCAGAGAGCGAAAATGTTATAGGGAACCATGGTTCAGCCGAATCTACGCTCGACACCATTGATTTCTGGACACTTTTCATAAAGATCCGTGCATGATTGATTAAAAAATGCATGATGGGAGCTGTTTGCATGTTAAACAATGCATGACACGGATCCACATGTAGCAGGATGTTGAATCGTACGGCGTCGACCATAGGTTCGGCTGAACCATGGTCCAGAATCACGCCTCTCGCGCGGAGAGCATCGGGTGAGGCTGGAACGAGGGCCGCCGCATCGGGAGTAAGAAGTCGAAATGTTAGACTGTATAACTTCTGTATTTACATGTGTACACTGTAACGTTGTATATCACCTCATTATATATATGTGATAGGCCACCCCTAGAGGGTAGTGCCGGTTCCCCCAAAACCTATTGTCTTACTGTAGGGGAACGTAGCAGAAATTCAAAATTTTCCTACGTATCACCAAGATCTATCTATGGAGAAACCAGCAACGAGGGGAAGGAGAGTGCATCTACATACCCTTGTAGATCGCTAAGCGGAAGCGTTCAAGAGAACGGGGTTGATGGAGTCGTACTCGTCCTGATCCAAATCACCGATGATCCTACTGCCGAACGGACGGCACCTCCGCGTTCAACACACGTACAACCCGGTGACGTCTCCCATGCCTTGATCCAGCTAGGAGAGAGGGAGAGGTTGAGGAAGACTCCATGCAGCAGCAGCACAACGGCGTGGTGGTGGTGGAGGAGCGTGGCAATCCTGCAGGGCTTCGCCAAGCACCACGGGAAAGGAGGAGATGTTGGAGAGGGAGAAGGAGGCAACCAAAGGCATATCTCAAGAGCCCTCCTTCCCCCACTATATATAGGAGGGCCAAGGGAGGGGGCGCCGGCCTAGGAGATCCAATCTCCTAGGGGCGGCGGCCAAGGGAGGTTTCCCTCCCCCCCAAGGCACCTAGGGGTGCCGTCCACTAGTAGGACTCCTCCTTTAGGATTTCCCCCACACTAGGCGCATGGGCCCTAGGGGAAAGTGGCGCCCCAGCCCACTTTGGGCTGGATCCCTTCCCACTTCAGCCCATGGAACCCTCCGGGATAGGTGGCCCACCCGGTGGGCCCCCGGGACCCTTCCGGTGGTCCCGGTACAATACCGATGACCCCTAGGTGCAACAATTTCCACAATGTCTTAATTTTGTGCCAAACTCGTAATTCAGATATTCATCTCTATGATCATATCATAGATATTTTATCCTCTTGTCACGACGATCTTTCAACTTCACCCTGAAATTACTTGAACCTTTCAATAATTCAGACTCGTGATTCATCAAGTAAATATACTCAACATCTACTCAAATCATCTGTGAAGTAAAACATAACGATATCCACTACATGCCTCAGCACTTATTGGACTGCACACATCAAAATGTATTACTTCCAACAAGTTGCTTTCTAGTTCCATTTTACTGAAAAACGAGGCTTTCAGTCATCTTGCTCATGTGGTGTGATTTGCATGTTTCAAGTGATTCAAAATCATGTGAGTACAAAACGGTCCATTTGCATGGAGTTTCTTCATGCACATACACCAATAGACATGGTTCGCATGTCTCAAACTTTTCAAAAATGAGTGAGTCCAAAGATCCATCAACATGGAGCTTCCTCATGCGTTTTATACCGATATGACTTACGTGGCAGTGCCACAAGTAGGTGGTACTATCATTACTATCTTTTGGCATGAACATGTGTATCACTACGATCGAGATTCAATAAACCATTCATTTTAAGTGTAAGACCATTGAAGGTATTATTCAAACAAACAGAGTAACCATTATTCTCCTTAAATGAATAACCGTATCGCGATAGACATAATCCAATCATGTCTATGCTCAACGCAAACACCAAATAACCATTATTTAGGGTTAACACCAATCTCGATGGTAGAGGGAGCGTGCGATGCTTGATCACATCAACATTGGAAACACTTCCAACACATATCATCAGCTCACCTTTAGCTAGTCTCCGTTTATTCCGTAGCTTTTATTTCGAGTTACTAACACTTAGCAACCGAACCGGTATCTAATACCCTCGTGCTACTAGGAGTACTAGTAAAGTACACATCAACACAATGTATATCCAATATACTTCTATCGTCCTTGCCAGCCTTCTAATCTACCAAGTATCTAGGGTAATTCTGCTCCAGTGGCTGTTCCCCTTATTACAGAAGCACTTAGTCTCGGGTTTGGGTTCAACCTTGGGTTTCTTCACTATAGCAGCAGCCGATTTGCCGTTTCATGAAGTATCCCTTTTTGCCCTTGCCCTTCTTGAAACTAGTGGTTTCACTAACCATCAACAATTGATGCTCCTTCTTGATCTCTACTTTCGCGGTGTCAAACATCGCGAATATCTCAAGGATCATCATATATCTCCCTGATACATTATAGTTCATCACAAAACTCTAGCAGCTTGGTGGTAATGACTTCGAAGAACCATCACTGTCTCATCTGGAAGATCAACTCCCACTCGATTCAAATGATTGTTGTACTCAAACAATCTGAGCGCAAGCCCAACAATTGAGCTTTTCTCCCTTAGTTTGCAGGCTAAGAAAATCGTCGGAGGTCTTATACCTTTTGACGTGGGCACGAGCCTGAAATCCAATTTCAGCCCTCGAAACATCTCACATGTTTCGCGATGTTTCGAAACCGTCTATGGTGCCTCAACTCTAAACCGTTTAACTAAACTATCACGTAGTCATCAAAACGTGTATGTCAGACGTTCGCAACATCCACAGACAACTTTTGAGGTTCAACACACTGAGCGGTGCATTAAGGACATAAGCCTTCTATGAAGCAATGAGGACAATCCTCAGTTTATAGACCTAGTCCGCATAATTGCTACTATCAACTTTCAACTAAATTTTCTCTAGGAACATATCTAAACAGTAGAACTGAAGCGCGAGCTACGACATAATTTGCAAAATCCTTTTGACTATGTTCAGGATAATTAAGTTCATCTTATTAACTCCCACTCAGATAGACATCCCTCTAGTTATCTAAGTGATTACATGATCCGAGTCAACTAGGCCGTGTCCGATCATCACGTGAGACGGACTAGTCATCATCGGTGAACATCTTCATGTTGATTGTATCTACCATACGATTCATGCTTGACCTTTCGGTCTCTTGTGTTCCGAGGCCATGTCTGTACATGCTAGGCTCGTCAAGTTAACCCTAAGTGTTTTGCATGTGTAAAACTGTCTTACACCCGTTGTATGTGAACGTAAGGATCTATCACACCCGATCATCACGTGGTGCTTCGAAACGACGAACTTTAGCAACGGTGCACAGTTAGGGGAGAACACATTCTTGAAATTTTAATGAGGGATCATCTTATTTACTACCATTGTTCTAAGCAAATAAGATGTATAAACATGATAAACATCACATGCAATCAAATAATAGTGACATGATATGGCCAATATCATATAGCTCCTTTGATCTCCATCTTGGGGCTCCATGATCATCTTGTCACCGGCATGACACCATGATCTCCATCATCATGATCTCCATCATCGTGTCTTCTTGAAGTTGTCACGTCATCTATTACTTCTACTACTATGGCTACCAGTTAGCAATAAAGTAAAGTAATTACATGACGTTTATGTTGACACGCAGGTCATAAATAAATAAAGACAACTCCTATGGCTCCTGCAGGTTGTCATATTCATCGACATGCAAGCCGTGATTCCTATTAAAAGAACATGATCAATCTCATACATCACATATATCATTCATCACATCCTTTGGCTATATCACATCACATAGCATACCCTGCAAAAACAAGTTAGACGTCCTCTAATTGTTGTTTGCATGTTTTACGTGGCCGCTATGGGTTTCTAGCAAGAACGTTTGTTACCTACGCAAAGTCCACAACGTGATATGCCAATTGCTATTTACCCTTCATAAGGACCCTTTTCATCGAATCCGATCCGACTAAAGTGGGAGAGACAGGCACCCGCTAGCCACCTTATGCAACTAGTGCATGTCAGTCGGTGGAACTAGTCTCACGTAAGAGTACGTGTAAGGTCGGTCCGGGCCGCTTCATCCCATGATGCCACCGAATTAAGATAAGACTAGTAACGGCAAGCATATTGAACAAAATCAACGGCCACAACTACTTTGTGTTCTACTCGTGCATAGAATCTACGCAATAGACCTAGCTCATGATGCCACTGTAGGGGAACATAGCAGAAATTCAAAATTTTCCTACGTATCACCAAGATCTATCTATGGAGAAACCAACAACGAGGGTAAGGAGAGTGCATCTACATACCCTTGTAGATCGCTAAGCGGAAGCATTCAAGAGAACGGGGTTGATGGAGTCGTACTCGTCGTGATCCAAATCACCGATGATCCTATTGCCGAACGGACGGCACCTCCGCGTACAACACACGTATAGCCCGGTGACGTCTCCCATGCCTTGATCCAGCTAGGAGAGAGGGAGAGGTTGAGGAAGACTCCATCCAGCAGCAGCACAACGGCGTGGTGGTGGTGGAGGAGCGTGGCAATCCTGCAGGGCTTCGCCAAGCACCACGGGAAAGGAGGAGATGTTGGAGAGGGAGAAGGAGGCAACCAAAGGCATATCTCAAGAGCCCTCCTTCCCCCACTATATATAGGAGGGCCAAGGGAGGGGGGGCGCCGGCCTAGGAGATCCAATCTCCTAGGGGCGGCGGCCAAGGGAGGTTTCCATCCCCCCCCCCCCCCAAGGCACCTAGGGCTGCCTTCCACTAGTAGGACTCCTCCTTTAGGGTTGCCCCCAAACTAGGCGCATGGGCCCTAGGGGAAAGTGGCGCCCCAGCCCACTTTGGGCTGGATCCCTTCCCACTTCAGCCCATGGGACCCTCCGGGATAGGTGGCCCCACCCGGTGGTCCCGGTACAATACCGATGACCCCGAATGTGACGCCCCGAGACCGTTGCGCCAGGTGTCTTCCAGTTATTCGCCGACGTTGCCATGGCATTCACTTGCGTGTTGCATTTCATATCATGTCATCATGTGCATTGCATCATCATGTTTTCAAAACTTGCATTTGTCCGTTCTGAGCCCAACCACACTTGCACGCGCCCGCGGCATGTCCGAAATAGTATTTTATAAGTGGCCGGGAAATGTTCTCAGAATAGGATGAAAGTTGGCGTGTGGTCTTATTATAGTGTAGATAGACCGCCTGTCAAGTTTCATCACATTCGGAGTTCGTTTGATAGCCCAACCGTTAACTATAGCGACAATACAGTCGGTCAAATCGTCGGATGTTTTCGGTCTCCGGAAACAGATGCCGGGCTCTCTCTCTCTCTTCTCCCCCTCGCCGTCTCGCCACAGCCCACCTAGTCCATCCTCCTTCCCCTCTTCGCTTCCGGAGTTGTCTGATGCGACCGCACGGTTCGAAACCCTCTCTGCACAGTGCATCGAACCCCTCACGTGAGCGTCCGAAAGTTGTCCCGGACCCGACCTGAGGTGTCGCCACCGTTGTGTCCGGATCATCCCCAAACATCTACAAAACGTCACCATTTTCTTATTTGGGCCCCCTAACCTATTTATCCGGGACCGTCCGATTAAGATCGGAGGGACCAAATGCCCCTATCTGAAAATCCTTTTGCCTTATATATTAGACCAAACCCTAAAACCTAGGGATCTGTCACATCCATCTCCTCACCCACCGCCGCCACCCTCTCCCTTGGGATCCTCCCAGATCCCCATCGGTCCAATCTGCAGCCCAAACTTCCTCCTTCGTTTTCAGCACCACCCCAATCAGCAGCTTCCACTTGCCCCGATCCAAATCCACATCGTCTCCAACTCCGATCATAGCCTTGCCCCGCTTGCTGTTTTTCCTTCCCGCCTGCTTCCTCTACATCGGGCCAACGCCTCGACGAGAACCTCGCCCGCGCCCCGTCTTCCTCCTCATCGCGCGGATCCAGGAGGCTCGATGCCCAACAGCTCACCCCCGCCCTGTTCCTGGACGGACACGCCCTCCGGCCTCGCCCTTCTGCCGTTGAAGGCCCGCACTGAGGCCTGCTACTCTGGCCGCCGAAGGAACTCCGCCTCCTCGCCATGAACCCTCTCACTCGATCCCGCCACGTCTGTCACCTGCAGGAACCAGGGGCGCTGCCTCCTTCAGTTCGTCAAGCTGCCCGGCAAGTTCGCGCCCCGGCCCCGGTCTGGACCGGATCTCCTCTGCTCCGTCGCCCCACCTGCCGGATCCGCCCCTTCCCTGCCGTCCGCCGGCGTCCTGCTTCTCTGGAGCCGCAGCGCCGTCCCCTGCTTCACGAACAAGACGAGCGCCTCGTCCCACTCCTTCATTGACCGCACTCGGTCTCGCCTGGGCCACCCCTCCCGCGCCACCATGGCCCAGCTTGCCTCCCCACGCCAGGCCCAGTCGCGCCAGGTCTCTCCTTCAACCGGGCCGAGCCCATGGTGAGGCCAACTCGCCGAAGCCCCTGTGTTTTTTTCTTGTTGTTGGGCCAACAGATTCGGCCCGTGACGTTTTTTGCCTGTTCAAGTCGAATTTCCTATTTATCCAGAGTATTGCAGTTTTGCATAAAAGTCCCCGAGCTTCATGCATATAATAACTCATGATCTGTGCATCATATGGGAAAACTTTATATATGAAACTTGCTCAGAATTTTGTCTAGTTTAATAATATGTCATTTTCATCCATGTTCAAAATGTTTAAGATGATGTTTGATTAAATTTGCTCCTATGCCATGTTAAAATTATTTAATTCATAACTAATTAACCGTAGCTTCGAATCTAACAAACTTTATATGTAAATGGGGTAGAATTTTGCCTAGTTTAACATGGTTGCCTTATTTTGCATGCTTGACAAATTTAAAATATGGTTAGGGCAGAACAGTACCAAACCTAATTTTTGCATATGGGGATTTACCGGAATTGTTGTTCGTTGCTTCCGGCCTCATTTAACCTTGACTAGATTGGTAGTTTTACTTTGCTTCACCCTCTTGCCATGTTTAACAACATTTAATATTGTTGGGTACATAAACGAGAGAGAACTAAATAATTGATGTGGTGTTTTGTCAATATGCATCCCGATGCATATTGAGCTCCACTTAATTTGTAGGATTGCTTGTGCTCTTTGCCATGCCATGCCTCTTTAAACTGGACATGCATCATACTCGATTGTGCATCATGCCATGTTCATGTCGTGGTTGTTTACTATGTTGTTTGCTCTTTTCCGGTGTTTGCTTCTTCGGGTTGGTTCCGATAATGTCGTGTTGTGAGGATTCGTTCGACTTCGTCCGTTTGTCTTCTTCATGGACTCGTTCTTCTTCCTTGCGGGATTTCAGGCAAGATGATCATACCCTCGAAATCACTACTATCTTTGCTATGCTAGTTTGCTCGCTCTTTTGCTATGCCATTGCTACGATGCCTACCACTTGCTTGTTAGCCTCCCAAATTGCCATGTTCAGCCTCTAACCCACCATTGTCCTAGCAAACCGTTGATTGGCTATGTTACCGTTTTGCTCAGCCCCTCTTATAGTGTTGTTAGTTGCAGGTGAAGATTGAAGTTTGTTCCTTGTTGGAACATGGAGATGCCGTTCCTTGTTGGAACATGTTTACTTTTTGGGATATCACAATATATCGTATTTAATTAATGCATGTATATACTTGGTAAAGGGCGGAAGGCTCGGCCTTATGCCTGGTGTTTTGTTCCACTCTTGTCGCCCTAGTTTCCGTCATATCGGTGTTATGTTCCCGGATTTTGCGTCCCTTACGCGGTTGGGCTATAATGGGAACCCCTTGACAGTTCGCCTTAAGTAAAGCTTCTCCAGCAATGCCCAACATTGGTTTTACCATTTGCCACCTAGCCTTTTCTTTCCCTTGGGTTCTGCAGACTCAAGGTTCATCATTATTTTAGCCCCCCCCCCCCCGGGCCAGTGCTCCTCTGAGTGTTGGTCCACCTGTCAGCTGCCGGTGGCCACCAGGGGAAACTCTGGGCTGGCCTACCCGTACCTAAGACAATCTGAGTGTGCCCTGAGAAAGAGATATGTGCAGCTCCTATCGGGATTTGTCGGCACATTTGGGCGGCGTTGCTGGTTTAATTTTACCCTGTCAAAATGTCTTGTTGTACTGGGATACTGAGTCTGATCGGAATGTCTCGGGTGGAGGTCTATTCCTTCGTTGACCGTGAGTGCTTGTCATGGGCTAAGTTGGGACACCCCTGCAGGGATTTGAACTTTCGAAAGCCGTGCCCGTGGTTATGGGCAGATGGGAATTTGTTAACGTCCGGTTGTAGAAAACCTGAAGTTGACCTTAATTAAAATGAATCAACCGCGTGTGTAACCGTGATGGTCTCTTTCCGGCGGAGTCCGGGAAGTGAACACGGTTGTTGGAGTTATGCTTGACGTAGGTAGTCCAGGATCACTTCTTGATCATACTTTTATCGACTGTGCTTTGCCTTCTCTTCTCGCTCACTTTTACGAATAGGTTAGCCACCATATATGCTAGTCGCTTGCTGCAGCTCCACCTCATACTTTTACCTTACCCATAAGCTTAAATAGTCTTGATCGCGAGGGTGCGAGATTGCTGAGTCCCCGTGGCGCACAGATACTTCCAAAACCAGCTTGCAGGTGCCGATGAGTCCGTGCAGATGACGCAACCCAGCTCAGGAGGAGCTCGATGAAGATATTGTCCTTTATGTTGTTTCGTTCTAGTTGATCAGTAGTGGAGCCCAGTTGGGGTCGGTCGGGGACCTTTGTCGCATTTGGGGTTCTTCTTTAATTTTGGTTCCGTAGTCAGACCATGAGTGTATTTGGTTGATGTAATGCTTTATTCATGTAATTGTGTGAAGTGGCGATTGTAAGCCAACTATGTATCTTTTCCCCCTTATTGTATTACATGGGTTGTGTGAAGATTACCTCACTTGCGACATATGCCTTCAATGTGATTATGCCTCTAAGTCGTGCCTCGACACGTGGGAGATATAGTCGCATCGAGGGTGTTACAAGTTGGTATCAGAGCCTTCCCCGACCTTAGGAGCCCCATTGCTAGATCATTTTTAGCGGCCGAGTTGTGTCTAGAAAAATGTTTTGAGTCATTTAGGAATTATATATCGGAGAGCTTAGGAATTCTTTTTACTTCCCAGTCTCCTCATCGCTCTGGTAAGGCATCCTGACGTAGAGTTTTGACTCTTCTCTTCTCAAATTTCACTAAAAAAAATTTAGGATCACGCGGGTATCTTGGAATCGTTTTGATGGTGTTATGATGAGAACATTGTCTTGGTGCCTCCAGTCAGGGGTTTAGTGGAAGTGTCCCAGGGAGTTGAGCTCTGAGCTGTTGTCATCATAATTTTATCGTTGCAATTCTGGAATACTTGAGATATGTTCGCCGACATCGAAAATCTCCTTTATGCAGTTCGTTGGTGAGATAAACTCGACGCCACCCAGTACTAGGGCGGGAGTTCGGGAGTGTTGTTGGAAATATGCCCTAGAGGCAATAATAAATTGATTATTATTATATTTCCTTGTTCATGATAATCGTTTATTATCCATGCTAGAATTGTATTGATAGGAAACTCAGATACATGTGTGGATACATAGACAACACCATGTCCCTAGTAAGCCTCTAGTTGACTAGCTCGTTGATCAATAGATGGTTACGGATTCCTGACCATGGACATTGGATGTCGTTGATAACGGGATCACATCATTAGGAGAATGATGTGATGGACAAGACCCAATCCTAAGCATAGCACTAGATCGTGTAGTTCGTATGTTGAAGCTTTTCTAATGTCAAATATCATTTCCTTAGACCATGAGATTGTGCAACTCCCGGATACCGTAGGAGTGCTTTGGGTGTGCCAAACGTCACAACGTAACTGGGTGGCTATAAAGGTACATTACAGGTATCTCCAAAAGTGTCTGTTGGGTTGGCACGAATCGAGACTGGGATTTGTCACTCCGTGTAAACGGAGAGGTATCCCTGGGCCCACTCGGTAGGACATCATCATAATGTGCACAGTGTGATCAAGGAGTTGATCACGGGATGATGTGTTACGGGACGAGTAAAGAGACTTGCCGGTAACGAGATTGAACAAGGTATAAGGATACCGACGATCGAATCTCGGGCAAGTATAATACCGCTAGACAAAGGGAATTGTATACGGGATTGATTAAGTCCTTGACATCGTGGTTCATCCGATGAGATCATCGTGGAACATGTGGGAGCCAACATGGGTATCCAGATCCCGCTGTTGGTTATTGACCGGAGAATGTCTCGGTCATGTCTACATGTCTCCCGAACCCGTAGGGTCTACACACTTAAGGTTCGATGACGCTAGGGTTATAAAGGAAGTTTGTACGTGGTTACCGAATGTTGTTCGGAGTCTCGGATGAGATCCTGGACGTCACGAGGAGTTCCGGAATGGTCCGGAGCTAAAGATTTATATAGGGGAAGTCCTGTTTTGGTCACCGGAAAAGTTTCGGGGTTTATCGGTAACGTACCGGGACCACCGGGAGGGTCCCGGGGGTCCACCAAGTAGGGCCACCTGCCCCGGGGGGCACATGGGCTGTAGGGAGTGCTCCTTGGCCTACATGGGCCAAGGGCACCAGCCCCACTAAGGCCCATGCGCCTAAGACGTGGAGAGGGGGCAAACCCTAAGGGGATATGGGCCTTAGGGCCCATATTGGTGCGCCTCCCTCTCCCATCCCCTCTTGGCCGCCCCCTTGCTCCCCATCTAGGGCTGCCGCCCCCTAGGGGTGGGAACCCTAGAGGGGGTGCAGCCCTCCCCTTTCCCTATATATATGAGGCCTAGGGCTGCCCATAACACACGCGATTCAATCTCTCTTCGTGCAGCCCTGCGTCTCTTCTTCCTCCTCTTCTGTGGTGCTTGGCGAAGCCCTGCAGGATTGCCACGCTCCTCCACCACCACCACGCCATTGTGCTGCTGCTGGATGGAGTCTTCCTCAACCTCTCCCTCTCTCCTTGCTGGATCAAGGCGTGGGAGACGTCACCGGGCTGTACGTGTGTTGAACGCGGAGGTGCCGTGCGTTCGGCACTTGGTCATCGGTGATTTGAATCACGACGAGTACGACTCCATCAACCCCGTTCACTTGAACGCTTCCGCTTAGCGATCTACAAGGGTATGTAGATGCATTCTCCTTCCCCTCGTTGCTAGTCTCTCCATAGATAGATCTTGGTGACACGTAGGAAAATTTTGAATTTCTGCTACGTTCCCCAACAGTGGCATCATGAGCTAGGTCTATTGCGTAGATTCTATGCACGAGTAGAACACAAAGTAGCTGTGGGCGTTGATTTTCTTCAATATGCTTGCCGTTACTAGTCTTACCTTGATTCGGCGGCATCGTGGGATGAAGCGGCCCGGACCAACCTTACACGTACTCTTACGTGAGACCGGTTCCACCGACAAACATGCACTAGTTGCATAAGGTGGCTGGCGGGTGTCTGTCTCTCCCACTTTAGTTGGATCGGATTCGATGAAAAGGGTCCTTATGAAGGGTAAATAGAAATTGGCATATCACATTGTGGTTTTTGCGTAGGTAAGAAACGTTCTTGCTAGAAACCCATAGCAGCCACGTAAAACATGCAAACAACAATTAGAGGACGTCTAACTTGTTTTTGCAGGGTATGCTATGTGATGTGATATGGCCATGAAGAATGTGATGAATGATATGTGATGTATGAGATTGATCATGTTCTTGTAATAGGAATCACGACTTGCATGTCGATGAGTATGACAACCGGCAGGAGCCATAGGAGTTGTCTTTATTTATTTATGACCTGCGTGTCAACATAAACGTCATGTAATTACTTTACTTTATTGCTAACCGTTAGCGGTAGTAGTAGAAGTAATAGATGACGTGACAACTTCAAGAAGACACGATGATGGAGATCATGATGATGGAGATCATGGTGTCATGCCGGTGACGATGATGATCATGGAGCCCCGAAGATGGAGATCAAAAGGAGCAAAGTGATATTGGCCATATCATGTCACTATTTGATTGCATGTGATGTTTATCATGTTTATACATCTTATTTGCTTAGAACGACGGTAGTAAATAAGATGATCCCTCATTAAAATTTCAAGAAGTCTTCTCCCCTAACTGTGCACCGTTGCTATAGTTCGTCGTTTCGAAGCACCACGTGATGATCGGGTGTGATAGATCCTTATGTTCACATACAACGGGTGTAAGACAGTTTTACACATGCAAAACACTTAGGGTTAACTTGAAGAACCTAGCATGTGTATAGACATGACCTCGGAACACAGAAGACCGAAAGGTCGAGCATGAGTCGTATAGAAGATACGATCAACATGAAGATGTTCACCGACATTGACTAGTCCGTCTCACGTGATGATCGGACACGGCCTAGTTGACTCGGATCATGTAATCACTTAGATGACTAGAGGGATGTCTATCTGAGTGGGAGTTCATAAGATGAACTTAATTATCCTGAACATAGTCAAAAGGATTTTGCAAATTATGTCGTAGCTCACGCTATAGTTCTACTGTTTAGATATGTTCCTAGAGGAAAATTAGTTGAAAGTTGATAGTAGCAATTATGCGGACTAGGTCCGTAAACTGAGGATTGTCCTCATTGCTTCTTAGAAGGCTTATGTCCTTAATGCACCGCTCAGTGTGCTAAACCTCGAACGTTGTCTGTGGATGTTGCGAACATCTGACATACACGTTTTGATAACTACGTGATAGTTCAGTTAAACGGTTTAGAGTTGAGGCACCGAAGACGTTTTTGAAACGTCGCGAAACATATGAGATGTTTCGAGGGCTGAAATTGGGATTTCAAGCTCGTGCCCACGTCAAGAGGTATAAGACCTCCGACGATTTTCTTAGCCTACAAACTAAGGAGAAAAGCTCAATTGTTGAACTTGTGCTCAGATTGTCTGAGTACAACATTCATTTGAATTGAGTGGGAGTTGATCTTCCAGATGATAAAGTGATGTTTCTCCGAAGTCATTACCACCAAGCTGCTAGAGCTTCGTGATGAACTATAATATATCAAGGACATATATGATGATCCTTGAGATATTCGCGATGTTTGACACCACAAAAGTAGAAATCAAGAAGGAGCATCAATTGTTGATGGTTGGTGAAACCACTAGTTTCAAGAAGGGCAAGGGCAAGAAGGGATA
The DNA here is from genome assembly GCA_034509565.1 of Triticum monococcum. Taxonomy (NCBI): domain Eukaryota; kingdom Viridiplantae; phylum Streptophyta; class Magnoliopsida; order Poales; family Poaceae; genus Triticum; species Triticum monococcum. The sequence goes on from CM067842.1 coordinate 38,940,384, forward strand.
CTTCGTGAAACGGCAATTCAGCTGCTGCTCTAGTGAAGAAACCCAAGGTTGAACCCAAACCCGAGACTAAGTGCTTCTGTAATAAGAGGAACAGCCACTGGAGCAGAATTACCCTAGATACTTGGTAGATGAGAAGGCTGGCAAGGTCGATAGAAGTATATTGGATGTACATTGTGTTAATGTGTACTTTACTAGTACTCCTAGTAGCAGCAGGGTATTAGATACTGGTTCGGTTGCTAAGTGTTAGTAACTCGAAATAAAAGCTGCGGGATAAACGGAGACTAGCTAAAGGTGACATAACGATATGTGTTGGAAGTATTTTCAAGGTTGATCAAATATCGTACGCTCCCTCTACCATCGAGATTGGTGTTTGCGTTGAGCATAGACATGATTGCATTATGTCTATCGCAATACGGTTATTCATTTAAGGAGAATAATGGTTACTCTCATTTAGATCAAATATCTTACATCTAAAATGAATGGTTTATTGAATCTCGATCATAGTGATACACATGTTCATGCCAAAACATAGTAATGATAGTACCACCTACTTGTGGCACTGCCACGTAAGTCATATCGGTATAAAACGCATGAAGAAGCTCCATGTTGATGGATCTTTGGACTCACTCATTTTTGAAAGGATTGAGACATGCGAACCATGTTTGTTGGTAGATATGCATCAAGAAACTCTATATAGATGGACCATTTGGACTCACTTGATTTTGAATCACTTGAGACATGCAAATCATACCACTTGGCAAGATGACTGAACGCCTCGGTTTCAGTAAAATGGAACCAGAAAGCAACTTGCTGGAAGTAATACATTTTGATATGTGCAGTCCAATGAGTGCTGAGGCATATAGTGGATATCGTTATGTTTTAACTTCACAAATGATTTGAGTAAATGTTGAGTATGTTTACTTGATGAATCACGAGTCTGAATTATCGAAAGGTTCAAGTAATTTCAAGGTGAAGTTGAAAGATCGTCATGACAAGAGGATAAAATATCTATGATATGATCATAGAGATGAATATCTGAATTACGAGTTTGGCACAGAATTAAGACATTGTGGAAATTGTTTCACAACCGATACAGCCTGGAACACCATAGTGTGATGGTGTGTCCGAACATCATAACTGCACCCTATTGGATATGATGCATACCATGATGTCTCTTATTGAATTACCACAATAGTTTATGGGTTAGGCATTAGAGACAACCACATTCACTTTAAAAGGGGGCACCACGTAATTCCGATGAGGTGACACCGTATGAACTATGGTTTAGAGAAACCTAAGCTGTCATTTCTTAAAAGTTTGGGGCTGCGACGCTTATCTGAAAAAGTTTCAGGCTGATAAGCTCGAACCCAAAGCGGATAAATGCATCTTCATAGGACACCCAAAACAGTTGGGTATACCTCCTGTCTCAGATTCGAAAGCAATAAGGGATTTGTCACATCCCTAGTTCTATTAATGCCTAGTGCTAGCATCTGGTGTTGCATCATGTCTAAATTTTTGAAAGTTGAATTGGGGAAAGCTGAAAGCCCCAGAAATCAATTAAAAAAAATGATCAACATTAAAATCTTTCAAAGAAGTCCAAGAAAATGTTCCTCTTAGTCTGTGAAAATATTGGCAAGAGGTAAAACTTAAAACAATATTTTTGGAATCTCAGAGATATTTATTTTGGGCCTTTGATTTAATCCAATAAATATTTGAATTGGATCTATATTTATTATATAATAAATATATGTTCAATAATTCTGATAAATTGTTGAGGGGCTTTGGAATAATCCATTTAGTCCCTGCAAAAATTATCAGAAGTGAAAAAAATAGTTTGGTTCAAAAACCAAATTGAAACCCATTTGCATAATTAGAAAACAGAATTAAATTAGAAAAAAACAGGAGAGAGAGTAGGCCACTGGGCCACTTACCTGGCGCCACCAACCGGCCCAGCACTGTAGCTGGACGGCCCAGCCCACCAGGGCTCCTCCCTGTCGTCTTCCCCCTCGCCAGGAGGACGAGCGCGTGGCCGGGGCGCGCGAGCACGCGTCCGGCCACCTCCTGCTTGCTTGCCGCTGCTGGAATCGTTCCCGAGCGCCACGCGCTTCCCCTCGACCGCCTGCACCTCTCCTCTCTCCCCCTCGAGCACTCTCCCCTCCCCTGTCTTGCTCTCTTCCCCACCACCGAGCGCGCCCATCGCCGCCGCACGCTGCCACAGCGTCCACCGGCCACCCCTCGACCCCTCTCCGTCTCCGGGAGCTCCGCCATCGTCTACTACATCTCCTCGACGACGGAAGCAAGCCCGGATGCCCGGAAGTGTCGCCATCAAGCTCGTCCCCGCCGCCTCTGCCCGGAGATCGCCGCCGCCGTTCCATCGTCACCAAGCCGTCCCCGAGCCCACCTAGCATCTCATCCGACTCCTCGTGAGCTCCTCTTCCTCTCCCCTCACTCCGTGCAATCGATTTCGTTCCCTAGCTAGCAGCCCGCCGGACCCGAGAGCTCACCGCCGTCGTAGTTTCCCACCACCGTGGCCAGGGCCACCCCAGCTTGCACCTGAGCGTGTCACCAGGTTCGCAGCACTCCCAGGAGCCCGCAGCACCCTTCGGTCTCCCCTCTAGTGCACCGTAGCGACGAATCCACCATCACCCGAGCTCCGGCCGCCGCCACGAGCTCTGCTCCGGCGAGCTATGGCGTTCCCGCCGCCTCCCACCTGCTCCTCTGGATGTGAAAGAGTGTGGGCTACCTCCTGGTGGCTTCGGCGCGCCAAACCATCGATCGTGGGTGATTCCCGAAGCCCTCCGCCGTCTCGGGCTTCGTCGGCGTCGAGCCGGGGACCAACTCTGGCGGATTTGAACCGTTGACCAGGGATTTGACCCCCCCTGACTGACTGACGTGTGGGCCAGGCCCCTTTTTAATTAGTGTTAGATTTAGTTAGTCCTAATTAACTTAGTTACGTTAAATAGACACTGACATGCGGGCCCAGGCTCTAATTAACTTTAGTTAGTTAATTAGTCACTGACCAGTGGGTCCCACTGGTCAGGTTTGACCCAGACGCACCCTGTTGACTTGCTGACATCATCATGACGTCAAGCTGACGTAGTAATCCTTTTTCTGGAATTTAAATAAATCTTAAATGATTTATTTATTTCAGAAAATATCCAAAACTTTGAAAAATCATAGAAATTCAACCGTAACTCCAAATGAGATAAATTATATATGTAAAATTATCAGAAAAATTCAAGGAATCCATCTGTACCATTTTCATGCATGTTTGAACAATGTTTGTCCTCTGTTTTGGACAAAACAAATAAAGGGCATTTAAATAATCATATATGGGGTTGGAATTTGAATCTTGTACTCAAACCAACTTCATTTAAATCATAGCTAGTTGCATTAGCTCAAACCACATCATATTGACATGTCATGATCATGCATCATATTGTGCATTGCATTGATTGTGTTTCTTTCTCCTGTTGCCGGTATTTGTCCCCTCTCGATAGACGTTGTACCGATGATGTGATCGTTGACACTGATGAAGACCCAATGATATCTTCAGAAGTGCCAGGCAAGCAAAACCCCCTTGTTCATTCCGATACAATCCCCCTCTCTCACTCCTGCTCTCCTTTACTGCATTAGGACAACAACGATTCATCTGTTACTTGTTGCGGTAGTTGAACCCCTTATCCTCTGCATGACCTGTCATTTCCACAGTAAATAGATGAAACCCACTAGCATGAGTAGGAGTTGTTTGAGCCCTGATGTGCCTACTCATTCATGCTTGTTTGTCATGCCTGCTACTGCTTAGAGTTGAGTCAGGTCCGATTCATCGGGGATGAATCGGAGGTGTGTAAACATGTTCTACTGTTAAGAGCTAAGTGTGTGAACACGATTTGGTAAAGGTAGCGGTGAGAGGCCATGTAGGAGTACATGGTGGGTTGTCTCATTGAAACCGTCCTCAGGAACTGAGTTCTGTGTTTGTGATCCATGAAACAGCTACTACCACACGTTGGGCCCTGAAATATGACCCCGCTCGACTTACTAACCCCTCTCGTCCTCTGTCCAGGAGTTGCAATTAGTTTCTGGTGTTTATAGGATATGTGTTGGCGGCCGTGCGTAGCGTGACCCTAGGGGTGGGCTATGATGCGGTAGATACACTATGGCACGGTGTACCGGGCGCCCGTTTGGTGTCTCGGGAACCCTGCACACATCGTTTGGGGCTGTGAGCGAAACTCCGGCCGGATCTCCTCGCGGATGGAACCCGAATAGGCGATAAACCTGGACTAGAGACTTGTGTGGTTAGTCAGGTCGTGGTCTACACCCACGTCGGCTTTCGCTTGAAGTCTGCCGAGCACATGTCGTGTGCAGACGCTAAGTGGTGGAAACATGTGTGACGAAGTACACCCCTGCAGGGTTATAAATGATCTATTCGAATAGCCGTGTCCACGGTAAAGGAATTCTGGGTTACCTATAACAGTTCATAGACAAGTGAAAGTGGATACTCTAAAACTCGCAAGATAAGAGTGAGTGCTATGGATGGCCTTCTCGTAGGGAGACGAGAGCGGATCCATAGTGGTGTATTGATTGGTGAATATGTGGACTCGTGTGCGCCACCTCAAAAGAGTTGCTTGCAATCGTAGTTCAGAATAGCCACCGAGTCAAAGCTGGCTTGCTGCAGTTAAACTCCACCACCCCCTTTTGTTGATACCGATGCATATGTAGTTTAGTTCTGATGTAAGTCTTGATGAGTACCTTTGTACTCACGTTTGCTTAATTTATGTTTTGCAGAGAGACTTCAGTCTCGCTAGTAGTTCCGCATGGACTTCGACGTTTAGCTTGATACCTCAGCTACGATCTTGTGCCCTCGACAGGATTTGGTAGATAGTCAGGCTTCTTAGCCTTTTTCATTTATAGATGTCTGTACTCAGACATGTTAAGCTTTCGCATGTGCTTTGCATTGTATGCTATGATTGTTGGGTCATGAGACCCATGTTTGTAATATCTCGCTCCTCGGAGCCTAATGAATTAATACTTGAGTTGTAGAGTTATGTTGTGATGCCATGTTGTATTCACACGTATCGAGCATATTGTGTGTATGATTGAAATGCTTGGTATGTGTGGGATCCGACTATCTAGTTGTTTATCCTTGGTAGCCTATCATATGGGGAAATGTAGTCTAGTGCTTCTAAGCGATAGTAGTCCGCTACAGCCCGGATCACCGGAGTCCTGCTAGCCCAGCACTACTGCTCAGGACACTTGACTGGCCGGCATGTGTTTCACTTCGTTCCTATGTTTGTCCCTTCGGGGAAATGTCACGCGGTGACATCCGGAGTCCTGCCTAGCCTGCTACAGCCCGGGTTACCGGAGTCCTGTTAGCCCGATGCTACAGCCCGGATTCACACGCTGTTGACCGACATGCTCGAGGTTGATTCATGTATGCCTGTCCCCATGGGTTAGTGCCGCTTTGGGTTCACGACTAGCCATGTCGGCCCGGGTTCTTTGTCATATGGATGCTAGCGACACTATCATATACGTGAGCCAAAAGGCGCAAACGGTCCCGGGCCAGGTAAGGTGGCACCCGTGGAAATACCGTGCGTGAGGCCACAAAGTGATATGATGTGTTACATGCTAGATCGGTGTGACCTAGGATCGGGGTCCTGACAGGATTATTTCTAGAATCGGGTCCTTTCTCGAGGAAAAGTTTCTCTCGAAAGAATTGAGTGGGAGGATGGTGGAGACTTGATGAGGTTATTAAACCGTCTCTTCAACTAGTGTGTGGCAGGGCATAGGAAGTTGTTCCTGTGGCACCTACACCAATTGAAGTGGAAGCTTATGATATTGATCACGAGACTTCGGATCAAGTCACTCCCAAACCTCGTAGGATGACAAGGATACGTAATCTTGTCTTGGAAGTCATGTTGCGAGACAACAATGAACCTACGAGCTATGGAGAAGCGATGGTGGGCCCGGATTCCGATAAATGGCTCGAGGCCATATAATCCGAGAGAGGATCCATGTATGAAAACAAAGTGTAGACTTTGGAAGAACTACTTGATGGTCGTAAGGCTGTTGAGTACAGATGGATTTTAAAAGGAAGACGGACAATGATGGTAAGTATCACCATTAAGAAAGCTCGACTTGTCGTTAAGATGTTTTCCGACAAGTTCAAGGAGTTGACTACGATGAGACTTTCTCACTCGTAGCGATGCTAAGAGTCTGTTGGAATTATATTAGTGATCACTGCATTATTTATGAAATCTTGCAGATGGGATGTCAAAACATTGTTTCCTCGACGATTTTCTTGAGGAAAGGTTGTATGTGATACAACCGGAAGGTTTTGTCAATCATGAAAGATGCTAATAACTATGCAAAGCACCAGCTATCCTTCTGAGGACTGGAGTAAGCATCTCGGAGTTGGAATGTATGCTTTGATGAGATGATCAAAGATTTTTGGTTTATACAAAGTTTATGAGAAACTTGTATTTCCAAAGAAGTGAGTGGGAGCACTATAGAATTTCTGATGACTATATGTTGTTGACATATTATGGATCAGAAAAGATGTAGAATTTCTGGAAAGCATATAGGGTTATTTGGAAAGTGTTTTTCAATTGAAAGCCTGGATTAAGCTACTTGAACATTGAGCATCAAGATCTATAAGGATAGACCAAACGCTTAATGGTACTTTCAAATGAGCACATACCTTGACATGATCTTGAAGGTGTTCAAGATGGACCAGTCAAAGAAGGAGTTCTTGCCTGAGTTGTAAGGTATGAAGTTAAGACTTAAAGCTCGACCACGGAAGAATAGAGAGAAAGGACGAAGGTCGTCCCCAATGCTTAAGACATAGGCTCTACAGTATGCTATGCTGTGTACCGCACCTGAAGTGTGCCTTGCCATGAGTCAGTCAAGGGGTACAAGAGTGATCCAAGAATGGATCACAGGACAGCGGTCAACGTTATCCTTAGTAACTAGTGGACTAAGGAATTTTTCTCGATTATGGAGGTGGTAAAAGAGTTCGTCGTAAAGGGTTACGTCGATGCAAGCTTAACACCTATCCGGATAGCTCTGAGTAGAGATACCGGATATGTATAATGGAGCAACAATTTAGAATAGCTCCAAGTAGAACAGTTATTTGGAATAGCTCCAAATAGAACGTGGTAGCTACATCTAGGAGATGACATAGAGATTTGTAAAGCACACACGGATCTGAAAGGTTCAGACCCGTTGACTAAAACCTCTCTCACAAGCAACATGATCAAACCCAGAACTCATTGAGTGTTAATCACATAGTGATGTGAACTAGATTATTGACTCTGGTAAACTCTTGGGTGTTAGTCACATGGCGATGTGACCTGTGAGTGTTAATCACATGGCAATGTGAACTAGATTATTGACTCTAGTGCAAGTGGGAGACTGTTGAAATATGCCCTAGAGGCAATAATAAATTGATTATTATTATATTTCCTTGTTCATGATAATCGTTTATTATCCATGCTAGAATTGTACTGATAGGAAACTCAGATACATGTGTGGATACATAGACAACACCATGTCCCTAGTAAGCCTCTAGTTGACTAGCTCGTTGATCAATAGATGTTTACGGTTTCCTGACCATGGACATTGGATGTCGTTGATAACGGGATCACATCATTAGGAGAATGATGTGTTGGACAAGACCCAATCCTAAGCATAGCACTAGATCGTGTAGTTCGTATGCTGAAGCTTTTCTAATGTCAAATATCATTTCCTTAGACCATGAGATTGTGCAACTCCCGGATACCATAGGAGTGCTTTGGGTGTGCCAAACGTCACAATGTAACTGGGTGGCTATAATGGTACATTACAGGTATCTCCGAAAGTGTCTGTTGGGTTGGCACGAATCGAGACTGGGATTTGTCACTCCGTGTAAATGGAGAGGTATCTCTGGGCCCTGGCCCTCTGCGTCGCTGAAGGGTGATCCGACAGCAGCGATCATTTCGCTGCGTACTCGAAGCAGGGCAGGAGGCACATGATCAGTGTCCAGCAGCGGTGCGAGGAGAAGGAAAGGAGACACGGGGTGGTGAAGAATGAGAACCATGGGAGGAGGCAACCGCCATCGTCATGAAATGCAGGCGGTCGGCTAGGCGGTGGTGCGAGGGGAGCCAAGTAAGAGAGCGGGCTAGGAGTCGACGGCGAGCGGAGGAGAGGTCCAGAAAGAAGGGGACGAATGGGAGCACGAAGAGGCAAGCCAACGCCCTCCCTCACCTCTTCGATGCACGGACCAACCAGCGGCCACAACACACGCCAGGACATGAAAAGATGAAAATGCTATCGGCGGTGGCAGCTGAGTAGCCGATGAGTGGGAAGTAACCTGGTAATCAGAGTCAGATGGTTTAAGAGGTTGACGAAAGCAGCCCGCTTTAGAATAATCACTGACAAGCAAATTAGAGACATCTGAACGGCGTTTCCGAACCGGACTGTTCAGTAAACCGGCGGAGGTAACTACCTGGCCGCTGTGCCGGGTTGTGCGACGAGCTCCGCGCTGTTGGGTCTTCATAAAAAATTTGGGATCCAAATAAGCAAGAGGATGAGAAAATTTAACTTTCCGGTTTGCCTGACAGATTTTTAGCGAAGGCAAAGGTTCTGAATCGGAAGAGAGAATAATTACCTCTGCAGCGTCCGCATGGCTGGCTTCGGCATCATCCTGACAAATATCATCATCAATAGGACGCATGAAAAATAAACCAAGTGAGTCAAGCTCTACCTCAAGGTCCGGATTATCCACATCATCTTCAGGGGCCGGATTAGAGGATGCAGTGGTTCTTTTCCTATGGATAGTCTTCTTCACAGCTTTAGTCTTTTGCTGAGTTGCTCTTTCCGGTTTGTCTGGTTTTTCTGGTTTCTCCTGCGGTAGTTTCTTGCTCCAAAACGGATCATCGCCCTGATACACAGACACTGATATCAAACAATGACCAGACATATCAATAACAGATTCAGCAAAAAGAAAAATCAAAATCTTACAGCTGGCGGTTTGTTGGTGGCACAGAAGGGAAGCAAGCCGTTTCTAGCACAGACGTGTTCCGGTTCATTCAGCATCTTATTCACAGCCTCTGTGATTTCTTCATCGGTGACTTGGATTTTGGAATGTCGCTGTGGGTCATCAACACTGCTAGTATACTCGCACATCAAACCGGAGCGCTGACTAAGGGGTAGTATGCTCCATGATATCCAACAGCGAGCGAGATCAACCCCTGTTAAACCGTTGGCCATAAAGGCTCTGAGCTTTGACAGTTCAGGAGCATATTTGCTTCTCTCCTGGGCAGTCAATCTTTGCGGAAAAGGGTGTGTATTGCTGAGCCGCTCCGGACGAAAGCCAGGCAAGGGATTCTCACTAGTAGGGGAGGTGTCTTTGCAGTAGAACCATGTCTGATTCCACTCTTTGGGGTGGCTGTGCAGTTTGGCGTGAGGGTATGTGACCTCTTTCCTTTTCTGGATCACCACTCCACCCAACTCCGTATTAGAACCGTCAATAAACTCAGTACGGCGGTTTAGATGGAAAAGGTCTCTGAACAATTCCACTGTGGGCGCCTCTTGAAAAAACGCCTCACAGAGCACTTGGAAGTGACACATATTTGTAACAGAGTTGGGGCCAGTGTCTTGTGGATGGAGTTGGAAATCGGCTAAAACATCCCGGTAAAATTTAGAACCGGGCGGCTTAAAGCCTCGGGCTAAGTGATCTACGAAAACAACGATCTCTCCTTCTTGAGGTGTGGGAGGACATTCTTTGCCGGGAGCCCTCCAATGGATGGTATCTTTGCTGCCTAAAGCACCGATCAGGACTAAATCGGCCAGCTGAGACTCTGTGACGCGAGAAGGAACCCAATTGCACTCATATACTTGCTTGGCCATGTTAAAATCTACAAGGTAAAAGATCCCAGTTCAAAAATGCATTGATCACGGTACATTGATATGTGCAAGGTTAAACCGGAGACAGATCTATCTGAACCGGAGTTTTATGAAGCAACAACATCTGGCGGTTCAACAAGGGGACTAATGGTATATACCGGTTTCGCAAGTTTTTTCTACAAGGATAAACCGCCTGATCTAAACATTGAAACAGCTGAGATTGCGGATGGATAAGTATGCAGAAACAGGTTTCACAAGATTTCTCTACAGCATTGGATCTGAAGCAAGTTTAGAAAAAGAGATAAATATTTAGAGGTTCAAAAGGAGCAGTACCAAATCAATGAGCAAAACGTTCATATAGATTTATGGTTTTGAGATGTGTAAGTGAAGGCGAAGGTTAAACAACTATCATTGCACAGAATAAAGATTTGCGGATTCATCTAAAGATCCATCGTATGAGCAAGCGGGAGACGATGAACACTGAAGAGCTGTGAAACCCTAAAATAGATCTGCGGGGGAAAGGATAGAAGGTTTACCGGAGCCGAGGAAGACGCGGAAGGTTGCTGCGATGCTCCCGTGCACCCAGGTTAATGCAGCGGCCAAGGTTGAGGCAGAGGTCGACTGTGGCGGCGGAGCTCTGAAGCCGGGCGATGCGAGGAAGACGAAGCAGAAGGGGAAGAAGGGAAAGAAAAAGGAAATGACCTTTTGGTCCTATTTATAAGGCAAAGGACATGTGTCAGGCGCGGCAATCAAGGGGCTACGGAACGAAGCTGTCGCCTCAATTTCCGCATATCTATTAAACAAAGAAGCATAATGGATATCTTCGTTATGACAGGTGACGTCACTCCGGTTTACAGAATTTTGATTTTTTTCGATTTTTAATTTTTCTCAATTATTTGATGATTTAGTCTCTAATCACCTCTCATAACTGCTCAAGTGTGGATCACTCATTCTTAATCGCCTGGCTTCTCGGCCGGTCACCCATCCTCTCACTCCCCCAGCCTGAGCACGCTTAACTTTAGAGTTCTATTCCCCCTACATTCCAAGTCTGCACTTGTTGTTTTCCTGACAAAAGTAAGTTGTCAATCCTATTAACCCTCACAGCGTGTTTGGTTCAGGGGAATTAGAGATGGGGAATGGGAGTTGAGGGGTAAGAAGATTAAAAATCCACTGTTTGATTAGAGGGAATGGGAGTTTAAGTGGGAAGGGGACTGGGAGTTGGGGAAGCCAATTCCCACCGATTTCTTCCCACACTAGTAGAAAAAGGGTCAAACGTGAAGCACATTAGTGCCGGTTTGTATTTGAGCCGGCACTAATGTATACATTAGTGCCGGTTCCAACGGCTAGCCGGGCCGCTTTCATTAGTACCGGTTCGTGGCGAACCTTTAGCACCGGTTCGTGCCACTAACCGGTATTAATGAGAGTGATGGCAGGATGTTGTCAGAATGGGGCCCCTCCAGCCCCTTTAGTACCGGTTCTTGGCACAAATCGGTACTAAAGGTCATCCTACATAAACCCTTCGTCCACCCGAGCACGCTCTGTTCTTCCCCTTTCCCCTCTCCTCTCTGTTCTTCCCCTCTTCCTCTCGAGCTCATCACACATTTTGCCCAAAATTTGTCAAGATTTGAAGGCCCCCATCCGTTCAAATGATCACAAAGGTTTGCAACTTTGTCCTTTCATCTCTCATTGCTAGATTAGCTCTTGCAATGCTTTATATAGTGATTAATTTGGGAGGATATATATATATATGTGCTAGTATTTGATTTATATGCAATTTGAGGTCAAAAATAACACTTAGTTTGCATATGTAGGTGTGGTGTACTTAGTACCTTCTAAATCTCCATCGTAGCCACCGTCGATCGCCCGCACCGTCCCATCGCTGGCACCACCTTGTGGTGAGCCTCTTGTTCATGAAATTTTATATAAAAATTGATGTTTGTGTGATTTGGATATATAGTTACTCATATAATTATCTTACACGTACGTTGTTTGTTATACATATAGTGCCATGGTTTTGATATCCATCCCCGTCGTCCCTAGTCCTTGTTATGATTCGGATGTGGTATGTATATTCTCTTTTAAAACTAGTTGCATTTCGTGTTTATGACAAATTATGCCCATCAAGTTGACATAGAAATTTTTTCTAGGAGGTATGTTAACCGGAAATTTCAACCGACCCTATTGCTGAGAGGTTAAATTTAGTTGAAAGAGAAAACGAGTACTTGAAAGAAAAGTTGAAAAGAAATGAGGGGGAGAAGATGGAATTGGAGTTGCATGTTGCCGATGTCGTCGATGATCACAAGATCGAGATGGAGAAAATGCGCTTGAAGATTAGAAAGATTAGAAAATATGCCATCGATAGTGAGGCTTGGTATCATTATGCTGTTGGATCCATTGTTACCTTAGTTGCGATCTTGATCGTATTTGTTGTTGCATTTAAATGCTTTAGCTAGAGAGTTATTCGTTTGTTGCATTTAAGTGTTGTATGAACTTTATGTATGAACTTGTATTAATTTGGTCTATTCGGTGTTGTGTGATGAAGATGAGCCAGCAATGGATGTACGATGACCGATGCTCTCGCCAGTTCGTTGAGGGCGTGCATACTTTTCTGCTTGCGGCTAAGGAAAACAAGCGGGCGGATGGTTTTATGCCTTGTCCATGTGCTCGCTGTAAGAATGGTCACAATTACTCTACGTCAAGAACCATTCACGTCCACCTGTTTAAGTCCGGTTTCATGCCCCATTATAATGTTTGGACCAAGCACGGAGAAAGAGGGGTTATGATGGAAGACAATTAAGAAGAAGAGAACGACGACAGCTATCCTGGCCATGGGTTCCCTGAATACGATGATACAACAATGGGGGAAGAAGCTGGGCCGGTAATGCGGGAAGAAGGTGAGTCGGCAATGTGGGAAGAAGCTGAAGAAGAGGCATCAGATGAGCCCGTTGATGATCTAGGTCGGGCCATTGCCGATGCAAAGAGAAACTGCGCAAGTGATTTGGAGAAGAAGAAGTTGCAGCGCATGTTAGAGGATCACAAAAAATTGTTGTACCCGAATTGCGTAGGTGACAAGAAAAAGCTGGGCACCACACTGGAATTGCTGCAATGGAAGGCAGAGAATGGTGTATCTAACAAGGGATTTGGAAAGTTGCTGGTAATGATAAAGGATATGCTTCCAAAGGACAACGAATTGCCCGAGAGTACGTACGAAGCAAAGAAGGTTGTCTGCCCTCTAGGGTTAGAGGTGCAGAAGATACATGCATGCCCTAATGATTGCATCCTCTACCGCGGTGAGTACGAGGATTTGAGCGCTTGCCCGGTATATGGTGCATTGCGCTATAACATCAGCCGCGATGACCCTGGTGATGTCGAGGGCCGGCGCCCCAGGAAGAAGATTCCTGCCAAGGTGATGTGGTATGCTCCTATAATACCACGGTTGAAACGTTTGTTCCAAAACAAAGAGCATGCCAAGGCGATGCGATGGCACAGAGAAGACCGTAAGAAAGATGGAAAGTTGAGAGTACCCGCTGACGGGTCGCAGTGGAGAAAAATCGAAAGAAAGTACGGGTAGGAGTTTGCAGATGACGCAAGGAGCGTATGATTTGGTCTAAGCGCAGATGGCATTATTCCTTTTGGGGAGCAGAGCAGCAACCATAGGACCTGGCCTGCGACTCTATGTTTGTATAACCTTCCTCCTTGGTTGTGCATGAAGCGGAAGTTCATTATGATGCCAGTGCTCATCCAAGGCCCTAAGCAACCCGGCAACGACATTGATGTGTACCTAAGGCCATTAGTTGAAGAACTCTTACAACTGTGGAATGGAACAGGTGTATGTGCGTGGGATGAGCACATGGGGAAGAATTTGACCTAAAGGCGTTGCTGTTCGTGACCATCAATGATTGGCCTGCTCCCAGTAACCTTTCAGAACAGACAAACAAGGAATACCGCGCATGCACAACTTTTATGGAAAATGATAATGCCATTTGCATTCGTTGATTATGTACCTCCCTTGCAGCAAATAACTTGCTCTATGTAACTCCTTTCTCCTAGGTACTAAGCTCCTTTTCCTCCTTGCTCATCAAGTTGCTGAATTCACTAATGCTAGTTGTGTAGAGAAAAAGGCAAAAAAAAGACAGTAATGTATTGTAGTCAAACTGTCAAACTAGAGGGAAGTTGCTCCTCACCTCAACGCGAACGTTGACCGCCTAGCTGGCCGCCTAACCAAAACCAGATAGCTTGGTACTGAGAGATGAAATGAAACATTTGAGACAAGTTACTAGAGGGAAGATGGAAGAAACCAAAACACCTCCGTCCTCCGGTCTCTAGCGTGTTCCCCCACCTTAACCATCTATTCTCTCCTTTCTTTTGCAGACAAGTAGAAAATGCCCGATACCTATTTTATAGGTCGGGATCACGAGAAGTGCATCATTTCACCCACGATGCATTATTTTTTGATTCCCATGTATCTGGTTGATAATAATTAGGATCTACACACTTGTATTCCCTTCGTCCGAAAATACTTGTCATTAAAATGGATAAAAAATATATGTATCTATAAATAAAATACGTCTAGATACATCCCCTTTTATCCATTTTGATGACAAGTATTTCCGGATGAAGGGAGTACGAAAGAAGGAAAAGGGCTTTAAATGAAGGTATTCTCCCTCCACTCCCTTTGCATGGTTGTGTCTCCTTCCACCAGAATCTCTGTTTTGCACCTTTCTCACGATTCATTCCGTTTCCACTCACACTCAGTCGATTCCCTAAAAAAAGTAACTCGCACCCAGTCGATCTCAATGTGTTTTCCAACATTTGCACTTGTGTTTAATAAGGCAATGACTTGAGGCATTTTCAAGTCACGTCTGAAATCTCCTCGCGCCACTGAGTCGGCTGATGATACCTTAGATCTTCTTTAAGCACACTCCAGTTTGTCTTCTGAGTCTTAAGTCAAACATCTTTAAGTTTGATTATATCTTTAAAAAACAGTTTTTCTAAATTAAGCATATCTAGATGTGTTATAAGTATTGCACATCTAAGTCCTATATCATCGATCTTACACGGAGATTCGCATGGGTATTTTCTTTTTTCTTCTTATGCTTGACTGGGTGACTTAGATTTATTGTAAAAAAATAATTCCGTATTATATTATGTTTGACGTTGTAGACATTAACATTTCTGTATAATCTTCTAAATTTTGAAAAACAGCTTGACCGATCAATATATAGTAGACAAAGCTGGATCTTCAAGTATAATTTAAGATGAGATATTTTTTTTTGAAAGAAAAGGCAGAGCAATTTATGCCTTATGCATTTCAAAACAGGTATGAAACCTGGGTGACCGAGGTCAATTACATAAAGGCAATGTTAGCGCTGCACGGAAAATGTAGCTGGCCATTGCCAAGCCATGTTGAACTAGGAACAGAAGAAAAGGAGCGAGAAAAAAGATACAAAATGAGCTACAGGATGGGGAATACGAGAGCGTATCTAAAAATCTCCCTCCACCGAAGCATGATCAGCTGGTCTGCAGAGTTCTTCGCCCGATGTTAGCGCCTGGAGAGAGATTATGACACTCGCGATGCGAAATTATGTCCGTCGCTCACCCCAATTAATTACTCTTCTGCAATCATGGATCTCAAGATGAGCACACGCCCATTCAATTTCTCCCATTTCTTTCTTTGTCGTCAATAATGTTCGTCATGTTGTCATCTCCGAAGTACCAACAGTTACCTTTGCACGCACCACAAGGAAGCACACACGGCTTGGAGGTCCCGGTGGCTATATCACACACCATGGGAACGCCCTTCGAGTCGATCCAGTACACAGAGTCTGCTCTCACCCCCGGGATGGTGCCAGCTCGCACTGTTAACGTACATAGAATAGTATCAGTCATATCTCATGTAATTATGATGGAGATATTACGTAGCAATTGTAATCTGCTGTGTATGGTAGTCTGCGATCTGATTAGTATCAGATTGATTGTATCCTTATTGTACAAGGTCTATCAGATTAAATAGAGGTGCAGCCCATGGGGCAATTAACGGCAAACATATTGTTGTCTAACGCGGTAACAGAGCCTCGATCCCATCCCTCCACGACATGGCTGGCACCACCTCTGGCGCACTCGTCACCACCACCGCCGGCCCGCTCGTCTCCGGCCACACCGCTACCATGCCGTCGCTCGCAGGCCTCATCACCGTCCGGCTCACCCGCGCCAACTTCCTGCTATGGAAGGCACAGGTTGTCCCAAACCTCACCAGCGTCAGCCTATTCGGCTACCTCGACGGCTCCGTCCCAGCGCCGCCGAAGACGATCACCGAGGGCACCGGCGATGCTGCGCGCTCCGTGCCCAACCCTGAGTACGAGCCATGGAGGAGGACCGACCAGGCCGTGCTCAGCGCGCTCCTGTCCTCCATGATGGAGGAAGTGCTCGCCCAGATGACGCAAGCGACCTCCGCGGCGGCCGTTTGGACTGCCCTCGGCGCTATGTTCGCTGCGCAGAATCAGGCCAGTGTGCGCCAACTCCGTACACAGCTGTCGCAGACGAAGAAGAAGGACATCTCGGCGGCAGAATTCTTCCACAAGATGACAGGCTATGCCGACGCACTGGCCACCGTCGGCGAGGTACTGTCCGATGACGAGATCATCGGGCACATAATTGGTGGGCTGGGTCAGGAATATGACCCCCTCATGACTGCGCTCTCCATCTTCACAGGAGAAGTAAGCCTCTCTGATTTTTATGCCTACCTTCTCAGCTTCGAGGCGCGTCAGGAGCAGCATGCCGCGAACAGCGGCGACTTCTCTTCATCAGCCAACAACGTTGTGCGCCACGGCAATGGCTTCGGTTCCCGCGACGGCAACCGGAACAGCAACGGTGGCCATGGTGGCCATGGAAACAGGAGTGGTGGCAATGGTGGCTGCTATGGTTCCAATGGCAACCGTGGCAACAACGGTTGCCATCACAATGGCGGCGGCGGCAGAAACCGTCGACCTCCAAGCTGCCAAATATGCCGCGAGGAGGGGCACTATGCCACCGATTGTCGCGATCGCTACAATGACCGCAGTGGCAACATGGCTACATACGGCCACCGCGACAACAATTGGTACCTCGACGCCGGTGCCACTGACCACCTCACCAGCGACCTCGACCGCTTGACGGTGCACGAGCGCTATGGTGGAAAGGATCAAGTTCAAGTTGCAAATGGTGCAGGTTTGGAAATTTCACATATTGGTCATACTAAACTTGCTGGCTCTAGTGATCCCATCCACCTTAAAAATGTTCCGCATGTCCCTGAAATTCACAAACATCTTCTTTCTGTTTATCGTCTTGTTTCGGATAACCAAGTGTTTGTGGAATTTCACCGTTCTTTCTTTTGTGTGATGGACAAAATCACGAGGAGGGTCCTTCTTCTCGGTAGAAGTTGCAATGGCCTCTACCCCATCCCATATGGTCGGCCGTCGTCGACATCACCACGTCGAGCTCTCTTCATCTAGTCAGTGGCATCATCGTTTGGGTCACCCATCAAATAATGTAGTTGAGTCCGTCGTTTGGTCAAATAAACTCCCTTGTTCGTCGAGTCATGATACTTTCATTTGTGACGCATGTCAATGCGCCAAAAGTCATCAATTACCTTACAATAATTCATCCCGTGTTTCTTCGAAACCACTTGAGCTTATTCATAACGATGTGTGGGGTCCTGCCCTCGCCTCCTCTGGAGGTTTTAAGTTTTATGTTAGCTTTGTTGATGACTTTGGCCGTTTTACGTGGATTTATCTTCTTAAACATAAATCTGATGTCGAACAAGTTTTCTATAATTTTCAGGCCCAAGTTGAACGACTCCTCAATGCAAAAATCCGTGCGGTTCAATCTTAATGGGGGGGGGGTGAATACCACCGCTTGCATAAATTTTTTCAGCATGTCGGTATTTCTCATCGCATATCCTGTCCACATACATCTCAACAAAATGGTATAGCTGAACGGAAGCACCGGCACTTGGTTGAAACCGGGCTTGCCCTCCTCGCTCACTCCAATCTTCCTTTGCATTATTGGGAGGAAGCTTTTCTTACCACATGTTATTTGATTAACTGCATGCCCAGCCGGACCCTTCAAAATATGCCACCACTCACACGTCTTCTTCACATCACGCCCGATTACTCTTTTCTTCATATATTTGGATGTGCGTGTTGGCCTAGTCTTCGTAAATACAACTCCCGAAAACTTGAGTTCCGCTACAAGATGTGGGTTTTTCTCGGATATAGTCCGTTCCATAAAGGTTATAAGTGTCTTGACAAGTCCACTGGTCGCATCTATATCTCCCGCGATGTCGTCTTTGATGAAAATGTTTTTCCCTTTGCGACTAGTGCGTGTCCCGACTTGTCTCGCTTAAATCCTCCTGTATCATTTCCTTCCAATGAGCCAGTAGTTCAGGATACTAATGTGAGAAACTACAACTTGTCATTTTTGTTCCCTGACTTGTGTCCTACAGATACAGAGGAACGACATGTATCTACCAGCGATGTACAGGGCCATAGCGACGTGCATGCTACAACGCCATGCACCCAGCCATCATGTGCCACACGTCCAGCAGCAGGCCCCGGCTGTGGTGCTTCTCCATCAGGTGGGCCGACTCCGGCCTCTACCACGTCTACGCCATGTACTGACCAGATAGACGAGCCGGCCTCACCATCAGCGCGTACATCGCCTGCACTTGACGCCTCTGCGCGCGTCGATGCCGGACCAGACGCGCCGGCGTCTTCAGCGGGCGCTCCTCCATCACCACCAGCCTCGCCCACGGCTTCTCCGACGAGTGCCTCTGCATCACCACCGGCCTCGCCGTCAGTCTCTCCGGTGGCCGCTCCTCCATCACCTCCTGCCTTGCAGCCGGCTCGGTCTGCGGCTCCCCCCGTTGAGCGGACACGCACGCGTCTTCAGAACAACATACAACGCCCGAAAATCCCCACTGATGGCACTGTCCGGTACAACCCGTATGGTCGTGGTTTCAGTGCTGTTGTGGCCGCTCCAGCTACGTACCGACAGGCGCTCGTTGATCCTGCATGGAAAGCCGCTATGCAAGAGGAGTTTTCAGCCCTTCAGCACACCGTGACATGGTCGCTTGTTCCACGTCCTTCCGGCACCAACATTGTCAGCCGTAAGTGGATTTTCAAAGTCAGGCAACATTCTGATGGCTCTCTTGACAAGTACAAAGCCCGCCTGGTCGCTCACGGGTTCACTCAGCAGTATGGTGTTGACTATCTCGACACGTTTAGTCCAGTTGTCAAACCAGCTACTGTTCGCCTTGTGCTCTCACTCGCTATTTCGTAGGGTTGGTGTTTGCGACAACTTGATGTGAGCAATGCATTCCTCCATGGTCTTCTTGATGAGGAGGTGTATATGCAGCAGCCACCGGGTTTTGAGGATCCTCGCTACCCTCATCATGTGTGCAAGCTTCGGAAGTCAATCTATGGGCTGAAACAGTCTCCCCGAGCTTGGTATTCCTGCCTCAGTGATCGACTACATCAACTTGGTTTTCAGTCCTCTAAGGCTGACACTTCCCTCTTCATTTTTCGGAAAGGGCGTGTGGTCATTTACATGCTTGTTTATGTTGATGATATTGTCATTGCTAGCTCCTGTTCTAAAGCGGTGGATCGACTGCTTCGCACTCTTGCCGGGTCTTTTCCTATCAAGGATCTAGGTCGTCTCGCTTACTTCCTTGGGATTGAAGCCACCTACAATTCAGGGGGAATGGTGCTCTCTCAGCATAAGTATGCCAATGACCTACTTCACCGTGCACATATGGAGAATTGCAAGGCGGTTTCTACTCCCATGTCCGTCACTGATAAGTTGGCAGCAGCTCTTGGCACTCCTCTCAATGGTGATGACGCCTTCAGCTATCACAGTATTGTCGGAGGGTTGCAGTATCTCACGCTTACCCACCCAGATATTTCTTTTGCTGTAAACAAAGTGTGCCAATATCTGTCCAAACCCACTGATGTGCACTGGGAGGCTGTCAAGCGCATACTAAGATATGTTAAAGGTACTGTGGCTACTGGTCTCCAGATTCGTCAATCACACTCCACACTTCTGAGTGTTTTCACTGATGCTGACTGGGCGGGATGTGCCGATGACAGACGCTCCACAGGTGGTTTTGTGGTCTTCCTAGGACCCAATATGATTTCTTGGAGTGCTAGAAAACAGCCAACAGTGTCACGATCTAGTACCGAGGCGGAGTACAAGGCCCTTGCAAATGGTGCAGCTGAAGTCACATGGGTGCAGTCTGTGCTTAGAGACCTGGGAGTACCTCTGTCGCGACCACCAGTTTTATGGTGTGATAATTTAGGTGCCACATACTTAACTGCAAATCCAGTGTTCCATGCAAGGACGAAGCATATTGAGGTGGATTTCCACTTCGTGAGAGAAAAAGTGGCACAAGGAGCATTGAATGTACGTTCTGTGTCTTCTGGTGATCAAGTAGCAGATGCCTTCACTAAACCTGCTACAAAGATCATGCTGGAGAAATTACAACACAATCTCAACCTTGTGGCCGGTTGAGATTGAGGGGGAATGTTAACGTACATAGAATAGTATCAGTCATATCTCATGTAATTATGATGGAGATATTACGTACCAATTGTAATCTGCTGTGTATGGTAGTCTACGATCTGATTAGTATCAGATTGATTGTATCCTTGCTGTACAAGGTCTATTAGATTAAATAAAGGTGCAGCCCATGGGGAAATTCACGGCAAACATATTGTTGTCTAACGCGCACCACGGCCGGGCTGCTCTTGTTGCTGACGAACACGAAACAGCCTCCAAGATCCCTCACGGCGTCCCAGCACGGGATGCGCCCAAGGTCGTACCTCAGGACAAAGATCTCGTCCGCAGACATTCTGAAGTACCCGGTCCCCGAGGTGATGTTGCAGCTGTTATTCTGACACACCTGGTACAGGCTGCCATGGCAGAAGAAGATGTTTTTTTTAGAAAAGGAGGACGACCCCCGGCCTCTGTATCTCGGCGATGCATACGGCCATTTTATTAATTATTGACACAAGACCGTACAGAGTCATACAACACTAAGTCTAAAGCCACCAAAACAAGCAACAACTGTCGCTATCCCTATCCAGTTGATGTAGGGGCGCTGAAAGTCTGAGCCTAATACCAAACAGACCACGCAGCCAAACCTAAACATCTAAAGACTTGAGGTCCCACCCAGGACGCCTGCCTGGTATGGGCACCCACCAGTCCGGCGTGCTTCTCAACCAGGACCCCTGCCGGGTATGAGGCCGCCGCAGCCGCCTGCCACCAGTCCATCTTCAGGGCTGTACTGTTGCACCGACCTTGCCAGGCCTATCTACCATCAACGCCACCATGACGCCAGACAGCTTCCACCTCCTGCACAAGTCCATCTCCGCGCATCAGACGCCGAGTCTCCACAGCGCCACGCCGCCGAGATCCGCCACCATCAATGTGTAAGATGAAACACCGCTCCACCAAAGTCACCGTCCTCTAGTCCCTCGAGCCCGTGTGCACCTCCAAGAATGACGCCCCCAGGGGGAAAACGACACCAGAGAGCTGCCGTCATCCGATCTACTGATCTAGGGTTTCCCCCGGAGGTAGCAGAGAGTGGCCTTGAACTTCTCCACGACGATGCCTTCAGGAAGGGAACGACGCAGAAGCGTCGCCATCGCGGCCTTGGCAATCACCAATAGCAGGTTTTCACCCGGATTTGATCGAAGACCTCCATCCCTCGTGCACGGGTCGCCAAACCGCCGGGCACGCACCACCGGAACCACGAGCCGTCGGCCGACCCCAAAGCGTTGCCGCCGTGAGGTCAGCTTTGGCTGGGGCGCCGACAGCCATCCCCGACCCCCGGCCCATCCCATAAGAGGAGGGGAAGGCCGAGGCCGCCACCACCCGCAGGCCGCCCCAACCGGATCTGGATCGAGCCGCCGCCGTCACCACACCAGCCGAGCACCACCGAGGAGCAGCCCATCATGCCACCCGCACACCCGTGCGCCCTGCGCCGATGAGGGGCCGCACCGCGGCGCCCCGCGAGAACGCCGTGACCAGATCCAGGTCGGCCGGCCCGCGCCAGCCCTCCCGAACGAGGCGATGAAGACGCCCCGCCGCCGCCGGTGCCGGCCGGGCTTCGCCCGGGCGCGCCCTCTGGCGGTGGCGGGAGGAGGAGGAGGAGAGGAGAGGCGGCCGGCGGCTAGGGCTCCTCCCCTGCCGCCCGCGGGAGCGCCAGAGGAGCTTACCTCCAGTAGTGATCTCAAAAGGCAGAAGAAGATGTGCTTGGTGGATGTGAGTTTATAGACGACGTCGTAGGGCTTGGCGAAGGTGGTCGGGTCAAAGTCGCACCTCCACACGAGTGTCAGCTGGTCGTCTCGATAGCCGCAGGGGTGCGGAGCGCGTGCACGCCCCCGCGTGAGTCGAGGCAGTAGCAGTACAGCTCATGGCCGGCATCGTAGAAGGATAGGTTGACAAGGTAACGGTCGATGACGTCGGTGGTCGTCCACTTCCTGTCCACCTTATCGTCGATGTAGGCCAGCTCGTCCCTGTTGCACAGGGCCACGACGGTCCAGTCGTAGTTCGGGTTCGGCGCAAACACGATCTTGCGTACGCACTCGTCCTCGTGAGCCCTGGGCGGAGAGACGAGCTCAACCTCCTTGCCAGTGCGGGTTTCGACGAGGAAGATCCTCCTCTAGCAGCTGGTGCCCATGTCGTTCCAGTGTTCCTGGTCGACGGCGAGGGCGAAGCGTCCGTTGCCCAAGCCAACGACACGGGCGCGGGGCCGTTGGGCGTGGTGGTCGAGCGCGGAGAGCGAAAATGTTATAGGGAACCATGGTTCAGCCGAATCTACGCTCGACACCATTGATTTCTGGACACTTTTCATAAAGATCCGTGCATGATTGATTAAAAATGCATGTTGGGAGCTGTTTGCATGTTAAACAATGCATGACGCGGATCCACATGTAGCAGGATGTTGAATCGTACGGCGTCGACCATAGGTTTGGCTGAACCATGGTCCAGAATCACGCCTCTCGCGCGGAGAGCATCGGGTGAGGCTGGAACGAGGGCCGCCACATCGGGAGTAAGAAGTCGAAATGTTAGACTGTATAACTTCTGTATTTACATGTGTACACTGTAACATTGTATATCACCTCATTATATATATATGTGATAGGCCACCCCTAGAGGGTAGTGCCGGTTCCCCCAAAACCTATTGTCTTACTGTAGGGGAACGTAGAAGAAATTCAAAATTTTCCTACGTATCACCAAGATCTATCTATGGAGAAACCAGCAACGAGGGGAAGGAGAGTGCATCTACATACCCTTGTAGATCGCTAAGCGGAAGCGTTCAAGAGAACGGGGTTGATGGAGTCATACTCGTCGTGATCCAAATCACCGATGATCCTAGTGCCGAACGGACGGCACCTCCGCGTTCAACACATGTACAGCCCGGTGACGTCTCCCATGCCTTGATCCAGCTAGGAGAGAGGGAGAGGTTGAGGAAGACTACATCCAGCAGCAGCACAACGGGGTGGTGGTGGTGGAGGAGCATGGCAATCCTGTAGGGCTTCGCCAAGCACCACGGGAAAGGAGGAGATGTTGGAGAGGGAGAAGGAGGCAACCAAAGGCATATCTCAAGAGCCCTCCTTCCCCCACTATATATAGGAGGGCCAAGGGAGGGGGGCGCCGGCCTAGGAGATCCAATCTCCTAGGGGCGGCAGCCAAGGGAGGTTTCCCTCCCCCCCCAAGGCACCTAGGGGTGCCTTCCACTAGTAGGACTCCTCCTTTAGGGTTTCCCCCACACTAGGCGCATGGGCCCTAGGGGAAAGTGGCACCCCAGCCCACTTTGGGCTGGATCCCTTCCCACTTCAGCCCATGGGACCCTCCGGGATAGGTGGCCCCACCCGGTGGGCCCCCGGGACCCTTCCGGTGGTCCCGGTACAATACCGATGACCCCGAAACTTGTCCCGATGGCCGAAATAGGACTTCCTATATATAAATCTTTACCTCCAGACCATTCTGGAACTCCTCGTGACGTCCGGGATCTCATCCGGGACTCCGAACAACATTCGGTAACCACATACAAGCTTCCTTTATAACCCTAGCGTCATCGAACCTTAAGTGTGTAGACCCTACGGGTTCGGGAGACATGCAGACATGACCGAGACGTTCTCCGGTCAATAACCAACAGCAGGATCTGGATACCCATGTTGGTTCCCACATGTTCCATGATGATCTCATCGGATGAACCACGATGTCAAGGACTTAATCAATCCCGTATACAATTCCCTTTGTCTATTGGTACGATACTTGCCCGAGATTCGATCGTCGGTATCCCGATACCTTGTTCAATCTCGTTACCGGCAAGTCTCCTTACTCGTTCCGTAACACATCATCCCATGATCAACTCCTTGGTCACATTGCGCATATGATGATGTCCTACCGAGTGGGCCCAGAGATACCTCTCCGTTTACACGGAGTGACAAATCCCAGTCTCGATTCGTGCCAACCCAACAGATACTTTCGGAGATACCTGTAGTGTACCTTTATAGCCACCCAGTTACGTTGTGACATTTGGCACACCCAAAGCACTCCTACGGTATCCGGGAGTTGCACAATCTCATGGTCTAAGGAAATGATACTTGACATTAGAAAAGCTTTAGCATACGAACTACACGATCTTTGTGCTAGGCTTAGAATTGGGTCTTGTCCATCACATCATTCTCCTAATGATGTGATCCCGTTATCAACGACATCCAATGTCCATGGTCAGGAAACCGTAACCATCTATTGATCAACGAGCTAGTCAACTAGAGGCTTACTAGGGACATGGTGTTGTCTATGTATCCACACATGTATCTGAGTTTCCTATCAATACAATTCTAGCATGGATAATAAACGATTATCATGAACAGGGAAATATAAATAATAACCAATTTATTATTGCCTCTAGGGCATATTTCCAACAGTCTCCCACTTGCACTAGAGTCAATAATCTTGTTCACATCGCCATGTGATTAACACTCACAGGTCACATCGCCATGTGACTAACACCCATGAGTTTACTAGAGTCAGTAGTCTAGTTCACATCAGTATGTGATTAACACTCAAGGAGTTCTAGGTTTGATCATGTTGCTTGTGAGAGAGGTTTTAGTCAACGGGTCTGAACCTTTCAGATCCGTGTGTGCTTTACAAATCTCTATGTCATCTCCTAGATGTAGCTACCACGTTCTATTTGGAGATATTCAAAATAACTGTTCCACTTGGAGCTATTCTAAATTGTTGCTCCATTATACGTATCCGGTATCTCTACTCAGAGCTATCCAGATAGGCATTAAGCTTGCATCGACGTAACCCTTTACGACGAACTCTTTTACCACCTCCATAATCGAGAAAATTCCTTAGTCCACTAGTTACTAAGGATAACTTTGACCGCTGTCCTGTGATCCATTCTTGGATCACTCTTGTACCCCTTGACTGACTCATGGCAAGGCACACTTCAGGTGCGGTACACAGCATAGCATGCTGTAGAGCCTATGTCTTAAGCATAGGGGACGACCTTCGTCCTTTCTCTCTATTCTGCCGTGGTCGAGCTTTAAGTCTTAACTTCATACCTTCCAACTCAGGCAAGAACTCCTTCTTTGACTGATCCATCTTGAACACCTTCAAGATCATGTCAAGGTATGTGCTCATTTGAAAGTACCATTAAGCGTTTTGATCTATCCTTATAGATCTTGATGCTCAATGTTCAAGTAGCTTAATCCAGGCTTTCCATTGAAAAACACTTTCCAAATAACCCTATATGCTTTCCAGAAATTCTACGTCATTCTGATCAACAATATGTCAACAACATATACTCATCAGAAATTCTATAGTGCTCCCACTCACTTCTTTGGAAACACAAGTTTCTCATAAACTTTGTATACACCCAAAATCTTTGATCATCATCAAAGCATACATTCCAACTCCGAGATGCTCACTCCAGTCCTTAGAAGGATTGTTGGAGCTTCGCATACTTATTAGCATCTTTCGGGATTGACAAAACCTTCCGGTTGTATCACATACAACCTTTCCTCAAGAAAATCATCGAGGAAACAATGTTTTTGACATCCTATCTGCAAGATTTCATAAATAATGCAGTAATTGCTGATATAATTACAACAGACTCTTAGTATCGCTACGAGTGAGAAAGTCTCATCATAGTCAACTCCTTGAACTTGTCAGAAAACATCTTAACGACAAGTCGAGCTTTCTTAATGGTGACATTTACCATCATTGTCCGTCTTCCTTTTAAAATCCATCTGTACTCAACAGCCTTACAAACATCGAGCGTTCCGCCAAAGTCTACACTTTGTTTTCATACATGGATCCTCTCTCGGATTTTATGGCCTCGAGTCATTTATCGGAATCCGGGCCCACCATCGCTTCTCCATAGCTCGTAGGTTCATTGTTGTCTAGCAACATGACTTCTAAGACAGGATTACATACCACTCTGAAGTAGTACGCATCATTGTCATCCTACGAGCTTTGATAGTGACTTGATCTGAAGTTTCATGATCACCATCATAAACTTCCACTTCAATTGGTGTAGACGCCACAGGAACAACTCCCTGTGCCCTTCCACACACTAGTTGAACAGACGGTTCAATAACCTCATCAAGCCTCCGTCATCCTCACACTCAATTCTTTCGAGAGAAACTTTTCCTCGAGAAAGGACCCGATTCTAGAAACAATCCCTTATTGCTTTCGAATCTGAGACAGGAGGTATACCCAACTGTTTTGGGTGTCCTATGAAGATGCATTTATCCGCTTTGGGTTCGAGCTTATCAGCCTGAAAACCTTTTTCACATAAGCGTCGCAGCCCAAACTTTTAAGAAATGACAGCTTAGGTTTCTCTAAATCATAGTTCATACGGTGTCATCTCATCGGAATTATGTGGTGCCCTCTTTAAAGTGAATGTGGTTGTCTCTAATGCCCAACCCATAAACTATTGTGGTAATTTGATAAGAGACATCATGGTATGCAACATATCCAATAGGGTGCAGTCATGATGTTCGGACACACCATCATACTATGGTGTTCCAGGCTATATTAGTTGTGAAACAATTTCCACAATGTCTTAATTTTGTGCCAAACTCGTAATTCAGATATTCATCTCTATGATCATATCATAGATATTTTATCCTCTTGTCACGACGATCTTTCAACTTCACCCTGAAATTACTTGAACCTTTCAATAATTCAGACTCGACGAGCTACGACATAATTTGCAAAATCCTTTTGACTATGTTCAGGATGATTAAGTTCATCTTATGAACTCCCACTCAGATAGACATCCCTCTAGTTATCTAAGTGATTACATGATCCGAGTCAACTAGGCCGTGTCCGATCATCACGTGAGACGGACTAGTCATCATCGGTGAACATCTTCATGTTGATTGTATCTACCATACGATTCATGCTCGACCGTTCGGTCTCTTGTGTTCCGAGGCCATGTCTGTACATGCTAGGCTCGTCAAGTTAACCCTAAGTGTTTTGCATGTGTAAAACTGTCTTACTCCCGTTGTATGTGAACGTAAGGATCTATCACACCTGATCATCACTTGGTGCTTCGAAACGACGAACTTTAGCAACGGTGCACAGTTAGGGGAGAACACATTCTTGAAATTTTAATGAGGGATCATCTTATTTACTACCGTTGTTCTAAGCAAATAAGATGTATAAACATGATAAACATCACATGCAATCAAATAATAGTGACATGATATGGCCAATATCATATAGCTCCTTTGATCTCCATCTTGGGGCTCCATGATCATCTTGTCACCGGCATGACACCATGATCTCCATCATCATGATCTCCATCATCGTGTCTTCTTGAAGTTGTCACGTCATCTATTACTTCTACTACTATGGCTACCGGTTAGCAATAAAGTAAAGTAATTACATGACGTTTATGTTGACACGCAGGTCATAAATAAATAAAGACAACTCCTATGGCTCCTGCCGGTTGTCATGTTCATCGACATGCTAGCCGTGATTCCTATTACAAGAACATGATCAATCTCATACATCACATATATCATTCATCACATCCTTTGGCCATATCACATCACATAGCATACCCTGCAAAAACAAGTTAGACGTCCTCTAATTGTTGTTTGCATGTTTTACGTGGCTGCTATGGGTTTCTAGCAAGAACGTTTCTTACCTACGCAAAGACCACAACGTGATATGCCAATTGCTATTTACCCTTCATAAGGACCCTTTTCATCGAATCCGATCCAACTAAAGTGGGAGAGACAGGCACCCGCTAGCCACCTTATGCAACTAGTGCATGTCAGTCGGTGGAACCAGTCTCACGTAAGAGTACGTGTAAGGTCGGTCCGGGCCGCTTCATCCCACGATGCCGCCGAATCAAGATAAGACTAGTAATGGCAAGCATATTGAACAAAATAAACGCCCACAACTACTTTGTGTTCTACTCGTGCATAGAATCTACGCAATAGACCTAGCTCATGATGCCACTGTAGGGGAACGTAGCAGAAATTCAAAATTTTCCTACGTATCACCAAGATCTATCTATGGAGAAACCAGCAACGAGGGGAAGGAGATTGCATCTACATACCCTTGTAGATCGCTAAGCGGAAGCGTTCAAGAGAACGGGGTTGATGGAGTCGTACTCGTCGTGATCCAAATCACCGATGATCCTAGTGCCGAACAGACGGCACCTCCGCGTTCAACACACGTACAGCCCGGTGACGTCTCCCATGCCTTGATCCAGCTAGGAGAGAGGGAGAGCTTGAGGAAGACTCCATCCAGCAGTAGCACAACGGCGTGGTGGTGGTGGAGGAGCGTGGCAATCCTGCAGGGCTTCGCCAAGCACCACGGGAAAGGAGGAGATGTTGGAGAGGGAGAAGGAGGCAACCAAAGGCATATCTCAAGAGCCCTCCTTCCCCCACTATATATAGGAGGGCCAAGGGAGGGGGGGCGCCGGCCTAGGAGACCCAATCTCCTAGGGGCGGCGGCCAAGGGAGGTTTCCCTCCCCCCCCCCCAAGGCACCTAGGGGTGCCTTCCACTAGTAGGACTCCTCCTTTAGGGTTTCCCCCAAACTAGGCGCATGGGCCCTAGGGGAAAGTGGCGCCCCAGCCCACTTTGGGCTGCATCCCTTCCCACTTCAGCCCATGGGACCCTCCGGGATAGGTGGCACCACCCGGTGGGCCCCCGAGACCCTTCCGGTGGTCCCGGTACAATACCGATGACCCAGAATGTGACGCCCCGAGACCGTTGCGCCAGGTGTCTTCCAGTTATTCGCCGACGCTGCCATGTCATTCACTTGCGTGTTGCATTTCATATCATGTCATCATGTGCATTGCATCATCATGTTTTCAAAACTTGCATTTGTCCGGTTTTCCCCAGTGCCATCCGTTGTCCGTTCTGAGCCCAACCACACTTGCACGCGCCCGCGGCATGTCCGAAATAGTATTTTATAAGTGGCCGGGAAATGTTCTCGGAATGGGATGAAAGTTGGCGTGTGGTCTTATTATAGTGTAGATAGACCGCCTGTCAAGTTTCATCACATTCGGAGTTCGTTTGATAGCCCAACCATTAACTATAGCGACAATATAGTCGGTCAAATCGTCGGATGTTTTCGGTCTCCGGAAACAGATGCCGGGCTCTCTCTCTCTCTCTTCTCCCCCTCGCAGTCTCGCCACAGCCCACCTAGTCCATCCTCCTTCCCCTCTTCGCTTCCGGAGTTGTCTGATGCGACCGCACGGTTCGAAACCCTCTCTGCACAGTGCATCGAACCCCTCACGTGAGCGTCCGAAAGTTGTCCCGGACCCGACCCGAGGTGTCGCCACCGTTGTGTCCGGATCATCCCCAAACATCTACAAAACGTCACCGTTTTCTTATTTGGGCCCCCTAACCTATTTATCCGGGACCGTCCGATTAAGATCGGAGGGACCAAATGCCCCTATCTGAAAATCCTTTTGCCTTATATATTAGACCAAACCCTAAAACCCAGGGATCTGTCACATCCATCTCCTCACCCACCGCCGCCACCCTCTCCCTTGGGATCCTCCCAGATCCCCATCGGTCCAATCTGCGGCCCAGACTTCCTCCTTCGTTTTCAGCACCACCCCAATCAGCAGCTTCCACTTGCCCCGATCCAAATCCACATCGTCTCCAACTCCGATCACAGCCTTGCCCCGCTTGCTGTTTCTCCTTCCCGCCTGCTTCCTCTACATCGGGCCAACACCTCGACGAGAACCTCGCCCGCGCCTCGTCTTCCTCCTCATCGCGCGGATCCAGGAGGCTCGATGCCCAACAGCTCGCCCCCGCCCTGTTCCTGGACGGACACGCCCTCCGGCCTCGCCCTTCTACCGTTGAAGGCCCACGCTGAGGCCTGCTACTCTGGCCGACGAAGGAACTCCGCCTCCTCGCCATGAACCCCCTCACTCGATTCCGTCGTGTCTGCCTCCTTCAGTTCGTCAAGCTGCCCGGCAAGTTCGCGCCCCGGCCCCGGTCTGGACCGGATCTCCTCTGCTCCGTCGCCCCACCTGCCGGATTCGCTCCTTCCCCGCCGTCCGCCGGCGTCCTGCTTCTCTGGAGCCGCAGCGCCGTCCCCTGTTTCACGAACAAGACAACCACCTCGTCCCGCTCCTTCGTTGACTGCACTCGGTGTCTCCTGGGCCACCCCTCCCGCGCCTCCAAGGCCCAGCTTGCCTCCCCACGCCAGGCCCTGTCGCGCCAGGTCTCTTCTTCAACCAGGCTGAGCCCATGGTGAGGCCAACTCGCCGAAGCCCCTGCATTTTTTTCTTGTTGTTGGGCCAACAGATTCGGCCCGTGACGTTTTTTTTCCTGTTCAAGTCGAATTTCCTATTTATCCAGAGTATTGCAGTTTTGCAGAAAAGTCCCCGAGCTTCATGCATATAATAACTCATGATCTGTGCATCATATGGGAAAACTTTATATATGAAACTTGCTCAGAATTTTGTCTAGTTTAATAATATGTCATTTTCATCCATGTTAAAAATGTTTAAAATGATTTTTGATTAAATTTGCTCCTATGCCTTGTTAAAATGATTTAATTCATAACTAATTAACCGTAGCTCCGAATCTAACAAACTTTATATGTAAATGGGGTAGAATTTTGCCTAGTTTAACATGGTGGCCTTATTTTGCATGCTTGACAACTTTAAAATATGGTTTAGGGCAGAACAGTACCAAACCTAATTTTTGCATATGGGGATTTACCGGAATTGTTGTTCGTTGCTTCCGGCCTCATTTAACCTTGACTAGATAGGTAGTTTTACTTTGCTTCACCCTCTTGCCATGTTTAACAACATCTAATATTGTTGGGTACATAAACGAGAGAGAACTAAATAATTGATGTGGTGTTTTGTCAATATGCATCCCGATGCATATTGAGCTCCACTTAATTTGTAGGATTGCTTGTGCTCTTTGCCATGCCATGCCTCTTTAAACCGGACATGCATCATACTCGATTGTGCATCATGCCATGTTCATGTCATGGTTGTTTACTATGTTGTTTGCTCTTTTCCGGTGTTTGCTTCTTCGGGTTGGTTCCGATAACGTCGTGTTGTGAGGATTCGTTCGACTTCGTCCGTTTGTCTTCTTCATGGACTCGTTCTTCTTCCTTGCAGGATTTCAGGCAAGATGATCATACCCTCGAAATCACTACTATCTTTGCTATGCTAGTTTGCTCGCTCTTTTGCTATGCCATTTCTACGATGCCTACCACTTGCTTGTCAGCCTCCCAAATTGCCATGTTCAGCCTCTAACCCACCATTGTCCTAGCAAACCGTTGATTGGCTATGTTACTTCTTTGCTCAGCCCCTCTTATAGCGTTGTTAGTTGCAGGTGAAGATTGAAGTTTGTTCCTTGTTGGAACATGGAGATGTCGTTCCTTGTTGGAACATGTTTACTTTTTGGGATATCACAATATATCGTATTTAATTAATGCATCTATATACTTGGTAAAGGGTGGAAGGCTCGGCCTTATGCCTGGTGTTTTGTTCCACTCTTGCCGCCCTAGATTCCGTCATATCGGTGTTATGTTCCCGGATTTTGCGTCCCTTACGCGGTTGGGCTACAATGGGAACCCCTTGACAGTTCGCCTTAAGTAAAGCTTCTCCAGCAATGCCCAACATTGGTTTTACCATTTGCCACCTTGCCTTTTCTTTCCCTTGGGTTCTGCAGACTCAAGGGTCATCATTATTTACACCCCCCCCCCGGGCCAGTGCTACTCTGAGTGTTGGTCCACCTGTCAGCTGCCGGTGGCCACCAGGGGCAACTCTGGGCTGGCCTACCCGTACCTAAGACAATCTGAGTGTGCCCTGAGAAAGAGATATGTGCAGCTCCTATCGTGATTTTTCGGCACATTCGGGCGGTGTTGCTGGTTTAGTTTTACCCTGTCGAAATGTCTTGTTGTACTGGGATACCGAGTCTGATCGGAATTTCTCGGGTGGAGGTCTATTCCTTCGTTGACCGTGAGAGCTTGTCATGGGCTAAGTTGGGACACCCCTGCAGGGATTTGAACTTTCCAAAGCCGTGCCCGCGGTTATGGGCAGATGGGAATTTGTTAACGTCCGGTTGTAGAAAACCTGAAGTTGACCTTAATTAAAATGAATCAACCCCGTGTGTAACCGTGATGGTCTCTTTTCGGCGGAGTCCGGGAAGTGAACACGGTTGTTGGAGTTATGCTTGACGTTGGTAGTCCAGGATCACTTCTTGATCATACTTTTATCGACCGTGCTTTGCCTTCTCTTCTCGCTCTCTTTTGCGAATAGGTTAGCCACCATATATGCTAGTCGCTTGCTGCAGCTCCACCTCATACTTTTACCTTACCCATAAGCTTAAATAGTCTTGATCGTGAGGGTGCGAGATTGCTGAGTCCCCGTGGCTCACAGATACTTCCAAAACCAGCTTGCAGGTGCCGATGAGTCCGTGCAGATGACGCAACCCAGCTCAGGAGGAGCTCGATGAAGATATTGTCCTTTATGTTGTTTCGTTCTAGTTGATTAGTAGTGGAGCCCAGTTGGGATCGATCGGGGACCTTTGTCGCATTTGGGGTTCTTCTTTAATTTTGGTTCCGTAGTCGGACCCTGAGTGTATTTGGTTGATGTAATGCTTTATTCATGTAATTGTGTGAAGTGGCGATTGTAAGCCAACTATGTATCTTTTCCCCCTTATTGTATTACATGGGTTGTGTGAAGATTACCTCACTTGCGACATATGCCTTCAATGCGATTATGCCTCTAAGTCGTGCCTCGACACGTGGGAGATATAGTCGCATCAAGGGTGTTACAAGTTGGTATTAGAGCCTTCCCCGACCTTAGGATCCCCCATTGCTTGATCGTTTTTAGCGGCCGAGTTGTGTCTAGAAAAATGTTTTGAGTCATTTAGGAATTATATATCGGAGAGCTTAGGAATTCTTTTTACTTCCCAGTCTCCTCATCGCTCTGAAAAGGCATCCTGACGTAGAGTTTTGACTCTTCTCTTCTCAAATTTCACTAAAAAAAATTTAGGATCACGCGGGTATCTTGGAATCGTTCCGATGGTGTTATGATGAGAACATTGTCTTGGTGCCCCCTATCAGGGGTTTAGTGGAAGTGTCCCGGGGAGTTGAGCTCTGAGGTGTTGTCATCATAATTTTATCGTTGCAATTCTGGAATACTTGAGATATGTTCACCGACATCGAAAATCTCCTTTGTGCAGTTCGTTGGTGAGATAACCTCGACGCCACCCAGTACTTGGGCGGGAGTTCGGGAGTATCGCCATAACTTGTATAACGGATGCTTTTCGAAGGTTGAGGTAGACGATTTCTGAAGGTTTCTTGGTTATGTGTTGAAGGATGGATACAGCTGGATGTAGGATTTGCTAGTTTGGGTGAGATATTATGTTTCCCCTGTATCCCCAACACCTGATTGCATAACCGGAAAGTTTCGGGAGTTTCATAGGTGGGAATTCAAGTAGCTCTTAGGATATCTTTCCGACAGATGTATGGTATGAAATTGGGGTTCGACGTCTAGTGGTTCGCCTATTCACGGTCGATTTTACAGTGGTCTCGTTGTGTCTTAAAGAGTCCTTGGCTATGCTGACTCGGGGACGCTTCGTATGTCATGTGCACTGCCTTGTACATGATGGTGCTGTATGATCGAGCCCGTGTAGGCCCCACCACGAAAACTTCGGATGAAATCTCTATCATATGTTTGTTCTGGCTTATTCTGCAAGCCAATCCTTTGTTTTTGTTTTGAGTTGTGGTATTCGAGTTGCTTCGAAGTCAAGTGTTGATTCCATACCTTTTCCTAAATGGTGTTCTCATACTCCGATGTGAATACCAATCCTTGTTGATCATCAAGATTGTTTTTGTCAATCCTTTTAACCGGTGTGTTTCTCTTCAAGTGGATCCGATCATTTCAACATTCGCAAGATCAAGTATCAGTTTTTCTCTATGGTGTTCGTTCCATCCATTCCAAATTGCCTTTGTTTTTCCCGCCCTCCCTCCCTTGTGTTTCTTTAAGGACTCAGATTTCTTAATCGAGTATCCATTTATTGATGTGAAGTCTCTCCATTCTTTTCCGTCTATATTCTTACCCGGTGGTTTCCATGAAGATGTTCTACTAGTTCGTAACTTTTCATTCTTTTTCTTCTCTGGTGGATCCAAGTCAAACTTCGTGGATCATATCCTTTTCCTCATTTCAATGCTTTCTCATGCCGGTGCACCTCATTGTCATTCTACTTCTCGCTATTTGTTATTTTGGAGTGCTCAAGATATCTCGAAGATTGGTATCTCATTCAAGTCATTTAACTTAACCGGTGCAACCCCTCTTTTTAATCGTTCAACGGTGTTCTGTTGAGTGGGCCCTAACCCACGGGTCTTTTCCCAGGATCTTACCTGACTCTTCTAATTTTTCCAGAGCTTCTCAAATTCTTTTGAAGTTTGACGTAAGAATGAATTATCATAAGTCTTATGTCTTTCTCCAAGATCGGTTAAATTATTTCCATCGTTGGCTCAACCTTTCCATTTTTCATTCCGGAGTGTCTAAATAATTCATGGTGGTGTTTCTCGTCATCATTCTCAGATTGGAAGACCGAAGAAGATTTTTCTCTTAATCTTGCTCCATTATCTTCAAGATTCGTGATTCTAGCTTGTTGCCATCCTCTCATAATTATTTGCGATTGTGAGATATTCTTTTCACCCATCCAGAGTAATTCAGAGTATTTTCAATTTGATTCTCCGAAGCCCATCATTTCAGAAGAATTAATCATTTCAGCTTTCACATCTCTTTCTCTAAATCTTACCGGCGCATCATTCAATATTCTCTAATCAGTTCGTGATCCCTTTGTTCACTTGTATCAAAATCTCTTGGGTATCCCCGTTCATTTGCTAATCCTTCCCGGTGATTCGTCCCTTTACATCGTTCATTTCCAATTCTTACGGTGGTTCGTTCAATAGTTCTCGTCATTCGTTATCATATCAATTTATTCGTTGTTTCTATCCTACCGATGGTTCGTTGAAGATTTTCTCGAGTTTATGCGATATCTCTCTTAATCCTTTCTACGATAATGAGTAGTGTGCCAAAACCGTTGATTGTCATCAATTTAAATTGGTGATGGATAAGCATAATGTAATTCTTATTCTTGTTTCATCCTAATGATTAATTCTTATTACGGAGGCTCGTCAAATTCTCGGTTTCAATTGTTGTCATCTTCCCTTTTCCCCGGAGTTCCAACCTCTTTCAATTATATTATCACGGAGATCTCTATCTAAATCATTGCGAGGCTTCAATCTTATTATTTTCATCATTCAATTATTTTGGATTATTCTTTTATTACCGGAGTTCTTCATGAAGGTTCTACATGATGGTTCATTAAGAATTTAATTCCTTCTAGAAGTTTCCATTGAGATTCTTTTCACAGGAGATCAAGCATTCTTCGTCTTGCAATCCGGAGTGCAATTCTTTCACGCATATCTTTTGAGGTGGTGTTATGTCAGTCTTGACAATGTGAGTTCGTGTTTCATGATTCGCTAGTTGTCAGGAATGAGATATTTTAAATCCACCAATCTCGTCATTGGGGTTACCTTGGGTTATATTTCACCTAAAGCCTTCCCTAAGGATTGTCGCTATCGATGTTGCTTATAAAGGACCCAAGTTCTTCTTAATCCTTCCGGTGACATAAGTTTCTCGTCTCCTTGTTCATATCTATCCAATTCTTTTCCCGTGAGTGGCAGGTTGTCACCTCATAATTTGAGATGTTCTCCATAAGCCCACTACAACCTTGTTCTTTTTGTTGTTGGTTTTCCAACAACTCCGCTCGACCCGTTTCCTAAGGATGCCTTCTCAAGCTCTTTTAGCAGAAGTTGCCATTTTCTTCTCATTTTCTCTTTTTTTCAATTACCTATCTTCTATTCTTTTGTTCGGAGGCATTGTGTCCTTGTTCTCTTCAACCCATCTTTTTGTTTTGTCAAGATCATGTTAAATCCCTTCCATTTCCAACCGGAGTGTTGTTGTAATTGATCTTTATCGTTCCTTCTACATCTCATTTTATCCGGAGTGCTTGCATGTATTTCTTCTCCTTGGTGACACTTCTGTATTGTCTTCAACCTACAAGGTTCTACTAATGTTCCTTGTTCCTCGTTCCTAACGGAGTGTTTTCACTTCGTTTATCTCCGTTGTATTATTCTTTTCTATTTGTTCAACCACTCAAGGTTCCTTGGTTGCACTCGTTTGTCAAAGAAGCAACTTAGTTTACCTCTTCTCTTATCTCTTCTGTTGTCCCTCCGGTGCCATTCTAGATCTTGGGACGAGATCCTCTCGTAGTGATGGAGTGTTGTGACGCCCCAAGACCGTTGCGCCAGGTGTCTTCCAGTTATTCGCCGACGTTGCCATGTCATTCACTTGCGTGTTGCATTTCATATCATGTCATCATGTGCATTGCATCATCATGTTTTCAAAACATGCATTTGCCCGGTTTTCCCCAGTGCCATCCGTTGTCCGTTCTGAGCCCAACCACACTTGCACGCGCCCGCGGCATGTCCGAAATAGTATTTTATAAGTGGCCAGGAAATGTTCTCGGAATGGGATGAAAGTTGGCGTGTGGTCTTATTATAGTGTAGATAGACCGCCTGTCAAGTTTCATCACATTCGGAGTTCGTTTGATAGCCCAACCGTTAACTATAGCGACAATATAGTCGGTCAAATCGTCGGATGTTTTCGGTCTCCGGAAACAGATGCCGGGCTCTCTCTCTCTTCTCCCCCTCGCAGTCTCGCCACAGCCCACCTAGTCCATCCTCCTTCCCCTCTTCGCTTCTGGAGTTGTCCGATGCGACCGCACGGTTCGAAACCCTCTCTGCACAGTGCATCGAACCCCTCACGTGAGCGTGCGAAAGTTGTCCCGGACCCGACCCGAGGTGTCGCCACCGTTGTGTCCGGATCATCCCCAAACATCTACAAAACATCACCGTTTTCTTATTTGGGCCCCCTAACCTATTTATCCGGGACCGTCCGATTAAGATCGGAGGGACCAAATGCCCCTATCTGAAAATCCTTTTGCCTTATATATTAGACCAAACCCTAAAACCTAGGGATCTGTCACATCCATCTCCTCACCCACTGCCGCCACCCTCTCCCTTGGGATCCTCCCAGATCCCCATCGGTCCAATCTGCAGCCCAGACTTCCTCCTTCGTTTTCAGCACCACCCCAATCAGTAGCTTCCACTTGCCCCGATCCAAATCCACATCGTCTCCAACTCCGATCACAGCCTTGCCCCGCTTGCTGTTTCTCCTTCCCGCCTGCTTCCTCTACATCGGGCCAACGCCTCGACGAGAACCTCGCCCGCGCCCCGTCTTCCTCCTCATCGCGTGGATCCAGGAGGCTCGATGCCCAACAGCTCGCCTCCGCCCTGTTCCTGGACGGACACGCCCTCCGGCCTCGCCCTTCTGCCATTGAAGGCCCGCGCTGAGGCCTGCTACTCTGGCCGCCGAAGGAACTCCGCCTCGTCGCCATGAACCCCCTCACTCGATCCCGCCGCGTCTATCACCTGCAGGAACTAGGGGCGCTGCCTCCTTCAGTTCGTCAAGCTGCCCGGCAAGTTCGCGCCCCGGCCCCGGTCTGGACCGGATCTCCTCTGCTCCGTCGCCCCACCTGCCGGATCCGCCCCTTCCCCGCCATCCGCCGGCGTCCTGCTTCTCTGGAGCCGCTGCGCCGTCCCCTGCTTCACGAACAAGACGAGCGCCTCGTCCCGCTCCTTCATTGACCGCACTCGGTCTCGCCTGGACCACCCCTCCCGCGCCTCCAAGGCCCAGCTTGCCTCCCCACGCCAGGCCCAGTCGCGCCAGGTCTCTCCTTCGACCGGGCCGAGCCCATGGTGAGGCCAACCCGCCGAAGCCCCAGTGTTTTTTTTCTTGTTGTTGGGCCAACAGATTCGGCCCATGACGTTTTTTTTCCTGTTCAAGTCGAATTTCCTATTTATCCAGAGTATTGCAGTTTTGCAGAAAAGTCCCCGAGCTTCATGCATATAATAACTCATGATCTGTGCATCATATGGGAAAACTTTATATATGAAACTTGCTCAGAATTTTGTCTAGTTTAATAATATGTCATTTTCATCCATGTTAAAAATGTTTAAAATGATGTTTGATTAAATTTGCTCCTATGCCATGTTAAAATGATTTAATTCATAACTAATTAACCGTAGGTCCGAATCTAACAAACTTTATTTAACATGGTGGCCTTATTTTGCATGCTTGACAACTTTAAAATATGGTTTAGGGCAGAACAGTACCAAACCTAATTTTTGCATATGGGGATTTACCGGAATTGTTGTTCGTTGCTTCCGGCCTCATTTAACCTTGACTAGATAGGTAGTTTTACTTTGCTTCACCCTCTTGCCATGTTTAACAACATTTAATATTGTTGGGTACATAAACGACAGAGAACTAGATAATTGATGCTGTGTTTTGTCAATATGCATCCCGATGCATATTGAGCTCCACTTAATTTGTAGGATTTCTTGTGCTCTTTGCCATGCCATGCCTCTTTAAACCGGACATGCATCATACTCGACTGTGCATCATGCCATGTTCATGTCGTGGTTGTTTACTATGTTGTTTGCTCTTTTCCGGTGTTTGCTTCTTCGGGTTGGTTCCGATAACGTCGTGTTGTGAGGATTCGTTCGACTTTGTCCGTTTGTCTTCTTCATGGACTCGTTCTTCTTCCTTGCGGGATTTCAGGCAAGATGATCATACCCTCGAAATCACTACTATCTTTGCTATGCTAGTTTGCTCGCTCTTTTGCTTTGCCACTGCTACGATGCCTACCACTTGCTTGTCAGCCTCCCAAATTGCCATGTTCAGCCTCTAACCCACCATTGTCCTAGCAAACCGTTGATTGGCTATGTTACCGCTTTGCTCAGCCCCTCTTATAGCGTTGTTAGTTGCAGGTGAAGATTGAAGTTTGTTCCTTGTTGGAACATGGAGATGCCGTTCCTTGTTGGAACATGTTTACTTTTTGGGATATCACAATATATCGTATTTAATTAATGCATCTATATACTTGGTAAAGGGTGGAAGGCTCGGCCTTATGCCTGGTGTTTTGTTCCACTCTTGCTGCCCTAGTTTCCGTCATATCGGTGTTATGTTCCCGGATTTTGCGTCCCTTACGCGGTTGGGCTATAATGGGAACCCCTTGACAGTTCGCCTTAAGTAAAGCTTCTCCAGCAATGCCCAACATTGGTTTTACCATTTGCCACCTAGCCTTTTCTTTCCCTTGGGTTCTGCAGACTCAAGGGTCATCATTATTTACCCCCCCCCCCCCCGAGCCAGTGCTCCTCTGAGTGTTGGTCCACCTGTCAGCTGCCGGTGGCCACCAGGGGCAACTCTGGGCTGGCCTACCCGTACCTAAGACAATCTGAGTGTGCCCTAAGAAAGAGATATGTGCAGCTCCTATCGGGATTTGTTGGCACATTCGGGCGGTGTTGCTGGTTTAGTTTTACCCTGTCGAAATGTCTTGTTGTACTGGGATACCGAGCCTGATCGGAATGTCTCGGGTGGAGGTCTATTCCTTCGTTGACCGTGAGAGCTTGTCATGGGCTAAGTTGGGACACCCCTGCAGGGATTTGAACTTTTGAAATTCGTGCCCGCGGTTATGGGCAGATGGGAATTTGTTAACGTCCGGTTGTAGAAAACCTGAAGTTGACCTTAATTAAAATGAATCAACCGCGTGTGTAACCGTGATGGTCTCTTTCCGGCGGAGTCCGTGAAGTGAACACGGTTGTTGGAGTTATGCTTGACGTAGGTAGTCCAGGATCACTTCTTGATCATACTTTTATCGACCGTGCTTTGCCTTCTCTTCTCGCTCTCTTTTGCGAATAGGTTAGCCACCATACATGCTAGTCGCTTGCTGCAGCTCCACCTCATACTTTTACCTTACCCATAAGCCTAAATAGTCTTGATCGCGAGGGTGCAAGATTGCTGAGTCCCCGTGGCTCACAGATACTTCCAAAACCAGCTTGCAGGTGCTGATGAGTCCGTGCAGATGACGCAACCCAGCTCAGGAGGAGCTCGATGAAGATATTGTCCTTTATGTTGTTTCGTTCTAGTTGATCAGTAGTGGAGCCCAGTTGGGGTCGATCGGGGACCTTTGTCGCATTTGGGGTTCTTCTTTAATTTTGGTTCCGTAGTCGGACCATGATGGTATTTGTTTGATGTAATGCTTTATTCATGCAATTGTGTGAAGTGGCGATTGTAAGCCAACTATGTATCTTTTCCCCCTTATTGTATTACATGGGTTGTGTGAAGATTACCTCACTTGCAACATATGCCTTCAATGCGATTATGCCTATAAGTCGTGCCTCGACACGTGGGAGATATAGTCGCATCGAGGGTGTTACACCGAAACTTGTCCCGATGGCCGAAATAGGACTTCCTATATATAAATCTTTACCTCCGGACCATTTCGGAACTCCTCGTGACGTCCGGGATCTCATCCGGGACTCCGAAAAACATTCGGTAACCACATACAAGCTTCCTTTATAACCCTAGCGTCATCGAACCTTAAGTGTGTAGACCCTACGGGTTCGGGAGACATGCAGACATGACCGAGACGTTCTCCGGTCAATAACCAATAGCGGGATCTGGATACCCATGTTGGCTCCCACATGTTCCACGATGATCTCATTGGATGAACCACGATGTCAAGGACTTAATCAATCCCGTATACAATTCCCTTTGTCTATTGGTACGATACTTGCCCGAGATTCGATCGTCGGTATCCCGATACCTTGTTCAATCTCGTTACCGGCAAGTCTCTTTACTCGTTCCGTAACACATCATCCCGTGATCAACTCCTTGGTCACATTGCGCATATGATGATGTCCTACCGAGTGGGCCCAGAGATACCTCTCCGTTTACATGGAGTGACAAATCCCAGTCTCGATTCGTGCCAACCCAACAGATACTTTCGGAGATACCTGTAGTGTACCTTTATAGCCACCCAGTTATGTTGTTACGTTTGGCACACCCAAAGCACTCCTACGGTATCCGGGAGTTGCACAATCTCATGGTCTAAGGAAATAATACTTGACATTAGAAAAGCATTAGCATACAAACTACACGATCTTTGTGCTAGGCTTAGGATTGGGTCTTGTCCATCACATCATTCACCTAATGATGTGATCCCGTTATCAACGACATCCAATGTCCATGGTCAGGAAACCGTAACCATCTATTGATCAACGAGCTAGTCAACTAGAGGCTTACTAGGGACATGGTGTTGTCTATGTATCCACACATGTATCTGAGTTTCCTATCAATACAATTATAGCATGGATAATAAACGATTATCATGAACAGGGAAATATAAATAATAACCAATTTATTATTGCCTCTAGGGCATATTTCCAACACTTACATGGTATCACGCTAGGTTACGTACGCTTCCGCCCTAAACCCTAAACCGCCACCGCCGTCGCCGCCGCCGCCTCCACAGCCGCCGCCGCCCTACCGCCGCATCGCCACCATGTCGAGCGCTACTGCGTCCGGTTCCACCGCTGCCAGTTTTCTGCCGGCCTCCCTTGCCGCGCTCCTATCGCGGCCGCTGGACGCCGCCTCCCTCCAGTCGCCGATCGGGACGCGGAGCGTGGGCTCTCTGTTCGCGCTCCTGTCGGCCGCCTCCTCGCCCGGCCAGGCGCTTGCGGTCCACACTGCCGCCTCCTCGTCAACTGCGGTCGCCGCGCCCTCTGCAACCTCGCCGCTAGTGGTGGAGACCGCCATGATGGCGGGTATCGTGGCGTCAACCGCGGCCCCCGTGCCTCCTGCACCCACGCCGGTTGCTCCTCTGACTGTCTCCACGGTGGTTGCACCTCAGCCAGTCTCCTCGATGGGATCGCAGCCGCCGCCGCCGTTTCACTTCGGCCATCTCATCACCATTAAGTTGTCATCGGACAACTACATCTTCTGGCGCGCGCAGGTTCTTCCGCTCCTTGGGAGTCATTACCTGCTTGGCTATGTCGACGGCTGTCTTCCTTGCCCTCCTGCATTGGTGGACAGCGTGCACGGTTCGGTCTATAATTCTGCTCACTGTGTTTGGACAGGGCAGGACCAGGCGAACCTCTCCTCCATCCAGGGGTCGCTCTCTCCGGCCGTTGCCGGTCTTGTTGTCTTCGCCAAGACGTCCCATGAGGCGTGGACTATCCTTGAGCGCTCGTTTGCGGCACAGTCGCAAGCTCGTGTATCTGCGCTCCGTCGTCAACTTGGGGAGTGTCAGAAGCTTGACTCCACTGCCACTGAGTTCTATAACAAGGTCAAGGGCCTTGCCGACACGTTGGCCTCCATCGGACAGCCCCTCACCGACTCCGAGTTCAACTCGTTTATTGTCAATGGTCTTGATGAGGAGTATGATGCTTTAGTCGAGATCATCAACAAGCGTGGCAACTCGACACCCATGCCTGCACACGAGGTCTTTTCTCGCCTCCTTCTCACTGAGCAACGGGTTGAGACGCGCCGCTCCAGGGGCAACGGCTCCCTCTCGGCCAATGCCACCACCAAGGGTGGCCGCTCTTCTTCATCATCCCGGACTCCTTCGGGGCTGCCACCACCGCCTGCGTT
This sequence comes from Triticum monococcum, assembly GCA_034509565.1. Taxonomy (NCBI): domain Eukaryota; kingdom Viridiplantae; phylum Streptophyta; class Magnoliopsida; order Poales; family Poaceae; genus Triticum; species Triticum monococcum. Next base: position 38,983,410 of record CM067842.1, read on the forward strand.
GGCCCTCCCTCCTACTGCGACATTACCGGGGGCTGGCAGTCCGCGTGTGTGTCAGCTTTGTGGCCGCGATGGGCATTGGGCCTCCAAGTGTCACAAACGCTTCCAGCGGAGTTTCCTTGGTCTTGGCAATGATGGCAAGGATACACGCAACCTTGCCCGTCAGGTCGCCATGGCTGATCGTCCGCCGCCGCAGAAGCAACAGGGACACACTCAGTCCTACTCCATCGATCCACACTGGTACATGGACTCTGGGGCGACAGAGCACCTGACCAGTGAGATGGGGAAGCTTCACACTCGTGAACCCTATCGTGGCTCCGACAAGATCGACACCGCCAATGGAGCAGGTATGCACATCTCTCATATTGGTCAAGCATCACTTCTCACTAGACATGCTAATAGGAATCTTCAGCTTCGCAATGTTCTTCAAGTTCCATCTGTGACACGTAACCTTCTTTCAGTTCCTAAACTCACCCTTTTGATCTTTTTATTAAGGATCGGGTCACGAAGGACATTCTTCTTAGTGGGCGGCTCTGCCAGGGCCTCTATCGTCTGGAGCATCCTGCGTCCCTCGCGTCTTCAGTGGAGTTCGGGTATCTCCGTCACAGTGGCATGCTCGTCTTGGTCACCCGGCCACACCTATTGTCCGGCATGTTTTGCGTCGTCATGAGCTTCCTAGTGTGTCTAGCAATAAAGATGTAGCAGTGTGTGATGCTTGTCAGCAGGGGAAGAGTCATCAACTTCCTTTTTCGGAGTCCAGTCGTGAGGTGAAACATCCTTTAGAACTTGTGTTCTTAGATGTATGGGGTCCTGCCCAGACTTCTGTCAGTGCACTACTAGGAAAAGGCCTACTAATGGCGCACCTAATTTGGCCATTAATGGCGCATTAGTGGTGCGCCATTAGTAGCACGCCATTAGTATATTTTACTAATGGTGCACCACTGGTGCGCCATTAGTATCTGGTATACTAATGGCGCACCACGCGGTGCGCCATTAGTATAGTCCATGGTGCGCCATTAGTATGCCTCCCAGGGGCCATGTATACCCAGGTGCTTTGGCATACTAATGGCGCACGACAACAGGATGCGCCATTAGTAACTTCGGCATACTAATGGCGCACTGTGATGTGATGCGCCATTAGTATGAATATTAGGTTTTTTTTATTTTTTTATTTTCTGTTTTTTGCGCAGGTTACAAAATGTATAATTGAACAAAATATAGACAACACACATCAACAACAGATTCATCAAATACAATAAAAGATTAGTCTCTGAATACAATTCATCATATTAGTCTCCGAATACAATTCATCATATTAGTCTCCGAATTGAAAAGACCGAACAAAGATAAAACATTACAAGTCTCAAGACCGCGAGTATCGAGTTTGTCGGAAGTAATACTAATCATAACAAGTCCTACTAATCATCATCATACAACTTCTACTCGTTATTCATAACAAGTCATACGATCATCATCTTGATAGTCTTCGAACCAACCCTACTTAATTATTCATCAGCACATGATCATCAGTATTAGGCAGGACCTAAATACCCTATTTAAGCTAAAATAGCATAAAACAATATAGACCCTGACTCTCCATTATGGAGAATGGAGAACATCCTGTCTCCAATTCTTGCGCTTCGCTTCCTTTTGCTTCCAAGAAGCTCCTTACGACTGTCCATACATTTTTCCATCCTTTGATTTTCATGTCTCCACTTCTTTTAGAAATCTGGTATGGACAGTTGAGATTCGTAGGATGACCTGGCTGTATGTTCAAAACATTAACACTACCTTTCAGATACATCATATGAGGCACACAATTCTCCGGGATTATCTGTTGAAAAACATAGTAATAACTTCATAGTTAGCAATGATGTACTAGTTTTAGAAGTATGCAAAAGATGCACGGATGTCGTAATAGTAAAAATCTTACCAGGGTATCTCCATGGTAGTTACCGTAGTTGAACACATGCACTAGTGGCACGTATTTACCATAATGTTGAGGAATTTGTTTGTGGATAATGTAATTTTCAATGTCTGTACAAAATCCGACCAGATGATTTTTCTCCTTGTAAGTTGTTAATTCGGAGCCATCGGTGTAGTGGGTTTTGTCTACCATCTCCCGCACATTCTTTGAACAATAAAAATAAGCTGTCAATGGAAATAAGCTGTCAACTATTTTGAAATAAACAATATAAATTAGCTAATAACTATGTTTTAGAAACTCACATAGCGGTAGAACTGGAGGCGTATCAACAAGGACCCAAATGTCCATATTGTCTTGGTTGATGTCAGGATTACCAAGATCCATGGTGATAAGCATACCCTCATCAAAACCATACATCTTGCAAAATGCTTCCCAATTTTTGCAACCAAAATGGGTTACGCTCTCAGAATTATATAGATTTACTTCAAAGTCCACATCGTGATGAGTCCTTAGGTGAATTTTCTTTGTTTCAGAAATTTCATGGTCTTCAAAATCCATCCTCTCCAAGACATAGCGTCTTGCATGGCATGGGATAAGCTATACTCGAATTGTAAAAGATGAAAATTACACATTGAAATAGTTGAAGTCATGCTTAATTATGAAAATAACACTTGTCGTCGTTGTGTACCGTTTCAACTTTGAAGGTCTCCTCGAGCTTAATGCTGAAGCGCCGATCATCGTCCAGGTGAGGCATGTCGCACAGGCCTTGATCGTCGTGGCACCAGTCGCACTCCGCCGGGAGACTTTCGTCGTCCGATGACGACATATCCTACGTTCATAATTCAAAACTACATCATTTAGGGTTTGTCGACACTGAGGCATCCTAAAAGCTAAGCTTTTATCATTTAGGGTTTGTCGACGCCGAGGCACCCTAAAAGCCTAAGCTTTCATCATTTAGGTTCTTATCGACACCGAGGCACCCTAAAAGCCAAGGTTTTATCATTTAGGGTTTGTCGATGCCGAGGCACCCTAAAAGCCTAAGCTTTCATCATTTAGGTTCTTATCGACACCGAGGCACCCTAAAACCTATGGTAATGCAGCAAGAATAAAGGGGCAGTTGATCCTACTTAATTAAGTACTAAGATACCCCGGCCCATGCATTAGTCGCAAGTACCCCATATGTCCTATTTGCCAGAACGGAAGTTAATCGACATTCCGGCAAACTCAAGGGCCTCTCGGGGTAGCTGCAAATTCATCACGACACAATGGTCGGAGACAAAACCCAGCAAACTAGCAAGATGATCATCATCTTTGCAAGTCATTACTTGTCAAACGCAGAAGTGCATAACACAAGCTCACCGACATAGACCAAGATGATCATCAATTTTGAATCAATAGACATACTTCTCAAAAGAGGCATTATCAAATTCTGGTGCCCTTGACTTACTAGTATTTATCTCTTATGACTGATGAATGTGCATTGAGTCCAGAAGCAAAGACTCTACAGTGAAATGAAAAAAACCTTGGAAATATATTTATGATAACTCTAAATGGATCAGAAGGTGCAGATGCACTTGTAAAAAAGGGTATGCATTTGCAGCAGCTTTGTTCTGATTATGACACCATTCTGTTAAGAAGGCAAAATAACATTATCATCCCAGTTCATGGTTGAAGTTGAAGACCCTACGCTTTAAAATGCCAAGTCTCACTTACGCATGTTAACTTATTTACCAGTTCAGAACTATCACCAGAAAATAGTAAATCCACATTGACCACATAATATTATTTTGCAACCACTCAGTTTGTCCTTGACTTGGACACTTAAAGCACAAAACAACTAATGCAGAGCCTAACCACCTCTACAGTTTGTCCTTGACTGGGATTTTTTACTTAGAAAATACAAAACTTCTGTTATTGTTTTATTTTTAACCAGAGCTTAACCACCTCTACAGTTTACAAACTAATTAAGATAATCACTAATCAGGCATGGAAAATTATTTTAGCCATGATCCCTGAGGATTAGAGCCTCCACAAGTCAGAGAAGATTAGTGTCTCCACTTATATTGTCAATGCTTGTTGTATGTTTGGCTTAAGGGTTTTCCTTTTCAAATTCTGACTCTGTTTCTAAACAAAGTAGGCTTCTATCCTGTCTAGAATGTAATGAAAATGTCTTGGATAAGCTGAGTGTTGTAATGAAGATGTCTCGGTGAGACTTGATATATGTCCAAAATTAGAAAAATCACAAGGTACTTTCTCTACCTAATAAACTCCATATGACCACACAAAGCCCTGTTTAACACACCTATAAAGAGGAACAGCCCCCCTAAGGAGCTAGAAAGCTATATGAAACAAAATTATCAAGCATAGGCATACAAATTCAGTACTGCATGAAACAAAATAGGTACAACAAGTAGCTGCTAGAGTCATATGCTGAGAGTAGATGTCAGCTTAAGACATTCTGAAATAGTAAATAACTAAAGGGCACTTGATTATGCACTTAGTAACAAGGTATATTGCATGATTCATAATTTTATAGGAGACCAATAGTAGAAATTTGATTGGGAGTGCTCCATTTCACTAGCGGCCCATTTCACTCACTTTTGCAAAGCATTAGGGCACCAAAGTGTCCATAGGCAGCACCAAGTAAACCAAATCCCCAAAAAATGTTTGCCCTCGATCAAGGCATGATCCATCCTTCCTAACCATCACCGTCAATCTAGCTACTAGCTCTAGGTGGCCCTAGGGTTTGCAGGGGAGGGGGTAGAGGAGAAGGGAGGAATCACCTGGGGGAGGGAAGACGTCGGGGGTGCGGGCACGGGCGGAGGGGCTTGGGCGGGAGGACGTCGAGTGTGCGGGCGCGGGCGGCGAGGGAGGCGTCGCTCGGCTCGGCGTCGGCGAGGGAGGCGTCGCTCGGCTCGGCGTCGCGTGGCCTGGCTGAGCTGAGGTAGAGGCGGAGGGAGGACGGTGAGGGAGGTGGATGGGTGCGGCGGGGGAAGCGAGCACGGCTGGGGTGAGACGAGGCAGGGGAGGGATTACTAATGGCGCACCATCTGGTGGTGCGCCATTAGTAGTTTTGCAAAAAAATAAATACTAATGGCGCACTGTCCCACAGTGCGCCATTACTAGCTTAACCTAGTAATGGCGCACTGCGAGACAGTGCGCCATTAGTAGTTTTGCAAAAAAGGAATAAAAAAATAATAAAAAAATAACATTAGTGGCGCACTTCACGACAGGTGCGCCATTATTAGTTACAACTAGTAATGGCGCACTGTGTCTGGATGCGCCATTAGTATGTTTGGACAGGCGCACTAGTTCAAAAAAAATTGATACTAATGGCGCACCCTGGGCCAGATGCGCCATTAGTAGTTTCAACGCTAATGGCGTATCAGAATGTGGTGCGCCATTAGTATATACTAATGGCGCACCGCTTGTCTGGTGCGCCATTAGTGTCAATCCCATCTATAGCCCTTTTTCTAGTAGTGGTGGTCCTAATTATTATATCAGTTTCGTTGATGCTTACAGTCGCTTTACCTGGCTTTATCTTATCAAACGTAAATCTGATGTGTTTGACATTTTTGTTCAGTTCCAAAAACATGTTGAACGCCTTCTCAAGCACAAAATTGTTCATGTTCAGTCGGACTGGGGCGGCGAGTATCGCAACCTCAACTCCTTTTTTCAGTCGCTTGGGATCACTCATCGTTTAGCATGTCCACATACACATCAGCAGAATGGTTCAGTAGAACGTAAGCATCGTCACATTATTGAAGCTGGTTTGACTCTTTTGGCCCATGCCTCTGTTCCGTTTCGGTTTTGGAGTGATGCTTTCACCACTGCATGTTTTCTCATCAATCGTACTCCCACTCGTGTTTTGAACATGAAGACTCCGATTGAAGTTCTCCTTAATGAACAACCGGACTACACCTTTCTTAAGGTGTTTGGGTGTGCTTGCTGGCCTCATCTCCATCCATATAACAAGCGCAAGCTCGAGTTTCATTCCAAGAAGTCTATTTTTCTTGGTTATAGCTCTCTTCATAAAGGATACAAATGTCTTCATGTGCCCACTAATCGTGTCTATATCTCTCGGGATGTTGTGTTTGATGAACATGTATTTCCCTTTGCCAAACTTCGTGTGTCCACTGTCGAACCACCATCCCTGCATCCATCCTCTGTTGCTTCTGACCAATTTGATGATGTTGCATATTCTCCTCTGTTGTTTCCTAACCATGGTGCAGGTACTGGTCGTGGGGCTCGTTTGGAGATCTTAGAGGCGCCATCGCCTCCTTCGTCGCCATCGCTTTTCTCGTCGGCACCTTCAGTTGTGCCTGACGATCACATGGCACCCCTGCATGGCCTCGGTCCCTGTGCCCATGGACGGCCGATCACTGCCCCAGTCCGGTCGCCTGCTTCGTCGCCTCTGGCCTCTGGGCTGGCATCGCCACCGTCGCACCCAGCGACTCCGGTGTCTGGGCCGTTGTCACCTGGGTCGTCCTCGCCCGCCCTCGTCTCGCCCAGGGCGTCTGTGCTGTCGTCACCAGAGCCGGCCTAGCCCGCCCTCGTCTCACCCAGGGCGTCTGGGCCGTCGTCACCAGGGTCGGCCTCGCCCGCCCTCGTTTCGCCCAGGGCGTCTGGGCCGTCGTCACCAGAGCCGGCCTCGCCTACTCTTGGTTCGCCCCTGGCCTCTGGGCCACTGTCATCGGGGCCAGCTTCGCCCAGTCTGGAGCCGTCCGGTCCCGGCTCTCCTGATGCGATGTCTGACTCTTCGCCGACCATGACGTCCCCGTCGGCCTCGCCTTCGCCGACTCCTGCTGCTGCTCTACGTCCACATACGCGCAGCCGGAGTGGCATCTTTCAGCCTAAGCAACGTCATGATGGAACAGTTGCCTGGTTAGCTGCGTGCATGTCTGCTGCTCTTGCAAATCCATCCTCCGAGCCACGCACGTATCAAGCTGCTATGCGCATTCCTCATTGGAGAGAGGCAATGGAGCAGGAGTATCAAGCTCTTATGCGCAATCAGACATGGACTCTTGTTCCTCCACCATCACGGGTTAATGTCATTGATTCTAAATGGGTCTTCAAAGTGAAGAGGCATTCTGATGGGTCCATTGAGCGCTATAAAGCTTGTCTGGTTGCTCGTGGTTTTCAACAGCGGTTTGGTCTTGACTATGAAAACACCTTCAGTCTAGTGGTTAAGCCTACTACCATCAGGCTTCTTCTCTCTCTTGCCGTTACTCGAGGTTGGTTTCTTCGTCAACTTGACGTTCAAAATGCCTTCCTTCATGGTGTGTTGGAGGAGGAGGTCTATATGCGCCAGCCTCCGGGTTTCTCTGATCCGGATCGCCCTGATCATCTCTGTCGTCTGTCCAAGGCACTTTATGGTCTGAAGCAGGCTCCTCGTGCTTGGCATGCTCGTCTTGCAATGGCTCTTCGTGCTCATGGTTTTGCATCATCAACTACTGACTCCTCACTATTTCTTCTACAGAGGCCTAAGGTTACTATGTACTTGTTGGTCTATGTAGATGATATTATTTTGGTCAGCTCCTCTCAGTCGGCTGCTACGGCGCTTGTTCGCTCGCTTGGTGCTGATTTTGCGGTCAAGGACCTTGGGAAGCTTCACTACTTTCTTGGTGTGGAGGTTACTTCTCGGGCTGATGGTCTTGTTATGACGCAGAAGAAGTACTCTCTAGATTTGTTGCAGCGAGCTGGGATGCTTAAGTGCAAACTGATGACTACACCCATGTCTACCACTGACAAGCTCACTGCTGTTGATGGTGTGCTTCTATCTTCTTCTGATGCGACGGAGTACAGGAGCATTGTTGGTGGTCTTCAGTACTTGACGATCACACGACCGGACATTTCCTTTGCTGTTAACCGAATCTGCCAGTATCTGCAGTCACCCCGTGACACTCATTGGTCTGCTGTTAAGCGTATTTTGCACTACATCCGATTCACGGTGGCACATGGATTGCATATTCGGCTGTCTGACTCAGGTTGTCTTTCAGCATATTCTGATGCAGATTGGGCTGGCAATCCAGATGACAGGCGATCCACGGGGGGTTATGCTGTGTTCTTTGGCTCTAACCCGATTGCCTGGAGTGCTCGGAAACAGGCCATTGTCTCGCGTAGCAGTACTGAGGCTGAGTACAAAGCTGTGGCCAATGCCACTTCGGAGATTATCTGGGTACAGTCTTTGCTCCGGGAGTTGGGTATATCCCAATCACAGCCTCCTGTTCTTTGGTGTGATAACATCGGTGCTACATATCTTTCTGCAAATCCGGTATTCCATGCCCGAACGAAACACATTGAAGTTGACTATCACTTTGTGCGTGAATGTGTCTCTCAGAAGCAACTACAGATCAAGTTTATATCTTCAAAGGATCAACTTGCTGACATCTTCACCAAGCCATTGCCTTTACCACAGTTTGAGACTTGCAGGCGTAATCTTACCCTTCTAGATTCTTTAGGAAGTGGCTAACATTGAGGGAGGGTGTTAGACTGTATAACTTCTGTATTTACATGTGTAAACTGTAACGTTGTATACCACCTCATTATATATATGTGATAGGCCACCCCTAGAGGGTAGTGCCGGTTCCCCCAAAACCTATTGTCTTACACGAAAACACCGAGAAGGCAGGCGGGGTCGTGGAGATCGGTGGACACCGTGTGGAGGTGGAACCAGCGCCGCATCGAAAGGGAGAAGACGGAGGCGCTGTAGTTGTCGTGGTCGTTGCCGAGGGAGAGGAGGCCCGCGTACGACGGCGGCGCGAGGGCAGAGCGCCACGCGTTGCAGACGCCGCGGATGGACGTGTAGTCTCGTAGAGACAGGCCGTCGGCGGCGGCGATGGACACGAGGACCTCGGCAGGCAGGTGAGCCCAGGGCACGGCCGGCGTGGCGCCGGCGTCCCGTACTCCGGTCTCCCTGCACCTGGCCTGGATGAATCGCCAAAGGAGCATCTTTTTGGATCGGGGAATAATTTGGCCTATTGCTTGTGCATATGTACTCAGCCCCGCAGGGTGTCTGGTCGTGACGGCCACCATCCAATCAGAGATTGCCACGTCATCCTTCCCATCAGGTCTCACTAACGCGAGCGCCGAGTCGGACAATGAAGCTTCATGTGATCCGAACCAGGTACTAGTCTTTATATCAATATCAAAAAAATAACATTGTAATCCTAACCAGGCAATGTGATGGCGGAACGAACATTAGTCGGACAATGAAGCTTCAAAGTCCAAACGTTATTATTTTCTTATTACGAGATTCCGGACGTTTCTGTATGGAACTTCAACAAGGATTCATTCACCACACGTGCAACCTAATAATCGCAATCCTGCAAAAGGGAGAAAAGTGACTTTTCTGTAATGCATAGGATATATTGTGCCTGCATCCACCGTGTCCCTCATTGCTTTGAGATTCGTGTCATGTTTTTAGTTTTTGATAAAAAAATCTTGTTTCAAACTATTGTGTGATTTTTAGTCTTCTTTTTCATGTTTCAAAAAGGGCGTCATATGTGGTGAAACTATCCGTCTCCGTGTATCCTTACGTCCCGTCACCTCTGGTTGTCCGATCGAAATCCTTTGCCCTCATGTGTGTATGCCCTTATTTTGCAGAAACAGACCATCTCCAACCAATATTAGGCCTGTGATTTATTTTCAATAAAGAAAGAAATAGCCTCAGCCTGCTCTCCCAATTCCCTACTTTCGATCGTTTCCCTACCGGTCCTCATTCACAGCCCTGAATGCATCCCAACTACAACAGCAATCGTGACGGCATGCATCATGGACAATCACCATGCCGAAATTCTTCTGCCAAGTTAATAACCAAAGCTTTTCACGCCATGCATGTGCAGCTACAGATTCAGGGAAAAGCTTGCAAACTCTATTGAATGAGGGAGAATTTGCTACGCCAAACAAGAAAGTCAGCATTCCTCTATTAGTGAGTTTATTAATGAACACACTTTGACCATGTCGCTTTTAGTTTAGAGTTATGCATAATGATGTTGTTTATGTTTCAGTGCACATCTTTTGCTTTGAGATGCGATGAGAAACTGAAGCCTGATGTAGGGATGATGTGTGAAGGGCTAGAGGTTGTCAAGGAACTCTCAGGGCCGGTCCTGATATTTCGGAGGCCCAGGGTGAAATTACAAACTGGGGCCCCTACTATAAAGATCAAAATAATAATCTCATTTCTTTTTAGATTCATTTCTTTACCTAACTTATTATTGTCTATTGTTCCAAAATAAAATGAAAATTGTAAATAGTGTATTCCTTTACTTAATTAGACAAATCGAATACCTGATAGATGGCAAACATCAAGACGAAGGTTTAAAGTTTAAAAGCTTCATTTGCAACAATAAAAGATCATTTACCTACCCGACGTCTACGGGAGTCTGAGTGGCTTTATTATATAACCATGTTTGGATTGAAGTTTTGTGTGTATAGCTGAAACCTTCTTCCAATTTTTAAGTTAAATTTGCAGTCATGATGATTTGGAGAGAGAATGCAAAGAACCACAATCGAACACATAGCAGGCAACTTTTTCAATAGATAAAGCGATTGGTGTTGTGTCGACAAAGTCCAGATTGAAATAAGAAATAAAGCAACGGGCACACAAAATTAAAAATTTGTACTGCATCATATGCGAGACTTTCTAAGATTTGACTGCTGCTGCACTATATGAACGTGACCAAGTAGAAAGAGGAGGTTAGGGATGACCTTATAAGTGGGGTGGCTTTGTCTTGCACATGAGAGGCATCTCACGAACGTGGGTTGGCATTGAGCACGAGGGTGGCCAGGCGCTCGACCACGGCCCGCTCCAGACTGTTATGGCCGCCGCACGGCACGCGGAGCACGTGCATGGCCCCACATGTGTCGAGCAAGTACACCTTGTCGCCTCCGGCAGGGTCGTAGGCCATGTCGAGGAGGCAGTTCGTGTGGGTGATGACATCGACGGTCGTCCACTTGTTGTCCACTTTTCCGTGCATGCAGGCTACCTGGTGGTTGTTGTACAGGGCCACGACGGTCCACTCGTCGTTTGGTTTCGGCGCGAACACGACCTTTCGTACGCGCTCCTCGTTGTAGTTCCTGGTGGGGGAGATGAGCACGACCTCCTCGCCTGAACGGGGGTCAATGAGGAAGATCATCCTCCTCGTCGAGACGTCGCGTAAAACCCTGCCCGGCCCCTGGGGCCGGTGCCTCTGGTCGACGGCGAAGGCGAAGCGGCCGTTGCCTGAGCCGACAACGCGGACGCTGCAGTGAACTAGAGGCTGATCGCCGCCATTGGTGTCATCCTCGAGCACGGGGTAGACGGTGTGCATGTGGAGCGGGCGCCGCATCAGGACGCAAACGAGTGAGGCGATGTGCCGGCCATGGTCGTCGGCGAGCGAAAGGAGGCGGGGTACCTCGCGAGAGCGAGGGCGGAGTGCCACGCGGCGCAGACGCGGCAGAGGGAGGCGTAGTCCGTTACAGACACACGGGTGGCGATGGACACGAGGAGCTCGGTGTGGATGTCGGACCAGGGGGAGCGTCCGGCCGGTGCCATGGCGTGCCGTTCGCTCGCACTTGGTGTGGAGGAATCGAGCATTGTGCTACAGATACGTTTGGACCCGGTCACCGCAATCGCCATGACTTGCTCAATCTGCCGTTTGCCTGCACTAGTACGCACTACGCTTTATATAGGGGCGTTGAATTTACTATGTGTGTGTCTAGGGCACATCTAGATGTGCTTTAATTATCACACATTTAAATGAGTGAATCAAGCATAAAGAAAAAAGAAAAAAAATGATATATCTGTACGAATCTTAATGTATAATCAATGCCATAGGATTTAGATGTGCAACACATCTAGATATGGTTTAGCAAAACTGATTTACTATTTACTAGCTCAAGCAAGGCTGCAATCCGACCGAACCTCGTCTCGGACGTTAATTTGTTGGAGACGTGTTTAGCAATACATACACGGACGGTGCCCGTCGCATGCCTAAACCGATATCGGGCAGGCTCCCGATCCCCGATCGATTTCTTTTCTTTCATAAAATCTACATATACGTAAGCAGCAGCTGCATGCCCACGTGAGCGATTTAGCCAACCAACGAGACCCTCAGGATAGACGCCGGGAGAGCAACCATCCAACTCCAGCGAGAGCCGGCGCCACGATCTCGATCGGGATGGAGGAGGTGTCAGCGCCGATCTCGGCGGACGACCAGCGCCTGCTGCTGCAGCATGCGTCGCCGCTGGCGCAGGAGGACTATGGAGCCTTGGAGTGGTTGGACGACGACTAGGTCCAGTAGTTCGTATGTACTGATCTTATGATCTAGTAGCAGCAGTGATTGATCGGTCCATGCTTTGATCTTATTTTGGTTTAAGATCTGTCTGATGTATAAAAACCGATACTTTACTTACTTGCTTTGATATTATTCAGGGAATAAGAAGACCTTCCTTGATCTTATTTTAGTTAATTATGAAGATTTTATTCGTACATAGTATGAGGACAAGCAAACCCGTTGATTCTGCGTGACTCGCCCCAAATTCTTATAATTATCTTGATGAGCCTAGGTTACAAAGCGTGCACAACACACACGTACGTGGTTCTGGCATTGATCGTCTTGATGAGCACATTGTTCCATCTTATCTTATGATGAATACTAGCGAGCCTTTCATGATGTCACCAGGAGAACACGGCACAAAACTTCATAAATCATCGACATGACAAATCTAAGCATAAACATACTCCCTCCGTCTTATAATACAAGAATGTTTTTAACACTAGATGGGACAGAGGGAGTAGTACTTAAGAAAGTCGGCTGTTGTAGCTGTCGTGGGAGTGGTTGCACTGGGGAGCACCAGCGCCACCGCCGGCCATGTCGCCCTGCGCCTCTCGCCGCCGAAGGCCGCTCCCACACCAGCGGCCGCTTCACCGCGTGTGGGAAGCAGGGGCTGGAGGCGCGGGATCGGGGACTGGCGGCGAGCGCCGTGTCGCCCTGGCCCTCTGCATCGCTGAAGGGTGATCCGGCAGCAGCGATCATTTCGCCGCGTACTCGAAGCAGGGCAGGAGGCACATGATCAGTGTCCAGCAACGGTGTGAGGAGAAGGAAAGGAGACACGAGGTAGTGAAGAATGAGAACCATGGGAGGAGGCAACCGCCGTCGTCGTGGAATGCAGGCAGTCGGCTAGGCGGTGGCGCGAGGGGAGCCAAGTAAGAGAGCGGGCTAGGAGTCGACGGCGAGAGGAGGAGAGGTCCAGAAAGAAGGGGGCGAATGGGAGCACGAAGAGGCAAGCCAATGCCCTCCCTCACCTCTTTGATGCACGGACCAACCAGCGGCCACCACACACGCCAGGACATGAAAAGATGAAAATGCTATCGGCGGTGGCAGCTGAGTAGCCGATGATTCGCCAGAAGATGAGTGGGAAGTTACCTGGTAATCAGAGTCAGATGGATTAAGAGGTTGACGAAACAGCCCGCTTTAGGATAATCACTGACAAGCAAATTAGAGACCTCTGAACGGCGTTTCCGAACCGGACTGTTCGGTAAACCGGTGGAGGTAACTACCTGGCCGCTGTGCCGGGTTGTGCGACGAGCTTCGTGCTGTTGGGTCTTCATAAAAAATTTGGGATCCAAATAAGCAAGAGGATGAGAAAATTTAACTTTCCGGTTTGCCTGACGGATTTTTAGCGAAGGCAAAGGTTCTGAATCGGAAGAGGGAATAATTAACTCTGCAGTGTCCGCATGGCTGGCTTCGGCATAATCCTGACAAATATCATCATCAATAAGATGCATGAAAAATAAACCAAGTGAGTCAAGCTCTACCTCAAGGTCCGGATTATCCACATCATCTTCAGGGGCCGGATTAGAGGATGCAGTGGTTCTTTTCCTGTGGATAGTCTTCTTCACAGCTTTAGTCTTTTGCCGAGTTGCTCTTTCCGGTTTGTCTGGTTTTTCTGGTTTCTCCTGCGGCAGTTTCTTGCTCCAAAACGGATCATCGCCCTGATACACAGACACTGATATTAAACAATGACCAGACATATCAATAACAGATTCAGCAAAAAGAAAATTCAAAATCTTACAGCCGGCGGTTTGTTGGTGGCACAGAAGGGAAGCAGGCCGTTTCTAGCATAGACGTGTTCCGGTTCATTTAGCATCTTATTCACAGCCTTTGTGATTTCTTCATCGGTGAGTTGGATTTTGGAATGTCGCAGTGGGTCATCAACACTGCCAGTATACTCGCACATCAAACCGGAGCGCTGACTAAGGGCAGTATGCTCCATGATATCCAACAGCGAGCGAGATCAACCCCTGTTAAACCGTTGGCCATAAAGGCTCTGAGCTTTGACAGTTGAGGAGCATATTTGCTTCTCTCCTGGGCAGTCAATCTTTGCGGAAAAGGGTGTGTATTGCTGAGCCGCTCCAGACGAAAGCCAGGCAAGGGATTCTCACCAGTAGGGGAGGTGTCTTTGCAGTAGAACCATGTCTGATTCCACTCTTTGGGGTGGCTGTGCAGTTTGGCGTGAGGGTATGTGACCTCTTTCCTTTTCTGGATCGCCACGCCACCCAACTCCGTATTAGAACCGTCAGTAAACTCAGTACGGCGGTTTAGATGGAAAAGGTCTCTGAACAATTCCACTGTGGGCGCCTCTTGAAAAAACGCCTCACAGAGCACTTGGAAGTGACACATATTTGTAACAGAGTTGGGGCCAGTGTCTTGTGGATGGAGTTGGAAATCGGCTAAAACATCCCGGTAAAATTTAGAACCGGGCGGCTTAAAGCCCCGGGCTAAGTGATCTACGAAAACAACGATCTCTCCTTCTTGAGGTGCGGGAGGACATTCTTTGCCGGGAGCCCTCCAATGGATGGTATCTTTGCTGCCTAAAGAGCCGATCAGGACTAAATCGGCTAGCTGAGACTCTGTGATGCGAGAAGGAACCCAATTGCACTCATATACTTGCTTGGCCATGTTAAAATCTACAAGGTAAAAGATCCCAGTTCAAAAATGCATTGATCAAGGTACATTGATATGTGCAAGGTTAAACCGGAGACAGATCTATCTGAACTGGAGTTTTATGAAGCAACAACATCTGGCGGTTCAACAAGGGGACTAATGGTATATACCGGTTTCGCATGTTTTTTCTACAAGGATAAACCGCCTGATCTAAACATTGAAACAGCTGAGATTGCGGATGGATAAGTATGCAGAAACAGGTTTCACAAGATTTCTCTACAGCACTGGATCTGAAGCAAGTTCAGAAAAAGAGATAAATATTTAGAGGTTCAAAAGGAGCAGTACCGAATCAATGAGCAAAACGTTCATATAGATTTACGGTTTTGAGATGCGTAAGTGAAGGCGAGGGTTAAACAACTATCATTGCACAGAATAAAGATTTGCGGATTCATCTAAAGATCCATCGTATGAGCAAGCGGCAGACGATGAACACTGAAGAGTTGTGAAATCCTAAAATAGATCTGCGGGGGAAAGGATAGAAGGTTTACCGGAGCTGAGGAAGACGCGGAAGGTTGCCGCGATGCTCTCGTGCACCCAGGTTGATGCAGCGGCCAAGGTTGAGGCAGAGGTCGACGGTGGCGGCGGAGCTCTGAAGCCGGGCGATGCGAGGAAGACGAAGCAGAAGGGGAAGAAGGGAAAGAGAAAGGAAATGACCTTTTGGTCCTATTTATAAGGCAAAGGACATGTGTCAGGCGCGGCAATCAAGGGGCTACGGAACGAAGCTGTCGCCTCGATTTCCGTATATCTATTAAACAAAGAAGCATAATGGATATCTTCATTATGATAGGTGACGTCACTCCGGTTTATAGAATTTTGAATTTTTTTTCGATTTTTAATTTTTCTGAATTATTTGATGATTTAGTCTCTAATCACCTCTCATAACTGCTCAAGTGTGGATCACTCATTCCAAATCGCTTGGCTTCCCGGCCGGTCACCCATCCTCTCACTCCCCCAGCCTGAGCACGCTTAACTTCAGAGTTCTATTCCCCCTACATTCCAAGTCTACACTTGTTGTTTTCCTGACAAATGTAAGCTGTCAATCCTATTAACCCTCACAGCGTTTTTGGTTCAGGGGAATTAGAGATGGGGAATGGGAGTTGAGGGGTAAGAAGACTGAAAATCCACTGTTTGATTAGAGGGAATGGGAGTTTAAGTGGGAAGGGGACTGGGAGTTGGGGAAGCCAATTCCCACCGATTTCTTCCCACACTAGTAGAAAAAGGGTCAAACGTGAAGCACATTAGTGCCGGTTTGTATTTGAGCCGGCACTAATGTATACATTAGTGCCGGTTCCAACGGCTACCCGGGCCGCTTTCATTAGTACCGGTTCGTGGCGAACCTTTAGCACCGGTTCGTGCCACGAACCGGTACTAATGAGAATGATGGCAGGATGTTGTCAGAATGGGGCCCCTCCAGCCCCTTTAGTACCGGTTCTTGGCACACACCGGTACTAAAGGTCATCCTACATAAACCCTTCGTCCACCCGAGCTCGCTCTGTTCTTCGCCTTTCCCCTCTCCTCTCTGTTCTTCCCCTCTTCCTCTCGAGCTCATCACACATTTTGCCCAAAATTTGTCAAGATTTGAAGGCCCCCATCCATTCAAATGATCACAAAGGTTAGCAACTTTGTCCTTTTATCTCTCATTGCTAGATTAGCTCTTGCAATGCTTTATATAGTGATTAATTTGGGAGGATATATATATGTGCTAGTATTTGATTTATATGCAATTTGAGGTCAAAAATAACACTTAGTTTGCATATGTAGGTGTGGTTTACTTAGTGCCTTCTAAATCTCCATCGTAGCCACCGTCGATCGCCCGCACCGTCCCGTCGCTGGCACCACCTTGTGGTGAGCCTCTTGTTCATGAAATTTTATATAAAAATTGATGTTTGTGTGATTTGGATATATAGTTACTCATATAATTATCTTACCCGTACGTTGTTTGTTATACATATAGTGCCATGGTTTTGATATCCATCCCCGTCGTCCCTAGTCCTTGTTATGATTCGGATGTGGTATGTATATTCTCTTTTAAAACTAGTTGCATTTCGTGTTTATGAAAAATTATGCCCATCAAGTTGACATAGAAATTTTTTCTAGGAGGTATGTGAACCGGAAATTTCAACCGACCCTATTGCCGAGAGGTTAAATTTAGTTGAAAGAGAAAACGAGTACTTGAAAGAAAAGTTAAAAAGAATTGAGGGGGAGAAGATGGAATTGGAGTTGCATGTTGCCGATGTCGTCGATGATCACAAGATCAAGATGGAGAAAATGCGCTTGAAGATTAGAAAGATTAGAAAATATGCCATCGATAGTGAGGCTTGGTATCATTATGCTGTTGGATGCATTGTTACTTTAGTTGCGATCTTGATCGTATTTGTTGTTGCATTTAAATGCTTTAGCTAGAGAGTTATTCGTTTGTTGCATTTAAGTGTTGTATGAACTTTATGTATGAACTTGTATTAATTTGGTCTATTCGGTGTTGTGTAATGAAGATGAGCCGGCAATGGATGTACGATGACCGATGCTCTCCCCAGTTCGTTGAGGGCGTGCATACTTTTCTGCTTGTGGCTGAGGCAAACAAGCGGGCGGATGGTTTTATGCCTTGTCCATGTGCTTGCTGTAAGAATGGTCACAATTACTCTACGTCAAGAACCATTCACGTCCACCTGTTTAAGTCCGGTTTCATGCCCCATTATAATGTTTGGACCAAGCACGGAGAAAGAGGGGTTATGATGGAAGACAATGAAGAAGAAGAGAACGACGACAGCTATCCTGGCCATGGGTTCCCTGAATACGATGATACAACAAATGGGGAAGAAGCTGAGCCGGTAATGCGGGAAGAAGGTGAGCCGGCAATGCGGGAAGAAGCTGAAGAAGAGGCATCAGATGAGCCCGTTGATGATCTAGGTCGGGCCATTGCCGATGCAAAGAGAAACTGCGCAAGTGATTTGGAGAAGAAGAAGTTGCAGCGCATGTTAGAGGATCACAAAAAATTGTTGTACCCGAATTGCATAGGTGACAAGAAAAAGCTGGGCACCACACTGGAATTGCTGCAATGGAAGGCAGAGAATGGTGTATCTAACAAGAGATTTGGAAAGTTGCTGGTAATGATAAAGGATATGCTTCCAAAGGACAACGAATTGCCCGAGAGTACGTACGAAGCAAAGAAGGCTGTCTGCCCTCTAGGGTTAGAGGTGCAGAAGATACATGCATGCCCTAATGATTGCATCCTCTACCGCGGTGAGTATGAGGATTTGAATGCTTGCCCGGTATGTGGTGCATTGCGCTATAAGATCAGCCGCGATGACCCTGGTGATGTCGAGGGCCGGCACCCCAGGAAGAAGATTCCTGCCAAGGTGATGTGGTATGCTCGTATAATATCACGGTTGAAACGTTTGTTCCAAAACAAAGAGCATGCCAAGGCGATGCGATGGCACAGAGAAGACCGTAAGAAAGACGGAAAGTTGAGAGTACCCGCTGATGGGTTGCAGTGGAGAAAAATCGAAAGAAAGTACGGGAAGGAGTTTGCAGATGACGCAAGGAGCGTATGGTTTGGTCTAAGCGCAGATGGCATTATTCCTTTTGGGGAGCAGAGCAACAACCATAGCACCTGGCCTGTGACTCTATGTTTGTATAACCTTCCTCCTTGGTTGTGCATGAAGCGGAAGTTCATTATGATGCCAGTGCTCATCCAAGGCCCTAAGCAACCCGGCAACGACATTGATGTGTACCTAAGGCCATTAGTTGAAGAACTCTTACAACTGTGGAATGGAACAGGTGTACGTGCGTGGGATGAGCACATGGGGAAGAATTTGACCTAAAGGCGTTGCTGTTCGTGACCATCAATGATTGGCCTGCTCTCAGTAACCTTTTAGGACAGACAAACAAGGGATACCGCGCATGCACAACTTTTATGGAAAATGATAATGCCATTTGCATTCGTTGATTATGTACCTCCCTTGCAGCAAATAACTTGCTCTATGTAACTCCTTTCTCCTAGGTACTAAGCTCCTTTTCCTCCTTGCTCATCAAGTTGCTGAATTCACTAATGCTAGTTGTGTAGAGAAAAAGGCAAAAAAAAGACAGTAACGTATTGTAGTCAAACTGTCAAACTAGAGGGAAGTTGCTCCTCACCTCAACGCGAACGTTGACCGCCTAGCTGGCCGCCTAACCAAAACCAGATAGCTTGGTACTAAGAGATGAAATGAAACATTTGAGACAAGTTACTAGAGGGAAGAGGGAAGAAACCAAAACACCTCCGTCCTCCGGTCTCTAGCGTGTTCCCCCACCTTAACCATCTATTCTCTCCTTACTTTTCCAGACAAGTAGAAAATGCCCAATACCTATTTTATAGGTCGGGATCACGAGAAGTGCATCATTTCACCCATCATGCATTATTTTTTTGATTCCCATGTACCTGGTTGATAATAATTAGGATCTACACACTTGTACTCCCTTCGTCCGAAAATACTTGTCATTAAAATGGATAAAAAAAATATATGTATCTATAATTAAAATACGTCTAGATACATCCCCTTTTATCCATTTTGATGACAAGTATTTCCGGATGAAGGGAGTACGAAAGAAGGAAAAGGGCTTTAAATGAAAGTATTCTCCCTCCGCTCCCTTTGCATGGTTGTGTCTCCTTCCACCAGAATCTCTGTTTTGCACCTTTCTCATGATTCATTCCGTTTCCACTCACACTCAGTCGATTCCCTAAAAAAAGTAACTCGCACCCAGTCGATCTCAATGTGTTTTTCCAACATTTGCACTTGTGTTTAATAAGACAATGACTTGAGGCATTTTCAAGTCACGTCTGAAAACTCCTCGCGCCACTGAGTCGGCTGATGATGCCTTAGCTCTTCTTTAAGCACACTCCAGTTTGTCTTCTGAGTCTTAAGTCAAACATCTTTAAGTTTGATTATATCTTTAAAAAACAGTTTTTCTAAATTAAGCATATCTAGATGTGTTATAAGTATTGCACATCTATGTCCTAGATTATCGATCTTACATGGAGATTCGCGTGGGTATTTTCTTTTTTCTTCTTATGCTTGACTGGGTGACTTAGATTTATTGTAAAAAAATAATTCCGTATTATATTATGTTTGACGTTGCAGACATTAACATTTCTTTATAATCTTGTAAATTTTGAAAAACAGCTTGACCGATCAATATATAGTAGACAAAGCTGGATCTTCAAGTATAATTTAAGATGAGAGATTTTTTTTGAAAGAAAAGGCAGAGCAATTTATGCCTTATGCATTTCAAAACAGGTATGAAACCTGGGTGACTGAGGTCAATTACATAAAGGCAATGTTAGCGCTGCACGGAAAATGCAGCTGGCCATTGCCAAGCCATGTTGAACTAGGAACAGAAGAAAATGAGCGAGAAAAAAGATACAAAATGAGCTACAGGATGGGGAATACGAGAGCGTATCTAAAAATCTCCCTCCACCGAAGCATGATCTGCTGGTCTGTAGAGTTCTTCGCCCGATGTTAGCGCCTGGAGAGAGATTATGACACTCGCGATGCGAAATTATGTCCGTCGCTCACCCCAATTAATTACTCTTCTGCAATCATGGATCTCAAGATGAGCACACGCCCATTCAATTTCTCCCATTTCTTTCTTTGTCGTCAATAATGTTCGTCATGTTGTCATCTCCGAAGTACCAATAGTTACCTTTGCACGCACCACAAGGAAGCACACACGTCTTGGAGGTCCCGGTGGCTATATCACACACCATGGGAACGCCCTTCGAGTCGATCCAGTACACAGAGTCTGCTCTCACCCCCGGGATGGTGCCAGCTCGCACTGTTAACGTACATAGAATAGTATCAGTCATATCTCATGTAATTATGATGGAGATATTACGTAGCAATTGTAATCTGCTGTGTATGGTAGTCTACGATCTGATTAGTATCAGATTGATTGTATCCTTATTGTATAAGGTCTATCAGATTAAATAGAGGTGCAGCCCATGGGGCAATTCACGGCAAATATATTGTTGTCTAACGTGGTAACAGAGCCTCGATCCCATCCCTCCACGACATGGCTG
The DNA here is from genome assembly GCA_034509565.1 of Triticum monococcum. Lineage (NCBI taxonomy): Eukaryota > Viridiplantae > Streptophyta > Magnoliopsida > Poales > Poaceae > Triticum > Triticum monococcum. Next base: position 39,004,378 of record CM067842.1, read on the forward strand.
GCACCACCTCCGGCGCACTCGTCACCACCACCGCCGGCTCGCTCGTCTCCGGCCACACTGCTACCATGCCGTCGCTCGCAGGCCTCATCACCGTCCGGCTCACCCGCGCCAACTTCCTGCTATGGAAGGCGCAGGTTGTCCCAAACCTCACCAGCGTAGGCCTGTTCGGCTACCTCGACGGCTCCGTCCCAGCGCCACCGAAGACGATCACCGAGGGCACTGGCGATGCTGCGCTCCGTGCCCAACCCTGAGTACGAGCCATGGAGGAGGACCGACCAGGCCGTGCTCGGCGCGCTCCTGTCCTCCATGACGGAGGAAGTGCTCGCCTAGATGACGTGAGCGACCTCCGCGGCGGCCGTTTGGACTGCCCTCGGCGCTATGTTCGCTGCGCAGAATCAGGCCAGTGTGCGCCAACTCCGTACACAGCTGTCGCAGACGAAGAAGAAGGACATGTCGGCGGCAGAATTCTTCCACAAGATGACAGGCTATGCCGACGCACTGGCTACCGTCGGCGAGGTACTGTCCGATGACGAGATCATCGGGCACATAATCGGTGGGCTGGGTCAAGAATATGACCCCCTCATGACTGCGCTCTCCATCTTCACAGGAGAAGTAAGCCTCTCCGATTTTTATGCCTACCTTCTCAGCTTCGAGGCGCGTCAGGAGCAGCATGCCGCGAACAGCGGCGACTTCTCTTCATCAGCCAACAACGTCGTGCACCACGGCAATGGCTCCGGTTCCCGCGACGGCAACCGGAACAGCAACGGTGGCCATGGTGGCCATGGAAACAGGAGTGGTGGCAATGGTGGCCGCTATGGTTCCAATGGCAACCGTGGCAACAACGGTGGCCGTCACAACGGCGGCGGCGGCAGAAACCGTCGACCTCCAAGGTGCCAAATATGCCGCGAGGAGGGGCACTACGCCACCGATTGTCGCGATCGCTACAACGACCGCAGCGGCAACATGGCTACATACGGCCACCGCGACAACAATTGGTACCTCGACGCCGGTGCCACTGACCACCTCACCAGCGACCTCGACCGCTTGACGGAGCATGAGCGCTATGGTGGAAAGGATCAAGTTCAAGTTGCAAATGGTGCAGGTTTGGAAATTTCTCATATTGGTCATACTAAACTTGCTGGCTCTAGTGATCCCATCCACCTTAAAAATGTTCCGCACGTCCCTGAAATTCACAAACATCTTCTTTCTGTTTATCGTCTTGTTTCGGATAACCAAGTGTTTGTGGAATTTCACCGTTCTTTCTTTTGTGTGAAGGACAAAATCACGAGGGTCCTTCTTCTCGGTAGAAGTCGCAATGGCCTCTACCCCATCCCATATGGTCGGCCGTCGTCGTCATCACCACGTCGAGCTCTCTCTGGAGTCCGTTCTTCATCGAGTCAGTGGCATCATCGTTTGGGTCACCCATCAAATAATGTAGTTGAGTCCGTCGTTCGGTCAAATAAACTCCCTTGTTCGTCGAGTCATGATACTTTTGTTTGTGACGCATGTCAATGCACCAAAAGTCATCAATTACCTTACAATAATTCATCCCGTGTTTCTTTGAAACCACTTGAGCTTATTCATACCGATGTGTGGGGTCCTGCCCTCGCATCCTCTCGAGGTTTTAAGTTTTATGTTAGCTTTGTTGATGACTTTAGCCGTTTTACGTGGATTTATCTTCTTAAACATAAATCTGATGTCGAAAAAGTTTTCTATAATTTTCAGGCTCATGTCGAACGACTCCTCAATGCAAAAATCCGTGCGGTTCAATCTTAATGGGGGGGTGAATACCACCGCTTGCATAAATTTTTTCAGCGTGTCGGTATTTCTCATCGCATATCCTGTCCACATACATCTCAACAAAATGGTATAGCTGAACGGAAGCACCGGCACTTGGTTGAAACCGGGCTTGCCCTCCTCGCTCACTCCAATCTTCCTTTGCATTATTGGGATGAAGCTTTTCTTACCACATGTTATTTGATTAACCGCATGCCCAGCCGGACCCTTCAAAATATGCCACCACTCACACGTCTTCTTCACATCACGCCCGATTACTCTTTTCTTCGTATATTTGGATGTGCGTGTTGGCCTAGTCTTCGTAAATACAACTCCCGAAAACTTGAGTTCCGCTCCAAGATGTGCGTTTTTCTCGGATATAGTCCGTTCCATAAAGGTTATAAGTGTCTTGACAAGTCCACTGGTCGCATCTATATCTCCCGCGATGTCATCTTTGATGAAAATGTTTTTCCCTTTGCGACTAGTGCATGTCCCGACTTGTCTCGCTTAAATCCTCCTGTATCGTTTCCTTCCAATGAGCCAGTAGTTCAGGATACTAATGTGAGAAACTACAACTTGTCGTTTTTGTTTCCTGACTTGTGTCCTGCAGATACAGAGGAATGACATGTATCTACCAGCGCTGTACAGGGCCATAGCGACGTGCATGCTACAACGCCATGCACCCAGCCATCATGTGCCACACGTCCAGCAGCAGGCCCCGGCTGTGGTGCTTCTCCATCAGGTGGGCCGACTCCGGCCTCTACCACGTCTACGCCATGTACTGACCAGATAGATGAGCCGGCCTCACCATCAGCGCGTACATTGCCTGCACTTGACGCCTCTGCGCGCGTCGATGCCGGACCAGACGCGCCGGCGTCTTCAGCGGGCGCTCCTCCATCACCACCAGCCTCGCCCACGGCTTCTCCGACGAGTGCCTCTGCATCACCACCGGCCTTGCCGTCGGTCTCTCCGGCGGCCGCTCCTCCATCACCTCCTGCCTTGCAGCCGGCTCGGTCTGCGGCTCCCCCTGTTGAGCGGTCACGCACGCGTCTTCAGAACAACATACAACGCCTGAAAATCCCCACTGATGGCACTGTCCGGTACAACCCGTATCGTCGTGGTTTCAGTGCTGTTGTGGCCACTCCAGCTACGTATCGACAGGCGCTTGTTGATCCTGCATGGAAAGCCGCTATGCAGGAGGAGTTTTCAGCCCTTCAGCACACCGCGACGTGGTCGCTTGTTCCACGTCCTTCCGGCACCAACATTGTCAGCTGTAAGTGGATTTTCAAAGTCAAGCAACACTCTGATGGCTCTCTTGGCAAGTACAAAGCCCGCCTGGTCGCTCGCGGGTTCACTCAGCAGTATGGTGTTGACTATCTCGACACGTTTAGTCCAGTTGTCAAACCAGCTACTGTTCGCCTTGTGCTCTCACTCGCTATTTCGCAAGGTTGGTGTTTGCGACAACTTGATGTGAGCAATGCATTCCTCCATGGTCTTCTTGACGAGGAGGTGTATATGCAGCAGCCACCGGGTTTTGAGGATCCTCGCTACCCTCATCATGTGTGCAAGCTTCGGAAGTCAATCTATGGGCTGAAACAGTCTCCCCGAGCTTGGTATTCCCGCCTCAGTGATCGACTACATCAACTTGGTTTTCAGTCCTCTAAGGCTGACACTTCCCTCTTCATTTTTCGGAAAGGGCGTGTGGTCATTTACATGCTTGTTTATGTTGATGATATTGTCATTGCTAGCTCCTGTTCTAAAGCGGTGGATCGACTGCTTCGCGCTCTTGCCGGGTCTTTTCCTATCAAGGTTCTAGGTCATCTCGCTTACTTCCTTGGGATTGAAGCCACCTACAATTCAGGGGGAATGGTGCTCTCTCAGCGTAAGTATGCCAATGACCTACTTCACCGTGCACATATGGAGAATTGCAAGGCGGTTTCTACTCCCATGTCCGTCACTGATAAGTTAGCAGTAGCTCTTGGCACTCCTCTCAATGGTGATGACGCCTTCAGCTATCACAGTATTGTCGGAGGCTGTCAAGCGCATACTAAGATATGTTAAAGGTATTGTGGCTACTGGTCTCCAGATTCGTCAATCACACTCCACACTTCTGAGTGTTTTCACTGATGCTGACTGGGCGGGATGTGCCGATGACAGACGCTCCACAGGTGGTTTTGTGGTCTTCCTAGGACCCAATCTGATTTCTTGGAGTGCTAGAAAACAGCCAACAGTGTCACGATCTAGTACCGAGGCGGAGTACAAGGCCCTTGCAAATGGTGCAGCTGAAGTCACATGGGTGCAGTCTGTGCTTAGAGACCTAGGAGTACCTCTGTCGCGACCACTAGTTTTATGGTGTGATAATTTAGGTGCCACATACTTAACTGCAAATCCAGTGTTCCATGCAAGGACGAAGCATATTGAGGTGGATTTCCACTTCGTCAGAGAAAAAGTGGCACAAGGAGCATTGAATGTACGTTTTGTGTCTTCTGGTGATCAAGTAGCAGATGCCTTCACTAAACCTGCTACAAAGATCATGCTGGAGAAATTACGACCCAATCTCAACCTTGTGGCCGATTGAGATTGAGGGGGAATGTTAACGTACATAGAATAGTATCAGTCATATCTCATGTAATTATGATGGAGATATTACGTAGCAATTATAATCTGCTGTGTATGGTAGTCTACGGTCTGATTAGTATCAGATTGATTGTATCCTTGTTGTACAAGGTCTATCAGATTAACTAAAGGTGCAGCCCATGGGGCAATTCACGGCAAACATATTGTTGTCTAACGCGCACCACGGCCGGGCTGCTCTTGTTGCCGACGAACACGGAACAGCCTCCAAGATCCCTCACGGCGTCCCAGCACGGGATGCGCCCAAGGTCGTACCTCAGGACGAAGATCTCGTCCGCAGACATTCTGAAGTACCCGGTCCCCGAGGTGATGTTGCAGCTGTTATTCTGCCACACCTGGTACAGGCTGCCATGGCAGAAGAAGATGTTTTTTTAGAAAAGGAGGACGGACCCCGGCCTCTGCATCTGGGGGATGCATACGGCCATTTTATTAATTATTGACACAAGACCGTACAGAGTCATACAACACTAAGTCTAAAGCCACCAAAACAAGCAACAACTGTCGCTATCCCTATCCAGTTGATGTAGGGGCGCTGAAAGTCTGAGCCTAATACCAAACAGACCACGCAGCCAAACCTAAACATCTAAAGACTTGAGGTCCCACCCAGGACGCCTGCCTGGTATGGGCACCCACCAGTCCGGCGTGCTTCTCAACCAGGACCCCTGCCGGGTATGAGGCCGCCGCAGCTGCCTGCCACCAGTCCATCTTCAGAGCTGTACTGTTGCACCGACCTTGCCAGGCCTATCTGCCATCAACGCCACCGTGACGCCAGACAGCTTCCACCTCCTGCACGAGTCCATCTCCGCGCATCAGACGCCGAGTCTCCACAGCGCCACGCCGCCGAGATCCGCCACCATCAATGTGTAAGATGAAACACCGCTCCACCAAAGTCACCGTCCTCTAGTCCCTCGAGCCCGTGTGCACCTCCAAGAATGACGCCCCCAGGGGGAAAACGACACCAGAGAGCCGCCGTCATCCGATCTACTGATCGAGGGTTTCCCCCGGAGGTAGCAGAGAGTGGCCTTGAACTTCTCCACGACGATGCCTTCAGGAAGGGAACGACGCAGAAGCGTCGCCATCGCGGCCTTGGCAATCGCCAATAGCAGGTTTTCACCTGGATTTGATCGAAGACCTCCATCCCTCGTGCACGGGTCGCCAAACCGCCGGGCACGCACCACCGGAACCACGAGCCGTCGGCCGACCCCAAAGCGTTGCCGCCGCGAGGTCAGCTTTGGCTGGGGCGCCGGCAGCCATCCCCGACCCCCGGCCCATCCCACAAGAGGAGGGGAAGGCCGAGGCCGCCACCACCCGCAGGCCGCCCCAACAGGATCTGGATCGAGCTGCCGCCGTCACCACACCAGCCGAGCACCACCGAGGAGCAGCCCATCACGCCACCCGCACACCCGCGCGCCCTGCGCCGAACGAGGCGATGAAGACGCCCCGCCGCCGCCGGTGCCGGCCGAGCTTCGCCCGGGCGCGCCCTCTGGCGGCGGCGGGAGGAGGAGAAGGAGAGGAGAGGCGGCCGGCGGCTAGGGCTCCTCCCCGGCCGCCCGCAGGAGCGCCAGAGGAGGTTACCTCCAGTAGTGATCTCAAAAGGCAGAAGAAGATGTGCTTGGTGGATGTGAGTTTATAGACGACGTCGTAGGGCTTGGCGAAGGTGGTTGGGTCAAAGTCGCACCTCCACACGACTGTCAGCTGGTCGTCTCGATAGCCGCGGGGGTGCGGAGCGCGTGCACGCCCCCGCGTGAGTCGAGGCAGTAGCAGTACAGCTCATGGCCGGCATCGTAGAAGGCTAGGTCGACAAGGTAACGGTCGATGACGTTGGTGGTCGTCCACTTCCTGTCCACCATACCGTCGATGTAGGCCAGCTCGTCCCTGTTGCACAGGGCCACGACGGTCCAGTCGTAGTTCGGGTTCGGCGTGAACACGATCTTGCGTACGCACTCGTCCTCGTGAGCCCTGGGCAGAGAGACGAGCTCAACCTCCTTGCCAGTGCGGGGTTCGACGAGGAAGATCCTCCTCCAGTAGCTGGTGCCCATGTCGTTCCAGTGTTCCTGGTCGACGGCGAGGGTGAAGTGTCCGTTGCCCAAGCCAACGACACGGGCGCGGGGCCGTTGGGCGTGGTGGTCAAGCGCGGAGAGCGAAAATGTTATAGGGAACCATGGTTCAGCCGAATCTACGCTCGACACCATTGATTTCTGGACACTTTTCATAAAGATCCGTGCATGATTGATTAAAAAATGCATGATGGGAGCTGTTTGCATGTTAAACAATGCATGACGCAGATCCACATGTAGCAGGATGTTGAATCATACGGCGTCGACCATAGGTTCGGCTGAACCATGGTCCAGAATCACGCCTCTCGCGCGGAGAGCATCGGGTGAGGCTGGAACGAGGGCCGCCGCATCGGGAGTAAGAAGTCGAAATGTTAGACTGTATAACTTCTGTATTTACATGTGTACACTGTAACGTTGTATATCACCTCATTATATATATATGTGATAGGCCACCCCTAGAGGGTAGTGCCGGTTCCCCCAAAACCTATTGTCTTACTGTAGGGGAACGTAGCAGAAATTCAAAATTTTCCTACGTATCACCAAGATCTATCTATGGAGAAACCAGCAACGAGGGGAAGGAGAGTGCATCTACATACCCTTGTAGATCGCTAAGCGGAAGCGTTCAAGAGAACGGGGTTGATGGAGTCGTACTCGTCGTGATCCAAATCACCGATGATCCTAGTGCCGAACGGACGGCACCTCCGCGTCCAACACACGTACAGCCCGGTGACGTCTCCCATGCCTTGATCCAGCTAGGAGAGAGGGAGAGGTTGAGGAAGACTCCATCCAGCAGCAGCACAACGGCGTGGTGGTGGTGGTGGAGGAGCGTGGCAATCCTGCAGGGCTTCGCCAAGCACCACGGGAAAGGAGGAGATGTTGGAGAGGGAGAAGGAGGCAACCAAAGGCATATCTCAAGAGCCCTCATTCCCCCACTATATATAGGAGGGCCAAGGGAGGGGGGGCGCCGGCCTAGGAGATCCAATCTCCTAGGGGCGGCGGCCAAGGGAGGTTTCCCTCCCCCCCAAGGCACCTAGGGGTGCCTTCCACTAGTAGGACTCCTCCTTTAGGGTTTCCCCCACACTAGGCGCATGGGCCCTAGGGGAAAGTGGTGCCCCAGCCCACTTTGGGCTGGATCCCTTCCCACTTCAGCCCATGGGACCCTCCGGGATAGGTGGCCCCACCCGGTGGGCCCCCGGGACCCTTCCGGTGGTCCCGGTACAATACCGATGACCCCAAAACTTGTCCCGATGGCCGAAATAGGACTTCCTATATATAAATCTTTACCTCCGGACCATTCCGGAACTCTTCGTGACGTCCGGGATCTCATCCGGGACTCCGAACAACATTCGGTAACCACATACAAGCTTCCTTTATAACCCTAGCGTCATCGAACCTTAAGTGTGTAGACCCTACGAGTTCGGGAGACATGCAGACATGACCGAGACGTTCTCCGGTCAATAACCAATAGCGGGATCTGGATACCCATGTTGGCTCCCACATGTTCCACGATGATCTCATCGGATGAACCACGATGTCAAGGACTTAATCAATCCCGTATACAATTCCCTTTGTCTATTGGTACGATACTTGCCCGAGATTCGATCGTCGGTATCCCGATACCTTGTTCAAGCTCGTTACCGGCAAGTCTCTTTACTCGTTCCGTAACACATCATCCCGTGATCAACTCCTTGGTCACATTGTGCATACGATGATGTCCTACCGAGTGAGCCCAGAGATACCTCTCCGTTTACACGGAGTGACAAATCCTAGTCTCGATTCGTGCCAACCCAACAGATACTTTCGGAGATACCTGTAGTGTACCTTTATAGCCACCCAGTTACGTTGTGACATTTGGCACACCCAAAGCACTCCTACGGTATCCGGGAGTTGCACAATCTCATGGTCTAAGGAAATGATACTTGACATTAGAAAAGCTTTAGCATACGAACTACACGATCTTTGTGCTAGGCTTAGGATTGGGTCTTGTCCATCACATCATTCTCCTAATGATGTGATCCCGTTATCAACGACATCCAATGTCCATGGTCAGGAAATCGTAACCATCTATTGATCAACGAGCTAGTCAACTAGAGGTTTACTAGGGACATGGTGTTGTCTATGTATCCACACATGTATCTGAGTTTCCTATCAATACAATTATAGCATGGATAATAAACGATTATCATGAACAGGGAAATATAAATAATAACCAATTTATTATTGCCTCTAGGGCATATTTCCAACAGTCTCCCACTTGCACTAGAGTCAATAATCTAGTTCACATCGCCATGTGATTAACACTCACAGGTCACATCGCCATGTGACTAACACCCAAGAGTTTACTAGAGTCAGTAGTCTAGTTCACATCACTATGTGATTAACACTCAAGGAGTTCTAGGTTTGATCATGTTGCTTGTGAGAGAGGTTTTAGTCAACGGGTCTGAACCTTTCAGATCTGTGTGTGCTTTACAAATCTCTATGTCATCTCCTAGATGTAGCTACCACGTTCTATTTGGAGATATTCCAAATAACTGTTCTAATTGGAGCTATTCTAAATTGTTGCTCCATTATACGTATCTGGTATCTCTAGTCAGAGCTATCCAGATAGGCGTTAAGCTTGCATCGATGTAGCCCTTTACGACGAACTCTTTTACCACCTCCATAATTGAGAAAATTCCTTAGTCCACTAGTTACTAAGGATAACTTTGACCGCTATCCTGTGATCCATTCTTGGATCACTCTTGTACCCCTTGACTGACTCATGGCAAGGCACACTTCAGGTGCGGTACACAGCATAGCATGCTGTAGAGCCTACGTCTCAAGCATAGGGGACGACCTTCGTCCTTTCTCTCTATTCTGCCGTGGTCGAGCTTTAAGTCTTAACTTCATACCTTACAACTCAGGCAAGAACTCCTTCTTTGACTGATCTATCTTGAACACCTTCAAGATCATGTCAAGGCATGTGCTCATTTGAAAGTACCATTAAGCGTTTTGATCTATCCTTATAGATCTTGATGCTCAACGTTCAAGCAGCTTAATCCAGGCTTTCCATTGAAAAACACTTTCCAAATAGCCCTATATGCTTTCCAGAAATTCTACGTCATTCTGATCAACAATATGTCAACAACATATACTTATCAGAAATTCTATAGTGCTCCCACTCACTTCTTTGGAAATACAAGTTTCTCATAAACTTTGTATACACCCAATATCTTTGATCATCATCCAAGCATACATTCCAACTCCGAGATGCTCACTCCAGTCCTTAGAAGGATTGCTGGAGCTTCGCATACTTATTAGCATCTTTCGGGATTGACAAAACCTTCCGGTTGTATCACATACAACTTTTCCTCAAGAAAATCATCGAGGAAACAATGTTTTTGACATCCTATCTGCAAGATTTCATAAATAATGCAGTAATTGCTGATATAATTCCAACAGACTCTTAGCATCGCTATGAGTGAGAAAGTCTCATCGTAGTCAACTCCTTGAACTTGTCAGAAAATATCTTAACGACAAGTCGAGCTTTCTTAATGGTGACATTTACCATCATTGTCCGTCTTCCTTTTAAAATCCATCTGTACTCAACAGCCTTACGACCATCGAGGGTTCCGCCAAAGTCTACACTCTGTTTTCATACATGGATCCTCTCTCGGATTTTATGGCCTCGAGTCATTTATCGGAATCCGGGCCCACCATCGCTTCTCCATAGCTCATAGGTTCATTGTTGTCTAGCAACATGACTTCTAAGACAGGATTACATACCACTCTGAAGTAGTACGCATCCTTGTCATCCTACGAGGTTTGATAGTGACTTGATCTGAAGTTTCATGATCACCATCATAAGCTTCCACTTCAATTGGTGTAGACGCCATAGGAACAACTCCCTGTGCCCTTCCACACACTAGTTGAAGAGATGGTTCAATAACCTCATCAAGCCTCCATCATCCTCCCACTCAATTCTTTCGAGAGAAACTTTTCCTCGGGAAAGGACCCGATTCTAGAAACAATCCCTTATTGCTTTTGAATCTGAGATAGGAGGTATACCCAACTGTTTTGGGTGTCCTATGAAGATGCATTTATCCGCTTTGGGTTCGAGCTTATCAGCCTGAAAACCTTTTTCACATAAGCGTCGCAGCCCCAAACTTTTAAGAAATGACAGCTTAGGTTTCTCTAAATCATAGTTCATACGGTGTCATCTCATCGGAATTATGTGGTGCCCTCTTTAAAGTGAATGTGGTTGTCTCTAATGCCCAACCCATAAACTATTGTGGTAATTTGATAAGAGACATCATGGTATGCATCATATCCAATAGGGTGCAGTTATGATGTTCGGACACACCATCATACTATGGTGTTCCAGGCTGTATTAGTTGTGAAACAATTTCCACAATGTCTTAATTTTGTGCCAAACTCGTAATTCAGATATTCATCTCTATGATCATATCATAGATATTTTATCCTCTTGTCACGACGATCTTTCAACTTCACCCTGAAATTACTTGAACCTTTCAATAATTCAGACTCGTGATTCATCAAGTAAATATACTCAACATCTACTCAAATCATCTATGAAGTAAAACATAAAGATATCCACTACATGCCTTAGCACTTATTGGACTGCACACATCAAAATGTATTACTTCCAACAAGTTGCTTTCTAGTTCCATTTTACTGAAAAACGAGGCTTTCAGTCATCTTGCCCATGTGGTGTGATTTGCATGTTTCAAGTGATTCAAAATCAAGTGAGTACAAAACGGTCCATTTGCATGGAGTTTCTTCATGCATATACACCAATAGACATGGTTCGCATGTCTCAAACTTTTCAAAAATGAGTGAGTCCAAAGATCCATCAACATGGAGCTTCCTCATGCGTTTTATACCGATATGACTTACGTGGCAGTGCCACAAGTAGGTGGTACTATCATTACTATCTTTTGGCATGAACATGTGTATCACTACGATCGAGATTCAATAAACCATTCATTTTTAGTGTAAGACCATTGAAGGTATTATTCAAACAAACAGAGTAACCATTATTCTCCTTAAATGAATAACTGTATCGCGATAGACATAATCCAATCATGTGTATGCTCAACGCAAACACCAAATAACCATTATTTAGTTTTAACACCAATCTCGATGGTAGAGGGAGCGTGCGATGCTTGATCACATCAACATTGGAAACACTTCCAACACATATCATCAGCTCACCTTTAGCTAGTCTCCGTTTATTCCGTAGCTTTTATTTCGAGTTACTAACACTTATCAACCGAACCGGTATCTAATACCCTGGTGCTACTAGGAGTACTAGTAAAGTACACATCAACACAATGTATATCCAATATACTTCTATCGTCCTTGCCAACCTTCTAATCTACCAAGTATCTAGGGTAATTCTGCTCTAGTGGCTGTTCCCCTTATTACAGAAGCACTTAGTCTCGGGTTTGGGTTCAACCTTGGGTTTCTTCACTATAGGAGCAGCCGATTTGCCGTTTCATGAAGTATCCCTTTTTGCCCTTGCCCTTCTTGAAACTAGTGGTTTCACTAACCATCAACAATTGATGCTCCTTCTTGATCTCTACTTTTGCGGTGTCAAACATCGCGAATATCTCAAGGATCATCATATATCTCCCTGATACATTATAGTTCATCACGAAACTCTAGCAGCTTGGTGGTAATGACTTCGGAGAACCATCACTGTCTCATCTGGAAGATCAACCCCCACTCGATTCAAATGATTGTTGTACTCAAACAATCTGAGCACAAGCCCAACAATTGAGCTTTTCTCCCTTAGTTTGCAGGCTAAGAAAATCGTCGGAGGTCTTATACCTTTTGACGTGGGCACGAGCCTGAAATCCAATTTCAGCCCTCGAAACATCTCACATGTTTCGCGATGTTTCAAAACCGTCTATGGTGCCTCAACTCTAAACCGTTTAACTGAACTATCACGTAGTCATCAAAACGTGTATGTCAGACGTTCGCAACATCCACAGACAGCGTTTGAGGTTCAGCACACTGAACGGTGCATTAAGGACATAAGCCTTCTATGAAGCAATGAGGACAATCCTCAGTTTACAGACCTAGTCCGCATAATTGCTACTATCAACTTTCAACTAAATTTTCTCTAGGAACATATCTAAACAGTAGAACTGAAGCGCGAGCTACGACATAATTTGCAAAATCCTTTTGACTATGTTCAGGATAATTAAGTTCATCTTATGAACTCCCACTCAGATAGACATCCCTCTAGTTATCTAAGTGATTACATGATCCGAGTCAACTAGGCCATGTCCGATCATCACGCGAGACGGACTAGTCATCATCGGTGAACATCTTCATGTTGATTGTATCTACCATACGATTCATGCTCGACCTTTCGGTCTCTTGTGTTCCGAGGCCATGTCTGTACATGCTAGGCTCGTCAAGTTAACCCTAAGTGTTTTGCATGTGTAAAACTGTCTTACACCCGTTGTATTTGAACGTAAGGATCTATCACACCCGATCATCACGTGGTGCTTTGAAACGACGAACTTTAGCAACGGTGCACAGTTAGGGGAGAACACATTCTTGAAATTTTATTGAGGGATCATCTTATTTACTACCATTGTTCTAAGCAAATAAGATGTATAAACATGATAAACATCACATGCAATCAAATAATAGTGACATGATATGGCCAATATCATATTGCTCCTTTGATCTCCATCTTGGGGCTCCATGATCATCTTGTCACCGGCATGACACCATGATCTCCATCATCGTGTCTTCTTGAAGTTGTCACGTCATCTATTACTTCTACTACTATGGCTACCGGTTAGCAATAAAGTAAAGTAATTACATGACGTTTATGTTGACACGCAGGTCATAAATAAATAAAGACAACTCCTATGGCTCCTGCCGGTTGTCATATTCATCGACATGCAAGCCGTGATTCCTATTACAAGAACATAATCAATCTCATACATCACATATATCATTCATCACATCCTTTGGCCATATCACATCACATAGCATACCCTGCAAAAACAAGTTAGACGTCCTATAATTGTTGTTTGCATGTTTTACGTGGCTGCTATGGGTTTCTAGCAAGAACGTTTCTTACCTACGCAAAGACCACAACGTGATATGCCAATTGCTATTTACCCTTCAGAAGGACCCTTTTCATCGAATCCGATCCGACTAAAGTGGGAGAGACAGGCACCCACTAGCCACCTTATGCAACTAGTGCATGTCAGTCGGTGGAACCAGTCTCACGTAAGAGTACATGTAAGGTCGATCCGGGCTGCTTCATCCCACGATGCCGCCGAATCAAGATAAGACTAGTAACGGCAAGCATATTGAACAAAATCAACGCCCACAACTACTTTGTGTTCTACTCGTGCATAGAGTCTACGCAATAGACCTAGCTCATGATGCCACTGTAGGGGAACGTAGCAGAAATTCAAAATTTTCCTACGTATCACCAAGATCTATCTATGGAGAAACTAGCAACGAGGGGAAGGAGAGTGCATCTACATACCCTTGTAGATCGCTAAGCGGAAGCGTTCAAGAGAACGGGGTTGATGGAGTCGTACTCGTCGTGATCCAAATCACCGATGATCCTAGTGCCGAACGGACGGCACCTCCGCGTTCAACACACGTACATCCCGCTGACGTCTCCCATGCCTTGATCCAGCTAGGAGAGAGGGAGAGGTTGAGGAAGACTCCATCCAGCAGCAGCACAACGGCGTGGTGGTGGTGGTGGAGGAGCGTGGCAATCCTGCAGGGCTTCGCCAAGCACCACGGGAAAGGAGTAGATGTTGGAGAGGGAGAAGGAGGCGCCGGCCTAGGAGATCCAATCTCCTAGGGGCGGCGGCCAAGGGAGGTTTCCCTCCCCCCCCTCACCAAGGCACCTAGGGGTGCCTTCCACTAGTAGGACTCCTCCTTTAGGGTTTCCCCCAAACTAGGCGCATGGGCCCTAGGGGAAAGTGGCGCCCCAGCCCACTTTGGGCTGGATCCCTTCCCACTTCAGCCCATGGGACCCTCCAGGATAGGTGGCCCCACCCGGTGGGCCACCGAGACCCTTCCGGTGGTCCCGGTACAATACCGATGACCCCGAATGTGACGCCCCGAGACCGTTGCGCCAGGTGTCTTCCAGTTATTCACCGACGTTGCCATGTCATTCACTTGCGTGTTGCATTTCATATCATGTCATCATGTGCATTGCATCATCATGTTTTCAAAACTTGCATTTGTCTGGTTTTCCCTAGTGCCATCCGTTGTCCGTTCTGAGCCCAACCACACTTGCACGCGCCCGCGGCATGTCCGAAATAGTATTTTATAAGTGGCCGGGAAATGTTCTCGGAATGGGACGAAAGTTGGCGTGTGGTCTTATTATAGTGTAGATAGACCGCCTGTCAAGTTTCATCACATTCGGAGTTCGTTTGATAGCCCAACCGTTAACTATAGCGACAATATAGTCGGTCAAACCGTCGGATGTTTTCGGTCTCCGGAAACAGATGCCGGGCTCTCTCTCTCTCTCTTCTCCCCCTCGCAGTCTCGCCACAGCCCACCTAGTCCATCCTCCTTCCCCTCTTCGCTTCCGGAGTTGTCTGATGCGACCGCACGGTTCAAAACCCTCTCTGCACAGTGCATCGAACCCCTCACATGAGCGTCCGAAAGTTGTCCCGGACCCGACCCGAGGTGTCGCCACCGTTGTGTCCGGATCATCCCCAAACATCTACAAAACGTCACCGTTTTCTTATTTGGGCCCCCTAACCTATTTATCCGGGACCGACCGATTAAGATCGGAGGGGCCAAATGCCCCTATCTGAAAATCCTTTTGCCTTATATATTAGACCAAACCCTAAAACCTAGGGATCTGTCACATCCATCTCCTCACCCACCGCCGCCACCCTCTCCCTTGGGATCCTCCCAGATCCCCATCGGTCCAATCTGCAGCCCAAACTTCCTCCTTCGTTTTCAGCACCACCCCAATCAGCAGCTTCCACTTGCCCCGATCCAAATCCACATCGTCTCCAACTCCGATCACAGCCTTGCCCCGCTTGCTGTTTCTCCTTCCCGCCTGCTTCCTCTACATCGGGCCAACGCCTCGACGAGAACCTCGCCCGCGCCGCGTCTTCCTCCTCATCGCGCGGATCCAGGAGGCTCGATGCCCAACACCTCGCCCCCGCCCTATTCCTGGATGGACACGCCCTCCGGCCTCGCCCTTCTGCCGTTGAAGGCCCGCACTGAGGCCTGCTACTCTGGCCGCCGAAGGAACTCCGCCTCCTCGCCATGAACCCCCTCACTCGATCCCGCCGCGTCTGTCACCTACAGGAACCAAGGGCGCTGCCTCCTTCAGTTCGTCAAGCTGCCCGGCAAGTTCGCGCCCCGGCCCCGGTCTGGACCGGATCTCCTCTGATCCGTCGCCCCACCTGCCGGATCCGCCCCTTCCCCGCCGTCCGCCGGCGTCCTGCTTCTCTAAAGCCGCAGCGCCGTCCCCTGCTTCACGAACAAGACGAACGCCTCGTCCCGCTCCTTCGTTGACCGCACTCGGTCTCGCCTGGGCCACCCCTCCCGCGCCTCCATGGCCCAGCTTGCCTCCCCACGCCAGGCCCAGTCCCGCCTGGTCTCTCCTTCAACTGGGCCGAGCCCATGGTGAGGCCAACTCGCCGAAGCCCCTGCGTTTTTTTCTTGTTGCTGGGCCAACAGATTCGGCCCGTGACGTTTTTTTCCTGTTCAAGTCGAATTTCCTATTTATCCAGAGTATTGCAGTTTTGCAGAAAAGTCCTCGAGCTTCATGCATATAATAACTCATGATCTATGCATCATATGGGAAAACTTTATATATGAAACTTGCTCAGAATTTTGTCTAGTTTAATAATATGTCATTTTCATCCATGTTCAAAATGTTTAAAATGATGTTTGATTAAATTTTCTCCTATGCCATGTTAAAATGATTTAATTCATAACTAATTAACCGTAGCTCCGAATCTAACAAACTTTATATGTAAATGGGGTAGAATTTTGCCTAGTTTAACATGGTGGCCTTATTATGCATGCTTGACAACTTTAAAATATGGTTTAGGGCAGAACAGTACCAAACCTAATTTTTGCATATGGGGATTTACCGGAATTGTTGTTCGTTGCTTCCGGCCTCATTTAACCTTGACTAGATAGGTAGTTTTACTTTGCTTGACCCTCTTGCCATGTTTAACAACATTTAATATTGTTGGGTACATAAACGAGAGAGAACTAAATAATTGATGTGGTGTTTTGTCAATATGCATCCCGATGCATATTGAGCTCCACTTAATTTGTAGGATTGCTTGTGCTCTTTGCCATGCCATGCCTCTTTAAACCGGACATGCATCATACTCGATTGTGCATCATGCCATGTTCATGTCGTGGTTATTTACTATGTTGTTTGCTCTTTTCCGGTGTTTGCTTCTTCGGGTTGGTTCCGATAACGTCGTGTTGTGAGGATTCGTTCGACTTCGTTCGTTTGTCTTCTTCATGGACTCGTTCTTCTTCCTTGCGGGATTTCAGGCAAGATGATCATACCCTCGAAATCACTACTATCTTTGCTATGCTAGTTTGCTCGCTCTTTTGCTATGCCATTGCTATGATGCCTACCACTTGCCTGTCAGCCTCCCAAATTGCCAGGTTCAGCCTCTAACCCACCATTGTCCTAGCAAACCGTTGATTGGCTATGTTACCGCTTTGCTCAGCCCCTCTTATGGCGTTGTTAGTTGCAGGTGAAGATTGAAGTTTGTTCCTTGTTGGAACATGGAGATGTCGTTCCTTGTTGGAACATGTTTACTTTTTGGGATATCACAATATATGGTATTTAATTAATGCATCTATATACTTGGTAAAGGGTGGAAGGCTTGGCCTTATGCCTGGTGTTTTGTTCCACTCTTGCCGCCCTAGTTTCCGTCATATCGGTGTTATGTTCCTGGATTTTGCGTCCCTTATGCGGTTGGGCTATAATGGGAACCCCTTGACAGTTCGCCTTAAGTAAAGCTTCTCCAGCAATGCCCAACATTGGTTTTACCATTTGCCACCTAGCCTTTTCTTTCCCTTGGGTTCTGCAGACTCAAGGGTCATCATTATTTTACCCCCCCCCCCCCCGGGCCAGTGCTCCTCTGAGTGTTGGTCCACCTGTCAGCTGCCGGTGGCCACCAGGGGCAACTCTGGGCTGGCCTACCCGTACCTAAGACAATCTGAGTGTGCCCTGAGAAAGAGATGTGTGCAGCTCCTATCGGGATTTGTCGGCACATTCGGGCGGTGTTGCTGGTTTAGTTTTACCCTGTCGAAATGTCTTGTTGTACTGGGATACCGAGTCTGATCGGAATGTCTCGGGTGGAGGTCTATTCCTTCGTTGACCATGAGAGCTTGTCATGGGCTAAGTTGGGACACCCCTGCAAGGATTTGAACTTTTGAAAGCCGTGCCCGCGGTTATGGGTAGATGGGAATTTGTTAACGTCCGGTTGTAGAAAACCTGAAGTTGACCTTAATTAAAATGAATCAACCGCGTGTGTAACCGTGATGGTCTCTTTCCGGCGGAGTCCGGGAAGTGAACACGGTTGTTGGAGTTATGCTTGACGTAGGTAGTCCAGGATCACTTCTTGATCATACTTTTATCGACCGTGCTTTGCCTTCTCTTCTCGCTCTCTTTTGCGAATAGGTTAGCCACCATATATGCTAGTCGCTTGCTGCAGCTCCACCTCATACTTTTACCTTACCCATAAGCTTAAATAGTCTTGATCGCGAGGGTGCGATATTGCTGAGTCCCCGTGGCTCACAGATACTTCCAAAACCAGCTTGCAGGTGCCGATGAGTCCGTGCAGATGACGCAACCCAGCTCAGGAGGAGCTCGATGAAGATATTGTCCTTTATGTTGTTTCGTTCTAGTTGATCAGTAGTGGAGCCCAGTTGGGGTCGATCGGGGACCTTTGTCGCATTTGGGGTTCTTCTTTAATTGTGGTTCCGTAGTCGGACCATGAGTGTATTTGGTTGATGTAATGCTTTATTCATGTAATTGTGTGAAGTGGCGATTGTAAGCCAACTATGTATCTTTTCCCCCTTATTGTATTACATGGGTTGTGTGAAGATTACCTCACTTGCGACATATGCCTTCAATGCGATTATGCCTCTAAGTCATGCCTCGACGCGTGGGAGATATAGTCGCATCGAATGTGTTACAAGTTGGTATCAGAGCCTTCCCCGACCTTAGGAGCCCCCATTGCTTGATCATTTTTAGCGGCCGAGTTGTGTCTAGAAAAATGTTTTGAGTCATTTAGGAATTATATATCGGAGAGCTTAAGAATTCTTTTTACTTCCCTTCTCAAATTTCACTAAAAAAAATTTAGGATCACGCGGGTATCTTGGAATCGTTCCGATGGTGTTATGATGAGAACATTGTCTTGGTGCCTCCTGTCAGGGGTTTAGTGGAAGTGTCCCGGGGAGTTGAGCTCTAAGGTGTTGTCATCATAATTTTATCGTTGCAATTCTGGAATACTTGAGATATGTTCGCCGACATCGAAAATCTCCTTTATGCAGTTCGTTGGTGAGATAACCTCGACGCCACCTAGTACTGGGGCGCGAGTTCGGGAGTATCGCCATAACTTGTATAACGGATGCTTTTCGAAGGTTGAGGTAGACGATTTCCGAAGGTTTCTTGGTTATGTGTTGAAGGATGGATACAGCTGGGTGTAGGATTGGCTAGTTTGGGTGAGATATTATGCTTCCCCTGTATCCCCAACACCTGATTGCATAACCGGAAAGTTTCGGGAGTTTCATAGGTGGGAATTCAAGTAGCTCTTAGGATATCTTTCCGACAGATGTATGGTATGAAATTGGGGTTCGACATCTAGTGGTTCGCCTATTCACGGTCGATTTTACAGTGGTCTTGTTGTGTATTAAAGAGTCCTTGGCTATGCTGACTCGGGGACGCTTCGTATGTCATGTGCACTGCCTTGTACATGATGGTGCTGTACGATCGAGCCCGTGTAGGCCCCACCACGAAAACTTCGGACGAAATCTCTATCATATGTTTGTTCTGGTTATTCTGCAAGCCAATCCTTTGTTTTTGTTTTGAGTTGTGGTATTCGAGTTGCTTCGAAGTCAAGTGTTGATTCCATACCTTTCCCTAAATGGTGTTCTCATACTCCGATGTGAATACCAATCCTTCTTGATCATCAAGATTGTTTTTGTCAATCCTTTTAATCGTGTGTTTCTCTTCAAGTGGATCCGATCATTTCAACATTCGCAAGATCAAGTATCAGTTCTTCTCTATGGTGTTCGTTCCATCCATTCCAAGTTGCCTTTGTTTTTCCCGCCCTCCCTCCCTTGTGTTTCTTTAAGGACTCAGATTTCTTAATCGAGTATCCATTTATTGATGTGAAGTCTCTCCATTCTTTTCCGTCTATATTCTTACCCGGTGGTTTCCATGAAGATGTTCTACTAGTTCATAACTTTTCATTCTTTTTCTTCTCCGGTGGATCCAAGTCAAACTTTGTGGATCATATCCTTTTCCTCATTTCAATGCTTTCTCATGCCGGTGCACCTCATTATCATTATACTTCTCGCTATTTGTTATTCCGGAGTGCTCAAGATATCTCGAAGATTTGTGTTTCCACTCTACATTCGTTCAAGATATTTCGAGATTGGTATCTCATTCAAGTCATTTAATTCAACCGGTGCAAGCCCTCTTTTTAATCGTTCAACGGTGTTCTTTTGAGTGGGCCCTAACCCACAGGTCTTTTCCCAGGATCTTACCTGACTCTTCTAATTTTTCCGGAGCTTCTCAAATTCTTTTGAAGTTTGACGTAAGAATGAATTATCATAAGTCTTATGTCTTTCTCCAAGATCGGTTAAATTCTTTCCATTGTTGGCTCAACCTTTCCATTTTTCATTCCGGAGTGTCTAAATAATTCATGGTGGTGTTTCTCGTCATCATTCTCAGATTGGAAGACCGAAGAAGATTTTTCTCTCAATCTTGATCCATTATCTTCAAGATTCGTGATTCTAGCTTGTTGCCATCCTCTCATAATTATTTGCGATTGTGAGATATTCTTTTCACCCATCCGGAGTAATTCAGAGTATTTTCAGTTTGATTCTCCGAAGCCCATCATTTCAGAAGAATTAATCATTTCAGCTTTCAGATCTCTTTCTCTAAATCTTACCGGCGCATCATTCAATATTCTCTAATCAGTTCGTGATCCCTTTGTTCACTTGTATCAAAATCTCTTGGGTATCCCCGTTCATTTGCTAAATCCCGGTGATTCATCCCTTTACATCGTTCATTTCCAATTCTTACGGTGGTTCGTTCAATAGTTCCCGTCATTCGTTATCATATCAATTTATTCGTTGTTCCTATCCTACCGATGGTTCGTTGAAGATTTTCTCGAGTTTATGCGATATCTCTCTTAATCCTTTCTACGAGAATGAGTAGTGTGCCAAAACCGTTGATTGTCATCAATTTAAATTGGTGATGGATAAGCATAATGTAATTCTTATTCTTGTTTCATCCTAATGATTAATTCTTATTACGGAGGCTCGTCAAATTCTCGATTTCAATTGTTGTCAACTTCCCTTTTCCCCGGAGTTCCAACCTCTTTCAATTATATTATCACGGAGATCTCTATCTAAATCATTGCGAGGCTTCAATCTTATTCTTTTCATCATTCAATTATTTTGGATCATTCTTTTATTACCGGAGTTCTTCATGAAGGTTGTACATGATGGTTCATTAAGAATTTAATTCCTTCTAGAAGTTTCCATTAAGATTCTTTTCACAGGAGATCAAGCATTCTTCATCTTGCAATCCGGAGTGCAATTCTTTCACGCATATCTTTTGAGGTGGTGTTATGTCAGTCTTGAGAATGTGAGTTCGTGTTTCATGATTCGCTAGTTGTCAGGAATGAGATATTTTAAATCCACCAATCTCGTCATTCGGGTTACCTTGGGTTATATTTCACCTAAAGCCTTCCCTAAGGATTGTCGCTATCGATGGTGCTTATAAAGGACCCAAGTTCTTCTTAATCCTTCCGGTGACATAAGTTTCTCGTCTCCTTGTTCATATCTATCCAATTCTTTTCCCGTGAGTGGCAGGTTGTCACCTCATAATTTGAGATGTTCTCCATAAGCCCACTACAACCTTGTTCTTTTTGTTGTTGGTTTTCCAACAACTCCGCTCGACCCGTTTCCTAAAGATGCCTTCTCAAGCTCTTTTGGCAGAAGTTGGCATTTTCTTCTCATTTTCTCTTTTTTTTCAATTACCTATCTTCTATTCTTTTGTTCCGGAGGCATTGTGCTGTTGTTCTCTTCAACCCATCTTTTTGTTTTGTCAAGATCATGTTAAATCCCTTCCATTTCCAACCGGAGTGTTGTTGTAATTGATCTTTATCGTTCCTTCTACATCTCATTTTATCCGGAGTGCTTGCATGTATTTCTTGTCCTTGGTGACACTTTTCTATTGTCTTCAACCTACAAGGTTCTACTAATGTTCCTTGTTCCTCGTTCCTAACGGAGTGTTTTCACTTTGTTTATCTCCGTTGTATTATTCTTTTCTATTTGTTCAACCTCTCAAGGTTCCTTGGTTGCACTCGTTTGTCAAAAAAGCAACTTAGTTTTCCTCTTCTCTTATCTCTTCTGTTGTCCCTCCGGTGCCATTCTAGATCTCGGGACGAGATCCTCTCGTAGTGGTGGAGTGTTGTGACGCCCCGAGACCGTTGCGCCAGGTGTCTTCCAGTTATTCGCCGACATTGCCATGTCATTCACTTGCGTGTTGCATTTTATATTATGTCATCATGTGCATTGCATCATCATGTTTTCAAAACTTGCATTTGTCCGGTTTTCCCCAGTGCCATCCGTTGTCCGTTCTGAGCCCAACCACACTTGCACGCGCCCGCGGCATGTCCGAAATAGTATTTTATAAGTGGCCAGGAAATGTTCTTGGAATGGGATGAAAGTTGGCGTGTGGTCTTATTATAGTGTATATAGACCGCCTGTCAAGTTTCATCACATTCGGAGTTCGTTTGATAGCCCAATCGTTAACTATAGCGACAATATAGTCGGTCAAATCGTCGGATGTTTTTGGTCTCCGGAAACAGATGACGGGCTCTCTCTCTCTTCTCCCCCTCGCAGTCTCGCCACTGCCCACCGAGCCCATCCTCCTTCCCCTCTTCGCTTCCGGAGTTGTCCGATGCGACCGCACGGTTCGAAACCCTCTCTGCACAGTGAATCGAACCCCTCACGTGAGCGTCCGAAAGTTGTCCCGGACCCGACCCGAGGTGTCGCCACCGTTGTGTCCGGATCATCCCCAAACATCTACAAAACGTGACCGTTTTCTTATTTGGGCCCCCTAACCTATTTATCCGGGACCGTCCGATTAAGATCGGAGGGACCAAATGCCCCTATCTGAAAATCCTTTTGCCTTATATATTAGACCAAACCCTAAAACCTAGGGATCTGTCACATCCATCTCCTCACCCACCGCCGCCACCCTCTCCCTTGGGATCCTCCCAGATCCCCATCGGTCCAATCTGCAGCCCAGACTTCCTCCTTTGTTTTCAGCACCACCCCAATCAGCAGCTTCCACTTGCCCCGATCCAAATCCACATCGTCTCCAACTCCGATCACAGCCTTGCCCCGCTTGCTGTTTCTCCTTCCCGCCTGCTTCCTCTACATCGGGCCAACGCCTCGACGAGAACCTCGCCCGCACC
The DNA here is from genome assembly GCA_034509565.1 of Triticum monococcum. Taxonomy (NCBI): domain Eukaryota; kingdom Viridiplantae; phylum Streptophyta; class Magnoliopsida; order Poales; family Poaceae; genus Triticum; species Triticum monococcum. Next base: position 39,027,560 of record CM067842.1, read on the forward strand.
GCGTCTTCCTCCTCATCACGCGGATCCTGGAGGATCGATGCCCAACAGCTCGCCTCCGCCATGTTCCTGGACGGACACGCCCTCCGGCCTCGCCCTTCTGCCGTTGAAGGCCCGCGCTGAGGCCTGCTACTCTGGCCGCCGAAGGAACTCCGCCTCCTCGCCATGAACCTCCTCACTCGATCCCGCCGCGTCTGTCACCTGCAGGAACCAGGGGTGCTGCCTCCTTCAGTTCGTCAAGCTGCCCAGCATGTCCGCGCCCCAGCCCCGGTCTGGACCAGATCTCCTCTGCTCCGTCGCCCCACCTGCCGGATCCGCCCCTTCCCCGCCGTTCGCCGGCGTCCTGCTTCTCTGGAGCCGCAGCGCCGTCCCCTGCTTCACGAACAAGACGAGCGCCTCGTCCCGCTCCTTCGTTGACCGCACTCGGTCTCGCCTGGGCCACCCCTCCCGCGCCTCCAAGGCCCAGCTGGCCTCCCCACGCTAGGCCCAGTCGCGCGAGGTCTCTCCTTCAACCGGGCCGAGCCCATGGTGAGGCCAACCCGCCGAAGCCCCTGCGTTTTTTTCTTGTTGTTGGGCCAACAGATTCGGCCCGTGACGTTTTTTTCTTGTTCAAGTCGAATTTCCTATTTATCCAGAGTATTGCAGTTTTGCAGAAAAGTCCCCGAGCTTCATGCATATAATAACTCATGATCTGTGCATCATATGGGAAAACTTTATATATGAAACTTGCTCAGAATTTTGTCTAGTTTAATAATATGTCATTTTCATCCATGTTCAAAATGTTTAAAATGATGTTTGATTAAATTTGCTCCTATGCCATGTTAAAATGATTTAATTCATAACTAATTAACCGTAGCTCCGAATCTAACAAACTTTATATGTAAATGGGGTAGAATTTTGCCTAGTTTAACATGGTGGCCTTATTTTGCATGCTTGACAACTTTAAAATATGGTTTAGGGCAGAACAGTACCAAACCTAATTTTTGCATATGGGGATTTACCGGAATTGTTGTTCGTTGCTTCCGGCCTCATTTAACCTTGACTAGATAGGTAGTTTTACTTTGCTTCACCCTCTTGCCATGTTTAACAACATTTAATATTGTTGGGTACATAAACGAGAGAGAACTAAATAATTGATGTGGTGTTTTGTCAATATGCATACCGATGCATATTGAGCTCCACTTAATTTGTAGGATTACTTGTGCTCTTTGCCATGCCATGCCTCTTTAAACCGGACATGCATCATACTCGATTGTGCATCATGCCATGTTCATGTCGTGGTTGTTTACTATGTTGTTTGCTCTTTTCCGGTGTTTGCTTCTTCGGGTTGGTTCCGATAACGTCATGTTGTGAGGATTCGTTCGACTTCGTCCGTTTGTCTTCTTCATGGACTCGTTCTTCTTCCTTGCGGGATTTTAGGCAAGATGATCATACCCTCGAAATCACTACTATCTTTGCTATGCTAGTTTGCTCGCTCTTTTGCTATGCCATTGCTATGATGCCTACCACTTGCTTGTCAGCCTCCCAAATTGCCATGTTCAGCCTCTAACCCACCATTGTCCTAGCAAACCGTTGATTGGCTATGTTACCGCTTTGCTCAGCCCCTCTTATAGCGTTATTAGTTGCAGGTGAAGATTGAAGTTTGTTCCTTGTTGGAACATGGAGATGCCGTTCCTTGTTGGAACATGTTTACTTTTTGGGATATCACAATATATCGTATTTAATTAATGCCTCTATATACTTTGTAAAGGGTGGAAGGCTCGGCCTTATGCCTGGTGTTTTGTTCCACTCTTGCCACCCTAGTTTCCATCATATCGGTGTTATGTTCCCGGATTTTGCGTCCCTTACACGGTTGGGCTATAATGGGAACCCCTTGACAGTTCGCCTTAAGTAAAGCATCTCCAGCAATACCCAACATTGGTTTTACCATTTGCCACCTAGCCTTTTCTTTCCCTTGGGTTCTGTAGACTCAAGGGTCATCATTATTTTACCCCCCCCCCTCCCGGGGCCAGTGCTCCTCTGAGTGTTGGTCCACCTGTCAGCTGCCGGTGGCCACCAGGGGCAACTCTGGGCTGGCCTACCCGTACCTAAGGCAATCTGAGTGTGCCCTGGGAAAGAGATATGTGCAGCTCCTATCGGGATTTTTCGGCACATTCCTGCGGTGTTGCTGGTTTAGTTTTACCCTATCGAAATGTCTTGTTGTACTGGGATACCGAGTCTGATCGGAATATCTCGGGTGGAGGTCTATTCCTTTGTTGACCGTGAGAGCTTGTCATGGGCTAAGTTGGGACACTCCTGCAGGGATTTGAACTTTCGAAAGCCGTGCCCGCGGTTATGGGCAGATGGGAATTTGTTAACGTCCGGTTGTAGAAAACCTGAAGTTGACCTTAATTAAAATGAATCAACCGCGTGTGTAACCATGATGGTCTCTTTCCGGCGGAGTCCGGGAAGTGAACACGGTTGTTGGAGTTATGCTTGACGTAGGTAGTCCAGGATCACTTCTTGATCATACTTTTATCGACCGTGGTTTGCCTTCTCTTCTCGCTCTCTTTTGCGAATAGGTTAGCCACCATATAAGCTAGTCGCTTGCTGCAGCTCCACCTCATACTTTTACCTTACCCATAAGCTTAAATTGTCTTGATCGCGAGGGTGCGAGATTGCTGAGTCCCAGTGGCTCACAGATACTTCCAAAACCAGCTTGCAGGTGCCGATGAGTCCGTGCAGATGACGCAACCCAGCTCAGGAGGAGCTCGATGAAGATATTGTCCTTTATGTTGTTTCGTTCTAGTTGATCAGTAGTGGAGCCCAGTTGGGGTCGATCGGGGACCTTTGTTGCATTTGGGGTTCTTCTTTAATTTTGGTTCCGTAGACGGACCATGAGTGTATTTGGTTGATGTAATGCTTTATTCATGTAATTGTGTGAAGTGGCGATTGTAAGCCAACTATGTATCTTTTCCCCCTTATTGTATTACATGGGTTGTGTGAAGATTACCTCACTTGCGACATATGCCTTCAATGCGATTATGCCTCTAAGTCGTGCCTCGGCACGTGGGAGATATAGTCGCATCGAGGGTGTTACACCGAAACTTGTCCCAATGGCCGAAATAGGACTTCCTATATATAAATCTTTACCTCCGGACCATTTCGGAACTCCTCGTGATGTCCGGGATCTCATCCGGGACTCCGAACAACATTCGGTAACCACATACAAGCTTCCTTTATAACCCTAGCTTCATCGAACCTTAAGTGTGTAGACCCTACGGGTTCGGGAGACATGCAGACATGACCGAGACGTTCTCTGGTCAATAACCAACAGCGGGATCTGGATAACCATGTTGGCTCCCACATGTTCCACGATGATCTCATCGGATGAACCACGATGTCAAGGACTTAATCAATCCCGTATACAATTCCCTTTGTCTATTGGTACGATACTTGCCCGAGATTCGATCGTCGGTATCGCGATACCTTGTTCAATCTCGTTACTGGCAAGTCTCTTTACTCGTTCCGTAACACATCATCCCATGATCAACTCCTTGGTCACATTGCGCATATGATGATGTCCTACCGAGTGGGCCCAGAGATACCTCTCCGTTTACACGGAGTGACAAATCCCAGTCTCGATTCGTGCCAACCCAACAGATACTTTCGGAGATACCTGTAGTGTACCTTTATAGCCACCCAGTTACGTTGTGACGTTTGGCACACCCAAAGCACTCCTACGGTATCCGGGAGTTGCACAATCTCATGGTCTAAGGAAATGATACTTGACATTAGAAAAGCTTTAGCATACGAACTACACGATCTTTGTGCTAGGCTTAGGATTGGGTCTTGTCCATCACATCATTCTCCTAATGATGTGATCCCGTTATCAACGACATCCAATGTCCATGGTCAGGAAACCGTAACCATCTATTGATCAACGAGCTAGTCAACTAGAGGCTTACTAGGGACATGGTGTTGTCTATGTATCCACACATGTATCTGAGTTTCCTATCAATACACTTATAGCATGGATAATAAACGATTATCATGAACAGGGAAATATAAATAATAACCAATTTATTATTGCCTCTAGGGCATATTTCCAACACTTACATGGTATCACGCTAGGTTACGTACGCTTCCGCCCTAAACCCTAAACCGCCACCGTCGTCGCTGCCGCCGCCTCCACAGCCGCCGCCACCCTACCGCCGCATCGCCACCATGTCGAGCGCTGCTGCGTCCGGTTCCACCGCTCCCAGTTTTCTGCCGGCCTCCCTTGCCGCGCTCCTATTGCGGCCGCTGGACGCCGCCTCCCTCCAGTCGCCGATCGGGACGCGGAGCGTGGGCTCTCTGTTCGCGCTCCCGTCGGCCGCCTCCTCGCCCGGCCAGGCGCTTCCGGTGCACACTGCCGCCTCCTCGTCAACTGCGGTCGCCGCGCCCTCTGCAACCTCGTCGCTGGTGGTGGAGACCGCCATGATGGCGGGTATCGCGGCGTCAACCGCGGCCCCCGCGCCTCCTGCACCCGCGCCGGTTGCTCCTCCGACTGTCTCCACGGTGGTTGCACCTCAGCCAGTCTCCTAGATGGGATCGCAGCCGCCGCCGCCGTTTCACTCCGGCCATCTCATCACCATTAAGTTGTCATCGGACAACTACATCTTCTGGCGCGCGCAGGTTCTTCCGCTCCTTGGGAGTCATTACCTGCTTGGCTATGTCGACGACTCTCTCCCTTGCCCTCCTGCGCTGGTGGACAGCGTGCACGGTCCGGTCTATAATTCGGCTCACCGTGTTTGGACAGGGCAGGACCAGGCGAACCTCTCCTCCATCCAGGGGTCGCTCTCTCCGGCCGTTGCCGGTCTTGTTGTCTTCGCCAAGACGTCCCATGAGGCGTGGACTATCCTTGAGCGCTCGTTTGCGGCACAGTCGCAGGCTCGTGTATCTGCGCTCCGTCGTCAACTTGGGGAGTGTCCGAAGCTTGACTCCACTGCCACTGAGTTCTACAACAAGGTCAAGGGCCTCGCCGACACGTTGGCCTCCATCGGACAGCCCCTCACCGACTCCGAGTTCAACTCGTTTATTGTCAATGGTCTAGATGAGGAGTATGATGCTTTAGTCGAGATCATCAACAAGCATGGCAACTCGACACCCATGCCTGCACACGAGGTCTTTTCTCGCCTCCTTCTCACTGAGCAACGGGTTGAGACGCGCTGCTCCAGGGGCAACGGCTCCCTCTCGGCCAATGCCGCCACCAAGGGTGGCCGCTCTTCTTCATCATCCCGGACTCCTTCGGGGCTGCCACCACCGCCTGCCTTGGCCCCCCCTCCTACTGCGACATTACCGTGGGCTGGCGGTCCACGTGTGTGTGAGCTTTGTGGCCGCAATGGGCACTGGGCCTCCAAGTGTCACAAACGCTTCCAGCGGAGTTTCCTTGGTCTTGGCAATGATGGCAAGGATACACGCAACCTTGCCCGTCAGGTCGCCATGGCTGATCGTCCGCCGCCGCAGAAGCAACAGGGACACACTCAGTCCTACTCCATCGATCCACACTGGTATGTGGACTCTGGGGCGACAGAGCACCTGACCAGCGAGATGGGGAAGCTTCACACTCGTGAACCCTATCATGGCTCCGACAAGATCCACACCGCCAATGGAGCAGGTATGCACATCTCTCATATTGGTCAAGCATCACTTCTCACTAGACATGCTAATAGGAATCTTCAGCTTCGCAATGTTCTTCAAGTTCCATCTGTGACACGTAATCTTCTTTTAGTTCCTAAACTCACACGTGATAATAATGTGCTTTGTGAATTTCACCCTTTTGAGATTTTTATTAAGGATCGGGTCACGAAGGACATTCTTCTTAGTGGGTGGCTCTGCCAGGGCCTCTATCGTCTGGAGCATCCTGGCGTCCCTCGCGTCTTCAGTGGAGTTCGGGTATCTCCGTCACAGTGGCATGCTCGTCTTGGTCACCCGGCCACACCTATTGTCCGGCATGTTTTGCGTCGTCATGAGCTTCCTAGTGTGTCTAGCAATAAAGATGTAGCAGTGTGTGATGCTTGTCAGCAGGGGAAGAGTCATCAACTTCCTTTTTCGGAGTCCAGTCGTGAGGTGAAACATCCTTTAGAACTTGTGTTCTCAGATGTATGGGGTCCTGCCCAGACTTCTGTCAGTGGTCATAATTATTATATCAGTTTCGTTGATGCTTACAGTCGCTTTACCTGGCTTTATCTTATCAAACGTAAATCTGATGTGTTTGACATTTTTGTTCAGTTCCAAAAACATGTTGAACGCCTTCTCAAGCACAAAATTGTTCATGTTCAGTCGGACTGGGGCGGCGAGTATCGCAACCTCAACTCCTTTTTTCAGTCGCTTGGGATCACTCATCGTTTAGCATGTCCACATACACATCAGCAGAATGGTTCAGTAGAACGTAAGCATCGTCACATTATTGAAGCTGGTTTCACTCTTTTGGCTCATGCCTCTGTTCCGTTTCGGTTTTGGAGTGATGCTTTCACCACTCCATGTTTTCTCATGAATCGTACTCCCACTGGTGTTTTGAACACGAAGACTCCCATTGAAGTTCTCCTTAATGAACAACCGGACTACACCTTTCTTAAGGTGTTTGGGTGTGCTTGCTGGCCTCATCTCCATCCATATAACAAGCGCAAGATCGAGTTTCATTCCAAGAAGTGTGTTTTTCTTGGTTATAGCTCTCTTCATAAAGGATACAAATGTCTTCATGTGCCCACTAATCGTGTCTATATCTCTCGGGATGTTGTGTTTGATGAACATGTATTTCCCTTTGCCAAACTTCCTGTGTCCACTGTCGAACCACCATCCCTGCATCCATCCTCTGTTGCTTCTGACCAATTTGATGATGTTGCATATTCTCCTCTGTTGTTGCCTAACCATGGTGCAGGTACTGGTCATGGGGCTCGTTTGGGGATCTTAGAGGCGCCATCGCCTCCTTCGTCGCCATCGCTTTTCTCGTCGGCACCTTCAGCTGTGCCTGACGATCACATGGCGCCCCTGCATGGCCTCGGTCCCCGTGCCCATGCACGACCGATCGCTGCCCTAGTCCGGTCGCCTGCTTCGTCGCCTCTGGCCTCTGGGCTGGCATCGCCACCGTCGCACCCAGCGACTCCGGTGTCTGGGCCGCCGTCACCTGGGTCGTCCTTGCCCGCCCTCGTCTCGCCTAGGGCGTCTGGGCCGTCGTCACCAGAGCCGGCCTCGCCCGCCCTCGTCTCGCCCAGGGCGTCTGGGCCGTCGTCACCAGGGTCGGCCTCGCCCGCCCTCGTTTTGCCCAGGGCGTCTGGGCCGTCGTCACCAGAGCCGGCCTCGCCTACTCTTGGTTCGCCCCTGGCCTCTGGGCCACTGTCATCGGGGCCAGCTTCGCCAGTCTGGAGCCGTCCGGTCCCGGCTCTCCTGATGCGACGTCTGACTCTTCGTCGACCGTGACGTCCCCGTCGCCCTCGCCTTCGCCGACTCCTGCTGCTGCTCTATGTCCACATACGCGCAGCCGGAGTGGCATCTTTTAGCCTAAGCAATGTCACGATGGAACAGTTGCCTGGTTAGCTGCGTGCATGTCTGCTGCTCTTGCAGATCCATCCTCCGAGCCACGCACGTATCAAGCTGCTATGCGCATTCCTCATTGGAGAGAGGCAATGGAGCAGGAGTATCAAGCTCTTATGCGCAATGAGACATTGACTCTTGTTCCTCCACCATCACGGGTTAATGTCATTGATTCTAAATGGGTCTTCAGGGTGAAGAGGCATTCTGATGGGTCCATTGAGCGTTATAAAGCTTGTCTGGTTGCTCGTGGTTTTCGACAGCGGTTTGGTCTTAACTATGAAAACACCTTCAGTCCAGTGGTTAAGCCTACTACCATCAGGCTTCTTCTCTCTCTTGCCGTTACTCGAGGTTGGTTTCTTCATCAACTTGACGTTCAAAATGCCTTCCTTCATGGCGTGTTGGAGGAGGAGGTCTATATGCGCCAGCCTCCGGGTTTCTCTGATCCGGATCGCCCTGATCATCTCTGTCGTCTGTCCAAGGCACTTTATGGTCTGAAGCAGGCTCCTCGTGCTTGGCATGCTCGTCTTGCAATGGCTCTTCGTGCTCATGGTTTTGCATCATCAACTGCTGACTCCTCACTATTTCTTGCTGACTCCTCACTATTTCTTCTACAGAGGCCTGAGGTTACTATGTACTTGTTGGTCTATGTAGATGATATTATTTTGGTCAGCTCCTCTCAGTCGGCTGCTACGGCGCTTGTTCGCTCGCTTGGTGCTGATTTTGCGGTCAAGGACCTTAGGAAGCTTCACTACTTTCTTGGTGTGGAGGTTACTTCTCGGGCTGATGGTCTTGTTATGATGCAGAAGAAGTACTCTCTAGATTTGTTGCAGCGAGCTGGGATGCTTAAGTGCAAACCGATGACTACACCCATGTCTACCAATGACAAGCTCACTGCTATTGATGGTGTGCTTCTATCTTCTTTTGATGCGACGGAGTACAGGAGCGTTGTTGGTGGTCTTCAGTACTTGACGATCACACGACCGGACATTTCCTTTGCTGTTAACCGAATCTGCCAGTATCTGCAGTCACCCCGTGACACTCATTGGTCTGCTTGGACTGCTGTTAAGCGTATTTTGCACTACATCCGATTCACGGTGGCACATGGATTGCATATTCGGCCGTCTGACTCAGGTTGTCTTTCAGCATATTCTGATGCAGATTGGGCTGGCAATTCAGATGACAGGCGATCCACGGGGGGTTATGCTGTGTTCTTTGGCTCTAACCCGATTGCCTGGAGTGCTCGGAAACAGGCCACTGTCTCGCGTAGCAGTACTGAGGCTGAGTACAAAGCTGTGGCCAATGCCACTTCGGAGATTATCTGGGTACAGTCTTTGCTCCGGGAGTTGGGTATATCCCAATCACAACCTCCTGTTCTTTGGTGTGATAACATCGGTGCTACATATCTTTCTACAAATCCGGTATTCCATGCCCGAACGAAACACATTGAAGTTGACTATCACTTTGTGCGTGAACGTGTCTCTCAGAAGCAACTACAGATCAAGTTTATTTCTTCCAAGGATCAACTTGCTGACATCTTCACCAAGCCATTGCCTTTACCACAGTTTGAGACTTGCAGGCGTAATCTTACCCTTCTAGATTCTTTAGGAAGTGGCTAAGATTGAGGGAGGGTGTTAGACTGTATAACTTCTGTATTTACATGTGTATACTGTAACGTTGTATACCACCTCATTATATATATGTGATAGGCCACCCCTAGAGGGTAGTGCCGGTTCCCCCAAAACCTATTGTCTTACACGAAAACACCGAGAAGGCAGGCGGGGTCGTGGAGATCGGTGGACACCGTGTGGAGGTGGAACCAGCGCCGCATCGAAAGGGAGAAGACGGAGGCGCTGTAGTTGTCGTGGTCGTTGCCGAGGGAGAGGAGGCCCGCGTACGACGGCGGCGCGAGGGCAGAGCGCCACGCGTTGCAGACGCCGCGGATGGACGTGTAGTCTCGTAGAGACAGGCCGTCGGCGGCGGCGATGGACACGAGGAGCTCGGCAGGCAGGTGAGCCCAGGGCACGGCCGGCGCGGCGCCGGCGTCCCGTACTCCGGTCTCCCTGCACCTGGCCTGGATGAATCGCCAAAGGAGCATCTTTTTGGATCGGGGAATAATTTGGCCTATTGCTTGTGCATATGTACTCAGCCCCGCAGGGTGTCTGGTCGTGACGGCCACCATCCAATCAGAGATTGCCACGTCATCCTTCCCATCAGGTCTCAGTAACGCGAGCGCCGAGTCGGACAATGAAGCTTCATGTGATCCGAACCAGGTACTAGTATTTATATCAATATCAAAAAAATAACATTGTAATCCTAACCAGGCAATGTGATGGCGGAACGAACATTAGTCGGACAATGAAGCTTCAAAGTCCAAACGTTATTATTTTCTTATTACGAGATTCCAGACGTTTCTGTATGGAACTTCAACAAGGATTCATTCACCACACATGCAACCTAATAATCGCAATCCTGCAAAAGGGAGAAAAGTGATTTTTCTGTAATGCATAGGATATATTGTGCCTGCATCCACCGTGTCCCTCATTGCTTTGAGATTCGTGTCATGTTTTTAGTTTTTCATAAAAAAATCTTGTTTCAAACTATTGTGTGGTTTTTAGTCTTCTTTTTCATGATTCAAAAAGGGCGTCATATGTGGTGAAACTATCCGTCTCCGTGTATCCTTACGTCCCGTCACCTCTGGTTGTCCGATCGAAATCCTTTGCCCTCATGTGTGTATGCCCTTATTTTGCAGAAACAGACCATCTCCAACCAATATTAGGCCTGTGATTTATTTTCAATAAAGAAAGAAATAGCCTCAGCCTGCTCTCCCAATTCCCTACTTTCGATCGTTTCCCTACCGGTCCTCATTCACAGCCCTGAATGCATCCCAACTACAACAGCAATCGTGACGGCATGCATCATGGACAATCACCATGCCGAAATTCTTCTGCCAAGTTAATAACCAAAGCTTTTCATGGCATGCATGTGCAGCTACAGATTCAGGGAAAAGCTTGCAAACTCTATTGAATGAGGGAGAATTTGCTACGCCAAACAAGAAAGTCAGCATTCCTCTATTAGTGAGTTTATTAATGAACACACTTTGACCATGTCGCTTTTAGTTTAGAGTTATGCATAATGATGTTGTTTATGTTTCAGTGCACATCTTTTGCTTTGAGATGCGATGAGAAACTGAAGCCTGATGTAGGGATGATGTGTGAAGGGCTAGAGGTTGTCAAGGAACTCTCAGGGCCGGTCCTGATATTTCGGAGGCCCGGGGCGAAATTACAAACTGGGGCCCCTACTATAAAGATCAAAATAATAATCTCATTTCTTTTTAGATTCATTCCTTTACCTAACTTATTATTGTCTATTGTTCCAAAATAAAATGAAAATTGTAAATAGTGTATTCCTTTACTTAATTAGACAAATCGAATACCTGATAGATGGCAAACATCAAGACGAAGGTTTAAAGTTTAAAAGCTTCATTTGCAACAATAAAAGATCATTTACCTACCCGACGGCTACGGGAGTTTGAGTGGCTTTATTATATAACCATGTTTGGATTGAAGTTTTGTGTGTATAGCTAAAACCTTCTTCCAATTTTTAAGTTAAATTTGCAGTCATGATGATTTGGAGAGAGAATGGAAAGAACGACAATCGAACACATAGCAGGCAACTTTTTCAATAGATAAGGCGATTGGTGTTGTCTCGACAAAGTCCAGATTGAAATAAGAAATAAAGCAACGGGCACACAAAATTAAAAATTTGTACTGCATCATATGCGAGACTTTCTAAGATTTGACTGCTGCTGCACTATATGAATGTGACCAAGTAGAAAGAGGAGGTTAGGGATGACCTTATAAGTGGGGTGGCTTTGTCTTGCACATGAGAGGCATCTCACGAACGTGGGTTGGCATTGAGCACGAGGGTGGCCAGGCGCTCGACCATGGCCCGCTCCAGACTGTTATGGCCGCTGCAGGGCACGCGGAGCACGTGCATGGCCCCACGTGTGTTGAGCAACTACACCTTATCGCCTCCGGCAGGGTCGTAGGCCATGTCGAGGAGGCAGTTCGTGTGGGTGATGACATCGACGGTCGTCCACTTGTTGTCCACTTTTCCGTGCATGTAGGCTACCTGGTGGTTGTTGTACAGGGCCACGACGGTCCAGTCGTCGTTCGGTTTCGGCACGAACACGACCTTTCGTACACGCTCCTCGTTGTAGTTCCTGGTGGGGGAGACGAGCACGACCTCCTCGCCTGAACGGGGGTCAATGAGGAAGATCATCCTCCTTGTCGAGACGTCGCGTAAAACCCTGCCAGCCCGCTGGGGCCGGTGCCTCTGGTCGACGGCGAGGGCGAAGCGGCCGTTGCCTGAGCCGACAACGCGGACGCTGCAGTGAACTAGAGGCTGATCGCCGCCATTGGTGTCATCGTCGAGCACGGGCTAGACGGTGTGCATGTGGAGCGGGCGCCGCATCAGGACGCAAACGAGTGAGTCGATGTGCCGGCCATGGTCGTCGGCGAGGGAAAGGAGGCGGGGTACCTCGTGAGAGCGAGGGCGGAGTGCCACGCGGCGCAGACGCGGCGGAGGGAGGCGTAGTCCGTTACAGACACACGGGTGGTGATGGACACGAGGAGCTGAGCGTCCGGCCGGTGCCATGGCGTGCCGTTCGCTCGCACTTGGTGTGGAGGAATCGAGCATTGTGCTACAGATACGTTTGGACCCGGTCGCCGCAATCGCCATGACTTGCTCGATCTGCCGTTTGCCTGCACTAGTACGCACTACGATTTATATAGGGGCGTTGAATTTACTATGTGTGTGTCTAGGGCACATCTAGATGTGCTTTAATTATCACACATTTAAATGAGTGAATCAAGCATAAAAAAAGAAAAAAAATGATATATCTGCATGAATCTTAATGTATAATCAATGCCATAGGATTTAGATGTGCAATACTTATGACACATCTAAATATGCTTTAGCAAAACTGATTTACTATTTACTAGCTCAAGCAAGGCTGCAATCCGACCGAACCTCGTCTCGGACGTTTTTAATTTGTTGGAGACGTGTTTGTCGCTCTCTCTCTCTCCTTTCGTTTGCAAGGCTGGCACTCGTGCGTGCGTGCATGCCACGACGTGCGTGCGTGCATGCAAAACAGCAATACAGGGACGGTGCCCGTCGCATGCCTAAACCGATATGGGTTCCCATTGTCGTAAATGCCGTATCAGAGTCGGAATCGGGCAGACTCCGGCAGGCTCCCGATCCCCGATCGATTTCTTTTCTTTCATAAAATCAACATATACGTAAGCAGCAGCTGCATGCCCACGTGAGCGATTTAGGCAACCAACGAGACCCTCAGGATAGACGCCGGGAGAGCAACCATCCAACTCCAGCGACAGCGCCGCGATCTCGATCGGGATGGAGGAGGTGTCAGCGCCGATCTCGGCGGACGACCAGCGCCTGCTGCTGCAGCATGCGTCGCCGCTGGCGCAGGAGGACTATGGAGCCTTGGAGTGGTTGACGCGGGAGCCGGTGTGGTCGTCGGGCGTCCCCGAGGAACTCTGGGGACTGCGCTTCTTGGCCCCGCTCGACGACGATCAGCCGATGACGCAGGAGGGCGGCAAGGGCAAGCCGTCGTCGGAGGTCCCCGAGGAGTTCCGGTGGCTGTTCTTGGCCCCGCTCAACGACGGCGCCGCTGTCGCTACTCCTCCACCGTCGCCCTCGGCGGATGCCCAACTCCTGCCGGAGGAGGGAGATTATGGTGCCTTGGAGCTGGACCAGTGGATGCACGAGAGCAGCGAGCCGGAGCCGTGGTCGCCGGAGGAGGAGGATTACGATGCGTTGGACGACGACTAGGTCCAGTAGTTCGTATGTACTGATCTTATGATCTAGTAGCAGCAGTGATTGATCGGTCCATGCTTTGATCTTATTTTGGTTTAAGATCTGTCTGATGTATAAAAACCGATACTTTACTTACTTGCTTTGATATTATTCAGGGAATAAGAAGACCTTCCTTGATCTTATTTTAGTTAATTATGAAGATTTTATTCGTACATAGCATGAGGACAAGCAAACCCGTTGATTCTGCGTGACTCGCCCCAAATCCTTATAATTATCTTGATGAGCCTAGGTTACAAAGCGTGCACAACACACACGTACGTGGTTCTGGCGTCGATCGTCTTGATGAGCACATTGTTCCATCTTATCTTATGATGAATACTAGCGAACCTTTCATGATGTCACCAGGAGAACACGACGCAAAACTTCATAAATCATCGACACGACATATCTAAGCATAAACATACTCCCTCCATCCCATAATACAAGAGCGTTTTTAACAGTAGATGGGACAGAGGGAGTAGTACTTAAGAAAGTCGGCTGTTGTAGCTGTCGTGGGAGTGGTTGCACTGGGGAGCACCAGCGCCACCGCCGGCCATGTCGCCCTGGGCCTCTCGCCGCCGAAGGCCGCTCCCACACCAGCGGCCGCTTCACCGCGTGTGGGAAGCAGGGGCTGGAGGCGCGGGATCGGGGACTGGCGGCGAGCGCCGTGTCGCCCTGGCCCTCGGCGTCGCTGAAGGGTGATCCGGCAGCAGCGATCATTTCGCCGCGTACTCGAAGCAGGGCAGGAGGCACATGATCAGTGTCCAGCAGCAGTGCGAGGAGAAGGAAAGGAGACACGGGGTAGTGAAGAATGAGAACCATGGGAGGAGGCAACCGCCGTCGTCGTGGAATGCAGGCGGTCGGCTAGGCGGTGGCGCGAGGGGAGCCAAGTAAGAGAGCGGGCTAGGAGTCGACGGCGAGAGGAGGAGAGGTCCAGAAAGAAGGGGGCGAATGGGAGCACGAAGAGGCAAGCCAACGCCCTCCCTCGCCTCTTTGATGCAGGGACCAACCAGCGGCCACCACACATGCCAGGACATGAAAAGATGAAAATGCTATCGGCGGTGGCAGCTGAGTAGCCGATGATTCGCCAGAAGATGAGTGGGAAGTAACCTGGTAATCAGAGTCAGATGGATTAAGAGGTTCACGAAAGCAGCCCGCTTTAGGATAATCACTGACAAGCAAATTAGAGACCTCTGAACGGCGTTTCCGAACCGGACTGTTCGGTAAACCGGCGGAGGTAACTACCTGGCCGCTGTGCCGGGTTGTGCGACGAGCTTCGTGCTGTTGGGTCTTCATAAAAAATTTGGGATCCAAATAAGCAAGAGGATGAGAAAATTTAACTTTCCGGTTTGCATGACGGATTTTAGCGAAGGCAAAGGTTCTGAATCGGAAGAGAGAATAATTACCTCTGCAGCGTCCGCATGGCTGGCTTCGGCACCATCCTAACAAATATCATCATCAATAAGACGCATGAAAAATAAACCAAGTGAGTCAAGCTCTACCTCAAGGTCCGGATTATCCACATCATCTTCAGGGGCCGGATTAGAGGATGCAGTGGTTCTTTTCCTGTGGATAGTCTTCTTCACAGCTTTAGTCTTTTGCCGAGTTGCTCTTTCCGGTTTGTCTGGTTTTTCTGGTTTCTCCTGCGGCAGTTTCTTGCTCCAAAACGGATCATCGCCCTGATACACAGACACTGATATTAAACAATGACCAGACATATCAATAACAGATTCAGCAAAAAGAAAAATCAAAATCTTACAGCTGGCGGTTTGTTGGTGGCACAGAAGGGAAGCAGGCCGTTTCTAGCACAGACGTGTTCCGGTTCATTCAGCATCTTATTCACAGCCTCTGTGATTTCTTCATCGGTGACTTGGATTTTGGAATGTCGCAGTGGGTCATCAACACTGCCAGTATACTCGCACATCAAACCGGAGCGCTAACTAAGGGGCAGTATGCTCCATGATATCCAACAGCGAGCGAGATCAACCCCTGTTAAACCGTTGGCCATAAAGGCTCTGAGCTTTGACAGTTGAGGAGCATATTTGCTTCTCTCCTGGGCAGTCAATCTTTGCGGAAAAGGGTGTGTATTGCTGAGCCGCTCTGGACGAAAGCCAGGCAAGGGATTCTCACCAGTAGGGGAGGTGTCTTTGTAGTAGAACCATGTCTGATTCCCCTCTTTGGGGTGGCTGTGCAGTTTGGCGTGAGGGTATGTGACCTCTTTCCTTTTCTGGATCGCCACGCCACCCAACTCCGTATTAGAACCGTCAGTAAACTCGGTACGGCGGTTTAGATGGAAAAGGTCTCTGAACAATTCCACTGTGGGCGCCTCTTGAAAAAACGCCTCATAGAGCACTTGGAAGTGACACATATTTGTAACAGAGTTGGGGCCAGTGTCTTGTGAATGAAGTTGGAAATCGGCTAAAACATCCCGGTAAAATTTAGAACTGGGCGGCTTAAAGCCCTGGGCTAAGTGATCTACGAAAACAACGATCTCTCCTTCTTGAGGTGTGGGAGGACATTCTTTGCCGGGAGCCCTCCAATGGATGATATCTTTGCTGCCTAAAGTGCCAATCAGGACTAAATCGGCCAGCTGAGACTCTGTGACGCGAGAAGGAACCCAATTGCACTCATATACTTGCTTGGCCATGTTAAAATCTACAAGGTAAAAGATCCCAGTTCAAAAATGCATTGATCAAGGTACATTGATATGTGCAAGGTTAAACCGGAGACAGATCTATCTGAACCGGAGTTTTATGAAGCAACAACATTTGGCGGTGAAACAAGGGGACTAATGGTATATACCGGTTTCGCAAGTTTTTTCTACAAGGATAAACCGCCTGATCTAAACATTGAAACAGCTGAGATTGCGGATGGATAAGTATGCAGAAACAGGTTTCACAAGATTTCTCTACAGCATTGCATCTGAAGCAAGTTCAGAAAAAGAGATAAATATTTAGAGGTTCAAAAGGAGCAGTACCGAATCAATGAGCAAAACGTTCATATAGATTTATGGTTTTGAGATGCGTAAGTGAAGGCGAAGGTTAAACAACTATCATTGCACAGAATAAAGATTTGCGGATTCATCTAAAGATCCATCGTATGAGCAAGCGGCAGATGATGAACACTGAAGAGTTGTGAAACCCTAAAATAGATCTGCGGGGGAAAGGATAGAAGGTCAAACGTGAAGCACATTAGTGCCGGTTTGTATTTGAGCCAGCACTAATGTATACATTAGTGCCGGTTCCAACGGCTAGCCGGGCCGCTTTCATTAGTACCAGTTCGTGGCGAACCTTTAGCACCGGTTCGTGCCATGAACCGGTACTAATGAGAGTGATGGCAGGATGTTGTCAGAATGGGGCCCCTCCAGCCCCTTTAGTACCGGATCTTGGTACACACCGGTACTAAAGGTCATCCTACATAAACCCTTCGTCCACCCGAGCTCGCTCTGTTCTTCCCCTTTCCCCTCTCCTCTCTGTTCTTCCCCTCTTCCTCTCGAGCTCATCACACATTTTGCCCAAAATTTGTCAAGATTTGAAGGCCCCCATACATTTAAATGATCACAATGGTTAGCAACTTTGTCCTTTCATCTCTCATTGCTAGATTAGCTCTTGCAATGCTTTATATAGTGATTAATTTGGGAGGATATATATATATATATGTGCTAGTATTTGATTTATATGCAATTTGAGGTCAAAAATAACACTTAGTTTGCATATGTAGGTGTGGTGTACTTAGTGCCTTCTAAATCTCCATCGTAGCCACCGTCGATCGCCCGCACTGTCCCGTCGCTGGCACCACCTTGTGGTGAGCCTCTTGTTCATGAAATTTTATATAAAAATTGATGTTTGTGTGATTTGGATATATAGTTAATCATATAATTATCTTACCCGTATATTGTTTGTTAGACATATAGTGCCATGGTTTTGATATCCATCCCCGTCGTCCCTAGTCCTTGTTATGATTCGGATGTGGTATGTATATTCTCTTTTAAAACTAGTTGCATTTCGTGTTTATGACAAATTATGCCCATCAAGTTGACATAGAAATTTTTTCTAGGAGGTATGTTAACCGGAAATTTCAACTGACCCTATTGACGAGAGGTTAAATTTAGTTGAAAGAGAAAACGAGTACTTGAAAGAAAAGTTGAAAAGAATTGAGGGGGGGAAGATGGAATTGGAGTTGCATGTTGCCGATGTCGTCGATGATCACAAGATCAAGATGGAGAAAATGCGCTTGAAGATTAGAAAGATTAGAAAATATGGCATCAATAGTGAGGCTTGGTATCATTATGCTGTTGGATCCATTGTTACCTTAGTTGCGATCTTGATCGTATTTGTTGTTGCATTTAAATGCTTTAGCTAGAGAGTTATTCGTTTGTTGCATTTAAGTGTTGTATGAACTTTATGTATGAACTTGTATTAATTTGGTCTATTCGGTGTTGTGTAATGAAGATGAGCCGGCAATGGATGTACGATGACCGATGCTCTCCCTAGTTCGTTGAGGGCGTGCATACTTTTCTGCTTGCGGCTGAGGCAAACAAGCGGGCGGATGGTTTTATGCCTTGTCCATGTGCTCGCTGTAAGAATGGTCACAATTACTCTATGTCAAGAACCATTCACGTCCACATGTTTAAGTCCGGTTTCATGCCCCATTATAATGTTTGGACCAAGCACGAAGAAAGAGGGGTTATGATGGAAGACAATTAAGAAGAAGAGAATGACGACAGCTATCCTGGCCATGGGTTCCCTGAATACGATGATACAACAATGGGGGAAGAAGCTGAGCCGGTAATGCGGGAAGAAGGTGAGCCGGCAATGCGGGAAGAAGCTAAAGAAGAGGCATCAGATGAGCCCGTTGATGATCTAGGTCGGGCCATTGCCGATGCAAAGAGAAATTGCGCAAGTGATTTGGAGAAGAAGAAGTTGCAGCGCATGTTAGAGGATCACAAAAAATTGTTGTACCCGAATTGCGTACGTGACAAGAAAAAGCTGGGCACCACACTGGAATTGCTGCAATGGAAGGCAGAGAATAGTGTATCTAACAAGGGATTTGGAAAGTTGCTGGTAATGATAAAGGATATGCTTCCAAAGGACAACGAATTGCCCGAGAGTACGTACGAAGCAAAGAAGGCTGTCTGCCCTCTAGGGTTAGAGGTGCAGAAGATACATGCATGCCCTAATGATTGCATCCTCTACCGCGGTGAGTACGAGGATTTGAACGCTTGCCCGGTATATGGTGCATTGCGCTATAACATCAGCCGCGATGAACCTGGTGATGTCGAGGGCCGGCGCCCCAGGAAGAAGATTCCTGCCAAGGTGATGTGGTATGCTCCTATAATACCACGGTTGAAATGTTTGTTCCAAAACAAAGAGCATGCCAAGGCGATGCGATGGCACAGAGAAGACCGTAAGAAAGACGGAAAGTTGAGAGTACCCGCTGACGGGTCGCAGTGGAGAAAAATTGAAAGAAAGTACGGGAAGGAGTTTGCAGGTGACGCAAGGAGCGTATGGTTTGGTCTAAGCGCAGATGGCATTATTCCTTTTGGGGAGCAGAGCAGCAACCATTGCACCTGGCCTGTGACTCTATGTTTGTATAACCTTCCTCCTTGGTTGTGCATGAAGCGGAAGTTCATTATGATGCCAGTGCTCATCCAAGGCCCTAAGCAACCCGGCAACGACATTGATGTGTACCTAAGGCCATTAGTTGAAGAACTCTTACAACTGTGAAATGGAACAGGTGTACGTGCGTGGGATGAGCACATGGGGAAGAATTTGACCTAAAGGCGTTGCTGTTCGTGACCATCAATGATTGGCCTGCTCTCAGTAACCTTTCAGAACAGACAAATAAGGGATACCGCGCATGCACAACTTTTATGAAAAATGATAATCCCATTTGCATTCGTTGATTATGTACCTCCCTTGCAGCAAATAACTTGCTCTATGTAACTCCTTTCTCCTAGGTACTAAGCTCCTTTTCCTCCTTGCTCATCAAGTTGCTGAATTCACTAATGCTAGTTGTGTAGAGAAAAAGGCAAAAAAAAGACAGTAACGTATTGTAGTCAAACTGTCAAACTAGAGGGAAGTTGCTCCTCACCTCAACGCGAACGTTGACCGCCTAGCTGGCCGCCTAACCAAAACCAGATAGCTTGGTACTGAGAGATGAAATGAAACATTTGAGACAAGTTACTAGAGGGAAGAGGGAAGAAACCAAAACACCTCCGTCCTCAGGTCTCTAGCGTGTTCCCCCACCTTAACCATCTATTCTTTCCTTTCTTTTGCAGACAAGTAGAAAATGCCCGATACCTATTTTATAGGTCGGGATCACGAGAAGTGCATCATTTCACCCACCATGCATAATTTTTTGATTCCCATGTACCTGGTTGATAATAATTAGGATCTACACACTTGTATTCCCTTCGTCCGAAAATATTTGTCATTAAAATGGATAAAAAAATATATGTATCTATAATTAAAATACGTCTAGATATATCCCCTTTTATCCATTTTGATAACAAGTATTTCCGGATGAAGGGAGTACGAAAGAAGGAAAAGGGCTTTAAATGAAGGTATTCTCCCTCCGCTCCCTTTGCATGGTTGTGTCTCCTTCCACCAGAATCTCTGTTTTGCACCTTTCTCATGATTCATTCCGTTTCCACTCACACTCAGTCGATTCCCTAAAAAACGTAACTCGCACCCAGTCGATCTCAATGTGTTTTTCCAGCATTTGCACTTGTGTTTAATAAGGCAATGACTTGAGGCATTTTCAAGTCACGTCTGAAAACTCCTCGCGCCACTGAGTCGCCTGATGATACCTTAGATCTTCTTTAAGCACACTCCAGTTTGTCTTCTGAGTCTTAAGTCAAACATCTTTAAGTTTGATTATATCTTTAAAAAACAGTTTTTCTAAATTAAGCATATCTAGATGTGTTATAAGTATTGCACATCTAAGTCCTATATCATCGATCTTACACGGAGATTCGCGTGGGTATTTTCTTTTTTCTTCTTATGCTTGACTGGGTGACTTAGATTTATTGTAAAAAAAATAATTCCGTATTATATTATGTTTGACGTTGTAGACATTAACATTTCTGTATAATCTTGTAAATTTTGAAAAACAGCTTGACCGATCAATATATAGTAGACAAAGCTGGATCTTCAAGTATAATTTAAGATGAGAGATTTTTTTTTGAAAGAAAAGGCAGAGCAATTTATGCCTTATGCATTTCAAAACAGGTATGAAACCTGGGTGACCGAGGTCAATTACATAAAGGCAATGTTAGCGCTGCACGGAAAATGCAGCTGGCCATTGCCAAGCCATGTTGAACTAGGAACAGAAGAAAAGGAGCGAGAAAAAAGATACAAAATGAGCTACAGGATGGGGAATACGAGAGCGTATCTAAAAATCTCCCTCCACCGAAGCATGATCTGCTGGTCTGCAGAGTTCTTCGCCCGATGTTAGCGCCTGGAGAGAGATTATGACACTCGCGATGCGAAATTATGTCCGTCGCTCACCCCAATTAATTACTCTTCTGCAATCATGGATCTCAAGATGAGCACACGCCCATTCAATTTCTCCCATTTCTTTCTTTGTCGTCATTAATGTTCGTCATGTTGTCATCTCCGAAGTACCAACAGTTACCTTTGCACGCACCACAAGGAAGCACACACGGCTTGGAGGTCCCGGTGGCTATATCACACACCATGGGAACGCCCTTCGAGTCGATCCAGTACACAGAGTCTGCTCTCACCCCCGGGATGGTGCCAGCTCGCACTGTTAACGTACATAGAATAGTATCAGTCATATCTCATGTAATTATGATGGAGATATTACGTAGCAATTGTAATCTGTTGTGTATGGTAGTCTACAATCTGATTAGTATCAGATTGATTGTATCCTTATTGTACAAGGTCTATCAGATTAAATAGAGGTGCAGCCCATGAGGCAATTCACGGCAAACATATTGTTGTCTAACGTGGTAACAGAGCCTCGATCCCATCCCTCCACGACATGGCTGGCACCACCTCCGGCGCACTCGTCACCACCACCGCCGGCCCGCTCGTCTCCGGCCACACCGCTACCATGCCGTTGCTCGCAGGCCTCATCACCGTCCGGCTCACCCGCGCCAACTTCCTGCTATGGAAGGCGCAGGTTGTCCCAAACCTCACCAGCGTCGGCCTGTTCGGCTACCTCGACGGCTCCGTCCCAGCGCCGCCGAAGACGATCACCGAGGGCACCGGCGATTCTGCGCGCTCCGTGCCCAACCCTGAGTATGAGCCATGGAGGAGGACCGACTAGGCCGTGCTCGGCGCGCTCCTGTCCTCCATGACGGAGGAAGTGCTCGCCCAGATGACGCGAGCGACCTCCGCGGCGGCCGTTTGGACTGCCCTCGGCGCTATGTTCGCTGCGCAGAATCAGGCCAGTGTGCGCCAACTCCGTACACAGCTGTCGCAGACGAAGAAGAAGGACATGTCGGCGGCAGAATTCTTCCACAAGATGACAGGCTATGCCGACGCACTGGCCACCGTCGGCGAGGTACTGTCCGATGACGAGTTCATCGGGCACATAATCGGTGGGCTGGGTCAGGAATATGACCCCCTCATGACTGCGCCCTCCATCTTCACAGGAGAAGTAAGCCTCTCCGATTTTTATGCCTACCTTCTCAGCTTCGAGGCGCGTCAGGAGCAGCATGCCGCGAACAGCGGCGACTTCTCTTCATCAGCCAACAACGTCGTGCGCCACGGCAATGGCTCCGGTTCCCGCGACGGCAACCGGAACAGCAACGGTGGCCATGGTGGCCATGGAAACATGAGTGGTGGCAATGGTGGCCGCTATGGTTCCAATGGCAACCGTGGCAACAACGGTGGCCGTCACAACTACGGCAGTGGCAGAAACCGTCGACCTCCAAGGTGCCAAATATGCCGCGAGGAGGGGCACTACGCCACCGATTGTCGCGATCGCTACAACGACCGCAGCGGCAACATGGCTACATACGGCCACCGCGACAACAATTGGTACCTCGACGCCGGTGCCACTGACCACCTCACCAGCGACCTCGACCGCTTGACCGTGCACGCGCGCTATGGTGGAAAGGATCAAGTTCAAGTTGCAAATGGTGCAGGTTTGGAAATTTCTCATATTGGTCATACTAAACTTGCTGGCTCTAGTGATCCCATCCACCTTAAAAATGTTCCGCACGTCCCTGAAATTCACAAACATCTTCTTTCTGTTTATCATCTTGTTTCGGATAACCAAGTGTTTGTGGAATTTCACCGTTCTTTCTTTTGTGTGAAGGACAAAATCACGAGGAGGGTCCTTCTTCGCGGTAGAAGTCGCAATGGCCTCTACCCTATCCCATATGGTCAGCCGTCGTCGTCATCAGCACGTCGAGCTCTCTCCGGAGTCGGTTCTTCATCTAGTCAGTGGCATCATCGTTTGGGTCACCCATCAAATAATGTAGTTGAGTCCGTCGTTCGGTCAAATAAACTCCCTTGTTCGTCGAGTCATGATACTTTCGTTTTTGACGCATGTCAATGCGCCAAAAGTCATCAATTACCTTACAATAATTCATCCCGTGTTTCTTCGAAACCACTTGAGCTTATTCATACTGATGTGTGGGGTCCTGCCCTCGCCTCCTCTGGAGGTTTTAGGTTTTATGTTAGCTTTGTTGATGACTTTAGCCGTTTTACGTGGATTTATCTTCTTAAACATAAATCTGATGTCGAACAAGTTTTCTATAATTTTCAGGCCCATGTCGAACGACTCCTCAATGCAAAAATCCGTGCGGTTCAATCTTAATGGGGGGGTGAATACCACCGCTTGCATAAATTTTTTCAGCGTGTCGGTATTTCTCATCGCATATCCTGTCCACATACATCTCAACAAAATGGTATAGCTGAACGGAAGCACCGGCACTTGGTTGAAACCGGGCTTGCCCTCCTCGCTCACTCCAATCTTCCTTTGCATTATTGGGATGAAGTTTTTCTTACCACATGTTATTTGATTAACCGCATGCCCAGCCGGACCCTTCAAAATATGCCACCACTCACACGTCTTCTTCACATCACGCCCGATTACTCTTTTCTTCGTATATTTGGATGTGCGTGTTGGCCTAGTCTTCGTAAATACAACTCCCGAAAACTTGAGTTCCGCTACAAGATGTGCGTTTTTCTCGGATATAGTCCGTTCCATAAAGGTTATAAGTGTCTTGACAAGTCCACTGGTCGCATCTATATCTCCCGTGATGTCGTCTTTGATGAAAATGTTTTTCCCTTTGCGACTAGTGCGTGTCCCGACTTGTCTCGCTTAAATCCTCCTGTATCGTTTCCTTCCAATGAGCCAGTAGTTCAGGATACTAATGTGAGAAACTACAACTTGTCGTTTTTGTTTCCTGACTTGTGTCCTACAGATACAGAGGAACGGCATGTATCTACCAGCACTGTACAGGGCCATAGCGACGTGCATGCTACAACGCCATGCACCCAGCCATCATGTGCCACACGTCCAGCAGCAGGCCCCGGCTGTGGTGCTTCTCCATCAGGTGGGCCGACTCCGGCCTCTACCACGTCTACGCCATGTACTGACCAGATAGACGAGCCGGCCTCACCATCAGCGCGTACATCGCCTGCACTTGACGCCTCTGCGCGCGTCGATGCCGGACCAGACGCGCCGGCGTCTTCAGCGGGCGCTCCTCCATCACCACCAGCCTCGCCCACGGCTTCTCCGACGAGTGCCTCTGCATCACCACCGGCCTCGCCGTCGGTCTCTCCGGCGGCCGCTCCTCCATCACCTCCTGCCTTGCAGCCGGCTCGGTCTGCGGCTCCCCCCGTTGAGCGGACACGCACGCATCTTCAGAACAACATACAACGCCCGAAAATCCCCACTGATGGCACTGTCCGGTACAACCCGTATCGTCGTGGTTTCAGTGCTGTTGTGGCCGCTCCAGCTACGTACCGACAGGCGCTCGTTGATCCTGCATGGAAAGCCGCTATGCAAGAGGAGTTTTCAGCCCTTCAGCACACCGCGACGTGGTCGCTTGTTCCACGTCCTTCCGGCACCAACATTGTCAGCTGTAAGTGGATTTTCAAAGTCAAGCAACATTCTGATGGCTCTCTTGACAAGTACAAAGCCCGCCTGGTCGCTCGCGGGTTCACTCAGCAGTATGCTGTTGACTATCTCGACACGTTTAGTCTAGTTGTCAAACCAGCTACTGTTCGCCTTGTGCTCTCACTCGCTATTTCGCAGGGTTGGTGTTTGCGACAACTTGATGTGAGCAATGCATTCCTCCATGGTCTTCTTGATGAGGAGGTGTATATGCAGCAGCCACCGGGTTTTGAGGATCCTCGCTACCCTCATCATGTGTGCAAGCTTCGGAAGTCAATCTATGGGCTGAAACGGTCTCCCCGAGCTTGGTATTCCTGCCTCAGTGATCGACTACATCAACTTGGTTTTCAGTCCTCTAAGGCTGACACTTCCCTCTTCATTTTTCGAAAAGGGCGTGTGGTCATTTACATGCTTGTTTATGTTGATGATATTGTCATTGCTAGCTCCTGTTCTAAAGCGGTGGATCGACTGCTTCGCACTCTTGCCGGGTCTTTTCCTATCAAGGATCTAGGTCGTCTCGCTTACTTCCTTGGGATTGAAGCCACCTACAATTCAGGGGGAATGGTGCTCTCTCAGCGTAAGTATGCCAATGACCTACTTCACCGTGCACATATGGAGAATTGCAAGGCGGTTTCTACTCCCATGTCCGTCACTGATAAGTTGG
The DNA here is from genome assembly GCA_034509565.1 of Triticum monococcum. Taxonomy (NCBI): domain Eukaryota; kingdom Viridiplantae; phylum Streptophyta; class Magnoliopsida; order Poales; family Poaceae; genus Triticum; species Triticum monococcum. The sequence goes on from CM067842.1 coordinate 39,052,752, forward strand.
CAGCAGCTCTTGGCACTCCTCTCAATGGTGATGACGCCTTCAGCTATCACAGTATTGTCAGAGGGTTGCAGTATCTCACGCTTACCCACCCAGATATTTCTTTTGCTGTAAACAAAGTGTGCCAATATCTGTCCAAACCCACTGATGTGCATTGGGAGGCTGTCAAGCGCATACTAAGATATGTTAAAGGTACTGTGGCTACTTGTCTCCAGATTCGTCAATCACACTCCACACTTCTGCGTGTTTTCACTGATGCTGACTGGGCGGGATGTGCCGATGACAGACGCTCCACAGGTGGTTTTGTGGTCTTCCTAGGACCCAATCTGATTTCTTGGAGTGCTAGAAAACAGCCAACAGTGTCACGATCTAGTACCGAGGCGGAGTACAAGGCCCTTGCAAATGGTGCAGCTGAAGTCACATGGGTGCAGTCTGTGCTTAGAGACCTGGGAGTACCTCTGTCGCGACCACCAGTTTTATGGTGTGATAATTTAGGTGCCACATACTTAACTGCAAATCCAGTGTTCCATGCAAGGACGAAGCATATTGAGGTGGATTTCCACTTCGTCAGAGAAAAAGTGGCACAAGGAGCATTGAATGTACGTTTTGTGTCTTCTGGTGATCAAGTAGCAGATGCCTTCACTAAACCTGCTACAAAGATCATGCTGGAGAAATTACGACACAATCTCAACCTTGTGGCCGGTTGAGATTGAGGGGGAATGTTAACGTACATAGAATAGTATCAGTCATATCTCATGTAATTATGATGGAGATATTACGTAGCAATTATAATCTGCTGTGTATGGTAGTCTACGATCTGATTAGTATCAGATTGATTGTATCCTTGTTGTACAAGGTCTATCAGATTAAATAAAGGTGCAGCCCATGGGGCAATTCACGGCAAACATATTGTTGTCTAACGCGCACCACGGCCGGGCTGCTCTTGTTGCCGACGAACACGGAACAGCCTCCAAGATCCCTCACAGCGTCCCAGCACGGGATGCGCCCAAGGTCGTACCTCAGGACGAAGATCTCGTCCGCAGACATTCTGAAGTACCCGGTCCCCGAGGTGATGTTGCAGCTGTTATTCTGCCACACCTGGTACAGGCTACCATGGCAGAAGAAGATGTTTTTTTAGAAAAGGAGGACGACCCCCGGCCTCTGCATCTGGGCGATGCATACGGCCATTTTATTAATTATTGACACAAGACCGTACAGAGTCATACGACACTAAGTCTAAAGCCACCAAAACAAGCAACAACTATCGCTATCCCTATCCAGTTGATGTAGGGGCGCTGAAAGTCTGAGCCTAATACCAAACAGACCACACACCCGCACGCCCTGCGCCGATGAGGGGCCGCGCCGCGGCGCCCCGCGAGAACGCCGTGACCAGATCCAGGTCGGCCGGCCCGCGCCAGCCCTCCCGAACGAGGCGATGAAGACGCCCTGCCGCTGCCGGTGCCGGCCGGGCTTCGCCCGGGCGCGCCCTCTGGCGGCGGCGGGAGGAGGAGGAGGAGAGGAGAGGCGGCCGGCGGCTAGGGCTCCTCCCCTGCCGCCCGCGGGAGCGCCAGAGGAGGTTACCTCCAGTAGTGATCTCAAAAGGCAGAAGAAGATGTGCTTGGTGGATGTGAGTTTATAGACGACGTCGTAGGGCTTGGCGAAGGTGGTCGGGTCAAAGTCGCACCTCCACACGAGTGTCAGCTGGTCGTCTCGATAGCCGCAGGGGTGCGGAGCGCGTGCACGCCCCCGCGTGAGTCGAGGCAGTAGCAGTACAGCTCATGGCCGGCATCATAGAAGGCTAGGTCGACAAGGTAACGGTCGATGATGTCGGTGGTCGTCCACTTCCTGTCCACCTTACCGTCGATGTAGGCCAGCTCGTCCCTGTTGCACAGGGCCACGACGGTCCAGTCGTAGTTTGGGTTCGGCGCGAACACGATCTTGCGTACGCACTCGTCCTCGTGAGCCCTGGGCGGAGAGACGAGCTCAACCTCCTTCCAGTGCGGGGTTCGACGAGGAAGATCCTCCTCCAGCAGCTGGTGCCCATGTCGTTCTAGTGTTCCTGGTCGACGGCGAGGGCGAGGCGTCCATTACCCAAGCCAACGACACAGGCGCGGGGCCGTTGGGCGTGGTGGTCGAGCGCGGAGAGCGAAAATGTTATAGGGAACCATGGTTCAGCCGAATCTACGCTCGACACCATTGATTTCTGGACACTTTTCATAAAGATCCGTGCATGATTGATTAAAAAATGCATGATGGGAGCTGTTTGCATGTTAAACAATGCATGACGCGGATCCACATGTAGCAGGATGTTGAATCGTACGGCGTCGACCATAGGTTCGGCTGAACCATGGTCCAGAATCACGCCTCTCGCGCGGAGAGCATCGGGTGAGGCTGGAACGAGGGCCGCCGCATCGGGAGTAAGAAGTCGAAATGTTAGACTGTATAACTTCTGTATTTACATGTGTACACTATAACGTTGTATATCACCTCATTATATATATGTGATAGGCCACCCTTAGAGGGTAGTGCCGGTTCCCCCAAAACCTATTGTCTTACTGTAGGGGAACGTAGCAGAAATTCAAAATTTTCCTACGTATCACCAAGATCTATCTATGGAGAAACCAGCAACGAGGGGAAGGAGAGTGCATCTACATACCCTTGTAGATCGCTAAGCGGAAGCATTCAAGAGAACGGGGTTGATGGAGTCGTACTCGTCGTGATCCAAATCACCGATGATCCTAGTGCCGAACGGACGGCACCTCCGCGTTCAACACACGTACAACCTGGTGACGTCTCCCATGCCTTGATCCAGCTAGGAGAGAGGGAGAGGTTGAGGAAGACTCCATCCAGCAGCAGCACAACGGCATGGTGGTGGTGGAGGAGCGTGGCAATCCTGCAGGGCTTCGCCAAGCACCACGGGAAAGGAGGAGATGTTGGAGAGGGAGAAGGAGGCAACCAAAGGCATATCTCAAGAGCCCTCCTTCCCCCACTATATATAGGAGGGCCAAGCGAGGGGGGGCGCCGGCCTAGGAGATCCAATCTCCTAGGGGCGGCGGCCAAGGGAGGTTTCCCTCCCCCCCCCCCAAGGCACCTAGGGGTGCCTTCCACTAGTAGGACTCCTCCTTTAGGGTTTCGCCCACACTAGGCGCATGGGCCCTAGGGGAAAGTGGCGCCCCAGCCCACTTTGAGCTGGATCCCTTCCCACTTCAGCCCATGGGACCCTTCGGGATAGGTGGCCCCACCCGGTGGGCCCCCGGGACCCTTCCGGTGGTCCCGGTACAATACTGATGACCCCGAAACTTGTCCCGATGGCCGAAATAGGACTTCCTATATGTAAATCTTTACCTCCGGAACTCCTCGTGATGTCCGGGATCTCATCCGGGACTCCGAACAACATTCGGTAACCACATACAAGCTTCCTTTATAACCCTAGCGTCATCGAACCTTAAGTGTGTAGACCCTACGGGTTCGGGAGACATGCAGACATGACCGAGACGTTCTCCGGTCAATAACCAACAGCGGGATCTGGATACCCATGTTGGCTCCCACATGTTCCACGATGATCTCATCGGATGAACCATGATGTCAAGGACTTAATCAATCCCGTATACAATTCCCTTTGTCTATTGGTACGATACTTGCCCGAGATTCGATCGTCGGTATCCCGATACCTTGTTCAATCTCGTTACCGGCAAGTCTCTTTACTCGTTCCCTAACACATCATCCCGTGATCAACTCCTTGGTCACATTGCGCATATGATGATGTCCTACCGAGTGGGCCCAGAGATACCTCTCCGTTTACACGGAGTGACAAATCCCAGTCTCGATTCGTGCCAACCCAACAGATACTTTCGGAGATACCTATAGTGTACCTTTATAGCCACCCAGTTACGTTGTGACATTTGGCACACCCAAAGCACTCCTACGGTATCCGGGAGTTGCACAATCTCATGGTCTAAGGAAATGATACTTCACATTAGAAAAGCTTTAGCATACGAACTACACGATCTTTGTGCTAGGCTTAGGATTGGGTCTTGTCCATCACATCATTCTCCTAATGATGTGATCCCGTTATCATTGACATCCAATGTCCATGTTCAGGAAACCGTAACCATCTATTGATCAACGAGCTAGTCAACTAGAGGCTTACTAGGGACATGGTGTTGTCTATGTATCCACACATGTATCTGAGTTTCCTATCAATACAATTCTAGCATGGATAATAAACAATTATCATGAACAGGGAAATATAAATAATAACCAATTTATTATTGCCTCTATAGCATATTTCCAACAGTCTCCCACTTGCACTAGAGTCAATAATCTAGTTCACATCGCCATGTGATTAACACTCACAGGTCACATCGCCATGTGACTAACACCCAAGAGTTTACTAGAGTCAGTAGTCTATTTCACATCACTATGTGATTAACACTCAAGGAGTTCTAGGTTTGATCATGTTGCTTGTGAGAGAGGTTTTAGTCAACGGGTCTGAACCTTTCAGATCCGTGTGTGCTTTACAAATCTCTATGTCATCTCCTAGATGTAGCTACCATGTTCTATTTGGAGATATTCCAAATAACTGTTCTACTTGGAGCTATTCTAAATTGTTGCTCCATTATACGTATCCGGTATCTCTACTCAGAGCTATCCAGATAGGCGTTAAGCTTGCATCGACGTAACCCTTTACGACGAACTCTTTTACCACATCCATAATCGAGAAAATTCCTTAGTCCACTAGTTACTAAGGATAACTTTGACCACTGTCCTGTGATCCATTCTTGGATCACTCTTGTACCCCTTGACTGACTCATGGCAAGGCACACTTCAGGTGCGGTACACAGCGTAGCATGCTGTAGAGCCTACGTCTTAAGCATAGGGGACGACCTTCGTCCTTTCTCTCTATTCTGCCGTGGTCGAGCTTTAAGTCTTAACTTCATACCTTACAACTTAGGCAAGAACTCCTTCTTTGACTGATCCATCTTGAACACCTTCAAGATCATGTCAAGCTATGTGCTCATTTGAAAGTACCATTAAGCGTTTTGATCTATCCTTATAGACCTTGATGCTCAATGTTCAAGCAGCTTAATCCAGGCTTTCCATTGAAAAACACTTTCCAAATAACCCTATATGCTTTCCAGAAATTCTACGTCATTCTGATCAACAATATGTCAATAACATATACTCATCAGAAATTCTATAGTGCTCCCACTCACTTCTTTGGAAATACAAGTTTCTCATAAACTTTGTATACACCCAAAATCTTTGATCATCATCAAAGCATACATTCCAACTCCGAGATGCTCACTCCAGTCCTTAGAAGGATTGTTGGAGCTTCGCATACTTATTAGCATCTTTCGGGATTGACAAAACCTTCCGGTTGTATCACATATAGCCTTTTCTCAAGAAAATCATCGAGGAAACAATGTTTTTGACATCCTATCTGCAAGATTTCATAAATAATGCAGTAATTGCTGATATAATTCCAACAGACTCTTAGCATCGCTACGAGTGAGAAAGTCTCATCGTAGTCAACTCCTTGAACTTGTCAGAAAACATCTTAACGACAAGTCGAGCTTTCTTAATGGTGACATTTACCATCATTGTCCGTCTTCCTTTTAAAATCCATCTGTACTCAACAGCCTTACGACCATCGAGCGTTCCGTCAAAGTCTACACTTTGTTTTCATACATGGATCCTCTCTCGGATTTTATGGCCTCGAGTCATTTATCGGAATCCGGGCCCACCATCGCTTCTCCATAGCTCGTAGGTTCATTGTTGTCTAGCAACATGACTTCTAAGACAGGATTACATACCACTCTGAAGTAGTACGCATCATTGTCATCCTGCGAGGTTTGATAGTGACTTGATCTGAAGTTTCATGATCACCATCATAAGCTTCCACTTCAATTGGTGTAGACGCCACAGGAACAACTCCCTGTGTCCTTCCACACACTAGTTGAAGAGACGGTTCAATAACCTCATCAAGCCTCCATCATCCTCCCACTCAATTCTTTCGAGAGAAACTTTTCCTCGAGAAAGGACCCGATTCTAGAAACAATCCCTTATTGCTTTCGAATCTGAGACAGGAGGTATACCCAACTGTTTTGGGTGTCCTATGAAGATGCATTTATCCGCTTTGGGTTCGAGCTTATCAGCCTGAAAACCTTTTTCACATAAGCGTCGCAGCCCCAAACTTTTAAGAAATGACAGCTTAGGTTTCTCTAAATCATAGTTCATACGGTGTCATCTCATCGAAATTATGTGGTGCCCTCTTTAAAGTGAATGTGGTTGTCTCTAATGCCCAACCCATAAACTATTGTGGTAATTTGATAAGAGACATCATGGTATGCATCATATCCAATAGGGTGCAGTTATGATGTTCGGACACACCATCATACTATGGTGTTCCAGGCTGTATTAGTTGTGAAACAATTTCCACAATGTCTTAATTTTGTGCCAAACTCGTAATTCAGATATTCATCTCTATGATCATATCATAGATATTTTATCCTCTTGTCACGACGATCTTTCAACTTCGCCCTGAAATTACTTGAACCTTTTAATAATTCAGACTCGTGATTCATCAAGTAAATATACTCAACATCTACTCAAATCATCTGTGAAGTAAAACATAACGATATCCACTACATGCCTCAGCACTTATTGGACTGCACACATCAAAATGTATTACTTCCAACAAGTTGCTTTCTAGTTCCATTTTACTGAAAAACGAGGCTTTCAGTCATCTTGCCCATGTGGTGTGATTTGCATGTTTCAAGTGATTCAAAATCAAGTGAGTACAAAACGGTCCATTTGCATGGAGTTTCTTCATGCATATACACCAATAGACATGGTTCGCATGTCTCAAACTTTTAAAAAATGAGTGAGTCCAAAGATCCATCAACATGGAGCTTCCTCATGCGTTTTATACCGATATGACTTACGTGGCAGTGCCACAAGTAGGTGGTACTATCATTACAATCTTTTGGCATGAACATGTGTATCACTACGATCGAGATTCAATAAACCATTCATTTTAAGTGTAAGACCATTGAAGGTATTATTCAAACAAACAGAGTAACCATTATTCTCCTTAAATGAATAACCGTATCGCGATAGACATAATCCAATCATGTCTATGCTCAACGCAAACACCAAATAACCATTATTTAGGTTTAACACCAATCTCGATGGTAGAGGGAGCGTGCGATGCTTGATCACATCAACATTGTAAACACTTCCAACACATATCATCAGCTCACCTTTAGCTAGTCTCCGTTTATTCCGTAGCTTTTATTTTGAGTTACTAACACTTAGCAACCGAACCGGTATCTAATACCCTGGTGCTACTAGGAGTACTAGTAAAGTACACATCAACACAATGTATATCCAATATACTTCTATCGTCCTTGCCAGCCTTCTAATCTACCAAGTATCTAGGGTAATTCTGCTCCAGTGGCTATTCCCCTTATTACAGAAGCACTTAGTCTCGGGTCTGGGTTCAACCTTGGGTTTCTTCACTATAGCAGCAACCGATTTGCCGTTTCATGAAGTATCCCTTTTTGCCCTTGCCCTTCTTGAAACTAGTGGTTTCACTAACCATCAACAATTGATGCTCCTTCTTGATCTCTACTTTCGCGGTGTCAAACATCGCGAATATCTCAAGGATCATCATATATCTCCCTGATACATTATAGTTCATCATGAAACTCTAGCAGCTTGGTGGTAATGACTTCGGAGAACCATCACTGTCTCATCTGGAAGATCAACTCCCACTCGATTCAGATGATTGTTGTACTCAAACAATCTGAGCACAAGCCCAACAATTGAGCTTTTCTCCCTTAGTTTGCAGGCTAAGAAAATCGTCGGAGGTCTTATACCTTATGACGTGGGCACGAGCCTGAAATCCAATTTCAGCCCTCGAAACATCTCACATGTTTCGTGATGTTTCGAAACCGTCTATGGTGCCTCAACTGTAAACCGTTTAACTGAACTATCACATAGTCATCAAAACGTGTATGTCAGACGTTCGCAACATCCACAGACAACGTTTGAGGTTCGGCACACTAAGCGGTGCATTAAGGACATAAGCCTCCTATGAAGTAATGAGGATAATCCTCAGTTTACATACCTAGTCCGCATAATTGCTACTATCAACTTTCAACTAAATTTTCTCTAGGAACATATCTAAACAGTAGAACTGAAGCGCGAGCTACGACATAATTTGCAAAATTCTTTTGACTATGTTTAGGATAATTAAGTTCATCTTATGAACTCCCACTCAGATAGACATCCCTCTAGTTATCTAAGTGATTACATGATCCGAGTCAACTAGGCCGTGTCCGATCATCACGTGAGATGGACTAGTCATCATCGGTGAACATCTTCATGTTGATTGTATCTACCATACGATTCATGCTCGACCTTTCGGTCTCTTATGTTCCGAGGCCATGTCTGTACATGCTAGGCTCGTCAAGTTAACCCTAAGTGTTTTGCATGTGTAAAACTGTCTTACACCCGTTGTATGCGAACGTAAGGATCTATCACACCTGATCATCACCTGGTGCTTCGAAACGACGAACTTTAGCAACGGTGCACAGTTAGGGGAGAACACATTCTTGAAATTTTAATGAGGGATCATCTTATTTACTACCGTTGTTCTAAGCAAATAAGATGTATAAACATGATAAACATCACATGCAATCAAATAATAGTGACATGATATGGCCAATATCATATAGCTCCTTTGATCTCCATCTTGGGGCTCCATGATCATCTTGTCACCGGCATGACACCATGATCTCCATCATCATGATCTCCATCATCGTGTCTTCTTGAAGTTGTCACGTCATCTATTACTTCTACTACTATGGCTACCGGTTAGCAATAAAGTAAAGTAATTACATGACGTTTATGTTGACACGCAGGTCATAAATATATAAAGACAACTCCTATGGCTCCTGCCGGTTGTCATATTCATCGACATGCAAGCCGTGATTCCTATTACAAGAACATGATCAATCTCATACATCACACATATCATTCATCACATCCTTTGGCCATATCACATCACATAGCATACCCTGCAAAAACAAGTTAGACGTACTCTAATTGTTGTTTGCATGTTTTACGTGGCTGCTATGGGTTTCTAGCAAGAACGTTTCTTACCTACGCAAAGACCACAACGTGATATGCCAATTGCTATTTACCCTTCATAAGGACCCTTTTCATCAAATCCGATCCGACTAAAGTGGGAGAGACAGGCACCCGCTAGCCACCTCATGCAACTAGTGCATGTCAGTCGGTGGAACCAGTCTCACGTAAGAGTACGTGTAAGTTCGGTCCGGGCCGTTTCATCCCACGATGCCGCCGAATCAAGATAAGACTAGTAACGGCAAGCATATTGAACAAAATCAACGCCCACAACTACTTTGTGTTCTACTCGTGCATAGAATCTACGCAATAGACCTAGCTCATGATGCCACTGTAGGGGAACGTAGCAAAAATTCAAAATTTTCCTACGTATCACCAAGATCTATCTATGGAGAAACCAGCAACGAGGGGAAGGAGAGTGCATCTACATACCCTTGTAGATCGCTAAGCGGAAGCATTCAAGAGAACGGGGTTGATGGAGTCGTACTCGTTGTGATCCAAATCACCGATGATCCTAGTGCCGAACGGACGGCACCTCCGCGTTCAACACACGTACAGCCCGGTGACGTCTCCCATGCCTTGATCCAGCTAGGAGAGAGGGAGAGGTTGAGGAAGACTCCATCCAGCAGCAGCACAATGGCGTGGTGGTGGTGGAGGAGCGTGGCAATCCTGCAGGGCTTCGCCAAGCACCACGGGAAAGGAGGAGATGCTGGAGAGGGAGAAGGAGGCAACCAAAGGCATATCTCAAGAGCCCTCCTTCCCCCACTATATATAGGAGGGCCAAGGGAGGGGGGGGCGCCGGCCTAGGAGATCCAATCTCCTAGGGGCGGTGGCCAAGGGAGGTTTCCCTCCCCCCCCCCCAAGGCACCTAGGGGTGCCTTCCACTAGTAGGACTCCTCCTTTAGGGTTTCCCCCAAACTAGGCGCATGGGCCCAAGGGGAAAGTGGCGCCCCAGCCCACTTTGGGCTGGATCCCTTCCCACTTCAGCCCATGGGACCCTCCGGGATAGGTGGCCCCACCCGGTGGGCCCCCGAGACCCTTCCGGTGGTCCCGGTACAATACCGATGACCCCGAATGTGACGCCCCGAGACCGTTGCGCCAGGTGTCTTCCAGTTATTCGTCGACGTTGCCATGTCATTCACTTGCGTGTTGCATTTCATATCATGTCATCATGTGCATTGCATCATCATGTTTTCAAAACTTGCATTTGTCCGGTTTTCCCCAGTGCCATCCGTTGTCCGTTCTGAGCCCAACCACACTTGCACGCGCCCGCGGCATGTCCAAAATAGTATTTTATAAGTGGCCGGGAAATGTTCTCGAAATGGGATGAAAGTTGGCGTGTGGTCTTATTATAGTGTAGATAGACCGCCTGTCAAGTTTCATCACATTCGGAGTTCGTTTGATAGCCCAACTGTTAACTATAGCGACAATATAGTCGGTCAAATCGTCGGATGTTTTCGGTCTCCGGAAACAGATGCCGGGCTCTCTCTCTCTCTCTCTCTTCTCCCCCTCGCAGTCTCTCCACAGCCCACCTAGTCCAGCCTCCTTCCCCACTTCGCTTCCTGAGTTGTCTGATGCGACCGCATGGTTCGAAACCCTCTCTGCACAGTGCATCGAACCCCTCACGTGCGCGTCCGAAAGTTGTCCCGGACACGACCCGAGGTGTCGCCACCGTTGTGTCCGGATCATCCCCAAACATCTACAAAACGTCACCATTTTCTTATTTGGGCCCCCTAACCTATTTATCCGGGACCGTCCGATTAAGATCGGAGGGACCAAATGCCCCTATCTGAAAATCCTTTTGCCTTATATATTAGACCAAACCCTAAAACCTAGGGATCTATCACATCCATCTCCTCACCCACCGCCGCCACCCTCTCCCTTGGGATCCTCCCAGATCCCCATCGGTCCAATCTGCAGCCCAGACTTCCTCCTTCGTTTTCAGCACCACCCCAATCAGCAGCTTCCAGTTGCCCTGATCCAAATCCACATCGTCTCCAACTTCGATCACAGCCTTGCCCCGCTTGCTGTTTCTCCTTCCCGCCTGCTTCCTCTACATCGGGCCAACGCCTCGACGAGAACCTCGCCCGCGCCCCATCTTCCTCCTCATAGTGTGGATCTAGGAGGCTCGCTGCCCAACAGCTCGCCCTCGCCCTGTTCCTGGACGGACACGCCCTCCGGCCTCGCCCTTCTGCCGTTGAAGGCCCGCGCTGAGGCCTGCTACTCTGGCCGCCGAAGGAACTCCGCCTCCTCGCCATGAACCCCCTCACTTGATCCCGCCGCGTCTGTCACCTGCGGGAACCAGGGGCGCTGCCTCCTTCAGTTCGTCAAGCTGCCCGGCAAGTTCGCGCCCCGGCCCCGGTCTGGACCGGATCTCCTCTGCTCCGTCGCCCCACCTGCCGGATCCGCCCCTTCCCCACCGTCCGCCGGCGTCCTGCTTCTCTGGAGCCGCAGCGCCGTCCCCTGCTTCACGAACAAGACGAGCGCCTCGTCCCGCTCCTTCGTTGACCGCACTCGGTCTCGCCTGGGCCACCCCTCCCGCCCAGCTTGCCTCCCCACGCCAGGCCCAGTCGCGCCAGGTCTCTCCTTCAACCGGGCCGAGCCCATGGTGAGGCCAACTCGCCGAAGCCCCTGCGTTTTTTCTTGTTGTTGGGCCAACAGATTCGGCCCGTGATGTTTTTTTCCTGTTCAAGTCGAATTTCCTATTTATCCAGAGTATTGCAGTTTTGCAGAAAAGTCCCCGAGCTTCATGCATATAATAACTCATGATCTGTGCATCATATGGGAAAACTTTATATATGAAACTTGCTCAAAATTTTGTCTAGTTTAATAATATGTCATTTTCATCCATGTTCAAAATGTTTAAAATGATGTTTGATTAAATTTTCTCCTATGCCATGTTAAAATGATTTAATTCATAACTAATTAACCGTAGCTCCGAAACTAACAAACTTTATATGTAAATGGGGTAGAATTTTTCCTAGTTTAACATGGTGGCCTTATTTTGCATGCTTGACAACTTTAAAATATGGTTTAGGGCAGAACAGTACCAAACCTAATTTTTGCATATGGGGATTTACCGGAATTGTTGTTCGTTGCTTCCGGCCTCATTTAACCTTGACTAGATAGGTAGTTTTACTTTGCTTCACCCTCTTGCCATGTTTAACAATATTTAATATTGTTGGGTACATAAACGAGAGAGAACTAAATAATTGATGTGGTGTTTTGTCAATATGCATCCCGTTGCATATTGAGCTCCACTTAATTTGTAGGATTGCTTGTGCTCTTTGCCATGCCATGCCTCTTTAAACCGGACATGCATCATACTCGATTGTGCATCATGCCATGTTCTTGTCGTGGTTGTTTACTATGTTGTTTGCTCTTTTCTGGTGTTTGCTTCTTCGGGTTGGTTCCGATAACGTCGTGTTGTGAGGATTCGTCCGTTTGTCTTCTTCATGGACTCGTTCTTCTTCCTTGCGGGATTTCAGGCAAGATGATCATACCCTCGAAATCACTACTATCTTTGCTATGCTAGTTTGCTCGCTCTTTTGCTATGCCATTGCTACGATGCCTACCACTTGCTTGTCAGCCTCCCAAATTGCCATGTTCAGCCTCTAACCCACCATTGTTCTAGCAAACCGTTGATTGGCTATGTTACCGCTTTGCTCAGCCCCTCTTATAGCGTTGTTAGTTGCAGGTGAAGATTGAAGTTTGTTCCTTGTTGGAACATGGAGATGCCATTCCTTGTTGGAACATGTTTGCTTTTTGGGATATCACAATATATCGTATTTAATTAATGCATCTATATACTTGGTAAAGGGTGGAAGGCTCGGCCTTATGCCTGGTGTTTTGTTCCACTCTTGCTGCCCTAGTTTCCGTCATATCGGTGTTATGTTCCCGGATTTTGCGTCCGTTACGCGGTTGGGCTATAATGGGAACCCCTTGACAGTTCGCCTTAAGTAAAGCTTGTCCAGCAATGCCCAACATTGGTTTTACCATTTGCCACCTAGCCTTTTCTTTCCCTTGGGTTCTGCAGACTCAAGGGTCATCATTATTTACCCCCCCCCCCCCCCCCCGGGCCAGTGCTCCTTTGAGTGTTGGTCCACCTGTTAGCTGCCGGTGGCCACCAGGGGCAACTCTGGGCTGGCCTACCCGTACCTAAGACAATCTGAGTGTGCCCTGAGAAAGAGATATGTGCAGCTCCTATCGGGATTTGTCGGCACATTCGGGCGGTGTTGTTGGTTTAGTTTTACCCTGTCGAAATGTCTTGTTGTACTGGGATACCAAGTCTGATCGGAATGTCTCGAGTGGAGGTCTATTCCTTCGTTGACCGTGAGAGCTTGTCATGGGGTAAGTTGGGACACCCCTGCAGGGATTTGAACTTTCGAAAGCCGTGCCCGCGGTTATGGGCAGATGGGAATTTGTTAACGTCCGGTTGTAGAAAACCTAAAGTTGACCTTAATTAAAATGAATCAACCGCGTGTGTAACCGTGATGGTCTCTTTCCGGCGGAGTCCGGGAAGTGAACACGATTGTTGGAGTTATGCTTGACGTAGGTAGTCCAGGATCACTTCTTGATCATACTTTTATCGACCGTGCTTTGCCTTCTCTTCTCGCTCTCTTTTGCGAATAGGTTAGCCACCATATATGCTAGTCGCTTGCTGTAGCTCCACCTCATACTTTTACCTTACCCATAAGCTTAAATAGTCTTGATCGTGAGGGTGCGAGATTGCTGAGTCCCCGTGGCTCACAGATACTTCCAAAACCAGCTTGCAGGTGCCGATGAGTCCGTGCAGATGACGCAACCCAGCTCAGGAGAAGCTCGATGAAGATATTGTCCTTTATGTAGTTTCGTTCTAGTTGATCAGTAGTGGAGCCCAGTTGGGGTCGATCGGGGACCTTTGTCGCATTTGGGGTTCTTCTTTAATTTTGGTTCCGTAGTCGGACCATGAGTGTATTCGGTTGATGTAATGCTTTATTCATGTAATTGTGTGAAGTGGCGATTGTAAGCCAACTATGTATCTTTTCCCCCTTATTGTATTACATGGGTTGTGTGAAGATTACCTCACTTGCGACATATGCCTTCAATGCGATTATGCCTCTAAGTCGTGCCTCGACATGTGGGAGATATAGTCGCATCGAGGGTGTTACAAGTTGGTATCAGAGCCTTCCCCGACCTTAGGAGCCCCCATTGCTTGATCGTTTTTAGCGGCCGAGTTGTGTCTAGAAAAAATGTTTTGAGTCATTTATGAATTATATATCGGAGAGCTTAGGAATTCTTTTTACTTCCCAGTCTCCTCATCGCTCTGGTAAGGCATCCTGACGTAGAGTTTTGACTCTTCTCTTCTCAAATTTCACTAAAAAAAATTTAGGATCACGCGGGTATCTTGGAATCGTTCCGATGGTGTTATGATGAGAACACTGTCTTGGTGCCTCCTATCAGGGGTTTAGTGGAAGTGTCCCGGGGAGTTGAGCTCTGAGGTGTTGTCATCATAATTTTATCGTTGCAATTCTGGAATACTTGAGATATGTTCGCCGACATCGAAAATCTCCTTTATGCAGTTCGTTGGTGAGATAACCTCGACGCCACCCAGTACTGGGGCGGGAGTTCGGGAGTATCGCCATAACTTGTATAACGGATGCTTTTTGAAGGTTGAGGTAGACGATTTCCGAAGGTTTCTTGGTTATGTGTTGAAGGATGGATACAGCTGGATGTAGGATTTGCTAGTTTGGGTGAGATATTATGCTTCCCCTGTATCCCCAACACCTGATTGCATAACCGGAAAGTTTCGGGAGTTTCATAGGTGGGAATTCAAGTAGCTCTTAGGATATCTTTCCGACAGATGTATGGTATGAAATTGGGGTTCGACGTCTAGTGGTTCGCCTATTCACGGTTGATTTTACAGTGGTCTCGTTGTGTCTTAAAGAGTCCTTGGCTATGCTGACTCGGGGACGCTTCATATGTCATGTGCACTGCCTTGTACATGATGGTGTTGTACGATCGAGCCTGTGTAGGCCCCACCACGAAAACTTCGGACGAAATCTCTATCATATGTTTGTTCTGGCTTATTCTGCAAGCCAATCCTTTGTTTTTGTTTTGAGTTGTGGTATTAGAGTTGCTTCGAAGTCAAGTGTTGATTCCATACCTTTTCCTAAATGGTGTTCTCATACTCCGATGTGAATACCAATCCTTCTTGATCATCAAGATTGTTTTTGTCAATCCTTTTAACCGGTGTGTTTCTCTTCAAGTGGATCCGATCATTTCAACATTCGCAAGATCAATTATCAGTTCTTCTCTATGGTGTTCGTTCCATCCATTCCAAATTGCCTTTGTTTTCCCGCCCTCCCTCCCTTGTGTTTCTTTAAGGACTCAGATTTCTTAATCGAGTATCCATTTATTGATGTGAAGTCTCTCCATTCTTTTCCGTCTATATTCTTACCCGGTGGTTTCCATGAAGATGTTCTACTAGTTCGTAACTTTTCATTCTTTTTCTTCTCCGGTGGATCCAAGTCAAACTTTGTGGATCATATCCTTTTCCTCATTTCAATGCTTTCTCATGCCGGTGCACCTCATTATCATTCTACTTCTCGCTATTTGTTATTCCGGAGTGCTCAAGATATCTCGAAGATTCGTGTTTCCACTCTACATTCGTTCAAGATATTTCGAGATTGGTATCTCATTCAAGTCATTTAATTCAACCGGTGCAACCCCTCTTTTTAATCATTCAACGGTGTTCTTTTGAGTGGGCCCTAACCCACAGGTCTTTTCCCAGGATCTTACCTGACTCTTCTAATTTTTCCGGAGCTTCTCAAATTCTTTTGAAGTTTGACGTAAGAATGAATTATCATAAGTCTTATGTCTTTCTCCAAGATCGGTTAAATTCTTTCCATCGTTGGCTCAACCTTTCCATTTTTCATTCCGGAGTGTCTAAATAATTCATGGTGGTGTTTCTCGTCATCATTCTCAGATTGGAAGACCGAAGAAGATTTTTCTCTCAATCTTGCTCTATTATCTTCAAGATTCGTGATTCTAGCTTGTTGCCATCCTCTCATAATTATTTGCGATTGTGAGATATTCTTTTCACCCATCCGGAGTAATTCAGAGTATTTTCAGTTTGATTCTCCGAAGCCCATCATTTCAGAAGAATTAATCATTTCAGCTTTCAGATCTCTTTCTCTAAATCTTACCGGTGCATCATTCAATATTCTCTACTCAGTTCATGATCCCTTTGTTCACTTGTATCAAAATCTCTTGGGTATCCCCGTTCATTTGCTAATCCTTCCCGGTGATTCATCCCTTTACATCGTTCATTTCCAATTCTTACGGTGGTTCGTTCAATAGTTCTCGTCATTCGTTATCATATCAATTTATTCGTTGTTTCTATCCTACCGATGGTTCGTTGAAGATTTTGTCGAGTTTATGCGATATCTCTCTTAATCCTTTCTACGAGAATGAGTAGTGTGCCAAAACCGTTGATTGTCATCAATTTAAATTGGTGATGGATAAGCATAATGTAATTCTTATTCTTGTTTCATCCTAATGATTAATTCTTATTACGGAGGCTCGTCAAATTCTCGGTTTCAATTGTTGTCATCTTCCCTTTTCCCCGGAGTTCCAACCTCTTTAAATTATATTATCACGGAGATCTCTATCTAAATCATTGCGAGGCTTCAATCTTATTCTTTTCATCATTCAATTATTTTGGATCATTCTTTTATTACCGGAGTTCTTCATGAAGGTTCTACATGATGGTTCATTAAGAATTTAATTCCTTCTAGAAGTTTCCATTGAGATTCTTTTCACATGAGATCAAGCATTCTTCATCTTGCAATCCGGAGTGCAATTCTTTCACGCATATCTTTTGAGGTGGTGTTATGTCAGTCTTGACAATGTGAGTTCGTGTTTCATGATTCGCTAGTTGTCAGGAATGAGATATTTTAAATCCACCAATCTCGTCATTGGGGTTACCTTGGGTTATATTTCACCTAAAGCCTTCCCTAAGGATTGTCGCTATCGATGGTGCTTATAAAGGACCCAAGTTCTTCTTAATCCTTCCGGTGACATAAGTTTCTCGTCTCCTTGTTCATATCTATCCAATTCTTTTCCCGTGAGTGGCAAGTTGTCACCTCATAATTTGAGATGTTCTCCATAAGCCCACTACAACCTTGTTCTTTTTGTTGTTGGTTTTCCAACAACTCCGCTCGACCCGTTTCCTAAGGATGCCTTCTCAAGCTCTTTTGGCAGAAGTTGGCATTTTCTTCTCATTTTCTCTTTTTTTCAATTACCTATTTTCTATTCTTTTGTTCTGGAGGCATTGTGTCGTTGTTCTCTTCAACCCATCTTTTTGTTTTGTCAAGATCATGTTAAATCCCTTCCATTTCCAATCGGAGTGTTGTTGTAATTGATCTTTATCGTTCCTTCTACATCTCATTTTATCCGGAGTGCTTGCATGTATTTCTTGTCCTTGGTGACACTTTTCTATTGTCTTCAACCTACAAGGTTCTACTAATGTTCCTTGTTCCTCGTTCCTAACGGAGTGTTTTCACTTTGTTTATCTCCGTTGTATTATTCTTTTCTATTTGTTCAACCTCTCAAGGTTCCTTGGTTGCACTCGTTAGTCAAAGAAGCAACTTAGTTTACCTCTTCTCTTATCTCTTCTGTTGTCCCTCCGGTGCCATTCTAGATCTCGGGACAATCTCCTCTCGTAGAGGTGGAGTGTTGTGACGCCCCGAGACCGTTGCGCCAGGTGTCTTCCAGTTATTCACGGACGTTGCCATGTCATTCACTTGCGTGTTGCATTTCATATCATGTCATCATGTGCATTGCATCATCATGTTTTCAAAACGTGCATTTGTCCGGTTTTCCCCAGTGCCATCTGTTGTCCGTTCTGAGCCCAACCACACTTGCACGCGCCCGCAGCATGTCCGAAATAGTATTTTATAAGTGGCCAGGAAATGTTCTCATAATGGGATGAAAGTTGGCGTGTGGTATTATTATAGTGTAGATAGACCGCCTGTCAAGTTTCATCACATTCGGAGTTCGTTTGATAGCCCAACCGTTAACTATAGCGACAATATAGTCGGTCAAATCGTCGGATGTTTTTGGTCTCCGGAAACAGATGCCGGGCTCTCTCTCTCTCTTCTCCCCCTCGCAGTCTCGCCACAGCCCACCTAGTCCATCCTCCTTCCCCTCTTCGCTTCTGGAGTTGTCCGATGCGACCGCACGGTTCGAAACCCTCTCTGCACAGTGCATCGAACCCCTCACGTGAGCGTCCGAAAGTTGTCCCGGACCCGACCCGAGGTGTCGCCACCGTTGTGTCCGGATCATCCCCAAACATCTACAAAACGTCACCGTTTTCTTATCTGGGCCCCCTAACCTATTTATCCGGGACCGTTCGATTAAGATCGGAGGGACCAAATGCCCCTATCTGAAAATCCTTTTGCCTTATATATTAGACCAAACCCTAAAACCTAGGGATCTGTCACATCCATCTCCTCACCCACCGCCGCCACCCTCTCCCTTGGGATCCTCCCAGATCCCCATCGGTCCAATCTGCAGCCCAGACTTCCTCCTTCGTTTTTAGCACCACCCCAATCAGCAGCTTCCACTTGCCCCGATCCAAATCCACATCGTCTCCAACTCCGCTCACAGCCTTGCCCCGCTTGCTGTTTCTCCTTCCCGCCTGCTTCCTCTACATCGGGCCAACGCCTCGATGAGAACCTCGCCCGCGCCCCGTCTTCCTCCTCATTGCGCGGATCCAGGAGGCTCGATGCCCAACAGCTCGCCTCCGCCCTGTTCCTAGATGGACACGCCCTCCGGCCTCGCCCTTCTGCCGTTGAAGGCCCGCGCTGAGGCCTGCTACTCTGGCCGCCGAAGGAACTCCGCCTCCTCGCCATGAACCCCCTCACTCGATCCCGCCGCGTCTGTCACCTGCAGGAACCAGGGGCGCTGCCTCCTTCAGTTCGTCAAGCTGCCCGGCAAGTTCGCGCCCCGGCCGCGGTCTGGACCGGATCTCCTCTGCTCCGTCGCCCACCTGCCGGATCCGCCCCTTCCCCGCCGTCCGCCGGCGTCCTGCTTCTCTGGAGCCGCAGCGCCGTCCCCTGCTTCACGAACAAGACGAGCGCCTCGTCCCGCTCCTTCGTTGACCGCACTCGGTCTCGCCTGGGCCACCCCTCCCGCGCGTCCAAGGCCCAGCTTGCCTCCTCACGCCAGGCCCAGTCGCGCCAAGTCTCTCCTTCAACCGGGCCGAGCCCATGGTGAGGCCAACCCGCCGAAGCCCCTGCGTTTTTTTCTTGTTGTTGGGCCAACAGATTCGGCCCGTGACGTTTTTTTCCTGTTCAAGTCGAATTTCCTATTTATCCAGAGTATTGCAGTTTTGCAGAAAAGTCCCCGAGCTTCATGCATATAATAACTCATGATCTGTGCATCATATGGAAAAACTTTATATATGAAACTTGCTCAGAATTTTGTCTAGTTTAATAATATGTCATTTTCATCCATGTTCAAAATGTTTAAAATGATGTTTGATTAAATTTTCTCCTATGCCATGTTAAAATGATTTAATTCATAACTAATTAACCGTAGCTCCGAATCTAACAAACTTTATATGTAAATGGGGTAGAATTTTGCCTAGTTTAACATGGTGGCCTTATTTTGCATGCTTGACAACTTTAAAATATGGTTTAGGGAAGAACAGTACCAAACCTAATTTTTGCATATGGGGATTTACCGGAATTGTTGTTCGTTGCTTCCGGCCTCATTTAACCTTGACTAGATAGGTAGTTTTACTTTGCTTCACCCTCTTGCCATGTTTAACAACATTTAATATTGTTGGGTACATAAACGAGAGAGAACTAAATAATTGATTTGGTGTTTTGTCAATATGCATCCCGATGCATATTGAGCTCCACTTAATTTGTAGGATTGCTTGTGCTCTTTGCCATGCCATGCCTCTTTAAACCGGACATGCATCATACTCGATTGTGCATCATGCCATGTTCATGTCGTGGTTGTTTACTATGTTGTTTGCTCTTTTCCGGTGTTTGCTTCTTCGGGTTGGTTCCGATAACGTCGTGTTGTGAGGATTCGTTTGACTTCGTCCGTTTGTCTTCTTCATGGACTCGTTCTTCTTCCTTGCGGGATTTCAGGCAATATGATCATACCCTCGAAATCACTACTATCTTTGCTATGCTAGTTTGCTCGCTCTTTTGCTATGCCATTGCTACGATGCCTACCACTTGCTTGTCAGCCTCCCAAATTGCCATGTTCAGCCTCTAACCCACCATTGTCCTAGCAAACCGTTGATTGGCTATGTTACCGCTTTGCTCAGCCCCTCTTATAGCGTTGTTAGTTGCAGGTGAAGATTGAAGTTTGTTCCTTGTTGGAACATGGAGATGCCCTTCCTTGTTGGAACATGTTTACTTTTTGGGATATCACAATATATCGTATTTAATTAATGCATCTATATACTTGGTAAAGGGTGGAAGGCTCGGCCTTATGCCTGGTGTTTTGTTCCACTCTTGTCGCCCTAGTTTCCGTCATATCGGTGTTATGTTCCCGGATTTGGCGTCCCTTACGCGGTTGGGCTATAATGGGAACCCCTTGACAGTTCGCCTTAAGTAAAGCTTCTCCAGCAATGCCCAACATTGGTTTTACCATTTGCCACCTAGCCTTTTCTTTCCCTTGGGTTCGGCAGACTCAAGGGTCATCATTATTTTACCCCCCCCCCCCGGGCCAGTGCTCCTCTGAGTGTTGGTCCACCTGTCAGCTGCCGGTGGCCACCAAGGGCAACTCTGGGCTGGCCTACCTGTACCTAAGACAATCTGAGTGCGCCCTGAGAAAGAGATATGTGCAGCTCCTATCGGGATTTGTCGGCACATTCGGGCGGTGTTGCTGGTTTAGTTTTACCCTATGGAAATGTCTTGATGTACTGGGATACCGAGTCTGATCGGAATGTCTCGGGTGGAGGTCTATTCCTTCGTTGACCATGAGAGCTTGTCATGGGCTAAGTTGGGACACCCCTGCAGTGATTTGAACTTTCGAAAGCCGTGCCCGCGGTTATGGGCAGATGGGAATTTGTTAACGTCCGATTGTAGAAAACCTGAAGTTGACCTTAATTAAAATGAATCAACCGCGTGTGTAACCGTGATGGTCTCTTTCCGGGCGGCTCTGCCAGGGCCTCTATCGTCTGGAGCATCCTGGCATCCCTCGCGTCTTCAGTGGAGTTCGGGTATCTCCGTCACAGTGGCATGCTCGTCTTGGTCACCCGGCCTCACCTATTGTACGGCATGTTTTGCGTCGTCATGAGCTTCCTAGTGTGTCTAGCAATAAAGATGTAGCAGTGTGTGATGCTTGTCAGCAGGGGAAGAGTCATCAACTTCCTTTTTTGGAGTCCAGTCGTGAGGTGAAACATCCTTTAGAACTTGTGTTCTCAGATGTATGGGGTCCTGCCCAGACTTCTGTCAGTGGTCATAATTATTATATCAGTTTCGTTGATGCTTACAGTCGCTTTACCTGGCTTTATCTTATCAAATGTAAATCTGATGTGTTTGACATTTTTGTTCAGTTCGAAAAACATGTTGAACGCCTTCTCAAGCACAAAATTGTTCATGTTCAGTCGGACTGGGGCGGCGAGTATCGCAACCTCAACTCCTTTTTTCAGTCGCTTGGGATCACTCATTGTTTAGCATGTCCACATACACATCAGCAGAATGGTTCAGTAGAACGTAAGCATCGTCACATTATTGAAGCTGGTTTGACTGATCTTTTGGCCCATGCCTCTATTCCGTTTCGGTTTTGGAGTGATGCTTTCACCACTGCATGTTTTCTCATCAATCGTACTCCCACTCGTGTTTTGAACATGAAGACTCCCATTGAAGTTCTCCTTAATGAACAACCGGACTACACCTTTCTTAAGGTGTTTGGGTGTGCTTGCTGGCCTCATCTCCATCCATATAACAAGCGCAAGCTCGAGTTTCATTCCAAGAAATGTGTTTTTCTTGGTTATAGCTCTCTTCATAAAGGATACAAATGTCTTCATGTGCCCACTAATCGTGTCTATATATCTCTCGGGATGTTGTGTTTGATGAACATGTATTTCCCTTTGCCAAACTTCCTGTGTCCACTGTCGAACCACCATCCCTGCATCCATCCTCTGTTGCTTCTGACCAATTTGATGATGTTGCATATTCTCCTCTGTTGTTGCCTAACCATGGTGCAGGTACTGGTCGTGGGGCTCGTTTGGAGATCTTAAAGGCGCCATCGCCTCCTTCGTCGCCACCGCTTTTCTCGTCGGCACCTTCAGCTGTGCCTGACGATCACATGGCGCCCCTGCATGGCCTCGGTCCATGTGCCCATGGATGGCCGATCGCTGCCCCAGTCCGGTCGCCTGCTTCGTCGCCTCTGGCCTCTGGGCTGGCATCGCCACCGTCGCACCCAGCAACTCCGGTGTCTGGGCCGTCGTCACCTGGGTCGTCCTCGCCCGCCCTCGTCTCGCCCAGGGCGTCTGGGCCGTCGTCACCAGAGCCGGCCTCGCCCGCCCTCGTCTCGCCCAGGGCGTCTGGGCCGTCGTCACCAGGGTCGGCCTCGCCCGCCCTTGTTTCGCCCAGGGCGTCTGGGCCGTCGTCACCAGAGCCGGCCTCGCCTACTCTTGGTTCGCCCCTGGCCTCTGGGCCACTGTCATTGGGGCCAGCTTCGCCCAGTCTGGATCCGTCCGGTCCCGGCTCTCCTGATGCGACGTCTGACTCTTCGCCGACCATGACGTCCCCGTCGCCCTCGCCTTCGCCGACTCCTGCTGCTGCTCTACGTCCACATACGCACAGCCGAAGTGGCATCTTTTAGCCTAAGAAATGTCACGATGGAACAGTTGCCTGGTTAGCTGCGTGCATGTCTGCTGCTCTTGCAGATCCATCCTCCGAGCCACGCACGTATCAAGCTGCTATGCGCATTCCTCATTGGAGAGAGGCAATGGAGCAGGAGTATCAAGCTCTTATGCGCAATCAGACATGGACTCTTGTTCCTCCACCATCACGGGTTAATGTCATTGATTCTAAATGGGTCTTCAAAGTGAAGAGGCATTCTGATGGGTCCATTGAACGCTATAAAGCTTGTCTGGTTGCTCGTGGTTTTCGACAGCTGTTTGGTCTTGACTATGAAAACACCTTCAGTCCAGTGGTTAAGCCTACTACCATCAGGCTTCTTCTCTCTCTTGCCGTTACTCGAGGTTGGTTTCTTCGTCAACTTGACGTTCAAAATGCCTTCCTTCATGGTGTGTTGGAGGAGGAGGTCTATATGCGCCAGCCTCCGGGTTTCTCTGATCCGGATCGCCCTGATCATCTCTGTCGTCTGTCCAAGGCACTTTATGGTCTGAAGCAGGCTCCTCGTGCTTGGCATGCTCGTCTTGCAATGGCTCTTCATGCTCATGGTTTTGCATCATCAACTGCTGACTCCTCACTATTTCTTCTACAGAGGCCTAAGGTTACTATGTACTTGTTGGTCTATGTAGATGATATTATTTTGGCCAGCTCCTCTCAGTCGGCTGCTACGGCGCTTGTTCGCTAGCTTGGTGCTGATTTTGCGGTCAAGGACCTTGGGAAGCTTCACTACTTTCTTGGTGTGGAGGTTACTTCTCGGGCTGATGGTCTTGTTATGACGCAGAAGAAGTACTCTCTAGATTTGTTGCAGCGAGCTGGGATGCTTAAGTGCAAACCGATGAGTACACCCATGTCTACCACTGACAAGCTCACTGCTATTGATGGTGTGCTTCTATCTTCTTCTGATGCGACGGAGTACAGGAGCATTGTTGGTGGTCTTCAGTACTTGACGATCACACGACCGGACATTTCCTTTGCTGTTAACCGAATCTGCCAGTATCTGCAGTCACCCCGTGACACTCATTGGTCTGCTGTTAAGCGTATTTTGCACTACATCCGATTCACAGTGGCACATGGATTGCATATTCGGCCGTCTGACTCAGGTTGTCTTTCAGCATATTCTGATGCAGATTGGGCTGGCAATCCAGATGACAGGCGATCCACGGGGGATTATGCTGTGTTCTTTGGCTCTAACCCGATTGCCTGGAGTGCTCGGAAACAGGCCACTGTCTCGCGTAGCAGTACTGAGGCTGAGTACAAAGCTGTGGCCAATGCCACTTCGGAGATTATCTGGGTACAGTCTTTGCTCCGGGAGTTGGGTATATCCCAATCACAGCCTCCTGTACTTTGGTGTGATAACATCGGTGCTACATATCTTTTTGCAAATCCGGTATTCCATGCCCGAACAAAACACATTGAAGTTGACTATCACTTTGTGCGTGAACGTGTCTCTCAGAAGCAACTACCGATCAAGTTTATTTCTTCCAAGGATCAACTTGCTAACATCTTCACCAAGCCATTGCCTTTACCACAGTTTGAGACTTGCAGGCGTAATCTTACCCTTCTAGATTCTTTAGGAAGTGGCTAAGATTGAGGGAGGGAGTTAGACTGTATAACTTCTGTATTTACATGTGTATACTGTAACGTTGTATACCACCTCATTATATATATGTGATAGGCCACCCCTAGAGGGTAGTGCCGGTTCCCCCAAAACCTATTGTCTTACACGAAAACACCGAGAAGGCAGGCGGGGTCGTGGAGATCGGTGGACACCATGTGGAGGTGGAACCAGCGCCGCATCGAAAGGGAGAAGACGGAGGCGCTGTAGTTGTCGTGGTCGTTGCCGAGGGAGAGGAGGCCCGCGTACGACGGCGGCGCGAGGGCAGAGCGCCACGCGTTGCAGACGCCGCGGATGGACGTGTAGTCTCGTAGAGACAGGCCGTCGGCGGCGGCGATGGACACGAGGAGCTCGGCAGGTAGGTCAGCCCAGGGCACGGCCACTAGTAGAAAACAGGGCTATGGTCCAGGCCGACTCAGCCCATTAGTCCCGGTTCAGTCCAGAACCGGGACTAATGTGAGCATTGGTCCCGGTTCGTGCGGCTAAGGCATTAGTCCCGGTTCACTCGGGCCCTTTAGTCCCGGTTTAAGCCACGAACCTGGACTAAAGGGTGCGATGACCTTTAGTCCCGGTTCGTGCCTCAAACCGGGACTAAAGATTAGTCCTTTAGTCCCGGTTTGAGGCACGAACCGGAACTAATGGGGTTGAGACCTTTAGTCCCGGTTCGTGCCACGAACCGGTACTAAAGGTCCCATTTTCAAACTCTACCCCCCCCCCCCCCCGTGGATCGCCTTTTCAGTTTAAAAAAAATAAAAGAAAATAATGGAAATGTCAAAAAAATAAAAGAAAATAAGTTTCTCATGTGATATGTGGTCTAGTTGTTGCGAAAATTTGCAAATGTGAATTTTGACTTTATTTGCAAAATCTCTCTGAAATTTGTAAAAATGGGCATAACTTTTGCATACTAACTCGGATGAAAAAGTTTTTTATATGAAAAATCATCTACTCGGCAGCTGACAGGTGGACCAACACCCAGAGGAGCACTGGCCCAGGGGGGGGTGTAAAATAATGATGACCCTTGAGTCTGCAGAACCCAAGGGAAAGAAAAGGCTAGGTGGCAAATGGTAAAACCAATGTTGGGCATTGCTGGAGAAGCTTTACTTAAGGCGAACTGTCAAGGGGTTCCCATTATAGCCCAACCGCGTAAGGGACGCCAAATCCGGGAACATAACACCGATATGACGGAAACTAGGCGGCAAGAGTGGAACAAAACACCAGGCATAAGGCCGAGCCTTCCACCCTTTACCAAGTATATAGATGCATTAATTAAATACGATATATTGTGATATCCCAAAAAGTAAACATGTTCCAACAAGGAACGGCATCTCCATGTTCCAACAAGGAACAAACTTCAATCTTCACCTGCAACTAACAACGCTATAAGAGGGGCTGAGCAAAGCGGTAACATAGCCAATCAACGGTTTGCTAGGACAATGGTGGGTTAGAGGCTGAACATGGCAATTTGGGAGGCTGACAAGCAAGTGGTAGGCATCATAGCAATGGCATAGCAAAAGAGCGAGCAAACTAGCATAGCAAAGATAGTAGTGATTTCGAGGGTATGATCATCTTGCCTGAAATCCCGCAAGGAAGAAGAACGAGTCCATGAAGAAGACAAACAGACGAAGTCGAACGAATCCTCACAACACGATGTTATCGGAACCAACCCGAAGAAGCAAACACCGGAAAAGAGCAAACAACATAGTAAACAACCACGACATGAACATGGCATGATGCACAATCGAGTATGATGCATGTCCGGTTTAAAGAGGCATGGCATGGCAAAGAGCACAAGCAATCCTACAAATTAAGTGGAGCTCAATATGCATCGGGATGCATATTGACAAAACACCACATCAATTATTTAGTTCTCTCTCGTTTATGTACCCAACAATATTTTCAAAATCCTCAAAAACCTAATAGAAAAAAAGTTACGGGGCTTTTAAGATCTAGATTGGAAAAAATTGAAAAATATTTAAACAGTGGGCAAACTGTGGTCAAACAATGGTCAAACTAATTATTCTAGAATATTAGTGTTACTAAATAATTATTTTAGTTATTTCAATTTTGGTCAAATCTGGTCAAACTGTGGTCAAACTGTGGTCAAACAATGGTCAAACTAATTATTCAAGAAATATTAGTGTTACTAAATAATTATTGTTTTTTAAAACAATAGTTTCAAACTCAAACAGTGAAATGTGTCACTTCATGCTCAAGCAAAATTCCTGAAGGTTAATAGGATTGACATCTTACTATTGTCAGGAAAACAACAAGTGCAGACTTGGAGCGAGGGAGAATAGAACCCGGAAGTTAAGCGTGCTTGGGCTGGAGTAGTGAGAGGGATGGGTGACCGGTCGAGAAGTTAGATGATTTGGAATGATGAGGGGTGATTAAAGGATAAATTGAGAAGTGATGAGGGGTGGTGATTACAGACTAGAGGTTAAAATAATTCAGAAATTTGAAAATAAAAAAAATCCAAAAAAAATTCAAAAAAAAATCATAAAATTCCTTTAGTCCCGGTTGGTGTTACCAACCGGGACTAAAGGTGGAGCTCCACGTGGTCGTGCCCTTTAGTCCCGGTTCTGGATTGAACCGGGACTAAAGGGGGGAGGTATTAGTACCGACACTTTAGTCCCGGTTCAGGAACCGGGACTAAAGGCCCTTATGAACCGGGATTGTAGGCCCTTTTTCTACCAATGGGCCGGCGCAGCGCCGGCGTCCCGTACTCCGGTCTCCCTGCACCTGGCCTGGATGAATCGCCAAAGGAGCATCTTTTTGGATCGGGGAATAATTTGGCCTATTGCTTGTGCATATGTACTCAGCCCTGCAGGGTGTCTGGTCGTGACGGCCACGATCCAATCAGAGATTGCCACGTCATCCTTCCCATCAGGTCTCACTAACGCGAGCGCCGAGTCGGACAATGAAGCTTCATGTGATCCGAACCAGGTACTAGTATTTATATCAATATCAAAAAAATAACATTGTAATCCTAACCAGGCAATGTGATGGCGGAACGAACATTAGTCGGACAATGCAGCTTCAAAGTCCAAACGTTATTATTTTCTTATTACGAGATTCCGGACGTTTCTGTATGGAACTTCAACAAGGATTCATTCACCACACATGCAACCTAATAATCGCAATCCTGCAAAAGGGAGAAAAGTGATTTTTCTGTAATGCATAGGATATATTGTGCCTGCATCCACCGTGTCCCTCATTGCTTTGAGATTCGTGTCATGTTTTTAGTTTTTGATAAAAAAATCTTGTTTCAAACTATTGTGTGATTTTTAGTCTTCTTTTTCATGTTTCAAAAAGGCCGTCATATGTGGTGAAACTATCCGTCTCCGTGTATCCTTACGTCTCGTCACCTCTGGTTGTCCGATCGAAATCCTTTGCCCTCATGTGTGTATGCCCTTATTTTGCAGAAACAGACCATCTCCAACCAATATTAGGCCTGTGATTTATTTTCAATAAAGAAAGAAATAGCCTCAGCCTGCTCTCCCAATTCCCTACTTTCGATCGTTTCCCTACCGGTCCTCATTCACAGCCCTGAATGCATCCCAACTACAACAGCAATCGTGACGGCATGCATCATGGACAATCACCATGCCGAAATTCTTCTGCCAAGTTAATAACCAAAGCTTTTCACGGCATGCATGTGCAGCTACAGATTCAGGGAAAAGCTTGCAAACTCTATTGAATGAGGGAGAATTTGCTACGCCAAACAAGAAAGTCAGCATTCCTCTATTAGTGAGTTTATTAATGAACACACTTTGACCATGTCGCTTTTAGTTTAGAGTTATGCATAATAATGTTGTTTATGTTTCAGTGCACATCTTTTGCTTTGAGATGCGATGAGAAACTGAAGCCTGATGTAGGGATGATGTGTGAAGGGCTAGAGGTTGTCAGGGAACTCTCAGGGCCGGTCCTGATATTTCGGAGGCCCAGGGCGAAATTACAAAC
This sequence comes from Triticum monococcum, assembly GCA_034509565.1. Lineage (NCBI taxonomy): Eukaryota > Viridiplantae > Streptophyta > Magnoliopsida > Poales > Poaceae > Triticum > Triticum monococcum. The sequence continues at coordinate 39,081,354 of CM067842.1, forward strand.
TGGGGCCCCTACTATAAAGATCAAAATAATAATCTCATTTCTTTTTCGATTCATTCCTTTACCTAACTTATTATTGTCTATTGTTCCAAAATAAAATGAAAATTGTAAATAGTGTATTCCTTTACTTAATTAGACAAATCGAATACCTGATAGATGGCAAACATCAAGACAAAGGTTTAAAGTTTAAAAGCTTCATTTGCAACAATAAAAGATCATTTACCTACCCGACGGCTACGGGAGTCTGAGTGGCTTTATTATATAACCATGTTTGGATTGAAGTTTTGTGTGTATAGCTGAAACCTTCTTCCAATTTTTAAGTTAAATTTGCAGTCATGATGATTTGGAGAGAGAATGCAAAGAATGACAATCGAACACATAGCAGGCAACTTTTTCAATAGATAAGGCGATTGGTGTTGTGTCGACAAAGTCCAGATTAAAATAAGAAATAAAGCAACGGGCACACAAAATTAAAAATTTGTACTGCATCATATGCGAGACTTTCTAAGATTTGACTGCTGTTGCACTATATGAACGTGACCAAGTAGAAAGAGGAGGTTAGGGATGACCTTATAAGTGGGGTGGCTTTGTCTTGCACATGAGAGGCATCTCACAAACGTGGGTTGGCATTGAGCACGAGGGTGGCCAGGCGCTCGACCACGGCCCGCTCCAGACTGTTATGGCCGCCGCAGGGCACGCGGAGCATGTGCATGGCCCCACGTGTGTCGAGCAAGTACACATTGTCGCCTCCGGCAGGGTCGTAGGCCATGTCGAGGAGGCAGTTCGTGTGGGTGATGACATCGACAGTCGTCCACTTGTTGTCCACTTTTCCGTGCATGTAGGCTACCTGGTGGTTGTTAGTACAGGGCCACGACGGTCCAGTCGTCGTTCGGTTTCGGCGCGAACACGACCTTTCGTACGCGCTCCTCGTTGTAGTTCCTGGTGGGGGAGACGAGCACGACCTCCTCGCCTGAACGGGGGTCAATGAGGAAGATCATCCTCCTCGTCGAGACATCGCGTAAAACCCTGCCCGGCCCCTGGGGCCGGTGCCTCTGGTCGACGGCGAGGGCGAAGCGGCCGTTGCCTGAGCCGACAACGCGGACGCTGCAGTGAACTAGAGGCTGATCGTCGCCATTGGTGTCATCGTCGAGCACGGGGTAGACGGTGTGCATGTGGAGCGGGCGCCGCATCAGGACGCAAACGAGTGAGGCGATGTGCCGGCCATGGTCGTCGGCGAGGGAAAGGAGGCGGGGTACCTCGCGAGAGCGAGGGCGGAGTGCCACGCGGCGCAGACGCGGCGGAGGGAGGCGTAGTCCGTTACAGACACACGGGTGGCGATGGACATGAGGAGCTCGGTGTGGATGTCAGACCAAGGGGAGCGTCCGGCCGGTGCCATGGCGTGCCGTTCGCTCGCACTTGGTGTGGAGGAATCGAGCATTGTGCTACAGATACGTTTGGACCCGGTCGCCGCAATCGCCATGACTTGCTCGATCTGCCGTTTGCCTGCACTAGTACGCACTACGCTTTATATAGGGGCGTTGAATTTACTATGTGTGTGTCTAGGGCACATCTAGATGTGCTTTAATTATCACACATTTAAATGAGTGAATCAAGCATAAAAAAAGAAAAAATGATATATCTGCATGAATCTTAATGTACAATCAATGCCATAGAATTTAGATGTGCAATATTTATGACACATCTAGATATAGTTTAGCAAAACTGATTTACTATTTACTAGCTCAAGCAAGGCTGCAATCCGACCGAACCTCGTCTCGGACGTTTTTAATTTGTTGGAGACGTGTTTGTCGCTCTCTCTCTCTCTCCTTTCGTTTGCAAGGCTGGCACTCGTAGACGCGTTTGCGAGCCGGAGCCGTGGTCGCCGGAGGAGGAGGATTACGATGCGTTGGACGACGACTAGGTCCAGTAGTTCGTATGCACTGATCTTATGATCTAGTAGCAGCAGTGATTGATCGGTCCATGCTTTGATCTTATTTTGGTTTAAGATCTGTCTGATGTATAAAAACCGATACTTTACTTACTTGCTTTGATATTATTCAGGGAATAAGAAGACCTTCCTTGATCTTATTTTAGTTAATTATGAAGATTTTATCCGTACATAGCATGAGGACAAGCAAACGCGTTGATTCTGCGTGACTCGCCCCAAATTCTTATAATTATCTTGATGAGCCTAGGTTACAAAGCGTGCACAACACACACGTACGTGGTTCTGGCATCGATCGTCTTGATGAGCACATTGTTCCATCTTATCTTATGATGAATACTAGCGAGCCTTTCATGATGTCACCAGGAGAACACGGCACAAAACTTCATAAATCATCGACACGACATATCTAAGCATAAACATACTCCCTCCGTCTCATAATACAAGAACGTTTTAAACACTAGATGGGACAGAGGGAGTAGTACTTAAGAAAGTCGGCTGTTGTAGCTGTCGTGGGAGTGGTTGCACTGGGGAGCACCAGCGCCACCGCCGGCCATGTCGCCCTGGGCCTCTCGCCGCCGAAGGCCGCTCCCACACCAGCGGCCGCTTCACCGCGTGTGGGAAGCAGGGGCTGGAGGCACGGGATCGGGGACTGGCGGCGAGCGCCGTGTCGCCCTGGCCCTCTGCGTCGCTGAAGGGTGATCCGGCAGCGGCGATCATTTCGCCGCGTACTCGAAGCAGGGCAGGAGGCACATGATCAGTGTCCAGCAGTGGTGCGAGGAGAAGGAAAGGATACACGGGGTAGTGAAGAATGAGAACCATGGGAGGAGGCAACCGCCGTCGTCGTGGAATGCAAGCGGTCGGCTAGGCGGTGGCGCGAGGGGAGCCAAGTAAGAGAGCGGGCTAGGAGTCGACGGCGAGAGGAGGAGAGGTCCAGAAAGAAGGGGGCGAATGGGAGCACGAAGAGGCAAGCCAACGCCCTCCCTCACCTCTTTGATGCACAGACCAACCAGCGGCCACCACACACGCCAGGACATGAAAAGATGAAAATGCTATCGGCGGTGGCAGCTGAGTAGCCGATGATTCGCCAGAAGATGAGTGGGAAGTAACCTGGTAATCAGAGTCTGATGGATTAAGAGGTTGACGAAAGCAGCCCGCTTTAGGATAATCACTGACAAGCAAATTAGAGACCTCTGAACGGCATTTCCAAACCGGACTGTTCGGTAAACCGGCGGAGGTAACTACCTGGCCGCTGTGCCGGGTTGTGCGACGAGCTTCGTGCTGTTGGGTCTTCATAAAAAATTTGGGATCCAAATAAGCAAGAGGATGAGAAAATTTAACTTTCCGGTTTGCCTGACGGATTTTTAGCGAAGGCAAAGGTTCTGAATCGGAAGAGAGAATAATTAACTCTGCAGCGTCCGCATGGCTGGCTTCGGCATCATCCTGACAAATATCATTATCAATAAGACGCATGAAAAATAAATCAAGTGAGTCAAGCTCTACCTCAAGATCCGGATTATCCACATCATCTTCAGGGGCCGGATTAGAGGATGCAGTGGTTCTTTTCCTGTGGATAGTGTTCTTCACAGCTTTAGTCTTTTGCCGAGTTGCTCTTTCCAGTTTGTCTGGTTTTTCTGGTTTCTCCTGCGGCAGTTTCTTGCCCCAAAACGGATCATCGCCCTGATACACAGACACTGATATTAAACAATGACCAGACATATCAATAACAGATTCAGCAAAAAGAAAAATCAAAATCTTACAGCTGGCGGTTTGTTGGTGGCACAGAAGGGAAGCAGGCCGTTTCTAGCACAGACGTGTTCCGGTTCATTCAGCATCTTATTCACAGCCTCTGTGATTTCTTCATCGGTGAGTTGGATTTTGGAATGTCGCAGTGGGTCATCAACACTGTCAGTATACTCGCACATCAAACCGGAGCGCTGACTAAGGGGCAGTATGCTCCATGATATCCAACAGCGAGCGAGATCAACCCCTGTTAAACCGTTGGCCATAAAGGCTCTGAGCTTTGACAATTGAGGAGTATATTTGCTTCTCTCCTGGGCAGTCAATCTTTGCGGAAAAGGGTGTGTATTGCTAAGCCGCTCCGGACAAAAGCTAGGCAACGGATTCTCACCAGTAGGGGGGGTGTCTTTGCAGTAGAACCATGTCTGATTCCACTCTTTGGGGTGGCTGTGCAGTTTGGCGTGAGGGTATGTGACCTCTTTCCTTTTCTGGATCGCCACGCCACCCAACTCCGTATTAGAACCGTCAGTAAACTCGGTACGGCGGTTTAGATGGAAAAGGTCTCTGAACAATTCCACTGTGGGCGCCTCTTGAAAAAACGCCTCATAGAGCACTTGGAAGTGACACATATTTGTAACAGAGTTGGGGCCAGTGTCTTGTGAATGAAGTTGGAAATCGGCTAAAACATCCCGGTAAAATTTAGAACTGGGCGGCTTAAAGCCCCGGGCTAAGTGATCTACGAAAACAACGATCTCTCCTTCTTGAGGTGTGGGAGGACATTCTTTGCCGGGAGCCCTCCAATGGATGATATCTTTGCTGCCTAAAGTGCCAATCAGGACTAAATCGGCCAGCTGAGACTCTGTGACGCGAGAAGGAACCCAATTGCACTCCTATACTTGCTTGGCCATGTTAAAATCTACAAGGTAAAAGATCCCAGTTCAAAAATGCATTGATCAAGGTACATTGATATGTGCAAGGTTAAACCGGAGACAGATCTATCTGAACCGGAGTTTTATGAAGCAACAACATCTGGCGGTGAAACAAGGGGACTAATGGTATATATCGGTTTCGCAAGTTTTTTCTACAAGGATAAACCGCCTGATCTAAACATTGAAACAGCTGAGATTGCGGATGGATAAGTATGCAGAAACAGGTTTCACAAGATTTCTCTACAGCATTGGATCTGAAGCAAGTTCAGAAAAAGAGATAAATATTTAGAGGTTCAAAAGGAGCAGTACCGAATCAATGAGCAAAACGTTCATATAGATTTATGGTTTTGAGATGCGTAAGTGAAGGCGAAGGTTAAACAACTATCATTGCACAGAATAAAGATTTGCGGATTCATCTAAAGATCCATCGTATGAGCAAGCGGCAGACGATGAACACTGAAGAGCTGTGAAACCCTAAAATAGATCTGCGGGGGAAAGGATAGAAGGTTTACCGGAGCTGAGGAAGACGCGGAAGGTTGCCGCGATGCTCTCGTGCACCTAGGTTGATGCAGCGGCCAAGGTTGAGGCAGAGGTCGACGGTGGCGGCGGAGCTCTGAAGCCGGGCGATGCGAGGAAGACGAAGCAGAAGGGGAAGAAGGGAAAGAGAAAGGAAATGACCTTTTGGTCCTATTTATAAGGCAAAGGACATGTGTCAGGCGCGGCAATCAAGGGGCTACGGAACGAAGCTGTCGCCTCGATTTCCGCATATCTATTAAACAAAGAAGCATAATGGATATCTTCGTTATGACAGGTGATGTCACTCCGGTTTACAGAATTTTGATTTTTTTTTTGATTTTTAATTTTTCTGAATTATTTGATGATTTAGTCTCTAATCACCTCTCATAACTGCTCAAGTGTGGATCACTCATTCCAAATCGCCTGGCTTCTCGTCCGGTCACCCATCCTCTCACTCCCCCAGCCTGAGCACGCTTAACTTCAGAGTTCTATTCCCCCTACATTCCAAGTCTGCACTTGTTGTTTTCCTGACAAATGTAAGCTGTCAATCCTATTAACCCTCACAGCGTGTTTGGTTCAGGGGAATTAGAGATGGGGAATGGGAGTTGAGGGGTAAGAAGATTAAAAATCCACTGTTTGATTAGAGGGAATGGGAGTTTAAGTGGGAAGGGGACTGGGAGTTGGGGAAGCCAATTCCCACCGATTTCTTCCCACACTAGTAGAAAAAGGGTCAAACGTGAAGCACATTAGTGCCAGTTTGTATTTGAGCCGGCAATAATGTATACATTAGTCCCGGTTCCAACGGCTAGCCGGGCCGCTTTCATTAGTACCGGTTCGTGGCGAACCTTTAGCACCGGTTCGTGCCACGAACCGGTACTAATGAGAGTGATGGCAGGATGTTGTTAGAATGGGGCCCCTCCAGCCCCTTTAGTACCGGTTCTTGGCACAAACCAGTACTAAAGGTCATCCTACATAAACCCTTCGTCCACCCGAGCTCGCTCTGTTCTTCCCCTTTCCCCTCTCCTCTCTGTTCTTCCCCTCTTCCTCTTGAGCTCATCACACATTTTGCCCAAATTTTGTCAAGATTTGAAGGCCCCCATCCATTCAAATGATCACAAAGGTTAGCAACTTTGTCCTTTCATCTCTCATTGCTAGATTAGCTCTTGCAATGCTTTATATAGTGATTAATTTGGGAGGATATATATATATATATATATATATGTGCTAGTATTTGATTTGTATGCAATTTGAGGTCAAAAATAACACTTAGTTTGCATATGTAGGTGTGGTTTACTTAGTGCCTTCTAAATCTCCATCGTAGCCACCGTCGATCGCGCGCACCGTCCCGTCGCTGGCACCACCTTGTGGTGAGCCTCTTGTTCATGAAATTTTATATAAAAATTGATGTTTGTGTGATTTGGATATATAGTTACTCATATAATTTTCTTACCCGTACGTTGTTTGTTATACATATAGTGCCATGGTTTTGATATCCATCCCCGTCGTCCCTAGTCCTTGTTATGATTCGGATGTGGTATGTATATTCTCTTTTAAAACTAGTTGCATTTCGTGTTTATGACAAATTATGCCCATCAAGTTGACATAGAAATTTTTTCTAGGAGGTATGTGAACCGGAAATTTCAACCGACCCTATTGCCGAGAGGTTAAATTTAGTTGAAAGAGAAAACGAGTACTTGAAAGAAAAGTTGAAAAGAATTGAGGGGGAGAAGATGGAATTGGAGTTGCATATTGCCGATGTCGTCAATGATCACAAGATCAAGATGGAGAAAATGCGCTTGAAGATTAGAAAGATTAGAAAATATGCCATCGATAGTGAGGCTTGGTATCATTATGCTGTTAGATCCATTGTTACTTTAGTTGCGATCTTGATCGTATTTGTTGTTGCATTTAAATGCTTTAGCTAGAGAGTTATTCGTTTGTTGCATTTAAGTGTTGTATGAACTTTATGTATGAACTTGTATTAATTTGGTCTATTCGGTGTTGTGTAATGAAGATGAGCCGGCAATGGATGTACGATGACCGATGCTCTCCCCAGTTCGTTGAGGGCGTGCATACTTTTCTGCTTGCGGCTGAGGCAAACAAGCGGGCGGATGGTTTTATGCCTTGTCCATGTGCTCGCTGTAAGAATGGTCACAATTACTCTACGTCAAGAACCATTCACGTCCACCTGTTTAAGTCCGATTTCATGCCCCATTATAATGTTTGGACCAAGCACGGAGAAAGAGGGGTTATGATGGAAGACAATGAAGAAGAAGAGGACGACGACAGCTATCCTGGCCATGGGTTCCCTGAATACGATGATACAACAATGGGGGAAGAAGCTGAGCCGGTAATGCGGGAAGAAGTTGAGCCGGCAATGCGGGAAGAAGCTGAAGAAGAGGCATCAGATGAGCCCGTTGATGATCTAGGTCGGTCCATTGCCGATGCAAAGAGAAACTGCGCAAGTGATTTGGAGAAGAAGAAGTTGCAGCGCATGTTAGAGGATCATAAAAATTGTTGTACCCGAATTGCGTAGGTGACAAGAAAAAGCTGGGCACCACACTGGAATTGCTGCAATGGAAGGCAGAGAATGGTGTATCTAACAAGGGATTTAGAAAGTTGCTGGTAATGATAAAGGATATGCTTCCAAAGGACAACGAATTGCCCGAGAGTACGTACAAAGCAAAGAAGGCTGTCTGCCCTCTAGGGTTAGAGGTGCAGAAGATACACCTCCTTGGTTGTGCATGAAGCGGAAATTCATTATGATGCCAGTGCTCATCCAAGGCCCTAAGCAAGCCGGCAACGACATTGATGTGTACCTAAGGCCATTAGTTGAAGAACTCTTACAACTGTGAAATGGAACAGGTGTACGTGCGTGGATTAGCACATGGGAAATAATTTGACCTAAAGGCGTTGCTGTTCGTGACCATCAATGATTGGCCTGCTCTCAGTAACCTTTCAGGACAGACAAACAAGGGATACCGCGCATACACAACTTTTATGGAAAATGATAATGCCATTTGCATTCGTTGATTATGTACCTCCCTTGCAGCAAATAACTTGCTCTATGTAACTCCTTTCTCCTAGGTACTAAGCTCCTTTTCCTCCTTGCTCATCAAGTTGCTGAATTAACTAATGCTAGTTGTGTAGAGAAAAAGGCAAAAAAAAAGACAGTAACGTATTGTAGTCAAACTGTCAAACTAGAGGGAAGTTGCTCCTCACCTCAACGCGAACGTTGACCGCCTAGCTGGCCGCCTAACCAAAACCAGATAGCTTGGTACTGAGAGATGAAATGAAACATTTGAGACAAGTTACTAGAGGGAAGAGGGAAGAAACCAAAACATCTCCGTCCTCCGGTCTCTAGCGTGTTCCCCCACCTTAACCATCTATTCTCTCCTTTCTTTTGCAGACAAGTAGAAAATGCCCGATACCTATTTTATAGATCGGGATCACCAGAAGTGCATCATTTCACCCACCATGCATTATTTTTTGATTCCCATGTACCTGGTTGATAATAATTAGGATCTACACACTTGTACTCTCTTCGTCCAAAAATACTTGTCATTAAAATAGATAAAAAAATATATGTATCTATAATTAAAATACGTCTAGATACATCCCCTTTTATCCATTTTGATGACAAGTATTTCCGGATGAAGGGAGTACGAAAGAAGGAAAAGGGCTTTAAATGAAGGTATTCTCCCTCCGCTCCCTTTGCATGGTTGTGTCTCCTTCCACCAGAATATCTGTTTTGCACCTTTCTCATGATTCATTCCGTTTCCACTCACACTCAGTCGATTCCCTAAAAAAAGTAACTCGCACCCAGTCGATCTCAATGTGTTTTTCCAACATTTGCACTTGTGTTTAATAAGGCAATGACTTGAGGCATTTTCAAGTCACGTCTGAAAACTCCTCGCGCCACTGAGTCGGCTGATGATACCTTAGATCTTCTTTAAGCACACTCCAGTTTGTCTTCTGAGTCTTAAGTCAAACATCTTTAAGTTTGATTATATCTTTAAAAAACAGTTTTTCTAAATTAAGCATATCTAGATGTGTTATAAGTATTGCACATCTAAGTCCTATATTATCGATCTTACATGGAGATTCGCGTGGGTATTTTCTTTTTTCTTCTTATGCTTGACTGGGTGACTTAGATTTATTGTAAAAAAATAATTCCGTATTATATTATGTTTGACGTTGTAGACATTAACATTTCTTTATAATCTTGTAAATTTTGAAAAACAGCTTGACCGATCAATATATAATAGACAAAGCTGGATCTTCAAGTATAATTTAAGATGAGAGATTTTTTTTTTTGAAAGAAAAGGCAGAGCAATTTATGCCTTATGCATTTCAAAACAGGTATGAAACCTGGGTGACCGAGGTCAATTACATAAAGGCAGTGTTAGCGCTGCACGGAAAATGCAGCTGGCCATTGCCAAGCCATGTTGAACTAGGAACAGAAGAAAAGGAGCGAGAAAAAAGATACAAAATGAGCTACAGGATGGGGAATACGAGAGCGTATCTAAAAATCTCCCTCCACCGAAGCATGATCTGCCGGTCTGCAAAGTTGGTCGCCTGATGTTAGCGCCTGGAGAGAGATTATGACCATCGCTATATATTGACACTTCTTGACACTCGGGATGCGAAATTATGTCCGTCGCTCGCCTCAATTAATTAGTCTTCTGCAATCATGGATCTCAAGATGAGCACACACCCATTCAATTTCTCCCATTTCTTTCTTCGTCGTCAATAATGTTCGTCATATTGTCATCACCGAAGTACCAGCAGTTACCTTTGCACGCACCATAAGGAAGCACACACGGCCTGGAGGTCCCGGTGGCTATATCACACACCATCGGAACGCCCTTCGAGTCGATCCAGTATACAGAGTCTGCTCTCACCCCCGGGATGGTGCCGGCTCGCACCACGGCCGGGCTGCTCTTGTTGCCAACGAACACGGAACAGCCTCCAAGATCCCTCATGGCGTCCCAGCACGGAGCCGGCTCCTCTGCCGTACTGCACCCTGCCGTTGGCTCACTGATGCGTGGGGCCGGGCCCATGTGTCAGTGGGCTGACGGCACGTCAGAGGAGCTGCGTCCTCCCAGCACGGGATGCGCCCAAGGTCGTATCTCAGGACGAAGATCTCGTCCGCAGACATTCTGAAGTACCCGGTCCCCGAGGTGATGTTGCAGCTGTTATTCTGCCACACCTAGTACAGGCTGCCATGGGAGAAGAAGATGTGCTTGGTGGATGTGAGTTTATAGACGACGTCGTAGGGCTTGGCGAAGGTGGTCGGTGAAGGAAATATGCCCTAGAGGCAATAATAAAGTTATTATTTATTTCCTTATATCATGATAAATGTTTATTATTCATGCTAGAATTGTATTAACCGGAAACATAATACATGTGTGAATACATAGACAAACAGAATGTCACTAGTATGCCTCTACTAGACTAGCTCGTTAATCAAAGATGGTTAAGTTTCCTAACCATAAACAAAGAGTTGTTATTTGATTATCGAGGTCACATCATTAGTTGAATGATCTGATTGACATGACCCATTCCATTAGCTTAGCACCCGATCGTTTAGTATGTTGCTATTGCTTTCTTCATGACTTATACATGTTCCTATGACTATGAGATTATGCAACTCCCGTTTGCCGGAGGAACACTTTGTGTGCTACCAAACGTCACAACATAACTGGGTGATTATAAAGGAGCTCTACAGGTGTCTCCAATGGTAGATGTCGGGTTGGCGTATTTCGAGAATAGGATTTGTCACTCTGATTGTCGAAGAGCTATCTCTGGGCCCTCTCGGTAATGCACATTACACAAGCCTTGCAAGCATTGCAACTAATGAGTTAGTTGCGGGATGATGTATTACAGAACGAGTAAAGATACTTGCCGGTAACGAGATTGAACTAGGTATTGGATATCGACGATTGAATCTTGGGCAAGTAACATACCGATGACAAAGGGAACAACGTATGTTGTTATGCGGTCTGACCGATAAAGATCTTCGTAGAATATGCAGGAGCCAATATGGGCATCCAGTTCCCGCTATTGGTTATTGACCGGAGACGTGTCTCGGTCATGTCTACATTGTTCTCGAACCGTAGGGTCCGCACGCTTAACGTTACGATGACAGTTATTATGAGCTTATGCATTTTGATGTACCGAAGGTAGTTCGGAGTCCCGGATGTGATCACGGACATGACGAGGAGTCTCGAAATGGTCGAGACATAAAGATTGATATATTGGAAGCCTATATTTGGATATCAGAAGTGTTCCGGGTAAAATCGGGATTTTACCGGATTACCGGGAGGTTACCGGAACCCCCCGGGAGCCATATGGGCCTTATTGGGCTTTAGTGGAAAGGTGAAAGGGGCTGCCATGGTGGGCTGCGCGCCTCCCCCCTCCCCTAGTCCTATTAGGAGAGGTGGCCGGCCACCTCTCTTTCTCTTTCCACCTTGGGAGTCCTATTTGGAATAGGATTGGGGGGGGGGCGAGTCCTACTCCCGGTAGGAGTAGGACTCCTCCTGCGCCCTCCTCTTGGCCGGCCAGCCCCTCCCCCTTGGATCCTTTATATACAGGGGCAGGGGGCACCTCTAGACACACAAGTTGATCATTGACATCGTTCCTTAGCCGTGTGCGGTGCCCCCTGCCACCATATTCCACCTCGATCATATCGTTGTAGAGCTTAGGCAAAGCCCTACGTCGGTAGAACATCAAGATCGTCACCACGCCGTCATGCTAACGGAACTCCTCCCCGAAGCTTTGCTGGATCGGAGCCCGGGGATCGTCATCGAGCTGTACGTGTGCTAAGAACTCAGAGGTGTCGAAGTAATAGTGCTTGGATCGGTCGGATCGGGAAGAAGACGTACGACTACTTCCTCTACGTTGTGTCAACGCTTCCGTTGCGATCTACAAGGGTACGTAGATCAGACTCTCCCCCTCGTTGCTATGCATCACCATGATCTTGCGTGTGCGTAGGAAAATTTTGAAATTACTACATTCCCCAACAGTGGCATCCGAGCCTAGGTTTTATGGTTTGATGTTATGTGCACGAGTAGAACACAAGTGAGTTGTGGACAATATAAGTCATACTGCCTACCAGCATGTCATACTTTGGTTCGGCGGTATTGTTGGACGAGACGACCCGGACCAACCTTACGCGTACGCTTACGTGAGACCGGTTCCCTTGACGTGCTTTGCACATAGATGGCTTGCGGGCAACTGTCTCTCCAACTTTAGTTGAACCGAGTGTGGCTACGCCCGGTCCTTGAGAAGGTTAAAACGGAGTCTATTTGACAAACTATCGTTGTGGTTTTGATGCGTAGGTGAGATTGGTTCTTACTTAAAGCCCGTAGCAGCCACGTAAAACTTGCAACAACAAAGTAGAGGACGTCTAACTTGTTTTTGCAGGACATGTTGTGATGTGATATGGTCAAGACATGATGCTAAATTTTATTGTATGAGATGATCATGTTTTGTAACCGAGTTATCGGCAACTGGCAGGAGCCATATGGTTGTCGCTTTATTGTATGCAATGCAATCGCGATGTAATGCTTTACTTTATCACTAATCGGTAGCGATAGTCGTGGAAAGCATGAGATTGGCGAGACGACAACGATGCTACGATGAAGATCAAGGTGTCGCGCCGGTGACGATGGTGATCATGACGGTGCTTCAGAGATGGAGATCACAAGCACAAGATGATGATGGCCATATCATATCACTTATATTGATTGCATGTGATGTTTATCTTTTATGCGTCTTATCTTGATTTGATTGACGGTAGCATTATAAGATGATCTCTCACTAAATTATAAAGAAGTGTTCTCCCTGAGTATGCACCGTTGTGAAAGTTCTTCGTGCTGAGAGACCACGTGATGATTGGGTGTGATAGGCTCTACGTTCAAATACAACGGGTGCAAAACAGTTGCACACGCGGAATACTCAGGTTATACTTGACGAGCCAAGCATATACAGATATGGCCTCGGAACACAGAGCCGAAAGGTCGAGCGTGAATCATATAGTAGATATGATCAACATAATGATGTTCACCGATCAAACTACTCCATCTCACGTGATGATCGGACATGGTTTAGTTGATTTGGATCACGTGATCACTTAGAGGATTAGAGGGATGTCTATCTAAGTGGGAGTTCTTAAGTAATATGATTAATTGAACTTAAATTTATCATGAACTTAGTACCTGATAGTATCTTGCTTGTTTATGTTGATTGTAGATAGATGGCTCGTGTTGTTGTTTCGTTGAATTTTAATGCGTTCCTTGAGAAAGCAAAGTTGAAAGATGATGGTAGCAATTACACGGACTGGGTCCGTAACTTGCGGATTATCCTCATTGCTGCATAGAAAAATTACGTCCTAGAAGCATCGCTGGGTGCCAGGCCTGCTGCTGGAGCAACACCAGATGTTATGAACGTCTGGCAGAGCAAAGCTGATGACTACTCGATAGTTCAGTGTGCCATGCTTTACGGCTTAGAATCGGGACTTCAACAACGTTTTGAACGTCATGGAGCATATGAGATGTTCCAGGAGTTGAAGTTAATATTTCAAGCAAATGCCCAGATTGAGAGATATGAAGTCTCCAATAAGTTCTATAGCTGCAAGATGGAGGAGAACAGTTCTGTCAGTGAGCATATACTCAAAATGTCTGGGTATAACAATCACTTGATTCAGATGGGAGTTAATCTTCCAGATGATTGCATTATTGACAGAATTCTCCAATCACTACCACCAAGCTACAAGAGCTTCGTGATGAACTATAATATGCAAGGGATGAACAAGACTATTCCCGAGCTCTTCGCAATGCTGAAAGCTGCGGACGTAGAAATCAAGAAGGAGCATCAAGTGTTGATGGTTAACAAGACCACTAGTTTCAAGAAAAAGGGCAAATGGAAGAAGAAGGGGAACTTCAAGAAGAACGGCAAGCAAGTTGCTGCTCAGGAAAAGAAGCCCAAGTCTGGACCTAAGCCTGAAACTGAGTGCTTCTACTGCAAGCAGACTGGTCACTGGAAGCGGAACTGCCCCAAGTATTTGGCGGATAAGAAGGATGGCAAGGTGAACAAAGGTATATGTGATATACATGTTATTGATGTGTACCTTACTGATGCTCGCAGTAGCACCTGGATATTTGATACTGGTTCTGTTGCTAATATTTGCAACTCGAAACAGGGACTACGGATTAAGCGAAGATTGGCTAAGGACGAGGTGACGATGCGCGTGGGAAACGGTTCCAAAGTTGATGTGATCGCGGTCGGCACGCTACCTCTACATCTACCTTCGGGATTAATATTAGACCTAAATAATTGTTATTTAGTGCCAGCGTTGAGCATGAACATTATATCTGGATCTTGTTTAATGCGAGACGGTTATTCATTTAAATCAGAGAATAATGGTTGTTCTATTTATATGAGTAATATCTTTTATGGTCATGCACCCGTGAAGAGTGGTCTATTCTTGTTAAATCTCGATAGTAGTGATACACATATTCATAATGTAGAAGCCAAAAGATGCAGAGTTGGTAATGATAGTGCAACTTATTTGTGGCACTGCCGTTTAGGTCATATCGGTGTAAAGCGCATGAAGAAACTCCATACTGATGGACTTTTGGAACCACTTGATTATGAATCACTTGGTACTTGCGAACCGTGCCTCATGGGCAAGATGACTAAAACACCGTTCTCCGGTACTATGGAAAGAGCAACAGATTTGTTGGAAATCATACATACAGATGTATGCGGTCCGATGAATATTGAGGCTCGTGGCGGATATCGTTATTTTCTCACCTTCACAGATGATTTAAGTAGATATGGGTATATCTACTTAATGAAACATAAATCTGAAACATTTGAAAAGTTCAAAGAATTTCAGAGTGAAGTAGAAAATCATCGTAATAAGAAAATAAAGTTTCTACGATCTGATCGTGGAGGAGAATATTTGAGTTACGAGTTTGGTGTACATTTGAAAAATTGTGGAATAGTTTCGCAACTCACGCCACCCGGAACACCACAGCGTAATGGTGTGTCCGAATGTCGTAATCGTACTTTACTAGATATGGTACGATCTATGATGTCTCTTACCGATTTACCGCTATCGTTTTGGGGATACGCTCTAGAGATGGCCACATTCACGTTAAATAGGGCACCATCAAAATCCGTTGAGACGACGCCTTATGAACTATGGTTTGGCAAGAAACCAAAGTTGTCGTTTCTGAAAGTTTGGGGTTGCGATGCTTATTTGAAAAAGCTTCAACCTGATAAGCTCGAACCCAAATCGGAGAAATGTGTCTTCATAGGTTATCCAAAGGAAACTATTGGATACACCTTCTATCACAGATCTGAATGCAAGACTTTTGTTGCTAAATTCGGAAACTTTCTTGAGAAGGAGTTTCTCTCGAAAGAAGTGAGTGGGAGGAAAGTAGAACTTGACGAGGTAACTGTACCCGCTCCCTTATTAGAAAGCAGTACATAACAGAAAACTGTTTCTGCGACACCTACACCAATAAGTGAGGAAGTTAATGATAATGATCATGAAACTTCAGAACAAGATACTACTGAACCTCATAGATCAACCAGAGCAAGATCCGCGCCAGAGTGGTACGGTAATCCAGTTCTGGAAGTCATGCTACTAGATCATGATGAACCTACGAACTATGAAGAAGCGATGGTGAGCCCAGATTCCACAAAGTGGCTTGAAGCCATGAAATCTGAGATGGGATCCATGTATGAGAACAAAGTATGGACTTTGGTTGACTTGCCCGATGATCGGCAAGCAATTGAGAATAAATGGATTTTCAAGAAAAAGACTGACGCTGACGGTAATGTTACTGTCTATAAAGCTCGACTTGTCGCAAAAGGTTTTCGACAAGTTCAAGGGGTTGACTACGATGAGACCTTCTCACCCGTAGCGATGCTTAAGTCTGTCCGAATCATGTTAGCAATTGCCGCGTTTTATGATTATGAAATATGGCAGATGGATGTCAAAACTGCATTCCTGCATGGATTTCTGGAAGAAGAGTTGTATATGATGCAACCGGAAGGTTTTGTCGACCCAAAGGGAGCTAAAAAAGTGTGCAAGCTCCAGCGATCCATTTATGGACTGGTGCAAGCATCTCGGAGTTGGAATAAACGCTTTGATAGTGTGATCAAAGCATTTGGTTTTATACAGACTTTCGGTGAAGCCTGTATTTACAAGAAAATGAGTGGGAGCTATGTAGCATTTCGGATATTATATGTGGATGGCATATTGCTGATTGGAAATGATATAGAATTTCTGGATAGCATAAAGGGATACTTGAATAAGAGTTTTTCAATAAAAGACCTCGGTGAAGCTGCTTACATATTAGGCATAAAGATCTATAGAGATAGATCAAGACGCTTAATTGGACTTTCACAAAGCACATACCTTGACAAGATTTTGAAGAAGTTCAAAATGGATCAAGCAAAGAAAGGGTTCTTGCCTGTGTTACAAGGTGTGAAGTTGAGCCAGACTCAATGCCCGACCACTGCAGAAGATAGAGAGAAAATGAAAGATGTTCCCTATGCTTCAGCCATAGGCTCTATCATGTATGCAATGCTGTGTACCAGACCTGATGTGTGCCTTGCTATAAGTTTAGCAGGGAGGTACCAAAGTAATCCAGGAGTGGATCACTGGACAGCGGTCAAGAACATCCTGAAATACCTGAAAAGGACTAAGGATATGTTTCTCGTATATGGAGGTGACAAAGAGCTCACCGTAAGAGGTTACGTTGATGCAAGCTTTGAGACTGATCCGGATGATTCTAAATCGCAAACCAGATACGTGTTTACTTTAAACGGTGGAGCTGTCAGTTGGTGCAGTTCTAAACAAAGCGTCGTAGCGGGATCTACATGTGAAGCGCAGTACATAGCTGCTTCGGAAGCAGCGAACGAAGGAGTCTGGATGAAGGAGTTCATATCCGATCTAGGTGTTATACCTAGTGCATCGGGTCCAATGAAAATCTTTTGTGACAATACTGGTGCAATTGCTTTGGCAAAGGAATCCAGATTTCACAAAAGGACCAAACACATCAAGAGACGCTTCAAATCCATACGGGATCTAGTCCAGGTGGGAGACATAGAGATTTGCAAGATACATATGGATCTGAATGTTGCAGCCCCGTTGACTAAGCCTCTTCCACGAGAAAAACATGATCAACACCAAGGCTCCATGGGTGTTAGAATCATTACTGTGTAATCTAGATTATTGACTCTAGTGCAAGTGGGAGACTGAAGTAAATATGCCCTAGAGGCAATAATAAAGTTATTATTTATTTCCTTATATCATGATAAATGTTTATTATTCATGCTAGAATTGTATTAACCGGAAACATAGTACATGTGTGAATACATAGACAAACAGAATGTCACTAGTATATGCCTCTACTAGACTAGCTCATTAATCAAAGATGGTTAAGTTTCCTAACCATAAACAAAGAGTTGTTATTTGATTAACGAGGTCACATCATTAGTTCAATGATCTGATTGACATGACCCATTCCATTAGCTTAGCACCCGATTGTTTAGTATGTTGCTATTGCTTTCTTCATGACTTACACATGTTCCTATGACTATGAGATTATGCAACTCCCGTTTGCCGGAGGAACACTTTGTGTGCTACCAAATGTCACAACGTAACTAGGTGATTATAAAGGAGCTCTACAGGTGTCTCCAATGGTAGATGTTGGGTTGGCGTATTTCGAGAATAGGATTTGTCACTCCGGTTGTCGGAGAGGTATCTCTGGGCCCTCTCGGTAATGCACATTACACAAGCCTTGCAAGCATTGCAACTAATGAGTTAGTTGCGGGATGATGTATTACAGGACGAGTAAAGAGACTTGCCGGTAACGAGATTGAACTAGGTATTGGATACCGACGATCGAATCTCGGGCAAGTAACATACCGATGACAAAGGGAACAACGTATGTTGTTATGCGGTCTGACCGATAAAGATCTTCGTAGAATATGCAGGAGCCAATATGGGCATCCAGGTCCCGCTATTGGTTATTGACCGGAGACGTGTCTCGGTCATGTCTACATTGTTCTCGAACCGTAGGGTCCGCACGCTTAACGTTACGATGACAGTTATTATGAGCTTATGCATTTTGATGTACCGAAGGTAGTTCGGAGTCCCAGATGTGATCACGGACATGACGAGGAGTCTCGAAATGGTCGAGACATAAAGATTGATATATTGGAAGCCTATATTTGGATATCGGAAGTGTTCCGGGTAAAATCGGGATTTTACCGGATTACCGGGAGGTTACCGGAACCCCCCGGGAGCCATATGGGCCTTATTGGGCTTTAGTGGAAAGGTGAAAGGGGCTGCCATGGTGGGCTGCGCGCCTCCCCCCCTCCCCTAGTCCTATTAGGACTAGGAGAGGTGGCCGGCCACCTCTCTCTCTCTTTCCCCCTTGGGAGTCCTATTTGGAATAGGATTGGGGGGGGGGATGTAACGCCCCGGACACACCCGCCGGTGGTCCTTACTCCTGGCGGGATCTAGACTGGCCCAGAGATCAATACTAGTCTTTTCTGCGCACTTTGTCCTCACTCGTGCGCACCCGGGAGCAACTTCCCGGTTGGTCACCCATCCTGACACTACTCCAAGCTGAGCACGCTTAACTTTCGAGTTCTGTCCGAATGGGCTCCCGGAAAAGAAGGAATTCCTTATTGATATGAGTAGTCTATCATCCCTAATAAGCCAGACTATCACATACACCCCCACTTAGAGGAACCGACATCCTCGTCGGGCCACAGGAACGTTCCCTCTTGGCACAAACGTCTGTGCTTCCAGTCCGGTACATGTGCCATGCCGGGTGCCACGACGGGTCACAAACGTCATGAACAACATGACCACACACCTGTCCGCAACCATCTGTGTAACCGCGAGGGTCGGCTCTGATACCAACTTGTAACGCCCCGGACACACCCGCCGGTGGTCGTTACTCCTGGCGGGATCTAGACTGGCCCAGAGATCAATACTAGTCTTTTCTGCGCACTTTGTCCTCACTCGTGCGCACCTGAGAGCAACTTCCCGGTCAGTCACCCATCCTGACACTACTCCAAGCTGAGCACGCTTAACTTTGGAGTTCTGTCCGAATGGGCTTCCGGAAAAGAAGGAATTCCTTATTAATATGAGTAGTCTATCATCCCTAATAAGCCAGGCTATCACAGGGGAGTCCTACTCCCGGTAGGAGTAGGACTCCTCCTGCGCCCTCCTCTTGGCCGGCCAGCCCCTCCCCCATGGATCCTTTATATACGGGGGCAGGGGGCACCTCTAGACACACAAGTTGATCATTGAGATTGTTCCTTAGCCGTGTGCGGTGCCCCCTGCCACCATATTCCACCTCGATCATATCGTTGTAGAGCTTAGGCGAAGCCCTGCGTCGGTAGAACATCAAGATCGTCACCACGCCGTCGTGCTGACGGAACTCCTCCCCGAAGCTTTGCTGGATCGGAGCCCGGGGATCATCATCGAGCTGTACGTGTGCTAAGAACTCAGAGGTGCCGGAGTAACGGTGCTTGGATCGGTCGGATCGGGAAGAAGACGTACGACTACTTCCTCTACGTTGTGTCAACGCTTCCGTTGCGATCTACAAGGGTACGTAGATCAGACTCTCCCCCTCGTTGCTATGCATCGCCATGATCTTGCGTGTGCGTAGGAAAATTTGGAAATTACTACGTTCCCCAACAGTCGGGTCAAAGTTGCACCTCCACACAAGTGTCAGCTGGTCGTCTTGATAGCCGCGGGGGGTGCAGAGCGCGTGCACGCCCCCGCGTGAGTCGAGGCAGTAGCAGTACAGCTCATGGCTGGCATCGTAGAAGGCTAGGTCGACAAGGTAGCGGTCGATGACGTCGGTGGTCGTCCACTTCCTGTCCACCTTACCATCGATGTAGGCCAGCTCGTCCCTGTTGCATAGGGCCACGACGGTCCAGTCGTAGTTCGGGTTCGGCGCGAACACGATCCTGCGTACGAACTCGTCCTCGTGAACCCTGGGCGGAGAGACGAGCTCAACCTCCTTGCCAGTGCGAGGTTCGACGAGGAAGATCCTCCTCCAGCTGCTGGTGCCCATGTCGTTCCAGTGTTCCTGGTCGACGGCGAGGGCGAAGCGTCCGTTGCCCGAGCCAACGACACGGGCGTGGGGCCGTTGGGCGTGGTGGTCGAGCGCGGAGAGCATCGGGTGAGGCTGGAACGAGGGCCGCCGCATCGGGAGTAAGAAGTCGAAAACTCCGAGAAGGCGGGCGGGGTCGTGGAGATCGGTGGACACCGTGTGGAGGTGGAACCAGCGCCGCATCAAAAGGGAGAAGACGGAGGCGCTGTAGTTGTCGTGGTCGTTGCCGAGGGAGAGGAGGCCCGCGTACGACGGCGGCGCAAGGGCAGAGCGCCACGCGTTGCAGACGCCGCGGATGGACGTGTAGTCTCGTAGAGACAGGCCGTAGGCGGCGGCGATGGACACGAGGAGCTCGGCAGGGAGGTGAGCCAAGGGCACGGCCGGCACGGCGCCGGCGTCCCGTGCTCCCGTCTCCCTGCACCTGGCCTGGATGAATCGCCAAAGGAGCATCTTTTTGGATCGGGGAATAATTTGGCCTCATTGCTTTGAGATTCGTGCCATGTTTTTAGATTTTGATAAAAAAATATTGTTTCAAACTATTGTGTGATTTTTAGTCTTCTTTTTCATGTTTCAAAAAGGGTGTCATATGTGGTGAAACTATCCGCCTCCGTGTATCCTTACGTCCCGTCACCTCTGGTTGTCCGATCGAAATCCTTTGCCCTCATATGTGCATGCCCTTATTTTGCAGAAACAGACCATCTCCAACCAATATTAGGCCTGTGATTTATTTTCAATAAAGAAAGAAATAGCCTCAGCCTGCCCTCCCAATTCCCTACTTTCGATCGTTTCCCTACCGGTCCTCATTCACAGCCCTGAATGCATCCCAACTACAACAACAATCGTGACGGCATGCATCACGGACAATCACCGTGCCGAAATTCATCTGCCAAGATAATAACCAAAGCTTTTCACGGCATGCATGTGCAGCTACAGATTCAGGGAAAAGCTTGCAAACTCTATTGAATGAGGGAGAATTTGCTACGCCAAACAAGAAAGTCAGCATTCCTCTATTAGTGAGTTTATTAATGAACACACTTTGACCATGTCGCTTTTAGTTTAGAGTTATGCATAATAATGTTGTTTATGTTTCAGTGCACATCTTTTGCTTTGAGATGCGATGAGAAACTGAAGCCTGATGTAGGGATGATGTGTGAAGGGCTAGAGGTTGTCAAGGAACTCTCAGGGCCGGTCCTGATATTTCGGAGGCCCAGGGCGAAATTACAAACTGGGGCCCCTACTATAAAGATCAAAATAATAATCTCATTTCTTTTTCGATTCATTCCTTTACCTAACTTATTATTGTCTATTGTTCCAAAATAAAATGAAAATTGTAAATAGTGTATTCCTTTATTTAATTAGACAAATCGAATACCTGATAGATGGCAAACATCAAGACGAAGGTTTAAAGTTTAAAAGCTTCATTTGCAACAATAAAAGATCATTTACCTACCCGACGGCTACGGGAGTCTGAGTGGCTTTATTATATAACCATGTTTGGATTGAAGTTTTGTGTGTATAGCTGAAACCTTCTTCCAATTTTTAAGTTAAATTTGCAGTCATGATGATTTGGAGAGAGAATGCAAAGAACGACAATCGAACACATAGCAGGCAACTTTTTCAATAGATAAGGCGATTGGTGTTGTGTCGACAAAGTCCAGATTAAAATAAGAAATAAAGCAACGGGCACACAAAATTAAAAATTTGTACTGCATCATATGCGAGACTTTCTAAGATTTGACTGCTGCTGCACTATATGAACGTGACCAAGTAGAAAGAGGAGGTTAGGGATGACCTTATAAGTGGGGTGGCTTTGTCTTGCACATGAGAGGCATCTCACGAACGTGGGTTGGCATTGAGCACGAGGGTGGCCAGGCGCTCGACCACGGCCCGCTCCAGACTGTTATGGCCGCCGCAGGGCACGCGGAGCATGTGCATGGCCCCACGTGTGTCGAGCAAGTACACCTTGTCGCCTCCGGCAGGGTCGTAGGCCATGTCGAGGAGGCAGTTCGTGTGGGTGATGACATCGACAGTCGTCCACTTGTTGTCCACTTTTCCGTGCATGTAGGCTACCTGGTGGTTGTTGTACAGGGCCACGACGGTCCAGTCGTCGTTCGGTTTCGGCGCGAACACGACCTTTCGTACGCGCTCCTCGTTGTAGTTCCTGGTGGGGGAGACGAGCACGACCTCCTCGCCTGAACGGGGGTCAATGAGGAAGATCATCCTCCTCGTCGAGACATCGCGTAAAACCCTGCCCGGCCCCTGGGGCCGGTGCCTCTGGTCGACGGCGAGGGCGAAGCGGCCGTTGCCTGAGCCGACAACGCGGACGCTGCAGGGAACTAGAGGCTGATCGCCGCCATTGGTGTCATCGTCGAGCACGGGGTAGACGGTGTGCATGTGGAGTGGGCGCCGCATCAGGACGCAAACGAGTGAGGCGATGTGCCGGCCATGGTCGTCGGCGAGGGAAAGGAGGCGGGGTACCTCGCGAGAGCGAGGGCGGAGTGCCACGCGGCGCAGACGCGGCGGAGGGAGGCGTAGTCCGTTACAGACACACGGGTGGCGATGGACGCGAGGAGCTCGGTGTGGATGTCGGACCAAGGGGAGCGTCCGGCCGGTGCCATGGCGTGCCGTTCGCTCGCACTTGGTGTGGAGGAATCGAGCATTGTGCTACAGATACGTTTGGACCCGGTCGCCGCAATCGCCATGACTTGCTCGATCTGCCGTTTGCCTGCACTAGTACGCACTACGCTTTATATAGGGGCGTTGAATTTACTATGTGTGTGTCTAGGGCACATCTAGATGTGCTTTAATTATCACACATTTAAATGAGTGAATCAAGCATAAAAAAGAAAAAAAAAATGATATATCTGCACGAATCTTAATGTACAATCAATGCCATAGAATTTAGATGTGCAATATTTATGACACATCTAGATATAGTTTAGCAAAACTGATTTACTATTTACTAGCTCAAGCAAGGCTGCAATCCGACCGAACCTCGTCTCGGACGTTTTTAATTTGTTGGAGACGTGTTTGTCGCTCTCTCTCTCTCCTTTCCCAGAGTACGTGCGTGCGTGCATGCAAAACAGCAATACAGGGACGGTGCCCGTCGCATGCCTAAACCGATATGGGTTCCCATTGTCGTAAATGCCGTATCAGGCTCCCGATTCCCGATCGATTTATATACGTAAGCAGCAGCTGCATGCCCACGTGAGCGATTTAGCCAACCAACGAGACCCTCAGGATAGACGCCGGGAGAGCAACCATCCAACTCCAGCGAGAGCCGGCGCCGCGATCTCGATCGGGATGGAGGAGGTGTCAGCGCCGATCTCGGCGGACGACCAGCGTCTGCTGCTGCAGCATGCGTCGCCGCTGGCGCAGGAGGACTATGGAGCCTTGGAGTGGTTGACGCGGGAGCCGGTGTGGTCGTCGGGCATCCCCGAGGAACTCTGGGGACTGCGCTTCTTGGCCCCGCTCGACGACGATCAGCCGATGACGCAGGAGGGCGGCAAGGGCAAGCCGTCGTCGGAGGTCCCCGAGGAGTTCCGGTGGCTGTTCTTGGCCCCGCCCAACGACGGCGCCGCTGTCGCTCGTCCGCCACCGTCGCCCTCGGCGGATGCCCAACTCCTGCCGGAGGAGGGAGATTATGGTGCCTTGGAGCTGGACCAGTGGATGCACGAGAGCAGCGAGCCGGAGCCGTGGTCGCCGGAGGAGGAGGATTACGATGCGTTGGACGACGACTAGGTCCAGTAGTTCGTATGTACTGATCTTATGATCTAGTAGCAGCAGTGATTGATCGGTCCATGCTTTGATCTTATTTTGGTTTAAGATCTGTCTGATGTATAAAAACCGATACTTTACTTACTTGCTTTGATATTATTCAGGGAATAAGAAGACCTTCCTTGATCTTATTTTAGTTAATTATGAAGATTTTATTCGTACATAGCATGAGGACAAGCAAACCCGTTGATTCTGCGTGACTCGCCCCAAATTCTTATAATTATCTTGATGAGCCTAGGTTACAAAGCGTGCACAACACACACGTACGTGGTTCTGGCATCGATCGTCTTGATGAGCACATTGTTCCATCTTATCTTATGATGAATACTAGCGAGCCTTTCATGATGTCACCAGGAGAACACGGCACAAAACTTCATAAATCATCGACACGACATATCTAAGCATAAACATACTCCCTCCGTCTCATAATACAAAAACGTTTTAAACACTAGATGGGACAGAGGGAGTAGTACTTAAGAAAGTCGGCTGTTGTAGCTGTCGTGGGAGTGGTTGCACTGGGGAGCACCAGCGCCACCGCCGGCCATGTCGCCCTGGGCCTCTCGCCGCCAAAGGCCGCTCCCACACCAGCGGCCGCTTCACCGCGTGTGGGAAGCAGGGGCTGGAGGCGCGGGATCGGGGACTGGCGGCGAGCGCCGTGTCGCCCTGGCCCTCTGCGTCGCTGAAGGGTGATCCGGCAGCAGCGATCATTTCGCCACGTACTCGAAGCAGGGCAGGAGGCACATGATCAGTGTCCAGCAGCGGTGCGAGGAGAAGGAAAGGAGACACGGGGTAGTGAAGAATGAGAACCATGGGAGGAGGCAACCGCCGTCGTCGTGGAATGCAGGCGGTCGGCTAGGCGGTGGCGCGAGGGGAGCCAAGTAAGAGAGCGGGCTAGGAGTCGACGGCGAGAGGAGGAGAGGTCCAGAAAGAAGGGGGCGAATGGGAGCACGAAGAGGCAAGCCAACGCCCTCCCTCACCTCTTTGATGCACGGACCAACCAGCGGCCACCACACACGCCAGGACATGAAAAGATGAAAATGCTATCGGCGGTGGCAGCTGAATAGCCGATGATTCGCCAGAAGATGAGTGGGAAGTAACCTGGTAATCAGAGTCAGATGGATTAAGAGGTTGACGAAAGCAGCCCGCTTTAGGATAATCACTGACAAGCAAATTAGAGACCTCTGAACGGCGTTTCCGAACCGGACTGTTCGGTAAACCGGCGGAGGTAACTACCTGGCCGCTGTGCCGGGTTGTGCGACGAACTTCGTGCTGTTGGGTCTTCATAAAAAATTTGGGATCCAAATAAGCAAGAGGATGAGAAAAATTAACTTTTCGGTTTGTATGACGGATTTTTAGCGAAGGCAAAGGTTCTGAATCGGAAGAGAGAATAATTACCTCTGCAGCGTCCGCATGGCTGGCTTCGGCATCATCCTGACAAATATCATCATCAATAAGACGCATGAAAAATAAACCAAGTGAGTCAAGCTCTACCTCAAGGTCCGGATTATCCACATCATCTTCAGGGGCCGGATTAGAGGATGCAGTGATTCTTTTCCTGTGGATAGTCTTCTTCACAGCTTTAGTCTTTTGCCGAGTTGCTCTTTCCGGTTTGTCTGGTTTTTCTGGTTTCTCCTGCGGCAGTTTCTTGCTCCAAAACGGATCATCGCCCTGATACACAGACACTGATATTAAACAATGACCAGACATAGCAATAACAGATTCAGCAAAAAGAAAAATCAAAATCTTATAGCTGGCGGTTTGTTGGTGGCACAGAAGGGAAGCAGGCCGTTTCTAGCACAGACGTGTTCCGGTTCATTCAGCATCTTATTCACAGCCTCTGTGATTTCTTCATCGGTGACTTGGATTTTGGAATGTCGCAGTGGGTCATCAACACTGCCAGTATACTCGCACATCAAACCGGAGCGCTAACTAAGGGGCAGTATGCTCCATGATATCCAACAGCGAGCGAGATCAACCCCTGTTAAACCGTTGGCCATAAAGGCTCTGAGCTTTGACAGTTGAGGAGCATATTTGCTTCTCTCTTGGGCAGTCAATCTTTGCGGAAAAGGGTGTGTATTGCTGAGCCGCTCTGGACGAAAGCCAGGCAAGGGATTCTCACCAGTAGGGGAGGTGTCTTTGCAGTAGAACCATGTCTGATTCCACTCTTTGGGGTGGCTGTGCAGTTTGGCGTGAGGGTATGTGACCTCTTTCCTTTTCTGGATCGCCACGCCACCCAACTCCGTATTAGAACCGTCAGTAAACTCAGTACGGCGGTTTAGATGGAAAAGGTGTCTGAACAATTCCACTGTGGGCGCCTCTTGAAAAAACGCCTCACAGAGCACTTGGAAGTGACACATATTTGTAACAGAGTTGGGGCCAGTGTCTTCTGGATGGAGTTGGAAATCGGCTAAAACATCCCGGTAAAATTTAGAACCGGGCGGCTTAAAGCCCCGGGCTAAGTGATCTACGAAAACAACGATCTCTCCTTCTTGAGGTGTGGGAGGACATTCTTTGCCGGGAGCCCTCCAATGGATGGTATCTTTGCTGCCTAAAGCGCCAATCAGGACTAAATCGGCCAGCTGAGACTCTGTGACGCGAGAAGGAACCCAATTGCACTCATATACTTGCTTGGCCATGTTAAAATCTACAAGGTAAAAGATCCCAGTTCAAAAATGCATTGATCAAGGTACATTGATATGTGCAAGGTTAAACCGGAGACAGATCTATCTGAACCAGAGTTTTATGAAGCAACAACATCTGGCGGTTCACCAAGGGGACTAATGGTATATACCGGTTTCGCAAGTTTTTTCTACAAGGATAAACCGCCTGATCTAAACATTGAAACAGCTGAGATTGCGGATGGATAAGTATGCAGAAACAGGTTTCACAAGATTTCTCTACAGCATTGGATCTGAAGCAAGTTCAGAAAAAGAGATAAATATTTAGAGGTTCAAAAGGAGCAGTACCGAATCAATGGGCAAAACGTTCATATAGATTTATGGTTTTGAGATGCGTAAGTGAAGGCGAAGGTTAAACAACTATCATTGCACAGAATAAAGATTTGCGGATTCATCTAAAGATCCATCGTATGAGCAAGCGGCAGACGTTGAACACTGAAGAGCTGTGAAACCCTAAAATAGATCTGCGGGGGAAAGGATAGAAGGTCAAACGTGAAGCACATTAGTGCCGGTTTGTATTTGAGCCGGCACTAATGTATACATTAGTGCCGGTTCCAACGGCTAGCCGGGCCGCTTTCATTAGTACCGGTTCGTGGCGAACCTTTAGCACCGGTTCGTGCCATGAACCGGTACTAATGAGAGTGATGGCAGGATGTTGTCAGAATGGGGCCCCTCCAGCCCCTTTAGTACCGGTTCTTGGCACACACCGGTACTAAAGGTCATCCTACATAAACCCTTCGTCCACCCGAGCTCGCTCTGTTCTTCCCCTTTCCCCTCTCCTCTCTGTTCTTCCCCTCTTCCTCTCGAGCTCATCACACATTTTGCCCAAATTTTGTCAAGATTTGAAGGCCCCCATCCATTCAAATGATCACAAAGGTTAGCAACTTTGTCCTTTCATCTCTCATTGCTAGATTGGCTCTTGCAATGCTTTATATAGTGATTAATTTGGGAGGATATATATATATATATGTGTGCTAGTATTTGATTTATATGCAATTTGAGGTCAAAAATAACACTTAGTTTGCATATGTAGGTGTGGTGTACTTAGTGCCTTCTAAATCTCTATCGTAGCCACCGTCGATCGCCCGCACCGTCCCGTCGCTGGCACCACCTTGTGGTGAGCCTCTTGTTCATGAAATTTTATATAAAAATTGATGTTTGTGTGATTTGAATATATAGTTACTCATATAATTATCTTACCCGTATGTTGTTTGTTATACATATAGTGCCATGGTTTTGATATCCATCCCCGTCGTCCCTAATCCTTGTTATGATTCGGATGTGGTATGTATATTCTCTTTTAAAACTAGTTGCATTTCGTGTTTATGACAAATTATGCCCATCAAGTTGACATAGAAATTTTTTCTAGGAGGTATGTTAACCGGAAGTTTCAACCGACCCTATTGCCGAGAGGTTAAATTTAGTTGAAAGAGAAAACGAGTACTTAAAAGAAAAGTTGAAAAGAATTGAGGGGGAGAAGATGGAATTGGAGTTGCATGTTGCCAATGTCGTCGATGATCACAAGATCAAGATGGAGAAAATGCGCTTGAAGATTAGAAAGATTAGAAAATATGCCATCAATAGTGAGGCTTGGTATCATTATGCTGTTGGATCCATTGTTACCTTAGTTGCGATCTTGATCGTATTTGTTGTTGCATTTAAATGCTTTAGCTAGAGAGTTATTCGTTTGTTGCATTTAAGTGTTGTATGAACTTTATGTATGAACTTGTATTAATTTGGTCTATTCGGTGTTGTGTAATGAAGATGAGCCGGCAATGGATGTACGATGACCGATGCTCTCCCCAGTTCGTTGAGGGCGTGCATACTTTTCTGCTTGCGGCTGAGGCAAACAAGCGGGCGGATGGTTCTATGCCTTGTCCATGTGCTCGCTGTAAGAATGGTCACAATTACTCTACGTCAAGAACCATTCACGTCCACCTGTTTAAGTCCGGTTTCATGCCCCATTATACTGTTTGGACCAAGCACGGAGAAAGAGGGGTTATGATGGAAGACAATTAAGAAGAAGAGAACGACGACAGCTATCCTGGCCATGGGTTCCCTGAATACGATGATACAACAATGGGGGAAGAAGCTGAGCCGGTAATGCGGGAAGAAGGTGAGCCGGCAATGCGGGAAGAAGCTGAAGAAGAGGCATCAGATGAGCCCGTTGATGATCTAGGTCGGGCCATTGCCGATGCAAAGAGAAACTGCGCAAGTGATTTGGAGAAGAAGAAGTTGCAGCGAATGTTAGAGGATCACAAAAAATTGTTGTACCCGAGTTGCGTAGGTGACAAGAAAAAGCTGGGCACCACACTGGAATTGCTGCAATGGAAGGCAGAGAATGGTGTATCTAACAAGGGATTTGGAAAGTTGCTGGTAATGATAAAGGATATGCTTCCAAAGGAAAACGAATTGCCCGAGAGTACGTACGAAGCAAAGAAGGCTGTCTGCCCTCTAGGGTTAGAGGTGCAGAAGATACATGCATGCCCTAATGATTGCATCCTCTACCGCGGTGAGTACGAGGATTTGAACGCTTGCCCGGTATATGGTGCATTGCGCTATAACATCAGCCGCGATGACCCTGGTGATGTCGAGGGCCGGCGCCCCAGGAAGAAGATTCCTGCCAAGGTGATGTGGTATGCTCCTATAATACCACAGTTGAAACGTTTGTTCCAAAACAAAGAGCCTGCCAAGGCGATGCGATGGCACAGAGAAGACCGTAAGAAAGACGGAAAGTTGAGAGTACCCGCTGACGGGTCGTAGTGGAGAAAAATCGAAAGAAAGTACGGAAAGGAGTTTGCAGGTGACGCAAGGAGCGTATGGTTTGGTCTAAGCGCAGATGGCATTATTCCTTTTGGGGAGCAGAGCAGCAACCATAGCACCTGGCCTGTGACTCTATGTTTGTATAACCTTCCTCCTTGGTTGTGCATGAAGCGGAAGTTCATTATGATGCCAGTGCTCATCCAAGGCCCTAAGCAACCCGGCAACGACATTGATGTGTACCTAAGGCCATTAGTTGAAGAACTCTTACAACTGTGAAATGGAACAGGTGTACGTGCGTGGGATGAGCACATGGGGAAGAATTTGACCTAAAGGCGTTGCTGTTCGTGACCATCAATGATTGGCCTCCTCTCAGTAACCTTTCAGAACAGACAAACAAGGGATACCGCGCATGCACAACTTTTATGGAAAATGATAATGCCATTTGCATTCGTTGATTATGTACCTCCCTTGCAGCAAATAACTTGCTCTATGTAACTCCTTTCTCCTAGGTACTAAGCTCCTTTTCCTCCTTGCTCATCAAGTTGCTGAATTCACTAATGCTAGTTGTGTAGAGAAAAAGGCAAAAAAAAGACAGTAACCTATTGTAGTCAAACTGTCAAACTAGAGGGAAGTTGCTCCTCACCTCAACGTGAACGTTGACCGCCTAGCTGGCCGCCTAACCAAAACCAGATAGCTTGGTACTGAGAGATGAAATGAAACATTTGAGACAAGTTACTAGAGGGAAGAGGGAAGAAACCAAAACACCTCCGTCCTCCGGTCTCTAGCATGTTCCCCCACCTTAACCATCTATTCTTTCCTTTCTTTTGCAGACAAGTAGAAAATGCCCGATACCTATTTTATAGGTCGGGATCACGAGAAGTGCATCATTTCACCCACCATGCATAATTTTTTGATTCCCATGTACCTGGTTGATAACAATTAGGATCTACACACTTGTATTCCCTTCGTCCGAAAATACTTGTCATTAAAATGGATAAAAAAATATATGTATCTATAATTAAAATACGTCTAGATATATCCTCTTTTATTCATTTTGATAACAAGTATTTCCGGATGAAGGGAGTACGAAAGAAGGAAAAGGGCTTTAAATGAAGGTATTCTCCCTCCGCTCCCTTTGCATGGTTGTGTCTCCTTCCACCAGAATCTCTGTTTTGCACCTTTCTCATGATTCATTCCGTTTCCACTCACACTCAGTCGATTCCCTAAAAAAAGTAACTCGCACCCAGTCGATCTCAATGTGTTTTTCCAACATTTGCACTTGTGTTTAATAAGGCAATGACTTGAGGCATTTTCAAGTCACGTCTGAAAACTCCTCGCGCCACTGAGTCGCCTGATGATACCTTAGATCTTCTTTAAGCACACTCCAGTTTGTCTTCTGAGTCTTAAGTCAAACATCTTTAAGTTTGATTATATCTTTAAAAAACAGTTTTTCTAAATTAAGCATATCTAGATGTGTTATAAGTATTGCACATCTAAGTCCTATATCATCGATCTTACACGGAGATTCGCGTGGCTATTTTCTTTTTTCTATTTATGCTTGACTGGGTGACTTAGATTTATTGTAAAAAAATAATTCCGTATTATATTATGTTTGACGTTGTAGACATTAACATTTCTGTATAATCTTGTAAATTTTGAAAAACAGCTTGACCGATCAATATATAGTAGACAAAGCTGGATCTTCAAGTATAATTTAAGATGAGAGATTTTTTTTTGAAAGAAAAGGAAGAGCAATTTATGCCTTATGCATTTCAAAACAGGTATGAAACCTGGGTGACCGAGGTCAATTACATAAAGGCAACGTTAGCGCTGCACGGAAAATGCAGCTGGCCATTGCCAAGCCATGTTGAACTAGGAACAGAAGAAAAGGAGCGAGAAAAAAGATACAAAATGAGCTACAGGATGGGGAATACGAGAGTGTATCTAAAAATCTCCCTCCACCGAAGCATGATCTGCTGGTCTGCAGAGTTCTTCGCCCAATGTTAGCGCCTGGAGAGAGATTATGACACTCGCGTCGCTCACCCCAATTAATTACTCTTCTGCAATCATGGATCTCAAGATGAGCACACGCCCATTCAATTTCTCCCATTTCTTTCTTTGTCGTCAATAATGTTCGTCATGTTGTCATCTCCGAAGTACCAACAGTTACCTTTGCACGCACCACAAGGAAGCACACACGGCTTGGAGGTCCCGGTGGCTATATCACACACCATGGGAACGCCCTTCGAGTCGATCCAGTACACAGAGTCTGCTCTCACCCCCGGGATGGTGCCAGCTCGCACTGTTAACGTACATAGAATAGTATCAGTCATATCTCATGTAATTATGATGGAGATATTACGTAGCAATTGTAATCTGCTGTGTATGGTAGTCTACAATCTGATTAGTATCAGATTGATTGTATCCTTATTGTACAAGGTCTATCAGATTAAATAGAGGTGCAGCCCATGAGGCAATTCACGGCAAACATATTGTTGTCTAACGTGGTAACAGAGCCTCGATCCCATCCCTCCACGACATGGCTGGCACCACCTCCGGCACACTCGTCACCACCACCGCCGACCCGCTCGTCTCCGGCCACACCGCTACCATGCCGTTGCTCGCAGGCCTCATCACCGTCTGGCTCACCCGCGCCAACTTCCTGCTATGGAAGGCGCAGGTTGTCCCAAACCTCACCAGCGTCGGCCTGTTCGGCTACCTCGACGGCTCCGTCCCAGCGCCGCCGAAGACGATCACCGAGGGCACCGGCGATGCTGCGCGCTCCGTGCCCAACCCTGAGTATGAGCCATGGAGGAGGACCGACCAGGCCGTGCTCGGCGCGCTCCTGTCCTCCATGACGGAGGAAGTGCTCGCCCAGATGACGCGAGCAACCTCCGTGGAGGCCGTTTGGACTGCCCTCGGCGCTATGTTCGCTGCGCAGAATCAGGCCAGTGTGCGCCAACTCCGTACACAGCTGTCGCAGACGAAGAAGAAGGACATGTCAGCGGCAGAATTCTTTCACAAGATGACAGGCTATGCCGACGCACTGGCCACCGTCGGCGAGGTACTATCCGATGACGAGTTCATCGGGCACATAATCGGTGGGCTGGGTCAGGAATATGACCCCCTCATGACTGCGCCCTCCATCTTCACAGGAGAAGTAAGCCTCTCCGATTTTTATGCCTACCTTCTCAGCTTCGAGGCGCGTCAGGAGCAGCATGCCGCGAACAACGGCGACTTCTCTTCATCAGCCAACAACGTCGTGCGCCACGGCAATGGCTCCGGTTCCCGCGACGGCAACCGGAACAGCAACGGTGGCCATGGTGGCCATGGAAACATGAGTGGTGGCAATGGTGGCCGCTATGGTTCCAATGGCAACCGTGGCAACAACGGTGGCCGTCACAACTGCGGCAGTGGCAGAAACCGTCGACCTCCAAGGTGCCAAATATGCCGCGAGGAGGGGCACTACGCCATCGATTGTCGCGATCGCTACAACGACCGCAGCGGCAACATGGCTACATACGGCCACCGCGACAACAATTGGTACCTCGACGCCGGTGCCACTGACCACCTCACCAGCGACCTCGACCGCTTGACGGTGCACGAGCGCTATGGTGGAAAGGATCAAGTTCAAGTTGCAAATGGTGCAGGTTTGGAAATTTCTCATATTGGTCATACTAAACTTGCTGGCTCTAGTGATCCCATCCACCTTAAAAATGTTCCGCACGTCCCTGAAATTCACAAACATCTTCTTTCTGTTTATCGTCTTGTTTCGGATAACCAAGTGTTTGTGGAATTTCACCGTTCTTTCTTTTGTGTGAAGGACAAAATCACGAGGAGGGTCCTTCTTCTCGGTAGAAGTCGCAATGGCCTCTACCCTATCCCATATGGTCGGCCGTCATCGTCAGCACCACGTCGAGCTCTCTCCGGAGTCCGTTCTTCATCTAGTCAGTGGCATCATTGTTTGGGTCACCCATCAAATATTGTAGTTGAGTCCGTCGTTCGGTCAAATAAACTCCCTTGTTCGTCGAGTCATGATACTTTCGTTTGTGACGCATGTCAATGCGCCAAAAGTCATCAATTACCTTACAATAATTCATCCCGTGTTTCTTCGAAACCACTTGAGCTTATTCATACCGATGTGTGGGGTCCTGCCCTCGCCACCTCTGGAGGTTTTAAGTTTTATGTTAGCTTTGTTGATGACTTTAGCCGTTTTACGTGGATTTATCTTCTTAAACATAAATCTGATGTCGAACAAGTTTTCTATAATTTTCAGGCCCATGTCGAACGACTCCTCAATGCAAAAATCCGTGCGGTTCAATCTTAATGGGGGGGTGAATACCACCGCTTGCATAAATTTTTTCAGCGTGTCGGTATTTCTCATCGCATATCCTGTCCACATACATCTCAACAAAATGGTATAGCTGAACGGAAGCACCGGCACTTGGTTGAAACCGGGCTTGCCCTCCTCGCTCACTCCAATCTTCCTTTGCATTATTGGGATGAAGTTTTTCTTACCACATGTTATTTGATTAACCGCATGCCCAGCCGGACCCTTCAAAATATGCCACCACTCACACGTCTTTTTCACATCACGCCCGATTACTCTTTTCTTCGTATATTTGGATGTGCGTGTTGGCCTAGTCTTCGTAAATACAACTCCCGAAAACTTGAGTTCCGCTACAAGATGTGCGTTTTTCTCGGATATAGTCCGTTCCATAAAGGTTATAAGTGTCTTGACAAGTCCACTGGTCGCATCTATATCTCCCGCGATGTCGTCTTTGATGAAAATGTTTTTCCCTTTGCGACTAGTGCGTGTCCCGACTTGTCTCGCTTAAATCCTCCTGTATCGTTTCCTTCCAATGAGCCAGTAGTTCAGGATACTAATGTGAGAAACTACAACTTGTCGTTTTTGTTTCCTGACTTGTGTCCTACAGATACAGAGGAACGACATGTATCTACCAGCGCTGTACAGGGCCATAGCGACGTGCATGCTACAACGCCATGCACCCAGCCATCATGTGCCACACGTCCAGCAGCGGGCCCCGGCTGTGGTGCTTCTCCATCAGGTGGGCCGACTCCGGCCTCTACCACGTCTACGCCATGTACTGACCAGATAGACGAGCCGGCCTCACCATCAGCGCGTACATCGCCTGCACTTGACGCCTCTGCGCGCGTCGATGCCGGACCAGACGCGCCGGCGTCTTCAGCGGGCGCTCCTCCATCACCACCAGCCTCGCCCACGGCTTCTCCGACGAGTGCCTCTGCATCACCACCGGCCTCGCCGTCGGTCTCTCCGGCGGCCGCTCCTCCATCACCTCCTGCCTTGCAGCCGGCTCGGTCTGCGGCTCCCCCCGTTGAGCGGACACGCACGCGTCTTCAGAACAACATACAACGCCCGAAAATCCCCACTGATGGCACTGTCCGGTACAACCCGTATCGTCGTGGTTTCAGTGCTGTTGTGGCCGCTCCAGCTACGTACCGACAGGCGCTCGTTGATCCTGCATGGAAAGCCGCTATGCAAGAGGAGTTTTCAGCCCTTCAGCACACCGCGACGTGGTCGCTTGTTCCACGTCCTTCCGGCACCAACATTGTCAGCTGTAAGTGGATTTTCAAAGTCAAGCAACATTCTGATGGCTCTCTTGACAAGTACAAAGCCCGCCTGGTCGCTCGCGGGTTCACTCAGCAG
The DNA here is from genome assembly GCA_034509565.1 of Triticum monococcum. NCBI lineage: Eukaryota > Viridiplantae > Streptophyta > Magnoliopsida > Poales > Poaceae > Triticum > Triticum monococcum. The sequence continues at coordinate 39,116,549 of CM067842.1, forward strand.
TATGGTGTTGACTATCTCGACACGTTTAGTCCAGTTGTCAAACCAGCTACTGTTCGCCTTGTGCTCTCACTCGCTATTTCGCAGGGTTGGTGTTTGCGACAACTTGATGTGAGCAATGCATTCCTCCATGGTCTTCTTGATGAGGAGGTGTATATGCAGCAGCCACCGGGTTTTGAGGATCCTCGCTACCCTCATCATGTGTGCAAGCTTCGGAAGTCAATCTATGGGCTGAAACAGTCTCCCCGAGCTTGGTATTCCCGCCTCAGTGATCGACTACATCAACTTGGTTTTCAGTCCTCTAAGGCTGACACTTCCCTCTTCATTTTTCGAAAAGGGCGTGTGGTCATTTACATGCTTGTTTATGTTGATGATATTGTCATTGCTAGCTCTTGTTCTAAAGCGGTGGATCGACTGCTTCGCACTCTTGCCGGGTCTTTTCCTATCAAGGATCTAGGTCGTCTCGCTTACTTCCTTGGGATTGAAGCCACCTACAATTCAGGGGGAATGGTGCTCTCTCAGCGTAAGTATGCCAATGACCTACTTCACCGTGCACATATGGAGAATTGCAAGGCGGTTTCTACTCCCATGTCCGTCACTGATAAGTTGGCAGCAGCTCTTGGCACTCCTCTCAATGGTGATGACGCCTTCAGCTATCACAGTATTATCGGAGGGTTGCAGTATCTCACGCTTACCCACCCAGATATTTCTTTTGCTGTAAACAAAGTGTGCCAATATCTGTCCAAACCCACTGATGTGCATTGGGAGGCTGTCAAGCGCATACTAAGATATGTTAAAGGTACTGTGGCTACTGGTCTCCAGATTCGTCAATCACACTCCACACTTCTGAGTGCTTTCACTGATGCTGACTGGGCGGGATGTGCCGATGACAGACGCTCCACAGGTGGTTTTGTGGTCTTCCTAGGACCCAATCTGATTTCTTGGAGTGCTAGAAAACAGCCAACAGTGTCACGATCTAGTACCGAGGCGGAGTACAAGGCCCTTGCAAATGGTGCAGCTGAAGTTACATGGGTGCAGTATGTGCTTAGAGACCTGGGAGTACCTCTGTCGCGACCACCAGTTTTATGGTGTGATAATTTAGGTGCCACATACTTAACTGCAAATCCAGTGTTCCATGCAAGGACGAAGCATATTGAGGTGGATTTCCACTTCGTCAGAGAAAAGTGGCACAAGGAGCATTGAATGTACGTTTTGTGTCTTCTGGTGATCAAGTAGCAGATGCCTTCACCAAACCTGCTACAAAGATCATGCTGGAGAAATTATGACACAATCTCAACCTGGTGGCCGGTTGAGATTGAGGGGGAATGTTGACGTACATAGAATAGTATCAGTCATATCTCATGTAATTATGATGGAGATATTACGTAGCAATTATAATCTGCTGTGTATGGTAGTCTACGATCTGATTAGTATCAGATTGATTGTATCCTTGTTGTACAAGGTCTATCAGATTAAATAAAGGTGCAGCCCATGGGGCAATTCACGGCAAACATATTGTTGTCTAACGCGCACCACGGCCGGGCTGCTCTTGTTGCCGACGAACACGGAACAGCCTCCAAGATCCCTCACGGCGTCCCAGCACGGGATGCGCCCAAGGTCGTACCTCAGGACGAAGATCTCGTCCGCAGACATTCTGAAGTACCCGGTCCCCGAGGTGATGTTGCAGCTGTTATTCTGCCACACCTGGTACAGAAGAAGATGTTTTTTTAGAAAAGGAGGACGACCCCCGGCCTCTGCATCTGGGCGATGCATACGGCCATTTTATTAATTATTGACACAAGACCGTACAGGGTCATACAACACTAAGTCTAAAGCCACCAAAACAAGCAACAACTGTCGCTATCCCTATCCAGTTGATGTTGGGGCGCTGAAAGTCTGAGCCTAATACCAAACATACCACACACCCGCGCGCCCTGCGCGGATGAGGGGCCGCGCCGCGGCGCCCCGCGAGAACGCCGTGACCAGATCCAGGTCGGCCGGCCCGCGCCAGCCCTCCCGAACGAGGCGATGAAGACGCCCTGCCGCTGCCGGTGCCGGCCGGGCTTCGCCCGGGCGCGCCCTCTGGCGGCGGCGGGAGGAGGAGGAGGAGAGGAGAGGCGGCCGGCGGCTAGGGCTCCTCCCCTGCCGCCCGCGGGAGCGCCAGAGGAGGTTACCTCCAGTAGTGATCTCAAAAGGCAGAAGAAGATGTGCTTGGTGGATGTAAGTTTATAGACGATGTCGTAGGGCTTGGCGAAGGTGGTCGGGTCAAAGTCGCACCTCCACACGAGTGTCAGCTAGTCGTCTCGATAGCCGCGGGGGTGCGGAGCGCGTGCATGCCCCCACGTGAGTCGAGGCAGTAGCAGTACAGCTCATGGCCGGCATCGTAGAAGGCTAGGTCGACAAGGTAACGGTCGATGATGTCGGTGGTCGTCCACTTCCTGTCCACCTTACCGTCGATGTAGGCCAGCTCGTCCCTGTTGCACAGGGCCACGACGGTCCAGTCGTAGTTCGGGTTCGGCGCGAACACGATCTTGCGTACGCACTCGTCCTCGTGAGCCCTGGGCGGAGAGACGAGCTCAACCTCCTTCCAGTGCGGGGTTCGACGAGGAAGATCCTCCTCCAGCAGCTGGTGCCCATGTCGTTCCAGTGTTCCTGGTCGACGGCGAGGGCGAAGCATCCATTGCCCAAGCCAACGACACGGGCGCGGGGCCGTTGGGCGTGGTGGTCGAGCGCGGAGAGCGAAAATGTTATAGGGAACCATGGTTCAGCCGAATCTAGGCTCGACACCATTGATTTCTGGACACTTTTCATAAAGATCCGTGCATGATTGATTAAAAAATGCATGATGGGAGCTGTTTGCATGTTAAACAATGCATGACGCGGATCCACATGTAGCAGGATGTTGAATCGTACGGCGTCGACCATAGGTTCGGCTGAACCATGGTCCAGAATCACGCCTCTCGCGCGGAGAGCATCGGGTGAGGCTGGAACGAGGGCCGCCGCATCGGGAGTAAGCAGTCGAAATGTTAGACTGTATAACTTCTGTATTTACATGTGTACACTGTAACGTTGTATATCACCTCATTATATATATGTGATAGGCCACCCCTAGAGGGTAGTGCCGGTTCCCCCAAAACCTATTGTCTTACTGTAGGGGAACGTAGCAGAAATTCAAAATTTTCCTACGTATCACCAAGATCTATCTATGGAGAAACCAGCAACGAGGGGAAGGAGAGTGCATCTACATACCCTTGTAGATCGCTAAGCGGAAGCATTCAAGAGAACGGGGTTGATGGAGTCGTACTCGTCGTGATCCAAATCACCGATGATCCTAGTGCCGAACGGACGGCACCTCCGCGTTCAACACACGTACAACCTGGTGACGTCTCCCATGCCTTGATCCAGCTAGGAGAGAGGGAGAGGTTGAGGAAGACTCCATCCAGCAGCAGCACAACGGCGTGGTGGTGGTGGAGGAGCATGGCAATCCTGCAGGGCTTCGCCAAGCACCACGGGAAAGGAGGAGATGTTGGAGAGGGAGAAGGAGGCAACCAAAGGCATATCTCAAGAGCCCTCCTTCCCCCACTATATATAGGAGGGCCAAGGGAGGGGTGGGGGCGCCGGCCTAGGAGATCCAATCTCCTAGGGGCGGCGGCCAAGGGAGGTTTCCCTACCCCCCCCCCCCCCAAGGCACCTAGGGGTGCCTTCCACTAGTAGGACTCCTCCTTTAGGGTTTCCCCCACACTAGGCGCATGGGCCCTAGGGGAAAGTGGCGCCCCAGCCCACTTTGACCTAGATCCCTTCCCACTTCAGCCCATGGGACCCTCCGGGATAGGTGGCCCCACCCGGTGGGCCCCCGGGACCCTTCCGGTGGTCCCGGTACAATACTGATGACCCCGAAACTTGTCCCGATGGCCGAAAGAGGACTTCCTATATATAAATCTTTACCTCCGGAACTCCTCGTGATGTCCGGGATCTCATCCGGGACTCCGAACAACATTCGGTAAGCACATACAAGCTTCCTTTATAACCCTAGCGTCATCGAACCTTAAGTGTGTAGACCCTACGGGTTCGGGAGACATGCAGACATGACCGAGACGTTCTCCGGTCAATAACCAACAGCGGGATCTGGATACCCATGTTGGCTCCCACATGTTCCACGATGATCTCATCGGATGAACCACGATGTCAAGGACTTAATCAATCCCGTATACAATTCCCTTTGTCTATTGGTACGATACTTGCCCGAGATTCGATCGTCGGTATCCCGATACCTTGTTCAATCTCGTTACCGGCAAGTCTCTTTACTCGTTCCGTAACACATCATCCCGTGATCAAATCCTTGGTCACATTGCGCTTATGATGATGTCCTACCGAGTGGGCCCAGAGATACCTCTCCGTTTACACGGAGTGACAAATCCCAGTCTCGATTCGTGCCAACCCAACAGATACTTTCGGAGATACCTGTAGTGTACCTTTATAGCCACCCAGTTACGTTGTGACATTTGGCACACCCAAAGCACTCCTACGGTATCCGGGAGTTGCACAATCTCATGGTCTAAGGAAATGATACTTGACATTAGAAAAGCTTTAGCATACGAACTACACGATCTTTGTGCTAGGCTTAGGATTGGGTCTTGTCCATCACATCATTCTCCTAATGATGTGATCCCGTTATCAATGACATCCAATGTCCATGGTCAGGAAACCGCAACCATCTATGGATCAACGAGCTAGTCAACTAGAGGCTTACTAGGGACATGGTGTTGTCTATGTATCCACACATGTATCTGAGTTTCCTATCAATACAATTCTAGCATGGATAATAAACAATTATCATGAACAGGGAAATATAAATAATAACCAATTTATTATTGCCTCTATAGCATATTTCCAACAGTCTCCCACTTGCACCAGAGTCAATAATCTAGTTCACATCGCCATGTGATTAACACTCACAGGTCACATCGCCATGTGACTAACACCCAAGAGTTTACTAGAGTCAGTAGTCTATTTCACATCACTATGTGATTAACACTCAAGGAGTTCTAGGTTTGATCATGTTGCTTGTGAGAGAGGTTTTAGTCAACGGGTCTGAACCTTTCAGATCCGTGTGTGCTTTACAAATCTCTATGTCATCTCCTAGATTTAGCTACCACGTTCTATTTGGAGATATTCCAAATAACTGTTCTACTTGGAGCTATTCTAAATTGTTGCTCCATTATACGTATCCGGTATCTCTACTCAGAGCTATCCAGATAGGCGTTAAGCTTGCATCGACGTAACCCTTTACGACGAACTCTTTTACCACCTCCATAATCGAGAAAATTCCTTAGTCCACTAGTTACTAAGGATAACTTTGACCGCTGTCCTGTGATCCATTCTTGGATCACTCTTGTACCCCTTGACTGACTCATGGCAAGGCACACTTCAGGTGCGGTACACAGCGTAGCATGCTGTAGAGCCTATGTCTTAAGCATAGGGGACGACCTTCGTCCTTTCTCTCTATTCTACCGTGGTCGAGCTTTAAGTGTTAACTTCATACCTTACAACTCAGGCAAGAACTCCTTCTTTGACTGATCCATCTTGAACACCTTCAAGATCATGTCAAGGTATGTGCTCATTTGAAAGTACCATTAAACGTTTTGATCTATCCTTATAGATCTTGATGCTCAATGTTCAAGCAGCTTAATCCAGGCTTTCCATTGAAAAACACTTTCCAAATAACCCTATATGCTTTCCAGAAATTCTACGTCATTCTGATCAACAATATGTCAACAACATATACTCATCAGAAATTCTATAGTGCTCCCACTCACTTCTTTGGAAATACAAGTTTCTCATAAACTTTGTATACACCCAAAATCTTTGATCATCATCAAAGCATACATTCCAACTCCGAGATGCTCAATCCAGTCCTTAGAAGGATTGTTGGAGCTTCGCATACTTATTAGCATCTTTCGGGATTGACAAAACCTTCCGGTTGTATCACATACAGCCTTTCCTCAAGAAAATCATCGAGGAAACAATGTTTTTGACATCCTATCTGCAAGATTTCATAAATAATGCAGTAATTGCTGATATAATTCCAACAGACTCTTAGCATCGCTACGAGTGACAAAGTCTCATCGTAGTCAACTCCTTGAACTTGTCAGAAAACATCTTAACGACAAGTCGAGCTTTCTTAATGGTGACATTTACCATCATTGTCCGTCTTCCTTTTAAAATCCATCTGTACTCAACAGCCTTACGACCATCGAGCGTTCCGCCAAAGTCTACACTTTGTTTTCATACATGGATCCTCTCTCGGATTTTATGGCCTCGAGTCATTTATCGGAATCCGGGCCCACCATCGCTTCTCCATAGCTCGTAGGTTCATTGTTGTCTAGCAACATGACTTCTAAGACAGGATTACATACCACTCTGAAGTAGTACGCACCATTGTCATCCTACGAGGTTTGATAGTGACTTGATCTGAAGTTTCATGATCACCATCATAAGCTTCCACTTCAATTGGTGTAGACGCCACAGGAACAACTCCCTGTGCCCTTCCACACACTAGTTGAAGAGACGGTTCAATAACCTCATCAAGCCTCCATCATCCTCCCACTCAATTCTTTCGAGAGAAACTTTTCCTCGAGAAAGGACCCGATTCTAGAAACAATCCCTTATTGCTTTCGAATCTGAGACAGGAGGTATACCCAACTGTTTTGGGTGTCCTATGAAGATGCATTTATCCACTTTGGGTTCGAGCTTATCAGACTGAAAACCTTTTTCACATAAGCGTCGCAGCCCCAAACTTTTAAGAAATGACAGCTTAGGTTTCTCTAAATCATAGTTCATATGGTGTCATCTCATCGGAATTATGTGGTGCCCTCTTTAAAGTGAATGTGGTTGTCTCTAATGCCCAACCCATAAACCATTGTGGTAATTTGATAAGAGACATCATGGTATGCATCATATCCAATAGGGTGCAGTTATGATGTTCGGACACACCATCATACTATGGTCTTCCAGGCTGTATTAGTTGTGAAACAATTTCCACAATGTCTTAATTTTGTGCCAAACTCGTAATTCAGATATTCATCTCTATGATCATATAATAGATATTTTATCCTCTTGTCACGACGATCTTTCAACTTCACCCTGAAATTACTTGAACCGTTCAATAATTCAGACTCGTGATTCATCAAGTAAATATACTCAACATCTACTCAAATCATCTGTGAAGTAAAACATAACGATATCCACTACATGCCTCAGCACTTATTGGACTGCACACATCAAAATGTATTACTTCCAACAAGTTTCTTTCTAGTTCCATTTTACTGAAAAACGAGGCTTTCAGTCATCTTGCCCATGTGGTGTGATTTGCATGTTTCAAGTGATTCAAAATCAAGTGAGTACAAAACGGTCCATTTGCATGGAGTTTCTTCATGCATATACACCAATAGACATGGTTCGCATGTCTCAAACTTTTCAAAAATGAGTGAGTCCAAAGATCCATCAACATGGAGCTTCCTCATGCGTTTTATACCGATATGACTTACGTGGCAGTGCCACAAGTAGGTGGTACTATCATTACTATCTTTTGGCATGAACATGTGTATCACTACGATCGAGATTCAATAAACCATTCATTTTAAGTGTAAGACCATTGAAGGTATTATTCAAACAAACAGAGTAACCATTATTCTCCTTAAATGAATAACCGTATCGCGATAGACATAATCCAATCATGTCTATGCTCAACGCAAACACCAAATAACCATTATTTAGGTTTAACACCAATCTCGATGGTAGAGGGAGCGTGCGATGCTTGATCACATCAACATTGTAAACACTTCCAACACATATCATCAGCTCACCTTTAGCTAGTCTCCGTTTATTCCGTAGCTTTTATTTCGAGTTACTAACACTTAGCAACCGAACCGGTATCTAATACCCTGGTGCTACTAGGAGTACTAGTAAAGTACACATCAACACAATGTATATCCAATATACTTCTATCGTCCTTGCCAGCCTTCTAATCTACCAAGTATCTAGGGTAATTCTGCTCCAGTGGCTGTTCCCCTTATTACAGAAGCACTTAGTCTCGGGTCTGGGTTCAACCTTGGGTTTCTTCACTATAGCAGCAGCCGATTTGCCGTTTCATGAAGTATCCCTTTTTGCCCTTGCCCTTCTTGAAACTAGTGGTTTCACTAACCATCAACAATTGATGCTCCTTCTTGATCTCTACTTTCGCGGTGTCAAACATCACGAATATCTCAAGGATCATCATATATCTCCCTGATACATTATAGTTCATCACGAAACTCTAGCAGCTTGGTGGTAATGACTTCGGAGAACCATCACTGTCTCATCTGGAAGATCAACTCCCACTCGATTCAAATGATTGTTGTACTCAAACAATCTGAGCACAAGCCCAACAATTGAGCTTTTCTCCCTTAGTTTGCAGGCTAAGAAAATCGTCGGAGGTCTTATACCTTTTGACGTGGGCACGAGCCTGAAACCCAATTTCAGCCCTCGAAACATCTCACATGTTTCGCGATGTTTCGAAACCGTCTATGGTGCCTCAACTGTAAACCGATTAACTGAACTATCACGTAGTCATCAAAACGTGTATGTCAGACGTTCGCAACATCCACAGACAACGTTTGAGGTTCGGCACACTGAGCGGTGCATTAAGGACATAAGCCTTCTATGAAGCAATGAGGATAATCCTCAGTTTACGTACCTAGTCCGCATAATTGCTACTATGAACTTTCAACTAAATTTTCTCTAGGAACATATCTAAACAGTAGAACTGAAGCGCGAGCTACGACATAATTTGCAAAATTCTTTTGACTATGTTTAGGATAATTAAGTTCATCTTATGAACTCCCACTCAGATAGACATCCCTCTAGTTATCTAAGTGATTACAGGATCCGAGTCAACTAGGCCGTGTCCGATCATCACGTGAGACGGACTAGTCATCATCGATGAACATCTTCATGTTGATTGTATCTACCATACGATTCATGCTCGACCTTTCGGTCTCTTGTGTTCCGAGGCCATGTCTGTACATGCTAGGCTCGCCAAGTTAACCCTAAGTGTTTTGCATGTGTAAAACTGTCTTACACCCGTTGTATGTGAACGTAAGGATCTATCACACCTGATCATCACGTGGTGCTTCGAAACGACGAACTTTAGCAACGGTGCACAGTTAGGGGAGAACACATTCTTGAAATTTTAATGAGGGATCATCTTATTTACTACCGTTGTTCTAAGCAAATAAGATGTATAAACATGATAAACATCACATGCAATCAAATAATAGTGACATGATATGGCCAATATCATATAGCTCCTTTGATCTCCATCTTGGGGCTCCATGATCATCTTGTCACCGGCATGACACCATGATCTCCATCATCATGATCTCCATCATCGTGTCTTCTTGAAGTTGTCACGTCATCTATTACTTCTACTACTATGGCTACCGGTTAGCTATAAAGTAAAGTAATTACATGACGTTTATGTTGACACGCAGGTCATAAATAAATAAAGACAACTCCTATGGCTCCTGCCGGTTGTCATATTCATCGACATGCAAGCCGTGATTCCTATTACAAGAACATGATCAATCTCATACATCACACATATCATTCATCACATCCTTTGGCCATATCACATCACATAGCATACCCTGCAAAAACAAGTTAGACGTCCTCTAATTGTTGTTTGCATGTTTTACGTGGCTGCTATGGGTTTCTAGCAAGAACGTTTCTTACCTACGCAAAGACCACAACGTGATATGCCAATTGCTATTTACCCTTCATAAGGACCCTTTTCATCAAATCCGATCCGACTAAAGTGTGAGAGACAGGCACCCGCTAGCCACCTTATGCAACTAGTGCATGTCAGTCGGTGGAACCAGTCTCACGTAAGAGTACGTGTAAGGTCGGTCCGGGCCGCTTCATCCCACGATGCCGCCGAATCAAGATAAGACTAGTAACGGCAAGCATATTGAACAAAATCAACGCCCACAACTACTTTGTGTTCTACTCGTGCATAGAATCTACGCAATAGACCTAGCTCATGATGCCACTGTAGGGGAACGTAGCAGAAATTCAAAATTTTCCTACGTATCACCAAGATCTATCTATGGAGAAACCAGCAACGAGGGGAAGGAGAGTGCATCTACATACCCTTGTAGATCGCTAAGCGGAAGCGTTCAAGAGAACGGGGTTGATGGAGTCGTACTCGTCGTGATCCAAACCACCGATGATCCTAGTGCCGAACGGACGGCACCTCCGCGTTCAACACACGTACAGCCCGGTGACGTCTCCCATGCCTGATCCAGCTAGGAGAGAGGGAGAGGTTGAGGAAGACTCCATCCAGCAGCAGCACAACGGCGTGGTGGTAGTGGAGGAGCGTGGCAATCCTGCAGGGCTTTGCCAAGCACCATGGGAAACGAGGAGATGTTGGAGAGGGAGAAGGAGGCAACCAAAGGCATATCTCAAGAGCCCTCCTTCCCCCACTATATATAGGAGGGCCAAGGGAGGGGGGGGGGGGGGCGCCGGCCTAGGAGATCCAATCTCCTAGGGGCGGTGGCCAAGGGAGGTTTCCCTCCCCCCCCCCAAGGCACCTAGGGGTGCCTTCCACTAGTAGGACTCCTCCTTTAGGGTTTCCCCCAAACTAGGCGCATGGGCCCTAGGGGAAAGTGGCGCCCCAGCCCACTTTGGGCTGGATCCCTTCCCACTTCAGCCCATGGGACCCTCCGGGATAGGTGGCCCCACCCGGTGGGCCCCCGAGACCCTTCCGGTGGTCCCGGTACAATACCGATGACCCCGAATGTGACGCCCCGAGACCGTTGCGCCAGGTGTCTTCCAGTTATTCGTCGATGTTGCCATGTCATTCACTTGCGTGTTGCATTTCATATCATGTCATCATGTGCATTGCATCATCATGTTTTCAAAACTTGCATTTGTCCGGTTTTCCCCAGTGCCATCCGTTGTCCGTTCTGAGCCCAACCACACTTGCACGCGCCCGCGGCATGTCCGAAATAGTATTTTATAAGTGGCCGGGAAATGTTCTCGAAATGGGATGAAAGTTGGCGTGTGGTCTTATTATAGTGTAGATAGACCGCCTGTCAAGTTTCATCACATTCGGAGTTCGTTTGATAGCCCAACCGTTAACTATAGCGACAATATAGTCGGTCAAATCGTCGGATGTTTTCGGTCTCCGGAAACAGATGCCGGGCTCTCTCTCTCTCTCTCTTCTCCCCCTCGCAGTCTCACCACAGCCCACCTAGTCCATCCTCCTTCCCCTCTTCGCTTCCGGAGTTGTCTGATGCGACCGCATGGTTCGAAACCCTCTCTGCACAGTGCATCGAACCCCTCACGTGAGCGTCCGAAAGTTGTCCCGGACACGACCCGAGGTGTCGCCACCGTTGTGTCCGGATCATCCCCAAACATCTACAAAACGTCACCATTTTCTTATTTGGGCCCCCTAACCTATTTATCCGGGACCGTCCGATTAAGTTCGGAGGGACCAAATGCCCCTATCTGAAAATCCTTTTGCCTTATATATTAGACCAAACCCTAAAACCTAGGGATCTATCACATCCATCTCCTCACCCACCGCCGCCACCCTCTCCCTTGGGATCCTCCCAGATCCCCATCTGTCCAATCTGCAGCCCAGACTTCCTCCTTCGTTTTCAGCACCACCCCAATCAGCAGCTTCCAGTTGCCCCGATCCAAATCCACATCGTCTCCAACTTCGATCACAGCCTTGCCCCGCTTGCTGTTTCTCCTTCCCGCCTGCTTCCTCTACATCGGGCCAACGCCTCGACGAGAACCTCGCCCGCGCCCCGTCTTCCTCCTCATAGCGCGGATCCAGGAGGCTCGCTGCCCAACAGCTCGCCCCCGCCCTGCTCCTGGACGGACACGCCCTCCGGCCTCGCCCTTCTGCCGTTGAAGGCCCGCGCTGAGGCCTGCTACTCTGGCCGCCGAAGGAACTCCGCCTCCTCGCCATGAACCCCGTCACTTGATCCCGCCGCATCTGTCACCTACGGGAACCAGGGGCGCTGCCTCCTTCAGTTCGTCAAGCTGCCCGGCAAGTTCGCGCCCCGGCCCCGGTCTGGACCGGATCTCCTCTGCTCCGTCGCCCCACCTGCCGGATCCGCCCCTTCCCCGCCGTCCGCCGGCGTCCTGCTTCTCTGGAGCCGCAGCGCCGTCCCCTGCTTCACGAACAAGACGAGCGCCTCGTCCCGCGCCTTTGTTGACCGCACTCGGTCTCGCCTGGGCCACCCCTCCCGCGCCTCCAAGGCCCAGCTTGCCTCCCCACGCCAGGCCCAGTCGCGCCAGGTCTCTCCTTCAACCGGGCCGAGCCCATGGTGAGGCCAACTCGCCGAAGCCCCTGCGTTTTTTTCTTGTTGTTGGGCCAACAGATTCGGCCCGTGATGTTTTTTCCTGTTCAAGTCGAATTTCCTATTTATCCACAGTATTGCAGTTTTGCAGAAAAGTCCCCGAGCTTCATGCATATAATAACTCATGATCTGTGCATCATATGGGAAAACTTTATATATGAAACTTGCTCAGAATTTTGTCTAGTTTAATAATATGTCATTTTCATCCATGTTTAAAATATTGTTTGATTAAATTTGCTCCTATGCCATGTTAAAATGATTTAATTCATAACTAATTAACCGTAGCTCCGAATCTAACAAACTTTATATGTAAATGGGGTAGAATTTTGCCTATTTTAACATGGTGGCCTTATTTTGCATGCTTGACAACTTTAAAATATGGTTTAGGGCAGAACAGTACCAAACCTAATTTTTGCATATGGGGATTTACCGGAATTGTTGTTCGTTGCTTCCGGCCTCATTTAACCTTGACTAGATAGGTAGTTTTACTTTGCTTCACCCTCTTGCCATGTTTAACAACATTTAATATTGTTGGGTACATAAACGAGAGAGAACTAAATAATTGATGTGGTGTTTTGTCAATATGCATCCCGATGCATATTGAGCTCCACTTAATTTTTAGGATTGCTTGTGCTCTTTGCCATGCCATGCCTCTTTAAACCGGACATGCATCATACTCGATTGTGCATCATGCCATGTTCTTGTCGTGGTTGTTTACTATGTTGTTTGCTCTTTTCCGGTGTTTGCTTCTTTGGGTTGGTTCCGATAACGTCGTGTTGTGAGGATTCGTTCGACTTCGTCCGTTTGTCTTCTTCATGGACTCGTTCTTCTTCCTTGCGGGATTTCAGGCAAGATGATCATACCCTCGAAATCACTACTATCTTTGCTATGCTAGTTTGCTCGCTCTTTTGCTATGCCATTGCTACGATGCCTACCACTTGCTTGTCAGCCTCCCAAATTGCCATGTTCAGCCTCTAACCCACCATTGTTCTAGCAAACCGTTGATTGGCTATGTTACCGCTTTGCTCAGCCCCTCTTATAGCGTTGTTAGTTGCAGGTGAAGATTGAAGTTTGTTCCTTGTTGGAACATGGAGATGTCGTTCCTTGTTGGAACATGTTTACCTTTAGGGATATCACAATATATCGTATTTAATTAATGCATCTATATACTTGGTAAAGGGTGGAAGGCTCGGCCTTATGCCTGGTGTTTTGTTCCACTCTTGCCGCCCTAGTTTCCGTCATATCGGTGTTATGTTCCCGGATTTTGCGTCCGTTACGCGGTTGGGCTATAATGGGAACCCCCTGACAGTTCGCCTTAAGTAAAGCTTTTCCAGCAATGCCCAACATTGGTTTTACCATTTGCCACCTAGCCTTTTCTTTCCCTTGGGTTCTGCAGACTCAAGGGTCATCATTATTTACCCCCCCCCCCGGGGGCCAGTGCTCCTCTGAGTGTTGGTCCACCTGTCAGCTGCCGGTGGCCACCAGGGGCAACTCTGGGCTGGCCTACCCGTACCTAAGACAATATGAGTGTGCCCTGAGAAAGAGATATGTGCAGCTCCTATCGGGATTTGTCGGCACATTCGGGCGGTATCGTTGGTTTAGTTTTACCCTGTCGAAATGTCTTGTTGTACTGGGATACCGAGTCTGATCGGAATGTCTCGGGTGGAGGTCTATTCCTTCGTTGACCGTGAGAGCTTGTCATGGGCTAAGTTGGGACACCCCTGCAGGGATTTGAACTTTCGAAAGCCGTGCCCGCGGTTATGGGCAGATGGGAATTTGTTAACGTCCGGTTGTAGAAAACCTGAAGTTGACCTTAATTAAAATGAATCAACCGCCTGTGTAACCGTGATGGTCTCTTTCCGGCGGAGTCCGGGAAGTGAACACGATTGTTGGAGTTATGCTTGACGTAGGTAGTCCAGGATCACTTCTTGATCATACTTTTATCGACCGTGCTTTGCCTTCTCTTCTCGCTCTCTTTTGCGAATAGGTTAGCCACCATATATGCTAGTCGCTTGCTGTAGCTCCACCTCATACTTTTACCTTACCCATAAGCTTAAATAGTCTTGATCGTGAGGGTGCGAGATTGCTGAGTCCCCGTGGCTCACAGATACTTCCAAAACCAGCTTGCAGGTGCCGATGAGTCCGTGTAGATGACGCAACCCAGCTCAGGAGGAGCTCGATGAAGATATTGTCCTTTATGTAGTTTCGTTCTAGTTGATCAGTAGTGGAGCCCAGTTGGGGTCGATCGGGGACCTTTGTCGCATTTGGGGTTCTTCTTTAATTTTGGTTCCGTAGTCGGACCATGAGTGTATTCGGTTGATGTAATGCTTTATTCATGTAATTGTGTGAAGTGGCGATTGTAAGCCAACTATGTATCTTTTCCCCCTTATTGTATTACATGGGTTGTGTGAAGATTACCTCACTTGCGACATATGCCTTCAATGCGATTATGCCTCTAAGTCGTGCCTCGACACGTGGGAGATATAGTCGCATCGAGGGTGTTACAAGTTGGTATCAGAGCCTTCCCCGACCTTAGGAGCCCCCATTGCTTGATCGTTTTTAGCGGCCGAGTTGTGTCTAGAAAAAATGTTTTGAGTCATTTATGAATTATATATCGGAGAGCTTAGGAATTCTTTTTACTTGCCAGTCTCCTCATCACTCTGGTAAGGCATCCTGACATAGAGTTTTGACTCTTCTCTTCTCAAATTTCACTAAAAAAAATTTAGGATCACGCGGGTATCTTGGAATCGTTCCGATGGTGTTATGATGAGAACATTGTCTTGGTGCCTCCTATCAGGGGTTTAGTGGAAGTGTCCCGGGGAGTTGAGCTCTGAGGTGTTGTCATCATAATTTTATCGTTGCAATTCTGGAATACTTGAGATATGTTCGCCGACATCGAAAATCTCCTTTATGCAGTTCGTTGGTGAGATAACCTCGACGCCACCCAGTACTGGGGCGGGAGTTCGGGAGTATCGCCATAACTTGTATAACGGATGCTTTTCGAAGGTTGAGGTAGACGATTTCCGAAGGTTTCTTGGTTATGTGTTGAAGGATGGATACAGCTGGATGTAGGATTTGCTAGTTTGGGTGAGATATTATGCTTCCCCTGTATCCCCAACACCTGATTGCATAACCGGAAAGTTTCGGGAGTTTCATAGGTGGGAATTCAAGTAGCTCTTAGGATATCTTTCCGACAGATGTATGGTATGAAATTGGGGTTCGACGTCTAGTGGTTCGCCTATTCACGGTCGATTTTACAATGGTCTCGTTGTGTCTTAAAGAGTCCTTGGCTATGCTGACTCGGGGACGCTTCATATGTCATGTGCACTGCTTTGTACATGATGGTGCTGTACGATCGAGCCCGTGTAGGCCCCACCACGAAAACTTCGGACGAAATCTCTATCATATGTTTGTTCTGGCTTATTCTGCAAGCCAATCCTTTGTTTTTGTTTTGAGTTGTGGTATTCGAGTTGCTTCGAAGTCAAGTGTTGATTCCATACCTTTTCCTAAATGGTGTTCTCATACTCCGATGTGAATACCAATCCTTCTTGATCATCAAGATTGTTTTTGTCAATCCTTTTAACCGGTGTGTTTCTCTTCAAGTGGATCCGATCATTTCAACATTCGCAAGATCAAGTATCAGTTCTTCTCTATGGTGTTCGTTCCATCCATTCCAAATTGCCTTTGTTTTTCCCGCCCTCCCTCCCTTGTGTTTCTTTAAGGACTCAGATTTCTTAATCGAGTATCCATTTATTGATGTGAAGTCTCTCCATTCTTTTCCGTCTATATTCTTACCCGGTGGTTTCCATGAAGATGTTCTACTAGTTCGTAACTTTTCATTCTTTTTCTTCTCCGGTGGATCCAAGTCAAACTTTGTGGATCATATCCTTTTCCTCATTTCAATGCTTTCTCATGCCGGTGCACCTCATTATCATTCTACTTCTCGCTATTTGTTATTCCGGAGTGCTCAAGATATCTCAAAGATTCGTGTTTCCACTCTACATTCGTTCAAGATATTTCGAGATTGGTATCTCATTCAAGTCATTTAATTCAACCGGTGCAACCCCTCTTTTTAATCGTTCAACGGTGTTCTTTTGAGTGGGCCCTAACCCACAGGTCTTTTCCCAGGATCTTACCTGACTCTTCTAATTTTTCCGGAGCTTCTCAAATTCTTTTGAAGTTTGACGTAAGAATGAATTATCATAAGTCTTATGTCTTTCTCCAAGATCAGTTAAATTCTTTCCATCGTTGGCTCAACCTTTCCATTTTTCATTCCGGAGTGTCTAAATAATTCATGGTGGTGTTTCTCGTCATCATTCTCAGATTGGAAGACCGAAGAAGATTTTTCTCTCAATCTCGCTCCATTATCTTCAAGATTCGTGATTCTAGCTTGTTGCCATCCTCTCATAATTATTTGCGATTGTGAGATATTCTTTTCACCCATCCGGAGTAATTCAGAGTATTTTCAGTTTGATTCTCCGAAGCCCATCATTTCAGAAGAATTAATCATTTCAGCTTTCAGATCTCTTTCTCTAAATCTTACCGGCGCATCATTCAATATTCTCTACTCAGTTCGTGATCCCTTTGTTCACTTGTATCAAAATCTCTTGGGTATCCCCGTTCATTTGCTAATCCTTCCCGGTGATTCATCCCTTTACATCGTTCATTTCCAATTCTTACGGTGGTTCGTTCAATAGTTCTCGTCATTCGTTATCATATCAATTTATTCACTGTTTCTATCCTACCGATGGTTCGTTGAAGATTTTCTTGAGTTTATGCGATATCTCTCTTAATCCTTTCTAAGAGAATGAGTAGTGTGCCAAAACCGTTGATTGTCATAAATTTAAATTGGTGATGGATAAGCATAATGTAATTATTATTCTTGTTTCATCCTAATGATTAATTCTTATTACGGAGGCTCGTCAAATTCTCGGTTTCAATTGTTGTCATCTTCCCTTTTCCCCGG
The DNA here is from genome assembly GCA_034509565.1 of Triticum monococcum. Taxonomy (NCBI): domain Eukaryota; kingdom Viridiplantae; phylum Streptophyta; class Magnoliopsida; order Poales; family Poaceae; genus Triticum; species Triticum monococcum. The sequence continues at coordinate 39,133,922 of CM067842.1, forward strand.
AGTTCCAACCTCTTTCAATTATATTATCACGGAGATCTCTATCTAAATCATTGCGAGGCTTCAATCTTATTCTTTTCATCATTCAATTATTTTGGATCATTCTTGTATTGCCGGAGTTCTTCATGAAGGTTCTACATGATGGTTCATTAAGAATTTAATTCCTTCTAGAAGTTTCCATTGAGATTCTTTTCACAGGAGATCAAGCATTCTTCATCTTGCAATCTGGAGTGCAATTCTTTCACGCATATCTTTTGAGGTGGTGTTATGTCAGTCTTGACAATGTGAGTTCGTGTTTCATGATTCGCTAGTTGTCAGGAATGAGATATTTTAAATCCACCAATCTCGTCATTGGGGTTACCTTGGGTTATATTTCACCTAAAGCCTTCCCTAAGGATTGTCGCTATCGATGGTGCTTATAAAGGACCCAAGTTCTTCTTAATCCTTCCGGTGACATAAGTTTCTCGTCTCCTTGTTCATATCTATCCAATTCTTTTCCCGTGAGTGGCAGGTTGTCACCTCATAATTTGAGATGTTCTCCATAAGCCCACTACAACCTTGTTCTTTTTGTTGTTGGTTTTCCAACAACTCCGCTCGACCCGTTTCCTAAGGATGCCTTCTCAAGCTCTTTTGGCAGAAGTTGGCATTTTCTTCTCATTTTCTCTTTTATTTTCAATTACCTATCTTCTATTCTTTTGTTCCGGAGGCATTGTGTCGTTGTTCTCTTCAACCGATCTTTTTGTTTTGTCAAGATCATGTTAAATCCCTTCCATTTCCAACCGGAGTGTTGTTGTAATTGATCTTTATCGTTCCTTCTACATCTCATTTTATCCGGAGTGCTTGCATGTATTTCTTGTCCTTGGTGACACTTTTCTATTGTCTTCAACCTACAAGGTTCTACTAATGTTCCTTGTTCCTCGTTCCTAACGGAGTGTTTTCACTTTGTTTATCTCCGTTGTATTATTCTTTTCTATTTGTTCAACCTCTCAAGGTTCCTTGGTTGCACTCGTTAGTCAAAGAAGCAACTTAGTTTACCTCTTCTCTTATCTCTTCTGTTGTCCCTCCGGTGCCATTCTAGATCTCGGGACAATCTCCTCTCGTAGTGGTGGAGTGTTGTGACGCCCCGAGACCGTTGCGCCAGGTGTCTTCCAGTTATTCGCCGACGTTGCCATGTCATTCACTTGCGTGTTGCATTTCATATCATGTCATCATGTCCATTGCATCATCATGTTTTCAAAACTTGCATTTGTCCGGTTTTCCCCAGTGCCATCCGTTGTTCGTTCTAAGCCCAACCACACTTGCACGCGCCCGCGGCATGTCCGAAATAGTATTTTATAAGTGGCTGGGAAATGTTCTCAGAATGGGATGAAAGTTGACGTGTGGTCTTATTATAGTGTAGATAGACCGCCTGTCAAGTTTCATCACATTCGGAGTTTGTTTGATAGCCCAACCGTTAACTATAGCGACAATATAGTCGGTCAAATCGTCGGATGTTTTTGGTCTCCGGAACAGATGCCGGGCTCTCTCTCTCTCTTCTCCCCCTCGCAGTCTCGCCACATCCCACCTAGTCCATCCTCCTTCCCCTCTTCGCTTCTGGAGTTGTCCGATGCGACCGCACGGTTCGAAACCCTCTCTGCACAGTGCATCGAACCCCTCACGTGAGCGTCCGAAAGTTGTCCCGGACCCGACCCGAGGTGTCGCCACCGTTGTGTCCGGATCATCCCCAAACATCTACAAAACGTCACCGTTTTCTTATTTGGGCCCCCTAACCTATTTATCCGGGACCGTTCGATTAAGATTGGAGGGACCAAATGCCCCTATCTGAAAATCCTTTTGCCTTATATATTAGACCAAACCCTAAAACCTAGGGATCTGTCACATCCATCTCCTCACCCACCGCCGCCACCCTCTCCCTTGGGATCCTCCCAGATCCCCATCTGTCCAATCTGCAGCCCAGACTTCCTCCTTCGTTTTTAGCACCACCCCAATCAGCAGCTTCCACTTGCCCCGATCCAAATCCACATCGTCTCCAACTCCGATCACAGCCTTGCCCCGCTTGCTGTTTCTCCTTCCCGCCTGCTTCCTCTACATCGGGCCAACGCCTCGATGAGAACCTCGCCCGCGCCCCGTCTTCCTCCTCATTGCACGGATCCAGGAGGCTCGATGCCCAACAGCTCGCCTCCGCCCTGTTCCTAGATGGACACGCCCTCCGGCCTCGCCCTTCTGCCGTTGAAGGCCCGCGCTGAGGCCTGCTACTCTGGCCGCCGAAGGAACTCCGCCTCCTCGCCATGAACCCCCTCACTCGATCCCGCCGCGTCTGTCACCTGCAGGAACCAGGGGCGCTGCCGCCTTCAGTTCGTCAAGCTGCCCGGCAAGTTCGCGCCCCGGCCGCGGTCTGGACCGGATCTCCTCTGCTCCGTCGCCCCACCTGCCGGATCCGCCCCTTCCCCGCCGTCCGCCGGCGTCCTGCTTCTCTGGAGCCGCAGCGCCGTCCCCTGCTTCACGAACAAGACGAGCGCCTCGTCCCGCTCCTTCGTTGACCGCACTCGGTCTCGCCCGGGCCACCCCTCCCGCGCGTCCAAGGCCCAGCTTGCCTCCTCACGCCAGGCCCAGTCGCGCCAGGTCTCTCCTTCAACCGGGCCGAGCCCATGGTGAGGACAACCCGCCGAAGCCCCTGCGTTTTTTTCTTGTTGTTGGGCCAACAGATTCGGCCCGTGACGTTTTTTTCCTGTTCAAGTCGAATTTCCTATTTATCCAGAGTATTGCAGTTTTGCAGAAAAGTCCCCGAGCTTCATGCATATAATAACTCATGATCTGTGCATCATATGGAAAAACTTTATATATGAAACTTGCTCAGAATTTTGTCTAGTTTAATAATATATCATTTTCATCCATGTTCAAAATGTTTAAAATGATGTTTGATTAGATTTGCTCCTATGCCATGTTAAAATGATTTAATTCATAACTAATTAACCGTAGCTCCGAATCTAACAAACTTTATATGTAAATGGGGTAGAATTTTGCCTAGTTTAACATGGTGGCCTTATTTTGCATGCTTGACAACTTTAAAATATGGTTTAGGGCAGAACAGTACCAAACCTAATTTTTGCATATGGGGATTTACCGGAATTGTTGTTCGTTGCTTCCGGCCTCATTTAACCTTGACTAGATAGGTAGTTTTACTTTGCTTCACCCTCTTGCCATGTTTAACAACATTTAATATTGTTGGGTACATAAACGAGAGAGAACTAAATAATTGATTTGGTGTTTTGTCAATATGCATCCCGATGCATATTGAGCTCCACTTAATTTGTAGGATTGCTTGTGCTCTTTGCCATGCCATGCCTCTTTAAACCGGAAATGCATCATACTCGATTGTGCATCATGCCATGTTCATGTCGTGGTTGTTTACTATGTTGTTTGCTCTTTTCCGGTGTTTGCTTCTTCGGGTTGGTTCCGATAACGTCGTGTTGCGAGGATTCGTTTGACTTCGTCCGTTTGTCTTCTTCATGGACTCGTTCTTCTTCCTTGCGGGATTTCAGGCAAGATGATCATACCCTCGAAATCACTACTATCTTTGCTATGCTAGTTTGCTCGCTCTTTTGCTATGCCATTGCTATGATGCCTACCACTTGCTTGTCAGCCTCCCAAATTGCCATGTTCAGCCTTTAACCCACCATTGTCCTAGCAAACCGTTGATTGGCTATGTTACCGCTTTGCTCAGCCCCTCTTATAGCGTTGTTAGTTGCAGGTGAAGATTGAAGTTTGTTCCTTGTTGGAACATGGAGATGCCGTTCCTTGTTGGAACATGTTTACTTTTTGGGATATCACAATATATCGTATTTAATTAATGCATCTATATACTTGGTAAAGGGTGGAAGGCTCGGCCTTATGCCTGGTGTTTTGTTCCACTCTTGTCGCCCTGGTTTCCGTCATATCGGTGTTATGTTCCCGGATTTGGCGTCCCTTACGCGGTTGGGCTATAATGGGAACCCCTTGACAGTTCGCCTTAAGTGAAGCTTCTCCAGCAATGCCCAACATTGGTTTTACCATTTGCCACCTAGCCTTTTCTTTCCCTTGGGTTCTGCAGACTCAAGGGTCATCATTATTTTACCCCCCCCCCCCCCCCCCCCGGCCAGTGCTCCTCTGAGTGATGGTCCACCTGTCAGCTGCCGGTGGCCACCAAGGGCAACTCTGGGCTGGCCTACCTGTACCTAAGACGTTTTGAGTGTGCCCTGAGAAAGAGATATGTGCAGCTCCTATCGTGATTTGTCGGCACATTCGGGCGGTGTTGCTGGTTTAGTTTTACCCTATGGAAATGTCTTGTTGTACTGGGATACCGAGTCTGATCGGAATGTCTCGGGTGGAGGTCTATTCCTTCGTTGACCGTGAGAGCTTGTCATGGGCTAAGTTTGGACACCTCTACAGGGATTTGAACTTTCGAAAGTCGTGCCCGCGGTTATGGGCAGATGGGAATTTTTTAACGTCCGGTTGTAGAAAACCTGAAGTTAACCTTAATTAAAATGAATCAACCGCGTGTGTAACCGTGATGGTCTCTTTCCGGCGGAGTCCGGGAAGTGAACACGGTTGTTGGAGTTATGCTTGACGTAGGTAGTCCAGGATCACTTCTTGATCATACTTTTATCGACCGTGCTTTGCCTTCTCTTCTCGCTCTCTTTTGCGAATAGGTTAGCCACCATATATGCTAGTCGCTTGCTGTAGCTCCACCTCATACTTTTACCTTACCCATAAGCTTAAATAGTCTTGATCGTGAGGGTGCGAGATTGCTGAGTCCCCGTGGCTCACAGATACTTCCAAAACCAGCTTGCAGGTGCCGATGAGTCCGTGTAGATGACGCAACCCAGCTCAGGAGGAGCTCGATGAAGATACTGTCCTTTATGTAGTTTCGTTCTAGTTGATCAGTAGTGGAGCCCAGTTGGGGTCGATCGGGGACCTTTGTCGCATTTGGGGTTCTTCTTTAATTTTGGTTCCCTAGTCGGACCATGAGTGTATTTGGTTGATGTAATGCTTTATTCATGTAATTGTGTGAAGTGGCGATTGTAAGCCAACTATGTATTTTTCCCCCTTATTGTATTACATGGGTTGTGTGAAGAATACCTCACTTGCGACATATGCCTTCAATGCGATTATGCCTCTAAGTCGTGCCTCGACACATGGGAGATATAGTCGCATCGAGGGTGTTACACCGAAACTTGTCCCGATGGCCGAAATAGGACTTCCTATATATAAATCTTTACCTCCGGACCATTCCGGAACTCCTCGTGACGTCCGGGATCTCATCCGGGACTCCGAACAACATTCGGTAACCACATACAAGCTTCCTTTATAACCCTAGCGTCATCGAACCTTAAGTGTGTAGACCCTACGGGTTCGGGAGACATGCAGACATGACCGAGACGTTCTCCGGTCAATAATCAACAGCGGGATCTGGATACCCATGTTGGCTCCCACATGTTCCACGATGATCTCATCGGATGAACCACGATGTCAAGGACTTAATCAATCTCGTATACAATTCCCTTTGTCTATTGGTACGATACTTGAACGAGATTCGATCGTCGGTATCCCGATACCTTGTTCAATCTCGTTACCGGCAAGTCTCTTTACTCGTTCCGTAACACATCATCCCGTGATCAACTCCTTGGTCACATTGCGCATATGATGATGTCCTACCGAGTGGGCCCAGAGATACCTCTCCGTTTACACGGAGTGACAAATCCCAGTCTCGATTCGTGCCAACCCAACAGATACTTTCGGAGATACCTGTAGTGTACCTTTATAGCCACCCAGTTACGTTGTGACGTTTGGCACACCCAAAGCAATCCTACGGCATCCGGGAGTTGCACAATCTCATGGTCTAAGGAAATAATACTTGACATTAGAAAAGCTTTAGCATACGAACTACACGATCTTTGTGCTAGGCTTAGGATTGGGTCTTGTCCATCAAATCATTCTCCTAATGATGTGATCCCGTTATCAACGACATCCAATGTCCATGGTCAGGAAACCGTAACCATCTATTGATCAACGAGTTAGTCAACTAGAGGCTTACTAGCGACATGGTGTTGTCTATGTATCCACACATGTATCTGAGTTTCCTATCAATACAATAATAGCATGGATAATAAACGATTATCATGAACAGGGAAATATAAATAATAACCAATTTATTATTGCCTCTAGGGCATATTTCCAACACTTACATGGTATCACGCTAGGTTACGTACGCTTCCGCCCTAAACCCTAAACCGCCACCGCTGTCGCCGCCGCCGCCTCCACGAACCGGTACTAAAGGTCCCATTTTCAAACTCTACCCCCCCCCCCCCCGTGGATCGCCTTTTCAGTTTAAAAAAAAATAAAAGAAAATAATGGAAACGTCAAAAAATAAAAGAAAATAAGTTTCTCATGTGATATGTGGTCTAGTTGTTGCGAAAATTTGCAAATGTGAATTTTGACTTTATTTGCAAAATCTCTTTGAAATTTGTAAAAATGGGCATAACTTTTGCATACTAACTCGGATGAAAAAGTTTTTTATATGAAAAATCATCTACTCGGCAGCTGACAGGTGGACCAACACTCAGAGGAGCACTGGCCCGGGGGGTAAAATAATGATGACCCTTGAGTCTGCAGAACCCAAGGGAAAGAAAAGGCTAGGTGGCAAATGGTAAAACCAATGTTGGGCATTGCTGGAGAAGCTTTACTTAAGAAGAACTGTCAAGGGGTTCCCATTATAGCCCAACCGCGTAAGGGACGCCAAATCCGGGAACATAACACCGATATGACGGAAACTAGGCGGCAAGAGTGGAACAAAACACCAGGCATAAGGCCGAGCCTTCCACCCTTTACCAAGTATATAGATGCATTAATTAAATATGATATATTGTGATATCCCAAAAAGTAAACATGTTCCAACAAGGAACGGCATCTCCATGTTCCAACAAGGAACAAACTTCAATCTTCACCTGCAACTAACAACGCTATAAGAGGGGCTGAGCAAAGCGGTAACATAGCCAATGAACGGTTTGCTAGGACAATGGTGGGTTAGAGGTTGAACATGGCAATTTGGGAGGCTGACAAGCAAGTGGTAGGCATCGTAGCAATGGCATAGCAAAAGAGCGAGCAAACTAGCATAGCAAAGATAGTAGTGATTTCGAGGGTATGATCATCTTGCATGAAATCCCGCAAGGAAGAAGAACGAGCCCATGAAGAAGACAAACGGACGAAGTCGAACGAATCCTCACAACACGACGTTATCGGAACCAACCCGAAGAAGCAAACACCGGAAAAGAGCAAACAACATACTAAACAACCACGACATGAACATGGCATGATGCACAATCGAGTATGATGCATGTCCGGTTTAAAGAGGCATGGCATGGCAAAGAGCACAAGCAATCCTACAAATTAAGTGGAGCTCAATATGCATCGGGATGCATATTGACAAAACACCACATCAATTATTTAGTTCTCTCTCGTTTATGTACACAACAATATTTTCAAAATCCTCAAAAACCTAATAGAAAAAAGTTACGGGGCTTTTAAGATCTAGAGTGGAAAAAATTGAAAAATATTTAAAAAGTGGGCAAACTGTGGTCAAACAATGGTCAAACTAATTATTCTAGAATATTAGTGTTACTAAATAATTATTTTAGTTATTTCAATTTTGGTCAAATCTGGTCAAACTGTGGTCAAACAATGGTCAAACTAATTATTCAAGAAATATTAGTGTTACTAAATAATTATTGTTTTTTAAAACAATAGTTTCAAATTCAAACAGTGAAATGTGTCACTTCATGCTCAAGCAAAATTCCTGAAGGTTAATAGGATTGACATCTTACTATTGTCAGGAAAACAACAAGTGCAGACTTGGAGCGAGGGAGAATAGAACCCGGAAGTTAAGCGTGCTTGGGCTGGAGTAGTGAGAGGGATGGGTGACCGGTCGGGAAGTTAGATGATTTGGAATGATGAGGGGTGATTAAAGGATAAATTGAGAAGTGATGAGGGGTGGTGATTACAGACTAGAGGTTAAAATAATTCAGAAATTTGAAAATAAAAAAATCCAAAAAAATTTCAAAAAAAAATCATAAAATTCCTTTAGTCCGGGACTAAAGGTGGAGCTCCACGTGGCCGCGCCCTTTAGTCCCGGTTCTGGATTGAACCGGGACTAAAGGGGGGAGGTATTAGTACCGACACTTTAGTCCCGGTTCAGGAACCGGGACTAAAGGTCCTTATGAACCGGGACTGTAGGCCCTTTTTCTACCAGTGGGCCGGCGCGGCGCCGGCGTCCCGTACTCCGGTCTCCCTGCACCTGGCCTGGATGAATCGCCAAAGGAGCATCTTTTTGGATCGGGGAATAATTTGGCCTATTGCTTGTGCATATGTACTCAGCCCCGCAGGGTGTCTGGTCGTGACGGCCACCATCCAATCAGAGATTGCCACGTCATCCTTCCCATCAGGTCTCACTAACGCGAGCGCCGAGTCGGACAATGAAGCTTCATGTGATCCGAACCAGGTACTAGTATCTATATCAATATCAAAAAAATAACATCGTAATCCTAACCAGGCAATGTGATGGCGGAACGAACATTAGTCGGACAATGCAGCTTCAAAGTCCAAACGTTATTATTTTCTTATTACGAGATTCCGGACATTTCTGTATGGAACTTCAACAAGGATTCATTCACCACACATGCAACCTAATAATCGCAATCCTGCAAAAGGGAGAAAAGTGATTTTTCTGTAATGCATAGGATATATTGTGCCTGCACCCACCGTGTCCCTCATTGCTTTGAGATTCGTGTCATGTTTTTAGTTTTTGATAAAAAAATCTTGTTTCAAACTATTGTGTGATTTTTAGTCTTCTTTTTCATGTTTCAAAAAGGGCGTCATATGTGGTGAAACTATCTGTCTCCGTGTATCCTTACGTCCCGTCACCTCTGGTTGTCCGATCGAAATCCTTTGCCCTCATGTGTGTATGCCCTTATTTTGCAGAAACAGACCATCTCCAACCAATATTAGGCCTGTGATTTTTTTTCAATAAAGAAAGAAATAGCCTCAGCCTGCTCTCCCAATTCCCTACTTTCGATCGTTTCCCTACCGGTCCTCATTCACAGCCCTGAATGCATCCCAACTACAACAGCAATCGTGACGGCATGCATCATGGACAATCACCATGCCGAAATTCTTCTGCCAAGTTAATAACCAAAGCTTTTCACGGCATGCATGTGCAGCTACAGATTCAGGGAAAAGCTTGCAAACTCTATTGAATGAGGGAGAATTTGCTACGCCAAACAAGAAAGTCAGCATTCCTCTATTAGTGAGTTTATTAATGAACACACTTTGACCATGTCGCTTTTAGTTTAGAGTTATGCATAATAATGTTGTTTATGTTTCAGTGCACATCTTTTGCTTTGAGATGCGATGAGAAACTGAAGCCTGATGTAGGGATGATGTGTGAAGGGCTAGAGGTTGTCAAGGAACTCTCAGGGCCGGTCCTGATATTTCGGAGGCCCAGGGCAAAATTACAAACTGGGGCCCCTACTATAAAGATCAAAATAATAATCTCATTTCTTTTTCGATTCATTCCTTTACCTAACTTATTATTGTCTATTGTTCCAAAATAAAATGAAAATTGTAAATAGTGTATTCCTTTACTTAATTAGACAAATCGAATACCTGATAGATGGCAAACATCAAGACGAAGGTTTAAAGTTTAAAAGCTTCATTTGCAACAATAAAAGATCATTTACCTACCCGACGGCTACGGGAGTCTGAGTGGCTTTATTATATAACCATGTTTGGATTGAAGTTTTGTGTGTATAGCTGAAACCTTCTTCCAATTTTTAAGTTAAATTTGCAGTCATGATGATTTGGAGAGAGAATGCAAAGAACGACAATCGAACACATAGCAGGCAACTTTTTCAATAGATAAGGCGATTGGTGTTGTGTCGACAAAGTCCAGATTAAAATAAGAAATAAAGCAACGGGCACACAAAATTAAAAATTTGTACTGCATCATATGCGAGACTTTCTAAGATTTGACTGCTGCTGCACTATATGAACGTGACCAAGTAGAAAGAGGAGGTTAGGGATGACCTTATAAGTGGGGTGGCTTTGTCTTGCACATGAGAGGCATCTCACAAACGTGGGTTGGCATTGAGCACGAGGGTGGCCAGGCGCTCGACCACGGCCCGCTCCAGACTGTTATGGCCGCCGCAAGGCACGCGGAGCATGTGCATGGCCCCACGTGTGTCGAGCAAGTACACCTTGTCGCCTCCGGCAGGGTCGTAGGCCATGTCGAGGAGGCAGTTCGTGTGGGTGATGACATCGACAATCGTCCACTTGTTGTCCACTTTTCCGTGCATGTAGGCTACCTGGTGGTTGTTGTACAGGGCCACGACGGTCCAGTCGTCGTTCGGTTTCGGCGCGAACACGACCTTTCGTACGCGCTCCTCGTTGTAGTTCCTGGTGGGGGAGACGAGCACGACCTCCTCGCCTGAACGGGGGTCAATGAGGAAGATCATCCTCCTCGTCGAGACATCGCGTAAAACCCTGCCCGGCCCCTGGGGCCGGTGCCTCTGGTCGACGGCGAGGGCGAAGCGGCCGTTGCCTGAGCCGACAACGCGGACGCTGCAGTGAACTAGAGGCTGATCGCCGCCATTGGTGTCATCGTCGAGCACGGGGTAGACGTTGTGCATGTGGAGCGGGCGCCGCATCAGGACGCAAACGAGTGAGGCGATGTGCCGGCCATGGTCGTCGGCGAGGGAAAGGAGGCGGGGTACCTCGCGAGAGCGAGGGCGGAGTGCCACGCGGCGCAGACACGGCGGAGGGAGGCGTAGTCCGTTACAGACACACGGGTGGCGATGGACACGAGGAGCTCGGTGTGGATGTCGGACCAAGGGGAGCGTCCGGCCGGTGCCATGGCGTGCCGTTCGCTCGCACTTGGTGTGGAGGAATCGAGCATTGTGCTACAGATACGTTTGGACCCGGTCGCCGCAATCGCCATGACTTGCTCGATCTGCCGTTTGCCTGCACTAGTACGCACTACGCTTTATATAGGGATGTTGAATTTACTATGTGTGTGTCTAGGGCACATCTAGATGTGCTTTAATTATCACACATTTAAATGAGTGAATGAAGCATAAAGAAAAAAGAAAAAAAATGATATATCTGCATGAATCTTAATGTATAATCAATGCCATAGAATTTAGATGTGCAATATTTATGACACATCTAGATATGGTTTAGCAAAACTGATTTACTATTTACTAGCTCAAGCAAGGCTGCAATCCGACCGAACCTCGTCTCGGACGTTTTTAATTTGTTGGAGACGTGTTTGTCGCTCTCTGGGGACTGCGCTTCTTGGCCCCGCTCGACGACGATCAGCCGATAACGCAGGAGGGCGGCAAGGGCAAGCCGTCGTCGGAGGTCCCCGAGGAGTTCCGGTGGCTGTTCTTGGCCCCGCTCAACGACGGCGCCGCTGTCGCTCCTCCGCCACCGTCACCCTCGGCGGATGCCCAACTCCTGCCGGAGGAGGGAGATTATGGTGCCTTGGAGCTGGACCAGTGGATGCACGAGAGCAGCGAGCCGGAGCCGTGGTCGCCGGAGGAGGAGGATTACGATGCGTTAGACGACGACTAGGTCCAGTAGTTCGTATGTACTGATCTTATGATCTAGTAGCAGCAGTGATTGATCGGTCCATGCTTTGATCTTATTTTGGTTTAAGATCTGTCTGATGTATAAAAACCGATACTTTACTTACTTGCTTTGATATTATTCAGGGAATAAGAAGACCTTCCTTGATCTTATTTTAGTTAATTATGAAGATTTTATCCGTACATAGTATGAGGACAAGCAAACGCGTTGATTCTGCGTGACTGGCCCCAAATTCTTATAATTATCTTGATGAGCCTAGGTTACAAAGCGTGCACAACACACACGTACGTGGTTCTGGCATCGATCGTCTTGATGAGCACATTGTTCCATCTTATCTTATGATGAATACTAGCGAGCCTTTCATGATGTCACCAGGAGAACACAGCACAAAACTTCATAAATCATCGACACGACATATCTAAGCATAAACATACTCCCTCCGTCTCATAATACAAGAACGTTTTTAACACTAGATGGGACAGAGGGAGTAGTACTTAAGAAAGTCGGCTGTTGTAGCTGTCGTGGGAGTGGTTGCACTGGGGAGCACCAGCGCCACCGCCGGCCATGTCGCCCTGGGCCTCTCGCCGCCGAAGGCCGCTCCCACACCAGCGGCCGCTTCACCGCGTGTGGGAAGCAGGGGCTGGAGGCGCGGGATCGGGGACTGGCGGCGAGCGCCGTGTCGCCCTGGCCCTCTGCGTAGCTGAAGGGTGATCCGGCAGCAGCGATCATTTCGCCGCGTACTCGAAGCAGGGCAGGAGGCACATGATCAGTGTCCAGCAGCGGTGCGAGGAGAAGGAAAGGAGACACGGGGTAGTGAAGAATGAGAACCATGGGAGGAGGCAACCGCCGTCGTCGTGGAATGCAGGCGGTCGGCTAGGCGGTGGCGCGAGGGGAGCCAAGTAAGAGAGCGGGCTAGGAGTCGACGGCGAGAGGAGGAGAGGTCCAGAAAGAAGGGGGCGAATGGGAGCACGAAGAGGCAAGCCAACGCCCTCCCTCACCTCTTTGATGCACGGACCAACCAGCGGCCACCACACACGCCAGGACATGAAAAGATGAAAATGATATCGGCGGTGGCAGCTGAGTAGCCGATGATTCGCTAGAAGATGAGTGGGAAGTAACCTGGTAATCAGAGTCTGATGGATTAAGAGGTTGACGAAAGCATCCCGCTTTAGGATAATCACTGACAAGCAAATTAGAGACCTCTGAACGGCGTTTCCGAACCGGACTGTTCGGTAAACCGGCGGAGGTAACTACCTGGCCGCTGTGCCGGGTTGTGCGACGAGCTTCGTGCTGTTGGGTCTTCATAAAAAATTTGGGATCCAAATAAGGAAGAGGATGAGAAAATTTAACTTTCCGATTTGCCTGACGGATTTTTAGCGAAGGCAAAGGTTCTGAATCGGAAAAGAGAATAATTAACTCTGCAGCGTCCGCATGGCTGGCTTCGGCATCATCCTGACAAATATCATCATCAATAAGACGCATGAAAAATAAACCAAGTGAGTCAAGCTCTACCTCAAGGTCCGGATTATCCACATCATCTTCAGGGGCCGGATTAGAGGATGCAGTGGTTCTTTTCCTGTGGATAGTCTTCTTCACAGCTTTAGTCTTTTGCCGAGTTGCTCTTTCCGGTTTGTCTGGTTTTTCTGGTTTCTCCTGCGGCAGTTTCTTGCTCCAAAACGGATCATTGCCCTGATACACAGACACTGATATTAAACAATGACCAGACATATCAATAACAGATTCAGCAAAAAAAATCAAAATCTTACAGCTGGCGGTTTGTTGGTGGCATAGAAGGGAAGCAGGCCGTTTCTAGCACAGACGTGTTCCGGTTCATTCAGCATCTTATTCACAGCCTCTGTGATTTCTTCATCGGTGAGTTGGATTTTGGAATGTCGCAGTGGGTCATCAACACTGCCAGTATACTCGCACATCAAACCGGAGCGCTGACTAAGGGGCAGTATGCTCCATGATATCCAACAGCGAGCGAGATCAACCCCTGTTAAACCGTTGGCCATAAAGGCTCTGAGCTTTGACAGTTGAGGAGCATATTTGCTTTTCTCCTGGGCAGTCAATCTTTGCGGAAAAGGGTGTGTATTGCTAAGCCGCTCCGGATGAAAGCCAGGCAAGGGATTCTCACCAGTAGGGGAGGTGTCTTTGCAGTAGAACCATGTCTGATTCCACTTTTTGGGGTGGCTGTGCAGTTTGGCGTGAGGGTATGTGACCTCTTTCCTTTTCTGGATCGCCACGCCACCCAACTCCGTATTAGAACCGTCAGTAAACTGAATACGGCGGTTTAGATGGAAAAGGTCTCTGAACAATTCCACTGTGGGCGCCTCTTGAAAAAACACCTCACAGAGCACTTGGAAGTGACACATATTTGTAACAGAGTTGGGGCCAGTGTCTTGTGGATGGAGTTGGAAATCGGCTAAAACATCCCAGTAAAATTTAGAACCGGGCGGCTTAAAGCCCCGGGCTAAGTGATTTACGAAAACAACGATCTCTCCTACTTGAGGTGTGGGAGGACATTCTTTGCCGGGAGCCCTCCAATGGATGGTATCTTTGCTGCCTAAAGCGCCGATCAGGACTAAATCGGCCAGCTGAGACTCTGTGACGCGAGAAGGAACCCAATTGCACTCTTATACTTGCTTGGCCATGTTAAAATCTACAAGGTAAAAGATCCCAGTTCAAAAATGCATTGATCAAGGTACATTGATATGTGCAAGGTTAAACCGGAGACAGATCTATCTGAACCGGAGTTTTATGAAGCAACAACATCTGGCGGTTCAACAAGGGGACTAATGGTATATACCGGTTTCACAAGTTTTTTCTACAAGGATAAACCGCCTGATCTAAACATTGAAACAGCTGAGATTGCGGATGGATAAGTATGCAGAAACATGTTTCACAAGATTTCTCTACAGCATTGGATCTGAAGCAAGTTCAGAAAAAGAGATAAATATTTAGAGGTTCAAAAGGAGCAGTACCGAATCAATGAGCAAAACGTTCATATAGATTTATGGTTTTGAGATGCGTAAGTGAAGGCGAAGGTTAAACAACTATCATTGCACAGAATAAAGATTTGCGGATTCATCTAAAGATCCATCGTATGAGCAAGCGGCAGACGATGAACACTGAAGAGCTGTGAAACCCTAAAATAGATCTGCGGGGGAAAGGATAGAAGGTTTACCGGAGCTGAGGAAGACGCAGAAGGTTGCCGCGATGCTCTCGTGCACCCAGGTTGATGCAGCGGCCAAGGTTGAGGCAGAGGTCGACGGTGGCGGCGGAGCTCTGAAGCCGGGCGATGCGAGGAAGACGAAGCAGAAGGGGAAGAAGGGAAAGAGAAAGGAAATGACCTTTTGGTCCTATTTATAAGGCAAAGGACATGTGTCAGGTGCGGCAATCAAGGGGCTACGGAACGAAGCTGTCGCCTCGATTTCCGCATATCTATTAAACAAAGAAGCATAATGGATATCTTCGTTATGACAGGTGACGTCACTTCGGTTTACAGAATTTTGATTTTTTTTCGATTTTTAATTTTTCTGAATTATTTGATGATTTAGTCTCTAATCACCTCTCATAACTGCTCAAGTGTGGATCACTCATTCCAAATCGCCTGGCTTCCCGACCGGTCACCCATCCTCTCACTCCCCCAGCCTGAGCACGCTTAACTTCAGAGTTCTATTCCCCCTACATTCCAAGTCTACACTTGTTGTTTTCCTGACAAATGTAAGCTGTCAATCCTATTAACCCTCACAGCGTGTTTGGTTCAGGGGAATTAGAGATGGGGAAGGTTCAGGGGAATTAGAGATGGGGAATGGGAGTTGAGGGGTAAGAAGATTAAAAATCCACTGTTTGATTAGAGGGAATGGGAGTTTAAGTGGGAAGGGGACTGGGAGTTGGGGAAGCCAATTCCCACCGATTTCTCCCCACACTAGTAGAAAAAGGGTCAAACGTGAAGCACATTAGTGCCGGTTCCAACGGCTAGCCGGGCCGCTTTCATTAGTACCGGTTCGTGGCGAACCTTTAGCACCGGTTCATGCCACGAACCGGTACTAATGAGAGTGATGGCAGGATGTTGTCAGAATGGGGCCCCTCCAGCCCCTTTAGTACCGGTTCTTGGCACAAACCGGTACCAAAGGTCATCCTACATAAACCCTTCGTCCACCCGAGCTCGCTCTGTTCTTCCCCTTTCCCCTCTCCTCTCTGTTCTTCCCCTCTTCCTCTCGAGCTCATCACACATTTTGCCCAAAATTTGTCAAGATTTGAAGGCCCCCATCCATTCAAATGATCACAAAGGTTAGCAACTTTGTCCTTTCATCTCTCATTGCTAGATTAGCTCTTGCAATGCTTTATATAGTGATTATTTTGGGAGGATATATATATATGTGCTAATTTGATTTATATGAAATTTGAGGTCAAAAATAACACTTAGTTTGCAAATGTAGGTGTGGTTTACTTAGTGCCTTCTAAATCTCCATTGTAGCCACCGTCGATCGCCCGCACCGTCCCGTCGCTGGCACCACCTTGTGGTGAGCCTCTTGTTCATGAAATTTTATATAAAAGTTGATGTTTGTGTGATTTGGATATATAGTTACTCATATAATTATCTTACCCGTACGTTGTTTGTTATACATATAGTGCCATGGTTTTGATATCCATCCCCGTCGTCCCTAGTCCTTGTTATGATTCGGATGTGGTATGTATATTCTCTTTTAAAACTAGTTGCATTTCGTGTTTATGACAAATTATGCCCATCAAGTTGACATAGAAATTTTTTCTAGGAGGTATGTGAACCGGAAATTTCAACCGACCCTATTGCCGAGAGGTTAAATTTAGTTGAAAGAGAAAACGAGTACTTGAAAGAAAAGTTGAAAAGAATTGAGGGGGAGAAGATGGAATTGGAGTTGCATGTTGCCGATGTCGTCGATGATCACAAGATCAAGATGGAAAAAATGCGCTTGAAGATTAGAAAGATTAGAAAATATGCCATCGATAGTGAGGCTTGGTATCATTATGCTGTTGGATCCATTGTTACTTTAGTTGCGATCTTGATCGTATTTGTTGTTGCATTTAAATGCTTTAGCTAGAGAGTTATTCGTTTGTTGCATTTAAGTGTTGTATGAACTTTATGTATGAACTTGTATTAATTTGGTCTATTCGGTGTTGTGTAATGAAGATGAGCCGGCAATGGATGTACGATGACCGATGCTCTCCCCAGTTCGTTGAGGGCGTGCATACTTTTCTGCTTGCGGCTGAGGCAAACAAGCGAGCGGATGGTTTTATGCCTTGTCCATGTGCTCGCTGTAAGAATGGTCACAATTACTCTACGTCAAGAACCATTTACGTCCACCTGTTTAAGTCTGGTTTCATGCCCCATTATAATGTTTGGACCAAGCACGGAGAAAGAGGGGTTATGATGGAAGACAATGAAGAAGAAGAGAACGACGACAGCTATCCTGGCCATGGGTTCCCTGAATACGATGATACAACAATGGGGAAAGAAGCTGAGCCGGTAATGCGGGAAGAAGGTGAGCCGGCAATGCGGGAAGAAGCTGAAGAAGAGGCATCAGATGAGCCCGTTGATGATCTAGGTCGGGCCATTGCCGATGCAAAGAGAAACTGCACAAGTGATTTGGAGAAGAAGAAGTTGCAGCGGATGTTAGAGGATCACAAAAAATTGTTGTACCCAAATTGCGTAGGTGACAAGAAAAAGCTGGGCACCACACTGGAATTGCTGCAATGGAAGGCAGAGAATGGTGTATCTAACAAGGGATTTGGAAAGTTGCTGGTAATGATAAAGGATATGCTTCCAAAGGACAACGAATTGCCCGAGTGTACGTACGAAGCAAAGAAGGCTGTCTGCCCTCTAGGGTTAGAGGTGCAGAAGATACATGCATGCCCTAATGATTGCATCCTCTACCGCGGTGAGTACGAGGATTTGAACGCTTGCCCGGTATGTGGTGCATTGCGCTATAAGATCAGCCGCGATGACCCTGGTGATGTCGAGGGCCGGCGCCCCAGGAAGAAGATTCCTGCCAAGGTGGTGTGGTATGCTCCTATAATACCACGGTTGAAACGTTTGTTCCAAAAGAAAGAGCATGCCAAGGCGATGCGATGGCACAGAGAAGACCGTAAGAAAGACGGAAAGTTGAGAGTACCCGCTGACGGGTCGCAGTGGAGAAAAATCGAAAGAAAGTACGGGAAGGAGTTTGCAGATGACGCAAGGAGCGTATGGTTTGGTCTAAGCGCAGATGGCATTATTCCTTTTGGGGAGCAGAGCAGCAACCATAGCACCTGGCCTGTGACTCTATGTTTGTATAACCTTCCTCCTTGGTTGTGCATGAAGTGGAAGTTCATTATGATGCCAGCGCTCATCCAAGGCCCTAAGCAACCCGGCAACGATATTGATGTGTACCTAAGGCCATTAGTTGAAGAACTCTTACAACTATGGAATGGAACAGGTGTACGTGCGTGGGATGAGCACATGGGGAAGAATTTGACCTAAAGGCGTTGCTGTTCGTGACCATCAATGATTGGCCTGCTCTCAGTAACCTTTCAGGACAGACAAACAAGGGATACCGTGCATGCACAACTTTTATGGAAAATGATAATGTCATTTGCATTCGTTGATTATGTACCTCCCTTGCAGCAAATAACTTGCTCTATGTAACTCCTCTCTCCTAGGTACTAAGCTCCTTTTCCTCCTTGCTCATCAAGTTGCTGAATTCACTAATGCTAGTTGTGTAGAGAAAAAGGCAAAAAAAAAGACAGTAACGTATTGTCGTCAAACTGTCAAACTAGAGGGAAGTTGCTCCTCACCTCAACGCGAACGTTGACCGCCTAGCTGGCCGCCTAACCAAAACCAGATAGCTTGGTACTGAGAGATGAAATGAAACATTTGAGACAAGTTACTAGAGGGAAGAGGGAGGAAACCAAAACACCTCCGTCCTCCGGTCTCTAGCGTGTTCCCCCACCTTAACTATCTATTCTCTCCTTTCTTTTGCAGACAAGTAGAAAATGCCCGATACCTATTTTATAGATCGGGATCACGAGAAGTGCATCAATTCACCCACCATGCATTATTTCTTGATTCCCATGTACCTGGTTGATAATAATTAGGATCTACACACTTGTACTCCCTTCGTCCGAAAATACTTGTCATTAAAATGGATAAAAAAATATCTGTATCTATAATTAAAATACATCTAGATACATCCCCTTTTATCCATTTTGATGACAAGTATTTCCGGATGAAGGGAATACGAAAGAAGGAAAATGGCTTTAAATGAAGGTATTCTCCCTCCGCTCCCTTTGCATGGTTGTGTCTCCTTCCACCAGAATCTCTGTTTTGCACCTTTCTCATGATTCATTCCGTTTCCACTCACACTCAGTCGATTCCCTAAAAAAATTAACTCGCACCCAGTCGATCTCAATGTGTTTTTCCAGCATTTGCACTTGTGTTTAATAAGGCAATGACTTGAGGCATTTTCAAGTCACGTCTGAAAACTCCTCGCGCCACTGAGTCGGCTGATGATACCTTAGATCTTCTTTAAGCACACTCCAGTTTGTCTTCTGAGTCTTAAGTCAAACATCTTTAAGTTTGATTATATCTTTAAAAAACAGTTTTTCTAAATTAAGCATATCTAGATGTGTTATAAGTATTGCACATCTAAGTCCTATATTATCGATCTTACATGAAGATTCGCGTGGGTATTTTCTTTTTTCTTCTTATGCTTGACTGGGTGACTTAGATTTATTGTAAAAAAATAATTCCGTATTATATTATGTTTGACATTGTAGACATTAACATTTCTTTATAATCTTGTAAATTTTGAAAAACAGCTTGACCGATCAATATATAGTAGACAAAGCTGGATCTTCAAGTATAATTTAAGATGAGAGATTTTTTTTTTGAAAGAAAAGGCAGAGCAATTTATGCCTTATGCATTTCAAAACAGGTATGAAACCTGGGTGACCGAGGTCAATTACATAAAGGCAATGTTAGCGCTGCACGGAAAATGCAGCTGGCCATTGCCAAGCCATGTTAAACTAGGAACAGAAGAAAAGGAGCGAGAAAAAAGATACAAAATGAGCTACAGGATGGGGAATATGAGAGCGTATCTAAAAATCTCCCTCCACCGAAGCATGATCTGCTGGTCTGCAGAGTTCTTCGCCCGATGTTAGCGCCTGGAGAGAGATTATGACACTCGCTATGCGAAATTATGTCCGTCGCTCACCCCAATTAATTACTCTTCTGCAATCATGGATCTCAAGATGAGCACACGCCCATTCAATTTCTCCCATTTCTTTCATTGTCGTCAATAATGTTCGTCATGTTGTCATCTTCGAAGTACCAACAGTTATCTTTGCACGCACCACAAGGAAGCACACACGGCTTGGAGGTCCCTGTGGCTATATCACACACCATGGGAACGCCCTTCGAGTCGATCCAGTACACAGAGTCTGCTCTCACCCCCGGGATGGTGCCAGCTTGCACTGTTAACGTACATAGAATAGTATCAGTCATATCTCATGTAATTATGATGGAGATATTACGTAGCAATTGTAATCTGCTGTGTATGATAGTCTACGATCTGATTAGTATCAGATTGATTGTATCCTTATTGTACAAGGTCTATCAGATTAAATAGAGGTGCAGCCCATGGGGCAATTCACGGCAAACATATTGTTGTCTAACGTGGTAACAGAGCCTCGATCCCATCCCTCCACGACATGGCTGGCACCACCTCCGGCACACTCGTCACCACCACCGCCGGCCCGCTCGTCTCCGGCCACACCGCTACCATGCCGTCGCTCGCAGGCCTCATCACCGTCCGGCTCACCCGCGCCAACTTCCTGCTATGGAAGGCGCAGGTTGTCCCAAACCTCACCAGCGTCGGCCTGTTCGGCTACCTCGACGGCTCCGTCCCAGCGCCGCCGAAGACGATCACCGAGGGCACCGGCGATGCTGCGCGCTCCGTGCCCAACCCTGAGTACGAGCCATGGAGGAGGACCGACCAGGCCGCGCTCGGCGCGCTCCTGTCCTCCATGACGGAGGAAGTGCTCGCCCAGATGATGCGAGCGACCTCCGCGGCGGCCGTTTGGACTGCACTCGGCGCTATGTTCGCTGCGCAGAATCAGGCCAGTGTGCGCCAACTCCATACACAGCTGTCGCAGACGAAGAAGAAGGACATGTCGGCGGCAGAATTCTTCCACAAGATGACAGGCTATGCCGACGCACTGGCCACCGTCGGCGAGGTACTGTCCGATGACGAGATCATCGGGCACATAATCGGTGGGCTGGGTCAGGAATATGACCCTCTCATGACTGCGCTCTCCATCTTCACAGGAGAAGTAAACCTCTCCGATATTTATGCCTACCTTCTCAGCTTCGAGGCGCGTCAGGAGCAGCATGCCGCGAACAGCGGCGACTTCTCTTCATCAGCCAACAACGTCGTGCGCCACGGCAATGGCTCCGGTTCCTGCGACGGCAACCGGAACAGCAACGGTGGCCATGGTGGCCATGGAAACAGGAGTGGTGGCAATGGTGGCCGCTATGGTTCCAATGGCAACCGTGGCAACAACGGTGGCCGTCACAATGGCGGCGGCGGCAGAAACGGTCGACCTCCAAGGTGCCAAATATGCCGCGAGGAGGGGCACTACGCCACCGATTGTCGCGATCGCTACAACGACCGCAGCGGCAACATGGCTACATACGGCCACCGCGACAACAATTGGTACCTCGACGCCGGTGCCACTGACCACCTCACCAACGACCTCGACCGCTTGACGGTGCACGAGCGCTATGGTGGAAAGGATCAAGTTCAAGTTGCAAATGGTGCAGGTTTGGAAATTTCTCATATTGGTCATACTAAACTTGCTGGCTCTAGTGATCCCATCCACCTTAAAAATGTTCCGCACGTCCCTGAAATTCACAAACATCTTCTTTCTGTTTATCGTCTTGTTTCGGATAACCAAGTGTTTGTGGAATTTCACCGTTCTTTCTTTTGTGTGAAGGACAAAATCACGAGGAGGGTCCTTCTTCTCGGTAGAAGTCGCAATGGCCTCTACCCCATCCCATATGGTCGGCCGTCATCGTCATCACCACGTCGAGCTCTCTCCGGAGTCCGTTCTTCATCGAGTCAGTGGCATCATCGTTTGGGTCACCCATCAAATAATGTAGTTGAGTCCGTCGTTCGGTCAAATAAACTCCCTTGTTCGTCGAGTCATGATACTTTCGTTTGTGACGCATGTCAATGCGCCAAAAGTCATCAATTACCTTACAATAATTCATCCCGTGTTTCTTCGAAACCACTTGAGCTTATTCATACCGATGTGTGGGGTCCTGCCCTCGCCTCCTCTGGAGGTTTTATGTTTTTTGTTAGCTTTGTTGATGACTTTAGCCGTTTTACGTGGATTTATCTTCTTAAACATAAATCTGATGTCGAACAAGTTTTCTATAATTTTCAGGCCCATGTCGAACGACTCCTCAATGCAAAAATCCGTGCGGATCTAGGTCGTCTCGCTTACTTCCTTGGGATTAAAGCCACCTACAATTCAGGGGGAGTGGTGCTCTCTCAGCGTAAGTATGCCAATGACCTACTTCACCGTGCACATATGGAGAATTGCAAGGCGGTTTCTACTCCCATGTCCGTCACTGATAAGTTGGCAGCAGCTCTTGGCACTCCTCTCAATGGTGATGACGCCTTCAGCTATCACAGTATTGTCGGAGGGTTGTAGTATCTCACGCTTACCCACCCAGATATTTCTTTTGCTGTAAACAAAGGGTGCCAATATCTGTCCAAACCCACTGATGTGCATTGGGAGGCTGTCAAGCGCATACTAAGATATGTTAAAGGTACTATGGCTACTGGTCTCCAGATTCGTCAATCACACTCCACACTTCTGAGTGTTTTCACTGATGCTGGCTGGGCGGGATGTGTCGATGACAGACGCTCCACAGGTGGTTTTGTGGTCTTCCTAGGACCCAATCTGATTTCTTGGAGTGCTAGAAAACAGCCAACAGTGTCATGATCTAGTACCGAGGCGGAGTACAAGGCCCTTGCAAATGGTGCAGCTGAAGTCACATGGGTGCAGTCTGTGCTTAGAGACCTGGGAGTACCTCTGTCGTGACCACCAGTTTTATGGTGTGATAATTTAGGTGCCACATACTTAACTGCAAATCTAGTGTTCCATGCAAGGACGAAGCATATTGAGGTGGATTTCCACTTCGTCAGAGAAAATGTGGCACAAGGAGCATTGAATGTACATTTTGTGTCTTCTGGTGATCAAGTAGCAGATGCCTTCACTAAACCTGCTACAAAGATCATGCTGGAGAAATTACGACACAATCTCAACCATGTGGCCGGTTGAGATTGAGGGGGAATGTTAACGTACATAGAATAGTATCAGTCATATCTCATGTAATTATGATGGAGATATTACGTAGCAATTATAATCTGCTGTGTATGGTAGTCTACGATCTCATTAGTACCAGATTGATTGTATCCTTGTTGTACAAGGTCTATCAGATTAAATAAAGGTGCAGCCCATGGGGCAATTCACGGCAAACATATTGTTGTCTAACGCGCACCACGACCGGGCTGCTCTTGTTGCCGACGAACACGGAACAGCCTCCAAGATCCCTCATGGCGTCCCAGCACGGGATGCGCCCAAGGTCGTACCTCAGGCCGAAGATCTCGTCCACAGACATTCTGAAGTACCCGGTCCCCGAGGTGATGTTGCACCTGTTATTCTGCCACACCTGGTACAGGCTGCCATGGCAAAAGAAGATGTTTTTCTAGAAAAGGAGGACGACCCCCGGCCTCTGCATCTGGGCGATCCATACGGCCATTTTATTAATTATTGACACAAGACCATACAGAGTCATACAACACTAAGTCTAAAGCCACCAAAACAAGCAACAACTGTCGCTATCCCTATCCAGTTGATGTAGGGGCGCTGAAAGTCTGAGCCTAATACCAAACAGACCACGCAGCCAAACCTAAACATCTAAAGACTTGAGGTCCCACCCAGGACGCCTGCCTGGTATGGGCACCCACCAGTCCGGCGTGCTTCTCAACCAGGACCCCTGCCGGGTATGAGGCCGCCGCAGCCGCCTGCCACCAGTCCATCTTCAGGGCTGTACTGTTGCACTGACCTTGCCAGGCCTATCTGCCATCAACGCCACCGTGACGCCAGACAGCTTCCACCTCCTGCACGAGTCCATCTCCGCGCATCAGACGCCGAGTCTCCACAGCGCCACGCCGCCGAGATCCGCCACCATCAATGTGTAAGATGAAACACCGCTCCACCAAAGTCACCGTCCTCTAGTCCCTCGAGCCCGTGTGCACCTCCAAGAATGACGCCCCCAGGGGGGAAACGACACCAGAGAGCCGCCGTCATCCGATCTACTGATCTAGGGTTTCCCCCGGAGGTAGCAGAGAGTGGCCTTGAACTTCTCCACGATGATGCCTTCAGGAAGGGAACGACGCAGAAGCGTCGCCATCGCGGCCTTGGCAATCGCCAATAGTAGGTTTTCACCCGGATTTGATCGATGACCTCCATCCCTCGTGCACGGGTCGCCAGACCGCCGGGCACGCACCACCAGAACCACGAGCCGTCGACCGACCCCAAAGCGTTGCCGCCGCGAGGTCAGCTTTGGCTGGGGCGCCGACAGCCATCCCCGACCCCCGGCCCATCCCACAAGAGGAGGGGAAGGCCGAGGCCGCCACCACCCGCAGGCCGCCCCAACCGGATCTGGATCGAGCCGCCGCCGTCACCACACCAGCCGAGCACCACCGAGGAGCAGCCCATCACGCCACCCGCACACCCGCGCGCCCTGCGCCGATGAGGGGCCGCGCCACGGCGCCCCGCGAGAATGCCGTGACCAGATCCAGGTCGGCCGGCCCGCGCCAGCCCTCCCGAACGAGGCGATGAAGACGCCCCGCCGCCGCCGGTGCCGGCCGGGCTTCGCCCGGGCGCGCCCTCTGGCAGCGGCGGGAGGAGGAGGAGGAGAGGAGAGGCGGCCGGCGGCTAGGGCTCCTCCGCTGCCGCCCGCGGGAGGGCCAGAGGAGGTTACCTCCAGTAGTGATCTCAAAAGGCAGAAGAAGATGTGCTTGGTGGATGTGAGTTTATAGACGACGTCGTAGGGCTTGGCAAAGGTGGTCGGGTCAAAGTCGCACCTCCACACGAGTGTCAGCTGGTCGTCTCGATAGCCGCGGGGGTCCGGAGCGCGTGCACGCCCCCGCGTGAGTCGAGGCAGTAGCAGTACAGCTCATGGCCGGTATCATAGAAGGCTAGGTCGACAAGGTAACGGTCGATGACGTCGGTGGTCGTCCACTTCCTGTCCACCTTACCGTCGATGTAGGCTAGCTCGTCCCTGTTGCACAGGGCCACGACGGTCCAGTCGTAGTTCGGGTTCGGCGCGAACACGATCTTGCGTACGCACTCGTACTCGTGAGCCCTGGGCGGAGAGACGAGCTCAACCTCCTTGCCAGTGCGGGGTTCGACGAGGAAGATCCTCCTCCCGCAGCTGGTGCCCATGTCGTTCCAGTGTTCCTGGTCGACGGCGAGGACGAAGCGTCCGTTGCCCAAGCCAACGACACGGGCGCGGGGCCGTTGGGCGTGGTGGTCGAGCGCGGAGAGCGAAAATGTTATAGGGAACAATAGTTCAGCCGAATCTACGCTCGACACCATTGATTTCTGGACACTTTTCATAAAGATCCGTGCATGATTGATTAAAAAATGCATGATGGGAGCTGTTTGCATGTTAAACAATGCATGACGCGGATCCACATGTAGCAGGATGTTGAATCATACGGCGTCGACCATAGGTTCGGCTGAACCATGGTCCAGAATCACGCCTCTCGCGCGGAGAGCATCGGGTGAGGCTGGAACGAGGGCCGCCGCATCGGGAGTAAGAAGTCGAAATGTTAGACTGTATAACTTCTGTATTTACATGTGTACACTGTAACGTTGTATATCACCTCATTATATATATGTGATAGGCCACCCCTAGAGGGTAGTGCCAGTTCCCCCAAAACCTATTGTCTTACTGTAGCGGAATGTAGCAGAAATTCAAAATTTTCCTACGTATCACCAAGATCTATCTATGGAGAAACCAGCAACGAGGGGAAGGAGAGTGCATCTACATACCCTTGTAGATCGCTAAGCGGAAGCGTTCAAGAGAACGGGGTTGATGGAGTCGTACTCGTCGTGATCCAAATCACCGATGATCCTAGTGCCGAACGGACGGCACCTCCGCGTTCAACACACGTACAGCCCGGTGACGTCTCCCATGCCTTGATCCAGCTAGGAGAGAGGGAGAGGTTGAGGAAGACTCCATCCAGCAGCAGCACAATGGCATGGTGGTGGTGGTGGAGGAGCGTGGCAATCTTGCAGGACTTCGCCAAGCACCACGGGAAAGGAGGAGATGTTGGAGAGGGAGAAGGAGGCAACCAAAGGCATATCTCAAGAGCCCTCCTTCCCCCACTATATATAGGAGGGCCAAGGGAGGGGGGGCGCCGGCCTAGGAGATCCAATCTCCTAGGGGCGGCGGCCAAGGGAGGTTTCCCTCCCCCCCCCCCCCCAAGGCACCTAGGGGTTCCTTCCACTAGTAGGACTCCTTTAGGGTTTCCCCCACACTAGGCGCATGGGCCCTAGGGGAAAGTGGCGCCCCAGCCCACTTTGGGCTGGATCCCTTCCCACTTCAGCCCATGGGACCCTCCGGGATAGGTGGCCCCACCCGGTGGGCCCCTTGGACCCTTCCGGTGGTCCCGGTACAATACCGATGACCCCGAAACCTGTCCCGATGGCCGAAATAGGACTTCCTATATATAAATCTTTACCTCCGTGTCAGGACCCCGATTCTAAGCCACATCGATCTAGCCGGTAATACCTCATATCACTTTGCGGCCTCACGCACGGTATCCCACGGGTGTCGCCTTACCATGGCCCGGGACCGTTTGCGCCTTTTGGCTCACGTATATGACAATGTCGCTAGCATCCATATGACCGAGAACCCGGGCCGACATGGCTAGTCGTGAACCCAAAGCGGCACAGACCTATGGAGACAGGCATACATGAATCACAACGAACATGTCGGTCATCAACGAGTGATTCCGGGCTGTAGCACTGGGCTAGCAGGACTCCGGGGATCCCGGGCTGTAGCAGGCTAGACAGGACTCCGGAGATCACCGCGTGACATTTCCCCGAAGGGACAGACATAGGGACGAAGTGAAACACATGCCGGCCAGTCAAGTGTCCTGAACAGTAGTGCTGGGCTAGCAGGACTCCGGTGAACCGGGCTGTAGCGGACTACTATGGCTCGAGGAGCACTAGACTACATTTCCCCATAAGAAAGGCTGCGAAGGGCAAACAACTAGATTGTCGGATCCCACTCATACCAAGCATTTCAAACATACATACAATATGCTCGATATGGGTACATACAACATGGCATCACAACAAAACTCTACAACTCAAGTACTTTATTTAAAGGCTCCAGGGAGCCATACATAACATATCCATACAGGTAGGGGTCACATGACCCGACACTCAAGTCATACAGTCATACAAGCACATGCGGAAGCAACTAGTCTGAGTACAGACTCTAGAAAGAAAGAAGGCTTCTCGAAGCCTGTCTATCTACATAGGCCCTCCATGGCCTGGATCACCACCTGGGTGTCTAGTCACTCATCGACGTCAAGATCTACGTAAAACCCATCGGAGGGGGCAGTGTTGTCGTCTGAAAACAATAAATAAGCAAACATGAGTACAAAGGTACTCAGCAAGTCTTACATCAGAACCTACTGTACATGCTCATTCTCAAGAAGGTGGTGGGGTTTATGCAGCAAGCCAGCTTTGACTCTTGGCTAAGCTATCCTACGGAATCTTTTAGCAAAATAGTTTTCGCACACGAGTCCACTACTCACCATTACAATACCCCACCGAGGATCCTCCCTCGAATCCTGTGAGGGGGCCATCCTCGGTACTCACACTTATCTTGAGTCTTTTAGTAGTATCCATTAACTTGTCTATGAACTGTATATGCAATCAAGTAGTCCTTTACCGCGGACGCGGCTATTCGAATAGTTTCATACCCTGCAGGGGTGTACTTCATCACACATGTTTCCACCACTTAGCGTCTGCACACGAAATGTGCTCGGCAGACTTCAAGCGAAAACCGACGTGGGTGTAGACCACGACCTGACTAACCTCACAAGTCTCTAGTCCAGGGTCATCGCCTATTCAGGTTCCATCCGCAAGGAAATCCGGCCGGGGTGTCCTCAACGGCCCCGAACGATGTGAACAGGGTTCCCGAGACACCAAACGGGTGACTCGGTACACCGTGCCACGGTGTATCTACCGCAACATAGCCCACCCCTAGGGTCAGCGCTACGCACGGCCGCCAACACATATCCTACAAACACCAGAAACTAATTGCAACTCCTGGACTGAGGCGAGAGGGGTCGGTAAGTCGAGCGGGGTCATATTTCAGGGCCCAATGTGTGGTAGTAACTGAATCTTAATTCACGCATACAGAACTCAGTTCTTAGGGACGGCTTCAATGAAACAACCCACCATGTACTCCTACATGGCCTCTCATCGATACCTTTACCAAAACATGTTCAACACATCCCACATAATACTGGCACAAGCATTTCACTCTAGCCCATCACCCAGATGAACCAGACCTGACACAACTCTAAGCATAGCAGGCATAGCAAGGTAGGAATCACAAAACATGGCTCAATCAACTCCTACACATGCTAGTGGGTTTCATCTAGTTACTGTGGCAATGACAGGTCATGCAGAGGATAAGGGTTCAACTACCGTAGCACACAGCAGTTTGAATCGTGTTGTCTTAATGCAGTAACAAGAGCAGGAGCGGGAACATGGGTTGTATCGGAATGATCAATGGTTGCTTGCCTGATGGAGTGGTGACGGGATACTGCCCTTCAGTTGGATACTCGTGAATATCCTCGGAGGCAGAACCTACCACGAAGAACACAACCGAGCACAATCAACACATGACGATATGCAACAATATGATGCATGCTATGACATGGCAATATGGATGTGTCTTGAGCTAATGCAACTAGCTATGGTTTAAATGGAGTTGGTTTGAGTACAAGATTCAATTCCAATCCCATATATGATTATTTAAATGCCCTTTATTTGTTTTGTCCAAAACAGGGGACAAACATTGTTCAAACATGCATGAAAATGGTACAGATGTATTCCTTGAATTTTTCTGATAATTTTACATATATAATTTGTCTCATTTGGAGTTATGGTTGAATTTCTATGAATTTTTGAAGTTTGAACTATTTTCTGGAATTTCCTGAATAAAAATAATTCCAGTAAATCAATTACTGCGTCAGCAATGCGTCAGGGTGACGTCAGGGTCAACGGGGACGTCCAGGTCAAACCTGACTGGTGGGTCCCGCGTGTCAGTAGTTAATTAAACTAACTAATTTTAGTTAGGAACTAATCTGGATAATTAGCAGAGGGGGGCCCACTTGTCATTGACTCAGGGGAGTCAACTGGGCCCACCCAGTCCACGTCAGTGGTCAAACTCGCCGGCGTTTAGCCGCCGGCGAGGCCAGACGCGGCGGCGTGCTGCGGGATTTGCCCACAGGGCTCCGTTTGCTACACGGAGAGCAGCTACGGGCAGCTGGTGCTCGCCCGCATCCAGCCGTGGTGATGGCTTGGCCGGGGAGTGGCCGGAGCATCGCCGGCGATGAGGTTAGGCGGAGGCCGAAGCTCGGGCCAGCTCGTGCGCGTGGCTGCAGTGGCCTAGGCGATGTGGCGCTAGCACCTACAGCCTCTACGCGGCGCGAGGAGTGTGACGGACACAAGCCCGTGACCAAATGGTCACCGGAGCAACGCCGGCGACGTGGTCAGGCGGCGGCGCGTTTGGGCACAAGAAATGCGGCATCTACGGTGTTCCAGGGGTGAAACAGAAAGCACAGGGAGGTTCAACAGCTCACAGAGAAGCCGCAGGGAGGGTCAGCGTGCTCGGGGAAGGCTCGGTGCGGTCGGAACGGCGACGGTGATCTGGGCGGCCCGAGGTTGAAGACGAGCTCGGTGGAGTCGTTTGCAGGCCTCCGGCGGGGCGTGGCTTGGTGGAGCGATCGAGGAGGAAGTGGCGGAGCTTCAGGACACGGTGGAGCAGCGCGGGGACGGCGGTGGACACGACTACGCCGGCGGAACGATGACGGCTGCGTCGGCCATGGCTAAGGGGAGCGAGGGAGTGAGGCAGGGGGCGAGTGAGCATGTCCAGGGGGTCGAGGCGGCGACGTGGAGCCTGTCTAGGCCAGCAGGGCGGCGAGGGGAGGAAGCAGGGCGGCAGCCAGCTGCGTGGCGCGCGCGGGTGCCGCCGTCGAGCACCTGCCTGCCTGCCTGGCCGAGCCAAGCTGCTCGCTGGCGCGGTGGCTGGGCTGGGCCGGCAGGTGGGCCTGGTGGGCGGCGCCAGGTAAGGCCCAGGTGGGCTTCTCCCTCTCCTCTTTTTTTTTAAGTTGTTTCTGTTTTCTATTAAACTGTAACTGTTGGGCTTTATTAAAAATACTAAAATATTTCCAAAAATCATGAAAATAAATGTGAGCTCTGTTTAGAATATTTCCAACAGAAAACATTTATTCCCAAAATTATTTGAGCATTTAAATTATTTTATAGCATTTAAATGCCCAAATTCAAATACTTATGATTTAAATCAATGACCTTCTGTTGACCTAGAAAATTGTGCACCAATTTTGCCAGAGGTTCTAACCCAAGACAAAGAGGGTGAACTTTTTAGAAGGGCATTTCAGGTTCATTGAAATTATTTTTGGTAAATCCTAGTTGATTTCAGGGGGGGTGCTGGGGGTTTCTGCTTTCCCCATTTCCATTTCTGATGAAAGTAGACATGATGCACACTCTAATGCATAACCTAGCTAGGATGTGACAACTCACCCCCACTCAATAGAATCTCGTCCCGAGATTTAGGATTATCTGGGAAGAAGGCGGGGTACTCGAGTCGAAGACGATCCTGCCTTTCCCAAGTGGCTTCTTCCTCGGAATGGTGTGACCATTGAACCTTGAGAAACTTGATATTATGACGTCGAGTGGTACGCTCGGCTTGATCAAGGATACGAACGGGGTATTCCCGATAAGAAAGGTTATCTTGTAAATCAAGCGTTTCGTGGTCCACTCCACGGATAGGATCCGCGAAGCAACGCCTGAGTTGCGAAACGTGGAAGACATCGTGAACTCTGGAAAGATGCGGAGGTAGTTCCAATTGGTAGGCAACTTCTCCTCGTTTGGCAAGAATGCGAAAGGGTCCAATGTAACGAGGAGCCAATTTGCCTTTGATACCGAAGCGATGGGTTCCCTTTAACGGGGTAACCCGAAGGTAAGCTTTCTCGTCAATTTCAAATGTCATAGGCTTATGCTTACGATCATATTGACTCTTTTGGCGAGATTGGGCCGTTTTCAATTTCTCACGAATAACGCGAACCTGCTCTTCTGCTTCCTGAATCATATCCGGGCCAAAGAGTTGTCTTTCCCCGGTTTCTGACCAGTTAAGCGGAGTTCGACATTTTCGTCCATAGAGAACTTCGAAGGGAGCCTTGCCCAAACTAGCTTGATAGCTATTGTTATAGGCAAACTCCGCGAATGGAAGGCATTTCTCCCAACTCATTCCGAACGAAATAACAGAAGCTCGGAGCATATCCTCCAGAATTTGATTTACTCGCTCTACTTGACCACTTGATTGAGGATGGAAGGCGGTGCTAAAGGAGAGATGAGTTCCCATAGCATTTTGGAAACTTTCCCAAAATCGAGAGGTGAAGAGACTTCCACGGTCTGAGTTAATTTCCAACGGGACACCATGAAGAGACACTATTCGGGAGATGTATAAGTCAGCTATCTGGCTAGCGGTGATACTCTCTCGAACAGGTAGAAAATGGGCTACTTTGGAAAGACGGTCGATCACGACGAAGATGGCATTATTCCCCCTCTCGGTCCTGGGAAACCCAGTGATGAAATCCATACTGATTTTGTCCCATTTCCATTCAGGAATAGCCAAAGGTTGAAGGGTGCCAGCAGGCCGTTGATGCTCTTCTTTAACA
Organism: Triticum monococcum; assembly: GCA_034509565.1. Lineage (NCBI taxonomy): Eukaryota > Viridiplantae > Streptophyta > Magnoliopsida > Poales > Poaceae > Triticum > Triticum monococcum. The sequence continues at coordinate 39,165,709 of CM067842.1, forward strand.
CAACGACAAACGTCGCAATTAGCAATGTATTGAGCAATTTCCCTCTTCATCCTAGTCCACCAAAACCTCTGGCGTAGGTCTTGATACATTTTAGTACTACCGGGATGAATGGTGAGAGGGGATTCATGAGCTTCCTTAAGGATCATCTGGCGTAGATGTTGGTTCTTGGGAACCACCAGGCGGTTCTCATAGAAGACAGCACCTTGCTCATCCATGGAAAAACATTTAGCTACTCCGCTAGCAATGTTTTCCTTAATCCGGGATATGCCCTTATCACGCTTTTGGGCAGCTATGATTTGATCCATAAGGGTAGGTTTCGCCACCAGGGTAGACAGGAATCCACGAGGAACAATGTGAAGATTGAGCTTACGAAATTCCTCATGGAGAAGTGGTTGACTTTGTTGTAACATCAGGTTGTTACAGTAGGACTTACGACTTAGTGCATCAGCCATGACATTGGCTTTGCCAGGGGTGTAAGTTATTCCTAAGTCGTAATCCGAGATCAACTCAACCCAACGTCTCTGCCTGAGATTCAAATCTGGTTGGGTGAAGATATATTTCAAGCTTTGGTGATCGGTGAAGATCTCGCAACGATTACCGAGGAGGTAATGTCGCCAGGTTTTGAGTGCATGGACTACAGCTGCAAGCTCTAGATCATGTGTGGGATAATTTTCCTCATGTGGGTGTAATTGCCGCGAGGCATAGGCAATTACCTGACGATCTTGCATGAGTATGCAACCTAGTCCTTGTCGCGAGGCGTCGCAATAGATAATGAAGTCCTTGGAGAAATCTGGTGGTACCAGTACGGGAGCAGATGTCAGGCGTCTTTTTAGTTCCTAAAAACTGAACTCGCACCGTGGAGTCCACTCGAACTTTTTATCTTTCTTGAGGAGTTCAGTTAGAGGTTTAGCAACCTTGGAGAAATTTTCGACGAAGCGGCGGCAATAGCTCGCTAGGCCAAGGAAACTCCGAACTTGCTTGACCGAAACAGGTGGAGTCCAATCAAGGACGGCTTGAACTCGCTCGGGATTGACAGCAATACCCTTACCAGAGATTACATGGCCTAGATAGGTCACTTCTGACAACCAAAATTCACACTTGGAGAATTTGGCATAAAGGCGATGCTCTCGAAGTTTCATCAATACCAGTCTTAGATGTTCGGCATGTTCCTCTTCATTTTTGGAGTAGATGAGTATGTCATCGAGGTATACTACGAAGAATTTGTCCAAGTACTCCATGAAAACCGAGTTCATTAACCGGGAGAAAGTGGCCGGGGCATTGGTTAAACCGAAGGACATGACGGTGTACTCGTATTGGCCATAACGAGTGACAAAAGCTGTTTTGGGAATGTCCCCGTTTCTGATTTTGATTTTATGGTAGCCCAACCTCAAATCCATCTTGGAGAAGACTGAGGATCCAGCGAGCTGATCGTACAGGTCGTTGATCCTGGGAAGCGGGTATTTGTTCTTGATGGTGACCAGATTGACAGGTCGGTAATCCACAACCATTCGATCCGTTCCATCCTTCTTCTTGACGAAGAGGACGGGGCAAGCCCAAGGAGAGGAGCTAGGACGGATGAACCCTTTGTTCAAGGACTCATCGAGTTGGTTCTTAAGCTCGGCTAGTTCTAAGGGTGCCATCTTGTAGGGTCTTCTAGCAATTGGAACGGTTCCTGGAACAAGGTCTATCACAAACTCGACATCCCGGTCAGGTGGAACACCTGGCAGTTCTTCCGGAAACACATCCGGGAAGTCTCGGACTACCGGAACGTCCTCAAGGTCTGGAAGGGGGTTGGCATTGAGAGAGTAAAGTTGGCGCTTGGCCACTCGAGTTAAGACATTAACTGTCTTGCCCGAGGGATGAGTAAGTTGAACGGTTCTAGTGGCACAATCGATCTTGGCATAATGAGCCGACATCCAGTCCATACCCAAGATGATGTTTATGTCGGAGGACTTGAGAGCTATTAAAGATGCAAGGAAGACAAGCCTATCGACAAGAATTTCGTTCCCATGGCTTACCCTAGAAGTTTGCCATTTGGAACCCAGAGTTTGAATTACCATGGAAGTGGGCATGTCACAGAATGTCGTGTTATGCAACTGAGCATAATTCTCGGATATGAATGAATGAGATGCTCCAGTATCGAAAAGAACAGATGCCGGATGGCAGCTAACAAGGAGCGTACCAAGGACGACGTTGGGATCCTCATGAGCCTCTTCGGCTGAGACGTAGTTGACATGGCCACGTGCAGTAGTGGCCGGCTTGGCGTAGAAAGTCTTTCCCGCGGGCTTACCACGGCCAACGGACTTTCCAGCTTGATTGGGGTTGTTCTGGGGACACTCTCGACTATAGTGACCCGGTTCTCCACACTTGAAGCATGTTACCACAGTGGGGCGTGGAGCAACATTAGCAGCGGGGCCACCATGGGGCTTGGATGGTGCAATTTGCTGGTTGGGACGAGGCGCCTCAAAGGATGGCCTCGGGGTGAATCTGGGTGGCAGTGCGGTGCTTGGAATCCACACCCGGCGCTTCTGAGCTCCAGAGCCGGATGAAGACCCAAAATCACGAGAATGCTTGCGTGAAGCGTCATAATCAGTCTGGCCTGTCTCAGCACTGATAGCTTTATTGACCAACTTCTGGAAGGATGTGCACTCGTGCAGACGGAGATCGCGGCGAAGCTCAGGGCTAAGTCCCTTACGGAACCTTGCCTGCTTCTTGGCGTCAGTAGAAACCTCTTCAGGAGCATAGCGTGCCAGGTTCCCAAATTCTCGGCTATATGCATCCACAGTCAGCCTTCCTTGGGTGAAGTTGCAGAACTCCTCCCTCTTGCGATCCATGAGACCTTCCGGAATGTGATGCTCACGGAAAGCCTCGCTGAACTCAGCCCAGGTAGTGATTTGGCCGACCGGGCGCATAGCTTCGTAGTTTTCCCACCAATGGCTAGCGGGGCCCTCAAGATGATAAGCAGCATAGGTAACCTTGTCGGCTTCAGCTACGTTGGCAGAACGTAGCTTGTGGGTGATGCTGCGAAGCCAATCATCCGCGTCGAGGGGCTCGACGGAATGGTTAAACTTTGGTGGGTACAGCTTGATAAAGTCGTTGATTGACACCAAGGCATTTCGTGGGTGGCGTGCAGTGTTCTGCTCAATCCGCTCCAACAGGCGGTTGGTCTCACGCTTGTTCCTTTCCGCCTCCAGCATCACTTCGGCCAGGGAAGGCGGGTGAGGCAAATTTTCACCTCTAGCTGCATTGGCTTCCCCCTGCTCTGGGGCAGCAGGGTTTCCGCGGGTGTTGACCATCCTAGAAGGAAACAAGACAACGGTTTAGACAAGGATGGCTCAAACTTAACAGGGAAGTGCAGAATGTAAAGGATAACGCGGGATGCAGAGATGCTCATTCGTATGCCATGGTAATATAAAACTGCCATATATACACCAACGGTCATACTCGTCATACATAGTTTAGTACAAGCCCATGCTACAGTACAACTATGAAGGTAGACGTTACATCTCATCGGAGGCATTCCGAGTCCCTATACATTATTAGTCTACACCTCAGGAATCGATTACACACCAAGTCGTATTCCACAAGTCACACAGGACAGTGGAGATACAACTACTACAATACTAGTGGTACTACTACTAACTCAGATAGCTCCGTAGTAGTCCTCATAGAAGTCACCTCCATAGCCTGGAAGTTCAACGTGATCATCCAGAAACAGACGGTCCTGAGGAGCCTGTGGACCGTAGGGGCTAGGATAAGGTCTTGGACCAACAAACGGTGGCCTGCGGGGACCAAGGGGTGGGGTGATGCCTCCCACATCACGCCAATCCACCATGTCTGGCAGAGCTGCTCTCACAGGATACAGATCCCTGGTATCCATACATCCAGCTTGCACCGCGGGTGCAAACCGAGTCAATGTGGCCCAATGATCAGCACGGGTATTGAAGAGCTCCAGCCTCAAGGCCCGATTCTCTCGGTCCTTATCTTCGAGCATCTCAGCGGTGGTACGAGTTAATGAGTCTTCTTGGGTGGAGTCAGCATAGATAGCCTGGAGATACCCCTGCGCTCCCGGAAGTGAAGCTGGCATGTAACGGAAGTCAGTGTTCCGAAGCAGGCCAGTCCGGACTCGCAAGATGGTCATCATGGAATAGGCAGCATCCTGCACAGCCATCTCAATGGTGACTCCGAGTCCATAGGAACAGTGAAGGGGCTCGGTAGATCCAGGATAGGAAGGAAATATCCTGACGGTGCATAAATACTGGCTTTGATTAAAGTCACGGAACTGCTCTTCAACAGTGTATTCGGGATACCAACGGTATCCTGTCTCGATCATGACCCGGACCAACATAGTAGTATGACCGGGCACGTCGAGGCACCTGGTCAGGCGAACCACTTGATTTTGAGACTGGTTGTCCATCTGAAAGCATAGCCACAAGACAAAGACATCAGAATTCCTAGGGAAAATTGGGCAGCATAACGGCTGTAAATGCTCAGAAAAAGATTTGAGACATCCACAACAGTTCACAATACCGCTCAACAGCATCATATCAAGGTTCTGATTCAAATAGCAACGTACTAAAATAGTAGAACTGGACTGGAACTCGTAACAATAATCCTATGAGCTACTACGGACTAGTAACACGTGAACCTGATAGAAGAAGAGAGCCTAGTCCTTAACCCACGTTGAATGAGAAGAGAATAACTCAGATCAGAAGCATAGGGTAAAGGAGTAAAAGAACCTTACGTTCCCTCCCACAATCAATTCCCTTACATATAACTAAAGCATTTCTAGACTTGACATCGACCAGTTTGGCTGAACGAACCTACAGGCAGTCCGGCTCTGATACCAACGCTGTCAGGACCCCGATTCTAAGCCACATCGATCTAGCCGGTAACACCTCATATCACTTTGCGGCCTCACGCACGGTATCCCACGGGTGTCGCCTTACCATGGCCCGGGACCGTTTGCGCCTTTTGGCTCACGTATATGACAATGTCGCTAGCATCCATATGACCGAGAACCCGGGCCGACATGGCTAGTCGTGAACCCAAAGCGGCACAGACCTATGGAGACAGGCATACATGAATCACAACGAACATGTCGGTCATCAACGAGTGATTCCGGGCTGTAGCACTGGGCTAGCAGGACTCCGGGGATCCTGGGCTGTAGCAGGCTAGACAGGACTCCGGAGATCACCGCGTGACATTTCCCCGAAGGGACAGACATAGGGACGAAGTGAAACACATGCCGGCCAGTCAAGTGTCCTGAACAGTAGTGCTGGGCTAGCAGGACTCCGGTGAACCGGGCTGTAGCGGACTACTGTGGCTCGAGGAGCACTAGACTACATTTCCCCATAAGAAAGGCTGCGAAGGGCAAACAACTAGATTGTCGGATCCCACTCATACCAAGCATTTCAAACATACATACAATATGCTCGATATGGGTACATACAACATGGCATCACAACAAAACTCTACAACTCAAGTACTTTATTTAAAGGCTCCAGGGAGCCATACATAACATATCCATACAGGTAGGGGTCACATGACCCGACACTCAAGTCATACAGTCATACAAGCACATGCGGAAGCAACTAGTCTGAGTACAGACTCTAGAAAGAAAGAAGGCTTCTCGAAGCCTGTCTATCTACATAGGCCCTCCATGGCCTGGATCACCACCTGGGTGTCTAGTCACTCATCGACGTCAAGATCTACGTAAAACCCATCGGAGGGGGCAGTGTTGTCGTCTGAAAACAATAAATAAGCAAACATGAGTACAAAGGTACTCAGCAAGTCTTACATCAGAACCTACTGTACATGCTCATTCTCAAGAAGGTGGTGGGGTTTATGCAGCAAGCCAGCTTTGACTCTTGGCTAAGCTATCCTACGGAATCTTTTAGCAAAATAGTTTTCGCACACGAGTCCACTACTCACCATTACAATACCCCACCGAGGATCCTCCCTCGAATCCTGTGAGGGGGCCATCCTCGGTACTCACACTTATCTTGAGTCTTTTAGTAGTATCCATTAACTTGTCTATGAACTGTATATGCAATCAAGTAGTCCTTTACCGCGGACGCGGCTATTCGAATAGTTTCATACCCTGCAGGGGTGTACTTCATCACACATGTTTCCACCACTTAGCGTCTGCACACGAAATGTGCTCGGCAGACTTCAAGCGAAAACCGACGTGGGTGTAGACCACGACCTGACTAACCTCACAAGTCTCTAGTCCAGGGTCATCGCCTATTCAGGTTCCATCCGCAAGGAAATCCGGCCGGGGTGTCCTCAACGGCCCCGAACGATGTGAACAGGGTTCCCGAGACACCAAACGGGTGACTCGGTACACCGTGCCACGGTGTATCTACCGCAACATAGCCCACCCCTAGGGTCAGCGCTACGCACGGCCGCCAACACATATCCTACAAACACCAGAAACTAATTGCAACTCCTGGACTGAGGCGAGAGGGGTCGGTAAGTCGAGCGGGGTCATATTTCAGGGCCCAATGTGTGGTAGTAACTGAATCTTAATTCACGCATACAGAACTCAGTTCTTAGGGACGGCTTCAATGAAACAACCCACCATGTACTCCTACATGGCCTCTCATCGATACCTTTACCAAAACATGTTCAACACATCCCACATAATACTGGCACAAGCATTTCACTCTAGCCCATCACCCAGATGAACCAGACCTGACACAACTCTAAGCATAGCAGGCATAGCAAGGTAGGAATCACAAAACATGGCTCAATCAACTCCTACACATGCTAGTGGGTTTCATCTAGTTACTGTGGCAATGACAGGTCATGCAGAGGATAAGGGTTCAACTACCGTAGCACACAGCAGTTTGAATCGTGTTGTCTTAATGCAGTAACAAGAGCAGGAGCGGGAACATGGGTTGTATCGGAATGATCAATGGTTGCTTGCCTGATGGAGTGGTGACGGGATACTGCCCTTCAGTTGGATACTCGTGAATATCCTCGGAGGCAGAACCTACCACGAAGAACACAACCGAGCACAATCAACACATGACGATATGCAACAATATGATGCATGCTATGACATGGCAATATGGATGTGTCTTGAGCTAATGCAACTAGCTATGGTTTAAATGGAGTTGGTTTGAGTACAAGATTCAATTCCAATCCCATATATGATTATTTAAATGCCCTTTATTTGTTTTTTCCAAAACAGGGGACAAACATTGTTCAAACATGCATGAAAATGGTACAGATGTATTCCTTGAATTTTTCTGATAATTTTACATATATAATTTGTCTCATTTGGAGTTATGGTTGAATTTCTATGAATTTTTGAAGTTTGAACTATTTTCTGGAATTTCCTGAATAAAAATAATTCCAGTAAATCAATTACTGCGTCAGCAATGCGTCAGGGTGACGTCAGGGTCAACGGGGACGTCCAGGTCAAACCTGACTGGTGGGTCCCGCGTGTCAGTAGTTAATTAAACTAACTAATTTTAGTTAGGAACTAATCTGGATAATTAGCAGAGGGGGGCCCACTTGTCATTGACTCAGGGGAGTCAACTGGGCCCACCCAGTCCACGTCAGTGGTCAAACTCGCCGGCGTTTAGCCGCCGGCGAGGCCAGACGCGGCGGCGTGCTGCGGGATTTGCCCACAGGGCTCCGTTTGCTACACGGAGAGCAGCTACGGGCAGCTGGTGCTCGCCCGCATCCAGCCGTGGTGATGGCTTGGCCGGGGAGTGGCCGGAGCATCGCCGGCGATGAGGTTAGGCGGAGGCCGAAGCTCGGGCCAGCTCGTGCGCGTGGCTGCAGTGGCCTAGGCGATGTGGCGCTAGCACCTACAGCCTCTACGCGGCGCGAGGAGTGTGACGGACACAAGCCCGTGACCAAATGGTCACCGGAGCAACGCCGGCGACGTGGTCAGGCGGCGGCGCGTTTGGGCACAAGAAATGCGGCATCTACGGTGTTCCAGGGGTGAAACAGAAAGCACAGGGAGGTTCAACAGCTCACAGAGAAGCCGCAGGGAGGGTCAGCGTGCTCGGGGAAGGCTCGGTGCGGTCGGAACGGCGACGGTGATCTGGGCGGCCCGAGGTTGAAGACGAGCTCGGTGGAGTCGTTTGCAGGCCTCCGGCGGGGCGTGGCTTGGTGGAGCGATCGAGGAGGAAGTGGCGGAGCTTCAGGACACGGTGGAGCAGCGCGGGGACGGCGGTGGACACGACTACGCCGGCGGAACGACGACGGCTGCGTCGGCCATGGCTAAGGGGAGCGAGGGAGTGAGGCAGGGGGCGAGTGAGCATGTCCAGGGGGTCGAGGCGGCGACGTGGAGCCTGTCTAGGCCAGCAGGGCGGCGAGGGGAGGAAGCAGGGCGGCGGCCAGCTGCGTGGCGCGCGGGGGTGCCGCCGTCGAGCACCTGCCTGCCTGCCTGGCTGAGCCAAGCTGCTCGCTGGCGCGGTGGCTGGGCTGGGCCGGCAGGTGGGCCTGGTGGGCGGCGCCAGGTAAGGCCCAGGTGGGCTTCTCCCTCTCCTCTTTTTTTTTAAGTTGTTTCTGTTTTCTATTAAACTGTAACTGTTGGGCTTTATTAAAAATACTAAAATATTTCCAAAAATCATGAAAATAAATGTGAGCTCTGTTTAGAATATTTCCAACAGAAAACATTTATTCCCAAAATTATTTGAGCATTTAAATTATTTTATAGCATTTAAATGCCCAAATTCAAATACTTATGATTTAAATCAATGACCTTCTGTTGACCTAGAAAATTGTGCACCAATTTTGCCAGAGGTTCTAACCCAAGACAAAGAGGGTGAACTTTTTAGAAGGGCATTTCAGGTTCATTGAAATTATTTTTGGTAAATCCTAGTTGATTTCAGGGGGGGTGCTGGGGGTTTCTGCTTTCCCCATTTCCATTTCTGATGAAAGTAGACATGATGCACACTCTAATGCATAACCTAGCTAGGATGTGACACTCCGGACCATTCCGGAACTCCTCGTGACGTCCGGGATCTCATCCGGGACTCCGAACAACATTCGGTAACCACATACAAGCTTCCTTTATAACCCTAGCGTCATCGAACCTTAAGTGTGTAGACCCTACGGGTTCGGGAGACATGCAGACATGACCGAGACGTTCTCCGGTCAATAACCAACAGCGGGATCTGGATACCCATGTTGGCTCCCACATGTTCCACGATGATCTCATCGGATGAACCACGATGTCAAGGACTTAATCAATCCCGTATACAATTCCCTTTGTCTATTGGTATGATACTTGCCCGAGATTCCATCGTCGGTATCCCGATACCTTGTTCAATCTCGTTACCGGCAAGTCTCTTTACTCGTTCCGTAACACATCATCCCGTGATCAACTCCTTGGTCACATTGCGCATATGATGATGTCCTACCCAGTGGGCCCAGAGATACCTCTCCGTTTACACGGAGTGACAAATCCCAGTCTCGATTTGTGCCAACCCAACAGATACTTTCGGAGATACCTATAGTGTACCTTTATAGCCACCCAGTTACGTTGTGACATTTGGCACACCCAAAAGCACTCCTACGGTATCCGGGAGTTGCGCAATCTCATGGTCTAAGGAAATGATACTTGACATTAGAAAAGCTTTAGCATACGAACTACACGATCTTTGTGCTAGGCTTAGGATTGGGTCTTGTCCATCACATCATTCTCCTAATGATGTGATCCCGTTATCAACGACATCCAATGTCCATGGTCAGGAAACCGTAACCATCTATTGATTAACGAGCTAGTCAACTAGAGGCTTACTAGGGACATGGTGTTGTCTATGTATCCACACATGTATCTGAGTTTCCTATCAATACAATTATAGCATGGATAATAAACGATAATCATGAATAGGGAAATATAAATAATAACCAATTTATTATTGCCTCTAGGGCATATTTCCAACAGTCTCCCACTTGCACTAGAGTCAATAATCTAGTTCACATCGCCATGTGATTAACACTCACAGGTCACATCGCCATGTGACTAACACCCAAGAGTTTACTAGAGTCAGTACTCTAGTTCACATCACTATGTGAATAACACTAAAGGAGTTCTAAGTTTGATCATGTTGCTTGTGAGAGAGGTTTTAGTCAACGGGTCTGAACCTTTCAGATCCGTGTGTGCTTTACAAATCTCTATGTCATCTCCTAGATGTAGCTACCACGTTCTATTTGGAGATATTCCAAATAACTGTTCTACTTGGAGCTATTCTAAATTGTTGCTCCATTATACGTATCCGGTATCTCTACTCAGAGCTATCCAGATAGGCGTTAAGCTTGCATCGACGTAACCCTTTACGACGAACTCTTTTACCACCTCCATAATCGAGAAAAAATCCTTAGTCCACTAGTTACTAAGGATAACTTTGACCGCTGTCCTGTGATCCATTCTTGGATCACTCTTGTACCCCTTGACTGAATCATGGCAAGGCACACTTCAGGTGCGGTACACAGCATAGCATGCTGTAGAGCCTACGTCTTAAGCATAGGGGACGACCTTCGTCCTTTCTCTCTATTCTGCCGTGGTCGAGCTTTAAGTCTTAACTTCATACCTTACAACTCAGGCAAGAACTCCTTCTTTGACTGATCCATCTTGAACACCTTCAAGATCATGTCAAGGTATGTGCTCATTTGAAAGTACCATTAAGAGTTTTGATCTATCCTTATAGATCTTGATGCTCAATGTTCAAGCAGCTTAATCCAGGCTTTCCATTGAAAAACACTTTCCAAATAACCCTATATGCTTTCCAGAAATTCTACGTCATTCTGATCAACAATATGTCAACCACATATACTTATCAGAAATTCTATAGTGCTCCCACTCACTTCTTTGGAAATACAAGTTTCTCATAAACTTTGTATACACCCAAAATCTTTGATCATCATCAAAGCATACATTCCAACTCCGAGATGCTCACTCCAGTCCTTAGAAGGATTGCTGGAGCTTCGCATACTTATTAGCATCTTTCGGGATTGACAAAACCTTCTAGTTGTATCACATACAACCTTTCCTCAAGAAAATCATCGAGGAAACAATGTTTTTGACATCCTATCTGCAAGATTTCATAAATAATGCAGTAATTGCTGATATAATTCCAATAGACTCTTAGCATCGCTACGAGTGAGAAAGTCTCATCGTAGTCAACTCCTTGAACTTGTCAGAAAACATCTTAACGACAAGTCGAGCTTTCTTAATGGTGACATTTACCATCATTGTCCGTCTTCCTTTTAAAATCCATCTGTACTCAACAGCCTTACGACCATCGAGCGTTCCGCCAAAGTCTACACTTTGTTTTCATACATGGATCCTCTCTCGGATTTTATGGCCTCGAGTCATATATCGGAATCCGGGCCCACCATCGCTTCTCCATAGCTCGTAGGTTCATTGTTGTCTAGCAACATGACTTCTAAGACAGGATTACATACCACTCTGAAGTAGTACGCATCCTTGTCATCCTACGAGGTTTGATAGTGACTTGATCTGAAGTTTCATGATCACCATCATAAGCTTCCACTTCAATTGGTGTAGACGCCACAGGAACAACTCCCTGTGCCCTTCCACACACTAGTTGAAGAGACGGTTCAATAACCTCATCAAGCCTCCATCATCCTCCCACTCAATTCTTTCGAGAGAAACTTTTCCTCGAGAAAGGACCCGATTCTAGAAACAATCCCTTATTGCTTTCGAATCTGAGACAGGAGGTATACCCAACTGTTTTGGGTGTCCTATGAAGATGCATTTATCCGCTTTGGGTTCGAGCTTATCAGCCTGAAAACCTTTTTCACATAAGCGTCGCAGCCCCAAACTTTTAAGAAATGACAGCTTAGGTTTCTCTATATCATAGTTCATACGGTGTCATCTCATCGGAATTATGTGGTGCCCTCTTTAAAGTGAATGTGGTTGTCTCTAATGCCCAACCCATAAACTATTGTGGTAATTTGATAAGAGACATCATGGTATGCATCATATCCAATAGGGTGCAGTTATGATGTTCGGACACACCATCATACTATGGTGTTCCAGGATGTATTAGTTGTGAAACAATTTCCACAATGTCTTAATTTTGTGCCAAACTCGTAATTCAGATATTCATCTCTATGATCATATCATAGATATTTTATCCTCTTGTCACGACGATCTTTCAACTTCACCCTGAAATTACTTGAACCTTTCAATAATTCAGACTCGTGATTCATCAAGTAAATATACTCAACATCTACTCAAATCATCTGTGAAGTAAAACATAACGATATCCACTACATGCCTCAGCACTTATTGGACTGCACACATCAAAATGTATTACTTCCAACAAGTTGCTTTCTAGTTCCATTTTACTGAAAAACGAGGCTTTCAGTCATCTTGCCCATATGGTGTGATTTGCATGTTTCAAGTGATTCAAAATCAAGTGAGTACAAAACGGCCCATTTGCATGGAGTTTCTTCATGCATATACACCAATAGACATGGTTTGCATGTCTCAAACTTTTCAAAAATGAGTGAGTCCAAAGATCCATCAACATGGAGCTTCCTCATGCGTTTTATACCGATATGACTTACGTGGCAGTGCCACAAGTAGGTGGTACTATCATTACTATCTTTTGGCATGAACATGTGTATCACTACGATCGAGATTCAATAAACCATTCATTTTAAGTGTAAGACCATTGAAGGTATTATTCAAACAAACAGAGTAACCATTATTCTCCTTAAATGAATAATCGTATCGCGATAGACATAATCCAATCATGTCTATGCTCAACGCAAACACCAAATAACCATTATTTAGGTTTAACACCAATCTCGATGGTAGAGGGAGCGTGCGATGCTTGATCACATCAACATTGGAAACACTTCCAACACATATCACCAGCTCACCTTTAGCTAGTCTCCGTTTATTCCGTAGCTTTTATTTCGAGTTACTAACACTTAGCAACCGAACCGGTATCTAATACCCTGGTGCTACTAGGAGTACTAGTAAAGTACACATCAACACAATGTATATCCAATATACTTCTATCGTCCTTGCCAGCCTTCTAATCTACCAAGTATCTAGGGTAATTCTGCTCCAGTGGCTGTTCCCCTTATTACAGAAGCACTTAGTCTCGGGTTTGGGTTCAACCTTGGGTTTCTTCACTATAGCAGCAGCCGATTTGCCATTTCATGAAGTATCCCTTTTTGCCCTTGCCCTTCTTGAAACTAGTGGTTTCACTAACAATCAACAATTGATGCTCCTTCTTGATCTCTACTTTCGCGGTGTCAAACATCACGAATATCTCAAGGATCATCATATATCTCCCTGATACATTATAGTTCATCACGAAACTCTAGCAGCTTGGTGGTAATGACTTCGGAGAACCATCACTGTCTCATCTGGAAGATCAACTCCCACTCGATTCAAATGATTGTTGTACTCAAACAATCTGAGCACAAGCCCAACAATTGAGCTTTTATCCCTTAGTTTGCAGGCTAAGAAAATCGTCGGAGGTCTTATACCTTTTGACGTGGGCACGAGCCTGAAATCCAATTTCAGCCCTCGAAACATCTCACATGTTTCGCGATGTTTCGAAACCGTCTATGGGGCCTCAACTCTAAACCGTTTAACTGAACTATCACGTAGTCATCAAAACGTGTATGTCAGACGTTCGCAACATCCACAGACAGCGTTTGAGGTTCAGCACACTGAGCGGTGCATTAAGGACATAAGCCTTCTATGAAGCAATGAGGACAATCCTCAGTTTACAGACCTAGTCCGCATAATTGCTACTATCAACTTTCAACTAAATTTTCTCTAGGAACATATCTAAACAGTAGAACTGAAGCGCGAGCTACGACATAATTTGCAAAATCCTTTTGACTATGTTCAGGATAATTAAGTTCATCTTATGAACTCCCACTCAGATAGACATCCCTCTAGTTATCTAAGTGATTACATGATCCGAGTCAACTAGGCCGTGTCCGATCATCATGTGAGACGGACTAGTCATCATCGGTGAACATCTTCATGTTGATTGTATCTACCATACGATTCATGCTCAACCTTTCGGTCTCTTGTGTTCCGAGGCCATGTTTGTACATGCTAGGCTCGTCAAGTTAACCCTAAGTGTTTTGCATGTGTAAAACTGTCTTACACCCGTTGTATGTGAACGTAAGGATCTATCACACCCGATCATCACGTGGTGCTTCGAAACGACGAACTTTAGCAACGGTGCACAGTTAGGGGAGAACACATTCTTGAAATTTTAATGAGGGATCATCTTATTTACTACCATTGTTCTAAGCAAATAAGATGTATAAACATGATAAACATCACATGCAATCAAATAATAGTGACATGATATGGCCAATATCATATAGCTCCTTTGATCTCCATCTTGGGGCTCCATGATCATCTTGTCACCGGCATGACACCATGATCTCCATCATCATGATCTCCATCATCGTGTCTTCTTGAAGTTGTCACGTCATCTATTACTTCTACTACTATGGCTACCGGTTAGCAATAAAGTAAAGTAATTACATGACGTTTATGTTGACATGCATTTCATAAATAAATAAAGACAACTCCTATGGCTCCTGCCGGTTGTCATATTCATCGACATGCAAGCCGTGATTCCTATTACAAGAACATGATCAATGTCATACATCACATATATCATTCATCACATCGTTTGGCCATATCACATCACATAGCAAACCCTGCAAAAACAAGTTAGACGTCCTCTAATTGTTGTTTGCATGTTTTACGTGGCTGCTATGGGTTTCTAGCAAGAACGTTTCTTACCTACGCAAAGACCACAACGTGATATGCCAATTGCTATTTACTCTTCATAAGGACCCTTTTCATCGAATCCGATCCGACTAAAGTGGGAGAGACAGGAACCCGCTAGCCACCTTATGCAACTAGTGCATGTCAGTCGGTGGAACCAGTCTCACGTAAGAGTACGTGTAAGGTCGGTCCGGGCCGCTTCATCCCACGATGCCGCCGAATCAAGATAAGACTAGTAACGGCAAGCATATTGAACAAAATCAATGCCCACAACTACTTTGTGTTCTACTCGTGCATAGAATCTACGCAATAGACCTAGCTCATGATGCCACTGCAGGGGAACGTAGCAGAAATTCAAATTTTTCCTACGTATCACCAAGATCTATCTATGGAGAAACCAGCAACGAGGGGAAGGAGAGTGCATCTACATACCCTTATAGATCGCTAAGCGGAAGCGTTCAAGAGAACGGGGTTGATGGAGTCGTACTCGTCGTGATCCAAATCACCGATGATCCTAGTGCCGAACGGACGGCACCTCCGCGTTCAACACACGTACAGCCCGGTGACGTCTCCCATGCCTTGATCCAGCTAGGAGAGAGGGAGAGGTTGAGGAAGACTCCATCCAGCAGTAGCACAACGGCGTGGTGGTGGTGGAGGAGCGTGGCAATCCTGCAGGGCATCGCCAAGCACCACGGGAAAGGAGGAGATGTTGGAGAGGGAGAAGGAGGCAACCAAAGGCATATCTCAAGAGCCCTCCTTCCCCCACTATATATAGGAGGGCCAAGCGAGGGGGGGCGCCGGCCTAGGAGATCCAATCTCCTAGGGGCGGCGGCCAAGGGAGGTTTCCCTCCCCCCCCCCCCCCCCAAGGCACCTAGGGGTGCCTTCCACTAGTAGGACTCCTCCTTTAGGGTTTCCCCCCAAACTAGGCGCATGGGCCCTAGGGGAAAGTGGCGCCCCAGCCCACTTTGGGCTGGATCCCTTCCCACTTCATCCCATGGGACCCTCCGGGATAGGTGGCCCCACCCGGTGGGCCCCCGAGACCCTTCCAATGGTCCCGGTACAATACCGATGACCCCGAATGTGACGCCCCGAGACCGTTGCGCCAGGTGTCTTCCAGTTATTCGCCGACGTTGCCATGTCATTCACTTGCGTGTTGCATTTCATATCATGTCATCATGTGCATTGCATCATCATGTTTTCAAAACTTGCATTTGTCTGGTTTTCCCCAATGCCATCCGTTGTCCGTTCTGAGCCCAACCACACTTGCACGCGCCCGCGGCATGTCCGAAATAGTATTTTATAAGTGGCCGGGAAATGTTCTCGGAATGGGATGAAAGTTGGCGTGTGGTCTTATTATAGTGTAGATAGACCGCCTGTCAAGTTTCATCACATTCGGAGTTCGTTTGATAGCCCAACCGTTAACTATAGCGACAATATAGTCGGTCAAATCGTCGGATGTTTTCGGTCTCCGGAAACAGATGTCGGGCTCTCTCTCTCTCTCTCTTCTCCCCCTCGCAGTCTCGCCACAGCCCACCTAGTCCTTCCTCCTTCCCCTCTTCGCTTCCGGAGTTGTTTGATGCGACCGCACGGTTCGAAACCCTCTCTGCACAGTGCATCGAACCCCTCACGTGAGCGTCCGAAAGTTGTTCCGGACCCGACCCGAGGTGTCGCCACCGTTGTGTCCGGATCATCCCCAAACATCTACAAAACGTCACCGTTTTCTTATTTGGGCCCCCTAACCTATTTATCCGGGACTGTCCGATTAAGATCGGAGGGACCAAATGCCCCTATCTGAAAATCCTTTTGCCTTATATATTAGACCAAACCCTAAAACCTAGGGATCTGTCACATCCATCTCCTCACCCACCGCCGCCACACTCTCCCTTGGGATCCTCCCAGATCCCCATCGGTCCAATCTGCAGCCCAAACTTCCTCCTTCGTTTTCAGCACCACCCCAATCAGCAGCTTCCACTTGCCCCGATCCAAATCCACATCGTCTCCAACTCCGATCACAGTCTTGCCCCGCTTGCTGTTTCTCCTTCCCGCCTGCTTCCTCTACATCGGGCCAACGCCTTGACGAGAACCTCGCCCGCACCCCGTCTTCCTCTTCATCGCGCGGATCCAGGAGGCTCTATGCCCAACAGCTCGCCCCCGCCCTGTTCCTGGACGGACAAGCCCTCCGGCCTCGCCCTTCTGCCGTTGAAGGCCCGCGTTGAGGCCTGCTACTCTGGCCGCCGAAGGAACTCCGCCTCCTCGCCATGAACCCCCTCACTCGATCCCGCCGCGTCTGTCACCTGCAGGAACCAGGGGCGCTGCCTCCTTCAGTTCGTCAAGCTGCCCGGCAAGTTCGCGCCCCGGCCCCGGTCTGGACCGGATCTCCTCTGCTCCGTCGCCCCACCTGCCGGATCCGCCCCTTCCCCGCCGTCCGCCGGCGTCCTGCTTCTCTGGAGCCACAGCGCCATTCCCTGCTTCACGAACAAGACGAGCGCCTCATCCCGCTCCTTCGTTGACCGCACTCGGTGTCGCCTGGGCCACCCCTCCCGCGCCTCCATGGCCCAGCTTGCCTCCCCACGCCAGGCCCAGTCGCGCCAGGTCTCTCCTTCAACCGGGCCGAGCCCATGGTGAGGCCAACTCGCCGAAGCCCCTGCGTTTTTTTCTTGTTGTTGGGCCAACAGATTCGGCCCGTGACGTTTTTTTTCCTGTTCAAGTCGAATTTCCTATTTATCCAGAGTATTGCAGTTTTGCAGAAAAGTCCCCGAGCTTCATGCATATAATAACTCATGATCTGTGCATCATATGGGAAAACTTTATATATGAAACTTGCTCAGAATTTTGTCTAGTTTAATAATATGTCATTTTCATCCATGTTCAAAATGTTTAAAATGATGTTTGATTAAATTTGCTCCTATGCCATGTTAAAATGATTTAATTCATAACTCATTAACCGTAGCTCCGAATCTAACAAACTTTATATGTAAATGGGGTAGAATTTTGCCAAGTTTAACATGGTGGCCTTATTTTGAATGCTTGACAAATTTAAAATATGGTTTAGGGCAGAACAGTACCAAACCTATTTTTTGCATATGGGGATTTACCGGAATTGTTGTTCATTGCTTCCGGCCTCATTTAACCTTGACTAGATAGGTAGTTTTACTTTGCTTCACCCTCTTGCCCTGTTTAACAACATTTAATATTGTTGGGTACATAAACGAGAGAGAACTAAATAATTGATGTGGTGTTTTGTCAATATGCATCCCGATGCATATTGAGCTCCACTTAATTTGTAGGATTGCTTGTGCTCTTTGCCATGCCATGCCTCTTTAAACCGGACATGCATCATACTCGATTGTGCATCATGCCATGTTCATGTCGTGGTTGTTTACTATGTTGTTTGCTCTTTTCCGGTGTTTGCTTCTTCGGGTTGGTTCCGATAACGTCATGTTGTGAGGATTCGTTCGACTTCGTCCGTTTGTCTTCTTCATGGACTCGTTCTTCTTCCTTGCGGGATTTCAGGCAAGATGATCATACCCTCGAAATCACTACTATCTTTGCTATGCTAGTTTGCTCGCTCTTTTGCTATGCCATTGCTACGATGCCTACCACTTGCTTGTCAGCCTCCCAAATTGCCATGTTCAGCCTCTAACCCACCATTGTCCTAGCAAACCGTTGATTGGCTATGTTACCGCTTTGCTCAGCCCCTCTTATAGCGTTGTTAGTTGCAGGTGAAGATTGAAGTTTGTTCCTTGTTGGAACATGGAGATGCCGTTCCTTGTTGGAACATGTTTACTTTTTGGGATATCACAATATATCGTATTTAATTAATGCATCTATATACTTGGTAAAGGGTGGAAGGCTCGGCCTTATGCCTGGTGTTTTGTTCCACTCTTGCCGCCCTAGTTTCCGTCATATCGGTGTTATGTTCCCGGATTTTGCGTCCCTTACGCGGTTGGGCTATAATGGGAACCCCTTGACAGTTCGCCTTAAGTAAAGCTTCTCCAGCAATGCCCAACATTGGTTTTACCATTTGCCACCTAGCCTTTTCTTTCCCTTGGGTTCTGCAGACTCAAGGGTCATCATTATTTTACCCCCCCCCCCCCCGGGGCCAGTGCTCCTCTGAGTGTTGGTCCACCTGTCAACTGCCGGTGGCCACCAGGGGCAACTCTGGGCTGGCCTACCCGTACCTAAGACAATCTGAGTGTGCCCTGAGAAAGAGATATGTGCAGCTCCTATCGGGATTTGTCGGCACATTCGGGCGGTGTTGCTGGTTTAGTTTTACCCTGTCGAAATGTCTTGTTGTACTGGGATACCGAGTCTGATCGGAATGTCTCGGGTGGAGGTCTATTCCTTCGTTGACCGTGAGAGCTTGTCATGGGCTAAGTTGGGACACCCCTGCAGGGATTTGAACTTTCGAAAGCCGTGCCCGCGGTTATGGGTAGATGGGAATTTGTTAGCCTCCGGTTGTAGAAAACCTGAAGTTGACCTTAATTAAAATGAATCAACCGCGTGTGTAACCGTGATGGTCTCTTTCCGGCGGAGTCCGGGAAGCGAACACGGTTGTTGGAGTTATGCTTGACGTAGGTAGTCCAGGATCACTTCTTGATCATACTTTTATCGACCGTGCTTTGCCTTCTCTTCTCGCTCTCTTTTGCGAATAGGTTAGCCACCATATATGCTATTCGCTTGCTGCAGCTCCACCTCATACTTTTACCTTACCCATAAGCTTAAATAGTCTTGATCGCGAGGGTGCGAGATTGCTGAGTCCCCGTGGCTCACAGATACTTCCAAAACCAGCTTGCAGGTGCCGATGAGTCCGTGCAGATGACGCAACCCAGCTCAGGAGGAGCTCGATGAAGATATTGTCCTTTATGTTGTTTCGTTCTAGTTGATCAGTAGTGGAGCCCAGTTGGGGTCGATCGGGGACCTTTGTCGCATTTGGGGTTCTTCTTTAATTTTGGTTCCGTAGTCGGACCATGAGTGTATTTGGTTGATGTAATGCTTTATTCATGTAATTGTGTGAAGTGGCGATTGTAAGCCAACTATGTATCTTTTCCCCCTTATTGTATTACATGGGTTGTGTGAAGATTACCTCACTTGCGACATATGCCTTTAATGCGATTATGCCTCTAAGTCGTGCCTCGACACGTGGGAGATATAGTCGCATCGAGGGTGTTACAAGTTGGTATCAGAGCCTTCCCCGACCTTAGGAGCCCCCATTGCTTGATCGTTTTTAGCGACCGAGTTGTGTCTAGAAAAATGTTTTGAGTCATTTAGGAATTATATATCGGAGAGCTTAGGAATTCTTTTTACTTCCCAGTCTCCTCATCGCTCTGGTAAGGCATCCCGACGTAGAGTTTTGACTCTTCTCTTCTCAAATTTCACTAAAAAAAATTTAGGATCACGCGGGTATCTTGGAATCGTTCCGATGGTGTTATGATGAGAACATTGTCTTGGTGCCTCCTGTCAGGGGTTTAGTGGAAGTGTCCCGGGGAGTTGAGCTCTGAGGTGTTGTCATCATAATTTTATCGTTGCAATTCTGGAATACTTGAGATATGTTCGCCGACATCGAAAATCTCCTTTATGCAGTTCGTTGGTGAGATAACCTCGACGCCACCCAGTACTGGGGCAGGAGTTCGGGAGTATTGTTGGAAATATGCCCTAGAGGCAATAATAAATTGATT
Organism: Triticum monococcum; assembly: GCA_034509565.1. NCBI lineage: Eukaryota > Viridiplantae > Streptophyta > Magnoliopsida > Poales > Poaceae > Triticum > Triticum monococcum. Next base: position 39,186,161 of record CM067842.1, read on the forward strand.
ATTATTATATTTCCTTGTTCATGATAATCGTTTATTATCCATGCTAGAATTGTATTGATAGGAAACTCAGATACATGTGTCGATACATAGACAACACCATGTCCCTAGTAAGCCTCTAGTTGACTAGCTCGTTGATCAATAGATGGTTACGGTTTCCTGGCCATGGACATTGGATGTCGTTGATAACGGGATCACATCATTAGGAGAATGATGTGATGGACAAGACCCAATCCTAAGCATAGCACTAGATCGTGTAGTTCGTATGCTGAAGCTTTTCTAATGTCAAATATCATTTCCTTAGACCATGAGATTGTGCAACTCCCGGATACCGTAGGAGTGCTTTGGGTGTGCCAAACGTCACAACGTAACTGGGTGGCTATAAAGGTACATTACAGGTATCTCCGAAAGTGTCTGTTGGGTTGGCACGAATCGAGACTGGGATTTGTCACTCCGTGTAAACAGAGAGGTATCTCTGGGCCCACTCGGTAGGACATCATCATAATGTGCACAGTGTGATCAAGGAGTTGATCATGGCATGATGTGTTATGGAACGAGTAAAGAGACTTGCCGGTAACGAGATTGAACAAGGTATAAGGATACCGACGATCGAATCTCGGGCAATTACAATACCGCTAGACAAAGGGAATTGTATACGGGATTGATTAAGTCCTTGACATCGTGGTTCATCCGATGAGATCATCGTGGAACATGTGGGAGCCAACATGGGTATCCAGATCCCGCTGTTGGTTATTGACCGGAGAACGTCTCGGTCATGTCTGCATGTCTCCCGAACCCGTAGGGTCTACACACTTAAGGTTCGATGACGCTAGGGTTATAAAGGAAGTTTGTATGTGGTTACCGAATGTTGTTCGGAGTCCCGGATGAGATCCCGGACGTCACGAGGAGTTCCGGAATGGTCCGGAGCTAAAGATTTATATATGGGAAGTCCTGTTTTGGTCACCGGAAAAGTTTCGGGGTTTATCGGTAACGTACCGGGACCACCGGGAGGGTCCCGGGGGTCCACCAAGTGGGGCCACCTGCCCCGGGGGGCCACATGGGCTGTAGGGAGTGCTCCTTGGCCTACATGGGCCAAGGGCACCAGCCCCACTAAGGCCCATGCGCCTAAGAGGTGGAGAGGGGGCAAACCCTAAGGGGATATGGACCTTAGGGCCCATATTGGTGCGCCTCCCTCTCCCATCCCCTCTTGGCCGCCCCCTTGCTCCCCATCTAGGGCTGCCGCCCCCCCTAGGGGTGGGAACCCTAGAGGGGGCGCAGCCCTCCCCTTTCCCTATATATATATGAGGCCTAGGGCTGCCCATAACACACGCGATTCAATCTCTCTTGGTGCAGCCCTGCGTCTCTTCTTCCTCCTCTTCTGTGGTGCTTGGCGAAGCCCTGCAGGATTGCCACGCTCCTCCACCACCACCACGCTGTTGTGCTGCCGCTGGATGGAGTCTTCCTCAACCTCTCCCTCCTTGCTGGATCAAGGCGTGGGAGACGTCACCGGGATGTACGTGTGTTGAACGCGGAGGTGCCGTGCGTTCGGCACTTGGTCATCGGTGATTTGAATCACGACGAGTACGACTCCATCAACCCCGTTCACTTGAACGCTTCCGCTTAGCGATCTACAAGGGTATGTAGATGCACTCTCCTTCCCCTCGTTGCTAGTCTCTCCATAGATAGATCTTGGTGACACGTAGGAAAATTTTGAATTTCTGCTACGTTCCCCAACAGTGGCATCATGAGCTAGGTCTATTGCGTAGATTCTATGCATGAGTAGAACACAAAGTAGTTGTGGGCGTTGATTTTCTTCAATATTCTTGTCATTACTAGTCTTATCTTGATTCGGCGGCATCGTGGGATGAAGCGGCCCGGACCAACCTTACACGTACTCTTACGTGAGACCGGTTCCACCGACAAACATGCACTAGTTGCATAAGGTGGCTGGCGGGTGTCTGTCTCTCCCACTTTAGTCGGATCGGATTCAATGAAAAGGGTCCTTATGAAGGGTAAATAGAAATTGGCATATCACGTTGTGGTTTTTGCGTAGGTAAGAAACGTTCTTGCTAGAAACCCATAGCAGCCACGTAAAACATGCAAACAACAATTAGAGGACGTCTAACTTGTTTTTGCAGGGTATGCTATGTGATGTGATATGGCCATGAAGAATGTGATGAATGATATGTAATGTATGAGATTGATCATGTTCTTGTAATAGGAGTCACGACTTGCATGTCGATGAGTATGACAACCGGCAGGAGCCATAGGAGTTGTCTTTATTTATTTATGACCTGCGTGTCAACATAAATGTCATGTAATTACTTTACTTTATTGCTAACCGTTAGCGGTAGTAGTAGAAGTAATAGATGACGTGACAACTTCAAGAAGACACGATGATGGAGATCATGGTGTCATGCCGGTGACGATGATGATCATGGAGCCCCGAAGATGGAGATCAAAAGGAGCAAAGTGATATTGGCCATATCATGTCACTATTTGATTGCATGTGATGTTTATCATGTTTATACATCTTATTTGCTTAGAACAACGGTAGTAAATAAGATGATCCCTCATTAAAATTTCAAGAAGTGTTCTCCCCTAACTGTGCACCGTTGCTACAGTTCGTCGTTTCGAAGCACCACGTGATGATCGGGTGTGATAGATCCTTACGTTCACATACAACGGGTGTAAGACAGTTTTACACATGCAAAACACTTAGGGTTAACTTGACGAGCCTAGCATGTGTATAGACATGGCCTCGGAACACAGAAGACCGAAAGGTCGAGCATGAGTCGTATAGAAGATACGATCAACATGAAGATGTTCACCGACGTTGACTAGTCCGTCTCACGTGATGATCGGACACGGCCTAGTTGACTCGGATCATGTAATCACTTAGATGACTAGAGGGATGTCTATCTGAGTGGGAGTTCATAAGATGAACTTAATTATCCTAAACATAGTCAAAAGTATTTTGCAAATTATGTCGTAGCTCACGCTATAGTTCTACTGTTTAGATATGTTCCTATAGGAACATTAGTTGAAAGTTGATAGTAGCAATTATGCGGAGTAGGTCCGTAAACTGAGGATTGTCCTCATTGCTTCTTAGAAGGCTTATGTCCTTAATGCACCGCTCAGTATGCTAAACCTCGAACGTTGTTTGTGGATGTTGCGAACATCTGACATACACGTTTTGATAACTACGTGATAGTTCAGTTAAACGGTTTAGAGTTGAGGCACCGAAGACGTTTTTGAAACGGCGCGAAACATATGAGATGTTTCGAGGGCTGAAATTGGGATTTCAGGCTCGTGCCCACGTCAAGAGGTATAAGACCTCCGACGATTTTCTTAGCCTACAAACTGAGGAGAAAAGCTCAATTGTTGAGCTTGTGCTCAGATTGTCTGAGTACAACAATCACTTGAATCGAGTGGGAGTTGATCTTCCAGATAATAAAGTGATGTTTCTCCGAAGTCATTACCACCAAGCTGCTAGAGCTTCGTGATGAACTATAATATATCAGGGACATATATGATGATCCTTGAGATATTCGCGATGTTTGACACCGCAAAAGTAGAAATCAAGAAGGAGCATCAATTGTTGATGGTTGGTGAAACCACTAGTTTCAAGAAGGGCAAGGGCAAGAAGGGATACTTCGTGAAACGGCAATTCAGCTGCTGCTCTAGTGAAGAAACCCAAGGTTGAACCCAAACCCGAGACTAAGTGCTTCTGTAATAAGAGGAACAGCCACTGGAGCAGAATTACCCTAGATACTTGGTAGATGAGAAGGCTGGCAAGGTCGATAGAAGTATATTGGATGTACATTGTGTTAATGTGTACTTTACTAGTACTCCTGGTAGCACCAGGGTATTAGATACCGGTTCGGTTGCTAAGTGTTAGTAACTCGAAATAAAAGCTACGGGATAAACGGAGACTAGCTAAAGGTGAGATAACGATATGTGTTGGAAGTATTTTCAAGGTTGATCAAATATCGTACGCTCCCTCTACCATCGAGATTGGTGTTTGCGTTGAGCATAGACATGATTGGATTATGTCTATCGCAATACGGTTATTCATTTAAGGAGAATAATGGTTACTCTGTTTATTTGAATAATACCTTCAATGGTCTTACATCTAAAATGAATGGTTTATTGAATCTCGATCATAGTGATACACATGTTCATGCCAAAAGATAGTAATGATAGTATCACCTAGTTGTGGCACTGCCACGTAAGTCATATCGGTATAAAACGCATGAAGAAGCTCCATGTTGATGGATCTTTGGACTCACTCATTTTTGAAAGGATTGAGACATGCGAACCATGTTTGTTGGTAGATATGCATGAAGAAACTCTATACAGATTGACCATTTGGACTCACTTGATTTTGAATCACTTGAGACATGCAAATCATACCACTTGGGCAAGATGACTGAACGCCTCGGTTTCAGTAAAATGGAACCAGAAAGCAACTTGCTGGAAGTAATACATTTTGATATGTGCAGTCCAATGAGTGCTGAGGCATATAGTGGATATCGTTATGTTTTAACTTCACAGATGATTTGAGTAAATGTTGAGTATATTTACTTGATGAATCACGAGTCTGAATTATTGAAAGGTTCAAGTAATTTCAAGGTGAAGTTGAAAGATCGTCGTGACAAGAGGATAAAATATCTATGATATGATCATAGAGATGAATACCTGAATTATGAGTTTGGCACAGAATTAAGACATTGGGGAAATTGTTTCACAACTGATACAGCCTGGAACACCATAGTGTGATGGTGTGTCCGAACATCATAATTGCACCCTATTGGATATGATGCATACCATGATGTCTCTTATTGAATTACCACAATAGTTTATGGGTTAGGCATTAGAGACAACCACATTCACTTTAAAAGGGGGCACCACGTAATTCCGATGAGGTGACACCATATGAACTATGGTTTAGAGAAACCTAAGCTGTCATTTCTTAAAAGTTTGGGGCTGCGACGCTTATGTGAAAAAGTTTCAGGCTGATAAGCTCGAACCCAAAGCGGATAAATGCATCTTCATAGGACACCCAAAACAGTTGGGTATACCTCCTGTCTCAGATTCGAAAGCAATAAGGGATTGTTTCTATAATCGGGTCCTTTCTCGAGGAAAAGTTTCTCTCGAAAGAATTGAGTGGGAGGATGGTGGAGACTTGATGACGTTATTAAACCGTCTCTTCAAATAGTGTGTGGCAGGGCACAGGATGTTGTTCCTGTGGCACCTACACCAATTGAAGTGGAAGCTTATGATATTGATCACGAGACTTCGGATCAAGTCACTCCCAAACCTCGTAGGATGACAAGGATACGTAATCCTATCTTGGAAATCATGTTGCGAGACAACAATGAACCTACAAGCTATGGAGAAGCGATGGTGGGCCCGGATTCCGATAAATGGCTCGAGGCCATATAATCCGAGATAGGATCCATGTATGAAAACAAAGTGTAGACTTTGGAAGAACTACTTGATGGTCGTAAGGCTGTTGAGTACAGATGGATTTTAAAAGGAAGACGGACAATGATGGTAAGTATCACCATTAAGAAAGCTCGACTTGTCGTTAAGATGTTTTCTGACTAGTTCAAGGAGTTGACTACGATGAGACTTTCTCACTCATAGCGATGCTAAGAGTCTGTTGGAATTATATTAGCGATCACTGCATTATTTATGAAATCTTGCAGATGGGATGTCAAAACATTGTTTCCTCGACGATTTTCTTGAGGAAAGGTTGTATGTGATACAACCGGAAGGTTTTGTCAATCCTGAAAGATGCTAATAAGTATGCAAAGCTCCAGCTATCCTTCTGAGGACTGGAGTAAGCATCTCGGAGTTGGAATGTATGCTTTGATGAGATGATCAAAGATTTTGGGTTTATACAAAGTTTATGAGAAACTTGTATTTCCAAAGAAGTGAGTGGGAGCACTATTGAATTTCTGATGAGTATATGTTGTTGACATATTATGGATCAGAAATGATGTAGAATTTCTGGAAAGCATATAGGGTTATTTGGAAAGTGTTTTTCAATTGAAAGCCTGGATTAAGCTACTTGAACATTGAGCATCAAGATCTACAAGGATAGATCAAAACGCTTAATGGTACTTTCAAATGAGCACATACCTTGACATGATCTTGAAGGTGTTCAAGATGGACCAGTCAAAGAAGGAGTTCTTGCCTGAGTTGTAAGGTATGAAGTTAAGACTTAAAGCTCGACCACGGTAGAATAGAGAGAAAGGACGAAGGTCGTCCCCAATGCTTAAGACATAGGCTCTACAGTATGCTATGTTGTGTACCGCACCTGAAGTGTGCCTTGCCATGAGTCAGTCAAGGGGTACAAGAGTGATCCAAGAATGGATCACAGGACAGCGGTCAAAGTTATCCTTAGTAACTAGTGGACTAAGGAATTGTTCTCGATTATGGAGGTGGTAAAAGAGTTAGTTGTAAAGGGTTACGTCAATGCAAGCTTAACACCTATCCGGATAGCTCTGAGTAGAGATACCGGATACGTATAATGGAGCAACAATTTAGAATAGCTCCAAGTAGAACATATATTTGGAATAGCTCCAAATAGAACGTGGTAGCTACATCTAGGAGATGACATAGGGATTTGTAAAGCACACACGGATCTGAAAGGTTCAGACCCGTTGACTAAAACCTCTCTCACAAGCAACATGATCAAACCCAGAACTCATTGAGTGTTAATCACATAGTGATGTGAACTAGATTATTGACTCTGGTAAACTCTTGGGTGTTAGTCACATGGCGATGTGACCTGTGAGTGTTAATCACATGGCGATGTGAACTAGATTATTGACTCTAGTGCAAGTGGGAGACTGTTGGAAATATGCCCTAGAGGCAATAATAATATGATTATTATTATATTTCCTTGTTCATGATAATCGTTTATTATCCATGCTAGAATTGTATTGATAGGAAACTCAGATGCATGTGTGGATACATAGACAACACCACGTCCCTAGTAAGCCTCTAGTTGACTAGCTCGTTGATCAATAGATGGTTACAGTTTCCTGACCATGGACATTGGATGTCGTTGATAACGGGATCACATCATTAGGAGAATGATGTGATGGACAAGACCCAATCCTAAGCATAGCACTAGATCGTGTAGTTCGTATGCTGAAGCTTTTCTAATGTCAAATATCATTTCCTTAGACCATGAGATTGTGCAACTCCCGGATACCGTAGGAGTGCTTTGGGTGTGCCAAACGTCACAACGTAACTGGGTGGCTATAAAGGTACATTACAGGTATCTCCGAAAGTGTCTGTTGGGTTGGCACGAATCGAGACTGGGATTTGTCACTCCGTGTAAACGGAGAGGTATCTCTGGGCCCACTCGGTAGGACATCATCATAATGTGCACAGTGTGATCAAGGAGTTGATCATGGGATGATGTGTTACGGAACGAGTAAAGAGACTTGCCGGTAACGAGATTGAACAAGGTATAAGGATACCGACGATCGAATCTCGGGCAAGTACAATACCGCTAGACAAAGGGGATTGTATACGGGATTGATTAAGTCCTTGACATCGTGGTTCATCCGATGAGATCATCGTGGAACATGTGGGAGCCAACATGGGTATCCAGATCCCGCTGTTGGTTATTGACCGGAGAACATCTCGGTCATGTCTGCATGTCTCCCGAACCCGTAGGGTCTACACACTTAAGGTTCGATGACGCTAGGGTTATAAAGGAAGTTTGTATGTGGTTACCGAATGTTGTTCGGAGTCCCGGATGAGATCCCGGGCGTCACAAGGAGTTCCGGAATGGTCCGGAGCTAAAGATTTATATATGGGAAGTCCTGTTTTGGTCACCGGAAAAGTTTCGGGGTTTATCGGTAACGTACCGGGACCACCGGGAGGGTCCCGGGGGTCCACCAAGTGGGGCCACCTGCCCCGGGGGGGCCACATGGGCTGTAGGGAGTGCTCCTTGGCCTACATGGGCCAAGGGCACCAGCCCCACTAAGGCCCATGCGCCTAAGAGGTGGAGAGGGGGCAAACCCTAAGGGGATATGGGCCTTAGGGCCCATATTGGTGCGCCTCCCTCTCCCATCCCCTCTTGGCCGCGCCCTTGCTCCCCATCTAGGGCTGCCGCCCCCCTAGGGGTGGGAACCCTAGAGGGGGCGCAGCCCTCCCCTTTCCCTATATATATGAGGCCTAGGGCTGCCCATAACACACGCGATTCAATCTCTCTTGGTGCAGCCCTGCGTCTCTTCTTCCTCCTCTTCTGTGGTGCTTGGCGAAGCCCTGCAGGATTGCCACACTCCTCCACCACCACCACGCCGTTGTGCTGCTGCTGGATGGAGTCTTCCTCAACCTATCCCTCTCTCCTTGCTGGATCAAGGCGTGGGAGACGTCACCGGGCTGTACGTGTGTTGAACACGGAGGTGCCGTGCGTTCGGCACTTGGTCATCGGTGATTTGAATCACGACGAGTACGACTCCATCAACCCCGTTCACTTGAACGCTTCCGCTTAGCGATCTACAAGGGTATGTAGATGCACTCTCCTTCCCCTCGTTGCTAGTCTCTCCATAGATAGATCTTGGTGACACGTAGGAAAATTTTGAATTTCTGCTACGTTCCCCAACAAGTATCACCATAACTTGTATAACGGATGCTTTTCGAAGGTTGAGGTAGACGATTTCCGAAGGTTTCTTGGTTATGTGTTGAAGGATGGATACAGCTAGATGTAGGATTTGCTAGTTTGGGTGAGATATTATGCTTCCCCTGTATCCCCAACACCTGATTGCATAACCGGAAAGTTTCGGGAGTTTCATAGGTGGGAATTCAAGTAGCTCTTAGGATATCTTTCCGACATATGTATGGTATGAAATTGGGGTTCGACGTCTAGTGGTTCGCCTATTCACGGTCGATTTTACAGTGGTCTCGTTGTGTCTTAAAGAGTCCTTGGCTATGCTGACTCGGGGACGCTTCGTATGTCATGTGCACTACCTTGTACATGATGGTGATGTATGATCGAGCCCATGTAGGCCCCACCACGAAAACTTCGGACGAAATCTCTATCATATGTTTGTTCTGGCTTATTCTGCAAGCCAATCCTTTGTTTTTGTTTTGAGTTGTGGTATTCGAGTTGCTTCGAAGTCAAGTGTTGATTCCATACCTTTTCCTAAATGGTGTTCTCATACTCCGATGTGAATACCAATCCTTCTTGATCATCAAGATTGTTTTTGTCAATCCTTTTAACCGGTGTGTTTCTCTTCAAGTGGATCCGATCATTTCAACATTCGCAAGATCAAGTATCAGTTCTTCTCTATGGTGTTCGTTCCATCCATTCCAAATTGCCTTTGTTTTTCCCGCCCTCCCTCCCTTGTGTTTCTTTAAGGACTCAGATTTCTTAATCGAGTATCCATTTATTGATGTGAAGTCTCTCCATTCTTTTCCGTCTATATTCTTACCCGGTGGTTTCCATGAAGATGTTCTACTAGTTCGTAACTTTTCATTCTTTTTCTTCTCCGGTGGATCCAAGTCAAACTTTGTGGATCATATCCTTTTCCTCATTTCAATGCTTTCTCATGCCGGTGCACCTCATTATCATTCTACTTCTCGCTATTTGTTAGTCCGGAGTGCTCAAGATATCTCGAAGATTCGTGTTTCCACTCTACATTCGTTCAAGATATTTCGAGATTGGTATCTCATTCAAGTCATTTAATTCAACCGGTGCAACCCCTCTTTTTAATCGTTCAACGGTGTTCTTTTGAGTGGGCCCTAACCCACAGGTCTTTTCCCAGGATCTTACCTGACTCTTCTAATTTTTCCGGAGCTTCTCAAATTCTTTTGAAGTTTGACGTAAGAATGAATTATCATAAGTCTTATGTCTTTCTCCAAGATCGGTTAAATTCTTTCCATCGTTGGCTCAACCTTTCCATTTTTCATCCCGAAGTGTCTAAATAATTCATGGTGGTGTTTCTCGTCATCATTCTCAGATTGGAAGACCGAAGAAGATTTTTCTCTCAATCTTGCTCCATTATCTTCAAGATTCGTGATTCTAGCTTGTTGCCATCCTCTCATAATTATTTGCGATTGTGAGATATTCTTTTGACCCATCCGGAGGAATTCAGAGTATTTTCAGTTTAATTCTCCGAAGCCCATCATTTCAGAAGAATTAATCATTTCAGCTTTCAGATCTCTTTCTCTAAATCTTACCGGCGCATCATTCAATATTCTCTAATCAGTTCGTGATCCCTTTGTTCACTTGTATCAAAATCTCTTGGGTATCCCCGTTCATTTGCTAATCCTTCCCAGTGATTCATCCCTTTACATCGTTCATTTCCAATTCTTACGGTGGTTCGTTCAATAATTCTCGTCATTCCTTATCATATCAATTTATTCGTTCTTTCTATCCTACCGATGGTTCGTTGAAGATTTTCTCGAGTTTATGCGATATCTCTCTTAATCCTTTCTACGAGAATGAGTAGTGTGCCAAAACCGTTGATTGTCATCAATTTAAATTGGTGATGGATAAGCATAATGTAATTCTTATTCTTGTTTCATCCTAATGATTAATTCTTATTACGGAGGCTCGTCAAATTCTCGGTTTCAATTGTTGTCATCTTCCCTTTTCCCCGGAGTTCCAACCTCTTTCAATTATATTATCACGGAGATCTCTATCTAAATCATTGCGAGGCTTCAATCTTATTCTTTTCATCATTCAATTATTTTGGATCATTCTTTTATTACCGGAGTTCTTCATGAAGGTTCTACATGATGGTTCATTAAGAATTTAATTCCTTCAAGAAGTTTCCATTGAGATTCTTTTCACAGGAGATCAAGCATTCTTCATCTTGCAATCCGGAGTGCAATTCTTTCACGCATATCTTTTGAGGTGGTGTTATGTCAGTCTTGACAATGTGAGTTCGTGTTTCATGATTCGCTAGTTGTCAGGAATGTGATATTTTAAATTCACCAATCTCGTCATTGGGGTTACCTTGGGTTATATTTCACCTAAAGCCTTCCCTAAGGATTGTCGCTATCGATGGTGCTTATAAAGGACCCAAGTTCTTCTTAATCCTTCTGGTGACATAAGTTTCTCATCTCCTTGTTCATATCTATCCAATTCTTTTCCCGTGAGTGGCAGGTTGTCACCTCATAATTTGAGATGTTCTCCATAAGCCCACTACAACCTTATTCTTTTTGTTGTTGGTTTTCCAACAACTCCGCTCGACCCGTTTCCTAAGGATGCCTTCTCAAGCTCTTTTGGCAGAAGTTGGCATTTTCTTCTCATTTTCTCTTTTTTTTCAATTACCTATCTTCTATTCTTTTGTTCCGGAGGCATTGTGTCGTTGTTCTCTTCAACCCATCTTTTTGTTTTGTCAAGATCATGTTAAATCCCTTCCATTTCCAACCGGAGTGTTGTTGTAATTGATCTTTATCGTTCCTTCTACATCTCATTTTATCCGGAATGCTTGCATGTATTTCTTGTCCTTGGTGACACTTTTCTATTGTCTTCAACCTACAAGGTTCTACTAATGTTCCTTGTTCCTCGTTCCTAACGGAGTGTTTTCACTTTGTTTATCTCCGTTGTATTATTCTTTTCTATTTGTTCAACCTCTCAAGGTTCCTTGGTTGCACTCGTTTCTCAAAGAAGCAACTTAGTTTACCTCTTCTCTTATCTCTTCTGTTGTCCCTCCGATGCCATTCTAGATCTCGGGACGAGATCCTCTCGTAGTGGTGGAGTGTTGTGACGCCCCGAGACCGTTGCGCCAGATGTCTTCCAGTTATTCGCCGACGTTGCCATGTCATTCACTTGCGTGTTGCATTTCATATCATGTCATCATGTGCATTGCATCATCATGTTTTCAAAACTTGCATTTGTCCGGTTTTCCCAAGTGCCATCCGTTGTCCGTTCTGAGCCCAACCACACTTGCACGCGCCCGCGGCATGTCCGAAATAGTATTTTATAAGTGGCCGGGAAATGTTCTCGGAATGGGGTGAAAGTTGGCGTGTGGTCTTATTATAGTGTAGATAGACCGCCTGTCAAGTTTCATCACATTCGGAGTTCGTTTGATAGCCCAACCGTTAACTATAGCGACAATATAGTCGGTCAAATCGTCGGATGTTTTCGGTCTCCGGAAACAGATGCCGGGCTCTCTCTCTCTTCTCCCCCTCGCAGTCTCGCCACAGCCCACCTAGTCCATCCTCCTTCCCCTCTTCGCTTCCGGAGTTCTCCGATGCGACCGCACGGTTCGAAACCCTCTCTGCACAGTGCATCGAACCCCTCACGTGAGCGTCCGAAAATTGTCCCGGACCCGACCCGAGGTGTCGCCACCGTTGTGTCCGGATCATCCCCAAACATCTACAAAATGTCACCGTTTTCTTATTTGGGCCCCCTAAACTATTTATCCGGGACCGTCCGATTAAGATCGGAGGGACCAAATGCCCCTATCTGAAAATCCTTTTGCCTTATATATTAGACCAAACCCTAAAACCTAGGGATCTGTCACATCCATCTCCTCACCCACCGCCGCCACCCTCTCCCTTGGGATCCTCCCAGATCCCCATCGGTCCAATCTGCAGCCTAGACTTCCTCCTTCGTTTTCAGCACCACCCCAATCAGCAGCTTCCACTTGCCCCGATCCAAATCCACATCGTCTCCAACTCCGATCACAGCCTTGCCCCGCTTGCTGTTTCTCCTTCCCGCCTGCTTCCTCTACATCGGGCCAAAGCCTCGACGAGAACCTCGCCCGCGCCCTATCTTCCTCCTCATCGCGCGGATCCAGGAGGCTCGATGCCCAACAGCTCGCCTCCGCCCTGTTCCTGGACGGACACGCCCTCCGGCCTCGCCCTTCTGCCGTTGAAGGCCCGTGCTGAGGCCTGCTACTCTGGCCGCCGAAGGAACTCCGCCTCCTCGCCATGAACCCCCTCACTCGATCCCGCCACGTCTGTCACCTGCAGGAACCAGGGGCGCTGCCTCCTTCAGTTCGTCAAGCTGCCCGGCAAGTTCGCGCCCCGGCCCCGGTCTGGACCGGGTCTCCTCTGCTCCGTCGCCCCACCTGCCGGATCCGACCCTTCCCCGCCGTCCGCCGGCGTCCCGCTTCCCTGGAGCCGCAGCGCCGTCCCCTGCTTCACGAACAAGACGAGCGCCTCGTCCCGCTCCTTCATTGACCGCACTCGGTCTCGCCTGGGCCACCCCTCCCGCGCCTCCAAGGCCCAGCTTGCCTCCCCACGCCAGGCCCAGTCGCGCCAGGTCTCTCCTTCAACCGGGCCGAGCCCATGGTGAGGCCAACCCGCCGAAGCCCCTGCGTTTTTTTCTTGTTGTTGGGCCAACAGATTCGGCCCGTGACGTTTTTTTCCTGTTCAAGTCGAATTTCCTATTTATCCAGAGTATTGCAGTTTTGCAGAAAAGTCCCCGAGCTTCATGCATATAATAACTCATGATCTGTGCATCATATGGGAAAACTTTATATATGAAACTTGCTCAGAATTTTGTCTAGTTTAATAATATGTCATTTTCATCCATGTTCAAAATGTTTAAAATGATGTTTGATTAAATTTGCTCCTATGCCATGTTAAAATGATTTAATTCATAACTAATTAACCGTAGCTCCGAATCTAACAAACTTTATATGTAAATGGGGTAGAATTTTGCCTAGTTTAACATGGTGGCCTTATTTTGCATGCTTGACAACTTTAAAATATGGTTTAGGGCAGAACAGTACCAAACCTAATTTTTGCATATGGGGATTTACCGGAATTGTTGTTCGTTGCTTCCGGCCTCATTTAACCTTGACTAGATAGGTAGTTTTACTTTGCTTCACCCTCTTGCCATGTTTAACAACATTTAATATTGTTGGGTACATAAACGAGAGAGAACTAAATAATTGATGTGGTGTTTTGTCAATATGCATCCCGATGCATATTGAGCTCCACTTAATTTGTAGGATTGCTTGTGCTCTTTGCCATGCCATGCCTCTTTAAACCGGACATGCATCATACTCGATTGTGCATCATGCCATGTTCATGTCGTGGTTGTTTACTATGTTGTTTGCTCTTTTCCGGTGTTTGCTTCTTCGGGTTGGTTCCGATAACGTCGTGTTGTGAGGATTCGTTCGACTTCGTCCGTTTGTCTTCTTCATGGACTCGTTCTTCTTCCTTGCGGGATTTCAGCCAAGATGATCATACCCTCGAAATCACTACTATCTTTGCTATGCTAGTTTGCTCGCTCTTTTGCTATGCCATTGCTACGATGCCTACCACTTGCTTGTCAGCCTCCCAAATTGCCATGTTCAGCCTCTAACCCACCATTGTCCTAGCAAACCGTTGATTGGCTATGTTACCGCTTTGCTCAACCCCTCTTATAGTGTTATTAGTTGCAGGTGAAGATTGAAGTTTGTTCCTTGTTGGAACATGGAGATGCCGTTCCTTGTTGGAACATGTTTACTTTTTGGGATATCACGATATATCGTATTTAATTAATGCATCTATATACTTGGTAAAGGGTGGAAGGCTCGGCCTTATGCCTGGTGTTTTGTTCCAATCTTGCCGCCCTAGTTTCCGTCATATCGGTGTTATGTTCCCGGATTTTGCGTCCCTTACGCGGTTGGGCTATAATGGGAACCACTTGACAGTTCGCCTTAAGTAAAGCTTCTCCAGCAATGCCCAACATTGGTTTTACCATTTGCCACCTAGCCTTTTCTTTCCCTTGGGTTCTGCAGACTCAAGGGTCATCATTATTTTACCCCCCCCCCCCCCCCGGCCAGTGCTCCTCTGAGTGTTGGTCCACTTGTCAGCTGCCGGTGGCCACCAGGGGCAACTCTGGGCTGGCCTACCCGTACCTAAGACAATCTGAGTGTGCCCTGAGAAAGAGATATGTGCAGCTCCTATCGAGATTTGTCGGCACATTCGGGCGGTGTTGCTGGTTTAGTTTTACCCTGTCGAAATGTCTTGTTGTACTGGGATACCGAGTCTGATCGGAATGTCTCGGGTGGAGGTCTATTCCTTCGTTGACCGTGAGAGCTTGTCATGGGCTAAGTTGGGACACCCCTGCAGGGATTTGAAATTTCGAAAGCCGTGCCCGCGGTTATGGGCAGATGGGAATTTGTTAACGTACGGTTGTAGAAAACCTGAAGTTGACCTTAATTAAAATGAATCAACCGCGTGTGTAACCATGATGGTCTCTTTCCGGCGGAGTCCGGGAAGTGAACACGGTTGTTGGAGTTATGCTTGACGTAGGTAGTCCAGGATCACTTCTTGATCATACTTTTATCGACCGTGCTTTGCCTTCTCTTCTCGCTCTCTTTTGCGAATAGGTTAGCCACCATATATGCTAGTCGCTTGCTGCAGCTCCACCTCATACTTTTACCTTACCCATAAGCTTAAATAGTCTTGATCGCGAGGGTGCGAGATTGCTGAGTCCCCATGGCTCACAGATACTTCCAAAACCAGCTTACAGGTGCCGATGAGTCCGTGCAGATGACGCAACCTAGCTAAGGAGGAGCTCGATGAAGATATGGTCCTTTATGTTGTTTCGTTCTAGTTGATCAGTAGTGGAGCCCAGTTGGGGTCGATCGGGGACCTTTGTCGCATTTGGGGTTCTTCTTTAATTTTGGTTCTGTAGACGGACCATGAGTGTATTTGGTTGATGTAATGCTTTATTCATGTAATTGTGTGAAGTGGCGATTGTAAGCCAACTATGTATCTTTTCCCCCTTATTGTATTACATGGGTTGTGTGAAGATTACCTCACTTGCGACATATGCCTTCAATGCGATTATGCCTCTAAGTCGTGCCTCGACACGTGGGAGATATAGTCGCATCGAGGGTGTTACACCGAAACTTGTCCCGATGGCCGAAATAGGACTTCCTATATATAAATCTTTACCTCCGGACCATTCCGGAACACCTCGTGACGTCCGGGATCTCATCCGGGACTCTGAACAACATTCGGTAACCACATACAAGCTTCCTTTATAACCCTAGCGTCATCGAACCTTAAGTGTGTAGACCCTACGGGTTCGGGAGACATGCAGACATGACCGAGACGTTCTTCGGTCAATAACCAACAGCGGGATCTGGATACCCATGTTGGCTCCCACATGTTCCACGATGATCTCATCGGATGAACCACGATGTCAAGGACTTAATCAATCCCGTATACAATTCCCTTTGTCTATTGGTACGATACTTGCCCGAGATTCGATCGTCGGTATCCCGATACCTTGTTCAATCTCGTTACCAGCAAGTCTCTTTACTCGTTCCGTAACACATCATCCCGTGATCAACTCCTTGGTCACATTGCGCATATGATGATGTCCTACCGAGTGGGCCCAGAGATACCTCTCCGTTTACACGGAGTGACAAATCCCAGTCTCGATTCGTGCCAACCCAACAGATACTTTCGGAGATACCTGTAGTGTACCTTTATAGCCACCCAGTTACGTTGTGACGTTTGGCACACCCAAAGCACTCCTACGGTATCCGGGAGTTGCACAATCTCATGGTCTAAGGAAATGATACTTGACATTAGAAAAGCTTTAGCATACGAACTACACGATCTTTGTGCTAGGCTTAGGATTGGGTCTTGTCCATCACATCATTCTCCTAATGATAATATCCCGTTATCAACGACATCCAATGTCCATGGTCAGGAAACCGTAACCATCTATTGATCAACGAGCTAGTCAACTAGAGGCTTACTAGCGACATGGTGTTGTCTATGTATCCACACATGTATCTGAGTTTCCTATCAATACAATTATAGCATGAATAATAAACGATTATCATGAACAGGGAAATATAAATAATAACCAATTTATTATTGCCTCTAGGGAATATTTCCAACACTTACATGGTATCACGCTAGGTTACGTACGCTTCCGCCCTAAACCCTAAACCGCCACCGCCGTCGCCGCCGCCGCCTCCACAGCCGCCGCCGCCCTACCGCCGCATCGCCACCATGTCAAGCGCTGCTGCGTCCGGTTCCACCGCTGCCAGTTTTCTGCCGGCCTCCCTTGCCGCGCTCCTGTCGCGGCCGCTGGACGCCGCCTCCCTCCAGTCGCCGATCGGGACGCGGAGCGTGGGCTCTCTGTTCGCGCTCCCGTCGGCCGCCTCCTCGCCCGGCCAGGCGCTTGCGGTCCACACTGCCGCCTCCTCGTCAACTGCGGTCGCCGCGCCCTCTGCAACCTCGCCGCTGGTGGTTGAGACCGCCATGATGGCGGGTATCGCGGCGTCAACTGCGGCCCCCGCGCCTCCTGCACCCGCGCCGGTTGCTCCTCCGACTGTCTCCATAGTGGTTGCACCTCAGCCAGTCTCCTCGATGGGATCGCAGCCGCCGCCGCCGTTTCACTTCGGCCATCTCATCACCATTAATTTGTCATCGGACAACTACATCTTCTGGCGCGCGCAGGTTCTTCCGCTCCTTGGGAGTCACTACCTGCTTGGCTATGTCGACGGCTCTCTCCCTCGCCCTCCTGCGCTGGTGGACAGCGTGCACGGTCCGGTCTATAATTCGGCTCACCGTGTTTGGACAGGGCAGGACCAGGCGAACCTCTCCTCCATCCAGGGGTCGCTCTCTCCGGCCGTTGCCGGTCTTGTTGTCTTCGCCAAGACGTCCCATGAGGCGTGGACTATCCTTGAGCGCTCGTTTGCGACACAGTCGCAGGCTCGTGTATCTGCGCTCCGTCGTCAACTTGGGGAGTGTCAGAAGCTTGACTCCACTGCCACTGAGTTCTACAACAAGGTCAAGGGCCTCGCCGACACGTTGGCCTCCATCGGACAGCCCCTCACCGACTCCGAGTTCAACTCGTTTATTGTCAATGGTCTTGATGAGGAGTATGATGCTTTAGTCGAGATCATCAACAAGCGTGGCAACTCGACACCCATGCCTGCACACGAGGTCTTTTCTCGCCTCCTTCTCACTGAGCAACGGGTTGAGACGCGCCGCTCCAGGGGCAACGGCTCCCTCTCGGCCAATGCCGCCACCAAGGGTGGCCGCTCTTCTTCATCATCCCGGACTCCTTCGGGGCTGCCACCACCGCCTGCCTTGGCCCCCCCTCCTACTGCAACATTACCGGGGGCTGGCGGTCCGCGTGTGTGTCAGCTTTGTGGCGGCGATGGGCACTGGGCCTCCAAGTGTCACAAACGCTTCCAGCGGAGTTTCCTTGGTCTTGGCAATGATGGCAAGGATACACGCAACCTTGCCCGTCAGGTCGCCATGGCTGATCGTCCGCCGCCGCAGAAGCAACAGGGACACACTCAGTCCTACCCCAACGATCCACACTGGTACATGGACTCTGGGGCGACAGAGCACCTGACCAGCGAGATGGGGAAGCTTCACACTCGTGAACCCTATCATGGCTCCGACAAGATCCACACCGCCAATGGAGCAGGTATGCACATCTCTCATATTGGTCAAGCATCACTTCTCACTAGACATGCTAATAGGAATCTTCAGCTTCGCAATGTTCTTCAAGTTCCATCTGTGACACGTAATCTTCTTTCAGTTCCTAAACTCACACGTGATAATAATGTGCTTTGTGAATTTCACCCTTTTGATCTTTTTATTAAGGATCGGGTCACGAAGGACATTCTTCTTAGTGGGCGGCTCTGCCAGGGCCTCTATCGTCTGGAGCATCCTGGCGTCCCTCGCGTCTTCAGTGGAGTTCGGGTATCTCCGTCACAGTGGCATGCTCGTCTTGGTCACCCGGCCACACCTATTGTCCGGCATGTTTTGCGTCATCATGAGCTTCCTAGTGTGTCTAGCAATAAAGATGTAGCAGTGTGTGATGCTTGTCAGCAGGGGAAGAGTCATCAACTTCCTTTTTCGGAGTCCAGTCGTGAGGTGAAACATCCTTTAGAACTTGTGTTCTCAGATGTATGGGGTCCTGCCCAGACTTCTGTCAGTGGTCATAATTATTATATCAGTTTCGTTGATGCTTACAGTCGCTTTACCTGGCTTTATCTTATCAAACGTAAATCTGATGTGTTTGACATTTTTGTTCAGTTCCAAAAACATGTTGAACGCCTTCTCAAGCACAAAATTGTTCATGTTCAGTCGGACTGGGGCGGCGAGTATCGCAACCTCAACTCCTTTTTTCAGTCGCTTGGGATCACTCATCGTTTAGCATGTCCACATACACATCAGCAGAATGGTTCAGTAGAACGTAAGCATCGTCACATTATTGAAGCTGGTTTGACTCTTTTGGCCCATGCCTCTGTTCCGTTTCGGTTTTGGAGTGATGCTTTCACCACTGCATGTTTTCTCATCAATCGTACTCCCACTCGTGTTTTGAACATGAAGACTCCCATTGAAGTTCTCCTTAATGAACAACCGGACTACACCTTTCTTAAGGTGTTTGGGTGTGCTTGCTGGCCTCATCTCCATCCATATAACAAGCGCAAGCTCGAGTTTCATTCCAAGAAGTGTGTTTTTCTTGGTTATAGCTCTCTTCATAAAGGATACAAATGTCTTCATGTGCCCACTAATCGTGTCTATATCTCTCGGGATGTTGTGTTTGATGAACATGTATTTCCCTTTGCCAAACTTCCTGTGTCCACTGTCGAACCACCATCCCTGCATCCATCCTCTGTTGCTTCTGACCAATTTGATGATGTTGCATATTCTCCTCTATTGTTGCCTAACCATGGTGCAGGTACTGGTCGTGGGGCTCGTTTGGAGATCTTAGAGGCGCCATCGCCTCCTTCGTCGCCATCGCTTTTCTCGTCGGCACCTTCAGCTATGCCTGACGATCACATGGCGCCCCTGCATGGCCTCGGTCCCCGTGCCCATGCACGGCCGATCGCTGCCCCAGTCCGGTCGCCTGCTTCGTCGCCTCTGGCCTCTGGGCTGGCATCGCCACCGTCGCACCCAGCGACTCCAGTGTCTGGGACGTCGTCACCTGGGTCGTCCTCGCCCGCCCTCGTCTCGCCCAGGGTGTCTGGGCCGTCGTCACCAGAGCCGGCCTCGCCCGCCCTCGTCTCGCCCAGGGCGTCTGGGCCGTCGTCACCAGGGTCGGCCTCGCCCGCCCTCGTTTCGCCCAGGGCGTCTGGGCCGTCGTCACCAGAGCCGGCCTCGCCTACTCTTGGTTCGCCCCTGGCCTCTGGGCCACTGTCATCGGGGCCAGCTTCGCCCAGTCTGGAGCCGTCCGGTCCCGGCTCTCTTGATGCGACGTCTGAATCTTCGCCGACCATGACGTCCCCGTCGCCCTCGCCTTCGCCGACTCCTGCTGCTGCTCTACGTCCACATACGCGCAGCCGGAGTGGCATCTTTCAGCCTAAGCAACGTCGCGATGGAACAGTTGCCTGGTTAGCTGCGTGCATGTCTGCTGCTCTTGCAGATCCATCCTCCGAGCCACGCACGTATCAAGCTGCTATGCGCATTCCTCATTAGAGAGAGGCAATGGAGCAGGAGTATCAAGCTCTTATGCGCAATCAGACATGGACTCTTGTTCCTCCACCATCACGGGTTAATGTCATTGATTCTAAATGGGTCTTCAAAGTGAAGAGGCATTCTGATGGGTCCATTGAGCGCTATAAAGCTTGTCTGGTTGCTCGTGGTTTTCGACAGCGGTTTTGTCTTGACTATGAAAACACCTTCAGTCCAGTGGTTAAGCCTACTACCATCAGGCTTCTTCTCTCTCTTGCCGTTACTCGAGGTTGGTTTCTTCGTCAACTTGACGTTCAAAATGCCTTCCTTCATGGTGTGTTGGAGGAGGAGGTCTATATGCGCCAGCCTCCGGGTTTCTCTGATCCGGATCGCCCTGATCATCTCTGTCGTCTGTCCAAGGCACTTTATGGTCTGAAGCAGGCTCCTTGTGCTTGGCATGCTCGTCTTGCAATGGCTCTTCGTGCTCATGGTTTTGCATCATCAACTGCTGACTCCTCACTATTTCTTCTATAGAGGCCTGAGGTTACTATGTACTTGTTGGTCTATGTAGATGATATTATTTTGGTCAGCTCCTCTCAGTCGGCTGCTACAGCGCTTGTTTGCTCGCTTGGTGCTGATTTTGTGGTCAAGGACCTTGGGAAGCTTCACTACTTTCTTGGTGTGGAGGTTACTTCTCGGGCTGATGGTCTTGTTATGACGCAGAAGAAGTACTCTCTAGATTTGTTGCAGCGAGCTGGGATGCTTAAGTGCAAACCGATGACTACACCCATGTCTACCACTGACAAGCTCACTGCTGTTGATAGTGTGCTTCTATCTTCTTCTGATGCGACGGAGTACAGGAGCATTGTTGGTGGTCTTCAGTACTTGACGATCACACGACCGGACATTTCCTTTGCTGTTAACCGAATCTGCCAGTATCTGCAGTCACCCCGTGACACTCATTGGTCTGCTGTTAAGCGTATTTTGCACTACATCCGATTCACGGTGGCACATGGATTGCATATTCGGCCATCTGACTCAGGTTGTCTTTCAGCATATTCTGATGCAGATTGGGCTGGCAATCCAAATGACAGGCGATCCACGGGGGGTTATGTTGTGTTCTTTGGCTCTAACCCGATTGCCTGGAGTGCTCGGAAACAGGCCATTGTCTCGCGTAGGAGTACTGAGGCTGAGTACAAAGCTGTGGCCAATGCCACTTCGGAGATTATCTGGGTACAGTCTTTGCTCCGGGAGTTGGGTATATCCCAAACAGCCTCCTGTTCTTTGGTGTGATAACATCGGTGCTACATATCTTTCTGCAAATCCGGTATTCCATGCCCGAACGAAACACATTGAAGTTGACTATCACTTTGTGCGTGAACGTGTCTCTCAGAAGCAACTACAGATCAAGTTTATTTCTTCCAAGGATCAACTTGCTGACATCTTCACCAAGCCATTGCCTTTACCACAGTTTGAGACTTGCAGGCGTAATCTTACCCTTCTAGATTCTTTAGGAAGTGGCTAAGATTGAGGGAGGGTGTTAGACTGTATAACTTCTGTATTTACATGTGTATACTGTAACGTTGTATACCACCTCATTATATATATGTGATAGGCCACCCCTAGAGGGTAGTGCCGGTTCCCCCAAAACCTATTGTCTTACCCGAAAACACCGAGAAGGCAGGCGGGGTCGTGGAGATCGGTGGACACCGTGTGGAGGTGGAACCAGCGCCGCATCGAAAGGGAGAAGACGGAGGCGCTGTAGTTGTCGTGGTCGTTGCCGAGGGAGAGGAGGCCCGCGTACGACGGCGGCGCGAGGGCAGAGCGCCACGCGTTGCAGACGCCGCGGATGGACGTGTAGTCTCGTAGAGACAGGCCGTCGGCGGCGGCGATGGACACGAGGAGCTCGGCAGGCAGGTGAGCCCAGGGCACGGCCGGCGCGGCGCCGGCGTCCCGTACTCCGGTCTCCGTGTATCCTTACGTCCCGTCACCTCTGGTTGTCCGATCGAAATCCTTTGCCCTCATGTGTGTATGCCCTTATTTTGCAGAAACAGACCATCTCCAACCAATATTAGGCCTGTGATTTATTTTCAATAAAGAAAGAAATAGCCTCAGCCTGCTCTCCCAATTCCCTACTTTCGATCGTTTCCCTACCGGTCCTCATTCACAGCCCTGAATGCATCCCAACTACAACAGCAATCGTGACGGCATGCATCATGGACAATCACCATGCCGAAATTCTTCTGCCAAGTTAATAACCAAAGCTTTTCACGCCATGCATGTGCAGCTACAGATTCAGGGAAAAGCTTGCAAACTCTATTGAATGAGGGAGAATTTGCTACGCCAAACAAGAAAGTCAGCATTCCTCTATTAGTGAGTTTATTAATGAACACACTTTGACCATGTCGCTTTTAGTTTAGAGTTATGCATAATGATGTTGTTTATGTTTCAGTGCACATCTTTTGCTTTGAGATGCGATGAGAAACTGAAGCCTGATGTAGGGATGATGTGTGAAGGGCTAGAGGTTGTCAAGGAACTCTCAAGGCCGGTCCTGATATTTCGGAGGCCCAGGGCGAAATTACAAACTGGGGCCCCTACTATAAAGATCAAAATAATAATCTCATTTCTTTTTCGATTCATTCCTTTACCTAACTTATTATTGTCTATTGTTCCAAAATAAAATGAAAATTGTAAATAGTGTATTCCTTTACTTAATTAGACAAATCGAATACCTGATAGATGGCAAACATCAAGACAAAGGTTTAAAGTTTAAAAGCTTCATTTGCAACAATAAAAGATCATTTACCTACCCGACGGCTACGGGAGTCTGAGTGGCTTTATTATATAACCATGTTTGGATTGAAGTTTTGTGTGTATAGCTGAAACCTTCTTCCAATTTTTAAGTTAAATTTGCAATCATGATGATTTGGAGAGAGAATGCAAAGAACGACAATCGAACACATAGCAGGCAACTTTTTCAATAGATAAGGCGATTGGTGTTGTGTCGACAAAGTCCAGATTGAAATAAGAAATAAAGCAACGGGCACACAAAATTAAAAATTTGTACTGCATCATATGCGAGACTTTCTAAGATTTGACTGCTGCTGCACTATATGAACGTGACCAAGTAGAAAGAGGAGGTTAGGGATGACCTTATAAGTGGGGTGGCTTTGTCTTGCACATGAGAGGCATCTCACAAACGTGGGTTGGCATTGAGCACGAGGGTGGCCAGGCGCTCGACCACAGCCCGCTCCAGACTGTTATGGCCGCCGCAGGGCACGCGGAGCACGTGCATGGCCCCACGTGTGTCGAGCAAGTACACCTTGTCGCCTCCGGCAGGGTCGTAGGCCATGTCGAGGAGGCAGTTCGTGTGGGTGATGACATCGACGGTCGTCCACTTGTTGTCCACTTCTCCGTGCATGTAGGCTACCTGGTGGTTGTTGTACAGGGCCACAACGGTCCAGTCGTCGTTCGGTTTCGGCGCAAACACGACCTTTCATATGCGCTCCTCGTTGTAGTTCCTGGTGGGGGAAACGAGCACGACCTCCTCGCCTGAACGGGGGTCAATGAGGAAGATCATCCTCCTCGTCGAGACGTCGCGTAAAACCCTGCCCGGCCCCTGGGGCCGGTGCCTCTGGTCGACGGCGAGGGCGAAGCGGCCGTTGCCTGAGCCGACAACGCGGACGCTGCAGTGAACTAGAGGCTGATCGCCGCCATTGGTGTCATCGTCGAGCACGGGGTAGACGGTGTGCATGTGGAGCGGGCGCCGCATCAGGACGCAAACGAGTGAGGCGATGTGCCGGCCATGGTCGTCGGTGAGGGAAAGGAGGCGGGGTACCTCGCGAGAGCTAGGAGTCGACGGCGAGAGGAGGAGAGGTCCATAAAGAAGGGGGCGAATGGGAGCACGAAGAGGCAAGCCAACGCCCTCCCTCACCTCTTTGATGCACGGACCAACCAGCGGCCACCACACACGCCAGGACATGAAAAGATGAAAATGCTATCGGCGGTGGCAGCTGAGTAGCCGATGATTCGCCAGAAGATGAGTGGGAAGTAACCTGGTAATCAGAGTCTGATGGATTAAGAGGTTGACGAAAGCAGCCCGCTTTAGGATAATCACTGACAAGCAAATTAGAGACCTCTGAACGGCGTTTCCAAACTGGACTGTTCGGTAAACCGGCGGAGGTAACTACCTGGCCGCTGTGCCGGGTTGTGCGACGAGCTTCATGATGTTGGGTCTTCATAAAAATTTTGGGATCCAAATAAGCAAGAGGATGAGAAAATTTAACTTTCCGGTTTGCCTGACGGATTTTTAGCGAAGGCAAAGGTTCTGAATCGGAAGATAGAATAATTAACTCTGCAGCGTCCGCATGGCTGGCTTCGGCATCATCCTGACAAATATCATTATCAATAAGACGCATGAAAAATAAACCAAGTGAGTCAAGCTCTACCTCAAGGTCCGGATTATCCACATCATCTTCAGGGGCCGGATTAGAGGATGCAGTGGTTCTTTTCCTGTGGATAGTCTTCTTCACAGCTTTAGTCTTTTGCCGAGTTGCTCTTTCTGGTTTGTCTGGTTTTTCTGGTTTCTCCTGCGGCAGTTTCTTGCCCCAAAACGGATCATCGCCCTGATACACAGACACTGATATTAAACAATGACCAGACATATCAATAACAGATTCAGCAAAAAGAAAAATCAAAATCTTACAGCTGGCGGTTTGTTGGTGGCACAGAAGGGAAGCAGGCCGTTTCTAGCACAGACGTGTTCCGGTTCATTCAGCATCTTATTCACAGCCTCTGTGATTTCTTCATCGGTGAGTTGGATTTTGGAATGTCGCAGTGGGTCATCAACACTGCCAGTATACTCGCACATCAAACCGGAGCGCTGACTAAGGGGCAGTATGCTCCATGATATCCAACAGCGAGCGAGATCAACCCCTGTTAAACCGTTGGCCATAAAGGCTCTGAGCTTTGACAGTTGAGGAGTATATTTGCTTCTCTCCTGGGCAGTCAATCTTTGCGGAAAAGGGTGTGTATTGCTGAGCCGCTCCGGACGAAAGCCAGGCAAGGGATTCTCACCAGTAGGGGAGGTGTCTTTGCAGTAGAACCATGTCTGATTCCACTCTTTGGGGTGGCTGTGCAGTTTGGCGTGAGGGTATGTGACCTCTTTCCTTTTCTGGATCGCCACGCCACCCAACTCCGTATTAGAACCGTCAGTAAACTCAGTACGGTGGTTTAGATGGAAAAGGTCTCTGAACAATTCCACTGTGGGCGCCTCTTGAAAAAACGCCTCACAGAGCACTTGGAAGTGACACATATTTGTAACAGAGTTGGGGCCAGTGTCTTGTGGATGAAGTTGGAAATCGGCTAAAACATCCCGGTAAAATTTAGAACTGGGCGGCTTAAAGCCCCGGGCTAAGTGATCTACGAAAACAACGATCTCTCCTTCTTGAGGTGTGGGAGGACATTCTTTGCCGGGAGCCCTCCAATGGATGATATCTTTGCTGCCTAAAGCGCTGATCAGGACTAAATCGGCCAGCTGAGACTCTGTGACGCGAGAAGGAACTCAATTGCACTCATATACTTGCTTGGCCATGTTAAAATCTACAAGGTAAAAGATCCCAGTTCAAAAATGCATTGATCAAGGTACATTGATATGTGCAAGGTTAAACCGGAGACAGATCTATCTGAACCGGAGTTTTATGAAGCAACAACATCTGGCGGTGAAACAAGGGGACTAATGGTATATACCGGTTTCGCAAGTTTTTTCTACAAGGATAAACCGCCTGATCTAAACATTGAAACAGCTGAGATTGCGGATGGATAAGTATGCAAAAACAGGTTTCACAAGATTTCTCTACAGCATTGGATCTGAAGCAAGTTCAGAAAAAGAGATAAATATTTAGAGGTTCAAAAGGAGCAGTACCGAATCACTGAGCAAAACGTTCATATAGATTTATGGTTTTGAGATGCGTAAGTGAAGGCGAAAGTTAAACAACTATCATTGCACAGAATAAAGATTTGTGGATTCATCTAAAGATCCATCGTATGAGCAAGCGGCAGACGATGAACACTGAAGAGCTGTGAAACCCTAAAATAGATCTGCTGGGGAAAGGATAGAAGGTTTACCGGAGCTGAGGAAGACGCGATGCTCTCGTGCACCCAGGTTGATGCAGCGGCCAAGGTTGAGGCAGAGGTCGACGGTGGCGGCGGAGCTCTGAAGCCGGGCGATGCGAGGAAAACGAAGCAGAAGGGGAAGAAGGGAAAGAGAAAGGAAATGACCTTTTGGTCCTATTTATAAGGCAAAGGACATGTGTCAGGCGCGGCAATCAAGGGGCTACGGAACGAAGCTGTCGCCTCGATTTCCGCATATCTATTAAACAAAGAAGCATAATGGATATCTTCGTTATGACAGGTGACGTCACTCCGGTTTACAGAATTTTGATTTTTTTCGATTTTTAATTTTTCTGAATTATTTGATGATTTAGTCTCTAATCACCTCTCATAACTGCTCAAGTGTGGATCACTCATTCCAAATCGCCTGGCTTCCCGGCCGGTCACCCATCCTCTCACTCCCCCAGCCTGAGCACGCTTAACTTCAGAGTTCTATTCCTCCTACATTCCAAGTCTGCACTTGTTGTTTTCCTAACAAATGTAAGCTGTCAATCCTATTAACCCTCACAGCGTGTTTGGTTCAGGGGAATTAGAGATGGGGAATGGGAGTTGAGGGGTAAGAAGATTAAAAATCCACTGTTTGATTAGAGGGAATGGGAGTTTAAGTGGGAAGGGGACTGGGAGTTGGGGAAGCCAATTTCCACCGATTTCTTCCCACACTAGTAGAAAAAGGGTCAAACGTGAAGCACATTAGTGCCGGTTTGTATTTGAGCCGGCACTAATGTATACATTAGTGCCGGTTCCAACGGCTAGCCGGGCCGCTTTCATTAGTACCGGTTCGTGGCGAACCTTTAGCACCGGTTCGTGCCACGAATCGGTACTAATGAGAGTGATGGCAGGATGTTGTCAGAATGGGGCCCCTCCAGCCCCTTTAGTACCGGTTCTTGGCACAAACCGGTACTAAAGGTCATCCTACATAAACCCTTCGTCCACCCGAGCTCGCTCTATTCTTCCCCTTTCCCCTCTCCTCTCTGTTCTTCCCCTCTTCCTCTCGAGCTCATCACACATTTTGCCCAAATTTTGTCAAGATTTGAAGGCCCCCATCCATTCAAATGATCACAAAGGTTAGCAACTTTGTCCTTTCATCTCTCATTGCTAGATTAGCTCTTGCAATGCTTTATATAGTGATTAATTTGGGAGAATATATATATATATATATATATATATATATATGTGTGTGTGTGTGTGTGTGTGCTAGTATTTAATTTATATGCAATTTGAGGTCAAAAATAACACTTAGTTTGCATATGTAGGTGTGGTTTACTTAGTGCCTTCTAAATCTCCATCGTAGCCACCGTCGATCGCCCGCACCGTCCCGTCGCTGGCACCACCTTGTGCTGAGCCTCTTGTTCATGAAATTTTATATAAAAATTGATGTTTGTGTGATTTGGATATATAGTTACTCATATAATTATCTTACCCGTACGTTGTTTGTTATACATATAGTGCCATGGTTTTGATATCCATCCCCGTCGTCCCTAGTCCTTGTTATGATTCGGATGTGGTATGTATATTCTCTTTTAAAACTAGTTGCATTTCATGTTTATGACAAATTATGCCCATCAAGTTGACATAGAAATTTTTTCTAGGAGGTATGTGAACCGGAAATTTCAACCGACCCTATTGCCGAGAGGTTAAATTTAGTTGAAAGAGAAAACGAGTACTTGAAAGAAAAGTTGAAAATAATTGAGGGGGAGAAGATGGAATTGGAGTTGCATGTTGCCGATGTCGTCAATGATCACAAGATCAAGATGGAGAAAATGCGCTTGAAGATTAGAAAGATTAGAAAATATGCCATCGATAGTGAGGCTTGGTATCATTATGCTGTTGGATCCATTGTTACTTTAGTTGCGATCTTGATTGTATTTGTTGTTGCATTTAAATGCTTTAGCTAGAGAGTTATTCGTTTGTTGCATTTAAGTGTTGTATGAACTTTATGTATGAACTTGTATTAATTTGGTCTATTCGGTGTTGTGTAATGAAGATGAGCCGGCAATGGATGTACGATGACCGATGCTCTCCCCAGTTCGTTGAGGGCGTGCATACTTTTCTGCTTGCGGCTGAGGCAAACAAGCGGGCGGATGGTTTTATGCCTTGTCCATGTGCTCGCTGTAAGAGAATGGTGTATCTAACAAGGGATTTGGAAAGTTGCTGGTAATGATAAAGGATATGCTTCCAAAGGACAACGAATTGCCCGAGAGTACGTACGAAGCAAAGAAGGCTGTCTGCCCTCTAGGGTTAGAGGTGCAGAAGATACATGCATGCCCTAATGATTGCATCCTCTACCGCGGTGAGTACGAGGATTTGAACGCTTGCTCGGTATGTGGTGCATTGCGCTATAAGATCAGCCGCGATGACCCTGGTGATGTCGAGGGCCGGCGCCCCAGGAAGAAGATTCCTGCCAAGGTGATGTGGTATGCTCCTATAATACCACGGTTGAAACATTTGTTCCAAAACAAAGAGCATGCCAAGGCGATGCGATGGCACAGAGAAGACCGTAAGAAAGACGGAAAGTTGAGAGTACCCGCTGATGGGTCGCAGTGGAGAAAAATCAAAAAAAAGTACGGGAAGGAGTTTGCAGATGACGCAAGGAGCGTATGGTTTGGTCTAAGCGCAGATGGCATTATTCCTTTTGGGGAGCAGAGCAGCAACCATAACACCTGGCCTATGACTCTATGTTTGTATAACCTTCCTCCTTGGTTGTGCATGAAGCGGAAGTTCATTATGATGCCAGTGCTCATCCAAGGCCCTAAGCAACCCGGCAACGACATTGATGTGTACCTAAGGCCATTAGTTGAAGAACTCTTACAACTGTGGAATGGAACAGGTGTACGTGCGTGGATTAGCACATGGGAAAGAATTTGACCTAAAGGCGTTGCTGTTCGTGACCATCAATGATTGGCCTGCTCTCAGTAACCTTTCAGGACAGACAAACAAGGGATACCGCGCATACACAACTTTTATGGAAAATGATAATGCCATTTGCATTCGTTGATTATGTACCTCCCTTGCAGCAAATAACTTGCTCTATGTAACTCCTTTCTCCTAGGTACTAAGCTCCTTTTCCTCCTTGCTCATCAAGTTGCTGAATTCACTAATGCTAGTTGTGTAGAGAAAAAGGCAAAAAAAACAGTAACGTATTGTAGTCAAACTGTCAAACTAGAGGGAAGTTGCTCCTCACCTCAACGCGAACGTTGACCGCCTAGCTGGCCGCCTAACCAAAACCAGATAGCTTGGTATTGAGAGATGAAATGAAACATTTGAGACAAGTTACTAGAGGGAAGAGGGAAGAAACCAAAACATCTCCGTCCTCCGGTCTCTAGCGTGTTCCCCCACCTTAACTATCTATTCTCTCCTTTCTTTTGCAGACAAGTAGAAAATGCCCGATACCTATTTTATAGGTCGGGATCACGAGAAGTGCATCATTTCACCCACCATGCATTATTTTTTGATTCCCATGTACCTGGTTGATAATAATTAGGATCTACACACTTGTACTCTCTTCCTCTGAAAATACTTGTCATTAAAATAGATAAAAAAATATATGTATCTATAATTAAAATACGTCTAGATACATCCCCTTTTATCCATTTTGATGACAAGTATTTCCAGATGAAGGGAGTACGAAAGAAGGAAAAGGGCTTTAAATGAAGGTATTCTCCCTCCGCTCCCTTTGCATGGTTGTGTCTCCTTCCACCCGAATATCTGTTTTGCACCTTTCTCATGATTCATTCCGTTTCCACTCACACTCAGTCGATTCCCTAAAAAAAGTAACTCGCACCCAGTCGATCTCAATGTGTTTTTCCAACATTTGCACTTGTGTTTAATAAGGCAATGACTTGAGGCATTTTCAAGTCACGTCTGAAAACTCCTCGCGCCACTGAGTCGGCTGATGATACCTTAGATCTTCTTTAAGCACACTCCAGTTTGTCTTCTGAGTCTTAAGTCAAACATCTTTATGTTTGATTATATCTTTAAAAAACAGTTTTTTCTGAATGAAGCATATCTAGATGTGTTATAAGTATTGCACATCTAAGTCCTATATTATCGATCTTACATGGAGATTCGCGTGGGTATTTTCTTTTTTCTTCTTATGCTTGACTGGGTGACTTAGATTTATTGTAAAAAAATAATTCCGTATTATATTATGTTTGACGTTGTAGACATTAACATTTCTTTATAATCTTGTAAATTTTGAAAAACAGCTTGACCGATCAATATATAGTAGACAAAGCTGGATCTTCAAGTATAATTTAAGATGAGAGATTTTTTTTTGAAAGAAAAGGCAGAGCAATTTATGCCTTATGCATTTCAAAACAGGTATGAAACCTGGGTGACCGAGGTCAATTACATAAAGGCAATGTTAGCGCTGCACGGAAAATGCAGCTGGCCATTGCCAAGCCATGTTGAACTAGGAACAGAAGAAAAGGAGCGAGAAAAAAGATACAAAATGAGCTACAGGATGGGGAATACGAGAGCGTATCTAAAAATCTCCCTCCACCGAAGCATGATCTGCCGGTCTGCAAAGTTGGTCGCCTGATGTTAGCGCCTGGAGAGAGATTATGACCATCGCTATATATTGACACTTCTTGACACTCGCGATGCGAAATTATGTCCGTCGCTCACTTCAATTAATTACTCTTCTCCAATCATGGATCTCAAGATGAGCACACACCCATTCAATTTCTCCCATTTCTTTCTTCATCGTCAATAATGTTCGTCATGTTGTCATCACCGAAGTACCAGCAGTTACCTTTGCACGCACCATAAGGAAGCACACACGGCTTGGAGGTTCCGGTGGCTATATCACACACCATGGGAACGCCCTTCGAGTCGATCCAGTACACAGAGTCTGCCCTCACCCCCGGGACAGTGCCGGCTCGCACCACGGCGGGGCTGCTCTTGTTGCCGACGAACACGGAACAGCCTCCAAGATCCCTCACGGCGTCCCAGCACAGGATGCGCCCAAGGTCGTACCTCAGGACGAAGATCTCGTCCGCAGACATTCTGAAGTACCCGGTCCCTGAGGTGATGCTGCAGCTGTTATTCTGCCACACCTGGTACAGGCTGCCATGGCAGAAGAAGTTGTGCTTGGTGGATGTGAGTTTATAGACGACGTCGTAGGGCTTGGCGAAGGTGGCCGGGTCGAAGTCGCACCTCCACACAAGTGTCAGCTGGTCGTCTTGATAGCCGCGGGGGGTGCGGAGCGCGTGCACGCCCCCGCGTGAGTCGAGGCAGTAGCAGTACAGCTCATGGCCGGCATCGTAGAAGGCTAGGTCGACAAGGTAGCGGTCGATGACGTCGGTGGTCGTCCACTTCCTGTCCACCTTACCGTCGATGTAGGCCAGCTCGTCCCTGTTGCACAGGGCCACGACGGTCCAGTCGTAGTTCGGGTTCGGCACGAACACGATCTTGCGTACGCACTCGTCCTCGTGAGCCCTGGGCGGAGAGACGAGCTCAACCTTCTTGCCAGTGCGGGGTTCGACGAGGAAGATCCTCCTCCAGCAGCTGGTGCCCATGTCGTTCCAGTGTTCCTGGTCGACGGCGAGGGCGAAGCGTCCGTTGCCCGAGCCAACGACACGGGCGCGGGGCCGTTGGGCGTGGTGGTCGAGCGCGGAGAGCATCGGGTGAGGCTGGAACGAGGGCCGCCGCATCGGGAGTAAGAAGTCGAAAACACCGAGAAGGCGGGCGGGGTCGTGGAGATCGGTGGACATCGTGTGGAGGTGGAACCAGCGCCGCATCGAAAGGGGGAAGACGGAGGCCCGCGTACGACGGCGGCGCGAGGGCGGAGCGCCACGCGTTGCAGACGCCGCGGATGGACGTGTAGTCTCGTAGAGACAGGCCGTCGGCGGCGGCGATGGACACGAGGAGCTCGGCAGGCAGGTGAGCCCAGGGCACGGGCGGCGCGGCGCCGGCATCCCGTACTCCGGTCTCCCTGCACCTGGCCTGGATGAATCGCCAAAGGAGCATCTTTTTGGATCGGGGAATAATTTGGCCTCATTGCTTTGAGATTCGTGCCATGTTTTTAGATTTTGATAAAAAAAATCTTGTTTCAAACTATTGTGTGATTTTTAGTCTTCTTTTTCATGTTTCAAAAAGGGCGTCATATGTGGTGAAACTATCCGTCTCCGTGTATCCTTACGTCCCGTCACCTCTGGTTGTCCGATCGAAATCCTTTGCCCTCATGTGTGTATGCCCTTATTTTGCAGAAACAGACCATCTCCAACCAATATTAGGCCTGTGATTTATTTTCAATAAAGAAAGAAATAGCCTCAGCCTGCTCTCCCAATTCCCTACTTTCGATCGTTTCCCTACCGGTCCTCATTCACAGCCCTGAATGCATCCCAAGTACAACAACAATCGTGACGGCATGCATCATGGACAATCACCATGCCGAAATTCATCTGCCAAGATAATAACCAAAGCTTTTCACGGCATTCATGTGCAGCTACAGATTGAGGTAAAAGCTTGCAAACTCTAATGAATGAGGAAAAATTTGCTACGCCAAACAAGAAAGCCAGCATTCCTCTATTAGTGAGTTTATTAATGAACATACTTTGACCATGTCGCTTTTAGTTTAGAGTTATGTATAATGATGCTGTTTATGTTTCAGTACACATCTTTTGCTTTGGATGCGACGAGAAACTGAAGCCTGATGTAGGGATATGTGTGAAGGGCTAGAGGTTATCAAGGAGCTCTACAAGTGGTTTGTCGGAACCATCTCATTCTACAACTTTTTTGATGTCCAACACGAACCTCAAAAGCCACATGATGTACATAGGACACTTGCAGATCAGAAGGGGGCACATCAAATAATTCCCATATATATTCTTCAAGTGCTTTTATATAGAGAGATTTTACGGTACATTTTACTACTGCCACAGCCGAGTAGTATAGGATCGGATCAGCCGTTGATTGCATGGGCTTTTTGGGTATTGTGATTACAGATTTTTTATTCTATTTTTATTTACTCAAGGGTAATGTGGTCCAGTTAGCAGTATGAGACGTCATCGTGAATAATCACTCGATCGCCTATCCCGTTCCTCTCTCTCACCTCGCGTCTTCTCTTCCTCCGCCGCCGGCTACCCTTTCGTCTTGGCGTTCCGCCCTCCAGAGACAACTTAACCTGCCCATGCCATCCCGTTCCCCATCCATCTCCATCCTCTCTACACATCCGCTCATCAAAACGAGAGCTGACATCTTCATCGAACCTGGGTGCGATATTGGATTATAGAGATGAGGAGGGTGAACTAATTATGTACGATCTGAATATTTCTACTCCGTTTGACATAGTCGAGGCACAATACTGAATTTCTGGAACATGGCTACCTTAGCTTCTTCATGGGTAATAATAGCAGCCTGGTTATGGTGAGAATATAAGGGTCAAACATGAACTGCAGATACTGAATTGGGGTCTGTATTTTGAACGAAATAGGAGAATCTTAATTATTACTTAAGTGATTAGGTTACATAAGGCATCCGAAATGATATTCCCAGCCATTCCAGGTTTCAAGTTTTCAGATACCAATATAAATTTCAGATACATTCCAGGATCATGTGGCATTGCAGGGACTAGTAATCTCCACCGTGACATTAGTTTCAATATTATAGTAATTTGCCCTAGTTAGTCAGCAGCTCGAACATGGAGCTCGTCAGCACCTGATCACGGAGGTTAGAGGCGGCCGAGATGACGTGGCCGGAGGCACTAGCCCGACGGCGGCCGAACTCTCTTCAACAAGAACCAGCGCGCAACTCTTTCTCTTCTCTGCAGCTTCCCCGTGACCCGGCGGCAGGCAATCAGGCTGCTGGCGTGGGAGGCCACAAGGCGGCAGCTCTACGGCGCGCTAGTAGGGGGGACGGAGGCGACGATCTGCGGCGGCCGGGTAACCATAGGCCCATAGCGCAGGTGCGGCGCTGCGTGCGGTGCAGGAGAGAGAGAACAGGGAATTTGTTACATCTCCTGAATACCAAACATACCCTGGTCTGTGTGGGATTTGTTTCGCATCTCTGTTCATTTTGCCCCTTTACTAGAAAATACTACTCCGATTCTCTGATAGTATTGATGAATCCACGCCTTTGAATCAGTTGAATGAATGGCTAATATTTACTCGGATGTACTGTAAAAGGCCTCATTATATATATTCTTGACAGGTGCTCTTGATTAGCTAAACCACGACGACAATAGAGCAGAAGGGGGCACAAGCACAACGCGGATGTCTACCGGCCAGTGTTCACCTCCGTAAATTTTCTCATCCATGCAAATCCATCTCCATCCCAATCCGTCTTCAGCAGTTCATTATGCCAATATGCCTGGGGCACGGACCATCTGTCATCCAAAATTTTATTTTTACTTACCAATGTAAGTTGCACGTTACATAAGCTTTATGAGAAACAACTCGCATCAAATGACAGAAAAATATCGTTTTGTGGTGTTTGTCTCGGCTCTGGTGTCCAATATGGCCACTGGATGGTCGCCTCCTTTCTGTACGCCTCTATATCATACAAAGGTGTTGTTGGTGCAATTTGTTGAGTAACTATATATGTGCTACCAAATTAGCATTAAGACGCGGCAGAAAGCAAAAATACCTTCCGGACATGAGCTCCAGCCCACTTAGAACTTCTAGAATTCTACTTCTTGGCAGGAAAGGAGTTCCTTTAGTTTCTCCGTCATAGAAGTTCATGCCAATGAAGCTCCCATCATCAAAATTAATAAGGGGGCCTCCAATGCCAGCCTAGAACAAAATCACAAAACCAAGATTACACAGGATAGTGGTAACGCCGTTTAATCCATGTATGTACTAACATCTAGATTAAAGTGATAACTCAGATATATATACTGATGCAACTAACCATAGCAGACCACACCTATATAAAAGGATGTACGCACTAACACTCAGAGTGAAGTGACCACTGAAATAGATACTAATGCAGCTACCTATATTAAAACTAGCAAGAGAAACCCACCACATACCTTTTTTTATTATACACGTGGACAGCTCAAGGTGCTTGCACGGAAGTGCTGTGATAGGCTTATCAGACAGTTTGCCAGTGGAGGCACATAATAATCCTGCCTCAGGCTCACGCCCTATAGCTACTACATGTCTACATGTAAAGGTAACATTTCCTTATGGTCGAAAATATCTTCTGGGCGAATAGCACGCAAACCCTTAAAACTGACAATAGCGATATTATGATGTGAGTCATACGATTCCAATGTCCCAATGACATGTTGTTTCGGCGGGAGAAACACCTCAATCTGCCATAATAATGTCAGCTTGGTTAATCATGCACTATCTAACTTATTAAAAGACCAAGAAAGATGATTAACCACAACCGACCCTTAAATTCATGTCGATTGTATCTGGTTCATCACATGTTCTAACCAAACTAGCTGAAGTCAAAATAACAGTGCGTCTATGACTGCCAGCGTCTGTGTTGGCAGGACACTTTATGAGCAAGCCTGTGCATGAAAAAAACCTGATGCTTCCTACACAATCACAACTTTGAACATTAGCTAGTGATTCCTAATCGTATTGTAAGACAAAGCAATTAACACCTAGCTGTGAAATCACCATTGTATGAAGAAAGTGAGACCACACGTCGGGATATAGTTGCAGTTGTCTTTGTGTCAAGTCTCGCCCAGGGATTCATCCCAACACAACAAGAATCGCGACTGTAAGAATGCCCACTCAAAGTATATAAGTAACCAAAGTCCTCTTCAAACTTATGAAGCAATTGCCCATCCACTGGTCAAAAAGTAAGTACAGAAGTTAGCTATCGAAATTTGCAAGGTAGAAGTCAGCTAAATCAAAACTCGCGACTTACATTCAAGCATAAGCGGTGGTGGCTCGGGATAGCCTAGGGGGGTAAGATGATTTAACATTCTCAGAAATCCTGATACAATAAGGTGATCTATACTCAGATGATATGTCTGATAGTAACATTCGCATAATATTCTGTGTGCAACTGTCAACGACTAGAATGACAACTTGTATATATGATAATTCACACCTGAGGGTTTTATTCTTTTTGCACCTGGAGGCATGGAATATACCCAGCTACTCGTTTCAGTTTCTCCGGTTGAGCTACCTAAATGGAGAAGATCAGGGAAGATAGACGAACACAAAACAAAAACATATTCTCTCAAGCTCTAAGCAGGAGTATGGAGCATATCCATGAAAATGGAAAATAAGGTTTTCTGATTAGAATTGACTGGATGTAAGCAAGATGATGATAAGTACAGATATGAACCAAAACTCACAGGACCAGCCAGGAACTAACAAAAAACGGTGAATAACCTAGTGGTCTCCAAAGACAATGACCCTCACCTTCACCATGTGGATTAGGTTCATCCATGCACTCCTTCCTAGCATAATCGCCTACTTGCTCATATTGAGGACTGCAATGAAACACAGTAGAGTGGTTTAGATAACAAATAAACATGCAAAATTACTAGGCAAAACAAAACAAAAAAGCTCAATCGGTCATCATGAACAATAGCATACAACGTGAAATAAGGTACAAGACAAGAAAATGAGACTTGTGAATATTGAACAAAACACGTGCAGAGGATTGAGAAGATACAGATGTCACGAGTATAGGTTACAAACTTACAGATGTCTAATGTTTGTTTGGACGAAATGGCATTAACTCTCCCGCGTACAAAAAAATAGTGTCAGCGGGTCTGAGTTTGCCAGCACTTAGGGGGAGGATCCCTATTATCTTTAGGATTGTATATTTTAAATTATGCAAGCAAGAGATCAGTTTAAATACGAAGGAGAAACGGTCAGCTAGGTAAGCACTCAAAACAGACTTTGCCATGCTTTATATATAAAGCAACAACCGAACAAAGTACATGGCCGAACAATTCAAGGTGATGAGGTTGCCCTTGTACAACATTGATCCTAGGATAACTGGATCATGCAAGATACACGTGGCTATGCTACCAAGAGAGAGCACAGGAGGAACAGATTACACCGCCACACTATGACTTATAGCTCCTAAGCTCCATGACAACACCAGGGGGGAGAACGGAGATAGGCATTGCCATTGTCGTGTCCATAATGGCTCAAGGTTTTCACCTGGAACCCAGAAACGGAGAGGAGCACCGCAAAGGCGTCTTTAGGAAGATAACAGTACCCGCGAGCATCACCGTCATCGGCGACAATGAATGGAACTTTCGTTCAGCAACTCCCTCGAGCCACCAAGAGGTCTCCAGGACAAGCGTGACCAGGACGGAACTCCAGATCCAGATCTAGGCATTGCCACTACCAGGAGATACAGAGCACGCCTAAGCTACCCGCCACCCTACCTCTCGCCGCCCACACGACCAAGAGGAAGGCCATCACTCCGCCATAGTTCCCGCCGGAGAGCCAACCAACCGCTCATATCATGGTGCGCCCACCATAATAAGAGGAGTAAAAGGCGTCTCCTTTCAATCCTAGCCCGACATCAGGCACGAAGTCTGGGTCAGCACCTCCACGGTAGGAGGCACCCATGCCCGTATCTCTAGTCAGTCTTGGTGAACCAGGGGAAACACACCCGTGACTATCGACGCCTGTCGCCAAGCATGCTCGCATGACGCCATGTCCTTGGTCTTCGGCGTCAAAGCGAAGACTTGACCACCACCAACGACCCCCGCAACCACGAGGAGAGAGACCTCATCGCCCGCAGACACCACCCGGATTGCGCCCACCAACGCCTACCCCGAGCGAGAACTCACTCAAATCCGACCAAGCATAGGCCCTAGGTCCCGGTCATCACGTCCGTGTGAGCACCCTAAGGTGTCGGCCCAGAACCAGGAGAAGGGATGAACGACCGCCATCCGCACCCCGCTTTCGAGCACCAACCACCGCCACCCAAGCTATAGTGGCCGCTTGGTCGGATAGCACAACCACCCTGTCATGGCCACGAGCTGACCAGATCTGAGAGCCGCCCCTTCATATGACAGCCATTGTCGTCCCCGGCCACCTCGCCGTCACCACCTCCGAGCCACACCCCAACAGATACCCACATGAGCCATCGCTCACTCCCCGTCTAGAAGGTCAGCCCTCCAGCACCAGATCCGGGCGATGCTGGCTAGCCACCAACCACACGCCTCTACCCACATCACACCCCTCCCCCTCCCGCGCATGCGCTATACCCCACGAGGGCCTCAGGCCAGCGATACGCCGCCGACTAGAGACCACACCGCCGCCCCGCAAACCCGCCAGCGTGCCGCTATGTCCCATGGCAGCCAGCACCGCCGCACCACGTCGCCGTCCCACGCCAGCAACCGATGGACAATGAGGAGAAGAGGCCCCGTTGCTGCCGAGCCGATCGACATTTGCCCGTCAGCGCTTGCCAGTGCCTGCGGGGGAGGGAGCTCGGGAGGAGGGGAAGGGAGGGCCGACGGCTAGGGTTCCCTCCCCATTGCTCACGGGAGCGACGCCGAAGGGTGGGTCCTTCTTTGTTTTCTAAGCTTAATTAATGTCGTCAGCTAGGAAAGTAGAGATTAGGTTCTTATTTTTCCATGAACACCATTGCTTTCCATCAAAAAAATCTATAAGATGGGCCCCAATACTCAACGGGAATCAAGCAATAAAAATCAACCTACAACTTAGCAATTCTCTCGATAATCTATGTTACTAGTAATAATGTACGTGCAATGCACGTTTATATTAGGTAGGATATTAGTTGCACGTTATATTAGGTAAGATATATCTGTTGCACGTTGGTATTTAGTAGTATATCAATTACTTTTTCACGGGAATGGTAGGATATTAATTACATGGCAGATTTCATGGGATAGCGTTGAGTCAAAACGTGTTTATAACCAATGGCAGTGGTGGGTAATTAGAGCGTTAAACGTGTTTGGTGCTCACCACACTACTAGGAAAAGGCCTACTAATGGCGCACCTAATTTGGCCATTAATGGCGCATTAGTGGTGCGCCATTAGTAGCACGCCATTAGTATATTTTACTAATGGCGCACCACTGATGCGCCATTAGTATCTGGTATACAATAGTGCGCCATTAGTATATACAATAGTACGCCATTAGTATGCCTCCCAGGGGCCATGTATACCCAGGTGCTTTGGCATACTAATGGCGCACGACAACAGGATGCGCCATTAGTAACTTCGGCATATTAATGGCGCACTGTGATGTGATGCGCCATTAGTATGAATATTAGGTTTTTTTATTTTTTTTTATTTTCTGTTTTTTGCACAGGTTACAAAATGTATAATTGGACAAAATATAGACAGCACACATCAACAACAGATTCATCGAATACAATAGAAGATTAGTCTCTGAATAAAATTCATCATATTAGTCTCCGAATACAATTCATCATATTAGTCTCCGAATTGAAAAGACCGAACAAAGATAAAACATTACAAGTCTCAAGACCGCGAGTATCGAGTTTGTCAGAAGTAATACTAATCCTAACAAGTCCTACTAATCATCATCATACAACTTCTACTCGATATTCATAACAAGTCATACGATCATCATCTTGATAGTCTTCGAACCAACCCTACTTAATTATTCATCAGCACATGATCATCAGTATTAGGCAGGACCTAAATACCCTATTTAAGCTAAAATAGCATAAAACAATATAGACCCTGACTCTCCATTATGGAGAATGGAGAACATCCTGTCTCCAATTCTTGCGCTTCGCTTCCTTTTGCTTCCAAGAAGCTCCTTACGACTGTCCATATATTTTTTCGATCCTTTGATTTTCATGTCTCCACTTCTTTTAGAAATCTGGTATGGACAGTTGAGATTCGTAGGATGACCTGGCTGTATGTTCAAAACATTAACACTACCTTTCAGATACATCATATGAGGCACACAATTCTCCGGGATTATCTGTTGAAAAACATAGTAATAACTTCATAGTTAGCAATGATGTACTAGTTTTAGAAGTATGCAAAAGATGCACGGATGTCGTAATAGTAAAAATCTTACCAGGGTATCTCCATGGTAGTTACCGTAGTTGAACACATGCACTAGTGGCACGTATTTACCATAATGTTGAGGAATTTGTTTGTGGATAATGTAATTTTCAATGTCAGTACAAAATCCGACCAGATGATTTTTCTCCTTGTAAGTTGTTAATTCGGAGCCATCGATGTAGTGGGTTTTGTCTACCATCTCCCGCACATTCTTTGAACAATAAAAATAAGCTGTCAATGGAAATAAGCTGTCAACTATTTTGAAATAAACAATATAAATTAGCTAATAACTATGTTTGAGAAACTCACATAGCGGTAGAACTGGAGGCGTATCAACAAGGACCCAAATGTCCATATTGTCTTGGCTGATGTCAGGATTACCAAGATCCATGGTGATAAGCATACCCTCATCAAAACCATAGATCTTGCAAAATGCTTCCTAATTTTTGCAACCAAAATGGGTTACGCTCTCAGAATTATATAGATTTACTTCAAAGTCCACATCGTGATGAGTCCTTAGGTGAATTTTCTTTGTTTCAGAAATTTCATGGTCCTCAAAATCCATCCTCTCCAAGACATAGCGTCTTGCATGGCATGGGATAAGCTATACTCGAATTGTAAAAGATGAAAATTACACGTTGAAATAGTTGAAGTAATGCTTAATTATGAAAATAACACTTGTCGTCGTTGTGTACCGTTTCGACTTCGAAGGTCTCCTCGAGCTTAATGCTGAAGCGCCCATCGTCCAGGTGAGGCATGTCGCACAGACCTCGATTGTCGTGGCACCAGTGGCACTCCGCCGGGAGACTTTCGTCGTCCGATGATGATGACGACATATCCTGGGACAGCTCCCAGAATTGCTTGCCGCCCGAACCACCGGCCTCATCGTTGTGGGCCATGTTTCGCTCTAAATAGGAAAAAAGTTTGGTCAAAAAGTTGGTTATTGTCAAGGAACAAGATCATGGTCTCATCATTTAGGGTTTGTCGACACCGAGGCACCCTAAAAGCCTAAGCTTTCATCATTTAGGGTTTCGACGCCGAGGCACCCTAAAAGCCTAAGCGTACATCATTTAGGTTCTCATCGACACCGAGGCATCCGGGGCAGCCAAGTTAAGTTTTCATCATTTAGGGTTTATCGATGCCGAGGCACCCTAGGTTGGGCCTAATCACTTGGCACTAATCACTTGGCTCTATTGCCACATATGGTTTAATGCAGCAAGAATGGCGGGGCAGTTGATCCTACTTCACTAAGTACTAAGATACCCCAGCCCATGCATTAGTCGCAAGTACCCCATATGTCCTATTTTTAGCAAAGTCATGCTAAAATTCACGGAAAATTTCAGCATGACCTTTGCTGAAAATAGGACATATGGAATACCCGAATTTGCCGGAACGGAAGTTAATCGACATTCCGGCAAACTCAAGGGCCTCTCGGGGTACCTGCAAAATCATCACGACATGACGGTCGGAGACAAAAGCCAGCAAACTAGCACCACAATGTGCCTCTACTTTCATATGGATGAAAAGGCCACAGACCATATGGTCCTTTGCTTTCATATGGACAAAAAATCAACTCAACTTATGTGAGCTTCCATTCCAGATCTAATAGGTCACCCAACAAAAAATCATCAATAGTTTTAGCTGGAAAAAATCATGCACATAATCAGTTTTGCAATCATAAGTTTGAGAAATGGTGGTTGCTTCGAGAGGATTCCAAAGGCCTAGTGGCTAGCTACATCCTGGCATGCTCCCACCAAAAGTTCCAAAGCCATTGATATTTTAGATGTCAAAGTTGATATTTTAGATGTCAAAGTTGAATCTAAGCAGAGATCTAGAGATAGAGATATAAGTGAGGGGCAAAACCCCCTCATACTTCCATAAATCAAAAGAGAAAAACCATGATCGTAGCCTTGTATCTGGCTCTTTTGGTGGCCTCTGTCAACTTTGAATCTGACCAGGTTTCTCCTCTCTGGTGAATTCTTATCTATGAAAAGAAAATCAATATGGAGGAGAATGAGCTACTTCAAGCTCCCTTAAATGAAGTTGAGATTAAAAAGGCAGTTTGTGGTTCACACTCAGATGGTGCCCCTATCCATGATGGTCTCTCCTTTATGTTCTATCAGCACTTCTGAGATGTGATCAAAACTGATTTGATTGCTCTTTTTCAAGCCTTTTCTGGAAAAGTAACAGTAGCTACTGATGCTACTCCAAAACGCATGCACTCCACTGCAAGCACATAATCTTTTATTCAAGTAATAGTGTATGATGAATTTGATTATTCAGACTTAAGTTGCTTCAAGTGATGTCACTAGTTTCAGTTAACTACAGTACTACAGCAAATGGAGTACCTAATCTGATCCAGTTAAAGTCTCCAGATGGAGTACCAAATGGAGTCTCCAGATGGAGTACTACTGCAAGTGTTTAAATTCAGTCAAGTATACTACTGCAGGTGTTTAGCAAATTAAAGTGCACTGGGTCATGGCCAATTTTGGAGGCGACAAGGAGGAGGAAGGGTGGAGAGGGCAGAAGGAGGAAGGAGGAGAGGTACCTGGGCGGGCGCGGCCGGTCGCCGGAGGGGTCGGGGTCGGGGTTGGTGTCGGGGTCGGCGGCGGCGGCGTCGAAGGGATGCCTCGGTTGGTCGTCGGGAGGCTGGCGGCCACGGCGAGGTCGCGGAGGCGTCGGCGATGGAGGAGCTGCGGTGGTGGGGGCCGTGGGGGCGCGGGGGCGCCGGCAACGGCTAGGAACCCTAGCTGTCGCGCTCGGGAGGGAGGTTGTCACAGGCGGGGCCGTAGGGGGAGGGGGACGGCGAGGGCGCGGGCGCGGGCGGAGGGGGGACGGTGAGGGCGCAGGCGTGGGCGGAGGAGGGACGGTGAGGGCGCGGGCGCGGGCGGAGGGGGGACGGTGAGGGCGCGGGCGCAGGCGGTGCCGCAGGGGGAGGGGGACGGCGAGGGCGCGGGCGCGGGCGGAGGGGGGACGGTGAGGGCGCAGGCGCGGGCGGAGGGGGGACGGTGAGGGAGGTGGACGGGTGCGGCGGGGGAAGCGAGCACGGCCGGGGACGGCGAGCACGGCCGAGAAAGTGGTGGGCGGTGGTGGTCAGGCGCGGGTGAGACGAGGCAGGGAAGGGATTACTAATGGCGCACCATCTGGTGGTGCGCCATTAATAGTTTTGCAAAAAAAATACTAACGGCGCACTGTCCCACAGTGCGCCATTACTAGTTTAAACTAGTAATGGCGCACTGTGAGACAGTGCGCCATTAGTAGTTTTGCATAAAAAGGAATAAAAAATATAATAAAAAAATAACATTAGTGGCGCACTTTACGACAGGTGCGCCATTACTAATTAGTAATGGCGCACTGTGTCTGGATGCGCCATTAGTATGTTTGGACAGGCGCACTAGTTCAAAAAAAAATTGATACTAATGGCGCACCCTGGGCCAGATGCGCCATTAGTAGTTTCAACGCTAATGGCGTATCAGAAGGTGGTGCGCCATTAGTATATACTAATGGCGCACCGCTTGTCTGGTGCGTCATTAGTGTCAATCTCATCTATAGCCCTTTTTCTAGTAGTGCCATTGAAGGGATTTGAACCGTTAGATAACATGATTTGACGGTTGAGATGGTTTGGATCTGCCCCTTTAGGTCTTTTTATATTGATATAAATATAGATAATCCCCTACTGTAGCCAATCAACAGAATATTGAACAACAAGGAGACCTTATTAGTACACAACAAGAAGACTAGCCCTTGTTGTGAACAATCGAGATTCATGGCCCTTCCCTAAGATGGAAGAGATGTACATGTGGTCTCTTGGCATCTTCTGTAGGGAAGACTCAACTTGACCAACCCTGCAAAAAAAAAGACTCAACTTGACCGAACGCATAAGATATAATTCTCTTCAGAACTTTAACTTTCTATAGCATTCAAAGTAAACACTTATCTCTATTTTCCAACTAATATTACACCTTCTCTATTTATTTTTTGCTCCTAACCTATTTGCTACCAACACAGATTTGCGACGAGAGCTAACAAGCGAGCATAACTAATAAATTAGCCTCGAACTAAAGCAAGAGCGTTAAATAAGTAATAGGAGATGCATGGACTTTGATGCTATACTCCATAGATTACCACATGAGAACACCTAAGGGTTCACGCCATAATATCCAGATATGTCTTAACTTACAGGAGGGAATGGATTTTGATCAAATGTAATACCTCCATCACATAATCTAAGACGTTTTTTGACACGTGTAGAAGACATACTTGTTCTCGAGTAATCTAAACTGGTACAAGCGTTGGACAATTGCGCACCGTGGCATGAAACACATGTTTCCATTGCCACAACTAATGTTCATCCCAAGAAAGTTCCCAGCAAGATCAACTAGTGGCCCTCCAAGTGCAGCCTAGAAGGAAA
Source organism: Triticum monococcum (assembly GCA_034509565.1). Taxonomy (NCBI): domain Eukaryota; kingdom Viridiplantae; phylum Streptophyta; class Magnoliopsida; order Poales; family Poaceae; genus Triticum; species Triticum monococcum. The sequence continues at coordinate 39,231,050 of CM067842.1, forward strand.
GTAAAGTGGTAAAAGTAACACATTAGACCACTGATATCCTATGCACTTCAGTAGTTTTTTTGAAAAATCAACAGCATACCTCGGTGATGCAACAACCAGAGATCATGCTTTCAAGTTCACTAGTCAGTGTCCCAGTCGTGGCCATCATATCACACGAGCCGAAGGAACGCCCAGCAGCAACTATGGTAGTAGAAGCAGGCAGACATGTATTCTGAAAACCCCTCTCATGGGGATGGGGATCCAGATCTACAGGATCGACCCCCCAGAGAATTGTCGACGTAACAATAGTAATATCTTGATCATAAAGTTCCAAGAACGCATGGTAAGATCCCTTTTTTGGAAGGCGCACCGTAATCTACAGTGATAACAGAAGTACATGAGCGCACAATGATGACAAATAGTTCTGGATAAACAAGAGCGAAATGGGAAATTAACAGCACCAACATTCAGATTATCTTCATTATTTCTCCTCTCGTTGAAGACTTCAGCCAGGCGTGCTGAAGTCAGGAATCTTTGTAGGTTAGGTGTCCGTTCTGGAAGAGCGATGCCAGTGCATGCAAATAACATGACATCTCCTGCTCAAGGAAGGTTGTGTATTAAAATCATTGACTAGTTATGAGAAAATGCAGATTTGGGAAATTCATTTAAGAATATTTTGGAATAACATATATGTAAACCACCATCAAACAAAGCGAGCGCGACGACGCTTGAAGACAAACGCGAAGCGACTTCTTCACTGAGACCGCACAGGCCACCATTACGAGGCGCATATAGGGTGCCGAATGGTTGCTCCGTAAAGGGCTTGAGGGAAACATCTCGATCAGGAAGTCCGCAGGCACGTCGAAATTCTGCTTCACGGTGTGCGGCTTCCTTTTTCCAAACCTTATTTGGAGGGCAAGCGGACTCCTAGATATAAGCGGCCTCCCAGATATAAGATATAAAAAAATTCCTATCTAATCCAGGTCAATATTTAACTACCAAATATATCTCTAACATCTCCCGCTGTCGTAACGGCAGCGTAGTGGACGGTGTCGCGTTGCGGATGCGTTGACTGTAGAGGAAGCGGGCATGCTTGTCAAGCGAGGTGATAGCCCTTTGTGCCGATATCGATGGAGCCGAGTGCATAGGGTGGTATAGCCGTGCGAGGGACGCCGTGGTCGACGTCGAGTCGGGGTGGCCGGTTCGAGGTAGTCACCGTGGATCGGGAAGAAGAGCGGCGGCGGCCTGAGGAGGCGGCAATGGTGGCTAGGTTAGGAGCACGGCGGCGGTGCTCAAAGTACGCGAGGAAGAATCCGATAGCCTGACGAAGACCAGCGCGGACGATGGTGTCCCCGCGCCTAGGGCGGCGCGGTTCCCGGTGGTGATCATGGAGATCAACCGTCCTGAGGGCCGCGCGATGCAGAAGCGGTGGGCAGCGGTTAGGGTTGGATCGGTTAGGCTGATACCATATTAGAAGGGAACAGAGAGATATAATTGACGTAATGTGTTGGATGATATTACTAAGCCTTGAGGGTGAGTATATATTAAGTACAAGACTTGGAGGCAAGACGCCTCCTAGAGATAAGATAGAAACAATTCCTATCTAACGTCGAACAATCTCTAACTACCAAATATATCTCTAACACCGTCCCTCACTCCTGCCCCGCGCCCCCTCTTCCTGGACTATTGTTATACTTCAGATCTTGAGGAAAAAGATCGAGGTGTGATCAAGACGGCCGATGTGTGTGGGGAGGAAATCTCCATGGCCATCCAGTAGATGGAGAGCACGACCAGGAGGCATCAGTGACTTGCAAGGTCAATCAGAGATACTAGCTTATTGCTTCCAATACATAATGGCGAGCGCTAGACGTCATCCGACTGATTTCGTTGCAGAATCATGTGGCTTGTTAGGTGCTTGATCTTCCCGCCGCGTCGCCGTTTGATGGGTCAGCCACCACATTAGCACGTGATGCTACCAACCACCGCATTAGCACGTGATGCTGCGACGCCCCCATCACAACACCCGTGACGACCCCATCACAACAACCATTGTCGCCCTTCCTTCCCATCACAACATCGCCGGCGACCAGTCGTTACATTGAAGCATCTGTCGCCGGCGAGATCTTTGGGTTGCCATGCACTTTTGAGTTGGATGTCTGAGTATTTAATGAAAAGAAAAATGACTTTAACATTGCTCTTTGTGATAGTATATTATCTTTTCTTTTCTTTTTACCATCACAAGCTCATGCAAAGGTTATTTCCCATCCATAAAAGATCACACATATTTAAGGACAATTTTTATTGTTTGCACCGATTACAACTTACTTGAAGGTCTTACTCAATCCATAGATTGTTGTAGTGGACTCTTATGGAAGAAACTGAGCTCAAGGATTTTGGATGCACAAGTAATCTTTCTACTTAGTGCGGAAGTAGTTGGCTAGCAAAGACTATAAACAAATACCATATGTTGAAGAATCCATGGCAATATAACTCCTATTCAAATATACACAAACATAATCATTACGTGGTGTGTAGGTTATCTCCCAATGATCTAAACTTGACAGATTCTGCAAATCCCATGATCACCCCTGAACCACTGCCACGGCCCAAGCATGTTGCTAACCGGTGAAAGACAGACGGCCCCTCTTCCACCCCAAATGAGTCCTTAGGTTGGGGGAGGCCCGGCCTGCCAGAACCAGGAAGGGGAGGGTCTCCAGTAGCCGCCGACCACGCCGCAGCCACCCAACCACTCCACCGACGACGAGGGCCACCGCCATGACCAATCTGGCTCCTCCAGATCTCGACGATGGCAAAGTCGGGAGGTCCCCTGCCTCCCTCCCTAGAACGCCCCTACCACCTCCAACCTCCCAACGACGCATAGGGTGTTAAAGGGGTGTTTGTTTCAGAAGTCCTATGACTTTTTCTAATCCTAGGGGCTAATCAAAAAAGACTCTCCAATAAAGTCTTTTTCTAGTCCCTGTAGAAAAAGTGCCTCCCGTTTGGTTCCTAGGGACTTTTTAGGGACTTTTTCTAGTCTCTGGGACTAAAAAGTCCCTCAACCAAACACCCCTTAGTCGTCACCACCATCCATCCGGATCCGCCTCCAGCCGCAACACTCAGATCGAACCAGCAGAGGAGGGACGGTCCACCAGCGCTGTTGCGCCTCCACCTCCACCAGTAGGATGCAACGGCAAAGGTGGATGCCCGCAACCAAAGCTGGCGTCGGCCCGCACCACATGGGAAGCCAGATCTGTCCGAGTCGCAGCCACAACAGCCATGGTTGCTGTCCTTCACCACCGTGCGAGCTCCCCCACCTCGCGGCCTGCTACACGGCTACCACGACGCCTTCGTCAACCATGTTGGTGTTCCACCGTGCTGCAACGCTCGACGCCCAGCACCGCATCCAGGGTAAGGACGCCTCGGTCCGCGCCAAGGACCTCGCACGAGGAGATGAAGATTCCTGGCCGTGACCGGCGTGGATCGGGCTTCACCCGGTCACTCCTTCTGATGATGGCGAGGGAGGAGGGGGAGCCTAGTGGCGGCACTAGGGTTGGCCTCCTTGATGCTCACGGGGGCACCTTAGGAGGGAGCGTTTTTGCTAAGCTCCAGGGGCACTATTTATGGATGGACAGAGAGGAAATTCCTCCTGTCCTAGGAGGGAAGTGAATCCCAATATAGGTTGGTTTCCTACACAAAAATGGACTCTAAAACCTGCCAGTTATCTTGAATCAAAATTAAATGGGTTGGACCCAAAGTTAGGTGGTGCGTCATCCATAGAAGTCTGTGGACGAAATTATGAAGTGTCATCCTAAAATCTCCACTTGAATCTTCATAGACATTCTTACATGCCCGCCACCATCTGCATGCTTGATCAAGCTCAAATACTCATCATTTTTATCCATGCTAGACCCTTTATTCACAAGTAATAAAACATGACTAGTTTATGCAACTTCTTATTCTCATGAATGTTTGAGTCCTTCTTAGGAGTACTACTTTTGTTCCATCCTTCGTGGGTTTAATTACTGGTTTGATCACTAGTGAAACTAGATAACGCCACACGCGTTGCTACCGAAAGTTTTACAAATGGACTTATAAAAAATAATATTAGAATACATGAGAATAGTACTGCCGCACATTCAATCTAGAGGTGAACGGAGGGTGTATGAATTTATATTGTCTTCGGACATTCAGGTTCAATTATTTATTTTTAAAAAATAAAAGTTGAAGATATGGAGGGCTTTCCCTTTCTTTAATGATATGGAGGGCTTGCATGTGATGAAAAGTGGCAAGTTGAATGGTCGTATGAGCTCCTGATGATGTGGAGGGCTGCATGTTGTGGAAAGTGAAAAGTTGATTGATTGTATGCGCTTAATGAAATAGATGGCTTGCATGTGCTTTCCAACGGGAGGTGGCGTGTGTGGAACATATGTGATGAGGTGGATAGACCACATATATTAAGATACATTAGATAATGGAGATGAACTTCTTAGCTATATAGGATAGGATTTCACACGTAATAAAGTCAACAAAATATATGTATAGTTCAAGTGTGTGGTCAAGATTATCATTAAGAAGGACAATAAATAATAATATCAGTAACAACTTTTCTTGTAATCCCTCCATTTTTATTTACTTCGTGTATTAGGTTTGTCTAAAGACAAACTTTATATATTTTCAATAAGTTTGTAGAAAAATATATTTACATATGCACCACAAAATAAATACCATTGGATTCATCGTTGAATATATTTTACATCATAGAAATTTGTCACTGTAAATGCTCATAATGTTTTTTATGAACTTGGTCAAACTTTATAAAGTTTGACTTTAGTCAAAGCCAATATGTGGAGTAAATAAAAACGGAGAAAGTACATCTTGAGCAAACTAAAATATTATTTATGACACCTAGGTGATATCATTCACGAACAAGAAGAAGGTTATGATACAAACAAGCATCACACTAAAAGATCTTGTAAATGTATACATCTGAGACTACACAGTTCGGTTGACCACACATGCTTGGATTACTTGATCATAGGTTCCTCGATCATATACTCCCCGGGCAAATAGCTCCCATGCGACGCCGTTGGTGTTAATTGTCTCTTATGCGACGTCGTTGGCTGTAATAGCTCTCATGCGACATCTGCGTTGGAAAAAATAGCTCCCATGCGACACTGCTGCCTAATCCAAAGACACATGTTTAAAAATCGAATCAGGTGAGCGGGACCCACTAACTTATCCAACTCAGCATTGGTCAGGTGAGCGGGACCCACAGCGTGGGACCCGCTAACTTATCCAGGTCAGCATTGGTACAAGAGGACACCGAGCCGTGCCCCGAGCCATGCAGCACCCGAGCCCATCCTCCCCCCCCCCCCCCCCCCCCCTCCCCCCTCCCCGACCGTTGTTGTTCTTCTTCTCTGGCGACGACGCGTAGCAACGCCGTTCCGGGCCGCGACCTAGCAATGTCGAGCTCCGCTTCAGCCTCCCGCCGCTCATGGCCGCGCTATGGCGCAGTGCCCATGACAAAGTGCCCTGCATGCCCATGTATCGCACCCCTGAAGCGGTTAGTCACAACGACCGATAAGAATGGCAACCTTGGGCGGGAATTCGTGAAATGTGAGAGCAAACCAGAGCAGGGAAAGGTGAGATTTTACTTCTCAATATGCCAATTTTGGTTTTTGTCTCCCAATTTCGTATTTGCCCGATTTTTCCCCATTTTTCATCGGATTTGGGATTTAGGGTTCATCTTTCCAATTTCAGAAATTGAAGCAATGCATCCATTTTGAGTAGCTAGATGAGTACATAGAGCGGATTCAACTGGAGGGTGCATCATGGGAGCTCGATTTACCGTTGGAGGCGGAGAAGTTGGGCAAGTTTGGATCAGACGCGTCTGCATCTGGGGCCCCTGGATCTGCCCATTCCATTGGGGCTACTGTGGGGGATGCAGTAGTGATGGCAGAGCTGAAGAAGCTGAACAAGCAGATGAAGAAACTCATCGAATTGCAGAAGCAGGGCAATTTGATGGGGCTGATGGCCGGACTTTTTTATATTTGTGTAATTACTCTCGCATTTGTTTATGTGACGATAATTAGTCGTAAGTGAATAGATTGGGCATCATTTGTAATCGTAATGATATGTATATTTGAATAAAAGTGTTGCGTTGTACGAATTCAGCATGTCCTCTCCACTCTGTTTCGGCTCCGTTTTTTTAGTTCTTCAGTTCGTCATCAGTTTCAGTTTCAGTGATAGAGGGAGAAAAGGAAAAAAAAGATTCGTCCACAGTTGCCCGAAAAGGCCAGGCCCATATAGAAGTTAGGCAGGGCCGAATAGAACATATCCAGGCCCATTGATAAAAGAAGTGTAGCTAGTGCAAAAAAAAGTGCACACGATCATTGACATCGATATATCTTTTCGGCTTTAGGTTATTTCACAAATTTTAAGTTTCCTGCAGTCACCTTTTTTGAGATAACTCATCTGATAATTATTTGAGCTATTTTTATGCATAAGCTATCGTGTCCGATGGTAGGGTCCCATATTGTTTCAGCTAAAACAAAAGGTTGGTTCTAGTTAGCAGTCTAACTTGCAGTCTTTGTGAACCAAAAAAGTTGCAATTGTTTGGTTCTAGTTTATTTCAACCAAGCACCATTTTTTATTTTTTATTTGACTTGTGCTATGGTGTTTCCAAAGTTTTTACTCATGGGTTTCAAACGAAAAAGGTTGTGCCCCTCTCAAAAAAAAGACATCTAGTGTGCCCCTAGTAGCATCTCCTTACAACATAGAGGGGCATCCCCTTACAACATATAGTGCATAAAACATAAAAGGAAGATAATTAACTAGACATGTGCTAACAACAACTTATATGATTGGATCATGTTTTAGTGCATTTTTTAGTACACATGACCACATAAATAAAATGCAATGGAGAAACTTTAGGACCGAAAAAACATATAGATAGATAGAGGGGCATCGGGTACCCTAGTAGCATAGATAGATAGAACATATAGAGGGGCATCCCCCACTACATATAGTTCATAAAACATGAAAGGAAAATTATTAAAACTAGATAGATAGAAGACACGGGCACACACGCCCGAACCAACACAAACACAAACTAGATAGATAGAAGACTCGCACTTGAACAACTCCTTGGCCCCTCCTCCTTGGGCCCCTCCTCCTTAGCCGGCGCCCCTCACTCGTCGTTCTCCGACATCTGGTAGGGGAGGGTGTGCATGCCGTTGGGCTGAGGGAAGATGTGGTGGAAGTTGGTGAAGATGGTGTAGGTCGTGAACGCGATAAACTCGCATCCACACTAGAACACCTCACCGAGGAGGTGGTGAGCGTCATAGGGGTTGGTGAAGGTGACGTAGAGGCCGATGACGAAACCGTTGGCGTTGCCATCGTACTGCTCGTGGAGGTGGAACATGGGCGGAGTGCCCGGAGGGAGGTGGCGGTAGCCGGCTTGGAGGAAGAAGCGAGCCAACTCTCTAGGGCCCCTCCACCTTGAGATGGCCCACACCCTCAGGCTATTCTCGACGGCGACTCCGGCCGGGTACTGCCTCTCCGGCATGGTGTGAGGGCGACGGTAGATAGGGCCGTTGAACTGCATGGTGGCTCGAGTGGTGGATTTGGCTCGAAAAGAAGAAGGGGAGGAGGCTTGAGAGATGAGTGTGAGAGGATGAGGAAATGGTGCCCTTTTATAGCCGCGTTGCAGCCGTGGTCAATGTGTACACGGTGCCTTCTCGATCGTTTTCTCTTCTCCGTTCGCACTGGCATAAGTAATTGCGGGCATTAATTCAAAAAACGGCGGGCAGAGCATCCAAAGAGGCACAGGCCCGTTCATCCGCGCGTGACACTGAAAAAGGAGCTGCACCACCGACGCATCCGTCTCGTTCAAGCATGCATTTGTTAAAATAGCTTAGATGAGACGTACCTATACGCTGCGCCCCTGCCGTGCTTTACTGCGTCGATGCATGCATGCAAGCCCGCATGCAAATGGCTAGGCTATGTCACACGAGCATAGAATAGCTAGGCTGCGACGTTGCATGGCATGCATGGGACAGGGATGGCCCACATGTCATTGACCCTCTCGCATGCAGCCCATCCCCCCCTCTCGACGACCGTGCGCACGCACGCCAGGCTCTGCCGGGCCCGATCCGCTCGGCCCAACGGTCACTTAAATGCTCCCCCGCTCAACGTTATCTGTTCGTCAGAGAGAAAAAACGGTGGCCAATCAGATTGGAGAATCAGGGCTCCCACGGATCGCCCCCGCGGAATCCTTCTAGAAGGCCTATCCGACGGCCACAGTTTGGCGTTAGGGTTAGATCGACGGTGGACGTTTGGCGCTAGGGTTACATGGGTTTTGGAGGCAGTCAATGGGGTTTTGAAAGGTTTGACCGAACATTCAAATGTGTATAACTAATTCAAAAAAATCTAAAAAATGAAAAACCTGCGCATATAGCCTTTTTATGTTACATAGTTATGATATAAAATGATAAACTTGATCTAATGATCTTTGCATGAAAAAACCTTCACAAATTGGACTATCTCGACTGAGGTTGCATAGAGTTCAAAGGAGTGAGAAGAGGGTTTGAGGTTTTGAAAATGCAAAAAAATCAAAAACATCACCTTAGCTTCATTTTAGAGTGACTAAGGAGGATCTGAAGTTATTTTTGCATTTTAAATTTTTAAACTTGTTTTATTGCTGACTTTGTATTAAAGGGTGTTTTTTCAAAAATAAATTAAATAATATGAATACTTATTCAAAAAAAGGTGAGACTTCGTATTGATCCTATATAGGTATAATATAAGCTAAGAAAATCTTTTTTGGGTGATTTTGAGAAGGTCGAAAAAACTTGCTTAGAAATGGGGTTGTTTTCTCTTACTTTGGAGCCTGTTTGGACAACATTTTCAGTGACTATGAGTTGGACTTCACAAAAAGGGTTGGATTTATGAACTAAAGTGCATAGTGTACATAAAACGATGCAACATCACAGAACAAACAAATGAACTCAAAAATATTGGAGATAGGTTCAAATTTGAATATTGGTTCAAATTTGAATTTTATTTCAAGTCAAATCAACATCATAGCACATATGTTTTCACATGAAAGAACATAAGTTTTCACATCAAATGACAACAACCTTAAGTTTTCACATCAAATTTGAATGATTTCGACTCTATTTCTTTTGCTTCTTTCTACCACTCGATTTCTTTTGCCGCGTAAATGGTGTGTCGCATGGGAGCTATTTTTTCCAACGCAGATGTCGCATGAGAGCTATTACAGCCAACGACGTCGCATGAGAGACAATTCACACCAACGACGTCGCATGGGAGCTATTTGCCCATACTCCCCTAGTATGATTATACTATAATGTGCCTTGGTTTTCGTGCAAGTCAAATGATTGTACGTTTGATCAAGATTATAGAAGAAAATATGAACATCCCCAATATCTAATAGATAAAATATGGATATACGTTTCATGATGGATCAAATAATACATATTTGGTATTCTAAATATTGATATTTTTCTCTAAAAACTTGGTCAAACATGCACACATTTGACTTTCTAAAAAATTAATACACCTTATATTTTCGAGGGGGTGGGGGTGGGGTATTTTCAAACTCCCTCCAACACTAGATAATATCACAGTGGTTCAAACTCTTAATCAAGACGAAGGATACTCTATGGTTGCATCCCCTATTCTAGAAGACTGTCGTAGAGAATTAATTGAGTTTGGGAAGGCTTGTGTCGAGTTTTGTAATAGGAAATCCAATGTAGTATCGCATGTGCTTGCTAGTTGGGGTCGTGAAAACCACCCTTCAAGGTTTGATTCACCCCCAGAGTTTATCATTGAGTTTCTTAGAGGCATGTAGCCGTGATTTAAGTTTAGTAAAGTTAATCATGATGGTCTTCCTCTAAAAAACAGTGGCTAACTTTGACCGCTAATATAAATGTAAGTTAGACGTCACAAATATATGACTTTGGATTTTTAAGCTGATCGGGAGGGTGTAGTGTTTAAGAAACTTAAAAAGGTAATCTAAAGTAATAGTTTCCTGGATTCGCCAGATGAGTTTAAATTTGTAGAAATCAGAGCAAAGGACATGTGGAAGAATGTGACTCATATTTCATGTATCATCTTTGCTCGTGATATAATTGATGCACCCCAATTTCACCAACTTTGACTCAAAATATACACAAAAACATTAAGATGGGACACATTTAAACGATATCATTGGATTAAGGGGGTGTTTGGTTCAGGGACTTTTTAGTCCCAGAGAAAAGAAAAAGTCCCTAAAAAGTCCCTAGGAACCAAACGGGAGGGACTTTTTCTACAGGGACTAGAAAAAGACTCTACTGGAGAATTTTTTTTGATTAGTCCCTAGAACTAGAAAAAGTCCTAGGACTTCTAAACCAAACACCCTCTAAAATAGTATTTCTCTAATACGACAATCCAATGTTGCTAACTTTAATTTCTCACGTCATCAACACTGTCGTTGATGCCGGCCCATCGTTGTTGAAGTACCAACAGTCACCTTTGCATGCGCCATAAGGGAGGACGCACGGCTCGGAGGTCCCGGTGCCTATATCACACACCATGGGAACACCCATCCAGTCGATTCAGTACACGCTATTTGCTCTCACACCCGGGAGGGCGGCGGCTCGCGCCACCCTCGGGTTGCTGACCTTGCTAACGAACACGGAGCAGCCTCCTAGATCCATCACCACGTCCCACCATGGCCAGCGCGCAGGGTCGTACCTCAGGACCAAGATCTCGCCCGTGGACATCCTGAAGTGTTTGCTGCTCGAGTTGAAATTGGCGCTGGTGTTTTTCCACACCTGGTACAGGCTGCCATGGCAGAAGAAGATGTGCTTGGTGATCATTACCGAGGACGCGACGTCGTAGGGCAGGGCGTAGGCGGCGGTTGGGTCGGCATTCAGCACGAGGGTGGCCAAGCGCTCGACCACGGCCCGCTCCAGACTGTTATGGCTGCCGCGGGGCACGCGGAGCACGTGCATGGCCCCACGTGTGTCGAGCAAGTACACCTTGTCGCCTCCAGCAGGGTCGTAGGCCATGTCGAGGAGGCAGTTCGTGTGGGTGATGACATCGACGGTCGTCCACTTGTTGTCCACTTTTCCGTGCATGTAGGCTACTTGGTGGTTGTTGTACAGGGCCATGACGGTCCAGTCGTCGTTCGGTTTCAGCGCGAACACGACCTTTCGTACGCGCTCCTCGCTGTAGTTCCTGGTGGGGGAGACGAGCACGAGCTCCTCGCCTGAACGGGGGTCGACGAGGAAGATCATCCTCCTCGTCGAGACGTCGCGTAAAACCCTGCCCGGCCCCTGGGGCCGGTGCCTCTGGTCGACGGCGAGGGCAAAGCGGCCGTTGCCTGAGCCGACAACGCGGAGTGAACTAAAGGCCGATCGCCGCCATTGGTGTCATCGTCGAGCACGGGGTAGACGGTGTGCATGTGGAGCGGGCGCCGCATCGGGACGCAAACGAGTGAGGCGATGTGCCGGCCATGGTCGTCGGCGAGGGAAAGGAGGCGGGGTACGTCGCGAGAGCGAGGGCGGAGTGCCACGCGGTGCAGACGTGTTTTTCGCTCTATCTCTCTCTCCTTTCGTTTGCACGGCTGGCATTCGTAGAGTACAATCCACGTGCGCGCGTGCGTGCAAAACAGCAATACATACACGGACGGTGCCCGTCGCATGCCTAAACCGATATGGGTTCCCATTGTCGTAAATGCCGTATCAGAGTCGGAATCGGGCAGACTCCGGCAGGCTCCCGATCCCCGATCGATTTCTTTTCTTTCATAAAATCTGCATATACGTAAGCAGCAGCTGCATGCCCACGTGAGCGATTTAGCCAACCAACGAGACCCTCGGGATAGCCGACGGGAGAGCAACCATCGAGAGCCGGCGCCGCGATCTCGCCGCGATCTCGATCGGGATGGAGGAGGTGTCAGCGCCGATCTCGGCGGACGACCAGCGCCTGCTGCTGCAGCATGCGTCGCCGCTGGCGCAGGAGGACTATGGAGCCTTGGAGTGGTTGACGCGGGAGCCGGTGTGGTCGTCGGGCGTCCCCGAGGAACTCTGGGGACTGCGCTTCTTGGCCCCGCTCGACGACGATCAGCCGATGACGCAGGAGGGCGGCGAGGGCACCACGTCGTCGGAGGTCCCCGAGGAGTTGCGGTGGCTGTTCTTGGCCCCGCCCAACGACGGCGCCGCAGTCGCTCCTCCGCCACCGTCGCCCTCGGCGGATGCCCAGCTCCTGCCGGAGGAGGGAGATTATGGTGCCTTGGAGCTGGACCAGTGGATGCACGAGAGCAGCGAGCCGGAGCCGTGGTCGCCGGAGGAGGAGGATTACGATGCGTTGGACGACGACTAGGTCCAGTAGTTCGTATGTACTGATCTTATGATCTAGTAGCAGCAGTGATTGATCGGTCGATGCTTTGATCTTATTTTGGTTTAAGATCTGTCTGATGTATAAAAACTGATACTTTACTTACTTGCTTTGATATTATTCAGGAAAAAAGAAGACCTTCCTTGATCTTATTTTAGTTAATTATGAAGATTTTATTCGTACATAGCATGAGAACAAGCAGACCTGTTGATTCTGCGTGACTCGCCCCAAGTTCTTATAATTATCTTGATGAGCCTAGGTTACAAAGCGTGCACAACACACACGTACGTGGTTCTGGCATCGATCGTCTTGATGAGCACATTGTTCCATCTTATCTTATGATGAATACTAGCGAACCTTTCATGATGTCACCAGGAGAACACAGCACAAAACTTCATAAATCATCGACACGACATATCTAAGCATAAACATACTCCCTTTGTCCCATAATACAAGAGCATTTTTAACAGTAGATGAGACAGAGGGAGTGGTACTTAAGAAAGTCGGCTGTTGTAGCTGTCGTCGGAGTGGTTGCACTGGGGAGCACCAGCGCCACCGCCGGCCATGTCGCCTGGGCCTCCTCGCCGCCGAAGGCCGCTCCCACACCAGCGACCGCTTCACCGCTTGTGGGAAGCAGGGGCTGGAGGCACGGGATCGGGGACTGGCGGCGAGCGCCGTGTCGCCCTGGCCCTCTGCGTCGCTGAAGGGTGATCCGGCAGCAGCGGTCATTTCGCCGCATACTCGAAGCAGGGCAGGAGGAGAGGGAAAGGAGACGCGAGGTAGTGAAGGACGAGAACCATGGGAGGAGGCAACCACCGTCGCCGTGGAATGCAGGCGGTTGGCTAGGCGGCGACGCGAGGGGAGCCAAGTAAGAGAGCGGGAAAGGAGTCGACGACGAGAGGAGGAGAGGTCCAGAGAGAAGGGGCCGAATGGGAGCACGAAGAGACAAGCCGACGCCCTTCCTCACCACTTCGACGCACGGACCAACCAGCGGCCACCACACACAAGACCAGGACATGAAAAGACAAAAATGCTATCGACGGTGGCACAAGATATTTGACCGCTGGAGGGCACCGACGGGCCGCACAAACCACGCTCCCACACATAGCAACTGACAAACGCGGCCCACCCATGAGGGACCCCGCGCGTCAGCTTAGACAATTGCCGTAATCCTGGAGTAAGACAAAACTGAAGAAAAAAGGCACTATTCGGCCCAGCTCCTCCCACCGCAAGATCCAACGGCCGGAAACGCATCAAGCAAGTCAACCGGACGGCCGAGAGTCGTTAAACTCACTCTGAGAGAGCCCGGGTTCTCCGGCGATTCTTGTTTTTGGATGCGTGCATGATGATTCCGTCACAGGTCGGGGGGGCGCGAGGCCGGGATGATGGATGTTTCGTCGTCCCCATTATCAATCCACAGCATGCACCCCAAAAGCGGCGGCATGATTCCGCTTTCGCATGCACTGCCCCGATCGAGATCTCTACCGTGGTGATCAAACCCACGAGGTTACCCAAGCTTTAAGCGATGGGCACACTCATTCCCCTGTCCTGACCATCCAGGATCACTCGCCGGTTACTGGTGACTACTACTTTCTCCCGTAGGACATGGATCGACTCCCACACCACATGCGTGCATGATCGTGCGCATGCTTCCATGGGCCGTGCTAATTGTTTCTCCACCATACTTGACCTGTACCAGAATCGCCGCTAGCTAGGCAAATTAAAGGCATGGCATGTGCTACACTGCACGTGGTGAAACAGATAGTTGAGCCGACTGACAGTACATATGATGCTGCCCGGACGAGCTGTTTTAACATGCTCCCTCTTACCTCAGGGGGGGCGTAAGAGGGGGAGCTGATTGACAGTATGACACTATTCACATCCGAATTTGTCTTTTTTTTCTACTTGTGTAGTTCAGATTTCGATCTGAATTTTTTTAGGCGTTGTCGACATATGTGTTGTGAATGTTCATGATTTTTTAAATATTTTTTAACATGTTTGAATTAGAATTTCGCAAGTTGGTATCATCGTAGCATGTAAGAACTGATATCACCTGATACTTTCCTCAAATTTCTCATTGTATCAACAAAATTGCCTCTGTTTGCTTCAGCCGGTCACCTCTCACCATGACAGATAATGAACCGCCACTAAATCTCTAGTTGTATTAATAGGAGAGAAAATCACGGAGGAAAAGAATCGGTTCTACTACATCTTTCATCCCGAAAAATCCTCCCGTGAATCCCCACCCATCCGGATCCTTTCACCGGATTTCCTTCTTCGTGTCTCGAGCTTCAAAACACCGATTTTATGCCCGTCGTTCTTATTCGTACCGGCGTCGCCCATGCTTGTCTAGTGTTGCTGGCGTATTTTGCCTCCGACTGGCGACCGACCACTTCCCTGCCGCAGTATGAAGATTGTTTACCATGCTCCTATGATGTTCCCGCAAAAAAAACAATCTAAGTTGAAAATTAGAATCAATGTTAGTATTTCAAAAAGTCATCTTCTTTTTAAATATTTGTAAAATAACACATTGCTGAATTTTATGCAGTCTCAAAATAGATGAAATACCATCCTTAGCCCATCCCAAATTAGTTTGACCAGTGTCGCGCATGTTACCTCCACACGTTTCAAAAAGAGAGATTAATCTTGAATGAAATTTAAATTTCAAAATAAATTAGATGAGATAAGAAAATTGACAAATAACCCCCTTGTATCTTCTCACGACTGCAAGACGATTAGTATTTCTCCACCTGCCGTCGGCGCCGGCGCCGGTTCGCCTCATCTTTGGCGATACTAGGGCGAGCCTTCAGCTCGCGCCAGTGCTAATAGTCATCGCTAGATGGTACGGACCTGAAAAAAAACAAAATTAGCTTCAAACACATCAAATAAAAGAAGTGGAGAAAAAAATAGATGAAAATAGAAAAAACATAGGACCCTGGTGAGTGGCACAAAGCAATTCCGTCTTGACGTTTTTTTATGCCAATTTTAGTTACCCGGGGATGGCAATTTTAGTTGTGAAGGGAGATTTCATGTATGGAGGGAGTAACCAGGACAACCCCATATTTACTTATTTTTTTTCTTGAAATTTATTGGTGTACTTGACCATATATGTGCATTTTTTTACACCCTCTTTATGCTCCCATCCGTGCTCCCACCTCATCCTACGGCTGTATTTTTTTTTTCTAATCTAATCATCTCCCCCCCTGATTTTAAGGGAATGGGACCGGGGCTTATTTTGTTCCAATCAAATCAAGCCACGTATGCGGGAGCACGGATGGGAGCATGGGAAGGAATGCAATTGTTTTCCTTTTACTCGAGCGCCCTTTACACGCAAGTAATAGATTATCAATGCGTGCTTTCCATTCCGGTGCTTCCTATTTTCCCTGGAGACCTATTAGTACCTCTCAACAGATCAGAAATTATCAATACTTGGGATCGTCTGAAAATTTTGCCGGGGCAGAAACGGCAGCAGACCAAAACCCCAACCCCTCCTCACCAAGACGCAACCAACTAAAACCACTCTACCTCAGCTCCACGCAGCCCACGCCCGGTCCATGGCTCTGACCAGCGGCGACGGGGTCGGTTGACTTTCCTTCCTATAGACTTCCGCCATTGCCAGCTCCATCGAGCTCGTGAACGCGCCCCTCCCTCCACTGACAGTAATGGATTCCCTCGCGACGTCCACGGCCCGGAGATGGGCGCTCTGCTCCCTCCTCTGCCTCTGCCTCTTCTCCGCCGGCCTCCTCCTCGGCTCCCGCCCCTTCTTCCCCGCGCTGCTGCCGCCGCCGTGGGAGCACTTCTCCAGGCTGCAGCAGCAGCCCGCTCCACGTCCTCATCTTCCTCATCATCATCATCATCATCATGCTGCTGGCTACCATGACCACGACGACTCCACGGCACCAGCGCCGGACGCCGGCCCCGGAGATCTTGGCAGCGAGGAGGAGAAGCGAGACGAGGAGCCGGCAGCGTCAGCGCCCTCTCCCCTTCGTGCTGCTGCTGCTTACCATGACCCCGACGACTCAACGGCGCCAGCGCCGGACGCCGGCTCGGGAGATGTCGGCAGCGAGGAGGAGGAGCAAGACGAGGAGCTGGCAGCGTCGGCGCCCGCGCCCGCTCCGGCATCGGACGGCGACGGAGAGGGAAGGGAGTGCGACCTGTTCGACGGGAGCTGGGTGCGCGACCCGGCGAGGTACCCGCTGTACGAGGCGGCGGAGTGCCCGTTCCTCAGCGACCAGGTCACCTGCCGGAGGAACGGCCGCCCGGACGCCGGCTACGAGCAGTGGCGGTGGCAGCCGCGGGGGTGCGGCAGCGCCGTCGGGAGGCTCGACGGCCACGGGGCGCTGGAGCAGTGCCGGAACAGGCGGCTCGTGTTCGTGGGCGACTCGCTCAACAGGAACATGTGGGAGTCGCTGGCCTGCATCCTCTACACGGCGCTGCCCGACCGCTCGCGGGCGCGCGTCCACCACGCCAGCTCCGAGCACAAGATCTTCCGCGCCATGGTACTCACGCCTTTTCTTGAGAAATACTACTCCTACTTCAGAAACAGAGTGCCCCCAGATGCATGCTCTGTTTCCAAATTATTTGTTTGAAATTCATGTTGCTACAATAGAGCTTACACAAAATTATTTGCTACAATCAACATCATGGGGAAAATTGATGCTGCAGGATTACAATTGCTCGGTGGAGTTCTTCTGGAGCCCGTTCCTGGTGCAGCTGGAAACCAAGCCGGACCGGACCAAGGTGCTCAAGCTGGACCAGCTCCCAGCCATGCTTCAGCAGGTGATCGGGGCAGACGTCCTCGTCTTCAACACCGGGCATTGGTGGACACACACCGGCAAGCTCAGGGCGTAAGTCCATCTTTCATCCTGTGTTGTGCTGTTAACTCCTCCTTTTCCAACGGCCGGCGAGCTGATTATTTCACTGGCTGCAGCTGGGATCACCTGGAGAGAAACGGGATGCTGGTCAAGATGGAAGGAGAGGAGGCATTCAGCAGAGCGCTGAGGACATGGGCGAGATGGGTGGATCACAACGTGGACCAGACCACAACCAGGGTCTTCTTCCGAAGCGTCTCGCCTGAACACAAGGGGTACGCACATTTCTTTCTGCCAAGCTATAGCATAACAAAAACTCAGGCATTACCGACTGACTGAACCTCCTAACATGTATTCAACGCTGGTACTACAATGTATGCAGCGCGAACTGGTGCTACAATCAGACGTCTCCCATCGCCGCCGACGAAGCAGTCGTTCCATGGTTCCCCAAGAGCATGGTGTCCATCGTCGAGGGGAGCATACGGAGCATGAGGACGCCCGCCACATATCTGAACATCACGCGCCTTTCCGAGCTCAGGATCGACGCGCATCCTTCGGTGTACTCCATCAACAGGGACGGGAAGCCTCTGACGTTGGAGCAACGGCGGCAGCCGGTCGTGTACGCTGACTGCAGCCACTGGTGCCTGCCGGGGTTGCCTGACACATGGAATGTGCTTTTGCTTGCTTCCTTGACGAGATATCCCTCGTCTAATGTACAGTTGTAGGTAGCCTTGTAGGAATACTGTACTTCTAAGACACAATCTAGCTAGGCTGGTATACTCTGTCTGTTTCCGGTTGAGTAATGCATGGTGGGGAAATGTGGATTGAAATCAGTTGACAGATCAATGAATCGCATACTTGAAACAGGCTTTCGTCCCGCTTTATAAATAAAACAAACACCGAACAAATTACATGGCAAAACGATACAAAGTAATGTGATAGCACTCAAACGATCCTAGACTACCGGCATCACGCAGGACACACGACTAGGCTACTGTAAGAGCACATAGAAGGATCTGAGTACAACGCCACCCAACGCCCTAAAAGACCTAAGTTCCATAATAACAGCGCTAAACGTCGCCATTCAGAGTGAACACGGTCCGGGCCGGTCTTGGTCCGAGCCGACGTTTGGACCGGCCGCCGGCGGTCCGGTCCGAGCAGCATGATGGTCCTGATTTCAGATTTCAGGGACCAGACCGGCGACGATGAAGCCTGGGCCAGATCAAGCAGACCGACCAATGACCACCGGCGGCGACTTGCAAAAGGCAGACAAGACTCTTGAACTCATGGAAAAGGATTAGGGGTACATGTGGCGTTCGTTTATTCGCTGGAGACTAATTAGGTAGTTGCCGCACGACAATGCATCAATGAATGGGAAAATGAGGCTGAAATCAGTTGGCAAATCAATGAATCGCATACTCGAAACAGGCTTTCGACCCCTTTATAAATAAAACAAACACCGAACAGATTACACGGCAGAACGATACAAAGTGATAGGGTAGCTCTCAAACAATGCCGATCCTAGACTACTTTATCACAGTTCACAGGACACGAATAGGCTACTGTAAAAGAGCATAGAAGGATCTGCTAACAACGCCATACAACGCCCTAAAACACCTAAGCTCCACGATCGACAACGCCGGGATAACGGCGCTAAGCGTCGCCACTGCCGAGTCTAGACGGACAAGGGTTTTCACCTGGAACCTTGACACGAAGAAGACAATGCTAAAGCTATTCCACATGTCATTTAAAAGATGCCCGTGGATGGACCGAATCCCCAAGGGGTTGTTGCACCTTCCATCCCTCAGGTGTGCAACACTCCGTGATATGAGCAGATGCTGTTTGAATGACAACACACTAGGCTGGAGTAGAAAGAATGTGAGGTAACACTGCCTCCTCTCATTATTTCTCTTTGATTCAACTTTACTAACAGGGATGATAACACATTGCTTTTTACAGGTCATAGGAAGTCGTACTTCGACGAACGAGCAGCAAAGGGCAACACTGGTTAAGCTCGACAGGGTCCTGTTCAACGATCTCTGGCACGACCTATTTCCCTCCTTCTTGCTACAGGGGTGACAAGAGGTTGAAGAGGAAGATGCCTTCAGATCTGATGCGGGTGCCCCGAATCCACCGCGCACCACAGCCATCGCCGCGCCGCCCGCACGACACTACTAAAAAAATACTTATAGATAAAAGTTTATCAGTAACGCCTGTTTATGACCCTACACTACTAGTCTATACTATTATTAAAAAAGCAAACATCGATTTTTCTATAACCACACCACAAAATGCACATGGGATAACCAGAGACCTTGGATTAAACAACATAATCACATCTAAGTGTCCATATTACATCCGTGGTCTGTCAATTAGATCAACAATTGAGATCAAATGTTCTGCCGGCAGACACCAACGATCGCTACCTTCCGGAAAATCTGCCGGCAGATGCCAACGATCGCTATCTCCCGAAAAAACACCACGTCCGTGATGTCCGTAATTTGATTATAACACACCAACCACACCACGTGCCCTCGCCCCGGTAGCCACGCACGGGTAGCAACTTCCGCCTCCACCGCGAGGTACCAACCGCCACCGCGCCCCCGCCCCCATGCCGCCCGGCCTCCCTCGCCGGCGCCCCGACCAAGTGCGGCCTCATGAGCCCCTCACATCACGCCCAGCGCCGCCTCCCTCGCCGGCGCCCCCGCCCACCCGCTGCAGCCCCTCCGCTACCACCGCCTTCCCACGCCGGGTTTCCTGATTGGAGCGGTCAAGGTAGATTGCAGCAGCGGTGCAGTGGATTGTGGCGGCTTTGCGGTGAAGGAGAGGGGAGATCCAAATGCGGTCCATGCAGTGGCGGATCCAGGAATTGAACTTAGTCGGGGCGAAACATTTGAGGTACAAATTATTTGATTGACAAACGCAAGTCCGCTGAGCCAAAACTCATAAAATTCAAATATGAAGCTAGATGCACTCAAAAATTAACATAACCAATGGTTAAGAACAGTTTGAGATTCTCGACAACTAGGCGATGTTCCACCAAAAATCACAAAATCTAACATGAATGTCATAGAGAACTACTAACATGAGAGCACCTTCGGGAATCCTACCTTGTGGCCGCCTCCTCCCAAAAAATTAGGGCCATGAGGGTGTTGTGGATCCCGCCTTTACCCGTGAGAGGGTTCCGTTTTTAGATGTGTCTTCGAGATTTATTAGGGGTTTGTGTCCTGCTTGGAAGGCGGGACGGCGGCGGCTGGCTGAAGATGAAATAAGGTCCTCCCTGCCTAGCCCTCATTCCGGTGGTGCATCTAGCATCGTTGGTGGGCGTGTGGAGGCGTGTCTCTGGCGGATCTATCTTTGATGGATTTGCTCAGATTTGTTCGTGTTTATCTATGTTCGTGTGTTTTCAGGTTGGATCACTCCGATCTACAGTACTCTTCATTGACGGCAGTTGTTGTTTGGTGAACAAATTGGATATCAATATAGAGTATGTCTTGGAACAAGTATTGGAGTTGAACTACTTGCTGATTGTCTGATTGCGCTTGGAGTTGGACTACCTACCGAAATAGAAGGTCAACAACATAAGGAAATGGATTGGCTCTGGACCAGGTGCCCGGTGGCCGGCGGCCGGGCCGCCGCCGAGGCGGAGCTCTGTGGCGGCTAGGTTAGTCTCGCTAGTCTCTGGCTGCGTGGCTCGATTTGAGAATTGGGATGTGAACTGCTACTAGGCTTGTGCGTGACCGTGGAATACAAAACAAATCGTATTATTCGTATATGGGATTTCGGCTACCCGGGCGGCCGACCATAGTCGCCCCTGAAGGAAGCAGAGGAGGAACGCGCATTCTTCAACCTCTGTTGTTGTCTTCCAGATGCAACGCCGGCGGCCGGCCGGAGCGCCTGCTTCGTTCGTGTGTCCTTCCTCCAGGCGGCCGGAGAGGTTCTTCCTCCCCTTCCCGGATCTGTCTCCGTCGCAGAAGCTCTTCCCACGGAGGCGATGCCTGGAGGAGAGGAGTCGTTCCGGATATGAGGAGGACGCGCCCGTCGGCCGTGCCATAGGGGGGCTGGGCTGAGGTAAGGTGCGCTGCGTTGTATCTGAAATAGCCTAATCACCTAAATTAATTGAGTTTGGTCTGGGTTTATCTATTATTATTGGATTGGCTTGGTTTGGTTTGGACGGAGACAGGAGACTGATTGGTCTCAAATCGTTTCAATCCATGAATGGAAACCAAATCGTCAGACCACTCCTGCAGCTTGTCGTCTCAGAAGAGCACGTCCACGAGGTTGTCAAGTGCAGCCGAGTACCAGCATCTGCTTATCGTACCATGCGCTGGAGATCCATGGCCTCGCCCGGTAGCTGCTTCTGCAGGCTGCCGCCGGCACTGTACGAGTAAGACCAGAGCTGGAGAGACGCGTGGGGCTGTAGCACGACCTTGTCACGCCTCGGCTACTTCTGATGCTGCTGATCGCTCTCGCTGCGGCCACCACAGTTGAACTCACGGATGGATATAGCACTTATATTTTGGAGTGGTTTGGTTTGATTTGTGGACTTGTACATGTATGGGTTGGACTGGGTTTGGTTTGGATGACAACCTATTCCCAGGTTTAATAACACATACCGATCATTTTCCTATTGTGTATGCACTGTTGTTACATTGCAGGAAAGGGAATTCTGATCATTTTCCTATTGTGTATATTCTGTACTACGTAATCACAATTTTCGTTTAGCATCTTAAAGATATTTCTCCACTTGTTTCTTATTACTTTTTTTGCAGCATGATTATATGTTGTCTGTGCTCTCTCATTAATGTGTGAGGCCTATTAATCCATATAGTAGTTCCTGAATTTCTGCAGGCCCCCCTGATAACCATATTTATTGGGAAGCTACTGGAACAAGACAATCTTAGTTTGGGTCTGATGCAGCAATAGGTCTGTGCTTTTTAACTGTGTTTTAGCACTTCATTTTGAAGTGCGGTAAATATGTCATGTCTCATATTCCTTCAACAGAGTAGTAGGTACGGTAGTTAACTCTTGCATTTTGGTTACTGTAAAGGAGTATGTTCATGTGATCAAGGATGGTATCATCGACCCTATGAGAGTGATCCAAACTGCCCTTCAAGATGCAGAAAGGTACAACTTCAGTTCTTTAACCATGTACTTTATGTATGACAGAAGTAATCAGACTTATTTGACAATTTGTGTTTTTGTACAATGTTTATCTGCTGATCACAGCCATGGAGGCTTCAGATGAGCGAAATGGGTTTTGAGGACAGTGTGGCATGATGTCTGCCCTTGCAAAAAAAGTTGCATACAACAGAAGGCGTGCCTCCTATGACCAGGTCTAAGAAATACAACATAGTTGGAAGTAAACTGACCAGAAAACTAAGATTATATATAAATAAGGATAGAGCCATGGATTACATGATTTCTTTTCAAAACACAACATAATACGTAACTGTGCAAACCGCTTATGCGATATATTCAGGTTGGTGGAAGTCTTGAACTTCGTATTCGTATTAACCTATCTATTTGTTACTGATGGTAACTATTTCATCTGATGGTACTGCTATTGTGTCACACAAAATCTGATGAAAGCATAATGTTGCAAACATGTATCTCAGTAGTGCACACTATCAAGGTGGCATTGGGTTTGCATAGGTGAGGGAGCCTGCTCGAACTTGGTGCACATTTATGTCACTATTATCTTGATAAGTATATTTCATTAGCAGGTGAGGGAGCCTGCTGAAATTTCGTTTTATTTTGTCTTCTGAAGCTGGCAAGTAACTGGACATTCTGTATCATAAACAATGTAGCTGATTGTACTTTTGTTGAGTTATAGCGGATTAAAGCATCAACATATGTATTTATTTAACATAATGTGTGCCCCCCCCCCCCCCCCCCCCCCCTTCTATTGTACCCATTCTTAGAGGCGTATTGCCATCAAAGGCGAAGACTAGACGTTCTGCTTTTGTGCCTGAACAATCTGTAGTTGGCAGCAAGCTTTTTCTTAACAATGTCCAATAAACTTGCCCATGTTGTATATACAATATATAGAGTTCCATTAAACTTGCTTCTATGCTTTTTTAGTCAAAATACATCGGCTCATGGTCACTGAATAAACTCATGTTGACTATTGCCAGCGGAGATGAAGATGTCATCATATTGAGGTCCATAAAAGTGGGATCAAAGAACAAGAGAATAGTTTGTCTTGGTGTTGATGCTTGCGTGAGTGTGTGCATTACGTCCAATAGAATATGACAGTAAATCTTTTTTCATTACTTCGGGTGTGCATTGAGGGTACATGATTTCCTTGGAAATAACAATTGAACGGCAAGTTTGGATTATATCTAACTAGAACTACATGGACACTGCTTCATTGGCAAGTCTTGAATTATTTTTTCTAGCACCAAACCGACTGCTCAAGATGATATATATGTTCACCTACATTTTGAGTACAAGTCATTTTTTTCCTCAAAAAAAAGCATGGGTTTTTTGGGTACATTAGTTTTTTTATCAACATCTGGGTACATTATGTTGGGGAACGTAGTAATTTCAAAAAATTTCCTACGCACACGCAAGATCATGGTGATGCATAGTAACGAGAGGAGAGTATGATCTACGTACCCTTGTAGATCGCAACGGAAGCGTTGACACAACGTAGAGAAAGTAGTCGTACGTCTTCTTCCCGATCCGACCGATCCAAGCACCGTTACTCCGGCACCTCCGAGTTCTTAGCACACGTACAGCTCGATAACGATCCCCAGGCTCCGATCCAGCAAAGCTTCGGGGAGGAGTTCCTTCAGCACGACGGCGTGATGACGATCTTGATGTTCTACTGACACAGGGCTTCGCCTAAGCACTACAACGATATGATCGAGGTGGAATATGGTGGCAGGGGGCACCGCACACGGCTAAGGAACGATCTCAATGATCAACTTGTGTGTCTAGAGGTGCCCCTGCCTCCGTATATAAAGGAGCCAAGGGGGAGGGGGCCGCCGACCAGGAGGAGGGCGCAGGAGTCCTACTCCTATCGGGAGTAGGACTCCCCCCCCCCCCCCCCCCAATCCTAGTTGGATTAGGATTCCCCAAGGGGGAAAGAGAGAGGGGGGGGGCGGCCACCTTGGGCTGCCCCTTTCTCCTTTCCACTAAAGCCCATTAAGGCCCATATGGCTCCCGGGGGGTTCCGGTAACCTCCCGGTACTCCGGTAAAATCCCGATTTCACCCGGAATACTTCCGATATCCAAATATAGGCTTCCAATATATCAATCTTTATGTCTCGACCATTTCGAGACTCCTCGTCATGTCCTTGATCACATCCGGGACTCCGAACTAACTTCGGTACATCAAAATGCATAAACTCATAATAACTGTCATCGTAACGTTAAGCGTGCGGACCCTACGGTTCGAGAACAATGTAGACATGACTGGGACACATCTCCGGTCAATAACCAATAGCGGGACCTGGATGCCCATATTGGCTCCTACATATTCTACGAAGATCTTTATCGGTCAGACCGCATGACAACATACGTTGTTCCCTTTGCCATCGGTATGTTACTTGCCCGAGATTCGATCATCGGTATCCAATACCTAGTTCAATCTCGTTACCGGCAAGTCTCTTTACTCGTTCCGTAATACATCATCTTGCAACTAACTCATTAGTCGCAATGCTTGCAAGGCTTATGTGATGTGCATTACCGAGAGGGCCCAGAGATACCTCTCCGACAATCGGAGTGACAAATCCTAATCTCGAAATACGCCAACCCAACATCTACCTTTGGAGACACCTGTAGAGCTCCTTTATAATCACCCAGTTACGTTGTGACGTTTGGTAGCACACAAAGTGTTCCTCCGGTAAACGGGAGTTGCATAATCTCATAGTCATAGGAACATGTATAAGTCATGAAGAAAGCAATAGCAACATACTAAACGATCGGGTGCTAAGCTAATGAAATGGGTCATGTCAATCAGATCATTCAACTAATGATGTGACCTCGTTAATCAAATAACAACACCTTGTTCATGGTTAGGAAACATAACCATCTTTGATTAACGAGCTAGTCAAGTAAAGGCATACTAGTGACACTAAGTTTGTCTA
This sequence comes from Triticum monococcum, assembly GCA_034509565.1. Lineage (NCBI taxonomy): Eukaryota > Viridiplantae > Streptophyta > Magnoliopsida > Poales > Poaceae > Triticum > Triticum monococcum. The sequence goes on from CM067842.1 coordinate 39,256,338, forward strand.
TGTATTCACACATGTATTATGTTTCCGGTTAATACAATTCTAGCATGAATAATAAACATTTATCATGATATAAGAAAATAAATAATAACTTTATTATTGCCTCTAGGGCATATTTCCTTCAGTCTCCCACTTGCACTAGAGTCAATAATCTAGATTACACAGTAATGATTCTAACACCCATGGAGCCTTGGTGCTGATCATGTTTTGCTCGTGGAAGAGGCTTAGTCAACGGGTCTGCAACATTCAGATCCGTACGTATCTTGCAAATCTCTATGTCTCCCACCTGGACTAGATCCCGGATGGAATTGAAGTGTCTCTTGATGTGTTTGGTCCTCTTGTGAAATCTGGATTCCTTTGCCAAGGCAATTGCGCCAGTATTGTCACAAAAGATTTTCATTGGACCTGATACACTAGGTATGACACCTAGATCGGATATGAACTCCTTCATCCAGACTCCTTCATTCGCTGCTTCCGAAGCAGCTATGTACTCCGCTTCACATGTAGATCCCGCTACGACGCTTTGTTTAGAACTGCACCAACTGACAGCTCCACCGTTTAATGTAAACACGTATCCGGTTTGCGATTTAGAATCGTCCGGATCAGTGTCAAAGCTTGCATCAACGTAACCTTTTACGGTGAGCTCTTTGTCACCTCCATATACGAGAAACATATCCTTAGTCCTTCTCAGGTATTTCAGGATGTTCTTGACCGCTGTCCAGTGATCCACTCCTGGATTACTTTGGTACCTCCCTGCTAAACTTATAGCAAGGCACACATCAGGTCTGGTACACAGCATTGCATACATGATAGAGCCTATGGCTGAAGCATAGGGAACATCTTTCATTTTCTCTCTATCTTCTGAAGTGGTCGGGCATTGAGTCTGACTCAATTTCACACCTTGTAACACAGGCAAGAACCCTTTCTTTGCTTGATCCATTTTGAACTTCTTCAAAATCTTGTCAAGGTATGTGCTTTGTGAAAGTCCAATTAAGCGTCTTGATCTATCTCTGTAGATCTTTATGCCTAATATGTAAGCAGCTTCACGGAGGTCTTTCATTGAAAAACTCTTATTCATGTATCCCTTTATGCTATCCAGAAATTCTATATCATTTCCAATCAGCAATATGTCATCCACATATAATATCAAAAATGCTACAGAGCTCCCACTCACTTTCTTGTAAATACAGGCTTCTCCAAAAGTCTGTATAAAACCAAATGCTTTGATCACACTATCAAAGCGTTTATTCCAACTCCTAGAGGCTTGCACCAGTCCATAAATGGATCGCTAGAGCTTGCACACTTTGTTAGCTCCCTTTGGATCGACAAAACCTTCCGGTTGCATCATATACAACTCTTCTTGCAGAAATCCATTCAGGAATGCAGTTTTGACATCCATCTGCCAAATTTCATAATCATAAAATGCGGCAATTGCTAACATGATTCGGACAGACTTAAGCATCGCTACGGGTGAGAAGGTCTCATCGTAGTCAACCCCTTGAACTTGTCGAAAACCTTTTGCGACAAGTCGAGCTTTATAGACAGTAACATTACCGTCAGCGTCAGTCTTTTTCTTGAAGATCCATTTATTCTCAATTGCTTGCCGATCATCGGGCAAGTCAACCAAAGTCCATACTTTGTTCTCATACATGGATCCCATCTCAGATTTCATGGCTTCAAGCCACTTTGCAGAATTTGGGCTCACCATCGCTTCTTCATAGTTCGTAGGTTCATCATGATCTAGCAGCATGACTTTCAGAACTGGATTACCGTACCACTCTGGCGCGGATCTTGCTCTGGTTGATCTACGAGGTTCAGTAGTATCTTGTTCTGAAGTTTCATGATCATTATCATTAACTTCCTCACTTATTGGTGTAGGTGTCGCAGAAACAGTTTTCTGTGATGTACTACTTTCCAATAAGGGAGCAGGTACAGTTACCTCGTCAAGTTCTACTTTCCTCCCACTCACTTCTTTCGAGAGAAACTCATTCTCAAGAAAGTTTCCGAATTTAGCAACAAAAGTCTTGCCTTCGGATCTGTGATAGAAGGTGTATCCAATAGTTTCCTTTGGATATCCTATGAAGACACATTTCTCCGATTTGGGTTCGAGCTTATCAGGTTGAAGCTTTTTCGCATAAGCATCGCAGCCCCAAACTTTCAGAAACGACAACTTTGGTTTTTTGCCAAACCATAGTTCATAAGGCGTCGTCTCAACAGATTTTGATGGTGCCCTATTTAACGTGAATGCGGCCGTCTCTAGAGCGTATCCCCAAAACGATAGCGGTAAATCAATAAGAGACATCATAGATCGCACCATATCTAGTAAAGTACGATTACGATATTCGGACACACCAATACGCTGTGGTGTTTCGGGTGGCGTGAGTTGCGAAACTATTCCACAATTTTTCAAATGTACACCAAACTCGTAACTTAAATATTCTCCTCCACGATCTGATCGTAGAAACTTTATTTTCTTGTTACGATAATTTTCAACTTCACTCCGAAATTCTTTAAACTTTTCAAACGTTTCAGACTTATGTTTCATTAAGTAGATATACCCATATCTGCTTAAGTCATCTGTGAAGGTGAGAAAATAACGATATCCGCCACGAGCCTCAACATTCATCGGACCACATACATCTGTATGTATGATTTCCAACAAATCTGTTGCTCTCTCCATAATACCGGAGAATGGTGTTTTAGTCATCTTGCCCATGAGGCACGGTTCGCAAGTACCAAGTGATTCATAATCAAGTGGTTCCAAAAGTCTATCAGTATGGAGTTTCTTCATGCGCTTTATACCGATATGACCTAAACGACAGTGCCACAAATAAGTTGCACTATCATTATCAACTCTGCATCTTTTGGCTTCTACATTATGGATATGTGTATCACTACTATCGAGATTCAACAAGAATAGACCACTCTTCAAGGGTGCATGACCATAAAAGATATTACGCATATAAATAGAACAACCATTATTCTCTAATTTAAATGAATAACCGTCTCGCATTAAACAAGATCCAGATATAATGTTCATGCTCAACGCTGGCACCAAATAACAATTATTTAGGTCTAATACTAATCCCGAAGGTAGATGTAGAGGTAGCGTGCCGACTGCGATCACATCGACTTTGGAACCGTTTCCCACGCGCATCGTCACCTCGTCCTTAGCCAATCTTCGCTTAATCCGTAGTCCCTGTTTCGAGTTGCAAATATTGGCAACAGAATCAATATCAAATACCCAGGTGCTACTGCGAGCATTAGTAAGGTACACATCAATAACATGTATATCACATATACCTTTGTTCACCTTGCCATCCTTCTTATCCGCCAAATACTTGGGGCAGTTCCACTTCCAGTGACTAGTCTGCTTGCAGTAGAAGCACTCAGTTTCAGGATTAGGTCCAGACTTGGGTTTCTTCTCCTAAGCAGCAACTTGCTTGCTGTTCTTTTTGAAGTTCCCCTTCTTCTTCCCTTTGCCCTTTTTCTTGAAACTAGTGGTTTTGCTAACCATCAACACTTGATGCTCCTTCTTGATTTCTACCTCCGTAGCTTTCAGCATTGCGAAGAGCTCGGGAATAGTCTTGTTCATCCCTTGCATATTATAGTTCATCACGAAGCTCTTGTAGCTTGGTGGCAGTGATTGGAGAATTCTGTCAATGACGCAATCATCTGGAAGATTAACTCCCATCTGAATCAAGTGATTATTATACCCACACATTTTGAGTATATGCTCACTAACAGAACTGTTCTCCTCCATCTTGCAGCTATATAACTTATTGGAGACTTCATATCTCTCAATCCGGGCATTTGCTTGAAATATTAACTTCAACTCCTGAAACATCTCATATGCTCCATGATGTTCAAAATGTCGTTGAAGTCCCGATTCTAAGTCGTAAAGCATGGCACACTGAACTATCGAGATACTATCAGGTACTAAGTTCATGATAAATTTAAGTTTAATTAATCATATTACTTAAGAACTCCCACTTAGATAAACATCCCTCTAATCCTCTAAGTGATTACGTGATCCAAATCAACTAAACCATGTCCGATCATCACGTGAGATGGAGTAGTTTCATCGGTGAACATCATTATGTTGATCATATCTACCATATGATTCACGCTCGACCTTTTGGTCTCCGTGTTCCGAGGCCATATCTGTATATGCTTGGCTCGTCAAGTATAACCTGAGTATTCCGCGTGTGCAACTGTTTTGCACCCGTTGTATATGAACGTAGAGCCTATCACACCCGATCATCACGTGGTGTCTCAGCACGAAGAACTTTCGCAACGGTGCATACTCAGGGAGAACACTTCTTGATAATTTAGTGAGAGGTCATCTTATAATGCTACCGTCAATCAAAGCAAGATAAGATGCATAAAAGATAAACATCACATGCAATCAATATAAATGATATGATATGGCCATCATCATCTTGTGCCTGTGATCTCCATCTCCGAAGCACCGTCATGATCACCATCGTCACCGGCACGACACCTTGATCTCCATCGTAGCATCGTTGTCGTCTCGCCAATCTTATGCTTCCATGACCATCGCTACCGGTTAGTGATAAAGTAAAGCATTACATCGCGATTGCATTGCATACAATAAAGCGACAACCATATGGCTCCTGCCAGTTGCCGATAACTCGGTTACAAAACATGATCATCTCATACAATAAAATTTAGCATCATGTCTTGACCATATCACATCACAACATGCCCTGCAAAAACAAGTTAGACGTCCTCTACTTTGTTGTTGCAAGTTTTACGTGGCTGCTACGGGCTTAAGCAAGAACCAATCTCACCTACGCATCAAAACCACAACGATAGTTTGTCAAATAGACTCTGTTTTAACCTTCGCAAGGACCGGGCGTAGCCATACTTGGTTCAACTAAAGTTGGAGAGACAGTCGCCCGCAAGCCACCTGTGTGCAAAGCACGTCGGGGGAACCGGTCTCGCATAAGCGTACGCGTAATGTTGGTCCGGGTCGTCTCGTCCAACAATATCGCTGAACCAAAGTATGACATGCTGGTAGGCAGTATGACTTATATCGCCCACAACTCACTTGTGTTCTACTCGTGCAAATAACATCAAACCATAAAACCTAGGCTCGGATGCCACTGTTGGGGAACGTAGTAATTTCAAAAAATTTCATACGCACACGCAAGATCATGGTGATGCACAGCAACGAGAGGAGAGTATGATCTACGTACCCTTGTAGATCGCAACGGAAGCGTTGACACAACGTAGAGGAAGTAGTCGTACGTCTTCTTCCCGATCCGACCGATCCAAGCACCGTTACTCCGGCACCTCCGAGTTCTTAGCACACGTACAGCTCGATGACGATCCCCGGGCTCCGATCCAGCAAAGCTTCGGGGAGGAGTTCCGTCAGCACGACGGCGTGATGACGATCTTGATGTTCTACCGACGCAGGGCTTCGCCTAAGCACTACAACGATATGATCGAGGTGGAATATGGTGGCAGGGGGCACCGCACACGGCTAAGGAACGATCTCAATGATCAACTTGTGTGTCTAGAGGTGCCCTCTGCCTCCGTATATAAAGGAGCCAAGGGGGAGGGGGCCGCCGGCTAGGAGGAGGGCGCCGGAGGAGTCCTACTCCTACCGGGAGTAGGACTCCCCCCCAATCCTAGTTGGACTAGGATTCCCCGAGGGGGAAAGAGAGAGAGGGGGGCCGGCCACCTCTCCTAGTCCTAATAGGACTAGGGGAGGGGGAGGCGCGCAGCCACCTTGGGCTGCCCCTTTCTCCTTTCCACTAAAGCCCATTAAGGCCCATATGGCTCCCGGGGGGTTCCGGTAACCTCCCGGTACTCCGGTAAAATCCCGATTTCACCCGGAACATTTCCGATATCCAAATATAGGCTTCCAATATATCAATCTTTATGTCTCGACCATTTCGAGACTCCTCGTCATGTCCGTGATCACATCCGGGACTCCGAACTAACTTCGGTACATCAAAATGCATAAACTCATAATAACTGTCATCGTAACGTTAAGCGTGCGGACCCAACGGTTCGAGAACAATGTAGACATGACTGAGACACGTCTCCGGTCAATAACCAATAGCGGGACCTGGATGCCCATATTGGCTCCTACATATTCTACGAAGATCTTTATCGGTCAGACCGCATGACAACATACGTTGTTCCCTTTGTGATCGGTATGTTACTTGCCCGAGATTCGATCGTCGGTATCCAATACCTAGTTCAATCTCGTTACCGGCAAGTCTCTTTACTCGTTTCGTAATACATCATCTCGCAACTAACTCATTAGTCGCAATGCTTGCAAGGCTTATGTGATGTGCATTACCGAGAGGGCCCAGAGATACCTCTCCGACAATCGGAGTGACAAATCCTAATCTCGAAATACGCCAACCCAACATCTACCTTTGGAGACACCTGTAGAGCTCCTTTATAATCACCCAGTTACGTTGTGACGTTTGGTAGCACACAAAGTGTTCCTCCGGTAAACGGGAGTTGCATAATCTCATAGTCATAGGAACATGTATAAGTCATGAAGAAAGCAATATCAACATACTAAACGATCGGGTGCTAAGCTAATGAAATGGGTCATGTCAATCAGATCATTCAACTAATGATATGACCTCGTTAATCAAATAACAACACCTTGTTCATGGTTAGGAAATATAACCATCTTTGATTAACGAGCTAGTCAAGTAGAGGCATACTAGTGACACTAAGTTTGTCTATGTATTCACACATGTATTATGTTTCCGGTTAATACAATTCTAGCATGAATAATAAACATTTATCATGATATAAGGAAATAAATAATAACTTTATTATTGCCTCTAGGGCATATTTCCTTCACATTAGTAGACCACCTCTCAATTGTTTTTTATGTTACTAGATAACTGCTGCAACGGACTTATAAACATTTTGCACGCATTCACCATGGTTACATGCAAAAAGTAGAATTTAACTGTGAATTGAATGAACATTTCATTTATAAAACAATACTAAATTCTTAAAAACCAACACATATCGACTTACCTAAGAAGACATGATTTCATTTGGTAAACCAAAAGACATGTTTGGTTCTAAAAAAACCAGTGGGAAAAAGCAAAGGTGGAAGGACAAACCAGAGATAGAAGTAGAATACCAATCTTTCTATCTTGTTATTCATCACACTAATTTTTTTTGTTGACTCCTCTTAAATATATTCATGCTAACTAGGATTAAAGCGATGACATTTCTTCATATGGTTACGTGCATTGCACGTGCGCATTTACTAGTATTTAGCAGTAGCGCTGGGCAGGAAACACGCTACTACTAATATATAACAGCAGCGTTTGTTTGCTTGGGCCGCGCTACTGTTAGATGGGCCGCAGGGCAAAAGCAGTAGCCCACTTAGCTGTAGCGTTTGTTTTGAACGGGCGCTACAGCTGGTGGGCTTAGCAGTAGCACCGGCCTCTAAACAGCGCTACTACTAGAGCAAAAGAAAACCGGCCCGAGCGCCCCCGCACCCCCTCACACTCTCAGAATCGATCCCCTCCGCCCGACGACGCCGCTGTGGTTAGGGTTCGTCCCCGGCTGCCTCACCCCCGTCGACGGTGTCGTGCGCCGCCACCACGCGCGGTCGCCTCTCGCCTACTCCGACGCTCCAGCCCTATAAGTCCCCCTCGATCTCCTCCTCCCTGCGCGTGCCACACTAGCTAGGCTCCAATCGATTTGCCGCGGCGGCTCGCCATGTTTTGGGATTTAGGGATTGCACGATGGCTCCGCGCTTCGATGCGACATGCTCCTCGCGTGATTGGGGAGAGAGTAGAGAGAGGGGTTAGGTGAGAGAAGTAGAGGCTTTTTATTGCTCACCGAAACTTAGGAGAGAGTAGAGAGAAGTAGCTAGAGAAGTAGAGGCTTTTAGCACATATAATTGAAACTTGGGTTTCAATTCTTGGCTGCTGCCCCTGGAGGAGTGGTGGCGGCGGCGGTGCCTAGTGTTCTAGGGTTTAGAGAGGGGGCGTCCATGTCATGACTATTGTTTCCGACATTTAGGATCATTGATGTAGTACTTGTAACTACTTGTCATTCCTTCGCTGGAACAACCATAGTGCTCGACCGTAGAATCGTGAGCATTTTTTTAGCTCTGATATGACAGCAACGGTTGAGAGTTTCAATTCTTGGCTACTGCCACTAGCTTCTTTGTTGATGCACATAAAGATATGACCAAGAAGCCCTCATTGTTATGTGGTTTCATGGAAAAATCAATGCTTGATTCGATACCCTCTTTCAAGTTGAAGAGAGTATCTGTATGTGGTGATGCTCAAATTGCTAAGTTCTTATGATGCTGTTAGTGAGCCCATTTTTGGTAAATTTCAGAAAAAGAAAACACAAATAGACAGAGAGTTTGTATCTGATCGAAAAGGGGGGGTGCTTGCCTTTTATAGTTTTAATTATTGTGCATCTGATGCCAAAGGTGGAATGGACGTTTACTTATTGTGTTCTGGAAGATTCTGAGCTGGTTCAACTTTTGGATGTGGGAATAGATAAAGTGTTCCCCTGGATTGAACTTTATGTTTACTTTTTAGTTGTTATTTTGCTTGCCATGTGAACTCTAGCTATGAAAACTTTATGTTTACTTTTTGGATCGTTAATCCTTTAATCATATTGCTTTAGGGAAATGGCGCCACCACCACCACCATGTCGATGGTGCAAGTCAAGGTGCGCCAACAGCCTTGCAACTGGCACGCTATTTGGCACCTACTTCGAGTCTAGTTTTCTTCATGCGGCGGTAATAAATTATATGAAACTAGTAACTACTATTTTGTTTTTAGTGTTATTGGCATTAATACATCGTGTATATATCATTTTGCTTTTTGTACACAGATCATCCCATGCAATGTGAGGTCAGAATTCAACAATCTGACTGGAGACTCTGTGACCTTTGAGGCTCCTGGGGGCCCCTACACTATGAAGATCGCGAAAGGACGAAAGATGACGCGGGTGGGAGGAGATGGATGGGTCTATTTCATCTATGTCGCAAATACACAATGTATATTGTGGTGGGGGTGGGGAGGGGGGGGGGATGCCCCCTGCCCTAGCATTGCCGCATGATCCTAGTTTAACTAGACATCCATAGGTAGTATATGTAGTAATAGGTAAGAATCATATGTAATTATGTGTTTGGTTATTAGTACATTACATTCACGAGTTACAATATTTACTATCTTAGAAGGAAAGAATACTCTATTTGTTTCTTCATTTCTAGTCTCGGTATTTGATTCGATAACTTTTCCAGTTCTATTTGTGGCTTTTTAGGTCATTCGTTGGCCATTAGCACCTTATTTTGGAATATAAACTGGTTGTTTACTTATAGAAGCCATGTGCCATATGAAAGTGCAACTTAACCACAAACAGTGAAGATAGAGGATGTAAGTATATAAGAGTAGAGCTACAACTTCGCAATTTAGTATGTATAGAAAAAGTAATTCAGTGGGTGGGGGGGGGGGGGGGGGGTAGCCTACAGACCAAAAGCATACGAACCTACACACAGCCACGCGATGATCGATGTAGACGACCAATTTAACTGGCGGGAGTTGCCTTGTCAGACAAAAAAAAGCAAAAATGTGTTACATGCATGCAACATTGGAGAAGGAAGATTATTTGTTCATCATAAAATCCATGGCACCACCAGCAGCCAGATAACATTGATGAAGATTGCACATATGTATGGTGATCATGGTTTTGGGTACCGCCCGAGAAAAACGGTTACCGCGCGGTTACCGAGATTCTCGCCGGCCCACGAGAAAGTCATATCCCGAGCAAAAAATCCCGAAAATTTTGAATTTTTACCTTTGAACCTGTACTAGTATAGAGGGACATCTCAAGAATGTAACAATTTAACTGGCGGGAGTTGCCTTGTCAGACAAAAAAAAGCAAAAATGTGTTACATGCATGCAACATTGGAGAAGGAAGATTATTTGTTCATCATAAAATCCATGGCACCACCAGCAGCCAGATAACATTGATGAAGATTGCACATATGTATGGTGATCATGGTTTTGGGTACCGCCCGAGAAAAACGGTTACCGCGCGGTTACCGAGATTCTCGCCAGCCCACGAGAAAGTCATATCCCGGGCAAAAAATCCCGAAAATTTTGAATTTTTACCTTTGAACCTGTACTAGTATAGAGGGACATCTCAAGAATGTAACAAGAGTTAGCTGTGGCGTGGTGGTAACCAAGTACTTCCGTCAATATGTACATGAAAAAAGATAGACTTATGCAATGCCCAGGACTCGAACTCGCGACCTCGTTACCTAGCGCGAGTAGAAGTTCCACTGAGATAGAACCACTTCTGTTGTCAATATCTATTCAATTGCTATCTATATTGAGGCTAAAAGAATTTGAATTCAAAATTCAATAATAAATTTCGTCCCAAATATATTCGGTATTTATCGGTTACCGTGGTAACCGAGAATCTCGCCCCCCCCCCCCCCCCCCACGAGAAAATCCGTCCATTCGGAATCCAAAACCTTGATCGTGATGTTCCACTAACCAACATCCTTGAGAGATTCAGTTTTTTTTAGAACGAAGGCTCAAGAAGAGCCCGGCTTTGAATTAACAAAGCCATCAACCGGCCAAGATTACATCAAACAAACAAAGGAAATAAAGAACAAAACAGCAAGCCGATACATGGTGCTGTGTAAAAGCTATCAGGCTACTACAAACTACTAGCAAAGATATGGAAACTAAAGCACAAGTCAGCTAGAAGTCGAAGAAGCCCTCCACAGCGAGCAGAACATCACGTAGGGCACCAGCAAAGCTTGGGAAGAAACAAAACAGTAGTTGGAGGAGCTCCGTTGTCAGCTCCATGGGCTCTGGCCGTCGATGTCGCCCTCCTCCACCTCAGAAGGGGGCTCCCTGCCCCCTCGCCCTGGCACGAAGGGCGCCGATCCGTCGAAAGGTGGAGACGCCCACCCGAGGGCTAAAGAGCGACCGACGCCGTTGCCAACCGGAAGACCACACCAGGATACCACCGCCAAACTACTTGGAGCTCATCCAAGGAAAGCATCGGCAATACATGATATCTGCACACGAGGAGAAGCAAGCTACACGGCAAGGCTGCTGAAGACCGAGCAACCCCCAACCGGAACAAGCACACTTCCCCCAAAGCTCACTAAAGACGGCACCCCCTTGAGGGTGACGGAGCCCACGGCGTCGCTGCCGCCCAATCCTGAGGGATTTGGGTTTTCGGCTGGTCCACGAGTAACACGGGAGGAAGAGGAGGGGGGAAGGGGGCATTTTTACCAGCGCCTACAAGTAGGGGACGACGCCCATGGGCGTCGCCGCCCGCAGGCCGGCATAGCCAGCCACGGATTTCTCCGGTCCCCTCTCCAACCCCCAACTCGAGAGGAGACAAGGCTACGGTGCCCGGAGGCCACCGGAGAACGGACCTGAGACGAGGGTGACAAGAGGTTGAAGAGGAAGATGCCTTCAGATCTGATGCGGGTGCCCCGAAGCCACCGCGCACCACAGCCATCGCCCGCCATCACCGCGCCGCCCCGCACGGCCGAGATGAGCGGCCAGCACCCGCTGCCGCCGTTTGCTGAGGACGACGCAGCACCACCGCCCAAGGTCGCCACCTCGGCTCCGAGATCCGCCACCGGGGCGGAGCGACCGGATCCTCGCCGCCACCATCCTCGGCGACCCCCTCCGGCGGCGACGAGGGAGAGGAAAAGGGGGAGGGAGCCCCGGCGGCGGGCTAGGGTTTGAGCCGCCCGAGTCGCCCCTGCAGGAGCGACGCGGGGCCCTTGGTGGAGGGGGGGGGGGGGCTCCAGAGTTTCAGTTCCAGTTACAATGCAGGATGGCTGCCTAATGAATAAAATTCTGATGCAGAGATTGGCTGATGGATGCCTAATTGGGGAATAAAAGCACACATATTGCTTCCCCTAAGGCTGAGATTGAGGAGATACACATGAACTCATGAAGCATGCATTATTAAGTAGGAAAAAATAATCCCTCACTATGAGCTAGGAATAGCTAATTGAACGAAGCCGCTCAGCCTAACGGCTTCACTGGAAATACTTCTCTCACACCCTCTCCTCTTGCACAATCTATCATCTCTGAGTTGCGTACGTATCGGCGTAGACGTTTAGTCTCTCCCGCCGGCGCCCCGGTCAATGCTTGCCGTGTTTTCATCGCCGAAGTACCAGCAGACACCACGGCAAACTCCTTCGGGGGCGACGCACGGCTCGGAGGTACTACCGGCGGCCACATCGCACACCATCGGGATGCCCAGGCCGCTGATCCAGTACACGCAGCCGGGACGTACCCGTGGCATGGCGCCGACGCCGGCGGCTCGCACCACCACCGGGCTGCTGTTCTGGCCGACGAACACGGAGCGGCCTCCTAGATCCTTGACGGCCTCCCAGGCCGGCCATCGCTTCGGTTCGTATCTGAGGACGAAGATCTCGTCCGCGGGGATGGTTGTCAATTCAGAGCCTAACTTGACGACGCCGGCAGCTTTCTGCCATATCTGGTACAGGCTGCCATGGCAGAAGAAGAGATGCTTGGTTACCGTCAGCCTGGACGCGGCGTCGTAGGGCGCGGGGAAGACGGCGGACAGGCGGGTCAACGGGGGCACACTCGCTGCTACGGCCGGCGCCTCCTGGCCGTTCCGTGGGATGCGGAGCACGCGCACGGCCCCGCCTGAGTCGAGGCAATACAGCATCTCGCCTCCGGCGTCCAAGGCCAGGTCGGCGAGAGCATCGCCGTCGATGTTGTCGACGGCCGTCCACGCGATGCCCCTTCCACACCCGCTGCCGATGCGGACGTAGAGCACCTTCCTGTGGTCGCACGCGGCCACGACGGTGCCGCGACCAGCACCAGCGTCGGTCGTGAACACGACCTTGCGTACCCACTGGTAGGGATGGGGGAGGTCGGCGACCACGCTGCCTCTGCGGGGGTCGAGGAGAAGGATCCTAACCGGCTGCCAGCCGACGCAGGTGACGACGCCGCCCGGGCCGCGCCTGAGGTCGCCGTCGTGGACGGCGACGGCGAGACGGCCGTTGGCTGAGCCGATGACGCTGACACGGCAGCGGGTGCAGCCGAGGCGGCTCAGGCTATGGTCGAGCGCTTGGCAGGACGTGTAGAGGCGGAGCGAGCGTCGCAACGGGAGGGAGAAGACGGAGGCGCTGCGGCCGCCGCCGTCGGTGGGGGAGAGCAGGCATGGGTACGGCGGCGCGAGGGTGGAACGCCACGCGGCGCAGACGCATCGGAGGCTCTCGTAGTCTCTTAGAGTCAGAGGCGAGCCGTCGGAGGCCACCACGCCGGCGATGGACACGACGAGCTCGCTGTGAAGATCGGCCCAGGACCTGGCGGGCGCCGCCATTGTCATGGCGTCCCAGCGTTTTGCGTGCACAAGGGAGGATCTTGGCGGCTGGCATCGTGTCCGCACGTTATATACTCAGCCCCTGCTAGAGAAAAACCGAACGTACCAGACGGGGTCTCAAACCATCAATCGTGGACACGTTGACGCTTGAGAAAAACGCCTTATTTGAAAGTCTTTTGTTTTTGGAATAATAATAGTCCTGGTGCTTATATTATTCTTGATTTATCTCAGGATTTTCAATGATGCGATTTTAGTGAGATAAGACGTTTTCGCTGACGACGAGACGCCTACAGTGACTTCGTAAATCTCAAGATGATATGTTGGCTCAGTCTTTCGAATGTGTTCATGGGCTAAATGTATGTGTGTATGTATAAACTCTTGCATTTGTACTATGTTCAGAACAAAATATTCAGCTAGGAAATTTGGATAAGAAATAGGCCACGTACGGTCTACCTTATACACATTCCAAAATTAGACCAAGGTATGAGAATTGTTCGTCGGTGAACAGGCCTGTGAGAAACAGGCCATGCTATCAAAACAAGCGTTGTGAGGCGTACTTGGGACCCGAGCAGAGCCTCTTTCTCAAAAAAATTCTAGGGTTACCCTGCCTCCTGCCGCCGCCGCCGTCGGTCCGCCTCGTCTCTGGTGGCCTTAGGGCCATGGCAGTGCGGCGGATCTCGGCTCTTGTCGGCGGGAGGGCTCTGTTTTCAGTTGTTTTTTCGTGTTTTGTTAGGGTTTGTATCCTGCTCAGGAAGACGAGACGGTGACGGCTTCTTGAAGACGGAATAAGGTTCTCCCCGCCTAGCCCCCGTCCCGATGGTGTGTCTAGCATCGTCGGTGGGCGTGTGGAGATGTGTCTCTGGCGGATTTGTCCTTGGTGGATTTTGCTCGGATATGGTCGTAGTTCGTCTATGTTCATGTGTTTTCAGGTTGGATCCTTCTGATCTATGATACTCTTCAACGGCGGCGGTTGCTGTACTACTACCCTGGTCCTATTGGGCCTTAACACGACGACTTCCCGACTGTCTACTACAACAAGTTTTACCCGACTCCGGCGAGGGAGGGGCGATGACGGCGGCGCGCCTTCGGCTCGCTTCAGTGCTTGTAGTCGTCGCTAGGTGTTCTATGAATCTAGATGTAGTTTTTATTATTTCTGATGTTCGTTGTACTGCCATAATTGAAGATGAATAGATTGAAAGTTTTTTCGCAAAAATAAAAAGAAAACAGGCCATGCTGAGGATACAGTCAAGGCTTGACATAATCCTCTCCTTCAAGTTTGTGGGATCCTAGTATATTTATATTTTCCTTTCTTAAGAGAGAAAAAATGTTTGACATGATCCCAATTATCATCTGGTTTGACTTGATTGATCATGCCACAAACAATTGGGATGGAGACTTAGTAAGACAAACATTTCTCCCTGAAGATGTGAAGATTATTCTACAAATCCCAATTCATGTGCATAATGATGATTTCATTGCATGGCACTATAATAAAAAAGGTAATTTTTCGGTCAAATCTGCTTATAGAGTTGCTGTAGACACTGTAGCTCGTGAATCCATTTCAGGACTAACTTCTTCCTCAAGTGTAGATGAAGATACATGCGGCTTTAATTGGCTGAAGCTATGGTCGCTTCCCCTTCCAAGCAAGGTTCGTCACTTCTTGTGGCGCATGGCTACAAATACCTTACCGCTGCGCATGAAGCTCCAGCATAGAGGTATGCATGTTGATACTTGATGCCCTATATGTTTTCGTTTGAATGAGGACGGTGGGCATTGCTTCATTAAATGTAAGAGGGTTAAGGAAGTGTGGAGGAAAGCTCAGTTGGAGCATGTCAGATTATAAATTCTAAATTGTACTGATGCATTGAGCTGTATGGAGGAAATTTTGAACCTCAATGACGAAGAAAAAATTAAACCATGCCTGCTCCTTTGGTGTTGGTGGCGTGAGAGGAATAATGCAAATGCAGGAAATGAAATCAAACCTTCTGATGAAATTTGTCATTCTATTGACTATCTTTGTATGCAGTTTTCGAAGGTAAAGAGTGAAGGGAGAATACATGAACATCAGCAGAAGGAAAGATGGTCCAGACCTCCACCGGAAATCTTGAAAATCAACACTGATGGTGCCTTCCTGAAGGAATCAAATTCTGGAGGTTGGGGCTTTGTTATCAGGAACAATTTTGGTACGGTAATAGCAGCTGGAGCAGGGAATTTGGAGCAAGTCTCGGATGCCCTTCATTCGGAGGAGTTGGCAATGTTACATGCTGTTAACACATCCATCCAGATGGGTTGCCACCGAGTGATTGTGGAAACTGACTCCGTGCAACTGAAGATAGCGGTGAGCAATGAAGACTACGACCTTTCTGCATTAGGAGCTATCTTCAAAGATATTAAGTTTCAACTAAGAGTGGGTTTCAATGATGTAACTGTTGTATCTTGTCCTCGGACTTGTAATTTAGTTGCGCATTGTTTAGCTGCGTATGGTGCTAAATTAGAAGTGGGCAAATGCGAGATTTGGCTCAGCCAATATCCAGACCTTGTAAATGATGCTGTTGCTGGCGACTTGTCCAGCTCTTGTACTTAATGGAATGCATCGTGTTTCTTTCAAAAAAAAATTATCATCTGGTTTGATGATGTTTGGAGAGTACCTAGTCTGGTTTTCTTCATAGCTTTCATATATCAGGTTTGCTATTTCATAAATCTAGAACCCTTAGATCTTGTTTGTCTTTAAGATTCGCGCAGACTGTTCTTCTCGCTCGTGCGCTCGCTGGCATCGTGTTTGTCGCGCGTGGCAGCCTGTGTCCAAGTCCATGCGAGGCGGGCAGCTCGTGTCCAGCCCATGTCTTGTGTCGCTTGTTTTGTTTTTTTTTTTTTGAGATGATGTCCTGTGTCGCTCTGTGGCCTCTTGTCGCTAGATTGGTTTCGTTTACCGTCAAAAAAATACGTGCGCACACCCGTCTGCCCGTTGTGGGTTTTTTCGTTTTTTTGTGGGTCCCCCGTTTTTGTGCTTTGTGGGCTTTCAGCCAGGAAAACGCGAATTGTTGGGGGAAAATGTGTCTAGTCGTTGTATGTGAGTGTATCCTTGTGAGATTTTTTTGCTTTCTACCAGTTGTTTGGTTTTTTGTCTCCCCGGAGCATACGTGTGTGAATGAGCTTGACCCATGAAGGACTCTTTCTACCGGTTTTGAGAGAAGCTTCCAACCGTTTTTTCTGTTGTTTTTTTTTTGTCTTTTTGTTTGGTTTTTCTCTTTTTATTTTTTGTTCTATTTGTCTTTAAAAATTTCATGATTTTTGTTTGTGTCAGATGCATGTCCATCATCAAACATGCAATTACAGTGTCGTCTTCGTCCCGAAACTGCATACCTCCAATGCAACTGCAATTTGAGGCAAAAATGTTTGTTGGGAGGGCAGCTGCATGTATTCTACTATACACACAATTGCAAGTATCATCCGTAACGGCAACTAATGTCTTTAACATGACTATAACTTTGTGATAGAAAATGAAAGTGTTTGTCAGGTGTCCATTGCATGTCCACCAACAAACACGCAACTACATGTCTCGCCCTCGTCGCGCAACTGCATGTGTTCACTTTTTCATTTTTATTTTTATTTTTCATTTTTCTTTACTTTTAATCCACAACACTTTTTGTGCGTGAAAACTTTATAAAATGTCTGAAAACTATTTAGAATTTACTCTTTTTTTTAATGGGTTTGCTATTTCACATCTAGATATGAAATAGCTACTTCATATCTAAGTTAGAGTCATTAGATCATGTGTCTTTAATATTTGTGTAAAACGTGATGGTCTGGATGGTGCGCTGGCTCGCGGCGTGTTGTCTCGTGCGCTGCCTGTCAGGTCGTTGCTAGTGCGAGGTTCCGTTGTTGGTTTTCACAAGCCTATGCATTGCTAGTGCCACGTCGATTGCTTTTTTCTATTTCTTTTCACAAGTCTACACCGTTCTAGTTCCTCTCGTTTTTCTACACTTCCATTTGACACCAAGTATTTGTTTTCTCCGTTTCCGTTTTGTTTTCCTTATTTTGTTTTTTCTATTTCATTATTTGTTCTAAATTATAAACTATTTAAAGTTCTTGATTTTTTGCTTTTATTTTTTTTCTATTTTCACCATTTTCTTTATTCCTTTTCCTTTTATTCTTTATTTCTTCATTTAAAAATCATGAACTTGTTTTCACTCTGTCATATGTTCGCTTTGAATGTGTGCAAATCTTGATTGCGGGTTATTTTGTCACACGCGCTCTATGTCGTGTCGTGTGTTTGATGTCTATTTGTCGACTTGTTCACGCGTGTATCTTTTGTTAGGCCGTTTTTGCGGCGCGGTCTGAGGTCTCGTTTCGGATTGGTTTGCTAATTATTACCTAAATGAGAGTTAACAATTTTTTCATATAACTCATATACCGTTACATACACGTGCTTCTGATTCATGCTCGGTGTCCTTGCGTCATGTTTTCTGTTTGTCCTTCGCGAAGCGTGAGACCCGATATGACATTTTTTAATGGGCCTTTCTTATGTTTTGCATATTGATTTTTGTGTGGGCTTAGCCTTTTTGTGGAGGGGCACGTGTCTTTTTGTTCCCTGTTTTTCTTTTATTTTTGGTTTGACCGCATAGCTAGGAGGGAGTGTAACTAGATGTTTTGATTTCATATTTGCTAAATCTAATCTAGATAAGTTTTAGTTCATCTAAATCTACAATTGTTTGATTTGTTTGGTTTAATGTTCACACAAACTCGATCATGCACGTCCTTGTCAGCTTGTTTTTTTTTGTCGCCCGTCCTCTTGTTCCGTTTTGTTTTGTGTGTCATGTTCTTGCATTTATTTTCACATGAGCCTATATATGTTGGTGTTTGGGGGGCTCGACTATGAAGCTTATTCCCCATCTTCTCACTGACCGATCTTTAACCCCGGTTATTTTGCCTATGTTTTATTTTTCATCCTAGTTATAGGTCCACCCTTGACATACAACCCGGATGTAGTTTGTTTCATCCTAGTTACAAGTTGACCATTGACTTGCAACTGGGCATGTAGTTCATAGTTGTCCTAGGTGCAAGTCTACCATCGACTTGCAACTGGAGCATGTGTTTTTGTTTTTCATCCCAGTTGTAGGTCTACCACTGACACGCAACTTGACACATAGTTTGTGTCATCCTAGTTGCAAGTCGGCCCTTGACTCGCAACTGGACTCGTAATTGTCAGACTTGCAAGCCCACGACCCACAATTTGAGCATGTGTTTTTGTTTTTCATCCAAGTTGCCGGTCCACCATTGACTCTCAACTGGGCCCATAGCTAGTTTCATCCCAGTTGCAAGTCAACCCTTGGCTCGCAACTGGCTCGTAGTTTCGTTGTTGTCCCAGGTGCAAGTCCTCCTAGACTCACAACTGGATTTGTAGTTGTCCAAGTTGCAAGCCCACCCTCTACTCACAACTAGAACATGTGTTTTGTTTTTCATCCCAGTTGCAAGTCTACCTTTTGATTTTAACTGGCTCATAGCTTGTTTCGTCCGAGTTGCCAGTCATCCCTTAACTCGCAACTAGGCTCGTAGTTTCATAGTTGTCTCAGTTTGCATGTCCACCCTAGACTCGCAATTGGGCTCATAGTCGTCTGACGTGCAAGCCCACCCTCTGAGTTGCAAGCCCACCTTTTGACCCGCAACTGGGCCTATGTCTTGTCTTTCATCTCATTTGCAAGTCCACCATTGACTCGCAAGTTGGACTGTAGTTTGTTTCATCCTAGTTGCAAGTCGGCCCTTGACTCGCAACTGGACTTGTAGTTTCGTAGTTGTCACAATTACAAGTCCACCTTTGAATCGCAATTGGTCTCATAGTTCTCCGAATTGCAAGCTCACCCGCGATTTGCAACTAGGCGCCTGTTTTGTTTTTCCTCCCAGTTACAAGTCCAACCTTGACTCACAACTGGGACCGTAGTTTGTTTCATTCTATTTGCAAGTTGACTCTTAACCCATAACCGGGTGATTTGTTTCATAGTTGTCTTAATTGCAAGTCCATCCTCGACTCGCAACTGGGATCATAGTTTGTTGTTGTCCTAGTTGCAAGTCCACCGTCGACTCGCAACTGGTCCCATAGTCCGTTGATGTCCCAGTTGCAAGTCTACACTCGACTCGCAACTGGGATGCGCTTGCTTTTCATCTCAGTTGCAAGTCCAACCTCAACTTGCAACTCGTATCATAGTTTTATATACTAGTCTTAGTTACAAGTGCACCCTCGACTCGTAACTAGGCCCATATTTTTTATCCCAGTTGCAAGCCCACCCTTGACTCACAATTGGGCCTGTGTTTTTGTCTTTCATCCTAGTTGCAAGTCCATCCTTGACTCGCAAGTACGATCGTAGTTTGTTTTATCCCAGTTGTAAGTCGACCCTTGACTCGCAACTGGTTTCATAGTTTGTAGTTGTCCTAGTTGTAAATCCATTCTCAACTCATAACTGGCATTTTTTGTCTCTAGTTGTAAGTCCACCCTCGACTAGCCACTGGCCTTGATGTTTCTTTTGAATCGTAACCAGGCCTTACTTTTTTTGCATTAGTTGCAAGCTCATCCTCAAGTTGCTATCGACTCTCACTTTTTCCATGTCAATTGTAAGTCCACCATGTCTCACAAACTAAGGGTTGACTTTTTTGGCCCAGTTGCAGATCCACCATTGATTCGTAACTCGTCTTGTAGTTTGTTTTATCCTAGTTGCAAGTCGAACCTTGACTCGCAACTAGGCTCGTAATTTTGTAGTTGTTCTAGTTGCAAGTCCATCCTCGACGCGCAACTAGGCTCGTAGTTTTCCACCCTCGACTCGCAACTAATTTGTGTGATTTGTTTTTCGTCCCATATGCAAGTCCATCCTTGACACACAATTGGACCCATAACTTGTTTCATCCTAGGTGCAAGTCAACCATTCAGTCGCAACTGGGTTCGTAGTTTCTTAGCTGTCCTAGTTAAAACTGCAAATTTGACTCACAACTAAACTTATAGTTGTCTGAGTTGCAAGCCACCCCTCGACTCGCAACTGGAGCCTGTATTTTTGTCCAAGTTGCAAGATCACCATCGACTTACATCTGGGTCCGTAGTATGTTTTTATCGCGGTTGCAAGTCCACACTCGGCTCACAATTATGCCCATAATTTTTATGGTGTCCCAGTTGCAAGTCCACCCTTGACTCACAATTGGGCTCGTAGTTTCGTAGTTTTCCCAGTTGCAAGTCCATCATCGACTAGCAATCGGCTCGTAGTTGTCCGAGTTGCATGCCCACCCTCGACTCGCAACTAGTGCATGTGTTTTGTTTTTATCCCAGTTGCAAGTCAAGGATGGACTTGCAACTGGACCCATATAACTTGTTTCTTCCCAGTTGCCAGTTGACCCTTGAGTCGCAACTAGGCTCATAGTTTCGTAGTTGTCCCAGTTGCAAGTGCACACTTGACACAAAACTGAACTCGTAGTTGTCTGAGTTACAAGCCACCTCTCGACTCGCAACTGGAGCTTGTGTTTTGTCCTAGTTGCAAGCTCTCCCTCGACTCACAACTTGGCCGGTTGTGACGCCCCCGATTTAATCGTACACTAATCATGCACGCAAACGTGTACGATCAAGATCAGGGACTCACGGGAAGATATCACAACACAACTCTACAAATAAAATAAGTCATACAAGCATCATATTACAAGCCAGGGGCCTCGAGGACTCGAATACAAGAGCTCGATCATAGACGAGTCAGCGGAAACAACAATATCTGAGTACAGACATAAGTTAAACAAGTTTGCCTTAAGAAGGCTAGCACAAACTGGGATACAGATCGAAAGAGGCGCAGGCCTCCTGCCTGGGATCCTCCTAACTACTCCTGGTCGTCGTCAGCGGACAACACGTAGTAGTAGGCACCTCCGGTGTAGTAGGAGTCATTGTCGACGGTGGCGTCTGGCTCCTGGGCTCCAACATCTGGTTGCGACAACCAGGTAGAAGGGATAGAGGGAAAAGAAGGAGAAAGCAACCGTGAGTACTCATCCAAAGTACTCGCAAGCAAGGAGCTACACTACATATGTATGCATTGGTATCAACTGGAATAAGGCTATTATATGTGGACTGGACTGCAGAAAGCCCGAATAAGTGGGGGATAACTAGCCCTTTCGAAGACTATGCTTCTGGAAGCCTCCGTCTTGCAGCATGTAGAAGAGAGTAGACTGAAATCCTCCAAGTAGCATCGTATAGCATAATCCTGGCCGATGATCCTCTCCTCGTCGCCCTGTTAGAGAGCGATCACCGGGTTATATATGGCACTTGGAAGGGTGTGTTTTATTAAGTATCCGGTTCTAGTTGTCATAAGGTCAAGGTACAACTCCGGGTCGTCCTTTTACCGAGGGACACGACTATTCGAATAGATAAACTTCCCTGCAAGGGTGCACCACATTCCCCAACACGCTCGATCCCATTTGGCCGGACACACTTTCCTGGGTCATGCCCGGCCTCGGAAGATCAACACGTCGCAGCCCCACCTAGGCACAATAGAGAGGTCAGCACGCCGGTCTAAACCTATGCGCACAGGGGTCTGGGCCCATCGCCCTTAGCACACCTGCACGTTGCGTACGCGGCCGAAAGCAGACCTAGCCTAATGGCATTCCAGTCCAATCCGGCGCGCGCCTCTCCGTCGCTGACGTCACGAAGGCTTCGGCTGATACCACGACGCCGGGATACCCATAACTACTCCCACGTAGATGGTTAGTGCGTATAGACCAAATGGCTAGACTTAGATCAAATAACCAGATCTCGTTAAGCGTGTTAAGTATCCGCGAACGCCGACCAGGGCCAGGCCCACCTCTCTCCTAGGTGGTCGGAACCTGCCCTGTCGCTCCGCCACAAAGCAACAGTCGGGGACCGACGGGAACCCAGGCCCACCTCTACCGGGATGGAGCCACCTGCCCCTTCAGCCCCCAACTCCGAACAGTACCACAGGTAATGTAACTATGTAAAGTATATAATATATGCCCGTGATCACCTCCCGAAGTGATCACGGCCAAGTAGTATAGCATGGCAGACGGACAAGAGTGTAGGGCCACTGATGGAACACTAGCATCCTATACTAGGCATGTAGGATTGCAGGTAAAGGTAACAACAGTAATAACAAGGACAGGCTATGCATCAGGATAGGAATAATGGAAAACAGTATCATGCTACACTACTCTAATGCAAGCAGTATAGAAGAGAGTAGGTGATATCTGGTGATCAAGGGGGGGCTTGCCTGGTTGCTCTGGCAAGAGAGAGGGGTCGTCAACACCGTAGTCGTACTGGGTAGCAGCGGCGTCGGTCTCGGTGTCTAGCGAGAGCAGAGGGGGAAGAAACAATAAATATAATGCAAACAAATGCATAACGATGCATGACATGATAAATTGTGGTGCTAGGTGTGCCCTAACGCGGTACAAGGTGGTACCGGTGAAGGGGGAAAACATCCGGGAAAGTATCCCCGGTGTTTCGCGTTTTCGGGTAGATGAACCGGAGGGGGAAAGTTGCGTGTTCGCTATGCTAGGGATGCGTGGCGGAAGAACGGGGTGCGTATCCGGGGTCGTCTCGTCGTTCTGAGCAACTTTCATGTACAAAGTTTTTCGATCCGAACTACGGTTTATTTTATATTAATTTTAAAAGATTTAAATCATTTTTAGGATTTATTTAATTAATTTAATCAACACTATCCAGAATAGTGTCTGCTGACGTCAGCGTGATGTCAGCAGTCAACGTTGACCGTTGACCTGGTCAACCTGGCGTGTGGGTCCAGTGGGACCGACCTGTCATTTTTTGCTTAGCCTAATTAGGGTTTAGGTTAATTAACTAGGATTAATTAGGTTAATTAGTTAATCTAATCAGAATTAATTAAGTTAATTATTTAGTTATTTAAATAATTAATTAATTATTTTAATTATTATTTATTTCTTTACTTCTTTTAAATTCTTCTTTTTTTTATTTCGTCCTGGGGCATTGGCCCCGTTGTCCAGTGGCTCATGGCCTTAGCGGGCGCGGGCGCCAGCAGAGCCGGGCGACGGGCGCGAGCAGCGCGCAACCGCGGGGCGGCACGATGGAAGGCGCGCGGCGTGGGGGCGAGGCCAGGGCGGTGTGGCGCGGGGTCGGCGATGGCCGAACAAGGCCACAGCGGGCGCGTTGCAGCCTCCACCGGGCGGAGGTGGACGCGAGCACGGAGCGGGCGGCGCGCCGGCGTGGATCTGCGGGACGAGGGAGCAGCAGAGCGAGGCGAGGCTCGAGCGCGGGGGCAGGGCGCGGCCCCGAGCGGCGAGCAGGGGAGGGGATGAGCACGGGGCGAGGGAGAGGAGGGGCGCGGCTCACGGCGGGTTAGAAGGGTCTGTGGCAGTGTGCTCGGGGAGGGTCGGGGTCGAGGCGTCGACGGAGGATGACGGGGTCGGTGCGGAAGCAGGCCGACGGGGGAGGGGGGCGGCGAGCTCCGGGCGCCGGCGTCGGGGACGGGATCGGGCCCGATCCGATCTGGATCGGGGGGGCGCGTCGTGGTGGGGGCGGAATGGGTGGTGGCGCTGGGGCGATGGGATCGGGGGGGGTGGGCGATGACAGGCGGCGGCGAGGCGGCCTCGGCCGGTGAAGCCACCGGGCGACGACCGGCGATGGTGCTCGGGGCGAGGGGCGCTCGGATCGGGGAGAGGGGGAGGGGACTGGATCGGGGGGGTGTGAGGGAGGGGATTGGGAGAGGCTAGGGTTCGGGAGTCGGCTGGCCATATAGGCCAGGGGCGCGGTTGGGCCGATGGGCCGGCCGGCTGGGTCGTGGCCCAGCTGGCCAGGGGGGAGGGGTTCTGTTTTTATTTCTCTTTTGTTCTTTGTTAGTTTTGTTTTTTGTTTTTATATTTTCTTTTCTCTTTTTATTTGTAGTTTCTTTTATTTTTAGTTTTATAAAAATCACCACTAGTGCCTAAATTTGTATTTATCAACAAACTACTATGAGATTAATTCTTAACCCATAATAAAATAGTTTTAGCATTTTATAAATTCAATAGGCATTTGTTTAATCGTTTTCACTACTGTTTTAAATTGTTATAGAGCCTTTAAACATTTTATCAAAGTTTGGTTTCTCCACCATAATTACTTATGATTTATTTGTCACAACCCGAACATTTTAGTTTTGACGTTTGAAAATTTTTCTAGTTTGACTTTATTTAAAATTTGAATTTGAACGAGTTTTGAATCATCGCGAGATTATCAACAGTAATTGTGGTGATGTGGCAACACTAGCAGAGGTTTACTGTAGCTTAATTACCCGGGCGTCACAATTCTCCTCCACTACAAGAAATCTCGTCCCGAGATTTAGGAGGGGAAGTAATGGGGAAGGGATTTGGTTGCGAAATTCTAACGAGCCTTCTCGGTCGTAGTGGCTCTTCTTGAAGAGGTAGACTCATAGCGTCGATGTCTTCATTCCTATGCATCAATGTATCATGATGAAGTTGTCATCCTTTCTTCGGAGTCTTCATTGTACGTATGAAGGACACGGGGTAACTTCGAAAAACGGACCTCTGAAAGATTGACTATCTGGTTGATAACATCGGGGATGTGTGGTAGAAAGTATCTCTCGAATAGAAACTTAAGAAAATATCGAGAGTGAAGTAAGAAGGTACCATGAGAAGTTTCAAGCGGGTAGGCAATCGCTTGATGCCTAATCAAAAGGTGAGAGGGTTTCAGGACAACATGAAGTATTACCAGAATAGATCACTAGGAACGTGGCTCATGAATTGCATACAAAGCCACGCGCGAGGAATAACTTTGGGAACATGTGGTGTACAGGAGAGTCAGGTTTCGATCCTGGGACCTGTGGGTTATGGGCCCACCATGTGGGTTAAAAGTAGGAAGGGTGGTGACATCTCGCGTGATTATGTAAGAAAGGCATGTCAGAGGATTGCCTTTCATTTATCTCGGCAACAACATCGGTACCAAAGGCGAGGAACGAAGAGAACCATTTTCCTGCCCGTCGAAACGAGGCGGACCAATAGGCAAAGTTCTCGTTCATCGGTGGTTACCGGAATGTCAACAACAATAGCAACAGGGTCTTACTGACAGAGTTGTACGCTGAGGTGCTTATAAAAGCAGTGACGTATTACTGCTTAGATCATATAAACCTCAAGAAGGTTAAACAGAACAATGGAAAGGAAAATGTGATTATCAGATTAAACAGAACAATGGAAAGGAAAAATGTGTTTAAGCACATATTTCAGGGGTATATCCTTCCCAATACAAGCCTAGTATGATACCCAAGACCGGATAGAAGGTAGAAACCCACTTAGGTAAGGGGAGAGGAATTTCATGACGTTACCCATACAACGGTGTTTGGATAGTTGAGCAAGAAACAATTAGTATTGGGCTTCAACTGTTCTTGTTGAAGAACGGAGTACCATAAACGTGCTTCGAGATAGCATTGACATGGTCAACAGGTGAAAATCAGACTTTGGAAACAAAAAGGATCCATTAGGAATAACTTGTAGAATAAGTCTTACAGTTTCCTCATGGAAGAATGGATAACATTGCTAAAAGGGAACTATAACAATAGGGCCTCCGGCCAGGTGGGCTAGGTATGATACCACCTTACCGGGTCATCTAAAGACCAACGTTATAACTCTTGGAAATATGTTCCAACCATCATATCTGACCGAGATTCAGATTTGATTGGTTTCAGGATACCTCAGACTCGGGATGCCTGAGAAGAAAAGGTGCAACACAATTTGACGAGATGACATTGTGAGATTCTCAGAAGTGATCTATGTAAGTGAGCTCTGAAACAAGAGGTCATCAGTAAACCAAGGAGAGGATGAGGAGGTGGCTGATAGGCTCAGCAACAAATCATCGAGATTTCCAAAGGATTGATTTCCACAATTATGTGAACAAGGAAATATCATTTGTCGGATCAAATGTCATAATGATGTATGCTCGAGGGAAACATACACAACTGAACAATGATAGAAGGGTGCACCCAGGAATCTGGACTAGGTAGCACGATCAATGTTAGAATGATGATTCAATAATCAATAGACTTAGAATGAAACTGTAGACCAATAACTTCAAGCAATAGGGTTGCTAGAAGTTTAGAATTTACACATCACAGACCATTTATCGGTATTCCGGTTAGAAACAACACGGAGACCAAGAAATGAACGCAAAAGGTGAGAGATATTACTATATCAAGAATTCTCAAGAGGTGGTAAAATTACCACGACATTCTTGACATAAAAGGTGGTAACATTCCAAGGTAAAGAAGAACAAATGCTGGATAGCAAGGATCTCAAGGTATAACACAAAACACGAATAAGTTTGTGTTGAACGGAAGGCAATAAAGTGGTCGATGATAACACAAATCATCGAGGGCAAGGATGGTATTACTCAACATGAATTCAACTAATATCCTGGAAGTGCTTAGAATGCTGATGATAATCATGACAAATTTTGTCGAAAGGCTCCACGAAGATGTCATAGATCGGCGATGACATCAAGTCAAGGGAATGATGAAGCTAAAGGTTAATGGAACCAAGGGTACGACATAGACTCCAAACAAGCTTGTTGTCCAAAGCGAAATGATATGATGAGGAAGATCGACGCAAGCTTAGCTCATCGTCAAAAATTATGCTCTGGGAAGAGGACCAGGTAGCACAGTTAAAATCGACACGACAAGGATATAGCCAAACAGGCTAGGAATGACGTGATTGAGTTCAAACTTGTAAGTAATGAAGGTTACCAAGAGTTGCTTAATCGCGAGGCGGACTCGAGTCAGTTATCGGTGTCTTTGAGTGTTAAGTAACTCAGAGCCCATGAAAAATTGGAATCAATGAGAATGTAGCACTTGATGAAGGGCTCATAAGAAGTTATGCAGTTCCATGATACTCTTGAGATACCTGGGGGTTAATACTCGACGACAAATCAAAGTAGAGGTTGGACTGGGGTATTACTCTGTAGCAGACAAGTGCTTAAACTTGCACGAGAAATGGTATTTAAAGGAGAACATGGTTGGAAACCACGATCATAAATGATCAATTCCCAGATATAAGATGAACTTATACCAAGGAAATAGTTATTATTTCAAGAAGCTTCCATGATAGGATCTACATCGTGTCCATGGGCAGGAACACAAAGGTTCAAGGTCGACTCCCACTTCTCCAATGCATAACCTTTCATTCACTTCTCACTTTCGAAGAAGTTGTAGTGTTGAAATTTTATTTGGCAAAATACCAGAAGTGTATGGCTCGTGAAAACTTTCAAGTTCACACAGTTTAGAGAAGGCATAGGTTCAACCCATCAGGGCATCTTAGGATTATATACCACAAATTTCAAGAATAAATAACACAAGCTCGATAGTAGAGCATGTTAGAGAAAGCAGAGGATACAATTTACCAAAGGTATTATGTATCCGAGGAAAAGCTCACAGACTTATTGAATATGAAGGACGCTGTCGGATAAAATCCAGCAAATGATCTGGTGGTCCT
This sequence comes from Triticum monococcum, assembly GCA_034509565.1. Classification (NCBI taxonomy): domain Eukaryota; kingdom Viridiplantae; phylum Streptophyta; class Magnoliopsida; order Poales; family Poaceae; genus Triticum; species Triticum monococcum. Next base: position 39,284,193 of record CM067842.1, read on the forward strand.
CAAGGGATCTGGTGTGAGCATCGGTACTCAACCAGAGGGAGAAACAATGCAAGGAGATCAGACTTTAGAAACAACTGACTAATTCAAGGCTCAAATGCAAAGGAATTATCAGTTCCAAGACAAGGGATCAGAAGCAATGCTCTGATCAGGGATGGATAAGTTGAATAGCCTTAAGGGTACAATCGACAGCAATTTGATTGGTCGAGATCCAGCTCATGTTTTAAAATAACGTCTGAGCCAGAAAGATAATTTAAAAGGATCAACTGATGATTGCGTGCATTCGCACCTTATTGAATCAATGGACTCAAAAGGGTAGTGGCAAAGGATGCCAATAAGATTACTAGACTTATGGGATTAACCAAAATGTAAGCAAGCAAGAATTTCAAGAGCAATAGGCTCCTGAGGATTTTTGGAAGACCGAATGGTATTTCGAGGATTGATGACATACATGAATCAACTAGAGATGAGTGGATACTCGGTAAGTGTGAGAAATTATCCGTAGGGATATTCATGTGGCAGAGAACAGCAAGGGAGTAAGCTCAAAGGATTCTCGAAACAATAGAGAGAATTTCGGTGTATCATGTTATAACAAGATCAACTTGGAAGCATTGTATGAATGGTGCGTATACGTGGTTATCAATAGGGGTTTATCGACGGAGGGGAATTGCAAAAGCGACACCATAAAGTCTCAAGAGAACATCGGAGAGTATCTTCGGATTCTTTTGATGCAGCAGACAATCATCTGTAATAAGGGGCTCTCCAGGAGAAAGTATTATCGAGAACCTAGAGTCAGAGTTAGTAAAATCATTTAACCCGAATAGAAGAGAGATCAGAGTCCCAGAGTATAGATCGAGGAATAAAAGATCCTACTACCACACAATGGCGTCGTGTGCCCGTAAGACACACAGCCATGTTAGTAAAAAGTTCTGTAATGTCTAGACTCAACTTCGGCCAAGGAGTGTGGAAGGGGGATTCCTACAGGCAGTCGGCTCTGATACCAACTTGTGACGCCCCAATTTAATCGTACACTAATCATGCACGCAAACGTGTACGATCAAGATCAGGGACTCACGGGAAGATATCACAACACAACTCTACAAATAAAATAAGTCATACAAGCATCATATTACAAGCCAGGGGCCTCGAGGACTCGAATACAAGAGCTCGATCATAGATGAGTCAGCGGAAACAACAATATCTGAGTACAGACATAAGTTAAACAAGTTTGCCTTAAGAAGGCTAGCACAAACTGGGATACAGATCGAAAGAGGCGCAGGCCTCCTGCCTGGGATCCTCCTAACTACTCCTGGTCGTCGTCAGCGGGCAGCACGTAGTAGTAGGCACCTCCGGTGTAGTAGGAGTCGTTGTCGACGGTGGCGTCTGGCTCCTGGGCTCCAACATCTGGTTGCGACAACCAGGTAGAAGGGATAGAGGGAAAAGAAGGAGAAAGCAACCGTGAGTACTCATCCAAAGTACTCGCAAGCAAGGGGCTACACTACATATGTATGCATTGGTATCAACTGGAATAAGGCTATTATATGTGGACTGGACTGAAGAAAGCCGGAATAAGAGGGGGATAACTAGCCCTTTCGAAGACTACGCTTCTGGAAGCATCCGTCTTGCAGCATGTAAAAGAGAGTAGACTGAAATCCTCCAAGTAGCATCGTATAGCATAATCCTAACCAATGATCCTCTCCTCGTCGCCCTGTTAGAGAGCGATCACCGGGTTATATCTGGCACTTGGAAGGGTGTGTTTTATTAAGTATCCGATTCTAGTTGTCATAAGGTCAAGGTACAAATCCGGGTCGTCCTTTTACCGAGGGACACGGCTATTTGAATAGATAAACTTCCCTGCAGGGGTGCACCACATTCCCCAACATGCTCGATCCCATTTGGCCGGACACACTTTCCTGGGTCATGCCCGGCCTCGGAAGATCAACACGTCGCAGCCCCACCTAGGCACAACAGAGAGGTCAGCACGCCGGTCTAAACCTATGCGCACATGGGTCTGGGCCCATCGCCCTTAGCACACCTGCATCTTGTGTACGCGGCCGAAAGCAGACCTAGCCTAATGGCGTTCCAGTCCAATCTGGCGCGCGCCGCTCCGTCGCTGACGTCACGAAGGCTTCGGCTGATACCACGACGCCGGGATACCCATAACTACTCCCACGTAGATGGTTAGTGCGTATAGACCAAATGGCCAGACTCAGATCAGATAACCAGATCTCGTTAAGCGTGTTAAGTATCCGCGAACGCCGACCAGGGCCAGGCCCACCTCTCTCCTAGGTGGTCGGAACCTGCCCTGTCGCTCCGCCACAAAGTAACAGTCGGGGACCGTCGGGAACCCAGGCCCACCTCTACCGGGATGGAGCCACCTGCCCCTTCAGCCCCCAACTCCGAACAGTACCACAGGTAATGTAACTGTGTAAAGTATATAATATATGCCCGTGATCACCTCCCGAAGTGATCACGGCCCAGTAGTATAGCATGGCAGATGGACAAGAGTGTATGGCCACTGATGGAACACTAGCATCCTATACTAGGCATGTAGGATTGCAGGTAAAGGTAACAACAGTAATAACAAGGACAGGCTATGCATCAAGATAGGAATAACGGAAAACAGTATCATGCTACACTACTCTAATGCAAGCAGTATAGAAGAGAGTAGGCGATATCTGGTGATCAAGGGGGGGCTTGCCTGGTTGCTCTGGCAAGAGAGAGGGGTCGTCAACACCGTAGTCGTACTGGGTAGCAGCGGCGTCGGTCTAGGTGTCTAGCGAGAGCAGAGGGGGAAGAAACAATAAATATAATGCAAACAAATGCATAACGATGCATGACATGACAAATTGTGGTGCTAGGTGTGCCCTAACACGGTACAAGATGGTATCGGTGAAGGGGGAAAACATCCGGGAAAGTATCCCCGGTGTTTCGCGTTTTCTGGTAGATGAACCGGAGGGGGAAAGTTGCGTGTTCGCTATGCTAGGGATGTGTGGCGGAAGAACGGGGTGCGTATCCGGGGTCGTCTCGTCGTTCTGAGCAACTTTCATGTACAAAGTTTTTCGATCCGAACTAAGGTTTATTTTATATTAATTTTAAAAGATTTAAATCATTTTTAGGATTTATTTAATTAATTTAATCAACATTATCCAGAATAGTGTCTGCTGACGTCAGCGTGATGTCAGCAGTCAACGTTGACCGTTGACCTGGTCAACCTGGCGTGTGGGTCCAGTGGGACCGACCTGTCATTCTTTGCTTAGCCTAATTAGGGTTTAGGTTAATTAACTAGAATTAATTAGGTTAATTAGTTAATCTAATCAGAATTAATTAAGTTAATTATTTAGTTATTTAAATAATTAATTAATTATTTTAATTATTATTTATTTCTTTACTTCTTTTAAATTCTTCTTTTTTTCGTCCTGGGGCATGGGCCCCGTTGTCCAGTGGCTCATGGCCTTAGCGGGCGCGGGCGCCAGCAGAGCCGGGCGACGGGCGCGAGCAGCGCGCAATTGCGGGGCGGCACGGGGAAAGGCGCGCGGCGTGGGGGCGAGGCCAGGGCGGTGTGGCGCGGGGTCGGCGATGGCCGAACAAGGCCACAGCGGGCGCGTTGCAGCCTCCACCGGGCGGAGGTGGACGCGAGTATGGAGCGGGCGGCGCGCTGGCGTGGATCTGCGGGACGAGGGAGCAGCAGAGCGAGGCGAGGCTCGAGCGCGGGGGCAGGGCGCGGCCCCGAGCGGCGAGCAGGGGAGGGGATGAGCACGGGGCGAGGGAGAGGAGGGCGCGGCTCACGGCGGGTTAGAAGGGTCTGTGGCAGTGTGCTCGGGGAGGGTCGGGGTCGAGGCGTCGACGGAGGATGACGGGGTCGGCGCGGAAGCAGGCCGACGGGGAGGCGGTCCTGCGAGGCGGCGGCGTCCTGGCGTGGGAGGGGGGCGGCGAGCTCCGGGCGCCGGCGTCGGGGACGGGATCGGGCCCGATCCGATCTGGATCGGGGGGGCGCGTCGTGGTGGGGGGGAATGGGTGGTGGCGCTGGGGCGATGGCATCGGGGGGCAGCGATGACGGGCAGCGGCGAGGCGGCCTCGGCCGGTGAAGCCACCGGGCGACGACCGGCGATGGTGCTCGGGGCGAGGGGCGCCCGGATCGGGGAGAGGGGGAGGGGACTGGATCGGGGGGGTGTGAGGGAGGGGATTGGGAGAGGCTAGGGTTCGGGAGTCGGCTGGCCATATAGGCCAGGGGCGCGGTTGGGCCGATGGGCCGGCCGGCTGGGTCGTGGCCCAGCTGGCCAGGGGGGAGGGGTTCTGTTTTTATTTCTCTTGTTCTTTGTTAGTTTTGTTTTTTTATATTTTCTTTTCTCTTTTTATTTGTAGTTTCTTTTATTTTTAGTTTTATAAAAATCACCACTAGTGCCTAAATTTGTATTTATCAACAAACTACTATGAGATTAATTCTTAACCCATAATAAAATAGTTTTAGCATTTTATAAATTCAATAGGCATTTGTTTAATTGTTTTCACTACTGTTTTAAATTGTTATAGAGCCTTTAAACATTTTATCAAAGTTTGGTTTCTCCACCATAATTACTTACGATTTATTTGTCACAACCCGAACATTTTAGTTTTGACGTTTGAAATTTTTTCTAGTTTGACTTTATTTAAAATTTGAATTTGAACGAGTTTTGAATCATCGCGAGATTATCAACAGTAATCGTGGTGACGTGGCAACACTAGCAGAGGTTTACTGTAGCTTAATTACCTGGGCGTCACACCGGTAGTATGTTTTTCATCTCAATTGCAAGTCCACACTCAACTCGGAACTGCGCCTGTAGTTTTTATGTTGTCCCAGTTACAAGTCCAGCCTCAACTCGCACTTAGGTTTGTTGTTGTTTTTCCCTAGTTGTAAGTCCACGCTCGACTCACAACAAGGCCCATAGTTTTTTCTTTGTTTTGTGTCAACTACAAGCCCATCATAGTCATACTACTGCCCTGTAGTTGTGTTTTTTGTCCCAGTTGCAAGTCCACACCCCAACTTTGCAACCTGCCCTGTTGGTGTTGTGTCCCACTTGCAAGCCCATCATCGACCAATAACCGGCCCCATACTTATTTTCATCCTAGTTGCAAGACTAGCCTTGACCCGCAGCTGGACCACGTAGTTGTTTTTGTCTCAGTTGCAAGCCCACCGACGACTCACAACTGGGCATGTAGTTGTGTTTCATTAGTTGCAATCTCACCCTCGACTCGCAACTGGGCTCATAGTTGTTTACGTCCCAGTTGCAAGTCCACCCTCGACACGCAACTGAGCACATAGTTGTTTGCTGTATTTTCTTGTGCGAGTTGAAAGCCCATGCTAGTCTATCGCAATTGGGCCTCTGTGGTTATTTTCTTCCCAGTTTCAAGCCCACCCTCAACGGATCCAAATTATCATTGACTCACAACGGGTCCCCGTAGTTGTTTTTGTCCCCGTTGCAAGCTTACCCTCGACTCGCAACTGCGCCCATTTTTGTTGTTGTGGTTAGCACAGTTGCATGTCCGTCCTCGACTCGCAACTGGGGCCCATTTTTTCTTGTTGTTATCACAGTTGCATGTCCCCACTCGACTCGCAACTTCCTCTTTTTTTATTTTCCCTTTCTTTTCAACTTATTTCAGATGCATGACCTTTTTCAAAATTTGTTTTTTTAATTCATGAACTTTTTCCAAATTTCTTTAACCATTTTTCAAATTGTGAACTCTTTTTTCAAAAACAATATGAACATTTTTAATTTTCACTTTTTTCCTCAAATTATGGCATTTGCCAAGTCGTGAACTTTTTCCAAATTCGTTAATTTTTTAAGAATTTTTTCAAATTACGAACCTTTTCAAGTCGTGAACTTTTAAAACAATTATGAACCTTTTTAAATTCCTTATATTTTTATTTTAATGAACACTATTCAAATTTTTGTTTTTTAAGTCAGCGTTTGTTGGTCAATAGTCAATGCTTTTTAAATTCGCAAACTTTTCCAGATGTTCGTGAGGAAAAAGGAGCTAGCAACGCCCGCAAAAAAAGGAGCTAGCAACGAACCTGTAGCTACCTACACTACAATGCATGTGTCACAGTCTGTAGCGACTTCCCTCCAAAAAAAACCTGTGCGACCTAGTGACCTAGCGACGTGTAGCAATCTAAAACGCGGCCTAGCAAAAAAAATCTGTAGCAAAAAACCTTTAACAACCTAGCAGTCAACGAGGAGAGAAAACCAGTCAGCGGTGGTGCGAGCTGCCAATGGGCCATAGCCCGCGGGAAGGGTGTGAGCATCAAACAAGTCTCCGGCGCTTCGTTTGGTCTTGAGTTCGGTTCACAGGATGTGCTGAGCGTCGTAATTTTTTTGTTACGGTCAAGCTGGCTGTGCAGCGCGACGGTTCACAAAAGAAACAAACAAACAATAGAACGAAGCATAAAAAAAAACAATAGAACGATATTTGGTGGACATGCCCTGATTCCTGCTGATGTTACAATTTAGATGTGAGATAGATGAGATATAGATAGACTCTTCATATATATAGTCAATAAACTATTTCACTAACTGGACGTACACCTTATTAATTTGCTTCTACTAATTCCGAGTTGCCTATATTCCACCATAAATCTAAGTAAGTTATCGCACATTAGTCCTACAGTTGACTCTTTAAAGTTCACAATTTGAGGTAAATGTTACTCCCTACGTTCACAAATTTTTATCTAACTTTTTTCTAAATCAGATGTAGACATGTTTATTGTTTGTTTATTCATTTTAGTCTGTATGTAGCTTATATTAAAATATTTAAAACATATTATATTTGTGAATGAAGAGAGTAGAGTACTTTGCCAAATCATGGCTCCGCCCCTTGGTCAAGTCTCAAGTGGATGCCCCCCGCTACAAATACTCTCCCAAATTTTCTTGTTTCATGGCGAAAAGAAAAAGAATTCGGTGCCAAGACGAATCCTACAAAAAATCAGTTCTATACAAGTATACAACATGGGTTACACAATGGCCCGAGCCGAACCACCTCCATAATCAACCCCCGCCCTGTTGTCGCCGTCTCTTGGCCGCGAGCACTGCGAGAGCGAGCAAGATCACAGCAGGAGCAACAACCATGCCCAATGGGAACCTGCCACGCCGCCTGCGCCTCCGTCGTCCTTTCCCGCCACTGCGTCGCTTACCCTTGCGGCCACCCCCCTCGCCGTTGTCCTCATCACCGGTGCTACCATCTGATTCATCACTGCCATCAGATGGTTTTGCCTCTGCTGGTGCACTAGGTGGCTCCTGGACTGGTGTTGGGGCCACAGGTTGTGGCTCATGCGCTGGTGGTGGCTCCTCAACCGGTGATGGCTCCACGGATGGCTCCTCCATGGGCGGCGGTTCCACGGGCGGGTCGATCGCTGCCGGAGGATCCTCGGCGGGTGGTGGCTCCTCAACTGGTGGTGGGTCCATCGGCGGCTCCTGCATGGGTGGCGGTTCCACGGGCGGGTCGACCGACATCGGAGGATCCTCGGCAGGTGGTGGCTCCTCAACCAATGGTGGGTCCACCGGCGGCTCCTCCATGGGTGGCGGTTCTACAGGCGGGTCGACCTGCGCCGGAGGATCCTCGGCGGGTGGTGGCTCCACCGGCGGTTCCTCCATGGGAGGCGGTTTCATGGGCGGGTCGACCGGCGCCGGAGGATCCTCGACGGGTGGTGGCTCCTCAACCGATGGTGGGTCCACCGATGGCTCTTCGGCAGGTGGTGGCTCCTCAACCGGTGGTGGCTCCACCGGCGGTTCCTCCATGGGAGGCGGTTCCACGGGTGGGTCGACCGACGCCGAAGGATCCTCAACCGGTGGTGGGTCCACCAACGGCTCTTCGGCGGGTGGCTCCTCCATGGGCGGGTCGACCGACGCCGGAGGCTCCTCGGCGAGCGGTGTCTCCTCAACCGGTGGTGGGTCCATCGATGGCTCTTCAACCGGTGGGTCTACGACAGGTGGTGGCTTGGGCTCCTCGATGACGTCAGGTGGCGTCTCGACCGGCGGGTGCCGGGGCTCCGGCTCGAACTCAACATCGCACGGGATGTCGACCGCCGGCTCCGCCACGTCGTCAGCCGATGGGTCGGACCCGAGCACTTCGATCGGCGTCTCCACAGGCAGCTCAGTGTACACGGGGACGTCGAACACGACGTCACACTCGATGTCCAGCACCGGAGGCTCCTCCTCCTCCTCCTCGACCTCCACCGGCGTCTCGACCGCCACGTCCGTGATAATGGGATCCGGCCCATGAATCTCCACGAGCGTCTCCACGGGCACGTCCTCCTGTATCTCCACGGGCGTCTCCACCGGCACCTCTCGAGGCGGCGGCTCAGGCTCGGACCCCGACGAATTGCCGTCGACGTCGACCCACTCCTCCTGCTCCAGCTCGAGGCTAGCCGACGACCACCCGTCGGCGAGCTCCACCTCCGTCCCGTCCGACGACGCGCACTCGTAGTCGTCCGTGCTCTCGACGTCGACGCGCGCCTCGTCGTCCGGCGGGGAGGCCTGCGGCTGCCGCAGCTTGGGCAGGATGATGACGAGCAGCTCGTCGTCCTCCTCGAACCCGACGGAGACCCGGCCCACGTCGACCCCGGCCGGCACGTCGAACACACGGCGGAAACCCTCCACCGCCCGCCGGTGCGCCACCCGCAGCCGCGTCCCGGCGCGCGCCGCCTCCACCGCGAGCCCGGCGCCGTCCTTCCGCGCGGCCACGTCGACGCGGATCTCCCTGCCGCCGTCGCCGACGCGGACCTCGATCGCATCCTTGTCATACCCTGCACGCACGCAAGAACGTCACCACCAACTCATCCGTGCTCGCATCAATGGCACACCAAACACGGTCGGTGCAGCGGCAGCGCAACTTCGAGGATGCATGCTTGGCTTACCTGGGAGGTGGGCGAGGACGAGGAAGGCGTCGTCGGTCTCGGTGGTGGTGAAGGCGAAGTCCTCGCCGGCGACGGCCGGGCGGGTCTCTTGCAGGGCGAGGTCGAGGTCCATGGCCTAGCTCGTAGCGCGTGTGCATCATCTGCAGTGGGAAGCTGGTTTCGTGTCGACCCAATAAACGTCGCGGCGCTCTGTACGTCAAATCCTAAGCGCGCGCGTGTGCACGGACGCCGGACATGACAGGTAATTTAGGATTGTGCGTAGGGTCCGATGCTTGGGATGCACGTATGCGTTCCTTGGCGACATGGATTTGAGGGAGATGCTTGCGCTTTGGCGCACTGACAAGGGCAACGAAGGACAACGCACTTGAGAAAGAGAAGTTTGTTCCCTTCTTTCTCTTCTGATTCTATTCTTCTAGAACTACTTGGAGAACACGGCTCTGGCCTTTTTTTCTTTTTGAGATCGGCTCAATATGCACTAATCAAAATGTTCGAAGGGATACAAAGGCCATCCGGGGTTCAACAAACCAAACCAGACGATTACACGCAAATTCTCATAGATGAAACACCAGCTAGAAGGAAATGCGCGCTTTGTTGTGCTGATGGATTCTTATTAGTTAACTTATACAAATATCACGAATCAACCTGTGGTTGAGTTGGTTAGGTCGACAGTGGTATCCCCAACCCATCAGGGTTCAAATCCTGGTGCTCGCATTATTTTTGAATTTATTTCAGAATTTCCGGCGATGCGCTTTCAGTGGGAGGAGACGTTCCCGTCGACGACGTGTCTGTACTGATACTCAAAAAAAAACTTATACGAATATCCACATAACCTTTTCATTGATGTTGGATGGCAAGCGACTCGATTTAGAAAGAAGCAAAGTATCCGAAAATAGGAATATAGAAAATTAGAAACTCACAAACAGCCATTAAGAAAACTGCACACCATACACTGCTCAGGAAACCACAATTCTACACACTAGGACCGAATTATTCATACATGAAGTTGTAAAAGGGGAACGGGTTATATAATGGGAAACTCTTACGATCACCCGGTGGATCGCAGCGGTGCGTCCGCCACCTCCCCTATGTTACACGTGTTCAAGTGAGACCCCGCACTCGAACGCGCTTTTGCAACAGGAGCTATGTTTCTGAAACATGTGTAGTGTTGCAATGGTCTACGACGGATCTACGTTTTATAACAAAACTTTTCTTACAAATTTTTTCTGCAACAAGACCTTAATTGCAGAAAACATTAAACTCAGTTGCAAAAAATGCAATAAAACAACTGTTGCAAAGAAATTCTGTAACAAGACCTATGTTGCAGAAGTAATTCCGCAACAAGACATACGTTGCAGAAATAATTCTGCAAGAAGACCTGTGTTGCAATGGTGGGGCGCACCCGGCCGCTTGATGCGGCATCTGATGGCTCGCGACCCGGCTGGTCTATTAAAAAGATCAGCCGGCGGTTGTGTAGCACGTCCCTTATATAATTATTGGTACAATATACGACTATTTTACATGTCACGCTTGACAGCTTAATTACATTATCCAAGTTATTGCTTACTTGCTTTAGAAGAAAGAAGATACAACTTTTTAGATGAAAAGGCACCCGAAGTGCCTAAGTTTAACATTACTACAGACCATTTAAGTTAAAATCAAAGTTTTTAAATAGCTGCTATCTGTTTGAGCACGGTGCATCTAAAGCATATTCATGTATAATTGTCCGATAAGTTACAAAATAGTGGCCTATAGCGTCCTTTAGCTGATTCCACTACATGAGAAACGTTTTTTGTCTTCTGCTTCTTCATAAGCCGAGTGTAAATTATTGACCACTCAGCTTATATTAGTGTCCCTTCCATATACAACAAATATAAGCCCGCTCTTATATTCGAATTCAAGTCGAGTCGAGCTAGCCCTTATATTCGAATTCAAGCCGAGCCGAGACAGTACTAAAGGAACTCTTGGTACACTCCTGTCCCTTCTTATTAATGAGCTAAATGAGTAACTCGTTAGCTCGGCTCGTTAAACTCGTTTCGTTAACAAGTTCAGATTAAAACTCGAATCGACATGTTAGTCACCGAGTTGGAGTTGAGTCGAGTCACGAGCTACTCATTTAGCTCGCGAGTTTCGAGTTAAAATTCCAGCCCTAGTGTAAGCTGAGCCCAAACACCAAAGCACACGGCGGAGGAAGGACGCTCGGCTTATAGCACTCTACGCCGAGCAGCGACCAAAAAACACTTGGCTTATGAGTAACTCGTTAGGTTGTCGTATACAGTTATCAGTTAAAGCAAAACATGTAAAAAAATGCATTCAACACCTCTTAGGCAGGGCCGGCCCTAGGCCATGGCGAGGAGTGCGACGGTCTAGGGCCCAGCCTCGGCAGGGGCCCATACGCTGTGCACCTATATGCTATATACAATGTATATATTTCTGAAAAAATATACTAGTGCAGAAGAGCAGCGGGCCTGGCTCATTTATTAAAAAGGAAACAAGTCACGCACAAACATCAATCCCTTCTTCTTCGCTAGCTCCTTAAATTACGCCTCGGTAGTCTCCCGTTTTTCATCTTCTTTACCAAAAATTGATTGCCCCGACTTCCTAAGAGGCCAGGCCCCAATTCCCGAAGTTAATCAATAAATTTCTTTGGTTCCTTGCATTCTATAAACAGCCCCAAGGGACCCCGGCGGACCTGCAATGGCAGGGACGCGAGAGCAACAACCTGCAGCATGGCCGTCCGAGCCGTGTTCATGGTGAAGGGCAGGCGGTGGAGATGTGAAGTCCAGGCACTGTTCAAGGTAAGCACCGAAGCCATTGCTCATTCATATAATTTTTGGATCCCAATTCTTTGACCCTTGTCTGTTTATTTCTGGTATATGATGAGTTGATGTAATAAACAAAATTCATGATAAGCCATTGCTGATGTTTGACCTACTTAATTCCTCTTTTTTTTGTACGAATTGCAGTCAGGTAATTCTGCAGGTTGTGGCATTGCAAGAATTTTCATTATTGGGTAGATGGAGCATAGAATTTCTTCTAATTTACTCCAAAACCAAGATTTAAGAAATCAGGTTCTCTCCTTTTTTTTGTAACAATGTTGCCAAAATAGCAATTATATGGTTGTGAGAAAAGAAAAAAGAACTAACATCTAAATCAGTTAATTGAATCTCAAAACGGTGCTACATCCTTTAATAGTAGATATTTTTGCATCTATTATAGGGGCCCATTAGATGAAGCTCGCACAAGGGCCTCTAAGATCTTAGGGCCGGCCCTGCTCTTAGGGCATCCCAAAGCGGACCCTCAAACATCCTCAATCAGAAAGTTATTATGAAGCTCTTATTTCGGGATTTTGGGCTACCTGGAACCATAGAAACATGATCATATTTGAAGGTGATGCCATTGCTTTGCTGCATTGCCTGATGATGTTTAGAGGGTACTAGTCAAGTATTCTCCATAGCTTTCATGCAGCCAATAAACTAATTCAGTAACTGGAGTATACCTTTTTAATTTACTTCTACTAATTCTGAGTTGCCTAAACACTACCTGAGCTGCTTGAGCCTCGTATCCCTTCGCATGGGCGACCCGGGTGAACAGGAATACGGTTATCGCTGCCTCCCGTTGGCGCCGCCGCCGATCCTCCTCGTCTCCTATGGCCTTCGGGCTATGGAGGTGTGGTGAATCCAGGCCCTTGTAGATGGGAGGGCTCCGTTATTAGGTGTTTTTCCTGTTTGATTAGAGTTTGTGTCATGCTCAGGAAGGCGAGGCGGTGACGGCTTCCTAAAGATGGAATAAGATTCCTCATCTAGCCCCGTCCCGGCGATACGTGTAGCATCGTCGGAGGGCGTATGGAAGTGTGCCTCTTACGGATCTCGCGTGATTCAGTCGGTGTTTGCCTTTTGTGGATCCGGTTGAATTCGGTCTTCGTTCGTCTACGTTCATGTGTTACAGGTTGGATCCTTCCGATCTCCACTTTGCTCATATGCGACAGTTGTTGCTCGGATGTGTTGGTCTTGTGAGACCTTAGCACAATGACTTCCCAACTGTCTACTGCAACAAGTTTTGCCCGGTTCCGGGAAGGGAAAGGCGATGACGATGGCGCACCTTCGGCTCACTTAGTCCATGTAGTCATTTTTAGGTGATCTACGGACATGGATGTAATTTGTACTTTGTTTTTATACTACCTTGCTAGTTGTTGAATAGATCAAAAGAATTCCCGCAAAAAAAACTTACTTGCCTATTTCTTTGAAAAATCTAAGTAAGTTATCACACATTAGTCATACAATTGATTCTTGAAAGTTCACAGCTTGAATTAAATGTTAGAACACTTCGCAAATAGAATTTTATGTTGGGACAACTTGAGATGAGGATCGTTGGATCAAATCCCAGGGTAGAGAAGATAGCCAAGATAAAGTATGCAACTTCAAGATAAATTATGCAACTTATAAATGGGCACACTCAAATATTGTTATCACACGAGAACGAGGGGGAAAGCATCTATACCTACAAATAAAGGGAGGAGTGTTTCTGACCGTCCGTCATGCATTTTGCAAAAAAAAACCTTGTCTTTTCTGAGAGTCAACCCCTTGTCCAATTTTAAGTTAGATTTTCGCTTTTTGCAAAAAAACTGATGTTTTTGTTAATCAGCTGACAATCCAGTTTTTAGTCAGATTTACGTTTTTGCAGGAAACTCTCTGATATTTGGGTTAATCAAACCATAGTCCATATCAAATGTTTATTTTAAATATCCATATCTTATAAATCGTAACTCTAAATTGTTAATCAGCTTACAATCCAGTTTTTAGTCAGATTTACATTTTTGTAGGAAACTCTCTGATATTTGGGTTAATCAAACCACAGTCCATATCAAATGCTTTTTAAAAATATCCATATCTTATAAACCATAACTCTAAATTTAAGAATCATATATGAAATTTGATTAGAGAAATATGTAGAATCTCAAATGATGTTATTTTAGTTGTTAACCATTTGAAAAATGTTATTCAAGGTGCAACCTTAATCAATGGTGCATGATCCGTCTTTTTTTCATACTGAGGCCGATCTGGATTGAAAATGAACACCTCATTGAAACCAGATTGGAGATGAAAGAAATTATCTATAACCATCCATGCACATTGTCAAAACGTCACAGGAAAAAATTATCAGATTTCTCATCTTATGCCGAGAGAGACGCCTTGATTAGCATTGGCCACATTCAAGTGACTTGGGATTGTGTGAGCATTGAGATCACTGTCGACGAGGGTGAGAAGGAGAATAAGAGAAAACAGAGGTTGTGATCCTGCACTCCGATCCACCTCTGGGGTGGTATAGGATTTCAAATGAAAGATTTACCAAACATTGAGGTTTAGTTAGAGTCACTCCTCCCCCAAGATGGGGGAGACCTGAGGGGGCTGGCCAGCAAGCCGGGTTATTAGGTTAGAGAGACCAGGTTATTTCTCCGGCTTGGATGCCAAGTGTTGAAATAAAGGATGTGGATTTATTGGGGTCCTTAGTCATGATTATTTGGTTAAGGCCACGTGGTATTTTTTTTCCACCCCTTCCAACGCACAGGCTCTTTTACTAGTAAACAATAAGTGAGATATGATATATTGATGCTTTATTTTTTGTGCGATCAATATTCTTTTTCACCCCCTCATGCCTAAATCCTAACTCCGCCATTGGTCAAGTGGATGCCACCTGCTACAAATCCTGTTTCAAATTTCCTTGTGTCATGGCGCAAAGTGAAATAAAATACCGTGCCAAAAATTCAGATGATAAATCAATTCTATAATATACAATGTGGGTTACACGTTCAAGTGAGCCGAGCCATGCCAATGCCCAACCACCGCGCAGCTGCTACCGTCTCTTGGCCACGGCCACTAAAACAGCTAGTTTTGACATAAGAGCGGCTGAATATTGACGTTGGCTTATCAAGCATATCACAGCCATCCTCTTTTACCCGGGTCTGTGACTGGCTATGTGAGACAACATAGACGGAGTTCAAAAACAAAAAGAATTCCATGAAAATAATAAACAACAATAAATCAGTCTGATACAAGGTCACGTGAGCCGAGCCATGTCAATTCTCAACCACCGCGCTGCTGCTGCCGTCTCTTGGCCACGGCCACTGCGACAGCGAGCAGGATCACGGCGGGAGCAACCAACATGCCCCATGGGAACCTCGCACGTCGCGTGCGCCTCCGTCGTCCTCTCCCGCCACGACGTCGCTTGCCCTTGCGGCGGCCCCCCTCGCCGTTGTCCTCACCAGCGCTACTGCTCGATTCATCGCTGCCCTCGGATGGCTTCGCCTGTGCTGGTGGTGCACTAGGTGGCTCCTGGACAAGTGTTGGGTCCACGGGATGTGGCTCCAGCACTGGAGGCGGTTCCTGGTGAAGTGGCTCCTCAACTGGCGCCGGAGGATCCTTGGCAGGTGGTTCTGCAGCAGGCCTTGGCTCCTTAATCGATGGTGAGTCCTTCATGGGTGGTGGTTCCACAGGCGGGTCGACCGGCGCCGGAGGCTCCTCGGTGGGTGGTGGCTCCTCAGCCAGTGGCTCTTCGGCAGGTGGGTGTACGGCAGGCGGTGGCTTGGGCTCCTCGATGACGTCAGGCGGCGGGTGTCGGGGTTCCGGCTTGGACTCGACGTCGCACGGGATGTCGACCGACGGGTCTGTCACGTCATCAGCCGACAGGCCTCTCGCAGGGCGAGGTCGAGGTCCATGACCTTGCTCGTAGCTTGTGTGCATCATGTGTGACAGGGCTAAGTGCAAAGCTGGTTTCGTGTCGATCGAATAAACTTCGCGGCTGTGTAAAATCCTAAGCGCGCGCGTGTGGTGTGGACGGACGCTGGATAGGGCAGGTAATCTTATTGGGACCGATGCTTGGGATGCACGTATGCGTTCCTTGGCGACATGGGTTCGAGGGAGATGCTTGTGCTTTGGCGCACTGACGGGCAACGAAGGACAATGCATTTGAGAAACATAGTTTTTTTTAGCATACACTTGAGAAACAGAGTTTGTTCCTGGCCCTCTTTCTCTCTGATTCTATTCTTCTAGAACTACTTGGAGAACACGACTCCAGCTTTTTCTTTTTCTTTTTTGAGATCAGCCCACTATGTTAACTAATCAAAATGTTCAAAGGGATACAAACACCCATCCGATTTGGAATTCTCATAGTAGTAAACTTATGAATACACATATAACCTTTTTCATCAATGTTGGATGGCCACCAATTGATTTTAAAAGAAGCAAAGCATCCGAAAATAGGAGAACAGAAACTCTCAAGCAACCATTAAGCAAACTGCACACAAAACACTGCTTAGGAAACAATAATTCTAGAGTTTTGGACATGATGTGTGAGGAGCCATCCAACGCTATTCACAAATTAATCCGGTTGAGAAAGAGAGAGTATAGGGGGGTCATGCATGCGGTGGGATATTGTAGTGTGATGGCCGGTTAGGAGAAGAGAGTGGAGAGATGGACCATGCATGTGAAGAGAGAAAAAAGAGAAGGACCACGTGAGTTTTTTTGTTGGTCACTTGCACGTCCGGACACTACCAAAGCTCCTCGAAATAGGTTCCGGTTTGCGGGAAAAAGGATGTTTGAACCACTCCACGAACAGATAGTGGTCCCAATTGGATTACAGAAAATGACAAAAATGGTTCGGACAGTACAATCCCAACATATACCAGAGGTTTGAGGGTCCCTAATCTAGTTAAATGCAATAGTTATCATTAGTAATAACCACGTTCAGTTGGTCCTGCATGCGACCATCAATAGCTGATACCAACCCATTACAACACCCCTTCTAGCGCACTCTATATAAGCCAGGATTAGGGCCTGGGCAGATGGTTAAACTCTCTCATTTTGTAGCATACGCCAAGAGCAATAACACCACACAGGAGAAGGGTATACCTTCACCGCCGAGGGCATGAACCTGTATAATTCCTGGAGTCTATTTCCATCCACACTGATTGGTAGATGCGATTGCTTCTACATTCACATCGTCGTAGTATTGTGAGGATCATATCCACGACAGAAGCAATTAACTTTTCTTCGAAATTTGGAACATTTATTTAAAATTCATGAATATTTTTGAACCCATAGACATTTCTTAAAATGCACAACTTTTTGAATATGCAAAATAGAATCGATATAATGGAAATTTTATGACCTAGTAAACATTTGTTTTCAAAATCATGAGCATTTTTTGAATATGTGAACATCATTTCAAAATCGCGCACAGTTGAAACCGCGCACATTTTTTATTTCATGGACATATTTTTGAATTCACCAATATTTTATATGCCCTCGATATTTTTTTCAAAATTCGCATTTTTAAAAATTGGGACCTTTTATGCAATCGTGGATTAGAAAATGAAAAAAAGGGGCGTCCCGGCCGTACACATGGAGTGGCCCAAAATTGCATAGGGTGGTGTACCGTCTTGTCCGTATCGATTTCTATCGGCCCGACCCAACATTGTAGCTAGAATGACTCTTTTTCAGTAGTATTTTTGCCGGTTTTTCCACTGGCTGTAATATGATTTTTCCTCGGGTTTCTTCAGTTTTTCTCTGTTTTCTCATAGGTTCTGTTTCCCTTTTTATTTTCATTTTTATTTCTTAGGTTTTGTACGGGTTTTTTTCTTCTTCTTTTTGGAACATGTCTTCATTTTTCATACTGTTGTACATTTTTTGTATATAACAGCACCATTTTTGTTGTACTCATTTAACATTTATCAAACACATGATAAACATCCCTCGCAAAAAAATACTCCCTCCGTCCCAAAATAAGTGACTTAAATTTGTACTAGCTTTGTACTAAATTGAGTACAAAGTTGAGTCACTTATTTTGAGAAGGATGGAGTACATGATAAATATTTTTGCAAATTATATGTTTTCTTGACCACTTTTTATACACGTCGCAAAAAGATAATACAAGTAAATTATTATTATTATTATTATTATTATTATTATTATTATTATTATTATATGCTTAACATTTTTAAATGTATGATTTCACATTTTCTTCAAATACTTGTTTTGAATATTTTTACAAATATGTGTTAAATACCTTTTCAAATACATGTTGTAAGATATTTTTTTGCATCATATAAAATATATTTTTTAACTATGACAATATTTTTTTACATTGGATAATTGTTTTTCAAAAATGTCACAAACATTTTGTTTCAAAAGAGTGAGCATTTTTTCCTAAATGTAACATACATTTTTTGTGTGGTGCGAAACATTTTTTGTATTACACGAACATCTATTTTACATTGCATAACAAAAAACATTTAAATGTTACATACTCCCTCCGTAAAGAAATATAAGAGTGTTTAGAACACTAAAATAGTGACCTAAATGCTCTTATATTTTTTTTCACAGATGGAGTACTTTTTTTTGAAACATGCGAACATTTTTTAAATGCCCATACTTTTTTAGAATGCTAGAAACATTTTTTAAAAGTGGGGCCAAACATTTTATTGTACGCTGCATTTACTAATGTTTTCTTAATATATGTTGGTTTTCCAAAAATATCTATATCTATATACCTATAGATACTAATAAAAAGTGGTTCTTGATTTGGTTCATCATCATATTTTAGAAAAGTGTCCCTAATAGAATCAATCCAAGTAGGTTGTGTTTCTTCCTTCATCACCTGCCCGTACCGTGGGCACCCCTATGTATCGCTTTAAGCAGGAGCTAGGGAAACTCTCGTGTATGGGCCGCTCTAGATGGGTCGGCCCAGGTGCGCTGGAGGACACATCCTCATCTTTTTGTTGTTTTTCTTTCATGTTTTTTGTTTATACGAGTTTCAAAAATGTTGAACAAGTATTTCACAAGCGTTGAACAAGAATTTGAAAAATATTAATCAAGCATTTGGAAATGTTAAATGTGTATAGAAAAAATGGTGTTCATGTATTAAAAAATGACGAAGCTTTTTAATCATGTATATAAAATTCTTAATCAAGAGTATAAAAATATGTTGAAAAAGTGTTTGAAAAATGTTAATCAAGCATTTGAAAGGTATTAAATGTGTATAGAACAAATGTTGACCATGTATTCGAAAAATGTTTATATTTTTACTTAAAGACTGTTAATCATGCATTTGAAGAAATGTTAAAATGTGCATAGAAAAAAATGTTAAACGTACATATACAAAAAGTAGAATGAAAAAAATATGAAAACCAAAAAAGAAACAAAATAAACCAAAGGAAAAAGGAAATGAAAAATAAAACTGGGAAACAAATGAAAAAGGAATAAAAACAACAAAAAAATGGAGAAGATAGAAGAAAGGAAACAAAAAAGTTGACCATGGTGAAGAAAGAATTCTAAATTTACTAAACCTAGCTAGGATTCTTTTGCTTGGTTTTCTGACTTTTTTCTATCAGCGAAAAACCGACCAATCGAGATGCGAGTAATTAATTACTGGGGATCTGGATTTGGAAGATTCTCCTTCCTCTCAATTCTCTACGCGTGTTGCTCCGCTCTGGATCTGGAAGACTCGCATGGTGTCCTGGCCTCTAGCGTCCATCGCTCGACGGCAGGCGGACGCCGCTTCAGTGTCGTCCAGGCCTATAAAAATCCCTCCTCCCTATGGCATCTCGTTGCTCACTTCGTCGTCCGCCGCCGCCTACGCCTTGTGCACATCCTGCTTCTTCTCATCACCCTGACCAGTCGCTCAATGTTGCCTAGCCCGCCAATGGAATGTTGCCTCGCCACCGTTCGCTACCTCGCCGAGCAAGCCTCCCCCCGGCGCCCCTGACATCCATCGTTTGTGGCCACCACCCGACTCCTCTGCGTGCCATGGTCGATTGGGTGGGAGGGGACGGCGCTGCCCCATATCCCACGCATCCGTCGTCTACTGGATCGTGCCACCGTCTTCTGCCGACGTCTCCCAGAACACTATGGCACGGTCGCCGTTTAACAAGATACCTCAGCCCCACCCCATCTTTCAGGCGGCCACTGAAGAGGCACCGGATGGTCATCCCACTGTACGAGCACGTGTTGCATCTACTGGACTTGATCTTCATCTACCGGCTTCTTCTTGGGAGGTATACGACTGCTGCACAATTATCTTCTTTTAGTTGTTTGCATCTGCTTGTTGATAGAGATGATTATCTCTTTTTTCGGGAGAAGGGAGGGACTCCGCCATGCTGTGGTATGATGTCGGTTTTGTGCAGCACTCCCCTCTCCATCAAGGTCGGCGGCAACCCAGCCGGTCAATTTGATTGCCCAGAGTGGAGCCATGAAGGTGGGGGCAAGGCTGTCGGGTTTGCTCTAGGCACCTGCTTGGGCCATGGGCAGGACGAACGTGAGCAGTGGCGTACACGGTAGCAAGCCAGCACAGGTCCACAACGGAGCAGTTCATAGGATGGTTGCCACTTATAGCAGGCGGTAGCAGCTGCATCACCAAGGTATGCAGCTCCTTTTATTCTTTTTTTCAGATCCATTTTTTTGCATATGGGCTTCCAAAAATTGCGGTTCAACACATTCATCGATGTGAAGTACTGAGCATACGTACAATTTCTTATGCTTCAAGGTAAAAGTCGTGGTTTTTTTGTTGTCAATTCTTGCAAGACAGGTTTCTTTGGTGGTCTAAGTTAGAAACTATCTCAGGGCAAGCGCATAGGCATTCACCTAGCCAATATAAAAAAGAAAAAGTCACCGGGAGGTCCAACAGAACCTGTCCAGCTAAGGTGGTGTTTGGTTCTCTAGTTTTAGGACTTTTTCTAGTCCCAACTAAAAAGTCCTTCCCTGTTTGTTTCCGGAGACTAAAAAGTCCCTAGTCCCTTTCTAGAGATTATTAAATGACCATGTTGCCCTAGTATATAGAAAAAGAACAGTCAAACAATACCATGGGGTGGCGGGCCAATGGGTGTATGGAGGGGCATTGTTAGAAAAGTCTCAAAAAGACTCTCCTTAAGAGTCTTCTTCATTTAGTCCTAAATGTCTAGTTTAGTCTTTAAAAAGTCTCTTTCATTTGGTAAAAAAGTCTCTAAAAGGGACTTTTTCTAGTCCCTACACAAAAAAGTCTCTGAAAACAAACATCCCTAATCCGATCCCCAATCCCGAAAAACCCTAGCCACCAAATCAACTGAGCTGACAGCATGTTTGGTTGGGGGTAGTTAGAGCTAGGGAATGGGAATTGAAGGGGTACGAGACTTCAAATCTATTGTTTGGTTAGGGGGATTGGGAATTGATAAGAGAATAGTCATGAGACTTGAGACTCCAACTCCCACCGTTTTATTAACAGGGGAGGGGGTGGGAGTTAGAAGGGAATTGTTTTAGTGAGTCAATCTTAGCCCTTCATCATAACTTACGTTAATTTCCCTTGTCTATTTCCTTGTCAATTCCCACGAACCAAACACGGGAATACAATTTCTCATCAAACTCTCACACATAATTTTTATCATGCGCCAAACAGAGGACTGGGAATAAAACGACTCATCACATGTCTAATTTCAATACAACTCCATACATTAAACTCCCATTCCTTTTTCCATTTTTTGCCAAACACCCTGTGAGTGCAGCCTCCTCCTGGGCCCCGACCATGACTCCGACCCATCCCCAGCCACCGGCGGCCCGCAACAATGGTGTGATCTGAGGCGCGCCACATCGCTCTTGGTTCCTGCTGCTTGCATGGAGCGCGCACCGGAGCATCGGCCGCAAAAGCTCTCCGTCGCCGCCGGCGTCGGCGGTGGAGGCGGCGAGGACCGCCTCAGCGCGCTGCCGGAAGACGTCCTCATCCACATCCTCCTCAAGCTCTGCGACGCTGCCCTCGCCGCTCGGACCAGCGTCCTCGCCCGCCGCTGGCGCCGCGTCTGGGCTCTCCTCCCGGAGCTCCATTTCCCCGTCGGCACTGGCCCCGACCGGATACGCGCCGCTCTCACCGCCCACGACGCGCCGGCCTTCCGGCACCTCTTCGTCGCCGCCATCGAGGTCACCCCGGAATCCGCTGCGGCATGGCTCCCCATAGCCGCGCGCCGCCTCTCTGGTGTCCTGCATTTCAAGAACAGGGGGGACATGAACGAGGCCTCCGCCGGGGAGAGAGGTGCCTTGCAGTTGCCTTGCTTCGAGAAAGCAACCAAGGTCGTGCTCGATCCACGTTCTATTGGCCTCACCCTGCCGGCTTCCGGCGAATTTACCCGGCTCACCGATGTGGAGCTGGTTCACATACAGCTGCACGACCCGTGCAGCCTCAGCGACGTTGTCTCTTCACCGCGGTGTCCATCTCTGCTTCGCCTTTCCGTTCGCGGTGTCAGGGGTCTGGACAAGCTCACAATCCAGTCGCAATCTCTCCTGCAGTTGAAACTGAGCGGTCTGCGTACCTTGCAGCAGCTCAATATTGTTGCCTTGTCTCTGCAAAAACTAAAAGTAAAACTTTGCTTCACCGATGCTCCGAATCAAAGTCAACCAGTTGCTCACATCTCAGCCCCTCAGCTGGTGGCACTAGATTGGACGAGTGCTTATGATCCTAGCTCCGTTCTGTTTGGCGAGATGCCACATCTCCAACAACTCATCACCCGTCCTCTTATTGTATATGGAGGAGATATGTTTTCTGCACGCAATCGTCACAGCTTGATGCTTCCACACCATTTTCACCACATCGGCAAACTTATTCTCATCCTTCTCTATCTACCGGTATGTGATTGTGAGTCAATCGGGCCAAACTCTGACTGAGAGTTAAACGTCACGAATAATACGTACTTGTGAAACCATACAAAAATTGAAAATTCACAGCTATGCATGCACACAAGTGACTTGTTCAATTATTGTGTGTTACTAGTCACTTTGTAAAAATATATGAGATTTTTGTGTCCTTAATTGTCCAACTATTGACCTGCTGTATGACTTCCTATATATGAACCTGCCTACAGGTCTGTGGGGACAAACGATTCTTGATGGAGGAGATGACAAAGTTACCTAACATCACCACCTTGGGACTGGTCGTATTGGCCTGTGGACATTCGTTTGGAGCCGGCTCATTCCATGTTCTCAAGATGTCTAGTGATATAAGAGAGCTGACGCTTCAACTTGTCACTCGGAGCGACTGTAAGGTAACACTATACTTAGTTTGTGGCGAATCCTATTGCTTAGCAGCATGTTGACCTACTCTTGTTGTTGGTTCGGGTTAGATACTCATGTGTTGCTTATTAAACTTGACGACGTAATATACTACTCCCTCCGATCCATATGAGTTGTCGCTGAAACGGATGTATCTAGACATATTTTAGCGCTAGATACATCTATTTAAGCGACAACTAATTTGGATCGGAGGGAGTACTTGGGTTCATGACTTTGTAGTAGGTTTTATTTCAAAAGATCACATGTCTTTTTGAAAATGTCAAAGCAAATTGATGGGGTCATATTTCCACTTTTCCAGCATAAAATTGGAACCCTCATTTGTTCTTCTTGAGAAAATATAAATTCTTCTTTTATTTTTTTCATGGGTTGATGATAGCATGATGCATCAGCATTGGTATAAGGTTGATAATCTGTTGGCTGTACTTTTTTCTGTATGCATACAACAATTATACTTTCAACGATATTCTGGTTACAGATTAATTTGTCTGTCTTATTCTTCTGTAAATTTTGTTGTTGGCAACTTGACATATCTAAGATTATCCATGCAGTCTAATAATTTCTAGTTTCATGTCTCTTGTCTCAAACCATATCATTTGATCTTAGTACATACTTATTAGAGCTGATATATATGCATCTTGTTTCAGGCATTTGCTGTGTGCCAATCAGGTTGCATTTGTGCTGAGCCATCAAACTGGGAAACCGAGGACCTCGTGCTACCTTGCCTCAAAGAATTAGCAATCAATGACCTGAGAGGAACTGAACATGAACTCGCTCTTGTGAAAAGGTTATTCAAGTGGGCAGCAATGCTAGAAAGGGTGGCAGTAATTTTCGATGACTCGATCGCTGAAAGCAACTGTGAAGAGTTGCGCCGGTTGCTACTAAGCTTCTCTAGGCCAGCAATATGTATGAAATTCTCGCATGGAGGATGTTTGCCATTTGACTAGGGCACCAGCTTTGCCGATTTGCTATGGTTGTCGGTTCAGTGGGCCTACTTTTGTGAGACTGAACTTTGGTACAGCTTGTTTAGGTCCCGCAACTTGTTTCCAGTTTTTCTGAGACTGAACTCCTGTAACATGTTTAATTGGAACCTTGTTTCCATTCTCATCCAGCTCAGTCGTTTTAGTTTTTCATTCAGTTCTTCCCTCTGTGCGTGGGCGGGTGTTCGTGTGAGAAAGACAAAAATGGGAAGCAAGTCTTCTGTTTTCTTTGTTTTTGCAGGAAACAAGTCGCTACTGTTTTGTCACACAAAGACCGGAATCAAGTTGTTGAGTCCCGTGATGTAAAAAAACCAAAAAAAAAAAAACCTAGTTAGAGTCTCGTGTAAACTAAAAGAAAGTACAAACTAAAATCGATTTCAGCCTCACAAGTATTTTAGAAACAAGTTATGATCTGCTGTTTTTCTCTCCTCTGTTGCGGGGCGACTAGGGAAAGGCTTCCTCCCCTCGATCTACACCGGTGAGTCTGTGGATTCGCCTCTCCTCCGCTCGCCGCCTCGGTGGCCGGTGGCGGGGAGGTGATTTCTGATGCCTCGGCTTTGGTTAGTAGATAGATAGGATTTTAGGGGCCGTTTGCTTAGCGCCTGTGATGGCCGCGTCCAATTAGGATGAGCCAATGTTTTGACGCAGGAATTGGCCACCCTGGTTTCGCCCGTGTGTGGCCGTGAAATCTGAACCGCCCAACCAAAATATTGGCGTGGTCATGGGACTTGGGCTTTGATCCAAACGCTACTCCCTGCAATCAGTCATCGCCAAAATTTTGAGGTGGCACCCGTCGGCCATCATCCAAACAGCCCCTTAGTCATTACAGAGACGACGACGGATGATGACGTTTTGGGCTCCATTCCTACTCAAGTTCTTAAAAGGGGCAGCAAAATGCTTAAGAGCATCTCCAACACTTCACCGAAAACACTCCCCCAATAACCACTTATTGGATGGTAAAAGAAAATTAACCACTTACTGGGGCTCGTGAATAACACTTTTCTGATCATTAGAGACGGATGCTCCAGTAGTTCCCCAATAATCAATCTCGACATACAGATGACCCACTTGTCAATTGGTAAGCGATGGCATGGCGGTGCTCTGGCGGCTATTCAGGCGGTCTAACGAAACTTCGATGGCAACGCGTGTCTGGTGGTGGCGGCGATGCTCCGACGGGTCCGATGGGGGTCCAGCGATGGCAGCGATCTGAAGTGGTCTTGCTGCGGCCCGGTGTCCATTTATGGCGGAGCAATGACGTGGCAGCATTTGGGATCATATTGAGAGAGGGCCGACTCCCCCTCATTTAAGGAAAGATGGGCGGTTTTATTGGTGGTCACCAATAATTTATTAGGGAAAGAGGAGCTGTTGGAACTATTTTATTTCGCTCAACTCTCCAATACCAAGAAATTATTGGGGAAAAGCGATCTGTCGGAGATGCTCTATGCAATTAATTAATTGACTTAATCACTACATTTTAGGCTACTCGGGAAGTATCATATACTAGTATCATGCATAGATACTAGTATATGATACCATCTTCATAGTGCATAGTATCATAAAGTAATAGTATTATAAATTATCTTATTGGGCCATTTGCATTTATGTCCCTAACTTGAACCACCTACTTAGATTTTACCCCTAACTAGTATAACGCCCGTGCGTTGCCACGGGCTCTTCAAAATTTATAATCAATATCTTTCATTTATCATCCCCTCATATTGGGTGATTATAGGGTGCTCTAATTAGAAACACAACAATCAAATATTAGGAAATTTCACCGAACGAACAACAACGAATAATACGATATCTATCAAACGAATAAAATGAGGTCATATTTTTGGTCCGTCATGCACTTCTGTTGAAAAGTGCCTATCCCTTTTAGAATCAACCCACTGTTTGCTCGCACGCAAAAAAATACATCTCTAAAGTGGGGAACCGATTGGTGCCAAAAAGAACTCAAACTCCTATCCAATCTCGACTTCGTGCTCTTCCACTTCCATTGATGAAGATGGGACGTCAAGGGTTTCATCATGATGACCTCGAGCAGCCGCCGACATCCCTCCCCACATCTACCCCTCCCCTTGCTGCCGCTTGCACTATCCTTGCTCCTCGAGGGAGCTAGGGACACAATGTTCTCTAGGATTGGGCATGACCAGATCCACGAGGAGGCCACATTCTTCCATGGGAACCCAACCAAGCACACCACCCCCCGCAACCATCCAATCCCAGCCTAACAAAGTCAAGACCCGCCATCGATCCATAAATCAGGCTCGCCGCATCCAGGTTCACTGCAAGTCTGCGACGAGTCTGTAGTCGACATCTTGGCTTTGGCTATCCCCACGGAAGAATCATCGGATCCTGCTTACTTTTACCATCACTTCGTCTCTTCCCAAGGCAGCGACACCACCCAGCCAATCACCACCACCGCTTGCGGCTTGCCTACATAAAATCATGAGAAATCCCCACGGCGGTGCTGTAAGATCACCTTGGCGACCTCGACAGTGACCGACTGGTCTAAGATCTAAGCTAGCCGCTCTTTGTAGAAATCAATAGAAGTAGGCATGTGACTCAGATTTGATCTTTGGTGTGCATGCGTTTCTTGCTGCCCACCAGCTCTTGTCTACAACTCGCCTATCTCTGTACCAGCTCTTGGTCTACAACTCACCTATCTCCATGCTCGAGACGACCAAGCTCGATGCGCAAGCCGCATACGTCTGCTAGAGCTATATCCAGGCCCTATGATTTTTGGATCACTGGCACTATGGGTGCCAGGACCGGAGTCGCCCTCATCCACCAAGTGGATCAAGGAGGCCCACCACCTAGACTCTACATCGCAACATTTTGTGTTTTCCTATAAAAAGTAAAGAACCTTCTCTAATAAACGTAAATATAACCTTTTGGTTTTATAGTCTCAACTTTCCTACACTCCAATACCAGAAGGATTTCTTGGTTTTATTTAATGACCTTCTTGAATGTCATTCACTTAGAAAGGTAGTAATACAATCTGTGATATTAAGGCAAATTATTAGTCATATTAAAGTGCAAAAGGCCCTATAGGAGTCAAAGCATGACTTTTATGGTTATACTGTAATTTGCAAGATCTGAGATTTATGCAAGTGTACAATTAGAGAAGAGCCAATTAAATAGATTTTCACATTCAGAATAGTACGATTAGCAGTAGCACTTTAATTTTTTCATGTTTGATCAGCTTGCTAGGTGGTTATCACTAAGCATGTTGGAACGATGAGCATAACCTAACTTAGTTCAGTACGTGTTGCTGCAAATTAGTTCAGTACATACGAAGCTGTTGCTAATTTCAATGCCTGGCTGTTGCAAGTTTCTAATGAAAAAGTACTTCAGGTCAAAGGTTAGGGAATATACACTTTTGTTATCATGGTTGTTTCCTTATAGTGAACAACTTTGATCACCACTTCAGCAGCTACTATCTATAAGAAGACATTAGCTAAGTAGGTAAAGGCTCAGGTGAGGTGGAATGAGACGTTGATATAGACGTGCACGCATGAGAATAAGGCGGTGCCCAGGATGGATCTCCATTGGAGGAGGCCGGATCCGCTGGGGAGGAGGTCGCTGTAGTACCTGCCATCTGTGCGATGGATCACGGGGCTGGCAGGCAGGGGGAGGGGATAGGAGGGAGCGGGTGGGCTAGAGCGCAGATGGCGGGTGCCCCCGACGACGGCTGGGAAGGATGGTGGAGGAGGTGGATGAGGATGGCGGCGGCGGCGTCTGCGGTTGCGCCTCGTCCGCAGCCGTGCTGGTGGTGGTCGATGCGAGAGCCGGATGGCGTCGGCCAGAATCAGGCAGGGGCGACAAAGATTTAGAGGAGAGAGAGAATGGAGGCGATGAGCGATGGGAGGAAGGGCCACCGGCGATTGGGGTGGCCTCAGATCCGCCCTCCGTGGCCGCCTATTTCATGGGACGAACACCCGTGCTCACCGTCGGGCTCGCCTTCGGCCGCTGCCTCGCCGACATTCACGACGTAGAGCCCCTTCCTCCGATCCCATTTGCCAGGGAGGCAGCGCCATCCTTCATCGCAGAGAACGAGTCCACACTGAGATCCCAACCAGATCGTGATTGTGCCTCCCCAAACCGCAGCGGCACATCCCACTCCATCAACGACCAACCTATATGAGGCGGAGGGTCAGTGTAGGACGCGAGCGCCGTCACCATGGACGTGGGGGACGCCGTAGGTGGGAAGGAGGCGGCGACGGCGTCTGTGTCAGGAAGACCGCACGACGGTGGCGGCGTTTACTCAAGGGGATCGAGAGGAGTTGCGTTTGGTGCCGGGTGGGTTCTTTGGTGCGTGCGTGGGGCTGGAGATTGTGATAGGTGATCAGGTGAGGGCGTGCCATACCAAGATCGATAGCCTTACCATACCTGGTGGTAATTTAAATTTATTACCATATTCGATATTTCCCGAGTTATGGCCTTACCATACCTGGATTGATAGCCTTTGGGGTAATTTAAATTTATTACCATATAATTACCATATTCAAAATTTCCTGAGTTATGACCTTACCATACCTGGATTGATTTATTACTATACGTGGATTAGTTATGATTGATTACCATAAATACGTTGGTGCGTGCGTGGGGCTGGAGATTGTGATAGGTGATCAGGTGAGGGCGTGCCATACCTGGATCGATAGCCTTACCATACCTGGTGATAATTTAAATTTATTACCATATTCGATATTTCCCGAGTTATGGCCTTACCATACCTGGATTGATAGCCTTTGGGGTAATTTAAATTTATTACCATATAATTACCATATTCAAAATTTCCTGAGTTATGACCTTACCATACCTGGATTGATTTATTACTATACGTGGATTAATTATGATTGATTACCATAAATACGTTGGTGCGTGCGTGGGGCTGGAGATTGTGATAGGTGATCAGGTGAGGGCGTGCCATACCTGGATCGATAGCCTTACCATACCTGATGGTAATTTAAATTTATTACCATATTCGATATTTTCCGAGTTATGGCCTTACCATACCTGGATTGATAGCCTTTGGGGTAATTTAAATTTATTACCATATAATTACCATATTCAAAATTTCCTGAGTTATGACCTTACCATACCTGGATTGATTTATTACTATACGTGGATTAATTATGATTGATTACCATATATACGTTGGGTATTGCCGGTCAGACGAGAAAAGAGAAAAACCGATGGGAGGGGCTGGTGGGAGGTGGGACGAAGAAAAACCGGTTGAAAATAAACCAGTTGAAAATAAACCGGTTGAAAGTGGGGGGGGGGACTATTCAACCAATTCGTCCATTAGGAGTAGAGATTTTGAAGCATGCTCAAATTTGCCCCTCTGTTGTTAAGTGACCTCACAGAAATGCCCTCCCGTTCCATTTTCGTCTAGTCAAAGGGGTTTGACCGTCTACCTGACGTTTTTGTGGACAATTTGCCTCCATGGGTCACTTACAAGTGGGACCGAGTCAAAAAAATAAAAATGAAAAACTCTTTCTCTCACCCCTCACTCTCTCACTTACATGTGGAACCCATAGAAAAAATAAGAACAAACTCTATCCACCCTCTCTCTCACTTACACGTGGGATCCCACATGTAAGTGTCTAGTTATTTTTCTTAATTAGTTTAGCAATTGTGTTAATTGGTAGGGCCCACTTATTAGTCCCAATAATTAGCCTAATATTTAACACTAGCTAGCATTAGTGTTAATCTAACTAATGGGCCCCACATGGCATAGGCAACCCATTAGTACTAGTAAAAAAATCATTTGAAAATGTTAAATGTATATAGGAAAAAATGTTGACCAAGTATTTAAAAAATGTAAATACTTCATTAGAAAAAAATGTTAATCAAACATTTGAAAAAATGTTAAATGTGCATAGAAAAAATGTTGCCATGTATTAAAAAATTGCAAATCTTGTATTTGAAAAATGTTAATCAAGCATTTGAAAAATGTAAATGTTTTTATAGAAAAAAATTATTGACCATGTGCTAGAAAATGGTTAATCTTGTATTTAAAAAATATCAATCCAGCATTTGAAAAATGTTGAAAATGTGCATAGGAAAAATGTTGTGCAGGTACTAAAAAAATGCTGAATGTATATTGAAAAATGTTGACCATCTATTAAAAAAAAATGTAAGATTGCATTTGAAAAGATGTAAATCAAGCATTTGAAAAATGTTAAATATGTATAGAAAAAATGTTGACCATGTGTTAAAAATGTTAATCTTGTATTTGAAAAAGAATTAATCAAGCATTTGAAAAATATTTAAAAAAATTTGTATAGCTAAAATGTTGACCATGTATTAAAAATGTTAATTTTGTATTTGAAAAATGTTGAAGTATGTAATAAAAAATTGTTGACCATGTATTAAGAAATTGTGAAACTCATATTTGAAAATTGTTAAATGTATATTTTGAAAATTTTCTTGATACAAAAAATGTAGAATGAAAACCAAAAGAAAGAAAGAAAAATGAAAAACAATGAAATCCAAAAAATAAACAAAAACGAAAAAAAGAAAACGAAAAATAGAAGGGAAGAAACAAACGCAAAAAGAATAGAAAAAATATGAATACTGACAAAGAAACAAAGAATAACAAAAACTCCCTGAAAACTAAGAAGGAAACAAAAAAACCGAAGGAAAAAGAAGGAAAATTTAAAAAAAAAGGAAAATGCATAAAAACCATGAAAGGAACAAAGAGAAACCAAAAGAAAAACGAAAAAACAAGGTATAACGACAAAAAAAAAAGAAAACCGAAGAAGAAAGAAGAAAACCAAACAAATCACAAAAAAAAGAAATAAAAACAAGTACGATATTTTCACCCTAAAGTAGCATGTGCCTTATTTAGTTCCACGACCTGGGATCATATCCTCCCGTGCCCTATTTTTCTCTTCCCTTTTCTCATGTTTTACTACCGTTACTGGCCCGGCCCATTACTGTATCATCTTCATGCGAGAGATCCTTCCATCTTGCGTAAAGCGAGATATAGCCGCCGCG
Organism: Triticum monococcum; assembly: GCA_034509565.1. Taxonomy (NCBI): domain Eukaryota; kingdom Viridiplantae; phylum Streptophyta; class Magnoliopsida; order Poales; family Poaceae; genus Triticum; species Triticum monococcum. The sequence continues at coordinate 39,315,146 of CM067842.1, forward strand.
CCGTACTGCACGCACAGCCTCACTCTTGTACGTGGTCCAAGTAGTTGCATTGTTGGGCCTTTTTTATGGGCCACGGGTGACATTTCGCGATTGGCCTACACGAAAAATAAAAACCGTTCCCACTGGTATAAATAAGTTCGCAAATTTCCTTAAATATCAGCCAAAGTGCCAGGAATAAATAAACAGATTATGAGGAAAACACCGAGGCCTTGAAGGCTTCGGGTGAACAGGTTTAAAACATGCATATAAACAATGGTGCGTAATGGCACGCCGAACAGGTTTTGCGATTTTTTTTTCGCGTTTTGCAACGCACGGGCATTCGTCCTAGTACAAACAAAAAGCGAAAAACAAAACTAACACGCATGACGTCTAACGCGGCAGGACCATGTCGTAACGGGGCCGGCCCACTACGAGCCAGCTGCTGGCGTTGGCGTATGGCTCGCTTCGGGCGACACATAGCCGCGCCCGAAGGTCCGCTAAAACAAAAGGCAGCTCGAAGTGCCATGGGTAGTGAAAAGTCTGCGAGACTGAATATTACTCCGTCTGAACCTACTGTAAGCACGCATATCCATCCATCCACAGTGATTTTGCTGGCACTGGCAGAATTAATCACGCCGGGCCCCATGCCCAAATTCCCCTACGTACCCGTCCATCCATCACGCGTCACCGTCAACGGTGGAGCAGCAGCGGCGGCAGAGCACGTACTCTGCCCCGCCTGTCTCCCCTGGACACGCTTTGCTCCGCTGCTGTGCTGCAATGGAGCAGTGGAGCTGCAATGCATCCTCTCTGTGATCTCTTCGCATGCACGTACTGAGAATAGCGGCTGCTTCTTATTGGCTCCTTTCTGCAGTGCAGACAATAGTTACTACTACTGGCCAGCGAGGAGAGGCAATTTTTCGTGTTTTGACCCTTTTTTAAAACCTATTCAAGATTTGACTTTAGTTTGAATTTTTTTTAGATCTGACCCTTTTGCTACCGCCAGAGTCTATGGCGGTAGGGTCTAACAGCCTATCGCTAGGGATTTTGGCGGTAGGAAACATCGCTACCGCCAACCTGGCTGGCGGCAAGGTTATCAGAATCGCGATTTTGAATCGGATCGGAGCTCCGATGGTAAGATCGTAAATCGTAGAATCTTCACTATCAAGATCGTAGAAATGTAGATTCTATGAACTAAAATCGTAGAATCATAAGGGTTAGTTTGGATCGTAAAGTCGTAGAATCGTATAACAGAATCGCGATTCTGACAACCTTGGCTGGCGGTAGCCTGCACAACCCTACCACCAAGGTGCTTGGCGGTAGGCATGAGCACGCACTGTGTTCAATACTCAGGAGGTTTTTGACTGTAGGGCATGCAACCCTACCGCCAAGTGATAAGGACATAGACCTGGGGTAGGGCAATAGGCCTGACCTATACGTCCTACCCAAGGTCCATGTCTTAGAAGCAAAGAAGTTCAAGAGTAAACAAGGTGGACCCAATAAAGGTGTCAAGTGCAATCCACTCGACCTACTATTCACTCGGAGACTACTCCTTCTTTGCGTCACTCGACTATTCAACCACTCGACCATGTAAAAGACCACTCGACGTACAAGAAGACCTAAAGCCGCTCTACACAGCAACGATCGGGCATTCACTAGTATATTTTCCGATCCCCATCAACATGGTTTCGGGCGGAGGTTTGGCCGAGGGCCGCGAGATCAGTCTCGGTGCGCTCGTATTCGTCGCCGACGACTCCGCTTGGCTCCAAGAAGCGCCACTTGACGTCGAGGCACTCCCCGTCCGCGGGGCAATGCACTTTCGCGCATGCGTCCGTGGCGTCCTCCTACGGCAGTCATCGGCTCAGTATCGGCCGGCTCCTGTGCTGACCTCCCTCCCTGCAGCCCGCCGGAGCAAGCGTTCCGGTCGATCGAGGCTTCAACGGTGGGTGAGGCATGCGGTGGCTCGCCAGTCGGCCACCCCCCAAGTCGCAGCAATCGAGCCCGACGAAACTCTCTACGGCCTGTTCGACTGGCTCCGTAGAGACTGCATTCGAGTGCGACAGCAGCGACCCCGCGGCGGAAGTTTTGATGGTCAATGGACCACGTAGTTCTCCTAGCTTCACTCGTGAAGACGGAGGCGATGGGGGCGGCGATCCGTCGCGTGTTCACGAAAAGTACGGCCCCGAACCCCTCTCTTCGCAGTGGAGGGAAGTGATACGTCTCCAACGTATCTATAATTTTTGATTGCTCCATGCTATATTATCTACTGTTTTGGATGTTTATGGGCTTTATTATACACTTTTATATCATTTTTGGGACTAACCTATTAACCCAGAGCCCAGTGCCAGTTTCTGTTTTTACCTTGTTTTAGGGTTTCGGAGAAAAGGAAAACCAAACGGAGTCCAATTGACCTGAAACTTCACGGAACCCATTTTTGGAAGGAAAGAAGCCTAGAAGACTTGAAGTGCACGCAAGGGAAGCTTCGAGGAGGCCATGAGGTAGGGGGGCGCGCCCACCCCCTGGGCGTGCCCTCCACCCTCGTGGGCCCCTCGTGGCCCCCCTGGCATACTTCTTCCGCCTATATATATCTCCATATACCCTAAAAACATCGGAGAGCACAATAGATCGGGAGTTCAACGCCAGAAGCCTCCGTAGCCACCGAAAGCCAATCTAGACCCTTTCCGGCACCTTGCCGGAGGGGGGAATCCCTCTCCGGTGGCCATCTTCATCATCCCGGTGCTCTCCATGACGAGGAGGGAGTAGTTCTCCCTCGGGGTTGAGGGTATGTACCAGTAGCTATGTGTTTGATCTCTCTCTCTCTCTCTCTTTCTCACTCGTGTTCTTGATTTGGCACGATCTTGATGTATCGCGAGCTTTGCTATTATAGTTGGATCTTATGTTTCTCCTCCCCCTCTACTCTCTTGTAATGGATTGAGTTTCCCCTTTGAAGTAATCTTATCGGATTGAGTCTTTAAAGATTTTAGAACACTTGATGTATGTCTTGCCGTGTGTATCTGTGGTGATAATGGGATACCACTGAAGGAAATATGCCCTAGAGGCAATAATAAAGTTATTATTTATTTCCTTATATCATGATAAATGTTTATTATTCATGCTAGAATTGTATTAACCGGAAACATAATACATGTGTGAATACATAGAAAAACAGAGTGTCACTAGTATGCCTCTACTTGACTAGCTCGTTAATCAAAGATGGTTATGTTTCCTAACCATGGACAAAGAGTTGTTATTTGATTAACGGGATCACATCATTAGTTGAATGATCTGATTGACATGACCCATTCCATTAGCTTAGCACCTGATCGTTTAGTATGTTGCTATTGCTTTCTTCATGACTTATACATGTTCCTATGACTATGAGATTATGCAACTCCCATTTACCGGAGGAACACTTTGTGTGCTACCAAACGTCACAACGTAACTGGGTGATTATAAAGGAGCTCTACAGGTGTCTCCAAAGGTAGATGTTGGGTTGGCGTATTTCGAGATTAGGATTTGTCACTCCGATTGTCGGAGAGGTATCTCTGGGCCCTCTCGGTAATGCACATCACTTAAGCCTTGCAAGCATTGCAACTAATGAGTTAGTTGCGAGATGATGTATTACAGTACGAGTAAAGAGACTTGCCGGTAATGAGATTGAACTAGGTATTGGATACCGACGATCGAATCTCGGGCAAGTAACATACCGATGACTAAGGGAACAACGTATGTTGTTATGCGGTCTGACCGATAAAGATCTTCGTAGAATATGTAGGAGCCAATATGGGCATCTAGGTCCCGCTATTGGTTATTGACCGGAGACGTGTCTCAGTCATGTCTACATTGTTCTTGAACCGTAGGGTCCGCACGCTTAAGGTTTCGATGACAGTTATATTATGAGTTTATGAGTTTTTATGTACCGAAGGAGTTCGGAGTCCCGGATGAGATCGGGGACATGACGAGGAGTCTCGAAATGGTCGAGACGTAAAGATCGATATATTGGACGACTATATTCGGACTTCAGAAAGGTTCCGAGTGATTCGGGTATTTTTCGGAGTACCGGAGAGTTACGGGAATTCGCTGGGAGAAGTATTGGGCCTTATTGGGCCATACGGGAAAGAGAGAGGGGCTGCCTAGGGCAGGCCGCGCGCCCCCCAAGGCCTAGTCCTAATTGGACTAGGGGGAGGGGCTGCACCCCTTCCTTGTTTCCTACTCCTACTACATGGAAGGACTCCTACTTGGACTAGGAAAAGCGGGGGAGTCCTACTCCCGGTAGGAGTAGGACTCCTCCTGCGCCTCCATGGGGCCGGCCGAACCCCTCCCCCTTGGATCCTTTATATACGGAGACAAGGGGGCACCCTAGAACACACAAGTTGATCATTGAGATCGTTCCTTAGCCGTGTGCGGTGCCCCCTGCCACCATATTCCACCTCGATCATATTGTAGCGGTGCTTAGGCGAAGCTCTGCGACGGTAGAACATCAAGATCGTCACCACGCCGTTGTGCTGACGGAACTCATCCCCGAAGCTTTGCTGGATCGGAGCCCGGGGAGCGTCATCGAGCTGTACGTGTGCTAAGAACTCGGAGGTGCCGGAGTAACGATGCTTGGATCGGTCGGATCGGGAAGACGTACGACTACTTCCTCTACGTTGTGTCAACGCTTCCGCAGTCGGTCTGCGTGGGTACGTAGACAACACTCTCCCCTCTCGTTGCTGTGCATCACCATGATCTTGCTTGTGCGTAGGAAAATTTTGAAATTACTACGTTCCCCAACAGTGGCATCCGAGCCTAGGTTTTATGGTTTGATGTTATATGCACGAGTAGAACACAAGTGAGTTGTGGGCGATATAAGTCATACTGCCTACCAGCATGTCATACTTTGGTCCGGCGGTATTGTTGGACGAGACGACCCGGACCAACATTACGCGTACGCTTACGCGAGACCGGTTCCCCCGACGTGCTTTACACACAGGTGGCTTGCGGACGACTGTCTCTCCAACTTTAGTTGAACCGAGTGTGGCTACGCCCGGTCCTTGCGAAGGTTAAAACGGAGTCTATTTGACAAACTATCGTTGTGGTTTTGATGCATAGGTGAGATTGGTTCTTGCTTAAGCCCGTAGCAGCCACGTAAAACTTGCAACAACAAAGTAGAGGACGTCTAACTTGTATTTGCAGGGCATGTTGTGATGTGATATGGTCAAGACATGATGCTAAATTTTATTGTATGAGATGATCATGTTTTGTAACCAAGTTATCGGCAACTGGCAGGAGCCATATGGTTGTCGCTTTATTGTATGCAATGCAATCACGATGTAATGCTTTACTTTATCACTAAGTGGTAGTGATAGTCGTGGAAGCATAAGATTGGCGAGACGACAACGATGCTACGATGGAGATCAAGGTGTCGCGCCGGTGAAGATGGTGATCATGACGGTGCTTCGGAGATGGAGATCACAAGCACAAGATGATGATGGCCATATCATATCACTTATATTGATTGCATGTGATGTTTATGTTTTTATGCATCTTATCTTGCTTTGATTGACGGTAGCATTATAAGATGATCTCTCACTAAATTATCAAGAAGTGTTCTCCCTGAGTATGCACCGTTGCGAAAGTTCTTCGTGCTGAGACACCACGTGATGATCGGGTGTGATAGGCTCTACGTTCAAATACAACGGGTGCAAAACAGTTGCACACGCGGAATACTCAGGTTATACTTGACGAGCCAAGCATATACAGATATGGCCTCGGAACACGAAGACCAAAAGGTTGAGCATGAATCATATAGTAGATATGATCAACATAGCGATGTTCACCATTGAAAACTACTCCATCTCACGTGATGATCGGTTATGGTTTAGGTGATTTGGATCACGTGATCACTTAGAGGATTAGAGGGATGTCTATCTAAGTGGGAGTTCTTAAGTAATATGATTAAATTGAACTTAAATTTATCATGAACTTAGTCTTGATAGTATTTTGCAAATCATGTTGTAGATCAATAGCTCGCGTTGTTGCTTCCCTGCATTTATTTTGATATGTTCCTAGAGAAAATTGTGTTGAAAGATGTTAGTAGCAAAGATGCGGATTGGATCCGTGATCTGAGGTTTATCCTCATTGCTGCACAGAAGAATTATGTCCTTGATGCACCGCTAGGTGACAGACCTATTGCAGGAGCAGATGCAGACGTTATGAACGTTTGGCTAGCTCAATATGATGACTACTTGATAGTTTAGTGCACCATACTTAACGGCTTAGAATCGGGACTTCAAAGACGTTTTGAACGTCATGGACCATATAAGATGTTCCAGGAGTTGAAGTTAATATTTCAATCAAATACCCGAGTTGAGAGATATGAAGTCTCCAACAAGTTCTATAGCTAAAAAGATGGAGGAGAATCGCTCAACTAGTGAGCATGTGCTCAGATTGTCTGGGTACTACAATCGCTTGAATCAAGTGGGAGTTAATCTTCTAGATAAGATAGTGATTGACAGAATTCTCTAGTCACCATCACCAAGTTAGTAGAACTTCGTGATGAACTATAGTATGCAAGGGATAACAGAAACGATTGCCAAGCTCTTCGTGATGCTAAAATCAACGAAGGTAGAAATCAAGAAAAACATCAAGTGTTGATGGTTGACAAGACCACTAGTTTCAAGAAAAGGGCAAAAGGGAAGAAGGGGAACTTCAAGAAGAACAGCAAGCAAGTTGCTGCTCAAGAGAAGAAACCCAAGTCTGGACCTAAGCCGGAGACTGAGTGCCTCTACTGCAAAGTGACTGGTCACTGGAAGCGTAACTACCCCAAGTGATTGGCAGATAAGAAGGATGGCAAAGTGAACATAAGTATATTTGATATACATGTTATTAATGTGTACTTTACTAGTGTTTAAAGCAAACCTTTGTATTTGATACTAGTTCAGTTGCTAAGATTAGTAACTCGAAACGGGAGTTGCAGAATAAACAGAGACTAGTTAAGGGTGAAGTGACGATGTGTGTTGGACATGGTTCCAAGATTGATATGATCATCATCGCATACTCCCTATAAATTCGGGATTAGTGTTGAACCTAAATAAGTGTTATTTGGTGTTGAGCATGAATATGATTTTGATCATGTTTATTGCAATACGGTTATCCATTTAAGTTAGAGAACAATTGTTGTTCTGTTTACATGAATAAAACCTTCTATGGTCATACACACCAATGAAAATGGTTCATTGGATCTCGATCGTAGTGATACACATATTCATAATATTGAAACCAAAAGATGCATAATGATAGTGCAACTTATTTTTGGCACTGCCGTTTAGGTCATATTGGTGTAAAGTGCATGAAGAAACTCCATGCTGATGGGCTTTTGGAATCACTTGATTATGAATCACTTGATGCTTGCGAACCATGCCTTATGGGCAAGATGACTAAAACGCCGTTCTCCGGAACAATGAAGCAAGCAACAGATTTGTTGGAAATCATACATACTGATGTATGTGGTCCAATGAATATTAAGGCTTGCAGCAGGTATCATTATTTTCTGACCTTCACAGATGATTTGAGCAGATATGGGTATATCTACCTGATCAAACATAAGTCTGAAACATTTGAAAAGTTCAAAGAATTTCAGAGTGAAGTGGAAAATCATCGTGACAAGAAAATAAAGTTTCCACGATCTGATCATAGAGACAAATATTTGAGTTACGAGTTTGGCCTTCAGTTAAAAACAATGTGAAATAGTTTTACTACTCATGCCACCTGGAACACCACAATGTAATGGTGTGTCCGAACGTCGTAATCGTACTTTACTAGATATGGTGCGATCTATGATGTCTCTTACTAATTTACCGCTATCGTTTTGGGGTTATGCTTTAGAGACGGCCGCATTCACGTTAAATAGGGCACCATCAAAATCCGTTGAGACGACGCCTTATGAACTATGGTTTGGCAAGAAACCAAAGTTGTCGTTTCTTAAAGTTTGGGGCTGCGATGCTTATGTGAAAAAGCTTCAACCTGGTAAGCTCGAACCCAAATCGGAGAAATGTGTCTTCATAGGATACCCAAAGGAGACTGTTGGGTACACCTTCTATCACAGATCCGAAGGCAAGACATTCGTTGCTAAGAATGGATCCTTTCTAGAGAAGGAGTTTCTCTCAAAAGAAGTGAGTGGGAGGAAAGTAGAACTTGACGAGGTAACTGTACCTGCTCCCTTATTGGAAAGTAGTACATCACAGAAAACTGTTTCTGCGACACCTATACCAATTAGTGAGGAAGCTAATGATGATGATCATGAAACTTCAGGACAAGATACTACTGAACCTCGTAGATCAACCAGAATGAGATCCGCACCAGAGTGGTACGGTAATCCTGTTCTGAAAATCATGCTGCTAGATCATGATGAACCTACGAACTATGAAGAAGGGATGGTGAGCCCAGATTCCGCAAAATGGCTTGAAGCCATGAAATCTGAGATGGGATCCATGTATGAGAACAAAGTATGGACTTTGGTTGACTTGCCCGATGATCGGCAAGCAATTGAGAATAAATGGATCTTCAAGAAGAAGACAGACGCTGATGGTAATGTTACTGTCTACAAAGCTCGACTTGTCGCAAAAGGTTTTTGACAAAGTTCATAGTGTTGACTACGATGAGAGTTTCTCACTCGTATCTATGCTTAAGTCTGTCCGAATCATGTTAGCAATTGCCGCATTTTATGAAATCTGGCAAATGGATAAACAAAACTGCATTCCTTAATGGATTTTTTAAAGAAGAGTTGTATATGATGCAACCAGTAGGTTTTGTCAATCCTAAAGGTGCTAACAAAATATGCAAGCTCCAGCGATTCATCTATAGACTGGTGCAAGCATCTCGGAGTTGGAATACACGCTTTGATAAGTTGATCAAAGCATATAGTTTTATACAGACTTGCAGTGAAGACTGTATTTACAAGAAAGTGAGTGGGAGCACTACAACATTTCTGATAAGTATATGTGAATGACATATTGTTGATCGGAAATAATGTAGAATTATTCTGTAAAGCATAAAGGAGTGTTTGAAAGGAGTTTTTCAAAGAAAGACTTCGGTGAAGCTGCTTACATATTGAGCATCAAGATCTATAGAGATAGATCAAGACGCTTGATAAAGTTTTTTCAATAAATACATACCTTGACAAGATTTTGAAGTAGTTCAAAATGGAACAGTCAAAGAAAGAGTTTCTTGCCTATGTTACAAGGTGTGAAATTGAGTAAGACTCAAAGCCCGACCACGGCAGAAGATAGAAAGAGAATGAATGTCATTCCCTATGCCTTGGTCATAGGTTCTATAAAGTATGCCATGCTGTGTACCAGATCTATTATATACCCTACCACTGAGTTTGGCAAGGGAGTACAATAGTGATCTAGGAATAGATCACTGGACAGCGGTCAAAATTATCCTTAGTGGAATAAGGATATGTTTCTCGATTATGGAAGTGAAAAAAGGTTCGTCGTAAAGGGTTACGCCGATGCAAGTTTTGACACTAATCTAGATGACTCTAAGTCTCAATCTAGATACATATTGAAAGTGGGAGCAATTAGTTAGAGGAGCTCCGTGCAGAGCATTGTTGACATAGAAATTTGCAAAATACTTACGGATCTGAATATGACAGACCCGTTGACTAAAATTGTCCCACAAGCAAAACATGATCACACCTTAGTACTCTTTGGGTATTAATCACATAGCGATGTGAACTAGATTACTGACTCTAGTAAACCCTTTGGGTGTTGATCACATATCGATGTGAACTATGGGTGTTAATCACATGGTGATGTGAACTATTGCTATTAAATCACATGGAGATGTGAACTAGATTATTGACTCTAGTGCAAGTGGGAGACTGAAGGAAATATGCCCTAGAGGCAATAATAAAGTTATTATTTATTTCCTTATATCATGATAAATGTTTATTATTCATGCTAGAATTGTATTAACCGGAAACATAATACATGTGTGAATACATAGACAAACAGAGTGTCACTAGTATGCCTCTACTTGACTAGCTCGTTAATCAAAGATGGTTATGTTTCCTAACCACGGACAAAGAGTTGTTATTTGGTTAACGGGATCACATCATTAGTTGAATGATCTGATTGACATGACCCATTCCATTAGCTTAGCACTCGATCGTTTAGTATGTTGCTATTGCTTTCTTCATGACTTATACATGTTCCTATGACTATGAGATTATGCAACTCCCGTTTAACGGAGGAACACTTTGTGTGCTAACAAACGTCACAACGTAACTGGGTGATTATAAAGGAGCTCTACAGGTGTCTCCAAAGGTAGATGTTGGGTTGGCGTATTTCGAGATTAGGATTTGTCACTCCGATTGTCGGAGAGGTATCTTTGGGCCCTCTCCGTAATGCACATCACTTAAGCCTTGCAAGCATTGCAACTAATGAGTTAGTTGCGGGATGATGTATTACAGAACGAGTAAAGAGACTTGCCGGTAACGAGATTGAACTATGTATTGGATACCGACGATCGAATCTCGGGCAAGTAACATACCAATGACAAAGGGAACAACGTATGTTGTTATGCGGTCTGACCGATAAAGATCTTCGTAGAATATGTAGGAGCCAATATGGGCTCCAGGTCCCGCTATTGGTTATTGACCGGAGACGTGTCTCGGTCATGTCTACATTGTTCTCGAACCGTAGGGTCCGCACGCTTAAGGTTTCGATGACAGTTATATTATGAGTTTATGAGTTTTGATGTACCGAAGGAGTTCGGAGTCCCGGATGAGATCGGGGACATGACGAGGAGTCTCGAAATGGTTGAGACGTAAAGATCGATATATTGGACGACTATATTCGGACTTCGGAAAGGTTCCGAGTGATTCGGGTATTTTTCAGAGTACCGGAGAGTTACGGGAATTCACCGGGAGAAGTATTGGGCCTTATTGGGCCATACGGGAAAGAGAGAGGGGCTGCCTAGGGCAGGCCACGCGCCCCCCAAGGCCTAGTCCGAATTGGACTAGGGGGAGGGGCTGCACCCCTTCCTTGTTTCCTACTCCTACTACATGGAAGGACTCCTACTTGGACTAGGAAAGGGGGGGGGGGGGAGTCCTACTCCCGGTAGGAGTAGGACTCCTCCTGCGCCTCCATAGGGCCGGCCGAACCCCTTCCCCTTGGATCCTTTATATACGGAGGCAAGGGGGCACCCTAGAACACACAAGTTGATCATTGAGATCGTTCCTTAGCCGTGTGCGGTGCCCCCTGCCACCATATTCCACCTCGATCATATTGTAGCAGTGCTTAGGCGAAGCCCTGCGACGGTAGAACATCAAGATCGTCACCATGCCATTGTGCTGACGGAACTCATCCCCGAAGCTTTGCTGGATCGGAGCCCGGGGAGCGTCATCGAGCTGTACGTGTGCTAAGAACTCGGAGGTGCCGGAGTAACGGTGCTTGGATCGGTCGGATCGGGAAGACGTACGACTACTTCCTCTACGTTGTGTCAATGCTTCCGCAGTCGGTCTGCGTGGGTACGTAGACAACACTCTCCCCTCTCGTTGCTGTGCATCACCATGATCTTGCGTGTGCGTAGAATTTTTTTGAAATTACTACGTTCCCCAACAACCACGTGATTCACTTGATGTATGTTTTGGAGATCAACTTGCGGGTTCCGCCCATGAACCTATGCATAGGGGTTGGCACACATTTTCATCGTGATTCTCCGGTAGAACTTTGGGGCACTCCTTGAGGTTCTATGTGTTGGTTGAATAGATGAATCTGAGATTGTGTGATGCATATTGTATAATCATGCCCGCAGATACTTGAGGTGACATTGGAGTATCTAGGTGACATTAGGGTTTTGATTGATTTGTGTCTTAAGGTGTTATTCTAGTATGAACTCTAGGGCTGTTTGTGACACTTACAGGAATAGCCCAACGGATTGATTGGAAAGAATAACTTTGAGGTGGTTTCGTACCCTACCATAATCTCTTCGTTCGTTCTCTGCTATTAGTGACTTTGGAGTGACTCTTTGTTGCATGTTGAGGGATAGTTATATGATCCAGTTATGTTATTATTGTTGAGGGAACTTACACTAGCGAAAGTATGAACCCTAGGCCTTATTTCCTATCACTGCAATACCATTTATGCTCACTTTTATCATGGGAAAATTTTGTTTTTGCCACTCTAGATTTTGCCAATATTCCTTATGCCACTCTAGATTTTGACATTTCACTTTTGCCACTCTTAGTTTTTGACAATTATCACAACTGCCATTCCCGTGGCAAAAGCAAAATTTTCAGAGTGGCAAATGTGATAATTGTCAAAAGCTAATAGTGGCAAAAATGAAATAAAATGATTTTGCTTTTGCCACGAAATGGCAATTGCGATAATTGTCAAAAGCTAAGAGTGGCAAAAATGAAATTTCAAAATCTAGAGTGGTATAAGTAAAATTGGCAAAATCTAGAGTGGCAAAACAAAATTTTCCCTTTTATCATTAGTTACCTTGCTGTTTTTAGATTTTCAGATTACAAAAACCTATTTCTATTATCCATATACCACTTGTATCACCATCTCTTCGCCGAACTAGTGCACCTATTCAATTTACCATTGTACTGGGTGTGTTGGGGACACAAGAGACTCTTTGTTATTTGGTTGTAGGGTTGCTTGAGAGAGGCCATCTTCATCCTACGCCTCCTACGAGTTGATAAACCTTAGGTCATCCACTTGAGGGAAATTTGCTACTATCCTACAAACCTCTGCACTTGGAGGCCCAACAACGTCTACAAGAAGAAGGTTGTGTAGTAGACATCAAGCTCTTTTCTGGCGCCGTTGCCGGGGAGGTGAGTGCTTGAAGGTATATTTTTAGATCTTGCAATCGAGTCTTTTAGTTTCTAGTTTTATCACTAGTTTAGTTTATAAAAGAAAACTATAAAAAATGGAATTGAGTTTGTCTCATACGCTTCACCTTTTTAATATCTTTCGTGAGTATGATGAAAAGGATAATTGTGCTCAAGTGCTAGAAGAAGAAATCTATAAAATGTTTGGCACTAAATGTTTGAATGATGAGCATGATTGCAATGTTGTTAGTATGAATTCCTTGAATATCCATGATGCTAATGATATGCAAAGCCACAAGCTTGGGGAAGCTATGTTTGATGAAGATGATATTTTTTGTCCCCCAAGTTTTGATGAGCAAATTTGTTATGATGAAAGCATGCCACCTATCTATGATGATTATTGTGATGACACATATGCTTTAATGAATAATGATTACAATGAAACTTGTAATCTTGATTTCAATTTTCAATCCCATGATAGTTATTTCGTTGAGTTTGCTCCCACTACTATTGACGAGAAGAATTTTGCTTATGTGGAGAGTTGTAAATTTTGCATGCTTGTAGATCATGAAAAGAATGCTTTAGGTGCTGGTTATATTATTGAATTCATTCATGATGCTACTAAAAATTATTATGTGTCAAGACCCTGATTCCAAGTCACATCGATCTAGCCGGTAACACCTCATATCACTTTGCGGCCTCACGCACGGTATTCCCACGGGTGTCGCCTTACCATGGCCCGGGACCATTTGCGCCTTTTGGCTCACGTATATGATAGTGTCGCTAGCATCCATATGACAGAGAACCCGGGCTGACATGGCTAGTCGTGAACCCAAAGCGGCACCAACCTATGGGGATAGGCATACATGAATCACATTGAGCATGTTGGTCAGCAGCGTGTGCATCCGGGCTGTAGCACAGGGCTAACAGGACTCCGGGAACCCGGGGTGTAGCAGGCTAGGCAGGACTCCGGATGTCACCGCGTGACATTTCCCCGAAGGGACAGACACAGGAACGAAGTGAAACACATGCCGGCCAGTCAAGTGTCCTGAGCAGTAGTGCTGGGCTAGCAGGACTCTGGTGAACCGGGCTATAGCGGACTACTATGGTTCATGGAAGCACTAGACTACATTTCCCCATAAGAGAGGCTGCAAAGGATAAACAACTAGATTGTCGGATCCCACACATACCAAGCATTTCAATCATACACACAATATGCTCGATATGTGTAAATACAACATGGCATCACAACATAACTCTACGACTCAAGCATTTATTCATTAGGCTCCCAGGTGCGAGATATTACAAACATGGGTCTCATGACCCAACAATCATAGCATACAAGTCAAAGCACATGCGGAAGCTTAACATGTCTGAGTACAGACATCTACAAATGGAAAAGGCCGAGAAGCCTGACTATCTACCAGATCCTGCCGAGGGCACAAGATCGTAGCTGAGGTATCAAGCTAAACGTCGAAGTCGACACAGAACTACTAGCGAGACAGAAGTCTCTCTACAAAAACATAAATTAAGCAAATGTGAGTACAAATGTACCCAGCAAGACTTACATCAGAACTAACTACATATGCATCAGTATCAACAAAGGGGGGTGGTGGAGTTTGACTGCAGCAAGCCAGCTTTGACTCAGTGGCTAACCTAAACTATGACTGCAAGTAACTCTTTTGAGGTGGCGCACACGAGTCCACATATTCACCATATCAATACACCACTATGGATCCGCTCCCGTCTCCCTACGAGAATGCCATCCATAGCACTCACGCTTATCTTGCGCATTTTAGAGTATCCACTTTCACTTGTCTATGAACTGTATAGGCAACCAAGTAGTCCTTTACCGCGGACGCGGCTATTCGAATAGATGATGCTAACCCTCCAGGGGTGTACTTCTTCATACACGCTCTCACCACTTACCGTTGTTTACACGACATGTACTCGGCAACCTTCAAGCGGAAGCCCAACGAGGGTGTCGGCCACGGCCTAACTAAACACTCAAGTCTCTAGTCCAGGTTTATCGCCTATCCAGGTTCCATCCGCAGGGAGTCCGGCCGAGGTTTCCACATACGGCCCCGAACGATGTGTACAGGGTTTCGAGACACCAAACGGGCGCCCGGCATGCCCGGCCATGGTGTATCTACCGCAACATAGCCCACCCCTGGGGTCAGCACTACGCACAGCCGCCAACACATATCCTACAAACACCAAAAACTAGTTGCAACTCCTGGACAGAGGACTAGGGTGGTTAAGAAGCCGAGAGGGTCCATTAAGGATCCCAATGCATGGTAGTAACTGGTTCTTAAATCACACATATAGATCTTGGTGCTTAAGGACGGTTCCAATGAAACAACCCACCATGTACTCCTACATGGCCTCTCATCGATACCTTTACCAAATCGTGTTCAACACACTTAGCTCACAGACATTAGGACATGTTCACAACTTTCCAATTCATCCCCGATGAATCAGACCTGACACAACTCTAAGCACTAGCAGGCATGACAAGCAAACATGAATGAGTAGGCACATCAGGGCTCAAACAACTCCTATTCATGCTAGTGGGTTTCATCTATTTACTGTGGCAACGACAGGTCATGCAGAGGAAAGGGGTTCAACTACCGCAGCATGTAACAGTTGAAACGGTGTTGTTCTAATGTAGTAAAAGAGAGCAGGAGCAAGAGAGGGGGATTGTATCGGAATGAACAAGGGGGTTTTGCTTGCCTGGCACTTCTGAAGATAGTATAGCTCTTCATCGGTGTCATCGAACTCATCGTCGAAACCACGTCTATCGAGAGGGGACAACTTCCGGCAATAGAGAAGTAAACACAATCAATGCAATGCAACAATATGATGCATGATCATGACATGTCAACATGCTGAGATTTGAGCTAATGCAGCTAAGAACAGAAGGGTTTGAGTTGATTTGAACCAAAGGTTCAAATTCAAATTCAAACTAAGAACTTATAAAGTGCATTATCATGTTTTGATCTAAACAGCAAGGTTAAGTTGTTTAAACATGCATGAAACTAGTATAGATGGATAGATTAGATTTTTCTGATCATTTTTCATATATAAAATATTTGATTTGGAGCTAAGGTTGAATTACTATGATTTTTAGAAGTTTTGGCTATTTTCTGGAATTTCCTGGTTATTAATAAATCCAGAAAATGTAATACTGCGTCAGCATTAGGTCATGCCGACGTCAGCAGGTCAACATGCGCCAGTCCAGGTCAAACCTGACCAGTGGGGTCCACTGGTAAGTGACACAGTGCTGTTTAGTGTCAATGACAGGTGGGGTCAGGTCAACAGCCACGCGAGCAAGTCAACGCTGACGTGTGGGGTCGGTCAACACGTGACGTGGCCAGGTCAAACTGACCTGTGGGCCCTGCGGGGTTAGTTTAACCTAAACAAAAGTAAACCAGGGTTAATTAGCCAGTGGGGCCCGGCTGTCTGTTTCAGTGGAGGTTAATTTGTTGCGCGATTAGCCCCTAATGACGGCCACGTCGGCAGTCGCCGGAGCCTTGCCGGCGGCGACCCAAACGACGGCGGCTCGGCTCGGATTTGAGCTACGGGTGGTGGTTTGGCGAGCTGAGGGCTCCGAGGAGTAGCTCTTGCTCGCCCGCATCCAAAGGTCCGGACGGGAGGCCGCGGGGTGGCCGTAAAGTGACCGGCGACGAGGTTTGGCGGCGGCGGCACGGTGGGTTGCGGGTTTGGGGTTGTGGTGCGCTAGGGGAGGAGCTGGTGCATGGATAGGCGCGTTGGAGAGCTCGTGGTGCAGCGCATCCAACGGTGGTCGCGGGGCTGCCAGGGGTGGCCAGCAGCGGCGACGACAGCGAGCTTGGTGGCGGCGGTGCTACGGTGGTGCGTGTGCGCGGGGCCGCGTGGTGCTAGCGACCCAAAGGAGTGGCTGGGCGGCATCACCTGGCCACCCGAAGCACGACGAGAAGCAGTGCAAGGAGAGACGAGCTTGACAACAAGTAGAGCACCGGCAATGGCGGACGGTGAGCTTCGGTTACGGTGGGGAACGACACTACGGCAAGAGACAGGCCACGGGGACAGGGGAAATGGCGGAGCAGCTCACTGGGAGGTCGAAGCGCATCTCAGGGGGCTCGGGGTCGACCTGGAAGCGGCGAATTTGTCGACGACGACCGTCGGTACAAAGGGCGGAGATGGTGTCAACGACGGCGCTCCAGGGCGTCCGGCGTCATGTGGCTCGGCGGGGAGGACAGGGGCGTCATGGCGGAGCTCAGGGGTGCGTCGGAGGGCTCGGAGATGGCTGTGGCCGTGGGGGAGCTCGTCGGCGGCGACGTCTGTGTTCGGCCGCGCTCATGGAAGGGACTAGAGGGCGAAAGAGAGAGTAGAGAGTGAGGGAGAGGAGCGAGGGGACTGCGGGGCGTCTCCAGACGCGTCGGGGGCGCCTCGGTGGCAAGCAGGAGGTGGCCAGGACGGCGTCGGCGCTCGCCACCGAGCTGCTTCGGGGCGAGGGGGAGGAAGACGAGAGAGGGGAGGAGGTGGGCTGGGCCGGCCAGCTCAGATGGGCCGCTAGGTGGGCTAGAGCGCCAGGTAAGTGCCCAGATGAGTCTCTCTCTCTCTCTCTCTCTTTTATTTTTGTTTTCTAATTTGCAAATTTGTTTTGGATTTAGTATCAACACCAAATCACTTCTATGAATCCTGAAAATATTCTTGGACACTTGCTGAAATATTTCAGTGTCCCAAAAATAGTTCCAACATTATTTGAACATTTAAATTATTTATAGGATTTAAATGCACAAAGTCAAATACAATAAGATTTAATTCAAAAATCCAGAATGGCCTAGAAATATGTGCATCATTTTTGGCAGAGGTTTTCACCTTTAACAAAAGTCATGGACTTTTCTAAAGGGCATTTGGGTTCATCGAAAATATTTTTATTGAACCTAGTTGAATTCATTTGGTGTTGGGGTTTCAACAATCCCCATTTCAACTTCATTTGGTGCACCAGTCAAATGGACTAGGTAGCACGATCAGTCTTAGAATGATGACTCAATAACCAACACACTAAGAATGAGAATATTGTCCATTAACTACCAAGCAACACAGTTGCTAGGAGTATTGATTTCACACATCACGATTCACTTGTCGCATTCTGGTTGCGACAACACGACATCGAGGAACGAATAATGATGGAGGGAAGTATCACTACGTCAAGAATTCATAAGAGAAAGTGCAATTCTCATGACATTCCTGACACAAAGATGGTAACACTCCAAGGTAGAACAAATCAAAAGCTGGATTAGCATTTTGATCCACGGAATACAACTGCTTTGACCCAATCCTAGATATGGATGAGGTACTGGAGTTTGTTTCTCCTAGTCATTCTGAAATAGAATGGTTCGACGGACCACGAGAATAATAAGCATCGATAACATGAATGCACAACTAAAGAGGTACAACTCAAAGGAACATATAACTTTCTGCGTTGTGGATGCATAGACTAGTATGTCAAATCAAGTTCAACAAGTTTCTTCCGGATAACCCATGCAGAGAGGTAGGATTGGCAGAGTCACAATATAGAATGGGGAACTCATCGAGAGCCCTCCTGTTGTGATCTTTTGATCCAACAAACTTCTGCCGTAAGTGGTTCATAGTATTTGGAAGAAGGAAATACCACGAACCTCGAGGACTAATGCAAAGGTTACTAATATCCTAAAGGAACTAGCAACACTATCAACATGAGGTAAGTAGGGTGAATCTCGGGTTCAAGAACCCAGGAATAGAATACCTACTATTAAATGGCATCACGGGATGCTTTCAAGAATGGTGGCCAGAATCATCACACTGGGAACACAAAACATGGATAGATTACTAGGTGACTCCCTAAAACACCTAGGGTCATAATAATAGCTCCAACATATATGTCGAGGCAACATAGTACCTCAACTCACCGATTAGTGTGACTAAACTGGCACAAATGGACATTAGGAACATGGAGGAATGATTGCAAGTGCATTAGACTATCTAGAAACCTGGGATGACTCGGACAACATAACAGCTGTAAATGCTCGAAAAGATTTGAGACATCCTACAAAATGGTGGCATAACCACTTAACATCGCAATATCAAGTTTCCAATTCCAACTAACAACACACTGGAGTAGAACAAACTGGAGTGAGGATTAAATCCAACAATCCTAGGCAACTACGGTTTAGTAACACGTCATCCTGAGAGATAGAAGAGAAGCCTAGTTCTTAACCCCGTAGAAAAGATAAGATGACTCAGATCAGAAGGTCATGAGGATAAGGAGTAAAAAGAGCCTTACGTTCCCTTCCACAATCAATTCACTTACATAACTAAAGGATTTCTAGACTCAACTTCGACCAGTTGGCTTGGTAATCCTACAGGCAGTCAGGCTCTGATACCAACGCTGTCAGGACCCCGATTCCAAGTCACATCGATCTAGCCGGTAACATCTCATATCACTTTGCGGCCTCACACATGGTATTCCCAAGGGTGCCGCCTTACCATGGCCCGGGACCATTTGCGCCTTTTGGCTCACGTATATGATAGTGTCGCTAGCATCCATATGACAGAGAACCCGGGCCGACATGGCTAGTCGTGAACCCAAAGCAGCACCAACCTATGGGGACATGCATACATGAATCACATCGAGCATGTCGGTCAGCAGCGTGTGAATCCGGGTTGTAGCACTGGGCTAACAGGACTCCGGGAACCCGGGCTGTAGCAGGCTAGGCAGGACTCCGGATGTCACCGCGTGACATTTCCCCGAAGGAACAGACACAGGAATGAAGTGAAACACATGCTAGCCAGTCAAGTGTCCTGAGCAGTAGTGCTGGGCTAGCAGGACTCCGGTGAACCGGGCTATAGCGGACTACTATGGCTCATGGAAGCACTAGACTACATTTCCCCATAAGAGAGGCTGCCAAGGATAAACAACTAGATTGTCGGATCCCACACATACCAAGAATTTCAATCATACACACAATATGCTCGATATGTGTAAATACAACATGGCATCACAACATAACTCTACGACTCAAGCATTTATTCATTAGGATCCGAGGAGCGAGATATTACAAACATGGGTCTCATGACCCAACAATCAGAGCATACAAGTCAAAGCACATGCGGAAGCTTAACATGTCTGAGTACAGGCATCTACAAATGGAAAAGGCCGAGAAGCCTGACTATCTACCAGATCCTGCCGAGGGCACAAGATCGTAGCTGAGGTATCAAGCTAAACGTCGAAGTCGACACGGAACTACTAGCGAGACTGAAGTCTCTCTGCAAAAATATAAATTAAGCAAATGTGAGTACAAATGTACCCTGCAAGACTTACATCAGAACTAACTACTGAAAGTGTGTTATATCGACTAGAGGGGGGTGAATAGGCGATTTTTATGAAATTCTTCACTGAGGAATTTGCCGGTGAGGAAATTCCTTAGCGAAGAACTACTAGCAGCGGAATAAGTACTCAAAAGTAAACATAACAGAATACAAGCATAGTCATCATGATGAAATGAAGACAAGCACAGAGTACATGAAGCGTAATCACAGGATAGCACAGGATGAAGACAAACATACTGAAGAAATTAAACTGAGGAAATTGAGAAAGTCTTCAGTCAAAGTCTTCAAACACAGATATGAACAAGTACACAACACAGTTATGATGAAATGAAAGAGTTGAGGAAATAGATCCAGTAAGCTTGGTGAAGACAATGATTTGGTAGACCAGTTCCAACTGTTGTCTCAGTTGTACGTCTGGTTGGAGCGGCTGAGTATTTAAACTCGAGGACACACAGTCCCGGACACCCAGTCAAGGACACTTAGTCCAAGACACCTAGTACTCATCGTATTCTCCTTGAACTAAGGTCACACAGACCTCGTCCAATCACTCGTGGTAAGTCTTCAGGCGACTTCCAAACCTTCACAAACTTGGTCACTCGGCGATCCACAATTCCTCTTAGATGCTCTAGACCATGACGCCTAACCGTCTGGAAGAAGGACAGTCTTCAAAGGTAACAAGCGTCGGATCCACTCAGGATCAATCTCTTCAGTGATGCTCAATCACTTGGGGTTTGTAGGTGTTTGGGTTTTGGGTTTTTGGTTTTTCCTCACTTGATGATTTTAGCTCAAAGTCCTCGGATGATGGGTTGCTCTCAAATGACAAGTGTCAGTTTCTCTCGGAGCAGCCAACTAGCTAGTGGTTGTAGGGGGCGGCTATTTATAGCCTAGGGAGCAGCCCGACATGATAAGACATAAATGCCCTTCAATGATATGACCGTTAGGTGGATAGATATTTTGGGACAGCTGGCGCATAGCACAGCAACGGTCGGAATTTTGAGTAGTAAAATCCTCAGGGCTATCATGTTCCTCACTGTGTAGGCAATCTGCACTGGCGAATTCCTAACTCCTTAGTCAGGATAAATTCCTTAGAGACCAGAAGAACTTCATCTCTGTCACTGAAGAAATTGACTGGACTATATGAGATTTCCAATGGCTTCACTCGAAGGGATTGGTAGATGTAGGATTTTGAGTTGAGCATCACATGGAAATTTTTCCTTAGTATTTCCTCGACCCCCTTTAACAGTACGGTGTTTCCTATGACTCAAGACAGAGAAAAACAAAACTATGAAAATGAAAGTCTTCAAGCTTCATATTCCTCGCATGAATATCAAGTCTTCACGGACACACCAATTTCTTCACTTTCAAAGTCTTCATGAAAGTCTTCAGAAATACCAAAATCTTCAGTCGAAGATATTCATTTTTAGGGGTCGACTTTTCTTGTAAATATCAAACTCCTCATAGACTTATAGACCTGTGTACACTCACAAACGCATTAGTCCCTTAACCTATAAGTCTTCAATACACCAAAATCACTAAGGGGCACTAGATGCACTTACAATCTCCCCCTTCTTGGTGATTGATGACAATATAGGTTAAGTTTTCAACGGGGATAAACATATGAAGTGTAACTACTGATATTGAGGAATTTGATTGCAAGATATAGAAGAACTCCCCCTGAAGATGTGCATAGTGAGGAATTTGCTTTTGAAGCAATGCACACTTGAAGAGTTGAATCATGGAGATCTCCCCTTATATCTTGTAATTCATACACGCATTTAACATATAATATGAAGAATTTGAAATGCATGATGAAATATGGTGCCTGATGAAATTCAGCATGCGTGCAATAATATTTAACGAGGAATAAGCATGCAGAATAGTGCATCAAAAGTATCAGAGCACAGTGCATCAAAAGTATCAGAGCACCATCGGGTTTAAGATTACAACTTGATCCAATAAAGTTTCAGAAGAACGAGAGTTGTAACTTAGCAAAAAAACACCCATATAGTAGACCCGCTTGAAGACTAACTCATATTTCTCCCCCTTTGTCAGCGAATGACCAAAAGGATCGAAAATGAGGACTAACGCCCCTGAAGATTATCATGTTGATGAAGGAGCGCCAGCGTTGTTGGGGTCGTTTGTTGATGTAGGGCCTGCCGCAGTGTCGTCCAAATCTTCATGTTCACCAGTGTCGCTTGATGAAGAAAATGAGCTGGCCACCAGAGAAGGAACTTGGACCTTCTTGAATTTCTTCGGTGGAGGTGCAGACTAGTCAAAATCTTCTTTGAGACCCATGTTCTTCAGATCTTCTTCACCATATAGATGTGACAGGATTGCCCAGGTGCGACCGAAGACTTGATGGAGGTAGCAGTGGTTTTTCTTCACTGCATTGTGTGTGGCAGTCATGTTGTGAAGAAGTGAACCAAACTGACGCTTAACCCATTTGTGATTTTGATCCACCTTCTGGTGAAGACTAAGTAGAAGTTCATGGCCAGTCATTACGCGCGGAGCAGTGGCTTGAGGAGTGGACTTAGGTGCATTGGCAGAGTCATGTGTGGCAGAGTCATCATTGGTGGAATAAGATGCAGCTTTGCGAAACTGACCATCCAATGGGCGAATGCCTTCATCTATTACAGCTGGTGCCTTGCCCTTTCCATCAACTGAGGAATATGTCTGCTTGAGGACTTCAATTGGGGGCAAGTAGCTGAGGTGATTCTGGAAATCAGCTTTGTAGTTGAGTGAAGACCTTGTTCTGAGGAATCTCATAATCCAAGGTGCATAAGGCTTCAACTCAAACGGTGACAGTGCAACATCTGCCATAGTCTTCATGAAGAAATCATGATAATTGACAGGAATGCCATGAACGATGTTGAATAGCAGATTCTTCATGATGCCAACAATTTCCTCATCAGATGAGTCGTGGCCTTTGATAGGACTGATTGTCCTCGTAAGAATACGATAGATAGTTCTGGGCACGTACAGCAATTCGTTCACGAGGAATTTGGTTCTTGGTGCTTGACCTGGCTTCAAAGGTTTCATCAGCACCTGCATGTAATGATGTGTGAGCTCAGGTTCACTGTAGATGTAGCGAGCTTCTTCAAGGGGAGGACTGAGTGGTAGAGCACGAAGCAATTCAGAGGCTGGTGCAGTGTAGTGAGTGTTTTCAGACATCTAGTCCAGCACCCATGAATTCACATCTTCAGCATCTCCGGTGATGTGCAGTGTTGCATAGAATTGAAGAATCAGTCCTTCATTCCAATCGCAGATGTCAGAGCAAAAGTTGAGCAGTCCAGCGTCGTGAAGAACACTCAGGACTGGTGCGAAGCACGGCAGTGATTCCATATCCACGTGAGGAATATGCTCATGGTAGAAAATCTTCTCCTTGTTGAACAACACTGAGGAATAGAAATTAGCTTCACTGGCAGTCCAGAAACGCCTCTTCCTAATGCGAGCAGAGTCATATGGGTTGTAATCTTCAAAGAAGACGTGCTCACCGAAGAAATCATCAGCCTTGAACTTTTGCTGGCGTGAGAATGGATCCTTTGGCTTCGGCAGAGGAGTGTTAGTGAGTTGCATCACGACCTCAGGAATCTCAATCGCAGGTTCTTCAGGATGAGGAATTTCTGGTTCCTCCTCAATGGCAGTCTACGTAGTTGGTTGTTCAGCAGCAGCAGTTTCTTCAGCGCTAGTGGCTGGAATTTCCTCATGGACAGATGCAGTGGGATGAGTTTTTTCAGAGCCCAGGTGAGCAGTTTGTGTGGGGGACTGAGGAATTTGCTGTAGAGGGGTGAACATTGGAGAGTTTGGATGCTGACTTTCCTAGAATTCATCACTGATTACGGGTGTGGAGCAGCCAATGTCCACATCTTCATCTTCCATTTCTTCAATGCCAGCCTCTTTAGCTGTGAACTGAGGCATAGGCGAGGAGATGATAGGTGTTGAAGGGATAGCATCCACTTCAATTTCTTCATCGATTGGTTCAGACGAAGCAGCAGAAGGAGTTTATTCATCAGATCCGCTGGGGATCACATATTCTTCATTAAAAGGAATGAGGTCCTTTGATGGCCTGGTTGAGATGGGAACAGCATCAATCGGATTTGCAAATGAGCTTGTCATAGGCTTCATTTTCTTCGGATCTGAAGAATCTGAAGCAGCTGATGCTTTGCTTTTCTTCACTGCAGCACGCTCTGCAGCCTTGGTCTTCTTCACATCTGATGCAGATGGAAGGATTGGAGTTGAAGTTGGTGCAGGAGCAGGTGAGGAATCTGGTTGATTTTCTTCAGGCACAACTGATGCAGTTGCCCTGAGTTCTTCAGTTTCTTCAGGCACACCACTAGTGCTAGCAATTTCTTCAGCGGCTGGAATGCAGTCATCAGCCCTGGAACTCACATTATCTTCAGCAGCCTGATTGTCATCAGCGGTGCTGGCATTTTCTTCAGTAGGCTGAGCAGATGCTTCAGCCTGAGGAATTTCCTGTTGCGTTGGGGCTGCAACATTGGAAGTGAAGTTATCCGCAAGTTTCACAAAACGAACCTTGGCTCCAAGCCAATCAGCGCGATATGCGTCAAAGTCATCACTGAGTTTCTTAATCTCAGTCTAAATAGTGACAAGTTCTTCAGTTGTCATAGAGACAACGTTTTTCTTCAGATAGCGCTCTTTCTTGTACTGCGCTTTCTTGATCTGCCTGGCCTTCTCAAATTTCCACTTTTCTTCGTGAATGAAGTGGGTCAACATGTGACTCTGGCCAGGAGTCAGCTTGAAGTCAGGCAAGGGAGTGTTGGGGTCCTTGTGCCAATCATCAATGTAGTCGAGGATCAGCTTGGGATCCAAAAGCAGTGGCACCTCTGATCCTTTGGCTCTAGCGGCCCTGACTTGCCTGTCTCTGATGATTTCTGCAAGTTCATCATCATCAGCTTCGTCTTCATCAGACGACACTTGGAAAGCGACTTGTTTCTTTTGAGGACTTGGGCGAGGACCTCGTCTAGCAGTGGCCTTTGTCTTCAGCAGTGAGGGGCCAGTTGAGGAACTTGGTGCAGCTGAGGAACTAGCTGAGACACCTGAGGCAATGGAGATGCCGGCAGTCCTTTGGCATGAAGCGATATGCACAGGTGCTGAGGATTTGGTCGGAACAGCTGAAGGCTTTGGCAGAGGAGCTGAGGACTTTGGAGGAATAGGAGCAGCATGAGGAATTGGCCGTGAGGGCTTTGATGATTCTGACCGTGAGGGCATTGCTGAGGAAGCACTTGGCTTGCACGCAGGCTTCTTTGACATAGCCTTCTTTGGCTTGACAGCAAGGACCTCAGCAGAGGCAGCAGCAGCAGCAGAGTCTTCATTGAATTTCCTCACTGCTTCTTTGGCTTGCTTAGCCAACTTGCCTTGGCGCTTGGCCCATTCATCGGGATAGTCCTCACCGCGCTTGAGGCTGGTGGGATCTGCTATTTGGCCAGGTGCCAATGGAGCTCTTGGGCATGGAGGATTGAGTGCGAATTTCTTCATGTACTTAGGAGTGACATATCTGTACTCCCTCCATTCTCTTGCCCATCTCCTCTCTATCTTCTGAATGCACACTTTGCGCTCATTCTTGGTTTCCTCAGTAGGTGTGCAGTACCCAGCATATATGTCATCAGGGATTTCAAACGCTGTATTTACCTCAGGCCTCTTTCCTCCCTTCTGTGTCCTTTTACCATCAGCCATTTTCTTCAGTTGAGGAATTTGAACAATCGAATTCTCTGAAGAAGTATGCAACTTTTCTTCGAGGAAAGCTACAAATGAGTTAAGTTGATGAGAACCTAGTGATTCAGCAGCTGACATGTGTACCTGTGAACAGAGTATAGTTGCGAGGAATTTGGAGAGGTCATATGCGTTCTCAGAAGGTTTTTCAAAATGAACAAGTTTGAGGAATTTGACCAAATGAGTCTTGAAGATTTTCACTAAGCGTTCTTTGTCTTAGGTTCCAGAGTTGTATAGATCGAAGATCCACACAATTGAGGAATCTTGAAGAAAAATGATGCTTAGAGAAACGAATCAAGAACGGATGACTTGTGAGGTGTTCAGTGTGTGAAGATATGAAGAAAAACACTTTTGAAGATTTTGTAGATAATCATTCCAATCAACGAGGGCAGTAAAAGTAACTTTTAATTACCCTGGACGAAGAACACGGTGAACTGGAGTGAGGAGATGTGAAGTTCGTCCGTGCAGATCTTCCACGCCCTAACTTAGCGGAGGAAGACGGCTACGGCGGCGGCGGAGTGAAGATGTCCGCGTTCGGCGCGAGTACGTCGGCGACGAGGTCAAGGCAGTGAAGCTCTTCCTCACCGGCGGCGATGAAGTAGCGACGGCGCTAGGGTTTGAGAAGCTCGAGCTGGAGAGAGAGGTCGAGCGGAGTAAAAGAAGTGAAGGAGGGAAGGAGGGGTATTTATAGCCACGGTGAAAAACTGCTCGCCCGAAGAAATTGGACGAACATGCCCCTGACCCTTCTCATTCACATGACATGTGTCACCCACGTAGTGAGAGGTAGAGATCGTGTTAGATCGTGGGTGAGTTGATAAGTGTATCATGGGATGCGGAACGGTTTGAGCGGCAAAACCGAAAATTTCGATAAGATAGGTTTTAAAGTTCCGTTCGCAATTTCTTCAGCTGACAAGGACACAGTGAAGATTTTGAACGAGTTTCAAATAGAACGCACATAAAGAATTTGTGAACAGATTGGGTTGAGTATAGCATAGAGGGGAAGGGTCCGATCACATTCACTTAGCAGAAAACCAACTTGAAGAAATAGCAATAAGTGAATGCTGTAGAGGACATAAACTCATATATATATATATATATATATATATATATATATATATATATATATATATAGCCAATGAAGAAAAATGACGGAACCAGTGAAGACTATGCAAAGTTGAAGAATATGAATATTTGAGGAATTTCAACTTTTGGTGGTGGCGTGACCCACCGTATAAGAATGATGATTTCAGATACCGCGTACAATTATCATAGGGTTATGAGAATCAAATTCTTCATTAATTTCTTCACACTAAGAGTGTTATTCTTCATTGATTGAAGAAAAAACGTTTCTTAATGTGTTGCACATCTAAGTCATCAATTTTGCATAAGTGTTAGGATGAGTGTCCTTTTCAAAGAACATTCGAAGATTCTAGGATATTTAGCTCACACCGCAACTTGCTAAATCTCTTCTCATCCAATGGCTTTGTGAAGATATCGGCTAGCTGTTCTTCAGTCTTCACATGCTCAATAGAAATGTCGCCCTTCAACACATGATCACGAAGAAAATGATGACGAATCTGAATGTGCTTTGTCTTCGAGTGCTGAACTGGGTTGTGAGCAATCTTGATGGCACTCTCATTGTCACAGAAGAGAGGCACATTCTTCATGTTGACGCCGTAGTCCTTGAGAGTTTGCTTCATCCATAGCAATTAGGCACAGCAAGAACCAGCGACAATGTACTCAGCTTCAGTAGTAGATAGTGATACGCAGTTCTGTTTCTTCGAGGACCAACAGACCAAAGATCGTCCGAGGAAATGACATGTACCAGATGTTGACTTGCGATCCACACGATCATGAGCATAGTCAGAGTTAGAATATCCAACAAGATCAAAAGCCGAGCCCTTGGGGTACCATAATCCAAGTGTTGGTGTGTGAGCTAGATATCGAAGAATATGCTTCACAACCTTATGGTGTGATTCCTTCGGTGCAGCTTGAAATCGGGCACACATGCAAACACTAAGCATTATATCTGGCCTAGATGCACATAAGTATAAGGTACCTATCATGGAGCGGTATACCTTATGATCGAAGTCAATACCATTTTCATCAGTGCATAGATGGCCATTTGTGGGCATAGGAATTTTGATGCCTTTGCAATCTTGCATGCCGAATTTCCTCAGTACATCCTTGAGGTATTTCTCCTGAGATATGAATATGCCATTGTGTTGTTGTCGAATTTGAAGACCTAAGAAGAATTTCAACTCTCCCATCCTAGACATTTGATATTCTTCACTCATCATATAGGCAAATTCATCACTATAACATTGGTCAGTACAGCCAAAGATAATATCATCAACATATACTTGGCACACAAACAATTCACCATCATAAGATTTAGTGAAAAGAGTAGGATCGAGTGAACCGGGTTTGAAGCCTTTCTTCATGAAGAGTTCCTTCAAAGTATCATACCAAGCCCATGGGGCCTGCTTGAGGCCATAGAGGGCCTTGTTGAGTCTGACGACTTTGTCAGGATTCTTTGCATCTTCAAAACCTGGGGGTTGAGCAACATATACTTCTTCCTCAAGCTTACCATTGAGGAATGCACTTTTCACATCCATTTGATATAAAGTGATATCATGATGGTTAGCATAAGCAAGTAATATGCGAATAGCCTCAAGTCTAGCAACAGGTGCAAAAGTTTCATCGAAATCAATTCCTTCAACCTGTGTGTAGCCTTGAGCTAAAAGCCGTGCCTTATTCCTCACCACAAGGCCATTTTCATCTTGCTTGCTGCGGTAGATCCACTTTGTGCCGATGATATTGTGCTTGCGAGGATCTGGACGTTTGACCAGTTCCCAGACATTGTTAAGCTCAAACTGATGTAATTCCTCTTGCATGGCCTGAATCCACTCAGGCTCCAGAAATGCTTCATCTACCTTAGTGGGCTCTGTAATAGAGACAAAAGCATACTGCCCACAAAAGTTAGATAAATGTGAAGCTTTTGAGCGTGTGAGAGGACCTGGCGCTTTGATGTCATTGATGATCTTTTCAACTTGCACTTCTTTTGCAATGCGAGGATGAGCTGGTTGTCGTTGAAGAATTTGATCAGCGTTTTCTTCAGCACCATTTTCTTCAGCATTTTCTTTAGGTGCATTAGCTCGACGTTCTTCATGTTCTGCAATGAATTCTTCAGCAGATTCTTCAGTAGGAATGACATCCTCAGTAGCCTTGAACTTGATAGTTTCCTCAAGTGCTGGTTCATCTATCATAGTAGGTAGGTGCTCTCTTTGCGAGCCGTTAGTTTCATCGAACCGCACATCTATAGTTTCAACAACTTTGTGAAGAATGTTGTTGAAGATTCTGTAGGTGTGCGAGTCCTTTCCATAACCAAGCATAAAACCTTCATGTGCTTTCGGTGCAAATTTTGAGTTGTGATGAGGATCTCTAATCCAACATTTAGCACGGAAGACTTTGAAATAACTTACATTGGGTTTCTTATCAGTGAGGAGTTCATAGGCAGTCTTTTTGAAGAATTTGTGAAGATATACTCTGTTGATGATGTGGCACGCAGTATCAATTGCCTTAGTCCAGAAACGACGAGGCGTTTTGTATTCATCAAGCATAGTGCGAGCCATCTCAGCAAGAGTCCTGTTCTTGCGCTCCATGACGCCATTTTGCTGAGGAGTGTAAGCAGCAGATAACTCATGAGTAATACAAAGTTCATCAAGATAGTCATCGAGACTAGAATTCTTGAACTCAGTGCCATTGTCACTTTTGATGTGCTTGATCTTCACACCAAAGTTGGTTGAAGCCCTCGTGGAAAATCGTTTGAAGACTTCCTGCACTTCATGTTTGTAAGTAACAAGGTGTACCCATGTGTAGCGAGAATAATCATCAACAATAACAAAGCCATATTGAGATGCTTCCACTGGTAGAAAAAGGGCCTGTTGTCCCGGTTTGTAAGGGCCTTTAGTCCCGGTTCCTGGACCGGGACTAAAGGGTCGGTACTAATGCCCTGACCCTTTAGTCCCGGTTCAAACCAGAACCGGGACTAAAGGCCCTCCATGTGGCCGGTCCACCTTTAGAACCGGGACTAAAGGCCCTCCATGTGATTAGAGACTAAAGGAAATTTTCTGATTTTTTTGAAATTTTTTTATTTTCAAATTTCTGAATTATTTTAACCTCTAATCTCTAATCACCCCTCATCACTGCTCAATTTAATCTCTAATCACCCCTCATCATTCCAAATCATCTAACTTTCCGGACGGTCACCCATCCTCCCACTCCCCCAGCCTGAGCACGCTTAACTTCCGGGTTCTATTCTCCCTCGTTTCCAAGTCTGCACTCGTTGTTTTCCTGACAATAGTGAGATGTCAACCTATTAACCCTCAGGAGTTTAGCTTGAGCATGAAGTCACACATTTCACTATTTGAGTTTGAAACTATTGTTCTAAAAAACAATAATTTTTTAGTAACACTAATATTTCTTTAATAAGTAGTTTGACCATTGTTTGACCACAGTTTGACCAGATTTGACCAAAATTCAAAAAAACTGAAATAATTATTTAATAACACTAATATTCTTGAATAATTATTTAGTAACACTAATACTTCTTGAATAAGTAGTTTGACCATAGTTTGACCAGATTTAATGAAAATTTAAAAAAGCTGAAATTTGAGCATAACTTTTTTTCCTTTTGTAATTTGAGGATTCTACAAATTTGCAAACAGGTCATAGGCAGTCTCCATCAGATGTAACTTTTCGAGTAGATGATTTTTCATATAAAAAACTTTTTAATCCGAGTTCGTATGCAAAAGTTATGCCCATTTTACAAATTCCACAGAGATTTTGTAAATAAAGTCGAAATTCATATTTGTAAATTTTCCCAACAACTAGACCACATATCACATGGGAAACTTATTTTTATTTTATTTTTTTGACATTTCCATCATTTTCTTTTGTTTTTTCTAAAACTTAAAAGGCGGTCCACAGGGGGGGGGGTTGAAAATGGGACCTTTAGTACCAGTTTGTGCCATGAACCGGTAGTAATGCCTCAAAGCCCATTAGTCCCGGTTGGTGGCACCAACTGGGACTAAAGGTCTAACCTTTAGTACCGGTTGGTGCCACCAACCGGGACTAATGGGCATCGCACCCTTTAGTCCCCGTTCGTGGCACGAACCGGGACTAAAGGGCACAGGTGAACCGGGACTAATGCCTTAGCCGCACGAACCGGGATAAATGCACCCATTGGTCCCGGTTCTGGACTGAACCGGGACTAATGGGCTTACCCGGCCTGGACCAAAGCCCCCTTTTCTACTAGTGTTCATTTGAAATAGCAGAATAATGATTAGGACCAAAGAGATCCATGTGAAGCAATTCAAATGGGCGAGTGGTGGTCATGATAGTCTTCGCTGGATGCTTGGCCTTGGTCATCTTCCCAGCTTCACAGGCTCCGCATAGGTGATCCTTGAGGAATTTGACATTCTCGATGCCAATGACATGGTTCTTCTTCACAAGCGTGTGCAAATTCCTCATGCCTGCATGACTAAGTCGTCGATGCCAGAGCCAGCCTTCTGAAGCTTTTGCAAGTAAGCACACGGCTGGTTGTGGTCCTGTAGCGAAATCAACAATATACAGGTCTCCTCTCCTAAAGCCTTCGAAGACTTTGGAATTGTCAGCTTCCATAACCGCAACACAATGGTACTTGCCAAAGACAACAACCATATCAAGATCACAAAGCATTGAGACAGACATAAGGTTGTATCCTAAGGACTCAACAAGCATGACTTTGTCCATGTGTCGATCCTTTGTAATCGCAACCTTACCTAGACCCAATACCTGACTTTTGCCTTTGTCAGCAAAGATGATATGCTTCAGATGCGACGGAGATAATGGAGCATCCATCAATAGATTCTTGTCACCAGTCATGTGGTTTGTACATCCACTATCGAGGACCCACTCAGTGGCTTTGGGTTGATCATCCTGCAGATGAATTAGTGCAGCTTACAAACTCATATACTTCATCAGTGAAGAATATGACATCAACTCATCAGATCAATTTCATCAAGTAAGAGAACTGATAAAGCAATATGAGGACGTGAGAAATGAAAGTTTATTTCTCCATGATTAGCCTGCGTCCTATCAGGCATGCTCAGGTCTCCAGCAAATTCTTCAGACGATTAAGTGTGTCTGGAGACCTCACCCTATAGAAGAGATTAGTTCTTTTTCTTCACCACCCACATCTGAAGGGGTGGCAAAGAGCTCATCATTCTGCGAGCTCCATACGAGAAGGATGGCATAGAAGCCAGTCCATTTCATTTCACATAAGAGGGGTTAGAGTATGTAGTGAAATTCTTCGAGGACTTATGGACATAATGATTTGAAGAATAGTGCATATATCCATAATCCTTAGATCTTCCCTGCGAAACAGACGGGTTAGCACGATGATGTTCATATGAGGACTTTGCTCCATATGAGGAATTTGGTCCATATGAAGAATTCGATCTGGGGTTCCTATTCTTCACAGGTGGCGTCATGATGACATTCACCTGAAGATTTTCAAGACATATTTTGGGAACCTAGATTTTCTTCATAGGGGAGCCGTTCCTGCAGTTAGTGCCAACATATCTAGCAAATACTTCACCATTCTGATTTTTGAATAGCTTATAGTTGGAGTCAATTGACTCATCATCAGAATGAGTAGATTCACATGCAAATCCAGATAAGTTGGATGGATCAACTGGAGGTCCCTTTGCAGCAACCCATGTAGTTTTGGGGTACTGCTCAGGCTTCCAATATGTACCATCAGCATTGAGTTTCCTCTCAAAGGCGATACCCTCTTTCCTAGGGTTCCTGTTGAGGATCTGCTTTTTAAGCACATCACAAAGAGCCTGATGCCCTTTGAGGCTTTTGTACATGCCTGTTGTGTACAATTCCTTCAGCCCTGCATCGTCAGTGATACTAGCAATGTCCTCAGATGAGGAACTAGTGATAGCAGAGGCATGTGAAGAATTTGAAACATTAGCAACATTTGAACATTCAGGTGAAGAATTAGTAGATTCACGTTCAATGCACTTCAAGCATGGTGGAACAAATTCTTCCTGAGAAGCGCTGATTTGTTGAGCAAGTAATGAATCGTGCTCCTTCTGAAAATCTTCATAACTCACTCTTAGCTTCTCAAGGTCTTGCTTTCTTTGAAGAAATTCATAAGAAAGCTTCTCATGATCCGATAAGAGAGTGTTATGATGACTTTGAAGTTTGTCAAGCTTGGACTGAAGTCTCTGAAGATTTTCAGTCAAAGTTTCAGTGCGATCCATTTCTTCACCCAACATATCATCACTTTTATTTAGCATGTTTTGAACCTTTTCTAAAGCCCTTTGTTGTTTTATAGCAAGGGAAGCAAGTTTGACATAGCTGGGTCCAAATTCATCACTAGATTCATCATCACTGGACTCGGATAGGTAGCATTCAGTTACCTCAGCATCTTTTGCCATAAGGCATGATGCAGAAAATGATGATTCTGGTTCGAATGTCATCGTTTTGAGAGATTCCTTGAAGTCCTCAAACCAAGGATCATGACAGGTTCGATGACCTTCATAGACCTCAGAGAGACGGTCCCAGATGAGCTTCGCATGATCGAGATGCATGATATTCCTGAACTGATTTTGTGACAGGCTGGAGCAGATGACATCCTTCGCCGTGAGGTTGAGAAGAGTATACTTGGGAATGTCATCAGCATCCGCCATCTTGCACAGATCGGTCAGGCCAATCTCGGTGACGGTCCACAACTCGCTGTTCATCGCCATGAGGCGTTTCTTCATCATGGCCTTCCACTTGGGATACTCGTGACCGTCAAAGATGGGGCATGTCACCTTCGTCATACCTGCGGTCGACATAACTAAAACTCCAGGCGGTTAAACCAAAATCACACAGAACAAGGGAGTACCTTACTCTGATACCAATTGAAAGTGCGTTATATCGACTAGAGGGGGGTGAATAGGCGATTTTTATAAAATTCTTCATTGAGGAATTTGCAGGTGAGGAAATTCCTTAGCGAAGAACTACTAGCAGCAGAATAAGTACTCAAAAGTAAACATAACAGAATACAAGCATAGTCATCATGATGAAATGAAGACAGGCACACAGTACAGGAAGCGTAATCACAGGATAACACAGGATGAAGACAAACAGACTGAAGAAATTAAACTGAGAAAATTGAGAAAGTCTTCAGTCAAAGTCTTCAAACACAGATATGAACAAGTACACAACACAGTTATGAGGAAATGAAAGAGTTGAGGAAATAGAACCAGTAAGCTTGGTGAAGACAATGATTTGGTAGACCAGTTCCAACTGCTGTCTCAGTTGTACGTCTGGTTGGAGCGGCTGAGTATTTAAACTCGAGGACACACAGTCCCGGACACCCAGTCAAGGACACTTAGTCCAAGACACCCAGTCCTCACCGTATTCTCCTTGAACTAAGGTCACACAGACCTCGTCCAATCACTCGTGGTAAGTCTTCAGGCGACTTCCAAACCTTCACAAACTTGGTCACTCGGCGATCCACAATTCCTCTTGGATGCTCTAGACCATGATGCCTAACCGTCTGGAAGAAGCACAGTCTTCAAAGGTAACAAGCGTCGGATCCACTCAGGATCAATCTCTTTAGTGATGCTCAATCACTTGGGGTTTGTAGGTGTTTGGGTTTTGGGTTTTTCCTCACTTGATGATTTTAGGTCAAAGTCCTCGCAGGATGGGTTGCTCTCAAATGAAAAGTGACAGTTTCTCTCGGAGCAGCCAACTAGCTAGTGGTTGTAGGGGGCGGCTATTTATAGCCAAGGGAGCAGCCCGACATGATAAGACATAAATGCCCTTCAATGATATGACCGTTAGGTGGATAGATATTTTGGGACAGCTGGCGCATAGCACAGCAACGGTCAGAATTTTGAGTAGTAAAATCCTCAGGGCTATCATGTGCCTCACTGTGTAGGCAATCCGCACTTGCGAATTCCTAACTCCTTAGTAAGGACAAATTCCTCAGAGACCAGAAGAACTTCGTCTCTGTCACTGAAGAAATTGATTGAACTGTATGAGATTTCCAATGGCTTCACTCGAAGGGGTTGGTAGATGTAGGATTTTGAGTTGAGCATCACATGGAAATTTTTTCCTTAGTATTTCCTCGACCCCATTTAACAGTACGGTGTTTCCTATGACTCAAGACAGAGAAAAACAAAACTATGAAAACGAAAGTCTTCAAGCTTCATATTCCTCGCATGAATATCAAGTCTTCACGGACACACCAATTTCTTCACTTTCAAAGTCTTCATGAAAGTCTTCAGAAATACCAAAATCTTCAGTCGAAGATATTCATTTTTAGGGGTCGACTTTTCCTGTAAATATCAAACTCCTCATAGACTTATAGACCTGTGTACACTCACAAACGGATTAGTCCCTTAACCTATAAGTCTTCAATACACCAAAATCACTAAGGGGCACTAGATGCACTTACAACTACATATGCATCAGTATCAACAAGGGGGGGGGGGGGTGGAGTTTGACTACAGCAAGCCAGCTTTGACTCAGTGGCTAACCTAAACTATGAATACAAGTAACTCTTTTGAGGTGGCGCACACGAGTCCACATATTCACCATATCAATACACCACTATGGATCCGCTCCCGTCTCCCTACGAGAACGCCATCCATAGCACTCACGCTTATCTAGCGCATTTTAGAGTATCCACTTTCACTTGTCTATGAACTGTATCGGCAACCAAGTACTCCTTTACCGCGGACGCGGCTATTCGAATAGATGATGTTAACCCTGCAGGGGTGTACTTCTTCATACACGCTCTCACCACTTACCGTCGTTTACACGACCTGTACTCGATCGACAACCTTCAAGCGGAAGCCCAACGAGGGTGTCGGCCACGGCCTACCTAAACACTCAAGTCTCTAGTCCAGGTTTATCGCCTATCCAGGTTCCATCCATAGGGAGTCCGGCCGAGGTTTCCACATACGGCCCCGAACGATGTGTATAGGGTTCCGAGACACCAAATGGGCGCCCGGCATGCCTGGCCACGGTGTATCTACCGCAACATAGCCCACCCCTGGGGTCAGCGCTATGCACGGCCGCCAACACATATCCTACAAACACCAGAAACTAGTTGCAACTCCTGGACAGAGGACTAGGGTGGTTAAGAAGCCGAGCGGGTCAATTAAGGATCCCAATGCATGGTAGTAACTGGTTCTTAAATCACACATACAGATCTCGGTGCTTAAGGACGGTTCCAATGAAACAACCCACCATGTACTCCTACATGGTCTCTCATCGATACCTTTACCAAATCGTGTTCAACACACTTAGCTCACACACATTAGGACATGTTCACAACTTTCCAATTCATCCCCGATGAATCGGACCTGACACAACTCTAAGCACTAGCAGGCATGACAAGCAAAGATGAATGAGTAGGCACATCAGGGCTCAAACAACTCCTATTCATGCTAGTGGGTTTCATCTATTTACTGTGGCAACGACAGGTCATGCAGAGGAAAGGGGTTCAACTACCGCAGCATGTAATTGTTGAAACAATGTTGTCCTAATGCAGTAAAAGAGAGCAGGAGCTAGAGAGGGGGATTGTATCAGAATGAACAAGGGGGTTTTGCTTGCCTGGCACTTCTGAAGATAGTATAGCTCTTCATCGGTGTCATCGAACTCATCGTCGAAACCACGTCTATCGAGAGGGGACAACTTCCGGCAATAGAGAAGGAAACACAATCAATGCAATGCAACAATATGATGCATGATCATGACATGTCAACACGCTGAGATTTGAGCTAATGCAGCTAAGAACAGAAGGGTTTGAGTTGATTTGAACCAAAGGTTCAAATTCAAATTCAAACTAAAAACTTATAAAGTGCATTATCATGTTTTGATCTAAACAGCAAGGTTAAGTTGTTTAAACATGCATGAAACTAGTATAGATGGATAGATTAGATTTTTCTGATCATTTTTCATATATAAAATATTTGATTTGGAGCTACGGTTGAATTACTATGATTTTTAGAAGTTTTGGCTATTTTCTGGAATTTCCTGGTTATTAGTAAATCCAGAAAATGTAATACTGTGTTAGCATTAGGTCATGCCGACGTCAGCAGGTCAACATGCGCCAGTCCAGGTCAAACCTGACCAATGGGGTCCACTGGTCAGTGACACAGTGCTGTTTAGTGTCAATGACAGGTGGGGTCAGGTCAACAACCACGCGAGCAAGTCAACGCTGACGTGTGGGGTCGGTCAAAACGTGACGTGGCCAGGTCAAACTGACCTGTGGGCCCTGCGGAGTTAGTTTAACCTAAACAAAAGTAAACCAGGGTTAATTAGGCAGTGGGGCCCGGCTGTCTGTTTTAGTGGAGGTTAATTTGTTGCATGATTAGCCCCTAATGACGGCCTCATCGGCAGTCACCGGAGCCTTGCCGGCGGCGACCCAAACGATGGCGGCTCGGCTCGGATTTGAGCTACAGGTGGTGGTTTGGCGAGCTGAGGGCTCCGGGGAGTAGCTCTTGCTCGCCCGCATCCAAAGGACCGGACGGGAGGCCGCGTCGTAGCCGGAAAGTGATCGACGGCGAGGTTTGGCGGCGGCGGCGGCACGGTGGGTTGCGGGTTTGGGGTTGTGGTGCGCTAGGGGAGGAGCTGGTGCATTTATAGGCGCGTTGGAGAGCTCGTGGTGTAGCACATCCAACGGTGGTCGCGGGGCTGCCGGGGGTGGCCAGCAGCGGCGACGACGGCGAGCTTGGTGGCGGCGGTGCTACGGTGGTGCATGTGCGCGGGGCCGCGTGGTGCTAGTGACCCAAAGGAGTGGCTGGGCGGCATCACCTGGCCACCCGGAGCACGACGAGAAGCAGTGCAAGGAGAGACGAGCTCGACAACAAGTAGAGCACCGGCAATGGCGGACGGCGAGCTAGTTACGGCGGGGAACGACACTACGACGGAGGAGCTCACTGGGAGGTTGAAGCGTAACTCAGTGGGCTCGGGGTCGACCTGGAAGCGGTGAATTTGTCGACGACGGCCGTCGGTGCAGAGGGCGGAGATGGCGTCGACAACGGCGCTCCAGGGCGTCCGGTGTCATGTGGCTCGGCGGGGAGGACCGGGGCGTCATGGCGGAGCTCAGGGGAGCGTCGGAGGTCTCGGAGATGGCTGTGGCCATGGGGGAGCTCGTCGGCAGTGACGTTTGCGTTTGGCCGCGCTCGTGGAAGGGACTAGAGGGCGAAAGAGAGAGCAGAGAGTGAGGGAGAGGAGCGAGGGGACTGCGGGGCGTCTCCAGACGCATTGGGGGCGCCTCGGTGGCAAGCAGGAGGTGGCCAGGGCGGCGTCGGCGCTCGCCACCGAGCTGCTTCGGGGCGAGGGGGAGGAAGACGACAGAGGGGAGGAGGTGGGCTGGGCCGGCCAGCTCAGATGGGCCGCTAGGTGGGCTAGAGCGCCAGGTAAGTGCCCAGATTAGTCTCTCTCTCTCTCTCTCTCTCTCTCTCTCTCTCTTTTATTTCTATTTTCTAATTTGCAAATTTGTTTTTGATTGAGTAGCAACACCAAATCACTTCTATGAATCCTGAAAATATTCCTGGACACTTGCTGAAATATTTCAGTGTCCCAAAAATAGTTCCAACATTATTTGAACATTTAAATTATTTATAGGATTTAAACGCCCAAAGTCAAATACAATAAGATTTAATTCAAAAATCCAGAATGGCCTAGAAATATGTGCATCATTTTTGGCAGAGGTTTTCACCTTTAACAAAAATCATGGACTTTTCTAAAGGGCATTTGGGTTCATTGAAAATATTTTTATTGAACCTAGTTGAATTCATTTGGTGTTGGGGTTTCAATAATCCCCATTTCAACTTCAAAATAATTTAAACATGATGCAACACATGACTAGCTAGATCAGAGCATACTAGAACTACGGGTGTGACAACTCACCCCAACTAAAACAAGAATCTCGTCCCGAGATCCTAGAAGTGAAGTAAGAAGACAGAGGGTCACAAAACTATCACCGTCTTCTCGATCCAACTGCCCTTTCTCGAAGATACCGATATATTGCATCACATTGCTCTTGACGTCTTTGTCTTCGAGATCTTCATCCAACACGATGACGACGGAAGGAAACTCTACAGGAAACGATCTTCTCAAAGATCGAGCAACTCCAGATCAACTCATGGAGTGAGACGTTGAAACATCTCTTGGGCTGAGACACAAAACACACATCAAGAGAGATGGAAGGTAATAGATGACAAGGGTTCAAATTGGTAGGCAACAATTCCATGCTGGAGTAGGATGGTGCATGGTTTCAAAGTAGCGAGGAGGTAATTGCCATGATTCCACAACGGGACACCTTAGGGAAAGGTGACTCGTAGAGCATTTCCCTTAAGTGGCAATAAGAATTACTTTAGATACAAAGATCATTGAAACTCTTTATACCAGCCTCAGGCAATCACAAACGATCGTGTGAAGGAGCTCGAAGGAATGGCATACTCGGACTAAAATGAATGATGTGGACTACCTTGTTGAAGACAACGCAATGGATGACTTTTGCTTATCACCGAAAATGTATGGGACCTATGGTAAGTCCACTTTTGAAGATGATCCTAGACATCAATTACTGAGAGGGGCAGCCCATGGGAAATTGGCACAATGGTAGTGCAAGCTGGGAACAAAATGCAAATGTTGGGGATTTTTTCAACCATCATATCTGCCTGAGATTCAGGTCTGGTTGGTAACAGGATACTTCAGACATCGGCATGTCTGAAAAGACAGTTTGCAACACAAATCGACGAGATGATATTGCGAGAATCTCGGGAGATGTACTACGGTAGCAAGCTCCAAAACATGAGCTGGTTCTGCTACAAACCTGTGAACACGTTGTCCCAGACAAGCATGATCACATGGTAGTCTTACAACAAAATACTACCGAGTTCTGGTAGGGAACCATCATTAATGATATCGAAGTCTCCGCGCGGAAGTCTAAAGTAATAACCTTAGAATAGACTCCTTTATCTTGAA
Source organism: Triticum monococcum (assembly GCA_034509565.1). Taxonomy (NCBI): domain Eukaryota; kingdom Viridiplantae; phylum Streptophyta; class Magnoliopsida; order Poales; family Poaceae; genus Triticum; species Triticum monococcum. The sequence goes on from CM067842.1 coordinate 39,355,083, forward strand.
CAAATCTATCAGTGGCTTGGTGTGCTAGGAATTACGTATGGAATGGAGGTGGCCAAACCTATCAAACCATAGAAGACTTCGCGCATACATGACTGACTTGGGATGATTCCATAGGAAGCAAAACAAACTTTCTCAAAGTCACGACGACAACTTACACCTAATGCACGTGAACTTGGAGAAGGTCACTTCTTCCATCCAAGCATATGCTTCATGAATGGAACACGAAGGCATTGCTTACAAAGTTTCCAACACTAGGTTGATGTTCAACATGAATCACGGGGGAGACAAAATGCTACTGATGGGATCAACAGCAACTCATCAAAATTTCGATATCACTGGACTTCCACTGTAAATGCATCTAGTGCCACCCCCAGTTGGTTTTGGAGTATTGACGACAAACCTAGTTAAGGGACTAATGTGTTTGTGAGAATTGCAGGATAACATAGGTAGAAGTCCCTCATTGATTCTGTTTTCCTACCAGAGATGACCCCTAAAATGTATGAAGACATTGAAGTCAAATGTGGTATGTGAAGACATTCACATTGAAGACTATGACAAGAGAATACATCGCATGAAGACTATGTAGCGCGAAGACTTAGATCTTTCGTAGTTCTTTTTCTTCTTTGTTGAGTCATAGGAACCACCGTACTGTTAAGTGGGGTCCAAGAGAACCAGTCAGAATGATTGAAGTGATGCTTAACCAAAATCCTATGTCTTCGAGTGAAGACTATGAGAGTGAATCTTGTCCAGAGTTGGACAAGTCAGCTTTGCTTGTAGCCCAAGTAAAGTTGTCGTGTGTGTTTGAAATCTGACCGTTGGAACACGTGTTAGTTCTTTAGTGACCCAGGGTCATTTCGGACAAATCAGGTCGGGTTGCCTAGTGGCTATAAATAGCCCACCCCCTACAACCATAAACGGTTGGCTGCTCAGAGTTAAAGTACGGCTGTTGTCGTTTGAGAGCAACCCACCTCGAAGCCTTTGAGAGAGAACTCCTTGCGAGGATAAAGTCCTAACCACCCAGAGCCAAAGAGTGTTAGGAATCACTTAAGTCGTCCTGTCTGTGTGATCTGAAGACTTATTACACTTGAGGACTGTGAATCCTCCAGCCGGTTAGGCGTCGCGTTCTGAGCATCCAAGGGTCATTGTGGATCGCCGGCGAACGAAGTCTGTGAAGGTTTGGGAGTCTACCTTGAAGACATACCAGAGTGATTGGGCGAGGTCTGCGTGACCTTAGCTCAAGGGGAATACGGTGAGGACTAAGGGTTCTGAGCTGCGTGTTCAGGACTGGGTGTCCGGGACTGTGTGTCCTCAGGTTTAAATACCTAGCCGCCCTAACCAGATGTACAGTTGTCACAGCAACTGGAACAGGTCCAAGAAATCATTGTCTTCAACGAGTCACTGGTTTCATCCTTCCCTTCCCTTTACTTACTGTTGGTCCTTGTGAAGTCATTGCATGATTGCATTATCTTTTGTCTTCACTAAGTGACTGCTTGTTCTGATTGGCTTCACAATATCTTCCTACCTGATCCTTACTGCCTAGCTGCTATTAGTCATTGTGCTTTCACTTCATTGATTACTTGACTAAGGTTTGCCTAGTGTAGTCTACCTTCCGATGCATGGTAATAGGTTTACTTCTATCGTTTGTCTTCGAAACTTCCCTATTTTTAAGACTTTCGTAAAGATCACCTATTCACCCCCCCTAGTCGATCACTAGCACTTTCAATTGGTATCATCGCAAGGTACTCCCTTGTTCTGTGTGATTCGGTTTAACCACCTGGAGTTTTAGCTATGTCGACTGCAGGGATAATCAAAGTCTCCGCTGTGTACCCCGTCTTCGATGGAACTGAATATCCCTACTGGAAGAATAAGATGCGCATGCATCTTGAAGCCATTGATGTCGACCTATGGTATGTCGTGAAGAACGGCGTTCCCAAGGCTGGAGAAGGTGTCACTACTGCTGATGTCAAGAAGTTCGTTCAACTGGACTCTACTGCCAAGAATATCAACTGTGGTCATCTGACCAAAGGACAGTATGGCCGTGTGAGTGCGTTGGAGACTTCCAAGCTAGTCTGGGACTGGCTCTCCAAGGTCAACGAAGGCATCTCCACCCAGAGAGATCAGAGAATTAGTGTCCTTCGCAACCTCTTCAACCGCTTCAAGAGAAATGACAATGATAATATCCAGCTCACATTCGATCGACTCACTGACATCACAAATGAGCTTCAAGCCCTTGGCGCCACTGAGATCACCAAGCATGAAGTCGTCAAGACACTCCTAAGATCACTTGATAGTTCGTTTGACACCCTAGCCCTGATGATTCAAGAACGCCCTGATTTCAAGACACTCGATCCGTCTGACATACTTGAGAGACTCAACACACACGAGTTTCAGCTTTCTGAGAAAAGAGACATCTACGGTCCCAGCTATGGGCGAACTCGTGCCTTGAAGGCAAAAGTTGTCTCCTCATCTGAAGAAGAATGTAACAGCAGTTCTGATGATCCTGAAGACATTGGAAAGGAGCTTGCTATGCTCGTGAAGAAGTTCCAAAAATTCACCAAGAAGAAAGGGTTCAGAAAGTCTTCACGGTCAAGCTCAAGGAATGATGAAGCTTCTGCTCATGACTACAAGAAGAGAACATGTCACAAGTGCAAGAAACCTGGCCACTACATCTCTGAGTGTCCACAGTGGGACAATGAGAACAACAAGAAGAAGAAGAGCAAAGAGTATGATTCTGACGACAAGAAGAAGAAGAAATACTTAAAGTCTTCTTCCAACTCTTCCTCAAAGTCTTCATCACACAAGAAGAACTCATCTGGCAAGGCACATGCATTTGTTGGCAAGGAAATGGATTCTGAGGAGGAGTCTTCTTCTGAGGAGGCGGAGGTGGAGTCTGAGGAGGAGTCCGATTCTGGCGTTGCGAGTCTGGCTACAGCATACGTTGCCAAGTCCATCTTCAACACTAAAGACAATGACTTCATCACCGACACCGATGCGAATGACAAGGACTACTCCGCTCCTTCCTACTGCTTCATGGCACACGGTGCCAAGGTAAACACACGCACTACTCACTATCAAACATCCAGTGACGATGAATCTGATTGTGATTCCAAACCTAGCTACAAAACACTTGCTAAAATTTCAACTGAACAACATAAAGCTATGGAACACATTCAAAAACTATTAGACAAAAGCAATGATCTGTTAGATGCTGAAATGACTCGATCTCAGTCCTTAATTGAAGACATAAAAATCTTCACGTTAAGTATGAGGAACTTGAAAGTCGTCATGAAGCGCTCTCAACAACTCATGAAAGGCTTTCCTATGATTATCTTCAAAGGAAGCAAGACCTTGAGAAATTGAGAGCGGCTCATGAAGATCTTCAAAAGGAAAACGAGTCACTTAACGCTAAACAGATCAGTTCAGCTCAGGAAGGATTTGAACCACCATGTATTAAATGCATTGAGCGTGATAACGCTACTTCTGTTGCTGAATGTTCTACTGCTGCTACTGTTGCAATATCTTCACCTGTTGATGTGGTAACTAACCCCTCTGCTGAGGATACCACTGCTATTGCTGATGAGAATGCTAGGTTGAAGACACTGCTTGAAACAGGGATGTACAAAAGTCTCAAAGGGCATCAGACACTATGTGATGTCCTCAAAAGGCAGATCCTGAACCGAAACCCTAGGAAAGAGGGTGTTGGGTTTGAAAGGAAAATGAATGTCGATGGCTCTTACTATAAACCTGAGCAGTACCCCAAAACCACATGGGTTGCTGCAAAGGAACCTTCAGTGGATCCATCCACCCTATCTGGCTTCACTTGTGCTAATCCCATTGTTATTGATGAATCCTTTGATGCAAACTACAAACTGTTTAAGAATCAGAATGGTGAAGTGTTTTCCAGGTATATTGGTACTAACTGCAAGAATGGACCGCCTATGAAGAAGATCTAGGTGCCAAAAGGTATTTGGAGAATCTTCCTGTGAATGTCATCATGACACCACAGGTGAAGAAGACAAACCCCAGACCACAGGCTTCATATGGTCCAAAGGTTTCATATAGACAGAGGACTCACCGGAGTCGCACTAACGCAAATGTTTTGCAGGGAAGCCATACTCAGGCCTATGAATATGAGCGCGGTTCATCAAACCGCCATGTTCATAAGACCAAGAACTATTCTGCTTATTCTTATGAGTACTATTGTCCACCTGCAAGGTTTTTTGCTAGGGCTCCAAAGCCAAAGTTCTCAGATGCTGCACTTAGACTCATTGCTTCAAAGCCACCCTTGAAGATGTGGGTGGCTAAGAAAGCTTAACTCCCTTTTGCGGGGAAAGGTCTCCAGCAGAAAACCAAAATCGTCTGACGCTATTGCTGGGGACCTTAAACATCTTGTAGGGCGCAAGATCAAATGCCCAAATGGTCTTATTATGTACTTTGTTCCTGAATCGCTTGCTACTCGCCCTATCAGTTCAAATCTCGATCTAAGCTTTCATAACCCACTGGTTCTTCAAATGTTTTTGCTTCACAATTCTCTTCGTGAAGCCTATCCCCCTAACTGCACTGTAGGGTACGACACCGGCAGCTTCAGAATGGATTATTGATAGTGGGTGTACCAATCACATGACTGGCAAGAGAAGCCTTCTTATGGACTCAACCTTACGTCCATCCGACAAAAGTCACATCACATTTGCTGACACTGGTAAAAGTAAGGTATTGGGTCTAGGTAGAGTTGTAATCTCAAAGGATCAACACATGGATAAAGTCATGCTTGTTGAATCCCTTGGCTTCAACTTAATGTCTGTCTCAATGCTTTGCGATTTAAACATGATTGTGATGTTTGGAAAACGTTGCCTTGTTGTAATGGAATCTGACAAGTCTCTAGTGTTTGAAGGGTATTGGAAAGATGATTTGTACGTGGTAGATTTCTCAGCAGGACCATAGCTTGCCGTATGTCTTCTAGCAAAAGCTTCAGAATGCTGGCTCTGGCATCGGAGGCTAGGGCATGCTGGCATGAGGAACCTGCACACCCTTGCAAAGAAGAAGCATGTCATAGGCATCGAGGGCGTCAAGTTCAAGAAAGATCACTTATGTGGTGCATGTGAAGCAGGAAAGATGATGAGGGCCAAGCATCCCTCGAAGACAATCATGACAACGACTCGACCCTTCGAACTGCTCCACATGGATCTTTTCGGTCCCACTCATTACTCAACTCTTACTACTACTGCTTGTCTCTATGGCTTTGTCATTGTTGATGATTATTCTAGATATACTTGGGTGCATATAATCCTCTACAAGACTGAAGTGCGGGATGTCTTCAGGCGCTTCGCCAATTGAGCAATGAACAACTATGGCGCCAAGATAAAACACATCAGAAGTGACAATGGCACTGAATTCAAGAACACTAGCCTGGATACATATCTTGATACTTTGGGCATCACACATGAATTCGCAGCTCCATACACGCCACAACAGAATGGCGTCGTCGAACGCAAGAACAGAACACTTATTGAGATGGCCCGAACGATGCTTGATGAATACAAGAGTCCAAGAAAGTTCTGGCCTGAAGCCATTGATACTGCATGTCATACAATCAACCGTGTTTATCTTCACAAGCTTCTGAACAAGACATCTTATGAGCTCCTTACTGGCAAGAAGCCAAATGTCAGTTACTTCAGAGTATTTGGCGCCAGGTGCTGGATCAAGGATCCACATCACACTTCAAAATTTGCACCAAAAGCACATGAGGGTTTTATGCTTGGATATGGAAAGGATTCGCACACCTATAGAGTCTTCAATCTCTTTCATTATAAAGTGGTTGAAACAGAGGATGTGCGGTTCGATGAGACTAATGGTTCACAAAGAGAGCACCTGCCAAATGTGCTAGATGAAGTTCCATCCAGTGAATCAATCAAACTTATGGGAACTGGAGAAATCATACCTTCTGAAGCTCAACCTGAAGAGGAACTTATCATCTCCGCACCTGATCAACCTGAAGACAATGCTCAGCCTGAAGACAATCCCTCTAACAATGACAATGATCAGCAAGAGCAAAATCTTCGTCCTGTACATCCTCGTGTTGCAAATGAAGTGCAGATTGAGAGAATAATTGATAGCATCAATGCACCAGGTCCACTCACTCGTTCAAGGGCAACACAGCTAGCAAATTTCTGTGGACACTTCGCATTCGTCTCAATAACAGAACCCAAGAAAGTTGAAGAAGCCTTCATGGAACCTGAATGGATTCAAGCTATGCAAGAAGAGCTTCAACAATTTGAGCTGAATAATGTATGGGAACTGGTTAAGCGTCCTGATCCTCGGAAGCACAATATATTAGGCACCAAATGGATATATCGCAACAAGCAAGATGAACATGGTCAAGTTGTCAGAAACAAAGCTTGTCTCGTTGCTCAAGGATACACTCAAGTTGAAGGGATTGACTTTGATGAAACATTTGCTCCTGTGGCTAGACTTGAAGCTATCCGCATACTGCTGGCCTATGCAAATCATCATAATGTTCTCTTGTATCAAATGGATGTGAAGAGTGCCTTTCTCAATGGCAAGATTGAAGAAGAGGTGTGTCGGTGTCAAAACCGGCGGATCTCGGGTAGGGGGTCCCGAACTGTGCGTCTAGGCCGGATGGTAACAGGAGGCAGGGAACACGATGTTTTACCCAGGTTCGGGCCCTCTTGATGGAGGTAAAACCCTACGTCCTACTTAATTAATATTGATGATATGGGTAGTACAAGAGTAGATCTACCATGAGATCAAGGAGGCTAAACCCTAGAAGCTAGCCTATGGTATGATTGTTATCTATGGAGTTGATGTCCTACGGACTACAACCCTCCGGTTTATATAGACACCGGATAGGGTTAGGGTTACATAGAGTCGGTTACAATGGTAGGAGATCTTGAATATCCGCATCGCCAAGCTTGCCTTCCACGCCAAGGAAAGTCCCATCCGGACACGAGACGAAGTCTTCAATCTTGTATCTTCATAGTCCAGGAGTCTGGCTGAAGGTATAGTCCGGCTAACCGAACACCCCCTAATCCAGGACTCCCTCAGTAGCCCCTGGACCAGGCTTCAATGACGACGAGTCCGGCGCGCAAATTGTCTTTGGCATTGCAAGGCGGGTTCCTCCTCCAAGTTCTTCATAGAAGATTGTAAACACCAAGAGTAGTGTCCGGCTCTGCAAAATAAGCTTCCACACATTGCCATAGAGAGAATAATATTAACACAAATCAAATCTGCTAACGTATTCCGGAAATTGTCACTGCGAAACGGGACTATATCGAAGATTAACTCTTCGCTTCGGAAATTTTCCGGGGATCCGAAGACCACGTCAAGTGTTACTGAGCCTGTACAGTTGGCTTCTACACCTGGTATAACGCCTTTAAAGGTCGTTTTTGTGGGCTTAATCCTTGAGGGATCTATGCCCATTTTCCGCACTGTATCCTGATAAAGCAGGTTCAGGCTACTGCCGCCGTCCATGCGGACTCTTGTGAGATGAAATCCGTCGATGATTGGGTCGAGAACCAATGCGGCGAAGCCGCCATGATGGATGCTAGTGGGATGGTCCCTTCGATCAAAAGTGATCGGGCAGGAGGACCATGGGTTGAACTTTGGGGCGACTGGCTCCATCGCGTATACGTCCCGTAGCGCACGCTTCCGCTCCCGCCTAGGAATGTGGGTTGCGTATATCATGTTCACCGTCCGCACTTGTGGGGGAAAGCCCTTCTGTCCATTGTTGTTCGGCGGTTTGGGCTCCTCGTCGTCGTCGCTGTGCAGCCCCTTGTCTTTGTTTTCGACTCTTAACTTGCCTGCCTGCTTGAACACCCAACAATCTCTGTTAGTGTGATTGGCTGGCCTTTCGAGGGTGCCATGTATCTGGCACAAGCGGTCGAGTATTCGGTCCAAACTGGACGGGCCCTGAGTATTCTTTTTGAATGGCTTTTTCCGCTGACCGGATTTATAGCCTTTGAATCCGGCATTGACTGCCGTGTCTTCATTGCTGTCGTTGCTAACGCGGCATTTTTGCTTATTCCGACGTGTCCTGCCACTTTTGTCTTTGGTATCCGAATTACCAGGGTTCTTTGATAAGTTGTTACTATGAGCTAGCCAGCTATCTTCTCCCATGCAAAAGAGGGTCATGAGTGTCATGAGGGCTGCCATAGATTTCGGCTTTTCCTGTCCCAGGTGCCGGGCAAGCCATTCGTCGCGGATGTTATGCTTGAAGGCTGCTAGGCCTCTGCGTCCAGACAGTCGACTATCTGGTTTTTCTTTGTTAGGTACCGTGTCCAGAATTGTCTGGCCGATTCCTCTGGCTGCTGAATTATGTGGCTTAAGTCATCGACATTCGGTGGTCGCACGTAAGTGCCCTGGAAGTTGTCGAGGAATGCGGCTTCCAGGTCCTCCCAAGAACCGATTGAGTCTGCTAGCAAGCTGTTTAGCCAATGCCGGGCCGGTCCTTTAAGTTTGAGTGGGAGGTATTTGATGGCGTGTAGATCATCGCCGCGTGCCATGTGGATGTGAAGGAGATAATCCTCGATCCATACCGCCGGATCTGTTGTGCCATCGTATGATTCGATGTTTACGGGTTTGAAACCCTCTGGGACTTTATGATCCATTACTTCATTCGTGAAGCATAGCGGGTGTGCGGCGCCTCTGTACTGGGCTATATCACGACGCAACTCGGAAGAGCTATGTCTGTTGTGTTCGGCCCGGCCGGATTTGTTGTATCCGGAGTGAAGATCATCGTCACGTGCCGTAGGGCGCCTGTGCGATCCGTAGATCGATCTTGTTTGTCTTGCCTTATCCTCCAGTACGTCTCGCAGGTCTGACGCATTTTCCCGTGCCTTAGTTGAGCGGCGTCGGGGCATGGCTTGGGTGGAGGGCCGAGAGGCCTCTCTGTCGCGGCTGCGAGGTGGCCGGTCTGCCATGTCATGCGCTGGTGATGTAGGTGCTTCCTCCTCTGATCGGGGTAGCGGCCTGCGCTTTGGGTAACTCTTGGAGGGGCGTTCGAGTTCATACTCTTCGGCCGCAAGGACTTCAGTCCATCTGTCAGCTAGCAAATCTTGGGCAGCTCTAAGCTGTTGCTGCTTTTTCTTGAGGCTGCTTGCCGTGGCTAAAAGCCTGCGTTTGAAACGCTCTTGCTCGGTGGGGTCTGATTGTATGATGAATTCGTCGTCATTGAGGCTTGCCTCGTCTTCAGAGGGAGGCATATAGTTATCATCCTCGACCTCTCGGTCTGCCGCTCTCTCATGAGGGCTGGCTTCTCCATCTTCCTGTGCCGAATCTTGCTGAGGTGGGTGTTCTTTGGTGCTATCCGGGGTAGTATTATCTCCCGTGCCGGAATCACCGTTTTTGCTTTGGCGGGATTTAGAGCGGCGCCGCTGACGCCGGCGCTTTGGCTGTTTCTTGGGGGTGTCATCCCCCACTGTTCCATCGCCATCTCCATCTTTTGGAGTATCCACCATATATATGTCATATGATGAGGTGGCCTTCCAGCGCCCAACAGGTGATGGTTCCTGTTCGTCTCCTACATCGTCGTCCATACCGTCGATGTCTTCGGAGCCGAAGTCAAGCATGTCGGTTAAATCGTCGACAGTCGCTACGTAGTGGGTGGTGGGTGGGCTTTGAATTTCTTCATCGTCCGTATCCCACCCTCGCTGGCCGTAATCCGGCCAGGGCTCTCCTGATAAAGAGAGAGACTTAAGAGAATTCAGGATATCGCCCAAAGGCGAGTGCTGAAAGATGTCTGCGGTGGTGAACTCCATTATCGGCGCCCAATCGGATTCGATTGGCAGGGGCGCGGGGGGTTCGGAGTCTGGGGAGGAGTCCGGATCCTCAGAGTGGGTCGTGCAGAGTGCGGGGCTAGCGTTCGGCTCGATCGCCTTTGAGATTGCAGCCCCCGAGGTGACGTCCAACCGCTCGTCCTCGATCGGCGCAATAGGCTCGAGTTAGGGGACGGAACCGATGCGTGTGCGGCCTCCAGGACACTGTCCGAAGGCAGAGCTAGATCATGCCCCTCGAGATAGTGCGGCGCGCTTGGCCGTGGCTCGAACCCGTCGAAGATCAAGTCTCCGCGGATGTCAGCCGTGTAGTTTAAGCTTCCAAACCTGACTTGATGGCCAGGGGCGTAGCTTTCGATCTGCTCCAAGTGGCCAAGCAAATTGGCCCGCAGAGCGAAGCCGCAGAAGACGAAGATCTGTCCGGGGAGAAAAGTCTCACCCTGGACCGCATCGTTGTTGATGATCAAAGGAGCCATCGGGCCTAAAGGCGACGACACAGAGGAACTCTCAATGAAAGCACCAATGTCGGTGTCAAAACCGGCGGATCTCGGGTAGGGGGTCCCGAACTGTGCGTCTAGGCCGGATGGTAACAGGAGGCAGGGAACACGATGTTTTACCCAGGTTCGGGCTCAATTGATGGAGGTAAAACCCTACGTCCTACTTGATTAATATTGATGATATGGGTAGTACAAGAGTAGATCTACCACGAGATCAAGGAGGCTAAACCCTAGAAGCTAGCCTATGGTATGATTGTTATCTATGTAGTTGATGTCCTACGGACTACAACCCTCCGGTTTATATAGACACCGGATAGGGTTAGGGTTACATAGAGTCGGTTACAATGGTAGGAGATCTTGAATATCCGCATTGCCAAGCTTGCCTTCCACGCCAAGGAAAGTCCCATCCGGACACGGGATGAAGTCTTCAATCTTGTATCTTCATAGTCCAGGAGTCCGGCTAAAGGTGTAGTCCGGCTACCCGAACACCCCCTAATCCAGGACTCCCTCAAGGTGTATGTTGCACAACCGCCTGCTTTTGAAGATCCAAAACATCCTGACATGGTGTACAAGCTCAATAAGGTACTGTATGGCCTCAAACAAGCCCCTCGGGCTTGGTATGACATGCTCAAATACTCCCTGAAGAGCAAAGGCTTCACACTTGGTTCCCTCGACCCCACTCTCTTCACGAAGACATATGATGGTGAACTGTTTGTGTGCCAAATATATGTGGATGACATTATCTTCGGCTGCACCAATCAGAAATACAATGAAGAGTTTGGATATATGATGCAAGCAATATCAGATGTCCATGATGGGTGAGCTGAAGTTCTTCCTTGGTCTTCAAATACGTCAGCAACGCAATGGCATCTTTATATCTCAAGAGAAGTACCTCAAAGATTGCCTGAAGAAGTTTGGTATGCAAGACCGCAAGGGCTTCACGACGCCAATGCCAGCCAAACATCATCTGGGTCCCGACGACAATGGTAAAGAGTTCGATCAAAAGGTATACCGCTCCATGATTGGTTCTTTACTTTATCTATGTGCATCTAGGCCAGATATTATGCTTAGTGTTTGCATGTGTGCTCGATTCCAAGTGGCACCAAAGGAATCACATCACTTAGCTGTGAAGCGAATTCTTCGATATTTGGCTTACACCCCAACTCTAGGATTATGGTATCCAAAGGGCTCAGAGTTTGATCTGGTTGGATTCTCGGATGCTGATTATGCTGGTGACAAGGTGGATCGCAAGTCTACATCAGGCACATGTCATTTTCTGGGACGATCACTTATATGTTGGTCTTCAAAGAAGCAGAACTGTGTATCTCTCTCCACTTCTGAATCTGAATACATTGCTGCTGGATCTTGCTGCGCTCAGCTTCTATGGATGAAGCAAACACTCAAAGACTATGGCATTCATCAAGCCAACAACCCAGTTCAGCACTCAAAGACAAAGCACATTGAGATTCGTCATCACTTTCTCAGAGATCATGTTGTGAAGGAAGATATTGATATCATACACGTCAACACTGAAGAGCAATTGGCAGATATCTTCACCAAGCCCTTAGATGAGAAGAGATTTTGCAAGTTACGGTGTGAGCTAAATATCTTGGAATCCTCAAATGTCCCGTGATCAGGCACACATCCTAACACTTATGCATATTGATGACTTAGATGTGCAACACACGAAGTAAAGTATATCTTCAATCAATGAAGACATACATTCTAAGTGTGAATACATTAATGAGGAATTTGATTTCGGAGCGCCACATTAATTATGCGTCGTGTCTGGGTCTAATACTTCCTATACGGTGGGTAACGCCACCACCAAATGTTCTGTTTGAAGTGTTTCACTCATGGCGTTACATTTGCTATGTCTTCACATTTGGTTTGGCTTCAATATCAACATGTCTTCATGATTATCTTCACTATGTTGATTTTATATATATATATACTAGTGTTCTGTCCTCTACAGCATTCACTTATAGCTATGTCTTCTTGTTGAATCTTTTGAACTAAGTGAATGTGATCGGACCCTAACCTCTCTATGCTTTCTATCTCAAACTCTATCTCTCCAAATCATATGCATTCTCTTGAAACTGTCAAATGTCTTCTCTGCGTCCTTGTCTGCAGAAGATACAGAGACAAACATTAAGTCCGCTTCAATGCTAATTCCTTCACCTGAAACCCGGAGAAGTGGGAACGACCACCCGACAATCCAGGCATGCGTGGGACGTGGAACAACCTCCGATATGCTGCATGATGGCCACGTGTTCCTCAGATGTGAATCGCCAGGGGCACCTGTGTAATAACACTGAGCCATCCCTGTCCCTATAAATACACGCCTCACCTCAGTCATTATCCTTTCTTCCACTCTCGCACGAACCCTAGCGCCACCGCTAGCCCTCGATGACGCCGGTGACGAAGCGCTTAGCTGCTGCAACCTCTCTGACGTCGTCTTCACGCCGACCGCGGACATCGTCTTCTCCGTCGTCGCCGTAGGTGTCCTCCGTCGCCAAGTTAGGGCATGGACGATCAAACTGCTCGGCCTCCTCTTCCACTCCGTCTAGCAGTTCTTCGTGTGGTAAATAAAACTTCCTTTTTACGGCCCCTTTGATCCTATAGATTCGTCAATTTCTACCACAAGCAGTTTCTGTTCACACAAGTTGGATCTATTTCATACTGCATCTCATAATATGCCTAGTATATTCACTTATGCTTCACAAAGTAGTTAGATTCCTCACTTGTACTGATCCGTGGATTCGTACAAATCTGGAACCAACTCCTTATCTATGAGTGAATGTCTTCGCATGATGAGGTCAATGTCTTCTAAACTGATTTATCTTCAAAATCTTCTGAGAATGCATATGACCTCTTCCCCTTCCCTCGCACCTTAATGCTGTCACAGGTACATGTCCATGGGAGAATCCCTTGGTTCTCATAGTCTGCATTCATTTGCAGAATTCTTACAACATCATATAAATTCTCCCGAAGCCAGTTCCTGTTTGTCCAGCAAGCGAAAGCCTTTGAAGCCTTTGAACGTATTGAAGCCATTCAGTTTAAAGTTCATGGCTGCAGAGAAATCATCAAGGAAGGGTGGCAGAAAGCGTCGAGGAGAAACATCAAGAGATCTGCCCAATGACCTCTCAGAGCTGTACAAGACAGATCCTGAAGAGGATTACAATCAGCGCAAGACACGAATCCAATGGATTCGACGATATTGGGCAGAACAGTGGTTCAAGTACAGGTTTGTGACGAAGGAATATGCTGAGAAGAATGCCATCAAGCGACCATGGGGAGACATCCTATACAGAAATCTTCAACCCAGGTCCAGAGATGAAGCCATTGAACAAGGCTTCTATCCCTGCATGGTCCGTGGACCACAGCCTGCGGATGCTGACCCATCGTCACTGCTATGGTGTCGTGACGACAATCTGTTCAAGCGCAACTTCCAGTTTGCCCAGAATTCGGCGAAGCAGAACAAGAAGTCATTGGGATTAGACTTCAACCCTGGTCCCTCTGCTCCCCGTGCCGATGGCACCCGCGAAGCTGAACCCAATCTTGTTGGGCCCTTCTACAACCTGGAAGGTCTCATCACTCATATCGTGGTTCAAGGGACAGCTGTGGATGAGCCTGCAGATGACGCTGAATCTGATGAAGCGCCTGCAGCGCCGAAGCCAAAGAAACTGAAGCATCCTAAAGCTTTAAAGCTTGCCTCAGCACCGAAAATCTCACGGGGGAAGCCACTGGCTACTGCACCTCCTGAAGACAGTGTGCAGTCTGAAGATTTGTCACGCATCTCTAAGCCCTCGAAAGTCAAGATGCCTTTGCAACACACCAGCCAAGAACTGACTGCTACTGCTATTCTGTGCACCGACGCTATTGATCTGTCCAGCGATGAAGATCTTGCAGATGACGCCCTTGAGCAACTGATCAAGAGGAAAGAAGAAGCAGAAATCTTCAATGACCTACCTCTCTTTGACGTGGCAATCATCCACAACTTCATTGATGAGTGGTTTGACACGCCCAACCTCAGCTTTGAAGATCTGCAACTTCCAATTGGCCTCAGTGTCGCCTTCCATGGCGCCATTGCTTCAGAGCTAGCTCTAGCTCAGCGCATCGTCGAACTGAAGCAAAAGATTGACTTTGAGAAAGCCCAGTTCAAGAAGCACATGGCCAAGCTCAGCGTGCAAGAGGTGAAAAACTTCAAGATTATGCTGCACAAGCTCAAAGAAGCCTTTCTCAAGAAACATGCAGAATCTCAAGGTTCTCGTGAGCGCATGAAGATCCTGGCTGACAAGAGTGTGCAAGCCTACAATGAGGCTGAGAAGCGCAAGGCCCTTGGTCGTCCTGGCATCGACCCAAGGATGGCTGCAAAGCAGAAGAAGAAGCCAGTTGTGGCCGCACCCGATGCACCAAGGCAGGAAGCACATCCCATTGTCTTCCCAGCCAGCATGGCTGGCTCGAAGCCAAAGGCCAGGTCAACCGCTTCAGAACTGAAGAAGACGAGGACTACTAAGGCTAAAGCCAGAAAGAGGAAACATTCTGAAGCCTCCGAAGCTGCTCCCTCCAAGAAGAAGCGGAAGACCAAGAAGGAACGGGCTGCTCCCACAGAGCCCCATATTATTGAACCTATCTCAATGGTTCGCCCTGCATCTACACACCAAGAGCGCCAACTGATTGTCCATGAGCCTACTTCCACAGAGGCTCATACAGTTGAAGACATTTCGGCAGTCGATCCCACCGCTGTTGAAGACATTGGTCACCATGACAATGTTGAAGATGATGTAGTTCTTCCTCAGATCGAGCACCAACAGGTATCATCGCCTGTGCTTACGCACAGTGAACTCATCAGCATTAGTCGTCCTCTGACGCCAACTGCTCAGGATGCATCATGGGCTGATCACCCACAACAACAAGAAGAAGATGACCTTGAGGCCCAGCCAACTCCATCTCCAAAGGCGTCACCAGCGTTACGCAGGCTTCGCAAAGGACCAAGGCCTCCAGTCTCCAAGTCTGAAGCTAAAGCTGCTGAAGACATTCCGACTGCATCAGCCGATGACACCCAAGAAGAAGAATGTGTCCCCACTCCCCCAATTACTGAAGAAGCTGTTCTCGAGGAGAACGTGTCTGTGCCCGACCCTCCAGCTCATCAAGTGGAGGTAGAAAATCTTAAGGCTACCACCACCAACACGAATGAAGCCACTGACGTCGTCATGGCTGAAGCAAATGTGGAGCCTTCACCAACCCATGAACCAGATGTCAGCGAAGCCAATGATGCTACTGCTCCTGTTCCTGCGCCTGCTGCTGGTCCTCAATTTGACTATCATATTGAGCATAGGCCTCAGGTACAGAAGCCAATGCCAAGGTTGCCCAGGTTTCCAGGTCCTGCATCAGCACCTGGATCCTTCAACGTCAACGGCTTCAAAGCAGACAACACCTTCTTCAATAGCTCCAAGAACCCCTACTCAAGGGAACGAATATATTCAAATCGGTTCTGGAGCTATCCGCAGCGAAGCTATTACTCATGCATTCTGTACAATCAAGGTCGCATCTTCCCACATATGCGTCTTGACACCGAAGCAATAGCTGGTCTGCCCTGCTTGGAAGAAGCTCTGGATTGCTTCAAAGAGGTTGGATTGTTAACTTTCGTCACCGACTAAGAGCACTGGAACGAAGAGTTGCTGCTCCAATTTTATGCCACTCTTCACATACGTGGTTACAATAGAGATCCGAAGACTTGGGTCCTTGAGTGGATGACAGGAAATGTTCATCACGAAGCCAAAGCCTTTGACATCATTGAGCTCACTGGTCTGCCCACTCCTGGAGATCTCTATAAACATGGCTGTCAGCTTCACAGGGAAGCCATGGAGAGCATCTTTCAGAAGCCTGAACCAAACATGAGTCAGATGCTCAGTATGATGAAGCCTTTGCCTCCAGATGCTGCCTATCCTAAGGAGTTCCTTGTTGAAGACCTTGAGTATCTGCTACGGACTATCTATCACATTATAAGGCGAACTCTCTGGCCCATCAAAGGACATTCCCCATATGCAAAGCTGGAAGGTGCAATGAAGACTTTGGTCTTCTATATTCTTCACGGCAAATGCTTCAACGCATAAGACTTCTTCATCCGCCAACTTGCTGCTTCAGGATCTGATCTTTTTGGCTTGAAGTTCTATGCTCCATGGATAATGCGGCTGATCACACTCCACTCAGCTATCTCATATCAGCCCTCTGCTCGCAATCATCGGATCTTTATGCCTGACGTGGATATGTCCGTTGAAGCCCTCTATCCAGAGCCTGCCAAGGAGCCTCTTAGTCTTCAGAATGCGGAGCATCAAAGTTTCTCTCAGAACATTGAAGGAGTTGAAGCAGTCACTCGTGTTTATCCTCTGGCTGGCACTACACGCGCACCTCATCGTGCCCTCACGGAAGCCACTGAAAGCACTATTGCCCAATGACCCAAGAAGCGATCTCGTGTTTTCAATGACCGAGAGCTTCTGGTTGCTCTTCATCAGAAACAGGATAGGCATCATGACTGGTTGAAGCGCCAAATGCACAGCCTCTTGGTGGATGTCAACCGCATTCGCAACCTTGCCACCAAGAATGCCTTTGTTGCCCATGAAACTTGTGAGCGTACATGGAAAGGGCTGATGCTTATGTGCTTTGAGGATGATCTTCAAGAGGACGGCTTCTCTGAACGTTTCAAGTTTGACTCCACACCTCCCCGAAGGGCTGTGCTACGACGAACTCCCTCACTTGAAGACTCTGAGTTCTCTTCCTCTGCGGCAACTGTGAATGCCAGAGTGATCGAGGACAAAGAGGATGCTACTTCACTGCCCCCTCCTTCAGCACGCGCCGACACTGCCCCGAGCTCGTCTGCACCGCCTAACAACACCGACGACCTTGCTACTTCACCTACTCCTCATGGGAACGAGTAGATGCTCTATGTCTTCAAACCTTTTTGGTCCTTACTGACAAAAGGGGGAGAAGCATATGAGTTTGATAGTCTTCAATCGGGTCCATATGGGCGGTTACTTTATGTTTTGCCTAGTGTTTACAACTCTCGTTTTGATACATTTGGTTCTTTGAGTTGTAACACTTAAACTCAATGGTCGTCTACTACTTATTTGCTATTTTGTGATGTGATGATAAATTCCGCATGTGCGACGATAAATTCCGCACTTAGATCATTTTGTAGACGTCCATTTTCCATTATGCATGTCATTATCTTCACATACTTTTCATGCATAATGAATTGTCATCATAAGTTGAAGAGGATCTCCACAAGTACAACCTGCCATGTGCATTTGCATTCCAAAAGCAAATTACTTATATGCACATCTTCAGGGGGAGCCCTTGCAACTTATGAAGACAATTCCTTATCCTTTACAATTTCACATATTATATTCCTCGTTGAAAACATCAACTAGTTTGTCATCAATCACCAAAAAGGGGGAGATTGTAAGTGCATCTAGTGCCACCCCTAGTTGGTTTTGGAGTATTGACGACAAACCTAGTTGAGGGACTAATGTGTTTGTGAGAATTGCAGGATAACACAGGTAGAAGTCCCTCATTGATTCTGTTTTCCTACCAGAGATGACCCCTAAAATGTATGAAGACATTGAAGTCAAAGGTGGTATGTGAAGACATTCACATTGAAGACTATGACAAGAGAATACATCGCATGAAGACTATGGAGCGCAAAGACTTAGATCTTTCGTAGTTCTTTTTCTTCTTTGTTGAGTCATAGGAACCACTGTACTGTTAAGTGGGGTCCAAGAGAACCACAGAATGACTGAAGTGATGCTTAACCAAAATCCTATGTCTTCGAGTGAAGACTATGAGAGCGAATCTTGTCCAGAGTTGGACAAGTCAGCTTTGCTTGTAGCCCAAGTAAAGTTGCCGTGTGTGTTTGAAATCTGACCGTTGGAACACGTGTCAGTTCTTTAGTGACCCAGGGTCATTTCGAACAAATCAGGTCGGGTTGCCTAGTGGCTATAAATAGCCCACCCCCTACAACCATAAACGGTTGGCTGCTCAGAGTTAAAGTGCGGCTGTTGTAGTTTGAGAGCAACCCACCTCGAAGCCTTTGAGAGAGAATTCCTTGCGAGGATAAAGTCCTAACCACCCAGAGCCAAAGAGTGTTAGGAATCACTTAAGTCGTCCTGTCTGTGTGATCTGAAGACTTATTACACTTGAGGACTGTGAATCCTCCAGCCGGTTAGGCGTCGCGTTCTGAGCATCCAAGAGTCATTGTGGATCGCCGGCGAACGAAGTCTGTGCAGGTTTGGGAGTCTACCTTGAAGACATACTAGAGTGATTGGGCGAGGTCTGCGTGACCTTAGCTCAAGGGGAATACAGTGAGGACTAAGGGTTCTGAGCTGCGTGTTCAGGACTGGGTGTCCGGGACTGTGTGTCCTCAGGTTTAAATACCTAGCCGCCCTAACCATATGTACAGTTGTCACAGCAACTGGAACTGGCCCAACAAATCATTGTCTTCAGCGAGTCACTGGTTTCATCCTTCCCTTCCCTTTACTTACTGTTGGTCCTTGTGAAGTCATTGCATGATTGCATTATCTTTTGTCTTCACTGAGTGACTGCTTGTTCTGATTGGCTTCACAATATCTTCCTACCTGATCCTTACTGCCTAGCTGCTATTAGTCATTGTGCTTTCACTTCATTGATTACTTCACTAAGGTTTGCCTAGTGTAGTCTACCTTCCGCTGCGTGGTAATAGGTTTACTTCTATCGTTTGTCTTCGAGACTTCCCTGTTTTGAAGACTTTCATAAATATCGCCTATTCACCCCCCCTAGTCGATCACTAGCACTTTCATCCACCATCATGTGAACACGGTAATAGCATTGGTCAGACCAAAAGATGTAATGGTGTATGCTCAAGGGGTCAACCACGAGTAAGACAACATTACGAACATTGTTGGTTATGATTTGACTTGACGGTAGCCCATACTCAAGTGAAAGTTTTGACAAGGCAATAGATACAACAATTGATCCGGAGGACCAATCGATGAAGATATCATCTTTCTTCAACACAAGCACAACACAAGACATCCCTTTAATGAACTAAGTTAGGCAAGCTTTTATCTTCCAACTCTCCAAGTTGTTGTTTAGCTTAACCAACTAGCTCAGGGATACCCAACACAGATTCTTGGTGAAGGGGTGGTTTATAAGAAAACCAACTTGATCACGAAGTCAACATAACGGTCAGGTGACAACCAGGTAATACTTCCGGGAAGATCTTCGAAAAATCACGAACCACCGATATGCCACTAAGCTCGAGAACAATCTTGCTTTTCAGGGCAAGGCGATATGATCAAATAAGCAAGGATAGACACAGTCCCAACTCTTGATCGAAGAGTGCACCAGGAAAATGGACTAGGTAGCACGATCAATCTTAGAATGATGACTCAATAACCAACACACTAAGAATGAGAATATTGTCCATTAACTACCAAGCAACACAGTTGCTAGGAGTATTGATTTCACACATCACGATTCACTTGTCGGCATTCAAGTTGCGACAACACGACATCGAGGAACGAATAATGATGGCGGGAAGTATCACTACGTTAAGAATTCATAAGAGAAAGTGCAATTCTCATGACATTCCTGACACAAAGATGGTAACACTCCAAGGTAGAACAGATCAAAAGCTGGATTAGCATTTTGATCCACGGAATACAACTGCTTTGACCCAATCCTAGATATGGATGAGGTACTGGAGTTTGTTTCTCCTAGTCATTCTGAAATAGAATGGCTCGACGGACCACGAGAATAATAAGCATCGATAACACGAATGCACAACTAAAGAGGGATAACTCAAAGGAACATATAACTTTTTGAGTTGTGGATGCATAGACTAGTATGTCGAATCAAGTTCAACAAGTTTCTTCCGGATAACCCATGCAGAGAGGTAGGATTGGCAGAGTCACAATATAGAATGGGGAACTCATCGAGAGCCCTCCTGTTATGATATTTTGATCCAACAAACTTCTGCCATAAGTGGTTCATAGTATTTGGAAGAAGGAAATACCACGGGCCTCGAGGACTAATGCAAAGGTTACTAATATCCTAAAGGAACTAGCAACACTATCAACATGAGGTAAGTAGGGTGAAGCTCGGGTTCAAGAACCCAGGAATAGAATACCTACTACTAAATGGCATCACGGGATGCTTTCAAGAATGGTGGCCAGAATCATCACACTGGGAACATAAAACATGGATAGATTACTAGGTGACTCCCTAAAACACCTAGGGTCATAATAATAGCTCCAACATATATGTCGAGGCAACAAAGTACCTCATCTCACCGATTAGTGTGACTAATCTGGCCCAAATGGACATCAGGAACATGGAGGAATGATTGCAAGTGGATCAGACTATCTAGAAACCTGGGATGACTCGGACAACATAATGGCTGTAAATGCTCGAAAAGATTTGAGACATCCTGTAAAATGGTGGCATAACCACTTAACATCGCAATATCAAGTTTCCAAGTCCAACTAACAACACACTGGAGTAGAAGAAACTGGACTGAGGCATAAATCCAACAATCCTAGGCAACTACGGTTTAGTAACACGTCATCCTGAGAGATAGAAGAGAAGCCTAGTTCTTAACCCCGTAGAAAAGATAAGATGACTCAAATCAGAAGGTCATGAGGATAAGGAGTAAAAAGAGCCTTACGTTCCCTTCCACAATCAATTCACTTACATAACTAAAGGATTTCTAGACTCAATTTCGACCGGTTGGCTTGGTAATCCTACAGGCAGTCAGGCTCTGATACCAACGCTGTCAGGACCCCGATTCCAAGTCACATCGGTCTAGCCGGTAACACCTCATATCACTTTGCGGCCTCACGCACGGTATTCCCACGGGTGTCGCCTTACCATGGCCCGGGACCGTTTGCGCCTTTTGGCTCACGTATATGATAGTGTCACTAGCATCCATATGACAAAGAACCCGGGCCGACATGGCTAGTCGTGAACCCAAAGCGGCACCAACCTACGGGGACAGGCATACATGAATCAGATCGAGCATGTCGGTCAGTAGCGTGTGAATCCGGGCTATAGCACTGGGCTAACAGGACTCTGGGAACCCGGGCTGTAGCAGGCTAGGCAGGACTAAGGATGTCACCGCGTGACATTTCCCCGAAGGGACAGACACATGAACGAAGTGAAACACATGCCGGCCAGTCAAGTGTCCTGAGCAGCAGTGCTAGGCTAGCAGGACTCCGGTGAACCGGGTTGTAGCGGACTACTATGGCTCATGGAAGCACTAAACTACATTTCCCCATAAGAGAGGCTGCCAAGGATAAACAACTAGATTGTCGGATCCCAGACATACCAAGCATTTCAATCATACACACAATATGCTCGATATGTGTAAATACAACATGGCATCACAACATAACTCTACGACTCAAGCATTTATTCATTAGGATCAGAGGAACGAGATATTCCAAACATGGGTCTCATGACCCAACAATCAGAGCATACAAGTCAAAGCACATGCGGAAGCTTAACATGTCTGAGTACAGACATCAACAAATGGAAAAGGCTGAGAAGCCTGACTATCTACCAGATCCTGCCGAGGGCACAAGATCGTAGCTGAGGTATCAAGCTAAACGTTGAAGTCCACACGGAACTACTAGCGAGACTAAAGTCTCTCTGCAAAAACATAAATTAAGCAAACGTGAGTACAGATGTACCCAACAAGACTTACAACAGAACTAACTACATATGAATCAGTATCAACAAGGGGGGGGGGGTGGAGTTTGACTGCAGCAAGCCAGCTTTGACTTAGTGGCTAACCTAAACTATGATTGTAAGTAACTCTTTTGAGGTGGCGCACACGAGTCCACATATTCACCATATCAGTACACCACTATGGATCCGCTCCCATCTCCCTGCGAGAACGCCATCCATAGCACTCACGCTTATCTTGCGCATTTTAGAGTATCCACTTTCACTTGTCTATGAACTGTATAGGCAACCAAGTAGTCCTTTACCGCGGACGCGGCTATTCAAATAGATGATGTTAACCCTGCAGGGGTGTAATTCTTCATACACGCTCTCACCACTTACCGTCGTTTACACGACATGTACTCGACAACCTTCAAGCGGAAGCCCAACGAGGGTGTCGGCCACGGCCGACCGAAACACTCAAGTCTCTAGTCCAGGTTTATCGCCTATCCAGGTTCCATCCGCAGGGAGTCCGGCCGAGGTTTCCACATACGGCCCGAACGATGTGTGCAGGGTTCCGAGACACCAAACGGGCGCCCAGCATGCCCGGCCACGGTCTATCTACCGCAACATAGCCCACCCCTGGCGTTAGTGCTACGCACGGCCGCCAACACATATCCTACAAACACCAGAAACTAGTTGCAACTCCTGGACAGAGGACTAGGGTGGTTAAGAAGCCGAGAGGGTCAATTAAGGATCCCAATGCATGGTAGTAACTGGTTCTTAAATCACACATACAGATCTCGGTGCTTAAGGATGGTTCCAATGAAACAACCCACCATGTACTCCTACATGGCCTCTCATCGATACCTTTACCAAATCGTGTTCAACACACTTAGCTCACACACATTAGGACATGTTCACAACTTTCCAATTCATCCCCGATGAATCAGACCTGACACAACCCTAAGCACTAGTAGGCATGACAAGCAAAGATGAATGAGTAGGCACATCAGGGCTCAAACAACTCCTATTCATGCTAGTGGGTTTCATCTATTTACTGTTGCAACGACAGGTCATGCAGAGGAAAGGGGTTCAACTACCGCAGCATGTAACAGTTGAAACGGTGTTGTCCTAATGCGGTAAAAGAGAGCAGGAGCAAGAGAGGGGGATTGTATCGGAATGAACACGGGGGTTTTGCTTGCCTAGCACTTCTGAAGATAGTATAGCTCTTCATCGGTGTCATCGAACTCATCGTCGAAACCACATCTATCGAGAGGGGATAACTTCTGGCAATAGAGAAGGAAACACAATCAATGCAATGCAACAATATGATGCATGATGATGACATGTCAACATGCTAAGATTTGAGCTAATGCAGCTAATAACAGAAGAGTTTGAGTTGATTTGAACCAAAGGTTCAAATTCAAATTCAAACTAAGAACTTATAAAGTGCATTATCATGTTTTTTTCTAAACAGCAAGGTTAAGTTGTTTAAACATGCATGAAACCAGTATAGATGGATAGATTAGATTTTTCTGGTCATTTTTCATATATAAATTATTTGATTTGGAGCTACGGTTGAATTACTAAGATTTTTAGAAGTTTTGGCTATTTTTTGGAATTTCCTGGTTATTAATCAGTCTAGAAAATGTAATACTTCATTAGCATTAGGTCATGCCGATGTCAGCAAGTCAACAGGCGCCAGTCCAGGTCAAACCTGACCAATGGGGTCCACTGGTCAGTGACACAGTGCTGTTTAGTGTCAATGACAGGTGGGGTCAGGTCAACAGCCATGTCAGTAAGTCAACGCTGACGTGTGGGGTCGGTGAACACATGACGTGGCCAGGTCAAACTGACCTGTGGGCCCTGCAGGGTTAGTTTAACCTAAACAAAAGTAAACCGGGGTTAATTAGGTAGTGGGGCCCGGCTGTCTGTTTTAGTGGAGGTTAATTTGTTGCGCGATTAGACCCTAATGACGGCCACATCGGCAGTCGCCGGAGCCTTGCCGGCAGCGACCCAAACGACGGCGGCTCAGCTAGGATTTGAGCTACGGGTGGTGGTTTGGCGAGCTGAGGGCTCCGGGTAGTAGCTCTTGCTCGCCCGCATCCAAAGGACCAGACGGGGGGCCGCGGGGTGGCCGGAAAGTGACCGGCGACGAGGTTTGGCGGCGGCGGCACGGTGGGTTGCGGGTTTGGGGTTGTGGTGCGCTAGGGGAGGAGCTGGTGCGTGGATAGGCGCGTTGGAGAGCTCGTGGTACAGCGCCTCCAACGGTGGTCGCGGGGCTGCCGGGGGTGGCTAGCAGCGGCAACGACGGCGATCTTGGTGGCAGCGGTGCTACGGTGGTGCGTGTGCACGGGGCCGCGTGGTGCTAGCGACCCAAAGGAGTGGCTGGGCGGCATCACTTGGCCACCCAGAGCACGACGAGAAGCAGTGCAAGGAGAGACGAGCTCGACAACAAGTAGAGCACCGGCAATGGCGGATGGCGAGCTTCGGTTACGCCGGGGAACGACACTACGGCAAGCGACAGGCCACAGGGACAGGGGAAACGGCGGAGGAGCTCACTGGGAGGTCGAAGCGCAGCTCAGTGGGCTCGGGGTCGACCTAGAAGCGGCGAATTTGTCGACGACGGTCGTCGGTGCAGAGGGCGGAGATGGCATCGACGATGGCGCTCCAGGGCGTCCGGCGTAATGTGGCTCGGCGGGGAGGACCGGGGCATCATGGCGGAGCTCAGGGGTGCGTCGGAGGGCTCGGAGATGGCTGTGGCCGTGGGGGAGCTCGTCGGCGGCGATGTCTGTGTTCGGCCGCGCTCGTGGAAGGGACTAGAGGGCGAAAGAGAGAGCAGAGAGAGATGGGGAGGAGCGAGGGGACTGCGGGGCGTCTCCAGACGCGTCGGGGGCGCCTCGGTGCCAAGCAGGAGGTGGCCAGGGCGGCGGCGGCGCTCGCCACCAAGCTGCTTCGGGGCGAGGGGGAGGAAGACGACAGAGGGGAGGAGGTGGGCTGGGCCGGCCAGCTCAGATGGGCCGCTAGGTGGGCTAGAGCACCAGGTAAGTGCCCAGATGAGTCTCTCTCTCTCTCTTTTATTTTTGTTTTCTAATTTGCAAATTTGTTTTTGATTTAGTAGCAACACCAAATCACTTCTATGAATCCTGAAAATATTCCTGGACACTTGCTGAAATATTTCAGTGTCCCAAAAATAGTTCCAACATTATTTGAACATTTAAATTATTTATAGGATTTAAATGCCCAAAGTCAAATACAATAAGATTTAATTCAAAAATCCAGACTGGCCTAGAAATATGTGCATCATTTTTGGCAGAGGTTTTCACCTTTAACAAAAGTCATGGACTTTTCTAAAGGGCATTTGGGTTCATCGAAAATATTTTTATTGAACCTAGTTGAATTCATTTGGTGTTGGGGTTTCAACAATCCCCATTTCAACTTCAAATGAATTTAAACATGATGCAACACATGACTAGCTAGCTCAGAGCATACTAGAACTAGGGATGTGACATTATGAGGGAGGAATATATGCTTGTAGGAATTGTAATAATATCAAGTTTCCTATCTATGTGCTTAAAGTTTTGAAGTTATGCTTGTTTTACCTTCCTATGCAAGTTGATTCTTGTTCCCACAAGTTGTTTGCTCACAAAATCCCCATGCATAGGAATTATGTTAGACTTAAATGTGCTAGTCATATTCTTCATGATGCTCTCTTTATGTTTCAATTCTTATCGTTTATGTGAGCATCGTTGAAATCATCATGCTTAGCTAGGGGCGTTAAACGATAGCGCTTGTTGGGAGGCAACCCAACTTAATTTTTGTTCCTTGCTTTTTGTTCCTGTTTAGTAATAAATAATTCATCTAGCCTCTGTTTAGATGTGGTTTTATGCTTTTAATTAGTGTTTGTGCCAAGTAGAACCTTTGGGAAGACTTGGGGAGAGTCTTGTTGATCATGCTGTAAAAAAACAGAAACTTTAGCGCTCACGAGAATTGCTGCCATGTTTATTTGGAGAGTGATATTTAGTTAATTCTTTTTGAAGATGATTAATAGATAAATTACTCAGGTCCAGCAACTTATTTGAGAATTTTATGAGTTACATAAGTATATGTTTTATCCAGATTACTACAGACTGTTCTGTTTTTGACAGATTCTGTTTTTCGTGTGTTGTTTGCTTATTTTGATGAATCTATGGCTAGTAAAAGAGTTTATAAACTATAGAGAAGTTGGAATACAGTAGGTTTAACACCAATATAAATAAAGAATGAGTTCATTACAGTACCTTGAAGTGGTGATTTATTTTCTTATACTAACGGAGCTTACGAGTTTTCTGTTAAGTTTTGTGTTGTGAAGTTTTCAAGTTTTGGGTAAGGATTCAATGGACTACGGAATAAGGAGTGGCAAGAGCCTAAGCTTGGGGATTCCCAAGTCACTCCAAGGTAATATTCAAGGATAGCCAAGAGCCTAAGCTTGGGGATGCCCCGGAAGGCATCCCCTCTTTCGTCTTCGTTCATCGGTAACTTTACTTGGAGCTATATTTTTATTCGCCACATGATATGTGTTTTGCTTGGCACGTCATTTTATTTTATTTAGTTTTGCTTGTTGTTTGAATAAAATACCAAGATCTGAAATTCTTAAATGTTAGAGAGTCTTCACATAGTTGCATAATTATTCAACTACTCATTGATCTTCACTTATATCTTTCGGAGTAGTTTGTCGATGCTCTAGTGCTTCACTTATATCTTTTAGAGCATGGTAATTTGATTAAATAATCCTAATATGCTAGGTATTCAAGATTAGTAAAAAAATCCTATGATTTCATTGAATACTAAGAGAAGTTTGATACTTGATGATTGTTTTGAGATATGGAGGTAATAATATCAAAGTCGTGCTAGTTGAGTAGTTGTGAATTTGAGAAATGCTTGTGTTGAAGTTTGCAAGTCCCGTAGCATGCACGTATGGTAAACATTGTGTAACAAATTTGAAACATGAGGTGTTATTTGATTGTCTTCCTTATGAATGGCGGTCGGGGACGAGCGATGGTCTTTTCCTACCAATCTATCCCCCTAGGAGCATGCGCGTAGTACCGAGGTTTTTGATGACTTGTAGATTTTTGCAATAAGTATGTGAGTTCTTTATGACAAATGTTGAGTCCATGGATTATACACACTTTCACCCTTCCATCCTTGCTAGCCTCTTCGGTACCGTGCATTGCCCTTTCTCACATTGAGAGTTGGCGCAAACTTCACTGGTGCATCCAAACCCCGTGATATGATACGCTCTTTCACACATAAACCTCCTTATATCTTCCTCAAAACAGCCACCATACCTACCTATTATGGCATTTCCATAGCCATTCCGAGATATATTGTCATGCAACTTTCCACCATTCCGTTTATCATGACACGCATCATCATTGTCATATTGCTTTGCATGATCATATAGTTGACATCGTATTTGTGGCAAAGCCACCGTTCATAATTATTTCATACATGTCACTCTTAGTTCATTGCATATCCCGGTACACCACCGGAGGCATTCATATAGAGTCATACTTTATTCTAGTTTCGAGTTGTAATCATTGAGTTGTAAATAAATAGAAGTGTGATAATCATCATTTTCTAGAGCATTGTCCCAAGTGAGAAATTATATAAAAAAGAGAAAGGCCATAAAAAAAGAAGCCCCCCCCCCCAAAGGGAAAGGCCATAAAAAAGAAAGGCCAAATAAAAATGAGAGAAAATAGAGAAGGGACAATGCTACTATCCTTTGCCACACTTGTGCTTCAAAGTAGCAGCATAATCTTCATGATACAGAGTCTTTTGTTTTGTCACTTTCATATACTAGTGGGAATTTTCATTATAGAACTTGGCTTGTATATTCCAACAATGGGCCTCCTCAAGTGCCCTAGGTCTTCATGAGCAAGCAAGTTAGATGCACACCCACTTAGTTTCTTTTGTTGAGCTTTCATACATTTATAGCTCTAGTGCATCCGTTGCATGTCAATCCCTACTCCTTGCATTAACATCAATCGATGGGCATCTTCATAGCTCATTGATTAGCCTCGTTGATGTGAGACTTTCTCCTTTTTTGTCTTCTCCACATAACCCCCTAATTATTCTATTCCACCATAGTGCTATATCCATGGCTCGCGCTCATATATTCCGTGAAGGTTTATGAGTTTGAGATTACTAAAGTATGAAACAATTGCTTGCCTTGTCATCGGGGTTGTGCATGATGAGAGCATTCTTGTGTGACGAAAATGGAGCATGACTAAACTATATGATTTTGTAGGGATGAACTTTATTTGGCCATGTTATTTTGAGAAGACATGATTGCTTAGTTAGTATGCTTGAAGTATTATCATTTTTATGTCAATATAAACTTTTGTCTTGGATCTTTCGGATCTGGATATTCATGCCACAATTAAGAAGAAATACATTGGAATTATGCCAAGTAGCACTCCGCATCAAAAATTCTGTTTTTATCATTTACCTACTCGAGGACGAGCAGGAATTAAGCTTGGGGATGCTGATACATCTCCAACGTATCTATAATTTTTGATTGCTCCATGCTATATTATCTACTGTTTTGGATGTTTATGGGCTTTATTATACACTTTTATATCATTTTTGGGACTAACCTATTAACCCAGAGCCCAGTGCCAGTTTCTGTTTTTACCTTGTTTTAGGGTTTCGAAGAAAAGGAAAGCCAAACGGAGTCCAATTGACCTGAAACTTCACGGAACCCATTTTTGGAAGGAAACAAGCCCAGAAGACTTGAAGTGCACGCAAGGGAAGCTTCAAGGAGGCCACGAGGTAGGGGGGCGTGCCCAACCCCCCTGGGCGCGCCCTCCACCCTCGTGGGCCCCTCGTAGCCCCCCTGACATACTTCTTCCGACTATATATCTCCATATGCCCTAAAAACATCGGAGAGCACAATAGATCGGGAGTTCCGCCACCAGAAGCCGCCGTAGCCATCGAAAGCCAATCTAGACCGGTTCCGGCACTTTGCCGGAGGGGGGAATCCCTCTCTGGTGGCCATCTTCATCATCCCGGTGCTCTCCATGACGAGGAGGGAGTAGTTCTCCCTCGGGGCTGAGGGTATGTACCAATAGCTATGTGTTTGATCTCTCTCTCTCTCTCTCTCTCTCTCGTGTTCTTGATTTGGCACGATCTTGATGTATCGTGAGCTTTGCTATTATAGTTGGATCTTATGTTTCTCCTCCCCCTCTACTCTCTTGTAATGGATTGAGTTTCCCTTTGAAGTAATCTTATCGGATTGAGTCTTTAAAGATTTGAGAACACTTGATGTATGTCTTGACGTGCGTATCTGTGGTGACAATGGGATACCACGTGATTCACTTGATGTATGTTTTGGTGATCAACTTGCGGGTTCCGCCCATGAACCTATGCATAGGGGTTAGCACACGTTTTCGTCGTGATTCTCTGGTAGAACTTTGGGGCACTCCTTGAGGTTCTGTGTGTTGGTTGAATAGATGAATCTGAGATTGTGTGATGCATATCGTATAATCATGCCCACGGATACTTGAGGTGACATTGGAGTATCTAGGTGACATTAGGGTTTTGATTGATTTGTGTCTTAAGGTGTTATTCTAGTACGAACTCTAGGGCTTTTTGTGACACTTATAGGAATAGCCCAACGGATTGATTGGAAAGAATAACTTTGAGGTGGTTTCGTACCCTACCATAATCTCTTCGTTCGTTCTCTGCTATTAGTGACTTTGGAGTGACTCTTTGTTGCATGTCGAGGGATAGTTATATGATCCAATTATGTTATTATTGTTGAGGGAACTTACACTAGCGAAAGTATGAACCCTAGGCCTTGTTTCCTATCATTGCAATACCGTTTATGCTCACTTTTATCATTAGTTACCTTGCTGTTTTTATATTTTCAGATTACAAAACCTATATCTATTATCCATATACCACTTGTATCACCATCTCTTCGCCAAACTAGTGCACCTATACAATTTACCATTGTATTGGGTGTGTTGGGGACACAAGAGACTCTTTGTTATTTGGTTGCAGGGTTGCTTGAGAGAGACCATCTTCATCCTACGCCTCCTACGGATTGATAAACCTTAGGCCATCCACTTGAGGGAAATTTGCTACTGTCCTACAAACCTCTGCACTTGGAGGCCCAACAACGTCTACAAGAAGAAGGTTGTGTAGTAGACATCAGGAAGAACTTCGCCGCCGGAACATGGATGCGCTTCACACTCCTATCGTTGGAGAAACCCCTGAGGCCCAGGCCTTAGAAGAGGCACGCCTAGCCAACTTGGCTGAGCGCACTCGACTGGAGAACCTCCAGCGCACACTCGACGAGCGTGCTCGGCAGCGTATCACCGAGTCCAGTCGACGCCAACTTTTTCCGCCTCTGACTCAGGTATACCAAACTCCGATCCAGAATCTTGCAGCTGCGGCCTGAATACAACCTTCCCCGAGTCCAGTCAATACAACCTTCCCAGTCAGAGGCTGGTCGAGGTTTGGTGCAGATCCGGGCTTTGCTCCGAGCAGCGGGAGAACATAATACGACAATATCTCAGTCGCGAAATAGGATCCATAGCAGATCCGTGGTCACAGACACAGTCCAGTTGGCGCACAGCCCGAGATTGCCCCCAAGGCATGAGGGACGTGGAGACCGGCGAGATCAGTATAGAAACTGCGAGCAGTATGGTCACCGACTCGATCACGATGATTGTCTCGAGTGCCCATGCCTCCCCCTAGGAGTGGGTCATACGTGCCTCGGCAGCATGATGACAGACGTCCTCACAGTGGTGGGCGAAGGATTCCAGTCGACCCCAGGGAACCGGGCTTTGACGCGAGATCTATTCTCATTCAGGGCCTAGTCGAGAGAAACAGAGCTCACAGAGAAGACCGTGACAGGGATTTTCCAACCAGCAGCAGAGTGCATGTCTCAGGTCCAGAGTGCTTCAGCAGAGCCATAAGGGATGCGACGATTCCTCCCAACTTCAGATTGGCGACTGGAGTCAGTAAGTTCACCGGTGAGTCAAAGCCTGACACTTGGCTTGAGGATTATTGAGTGGCTATACAGATTGGTGGTGGCAACGATGAAGTGGCCATGAAGCACCTTCCTTTGATGTTAGAGGGCTCGGCCAGTGCGTGGCTAAATCAGTTGGCGCCTGGTAGTATTTATACTTGGGAAGATCTTGCCCGAGTGTTTGTCAGAACATTTGAAGGTACTTGCAAACGGCCGGCAGGGCTGACAGAATTACAGTGTTGCGTTCGGAAAACGAATGAAACTTTGAGGGATTATATCCAGAGATGGATCACGTTGCACCAATAGTGGAGAATGTGTCGGATCACTAGGCAATTTGTGTCTTCAAAGAAGGCATTAAGTATCGGGAGTTGAATCTAAAATTCGGTCGGACAGGAGATATGACTCTGACTCGGATGATGGAGATTGCCACCAAGTACGCCAATTGCGAAGAAGAAGACCGACTCTAGAGTGGCAAGCACAAAACAGTCACCCACGAAACCGGAGGAGGGAACTCCAGTCGGAAGCAGAAGCGCAAAGCCGAGCCAGCCGCTCCTGGTGAAGCCTTAGCCATGACTCAAGGAAAGTTCAAAGGGAAACCCAAAGGGCCGTGGAACCCCAAGAAAGTGAATGATCAAGACGGAAATGATGTGCTAGATTTACCATGCCACATTCACACCAAAAATATGAAGAGGGTAATTTCATTTACCCGAAGCAT
The DNA here is from genome assembly GCA_034509565.1 of Triticum monococcum. Lineage (NCBI taxonomy): Eukaryota > Viridiplantae > Streptophyta > Magnoliopsida > Poales > Poaceae > Triticum > Triticum monococcum. The sequence goes on from CM067842.1 coordinate 39,386,808, forward strand.
ACCACTCGACAGTGTCGACTCCTAATCCAGCAATTCCGAGAGAAACAACCCAAGGAAAAGGAGAAGGAAGCGGACAAAGTTGAGGATGAGGAGGAGGACGACGATGGTTACCCCCACGCCAATTCCACTCTGATGATTTTTGCTGATGTTGAGAGTAAGAGTCGACTGAAAGTCATCAATAGAGAAGTGAACATGGTCGCTCCGGTGACACCCAGTTATTTGAAGTGGTCTCAGACTGCCATTACATTCGACCAGTCCGATCACCCAGCGCACATAGCCACCCCTGGGAGGCAAGCGCTGGTGGTTGACCCACTAGTCGAAGGCACTCGATTGACTAAAGTTCTGATGGATGGTGGCAGTGGTCTGAATATACTATATGCAGAGACATTGAAAGGGATGGGCATTCCCATGTCCAGACTCAGTGAAAGTAATATGGGTTTCCATGGAGTTATTCCTGGCAAGAAGGCTGCTTCACTCGGCCAGATCGCCCTTGATGTAGTTTTCGGTGATTCCAAGAACTACCGCAAAGAAAAGTTGACATTTGAAGTTGTGGATTTCCAGAGTGCTTATCATGCTATTCTAGGCAGGCCAGCTTATGCACGTTTTATGGCTCGACCATGTTATGTGTACCTCAAATTGAAGATGCCTGGTCCTAAAGGGGTGATCACTATCACTGGCAGTCGAAAGAAGGCAGAAAAGTGCTTCCAAAAGGGCTCAAAGATCACCGATGCACATATGGCAGTAGTGGAGTTGCAGGAGTATCAAAAAAATGCAGATCCGAGTGATTTGTTGTGAGCTAAGAAGCCTGCCATAGATTCAGCATTCCAGTCGTCTGGTGAATCGAAGCCGATTCATATTCACCCAACGGATCCCAATGCTGCTCCAACTCATATTTCAACAACACTCGACTCCAAATAGGAAGAAGTGCTCATCCAGTTCCTCCGTGAGAACTGGGACATCTTTGCATGGAAACCTTCTGACATGTCAGGTGTTCCAGGAGACTGGCTGAGCATCGTTTGTGAGTCGACCCAAAGGTGAAACCAGTCAAAGAACATCTTCGACGGTCCGCCGTACAGAAGAGGAAGGCAATCGGTGAAGAAGTAGCTCGGCTTCTGGCAGCCGAGTTTATCCGAGAGATTTACCACTCCGAGTGGTTAGCTAATGTTGTCATGGTCCCAAAGAAGGACGACTCACTTCGCATGTGCATCGACTTCAAACATATCAATCGGGCCTGCCCAAAGATCACTTTCCTCTCCCTCGCATCGACAAAATAGTCGACTCGACTACGGGGTGTGAGCGCTTGTCCTTTTTGGACGCTTATTCTGGGTATCATCAGATCCGCCTGTATCGACCCGATGAGATAAAAATAGCTTTCATCACCCCATTTGGGTGCTTCTGTTATGTCACTATGCCATTCGGTTTGAAGAACGCTGGAGCCACATTCATGCAGATGATTCAGAAGTGCTTTCTCACTCAGATCAGTCGGAATGTGGAAGCATACATGGATGACAATGTGGTCAAGTCACGTAAAGGTTCCGACCTACTGGCTGACCTTGCTGAAATCTTTGCCAACCTTAGAAGGTATGATATCAAGCTTAATCCATCAAAGTGCACGTTTGGAGTTCCAGGCGGAAAATTACTCGGTTTTCTCATTTCCGAACGAGGGATCCACGCTAACCCAGAGAAAGTGGGTGCCATACTCCGGATGAAACGCCGTGTGCGTGTGCATGATGTACAGAAGCTTACTGGTTGTTTGGCCGCCTGATACGTCTCCAATGTATCTATAATTTTTGATTGCTCCATGCTATATTGTCTACTGTTTTGGACTATATTGGGCTTTATTTTCCACTTTTATATTATTTTTTGGACTAACCTATTAACCGGAGGCCCAGCCCAGAATTGCTGTTTTCTTGCCTATTTCAGTGTTTCGAAGAAACAGAATATCAAACGGAGTCCAAACAGAAAAATCCTTTTGGAACGTGATTTTCTTCTCGGATAAGACCCAGGGGACTTGGACCCTACTCCAAGAAGTACCGGCGGCGGTCACGAGGGTAGGGGCGCCCCCCCCCCCTACAGGGCGTGCCCCCTGCCTCGTGGGCCCCTCGGTGCTCCACCGACGTACTCCTTCCTCCTATATATACCCATGTACCCCCAAACGATCAGAACAGGAGCCAAAAACCTAATTCCACCGCCGCAACTTTCTGTATCCACGAGATCCCATCTTGGGGCCTGTTCCGGAGCTCCGCCGGAGAGGGCCGTCATCACGGAGGGCTTCTACATCATCATAGCCCCTCCGATGAAGTGTGAGTAGTTTACCTCAGACCTTCGGGTCCATAGTTATTAGCTAGATGGCTTCTTCTCTCTTTTTGGATCTCAATACAATGTTCTCCCCCTCTCTTGTGGAGATCTATTCGATGTAATCTTCTTCTTTTGTGGTGTGTTTGTTGAGACCGATGAATTGTGGGTTTATGATCAAATCTATCTATGAACAATATTTGAATCTTCTCTGAATTCTTTTATGTATGATTGGTTATCTTTGCAAGTCTCTTCGAATTATTTGTTTGGTTTGGCCAACTAGATTGGTAGTTCTTGCCACGGGAGAAGTGCTTAGCTTTGGGTTCGATCTTGCGGTGTTCTTTCCCAGTGACAGAAGGGGCAGCAAGACACGTATTGTATCGTTGCCATCGAGGATAACAAGATGGGGTTTATTTCATATTGCATGAATTTATCTCTCTACATCATGTCATCTTGCTTAAAGCGTTACTCTATTTTTAACTTAATACTCTAGATGCATGCTGGATAGCGGTCGATGAGTGGAGTAATAGTAGTAGATGCAGAATCGTTTCGATCTACTTGTCACGGACGTGATGCCTATATACATGATCATGCCTAGATATTCTCATAACTATGCTCAATTCTGTCAATTGCTCAACAGTAATTTGTTCACCCACCGTAGAAAACTTATGCTCTTGAGAGAAGCCACTAGTGAAACCTATGGCCCCTGGGTCTATTCTCATCATATCAATATCCATCACTTTAATCTTGCTTTGTTTTTACTTTGCCTTTTACTTTTCACTTTGCATCTTTATATCAAAAATACCAAAAATATTATCTATCGGATCTCACTTCCATAAGTGACCATGAAGGGATTGACAACCCCTAATCGCGTTGGTTGCGTTGAGCTCTTTGTGTTGTGTAGGTACGAGGGACTTGCGCATGGCCTCCTACTGGATTGATACCTTGGTTCTCAAAAACTGAGGGAAATACTTACGCTACTCTGTTGCATCATCCTTTCCTCTTCGGGGAAAACCAACGCAAGCTCAAGAGGTAGCAAGAAGAATTTCTGGCGCCGTTGCCGGGGAGTCTACGCAAAAAGTCAACATACCAAGTACCCATCACAATCCCTATCTCCCGCATTACATTAGTTGCCATTTGCCTCTCATTTTCCTATCCCCCACTTCACCCTTGCCGTTTTATTCGCCCTCTCTTTCTCCTTCCCTTTCTCCTTCTCCGTTTGCCTTTTTCTCGCTTGCCTTTTGTTTGCTCGTGTGTTGGATTGCTTGTTTGTCGCGATGGCTCTACCAAATTTTGGTGATCTTCACTTTAAAAGGTTAGAGGAGATCGAAAACAATGTTAGGAAGTTTATGGTTTTGCAATTTGAGCATAATAATTTCTTTAGAAACGAGCTTAAGCAACAAAAAGGTTTTATGAGTTATATGAATAAAGAGCTCGATGATATGTCTAAAGAATTTGATGGTATCAGATCCCAAATCGCTCGTCTTGAAAAGATGACTGCTGAAATTTCGGACATGCAAGCTACCTTAGTCAATAAGATGGCCGCAAAACTGAATACCTATGAAAATCAAGATGAAGATCTAAAAGTTATTGATGTGTCCCCTATCAAATCTTTGTTTTGCAATATGAATCTTCATGAAACTAAACATGATCTTCCTTTACCTAGAAGGCGTTCTAAAAATTCGGAGTATTTAGATCTTTATGATGAAATTGATGAAAGTGGGATTGAAAGAAATAAAAATTTAGATGTTGCTAAACCCACTATATTGGATTTTAAGGAATTTAATTATGAAAGTTGCTCTTTGATTGATTGTCTTTCCTTGTTGCAATCCGTGCTAAACTCTCCGCATGCTTATAGTCAAAAGAAAGCCTTCACCGAACATATTGTTGATGCCTTGATGCAATCTTATGAAGAAAAAACTTGAGTTGAAAGTCTCTATCCCTAGAAAACTCTATGATGAGTGGGAACCAACTATCGAAATTAAAATTAAAGATCATGAGTTTTATGCTTTGTGTGATTTGGGTGCTAGTGTCTCCACTATCCCCAAAACATTGTGTGGTTTGCTAGATTTCCGCGATCTTGATGATTGCTCTTTAAACTTACATCTCGTGGATTCTACTATTAAGAAACCTATGGGAAGGATTAACGATGTTCTTATTGTTGCAAATAGGAATTATGTGCCCGTAGATTTCATTGTTCTTGATATAGATTGCAATCCTTCTTGCCCTATTATTCTTGGTAGACCTTTCCTTAGAACGGTTGGTGCGATTATTGATATGAAGGAAGGGAATATTAGATTCCAATTTCCATTAAAAAGGGCATGGAACAATTTCCAAGAAAGAAAATAAAATTTCCATATGAAACCATCATGAGAGCCACTTATGGATTGCCTTCCAAAGATGGCAATACCTAGATCTATCCTCGCTTTTATGCCTAGCTAGGGGCGTTAAACGATAGCGCTTATTGGGAGGCAACCCAATTTTATTTTTTGTTTTTTGTGTTTTTTTCTGTTAGGGAATAAATAACCATCTACCCTCTGTTTGTATGTGGTTTTGTGTTTTAATTAGTGTTTGTGCCAAGCTAGACCTATTGGATCTTCGTGGATGATAGTTATTTGATCTTCCTGTAATTTCCAGAAACTTTGCGTTCAGTGCCCGAATTACTAAAAATCATCAGAACGTGATAAAATACTGATTCCAATTGCTGCTGATCAATAAACAAATTATCTAGGTCGTATAAGTTTGGTAGATTTTTTGGAGTTCCAGAAGTTTGCGTTAGTTACAGATTACTACATACTGTTCTGTTTTTGACAGATTCTGTTTTTCGTGTGTTGTTTGCTTATTTTGATGAATCTATGGTTAGTAAAATAGTTTATAATCCATAGAGAAGTTGGAATACAGTAGGTTTAACACCAAAATAAATAAATAATGAGTTCATTACAGTACCTTGAAGTGGTTTATGTTTTCTTTCTCTAACGGAGCTCACGAGATTTCTATTGAGTTTTGTGTTGTGAAGTTTTCAAGTTTTGGGTGAGTTCTTTTGATGGATTAAGGAACAAGGAGTGGCAAGAGCCTAAGCTTGGGGATGCCCATGGCACCCCCAAGATAATCCAAGTACACCAAAAAGTCAAAGCTTGGGGATGCCCCGGAAGGCATCCCCTCTTTCGTCCACTTCCATCGGTAATTTACTTGGAGCTATATTTTTATTCACCAACATGATATGTGTTTTGCTTGGAGCGTCTTGTATTATTTGTGTCTTTGTTTGTTAGTGTGCCACAATCATCCTTGCTCTACACACCTTTTGAGAGAGTCATCTATGAATTAAAATTTGATAGAATACTCTATGTGCTTCACTTATGTCTTTTGAGCTATATAGTTTTGCTCTATGTGCTTCACTTATATCTTTTGAGCGTTGAAATTTTGCTCTATGTGCTTCACTTAGATCTTTTAGAGCACGGTGGTGTTTTGTTTTAAAGAAACTATGATCTCTCATGCTTCACTTAAATTATTTTGAGAGTCGTAATAGCATGGTAATTTTCTTAATAATAACTTGCTTGGTATTCAAGATTTGTGAAACTTTCTTTTGAGTGCGTTGAATACTAAGAGAAGTTGGATGATTGATAATTGTTTTGAGATATGGAGGTAGTAATATCAAAGTCATGCTAGTAGAGTAATTGTGAATTTGAGAAGTGCTTGAGTTAAAGTTTGCAAGTCCCGTAGCATGCACGTATGGTTAACATTATGCAACAAATTTGAAACATGAGGTGTTATTTGATTGTCCTCCTTATGAGTGGCAGTCGGGGATGAGCGATGGTCTTTTCCTACCAATCTATCCCCCTAGGAGCATGCGCGTAATACTTTGGTTTTTGATGGCTTGTAGATTTTTGCAATAAGTATATGAGTTCTTTATGACTAATGTTGAGTCCATGGATTATACGCACTCTCACCCTTCCATCATTGCTAGCCTCTACGGTACCGTGCATTGCCCTTTCTCACATTGAGAGTTGGTGCAAACTTCGCCGGTGCATCCAAACCCCGTGATATGATACGCTCTTTCACACATAAACCTCCGTATATCTTCCTCAAAATAGCCACCATACCTACCTATTATGGCATTTCCATAGCCATTCCGAGATATATTGCCATGCAACTTTCCACCATCCAGTTTATCATGACACATTCATCATTGTCATATTGCTTAGCATGATCATGTAGTTGACATAGTATTTGTGGCAAAGCCACCGTTCATAATTTTTCATACTTGTCACTCTTGCTTCATTGCATATCCCGGTACACCGCCGGAGGCATTCATATAGAGTCATACTTTGTTCTAGTATCGAGTTGTAATCATTGTGTTGTAAATAAATAGAAGTGTGATGATCATCATTCAATAGAGCATTGTCCCAAAAAAAGGCCAAAGAAAAAAAGAAGGCCCAAAAAAACAAAAGGGGCAATGTTACTATCCTTTTTCCACACTTGTGCTTCAAAGTAGCACCATGATATAGCGAGTCTCATATATTGTGCTTCAAAGTAGCACCATGTTCTTCATATAGAGAGTCTCTTCTGTTATCACTTTCATATACTAGTGGGAATTTTTCATTATAGAACATGGCTTGTATATTCCAACAATGGGCCTCCTCAAGTGCCCTAGGTCTTCATGAGCAAGCAAGTTGGATGCACACCCACTTAGTTTCTTTTGTTGAGCTTTCATACATTTATACCTCTAGTGCATCTGTTGCATGCCAATCCCTACTCCTCGCATTAAGATCAATCGATGGGCATCTCCCTAGCCCATTGATTAGCCTCGTTGATGTGAGACTTTCTCCTTTTTTGTCTTCTCCACACAACCCCCATCATTATATTCTATTCCACCCATAGTGCTATATCCATGGCTCACGCTCATGTATTGCGTGAAAGTTTATGAGTTTGAAATTATTAAGGTATGACACAATTGCTTGGCTTGTCATCGGGGTTGTGCATGATGAGAGCATTCTTGTGTGACGAAAATGGAGCATGACTAAACTATATGATTTTGTAGGGATGAACTTTCTTTGGCAATGTTACTTTGAGAAAACATAATTGCTTTGTTAGTTTGCTTGAAGTGTTATTATTCTTTATGTCAATATGAACTTTTGTCTTGAATCTTTCTAATCTGAATATTCATACCACAATTAAGAAATTTTGCATTGAAATTATGCCAAGTAGCACTCCGCATCAAAAATTCTCTTTTTATCATTTACCTACTCGAGGATGAGCAGGAATTAAGCTTAGGGATGCCTGATACGTCTCCAACGTATCTATAATTTTTGATTGCTCCATGCTATATTGTCTACTATTTTGGACTATATTGGGCTTTATTTTCCACTTGTATATTATTTTTTGGACTAACCTATTAACCGGAGGCCCAGCCCAGAATTGCTGTTTTTTTGCCTATTTCAGTGTTTCGAAGAAACAGAATATCAAAAGGAGTCCAAACAGAAAAATGCTTTTTGGAACATGATTTTCTTCTCGGATAAGATCCAGGAGACTTGGACCCTACTCCAAGAAGTACCGGAGGCAGTCACGAGGGTAGGGGGCGCCCCTCCCCCCCCTACAGGGCGCGCCCCCTGCCTCGTGGGCCCCTCGGTGCTCCACCAACGTACTCCTTCCTCTTATATATACCCACGTACCCCCAAACGGTCAGAACAGGAGCCAAAAACCTAATTCCACCGCCGCAACTTTCTGTATCCACGAGATCCCATCTTGGGGCCTGTTCCGGAGCTCCGCCGGAGAGGGCCGTCATCACGGAGGGCTTCTACATCATCATAGCCCCTCCGATGAAGTGTGAGTAGTTTACCTCAGACCTTTGGGTCCATAGTTATTAGCTAGATGGCTTCTTCTCTCTTTTTGGATCTCAATACAATGTTCTCCCCCTCTCTTGTGGAGATCTATTCGATGTAATCTTCTTCTTTTGCGGTGTGTTTGTTGAGACCGATGAATTGTGGGTTTATGATCAAGTCTATCTATGAACAATATTTGAATCTTCTCTGAATTCTTTTATGTATGATTGGTTATCTTTGCAAGTCTCTTTGAATTATCCGTTTCGTTTGGCCAACTAGATTGGTAGTTCTTGCCATGGGAGAAGTGCTTAGCTTTGGGTTCGATCTTGCGGTGTTCTTTCCCAGTGACAGAAGGGGCATCAAGACACATATTGTATCGTTGCCATCGAGGATAAAAAGATGGGGTTTATTTCATATTGCATGAATTTATCTCTCTACATCATGTCATCTTGCTTAAAGCGCTACTCTATTTTTAACTTAATACTCTAGATGCATGCTGGATAGCGGTCGATGAGTGGAGTAATAGTAGTAGATGCAGAATCGTTTCGATCTACTTGTCACGGACGTGATGCCTATATACATGATCATGCCTAGATATTCTCATAACTATGCTCAATTCTGTCGATTGCTCAACGGTAATTTGTTGACCCACCATAGAAAACTTATGCTCTTGAGAGAAGCCACTAGTGAAACCTATGGCCCCTGGGTCTATTCTCGTCATATGAATATCCATCACTTTAATCTTTCTTTGTTTTTACTTTGCCTTTTACTTTTCACTTTGCATCTTTATATCAAAAATACCAAAAATATTATCTATCGGATCTCACTTCCGTAAGTGACCGTGAAGGGATTGACAACCCCTAATCGCGTTGGTTGCGTTGAGCTCTTTGTGTTGTGTAGGTACGAGGGACTTGCGCGTGGCCTCCTAGTGGATTGATACCTTGGTTCTCAAAAAATGAGGGAAATACTTACGCTACTCTGCTGCATCATCCTTTCCTCTTCGGGGAAAACCAATGCAAGCTCAAGAGGTAGCACCGCCCTAAGTCGATTCATTTCTCGCCTCGGTGAAAAGGCACTGCCTCTTTACCGGCTGATGAAGAAGTCAGATAAGTTCGAGTGGACCCCTGAAGCTGATGCAGCATTTGTAGAGCTTAAAGCCCTGCTTTCCACCCAGCCGGTGCTTGCTGCTCCAATCAGCAAAGAGCCTTTACTGCTTTACATTGCAGCCACTGGACAAGTCGTCAGTACAGTACTTACGGTCGAGCGGGAAGAAGAAGGAAAAGCCTACAAAGTTCAGCGCCCAGTATACTATGTCTCTGAAGTTTTGACTCCATCAAAGCAAAGATATCCACATTATCAGAAGCTTGTTTATGGGATTTATATGACCATGAAGAAGGTTGCACATTACTTCTCTGATCACTCCATTACAGTCGTCAGCGACGCTCCATTATCAGAGATTCTGAACAACAGACATGCAACTGGTCGAGTGGCAAAGTGGGCGATTGAACTCCTTCCGTTAGATATCAAGTTCGAGGCAAAGAAAGCTATCAAGTCCCAAGCAATAGCGGATTTCCTCGCCGAGTGGATTGAACAACAACTGCCGACTCAAGTTCACTCGGAGCACTGGACCATGTTCTTTGATGGTTCCAAGATGTTGAATGGTTCCGGTGCTGGGTGGTACTGGTATCCCCCTGAGGAGACAAGCTCAGATATGTACTCCAGATTCACTTTGATTCCTCCAATAACGAAGCAGAATATGAAGCACTCTTGTATGGGTTGCGTATGGCCATCTCACTCGGCGTCCGTCGCCTCATGGTCTATGGAGACTCAGATTTGGTAGTCAATCAAGTGATGAAGGAGTGGGACGTCAAAAGTCCAGCCATGACTGGTTACTGCAACACGGTGAGGAAGAAGGAAAAGAAGTTTGAGGGGTTATAGCTCCATCATATACCCCGACTGAAAAATCAAGCAGCAGATGATTTAGCAAAGATAGGCTCCAAGAGAGAGCTATTTACAGTAATGTGTTCCTGGAGCATATTCATGCACCTTCAGTTCAAGAAGATCCCTTCGCTAAAGAGCCCCCGCAGCCTAAGAGTGCCACAGATCCGACTGAAGTCGAGGTCCCAGCCGTGGTCGACTTGATCATGGAGGTGTTGTTGGTCATCACTCCTGACTGGACAGTGCCATACATTGCATATATCCTTAGGAAAGAGCTCCCAGAGGATGAAGAAGAGGCTCAACAGATCGCCCGCCGATCCAAGGCCTTTACTGTAATAAGAGGACAACTGTTCAGAGAAAGTGCAACTGGGGTCAGCCAGAAATGCATAACGCCAGAAGAAGGTCGAGTGATCCTCCACGACATCCATTTGGGGACCTGTGGTCACCATGCGTCCTCTCAGACCATTGTGGCTAAAGCATACCGAGCTGAATTTTATTAGCCACGAGCAAATGAAATGGCGAAAGATATAGTCGACAGATGTGAAGGCTGCCAGTTCTACTCCAATATGTCACACAAACCTGCATCAGCCCTGAAGACCATTCCACTCGTCTGGCCCTTTGCCGTTTGGGGATTGGACATGGTTGGTCCACTGAGGATTGGTAGGAGTGGCTTCACTCATGTTCTTGTAGCAGTCGACAAGTTTACCAAATGGATCAAAGCCAAGCCTATTAAGAATTTTGAAGCTAGTACTGCTGTCAGCTTCATCAGAGAGTTGACATTCAGATATGGGGTTCCACACAACATCATCACTGACAATGGATCGAACTTCGATTCTGATGAGTTCAAAAGCTTCTGTGCCTCACAAGGCACACGAGTCGACTATGCTTCAGTCGCCCATCCCCAATCGAATGGACAAGAAGAAAGAGCAAACGGCCTGATTCTCAAAGGACTGAAACCCCGACTGATGCGAGATCTCAAGCATGCAGCGGGCGCCTGGGTTGATGAACTTCCATCATTTCCTTGGGGATTGAGGACAACTCCCAATCGGTCGACTGGCCGAACTCCATTCTTCTTGGTCTATGGAGCTGAAGCTATTCTACCGAGTGACTTGCTTCATAATGCACCACGAGTTGAGCTCTTCTCTGAAGATGAAGCAGAACAAGCTCGGCAAGATGCAGTCGACCTCCTAGAGGAGGAAAGAGAGATGGCCTTGATCCGGTCAACCATTTATCAGCAAGACTTGCGTTGTTTCCACGCTAGACACGTGAAGGGTTGAGCCTTTCAAGAGGGTGACTTGGTTCTTCGAGTGGATCAGCAGAAACCACACAAGCTCGCCCTGGCTTGGGAAGGTCCCTTCATTGTCACCAGAGTGCTCCACAATGGAGCATACCACCTTTACAATGTCGAGCATAAGAAGGACGAGCCACAGGCTTGGAATGCGGAGCTGCTCTGCCCCTTTTATACTTAAGTACTCGTTTGAATAAAATGTAATAAGAAATACCTTTGTAATGCGACAAAGGTCCCGATCACCCCAACTGGGCACCACTACTGATCATCAGGAAAAGACACATAGTAACGCTGAGAATCCTCGTCGTACTCCCACTTGAGCTCAAGCGCGCCATCTGGAGCTGTATCATCTGTCCCTGCATCTGGTGTAATAGTAATCTGTGAGCCACAGGGACTCAGCAATCTCGCACCCTCGCGATCAAGACTATTTAAGCTTAATAGGTAGGATGGGGTAAATATATGTGGAGCTGCAGCAAGCGACTAGCATATATGGTGGCTAACTTATACGCAAAAGAGAGCGAGAAGAGAGAGCAAAGCGCGAGCGAGAAACTAGAGAGCAACCTACGCAAACATAACTCCAACACCGTGTCCGCTTCCCGGACTCCGCCGAGAAGAGGCCATCACGGTAACACACTCAGTTGATTCATTTTAATTAAATTAAGGTTCAAGTTATCTACAACCGGACATTAACAAATTCCCATCTGCCCATAACCGCGGGCACGGCTTTCGGAAGATCAATCCCTGCAGGGGGTCCCAACTTAGCCCATAACAAGCTCCCACGGTCAACGAAGGAATAGACCTCCACCCAAGACACACCGATCAGACTCGGTATCCCGGTACAACAAGACATTTCGACAGGTTAAAACTAGACCAGCAACACCGCCCGAATGTGCCGACAAATCCCGATAGTAGCTGCACATATCTCTTTCTCAGGGCACACTCAGATGAGCGCTCCATACAACTAGAACCAAACCTTGAGTTTCCCCGAGGGGGCGCTGCACAGGACTCTAGTTCGGACCAACACTCAGAGGAGCACTGGCCCGTGGGGGGCTAAAATAAAGATGACCCTCGGGCTCCAGAACCCCAAGGGAAAAAGAGGCTAGGTGGGAAATGGTAAAACCAATGTTGGGCATTGCTGGAAAAGCTTTAATCAGGTCGAACTATCAAGGGGTTCCCATTATCACCCAACCGCGTAAGGAACGCAAAATCCGGGAACATAACACCGATATGATGGAAACTAGGGTGGCAAGAGTGGAACAAATCACTAGGCGAGAGGCCGAGCCTTCCACCCTTTACCAAGTATATAGATGCATTTAAGATAACATAGCAATATAATGATATCACAACAAGTAAATAAATGTTCCAACAAGGAACGGCTCCAATCTTCACCTGCAACTAGCAACGCTATAAGAAGGGCTGAGCAAAGCGGTAACATAGTCAATCAATGGTTTGCTAGGACATGGTGGGTTAGAGGTTCAACATGGCAATTGGGAGGCTGACAAGCAAGAGGTAGGCATCGTAGCATTGGCATAGAAAAAGAGCGAGCAAACTAGCATAGCAAAGATAGTAGTGATTTCGAGGGTATGATCCTCTTGCCTGCAAAGTTGTCAAAGCTGACTGGATCCTCAAAAGCAAACTCAACGGGCTCCTCGTTAGCGAACTCGTCTCCCGGCTCTACCCAAACAAGACAAACAAGCAACAAGGATACAATCAACCACGTGCAAACTCAAACAATAAGATGCAATGATGGTATGCTATGCGGGATGCGATGCGAGATGCAAAATGCAAGATGTGACAGGAAATGCATGAACCTGTCCTCAGCTTGGAAAACGAAGTGTGCCACTGGAAATATGGGATGAAATCGCTTGAAAACGATATAAAGAACGCTGGAATCGGAGTTACAGTTTGGAAATGGCAAGCGATTTAAGAATGACACCGGTCTGCGATTTACAGCAAGTAGGCATCTAAATGCAATGAGATGAACATGCTACAGCACTCAAACATGACAATAAAATATATGGCGGGGAAGCATTCAAGATGCTTAACAAAAGACTAGCACTGAGCTATGGCCAATTCTTCCATTATGAGGTTCAAACAAGCATGGAAAAAACGCAAATGCAAAACAGATTCCAGACTTAGTGAAATTAACACTTGTCTGAAATCTCAGATCATGAAGCCCTCTTCGGAGCAGCAAAACAACATGATACATGACCTGATCATGATAAATAAGAACATGGCATGGAGCTACTCACCAAACTTAACAAAATACCCAAAGTGACCTGGGGCCAAAAGGGTTCACAAAATATACTAACAAGCACACGAACATAGCTAAAACACAATCAGTTTTCAGACTTAGTGAAAACTGAGACATGCTGAAATATAACTCACGAAGGCATGTAAACGAGCTCGATGCACTCACTACGGTGCAAGTCATGGCAAGGCAAGCATACATCCATTAAGAAGGCATAAAATTCTAGCTAGACATGGCAAGAACAATGGCATAGCATGCATGGATCAACTACAATAACATCGGCAAAATCGCAAACAAGTTGACGATCTGCCCAGATTTACCATGAAGCAAAAAGTAGAGCTCGATTGACTCAAGCTAGAGTACTCCACATGTGCAAACAAAGACATGGATGGATAGAGCATAACAATATTAACAAAACTCCTTTACTGAACATCCTCAAAAGAGGCACGGATCACTAGGAAACAGCATGAACATATGGCATCATGAACTAAATAATCCCAGACTTAGTGGAAACAACTAAGTCCCTGAAAACAGATTTACCGGGTGCCTCACTTTGCAAGCTTGCACAAGTCACCACACACATCCTAAAAATGCATGGGTTGCACCTCTGCAAAGAAGACAAAATGCTTAACAAAACATATGAAGGACTCACAGGCATATCATGCATACAATAATCATGGCAAAATGACAAATGTGTAAGATGAACTAACAAATCTGACAATTAACTCACGAAGCCTCCTTCTAGCAGAATTTCTGGCATCAAGATGATCTCAAATGAAAATGATGCAATGGAATGAAATGATGTACTCGTCAGGACGAACATTTTGATATACTATATGTCAAAAACGGAGCTACGGATGCGGAGATATGGCAGGTCAAAGTATGCACAAAAATTAAACGGAGAGGGCAAAAGTCAACCGGCTAGGGTTTGGATCCAGATCTGGATCGGGCGGCGCGGATTACGAGGTTCACCGGGAATGGCCGTGTGGGGACCGGAGCTGCTCCGGGGACTCGCCGGAGGTTGAGGTAGAGGCGGCGGGCGAGGACGGCGGGGTGGGGACGAAAAGGAGGCGGGCGCGGGCGCGGCACTGGGCCGCGAGGGCCGGCGATGGGCTCGGGCGGGCCTCGGGCGGCGGCGGCGAAGTGGGGCTCGCCCGGGCCACGTGGCACGACGCTATTGGCGCTGGGCGACGGCGCGGTGCAGGTCGGACATGTCCGTCGGCACGGATGTGTCCGGCGTGCGGCGGAGATCTTTTTTTAGGGTTTCGGAGGGGAGAGAGATCCGAAATCGGGGGGTGTCTATTTATAGGCATAAGTGGAGCTAGGAGAGTCCAAATGAGGTGCGGTTTTCGGCCACGCGGTCGTGATCGAACGCTCTAGATGATAGAGCAGAGTTTGGTGAGTTTTGGGCCAAATTGGAGGGGTGTTGGGCTGCAACACACACGAGGCCTTTTCGGTCCCTCGGTTAACCGTTGGAGTATCAAACGAAGTCCAATTGATACGAAACTTGACAGATGGTCTACCGGTAGTAAACCAAGGCCGTTTGGCAAGTCTCGGTCCAATCCGGAAATGTTTAACCCCACACACGAAAGAAAGCTAGAAATGACCACCGGAGGAGAACGAAGCGCCGGAATGCAAAACGGACAACGGGGAAAATGCTCGAATGCATGAGATGAACATGTATGCGAATGCAATGCACATGATGGCATGATATGAGATGCATGACAACAAAACAACACACGGAGACAAAGACCCGAACCCGAGAAATAAATATAACATAACGCCGGAAACGGCAAGAGTTGGAGTACAAATTGGGAAAGTTATATCCGGGGTGTTACAAAGAGCTTTGCAGTCCTCTTGAATGATTGTTGTTGCTTTTATTTGCGTCTGAAATCCCCCAGTGGGTGACTTAGCTGCGAATCCATTTCACCTAAGTTCAAAAGAAAATCCTACCGAGTGGTGAGCAAGCCTCTCACTCGGGGGCTTAGCTGCGAATCCATTTCGCCTAAGTTTAAAAAATCCTACCGAGTGGTGAGAAAGCCTCTCACTCGGAGGTTTAGCTGTAGTCCAGTACTCGCCTAAGTTTAAAAAATCCTGCCGAGTGGCGAGCAACCCTCCCACTCGGGGGCTTAGCTGCAGTTCAGTACTTGCCTAAGTTTAAAAAATCCTACCGAGTGGCGAGCAACCCTCCCACTCGGGGGCTTAACTGCAGTCCAGTACTCGCCTAAGTTTAAAAATCCTACCGAGTGGTGAGCAACCCTCCCACTCGGGGGCGTAGCTGTAGTCCAATACTCGCCTAAGTTTAAAAAATCTTGCCGAGTGGTGAGCAACCCTCCCACTCGGGGGCTTAGCTGCAGTCCAGTACTCGCCTAAGTTTAAAAAATCCTACTGAGTGGTGAGCAACCCTCCCACTCGGGGGCTTAGCTGCAGTCCAGTACTCGCCTAAGTTTAAAAAATCATGCCGAGTGGTGAGCAACCCTCCCACTCAAGGGCTTAGCTGCAGTCCGGTACTCGCCTAAGTTTAAAAAATCCTGCCGAGTGGTGAGCAACCCTACCACTCGGGGGCTTAGCTGCAGTCCAGTACTCGCCTAAGTTTAAAAAATCCTATCGAGTGGTGAGCAACCCTCCCATTCGGGGGCTTAGCTGTAGTCCAGTACTCGCCTAAGTTTAAAAAATCCTGCCGAGTGGTGAGCAACCCTCCCACTCAGGGGCTTAGCTGCAGTCCAGTACTCGCCTAAGTTTAAAAAATCCTACCGAGTGGTGAGCAACCCTCCCACTCGGGGGCTTAGCTGCAGTCCAGTACTCGCCTAAGTTTAAAAAATCCTGCCGAGTGGTGAGCAACCCTCCCACTCGGGGGCTTAACTGCAGTCCAGTACTCGCCTAAGTTTAAAAAATCCTACCGAGTGGTGAACAACCCTCCCACTCGGGGGCTTAACCGCAGTCCAGTACTCGCCTAAGTTTAAAAAATCCTACCGAGTGGTGAGCAACCCTCCCACTCGGGGGCTTAGCTACAGTCCAGTACTCGCCTAAGTTTAAAAAATCCTACCGAGTGGTGAGCAACCCTCCCACTCGGGGGCTTAGCTGCAGTACAGTACTCGCCTAAGTTTAAAAAATCCTATCGAGTGGTGAGCAACCCTCCCACTCGGAGGCTTAGCTGCATTCCAGTACTCGCCTAAGGTTTAAAGTCCGTCCCTATCTGCAAGGACGATGAGGTGCAGGTCGACTACAACCTTCTCCTTTGGAGCTGCACCATAAATACAACTTGCGCTCCATCCCTATCCGCAAGGACGATGAGGTGCAGGTCGACTGCAACCTTCTCCTTAGGAGCCGCGCCACAAGTACAACGTGCGCTCCATCCCTATCCGCAAGGGCGACGAGGTGCAGGTCGACCGCGGCCTTCTTCTCCGAGCTACGCCACAAGTACAACGTACGCTCCATCCCTATCCGCAAGGGCGACTAGGTGCAGGTCGACTGCGGCCTTCTTCTCCGAGCTACTCCACAAGTACAACGTACGCTCCATCCCTATCCGCACGGGCGACGAGGTCCAGGTCGACCGCAGCCTTCTTCTCCGAGCTACGCCACAAGTGCAACGTACGCTCCATCCCTATCTACAAGGGCGACGAGGTGCAGGTCGACCGCTGCTTTCTTCCCCGAGCTACGCCACAAATACAACGTGCTCTCCATCTCTGTCCGCAGGGACGACGAGGCGCTGGTCGATTGAAGTCTCCACTTCAGGGCCACATCTCAAAGAGCAAATTCCACGCGAAGGCAAAAACAAGCATATTCGGAAATAAATCAAGCTCAGAAGATCCTAAAAGTTCCAAATGATGGATCAAAAGTATTCGAGCATCAAGCCCGAAGGAGTTTAACGGTTACACAATCACTCGGCATTCCGAGGCAAATAAAGGTGGAGCATAATGTTTTTCGGTCACGCGTCAGGAGAAGGACTGGCCGGGTCGCAAAAATTGTCAAGGTCTATGCTGTCTGCAATACGAGTGGCGGCCTCAAGGAAAGTGTCCATGGAAGACTGGAAAGTGCGTCTCTTAGTGTTAGCAACCTTGAGTTCCGCCAGCTTGTCTTCTTTGACGTCTTTGTAGTGCACTCGGACCAGGGACAACGCGACATCAGTGACACAGCGAGTGGATGGCTTCTTCCATTCTTGCACTCGGTCAGGGATTTGATTCAGTCGAGCCATCAGGGACTCGAGATCTTGGGACAGTTCCACCTGAGGCCAGAGTTCAGCATCAACCCGAGTCATCGCGGCTTTCAGGCGGGCAAGATAAGTAACCGCGTTGTCCATGCGAGATTCCAACCGTAGCACATTCATCGCAACATCATCATTGACTGGACAGTTTATGGGGTCAAGACCCGTCTCGACCCGCCCAGTTTCCGCTTCAAAGTCTTGACAAAACTCTGCACAGTCGAGTGAATGGTGAGTCGACGATATAATTAGACTTGACAGTCGACAAAAACAAGTCAGTCAACCATCAGTACCTTCAAGGTTTAAAACCAGCTTTGCAGCAAGCTGGCCCAGATAAGACTCCAACTCGCCCTTCTTAACTTTGAGGCTCCCAAGCTCGTCAGTCAGCTTGTCCTTGTCCTTCTTCAGTCGCTCGACCTCCCGATTAGCATCAGAAACAACAGTCTTCAGTTTGGAATTCTCTTCTTCTAGCTTGTCGACCGAAGCAAGCTTCTTGTCGGCAAGCGCAGTTTTATCTCGCGCTTCCTTCTGTGCAGCAGCAAGATCCAGATCCTTCTTCTCCAAAGCCTGCTTCATTTTCTCTAAAGAAATAACAGTCTTCAGACGGGTTTGGAGTTGACGGTTTTCACTACGTACATCTGCTCGAGTGGAGCCACTCGGTTCAAAAAAATGGAAAGGAAAAGTGCCAGCAACAGTAAAGAAACAGTTCATGATTGGTTACCTCCCATGGCAGCTACTTCATCGTGAGCAGTCTTGAGATTCTTTTTGGCCAGTTCCAGATCAAGGTTGAGGCTGATTTGTTGCTGGTTTAGCATAGAGAGTTGAGCACCGAGATCACAAGATTTCTGCAGCCAACACACAAGACTCGTCAGTCGACTGAAATGAAAGACAGCACTGCGACAGCTACTCCAAGACTACCATCAAATCAAACATTAAAAAAATAGGTTCGGGTTCTCAGACCACAGTCGACTGCCCGCAGTCAACTATGGTCTCGGGGACTACACCTAGTGGGTGCACTTAGCGTGCCCCCACTAGTTTTAATTCCACTCGGCATGGTCCGCCCAGCGCGAGTTGTAAAAAAGAAAGTACAGATTCTCAGACCACAGTTGACCGCCCGCGGTCAACTCTGGTCTCAGGGACTACACCCAGTGGGTGCACTCAGAGTGCCCCCACTAGTTCGAAAATCCAACTTGAGTCGATCCAAAGTGACTTATACAATTTCAAAACAACCACACCCCAGTGGGTGATCAGACGAGAAGTATGACCAACTAACCTGGACATTGGTTTGCAGAGCAGGTCTGGCATTAAAGGCCACCTGGCTGGTGTCGGGTGGTAGGAGCGACATATGCCAACGGGTGGCTTATCATTGCGGGGGCCAATAGAACATCGTCGGTGCCTGGAAACGGGATGAGGCGAAGACATGCACGCCGGCGAATCTTACCCAGCTTCAGGGCTCTCCGGGGAGATAATACCCCTACTGCTGCTCTGTGGGGTCTCCGCATGGTTACTAAGTGCACAAGTAGCTACAATGCTCCTTGAGCTGTTTTGGGTGGAAGGAGGAAGAAGGGCTTGGCTCAGCTTGCTTCTTCTCCTTGTTTCGTGTCTAAGTCTAGAATGAGAGTCCAACCCTTTGCATGGGTGCACCGAGGGGTTTATATAGGCCTACCCCCCGGGGGTACAATGGTAATCCGACTGGGCGCTGGGCCCAGCTGTCTGTGACTATGCTCGCCGGCTTCTCCGCCGGCTTCTGGGGCCCGCCGGCTGGTGGGTCCTGCCGGCTGCCGGCTCCTGGGTCGACAGGCCGGCCCCACTGGCCAGGGCCTGGCCGGCAGCTGGTTGCTGTTACTCCGTATCGTCGACATAGGCCTGGTCGGGGTAAGCGTGGCTACAGTAACGCCGCCTTGGCGGGCGATTACTGTAGCCCCGCCGCATCTTGTCTCCTTAATGGGCGTCTCCTTCGAGGAGGGTGGCAGGCCGGCTATGTGAAGCCGGCCCTCTGTCTTGCCGGCTTGAGAGGAGGTGCGGCCGCCTTCGGCATCTCTCTGCCCGAAGGGGCCCACCGCCTCGAGGGCCACGCTGGCGGCCCGTCGTGGACGGCGTCAGAGCCGCCGTGGCTACAGTGCCGCGCCGGGCGGGCCGCAGCTGCCCGCACGACGCGCTGTACCAGGCGTGCTCCGGGTTTTGGGGGTGGCAGGCTCCACTGTAGCCACGCCCCGCTTCATCATCGCAGAGTGGACGCGTACATTGCGGGTACGGCGTTGACTGCTTTATGGGAGCCGGCCTGGCAGTAGCCGGCCTTGCCGTAGCCGGCCCTCCACCGCTTTCTTCATGAGGGTGAAAGGGCGGGCCGCCCCCGAAGCCGGCTAAGAAGGTAGCCGGCCAGGGGGGAGGCGGCCCAGGTCTTGAGTCTTCTTATGAGCCAGATGGGCTCATAATTTTTTCTGAGGGGCCAGGGGAAGCCGGCTGGGCTACCCATGGCTATTTACCCCGACAGTAGTCCCCGAAGCCGGGCGAGCTTCACGGCGGACGGAAGGACGGGAAGCTTGGCCGGCTTCACACCCTGAGGGGCCGACCTCGTCGTTGCCGCCGACTTCGGAGCACTTTTTGTTTATTAAGGCGACCGTGGTTGACCCGCGGGCTGGCCGCGGGCCCCACGTCGAGCCACGTGGCGGAGAAGTCCTGCCGTCGCACGCGCGCGATGGGACGCCGCCACAGGCCCGGGCCCGCCACTCCCTGGCCTCGGCCCGGGCGCAGATCTTCTGTGGCCCGGGGGGACTGCTCGCCTCCCCGCGGCCGTTTCTTCGCGTCATCAAGGCACGCAATTAACGCGGGCGTGGGGGAGACGGGCATGATCGATCCCCACGATCCCCCACGCCGCGCCTCCTCGGCTCTGGCGCACGCGCCTACAAGTAGTGGGGGAGGGGGAGAGGCGAAGGCCCGTTCGCTCCCCCGCTCCCCGTCCCTCCTGCTCCTCTTCTTCTCCTTCTTCTTCCTCGCGCCCGACGCAGTCTCGCGCCGTAGCCCACCCACGCCGCCATGTCTTTGGCGTTGTCAAGCTCGTGGGACGGGTCCAATGTCCACGAGGACCAAATTGAATTCCTCCGCCAGACCCGGCGCCTGCCCGTCGCCAACCTTGTGCAGGTGCGTCTGGCGCCGGAGACGGAGGTCTCGCCGGTGTCGGAGGAAGGCGAGCGCGTCGTCTTCCGCACGCACTTCCTGCGTGGCTTCGGCTTCCCGGCGAGCAGCTTCATGCGCTCTTTCCTTGAATTCTACAACCTCCAACCACATCACGTCACACCCAACGCAGTGATGCAGCTCTCGGCCTTCGTCTCGCTCTGTGAAGGATTCTTGGGGGTGCTGCTGACGCTGGAGCTCTGGGCGGAGCTCTTCCAGAACAAGCTCGGCACCGTCTCCGCCGGCGTGCCGGCTCCCTGCGGCGCCTCCATCGCGATGAAGAGAGCAAGTGACGACAACCCCTTCCCTCACATTCCTCTGATCCAGTCTGTCAAGCTTTGGCAGAAATCCTACTTCTACGTCAAGAACATCGCCCCGCATGGCAACTACGTCAATCTGCCGGCTTACGTAGCCGGCCCGCCTGCTAGGAGGCGGTCGTCTTGGGGCTACAGGTCGAAGTCCTTGTCTCCGGCTGGGAATGCCTCCATCGCCCGGCTTCGGGTGATGATCCAGTCGGAAGGCCTGCGCGCATCCGACCTGGTAGCCGCCTTCGTCGAGCGCCGGATTCTGCCCCTCCAAAGCCGGTCGCGCATGATGTGCCAGATGAGTGGCCGGTTCGACCCTTGCCAGCTGAGCACATGGGAGATGCCCCATGCCGAGGTGGCTCTGATGGTGAACTACATCGCCAATCTGAAGCTCACCGACGAGTGGCAGTTCGGCAAGGCGCCGTACTCCCGCGCCCATCCTCCGCCTGTGGTAAGTCCTTCTTCTTGTCGTCTGCCGGCTCGAGCCAGCCGGCTTCTGACCAGGCGGCTCTTCTTTTTTTTCTTTCTGTCAGAATCCTCTCCTCCCGCCGCCAGCCGGGGCGGCTGGAGTCGAACGCGAGTATGCCCCGGACCGCACGATGGATGACCTCGACGACCCGGACCTTGCTGCAGTCGCCATGGAGGACGCCGCCACGGGGGACGTCGCCGAGCCCGGCGGCACGGGGCTCTCGGCCAGTTTCGACGACTGGCCGGATGATTTCGAGGCCGAAGAAATCCCGCGCCACCAGCCGGCAGCCGACCGCCGCAGCGCGGGCTCGTCTGCCGCGCCGACTACCGGTGGTGGAAAGGGGAAACGCCGGGCCGCGCTCCCACTCTTCGGAAGCCGGCCGAAGAAGCCGAAGGCCTCTGCCGCGGCCACGAAGCGTGACGAGGCGGCGGTGAAGGCGGCCCGCTTCCGAAAGGCGGTGAAGAAGCCTCCATCAGTTTCCGCGTAAGCCTTCTAGCCGCCTACGTGCTTGTTATTCTGAAGTCTTCCTTTACTTGAATTTTTCTCTGATTTCTTGAGCAGGGCGCCGCTCTCCCTCGAGCGAGGCCCAGGCGGCTCCGTGGTCGGGCCGAGTGCCGGATCCTCAGGGTCCCGCCGAGTGGACCCCCGCGCCGATCTTGCAGAAGCCACGGAGCGGAACGCTCGCGAGGCGCGTCGAGAGAGAGAGGCGGCGGAGCGGGAGGCGGTAGAGCGGGAGGCCGCCCGGACGGCGACGGGGCGAGCGAGCGCGGCGGCCGAGACTCCGTCGGAGCGGGCGGCCGCGGAGATGGAGGCGGAGGGCGCACGTAGCCGGCCTCCGCTTCACGCCATCCCCCTCCAATCTTTGGATCCAGACATCCCTCTGCCCACGGCGGAGGAGATCGCTCCTGAATAGCCGCCGGTGCAGAGGGACGAACCCATCGAGGTCTCTGCGGAGAGGACGCCACCGGCAGCGCCAGCCGGAGCGGGCGAAGGCGGCCAGTCGTCGGCGGTGCCGGAGGAGCCGGACCGGGCCGCGCCCGAGGCCGGAGCCGGTCTTGAGATCGAGCTGGCGGCGGGCCGGCACGCCGGAGGGAGCACGGCCCCGCCGGACACGCGCCGAGCCGCGGGTGCCGACCAGACGGCAGATGCCTTGGAGGCGGCCAGCTCCGCCACGTCCGGGTGGACTCCCAGCGGAGGAAGCGGCGAGCTGAACGTCGCGGCCCAAGGGGTTCGGAGCCGGCTGCAGGCACAGGCCGGCCTCCTGAGGCAATTTACTCAGGAGTTTCTGTCGACGCGGGCTGCAATCCGGGTAAGTCTTCACTTGTTGACCGTTCTGGTCCTTTGAATTTTTTCCGTGGGGGCGCGCTAGCGCACCCACTGGGTGTAGTCCCCGAGATCCGGGCCGACTGCAGCGCAGTCGGGTCGGATCTTACTCGACGACTATCTTGACTGTTTTTTCTGATCTCTTAGGATTATCATAATTCTCGTGCCGCCGCCTTCAACTCCCAGGCTCGGGAGCTGAGCCGGAGGACCGAAGACCTCGCCAGCAGCCGGCGTAAGTGTTTTGTCTTTATTTGTTTCTCGTGGGGGCGCGACAGCGCACCCACTAGGTGTAGTCCCCGAGATTCGGGCCGACTGCAGCGCAGTTGGGTCGGATCTTCCTTGACGACTATTCTTTTGCTGACTTTTTCTCTTTGTCTTTTACTCGCGCAGAGGCCAATGCCGACTTGCGGAGGGAGCTCGACGAAGTGCAGGCCGCTCTTCGCGCCAAGGACGCCGAGTACGCTGACTTGGTTCAGGAGCGTGACCGCCTGGCGAAGAAACTGGCCGACCAAGAGGAGAGCCACAAGGCGGCCCTGCAAAAGGCGCAGGACGGCGAGGCTGCCCTGAAGGCGGAGTTCGAGGTCAGGGTGGCGAGCTGGACCGAGACGCGCCAGGCGCTGGAAGAAAGCTTCGGCCGAATCGAGGATCTCGTCGATGGTAGGCCGTCTTTCTTGCCCTTCTTCCATCTGCCGGCCGCCTGCGGTTTTGTTTTGACTTGTGTTTGCTGTCTTGCACAGAGTACTTTCCCGGCCAATCCGTCCTCGCCGCCCAAGCCATCGAGGCCTACCGCGAGGAGCGCCGTCAGGCCGGAGTTGAGATTCCGCCGGATGCGAATCGGACGCTGTCGGAGCAGCTCATTGCCATCCAGGCGCGGTTGCAGCCGACCCATCGGCTGCTCCGCCGGCTGCAACGTGCTGGGGCGACGGTGCTGGCCGCACTCTGGCCCGGCCAGACGATTCCCCGCACCCCAAGCGGACGGCCGACTGGCTCGAAGTCGCAGTCGGCCGCCTCGAGGCTTGGAAGGCGTCCGCAGCCCGTCTTGGAGCCGGGCGTGCGCTGGAGTTCGTCCGCGCGTGGTACCCAGGGCTAAGCCTGGACCAGCTGCGGACTTGGCGGTCGGAAGCCGACGCGGAGCTAGAGGAGGTGCGGCCGGCGATCGCGCAACGCGCCTCGACGATCGCCGAGTGCACCGACACCAGTGTCTTCGCGCCGGAGCTCAACGACGATGGCGCCGCCCAGCCGGAGGAATGGTTCGGGCTGAACCCGACGGACAGCGAGGATTCGGCCGAGGAGATCGCCTCCAGCGACGAGGGCGAGGACAACGAGGAGGAGGATGGCGAAGACGCCGAGCCGCCTGGTGAGATGGCCGACCGTCCTCCAGCCGACCGTGCCTCCAGCAACGAGCCACGCGGGAGCGCGCCCTCTGCCGGAGGCGACGATCAAGCCGAGGTTGGCCAGCCGGCCGCTCCTTCAGCCGGCACGACTGCTTCCACCGCCCAGCCCGGCTCATCCGCGGCCCCGCCGGCTTGATCTGTCATTCCTTTTGTTCCTGTTTTACTTTTTCGAACAATTTTATGTTTCCGCAATTCCACCCACTGGGGTGTATCGAACAATGTTGGATGTCGACCTCTCTGGAGGCCTTTTGTGTAAATATTAATATATGCATGTGTTGGCGTTCATTCAAGTGTACTTTTTTGTCCTTAGGCTCTTTCCTTTGCCGCCTTCCCTCTTTGGGAAGGCAAGTACTTGAGCTTTCTTGGATTTGAAGCAGATTGAATGTAAGCCAGCCGGCCGGCTACTCTGGTAGTCGGTCGGCGGGGGGCAGCAAGCCGGCTTTTGTTATATAAGTGAGCCTGTTTGGTCCCTAGCCGTTTTTCATGTGCGCACCCTTTCCGGCTTGTGACTCTTGCCAGCCGGGCAGTCGGTTCTTCGAGCTGCGATTTCGGCGAGAGCCAAGCCTGGGTGTCGGCACATTACTTGTCTGACTGTGGGTAGGGCTCCTAATATAACTCTAGGCGGCTAATCCCCGGGCCGACTCGTCGGACCCGGTACCGGACAAAATAAATGAATAGGTGATATCATACGCATGATAACTTTCATTCATAAAATAATGGGTGGCAGTCCCCGAGTCTTTCTCGGGGAGCCTATTGTTTTCGTACTTAATACAAAAGTGGGCAAAATACATACTGCATTTTAACTGTAAAACTTCCGAAGGAGATTTGCGTTCCATGGTCGCTCCGACTCCTTGCCGGAGTCGTCTCTCTTGCGTGCCTTCGGCTTCTGCGCGTCGATGAGGTAGTAGGCATCGTTGCCCAAGGCTCTTCTGATGATGAAGGGGCCTTCCCAGGGGGCTGCGAGCTTGTGCTGGCCGGCTGTTCGCTGGATCAGCCGGAGCAAAAGGTCGCCCTCCTGGAAGGATCTTGGTCGGACTCTCCGGCTGTGGTAGCGGCGCAAACCCTGCTGGTAGATGGCAGACCGGCTGAGGGCTAACAGCCGGGCCTCTTCCAGCAGGTCGACGCCGTCTTCTCGTTCTTCTTTGACTTCCGCTTCCGTGTACATGGTTACCCGAGGCGAGTCGAACTCGATATCTATTGGGATGACTGCCTCGGCACCATATACAAGGAAGAAGGGAGTGAAGCCGGTTGATCTGTTGGGCGTAGTGCGCAGACTCCATAGGACAGCCGGCAGCTCATCGAGCCAGCAGCCGGCTGAACGCTCCAGAGGTACGACCAGTCGAGGCTTGATGCCGGATAAAACGAGGCCATTTGCTCGCTCCACTTGGCCGTTTGACTGCGGGTGGGCGACTGACGCAAGGTCCAGCCGGATACCTTGCGCAGCGCAGAACCGTGCCAAAGCACCTTTGGCAAAGTTTGTGCCGTTGTCGGTGATGATGCTGTGCGGTATGCCATACCAGGTTGTTATATCTGCAATGAAAGTCACTGCAGTCGACCCATTCAGCTTCTTGATCGGCTTCTCCTCGATCCACTTGGTGAATTTGTCGACGGCGACGAGCAAATGTGTCATGCCGCCGCGCGCCGTCTTGAATTGGCCCACCATATCCAATCCCCAGACGGCAAAGGGCCAGGTGATGGGAATGGTCTTGAGTGCCGAAGCCGGCATGTGTTGCTGCGAGCTAAAAAGCTAGCAGCCTTTGCAGTGTTTGACTAGCTCTTTGGCGTCGTCCAAAGCAGTCGGCCAGAAGAAACCGTGGCGGAAGGCTTTGGCGACAAGTGATCTTGATGCGGCGTGGTGGCCGCACTCTCCTTGGTGTATATCCCTGAGGATCGCGATGCCTTTCTCCTGCTCGACACATTGCTGCAAGACTCCAGTGGCGCTGCGCTTGACAAGCTCTCTGTTGACGATTGTGTATGCTCCAGCCTGGCGCTGGACTTGTCTTGCTTCGTTTTTGTCAGCCGGCAGGTCATGGTTCACCAAAAAGTTGCGGATGGTTTGGGCCCATGATGGAGCGGCGACTTCCTCTGCCACCAATGTGGCCACAGCCACCAGGGTGGGCGGGCTGGGTAATGCAGTGCTGGAGTCGGCCGCCGCTTGCTGTGCTGAAGAAGTCCCCGGGCCGGCTACCGCAGTCCCCGAGCCGGGTGCGGCAGTCCCCGAGCCGGGTACTGCAGTCCCCGAGCCAAATATTGAAGTCCCCGGGCCAGCTGCTTGATTCTTCGAGCCGGACCCGGCCTCCTCGGGGTTAGGCAGCACGAAGATGGAGTCAGATTCCGGAGACGGCTTGATTGATGGCTTGAGGAGGCACCGTAGGGCGACGCCGGCTGGTATTGCTTGCCGCGTGGAGCCTATTCGGGCGAGAGCATCTGCTGGCTCGTTGTCGGCTCGCGGCACATGAAGGAATTCACACCCGTCGAAGTATCCGCTGATTTACTACACTAGGAAGCGGTAGCTCGCCATGTTTGCGTCCTTGGCGTCCCAGTCGCCAGAAGATTGCTGCACCACCAAATCCGAGTCGCCATAGCACAGGATCCGGCGGATGCCAAGTTCCTTGGCAAGCCGGAGCCCGTGTATGAGCGCTTCGTACTCGGCTACGTTGTTGGAGGCGGCGAAGTGGATCTGCAGCGTGTATCTGAGCTTGTCGCCCTTTGGAGAGGTAAGGACAACGCCGGCTCCCAAGCCGGTGCGCATCTTTGATCCGTCAAAGTGCATGCACCAATGGGTGGAGTCGGGCGCTGGTGGTAAGTACTGGGTCTCGGCCCAGTCGACGAGGAAGTCGGCCAGCGCTTGCGTCTTGATGGCGGTGCGGGGTTGGTAGAAGATCGTGTAGGGGGCCAGCTCGATGGCCCATTTAGCCACCCGGCCGGATGCATCCCGGCTGCCTATGATCTCGGCCAGCGGGGCAGTGCATACGACCGTGATGGGATGCTCTTGAAAGTATGGCTTCAGCTTCTTGGCGGCGAAGTACACGCCATAGCACATCTTCTGATAGTGCGGGTAATTTTGTTTCGAGGTGGACAGCACCTCGCTCGGGTAATAAACCGGCCTCTGGACCGGCTGGGCTCGGCCTTCTTCGGGGCGTTCGACCACAATGATGGTGCTGACCACCCGGCTAGTGGAGGCAATATATAGGAGCATGGGCTCCTTCTCAGTCGGTGCCGCCAAGACAGGCGGCGTGGACAGCATTTTCTTCAGCTCGTGGAAAGCTTGGTCGGCCTGGTCATTCCACTCAAAGTGAGTGCTCTTCTTCATGAGGCGGTAGAGGGGGAGAGCTTTTTCTCCAAGCCGGCTGATGAATCGGTTCAGAGAGGCCAGGCACCCGGTGAACTTCTGAATCTCTCTGAGCTTGGTTGGGACCGCCATCCTCTCGATGGCCTTGATCTTCACAGGGTTGCACTCTATGCCGCGTTCGGAGACCAGAAAGCCTAGGAGCTGGCCGGCTGGCACTCCAAACACGCATTTCTCCGGGTTGAGCTTGATCCGGAACCGGCGCAGGTTCTCGAATGTCTCCTTCAAGTCTTCCAGCAGAGTGCCATGCTTCTCCGTCTTCACCACAACATCATCCACGTAAACGTGGGCGTTCTTGCCAAGCTGCGTGAGGAGGCACTTCTGCATGCAACACTGAAAAGTGGTGCCGGCATTCCTCAAGCCGAACGTCATAGTCAGGTAGCAGAAGGCTCCAAACGGCGTGATGAAGGCGGTCTTCAGTTGGTCATCCGGGTTCAGCTTTATCTGGTGGTATCCCGAGTAGGCATCCAAAAAGCTCAACAGCTCGCATCCGGCTATGGAGTCTATCACTTGATCAATCCTGGGCAGAGCGAAGGGATCTTTTGGGCAGGCTTTGTTGAGGCTTGTGTAATCTATACACATGCGCCACTTGTTATTCTTTTTCAGCACGAGAACCGGGTTCGCGAGCCACTCAGGGAAGAAAACTTCCATCATGAAGCCGGCTGCGAGAAGCCGGGCTATCTCTTCCCCTACGATCCTTCTCTTCTCCTCTGACAGACGGCGGAGGGGCTGCTTGACTGGCTTAGCATCCTCCCGCACGTGCAATTTGTGCTCGGCGAAATCCTTCGGAACACCCGGCATGTCCTTGGGGGACCATGCAAAGATATCCCGATTCTCACGGAGGAAATCAACAAGCTCGCCTTCCTATTTGCTATCCAGGCTCGCCCCAATGACGGCAAACCTCTCGGGGTGCTCGGGGTCGAGCTGTATCTTCTTGGTCTCCTTGGCCGGCTGGAAAGATCCTTGGGCATCATACTCCTTGGAGTCGGCGGGTTGGTTTAGCTGCTTGCTGGCCAGGGCCACGACCCTGTCCAGCGTCTTCTTCTCTGCAGCGATCACGAGGGATTCAGCCAGCCGGCTGCTGGCCGCGGCGCAGTCGGCGGACTTCTTGTAGTCGTCGGCGATGGTGATGACACCCTTGGAGCTCGGTATCTTCATCTTGAGGTAAGCATAGTGGGGGACCACCATAAACTTGGCCAAGGTGGGTCGGCCGAGCAAGGTGTGGTAAGGGCTCTCCAGGTCCACCACCTCGAACCAGATTGCTTCCCGGCGGAAATGATCCTTGCCCCCAAAGAGTACATCGATCTTGATCTTGCCGATGGGGGCACAGGACAAACCGGGTACGATGCCGTGGAACACCGTTCGAGTCGGCGCAAGCTGCTTGGCCTTGACACCCAGCTTCTCCATGGTGTCGCGGTACAGGATGTTGATGCTGCTTCCGCCGTCGATCAGCACGCGGAAGAAGCGTGCGGCGCGCGTATCCGTTGCAAGGGTGGCCTCCAGGACCAATGCGTAGGAGCCGAGGGACGGCATCACCTCTGGATGGTCGGCCCGGCTCCAACTGATTGGTTTCTCTGACCAGTGCATGTGGCCGGCTGGGCTAGTGGCGGCCACATTGACTTCTTGTTGCTCTCGGCGCTTGCTGCGCCGGTCTTCGGGCTGGCTCGTGAAGACGACATAAGATGCTTGCTCATCGGGGAACTCGTCCTGCACGGCGTCGACCGCGGGCCGGGCGGCTTTGGCGGCGGAGCCGGCGGCGGCGGGCCGGCAGGCGGAGTCGACGTGAGCCCTTCGCCCTTGGAGATTCGGGCGAGCCAGTTGCATTTGCGGGTCGTGTGGTTGGACGGCTTCGCGCCGCTGTGGAACTTGCACGGGGCATCAAGGGTTTGCTCATAGGAGAAGGCCGGCTGCCAAGCCGGCCGGCCGCCCCTGGGCTTCTTGGGTGCGGGCCGCCCTTCAGGCGGCGCGTCTTCGACCGTGGCCACCTGCCGGCTAGCGGGAGGCGGTGCACGGCCCTTGCGCTTTTGATCGTTCTGGTGTTGGCATCGGCCGCCGTCTCCAGCCGGCGCTTGGGGCGCCGGATTCAGCACTTTTCCGGATGTGTCTACCCGGAGCTCGGTCTTCATTGAGGAGTCGGCGGTGGCGTACTTGTCGGCGATGTTCAGGAGCTCGTCGAGGGTAGTCGGCTCATCGCAGAGAAGCTTGTGCTTGAGGAGGGTGCCCTCTCGGCACCCGGCAGTGAAGTATTCGATGGCTTGCACCTCGTGCACCCCTTCGCAGGAATTGCGGAGCTCGGCCCAACGCGTCAGGTAGTCGCGAGTGGACTCGGCTGGGCCCTGTACGCATAGGGAGAGCTGTCTGGGCTTGGGAGCCCGCTTGTAGGTGCTGGTGAAGTTGCGAACGAAGGCTTCAGTGAAATCCACCCAGCTGTTGATGCTGAGGGGCTTGAGGTTGTTTAGCCAGGTCCGTGCCGTGCCTTGCAGCATGAGGGGCACGTACTTTACGGCAACGCGCCGGTTGCCATTGGCGATGCTGACGGCTGTGGAGTAGTCGGTCAGCCAATCTTCTGGCTTCACCGAGCCGTTGTACTTGGGCGTGTCTCTTGGGAGCGAGAACCCTTTGGGGAAGGGCTCGTCGCGGATGCGGGGGCCAAAGCAAGGCGGGCCGACATCGTCTTCTTCTTCTAGCGCCAGGGATCGGGCCAGGTGGTCGAACCGGTGGCGGGCGTCGTTCTCGCCGACTCCCTCGCGGCGACCAAGCCGGCCGCTGAGAGTCGGGTGAGCCACTGGAGGCGGGGTGGGATATCTCTCTCCGCGAGCTCGAGGTGGAGGCGGGCTACCCCGCCATTCCATGGCTCGGGGGCGGCCGTCCGCGTCTCGCTCGATGGAGACTTGGGTCCGGCTTCGGCTGGAAGCCGGTTCTTTCTCGCGCCGCGCGCGGGTGTTGCTTGTAGTCGGCGACCGGGAAGTCGCGCCGTGTTCGCGGCGCGGGGGAGGGCTCCCCACGCAGGCGTCGGCTTCGTGCCGTCGTGCGGCCGCATCGATTAGTTGCTGGATGCGCCGCGTCATGTGGGGGAAGTCCTCGGCTTCCAAGCCGTCCAGCTCGTCTACGGCCGCCTGGGCGACGCGCAGGTTCTCGAGCGGGGTGGCGTAGACTAGGCGATCTACTCCAAGTGTGTCGGCGATGACGGCGCCGCGTTGCCTGACAACGCCGGCCCGGCTTGGGCCAGCCGGAGCCGGCGTGCCGAAGGCGGCGCGGTCAGCTTCGCGCTGGTAGGCCTCGATGAGGCGTCTTACGGAGGCTAGCCGCCGGCCCTCCGCGAGGAGGGCGAGGCGGCGTGCCTCCAGAACTTCGTCGCTGGCGTTAGCCGGAAGGGGGGCGGACAAGTCTTGGGCAGCCGCGCGTGGGGCGTCGCGGGCGCCCTCGTCAGTCGGGCCGTCGAGGCCGATAACCATCACCTCGGGGGCGTCAGAATCGCGATCGCCAGCCGGAGGGAGCGGGTCGTTGTAGACCGTGACGTTGGTGGGGAAGGTATCGTAGGATGCCGTGTCGGAGTCGACAGGCATCGGGTCGGTGGAGCCAACCAACTCCAAATCCGCAGCGGGCTCGTTGGAGACGCGGAGCTGGCCGAGGAGGTTGGCGAGGTGGTCTGTGCCCGCATCGGAGGCAAGCTCGTCGGAGATGCGGGCCTTGTCGAAGAGGCTGGCGAGGCCGCCAGCCGCGCAGATGTTGGTGACGCCATGCAGTGCGTCGCGGCAAGCGCCATCGGGCGAGCCGGGCTGGCTACGCTCGCGGGGAAGGAAGAGGGTTCCCGTCCAGAACAGGTCTCCGGACGACGGTGCACCTGGCCCCACGGTGGGCGCCAAATGTCGGGTGGTAGGAGCGACATATGCCAATGGGTGGCTTATCATTGCGGGGGCCAATAGAACATCGCTGGTGCCTGGAAACGGGATGAGGCGAAGACATGCACGCCGGCGAATCTTACCCAGCTTCAGGGCTCTCCGGGGAGATAATACCCCTACTGCTGCTCTGCGGGGTCTCCGCATGGTTACTAAGTGCACAAGTAGCTACAATGCTCCTTGAGCTGTTTTGGGTGGAAGGAGGAAGAAGGGCTTGGCTCAGCTTGCTTCTTCTCCTTGTTTCGTGTCTAAGTCTAGAATGAGAGTCCAACCCTTTGCATGGGTGCACCGGGGGGTTTATATAGGCCTACCCCCCGGGGGTACAATGGTAATCCGACTGGGCGCTGGGCCCAGCTGTCTGTGACTATGCTCGCCGGCTTCTCCGCCGGCTTCTGGGGCCCGCCGGCTGGTGGGTCCCGCCGGCTGCCGGCTCCTGGGTCGACAGGCCGGCCCCATTGGCCAGGGCCTGGTCGGCAGCTGGTTACTGTTACTCCGTATCGTCGACGCAGGCCTGGTCGGGGTAAGCGTGGCTATAGTAACGCCGCCTTGGCGGGCGATTACTGTAGCCCCGCCGCATCTTGTCTCCTTAATGGGCGTCTCCTTCGAGGAGGGTGGCAGGCCGGCTATGTGAAGCCGGCCCTCTGTCTTGCCGGCTTGAGAGGAGGTGCGGCCGCCTTCGGCATCTCTCTGCCCGAAGGGGCCCACCGCCTCGGGGGCCACGCTGGCGGCCCGTCGTGGACGGCGTCAGAGCCGCCGTGGCTACAGTGCCGCGCCGGGCGGGCCGCAGCTGCCCGCACGACGCGCTGTACCAGGCGTGCTCCGGGTTTTGGGGGTGGCAGGCTCCACTGTAGCCACGCCCCGCTTCATCATCGCAGAGTGGATGCGTACATTGCGGGTACGGCGTTGACTGCTTTGTGGGAGCCGGCCTGGCAGTAGCCGGCCCTCCATAGCTTTCTTCATGAGGGTGAAAGGGCGGGCCGCCCCCGAAGCCGGCTAAGAAGGTAGCCGGCCAGGGGGGAGGCTGCCCAGGTCTTGAGTCTTCTTATGAGCCGGATGGGCTCATAATTTTTTCTGAGGGGCCAGGGGAAGCCGGCTGGGCTACCCATGGCTATTTACCCCGACAGCTGGCCTCATGCATCACTTTCATTTGCCCCATCACAAGATTTAACTAAAGAAGAGCTTCCTTGGCAGCAGTCGATGGGTCGCCCGGAGTCTGATACACAGTAAAAAGCGATGTTGGCAGAGTAGTCGAAGAAGCTGCAGGATCTGAAGCGTGGAGTTGTATCGGTGCAGCAGGAGTCTGAGCAGCTAATCCCGATGGACAACCAGTCGACAGAGGGACATCGAAGGTGACGTTGGTTCGAGCCGGATCTGTCGATTGCTCGACTGCCATCCCAGGCGTCACGGTCGACTGAAGAATCTGGACCTCAAGCGCTGTCCCGCCCAGTTCCTTGTCTTTCCTCCTCCCCCTCAGCGGTGCTTCTTCTTCATCATCCGGGAGCACAACAATATCCCGTGGTACTGCAATAAACAGAGAAAGTCATACGGATAGCTGGCAAATAGTCCAGTCGACCAAACGAATTCGAATCGGGCATACTTACTAGCTTTGGAGGTAGCTACGTCATCCGTTTCCTCGTCGACCGGATTCTTGTCAATGTCCATGTCAGGCGCAGCCGAGGTCGGGCTGAAAAGGTTCATCATCCACTCAGTCAGAACAAAAAAGTCAGTCGGAACAAGAAAATACGGGAAAAATATTTATCCAAAAGCAACAGGAACGTCCATCTTGCTTCTGGGCAAGGTCTTCCGAGCCTTTGAAGGATTGGCCTTGGACTGCTTGGTGACCTTCTCAGCCAATTCTGGAGTCGGAGACCGAGTGCGCTTTTGAGATGGAGCATTCGACGCCACAGCTTTACTGCGCCTGCCTATGGGATCATGGTGCTGCTGGGATCGACATTCAAAACGAGGCGGTGAGTCGGCTACTTCCTCGTAGCCCGACTCATCACTCTCATCTTCTTCATCATCGGCTGGTGACTCCCACTCGCCGCTCTTCTCCGTACTGTCCTCGCCCTCTTGATCTTGCTCCAGAGCTTGCTCACCATTGGGCATTGAATACATCTCCGTGTAGATCTACAAAACAAGGAGCCGACTGCAAGTTAGTCGGGTCGACAAACAGTCGGAAAACACGTCTAAAAAACTCAGTTGAGATGGCCAAACCTTGTCTGGTTGGTTTCTGTCGCTGAAAGGGTTGACTCTCCTGGCGCCCCTGGGGTTGTCCTTGTTCCCGGTGATACCCTCCAGCCACTCGGCCACTGTCTTGGCCTCCACCTCTTCTGGATGAACCCGAGCGGTGTCACCAGCCCCAGAGTACATCCACATGGCGTGGTCACGAGCTTGGAGTGGTTGGATGCGCCGACTGAGGAACACCTCTAGTAGATCCATGCCCGTGACAC
The DNA here is from genome assembly GCA_034509565.1 of Triticum monococcum. Classification (NCBI taxonomy): domain Eukaryota; kingdom Viridiplantae; phylum Streptophyta; class Magnoliopsida; order Poales; family Poaceae; genus Triticum; species Triticum monococcum. Next base: position 39,420,963 of record CM067842.1, read on the forward strand.
CTTGGTTGATCAACTGAACAACTCTCTCGACGAGCATGCCTATCTCTGCCTTCTCCGCGGTAGTCACTTTCAACGAAGATGGAGTTTGGACTCGATCAAAAGAGAAAGGGGGAAGTCCAGTCGACTGGCCTGGCGTCACGATGTCCTGGCAGTAGAACCAGGTCGACTGCCAGCCCATGACCGAGTCCGGAAGAGTCATTGAGGGAAAGGAACTTCTTTTCCTCTTCTGAATACCCAGAGCCCCACACATCTGGATAACATGGGTTTTCTCGTCGTTCGAGTTCGCTTTTTTCACCGATTGGGAGCGGATGATAAAGATGTGCTTGAAAAGACCCCAGTGCGGTCGACACCCTAGGAAATTCTCGCACATGGATATGAACGCGGCAAGATACGTGATGGTGTTGGGAGTAAAATGATGGAGTTGGGCCCCAAAGAAATTCAAGAAACCTCGAAAGAAGGGGTGGGGGAAGCGAGAAGCCGCGGTCGACGTGGGTGGCGAGCAGGACGCACTCACCTGGTCGCGGCTGCGGTTCCGTTTCCCCCTCCGGCAGCCGTGCAGACTCGTGGACGATTAGCCCTAACTTGGCCATATCGTCCAAGTCTTCCTGTCAAAGCGAAGATCGGATCCAATCTCCTTGGATCCAACCCGATGGCAGCCCCGAGCGCGATGAAGACCCCCGATTCGCCTTCCTGCTTTTCGCCACCCCCGTCGCCTTCTTCGCGTGTTCCAGCGCCACCGTTCTCTCCTTTCCCATGGCGGCGGAGCGGTGGCGTCGAGAGTGGAGAAGCCGGGTGGGGTAAAGGAGCAAGAGGAAGAAGAAAGAAAATGGGCACGCATAGTGCGGACGCCTCGGTCTCGCCGCTTTTAAATGCCCACTTCCGAGTGGCTGACGCGTGGGTCTGGGCGATCCTGTCAAATCCCTCAAACAATCACGCGCAGGATACGTGGCGAAAAAGGTGGCACGGAAATCGAAACGCTCTGTCTATCCACTCCGCTCACCACGGCGCGTTCCGTTCGGCACGCTCCTACCGAAATTTCGAATCCCACGAAATCCGAGATCCTCGGCAACGGATCACGCCAAAGATTTCGCATCAAAGGTGACACTCGACAGGTGATGTTATAAAAACCAATCGGTAATTGCTGAATCGATCGAGGCGACTGAAACGAAGCCGAAAGTTTCAACACTGGCCTCCATTCGGAGATGAATTCTTGAGAAAGACAAGAGCCAAGGCAAGATCAACTTCAACCTTCTTTCCACTCGGACATCAATCCATTCGGGGGCTAATGATGAGGACATAGACCTGGGGTAGGGTAATAGGCCTGACCTATACGTCCTACCCAAGGTCCTTGTCTTAGAAGTAAAGAAGTTCAAGAGTAAACGAGGTGGACCCAATAAAGGTGTCAAGTGCAATCCACTCGACCTACTATTCATTCGGAGACTACTCCTTCTTTGCGTCACTCGACTATTCAACCACTCGACCATGTAAAAGACCACTCGACGTACAAGAAGACCTAAAGCCGCTCTACACAGCAACGGTCGGGCATTCACTCGTATATTTAATGATCATTTGTAGCACTTTATTATAGACGTTACCTGTAACGCTCTCTCTTTATGAACATTGAACCCTGTGTAACGGAGGGGAGCTGAGGTCTTGGCGCACTCTATATAAGCCACTCCCTCCTCTGGGACAAGGGTTCGCACCCCCTGTAACTCACACGCATATAAACCAGTCGACCGCCTCCGGGCTCCGAGACGTTGGGCTGTTACTTCCTTTGAGAAGGGCCTGAACTCGTAAAACTTGCGTGTACAACTCTTCCATAGCTAGGATCTTGCCTCTACATCCCTACCCCCCTATTCTACTGTCAGACTTAGAACCACGACACCAGGGACCTTGGCGGTAGGCTATTATACCCTACCGCCATGGTCCCTGTCGATAGCAAAAGGGTCAGATCTCGATTTTTTCAAACTAGGGTCAAATCTCGAATAGGTTTTAGAAAAGGATCAAAACATGAAATTTAGCCATGAGGAGAATGGAGGCCAAATGCAGCTCCACACTGTTGGATCATAGGCCGGAAAATACGTACACGCGTAGACTCCGAGGAAAATTGATGAGAAGCACACAATAACCGGCCCATGTTTGAAGGTTGTGGCCACCGGGGTCGTCGACTTTGGGCGCCGGCCTTCCTCCGCAAGTGCCCCAAGTCCACCTCCTCCCTTCACCCCGGCGGCGAAACTCGAGCGCCTATCGGGTTTAACCCGCACGGAGATTTGTCGATGAGGTAAAAAGGACATCTTCTCTCGTCTTTCTTTGGATTGCTTCGACTGGATGGAATGTGGCTATGAAACAATGGTTGCAATTGTGCAAAATGTTTGTGTTTAGCAATGTTCTCGCTCATTTTGGAGGATAACAGTTCATAACGGATAATTCATAAGTAGTATGATGGGCGATTCATCAAACCAATGATGTCGATCTTCATGGCGCCAAGGTGTGTCGCTTCGAACAATTAATGCCGAGGGCAAGGATACATAATTGGATCGATTCCAACCCACATCGGCTCATTGAGGAAGAAAGCAATTTGGGCCGCAAACAACACCATGGAGGAGGACTGGTTGACGCAAGCCAGGATAGCTGAGGGGAAGCGGTTCATGATGCTGGATCCGAATGACATGGACCCAATTGCAAGATCGTTTTGGTAGTTGATATGAGCCGAGACCACGCGTTATAGGATGACATGGAGCTCCAAACACGCCAGAGGAGGTGACGACGCACACACAGGAGGAGGGAACAATGCAAACAGTGAAGCAGGCAACATGTGATATATGCATATGGTTGAGTGCTTTATTTTTTGCTCATGTAACTTGTTTAAAAAAATATGTGCATGATTACTTTTGAGATCATATGAAACGCTCCGGCAAGAAGGAGATTATTATATATGTAACGTTCCGGCAAAAAGGAGATTACAAGAAACGTTAATTCGAGTGATAGAATGAATATGAGGGGGGAAATTGAGGGCTGAAATATGGAAACTCTGGGTTTGCACCTTTCCTCGGCAGCTTCTAAAATTTTAAGGAATACGCTCCATATACGCTTTGACGACAGCACATACACAACTATGCTAGAGTTGCTCTTAGCTTAGTGCTCGATTTCCAAAAGCTCCAAAGAGGGGGTATACATGGTTGAAGCTGCACGGAAGGGCATGAGAGCATCTATAGCCGGGTCACCAAATTCAGCCCCTAAAACGCCCGCAGACGCGCATCTACAGTCGAGGTCACCAAATTCGGCCCTTAACCGCGGACACTGGCCGGGCACTCGTCAATTTGTGTCTTCCAGACCCACACTCCTCATATCTAATACCCTATATCCATACTGCCATGCATTGTGAACATAAATTACGTAAAAAAACATAAATCACGTAGATCACCACACGGACTAGGAAACGGACATAGGTATGCACATTCTGATCACCAAAAGATCACAGACGGATCTTCAAAAGCTACTCACGATGGAGATGGCGGAGATTCACCACTTCCTCGTTGGGCCTTTGCCCTTCTGGTCGCCGGCGCAGCTATAGGCGTCGGCGGCAGGTGGTGGATCATCGCAGTTGTTGGAGGTGGAGTTGTGGTCGTCATCAGAGAGAACGATGAGCCCCTTCATCGGATGGACGGCCCCGTCCTACTGCCGCTTGAGCTTGGCCACCTGAGCAGCCCCTTCATCTGGCGCGACGGCAGTTTCACCGCACACCCCGACTCGCAAATCGCTGCTGTCCGAGGGAGAAACGGCGTGCAGGCGAACCAACTACACACCACACACATGCTTTGTCCTACATGGCACACGGAATTTGCCATCCCGTGTCAAGATTCGTGCACAAACGAATCGACGACGATCAACACGTGCGGGCGAGTTGGAGAAGTGCCACACGTGTGGACATTAGTGTTTCCGAAAAACTAAAGGTACCTACAAGGCAAGTTACAAAGTCCATAATTAAGAAATTAGAAAACTAGTACTTTTGATAGCGCAATTTTTTAACCATCATATTTGTTTTGTCATATACCAATTTTTTAAGCATCCTGTATATTAATTATGAAAAAAACATAATGCACTCTCTTACAATAACAATGCTAGATCTTAGTTCTTGGAGTCTTCTTATACGGAATTATCTGGAATATAACATCGGTCATTCTACATTTATCGATGTTGTCCACTGAAACATATCATCGAGAGGGAAAGTCAACCATCGGTTATCACTATACATCGTCGGGTATTTTCTCAAATAACCGAGAGGCACACATGTACCGTCGGCCATTTTCACTCATAGGTGAGAGTTTTGTTTTCACCTTCGGCTATTAAATTTCACCGCCAGGCATTACATGTAATCCCCGTGGGTGTGGTAAAAACCGTCGGGCATTGCATGTAATCCCCAAGGGTGTACCAAAAACCGCCGGGCATTACAATTAATCGTCGGGCATTACATGCAATCCCTGTGGGTGTAGGGAAACCCGTCAGGCATTACATGTAATCCCCGTGGGTGTAGGAAAAACCGTCGGGCTTTACGATGAACCGTCAGGCATTAAGTTGGATGCCTGAGGGGTGAATTTTCACCGTAGGGCATTCTACTATATTGTCGGGTATTAGTGGTAATACTTGTCAGTTGACACTAACCGTCGGCCATTATAACTACCATCGACTATTACTGCAATAACCGATGGCCCATCGGCTATTAGATTTCACCGTCGGAAATCTGGGGATTTCTAGTAGTGCCGCTGCTGCCTCCGACGCCTCACACTCCGTCTGCTCAATGACAAGCCGAAGCGCCTTGGCATTCTTCCTCCATAGCCGGCGAGCGTCCATCTCCGCCGTTGTCAACGACCATCGGCAGACCCAAGCGAGGGCCGCTCGTCCTCGCCGGGCTCCGACACCAACCTGCGGCGCGGCGCACGAATTGCTCTACCGCGTCTCCCTTCCTTGCTCGCTGCCTCTCACGGCGGGCGGCGCGTGCCACTGATTCTGGCGTGCGCGTGCGGACGAGCGAAGCAGGCCCTAGCACCCACCGCTGCACGTGTGGAGCAGCGGCTGGCACGAGAGCAGGCTACGCAACCCTCAGGGAGCTGCGCGCGGGCCGGGAGGGGCCAGCTTCGACGTCCGCGCTACATCGACAGGAGAGCGGCAACAATGCATATCCGGAGCTGCCCCTCTGTCCACCTTGGACCGCTCCAGCGCAATGTGGAGGGTCAGCTCCTCGACGTCTAGGTCAGAGCCGGAGTAGCTGCCGGAGCTCGACATCTCGCCGGATTCGATCAAAATCGAAGATGGAGAGGAGGGGACGGAGCGAGAGGGAAGAGTGGGGGTAAGAGCTAGGGTTCATACAGGGGACAGATTGTGGTTTTTGTGGGGATGGTGTGGGTCGATGGTGAACCGGGCTGACATGGCGGGAGCACCCGGGTCGGAGCGAGAGGGAAAAGTGGAGTAAGAGCTAGGGTTCATACAGGGGGCGGATTGTGGTTTTTGTAGGGATGGTGTAGGTCGATGGTGAACCGGGCTGACGTGCCGGGAGCATCCAGGTCGTCTCATATCCATCCTACATTTGGCCGGATATAAGCGGCGCAGGACAGCCCGGACGTTTGGGACCGGTTTGAGACGCCCGGATGAGTTGATTTTTTTCGATCGGTGACTGATCGATTCATTCGTCCAAACATTTGAGACGGATCTGAGGCGCCCGGCTGGCCAGCAAGGAGGTGGATGGATCATGGATGCAGCAGCTAGCGGCAGTACGTACGTACGCACTGGATAGTGGGTCCAGCCGAAGCATCGGGCGTCGACCATCAAGGCTAGTTATTTGTCCTGCAGCTAGCTAGCTAAGCCTGGGCTGGGCTGGGCTGGGCTGGGGCCGGGCACTTGATGGCAATCACAGGCGCCACTCTGCAGTGACGATCGCCGTCGCTTTCCCCTCTCCCGTTAAACCCATGCACACAGTCGCAGCCAGCCTAGCTTCGCATCGCACGGGACGCCATTCAATAACCCGCTCACGGCTAACCTAATTCCCTCCCCGCCAGGAAACCCTCCGTCCACATCGATCCCATGATTCCCATCTCCACCTCCACCACCTCCGTCTCCCTCTCCCTCCGTATATACGCGCCCGTGTCCCCTCCCACCTTCCTCCCCGCGTCCGTGGCCAGCACCCAATCCACAGCCGTACCATTGCTCGCTGTCGCTGGCCGGCTAGCTGCCTCTCGCTTCCTACGTACCTCGTTGGGAGGCTGGGAGGAGGTCACGTACGCGCGTACGTCGTCGGATGGCGTCCACGACGGCCGACGATGCGGGGGCGGGGCGGCGCAAGGCGGGCACGCCGCCGGCCCTGCCGCCGCCCCCGGCGGAGCAGGCCGTGAGGTGCCCGCGCTGCGACTCGCCCAACACCAAGTTCTGCTACTACAACAACTACAGCCTGTCGCAGCCGCGCCACTTCTGCAAGACCTGCCGCCGGTACTGGACCAAGGGCGGCGCGCTCCGCAGCGTCCCCGTCGGCGGCGGCTGCCGCAAGAACAAGCGATCCCGCTCCGGCTCCTCCGCCTCCGCCTCCCGCGGCCTCTCCCTCTCCACCCCGGCCGGGGGCACCGCCGACCAGGACCAGCAGCACGCCGCGAGGATGGGCGTGGGAGGGTTTCCGGGTGGCGGCGGGGGCGACTTCCGCGGCGTGGTCAGCATGCTGCCGGTGCTCCACTCCCCGGCCGTCGTCGGCCAGTACGTGCCCTTCGGGGACTGGTCCTCGGGGGAAACCAACGGCGGTGGCGCCGCACGCCACGCAACCAACGGATCAGGAGGAGCCGGGAACGGAGCGGCGAGCAGCGCCATCGCGTCGTCCATCGAGTCGCTCAGCTTCATCAACCAGGACCTCCACTGGAAGCTGCAGCAGCAGCGGGTCGCCACCATGTTCCTCGGCCCGCCTAGCGCCTCCTCCTCCTCCCACCCCCACGCCGTCGGTGGTGGGAGCAATGGCATGCCAGCCGCCGCGCAGTTCGGGGGAGGCGGCACCTTCCTGCAGATGGCGGGGCTATCCGGCTGCATGGAGACACTGCCGGCGGCCACGACGTGGTTCATGGACAGCTCCTACGCGTTGCCTTCCCCGCCCCGACCCGCTGCCGGCGTGGGCGCCGCCAGTAGCAACATCAACAGCGGCCGGAGTAGCGGTGGCGGCGGGGACGATAACGCCACGTCGAACGACAACAACAACTGCGGCGGCGCGATCCCGTCGTGGGGCGACATTTCGACGTTCGCAATGCTGCCGTAGAAACTTCAACGACTTCCGAGTGCGGATTCCGAAGGAATCGAGCTTGTTGCTAGGGCGGAGGCTAATTTATCCCTGTTATTAATTCATTAGCGAATGGTTGGTCTCTAACTGGGTTGAGATATACTAAGTGTATTAATTTTACTTCTTATGAAGTGATATAGTCTGTCAGTTGTCACAGAATCCTAATCAGCAATCCATGTATCATGTAATTTTCTTTCCCGTTTCTTTATTTATGTTGTTTCATTTTCATTCGCTTTTGCCTTTGTCTATGCAATTTTTACATGCATTCGTGTTGTTAAATGACTTGGGAGTGACTATTTGTAAAATGTCTAAAAATTAAATTTGGTGTAAGTCGAACCTTTTCATATATTGTTCTTCTTCCTCTTTGGGTTCTCCTTCCCCACATTTTCTGTTGTCGACGGTTGAACCGCCTACTACCATGGCAAGCGGCGCTTCCACGCACTATCGCATCTCCACCATTCCCTTGTCTCCGGCCTAGCCGTCCGTCCCTCTAACCCCGCTCCCCCTCCCCACACCCCCACACTCCACACACCTTCTGTTCTTCTCCAACACCGGCAGCCCCACCCACACCTGACTGTCAAGTCTTCGACTCACCTCCACCTAAGACGACGCCTAGTTCGTACCCGGATCTAGTTCGTACCCGGATCAGCCTCGCCTACAGCCCCGCGTATAGCATCCACCCACCGCGGCGCCCCAGGCTTGGCCTCAGAGCTTCGCCTCGCCTCCTTCTCTTCTCACAAAAATTTGAGTTACACGCAAATTTAGAAAACTTACAAATAGGTCATGTGAAATGACTTAGATCTCATGTCTAGGCTGGATTTAAACGTGTTCGGCCGTGACCTAGATGATGTTGTGTTTGTGTCTAGCCTGTTTTTTCACCTACTGAGTTACATGAAAGCTAGACAGACAGATCGATGAGAGATGGGCTTAAGTGTTTGATGTTTATAACCGTTTTTATCATATATATACAAGGTTGCCATGCACGCCACCTCCCTCTCAAAAAGTGCAAGCAGAGGCCGAGCTCCATTGAGCTCTTTTTTTCAAGGAAAATTCTTTTTCCACACATCCAAAAAATCTGGAAAAAAGTTATACATGTAGACATATAGTTGTAGTATACATGTATAAAATTTTATGAACAAATATATTCATATGTGATATACACAAAAAAGGCACATACACAAATTAAAAATTGGCTTTTTCTTTGTTGTATTTGGGCCAGATATTTGTCTTTTTTATTATAGTATGCAAATAATCAAATTAGTTGATGAAATTTTAAAGCGTACTTGAAGAATGTGCATATCTTTGTAGAAAAATCAACAATTTTTGAAACTTTTAAATATATTTTGTTAAAAAAGACGAGCTCCATGGAGCCCCGACCTCGGTCTTCTGCGACGCTGCACTCACCTCTCTCTGTCTCTCTCTAAAAGAACGATGCAGGGTTGCAGGAAGTAGCAAGACATTCATGGCCGCCAATGTGAAACCCTAGATCAGTAATGGCGAGGCAGGTTGTCAGAGCCTAGTAACTCCATCCCATGTGGTAAGTACGAGAGAGCAAGATATGTTGGATGCATCATGGATGGTTCCGAAATGAAGGCTCCTTTTTCATCTTCCCAGTAAGATTCTTCCATTCCTAGGAGCATCGATCACACCCAAGGCCGACAGGAAAGCAGTAATTCTTACTCTCCAACAGGACCGAAGACTGTTGTGAGATCTTGAATACGTACTCACTTCAGATCGATCTAGGAGCCTAGCTAGGCTGCAGGGGACCATTTCGCCTCGAGCTCGATTGATTTCACCACTATTAGAGTATATGGCTAAGGGCGTGTTCCGATCTCCTCCAGCTTCACAAAACTCCCCAAAATTCAGCTGAGCTTTGCTACACTTACAGGCAAACTTCACCGGATTGCAAGTTACGAGAGTACGTGACAATAATTAACTGGACAACACCGGGCCCCACAGTTGAAATTCACGGAGGAAGAGGGATTAACTGGGACACGTATGCCTGTAACGGTAGCCCGTAGGATGCAGTCCGTAAGTGTAGAATTTTCGAATTCAGCTTCTCGAAGTAGCTTCCCGCTCCACCTGGCGAATTCCATCCATTCGGCGCCGAGCGCAACTTCTCCCATCGCCACCTTTCAGCTGGCAACCCAGCTCTGGAGACAGCTGGCCTATTCAGCGCCACTTTTGGCCCGCTGAAACCAGCCTAGTTCGGGGGGATGTTGCTCCTTGCTCGTGCAAGGTGACTTGGGCATTAATAGCGTCGCCGCGTCGGGTTGGGCTTCTCTTTCCGGTGAGCTCCCTGCTCCTGGTTGGCGGCGAGGGAACCACACTGAAGTGACGGGATCTGGCGGGGATAGGCCTGTAATGGCTTGATCTACCACCGGATAGGAGCGGAGGCCGGCGACGGACTGGCGGCGATGGTCACGGTGGCGGCTAGGGTTGGCGCTAGGAAGAGGGACTGAGGAACTGTCGAGAGAGAGAGAGAGAGAGAGAGAGAGAGAGAGAGAGCGTCGGAGGCGAGCCTTGCAAATCGTTTCTCGATTTGGTGGTGGCATCCCCTTGTAATTATGCCGAACTCCTCGCTTCTCCATTTTGTGAAGCTGGCTCACATTTTGCACTAGAGGATCGCAACACTTCATGAAGCCCACTCCACAGAGCTCAGACGTTCTGTCCGGCTCTGCATGTGAAGTTGGAGAAGCGCGGAGAGGGAGGAGTTCCGAACATGGCCTAATAGTATCGCTAGCTTATGGTTATACGATGTTGTCATATCATGTAAAGCCGCCATTTATAATCACAGAAATCCCAATTCCGTTATTGAGAGCACATGCTCTTGCCCACCAAAATTATTTTCTGAAAATGTCAAAAAAATAGATGTGTTAATTGTCACATCCAAATGTTACCTATAATTTTTTATTGAAAAATCTTAAGCATTTTGACATGTGCGAAAAAAAATGAAACGCCAAATATTACACTTAATTTTGATTTTTCTTTCACCGATGAAGCACCGCTATCCCGTTTTGCATGAAAATTGCCAAGCACGCTTGCTAGGCTAACATGAACATCCACAACAAAAATTATGATTTTTATACTTTATTTACTATTCATCCAAAAGCATAAGCTTCCCAGAGGCAAGACGGCCCTCCCATCCTTTTTGTGTGTAATAAAAGGCCGACGACGATAAGAGGGAGGAGGCCGCCGAAGCGTCAGGCGTGGTTAAGGAAGCTTCAACGTCAATGCCGTCCGTGCAGTACACACGGTTCAACCATGAGAACTTCTGCATTTGGACAACGGCTATGGAGTGCCTGTACATGTGCATGGGCTCTAGAACGAAATATGGACCACCTTTCAATTTTTCTGAAGTGAAATTGAAATAATCAAAATTCGTGTGAAATGTCTGTTCAAAGTTTATGAAATTAATTAAAATATGTATGGATCGATTAGAAAATAAGGATTACCCCCGCCTCTGCATCAAGTAATGCAAACACCCATTTTATTAAGCGAATAAAACATTGTGGATGCCTTTGAAATTTATGTGAGCAATATGTGAAACTATGTTGAACAGAATAAAATGCCATTGAAATAATAAATGAAAATGGGAATTAATTGCAAGGTTGGTAAAATGACATTTGACAACTATTGATAAAAAAATTGTGAAGCTTGCACAAAATGATTTTTAAACTTTTTGCCTTTGACTATTTTAAAGTTTCTGGAATGGTTCTCTACGGTGCACAAAATGTTTCAAATTTAGGATTTTTGTAGGAATTCTATAGGATAGGATTTGCAAAGGAAAAATTTCTTTGAAGCCCTTTGGTTTGTAGGAATGGATTCCTATTTCTATGTAGGATAGGAATCAATCCTTCATGTTTTGGAGGAAAAAAAACATTAGCCTAGATTCAGTGGAAAAAATCATATCCTATGCACCAAATGGCATCTCTTTTTCTATAGGAATTGACATGCATGTCATCTTACTTCCTATGATTTTCCTATTCCTATAAAACTCCTATCCTATGAACCAAAGAAGGCCTTATTGGGATATATTTCCTATATTTACCTGTCTGCTATATGAAACCAAAAAATAATCTGAAATTTAGAAAATTATGGGAATACAAATAAATATGTGGTTTCGTAGAACAATTTATTTTGAGTTGGCAAAAAAGGTATCCCGCTACCTAGCGGCTTCATAAAAACATTTTCTTCACCCAATGCCAAAAAAAAGGACAATCATCCCTAGATACATACACGCCCATTTAATTTCTCCGAGGTTGATGCTCGTCAGATTGTCTCCGGTGGCCCTAGGACCATGGAGGCGCGGTGGATCCTGCCAAGGGCCGGCTGGAGGGCTCCGTTTTTAGTCGTTTTTTCCTGTCTTGTTAGGGCGTCTTGTTCAGGAAGACGAGACGGCGGCGGCTCCCTAAAAATGGAATAAAGGTCTCTCCGCCTAGCTAGGCCTCGTTTCGGCGGTGCGTCTAGTATCGTTGGTGGGCGTGTGGAGGTGTGTCTCCTGCGGATCTATCTTTGGTGGATTTGCTCGGATATCGTCGTTGTTCGTCTGCGTTCGTGTGTCTTCGAGTTGAATCCTTCCAACATACGTTATTCTTTATCTGCGGCGGTTGCTGTTCTAGTACATGCTGGTCCTATGGGGCCTTACCTGACTGTTTGTTGGAAATATGCCCTAGAGGCAATAATAAATTGATTATTATTATATTTCCTTGTTCATGATAATCGTTTATTATCCATGCTAGAATTGTATTGATAGGAAACTCAGATACATGTGTGGATACATAGACAACACCATGTCCCTAGTAAGCCTCTAGTTGACTAGCTCGTTGATCAATAGATGGTTACGGTTTCCTGACCATGGACATTAGATGTCGTTGATAACGGGATCACATCATTAGGAGAATGATGTGATGGACAAGACCCAATCCTAAGCATAGCACTAGATCGTGTAGTTCGTATGCTAAAGCTTTTCTAATGTCAAGTATCATTTCCTTAGACCATGAGATTGTGCAACTCCCGGATACCGTAGGAGTGCTTTGGGTGTGCCAAACGTCACAACGTAACTGGGTGGCTATAAAGGTACACTACGGGTATCTCCGAAAGTGTCTGTTGGGTTGGCACGAATCAAGACTGGGATTTGTCACTCCGTGTGACGGAGAGGTATCTCTGGGCCCACTCGGTAGGGCATCATCATAATGTGCACAATGTGACCAAGGAGTTGATCACGGGATGATGTGTTACGGAACGAGTAAAGAGACTTGCCAGTAACGAGATTGAACAAGGTATCGGGATACCGACGATCGAATCTCGGGCAAGTATCGTACCGATAGACAAAGGGAATTGTATACGGGATTGATTAAGTCCTTGACATCGTGGTTCATCCGATGAGATCATCGTGGAACATGTGGGAGACAACATGGGTATCCAGATCCCGCTGTTGGTTATTGACCGGAGAACGTCTCGGTCATGTTTGCATGTCTCCCGAACCCGTAGGGTCTACACACTTAAGGTTCGATGACGCTAGGGTTATAAAGGAAGTTAGTATGTGGTTACCGAATGTTGTTCGGAGTCCCGGATGAGATCCCGGACGTCACGAGGAGTTCCGAAATGGTCCAGAGGTAAAGATTTATATATGGGAAGTCATGTTTTGGACACCGGAAAAGTTTCGGGGTTTATCGGTAATGTACCGGGACCACCGGGAGGGTCCCGGGGGTCCACCAAGTGGGGCCACCAACCCCGGAGGCTTGCATGGGCCAAGAGTGGTGAGGGACCAGCCCCTTAGTGGGCTGGTGCGCCTCCCATAAGGGCCCATGGTGCCTAAGAGGTGGAAAGGGGGCAAACCCTAGGGGATATGGGCCTTAGGGCCCATATTGGTGCGCCTCCCTCTCCTCTCCCCCTCTTGGCCGCCACCTTTGATCCCCATCTAGGGCTGCCGCCCCCCCTAGGGGTGGGAACCCTAGAGGGGGCGCAGCCCCTCCCCTTCCCTATATATATGAGGCCTAGGGCTGCCCATAACACACGCGATTCAATCTCTCTTGGTGCAGCCCTGCGTCTCTTCTTCCTCCTCTTCTGTGGTGCTTGGCGAAGCCCTGCAGGATAGCCACGCTCCTCCACCACCACCACGCCGTTGTGCTGCTGTTGGATGAAGTCTTCCTCAACCTCTCCCTCTCTCCTTGCTGGATCAAGGCGTGGGAGACGTCACCGGCCTGTACGTGTGTTGAACGCGGAGGTGCCGTCCGTTCGGCACTACGATCATCGGTGATTTGGATCACGATGAGTACGACTCCATCAACCCCGTTCTCTTGAACGCTTCCGCTTAGCGATCTACAAGGGTATGTAGATGCACTCTCCTTCCCCTCGTTGCTAGTCTCTCCATAGATAGATCTTGGTGACACGTAGGAAAATTTTGAATTTCTGCTACGTTCCCCAACAGTGGCATCATGAGCTAGGTCTATTACGTAGATTCTATGCACGAGTAGAACACAAAGTAGTTGTGGGCGTTGATTTTGTTCAATATGCTTGCCGTTACTAGTCTTATCTTGATTCGGCAGCACTGTGGGATGAAGCGGCCCGGACCGACCTTACAAGTACTCTTATGTGAGACTGGTTCCACCGACTGACATGCACTAGTTGCATAAGGTGGCTAGCGGGTGTCTGTCTCTCCCACTTTAGTCGGATCGGATTCGATGAAAAGGGTCCTTATGAAGGGTAAATAGCAATTGGCATATCACGTTGTGGTCTTTGCGTAGGTAAGAAACGTTCTTGCTAGTAACCCATAGCAGTCACGTAAAACATGCAAACAACAATTAGAGGACGTCTAACTTGTTTTTGCAGGGTATGCCATGTGATGTGATATGGCCAAAGGATGTGATGAATGATATATGTGATGTATGAGATTGATCATGTTCTTGTAATAGGAATCACGACTTGCATGTCGATGAGTATGACAACCGGCAGGAGCCATAGGAGTTGTCTTTATTTATTTATGACCTGCGTGTCAACTTAAACGTCATGTAATTACTTTACTTTATTGCTAACCGTTAGCTGTAGTAGTAGAAGTAATAGATGACGTGACAACTTCATGGAGACACGATGATGGAGATCATGATGATGGAGATCATGGTGTCATGCCGGTGACGATGATGATCATGGAGCCCCGAAGATGGAGATCAAAAGGAGCAAAGTGATATTGGCCATATCATGTCACTATTTGATTGCATGTGATGTTTATCATGTTTATACATCTTATTTGCTTAGAACGACGGTAGTAAATAAGATGATCCCTCATAAAATTTCAAGAAGTGTTCTCCCCTAACTGTGCACCGTTGCTACAGTTCGTCGTTTCGAAGCACCACGTGATGATCGGGTGTGATAGATCCTTACGTTCACATACAACGGGTGTAAGACAGTTTTACACATGCAAAACACTTAGGGTTAACTTGACGAGCCTAGCATGTGTATAGACATGGCCTCGGAACACAGAAGACCGAAAGGTCGAGCATGAGTCGTATAGAAGATACGATCAACATGAAGATGTTCACCGACGTTGACTAGTCCGTCTCACGTGATGATCGGACACGGCCTAGTTGAATCGGATCATGTAATCACTTAGAGGACTAGAGGGATGTCTATCTAAGTGGGAGTTCATAAGATGAACTTAATTATCCTAAACATAGTCAAAAGGATTTTGCAAATTATGTCGTAGCTCACGCTATAGTTCTACTATTTAGATATGTTCCTAGAGAAAAATTAGTTGGAAGTTGATAGTAGCAATTATGCGGACTAGGTCCGTAAACTGAGGATTGTCCTCATTGCTTCTTAGAAGGCTTATGTCCTTAATGCACCGCTCAGTGTGCTGAACCTCGAACGTCGTCTGTAGATGTTGCGAACATCTGACATACACGTTTTGATAACTACATGATAGTTCAGTTAAACGGTTTAGAGTTGAGGCACCAAAGACAGTTTTGAAACGTCGCGAAACATATGAGATGTTTTGAGGGCTGAAATTGGGATTTCAGGCTCGTGCCCACGTCAAGAGGTATAAGACCTCCGACGATTTTCTTAGCCTACATACTAAGGGAGAAAAGCTCAATTGTTGAGCTTATGCTCAGATTGTCTGAGTACAACAGTCATTTGAATTGAGTGGGAGTTGATCTTCCAGATGAGATAGTGATGTTTCTCCGAAGTCATTACCACCAAGCTGCTAGAGCTTCGTGATGAACTATAATATATCAGGGACATATATGATGATCCTTGAGATATTCGCGATGTTTGACACCATAAAAGTAGAAATCATGAAGGAGCATCAATTGTTGATGGTTGGTGAAACCACTAGTTTCAAGAAGGGCAAGGGCAAGAAGGGATACTTCATGAAACGGCAATTCAACTGCTGCTCTGGTGAAGAAACCCAAGGTTCAACCCAAACCCGAGACTAAGTGCTTCTGTAATAAGGGGAACAACCACTGGAGCGAAATTACCCTAGATACTTGGTAGATTAGAAGGCTGGCAAGGTCGATAGAAGTATATTGGATATACATTATGTTAATGTGTACTTTACTAGTACTCCTAGTAGCACCAGGGTATTAGATACCGGTTCGGTTGCTAAGTGTTAGTAACTCGAAATAAAAGCTGCGGAATAAATGGAGACTAGCTAAAGGTGAGATAACGATATGTGTTGGAAATATTTTCAAGGTTGATCAAATATCGTACGCTCCCTCTACCATCGAGATTGGTGTTTGCGTTGAGCATAGACATGATTGGATTATGTCTATCGCAATACGGTTATTCATTTAAGGAGAATAATGGTTACTCTGTTTATTTGAATAATACCTTCAATGGTCTTACACCTAAAATGAATGGTTTATTGAATCTCGATCGTAGTGATACACATGTTCATGCCAAAAGATAGTAATGATAGTACCACCTACTTGTGGCACTGCCACGTAAGTCATATCGGTATAAAACGCATGAAGAAGCTCCATGTTGATGGATCTTTGGACTCACTCATTTTAAAAGTTTGAGACATGCAAACCGTGTCTATTGGTGTATATGCATGAAGAAACTCCATGCAGATGGATCGTTTGGACTCACTTGATTTTGAATCACTTGAGACATGCAAATCATACCACATGGGCAAGATGACTGAAAGCCTCGTTTTTCAGTAAAATGGAACTAGAAAGCAACTTGCTGGAAGTAATACATTTTGATGTGTGCAGTCCAATGAGTGCTGAGGCGTGTAGTGGATATCGTTATGTTTTTACTTCACAGATGATTTGAGTAGATGTTGAGAATATTTACTTGATGAATCACGAGTCTGAATTATTGAAAGGTTCAAGTAATTTCAGGGTGAAGTTGAAAGATCGTCGTGACAAGAGGATAAAATATCTATGATATGATCATAGAGATGAATATCTGAATTACGAGTTTGGCACAGAATTAAGACATTGTGGAAATTGTTTCACAACCGATACAGCCAGGAACACCATGGTGTGATGGTGTGTCCGAACATCATAACTGCACCCTATTGGATATGATGCATACCATGATGTCTCTTATCGAATTACCACAATAATTTATGGGTTAGGCATTAGAGACAACCACATTCACTTTAAATAGGGCACCACGTAATTCCGATGAGATGACACCGTATGAACTATGGTTTAGAGAAACCTAAGCTGTCATTTCTTAAAAGTTTGGGGCTGTGACGCTTATGTGAAAAAGTTTCAGGCTGATAAGCTCGAACTCAAAGCGGATAAATGCATCTTCATAGGACACCCAAAACAGTTGGGTATACCTCCTGTCTCAGATCCGAAAGCAATAAGGGATTGTTTCTAGAATCGGGTCCTTTCTCGAGGAAAAGTTTCTCTCGAAAGAAATGAGTGGGAGGATGGTGGAGACTTGATGAGGTTATTGAACCGTCTCTTCAACTAGTGTGTGGCAGGGCACAGGAAGTTGTTCCTGTGGCACCTACACCAATTGAAGTGGAAGCTTATGATAGTGATCAGGAAACTTCATATCAAGACACTACCAAACCTCGTGGGATGACAAGGATGCGTACTACTTCAGAGTGGTACGTAATCCTTTCTTGGAAGTCATGTTGCTAGAAAACAATGAACCTACGAGCTATGGAGAAGCGATGGTGGGCCTGGATTCCGATAGATGGCTCGAGGCCATAAAATCCGAGAGAGGATCCATGTATGGAAACAAAGTGTAGACTTTGACAGAACAGCTCGATGGTCGTAAGGCTATTGAGTACAGATGGATTTTAAAAGGAAGACGGACAATGATGGTAAGTATCACCATTAAGAAAGCTCGACTTGTCGTTAAGATGTTTTCCGACAAGTTCAAGGAGTTGACTACGATGAGACTTTCTCACACGTAGCGATGCTAAAAGTCTGTTGGAATTATATTAGCGATTACTGCATTATTTATGAAATCTTGCAGATAGGATGTCAAAACATTGTTTCCTCGACGATTTTCTTGAGGAAAGGTTGTATGTGATACAACCAGAAGGTTTTGTCAATCCTGAAAGGTGCTAATAAGTATGCAAAGCTCCAGCAATCCTTCTAAGGACTGGAGTAAGCATCTCGGAGTTGGAATGTATGCTTTGATGAGATGATCAAAGATTTTGGGTGTATACAAAGTTTATGAGAAACTTGTATTTCCAAAGAAGTGAGTGGGAGCACTATAGAATTTCTGATGAATATATGTTGTTGACATATTGTTGATCAGAAATGACGTAGAATTTCTGATAAAGCATATAGGGTTATTTGGAAAGTGTTTTTCAATGGAAAACCTGGATTAAGCTACTTAAACATTGAGCATCAAGATCTATAAGGATAGATCAAAACGCTTAATGGTACTTTCAAATAAGCACATACCTTGACATGATCTTGAAGGTGTTCAAGATGGATCAGTCAAAGAAGGAGTTCTTGCCTGAGTTGTAAGGCATGAAGTTAAGACTTAAAGCTCGACCACGGCAGAATAGAGAGAAAGGACAAAGGTCGTCCCCTATGCTTAAGACGTAGGCTCTACAGTATGCTGTGTTGTGTACCGCACCTGAAGTGTGCCTTTCCATGAGGGGTACAAGAGTGATCCAAGAATGGATCACAGGACAGCGGTCAAAGCTATCCTTAGTAACTAGTGGACTAAGGAATTTTCTCGATTATGGAGGTGGTAAAAGAGTTCGTCGTAAAAGGTTACGTCGATGCAAGCTTAACACCTATCCGGATAGCTCTGAGTAGAGATACCGGATATGTATAATGGAGCAACAATTTAGAATAGCTCCAAGTAGAACAGTTATTTGGAATAGCTCCAATTAGAACGTGGTAGCTGCATCTAGGAGATGACATAGAGATTTGCGAAGTACATACGGATCTGAAAGATTCAGACCCGTTGACTATAACATCTCTCACAAGCATAACATGATCAAACCCAGAACTCATCGAGTGTTAATCACATGGTAATGTGAACTAGATTATTGACTCTAGTAAACTCTTTGGGTGTTAGTCACATGGGGATGTGACCTTGAGTGTTAATCACATATCGATGTGAGCTAGATTATTGACTCTAGTGCAAGTGGGAGACTGTTGGAAATATGCCCTAGAGGCAATAATAAATTGATTATTATTATATTTCCTTGTTCATGATAATCGTTTATTATCCATGCTAGAATTGTATTGATAGGAAACTCAGATACATGTGTGGATACATAGACAACACCATGTCCCTAGTAAGCCTCTAGTTGACTAGCTCGTTGATCAATAGATGGTTACGGTTTCCTGACCATGGACATTAGATGTCGTTGATAACGGGATCACATCATTAGGAGAATGATGTGATGGACAAGACCCAATCCTAAGCATAGCACTAGATCATGTAGTTTGTATACTAAAGCTTTTCTAATGTCAAGTATCATTTCCTTAGACCATGAGATTGTGCAACTCCCGGATACCGTAGGAGTGCTTTGGGTGTGCCAAACGTCACAACGTAACTGGGTGTCTATAAAGGTACACTACGGGTATCTCCGAAAGTGTCTGTTGGGTTGGCACGAATCGAGACTGGGATTTGTCACTCCGTGTGACGGAGAGGTATCTCTGGGCCCACTCGATAGGACATCATCATAATGTGCACAATGTGACCAAGGAGTTGATCACGGGATGATGTGTTACTGAACGATTAAAGAGACTTGCCGGTAACGAGATTGAACAAGGTATCGGGATACCGACGATCGAATCTCGGGCAAGTATCGTACCGATAGACAAAGGGAATTGTATACGGGATTGATTAAGTCCTTGACATCGTGGTTCATCCGATGAGATCATCGTGGAACATGTGGGAGCCAACATGGGTATCCAGATCCCGCTGTTGGTTATTGACCGGAGAACGTCTCGGTCATGTCTGCATGTCTCCCGAACCCGTAGGGTCTACACACTTAAGGTTCGATGACGCTAGGGTTATAAAGGAAGTTAGTATGTGGTTACCAAATGTTGTTCGGAGCCCCGGATGAGATCCCGGACGTCACGAGGAGTTCCGGAATGGTCCGGAGGTAAAGATTTATATATGGGAAGTCATGTTTTGGACACCGGAAAAGTTTCGGGGTTTATCGGTAATGTACCGGGACCACCGGGAGGGTCCCGGGGGTCCACCAAATGGGGCCACCAACCCCGGAGGCTTGCATGGGCCAAGAGTGGTGAGGGACCAGCCCCTTAGTGGGCTGGTGCGCCTCCCATAAGGGCCCATGGTGCCTAAGAGGTGGAAAGGGGGCAAACCCTAGGGGATATGGGCCTTAGGGCCCATATTGGTGCGCCTCCCTCTCCTCTCCCCCTCTTGGCCGCCACCTTTGATCCCCATCTAGGGCTGCCCCCCCCCTAGGGGTGGGAACCCTAGAGGGGGCGCAGCCCCTCCCCTTCCCTATATATATGAGGCCTAGGGCTGCCCATAACACACGCGATTCAATCTCTCTTGGTGCAGCCCTACGTCTCTTCTTCCTCCTCTTCTGTGGTGCTTGGCGAAGCCCTGCAGGATAGCCACGCTCCTCCACCACCACCACGCCGTTGTGCTGCTGTTGGATGAAGTCTTCCTCAACCTCTCCCTCTCTCCTTGCTGGATCAAGGCGTGGGAGACGTCACCGGGCTGTACGTGTGTTGAACGCGGAGGTGCCGTCCGTTCGGCACTAGGATCATCGGTGATTTGGATCATGATGAGTACGACTCCATCAATCCCGTTCTCTTGAACGCTTCCGCTTAGCGATCTACAAGGGTATGTAGATGCACTCTCCTTCCCCTCGTTGCTAGTCTCTCCATAGATAGATCTTGGTGACATGTAGGAAAATTTTGAATTTCTGCTACGTTCCCCAACACTGTCTACTACAACAAGTTGTGCCCGACTCCGACGATGGAGGGGTGATGACGATGGCGCGTCTTCCGTTCGCTTCAGTGCTTGTAGTCGTTATTAGGTGGTCTACGGATCTGGATATAATTTTATTTCTGATGTTCGTTGTACTGTCATGATTGAAGATCAATAGATTGAAAGTTTTTCGTAAAAAAAAAGTTGTCATCACCAAAGTACCAGCAGTCACCTTCACACGCTCAATTTGGGAAGGACGTTAAGGCCACCTTGCACGCCATTAAAACACATAACCAATTGATCTAACACATATCTTTATTTCTAATGAAGTAGTTGGTGAATAGTATTTATGGTTAATTTTTGCTGGGTTTTTTCGTCTCTCCTCCCATCACCCCTCCAATCCTGATCCATCGGTTTATTTTTCTCTTCCCTCTTTATTACAACCAGAACTTTCCTAACGTATAACAAATCATGAATCTAACTTCCTTAAATTATGCAAATTAATCGATTCTTTTTATTGATTCAATTTGTCTTAGGAAACAAATAACAGATTTTCAGAAAACAAATAATATATTTTAATCTAACTTTCCTAACTTATCTAAATCAATCGATTTCTCTCATTAGTGAAATTTGTTTTAGGAAACAAATAACAGACACGTCACAAACTTTCCTCCCAATAAATAGTTTCTTAACATTTGCAAACTTTTCTAATCAGACACGTCACAAACGGGCAGGTACTGATATCACGTTACCAAACAATAAAACCCCATTTGCATAGAAATCGGTTCAAAATCCTAACTTTTCTAAATTTTTACCTTTCCTTGATAACAACCAATATTTCCTATGTTTTCCACCTATAGAAGGAAATCACCCCTCCATCGATATTAGCATTTTTTGGAATGGGATCTCCAGGTTATGCTTTTTTGCGTTTGTTTCCAATTGTGACCTCTCCTTCCGCTCCGGCTCCTTCTCGCATAAACACCTCCACCACAGCCAGCTGACGCCACCCCAGACCTCCTGCCTCTCCACACCTTCTCCGCCACCTCCTCCTCGTACTCCATTGACAATCCTTCCGCCATGTTTGTCCACGGCGGTGTCGAGGACATGGCGCAGCAGCGTACCAACGGTAGAGCAGCGCATAGCAGCAGGAAGCAGCACGCAGCAGGCGAGGCAAGTGGCCGGCGTGGCTGAGGGGGCGGCCGGCAGAAGATGGCCGTGACAGGAGGGGGCGCGAGGTAGGGGCGCGACTGCGGGGCGGGCGAAGGGATAGGCGGCAGCAGACGGGGCGAGCGCAGCTAGCGAGAGTGTGGCGCGTGGTCAGGGTGTGCGTCGCGCGGTCACAGTGGTGTGGTGGCTGCGGCAAGCGCGACGGCAGTGGCGGGCGCGATCGACGCGGTGTGGCACAGGCGTGGGCATGGAGAGGGAGTGGCCCCGCGGGCAGGGGAGGCAAGGCGTCACCCTTATCCATTCCCCTTCGATGCCGGCGAGGTGGTCGGGCGGGAGCTCGGCTCTGTAGCGACGCGGCTCGGGGAAATATAAGTTGTGGTGGCAAATATAATACACATAATCCCTATTGTTATGCACTAGCGTGTGTGCGTGTAAAATAGATGGATTATGATCCCGTACCCAATAAAATGGATATGTATGTGTTAGAGAGAGAGAGGGAGGGAGAGGGAGAGAGAGAGTGAAGAAGAGGAAGGACGAGAGAGTGTGTGTGAGAATTTGATGATAAAAAATGTCGCCAATGTCACTTGATATATATGAGAATATTAAATATAATATTAACATAACTAATATTGAATTCTTAAAATTAATGTGGCCTCGTTGCAACGCACGGACGTTCTTCTAGTACTAATTGGGTCGCATCCCCGGGCATGGCTCCGGCTCCACTGCGCGGCTCGCACCACCGCTTGGCTGGAGTTCTTGCCAACGAACAAGGAGCCACTCCACTGCGTGACCGAAGAGCCGCTAAATTGGACCGCCGCAAAGAGATGAAGAATCAGACAGACTGACAGAGAAAAAACATAGGCCATAGTTTTTTTCCATGGTAATATGTGCCTCATTTTTTTACGCAAAAGTATGAGTCTTATTTATATCATAATGATCATAATACAAGCCTTTGCACAAAGAAACATCAGCCAAAAAAGAGAAATACAATCAAGACCGAAGGATCCCCTAAGATTGACACCAACATCAGTCACCAAAAGAAAAAAATACAGATCACCTCCTCATCCGAGCTCGACGTGGCTCCATCGCAAATATGTAGCATTGCGGATCTCCAAGGTGGCTCAACAAAAACGAAATCATTATCGTTGAATGAACCAGACCGGGCCAACACCCTGTACACGCCATCGAACTCTAGATCCCCGCATGACTAAGATGTCGGAGGAGGTTACCATACCTGCCTTCCATGAACCATGAACCCAGCCAACACACGATCCATCATCTTCCATATGTCTCCGATGCAGGCTATAATTTACATCTGTTCCTGGACTACCTTTCAAGCTCTGCGCCGGCACCGGAGGAAACATTGTCGCACGGGAGGAGCCCGAGGACACAAGTCCGCCACGAGGATGTCACGATGTCATGCCATCCTTATTTGAACAGACATGTTTCCAAATCCAACCGCAACTAAAGGATCGCCTCATTGGGGAAGGATCTGTAGATTTTTTATTTAGCGCCGCCATCGTCATAGTCAAAGCCAAAACATTGAAGAACCTAAAAGCCTAAGTTACTAGGACCTAAAACGATCCACGCGCATGGACCCGACAACCTCCTTCACCACAGACAACCGAGGTTATTGGAGGCGGGGAGCCGTCGGAGGATGGCGGCGACAGAAGCTCTCTGGTGACCTTTTGAGACAGAGGGAGTACTATGTTACAAGCAGGAGTTGTCGTTGTCTATACGTGTAAGGCTGGTCGTAATGATAGTATCATAGCTAGTATCATACATGCCAACTAGGCAATTTTGTGAGGTGTCATAGAATTAAATGAAGAAAGAGAGGGTCGAGTATCATATCATGATACCGTATCATAATAAATGCTATGCTACTATGTGTCATGCATGGCAATAAATAAGATACTACATGATACTACTCTATGATATTATGCATTAGAGAGGTAGTATCATACACTAGTATCATATGCATGATACTACTATATGATACTTTCCATTACAACCAGCCTAATTGATTTGTATTTTCAGTTTTCCTCCTACCAATCAATGAAAAGTCACGATTCCCCTCAAAAAGAAAAGAAAAGTCACGATGACGACCTATTCGTCAAAAAGGAAAGATCCTTCACCCCTTTCAAGAACGGTCGGTATCCCGGGTCATACCTCTCGATGAAGATCTCGTCCACGGACATCTTATAACAGCATATCCAGCAGACCCCATAAAATCGTAAATTGTAAAACTGGGATACGAGTCGAAATAAATAAATTTGAAGGGTTTATTTTAGCTATGGCCGAACAGATACTGTAAAACAGGGATAAAGTGCTCCTTCCTCCAGTCCGACCACCGCCGCCCCTTCCCTAGCCGGTCGTGCCCCATCACCACGCCGGCCGCGCCTTGCTCTATTGCCAGCCGCGCCGGCCGAGCCGTGCTCCTTTGCCTGCCGCGCCGGGAGGATTTCAGCGGCCAGGCTGAGGTCATGGGAGGCCACGACGATGTCGAGCTCGTCCAATTCGAACCGGCGGCGATCGATTGCGGCGTCTAGCGGCCTTTTTCGATGTGCGGTGATAAATTCCGACGAGTTTAGGGCGGATTCCGGCAAACTCCGCGGCGGCGTGTTTGCTCCGACGAGGTTTGATCGGTATACGGGCCCCCCTCGGTTTGGCCTTCCAACCTCCAAACATAAGTGTTTCGGGTGTGTATTTTCGGTGGACCTTAAAAATTTTACGGGTTGGACCACTTTTTACGGTTTCTGTTTTAGACACTTTTTTCAATCAAAACTGTAAAACGCAAAAATTATAAGGGTTTGACCACTTATACGAGGTCTGCTACACTTTCTTTTTCGGGAGATTTGGGAAAGATCAATGGACATGCACATAGTCTACTTTTGTGTGGTACGATCTGTGAAAACAATTAGGAACCCCGCAAAAAAACAATTAGAAACAATTTGGGGAAAAATTCATTAGAATACTATTTCAATTTGGAAACACTTATTCAGAAATGTGAAAACAATTTTTTTAAAGTTGCTTTAAAATGTATGCCGAATGGTTGTCAAGTAAGTTGAAACAAAGGAAATAATCAGAGTTTGTGTTAAGTGTATGTTGAATTTTTCTAAAATTAATTAAAATATGTCTGAATTCATAAAATATTCTAATTCATATGAAATTTGTTTGACGAATTAGTGAAACTTTACCGGCAAAAAACTAAAATTTCACTGGAAAAATACTAGAAAACTTAAATTAACTGAAAGATTTTTTTGTGAATAAATTAATTGAAAGATTCGAGAGCGGATTTTCGTATTTGACATCTACCAATATAAAACAGTGTGAAATATACATTTTTGATTTCTTAATTTCATGAACATGAATAGTTTATTTGTTTCAAAGTTTTTGAACTTTTTAACGTCTTTGATTTTTATTTTTTGAATTTCTTTTATTGTGTGTTAGAAAAGCTGTTTTGAATTTGATTGAAATATTATTTGGAATTAACATTCCTTGTAATATAAAACATATAAATGTTGAAATTTGGGAGATAGTGTTAGCCAACCTTCTATATCTAAATAGCTAGCCCCCACAAACATATTTCTCCCAACATGCAAGTGTGACACCTCATCAAGCAACATTAGAGAAAACTCATCTCAACATGGGATGAGTCATAGAAAAAGGTTCATCTCAACATGCAAACATGTATGATATATTTAATAAATATTTTACAAAAATACAATAGTCCAACACAATAAACCATATGTATTTTTAGTTATAACTCTCATATTATTTCTCTGAATATTCTTATTTCCATAAAATCAAATATCTCTGAAATGTGTTGCAAATATTCCCACAACACGTGCGGGGCATCATCTAGTTATCCTTATAGCGCGCGCAAGTGCGGGGCGAACTTTGATTAGAAGAGAAGGGAGGTCCGTAACTGTCTGTTAATTGCCTGTAGGTGGAGGATTATTGATGTAGCTATTGGGGCAACCGGCTCGTCACAGTTGTTCCTTGTCCTGTCATCATCGAAGTACCAGCAGTCACCATTGCACTTGCACACTCCATTGGGAGATGGAGTGAGAAACGGCACGGAGGTTCCGGTGGCCACGTCGCACACCATCGGGACACGCTGCCCGGTTGATCCAGTACACACAGTTTGGCCGCACCCCAGGGCTGGCGCCGGCGGCTCGCACCACCGCCGGGTTGCTATTCTTGCCGATGAACACGGAGCTGCCTCCTAGATCCTTCACCACTTCCCATGCCGGCCAGCGTCCCGGGTCGTACCTCACGACGTGGATCCCGTCCATGGGAATCCTAAATCCGGAGGGCAACTTGACGGCGGCGATAGTGTTCTGCCAGATCTGGTACAAACTGCCATGGCAGAAGAAGAGATGCTTGGTCCTAGTTAGCGTGAAGACTTCGTCGTAGGGCGCCGGGAAGAAGGCGGGCAGGCTGGTCAATGGGGGATCGTTGGCCACGGGCTCCGGGTCCTGGCAGCTGTGGGGGATGCCGAGCACGTGCACGGCCCCGTATGAGTCCAGGCAGCACAGGTTGCGGCCTCCGGCGTCGAAGGCCAGGTCGGTGAGGTGCCTCGTGTGGCCAACGACGTCGACGGTCGTCCACACCATGTTCGCGCTCCCAGTGTGGATGTAGGACACCTTGCTGCTGTTCCACGTGGCCACGACCGTGCCACGGCCGGCGTCTCGCGTGAACACGACCTTGAGCACGCACTTGTAGTCGTCACTGCTGGTCGGCGGAGGGGGGAGCTCGCCGTACCCCCCACGGCCACTGACGGGGTCGAGGAGGAGGATCCTCACCGTCTGCCAGCCGGAGATGGTGACGAGGCCGTGCATATCGTAACTCGGTTTGCCGTGGTCGACGGCCACGGCGAGGCGGCCGTTGCCCGAGCCGATGACGCTGACGGGGCTACCGTTGCGGTCGCGGCCTTCGCGGCAGCCCTCGTAGAGCGGCTCGGGAGCCGTGTAGAGGATGAACGACCGCCGCATCGGGAGGGAGAAGACGGAGGCGCTGCGGCCGCCGTCGTCGGCGAGGGAGAGCATGCATGGGTACGGCGGCTCGAGGGCGGAGCGCCACGCGGAGCAGGCGCCGCGGAGGCACTGGTAGTCTTGTATAGACAAGCCGTTGTCCGCGGCGGCGACGATGGACACGAGCAGCTCGCTGTTGAGATCGGCCCAGGACGGGGAGGACCTGATCGCGGCCGCCGCCATCGCCCGGGCGTCCCAGCGGTTTTGCGTGTGTGTGTGGAGGATCTTGGCAGTTGGCATGATGCACGTATTCGGTTACGTTTCATAGGCAGACACGCGGGTTGGAAAAATCGTATGGGACCAGGTCTTTTACCCTCGTCAAATAAGATCGCTAGTTTGTTTTATCTGTAGGTTTTTGCTAGATATTTTATTTTTAAAGATCATATATCTGTAGTAGTATTAGTATGTACTAAGATCATCTCAAAAATGGAATAAGTAAGTAATTTGAGAGGGCGAACAAACATGTGGTTGGATGGTTGGAGGGACAGTGGTATTTCAGCCCATCAGAGATCAAGTCTTGGTGCTTCCATTATTTCTAGATTTATTTCGAAATTTTCGACGATGCTCTTTTAGTGGGAGAACATGTTTTCATCGACGATGAGGCGCCTACGATGACTTCGTAAATCTAATGATGATATGCTGGCTCGGTATCTCAAAGATACTCACAGAGATAAGGTGTGTGCGTGCGTTTATAGAAATGAGTGTATGCGCGTATATATGATCGGTTGCATTCTTACTGTGTTAAAAATAGTAATTTAAGAGGAAGAAAGGTCTAGGAAGTAAAATAAATAGTGTAATCTAGGAAGGTAACTTTTTTCAAGAATCTCGAGGAAGGTAATTAAGGTTCGAAATCCACAACCTTCGTGCGGTTGCACGTGGCCAGGACGGGGGTTTTTCAGTTCTGTTGATTCGTTATGTGCGCGCTTAGGTACGTTATTATCGTCTTTATATATCTACGGGTTGGTTCGTTCGTTTTTTACTTCTATTTAGTATAATATATACTCCCTTCAATTCATATCACTTCTCGCTGCTTTAGTATAACTTTAATATAAATTTATACTAAAGCAGTGACAAGTAAATTTCATCGTGCATTATAGAATATTCATTATAAAAGACAAATTGTTCAGACCATAAATGTTCATGACATTTGGGGAAATGTTCGTGACATTTGGGGGAATGTTCACACATTTAGAAACATGCTCTTCACATAATTTTAGAAAAAATTATGAGAAGTAAAAAAGTTTACGTAATTTTTCAAAATATCCGTAACATTAAAAAAATATACATGTCATTTTAAAATGTTGTAAAGTTGAAAAATATGTTCATGTTGTTTTTTAATATGTTCATGAAAACTAAAAAATATTCGCATAATTTAAAAAAATATTCACAACATTTAAGAAAATCAAGACATTAAAAATACTTCATAAGACTAAAAAATGTTCGCATAATTTTTAAAAATATTCATAAAATTTAAAAAAATAAAGACATTAAAAATACTTCATGACACTAAGAAATGTTCACAAGTTTTTTCTGAAATGTTCATGACGTTTTTGAAAAATGTTCATGACACGCAGCATGGATAGCGTAGAGGCACTGGTAGTCTCTCAGAGGCAAGCTGTTGGCGGTGGCAGTGATGGACACGAGGAGCTCACTATTGGGATCGGTCAGGACGGGAGAGGACCAGGTGATGGCCGCCAATGCCATGGCGGTCCAGCCGTTTTGCATGCATGATCTTGGCAGTCGGCATCCTTGATGTTATGCGACGCTAACTGCAAGCATTGTGAGGGCACTTGATGATCTTGTTTCTATGTCAAGAGGGTCCGCGTGTGGTCCCTAGGATCAGCAATGGTCAATTCGTTTCTCTAGTGGGTTCGGTGGACTATTGGGCCTTTGCATTGTGGGATTGCCATGTGTTTGGCCCTGCCTATCGGTGGTGGCAGTCACATAGTCACATGAGTACCTTTGATTATGCCAATACAATCTTGCAATGGCATAAACAAACTATATGGTTCATAACAATACAATTATGTCATGGCATGAACTAACAGTTAGTACTGTTGACCTTGAAATATGTATATCATCTATAGCGTGTTCA
Organism: Triticum monococcum; assembly: GCA_034509565.1. Taxonomy (NCBI): domain Eukaryota; kingdom Viridiplantae; phylum Streptophyta; class Magnoliopsida; order Poales; family Poaceae; genus Triticum; species Triticum monococcum. The sequence goes on from CM067842.1 coordinate 39,449,914, forward strand.
TATCTTCAAAGGAGTTTGACCAGTGTGTATCTTGATCATCTCACATTTGAGCCCTCCGACCGCATACAAGTCTTATGAATATATCAAGAAATTGTCTCATTGAATCTCCCTGAATGTGTTGTGAATCACTGAACCTCTTGTTATGACATACGAGATGAAGAAACATTTGCTACTCGCTCTTCCACATATGTGTGGATGTTGTCTTTTAGCAACTCCTTTTGCCTAAACGTCTTCACAAGCTTGATAAAAAGGGGCTCCTCTTATTTGAAGCATGTCCGTGACCTCTACATTGCTATGGTTGCAGTTGTAGTTTAAATTCACCATCCTCTCTCTTCGACGAACTGCCGTCATGTGAGTGTTGGCACCTGAGTCATAAGCTTCATATGTCCGTCCTAGTGGAACCAATTCTACACCTTATCCAATGACCTAAAAGTGGAGGGACGGAGGGTGGTTGTATGCTGCTTTTTTACCGCCGTGGAAGATGGCGATGACGACCCGTTGGTGCCGGAGATGAAGTGGACGAGACGGAGGCAACGATAGCAATAACGACGAAGGGGACGAATAGCTGACAGAGGGAGGAGCATGTCCCGGTGCTGGAGATCTTGGTCTACGCAGGCACTGATACCGCATATCTAAGTCACTGCCGTCGCCAGTGCTGAGAACTAAGGTTGGACTTATCCCCGCAGCTCGCGCCAGAGGTGAGCTCGTCAAAGGACGGCGAGACAACATATTTTGTGTCATACCGTGCGTAAAGATTTTCTCCAGAGCCTGGACCGTTTCGAGGTTCATGAGATGCAGGCTCAGTTTTTCGGAGGTGCTCATAGAAGTAGGGTGTGCGTGTGTGCATTTATAAAGATGAGTGTATGCGTGTGTATACAAGTGTTTGTGTCTGTATTGATGTTCAAAAAAAAAGTAACCAAACAGCCTCATTTTTTACCCCAGCCAAAGGCAGAAAGAAGGCTTGGTGAGCAACCAAGCACGCTCGAGGCAACTTCCAGGTATCAAACGCGGATAAACAAATCGGCGGCAAGGGCGACTCGTCCCCCACCACCACTCAACTCAACCCAGCAAGGGAACAATTGATCACCCTGGAATGACAAGACAAGCCCAAGAGAGAGCAGAAAAGCAATAAAACAAGCAGCCAAGCACGGCACAGATTTAGAATCATCATAGATCACGTACGCACACTGACACGCAACGGCATGGAGATCGACCGATCGACCGATCCATCCATCTCGGGAATCCTCATGGATATGCTCCGCTCCATGTTGGATCGAGTCAACCCAAGCGGCCAGTAGGCAGCCAGATGCTCGATCCGCTGATTAGTAAACCCCCATCACTGTACCAGTGGTAGGGTTCCACAGCATCGGCCACTTCTTCAGCGGATTGATTAGCCGTTTTCTGAGGTCGGAGGGGGGAGTAGGCGGGGTATATCAGCCGCATATGCTCTCCGCGAGCTCGCGTTGACTCCATGGATCCCAGCATATTCTTCGCCTCCGGCTGATTTTCTAGTGCCCCGTCGCCAGAAAAATGGTTTCTTTTGCCCCGTCGGAGCCACCACTGGCCGCTCAGCCGATTTTCTTACTACTTCCGTCCGTTTCGCCGACCCTGCTCCGGCGCAAGCGACAGGCACAAGCGCACCTGCAGCGCTGAGGCTTCGATTGGTTGGTGATCTCGGCTTGACCGCGCAGCGTTCAGTATAAGGACGGGGGCGCCGGAGAGGGGAGAGAGGGAGAGGAGAGGAGGCGGATCCGTCGGTCGTGCGGCTATGGAGATACTGAGCCCGTCGCCGCCGCCCAGCCCGGCCAGGAGCCAGTTCGTCTACGGCGGCGCCGGCGCGCTCCTGCGCCGCGACCAGGCCGGCGCCGGCGCGCTGCTCCACGTCGCCGTCGGGCGGTCGCCGGAGAAGACGCTGCCGCTGCTGCGCTGGGCGCTCCGCCGCTTCGCCTGCGCGCGCGTCGCCCTCGTCCACGTCCACCAGCCCTCCCCGGTCATCCCCACCCTCCGTACGCCCCCCAATCCCATCCACCCCTTTCCCTCTCTTTTCTTGTACAGTACGAATGAGATCTCCTGACAGCAATTCGCACTCCAGTGGGCAAGATTCCGGCGGCTCAGGCGACGGAGGAGCTGGTCCTGTCCCACCGCAGGTCCGAGAGGGACGAGAGGAACCGGATCCTCCTCGCCTACCTCGCCTTCTGTCAAAGGGCGCAGGTACCTCTCCATTTCCTTGTCAAAACTTGCTCCTCCCTTTTACAGATTATAATTGCTAGTACTGCAGATTCATACTCCCTCCGTTCCGAATTACTTGTCGCAAGTATGGATGTATCTAGATGTATTTTAGTTCTAGATATATCCATTTCTGCGACGAGTAATTTGGAACGGAGGGAGTAGCAAGTAACTAGCTGGCCAGGCTGAGTAAGTAGCAATAACAGTTTCCTTTGGCCACACACAGGTGCGGGCAACTGTTCTTGTAACAGAGAACGAGCAGATCAACGACGGCATCGTCGCTTTGGTCAGGGATCATGGGGTCACAAAGCTTGTCATGGGTTCTATACCGGATAAGTAAGCACCGTTCCGACTGTCGTCAACTACGATTTACACACGATATGATCTTATTGCCTGTGCTACACAAGGAATTGTGTATTGTCGAAACATGTTAATCACTAAGTGGGTTACATGATGAGAGGACAAAAGAATGTGTATTCTGCCAACCTGCCTCCGAGTCTTGGCCATGTTCAGTTAACCATGAAAAAGCACTGATAAAACTAGAATAGACAAGTGATTACGGAGAAAATCAACACCGGCTAGTTAAGTCCTTCCATACTACTCTGTTTTGCAAACACATCAAACACAAGTTCACAGTAAGATGTGAGATGCTTCATTGTTCACTAAAAAGAAGAACAATGTTGTGTATATGATGCTGCCATTGCCAAAAGAATAGCATCCACATGCCCGTTGTTATTGTTGTCTTGGGATGTTCTTCACCAAAATGTGAACAATGACCATTATCCAGTTGCTGAGGTTGTGGAGATGTAGTTTTTCGGTGGTCTCCTTTTGTCACTTTCCTAACTTCAATGCTCTCTATCCATAAATGCAGTTGCTTCAAGTTAAAGGCAGGCCACAACAAGGAATATTTTATGGCAAAGAATGCTCCAGCATTTTGCGAAATTTGGTTTGTATGGAGAGGAAGACACATCTGGACCAGAGAAGCAAGTGCAGCCATTGGCAACAGCATCTCAATCTACAACCAGGATGATATTATGATGACCAGAAAGAGGACTAGGTTCAGCCCAAATAGCAACGACGCTGAATCCATGCTTGCTGAAGGCACTGTGTCAGATAATGGTCGAGTGAACAATTATGGAGCTCTTGGAGCTGATGCCAACCATTTCTACAATATGAGAATATCAAATTTACAGGATGCAGAATCTGCATTCAACTCAACCCTCTGGCCTGATTCCTCTGTACTTGGGGGAGCATTGCAGTTACATTCTAAGGTGGCCCTTCTGCTTCCTTTCTATTTTGCTAGTTTTGTACTTGGAGTTGATCTTAGTGTGTTAAAACTTAAAGTTAATGATATTTATCAGGAAATGTTGGATGCAAATCTCAAGCAAGTCATGGTTGAAGCTGAGGGATCAAGGAAGGAAGCTTTTCTTGAGCTTCTCAAGCGCAAAGAAATAGAATCAAAAGTGGCCAGTGCTTTTGTCAGGGTATGCAGCCACCTATTATCACTATCTAACATAAGCTGTATTTTTTAACTAAATTGCTCGATTATTTTTATTGTGCAGCTCGTAACATTCCATTTTGAATACCATAAAGGAAACTATGCATTTATTTCTTTGCTTACCTGGCTTCTGCTCTTTTATCAGGTAAAAGCTTCTGAGTCTTCTAAAAAACGAGAAATAAAAATAAGGGAGGAACTTGAAGGTTTATCTGTAGCCACGAGAAAGCAGCATGAAGATCTGGCAAGAAGTAAAGAAAAAGCTACGGCTGTGTTGGACTCTTCTATGAGAAGATTAGACATCCTAGATGCTCGTGCTAAAAACATGAGCCTTCGGATGGATGAAGCTGTGGCGGAGCTCGAGGTGATTCAATCTTCCATAAATATTCTCAAGCAGGAAAGAACAAAGGCTCATATGAGTGAAGATAGACATACCAACCATGTCAAAGAAGGGTGCACATACAGCCATTCCAAGTTGCCGAACTGCAGTTCAATTGCTGTTGGTGATGATCCATACACCTTTAGACAATTGACACTGTTAGATGTGCAAACTGCAACATGTAAATTCTCAGAGAGCTTCAAATTACGTCCAAGAGGTCATGGGTGCATTTACAAAGGAAAAATTATGAACAGGAGTGTGATGATTCATAGGTTGCACTCAGATAGCATTAAGAGCTCGATGCAATTCCAGCGGAAGGTACTCCCGTTACCCTGCTTCTTACGCTATTATATTTGATGCTGTGCATTAGTGATTAGTCAATTATTGAACATGGCATCATGAAATTTGAAAGTCAAAAGGCAGTGATATTCATGAAATGGAACTATACGTGTCTTCATGAATAATCTAAGGATGCATTTTCTCTAGATTTATCCAGAACTTTGTAGTTTTAGGTTGCGTTTTCTCTAGAATTTATCCAGATTTTGTAGTTCCATGTCTGTCTTCATATGAGCTGAAACAAACCAACAACTAAATCTGTGAATATATATAGTCTGTTGGAACATAATCAAGGAACATAGTCTGTGGTGAATATAACTTTCTCTCCTTGGAACATAATCAAGCTTGAAGTACTGTGGACACTAAGCAATACGTTTGATCTACTTTGCTTGAGCCATTTATAGTCTGTTGTTTATATGTTCTACTTGTGAGTTGTGATGGCTAATATAATAAGGAAATTCCTTTTAAAGTGATCTTTAGTTTCAGATTTTCTTCAATGGTTGTAATAAACTAGGTTTGTGTAGCACTAACTCTTATTTATCTGACGGGATTTTTTTCATTTTTGTATTGCAGGTGTACATCCTAAACAAAGTGAGGCACCCTCATCTAGTGACACTGGTTGGGGTATGCCCAGAGGCACTGTGTCTTGCCTATGAGTATCCGAAAAATGGGAGCCTTCATGACCATCTCTTCGGCGAACTCAACAGTACCCCGCCGTTGCCATGGAAAATCCGTGCACGCATTGTGGCGGAGATCTCAAGTGCTCTGATGTTCCTGCATTCATGTAAACCACAGATGATGGTTCACGGTGGCCTGAATCTCGAGAACATCCTTCTGGATACCGACTTCCACTGCAAGATAGCCGATTTCGGTACATTGACAGCGGAAGACTCGAAGGATCATCCAGCATTTGATTCTGCACTGCTGGCACACAAGTCTGAAGTCAACTCCTTCGGTACTGTGATACTGCAGCTACTAACTGGTAAACAGCCTGGTAGTCCAGGCCTTGCTAGCGAAGTAAGGCGCGCTCTGTCCTGCGGAAAGCTGTCGTCGATCTTGGATCCAACGGCTGGGGAGTGGCCAATGGAGGCGGCCCGGCGGCTAGCGGAGTTCGGGCTCGAGTGCATTGGAGACAGACCGGAGCTGACTCAGGAAACACTACGAGAACTGGAGCAGCTGCATTTGATCAGGGGGCGGCCAGTACCGTCCTTCTTCCTGTGCCCGATTCTCAAGGAAACCATGGATGATCCTCAGGTGGCTGCGGACGGGGTGACGTACGAGGGACGCGCCATCCGCGAGTGGATCGAGGATGGCCGGGCCGTGGCCGACCTGAAGCTGAAGCACCTCGGCCTCACCCCCAACCACGCCCTCCGGTTCGCCATTCAGGACTGGCTCTCTGAGCCTCAGTGGTGAATGATGATGATGATGATGGCGATTCTCGAGCTGCTGTCTTCAGCTTGCAACTAGCTAGTAGATATGTAGAGCCCTCCTGTGTACATACATGCTTCTGCCACTTCTGTACAGCAGTGTGCTGCTGGCTTAGTGTAGGTCGGTGCAGTGAATGGAATTTTTGTTTTTCTTTAGTTTTTTTGGTGTACGATATGAATCATTATTTTCTGTTCATTGGTGGTATTTTTGTGTGGTCTGGATATTATTATTTTTTGAAATTTTGGATGTAGCATCAAGGATTCTTCCTTTTTTTTTCCAGGATACCAAGGTTTCTTCCATTAAACATGGCCAGTCTGATGCTGGGGAGAACCTGTTTTTTTTTGGTAATTGTATTGGGCTGCTTAGGCTGAATATATAAGTTACATGGGCCGTGCTCTGGGCTGCACGGGAGGACAAAAGCCCAGCCAGGCCCAGCTAGCCACCCGCTTTCCCTTCTCGAATTTCGAATTGGACTGCTGCGAGCGAGATCAGACGAGACGGCAATCCCCAATCCCACTCCTCCGCCACCGCCATGGACGACCGGGACCTCGACGACGCGGCGCTCTGGGCCTCCGTCGACACGGCCGTCGCCGAGGCCTCGCGCCGGGCGCTGCCCATGCCGCCGCCCTCCTCCCCCGCCGTCTCCCTGTGGCCCGCCCCCCACGACGACCCCCACCGCGGCGAGGTGCTGCAGCCCGCCCGCCCCTTCAAGCTCCCGCGCGTCGCCGCCTCCCACGGCCGCGGCCGCGGCCGCGCCACGCCGCCCCCGCCCCCGCCGTCGCCCTCTTCTCCCCCGCCCTACATGGCGCCCGACGCCTCCAGGCCGCTGATGCTCGTCCATAGCCCGCACCCCGAGCTGCCCTGGGTGACGGAGCCCGGCGCGGCGGGGAGCCCCGTCGCCACCGCCGCCGCGCCGCACGGCCTCTTCCCCTCCGCCGCCGCGTCCGTCGCCAGCTTCAGGAAGTACCAGGAGGTAGCCGTCTCGGTACGATACTCTCTCTGCCTGCCTGCCTGCCTGCTTCATCGGAACAATACACTCGTCTCGTTTGTGTTTTTTTGTTGCGACGAATCTTCTAGTTAGGGGTTGTAAATTCGCCGAGAAAGCTTGATTGGGTGACTACTCAGGCATATTTGTGATGCAAATTATAGACTGCAGTTGATCGAAGATTATTTCGGGTAATACATTACATTGGGGAAACAAACATGTTTACCTTCTGCGCAATTATCGTTGCGGCATTCCTTCCATTACATGCTAGTCTAGTGTCTTCCCCCATTTTGTACTTGCGATGGAAAGCTCGGATCTATGGTTTACTCTTGGCGTTTGGAGTTGCAAATTGATCGAGAGAGCTTCATCAGATCATTACTCTGCAATATTTGAGAAAAAAGTTATATTACTAGTTACAGAAATTATTCAAGTAATACTTTCTCTTTTACTACATTACGTGCTAGTGTAGTTTCTTCGCTTTTTATTACTTGCGATGGAAAGCCCGGAGTCCATGGTTTACACTTCTCTCCCAACATTTTGGTTTCAGATTCTAGATAAAAGCGACTACACCGTGATCAGTGGGAACCCATACATAAAGAAGTCAGGTCCGAGCTCTTACACTGCTGTTACTGACTTTGAGTTCTGATTATGGAGTGGCAATGTGCATCATGTGACTTCTCTAACCCATCTCAGGGTGGAGAAAAATATCATGCTTCTACAATATCTCATTTGAAATCAAGGACCACTCTATTGAATTTGATGACAGCCACAATGTCAACCGTGCCGAATTTCTTGTCAGAGCATCTATGCAGTATGTCATTTTGTATGCATTTGCAAACTCATTCTGCATGCAGATCCACCGGTCCTTGGTGCTATTAACTTGTTTTTTCTTTTGTTCTGTGTGTGAAGAAGTGGCAGGTTCTCAGATGGCTGGGGTTCTTGTGATCGACGGGAAAAGAGATTCAACAAGCCAAACCATGATATCCCCAGCACAGCTGAAACCAGAGCTAAGAACAAAGCTTGTCAGGTAGGGAAGAGTCCATCCTTTATTTTGTCACCTTTGGCCTCACTTATATTTGGATAATGGTCTCTTGCTCTGCCTGTAGCTTTGTGGGCTACAAAATCTGTTATAGTATGTTCCCCTGGCTGTTTTCACATAAGAAGCTTTGCAGTTTATTACTTGATGAATTGATGTCGAAGTGTAAAAACTTCCTGAGTAAGCAAATGATTTAGTAGTTAGGATCTTCCCAATAGAAAGAATGTTACATTGGCACTATATATGCCAGTCTTGTTTGATGAAGAAACGATGAATTTCAAGGTATGCACAGAATATGTAGTTCCAAACCAGATACCAATACGATACAATGCTATGTTAATCTTGGAGGTCTGGCCAGGCCACAGAAGGTCACAGAACATTGTGAGGTCTGTACTAACCCAAGGTTGCTATAAAAATCAAATAAACTAGAAATCTTGCAGAAAGGGCCATGTGCTGCCTTCAGTGCTTACTGACATGATGGTTAAGGTTTTTGAGTCCTCCAAGTGTTTGATATGATTTCTGACTTGTTTCGTACTAGAAAGTCACTAACTATCTGCAGTAGACGCAGTTCTGAGATGTAGGTTTTATAACCACGCACATGATGCATCCAGAATTTATTTTCCTGAGCTGCGCGTTTATATATGTTATACAAAACCCATATTGCGTTCAGTTGAGTAGCCTATTAATGCATAGTTTTGTTTTATTTCTTGATAGAAAGCTATATGTGGATGTCTAATCGCTCCCGTTGTGAATGCCTTCCTCAGGATCTTCTTGGCATCGGCCATAACCGTCCAGGATGAGCGAGGCGTTGGTCCAAGGTCTGGCTGTCACACTAGCAACTCTTCTGTCCTGGTGAACTGAAGACTGTATATACACTGTAAACCGCAGACTGTAAACAGTGAGGTACAAGTGCCTTGCGCAGGACCAGGGATGATAGAACACCAGATGCGAGCTCACTCGTTTTCGGATGCTCGAGAAAGAGCGTCGTGTGCCGATCGTTGCATCGCTGACTGTACATTCCCCATTAGCAGCGAAGTTTCAGTGGCAGACATGAGGATGTCAACTGCTGCCTCAGCTACTGTGGATCTCTGTAGACAGTAGGGGCTTGTTATTTTGGATCTCAGTTTAGCTGTAGCACGCGTGGGAGATCACAACCAGATGGTAGTGGCACATGGGAAGAGTCTGGTTTCACGTTTTGGTTGTCATGCTGTTCTTCGGCAAGGATTCACGATGCCCGGTGAATCAGATGGTAGGGCTGTGCCGGCTGTCGATTGTTTCAGTTGTTTGGATCCGTCCTTTCAGAGATGCAGTGGGTATATGATGTAAATTTCTTCTGTCATTTTATTTGTGTGAGGGGGTCATTTTGTAGATTTCAGTATCATCCTCTGAAACGTCGGAATGGATTTCTGTCAAATCAACTGCAGACTTTGTTAAACAAAGTCGGCAGGTTAATGAATTTGTTTGGTCAATCAAGAATGGACAGCTCAAGAAAAATATGTACAGCTCAGGAATTGTGCAATGGACGGATAACCCTTTGTCCACCCTTCATCCACATAAATAGCTGGAGCCAGTCAACACAACGTTAGAACAGCAAACATGTAAAAATGAAAAACGTTAGAATACTAGCAAAGGTGATGTCATTAAGACCATCCCATTACTAAGTCTGATAAAATCATTTTACATAGTTTGATAAAATCATTTTACATAGTTTGCATGACTTCTCAGTTGTATTTGGCCTTTTGCCCCATGGCTGCAACGAGTCATTTACTTTATACACGATATCAAGGACGGCACAAACTCGGTTCTTCATTTGAGGTTTACTTTTTGTGTGTGTAGATTTTTGTTCATGTGCCCTAGCGACGATGAGACAATAGCGACATCGTGGCAATGGAATAAGTCTCTTCAACCTCTTCCCCGTCTCAGCGGGTTTTGTTCCAACGCCAGCGACATGCTTGTGAGGGTGTGGTCCCACGGATATGAGCAACCCCATTTTATCGAACGATGTGATGGTGTCGACGACGATAGTCTGAATAATCAATGTGCTTTCCACGTCAGATCTTCAACAGGGTGGGTCTCAACCAACATTCTTTGAGCGTGTACTTTGTCCTGCCTCTTGCGGCAAGTTTCTATCGCGGTTCCTCTCATGGTGGTGTGTTTGTTGCTGAGACCATGTTCCGCTTTTTTATGCAATCGCTCCTTTCAAATGATTGTTTCTCCGGTGTTCTTGTGGCTCGATAAGAAGATGGAGTTGAAAGGCCCTGCGAAAAAACAGATGGCGTTGAAAGGCTATGATGTTATTTTTTTTTACTTCTTGTTTAGGTCTTTCAATGTACTTCTTTGTATTTCTTGATGTTTATCAAATAGTACTAGCTTAATCGTACATGCGTTGCAAGAGATGCATACACACATATTCTAGCGGTTCAATGTCATTCATGCCTGACATAAATCTTACATCCATCATATCGTGGATTTTAATAAGATTTGATTTGACTTGACTACGAATGGTAAAAAGGAAAAAAGTTCTGATTTAGGCGAAGTTTTGGAAGATTTGATTTGATTGTGGGTGGGGAAAGGAAAAAAAGTTCGTATCCAGGCAGAGTCTTGATAGTTTTGATTCTATTTGAATACGAGTAGAGAAAGATAAGGAAGGTTTTGATTTAGTTGAGGTTTTGATGAAATATGATTTAGTTGAGGTTTTGGTTTAGTTTGATTTAGTTAACGCCAAAACGTGGGGACAGGGTGTGGAACGGGCGGAGGCGAAGTCGAAGTCGAACGTACAAACCAACTTATGTTTAACAGCAGAGATAATGAAAGCAAATGTTATGGGCGTTTGAAGACAGTTTATATAAGATATCTCTTTTTATTCAATTCTCGTCATCACCAATGGCTAGAAAAGACATCATCTCAATAATTCGAAGATAAGTATATCCCAAAGGCAAGACATTATTAAATTCCTCAATATCTCCAGAAGACAGTTTCAAAAGAAAAAAGTTGTCTGGATGACCACGCGGCGCCGTGTCGGTGCGCGGCGACACGCTTTCTTATTTCCAGAAGAAGGAGAAAAAAAATGCGCAGCCACGAGACGTTTTGAACCGGACGACCCCTGCCCCCCACCGGACCCCACCGGACCGGACCCGACTGACGGGCCCACCCGCCACCGCTTTTGACCCGAACCCATTCCGTTCGTCCCTTTCTATCCCCCCCCCCCCCCCCCCCTCGTACAGCACCGCATCGCATCGGGGGCTGCACCCTCCCCCAAGACAAAATCTCCAGAGACGAGGCCAAAAAAAGGGAAGAAAAGGCGAAACAATCTCGCCATCCCTCGATTCCGACGAGGGTTTCGCCGAACCCGCCGCCGCCGCCGCCGCCATTGACCGCGCAAGGTTCGTCCCCATCCCCTCCCCCTCTCCCCGATCCGCCGTCGCCCGGCCCCGCCCGTCGATCGATTCGCTGACCCCGCCGCGCCCGATTCGATCCAGGAGAACGAGGAGCGCGAGGGGAGGAGGACGACTGCGGCAATGACGTGGCTCCGCGCCGCCACGGGCCTGGCCCGCCACGCCGCGCGGCGGGCGGCCCTCGCCCGCGCCACCATCCCCACCCCGGGCGCCCGATCCGCGGGCTTCCACACCTCCGCGCTCCGCCGCAGGGCCGCGGCGCCGGCCCCGCGGGCCGTCCCGCTCTCCAGGCTCACCGACAGCTTCCTCGACGGCACCAGCAGCGTCTACCTCGAGGAGCTGCAGCGCGCGTGGGAGGCGGACCCGGCCTCCGTCGACGAGTCGTGGGACAACTTCTTCCGCAACTTCCTCGGCCAGGCGGCCTCCCCCACGGCCGGCCTCTCCGGCCAGACCATCCAGGAGAGCATGCAGCTGCTCCTCCTCGTGCGCGCCTACCAGGTCAACGGCCACATGAAGGCCGCCCTCGACCCGCTGGGGCTCGACGACCGCGCCGTGCCCGAGGACCTCGACCTCGCCCTCTACGGCTTCACCGAGGCCGACCTCGACCGCGAGTTCTTCCTCGGCGTCTGGATGATGGCGGGCTTCCTCTCCGAGAACCGGCCCGTGCTCACCCTCCGCGAGATCCTCAGCAAGCTCGAGCGCGCCTACTGCGGGCCCATCGGCTTCGAGTACATGCACATCCCCGACCGCGACAAGTGCAACTGGCTCCGGGAGAAGATCGAGACCGTCGCGCCCAGGGAGTACCCCAAGGACCGCCGCCTCGTCATGCTCGACAGGCTCATCTGGAGCACCCAGTTCGAGAACTTCCTCGCCACCAAGTGGGCCACCGCCAAGCGGTTCGGCCTCGAGGGCGGCGAGACCCTCATCCCCGGCATGAAGGAGATGTTTGACAGGTCTGCTGATCTCGGCGTCGAGAACATTGTCATTGGCATGCCCCACAGGGGGAGGCTCAATGTGCTGGGGAACGTCGTCCGCAAGCCCTTGTCTCAGATATTCAGTGAGTTTGCTGGCGGGACGAGGCCTGTCGAAGGCGAGGATGGGCTCTACACTGGAACCGGTGATGTCAAGTACCATCTGGGTACCTCCTACGACCGGCCCACCCGTGGTGGCAAGAGGATCCACTTGTCGTTGGTCGCCAATCCCAGTCATCTGGAGGCCGTCGACCCTGTTGTCATTGGCAAGACGCGTGCAAAGCAGTTCTACTCCAATGATGATGACAGGACAAAGAACATGGGCATTCTTATTCATGGAGATGGTAGCTTTGCTGGGCAGGGCGTGGTTTATGAGACGCTCCATCTGAGTGCCCTTCCAAACTACACTACTGGAGGAACCATTCACATTGTTGTCAACAATCAAGTTGCCTTCACAACTGATCCAAGAGCCGGCAGGTCTTCCCAGTACTGCACGGATGTTGCCAAGGCTGTGAATGTCCCTATATTCCATGTTAATGGTGATGATTTGGAGGCTGTTGTACGTGTCTGCGAACTTGCAGCTGAGTGGCGCCAGACTTTCCATTCTGATGTGGTGGTCGACCTGATCTGCTACCGTCGTTTTGGACACAATGAAATTGACGAGCCATCCTTCACACAGCCAAAGATGTATCAGGTAATCCCCATGCTACTGAATCTACTTATCTGGCATATGTTGTTGATCATTTCCACTTAGGTAGTTAGGTTTCTAACCAATAACTTAATACAGCTCAATGTTCATTCCTTTTTATCGGCATCTGATTACCCTCTCTATCGTGTTCCTGTCTCTATCACACTTGTGCTTTTATGCTGATATTGATGCTTCAGCTCAATTCTCATTCCTTTTTAGCCGCATCTGATTACCCTCTATCTTGTTCCTGTCTCTATCATACTTGTGCTTTTATGCTGATATTGATGCTTTGTGCTTCTAGCACCGTGTGTTACACTGTTTGTGATGAAAATTATTCTTTGGCAGGTCATTAAGAACCATCCCAGTTCATTGAAGCTTTATGAACAGAAACTGCTTGAAACAGGTGAAGTCGCCAAAGAAGATGTTCAGAGGATCCACGACAAAGTGAACCGAATCCTAAATGAAGAGTTCGCTAAAAGCAAAGATTATGTTCCCAACAAGAGGGATTGGCTCTCGGCTTACTGGACCGGCTTCAAGTCACCTGAGCAAATTTCACGTGTTCGCAACACCGGGTAACAACATTATTTGTTTTGATTATGCTTGTAGTTTATGTCTTCAACAGTTATACCATCCATCATCATTGAAATGCTTGCTTTCCAGGGTTAAGCCGGAGGTACTGAAACGTGTTGGGCAAGCAATTACTACTCTGCCTGAAAGCTTCAAGCCCCACAGAGCAGTAAAGAAGATTTTTGAGCAGCGTGCTGCAATGATCGAGAGTGGTGAAGGTATTGATTGGGCTGTTGCCGAAGCCCTTGCCTTTGCAGCACTCATAGTTGAAGGCAACCATGTTAGGCTGAGTGGACAGGATGTGGAAAGGGGAACTTTTAGCCACCGGCATTCAGTTGTGCATGACCAGGAAACTGGGGCGAAATACTGCCCGCTCGATCATGTTGTGATGAATCAGAATGAGGAGCTGTTTACTGTTAGCAACAGGTAAGTCTGCTAATGGAACTATTATTTATGTCATCCTAGTGACTGCTGTTACAATATCTGCACTTATTAAATTTGGAAGCTTATAAGATCATTCTTGTTCCCCTGGTCCATAGACAAAAATGGAGAAACTATAACTAGTTCTATAGGTTTATTTGGCCAATCTATGCTTTGTAATATAATTGTTCAGCTTACCAGCAGAACAATAAGCTCTACTTGTCTTTCGACATGAATGGATAAAAGTATGCATTATTTAGATAAGCTCTACCTTTACTTGCTGCCTTGAACCACCCACTTAATTTTATTAACTTGTCAACTTTCATATGCAAACTTAGATTATTCCAGTTATATATAGTTTTGAGATAGCTCCTGTTTTACCTGTAACAAGTTCCAATTTGAATAAGGAGAATTTGCTTTTTCTTGGGATTGAGGAATGAGGACACAAATGTGCTTTTTGCAGTTCACTTTCTGAATTCGCTGTTCTTGGGTTTGAATTGGGTTACTCCATGGAGAACCCGAATTCGCTAGTACTCTGGGAAGCTCAGTTTGGCGACTTCTCCAATGGTGCACAAGTGATGTTCGACCAGTTTCTGAGTAGTGGAGAGGCAAAATGGCTGCGCCAAACTGGCCTTGTTGTTCTACTGCCTCATGGTTACGATGGCCAAGGTCCTGAACACTCCAGCTCCCGTTTGGAGCGCTTCCTTCAGGTAATTCATGGAACATAGTTGTTCTTGTTGTTTTTCTGTATCATGGAGCTAATTATTCCTGTCCAGTAAGAAGCAGCCTCCTGTTTTGCATCCTTCTTTGATAATTGTCTAGCATGCTATAGTTGTTTGTCTGTTTGAGATATCCTGTCACTATTCAAGAAAATATGGTTTGTTTTACAACTTTTGGTAGCTCCACTTGTTATGGTGATGGCTTGGTTTTCATTATTTGTGGATTAGTGGTATGATTGGTTCTTGAATGTTTGTTGCTTACTGGATATTATCAATTTGTTCCACAGATGAGTGATGACAATCCTTTTGTCATACCTGAGATGGACCCAACACTTCGCAAGCAGATACAGGAGTGCAACTGGCAGGTTGTGAATGTGACAACCCCTGCAAACTATTTCCATGTGCTGCGTCGTCAGGTTAGTTTGTTTCCACTATGCCGAAGTTTTGCGAGATGTCATCATGTAGCTACTAGCATGAAATAATCCTTATACTCTGTCTGTGGGATCTAGATACATCGGGATTTCCGGAAACCGCTGATTGTGACGGCCCCCAAGAACCTTCTTCGGCATAAGGAGTGTAAATCCAACCTCTCTGAGTTTGATGATGTTGAAGGGCACCCAGGATTTGATAAGCAAGGAACACGTTTCAAGCGGCTGATAAAGGACCGTAACGATCACAAGGAAGTTGAGGAGGGCATCAACCGCCTTGTATTATGTTCTGGAAAGGTATGTATTCCCTTTTAGCACAAAATCAAGCTAAACAAATGACCAGTTGAGTGCAAGTATGAACTCCCTTTTGAAATCGTCATATTGCAGGTGTATTATGAACTTGACGATGAGCGGAAAAAGTCCGAGCGCAGTGATGTTGCTATTTGCAGGGTTGAGCAACTTTCCCCATTCCCATATGACCTTATCCAGAGAGAGCTAAAAAGATATCCAAGTATGAATCCTTCTCCTCAAAATCCAGTCCATTGTTTTTGTGCATGCCTGCATTTGCCATTTTTTTTCAGTAGTTCCCCTCACATTTGCGAAGTTGTCTGTGGTGGCATTGCTTATTTCGCAGTGAGCTTTGGTTTTGTTATACCTGTATTATTATTACTTGTATGCTTGTAGAGAGCACCATAGTCAGTTTTGGCACCTGTGAATGGTACGACACCTCACTGGTCCGGTGTCCTGAATCCTGATTTGTAGTAGCTTATTGCTCACAGTAGCTACTGCTGGTCTGCTAGCAGTTGTTGCTGTCCAAATTTGTATGCTGCATTTTTCTCTCTCGGGTATATTTAGTTGTATGACTGTTCATGTTTGCGCTATCTACACAGATGCGGAGATCGTGTGGTGCCAAGAGGAGCCAATGAACATGGGCGCATACAGCTACATCTCACCCCGCCTCTACTCAGCCATGAAGACCCTCGGGCGCGGCACTTTTGAGGACATCAAGTATGTGGGCAGGGCGCCTTCGGCCGCCACAGCCACCGGCTTCTTGACGGTCCACGTGCAGGAGCAGTCGGAGCTGGTGAAGAAAGCATTGCAACCAGAGCCGATCAAGTTCCCCTGATGTGGGAAACCCTCGCAAAAATAACCCTTCGCAGGCTCGGGTTGTCCAGCCTGTGCACACACCATCTTAAAGTTTTGGCCTGTACAAGTTTTTTTGTTTTTTGCTCTCTCTTCGTTCTTCTGTGAGGCGTTTGGCTCCGAAGGTCGTGAATAATCAACCGCTATGAACCTTTTTGCTGTTGAGGCGGCGTGAGGCCCGTCTCAGCACGAGCAACAATCCTGAATCATTATGCTAGTTTTACTGACAGTTTGTCTTTCGTGATTGTTCTTTGCATGAAACAATCTTGATGCATTGGTTGCATATGTTTGGCGTTCGTGCGGCTATGTCATCATGTGTTTCTGTATTCTTCTATGAATGGTGCCGATGGTAGATTTGTACAGTAGCAAGTTGTTATTTCAGCTGTGCCACCCATGAAGTAGTTCTCGGTTTCATCGGCTTCTCAGACTGGAGACTCGTTTCAGGAGAAAGTCATGCCCGTTTTGGGCATTTCTGAACGTGTTTCTACAAAGTACACCCCAAAAAAAGCAATCAGCCACGTTAAAGCTATAGCAAGCCCGTGAATACATGCAGATTTTGAGATTTCCTTTTTCGTCATGTCTCCTGCAATCACTCGAGGCATCATCATCTTACAACCAGAACACCAACAATTTCAGCAGAACATACTCAAACTGAACTAGCTCGGCCATCCTCTAGTCTACTGCAGAAAAACAAGATTCGTCAGGAGTCAGGTCACTCTACTATGTAACAGTCCCAGGCTGCATCCACACCAGACTATCTACCTTCCCCTTGGATCCAATATCTGCGAGAAGACCCTTGTTGCCACCACGGTGTCCGCATCATCTTCACCATCGCCGTCCACTCGACGAACCCTGCCCGGAAGCCCCTGCCCGCCGTACGCAATGCCGCTGCTCCCCTCGCCGCCGGAGCTCAGGAACGCCTCCTGCAGCCGGAGCGCGCACTCCAGGCTCCACAGCACGTCGCCCATCGCCGGCCGATCGGCGCCGTACTCCGCGAGGCACTTCTCCGCGGTCTCGCCGAACTTGCGCAGCGAGGCGGCGCCGACGCCGCCCGCGAGCCGGGGGTCCATCACCCTCTCCAGCCCGCCGAGCGTCCGCCCCTCCACCATCGCCCAGTCCACGAGGCTCGCCTGCTCGCGGGGCAGCGTCGGGTCGACGGCCGGCCTGGCGCAGAGCACCTCCAGGAGCACCACGCCGAAGGAGTACACGTCCGACTTGTCCGTCAGCGTCTGCCGCCTGAGGTAGTCCGGGTCCAGGTACCCGAAGCTGCCTTTCACCGCGTTGTTGCTCACACGCGCAGCCTCGTCGACGGCCGGCGCCGGCATCGACAGCCCGAAGTCGGAGACCTTGGCGGCGAGGCTCCCGTCGAGGAGGATGTTGGTGGTCTTCACGTCCCGGTGGATGATCGTCTCGGAGACGCCGGTATGAAGGTAGTGCAGGCCCTTGGCCGCGCCGACGCAGGCCTCGAGCCTCTGCTTCCACGACAGCGGCGGGAGCGTGGCGGGCGCGCCGGGAGCGCCGTACAGGTGGCGCCGGAGCGGCCCGCCGGCCATGAACTCGTAGACCAGCGCCATCTCGTTGTCCTCGTGGCAGTACCCGATGAGGGACACCAGGTGGCGGTGCCGGAGCCTGGACAGCATCTCGATCTCCGTGCGGAACTCCTGCAGGCCCTGCTGCGACCGCGGGTTGCCGCGCTTCACGGCCACCGCCGTGCCGTTCTCCAGCACCCCCCTGTACACCTTGCCGAACCCGCCGACGCCGACCACCAGGCCCTCGTCGAAGTCGTTGGTCGCCCGCCTTATCTGGCCGATGCTGAGGGACGGCCCTGAGGACGGGCGGCTGTGGCTTCTCGCGGCTGAGACCTTGGATGCCGAGATGCCGGTGTGCGTGTGGAGGCCTATGGAGGAGGACGGCAGCCGGCTGAGGGACCGCCGTTGTTTCTTGCTCCTTCGGCGATGCCTGAAGAGCAGCAGTGCCCCCACGATGCAGATGGTGATGAGCATTGCTCCGCCGGTGGTTGCGGCGGTGACAACTGCAATCTTCTTCTTGCGCGCGGCCATTGATCCCGCCGGAGCAGTATTGAGGGTGTCGGCACGGCGCACCGTCTCCTGGTCGCCGAGCTTCATGATCTCGACGCCATTGAGGATGGCGTTCGGCTTCGAGTATGACAGACGAGGCGGCCCAAGCTGCAGCAAGATTTTCTCGGACCCTGGCGGGACGGCGGCGATGAAATCCACGAAGTAGGCGTTGAACAGCCCGAGCTTGCCGGAGAGATCGAAGGAGCTGAGCACGGCGTCGCCGTTGATGTAGACGTCGAAGACCAGGTCGGTGGAGTTGCGGCCGACGATGTCGCAGAGGTGCAGCCTGACGGAGTAGCGGAAGCCCGGGTCGACGGGGAACGCCCACGACAGGTTGAACCGCTGGTTGCCGACCCCTGCGTCGGCCATCTCCTGCGCGTCCGCGTACACCGCGGCCGGAGCGGCGTACGGCGGGCCGGCCCCCGCGGGGTAGCGGACGCTGGCCGGGTCGACGGAGACGGAGCGCGCGGCCGCGGGGTTGAGGAGGTACGCGGCGTCCCCCTCCCACAGCCTCCAGAAGGAGTCGTTGAGCGAGGCCTCCCCGCGCGCCGCGCCGGCATTGACGCGGTAGAAGGTCTCGGCGAGCCGGAAAGGCTCCGGCGGGTTGAGCGGGAGCGGGAGCAGGGCGTTGGGCGCCGGGAAGAGCTCGACGGCGCTGAGGAGAGCGAGGGAGCCGGGGCGCGGCGAGATGAGTAGGCGCAGGAGGCCGCCGCCGCGGTGCGGCAGCAGGTACTCGCGGTAGCGGTGGCGACCCCTGGTTGCACGAGAGGCCGGACGGGGGACGGAGACGAGCTCGAGGTCGCCCGCGGCGACGGCGAACTGCGCGGGCTGGGGGAAGTGGAGGCGGAGGAGGAGGTGGCGGTGGGGCGAGCGGGGGACGGGGAGGGAGTAGGTGGCCTCGGCGGAGAAGACGCGCGCCGCGGAGTAGAGCGGCGAGGACGCCGTGGTGGTGGTGGTGCGGGAGGCGTGGGGAGGGGAGACGGAGACATTGGAGTCCGGGAGGAAGACGCGGCCGTCGGGGAGGGTGATGGCGGCTGGCGCGCCGCACGCGAGGAGGAGAGGGTCGCCGGCGACCGCCACCGCCACCGCAAGGTGGGAGATGAGGAGGAGGAGGACCAGGCCGGCGGCGGCGGCGGCGTCGGTGGTAGCGGCCATGGCGCAATCTCTTGCTCACTCACTGAAGCTCAGTGCCACTGAGCTGGACTGCAATGGGAGCCAGTGGAAACGGAGTTGGGCCGAACCCGAAGCCCATACGCAAGCCCAGACCGAGCCCAACCCAACAAAAAGAATGGGAGCGAGACGGTGGCCCGGGCGACCCAGCAGGCCAGCACCACCATGCCGCCCCTGGCCGCCGCCGACGCCTTCCGCGTGCTCGAGTTCGTCGCCGGCAACCGCCGCGTCCCCCACTCCCTCCTCGCCGGCCTGCTCGCCGCCCTCCCGCCCGTCTCCCCGCACACCTCCCCGCGCCTGCGCAAGGCCATCGCGCTCCGCGCCCTCGACGCCGCCCTGTCGGGCTCTGACGCCGACGGCTCCGGCGAGGTCCTCCGCAAGGCCCGCGACGTCCTCGCCGACCCTGGCATCGCGGCCTGCTTCCCCGACCACCTCGCCGTCGTCCGCGACGACGTGGCCGCCCTCAGGCGCCTCGTGGACGCCGAGTGGGAGAGCCTCCCTCCCTCCGAGCTCGAGCTCGAGGCCGACCGGATCGCCGGCGCCGGAGCCCTCGACACGTGGGCGAACGCCGACCAGGACACGCGCAAGAAGCTTCGCCGGCTCGGTGAGCGCCGCATTCCCTTTCCTTCCTATCCAGATCTCCTTGAGAATTCCCAATCTCAGAATTTCCATGGATCATGTTGAGCGAACCTCCTCCGACTCTGGGTCCTGAATTCTGATCTCGTTTTGAGATAGCTAGAAAAAAAATTACATCTCCATTAACGCAATTTTGTTAGTTGATGCAGTAGGGGAGTCGACGGCGCGTGAGATTTTAGGCAAGCTTGGGCAAGATCCATCCAAGGCTCCTCAAGTTGATGAGGCGGCCAATGCGCCCAGCACAAGCGGTGCGAACGAGGGTGATCGTGCTCAGCAAGATGATGAAGCTCATCTTGGTAGGGGAAAAGGAGAAGCTAGCCTTGCCCAAGAGGATTGCGCTCGACATCAACAAGAGCCAGTAGAAAGAACGACCGATGCTCGAATTCCTGAAAAGCTGGTAACAAGCGCAGCAACCAAGGGCAAGGAGCAAGCTACGTCTTCTCATGTCACCGGACAGGCCGCCCCTGACCATAACAAGAGCCATCCAGTAACAGGTCCTAAGCCTAGTCTTATGGAGAGGAAACCTAGTGCAATCGTTTATCAGGTGCTTTCACTTTGGCTTTTATTGACGTTCTGTTCAAGATGTGATGCTGCAAGGCTTATGCGTGTTTAAATTGCTCGATAGCGTTCGAATTTCACTCAGCTTCTAGCAACTTTGGTGTGGGGCTGTGGGTAGCATATAAGCTTTCTTAGCTCTCTATCTTTGAGGATAATAAAAACTCATTTTAGCATAAATCTTGTCATAGTTATTCATGGATAAGTTTGATTGTACATGAGGAATGAGTTCTGTGTGATCTACTTGCATCGTGTTAGGTCATATTGTTATTGTCAACACTTTGTTAATATGTCGTGCTCCTATTTTGATGTTCTCTGCAAAGGGCAGTGTAGGGATCTCATATCTGTTTTCTCAAAGTAAACCCCTGATATTGTTAGAAAGTACAAATTTAGATAATCACATAAATGCCTGACCACAGATTTGAGCTACAGACTTCCCACCATCTGCAACAAAAACGCTTGCTGAAAATGCACATGTCTGGTTGTCGACTATCGTCTTTAAATTTGGCAGTTTAACTCTGCTAGCAGACACAAGAAAATCCAGTTTAGTATTGATCGTCTTGAAGGTTGTTTTCTGGGTTGCACTTGGTGCAGTATTCCTGATCGTATGCCGCCATCTTGTAAATGCAGTGGGATTCTGGCGACTCCGACTCTGAAAGGCCGCCACATCAGCGCCGGTTACCGAATTACGAAAGGAGGATGAGGCCTCCGCCCGCAGTTCCATACAAAACAAGAAAGAAATGGACCGAGATACAAGAGAGAACCCTGATCGAAGGGGTTGACAAGTACGGTGTCTTTTCTTGCTCTTACTTTTCACTTCGAAAATAGAGCTCCCCTAGAGAAACCTCTGCTTCACTTCTTCCTGATGGTGTATTTTCGTCTGCTGCTGCTGAAGGTACGGTAAAGGCAACTGGAAGGACATCAAGATCGCCTACCCGGACGTGTTTCAAGACAGATCGACGGTACGTATTCCTTGGTTTCTGACACGGTCTGTCTTCGGGTTTGTACCACGTCCGAGGCTGAAATGATGGTTCCTGTGCGCAGGTGGATATGAAGGACAAGTTCAGGAACATGGGGAGGCACTAACAAGGAATGTGCCTGGATATGGAGGGCCATTCGGCCGAGTAGACATGTCCGGCACATATAGTAGGCGCATGTATATAGATTATAGAGCGGCAAATTGCCATGGTGCAAAGGGCATGAGATATCTTGCCCTTTTGTTGGTTGTTGCAACCCTACTAGCAGGTGTGGTGTGAGGGAGAGCCCAGCACAGCACCTTTCTCTTGTACAGGGCGATGTGGGATATCTCTGCTAGCCATGATCTGATGTTCTCTGTAAGTAAGCAACTAACTGATGAGGTATGTGATGATGATGATGATGATTATGATGATGCCTGGCTGTAGCTTGAGCCTGTGCCATTCTTCTTCTGTCTGCATCATGCATCTGGTGCATACTGTGAGTAGCATCTTTTCTTTGTCGTTAATGTCACTGATGCCAAGTCTTGTTTTTTGGAGGACTAGCAGACGTCTGTGTCTGGTGGGTGGGCCGGTGTCGGTTTGGCAGGTTTGATAGATCCAATCCACCTCTCTGACTGGCACAAATGCATCTCCCTTAATTAGCACTGTAAGTGGATGCAGATTAGTAGTTAAGCATGAGAAAGGGATGGCAAGGCATGAGAGAGCTGAGGACGCATGTGATCTAGGAGTATACCTTACGTCTCTGTTTGTTTGCTCATGTTGTTACAGTTAGTTGTACCAAACCCAAACGGTCTAGAACCCTAGATCGTCCGTGCAGGGCAGCATTAACGGACATGCACCACAGAAAGAAAATAGATCTGCTTTATGTTTGTTTGTGTATGCGTGTGGGTCCAAAATCAATGATTATGTAATAGTGTCCGCCCTGCGTGGTTGATTCTGTAGTGAACCATTGTAAGAACTTGTTAATTCATTAATATATATGGGAGGTGTTTTCAAAGAAAAAAAATCAATGATTTTGGATGAAAAAAACATTGGATTTTCTGCTTGGGACACATTTGGCAAAGGGGCCTGCTACGCATCCGCCGGCTGATATTTTTGAAAGATCAGAAAATATCAGCCGACTCGCGAGCCGTCAGATTGCCGCATCAGGCGAGCCGAGCGTGCCTCCAGAACTGCAACACATGTCTTAGGTCTTGTTGCAGATTTTTTTGCAACGGCGGTTTTGTCGTGAAAAAGAACATAACTAGGGTTTTGTTGTATTTTTTCTGCAACTAAGGTCTTGTTGCAGAAAATTTCTGTAACATAGATTTTGTTGCAAAAACTAGACCCGTCATAGATCATTGCAACACTGCATATTTTTCTGAAACATAGCCTCTGTTTCGAAAGCGTGTTTGATAAAGAACGGCAATGCAAGCCATCAATTGGACGCGTGTCATGTAGCGGAGGTGGCGGACGCGGCCACTATGATCCGCCAACCGGCGGATTACAGCCTGATTGTCAGTCACGTCGGTTGCTGGACGCGTGTCCCAAGGCCCCATCTCTCTAGAGAGACCGCGTAGTCTTTTCTTCTTGAGGCTTTCCGTGACTCCATGACTACTACTCTTATATCGAAGAAACCTTATCCATGTCTCATGGTCATCTCTCTCGTTTCCTTTCCTTTCACACATCGCTCCCTTTTGAGATGCTCACCACACAGCTCCATATTCGTGCGAGTTCGCAAGGGAGCTCGTGACTGCCTCCGGCGAGAAGAGACAAGGCCATGGCCCTGCGGCCTTCTTCTTCATCTCAACACTGACGACGGCAAGGCGCCGTTCCAACATCATTGTTGTTGCCAAAAAAATCCGCAACACAACTTCTATTGCAAAAAAAAAAAATCCGCAACAAGACCTTTGTTGTAAAAAAAATCCCGCAAGACCTCTGTTGCGAATTTCTTTTTCGCAACACAACCTCTGTTGCGAAAAAATCCACAACTCAATCTTTGTTGCATAAAATTTTCGCAACACAATCTCCGTTACAAATGTTTCCACAACATCTTTGTTGCAGAGTGGACAAAAGACGTTCAGCCCGCTACATCTATGTCAGATCCAACGGCTCGCGAGGCGGCGGATCTAGCAGCTCCCAACATAGATCCTGGGCTAGCTTCTTCTACGTTATTATCATGTTTTCATCGATGGTCTTTGTTATTCTCCCCTTCTGCTTCATTATCTTGTGCATCTTGTTGAGCTGGCTCTTCTTGGTCTGGGTCGTTGTTGAGGAGTTCTTCATCTTCTTGGGTTTGACTCTAACTTTCTCTCCTCTCCAATGCTCGTTCCCTCTCATACCATTCAGGTCCTTTGGGTCCTGGGTCATTTTACCACTAAGAGTGTCAATCCAATTAGAAGAAATAATATTATCTTTCTCAAGTTGGCCAAGAGTCAACGATTGAGTTTCAGATATTTACCTTCGAAGGACGAACGGCAAATAAAGAAGCAGATAGTTTAGCTGAGTTTTTGAATTCTTTAGACGAGAGGTGCCATGTTTGGTTTTCAACCCCATGATCCTTATTATATCCCACTTCAAGTGGCATTTGATCAATAAAACTTAGCTTTTCCCCTTAAAAAAAGATATTTGCAAGCATTGGGTTTCTATCATGCAAAAATGTTTATCAAGATTCTTCACGGCATGACTCAACCCATCTACTTCTTCAGGGAGATAAGATATAACCTTTTCATTATGATGAATGCACCTCCAAAAATACTCAACCCATCTACTTCTTCAGGGAGATAAGATATAACCTTTTCATTATGATGAATGCACCTCCGAAGATACTCAACCCATCTACTTCTTCAGGGAGATAAGATATAGCCTTTTCATTATGATGAATGCACCTCCGAAGATCTCGATTGAAATTCTCTTGGTGATGCTTAAATTTATTCTTCGTCTACCTGAGCTCGTCTTCATGCTGATAAATACTAAATATATCTACTTTTTTTTATTAATGACTTGTTCAACAGGTTTACCTTTTTCTTGAGTAACTTTCTTAAATTCCTTCATGTCTTCAACATGATAGATTTTCCAATATGCTTAACCGGTTCCTCAATATTTCATTGTTCCTTAACAGTCATAATTCTTCGAAAGCAAAGCTA
This sequence comes from Triticum monococcum, assembly GCA_034509565.1. NCBI lineage: Eukaryota > Viridiplantae > Streptophyta > Magnoliopsida > Poales > Poaceae > Triticum > Triticum monococcum. The sequence continues at coordinate 39,474,671 of CM067842.1, forward strand.
CCGATCAGCAAGGTACCCATTCCAAAGGTAACGATCCTTTGAAATCATGCTTTGCTGCGGGAAGGCAACGGAGTTCAGTTCAAAAGACCGCAGCAGAGTGGAGCAGCCACGACATGAAGTTCCTTACCTTAGCTGGATCTCGCTGGTGCCACCTAAACGGTAGGTATAGGCGGCGGATGTCTGACATTTGGAGTTGTCGAGTTCAGTAGCCTGAGCGAGCTTTATCCTCAATATGGATGTGGTGATTGTTCATGAACTCCATGAAAATCAGACAGACTTATTATCACTGCTCCAAGCTCCATGTGTTCTAGGGCTAAGACTACGTTAGTGATGAGTGCTTTTCCTTCTTCAAGAGTTAGAGCCATGAATCACCCACCTGCACTCAAATCAAGAGTAGACTTGGATTCATCGCTAATCCCATGATAGAACATATGGAGTATAACATATTTAGCAAAACCATGGTTAGGGCTAAGATTCAAGAATTTAAGAATATCTCTCCCAGGTTGTATACAAACTTCTCCCACTTCTTGAGAGAAGGAAGCAAGATTTCTTCGTAAGTTGGTAATCTTGGAGCCAGGGAGGAATTTAGTTGTGAACCTCTTTGCACACATTTTTCAGCTGGTTATGCTCCCACATGGCAATTGATTATACCATATTTTCGCATCATCCTTGAGAGAAAACTTGAAGAGTCAATAAAACAAATCCCTGAAACACATATTTCATTTTAAAAGTTCTGCATAAAGTATCAAAGAACATAAGATGTGCTTGAGGGCCCCTCTCTTCAGTCCCTACAAAGGCATGCCTTTTGACTTAGTTAATAAGATCGCAATCAATCGAATACTCGGTTATATAATTGGTAGCTAGGATATACTATTGGAGATCTTGAGCCCAAGAATGGAGCACAATACACTCTCACAACTTTCTCTTGTTGCTGAGTGATCAACATTGCTGCAAACAAAGTATTAAGCTTAGTAGTATGATTATTTTTTTTGAATTTTCTACTCCCTCCGTCCCAAAATTCTTGTCTTAGATTTTTATAAATACGAATGTATCAAGTCACGTTTTAGTATTGGATACATCCGTATCTAGACTAATCTAAGACAAGAATTTTGGGAAGGAGGGAGTATTAAGGAAGCCTGTTGCTATCGAGGAAACGAGAAATATATTCTGGTAGATAAGATGGGCCAATGGATTCATGTAGGAGAAAATGGGCCATAGAGGCCTGCTGGTGGGCCCCCAAGCTCAAGTGATGCGCTGGGGGGCGATGTCTACTACACAACCTTCTTCTTGTAGATGTTGCTGGGCCTTCAAGTGCAGAGGTTTGTAGGACAGTAGCAAATTTCCCTCAAGTGGATGACCTAAGGTTTATCAATCCGTAGGAGGCGTAGGATGAAGATGGTCTCTCTCAAGCAACCCTACAACCAAATAACAAAGAGTCTCTTGTGTCCCCAACACACCCAATACAATGGTAAATTGTATAGGTGCACTAGTTCGGTGAAGAGATGGTGATACAAGTGGTATATGGATGGTAGATAAAGGTTTTTGTAATCTGAAAATATAAAAACAGCAAGGTAACTAATGATAAAAGTGAGCACAAACGGTATTGCAATGCGTTGAAACAAGGCCTAGGGGTCATACTTTCACTAGTGCAAGTCCTCTCAACAATAATAACATAATTGGATCATATAACTATCCCTCAACATGCAACAAAGAGTCACTCCAAAGTCACTAATAGCAGAGAACAAACGAAGAGATTATGGTAGGGTACGAAACCACCTCAAAATTATCCTTTCTGATCGATTTATTCAAGAGTCCGTAGTAAAATAACATGAAGCTATTATTTTCGTTCAATCTATCATAGAGTTTGTACTAGAATAACACCTTAAGACACAAATCAACCAAAAGCCTAATGTCACCTAGATACTCCAATGTCACCTCAAGTATCCGTGGGTATGATTATACGATATGCATCACACAATCTCAGATTCATCTATTCAACCAACACAAAGAACTTCAAAGAGTGCCCCAAAGTTTCTACCGGAGAGTCAAGACGAAAACGTGTGCCAAACCCTATGCATATGTTCATGGGCGGAACCCACAAGTTGATCACCAAAACATACATCAAGTGGATCAATGAAATACCCCATTGTCACCACAGGTATCCCACGCAAGACATACATCAAGTGTTCTCAAATTCTTAAAGACTCAATCCAATAAGATAACTTCAAAGGGAAAACTCAATCCATTATAAGAGAGCAGAGGGGGAGAAACATCATAAGATCCAACTATAATAGCAAAGCTTGTGATACAACAAGATCATACCACCTCAAGAACACGAGAGAGAGAGAGAGAGAGAGATCAAACACATAGCTACTGGTACATACCCTCAACCCCGAGGGAGAACTACTCCCTCCTCGTCATGGAGAGCGCCGGGATGATGAAGATGGTCACCGGTGAGGGTTCCCCCCTCCGGCAGGGTGCCGGAACGGGTCTAGATTGGTTTTCGGTGGCTACGGAGGCTTCTGGCGGCGGAACTCCCGATCTATTGTGCTTCCCGAAGTTTTTAGGGTATATGGGTATATATAGGAGGAAAAAGTACGCTGGTGGATCTCCGGGCTATCCATGAGGCAGGGGGCCTGCCCAGGGGGGTGGGCGCGCCCCCACCCTCGTGGGCAGCCCGGGACTCTTCTGGTCCATCTCCGATACTCCGTGGGCTTCTTCTGGTCCAAAAATAAGTTCCTTGAAGTTTCAGGTCAATTGGACTCCGTTTGATTTTTCTTTTCTGCGATACTCTAAAATAAGGAAAAAACAGAAACTGGCACTGGGCTCTAGGTTAATAGGTTAGTCCCAAAAATCATATAAAATAGCATATAAATGCATATAAAACATCCAAAGTTGATAATATAATAGCATGGAACAATAAAAAAATATAGATACGTTGGAGACGTATCAGCATCCCCAAGCTTAATTCCTGCTCGTCCTCGAGTAGGTAAATGATAAAAATAGAATTTTTGATGTGGAATGCTACCTAACATATTTATCCATGTAGTTCTCTTTATTGTGGCAAGAATATTCAGATCCATAAGATTCAAGACAAAAGTTTAATATTGACATAAAAATAATAATACTTCAAGCATACTAACTAAGCAATCATGTCTTCTCAAAATAACATGGCCAAAGAAAGTTATCCCTACAAAATCGTATAGTCTGGCTATGCTCCATCTTCACCACACAAAGTATTTAAATCATGCACAACCCCGATGACAAGCCAAACAATTGTTTCATACTTTTGGTGTTCTCAAACTTTTTCAATCTTCATGCAATACATGAGCGTGAGCCATGGACATAGCACTATATATATGTGGAATAGAATGGTGCTGTGGAGAAGACAAAAAGGGAGAAGATAGTCTCACATCAACTAGGCGTATCAATGGGCTATGGAGATGCCCATTAATAGATATCAATGTGAGTGAGTAGGGATTGCCATGCAACGGATGCACTAGAGCTATAAGTATATGAAAGCTAAAGAAACTAAGTGGGTGTGCATCCAACTCGCTTGCTCACGAAGACCTAGGGCATTTTGAGGAAGCCCATCATTGGAATATACAAGCCAAGTCCTATAATGAAAAATTCCCACTAGTATATGAAAGTGATATCATAGGAGACTCTCTATCATGAAGATCATGGTGCTACTTTGAAGCACAAGTGTGGAAAAAGGATAGTAGCATTGCCCCTTTTTATTTTCTTTTTTTGGCCTTTCTCTTTTTTGGGACAATGCTCCATTAATGATGATCATCGCACTTCTATTTATTTACAACTCAATGATTACAACTCGATACTAGAACAAAGTATGACTCTATATGAATGCCTCCGGCGGTGTACCGGGATGTGCAATGACTCATGAGTGACATGTATGAAAGAATTATGAACGGTGGCTTTGCCACAAATACAATGTCAACTACATGATCATGCAAAGCAATATGACAATGATGAAATGTGTCATAATAAATGGAACAGTGGTAAGTTGCATGGCAATATATCTCGGAATGGCTATGGAAATGCCATAATAGGTAGGTATGGTGGCTGTTTTGAGGAAGATATATGGTGGGTTTATGGTACCGGCGAAATTTGCGCGGTACTAGAGATGCTAGCAATGGTGGAAGGGTGAGAGTGCGTATAATCTATGGACTCAACATTAGTCATAAAGAACTCACATACTTATTGCAAAAATCTATTAGTTATTGAAACAAAGTACTACGTGCATGCTCCTAGGGGGATAGATTGGTAGGAAAAGACCATCGCTCTTCCCCGACCGCCACTCATAAGGAGGACAATCAATAAACAAATCATGCTCCGACTTCGTCACATAACGGTTCACCATACATGCATGCTACGGGAATAACAAACTTCAACATAAGTATTTCTCAAATTCACAACTACTCAACTAGCATGACTTTAATATCACCATCTTCATATCTCAAAACAATCATCAAGTATCAAACTTCTCATAGTATTCAATGCACTTTATATGAAAGTTTTTATTATATCCCTCTTGGATGCCCATCATATTAGGACTAAATTCATAACCAAAGCAAACTACCATGCTGTTTGAAGACTCTCAAAATGATATAAGTGAAGCATGAGAGTTCATATATTTCTTCAAAATAAAACCATCGCCGTGCTCTAAAAAGATATAAGTGAAGCACTAGAGCAAAAGACAAACTACTCCAAAAGATATAAGTGAAGATCAATGAGTAGTTGAATAATTATGCAACTATGTAAAGACTCTCTAACATTTAAGAATTTCAGATCTTGGTATTTTATTCAAACAGCAAGCAAAACTAAATAAAATAAAAATGATGCTCCAAGCAAAACACATATCATGTGGTAAATAAAAATATAGCTCCAAGTAAAGTTACCGATGAACGAAGACGAAAGAGGGGATGCCTTCTGGGGCATCCCCAAGCTTAGGCTTTTGGTTTTCATTGAATATTACCTTGGGGTGCCTTGGGCATCCCCAAGATTAGGCTCTTTCCACTCCTTGTTCCATAATCCATCAAATCTTTACCCAAAACTTGAAAACTTCACAACAGAAAACTTAACAAAGAACTCGTAAGCTTCGTTAGTATAAGAAAATAAATCACCACTTAGGTACTGTTGTTAACTCATTCTAAATTCATATTAGTGTAATATCTACTGTATTCCAACTTCTCTATGGTTCGTACCCTCCGATACTACTCATAGATTCATCAAAATAAGCAAACAACACATAGAAAACAGAATCTGTCAAAAACAGAACAGTCTGTAGTAATCTGGATCAAACGTATACTTCTGGAACCCCACAAATTCTAAAATAAATTTCAGGACGTGAGTAATTTATCTATTAATCATTCGCGAAAAGAATTAACTAAATAGCACTCTCCAATAAAAAATGGCAGCTAATCTCGTGAGCGCTAAAGTTTTTGTTTTTTACAGCAAGATCTCAAAGACTTTCCCCAAGTCTTCCCAAAGATTCTACTTGGCACAAACACTAATTAAGAGCATAAAACCACACATAAACATAGGCTATATGAATTATTTATTACTAAACAGGAACAAAAAGCAAGGAACTAAAATAAAATTGGGTTGCCTCCCAACAAGCGTTATCGTTTAACGCCCCTAGCTAGGCATGATGATTTCAATGATGCTCACATAAAAGATAAGGATTGAAACATAAAGAGAGCATCATGAAGAATATGACTAGCACATTTAAGTCTAACCCACTTCCTATGCATAGGGATTTTGTGAGCAAACAACTTGTGGGAACAAGAATCAACTTGCATAGGAAGGCAAAACAAGTATAACTTCAAAACTTTAAGCACATAGAGGGGAAACTTGATATTATAGCAATTCCTACAAGCATATGTTCCTCCCTCATAATAATTTTCAGTAGCATCATGAATGAATTCAACAATATAACTATCACATAAAGCATTCTTTTCATGATCTACAAGCATAGAAAATTTACTACTCTCCACATAAGCAAAATTCTTATCATTCATAATAGTGGGAGCAAACTCAAAAAAATAACTATCATGTGAGGCATAATCCAATTGAAAACTAAAATCGTGATGACAAGTTTCTGAAGGAAATATGCCCTAGAGGCAATAATAAAGTTATTATTTATTTCCTTACATCATGATAAATGTTTATTATTCATGCTAGAATTGTATTAACCGGAAACATAATACATGTGTGAATACATAGACCAACAGAGTGTCACTAGTATGCCTCTACTTGACTAGCTCGTTAATCAAAGATGGTTATGTTTCCTAACCATGAACAAGGAGTTTTTATTTGATTAACGAGGTCACATCATTAGTAGAATGATCTGATTGACATGACCCATTCCATTAGCTTAGCACCCGATCGTTTAGTATGTTGCTATTGCTTTCTTCATGACTTATACATGTTCCTATAACTATGAGATTATGCAACTCCCGTTTACCGGAGGAACACTTTGGGTACTACCAAACGTCACAACGTAACTGGGTGATTATAAAGGAGTACTACAGGTGTCTCCAATGGTAGATGTTGGGTTGGCGTATTTCGAGATTAGGGTTTGTCACTCCGATTGTCGGAGGGGTATCTCTGGGCCCTCTCGGTAATGCACATCACATAAGCCTTGCAAGCACTGCAACTAATAAGTTAGTTGTGAGATGATGTATTACGGAACGAGTAAAGAGACTTGCCGGTAACGAGATTGAACTAGGTATTGGATACCGACGATCGAATCTCGGGCAAGTAACATACCGATGACAAAGGGAACAACGTATGTTGTTATGCGGTCTGACCGATAAAGATCTTCGTAGAATATGTAGGAGCCAATATGGGCATCTAGGTCCCGCTATTGGTTATTGACCGGAGACGTATCTCGGTCATGTCTACATTGTTCTCGAACCGTAGGGTCCGCACGCTTAATGTTACGATGACAGTTATTATGAGTTTATGCATTTTGATGTACCGAAGGTTGTTCGGAGTCCCGGATGAGATCGCGGACATGACGAGGAGTCTCGAAATGGTCGAGACGTAAAGATTGATATATTGGAAGCCTATGTTTGGGCACCGGAAGTGTTCCGGGTGAAATCGGGATTTTACCGGATTACCGGGAGGGTTACCGGAACCCCCCAGGAGGCAAATGGGCCTATTGGGCCTTAGTGGAAAAGAGAGAAGGGGCAGCCCACAGGCTGGCTGGCCGAACCCCCCTTCCCTAGTCCTATTAGGACTAGGAGAAGGGGCCGGCCCCCCTCTCTTCTCTTTCTCCCGAAGAGTCCTATTAGGAATAGGATTTGAGGGAAGGAGTCCTACTCCCGGTAGGAGTGGGACTCCTCCCTGCGCCTCCCTCCTAGCCGGCCGACCCCCTTGCCCCTGGCCTTTATATACGGGGGCAGGGGGCACCCCATAGACACACAACTTGATCCTTGAGATCGTTCCTTAGCCGTGTGCGGTGCCCCCTGCCACCAAATTCCACCTCGATCGTACCGTTGTAGTGCTTAGGCGAAGCCCTGCGTCGGTAGTACATCAAGATCGTCATCACGCCGTCGTGCTGACGGAACTCTTCCTCGACGCTTTGCTGGATCGGAGCCCGAGGAACGTCATCGAGCTGAACGTGTGCTAAGAACTCGGAGGTGCCGGAGTAACGGTGCTTGGATCGGTCGGATCGTGAAGAAGACGTACGACTACTTCCTCTACGTTGTGTGATCGCTTCCGCAGTCGGTCTGCGTTGGTACGTAGACAACACTCTCCCCTCTCGTTGCTGTGCATCACCATGATCTTGCGTGTGCGTAGGAAATTTTTTGAAATTACTGCGTTCCCCAACAGTGGCATCCGAGCCTAGGTTTTATGGTTTGATGTTATATGCACGAGTAGAACACAAGTGAGTTGTGGGCGATACAAGTCATACTGCCTACCAGCATGTCATACTTTGGTTCGGCGGTATTGTTGGTTGAGACGATCCGGACCAACCTTACGCGTACTCTTACGCGAGACCGGTTCCCTCGACGTGCTTTGCACATAGATGGCTTGCGGAAGACTGTCTCTCCAACTTTAGTTGAACCAACTTTCGTGCATCTCATATCATGTCATCACGTGCATTGCATTTGCATACATGTTCATCTCATGCATTCGAGCATTTTCCCCGTTGTCCGTTTTGCATTCCGGCGCTTCGTTCTCCTCCGGTGGCCATTTCTAGCTTTCTTTCGTGTGTGGGGATTAAACATTTCTGGATTGGACCGAGACTTGCCATGCGGCCTTGGTTTACTACCGGTAGACCGCCTGTCAAGTTTCGGGTCATTTGGACTTCGTTTGATACTCCAACGGTTAACCGAGGGACCAAAAAGGCCTCGTGTGTGTTGCAGCCCAACACCCCTCCAATTTGGCCCGAAACCCACCAAACTCTGCTTCATCGTCTCGGTCGTTCGATCACGATCGTGTGGGCGAAAACCGCACCTCATTTGGACTCTCCTAGCTCCCTCTAGGTCTATAAATAGACCCCCCCGAAATTCAGATCTCTCTCCCCTCCCGAAACCCTAAAAATCCCTCCGCCGCCGCCGGACGTGTCCGGACGAGCCGGACAGCGTCCGGATCCCGCCGCCGCCAACCAGGGGCCGCCACGTGGCACCCGGCCTCCTCACCCCGCCGCCGGCCCGGGGAGCCCGCGCCCGGCCCCCGTGGGCCCGTTCCGCGCCGCCCGCTCCAGCGTCTCCCCGCCGCCGCCGTCCTCCGCTCCGGTGGCCGGAGTAGCGCCGGCCACCGCGCCCGCCATCGCCGGCCGCCGCTGTGCCGGCTCGCCTCGGCACCCGGAGCCGCCGTCGCCTGCCCGCGCCCCTCGCCGGAGCTCCTCGCCGCCCGGCCGGTCCCCGCCGCCACCGCGCCACCCCGGCACCACCCCGGCGCCCTCGCCGGCGTCCCCCGCCGCCTCCGCCGGCCGCCGCCGCGTCCATTTCCGGCGAGCTCGGGTCGCCTGCTACAGTGCCCTCCAGATCCAGATTTGGATCGGGTTGACTTTCCATCCCCTAACCCTAATTCCGTAATTTTTCATGCTAACTTTGACCTGCCATATCTTTGCATCCGTAGCTCCGATTTGGGCATATGATATATCAAAATCTTCGTCTCAACGAGTACATCATTTCATTCCATTGCATCATTTGCATTTGAGGTTGTCTTGGTGCCCAAAATGCTGTTGGAAGGAGGCATCATGAGTTAAATTGCAGATCCATTAGCCCTACATTGACTTTTGTCATTTTTGCCATGATTATTGTGTGCATGATATGCCTGTGCCCCTTTGGGATGAATTGTTAAGCATGTTGTCTTCTTTCCAGAGGTGCCTCCCTTGCATTTTTAGGATGTGTGTGTTGTCTTGTGCAAGCTTGCAAAGAGGGGTACCTGAGTTTACTGTTTTCAGGGACTTAGTGAAAATCACTAAGTCTGGGATGTTTTAGTTCATGATGCTATATGTCCAGCTTGTTTCCTAGTGATCCGTGCCTCTTTTGAGGATGATCAGTAAGAGTGATTTGTTATGCTTGTTGTGATTAATCCATCCATGTCTTTACTTGTTATGTTGGAGCACCCTAGGTTGACTCAATCGAGCTCAACTTTTGCATAGTTGTTGTTTTGGGCAGATCGTGAACTCGTTTGCGATTTTGCCGGAGTTATTGCTAGTGATCCATGCATGCTATGCCATTGTTCTTGCCATGTCTAGCTAGCATTTTGTGCCTTCTTTATGGATGTATGCTTTACTTTCCATTACTTGCACCGTAGTGAGTGCATCGAGCTCATTTACATGCCTCCGTGAGTTATTATTTCAGCATGTCCAGTTTTCACTAAGTCTGAAAACTGATTGTGTTTCTTCGATGTTCGTGTGCTCGGTAGAGTATTTTATGAACCCTTTTGGCCCCAGGTCCTTTTGGGTGTTTTGTTAAGCTTGTTGAGTAGCTCCATACCATGCTCTTACATGCCATGTTCAGGTTTTGCATCATGTTGTTTTGCTGCTCCGAAGAGAGCATCGTGGTCTGAAATTTCAGACTAGCGTTAATTTCGCTAAGTCTGAAATCTGTTTTGCTTATTCAGTTTTGCCATGCTTGTTTGAAGCCCTTAATGGATGAATTTGCCTATGACTCAGTCCTGGTGTTTTGTTAAGCTTCTTGAGTACATCACTGCCATGCAATTTTTTTTGATGTTTGGTAGCTGTAGTATGTTCATTTTGTTGCATTTAGGAGCCTACTTGCTGTAAATTGCAGATCGGTTCGTTTAGTAAAACGCTTGCCATTTCCAAACCGTAGCTCCGATTGCCATGATCTTTATATCGTTCTCAGGGGATTTCTTCCCCTCTATCCAGTGGCACACTTGGTTTTCCAAGTTGAGGCCAGGTTCATGCATTTCCTGTCACGTCTTGCATTTTTGCATCCCGCATAGCATATCATCTTTGCATCTTATTGGTTGCCCTTGCACGTGGTTGATTGTATCCTTGTTGCTTGTTTGTGTTGTTGGGTAGAGCCGGGAGACGAGTTCGCTAACGAGGAGCCTGTTGAGTTTTCTTTTGAGGATCCAGTCAACTCTGACAACTGTGCAGGCAAGATGATCACACCCTTGAAATCACTACTATCTTTGCTATGCTAGTTTGCTCGCTCTTTTGCTTTGCCAATGCTACGATGCCTACCACTTGCTTGTCAGCCTCCCAATTGCCATGATTGAGCCTCTAACCCACCTTTGTCCTAGCAAACCATTGATTGGCTATGTTACCGCTTTGCTCAAGCCCCTTCTTATAGCGTTGTTAGTTGCAGGTGAAGATTGGAGCCGTTCCTTATTGGAACCTTTATTTACTTGTTGGGATATCATTATATTGCTATGTTATCTTTACTCATCTATATACTTGGTAAAGGGTGGAAGGCTCGGCCTCTCGCCTAGTGTTTTGTTCCACTCTTGCCGCCCTAGTTTCCGTCATATCGGTGTTATGTTCCCGGATTGTTGCGTCCCTTACGCGGTTGGGCTATAATGGGAACCCCTTGATAGTTCGCCTTGATTAAAGCTTGTCCAGCAATGCCCAACATTGGTTTTACCATTTGCCACCTACCCCTTTTTCCCTTGGGTTTCCGGAGCCCGAGGGTCATCTTTATTTTAGCCCCCCACGGGCCAGTGCTCCTCTGAGTGTTGGTCCGAACTAGAGTCCTGTGCAGCGCCCCCTCGGGGAAACCCGAGGTTTGGTTTTAGTTGTATGGAGCGCTCATCTGAGTGTGCCCTGAGAAAGAGATATGTGCAGCTCCTATCGGGATTTGTCGGCACATTCGGGCGGTGTTGCTGGTCTTGTTTTAACCTGTCGAATCATCTTATTGTACTGGGATACTGAGTCTGATCGGTGGGTCCTGGGTGGAGGTCTATTCCTTCGTTGACCGTGAGAGCTTGTTATGGGCTAAGTTGGGACCCCCCTGCAGGGATTGATCTTTCGAAAGCCGTGCCCGCGGTTATGGGCAGATGGGAATTTGTTAATGTCCGGTTGTAGATAACTTGAACCTTAAATAATTAAAATGAATCAACCGAGTGTGTTGCCGTGATGGCCTCTTCTCGGCGGAGTCCGAGAAGTGGACACGGCGTTGGAGTTATGTTTGCGTAGGCTGCTCTATATAGTTTTCCGCTCGTGCTTTGCCTCCTCTTCTCGCTCTCCTTTGCGAATAAGTTAGCCACCATATATGCTAGTCGCTTGCTGCAGCTCCACTTACATTACCCCTTTCCTACCTATTAAGCTTAAATAGTCTTGATTGCGAGGGTGCGAGATTGCTGAGTCCGTTGTGGCTCACAGATTACTATTACACCAGATGCAGGGACCGATGATACCTCTCCGGATGGCGCGCTCGAGCTGAAGTGGGAGTACGACGAGGACTCTCAGCGATACTATGTGTCTTTTCCGGATGATCAGTAGGGATGCCTATTCGGGGTTAGATCCAGGACCTTTGTCGCTTGTTGGGGGTCTTTTCTATTTTGGCGCCGTAGTCGGGCCATGAGTGATTGTATGATGGATGTTATTTATGTACTTTGATGTGACGTGGCGAGTGTAAGCCAACTATGCTATTATTCCCCTTTATCTTATATATGTACATGGGTTGTGTAATGATTCCCGACTTGCGACATTGCTTTCCATGCGCCTATGTCTCTAAGTCGTGCCTCGACACGTGGGAGACATAGCCGCATCGAGGGCGTTACAGGGGCCTGCCCAGGGGAGTGGGCGCGCACCCCACCCTCATGGGCAGCCCGGGACTCTTCTGGTCCATCTCCGATCCTCCGTGGGCTTCTTCTGGGACAAAAATAAGTTCCGTGAAGTTTCAAGTCAATTGGACTCCGTTTGATTTTCCTTTTCTGCGATACTCTAAAACAAGGAAAAAACAGAAACTGGCACTGGGCTCTAGGTTAATAGGTTAGTCCCAAAAATCATATAAAATAGCATATAAATGCATATAAAACATCCAAAGTTGATAATATAATAGCATGGAACAATAAAAAATTATAGATACGTTGGAGACGTATCAGGGGGAGAGGCGCCTGAGCTTGTGGCTCACTGGTGATTCTTCTTCAAGTATTTTTTTTATATATTCCAAAATAATCTTCGTAAAATTTTAGGTCATTAGAGCTTTGAAGAATGGCTATCTCTGTTGTAGGTCTTTTCAAGTTAGAATTCTAGCTGCCGGCAATCTCCCTCTTGTGATGAAACTTCCAAATTAAGAGAGCAAAAGTATTAGAATTGCACTAAAAGTGAAATATAGCTCCAAACCAATATAAATATGTTGGAAATGTGCCCTAGAGGCAATAATAAAATGGTTATTATTATATTTCCTTGTTCATGATAATTGTCTATTATTCATGCTATAATTGTGTTATCCGGAAATCGTAATAGATGTGTGAATACATAGACCACAACATGTCCCTAGTGAGCCTCTAGTTGACTAGCTCGTTGATCAATAGATGGTTACGGTTTCCTGACCATGGACATTGGATGTCGTTGATAACGGGATCACATCATTAGGAGAATCAAGTGATGGACAAGACCCAATCCTAAGCATAGCACAAGATCGTATAGTTTATCTGCTGAAGCTTTTCTAATGTCAAGTATCATTTCCTTAGACCATGAGATTGTGCAACTCCCGGATATCGTAGGAATGCTTTGGGTGTGCCAAACGTCACAACATAACTGGGTGGCTATAAAGGCACACTACGGGTATCTCTGAAAGTGTCTGTTGAGTTGGCACGAATCGAGACTGGGATTTGTCACTCCGTGTGACGGAGAGGTATCTCTGGGCCCACTCGGTAAGACATCATCATAATGAGCTCAATGTGACCAAGGATTTGATCACGTGATGATGTGTTACAGAACGAGTAAAGAGACTTGCCAGTAACGAGATTGAACAAGGTATAGGGATACCAATGATCGAATCTCGGGCAACTGTCATACCGGTAGACAAAGGGAATTGTGTATGGGATTGATTGAATCCCCGACATCGTGGTTCATCCGATGAGATCATCATGGAACATTGATGTCTACTACACAACCTTCTTCTTGTAGACGTTGTTGGGCCTCCAAGTGCAGAGGTTTGTAGGACAGTAGCAAATTTCCCTCAAGTGGATGACCTAAGGTTTATCAATCCGTAGGAGGCGTAGGATGAAGATGGTCTCTCTCAAACAACCCTGCAACCAAATAACAAAGAGTCTCTTGTGTCCCCAACACACCCAATACAATGGTAAATTGTATAGGTGCACTAGTTCGGCGAAGAGATGGTGATGCAAGTGGTATATGGATGGTAGATAAAGGTTTTTGTAATCTGAAAATATAAAAACAGCAAGGTAACTAATGATAAAAGTGAGCGTAAACGGTATTGCAATGCTAGGAAACAAGGCCTAGGGTTTATACTTTCAAGTGCAAGTCCTCTCAACAATAATAACATAATTGGATCATATAACTATCCCTCAACATGCAACAAAGAGTCACTCCAAAGTCACTAATAGCGGAGAACAAACGAAGAGATTATGGTAGGGTACGAAACCACCTCAAAGTTATTCTTTCTGATCAATCTATTCAAGAGTCCGTAGTAAAATAACATGAAGCTATTCTTTCCGTTCAATCTATCATAGAGTTCGTACTAGAATAACACCTTAAGACACAAATCAACCAAAACCCTAATGTCACCTAGATACTCCAATGTCACCTCAAGTATCCGTGGATATGATTATATGATATGCATCACACAATCTCAGATTCATCTATTCAACCAACACAAAGAACTTCAAAGAGTGCCCCAAAGTTTCTACCGGAGAGTCAAGACGAAAACGTGTGCCAACCCCTATGCATAGGTTCATGGGCGGAACCCACAAGTTGATCACCAAAACATACATCAAGTGGATCACGTGATATCCCATTATCACCATGGATAAGCACGGCAAGACATACATCAAGTGTTCTCAAATCCTTAAAGACTCAATCCAATAAGATAACTTCAAAGGGAAAAATCAATCCATTACAAGAGAGTAGAGGGGGAGAAACATCATAAGATCCAATATAATAGCAAAGCTCGCGATACAACAAGATCGTACCACCTCAAGAACACGAGAGAGAGAGAGAGAGAGATCAAACACATAGCTACTAGTACATACCCTCAGCACCGAGGGAGAACTACTCCCTCCTCGTCATGGAGAGCACCAGGATGATGAAGATGGCCACCGGAGAGGGATTCCCCCTCCGGCAGGGTGCCGGAACGGGTCTAGATTGGTTTTTGGTGGCTACGGGGGCTTCTGGCGGCGGAACTCCCGATCTATTATGCTCCCCGAAGTTTGAAGGTATATGGATATATATAGGAGGAAGAAATATGTCAGGGGGGCCACGAGGGGCCCACGAGGGTGGAGGGCGCGCCCAGGGGGTGGGCGCGCCCCCCTGCATCGTGCCTTCCTCATTGCTTCCCTTACGTACACCCCAAGTCTTCTGGATTGCTTCTGTTCCAAAAATAAGTTCCATGAAGTTTCAGGTCAATTGGACTCTGTTTGATTTTCCTTTTCTGCGATACTCTAAAACAAGGAAAAAACAGAAACTAGCACTGGGCTCTAGGTTAATAGGTTAGTCCCAAAAATCATATAAAATAGCATATAAAACATCCAAGGTTGATAATATAATAGCATGGAATAATAAAAAATTATAGATACGTTGGAGACATATCAAACATGTGGGAACCGACATGGGTATCCAGATCCCGCTATTGGTTATTGGCCGGAGAGATGTCTCGGTCATGTCTGCATGATTCCCAAACCCGTAGGGTCTACACACTTAAGGTTCAGTGACGCTAGGGTTGTTATGGGAAATAGTATGCAATTACCGAATGTTGTTCGGGTCCCGGATGAGATGCCGGACGTCATGAGGAGTTCCGGAATGGTCCGGAGGTGAAGATTTATATATGGGAAGTCATCATACGGTCACCGGAAGTGTTCGGGGGTTTATTTGTATTGTACCGGGACCACCGAAGGGGTTCTGGGGGTCCACCTGCCCCGGAGGGCCCTATGGGCTGTATGTGGAAGGGAACTAGTCCCTAAGTGGGTTGTCCGCCATTCCCCCCTAGGGCCCATGCGCCTAGGGTTGGGGGAACCCTAAAGGGGGCGCCCCCCTTGGCTTGGGGGGCAAGCCCCCTCCCCTTGGCCGCCGCCCCGCTCTAGATCTCATCTAGAGGGGCCGGCCCCCTTCCCCCTATAAATAGAGGGGTGGAGGGAGGGCAGCAGCACCACATCCAAGGCGCAGCCCTCCCTCTCCCAACACCTCCTCCGTTGAGCTTGGCGAAGCCCTGCCGGAGAACTGCGAGCTCCACCACCACGCCGTCGTGCTGCCGGAGTTCTTCCCCAACTTCTCTTTCCCCCTTGCTGGATTAAGAAGGAGGAGACGTCCCTGGGTTGTACGTGTGTTGAACACGGAGGCGTCGTTGTTCGATGCTTAGATCGGAATCAACCGCGATCTAAATCGCTACGAGTACGACTCCTTCATTCGCGTTCTTGTAACGCTTCCGTTTCGCGATCTTCAAGGGTATGAAGATACACTCCCCTCTCTCTCGTTGCTAGTCTCTCCATAGATTGATCTTGGTTATGCGTAGAAATTTTTTAATTTCTGCAGCGATCCACAACAGTGGCATCATGAGCCAGGTCTATGCGTAGTTTCTATGCACGAGTAGAACACAAGTTGTTGTGGGCATCGATTTTGTCAATTTAGTTGCCGTTACTAGTCTTATCTTGATTCGGCGGCATCGTGGGATGAAGCGGCCCGGACCGGCCTTACACGTACTCTTACGTGAGACTGGTTCCACCGACTGACATGCACTAGTTGCATAAGGTGGCTAGCGGGAGTCTGTCTCTCCCACTTTTGTCGGATCAGATTCGATGAAAAGGGTCCTTATGAAGGGTAAATAGAAATTGGCATATCATGTTGCGGTTTTGGCGTAGGTAAGAAACGTTCTTGCTAGAAACCTATAGCAGCCACGTAAAAACTTGCAACAACAATTAGAGGACGTCTAACTTGTTCTTGCAACATATGCCGTGTGATGTGATATGGCCAAAAGGATGTGATGAATGATATATGTGATGTATGAGATTGATCATGTTCTTGTAATAGGAATCATGACTTGCATGTCAATGAGTATGACAACTGGCAGGAGTCATAGGAGTTGTCTTAATTTATTGTATGACCTGCGTGTCACTGAAAACGCCATGTAATTACTTTACTTTATTGCTAACCATTAGCCATAGTAGTAGAAGTAATAGTTGGCGAGACAACTTCATGAAGACACGATGATGGAGATCATGGTGTCATGCTGGTGACGATGATGATCATGGCGCCCCGAAGATGGAGATCAAAAGGAGCAAAATGATATTGGCCATATCATGTCACTATTTGATTGCATGTGATGTTTATCATGTTTTTACATCTTATTTGCTTAGAACAACGGTAGCTTAAATAAGATGATCCCTCGCAATAATTTCAAGAAAGTGTTCCCCCTAACTGTGCACCGTTGCTAAGGTCTATTGTTCTAAAGCACCACGTGATGATCTGGTGTGATAGGTTCTAACACTCGCATACAACGGGTGTAAGCCAGATTTACACACGCAATACACTTAGGTTGACTTGACAAGCCTAGCATGTACAGACATGGCCTTGGAACACGGAAGACCGAAAGGTCGAACATGAGTCGTATAGAAGATACGATCAACATGAAGATGTTCACCGGTGATGACTAGTCCATCTCACGTGATGATCGTACACGGCCTAGTTGATTCAGATCATGTATCACTTAGATGACTAGAGGGATGTCGGTCTGAGTGGGAGTTCATTAAATAATTTGATTAGATGAACTTAATTATCATGAACATAGTCTAAAAATCTTTGCAATATGTCTTGTAAATCAAATGGCCCACGCTAATGTTGCCCTCAACTTCAACGCGTTCCTAGAGAAAACCAAGCTGAAAGACGATGGTAGCAACTACACGGACTGGGTCCGTAACCTGAGGATTATCCTCATAGCTGCCAAGAAAGCATATGTCCTTGAAGCACCGCTAGGTGACGCACCTGTTTTCCCAGCAACTCAAGACGTTATGAACGCCTGACAGTCGCGTAGTGATGATTACTCCCTTGTTCAGTGCGGCATGCTTTACAGCTTAGAACCGGGGCTCCAAAAGCATTTTGAGCAGCACAGAGCATATGAGATGTTCCAAGAGCTGAAAATGGTTTTCCAAGCTCATGCCCGAGTCGAGAGATATGAAGTCTCTGACAAGTTCTACAGCTGTAAGATGGAGGAGAATAGTTCTGTCAGCGAGCACATACTCAAGATGTCTGGGTTGCATAACCGCTTGTCTCAGCTGGGAGTCAATCTCCCGGATGATGCGGTCGTTGACAGAATCCTTCAGTCGCTTCCACCTAGCTACAAGAGGTTTGTGATGAACTTCAATATGCAGGGGATGGAAAAGACCATTTCTGAGGTATATTCAATGCTGAAATCAGCGGAGGTGGAGATCAAAAAGGAACATCAAGTGTTGATGGTGAATAAAACCACTAAGTTCAAGAAAGGCAAGGGTAAAAAGAATTTCAAGAAGGACGGCAAGGGAGTTGCCGTGCCCGGTAAGCAAAATGCCAGGAAGAAGCCAAAGAATGGACCCAAGCCTGAGACTGAGTGCTTTTATTGCAAGGGAAACGGTCAGTAGAAATGGAACTGCCCCAAGTACTTAGCGGATAAGAAGGCCGGCAATACCAAAGGTATATGTGATATACATGTTATTGATGTGTACCTGACCAACGCTCGTAGTAGCTCCTGGGTATTTGATACCGGTGCGGTTGCTCATATTTGTAACTCAAAACAGGAGCTGCGGAATAAGCGGAGACTAGCGAAGGACGAGGTGACGATGCGCGTCGGGAATGGTTCCAAGGTCGATGTGATCGCCGTTGGCACGCTGCCTCTACATTTACCTACGAGATTAGTTTTAAACCTCAATAATTGTTATTTAGTACCAACTTTGAGCATGAACATTGTATCTGGATCTCGTTTAATGCGAGATGGCTACTCATTTAAATCCGAGAATAATGGTTGTTCCATTTATATGAGAGATATGTTTTATGGTCATGCCCCGCTGGTCAATGGTTTATTCTTGTTTAATCTCAAACGTGATGTTACACATGTTCATAGTGTGAATACCAAGAATTGTAAGGTTGATAATGATAGTCCCACATACTTGTGGCACTGCTGCCTTGGTCACATTGGTGTCAAACGCATGAAGAAACTCCATGCAGATGGACTTTTGGAGTCTCTTGATTATGAATCATTTGACACGTGCGAACTATGCCTCATGGGCAAACTGACCAAGACCCCGTTCTCTGGAACAATGGAGCGAGCAACCAACTTATTGGAAATCATGCATACTGATGTGTGCGGTCCAATGAGCGTTGAGGCTCGTGGCGGCTATCGTTATGTTCTCACCCTCACTGATGACTTGAGTAGATATGGGTATGTCTACTTAATAAAACACAAGTCTGAGACCTTTGAAAAGTTCAAGGAATTTCAGAATGAGGTTGAGAATCAACCTGACAGGAAAATAAAGCTCTTACGATCAGATCGTGGGGGAGAATATTTGAGTCACGAATTTGGCACGCACTTAAGGAAATGTGAAATTGTTTCACAACTCACGCCGCCTGGAACACCTCAGAGTAATGGTGTGTCCGAACGTCGTAATCGCACTCTATTAGATATGGTGCGATCTATGATGTCTCTTACCGATCTACCACTATCATTTTGGGGTTATGCTTTAGAGACATTCGCATTCACTTTAAATAGGGCTCCGTCGAAATCCGTTGAGACAACACCGTACGAATTATGGTTTGGGAAGAAACCTAAGATGTCGTTTCTGAAAGTTTGGGGATGCGATGCTTATGTCAAGAAACTTCAACCTGAAAAGCTCGAACCCAAGTCGGAAAAATGCGTCTTCATAGGATACCCTAAGGAAACTATTGGGTATACCTTCTACCTCAGATCCGAAGGCAAGATCTTTGTTGCCAAGAATGGATCCTTTCTAGAGAAAGAGTTTCTCTCGAAAGAAGTAAGTGGGATGAAAGTAGAACTTGATGAGGTACTGCCTCTTGAACCAGAAAGTGGCGCAGCTCAAGAAAATGTTTCTGTGGTGCCTGCACCGACTAGAGAGGAAGTTAATGATGATAATCATGAAACTTCGGATCAAGTTTGAAAGGATCGATATGGTTGACTAGAGGGGGGGGGTGAATAGGCAACTACCAATTTTTAGCTTTTCTTTACCAAATTAATCTTTGCATCAAAGTAGGTTGTCTAGATGTGCAACTAGGTGAGCAACCTATATGATGCAACAACAACAAGCACACAAGCAAGCAAGGGAATAATCACTAAAGAGCTTGCACAAGTAAAGGTAAGAGATAACCAAGAGTGGATCCGGTGAAGACGAGGATGTGTTACCGAAGTTCCTTCCTTTTGAGGGGAAGTACGTCTCCGTTGGAGCGGTGTGGAGGCACGATGCTCCCCAAGAAGCCACTAGGGCCACCGTATTCTCCTCACGCCCTCACACGATGCGAGATGCCGTGATTCCACTATTGGTGCCCTTGAAGGCGGCGACCGAACCTTTACAAACAAGGTTGGGGCAAACTCCACAACTTAATCGGAGGCTCCCAACAAGACCACGAAGCTTCACCACAATGGAATATGGCTCTGAGGTGACCTCAACCGTCTAGGGTGCTCGAACACCCAAGAGTAACAAGATCCGCTAAGGATGAATGGGGGAATCAAAAATCCCTTGGTGGAAGTGTGGATCGGAGCCTTCTCAACCACTCCCGAGCAAATCAACGAGTTTGATTGGCTATGGAGATAGATCGGGCAAGAGGAAGCTTGGGGTATGCAATGGAGCTTGAGCAATAAATGGTGCTTGGGCAATAATGAGGGTTGGTGGAAGAGGTGAGGTAAAGAGGGAGAAGAAGGAGCCCTTATATAGTGGGGGAAACAAGTGAACCGTTACCCCCCCACTCAGCCCCGCAGAGGGCGGTACTGCCGCTGAGCCAGAGCGGTACTGCCGCCCAAGAGCGGTACTACCGCTCCCCCTCAGCGGTACTACCGCGCCAACAGAAAAGGCCTAGGGCAGGGGCCCAGGGCGGTACTGCCGCCCTCGAGCGGTACTACCGCTCCCCCCCAGCGGTACTACCGCGGAGGTAGAGCGGTACTACCGCTCTCGAGCAGTACTACCGCCACTACTGCCGCGCCTAGTACCGCAAAACCCGACACGAGAAAATGTGCGCAAGAATCGAAGCGGAAGGAGCACCATGCCACCACGGTACTGCGGCTGAGCCCCAGCAAGTGGTACTACCGCTCCGAGGAGCGGTACTACCGCTGCTGACGCAGTGGCAGGGCGGCAGTAGCACGGTACCGCAGAGGTGCTGCCGCTGAGGCCACCCAGCGGTACTACCGCTCCAGGGAGCGGTACTACCGCTTAGGAGGTCTCAGCCGCACTACCGCTGTGGACCGCGGTACTACCGCTGGGTCCAGGACAAACAGAGGAAGGAGGGAAAGAAAGGCCCCAAGGTGCGGAAAAATTGGAGGGAGTGAAGAGAACGTGTACGTGTTGATTCCACCCAAGTCATACCGAAACGGACCCCCTCTTGATAGTACGGTGACTACTACGAAACCTAGTCCACCAACAAGGTCACGGAATAGACTACACCGTCTTGAGTAGAGCGCCAAAGGGAAGTAATCATTCCGTGCCGAAGGATGAATATCTGAAAGCACTCAAAGCACATGATTAGTCCGCAAAATGCATTGTCATCAATCACCAAAACACCGTAGGGATAAATAAGCCCTTACAATCTCCCCCTTTTTGGTGGATTGATGACAATACGGGATTTGCAAAAAAAGAGTAATGACAAAGAATACAAGAGTGCTCACGCCTCTAAAATATAGATAGGCTCCCCCTGGATGTGTGCAAACTAGATGAATACTAGGGACTGAAAGGCACACACACTAGGATCACAGCTCCCGCTATATTTTAGAGACCAAATAACCTAAGAAAGATACATGCAAACAACATATATGATAGGATAAGCAAGCTATAAGATACCGAGGTGCATGATCATAGATAAGATAGCTAAGGTAGCATATGTCTTACACCATATGACGGGAACTTAAGTCTCACAACAAACCAAACCAGGGGAAACGCACAAGACTAAAAGCAAAGCACGACACAAGAAGCGAAAACGAGCAAATCAAATCCCTACACTCTCTCCCCCTTTGGCAGCGAGACACCAAAAAGGTCAAGAGAGACACTACGACTCCAGGTGATCATCACATCTCTGCATCTGCGCCGTGGGGAGAGAACTGCTCGGCATCGGAGTCGGTCCAGTGGCAGTTCTGATGTATCCAGTCTTCCTCTTCAGTGATCTGTCCCTCGGATCCACTGACAACTGTGGCGCCCAGCTGGCGCATGAGCTCCTTGTGGCGCGACCTGGCATTCTTCTCCGCCACATGAGTCATATACTGACCATGGGACTCCAGACAGAAGAGCTTCTTCATCTTGCGCTTGAGTTTCTGGGCCCATGATGGTTCGGTACTGGAGTGGCCAAGGTCCGCATCATGGCCAGGAGGAGCATCCCCACCCTCAGTGTCCATGGCAGTAGCAGCGGCAGACGGGCCCCCGGTGGCAGCAGTAGAAGGACCCCCTGTGTGAGGTGCAGACCAGTTGTCCTTCTTCCTCAGACGCTTGACCTCATGGGAAACTAAATCTCCAGTCTCAAGCAACACTCTGGGGTAGGTCTGTGCCCAGGCCCGCTCAATGAGCCTCATGATGAAGGGGCCATAGATAGGACACTTGTGCTCAGACACGGCGGAGACAAGTTCAGACCACATGACATGAGAGATACCCAGGCTCTCTCCAGTGTTGGCATCCTTCTCATGCTGACAGAAAAGAAGCATGTCCACGAGATAAGAGTGGATCATATCCAGATTCCCAATGCGAGGGAAGAGAGTCTCACGGAAGATACGATGAAGAATGTCCAGATACGGAGACAGCTCGTAGGTCTTCTTCTCAGTGACAGGGTGGGTCTTGACAGTGCAGTAGGGCCAAAGGGCTTGCTTATGGGTGGAGGTATCATGGCGGTGAGGACGGAAACCGACTGGAGTCTCAAGCCCGTCATCCACCACATCAAGCAACTCCATGAACGCCCGCCACTTGACAGAAAGCAGCTTGCCATTGGTCATCCAGGTCAGGGTCCGGTCACCATCTGTTCCAAGGTGAACGGTGGCAAAGAACTGAGCCAACAGATCCGCATCGAAATCCTTGTTGAACTGCATGATGTTGAGAATGTTCAGCTGGGTGCACATCTGAAGGGCTTCCCCAAAGTACTCTGGATCCTTCTCCATGGCATCAACGTCAATAGAGCGAACATCAACAAACAGATTCTTCTTGGCCTTGATCACATCAAAGAAGATGGCAAACTGAAAACGGTTCCAGAACGGGCGGTTGACCAAAGAGGAATCTTGATCCTCGGTATAGGGGTTGCGACGATGCTTCTCCCTGAACTCCTTGTTGGTCATCTCAGTCACAGTCTTCCCTTTTGGCTTGTTGGCGGGTCGCTTCTGGTGCTGAGGAGGAGGAGGAACACTTGCTGAAGCCCGCGCTGGAGGCGGCTGAGTGCTGGAAGAAACACCGGCAGGCTCTGAGGTTCGGTAACGCTTGGAGGTGGCACGTCCAGGGTTGATACGGCGACCATGCTGCTCAGTAGTGTCATCACCTGGAGCCAAAACACACAAAGGACGCAAAACAAACAGAGGAGACGAGCATAAGCCAACAAACAAATCAAATGCAATGTAGGAGAATGATGGAAGTGGGCATGCAGCGGTAGTACCGTGCCCTAACCGCGGTAGTACCGCCCCGAGCGGTAGTACCCCCCCAGAGGGAGCGGTAGTACCGCACGAGGTCAAGCGGTAGTACCGCTCTAGGGGAACGGTAGTACCGCTTGAGGCGGATGCACAGCAGTTTCAAAGCATGGGGCGGAACCTCCACCATGAAACAGTGGCCTGCTACTACCGTGGACAGATCCGGCACTACCGGCCTACCAAATTCAAACATAATCCTACCAAACAACAATCTCAATGATCTAGTTGCTTGCTCCAACTAACTCAAGCCTAGATTTAGCCAAAAATCTAGAGATGCAACCAACATTGCCCCTAAAGCACAAGATCTAAACACAAGACCAAAAGAGAGAAGGAACGGGGGCAATACCGGCATCCATTGCAAGAGGACGAGGTGGGGATCGACTCCACCGAAGGAAATGGAGAGGGATGCCCCGGAGGAGGAGATCCACCGGAGCCCTTCCGCGCCGGAACAATGCTGGAGAGAGAGAGAGGCACGAGGGGGTAATGGGTATGGGGAGGAAGAAACCTCCCCTGCCCCTATACATACCCCTGACCCCCGCCCCACCGCGGTAGTACCGCGCTGGGAGCGGTAGTACCGCTTCCAGCGGTAGTACCGCCCGCCAGCAGCGGCAGTACCGCCCCAGCACACAGCGACAACTAAATCACAAGGCCTTGCTCAAAAAAAAAGACACCGCAACGAAGAAGAAAAAGAAAGAAGCACTCCAGCAAGAGGCCAAGAGAGGGCGGTGGCCGAAGCCACCTATGTTTGAGTCAAGAGGTATGGCGCCGCGAAGATTTTAACCTTGGGCCCATGACCAAAACTCGTCTTTTAAGCACACGTGCCATCAACAATGGCAAAAAGTGAAAGACTTAATCAATTTATGCATAATGGGGGAAGGGAGAGTTCATTGAGAGAACAACACTCCCCCTATGTCCATGCCTACACCTAAACTAGACAACAAATTGAATGAGGTAGGGTGTGCACGGGTTCAAGCAACATTGCTCGAATCAATGATATTTAGCTCATGCCTTAACTCGCGAAATCTTGCTTCATCCAAGGGCTTCGTGAAAATATCTGCAAGGTTGTCATGAGTGTTGACATAGTTGAGCTCGATTTCTCCTCGCCTGATGTGATCTCGGATGAAGTGATACCGAATCTCAATATGCTTCGTCTTGAAGTGTTGCACCGGGTTGAGGGAAATCTTGATGGCACTTTCGTTGTCACACCAAAGAGGCACTTTGTCACAAGTGACACCGTAATCCTTCAAAGTTGGCCTCATCCACAAGAGTTGTGCACAACAACTACCGGCCGCAACATACTCCGCTTCGGTGGACGAGAGAGACACACAACTTTGCTTTTTGGAAGACCAACTTACCAGAGAGCAACCAAGGAATTGGCATCCTCCGGAGGTGGACTTCCTATCCACTTTGTCTCCCGCCCAATCGGAATCTGAGAACCCTACAAGCTTGAAGTTTGATCCTCTTGGGTACCATAAGCCAAAGTTTGGGGTATGAGCCAAATATCGAAAGATTCGTTTGACCGCCACATAGTGACTTTCCTTAGGTGCGGCTTGAAACCGTGCACAAATACCCACACTCAACATGATGTCCGGTCTAGATGCACAAAGGTAAAGCAAGGAACCAATCATGGAACGATATACCTTTTGATCCACCACTTTACCATTTGGATCAAGGTCGAGTTGGCACTTGGTGGGCATTGGGGTGGAAGCCGGCTTGACGTCACTTAGCTTGAATCTCTTGAGCATGTCTTGAGTGTATTTGGATTGATTGATGAAGGTTCCTTCTCTTCTTTGCTTCACTTCGAACCCTAGAAAGAACTTCAACTCCCCCATGGAGGACATCTCGAACTTTGAGGTCATGAGAGCGGCAAATTCCTCATTGAAAGCATTGTTAGGAGAACCAAAGATAATATCATCAACATATAGTTGGCACACAAACAACTCCCCTTTGACCTTCTTAGTAAAAAGAGTGGGGTCGATTACCCCAACTTCAAACCCACGGTCTTGTAACAACTCGGTAAGGTGATCATACCACGCATGTGGGGCTTGTTTAAGGCCATAGAGTGCCTTATCGAGTTGATACACATGATCGGGAAAGTAGGGATCCTCGAACCCGGGGGGTTGCTTGACGTACACCAATTCATTAATGGGACCATTAAGAAAAGCACTCTTCACATCCATTTGATGTAACTTAAAGTTATGATGAGAAGCATATGCAATCAACATGCAAATGGATTCAAGACGAGCAACGGGAGCAAAGGTTTCACCGTAGTCGATACCCTCGACTTGGGAGTAGCCTTGTGCTACCAAACGAGCCTTGTTGCGAATGATAATCCCATGGGCATCTTGCTTGTTCTTGAATATCCACTTGGTTCCAATAACATTGTGGGTCCCCGTTGGCCTTGGCACCAATCTCCACACTTTGTTGCGCTCGAAGTTGTTGAGTTCTTCATGCATGGCATTAAGCCAATCCGGATCTTCTAGCGCCTCATAAACCTTGTGGGGTTCCACACAAGAGACAAACGCATGATGCTCACAATAATTTGCTAATTGTCTACGAGTGCTTACCCCCTTTCTTAAGCTTCCAAGCACATTCGTCATGAGATGGTCTTTGGTGGAGAGCTTGGAAGCAACCTTGGCGGCCCGACGCTCTAATTCCTCCTCGGCAGTGAGTTGAGGAGCGGTTACTTGATTATCTTGAGTGTCGTCATGAGCTTGTTCTTGGTCTTGAACTTGCTCGGGGGAGAGTACTTGACCTTGGGAATCACTTGGTGTGTCAACACCGTCTTGAGCATGAAGTTGCCCTTGGTCTTGTTCATGAGGTTGAGGGCCTTCACTTTGTTCTTCGGAAGCGTGTGGGCCTTGGGTTGGTGATGGCTCCACTTGAGTGGAGTATTGTCCTTCTCCTTCGACCACAAGGGGTTCCTCAATGGGTAGGATGAAACCAACACCCATTCTTCTTATGGCTTGAGGAGGAATTTCGTCACCTACATCACAAGTGCCACTTTGCTCCACTTAGGAGCCGTTATTTTCATCAAACTCCACGTTACACGTCTCCTCAATAAGTCCCGTGGATTTATTGAGGACACGGTAAGCATGAGAGTTTGTAGCATAACCAACAAATATGCCCTCATAAGCTCTAGCCTCGAATTTAGACAAACGAACACCCTTCTTGAGAATGAAGCACTTACACCCGAACACCCGGAAGTACTTGAGGTTGGGCTTGTTACCGGTGAGTATCTCATAAGGAGTCTTGTTCAAACCCTTGCGGAGGTAGAGCCGATTTGATGCATGACACGCAGTGTTGATGGCTTCGGCCCAAAAGTTGTATGGAGACTTGAACTCCGCCATCATGGTCCTTGCCGCATCCATCAACGTCCGGTTCTTCCTCTCTGCAACACCGTTTTGTTGAGGGGTGTACGGTGCGGAATATTGATGCTTGATTCCCTCATCACTAAGAAATTCGTCCAAGGTGTAGTTCTTGAACTCGGTGCCGTTGTCACTTCTTATCGTCAAAATCTTTGCATTGTGTTGACGTTGTGCTTCATTTGCAAAGTCAATGACGGTTTGTTGGGTCTCACTCTTCCTCTTGAAGAAATACACCCACGTGTACCTTGAGTAGTCATCCACAATCACCAAGCAATACTTTCTTCCTCCAAGACTATCGAAGGATGGAGGCCCAAAGAGATCCATGTGAAGGAGCTCCAAAGGCCTTTTTGAATAAATGATAGTCGTGGGAGGGTGAGCCTTCTCATGTAGCTTCCCTTCGATACAGGCACTGCAAGCACGATCTTTAGCAAAACTAACATTTGTTAGTCCACGGACGTGGTCCCCCTTTAGGAGACTTTGCAAAGATCTCATATTGACATGGGCTAAACGGCGATGCCAAAGCCATCCCACATCAACTTTAGCCATTAGGCATGTCGCGGTCTTAGTGGGTCGCTCCAAAAAGTTAATCACATATAGACCGTTCTCGACATGCCCAACAAAGGCTACTTTAAGAGTCTTGCTCCACAAGAGGGCCACGGTATCGATATCAAAGAAAGTGGCAAAGCCCATGATTGCAAGTTGACGAACGGAAAGTAAATTGTATGCAAGGGACTCAACAAGCATGACCTTCTCGATCGTGAGATCATGAGAGATGACCACCTTGCCAAGTCCCAATACCTTAGAAGATGAGGCGTCACCCCATTCGACATTGGTGGGCATAGATGGAACCGTGCACACGTCCACCACCAAGTCCTTGCTTCCGGTCATATGATTTGTAGCTCCGCTGTCGAGCAACCATGATCCACCACCGGAAGCAAACACCTACAAGAGATCAATGCTTGGTTTTAGGTACCCATTTTGTAATGGGTCCTTTGATGTTAGTAACAAGGGTCTTAGGGACCCAAATAGACCATTCAATGTACTCATGAAGAGGGCCAACAAATTTGGCATAAACATGCCCATCACTAGCACGGCACAACACATAAGAAGGATTAAAATCGCCGGCCTTGTTGGGTGAGGTGACATTGCCCTTCTTGACTTTGTTCTTCTTCTTCTCCACGGGAACACTCTCTCCCGCCCTCACAAAAGTTTGCATGAGGGGAGGAGGTCGTTTGGTCTTGTCATCCTTCTTCTTGTTCTTGGAGTTGGGGACGTACCCAACCCCTTCCTTCGCCACACCTCCCTTTTGGTTGATCAAGAGATCATTGAGGTTCTTCTTGCCTTGTATGCACGTCACAAGGCCTCTCTCAAGTTGCGCCTTCAATGATGCATTTTCCTCAACAAGATGCATATGCTCACAACACGGGTTAGTAGCATTTGCGTTATCAAGTAAAACCATATGAGGAAAAGTTGCTTTCTCTTTAGTTAGCTTCACTTGGAGTTGATCATGAGACTCCTTGAGACTCGCGTGAATACCCTTCAAGGCCTTGTGGGCCTTGTCGAGTATATCAAACTCCTCTTTGAGTCTAGCAAGATCAACCCCAAGTTTGGCCTTCTCGGAGTTTAGTACACGAGACACAACTAGGACATGATCATAATCTTTCTCTAACTTAGCATGAACAACGTTGTGTGACTCCTCAAGAGCCAAACGAAGACCACGCTCTTCCTCAAGAGCATTGGAAAGATCCGAAATCTCATCGGCATAGTCACGACTATGCCCTTCCATCTTCGAGATGGTGTCTTCGTGAGCCTCGATCATGTCATTGGCCTCACCAAGTTGTTCCAAGAGAGCAACAAAGTGCTTCTTGGATTTTCCCTTGAGTTTACCCATAAAGGCCTCAAACTCGTTAGCCTTCACATTAGCTCCCTCAACTTCATTCATGCAATCCAATGGGGAAGGATGATTAATGATGGTAGTTTTGATGTTGGGGGTTACCTTGTTGGTGGCTTTAGCCATGAGGCACTTGGCGTTGGTGCTCTCGTTGGGTGAGTCGAAGAGAGACACTTGTGACGTTGTTGCAATGGCAACGGAGGCCATGGCAATCGTCTCATCATCTTCATCATCGTCATCATCCTCATTATACTCTTCTTGCACGACCAAGGCCTTGGGAGGAGTCTTCTTGATGAAGTTGTTCTTGTTGGGGAACGACTTGGCCTTGTCCTTTCGGATGAGTTTGCCACCATTATCTTCTCTCTTCTCATACGGGCATTCCGCCATGAAATGACTCACATTGCCGCAATTGTAGCAAGTCCTCACACGTTGCTTGCCCCTTGTCCCACTTGAGTTGTTTTTGCTAAAGTTGGGCCTCGAGTTTTTCTTGCTCCAAAATTGCCTTGAAGCAAGAGCCATGTGTTCATGATATGCATACTTTGTATCTTCGGGGTTGCTCTCCTCTTCTTCCTCTTCTTCTTCTTCCACGGTGAGCTTGGCCTTCAAAGCAAGGTTGGGCTTCTTTGCCCGTTGAGACCGGAGCACCGCATTGTCGGCGGTCTTGTCCAAGATGTTCATGGCCACAAACTCATCCAACACCTCGCTTGAGGTCAAAGTGTGGAAGTCCGGTCTTTGGCGGATGACGGAGGACATGGCCTTGTGGTAGGGCATCATAGCCTTGAGGAATTTGCGCTTGATCCAATTATCATCCGTGTCCTTGCTCCCGTGATCTCGTAGTGAGACCGCGAGTTTGGTGACTCTCCGAAAAAGCTCACGAGGCTCTTCATCTTCCTTCATTGCAAACTCATCGGCCTCATCTTGTACCACTTCATAGTTGGAGCGTTGAATGCTTGCGCTTCCCCGGTAGAGAGACACGACACAATGCCATGCATCTTTGGCCAAGGAGTAAGGGCGAAGATGAGGTAGGCCTTCGGGTGGAATTGCATCTTGAATGATGAAGAGAGCATTCTCATTGAATTGATTGTCCGCGGCTTCTCGAGGAGTGAGGTTGCTTGGATCATGTGGATAAAAACCTTCTTCAATGATTCTCCAAAGGTTAGTGTTCACATGATTTAAATGACGTTTAAAGCGGTAAACCCAAGAATCAAAATCCTCATTTTTCACAATCTTAGGAGGAGGACCGGCATGATTCAAATGAGTAGAAGGAACCGGTCCACCATAAACAAGTGGTGGTTCCACGTGGGCAAAGATGCCGGTGCCATTCTTGCCACTCAAAGAAGGAGCCTTTTCACTACTAGCTTCCCTTTTGTCGGGGGTAGCATCCGACACCTTGTTGGCGGGATCCCCCACTTTCAACGATGCGGTGGAAAGTTTAAGCCCCTCAAGGAATTTAGTAAACATGTTTTCAACTTCGGTCGTCATGGAGGTTTTCAATGTCTCCAAGGCTACATTGAACTCCTCACGAGAGACCGAAGTTCCCCCATCGCCCGTAGACGAGATCGGATTCACACCGGAGTGTTCCTCCGCACCGTCTACGGTATCAACCATACTCTTTGGACGGTAAAGTCCTTAATAAAGAGACGAGGCTCTGATACCAATTGAAAGGATCGATATGGTTGACTAGAGGGGGGGGGGTGAATAGGCAACTACCAATTTTTAGCTTTTCTTTACCAAATTAATCTTTGCATCAAAGTAGGTTGTCTAGATGTGCAACTAGGTGAGCAACCTATATGATGCAACAACAACAAGCACACAAGCAAGCAAGGGAATAATCACTAAAGAGCTTGCACAAGTAAAGGTAAGAGATAACCAAGAGTGGATCCGGTGAAGACGAGGATGTGTTACCGAAGTTCCTTCCTTTTGAGGGGAAGTACGTCTCCGTTGGAGCGGTGTGGAGGCACGATGCTCCCCAAGAAGCCACTAGGGCCACCGTATTCTCCTCACGCCCTCACACGATGCGAGATGCCGTGATTCCACTATTGGTGCCCTTGAAGGCGGCGACCGAACCTTTACAAACAAGGTTGGGGCAAACTCCACAACTTAATCGGAGGCTCCCAACAAGACCACGAAGCTTCACCACAATGGAATATGGCTCCGAGGTGACCTCAACCGTCTAGGGTGCTCGAACACCCAAGAGTAACAAGATCCGCTAAGGATGAATGGGGGAATCAAAAATCCCTTGGTGGAAGTGTGGATCGGAGCCTTCTCAACCACTCCCGAGCAAATCAACGAGTTTGATTGGCTATGGAGATAGATCGGGCAAGAGGAAGCTTGGGGTATGCAATGGAGCTTGAGCAATAAATGGTGCTTGGGCAATAATGAGGGTTGGTGAAAGAGGTGAGGTAAAGAGGGAGAAGAAGGAGCCCTTATATAGTGGGGGAAACAAGTGAACCGTTACCCCCCCACTCAGCCCCGCAGAGGGCGGTACTGCCGCTGAGCCAGAGCGGTACTGCCGCCCAAGAGCGGTACTACCGCTCCCCCTCAGCGGTACTACCGCGCCAACAGAAAAGGCCTAGGGCAGGGGCCCAGGGCGGTACTGCCGCCCTCGAGCGGTACTACCGCTCCCCCCCAGCGGTACTACCGCGGAGGTAGAGTGGTACTACCGCTCTCGAGCAGTACTACCGCCACTACTGCCGCGCCTAGTACCGCAAAACCCGACACGAGAAAATGTGCGCAAGAATCGAAGCGGAAGGAGCACCATGCCACCACGGTACTGCGGCTGAGCCCCAGCAAGCGGTACTACCGCTCCGAGGAGCGGTACTACCGCTGCTGACGCAGTGGTAGGGCGGCAGTAGCACGGTACCGCAGAGGTGCTGCCGCTGAGGCCACCCAGCGGTACTACCGCTCGGGGAGCGGTACTACCGCTCCAGGGAGCGGTACTACCGCTCCAAGAGCGGTACTACCGCTTAGGAGGTCTCAGCCGCACTACCGCTGTGGACCGCGGTACTACCGCTGGGTCCAGGACAAACAGAGGAAGGAGGGAAAGAAAGGCCCCAAGGTGCGGAAAAATTGGAGGGAGTGAAGAGAACGTGTACGTGTTGATTCCACCCAAGTCATACCGAAACGGACCCCCTCTTGATAGTACGGTGACTACTACGAAACCTAGTCCACCAACAAGGTCACGGAATAGACTACACCGTCTTGAGTAGAGCGCCAAAGGGAAGTAATCATTCCATGCCGAAGGATGAATATCTGAAAGCACTCAAAGCACATGATTAGTCCGCAAAATGCATTGTCATCAATCACCAAAACACCGTAGGGATAAATAAGCCCTTACAAAGTTGCTATTGAACTTCGTAGGTTCACAAGGACACGTTCCGCACCGGAGTGGTACGGCAACCCTGTCCTAGAAATCATGTTGTTAGACAACGGTGAACCTTCAAACTATGAAGAAGCGATGGCGGGCCCGGATTCCAACAAATGGCTTGAAGCCATGAAATCCGAGATAGGATCCATGTATGAAAACGAAGTATGGACTTTGACTAACTTGCCCGATGATCGGCGAGCCATAGAAAATAAATGGATCTTTAAGAAGAAGATAGACACGGATGGCAATGTGACCATCTATAAAGCTTGGCTTGTCGCTAAGGGTTATCGACAAGTTCAAGTGGTTGACTATGATGAGACCTTCTCACCCGTAGCGAAGCTGAAGTCCGTCCGAATCATGTTAGCAATTGCCGCATTCTATGATTATGAGATATGGCAATGGACGTCAAAATGGCATTCCTTAATGGTTTCCTTTAGGAAGAATTGTATATGATGCAGCCGGAAGGTTGTGTCGATCCTAAGAATGCTGACAAGGTATGCAAGCTCCAGCGCTCAATCTATGGGCTGGTGCAAGCATCTCAGAGTTGGAACATTCGCTTTCACGAGATGATCAAAGCGTTTGGGTTTACACAGATTTATGGAGAAGCCTGTGTTTACAAGAAAGTGAGTGGGAGCTCTGTGGCATTTCTCATATTATATGCGGATGACATACTATTGATGGGAAATGATATAGAACTCTTGGAAAGCATAAAGGCCTACTTGAATAAGTGTTTTTCAATGAAGGACCTTGGAGAAGTTGCTTATATATTAGGCATCAAGATCTATAGAGATAGATCGAGACGCCTCATTAGTCTTTCACAAAGCACGTACCTTGACAAGATATTGAAGAAGTTCAATATGGATCAGTCCAAGAAGGGGTTCTTGCCTGTATTGCAAGGTGTGAGATTGAGAATGGCTCAATGCCCGACCACAACAGAAGATAGAGAAAAGATGAGTGTCATCCCCTATGCCTCGGCCATAGGGTTGATACGTCTCCAACGTATCTATAATTTTTGATTGCTCCATGCTATATTATCTATTGTTTTGGACTATATTAGGATTTATTTTCCACTTTTATATTATTTTTGGGACTAACCTATTAATCGGAGGCCCAACCCAGAATTGTTGTTTTTTGCCTATTTCAGTGTTTCGAAGAAACGGAATATCAAACGGAGTCCAAACGGAATGAAACCTTCGGGAACGTGATTTTCTCACCGAACATGATCCAGGAGACTTGGACCCTACTCCAAGGCATCAGAGAGGCGGTCACGAGGTGGGGGGGCGCGCCCCCCTAGGGCGCACCCCCCTGCCTCGTGGGCCCCTCGGAGCTCCACTGACGTAATCCTTCCTCCTATATATACCTACGTACCCCCAAACGATCAGAATAGGAGCCAAAAACCTAATTCCACCGCCGCAACTTTCTGTATCCACGAGATCCCATCTTGGGGCCTGTTCCGGAGCTCCGCCGGAGAGGGCCGTCATCACGGAGGGCTTCTACATCACCATAGCCTCTCCGATGAAGTGTGAGTAGTTTACCTCAGACCTTTGGGTCCATAGTTAGTAGCTAGATGGCTTCTTCTCTCTTTTTGGATCTCAATACAAAGTTCTCCCCCTCTCTTATGGAGATCTATTCGATGTAATCTTATTTTTGCGGTGTGTTTGTTGAGACCGATAAATTGTGGGTTTATGATCAAGTCTATCTATGAATAATATTTGAATCTTCTCTGAATTCTTTTATGTATGGCCAACTAGATTGGTAGTTCTTGCCATGGGAGAAGTGCTTAGCTTTGGGTTCGATCTTGCGGTGTCCTTTCCCAGTGACAGAAGGGGCAGCAAGGCACGTATTGCATCGTTGCCATTGAGGATAACAAGATGGGGTTTATTTCATATTGCATGAATTTATCTCTCTACATCATGTCATCTTGCTTAAGGCGTTACTCTGTTTTTAACTTAATACTCTAGATGCATGCTGGATAGCGGTCGATGAGTGGAGTAATAGTAGTAGATGCAGAATCGTTTCGGTCTACTTGTCATGGACGTGATGCCTATATACATGATCATGCCTAGATATTCTCATAACTATGCTCAATTCTGTCAATTGCTGAACAGTAATTTGTTCACCCACCGTAGAATACTTATGCTTTTGAGAGAAGCCACTAGTGAAACCTATGGCCCCGGGGTCTATTCTCATCATATCAATCTCCATCACTTTAATCTTGTTTTGCTTTTTAACTTTGCCTTTACTTTTTACTTTGCATCTCTATACCAAAAATACCAAAAATATTATATCTATCAGATCTCACTCTCGTAAGTGACCGTGAAGGGATTGACAACCCCTAAGCGCGTTGGTTGCGAGTAGCTATCGTTTTGTGCAGGTACGAGGGACTTGAGCGTGGCCTCCTACTGGATTGATACCTTGGTTCTCAAAAACTGAGGGAAATACTTACGTTACTCTGCTGCATCATCCATTCCTCTTCGGGGAAAACCAACACAAGCTCAAGACGTAGCAAGGGTCTATTATGTATGCCATGCTGTGTACCAGACCTGATGTTAACCTTGCCGTAAGTTTGGTGGGAAGGTACCAAAGTAATCCCGGCATGGAACACTGGACAGCGGTCAAGAATATCCTGAAGTACCTGAAAAGGACGAAGGACATGTTTCTCGTTTATGGAGGTGACGAAGAGCTCGTCGTAAAGGGTTACGTCGATGCTAGCTTCGACACAGATCTGGATGACTCCAAGTCACAAACCGGATATGTGTATATTTTGAATGGTGGGACAGTCAGCTGGTGCAGTTGCAAGCAAAGTGTCGTGACGGGATCTACATGTGAAGCGGAATACATGGCAGCCTCGGAGGCAGCACATGAAGCAATCTGGATGAAGGAGTTCATTACCGACCTAGGAGTTATTCCCAATGCGTCGGGCCCGATGACTCTCTTCTGTGACAACACTGGAGCTATTGCCCTTGCAAAGGAGCCCATGTTTCACAAGAAGACTAGGCATATCAAGCGTCGCTTCAACTCCATTCGTGAAAATGTTCAAAATGGAGACATAGATATTTGTAAAGTGCATACGGACCTGAATGTCACAAATCCGTTGACTAAACCTCTTCCACGAGCAAAACATGATCAACACTAGTACTCTATGGGTGTTCGATTCATCACAATGTAACTAGATTACTGACTCTAGTGCAAGTGGGATACTGTTGGAAATATGCCCTGGAGGCAATAATAAAATGGTTATTACTATATTTCCTTGTTCATGATAATTGTCTATTGTTCATGCTATAATTGTGTTATCCGTAAATCGTAATACATGTGTGAATACATAGACCACAACATGTCCCTAGTGAGCCTCTAGTTGACTAGCTCGTTGATCAATGGATGGTTATGGTTTTCTGACCATGGACATTGGATGTCGTTGATAACGGGATCACATCATTAGGAGAATGATGTGATGGACAAGACCCAATGCTAAGCATAGCACAAGATCGTATAGTTCGTCTGCTGAAGCTTTTCTAATGTCAAGTATCATTTCCTTAGACCATGAGATTGTGCAACTCCCAGATACCGTAGGAATGCTTTGGGTGTGCCAAATGTCAAAACGTAACTGGGTGGCTATAAAGGCACACTACGGGTATCTCCGAAAGTGTCTATTGAGTTGGCACGAATCGAGACTGGGATTTGTCACTTCGTGTGACGGAGAGGTATCTCTGGGCCCACTCGGTAAGACATCATCATAATGAGCTCAATGTGACCAAGGAGTTGATCACGGGATGATGTGTTACAGAACGAGTAAAGAGACTTGCCAGTAACGATATTGAACAAGGTATAGGGATACCGACGATCGAATCTCGGGCAAGTGTCATACCAGTAGACAAAGGGAATTGTGTACGGGATTGATTGAATCCCCGACATCGTGGTTCATCCGATGAGATCATCGTGGAACATGTGGGAACCAACATGGGTATCCAGATCCCGCTGTTGGTTATTGGCCGGAGAGATGTCTCGGTCATGTCTGCATGATTCCCGAACCCGTAGGGTCTACACACTTAAGGTTCGGTGACGCTAGAGTTGTCATGGGAAATAGTATGCAGTTACCAAATGTTGTTCGTAGTCCTGGATGAGATCCCGGACGTCACGAGGAGTTCCGGAATGGTCCGGAGGTGAAGATTTATATATGGGAAGTCATCATACGGTCACCGGAAGTGTTCGGGGGTTTATCGGTATTGTACCGGGACCACCGAAGGGGTTCCGGGGGTCCATCGGGAGGGTCCACCTGCCCAGGAGGGCCCTATGGGCTGTATGTGGAAGGGAACCAGCTCCTAAGTGGGTTGTGCGCCATTCCCCCCTAGGGCCCATGCGCCTAGGGTTGGGGGGGACCCTAAAGGGCCCCCCTTGGCTTGGGGGGCAAGCCTCCTCCCCTTGGCCGCCGCCCCCCTCTAGATCTCATCTAGAGGGTCCGGCCCCCTTCCCCCTCGCCCTATAAATAGAGGGGTGGAGGGAGGGCAGCAACACCACATCCAAGGCGCAGCCCTCCCTCTCCCAACGCCTCATCCTCCTCCGTTGAGCTTGGCGAAGCCCTGCCGGAGAACTGCGAGCTCCACCACCACACCGTCGTGCTGCTAGAGTTCTTCCCCAACTTCTCCTTCCCTCTTGCTGGATCAAGAAGGAGGAGACGTCCCCGGGCTGTACGTGTGTTGAATGCAGAGGCGCCGTTGTTCGGCGCTTAGATCGGAATCAACCGTGATCTGAATCACTGCGAGTACAACTCCTTCATCCGCGTTCTTGTAACGCTTCCGTTTTGCGATCTTCAAGGGTATGAAGATACACTCCCTTCTCTCTCGTTGCTAGTCTCTCCATAGATTGATCTTGGTGATGCATAGAATTTTTTTAATTTCTGCAACGATCCCCAACAAAATAACGGTAGGAAAACATGACGCAAAATAGTCGTATCAGAAGCCCGCGCGGCATACAGCTGGGCCACGGGCTCCAGGTGGGGGAGGCTCAGCCTTCGGCGTTGCCGCCATCGCGGCGCTCCCCGATGGTCCTCTGCTCCGTCTCACGCTCCTTTGCGGCTAGTCCGTGCTGCGCCTCCTTGGCTGACGTTTTTTCGACCGTCAGCTCGGCGCGGCGGCACTGGTGAGTCTCCCTTGCTCAGAGCATCAGGATGGGGTGACAACCCCCCATCCTGCTCCTAGTGGTGTGTGTGGTGTGGCCTGGAGCCTAGGTGGCCACGGCTTGGCATCGGCGTGCTGGTGCTTGGGTGCCAGATCTGGCCCGCTGGCTTCTATTGTTGGAGAGGAAGGTGTGGCTCTGACATGGCGGTGGCGTCGCCATCACGTTGCAGGTGTTTGAGCCAGCGGGTTTGCAGGTCGAAGACGCTATTGTCGGATTTCGTGGGGTGCGGAGTTTGGGTTGCTCCGGGCGAAAGCCTGATGATGTTGCATCTGTGGACATTGCTTACCCCCTTGGAGGTTGTCGTGGAGCTCTCCTCTCTCCTCAGTCTCGGATCTCATCTTCAGGTGAAGACGTTGGCCCTGTTGTGCAGGGTCGGACGACAACGTCGATCCACGCCGCTTCCCCTCCTATGGGTGTCATCTTGAAGATGGTGATTCCTAGCATGCTTTCCTAGGGCAGGACATACACGATATCGTGATTGGCAGCGGTTCATTCACGATGTGGAGGGTCAGGGTGATGACCTGTTTGACTACGATATTGGTGGTGCGCAGTGTAGAGTCGCGGTAGGGCTTCGATAGTCGGCTCTTCCCGACGTGTCCGACTGGTTCCTCTTGGTCTCGTTGTGGCGTGGCGGAGTCGGAGCTACCTCAGAAGAGCCTAGGCGACAACGATGACGGATGTTCGGTGGTTTCTGAGGATGTCTTCGTTGGCGCGAGCCCTGTATATTTCTTCTGCAATTGGTCGTTCTCGAAGTCGGAGTTGTCTCGTTGATGTCCTGATGGCCAACTGTTTGGCATAGGTTGATGCGGACTTTGTGCAGGTTGTTGCATTTGTGCCTCGCTGATGGGGATTTGCGGTGAAGTCGGAGTCGCTGGCTCGCGGAGGAGTGATGACGTTGACGCGTGTAGTCTGCCCCGACGGTGCTTCTCTCACAGCGGCATGTGTGGGTCTTGTGTGGATAGCCAGGTTAAGCCTGTGTTGTCGTGGGATGTAGTGGTTTTTTTTCGATTTTCTACAATTAACCGGGCAATTCTTCTTTTCTTTATTAACGAAACGAGGCAAAGTCGAATGAAAAAACAGAACGCTTCCACCCGACTCGCCGCGCTAGGATTGTCTCGACCCACTCCCGCCGTCGCCGCCGCCGCCACCCCGCCCAGCGCCGCCGCGGGCAGTTCCTCCGCCCCCCTCCTCCCTCCATGGGAAGCACCGGCTAGCCGCCTCCCATTGCCCCGACAGCTGGTCCGCCTGCGCCTGCCCGCGCTCTGCTCCGCCGCCTGCTCCTCCCTACCTCCTGACGCCGCATTCGACCGTCTCCCCACGCCCCGACGCCCCAGTACCCGGCGCCGTCAGGTGGACGCGGTCGCCAACGCCAACCGGTTCCAGGTTGACGTTGGGCCGAGCGCGGTGTTCTTCTCCATCCTCTACGTGTTACAGTTCAATTCGTTGTCAAAACTGCATCATGCCACACACATAGTCTGCACGTATGATTTGTTAATTTGGCTATATTGGCAAATATCCTGATGAACATAGATATAACCAACCCTTTTTGCGCATATAGTGAGAGATGAGAAGGCTGTCCTACCTTTTCTGTTTCCTGACCAGTAGTATTCTTCAGTAAGAAAGACGTATTTTTTCAGTATGTTGTGCCTGTACCCGTGTTGTTGTATGTACCTAATTATTCAATTTCCTGGTGCCATTTTGCTAGTATGCTGTAGAGACGAGAACATCGTATCATGTGACATGCCTTTTCAGCGGACGGGGACGTCATAATGCAGACGCCAGATATACATCATTTGCCATGTTGCTTCTTCATGCCAGATAGCCAGCTGTGTTTCAACTAGTTCACTTTTCTCTCTTATGTAAATGCTTCTTGCTCTACTCTATTCTGAGCCACATATATGCCTAAACTTCGTTATGGCTCATTGCAACATTGATGATTGCTTCAACTTCTTTATGATCCATTGTTAACATTGATAATTGTATTCCCTTTTTTTTATAATTGTATCTAATTCTCTTAGATATTTAATGATTTCATTTATCAACCAGCTTTGCAAGATTTCCTTGGTAAGATATACTAATTCACCCTGCAGTCAGTGGATTGATAGTATGAACTGACACTAAACGTTTAAATAGGAGAATATGAACTGCAGTCTGGGTAATTAGAGCTATTTATGAGAGACATAGTCTCCTATTTTTGTGTGTTTAGTGTTTGCATTTTGTTGCTTCTGTCAAATAACTTGGATCACCCTTGAAATCAAAACCCTCGAAGATTTTGTGGGTATCTTGTTATTGTATGGTACATGTATTTTTATAAGTATTTGTGTATAATAATGAAAAACAATTGACATTGTTTTGCAGTTTTAACATGGATCCCAACATGAAGCAGCTTCAAGGGACTCTGATTGACATAGAAACAGACGCGGAGCAACTTCTTCTGGCAAGGCATCAGGTCTGTCGGTGCTACTGGCTTTTGCTATTCATGCTAGAAGTCTCAGTATTGATTTGTTTTGATCTGTTCTGTGTATGATCAGCTAGTGGAGAACGATAGGATGAGGAATGCTAACAGGGAGGCCCTAACGGCCCTCCGGAAAAAACCCAAGACAACTAAAACCAGTGTCCCATCTCCATTTGAGATCGTAATGAAAGAGATGGAAGGAACTTCCGCCAAACAGCTAGTGAAGGAGATATGCTCAACTTGCGGGAATCATGACCCCAAAGAACATACCTGGCTAATGTTTCCAGGCTCAGATATTTTGGCTCGTGTTCCATTTCATGTAGCGCACACTGTTCTGGATAAAGGTATTTACCTTCTTGGATCTTGATCCATGCAATCTGATTTATTTCAACTTACTATTGAAGTAGGTTTGATATAAGTTTGTACCAATGACTCTGCCGTCGATTTCAATATTCAGGTGGATCATGCTTTCAAAATTTATTCCCATGTGTTGTTAATCCACTATGAGGTTTAAATTAGCTATTGTATTTTGTTGTGTTCACCAAAAGTCATTGTTGAGCTCAAGTATGTGGGCTTTCGATACCATCGACACGTGTAGTGATTGGAGTCCCTGTCTGCTCTGTTCTAAGCTTGCATTTTATCTGCAACCTCTTCTGAACGCAAACAGTTAACATGGTATTTTGCAAAAGCTTGTTTAGCCGAATGCATGTTTTATCCTCAAAAATGATGTCTCTGAGGCTCATGGTCTTGATTATCACTGTCTATGCTAAACTTTTGGGGATTTTTGTTTTCAAGAAGATCTTATTGAAGGACCGTTTCCGCTTTAATGTTCAAAATTGAAGCTCTTTCTGTTTGAACCCTTCATCAACTATATATATATGCTTGTCTAGCTTGTTGAGATTGTGCTGATGATTGCGATTTCCAAACGATGCAGATCAAGAGCATCTAGACTACGAGACCAAGAAGCTGCAAAGCTTTGTCAAGGAGAAATCGTTTGCGATCTCCGAGAAAGGCGCCCTTGCGGACAAGATCAGCCCGGGCATCGTGAGATCCCTCGTCAGCCTTGCAGACAAACCTAAGTAGGCACATACCGCAAGGGGCGAATGAATCATGTCCAGCGGTCGCAGTCCTCGACAGCTGAGCATCTCCTGAAATGAAGCTTATGCTGGGTTCACCAATTGTGTTTATTAACAGCCGCAATGCTTTACCCGTGTCTCAGTTTGGTTTTGCCGCGCTGTGAGATTGCCTATGTTGCTACGAACGAGAGAAGTGTAGTCGATCGGCATTTAACCCTTGTTATCTATCATCACTGGGTGGGG
The DNA here is from genome assembly GCA_034509565.1 of Triticum monococcum. Lineage (NCBI taxonomy): Eukaryota > Viridiplantae > Streptophyta > Magnoliopsida > Poales > Poaceae > Triticum > Triticum monococcum. The sequence goes on from CM067842.1 coordinate 39,515,726, forward strand.
TTTGTAGGCGAACCGGAGCCCTGAACCTGTACCCCTGTTATCTTCACATGAAGCTGTAACAGTATTATTACGACGGGGAAGTTTTAAAAAAAAAAAATATTTGTGTAGTGAGGACATGTTTATATGACGGGTGGGAAGGTCCTTTTTTGCTTGGACTGAATGGCATGTTTATCTTTGGTTTGTAGTGAATCTGAAATTCAAACGATGGTTTCCATGTGCAGGTGGATATGAAGGACAAGTTCAGTTTTTTTTTTTTTTTGAATGTTGGCAGAAGAGCTACCAAATTCATTGATTAGAAAGAGGTATTGGCAAGTTAAGAAAGATGGGGAGGCATTAACGATGAATGTGCCTGGACATGGAGAGCCATGCGGTTGGCAGATATTGCCGGCACCTGTAGCTGTAGGAGGCCTATGTATGGATGTATATAGAGCGGCAATGAGGTTGGCAATCTTCAATGGTGCGAAGGGCATGAGATATCTTGGCCTTTTGGTGTGATGGGGAGCCCAGCCCGGCAGAGCACTTTTTGTTGTACAGGGAGATGTGGGCTATCTATCTCTGGTGGCCATGATCGGCTCTTCTCTGTAAGTAACTAACTTGATGAGCTTTGCGACGACGACGATGATGATGATGATGATGATGATGATGCCTGGCTGTAGCTTCTTGAGAGCCTGTGACATTCTTCTTCTGTCTTGCATCGTTCTTGTGCATATTGTGAGCATCTTTTCTTTGTCGTTAAATGCGACTGATGCCAAGTCGTCGTCTTCTTTTGTTTCTTTAGGGGAATTACGAGGCAGACGTCTGCGTCTGGCGGGTGGGCCTCGCCCGGTGTCGGTGCGGCGGATTAGCTGATCAGATCCAACCCACCTCTCTGACTTAACGCAAATGCATTTCCTTAATTAAGTCCTTAACCGCTTCTGCATCAGAGTGCTGGTTAAGGTTAAGCATGAGAAAGGGACGGCGATGGCCGGCATGCATCACATGACGACAGAGAGAGAGAGAGAGAGAGAGAGAGAGCCGAGGGCGCATGTGATCCCATACGTTGACGTCTCCGTTCGCTTGCTCGCCCGCTGATGTTAGTTAGCTGTACCAAACCCCAACGGTCCAGATCGTCCGTGCAGCGCAGCCGAGCATTAACGTACGTGTACGCCGCGGAAACAAAAACCAAAACCAAAAACCAAAAACCAAAGCAATCAATGAATGAATCTGGATGCAAACAAACATTGGATCTTTCTTTGAACTTTTTCATGGGGCCACGTTTGCAGCAATGAATATGCTGTACGGCCTTTCACCGGCTCGTCTCATGATGCTGCCGTGGCTCTTTTGCCTCTTCTTTCTACGTGGGGTATATAAGTGGGTCGATCATTGCCGGTCATGGGTGGCGATGATGATGGGGGAACGAAGCGGAATATGGATCATTTTGGAAGAGAGCATTGCAAAGAACACCGGGTAGCACTAGCGGAGCTACGGTTAAAAATGTTGGGCGGGCCAGACGGATTAGGCTACAGGGGTCCCGAATTTTAGTTCAAATTTACCTTCACTCCTTTGTATATTGGTCTAGGGCTGGGTGGGCTATCGCATTGTTTTGTTCGTGTGTAGCTCCGCCACTGCCGGGTAGAGCAGCGTGTGGCGCCTCTCTTTTGATTCAAGGATTTCAGTCCGTAGTTTCTTATGGGAGCCCTTTGGATCATAGGCCTTGGGTGATCAAATTACTATGAAATACGTTCATTTGCCCCTAATTCAATAGGAATCTTATGAAATCTTTTGACACTATTTTTTTCCTCCTTAAGAAGTCCAATGCACCTGCACTCCGTCACTCTCTCTCCCCCCCCCTCTCTCTCTACTCTCCTACATCAATCCTCTGAAATTCCCATGCTTTTCCTGGAATCTCTTAACACTATTATGAATTCTTATGGAATCTTATGAAATCTCTTAACACTTTTTGTTCCTTAAGAAGTCCAATGCTCTCTCTCTCTCTCTCCCCCACATCGGTCCTCTAAAATTTCCATGTTTTTCCTGTGCACCATCCAAAGACACCTCTTTAGAATTTTCTGGATTTTGATATATTATAGGAACTCATAGTACATGACATCTTAATCCTATGTTTTTTTCTATTACTATGTTTTCTACAACCCATAGGAGTGGGGATTCTACTAGGGGGGGGGGGCTTCTATAGGCTTAAGCCTGCCCTCTAAAAATCCCATTTCAGCTAAATATACCACTTGACGATTATATTGAGATGTTTTACATGCAACAATTACAATGTACTCCCTCCATATCAAAATATAACACGTTTTTTTGACACTATCAGAGGGAGTATATGCTAATTAGGCTTAGAAACTTGATGTTTTGAGCCTATCCTTCATTGCCATGCTAGATTCACCCCTGGTATGGGGGAGACTAAAATATAATTTGCCTTTTAGGTGAGATCGTAGGATCAAACCAAACTACCAAAAGATTCTTATTTGCACAATCCAAAAAATTCTAAAATTATTTGACAATATACCTACGGTGTATGTCTATGGTTCCAAAAGAAATTAGCTGAAACTTAATCTACATTTAGAGATTAAAAAAGAGACCAACCCAAAGGCTAACCCTCGTTGGCATTTTTTTTATAGAAGAAACTCCGCGAGCACCGCTATATTTAGAGATTCAAAAGAGACAAATTCGACGGCGAACAATGTCGTCTTTGACACTATTCTTATGCGATTCTGTCTTCTTTGGTTCTCTAAGTGTAGACTGGATTAGGAGCCGAAACTTGTTGAGGTTGCACATCATACATGGATGGTGTATGGATGTCCGCAAATATTTTGCCTTTTTTTTTTCAGAAAGACCTCATTGATCTCTCACCAAAAGCCAAACCCTATACTAGTTGCCAGAGAGCGAGGAAAACTCGCGAGAGAGGTCGGAGAGTAAGTGAGGACTTGGGGAGGCTAAATTTCGTGTTTTAACCATTTTTTAATATCTATTCGAGATCTGGCCCTAGTTTGAAAAAAAAAATTGAGATCTGACCCTTTTACTACCGCCAGGGTCCATGGCGGTAGAGTGTAACAGCCTACTGCCAGGGACCTTGGCGGTAGAAAACATCCCTACCGCCAAATAGAATGGCGGTAGCATGTACAACCCTACCTCCAAGGTGCTCAGCGGTAGGCACGAGCACACACTGTGTTCAATACTTAGCAAAAATTTGCGATAGGCATGCAACCCTACCGCCAGGGACCTTGGCGGTAGGCAGTTATACCCTTCCACCATGGACCCTGACGGTAGCAAAAGGGTCAGATCTCGAAAAAAATTCAAACTAGGGTCAGATCTTGAATAGGTATCAAAAAAAGGTCAAAACACGAAATTTAGCCACTTGGGGAGTCCTGAGCACTTGGGAGTAATGAAACCATGATCTTGCTTGCCCCACCTATTTTTGCCTACTTTTGTGCCTAATTTTGAACAGCATATTATATATATATAGAAATAAACACATGAGAACATAGTTCATCAACCGCAAATCGAGGCTTGCCCTACACGTTCTACCCCTCTGGTGCCATGTGCAGTTTACTCCCATTTATTTACAAGGCTCCTGGAGGACCAACTGGCGATGGAAGACAAAGCACGAGGGCTTGACTGACAAAAGCGCAGTCCCCCCCTACCTCTTCCCTACAGGCCAGGGCCACGGGCTCAACGGAGAAAGAGAGTGAGAGAGAGACGAGGAGCAGAGTTTCCTCGCCCAGCCTCCTGCCCGTGCTCACTCACTGCTCACCTCCCCCGTCTTGTCCAAAAGATCCCCGGCCCATCCCCCCTACCCTGCCCCGCCCGCCGAGATGGGGGGACTCCGCCGCGGCGGAGGCACGGACGGCCTCCCCTCCCACCGCCGCCGCCGCCGCCACAGCCCCAGCCACAATGCCCCGCCCCATCTCGCCGCCGGTACGCCTCCCCCCTGCACCCTTCTTCTCCCTCCTCTGCTCATTTTATCTCCGAATCCTTATCTTGGATTTGCTCATGGGCGCTTCAATGCCTAGCCGGTCTCTTCCGGAGATTTCTGTTTTCCTTTTCTTTTCCTTGCCCGCTTTTGGAGTGGCAGCTTGGGGTTCTTGTGACCGGCCATCGGCATTAGCTCCTGGCCTAAAAAGTTTCGCTTTTCCTCTTCCCGTTTTGCTCCTTACCCCATCCCTCTCCCCCCTTCTCCACGAAGCAATGCGTTCCCCATGACCATGAGCAGAGAGAGTTCTGGTTCCAGGGCCTTCATCCATCCGTGAGGGGACAAGAGAAAGAAAGACAGACAGATTCATGGCCTTGTCTTTTCGGAGGCACCATCGAATCACTTCTCCTGTAGTCAAATTGTCCTGCCCACGACATCTTCGCGCGAATTCATGGCGATGTGCTTTGGATTCTTTTCCTGGTCGCCGCTCGCCAGTTAGTAAATTATTCCCAGCCCCGCTAGATCACGCGAAACAGGCCGTATTTCCCGGAACATGGCGCCATTCTCAAGGTCAGAAACTGTGCCAAGAAATGTATACTATCCTAGCGATGCGCCCACATGTTCACGGAGCACCATGAAGCTTCGTTGACAATGGGGATTCCATACTCTAATCAGCAATAAACAAACAAATATGTCGGCTTAAACAAACTTGGGTTGTTTAACATCTGACAGGTACATTTTACTGTACTCGCTAGCTGGGGGGGCTAAGCAGTGTTGGGAGTAGTAAATCTGTACTAAAAGTAAGCTCTGTCTGGCCATTGTGTCGGATCCAAGTTAACAGTACTGCTCGTATACGGTATATGTACCTACGCACTATCCGTTGGATGGTTGGTCGTACATAGCTTAGCTTGTAGGAGTATTTATGTATATCTTGCATCGTTGCTGATTCCGGATCTATCACTGTCCTGCGCCCACCCACCATTCATCAGCTCTAAAGTTTACTGGCGCAGAGTGCTTGCAGATACATCTGCAATTCTTACCACAATCCTAGCCTAAACATATCGGTAATAAAATGCCTGCTTAGTTAGACTTTGTTCTCCCTTTCCTTCTGTGTTACCTCTGATCGCGATGTGCCTTGTTACTTTTGCCACCCTGAACTGTCCCTGTGGAGTTTATTCATTGGTGTCTTTATCTTTGATTCAGGAGTTGGATCCTCGATCAAACAAGGAGGTGAACCTGGGATGCATTCCAATTCCTTGGTGAGTGGTGTGGTTTTATCTTTATTTTTTTTTAGTTTTTACCATGATGTAGGTAAAGCAAAAAATATAAGCTAAGCAAGTTAGCAGTTGACTTAACTGAGGCAACCTCTTGCACAGCTTAAAGTAAAAGCGGAATTAGTTAGTAGTACTTTGTCTGTAGTAATTAATTTGAGCATGTAAAAAAGAGCTAAGCATGTAAATGCTCTATTGTTTTCAAGCTTTTGTCTGCACGGCATTTTATTGGGGAACCAATTTCTTGTAATGTGTAGATTTTAGCCCAAGTGCTTCACGGTTCAATTCTCTGTTCTCTTTTGCTACTAAAGCTATATCTTCATTTCTTACTATGTAGTTCAGTGTGTGATATCATTTCAAGAGCAAACTAACAATTTCGGATCTAATGTGTTTTTTTTTCCTTTTCTCAGTTTGATGGGAGCAGGCTTTGTACACCCAAAAGAGCCGGTCGCACCCCAATGAAAATGCTAATAGACGACGACGCCTATAGAGATGTCACTGCTAGGCACACATCGCCTGGTGTTGTGGGAAGGCTAATGGGCCTTGACATAATGCCTTCACTTGGAGTTCATAGCAAAGATACATGTAATGGGGACCGTTCACAGGGCAGGTCGCCAGGGAGTTACAGTGATATATCAGGGCATTGTAGTGACAAATATGCTTTCTCGGGAGATGTTCCGCGTAGGGCAAGCACTGATGAGATTCCAGAATTCAAAGATGTTTTTGAGGTAATGGAGACCACCAGAACGAAGAACCGAAACCGTAACACGTGTTCTGGACATGACAGGGTCAACAATGCTGACCTTAATTTTGTAAGGCAGAAGTTTATGGATGCAAAACGCCTTTCCACTGATGAATCTTTTCAGAGATCGAAAGAGTTCAATAGTGCACTAGAGGCATTGGTATCAAACAAAGATGCTCTCATGGAAATTCTTCAAGAATCCAACAATGTTGCCGCGAGTGATCTGTCCGGCCTCGGTTGTCCTCCATCCTCTGGTGCAAACCGGATCACGCTGTTGAAACCATCCAGAAGAAGCAAGTTTATTGATGCAGATATTGTCTATCCACCAGAAGATGACACTGAACGTTGCTTCCACTCACCAAAAGAAGCAAAGCATTCTCCAAGGAAGCCTCATAGTAACTTTTCTAGTGAAGCTCCCAAAGAAGAAACTGGCTCTTTGAGACAAAAATTGTCTAGGTCAAGCTACAGGGAGAACATCGATAAGCGCATTTCTCCCACTCGGATTGTTGTCTTGAAACCATGCCTCGATAAAAATCTGAACATGGAAGGAGCATTTCCAATAACCAATGACATGTTCTGCTCCAGTTACAGAAGGACCCAAGCATGCCTAGATGATGGCATTCAAAGGCAGAATGCAGAAGAATCCATGCCTCAGATCTCCACAGCACACTCCGATGCACGACGCCAAAGAGCAAAGGGGTCCAGAGAAATTGCTCGGGAGGTTTCAGCACAGATGAAGACAGCTGCTGTCAGGGGAGGTACAAATGGAAAACAGAAACTCAGTCCAGATATTGGGACGTCGAACCGGGATGAGCAGGTGTCTTTGTTGACATCCATGGCTAAGCTAAAAAGTTCGGCAGCATTGCAAAGATCTTCTGGTCCACATGATGCCCCGGATGGTTCTTGCGCAGGGACTTCACCGACACATTCAGCTAAGAGATCCATCAGGAAGGAAGCAAGGAGACGCCTAGCAGACAGATGGAAGATGACCCAGCAACATCAACATCCATCACAAGATGGTAATGCTACATTCAGCACACTTGGGGACATGCTTGCTCTGTCTGACAAAGAGACCTCAAAGTTTACTTCAGGGCAAGCAGCTAGCCGGCAATGGCCAGAGGGCGAGTCACATAGGGATGTGATGCCAGGATCATGTGGTTATCCTCTTGGTATCAGTAGCAATGATGGCTGGAAAGATGATAACATATGTGGCTTGACAAGGTTGGAGTCTGTTTCTACATCATCCATCAACCGAGGGAGTCCGAAATCGAGCAGCAGAAAAGCAAGTTGCACACATGGTGAATATTCTGTGGCAGAGAACATCATAGGATCAGGGCCATATAATTCTGAGGATCTGCATCAGGACAGACCAAGGAGATCGTTATTCAGAAGTTCGACGTATCGCTCTGATGAAAGCGATGTGCAGTCTCTGGATGAGGTGCAAAGTGTGGTGACCGAGCGCGAGATCCATGTGAATTTTGAAGAACCAACTTACACCGGTGCAGTGCCAGCGGTATCTGAAACTGGAGGAAGACTTGTGCATGGTGGAAATTCTGACCATTTGGATAGCAGCCATGCAGTTCCAGAATGGCAGGGGGAGGCCCAGTCTTCTGCACAGAACATGATGCTGGACCAAGAGCACGCATTCGCAGCAGATGACCATTTTATTGTCCCTAGTCCTAGATATTCAGTATCTCAGGTATGTTCATTTTATGCGAGTCAAGTTTCTCTAAGCATTCTTTGCATATACCATATGGGTTTATGATTTCCCACCCCCTCTGTTCAGTAAACTGAAGGTTTTTGGTTGGTCTATGAATTACTAATCTATAGTTCTGCTGCATTCAGATTGAGGGGAATGGGCGCGATCGATGTGATGATAACGAGGCTCCATCTGATCATCTGACAGAATTAGTATCCGTGGTGAGCTCCAACGAAGACGAACAACCGAGTCCGGTGTCCGTCCTCGGATCGTCCGTGGACGCCGAGGACTGTTGTTCAGGAGGTTTTGAGAAGATAAGCGCAGACCTTCAAGGCAAGTGCAGAAACACGCACAACTGCTGCCAAACCACTTTCCTGTCACTGTCCATATCACTCACTTGACTTACTCTTTTGTCTCCCACAGGGCTCAGGATGCAACTTCGGCTGCTCAAGATGGAGGCGACCGGCGACGGGGACGACGAAACCGACCTCGCCTTGTTCAGTGACGACGACGAAACCGCGGCGAGCTGCGAGCTGGTCAACGAAGGCGCGCCGACAACGTCCCGTGCTTTCCGGGACGAAGACGAGAGGGACTTCTCCTATGTGGCTGACATGCTCACATTTCTAGCCAGCCGGAGCTCCGAGCACGACCTCCTGCTCGGCGCGCGCTATCTGTCACCGGGGTCTCCGGCGCGCGGCGACGCGTACGACGAGCTCGAGAGGAAGTACGGCGAGCTCGTCCTGTGGGCGCGGCCGGAGAGGCGGCTCCTCTTCGACCTGGCGAACGACGTGCTCGTCGAGGTGGTCGCCTGCTGGACGCAGTGCGGCGGCCAGCAGGGGCTGGCGGGGAGGTGTCGGCTGGGCATGGAGTGGGACATGGAGAGGGTCGTGGAGGAGGTGTGGGAGAGGGTGCGCCGGCAGCGGCGCGAGACGGAGTGCTTCCAGGAGGAGAAGCTGATGGGGGTGGCGTGGCTGGACTGCGAGGACGTCACCGATGAGATGGTGGAGGACATTGGGAGCATGCTGGGTGAGGATCTCCTGGAGGAGGCCATAGCTGACCTGTATCTGCTGGACCTTTTTGGTTAAGGGAGGAGCTTTCATGCTGCATTTTTTGCGATAAATAATAAAAGCGCCATTTATCGAAAAAAGAAAGAGGAAGGAGGTTTGTTTCGGCGATTTCGCGTGCGGGAAATGTCGAGATTTGTGGAAGAAATGCTAGTGTTTTGGGTCTTGCTTGATTTAAGAATGAAAATTGTTAGTGGAAGCAAAACTCTGTAGCTTGTTTATGCCAGCCCTTGTAGACAATGGTGGCTGATGGAAATGCAATATTCAGTTCCATGTATCTATATTTTATATATAGCGACGATAATCGACGGTGATGAATGTAATTATTTATATATACGGCAGCAGCCATTTTTTTTCCTTCTGGGTGATGTGCATTTTCGAGTATGGGTTCAGTAATCAGCCGGTGCTATGTTGGTGTCATAAGCAAGGTTGCCTTGGTGAGCCGTTGCTGTCGTCAGTTTTCGCGTATATGTAGCAAGGAGGGATGTATAGTGCACCAAGTGACCGCATAGCGCAGTGGATTAGCGCGTCTGACTTCGGATCAGAAGGTCGTGGGTTCGACTCCCACTGTGGTCGGAAAAAATTTTGTACTGAATACCAAAATTTCCATTAGAAATGACCACTCAACTCCTCCACCGCAAAATCTTTTTCTCTTCGCGCTCTGTTATTTTGTTATTGATTTGCATTAGAAATCACCACTTAATTCCTCTGCTGTGAATCCTAATTATTTTTTGTTACTAGTCTTTTTTGAGGAATAAATGAGATTTTTATAAAAATTTTGTACTGAATGACCACTTGCTTCCACTCACCACTGTGAATTCTCTTTTCTGCAGATTAACTTTTTCATGCTCTAATTTTTGTACCCATACTTAATTTTCCAATAGAAATCACCTCTTAGTCCCTCTACTGCAAATTCTCTCTTTTTTATTTTCACGCCCTGTTTTTTCCCTTATTGATTTGCATTAGAAAATCACCACTTACTTCCTCTGTTGTGGTCACAATTATTGTTTGTACTGAATACTAAAATTTCCACTAGAAATCACCTCTTAATCTCTCTACTGCAAATTCTCTCTTTTTATTTTCACTCTGTTCTTTTGTTGTTGATTTGTATCAGAGACCACCACCTAATTCCTCTACCGTGAATTCTATTAATTCTTGTTAATAATCTGCATTAGAAATGACTACTTGCTTCCTCTCACAACCGTGAATTCTCTCTTCTGCAGAATAACTTTTTCATGCTCTAATTTTCTCCATTTCTATTAATAATTTGCATCAGAACCAGCAGTCACTTCCTCTATCCACTGAATTCTCTCCTCTACGCGACAACTGTTCCATGCTCTCTAATCGTTGAAGATCAATCGTATCACACGCTAAGAGCTTATTACAATTCTGGCAGAGAACTGCTGAACCGAAGCTCAAACAATTTTACTTGAACGAACCAATGGTCGATCAGGCTTGCAGTTCTCGGGTCTGAACCCTGAACCTGAACTTCCATGATTTACAGCGCTAGCAGTCCGGAGGCCTGGGCACAGGCTGCCACCCAGCGCAGAGCTGAATGACCTCCTTGAGCGCCGGCGACGCCGCCTCCATCGTCCACCTGTCGTAGTACTCCTCCGGCCTGAAGACGCACTCGGCGCCCGGGCCGTCGACCAGGCACGGCAACGCCCCGTGCAGGAACGCGTCGCCCTCCGACCTGATCCACCCGGCCGCCGTCTCTTCTCTGTCAGCAGCCTGCAGCAGCATTCAGCTATGTGGTCAGCTATATCTAGGATGTATGCAAATGCTGTAACTAGGATGTATGCAAATGCTGCAAAAATGCTGAGTCTCATCTCATCTGAAAGACTGAAACTCTGAATGCAGGTACCTTCTCCGGCATGTACTTGAAGACCGTCTTCTTATGTCCTCCTTCGTATATGTTGCACTGAGACACAATCTGCAAACCGAGGTATCATTTCATTAGATTGATCATCTCCAAGCAAGTGTTGCCAGTTGCAAGCATTTGGAATAGCGGATGCCGGATGAAATGAGTCACCTGAGCTTCGACGCCGGCGCAGACGGCGTATATGCCCCAGTCCCTGGTGTAGTTGTTGTAGAGGTGGACCTTGCCGAAGCGCAGGCGCGGGTGCCTCTGCCGCGTGCCGTCGAAGAAGCAGTGGTGGATGGTCACCCTGATGCACCTGTCGTCGACGTGCTTTGGGTCCGCGCCGATGAGCATCGTCTTGTCATGCCTTGCAAAGTGGCATCTGTGCAGCAGCACAATCACACACAGGCACATGTTCATCAGCACTACAATTATCAAACGAAATGAGTGAAGAACTGAAGATCGCATGATGTTGCACACAGAAATTTACTCTAGTTGGTGTCGGAGGGGCAGTAGAAAAGAGGGAAGGACCTGGAGACTGTGATGTCGGTGCTCTGGCGCGTGATGTCGATGAGCCCGTCGTCGTAGTCGGCGAGGGAGCAGCGGTCGATCCAGATGTTGGTGGAGCCGGGCTTGATCTGGATGCCGTCGACGTCGTGGCCCCGGCCGGCCTCGAACTGGAGGTTGCAGACGATGACGTGGTGGCAGTCCTTGAGCTGGAGGCCCTTGCCGGTGAGCCGGACCCGCTGCCCGCGCCCGTCGATGGTCTTGTGGGAGGAGACCCGCAGGTAGGTGTGGAGGTGGATGTCGCCGGACACCTCGAAGACGACCCACAGCGGCTCCTTGGCCCGGCACGCCTCCCGCAGCGTCCCGTGCCCGTCGTCTGCGCGCCGATCGATCAATCAATCGGTCGGTTCCTGACAGAGTTCCGGAGCGAGATTGAAGGCGGGTAAAAAAGGGGGACCTTGGAGGGAGGTGACGTGGTAGAGGGCGCCGTGGAGGCCCCCGATGGCGCGGCGGCCGAAGCCCTCGGCGGCGGCGGCGAGCGCGCGGAGGGTGCGGTCCGCGTCGGCGTAGGGCGTCCGCGGCTGCGGGGGGCGGTGGGCCGCCGTCGTCACCGTCCCCGGCCCCGTCCCGGCGTCCATGTCGGGGCAGGGGAGGTAGTGTGCTGCTGCGGCGGCGGCTGGAATCGGACGAGGACGCGGGGGACGGGGGTCGGCGGAGGGGAAGGAGATCCAGCAGCAGCAGAGGCGGGAGAAACAGGAGACACGGGCGCCCATGAAATTCGGCCGTGTCGGTGGAATTCCGCCAAATGTGGTGAGGAATCCACACACCCACTCGCTCAGGACTCAAACGTCTCAACCCAAGTCTTCTTTTCCTCTCTTCTAATAAAAGAAGAAAAGTCTTATTTATCCCTTGTGAAACACGGAAGCAGGCACACCTTTAAAGCCCACACACCCCCACACCCTATACGAGCACCTCGAGAGAGTGAGCCATTGAAAAAATAACAACAAAAAACCTTAAATAAATCCAGAAAAAAATGCAAGCAACCTGAATCATTTAAGTTATGCTTACTTCACATTTTTCTCTCTTTTGAAAGGCAACGGAGTGCGTCTTCCTTTGCTTTGCTTTTTTGTTTTCTCTTTGCAGACAAGTAGTTCTTCTCCTTTTTTTTGAGCGAAAGAGGGGGAACACCTCTCCGATTTCATTAACGAAACCACCGCACGAAACACAGGTTCAAGTACCATCACTTCCTAGACCTAGAGAACCCACTACAGACTACCAAATCAAGTAGTTCACGACAGATCAAGTAACAAGCAGTTCTAGTGATTGGGCCACAAGTGTTCTCTTGTTTTGCCCCTCTTTTTGTTCTCTTCAATGTTCGTCTCCTTCACTTCCATCGGTATTCAAAAAGTATCGGGTCGTTGAAAGTATTAATCTGTTCCTCCTGATCTCATAGGGATTCATCGTGAACAGTAAAATCTGGAAAACGAGGGGGGGGGGGGGGGGATTTTTTTGCAATTGACATTGCTTAGTGTTTACCTACGTGTGAATTTCCATGAATGATGAATGAACTGCACTCGTGCTAGCCTGGATACAAATAAAATAAAATATGTGCTTCAAAATGCTTTTGGAAATAAACTTTTTGGAGTATTGATTTTATTTTTTATATGGAGCGTGCCAATTGTTTTTCATCACGAAAATTTGCACGTGAGCAACACATCCAACCATGTTTGTTCTAAAAAACATCAGATGTTATGAATTCTTTTACTTTTTTTGGATTTTGTACTATTTCGTGTATATGTGCTCGAGGAACAAAATCCGTTGCCTTTGGAAATAAAGACATGTCACACGGGACCACTCTATCATTCATCCTCTACTTTTTTGCGGGTCCTTCTATCATTCATCATAGCTTTCATTCCTACAGGTCCAGTGTTTGATGATCCAACTATTTCTTCAAGCTGACCCACTGTCATTTAATGTTTGATGATTCTTTTAGAGGAAAAGAATAGCAGACCCCAGGATATTCAATTATGTTTTCGATCTCACATGCGCCTGGATGAACAGTAAATTTTGAGAATAGCAAAAAATGATGGTTTTCCCCACAAAATGTTTGAATGTTCTAACTGCATGCAGAAATTCCATTAAAACAAATGACACTCATGGGGTTCTAAATAAAGTAACAAAATTAGTGCTTCAAAAAGGTTAAGAAAACGTGTTCAAGATGCTCTGAACTTGTGGAAGGATGAATGATAGAGGGATCCTGTATTCGGGCGTGTTTGGTTCGTTGCTCAACACATTGCAAAATTCAGGCATGTTTGGTTCGTATCCACACATTGCTAAATTCTTGTCACTTCCTTAGCTATGAAACAACATGCTACATGATATAATAACAAAGTAGCCATTTTATTTATGTACAGATCACACAAGAACAACACACAGTTGGAAACTATATCATATATTCATATCAGGCAGCTGATGTGAGCGCTCTAAGCAGGCACGGCAAAGCTCGGTTCGGTCCAGCTGGTTGGGTCGATGACGATGCACGGATCGTCCTTCTTGAACTCAGCCACCTGCAGAGTTCATCAGAGGAAGAGGATGATTACACATAGAAGCAGAAGCTCAAGAAAACAACATGCATGACAGGGATATGATGCCAAACCATTTCTCCACAGCTGGGGCAGTAGTGCTGTTTGTGCCAGAGGCAGTCCATGGAGGGGCACAGGAAGCACACACCCAGAAAGAAGGGCATCATGCAAGCCACAACTGATGCGACGCTCGGCTTCGACCTGTTCAGTGTGCAACAAAAAAAGGCTTAGCATCAATGATTTCAATTACATTTCACTATCACGGCAGTACTACAAGGAATATTGCTATCACATCTCCCTCGCCTATCTCTTCACACTTCCGCACGCAAAACTACAAGACTGCTTATTAGCAATCAAATATACAAGTAGGATAGACAAGCCAAACTGAATGATAACAATATACTGTTTTTCCACAAAGATGATGAAAGAAGCTCTTTTCATGGCTATATAATGGAGTTGAGGTAGCAGTGGCTGACATCAAGCAATGTGTGGACAGATACAAGAAACAAGATACAAACAGAAAATGGTACTAAGCCAGACTTCTCAACACAAGATAATGCTCATTTAAGTTTGCCAGTCACCAAAATCCCCAAAAGGTGTTGCAGCATTGACACTAATGGCACCCCCAAAAGGTGTTGCAGCATTGACACTAGGAATTGCGAATAGAATAATCAGATGCTATCAGGCTACAGGTAATGTATTACTTGGTAGGTCTTTGCATAACAGAGGAGAAAAGCTAGATTCAGGTTTGGTTTGCTAATTAATAAAAAATCCTTCGAATTACGTCTTTCCAACATAACTGCTCCTAGCATTCCTAAAAAATACCAACCCTGCAGGATATAAGACAACAAATAATATAATGCGTACATTAGATGTAATGGTATATGTCTTGAGGCTAATGTTATTTCAGGGAATCATTGGTGTCACCAAGCAGGGTTCAACATTAATTCAAAGTAAACAACAGAACTTGGGATCACCTTTGGATAAAGCTCATTTAGTCTCGAGCTATGAGCTTGGTTTGAAGGGCTAAATAATAGTTAAAAAAATAAAGAATACAAGACGCCATTAAATTTCTAACTTCAGTAAGAATGATGGTGTGCTTAGCTAGAATTGGAAATCAGAAGCCACAAGTAAGATATTGCTTGCTGCTTGATTCCATTTCGGATGTTCTGTTTGGAATGGTACAAGAAGTGTGATCAGGCATGAACTATAGAGAGTTCAAACTGTTTCATGTATCCCTCACAATATCACTAGCCAGCATCTCTTATCCCGTTGCCCGCTAAAACTGGAGATAACTATAATGTTTCTATGTTAGAGTCAGGTCTTTTGACTTTTAGCATTCAGAAATCATTCATACATTCTGGTGATAAGAGGAGCACAGGATGGTGGCATAGAAGGTTGATGATTGCATGGCACCCTTGACAGCTGACCTTTGATGGTGATTATGATAATATCTTCACACATAATTTTGTTCACCAAATTAAACTTGAATCCATCTAAGCTAAATATTACTCAAATGGAAGTCAGAATCATAAGAGTAATGCGACCAGAATGAAACTCCACATTAATAGTTAAGATATTCTGTAACTCAACTTCAAAATAAGTGTCAATCCTTATGAGAAAGAGAATTAACAAATCATAAGGCAAAGGGGCGAGAAACTCAAGGCCACTCTTCCTCCGGGATTTCTTTCCGCAATTTTGTCCCACTAAACAACTTTGAAGAGTTTGACTATTAACAATCAACCCAAGAACAATTCCTCTTTCCAACCAAGGCTGCCCCGCGCGTCAAGATGAACAAGGAGCCTGATTTATAAATATAACAGCATGAAAAACACCTCAAGGATCAAGCTCCTCACATTTGACAGCCCAGAGATCATAGAAACTACCTCTAGGCCGCACTAGACTCCGAAAGAACCATCATCTCTAACTATCACCCCTATTTATCTATCATTAGAGCAACACCATTCTCCACTCTTTCACTGGAATCAAGCTAGCCCTCGGGACGCACCAAGGAAGACGCCCACGGCTTAAACAAAATTCGGTTCGATCAATCCACAATTCAGTATAATCCCATCCTCAAATCGCGCCTAAACCTCAAAGAGGTCGTTTATTCGCCCCCAAATAACCGCGCGAGATGACAAGGGGGGAGAAGCAAAAAAAAGGGGGGGAAGGGGAAGGAGGGGTTGCTGACCGGACGGAGGTGACGGCGGCGTCGCCGCAGGACTGGCAGTGGAAGGGGGCGGGCGTGTCGCGGAACATGGTGTGCTGCAGGGGCACCCCCTTGGGCGCGCCGGCGTAGATCGCGTTCGGCGGCACCCGCCCCGCCGCGTAGGGGTCCGGCGGGTAGTAGTAGCTGCCCTGGGCCTGCGCCGGGTTGTACGGGATGCCGAGGGCCGGCTCCTCGCCGGCGGCCTTGGCCGTCGCCATGGTCGCTGCCGGCGGGCGGGGATCTGGGCCGGGCGGTGCGCGGTCGCCGGTCGTGGCTGGGGGTTCTGCCTTCTGTGCCGTGCGATGACAGACAGGCGCGTCGAGGCTTGGAACGGACGGCCGGGATGATTTATACCACGTTAGGATGAAAGTCTGTCCTTCTCCGTGTTGAAAAAGTATATGCGATCGGTTCGGCCACCTTCCATGAAGGAGCCTCCCACTCCCACCTTCCTTCCCCACCTCAACAATGTAACCTTTTCGAACTAGGAGTAGATTTCAACAAGGATTTCAAATAGGATTCGAACAACCGTTTAAACTATGTTCTGTGCTAAATTTTGAACCATATGTTCTTCCGCTGTTTTGAAAGTGACCTCGCATGCGGGGGAGGCTTGGCTGCTGCGACTTCTGCGGCCACGCGGTCGACGAAAGCCTATGCGATGCGGGATACTGGCACATTTTTTAAGGCAGTGTGTGGCGTCCATTGGTGGTCGTCGACATGGGTCAAACTAGTTGAGGACGGCGGAGAGGCGTGCGCAGCCGACAGGTGATTCGACCTTACAATGACCGTCTTCCTCGCCCCACTGGGAGTAGTCCCAAGCCCTCTCCAGATAACTCTCTCTCTCTCTCTCTCTCTCGGCACGGTCCTCTTCGGTCTCACTAGCAGAAGGTCTGCGGCAGGGCATGAATCAAACTAGTCTTGCATGCGCGCAATGGGGATATGGGTGTGTAACACGACGACTGCTATTAATTCGCGCTCTTCCCTGGTGGGAAGCGCAAGGGCATAAGTGAGAATCGTACGACAACACCATTGACCGAGCTATGCGTAGGGAGGAGGCCAGACAAAAACTTTCCTTCCTGTGCGAACGATTGCAGATGAAGGCTCATGGGCTTGATATGTATCGTCTTCTATACATTATACAAGTCGATGGGTGTATGATGATTCTGCTAGAGTGACCTTTTAGACCATGACGACGAAGTCAATATGGCCCACAAAATTGCCTACGTGCCACAAATGCTATGTGCGGCCCTTTGTGAGCCATCGCTTATGCGTGCTCGCTAGCGGGCCAATCCATCAGTGCCACTGAGCGTTCCCTGCGAGCGATTTTTAATTTATTTCTGCACCAGTAAAAAAAGGAGGTTTTTCTGGACCTGTTTTGTTCGCTTTTTTTATTTATTTTTTCCTTTCCAATTTTCTAATTTTTATTTTCAAAATGCGTGATTATTTTAAATTCAAAACTTTCTTAAAATTCGTAGTTTTTTCCAAGTCAGTGCTTTTTTCAGTTTACTGATTTATTTTAAAAATTGATGAACTTTTATTTGCAAAATTCCACGTTTTTTTTTCAAATCAATGAACTTTTACCAAACAAATGTTTTTTTATTTAAAAAATGATGAACTTTTCTCAAATATACAATTTTTTTCTAACTTATTTCAAACCCGCGAACTTTCTTTTTTCAAAATCCACGAACTTTTTTCTTTTTTTGCTTATAAGTTTATTAACAATGCTTGTGCTAACAACACTACCTGCTCACCCGCAAAAAAAAAGAAGCAAGACTACCTGCAGATGTCTTCTTTGCTAGTCTTTACTCGTGGACATATACTGCCGAGAGGTAGTCTTTGTATTTCGGTTGTTGAATCTTGTATATTGGCTGGAGCTGTACCACCAGACATATCAAGTTGTACTAGAAAAACATATTTTCTGGATGTTATTGTGACACACTTCA
Organism: Triticum monococcum; assembly: GCA_034509565.1. Classification (NCBI taxonomy): domain Eukaryota; kingdom Viridiplantae; phylum Streptophyta; class Magnoliopsida; order Poales; family Poaceae; genus Triticum; species Triticum monococcum. The sequence continues at coordinate 39,533,508 of CM067842.1, forward strand.
TTTCGTTGAGATAGCATTTTTTTTCCCGAAGTTCTCATGTTTGGGGCACCTTTGTCGCCAACTGTTGCTGCTCATGAGTACGATAAACCCAGTGAGAAAAAAATACTATGTGTCAGTTATGGCCATATATAAGCAGTTCATGGCATTTTTCTCTTTTTCATTTTGCCTAGCTGAGAAGGTGTATGCTGTTGTGTTTATCAAAAAAAGAAGAAGAAGAAGGTGCATGCTGTTGTGGAGCAGCAAACTGAAGTAATGAGCTTGCAGATGTTGAAATCCCAGGACTGTTCTTTAGTGTTGTGTCACTACTGAAAGAAATGTTGGGGCCTCATTACTGCCTGTGGTACAATGCAGTCATGCCGGGCACGAAAATTAAGCTCAGTAGGTGACAAGGCAGGGCTGCCTCTCTTTCGAAACCGAACCTTATTCGCCTCATATGGTATACGATAGTGTTTACCCATTTGTTTACGGGATCAAATTTGTCTTTGTGAAAGAGCCAGGCCAATCTGATTTGTATGAAATTACTGTTCCTAACACGGTGTTCCACAGATTTCGCAAGGATTCAGGTACTCAAGCATTGTCTGTGTCCTGACAAACTACAGCATGAACAATTTGTTTTGGTCTCCCAAGCCCGTGTATGAAAAACGCTTATCGCCTCACCGTGTTAGCATGGTTGCGCTGCATGGGTTCGTTCTGTAAAATGACAGCCGTTGTAATGTACACCACCCTCTGTAACTTAATGTAAGACGTTTTTTTGACACAATGATAGTGCCAAAAAATGTCTTACATTAAGTTATGGAGGGAGTATGCTTTAAGGCCATGAGTTAAGGATTCTAAAAACACAGAAAACAGCAGAACGGCAAACATGATCAAGAGCTCACAGGAAGAACCCACTGCATTCTGCATTCTTCATTTCTAAAAGGAATGAAGGAACATCAGCTAATTGCAAAAACTAATGTATTTTCCATATGTGAAATGCATGATCCGAAAATATTGCAGGACCATCTACTCATTGCAAGTACCCTACAGTGAAACACTTTGTCTACGAAGCCAGAAGAGGTACTACATTCCAGCATCACTACAAAATTGTTCAGCCAATGGTCGCAACACTTTCAGTAGTTCCGAATCAAGACCTGCTGAGTTTTCTGAATCTGTATCTATCCATCTATAGGCAAAAGTTGACGCCATCATATCCGAGGCAGCGAAACTTGTGAATAGGTGAACTGTCGGGACTCCCGCTCTGATCTTCCTCTTCTATGCATTGACATCCGGGTATTGCAGCGCATCGTAGCCTGAATTAGCAGAAATTATGAGCGAGTTAGGCGGCAGACCAATAATCAATAACAAGATCAAGAAGAAAAAACCTGAAACAATGTAATGTGCAAGGAACTAAAGATTGTAAGGTACTACCTGAATTTTATTCACAGGTTAGAAATTACTATCTTCTCTGCAAAGGTGAAATGTGATGACCGAAATTGGTTTGGCCTTTTAGCTTCCATAATTTCTACTAGCGCCAAACATATGGAATGGACGAACGGAATTATCTGAATCAAGAAGAGAAATGTCCAACTAGCTTTGATGAATCCACATGTCACCTACTATTTCCATCCAACTACTTTAACTTTTCTACATGACTACACCCAGGTTCTAACAGAATGTATCACAATATTACAGGCCATGTGCAGAAACAAGATTTGATTTACCACTGTTGGAACCTGAATTTTGTTCACAGGCTATTCAAGACAAGTAAAAGGGGCTAAATCAAACGGATATCATCACCATCTTCTCTGCTAAGGCTGAAAAGAGATGAATCAACTGATTTGCGGTCTCAATTTCAGACCATCTTTTACTTATCTACTAGTACAAGATTGCAGCAGTTGCAGACACCTAACAGTTTCAGTTAACTGTTTTTCAGACTAAAACAGTTTCAGTAAATGAATCTAAAGAACAGACAATTTCAATAACTGTTTTTCAGACCACAACAGTTTCAGTAACCTGTTTGTCAGATTGTAACTGCTTCAGTAAGCTAAAATAAACCCCAAAAGAATACCGGTTTTCACTTGTTGCCACCATTAGGAAATATGTAGGGGCATGGAGAGAGGCTCTCACCAGGGGTCCCGGCCAGGAAGACGACAATCTCGAGGATCTCGCCGTCGCCGTAGCCGCCATGGGGCAGGTCGACGACGAGCGGGGTCAGCCTCCCGTAGCGGCCCGCTCGGACGCACATGGCGATGTTCGGGTCGTCCACGCCGGCAGCGACGCGGAACGCCAGGTCGTCCCTCAGGCGGAACACGGACCTCCCCTTGAACAAGAACAGGCGCCAGCCTTCGACCTCCTCGAGCGCCCGCACGAACAGGATATGCCGTCTGGGAGAACCGAATATGGCGGAGAGGCATCTTGGGCGAGTCTGCAGTTGAACCATTAACCATCTCACTCACTCAGGAAGCACTAATTTGGCAAGAAGCTGAAAGAAACTACTCATAACACAATCGCAATCGCCGAAAGCAATTCAAGAAGCGGGTCATGGCGATCTCACCGGAAGCGGACCAGGAATGGCAGGCATGCCCGCCTCTCTGACGGGGATGGGCTCGACGACCCAGTACATCATGGGGCTGGCGTCGTCGTCGACGCTGACGCCGGAGGAGTTCCAGGGGAGGTACTTGCCGTTGGCGCGGAGGTAGCGGCCGCCGACGTGGCGGAGCAGAACGACGTCGTCCTCGAAGCCCGACCCGACGGCCCGCCACATGATGGCCTCCACCTCCGGAAGGTCGTAATCGCTCAGCTCCGCGCGGAGGCCTATGTGGCCGAGCCGTGCCGGCCTGGCCGCGGCGGCGAGGTAGCGGCCGTAGGCGGCGCTGTGGAGGAGCAAGTACGGGCCTTCGTCGCCGTGGTAGATGTGCACCGCCCACGCCGCGTTCATGGACGCGCGGGGCTCGCGGAGCGTGACGCCCACCCCGTCGTCGGCGGCGTGGAGGTAGGTGCGCTGCACGCGGCTCCGCAGCCGCACGTGGTGCCCGTCCTGGAAGTGGTCCATCGTCGCCGGCGACGGAGGGCGGATGCGGTGGGCTGCTGCGCGGTGGGGAGAGGAGGGCCGGGGTTCTTGGTTTCTTGGGACTCCGGGGAGGAAAGCTGTTGGTTGAGGCGGTTGCGTTGGGCGCCAAAGGCGATGTATTTCAAGGCGCGGCAGGTGCGGGCTTGCGGGCCGTGTCCTCTGCCCAGCCCACACTACCCAGCTTGCGGGCCGTATCCTCTTCCTGCACAGGCCTGCGCGCGAGCCGCTTCCTTCCTTCTCTCCCGCTCTGCGTTATTCTCATGCGAGGACTGGACAAATGCGGGTTCTTGGGAGCAACTAATTAACGAGCACTTCTTTAGAAGTCTCGCAACGATCAGCGTCATTTGCCACCTCCTTAGAATTTTATTTTATTTTCCGCACGCGTTTTCGGCCTTTTAAACAGTTTTTTTCTCTGGGTTTTTTTGATGATTCGGTTTTCTATTGGTCTTCCTTAATGGGTTAAAAAAAATCATTTTTTTGCGTGAAAAAATACATTTTTTTCTTTCAGAAAAGTCACGGTTTTGCTTCTGTGAAAGGCACGGTTGTGCTTTCGCGAGATTCACGGCCGTGCCTTTTGGAAACAAAAAAAAAACCGCATTTTCTGTTTTTATTTCCTTTTGTGAGAGGCACGATTTTACTTTTGCGAGAGGCACGGTTGTGCTTTGTGAGAGTCACGGCCGTGTCTTTTCAAAAAGGAAAAGAAAACACATTTTCTGTTTTTTCTTCTTCCGCGAGAGGCACGGTTTTGTTTTCGCGAGAGGCACGGTTGTGCTTTCACGAGAGTCACGGCCGTGTCTATCGGAAATGGAAAAAATGCTTTTTTTTCTTCCGCGAGAGGCATGGTTTTGTTTCCACGAGAGGCACGATTGTACTTTCGCGAGAATCACGGTTGTGCCTCTTGGAAACGAAAAAAAACGTATTTTCTGTTTTTTCCTTCCGCAAGACGCACGGTTGTGCTTTCGCGAGAGGCACGTGCGTGCCTCTTTCGGAAAAGGAAAAAACCCGTGCTCTCAGGTCGTTTTTTTTGTTCGATTTTATGATGAAAACCTATCAACATGGGATTTAGTTTTGAAGATCTCGACGTGAGGAATCCAACGATGAAAACGGTTCAAGATTTAAACGCACAGTTTAAAAGATAAGACGTGTTGAATAAATGAATCTAAAAAAAGGAAAACTTCCAAGTTGCAATAAATGGCATACGTACAGCGTGCCACTTGTCGCAACTTGGGAGATGAGAGTGATCTTTGTAACGAGTACTTCTTAACTAGTGATTTCTCGGGTTCCTATATGACGCATAGGGCGCCGCCGAGCGACCTGGCGCGCACCCCTGGCAGGCTGGGCGTTAGAATGTGCCGGCCCATATCCTATTCATTTTCTTTTCGTTTTTTCGTTAGTTCTTCTTTTCTTTTTTCCTTTTATTTCTCTTTTTTTCTTTTTCTTTTTTCTTTCCTTTTTTATTTTCCTTCCAAATTTGTGAACATTTTTTATCAAATTCAGAAAATGTTCGTCAATGTGTAAAAATGCTCAACGATTCAAAAAGTGTTCATAAAACTACTTTTTTGTTCATCAAATTGAAAAAATGTTCATCAATATTCAAAATTTGCTCATCATATTCCAAAAATGCTTATCAAATTCGAAATTTGTTCATTGATTTCAAAATTGTTCACCAAATTCAAAATTTGTTCATCAATTTCAAAATTTGTTCATAAAATTCAAAAATTGTTCAATGAATTCGAAATTTGTTCATCCATTCTTTCAAAGAAATATTCTTGAATACAAAATTTGTTCATCAAGTTTAAAAAATGTTCGTCATATTCAAAATTTGTTCATGAAAATTTAAAAAATGTACATCATTATTAAAAAATGCCCATATAAATTTGTTCGTCAAAATAGAAAAAAACATTAAAATTCAAAAAATGTTCATTATTTTGAAATTACGAACATTTTTTTTACAAAATTCACATTTTGAATTTTTCAACTTTTCTAAATTACGAATTATTTTGAAGAAAAACGAGAAGCAAAAATAATAATAAAAACGAACTAAAAAAACTAGGGCGTTCAGCCCCGCTCATGGGCTGGCCCACTAGGGACGCATGGGAGTGGAGGGGTGCGCGCTGGCATGTTCGCCAGCGCGTCACACGCCATATGGGAGCACTCTGGACAAATTGCTCCCGCGTATCCTCGCATTACAAGCCCGAAGAGGTTCCTAACAATCGTGGGATTTCAGGGTGGGTGACTCACTTAGGCTCTTCAATCGGCAAGGAAGCGATCCTCAGACTACTCCCTTGCCGTAGGATCTGAAGCTGGCCGAGCGTCCGATTGTGGTACTGAAGACGCGCTAGAAATGTTGGTTACCTGCCTGATTTGAGGAAACGAATGACCAGGCATCCCGTGATTTGAGCAAACTAAACCTTGATTTGAGGAAGCAAATAAGCTTCCGCGCCATGCAATTTACTTTCCTTACGAAGAGAGGTTTGCATCCAACCAATATTTGCTTCCAACGTGACAATACTTATTTTGACACCATAAATATTATTTCTAAGGAGCCTGCATTGTAACAGTACATCTCCAGTGCACCAGAGCTATGTTTCCGTCCATTACGAAATTTGCTTCATCTATAACAGTACATTCCCAATACAACAAAGTTATGTTTCCGTCGATTAGGAAGTTGCTTCCTTGCCGATTGAATGCTTTGATTGTCTTCCCGCAATAAAAAAATTACTTTCATTGTCGACTGAAAATCACTGAAAATTAACATGGTTCATTGGTTTACATATGTTTTGAACCACCTAAATATTTGCTTCATATGGTCGTCAATATCATAGTGCACCATATTCGCATATCACATGTTTCCTCCATAATACATACTGCCTCCATTCCAAATTACTCGTCGTGGTTTTAGTTCAATTTGAACTAAAACCACGACGAGTAATTTGGAACGGAGGGAGTATTTGCTTCACTCTGCTAACTCATGTGCTTCCTTACAAGCTGGCAGTGCTAAACACTGTCAACGGAGGGTGCGACTCGAAACGACACGCTTAAGTCATTAACGAAAAACAGTGAGGAAATGTCATTGAAGCATCAATCGAAGCATGAAATCAAGTTGTATGAAGCAAAACAAGAATGTAACTTAAGCACATTACTCTAGAGAAATTGCTTCTAAGAGATTGCTCTGATCCAGTAAAAATTTATGTAGAAACAAAAATCATGTTACTTAAACTGCAAACAACACTAGAAATCAAATTTATACAATTTTCTGTGTCAATTCCTGCATCAACACTAGACTACATATGCTTCCTGGCTTCAGAAGATAGTACAGGATGCTTCATCTCTGCATGTCCTCCTGCCCCATCCAACGACTCCATTCTCATCTCTGCTTCCTCTCAGTCTCCGTGAAGCAACGAAGGCACTGACAAACTCCCACGAAAACCTGGGTAGCTGCACATCCCTTTCTTCACTGCTCGGCGACATCTCTCCGGTTGAGATTTAAACGTGGGTGGCTGCGACAGAACGAACAGAGGGAGGCGTGGTGGATTAGGAGCTTGGCGGTGTGGTGCGTCGGAAGTAGAACGGTGCCGGGTGCAGCTACCAGATGGGACGGCGCACCGGCCGGTGAATCACACAGCCACAGCCCACAGGCGGGAGGCAGGTTCATGGAGGAGAGATGCAGGCCGGCGAGGGGCCGGATTGGCGATGTTAGTGATTCGGGAGTAGGGGGTGGAGATTGGAGCAAGCCAGCAAGGAACGGACTGGTTTATGGCAGGCGAGGTTAATGCGGGTGTGGTAATGGGTGAGGACGTGGCCCAGAAATTCAGGCGATTTTGTAAGGGCGATGCTAGGCGCCGGTGCGCGGGCCGAACGTGTCGGCCAGTCGCATCCTATCCGTCAGATCGGTCTGTCCCGAACCGTTGGATCCTTATCCAACCAAGTCGTCGTCTTCCTCTCGCGAACCTCATCTCGCCGGCCGCCCGCGTTCCCCCTCGTTGCCGCTCCTCCCTCGCCTGCCCTCCTCGCCCCTGGTTGCCGTCCTCGCCGGCCGTCTTTCCCGGCCGTCCTGGTTGCCGGTCGCCCCGGTCCCAGTTCTCGGCGACCATCCTCTTCACCGGCTTTGCCCCATGCAATAGCCCATCCCTGCGGTTGTAGCTTCCATGGCCACCGTTGCAGCTCCGGTGGCGACGACTGGAGCTCACCGGCGTGCTCATCGGTGTGCTCGCCGGCGCTCATCCCCCGCTTGCGAACAAAAAAAAAATAAGCGCCCAGGGAGATGCCCAGTGCTGCAAACTACGACGGAAAAAGCTACAACTAGCGATAGGAAAAGCTTCAACCAGTATACGACTGGAGCTATGGATGACCAATAAAAGTCACAACCGGTGACAGAAAAAGCTTCATCTAGCGATGAAAAAAGCTTCATCAGACTATAAAAAAAGTTTCAACCGTGGAAACGAAGCCATGGACAAAAAGTTACAACCGGTGACAGAAAAAGCTTCATCTAGCGATGAAAAAAGCTTCATCCGACTATAAAAAAAGTTTCAACAGTGGAAACGAAGCCATGGACGAAAAACGAAAAGTTGCAACCGACAGTTATAAAACTTACAAACGCATTGAAAAAAGCTTCAAACTTCTTATCTCAGCTGTGACCCCGCGATGACGATGACGCCGTTTTGCTGCAACCGTTGTAGATTTTTGCTACCACTGGCGATTGAATTTGCTACAACCGGTTTCAGCAAAAAAATCACCCGTGGGGGTGTAGTCTGCTATGGCTGGTTGCAGCTCCGGCGTGGCCGGGTCCGGCGAGGTAGGCAGAGCTCTGATGCATGCGAGGTAGGCGTCGCCGTGGTAGCACCCCGTCGCCCCCAGTTGCAGCATCTCCCGTGGTCACCGCTCCTCGGTCGCTGGCGAGCTGCGAGAGATGTAGGGGAGCTGCGATGAAGGAGACGCGAGAAAGAGGGAGACCGGCCCAATGTTCCGCCGGTGCCGCGGCCCCAAACATTTCCCATCTCGCCCGTGAGAAGAAAACGCATCGACGGTGCGCGACGGGTCTGACCAATGGCTCCTGTCAGACGCCTGCTAGGAAGTGTTTCCCAAAGATATCAATTCTGAAACAACAATAGAGGTTAGGCGATTATGCAGGTTACATTCAATACTGAAACACACAATATCTGCCAACAAACTGCCCAATCGAGTGGGAGAAGAGGTAGGGGAAGGAAAGAGGTTAGTGGAGCAGGTGTATGAGCAACAATATGAGAAGTTGGAAAAAAATTATACCTCAAATGCATGAGCAACAACAGTTGACAACGAACTCATGAACCCTGCACGTTTTTCTAAAAGGAGGATAAACCCCCGGCCTCTGCATTTGGACGATGCATGCAACCATCTTATTAATTATTCACAGAGCCCATACAAAGTAATACACCAGTCAATCTGAAGCCACCATCTAGGCAACACCTGTTGTTACTCCTATCGCATTGATGAAAGTATGTCGAATATCCGGGCCTAATACCAAACAGACATCGCACCAAACCCTAACATCTAAAGCCGGATGACCTAGCCCGGCCACACACCGGGACTGGGTCCCATGCTGGACCGACACACTCTCAGAGGCTGCCGCCGCCATCTTCCACCGGTCCATCGCTAGAGCAGAAACTAACCCATTGACCTTGCCTGGCCTGCCGTCGACGCCACCACGACGCCAGATAACTCCACCATCCTGCACGTATCCGTCCACACGCGCCCGTCGTCGAACCTCCGACACACTATGCCACTAGGATCCGCCGTTGGCCTTGCGGTGGATGAGACACCACTCTTCCGCTTGACCCGTCCAACTAGCACTTGCTCCAAAACAATGCCCTCAGGAGGAAAACGTCATCAAAGGTACCATCATCGTCCGATCCAGATCTAGGGTTTCCTCCGGAGCATCACGAGTGGGGTGCCACGACCTGCAACAACGATGCCTCGAGAAGGGAATGACGTCATAGACGAGGCCATCGTCCTCCATGACCGGAGTCTCGGCGCGATTTTCACCGGAAGTCGCATCCCCCCAACCTCGCAGCTGGCTCAAACCGAACGGAGCCTCGCCGTGGAGACGAGGGCCGCCGTCGGCACGCCGGCAGGGAGCCTCCACCCACCCCTCACCGGTCCTCCTCGCGCCACCGGCCGACCAAGGCCGTACCGAGACGGATCTGGACAGGGCGCCAGATCCGCAGCCATCGGAGCCACTCATGCGCCCGCGGCCGCCACACCGCCAGCCATGTAGGTTTCCATCGCCGCCGCACAACAGGGGTGCTGCCCTGACTGCCGCCCCAGCCTCCCCACATGAGACGCCGCCTCCGCCTCACAGGATCTGCCGCGGCGACCACCCGCCCTGGATCTGCAGTGCAGGGCCCCGGTTGCAGCGGCAGCTGGGGATGGAGGAGCAGGGAGGGGCTGGCGGCGCGGGATCGGGGGCCCTTGGCGCCGCCCGAAGGGAGGCGACGTGAGGGGGAGGGGAGATGCGAGGAGGCCGGTGGTAGTAGGGTTGTAAGTAGTTGCCTGCACGTGTTAGGACAAAAGCTATTTTTTGTTGCAGTGGGATTTGAGTGTTGATTGTTTTGCATAAAAAGGAGCACTTGGAAACAGGAGCAACAAACATGAGCACGATAAACCTGTTGAGAAAAAATATATTATGTGTCAGTTATGGCCATATATAAGCAGTTCATGGCATATTTTTGACCTTTTGGTTTTGCCTAGCAGAGAAGGTGTACGCTGTTGTGAACCAGCAAACTGAAGAAATCGCCGGACTGTGCTTTGGTGATGTGGCACTTGATACAAATTTCCCTTCTCCTAATTATCTAGGTTCAGATGATCCGACAGTGTTTACCCATTTGTTTACGGGTCCAAAATTGTCTTTGCGAAAGAGCCAGGCCAATCTGGCACCAGGGGCTATTTCTTTTTGAGGCTTCGGACTATTCTATCATAAAACATTTGTTGCTTTAAGTCCAAGTTAAGGACTCTAAAAACACACAAAACAGCAGAACGAAAAACATGATCAACAGCTCAAAGGAACAACCCACTGCATTCTGCATTCTTCATTTCTAAAAGGAATGAAGGAACATCAGCTAATTACAAAAGCTACTGCATTTTTTTTTTGGAAATGAAGGACTCCCGGCCTCTGCATCTGGACGATGTATGCAGTCACTTTATTAATTATTCACACAAGACCAAGGTTTTGGTTACCGAATAAGGCAATTTTACCGAGGGGCACGGATAAATGTGGTTACCACGGTTACCGAGAAATACCGAGAATATTTCAAGTGAATTTTATAGTTAAATTTTGAGTTCAAATAAGTGAATGAACGAATATTCGAACCAGAGACCTCTCAAAATAGGAACTAGGTTGATACCAACATGCCAGAACCAACTCTCATGGGATTAATTAGATCCTATGTACTTTACTGTAAATCGAGTGTTTAAATTAAAACATTTCAAAAAACTGGTATTTTTTGCTCGGTATGGCGATTTACCGAAGGGTACGGAAATACGTGGTAACCATGGGAAATCTTGAAATTTCGACCGGTAACCAAAACCTTGCACAAGACTTTACAAAGTCATACAACAGTAAGACTGAAGCCACCATCTAGACAACAAAAGTGTCGCTACTCCTATCCAAAAGATGAAGGATGCTGATAGTCTGGGCCTAGTACCAAACAGACCTCGCAGCTAAACCTAACATCTAAGACCTGAGGTCCCATCTAGGACGCCTGTCGGGTATGGGTGACGTACTAGTCCGGCGCACTCCTCAACCAGGACGCCTGCCGGGTCTGAGGCCGCCGCAACCACCTGCCACCAATCCATCTTCAGAGTTGTACTGTTGCATGTACGTTGCCTGGTCTAGCTGCCGTCGACGCCAGACCGCGTCACCCTCCTGCGCGAGTCCATCTCCGCGCATCGGACGCAGAGTCACCACAACGCCATGCCGCCGAGACCCGCCGCCATCAATGAGTGAGATGCCGCACCGCTCTACCAAAGAATCCGTCCTCTGGTCCTTCATCCAGATGCTGCTCAAAAAACGATGCCTCCATGAGGGAAAACGACGCCCCAAAAGCACCGCCATTGTCCAATCCAGAAACTCCGGATCAAGGTTTTCACCCAGAGCAGCGCAAGCAAGTCGACAGAAACCGCACAGGCGATGTCTTCAACAAGATAACGACGCAAAAATGCCGCCATCGCCCGCCATGACCCGAGTCATAGCACGGTTTTCACTGGCAGCCCCGTTTCCTCACTGTACGCCGGGACTGGATGCGAGAATCCACAACCATCTAGCCGACCACCTCCGGCGAAGAAGATGGCCACCACCTCCACGCCAAGGGCCGGAGCCCCCGACATCCTCGTGTCGCGTGCCTAGTCCAGAGGCCGCTTGCCGCGCCGGAACAAAGGATGCGCACGACGGCTCGAGGACCACCATCCAGATCCGAATGGGATCCAGATCGGACACCCTAGCCGCCGACGTGATCTCTTCATCGCCGCCACCAGCACGACAACCCTGGTCGTCACCGGCCTGCGCCATCGCCCTTGGATCGGCCGTAGTGGGTCGCCGCCACCCAGACCCGATCGCCGGCCGAGGAAGATTGTTGCCGCCGCCGCTGCGGCCTGCAGGCTTAGCTTGCGACGCCCTCGGCGGCGGCGGCGGAAGGAGAGGGAGGCTCGGCGGGGAGGAGGAGGGGGGGGGGGGGAGGTCACGGGGGAATGAGGTGATACGTATTTTCTAGTTACGCGAAATGCATGATCCAAAAAAATTGCAGGACCATCAACTCATTGCAAGTACCCTACATTGAAACGCTTTGTCTACGAAGCCGTGGCAAGCACATCACACGATGAATGTCGGAAGGGCTACTACATTCCAGCATCACTACAAAACTGTTCAGCCATTGGTCGCAACACTTTCAGTAGTTCTAGAGCTGCTGAGTTTTCTGAATCTATATCTATCCATCTATAGGCAAAAGTTGACGCCATCATATCCGAGGCAGCGAAACTTGTGAACAGGTGAACTGTCGGGACTCCCGCTCTGATCTTCCTCTACTGTGCATCGATATCCGGGTATCGCAGCGCATCGTAGCCTGAATTAGCAGAAATTATGAGCGAGTTAGGCGGCAGACCAATAATCAATAACAAGATCAAGAAGAAAACAAACTGAAGCAATGTAATGTGCAAGGAACTACAGATTTTATACACTACTGTAAGGTATCACCTGAATTTTATTCACAGGTTAGAAAATTAGTATCTTCTCTGAAAAGGTGTAATGAGATGACTGACTTGATTTGGCTTTTTAGCTTCCATAATTTCTACTGGCGTCAGATGTTACAAAATGGAAAAATTAAATTATATATGTATCAAGGACATAAATGTGCAAGTAGCTTGATAAATCCACATGGCACCTACTGTTTCCATCCAATTACTTTTACTTTTCTACCAGACTACAACAGTTTCAGACAACTCCCAAGCCCGAACAAAACATATCATAGTATCCTTTTTCCATGCACGACTAGATTAGCACTCCACTAAAGTAAGACTCCAAATATCATGTTAATGCAGAAAAATAGTATGTACACCAACATCTGTTCACTAAAGTAAGTGAAATGAGATGACTGAAATTGATTTGGCCTTTTAGCTTCTATAATTTCTACTAGCGGCAAACATATGGAATGGACGAACTGAATTATCTGAATCAAGAACAGAAATGTCCAACTAGCTTTGATAAATCCACATGACACCTACAGTTTTCAACCAACTACTTTTACTTTTCTACCGGATTACACCAGTTTCAGACAACTCCTAGGTTGTAACAGAATGTATCACAATATTTTAGTTCCCACTGTTGGAGCCTGAATTTTGTTGACAGATTATTCAACGCAACTAAAATGGGCTAAATCAAACTGATATCACCATCTTCTGTGATATCAAATACTTATCTACAAGATTACAACAGTTATCTGAAACTGTTTAATAGATTCAGATCATCTAATTGTGAATCATCTGATTTGGGATTTCAATTTCAGATCATCTTTTACTTATCTACAAGATTGCAACAGTTGCATACACCTCACACTAACAGTTTCAGACTTGAACAGATTCAGATAACTGTTTTTCAGACTAGAACAAATTCAGTAAACTGTTCTTCAGACCACAGCAGTTTCAGTAAACTATACCAAAGTGTGAACGTCGTGGATAACAAATGCTCTCACTCACCAAGGGTCCCGGCCAGGAAGACGACGATCTCGAGGGTCCCGCCATAGCTACCGTCGGGCAGGTCGACGACGAGCGGGGTGAGCCTCCCGTAGCGGCCCGCTCGGACGCACATGGCGATGTTCGGGCCGTCCACGACGACGAGGTCCGCCAGGTTGCCTCTCAGGCTGAACGCGGACCTCCCCCTGAACCAGAACTGGCGCCAGCTGTTGACTTCCTCGGGGTAGTACCCGTCCTCGAGCGCCCGCACGAACCGGATGCGCCGTCCGGGAGAAGTGAATATGCCGGAGAATCTTGGGTGAGCCTGCAGTTCAGTCCATGTCGATCAGCAACTGCAATTCGCTCAATCGATAGGAGCAATTCAAGAAGCGGGTCATGGCGAACTCACCGGGCCATGATTGGCAGGCATGCCCGCCTCTTCTGGGATGGGCTCGACGCCTCTGATCTGCCGTTCCGCCACCCGTGGCGTGAATCTTGGGCGAGTCTGCAGTTGAACCATTAGCCATGGTTATGTTCGGGAGATCAAGAACTGCTCTCACTCAGGAAGCACAAATTTGGCAAGAAGCTAGAGAACTGCAACTGAAAGAAACGGGTCAGGCGAGATCACCGGAAGCGGGCCAGGAATGGCAGGCATGCCCGCCTCTCTCAAGGGGATGGGCTCGACGACCCAGTACATCATGGAGCTGGCCTTGTCGTCGACGGTGACGCCGGTGGAGTTCCAGGGGAGGTACTTGCCGTTGCCGCGGAGGTAGTGGCCGTCGCCGTGGCGGAGCAGGACGACGTCGTCCGCGAAGCCCGACCCGACAGCCCGCCACTTGATGGCCTCCACCTCCGGCTGATCGTAGTCGCGCAGCTCCGTGCAGAGGCCGTTGTGCCCTGGCCGCGCCGGCCTGTCCGTGGCGGCGAGGTAGCGGCCGTAGGCGGCGCTGTGGAGGAGCAGGTACGGGCCGTCTCCGTCGTCGGATCCATCGCCGTCTCCGCCGTCGCCGTCGCCGTCTCCGGAGCCGGAGACGGAGACGACGCCGGAGCTGGCGCGGGAGCCGGCGCGGGAGACGAAGCCGGAGATTTCGCCGGAGCCATCGCTGTCTTCTCCGTTGTGGATGTGCACCGCCCACGCCGCGTTCATGGAGGCGCGGAGCTGGCTGAGGGTGACGCTCTCCCCGTCGTCGGCGGCGTGGAGGTAGGTGTCCTGCACGCGGCTCCGCAGCCGCACGTGGTGCCCGTCCTGGAATAGGTCCATCGGTCGTCGGCGCCGCGCCGGAGGGCGGATGCGGTGGGCTGCTGCGCGGTGGGGAGAGGAGGGCCGGGGTTCTTGGTTTCTTGGGACTCCGGCGAGGAAGGCTGTTGGTTGAGGTGGTTGCGTTGGGCGCCAAAGGCGATGTATTTGAAGGCGCGGCAGGTGCGGGCTTGTGGGCCGTGTCCTCTGCCTGCACAGGCCCGCGCGCGAGCCGCTTCCTTTGTCTCCCGGTGTGGTGTTCTGCCGTCCTGCTTTGCTATCCACATTGTGTTAGTCTGATTTCATTTACTCAACCTTTTAGTATATTTGAGCATGCCTTGTGTAGCTAACTGTGATGTGTAGTTATCCAATTGTTTCATAATTGTGTGATGTGAGATGGAGTTATCCAGTCCTAGCCTAACGCAATGCACTAGTAGAAACCAGAGATTTGGTCACAGCTCAATATACACATTAGTCCCGGTTCATTGCATTATGAACCGGGACTAATGTAAGCATTAGTCCCTATTCGAGCGGCTAAAGGCATTAGTCCCGGTTCAAATGAGACCTTTAGTCCCAATTTGAGACACGAACCGGGACTAAAGGGTGCGATGCCCTTTAGTCCCGGTTTGAGACATGAACCGGGACTAATTAAAGGGCGCCTTTAGTCCCGGTTCGTGTCTTAAACCGGGGCTAAAGGGCTTCATGTCTCAAACTCTACCCCCTGTATCGCCAAACAAAAGAAAATCATAAAAACTCCAAAAAATAAAATCCTTCGAGTACATCTACTAGTTAGGAAAATTAAAAAAATTCAATTGGACATGTTTTGCAAAAACGTGTTATGAAAAAGTAAAACGGCTATAATTTTTGCATATGATGTCGGAAAAAACGTATAATATATCAAAATGTTTAGCACGAAAATCCGTATCCGATTTTGACCGCTATAGGCTGTTTTGCAAATTTTTAGAATCCTCAAATTCTAAAAGGAACAAAAGTTATGCTCAAATTTTAGTTTTTTTGAATTTTGGTTAAATCTGGTCAACCTATGGTCAAACTACTTATTCAAGAAGTATTAGTGATAATAAATAATTATTCAAGAATATTAGTGATAATAAATAATTATTCAAGAATATTAGTGTTAGTAAATAATTATTCTAGTTTTTTGAATTTTGGTCAAATCTGGTCAAACTACTTATTCAAGAAATATTAGTGTTACTAAATAATTATTGTTTTTTAGAATAATAGTTTCAAACTCAAACAGTGAAACGTGTGACTTCATGTTGAAGCTAAACTCCTGAGGGTTAATAGGATTGACATCTTACTATTATCAGGAAAACAACAAGTGTAGACTTGGAAACGAGGGGAATAGAACCCGAAAGTTAAGCGTGCTCAGACTGGAGTAGTGAGAGGATGGGTGATCGGCCGGAAAGTTAGATGATTTGAAATGATGAAGGGTGATTAGAGATTAGAGGTTAAATTAAGAAGTGATGAGGGAGAGGTGATTAGAGATTAAATTGTAAAATAATTTAGAAATTTGAAAATTGGGAAAAATTCATTTTTTTCGTAAAATTTTCTTTAGTCCCGGTTGATGTACCAACCGGGACTAAAGATGGAGCTTCAGACAACGGCCACGTGAAGGACCTTTAGTCCCGGTTCGTAACAGAACCAGGACTAGAAGGGGGGAGGGGGGGGGGGGGGGGGGGGCTTTAGTACCGATCCTTTAGTTCCGGAACAAATGGGTCTTTTTCTACTAGAGATGTAGGCCTAGTCACCCTGAATCCGATCAAAGTTTTGGTTCAGGAACTCTTTCAGCTCCTCTAGCGCCATGTAGACACCTGATCGATCTTGTTCCTTTTGCTCTACCCCATGTTTTAATAACATGGAGTCATTTTCAAAAGCAGATACCAATGATTTCTCTCGACAGCTAGTCACCACGAGTAGAAGCCACTATTTTAGGGTGAAGAGGTTTTATTAGATTCTCCAACCTTGACATGCCTAAATTGATCCCTTATGATCATGGATTACATCATCATAGCCACCACTATTCGTTTGAACATGAAAGGCCCCCTCAATGTTCATCTCCAGCGCTCTGTGTCGAGGTGGTTTCCACTATTCTTGACATGTTTTCTTGAGCCCCTTTTCCTTCAAGAAAGCATGATAATATTCATTAGTCTGTTTAATAGTAGTGTAATATATAACATCATTACTTTACCATCCTCTCTGATTTTATTCCTCTCATTCCACCACTACCACAAGAGTACTATAACCTTATTGTTTTCTTCTTTTTCTAGCTTTGGAACTTTATTTATAAATTCTACAACACATTGTTTCGTTACCAGATTCCTTCCCATGCTTCCCATTCGTAGCATTTCCCATATTTGAGCCGCTCTTTTACATTTGAGAAAGAAGTGGCCGCTATCTTTAAAGGTTTGCTTACAGTTGATACGTCTCCATCGTATCTACTTTTTCAAACACTTTTGATCTTGTTTTGGACTCTAACTTGCATGATTTGAATGGAACTAACCCGGACTGACGCTGTTTTCAGCAGAATTGCCATGGTGTTATTTTTGTGCAGAAATAAAAGTTCTCGGAATGACCTAAAACTTTACGGAGAATATTTTTGGAATTTATAAAAAATATTGGCGAAAGAATCAACATCAGGGGGCCCACACCCTGTCCACGAGGGTGGGGGGCGCGCCCCCTGTCTCGTGGGCCCCCTGATGCTCCACCGACCTCAACTCCAACTCTATATATTCACGTTTGGGGTGCAAAAAAATCAGAAAAAGGATTCATCGCGTTTTACGATACGGAGCCACCGCCAATCCCTAATCTCTCTCGGAAGGGCTGATCTGGAGTCCGTTCGGGGCTCCGGAGAGGGGAATCCGTCGCCATCGTTATCATCAACCTTCCTCCATCACCAATTTCATGATGCTCACCGCCGTGCGTGAGTAATTCCATCGTAGGCTTGCTGGACGGTGATGGGTTGGATGAGATTTATCATGTAATTGAGTTAGTTTTGTTAGGGTTTGATCCCTAGTATCCATTATGTTCTAAGATTAATGTTGCTATGACTTTGCTATGCTTAATGCTTGTCACTAGGGCCCGAGTGCCATAATTTCAGATATGAACCTAGTATGTTTCCATGAATATATGTGAGTCCTTGATCCTATTTTGCAAGTCAATAGTCACCTACTATGTGTTATGATCTGTTAACCCCGAAGTGACAATAATCAGGACAATTACCGGTGATGACTATAGTTTGAGGATTTCATGTATTCACTAAGTGTTAATGCTTTGTTCCGGTACTCTATTAAAAGGAGGCCTTAATATCCCTTAGTTTCCAATAGGACCCCGCTACCACGGGAGGGTAGGACAAAAGATGTCATGCAAGTTCTTTTCCATAAGCACGTATGACTATATTCGGAGTACATGCCTATATTACATTGATGAACTGGAGCTAGTTCTGTGTCACCCTATGTTATAACTGTTACATGAGGAAACACGTCTGACATAATTATCCATCATAGATCCATTGCCTACGAGCTTTTCACATATTGATTTCTGCTTAGTTACTTTTCCGTTGTCACTGTTACAATCACTACAAAACTAATACTATTACCTTTGCCACAGTTACCGTTGCTTCCATATTACTTTGCTACTAAATACTTTGTTGCAGATATTGAGTCTTTCAGGTGAGGTTGAATTGACAACTCAACTGTTAATACTTGAGAATATTCTTTGGCTCCCCTTGTGTCGAATGAATAAATTTGGGTTGAATACTCTATCCTTGAAAACTGTTGCGATCCCCTATACTTGTGGGTTATCAACAATACAGTTAACCCTTCTCTACTTCAGCTCCTCTATTTATCAAATAATTGATCAATGCCAAGGAATCATGGCCTAATCTCTATATGACGAAGTACTTTAAATGATTTGGGCATCATGCTATCCATATCTTTCTTCAATTTACTTCATGTTCTGCATTCTTCCTTGACGATCCAAGTACATATCCCTCTTTGGCTTCTCCTCTTTCCTTCCTCCACATAGACATGGTATGATGTTTTTATTGAAAATAAACCTTTTGTATCAGCATGACAAGCAGGTTCATCATCGTAGTCTATACCAATTGGTATAGCTACGTTAAGTGTATATGTGTGTGCCTCTTATACAAGACCGTAGTCATAGTTGAGTAAGGCCTAGGCCCATGTAATCCTGTGTATCTATCTTACTCTCAATATAGAAATGGTTTGGATCCTTTCTTTCTTACACATTACGAAAAATGGTAGTGGAGCCAACTCTAGTTCCTATTCTACTAGCCGTGGGAGAGGTGATTCAGATGAAACCTTCTAGTCCAGCGACATCCACGTCGCCATCCCATCCCATTTTAGCCATCAACATGTAGGAGTTTCTCTCCAGCAAACTCCTTGGTGTGTCCTTGGCGTCTGCATCTAATGCGCTCTCCCTGCTCTCCAACAAGGTCTAGGCACTCTCACTTGCTCTCGAGAACCTCCCCTACTCTCCAAAACGTTCTTGGCGCTTTATTTGATCTCCAACATTAAGATCCTCTCATCTGCTTTCTAGCAGCTAACTAACTTATGTTGCTTCTATGTTTTCGAGCTGTGAGCCTAGTATTGTGATGTTGTTCTTGTCTGTTGTTGTTTACAACTGCTATCCGATTGGGTGCTTTCCAACTTGTCTTCTCAGTAAGTCAATCCATGATGCTAGTTTATTTGTTCATATCTGCTGGATAGCTTTTTTCTTCCCAGTGAAGGAAATACATGTTGCTTTGTCCTAGCAACCACGGCAAGGAACATTTTTGGGAGTATGACCATTTAAATTAAGCTTGATGGTTCAAATAACAAGGAATGTGCATTTTAGCCTGATTATCTTGAGGTTGTCTGGTTTCGCCTCTCACTTGACAGATGACACACTTAATTCGAATGATGATGCAACTAGGAAGTCTTGGCAAAAGATCGACGATTAAGTGATGGGAGTTTTAGTTCCGGGTGTTGATTCGTGCCCCCAAATGAGTGATACGTCTCCAACGTATCTATAATTTTTGATTGCTCCATGCTATATTATCTACTGTTTTGGACTATATTGGGCTTTATTTTCCACTTCTATATTATTTTTGGGACTAACCTATTAACCGGAGGCCCAGCCCAGAATTGCTGTTTTTTTGCCTATTTTAGTGTTTCGGAGAAACATAATATCAAACGGAGTCCAAACGGAATAAAACATTCGGGAACGTGATTATCTCACCGAACGTGATCCAGGAGACTTGGACCCTACTCCAAGGAGTCAAAGAGGAGGTCACGAGGGTGGGGGGGTGCCCCCCCTAGGGCGCGCCCCCTGCCTCATGGGCCCCTTGGAGCTCCACCGACGTACTCCTTCCTCCTATATATACCTACGTACCCCCAAACGATCAGAACAGGAGCCAAAAACCTAATTCCACCGCTGCAACTTTCTGTATCCATGAGATCCCATCTTGGGGCCTGTTCCGGAGCTCCGCCGGAAGAGGGCCGTCATCACGGAGGGCTTCTACATCATCATAGCCTCTCCAATGAAGTGTGAGTAGTTTACCTCAGACCTTCGGGTCCATAGTTAGTAGCTAGATGGCTTCTTCTCTCTTTTTGGATCTCAATACAAAGTTCTCCCCCTCTCTTGTGGAGATCTATTCGATGTAATCTTCTTTTTGCGGTGTGTTTGTTGAGACCGATGAATTGTGGGTTTATGATCAAGTCTATCTATGAATAATATTTGAATCTTCTCTGAATTATTTTATGTATGATTGGTTATCTTTGCAAGTCTCTTCGAATTATCCGTTTGGTTTGGCCAACTAGATTGGTAGTTCTTGCCATGGGAGAAGTGCTTAGCTTTGGGTTCGATCTTGCGGTGTCCTTTCCCAGTGACAAAAGGGGCAGCAAGGCACGTATTGCATCGTTGCCATCGAGGATAACAAGATGGGGTTTATTTTATATTGCATGAATTTATCTCTCTACATCATGTCATCTTGCTTAAGGCGTTACTCTGTTTTTAACTTAAATACTCTAGATGCATGCTGGATAGCGGTCAATGAGTGGAGTAATAGTAGTAGATGCAGAATCGTTTCGGTCTACTTGTCACGGACGTGATGCCTATATACATGATCATGCCTAGATATTCTCATAACTATGCTCAATTCTGTCAATTGCTCAACAGTAATTTGTTCACCCACCGTAGAATACTTATGCTCTTGAGAGAAGCCACTAGTGAAACCTATGGCCCCCGGGTCTATTCTCATCATATCAATCTCCATCACTTTAATCTTGTTTTGCTTGTTTACTTTGCCTTTACTATTTACTTTGCATCTTTATACCAAAAATACCAAAAATATTATATCTATCAGATCTCACTCTCGTAAGTGACCGTGAAGGGATTGACAACCCCTAATCGCGTTGGTTGCGAGTAGCTATCGTTTTGTGCAGGTACGAGGGACTTGAGCGTGACCTCCTACTGGATTGATACCTTGATTCTCAAAAACTGAGGGAAATACTTACGCTACTCTGCTGCATCATCCCTTCCTCTTCGAGGAAAACCAACGCAAGCTCAAGATGTAGCAATGAGTCTTGAGCATCACACTTCATCTAAAGAGATATGGAAGTACTTTGAGCAGCGCTACCTTCACCCTGGTGGTGCACTTCATTTTTCCTTGTTGCAGAATTTACACAACACTTAGTAAAAAGAAGACATGTCCAGGGAAGAGTACGATGGGTCCTTCACTTGAAGGAAATACGCCCTAGAGGCAATATTAAAGTTGTTATTTATATTTCCTTATATCATGATAAATGTTTATTATTCATGCTAGAATTGTATTAACCGGAAACTTAATACATGTGTGAATACATAGACAAACAGAGTGTCACTAGTATGCCTCTACTTGACTAGCTTGTTAATCAAAGATGGTTAAGTTTCCTAGCCAAGTAGCCATGGACAAGAGTTGTCATTTGATGAATGGGATTACATCATTAGAGAATGACGTGATTGACTTGACCCATCCATTAGCTTAGCGCTATGATCGTTTAGTTTATTGCTAATGCTTTCTTCATAACTTATACATGTTCTTGTGACTATGAGATTATGCAACTGTCGAATACCAGAGGAACACTTAGTGTGCTATCAAACATCATAACCTAACTGGGTGATTATAAAGATGCTCTACAGGTGTCTCCAATGGTGTTTGTTGAGTTGGCATAGATCGAGATTAGGATTTGTCACTCCGATTGTCAGAGAGGTATCTCTGGGCCCTCTCGGTAATGCACATCACTATAAGCCTTGCAAGCAATGTGACTAATGAGTTAGTTACGGGATGATGCATTACGGAACTAGTAGAGAGACTTGCCGGTAACGAGATTGAACTAGGTATTGAGATACCGACGATCGAATCTCGGGCAAGTAACATACCGATGACAAAGGGAACAACGTATGTTGTTATGCGGTTTGACCGATAAAGATCTTCGTAGAATATGTAGGAGCCAATATGAGCCTCTAGGTTCCGCTATTGGTTATTGACCGGAGAAGTGTCTCAGTCATGTCTACATAGTTCTCGAACCCGTAGGGTCCGCACGCTTAACGTTCGATGACGATCGGTATTACGAGTTTATGTGTTTTGACGTACCGAAGGTAGTTCAGAGTCCCGGATGAGATCACGGACATGACGAGGAGTCTTGTGGTCGAGACATAAAGATTGATATATTGGAAGGTTATATTCAGACACCGGAAGGGTTCTGAAAAATACCTGATACACTTCGGAACATTTCCGATGTCCGAATATAGTCGTCCAATAGATCAATCTTTATGCCTCGACCATTTCGAGACTCCTCGTCATGTCCGTGAGCACATCCGGGACTCCGAACTACCTTCGGTACATCAAAACACATAAACTCATAATACCGATCGTCATCGAACGTTAAGCGTGCGGACCCTACGGGTTCAAGAACTATGTAGACATGACCGAGACACTTCTTCGGTCAATAACCTATAGCGGAACCTAGATGCTCATAGTGGCTCCTACATATTCTATGAAGATCTTTATCGATCAAACCACATAACAACATACGTTGTTCCCTTTGTCATCGGTATGTTACTTTCCCAAGATTCGATCGTCGGCATCTCAATACCTAGTTCAATCTCGTTACCGGCAAGTCTCTTTACTCGTTCCGTAATGCATTATCCCGCAACAAACTCATTAGTCACATTGCTTGCAAGGCTTATAGTGATGTGCATTACCGAGAGGGCCCAAAGATACCTCTCCGACAATCGGAGTGACAAATCCTAATCTCGATCTATGCCAACTCAACAAACACCATCGGAGTGAAGGAAATATGCCCTAGAGGCAATAATAAAGTTATTATTTATTTCCTTATATCATGATAAATGTTTATTATTCATGCTAGAATTGTATTAACCGGAAACATAATACATGTGTGAATACATAGACAAACTTAATGTCACTAGTATGCCTCTACTTGACTAGCTCGTTAATCAAAGATGGTTATGTTTCCTAACCATGAACAAAGTGTTGTTATTTGATTAACGAGGTCACATCATTGGTTGAATGATCTGATTGACATGACCCATTTCATTAGCTTAGCACCCGATCGTTTAGTATGTTGCTATTGCTTTCTTCATGACTTATACATGTTCCTATGACTATGAGATTATGCAACTCTGTTTCCCGGAGGAACACTTTATGTGCTACCAAACATCACAACGTAACTGGGTGATTATAAAGGTGCTCTACAGGTGTCTCCAAAGGTACATGTTGGGTTGGCGTATTTCGAGATTAGGATTTGTCACTCCGATTGTCGGAGAGGTATCTCTGGGCCCTCTCGGTAAATGCACATCACATAAGCCTTGCAAGCATTGCAACTAATGAGTTAGTTGCGGGATGATGTATTACAGAACGAGTAAAGAGACTTGCCAGTAACGAGATTGAACTAGGTATTGGATACCGACGATCGAATCTCGGGCAAGTAACATACCGATGACAAAGGGAACAACGTATGTTGTTATGCGGTCTGACCGATAAAGATCTTCGTAGAATATGTAGGAGCCAATATGGGCATCCAGGTCCCGCTATTGGTTATTGACCGGCGATGTGTCTCAGTCATGTCTGCATTATTCTCGAACCGTAGGGTCCGCACGCTTAACGTTACGATGACAATTATTATGAGTTTATGCATTTTGATGTACCGAAGTTAGTTCGGAGTCCCGGATGTGATCACGGACATGACGAGGAGTCTCGAAATGATCGGAAGTGTTCCGGGTGAAATCGGGATTTTACCGAAGTACCGGGAGGTTACCGGAACCCCCCGGGAGCAATATGGGCCTTAATGGGCTTTAGTGGAAAGGAGAAAGGGGCAGCCCAAGGTGGCCGCGCGCCTCCCCCCTCCCCTAGTCCTATTAGGACTAGGAGAGGTGGCCGGCCCCCTCTCTCTCTTTCCCCCTCGGGGAATCCTAGTCCAACTAGGATTGTGGGGGGGGGGGAGTCCTACTCCCGGTAGGAGTAGGACTCCTCCTGCGCCCTCCTCTTGGCCGGCGGCCCCCTCCCCCTTGGCTCCTTTATATACGGAGCCAGGGGACACCTCTAGACACACAAGTTGATCATTAAGATCGTTCCTTAGCCGTGTGCGGTGCCCCCTGCCACCATATTCCACCTCGATCATATTGTAGCAGTGCTTAGGCGAAGCCCTGCGACGGTAGAACATCAAGATCGTCACCACGCTGTCGTGCTGACGGAACTCCTCCCCGACGCTTTGCTGGATCGGAGCCCGGGGATCATCATCGAGCTGTACGTGTGCTAAGAACTCGGAGGTGCCGGAGTAACGGTGCTTGGATCGGTCGGATCGGGAAGACGTACGACTACTTCCTCTACGTTGCGTCAACGCTTCCGCTGTTGATCTACAAGGGTACGTGGATCACACTCTCCCCTCTCGTTGCTATGCATCACCATGATCTTGCGTGTGCGTAGGAATTTTTTTGAAATTACAACGTTCCCTACACGGAGACACCTGTAGAGCATCTTTATAATCACCCAGTTACGTTGTGACGTTTGATAGCACACTAAGTGTTCCTCTAGTATTTGGGAGATGCATAATCCCATAGTCATAGGAACATGTATAAGTTATGGAGAAAGCAATAGCAATAAACTAAACGATCATATAGTGCTAATCTAATAGATGGGTCAATTCAATCACATCATTCTCTAATGATGTGATCCCATTCATCAAATGACAACTCATGTCTATGGCTAGGAAACTTAACCATCTTTGATTAACGAGCTAGTCAAGTAGAGGCATACTAGTGATACTCTGTTTGTCTATGTATTCACACATGTACTAAGTTTCCCGTTAATACAATTCTAGCATGAATAATAAACATTTATCATGATATAAGGAAATATAAATAACAACTTTATTATTGCCTCTAGGGCATATTTCCTTCAGTCTCCCACTTGCACTAGAGTCAATAATCTAGATTACATTGTAATGATTCTAACACCCATGGAGTCTTGGTGCTGATCAGGTTTTGCTTGTGAGAGAGGCTTAGTCAATGGGTCTGCAACATTCAGATCCGTATGTATGTTGCAAATCTCTATGTCTTCCTCCTTGACTTGATCGCGGATGGAATTGAAGCTTCTCTTGATGTGCTTGGTTCTCTTGTGAAATCTGGATTCCTTTGCCAAGGAAATTGCACTAGTATTGTCACAAAAGATTTTTCATTGGACCCAATGCACTAGGTATGACACCTAGATCGGATATGAACTCCTTCATCTAGACTCCTTTATTTGCTGCTTCTGAAGCAGCTATGTATTCCGCTTCACACATAGATCCCGCCACGATGCTTTGCTTAGAACTGCACCAACTGACAGCTCCACCATTCAATAAAAATACGTATCCGGTTTGTGAGTTAGAGTCATCCGGATGAGTGTCAAAGCTTGCATCGACGTGACCATTTACAATGAGCTCTTTGTCACCTCCATAAACGAGAAACATATCCTTAGTCCTGTTCAGGTATTTCAGGATTTCTCGACCACTGTCCAGTGATCCACTCCTGGATTACTTTGGTACCTCCCCGCTAACCTAATAGCAAGACACACATCAGGTCTTGTACACATCATTGCATACATGATAGAACCTATAGCTGAAGCATAGGGAAAGACTTTCATTTTCTCTCTATCTTCTGCAGTGGTCGGGCATTGCGTCTAACTCAACTTCACACCCTGTAACACAGGCAAGAACCCTTTCTTTGCTTGATCCATTTTGAAATTCTTCAAAAGTTTACCAAGGTATGTGCTTTGTGAAAGTCCAATTAACCATATTGATCTATCTCTATAGATCTTGATGCCCAATATATAAGAAGCTTCACCGAGGTCTTCCATTGAAAAATTCTTATTCAAGTATCCTTTTATGCTATTCAGAAATTCAGTATCATTTCCAATCAACAATATGTCATCTACATATAATATCAGAAATGCTACAGAGCTCCCACTCACTTTCTTGTAAATACATGCTTCTCCAAAAGTCTTATAAAACCATATGCTTTGATTACACTATCAAAGCATATATTCCAACTCCGAGAGGCTTTCCCTAGTCCATAAATGGATCACTGGAGCTTGCACACTTTGTTAGCACCTTTTGGATCGACAAAACCTTCTGGTTGCATCATATACAACTCTTCTTTAAGATTTCTATTAAGGAATGCAGTTTTGACATCCATTTGCCAAATTCCATAATCATAAAATGCGGCAATTGCTAACATGATTCGACGGACTTAAGCATCGCTACGGGTGAGAAGGTCTCATCATAGTCAACTCCTTGAACTTGTCGAAAACCTTTTGCAACAAGTCGAGCTTTGTAGACAGTAACATTACCGTCAGCGTCAGTCTTCTTCTTGAAGATCCATTTATTCTCTATGGCTTGCCGATCATCGGGAAAGTCAACCAAAGTCCACACTTTGTTCTCATACATGGATCCCATCTCACATTTCATGGCCTCAAGCCATTTTGTGGAATCTGGGCTCATCATCGCTTCTTCATAGTTCGTAGGTTCGTCATGGTCAAGTAACATGACCTCCAGAACAGGATTACCATACCACTCTGGTGCGGATCTTACTCTGGTTGACCTACGAGGTTCGGTAGTAACTTGATCAGAAGTTCATGATCATCATCATTAGCTTCCTCACTTACTGGTGTAGGAATCACTGGAACTGATTGCTGTGATGAACTACTTTCCAATAAGGAAGTAGGTACAGTTACCTCATCAAGTTCTACTTTCCTCCCACTCACCAAACTCGTAACTCAAATATTCTCCTCCACGATCAGATCGTAGAAACTTATTTTTCTTGTTACGATGATTTTCTACTTCACTCAGATTTTTTTAACTTTTCAAATGTTTCAGACTTATGTTTCATCAAGTAGATATAACCATATCTGGTCAAATCATCCGTGATGGTAAGAAAATAACGATACCCGCCACGAGCATCAACACTCATCGGATCGCATACAGTATGTATTATTTTCAACAAGTCTGTTGCTCGCTCCATTGTTCCGAAGAACGGAGTCTTAGTCATCTTGCCCATGAAGCATGGTTCGCAAGCATCAAGTGATTCCAAAAGACCATCAGCATGGAGTTTCTTCATGCGCTTTACACCAATATGATCTAAATGGCAGTGCGACAAATAAGTTGCACTATCATTATTAAACTTATATCTTTTGGCTTCAATACTATGAACATGTGTATCACTACTATCAAGATTTAATAAAAATAGACCACTCATCAAGGGTGCATGACCATAAAAGGTATTATTCATATAAATAGAACAACCATTATTCTCTGATTTAAATGAATAACCGTCTCACATCAAACAAGATCCAAATATAATGTTCATGCTTAATGCTAGCACCAAATAACAATTATTCATGTCTAAAACTAATCCCGAAGGTAGATGTAGAGGTAGTGTACCGACGACGATCACATCGACTTTGGAACCATTTCCCACGCGCATCGTCACCTCGTCCTTAGCCAATCTTCGCTTAATCCGTAGCCCCTGTTTTGAGTTGCAAATATTAGCAACTGAACCAGTATCAAATACCCAGGCACTACTGCGAGAATTAGTAAGATACACATCAATAACATGTATATCAAATATACCTTTCACTTTGCCATCCTTCTTCTCCGCCAAATACTTGGGGCAGTTCTGCTTCCAGTGACCAGTCCCTTTCCAGTAGAAGCACTCAGTGTCAGGCTTAGGTCCAGACTTGGGCTTCTTCACTTGAGCAGCAACTTGCTTCCTGTTCTTCTTGAAGTTCCCCTTCTTCCCTTTACCCTTTTTCTTGAAACTGGTGGTCTTGTTGACCATCAACACTTATGCTCCTTCTTGATTTCTACCTCCGTAGCATTTAGCACCGCGAAGAGCTCGGGAAAAGTCTTATCCATCCCTTGCATATTATAGTTCATCACGAAGCTCTTGTAGCTTGGTGGCAGTGATTTAAGAACTCTGTCAATGACACTATTAACTGGAAGATTAACTCCCAGCCGAGTCAAGTGATTGTGGTACCCTGACATTCTGAGTATATGCTCACTGACAGAACTGTCTCCTCCATTTTGCAGCTATAGAACTTATTGGAGACTTCATATCTCAATCCGGGCATTTGCTTGAAATATTAACTTCAACTCCTGGAATATCTCATATGCTCCATGACGTTCAAAACGTCGTTGAAGTCCCGGTTCTAAGTCGTAAAGCATGGCACACTGAACTATTGAGTAGTCATCAGCTTTGCTCTGCCACGTGTTCATAATATCTGGAGTTGCTCCTGCAGCAAATTTGGCACCTAGCGGTGCTTCCAGGATGTAATTCTTCTGTGCAGCAATGAGGATAATCCTCAAGTTACGGACCCAGTCCGTGTAGTTGCTACCATCATCTTTCAACTTAGCTTTCTCTAGGAACGCATTAAAATTCAACAGAACAACAACACGGGCCATTTATCTACAACAACATAGACATGCAAAATACTATCAGGTACTAAGTTCATGATAAATTAAAGTTCAATTAATCATATTACTTAAGAACTCCCACTTAGATAGACATCCCTCTAATCATCTAAGTGATCATGTGATCCATATCAACTAAACCATGTCCGATCATCACGTGAGATGGAGTAGTTTTCAATGGTGAACATCACTATGTTGATCATATCTACTATATGATTCACGCTCGACCTTTCGGTCTCAGTGTTTCGAGGCCATATATGCATATGCTAGGCTCGTCAAGTTTAACCCGAGTATTTTGCTTGTGCAAAACTGGCTTGCACCCGTTGTATGTGAGCGTAGAGCTTATCACACCCGATCATCATGTGGTGTCTCGGCACGATGAACTGTAACAACAGTGCATACTCAGGGAGAACACTTATACCTTGAAATTTAGTGAGAGATCATCTTATAATGTAACCACCGTACTAAGCCAAATAAGATGCATAAAAGATAAAAATCACATGCAATCAATATAAGTGATATGATATGGCCATCATCATCTTGTGTCTTTGATCTCCATCTTCAAAGCACCGTCATGATCACCATCATCACCGTCCTAACACCTTGATCTCCATCGTAGCATCGTTGTCGTCTCGCCAACTATTGCTTCTACGACTATCGCTACCGCTTAGTGATAAAGTAAAGCAATTACATGACGATTGCATTTCATACAATAAAGCGACAACCATATGGCTCTTGCCAGTTGCCGATAACTATGTTACAAAACATGATCATCTCATACAACAATTTATATAATCACGTCTTGACCATATCACATCACAACATGCCCCGCAAAACAAGTTAGACGTCATCTACTTTATTGTTGCAAGTTTTACGTGGCTGCTATGGGCTTAGCAAGAACCGTTCTTACCTACGCATCAAAAACCACAACGCGGTATAGTGATTGCTTTTTGATCTTCAGAAAGAACTCTGTTCAATGAATCCGATTGAACTAAAGTTGGAGAAACAGACACCCACTAGCCACTTGTGTGCGAAGCATGTCGGTAGAACCAGTCTCGCGTAAGCGTACGCGTAATGTCGGTCTGAGCCACTTCATCCAACAATACCGCTGAATCAAGAATCAACTGGCAAGCAATATGTATATACCCACGCCCACAACTTCTTTGTGTTCTACTCGTGCATATAACATGGTAATTTTGCTCTATGTGCTTCACTTATATCTTTTGAGCGTTATAATTTTCCTCTATGTGCTTCACTTAGATCTTTTAGAGCACGGTGGTGGATTTGTTTTAAAGAAACTATTGATCTCTCATGCTTCACTTAAAACATTTTGAGAGTCTCTTAATAGCATGGTAATTTGCTTAATAATAATATGCTTGGTATTCAAGATTTGTGAAACTTTCTTTTGAGTGTGTTGAATACTAAGAAAAGATTGAAGCATGATAATTGTTTTGAGATATGGAGGTGATAATATTAAAGTCATGCTAGTTGAGTAGTTGTGAATTTAAAGAATACTTATGTTAAAGTTTGTGATTCCCGTAGCATGCACGTATGGTGAACCGTTATGTGATGAAGTCGGAGCATGATTTATTTATTGATTGTCTTCCTTATGAGTGGCGGTCGGGGACGAGCGATGGTCTTTTCCTACCAATCTATCCCCCTAGGAGCATGCGCGTAATACTTTGCTTTGATAACTTCTAGATTTTTGCAATAAGTATACGAGTTCTTTATGACTAATGTTGAGTCCATGGATCATACGCACTCTCACCCTTCCACCTTTGCTAGCCTCTCTAATACCGCGCACCTTTCGCCGGTATCGTACACCTACCATACACCTTCCTCAAAAGAGCCACCATACCTACCTATTATGGCATTTCCACAGCCATTCCGAGATATATTGCCATGCAACTTTCCACCATCTAGTTCACCATGACACATTCATCATTGTCATATTGCTTAGCATGATCATGTAGTTGACATAGTATTTGTGGCAAAGCCACCGTTCATAATTTCTTCATACTTGTCACTCTTGATTCATTGCATATCCCGGTACACCGCTGGCGGCATCCATATAGAGTCATACTTTGTTTTAGAATCGAGTTGTAAATAAATAAAAGTGTGATGATCATCATTTAATAGAGCATTGCCCCCCCCCCCCAAAAGGGAGAAAGGCCAAAGAAAAAAAAATAAGGCCCAAAAAAGAGAAAATAAATAAAAAGGGGCAATGCTACTATCCTTTTACCACACTTGTGCTTCAAAGTAGCACCATGATTTTCATAATAGAGAGTCTCTCATGTTATCACTTTCATATACTAGTGGGAATTTTACATTATAGAACTTGGCTTATATATTCCAATGATGGGCTTCCTCAAATTGCCCTAGGTCTTCATGAGCAAGCGAGTTGGATGCACACCCACTAGTTTCTTTTGTTGAGCTTTCATACATTTATAGCTCTAGTGCATCCGTTGCATGGCAATCCCTACTCACTCACATTGATATCTATTGATGGGCATCTCCATAGCCCGTTGATATGCCTAGTTGATGTGAGACTATCTTCTCCTTTTTGTCTTCTCCACAACCACCATTCTATTCCACCTATAGTGCTATATCCATGGCTCACGCTCATGTATTGCGTGAAGATTGAAAAAGTTTTGAAAAAGTTAGAGTATGAAACAATTGCTTGGCTTGTCATCGGGGTTGTGCATGATTTAAATATTTTGTGTGGTGAAGATAGAGCATAGCCAGACTATATGATTTTGTAGGGATAACTTTCTTTGGCCATGTTATTTTGAGAAGACATAATTGCTTTGTTAGTATGCTTGAAGTATTATTATTTTTATGTCAATATAAACTTTTGTCTTGAATCTTTCGAATCTGAATATTTGTAGCGACCCGACCCGAATGGATCAAGTCTACTGTGCTCCGGTGTCATCCCTGGATCAGTAATGCTGACACCACACAGTACATCGAAGGATTTATAGCAGAGTGGCAATCACACACTTATTACATCGATGTCTCAAAAGAGAACTTATTACAATAATATGGCTTAAGGCCATCTAATATCGATAACAGCGGAAGACTTGGAAGATAAATGGGTCCATCAACTCCAACGGCATCACTGAGTATGGAACCACGACCTAAACGCACCTTAATCGTCATCTGAAAAGTCTGCAACATTAACGTTGCAGCCCGAAACGGGTCAGCACATGGAATATGCTGGCAAGGTAACACATAGAGAATGATGGAATAAAACAGCTATACTATATGCATATTTGGCTGGTGGAAAGCTCTATGGTTACTGTTTTGCGTAAAGCCAATTTTTCCCTACTGCAAAGGAATAAATTTATTTAACTATCATGGTGGTTGTTAAACATTGAGAATGGTTGACAACATTCTCAATCCCAATTAAAAGTAGTTATTAATAACCCAACAATATTAATTTAGAAGTAACATGTTGAGATTCACATGATATTCAAGTACTAGATACTCAAGATTGTCCATAACTGGGGACACGGCTAATCATGATTAGTTTATTACACTCTGCAGAGGTTTGCGCACTTTTCCCCACAAGACTCGATCGCCTCCGTTGGTTTTCTCGCACTACTGGTGTTTGAGAAACGGATGACCGAGACATAGTCTTTCAGAAGCGCTAGCACCTTACGATGGAGTAGACCGTACCACCTACATCCCCTACATCTGCTAGTCTACCCCTATAAGAGTTCGCACGACTTAGTCAACTATGCCAGAGCCCATAATGGCTTGTGGCTGCACATGTAAGTATTTAGCATGAAAGATCTTATGATCCCTTTGAGCCTGGGGGGCGGTCCAAAATAAAACAGGCAAGTCCTGATAGACATCAGGTGCCTCAATCCACCCAGATGTGTGTTTAAGTTGCCACCTTAGATAAACTATTAAAATTATCAATCTCACATCTGTCATGTATATCACTCACCCAATCCACGTCTACTAGCATAGCATGGCATAATAAGCAAACGTAGAAGTAACTCCCAAAGGTTTCATAATAAACAGGTAATATGTACTACCTCATCTACTTCCCATCCCACAATTTAATTAGATCCTAATCATGCAATGTGTGAGGATGGATCTAATGCAAAAAAACTGGGTTGTAGAAAAGGTATGATCAAAGTGTTACTTGCCTTGCTGATGATCCGCGAGTCCTAGGGATTCGAAGTAACAAGCGGCGCAATCCGGGTAATCTATCGCAGACAAACAACAAGCATACAATAAGTACTCATCTAATGCACAGGTAAAACTCGAACAAGAGAACGAACCAGAAAGTTCAGCTTAAGAACTCCGGTTGCAAAGAAAGAAAGAACCGAACAAAGAAACCGAAAACAAACGGCGGAAGAAAACAACTTGGTTCTAGCAAGTTGAAACTAGGTCAAATTTTACCGTAGAAAAAACTGGTTAAAGTTGCTTAGTCGGAACGGCGGTTTCGGAACAAAACTCCAGGCGCTTGAATCACCTGATTCCGATAAACGAGCGAGAAGATAGACTAGAACGAAGATCGGATCTGAGATCGCGATTGCGGAATAAATCCGACGAAAGAAAAAAAGAAGAACGGTTGAACGAACAGACGTTCGTTAACCTAGAAGAATCCGGTGATCACGTTCGTTAGGACGAACGGTCCGGCGAACGGTCTCGGGCAACTAGATCGGAAAAGAAAACGAATCCGATCTAGGGTTCGGAAAAGAAAACTGAACGAAAAACCGATCTAGAAAAACCGGAACGGTTTAGAGAAGAAAACGAATTGGAAAAGAAGAACCGGAACGACTTAGAAGAAAACCGATCTGAGGAAAAGAAAAGATGCGGCGCGGTACCTCCGGCGAGGGGCTCCGGCGGCGTGGGCGTAGGGCGGCGGCGGCGGCTAAGGGCGGCGGCGGCGCGTGACGCAGGGCGCGGCGCAGGGCAAGGTGCGGCGGCGCGGGGTGAGGCGCGGTGGTGCTTGGGACTTGATTTGATGATTTAGAGGGGGGGGGGGTGCTTGGGTATTTATATTGGGGAGGAGAGGGTTTACTTGGGGTAGGGGGCAAGAAAATAGAGTAGGAATAGGAATATGAAAAGAGTCCTAAAAAAACGCAATGGAATCCTAGATGGACTCCTAGGCGGCGGTGGCCTCCTGCCTTGCGCAGGCGCGCGACGCGCGCGGTGGCCTCCTGGCCTGGCCGACGGCTTGGCTTGGGCCTTTGGCCCAGGGGCGCGCGGGACTTTTTTTTTGTAAACGGTTCTGCGCTCGAAAAAAAATAGAAAAACAAATCTACCGGACTCCAAAACCAATAAAGTAAATTTTCCCCGACTCCTAAAAATGAGTCGAACAAAATGAACCTTTCTCCGGGCCTAAAATGCAAATTTTTGAAAACACGCATTTTTCCCTATCCAAATAAAAGGCAAATAAACTCCGACAAAACCAATGATCCTTTCTTCAAAATTTGAGAAGAACTCAAATATGAAAAAGACGAAATCTCCAACTCTCTCTCCGAGGGTCCTTGGGTTGCGTGAAATTTCTAGGATCGGCAAAATGCAAGAAAATATGATATGCATGATGATCTAATGTATAACATTCCAAATTGAAAATTTGGGATGTTACAATATTCATATCACAATTAAGAAGATTTGCATTGAAATTATGCCAAGTAGCACTCTGCATCAAAAATTCTCTTTTTATCATTTACCTACTCGAGGACGAGCATGAATTAAGCTTGGGGATGCCTGATACGTCTCTAACGTATCTATAATTTTTTGATTGCTCCATGCTATATTATCTACTGTTTTGGACTATATTGGGCTTTATTTTCCACTTCTATATTATTTTTGGGACTAACCTATTAACGAGAGGCCCAACCCAGAATTGCTGTTTTTTTGCCTATTTCAGTGTTTCGGAGAAACAGAATATCAAACGGAGTCCAAACGGAATAAAACCTTCGGGAACGTGATTTTCTCACCGAACGTGATCCAAGAGACTCGGACCCTACTCCAAGGAGTGAAAGAGGAGGTCACGAGGGTGGGGGCGCCCCCTGCCTCGTGGGCCCCTTGGAGCTCCACTGACGTACTCCTTCCTCCTATATATACCTTAGTACCCCCAAACGATCAGAACAGGAGCCAAAAACCTAATTCCACCGCCGCAACTTTCTGTATCCACGAGATCCCATCTTGGGGCCTGTTCCAGAGCTCCGCCGGAAGAGGGCCGTAATCACGGAGGGCTTCTACATCATCATAGCCTCTCCGATGAAGTGTGAGTAGTTTACCTCAGACCTTCGGGTCCATAGTTAGTATCTAGATGGCTTCTTCTCTCTTTTTGGATCTCAATACAAAGTTCTCCCCCTCTCTTGTGGAGATCTATTCGATGTAATCTTCTTTTTGCGGTGTGTTTGTTGAGACCGATGAATTGTGGGTTTATGATCAAGTCTATCTATGAATAATATTTGAATCTTCTCTAAATTATTTTATGTATGATTGGTTATCTTTGCAAGTCTCTTCGAATTATCCATTTGGTTTGGCCAACTAGATTGGTAGTTCTTGCCATGGGAGAAGTGCTTAGCTTTGGGTTCGATCTTGCGGTGTCCTTTCCCAGTGACAGAAGGGGTAGCAAGGCACGTATTGCATCGTTGCCATCGAGGATAACAAGATGGGGTTTATTTCATATTGCATGAATTTATCTCTCTACATCATGTCATCTTGCTTAAGGCGTTACTCTATTTTTAACTTAAATACTCTAGATGCATGCTGGATAGCAGTCGATGAGTGGAGTAATAGTAGTAGATGCAGAATCGTTTCGGTCTACTTGTCACGGACGTGATGCATATATACATGATCATGCCTAGATATTCTCATAACTATGCTCAATTCTGTCAATTGCTCAACAGTAATTTGTTCACCCACCATAGAATACTTATGCTCTTGAGAGAAGCCACTAGTGAAACCTATGGCCCCCGGGTCTATTCTCATCATATCAATTTCCATCACTTTAATCTTGTTTTGCTTTTTTACTTTGCCTTTACTTTTTACTTTGCATCTTTATACCAAAAATACCAAAAATATTATATCTATCAGATCTCACTCTCGTAAGTGACCGTGAAGGGATTGACAACCCCTAATCACGTTGGTTGCGAGTAGCTATCATTTTGTGCAGGTACGAGGGACTTGAGCATGACCTCCTACTGGATTGATACCTTGGTTCTCAAAAACTGAGGGAAATACTTACGCTACTCTGCTGCATCATCCCTTCCTCTTCAGGGAAAACCAACGCAAGCTCAAGACGTAGCGAGAAGGATTTCTGGCGCCGTTGCCGGGGAGTCTACGCAAAAAAGTCAACATACCAAGTACCCATCACAATCCCTATCTCTCGCATTACATTATTTGCCATTTGCCTCTCGTTTTCCTCTCCCCCACTTCACCCTTGCCGTTTTATTCGCCCTCTCTCTCTATCCTCCCTCTCTATTTGCCTCTTTTGCCCGTTTACTTTTGTTTGTTTGTGTGCTAGTTTGCTTGCTTGTCGCGATGGCTCAAGATAATACTAAATTGTGTGACTTCACCAATACCAATAATAATGATTTCCTTAGCACTCCGATTGCTCCTCTTACCGATACTGAATCTTGTGAAATTAGTACTGCTTTGTTGAATCTTGTTATGAAAGATCAATTCGCCGGCCTTCCTAGCGAAGATGCCGCTACTCATCTGAATAGCTTCGTTGGTTTATGTGATATGCAAAATAAAAAAGATGTCGATAATGATGTTGTTAAATTGAAGCTATTTCCTTTTTCGCTTAGAGATCGTGCTAAAGCTTGGTTTTTGTCTTTGCCTAAAAATAGTATTGATTCTTGGAACAAGTGCAAAGATGCTTTTATCTCTAAGTATTTCCCTCCCGCTAAGATCATCTCTCTTAGAAACGATATTATGAATTTTAAGAAACTTATCATGAACATGTTGCACAAGCTTGGGAGAGAATGAAATTAATTATACGTAATTGCCCTACTCATGGTTTGAATTTGTGGATGATCATACAAATTTTTTATGCCGGATTGAATTTTGCTTCTAGAAATCTTTTAGATTCGGCCGCGGGAGGCACTTTTATGGAAATCACTTTAGGAGATGCTACTAAACTCCTAGGTAATATTATGGTTAATTATTCTCAATGGCATACTGAAAGATCTTCTAATAAAAAAGTGCATGCGATAGAAGAAATCAATGTTTTGAGTGGAAAGATGGATGAACTTATGAAATTATTTGCTATTAAGAGTGTTTATTATGATCCTAATGATATGCCTTTGTCTACTTTGATTGAGAATAACAATGAATCTATGGATGTGAATTTTGTTGGTAGGAATAATTTTGGTAACAACGCTTATAGAGGGAATTTTAATCCTAGGCCATATCCTAGTAATCCTTCTAATAATTATGGGAATTCCTACAACAACTCTTATGGAAATTATAATAAGATGCCCTCTGAATTTGAGAATAGTGTTAAAGAGTTTATGAATTCACAAAAGAATTTTAATGCTTTGCTTGAAGAGAAATTGCTTAAAGTTGATGATTTGGCTAGGAACGTTGATAGAATTTCTCTTGAGATTGATTCTTTAAAGCTTAGATCTATTCCTCCTAAGCATTATATCAATGAGTCTCTCAAAGCCATGAGAATTTCCATTGATGAGTGCAAGGAAAGAACCGCTAGGATGCGCGCTTCCAAAGATTCCTTTATTAAAGCGTGTTCTTCCAATACCTATGAAAATCAAGATGAAGATCTAAAAGTTATTGATGCGTCCCCTATTAAATCTTTGATTTGCAATATGAATCTTGGTGAAACTGAATATGATCTTCCTTTACCTAGAAGGCGTTCTAAAAATTCGGAGTATTTAGATCTTAATGATGAAATTGATGAAAGTGGGATTGAAGGAAATAAAAATCTAGATGTTGCTAAACCCACTATATTGGATTTCAAGGAATTTAATTATGAAAGTTGCTCTTTAATTGATTATATTTCCTTGTTGCAATCCGTGCTAAATTCTCCACATGCTTATAGTCAAAATAAAGCCTTCACCGAACATATTGTTGATGCCTTGATGCAATCTTATGAAGAAAAACTTGAGTTGAAAGTTTCTATCCCTAGAAAACTCTATGATGAGTGGGAACCAACTATTAAAATTAAAATTAAAGATCATGAGTTTTATGCTTTGTGTGATTTGGGTGCTAGTGTCTCTACTATTCCCAAGACTTTGTGTGATTTTCTAGATTTCCGTAATTTTGATGATTGCTCTCTAAACTTGCATCTTGCGGATTCCACTATTAAGAAACCTATGGGAAGGATTAATGATGTTCTTATTGTTTCAAATAGGAATTATGTGCCCGTAGATTTCATTGTTCTTGACATAGATTGCAATCCTTCTTGCCCTATTATTCTTGGTAGACCTTTCCTTAGAACGGTTGGTGCGATTATTGATATGAAGGAAGGGAATATTAGATTTCAATTTCCATTAAAAAGGGCATGGAACACTTTACAAGAAAGAAAATAAAATTACCATATTAAACTATCATGAGAGCCACTTATGGATTGCCTACAAAAGATGGCAATACTTAGATCTATCCTCGCTTTTATGCCTAGCTAGGGGCGTTAAACGATAGCGCTTGTTGGGAGGCAACTCAATTTTATTTTTATTCCTTGCTTTTTGCTCCTGCTTAGTAATAAATAAATTATTTATCCTCTGTTTTGGTTGTGTTTTTTGTGTTTAATTAGTGTTTGTTCCAAGTAGAACCGTTGGGAAGACTTGGGGAAAGTCTTGTTGAACTTGCTGTAAAAAACAGAAACTTTAGCGCTCACGAGAACTACTGTAATTTTTATTTGAAGAGTGATATTTAGTTAATTCTTTTTGCAGATGATTAATATATAAATTCCTCACGTCTAGAAATTTATTTTAGAATTTTTGGGGTTCCAGATCTTGCGCTACCTACAGATTACTACAGACTGTTCTGTTTTTGACAGATTCTGTTTTTCGTGTGTTGTTTGCTTATTTTGATGAATCTATGGTTTGTAAAATAGTTTATAATCCATAGAGAAGTTGGAATACAGTAGGTTTAACACCAATATAAATAAATAATGAGTTCATTACAGTACCTTTAAGTGGTCTTTTGTTTTCTTTCGCTAACGGAGCTCATGAGTTTTCTATTTTGAGTTTTGTGTTGTGAAGTTTTCAAGTTTTGGGTGAATTCTTTTGATGGATTATGGAACAAGGAGTGGCTAGAGCCTAAGCTTGGGGATGCCCATGTCACCCCCAAGATAATCCAAGGATACCAAAAAGTCAAAGCTTGGGGATGCCCCGTAAGGCATCCCCTCTTTCGTCCACTTCCATCGGTAATTTACTTGGAGCTATATTTTTATTCACCAACATGATATGTGTTTTGCTTGGAGCGTCTTGTATTATTTGTGTCTTTGTGTATTAGTATGCCACAATCATCCTTGCTGTACACACCTTTTGAGAGAGCCATACATGAATTAAAATATGATAGAATAGTCTATGTGCTTCACTTATACCTTTTGAGCTACGTAATTTTGCTCTATGTGCTTCACTTATATCTTTTGAGCGTTATAATTTTGCTCTATGTGCTTCACTTAGATCTTTTAGAGCACGGTGGTGGATTTGTTTTAAAGAAACTATTGATCTCTCATGCTTCACTTAAATTATTTTGAGAGTTTCTTAATAGCATGGTAATTTGCTTAATAATAATATGCTTGGTATTCAAGATTTGTGAAACTTTCTTTTGAGTGTGTTGAATACTAAGAAAAGATTGAAGCATGATAATTGTTTTGAGATATGGAGGTGATAATATTAAATTCATGCTAGTTGAGTAGTTGTGAATTTAAAGAATACTTGTGTTAAAGTTTGTGATTCCCGTAGCATGCACATATGGTGAACCGTTATGTGATGAAGTCAGAGCATGATTTATTTATTGATTCTCTTCCTTATGAGTGGCGGTCGGGGACGAGCAATGGTCTTTTCCTACCAATCTATCCCCCTAGGAGCATGCGCGCAATACTTTGCTTTGATACCTTCTAGATTTTTGCAATAAGTATACGAGTTCTTTATGACTAATGTTGAGTCCATGGATCATACGCACTCTCACCCTTCCACCTTTGCTAGCCTCTCTAATACCGCGCACCTTTCGCTGGTATCATACACCTACCATACACCTTCCTCAAAACAGCCACCATACCTACCTATTATGGCATTTCCATAGCCATTCTGAGATATATTGCCATGCAACTTTCCACCATCTAGTTCATCATGACACATTCATCATTGTCATATTGCTTAGCATGATCATGTAGTTGACATAGTATGCCTCTACTTGACTAGCTTGTTAATCAAAGATGGTTAAGTTTCCTAGACAAGTAGCCATGGACAAGAGTTGTCATTTGATGAATGGGATCACATCATTAGAGAATGACGTGATTGACTTGACCCATCCGTTAGCTTAGCGCTATGATCGTTTAGTTTATTGCTAATGCTTTCTTCATAACTTATACATGTTCCTGTGACTATGAGATTATGCAACTCCCGAATACCGGAGGAACACTTAGTGTGCTATCAAACATCACAACCTAACTGGGTGATTATAAAGATGCTCTATAGGTGTCTCCAATGGTTTTTGTTGAGTTGGCATAGATCGAGATTAGGATTTGTCACTCCGATTGTCGGGGAGGTATCTCTGGGCCCTCTCGGTAATGCACATCACTATAAGCCTTGCAAGAAATGTGACTAATGAGTTAGTTACGAGATGATGCATTATGGAACTAGTAGAGAGACTTGCCAGTAACGAGATTGAACTAGGTATTGAGATACGGACGATCGAATCTCGGGCAAGTAACATATCGATGACAAAGGGAACAATGTATGTTGTTATGCGGTTTGACCGATAAAGATCTTCGTAGAATATGTAGTAGCTGTCGTGGTTCTAAGCCTGACAGTGAGATAGGGGGGTGTGTATGAAGAGGCTAGACCTTAGCTGTTGGGAAGTTGTAAGCACGCAAGGTTTACGAGTTCAAGCCCTTCTCGGAGGAAGTAACAGCCCTACGTCTCGGTGCCCGGAGGCGGTCGACTGGATTATGCGTGTGTAAAACGACAGGGGTGCGAACCCTTCATACTGAGGAGGGGGGTGGCTTATATAGAGTTCGCCGGCCCTCTCCTCAGTATGAAGGGTTCGCACCCCTGTCATTTTACACACGCATAATCCAGTCGACCGCCTCCGGGCACCGAGACGTAGGGCTGTTACTTCCTCCGAGAAGGGCCTGAACTCGTAAACCTCGCGTGCTTACAACTTCCCAACAGCTAAGGTCTAGCCTCTTCATACACACCCCCTACCTCACTGTCAGGTTTAGAACCACGACCGTTGGCGCCCACCGTGGGGCATTAGTCTTAGCGCCTAATTGGAGAAGTTGCAATTTTTCCGATCCACTTGATCATGTTGTCCTGCGGAGCTTTGGCAGAGGGCCGCGAGATCCGTCTCGGCGGACTCACTTTCATCGCCGACGACTCCGCCTGGCTCCAAGAGGCGCCGCTTGACGTCGACGCGCTCCCCGTCCGCGGTGCGACGCACTTCCGCGCGTGCGTCCGTGGCGTCCTCCTACGGCAGCCGTCGACCCCATATCGGTCGACTCCCGTGTCATCTCCCCGTCCTGTCTCCCGCCAGCGCAAGCACTCAGGTCGGTCGAGGCTCCAGCGGTGGATGAAGCACGCCGCGGCCCGCCAGTCGGCGACCCCGCAAGTCGCGGCAATCGAGCCCGACGAATCCCTCTGCGGCCTGTTCGATCTATCGACTGGCTCCACGGAGACCGCATCCGAGTGCGATAGCAGCGACCCTTTGGCGGAGGTTCTGGCGGTCGAGGGGACACGCAGTCCTCCTGGATTCCATCGCGCTGATGATGGTGCCGATAGAGGCGATCCGTCGCACCCTCACGACGAATACCTCCCCGAACCTCTTACGTCATTACAGCGGGAGGAGCTTCGTCGCCGGAACATGGACGCGCTCTACACCCCTATTGTTGGAGAAACCCCCGAGGCCCGGGCCTTGGAGGACGCGTGCTTGGCTAATCTAGCCGAGTGCACTCGACTGGAGAATCTACAGCGAGCTCTCGACGAGCGGGCGCGTCAGCGGGCTCCCGAGTCCAGTCGACGCCAGCAGGCTCCGGAGTCCAGTCGACGCCAGCAAGCTCCCGAATCCAGTCGACGTCAGCTCTTCCCACCGCCGCAGGTGTACCGAACTCCGGTTCAGAACCTGGCGGCCGCGGCCCGCATAGCAGAGTCAATCCAACCCTCTCAGTCAGAGGCTGGCAGAGGATTGCTGCAGATCAGAGCATTGCTCCGAGCGGCGGGAAATCAGAATTCCGCCGTCTCTCAGTCGCGGGACATGATCCACAGTCGATCCGTTGCAACGGAAACCGTCCAGTCGGCTCACAGCCCGAGATCGCCCCCGAGGCGTGAGGGACGTGGAGACCGGCACGATCAGTATAGGAGAAACGAACAATATGATCACCGACCCGACCGTGATGATAGACGTCGGGTGCCGTCCCCTCCCTCGAGGAGTGGATCATATGCACCTCGACATCGAGACGACAGGCACCCCCATAACGTTGGGCAGAGGATCCCAGTCGAGCCCAGAGACCCAGG
The DNA here is from genome assembly GCA_034509565.1 of Triticum monococcum. Lineage (NCBI taxonomy): Eukaryota > Viridiplantae > Streptophyta > Magnoliopsida > Poales > Poaceae > Triticum > Triticum monococcum. Next base: position 39,575,697 of record CM067842.1, read on the forward strand.
CTTTGACGCGAGATCCATCCTCGTTCAAGGTCTGGTGGACAGGAACAGGGCTCATCGAGAGGGCCACAACAGAGATATGCCCACCGGCAGCAGGACACACGCCTCGGGGCCTGAATGTTTCAGTCGAGCCATCAGGGCCGCGGTGATCCCTCCCAACTTCAGGCTGGCGACTGGAGTCAGCAAGTTCACCGGTGAGTCCAAGCCTGACACGTGGCTCGAGGATTACCGAGTGGCTGTGCAGATTGGCGGCGGCAATGATGAGGTGGCCATGAAGCATTCACCCCTCATGTTGGAAGGCTCAGCTAGGGCGTGGCTGAATCAGTTGGCGTCCAGCAGCATTTACACTTGGGAGGATCTCTCCCGAGTGTTTATCACAACCTTCGAAGGGACATGCAAGCGCCCTGCAGGCCTTACGGAGCTGCGGTCTTGTGTGCAGAAGCCAAATGAAACTCTGAGAGAATACATCCAGAGGTGGATCACACTGCACCACTCGGTCGAGAACGTGCCAGACCATCAAGCAGTTTGCGCTTTCAAGGAAGGCGTCAAGTACAGGGAGTTGAATCTGAAGTTTGGCCGAACTGGAGAGATGTCCCTTAATCGGATGATGGAGATTGCCACCAAGTACGCTAATGGAGAAGACGAGTACCGACTCCGAAGTGGCAAACTCAAATCAGTCGCCCAAGAAACCGGAGGAAACTCCAGTCGGAAGCAGAAGCGGAAGGCCGAGCCAGCCGCCCCTGAGGAGGCCCTGGCTGTGGCCCAGGGAAATTTCAAGGGAAAGCCCAAGGGCACATGGAAGCCCAAGAAGGTTAAAGATCAGGATGGGAATGATGTTCTGGACCTGCCATGTCACATCCATACCAAGAAAGATGAAGAAGGAAATTTTATTTTCCCGAAGCATACCACTCGACAGTGTCGGCTTCTGATTCAGCAGTTCCAGGGCAAGCAGCCCAAGGATAAGGAAAAAGAGCCGGACAGAGTTGAGAACAAGGAGGATAGTGACGATGGATACCCCCAAGTCAATTCCACCTTGATGATTTTTGCTGATGTCGAAAGCAAAAGTCGACTGAAAGTCATTAACCGTGAGGTGAACATGGTTGCCACGGCGACTCCCAGTTACCTGAAGTGGTCTCAGACTGCCATCACATTCGACCAGTCCGATCACCCGATGCACATTGCCACCCCTGGGAGGCAAGCTTTGGTGGTCGACCCAGTTGTCGAAGGCACTCGACTGACCAAAGTCCTGATGGACGGCGGCAGTGGCCTGAACATACTGTACGCTGAAACCTTGAAAGGAATGGGCATTCCGATGTCCAGACTCAGCACCAGTAACATGAGCTTCCACGGAGTCATTCCTGGGAAGAAAGCCGAGTCACTCGGCCAGATTGCTCTTGATGTGGTTTTCGGTGATTCAAAGAATTACCGCAAGGAAAAGTTGACGTTTGAAGTTGTGGACTTCCAGAGTGCTTATCACGCCATCTTGGGCAGGCCAGCTTACGCACGCTTCATGGCTCGACCATGTTACGTGTATCTTAAATTAAAGATGCCTGGCCCCAAAGGTGTGATCACTGTTACGGGCAACCGGAAGAAAGCAGAAGAATGTTTTCAGAAGGGATCAAAGATCGCCGACGCTCAGATGGCAGTGGTCGAGCTGAAAGAGTACCAAAAGGCTGCTGACCCGAGTGAATTGCTGCGAGCTAAGAAGCCTGCCTCCGAGTCAGCTTTTCAGTCGGCTGGCGAAACGAAGACAGTCCACATTCACCCGACCGATCCCGATGCAGCTCCGACTCACATCTCGACGACGCTCGACTCCAAATAGGAAGAAGCGCTCATCCAGCTCCTCCGTGAGAACTGGGACATCTTCGCATGGAAACCCTCTGACATGCCTGGAGTTCCCAGGGGGCTGGCTGAGCACCGTCTGCGAGTCGACCCAAAGTTCAAGCCCGTGAAGGAACATCTTCGACGGTCCGCCGTCTAGAAAAAACAAGCCATTGGCGAGGAAGTGGCTCGGCTCTTAGCAGCTGAGTTCATCCGAGAGATCTACCACTCCGAGTGGCTTGCCAATGTCGTCATGGTCCCCAAGAAGGACAAGTCACTCCGTATGTGCATTGATTTCAAGCATATCAATCGGGCCTGCTCGAAAGATCATTTTCCTCTCCCTCGCATCGACCAGATTGTCGACTCAACTGCGGGATGCGAGAGATTGTCTTTTCTAGATGCCTACTCCGGGTACCATCAGATCCGTCTGTATGGGCCCGACGAAATCAAAACAGCTTTCATCACTCCATTCGGATGCTTCTGTTACGTCACCATGCCATTCGGCCTCAAGAACGCCGGAGCCACATTCATGAGAATGATCCAGAAGTGTTTACTCACTCAAATCAGTCGGAATGTGGAGGCGTACATGGACGATATCGTAGTCAAGTCCCAGAAAGGTTCCGACCTGCGGGCTGGCCTTGCTGAAACCTTCGCCAACCTCAGGAGGTACGATATCAAGCTCAATCTGTCAAAGTGCACTTTCGGAGTTCCAGGAGGAAAGCTACTCGGTTTTCTCGTTTTCGAATGGGGAATCGATGCCAATCCTGAAAAAATTGGCACCATACTCCGGATGAAGCGTCTTGTACGTGTGCATGATGTCCAAAAGCTTACAGGCTGCTTGGCCGCCTTAAGTCGATTCATTTCTCGACTCGGTGAAAAAGCGTTGCCTCTTTACCGACTGATGAAGAAGTCTGACAAGTTCGAGTGGACTCCAGAAGCTGATGCAGCATTTGCAGAGCTCAAAGCTCTGCTCTCCACCCAGCCGGTGCTAGCTGCCGCAATTAGCAAAGAGCCTCTGTTGCTTTACATTGCAGCCACGGGACAAGTTGTCAGTACAGTACTTACGGTCGAGCGGGAAGAGGAAGGGAAGGCCTTCAAAGTTCAACGCCCTGTATATTATGTGTCTGAAGTTTTGACCCCTTCAAAACAAAGATACCCCCTCTACCAGAAGCTTGTATATGGGATTAATATGACCACGAAGAAAGTTGCACATTATTTCTCTGACCACTCCATTACAGTCGTCAGCGACGCCCCATTATCGGAGATCCTGCATAACAGAGATGCAACTGGTCGAGTGGCCAAGTGGGCGATTGAACTCCTTCCTTTAGATATCAAGTTTGAAGCAAAGAAAGCCATCAAGTCCCAAGCAATCGCGGATTTCATCGCCGAGTGGATTGAACAGCAACTTCCGACTCAAGTTCACTCGGAACACTGGACTATGTTCTTCGATGGATCCAAGATGCCGAATGGTTCGGGCGCGGGGGTAGTTTTGGTCTCCCCCCGAGGAGATAAGCTCAGATACGTTCTCCAGATTCACTTCGATTCCTCCAATAACGAAGCAGAGTATGAAGCACTTTTGTATGGGTTGCGCATGGCCATTTCACTCGGCGTCCGTCGCCTCATGGTCTATGGCGACTCAGATCTGGTGGTTAATCAAGTGATGAAGGAGTGGGACGTCAGGAGTCCGGCAATGACTGGATACTGCAATGCAGTACGGAAGCTAGAGAAGAAGTTCGAGGGGTTGGTGTTGGGGAACGCAGTAATTTCAAAAATTTTCCTACGCACACGCAAGATCATGGTGATGCACAGCAACAAGAGGGGAGAGTGTTGTCTACGTACCAACGCAGACCGACTGCGGAAGCGATCACACAACGTAGAGGAAGTAGTCGTACGTCTTCTTCCCGGTTCGACCGATCCAAGCACCGTTACTCCGGCACCTCCGAGTTCTTAGCACACGTTCAGCTCGATGACGTTCCTCGGGCTCCGATCCAGCAAAGCGTCGAGGAAGAGTTCCGTCAGCACGACGGCGTGATGACGATCTTGATGTACTACCGACGCAGGGCTTCGCCTAAGCACTACAACGGTACGATCGAGGTGGAATTTGGTGGCAGGGGGCACCGCACACGGCTAAGGAATGATGTCAAGGATCAAGTTGTGTGTCTTGGGGTGCCCCCTGCCCCCGTATATAAAGGTTGGAGGAGGGGGAGCCGGCCGGCCAAGGGAGAGGAGGCGCAGGGGAGTCCTACTCCCACCGGGAGTAGGACTCCTCCCCCCAATCCTAATCCTATTAGGACTCCCGGGGGGAAAAGGAGAGAGAAGGGGGGCCGGCCCCTATCCTAGTCCTACTAGGACTTTGGGAAGGGGGGCGCCGGCCAGCTTGTGGGCTTTCCCTTTTTCTCCTTTTCCACCAAGGCCCAATAGGCCCATTAGTCTCCCGGGGGGGTTCCGGTAACCCTCCCGGTATTCCGGTAAAATCCCGATTTCACCCGGAACACTTTCGATGTCCAAACATAGGCTTCCAATATATCAATCTTTACGTCTCGACCATTTCGAGACTCCTCGTCATGTCCGTGATCTCATCCGGGACTCCGAACAACCTTCGGTACATCAAAATGCATAAACTCATAATAACTGTCATCGTAACGTTAAGCGTGCGGACCCTACGATTCGAGAACAATGTAGACATGACCGAGACACGTCTCCGGTCAATAAACAATAGCGGGACCTGGATGCCCATATTGGCTCCTACATATTCTACGAAGATCTTTATCGGTCAGACCGCATAACAACATACGTTGTTCCCTTTGTCATCGGTATGTTACTTGCCCGAGATTCGATCGTCGGTATCCAATACCTAGTTCAATCTCGTTGCCGGCAAGTCTCTTTACTCATTCCATAATACATCATCTCACAACTAACATATTAGTTGCAGTGCTTGCAAGGCTTATGTGATGTGCATTACCGAGAGGGCCCAGAGATACCTCTCCGACAATCGGAGTGACAAACCCTAATCTCGAAATACGCCAACCCAACATCTACCATTGGAGACACCTGTAGTACTCCTTTATAATCACCCAGTTACGTTGTGACGTTTGGTAGTACCCAAAGTGTTCCTCCGGTAAACGGGAGTTGCATAATCTCATAGTTATAGGAACATGTATAAGTCATGAAGAAAACAATAGCAACATACTAAACGATCGGGTGCTATGCTAATGGAATGGGTCATGTCAATCAGATCATTCTACTAATGATGTGACCTCGTTAATCAAATAACAACTCCTTGTTCATGGTTAGGAAACATAACCATCTTTGATTAACGAGCTAGTCAAGTAGAGGCATACTAGTGACACTCTGTTGGTCTATGTATTCACACATGTATTATGTTTCCGGTTAATACAATTCTAGCATGAATAATAAACATTTATCATGATATAAGGAAATAAATAATAACTTTATTATTGCCTCTAGGGCATATTTCCTTCAGTCTCCCACTTGCACTAGAGTCAATAATCTAGATTACACAGTAATGATTCTAACACCCATGGAGCCTTGGTGCTGATCATGTTTTGCTCGTGGAAGAGGCTTAGTCAACGGGTCTGCAACATTCAGATCCGTATGTATCTTGCAAATCTCTATGTCTCCCACCTGGACTAAATCCCGGATGGAGTTGAAGCGTCTCTTGATGTGTTTGGTCCTCTTGTGAAATCTGGATTCCTTTGCCAAGGCAATTGCACCAGTATTGTCACAGAAGATTTTCATTGGACCCGATGTACTAGGTATGACACCTAGATCGGATATGAACTCCTTCATCCAGACTCCTTCGTTTGCTGCTTCCGAAGCAGCTATGTACTCCGCTTCACATGTAGATCCCGCTACGACGCTTTGTTTAGAACTGCACCAACTGACAGCTCCACCTTTTAAAGTAAACACGTATCCAGTTTGCGATTTAGAATCGTCCGGATCAGTGTCAAAGCTTGCATCAACGTAACCTCTTACGGTGAGCTCTTTGTCACCTCCATATACGAGAAACATATCCTTAGTCCTTTTCAGGTATTTCAGGATGTTCTTGACCGCTGTCCAGTGATCCACTCCTGGATTACTTTGGTACCTCCCTGCTAAACTTATAGCAAGGCACACATCAGGTCTGGTACACAGCATTGCATACATGATAGAGCCTATGGATGAAGCATAGGGAACATCTTTCATTTTCTCTCTATCTTCTGCAGTGGTCGGGCATTGAGTCTTACTCAATTTCATACCTTGTAACACAGGCAAGAACCCTTTCTTTGCTTGATCCATTTTGAATTTCTTCAAAATCTTGTCAAGGTATGTGCTTTGTGAAAGTCCAATTAAGCGTCTTGATCTATCTCTATAGATCTTTATGCCTAATATGTAAGCAGCTTCCCCGAGGTCTTTCATCGAAAAACTTTTATTCAAGTATACCTTTATGCTATCCAGAAATTCTATATCATTTCCAATTAGCAATATGTCATCCACATATAATATCAGAAATGCTACAGAGCTCCCACTCACTTTCTTGTAAATACAGGCTTCTCCAAAAGTCTGTATAAAGCCAAATGCTTTGATCACACTATCAAAGCGTTTATTCCAACTCCGAGATGCTTGCACCAGTCCATAAATGGATCGCTGGAGTTTGCATACTTTGTTAGCTCCTTTTGGATCGACAAAACCTTCTGGTTGTACCATATACAACTCTTCTTCCAGAAATCCATTCAGGAATGCAGTTTTGACATCCATCTGCCATATTTCATAATCATAAAATGCGGCAATTGCTAACATAATTCTGACGGACTTAAGCATCGCTACGGGTGAGAAGGTCTCATCGTAGTCAACTCCTTGAACTTGTCGAAAACCTTTTGTGACAAGTCGAGCTTTATAGACAGTAACATTACCGTCAGCGTCAGTCTTTTTCTTGAAGACCCATTTATTCTCAATTTCTTGCCGATCATCGGGCAAGTCAACCAAAGTCCATACTTTGTTCTCATACATGGATCCCATCTCAGATTTCATGGCCTCAAGCCACTTTGCGGAATCTGGGCTCACCATCGCTTCTTCATAGTTCGTAGGTTCATCATGATCTAGCATCATGACTTCCAGAACTGGATTACCGTACCACTCTGGTGCGGATCTCACTCTGGTTGATCTACGTGGTTCAGTAGTATCTTGTTCTGAAGCTTCATGATCATCATCATTAGCTTCCTCACTGATTGGCATAGGTGTCGCAGAAACAGTTTTCTGTGATGTACTATTTTCCAATAAGGGAGCAGGTACAGTTACCTCGTCAAGTTCTACTTTCCTCCCACTCACTTCTTTAGAGAGAAACTCCTTCTCTATAAATGATCCATTCTTAGCAACGAATGTCTTGCCTTTGGATCTGTGATAGAAGGTATATCCAATAGTTTCCTTTGGATATCCTATGAAGACACACTTCTCCGATTTGGGTTCGAGCTTATCAGGTTGAAGCTTTTTCACATAAGCATCGCAGCCCCAAACTTTAAGAAACGACAACTTTGGTTTCTTGCCAAACCATAGTTCATAAGGCGTCGTCTCAACGGATTTTGATGGTGCCCTATTTAACGTGAATGCGGCCGTCTCTAAAGCATAACCCCAAAACGATAGCGGTAAATCAGTGAGAGACATCATAGATCGCACCATATCTAGTAAAGTACGATTACGACGTTCGGACACACCATTACGCTGTGGTGTTCCGGGTGGCGTGAGTTGCGAAACTATTCCACAATTTTTCAAATGTACACCAAACTCGTAACTCAAATATTCTCCTCCACGATCAGATCGTAGAAACTTTATTTTCTTGTTACGATGATTTTCAACTTCACTCAGAAATTCTTTGAACTTTTCAAATGTTTCAGACTTATGTTTCATTAAGTAGATATACCCATATCTGCTTAAATCATCTGTGAAGGTGAGAAAATAACGATATCCGCCACGAGCCTCAATATTCATCGGACCACATACATCGGTATGTATGATTTCCAACAAATCTGTTGCTCTCTCCATAGTACCGGAGAACGGTGTTTTAGTCATCTTGCCTATGAGGCACGGTTCGCAAGTACCAAGTGATTCATAATCAAGTGGTTCCAAAAGCCCATCAGTATGGAGTTTCTTCATGCGCTTTACACCGATATGACCTAAACAGCAGTGCCACAAATAAGTTGCACTATCATTATTAACTTTGCATCTTTTGGCTTCTACATTATGAATATGTGTATTACTATCTTCGAGATTCAACAAGAATAGACCACTCTTCAAAGGTGCATGACCATAAAAGATATTATTCATATAAATAGAACAACCATTATTCTCTGATTTAAATGAATAACCGTCTCGCATTAAACAAGATCCAGATATAATGTTCATGCTCAACGCTGGCACCAAATAACATTTATTTAGGTCTAATATTAATCCCGAAGGTAGATGTAGAGGTAGCGTGCCGACCGCGATCACATCGACTTTGGAACCGTTTCCCACGCGCATTGTCACCTCGTCCTTTGCTAGCGTCCGCTTATTCTGTAGTCCCTGTTTCGAGTTGCAAATATTAGCAACAGAACCAGTATCAAATACCCAGGTGCTACTGCGAGCTCTAGTAAGGTACACATCAATAACATGTATATCACATATACCTTTGCTCACTTTGCCATCCTTCTTATCCGCCAAATACTTGGGGCAGTTCCGCTTCCAGTGTCTAGTCTGCTTGCAGTAGAAGCACTCAGTTTCAGGCTTAGGTCCAGACTTGGGTTTCTTCTCTTGAGCATCAACTTGCTTGCTGTTCTTCTTGAAGTTTCCCTTCTTCTTCCCTTTGCCCTTTTTCTTGAAACTAGTGGTTTTGCTAACCATCAACACTTGATGCTCCTTCTTGATTTCTACCTCCGCAGCTTTCAGCATTGCGAAGAGCTCGGGAATAGTCTTGTTCATCCCTTGCATATTATAGTTCATCACGAAGCTCTTGTAGCTTGGTGGCAGTGATTGGAGAATTCTGTCAATGACGCAGTCATCTGGAAGATTAACTCCCATCTGAATCAAGTGATTATTATACCCAGACATCTTGAGTATATGCTCACTAACAGAACTGTTCTCCTCCATCTTACAGCTATAGAACTTATTGGAGACTTCATATCTCTCAATTCGGGCATTTGCTTGAAATATTAACTTCAACTCCTGGAACATCTCATATGCTCCATGACGTTCAAAACGTCGTTGAAGTCCCGATTCTAAGCCGTAAAGCATGGCACACTGAACTATCGAGTAGTCATCAGCTTTGCTCTGCCAGACGTTCATAACATCTGGCGTTGCTCCAGCAGCAGGCCTGTCACCCAGCGGTGCTTCCAGGACGTAATTCTTCTGTGCAGCAATGAGGATAATCCTCAGGTTACGGACCCAATCCGTGTAATTGCTACCATCATCTTTCAACTTTGCTTTCTCAAGGAACGCATTAAAATTCAATGGAACAATAGCACGAGCCATCTATCTACAAGCAACATAAACAAGCAAGATACTATCAGGTACTAAGTTCATGATAAGTTTAAGTTCAGTTAATCAAATTTCTTAGGAACTCCCACTTAGATAGACATCCCTCTAATCTTCTAAGTGATCACGTGATCCAAATCAACTAAACCATAACCGATCATCACGTGAGATGGAGTAGTTTTCAATGGTGAACATCGTCATGTTGATCATATCTACTATATGATTCACGCTCGACCTTTCGGTCTCTGTGTTCCGAGGCCATATCTGCATATGCTAGGCTCGTCAAGTATAACCTGAGTATTCTGCGTGTGCAAAACTGGCTTGCACCCGTTGTAGATGGACGTAGAGCTTATCACACCCGATCATCACGTGGTGTCTGGGCACGACGAACTTTGGCAACGGTGCATACTCAGGGAGAACACTTCTTGATAATTTAGTGAGAGATCATCTTATAATGCTACCGTCAATCAAAGCAAGATAAGATGCATAAAAGGATAAACATCACATGCAATCATTATAAGTGATATGATATGGCCATCATCATCTTGTGCTTGTGATCTCCATCTCCGAAGCACCGTCATGATCACCATCGTCACCGGCGCGCCACCTTGATCTCCATCGTAGCAACGTTGTCGTCTCGCCAATCTTATGCTTCCACGACTATCACTACCGCTTAGTAATAAAGTAAAGCATTACATCGCGATTGCATTGCATACAATAAAGCGACAACCATATGGCTCCTGCCAGTTGCCGATAACTCGGTTGCAAAACATGATCATCTCATACAATAAAATCAGCATCATGTCTTGACCATATCACATCACAACATACCCTGCAAAAACAAGTTAGACGTCCTCTACTTTGTTTGTTGCAAGTTTTACGTGGCTGCTACGGGCTTAAGTAAGAACTCATCTCACCTACGCATCAAAACCACAACGATAGTTCGTCAAATAGACTCCGTTTTAACCTTCTCAAGGACCGGGCGTAGTCACACTTGGTTCAACTAAAGTTGGAGAGGCAGTCTTCCGCAAGCCATCTGTGTGCAAAGCACGTCGAGGGAACCAGTCTCGCGTAAGAGTACGCGTAAGGTTGGTACGGATCGTCTCACCCAACAATACCGCCGAACCAAAGTATGACATGCTGGTAGGCAGTATGACTTGTATCGCCCACAACTCACTTGTGTTCTACTCGTGCATATAACATCAAACCATAAAACCTAGGCTCGGATGCCACTGTTGGGGAACGCAGTAATTTCAAAAATTTTCCTACGCACACGCAAGATCATGGTGATGCATAGCAACGAGAGGGGAGAGTGTTGTCTACGTACCAACGCAGACCGACTGCGGAAGCGATCACACAACGTAGAGGAAGTAGTCGTACGTCTTCTTCCCGGTCCGACCGATCCAAGCACCGTTACTCCGGCACCTCCCAGTTCTTAGCACACGTTCAGCTCGATGACGTTCCTCGGGCTCCGATCCAGCAAAGCGTCGAGGAAGAGTTCCGTCAGCACGATGGCGTGATGACGATCTTGATGTACTACCGACGCAGGGCTTCGCCTAAGCACTACAACGGTACGATCGAGGTGGAATTTGGTGGCAGGGGGCACCGCACACGGCTAAGGAACGATCTCAAGGATCAAGTTGTGTGTCTTGGGGTGCCCCCTGCCCCCGTATATAAAGGTTGGAGGAGGGGGAGCCGGCCGGCCAAGGGAGAGGAGGCGCAGGGGAGTCCTACTCCCACCGGGAGTAGGACTCCTCCCCCCAATCCTAATCCTATTAGGACTCCCGGGGGGAAAAGGAGAGAGAAGGGGGGCCGGCCCCTATCCTAGTCCTACTAGGACTTTGGGAAGGGGGGCGCCGGCCAGCTTGTGGGATTTCCCTTTTTCTCCTTTTCCACTAAGGCCCAATAGGCCCATTAGTCTCCCTGGGGGGTTCCGGTAACCCTCCCGGTATTCCGGTAAAATCCCGATTTCACCCGGAACACTTCCGATGTCCAAACATAGGCTTCCAATATATCAATCTTTACGTCTCGACCATTTCGAGACTCCTCGTCATGTCCGTGATCTCATCCGGGACTCCGAACAACCTTCGGTACATCAAAATGCATAAACTCATAATAACTGTCATCGTAACGTTAAGCGTGCGGACCCTACGGTTCGAGAACAATGTAGACATGACCGAGACACGTCTCCGGTCAATAACCAATAGCGGGACCTGGATGCCCATATTGGCTCCTACATATTCTACGAAGATCTTTATCGGTCAGACCGCATAACAACATACGTTGTTCCCTTTGTCATCGGTATGTTACTTGCCCGAGATTCGATCGTCGGTATCCAATACCTAGTTCAATCTCGTTGCCGGCAAGTCTCTTTAATCGTTCCGTAATACATCATCTCACAACTAACATATTAGTTGCAGTGCTTGCAAGGCTTATGTGATGTGCATTACCGAGAGGGCCCAAAGATACCTCTCCGACAATCGGAGTGACAAACCCTAATCTCGAAATACGCCAACCCAACATCTACCATTGGAGACACCTGTAGTACTCCTTTATAATCACCCAGTTACGTTGTGACGTTTGGTAGTACCCAAAGTGTTCCTCCGGTAAACGGGAGTTGCATAATCTCATAGTTATAGGAACATGTATAAGTCATGAAGAAAACAATAGCAACATACTAAACGATCGGGTGCTATGCTAATGGAATGGGTCATGTCAATCAGATCATTCTACTAATGATGTGACCTCGTTAATCAAATAACAACTCCTTGTTCATGGTTAGGAAACATAACCATCTTTGATTAACGAGCTAGTCAAGTAGAGGCATGCTAGTGACACTCTGTTGGTCTATGTATTCACACATGTATTATGTTTCCGGTTAATACAATTCTAGCATGAATAATAAACATTTATCATGATATAAGGAAATAAATAATAACTTTATTATTGCCTCTAGGGCATATTTCCTTCAGTTGGAACTCCACCACATCCCCCGACTGAAAAACCAGGCAGCTGACGACTTGGCAAAGATAGGCTCCATGAGAGAAGCCATTCCAAGCAACGTGTTCTTGGAGCACATTCACTCACCGTCAGTCCAAGAGGATCCTTTCACAGAAGAAGCCCCGCAGCCGAAAAGTGCCACAGATCCGACCGAAGTTGAAGTGCCTGCAGTAGTCGACCTAATCATGGAAGTCTTGGCAATCACCCCTGACTGGAAAATACCGTACATTGCATATATCCTAAGGAAAGAACTTCCGGAGGACGAGGAGGAGGCTCGACAGATCGTCCGCCGATCTAAGGCCTTCACAGTCATAAGGGGACAGCTGTATAGAGAGAGTGCGACCAGAGTCGGCCAGAAATGCATAACGCCAGAAGAGGGTCAAATAATCCTTAACGATATCCACTCGGGAACCTATGGTCACCATGCGTCCTCTCGGACTATTGTGGCTAAAGCATACCGAGCTGGATTTTACTGGCCAAGGGCAAATGAGATGGCGAAAGAGATAGTCGACAAGTGCGAGGGGTGCCAGTTCTACTCCAACATGTCACACAAGCCCGCGTCAGCCCTGAAAACCATTCCGCTCGTCTGGCCCTTTGCCGTTTGGGGATTGGACATGGTTGGCCCCCTAAGAACGGGCAGGAGTGGATTCACTCATGTACTTGTGGCAGTCGACAAATTTACCAAATGGATCGAAGCTAAGCCCATAAAGAGCCTCGATGCTGGCACCACTATCAGTTTCATCAAAGGGTTAACATTCAGATATGGAGTCCCGCACAGCATCATCACTGATAACGGGTCAAACTTTGATTCGGACGAGTTCAGAGCATTTTGCGCTTCTCAAGGCACACGAGTCGACTACGCCTCAGTCGCGCATCCCCAGTCGAATGGACAGGCTGAGAGAGCAAATGGTCTGATTCTCAAAGGGCTAAAACCTCGGCTGATGCGCGATCTCAAGCACGCGGCAGGCGCTTGGGTCGACGAGCTCCCGTCAGTTCTGTGGGGATTAAGGACCACCCCTAACCGGTCGACTGGAAGGACCCCATTCTTTATGGTTTATGGAGCCGAAGCTGTCCTGCCAAGCGATCTTCTTCATAATGCACCCCGAGTCGAACTTTACACCGAAGATGAAGCGGAGCAGGCCCGGCAAGATGCAGTCGACCTCTTGGAGGAAGAGAGGGAGATGGCGATGATCAGATCGACCATTTATCAGCAGGACTTACGTCGATTCCACGCCCGGAATGTGAAGAGTCGAGCCTTTCAAGAAGGAGATCTGGTCCTCCGAGTGGATCAACAAAAACCTCACAAGCTCGCTCCCACTTGGGAAGGCCCCTTCATCGTCACCAGAGTCCTCCACAACGGAGCATATCACCTTTACAATGTTGATCGACAGATCGACGAACCCCGAGCTTGGAACGCGGAGCTTCTCCGCCCCTTTTACACTTGAGTCCGCCCTCAAACCAGATGTAATATGAAAAACTCCTGAAGTTCATTTTTATCAGAAATAAGAGTGTTCCAATAATTGCTGTCACTTTTGTTTGTATCCGAAATCCCCAAGTGGGTGACTTAGCTGCGAATCCGATTCGCCTAAGTTTGAAAAATCCTACCGAGTGGAGAGCAAACCTCCCACTCGGGGGCTTAGCTGCGAATCCGATTCGCCTAAGTTTGAAAAACCCTACCGAGTGGAGAGCAAACCTCCCACTCGGGGGCTTAGCTGCGAATCCGATTCGCCTAAGTTTGAAAAATCCTACCGAGTGAAGAGCAAACCTCCCACTCGGGGGCTTAGCTGCAGTTCAGCACTCGCCTAAGTTCTCCACGAAGAGACTTAGCTGCAGTCAGACACTCGCCTAAGTTTGAAAAATCCTACCGAGTGGAGAGCAAACCTCCCACTCGGGGCTTAGCTACAGTTCAGCACTCGCCTAAGTTCTCCACGAAGAGACTTAGCTGCAGTCAGACACTCGCCTAAGTTTGAAAAATCCTACCGAGTGGAGAGCAAACCTCCCACTCGGGGGCTTAGCTGCGGTTCATCACTCGCCTAAGTTCTCCATGAATAGACTTAGCTGCAGTCAGACACTCGCCTAAGTTTGAAAAATCCTACCGAGTGAAGAGCAAACCTCCCACTCGGGGGCTTAGCTGCAGTTCAGCACTCGCCTAAGTTCTCCACGAAGAGACATAGCTGCAGTCAGACACTCGCCTAAGTTTGGAAAATCCTACCGAGTGGAGAGCAAACCTCCCACTCGGGGGCTTAGCTGCAGTTCAGCACTCGCCTAAGTTCTCCATGAAGGGACTTAGCTGCGGTCAGACACTCGCCTAAGTTTGAAAAATCCTACCGAGTGGAGAGCAAACCTCCCACTCGGGGGCTTAGCTGCAGTTCGGCACTCGCCTAAGTTCTCCACGAAGAGACTTAGCTGCGGTCAGACACTCGCCTAAGTTTGAAAAATCCTACTGAATGGAGAGCAAACCTCCCACTCGGAGGCTTAGGTACAGTTCAGTGCTCGCTTAAGTATGAAACCCACCTTCTCCTGGAGAGCTCCGCCACAAATACAATGTGAGCTTCGCCCCACTCTACAGTAACAGGGCGTGGGTCGACTGCCACCTTTTCCTGGAGAGCTCCGCCACAAATACAATGTGCGCTCCACCCCACTCTACAGCAACAGGGTGTGGGTCGGTCGTCACCTTTTCCTTCGAACGGAGATCAAGTTCCACTCGACGAATCATCAACGAAGACGTTCGACAAAAATCAAGCTCAGATAAAGCATAAAAGGTCCCGGACCTCAGATCAAAGTATTCGAGCCCTTGGCTCGGCAAGAGTTTAACTATGACACTTCCACTCGGCATTCCGAGGCAAATTCAAAGCGAAGCATAGAAGTTTTTTTTTTCACTCCTCTGGAGGAGGAGGACTGGAAGGGGCGACGAATTCGTCTAGATCAATCCCGTCTACAATACGGGTGGCTGCAGCAATGAAGGTCTCCATGAAGTCCTGGAATTTGTGCTTCCTCGTGTTGGCAACTTGGATGGCGGCCAGCTTCTCCTCCCGTGCCTCCTTACAATGGACGCGGACCAGGGACAGAGCCACATCAGCACCGCATCGAGCCGAAGACTTCTTCCACTCCTGCACTCGGTCAGGGATTCCGTTGAGTCGAGTCATCAGAGACTCGAGATCGTTCTGGAGCGTAGATCCTGGCCAAAGTGCTGGGTCGACCCGCGACATGGCAGTCTTCAGTTGAGCCAAGTAGTCCACGGCGCCATCGATACGGGATTCCAGTCGGAGCAGATTCATGGCAGCCTCGTCTTTCACAGGAGAGTTGATCGGATCCAAACCTGTCTCAATCCGCCCGGCCTCCTCTTCAAAGTTTTGGTACAACTCTACATATACAATCCAAGGATAAGTCAATTTGCATAGGCTGAGTCGACAAAAAGTAAAAAACAGTCGAAACTGGATGTGCACCTTCAAGTTTGATGTACAGCTTCTTGGCGAGGCTCCTCAAGTAGCTCTCCAGGTCGTCCCTCCTACGAGCGATGCCTTCCATCTTCTCGCCCAAGAGGAGGTTCTCCTTCTTCCAATTTGTAGTCAGCCTGTTGGCTTCAGTCAGAGCGGTCTGCAACCTGGTATTCTCTTTTTCTAACTGGTCGACCGAAGCCAGCTTCTGTGCGGCCAGAGCTGTCTTGTCATCAGCCTCCTTGCGGGCAGCAGCCAGGTCCTGGTCCTTCTTCGCCAAAGCTTTTTCCAATTCTCCTACAAAGAAATGGTGATCGAATCGGAAACAGCTGAGGAATGCTCAAGCCTAAAAACAAAATCAGTCGACAAAGTCGCTTTACCTGCGGCGCCCTCCCTGACCTTCTGCAGCTCCATCCTGGCCAGCTCTAGATGAAGGTCCAGTTGAATCTTCTGTTTCTCCAATTCAGTATAGCGAGCGGCAAGTTCGCAGGATTTCTGCAAAGAGAAAAACCAGTCGACAGACGTTCGAGATAAGTTGCTTCCGAGTAACTAAGGAACAATGATGACGTTTCTAAGACCACAGCCGAATCAAAAACATTCGACAGTAGTCTCGGGGACTACACCCAGTGGGTGCACTCAGCGTGCCCCCACTGGTTCGACCAAAAAAAATCGACTGCCCGCAGTCGACAGGACACGGTCCCACTCGACCTGGCCAGACCAAACCGAGTGAAGAAACACAGGTTCAGCAACACAATATAAAGACTACAGTCGACTGCCAGCAGTCCACCGTAGTCTCGGGGACTACACCCAGTGGGTGCACTTAGCATGCCCCCACTCTTCCAAGAATTGGCAAACACACCCAGTGGGTGTACAGATGCAAAGATCTTCGGAAAAGAAATTCTTCAAACAACATATCATAACAGACCAAGTGTTGAGTCGACTAACCTGGACATTGCTCTGAAGAGCCGAGCTCGCATCATAGGCGGCTTGGCTGGCCTCCCGAGCCACCTTCACTTGCTCCATCATAATCCCCGCCTGGTGTATAGCCTCTTTCGCAACAGACGCTTGGTCCTCAGGGGCGGGGTACGCAGCAAAAAGCGAAGATGGGTCCGCAGTCGACGCCGAAGGCTGCGCACTCGACAGGGGGTTGGCGAAAGTCACAGAAGCCCGAGCGGGCTCGCCATCGCCCCGAGCCGCGGCCTCAGGTGCCGGAGTGGAGCGTGGGGTCTTGACAGCCGGCGTCTTCTTTGTCCTCTTCACCCTCAGCGGCTCGTTGTCATCATCGTCCGGGAGATCAATAACATGAGGAGGGGCTGCAAGAGAAACATTCAATCGACCAGAACTACAAGGGCCAGTCGACTCAAAGCAAAATGTCATTAATTGTACCAGGGTTGGAGGTGACAGCGTCCTCCATCTCTTGGTCGTCGTTCCTGGCGGAAACCTCAGAAGTGGCACCGCTGCAAATCTCAAAAGTCAGCCAGTTGGCAGAATGAATCGACCAAGGATCCATCCACGGTCGACAAAGGAAAACAAAGTTTCTATCATTTACCCGGAAATGGTAGGGACAGCTATCTTCATCTTGGGCAGAACTTTGGGCGGCTTGGATGGCGTCGCTCGTGGGTGCTTGGGAGCCTTCTCAGTCGGCGTAGGAGGAGAACTTCGAGGGCGCTTCGACGTCTGCCCAGCAGGTGCAGTGGCCTTGCCACGTCCCCGCGCTGGGTCATGTGTGAGCTTGGATCGCCCCTCCGGGCGGGGGGGGGGGGGGGGGTTCAGCTTCCTCCTCCTCCTCCTCGCTGGAGAAGACGTCGTCGTCTCCCTCCCCTTCACCGTCAGACTCCCACTCGCCTTGGTCATCCCCGCTCTCGCCTCCACTCGCCTCACCTTCCTCAGTCGACCCCTGTGCCCCGTTGGGCGTCGAGTACATCTCGGTGGTCGCCTGGGAACAACGGACAAGACAAAAATCAGTCGACCAACTCAAAGAAGACCAACGCAAGAAACAAGATTTCAGTCAGAAACATAAAGATGTACCTGATCCACTTCGTACGAGCTGTCGAGTGGAATTACCCTTCTGGATCCTCGGGGGTTGTCTTTATTCCCTGTGATGCTTGACAGCCACCCCTCCAGCATCTCGTCGGTGACCTCCTCCGGGTGGATCCGAGTGGTGTCGTCGAGGCCCGAGTACAGCCACATCGGATGGTCCCGGGCCTGGAGCGGTTGAATGCGTCTCTGAAGAAAGACCTCTAGCAAGTCCATCCCAGTCACACCCTCATGAACGAGTTCAACCACTCGGCCGGCCAGCACTTTGACTTGGGCCTTTTCCTCTGGCGCAATTTTCAGAGAGACTGGCTTCGCGGCTCGGTCGAGGGAAAAAGGAGGGAGACCAGTCGACTAACCTAGGGTCACTTGGTCCTGGCAGTAGAACCAAGTTGCATGCCAACCACGGACTGACTCCGGGAAAGTGATGGATGGAAAACAGCTCTTTCCCCTCGTTTGAATCGCCAGGCCCCCGCACAGCTGGATCACTTGCGTCTTCTCATCACTCGACTTGGCCTTTTTAACCGACTGAGAGCGGCAAGTAAAAATATGCTTGAAAAGCCCCCAATGCGGACGGCAGCCCAGGAAGGCCTCGCACATGGAAATGAACGCGGCAAGATAGACTATGGAGTTGGGGGTAAAGTGATGGAGTTGCGCCCCAAAGAAATTTAAGAAGCTCCGGAAGAATGGATGAGGAGGCAGAGAAAACCCTCGGTCGATGTGAGTGGCTAGGAGCACGCACTCACCGTCGCGGGGCTGAGGTTCGACCTCCCTCCCCGGAAGACGCGCAGCTTCGTGGGGAATGGCTCCCCCCTCAACCATGTCGTCGAGATATTCCTGCCGGAGCACCGATGGCATCCAGTCGCCCTGTATCCAACCCTTGGGCAGGGCAGTCCGGGAGGAAGATCCGCCCCGCGCAGACCTCTTTCCTTTCCCCGCCGCCGCCGCCTTCTTCGCGCGCTCCAAAGCAGTGGTCTTGCCCTTCACCATCGTCGCCGGAGAGATCTCGCACGGACTTGCGGCGCTAGGGGTGAGAACGAAGGTAGCGGGAGAGCTGGCGAAGGGAGAGAGGAAGCAGGAAGGAGAAGAGAGCGCGCGGCTTGGAAACCCCGAGCCGGCAACTTATAAGGGGCTGCTCCCGAGTGGCTGACTGGTAGGCCCGGGCCACCCAGTCAAATCCCGCAGCAGACGCGCGCGCAGTACGTGGCGAAAAAGGCGACGCGGAGATCGAGGAACTTCCACTTTATCGCTTCCGATTACTGCGGCTGCTCCCGTCCCGCGCGCTTCCCAAAAACCGAATCCCACGAGATCCGCGGGCCGTGGGACAACTTGCCAAAAACAGAAGATCCCGCTCGCGTCAACACTCGATATACCACAAGCAAAGAAATTCATTCGACGAAAAACCTGGAATGGGTCAAGGCGACTGAAAAAAGTTGACTACGTCATCCACGACGATTGACCCAACGAAGCTCTCACGTAGCCCGGAAAGCCAGTCGGAAAGGTTCGCCAACTCTTTCTCCACTCAAACCTCGACCCATTCGGGGGCTAATGATGAAGCTATGTACCTAGGGTGGGGACATGGACCTGTCCAAAGAGCCCTACCCAAGGACGTCCCTAGAAGAAGCTACCTTCCAATCGACTTGAAGGTATCTCACTCGACTAAGAAGCTATCACTCGACCAAGAAGCAATCACTCGACTGCCAGAAGACCTGAAGTCACTCCGCAGGCATACGGTCGGCTGTTAGGCAGTCTTTATGGTCATTATAGCACTTTATTAGGGGCGTTACCAGTAACGCCCGCCTTAAATGTACCTTAAACCCTGCATTACTGAGGGCAGGAGAGGGCCGACGAACTCTATATAAGCCACCCCCCTCCTCAGTATGAAGGGTTCGCACCCCTGCCATTTTACACACGCATAATCCAGTCGACCGCCTCCGGGCACTGAGACGTAGGGCTGTTACTTCCTCCGAGAAGGGCCTGAATTCGTAAACCTCGCGTGCTTACAACTTCCCAACAGCTAAGGTCTAGCCTCTTCATACACACCCCCCTACCTCACTGTCAGGCTTAGAACCACGACAGTAGCCAATATGAGCCTCTAGGTTCCGCTATTGGTTATTGACCGAAGAAGTGTCTCAGTCATGTCTACATAGTTCTCGAACCTGTAGGGTCCGCACGCTTAACGTTCGATGATGATCGGTATTACGAGTTTATGTGTTTTGAAGTATCGAAGGTAGTTCAGAGTCCCGGATGAGATCACGAACATGACGAGGAGTCTCGAAATGGTCGAGACTTAAAGATTGATATATTGGAAGGTTATATTCGGACACCGGAAGGGTTCCAAAAAATACCTGATACACTTCAGAACATTTCCGATGTCCGAATATAGTCGTCTAATAGATCAATCTTTATGTATCGACCATTCGAGACTCCTCGTCATGTCCGTGATCACACCCGGGACTCCGAACAACCTTTGGTACATCAAAACACATAAACTCATAATACCGATCGTCATCGAACGTTAAGCATGCGGACCCTACGGGTTCAAGAACTATGTAGACATGACCGAGACACTTCTCTGGTCAATAACCTATAGTGGAACCTAGATGTTCATATTGGCTCCTACATATTCTACGAAGATCTTTATCGGTCAAACCACGTAACAACATACGTTGTTCCCTTTGTCATCGGTATGTTACTTTCCCGAGATTCGATCGTCGGCATCTCAATACCTAGTTCAATATCGTTACCGGCAAGTCTCTTTACTCATTCCGTAATGCACCATCCCGCAACAAACACATTAGTCACATTGCTTGCAAGGCTTATAGTGATGTGCATTACCGAGAGGGCCCAAAGATACCTCTCCGACAATCGGAGTGACAAATCCTAATCTCGATCTCTGCCAACTCAACAAACACCATCGGAGACACCTGTAGAGCATCTTTATAATCACCCAGTTACGTTGCGACGTTTGATAGCACACTAAGTGTTCCTCCGGTATTCGGGAGTTGCATAATCTCATAGTCATAGGAACATGTATAAGTTATGGAGAAAGCAATAGCAATAAACTAAACGATCATATAGTGCTAATCTAACGAATGGGTCAAGTCAATCACATCATTCTCTAATGATGTGATCCCATTCATTAAATGACAACTCATGTCTATGGCTAGGAAACTTAACCATCTTTGATTAACGAGCTAGTCAAGTAGAGGCATACTAGTGATACTCTGTTTGTCTATGTATTCACACATGTAGTAAGTTTCTCGTTAATACAATTCTAGCATGAATAATAAACATTTATCACGATATAAGGAAATATAAATAACAACTTTATTATTGCCTCTAGGGCATATTTCCTTCAGTCTCCCACTTGCACTAGAGTCAATAATCTAGATTACATTGTAATGATTCTAACACCCATGGAGTCTTGGTGCTGATCATGTTTTGCTCGTGAGAGAGGCCTAGTCAATGGGTCTACAACATTCAGATCCGTATGTATCTTGCAAATCTCTATGTGTCCCTCCTTGACTTGATCGCGGATGGAATTGAAGCTTCTGTTGATGTGCTTGGTTCTCTTGTGAAATCTGGATTCCTTTGCCAAGGCAATTGCACCAGTATTGTCACAAAAGATTTTTCATTGGACCCAATGCACTAGGTATGACACCTAGATCAGATATGAACTCCTTCATCTAGACTCCTTTATTTGCTGCTTCCGAAGCAGCTATGTATTCCGCTTCACACATAGATCCCACCACGATGCTTTGCTTAGAACTGCACCAACTGACAGCTCCACCATTCAATAAAAATACGTATCCGGTTTGTGAGTTAGAGTCATCCGGATCAGTGTCAAAGCTTGCATCGATGTAACCATTTACGATGAGCTCTTTGTCGGGTATTTCTTAGTCCTGTTTAGGTATTTCAGGATTTCTCGACCACTGTCTAGTGATCCACTCCTGGATTACTTTGGTACCTCCCCGCTAACCTAATAGCAAGACACACATCAGGTCTTGTACACATCATTGCATACATGATAGAACCTATGGCTGAAGCATAGGGAATGACTTTCACTTTCTCTCTATCTTCTGCAGTGGTCGGGCATTGAGTCTAACTCAACTTCACACCTTGTAACACAGGCAAGAACCCTTTCTTTGCTTGATTCATTTTGAAATTCTTCAAAACTTTACCAAGGTATGTGCTTGGTGAAAGTCCAATTAAGCGTCTTGATCTATCTCTATAGATCTTGATGCCCAATATATAAGAAGCTTCACCGAGGTCTTTTATTGAAAAATTCTTATTCAAGTATCTTTTTATGCTATTCAGAAATTCAGTATCATTTCCAATCAACAATATGTCATCTACATATAATATCAGAAATGCTACAGAGCTCCCACTCACTTTCTTGTAACTACATGCTTCTCCAAAAGTCTGTATAAAACCATATGCTTTGATTACACTATCAAAGCGTATATTCCAACTGCGAGAGGCTTTCCCTAGTCCATAAATGGATCGCTGGAGCTTGCACACTTTGTTAGCACGTTTTGGATCGACAAAACCTTTTGGTTGCATCATATACAACTCTTCTTTAAGATTTCTATTAAGGAATGCAGTTTTGACATCCATTTGCCAAATTCCATAATCATAAAATGCGGCAATTGCTAACATGATTCGACGCACTTAAGCATCACTATGGATGAGAAGGTCTCATCATAGTCAACTCCTTGAACTTGTCGAAAACCTTTTGCAACAAGTCGAGCTTTGTAGACAGTAACATTACCGTTAGCGTCAGTCTTCTTCTTGAAGATCCATTTATTCTCTATGGCTTGCCGGTCATTGGGCAAGTCAACCAAAGTCCACACTTTGTTCTCATACATGGATCCCATCTCAGATTTCATGGCCTCAAGCCATTTTGTGGAATCTGGGCTCAGCATCGCTTCTTCATAGTTCATAGGTTCGTCATGGTCAAGTAACATGACCTCCAGAACAGGATTACCGTACCACTCTGGTGCGGATCTTACTCTGGTTGACCTACGAGGTTCGGTAGTAACTTGATCAGAAGTTCATGATCATCATCATTAGCTTCCTCACTTAGTGGTGTAGGAATCACTGGAACTGATTTCTGTGATGAACTACTTTCCAATAAGGAAGTAGGTAAAGTTACCTCATCAAGTTCTACTTTCCTCCCACTCACCAAACTCGTAACTCAAATATTCTCCTCCACGATCAGATCGTATAAACTTGTTTTTCTTGTTACGATGACTTTCCACTTCACTCAGATTTTTTTAACTTTTCAAATGTTTCAGACTTATGTTTCATCAAGTAGATATAACCATATCTGGTCAAATCATCCATGAAGGTAAGAAAATAACGATACCCGCCACGAGCATCAACACTCATCGGATCGCATACATCAGTATGTTTTATTTTCAACAAGTCTGTTGCTCGCTCCATTGTTCTGAAGAACGGAGTCTTAGTCATCTTGCCCATGAAGTATGGTTCGCAAGCATCAAGTGATTCATAATCAAGTGATTCCAAAACACCATCCGCATGGAGTTTCTTCATGCGCTTTACACCAATATGATCTAAACGGCAGTGCGACAAATAAGTTGCACTATCATTATTAAACTTATATCTTTTGGCTTCAATACTATGAACATGTGTATCACTACTATCAAGATTTAATAACCATAAAAGATATTATTCATATAAATAGAACAACCATTATTCTCTGATTTAAATGAATAACCGTCTCACATCAAACAAGATCCAAATATAATGTTCATGCTTAATGCTAGCACCAAATAACAATTATTCATGTCTAAAACTAATCCCGAAGGTAGATGTAGAGGTAGTGTGTCGACGACGATCATATCGACTTTGGAACCATTTCCCACGCGCATCGTCACCTCGTCCTTAGCCAATTTTCCCTTAATCCGTAGCCCCTGTTTTGAGTTGCAAATATTAACAACTGAACCAGTATCAAATACCCAGGCGCTACTGCGAGAATTAGTAAGGTACACATCAATAACATGTATATCAAATATACCTTTCACTTTGCCATCCTTCTTCTCCGCCAAATACTTGGGGCAGTTCCGCTTCCAGTGACCAGTCCCTTTGTAGTAGAAGCACTCAGTGTCAGGCTTAGGTCCAGACTTGGGCTTCTTCACTTGAGAAGCAACTTGCTTCCTGTTCTTCTTGAAGTTCCCCTTATTCCCTTTACCCTTTTTCTTGAAACTGGTGGTCTTGTTGACCATCAACACTTATGCTCCTTCTTGATTTCTACCTCCGCAGCATTTAGCACCGCGAAGAGCTCGGGAATAGTCTTATCCATCCCTTGCATATTATAGTTCATCACGAAGCTCTTGTAGCTTGGTGGCAGTGATTTAAGAACTCTGTCAATGACACTATTAACTGGAAGATTAACTCCCAGCCGAGTCAACTGATTGTGGTACCCTGACATTCTGAGTATATGCTCACTGACAGAACTGTTCTCCTCCATTTTGCAGCTATAGAACTTATTGGAGACTTCATATCTCAATCCGGGCATTTGCTTGAAATATTAACTTCAACTCCTGGAACATCTCATATGCTCCATGACGTTCAAAACGTCGTTGAAGTCCCGGTTCTAAGTCGTAAAGCATGGCACACTGAACTATTGAGTAGTCATCAGCTTTGCTCTGCCACGTGTTCATAATATCTGGAGTTGCTCCTGCAGCAGATTTGGCACCTAGCGGTGCTTCCAGGACGTAATTCTTCTGTGCAGCAATGAGGATAATCCTCAAGTTACGGACCCAGTCCGTGTAGTTGCTACCATCATCTTTCAACTTAGCTTTCTCTAGGAACGCATTAAAATTCAACAGAACAACAACACGGGCCATTTATCTACAACAACATAGACATGCAAAATACTATCAGGTACTAAGTTCATGATAAATTAAAGTTCAATTAATCATATTACTTAAGAACTCCCACTTAGATAGACATCCCTCTAATCATCTAAGTGATCACGTGATCCATATCAACTAAACCATGTCCGATCATCACGTGAGATGGAGTAGTTTTCAATGGTGAACATCACTATGTTGATCATATCTACTATATGATTCACGCTCGACCTTTCGGTCTCAGTGTTTCGAGGCCATATATGCATATGCTAGGCTCATCAAGTTTAACCTTGAGTATTTTGCTTGTGCAAAACTGGCTTGCACCCGTTGTATGTGAGCGTAGAGCTTATCACACCCGATCATCATGTGGTGTCTCGGCACGACGAACTGTAACAACAGTGCATACTCAGGGAGAACACTTATACCTTGAAATTTAGTGAGAGATCATCTTATAATGCAACCGCCGTACTAAGTCAAATAAGATGCATAAAAGATAAAAATCACATGCAATCAATATAAGTGATATGATATGGCCATCATCATCTTGTGTCTTTGATCTCCATCTTCAAAGCACCGTCATGATCACCATCGTCACCGTCCTAACACCTTGATCTCCATCGTAGAATCGTTGTCGTCTCGCCAACTATTGCTTCTACGACTATCGCTACCGCTTAGTGATAAAGTAAAGCAATTACATGGCGATTGCATTTCATACAATAAAGCGACAACCATATGGCTCCTGCCAGTTGCCGATAACTGTGTTACAAAACATGATCATCTCATACAACAATTTATATAATCACGTCTTGACCATATCACATCACAACATGCCCTGCAAAAACAAGTTAGACGTCATCTACTTTATTGTTGCAAGTTTTACGTGGCTACTATGGGCTTAGCAAGAACCGCTCTTACCTACACATCATAAACCACAACGCGGTATAGTGATTGCTTTTTGATCTTCAGAAAGAACTCTGTTCATTCAATCCGATTCAACTAAAGTTGGAGAAATAGACACCCACTAGCCACTTGTGTGCGAATCACGTCGGTAGAACCAGTCTCGCGTAAGCGTACGCGTAATGTCGGTCTGAGCCGCTTCATCCAACAATACCGCTGAATCAAGAATCAACTAGTGACGGCAAAGCAATATGTATATACCCACACCCACAACTTCTTTGTGTTCTACTCGTGCATATAGCATATACACATAGACCTGGCTTGGATGCCACTGTTGGGGAACGTAGTATTTCAAAAAAATTGCCTACGCACACGCAAGATCCATCTATGTGATGCATAGCAAAGAGAGGGGAGAGTGTGTACACGTACCCTTGTAGACCGAAAGCGTAAGCATTTAGTAATGCGGTTGATGTAGTCGAACGTCTTCGCGATCCAACCGATCCAAGTACCGAACGCACAGCACCTCCGTGATCTACACACGTTCAGCTCGGTGACGTCCCTCGTACTCTTGATCCAGCTGAGGCCGAGGGAGAGTTTCGCCAACACGATGGCGTGATGACGGTGATGATGAAGTTACCGGTGCAGGGCTTCGCCTAAGCACTACAACGATATGACCGAGGTGGAAATCTGTGGAGGGGGCACCGTACACGGCTAAGACAACTGTCAACTTGTGTGTTCTAGGGTGCCCCCTGCCCCCGTATATAAAGGAGCAAGGGGGAGGCCGGCCGGACCTATAGGGGCGCGCCCCAAGTAGGATTCCTACTAGGAATAGGAATCCTATTCCTAGTAGGTTTCCAACAAGGAGGAGAGGGGGAAGGAAGGAGAGGGAGAGAGGGAGAAGGAAAGGGGGGCGCCACCCCCCTTCCCTAGTCCAATTTGGACCCAAGGGGGAGGAGATGTGCGGCCTACCCTAGCCGCCCTCTCTCTCTCCACTAAGGCCCATGAGGCCCATTAGTCCCCCCCCCCGGGGGGGGGGGGGGGGTTCCAATAACCTTCCGGCACTCCGGTTTTATCTGAAACTTCTCCGAAACATTTCCGGTGTCTGAATATAGTCGTCCAATATATCAATCTTTATGCCTCGACCATTTTGAGACTCCTCGTCATGTCCGTGATCACATCTGAGACTCCAAACTACCTTCGGTACATCAAAACACATAAACTCATAATACCGATCGTCATCGAACGTTAAGCGTGCGGACCCTACGGGTTCGAGAACTATGTAGACATGACCGAGACACTTCTCCGGTTAATAACCTATAGTAGAACCTGGATGCTCATATTGGCTCCTACATATTATACGAAGATCTTTATCGGTCAAACCACGTAACAACATACGTTGTTCCCTTTGTCATCGGTATGTTACTTTCCCAAGATTCGATCGTCGGTATCTCAATACCTAGTTCAATCTCGTTACCGGCAAGTCTCTTTACTCGTTCCGTAATGCATCATCCCGCAACTAACTCATTAGTCACATTGCTTTCAAGGCTTATATTGATGTGAAGTACCGAGAGGGCCCAGAGATTCCTCTCCGACAATCGGAGTGACAAATCCTAGTCTCGATCTATGCCAATTCAACAAACACCATCGGAGACACCTGTAGAGCATCTTTATAATCACCTAGTTACGTTGTGACGTTTGATAGCACACTTTAAGTGTTCCTCCGGTATTTGGGAGTTGCATAATCTCATAGTCATAGGACCATGTATAAGTTATGGAGAAAGCAATAGCAATAACCTAAATGATCATAGTGCTAAGCTAACGGATGGGTCAAGTCAATCACATCATTCTCTAATGTTGTGATTCCATTCATCAAATGACAACTCATGTCCATGGCTAGGAAACTTAACCATCTTTGAATAACGAGCTAGTCAAGTAGAGGCATACTAGTGACACTCTGTTTGTCTATGTATTCACACATGTACTAAGTTTCCGGTTAATACAATTCTAGCATGAATAATAAATATTTATCATGATATAAAGAAATATGAATAACAACTTTATTATTGCCTCTAGGGCGTATTTCCTTCAGTACGTGTTTGCAATAAGAACTTACACAACGTCTTTTGTCTCACCCTCCCATTTGTAAGGGATCCTAATGGAAATTAAGGCTATCTAAGATACTCCTTTCATAAAGTACCGGATCAAAGCATTAACTTTTAATGAATACACATAATCCTCACCCCCTTTAATATCTTGATTATTGTCACTTCAGGGTCTTCTATCCAGAACAATAACATGTGCATACAACTGGCATGAATGATCCAAACACATAGATATTTATAATACATATGGTTCAGATCTAAAATCATGACACTCGGGCCTAGTGTCAAGCATTAACCTTAGCAAAGTCATAGCAAAATCAATCTCATAATATATATGATACTAGGCATTAAACCTTAACAATTCCAACAAATATTACATAAGAGAGCGCATCCAATTACCATCCAACCCACGAGCCTATAGAGAAATTACTCAAACATGAGTGTGGATCATGAAATTAATGATGGAGGAGTGACCGGGAATGTCGATGGTGAAGAATCAAGTTTAAGCACTGGTGGAAGTGTTTTAGATGACTTTAGGAGTTCTCTAAAACCAGCTACGGTGGAGGACTTGGTGTGTGTTGGAAGTTATATTAAGGGTGCCCGCAAAAACTTGAATGTGGTGGTGTGATTTTCATATTTTTCTTGTTTTTTATCATCTTATGTTATTATCATGGCTAACTTTCAACCATTTAGGATGGAGAGGAGGATGTTCAAACTATCAAGTTGCCCAAGACGCCGTTCGATTGCAACTATTGGTAACTTCATTAGTTTCTATTATTTCTTTACATATGTCACTTGTCATACGAGCCCAACAGTTACAACAGCTATTGCTATCTGCAGACTCTCACATGGATGACACTATTTTGGTGTATGGAGAATGGTAAGGAGAACTGCATATGGATATATTTTGCATTGGATGTCAGACCTTTGTCTTCGTGTCATTGTCCTCATGTACACATTTAATAAATACTTGCATTTATGTTATTGCGGGGGAGCCTAAATTGTAACCATGCGGTTTATTCTGTTAAACTTGCAATATCATGGGACAGCCAAGGGTTGTCTTGGGCGCCACTTCTAGGAGATAGGGATAGTTTTTATTCTCTGTTTAAGATTGCATCTATCTCTATCCCAACCCCATGTAATCTCTCTCTCGGTTAATCCTGGAACCGAACGCCCATGTAACCTCCTCTAGAGGATCTTTCTCGCTGAATCAATATAACTGATACGTCTCAAACGTATCTACTTTTCCAAACACTTTTGCTCTTGTTTTGGACTCTAATTTGCATGATTTCAATGAAACTAACCCGGACTGACGCTATTTTCAATGGAAACAAGGTAGGGGGAGGGAGATTACATAAGCACAGGAGAGGAACAGCCGCCATGAGAGTACATCTTCTTTGTCACTAGGCTTAGATATCCTATGTGACCATAAGTCCAAGTCTTCTATGATGAGCTTGATAGTAGTGATGGAGTGAGTATCTTTGAAAGCTCTGGCATTCCTTGCATCCGAGATTCGCCACAGGATATAGACTAGAACAAATGGCCAAATGCGGTGACCTATTTGATCTCGTAGTAGCATTCCCCAAAGATCGTTGGTGGGTGTGGGGGTTGGCATGAGCCCCAAATACTGCCACACCCGAGTAGAGTAAGGACATGTGATGAAGAGGTGTGAGGCACAGTCGGCAGTAAAGTTGCATCTAGGGCAAGGCGAAGTAGTTGCTTGTGTGCTAGGTTAGCCATGGTGTTGAGTAGATCACGAAAGGCTAGCCAGGCAAAGACTTTGATCATGTTAAGAAGCCTTGTTTCCCAAATAATCTTGGCATTGATGTCCTCGTCTTGCTCACGAAGGATGGCCTCGTATGCATTTTTGTGGAGAAGTCTAGGCCCCAATGAAGAAGTGAGCATCCTGGTCACCCGAGGCCGAGGGCATGACATCCTGCAACAAAGACATTAAAGATACCAATTCAGAAACAACAACAGAGGTTAGGCAATTATGCAGGTTAGATTCAATACTGAAACACACAATATATGCCAACAAACTGCCCAATCAAGTGGGAGAAGAGGTAGGGGAAGGAAGAGGCTAGTGGGGCAGGTGTATGAGCAACAACATGAGAACTTGGAGAAAAAATGGTATCTCAACTGCATGAGCAACAACAGTTGACGACGAACTCACGAACCTTGCACGTGTGTTAGGACAAAAGATATTTTTTGTAGCAGTGGGATTTGAGTGATGATTGTTTTGCATAAAAAGGAGTACTTGGAAACCGGAGCACGATAAACCTGTTGAGAAAAAATATATTATGTGTCAGTTATGGCCATGTGCAGTTCATGGCATATTTTTGACCATTTTGGTTTTGCCTACCAGAGAAGGTGTAAGCTGTTGTGAACCAGCAAACTGTGCTTTGGTGATGTGGCACTTGATAAGAATTTCCCTTCTCCTAATTATCTAGGTTCAGATGATCCGACAGTGTTTACCCATTTGTTTACGGGTCCAAAATTGTCTTTGCGAAAGAGCCAGGCCAATCTGGCACTAGGTGCTATTTCTTTTTGAAGCTTCGGACTATTCTAGCATAAAACATTTGTTTCTTTAAGTCCAAGTTAAGGACTCTAAAACAGCAGAACGAAAAACATGATCAACAGCTCAAAGGAACAACCCACTGCATTCTGCATTCTGCATTCTTCATTTCTAAAAGGAATGAAGGAACATCAGCTCATTGCAAAAACTAATGTGTTTTCCAGTATGTGAAATGCATGTCCAAAAAAATTGCAGGACCATCAACTCATTGTCTACAAAGCCGTGGCCATCACATCACAGAGATGCATGTCAGAAGAGCTACTACATTCCAGCATCACAACAAAATTGTTCAGCCATTGGTCGCAACGCTTTCTGTAGTTCTAGAGCTGCTGAGTTTTCTGAATCTGTATCTATCAATCTATAGGCAAAAGTTGACGACATCATATCCGAGGCAGTGAAACTTGTGAACAGGTGAACTGTCGGACTCCCGCTCTGATCTTCCTCTACTGTGCATCGACATCTGGGTATCGCAGCGCATCGTAGCCTGAATTAGCAGAAATTATGAGTGAGTTAGGCAGCAGACCGATAATCAATAACAAGATCAAGAAGAAAACACCTGAAACAATGTAATGTGCAAGGAACTAAAGATTGTATACACTATCGTAAGTTACTACCTGAATTTTATTCACGGTTTAGAAAATTATTAGTATCTTCTCTGCAAAGGTGAAATGAGATGACTGAACTTGATTTGGCCTTTTAGCTTCTATAATTTCTACTAGCGGCAAACATATGGAATGAACGAACTGAATTATCTTAATCAAGAACAGAAATGTCCAACTAGCTTTGATAAATACACTATTTCCATCCAACTACTTTTACTTTCTATAGGACTACAGCAGTTTCAGACAATTCCCAGGTTATAACAGAATGTATCATAATACTAAGATAATTTACCACTGTTGAAACCTGAATTTTGTTCAGAGGTTATTCAAACACAAGCAAAATGGGCTAAATCAAACGGATATCATCACCATCTTCTCTGTTAAGGCTGAAAAGAGCTGAATCAACTGTTAGTGTGATCAACCGAGTACAAGATTACAACAGTTGCAGACAGCTCACAGCCTCACACTAACAGTTTCAGACTTGAACAGATTCAGATAACTGTTTTTCAGACTAGAACAAATTCAGTAAACTGTTCTTCAGACCACAACAGTTTCAGTAAACTATATACCAAAGTGTGAATGCCGTGTGTAACAAATTCAGTCAAAGATTCACCACTAGGAGATATGTGCTTAGGAAGTTGGGGCATGGAGAGAGGCTCTCACCAGGGGTCCCGGCCAGGAAGACGACGATCTCGAGGGTCCCGCCATAGCCACCGTCGGGCAGGTTGACGACGAGCGGGGTCAGCCTCCCGTGGCGGCCTGCTCGGACGCACATGGCGATGTTCGGGTCGTCCTCGTCGATGTGGGCCGCCAGGTTGCCTCTCAGGCTGAACGCGGACCTCCCCCTGAACCAGAACTGGCGCCAGTCGTCGGCGTCGACCTCCTCGGGGTAGTACCCGTCCTCGAGCGCCAGCACGAACCGGATGCGCCGTCCGCGAGAACTGAATATGGCGGAGAATATTGGGCGATTCTGCAGTTGAATCGAAAGAGAACCATGGTTATGTTCTGGAGATCAAGAACTGCTCGAAAATTCGGCAAGAACAGAAGTGCAGTTCAAATGAACGACGCCGAATAATCGATAGGAGCAATTCAAGAAGGGGGTCGTGGCGAACTCACCGGGCTATGATCGGCAGGCATGGCCGCCTCTCCTGGGATGGGCTCGACGCCTCGGATCTCCCGTTCCGCTCCCCGGCGCGTGAATATGGCGGAGAGGTCTATTAGGGGAGTCTGCAGTCAACCATTAACCATATATAGTTATGTTCGGGAGATCTGCAACTGAAAGAAAGTAACACAATTCGCAATCGCCGAAAGCAATTCAAGAAGCGGGTCACGGCGAGCTCACCGGAAGTGGGCCAGGAATGGCAGGTATGCCCGCCTCTCTCAAGGGGATGGGCTCGACGATCCAGTACATCATGGAGCTGGCCTTGTCGTCGACGCTGACGCCGGTGGAGTTCCAGGGGAGGTACTTGCCGTTGGCGCGGAGGTAGCTGCCGCCGACATGGCGGAGCATGACGACGTCGTCCGCGAAGCCCGACCCGATGGTCCGCCACTTGATAGCCTCCACCTCCGGCTGGTCGTAGTCGCGCAGCTCCGCTCGCAGGCCGTGGTGACCTCGCCTCGCCGGCGTGGCCGTGGCGGAAAGATAGCGGCCGTAGGCGGCGCTGTGGAGGAGCAGGTACGGGCCGTCGCCGTCGCGGTCTCCATTGCCGTCTCCTTCGCCATCGCCGTCTCCGCCGTCGTAGATGTGGACCGCCCACGCCGCATTCATGGAGGCGCGGGGCTGGCTGAGGGTGACGCTCTTCCCGTCGGCGGCGGCGTGGAGGTAGGTGCGCTGCACGCGGCTCCGCAGCCGCACGTGGTGCCCGTCCTGGAAGTGGTCCATCGTCGCCGGCGACGGAGGGCGGATGCGGTGGGCTGCTGCGCGGTGGGGAGAGGAGGGCCGGGGTTCTTGGTTTCTTGGGACTCCGGGGAGGAAAGCTGTTGGTTGGCGGTTGCGTTGGGCGCCAAAGGCGATGTATTTCAAGGCGCGGCAGGTGCGGGCTTGCGGGCCGTATCCTCTCTGCCCAGCCCACGCTACCGAACACCGTCTCTTCCTGCACAGGCCCGCACCAGCCTCTTTCCTTATCATATTTGATATCGTCATTCTACTAGCAAATATGCCCGTGCGTTGCAACGGGAAAAAAGATACATCAAGGTAGCCCAGTAGCAAATATGCCCGTGCGTTGTAACGGAAAAAAAAGATACATCATACCACAATAAGCATGGTCTAAACCGCGTAGAGGGCGTCAAGGTAGCCCAGCCGGAGACACCGTGCCGGCATCTAGGGGAACACAACTCCTGAAAACCTGAGCGGATAGAGTTAGTCACAAGGCCGCATACAGCGAAGGCGAGAGGATTCTCCGTATAATAAAATGACGGATTTACACCAGTGGAGAGCTTTGTGGAGGACAAACGGCGTCGGTCGGGAATGTCGGTCAACATCAGGGTTTACTCAGAGAGAGGCAAAGAGAGACAGCGGCGTAAGAACAAATTTGAGATAGAAAGAGCATGCATGTTGTGTATGTGAAATGCTTGTGTTTGTGCCATGCTCAAATCATGCAAAATAGCCATTAGCAAAATAATACGTGTGTTGCAAAGGATTAAAAAAATAGAGATTAGTCATCGTTATTGCTCCGCGAGTTTTCTATCGCTTCGCCTGGTTGACAACGTGATGCAACTGGATATGGGTATGATAGCACAGTACTGCACACCAAGATGGTTGTCCTTGGCATCGTCGTTCTTGGATGTCCCTGTTGGGGAACGTAGTAATTGTTGGGGAACGTAGTAATTTCAAAAAATTTCCTACGCACAAGCAAGATCATGGTGATGCATAGCAACGAGGGGGAGAGTCTGATCTACGTACCCTTGTCGATCGCAACGGAAGCGTTGACACAACGTAGAGGAAGTAGTCGTACGTCTTCTTCCCGATCCGACCGATCCAAGCACCGTTACTCTGGCACCTCCGAGTTCTTAGCACACGTTCAGCTTGATGACGATCCCCGGGCTCCGATCTAGCAAAGCGTCGAGGAGAAGTTCCGTCAGCACGACGGCGCGGTGACGATCTTGATGTTCTACCGACGCAGGGCTTCGCCTAAGCACTACAACGATATGATCGAGGTGGAATATGGTGGTAGGGGGCACCGCACACGGCTAAGGGACGATCTCAAGGATCAACTTGTGTGTCTATGGGGTGCCCCCTGCCTCAGTATATAAAGGATGGAGGAGGAGGAGGCCGGCCAAGGCTATTGGTGCGGCCAGGATGGAGTCCTACTAGGACTCCAAGTCCTAGTAGGAGTCCATCAAGAGGGGAGGAAGGGAGAAGGAAGTGGAGGAGTAGGAAAGGTGGCCGGCCACCTTTTCCCTAGTCCAATTCGGACTAGAGGGGAGGGGGGAGCAGCAGCCTTTTTCCTCTTCCCACTAAAGCCCATCAAGGCCCATTACTTCTCCCGTAACTACCCGGTACTCCGAAAAATACCCGAATCACTCGGAACCTTTCCGATGTCTGAATATAGTCGTCCAATATATCGATCTTTACGTCTCGACCATTTCGAGACTCCTCGTCATGTCCCCGATCT
Source organism: Triticum monococcum (assembly GCA_034509565.1). Lineage (NCBI taxonomy): Eukaryota > Viridiplantae > Streptophyta > Magnoliopsida > Poales > Poaceae > Triticum > Triticum monococcum. Next base: position 39,610,163 of record CM067842.1, read on the forward strand.
CATCCGGGACTCCGAACTCCTTCGGTACATCAAAACTCATAAACTCATAATATAACTATCATCGAAACCTTAAGCGTGCGGACAATACGGTTCGAGAACAATGTAGACATGACCAAGACACGTCTCCAGTCAATAACCAATAGCGGGACCTGGAGGCCCATATTGGCTCCTACATATTCTACGAAGATCTTTATCGGTCAGACCGCATAACAACATACGTTGTTCTCTTTGTCATCGGTATGTTACTTGCCCGAGATTCGATCGTCGGTATCCCAATACCTAGTTCAATCTCGTTACCGGCAAGTCTCTTTACTCGTTCCATAATACATCATCTCACAACTAACATATTAGTTGCAATGCTTGCAAGGCTTATGTGATGTGCATTACCGAGAGGGCCCAGAGATACCTCTCCGACAATCGGAGTGACAAATCCTAATCTCGAAATACGCCAACCCAACATCTACCTTTGGAGACACCTGCAATGCTCCTTTATAATCACCCATTTACGTTGTGACGTTTGGTAGCACCCAAAGTGTTCCTCCGGCAAACGGGAGTTGCATAATCTCATAGTCATAGGAACATGTATAAGTCATGAAGAAAGCAATAGCAACATACTAAACAATCGGGTGCTAAGCTAATGGAATGGGTCATGTCAATCAGATCATTCAACTAATGATGTGACCTCGTTAATCAAATAACAACTCTTTTGTCCATGGTTAGGAAACATAACCATCTTTGATTAACGAGCTAGTCAAGTAGAGGCATACTAGTGACACACTCTGTTTGTCTATGTATTCACACATGTATTATGTTTCCGGTTAATACAATTCTAGCATGAATAATAAACATTTATCATGATATAAGGAAATAAATAATAACTTTATTATTGCCTCTAGGGCATATTTCCTTCAGTCTCCCACTTGCACTGGAGTCAATAATCTAGATCACATCGCCATGTGATTTAACATCAATAGTTCACATCACCATGTCATTAACACCCATAGTTCACATCGTCATGTGACCAACACTCAAAGGGTTTACTAGAGTCAGTAATCTAGTTCACATATCTATGTGATTAACACCCAAAGAGTACTAAGGTGTGATCATGTTTTGCTTGTGAGATAATTTTAGTCAACGGGCCTGTCACATTCAGATCCGTAAGTATTTTGCAAGTTCTATGTATACAATGCTCTACACGGAGCTACTCTAGCTAATTGTTCCCACTTTCAATATGTATCCAGATTGAGACTTAGAATCATCTGGATCAGTGTCAAAAACTTGCATCGACGTAACCCATTACGACGAACCTTTTTGTCACGTCCATAATCGAGAAATATATCCTTATTTCACTAAGGATAATTCTGACCGCTGTCCAGTGATCTACTCCTAGATCACTATTGTACTCCCTTGCCAAATCAATGCAGGGTATACAATAGATCTGGTATATAGCATGACATACTTTATAGAACCTATGGCCAAGGCATAGGGAATGACTTTCATTCTCTTTCTATCTTCTGCCGTGGTCGGGCTTTGAGTCTTACTCAACTTCACACCTTGTAATACAGGCAAGAACTCTTTCTTTGACTGCTCCATTTTGAACTACTTCAAAATCTTGTCAAGGTATGTACTCATTGAAAAAACTTATCAAGCGTCTTGATCTATCTCTATAGATCTTGAAGCTCAATATGTAAGCAGCTTCACCGAAGTCTTTCTTTGAAAAACTCCTTTCAAACACTCCTTTATAATTTACAGAATAATTCTACATTATTTCCAATCAACAATATGTCATTCACATATACTTATCAGAAATGCTGTAGTGCTCCCACTCACTTTCTTGTAAATACAGGCTTCACCGCAAGTCTATATAAAACTATATGCTTTGATCAACTCATCAAAGCGTATATTCTAACTCCGAGATGCTTGCACCAGTCCACAGATGGATCGCTGGAGCTTGCACATTTTGTTAGCACCTTTCGGATTGACAAAACCTTCTGGTTGCATCATATACAACTCTTCTTTAATAAATCCATTAAGGAATGCAGTTTTGTTTATCCGTTTGCCAGATTTCATAAAATGCGGCAATTACTAACATGATTCGGACAGACTCAAGCATAGATACGAGTGAGAAGCTCTCATCGTAGTCAACACCTTGAACTTGTCGAAAACCTTTTGCGACAATTCTAGCTTTGTAGATAGTAACACTACTATCAGCGTCCGTCTTCCTGTTGAAGATCCATTTATTCTCAATTGCTTGCCGATCATCGGGCAAGTCAACCAAAGTCCAAACTTTGTTCTCATACATGGATCATATCTCAGATTTCATGGCCTCAAACCATTTCGCGGAATCTGGGCTCATCATCGCTTCCTCATAGTTCGTAGGTTCGTCATGGTCAAGTAACATGACCTCCAGAACAGGATTACCGCACCACTCTGGTGCGGATCTCACTCTGGTTTACCTACGAGATTCGGTAGTAACTTGATCTGAAGTTACATGATCATCATCATTAGCTTCCTCACTAATTGGTGTAGTAGTCACAAGAACAGATTTTTGTGATGAACTACTTTCCAATAAGGTAGAAGGTACAATTACCTTATCAAGTTTTCTACTTTCCTCCCACTTACTTCTTTCAAGAGAAACTCCTTCTCTAGAAAGGATCCATTATAAGCAACGAATGTCTTGCCTTAGGATCTGTGATAGAAGGTGTATCCAACAGTCTCCTTTTGGTATCCTATGAAGACATATTTCTCCGATTTGGGTTTGAGCTTATCAGGATGAAATTTTTTCTCATAAGCATCGCAACCCCAAACTTCAAGAAACGACAACTTTGGTTTCTTGCCAAACCATAGTTCATAAGGCGTCGTCTCGACGGATATAGATGGTGCCCCTTTTTTAACGTGAATGCAGCTGTCTCTAATGCATGACCCCAAAAACGATAGTGGTAAATCGGTAAGAAACATCATAGATTGCACTATATCCAATAAAGTACGGTTATGACGTTCGGACACACCATTATGCTGTGGTGTTCCAGGTGGCTTGAGTAGTGAAACTATTTCACATTGTTTTAACTAAAGACCAAACTCGTAACTCAAATACTCTTTTCCACAATCAGATCGTAGAAACTTTATTTTCTTGTTACGATGATTTTCCACTTCACTCTGAAATTATATGAACTTTTCAAATGTATCAGACTTCTATTTCATTAAGTAGATATACCCATATCTGCTCAAATCATCTGTGAAGGTCAGAAAATAATGATACCCGCTGCAAGCCTTAAATATTCATCGGACCACATACATCAGCATGTATGATTTCCAACAAATCTGTTGCTTGCTCCATTGTTCCGGAGAACGGCGTTTTAGTCATCTTGCCCAAAAGGCATGGTTCGCAAGCATCAAGTGATTCATAATCAAGTGATTCCGAAAGCCCATATCAGCATGGAGTTTCTTCATACGCTTTATACCAATATGACCTAAATGGCAGTGCCACAAATAAGTTGCACTATCATTATTAACTTTGCATCTTTTGGTTTCAATATTATGAATATGTGTATCACTACGATCGAGATCCAACGAACTTGTTTCATTGGGTGTATGACCATCGAAGGTTTTATTCATGTAAACAGAACAACAATTATTCTCTGACTTTAATGAATAACCGTATTGCAATAAACATGATCAAATCATATTCATGCTCAACGCAAAAACCAAATAACACTTATTTAAGTTCAACACTAATCCCGAAAGTATAGGGGAGTGTGCGATGATGATCATATCAATCTTGTAACTACTTCCAACACACATCGTCACTTCACCCTTAACTAGTCTCTGTTTATTCTGCAACTCCTGTTTCGAGTTACTACTCTTAGCAACTGAACCAATATCAAATACTGAGGGGTTGCTATAAACACTAGTAAAGCACACATCAATAACATGTATATCAAATATACTTTTGTTCACTTTGCCATCCTTCTTATCCGCCAAATACTTGGGGCAGTTCCGCTTCCAGTGACCAGTCCCTTTGCAGTAGAAGCACTTAGTCTCAGGCTTAGGACCAGACTTGGGCTTCTTCACTTGAGCAGCAACTTGCTTGCCGTTCTTCTTGAAGTTCCCCTTCTTCCCTTTTGCCCCTTTCTTCAAACTAGTGGTCTTGTCAACCATCAACACTTGATGTTTTTCTTGATTTCTACCTTCATCGATTTCAGCATCACGAAGAGCTTGGGAATCATTTCCGTTATCCCTTGCATATCATAGTTCATCACGAAGTTCTACTAACTTGGTGATGGTGACTAGAGAATTCTGTCAATCACTATCTTATCTGGAAGATTAACTCCCACTTGATTCAAGCGATTGTAGTACCCAGGCAATCTGAGCACATGCTCACTAGTTGAGCGATTCTCCTCCATCTTTTAGCTATAGAACTTGTTGGAGACTTCATATCTCTCAACTCGGGTATTTGCTTGAAATATTAACTTCAACTCCTGGAACATCTCATATGGTCCATGACGTTCAAAACGTCTTTGAAGTCCCGATTCTAAGCCATTAAGCATGGTGCACTAAACTATCAAGTAGTCATCATATTGAGATAGCCAAACGTTCATAACGTCTGCATCTGCTCCTGCAATAGGTCTGTCACCTAGCGGTGCATCAAGGACATAATTTTTCTGTGCAGCAATGAGGATAAACCTCAGATCACGGATCCAATCCATATCATTGTTACTAACATCTTCCAACACAATTTTCTCTAGGAAGATATCAAAATAAACATATGAAAGCAACAACGCGAGCTATTGATCTTCAACATAGATATGCTAATACTACCAGGACTAAGTTCATGATAAATTAAAGTTCAATTAATCACATTACTTAAGAACTCCCACTTAGATAGACATCCCTCTAATCCTCTAAGTGATCACGTGATCCAAATCAACTAAACCATAACCGATCATCACGTGAGATGGAGTAGTTTTCAATGGTGAACATCGTTATGTTGATCATATCTACTATATGATTCACGCTTGACCTTTCGGTCTCCGTGTTCCGAGGCCATATCTGCATATGCTAGGCTCGTCAAGTTTAACCTGAGTATTCTGCGTGTGCAAAACTGGCTTGCACCCGTTGTAGATGGACGTAGAGCTTATCACACCCGATCATCACGTGGTGTCTGGGCACGACGAACTTTGGCAACGGTGCATACTCAGGGAGAACACTTCTTGATAATTTAGTGAGAGATCATCTTATAATGCTACCGTCAATCAAAGCAAGATAAGATGCATAAAAAGATAAACATCACATGCAATCAAAATATGTGACATGATATGGCCATCATCATCTTGTGCCTTTGATCTCCATCTTCAAAGCATCGTCATGATTTCCATCGTCACCGGCATGACACCATGATCTCCATCATCTTGATCTATATCAATGTGTCATCACGTGGACGTCTCGCCAACTATTGCTCTTGCAACTATTACTATCGCATAGCGATAAAGTAAAGCAATTGTTTGGCACTTGCATCTTATGCAATAGAGAGACGACCATAAGGTGTTTGCCAGTTGCCGATAACTTCCACAAAACATGATCATCTCATACAACAACTTATATCTCATCACGTCTTGACCATATCACATCACAACATGCCCTGCAAAAACAAGTTAGACGTCCTCTACTTTGTTGTTGCAAGTTTTACGTGGCTGCTACGGGCTTAAGTAAGAACCAATCTCACCTACGCATCAAAACCACAACGATAGTTTGTCAAATAGACTCCGTTTTAACCTTCGCAAGGACCGGGCGTAGCCACACTCGGTTCAACTAAAGTTGGAGAAACAGTCACCCGCAAGCCACCTTTGTGCAAAGCACGTTGGGAGAACCGGTCTCGCGTAAGCGTACGCGTAATGCCGGTCCGGGCCGCTTTATCCAACAATACCGCCGAACCAAAGTATGACATGCTGGTAGGCAGTATGACTTATATCGCCCACAACTCACTTGTGTTCTATTCGTGCATATAACATCAAACCATAAAACCTAGGCTCTGATATCACTGTTGGGGAACGTAGTAATTTCAAAAAATTTCCTACGCACACGCAAGATCATGGTGATGCATAGCAACGAGGGGGAGAGTCTGATCTACGTACCCTTGTAGATCGCAACAGAAGCGTTGACACAACGTAGAGGAAGTAGTCGTACGTCTTCTTCCCGATCCGACCAATCCAAGCACCGTTACTCCGGCACCTCCGAGTTCTTAGCACACATTCAGCTCGATGACGATCCCCGGACTCCGATCTAGCAAAGCGTCGAGGAGAAGTTCCGTCAGCACGACGGCGTGGTGACGATCTTGATGTTCTACCGACGCAGGGCTTCGCCTAAGCACTACAACGATATGATCGAGGTGGAATATGGTGGTAGGGGGCACCGCACACGGCTAAGGGACGATCTCAAGGATCAACTTGTGTGTCTATGGGGTGCCCTCTGCCTCAGTATATAAAGGATGGAGGAGGAGGAGGCCGGCCAAGGCTATTGGTGTGGCCAGGATGGGAGTCCTACTAGGACTCCAAGTCCTAGTAGGAGTCCATCAAGAGGGGAGGAAGGGAGAAGGAAGTGGAGGAGTAGGAAAGGTGGCCGGCCCCCTTTTCCCTAGTCCAATTTGGACTAGAGGGGAGGGGGGGCGCAGGAGCCTTTTTCCTCTTCCCACTAAAGCCCATCAAGGCCCATTACTTCTCCCGGAACTACCCGGTACTCCGAAAAATACCCGAATCACTCGGAACCTTTCCGATGTCTGAATATAGTCATCCAATATATCGATCTTTACGTCTCGACATTTCGAGACTCCTCGTCATGTCCCCGATCTCATCCGGGACTCCGAACTCCTTTGGTACATCAAAACTCATAAACTCATAATATAACTGTCATCGAAACCTTAAGCGTGCGGACCCTACGGTTCGAGAACAATGTAGACATGACCGAGACACGTCTCCAGTCAATAACCAATAGCGGGACCTGGATGCCCATATTGGCTCCTACATATTCTACGAAGATCTTTATCGGTCAGACCGCTTAACAACATACGTTGTTCCCTTTGTCATCGGTATGTTACTTGCCCGAGATTCGATCGTCGGTATCCCAATACCTAGTTCAATCTCGTTACCGGCAAGTCTCTTTACTCGTTCCGTAATACATCATCTCACAACTAACATATTAGTTGCAATGCTTGCAAGGCTTATGTGATGTGCATTACCGAGAGGCCCCAGAGATACCTCTCCGACAATCGGAGTGACAAATCCTAATCTCGAAATACGCCAACCCAACATCTACCTTTGGAGACACCTGTAATGCTCCTTTATAATCACCCATTTACGTTGTGACGTTTGGTAGCACCCAAAGTGTTCCTCCGGCAAACGGGAGTTGCATAATCTCATAGTCATAGGAACATGTATAAGTCATGAAGAAAGCAATAGCAACATACTAAACGATCGGGTGCTAAGCTAATGGAATGGGTCATGTCAATCAGATCATTCAACTAATGATGTGACCTCGTTAATCAAATAACAACTCTTTTGTCCATGGTTAGGAAACATAACCATCTTTGATTAACGAGCTAGTCAAGTAGAGGCATACTAGTGACACACTCTGTTTGTCTATGTATTCACACATGTATTATGTTTCCGGTCAATACAATTCTAGCATGAATAATAAACATTTATCATGATATAAGGAAATAAATAATAACTTTATTATTGCCTCTAGGGCATATTTCCTTCAGTCCCGACATCTGAGCTCCTCGGCCACTCCATCTACCAGCCCATATCAAGGTGAGCCGACGCCGGAACGCCATTGGAACACCTCTACTTTGCTGGATTGCGTCGCCTCCTTAGGTATATTGGCGTGCACTACACGACAATAGCCGTGTGTGCCATCTCCTAGCTACTCGGACGTGCACTACACGACAATATCATACTCATCCTACTTGATGCCAGAAATATACAGTCTAGCCCTCTCTTTTTTGTACTTCTATAGCAATAAAAATACCGGAATTCCTTTTATGCACATCTTCTGTCTTGCTTTGCTCAACCAATAGTACATTCACACACAAAAAAATGGGACACACTCCTAGAAGAATACCATGTTCAGATGCAGCTTCACCAAATTTTGAAAGAATATCACGTCACAGTTTCCATGTGGACTAATGCAAGTGGTAGAGCAATGGGAGGCAGGGCTTCTGGATTTCCTGAACGCAATGGCTAAGGACAACAACGTTTGCACCATATGTACTCACATTGAAAATTTTAGCTAGTTCCTTCCTACCTCCATGTCCACTTCATCAGAACAACACCATATGTAAGAACCACCTCAAGCATCAACCATCTAAGCCAAGTGTGCATGTACGTCTTGGCTTTCTGCTCCTGTTCCCATCATCCGCTATCTCATCGACCCCATCGACCTCTACCTGGCTACCGGCTGTTGCCGGCATCCTTCGCTGGTGCTTCGCGCGGCTCACCTCATCTTGCGCCTCCTGCAGCCTCTTGTGAAGGCCTCGCCAGGGCAGGCCTGTTGTGCAATGTCATCAGCCATGTTCTTCTAAGCCTTCTTGGCATCTCGCTCGACGAGCTGAGAAAAGTGGATGAGCCGGACTGGGCCAGCCGCTACTCCTAGCCGGTGGTGTCCCTGCGGTTGGCAAATCGTACAGTCTCACCAAAAGTTCACGAACGATGAATTGAATGGAGAAGATTGGACGTACGCCAACCCATCTGATTGTCGCGTGTATCTGCATATGAAGAAAAATATTGCACTCGGCTTCGCCAAGTTGAGGAGACGAAAGCAATCAAGAGACGAAAGCTTTCTCTGTGTCGCCGCGTCATCACCATGGCAGCTTGGCATCTCTCCTTGATGTGGCAGCGACGGTGCTGGTTACGCTCCTTTTTCTTAAGCCACTCTTACACAACAGCCCCAACGTGATCCTCTCCGGCATCAACTTCACCGCCATTGCCAGGCTAATCGACGTCTGTGGCGCTGCCAAGCTGTGGGAGGTAGACAAGCTGATTTGTTGGCGTTCATTACCGCATTATTTGGCGTGCTCCTCGTTTCCATCAAGATCTGTCTGCCATGGCTGTCGGGGTCTCGCTATTCAAGATCCTGTCCACGTGAGATGGGAGAGAACAAACAGGGAAAACAACTTGGAAATTATAGTATGTAGGGAAACAAGACTCCTATGGCGATCGGCTTGGCTCGACGGTTTGAATTCTAGATCGTTTCGTGGGAGTTCCTTTTTGTGCCCTAGTGGGTTTCCTATTCGTGTGCCAGTTTTTTTTGAGACAATGTTCCTGCGCCAGCTATTGGCAAAAGCTTAAAGAAGAAACAATATAGTCTAAGGCCCAGGTGCCAATAGGCCCAATCAGCGTGCGACATAAGGCACGATCGATCGGACACGAGGGTGGCACGATCGAGCGAACGTCAGGGGTGGAGTGCGGGTTGATTGTTATAAATTTCAGGGACTTTTTCGTAAAAACTTCGTGACAGTGAACCTGAAGACTCAGTCCATGCTTTATTATTAGGGAGAGATTACAACCAGCTGTTGTTGTTGCGAGCGAGAGACCAAATTTTTGGGCAATAGCTTTAGTAGTGAGGACGTCCGGACAATATTGGACTGTTCTGCTTCCCATAGCTATCATGTTTCCTTTGTAATCCCTACGAATAGATCCACTCATTTTGCTTTGTATATAGTCTGCATTGTAATTTCTACAAAGACTTATATTTAGGAACAGGGGAGTGGATGTTTGGTGTCCTCCGGTTCTTGCTCACAGATCGGGCATTGTCCCAAAACTTTTAAGTGCCTATTAGCGAAAGTGATCCAAGATGGTAAGGTGCCATGGAGAGTACAACAGAAGAAAATTTTAACCTTCACTACGCAACCCATTCTCCACATTCTTTTCTAAGTTTTTATTATTATTCTTTTCTAAGTTGGGTTAGAAGAGATATATCCAATTCCATCCCAGAAGCTTGTCGGTGAAGGAAATATGCCCTAGAGGCAATAATAAAGTTATTATTTATTTCCTTATGTCATGATAAATGTTTATTATTCATGCTAGAATTGTATTAACCGGAAACATAATACATGTGTGAATACATAGACAAACAGAGTGTCACTAGTATGCCTCTACTTGACTAGCTTGTTAATCAAAGATGGTTATGTTTCCTAACCATGAACAAAGAGTTGTTATTTGATTAACGAGGTCACATCATTAGTTGAATGATCTGATTGACATGACCCATTCCATTAGCTTAGCACCCGATCGTTTAGTATGTTGCTATTGCTTTCTTCATGACTTATACATGTTCCTATAACTATGAGATTATGCAACTCCCGTTTACCGGAGGAACACTTTGGGTACTACCAAACGTCACAACGTAACTTGGTGATTATAAAGGAGTACTACAGGTGTCTCCAATGGTGGATGTTGGGTTGGCATATTTCGAGATTAGGGTTTGTCACTCCGATTGTCGGAGAGGTATCTCTGGGCCCTCTCGGTAATACACATCACATAAGCCTTGCAAGCATTATAACTAAGATGTTAGTTATGAGATGATGTATTACGGAACGAGTAAAGAGACTTGCCAGTAACGAGATTGAACTAGGTATTGGATACCGACGATCGAATCTCGGGCAAGTAACATACCGATGACAAAGGGAACAACGTATGTTGTTATGCGGTCTGACCGATAAAGATCTTCGTAGAATATGTAGGAGCCAATATGGGCATCCAGGTCCCGCTATTGGTTATTGACCGGAGACGTGTCTCGGTCATGTCTACATTGTTCTCGAACCGTAGGGTCCGCACGCTTAACGTTACGATGACAGTTATTATGAGTTTATGCATTTTGATGTACCGAAGGTAGTTCGGAGTCCCGGATGTGATCACGGACATGACGAGGAGTCTCGAAATGGTCGAGACATAAAGATTGATATATTGGAAGCCTATGTTTGGACATCGAAAGTGTTCCGGGTGAAATCGGGATTTTACCGGATTACCGGGAGGGTTACCGGAACCCCCCGGGAGCCAAATGGGCCAACATGGGCCTTAGTGGAAAGGTGAGAGGGCAGCCCACATTGGGCTGCGCCTCCCCCCTCTCCCTAGTCCTATTAGGACTAGGAGAGGGGCTGGCCACCTCTCTCTTCTCTTCCCCTTTGGGGAATCCTATTAGGAATAGGATTGGGGGGGGGGGGGAGTCCTACTCCCGGTAGGAGTAGGACTCCTCCTGCGCCTCCTAGCTTGGCCGGCCAGCCTCCCCCCTTCATCCTTTATATACGGGGGCAGGGGGCACCTCTTGACACACAAGTTGATCCTTGAGATCGTTCCTTAGCCGTGTGCGGTGCCCCCTGCCACCAAATTCCACCTCGATCATACCGTTGTAGTGCTTAGGCGAAGCCCTACGTCGGTAGTACATCAAGATCGTCACCACGCCGTCGTGCTGACGGAACTCCTCCCCGAAGCTTTGCTGGATCGGAGCCCGGGGATTGTCATCGAGCTGAACGTGTGCTAAGAACTCGGAGGTGCCGGAGTAACGGTGCTTGGATCGGTCGGATCGGGAAGAAGACGTACGACTACTTCCTCTACATTGTGTCAACGCTTCCGTTGCGATCTACAAGGGTACGTAGATCAGACTCCCCCCCTCGTTGCTATGCATCACCATGATCTTGCATGTGCGTAGGAAATTTTTTGAAATTACTACGTTCCCCAACAGTCGGCAGGTATCCCAAGAACACAATTCTCTGGATTGAGCTTTATATGGTAAGTTCTGAGATTCGAAAACATTTCTCAGAGGTCGTCAACTAGCTGGTTGATGTTTTTTTCTTTTGACAACCACATCATCTACGTAAGCCTCAATAGTTCTCCCAAATTGCTTTTCCAGGCATGTTTGAATCATGTGCTGGTATATTGCCCCTGCGTTTTAGTTTGAAGGGCATTGTGTTGAAAGCTCGTAGGGTGTGATGAAAGCCATGGCCACTTGATCTGACTCAATCCTTCATTTTGATACGTGGCAAAGGGAAAGTATCATTTGGGCAGGCTTTATTGAGGTCTTTAAAATGAACACACATGCGCGAGAAGTTGTCTTTTTTGGATACCCTTAACCAGGTTGGCCGTTCAGTCGGGGTGTTTGATTTCTCTAATGAATTCGGCCTCAAGTAGCTTGGCCAGCTCTTCGCCCATAGCTTGACGCTTGGACTCCGAGAACCATCGGAGCACTTGTTTGACAGGTTTCGAGCCTTTAATTATATGCAGGTTGTGCTCAGCTAGGTTGCGCAGGATTCCTGGCATGTCTAAGGCAAGCTAGGAGAAAATATCCCAACTTCCCCTAAGGAAATTATGCAGGGCTTTGTCAACCTCAGGTACCAGTTTGTTGGGGAACATAGTAATTTCAAAAATTTTCCTACGCACACGCAAGATCATGGTGATGCACATCAACGAGAGGGGAGAGTGTTGTCTATGTACCCAGGCAGACCGACTGCGGAAGCGTTGACACAACGTAGAGGAAGTAGTCGTACGTCTTCCCGATCCGGCCGATCCAAGCACCGTTACTCCGGCACCTCCGAGTTCTTAGCACACGTACAACTCGATGACGATCCCCGGGCTCCGATCTAGCAAAGCGTCGGGGAGGAGTTCCGTCAGCACGACGGCGTGGTGACGATCTTGATGTTCTACCGACGCAAGGCTTTGCCTAAGCACTAGAACGATATGATCGAGGTGGAATATGGTGGCAGGGGGCACCGCACACGGCTAAGGAACGATCTCAATGATCAACTTGTGTGTCTAGAGGTGCCCCTTGCCTCAGTATATAAAGGATGGAGGAGGAGGAGGCCGGCCAAGGCTTGGTGCGGCCAGGATGTGGAGTCCTACTAGGATTCCAAGTCCTAGTAGGAGTCCACCAAGAGGGGAGGAAGGGAGAAGGAAGTGGAGGAGAAGGAAAGGTGGCCGGCCCCCTTTTCCCTAGTCCAATTCGGACTAGAGGGGAGGGGGAGGGGGGGGGCGCAGCAGGCCCTTTCTCCTCTTCCCACTAAAGCCCATCAAGGCCCAATACTTCTCCCGGCGAATTCCCGTAACTCTCCGGTACTCCGAAAAATACCCGAATCACTCGGAACCTTTCCGATGTCCGAATATAGTCGTCCAATATATCGATCTTTACGTCTCGACCATTTCGAGACTCCTCTTCATGTCCCCGATCTCATCTGGGACTTCGAACTCCTTCGGTACATCAAAACTCATAAACTCATAATATAACTATCATCGAAACCTTAAGCGTGCGGACCCTACGGGTTCGAGAACAATGTAGACATGACCGAGACACGTCTCCGGTCAATAACCAATAGCGGGACCTGGATGCCCATATTGGCTCCTACATATTCTACGAAGATCTTTATCGGTCAGACCGCATAACAACATACGTTGTTCCCTTTGTCATTGGTATGTTACTTGCCCGAGATTCAATCGTCGGTATCCTATACCTAGTTCAATCTCGTTACTGGCAAGTCTCTTTACTCGTTCCGTAATACATCATCTCGCAACTAACTCATTAGTCGCAATGCTTGCAAGGCTTATGTGATGTGCATTACCGAGAGGGCCCAGAGATACCTCTCCGACAATCGGAGTGACAAATCCTAATCTCTAAATACGCCAACCCAACATCTACCTTTGGAGACACCTGTAGAGCTCCTTTATAATCACCCAGTTACGTTGTGACGTTTGGTAGCACACAAAGTGTTCCTCCGGTAAACGGGAGTTGCATAATCTCATAGTCATAGGAACATGTATAAGTCATGGAGAAAGCAATAGCAACATACTAAACGGTCGGGTGCTAAGCTAATGGAATGGGTCATGTCAATCAGATCATTCAACTAATGATGTGATCATGTTAATCAAATGACAACTCTTTGTCCATGGTTAGGAAACATAACCATCTTTGATTAACGAGCTAGTCAAGTAGAGGCATACTAGTGACACTCTTTTGTCTATGTATTCACACATGTATTATGTTTCCGGTTAATACAATTCTAGCATGAATAATAAACTTTTATCATGATATAAGGAAATAAATAATAACTTTATTATTGCCTGTAGGGCATATTTCCTTCAGTCTCCCACTTGCACTAGAGTCAATAATCTAGTTCACATCGCTATGTGATTAACACCAATAGTTCACATCTTTATGTGATTGGTTCACATATCCATGTGACTAACACCCAAAGGGTTTACTAGATTCAATAATCTAGTTCACATCGCTATGTGATTAACACCCAAAGAGTGATCATGTTTTGCTTGTGAGAGAAATTTAGTCAACGGGCCTGCCATATTCAGATCCGTATGTATTTTGCAAAATTCTATGTCTACAATGCTCTGCACGGAGCTACTCTAGCTAATTGCTCCCACTTTCAATATGTATCCATATTGAGACTTAGAATCATCTGGATCAGTGTCAAAAACTTGCATCGACGTAACCCTTTACGACGAACCTTTTTGTCACGTCCATAATCATGAAACATATCCTCATTTCACTAAGGATAATTCTGACCGCTGTCCAGTGATCTACTCCTAGATCACTATTGTACTCCCTTGCCAAATCAGTGCAGGGTATACAATAGATCTGGTACACAGCATGACATACTTTATAGAACCTATGGCCAAGGCATAGGGAGTGACTTTCATTCTCTTTCTATCTTCTGCCGTGGTCGGGCTTTGAGTCTTACTCAACTTCACACCTTGTAATACAGGCAAGAACTCTTTCTTTGACTGCTCCATTTTGAACTACTTCAAAATCTTGTCAAGGTATGTATTCATTAAAAAAACTTATCAAGCGTCTTGATCTATCTTTATAGATCTTGAAGCTCAATATGTAAGCAGCTTCACCGAAGTCTTTCTTTGAAAAACTGCTTTCAAACACTCCTTTATGCTTTACAGAATAATTGTACATTATTTTCGATCAACAATATGTCATTCACATATACTTATCAGAAATGCTGTAGTGCTCCCACTCACTTGTAAATACATGCTTCACCGCAAGTCTGTATAAAACTATATGCTTTGATCAACTCATCAAAGTGTATATTCCTACTCCAAGATGCTTGCACCAGTCCACAGATGGATCACTGGAGCTTGCACATTTTGTTAGCACCTTTCGGATTGACAAAACCTTCTCGTTGCATCATATACAACTCTTCTTTAATAAATCCATTAATGAATGCAGTTTCGTTTATCCATTTACCAGATTTCATAAAATGCGGCAATTACTAACATGATTCGGACAGACTCTAGCATGGATACGAGTGAGAAACTCTCATCGTAGTCAATACCTTGAACTTGTCGAAAACCTTTTGCGACAATTCTAGCTTTGTAGATAGTAACACTACTATCAGCGTCCGTCTTCCTCTTGAAGATCCATTTATTCTCAATTGCTTGCTGATCATCGGGCAAGTCAACCAAAGTCCAAACTTTGTTCTCATACATGGATCATATCTCAGATTTCATGGCCTCAAACCATTTCGCGGAATCTGGGCTCATCATCGCTTCCTCATAGTTCGCAAGTTTGTCATGGTCTAGTAACATGACTTCCAGAACAGGATTACCGTACAACTCTGGTGCGGATCTCACTCTGGTTTACCTACGAGATTCGGTAGTAACTTGATCTGAAGTTATATGATCATCATCATTAGCTTCCTCACTAATTGGTGTAGTAGTCACAAGAACAGATTTTTGTGATGAACTACTTTCCAATAAGGGAGAAGGTACAATTACCTTATCAAATTTTCTACTCCCACTCACTTCTTTCGAGAGAAACTCCTTCTCTGGAAAGGATCCATTCTTAGCTACGAATGTCTTGCCTTCAGATCTGTGATAGAAGGTGTACCCAACAGTTTCCTTTGGGTTTCCTATGAAGACGCACTTCTCTGATTTGGGTTTGAGCTTATCAAGTTGAAACTTTTTCACATAAGCATTGCAACCTCAAACTATTAAGAAACAACAGCTTAGGTTTCTTGCCAAACCATAGTTCACACGGTGTCGTCTCAACGGATTTAGATAGTGCCCTATTTAACGTGAATGCAGCTGTCTCTAATGCATAACCCCAAAACGATAGTGGTAGATCGGTAAGAGACATTATAGATCGCACTATATCTAATAAAGTACGGTTATGACGTTCGGACACACCATTACACTATGGTGTTCCAGGTGGCGTGAGTAGTGAAACTATTTCACATTGTTTTAATTGAAGGCCAAACTCGTAACAAAAATATTTTACCTCTGCGATCATATCGTAGAAACTTTTATTTTCTTGGCACAATGATTTTCCACTTCACTCTAAAATTCTTTGAACTGTCCAAATGTTTCAGACTTATGTTTCATCAAGTAGATATCCCCATATCTGATCAAATCATCTGTGAAGGTCAGAAAATAATGATACCTGCTGCAAGCCTTAATATTCATCGGACCACATACATCAGTATGTATGATTTCCAACAAATCTGTTGCTTGCTTCATTGTTCCGGAGAACGGCATTTTAGTCATCTTGCCCATAAGGCATGGTTCGCAAGCATCAAGTGATTCATAATCAAGTGATTCCAAAAGCCCATCAGCATGGAGTTTTTTCATGCGCTTTACACCAATATGACTTAAACTGCAGTGCCACAAATAAGTTGCACTATCATTATTAACTTTGCATCTTTTGGTTTCAATATTATGAATATGTGTATTACTACGATCGAGATCCAACGAACTTGTTTCATTGGGTGTATGACCATCGAAGGTTTTATTCATGTAAACAGAACAACAATTATTCTCTGACTTTAATGAATAACCGTATTGCAATAAACATGATCAAATCATATTCATGCTCAACGCAAAAACCAAATAACACTTATTTAGGTTCAACACTAATCCCGAAAGTATAGGGGAGTGTGCGATGATGATCATATCAATCTTGGAACTACTTCCAACACACATCGTCACTTCACTCTTAACTAGTCTCTGTTTATTCTGCAACTCCTATTTCAAGTTAATACTCTTAGTAACTGATCCAGTATCAAATACTGAGGGGTTGCTATAAACACTAGTAAAGTACACATCAATAACATGTATATCATATATACTTTTGTTCACTTTGCCATCCTTCTTATCCGCTAATCACTTGGGGTAGTTCCGCTTCCAGTGACCAGTCCCTTTGCAGTAGAAGCACTTTAGTCTCAGGCTTAGGACCAGACTTGGGCTTCTTCACATGAGCAGCAACTTGCTTGCTGTTTTTCTTGAAGTTCCCCTTTTCCCCTTTGCCCTTTTCTTGAAACTAGTGATCTTGTCAACCATCAACACTTGATGCTCTTTCTTGATTTCTACCTTCATCGATTTCATCATCATGAAAAGCTCGGGATTCGTTTTCGTCATCCCTTGCATACTATAGTTCATCACGAAGTTCTACTAACTTGGTGATGGTGACTAGAGAATTCTGTCAATCACTATCTTATCTGGAAGATTAACTCCCACTTGATTCAAGCGATTGTAGTACCCAGACAATCTGAGCACATGCTCACCAGTTGAGTGATTCTCCTCCATCTTTTAGCTATAGAACTTGTTGGAGACTTCATATCTCTCAACTCGGGTGTTTGCTTGAAATATTAACTTCAACTCCTGGAACATCTCATATGGTCCATGACGTTCAAAACGTCTTTGAAGTCCCGATTCTAAGCCGTTAAGCATGGTGCACTAAACTATCAAGTAGTCATCATATTTAGCTAGCCAAACGTTCATAACGTCAGCATCTGCTCCTGCAATAGGTCTGTCACCTAGCGGTGCATCAAGGACATAATTCCTCTGTGCAGCAATGAGGATAAACCTTAGATCACGAATCCAATCCGCATCATTGCTACTAACATTTTTCAACACAATTTTCTCTAAGAACATATCAAAATAAACACAGGGAAGCAACAACGCGAGCTATTGATCTACAACATAATTTGCAAAATACTACCAGGACTAAGTTCATGATAAATTTAAGTTCAATTTAATCATATTACTTAAGAATTCCCACTTAGATAGACATCCCTCTAATCCTCTAAGTGATCACGTGATCCAAATCAACTAAACCATGTCCGATCACCACGTGAGATGGAGTAGTTTCAATGGTGAACATCACTATGTTGATCATATCTACTATATGATTCATGCTCGACCTTTCGGCCTCCGTGTTCCGAGGCCATATCTGTATATGCTTGGCTCGTCAAGTATAACCTGAGTATTCCGCGTGTGCAACTGTTTTGCACCTGTTGTATTTGAATGTAGAGCCTATCACACCCGATCATCACGTGGTGTCTCAGCACGAAGAACTTTCGCAACGGTGCATACTCAGGGAGAACACTTCTTGATAATTTAGTGAGAGATCATCTTATAATGCTACCGTCAATGAAAGCAAGATAAGATGCATAAAAGATAAACATCACATGCAATCAATATAAGTGATATGATATGGCCATCATCATCTTGTGCCTGTGATCTCCATCTCCGAAGCACCGTCATGATCGCCATCGTCACCGGCGCGACACCTTGATCTCCATCGTAGCATCGTTGTCGTCTCGCCAATCTTATGCTTCCACGACTATCGCTACCGCTTAGTGATAAAGTAAAACATTACATCGCGATTGCATTGCATACAATAAAGTGACAACCATATGGCTCCTGCCAGTTGCCGATAACTCGGTTACAAAACATGATCATCTCATACAATAAAATTTAGCATCATGTCTTGACCATATCACATCACAACATGCCCTGCAAAAACAAGTTAGACGTCCTCTACTTTGTTGTTGCAAGTTTTACGTGGCTGCTGCGGGCTTAAGTAAGAACCAATCTCACCTACGCATCAAAACCACAACGATAGTTTGTCAAATAGACTCCGTTTTAACCTTCGCAAGGACCGGGCGTAGCCACACTCGGTTCAACTAAAGTTGGAGAGACAGTCGCCCGCAAGCCACCTGTGTGTAAAGCACGTCGGGGGAACCGGTCTCGCGTAAGCGTACGCGTAATGTTGGTCCAGGTCACTCGTCCAACAATACCGCCGAACCAAAGTATGACATGCTGGTAGGCAGTATGACTTATATCGCCCACAACTCACTTGTGTTCTACTCATGCAAATAACATCAAACCATAAAACCTAGGCTCTGATACCACTGTTGGGGAACGTAGTAATTTCAAAAATTTTCTTACGCACACGCAAGATCATGGTGATGCACAGCAACGAAAGGGGAGAGTGTTGTCTACGTACCCACGCAGACCGACTGCGGAAGCGTTGACACAACGTAGAGGAAGTAGTCGTACGTCTTCCCGATCCGACCGATCCAAGCACCGTTACTCCGGCACCTCTGAGTTCTTAGCACACGTACAGCTTGATGACGATCCCCGGGCTCCGATCCAGCAAAGCGTCGGGGAGGAGTTCCGTCAGCACGACGGCGTGGTGACGATCTTGATGTTCTACTGACGTAGGGCTTCGCCTAAGCACTACAACGATATGATCAAGGTGGAATATGGTGGTAGGGGGTACTGCACACGGCTAAGGAACGATCTCAATGATCAACTTGTGTTTCTAGAGGTGCCCCTTGCCTAAGTATATAAAGGATAGAGGAGGAGGAGGCCGGCCAAGGCTTGGTGCGGCCAGGATGTGGAGTCCTACTAGGATTCCAAGTCCTAGTAGGAGTCCACCAAGAGGGGAGGAAGGGAGAAGGAAGTGGAGGAGAAGGAAAGGTGGCTGGCCCCCTTTTCCCTAGTCCAATTCGGACTAGAGGGGAGGGGGGGGGGGCGCAGCAGGCCCTTTCTCCTCTTCCCACTAAAGCCCATCAAGGCCCAATACTTCTCCCGGCGAATTCCCGTAACTCTCCGGTACTCCGAAAAATACCCGAATCACTCGGAACCTTTCCGATGTCCGAATATAGTCGTCCAATATATCGATCTTTACGTCTCGACCATTTCGAGACTCCTCGTCATGTCCCTGATCTCATCTGGGACTCCGAACTCCTTCGGTACATCAAAACTCATAAACTCATAATATAACTGTCATCGAAACCTTAAGCGTGCGGACCCTACGGGTTCAAGAACAATGTAGACATGACCGAGACACGTCTCCGGTCAATAACCAATAGCGGGACCTGGATGCCCATATTGGCTCCTACATATTCTACGAAGATCTTTATCGGTCAGACCGCATAACAACATACGTTGTTCCCTTTGTCATTGGTATGTTACTTGCCCGAGATTCGATCGTCGGTATCCAATACCTAGTTCAATCTCGTTACTGGCAAGTCTCTTTACTTGTTTCGTAATACATCATCTCGCAACTAACTCATTAGTCGCAATGCTTGCAAGGCTTATGTGATGTGCATCACCGAGAGGGCCCGGAGATACCTCTCCGACAATCGGAGTGACAAATCCTAATCTCTAAATACGCTAACCCAACATCTACCTTTGGAGACACCTGTAGAGCTCCTTTATAATCACCCAGTTACGTTGTGACGTTTGGTAGCACACAAAGTGTTCCTCCGGTAAACGGGAGTTGCATAATCTCATAGTCATAGGAACATGTATAAGTCATGAAGAAAGCAATAGCAACATACTAAACGATCGGATGCTAAGCTAATGGAATGGGTCATGTCAATCAGATCATTCAACTAATGATGTGATCCCGTTAATCAAATGACAACTCTTTGTTCATGGTTAGGAAACATAACCATCTTTGATTAACGAGCTAGTCAAGTAAAGGCATACTAGTGACACTCTGTTTTTCTATGTATTCACAAATGTATTATGTTTCCGGTTAATACAATTCTAGCATGAATAATAAACTTTTATCATGATATAAGGAAATAAATAATAACTTTATTATTGCCTCTAGGGCATATTTCCTTCACAGTTGTGCACCGATGGATGCCGTCTTGTTTGGGTTCGTTGGATGCACGTGAAATTTGACGATTTCATCGGCTGGTTTAAACGAAGTTGATTTGGACCTTTTGTCGAGCATGACCTCATCCCTGTCGACCGTGGCCTGAAGTGTTGTCAACTCCTCGGCCGTGAATGTCTCAACCAGCTACTCGAGGGTGAGCGACGGTGTTTTATTTTTGGCTCGTAGTGCTGTGTCGGGATTACTTGATATAGAGATCACCCCGTTTGGGCCTGACATCTTAAGCTTCATGTACCCGTAATTTGGGATAGCATGGAATTTTGAAAAGGCGTCACGTCCCAGCAAGGCATGGTAACCACTTTGGAAGGGTACAATGTGGAAGGTCAACTCCTCGGACCGCTAGTTCTCGAAAGTTTCGAAAACCACATCGAGGGTGATCTATCCGTTGCATCGCGCCTCTTTTCCAGGGATTATTCCTTTAAATGTAGTATAACTCTGTTCGATGCGTGATTTGTCGATTTGCATCTTGTCCAAGGTATCCTCATAAATGAGGTTTAGACTGCTGCCACCGTCCATTAGGACCTTGCGGAGTCGACACCCACCTACGATGGGGTCGAGGACCAGGGCGACCAGACATCGGTTTAAGCCGTAATTCGGCCTATCCCGTTGTTCGAAGGTGATTGGTCTGCCTAACCACGAATCCGAGCTCGTGATTTAGTAGACTTGGCTTAGCTTCCGAAGGGCTCTCTTCCTATGGCCGGTAGACGTGTAAGTTTCGTAGATCATTAGGATCTCATCTTCATCCGTAGAAGTTGTCGAATACTTGTGACTCAACATGTTCCCGACCAAGGAGGGATTCAACTATCTTAGCCACCTGTTGCAGCACCCAGCAGTCTCAAAGGCTGTGATTTGGGCTGGTGTTTAATACGATAGAGCGAGGATTGGGCATGGCTTGTCCAGCAGATCATTGATGGATGCTTTGGTTCCCGTGACAGGCTTCTTTGTTTTCCGTGATGGTTCAACTAGCGCGGGGCGACAAAGTTTCTCCCCTGGCATGTTTGCCTATCACGCTTTAGTCTTTTGGTGCAGATCGAGTCTGCTTGCTCTTTTTGAGCTCGTCACGCGTCCTCAATGGCGCAAAATTTTGACACCCGAAAATATATAATAGAACATCTGCATCCAGGCCCTCCCTATCTAGCCATCCATTTCGCGATTCACGATTCGTGCAAACACATTTCTCTTTTTTGTTTCTCACGCATAAAACATGTTTTGAAGTTCAAACCTTTGCGGCATGGCAAAGCTTTCTATCTAGAATCTAGGATAAATCTTTCAGATTTTTTGGTCAAAAATAAATATACAAAAAATGATATTTGCCACGCTGCAAAGGTTTGAACTTTAAAACATGTTTTATGCGAGAGAAACAAAAAAGAGAAAATTTCAGATAAAAAATTAGTTGTGTTGCACAGATCTTAAAGCAATATTGGACAACTAGGATAGCAGGGGCCGGGTGCAGATGTTCTAAAAATCTACATCCTTTTGACACCAGGTCCGATAACTCGGAGAAGGTCTGAACGCGACGTCGGGCGAGGGCATTTAAAACACCTTCGTCTTTGCAATTAAGCTGAAAGGTTGCTAAGATATCTGAATCGCGACAATCTAGTATCTTATTCTTGACGAATAGAAACCTGGTCCAGAATTGTCGCATTGTTTCATTAGGGCTCAAATTTTAAGGTCTGGGTGTGGGTAATTGGTCATTGGTGACGATCATGACTTCATGAATGTGGTCTTTTGTCCAAATATTCGTTCTAAATAGTTAACATTAACTTCAAAATTTAAACCATAAATTTCACACATGAGGAGGTTTGTGGTTAATATATAGATCAAGCACTCCAAATGCGACTAAGATGTAATCAGAAACAAAGTAGAGCCACAACCATCACCTAACGTTGCTAATGAGTTTAATCCAAATGAGATTGAGTATGTTTCAAGAAACATGCAAAAAATTGTGAGTATCCTCCTGATATCCAACATATACCAATATGATTTGTGGTTCAGAAATTTGATGATATTTTATAGGTTGTACATCCAAACTCCCGACTTCTATTTCACCTTAAGGCTCAAACTTGCCCAGACTCCAAAAAATTTATGGCTTCGCCACTGGGTATGTGTTAGGGTATTTGTAGACAAACTTCATAAATAGACAATCATTTTGTGTAGCTAGATTTATTATGCCAAGACCACCAAATTTCTTAGGTTTGCAAACATCTTTCCACACAATAAGGCATTTGGACCCGATTCTTCTGTAGCCTAGGAAAGGCTCTCCTAATAGTATCCAAAGCTTTGATCATTTATTTGGAAGTTCAAGACTGACATAAAATATGTTGCAAGTGAATCTAAAACTGAAGAAACTAGGACAAGTCTACTGGTACGCGATAACAATTTGGCAAACCACCCAAGGAGATAGCTCATGCAGTTTGCGATTATGGGCTGGAAGTTTATGCGGTGAGAGAGGTAGGACAAGATAAGTTTGGGGGATGTTAGAGGTGGCACAATCAAGGGTTTTGGCGATCGAGGCAACGATTTTTCTATCAACATGTAATGAGACAAACGTTGTCTTGCAAAATTTTATGTTGAGCCTGGTGGAGGGAACAAAATCATCAAGGATATGTTTCAGTTGGAGAGCCGCGTTAGAGGAGGCATGAGCGATGATTAGGGTGTCGTCCATGTACTGAAGAACATATGGAGGGATATCGGGCGTATACCGAATGGCACAAGCTATTCTTCAATGGGTTGGTCGCTTTTAGCATCATCTGTTGTAAGACATCAACTAAAATGATAAAGTTTAGGTGATAAAAGGATCACCCTGTCGTAGGCTGTTCTTGCAGGGGATCGAGTCTAAGGACGCCGTTGAGGAGGACAAAAGTTTTTCCACAAGTGAGAATGCCTTCTATCCAAGGGTAGAAGCGAGTGGGGAAGCCGCCCTGACACAAGATAAGAAGGAGGGACTGCCATGATATTGTTGGGGAACGTAGCATACAATTTCAAAAATTATCCTACGATCATGCAAGATCTATCTAGGAGATGCATATCAACGAGAGGGGGAGAGTGTGTCCACGTACCCTCGTAGACCGAAAGTGGAAGTGTTAGGTTAACGCGGTTGATGTAGTCGAACATCTTCGCGATCCAACCGATCCTAGTACCAAGCTTACGACTCCTCCGTGTTCAGCACACATTCAGCTCGATGACGTCCCTCGAACTCTTGATCCAGCAGAGGGTCGAGGGAGAGTTCCGTCAGCACGATGGTGTGGTGACGGTGATGGTGATGTGATCCGCGCAGGGCTTCGCCTAAGCACTACGACGCTATGACCGGAGGAGTAAACTGTGGAGGGGGGCACCACACATGGCTAAGAGAACAATTGATGTGCCTTTGGGGTGCCCCCACCCCCCGTATATAAAGGAGGAGAGGGGAGGCCGGCCGGCCCTAGGGGGAGCGCCAAGTGGGGGGTGTCCCACTAGGACTCCTAGTCCTAGTCAGCTGCCCCCTTCCTTCCAACTGAGAGGGGGAAAGGGGAAAGAGGGGGAGAGGGAGAAGGAAAGGGGTGACACATATCCAACGTATCTATAATTTTTGATTGTTCCATGTTGTTATATTATCAATCTTGGATGTTTATAATTATTTTGTAGTCATTTTATATCATTTTTTGGTACTAACCTATTGACATAGTGCCAAGTGCCAGTTGCTATTTTTCCATGTTTTTTACATCGCATAAAATCAATATCAAACGGAGTCCAAATGCCAGGAAACTTTACGGAGATTTTTTATGGGCCAGAAGGAACACAATGGGCCCTGGGGGTGCCCCGAGGGAGGCACAACCTGAGGTGGGCACAACCAACTAGGGCGCGCTGGCGCGCCCTGGTGGGTTGTGCCTACCTCGGGTGCCCCCTGGACCGCCTCTTTGCTCTATAAATACCCCAATATTACCAAAAACCCTAGGGGAGTCGACGAAATATTGATCCAGCCGCCGCAGAGTCCAAAACCACCAGATCCAATCTAGACACCATCTCGGATGGGGTTCACCACCTCCATTGGTGCCTCTCCGATGATGCGTGAGTAGTTCTTTGTAGACCTTTGGGTTCGTAGTTAGTAGCTAGATGGCTTCCTCTCTCTCTCTCTCTCTCTCTCTCTCTCTTGATTCTCAATACAATGGTCTCTTGGAGATCCATATGATGTAACTCTTTTTGCGGCATGTTTGTTGGGATCGATGAACTTTGAGTTTATGATCAGATCTATGTTTTTTATATCCATGAAAGTATTTGAGTTTCCTTGATCTCTTTTATGCATGATCTCTTATAGGCTCGTATTTCTTCTCCGATATTTGGGTTTTGTTTGTCCAACTTGATCTATTTGTCTTGCTATGGGAAGAGGTGCTTTGTAGTGGGTTCGATCTTACGGTACTTGATCCCAATGACAGAAAGGGAACCGACATGTATGTATCGTTGCTACTAAGGATAAAATGATGGGGTCTATCTCTACATAGATAGATCTTGTCTACATCATGTCATCGTTCATATCGCATTACTCCGTTTCTCCATGAACTTAATACACTAGATGCATGCTGGATAGCGGTCGGTGTGTGGAGTAATAGTAGTAGATGCAGGCAGGAGTTGGTCTACTAATCTTGGACATGATGCCTATGTAATGATCGTTGCCTGGATATTGTCATGAGTATTTGAAGTTCTATCAATTCCCCAACAGTAATTTGTTCACCCACCGCTTTGCTATTTTTCTCAAGAGAAGCCACTAGTGAAACCTACGACCCCCGGGTCTCTTTCTCATATTATTTGCCTTTGCGATCTACTTTTATTTACTTTTTATTTTCAGATCTATTAATCCAAAAACCCTTTGCTGCACTTTATTTTATTTGCGATCTATTTATCCTATCTATTACAACCTTTTTCCTGTCACGCACCAATTTCTGGCACCGTTACCCGAAAGGGATTGACAACCCCTTTAACACGTCGGGATGCGAGGATTTGTTATCTGTGTGCAGGGGCTGTTTACGTTGTGTTGCTTGGTTCTCCTACTGGCTCGATAACCTTGGTTTCATATCTGAGGGAAATACCTACCGCCGCTGTGAAGCATCATCCCTTCCTCTTTGGGGAAATACCGGCGTAGCTTCAAGCGACATCAAAAGGAATTTCTAGCGCCATTGCCGGGAAGGATCTTCAACATATACCAGGTTCCTAATCACAAATCTCATCTCCTTGCAATTTTCATTATTTGCCATTTGCCTCTCGTTTTCCTCTCCTCCACTTCACAAAAAATTGCCGTTTTATTGACCTCTCTTTTCCATTCGCCGTTTTCTTGCCGGATCT
This sequence comes from Triticum monococcum, assembly GCA_034509565.1. Lineage (NCBI taxonomy): Eukaryota > Viridiplantae > Streptophyta > Magnoliopsida > Poales > Poaceae > Triticum > Triticum monococcum. The sequence goes on from CM067842.1 coordinate 39,636,452, forward strand.
GTTTTTATGCGCTGCCTTGTTTGCCGTTATTATCATTATGGATAATTATTCCTCTATTGCTTGCACACCCGAGAACGAGGTTCTCAACCTTTAAAAAGGGGGAGGAGAAAATTTAAAAGATGCTTGGTATAGGATTTGCAATGCTCATAATAGATCTATCCGTAAGCAATCCGCCATTGTTCTTCTTCGTTGTTTTTATGTTGGCATCACCACTTGGTATAGATTCGTCCTTGATACGATTACCGATGGAAATTTCTTGATGTGCCCTTCTCTTGATGCCTTTAATGCTATGGGAAATTTAGTGGGCTCACCACCCCTTATGATTAATGAAACAACTTTGACTCTTGAGCATGTTATGGAAAGACTAGATGCCATGGAAAATAAAATGCTCACCGAAGATAATATGGGAATTATAGATAAAAATATACATAATTTTGCCACCAATATGGGGTCAAAGCGGGAGATATTCTTAAGTTGCTAAGGGAAAAGGGTACCACAATTCATGAAAGAATAGAAGAAAGCCCTTCTCGAATTGATAAATTAGAAGAAATTTTTAGTAATCTAAGTACGGCTTTTGCTTCCGCTAAAACTATCGAATAAACTCCCGTTAAAATTGGTAGAGCTTCCAAGAACAAGGGTGAAACCTCTAGTAATGATAATAAAGAAGATCTTAAGATTATTGGTATCCACCCAGATTTTGTTGAAGTTATAAGAGATCCTTTTTGCAAGAATGAAATCTTTGAATTTATTCCTAGAAGTGTTGTTATTGAAAATCTTTATGCTAAATCTTTGAAGGATTCTAAGTGTTTGATTGAAGAGTTGGACAAAGATGACAAAATTTAGATCCTTGCTTTATGCCTAGCTAAGGGCGTAAAACTATAGCGCTTGTTGGGAGGCAACCCAATGAATAAAATTTATTTTTACTTTTTTGTTTCCTATTTTTGAGTGTTAACACAATTATGCTACTGGTATGATTGTGTTTTTTTATTTTTTAATTAGTGTTTGTGCCAAGTAAAGTCTTTAGGATCTTCTTGGGTGATAATTGTTTGATCTTGCTGAAAAAAACAGAAACTTTTATGCTCACAAAAATAATTATCATTTTTTATTAGGTATCGATAAAATACCCATTCCACTTGCAGTAGATCAATATGCAAATTTCTCAGGTTGTCCTAATTTTTCAGAATTTTTGGAGTTACATAAGTATTCGGAATAGTCAGATTGCTACAGACTGCTCTGTTTTGACAGATTCTGTTTTCTTTGTGTTGTGTGCTTATTTTGATGGCTCTATGGTTTTCTTGATGAGTTTTTGCCATAGAAAAGTTAGAATACAGCAGATATAATACAAGAACAAAATATGGATTGATTTGATACAACACTTATAGTAGTGATTTATTATTCTTATACTAACGGATCTCATGAAGGTTTTGTTGAGTTTTGTGTGATTGAAGTTTTCAAGTTTGGGTTATCTTACGATGGATGAAGGAATAAGGAGTAGAAGAGCCTAAGCTTGGGGGTGCCCCGGCATCCCAAGCTATTATCCAAAAATGAGCAACCAACTAAGCTTGGGGAAGCCCCCGAGTGGCATCCCCTCTTTCTTCTAACGACCATCTATATTTTACTCAAAACTATATTTTTATTCGTCACATACTATGTGTTTTGCTTGGAGTGTCTTGTATGATATGAGTCTTTGCTTGTTTTATTTTGTGTTTTAAGTATCGATCCCTTGCTGGACACACCTATTTGAGAGAGCCAAAATTATGTCATAACATGTTAGAATTGCTCTCTATGCTTCACTTAAATTTTTATGAGTTATGGACTGCTTCACCTATATCTTTTTGAGCACGGAGTGCTTTAGTATTTTTGAATAAATATCTCTTGCTTCACATAGATTTATTTGAGAGTTAGTAAAATTTTCATGAAATTCTCTCTTACTTCACTTAAATTAATTTGAGAGAAAGAAATATTATGCTCATGATCTTCACTTATATTTGTTTGAGCTTGTCAAAAGCAACATATGAAAATTAGTCCCAAAGTGATAGATATCCAAGAAGGATACAATATTAACTTTCATCAAGACCATTGGACAAAATAAACTTGATTCTTAGTAATAGTTTTGAGATATGATGATGTGATATGTGAGTCATCTTGATGAGTAATTATGCTTTAGTAAGAATATTGGTGTTAAGGTTTGTGATTCCCTATGCAAGCATGCAAGTCATTAGTTATGCAATAAAATTATATCCTACTTATGGTGCATTATTCGGTGTTAGTTATGCTTAATGCGCACTTATGAGATTATTCATTTCTTGGTTGGTCGCTTCTCAATCTTTTGCTAGCCTTCATTTTGCACTAAGTATGATCACTACTTGTGCATACAAAAACCTTTAAACCAGTTTTTCCACATGAGTCCACTATATGTACCTATATGCGGTATTATTTTGCCGTTCTAAGAAAATTTGCATGTGTCATCTTTAATTTTCAAAATTAAACTTCTCTTTTGTGTGTTTGTTTCGCTTGCGGAGCGGTGAGGGGTGGCTAATATTTTCAATGCTAGATGTGTTATTTTCATGATGAGTGTTTATTCACTTGTCATTGCACAAGAGTAAGGCAAAGGTATTAGGGATGCCCAGTCCCGAAATGCAAAAAAAGAATTTACTTTATGTTGTCAAATAATAAGTTCTTTGGAAGTGTTGGTATGGAGGGCACCCGTGGATACGGTTAGCCATGGAAAGTGAAAGTATGGTGGAAAAAGGAATAAACTTTATTTTCTGTTCGGGAACCGCCTATGATATATCTAAGCATGGAAAGTATTGGGAACTCTAAGTCGTTTTCGTTGGTGGGATGGATACACCTCCCAAAATGTTTTTATCTCTAAGTTTTTCACTTTGAGCTCTTGCACCTCTACAAATCCTTACTTCCCTCTGCGAAGGACCTATCTTTTACTTTATGCAATTTTTATTTTTGAATTTGAGTCTTCATCTTACCGTACAAAAGCACTAACTAGGAGGCAATATGACCGTACTTGAGTATTGTACATAGCTAATATGCAAGTGTGTTTCATGAATGGATCAATGATTGAGCATGATAGGCTAGGGATAACTTATTGTAGCGTTGATATTTTGAAAGACATGGTTGCTTGTTGATATGCTTGAGTATTTAAATTATCATGTCAAAACTAGACTATTGCTTTGAACAATATAAAAGTCCAAATGTCCATGCTATAAAGAAAGAAATATGATATGCCATGTTAGGCAGCATTCCACATCAAAACTTCTGTTTTTATCACTTCCCTACTCGAGGACGAGTAGGAGTTAAGCTAGGGGATGCTGATACGTCTCCAACTTATCTATAATTTTTGATTGTTTCATGCTGTTATATTATCAATCTTGGATGTTTTATAATCATTTTATAGTCATTTTATATTATTTTTGGGTACTAACCTATTGACATAGTGCCAAGTGCCAATTGCCAGTTGCTATTTTTTCCATGTTTTTTACGTTGCAGAAAATCAATATCAAACGGAGTCCAAATGCCATGAGACTTTACGGAGATTTTTTATGGGCCAGAAGGAACATAACGGGCCCTGGCTGCACCTGGGAGGTGCCCCGAGGGAGGCACAACCCACCAGGGCGCGCCCTGGTGGGTTGTGCCCACCTCGAGCGCCCCCGGACCGCCTCTTTGCTCAATAAATACCCCAATATTCCCCTGGTGGGTTGTGCCCACCTCGAGCGCCCCCGGATCGCCTCTTTGCTCAATAAATACCCCAATATTCCCAAAACCCTAGGGGACTCGACGAAATATTGACCCAGCCGCCGTAGAGTCCAGAACCACCAGATCCAATCTAGACACCATCTCGGATGGGGTTCACCACCTCCATTGGTGCCTCTCCAATGATGCGTCAGTATTTCTTTGTAGACCTTCGGGTCCGTAGTTAGTAGCTAGATGGCTTCCTCTCTCTCTCTCTCTCTCTCTCTCTCTCTTGATTCTCAATACAATGGTCTCTTGGAGATCCATATGATGTAACTCTTTTTGCGGTGTGTTTGTTGGGAACGATGAACTTCGGGTTTATGATCAGATCTAAGTTTTTTATATCCATGAAGGTATTTGAGTTTCTTTGATATCTTTTATGCATGATCTCTTATAGCCTCATATTTCTTCTCCGATATTTGGGTTTTGTTTGGCCAACTTTATCTATTTATCTTGCAATGGGAAGAGGTGCTTTGTAGTGGGTTTGATCTTACGGTGCTTGATCCCAGTGACAGAAAGGGAACCGACATGTATGTATCGTTGCTACTAAGGATAAAATGATGGGGTCTATCTCTACATAGATAGATCTTGTCTACATCATGTCATCGTTCTTATTGCATTACTCCGTTTCTCCATGAACTTAATACACTAGATGCATGCTGGATAGCGGTCGATGTGTGGAGTAATAGTAGTAGATGCAGGCAGGAGTCGGTCTACCAATCTTGGACGTGATGCCTATGTAATGATCATTGCCTGGATATCGTCATGAGTATTTGAAGTTTAATCAATTGCCTAACAGTAATTTGTTCACCCACCGCTTTGCTATTTTTCTCGAGAGAAGCCACTAGTGAAGCCTACGGCCCCCAGGTCTCTTTCCCATATTATTTGCCTTTGCGATCTACTTTTATTTGCTTTTATTTTCAGATCTATTAATCCAAAAACCAAAACATAATTTTCTACACTATATTTTATTTGTGATCTATTTATCCAATCTATTAAAACCTTTTCCCATCACGCACCAATTTCTGGCACCGTTACCTGAAAGGGATTGACAACCCCTGTAACACGTTGGGTTGCGAGGATTTGTTATCTGTGTGCAGGGGATGTTTACATTGTGTTTCTTGGTTCTCCTACTGGTTCGATAACCTTGTTTTCATATATGAGGGAAATACCTACCGCCGTTGTGCTGCATCATCCCTTCCTCTATGGGGAAATACCGACGTAGATTCAAGCGACATCAAGGAGGGCCACGCCCCCCACCCCTTGTCCAATTCGGATTTCTAGGGGGCGTGCCACCTCCCGTGGCCTTCCTCCTCCTCTCCACCATGGCCCATGAGGCCCATTAACTTTCCCGGGGGGGGGGGGGGGGGGGGGGTTCGGTAACCTCCCGGTACTCTGAAAAATACCCGAACCTCTTCGGAACCATTCCGGTGTCCATATATAACCTTACAATATATGAATCTTTACCTCTCGACCATTTCAAGACTCCTCGTCATGTCCGTGATCTCATCCGGGACTCCGAACAAACTTAGGTCACCAAAAAAACATAACTCATAATACAAATCGTCATCGAACGTTAAGCGTGCGGACCCTACGGGTTCGAGAACTATGTAGACATGACCGAGACACATCTCCGGTCAATAACCAATAGCGGAACCTGGATGCTCATATCGGTTCCTACATATTCTACAAAGATCTTTATCGGTCAAACTGCAATAACAATATACGTTATTCCCTTTGTCATCGGTATGTTACTTGCCCGAGATTCGACCGTCGATATCATCATACTGATGTCTACTACACAACCTTCTTCTTGTAGACGTTGTTGGGCCTCCAAGTGCAAAGGTTTGTAGGACAGTGGCAAATTTCCCTCAAGTGGATGACCTAAGGTTTATCAATCCGTAGGAGGCATAGGATAAAGATGGTCTCTCTCAAGCAACCCTGCAACCAAATAACAAAGAGTCCCTTGTGTCCCCAACACACCCAATAGAATGGTAAATTGTATAGGTGCACTAGTTCGGCAAAGAGATGGTGATACAAGTGGTATATGGATAGTAGATAAAGGTTTTTGTAATCTGAAAATATAAAAACAACAAGGTAGCAAGTGATAAAAGTGAGCATAAACGGTATTGCAATGATAGGAAATAAGGCCTAGGGTTCATACTTTCGCTAGTGCAAGTTCACTCAACAATGATAACATAATTGGATCACATAACTATCCCTCAACATGCAACAAAGAGTCACTCCAAAGTCACTAATAGCGGAGAACGAATGAAGAGATTATGGTAGGGTATGAAACCACCTCAAAGTTATTCTTTCCAATAAATCCGTTGTGCTATTCCTATAAGTGTCACAAACAGCCCTAGAGTTCGTACTAGAATAACACCTTAAGACACACATCAACCAAAAACCCTAATGTCACCTAGATACTCCAATGTCACATCAAGTATCCGTGGGTATGATTATATGGTATGCATCACACAATCTCAGATTCATCTATTCAACCAACACATAGAACCTCAAAGAGTGCCCCAAAGTTTCTACCGGGAAACCACGACGAAAACGTGTGCCAACCCCTATGCATAGGTTCATGGGCGATAGACGGAAGCATAATCAAGCTTGATGCCCATGTTTTTGCACCAGAGTTTTACCTCGTCGGCCGTAAAGTTCGTGCCGTTATCAGTGATGATGCTGTGGGGGACGCCGTAATGGTGTACAACCCCGGATATAAAGTCTATCACCGGTCCGGATTCGGCCGTCTTAACAGGCTTGTCTTCTATCCATTTGGTGAACTTATCCACCATGACTAGTAAGTATTTTTTTCTTGTGGGTTCCGCCTTTAAGGGGTCCAACCATGTCAAGCCCCCAGACCGCGAAGGGCCAAGTGATGGGGATAGTTTGGAGGGCGGTGGGTGGCATATGGCTTTGGTTTGCAAAAAGCTGGCAACCGACGCATTGTTGGACTAAGTCCTGGGCGTCTACCCGGGCCATCGGCCAATAAAAGCCTGTACGGAAGGCCTTTCTTACAAGGGATCGAGCTGCAACGTGATGACCGCCGAGTCCGGATGAATTTCAGCCAGGAGGTTCTGCCCATCCTCTTCGGAGATGCACCTTTGAAGGACTCCGGTAGTGCTTTTCTTATAAAGCTCTCCCTCATGGACTTTATAGGCTTTAGATCGCCGCACTATGCAGCGTGACTCATTTTGGTCCTTGGGGAGTTCCTGCCTGGTAAGGTAGGCGAGGAATGGTTCTGTCCATGGGGCGATGATGGCCATTATTACATGGGCTGAAGGTGTTATTTCATTGGCAGAGCCTCCAATTATGTCAGAGTGTTCGGTGTCGGGTAGTGCGGTTGGGTCCGGGCTGTTATTGCCAGATTCCCCTTCCCATACTACGGACGGCTTGAACAGCCTTTCCAAGAAGATGTTGGGGGGGGGGGGGGACTACATCGCGTTTTGCGCCGATGCGTGCCAGGACATCTGCCACCTGATTATTTTCCCGGGCTATATGGTGAAATTCGAGCCCTTCGAACCGAGCTGACATTTTTAAGACGGCGTTGCGATAAGCTGCCATTTTTGGATCCTTGGCATCAAAGTCTCCATTTATTTGGGATATTGCGAGGTTCGAGTCCCCGCGCACCTCTAGGCATTGAATGCTCATGGATACTGCCATTCAGAGACCATGTAAAAGGCCCTCATATTCGGCTATGTTGTTGGAGTTTGTGTACATTATCTGGAGTACGTATTGAACTGTGTCTCCTGTGGGGGACGTCAAAATGATGCCAGCCCCTAGACCGGCCAACATTTTGGAGCCGTCGAAGTGCATTACCAAGTTTGAATATGTGCCGTACTCTTTAGGGAGTTCGGCCTCCATCCATTCTGCGACGAAGTCGGCCAAGACTTGCGACTTGATAGCTCACCGTGGCTTGTAAGTTATGTCGAACAGGAGGAGCTCAATGGCCCATTTTGCAATCCGGCCCATCGCGTCGCGGTTGTTTATAGTATCGTTAAGTGGCACTTCCGAGGCTACTCTTATTGAACACTCTTGAAAGTAGCGTCGCAGCTTTCGGGATGCCATAAATACCGCGTACGCAATCTTTTGATAATGCGGGTACCGTGACTTGCACGGAGTAAGGACAATGGACACATAGTAGAGCGGCTTTTGAAGGGGGAATTTGTGTCCATCCGTTTCTCGTTCGATGACGAGCACTGCGCTTAAGACCTGATGGGTTGCTACAATGTATAATACCATTGGTTCACCAATGTTTGGCGCGGCCAGGACTGGGTTTGTTGCCAAGATGGCTTTTATTTCGTCGAGTCCGGCCGTCGCTGCATCCGTCCACTCGAAGTGTTCGGTGCACCGAAGGAGGCGGTAAAGGGGTAGGGCCTTTTCTCCCAAGTGGGAGATAAAGCGGCTTAGAGCCACCACGCATCCGGTTAATTTTTGTATTTGTTTGAGGTCCTTCGGGATATCCAATTGTGACAGAGCTCGGATCTTGGCTGGATTTGCTTCAATTCCTCTATCGGATACAATGAAGCCCAAGAGCTTTCCAGCTGGAACGCCGAAAACGCATTTTTCCGGATTGAGCTTGATGTCGTATGTTCAGAGGTTACCGAATGTTAGCCTCAAGTCGTCTACTAGAGATTTGACATGTCTTGTTTTAATGACCACATCATCTACATATGCCTCCACTGTTTTGCCGATCTGGTTTGCCAGACATGTCTGAATCATGCGCTGATATGTTGCGCCGGCGTTTTTGAGCCCGAAGGGCATTGTGTTGAAGCAGAATGGGCCGTATGGTGTGATGAATGCCGTTGCGGCTTGGTCTGACTCTGCCATCTTTATTTGATGGTAGCCGGAGTATGCATTGAGGAAACACAACGAATCGTGTCCTGCGGTAGCGTCGATAATTTGACCGATGCGGGAGAGGGAAGGGATCCTTTGGGCAAGCCTTGTTAAGGTCTTTATAATAAACACACAGGCGCCAGGATTTGTCCTTCTTTGGTACCATCACCAGGTTTGCTAGCCAGTCCGGGTGTTTTATATCTTTGATGAATCCGGCCTCCAATAGCTTGGCTAGTTCCTCTCCCATGGCCTGTCTCTTAGGTTCAGAAAAACGCCGAAGAGCCTGTTTGACTGGCTTGAATCCTTTTAGGATATTTAAGCTGTGTTCGGCCAGCCTGCGTGGGATTCCTGGCATGTCTGAAGGGTGCCAGGCGAAAATGTCCCAGTTCTCTCATAGGAACTCTCGCAGTGCGGCGTCTACATCAGGGTTTAACTGTGCCCCGATGGAAGCTGTTTTATTGGGGTCCATTGGATGGACCTGGAATTTGACTATTTCGTCTGCCGGTTTAAAGGAGGTGGACTTGGATATTTTGTCGAGTATCACATCGTCCCTATTCACCGTGGAGCGCAGCGCAGTCAGTTCCTCAGCCGCTAGGGCTTCGGATAGTGCCTCAGGGGCCAGTGCGGCTGTCTTGTTTTCGGCGCGGAGTGCTATGTCCGGATCACTAGCGAGAGTGATGATTCCGTTAGGCCCGGGCATCTTGAGGTTCATGTACCCGTAATGGGGTATTGCTTGGAAGATTGTAAACGCTTCCCGCCCGAGCAGAGCGCGATATCCACTACTGAACGGGGCCACTTGGAATGTGACCTCTTCGGACCTGTAATTATCCGGTGTGCCGAACACCACATCTAGTGTGATTTTTCCTGTACAGCGCGCTTCCCGACTGGGGATTATTCCTCTAAAGGTTGTGCTGCTTCGCTCAATGCGGTTCCAATCTATTTCCATTTTTTGAAGGGTTTCCTCATAAATGAGGTTCAATCCGCCGCCGCCATCCATGAGTACCTTGGTAAGACGAAAGCCGTCCACTATTGGACTGAGGACCAATGCGGCTGGTGCTCGGGCTGTTCGGAATTTAGGTTCATCACTGGCGTTAAAAGTAATAGCCGTGTCACTCCATGGGTTTATTGCTTCTACTTGGTAGACTTCGGCAACTGTGGAGTGTTCTTTTTCGCATATTATTTGATGTGAAAGTCTCGAAGACTGTTAATACCGTACTGGTGTCTCTGGGGTGGCTTTCTGTGGCTTCTGGAATTAGAAGATCTTCGCCAATTTTTGCCACCTGCCGGAGTATCCAACATGCTCTAAGGCTATGAGTTGGTGTGGCGCCCTCTGCACTGTGAATTTTACAGGGTCCATTAAGCCATCCTTCCAGCACGGTTCCGTGCCCTGTAGAGGGCTTTGCTTTTTGGTATTGAACCCGGGTGTCTGGCGATGATGCACCCTTTTATTTCGGACTGGGTTTGTATTCAAGGCCGGATTATCCCAAAATTTTATTTCGGTTTTCCAGGCGCTTTCCATCGCACAGTACTTTCGTACTATGGACGCCAAGTCAGCGAAGCGTGTAATATCACGGCGACTTATGGCGTTGAGGATTCCCTTGTCCGTGCAATTATTACAGAAGAATGAAATTGCGTCTTTCTCGCGACAGTCCTTTATCCTGTTCATAACCAGGAGGAATCTGGCCCAGTAATGATGTACTGTTTCTTCAGGCTCTTGCCTAATTTGGGATAGATCGCTTATGTACGGGTGGGTGGGTGGAATCAAATCCGAAACCTCACCCAATCTGAGACCCAGGGGCCAAGGAGTTCCCGAACTCGGAAGTTTGGATTCTTGGATGCTGTCCAATGAATCTAGCCCGTCGCCTGACTTTAAGTTCAGGTCTTGAGTGATGTCCTCCCCTCCGCGGGTATCCGGCTTGGAGGGATCGGGAATCTGGACATAGCTAGTCCTTAAGATAGATGAAGGGTCACCGTACTGTCCCTCTACCACGGCAACGTGATGGGTGACCTGGGGAGAGTTAATCTCTCTCAGATCGGGTTTAGGCCCAATCTGGTGGTAGTCCATAGCGACTCCCAGGGCGGCGAAGCGATCCAAGAGCTCGTTTAGGGAAGACAGCTCCATTGGATCTAGCTGCTCGGCGAATTCCGAGCTGATGTGAAGATTGCTTTCGATGACCCGAGAGGTCATCGTTGGCGCAGTAGCCGAACGGGCGGTCATAAGGAAACCACCTAGCCTGAGAGTCTGGCCGACAGCCAAAGCTCCCTTAGCAACGGTGCCGTCTTTAAAGACAGGATGAGGCATCCTTCCTGATGGAGACGACACAGAGGAACTCTCAATGAAAGCACCAATGTCGGTGTCAAAACCGGGGGATCTCGGGTAGGGGGTCCCGAACTGTGCGTCTAGGTGGATGGTAACAGGAGGCAGGGGACACAATGTTTTACCCAGGTTCGGGTCCTCTTGATGGAGGTAAAACCCTACATCCTGCTTGATTAATATTGATGATATGGGTAGTACAAGAGTAGATCTACCACGAGATCAAGGAGGCTAAACCCTAGAATCTAGCCTATGGTATGATTGTATGTTCGTCCTACAGACTAAAACCCTCCGGTTTATATAGATACCGGAGAGGGCTAGTGTTACACAGAGTCGGTTACAATGGTAGGAGATCTACATATCCGTATCGCCAAGCTTGCCTTCCACGCCAAGAAAAGTCCTTTCCGGACACGGGACGAAGTCTTCAATATTGTATCTTCATAGTCCAGGAGTCCGGCCGAAGGTATAGTCCGGCTATCCGGATACCCCCTAATCCAGGACTCCCTCAACAGTCATCTAGCCTTTCTTGCAACAATTTAGTTTCTAAGTACTTATGCCTCTTGCAATATCTATCTTCCCTATTTGGTGTGTACTTGCAAACCCAATGTACTCCACAAAAATTAACATGTTTATATTAGACATTTTCATCATAACTAGTGCAGTCATCATTAGTATTATGGATATTCAAGGAGTTCATACTAACAACATTGCAATCATGCTCATCATTCAAAGATTTAGTGCCAAACGTTTTAATGCATTCTTCTTCTAGCATTTGAGCACAATTTTCCTTTCCGTCATACTCACAAAAGATATTAAAAAGATGAAGCGTATGCGGCAAACTCAATTCCATATTTTTTGTAATTTTCTTTTATAAACTAAACTAGTGATAAAACAAGAAACTAAAAGACTCAATTGCAAGATCTAAAGATATACCTTCAAGCACTAACCTCCCCGGCAACGGCGCCAGAAAAGAGCTTGATGTCTACTACACAACCTTCTTCTTGTAGACGTTGTTGGGCCTCCAAGTGCAGTGGTTTGTAGGACAGTAGAAAATTTCCCTCGAGTGGATGACCTAAGGTTTATCAATCCGTAGGAGGCGTAGGATGAAGATGGTCTCTCTCAAGCAACCCTGCAACCAAATAACAAAGAGTCCCTTGTGTCCCCAACACACCAAATGTTGGGTAACGTAGTAATTTCAAAAAATTTCCTACGCACACGCAAGATCATGGTGATGCATAGCAACAAGAGGGGAGAGTGTTGTCTACGTACCCTCGTAGACCGATAACGGAAGCGTTTGGTTGATGTAGTCGTACGTCTCCACGGCCCGACCGATCAAGCACCGAAACTACGACACCTCCGAGTTCTAGCACACGTTCAGCTCGATGACGATCCCCGGACTCCGATCCAGCAAAGTGTCAGGGAAGAGTTCCGTCAGCACGATGGCGTGGTGATGATCTTGATGTACTACTGTTGCAGGGCTTCGCCTAAGAACCGCTACAATATTATCGAGGACTATGGTGGCAGGGGGCGCCGCACACGGCTAAGAATATGATCACGTGGATCAACTTGTCTGTCTCTGGGGTGCCCCTGCCTTCGTATATAAAGGTTCAAGAGGGGGAGGCCGGCCGGCCATCATAGGGCGCACCAGGAGGAGTCCTACTCCCTCCGGGAGTAGGACTTCTCCCCCAATCCTAGTTGGAATAGGATTCACGAGGTGGGAAAAGAGGGAGAGAGAGAAGGAGGGGGCGCCGGCCCCCTCTCTCCTTGTCCTATTCAGACTAGGGGGGAGGGGCGCGCGGCCCAGCCCTGGCCGCCTCTCCTCTTCTTCCACTAAGGCCCACTAAGGCCCATATAGCTCCCGGGGGGTTCCGGTAACCTCCCGGTACTCCGGTAAAATCCCGATTTCACCCGGAACACTTCCGATATCCAAACATAGGCTTCCAATATATCAATATTTATGTCTCGACCATTTTGAGACTCCTCGTCATGTCCGTGATCACATCCGGGATTCCGAACAACCTTCGGTACATCAAAACGTATAAACTCATAATATAACTGTCATCGAAACCTTAAGCGTGCAGACCCTACGGGTTCGAGAACAATGTAGACATGACCGAGACATGTCTCCGGTCAATAACCAATAGCGGGACCTGGATGCCCATATTGGCTCCTACATATTCTACGAAGATCTTTATCGGTCAGACCGCATAACAACATACGTTGTTCCCTTTGTCATCGGTATGTTACTTGCCCGAGATTCGATCGTCGGTATCCAATACCTAGTTCAATCTCGTTACTGGCAAGTCTCTTTACTCGTTCCGTAATACATCATCTCGCAACTAACTCATTAGTTGCATTGCTTGCAAGGCTTAAGTGATGTGCATTACCGAGAGGGCCCAGAGATACCTCTCCGACGATCGAAGTGACAAATCCTAATCTCGAAATATGTCAACCCAACATGTACCTTTGGAGACACCTGTAGAGCACCTTTATAATCACCCAGTTATGTTGTGACGTTTGGTAGCACACAAAGTGTTCCTCCGGCACACGGGAGTTACATAATCTCATAGTCATAGGAACATGTATAAGTCACGAAGAAAGCAATAGCAACATACTAAACGATCGGGTGCTAAGCTAATGGAATGGGTCATGTCAATCAGATCATTCACCTAATGATGTGATCCCGTTAATCAAATAACAACTCTTTGTCCATGGTTAGGAAACATAACCATCTTTGATTAACGAGCTAGTCAAGTAGAGGCATACTAGTGACACTCTGTTTGTCTATGTATTCACACATGTATTATGTTTCCGGTTAATACAATTCTAGAATGAATAATAAACATTTATCATGAAATAAGGAAATAAATAATAACTTTATTATTGCCTCTAGGGCATATTTCCTTCAGTCTCCCACTTGCACTAGAGTCAATAATCTAGATCACATCACCATGTGATTAACATCGATAGTTCACATCATCATGTGATTAACACCCATAGTTCACATCGCCATGTGACAAACACCCAAAGGGTTTACTAGATTCAGTAATCTAGTTCACATCGCTTATGTGATTAACACCCAAAGAGTACTAAGGTGTGATCATGTTTTGCTTGTGAGAGAAGTTTAGTCAACGGGTCTGCCATATTCAGATCCGTATGTATTTTGCAAATTTCTATGTCAACAATGCTCTGCACGGAGCTACTCTTAGCTAATTGCTCCCACTTTCAATATGTATCCAGATTGAGACTTAGAGTCATCTAGATCAGTGTCAAAATTTGCATCGATGTAACCCCTTACGACGAACCCTTTTTGTCACGTCCATAATTGAGAAACATATCCTTATTCCACTAAGGATAATTTTGACCGCTGTCCAGTGATCTACTCCTAGATCACTATTGTACTCCCTTGCCAAAATCAGTGTAGGGTATACAATAGATCTGGTACATAGCATAGCATACTTTATAGAACCTATGGCCAAGGCATAGGGAATGACTTTCATTCTCTTTCTATCTTCTGTCGTGGTCGTGTTTTGAGTCTTACTTAATTTCACACCTTGTAACACAGGCAAGAACTCTTTCTTTGACTGTTCCATTTTGAACTACTTCAAAACCTTGTCAAGGTATGTACTCATTGAAAAAACTTATCAAGCGTTTTGATCTATCTCTATAGATCTTGATGCTCAATATGTAAGTAGCTTCACCGAGGTCTTTCTTTGAAAAACTCCTTTCAAATACTCCTTTATGCTTTGCAGAATAATTCTACATTATTTCCGATCAACAGTATGTCATTCACATATACTTATCAGAAATGCTGTAGTGCTCCCACTCACTTTCTTGTAAATACAGGCTTCACCGCAAGTCTGTATAAAACTATATGCTTTGATCAACTTATCAAAGCGTGTATTCCAACTCCGAGATGCTTGCACCAATCCATAGATGAATCGCTGGAGCTTGCATATTTTGTTAGCACCTTTAGGATTGACAAAACCTTCTAGTTGCATCATATACAACTCTTCTTTAATAAATCCATTAAGGAATGCAGTTTTGTTTATCCATTTGCCAGATTTCATAAAATGCGGCAATTGCTAACATGATTCGGATAGACTTAAGCATAGATACGAGTGAGAAACTCTCAACGTAGTCAACACCTTTAAACTTGAATTTTTTTTGCGAAAATTCTAGCTTTGTAGATAGTAACACTACTATCAGTGTCCATCTTCCTCTTGAAGATCCATTTATTTTCTATGGCTTGCCGACCATCGGGAAAGTCAACCAAAGTCTACACTTTCTTCTCATACATGGATCCCATCTCAGATTTCATGGCCTCAAGCTATTTTGCGGAATCTGGGCTCATCATCGCTTCCTCATAGTTCGCAAGTTCGTCATGGTCTAGTAACATGACTTCTAGAATAGGATTACCGTACCACTCTGGTGCGGATCTCACTCTGGTTTACCTACGAGATTCGGTAGCAACTTGATCTAAAGTTACATGATCATCATCATTAGCTTCCTCACTAATTGGTGTAGTAGTCACAAGAACAGATTTCTGTGATGAACTACTTTCCAATAAGGGAGATGGTACAATTACCTTATCAAGTTTTCTACTTTCCTCCCACTCACTTCTTTCGAGAGAAACTCCTTCTCTAGAAAGTATCCTTTCTCAGCAACGAATGTCTTGCCTTCAGATATGTGATAGAAGGTGTACCCAACAGTCTCCTTTGGGTATCCTATGAAGACATATTTCTCCGATTTGGGTTTGAGCTTATCAAGATGAAACTTTTTCATATAAGCATCACAACCCCAAACTTTAAGAAACAACAACTTTGGTTTCTTGCCAAACCACAGTTCAGATTGTGTCGTCTCAACGGACTTAGACGGTGCCCCTTTTTAACGTGAATGCAGCTGTCTTTAATGCATAACCTCAAAAATGATAGTGGTAAATCGGTAAGAAACATCATAGATTTGCACTATATCTAATAAAGTATGGCTATGACGTTCGGACACACCATTATGCTGTGGTGTTCCAGGTGGCACGAATTTGTGAAACTATTCCACATTGTTTTAATTGAAGACCAAACTCGTAACTCAAATATTTGTCTCCGTGATCAGATCGTAGAAACCTTATTTTCTTGTCACGATGATTTTCCACTTCACTCTGAAATTCTTTGAACTTTTCAAATGTTTCAGACTTATGTTTCATCAAGTAGATATACCCATATCTGCTCAAATCATCTGTGAAGGTCAGAAAATAACGATACCAGCCGCGAGCCTCAACACTCATTGGACTGCATACATCAATATGTATTATTTCCAATTAAGTTTGTTGCTCGCTCCATTGTTCCGGAGAACGGAGTCTTAGTCATCTTGCCCATGAGGCATGGTTCGCAAGCATCAAGTGATTCCAAAATCCCATCAACATGGAGTTTCTTCATGCGCTTTACACCAATATGACCTAAACGGTAGTGCCACAAACAAGTTGCACTATCATTATTAACTTTGCATCTTTTGGCTTCAATATTATGAATATGTGTATCATTACAATCGAGATCCAACAAACCATTTTCGTTGGTGTGTATGACCATAGAAGGTTTTATTCATGTAAACAGAACAACAATTGTTCTCTAACTTAAATGAATAACCGTATTGCATTAAACATGATCAAATCATATTTATGCTCAATGCAAACACCAAATAACACTTATTTAGGCTCAACATTAATCCCGAAAGTATAGGGAGTGCGTGATGATGATCATATCAATCTTGGAACCACTTCCAATACACATCGTCACTTCACCCTTAACTAGTCTCTATTTATTCTGCAACTCCCGTTTCGAGTTACTAATCTTAGCAACTGAACTAGTACCAAATACTGAGGGGTTGCTATGAACACTAGTAAAGTACACATCAATAACATGTATATCAAATATACCTTTGTTTACTTTGCCATCCTTTCTTATCCACCAAATACTTGGGGTAGTTCCGCTTCCAGTGACCAATCCCTTTGCAGTAGAAGCACTTTGTCTCAGCTTAGGACCAGACTTGGGTTTCTTCACTTGAGCAGCAACTTGCTTGCCGTTCTTCTTGAAGTTCCCCTTCTTCCTTTTGCCCTTTTCTTGAAACTAGTGGTCTTGTCTACCATCAACACTTGATGTTTTTCTTGATTTCTACCTTCGTTGATTTTAGCGTCACGAAGAGCTTGGGAATCGTTTCCGTTATCCCTTGCATACTATAGTTCATCACGAAGTTCTACTAACTTGGTGATGGTGACTAGAGAATTCTGTCAATCACTATCTTATTTGGAAGATTAACTCCCACTTGATTCAAGCGATTGTAGTACCCAGACAATCAAAGTACATGCTCACTGCTTGAGCGATTCTCCTCCATCTTGTAGCTATAGAACTTGTTGGAGACTTCATATCTCTTAACTCGGGTATTTGCTTGAAATATTAACTTCAACTCCTGGAACATCTCATATGGTCCATGACGTTCAAAACATCTTTGAAGTCCCGATTCTAAGCCGTTAAGCATGGTGCACTTAAACTATCAAGTAGTCATCATATTGAGCTAGCCAAACGTTCATAACGTCTGCATCTGCTCCTGCAATATGTCTGTCACCAAGCGGTGCATCAAGGACATAATTTTTCTGTGCAGCAATGAGGATAAACCTCATATCACGGATCCAATCCGCATCATTGCTACTAACATCTTTCAACATAGTTTTTCTCTAGGAACATATCAAAACAAACATAGGGAAGCAACGACGCGAGCTATTGATCTACAACATAGATATGCTAATACTACCAGGACTAAGTTCATGATAAATTTAAGTTCAATTAATCATATTACTTAAGAACTCCCACTTAGATAGACATCCCTCTAATCATATAAGTGATCACATGATCCAAATAAACTAAACCATGTCCGATCATCATGTGATATGGAGTAGTTTTCAATGGTGAACATCACTATGTTGATCATATCTACTGTCAGGACCCCGATCCTAAGCCACATCGATCTAGCATGTAACACATCATATCACTTTGCGGCCTCACGCACGGTATTCCCACGGGTGCCACCTTACCTAGCCCGGGACCGTTTGCGCCTTTTGGCTCACGTATATGATAGTGTTGCTAGCATCCATATGACAGAGAACCCGGGCCGACATGGCTAGTCGTGAACCCAAAGCGGCACTAACCTATGGGGACAGGCATACATGATTCACATCGAGCATGTTGGTCAGCAGCGTGTGAATCCGGGCTGTAGCACTGGGCTAACAGGACTCCGGGGAACCCGGGCTATAGCAGGCTAGGCAGGACTGCGGAAGTCACCGCGTGACATTTCCCCGAAGGGACAGACATAGGAACGAAGTGAATCACATGCCGGCCAGTCAAGTGTCCTGAGCAGTAGTGCTGGGCTAGCAGGACTCCGGTGAACCGGGCTGTAGCGGACTACTATGGCTCATGGAAGCACTAGACTACATTTCCTCATAAGAGAGGCTGCCAAAGATAAACAACTAGGTTGTCGGATCCCACACATACCAAGCATTTCAATCATACACACAATATGCTCAATATGTGTAAATACAACATGGCATCACAACATAACTCTACAACTCAAGTATTTATTCCTTAGGCTCCGAGGAGCGAGATATTACAAATATGGGTCTCATGACCCAACATTCAGAGCATACAAATCAAAGCACATGCGGAAGCTTAACATGTCTGAGTACAGACATCTACAAATGAAAAAGGCTGAGAAGCCTGACTATCTACCAGATCCTGCCGAGGGCACAAGATCGTAGCTGAGGTATCAAGCTAAACGTCGAAGTCCACGCGGAACTACTAGCAAGACTGAAGCCTCTCTGCAAAACATAAATTAAGCAAACGTGAGTACAATTGTACTCAGCAAGACTTACATCGGAACTAACTACATATGCATCGGTATCAACAAAGGGGTGGTGGAGTTTGACTGCAGCAAGCCAGCTTTGACTCGGTGGCTAACCTGAACTACGACTACAAACGACTCTTTTGGGGTGGCGCACACGAGTCCACATATTCACCATTCAATACACCACTATGGATCCGCTCCCGCCTCCCTACGAGAAGGCCATCCATAGCACTCACACTTATCTTGCGAGTTTTAGAGTATCCACTTTCACTTGTCTATGAACTATGCAAGGGGTCCAAGTTTCCATATCCGAGGAATTCGGCTATTCGAATAGATAATGATAACCCTGCAGGGGTGTACTTCTTCACACACGCTCCCACCACTTACCACCATATACACGTCATGTATCTCGGCAACCTTCAAGCGGAAGCCTGGCGAGGGTGTCAGCCACGGCCTACCTAAACACTTAAGTCTCTAGTCCAGGTTTATCGCCTATCCAGGTTCCATCCGCAGGGAGTCCGGCCGAGGTTTCCACATACGGCCCCGAACGATGTGAACAGGGTTCCCGAGACACCAAACGGGCGCCCGGTACACCGTGCCACGGTGTATCTACCGCAACATAGCCCACCCCTAGGGTCAGCACTACGCACGGCCGCCAACACATAACCTACAAACACCAGAAACTAGTTGCAACTCCTGGACAGAGTACTAGGGTGATTAAGAAGCCGAGAGGGTCAGTTAGGATCCCAATGAGTGGTAGTAGCTGTTCATGGATCATAGACACAAAACTCAGTTCCTGAGGACGGTTTCAATGAGACAACCCACCATGTACTCCTACATGGCCTCTCACCGCTACCTTTACCAAAACGTGTTCACACACTTAGCGCACACACGGTAGGACATGTTCACACACCTCCGATCCATTCCCGATGAATCAGACCTAACACCACTCTATGCAATAGCAGGCATGACAAACAAGCATGAATGAGTAGGCACATCAGGGCTCAAACAACTCCTACTCATGCTAGTGGGTTTCATCTATTTACTGTGGAAATGACAGGTCATGCAGAGGATAAGGGGTTGAACTACCGCAAGAAGTAATAGATGAATCGTTGTTGTCCTAATGCAGTAAAAGAGAGCAAGAGCGAGAGAGTGGCGTTGTATCGGAATGAACAAGGGGGTTTTGCTTGCCTGGCACTTCTGAAGATACCATTGGGTCTTCATCAGTGTCAACGATCACAGCGTCGGTACCATGTCTATCGAGAGGGAACAAATACCGGCAACAGAGAGAGAAACATAATCAATGCAATGCACAATATGATGCATGATCATGACATGTCAATATGCTGTGGGTTGAGCTAATGCAACTAGCAACATGTTGAATGGAGTTGGTTTGAACCCTAGGTTCAAATTCAAACTCCATACGTGAGAGTTTAAATTCCATTTATATGAATTGGCCTAATCAGCAGCCATAAGTTGTTCTAACATGAATGAAAATGGTACAGATGTATTCCTTGAATTTTTCTGATAATTTTTCATATATAATTTATTTCATTTGGAGTTACGGTTGATTTTCTATGATTTTTAGAAGTTTTGGGCATTTTCTGGAATTTCCTGTTTTATCTTAAATCCAGAAAATGAATAACTGCGTCAGCCTGACGTCAGCGTGACGTCAGCGAGTGAACGGGTCGGTCCAGGTCAAACCTGACCAGTGGGACCCATATGTCAGTGTCTAAACTAACTAATCTAGTTTAGTTAGTGGCCTCGGGCCCACATGTCAGTATCAGGTTTAGTTAAATGGTGATTAGCCTTAAGCTAATCACCTGACCAATGGGGCCCACCTGACGGGCCCGCGAGGTCAAAGGGGTCAAACCCCACCGGCGGCTTGACGCCGGCGAGCCAGACGCGGTGGAGGGCTTCGGAATCGAGCCACCAGACATCATTTTGAGCGCGGTTAGTTGCGTTCGAACGCACGCAGTGGCGCGCGTCGAACGGTGGTGGTTTCCTGGCCTGGGGTGGCCGGGGTTAACAATGGCGAGGTCATCCGCGACGGCCGGAGTTCAGGCGAGCTCGGGTGAGGCGCTACGCTTGGCTGACGAGCGAGCTAAGCAGCGGGGCGGACTCCTGGGAGCTCCAGGAGCACGCTGGTGCCACTGGACCGAGCGGAGGTGCTCAGGAGCAAGGACCACAACAGCCATGGCGGACGGCGACGCTCGGGTCTCGCGGGGCGGTGGCTAGCACGCAAATTAGAGTACGAGGGTGAGGGAAAAGACGGAGGAGCTCACTGGGATTCCAATGGAGGACTCGGCGGGCTCGAGGAGGCACCGTGGACGATGAACGGGCGCCGACGATCTCAGTGGACCGAGGTTGAAGAAGAGCTCGAAGGCGAAGCTGCAGGGCTTCCGGCGGGGCGTGGTTCGGTGAGGGGGTCGAGGACGACGTCGCGGAACTCGTGGGTACAACCGAGGGGCGAGGTGGTAGCTGTCGCCGGTGGTTCTCGTCGGCCGCGGCGGCCGCGTTCGGTGGTGCGAGGGAGAGAGATAGGGGAGGGGATGAGCACGGGGGGGGGGCGAGGAGTGAGAGGGCCTGGGGGTGCGTGGCCGTCTCCGTGGTGCTGGAAGAGAGCCTCAGGGGCACGAGGCAGGCAAGGAGGAGGTGGCGGCCTCAGCGCGCGCCGTGCCCGCCTTCGCCTCTGCCTACTGGCAAAGGTTGAAGACGACTGGCACTGGCCAGCTGGGCTGGGCCGGCTGGAGGAGCTGGGCCACTACAGTAACAGGCCAGGTGGGCTTGCCAGGTAGGTTCCTCTCTTTCTAATTCTGTTTCTGTTTTCTATTTATGTTATTTTGTTTTGATTTAGTTTAAATACTAAATCATTTTATAAAATGCTGAAAATAAATATGTGACTAGAACTAAAATATCCCAAACCACATAAAATGTTCCAGAATTATTGGACATATATTAATTATATAAAGAATATATATCCAATGCAAATAGTTATTGAATTAATTACAAGGCCCAAAATAAATATCTCTGAGATTCCAAAAATATTGTTTTAAGTTTTACCTCTTGCCAATATTTTCAGAGACTAAGAGGAACATTTTCTTGGACTTCTTTGAAAAGATTTTAATGTTGATTATTTTTGAAGTGATTTATGAGGGTTTCAACTAACCTCAATTCAACTTTCAGAATTTAGACATGATGCATGATGCTCACTCAGGTAAAAAGCTACAAGCAAATTCTAGGGCTGTGACAACTCACCCCCACTAAACAAGAATCTCGTCCCGAGATTCAAGACATGAGGTAAGAAGACAGAGGGAACGCTAATGAAGAATCTTCATGATCCGATTGCCCTTCTCGAAGATGTTGATTCATTGCATCATGTTGATCTTGACATCCTCGCTTTTGAGATCTTCATCCACGCGATGACGACAGAAAGAAACTCAACTAGGATTGATCTTCTCGAAGATCGAGCTAAACAATATCAACTCGCGGAATGAGATGTTGAAATATCTCAAGTTGAGACACAAAACACATCGAGAGGGATGGAAGAACAACGACGGGGTTTGATTTGGTGGCAACAATTCCATGCCTAATTAGATGGTGAGGGGGTTTCAAAGTAGCGAGAAGTTATGTTGCCCATAATACCATAACGAGGCACCTTAGTGAAAGTGACTCATAGAGCTATTCCCTTAAGTGGCAAAAAGAATTACTTTTGACCCATAGATCATTGAAACTCTTTATACCAGCCTAAGGCAATCACCATCGATCTTTTGAAGGAGTTTGAAAGAATGACATACTCGGACTAGAATGGATGATGTGGACTACCTTGTTGAAGACAACGCAATGGATGATTTTTGCTTATCATCGGAAATGGATGGGACCTATGGTAAGTCCACTTTTGAAGATGATCATGAACAACAACTACTGAGGTGCAAGCTAGGAACAAAATGCAAATGTTGGGAATGATTCTGGTAACTGGGGAAGAACTCAACAATCGAGAGTGATTCCACTGTTTGAAAAGGTTATAACATAACCGAGGAAACATGGAGCAAATCCCAGTTAACGCCAACGGTAAAACCTAGTGCTTGCACGTGCTCTCAAGAACTTGAGCATTTTCATATTCATCAAGATTCTACCAACATCCGAGTCGAGGATCCTGGCAACACAACATACCACCATGATGAATGGTGATGGATGATGCAGATGCAAAGGAAGATAACACTTTCTCAAATTTCACCTTAGCGAGGCCAAGGAAACAAAATCTGGATGATCGACTGAGAGACAATTAGCACTCCGCTTCTAATGTTCTCCTTGATTGTCACGACCGGTTTTTCAATAAAAATATTTATTGAGAAACCAATCTTTTGAGTCCAGTATGAGAGAAATCCTCCTCACTGGTAGACAAATTCTTGATACAATAAGCCAGTAGCATAGAATATACTACAAGGTCGAGCTAGGCTGCTCAACAACTAATTACAAGCGCGCCAATAGTTATACATAATGGCGGATATAACACAATGGTGTGGTGGCATACTACTAACTCGGGGATAAAGTGATGGTGGAATAACACAGTCGGGAGTGTGATCACATGACTCTCAAACTGGCATCTCATCGAGCGTCGAGGTGAGGCTCGATGAATTTATTCGGCTTGCGGAAGCGGATATAATACAGTGACCAAGTCCAGGGTCGCACGAGACTGACTGGGATTCCTCTAGGCGTCGGACTCGCTATCGAACTCTTCATCCATGAGATCGCCTTCGTCAGCATCTGGCCAAATCAACAAGCCAGTGAGTACTTTGAAAGTACTCGCAAGACAATTCGGACGTAAGATATAACAAATGCATGCATGAATTCGTCATGATTAATTTTCCCAGTGCACATTCAAAAATTAGCATAACGAAGTAAGTAAAAGGGAAACGGCGGTAGTCCGCCTGAAATCCCAACAAAATATAAATGAAAACCGATCGGGTGTCTGAAGCGACGCCTCGAAAGGTGAACAAATAGATAAAAGAAAATCATGCCACAGTCGGGCGTCTTAGCGACACCACATAAAGGGCTTCAAAAGAAATGCCACAGTCGGGCGTCTTAGCGACACCACATAAAGGGCTTCAAAAGAAATGCCACAGTCGAGCGTCTTAGCGACACCACATAAAGGGCTTTAAAAGAAATGCCACAGTCGGGCGTCTTAGCGACACCACATAAAGGGCTTCAAAAGAAATGCCACAGTCGGGCGTCTTAGCGACACCACATAAAGGGCTTTAAAAGAAATGCCACAGTCGGGCGTCTTAGCGACACCACATAAAGGGCTTTAAAAGGAATGCCGCAATCGGGCGTCTTAGCGACACCACATAAAGGGCTTTTAAAAGAAATGCCGCAGTCGGGCGTCTTAGCGACACCAGATAAAGGGCTTTAAAAGGAATGCCGCAATCGGACGTCTGAGCGACATCACAGAAAGGGCTTTTATTCACAAGTAAATAATACTCATAATAAATATTCCATTCATGATAATAAACGGGTTAGTCCATCCACAGGAATAAATATTCAACCGGACTTAGCACTCATGTGATTCACCGGAGTCTCTGTCATCAAACTGACACTGTTAGGACAAGAATATATAGATTTGGACATGGAATAGATGATTCAAAGGAATGTATGACTCTGCAGAGTTTGTACAAAATTTTTCCCACAGCCAACGGATTACCGTAGTCGCGAAGGACTAGTTCCGTTTACGGTTTTTCAGAAGAAAACACAGCTAACCAGTACACACCCATCCTACCTCTCGATGCCAGGACTCACCCTAGACATCGTCCAAGAAAAACTTTTGAGATGGGGAGATCACAATCTCGAATAGCATGGGATCAAATTTATATACGCGCGCTCTAAGGGGTGCCCCCCTCTCGGTCCCAACCGGAAACACCCATGCCCCCTGACCGGATGACTGGCTTTAATCCAGGGCCATGGAACCATCATCACGGCCTCTCCTTTTGGTGTGTACCAGGAAAGCTGTTTGCAACTTACTAAGCCACATTCCTTGCGGAAAACATGTGGTAGTACAGGGAAGGAAATGGGAGGAACTGGACCAATACGGTTTGGCACTGAAGTCAATTTGTATGGCGTAAGACTGGCATGCTACGACACTGCCATCTTACCCATCTTCATGCCAACACATGGCCATGCATACTCACATCCATCAACGCATGGATCATCGAACAAACTTGCCTCAACAATGCATGAAATAACGTTCATCGGTATGCTCATCAACATGCCATGAAACTAACTAAATGCAAAACATGCCAAGACACTCATCATAGTAGTCGGAGCCTAGCTCGATGAAGTTCGTGGCTCCGTCACCTCCTTCGGTATCTACGGTATAAAGAAAAACACACGTGCTAACGTAAATACCGAGAGGTGCACAAAAAGTATTCCAATTTTTTTTCAAATAAATCTGATAAAAAACTAGACAAAATTTTAACGAGGACAGAAAAAGAATCAATCAAAAATACTTTTCTGTTTAAAAGTTATAAAGGTTTTTGTCCAGGGACTCATCTGTAATGAAACAGAAAGTTTCCAGGGGCTAGTTTATAAAAACAGAAAACGCTCCAGTCTCGAATACGCCAGCCCAGAGGGGAAAGCGTATTTTGCCCGAAGGCGTTTTCAGAAAACGATTCGTTTAAAAAGATCTGAGAGGCTGACGGGCGGGTCCCAACCGTCAGGTTCGAATTTTCAAACGGGGGACGAAGCTCGTCGGCGCCCGAGAGCCGCGGTGGTCGCCGGCGGCGATCCACGGTGAGGCAGGGAGATCGGAGAGTACCTCCGTGTTCAGGGCGCCCTTCCGCGTCGGTTGGTGGTGGTGGTGGTGGTCGGCGAGCACCACGTCGGCAGTGGCTTCTGCTCCGGCGGACGGCGGTTCGGGCGTGGATGGAGCGTGCCGGAGAGGGCTGCAATGTGCAAATTGATGAGGGGGTTAGAGCACTAGGTGTGGAAGAAGGCTACAGGCGGGGTTTGGGCGCCGGAGGTGGCCTCACCGCAGTGAACGTTGTCGGAGCCCGAGGCGGACGGAGGTAGGCGGAGTCGAGGAAGAAGGGCTCCTCGAGGCTCCTCCAGTAGCCAGGCAGGGTCTAGTGAGGTGGTGGAGGTGTGCGGGGGCGAGGCAGGCTCGGGGTGCTATATATAGCCGGCCCGAGTCGGTTGCCGCGAACGGATAAGTCCGGCGAGGTGATTACGGCGGCGCAGTGGTTGCACGGGAGGGTTCAGAGGTTGAGCGCCGTCGTGGGTGTTCCCTGGTTCCGCTTGGGTGCTAACCGCGTCGGGATTTGGTTGCTTAGGGGGAGTTCGACGGAACGGGGCGACGCGGGCCCGTCGGCGGCAGAGAGCACGCTCCGTGCGTGTCGCGCCACGGCAGCGGTGCTGCATGCGTGCGCTGGCAATGAGATGGCCACGCGGAGAGCCAGGGAGCGTTGGGCGGCGCCGAACGGCGTTGAGCCGCCGTTCTGCTCCCTGTCGGCCGCTACGGTGGTTCGGCCGCCGCAAGACACGCCGGCGCAGGCGGGCCAGGGCGCCACCGACGCCAGGAAGGCGCCAAGCGCGCGTGTGGTGCTCCAGACAGGAGGAAGAGGCGGCGAGGAACGTGCCAAGGGCACTGTGAGCATGTGCCTGAATCTCTGACGAAGAAAACGACACTGAACTCTGAATTTTTACTGAATTTACTGAAAGTGCAAGGAAACAGTGCATGCAAGGTGTTCGACAGAATGATCTAGGCATGTAGGGATTTTTCCTTGAGCTGATTTTTGGTGGAGTGGCTTCTCAATGCTCCAGTAGGCTGCCTGATTTTTGGTGAAATTTTTGGAGAAGTGTAGATATGAATTTCACCAAATTTGGCAAATCTGGTCCAAACTTGCAGAGACTGAAATTTGAAAATTTTGAAAAGAGGAGGAGTGGATCAAGATGGTTCTGGGTTGTGGATGCTAAGGACAATCCAGAGGAGTTGGTTTGAGGTCAAAACTCAAAGGCAATAAGGTACTTGCTTTGAAAATCTCTCAGGCTCCAAATAATTGACAGAAATGATTTGAGAGGAAAAATAATTAGAATAAAAATCCAAAACTTGTTTGGATTAGTTGGGACAGAGAACTTGGTTGATTACAAGGAGGAGGGGAGGTTTTGGAGGGGTTTTACCACATGGGCAAAATACAAAGTCATGGGTGGTTTTCAAGATATGAAAATCCCCAATTCCCATAGAGTTTCTTTTTTTTAAAGAAAAAGATTAAACTCCCAAAAATATAATTTGAGAAGGGAACCAACAGAGAAGAAGTTTTAAAAGATCAAACACCATAGTTTGAAGAAAAAAATCCTTGCCAAAGAAAAGGAAGTTTTTAAGAGGGAGGATTTCTGGAAAAGAAATTTTAAATGCCCTCTTTTAAAAATCCAACAAAGTTTTTGATGAAAACCAATTAAATTTTTTGGAGTGTCACAACACCTACCCCCTTAGGAAAAATCTCGTCCCCGAGATTTCAGCTGATCCTTAAATAAGTGTGGATGTTCTGTCCGAAGAAAATCCTCTCTTTCCCGAGTTGCTTCACTGTCGGTGTGATTGCTCCACTGGACTCTGAAAAACTTGATGGTCTTCTATCGAGTCCTCCTTTTAGACTCCTCTAAAATTCTTACTGGACGTTCCCGATAAGTGAGGTCTGGCTGCACGTCAATGTTCTCATGGGATACTCGTTTCTCTGGGTTGCTTACGCACTTCCTCAATTGCGAGATGTGGAACACATCGTGGACATCGGATAATTCCTCGGGTAAGTCTAGCTGGTAGGCTACCGTGCCTC
This sequence comes from Triticum monococcum, assembly GCA_034509565.1. NCBI lineage: Eukaryota > Viridiplantae > Streptophyta > Magnoliopsida > Poales > Poaceae > Triticum > Triticum monococcum. The sequence goes on from CM067842.1 coordinate 39,664,067, forward strand.
TTCACGCCATTATATAGAATGGTCCGATGAATCTTGGTGCTAGCTTCCCTTTAATCTTGAATCGTTGCAATCCTCTCATAGGAGATACTCTCAGGTATATGAACTCACCGGGTTCGAAGCTGACCCCACGATGTTTCTGATCATAATAACTCTTCTGTCGACTTTGAGCGGTCTTAAGTCGGTCTCTGATTAGCTTGACTTTTTCCTCGGCTTCTCTGAGCATGTCTGGTCCGAAGATGCGGCTGTCTCCGGTCTCTGACCAATTTAACGGGGTACGACATCTCCGTCCGTATAAAGCCTCAAATGGTGCCATTTGTAGGCTGGCCTGGTAGCTATTGTTGTACGCGAACTCGGCGCATGGCAGGCTTTCTTCCCAACTGGTTCCATATGTGAGGACACATGCTCTCAGCATGTCTTCTAAAACCTGGTTTACGCGTTCCGTTTGTCCATCAGTCTGTGGGTGGTATGCTGTACTGAAGGCTAGTTGAGTTCCCAGAGCCTGTTGTAAATGCTCCCAAAATCTCGAGACGAACTGAGTGCCTCTGTCGGATATTATAGTCTTCGGGACACCGTGCAGACAAACTATGCGGGAGAGATAAATCCTGGCAAGCCTCTGAGTGGTGTGGGTCGTCTTTATTGGAATAAAGTGTGCCACTTTGGTTAACCTGTCAGTGATGACCCATATGGCATCATTCCCGTGTCGTGACTGAGGTAGTCCGACAATGAAATCCATCCCTATTTCATCCCATTTCCACTCAGGTATTTTGTTCGGTTGCAGTAGTCCGACTGGTCTCTGATGCTCAGCTTTTATGCGTTGACATGAGTCGCAACATGCAATGAAGGTGGCTATGTCCCTCTTCATACCGTGCCACCAAAATCTTTCCTGAATATCCTTATACATTTTGGTTCCTCCAGGGTGGATCGAGTATGGGGCGGTGTGGGTTTCAGCTAGGATTTGCTGTTTGAGGTCCTCTATATTTGGCACGCAGAGTCTTTCTCCGTACCATAATATCCCTCCATCGTCTATGACGAATTCCGAGGCCTTGCCCATACTCACCTTTCTTTTGATGCCTTCGATGCTGGGGTGACCAGGCTGAGCTTCTTTAATCTTCTCCACAAGTTCAGGCTGTATTTCCAGGTTTGTTGTGGTGCCTTCTGCTACCATTATCAAGTTGAGTTTGGCAAATTCTTCTTGGAACTCGGTCCTCAAGCTTTGCAGATTGTTTTCGTCGGAGCTGGGGTTCCGACTAAGAGCATCGGCCACTACATTTGATTTACCTGGATGGTAGTGGATACCAACATCATAATCCTTTACCAATTCCAACCAGCGTCGTTGCCGTAAATTTAGTTCTGGCCGTGTGAAAATATATTTGAGACTTTTATGATCCGTATATATTTCACATCGATTCCCAAGTAAGAAATGCCTCCATTCCTTGAGTGCATGAATAACTGCTGCCATTTCTAAGTCATGAGTGGGATAATTTTCCTCATGCTTGCGAAGTTGCCTTGAAGCGTATGCGACAACCTTGCCTTCTTGCATCAACACGCATCCGAGACCCTTTCTGGACGCGTCACAATACACTTCAAAATTCTTGTGTATGTCGGGTACAATTAATACCGGTGCTGTCGTTAATTTCTGCTTTAGCTCTTGGAAACTATTCTCGCAGGCTTCTGTCCATTCAAACTTCTTGTCTTTCTTGAGTAACTATGTCATGGGCTTGGCTATGGTGGAGAATCCTTCAATAAATCTGCGGTAATATCCTGCCATTCCCAAGAAACTCCGTATGTCCGTTACGCTGGCTGGTGACTTCCAGCCAAGTACGGCCTTGACTTTCTCCGGGTCCAATGCGATACCGTCTTGGGTCAGTACGTGGCCTATAAAGCCTACTTGTCTTAGCCAAAATTCGCACTTGCTGAACTTGGCATACAATTGGTGTTTTCTGAGCTCTCCTAGCACAATCCTGAGATGTTCTGCGTGCTCTTCTGGTGTCTTGGAGTATACCAGAATATCATCGATGAATACCACGACGAACTTGTCCATAAACTTCATAAATACTTTGTTCATGAGGTGAAAAAAATATGCGGGGCATTCGTTAATCCAAAGGGCATTACTGTGAACTCATACAGTCCATATCTGGAGGTGAAGGCTGTTTTGGGGATATCTTCTGTTCGCACCTTTAATTGATGGTATCCTGACCTTAAGTCAATTTTGAGAATACCTTGGCCTGAGCGAGTTGATCAAACAAATCGTTTATCCTTGGCATCGGGTATTTGTTCTTGACCGTGACCATGTTAAGTGCTCGATAGTCAATACACAATCTCAGTGTTCCATCCTTCTTTTTGGCAAATAAAATTGGTGACCCCCAAGGTGAGGAGCTGGCTTGAATGTATCCTTTGTCTAGCAATTCCTTTATTTGTTTCTTCAATTCAACCAACTCGGATGGTGCCATTCGATATGGTTTCTTGTATATGGGGGTGGTTCCTGGTGTGAGCTCAATGCTGAACTCTATCTCTCGGTCTGGTGGCACGCCTGGTAGCTCTTCGGGGAAAACGTCTGGGAATTCACATACTACTGGAACCTTGTTTAGCTCAGAAACGTCCACCTTATTCAATCTCGGTTGCCGTGGTATTTTTCCTTCCTTGGCTGACACTCTTATTGTCTTCCCGTGGTGGTGTGTGAGAATTACGGTCCGGTTGAAACAGTCAATAAAACCCTTGTTGGTTGTTAGCCAGTCCATCCCTAGGATGACATCCAGCCCTTTGTTTTCCAACACAATAAGATTTGCGTGAAACTCCAATCCTTCGAACTCAATGACCACATTCTGATAGTAATTCTGAGTGACTTGCTGAATCCCAGGGGACTTGATGATCATGGATTTTTCCAAAGGAAGCATCGAAAAATTATTTTGCAAGGCAAAACTTTTCGAAATGAAAGAGTGAGAAGCTCCAGAATCAAACAAAACCATTGCAGGTATTGTGTTGACAGGAAACGTACCGAGTACGATATCCGGAGCATTTTGTGCCTCCTCTTTGGTTACGTGGTTTAGATGGCCCTTCCTATGGTTGTTGTTGGGATTGAAATTGTTTCGCTTGGGCGCTGAATTATTGCCGCCGTTGTTCGGCTTTGGGGTTGAGTTTCTAGGCTTGGGACACTGCTTGGCATAGTGTCCTTCCTCTCCACAGGCGTAACAAGTAACGCCGGGGTGATATGTGAACTCCTTGTCCCTTGCATGAAAATTCTTGATTGGGCGTGAGACGTTGGATGAGGATTTGTGCGTCCCACCCTTTTGAAAATCTGTCTTGCTTCGGTGATTGCGAGCATGGTTGGTCTGGTCCCTTTTTCGCTTGCGGATATCTTCCAGGCTGCGTCTCTCATTTTCCAGAGTAATTGCTTTGTCCACCGGAGTTTTAAAATATGGAAAAGTGTGCACGACCAGTTGGCATTTAAGCGCGGGCGCCAGACCGTCAAGGAATTTCTCCATCTTCTTACTTTCAGTCATACGCTCCTCATTGGCGTAGCGAGATAATAGAGTAAATTGGCCGTTGTAATCTGACACTGTCATGTTCCTTTGTTTGAGGTCATCGAACTCTCTCTTCTTGATTTTCATAATGCTCTTAGGAATGTGTGCACCACGGAAACCTTCCTTGAAATCATCCCAGGTTATGTCATTTTCGTTGGGATGCATGTGCAGAAAATTCTCCCACCACGATGCGGCTGCTCCTGTGAGATAGTGCGGAGCATACAATACCTTTTCGGGGTCTGAACATTTTGCAATAATTAATTTCCTCTCCATATCTCGAAGCCAGTCCTCGGTTTCAAGAGGCTTGTCAGTATGAGAAAATGTTTGGGGACGTGTCTTCTGTAGCTCAGATAACTTGGAATGCTGCTGATACTGCCCGTGGTGATTTCCCATGTTGATGACATGATTCATCATTTCCCGATGTTGTTGCTGGCTCTGTTCATAAAGGCGGCACATTTGAGAAAGTGCCGTTTCACTGTCCTGTTGACTCGACTGCCTTTGTGTGAAATTGTTGCCTGGTTGAGTGTCATAATTTTCCTCTGGCGGAGTAGGCATGGAGCGAGTCCAAGGGCGAGACATTTTTCACTCTGGGGATATATTTTGTAAAACTCATAAGAAAAGCGAAAATGGTCGCAAAAACAACTCCAAAAAATGCACAAGGATGGCAAATAATTTAAATGACCAAGATCACTTAAGGAAACAAATTGATTTGCGCACGGAGAAGGACTGCTCATTACATATCTTACACGCGGACGATAATTATACAATACATCACTCAAGATATGCGTACATAATCCTGACATGTTATTTAGGCTAGTGCACTTCTCCAGTTCCTACATGATGCGCAAACAAGCTACTTCTCACAACCTATGTACATATAAACATATCTTACAAAGCGGTACATCGCATGACGGCTAAGCGTACTCAGTCGGAAATGTTAACGATCTCCTTGGCCCTGCCAAGGGTGAGGCACAGTGAGGCTGGGGACTCGACCTCCTCCTCACTAATAGGCTCCAGACGTGTAATGCTACGTCGAGTAGATGGAGCGGGTGCCAGGGGCGGAGCAACGCGAACAGGAGTGGGCGCGAAAGGTGGTGCAGTGCACGCTGGAGTGGGCGTAATGACTTGGTTGAACTCTTCGGTGGTAGGCAGGCGGCGAGTAGGTGCATAAGATGCTGAGGACGAGACAAAAGTCAGTGGCGGTGCGGTGGGCAGGAGCTCCCTCCTATTGGCGGCACAGCCATGGACTGAGTCCATGCGGGCAGCCACGAAGTCGTCCACCAGGTTGTTGAAGGCTGCCTCCAGAGCCCGGAGATACTCGATAAGCATCTCAAAAGCCTCGTCTCGTTCTCCTCTGGGGCAGGAGAATGCATAGTGACAGGTGTAAGGCACATGGCATGGAAGATAGCGATAACGACGAGTCTTCATCATGGGAAGGACATCCCTGAGGCGAGCTATCGCCTCGCGGGCTGCCATCTGCATAGCATGCCTCTCCATAGGCATGGCTCTTCCCATGAACCGGAAGCGGCGTAACTCACCACGCCCTCCCTTGAACTGCACCGCGGCCTAGTGCATGGTCAGACTGTCGTTGACTCTGTGCTGACAGAGTGTGAAGACTGGGCGCACGGATGGCCCCATTGCGACCTGAACGTTGAAGGAGAGAAGCTTGACGAACCCATCGGGCACGTTGGCGAAGGTCTGAGACTCGCAGCTATTGTCGGCCATCTACAAAAGTAGGCAAAAATCCTGAATGGTCAGATCATAAATTTATGCTGACTGTCAGAAAATGACTACAATTGCAAAAATACAAATTGGCTCTATCATGCTAATAACCGATTAGCGATCGCACCTAGTGGCTTCCTACAGTCAGCCTGGCTCTGGTACCAAACTTGTCACGACCGGTTTTTCAATAAAAATATTTATTGAGAAACCAATCTTTTGAGTCCAGTAAGAGAGAAATCCTCCTCACTGGTAGACAAATTCTTGATACAATAAGCCAGTAGCATAGAATATATTACAAGGTCGAGCTAGGCTGCTCAACAACTAATTACAAGTGCGCCAATAGTTATACATAATGGCGGATATAACACAATGGTGTGGTGGCATACTACTGACTCGGGGATAAAGTGATGGTGGAATAACACAGTGGGGAGTGTGATAACATGACTCTCAAACTGACATCTCATCGAGCGTCGAGGTGAGGCTCGATGAATTTATTCGGGTTGCGGAAGCGGATATAATACAGTGACCAAGTCCAGGGTCGCACGAGACTGACTGGGATTCCTCTAGGCGTCGGACTCGCTATCGAACTCTTCATCCATGAGATCGCCTTCGTCAGCATCTGGCCAAATCAACAAGCCAGTGAGTACTTTGAAAGAACTCGCAAGACAGTTCGGACATAAGATATAACAAATGCATGCATGAATGCGCCATGATTAATTTTCCCAATGCACATTCAAAAATTAGCATAACGAAGTAAGTAAAAGGGAAATGGCGGTAGTCCGCCTGAAACCCCAACAAAATATAAATGAAAACCGATCGGGTGTCGGAAGCGACGCCTCGAAAGGTGAACAAATAGATAAAAGAAAATCATGCCACAGTCGGGCGTCTTAGCGACACCACATAAAGGGCTTCAAAAGAAATGCCACAGTCGGGCGTCTTAGCGACACCACATAAAGGGCTTCAAAAGAAATGCCACAGTCGGGCGTCTTAGCGACACCACATAAAGGGCTTTAAAAGAAATGCCACAGTCGGGCGTCTTAGCGACACCACATAAAGGGCTTCAAAAGAAATGCCACAGTCGGGCGTCTTAGCGACACCACATAAAGGGCTTTAAAAGAAATACCACAGTCGGGCATCTTAGCGACACCACATAAAGGGCTTTAAAAGGAATGCCGCAATCGGGCGTCTTAGCGATACCACATAAAGGGCTTTTAAAAGAAATGCCACAGTAGGGCGTCTTAGCGACACCACATAAAGGGCTTTAAAAGGAATGCCGCAATCGGACATCTGAGCGACATCGCAGAAAGGGCTTTTATTCACAAGTAAATAATACTCATAATAAATATTCCATTCATGATAATAAACGGGTTAGTCCATCCACAGGAATAAATATTCAACCGGACTTAGCACTCATGTGATTCACCGGAGTCTCTGTCATCAAACTGACACTGTTAGGACAAGAATATATAGATTTGGACATGGAATAGATGATTCAAAGGAATGTATGACTCTACAGAGTTTGTACAAAAAAATTTCCCACAGCCAACGGATTACAATAGTCGCGAAGGACTAGTTCCGTTTACGGTTTTTCGGAAGAAAACACAGCTAACCAGTACACACCCATCCTACCTCTCGATGCCAGGACTCACCCTGGACATCGTCCAAGAAAAACTTTTGAGACGGGGAGATCACAATCTCGAATAGCATGGGATCAAATTTATATACGCGCGCTCTAAGGGGTGCCCCCCTCTCGGTCCCAACCGGAAACACCCATGCCCCCTGAACGGATGACTGGCTTTAATCCAGGGCCATGGAACCATCATCACGGCCTCTCCTTTTGGTGTGTACCAGGAAAGCAGTTTGCAACTTACTAAGCCACATTCCTTGCGGAAAACATGTGGTAGTAAAGGGAAGGAAATGGGAGGAACTGGACCAATACGGTTTGACACTGAAGTCAATTTGTATGGCGTAAGACTAGCATGCTATGACACTGCCATCTTACCCATCTTCATGCCAACACATGGCCATGCATACTCACATCCATCAACGCATGGATCATCGAACTCACTTGCCTCAACAATGCATGAAAATAACGTTCATCGGTATGCTCATCAACATTCCATGAAACTAACTAAATGCAAAACATGCCAAGACACTCATCATATCAAAAGTTCAAACATGCTTGCCTGGTTCAGAGTAGTCGGAGCCTAGCTCGGTGAAGTTCGCGGCTCCGTCACCTCCTTCGGTATCTACGGTATTAAGAAAAACACACATGCTAACGTAAATACCAAGAGGTGCACAAAAAGTATTCCAAATATTTTTCAAATAAATCTGATAAAAAACTAGACAAAATTTTAAAGAGGATAGAAAAAGAATCAATCAAAAATACTTTTCTGTTTAAAAGTTATAAAGGTTTTTGTCCAGGGACTCATCTGTAATGAAACAGAAAGTTTCCAGGGGCTAGTTTATAATAACAGAAAACGCTCCAGTCTCGAATACGCCAGCCCAGAGGGGAAAGCGTATTTTGCCCGAAGACGTTTTCAGAAAACGACTCGTTTAAAAAGATCTGAGAGGCTGACGGGCGGGTCCCAACCGTCAGGTTCGAATTTTCAAACGGGGGACGAAGCTCGTCGGCGCTCGAGAGCCGCGGTGGTCGCTGGCGGCGATGCACGGCGAGGCAGGGAGATCGGAGAGTACCTTCGTGTTCAGGGCGCCCTTCCGCGTCAGTTGGTGGTGGTGGTGGCGGTCGGCGAGCACCACGTCGGCGGTGGCTTCTGCTCCGGCGGACGGCGGTTCGGGCGTGGATGGAGCGTGCCGGAGAGGGCTGCAATGTGCAAATTGATGAGGGGGTTAGAGCACTAGGTGTGGAAGAAGGCTACAGGCGGGGTTTGGGCGCCAGAGGTGGCCTCACCGCAGTGAACGTTGCCGGAGCCCGAGGCGGACGGAGGTAGCCGGAGTCGAGGAAGAAGGGCTCCTCGAGGCTCCTCCAGTGGCCAGGCAGGGTCTAGTGAGGTGGTGGAGGTGTGCGGGGGCGAGGGAAGGCTCGGGGTGCTATATATAGCCGGCCGAGTCGGTTGCCGCGAACGGATAAGTCCGACGAGGTGATTACGGCGGCACAGTGGTTGCACGGGAGGGTTCAGAGGTTGAGCGCCGTCGTGGGTGTTCCCTGGTTCCGTTTGGGTGCTAACCGCGTCGGGATTTGGTTGCTTAGGGGGAGTTTGATGGAACGGGGCGACGCGGGCCTGTCGGCGGCAGAGAGCACGCTCCGTGCGTGTCGCGCCACAGCAGCAGTGCTGCATGCGTGCGCTGGCAATGAGATGGCCACGCGGAGAGCCAGGGAGCGTTGGGCGGCGCCGAACGGCGTTGAGCCACCGTTCTGCTCCCTGTCGGCCGCTACGGTGGTTTGGCTGCCGCAAGACACGCCGGCGCAGGCGGGCCAGGGCGCCACCGACGCTAGGAAGGCGCCAAGCACGCGTGTGGTGCTCCAGACAGGAGGAAGAGGCGGCGAGGAACGTGCCAAGGGCACTGTGAGCATGTGCCTGAATCTCTGACGAAGAAAACGACACTGAACTCTGAATTTTTACTGAATTTACTGAAAGTGCAAGGAAACAGTGCATGCAAGGTGTTCGACAGAATGATCTAGGCATGTAGGGATTTTTCCTTGAGCTGATTTTTGGTGACAGTGGCTTCTCATTGCTCCAGTAGGCTGCCTGATTTTTGGTGAAATTTTTGGAGAAGTGTAGATATGAATTTCACCAAATTTGGCAAATCTGGTCCAAACTTGCAGAGACTGAAATTTGAAAAATTTGAAAAGAGGAGGAGTGGATCAAGATGGTTCTGGGTTGTGGATGCTAAGGACAATCCAGAGGAGTTGGTTTGAGGTCAAAACTCAAAGGCAATAAGGTACTTGCTTTGAAAATCTCTCAGGCTCCAAATAATTGACAGAAATGATTTGAGAGGAAAAATAATTAGAATAAAATCCAAAACTTGTTTGGATTAGTTGGGACAGAGAACTTAGGTTGATTACAAGGAGGAGGGGAGGTTTTGAAGGGGTTTTACCACATGGGCAAAAATACAAAGTCATGGGTGGTTTTCAAGATATGAAAATCCCCAATTCCCATAGAGTTTCTTTTTTTAAAGAAAAAGATTAAACTCCCAAAAATATAATTTGAGAAGGGAACCAATAGAGAAGAAGTTTTAAAAGATCAAACACCATAGTTTGAAGAAAAAAAATCCTTGCCAAAGAAAAGGAAGTTTTTAAGAGGGAGGATTTCTGGAAAAGAAATTTTAAATGCCCTCTTTTAAAAATCCAACAAAGTTTTTGATGAAAACCAATTAAAATTTTTGGAGTGTCACATTGATGTGCTAGGATAACACATTTATTGGTATGGTTTGGTATCTAGGACATCAAGTAAAAGGTCGGACTTCGGAAGCAAAAGAATCTACGGAGGTAAATCCTACGAAATCCTCATGGGAAGGTGACCAACTTTCTTCAATCGAGATACTACAATAATAGGTCTTCCGGCTGGATGTGTTGGCCACAACATCCACTTTATCGGTTATCGAGAGACCAATATTATAGTTCTTGGAAAATGCTCCAACCATCATATCTGCCTGAGATTCAGATCTGGTTGGTGACAGGATATTCCAGACTCATCGAGTCTAGAAAGGAAAATGAAGGTTTGCAACACAAATCGACGAGACGACGTTGCGAGATTCTCGGGGGAATGAACTATGGTAGTAAGCTCCAAAACATGATCCGGTTCTGCTACAAGCATGTGAACACGTTGTCCTAGACAAGCATGCCTGGTAGTCTTAAAATGAAACACTACCGAGTTCAGGGGGAACCATCAACGAGGATATCGAAGTCCTTGCATAGGTCTAACCCTTAAGAAGAAACTTCTTCTCCTTGAACAAATCAATCAGTGGCTTGGTGTGCTAGGGATACGTATAGAATGTAGATGATCAGTCTATCAGACCATAGAATACTTCGCACATGCATGACTGACTTGGGATGATTCCAGAGGAAGCAAAAACAAACTTTCTCGAATTCACGGCGGCAACTTACATCAGATGCACATGAATTAGAGGAAGTCACATCTTTCAACCGGACATATGCATCATGATCGGGACATGAGGGCAATTCCTATAAAGTTTCCGACACTAGCTGGATGTTCAACACAATCATGGAGGAGACAAAATGCTGCTGATGGGCTCAACAGCAACTCATCATAATTTCCATATCACTGGACTTCCACCACTATGTGAATAATGTGATAGTATTGGTTAGACCAAAGATATAATGGTGTATGCTCGAGGGACAATCGCAAGTAAGACAACATTACGAACATCGTTGGGTCTGATTTGATTTGACGATAGCCCACACTCAAATCAAGGTTTGGACAAGATAATAGATCCAACAACAGATCACGAGGACCAATTGGTGAAGATATCATCTTTCTTCAACACACGCACAAACACAAAGATATCCCTTAACATGAACTAAGTCAGACAAGCTTTTATCTTCCAACTCTCCAAGTTGTTGTTAAGCTTAACCAACTATCTCAGGGGTATCCAACACAGATTCTTGGAGAATGGGTGGTTGGAGGAAAACCAACATGATCACGAACTCAACATAGCGGTCAGGTGACAACCAAATAATACTTCCAAGAAGATAACCGGAACATCACGAACCACCGATATGATACTATGTTCGAGATCAATCTTGCTTTTCAGGGCAAGACGATATGATCGATAGAGCAAGGGTTTGGCAAAATCCTAACTCGTTGATCGAAGAGTGCACCAGGAGATAAGGACTAGGTAGCACAATCTATCTTATAATGATGATTCAATAACCAACACGCTAAGAAAGAGAATATTGTCCATTAACTACCAAGCAACGGAGTTGCTGGGGGTATTGATTTCACACATCATGACTCACTTGCCGGCATTCCGGTTGCAACAACACGGGACCGAGGAATGAATAATGATAGCGAGAAGTATCACTGCGTCAAGAATTCATAAGAGGTGGTGCAATTCTCATGACATTCTCGACATAAAGATGGTAACACTCCAAGGTAGAACAGAGCAAAAGCTGGATTGGCATTTGATCCGCGGAATACAACTGCTTTGACCCAACCCTGGATATGGATGAGGTACTGGAGTTTGTTTCTCCCAGTCATTCTGAAATAGAACGGCTTGACGAACCACAAGAATACTAGGCATCGATGAACATGAATGCATACATACTCCTCACTATCAATTGATAGACGAAGATCGGAATATAATGGAAGGGGGACAACTCAAAGGTACATATAACTTTCTGAGTTGTGGATGCATAGATTAGTATGTCGAACGAGTTCAACATATTTCTTCCGGATAACCCATGCAGAAAGGTAGGGTTGGCAGAGTCACAACATAGAATGGAGAACTCATCAGGAGCACTCTGTTGTGACCTTTTGGTTCAAAAGAACTCATGCCAAGAATGGTTCATGATAATTGGAAGAAGGATATACCACGGACCTCGAGGACTGATGCAAAGGTTACTAATATCCTAAAAGAGCTAGCAACACTATCAACAAGAGGTAAAGTAGAGTGAATCTCGGGTTCAAGAACCCATGAATAGAATACCTACCACTACATGGCATCACGGGATGCTTTTGAGAATAATGGCCAGAATCACACACTGGGAATACAAAACATGGCTAGATCACTAGGTGACTCCCTAAAACACCTAGGGTCATAGTAATAGCTCCAACATATATGTCGAGGCAACAGAGTACCTCAACTCACCGATTAGTGTGATTAAACTGGCCCAAAAGGACATCGAGAACGGAAAGAAAGGGTTTGCAAATGCATCAGACTATGTAGAGACCTGGGATGACTCGGACATCATAACGGCTGTAAATGCTCAAAATGATTTGAGACATCCTGCAAAATGGTGGCATAACCACTCAACATCACAATATCAATGTTCTAAGATCAACTGAGAACACACAGAAGTAGTAGTAACTGAACAGAGGCTTGAATACATCAATCCTACAAGTCTATATCATAGTAACTCGTCATCCTGATAGATAGATGAGAAGGCCTAGTTCTTAATCCCCGTAGAAAGGAAGAGGATGACTCAGATCAGAAGGCCATGAGGTATAAGGAGTAAAAAGAGCCTTACGTTCCCTCCCACAATCAATTCCCTTATATAACTAAAGCATTTCTAGACACAACTTCGACCAGTTTGGCTTGGTAATCCTACAGGCAGTCAGGCTCTGATACCAACACTGTCAGGACCCCGATCCTAAGCCACATCTATCTAGCATGTAACACATCATATCACTTTGCGGCCTCATGCACGGTATTCCCACGGGTGCCACCTTACCTGGCCCGGGACCGTTTGCGCCTTTTGGCTCATGTATATGATAGTGTCGCTAGCATCCATATGACAGAGAACCCGGGCCGACATGGCTAGTCGTGAACCCAAAGTGGCACTAACCTATGGGGACAGGCATACATGATTCACATCGAGCATGTCGGTCAGCAGCGTGTGAATCCGGGCTGTAGCACTGGGCTAACAGGACTCCGGGGAACCCGGGCTGTAGCAGGCTAGGCAGGACTGCGGAAGTCACCGCGTGACATTTCCCCGAAGGGACAGACATAGGAACGAAGTGAATCACATGCCGGCCAGTCAAGTGTCCTGAGCAGTAGTGCTGGGCTAGCAGGACTCCGGTGAACCGGGATGTAGCGGACTACTATGGCTCATGGAAGCACTAGACTACATTTCCTCATAAGAGAGGCTGCCAAAGATAAACAACTAGGTTGTCGGATCCCACACATACCAAGCATTTCAATCATACACACAATATGCTCAATATGTGTAAATACAACATGGCATCACAACATAACTCTACAACTCAAGTATTTATTCCTTACGCTCCGAGGAGCGAGATATTACAAATATGGGTCTCATGACCCAACATTCAGAGCATACAAATCAAAGCACATGCGGAAGCTTAACATGTCTAAGTACATACATCTACAAATGAAAAAGGCTGAGAAGCCTGACTATCTACCAGATCCTGCCGAGGGCACAAGATCGTAGCTGAGGTATCAAGCTAAACGTCGAAGTCCACGCGGAACTACTAGCGAGACTGAAGCCTCTCTGCAAAACATAAATTAAGCAAACATGAGTACAATTGTACTCAGCAAGACTTACATCGGAACTAACTACATATGCTTCGGCATCAACAAAAGGGTGGTGGAGTTTGACTGCAGCAAGCCAGCTTTGACTCGGTGGCTAACCTGAACTACGACTACAAACGACTCTTTTGGGGTGGCGCACACGAGTCCACATATTCACCATTCAATACACCACTATGGATCCGCTCTCGCCTCCCTACGAGAAGGCCATCCATAGCACTCACACTTATCTTGCGAGTTTTAGAGTATCCACTTTCACTTGTCTATGAACTATGCAAGGGGTCCAAGTTTCCATATCCGAGGAATTCGGCTATTCGAATAGATAATGATAACCCTGCAGGGGTGTACTTCTTCACACACGCTCCCACCACTTACCACCATATACACGTCATGTATCTCGGCAACCTTCAAGCGGAAGCCTGGCGAGGGTGTCGGCCACGGCCTACCTAAACACTTAAGTCTCTAGTCCAGGCTTATCGCCTATCCAGGTTCCATCCGCAGGGAGTCCGGCCGAGGTTTCCACATATGGCCCCGAACGATGTGAACAGGGTTCCCGAGACACCAAACGGGCGCCCGGTACACCATGCCACGGTGTATCTACCGCAACATAGCCCACCCCTAGGGTCAGTGCTACGCACGGCCGCCAACACATAACCTACAAACACCAGAAACTAGTTGCAACTCCTGGACAGAGTACTAGGGTGATTAAGAAGCCGAGAGGGTCAGTTAAGGATCCCAATGAGTGGTAGTAGCTGTTCATGGATCACAGACACAAAACTCAGTTCCTGAGGACGGTTTCAATGAGACAACCCACCATGTACTCCTACATGGCCTCTCACCGCTACCTTTACCAAAATGTGTTCACACACTTAGCTCACACACAGTAGGACATGTTCACACACCTCCGATCCATTCCCGATGAATCAGACCTGACACCACTCTATGCAATAGCAGGCATGACAAACAAGCATGAATGAGTAGGCACATCAGGGCTCAAACAGCTCCTACTCATGCTAGTGGGTTTCATCTATTTACTATGGAAATGACAGGTCATGCAGAGGATAAGGGGTTCAACTACCGCAACAAGTAACAGATGAATCGTTGTTGTCCTAATGCAGTAAAAGAGAGCAGGAGCGAGAGAGTGGGGTTGTATCGGAATGAACAAGGGGGTTTTGCTTGCCTGGCACTTCTGAAGATATCATTGGGTCTTCATCAGTATCAACGATCACAGCGTCGGTACCACGTCTATCGAGAGGGAACAAATACCGGCAACAGAGAGAGAAACACAATCAATGCAATGCACAACATGATGCATGATCATGACATGTCAATATGCTATGGGTTGAGCTAATGCAACTAGCAACATGTTGAATGGAGTGGGTTTGAACCCTAGGTTCAAATTCAAACTCCATATGTGAGAGTTTAAATTCCATTTATATGAATTGGCCTAATCAGCAGCCATAAGTTGTTCAAACATGCATGAAAATGGTACAGATGGATTCCTTGAATTTTTCTGATAATTTTTCATATATAATTTATTTCATTTGGAGTTACGGTTGATTTTCTATGATTTTTAGAAGTTTTGGGCATTTTCTGGAATTTCCTGTTTTATCTTAAATCCAGAAAATGAATAATTGCGTCAGCCTGACGTCAGCGTGACATCAGCGAGTCAATGGGTCGGTCCAGGTCAAGCCTGACCAGTGGGACCCATATGTCAGTGTCTAAACTAACTAATCTAGTTTAGTTAGTGGCCTCGGGCCCACATGTCAGTATCAGGTTTAGTTAAATGGTGATTAGCCTTAAGACCCATGGGGCCCACCTGACGGGCCCGCGAGGTCAAAGGGGTCAAACCCCACCGGCGGCTTGACGCCGGCGAGCCAGACGCGGCGGAGGGCTTCGGAATCGAGCCACCGGGCATCATTTTGAGCGCGGTTAGTTGCGTTCAAACGCACGCAGTGCCGCGCGTCGAACGGTGGTGGTTTCCTGGCCTGGGGTGGCCGGGGTTAATGACGGCGAGGTCATCCGCGGCGGTCGGAGTTCGGGCGAGCTCGGGTGAGGCGCTACGCTTGGCTGACGAGCGAGCTAAGCAGCGGGGCGGACTCCTGGGAGCTCCAGGAGCACGCTGGTGCCACTGGACCGAGCGGAGGTGCTCAGGAGCAAGGACCACAGTGGCCATGGTGGACGGCGGCGCTCGGGACTCGCGGGGCGGTGGCTAGCGCGCAAATTAGAGCACGAGGGTGAGGGAAAAGACGGAAGAGCTCACTGGGATTCCAATGGAGGACTCGACGGGCTCGAGGAGGTATCGTGGACGACGAACGGGCGCCGGCGATCTCAGTGGACCGAGGTTGAAGAAGAGCTCGAAGGCGACGCTGCAGGGCTTCCGGTGGGGTGTGGTCCGGTGACGGGGTCGAGGACGATGTCGCGGAACTCGTGGGCACAACCGAGGGGCGAGGGGGTAGCTGTGGCCGTGGTGGTTCTCGTCGTCGGCGGCGGCCGCGTTCGGTGGTGCGAGGGACAGAGACAGGGGAGGGGATGAGCAGGGGGGAGTGAGAGGGCCTGGGGGTGCATGGCCGTCTCCGTGGCGCTGGAAGAGAGCCTCAGGGGCACGAGGCAGGCAGGGAGGAGGTGGCGGCCTCAGCGCGCGCCGTGCCCGCCTTCGCCTCTGCCTACTGGCAGAGGTTGAAGATGACTGGCACTGGCCAACTGGGCTGGGCCGGCTGGAGGAGCTGGGCCACTACAGTAACAGGCCAGGTGGGCTTGCCAGGTAGGTTCCTCTCTTTCTAATTCTGTTTCTGTTTTCTATTTATGTTATTTTGTTTTGATTTAGTTTAAATACTAAATCATTTTATAGAATCCTGAAAATAAATATGTGACTAGAACTAAAATATCCCAAACCACATAAAATGTTCCAGAATTATTGGACATATATTAATTATATAAAGAATATATATCCAATGCAAATAGTTATTGAATTAATTCAAAGGCCCAAAATAAATATCTCTGAGATTCCAAAAATATTGTTTTAAGTTTTACCTCTTGCCAATATTTTCAAAGACTAAGACGAACATTTTCTTGGACTTCTTTGAAAAGATTTTAATGTTGATTATTTTTGAAGTGATTTATGAGGGTTTCAACTAACCTCAATTCAACTTTCAGAATTTAGAAATGATGCATGATGCTCACTCAGGTAAAAACCTACTCCCTCCGTCCCAAAAAATTTGTCTTAAATTTGTTTAGATACAGATGTACCTAGTACTAAAATGTGACTAGATACATCCGTATCTAGACAAATTTAAGACAAGAATTTTAGGACGGAGGGAGTACAAGCAAATTCTAGGGTTGTGACATCTACTATATGATTCACGTTCGACCTTTCGGTCTCCAGTGTTCCGAGGCCATATTTGCATATGCTAGGCTCGTCAAGTTTAACCTGAGTATTCTGCGTGTGCAAAATTGTCTTGCACCCGTTGTAGATGGATGTAGAGCTTATCACACCCGATCATCACATGGTGTCTGGGCACGACGAACTTTGGCAACGGTGCATACTCAGAGAGAACACTTTTATCTTGAAATTTAGTGAGAGATCATCTTATAAAGCTACCGTCGAAATAAGAAAAATAAGATGTATACAAGATAAACATCACATGCAATCAAAATATGTGACATGATATGGCCATGATCATCTTGTGCCTTTGATCTCCATCTCCAAAGTACCGTCATGATCTCTATCGTCACCGGCATGACACCATGATCTCCATCATCTTGATCTATATCAATGTGTCTTCACGTGGACGTCTCGCCAACTATTGCTCATGCAACTATTGCTATCGCATAGCGATAAAGTAAAGCAATTATTTGGCGCTTGCATCTTATGCAATAGAGAGACGACCATAAGGCGTTTGCCAGTTGCCGATAACTTCCACAAAACATGATCATCTCATACAACAACTTATATCTCATCACGTCTTGACCATATCACATCACAACATGCCCTGAAAAAACAAGTTAGACGTCCTCTACTTTGTTTGTTGCAAGTTTTACGTGGCTGCTACGGGCTTAAGCAAGAACCAATCTTACCTACGCATCAAAACTACAACGATAGTTTGTCAAGTTGGTGATGTTTTAACCTTCGCAAGGACCGGGCGTAGCGACACTCGGTTCAACTAAAGTTGGAGAAACTGACACCCGCTAGTCACCTGTGTGCATAGCACGGCGGTAAAACCAGTGTCGCATAAGCGTACGCGTAATGTCAGTCCGGGCCGCTTCATCCAACAATACCGCCGAACCAAAGTATGACATGCTGGTAAGCAGTATGACTTATATCGCCCACAACTCACTTGTGTTCTACTCGTGCATATAACATCAACACATAAAACCTGGCTCTGATGCCACTGTTGGGTAACGTAGTAATTTCAAAAAATTTCCTACGCACACGCAAGATCATGGTGATGCATAGCAACGAGAGGGGAGAGTGTTGTCTACGTACCCTCGTAGACCGATAACGGAAGCGTTTGGTTGATGTAGTCGTACGTCGCCACGGCCCGACTGATCAAGCACCGAAACTACGGCACCTCCGAGTTCTAGCACACGTTCAGCTCGATGACGATCCCCGGACTCCGATCCAGCAAAGTGTCGGGGAAGAGTTCCGTCAGCACGACGGCGTGGTGATGATCTTGATGTACTACTGTCGCAGGGCTTCGCCTAAGCACCGCTACAATATTATCGAGGACTATGGTGGTAGGGGGCGCCGCACACGGCTAAGAATATGATCACGTGGATCAACTTGTCTATCTCTGGGGTGCCCCTGCCTCCGTATATAAAGGTTCAAGAGGGGGAGGCCAGCCGGCCATCATAGGGCGCGCCAGGAGGAGTCCTACTCCCTCCGGGAGTAGGACTTCTCCCCCAATCCTAGTTGGAATAGGATTCGCGAGGTGGGAAAAGAGGGAGAGAGAAGGAGGGGGCGCCGGCCCCCTCTCTCCTTGTCCTATTCGGACTAGGGGGGAGGGGCATGTGGCCCAGCCCTGGCCGCCTCTCCTCTTCTTCCACTAAGGCCCACTAAGGCCCATATAGCTCCCGGGGGGTTCTGGTAACCTCCCGGTACTCCGATAAAATCCCGATTTCACCCGGAACACTTCCGATATCCAAACATAGGCTTCCAATATATCAATCTTTATGTCTCGACCATTTCGAGACTCCTCATCATGTCCGTGATCACATTCGGGACTCCGAACAACCTTCGGTACATCAAAACGTATAAACTCATAATATATCTGTCATCGAAACCTTAAGCGTGCGGACCCTACGGGTTCGAGAACAATGTAGACATGACCGAGACATGTCTCCGGTCAATAACCAATAGCGGGACCTGGATGCCCATATTGGCTCCTACATATTCTACGAAGATCTTTATCGGTTAGACCGAATAACAACATACGTTGTTCCCTTTGTCATCGGTATGTTACTTGCCCGAGATTTGATCGTCGGTATCCAATACCTAGTTCAATCACGTTACTGGCAAGTCTCTTTACTCATTCCGTAATACATCATCTCGCAACTAATTCATTAGTTGCATTGCTTGCAAGGCTTAAGTGATGTGCATTACCGAGAGGGCCCAGAGATACCTCTCCGACGATCGGAGTGACAAATCCTAATCTCGAAATACGTCAACCCAACATGTACCTTTGGAGACACCTGTAGAGCACCTATATAATCACCCAGTTACGTTGTGACGTTTGGTAGCACACAAAGTGTTCCTCCGGCACACGGGAGTTACATAATCTCATAGTCATAGGAACATGTATAAGTCATGAAGAAAGCAATAGCAACATACTAAACGATCGGGTGCTAAGCTAATGGAATGGGTCATGTCAATCAGATCATTCACCTAATGATGTGATCCCGTTAATCAAATAACAACTCTTTGTCCATGGTTAGGAAACATAACCATCTTTGATTAACAAGCTAGTCAAGTAGAGGCATACTAGTGACACTCTGTTTGTCTATGTATCCACACATGTATTATGTTTCCGGTTAATACAATTCTAGCATGAATAATAAACATTTATCATGAAATAAGGAAATAAATAATAACTTTATTATTGCCTCTAGGGCATATTTCCTTCACCAAATACAATGGTAAATTGTATAGGTGCACTAGTTCGGCGAAGAGATGGTGATACAAGTGGTATATGGATAGTAGATAAAGGTTTTTGTAATATGAAAATATAAAAACAGCAAGGTAGCAAGTGATAAAAGTGAGCATAAACGGTATTGCAATGATAGGAAATAAGGCCTAGGGTTCATACTTTCGCTAGTGCAAGTTCCCTCAACAATGATAACATAATTGGATCACATAACTATCCCTCAACATGCAACGAAGAGTCACTCCAAAGTCACTAATAGCAGAGAACGAACGAAGAGATTGCGGTAGGGTACGAAACCACCTCAAAGTTATTCTTTCCAATCAATCCATTGGGCTATTCCTATAAGTGTCACAAATAGCCCTAGAGTTCGTACTAGAATAACACCTTAAGACACACATCAACCAAAACCCTAATGTCACCTAGATACTCCAATGTCACCTGAAGTATCCATGGGTATGATTATACGCTATGCATCACACAATCTCAGATTCATCTATTCAACCAACAGATAGAACTTCAAAGAGTGCCACAAAGTTCCTACCGGAGAATCACGACGAAAATGTGTGCCAAACCCTATGCATAGGTTCATGGGCGGAACCCGCAAGTTGATCACCAAAACATACATCAAGTGAATCATGTGATATCCCATTGTCACCACAGATACGCATGGCAACACATACATCATGTGTTCTCAAATATTTAAAGACTCAATCCGATAAGATAACTTCAACGGGAAACTCAATCCATTACAAGAGAGTAGAGGGGGGAAGAAACATCATAGGATCCAAATATAATAGCAAAGCTCGCGATACATCAAGATCATATCACCTCAAGAACACGAGAGAGAGAGAGATCAAACACATAACTACTGGTACATACCCTCAGCCTCGAGGGAGAACAACTCCCTCCTCATCACGGAGAGCACCGGGATGATGAAGATGGCCACCGGAGAGGGATTCCCCCTCCGGCAGGGTGCCGGAATAGGTCTAGATTGGCTTTCGGTGGCTACGGAGGCTTCTGGCGGCGGAACTCCCGATCTATTGTGTTCCCCGATCGTTTTAGCGTATATGGAGATATATAGGTGGAAGAAGTATGTCAGTGGAGCCACGAGGGGCCCACGAGGGTGGAGGGCGCGCCCCCCTGCCTCGTGGCTTCGTCGTTGCTTCCCTTACGTGGACTCCAAGTCTCCCAGGTTGCTGTCCTTCCAAAAATAAGTTCCGTGAAGTTTCAGGTCAATTGGACTCTGTTTGATTTTCCTTTTCTACGATACTCTAAAACAAGGAAAAAACAGAAACTGGCACTGGGATCTAGGTTAATAGGTTAGTCCCAAAAATCATATAAAATAGCATATAAATGCATATAAAACATCCAAGGTTGATAATATAATAACATGGAACAATCAAAAATTATAGATACGTTGGAGACGTATCACATACCTAGTTCTATCTCGTTACCGGCAAGTCTCTTTACTCGTTCCATAATACATCATCCCGCAACTAACTCGTTTGTCACATTGCTTGCAAGGCTTATAGTGATGTGCATTACCGAGATGGCCCAAAGATACCTCTCCAATACTTGGAGTGACAAATCCTAATCTTGATCTATGCCAACCCAACAAACACCTTCGGAGACACCTGTAGATCATCTTTATAATCACCCAGTTATGTTGTGATGTTTGATATCACACAAGGTGTTCCTCCGGTATTCAGGAATTGCATAATCTCGTAGTTAGAGGAATATGTATAAGTCATGAAGAAAGCAATAGCAATAAAACTTAACAATCATTATGCTAAGCTAACGGATGGGTCTTGTCCATCACATCATTCTCTAATGATGTGATCCCGTTCATCAAATGACAACACATATCTATGGTTAGGAAACTTAACCATCTTTGATTAACGAGCTAGTCAAGTAGAGGCATACTAGGGACACTCTGTTTTGTCTATGTATTCACACATGTACTATGTTTCCGGTTAATACAATTCTAGCATGAATAATAAACATTTATCATGATATAAGGAAATATAAATAACATCTTTATTATTGCCCCTAGGGCATATTTCCTTCAGTCTCCCACTTGCACTAGAGTCAATAATCTAGTTCACATCTCCATGTGATTTAACACCAATAGTTCACATCGCCATGTGACCAATACCCAAAGGGTTTACTAGAGTCAATAATCTAGTTCACATCGCCATGTGATTAACACCCAAAGAGTACTAAGGTGTGATCTTGTTTTGCTTGTGAGAGAAGTTTAATCAACGGGCCTGCCACATTCAGATCCTTATGTATTTTGAAAATTTCTATGTCTATAATGCTCTGCACGAGCTACTCTAGCTAATTGCTCCCACTTTCAGTATGTATCTAGATTGAGACTTAGAGTCATCCGGATCAGTGTCAAAGCTTGCATCGACATAACCCTTTACAACGAACTTTTTGTCACCTCCATAACTGAGAAACATATCCTTATTCCACTAAGGATAATTTTGACTTCTGTCTAGTGATCCACTCCTGGATCACTATTGTACCCTCTTGCCAAACTCATGGTGAGGTACACAATAGGTCTGGTACACAACATAGCATACTTTATAAAACCTATGACTAAGGCATAGGGAATGACTTTTCATTCTCTTTCCATTTTCTACCGTGGTCGGGTTTTGAGTCTTTACTCAACTTCACACCTTGCAACACAGGCAAGAACTCCTTCTTTGACTGTTCCATTTTGAACTACTTCAAAATCTTGTTAAGGTACGTACTCATTGAAAAAACTTATCAAGCGTCTTAATCTATCTCTATAGATCTTGATGCTCAATATTTAAGCAGCTTCACCGATGTCTTTCTTTGAAAAACTCCTTTCAAACACTTCTTTATGCTTTCCAGAAAATTCTACATCATTTCTGATCAACAATATGTCATTCACATATACTTATCAGAAAGACTGTAGTGCTCCCATTCACTTTCTTGTAAATGCAGGCTTCAGCGCAAGTCTGTATAAAATTATGTGCTTTGATCAACTCATTAAAGCATATATTCCAGCTCCAAGATGCTTGCACCAGTCCATAGATGGATCGCTGGAGCTTGCGCATTTTGTTAGCACTTTTAGGATTGACAAAACCTTCTTGTTGCATCATATACAACTCTTTTTAAAGAAATCCATTAAGGAATGCAGTTTTGACATCCATTTGCCAGATTTCATAAAATTTGGCAATTGCTAACATGATTTGGACAGACTTAAGCATCGCTACGAGTGAGAAAATCTCATAGTAGCCAACACCTTGAACTTTTCGAAAACCTTTTGCGATAAGTCGAGCTTTGTAGATAGTAACACTACCATCAACGTTCGTCTTCCTCTTGAAGATCCATTTATTCTCTATGGCTTGCCGATCATCGGGCAAGTCAACCAAAGTCCATACTTTGTTCTCATATATGGATCCCATCTCCGATTTCATGGCCTCAAGCCATTTCACAGAATCTGGGATCATCTTCGCTTCCTCATAGTTCGTAGGTTCATCATGGTCCAGTAACATGACTTCCAGAATAGGATTACTATACCACTCTGGTGCGGATCGTACTCTGGTTGACCTACGAAGTTTGGTAGTAACTTGACCTGAAGTTTCATGATCATCATCATTAGCTTCCTCACTAATTGGTGTAGGAATCACTGGAACTGATTTCTGTGATGAACTACTTTCCCATCCGGGAGAAGGTACAATTACCTCATCAAGTTCTACTTTCCTCCCACTCCCTTCTTTCGAGAGAAACTCCTTCTCTAGAAAGGATCCATTCTCTACAATGAATATCTTGCCTTCAGATCTGTGATAGAAGGTGTACCCAATAGTTTCCTTTGGGTATTCTATGAAGATGCATTTCTCCGATTTGGGTTCGAGTTTATCAGGTTGAAGCTTTTTCACATAAGCATCGCCGCCCCAAACTTTAAGAAACAATAGGTTAGGTTTCTTGTCAAACCATAGTTCAAACGGTGTCGTGTCAATGGATTTAGATGGTGCCCTATTTAACGTGAATACAGCTGTCTCTAATGCATAACCCCAAAATGATAGTGGTAAATCGGTAAGAGACATCATAGATCGCACCATATCTAATAAAGTGAGGTTATAGCGTTCGAGCAAACCATTAGGCTGTGGTGTTCTAGGTGGCGTGAGTTGCGAAACTATTCCACATTGTTTCAAATAAGGACTAAACTCATAACTCAAATATTCGCCTCTGCGATCAGATCGTAGAAACTTTATTTTCTTGTTACGATGATTTTCTACTTCACTCTGAAATTCTTTGAACTTTTCAAATGTTTTAGACTTATGTTTCATTAAGTAGATATACCCATATCTGCTGAAATCATCTGTGAAGGTCAGAAAATAATGATACCCGCCGCGAGCCTCAATGATACGTCTCCAACGTATCTATAATTTTTGATTGTTCCATGCTATTATATTATCTGTTTTGGATGTTCAATGGGCTTTATTATACACTTTTATATTATTTTTGGGACTAACCTACTAACCCAAGGCCCAGTGAAAATTGCTTTTTTTTGCCTATTTCGGTGTTTCGTAGAAAAGGAATATCAAACAGAATCCAAACGGAATGAAACCTTCAGGAGAGTTATTTTTGGAACAAACGTGATCCAGGGGACTTAGAGTTGACGTCAAGAAAGAAGCAATGAGGCCACGAGGCAGGGAGGCGCGCCTGCCCCCTAGGCGCGCCCCCACCCTTGTGGGCCCCTCGCAGCTCCACCGACCTACTTCTTCCTCCTATATATATCCATATACCCCGAAAACATCCAGGAGCACCACGAAAGCCTATTTCCATCACCGCAACCTTCTGTACCCAAGAGATCCCATCTTGGGGCCTTTTCCAGAGCTCCGCCTATCATGGATCTAAGACTGACAGTAAAATGGGGGGTAGGTATGAGGAGGCAAGATCCTAACTATGGAGTAGTTGTACACACGTGTTTACGAGTTCAGGCCCTTCGCGGAGGAAGTAACAGCCCTACGTCTCGGTGCCCTGAGGCGGTCGACTAGATTGTATGTGTGTGTGAGTTTACAAAAGATGCGAACCCTTGTCCCAGAGGAGGGGGTGGCTTATATAGAGTGCGCCAGGACCCCTGCTCGCCTCCGTTACACAGGGTTCAATGTACATTAAGAGTGGAACGTTACTGGTAGCGCTAGCAATTAAGTGATATAAATGACAATTAAGTCTATGAGTAAATGCCCGACCATTTTTTGAGCAGAGTGGCTTTGGATCTTCTGTATGTCGAGTGGCTTCTATGACAGTCGAGTGTCATTGATTCTTCCGAGTGGAATGTCTTTAGTCGAGTGGATGATGATACCCTTCGAATGCTTCTGGCTTTAGGGCGATGACCTTGGGGAGGGCGTCTAGGTCAGACATGTGACCCTACCCTAGGTACATAGCTTCATCACCGCCGGAGGGGGAATCAATCACGGAGGGCTTCTACATCAACACCATAGCCTCTCTGATGATGTGTGAGTAGTTTACCATAGACCTTCGGGTCCATAGTTATTAGCTAGATGGCTTCTTCTCTCTCTTTGGATCTCAATACTTGAGTCAGAGGCGAAAAAAGTTGTCGTCGACTGGACTCAGGAATTCGTTGCCGAGCACGCTCATCGAGTGCGCACTGGAGGTTCTCCAGTCGAGTGCACTCAGCCAAGTTGGCCAGGCGCGCCTCCTCCAGGGCCTGGGCCTCGGGGGTTTCTCCAATGATAGGAGTGTGGAGTGCATCCATATTACGGTGGCGAAGATCTTCCCTCCGCTGCGAAGATTGGGGTTCAGGTGGTACTCCTCATGGACATGTGATGGGTCGCCGTCGCTATCGCCACTGTCTTCACGAGGAAAGCCAGGAGGACTGCATGGTCCATTGACCATCAAGACTTCTGCCGCGGGGTCGCTGCTGTCGCACTCGGATGCAGTCTTGATGGAGCCAGTCGACAGATCGGACATGCCGTAGAGAGTTTCATCGGGCTCGATCGCTGCGATTTGTGGGGTGGCCGATTGGCGGGCCACTGCATATCTCACCCACCGCTGAAGCCGCGACCGACCGGATCGCTAGCACCCGTGAACAATGGGAAGCGAGGATGCTGTAGGAGTCGACTGATACTGAGTCGACGGCTGTCGAAGAAGGACGCCGCGGACGCATGCGCGGAAGTGCGTCGCCCTGCGGACGGGGAGCGCCTCGATGTCGAGTGGAGCCTCGTGGAGCCAAGCGGAGTCGTCGGCGATGAAGACGAGTGCGCCGAGACGGATCTCGCGGCCTTCAGCCAATCCTCCGCCGGAAACCATGATGATGGGAATCGGAAGAATCGCAACTTCTCCAACAAACCGCTAAGACACCTGCCCAACGGTGGGCACCAACTGTCGTGGATCTAAGACTGACAGTAGAATGGCGGGTAGGTATGAGGAGGCAAGATCCTAGCTATGGAGTAGTTGTACACACAAGTTTACGAGTTCAGGCCCTTCGCGGAGGAAGTAACAGCCCTACATCTCGGTGCCCTGAGGCAGTCGACTAGATTGTATGTGTGTGTGAGTTTACAAAAGATGCGAACCCTTGTCCCAGAGGAGGGGGTGGCTTATATAGAGTGCGCCAGGACCCCTGCTCCCCTCCGTTACACAGGGTTCAATGTACATTAAGAGTGGAACATTACTGGTAATGCTAGCAATTAAGTGATATAAATGACAATTAAGTCTATGAGTAAACGTCCGACGGTTGTTTGAGCAGAGTGGCTTTAGATCTTTTGTATGTCGAGTGGCTTCTGTGACTGAGGGAGTCCTGGATTAGGGGGTATCCAGACAGCCGGATTATATCCTTTGGCCAGACTGTTGGACTATGAAGATACAAGATTGAAGATTTCGTCCCGTGTCCGGATGGGACTCTCCTTGGCATGGAAGGCAAGCTTGGCAATACGGATATGTAGATCTCCTTCCTTGTAACCGACTCTGTGTAACCCTAGCCCCCTCCGGTGTCTATATAAACCAGAGGGTTTAGTCCGTAAGACCAACAACAACAATCATACCATAGGCTAGCTTTTAGGGTTTAGCCTCTCTGATCTCGTGGTAGATCAACTCTTGTACTACTCATATTATCAAGAACAATCAAGCAGGACGTTTGGTATTACCTCCATCAAGAGGGCCCGAACCTGGGTAAACATCGTGTCCCCTGCCTGCTGTTGCCATCCGCCTTAGACGCACAGTTCGGGACCCCCTACCCGAGATCCGCCGGTTTTGACACCGACATTGGTGCTTTCATTAAGAGTTCCTATGTGTCGTCATCATTAGGCTTCATGGCTCCTTCGATCATCGATAGCGATGTAGTCCAGGGTGAGACTTTTCTCCTCGGACAGATCTTTGTATTCGGCGGCTTCGTACTGCAGGCCAACTTGCTTGGCCATCTGGAGCAGATCGAGAGTTATGCCCTTGGCCACCAGGTCAGGTTTGGAAGCTTAAACTACACGACCGACATCCGCAGAGACTTGATCTTCGACGGATTCGAGCCCCTGCCGAGTGCGCCACACGTTCACGATGAGCATGATTTAGCTCTACCATCGGACAGTGTTGAGGAGACCGCATCAGCAACCGCTCCGACCCTCAATTCGGAGCCAATTGCGCCATCCATGGATGGGTGGATAGACCCCACCACGGAGGCCGCACTCTCAGCGGCGATCGAGCCGAGTATCGACCTTACCCTTCACGAGAGCCGTGACGCCGAACTGCCGGATTCTTCCCCGGCCACGGATTCCGAACCGCCTGCGCCCGTGCCTATCGAATCTGACTGGGCGCCGATCATGGAGTTCACCTCCATGGATATCTTTCAGCACTCGCCCTTCGGCGACATACTGAACTCATTAAGGTCTCTCTCCTTGTCAGGAGAGTCCTGGCCGAACTATGTCTGGCAGGATTGGGATGCGGATGACGAAGAAATTCGCCGCCCACCCACCACCCACTTAGTAGCCACTGTCAATGATTTGACAGACACGCTCGACTTTGACTCCGAAGACATCGACGGTATGGACGACGATGCAAGAGACAATTAGGAACCACTGCCCACAGGGCACTGGACAGCCACCTCATCAAATGATATATACATGGTGGACACACCCAAAGAAGGCAATGGCAACGGGACAGCGGAGGATGACCCCTCCAAGAAGCAACCCAAGCGCCGACGACAGCGGCGCTGCTCTAAGTCTCGCCAAAGAAAAAGCGGTGATACCGGCACAGGAGATAATAGCACTCCGGGCGGTGCTGAAGATGACAACAATCCCCTCCAGCAAGATTTAGAGCAGGAGGATGGAGAAGCCAGCCCTCCCGAGAGAGCGGCAGATGAAGAGACGGAGGATGATAATTACATGCCTCCCTCCGAAGACGAGGCAAGCCTCGACGATGACGAATTTGTCGTGCTTGAGGATCCCGTTGAGCAAGAGCGCTTCAAACGCTGGTTTATAGCCACGGCAAATAGCCTTAAGAAAAAGCAACAGTAGCTTCAAGCTGATCAAGATTTGCTAGCTGACAGATGGACTGAAGTCCTTGCGGCCGAGGAATATGAACTCGAACGCCCCTCCAAGAGTTACCCAAAGTGTAGGTTGCTACCCCGACTAGAGGAGGAAGAATTAAAACCTACATCTCCAGCGTATGACGCGGCTGATCGGCCACCTCGTGGCCACGACAGATAGGCATTTCAGCCAAAAGCTCAGCCCGTACCCCGACGCCACCCAAATAAAAATGTCAAGGCACGGGGAAACACGCTAGACCTGCGAGACGTATTGGAGGACAAAGCAAAAAACGCAAGATCGATCTACGGATCACGAGGGTGCGCCACTACGCGAGACGATAACCGTCACACTGGATACAGTAAAAGTAAATCCGGTCGGGCCGAACACAGCGGACAAGACACATTTGAGCTGCGTCACGATATAGCCCAGTACAGAGGCGCCTCACACCCCCTATGCTTCACAGATGAAGTAATGGATCACCAAATCCCAGAGGGTTTCAAACCCGTAAATATCGAATCATACGACAGCACAACATATCCTGCGGTATGGATCGAGGACTTCCTCCTGCACATTCACATGGCCCGCGGTGACGATCTACACGCCATCCAATACCTCCCACTCAAACTCAAAGGGCCAGCTCGGCATTGGCTCAACAGCCTGCCAGCAGAATCCATTGGTTGTTGGGAAGATCTGGAAGCCGCATTCCTTGACAACTTCCAGGGCACTTATGTGCGACCACCAGATGTTGATGACTTGAGCCACATAATTCAGCAGCCAGAGGAATTGGCCAGGCAATTCTGGACACGGTTCCTGACAAAGAAAAATCAAATCGTCGACTGTCCGGATGCAAAGGCCCTAGCAGCTTTTAAGCACAACATCCGCGACGAGTGGCTCGCCCGGCACCTTGGCTAGGAAAAGCTGAAATGTGTGGCAGCCCTCAGGACACTCATGACCCGCTTTTGCGCGGGAGAGGACAGCTGGCTGGCTCGCAGCAATAACATATCAAAGAACCATGGTACTTCGGATACCAAGGATAGCAATGGCAGGTCACGTCGCAGCAAACACAAGCACCGCATCAATAGCGACAATACCGAGGATACGGCAGTCAATGTCAGATTCTGAGGCTGTAAACCTGGTCAGCGAAAAAAGCCATTCAAAAGAAGCACTCTGGGCCCGCCCAGTTTGGACCGTATACTCGATCGCTCGTGTCAAATACACGGAACCCCTGACAAGCCAGCCAACCACAAGTGCGGCAAAAAAGCCATTCAAAAGAAGCACTCTGGGAATGTTGGGTGTTCAAGCAGGCCGGCAAGTTAAATGCCGAAAACAAAGATAAGGGGTTACATGGCGATGACGAGGAGGAGCCCCGGCCGCCGAACACCGGAGGAAAGAAGAGTCCCCCCCCCACAAGTGCGGACGGTGAACATGATATACGCAACCCACATCCCCAAGAGGGAGCGGAAGCGTGCGCTAAAGTTCAACCCATGGTCCTCCTGTTCGATCACCTTCGATCGCAGGGACCACCCCACTAGTATCCGTCATGGCAGATTCGCCGACTGGTCCTAGACCCAATCATCGACGGATTTCACCTCACCCAAGTCCTTATGGATGGCGGCAGCAGCCTGAACCTGCTTTATCAGGACACAGTGCGCAAAATGGGTATAGACCCCTCAAGGATCAAACCCACAAAAATGACCTTCAAAGGCGTCATACCAGGTGTAGAGGCCCATTGCACAGGCTTAGTCACATTGGAAGTGGTCTTCGGATCACCAGATAACTTCCAAAGCAAGGAGTTAATCTTCGATATAGTCCCGTTCCGCAGTGGCTATCACGCACTGCTCGGGCGAACCGCATTTGCGAGATTCAATGCGGTACCGCATTATGCGTACCTCAAGCTCAAGATGCCAGGACCTCGGGGGGTTATCACAGTCAATGGAAACACAGAGCACTCTCTCCGTACGGAGGAGCACACTGCTGCCCTCGCAGCAGAAGCACAAAGCAGCCTCTTCAGGCAATCCACCAGTTTGGTGATTAAACACCCAGACACCGTCAAGCGCGCCCGGAGTAATCTGCAACAAGACCGCCTGGAACGTTCTGAGCTCGCATAGCAATGCGGCCCCCACCCCAGTCCCAGCCAAACGGCAAAATCCGTGCCATGCATACATAATTACGCATTGAAAATACCATGGGCATAGGTGGGGGGGCACGACTACGGCACGCCCCAAAATGTGGCTCAACCGCACTAGGGGCTTCCCGCCTTATTATTTTTTCTCTCTTTCAGGACTTTACTCTCTCGAAACCCCGTCCGGCAGTACGATTGCCGGACACACGATACAACAACCAAGGAGGCAGAAAGCTACATCGCATCATGGAATTCCCAGGTGGTCTCTGATAATGAGTGAAATACCTGCTTTAAATGCCATTCCTCAGCGTGCCCTTGGAGGGGACATGTCAAATAGTCCTACTTTTTGCTTATCGCACTACTTGTATCATCCTGCTTCGACGCACCTTTTTGAGTAAACAATGCATAGCACTAGACTATTACCGCATTCTCTATTCTTTTATATATATATATATATATATATATATATATATGTTCATTCATGACATTCAGCACCCGTACACTCTGGTACGGCCAATACGCCAGGGGCTTAAGCATACCCCATAATACGGCGTGAGAAGTCTGAACACTTTTGATAGTGTGGCACCCCGAACTTATAGCATTATATGCATCAGCTCCGAATCATGTCTTGGGTCAATAGTTGGGTTTGCCTGGCTCCCATGTTTTCGTACCTTACGTTCCGCTATATCGGATAAGGTAGCACTGGGAGAACTACCGCGATTGTGCCCCGGTTCATCTGGGCAAGCACCTCAGTAGAGAAAGCTAAAACTGACTGTCATGATAAGGCGAGAGTTGGTCGCTATTCAAGAGGTCTCGAGTGCCTAAAGACTCATGCCGCTTAGCGTGAGGAGTCGGCTTTGTCCGGCTTAGGCGTGTATAGCGCCCCGAATTCGGCCTTCCGAATACTAGGGGCTTCGCCAAAATTTAAAATTGTAGACTTCTATGCCTAAGTGAGAGTGGTAAAGCATTATAGTCCGATTGCCTTGTTCGTTGCGCTGAGGACCTCCCTTGAAGGACCCAACAATGGGAAAAAGAGTGCTCAGATTTATCCCGAACACCCCAGCACTCGTGGCATGGGGGCAGAAGCTGACGATTGGCCATCTCTCAAATTTGATAAATAGCCGCACATAAGGTAATATTTTAAATTCAAACAAGCGTTTCATAGCGCACATGAACAAGTTTTCATAATACAGGATCACATGAGCAAGTTCGTTCAAAAATTACATCCTTCGCACACTTGTCCGCCAGAAGACGGGCACCCTTCAGGACACCATCATAATACATCTCAGGGTGGCGATGCTCCTTGCCCTGCGGTGGCCCCTCCTTCACCAGCTTCTCGGCATCCATCTTGGCCCAGTGCACCTTCGCACGGGCAAAAGCCCGGCGTGCACCTTCGATGCAGACGGACCGCTTTATGACTTCCAGCCGTGGGCAGGCATCCACAAGCCGCCTCACCAGGCTGAAGTAGCTGTTGGGAAGGGAGTCGTTAGGCCACATTCGGACTATAAGGCCCCTCATGGCCTGTTCGGCCACCTTATGCAGCTCGACCAGTTACTTCAGCTGGTCGCTCACAGGCATCGGGTGTTCGGTCCCAGTATACTGAGACCAGAACAACTTCTCCATCGAGCTTCCCTCCTCGGCCTGGTAGTACTTTGCGGCATCAGACACGCTGCGGGGCAAATCTGCAAATGCTCCTGGAGAGCTCCGGACTCGGGTAAGTAACAAGTAATTTACTTTCACATGCTTGCTTTGCATAATGAATGCCTTACCCGCTGCTATCTTCCTCATCGCCTCAATTTCCTGGAGGGCCTTTTGGGCTTCAGCCTTGGCACACTTTGTGCTCTCGAGGGCCGCGGCAAGCTCGGACTTTCGCGTCTTCGAGTGAAGCTCCAAAGTCTCGTGCTTCTTCACGAGAGCCTGGAGCTCTTGCTGCACCTCGCCCACCCGTGCCTGCTGTTTCTCCCGCTCGGTGCGCTCCTTGGCCGCTTTGTTTTCGGCCTCGGACAGCGCTTGCTTCGGGTGGCCACTTCGGTCGTGGGCCCCGGCACATCCATGATGATCCTATCATTTTGCAACCATATCTTTTTATATACATATAGACAAGGTATTACTTACCTTTGTTCTCCTCGAGCTGCCTCTTGGTAAGGCCGAGCTCTTTCTCAGACCGCTCGAGGTTCTGCGTCAGTGCGGCGACCTCCGCAGTCAGTGCGGCAGAGGTCAGCGGCGAAGCCTGCATAAGCATACAGACATACTTATATTAGACTCCTACAGATATTATTTGATCCTCTATTCGGCTTTTCTTTGTGAACACCAAACAGAGCATCAGGGGCTACTGTCTATGTGGTAATATTTTCCTATATTTTAAACACTTACCTCCAAGCCTGTTAGAAGGCTGGCACAGGCTTCAGTCAGTCCACTCTTGGCGGACTGAACCTTCTTGATCACTACACTCATAATTAAGGATGGCAATGGGTCGGGTTTGGATCGGGTTGAACAATCTCAAATCCATATCCATGTCCATGACGACAGTCTTTGCCCGCCCATGAAAAAATCCATGGGTGAAAAATTGTGTCCATGTCCAAATCCGATGGATATCCATACCCATTGGATATCCATTGGGTCCTCTCGAGACATGTAAATAATACATAACACAATATTAACATAAACACTTCCATTCTTCACCTTGTGGTAGGCTAGGCTTCACTTATGGTAAATCAACATCCACTAACAACCTAACATCATTTAGTATTTTTCTAACAGATGAGAATGACGAGTCATTTAAGAAGGAGGTAAAAATAATGAAAGGGGTGTTGGGGTATGTTACAGAGGGGATTGAATGTCAACTAAAAAAAGTTACGATGGGGATTGTGCAATTTCTTATGCATGTTTTAGATAAAAAAAAGTGTAAAATAGTTGTGGGACATATGACCATGGGGAAGGGATAGCAGATTTTCCCCAATTAAGTCATACTATCGGGTCGGGTTTGGGTATATCCATGGGTACAAGATTATATCCATGCCCTATCCACGAACAATCGGGTCGGGTTTGGGCGCCGCCCATGGACACAAAAGCATATCCAAACCCTATCCATTCGGGTTGGATATCCATGGATGTCCATGTCCATGGATAAAATTTCCATCCTTACTCATAATAGTGCGGTGCTCTTCATCGATGGAAGCACCGCGAAGCGCTCCCAGCAGATTGTCTAGTGCCTCTGGATAGGCAGAGGTCACCGGCACAGGCGGCTTGCCCCTCTTGGAAGGGGCCGCTTGCCGGAGTCCGGAACCACTGGAGGTTCCGGCATGGTGTTCGGCTGAGGGCCTAACTTGGAGCCCTCGGGAGTCTTGCTCCCTTTGCGCCTGGAGTCCGGGTGGTCGCCTTGAGGCGCCTCCGGGACTATCTCCCCCCGGCTCGGTGCCCCTTAGACAATACCTCGACATTGTCCGTAGGGCGAGGAGAGGAGGCGGTTGGAAGTGTATCACTATTCATATTCGACGAGTCCAAGGAACCGTCCGACGAGGATACGTTGATACGGGCTCGGGGCGGACTGCATGATCATATTCGACGTTAGGAGAAGCAGTGCAATAAAAGTATGCTATGAGTTACTATGGTATCCAAATACTTACGACTTTGCCAGGGGCTTGGCCCTGAGTAACCACTCATCTTCGCTGTCGGCGGCGGTGGTGGAACAGTCCGGAAGGAGAGTCCTTCCCTTCTTAGACCCTTTGGCCTCCCCGGTTGGGGCGACCTTCCTTTTTTGTCTCCCCCGGCTGGAGGGTGAGAATCTTCATCTTCCTCCTCCTCGTTTTTACGGCAGGAGTGCGTCTCGGAGTTATCGGACGATGAGTCCGATACCACCTGGCGCTGGGAACTCTTTCGGGTTCCCGTGGCCTTCTTCTTGATCTTCTTCTCTGCCACCTCATAAGGAGCCGGAGTCCGCATCTCCGTCAGGAGAGCGTCTGCAGGGTCTTCGGGCAGAGGGGTCGGACAGTCAATCTGCTCTGATGTCTCCACCCAGTCCTGTCAAAGGCATGGGGGCTCAGATCCAGCACATGGTTAAACTATGGAAAATTAATACCCTACGAGATGTACAGAACTTACCGGATTTGCAGGACGCGTCACGCTTAGACCACGGTCCTCGGTAAGGGGAGGGCGGACCTCGGTGCCCTTAAACAGCACCTTCCAGACGTCCTTATGCGTCGTGTTGAAGAGCTCGCGTAGAGTCTGGTGCTGGGCCGGGTCGAACTCCCATAAATTGAAAGCCCGTTGTTGACACGGGAGGATCCGGCGGAAGAGCATGACCTAGACTATGTTGACAAGCTTAAGTTTCTTGCTTATCATGTTCCGGATACACTTCTGGAGTCCGTCCAGCTCCACCGATGAGCCCTAGGACAGGCCCTTCTCCTTCCAGGAAGTAAGCCGAGTGGGGATTCTGGATCGAAACTTGGGGGCTGCCACCCAGTTGGTGTCGTGCGGCTTGGTGATGTAGAACCACCTCGAGCCATGTAACGTTGGGCATTTTGCCCACCATGGCTCCGCCGCATTCCGCTTGTTGACCGCCTACTACCTTCGGTTTGACATTGAAGGTCTTCAGCCACAGGCCGAAGTGGGGCCGGATGCGGAGGAAAGCCTCGCACACGACGATGAACGCCGAGATGTTGAGGATGAAATTCGGGGCCAGATCATGAAAGTTCAGCCCATAATAGAACATAAGGCCGCGAACGAATGGATGGAGGGGAAACCCGAGTCCGCGGATGAAGTGGGTGAGGAAAACCACCCTTTTGTGAGGTTCCGGGGTAGGGACGATCTGCCCCGCGGCTGGCAGCCGGTGCGCGATATCCGCGGCTAAGTATCCGGCCCCGCGTAGCTTTTTGATGTCTCCCTCCGTAACGGAGGAGACCATCCACTTGCCTCCCGCTCCAGACATGTTTGGAGAGGGTTGAGGAGAAGGATGTGGACTTGGGCATTGGAGCTCGAGTGCGCGAGAATGGATAAGCAAGGAGGAAGAAGGCGTGGGTAGAAAAAGGTGAACCCTTATCCCTTTATAAGGGCGGACTAAACTATGCGCCCCCACCAGCCTGGTAAAACTCGCTTATCCCCCAGGCGTCGTAATTGATGGCGCGGTTGGGTTACCCATGTCCGTATTGATGGGAATCCCGTAATAAGGGGACATGATCTATGCTTCGACAAGACGTGCCAAGGAAACCGCCTCGTGAAACACGTTGAGGTTGGTTGTGAAAACGATTCGAAT
Source organism: Triticum monococcum (assembly GCA_034509565.1). Taxonomy (NCBI): domain Eukaryota; kingdom Viridiplantae; phylum Streptophyta; class Magnoliopsida; order Poales; family Poaceae; genus Triticum; species Triticum monococcum. Next base: position 39,699,532 of record CM067842.1, read on the forward strand.
GGTGACCTGGCTGTGGTGTGATGTCACACTGCGGAATGCGTCGGCAGATTAGATTTGTAAAAATATTATTCTCTCTACGATTGTATGTGGAACTTGTTTTGCAGAGCCGGACACGATCCTCGTGTTCAAAATCTTCTATGAAGTATTCGGAGGAGGAACCCGCCTTGCAATGCCGAAAACAATCTGCGCCAGACTCATCATAATTGAAGCCTGGTTCAGGGGCTACTGAGGGAGTCCTAGATTAGGGGGTATCCAGACAGCCGGATTATATCCTTTGGCCAGACTGTTGGACTATGAAGATACAAGATTGAAGACTTCGTCCCGTATCCGGATGGGACTCTCCTTGGCGTGGAAGGCAAGCTGGGCAATACGGATATGTAGATCTCCTTCCTTGTAACCGACTTTGTGTAACCCTAGCCCCCTCCGGTGTCTATATAAACTAGAGGGTTTAGTCCGTAGGACCAACAACAACAATCATACCATAGCCTAGCTTCTACGGTTTAGCCTCTCTAATCTCGTGGTAGATCAACTCTTGTACTACTCATATTATCAAGAACAATCAAGCAGGACGTAGGGTATTACCACCATCAAGAGGGCCCGAACCTGGGTAACATCGTGTCCCCTGCCTCCTGTTACCATCTGCCTTAGACGCACAGTTCGGGACCCCCTACCCGAGATCCGCCGGCTTTGACACCGACAGTGACGGTCGAGTGTCATTGATTCTTCCGAGTGGAATGTCTTTAGTCGAGTGGATGATGATACCCTTTGAGTGCTTCGGGCTTTAGGGCGATGACCTTGGGGAGGGCGTCTAGGTCAGACCTGTGATCCTACCCTAGGTACATAGCTTCATTATTAGCCCCGAATGGTTCGGGGCTTGAGTGGGAAGGAGTTGAGAATTTTTCCGATTCAATTTCCATGCTTCGGGAGTGTCTTATTTGCAATCCTCCGAACAATTATGATGATCTTAACTTCTTCTCAGTCGCCTTCATCCATTCTTGGTTTCTGCCAACTGAACTTTTGCTGCAATGCTCTGAGTGTTGATATGGAAAAGATCCTCTGCCTGACAGGTTGCCTTGCTGTGCGCGGATATCGTGGGCTTTTGTATTTGGGGAAGCGCTTGAGATGGAGGAATCTGCAGTAATCGGATGGGATGAGGCGAGGCCGCCTCGATCACCGGGCCACCTTTTTCGCCACGTACCTTACCTGCGATTGTTGCGGGATTTGATTGGATCGTCTGGCCCCACAGGTCAGCCACTCGGAAGCGGCCCCATATAAGGTGCCATATTGGATTTCGTGCGCAGCGTTCCTCCATTTTCTTCCTTTCTCTTCTGCTTTCTCCGCCATCTCCACCTCCGCGCTCAGTGCCGCTACTCCGTTCGAGCTTCGCCTGCGATCATGTGGAAGGAGAAAACGGTGGTCTTGGAGCGTGCAAAGAAGGCGACGGCGAAGGCGAAGGGAGAGAGGTCCAGCCAGGGCGGATCCTCGTCGAGATCCGGCCAGCCACGTGGCTGGATCCAGGGTGACTGGATCCGGTCTACAATCAGCCAAGATGACATCGATGATCTGGTCGAGGGGGGGCTGATTCCCCATGAATCGGCGCGGCTCTCGGAAGGAGAGACCGAACTGCATCCGTGTGATGGTGAGTGCATTCTCCTTGCAACTCATGTTGACCGCAGATTTTCTCTGCATCCCCATCCTTTCTTCTGGGATTCCTAAACTTCTTTGGAGCACAACTTCACCATTTCAATCCCAACTCCATCGTATATCTTGCCGCCTACGTATCCATGTGCGAGAACTTCTTAGGTTGTAGGCCACACTAGGGTCTTTTCAAGCACATTTTCACTTGCCGTTCTTAGTCGGTCAAGAAGGCCAATCCGAGTGACGAGAAAACGCACGTGATTCAGATGTGCGGGGGTCTTGGGATTCAGATGAGGAACAAAAGCACTTTTCCAGCCATGATCCTTCCCGAGTCGGTCCGGGGTTGGCAGTCGACCTATTTTTATTGTAAAGACCAGCCGACTCCAAGTCAGTCAACCGGGCTCCCTGCCTTCTCCATGGCTCGGGTCGAGAGGCCTTCCGCATTGAAAGTGATCCCAGAGGAGAGAGCACAGGTGAAGGTGTTGGTCGAGCGGGTGGTCCAGCTCGTCTGGGACGGCGTGACCGGTATGGATCTGCTGGAGGTATTCCTCAAACGACGCATCCAACCGCTCCAAGCTCGCGATCATCCAATGTGGATGTACTCGGGCATTGAAGATTCCACTCAGTTCTCTCGGGAGGAGATCGACGAGGGCATAGTGGAGAAGTGGCTGAGAGGCATCACAAGCAACAAGGATAACCCAGAGGGTCCAGGAGGGTCGTTCCATTCGACAATTCACGCCAGCCAGACCAGGTCTAACTCTGGATTACCGAGTACTTTTTGATTAATCATGTAACCGCCTATTGACGACTGGCTGTTTTTTGCTTTGCTTGTTATCTTTCAGGCTCTTACTGAGATGTATTCAATGCCCAACAGAGAGCAGGAGCAGGACTCGGAGGAGGAGGCGAGTGGAGGCGACAGTGGCGAGTGGCACTCGAACGAGGAGGATGGTGAGGAGAGTGGCGATCCGAGCGACGAAGAAGAGGTTGACTCGCCTCCTTGTAGAGAAAAAAGGTCCAAGCATGCTCACGACCCAGAAAGCCTCCACGCCATGGTGGCCGCACCGACCGGGCAGTCTTCAAAGCATCCTCGGACCTCTCCAGTGCCGACTGAGAAGACACCGAAGCAATCTAAAGTTGCACCTCCTCCAGCTCCGAAACCACCGAATGCTGCATCCTCCAAACCTCCGAAGGCTTTGCCCAAGATCAAAATGGTCATTCCTACTATCTCTGGGTAATAATCTGACCTGATTCTTTGGTTGACTCGGTGTAACAAACATGACCGACTGAATATTAAAACTTGCAGAGCTGCCACCTCTGGGACTTCCACCCGCCAGTATGAAGATGAGGACATGGAAGATGCAGTCACCTCCAACCCGGGTACAATTCTCGTGATCTTGTTCTTAATTGTATGGTCGATTAAATTCTGGTGACTCATCTAGGGTCGGCTGATTTCTTTGCAGCCCCCCAATGTCATTGAGCTTCCGGATGATGACGAGGACGTGCCACTAAGGCCCAGGAATAAGAAGACAATAGCTAGCAAGACATCCCAGTCGGAGCCGGCGGCGGAGCGGGTAGTTCAACAGCTCGAATATGCGAGTAAGGTTTCTATAACTTTTGCTGACCTAGTGCCGAGTGAGCGCCCCGCATCGTCGACTGCACCAGAGCTTGTTTCAACCATTCGACTTCATGCCTCGGATCTCCAAGCCGCTGCGTCTGGACCGTCCGTCCCCTTCTTTGCCACTCATCATGTTCCAGAAAGCTAGTCGGACGCCACTGTGGAGGCCATTCGTCAGGCTGGCATAATGATGGAGCGGGTGAAGGCGGTGCACGAAAGCAGTCAAGCTGCTTACGACGCCAGCGCGGCTCTTCGAGCCAATGTCCAGGTAGGTTAACTCCCAACTGAACTTGTTCTTTTAGGATATGCTACCCGAATGTTTTCCTTCACACAATCTTTCATTGTCTTGCACTTCAAGATTGTACACCCACTGGGTGCTTTGTCATCTTTTTTGTACTCGGTCTGGGCGGACCGGCCGAGTGGAATCCGAACCAGTGGGGGCACGCTAAGTGCACCCACTGGGTGTAGTCCCCGAGACCGCAGTCGGCTGCAGGCAGTCGGTTGGGGTTTGAGCACTTCTTTCTCTCCCCTTTTTTGGTACTCGGTCTGGGCGGACCAGCCGAGTGGAATCCGAACCAGTGGGGGCATGCTAAGTGCACCCACTAGGTGTAGTCCCCGAGACCGCAGTCGACTGCTGACAGTTGGTTGGGGTCTGAGTAGTCTTGAAGTTTTATTCACTCAGAAGTAAATAATCTTTGAACTTGTCGATTTATATGTCTTTTACTCGCTGTAGAAATCTTGTACGCTTATCTCCAAGTTCGCCGAATTTGAGGAAAAGGAGAGGCAACTCAACCTTGACCTGGAGTTGGCTCAGCAGACCTTAAAGAAGGCTCAAGATGAAGTCGCTGGAACGGAAGGTAACGGCCTGTCGACTGCTTATCTTGACCATCCTTCAAGTTATCTCTTCGTTCTTCTGTCTGATCCAAATGTGTATTTTGCAGAGAAAATGAGGCTGGCCCTGGAGAAGAAGGACTTGGACCTTGCAGCTGTGCAGAAGGAGGCTCAGGAGAAGACTGCCCTTGCTGACCAAAAACTGGCTTCGGTCGGAGCGCTTGAGGAGGAAATCAACAAGTTGAAGTCATCTCTCACTGAATCCAATCGAGAGGCGACTCATCTGAAAAAAGATAAAGTGGCTCTGAACGACCAGCTAGAAAGCATGACTCATAGGGGGAATGATTTGGAGGCTTATCTGAAAGCTCTCGCCAAGAAACTCTTTCTTATGCTCGAAGGTATCCCCTTTTTACCCGACTGTTTTACTGTTTGCAAGTTAGTCCTGACTAGTCGACTCATTAACTCCTTGACTCTGCAGAATTCTGCCAAAACTTTGAAGAAGAGACTAGATGGATCGAGATGGGCTTGGACCCTATCCTTTCTCCAGTCGGCAACGAGGCTGCCATGAATGTGCTTCGACTGGAATCTCGCATCGCCAGTGTTACAAGTTATCTTGCCCGTCTGAAGGTGGCAGTTTCACACATCGACGCATCGCTCTGGCCAAGGGAAACTCTTCAGAATGATCTCAAGTCTCTGATGACTCGGCTCAATGAGGTCCCCGGTCGAGTGCAGGAATGGAAGAAATCCTATGCCCGATGCGGCGCTGACGTGGCCCTATCGCTGGTTAGGGTCCACTGCAAAGAAGCTCGAGAAGAAAAGCTAGCGGCGATCAAGGTCGCCAACACAAAAAGGCATGTCTTCCAATCCTTCATGGAGACTTTCATTGCTGCTGCCACTCGGATCGCAGACGGGATCGATTTGGACGAGTTCGTCGAGCCTGCAAGTCCTCCTGCTGAGTGAACAAACTTGATACTTAAACTTGCTTCAAATTTGCCTCGGAATTCCGAGTGGTTTTTGTAACCGTTAAACTCCTTCGGGCCAGCAGCCCGAGTACTTTTATCTTCGTCATGAAACTTTTGAGATTTTATCTGATCTTGGTTTATCTTCTGCATATGCTTGCATTTGCCTTCGAGCGGAACTTATTCTTCACTCAGGATATTCTTTAAGATGCAACTCTGAGATAGATATCCCAGCCGATCTGCGCCTCATCATCCTTGCGGATAGGGATGGAGCGCTCATTGTACTTGTGGCGCAGCTCTGAAGAGAGGTTTGTAGTAGACCTGCACCTCGTCATCCTTGTGGATAGGGATGGAGTGCACATTGTACTTGTGGCGCAGCTCCGTGGAGAGGATTGCAGTCGACCTGCACCTCGTCATCTTTGTGGATAGGGATGGAGCGCACATTGTACTTGTGGTGCAGCTCCGTGGAGAGGATTGCAGTCGACCTGCGCCTCGTCGTCCTTGCGGATAGGGATGGATTTTCAACTTAGGCGAGTACTAGACTGCAGCTAAGCCCCCGAGTGTGAGGTTTGCTCATCACTCGGTAGGTTTTTAGAAACTTAGGCGAGTACTGGACTGCAGCTAAGCCCCCGAGTGTGCGGTTTGCTCATCACTCGGTAGGATTTTTGAAACTTAGGCGAGTACTGGACTGCAGCTAAGCCCCCGAGTGTGAGGTTTGCTCATCACTCGGTAGGATTTTTGAAACTTAGGCGAGTACTGGACTGCAGCTAAGCCCCCGAGTGTGAGGTTTGCCCATCACTCGGTAGGATTTTTGAAAGTTAGGCGAATACTGGACTGCAGCTAAGCCCCCGAGTGTGAGGTTTGCTCATCACTCAGTAGGTTTTTTTAAAACTTAGGCGAGTACTGGACTGCAACTAAGCCCTCGAGTGAGAGGCTTTCTCATCACTCGGTAGGATTTTTGAAACTTAGGCGAGTACTGGACTGCAGCTAAGCCCCCGAGTGTGCGGTTTGCTCATCACTCGGTAGGATTTTTGAAACTTAGGCGAGTACTGGACTGCAGCTAAGCCCCCGAGTGTGAGGTTTGCTCATCACTCGGTAGGATTTTTGAAAGTTAGGCGAGTACTGGACTGCAGCTAAGCCCCCGAGTGTGAGGTTTGCTCATAACTCGGTAGGATTTTTTAAAACTTAGGCGAGTACTAGACTGCAGCTAAGCCCCCGAGTGAGAGGCTTGCTCATCACTCGGTAGGATTTTTGAAACTTAGGCGAGTACTAGACTGCAGCTATAAGCCCCCGAGTGTGAGGTTTGCTCATCACTCAGTAGGATTTTTTAAAACTTAGGCGAGTACTGGACTGCAGCTAAGCCCCCGAGTGAGAGGCTTGCTCATCACTCGGTAGGATTTTTTCAACTTAAGCAAGTACTGGACTGCATCTAAGCCCCCGAGTGAGAGGCTTGCTCATCACTCGGCAGGATTTTTTCAACTTAGGCGAGTACTGGACTGCAGCTAAGCCCCCGAGTGAGAGGCTTTCTCATCAGTCGGTGGGCTTTTTTCAACTTAGGCGAGTACTGGACTGCAGCTAAGCCCCTGAGTGAGAGGCTTGCTCATCACTCGGTAGGATTTTTTCAACTTAGGCGAGTACTAGACTGCAGCTAAGCCCTCGAGTGAGAGGCTTGCTCATCACTCGGTAGGATTTTTGAAACTTAGTCTAAACGGATTCATAGCTAAGCCACCCACTAGGGGATTTCAGAAACAAGCATAAGCAATCGAATATCATTTTAGAAGACTGTAAAAACTCTTGTCTTTGATAAACAAACTACAAAGGTGCTTCTTATTACATCCCAATATACTGAGTGCTTAAGTATAAAAGGCGCGGAGCAGCTCCGCATTCCAAGCTCGCGGCTCGTCTTTCTTGTGCTCGACGTTGTAGAGGTGATACACTCCATTGTGGAGCACTCTGGTGACAACGAAGGGGCCTTCCCAGGCAAGAGCAAGCTTATGTGGTTTCTGCTGATCCACTCAGAGAACCAAGTCTCCCTCTTGAAATGCTTGACCCCTCACGTTTCTGGCATGGAATCGACGCGAGTCTTGCTGATAGATGGTTGATCGGATCAAGGCCATCTCTCTTTCTTCTTCCAGGAGATCAACTACATCTTGCCGTGCCTATTCTGCTTCTTCTTCTGAGAAAAGCTCGACTCAGGGCGCATTCTGGAGCAAGTCACTCGGAAGTACTGCTTCGGCTCCATAAACCAAGAAAAAGGGGGTTCTACCAGTCGTCCGACTGGGAGTTGTCCTCAATCCCCACAATACTGATGGAAGTTCATCGACCCAGGCTCCTGCTACGTGTTTGAGGTCATGCATCAGTCAGAGTTTCAGTCCTTTGAGAATCAATCCATTTGCTCTTTCAGCTTGCCCATTCGACTAGGGGTGGGCGACTGAGGCATAGTCGACTCGAGTACCTTGGGAAGCATAGAAAGTTCTGAACTCATCAGAATCGAAGTTTAACCCACTGTCAGTGTCTCAGTAATGATGCTGTGTGGAACACCATATCTGAATGTTAACTCTCTGATGAAGCTGACAGCAGTACTGGCTTCAAGGTTCTTGATAGGCTTGGCTTCAATCCACTTGGTGAACTTCTCGACTGCTACAAGCACATGAGTGAATCCACTCCTACCAGTCCTTAGAGGTCCAACCATATCTAATCCCCAAACAGCAAAAGGCCAGACGAGTGGAGTGGTCTTCAGGGCTGACGCGGGCTTGTGAGACATGTTGGAGTAAAACTGGCAACCTTCACATTTGTTGACTATTTCTTTTGCCATGTCATTTGCCTGTGGCCAGTAAAATCCCGCTCAGTATGCTTTGGCCACAATGGTCCGAGAGGACGCATGGTGACCACAGGTCCCCGAGTGGATGTCATTGAGGATCACTCAACCTTCTTCAGGTGTTATGCATTTCTGGCAAACTCCAGTCACACTTTTTATGAACACATGTCCTCTTATCACTCTAAAGGCTTTAGATCGACGGACGATCTGTCGAGCCTCTTCTTCATCCTCTAGGAGTTCCTTTCTAAGAATGTACGCGATATATGGTACTGTCCAATCGGGGATGATGACCAAAACCTCCATGATCAAATCGGCCACGGCTGGAACCTCGATTTCAGTCGGATCGATGGCACTCTTCGGCTGCGGGGGCTCTCCAGTGAAGGGATCTTCTTGAACTGAAGGTGTATGAATATGCTCCAGGAACACATTGCTGGGAATGGCTTCCCTTTTGGAGCCTATCTTTGCCAGATCATCGGCTGCTTGATTTTTCAGTCGAGGGATGTGATGGAGCTCTAACCCCTCAAACTTCTTTTCTAACTTTCTCACTGCATTGCAATAACCAGTCATAGCTGGGCTTCTAACATCCCACTCCTTCATCACCTGATTGACCACTAAATCCGAGTCGCCATAGACCATGAGGCAATGGACGCCGAGTGAAATGGCCATACGCAACCCGTATAGAAGTGCCTCATATTCAGCTTCATTGTTGGAGGAGTCAAAGTGAATCTGGAGAACATAGATGAGTTTGTCACCACAGGGGGATACCAACACCACCCCAGCACCGGAACCATTCAGCATCTTGGACCCATCGAAGAACATGGTCCAATGCTCCGAGTGAATTTGGGCCGGAAGTTGCTGTTCGATCCACTCGGCGAGGAAATCAGCTATTGCTTGGGACTTGATAGCTTTCTTTAACTCAAATTTGATGTCCATGGGAAGGAGTTCAATCGCCCACTTTGCCACCCGACCAGTTGCACCTCTGTTGTTCAGAATCTCTGATAATGGATCTTCGCTGACGACTGTAATGGAATGATCAGAGAAATAGTGTGCAACCTTCTTCGTGCTCATGTAAATCCCATAAACAAGCTTCTGATAATGTGGATATCTTTGCTTCAACGGAGTCAAAACTTCAGAAACATAATATATTGGGCGCTGAACTTTATAGGCTTTTCTTTCTTCCTCCCACTTGACCGTGAGTACTGTACTGACAACTTGTCCAGTGGCTGCAATATAAAGCAGTAAAGGCTCTTTGATGATTGGTGCAGCAAGCACCGGCGGGGTGGAAAGCAGGGCTTTGAGCTCTGCAAACGTTGCATCAGCTTCGGGAGTCCACTCGAACTTATCAGACTTCTTCATCAGTAGGTAAAGAGGCAATGCCTTTTTGCGGAGGCAGGAAATGAATCGACTCAAGGCGGCCAAACAACCAGTAAGCTTCTGGACATTGTGCACACGCACAGGGCATTTCATCCGAAGTATAGCACCAACTTTCTCCGGGTTAGCGTCGATCCCTCGTTCGGAAACTAGGAAACCGAGTAACATTCCACCAGTAACTCCGAATGTGCACTTTGATGGATTAAGCTTGATATCATATCTTCTGAGATTGGCAAATGTTTCACCAAGGTCAGCCAGCAAGTCGGAACCTTTACGTGACTTGACCACAATGTCATCCATGTATGCTTCCACATTCCGACTGATCTGAGTGAGTAAACACTTCTGGATCATATGCATGAATGTGGCTCCGGCGTTCTCCAGGCCGAATGGCATAGTGACATAACAGAAGCATCTGAATGGAGTGATGAAAGCCGTTTCTATCTCATTGAGTCCATACAGTTGGATCTGATGATACCCGGAATAGGCGTACAAAAAGGACAAACGCTCACACCCCGCAGTCGAGTCGACAATTTGGTCGATGCGGGGGAGAGGAAAATGATCTTTTGGGAAGGCCCGATTGATGTGCTTGAAGTCAATGCACATGCAAAGTGAATCATCCTTCTTGGGGACCATGACAACATTAGCGAGCCACTCGGAGTGGTAAATCTCTCGGATGAACTCAACTGCCAGGAGCCGAGCCACTTCCTCGCCAATTGCTTTTCTCTTCTGGACGACGAACCGTCGGAGATGTTCCTTGACTGGTTTTACTTTTGGGTCGACTCGCAAACGATGCTCAGCCAGTCCGCTGGGTACACCCGGCATGTCAGAAGTTTTCCATGCAAAGATGTCCCAGTTCTCACGGAGGAGCTGGATGAGCTCTTCTTCCTATTTTTTGTCGGGTGTTGTTGAGATATGGGTCGGAGCAGCATTGGGATCAGCCGGGTGAATATGAATCGGCTTCGTTTCATCGGACGACTGAAATGCAGAATCTGTGGTAGGCTTCTTGGCTCGTAGCAAATCACTCGGATATGCATTTTTCTGATATTCTTGCAGTTCTACTACTGCCATTTGTGCATCGGCAATTTTTGAGCCCTTTTGAAAGCATTCTTCTGCCTTCTGCCGGTTACCAGTGACAGTGATTACTCCTCTAGGACCAGGCATCTTCAACTTGAGATACACGTAACATGGTCGAGCCATAAAACGTGCATAAGCGGGCCTACCCAGAATAGCATGGTAAGCACTCTTGAAATCCAGTACCTCAAATGTCAACTTTTCCTCGCGGTAATTCTTGGAATCACTGAAAACCACATCAAGGGCGATCTGGCCAAGTGACTGGGCCTTCTTGCCAGGTATAATGTCGTGGAAACTCATGTAGCTTTCACTAAGCTTGGACATCGGAATGCCCATTCCCTTCAAAGTTTCAGCATAAAGGATATTCATGCCACTGCCACCATCCATCAGCACTTTAGTCAGTCGAGTGCCTTCAACTACTGGGTCGACCACTAGTGCTTGCCTCCCAGGGGTGGCTATATGTGCTGGATGGTCCGACTGGTCGAATGTGATGGCAGTCTGGGACCACTTCAGATAATTAGGTGTTGCTGGAGCAACCATGTATACTTCTCTGTTAATAACTTTCAATCGACTTTTGCTTTCAACATCAGCAAAAAATCATCAGCGTGGAATTGACATTGGGAAAACCATCATAATTTTCTTCCCTATCCTCACCTCTGTCCGACTCCTTTTCCTTCTCCTTGGGTTGTTTCTCTTGGACTGCTGGATCAGGAGACGACACTGCCGAGTGGTGTGTTTAGGGTAAATGAAATTCCCCTCTTCATCTTTTTTGGTATGAATATGGCACGGTAAATCCAACACATCATTCCCATCTTGATCCTTAACTTTTTTGGGAGTCCAGGGCCCTTTGGGCTTTCCTTTGAAGTTTCCTTGGGCAACAACTAAAGCTTCACCAGGAGCAGCTGGTTCGGCCTTTCGCTACTGTTTCCCACTGGAATTCCCTCCTCTGGTTTCGTGGGCGACTATTTTGTGCTTGCCACTCCGGAGTCGGTCTTCTTCTTCGCCGTTAGCGTATTTGGTGGCAATCTCCATCATCCGAGTCAGAGTCATATCTCCTGTCCGACCAAATTTCAGATTCAACTCCCGATACTTAACGCCTTCCTTGAAGGCACAAATTGCTTGGTGATCTGACACATTCTCCACTGTATGGTGTAATGTGATCCATCTCTGGATATAGTCTCTCAAGGTTTCATTCGGTTTCTGAACACAACACTGCAATTCTGTCAACCCTGTCGGCCTTTTGCAAGTACCTTCAAAGGTTCTAACAAACACTTGAGCAAGTTCCTCCCAACTATATATGCTGCCAGGAGCCAACTGATTCAACCACGCTCTGGCTGAGCCCTCCAACATCAAGGGAAGGTGCTTCATAGCCACATCATCATTGCCACCACCAATCTGCACAGCCACTCGGTAGTCCTCAAGCCAAGTGTCTGGCTTGGACTCGCTGGTGAACTTGCTGACTCCAGTCACCAACCTGAAGTTGGGGGGAATCACTGCTACTCTAATGGCTCTACTGAAACACTCGGGTCCGGAAACATGCACCCTGCTTCCAGTCGGATAATCCCTATCGTGGCCTTCTCTGTGAGCTTTGTTTCTATCAACCGGACCTTGAATGAGAATAGATCTTGCATCAAAGCCTGGCTCTCTAGGGTCAACCGGAATTCTTCGTTCGCCACTGTGGGGGCGCCTGTCATCTTGCCGCCGAGGCACGTATGACTCACTCCTTGGAGGAGGCGTGGGCACTCGACGACGGTCATCATGGTCGAGTCGATGATCATACTGCTCAGGGTTCCTGTACTGATCTTCCCGGTGCCCATGTCCCTCACGCCGCGGAGGAAATCTTGGTCTGTGAGCAGATTGGACAGTATCTGCCACCATAGATCTACTATGAATCCTATTCCGCGACTGAGATACTCCTGTATTCTGCTCTCCTGCTGCTCAGAGTAAAGCCCGGATCTGCATCAAACCTCGGCCAGCTTCTGACTGGGAAGGTAGAATTGACTCTGCTAATTGAGCTGTAGCTGTGAGATTCTGGATCGGAGTTCGGTCTACCTGAGTCAGAGGCGGAAAAACTTGTCGTCGACTGGACTCAGGAATTCGTTGCCGAGCACGCTCGTCTAGTGCGCTCAGCCAAGTTGGCCAGGTGCGCCTGCTCCAGGGCCTGGGCCTCGGGGGTTTCTCCAACGATAGGAGTGTGGAGTGCATCCATATTATAGTGGCGAAGATCTTCCCTCTGCTGCGAAGAGAGGGGTTCGGGGCGGTACTCCTCATGGACATGCGACGGGTCGCCGACGCCATCGCCACTGTCTTCACGAGGGAAGCCAGGAGGACTGCGTGGTCCATTGCCCATCAAGACTTCCGCCGCGGGGTCGCTGCTGTCGCACTCGGATGCAGTCTCGACGGAGCCAGTCGACAGATCGAACATGCCATAGAGAATTTCATCGGGCTCGATCGCCGTGATTTGTGGGGTGGCCGATTGGCGGGCCACTGCATGTCTCACCCACCGCTGAAGCCGCGACCGACCGGATCGCTAGCACCTGTGAACAACGGGAAGCGAGGATGTTGTAGGAGTCGACTGATACTGAGTCAACGGCTGTCGAAGAAGGACGCCGCGGACGCATGCGTGGAAGTGCATCGCCCTGCGGACGGGGAGCGCCTCGACGTCGAGTGGAGCCTCGTCTAGCCAAGCGGAGTCGTCGATGATGAAGACGACACTACTAGGAAAAGGCCTACTAGTGGCGCACCTATTTTTCCTACTAATGGCGCACTACTGGTGCACCACTAGTACCACGCCACTAGTATTATATACTAATGGCGCCCCACAGGTGCGCCATTAGTATCTGGTATACTAATGGCGCACCATGCTGTGCGCCATTTGTATAGACCAACATGCGCCATTAGTATGCCTCCCAGGGGGCCATATTTACCCATGTGCTTTGGCACACTAATGGCGCACTGTGGGGTGATGCGCCATTAGTATCCTTTGGCATACTAATGGCGCACTGTGTAGTGATGCGCCATTAGTATCCTTCGGCATACTAATGGCGCACTTTGAGATGATGCGCCATTAGTATGAATATTAGGTTTTATTTTATTTTTACTTTTCTGATTTTTGCACAGGTTACAAAATATATTATTTGACAGAATATAGACAGCACCACACAGCAACAGCAGATTCATCGAATACAATACAAGATTAGTCTCCGAATACAATTCATCATATTAGTCTCCGAATTCAAAAGACCGAACAAAGATAGAACATTACAAGTCTCGAGACCACGAGTAGCGAGTTTGTCTTCACATTACAAGTCGATATCGATCATCTAAACTACCATCACATAGAAGAGAGTTGTGGTCATCACGATGAGCATCATCACGATAAAACTGTTCTTCATCCGGTTCCTCCAACGCTCCCTTCTCTCTCCCGCTAGATAGCGGGCGTATCTAGATTCTGCCTCCGCCCTAGTGGTGTACCCTTTGTAATTGTTACCGCTGAAACGGTGAACCTGTCTCCGACACTCCTCCCAGTCGTCGTAGATTCCGGGAACCTTACCCTTGTACATGACATGCGACGGCATCTCTATGCACAAGCCAAACAACAGACAACACATGAACAATATATAAGTATGCAACAAAAGGATCGGAAGAGAAAAGCAAGACATTAATAGCACGATTCATGGTCCTACTGATAAATAGCATCGATTACATCTAAGTTGAACGACTGTCCAAACCAAAGAGACATACAATTCATTAAAGTTTAATTACAACATGAGCAAATCAATGTTTCAGAACAACACATAGCATCACTACTTTCGACTCGACTCATGGGACCGGAGCGTGGATGAAGCCGCCGTCTGTCGTGATGGTCATGAAATCACGGGCGTTGTTAGCCTGCATTTGTAGCGTTCTGTCTCTCTCACTGTTGGACGGTTGATATCTGAGGTAGAACTGCCCTGAGGTATGAAGGACATCTTGATGGATGATTTCCGCAAACTCCGACTGGATGCGAAAGAATTCTTGTCTGATGTCCGCGTCCTGGATTGCCGACAAGCTCGCGACCCAACCTTTGAGAATATCTGGTAGCAAAAGGTGAAGATGGTCCCGTACGATCGCCCGCATGTGATGGAGGGCGTAGTAGGCATCCTTCTGACCGCCAGGCGGCTGCTTGATGCAGAAGAACTTAGTATTGTGGGCGAACACGTGCCTGTCGTACCTACGAACTGGTCTGGTGAAGGTGCCTCCAGATTTGGCATAGCCGGGGAGAACATCATCAAGAACTTTCTTGATATTTGTGTAGTCTATCTTGGAGTCATGGTTCGGGTCGAAATACGTGGCCATGGAATATTTCAGGCTTAAGAGGATGAGTGTGCAATGTGTGTCACTGCATAGAACACGGAATGTTAGAAAAAATGATCGAAATGTAAGAAATCATATGTTACGGGGAGGTTAAGGGATGACTTACTCGGGAAAGTAAGACACGAGGAAGTTATCCTTATCTGGGTTTGCCAGAATGACGCCTTCGAGGTGTGAACTCGCGACTTGGCGGTCCCCAGCGCTGCCCAAAAGCTTGGTACGCATGTAGGAGGGGTCGGCTATCACGATGTCCGGGGTCTTGTCCCTAATGATCCGCATCTCCATACTCAGTGAAAACAGCCGAACGAAGGTGTAGTGCAGCGGATGAAGGTTAAACATAGCAAAGATGTCATCAAACCGCAGGACGATCGTACCCCCGATGGCGCCATCCACAAAGCCCTTGCCCTCTGGCACCTTGGCCATGAAAACCGGGTATGCCACATCATTCTCTATGAGACGCCGCTTCTCCAAAGAAAGAACACTGTCATGGAGACTCTGCATAGCACCGGTTGCAGCATTGAGCATATTTGTTGGTAGCATCTCCCTACCCACCACATGCACCCTCCTCGAGATATCCTTAGGTGAAGGTGGCCCGTCCTGAGCACGGATCGTACTCGGTGCTGTCTGGCTCGCACCGACGCCCTTTTTAGCCTTTCGTTTCCGTCCCTTCTTCTTGATCTGCTGTAATGGGACCGAGTTCTGCTCACAGACCGCCTTCTTGAGCGTGTTGGGGCTGATAATATTTCGCACCTCAGCTATCTGAGGCTCGGTGAAGGCGGCAGCTAGAGGCGTCTCCTGAGAACTAAACTCCAGACGACGCCTGTTGCAATTGGGTTTCTCCGTCGTACCAGCTAGATCGCGGTCATCTTGGTTGGGTTCTTGAGAAGGAGGCCCACGGAACTCGTCACCGTACCCATGTTCAACAAAGTACTTATCGATGTTGGTAAATGTACCATCGTCGTTATCGCCGTCGTCCAGATCCTGTGCCATATGCATGTTCGGATCCTGTGCCACAGGGATATCCGGCTTGTCCGGTAGCGTTGCGGCGTTCTTGCCATGGCTTGGCGCCGGCACGACTGGCGGTCTTGTCTGTGGCATGGTGTCCCCCGCCCCCAAACGAATCTGGCTCTTCGGCCAAAGCAGGGGCCAGCTTACACAGGCGCTAAGGGTCATCTGATCTTCTTCGTCGGCCCCAGCGGGTCGAATCGGAGGTAACAGCTCGTCGCAGCCTGGCAGCACCCGAACCAGTTCAACCCTATACACTGTGGGTGGCATCGGATTACCATGGAACACGGGGTTGCCCGGTTGAATGATTCTGCCTTTGGCGGCATCGACCAACTCACCGCCCATGAAGTGCAGGAGAGTGCAAGGAACATCGGCGGTGCCCTGCGAAAACATGTAGGGCGTCAGGGATGCCCAGTCAAAGGCAAGGAGATGAAGTCATCAGCTGAGAGGCTTAGTTGCCATGATGCCGTCGAGCTCGGCTAATGTCGAGTCACCGCCAACGGCGGGCGTGTAACTGACGGAGGGGCCGCTTGCTGGCGAGGTGCCGGCCGGCGTACACCTGGGTGCATTAAGCTCCAATGCCCGTGCCGGCGCCGGAGACACGAATACCGCCTCCGCCGGAGACACCAATGGCGCCGCCTACGCGTTGTGCGAGTTGCTGGCCGTGAAGCTGGGAACCGAGGGAGGCCCTTGTTGGCCGCCCGCAATCCACGTCGTCAGCCGATGAATCAACGTAGGCACCATGGCGTTGAGCGTCGTTCCCAGTTGTTGTTGCACTTGCTCTTGGACAATCTCCGGAATCCGTGCCACTTGTGCCTTGAGTGCTTCAACCTCGCGCGACTGGCTTTCCGAGCTAGTCTTTTTCTCCTTTCGCCCACGAGCGGCATAGTATGACGACCATTTTGTGGACAAGCCTTTGATGGACACACGACCAGCTGGCGTCGGCTTACTGAGCTTATCCTTGTTTTTCATTACGTTCAACGCCCTATTTAAAGGGGTGCCGAAAGGGGAGCTTTGAGACGACCCCGCGCTACTGCTTTCATTGTCCTGTGGAAGGAACGTGAACCATTTAGAAATATTGGGGATTAATTAGAACGCAACCATATGGAGCTAATTACGCGGGGGATGTATTCCTTACCAAAACAAGCTCAAGCGCCCTAGTCTTCGGATCCGTGGTAAGCTCCTTTGTTACCGGGTCCTCCTTGTACTGGGCCTTGAGAAAGTTCCTGGTCTGCTTGTCACGGTATTTCTCGAAGCGGGGCGGTAGGCCTTGCTCGGCACGCTCCGCGTCCTCCTTGTCCCATATAGGCTCCGCCACTCTGTAACCACCGGGACCGAGTTGGTGAACCCCTAAGTTCAACTTCCGCATTTCTTTCCCCCACTGACTTGATTCGGAGGTTGCGCTGCTCTCGCACTTGATCTTGAACTCCTTGTAGTCATCTTTGCTCATCAAAGGATATTTCGCCTTGATCTTCTCATAACTATCACCTTTTTCAATCATTGTCTTCACCATGCTTTTCCAAGTAGACAGGGCCGTGCTCATCCTCGTGAGGGCGGCACCATTCACTTTATTCCCTGAGAGGCGTGTGTTTGCAAACTTAGCGGGGAACTTGTATCGTTCGTGCAGCTTCGTGAAGAGGAGGCTGCGCAAATTCCCTCGGTTCTTATGCCTTAGGTTCTCGGTGTTGATCGAGACGGTGCTCCGGACAATGCACCCGAGCTGAACCGATGAAAGTGCAACTATCCCTAGGTGGTTTTGGTAATTCATAACAACATATAGCTCATTAAGCTAATGCTATTTGCAGATGATTATTTCAGGAAAGCTCAATGATTGGCATGGCATGGATGTGAAAGTGGAACCCTCAAAATGCTAAGGACAAAGAATTGGCTCAAGCTCAAAAGTTCAAGACTCTTCATTTTATATTTTAGTGATCCAAGATCACATTGAGTCTTTAGGAAAAGCCAATACTATCAAGGAGGGATGAGGTGTTGCTTAATAAGCCTCTTGCTTTATGTGCTTGGTGATATGCTCCAAAATCCTCAACCACTTTTCCATAGCCACAAATGACCTAAACACTAAGCCAAACTCGGTCATACCGATTCTTTCAATCCGGCGCCACCGAGTTTCACTTGTCATTTGCCACTGCCAAACCCTAGCAATTCGGTCCTACCGATAAGGATCTCGGTCTCACCGAGATGGGATTGCAAACTCTCTGTTTCCCTTTCGTAACTTTTCGGTCTCACCGAAAGAGCGAATCGGTCCCACCGAGATTGCAATGTAAACTCTATGTTTCCTTCTTGTAACTTTTCGGTCTCACCGAAAGAGCGAGTTGGTCCCACCGAGTTTGCTTGACCAACTCTCTGGTTAGCTTATTTCCAAACTCGGTCTCACCGAGTTTGTGCAATCGGTCTCACCGAGATTATGTTATGCCCAAACCCTAACCGAATCGGTCCTACCGAGTTGCATGTCAGTCCCACCGAAATTCCTAACGGTCACTAGGTTGACTATTTCGGTCCGACCGAGTTTTCTGATTCGGTCCCACCGAGATTGGTAAATTGTGTGTAACGGTTTGATTTTGTGTGGAGGCTATATATACCCCTCCACCTCCTCTTCACTCGTGGAGAGAGCCATCAGAACACATACACCATTCCAACTCATATGTTCTGAGAGAGAACCACCTACTCATGTGTTGAGACCAAGATATTCCATTCCAACCATATGAATCTTGATCTCTAGCCTTCCCCAAGTTGCTTTCCACTCAAATCTTCTTTCCACCAGATCCAAATCCTATGAGAGAGAGTTGAGTGTTGGGGAGACTATCATTTGAAGCACAAGAGCAAGGAGTTCATCATCAACACACCGTTTGTTACTTCTTGGAGAGTGGTGTCTCCTAGATTGGCTAGGTGTCACTTGGGAGCCTCCGACAAGATTGTGGAGTTGAACCAAGGAGTTTGTAAGGGCAAGGAGATCGCCTACTTCGTGAAGATCTACCGCTAGTGAGGCAAGTCCTTCGTGGGCGATGGCCATGGTGGGATAGACAAGGTTGCTTCTTCATGGACCCTTTGTAGGTGGTTGCTTCTTCGTGGACCCTTCGTGGGTGGAGCCCTTTGTGGACTCGCGCAACCGTTACCCTTTGTGGGTGGAGCCCTCCATGGACTTGCGCAACCGTTACCCTTTGTGGGTTGAAGTCTCCATCAACGTGGATGTAGGATAGCACCACCTATCCGAACCACGGGAAAAGCATCCGTGTCTCCAATTGCGTTTGAATCCTCAAAACCCTTCCCTTTATATTCTTGCAAGTTGCATGCGTTACTTTCCGCTGCCAATATACTCTTTGCATGCTTGCTTGAATTGTGTGATGATTGCTTGACTTGTCCTAAGATAGCTAAAATCTGCCAAGAACTAAAATTGGGAAAAGGTTAAGTTTTTATTTGGTCAAGTAGTCTAATCACCCCCCTCTAGACATACTTTCGATCCTACAAGTGGTATCAGAGCTTTGGTCTCCATTTGCCTTGATCTCCATACCTTTTGGTGGTCATAGCCTTGGTTTCACAACCTAGGAAAGTATGGCGTCTAGCGAGGGAAATTATCACCGTAGAGGTCCTTTCTTTGATGGCACTAATTTTGCTAGTTGGAAGCATAAAATGAAAATCCATATTCTTGGACATAACCCCGCCGTATGGGCTATTGTTTGTGTTGGTTTGCAAGGTGAGTTCTTTGATGGGAGAGAACCAAACCGTGAAGCTACCGCGGATGAGTTGAAGATGTTGCAATACAATGCTCAAGCTTGTGATATTCTCTTCAACGGATTGTGCCCCGAAGAATTCAAAAAAATTAGCCGTCTTGAGAATGCAAAGGAAATTTGGGACACTTTGATTGATATGCACGAAGGTACCGACTCCGTCAAGGAATCCAAGTTGGATGTGCTCCAAAGTCAACTTGACAAGTTCAAGATGAAGGATGGTGAAGGTGTCGCCGAAATGTACTCTAGGCTCGCTCTCATCACAAATGAGATTGCCGGCTTAGGAAGTGAAGAGATGACCGATAGATTATTCATCAAGAAGATCCTAAGAGCCTTGGATGGGAAATATGATACCGTGTGCACATTGATTCAAATGATGCCCAATTACAAAGATCTCAAACCAACGGAAGTGATTGGAAGGATTGTTGCTCATGAGATGTCACTCAAGGATAAAGAGGAACTTCACAACAAATCAAGTGGTGCCTACAAAGCCTCATGTGAAGTCCCCACATCATCAAGTGAGAAAGAAAACTTCAATGAAGAATTGAGCTTAATGGTGAAGAACTTCAACAAGTTCTACAAGAGTAGAAGCAAAGATAGAAGCTTCATGTCAAGGTCCTACAATGACAAAAGATCTTCTAGTCGAGATCGAAACTCCTATAATTGTGGAAGACCCAGACACTATTCCAATGAGTGTACGGCTCCCTACAAGAGAAGAGAAGATTCTCTAAAAAGAAGAAGCAAAGAATCACCACCAAGAGAGAGAAGGAGTAGAGATGATCGTTATGAACAGAGATACTCACGGAGAAGCAAGGATTCGGAAAGGAAGGAAAAATCATCAAGGAGCTACACAAAATGAATACATCAAGCTCATGTTGGTGAATGGGTATCCAGCTCCGACTCCGACAGCCACTCCGAGAGAAGTTATCACTCCGACTCCGAAGATACTCAAGATGAAGGTGTTGCCGGTCTAGCACTTGTGTCAACCAACTCCTACGACATATTTGACTCACCAAATGAAGGAGTTGGAAGATGCTTCATGGCCAAAGGTCCTAAGGTAACACACCCCGAGTATGTTGATTTTAATAGTGATGAAGATGACTTGTTAGCTGATGATGACTTGCTTGTTGACAACTCTAGTGATGAGTACTATGATGAAACATCAATTAATCATGCAAATCAAGATAAAACGAATGACAATGATAAGGAGAAGATTGAGGCTCTAACTAAAGAACTAAACACTCTTAAGTTAGCTCATGAAACTATCTTCGAAGATCATTGAGAACTTTTAAGAGCTCATGAGAAATTACGCTTTGAAAAGCTCAATCTTGAGCAAGAGCATGAGTTCTCAAAAGCAATCAATGATGATCTCCGCAAGAAAAGTTCTTCTTACATTGCCAAGCGTTTACTTTTATCCACTTACATGCCTCAAGTCAAGTCTAGTAACAAGAACAAGAAAGATTCTTCCTCTAGTAGTAACAATGATCATGCTAAATCCAATATTGTTGCTTCTAGTAGTTCTCTTGATTCCACTAATGATTCTCTTAGCCAAGTTACACTTGAGCAAGAAAATAGCTTATTGAAGGGGATTATAGAGAAAGGAGTGTACAAAAGCCTTGCCGGGAGTAAGCAATTCGAGGAAATTGTGCGCAAGCAAGGAATGCACCGGAAGAATCAAGGTGTTGGTTTTGAACGAAAGTTCAATGCCAATGGAGTTGAGTGGGAAGAAGATCAATACCCCAAGACAAAGTTTGTTCCTCAACAAGAGAAGTCTGATACTTCTTTCAAGGGGACACAAGCTCAAGATGATCTTCCACCACAAGACTACAAGCAAAAAGGCAAGGACAAGCTTCAAGAGGAGATTGATGCATTTGAAGAAGCTCCTAAGACCTTACTCAAGTGGATTCCCAAGACCACGTCAAGTTCCACTTCATCAAATATGACTACAACTCCAAGGATTCCCATCAAGATGGTGTGGATCCAAAAGAAGAAGAACTAGAGAGTTCTTGAGGGTGACTCTGCCAACATATTTCACTCTCATCATTTTGGCAAGAACAAGTGCAATCAACTTCCACATCATGCACTAGTTCAAGGAGTCACAAACCCTCTTGTTGGTAAGACAAGGGACAAGGTAACCTAAAGTTTTCATGGACATCATCTTGTGTATGAATCACTCTATGTCTATGGATATCCTTGTTTGTTCCTTGTGGGACTAACCCATGTAGGTATTGAAAGTGCAATTCACTCAAATGGATAGCTCCAAGTGATCTACATCAACATTGAGCATCCACATCTTCAACATCTACATGAAGTCATCATCGACAAAACCCAAGGTTAGTTCATCCCTCTTAGGGGGGATATCACATCTAGGGGGAGCTTTACTCTACAACTTGAGCTAAAGCAACTCTAAATATGTGAATACAACAATGCTTTATGTAAAAGTGGTAACCCCACTTGAGCTTAAACGATGAGTATGACCTATGATCAAGTGTTCTCACTTGACTCCTAAGTCAATATACTCATATATAGATGACCTAGTCATCGCAAATTGCTTGATAGATGCTAGAATTGGTTGTGCATGCTTTGCCACATATTTCATTTGCCATCTTATTGTGTGAGCATGTTGGTTGCATATTTTACTCATTCGAGGACATCCACTTGTTGTTTTGATTGTTTGGCTTTATCTTCTTTTCCCAAGTGGATGGACAAGAATGCCTAAGAACCTCCTCTAGCTATCTATGCTTTTCTCGTCTCAAACTCTATTCATGCTGCATCACAAAATTTGATCAAGTCAAATTCAAACCACTCTGTGTGAGGAGCACTCGGAGTCCCCGATTCGTCATAGACTTAAACTTCCAAAACCTCTTTGTGATTCTCGGTCTGACCGATACCATACTTTCAGTCCTACCGAGATCATTAAGTTGATCTAGGTTTTCGATCTCGGTGCAACCGATTTGAACCACTCGGTCACACCGAGTTGCAATAACTGCATGCAGTTTTGCACCTCGGTGCCACCGAGTTGTTCCACTCAGTCACACCGGCAGGGTCGGGCTATATACAGTGACGGGCAAAATTTTGGAAATTTCTCCGAAACCTCTTCGCCCGCGCATAGCTCGCTCTGCCTCCTGGGTCTCCGGATCGTCCTCCTCGCCGCCAGCCGCCTCCAGTCGCTGGTCTCCGCCGCCGTCAACGGGAATTCTGCCCTGCCGTTGCCGCCGTAGCGAGTCTCCGCCGAACTAGGGTATGGACTCGATCTTTGTGCTATTCTCCAATCCGATTCCTAGCACATTGTGATCATCATGATTCTTGCCACGTTTGATAAACTCCTATCCAGTCAATGAACTCGTAGATTAGGTTTAATTCAAAAATTTTAGGGTTAGGTTTCCGCCGAAACCATCTCGGACCCACCGAGTTGAAAAACTCGGTCCCACCGATTTGGCTTATGCGATTGCACAAGTAAAACTCGGTCTGACCGAGAATTACTTATTGGTGTGACCGATTTTGGAACTCTGTGAAACCCTAGCAGTCTCGGTGCCACCGAACTGTGACTCGGTCTGACCAAGTTCACTAGTTCTGGTGCCAAAACTGCTTCGGTGTCACCGAGTTTGAAAATTGGTAGATCCGAGATGATTTCAGTGGGAAACTAAAACTAAGTTTTTGAATTACTCTTTTGCAAAATCTCTGCACTTTGTGATGCTCATCCACTCTATCTCATCTATAATCTATTCACAGGGTCAGCAGTCAGAGTTTGCATCATGTCAGACCAAAGTGACAGCCAGAGCCTCTCAAAGCAGCAAGTGGTGATGAGTGAGGGCACTAGTCCCTCCAGCTCTTCAGATGATGGCAGCAGGAGCACCCCCAGCAATCTGCCTAAGGCTGCCACTATACAAAGGAAGAAGAGAACTTCTGATTCTGAAGATGAAGATTATGTGGCAGAGGAAGAGGCCGCATCAAGGAGAGTTGAGCCAGCTCAAGGCACAAAGCCAGGGCTGAAAATCAAAAGGCCAGTAGGCAGGCAGCCCATGTCTAAGGTTAGAGCTTCAACTATGAAGCCTGCACCCACAGAGCCAGTTGTTGCTGAGGGCAAAAAGAGGAAGGAAAGGGTCAAGAAGACTGTAGCCAGAGTGCTTGGCAAGGCCTCCATCATGGAAGATGAGGAGGAAGAAGAAGAGGTTGCTGCACCAGCACCCAAGGCACCCAAACTTATGGGAGATGCCATAAGGTCAGGGGCAACTGCATCCAAGCCCAAGGAAGCACCCAAGGCTGCATCTAAGCCAAAGAGTGCACCAAAGAGAAACACAGGAAGCATCCCAGCCACTGAAAAGAACAAGGCCCCAGTGCCTGAAGCTGCAGAGGAAGAGGAAGAGAATGTCCTTAGAAAGCTCAAGCCCAAGATCCCAGACCACAACGATGCTCATCCTGTGGCTGAGGATATGAAGCTCAGGAGAGATTCAGGGATGAGGAAGTGGAGAGAAGCAGATCCGTATGCTTCTAGGAGAAGGACTGCAGTTGACTACAGGTTTCACACCAAGGAGCAGCAGGATTTCTATGAGACAGTGCTGCTAGATAAGAAGCCCATTGTCTGCGATATGAGATGGGTTGATTGGCAGTATATCAAGGGCAATGAAGAGTACTTCCCTGGCGTGTATGACAGCTTTAGTGCATGTGGAGTTGCAGACTTTGTTGGGCAGAAGCTCACAAAGTGGAACGAGGAGCTAATCATGCAATTCTACTCCACAACACACTTCTACCCAGATGGGAGGATCACTTGCATGTCAGAAGGTACGAGGTACCAGTCCACAGTTGCTGAATGGGCTCAGCTGATCAACGCCCCAGAAGAGCAGGATGATGACTTGGACATTTATGCCAAGAAAAAGATGGACCACAACTCTATGTCCAACATGTACAAGGAGATTCCGAATGAAGCACTTGACACTTTCAAATTTGGCTCAGTGCATTATCTTCTATCAGGACTTCCCACTATCAATTGGATACTGAGGCACACCCTATTGCCCAAGTCTGGAGATCACAAGATGATCAGAGGACACGCGATGAATTTGCTTCATGTCTTTGACGTGCCTCAAAAATTCAAAGTCATGAGCCTCATAGTGGAAACAATCAAAAGGACTGCAGCAGATCAGAAGAGGAGTTGTGGGTATGCCCCACAGATTCAGGAGCTCATCAACTCAAAGATGGACACGGGCACATACTTGTTGGATAAGGAACACCTGCCCATCCGTCCAGACTTCAAAGATAATCAAGTGATCATGACTGAGAATGAGCCATCATCTGCCCAAGCACAAGCCAAGAAGGAGAAGGCGAAGAAGGAGAAACCTGCCAGGATGCCTACTCAAGAGGAGGCATCTGAATATTTTCTGAAAACCAAACAAGAGCAACTTGGTTACCTGATTGCGTCCACCCTGCGGATTGAGCAAGGAGTAGCCACCCTAACTCAGAACCAGGCAAGCTCAGAGAAGATCATGGAACAGAGGTTCTATGATTTGGACATCAAGGTGACAGAGATGCAGACTGTCGTGGAGGAGCTCCAGGATGACATGAATGAGAGGAGAGGCAGGACTACGACTGATGCTTTTGCCAGGGTGCCATGAGGTCCGAGGGCGTCTGCAATGCCAGTTGCTGACACCAGAGCTACCACGTCTGCGCCAGCCACAGCCTCAGTTCCACCAGCTCTAGCGTCCACTTCAGCCTCAACTCCGACCACGTCTACAGAAGGCTTCGTCCTTGGAGTGCTCCGGACTCCACCGCCACCTGAAGATCAAGCCTGAGCGTCGACTTAGCACTATGAATTTTCTAGCAACTTTTTGGTAACTTGTTGCCAAAGGGGGAGAAAATGTATAGATCATAGGCTTCGAGAGAGAGAGTGTTGCTTTTATTCTCTCTTGTTTTATTTGGTGGTTTTTCGAACTTTATTTTCTTGTGTGTGACATTCTACGTCTTTATGCCTGTGAGACATCGATGATCATGTGTTTGATCATAAGCTACACTTAATGTTTGCTTAATATTATCATTCTATCTATCTTATGTGATCACTCACTATTCTTGGTGATGAGTGCATGTATTTCAATCTTATCATTTTTTAGCGCTCCACCAAGATGTATGTGACATGGAAGAGTAACCCATGACTCTAACTCCTTGTGCATTTGCAGTCCAAAGCAAATTCTAAATATGAACAAATTTAGGGGGAGCTCTTACTTGCCACATACTTCTCAAAGCGACGATGTATTTCATGATTATTATAATTTGTCGAAGCTTTGATCTATATGTTGTCATCAATTACCAAAAAGGGGGAGATTGAAAGTGCAACTATCCCTAGGTGGTTTTGGTAATTCATAACAACATATAGCTCATTGGGCTAATGCTATTTCAAGATGATTATTTCAGGAAAGCTCAATGATTGGCATGGCATGGATGTGAAAGTGGAACCCTCAAAATGCCAAGGACAAAGAATTGGCTCAAGCTCAAAAGTTCAAGACTCTTCATTTTATATTTTAGTGATCCAAGATCACATTGAGTCTTTAGGAAAAGCCAATACTATCAAGGAGGGATGAGGTGTTGCTTAATGAACCTCTTGCTTTATGTGCTTGGTGATATGCTCCAAAATCCTCAACCACTTTTCCATAGCCACAAATGACCTAAACACTAAGCCAAACTCGGTCATACCGATTCTTTCAATCCGGCGCCACCGAGTTTCACTTGTCATTTGCCAATGCCAAACCCTAGCAATTCGGTCCTACCGATAAGGATCTCGGTCTCACCGAGATGGGATTGCAAACTCTCTGTTTCCCTTTCGTAAATTTTCGGTCTCACCGAAAGAGCGAATCGGTCCCACCGATATTGCAATGTAAACTCTATGTTTCCTTCTTGTAACTTTTCAGTCTCACCGAAAGAGCGAGTCGGTCCCACCGAATTTGCCTGACCAACTCTCTGATTAGCTTATTGCCAAACTCGGCCTCACCGAGTTTGTGCAATCGGTCTCATCGAGATTACGTTATGCCCAAACCCTAACCGAATCGGTCCTACCGAGTTGCATGTCAGTCCCACCGAAATTCCTAACGGTCACTAGGTTTACTATTTTGGTCCGACCGAGTTTTCTAATTCGGTCCCACCGAGATTAGTAAATTGTGTGTAACGGTTGGATTTTGTGTGGAGGCTATATATACCCCTCCACCTCCTCTTCACCCATGGAGAGAGCCATCAGAACACATACACCATTCCAACTCATATGTTCTGAGAGAGAACCACCTACTCATGTGTTGAGACCAAGATATTCCATTCCAACCATATGAATCTTGATCTCTAGCCTTCCCCAAGTTGCTTTCCACTCAAATCTTCTTTCCACCAGATCCAAATCCTATGAGAGAGAGTTGAGTGTTGGGGAGACTATCATTTGAAGCACAAGAGCAAGGAGTTCATCATCAACACACCGTTTGTTACTTCTTGGAGAGTGGCGTCTCCTAGATTGGCAAGGTGTCACTTGGGAGCCTCCGAAAAGATTGTGGAGTTGAACCAAGGAGTTTGTAAGGGCAAGTAGATCGCCTACTTCGTGAAGATCTACCGCTAGTGAGGCAAGTCCTTCGTGGGCGATGGCCATGGTGGGATAGACAAGGTTGCTTCTTCGTGGACCCTTTGTGGGTGGTTGCTTCTTCGTGGACCCTTCGTGGGTGGAGCCCTTTGTGGACTCGCGCAACCGTTACCCTTTGTGGGTGGAGCCCTCCGTGGACTCGCGCAACCGTTACCCTTTGTCGGTTGAAGTCTCCATCAACGTGGATGTAGGATAGCACCACCTATCCGAACCACGGGAAAAGCATCCGTGTCTCCAATTGCGTTTGAATCCTCAAAACCCTTCCCTTTATATTCTTGCAAGTTGCATGCTTTACTTTCCGCTGCCAATATACTCTTTGCATGCTTGCTTGAATTGTGTGATGATTGCTTGACTTGTCCTAAGATAGCTAAAATCTGCCAAGAACTAAAATTGGGAAAAGGTTAAGTTTTTATTTGGTCAAGTAGTCTAATCCCCCCCCCTCTAGACATACTTTCGATCCTACAACCAAGTACCCCTTGACTACTTCTTTGGGCGTCGTCGGATGCCCGTCGGAGTTCACTTCAGTAAATTCCTCCCTGACAGTGCCGAGCACGCTCGGGCGCCGGTCCTTCCGTTGCCTCTTCGGTTGCGTGTCATCTGTGCGTGCGCCGCCATCATCAGTGGTGGCATCTGCGGCGCCATCATCAGTGGTGTAATCCCCGATGCCACTAGGGGTTGTGTAGTCAGGATCGGTGTCTTGCGCGGCATCCTCATATTGGTGAGGTTCTTCCTCCAACTCCTGGGACAGCTCCCAGAATTGCTTGCCGCCCGAACCGCTGGCCTCATCGTTGTGGGCCATGTTTCGCTCTAAATAGGAAAAAAGTTTGGTCAAAAAGTTGGTTATTGTCAAGGAACAAGATCATGGTCTCATCATTTAGGGGTTTTCAACACCGAGGCATCCTAAAAGCTAAGCTTTTATCACTTAGGGTTTGTCGACGCCGAGGCACCCTAAAAGCCTAAGCGTACATCATTTAGGTTCTCATCGATACCGAGGCACCCTATAGAAGCCAAGTTAAGTTTTCATCATTTAGGGTTTATCGATGCCGAGGCACCCTAGGTTGGGCCTAATCACTTGGCTCTATTGCCACCTATGTTGGGTTTATCATCTAGGGTTTATCGATGCTAAGGAGAATTCTAAGTTGGGCCTAATCACTTGGCTCTATTGCCACCTATGGTTTAATGCAGCAAGAATGGCGGGGCAGTTGATCCTACTTAAGTAAGTACTAAGATACCCCGGCCCATGCATTAGTCGCAAGTACCCCATATGTCCTATTTTTAGCAAAGTCATGCTAAAATTCACGGAAAATTTCAGCATGACCTTTGCTGAAAATAGGACATATGGAGTACCCAAATTTGCCGGAACGGAACTTAATCGACATTCCGGCAAACTCAAGGGCCTCTCGGGGTACCTACAAATTCATCACGACACAATGGTCGGAGACAAAACCCAGCAACTTTACAAGTCTTTCTCAATGTGATCAATTGATGGATCAACACGTAAAACATGTCCAATAAGAGCATATAATTCAACAACTCCACTGAAAATGAGAGCTGAAAGATGCAAGGAGCACAAATAGCTCAGAAAAATCAATCCATCTAGCATTTCAGGTTTTGCTAGAAATACCTTTAACAAGGGATACAAATAATTTTCATTTTCATATTTTAAGAACTATAAATAAACCATCCAGTAAGTATAATCAAGGTAATCAACCATTCCCATAAAACAAGACAAGTTTTATTCAGTACTGCTAATATGGTTGGAGATTACTATGAACATGTGGCAAGACTACTTTGATAACAAGGGCCACTAGTTGGCCAGTAGTTGAACTAGCAGCTTGGCCATCACTGACGCCACACACTGCTGTGACAGCTCTCAGCAGTAACCTCCAATGCTCCGACAACCGACACAGATAACCTATCTCAAAGATGAGCCTCAAGACAAGCTTGTTATTTCTTTTTCACAGATTTGTTTGCAAGTTAGGACACTACAATGATCTACAGATTTGTTTGCAATATCTAACATGCTGACAGTCTTAGACATTAGGAGACTACAATGATCTACAACCTTATGTAAAGTGCCAACTCCACAGATTTCTTTTTCACAGCTTTTATATTATTTCTAGAAGCAACACAACAGGGTTAAACACCAAAATTTTAGAGGCCCCACAAATTCAGTTCAGGTATTTTATACCATGTTAAAGACAGTAAAGTACAGAGGTTTAGCCCTGGTCCTTAGATTCAGTTTCCTAATCTTTTTGTTTTCTACAAAGATATTCCCAACCTTCATGATGCTGGTAAGAAAAGAGCTACTCTCTGATTATTTTATCTATTTATACCTGTAAATTAGCACTCTGATGTTGGCATCGACAAATGATCCCACTATGTTGTTTGCTGGAATATGCAAAATGATCCCACTATGTTGACAAATGATCCCACTATGTTGTTATACTTGCGAACACTGTAATAAAATCAAAACCATAATAAACATTTGTCAAATATAACAGGTACAATTACACAAAGCATCTGACGGTGCCGAGCAAGCAATGATGTAAACAAATTTCAAATGCATGCTAGCTGAGTAGTGAAAATGCGGTCTCAGACTCTAGTCTGGTGGTGGTGCCAAGAAACAGAGAGCACATCACTCATCATGGTGTTTTGGCATCACATTCCTACCTGCACAAATGGTCCATAGTACTAGTAGGTGCAGTTCCAAGCCGACAGTTCATATTCAACTCAACAAGCCAAGCTAAACTTGCTTGACTTGCAGATTTTGCTCATGTGGGCAATTTATAACAAGAGAAACATATCAAGAAGCTAGGTAAATTACTCTCTGTAGGAGCTTCATATCAAGAAGCTAGGTAAATTAGAGAACATTGGCCCCCTAACTGAAATAATTGCCAGCGGTGCTAAGCCTACTGATTTCGTCTGTAACAAAAAACTAAACTGATTTTGTACTGCAGTGCAGGTGCAGAGCACCTTTATCTACCACAGAACCTACTGAGCAGATCATTATGAATGAACCACAGAACCTACTGAGTGATAAATTGGAAATTTCATGGCCATGTGGTGGACAAAAACTATGGTTTTCCACGGGAGTATGTAGCACGAAAACTATGGTTTTCTAGGGGGTGAGCGTGCCTGGATGCTGTAGTCGCCGGCGTGAGCTCGCCGGAGATGGCCGGCTGCAACGGGCCGTGCATGTATATCCGTCGAGACTCGGAGCATCGGTTGAGGAAGAAGAAGGAAGGGGAAGGGGGAGGAGAGGGGAGGGGCTCACCTGCGAATATGTAGTCGAGGTCGTACACGGCGCCGGGGTTGCGCTGGCGAGCTTGCCACCCACCTTGGAGCCGGAACCCTAGGGCTCGGGGCCTGCGCAAGACCACAACCAGGAGGCACAGCTGCGCGTGGACGGCGAGGTCGGTGAAGAGAACGGCGACGCGGGGGCGTGGGGGCGGCGGGGGCGGCGGCGCGGGGGAGCTGCGGTGGTGGGGGCGCGGGGGCGGCGGGGGTGGAGTCTGGCAGGGGAGAGGGACGAGAAGGGGATCTGGCGAGGGAGGGAGAGAGGCCAGAGGGGAATAGGTGCAGTGGGGGAGGTTTAGCAATGGCGCACCTCCCCCTAGTGCGCCATAAGTACGACGACAGCGATGGCGCACCTCCCCCTGGTGTGCCATTAGTAATTTTTTTATTACAGTTCGAGCACTCAGGTTATATTGCACCTAACCCTATCTCCATTAGAACACACACACTAGCCTGATTGGTCAGCACGCAACACACACACTAGGAGGTCCTAGGTTCGATTCCCAGGCTCCCCAATTTTTGTTTTTATGCATTTTTTTCTTTGCCCATATCTTTTTATCCATGCATCCAAATGTAACATGTCACATGTGCTAGATGCTCAGAATTTCATGTACAAAAATAATATGCAGTTTGTTGCCATGTTACCAACATTTAAAATGTTGTTTGATATTTATTTGTGTTTAAATATGTTCAAACTTGTTTAAATCATAACTAAATATCCATCGCTCCAAATTTGACAAACTTTATACGCTTTTGGGAGTAGCATATCCCCAAGCACAACTAGTCTTTTTTTTGGATTTTTAGTTGCATTCATTCGTGAATTGGTAAAACATTTTGGATTTTTGTTGCATCTAATAATTTTTAACAAAATGAATATGAATATGAAACAGTAATGGTTTTTTATAAAAACAGTAATAATTTTTTAAAAAATATCATCAAATTTGTTATTTGAAAATATTTATGAATATGAAAAAAATATTATCAGTTCACATTCATGAGTTCAAAAAGTTCCCATGAAATACAATCGAGAAATGATAGCGATCGAGATGGAGGGGGATCGAGATCTTTGGGCTACAATTTAAATACAATCGATCTTAGCTAGCTATCTGTTCACAATCTTATTGCCCTTATTTTTCGTAAATGGAGTTCTTCTCTTGAACGAACGTCCTTTAGGTAGGGTGGTCCTGCTTCTTCTTGTGGTGTATGCTGCTACTTCATCGTCGTCGTCATGTTCGATCTTCGGGTCGCCGTACTTATCGAAGTCTTGCTCATCTGCTACTCCATCCATTCCGATGATCTTCCTTTTGCCTCTCCTCACGACAACACGACTGGGCTTTGACGGGTCGATAATGAAGAAGCATTGGTCCACTTGGGAAGCCAGTACCCATGGCTCATTTTTCGCGGTGACGTTTGCGCCCGCGGTCTTGGATTTGGCTTCGGGTATAACCATGGTGGTGAAATATCGGTCTTCTTTTAGGACGCTCTTGGCCCATCTGACACGGAACATCGGGACCTTCTCTCCTGTCACACCCTAGCTAGTTCATGCATTAGAGTGCTGCATCATGTTTAATTTCCTAGAAAACTGAAATGGGGATGACAGAACCCCCAGCACCCCCTGGAACAACGAGGGTTTACTGAATTTTTTTTCAATGAACCTGAAATGCCCAGCTAAAAAAGTCCACCCTTTTTGTTTTGGGTTAAAACCTTTGACAAAAATGGTGCACATTTTTCTAGGACATCATAAGGTCATTGGATTAACTCATTACTAATTGCATTTGGGCAATTTAAATCCTATAAATATTTTTAAATGCCCAAATAATCCTGAAAGTAATTTTAGGCTATTGAGAATATTTTCAAAGGTGCCTCTGATTATTTTCAGGGTTTTTCTAAATGAAATAGTATTTTTACTATTTCAAAACACAAAACAGAATAAATAGAAAACATAAAAAAGAGAGAGAAAGGGACTAACCTGGCTAAACCCCCAACCGGCCCACCCGGTGGCCCTGTGCTGGCCCATGGCCAGTCAGCTGCTTCCTCTCGCCAGGTAGGCAGGCAGAGAGGTGAGCGCCGATGTGCCTGAGCTCGCCACGGCGCCACCTGCTTGCCGTCCGCGCCCCTGGACGTCTCGACGACCTCCACATCATCGCCCCGACCCCGCAGACCCCTCCATTCACCCCCAACGCCTCTCCCTCGCCCTCTCCCACCATGGTCGACGCCCCTGCCGCCGCACCGTCGCCATAGCCAAGCCCTCCGTCATCCTCGCGCCGCGCCATCGTGTCCACGAGCTCCGCCGTCGTCGACTACGTCGAGCAGGCCCAGCCCCGAGCGTTCACCCGCTCTAGAATCGCCCCGACCCCGTCTTCTCCAACTCCGGCCACCGGAGATCCCCTTCACCGTCCCTGCCGCATCAGCTCGCCCCCGACCTCGCCGACTGCCTCGACATGACCCCCGTGAGCTCAGCCATCTCCCCATCCCCTTCGTTTACCTTCTCGTGCACCGTAGTGACTGCACCATGCTCACCCGCACGCGCCACCGCCCGTGCTCGTCGCCGGCGATGCTCCGGCGACCATTTGGTCCCGGGCATGTGCCCAACGCGCTCCTCGCAACGCGTAGAGCCCCCGTAACACCTCCCATGCTCATTTGCGCACCACAGCCCCATCCCCACCTGCACCCGAGCTTCAGTCGCCGCCGAGCTCGTCGCCGGCGCCACTCCGGCCACTCCCCGGCCGCGCCACCACCACGGTTGGATGCGGACGAGCGTCCGCGTCCTGTAGCTGTGCTCCGCGCGCCAAACGATGCCTTGTGGGTGAAACCCGCACTGCTCCGCTGCATCTGGCCTCGCCGACGGCTAAACGCCGACGAGTTTGACACTGTTTGACCCTGTGTGGGCCCAGGTTGACCTCCCCTAAGTCACTGACGTGTGGGCCATGCCCCTGTCTAATTTAGAATTAGTTTAGTTAACACTAATTACTTAGTTAATAGGTTGACTCACTGACATGTGGGCCCAGGGCCTAACTAACCTAGTTTAGTGCTAACGAAACACTAACTAACTCTGTTAGTTAGTTGTTACACTGACAGATGGGTCCCACCGCTCAGGTTTGACTTAGGCTGGCACCTTTGACCCGCTGATGTCACACTGACGCCAGGTTGACGCAGTAAATCCTTTTTTGGATTTATTCTTATATAGAAAATTCCAGAAAATAACCAAAACTTCTAAAATTCATAATTTTTAATCTATAACTCCAAATGCAAAGATTTATGTATGAAATTTGATCAGAAAAATTCAATCCTTCCATCTGTAATGGTTTCATGCATGACAAAACACTTTAACCTTGTTGTTAGGTGGAACAAGATAATACACTTATAATGCTTAATAACATAAGCTCCCATTTGAATCTTTGATTCAAATGGACCCAATTCAACTTGTTTCACATTGCAGTAGGCAGGACACCTCATGTTGCCATGTCATAGCATGCATCATATTGTTACATATTGCCATGTGATGATTGTATTCTGTGGTGTCTTTCGTGATAGGTTCTGCCTCCGAGGATATTTCCGAGTATCCAGCTGAAGGGCAGTACCCTACTACTACTCCATCAGGCAAGCAGCCCCATTGATCATATCGATACAATCCCATGTTTTCGCTTCTGCTCTCACTTACTACATTAAGACAACAATGTTTCAAACTGCTGTGTGCTGCGGTAGTTGAACCCTTATCATCTTCATGACCTGTCATTGCCACAGTAACTAGATGAAACCCAGTAGCATGTGTAGGAGTTGATTGAGCCATGTATGTGTTTCCTACCTTGCTATGCCTGCTATGCTTAGAGTTGTGTCTGGTCTGGTTCATCTGGGTGATGGGCTAGAGTGAAATGATTACGTCGGTAATGTGAGGGATTTGTTGAACACACTACAAGAAAACTGTTAATCCATGACGGATTTCTCATGACGTTCTCATAAATTGTCACAGAAACCGTCATGGGTCTGCAAGATGCGAATGGGCCTCAAGACGATTAACCCATTATGATGGACAACGATGGACCGTCACGAAAACCATCACTGATCAACCAGCTGGGCCTCACTTTTTTATTTATACACAATTTGGGCCGTCACGGGTGGCTCCTGCTGTGTGTGCCATTTTGTTTGGCCTATTTGTCAGTCGAATGCAACAGTGAATACAGAAAAAAAAAAGAAACGAAGAGCGCACGCGAGAAGGGCGATTTTAAGTCGCCAGCGCGGGGAATGAAAATTTTCGAGCCAGCCCATTTAACAGGCAGAGTCCACACCATCCTAACCCAAGTTGCCCTTCTCCCGTCTCCTCCCATACCCAACCAGCCGCCGCCGCCACTCCACCTTCCCTTCTCGCATCGCTTCATGTCGCCGCCGGCGGCGCCAGCCCCCTCCATCTATCTCTCACCGGATCCCTCCCCGTCTACCCCACCCCATGCCCCTTCCCATTCAGGTCGTGCCCTCGAGCTGCGGCGGCCCAATCCTGCCTCTCGAGATGACGCGGCCGTGGTGGCAGCAGGACCGGCTGGCGGGTTTGGAACCCCCCGAGGTCGGGGGCGGCGGGCACGGATCCAGCTCTGCGGCGAGCCAACATGAGTGAGGAATCAACCCTCTCCCCCCCCCCAACAAGCCACACACATGCTTCTCCTCTACTATTTGTTCATCGGGGTTGAGTTTCTACATAGCTTCTTATTTGTCTTGGGGGATTTGCAGGCCAGTCTCGTGGGGATGGTGAGCGGCAAGGCGGAGCTGAACACGGACGTGCCCTTCACGCTAGACAACGGCATCGGCCGCATCAATTTCATCAAATTGTGAGTGCAGCTCGGCAAATGGATTTGTTTTACTTGGGCTCCAGATGTATTTTAGGAGTGCAGTTTTAGAATTTTGTTTGGATTCCATTGCTGGATGTTGGCTATGGGATTTGTCCACTTCTACAACTTCAATCTTCACCGGATTGAAATGTTGTTGGCTGTTAGTACGACAGTGCAAGAAATCCAATAATTGGAATTAAACATGTAGGTTCTTAACCATCTCCACTTAATTCAGAAATTGAGTTCCAAGCTGATCGTAGTCTCCTAAAGATTGGATTAATGGGCTGCCCTCCTTCCTGAAAAAAAACTGCACACCACTGCCTGCCTGGCCTCGCACTCTTGCTTCCCAAGGTCAAAAAATCGACCCTCCTGTCATGCTGCTGCTGTTGCTAGGAAGCCACGCGCCCCTAAAGAGTAACAGGTATAACTGATGGATGTTGTGACATCGATGTTGCACTGCACACATGTCCAAAGTAATTGCAGTAATATCTTGCACTGTACATCTGTCCATGGCTGGCCTGCGTGACAAGGATGGTTAGATTGATTTACTCCTCCGCTTGGTATGCTTTGCTGTTTGCTGTCACTGGGATAGTGGGTTATTCCTCCTTATTCTTCTACGTTTCTAATTGATCTTTAAGTTTTGTATTTCGTGAAGTTTCAATTGATTCTAGATTTTTGTTAAGAGAAAAAAGCACATCTGGGAATGGATTCTGATTTGTATGTATACATTCAAATTTAAGGTGCTACATTGTTCTTCCCTGGGGGAATTGGTGCAAAATCTATACCAAAACAATTTCAAGTCCAGGACTAAAGGTGATGTTCTTTTGTTACAATTCTTATGTATATATGTAAGAATTTATCTGTAGTAGGCTGATATGTTCAACCAATTTTCC
Organism: Triticum monococcum; assembly: GCA_034509565.1. Taxonomy (NCBI): domain Eukaryota; kingdom Viridiplantae; phylum Streptophyta; class Magnoliopsida; order Poales; family Poaceae; genus Triticum; species Triticum monococcum. The sequence goes on from CM067842.1 coordinate 39,735,549, forward strand.
AGCATATTGATACTTTCAGGATATCGGCATCATGCCGGTGCAAGGTACGCACCGTGTCTCTTCCTCCAATTATCCCATCAGTAGCATATCACTATGGCATATGTGTGATGAAATAATCTTCGGTCAAGATATGTTATTCTTACCATCAAGTACTAACTAGCCTTCTCTTTTCACCATATCCTGTAACTTTTGTTGAATTAATTGGTTGTGAAATACCCATTATTCCTTGCAAAGAATCATGATTATTGATCAAGTGAAAAAGTAGAATAGCAGCCGGTTTGATCCAACTTATTTTTGTAGTAAGTTTTATTTCAGAAAGGAGGTGCGTGTTGGTACTCTTTAATCATGTCTACTTCTAAATGTTATAGCTCGCTGTTAAAGTTGTAAGCCTGGTAAAAATAAGCTTTACACATCTACTTTTCATATGTTCAAAGATTATTATTACTCAAAGTACTGCTAGATTGTAGTTAGTATGTAGATGTTGTTCAAAATTATTTTTTCTCAAGTGATCACATTGTACTACGTATTTCTGCCAGCTATATTTATATCAGTTTTATTTCTGATTTTGTGAAGTTATCTGCATCCAATCACACACACGAACAATATTTGTTCTGAATTGTTATCATAGTCTATCACATTTGACACCCCCAATATCTCCAGTTCACCGGCGAACACGTTAAATTTATATAGTTATTTTAAACTATGATAAAAGGAGTGCCGCTGGGATGTGTGGTGTGGAGGGAAAATGTTTAGATATATACCTGGATTGATAAGATGTCCAAAGAACATCTAATAATTACATGCATGTAAAACCAGTACAGATTTGTATAGGATGTAGCAGATTTACTGTACTTTGTTTATTTTGCTACCAACTTTAACCGTGGGCTTTTGAACAAGCCAAGTGTGTTTTATACGCTAATTTCAAATAATGAGCATGGCGACATATGCTTAAATGCCTTAAATTGAATTGTAAATGAAACGTTTTTTTAAACTTGTATATAGTCTGCTTTTTTAGTGTGTGTTGCCCACATTTTCATGGTACCTTAATATAGTAGTGGTGTCTATTGGATGATTTCTTGGAAAATAAACTAATATTATTACTCTGTAGATTCATATGGGAGTTTGCTGTTATAACTTATTATAATTTTGTATGTCTTTTGGATTCCATGTAGGTTGGGTGGTTTGTCCGTGTTACTTGAGATTGAAGTCTTTTAGCAGGAATTACTTGGGTCCGTATAGCTTCCTAGAACGGTGCTGGTGTTGGAGACTAAAATTAGCTAGGACATATTTTCATGGAAGTCATGTTACTCAAAAAAATTCTCATAGCTCTTTCCAGATATGCTTGTGCTGATTTGATATTAAGCTTTGTTTTGTGAAATCACACTAAATTGTTGATACTCTGTATTATGATGTGAACAAATGTTAATTTATGAATGAATATAATTTGGTTGTCTTGTTGTAAACTGTGCTGCATTAAGAAAACAAGCTAGACTAGAAAAGGGGCTAATTTGTTGGACTAAAAAATTGGTAGGCTAATGGGTAGGAGCAAAATAATAGCAAATGGGTTGGACTAGACTGAAATTATTGGGCAAGACACTAATTGGGCTGGTTACTACACGAGCCACGCTAGCCTCCATGTCAGGACCACACAGATGCCATGTCAGGTCCACGTTGCTTCCACGTCATGTAAATCGGTGACAGTTTGTTCATTCATAGCCTAGTTTGGGTTGGGCGGGCCTGGGACAGATCCATGACAGCCAACTACCGTCATGGAAGGTACGATGTGAAATTATGACGTGATATACATGACAAATTTCAAGTCCGTCATGGATGGATGTGCATGACAGTTTTTGGCTGATCTGTGACAGACAAAGACCTCATGTATTAACAAGTTTCTTGTAGTGACATGTTTTGGTAAAGGTATCGATGAGAGGCCATGTAGGAGTACATGGTGGGTTGTTTCATTGAGGCCGTCCATAAGAACTGAGATCTGTATGCGTGATTTAAGATTCAGCTACTACCACACATTGGGCCCTGAAATATGACCCCGCTCGAATTACTGACCCCTCTCGTCCTCTGTCCAGGAGTTGCAACTAGTTTCTGGTGTTTGTAGGTTATGTGTTGGCGGCCATGCGTAGCGCTGACCCTAGGGATGGGTTATGATGCGGTAGATACACCATGGCACGGTGTACCGAGTCGCCCGTTTGGTGTCTCGGGAACCCTGCACACATCGTTTGGGGCCGTTGAGGACACCCCGGCTGGATTTCCTTGCGGATGGAACCTAAATAGGCGATAAACCTGGACTAGAGACTTGTGCGGTTAGTCAGGTCGTGGTCTACACCCATGTCGGCTTTCGCTTGAAGTCTGCCGAGCACATGTCGTGTGTAGACGCTAAGTGGTGGAAACATGTGTGATGAAGTACACCCCTGCAGGGTATAAAACTATTCGAATAGCCGCGCCCACGGTAAAGGACTACTTGGTTGCCTATACAGTTCATAGACAAGTTAATGGTTACTACTAAAAGACTCAAGATAAGTGTGAGTACCGAGGATGGCCCTCTCGTAGGATGACGAGGGAGGATCCCCGGTGGAGTATTGTGTTAGTGATTAGTGGACTCGTGTGCGAAAACTATTTTACTAGTGGTGTCTCATAGGATAGCTTAGCCAAGAGTTAAAGCTGGCTTGCTGCAATAACTCCACCTTCTTGAGAATGAGTATGTATAGTAGGATCTGTTGTAAGACTTGCTAAGTACCTTTGTACTCATGTTGCTTTAATTACTGTTTTCAGACGACAACACTGCCCCCTCCGATGGGTTTTATGTAGACCTCGACGTCGATGAGTAACTTGCCACCCACGTGGCGATTCTGGCCATGGAGGGCCCTATGTAGATAGACAGGCTTTGACAAGCCTTCTTTCTTTCTAGTGTCTGTACTCAGACTTATTTGCTTCCGCATGTGCTTGTATGCTTGTATGACTTGATTGTCGGGTCTTGTGACCCCTATCTGTATGAACATGTTATGTATGGCTCTCCGGAGCCTTTAAATAAAGTACTTGAGTTGTAGAGTTTTGTTGTGATGCCATGTTGTATTTGCACATATCGAGCATATTGTGTGTATGATTGAAATGCTTGGTATGTGTGGGATCCGACAATCTAGTTGTTTATCCTTGGCAGCCTCTCTTATGGGGAAATGTAGTCTAGTGCTCCTTGAGCCATAGTAGTCCGCTACAGCCCGGTTCATCGGAGTCCTGCTAGCCCAGCACTACTGCTCAGGACACTTGACTGGTCGGCATGTGTTTCACTTCGTTCCTATGTCTGTCCCTTCGGGGAAATGTCACGCGGTGACATTCAGAGTCCCGCCTAGCCTACTACAGCCTGGGTTCCCCGAAGTCCTGTTAGCCCAGTGCTACAGCCCGGATTCACACGCTGATGACCGACATGCTCTGTGTTATTCATGTATGCCTATCCCCATAGGTTAGTGCCGCTTTGGGTTCATGACTAGCCATGTCGGCCCGGGTTCTCTGTCATATTGATGCTAGCGACACTATCATATACGTGAGCCAAAAGGCGCAAACGGTCCGGGGCCATGGTAAGGCGACACCTGCTACGTCTTGAGCTTGCGTTGGTTTTCCCCGAAGAGGAAGGGATGATGCAGCAGAGTAGCGTAAGTATTTCCCTCAGTTTTTGAGAACCAAGGTATCAATCCAGTAGGAGCCCACGCTCAAGTCCCTCGTACCTGCACAAAGCGATAGCTACTCGCAACCAACGTGATTAGGGGTTATCAAGCCCTTCACGGTCACTTACGAGAGTGCGATATGATAGATACAATATTTTTGGTATTTTTGGTATAAAGATGCAAAGTAAAAAGTAAAGGCAAAGTAAAAAAGCAAAGCAAGATTAAAGTGATGGAGATTGATATGATGAGAATAGACCCCGGGGCCATAGGTTTCACTAGTGGCTTCTCTCAAGAGCATAAGTATTCTACGGTGGGTGAACAAATTACTGTTGAGAAATTGACAGAATTGAGCATAGTTATGAGAATATCTAGGCATGATCATGTATATAGGCATCACGTCTGTGACAAGTAGATGGAAACGATTCTGCATCTACTACTATTACTCCACTCATCGATTGCTATCAGCATGCATCAAGAGTATTAAGTTAAAAACAGAGTAACGCCTTAAGCAAGATGACATGATGTAGAGAGATAAATTCATGCAATATGAAATAAACCCCATCTTGTTATCCTCGATGGCAATGATACAATACGTGCATTGCTGCCCCTTCTGTCACTGGGTAAGGACACCGCAAGATCGAACCCAAAGCTAAGCACTTCTCCCATGGCAAGAACTACCAATCTAGTTGGCCAAACCAAATGGATAATTCGAAGAGACTTGCAAAGATAACCAATCATACATAAAAGAATTCAGAGAAGATTCAAATATTATTCATAGATAGACTTGATCATAAACCCACAATTCATCGGTCTCAACAAACACACCACAAAAAGAAGATTACATCGAATAGATCTCCACAAGAGAGGGGGAGAACTTTGTATTGAGATTCAAAGAGAGAGAAGAAGCCATCTAGCTACTAACTATGGAACCGAAGGTCTGAGGTAAACTACTCACCCTTCATCGGAGGGGCTAGGATGACGTACAAGCCCTCCGTGATGACGGCCCTCTTCCGACGGAGCTCCGGAACAGGCCCCAAGATGGGATCTCGTGGATACAGAAAGTTGCGGCGGTGGAATTAGGTTTTTGGCTCCTGTTCTAATCGTTTGGGTGTACGTGTGTATATATAGGAGGAAGAAGTACGTCAGAGGAGCAACGAGGGGCCCATGAGGCTGGGGGCGCACCCTAGGGGGGGGGCGCCCCCCACCCTCGTGACCGCCTCTTTTGTTCCTTGGAGCAGGGTCCAAGTCTCCTGGATCACGTTCGGTGAGAAAATCACGTTCCTGAAGATTTTATTCCTTTTGATATTCCGTTTATCCGAAACACTGAAATAGGCAAAAAAACAACAATTCTGGGTTGGGCCTCCGGTTAATAGGTTAGTCCCAAAAATAATATAAAAGTGGCAAATAAAGCCCAATATAGTGCAAAACAGTAGATAATATAGCATGGAGCAATCAAAATTATAGATACGTTGGAGACGTATCAGGCATCCCCAAGCTTAATTCCTGCTCGTCCTCGAGTAGGTAAATGATAAAAAGAGAATTTTTGATGCGGAGTGCTACTTGGCATAATTTCAATGCAAATCTTCTTAATTGTGGTATGAATATTCAGATTAGAAAGATTCAAGACAAAAGTTTATATTGACATAAAAATAATAATACTTCAAGCATACTAATAAAGCAATCATGTCTTCTCAAAATAACATGGACAAAGAAAGTTATCCCTACAAAATCATTTAGTCTGGCTATATATGCTCCAACTTCACCACACAAAGTATTTAAATCATGCACAACCCCGATGACAAGCCAAGCAATTGTTTCATACTCTAACTTTTTCAAAACTTTTTCAATCTTCATGCAATACATGAGCGTGAGACATGGATATAGCACTATAGGTGGAATAGAATGGTGGTTGTGGAGAAGACAAAAAGGAGAAGGTGGTCTCACATCAACTAGGCATATCAACGGGCTATGGAGATGCCCATCAATAGATATCAATGTGAGTGAGTAGGGATTGCCATGCAACGGATGCACTAGAGCTATAAGTATATGAAAGCTCAAAAAGAAACTAAGTGGGTGTGCATCCAACTTGCTTGCTCACGAAGACCTAGGGCAATTTTGAGGAAGCCCATCATTGGAATATACATGCCAAGTTCTATAATGAAAAATTCCCACTAGTATATGAAAGTGATAACATGAGAGACTCTCTTCTATGAAGATCATGGTGCTACTTTGAAGCACAAGTGTGGTAAAAGGATAGTAACATTGTCCCTTCTCTTTTTCTCTCATTTTTTATTTGGGCCTTTTCTATTTTTTATGGCCCCTTTTTTATTTGGGCTTCTTTGGCCTCCTTTATTTATTTATTTTATTTTTCGTCCGGAGTCTCATCCCGACTTATGGGGGAATCATAGTCTCCATCATTCTTTCCTCACTAGGACAATGCTCTAATAATGATGATCATCACACTTTTATTTTTCTTATAACTCAACAATTACAACTCGATACTTAGAAAAAAAATATGACTCTATGTGAATGCATCCGGCGGTGTACCGGGATATGCAATATGACAATGATGGAGTATGTCATGATGAACTAGATGGTGGAAAGTTGCATGGCAATATATCTCGGAATGGCTATGGAAATGCCATAATAGGTAGGTATGGTGGCTATTTTGAGGAAGGTATATGGTAGGTGTATGATACCGGCGAAAGGTGCGCGGTATTAGAGAGGCTAGCAAAGGTGGAAGGGTGAGAGTGCGTATAATCCATGGACTCAACATTAGTCATAAAGAACTCATATAGTTATTGCAAAAATCTAGAAGTTATCAAACCAAAGTATTACGCGCATGCTCCTAGGGGGATAGTTTGGTAGGAAAAGACCATCGCTCGTCCCCGACCGCCACTCATAAGGAAGACAATCAATAAATAAATCATGCTCCGACTTCATCACATAACGGTTCACCATACGTGCATGCTACGGGAATCACAAACCTTAACACAAGTATTCTTTAAATTCACAACTACTCAACTAGCATGACTTTAACATTATCACCTCCATATCTCAAAACAATTATCATGCTTCAATCTTTTCTTAGTATTTAACACACTCAAAAGAAAGTTTCACATATCTTGAATACCAAGCATATTATTATTAAGCAAATTACCATGCTATTAAGAGATTCTCAAAATAATTTAAGTGAAGCATGAGAGATCAATATTTTATTTAAAATGAATCCACCACCGTGCTCTAAAAGATCTAAGTGAAGCACATAGAGCAAAATTATAACGCTCAAAAGATATAAGTGAAGCACATAGAGCAAAATTATCTAGCTCAAAAGATATAAGTGAAGCACATAGAGCAAAACTACTTAGCTCAAAGGATATAAGTGAAGCACATAGAGTATTCTATCAAATTTTAATCCATGTATGGCTCTCTCAAAAGGTGTGTACAGCAAGGATGATTGTGGCATACTAAGACACAAAGACACAAATAATACAAGACGCTCCAAGCAAAACACATATCATGTTGGTGAATAAAAATATAGCTCCAAGTAAATTACCGATGGAAGTGGACGAAAGAGGGGATGCCTTCTGGGGCATCCCCAAGCTTTGACTTTTTGGTGTCCTTGGATTATCTTGGGGGTGCAATGCGCATCCCCAAGCTTAGGCTCTTGCCACTCCTTGTTCCATGATCCATCAAAAGAATTCACCCAAAACTTGAAAACTTCACAACACAAAACTCAAAATAGAAAACTCGTGAGCTCCGTTAGCGAAAGAAAACATAAGACCACTTCAAGGTACTGTAATAAACTCATTATTTATTTATATAGGTGTTAAACCTACTGTATTCCAACTTCTCTATGTATTATAAACTATTTTACTAGCCATAGATTCATCAAAATAAGCAAACAACACACGAAAAACAGAATCTGTCAAAAACAGAACAGTCTATAGTAATCTGTAGATAGCGCAAGATCTGGAACCCCAAAAATTATAAAATAAATTGCTGGACGTGAGAAATTTATCTATTAATCATCTGAAAAACTAATTAACTAAATAGCACTCTTCAAATAAAAATTACAGCAGTTCTCGTGAGCGCTAAAGTTTCTGTTTTTTACAGCAAGTTCAGCAAGACTCTCCCCAAGTCTTCCCAACGGTTCTACATGGCACAAACACTAATTAAACACAAAAAACACAACCAAAACAGAGGCTAAATAATTTATTTATTACTAAACAGGAGCAAAAGGCAAGGAATAAAAATAAAATTGGGTTGCCTCCCAACAAGCGCTATCGTTTAACGCCCCTAGCTAGGAATAAAAGAAAGGATAGATCTAGGTGTTGCCATCTTTGGTAGGCAATCCATAAGTGGCTCTCATGATTGTTTCATATGGTAATTTTATTTTCTTTCTTGGAAAGTGTTTCATGACCTTTTTTAATGGAAATTGAAATCTAATATTCCCTTCCTTCATATCAATAATCGCACCAACCGTTCTAAGAAAAGGTCTACCAAGAATAATAGGGCAAGAAGGATTGCAATCTATATCAAGAACAATGAAATCTACGGGCACATAATTCCTATTTGCAACAATAAGAACATCATTAATACTTCCCATAGGTTTCTTAATGGTGGAATCCGCAAGATGCAAGTTTAGAGAGCAATCATCAAAATTACGGAAATCTAGTAAATGACACAAAGTCTTGGAATAGTAGAGACACTAGCACCCAAATCACATAAAGCATAAAACTTATGATCTTTAATTTTAATTTTAATAGTTTGTTCCCACTCATCATAGAGTTTTCTAGGGATAGAAACTTTCAACTCAAGTTTTTCTTCATAAGATTGCATCAAGGCATCAACAATATGTTCGGTGAAGGCTTTATTTTGACTATAAGCATGTGGAGAATTTAGCACGGATTGCAACAAGGAAATACAATCAATTAAAGAGCAATTTTCATAATTAAATTCCTTGAAATCCAATATAGTGGGTTTAGCAATATCTAAATTTTTATTTCTTTCAATCCCACTTTCATCAATTTCATCATTAATATCTAAATACTCTGAATTTTTAGAACGCCTTCTAGGTAAGGGAAGATCATATTCAGTTTCATCAAGATTCATATTGCAAAATAAAGATTTAATAGGAGACACATCAATAACTTTTAGATCTTCATCTTGATTTTCATAGGAATCCGGTTTAGCAGCCATCTTATTAACTAAGGTGGCTTGCATATCCGAAATTTCAGCAGGAATTTTTTCTAGACGAGCAATTTGGGATCTTATACCATCAAATTCTTTAGACATATCATCTAGCTCTTTATTCATATAACTCATAAAACTTTTTTGTTCCATAAGCTCGTTTCTAAAGAAATTATTATGCTCAAATTGCAAAACCATAAACTTCCCGACGTTGGTTTCAATCACCTCTAACCTTTTAAGGTGAAGATCACCAAATCTTGGTTGAGCCATCGCGACAAGCAAGCAAATTAGCACACAAGCAAACAAGAAGCAAACGGGCAAAAAGAGGCAAATAGAGAGGGAGGATAGGGAGAGAGAGGTGATACGTCTCCGTCGTATCTACTTTTCCAAACACTTTTGCCCTTGTTTTGGACTCTTAACTTGTATGATTTGAATGGAACTAACCCGGACTGACGATGTTTTCAGTAGAATTGCCATGGTGTTGTTTTATGTGCAGAAAACAAAAGTTCTCGGAATGACCTGAAACTCCACGGAATATCTTAGAATAAATAATAAAAAATTCTCACCAAAGATGAAGACCGGGGGCCCACACCCTGTCCACAAGGGTGGGGGGCGCGCCCCTCCCCCCTGGGCGCCCTGGTGGCCCTCCGACGCAACCTCCAACTCCATATATTGGCTTTTGAGGAGAAAAAAATCAGAGAGAAAGTTTCATCGTGTTTTACGATACGGAGCCGCCGCCAAGCCCTAATCTCTCTCGGGAGGGCTGATCTGGAGTCCGTTCGGGGCTCCGGAGAGGGGGATTCGTCGTCGCCGTCGTCATCATCAACCATCCTCCATCACCAATTTCATGATGCTCACCGCCCTGCGTGAGTAATTGCATTGTAGGCTTGCTGGACGGTGATGGGTTGGATGAGATTTATCATGTAATCGAGTTAGTTTTTTTAGGGTTTGATCCCTAGTATCCACTATGTTCTGAGATTCATGTTGCTATGACTTTGCTATGCTTAATGCTTGTCACTAGGGCCCGAGTGCCATGATTTTAGATCTGAACCTATTATGTTTTCATGAATATATGTGAGTTCTAGATCCTATCTTGCAAGTCTATAGTCACCTACTATGTGTTATGATCCGACAACCCCGAAGTGACAATAATCGGGACCACTCCCGGTGATGACCATAGTTTGAGGAGTTCATGTATTCACTATGTGTTAATGCTTTGTTCCGGTTCTCTATTAAAAGGAGGCCTTAATATCCCTTAGTTTCCAATAGGACCCCGCTGCCACGGGAGGGTAGGACAAAAGATGTCATGCAAGTTCTTTTCCATAACCACGTATGACTATTTATGGAAGACATGCCTACATTATATTGATGAACTGGAGCTAGTTCTGTGTCACCCTATGTTATGACTGTTACATGATGAACCACATCCGTCATAATTATCCATCATTGATCTGGTGCCTACGAGTTTTCCATATACTGGTTTACGCTTATTTACTTTTCCGTCGCTACTGTTACAATCACTACAAAAATACCAAAACCATTACTTTTGCTGTCTTTACTTTGTTAACGTTATCACCACTATCATATTACTTTGCTACTAAACACTTTGCTGCAGATACTAAGTTTCCAGGTGTGGTTGAATTGACAACTCAGCTGATAATACTTGAGAATATTCTTTGGCTCCCCTTGTGTTGAATCAACAAATTTGGGTTGAATACTCTACCCTCGAAAACTGTTGCGATCCCCTATACTTGTGGGTTATCAAGACCTTTTTCTGGCGCCGTTGCCGCGGAGCATAGCTCTATTCTTTGAGTCACTTGGGATTTATATCTGCTGGACACTATGAAGAACTTGAAAGACGCTAAGACTAAAATTTATCCCTCAACTACGAGGGGAGGTAAGGAACTGCCATCTAGCTCTGCACTTGATTCACCTTCTGTTATGAGTAAGCTAGCGACACCTAAACCTACTACTGCTATGAATTCTGATATGTCGCATGTTATTGATGATGCCACTTCTGCTATGCATGATACTTATGATGAAACTACTTCTATGCTTGATACTACTGTGCCACTTGGTGAATTTCTAGATGAGCAAATTTCTAAGTCTAGAGAAAGAGAAATTAGTGAACCTGAACACGATGATGTTAGTGATGATGAACCTATGCCTGTTATTCCTGAGGGTTATCTTTTTAATAATGAATCTTATGAAGCTATTCTTGCTTGTCCGGATAAACCTGAACGTAAGAGGTTACTAATTAAGTGGAGTAAGGAATCTTTTAGAGGTAGGATGAGACCCGACCCTGCTTTTGCTACTTCACATATCTGTGTTCTTGATCGGGATTATTATGATATTACTGTTGATCCAGATATAATTACTTTGGTTGAATTTGATCCTTTTTATGGCTATGAATCTGAAACTTTTGTGGCACATCTTCGTAAGTTAGATGAAATAGCTGCCCTGTTTACTAATAATCTGAGATCGCGCCACTTTTATATACTCAAAATATTTCCGTTCTCATTAAAGGGTGATGCTAAGAAATGGTTTAATTCTCTTGATCCTGCCTGTGTGCAAAGTCCCCAGGATATGATTTATTATTTCTCTGCTAAATATTTCCCTGCTCATAAGAAACAAGCTGCTTTGAGGGAAATATACAATTTTATGCAAATTGAAGAAGAGAGTCTCCCACAAGCTTGGGGGAAGCTTCTCAAGTTACTTAATGCTTTGCCCGATCATCCTCTTAAGAAACCTGAAATATTTGATATCTTTTATAATGGACTAACTGATGCTTCCAGAGATTACCTGGATAGTTGTGCTGGTTCTCTTTTTAGGGAAAGAACACCGGATGATGCTGAAATTTTATTGAATAATATGTTGGCAAATGAAAATAATTGGGCACCTCCTGAGCCACCTCCCGAGCCAACTCCTGAGCCAGCTCCTGAGCCAATTACAGAGCCTATTCCTAAACCAACTCCGAAGAAGAGAGGTGTTCTATTTCTGAGTCCCGAAGATATGCAAGAGGCAAAGAAATCTACGAAAGAAAAAGGTATTCAAGCTGAAGATGTTAAGAATTTACCTCCTATTGAAGAAATACATGGTCTTAATTTACCGCTTGTTGAAGAAGTATATGATCTCAATTACTTATTTACTGAAGAACCTCCCGATATCCCGACATAGGTAGTAAAGGTAAATTCTCTCTATAGATATGATAAAGTTGAAGTCCCTCCTACTAAAATTGCTAGTCAGTGCTTCGATGAGTTTGATGACTTTATGTTTAAGCAAGATGACTTAATGCTTATTTTGGTAGACAATTAAAGCAGAATACCTTTATGATTAAACACTTGAGTGATTATATGGATAATATTAGAGGTGAACTTAAACTTGTTAGCAAACATGCTTCTATGGTTAACACTCAAGTAGAACAAGTACTTAAAGCCCAGAAAGAAATGTTTGATGAAATGAATAGTAAGAAAAATGATTATGCTGTTAGAGTGGCTACTAGAACTGGTAGAATGACTCTGGAACCTTTGTATCCTGAAGGCCACCCTAAGAGAATCGAGAAAGATTCTCAAAGAAATAATATTGATGCACCTAGTTCTTCTAAAAGGAAGAAAAAGAAAAATGATAGAACTGTGCAAACTTCTAGTGAACCTATTGCTGAACCACCTGATAATCCAAATGATATCTCTATGTCTAATGCTGAAACACAATCTGGCAATGAACATGAACCTAGTGAAAATGTTAATGATGATGCTCAACCTAGTAATGATAATGATGTAGAAGTTGAACCTGTTGTTGATCTTGATAACCCACAATCAAAGAATCAACGTTATGATAAAAGACTTCGTTGCTAGGAAACATGGTAAAGAAAGAGAACCATGGGTTCAGAAACCCATGCCTTTTCCTCTGAAACCATCCAAGAAAAAGGATGATGAGGATTTTGAGCGCTTTGCTGAAATGATTAGACCTATCTTTTTGCGTATGCGATTGACTGATGTGCTCAAAACAAATCCTTATGCTAAGTATATGAAGGATATCATTACTAATAAAAGAAAGATACCGGAGGCTGAAATTTCCACCATGCTTGCTAATTACACTTTTATGGGTGGAATACCAAAGAAACTTGGAGATCCAGGAGTACCTACTATACCATGCTCCATTAAAAGAAATTATGTTAAAACTGCTTTATGTGATCTTGGAGCCGGTGTTAGTGTTATGCCTCTCTCTTTATATCATAGACTTGACTTGAATAAGTTGACACCTACTGAAATATCTTTGCAAATGGCTGATAAATCAACTGCTATAACTGTCGGTATTTGTGAGGATGTACCTGTTGTGGTTGCAAACATTACTATTTGAACGGACTTTGTTATTCTTGATATTCCCGAGGATGATAGTATGTCTATTATTCTTGGAAGACCTTTCCTTAATACTGCAGGGGCTGTTATTGATTGCAACAAAGGCAATGTCACTTTTCATGTTAATGGTAATGAGCATACGGTGCACTTTCCGAGGAAACAACCTCAAGTTTATAGTGTCAACTCTATTGGAAAAATTCAATCGATTATATTTGGAGGTTTTGAATTTCCTCTTCCTACTGTCAAAAAGAAATATGATATACTTATTGTTGGGGATGTCCATATCCCCGTTGAGGTAACATAGTGTTATTCGAAATTTCTCCGGTTCCATGATTATCGGAATGAGTTTGTTAACAAGACTTGATCAACCTTGTTAGTGGATTCTTTTTGATGAGCATGAGATGGATGAAACTAGAAGCACAACCTTCTGTACCCTCTTTATATTTTCTGTTCTTTAGTCTCTACTATTAAAGGGGGATCGAACGTCGTGATGGTTCGACCTCCTCCCGTGGTTCGACCCCCCTTCCATTGATAGCTATCGAAAGTCCTTCCATTGCATCTTCCATCCCCGCCCGAAAAAAGGCCAAAAAACCACAACCCCCGAACGCACGATCCCACACCCACGCAGCCTCCTCGCCTCTCGCACCCCATGGCTCCCGATGTCGTCTCTCTCCCGGCTCCTGAGAAAAAATGTCTCCTGCTGTCGCCTCCTCGTCCACCCCGCGGTCGCGGTTCAGGCCGTCGGCGCTGGGATCCAGTCCCATGAAGAAATTCTCTACTCCTCCCTCTTATCTGTACCACTCTAGATCGCTTCCAACCATCGGCGAGCTTGACGGCGGCGCAGAAGGAGAGCGTCAGTACATCGGCGTTAGAGTACTGGCCTTGGGGGTGGTGTGCCCCTATCCCGCCCCCTGCTGTGTTCTTGAGAGCCATCATGCCGTCGGCGCCCATCGTGAACAATTAAGGCTCCTCCGTTGGGGTAGTGGTTGCAGAGGCTGGTGAAGAGCCTCGGCGTGATGAGGATGATGTCGCACGGTGGGGGCGTGAGCGGAACCACGGGGAGGGTTCCATGGAGCCGCTGGCCGGGAGCGGTCGCCAAAGGGGTCATGTGTGGGGTGGGAGCGCGAGCACCCACGAAGACATCATGGTGGTGCTCCATGGTGCGAACGAGCTAGATGAGGCGGCGGCAGTCCGCCATGGATGATGTGAGGGCGTGGTATGGGGATGGATTTTGGGGGATCTAGCTGCTGATTGGTTCATCGACTAACTGAAACTGATTATAGTTTCTCTCTGGTTTGTGTTTCTCTGTGGTACACTCATGTTGCAATTGGCAGGACCAAATTGGCAGCGACAAAGCACGAGCTACCAACCTTCTCTGCTCTCCTGCTACAACAAGGTACCAAATTGAAGCTGTCACCGTGACCCCAATCCCCTCTCACGTGCAGTATGATGGACACCCACAAGGCTGAGAAGTCAGAGCAACAGAGCTTATGCAGGCGGACGCTAATCCGCAATCAAGAGAAGATGACTGGTACACTCGTGGCTCATCTTATTTGTGTAATTGATTGTTTTGTTAATTTTTCCCCATGCGAACCGTAATAGAGGTACTACGGCCAACATGGTCCATGCTGAGGCCATGGTGGAGAACGTCAACACCGTTGTGCTGCCCATATGAGACTACGTCTCCCTTCGCTGACATCTCTGTTGCATGATATTGACTGAATTCATAGGCAATTCTTCACCAATCCCACTGTATGTTTGTCATATATCTAGATTCAGTTGATTGATGCTGACAGACACATTTCATAGGCAACTCGACCAAATCGAATCATTATCATAGCACCACTCTTTGATTTATTTTCATTGTTCAACCCTCTGTTGACTTGCTATCAGGTCCTAATTTCTAAAAGATGATTCTATTTTAGTTATGTTTTGTATTATATACTATCAAAATAAACAAGTTTATTTATGGCTTATGGTGAATGCTAGAAGATATGCAGGGAACAATGACTCTGAATATTGTTTCGGTTATTATAATTGCAAAATAGAGGAGTTACATATAGAAGAGTAGAATCAATTTCTTATTTTACCTTTATTGTGGACCGTTAAAGAGCACTTTAAGTTTCTTATTTAGGTTGTGCACCTTAACCCTGAATTTGATGGAATAATGTTGAAATTACCTAACTGAATTGCAATCATGTTTTGGCTTTCACGCAGGCTGATGCAGTGCTGATGGGAGGTTGATGACCACTGTGGAGATGGTGGTGAGGAGCAGAAAATGCGTGGTAAACTTGCTCCATTGCGCTTGCACTCAAGGGGCATCTATGCCAATAGCGGTACGTGTGTCTAAAAAAGCAGGGGGCTGGGGAAAACCAATCAAAATGTGAGTTAGATCCTTTTTAGTTCCAGGCCACCATTTTACGGCAGAGAAGAGTAGCAAAACTCATGGTATTGTTGTTGTTAACAGAAACATGCATTTTTTTGTTAATATTTGTACGCACTAACGATTGCATGGATTTTTTGTGTGCAGTCCTAATGTAAGAACTGAAGCAATAGCCCCTTTCATGTTCTATTTTTTTCTCTTTTCAAATATCACATTTCTATCAGCGTACATATATATGCAAAGTGTGGTTATTACAATTATTACAGGTTGGTTGGTTATTAGCTAGCAATCTGTGGTAGTAATTGCACTTCTGCCAAGTACAGGGTAATGACTAGAACAAGCATCAATTGTGTAAATTATTGATCAATCTTGTCTGGTCGTAGGGTTCCTAATCGACGTTATCAGGTATCTTATTCTGTCGCCTCTGCGTACTTTCACCCTAAGCGAGAAGACTACTTCAAAAATTATTCCAGTATTGTAGAGATTCTTATATTTTCTTCCTTTGGGCATAGACAAGCATTCACAATGAATACTATTATATGGACTACATGTCAGTTGTTAGCATGGATCATCTGGTTAGTAGACAAAAGTTCAGGTTTCAGTGTTAATTTCCTAAGTGTATCATTGATTGGTTACCAAAGGGCACCCCACTTTTGTACTAACATGATTATCTTAATACAAAGATTTTTTTTCAAATGAGCCACAAAGCCAAATGGAAATTCCATGAACGAATTGAGGGTGGACAATGTCAACCTTATTTCTCCAGGGGATGGAGTGTAGATTGAGAAACATAGCTAGATGGGAGAAACGGGAAAACTTTGATAAATTGTTGTATGGAAACATAGCTAGATGTACATACATTTACCCCGTGGATAATTCAGAAACATAGCTAGATGGGAGAAATGGTGACTAGTATATCGTATGGAAAAGAAAACATAAGCCAATACTTTATGGAAATGGTGCTCTAAGCAGAGAGGTTGTTAGGGTACGGGAGGGCGACGACCCTCTCTTGAACTGATGATGAGGGAGAGCAAGGCTGATTGTGCATTCAACGATGATGGTGAGACAACTAGCAAGGTTGAGTCGGCGGTGGAGATCAATGATGATGGTGAATGATACGTAAGTTTGTTGTCCCGTGGCAACGCACGGGCACTCAACTAGTAGAAATAAAGTAAAATAGTATTTTTCTGTCTGTTTCCTGACTTATCCGTGCAATATAAAAATATCTCGAAAATAAAAGTCCTCAGAATGCCATGCCAATTTAATATGATTTTTCAGGAATATTTAAGGATTTTTAGTGCAAAAATTACCGCGGGGGGAGCTGCCACCTGGTCACGAGGGTGGAGGGCGCGCCCTACCCCCCTGGGCGCGCCCCCCTACCCCGTGGGCCCACGGTGGCCCTCCTCCACTTATTCCTGCACCCATCTTCTTCCTCTGTCTCGCACAAACCCGAAAAACCAACTCAAGCTCGTGTTCCAGCAACTTTTGCTGCGATTTTCGATCTCCTTGCTCAAAGCACCTCTCACAAAACTGCTTGGGGAGATGGTTCCTTGGTATGTGACTCCTCCATTGGTCCAATTAGTTTTTGTTCTAGTGATTTATTCATTGCAAATTTGTGCTGCATAGGTGACCATGTTCTTGAGCTTGCATGTCAAATATATATGGTTCCAAGTAGTTCTAATGCTTGATATATGCTCTAGGCACTGGTATGAGTAGTTGCTATCAATCTTATTGAAGTTGGTTCACTTTGTTTGAAGTTACTAAAAATTTCAGATTGTTTCAGAAATAATGAAGAGACTTTTGAGGGGCTCGTCGAGCTGAAGTTCTAAGGAGAAACAAAAGGAAGAAGAACAGAAGCCCAAATTTAATCTGCCTCGTATCGCGGAGGTCCAGCCGTGTGAATGGCCTTCTGATGACTTCTTGAGGAGTGTCGGGATTTATGAAGATTTATATCTATTGATTGAGAACGCCGGCCTCACCAACTTCCTCCGCGACCAACGTCATCAGTATCTCTTACTCACAAATACTTTTATGCAAAACTTCTACTTTTTCCCTAAGAAATCACCTCCAATAGTAGAGTTCCATTTATATGATGTTGCTAGGGAGATAACATTGGCTGCATTTTGCGAGGTTTGCAAAATACCTTTCAAGGGTTCTTTAGATGAACCACGCCGTAATGAACTGGAAGCTTATATTGACACTATCACTGTGGGAACCTTAGTATTCCTGATATTATTATTTTGCTCCATGGTTTATACCGCAATAACTCTGTTAGTATGGGTGGAATTGTTGCTAGACGGTTGAGTATGAACCGTACTAAGGGCCCCATCTTTGGAGGCATTTATGCTTCACGCCTAGCTGAACATTTTGAAATACCTATTAGGCATGAGGAGAAAGAAGAAACAGCGCTACCCCGTGCTTATTTAGATTATAAGAGTATGGTAGCGCATGATTTTCTTGTTAAGAATCGCGAAAGGGCGCTTAAATATAAGTTGTACTTTGATAAACATCACCCTGAGACTATTACTATCGGAATCCTGCACCAGCCTCGGAACCGGAGCCTCCACGAATGCCTGTTTATTCTTGGGATCCTGAGGTGGTTGCCAGCCAGTGGCAGTCAGAGTCCTCTTCATCACATTATGATCCCAACTATTCTTCATCGCTGTACGACCCCAGCTTCACCTACGGATATCAGCCAGGTTATCCCTGGCAATAGACCAACTTAGGCCAAAAGCCTAAGCTTGGGGGAGTACGTATTTCCCACCGACATTACATTCATGTTCACACTCATTGCTAGATGTCGGTGCTCATACTCTTTCATTGTAATATCCATGTTAGTTTAAATTTATTTTTCTAGCTTTCTTCTTGTGTGTTTGATAAACCTTAAGAAAAAAAATAGTGTTAGTCTACTTTCCATGCTTGTAGTAGAATTAAAAAGAAAACCCAAAAATATTTCCCGTCCTTCTTTTGCTTGTTGGGAGCTTTCCCGTGTAAATAGTTTTTACTTTTCTTTTCCTTTCTTTGGGGGTCGAGAAGACTATATTGAAAATGCTTAGTGGCTCTTATATGTATGATTGTTTATTTAAAATAGAGCCCATATTACTTGTCTTCTCTCTTGAGTTGAATGCTTGCAGATTCCAGCTTAGTCCAATGCACGTGCACTCTTATTATTATACACACCGTTCGGTCGTGCAAGCGAAAGGCAATAATGATGATATATGATGGACTCATTGGGATGAGAAAAGCTGGTATGAACTCGACCTCTCTTGTTTTTGTAAATATGATGATTCATTGTTCCCGATTCAGCTATTATGAAGTAAACATATTTGCAATGACATTTAGAGATTATAGTTGCTTGTGCCATGCTTGATTAGCTATGAGTTATAATGGTTAACCTTGCGTGCCAACATGCTATTGAGATGATTATGATGTGGTATGATAGGATGGTATCCTCCTTTAAATGAATTGAGTGACTCGACTTGGCACATGTTCACGCATGTAGTTGAATCAAATCAACATAGCCTTCATGATATTTATGTTCATGGTGGAATATATCCTATTCATGCTTATATTCGGTGTGAATTAATTTTAATGCATGTTTACGACTGTTGTCGCTCTCTCAGTTGGTCGCTTCCCAGTCTTTTGCTAGCCTTCACCTGTACTAAGCGGGAATACTGCTTGTGCATCCAAACTCCTTAAAGCCCAAAGTTGTTCCATATGAGTCCACTATACCTTCCTATATGCGGTATCTACCTGCCGTTCCAAGTAAATTTGTATGTGCCAAACTCTAAACCTTCCAATGAAATTCTGTTTTGTATGCTTGAGCAGCTCATGTGCAACCATGGCTGCCTAGCTATATCTTCCATGCTAGGTGGGTTATTCTCAAGAGGAGTGGACTCCGCTCCACATTCACGAGAAAGGGCCGGTAACCGGGATGCCCAGTCCCATGATCCAAAAAGATCAAAGCAAATCAAAATAATTAAACAAAACTCCCCCTGGGACCCGTTGAATGTTGGAGGCACTTGTTGTTTCGAGCAAGCCATGGATTGATGCTTGTGGAGGAGGGGGAGTATAAACCTTTACCATTTTGTTTGGGAACTGCATATAATGCACGTAGTATGGAAGATACAGCCATCTCATAGTTGTTATGTTGACAGTGAAAGTATGCCGCTCAAAATATTATTTATCTCTATTTCAAAAATCGAGCTCTGGCACCTCTACAAATTCCTGCTTCCCTCTGCGAAGGGCCTATCTATTTACTTTTATGTTGAGTCATCACCCTTCTTATTAAAAAGCACCCGCTAGAGAGCACACTGTTGTTTGCATTCATTATGATTGGTTTATATTGGGTATGACTTCACTGGATCTCTTTTACCATGAATTACAATGTTTAGTCAGTCCTTGATCTTTAAAGGTGCTCTACATTTATGTTTTGCGGTCTCAGAAAGGGCTAGCGAGATACCATTTTGTTATATCATGTTATGATTATTTTGAGAAAGTGTCATCATCCGAGTTTTATTATTATGGCTCGCTAGCTGATTATGCTATTGATATGAGTAATTGTGAGACCTACGCGTTATTGTGAGTATGGTTAGTTCATAATAATTGCTGAAACTTGAATGCTGGCTTTTCATGTTTACAACAACAAGAGCAAACAGAGTTTGTAAAAGTTTTTCTTTTTCTCTTTTAGTTTGTCAACTGAATTTCTTGAGGACAAGCAAGGGTTTAAGCTTGGGGGAGTTGATACGTCTCCGTCGTATCTACTTTTCCAAACACTTTTGCCCTTGTTTTGGACTCTAACTTGTATGATTTGAATGGAACTAACCCGGACTGACGCTGTTTTCGGCAGAATTGCCATGGTGTTGTTTTATATGCAGAAAACAAAAGTTCTCGGAATGACCTGAAAATCCACGGAATATCTTAGAATAAATAATAGAAAATCCTCAACAAAGATGAAGACCAGGGGGCCCACACCCTGTCCATGAGGGTGGGGGGCGCGCCCCTCCCCCCTGGGCGCGCCCCCTACCTCGTGGGTCCCCTGGTGGCCCTCCGACGCCAACTCCAACTAAATATATTGGCTTTCGAGGAGAAAAAAATTAGAGAGAAAGTTTCATCGCGTTTTACGATACGGAGCCACCGCCAAGCCCTAATCTCTCTCGGGAGGGCTGATCTGGAGTCCGTACGGGCCTCCGGAGAGGGGGATTCGTCGTCGTCGTCATCATCAACCATCCTCCCTCACCAATTTCATGATGATCACCGCCGTGCATGAGTAATTGCATCGTAGGCTTGCTGGACGGTGATGGGTTGGATGAGATTTATCATGTAATCGAGTTAGTTTTGTTAGGGTTTGATCCCTAGTATCCACTATGTTCTGAGATTGATGTTGCTATGACTTTGCTATGCTTAATGCTTGTCACTAGGGCCCGAGTGCCATGATTTCAGATCTGAACCTATTATGTTTTCATGAATATATGTGAGTTCTACATCCTATCTTACAAGTCTATAGTCACCTACTATGTGTTATGATCCGGCAACCCCGAAGTGACAATAATCGGGACCACTCCCGGTGATGACCATAGTTTGAGGAGTTCATGTATTCACTATGTGTTAATGCTTTGTTCCGGTTCTCTATTAAAAGGAGGCCTTAATATCCCTTAGTTTCCAATAGGACCCCGCTGCCACGGGAGGGTAGGACAACAGATGTCATGCAAGTTCTTTTCCATAACCACGTATGACTATTTACGGAATACATGCCTACATTATATTGATGAACTGGAGCTAGTTCTGTGTCACCCTATGTTATGAATGTTACATGACGAACCACATCCGGCATAATTATCCATCATTGATCCGGTGCCTACGAGTTTTCAATAAACTGGTTTATGCTTATTTACTTTTCCGTTGCTACTGTTACAATCACTACAAAAATACCAAAAACATTACTTTTGTTGTCTTTACTTTGTTACTGTTATCACCACTATCATATTACTTTGCTACTAAACACTTTGCTGCAGATACTAAGTTTCCAGGTGTGGTTGAATTGACAACTCAACTGCTAATACTTGAGAATATTCTTTGGCTCCCCTTGTGTCGAATCAACAAATTTGGGTTGAATACTCTACCCTCGAAAACTGTTGCGATCCCCTATCCTTGTGGGTTATCAAGAGGGTGAATAAAATGGCAAGGGTGAATTGGGGGGAGAGGAAAACGAGAGGCAAATGGAAAATAATGTAATGCGAGAGATAGGGATTGTGATGGGTACTTGGTATGTTGACTTTTTGCGTAGACTCCCCGGCAACGGCGCCAGAAATCATTCTTGCTACATCTTGAGCTTGCGTTGGTTTTCCCCGAAGAGGAAGGGATGATGCAGCAGAGTAGCGTAAGTATTTCCCTCAGTTTTTGAGAACCAAGGTATCAATCCAGTAGGAGCCCACGCTCAAGTCCCTCGTACCTGCACAAAGCGATAGTTACTCGCAACCAATGCGATTAGGGGTTGTCAAGCCCTTCACGGTCACTTACGAGAGTGAGATCTGATAGATATAATATTTTTGGTATTTTTGGTATAAAGATGCAAAGTAAAAAGTAAAGGCAAAGTAAAAAAGCAAAGAAAGATTAAAGTGATGGAGATTGATATGATGAGAATAGACCCGGGGGCCATAGGTTTCACTAGTGGCTTCTCTCAAGAGCATAAGTATTCTACGGTGGGTGAACAAATTACTGTTGAGCAATTGACAGAATTGAGCATAGTTATGAGAATATCTAGGCATGATCATGTATATAGGCATCACGTCCGTGACAAGTAGATCAAAACGATTCTGCATCTACTACTATTACTCCACTCATCGACCGCTATCCAGCATGCATCTAGAGTATTAAGTTAAAAATAGAGTAACGCCTTAAGCAAGATGACATGATGTAGAGAGATAAATTCATGCAATATGAAATAAACCCCATCTTGTTATCCTCGATGGCAATGATACAATACGTGCCTTGCTGCCCCTTCTGTCACTGGGTAAGGACACCGCAAGATCGAACCCAAAGCTAAGCATTTCTCCCATGGCAAGAACTACCAATCTAGTTGGCCAAACCAAACGGATAATTCAAAGAGACTTGCAAAGATAACCAATCATACATAAAAGAATTCAGAGAAGATTCAAATATTATTCATAGATAGACTTGATCATAAACCCACAATTCACCGGTCTCAACAAACACACCGCAAAAAGAAGATTACATCGAATAGATCTCCACAAGAGAGGGGGAGAACTTTGTATTGAGATTCAAAGAGAGAGAAGAAGCCGTCTAGCTACTAACTATGGACCCGAAGGTCTGAGGTAAACTACTCACACTTCATCGGAGGGGCTAGGATGATGTAGAAGCCCTCTTGATGACGGCCCTCTTCCGGCAGAGCTTCGGAACAGGCCCCAAGATGGGATCTCGTGGATACAGAAAGTTGCGGCGGTGGAATTAGGTTTTTGGCTCCTGTTCTGATCATTTGGGGGTACATGTGTATATATAGGAGGAAGAAGTATGCCGTAGGAGCAATGAGGGGCCCATGAGGCAGGGGGGCGCGCCCTAGGGGGGGGGGGGTGCCCCCCACCCTCGTGACCGCCTCTTTTGTTCCTTGAAGTAGGGTCCATGTCTCCTGGATCACGTTTGGTGAGAAAATCACGTTCCCGAAGATTTTATTCCGTTTGGACTCCGTTTGATATTCCGTTTATCCGAAACACTGAAATAGGCAAAAAAACAGCAATTCTGGGCTGGGCCTCCGGTTAATAGGTTAGTCCCAAAAATAATATAAAAGTGGAAAATAAAGCCCAATATAGTCCAAAACAGTAGATAATATAGCATGGAGCAATCAAAAATTATAGATACATTTGAGACGTATCAACACCCGTGGGAATACCGTGTGTGAGGCCGCAAAGTGATATGAGGTGTTACCGGCTAGATCGATGTGACTTGGAATCAGGGTCCTGACAGCGTTGGCATCAGAGCCGGACTGCCTGTAGGTTCGCTGAGCAAAACTGGTCGATGTCGAGTCTAGAAATGCTTTAGTTATATGTAGGGGAATTGATTGTGGCAGGGAACGTAAGGCTCTTTTAGTCCTTTACCTTATTCCCTCTGATCTGAGTCATTCTCTTCTCATTATACGAGGGTTAAGGACTAGGCTCTCTTCTTTCTATCAGGTTCATGTGTTACTAATCCGTAGTAGCTTATAGGATTGTTGTTACAAGCCTCAGTACAGTTTCTACTACTTTTAGTGTGTTGTCAGTTGAACCAGAACCTTGATATGATGTTGTTGAGTGGTTTTGCAAACTGTTGTGAATGTCTCAAATCTTTTTCTGAGCATTTACAGCCGTTATGCTGTCCGATTTCGCCTAGGAAATTCTAATGCCTTTGCATTATTCTGTGCTCTCAGATGGCCACCCGTTCCCAGAACCAAGTGGTTCATCTGACCCGGTGCCTCGATGTACCCGGTCACACGGCTATGTTGGTTCGAGTGATGGTCGAGACAGGCTATCGGTGGTATCCGGAATATACCGTCGAGGAGCAGTTCTGAGACTTCAACCAGAGCCGGTACCTTTGTACCGTCAGGATATATCCCTCTTATCCTGGAGCCACTGAACCCCTTCACTTCTCCTATGGACTTGGGGTCACTATGGAGATGTCTGTGCAGGATGCAGCTTACTCAATGATGACTATCATTCGAGCCAGGACTGCCTTGTTTCAGAACACTGATTTGCGCTACATGCCAGCCTCACTCCCTAGAGCACAGGGGTACTATCAGGCTTTGTACTATGACTCTACACATGAGGAGTCACTACTCCGCACCACTGCTGAGATGCTCGAGGATAAGGACTGCGAAAATTGGGCCTTGTGTATGGAGCTTTTCAACTCTCGTGCTGATCACTGGGCCACTTTGACTCGGTTTGCACCTGCGGTGCAGGTAGGATACATGTACCTGAGGGACCTGTACCCTGTGCGGTCTGGAATGCCAGATTTTATGGAGTGGCGTGATGTAGGAGGCATCACCCCTCCTCATGGTCCCCGTCTGCCACCGCCTGTGGGACCAAGGCCACATCCGAGTCCCTATGGTCCACAGGCTCCGTAGGACCGTCTGTTCCCAGATGATCATGTTCCACTTCCAGGCTTTGGTGGTGACTTTTATGAGGATTACCACAGAGCCGTCTGAGCTAGTAGTAGTTTCACTAGTACTGTAAATAGTTGTATTCTCCACAGTCCTGCGTGACCGTGAGATATGACTTAGTGTGTATCACGCTCCGTAGGTGTAGAAAAATAATGTATAGGAGCTTGGAATGCCTCCGATGAGATGTAATGTCTTTCACTGTAGTTGTACTCTATCCTGGGCTTGTACTAAACTATGTACAGTGTGTATGACCAATGGTATATATATATGGCAGTTTCTATATTACCATGTCGTGCAATGAACATCTCAGCATTCCATGTTATCCATTACATTATGCACTTCCTTGCCAAGTTTGTGCCTTCCTTGTCTAAACCGTTGTCTTGTTTTTCCTAGGATGGTCAACACCCGCAGCAACCCTGCTGCCCCGGAGCAGGGGGAAGCCAGTGCAGCTAGGGGTAAGAATCTGACTCACCCGCCTTCTCTGGCCGAAGTTATGCTAGAGGCAGAAAGAAACAAGCGTGAGACTAACCGCTTGCTGGAGCGGATTGAGCAGAACACTGCACGCCATCAGCGAAACGACTTGGTGTCAATCAATGACTTTATCAAGTTGTACCCACCACAGTTTAATCATTCCGTTGAGCCCCTCGACGCGGATGACTGGCTTCGCAGCATCACCCACAAGCTACGTTCTGCCAACATGGCCGAAGCTGATAAGGTTACCTATGCTGCCTATCATCTCGAAGGCCCCGCTAGCCTTTGGTGGGAAAACTTTGAGGCTATGCGCCCGGTCGGCCAAATCACTACTTGGGCTGAATTCAGTGAGGCTTTCCGTGAGCATCACATCTCGGAAGGTCTCATAGATCATAAGAGGGAAGAGTTCTGCAATTTTACCCAAGGCACATTGACTGTGGATGCATATAGTCATGGATTTGGGAATCTGGCATGTTATGCTCCTGAAGAGGTATCCACCGACGCTAAGAAGCAGGCAAGGTTCCGCAAGGGACTTAGCCCCGAGCTTCGCCGCGATCTTCCTCTGCACGAGTGCACCTCTTTCCAGAAGTTGGTCAATAAAGCCATCAGTGCTGAGACAGGCCAGTCTGACTATGACGCTTCACGCAAGCACTCTCATGATTTTGGTTCTTCATCCGGCTCTGGATCTCAGAAGCGCCAGGTGTGGATTCCAAGCACAGCGCTGCCACCTAGGTTCATTCTGAGACCTTCCTTTGAGGCGCCTCGCCCCAACCAGTAGTTTGCACCGCCTAAGACCTATGGTGGCCACGCTGCTAATGCTGCTACACACCCCAATGTTGTGACATGTTTCAAGTGTGGAGAGCCGGGTCACTACAGTCGGGAGTGTCCCCAGAACAACAACCCCAACCAGTCTGGAAAGTCCGTTGGCTGTGGTAAGCCAGCGGGAAAGACCTTCTATGCCAAGCCAGCCACCACTGCACGTGGCCACGTCAACTATGTCTAAGCTGAGGAGGCTCATGATGATCCTAACGTCGTCCTTGGTACGCTCCTTGTTAATTACCATCTGGCATCTGTTCTTTTCGATACTGGAGCATCTCATTCATTCATATCTGAGAACTATGCTCGATTACATAACATGACATTCTGTGACATGCCCACTTCCATGGTAATTCAAACTCTGGGTTCCAAATGGCAAACTTCTAGAGTAAACCATGGGAATGAAATTCTTGTCGACAGATTTGTCTTCCTTGCATCTTTAATAGCTCTCAAGTCCTCGGACATAAACATCATCTTGGGTATGGACTGGATGTCAGCTCATTATGCTAAGATTGATTGTGCCACTAGAACCGTTCAACTTACTCACTCATCGGGCAAGACAGTCAATGTCTTAACTCGAGTGGCCAAGCGCCAGCTTTACTCCCTAAATGCCAACCCCCTTCCAGACCTTGAAGATATTCTGGTAGTCCGAGATTTTCCGGATGTCTTTCCAGAAGAACTGCCAGGTGTTCCACCTGACAGGGATGTCGAGTTTGTGATAGACCATGTTCTAGGAACCGTGCCAATTTCTAGAAGACCCTATAAGATGGCACCCTTAGAACTAGCCGAGCTTAAGAACCAACTCGATGAGTCCTTGAAAAAGGTTTAAATACATCCTAGTTCCTCTCCCTGGGCTTGCCCCGTCCTCTTCGTCAAGAAGAAGGATGGAAAAGATCGGATGGTTATAGATTACCGACCTGTCAACTTGGTCACTGTCGGTGTCAAAACCGGCAGATCTCAGGTAGGGGGTCCCGAACTGTGCGTCTAGGCCGGATGGTAACAGGAGGCAGGGAACACGATGTTTTACCCAGGTTCGGGCCCTCTCGATGGCGGTAAAACCCTACGTCCTGCTTGATTAATATTGATGATATGGGTAATACAAGAGTAGATCTACCACGAGATCAAGGAGATTAAACCCTAGAAGCTAGCCTATGGTATGATTGTTGTATATGGAGTTGATTATGTTGTCCTACGGACTAGAACCCTCTGGTTTATATAGACACCGGATAGGGTTAGGGTTACATAGAGTCGGTTACAATGGTAGGAGATCTTGAATATCCGCGTCGCCAAGCTTGCCTTCCACGCCAAGGAAAGTCCCATCCGGACACGGGACGAAGTCTTCAATCTTGTATCTTCATAGTCCTGGAGTCCGGCTGAAGGTATTGTCTGGCTACCCGAACACCGCCTAATCCAGGACTCCCTCAGTAGCCCCTGAACCAGGCTTCAATGACGACGAGTCCGGCGCGCAAATTGTCTTCGGCATTGCAAGGCGGGTTCCTCCTCCAAGTCCTTCATAGAAGATTGTAAACACCAAGAGTAGTGTCTGGCTCTGCAAAATAAGCTTCCACATATTGCCATAGAGAGAATAATATTAACACAAATCAAATCTGCTGACGTATTCCGCAGTGCGTCATCACACTACGGCCAAGTCCTTTACTCGAATCATTTTCACTTTTCCACCTCAGCGTGTTTTGTGAGGCGGTTTCCTTGGCACGTCTTGTCGAAGCAGAGATCGTGTACCCCCTTTTACGGGATTCTCATCAATATGGACGTGGGTAACCCAACCACGCCACTTATCACGGTGCTTGGGAGGCAAGCGAGTTTTACTAGGCAGGCAGGGACGCACAACCGCATCCGCCCATATAAGGGGATAAGGATCCACCATTTTTACCTACGCCTTCCTCCTCCTTTGCCTATCCATCTCCTGCGCACTCGAGCTCCAGCGCCCAAGCCCGCACTTCCCACCTCAACCTTCTCCAGCAATGTCCAGAGCGGGAGGCAAGTGGATGGTCTCCTCCACCATGGAGGGCCAAGTCAAGAAGCTAAGGAAGGCCGGATACCTGTCCAAGGACATCGCGCACCGGCTTCCCGAAAAGGGGCAGCTTCTCCCCACCCCAAGGCCCCACGAGAGGGTAGTATTTCTTCCCCACTTCCTCCGCGGACTGGGTTTTCCACTTCACCCATTTGTTCGGGGGCTCATGTTCTACTACGGCCTGGATTTCCACGATCTGGCCCCGAACTTCATCCTCAACATCTCGGCGTTTATCGTCGTGTGCGAGGCTTTTCTCCGCGTCCGCCCCCATTTCGTCCTCTGGCTCAAGACCTTCAACGTCAAGCCCAGGGTGGTGCGCGGCAGCCAGGCGGAGTGCGGAGGCGCCATGGCGGGCAAGATGGCCAACGTCCTATGGTTCGAGGGCTCTTTTGTGGAGACCCTAAAGGGATGGCAATCCGGGTGGTTTTACATCACCGAGCCGCGCGATCCGAAATGGACCACAGTCCCCGAGTTCCAATCCGGACCCCCCACGCGGCTTGTGTCCTGGAAAGAGACGGGCCTGTCATGGGGTGACGAAAAAGAGGTGACCGGATTGCAAACATGCATCCAGTCCCTGGTGAACAAGACAATCCGGCTTGTTAATGTAATCCAGGTTATGCTCGTCCGCCGGATCCTCCCGTGCCAACATCGGGATTTTAATCTGTGGGAGTTCGACCCGGCGCAGGATCAAACCCTCAGCAGGCTCTTCGACACAACATACGAAGACGCCTGGAAGATGCTATTCAAGGGCGCCGAGGCTCCCGCATCCGCTTCCGAGGACCGCGGATACAGCTCGCAGCGTCACGCTAGCGAGGTAAGCCATCTACACCTTTTATAGGATGTTAAGATTTTTCCATAGTTTGACTCTATGCGGGATCTAAACTCCTTTACCTTTGACAGGCTTGGCGGGCGATGTCTGGACCGATTAACTGTCCGGCTCCGCTGCCCGAAGACCCAGCTCCAGCTCTACTAGTGAAGCTGCTGGTTCCGGCACCTTATGTGGTG
Source organism: Triticum monococcum (assembly GCA_034509565.1). Classification (NCBI taxonomy): domain Eukaryota; kingdom Viridiplantae; phylum Streptophyta; class Magnoliopsida; order Poales; family Poaceae; genus Triticum; species Triticum monococcum. The sequence goes on from CM067842.1 coordinate 39,764,629, forward strand.
CCGGAGAAGAAGGCCAAGAAGAAGAAGAAGACCACGGGGACTCGAATGAGTGCCCGCAATGTGGTAGTGTCGGACTCGTCATCTGACGAGTCCGAGACGCCCTCCTCCCGTGAAAACGAGGAGGAGGAAGAAGAACCCCCCCCCCCCCCCCCCGCGGAGGGAGGAGAGAAGAGGAAGGCCGCCCCAACGGGGGAGGCCGAGGGGTCTAGGAAAAGGAAGACCCCTCCGCTGGACTACGCCCCCGACGCCGAAGAGGGCGAAGAGGAGTGGCCAGACAGGGCCAAGCGTCCGGCGAAATCGTAAGTTCGGATATCAGAGTAACTCATGATGTTCCTTTGTTGCACAGCTTTCCCTAATGTCGAATATAATTATGCAGCCCGCCCCGGGCCGGACTCGACGAGTCATCGAGAGGCTCCCTGAATTCATCGGACGTGAACTCAGTTCCGCCTGCTATCTCCCCCCGCACTGCGGACGACGCCGAAGTGGCATCGCGACAAGCTCCGGGGCAGGAGGAGGTGGTCCTGGAGGAGCGGCAAGGCGACCTCCCAGACCCCAGGAGTAAAGGGGACAAGACCCCCCAGGGCTCCAAGTTCGGCTTTGAGCCGGACACTGCACCGGAATCTTCAACAGTTCCGGACCGCGGTAGGCGAACTCCTTCCAAGAGGAGTAAGCCTTCTGAGCCACAGTCTCCGTCCAACCGGAGGTGCCGGACAATCTGCTGGAGGTGCTTGACGGCGCCTCCATCGACGAGGAGCACCATACTATTATGAGTACGGTGATCCAGAAGGTTCAGTCCGCCAAGAGCGGACTAAGTAAAGCTTGCGCTAGCCTTCTAACAGGCTTCGAGGTAAGTAAAAAATATGTAAAAATATAACCGCATAGACAGTAGCCCCTGATGCTCTGTTTGGCGTTCGGAAAGAAAAGCCGAATAGAGGATCTATTAAATTTCGCAGGAGTCTAACAACAAAGAGTAAATATGCGTATGCAGGCTTCGCTGCTGGCCACCGCCGCACTGACTGGGGAGGTGGGTGCCCTGAAACAGGGCCTCGAGCGGACCGAGCAAGAGCTCGGCCTTGCCAAACGGCAGCTCGAGGAGAAAGAAGGTAAGAAATACCTTACAGAAAAAGTGCCTATAGAAAGGCTTGATTGCAAAAAGAATAACAGGATTGTACTGCTTATTGTAGGGGCCACGACTGAGGTGGTGACCCTTTAGCAGGCGCTATCTGAGGCCGAAAAGAAAACGGCTGTGGAGCGCACCGAGCGAGAGAAACTTGAGGCCCAGGTTGGCGAGGTGCAGCAGGAGCTTCAGGCTCTCATGAAAAAGCATGAGAGTTTGGAGCTTGAGTCCAAGACGCAAGCGTCCGAGCTCGCGACGGCCCTTGAGACTGCCAAGTCTGCCAAGGCCGAAGCCCAAAAGGCCCTCCAAGAGTTGGAGGAGATGAAAAAGATAGCGGCGGGTAAGGCATTCTTTATGCAAAGCAGAAGTATAAAAGTAAAGTACTTGTTACTTACCCGAATCCGAAGCTCTCCAGGGGCATTCGCAGAACTTCCCCACAGCGTATCCGACACCGCCGCATTCTACCGAGCCGAAGAGGGCATCTCGACGGAGAAGGTGTTCTGGTCTCAGTATGCTGAGGCCGAACACCCTGTGCCCTTGAGAGACCAGCCAAAACAGCTGGTCGAGCTCCACAAGGCGGCCGAACAGGCCATGAAGGGCTTTGTAGTTTGGCTGTGGCCCGGAGAGGCCCTGCCTGGGAGCTACTTCGGGCTGGTGCGGCGACTGGTGGAGGCCTATCCAAGGCTCGAGGTTATCAGGCTTTCCGTCTGCATCGAAGGTGCCCGTAGGGCCCTTGCCCGTGCAAAGGTGCACTGGGGTAAGCTAGACGGTGAGAAGCTTGTGACGGACGGACCGCCGCCGGGGAAGGAGCATCGCAAACCCGAGAACTACTACAAGGATGTTCTTGCGGGTGCCTGCCTTGTGGCGGATGAATGTACCAATGATGTAATTTTTGAATGAACTCGCTCGTGTTTATCCTGTGCGCTGAAAACTTGTTCATATGCGCTAAGCAATGCCTGTTGAATTTAAAATATTACTTTCTGTGCGGCTGTTTATCAAAAAATTGAGAGATGGCCAGTCGTCGGCTTCTGCCCCCTTGCCACTAGTGCCGGGGTGTTCGGGATAAACCTGAGCGCTCGTTTCCCATAGTTGGGTCCTTCGAGGGAGGCGCTCAGCACAACGAACTAGGAAATCGGACTATAATGCTTGAACACTCTCACTTAGCCATAGAACCCTATAATTTTAAATTTCGGCGAAGCCCCTAGTTCGGAAGACCGAGTTCGGGGCGCTATCCACGCCTTGGCTGGACAAAGCCAGCTCCTCGCTCGAAGTGGCATAAGCCTTTAGGGACTCGAAAAACCTCTCGAACAGCGACCGGTCTCTCGCCACATCATGACAGTCAGTCTTAGCTTTCTCCACTGAGGTGCTTAACCCAGCTCAACCAGGGCACAATCGCATTGGTTCTCCTAGTGCTACCTTAGCCGATATAGCGGAACGTAAGGCACCAAAACATAGGAGCCGGGCAAACCCAACTATTGACCCAAATCATGATTCGGAGCTGATGCATATAGTGCTATAAGTTCGGGGTGCCGCACTTGTGAAAGTGTACGGACTTCTCACGCCATATTAAAGGGTACTAAAGCCCCTGGCGTACTTTGTCGTACCATAGTGTACGGGTGCAACATGTCATTAATGAACATATATATGAAAAGAGTAATGCAAAAAATAGACAAAAAGCTAGGCATTGTTTATGGAGAGGCTATTTATCAAAGCCGAACGATACAGATGGTGGGGTAAGCAAAAGATATTGGACTATTCAGTATGTCCTGACCAGGGGCAGGCCGCAGAATTATATATAAAGTAGGTATATCGATCGTAAGAGAGACCACCTGGGAGTTCCATAATGCGGCATGGCTTGTCTGCCTTCCTGGATCTTGCATCGTTTGTGCGGCAATCTAATTGCCGAACAGGTTGTCCGAAGTATGGAGTCCTGAAAGTAAGAAACAATTTAAAAAATAATCCGATAGCCCTTGGTACGCTTTAAGCCGTATTTTGGGTGTGCCGTTATTTTGCCCCTTCCCCTGTGCCCATGGTATTTCAAGGGCGTAGTTATGTACGCGAGGTACTAGTTTCGCTAGGTCGCGAAAGCTGGGGTTGGGGCCGCATTGCTATGCTTGCTCGGAGTGTGCCAGGCGGTCCTGCTGTAGGTTACTCCGGGCGCGCTTGGCAGTGTCTGGCTTTTTAATGGCCAGACTGGAGAATTGCCGAAGAAGGCTACTTTGTACCTCCGCTGCAATAGCCGCCGTATGCTCCTCCGTACGGAGGGAGCGTTCGGTGTTTCTGTTGACCGTGATTACTCCTCGAGGGCCTAACATCTTGATTTTGAGATATGCATAGTGCGGCACCGCATTGAATTTTGCGAATGCGGTTCGTCCGAGCAAGGCGTGATAGCCACTGCGAAATGGGACTATATCGAAGATTAACTCTTCGCTTCGGAAATTATCCGGGGATCCAAAGACCACGTCAAGTGTTACTGAGCCTGTACAGTTGGCTTCTACACCTGGTATGACGCCTTTAAAGGTCATTCTTGTGGGTTTGATCCTTGAGGGGTCTATGCCCATTTTCTTCAATGTGTCCTGATAAAGCAGGTTCAGGCTACTGCCGCCGTCCATGAGGACTCTTGTGAGATGAAATCCGTCGATGATTGGGTTGAGAACCAATGCGGCGAAGCCGCCGTGACGGATGCTAGTGGGATGGTCCCTTCAATCAAAAGTGATCGGGCAGGAGGACCATGGGTTGAACTTTGGGGCGACTGGCTCCATCACGTATACGTCCCGTAGCGCACGCTTCCGCTCCCTCTTGGGAATGTGGGTTGCGTATATCATGTTCACCGTCCGCACTTGTGGGGGAAAGCCCTTCTATCCATTGTTGGTCGGCGGGTTGGGCTCCTCCTCGTCGTCGCTGTGCAGCCCCTTGTCTCTGTTTTCGGCCCTTAACTTGCCTGCCTTCTTGAACACCCAACAATCCCTATTAGTGTGATTGGCTGGCCTTTCGAGTCCCTACTCTTCGGCCAGAAGGACTTCAGTAGGGACTTGTGGGGGAAAGTCCTTCTGGCCGAAGAGTAGGGACTCGAAAGGCCAGCCAATCACACTAACAGGGATTGTTGGGTGTTCAAGAAGGTAGGCAAGTTAAGGGCCGAAAACAGAGACAAGGGGCTGCACAGCGACGACGAGGAGGAGCCCAAGCCGCCGACCAACAATGGATAGAAGGGCTTTCCCCCACAAGTGCGGACGGTGAACATGATATACGCGACCCACATTCCCAAGAGGGAGCGGAAGCATGCGCTACGGGACGTATACGCGATGGAGCCAGTCGCCCCAAAGTTCAACCCATGGTCCTCCTGCCCGATCACTTTTGATCGAAGGGACCATCCCACTAGCATCCGTCACGGCGGCTTCGCCACATTGGTTCTCAACCCAATCATCGACGGATTTCATCTCACAACAGTCCTCATGGACGGCGGCAGTAGCCTGAACCTGCTTTATCAGGACACATTGAAGAAAATGGGCATAGACCCCTCAAGGATCAAACCCACAAGAACGACCTTTAAAGGCATCATACCAGGTGTAGAAGCCAACTGTATAGGCTCAGTAACACTTGACGTAGTCTTCGGATCCCCAGATAATTTCCGAAGCGAAGAGTTAATCTTCGATATAGTCCCATTTCGCAGTGGCTATCACGCCCTGCTCGGACGAACCGCATTCGCAAAATTCAATGCGGTGCCGCACTACGCATATCTCAAACTCAAGATGTTAGGCCCTCGAGGAGTAATCACGGTCAACAGAAACACCGAACGCTCCCTCCGTACGGAGGAGCATACGGCGGCTCTCGCAGCGGAGGTACAAAGTAGCCTTCTTCGGCAATTCTCCAGTCCGGCCATTAAAAAGCCAGACACTGCCAAGCGCGCCCGGAGTAACCTACAGCAGGACCGCCTGGCACACTCCGAGCAAGCGTAGCAATGCGGCCCCAACCCCAGCTTTCGCGACCTAGCGAAACTAGTACCTCGCGTACATAACTACGCCCTTGAAATACCATGGGCGCAGGGGAAGGGGCAAAATAACGGCACGCCCAAAATACGGCTTAAAGCGTAACAAGGGCTGCCAGATTCTTTTTTTTAATTGTTTCTTACTTTCAGGACTCCATACTTCGGACAACCTGTTCGGCAATTAGATTGCCGCACAAACGATGCAAGATCCAGGAAGGCGGACAAGCCATGCCGCATTATGGAACTCCCAGGTGGTCTCTGTTACGAGCGATATACCTACTTTATATATAATTCCACGGCCTGCCCCTGGTCAGGACATACTGAATAGTCCAATATCTTTTGCTTACCGCACCATCTGTATCGTTCAGCTTTGATAAATAGCCTCTCCATAAACAATGCCTAGCTTTTTGTCTATTTTTTGCATTACTCTTTTCATATATATGTTCATTAATGACATGTTGCACCCGTACATTGTGGTACGGCAAGTACGCCAGGGGCTTCAGTACCCTTTAATATGGTGTGAGAAGTCCGTACACTTTCACAAGTGCGGCACCCCGAACTTATAGCACTATATGCATCGGCTCCGAATCATGATTTGGGTCAATAGTTGGGTTTGCCCAGCTCCTATGTTTCGGTGCCGTACGTTCCGCTATATCGGCTAAGGTTGCACTAGGAGAACCACTGCGATTGTGCCCCGGTTGAGCTGGGTTAAGCACCTCAGTGGAGAAAGCTAAAACTGACTGTCATGATGAGGCGAGAGACCGGTCGCTGTTCGAGAGGTTTTTCGAGTCCCTAAAGGCTTATGCCGCTTCGAGCGAGGAGCTGGATAACCCCAGCCAAGGCATGGATAGCGCCCCGAACTCGGTCTTCCGAACTAGGGGCTTCGCCGAAATTGAAAATTATAAAGTTCTATGGCTAAGTGAGAGTGTTCAAGCATTATAGTCCGATTGCCTGGTTCATCGTGCTGAGCGCCTCCCTCGAAGGACCCAAGCATGGGAAAAAGAGCGCCTAGGTTTATCACCGAACACCCCAGCACTAGTGGCATGGGGGCGGAAGCCCACGACTGGCCATCTCTCAATTTTTGATAAACGACCGCACAGAAAATAATATTTTAAATTCAATAAGCATTGCTTAGCGCATATGAACAAGTTTTCAGCGCACAGGATAAACACGAGTGAATTCATTCAAAAATTACATCCTTGGTGCACTCATCTGCCACAAGGCGGGCACCTGCAAGAACATCCTTATAGTAGTTCTCCGGCTTGCGATGCTCCTTCCCCGGCGGCGGCCCATCCGCCACAAGCTTCTCGCCGTCCAGCTTACCCCAGTGCACCTTTACACGGGCAAGGGCCCTACGGGCACCTTCGATGCTGGCGGAGCACTTGATGACCTCAAGCCTTGGACAGGCCTCCACCAGCCGCCGCACCAGCGCGAAGTAGCTCCCAGGCAAGGCCTCTCCGGGACACAGCCGATCTATGAAGCCCTTGATGGCCTGTTCGGCTGCCTTGTGGAGTTCGACCAGCTGTTTCAGCTGGTCGCTCAAGGGCACAGGGTGTGCGGCCTCAGCATACTGAGACCAGAATACCTTCTCCGTCGAGCTGCCCTCTTCAGCTTGGTAGAATGCGGCGGCATCGGACACGCTACGGGGAAGATCTGCGAAGGCCCCTGGAGAACTCCGGATTTGGGTAAGTAACAAGTAGTTTACTTTTATGTTTCTGCTTTGCATAAAGAATGCCTTACCCGTTGCTATCTTCTTCATATCCTCCAACTCTCGGAGAGCCTTTTGGGCTTCGGCCTTGGCAGACTTGGCAGTCTCAAGGGCCATCGCGAGCTCGGACGCTTGGGCCTTTGACTCAAGCTCCAAACTCTCATGTTTCTTCATGAGAGCCTAAAGCGCTTGCTGCACCTCGCCGACCTGAGACCCAAGTTTCTCTCGCTCGGTGCGCTCCGCGGCCATTTTCTTTTCGGCCTCGGACAGCAGCTGCTTGAGGGCCGCCACCTCAGTCATGGCCCCTACAGTAAGCAGTACAATCCTGTTATTTTTTGCAATCACGCATCTCTATAGGAACCTTTTTAAAGGTATTTCTTACCTTCTTTCTCCTCGAGCTGCTTCTTGGCACGGCCGAGCTCTTGCTCGGACCGCTCGAGTCCCTGTTTTAGGGTATCCACCTCCGCAGTCAGTGCGGCGGTGGCTAGCAGCGAATCCTGCATACGCATATTGACTTCTTTATTATTAGACTCCTGCGAAATTTCATAGATCCTCTATTCGGCTTTTCTTTCCGAATGCCAAACAGAGCATCAGGGGCTACTATCTACGCGGTAATATTTTTTACATATTTTTACTTACCTCAAAGCCTGTCAGGAGGCCAGCGCAAGCTTCATTCAGCCCGCTCTTGGCGGACTGAACCTTCCGGATCACCGTACTCATAATAGTACGGTGCTCCTCGTCGATGGAGGCACCTTCAAGCACCTCCAGCAGATTGTCCGGCGCCTCCGGTTGGACGGAGGCTGCCGGCTCAGAAGGCTTGTTCCTCTTGGAAGGAGTTCGCCTGCCGCGGTCCGGAATTTTTGAAGATTCTGACACGGTGTCCGGCTTAAGGCCGGACTTGGAGCCCTGGGGGGTCTTGTCCCCTTCACTCCTGGGGTTCGGGAGGTCGCCTTGCGGCTCCTCCAGGACCACCTCCTCCTGCCCCGGAGCTTGTTGCAACGCCACTTCGGCGTCATCCGCAGTGCGGGGGGAGACAGCGGGCGGAACAGAGTTCACGTCCGATGAATCCAGGGAGCCGCTCGACGACTCGTTGAGTGCAGCTCGGGGCGGGCTGCATGATTATATTCGACATTTGGGGAAGCTGTGCAACAAAAGGAATATCATGAGTTACTCTGGTATCTAAACACTTACGATTTTGCCGGACGCTTGGCCCTGTCCGGCCACTCCTCTTCGCCCTCTTCGGTGTCAGGGGCGTAGTCCGGCGGAGGGGTCTTCCTTTTCCTAGACCCCTCGGCCTCCCCCGTTGGGGCGGCCTTCCTCTTCTCTCCTCCCTCCACTGGAGAGCGAGAGTCTTCTTCTTCCTCCTCCTCGTTCTCGCGGGAGGAGGGCGCCTCGAACTCGTCAGATGACGAGTCTGACACCACCATGTTGCGGGCACTCTTCCGAGTCCCCGTGGTCTTCTTCTTCTTGACCTTCTTCTCCGGCACCACATAAGGCACCGGGGCCAGCAGCTTCACCAGTAAAGCTAGTGCTGGATCTTCGGGCAACGGAGCCGGACAGTTAATCGGCTCGGCTATCACCCGCCAAGCTGTCAGAGGAAAGGGAGTTCAGATCTCGCATAGTGTCAAACTATGAAAAAAATCTTAACATCCTGTGAAGGGTGTAGATGGCATACCTTGCTAGCGTGACGCTGCGAGCTGTATCCGCGGTCCTCGGAAGCGGATGCGGGAGCCTCGGCGCCCTTGAATAGCACCTTCCAGGCGTCTTCATACGTCGTGTCGAAGAGCCTATTGAGGGTTTGGTGCTGCATCGGGTCGAACTCCCACAGATTAAAATCCCGTTGTTGCCATGGGAGGATCCGGCAGACGAGCATAACCTGGATTATATTAACAAGCTGGACTGGCTTGTTCACCAGGGACTGGATGCATGTTTGCAATCCGATCACCTCTTTTTCATCACCCCACGACAGGCCCGTCTCTTTCCAGGACATAAGCCGCGTGGGGGATCCGGATCGGAACTCAGGGGCTGCGGTCCATTCCGGATCGCGTGCCTCGGTGATATAAAACCACCCGGCTTGCCATCCCTTTAGGGTCTCCACGAAAGAGCCCTCGAACCATAGGACGTTGGCCATCTTGCCCGCCATAGCGCCTCCGCACTCCGCCTGGCTGCCGCGCACCACCTTGGGCTTGACGTTGAAGGTCTTGAGCCAAAGGCCGTAATGGGGGCGGACGCGGAGAAAGGCCTCGCACACGACGATAAACGCCGAGATGTTGAGGATGAAGTTTGAAGCCAGATCGTGGAAGTCCAGGCCGTAGTAGAACATGAGCCCCCGGACAAATGGGTGGAGTGGAAAACCTAGTCCGCGGAGGAAGTGGGGGAGAAACATGACCCTCTCATGGGGCCTTGGGGTGGGGATAAGCTGCCCCTCTTCGGGAAGCCCGTGCGCGATGTCCTTGGACACGTATTCGTCCTTCCTTAGCTTTTTTACTTTACCCTCCGTAACGGAGGAGACCATCCATTTGCCTCCCGCTCCGGACATTGCTGGAGAAGGTTGAGGTGGGAAGTGCGGGCTTGGGCGCTGGAGCTCGGGTGCGCGAGAGATGGATAGGCAAGGGAGGAAGAAGGCGTAGGTAAAAGGGGGGATCCTTATCCCCTTATATAGGCAGATGCGGTTATGCGTCCCCACCTACCTAATAAAACTCGCTTGCCTCCCGAGCGCCGTGATAAATGGCGCGGTTGGGTTACCCATGTCCGTATTGATGAGAATCCCGTAAAAAGGGTACACGATCTCTTCTTTGACAAGACGTGCCAAGGAAACCGACTCGCAAAACATGCTGAGGAGGAAAAGTAAAAATGATTTGAGTAAAGGGCTTGGTTGTGGTGTGATGGCGCACTGCAGAATACGTCAGCTGATTTTATTTGTGTTAATATTATTCTCTCTATGGCAATATGTGGAAGCTTATTTTACAGAGCCGGACACTACTCTTGGTGTTTACAATCTTCTATGAAGGACTTGGAGGAGGAACCCGCCTTGCAATGCCGAAGACAATTTGCGTGCCGGACTCGTTGTCATTGAAGCCTGGTTCAGGGGCTACTAAGGGAGTCCTGGATTAGGGGTGTTCGGGTAGCCAGACTATACCTTCAGCCGGACTCCTAGACTATGAAGATACAAGATTGAAGACTTCGTCCCGTGTCCGGATGGGACTTTCCTTGGCGTGGAAGGCAAGCTTGGCGATGCGGATATTCAAGATCTCCTACCATTGTAACCGACTCTATGTAACCCTAACCCTATCCGGTGTCTATATAAACCGGAGGGTTTTAGTCCGTAGGACAACTTCATCAACTCCATAGACAACAATCATACCATAGGCTAGCTTCTAGGGTTTAGCCTCCTCGATCTCGTGGTAGATCCACTCTTGTACTACCCATATCATCAATATTAATCAAGCAGGATGTAGGGTTTTACCTCCATCAAGAGGGCCCGAACCTGGGTAAAACATCGTGTTTCCTGCCTCCTGTTACCATCCGGCCTAGACGCATAGTTCGGGACCCCCTACCCGAGATCCGCCGGTTTTGACACCGACACTAACCTTACAGATCAAATCATAGCTGCCCAGAAGTGTGATAAGGGCATATCCCGGATTAAGGAAAACATCGCTAGCGGAGTTGCTAAATGTTTTTCCATGGATGAGCGAGGTGTTGTCTTCTTTGAGAACCGCTTGGTGGTTCCCAAGAAACAACATCTACACCAATTGATTCTTAAGGAAGCTCATGATTCCCCTCTCACCATTCATCCCAGTAGTACTAAAATGTATCAAGACATATGCCAGAGGTTTTGGTGGACTGGGATGAAGAGAGAAATTGCTCAATACATTGCTAGTTGCGATGTCTGTCATCGTGTTAAAGCAGAGCATCAACGGCCTCCTGGCACCCTTCAACCTTTGGCTATTCCTGAGTGGAAATGGGGTAAAATCAGTATGGATTTCATTCCTGGGTTTCCCAGGACCAAGAGAGGGAATAATGCTATCTTCGTCATGATCAATCGTCTTTCCAAAGTAGCCCATTTCCTACCTGTTCGTGAGAGTATCACCGCTAGCCAGCTAGCTGACTTATACATCTCCTGAATAGTGTCTCTTCATGGTGTCCCATTGGAAATTAACTCAGATCGTGGAAGTCTCTTCACCTCTCGATTTTGGGAAAGTTTCCAAAATGCTATGGGAACTCGTCTCTCTTTTAGCACCGCGTTTCACCCCCAAACAAGTGGTCAAGTACAGCGAGTAAATCAAATTCTGGAAGATATGCTCCGAGCTTCTGTCATCTCATTCGGAATGGATTGGGAGAAATGACTTCCATTCACGGAGTTTGCTTATAACAATAGTTATCAAGCTAGCTTGGGCAAAGCTCCTATCGAAGTTCTCTATGGACGAAAATGTCGAACGCCTCTTAACTGGTCAGAAACCGGGGAAAGACAACTCTTTGGCCCGGATATGATTCAGGAAGCAGAAGAGCAGGTTCGCGTTATTTGTGAGAAATTGAAAACAACCCAATCTCGTCAAAAGAGCCAATATGATCGTAAACATAAGCTCATGACTTATGAAGTCGGCAAGAAGGCTTACCTTCAGGTTACTCCTTTAAAGGAAACCCATCGCTTCGGTATCAAAGGCAAATTGGCTCCTCATTACATTGGACCCTTTCGCATTCTTGCCAAACGAGGAGAAGTTGCCTACCAATTGGAACTACCTCCGCATCTTTCTAGAGTTCACGATGTCTTCCACGTTTCTCAACTCAGGCGTTGCTTTGCGGATCCTATCCGTGGAGTGTACCACGAAACGCTTGATCTACAAGATAGTCTCACTTATCGGGAATATCCCGTTCGTATCCTTGATCAAGCCGAGCGTAACACTCGACACCATAACATCAAGTTTCTCAAGGTTCAATGGTCACACCATTCCGAAAATGAAGCCACTTGGGAAAGGGAGGATCGCCTTCGACTCGAGTACCCCACCTTCTTCCCAACGGATCCTAAATCTCGGGACGAGATTCTTTTGAGTGGGGGTGAGTTGTCACACCCTAGATAGTTCATGCTTTAGAGTGTTGCATCATGTTTAATTTCCCAGAAAACTGAAATGGGGATGACAGAACCCCCAGCCCCCCGCTGGAACAACTAGGGTTTACTAAAAACTTTTTCAATGAACCTGAAATGCCCTTCTAAAAAAGTCCACCCTTTTTGTTTTGGGTTAAAACCTTTGACAAAAATGGTGCACATTTTTCTAGGACATCATAAGGTCATTGGATTAACTCATTAATAATTGCATTTGGGCAATTTAAATCCTATAAATATTTTTAAATGCCCAAATAATCCTGAAAGTAATTTTAGGCTGTTGAGAATATTTTCAAAGGTGCCTCTGATTATTTTCAGGGTTTTTCTAAATGAAATAGTATTTTTACTATTTCAAAACACAAAACAGAAAAAAAGAGAGAGAGAAAGGGACTAACGTGGCTAAACCCCCAGCCGGCCCACCTGGTGGCCCAGCACTGTGCTGGCCCATGGCCAGTCAGCTGCTTCCTCTCGCCAGGCAGGCAGACAGAGAGGTGAGCATCGGCGTGCCTGAGCTCGCCACGGCGCCACCTGCTTGCCTCCCGCACCCCTCGACGTCTCGACGACCTCCACATCGTCGCCCCGACCCCACAGACCCCTCCATTCACCCCCAACGCCTCTCCCTCGCCCTCTCCCACCATGGCCGACGCCCCTGCCGCCGCACCGTCGCCGTAGCCACGCCCTCCGTCATCCTCGCGACGCGCCATCGTGTCCACGAGCTCCACCGTCGTCGACTATGTCGAGCAGGCCGAGCCCCGAGCGCTCGCCCGCTCTAGAATTGCCCCGACCCCGTCTTCTCCAACTCCGGCCACCGGAGATCCCCTTCGCCGTCCCCGCCGCATCAGCTCGCCCCCGACCTCGCCGACTGCCTCAACGTGACCCCCGTGAGCTCAGCCATCTCCCCATCCCCTCCGTTTACCTTCTCGTGCACCGTAGCGACTGCACCATGCTCACCCGCATGCGCCCCCGCCCGCGCTCGTCGCCGTCGATGCTCCGGTGACCATTTGGTCCCGGGCATGCGCCCAACGCGCTCCCTGCATCGCGTAGAGCCCCCATAACACCTCGCCGCGCTCATTTGCACACCACAGCCCCATCCCCACCTGCACCCGAGCTTCGGCCGCCGCCGAGCTCGTCGCCGGCGCCACTCCGGCCACTCCCCGGCCGCGCCACCACCACAGTTGGATGCGGACGAGCGTCCGTGTCCCGTAGCCGTGCTCCGCGCGCCAAACGGCGCCTTGTCGGTGAAACCCGCACTGCTCCGTCGCGTCTGGCCTCGCCGGCGGCTAAACACCGGCGAGTTTGACCCTATTTGCCCCCTGTGGGTCCAGGTTGACCTCCCCTGAGTCACTGACGTGTGGGCCATGCCCCTGTCTAATTTAGAATTAGTTTAGTTAACACTAATTACTTAGTTAATAGGTTGACTCACTGACATGTGGGCCCAGGGCCTAACTAACCTAGTTTAGTGCTAACGAAACACTAACTAACTCTGTTAGTTAGTTGTTACACTAACAGATGGGGCCCACCGGTAAGGTTTGACCTGGGCTGGTGCCTTTGACCCGCTGATGTCACACTGACGCCAAGCTGACGCAGTAAATCGTTTTCTGGATTTATTCTTATATAGGAAATTCCAGAAAATAATCAAAACTTCTAAAATTCATAACTTTTAATCTGTAACTCCAAATGCAAAGATTTATATATGAAATTTGATTAGAAAAATTCAATCCTTCCATCTGTAATGGTTTCATGCATGACAAAACACTTTAACCTTGCTGTTAGGTGGAACAAGATAATACACTTATAATGCTTAATAACATAAGCTCCCATTTGAATCTTTGATTCAAATGGACCCAATTCAACTTGTTTCACATTGCATTAGGCAGGACACCTCATGTTGCCATGTCATAGCATGCATCATATTATTGCATCTTGCCATTTGATGATTGTATTCTATGGTGTCTTTCGTGGTAGGTTCTGCCTCCGAGGATATTTCCGAGTATCCAGCTGAAGGGCAGTACCCTACTACTACTCCATCAGGCAAGCAACCCCATTGATCATATCGATACAATCCCATGTTCTCACTTCTGCTCTCACTTACTGCATTAAGACAACAACGTTTCAAACTACTGTGTGCTGCGGTAGTTGAACCCTTATCCTCTGCATGACCTGTCATTGCCACAGTAACTAGATGAAACCCACTAGCATGTGTAGGAGTTGATTGAGCCATGTATGTGTTTCCTACCTTGCTATGCCTGCTATGCTTAGAGTTGTGTCAGGTCTGGTTCATCTGGGTGATGGGCTAGAGTGAAATGATTACGTCGATAATGTGAGGGATGTGTTGAACAGTTTTTGGTAAAGGTATCGATGAGAGTCCATGTAGGAGTACATGGTGGGTTGTTTCATTGAGGCCGCCCATAAGAACTGAGATCTGTATGCGTGATTTAAGATTCATCTACTACCACACATTGGGCCCTGAAATATGACCCCGCTCGACTTACTGACCCCTCTCGTCCTCTGTCCAGGAGTTGCAACTAGTTTCTGGTGTTTGTAGGTTATGTGTTGGCGGCCGTGCGTAGCACTGACCCTAGGGGTGGGCTATGATGCGGTAGATACACCATGGCACGGTGTACCGAGTCGCTCGTTTGGTGTCTCGGGAACCCTGCACACATCGTTTGGGGCTGTTGAGGACACCCCGGCCGGATTTCCTTGCGGATGGAACCTGAATAGGCGATAAACCTGGACTAGAGACTTGTGCGGTTAGTCAGGTCGTGGTCTACACCCACGTCAGCTTTCGCTTGAAGTCTGCCGAGCACATGTCGTGTGCAGACGCTAACTGGTGGAAACATGTGTGACGAAGTACACCCCTGCAGGGTATAAAACTATTCGAATAGCCGTGTTTGTGGTAAAGGACTACTTGGTTGCCTATACAGTTCATAGACAAGTTAATGGTTACTACTAAAAGACTCAAGATAAGTGTGAGTACCGAGGATGGCCCTCTCGTAGGATGACGAGGGAGGATCCCCAGTGGAGTATTGTGTTAGTGATTAGTGGACTCGTGTGCAAAAACTATTTTACTAGTGGTGTCTCGTAGGATAGCTTAGCCAAGAGTCAAAGCTGGCTTGCTTCAATAACTCCACTGCCTTCTTGAGAATGAGCATGTATAGTAGGATCTGCTGTAAGACTTGTTGAGTACCTTTGTACTCATGTTGCTTTAATTACTGTTTTCAGACGACAACACCGCCCCCTTCGATGGGTTTTATGTAGACCTCAACGTCGATGAGTAACTTGCCACCCAGGTGGTGATTCTGGCCATGGAGGGCCCTACGTAGATAGATAGGCTTCGACAAGCCTTCTTTCTTTCTAGTGTCTGTACTCAGACTTATTTGCTTCCGCATGTGCTTGTATGCTTGTATGCTTGTATGACTTGAGTGTCGGGTCTTGTGACCCCTATCTGTATGAACATGTTATGTATGGCTCTCCGGAGCCTTTAAATAAAGTACTTGAGTTGTAGAGTTTTGTTGTGATGCCATGTTGTATTTGCACATATCGAGCATATTGTGTGTATGATTGAAATGCTTGGTATGTGTGGGATCCGACAATCTAGTTGTTTATCCTTGGCAGCCTCTCTTATGGGGAAATGTAGTCTAGTGCTCCTTGAGCCATAGTAGTCCACTACAGCCCAGTTCACTGGAGTCGTGCTAGCCCAGCACTACTGCTCAGGACACTTGACTGGCCGGCATGTGTTTCACTTCGTTCCTATGTCTGTCCCTTCAGGGAAATGTCACGCGGTGACATCCGGAGTCCTGCTTAGCCTGCTACAACCCGGGTTCCCTGGAGTCCTGTTAGCCCAGTGCTACAGCACGGATTCACACGCTGATGACCGACATGCTCGATGTGATTCATGTATGCCTGTCCCCATAGGTTAGTGCTGCTTTGGGTTCACGACTAGCCATGTCGGCCCGAGTTCTCTATCATATGGATGCTAGCGACACTATCATATACGTGAGCCAAAAGGCGCAAACGGTCCCGGGCCATGGTAAGGCGGCAACCGTGGGAATGCCGTGCATGAGGCCGCAAAGTGATATGAGGTGTTACCGGCTAGATCAATGTGACTTGGAATCTGGGTCCTGACATCTCCAGCGTAGCTCAGCTCCCAGATCTCCTCAACCTTTCGTAGTATCTGTCCTTGTCGTTACCGGTGTAGGATTCCATCGTTACCCCAGAGTTCTGATAACCATCGCTCTTCATGTCCTTGTCCTCGGTGTAGAATGTGTAGCCATTGATATTGTACGCCTCATAGGTCATCAGGTTGTGCTCGGCGCCCTGTGACAAGGCGAATATGAGTTGTTCTTCCGTGGAAGAATTCTCATGTAAAGGGTACGACAGAAGCTTCTACTTGAACCAACGCGTGAAACATGAGTTGTGCTCTTTGATTATATCTCCGTCCATCCTCTGTTAGCCTCAATCATTGTACGTCTTCTCAATAAAGGTTTTGTGCTCTACCACCCAAGGATCGACCACGTCTATGTGTTGTAGCATGACTAGGTTTGCTCTTTCAAAGTCGGCGAGTCCACCCTCGAAGTCGACATGCATTTCGCGGTGACCCTCACGGTGACCCCATCCAGCGAGCCTGCCGAGGTGCCTATTGACGGGCAGAGCAACGGGGTTCTCGATGCCTAGATAATTCATGCAGTAGGAGATGCACTCTTCGGTCAGAAAGCCCCTGGCTATGCTTCCCTCTGGACGTGACATGTTGCAAACGTATCTTTGATGACACCATTCATCCTTTCGAATGGAATGTGCAGGAACGTTGGCCCGAGTTGGATGATATCCTTCACGATATGGACCAGCAGATGCACCATAACGTCGAAGAATGCGGGCGGGAAGTACATCTCAAGCTCGCGTAGTATCACCACGATCTCTTACTGTAGCCTTCTGAGTTGCCTCACGCCAACCGACTTCTAAGAGATGACATCAAAAAAGTTGCATAGGCCAAATAGCATTTCATAGATGTGCACGTCCATGATCCCACGGATTGCAACTGGAAGTATCTACGTCATCAACACGTGACAGTCGTGAGACTTCATCCCGCTGAACTTCTGCTTCGCTGGGTCTAGGTATCTGCTTATCTTCCCCGCGTAACCGTAAGGAAGTTTTACTCCTATGAGGCAGGTGAAAAACTTCTTGATCTCCTCCTGACTTAGAGTGAAGCACGCGGGAGGGTAGTCATTTCCGGTCTTCTTGGCCTTTTTGCCTTTGTGACAACTTTCTGTGTCCTGCTTCGCCTCATCATCATCATCATCATCATTAGCGTGAAGCTCTTACCTGATGCCCACTGATTTCAAGTTTTCCCTTTCTCGGTCCATCTTTGGTCCTCTCTGGCATGTTGAACAGGGTACCAAGGAGACTCTCTCACACGTTCTTCGTGATATGCATGACATCAAGGCTGTGAGGCACACGGTGGATCTTCCAGTACGGCAAGTCCCAGAAAACAGACCTCGTTTTCCATACCTTCAGCAGCGTCTCTGGTGCCTTTCGCTTCTTTGTCGGCTCTGGCACCATTTGCTTCTTTCTCGGCAGTGGGCAATCTTTCCAATTTTTCAACAGCTCGTCTATTTCCTCGCCGCTCCTCGTACAGGGCGTCTTTGGGGTTCGGTTTCACCATCGAATAGATCCTTGCGTTTTCTCCACGGGTCATCGTCGCGAAGCCACCTTCGATGTCCCATGAACACGGTTTTTGAAGACCCGAGATCTCTATCTAGCTGGTGACACGTTGTGTCATCCATGCACTTGACGCATCTAGAAAATCCGTGGACCACCTGCCCCGCGAGATATCCGTAACCCAGATAGTCGTGCACCGTCGTGAGCAGTGCGGCTCTCATAGGGAAATATTCTTTCTCTGCGGCGTCCCACGTATTGGCTGGTGTTTCCCACGGCGTGTCTAGCTCCTCTTTCAGCAGCCCCAGATACAAATTGATGTCGTTCCCTGGTTGTTTTGGCCCTTCAATTAGCAACCTCATGTGAATGTACTTCCTCTTCATGCACAACCAGGAGGGAGGTTGTACATCCACACAAACACATGCCAGGTGCTATGTCTGCTTCTCTGGCTACCAAACGGATTGACTCCATCGGTGCTCACGCCCAGCAAGATGTTCCTTGGATCATTCCCAAATTCTGGGTCTTCGAAGTTCAACGCTTGCCACTAGCTCGCATCCTTAGGGTGACTCAGCATCTTGTCTTTTTTATTTATATCCGGATCATTTCTGTCATCTTCCCGCTTCTTCTCCTCCCTATCCGCGTGCCAATGCAGGAGGTTTGCTACCTTAGGGTCCACGAAATACCGCTGCAGACGAGGAGTGATCGGAAAGTACCACACCACTTTTCGAGGAGCTTTCTTCCTCTTCTTGTATCGAGTGACACCGCACACTGTACATATGGTAGACTCCGCGTGCTCGTCCCGATAAATGATGCAATTGTTCATGCACACATGGTATTTCACGTGCGGTAAATCCAGAGGACACACAATTTTCTTCGCCTCCTCGAAACTGGTCGGGCACTTGTTCCCCTTAGGAAGACGTTCGTGCCAGAATGACATGTTCTCGTCGAAGCATGCGTCGTTCATTTTGTGTTTTACCTTCACCTCCAGAGCCATGAGCGTTACTTTCAGGCGGGTATCCTTGGGGCTGCATCCTTCATACAATGGAGTAACTGCGTCTATCTCCAGTTTATCCAGCTTGGCTTTCTCTCGGGCGGCAGCTCTTGCGTTATCCGTTTGCTTGAGAAGCAGCTCTTAAATATGAGGGTCCTGCACTCAGCCTCCATCGTCATCTGCTCTAGCAGCTTCATCTTCATGATCATGCCCTTCGTCTTGATCTTCCTCATCATCATGTCCGGCATCTTCTAGATGATGACTGTGTACAGCATCACCGTCGTGATCATGTCCTAGAGATTCTTCGTCTTCTCGCCCGCCCGAGCCGCGGTGGTTGTCTTCCTGCCCTTCCTCATTTCTTGCCCGGCCCCCATGGATGACTTCATAGTCATCTTCATCACCTTGCCACCGATAGCCATCCATGAAACCACGCAAGAGCAGGTGGTCCCGCACCTGCCCGGAATTCGGGTCCGCAATAAGGCTCTTCAGCTTGCATCTTTGACACGGACATCTTATCTCCGTCTCGTTCTTTTGAAGCATCTCGGCCTTCACGGAGCTCAAAAACCTATTCACAATGCCTTCGGTCATCGTGCGGACCATGGTCGCCTGCGGGTTAAAGCAAAACGATATTTTAGAACCAAGAAAAAATTTGGCATGACTTTCCCTAAAAATAGGACCAAAAAGAATGCATAGTGCCAAAATTCTCGCCGAAAAGGAAATGAATCAACATTCCGACAAAATATTGGCAACTATCGCATTTCAAATACCGGTACCTGCAAACACAAACATATATGCAACATCACAAACATATGCAACACCACAAACATACATAGATCTAGCTAGGCCACAAAAAGTGAATGTCCACGTTGTTGGAGCGAGCTATGGAGAAAAAAAGTAGATCTACAACATAAAGATAGCTTTCCCCTTACTTACCTATCAAAAAGGTAATTTAACCACTTAATTTTGATGAATCTGTGGTGCAAATGAGGTGAGGAGTAGGAGGCAGCCGACACAAGTTTGGAGAAGGAGGTGGAGGGAATTAAGTGGGGAAAGTGAGTGTGTAGATGTGGCTGTCCAAAATATCTAGCTGGTCCCAGGTTACTAATGGCACACCACCCACTCATGCGCCATTAGTAACCCTACATACTAATGGCGCACCTGCTGGTGGTGCGCCATTAGTAGTTTTGGAAAAAAATAAAAAAATATATACTAATGGCGCACCATGGCAGAGTGCGCCATTACTAGTTTAAACTAGTAATGGCGCACTATGCCACGGTGCGCCATTAGTAGTTTTGCAAAAAAAAGAATTAAAAAAATACAGTAGTGGCACACTTGGTTGTTGGTGCGTCATTACTAGTTAGAACTAGTAATGGCGCACTGTGCCTGGATGCGCCATTAGTATGTTTGGAAAAATAAAAAAAGTTTTTGTTACTAGTGGTGCACCATGTGTCTAGTGCGCCATTAGTGTCTTCCACACTAATGGCGCACCAGCACATGGTGCGCCGTTAGTATATAGTAGTGGCGCACCACGTGTCTGGTGCGCCATTAGTGTCAATTTCATCTATAGCCCTTTTCCTAGTAGTGCGAGCGCGCCGAGACGGATCTCGCGGCCTTCAGCCAATCCTCCACCGGAAACCATGATGATGGGAATCGGAAGAATCACAACTTCTCCAACAAACTGCTAAGACATCTGCCCCATGGTGGGCACCAACTGTCGTGGATCTAAGACTGATAGTAGAATGGGGGTAGGTATGAGGAGGCAAGATCCTAGCTATGGAGTAGTTGTACACACGAGTTTACGAGTTCAGGCCCTTCACGGAGGAAGTAACAGCCCTACGTCTCGGTGCCCTAAGGCGGTCGACTAGATTGTATGTGTGTGTGAGTATACAAAAGATGTGAACCCTTGTCCAATGGGGGGGGTGGCTTATATAGAGTGCGCCAGGACCCCGGCTCCCCTCCGTTACACAGAGTTCAATGTACATTAAGAGTGGAATGTTACTTGTAATGCTAGCAATTAAGTGATATAAATGACAATTAAGTCTATGAGTAAACGCCCGACCATTGTTTGAGCAGAGTGGCTTTAGATCTTCTGTATGTCGAGTGGCTTCTGTGACGGTCGAGTGTCATTGATTCTTCCGAGTGGAATGTCTTTAGTCGAGTGGATGATGATACCCTTCGAATGCTTCTGGCTTTAGGGCGATGACCTTGTGGAGGGCGTCTAGGTCAGACCTGTGACCCTACCCTAGGTACATAGCTTCATCATCGCCGGAGGGGGAATCAATCATGGAGGGCTTCTACATCAACACCATAGCCTCTCTGATGATGTGTGAGTAGCTTACCATAGACCTTCGGGTCCATAGTTATTAGCAAGATGGCTTCTTCTCTCTCTTTGGATCTCAATACAAAGTTCTCCTCGATCTTCTTGGAGATCTATTCGATGTAATTCTTTTTGCGGTGTGTTTTTCGAGATCTGATGAATTGTGGGTTTATGATCAAGTTAATATATCTATGAACAATATTTGATTCTTCTCTAAAATATTTTATGTATGATTGGTTATCTTTGCAAGTCTCTTTAAATTATCAGTTTGGTTTGGCCTACTAGATACATCTTTCTTGCAATAGGAGAAGTGTTTAGCTTTGGGTTCAATCTTGCGGTGTCCTTTCCTAGTGACAGCAGGGGCATCAAGGCACGTATTTTATTGTTGCCATCGAGGATAAAAAGATGGGGTTTATTTCATATGGCTTGAGTTTATCCCTCTACATCATGTCATCTTGCCTAATGCGTTACTCTGTTCTTATGAACTTAATACTCTAGATGCATGCTGGATAGCGGTCGATGTGTGGAGTAATAGTAGTAGATGCAGAATCGTTTCGGTCTACTTGTCGCGGACGTGATGCCTATATACATGATCATGCCTAGATATTCTCATAATTATGCACTTTTCTATCAATTGCTCGACAATAATTTGTTTGCCCACCGTAATACTTATGCTATCTTGAGAGAAGCCACTATTGAAACCTATGGCCCCCGGGTCTATCTTCTATCATATAAGTTTCCAATCTATTTTACTTTGTAATCTTTACTTTCAATCTATATCATAAAAATACCAAAAATATTTATCTTATTATCTCTATCAGATCTCACTCTCGTAAGTGATCGTGAAGGGATTGACAACCCCATTATCGCGTTGGTTGCAAGGTTCTTATTTGTTTGTGCAGGTACGAGGGACTTGCGTGTAGTCTCCTACTGGATTGATACCTTGGTCCTCAAAAACTTAGGGAAATACTTACGCTACTTTGATGCGTCACCCTTTCCTCTTCAAGGGAAAACCAACGCAGTGCTCATGAGGTAGCAAGAATGATTTCTGGCACCGTTGTCGGGGAGATCTACGCACAAGTCAAGACATACCAAGTACCTATCACAAACTCTTATCCCTTGCAATATGTTATTTGCCATTTGCCTCTCGTTTTCCTCTCCCCCACTTCACCCTTGCCGTTTCATTCGCCCTCTTTTTCTGTTCGCCTCTTTTTGTTTGCCTCTTGTTGCCATCATGTCTGAAATTGGGGAGGTTATCATTGATAAGGATAGTGGTAATAACATGGAAAACTTTGATGATTTTGTTGATTCTTTGAAACTTAGATCTACTCCACCTAAGCATGATATCAATGAGTCTCTCAAAGCCATGAGAATTTCCATTGATGAGTGCAAAGAAAGAACCGCTAGGATGCGTGCAAAAAAGGATTGCTTTGTAAAAGCGTGTTCTTCTAGTTTCGATGATAATAAGGATGAAGATCTAAAAGTGATTGATGTATCTCCTATTAAATTTTTGTTTTGTAATATGAATCTTGATAATGGTGGGACTGGAGATGAGTCAACTTTACTTAGAAGGCGTCCCAATGATTCGGAGTTTTTAGATCTTGATGCAAAAATTGGTAAAAGTGGGATTTGAGAGGTCAAAAATTTACATAGCAATGAACCCACTATTTTGGATTTCATGGAATTTAATTATGATAATTGCTCTTTGATAGATTGTATTTCCTTGTTGCAATCTGTGCTAAATTCTACACATGCTTATAGTCAAAATAAAGCTTTTACCAAACATACCGTTGATGCTTTAATGCAATCTTATGAAGAAAATCTTGAATTAGAAGTTTCTATCCCAAGAAAACTTCATGATGAGTGGGAACCTACTATTAAAATTAAAATTAAAGATCATGAATGTTGTGCTTCATGTGATTTGGGTGCTAGCGTTTCCATGATTCCAAAAACTTTGTGTGATGTGTTAGGTTTCCGTGAATTTGATGATTGTTATTTAAATTTGCATCTTGCGGATTCCACTATTAAGAAAACTATGGGAGGGATTAATGATGTTCTTATTGTTGCAAATAGGAATTATGTTCCCGTATATTTCATTGTTCTTGATATTGACTGCAATCCTGCATGTCCCATTATTCTTGGTAGACCTTTCCTTAGAACGATTGGTGAAATTATTGATATGAAAGAAGGGAATATTAGATTCAAATTCTGTTAAGGAAAGGCATGGAACACTTTCCTAGAAAGGAAATTAAATTACCTTATGAATCTATTATGAGAGCCACTTATGGATTGCATACCAAAGATGATAGTACCTAGATCCATTCTTGCTTTTATGCCTAGCTAGGGGCGTTAAACAATAGCGCTTGTTGGGAGGCAACCCAATTTGATTTTTGTTTCTTGATTTTTGGTTCTGTTTCTATACCAATATAAAAAGACCCAAAGAGGCAGATCCAACAGATCCCAGCCATCAAATCAGTTCAATCCAACGACTCAGGATGCTCCAATGGTGAGCGCTCAACACGTTTAGTGTGCAATTAATATCATACCAAATATTAATGCCAATGCTAATCACATAATTAATAGGCAAATAATATCCTATGTAATACTTACGTGTAAATAATATATTACCTAATATTAATGTGCATTGCACGTACACATTTACTAGTAGTAATAAATAATTCATCTAGCATCTGTTTAGATGTGGCTTTATGTCTTTAATTAGTGTTTGTGCCAAGTAGAACCTTTGGGAAGACTTGGGGGAAGTTTTTGTGATCTTGCTGTAAAAAACAGAAACTTTAGCGCTCACGAGATTTTCTATCTTTTTTACTGGAGAGTGCGATTAGGTTGATTGTTTTTGCACATGATTAATACACAAATTCCTCACGTCCAAAAATTTATTTCAGAATTTTTGGGGTTACATAAGTATTCGAAACCTACAGATTACTACAGACTGTTCTGTTTTTGACAGATTCTGTTTTTCGTGTGTTGTTTGCTTATTTTGATGAATCTATGGCTAGTATCAAAGAGTATGAACCATAGAGAAGTTGGAATACAGTAGGTTTAACACCAATATAAATAAAGAATGAGTTCATTAAAGTACCTTAAGTGGTGGTTCATTTTCTTATACTAACGGAGCTCATGAGATTTTCTGTTGAGTTTTGTGTTGTGAAGTTTTCAAGTTTTGGGTGAAGATTTGATGGATTATGGAATAAGGAGTGGCAAGAGCCTAAGCTTGGGGATGCCCAAGGCACCCCAAGGTAAAATTAAAGGACAACCAAAATCCTAAGCTTGGGGATTCCCCAGAAGGCATCCCCTCTTTCGTCTTCGTCCATCGATAACTTTACTTGAGGCTATATTTTTATCCACCACATGATATTTGTTTTGCTTGGAGCGTCTTGTATGATTTGAGTCTTTGCTTTTTATTTTACCACAATCATCCTTGATGTACACACCTTTTGGGAGAGACACACATGAATTGGAATTTCTTAGAATACTCTATGTGCTTCACTTATATCTTTTAGATAATTTTTGCTCTAGTACTTCACTTATATCTTTTAGAGCACGGTGGTGGTTTTATTTTATAGAAATTATTGACCTCTCATGATTCACTTATATTATTTTGAGAGTCCTTTAGAACAGCATGGTAATTTGCTTTGGTTATGAAATTAGTCCTAAATATGATAGGCATCCAAGATTGGTATCATAAAAAGTGCATTGAATACTATGAGAAGTTTGATACTTGATAATTGTTTTGAGATATAAAGATGGTGATATTAGAGTGTGCTAGTTGATTAGTTGTGAATTTGAGAAATACTTATGTTGAAGATTGCAAGTCCCGTAGCATGCACGTATGGTAACCGTTGTGTAACAAATTTGAAACATGAGGTGTTCTTTGATTGTCTTCCTTATGAGTGGCGGTCGGGGACGAGCGGTGGTCTTTTCCTACCAATCTATCCCCCTAGGAGCATACGCGCAATGCTTGGTTTTTGATGACTTGTAGATTTTTTCAATAAGTATGTGAGTTCTTTATGACTAATGTTGAGTCCATGGATTATACACACTCTCACCTTTCCATCATTGCTAGCCTCTTCGATACCGTGCATTGCCCTTTCTCACCTTGAGAGTTGGTGTAAACTTCGCTGGTGCATCCAAACCCCATGATATGATACGCTCTATCACACATAAACCTCCTTATATCTTCCTCAAAACAGCCACCATACCTACCTATTATGGCATTTCCATAGCCATTCCGAGATATATTGCCATGCAACTTTCCACCGTTTCATTTATGACATGCTTCAACATTATCATATTGCCTTGCATGATCATGTATTTGACATCGTATTTGTGGCAAAGCCACCATGCATAATTTATCATACATGTCACTCTTGATTCATTGCCCTTCCCGGTACACCGCGGGAGGCATTCATATAGAGTCATATTTTGTTCTAGTATCGACTTGTAATCATTGAGTTGTAAATAAATAGAAGTGTGATGATCATCATTAATAGAGCATTGTCCCAATAAAGGCCAAATAAAAGTAAAAAAAAGAAAGGCCAAAAAAGGGACAATGCTACTATCCTTTTTTTCCACACTTGTGCTTCAAAGTAGCACCATGATCTTTATGATAGAGAGTCTCTTGTTTTGTCACTTCCATATACCAGTGGTAATTTTTCATTATAGAACTTGGCTTGTATATTCCAACAATGGGCTTTCTCAAATGCCCTAGGTCTTCGTGAGCAAGCGAGTTGGATGCACACCCACTTAGTTTCTTTTTTTGAGCTTTCATACATTTATAGCTCTAGTGCATCCGTTGCATGGCAATCCCTACTCCTTGCATTGACATCAGTTGATGGGCATCTCCCTAGGCCATTGATTAGCCATGTCAATGTGAGACTTTCTCCTTTTTTGTCTTCTCCACATAATCCCCGTCATTATATTCTATTCCACCCATAGTGCTATATCCATGGCTCATCCTCATGTATTGCATGAAAATTGAAAAAAAGTTTGAGATTACTAAAGTATGAAACAATTTCCTGGCTTGTCATCGGGGTTGTGCATGATGATAGCATTCTTGTGTGATGAAAATGGAGCATGACCAAACTATATGAATTTGTAGGGATGAACTTTCATTTGCCATGTTATTTTGAGAAGACATGATTGCTTAGTTAGTATGCTTGAAGTACTATTATTTTTATGTCAATATTAAACTTTTGTCTTGAATCTCTCGGATCTGAGTATTCATACCACAATAAAGAAAATTACATTGAGAATTATGCTAGGTAGTGTAGCGACCCGACCTCAGACGGTCAAGCCTCTGTGTATCTGTGCCATCCCTGGATCGGTATGCTGGCACACACAGTACATCAATGTATATATCAAAGTGCAATCACATGTATAAATAACGTAAAACTGATATATACCTCATAAGTCTCAGCAGAAACAAACAATCGGGTGTGGAGTCCCATCAACTCCATCGCAGGTTGAGTGTAGACCGTAACCCTGTAGCGTACTCTGATTCGTCGGAAGAAACATATCTGCAACATGAGACATTGCAGCCGTGTAGGTCAGTACATTGAATGTACTGGCAAGATCACTGTAAGAAAAACAGATGATAAACTATACTACATGCAATATGGCTTTGTGGCTCTGGGTCTGAGTTTTTTCATAAAAGCTGGTTTTATTTTTCCCTACATCAAAGGAAATAACCGGAGTTTGTACTATGGAGTTTCTATCATGACATGGTTCCGCCAACCGATGTATCATAGCCCAAATCATGATAAGTTGCCCATAATTAAGTTATCAGTCCAGTGTTGAGAGTTCTGAGATAAATCCAAGTCCAGAGGCTCAAATTGTCCGTAATCGGGGACACGGCTAATCGGTTAGGTTTAAACCCTCTGCAGAGGTTTGTACACTTTACCCGCAAGATTCGATCCCTCTTTTACGTTCTCACACTTCAGGGTGTTTGAGAACAAGATGATCGAAACATGGTCTTCCGAAGAGTTCGTCTGACCACTGTCCGGTGCTCATCCAATCCTACCGTAGTTCTACATCTGCTAGAAACGTCCTAGCCAGAGTCACCACTAGGGTCAACCAAGACAGAGTCCATAGTGACTTGCGCTTGCACAGATAAGCTTCCGGGCATGAAGTATTCTTCCTTTTCTTTGAGTCTGGGTGAAGCTTTCTGCAAGATGTCATGGCGCTTCTCCATGCATCCCTGCCATCCACTGGTTTCTCCAGGGTGCCCGTCAATCGTCCTTCACCCAGTAGTGTGTATTGAATTCTTGTCTCGAGTCTCGAAATCTTGAGGTCTTGAGGTCATGCAGATGCAGTCCTTGCCGATGACATCATGTAGTTGCCGTCATTGACGTAGAGTCCTCCATTCTCACACCACTCCCAAGCACTCATACCAACCCCGTCTACTATAGCGTAGCATTTTAAAATAAAAAACGTCCCGAGCTTCATAACAGGGAGATGGGTACCTACCTCATGCATTCTACTCAACTACAAGATCCAATAACACTACTGGAGGGACTATGTAGGGTGATACTAAATGCAGTAAACATAGGTATGAATAACATGGTCAAAGTGAACTTGCCTGGTATTACTTGATGAAGATAATAACGCTCTCGGAATAAAGACTTGGTAGAACTTTCGTCACTCCGTTGAAAATCTATTAAGTCAAACATAACATTCACATAAGCAAAACATTCTAACAATCAGTTCTATCAATCATATTAACACTCAATCAAAATAAAAGCAATAAAGAAAACCAAATAGAAAATCCAAAGAAAACTAGGGAGAAACCAACTTCACACAATAACAATCAATACTTTCTTATTAAAACTAAATTACTCTAATAAATTTTCTACAACATAGAAAATATAATCCTAATGAAACAACAGAAAATAATTTACTAAAGCATTTACTAGCAAAAATAACTAGTATGAAAACTATTATAACTATCTAGTTAACACCAGAACAACTATAACAACTAGCAAAACACTAAGACAATAGTAAACAATACTAAAATAATTATCAAACTAATTTACTCCTAAATAACAGAATCAATGAAAACATATATTGAAGTGGCAAAAAGAATTACTTTCGAAACTAATAAAACTATTTTATCAACTATCACTATGAACTAAATGAACAAATACTAAAAGCAGCTAAACACTAATAAATAACTACAAAAAATTATCTACTATAGTCTAACAGAAACATATGACAACATGTAAAAATTTACAAAAATAATTAATTAAAAACACTAATTATATGACTAAAACAACTACATAAGCAAAACAGTACTGTTTTCACAATAAACCTAATTTAAAATAAACTAAAAAATAAGCCACTATATGCTACTGGATAGACAAAACAATACCAAAATACTAGCAAAAAGAATCCATCAAAAATCTATTCTAGAATTCAAACTAGAGCCGAAACAGTGTTTGGAGCATATTTGAAATAAACCAGATTTAAACTCCTCAAATTCAAAATTTCAAGTCACTAACGGAAACTTCACAAAATTTGTGACACAGTGCAATTGGAATCACTCAAAAACATTAAGCAGGCTAGAAGATACAAGCAATCTAAGATTGAAACATTTTCTGTTTTTTAAAACATAAACGAAAAAACAACAACAACCAGGCACTAGCTACGTAGCAGGCTGCAACTGGGCCTACGGGGTGTGCGTTCTGTAACTAAGCTACGCTCGGCCGTGTTATCACTAAAACGTACATGTGTGTTTAATAAAATAAACCGGCGAACCAGTCCGGTCTAAACCGAGGTAAACCGACTAATAGAACCGATCTACTAAAACCGATCCAACCGATCTAAACAAAAACCTATCTAAAAAAACCAAAACAATTTTTTCTTAACTGAACGAACAGAGCTCGTAAGTACAGAGAAGAATCAACGTACGTTGCGGCGATGGGGTGACTCGGCTCCGGCGGTTCCGGTGGTCGGGGGCAGCGGCGTAGGTGTCGAGTAGATGCGGTGGTGAGTCGCGGTTCCGGAGGTGGCGACGGAGTAACTTGGGAACGTCGGATGGCTGCGGGGCGAGGTGACAAAACTCGGTGCTCCGGGTGCTCCGGCGAAGACAACGAGTTTGGTATGGCCTCTGTAGATGGAGAGGGGATGCAAGACCTTGTCAAAACGAAACTAGGGACCGAGAGTTGTCGAAACACAAAATAAGAAGACTCGGGTGTCACGACCGGCTTTTCAATAAAAATATTTATTGAGAAACCGATCTGTTGAGTCCAGTATGAGGAAAATCCACCATACTGGTAGACAAAATTCTTGATACAATGAGCCAGTAGCATAAAATATAATACAGGGTCGAGCTGAGGATGCTCAAGAAATTATTACAAGCACGCCAATAATTATACATAATGGCGGATATATCACAGTGGTGTGGTGGTAAACTACTGACTCGAGAATAAAGTGGTGGAAAATAACACTAGGGAGTGGATAACACGATTCTGAACCTGGCATCTCCTCGAGCATCGGGGTGAGGCTCGATTAATTTATTCGGGTAGCGGAAGCGCATATAATACAGCGACCAAATCCAGGGTCGCACGAGACTGACTAGGATTCCTCTAGGCGTCGGACTCGCTATCGAACTCTTCATCCATGAGATCGCCTTCGTCAGCATCTGGCCAAATCAACAAGCCAGGTGAGTACTTGAAAGTACTCGCAAGACAGTTCGGACGTAAGATATAACAAATGCATGCATGAATGCGTCATGATAAATTTACCAAATGCACATTCAATTTAGCAAACAAGGTAATTAAAAAGGGAGTCGGCGGAAGTCCGCCTGAAAACCCAACAAAAATTAATAGAAAGACGATCGGGTGTATGAAGCGACGCCTCGAAGGGTGAACAAATAAATAAAGATCATGCCACAGTCGGGCGTCTGAGTGCCACCACGTAAAGGGCTTAGACTGAAAATAAAAGACATGCGTGCCACAGTCGGACGTCGGGGCGACATCACAAAAAGGGCTTATATTGAAAGTAAACAACAGTACTGCCACAGTCGGACGTCTGAGCGACATCACAGAAAGGGCTTTTATTGAAAATAAATAATAACAATGCCACAGTCGGACGTCTGAGCGACATCGCAGAAAGGGCTTTTATTGAAAATAAATAATAACAATGCCAAAGTCGGACGTCTGAGCGACAGCGCAGAAAGGGCTTTTATTGAAAATAAATAAAAACAATGCCACAGTCGGACGTCTGAGCGAAATCACAGAAAGGGCTTTCTTCACAAGGATATAATACTCATAATAAATATTCAAGTCATGATAATAAACGGGTTAGTCCATCCACAGGAATAAACATTTAACCGGACTTAACACTCATGTGATTCACTGGAGTCTCTGTCATCAAAACTGACACTTGTCAGGATAAGATAATACCGAACTTGGACATGGAATGGATGATTTAAAGGAATTTGTGACTCTGCAGAGTTCGTACTAAAATTTCCCACAGCCAACGGATTTCCGTAGTCATGAAGGACTAGTTCCGTTTACGATATTTCAGAAGAAAACAGCTAACCAGTACACACCCATCCTACCTCTTGATGCCAGGAATCACCCTAGACATCGTCCAAGAAAAACTTTTGAGACGGGGAGATCACAATCTCGAATAGCATGGGATCAAATTTATATACGCGCGCTCTAAGGGGTGCCCCCCTCTTGGTCCCAACCGGAAACACCAATGCCCCCTGACCGTATGACTGGCTTTAATCCAGGGCCATGGAACCATCATCACGGCCTCTCCTTTTGGTGTGTACCAAGAAAGCGGTTTGCAACTTACTAAGCCATATTCCTTGCGGAAAACATGTGGTATTACAGGGAAGGAAAATGGAAGGAACTGGACTGATATGGGTTGACATTGAAGTCATATAGTCTGGTATAAGACTGGCATGCTACAACACTGCCATCTTACCCTTCCTCATGCCAACACATGGCCATGCATACTCACATCCATCCACTTATGGATTTTCGAAACTCACTTGCCTAACCGTTGCATGTAATATGACATTTATCGGTATGCTCATAAACATGCCATGAAACTACTTAATGCAAACATGCCAAAACAATCATCATATCAAAAGTTCAAACATGCTTGCCTGGTTCAGAGTAGTCGTGGCGACATCACAGAAAGGGCTTATATTGAAAGTAAACAATAGTACTGCCACAGTCGGACGTCTGAGCGACATCACAGAAAGGGCTTTTATTGAAAATAAATAATAACAATGCCACAGTCGGACGTCTAAGCGACATCGCAGAAAGGGCTTTTATTGAAAATAAATAATAGCAATGCCACAGTCGGACGTCTGAGCGACACCGCGGAAAGGGCTTTTATTGAAAATAAATAAAAACAATGCCACAGTCGGACGTTTGAGAGACATCACAGAAAGGGCTTTCTTCACAAGGATATAATACTCATAATAAATATTCAACTCATGATAATAAATGGGTTAGTCCATCCACAGGAATAAACATTTAACCGGACTTAGCACTCATGTGATTCACCGAAGTCTCTGTCATCAAAACTGACACTTGTCAGGATAAGATAATACCGAACTTGGACATGGAATGGATGATTCAAAGGAATTTGTGACTCTGCAGAGTTCGTACTAAAATTTCCCACAGCCAACGGATTTCCGTAGTCACGAAGGACTAGTTCCGTTAACGGTATTTCGGAAGAAAACACAGCTAACCAGTACACACCCATCCTACCTCTTGATGCCAGGAATCACCCTAGACATCGTCCAAGAAAAACTTTTGAGACGGGGAGATCACAATCTCGAATAGCATGGGATCAAATTTATATACGCGCGCTCTAAGGGGTGCCCCCCTCTCGGTCCCAATCGGAAACACCCATGCCCCCTGACCGTATGACTGGCTTTAATCCAGGGCCATGGAACCATCATCACGGCCTCTCCTTTTGGTGTGTACCAAGAAAGCGGTTTGCAACTTACTAAGCCATATTCCTTGCGGAAAACATGTGGTATTACAGGGAAGGAAAATGGAAGGAACTGGACTGATACGGGTTGACACTGAAGTCATATAGTCTGGTATAAGACTGCCATGCTACAACACTGCCATCTTACCCTTCCTCATGCCAACACATGGCCATGCATACTCACATCCATCCACTTATGGATTTTCGTAACTCACTTGCCTCAACGTTGCATGTAATATGACATTTATCGGTATGCTCATAAACATGCCATGAAACTACTTAATGCAAACATGCCAAAACAATCATCATATCAAAAGTTCAAACATGCTTGCCTGGTTCAGAGTAGTCGGAGCCTAGCTCGGTGAAGTTCGCGGCTCCGTCACCTCCTTCGGTATCTGCGGTATAAAGAAACATACGCGCTAACGTAAATACCGTGAGGTGCACCAAAACAATATTCCAAATATTTTTCAAATAAATCTGATAAAAACTAGACAAAATTTTGAAGAGGACAGAAAAAGAATCAATCAAAAATACTTTTCTGTTTAAAAGTTATAAAGGTTTTAGTCCAGGGACTCGTCTGTAATGAAACAGAAAGTTGTCAGGGGCTAACTTATAAAAACAGAAAACGCTTCTTTTGAGAATACGCTAGCCCAGAGGGGAGACGTACTTTGGCAGAAGATGCCTTCAAAAACCGGTTCGTTTAAAAAGAACAGAGAGGCTGACAGGCGGGTGCCCGAGAGCTGCGGTGGTCGCCGGCGGCGATCCACGGCGAGGCAGGGGGATTGGAGGGTACCTCCGTGCTCAGTGCGTCCTTCCGCGTCGGTGGGTGGTGGTGGTGGTCGCTGGCGAGCACCACGTCGATGGCGGCCTCAACTCCGGCGGATGGTGGTTCGGGCGTTGATGGATCTCGCCGGTGAGGGTTGCAAAGATCGAATTGGAGTGGGGGTTAGCTCACTGGATGCTCTAGGAGGCTATGGACGAGGTTTTGGCGCCGGGGATGGCCTCACCGGAGTGGATCAAGTTGGAGGCCGAGGCGGAACGAGGCGGCCGGAGTCGGGGGAGGAGACCTCCTCGAGGTCCTCCTAGTGGCCTGGCGGGGTGTCTGTGGGGTGCAGTGGTGGTGCGTGCTCGAGGGCGAGCTCGGGGTCCCCTTCTATAGTAGATCCGAGGCGGTGGCCATGAACGGGGGATCTCCGCCGATGGATTACAGCGGCGCGGTGCTTGGTCGGGGGAGATTAGGGAGTTGGGCATCAACGTGGAGGTCCACTGGCTCCATTCAGATGTTAAATGGGCTTGGATTAGGAGCTTGGGGTGGGTTTCGACGGAACGGGACGGCGCGGGCCCGTCGACGGCACAGAGCGTGCCCTGTGCTTGCCGGGCCACGGCGACGGTGCAGCGGGGTGCGTTGGCGTGCATGAGGCCACGCGGAGAGCCAGGGAGCGTTGGGCGGCGCCGAACGGCGTTGCGAGCAGGCGCTGTCTCCCATTGGCCGCCACGGGTGGCGTTGCCGCCGCAGAAGACGCCGGCGCAGGCGGGCCAGGGTGCCACCGACGTCGGGAACCAGCCAAGCGCGCGTGCGGTGCTCTGGACAGAGAGGAGGGGCCGTGCGCATCGCGCCACGGCGCACAGTGGACAGGTGACCGATCACTGACGAAGAAACGACACTGCATCTCTGAACTTTCTGAATTTTTCTGAAAATGCAAAGCAACAGTGCCGGCCAGGTGTTCGACAAAATGATTTTGGCATGTAGAGAATTTTCCTTCAGCTGAAAATTGGTGGAGTGGCCTCTCATTGCAACAGGAGGCTGTCTGAATTTTAGTGGAATTTTTTGGAGAAGAGAAGATATGAATTTCACCAAATTTGGTAAATCTGGTCCAAACTTGCAGAGGCTGAATTTTGAAAATTTTGAAAAGAGGAAGAGTGGATCAAGATGGTTCTAAGTTGTGGATGCTAAGGACAATCCAGAGGAGTTGGTTTGAGATCAAAACTCAAAGGCAAAAAGGTACTTGCTTTGAAAAACACCTAGGCTCAAAATAAGTGACAGAAAAGATTTGTGAGATAAAATAATCGAAATAAAATCCAAAAATGGTTTGGACTTCTTGGGACAGAGAATTTAGATTGTTCCAAGGAGGAAGAAGGGGTCTTGAGAGGTTTTACCACATGAGGCATGGTAAAACGATGGGTGGTTTCAAAAAAGAAAGAAACCTCAAAGCTCATAGGATTTCTTTTTAAAGAAATAAATAAATTCCAAAAATATATTTGAGAAGAGAATAATCAGAAGGAAGTTTTCATAATTCACACACCAGAGTTGAAAAAGATACAAAATTAAATAAAATCCTTGCCAAGGGAAATTTTTTTTTTGAGAGAGAGATTTTTGGAAGGATTTAAATGACCTTCTTCAAAATCAACAAAGTTTTTGTTGAAAATCAAATAAAAATTTTGGAGTGTCACAACACCTACCCCCTTATGAAAAATCTCGTCCCGAGATTTCAGCTGATCCTCAAATAAGTGTGGGTGCTCTGTCCGAAGAAAATCCTCTCTGTCCCAAGTTGCTTCACTCTCGGTGTGATTGCTCCACTGAACTCTGAAAAACTTGATGGTTTTCTGTCGGGTCCTCCTTTCAGACTGCTCCAATATTTTTACAGGATGTTCCCGATAGGTGAGGTCTGGTTGCACGTCAATGTTTTCGTGGGATACTTGCTTCTCTAGGTTTCTTACGCACTTCCTCAACTGCGAGACGTGGAACACGTCGTGGACATCGGATAATTCTTCGGGTAATTCTAGCTGGTAGGCTACCGTGCCTCTTCGTGCCACTATACAGAATGGTCCGATGAATCTTGGCGCTAGCTTTCCTTTAATCTTGAATCGTTGTAATCCCCTCATAGGAGATACTCTTAGGTACACGAATTCGCCGGGTTCAAAACTGACCCCACGATGTTTCTCATCGTAGTAACTCTTCTGTCGACTTTGAGCAGTCTTGAGTCAGTCTCTGATTAGCTTGACTTTTTCCTCGGCTTCTCTGAGCATGTCTGCGCCGAAGATGCGGCTGTCTCCGGTCTCTGACCAATTTAACGGGGTACGACATCTCCGTCCGTATAAAGCTTCAAATGGTGCCATTTGCAGGGTGGCCTGGTAAGTGTTGTTGTACGCGAACTCGGCGTATGGCAGGCTGTCTTCCCAACTGGTTCCATAGGTGAGGACACATGTGTTGGGGAACGTAGTAATTTCGAAAAT
Organism: Triticum monococcum; assembly: GCA_034509565.1. NCBI lineage: Eukaryota > Viridiplantae > Streptophyta > Magnoliopsida > Poales > Poaceae > Triticum > Triticum monococcum. The sequence goes on from CM067842.1 coordinate 39,799,711, forward strand.
TTTCCTACGCACACGCAAGATCATGGTGATGCATAGCAACGAGAGGGGAGAGTGTTGTCTACGTACCAACGCAGACCGACTGCGGAAGCGATCACACAACGTAGAGGAAGTAGTCGCACGTCTTCCCGATCCGACCGATCCAAGCACCGTTACTCCGGCACCTCCGAGTTCTTAGCACACGTCCAGCTCGATGACGATCCTCGGGCTCCGATCCAGCAAAGCGTCGAGGAAGAGTTCCGTTAGCACGACGGCGTGGTGACGATCTTGATGTACTACCGACGCAGGGCTTCGCCTAAGCTCTACAACGATATGACCGAGGTGGAATTTGGTGGCAGGGGGCACCGCACACGGCTAAGGAACGATCAACAATGATCAACTTGTGTGTCTATGGGGTGCCCCCTGCCCCCGTATATAAAGGAGCAGGGGGAGGGGTTCGGCCGGCCAAGGGAGAGGGGCGCAGGAGGAGTCCTACTCCTACCGGGAGTAGGACTCCCCCCCAATCCTATTCCTAATAGGAAACCTCAAGTGGGAAAGAGAGAAGGGGTGGCCGGCCACCTTCCCTAGTCCTATTAGGACTAGGAAAGGGGGGAGGTGCGCAGCCCTCTATGGAAGCCCCTTTCACTTTTCCACTAAGGCCCAATAGGCCCATTAGCCTCCCGGGGGGTTCCGGTAACCCTCCCGGTATTCCGGTAAAATCCCGATTTCACCCGGAACACTTTCGATGTCCAAACATAGCCTTCCAATATATCAATCTTTACGTCTCGACCATTCTGAGACTCCTCGTCATGTCCGTGATCACATCCGGGACTCCGAACAACCTTCGGTACATCAAAATGCATAAACTCATAATAACTGTCATCGTAACATTAAGCGTGCGGACCCTACGGTTCGAGAACAATGTAGACATGACCGACACACATCTCCAGTCAATAACCAATAGCAGGACCTGGATGCCCATATTGGCTCCTACATATTCTACGAAGATCTTTATCGGTCAGACCGCATAACAACATACGTTGTTCCCTTTGTCATCGGTATGTTACTTGCCCGAGATTCGATCGTCGGTATCCAATACCTAGTTCAATCTCGTTACAGGCAAGTCTCTTTACTCGTTCCGTAATACATCATCTCATAACTAACATCTTTAGTTATTATGCTTGCAAGGCTTATGTGATGTGTATTACCGAGAGGGCCCAGAGATACCTCTCCGACAATCGGAGTGACAAACCCTAATCTCGAAATACGCCAACCCAACATCTACCATTGGAGACACCTGTAGTACTCCTTTATAATCACCCAGTTACGTTGTGACGTTTGGTAGTACCCAAAGTGTTCCTCCGGTAAATGGGAGTTGCATAATCTCATAGTTATAGGAACATGTATAAGTCATGAAGAAAGCAATAGCAACATACTAAACGATCGGGTGCTAAGCTAATGGAATGGGTCATGTCAATCAGATCATTCAACTAATGATGTGACCTCGTTAATCAAATAACAACTCTTTGTTCATGGTTAGGAAACATAACCATCTTTGATTAACGAGCTAGTCAAGTAGAGGCATACTAGTGACACTCTGTTTGTCTATGTATTCACACATGTATTATGTTTCCGGTTTAATACAATTCTAGCATGAATAATAAACATTTATCATGATATAAGGAAATAAATAATAACTTTATTATTGCCTCTAGGGCATATTTCCTTCAGTCTCCCACTTGCACTAGAGTCAATAATCTAGATTACACAGTAATGATTCTAACACCCATGGAGCCTTGGTGCTGATCATGTTTTGCTCGTGGAAGAGGCTTAGTCAACGGGTCTGCAACATTCAGATCCGTATGTATCTTGCAAATCTCTATGTCTCCCACCTGGACTAAATCCCGGATGGAGTTGAAGCGTCTCTTGATGTGTTTGGTCCTTTTGTGAAATCTGGATTCCTTTGCCAAAGCAATTGCACCAGTATTTTCACAAAAGATTTTCATTGGACCCGATGCACTAGGTATGACACCTAGATCGGATATGAACTCCTTCATCCAGACTCCTTCGTTCACTGCTTCCGAAGCAGCTATGTACTCCGCTTCACATGTAGATCCCGCTACGACGCTTTGTTTAGAACTGCACCAACTGACAGCTCCACCGGTTAAAGTAAACACGTATCCGGTTTGCGATTTAGAATCGTCCGGATCAGTGTCAAAGCTTGCATCAACGTAACCTCTTATGGTGAGCTCTTTGTCACCTCCATATACGCGAAACATATCCCTAGTCCTTTTCTGGTATTTTAGGATGTTCTTGACCGCTGTCCAGTGATCCACTCCTGGATTACTTTGGTACCTCCCTGCTAAACTTATAGCAAGGCACACATCAGGTCTGGTACACAGCATTGCATACATGATAGAGCCTATGGCTGAAGCATAGGGAACATCTTTCATTTTCTCTCTATCTTCTGCAGTGGTCGGGCATTGAGTCTGACTCAACTTCACACCTTGTAACACAGGCAAGAACCCTTTCTTTGCTTGATCCATTTTGAACTTCTTCAAAATCTTGTCAAGGTATGTGCTTTGTGAAAGTCCAATTAAGCGTTTTGATCTATCTCTATAGATCTTTATGCCTAATATGTAAGCAGCTTCCCCGAGGTCTTTCATCGAAAAACTTTTATTCAAGTATCCCTTTATGCTATCCAAAAATTCTATATCATTTCCAATCAGCAATATGTCATCCACATATAATATCAGAAATGCTACAGAGCTCCCACTCACTTTCTTGTAAATATAGGCTTCTCCAAAAGTCAGTATAAAGCCAAATGCTTTGATCACACTATCAAAGCGTTTATTCCAACTCCGAGATGCTTGCACCAGTCCATAAATGGATCGCTGGAGTTTGCATACTTTGTTAGCTCCCTTTGGGTCGACAAAACCTTCTGGTTGCATCATATACAACTCTTCTTCCAGAAATCCATTCAGGAATGCAGTTTTGATATCCATCTGCCATATTTCATAATTATAAAATGCGGCAATTGCTTACATGATCCTGACGGATTTAAGCATCGCTACGGGTGAGAAGGTCTCATCGTAGTCAACCCCTTGAACTTGTCGAAAACCTTTTGCGACAAGTCGAGCTTTATAGACAGTAACATTACCGTCATCGTCAGTCTTTTTTCTTGAAGATCCATTTATTCTCAATTGCTTGCCGATCATCGGGCAAATCAACCAAAGTCCATACTTTGTTCTCATACATGGATCCCATCTCAGATTTCATGGCCTCAAGCCACTTTGCGGAATCTGGGCTCACCATCGCTTCTTCATAGTTTGTAGGTTCATCATGATCTAGTAGCATGACTTCCAGAACTGGATTACCGTACCACTCTGGTGCGGATCTCACTCTGGTTGATCTACGTGGTTCAGTAGTATCTTGTCTTGAAGTTTCATGATCATCATCATTAGCTTCCTCACTAATTGGTATAGGTGTCGAAGAAACAGTTTTCTGTGATGTACTATTTTCCAATAAGGGAGCAGCTACAGTTACCTCGTTAAGTTCTACTTTCCTCCCACTCACTTCTTTCGAGAGAAACTCCTTCTCTAGAAATGATCCATTCTTAGCAACAAATGTCTTGCCTTCGAATCTGTGATAGAAGGTATACCCAACAGTTTCCTTTGGGTATCCTATGAAGACACATTTCTCCGCTTTGGGTTCGAGCTTATCAGGTTGAAGCTTTTTCACATAAGCATCGCAGCCCCAAACTTTAAGAAACGACAACTTTGGTTTCTTGCCAAACCATAGTTCATAAGGCGTCGTCTCAACGGATTTTGATGGTGCCCTATTTAACATGAATGCGGCCGTCTCTAAAGCATAACCCCAAAACGATAGCGGTAAATCAGTAAGAGACATCATAGATCGCACCATATCTAGTAAAGTACGATTACGACGTTCGGACAAACCATTACGCTGTGGTGTTCCGGGTGGCGTGAGTTGCGAAACTATTCCACAATTTTTCAAATGTACACCAAACTCGTAACTCAAATATTCTCCTCCACGATCAGATCGTAGAAACTTTATTTTCTTGTTACGATGATTTTCAACTTCACTCTAAAATTCCTTGAACTTTTCAAATGTTTCAGACTTATGTTTCATTAAGTAGATATACCCATATCTGCTTAAATCATCTGTGAAGGTGAGAAAATAACGATATCCGCCACGAGCCTCAATATTCATCGGACCACATACATCGGTACGTATGATTTCCAATAAATCTGTTGCTCTCTCCATAGTACCGGAGAACGGTGTTTTAGTCATCTTGCCTATGAGGCACGGTTCGCAAGTACCAAGTGATTCATAATCAAGTGGTTCCAAAAGCCCATCAGTATGGAGTTTCTTCATGCGCTTTACACCGATATGACCTAAACGGCAGTGCCATAAATAAGTTGCACTATCATTATCAACTCTGCATCTTTTGGCTTCTACATTATGAATATGTGTATCACTACTATCGAGATTCAACAAGAATATACCACTCTTCAAAGGTGCATGACCATAAAAGATATTACTCATGTAAATAGAACAACCATTATTCTCTGATTTAAATGAATAACCGTCTCGCATTAAACAAGATCCAGATATAATGTTCATGCTCAACGCTGGCACCAAATAACAATTATTTAGGTCTAATATTAATCCCGAAGGTAGATGTAGAGGTAGCGTGCCGACCGCGATCACATCGACTTTGGAACCGTTTCCCACGCGCATCGTCACCTCGTCCTTTGCTAGTGTCCGCTTATTCCGTAGTCCCTGTTTTGAGTTGCAAATATTAGCAACAGAACCAGTATCAAATACCCAGGTGCTACTGCGAGCTCTAGTAAGGTACACATCAATAACATGTATATCACATATACCTTTGTTCACCTTGCCATCCTTCTTATCCGCCAAATACTTGGGGCAGTTCCGCTTCCAGTGACCAGTCTGCTTGCAGTAGAAGCACTCAGTTTCAGGCTTAGGTCCAGACTTGGGTTTCTTCTCCTGAGCAGCAACTTGCTTGCTGTTCTTCTTGAAGTTCCCCTTCTTCTTCCCTTTGCCCTTTTTCTTGAAACTAGTGGTTTTGTTAACCATCAACACTTGATGCTCCTTCTTGATTTCTATCTCCGCAGCTTTCAGCATCGCGAAGAGCTCGGGAATAGTCTTGTTCATCCCTTGCATATTATAGTTCATCCCGAAGCTCTTGTAGCTTGGTGGCAGTGATTGGAGAATTCTGTCAATGACGCAATCATCTGGAAGATTAACTCCCATCTGAATCAAGTGATTATTATACCCAGACATTTTGAGTATATGCTCACTGACAGAACTGTTCTCCTCCATCTTGCAGCTATAGAACTTATTGGAGACTTCATATCTCTCAATTCGGGCATTTGCTTGAAATATTAACTTCAACTCCTGGAACATCTCATATGCTCCATGACGTCCAAACGTCGTTGAAGTCCCGATTCTAAGCCGTAAAGCATGGCACACTGAACTATCAAGTAGTCATCAGCTTTGCTCTGCCAGACGTTCATAACATCTAGTGTTGCTCCAGCAGCAGGCCTGGCACCTAGCGGTGCTTCCAGGACGTAATTCTTCTGTGCAGCAATGAGGATAATCCTCAGGTTACAGACCCAGTCCATGTAATTGCTACCATCATCTTTCAACTTTGCTTTCTCAAGGAACGCATTAAAATTCAACGGAACAACAGCACGAGCCATCTATCTACAATCAACATAAACAAGCAAGATACTATCAGGTACTAAGTTCATGATAAGTTTAAGTTCAGTTTATCAAATTACTTAGGAACTCCCACTTAGATAGACATCCCTCTAATCCTCTAAGTGATCACGTGATCCAAATCAACTAAACCATAACCGATCATCACGTGAGATGGAGTAGTTTTCAATGGTGAACATCGTCATGTTGATCATATCTACTATATGATTCACGCTCGACCTTTCGGTCTCTGTGTTCCGAGGCCATATCTGCATATGCTAGGCTCATCAAGTTTAACCTGAGTATTCTGCGTGTGCAAAACTGGCTTGCACCCGTTGTAGATGGACGTAGAGCTTATCACACCCGATCATCACGTGGTGTCTGGGCACGACGAACTTTGGCGATGGTGCATACTCAGGGAGAACACTTCTTGATAATTTAGTGAGAGATCATCTTATAATGCTACCGTCAATCAAAGCAACATAAGATGCATAAAAGGATAAACATCACATGCAATCAATATAAGTGATATGATATGGCCATCATCATCTTGGGCATGTGATCTCCATCTCCGAAGCACCGTCATGATCACCATCGTCACCGGCTCGACACCTTGATCTCCATCGTAGCATCGTTGTCGTCTCGCCAATCTTATGCTTCCACGACTATCACTACCGCTTAGTAATAAAGTAAGGCATTACATCGCGATTTCATTGCATACAATAAAGCGACAACCATATGGCTCCTGCTAGTTGCCGATAACTTGGTTACAAAACATGATCATCTCATACAATAAAATCAGCATCATGCCTTGACCATATCACATCACAACATGCCCTGCAAAAACAAGTTAGACGTCCTCTACTTTGTTGTTGCAAGTTTTACGTGGCTGCTACGGGCTTAAGTAAGAACTCATCTCACCTACGCATCATAACCACAATGATAGTTTGTCAAATAGACTCCATTTTAACCTTCTCAAGGACCGGGCGTAGCCACACTTGGTTCAACTAAAGTTGGAGAGACAGTCTTCCGCAAGCCATCTATGTGCAAAGCACGTCGAGGGAACTGGTCTCGCGTAAGAGTACGCGTAAGGTTGGTTCGGATCGTCTCGTCCAACAATACCGCCGAACCAAAGTATGACATGCTGGTAGGCAGTATGACTTGTATCGCCCACAACTCACTTGTGTTCTACTCGTGCAAATAACATCAAACCATAAAACCTAGGCTCTGATGCCACTGTTGGGGAACGTAGTAATTTCAAAAAAATTCCTACGCACATGCAAGATCATGGTGATGCATAGCAACAAGAGGGGAGAGTGTTGTCTACGTACCAACGCAGACCGACTGTGGAAGCGATCACACAACGTAGAGGAAGTAGTCGTACGTCTTCCTGATCCGACCGATCCAAGCACCGTTACTCCGGCACCTCCGAGTTCTTAGCACACGTTCAGCTCGATGACGATCCTCGGGCTCCGATCCAGCAAAGCGTCGAGGAAGAGTTCCGTCAGCACAACGGCGTGGTGACGATCTTGATGTACTACCGACACAAGGCTTCCCCTAAGCTCTACAACGATATGACCGAGGTGGAATTTGGTGGCAGGGGCACCGCACACGGCTAAGGAACGATCAACAATGATCAACTTGTGTGTCTATGGGGTGCCCCATGCCCCCGTATATAAAGGAGCAGGGGGAGGGGTTCAGCCGGCCAAGGGAGAGGGGCGCAGGAGGAGTCCTACTCCTACCGGGAGTAGGACTCCCCCCCCCAATCCTATTCCTAATAGGAAACCTCAAGTGGGAAAGAGAGAAGGGGTGGTCGGCCACCTTCCCTAGTCCTATTAGGACTAGGAAAGGGGGGAGGCGAACAGCCCTCTATGGCAGCCCCTTTCACTTTTCCACTAAGGCCCAATAGGCCCATTAGCCTCCCGGGGGGTTCCGGTAACCCTCCCGGTATTCCGGTAAAATCCCGATTTCACCCGGAACACTTCCGATGTCCAAACATAGCCTTCCAATATATCAATCTTTACGTCTCGACCATTCCGAGACTCCTCGTCATGTCCGTGATCACATCCGGGACTCCGAACAACCTTCGGGTACATCAAAATGCATAAACTCATAATAACTGTCATCGTAACGTTAAGCGTGCGGACCCTACGGTTCGAGAACAATGTAGACATGACCGAGACACATCTCCAGTCAATAACCAATAGCGGGACCTGGATGCCCATATTGGCTCCTACATATTCTACGAAGATCTTTATCGGTCAGACCGCATAACAACATACGTTGTTCCCTTTGTCATCGGTATGTTACTTGCCCGAGATTCGATCGTCGGTATCCAATACCTAGTTCAATCTCGCTACTGGCAAGTCTCTTTACTCGTTCCGTAATACATCATATCATAACTAACATCTTTAGTTATTATGCTTGCAAGGCTTATGTGATGTGTATTACCGAGAGGGCCCAGAGATACCTCTCCGACAATCGGAGTGACAAACCCTAATCTCGAAATACGCCAACCCAACATCTACCATTGGAGACACCTGTAGTACTCCTTTATAATCACCCAGTTACGTTGTGACGTTTGGTAGTACCCAAAGTGTTCCTCCGGTAAACGGGAGTTGCATAATCTCATAGTTATAGGAACATGTATAAGTCATGAAGAAAGCAATAGCAACATACTAAACGATCGGGTGCTAAGCTAATGGAATGCGTCATGTCAATCAGATCATTCAACTAATGATGTGACCTCGTTAATCAAATAACAACTCTTTGTTCATGGTTAGGAAACATAACCATCTTTGATTAACGAGCTAGTCAAGTAGAGGCATACTAGTGACACTCTGTTTGTCTATGTATTCACACATGTATTATGTTTCCGGTTTAATACAATTCTAGCATGAATAATAAACATTTATCATGATATAAGGAAATAAATAATAACTTTATTATTGCCTCTAGGGCATATTTCCTTCAGTCTCCCACTTGCACTAGAGTCAATAATCTAGATTACACAGTAATGATTCTAACACCCATGGAGCCTTGGTGTTGATCATGTTTTGCTCGTGGAAGAGGCTTAGTCAACGGGTCTGCAACATTCAGATCCGTATGTATCTTGCAAATCTCTATGTCTCCCACCTGGACTAAATCTCGGATGGAGTTGAAGCGTCTCTTGATGTGTTTGGTCCTTTTGTGAAATCTGGATTCCTTTGCCAAAGCAATTGCACCAGTATTGTCACAAAAGATTTTCATTGGACCCGACGCACTAGGTATGACACCTAGATCGGATATGAACTCCTTCATCCAGACTCCTTCGTTTGCTGCTTCCGAAGCAGCTATGTACTCCGCTTCACATGTAAATCCCGCTACGACGCTTTGTTTAGAACTGCACCAACTGACAGCTCCACCGTTTAAAGTAAACACGTATCCGGTTTGCGATTTAGAATCGTCCGGATCCGTGTCAAAGCTTGCATCAACGTAACCTCTTACGGTGAGCTCTTTGTCACCTCCATATACGAGAAACATATCCCTAGTCCTTTTCAGGTATTTTAGGATGTTCTTGACCGCTGTCCAGTGATCCACTCCTGGATTACTTTGGTACCTCCCTGCTAAACTTATAGCAAGGCACACATCAGGTCTGGTACACAGCATTGCATACATGATAGAGCCTATGGCTGAAGCATAGGGAACATCTTTCATTTTCTCTCTATCTTCTGCAGTGGTCGGGCATTGAGTCTGACTCAACTTCACACCTTGTAACACAGGAAAGAACCCTTTCTTTGCTTGATCCATTTTGAACTTCTTCAAAATCTTGTCAAGGTATGTGCTTTGTGAAAGTCCAATTAAGCGTTTTGATCTATCTCTATAGATCTTTATGCCTAATATGTAAGCAGCTTCCCCGAGGTCTTTCATCGAAAAACTTTTATTCAAGTATCCCTTTATGCTATCCAGAAATTCTATATCATTTCCAATCAGCAATATGTCATCCACATATAATATCAGAAATGCTACAGAGCTCCCACTCACTTTCATGTAAATACAGGCTTCTCCAAAAGTCTGTATAAAGCCAAATGCTTTGATCACACTATCAAAGCGTTTATTCCAACTCCGAGATGCTTGCACCAGTCCATAAATGGATCGCTGGAGTTTGCATACTTTGTTAGCTCCCTTTGGGTCGACAAAACCTTCTGGTTGCATCATATACAACTCTTCTTCCAGAAATCCATTTAGGAATGCAGTTTTGACATCCATCTGCCATATTTCATAATTATAAAATGCGGCAATTGCTAACATGATCCTGACGGATTTAAGCATCGCTACGGGTGGGAAGGTCTCATCGTAGTCAACCCCTTGAACTTGTCGAAAACCTTTTGCGACAAGTCGAGCTTTATAGACAGTAACATTACCGTCAGCGTCAGTCTTTTTTCTTGAATCCATTTATTCTCAATTGCTTGCCGATCATCGGGCAAGTCAACCAAAGTCCATACTTTGTTCTCATACATGGATCCCATCTCGGATTTCATGGCCTCAAGCCACTTTGCGCAATCTAGGCTCACCATCGCTTCTTCATAGTTTGTAGGTTCATCATGATCTAGTAGCATGACTTCCAGAACTGGATTACCGTACCACTCTGGTGCGGATCTCACTCTGGTTGATCTACGTGGTTCAGTAGTATCTTGTCTTGAAGTTTCATGATCATCATCATTAGCTTCCTCACTAATTGGTATAGGTGTCGCAGAAACAGTTTTCTGTGATGTACTATTTTCCAATAAGGGAGCAGGTACTGTTACCTCGTTAAGTTCTACTTTCCTCCCACTCACTTCTTTCGAGAGAAACTCCTTCTCTAGAAATGATCCATTCTTAGCAACAAATGTCTTGCCTTCGGATCTGTGATAGAAGGTATACCCAACAGTTTCCTTTGGGTATCCTATGAAGACACATTTCTCCGCTTTGGGTTCGAGCTTATCAGGTTGAAGCTTTTTCACATAAGCATCGCAGCCCCAAACTTTAAGAAACGACAACTTTGGTTTCTTGCCAAACCATAGTTCATAAGGCGTCGTCTCAACGGATTTTGATGGTGCCCTATTTAACGTGAATACGGCCGCCTCTAAAGCATAACCCCAAAACGATAGCGGTAAATCAGTAAGAGACATCATAGATCGCACCATATCTAGTAAAGTACGATTACGACGTTCGGACACACCATTACGCTGTGGTGTTCCGGGTGGCGTGAGTTGCGAAACTATTCCACAATTTTTCAAATGTACACCAAACTCGTAACTCAAATATTCTCCTCCACGATCAGATCGTAGAAACTTTATTTTCTTGTTACGATGATTTTCAACTTCACTCTGAAATTCCTTGAACTTTTCAAATGTTTCAGACTTATGTTTCATTAAGTAGATATACCCATATCTGCTTAAATCATCTGTGAAGGTGAGAAAATAACGATATCCGCCACGAGCCTCAATATTCATCGGACCACATACATCGGTATGTATGATTTCCAATAAATCTGTTGCTCTCTCCATAGTACCGGAGAACGGTGTTTTAGTCATCTTGCCTATGAGGCACGGTTCGCAAGTACCAAGTGATTCATAATCAAGTGGTTCCAAAAGCCCATCAGTATGGAGTTTCTTCATGCGCTTTACACCGATATGACCTAAACGGCAGTGCCATAAATAAGTTGCACTATCATTATCAACTCTGCATCTTTTGGCTTCTACATTATGAATATGTGTATCACTACTATCGAGATTCAACAAGAATTGACCACTCTTCAAAGGTGCATGACCATAAAAGATATTACTCATGTAAATAGAACAACCATTATTCTCTGATTTAAATGAATAACCGTCTCGCATTAAACAAGATCCAGATATAATGTTCATGCTCAACGTTGGCACCAAATAACAATTATTTAGGTCTAATATTAATCCCGAAGGTAGATGTAGAGGTAGCGTGCCGACCGCGATCACATCGACTTTGGAACCGTTTCCCGCGCGCATCGTCACCTCGTCCTTTGCTAGTGTCCGCTTATTCCGTAGTCCCTGTTTCGAGTTGCAAATATTAGCAACAGAACCAGTATCAAATACCCAGGTGCTACTGCGAGCTCTAGTAAGGTACACATCAATAACATGTATATCACATATACCTTTGTTCACCTTGCCATCCTTCTTATCCGCCAAATACTTGGGGCAGTTCCGCTTCCGGTGACCAGTCTGCTTGCAGTAGAAGCACTCAGTTTCAGGCCTAGGTCCAGACTTGGGTTTCTTCTCCTGAGCAGCAACTTGCTTGCTGTTCTTCTTGAAGTTCCCCTTCTTCTTCCCTTTGCCCTTTTTCTTGAAACTAGTGGTTTTGTTAACCATCAACACTTGATGCTCCTTCTTGATTTCTACCTCCGCAGCTTTCAGCATCGCGAAGAGCTCGGGAATAGTCTTGTTCATCCCTTGCATATTATAGTTCATCCCGAAGCTCTTGTAGCTTGGTGGCAGTGATTGGAGAATTCTGTCAATGATGCAATCATCTGGAAGATTAACTCCCATCTGAATCAAGTGATTATTATACCCAGACATTTTGAGTATATGCTCACTGACAGAACTGTTCTCCTCCATCTTGCAGCTATAGAACTTATTGGAGACTTCATATCTCTCAATTCGGGCATTTGCTTGAAATATTAACTTCAACTCCTGGAACATCTCATATGCTCCATGACGTTCAAAACGTCGTTGAAGTCCCGATTCTAAGCCGTAAAGCATGGCACACTGAACTATCAAGTAGTCATCAGCTTTGCTCTGCCAGACATTTATAACATCTGGTGTTGCTCCAGCAGCAGGCCTGGCACCTAGCGGTGCTTCCAGGACGTAATTCTTCTGTGCAGCAATGAGGATAATCCTCAGGTTACGGACCCAGTCCGTGTAATTGCTACCATCATCTTTCAACTTTGCTTTCTCAAGGAACGCATTAAAATTCAATGGAACAACAGCACGAGCCATCTATCTACAATCAACATAAACAAGCAAGATACTATCAGGTACTAAGTTCATGATAAGTTTAAGTTCAGTTTATCAAATTACTTAGGAACTCCCACTTAGATAGACATCCCTCTAATCCTCTAAGTGATCACGTGATCCAAATCAACTAAACCATAACCGATCATCACGTGAGATGGAGTAGTTTTCAATGGTGAACATCGTCATGTTGATCATATCTACTATATGATTCACGCTCGACCTTTCGGTCTCTGTGTTCCGAGGCCATATCTGCATATGCTAGGCTCGTCAAGTTTAACCTGAGTATTCTGCGTGTGCAAAACTGGCTTGCACCCGTTGTAGATGGACGTAGAGCTTATCACACCCGATCATCACGTGGTGTCTGGGCACGACGAACTTTGGCGATGGTGCATACTCAGGGAGAACACTTCTTGATAATTTAGTGAGAGATCATCTTATAATGCTACCGTCAATCAAAGCAAGATAAGATGCATAAAAGGATAAACATCACATGCAATCAATATAAGTGATATGATATGGCCATCATCATCTTGGGCTTGTGATCTCCATCTCCGAAGCACCGTCATGATCACCATCGTCACCGGCTCGACACCTTGATCTCCATCGTAGCATCGTTGTCGTCTCGCCAATCTTATTCTTCCACGACTATCACTACCGCTTAGTAATAAAGTAAAGCATTACATCGCGATTTCATTGCATACAATAAAGCGACAACCATATGGCTCCTGCTAGTTGCCGATAACTTGGTTACAAAACATGATCATCTCATACAATAAAATCAGCATCATGCCTTGACCATATCACATCACAACATGCCCTGCAAAAACAAGTTAGACGTCCTCTACTTTGTTGTTGCAAGTTTTACGTGGCTGCTACGGGCTTAAGTAAGAACTCATCTCACCTACGCATCATAACCACAATGATAGTTTGTCAAATAGACTCTGTTTTAACCTTCTCAAGGACCGGGCGTAGCCACACTTGGTTCAACTAAAGTTGGAGAGACAGTCTTCCGCAAGCCATCTATGTGCAAAGCACGTCGAGGGAACTGGTCTCGCGTAAGAGTACGCGTAAGGTTGGTTCAGATCGTCTCGTCCAACAATACCGCCGAACCAAAGTATGACATGCTGGTAGGCAGTATGACTTGTATCGCCCACAACTCACTTGTGTTCTACTCGTGCAAATAACATCAAACCATAAAACCTAGGCTCTGATGCCACTGTTGGGGAACGTAGTAATTTCGAAAATTTTCCTACGCACATGCAAGATCATGGTGATGCATAGCAACAAGAGGGGAGAGTGTTGTCTACGTACCAACGCAGACCGACTGTGGAAGCGATCACACAACATAGAGGAAGTAGTCGTACGTCTTCCCGATCCGACCGATCCAAGCACCGTTACTCCGGCACCTCCGAGTTCTTAGCACACGTTCAGCTCGATGACGATCCTCGGGCTCCGATCCAGCAAAGCGTCGAGGAAGAGTTCCGTCAGCACGACGGCGTGGTGACGATCTTGATGTACTACCGACACAAGGCTTCCCCTAAGCTCTACAACGATATGACCGAGGTGGAATTTGGTGGCAGGGGCACCGCACACGGCTAAGGAACGATCAACAATGATCAACTTGTGTGTCTATGGGGTGCCCCATGCCCCCGTATATAAAGGAGCAGGGGGAGGGGTTCAGCCGGCCAAGGGAGAGGGGCGCAGGAGGAGTCCTACTCCTACCGGGAGTAGGACTCCCCCCCCCAATCCTATTCCTAATAGGAAACCTCAAGTGGGAAAGAGAGAAGGGGTGGCCGGCCACCTTCCCTAGTCCTATTAGGACTAGGAAAGGGGGGAGGCGCACAGCCCTCTATGGCAGCCCCTTTCACTTTTCCACTAAGGCCCAATAGGCCCATTAGCCTCCCGGGGGGTTCCGGTAACCCTCCCGGTATTCCGGTAAAATCCCGATTTCACCCGGAACACTTCCGATGTCCAAACATAGCCTTCCAATATATCAATCTTTACGTCTCGACCATTCCGAGACTCCTCGTCATGTCCGTGATCACATCCGGGACTCCGAACAACCTTCGGGTACATCAAAATGCATAAACTCATAATAACTGTCATCGTAACGTTAAGCGTGCGGACCCTACGGTTCGAGAACAATGTAGACATGACCGAGACACATCTCCAGTCAATAACCAATAGCGGGACCTGGATGCCCATATTGGCTCCTACATATTCTACGAAGATCTTTATCGGTCAGACCGCATAACAACATACGTTGTTCCCTTTGTCATCGGTATGTTACTTGCCCGAGATTCGATCGTCGGTATCCAATACCTAGTTCAATCTCGCTACTGGCAAGTCTCTTTACTCGTTCCGTAATACATCATCTCATAACTAACATCTTTAGTTATTATGCTTGCAAGGCTTATGTGATGTGTATTACCGAGAGGGCCCAGAGATACCTCTCCGACAATCGGAGTGACAAACCCTAATCTCGAAATACGCCAACCCAACATCTACCATTGGAGACACCTGTAGTACTCCTTTATAATCACCCAGTTACGTTGTGACGTTTGGTAGTACCCAAAGTGTTCCTCCGGTAAACGGGAGTTGCATAATCTCATAGTTATAGGAACATGTATAAGTCATGAAGAAAGCAATAGCAACATACTAAACGATCGGGTGCTAAGCTAATGGAATGGGTCATGTCAATCAGATCATTCAACTAATGATGTGACCTCGTTAATCAAATAACAACTCTTTGTTCATGGTTAGGAAACATAACCATCTTTGATTAACGAGCTAGTCAAGTAGAGGCATACTAGTGACACTCTGTTTGTCTATGTATTCACACATGTATTATGTTTCTGGTTTAATACAATTCTAGCATGAATAATAAACATTTATCATGATATAAGGAAATAAATAATAACTTTATTATTGCCTCTAGGGCATATTTCCTTCAACATGCTCTCGGCATGTCTTCTAAAACTTGGTTTATGCGTTCTGTTTGCCCATCGGTCTGGGGGTGGTATGCTGTACTGAAGGCTAGTTGAGTTCCCAGAGCCTGTTGTAAATGATCCCAGAACCTCGAGATGAACTGGGTTCCTCTGTCAGATATTATAGTCTTCGGGACGCCGTGCAGACAAACTATGCGGGAGAGATAAATCCTGGCAAGCCTCTGAGTGGTGTGGGTCATCTTTACTGGAATAAAGTGTGCCACCTTGGTTAACCTGTCGGTGATGACCCATATGGCATCATTCCCGTGTCGTGACCGAGGTAGTCCGACAATGAAATCCATCCCTATTTCATCCCATTTCCACTCAGGTATTTTGTTTGGTTGCAGTAGTCCGGCTGGTCTCTGATGCTCAGCTTTTTTGCGTTGACAAGAGTCGCAACATGCAATGAAGGTGGCTATGTCCCTCTTCATACCGTGCCACCAAAATCTTTCCTGAATATCCTTATACATTTTGGTTCCTCCAGGGTGGATCGAATATGGGGCGGTGTGGGCTTCAGCTAGAATTTGCTGTTTGAGGTCTTCTATGTTTGGCACGCAGAGTCTGTCTTCATACCATAATATTCCTCCATCGTCTATGACGAACTCCGAGGCCTTGCCCATACTCACCTTTCTTTTAATGCCTCCGATGCTGGGGTGACCAGGCTGAGCTTCTTTAATTCTCTCCACAAGGTTGGGTTGTATTTCCAAGTTTGTTATGGTGCCTTACGCGACCATTAACAAGTTGAGTTTGGCAAATTCTTGTTGGAATTCAGGTCTCAAGCTTTGTAGACTGTTTTCGTTGGAGCTGGGGTTCCGACTAAGAGCATCGGCCACTACATTAGCTTTTCCTGGATGGTAGTGGATACCAACATCATAATCCTTTACCAATTCCAACCAGCGTCGTTGCCGTAAGTTTAGTTCTGGCTGTGTGAAAATATATTTGATACTTTTATGGTCCGTATATATCTTGCATCGATTTCCAAGTAAGAAATGCCTCAATTCCTTGAGTGCATGAATGACAGCTGCCATTTCTAAGAAACTCCGTACGTCCGTTACGCTGGCTAGTGACTTCCAGCCAAGTATGGCCTTGACTTTCTCCGGGTCCACTGCGATACCATCTTGGGTCAGTACGTGGCCTAGAAAGCCTACTTTTCTTAGCCAAAATTCGCACTTGCTGAACTTGGCATACAATTGATGTTTCCTGAGTTCTCCTAGCACAATTCTGAGATGTTCTGTGTGCTCTTCTGGTGTCTTGGAGTATACCAGAATATCGTCGATGAATACCACAACGAACTTGTCCATAAACTTCATAAATACTTTGTTCATGAGGTGAACAAAATATGCGGGGGCGTTTGTTAATCCAAGTGGCATTACTGTGAACTCATATAGTCCATATCTGGAGGTGAAGGCTGTTTTGGGGATATCTTCTGTTCACACTTTTAATTGATGGTATCCTGAACTTAAGTCAATTTTTGAGAATACCTTGGCCTGAGCGAGTTGATCAAACAAATCGTTTATCCGTGGCATCGGGTATTTGTTCTTGACTGTGACCATGTTAAGTGCTCGGTAATCTATGCACAATCTCAGTGTTCCATCCTTCTTTTTGGCAAATAAAATTGGTGAACCCCAAGGTGAAGAGCTGGCTCGAATATATCCTTTGTCCAGTAATTCTTTTATTTGTTTCTTCAACTCAACCAACTCGGATGGTGCCATTCTGTATGGTTTCTTGTATATGGGGGTGGTTCCTGGTGCTAGCTCAATGCTGAATTCTATCTCTCGGTCTGGTGGCATGCCTGGTAGTTCTTCGGGGAATACGTATAGAAATTCACACACTACTGGAACCTTGTTTAGCTCAGAAACGTCCACCTTATTCAATCTCGGTTGCCGGGGTATTTTTCTTTCTTTGGCTAACACTCTTATTGTCTTCCCGTGGTGGTGTGTGAGAATTACTGTCCGGTTGAAGCAGTCAATAAAACCTTTCTTGGTGGTTAGCCAGTCCATCCCTAGGATGACATCCAGTCCTTTATTTTCCAACACAATAAGATTGGCGTGAAACTCCAATCCTTCGAACTCAATAACCACATCTTGACAGTAACTCTGAGTGACTTGCTGAATCCCGGGGGACTTGATGATCATGGATTTCTCCAAAGGAAGTATCGAAAAATTATTTTGCAAAGCAAAACTTTTCGAAATGAAAGAGTGAGAAGCTCCAGAATCAAACAAAACCATTGCAGGTATTGTGTTGATAGGAAATGTACCGAGTACGATATCCGGAGCATTTTGTGCCTCCTCTTTGGTCACGTGGTTCAGATGACCCTTCCTGTGGTTGTTGTTGGGATTGAAATTGTTTCGCCTGGGCGCTGAATTATTGTCGTCGTTGTTCGGCTTTGGGGTTGAGTTCCTAGGCTTGGGACACTGCTTGGCATAGTGCCCTTCCTCTCCACAAGCGTAGCAAGTAACGGCTGGGCGATATGTGAACTCCTTGTCCCTTGCATGAAAATTCTTGATTGGGCGTGAGACATTGGACGTGGATTTGTGTGTCCCACCCTTTTGAAAATCTGTCTTGCTTCGGTGATTGCGAGCATGGTTAGTCTGGTCCCTTTTTCGCTTGCGGAAATCTTCCAAGTTGCGTCTCTCATTTTCCAGAGTAATGGCTTTGTCCACCAGTGTTTTAAAATCTGGAAAAGTGTGCACGACCAGTTGGCATTTAAGCGCGGGCGCCAGACCGTCAAGGAATTTCTCCATCTTCTTGCTTTCAGTCATACGCTCTTTATTGGCGTAGCGAGACAATAGAGTAAATTAACCGTTATAATCTGACACTGTCATGTTCCTTTGTTTGAGGTCATCGAACTCTCTCTTCTTGATTTTCATAATACTCTTAGGAATGTGTGCACCGCGGAAACCTTCCTTGAAATCATCCCAGGTTATATCATTTTTGTTGGGGTGCATGTGCAGAAAATTCTCCCACCAAGATGCAGCTGCTCCTGTGAGATAGTGTGGGGCATATAGTACCTTCTCGGGGTCTAAACATTTTGCAATAATTAATTTTCTCTCCATGTCTCGAAGCCAGTCCTCGGCCTCAAGAGGCTTGTCAGTATGAGAAAATGTTTGGGGACGTGTCTTCTGTAGCTCAGATAACTTGGAATGCTGCTGATACTGCCCATGGTGATTTCCCATGTTGATGACTTGGTTCATCATTTCCCGATGTTGTTGCTGACTCTGTTCATAAAGGCGGCACATTTGGGAAAGTGCCGTTTCACTACCTTGTTGACTCGACTGCCCTTGTGCGAAATTGTTGCCTGGTTGAGTGCCATAATTTTCCTCTGGCGGAGTTGGCATGGAGTGGGTCCAAGGACGAGACATTTTTCACTCTGGGGATATATTTTGTAAAACCCATAAGAAGAACGAAAAAGGGTCGCAAAAATAAATCCATAAATGCACAAGGATGGCAAATAATTTAAAAGACCAAGATTACTTAAGAAAAACAAATCGATTGCGCACGAAGAAGCACTGCTCATTACATATCTTACACGCGGGCGGTAATTATACACTACATCACTCAGGATATGCGTACATAATCCTGACATGTTATTTAGGCTAGTGCACTTCTCCAAGTTCCTACATGATGCGCAAACAAGCTACTCCTCACAACCTATGTACATATAAACATATCGTACAAAGCGGTACATCGCATGGTGGCTAAGCGTACTCAGTCGGAGATGTTGACGATCTCCTTGGCCGTGTCGAGGGTGAGGCACAGAGAGGTTGGGGACTCGACCTCCTCCTCACTAATAGGCTCCAGACGTGAAGTGCTGCACCGAGTAGATGGAGCGGGCGCCAGAGGTGGAACAACACGAACAGGAGTGGGTGCGAAGGGTGGTGCAGTGCGGGCTGGAGATGGCGCAATGACTTGGTTGAATTCTTCGGTGGTAGGCAGGCGGCGAGTAGGTGCATAAGATGCTGAGGACGAGACTAAAGTCAGTGGCGGTGCGGTGGGCAGGAGCTCCCTCCTGTTGGCGGCACAGCCATGGACTGAGTCCATGCGGGCAGCCACGAAGTCGTCCACCAGGTTGTCGAAGGCTGCCTCCAGAGCTCGGAGATACTCAATAAGCATCTCAAAAGCCTCATCTCGTTCTCCTCTGGGGCAGGAGAATGCATAGTGACAGGTGTATGACACATGGCATGGAAGATAGCGGTAACGATGAGTCTTCATCGAGGGAAGAACATCCCTGAGACGAGCTATCGCCTCGCGAGCTGCCATCTGCATAGCATGCCTCTTCGTAGGCATGGCTCTTCCCAAGAACCGGAAGCAGCGTAACTCACCACACCCTCCCTTGAATTGCACCGCGGCCTGGTGCATGGTCGGACTGTGGTTGACCTTGTGCTGGTAGAGTGTGAAGACTGGGCGCACAGATGGCCCAATTGCGACCTGAACGATGAAGGAGAGAAGCTTGACGAACCCATCGGGCACGTTGGCGAAGGTCTGAGACTCGCAGCTGTAGTTGGCCATCTACAAAAGTAGGCAAAAATTCTGAATGGTCAGATCATAAATTTATGCTGACTGTCAAAAAAATGACTACAATTGCATAACTAATGAATTAGCTCTATTATGCTAATAAGCGATTAGCGATCGCACCTAGTGGCGTCCTACAGTCAGCCTGGCTCTGGTACCAAGCTTGTCACGACCGGCTTTTCAATAAAAATATTTATTGAGAAACCGATCTGTTGAGTCCAGTATGAGGAAAATCCACCATACTGGTAGACAAAATTCTTGATACAATGAGCCAGTAGCATAAAATATAATACAGGGTCGAGCTGAGGATGCTCAACAAATTATTACAAGCACGCCAATAATTATACATAATGGAGGATATATCACAGTGGTTTGGTGGTAAACTACTGACTCAAGAATAAAGTGGTGGAAAATAACACTAGGGAGTGGATAACACGATTCTGAACCTGGCATCTCCTCGAGCATCGGGGTGAGGCTCGATTAATTTATTCGGGTAGCGGAAGCGCATATAATACAGCGACCAAATCCAGGGTCGCACGAGACTGACTAGGATTCCTCTAGGCGTCGGACTCGCTATCGAACTCTTCATCCATGAGATCGCCTTCGTCAGCATCTGGCCAAATCAACAAGCCAGGTGAGTACTTGAAAGTACTCGCAAGACAGTTCGGACGTAAGATATAACAAATGCATGCATGAATGCGTCATGATAAATTTACCAAATGCACATTCAATTTAGCAAACAAGGTAATTAAAAAGGGAGTCGGCGGAAGTCCGCCTGAAAACCCAACAAAAATTAATAGAAAGACGATCGGGTGTATGAAGCGACGCCTCGAAGGGTGAACAAATAAATAAAGATCATGCCACAGTCGGGCGTCTGAGTGCCACCACGTAAAGGGCTTAGACTGAAAATAAAAGACATGCGTGCCACAGTCGGACGTCGGGGCGACATCACAAAAAGGGCTTATATTGAAAGTAAACAACAGTACTGCCACAGTCGGACGTCTGAGCGACATCACAGAAAGGGCTTTTATTGAAAATAAATAATAACAATGCCACAGTCGGACGTCTGAGTGACATCGCAGAAAGGGCTTTTATTGAAAATAAATAATAACAATGCCACAGTCGGACATCTGAGCGACATCGCAGAAAGGGCTTTTATTGAAAATAAATAAAAACAATGTCATAGTCGGACGTCTGAGCGACATCACAGAAAGGGCTTTCTTCACAAGGATATAATACTCATAATAAATATTCAACTCATGATAATAAACGGGTTAGTCCATCCACAGGAATAAACATTTAACCGGACTTAGCACTCATGTGATTCACCAGAGTCTCTGTCATCAAAACTGACACTTGTCAGGATAAGATAATACCGAACTTGGACATGGAATGGATGATTCAAAGGAATTTGTGACTCTGCAGAGTTCGTACTAAAATTTACCATAGCCAACGGATTTCCGTAGTCACGAAGGACTAGTTCCATTTACGGTACTTCGGAAGAAAACACAGCTAACCAGTACACACCCATCCTACCTCTTGATGCCAGGAATCACCCTAGACATCGTCCAAGAAAAACTTTTGAGACGGGGAGATCACAATCTCGAATAGCATGGGATCAAATTTATATACGCGCGCTCTAAGGGGTGCCCCCTCTCGGTCCCAACCGGAAACACCCATGCCCCCTGACCGTATGACTGGCTTTAATCCAGGGCCATGGAACCATCATCACGGCCTCTCCTTTTGGTGTGTACCAAGAAAGCGGTTTGCAACTTACTAAGCCATATTCCTTGCGGAAAACATGTGGTAGTACAGGGAAGGAAAATGGAAGGAACTGGACTGATACGGGTTGACACTGAAGTCATATAGTCTGGTATAAGACTGCCATGCTACAACACTACCATCTTACCCTTCCTCATGCCAACACATGGCCATGCATACTCACATCCATCCACTTATGGATTTTCGAAACTCACTTGCCTCAACGTTGCATGTAATATGACATGTATCGGTATGCTCATAAACATGCCATGAAACTACTTAATGCAAACATGCCAAAACAATCATCATATCAAAAGTTCAAACATGCTTGCCTGGTTCAGAGTAGTCGGAGCCTAGCTCGGTGAAGTTCGCGGCTCTGTCACCTCCTTCGGTATCTGCGGTATAAAGAAACATACGCGCTAACGTAAATACCGTGAGGTGCACCAAAACAATATTCCAAATATTTTTCAAATAAATCTGATAAAAACTAGACAAAATTTTGAAGAGGACAGAAAAAGAATCAATCAAAAATACTTTTCTGTTTAAAAGTTATAAAGGTTTTAGTCCAGGGACTCGTCTGTAATGAAACAGAAAGTTCTCAGGGGCTAACTTATAAAAACAGAAAACGCTTCTTTTGAGAATACGCTAGCCCAGAGGGGAGACGTACTTTGGCAGAAGACGCCTTCAGAAAACGGTTCGTTTAAAAAGAACAGAGAGGCTGACAGGCGGGTCCCGCCTGTTAGGTTTGAATTTTCAAAAGAGAGACAGAGCTCGTCGGTGCCCGAGAGCTGCGGTGGTCGCCGGCGGTGATCCACGGCGAGGCAGGGGGATCGGAGGGTACCTCCGTGCTTAGTGCGTCCTTCCGCGTCGGTGGGTGGTGGTGGTGGTCACTGGCGAGCACCACGTCGACGGCGGCCTCAACTCTGGCGGACGGTGGTTCGGGCGTTGATGGATCTCGCCGGTGAGGGCTGCAAAGATCGAATTGGAGTGGGGGTTAGCTCACTGGATACTCTAGGAGGCTATGGACGAGGTTTGGGCGCCGGGGATGGCCTCACCGGAGTGGATCAAGTTGGAGGCCGAGGCGGAACGAGGCGGCCGGAGTCGGGGGAGGAGACCTCCTCGAGGTCCTCCTAGTGGCCTGGCGGGGTGTCTGTGGGGTGCAGTGGTGGTGCGTGCTCGAGGGCGAGCTCGGGGTCCCCTTTTATAGGCGATCCGAGGCGGTGGCCGTGAACGGGGATCTCTGGCGATGGATTACGGCGGCGAAGTGCTTGGTCGGGGGAGATTAGGGAGTTGGGCATCAACGTGGAGGTCCACTGGCTCCATTCAGATGTTAAACGGGCTTGGATTAGGAGCTTGGGGTGGGTTTCGACGGAACGGGACGGCGCGGGCCCGTCGGCGGCAGAGAGCGCACCCTGTGCTTGCCGGGCCACGGCGATGGTGCAGCGGGGTGCGCTGGCGTGCACGAGGCCACGCGAAGAGCCAGGGAGCGTTGGGCGGCGCCGAACGGCATTGCGAGCAGGCGCTGTCTCCCGTTGGCCGCCACGGGTGGCGTTGCCGCCGCAGAAGACGCCGGCGCAGGCGGGCCAGGGTGCCACCGACGCCGGGAACCAGCCAAGCGCGCGTGCGGCGCTCTGGACAGAGAGGAGGGGCTGTGCGCATCGCGCCATGACGCACTGTGGATAGGTGACCGATCACTGACGAAGAAACGACACTGCATCTCTGAACTTTCTGAATTTTTCTGAAAATGCAAAGCAACAGTGCCGGCCAGGTGTTCGACAGAATGATTTTGGCATGTAGAGAATTTTCCTTGAGCTGAAAATTGGTGGAGTGGCCTCTCATTGCACCAGGAGGCTGCCTGAATTTTAGTGGAATTTTTTGGAGAAGAGAAGATATGAATTTCACCAAATTTGGTAAATCTGGTCCAAACTTGCAGAGGCTGAATTTTGAAAATTTTGAAAAGAGGAAGAGTGGATCAAGATGGTTCTAAGTTGTGGATGCTAAGGACAATCCAGAGGAGTTGGTTTGAGATCAAAACACAAAGGCAAAAAGGTACTTGCTTTGAGAAACACCTAGGCTCAAAATAAGTGACAGAAAAGATTTGTGAGATAAAATAATCGAAATAATATCCAAAAATGGTTTGGACTTGTTGGGACAGAGAATTTAGATTGTTCGAAGGAGGAAGAAGGGGTCTTGAGAGGTTTTACCACATGAGGCATGGTAAAACCATGGGTGGTTTCAAAAAAAGAAAGAAACCTCAAAGCTCATAGGATTTCTTTTTAAAGAAATAAATAAATTCCAAAAATATATTTGAGAAGAGAATAATCAGAAGGAAGTTTTCATAATTCACACACCAGTTGAAGAAGATACAAAATTAAATAAAATCCTTGCCAGGGGAAAAAATTTGAGAGAGAGATTTTTGGAAGGATTTAAATGACCTTCTTCAAAATCAACAAAGTTTTTGTTGAAAATCAAATAAAAATTTTGGATTGTCACATCGGATGGCTCACCGGAGTGGGAAAATGGCGATGAACTGCAGTGTCTTCGGCCAGATTGGAACGACGAGTACGAGCTATAGGGGTGGACTTGGCGAGGGGTTTCGAAAGGAATCGGTCTAAAGGGGTCGTGCCTATTTATAGGACATATTTCTTAGGCGAGGGGAAGGCTAGAGATAGGGTTTCCACGAAGATTGCACGCGGCGGCTGCGTGTACATGTACGTGTAGATTTCTGTTCTGATACGTGTATTGGGGAAGAAGAAGGTAGGCGGGGCCCAGTCATCAGTTGAGAAAGTCAACAAGGGAGGAGATCCAGGCGGGCAAAGGGAGGCAGCGGATGGGGGAACGTGCACTGGGCGCTCGGCCTCCTTTTTTTGCCTGAGCTATTATATAGGCATATAATATATTGAAAAAAAATCATAAAAAGATTTCCTAAAACATGAACATATTTCCAGATGCAAATAAAATTCACAAAAATTCAAACATTGTTGCTGTTGCAATAAAACCCAATAAAATTAATTTTTTTAAATACCAAAATGATTTCAAATTTATTTTCTTGTAATTTTCCATTGAAGGTAATCATTTTACCCTTATTTCTATTTATTTATTTTTAGGAGAAAAATAACTTGAATAAAAAACAAATAACTCCAAATTGAAAGGGGTTTCAAAATACCTTCAAAGCGACTTTCAATTTACTCTTTTAAATTTCCAACTCATATTTCATATAATTTGAAGAGGTCATTTTATATTCTCTCATGAAAATCATTGAGTTGCATAAAGTTTCTAAATTTGAAATATTTCCAAATGGAAATTCAATTCTTTTCAAAACCCTTTTCATTTATTTAAATGAAAGAAGTCATATCATCTTCACTCTAGGGGTTTGTGATGAAATGAATTTGAATTCATGGAGATCATAAATGCAAAGAGAAAGTTTGGGAAAGTCATTTCATTCCCTCTCATTCAACTTTCAAAAAGTTTCAAATTCCACTCAATTTCACACAAGCAACCACACCACAATCAAACAAACAATCAAAACTATTTATTTAATATAACATTCCAAAATTTAGAATTTTGGGATGTTACAGGTAGCATTCCACATCAAAAATTCTGTTTTTATCATTTACCTACTCGAGGGCGAGCAGGAATTAAGATTGGGGATGCTTGATATGTCTCCAACGTATCTATAATTTTTTATTGTTCCATGCTATTATATTATCTGTTTTGGATGTTTAATGGGCTTTATTATACACTTTTATATTATTTTTGGGACTAACCAACTAACCCAAGGCCCAGTGCAAATTGCTGTTTTTTGCCTATTTAAGTGTTTCGCAGAAAAGAAATATCAAACGGAATGAAACCTTCGGGAGAGTTATTTTTGGAACAAACATGATCCATGGGACTTGGAGTAGACGTCAAGAAAGAAGCGAGGAGGCCACGAGGCAGGGGGGCACGCCTGCCCCCTGGGCGCGCCCCACCCTCGTGGGCCCCTCGCAGCTCCACCGACCTACTTCTTCCTCCTATATATATCCATATACCCCAATGAAAGGACATGCGGTGCCCCCATGTGTTGGTTTCAAGGAGTTCATGAGATGGCTAAAGTGATTTTCAAGGAATTTTCCAAAGATTGGTCATGTGTGAGTTGAGATGGCCAAAGTGCTTTTCAAGGAATTATCCAAAGATTGGTCATGTGTGAGTTGAGCTTATTGCAAGCATGTCTTGAAGAAGAAGATTGTGTGATCATTCATGTTTACCTTCAAGAC
Source organism: Triticum monococcum (assembly GCA_034509565.1). Taxonomy (NCBI): domain Eukaryota; kingdom Viridiplantae; phylum Streptophyta; class Magnoliopsida; order Poales; family Poaceae; genus Triticum; species Triticum monococcum. The sequence continues at coordinate 39,825,958 of CM067842.1, forward strand.
ATCATCCAAATGAAGAGAGTTGGAAAGATTCATTGTTGATCAAGACTAAGTCCAGAGTGAATCAAGTGTTGGGGAACGTAGTAATTTCAAAAAAATTCCTACGCACACGCAAGATCATGGTGATGCATAGCAACGAGGGGAGAGTGTGATCTACGTACCCTAGTAGATCGACAACGGAAGCGTTTGGTTGATGTAGTCGTACGTCTTCACGGCCCGACCGATCAAGCACCGAAACTACGGCACCTCCAAGTTTTAGCACATGTTCAGCTCGATGACAATCCCCAGACTCCGATCCAGCAAAGTGTCGGGGAAGAGTTCCGTCAGCATGACGGCGTGGTGACGATCTTGATGTACTACTGTCGCAGGGCTTCGCCTAAGCACCGCTACAATATTATCGAGTACTATGGTGGTAGGGGGCGCCGCACACGGCTAAGAATAAGATCACGTGGATCAACTTCTGTGTCTCTGGGGTTCCCATGCCTCTGTATATAAAGGATCAAGGAGGGGTGCGGCCGGCCAAGGGGAGGCGCGCCAGGAGGAGTCCTACTCCCTCTGGGAGTAGGATTCCCCCCCCCCCCAATCCTAGTTGGAATAGGATTCGCGAAGGGGGGAAAAGAGAGAGCGGGGCCGGCCCCCTCTCCTTGTCCTATTCGGACTAGGGGAGGGGAGAGGCGCGTGGCCCATCTTGGGCTGCCCCTTCTCTTTTCCACTAAAGCCCACTAAGGCCCATATAGCTCCCGGGGGGTTCCGCTAACCTCCCGGTACTTCGGTAAAATCCCGATTTCACCCGGAACACTTCCGATATCCAAACATAGGCTTCCAATATATCAATCTTTATGTCTCGGCCATTTAGAGACTCCTCGTCATGTCCGTGATCACATCCGTGACTCTGAACAACCTTCGGTACATCAAAACATATAAACTCATAATATAACTGTCATCGAAACCTTAAGCGTGCGGACCCGACGGGTTCGAGAACAATGTAGACATGACCGAGACACGTCTCCGGTCAATAACCAATAGTGGGACCTGGATGCCCATATTGGCTCCTACATATTCTATGAAGATCTTTATCGGTCAGACCGCATAACAACATACGTTGTTCCCTTTGTCATCGCTATGTTACTTGCCCGAGATTCGATCGTCGGTATCCAATACCTAGTTCAATCTCGTTACCGGCAAGTCTCTTTACTCGTTCCGTAATACATCGTCTCGCAACTAACTCATTAGTTGCATTGCTTGCAAGGCTTAAGTGATGTGCATTACCGAGAGGGCCCAGAGATACCTCTCCGACGATCGGAGTGACAAATCCTAATCTCGAAATACATCAACCCAACATGTACCTTTGGAGACACTTGTAGAGCACCTTTATAATCACCCAGTTACGTTGTGACGTTTGGTAGCACACAAAGTGTTCCTCCAGCACACGGGAGTTACATAATCTCATAGTCATAGGAACATGTATAAGCCATGAAGAAAGCAATAGCAACATACTAAACGATCAGGTGCTAAGCTAATGGAATGGGTCATGTCAATCAGATCATTCATCTAATGATGTGATCCCGTTAATCAAATAACAACTCTATTGGAAATATGCCCTAGAGGCAATAATAAATTGGTTATTATTATATTTCCTTGTTCATGATAATCGTTTATTATCCATGCTATAATTGTATTGATAGGAAACTCAGATACATGTGTGGATGCATAGACAACACCATGTCCCTAGTAAGCCTCTAGTTGACTAGCTCGTTGATCAATAGATGGTTACGGTTTCCTGACCATGGACATTAGATGTCGTTGATAACGGGATCACATCATTAGGAGAATGATGTGATGGACAAGACCCAATCCTAAGCATAGCACTAGATCGTGTAGTTCGTATGCTAAAGCTTTTCTAATGTCAAGTATCATTTCCTTAGACCATGAGATTGTGCAACTCCCGGATACCGTAGGAGTGCTTTGGGTGTGCCAAACGTCACAACATAACTGGGTGGCTATAAAGGTACACTACGGGTATCTCTGAAAGTGTCTGTTGGGTGGGCACGAATCGAGACTGGAATTTGTCACTCCGTGTAAACGGAGAGGTATCTCTGGGCCCACGCGGTAGGACATCATCATAATGTGCACAATGTGATCAAGGAGTTGATCACGGGATGATGTGTTACGGAACGAGTAAAGAGACTTGCCGGTAACAAGATTGAACAAGGTATCGGGATACTGACGATCGAATCTCGGGCAAGTATCGTACCGATAGACAAAGGGAATTGTATACGGGATTGATTAAGTCCTTGACATCGTGGTTCATCCGATGAGATCATCGTGGAACATGTGGGAGCCAACATGGGTATCCAGATCCCGCTGTTGGTTATTGACCGGAGAACGTCTCGGTCATGTCTGCATGTCTCCCGAACCCGTAGGGTCTACACACTTAAGGTTCGATGACGCTAGGGTTATAAAGGAAGTTTGTATGTGGTTACCGAATGTTGTTCGGAGTCCCGGATGAGATCCCGGACGTCACGAGGAGTTCCGGAATGGTCCGGAGGTAAAGATTTATATATGGGAAGTCCTGTTTTGGTCACCGGAAAGGTTTCGGGGTTTATCGGTAATGCACCGGGACCACCGGGAGGGTCCCGGGGGTCCACCAAGTGGGGCCACCTGCCCCGGAGGCTTGCATGGGCCAAGGGTGGTGAGGGACCAGCCCCTAAGTGGGCTGGTGCGCCTCCCACAAGGCCCAAGGGCAGCTAGGAGGAAAAAAGGAGGAAACCCTAGGCTTAGATGGGCCTTAAGGCCCACCCTAGGGGCGCCATCCCTCTCTCTCCCTCTTGGCCGCCCCCCTTGCTCCCCATCTAGGGCTGCCGCCCCCCCTAGGGGTGGGAACCCTACAGGGGGCGCAGCCCCTCCCCTTCCCCTATATATATGAGGCCTAAGGGGCTGCCCACAACACACGCGATTCGATCTCTCGTTGGTGCAGCCCTGCGTCTCTTCCTCCTCCTCTTCTGTGGTGCTTGGCGAAGCCCTGCAGGATTGCCACGCTCCTCCATCACCACCACGCCGTTGTGCTGCTGCTGGATGGAGTCTTCCTCAACCTCTCCCTCTCTCCTTGCTGGATCAAGGCATGGGAGACGTCACCGGGCTGTACGTGTGTTGAACGCGGAGGTGTCGTCCGTTCGGCACTAGGATCATCGGTGATTTGGATCACGACGAGTACGACTCCATCAACCCCGTTCACTTGAACGCTTCTGCTTCGCGATCTACAAGGGTATGTAGATGCAACTCTCCTTCCCCTCGTTGCTGGTCTCTCCATAGATAGATCTTGGTGACACGTAGGAAAATTTTGAATTTCTGCTACGTTCCCCAACAAACTCTTTGTCCATGGTTAGGAAACATAACCATCTTTGATTAACGAGCTAGTCAAGTAGAGGCATACTAGTGACACTCTGTTTGTCTATGTATTCACACATGTATTATGTTTCCGGTTAATACAATTCTAGCATGAATAATAAACATTTGTCATGAAATAAGGAAATAAATAATAACTTTATTATTGCCTCTAGGGCATATTTCCTTCAGTCTCCCACTTGCACTAGAGTCAATAATCTAGATCACATCACCATGTGATTAACATCGATAGTTCACATCATCATGTGATTAACACCCATAGTTCACATCGCCATGTGACCAACACCCAAAGGGTTTACTAGATTCAGTAATCTAGTTCACATCGCTTATGTGATTAACACCCAAAGAGTACTAAGGTGTGATCATGTTTTGCTTGTGAGAGAAGTTTAGTCAACGGGTCTGCCATATTCATATCCGTATGTATTTTGCAAATTTCTATGTCAACAATGCTCTGCACGGAGCTACTCTTAGCTAATTGCTCCCACTTTCAATATGTATCCAGATTGAGACTTAGAGTCATCTAGATCAGTGTCAAAATTTGCATCGACGTAACCCTTTACGACGAACCCTTTTTTTCACGTCCATAATTGAGAAACATATCCTTATTCCACTAAGGATAATTTTGACCGCTGTCCAGTGATCTACTCCTAGATCACTATTGTACTCCCTTGCCAAAATCAGTGTAGGGTATACAATAGATCTGGTACACAGCATGGCATACTTTATAGAACCTATGGCCAAGGCATAGGGAATGACTTTCATTCTCTTTCTATCTTCTGCCGTGGTCGGGCTTTGAGTCTTACTCAATTTCACACCTTGTAACACAGGCAAGAACTCTTTCTTTGACTGTTCCATTTTGAACTACTTCAAAATCTTGTCAAGGTATGTACTCATTGAAAAAACTTATCAAGCGTTTTGATCTATCTCTATAGATCTTGATGCTCAATATTTAAGTAGCTTCACCGAGGTCTTTCTTTGAAAAACTCCTTTCAAATACTCCTTTATGCTTTGCAGAATAATTCTACATTATTTCCGATCAACAATATGTCATTCACATATACTTATCAGAAATGTTGTAGTGCTCCCACTCACTTTCTTGTAAATGCAGGCTACACCGCAAGTCTGTATAAAACTATATGCTTTGATCAACTTATCAAAGCATGTATTCCAACTCCGAGAGGCTTGCACCAGTCCATAAATGGATCGCTGGAGCTTGCACACTTTGTTAGCTCCTTTTGGATCGACAAAACCTTCCGGTTGCATCATATACAACTCTTCTTCTAGAAATCCATTCAGGAATGCAGTTTTTTTATCCATTTGCTAGATTTCATAAAGTGCGGCAATTACTAACATGATTCGGACAGACTCAAGCATAGATACGAGTGAGAAACTCTCATCGTAGTCAACACCTTGAACTTTATCAAAAACCTTTTTCGAAAAGTCTAGCTTTCTAGATAGTAACACTACTATCAACGTCCATCTTCCTATTGAAGATCCATTTATTTTCTATGGCTTGCCGATCATCGGGCAAATCCATCAAAGTCCATACTTTGTTCTCATACATGGATCATATCTCAGATTTCATGGCCTCAAACCATTTCGCGGAATATGGGCTCATCATCGCTTCCTCATAGTTCGTATGCTCGTCATGGTCAACTAACATGACCTCCAGAACAGGATTACCGTACCACTCTGGTGCGGATCTCACTCTGGTTTACCTACGATGTTCGGTAGTAACTTGATCTGAAGTTACATGATCATCATCATTAGCTTCCTCACTAATTGGTGTAGTAGTCAGAGGAACAGATTTCTGTGATGAACTACTTTCCAATAAGGGAGAAGGTACAATTACCTTATGAAGTTCTACTTTCCTCCCACTCACTTCTTTCGAGAGAAACTCCTTCTCTGGAAAGGATCCATTCGTAGCAACGAATGTCTTGCCTTCGGATCTGTGATAGAAGGTGTACCTAACAGTTTCCTTTGGGTATCCTATGAAGACATATTTCTCCGATTTGGTTTTGAGCTTATCAGGATGAAACCTTTTCATATAAGCATCACAATCCCAAACTTTAAGACATGACAACTTTGGTTTCTTGCCAAACGACAGTTCAGATTGTGTCGTCTCAACGGACTTAGATGGTGCCCTTTTAAACGTGAATGCAGGTGTCTTTAATGCATAACCCCAAAACGATAGTGGTAAACTGGTAAGAAACATCATAGATTGCACTATATCCAATAAAGTACGGTTATGACGTTCGGACACACCATAATGCTGTAGTGTTCCAGGTGGCATGAATTTGTGAAACTATTTCACATTGTTTTTAACTGAAGGCCAAACTCATAACTCAAATACTCTTCTCTACGATCAAATCGTAGAAACTTTATTTTCTTGTTACAATGATTTTTCACTTCACTCTGAAATTCTTTGAACCTTTCAAATGTTTCAAGCTTATGTTTCATCTAGTAGATATACTCATATCTGCTCAAATCATCTGTGAAGATCAGAAAATAATGATACCTGTCGCGAGCCTCAATATTCGTCGGACCACATACATCAGTATGTATGATTTCCAACAAATCTGTTGCTCGCTCCATTGTTGCGAAGAACAGAGTCTTAGTCATCTTTCCCATGAGGCATGGTTCGCAAGCATCAACTGATTCATAATCAAGTGATTCCAAAAGCCCATCAGCATGGAGTTTCTTCATGCGCTTTACACCAATATGACCTAAAATAACAGTGCCACAAATAAGTTGCACTATCATTATTAACTTTGCATCTTTTGGTTTCAATATTATGATTATGTGTATCACTACGATCGAGATCCAACGAACTATTTTCATTGGGTGTGTAACCATATAAGGTTTTATTCATGTAAGCAGAACAACAATTTATTCTCTTACTTAAATGAATAACCATATTACAATAAACATGATCAAATCATATTCATGCTCAACGCAAACACCAAATAACACTTATTTAGGTTCAACACTAATCCCGAAATTATAGGGAGTGTGCGATGATGATCATATCAATCTTGGAACTACTTCCAACACACATCGTCACTTCACCCTTAACTAGTCTCTGTTTATTCTGCAACTCCCGTTTCGAGTTAGTAATCAGCAACTGAACTAGCATCAAATACTAAGGGGTTGCTATAAACACTAGTAAAGTACACATAAATAACATGTATATCAAATATATTTATGTTCACTTTGCCGTCCTTCTTATCCGCCAATCACTTGGGGTGGTTCCGCTTCTAGTGACCAGTCCCTTTGCAGTAGAAGCACTTAGTCTCAGGCTTAGGACTAGACTTGGGCTTCTTTACTTGAGCAGCAACTTGCTTGCTGTTCTTCTTGAAGTTCCCCTTTTTCCTGTTGCCCTTTTCTTGAAACTAGTGATCTTGTCAACCATCAACACTTGATGCTCTTTCTTGAGTTCTACCTTCATCGATTTCATCATCATGAAAAGCTCGGGAGTCGTTTTCGTCATCCCTTGCATACTATAGTTCATCACGAAGTTCTATTAACTTGGTGATGGTGACTAGAGAATTCTGTCAATCACTATCTTATCTGGAAGATTAACTCCCACTTGATTCAAGCGATTGTAGTACCCAGACAATCTGAGCACATGCTCACTAGTTGAGCGATTCTCCTCCATCTTTTAGCTATAGAACTTGTTGGAGACTTCATATCTCTCAACTCGGGTATTTGCTTGAAATATTAAATTCAACTCCTGGAACATCTCATATGGTCCATGACGTTCAAAACGTCTTTGAAGTCCCGATTCTAAGCCGTTAAGCATGGTGCACTAAACTATCAAGTAGTCATCATATTTAGCTAGCCAAACGTTCATAACGTCAGCATCTGCTCCTGCAATAGGTCTGTCACCTAGCGGTGCATCAAGGACATAATTCTTCTGTGCAGCAACAGGTATAAACCTCAGATCACGGATCCAATCCGCATCATTGCTACTATCATCTTTCAACACAATTTTCTCTAGGAACATATCAAAATAAACATATGAAAGCAACAACGCGAGCTATTGATCTACAACATAGATATGCTAATACTACCAGGACTAAGTTCATGATAAATTTAAGTTCAATTAATCATATTACTTAAGAACTCCCACTTAGATAGACATCCCTCTAATCCTCTAAGTGATCACGTGATCCAAATCAACTAAACCATAACCGATCATCACGTGAAATGGATTAGTTTTCAATGGTGAACATCATTATGTTGATCATATCTTCTATATGATTCACGCTCGACCTTTCGGTCCGTGTTCCGAGGCCATATCTGTATATGCTTGGCTCGTCAAGTATAACCTGAGTATTCCGCGTGTGCAACTGTTTTGCACCCGTTGTATTTGAACGTAGAGCCTATCACACCCGATCATCACGTGGTGTCTCAGCACAAAGAACTTTCGCAACGGTGCATACTCAGGAAGAACACTTCTTGATAATTTAGTGAGAGATCATCTTATAATGCTACCATCAATCAAAGCAAGATAAGATGCATAAAAGATAAACATCACATGCAATCAATATAAGTAATATGATATGGCCATCATCATCTTGTGCCTGTGATCTCCATCTCCGAAGCACCGTCATGATCACCATCGTCACCGGCGCGACACCTTGATCTCCATCGCAGCATCGTTGTCGTCTCGCCACTTTTATGCTTCCACAACTATCGCTACCGCTTAGTGATAAAGTAAAGCATTACAGCGCGATTGCATTGCATACAATAAAGCGACAACTATATGGCTCCTGCCAGTTGCCGATAACTCGGTTACAAAACATGATCATCTCATACAATAAAATTTAGCATCATGTCTTGACCATATCACATCACAACATGCCCTGCAAAAACAAGTTAGACGTCCTCTACTTTGTTTGTTGCAAGTTTTACGTGGTTGCTACGGTCTTAAGCAAGAACCAATCTTACCTACGCATCAAAACCACAATGATAGTTTTTCAAGTTGGTGTTGTTTTAACCTTCGCAAGGACCGGGCGTAGCCAAACTTGGTTCAACTAAAGTTGGAGAAACTGTCACCCGCAAGCCACCTATGTGCAAAGCACGTCGGGAGAACCGGTCTCGCGTAAGCGTACGCATAATGTCGGTCCGGGCCGCTTCGTCCAACAATACCGCTGAACCAAAGTATGACATGCTGGTAAGCAGTATGACTTATATCGCCCACAACTCACTTGTGTTCTACTTTTGCACATAACATCAAACCATAAAACCTAGGCTCGGATGCCACTGTTGGGAACGTAGTAATTTCAAAATTTTCCTATGCACACGCAAGATCATGGTGATGCATAGCAACGAGGGGAGAGTGTGATCTATGTACCCTAGTAGATCGACAACGGAAGCGTTTGGTTGATGTAGTCGTACGTCTTCACGGCCCGACCGATCAAGCACCGAAACTATGGCACCTCCGAGTTTTAGCACACGTTCAGCTCGATGACGATCCCCGGACTCCGATCCAGCAAAGTGTCGGGGAAGAGTTCCGTCAGCACGACGGCGTGGTGACGATCTTGATGTACTACTGTCGCAGGGCTTCGCCTAAGCACCGCTACAATATTATCGAGTACTATGGTGGCAGGGGGCGCCGCACACGGCTAAGAATAAGATCACGTGGATCAACTTCTGTGTCTCTGGGGTTCCCCTGCCTCTGTATATAAAGGATCAAGGGGGGGTGCGGCCGGCCAAGGGGAGGCACGCCAGGGGGAGTCCTACTCCCTCTGGGAGTAGGATTCCCCCCCCCCAATCCTAGTTGGAATAGGATTCGCGGAGGAGGGAAAAGAGAGAGGGGGGCGGGCCCCCTCTCCTTGTCCTATTCGGACTAGGGGAGGGGAGAGGCGCACGGCCCATCTTGGGCTGCCCCTTCTCTTTTCCACTAAAGCCCACTAAGGCCCATATAGCTCCCGGGGGATTCCGGTAACCTCCCGGTACTCCGGTAAAATCCCGATTTCACCCAGAACACTTCCGATATCCAAACATATGTTTCCAATATATCAATCTTTATGTCTCGACCATTTAGAGACTCCTCGTCATGTCTGTGATCACATCCGGGACTCCGAACAACCTTCGGTACATCAAAACGTATAAACTCATATTATAACTGTCATCGAAACCTTAAGCGTGCGGACCCTACGGGTTTGAGAACAATGTAGACATGACCGAGACACGTCTCCGGTCAATAACCAATAGCGGGACCTGGATGCCCATATTGGCTCCTACATATTCTACGAAGATCTTTATCGGCCAGACCGCATAACAACATACGTTGTTCCCTTTGTCATCGGTATGTTACTTGCCCGAGATTCGATCGTCGGTATCCAATACCTAGTTCAATCTCGTTACCGGCAAGTCTCTTTACTCGTTCCGTAATACATCATCTCGCAACTAACTCATTAGTTGCATTGCTTGCAAGGCTTAAGTGATGTGCATTACCGAGAGGGCCCAGAGATACCTCTCCGACGATCGGAGTGACAAATCCTAATCTTGAAATACGTCAACCCAACATGTACCTTTGGAGACACCTGTAGAGCACCTTTATAATCACCCAGTTACGTTGTGACGTTTGGTAGCACACAAAGTGTTCCTCCGGCACACGGGAGTTACATAATCTCATAGTCATAGGAACATGTATAAGTCATGAAGAAAGCAATAGCAACATACTAAACGATCGGGTGCTAAGCTAATGGAATGGGTCATGTCAATCAGATCATTCATCTAATGATGTGATCCCGTTAATCAAATAACAACTCTTTGTCCATGGTTAGGAAACATAACCATCTTTGATTAACGAGCTAGTCAAGTAGAGGCATACTAGTGACACTCTGTTTGTCTATGTATTCACACATGTATTATGTTTCCGGTTAATACAATTCTAGCATGAATAATAAACATTTATCATGAAATAAGGAAATAAATAATAACTTTATTATGGCCTCTAGGGCATATTTCCTTCATCAAGTTGATCAACTCAGAAAGCATAGAAGAAGTACCGGGAGGGATCAAGTGATCCCATGGTATGGTAAGCATTGTCCATTACGCTTTGTGTACTAACCCATGGTCTACGTGAGAGTTCTTTGTGGGGTTAGGTATGTTTCCATGGTCTTGCGTCAAGAGGAAGATCTCATACAACCCATGGAGGATGATATCAAGTGGTTATCATCATCAAGTTTGCAGTGTGCAAGTTCAAGTGGAGCAACTCAAAGAGTGGCTCACCCATAATGGAGTATGGGGGAGCAATCAAGCTTGAAGCTTGCCGTCCATTGTGGTATCAATGGAATTGTGAAGATGTGCCAAAGAGTGGCTCACCCATAGTGGAGTATGGGGGAGCAATCAACTAGTATTCATCGAGCCAACACAATAAAGAAAGGTGGTCCAACTTGAGGAAGTCAAGATCGTCATCATCTAGCTCAAGTGGACTATGTGCAAGGCAAAGGTTTGCCCTTGATAGGTTTTCTATTTTACCGGTCTCATAGTGGTAGTTGGGAGACCGGGTTGTAGGATCGATTGTCGTACTATCAAGGGGGGCTCTCTAGGGAGTACCTTGATCGTATCATTAGTCGAGAGCTCAAACCATTGCATCCTTGCATCATCTTTCCCGGTTCTTGTTTGGTTCCTTTTGTGAGTCTTAGAGCTTATGGTCATCTTTATGACAAGCTTGAGTTCATCGAAAACGGAGTTTGCATGCGTCTTCTATGATGTTTTCGGTGTTGGAGGTTTTACCGGTCTTATCCAAGGAAGGTTTCTCACCATTTTATTATGGTCCTTTTCTCATTTTCTTATTATTGATATTTCTCTCAAGATTGTGTTAGCCCTTGTCATTAGCTTTCCAACAAACTTGGTTTCGTTGAATTCGGATCTCGTATGCGAAAGTTGTGGCTGTTTTGATATTGCCTGTTTTTCACAGAGAGGTTGTACCGCCCCATGGAGAGGTTGTACCGCTTGACTGGTACAACTGGTGTTTGGAGCGGTTGTACCGTTCCAGAATTGGTCCAGAGGTTGTACCGGTCATGTACCGCTCTACCACCGGACTGGTCTCTGTTGTGGTGCGGTTGTTGGGCGGTTGTGGCCGGTTGTACCGCTTATTGCCTGTTACCGGTTGTACCGGTGATCATAGAGGTTGTACCGCTCCTATGTTATTCTGTACATAATGTGCAAATTCATGGGGACCTATTTAAGGGGGTCTTCTTCCCCAATGGTTCCCTAACTCTTGAGCTCGTTTTTGCCCCCATTGTTGACCTTCTTTGAGCTTGCTAACTCACAATCCCTCCATGGATTCTTGCTAGTTTTTGAGGGAAAAAGAGAGGAGATCTAGATCCACATTTCCACCAATCAGTTTCTCCTCTATGTGAGGGGAACCCCTTGGATCTAGATCTTGGAGTCCGTGGTGTTCTCCTTCTTGTTCTTCCTCTCATTTTCCTCCCTAGCATTAGTTGCTTTGGTGGGTTTGGGAGAGAAGGACTTGGGCACTCCGTGTGCCCTTGCCATTGCATTTGTGCATCGGTTTGAGTTCTCCACGGTGATACGTGGAAGTTACAAGTTGGGAATCTTATTACTCTTGGGTGCTTGGTACCCTTGAGCTTGTTCCTCTTGGGTGCTTGGGCGCCCTAGATGGTTGGTGGTGTTCGGAGCTCAATCATTGTGGTGTAAAGCTCCGAGCAAGCGTCGGGGTCTCCAATTAGGTTGTGGAGATCGCCCCGAGCAATTTGACGGGTACTGGTGACCGCCCCCAAGGGTTGCCAAAGTGTACGGGTTCGGTGACCGCCCCCAAGGGTTGCCATTTGTACGGGTTCGGTGACCGCCCTCAAGGGTCTCTTAGTGGAATCACGACATCTTGCATTGTGTGAGGGCGTGAGGAGATTACGGTGGCCCTAGTGGCTTCTTGGGGAGCATTGTGCCTCCACACCGCTCCAAACGGAGATTAGCATCCGCAAGGGTGTGAACTTCAGGATACATCATCGTCTCCACATGCCTCGGTTATCTCTTACCCGAGCCCTTTACTTATGCACTTTACTTTGTGATGGCCATATTGTTCTGTGTCATATATCTTGCTACTATCACATAGTTGCTTATCTTGCTTAGCATAAGTTGTTGGTGCACATAGGTGAGCCTAGTTGTTTTAGGTTTTGTGCTTGGCAAATTAACCGCTAGGTTTATTCCGCATTTGTTCAAGCCTAAACCTATTTTTTTTAAAGCGCCTATTCACCCCCCCCCCCTCTAGGCAACATCCTCGATCTTTCACCCAAAAACATCCAGGAGCACCACGAAACCCTATTTCCACCGCCGCAACCTTCTGTACCCAAGAGATCCCAGCTTGGGGCCTTTTCGTAGCTCCGCCGGAGGGGGAATCAATCACGGAGGGCTTCTACATCAACACCATAGCCTCTACGATGATGTGTGAGTAGTTTACCATAGACCCTCGGGTCCATAGTTATTAGCTAGATGACTTCTTCTCTCTCTTTGGATCTCAATACAAAGTTCTCCTCGATCTTCTTGGAGATCCATTCGATGTAATTATTTTTGCGGTGTGTTTGTCGAGATCCGATGAATTGTGGGTTTATGATAAAGTTTATCTATGGACAATATTTGATTCTTTTCTGAAATCTTTTATGTATGATTGGTTATCTTTGCAAGTCTCTTCGAATTATCAGTTTGGTTTAGCCTACTAGATTGATCTTTCTTGCAATAGGAGACGTGCTTAGCTTTGGGTTCAATCTTGCGGTGTCCTTTCCCAGTGACAATAGGGGCAGCAAGGCACGTATTGTATTGTTGCCATCGAGGATAAAAAGATGGGGTTCATGTCATATTGCTTGAGTTTATCCCTCTACATCATGTCATCTTGCCTAATGCGTTACTCTGTTCTTATGAACTTAATACTCTAGATGCATGCTGGATAGCGGTCGATGTGTGGAGTAATAGTAGTAGATGCAGAATTGTTTAGGTCTACTTGTCACGGACGTGATGCCTATATACATGATCATGCCTAGATATTCTCATAATTATGCACTTTTCTATCAATTGCTTGACAATAATTTGTTTGCCCATCGTAATACTTATGCTATCTTGAGAGAAGCCACTAGTGAAACCTATGGCCCCCGAGTCTATCTTCTATCATATAAGTTTCCAATCTATTTTACTTTTCAATCTTTACTTTCAATCTATATCATAAAAATACCAAATATTTATCTTATTATCTCTATCAGATCTCACTCTCGTAAGTCACCATGAAGGGAATGACAACCCCTTTATCGTGTTGGTTGCGAGGTTCTTATTTGTTTGTGCAGGTACGAGGGACTTACGTGTAGTCTCCTACTAGATTGATACCTTGGTTCTCAAAAACTGAGGGAAATACTTACGCTACTTTGTTGCATCACCCTTTCCTCTTCAAGGGAAAACCAACACAGTGCTCAAGAGGTAACACTCAACACTCATCGGACCGCATGCATCGGTATGTATTATTTCCAATAAGTCAGCGGCTCGCTCCATTGCTCCGAAGAACGGAGTCTTAGTCATCTTACCCATGAGGCATGGTTCGCAAGCATCAAGTGATTCCAAAAGCCCATCAGCATGGAGTTTCTTCATGCGCTTTACACCAATATGACCTAAACGGCAGTGCCACAAATATGTTGCACTAGCATTATCAACTTTGCATCTTTTGGCATCAATATTATGAATATGTGTATCACTACGATCGAGATTCAATAAACCATTCACATTGGGTGTATGACCATAGAAGGTTTTATTCATATAAACAAAACAACAATTATTCTTTGACTTAAATGAATAGCCGTATTGCAATAAACATGATCTAATCATATTAATGCTCAACGCAAACACCATAACATTTATTTAGGTTCAATTCTAAACCCGAAGGTAGAGGGAGTGTGCGATGGTGATCGTATCTACCTTGGAATCACTTCCAACACACATTGTCACCTCGTTCTTAACTAGTATATGTTTATCTTGCAACTCCTATTTCAAGTTACTACTCTTAGCAACTGAACCAGTATCAAATATCGAGGGGTTGATATAAACACTAGTAAAGTACACATCAATAATATGTATATCAAATATAACTTTGTTCACTTTGCCATCCTTCTTATCCGCCAAGTATCTAGGGCAGTTCCACTTCCAGTGACCATTTCTTTTGCAGTAGAAGCACTCGGTTTCAGGCTTGGGTCTGGCTCTGGGCTTCTTCATGGGAGTGACAACTTTCTTGCCATTCTTTTGAAGTTTTCCCTTTCTTTCCTTTGCCCTTTTCTTGAAACTAGTGGTCTTGTTAACCATCAACACTTGATGTTATTTCTTCATTTCTACCTTCTCTGATTTCAGCATTGCGAAGAGCTTGGGAATTGTTTTCATCATCCCTCGCATATTTTAGTTCATCACGAAGTTCTAGTAACTTGGTGATAGTGACTAGAGAACTCTGTCAATCACAATCTTATCTGGAAGATTAACTCCCACTTGATTCAAGCGACTGTAGTAGTACCCAGACATTCTGAGCATATGCTCACTAGCTGAGCTATTCTCCTCCATCTTGTAGGAAAAGTACTTTGTCAGAGGTCTCATACCTCTTAACACGTGCATGAGTCTGAAATACCAATTTCAACTCTTGGAACATCTCATATGCTCCATGTCGTTCAAAACATTTTTTAAGTCCCGGTTCTAAGCCGTAAAGCATGGTGCACTAAACTATCAAGTAGTCATCATACCGAGCTTGTCAAACGTTCATAACGTCCGCATCTGCTCCTGCAATAGTTCTGTCACCTAGCGGTGCATCAAGGACATAATTCTTCTATGCAGCATTGAGGATAATCCTCTAATCACGGACCTCGTCCGCAACATTGCTACTATCATCTTTCAACTTAGTTTTCTCTAGGAACATATCATAAATAAAACGGTGAAGCTATACGTGAGCTATTGATCTAGAACATACATATGCAAATACTATCAGGACAAAGTTCATGATAAATTTAAGTTCAATTAATCATATTACTTAAGAACTCCCACTTAGATAGACATCCCTCGAGTCATCTAAATGATCACGTGATCCATATCAACTAAACCATGTCCGATCATCATGTGAGATGGAGTAGCTTTCAATGGTGAACATCTCTTTGTTGATCATATCTACTATATGATTCACGTTCGACCTTTCTGTCTCAGTGTTCCGAGGCCATATCTGCATATGTTGGGCTCGTCAAGTTTAACCCGAGTATTCTGCACATGCAAAACTGGGTTGCACCCGTTGTATGTGAACGTAGAGCTTATCATGCCTGATCATCATGTGGTGTCTCGGCACGACGAACTGTAGCAATGGTGCATAATCAGGGAAAACACTTATACCTTGAAATTTATTGAGGGATCATCTTATAATGCTACCGCCGTACTAAGCAAAATAAGATGCATAAAAGATAAATATCACATGCAATCAAAATATGTGACATGCTATGGCGATCATCATTTTGTGCCTTTGATCTCCATCTCCAAAGCACTATCATGATCTGTTGGGGAACGTTGCAGAAAACAAAAAAATTCCTACGGTTTCACCAAGATCCATCTATGAGTTCATCTAGCAACAAGTGATCGGATGCATCTACATACCTTTGTAGATCGTGAGCGGAAGCGTTCACTAGAACGTGGATGATGGAGTCGTACTCGTCGTGATCCAAATCACCGGAGATCCTAGCGCCGAACGTACGGCACCTCCGCATTCAACACACATACGGTCAGCGTGACGTCTCCTCCTTCTTGATCCAGCAAGGGGGAAGGAGAGGCTGATGAAGATCCGGCAGCACGACGGCGTGGTGGTGGATGCAGTAGTCACCGCAGCAGGGCTTCGCCGAGCTTCTGCGAGAGAGAGAGAGAGAGAGAGAGAGAGAGAGAGAGAGAGGTGTAGCAGGGGAGAGGGAGGCGCCAGGGCTTCAGGGTGCGGCTGCCCCTCCCTCCCCTCCCTTTATATAGGCCCCCTTGGGGGGGCGCCCGCCCTGGAGATCCCATCTCCCAAGGGGGCGGCGGCCAGGGGGGTGGAGTACCCCCCAAGGCAAGTGGGGCGCCCCCCCCACCCTAGGGTTTCAACCCTAGGCGCAAGGGGTTGGGCCAAGGGGGCGCACCAGCCCACTATGGGCTGGTTCCCCTTCCCACTTCAGCCCATGGGGCCCTCCGGGATGGGTGGCCCCACTCGGTGGACCCCCGGGACCCTTCCGGTGGTCCCGGTACAATACCGTTGACCCCCGAAACTCTCCTGATGGCCGAAACTGCACTTCCTATATATAATTCTTCACCTCCGGACCATTCCGTAACTCCTCGTGATGTCCGGGATCTCATCCGGGACTCCGAACAACTTTCGGATTACTGCATACTCATATCTCTACAACCCTAGCGTCACCGAACCTTAAGTGTGTAGACCCTACGGGTTCGGGAGACATGTAGACATGACCGAGATGGCTCTCCGGTCAATAACCAACAGCGGGATCTGGATACCCATGTTGGCTCCCACATGCTCCTCGATGATCTCATCGGATGAACCACGATGTCGAGGATTCAAGCAACCCCGTATACAATTCCCTTTGTCAATCGGTACGTTACTTGCCCGAGATTCGATCGTCGGTATCCCAATACCTCGTTCAATCTCATTACTGGCAAGTCACTTTACTCATACCGTAATGCATGATCCTATGACTAGACACTTGGTCACTTTGAGCTCATTATGATGATGCATTACCGAGTGGGCCCAGAGATACCTCTCCGTCATACGGAGTGACAAATCCCAGTCTTGATCCGTGCCAACCCAACAGACACTTTCGGAGATACCTGTAATATACCTTTATAGTCACCCAGTTACGTTGTGACGTTTGGCACACCCAAAGCACTCCTACGATATCCGGGAGTTACATGATCTCATGGTCTAAGGAAAAGATACTTGACATTGGAAAAACTCTAGCAAACGAACTATACGATCTTGTGCTATGTTTAGGATTGGGTCTTGTCCATCACATCATTCTCCTAATGATGTGATCTCGTTATCAATGACATCCAATGTCCATAGTCAGGAAACCATGACTATCTGTTGATCAACGAGCTAGTCAACTAGAGGCTTACTAGGGACATGTTGGTGTCTATGAATTCACACATGTATTACGATTTCCGGATAACACAATTATAGCATGAATAAAAGAGAATTATCATGAACAAGGAAATATAATAATAATGCTTTTATTATTGCCTCTAGGGCATATTTCCAACAGTCTCCCACTTGCACTAGAGTCAATAATCTAGTTTCATTATGATGAATCGAACACCCATCGAATTCTGGTGTTGATCATGTTTTGCTCTAGGGAGAGGTTTAGTCAACGAATCTGCTACATTCAGGTCCGTATGTACTTTACAAATATGTATGTCTCCATCTTGAATATTTTCACGAATGGAGTTGAAGCGACGCTTGATGTGCCTGGTCTTCTTGTGAAACCTGGGCTCCTTGGCAAGTGCAATAGCTCCAGTGTTGTCACAGAAGAGTTTGATCGGCCCCGACGCATTGGGTATGACTCCTAGGTCGGTGATGAACTCCTTCACCCAAATTGCTTCATGCGCTGCCTCCGAACCTGCCATGTACTCCGCTTCACATGTAGATCCCGCCACGACGCTCTGCTTGCAACTGCACCAGCTTACTGCCCCACCATTCAAAATATACACGTATCCGGTTTGTGACTTAGAGTCATCCAGATCTGTGTCGAAGCTAGCGTCAACGTAACCCTTTATGATGAGCTCTTCATGACCTCCATAAATGAGAAACATTTCCTTAGTCCTTTTCAGGTACTTCAGGATATTCTTGACCGCTGTCCAGTGTTCCTTGCCGGGATTACTTTGGTACCTTCCTACCAAACTTACGGCAAGGTTTACATCAGGTCTGGTACACAGCATGGCATACATAATAGACCCTATGGCTGAGGCATAGGGGATGACACTCATCTCTTCTATATCTTCTGCCGTGGTCGGACATTGAGCTGAGCTCAATTTCACACCTTGCAACACAGGCAAGAACCCCTTCTTAGACCGATCCACATTGAACTTCTTCAATATCTTATCAAGGTATGTGCTTTGTGAAAGACCTATGAGGCGTCTTGATCTATCTCTATAGATCTTGATGCTTAATATATAAGAAGCTTCTCCAAGGTCCTTCATTGAAAAACTCTTATTCAAGTAGGCCTTAATGCTGTTCAAAAGCTCTATATCATTTCCCATCAAAAGTATGTCATCTACATATAATATGAGAAATGCTACAGAGCTCCCACTCACTTTCTTGTAAACGCAGGCTTCTCCATAAGTCTGCACAAACCCAAACGCTTTGATCATCTCATCAAAGCGAATGTTCCAACTCCGAGATGCTTGCACCAGCCCATAAATAGAGCGTTGGAGCTTGCACACCTTGTCAGCATTCTTAGGATCGACAAAACCTTCCGGCTGCATCATATACAATTCTTCCTTAAGGAAACCATTAAGGAATGCCGTTTTGACGTCCATTTGTCATATCTCATAATCATAGAATGCGGCAATTGCTAACATGATTCGGACGGACTTCAGCTTTGCTATGGGTGAGAAAGTCTCATCGCAGTCAACCCCTTGAACTTGTCGATAACCCTTAGCGACAAGCCTAGCTTTATAGATGGTCACATTACCATCCGCGTCTGTCTTCTTCTTAAAGATCCATTTATTTTCTATGGCTCGCCGATCATCGGGCAAGTCAGTCAAAGTCCATACTTCGTTTTCATACATGGATCCTATCTCGGATTTCATGGCTTCCAGCCATTTGTCGGAATCCGGGCCCGCCATCGCTTCTTCATAGTTCGAAGGTTCACCATTGTCTAACAACATGATTTCCAAGACAGGGTTGCCTTACCACTCTGGTGCAGAACGTGTCCTTGTGGACCTACGAAGTTCAGTAGCAACTTGATCTGAAGTTTCATGATCATCATCATTAACTTCCTCTCTAGTCGGTGCAGGCACCTCAGGAACATTTTCTTGAGTTGCGCCACTTTCCGGTTCAAGAGGTAAGACTTCATCAAGTTCTAATTTCCTCCCACTTACTTCTTTTGAGAGAAACTCTTTCTCTAGAAAGGATCCATTCTTGGCAACAAAGATCTTGCCTTCGGATCTGAGGTAGAAGGTATACCCAATAGTTTCTTTAGGGTATCCTATGAAGACGCATTTTTCCGATTTGGGTTCGAGCTTTTCAGGTTGAAGTTTCTTGACATAAGCATCGCATCCCCAAACTTTTAGAAATGACAACTTATGTTTCTTCCCAAACCATAATTCATATGGTGTCGTCTCAACGGATTTCGACGGAGCCCTATTTAAAGTGAATGCGGCAGTCTCTAAAGCATAGCCCCAAAATGATAGCGGTAAATCGGTAAGAGAGATCATAGATCGCACCATATCTAATAGAGTGCGATTACGACGTTCGGACACACCATTACGCTGAGGTGTTCCAGGCGGCGTGATTTGTGAAACTATTCCACATTTTCTTAAGTGTGTGCCAAATTCGTGACTCAAGTATTCTCCCCCACGATCTGATCGCAAGAACTTGACTTTCCTGTCACGTTGATTCTCAACCTCACTCTAAAATTCCTTGAACTTTTCAAAGGTCTCAGACTTGTGTTTCATTAAATAGATATACCCATATCTACTCAAGTCATCAGTGAGGGTGAGAACATAACGATAGCCACTGCGAGCCTCAACACTCATTGGACCGCACACATCAGTATGTATGATTCCAATAAGTCGGTTGCTCACTCCATTGTTCCTGAGAACGGAGTCTTGGTCATTTTACCCATGAGGCATGGTTCACACGTGTCAAATGATTCATAATCAAGAGACTCTAAAAGTCCATCTGCATGGAGCTTCTTCATGCGTTTGACACCTATGTGACCAAGGCGGCAGTGCCACAAGTATGTGGGACTATCATTATCAACCTTACATCTTTTGGTATTCACACTATGAATATGTGTAGCATTACGCTCGAGATTCATTAAGAATAAACCATTCACCATCGGAGCATGACCATAAAACATATCTCTCATATAAATAGAACAACCATTATTCTCGGATTTAAATGAGTAGCCATCTCGTATTAAACGAGATCCTGATACAATGTTCATGCTCAAATTTGGCACTAAATAACAATTATTGAGTTTTAAAACTAATCCCGTAGGTAAATGTAGAGGTAGCGTGCCGACGGCGATCACATCGACCTTGGAACCATTCCCGACGCGCATCGTCACCTCATCCTTCGCCAGTCTCCGCTTATTCCGCAGCTCCTGCTTTGAGTTACAAATGTGAGCAACTGCACCGGTATCAAATACCCAGGAGCTACTACGAGTACTGGTAAGGTACACATCAATTACATGTATATCACATATGCCTTTCATTTTGCCAGCCTTCTTGTCCGCTAAGTATTTGGGGCAGTTCCGCTTCCAGTGACCACTTTCCTTGCAATAAAAGCACTTAGTCTCGGGCTTGGGTCCATTCTTTGGCTTCTTCCCGGCAGCTTGCTTGCCAGGCGCGGCAACTCCCTTGCCGTCCTTCTTGAAGTTTTTCTTACCCTTGCCTTTCTTGAACTTAGTGGTTTTATTCACCATCAACACTTGATGTTCCTTTTTGACTTCTACCTCTGCTGATTTCAGCATAGCAAATACTTCAGGAATGGTCTTTTCCATCCCCTGCATATTGAAGTTCATCACAAAGCTCTTGTAGCTCGGTGGAAGCGACTGAAGGATTCTGTCAATGACCGCGTCATCCGGGAGATTAACTCCCAGCTGAGTCAAGCGGTTATGTAACCCAGACATAGTGAGTATGTGCTCACTGACAGAACTGTTTTCCTCCATCTTACAGCTGAAGAACTTGTCGGAGACTTCATATCTCTCGACCCGGGCATGAGCTTGAAAAACCATTTTCAGCTCTTCGAACATCTCATATGCTCCGTGTCTCTCAAAACGCTTTTGGAGCCCCGGTTCTAAGCTGTAAAGCATGCCGCACTGAACGAGGGAGTAATCATCGGAACATGTCTGCCAAGCGTTCATAACGTCTTGTTCTGCAGGGAGAACAGGTGCTTCACCTAGCGGTGCTTGTAGGACATAATCTTTCTTGGCAGCTATGAGGATGATCCTCAGGTTCCGAACCTAGTCCGTATAGTTGCTACCATCGTCTTTCAGCTTGGTTTTCTCTAGGAACGCGTTGAAGTTGAGGACAACGTTGGCCATTTGATCTACAAGACATATTGTAAATATTTTAGACTAAGTTCATGATAATTAAGTTCATCTAATCAAATTATTCAATGAACTCCCATTCAGATAGACATCCCTCCAGTCATCTAAGTATAACATGATCCGAGTTAACTAGGCCGTGTCCGATCATCACGTGAGACGGACTAGCCAATATCGGTGAACATCTTCATGTTGATCGTATCTTCTATACGGCTCATGCTCGACCTTTCGGTCTTCTGTGTTCCGAGGCCATGTCTATACATGCTAGGCTCGTCAAGTCGACCTAAGTGTTTGCATGTGTAAATCTGTCTTACACCCGTTGTATGTGAATGTTGGAATCTATCACACCCGATCATCACGTGGTGCTTCGAAACAACGAACTGTCGCAACGGTGCACAGTTAGGGGGAACACTTTCTTGAAATTATTATGAGGGATCATCTTATTTACTACCGTCGTTCTAAGTAAACAAGATGTAAAAACATGATAAACATCTCATGCAATCAAATAATAATGGTGACATGATATGGCCAATATCATATAGCTCCTGTGATCTCCATCTTGGGGCTCCATGATCATCTTGTCACCGGCATGACACCATGATCTCCATCACCGTGTCTCCATGAAGTTGCTCGCCAACTATTACTTCTACTACTATGGCTAACACGTTTAGCAATAAAGTAAAGTAATTTACATGGCGTTTCTCAATGACACGCAGGTCATACAAAAAATAAAGACAACTCCTATGGCTCCTGCCGGTTGTCATACTCATCGACATGCAAGTCGTGATTCCTATTACAATGGCATGAACATCTCATACATCACATATATATCATTCATCATTCATCACAACTTTGGCCATATCATATCACAAAACACTTGCTACAAAAACAAGTTAGACGTCCTCTAATTGTTGTTGCAAGTTTTATGTGGCTGCAATAGGGTTATAGCAAGAACGTTTTCTTACCTACGTGAAAGCCACAACGTGATTTGTCAACTTCTATTTACCCTTCATAAGGACCCTTTTCATCGAATCCGCTCCAACTAAAGTGGGAGAGACAGACACCCGCCAGCCACCTTAAGCAACTAGTGCATGTTAGTCGGTGGAACCGGTCTCATGTAAGCGTACGTGTAAGGTTGGTCCGGGCCGCTTCATCCCACAATACCGCTGAAGCAAAATAAGACTAGTAGCGGCAAGAAAGTTGACAACATCTACGCCCATAACAAATTGTGTTCTACTCGTGCAAAGAGAACTACGCATAGACCTAGCTCGTGATGCCACTATTGGGGAACGTTGCAGAAAACAAAAAATTTCCTACGGTTTCACCAAGATCCATCTATGAGTTCATCTAGCAACGAGTGATCGGATGCATCTACATACCTTTGTAGATCATGAGCGGAAGCATTCACTAGAACGTGGATGATGGAGTCGTACTCGCCGTGATCCAAATCACCGGAGATCCTAGCGCCGAACGGACGGCACCTCCGCGTTCAACACACGTACGGTCAGCGTGACGTCTCCTCCTTCTTGATCCAGCTAGGGGGAAGGAGAGGTTGATGAAGATCCACCAGCATGACGGCGTGGTGGTGGATGCAGTAGTCACCGCAGCAGGGCTTCGCCGAGCTTCTGCGAGAGAGAGAGAGAGAGAGAGAGAGAGAGATGTATAGCAGGGGAGAGGGAGGCGCCAGGGCTTCAGGGTGCGGCTGCCCCTCCCTCCCCTCCCTTTATATAGGCCCCCTGGGGGGCGCCGGCCCTGGAGATCCCATCTCCCAAGGGGGGCGGCGGCCAGGGGGGTGGAGTACCCCCCAAGGCAAGTGGGGCGCCCCCCACCCTAGGGTTTCAACCCTAGGCGCAAGGGGTTGGGCCAAGGGGGCGCACCAGCCCACTATGGGCTGGTTCCCCTTCCCACTTCAGCCCGTGGGGCCCTCCGGGATGGGTGGCCCCACCCGGTGGACCCCTGGGACCCTTCCGATGGTCCTGGTACAATACCGTTGACCCCCGACACTCTCTCGATGGCCGAAACTGCACTTCCTATATATAATTCTTCACCTCCGGACCATTCCGGAACTCCTCGTGACGTCCGGGATCTCATCCGGGACTCCGAACAACTTTCGGATTACTGCATACTCATATCTCTACAACCCTAGCGTCACCGAACCTTAAGTGTGTAGACCCTACGGGTTCGGGAGACATGTAGACATGACGGAGATGGCTCTCCGGTCAATAACCAACAGCGGGATCTGGATACCCATGTTGGCTCCCACATGCTCCTCGATGATCTCATCGGATGAACCATGATGTCAAGGATTCAAGCAACCCCGTATACAATTCCCTTTGTCAATCGGTACGTTACTTGCCCGAGATTTGATCATCGGTATCCCAATACCTCGTTCAATCTCGTTACCGGCAAGTCACTTTACTCATACCATAATGCATGATCCCGTGACCAAACACTTGGTCACTTTGAGCTCATTATGATGATGCATTACCGAGTGGGCCCAGAGATACCTCTCTGTCATACGGAGTGACAAATCCCAGTCTTGATCCGTGCCAACCAAAAAGACACTTTCGGAGATACCTGTAATGTACCTTTATAGTCACCCAGTTACGTTGTGACGTTTGGCACACCCAAAGCACTCCTACGGTATCCGGGAGTTACACGATCTCATGGTCTAAGGAAAAGATACTTGACATTGGAAAAACTCTAGCAAACGAACTATACGATCTTGTGCTATGTTTAGGATTGGGTCTTGTCCATCACATCATTCTCCTAATGATGTGATCTCGTTATCAATGACATCCAATGTCCATAGTCAGGAAACCATGACTATCTGTTGATCAACGAGCTAGTCAACTAGAGGCTTACTAGGGACATGTTGGTGTCTATGAATTCACACATGTATTACGATTTTCGGATAACACAATTATAGCATGAATAAAAGACAATTATCATGAACAAGGAAATATAATAATAATGTTTTTATTATTGCCTCTAGGGCATATTTCCAACATGATCTCCATCATCACCGGCTTGACACCTTGATCTCCATCGTAGCGTCGTTGTCGTCTCGCCAACTATTGCTTCTACGACTATCGCTACCGCTTAGTGATAAAGTAAAGCAATTACATGGCGATTGCATTTCATACAATAAAGTGACAACCATAAGGCTCCTGCCAGTTGCCGATAACTTTTACAAAACATGATCATCTCATACAACAATTTATATCTCATCACGTTTTGATCATATCACATCACAACATGCCCTACAAAAGCAAGTTAGACGTCCTCTACTTTGTTGTTGCAAGTTTTACATGGCTGCTACGGGCTTCTAGCAAGAATCGTTCTTACCTACGCATCAAAACCACAACGATTTTTCATCAAGTGTGCCATTTTAACCTTCAACACAGACCGTCCATAGTCAAATTTGATTCAACTAAAGTTGGAGAAACAGACACCCGCCAACTGATGACCCACAAGTATAGGGGATCTATCGTAGTCCTTTCGATAAGTAAGAGTGTTGAACCCAACGAGGAGCAGAAGGAAATGGTAAGCAGTTTTCAGTAAGGTATTCTCTGCAAGCACTGAAATTATCGGTAACAGATAGTTTTGTGATAAGGTAATTTGTAATGAGTAACAAGTAATAAAAGTAAAAAAGGTGCAGCAAGATGGCCCAATCCTTTTTGTAGCAAAGGACAAGCCTGGACAAACTCTTATATAAAGGAAAACGCTCCCGAGGACGCATGGGAATTATCGTCAAGCTAGTTTTCATTACGTTCATATGATTCACGTTCGGTACTTTGATAATTTGATATGTGGGTGGACCGGTGCTTGGGTACTGCCCTTCCTTGGACAAGCATCCCACTTATGATTAACCCCTCTTGCAAGCATCCACAACTACAAAAGAAGTATTAAGGTAAACCTAACCATAGCATGAAACATATGGATCCAAATCAGCCCCTTATGAAGCAACTCATAAACTAGGGTTTAAGCTTCTGTCACTCTAGCAACCCATCATCTACTTATTACTTCCCAATGCCTTCCCCCTAGGCACAAACAATGGTGAAGTGTCATGTAGTCGACGTTCACATGACACCACTAGAGGAGAGACAACATACATCTCATCAAAATATCGAACGAATACCAAATTCACATGACTACTTATAGTAAGACTTCTCCCATGTCCTTAGGAACAAACGTAACTACCCACAAATCATATTCATGTTCATAATCAGAGGGATATTAATATGCATAAATTATCTGAACATATGATCTTCCACCAAGTAAACCAACTAGCATCAACTACAAGGAGTAATCAACACTACTAGCAACCCACAGGTACCAATATGAGGTTTTGAGACAAAGATTGGATACAAGAGATGAACTAGGGTTTGAGAGGAGATGGTGCTAGTGAAGATGTTGATGGAGATTGACCCCCACCCGCTGAGAGGACTGATGGTGATGATTTCCCCTCCCATAGGGATGTTTCCCCAGCAGAACAGCTCCACCGGAGCCCTAGATTGGTTCCGCCTCGTGGCGGCGGAGTTTCGTCCCGTGAGCTTGATTATGATTTTTTCCCGGACGAAAGACTTCATATAGCAGAAGATGGGCACCGGAGGCCTGCCAGGGGGCCCACGAGACAGGGGGTGCGCCCAAGGGGGTAGGGCGCGCCCCCCATCCTCGTGGCCAGGGTGTGGGCCCCCTCTGGTAAATTCTTTCGCCAGTATTTTTTATATATTCCAAAACGTGCTCCCGTGAAGTTTCAGGACTTTTGGAGTTGCAGAATAGGTCTCTAATATTTGCTCCTTTTCCAGCCCAGAATTCCAGCTGCCGGCATTCTCCCTCTTCATGTAAACCTTGTAAAATAAGAGAGAATAGGCATAAGTATTGTGACATTATGTGTAATAACAGCCCATAATGCAATAAATATTGATATAAAAGCATGATGCAAAATGGACGTATCACCAGCCACCTTTATGCAAAACAAGTTGCATATCTGTCGGTGGAACCGGTCTCATGAACGTGGTCATGTAAGGTTGGTCTGGGCCTCTTCATCCAACAATACCACCGAATCAAAATAAGACGTTGGTGGTAAGCAGTATGACTATTATCGCCCACAACTCTTTGTGTTCTACTCGTGCATATCATCTACGCATAGACCTGGCTCAGATGCCACTGTTGGGGAATGTAGCATACAATTTCAAAAATTATCCTACGATCACGCAAGATCTATCTAGGAGATGCATAGCAACGAGAGGGGGAGAGTGTGTCCACGTACCCTCGTAGACCGAAAGTGGAAGCGTTAGGTTAAGGCGGTGGATGTAGTCGAACATCTTCACGATCCAACCGATCTTAGTACCGAATGTATGGCACCTCCGTGTTCAGCACACGTTCAGCTCGATGACGTCCCTCGAACTCTTGATCCAGCAGAGGGTCGAGGGAGAGTTCCGTTAGCATGACGGTGTGGTGACGGTGATGGTGATGTGATCCGCGTAGGGCTTCGCCTAAGCACTACGACGCTATGACCGAAGGAGTAAACTGTGGAGGGGGGCACCGCACACGGCTAAAAGAATAATTGATGTGCCTTTGGGGTGCCCCCACCCCCGTATATAAAGGAGGAGAGGGGATTCCGGCCGGTCCTAGGGGGCGCGCCAAGTGGGGGGAGTCCCACTAGGACTCCTAGTCCTAGTCGGCTCCCCCCTTCCTTCCAACAAAGAGGAGGAAAGGGGAAAGAGGGGGAGAGGGAGAAGGAAAGCATGGCTGCGCCCCCCACCCCTTGTCCAATTCGGACTGCTAGGGGGGCACCTTCTGTGGCCTACCTCCTCCTCTCCACCATGGCCCATGAGGCCCATTAACTTTCCCGAGGGGGTTCTGGTAACCTCCCGGTACTCCGAAAAATCCCTGAACCTCTTCGGAACCATTCCGGTGTCCGTATATAACCTTCCAATGTATGAATCTTTACCTCTCGACCATTTCGAGACTCCTCGTCATGTTCGTGATCTCATCCGGGACTCCAAACAAACTTCAGTCACCAAAGACAGATAACTTATAATACAAATCGCCATCGAGACATGACCGAGACACATCTCCGGTCAATAACCAATAGCGGAACCTGGATGCTCATATTGGTTCCTACATATTGTACAAAGATCTTTATCGGTCAAACCGCAATAACAATATATGTTATTCCCTTTGTCATCGGTATGTTACTTGCCCGATCTTCGATCGTCGGTATCATCATACCTAGTTCAATCTCGTTATCGGCAAGTCTCTTTACTCATTCCGTAATACATCATCCCGCAACTAAGTCATTAGTCACATTGCTTGCAAGGCTTATAGTGATGTGCATTACTGAGAGGGCCCAGAGATACCCCTCTCCAATACTTGGAGTGACAAATCCTAATCTTGATCTATGCCAACCCAACAAACACCTTCGGAGACACCTGTAGAGCATCTTTATAATCACCCAGTTACGTTGTGACGTTTGATAGCACACAAGGTGTTCCTCCGGTATTTGGGAGTTGCATAATCTCATAGTTAGAGGAATATGTATAAGTCATGAAGAAAGCAATAGCAATAAAACTTAACGATCATTATTCTAAGCTAACAGATGGGTCTTGTCCATCACATCATTCTCTAATGATGTGATCCCGTTCATTAAATGACAGCACATGTCTATGGTTAGGAAACTTAACCATCTTTGATTAACGAGCTAGTCAAGTAGAGGCATACTAGGGACACTCTGTTTTGTCTATGTATTCACACATGTACTATGTTTTCGATTAATACAATTCTAGCATGAATAATAAACATTTATCATGATATAAGTAAATATAAATAACATCTTTATTATTGCCTCTAGGGCATATTTCCTTTAGATATAGAATCAAATGCCTTCCTAAAATCGAGTTTGAACACCATGGTCTTGGCTTTGCACTTGTGGCAGCAGTTCCGATAAATTCTCGGCGATCCATCTACTAGATAGAAATCTCATTTGGTAACCATGGACTAGTAGGGGGATGCATTGTTTTAACCTGTTCATTTTGAGCTTAGCGATGGCTTTAATGGGATAATTTTGGATGGCTATAGGTCAGAACGCATCTGTCGTGTGTGCCTCCTCTTTTGTAAACAGAAGGATCATGACCGATCGAGCAGTTGAAACGTTCAGTAGCAGAAGTCGAGTTTGCAAAGTTTCAGAAAAAGTGGGTAATAGGGTGTTTGAGACTAGGCCAGAAGTGTTTGTAGAATGCGGGGCCAAAGCCATCGATGCCAGGGCTGGCATTCGGGTTCATGTGGAGAACGCTTCTTTGATCTCATCGATGGTGAAAGGCAGGTCAAGATGCCTGAGTTAGGGGATAGGTACTTGGTAGATGTCAAGGAGATTAAAATTCTAGAAGCGGGGGTGCGTGCCTAGCAGGTTTTGATATGCTTTTTAAGAATGAGTGATTTGTGATCGTGTGAGAAGTAGTTCGTGACTTGGTTGTGAAGCACATGGATCGATTTTTTCCTAAAATGTTGGGAGGCTGAGACATGGAAAAACTTGCTTGAAGGGTGCGGGCCAGAATGGCAGAACTAGACTTATGTGTGGGGCCATTAGATTGGCAGGCTTGGGCCACAATTTGGTGACAGGATGGGAGAAGGCCCAAAAATGTTCAAACCGGAAATGGCGGGAGCGAGGAATGGAGGTGGACAACGTGATTACAAGTGGCACATGATCAGAGGTGACACAAGATAGCTTGATGAGGCTAGAGTTAGGGAAGGCGGAGTTCCATGCCAAGTTAAAAAGGTATGGTTCATGAACCGGGGTTTCTTTGTCGTTTGTCATGCAAATTAATCATGTCGCTGTGATGGAAATTGATGTTATTCTTCTCATGTGGGTAAAAAATGAGGTTAAAATCTCCTAGAACTAACTAGGGAATGTGATCGGGAGGGGCGGTGTTTCTAGTTCATTTAGGAACACCAATAGATTCTTGCGGAAGTATGATATGTTGTTTAAGAGAGACCGGATAGGATTTCCTTGCATCTATCGGCATCACCCAAACCCCTTACATTATTCGTTCGTTGGAGGTTCTACTATTGGAGCTTTATCAATAAATTAATCAAGTTCTCTTTTTGTCTTGGTCCTCAAGGCAATGCTCATGTTCTACCAAGCTTCTTTCGAACTCATAGGTCATAGCTCCAAAACGAATGGCCACTAGTTGAGCTACTATTTTCTCCTCTTGTTCTTTGTACTCGCTGCAATAAGGTTGATTACTGAATCTCAAAAAATAAATAGAACTTTCCTTTTTATTGTCCAAACTTGAGTGAAAGGTTGCCCTTCTCCAATTCTGTGGAAAACTGTATTCGATGAAACTCCTATGTATGACTAGTCGGTGTTTGCACCTGGTGACAACACCCTCGCTCAAGGCCAGAGCTCCTCCAACAAGCTACAAAGAATGGGCTAGCTGGCGCCGACACACTCGGGCTCGGGGAGGGAGGACTTCGACATTGGACTCTTTTGTCCGTCGCGTGGGGCTTTGCCTAGCGGCCCCACCTTCGGTGTCATTTGAATGAAACGAGCATGAGCGGGAAGAAAACTTTATTCCACACAATGGATTAGTACTTAGTAATTTCGCCAAAAGAAGTACTTAGTAGGCCGGAAAAACTTCTGTTCAACCGGCGGATTTTTCTGCGCCCATCGATCACCTTCGTGGCTGTCGATCTGTCTATAATCAGACGTCTCTTTCCATAGCCCAGATTTGCAACTGAGGTGTTGTTGCAATTCTCCCACCGCAACAACTAGTTTGTTGCAAGATCTAGGATTCCCGCAGCGGTGACTGAGAGACATGCCAGATGCGTCAGTGCCGCCGCCAGCGAGCAAGCTCTCATGTTCCCTTTCCTTGCTCATAGGCTATCCTCTCTCCTCCCCCTTAGTTGTCAGCCCACCCCTCTCCCTTCCTCCCTCTCCTCGGTCGTTTATCGCCTCTGAAACCATGGCGCCGCTGCGGAGCTCCCAACCATGGAGCTAATCTCCTCCATGCAAGCCGCGACCATCACCGGCCACCTACGAAAACATGGCGCCGATGCGGAGCTCCCATGCTCGGCATGGCCACCGCCAATCTCCACCACGCCGGCTCCGACCATCACTGGTCGCTTACGCCACTGCAACCATCCTAGTGTTGCATTTTTTTCTTCTGAAACATCACTGATGTTATAGAGGCACGGGTCTGCAAGCTCGCCAGATTGCTACATCTCCGACGTTTCTGAAATATTGCCGGTGTTGTGGAGGTGCGGGAGCTACGAGCTCGCCGGTTTGTAACGTCCCGATGTTTCCTGAAACATCACTGGCTTACGAGCTCACCAGATTGCAACGTTGCTTGTGTTACCGAAACATAATCTATGTTGTGATCTTGATATTTCTGAAACAAAGCTTCTGTTGCAAGATCGGACGGCTCACAGCCCAGCTGGTCTTTTAAAAAAATCAGCCGGCGGACGCGTAGCACGATCCATATTTTTTTGGATTAGGAGAGTACTTGAAATTAAGTGGGTTCATCACCCGCAAAAAATAAAATAAAAATAAAAGTGCGTTCACAGTAGCGGAGGGTTGTAAAAATTGGCTAGGAGGGTCACGCTGTGCGTGCGTGTGTTTGCAGCAGAGAAAGAGAGGGGTCTGACTGACCTGTTGACCTCCGCCATGGCCGTCCTCCTGACCGGAAATTAGTTTTGTTTTCCTTCGTCGGTCTCCTGCCGTCCACATCTCCCCCTCCTCACTTGCTCCCCTGCTGCTGAGAGTGAGAAAAACCCTCGCTCCTTCCTTTCCCTCCTCTCCTCGTCCTCGTCGGCATCGCCCGCTGCCATTCGCGGAGGCCCTCGTTGTCGCGCTACCACATAACCGGCCGCCGACGATTAGGTAGGTAATCGCACTGCCTCCTCTGCTCTCCCGCATGCCTTGAGTCGAGGCAACAAGAAAAGCTCGCGTTTGATTGAATACTAGTACTGTGTACGTCTTCACTGGTGAACTTTGGGGCCGGCGAATCCGGATTCAGAGTTAGATATCTCGGATCTATTTTCTGATCGGCTAGGGTTTGGGGGAACTTGATTTTGGGTTGCTCCGTCACGCCGATCTGTATACATGGGCTCAATTTCTTTCTTCCTACCGTTATTATTTCCTTTAGCAGGACTCGTATGCGCCAAAGGATTGGTATCTCTGTTGGTGTTGGTCTCCTTTGGGAAACATGCCGCTGCAGTGTGGAAGTGGGGGAAAGGGGGGAATTTTTGTAGCAGAAAACAGTGGAAACTTTTTTTGAGCAAATTTTTTTTGGGGGAAATACTTTTATAGTGTTATCTTGTTGCTTGAATATTCAATGCATTCATTATTTCGTTATTGAATTAGAGTTTTTATTTCTCTGTTCATTTGGACAGAAAGAAACACAAGTCCATTCTAGATTTTGCCTGGGTTTCCTCCGATTAATCTATCGGGCAATGACCTTCTTAATTAATGACACAAGGCAAAGCAGTGAAAGCTGTTCTATTTTTAGCCTCCTCTCCCTTTCTGTATTGAGATGGAGCAAAATAGCAGTAAGAATCATATTAGTTGGTGGTTCCATGTAGCATTTATTTTTGAAGTTTATACGATTATGGCCGTAGTGCTAAGTATGTGCTGCCGAGTGAACTTCAGCTCGTTAGTATTTCCATTTTTGTTTGCGCCGGAATAACGTATATCTTGACTGATGAACATCGGGCCAAATCCGGATTCAATCCACTAAGGTTTGGGGCTGATGAACGCCGGAATACCACCGAGTTGGATATCTAGGGTCTCCTTTTCTATTTGCTAGGGTTTTGGGCCTTGGACGAACATGTGCCGTTCCCTTTCGCCCGCTGATTTTGGGTTGCTCCGTCACACCGATTACTAGGCTCGTAGCCATGGGCGCAGTTTGTTCCGTCGTTAGTCTTTTAGCAGGACTCCTATTCACCAAAGGATTGGTATCTCCTTTGGGAAACGCTGGTGAACTTGTAGTCACCTTATTAGAAACTCTGTTGGCATGTTTTATTAACCACACTGCTTTGTGCAACACATAAGTACTTTTGATTCAGGCTTTTGTTGAATTATTCTGCCAATTTGAAAGACACTGAATGTTACATCTATGTACGGTACTTGTTCTGGTCCCTTATGCTTTAAGTCGACTATGTTAGCTACTCTGTTTTGTGCCAAAAGTATGTGCTGCTGAGCCAACGTCACCTCATTAGTATTTTGGTTTTTTGTTTGTGCCGGAATAGCGTACATCTTAACTGATGAACTTTGGGGCAAACCCGGATTCAATCTGGTAGGGTTTGGGGCTGATTAACGCGCCGGAATATCACTGAGCTGGATATCCAGGATCTTATTTGGGTTGCTCCTTCAAGCCGATTCGTAGACATGGGCCCAATTTCTTTCTTCTTCCGCTAGGCTTTCTTTTAGCAGGACTCCTATGCACCAAAGGAGGATTGGTATCTCTGTTGGTCTACTTCGGGAAACATGCTGCTGGCGGCAGTGCGGAAGTGGGGAATTTTTGTAGCAGCAAACAGTGAAAACATTTTTTGAGCAAAAAAAGGGGGGAAATACTTTTGTAGTGTTATCCTAGCTTGAATATTCAATGCATTCATTATTCCATTGTTGAATTAGAGTTTTTATTTCGCTGTTCATTTCGACAGAAACAAACAGAAGCTGATTCTAGGTTTTGCCTGGGTTTCCTCTGATTAATCCGGGAACAACCTTCTTAATTAATGACGCAAGGCAAAGCTTTTGCCTTTGTTTCCTGAAAAATATCAACATTGAAAACTGTTCTATTTTTAGCCTCGTCTCCTTTCTGTATTGAGATGGAGCAAAATAGCAGTAAGAATCATATTGGTTGGTGGTTCCATATAGCATTTATTTTTGAAGTTTGGACGATTATGACCGTAGTGGTAAGTATGTGCTGCCGAGTGAATTTCAGCTCATTAGTATTTCCATTTTTGTTTGCGCCGGAATAACGTATATCTTGACTGATGAACTTCGGGGCAAATACGGATTCAATCTGCTAAGGTTTGGGGCTGATGAACGCCGGAATAGCACCGAGTTGGATATCTAGGATCTCCTTTTCTATTTGCTAGGGTTTGGGGCCTTGGAGGAACATGTGCCGTTCCCTTTCGCCCGCTGATTTTGGGTTGCTCCGTCACGCCGATTACTAGGCTCGTAGCCACGGGCGCAGTTTGTTCTGTCGTTAGTCTTTTAGCAGGACTCCTATTCACCAAAGGATTGGTATGTCCTTTGGGAAACACTGGTGAACTTGTAGTCACCTCATTCGAAATTCTGTTGGCATGTTTTATTAACCACACTGCTTTCTGCAAAACATAAGTGCTTTTGATTCAGGTTTTTTGTTGAACTATTCTGCCAATTTGAAGGACACTGACGGTTACATCTACGTACAGAATTTGTTCTGGTCCCTTATGCTTTCAGTTCGACTATATTAGTTACTCTGTTTTGTGCCAAAAGTATGTGCTGCTGAGCCAACGTAGCTCGTTAGTATTTCGGTTTTTTGTTCATGCCGGAATAGCATACATCTTAACTGATGAACTTTGGGGCAAACCTGGATTCAATCTGCTAGGGTTTGGGGCTGATTAACGCCAGTATATCACTGAGCTGGATATCCAGGATCTTATTTGGGTTGCTCCGTCACGCCGATTCGTAGACATGGGCCCAATTTCTTTCTTCTTCCGCTAGGATTTCTTTTAGAAGGACTCCTATGCACCAAAGGAGGATTGGTATCGTTCGCTGTGCATGTGTGATTTTGTTAAGTGTACGTGCGTGATGTATAGCCATATAATAGATCGATCGACAGATGGACTAATTACAAGCTTGCCACACGCCGCAGTCCAATTTGGGCTAGGAATCAGCCATGCCAAGGTTGACGGCGCACCAATGCCCCATCCGCGTCTTCTAATTTTGATTTTGGCTGTTAGGCATGATTAGTGAAAGTAGGTAATGCGATTTTCAAGATTCGAATCAACTTCATCTTCAACAAAAATCCCCTCTTTCTGTAATATTGTCAGATAGTTCATTCGTTTGGTGAAGTTCATCCTCGTATATATCTCTTGTGTTGATTTGCGATTAGGAAAAAAGGAACTTGGAATTTTATTGATGACTAGCAAGCAGCAGAAAATCATTCAATTTCCACTTTTCTAGCCATATCCACGTACCTTGTTACATACTAACTTTCTTAGCACTTTTTATTTCATTAGCACTGTTCTTTTCTTAGTTGAATTACCACTATTCTAAATTTGTTGTATCATATGCTTGGTTTTCTAATTAGCAAAATTATTGTTAATTTAGAAACATGTTAGCTAGAAAGTACCCATAAAAATAGGAAATCATACGTATGAATTGATTGAGTTCCAGAAAGGAGATATTGACATTTTTTTTGCGGGAGATATATAAGTTCTTCTACTGCCAGGAATTCCAGTGTTGAAGAACAACCTATAGTGAAAAATCATATGATGATAATAATTTGAGTAGGCACGAAAGTATTACTAATTCACCTAATACAAAAAAATGTGTAGATTGACAAGAGCGACCAAGTTTCACAATGTCTATGACCACATTTTTTGGATAGTTGAGGTGATAAGAAACCACAAATTATAGTGAATTGAGTTCTTATTTGCACTTCAAATCAAAAAAATGTGGCCTTTGGGCCCCTCTGCGTTTTCTTGCCCTGGGCCCCCGAAATCTCAGGACCGGCCCTGTGCAGTGCGGAAGTGGGGAATTTCTATAGCAGCAAACAGTGAAAACATTTTTTGAGCAAAAAAAGGGGGGAAATACTTTTGTAGTGTTATCCTAGCTTGAATATTCAATGCATTCATTATTTCGTTGTTGAATTAGAGTTTTTATTTCGCTGTTCATTTGGACAGAAACAAACAGAAGCTGATTGTTTTGCATGGGTTTCCTCTGATTAATCAGGGAACAACCTTCTTAATTAATGACGCAAGGCAAAGCTTTTGCCTTTGTTTCCTGAAAAATATCAACATTGAAAACTGTTCTATTTTTAGCCTCGTCTCCTTTCTGTATTGAGATGGAGCAAAATAGCAGTAAGAATCATATTGGTTGGTGGTTCCATGTAGCATTTATTTTTGAAGTTTGGACGATTATGACCGTAGTGGTAAGTATGTGCTGCTGAAGGTACGTCAGCTCATTAGTGTTTCCCTTTTTTGTTTGCGACGGAATAGCGTACATCTTTACTGATGAACTTTGGGGCAAATTCAGATTCAATCCACTGGGGTTTGGAGCTGATGAATGCCAGAATACCACCGACTTGGATATCAAGAATATTATTTTTTTTCGATTGGCTAAGGTTTGGGGCCTTGGGGGAACTTCTGCTGTTCCCTTTCGCCCGCTATTTTGGATTGCTCCCTCACGCTGATTACTAGGCTCGTAGCCATGGGCTCAGTTTCTTCTGTCGTTAGTCTTTTAGCAGGACTCCTATGCACCAAAGGATTGGTACCTCCTTTGGCAAGCATGCCGCTGCAGTGTGAAAGTGGGCTTCAGATGTACAATGCTTTTTCTCTGTTATTGCAAAAAAGAGGAATTTTTTTGAGAAAAAAAGGTTGTGTTGCCTTTTTAGCTTGAATACTGAATGCGTTCCTTGTTTTGCTATCAAATTATAGTTTTTATTTATCTTTACATTTGGACAGAAAGAAACAGCAGTTGACTCTAGGTTTTGCCAGGTTTTCCTCTGATTAATCAGGAAACAACCTTCTTAATTAATGATACAAGGCAAAGCTTTTGCGTTTGTTTATTGAAAAATACCAAGAGTGATACTGAGAACTATTCTATTTTTCCCTTTAGCTTCCTTTCCCTGTTTGGTATTGAGAAGGAGCCAAATAATAATAAGAATCATATTGTTGGTGGTTGCACATAGCATTTTTTTTATGTTTGTACGATTATGAACATAGTGGTAAGTTGAAAACAAACATTAATGAGACAAATATTTCTGCAGACAGTACCAAGCTCATGCTCTCCTGCCTGTCACGATGATCTGTGGTAAGTATGAACTTTTGTTTTGTCCGTTTACAAACTTTATAAATTTTTGGTTCACACATGTACAACTGGACACGCTCAATATTTTCCTGGCCTAATTTACATGCTGGCTAAATTCTAAAGAATTTTATTTTCTATGCATCTGCTTATTTGTCATGAGTCATGACTACATAATATTATTCCACTGCATGCCAAGATATTGCCTTGGGCCTTCTGATATTAGTTAATAGCGTCGTACCTTAATTACAAAAGCTCTCAGATTCCAGTATTTTTTGAATAAAGTGATCTGTCGTGTTTTCTTTTGATTCCTTCATTGTAGTTTAGATCCTAGCCGGTTATGTTGTGATTGTTCACTTCACTTTTTTTTCTTTGTATAATATGACACTGATTATAGTAAAAATATTTCACTAATCCGTGGCTAGTGAACTTAAAGTCACCTTATTGGAAACATCGTTGGCTTGCTTTATTAACCACATTGCTTTGTGCAGAAAATATGTGCTCTTGATTCAGGCTTTTGTTAAATATGTGCCTTATATCTTTTACATTGCCATGCTATTTTCTGGATCTGAAAAGCTTTATGGTTTGATGCAGTACAAAATAGAGAAGTTATATGTACTTTTAGTATCATCGAAACTTTCTTGCAAGCTGTAAACATTGTGAATTGTTATGCTTCATAGTAGTAAATATATGAAGAAAAAGTTGTAAAACTTGTTAGAAAATATTTATTGCTGCAAATTCTTTTTTTGCATTTAATTCGTCCGCGTATTATGACATCTAGTATCCTTTTGGCCTTGCTTGCACTCCCTCCACTCGGGTTTATTGGGCCTATTAACCAAAACTCAAGGACCAACGATGCGTAATTTCAGAGAATAGCAACAGCCAACCAAATCGCTAGCAGTTTTGCATGGAGCTGACTGCATGGTTTGCTTTTGCATTTACAACGCGCAGCCAGTTGCCTGTTAAGATTTTTGCATGCCGCTAACAGCATGCATGACCCAACCAATCAAGCGCACATCCAGCGGTGAGATCGAGGAAAGCAACCGTGTACATCTAGTGACCTTGAAAAATCATACGTGGCTGCTGGCTCGCCGGACGTGTAAACCCGGACGGAGTAGCAGTATCTTTAACTCTATTTTACATGACAAAATCATTTATTTTACATCCATCGACTATCAGAATTGTTCACTCAACCTGCCTAACTTATAGAAAGTAGCAAGAAGCAGCAGTAGCTGGCGTGGTTGGTGATGAGGTTAAGTGCAAAAGAATGTAGACAACTACTTTGCCAATGGAGGTGGGTTCTTTAATCGCTTTAAAGTTTTTAAGGGAGGTTCACAGTGGAGCTTGAAGAACACAGGTCACTGATGAGTGGACTGCACAGATTTGTAGTTTGGGAGTGATAACTGGACTACGACAAGATCGAACTTGGAATTTGACAGGTGTCTGTTCCAAGCCGATAGCTGACAACAATACCACCTCATCATATACCGCCTAATAGGATGTTGATATCAGTGAAAAACAAGGCATTTAGGTTAATGGGGTTATTTGCAGTTGTATATTCGTGGAAGTAAATTAAGCGGTTTTGGAGTTGAGGGTGTAAACTGGACTCAGCAAATAGTTAGAGACCAAAGCTTCACTGTTCCTTCTATCCAGCAAAAAGAATCAAGAAATGGGCATTATATCATTCAAGAAATACATGATTGAACAATGAAGAATATGCAGTATAACTAAACTGGGAAAGAAAGTAGAGAGAAATATGATGTATTAGCAAAAAAAAGGGTTCGGCCCCGCTTTATATATAAAGCAACACAGGTGGCGGCCTGGTTGGCGTAGGTGGCGGCGGGGCTCCCTCTCCCCTTGCGCGTTGGAGGTTTGCATGGGGCGTCTGCTTCGGGCGATGGTGGCGCGCCGGCGGCAGGGCGCGGTGACTGGTGGCTAGTGGCGGGGTCTGCAGGCATGCTGCCCCTACCGGCGCCCAGCCAGGGCGTGGAGGGCTGCGCGCGAGGCGCCCTCGTCGTGGTGGTGTCAGCTCGCTCTGGCTCAGCCAGATCTTGCCGTCGATGTCGCTAGCGACGCAGGGCTCCCGCCGGCGGTGCCTTGGTGTGGATGCTCCCTGATGGCGCTCTAGTGCAGAGGCTGCTTGGGGTCCGGCGGCCAGGGGCTGGTGCAGTGTGTTGTCCTCGGGTGACTGCGGGTAAGCTTCTAGCCAGATTTGGCGTTGGGAGTATGGTGTGCGGTGCAGGGCTAGATGCATAGGGTGCGGCGGGCGTGTGCTGTTGGTGCTGGTCCGGTTTGGCTCCAACGGGATGGCGCGAGCCCGGCACGGTGGCGATGGAGCGGCACGGCTGTCTTGAGTTAGTGTCGGCGTGATCTGGGTCGTTCATGGCTGGCTTCCACAGCCGGCGCTGATCTGGTATGTGGCGGTGGGTGGCATTCTGCGGCATGCAGGTACAGGGGCCGGCCGAGTCCATGATGGTGCTAGCTTGCCCATTGTGCCTTCTTTGCCCGCGGGTTCGTGACGTCGGTCCGAGTTGGACCCTCGTGGCACTGCTATGACGCCTGGCGGATTGGCGCCGATGGCTACGGATGTGGGTGCGAGATCCCCGTTCGGAGCCAGCCATCGGCAGTTACCGGGTTGTGTCCCCCTCAGTCCATCGAGACCGACTGGGGGCGTGGGTGTGGATACCTCCTACAGTGGAGGTGTCGACCCGGACCCGCTGGCTGATGCCGGGCTAGGAGTAGAAGGAGAGGCCTTCCACTCTTCCTATTGTGGGTGGTGCATTGTGAAGCGGGCGGTTGGCGGTGTCTAGGGTCATGGATGCCGGGGTGCCGGCTCTGGGACGACGGTCCACATGGTTGGCTCTAAGGTGGGCATCATGGCTACTGTGGTGGTTATGTCTCTCGGTCGTATGGACGACGAGGGGTGTAACGGCGGGTGACTCGGGCCCCCTTCGTTATTGACAGTGGAGACACCCAGATTCGGACCTGGAGATTTGTCCTCGTCACGGGTGTCTTGGGTGCCTCATGGTAGCACGGGTGAGCTGCCGAGCGTAAGCTCCGCTCTTTTGCATTGACGGCGATGAGACACATGAGTGCCCCTTTCCTCTTGAGGACGTCGTTGTGGTTCCTCTCTCCATGCCAGGGTTCCGGGTGAAAGCCCTTGTTCTTCTTGGACTCGACGGCGACGACGCTTTGTGTCGTTCCCCCTCCTAAGGGCGTTGTCATGGAGCTTATATGTGTTAGGGCATGTCATGGCATAGTTTGCAAGCCTAACTGTGTTATTGCTCAACAACGTAGTCACGTGCATGTATGTTGTCCAGTTATCCTAGGATCTGCTTTGTAAGAGGGTCGCCTCACAATTTTGTATCATTCGACCATGTACTGTGATGTGTGCTTTATATGTAAAGCAGGGCGCGATCCTATTTCGAGGAACTGATATAAGGCTATGAGGAGACCCTCTTACAAAGCAGATCAAAGGTAAAAAGCAAAAGTACAGGAGCAAGCACACCCTAGCACAACATGACCTAGACTACTAACAAGAAAAGTAACCCGGCCACCTTGGAAAACCGCTGGACCTCGATGCACCGCTCACACCAAGCTATCGTTGGGCCCCCCTGCCCTCCCACTTTTGAGCATGCAGCGTCGTTCCTGCCTGCGGATAGCGAGGACCACGAGTGGTGCCAACAAGGACCCATGCAAAATATGAGGAGGCAAGCGAGACCGCCTCAAGCTAGAGACAAAGAAGCTTCAAGATAGGATCCAAAGTTGCCCGTAGATAATGACGTGGCAAGACCGGAAGGATCCTGGACTCCACGTCAATGCCTCAAGAGAGTGACGACGCAACACGTCGTCGTTGCCGAGACCGAAGAATGGTCAAGGGTTTTCACCTGGAACTCAGGCGCAGGGAAAGGGACCACATGACGCCCTCAAGAGGGACGTGACACCAACGAGCATCGTTGTTGCTGGCGCCGAAGCGCAAGTTTTTGCCCAGAGCCTCTCACCCATGCTACAGGAGGAATCATGAGCACCAACCCACCCTAAGGGTCGACCTATCGCCACCAAAATAGACCTCCAGAGTAGGATCTGGGAGCCACCATAGTCGAAGCACCACCAGTACCACAAGATCACCCACCGCCACATGACTTGCCGCCTCCAAGAAACCCGCTGAAAGGCAAAGCAAATGGACCACCACCTGGAGTTGCCGCCCCGATGTCCAAGTGACCCCACTCCCTGGCCTCACAGTTGTTCGACATGGATATGCCCGTCAAAGAAGACATGCGATGACCCCCTCTGGAGACCCCCACTCGCCAGCAACGAGACCAAGCAAGGCGAAACCGCCCGATGATGGGAACACACTACCCACAAGCAAAAGACGGCGGCCATGGCCAACCACCCATTTCAACAGCCCCAGATCTGGGCAGGGTCGGCGCGGGCACCTCGGGCAACCCGTCCTTGGCCCAAGGTGGGGCAAGGTAGCCGTCCGTGCCCCTGGCCCTAGGTGTGGTGAGGTAGCCGCCGGTGCCCCTGGCCCTAGGTGTGGTGAGGTAGGCACCGGTGCCCCTGGACGTGACTATGTAGCGAGGTGGTCGGCATCCACAACCCCCATGGATGCGACCCCGAGTCGGCCGGAGAGCCCCACCGGCCCTGTGCCGAGGCAGGCTGCATGTCGATGAGCCCCCAGTCCAAGGCGAGGCACAACACTTGCCCTCTTGGTCGCGAGCACCTCCGCCCGAGGCGGCCAACCTTCGAGGCGTGATGGGAAAGCCCCACCGGAGGCAACCTATACTAGGGTTAGGGGGAGAGAGGGGAGAGATAAGGAAAGGAGAGTGGGCTGTGAGACCGTCCCGCCGCTGCCAACCGACGCCGGGCCTTTGGCCGGCAAGGACGACCCACGATGGCGGCGAGGGGATTGGGAACCGCTCGAGTCGCCTCCTGAGAATGACTCGGGGCAGGGTGAGGAGCATTTTGAGATGGGTTTATAGTCAAGAGGAATCTGATGTATTAAGGTATTCCACTCACTGAAGTCACTGTGATGAAGATGAACATTATTATTTTTCCTTTTGTAGCGGGTGGATCGATTTATAATCTTGCTAAGCTATCAGTTGTTGTTGTTGTCTTTTTTTCTTCTCGAACACGCATACAATTGTGTGTCGTTGTGCATTAGGCGCCAAAGAAGGCACAAAGTACAAGTTACCAACTGTGGAGGTTTAATTGTGCTTAATTTGTTTTTTGGCAAATTACCTTGAAACCAGTATTGTAGCCAACCTGTCAAAGGTTTCCTCCTCGAAACACAACGGATAATGTTTGAAGGACAATAAAACAACTGGGAAAGATACAAAGAAGATGAAGAGACATGTTTAATCAGAATCTACTGGAAAACCAAGTTGTTACTCACTTCTGGGGGTTTGCAGGATTTATCTAGAATCTGGGAAATTAAACCCTGCCCGGATTGCTCTCTGATCAGTTCAACACATATTTGTTGAAACTGATATGTCACATGTTTAGCCTATGGACTATCTAATGAAGTCTAAACACATGCATTACACTTTTAGTCCTAATGGTCTTTCATGTTGGTAACAGTGGCTAAAAATTATGAGATTGATGCCTTTTGAGTTAGTTTTGTTATGTTAGGGTCGCAAGATAGTGAGCATTGTTCTTTGGTTGCTTGTTAGGCATGTACAATCGTCGATAAGAGGGTCTTATCTTATACCATGTATGTCGTTTAGAGAGGACAAAAACATATGATGCAGTGGATTATCTCTTAGTGCCATCTCTAGCAATTAATGTTTGCATGCTCCTTAATTTGTGGGATGTTTAAAATTATTAGAACATCTGTAACTAAGAGATGACATCTTGTAAAATGGATAGAATTGTCTTATCTTCCTTACTAAGAGATCATCTCTTAGCTGGAGAAGACTAAACCTTTTTTTTTCTCATTTCTCTCTTTTCCAACTCAGCAATTATCCTAGGTGGCATTGCTAAGATAGCACCATTGTACACACCCTTATGTAGCAAAAAACGCATGCTGTTCTTCTGTTTTAGAATGTACTCATGAAATTTCTTGACCATAATTTTTTGTTTGTTTGGTGCAGGTTGACAAGTTACCTTTTTGTTCTATTGCGTGTTCTCTGTTGTCTGGAAGTAGCATACCTCATTCCATACTACCATGAATCTCCATAATACATGTCAGCAAGAACAGCTATCGGGCTCAAATTCCGCAAGGCTGCAAACATTTTGGACCATCTGTCCAGCTTGTGACACCAAATATCAGTACCACCATGCAAGTGCACAGAAAACTGTCCGCTGCCAAAATTGCTCGAAGGCCTTTATAGCACATGTTTTAACTGACCAACATGTTCCTACTGGTCCAGAGCAATCTGTGTGGAAAAATGCAGGAGTATTTTCAGAAATTAGATTGCTTCAGAAGTTCAAACCTGGGCAGATCTGGGCTCTCTACAGTGACATAGATAAGTATCCCAACTGCTATGCCTTCATAGAGAAAGTTGAACTGGAGAATAATAAAGTACGAGCAAGATGGCTTGAAGTTTGTCCCGATGGAGAGTTGGAGAAAATATCTATAGGAGATCGAACTGTCGGGTGTGGAACCTATAGGGTTGCAACCACCGATGGTATTTTGATTTGCACTGACGTGAAATCCTTTTCTCATCGTGTAAATGCGATATTCACTGGTAGAAGGAACTCTTATGAAATATATCCTAGGAAAGATGAAGTTTGGGCCCTTCTGAAGGGATGGGATATTGGTTGGAGTTCAGATGCTCAGAGTCAAAAGAAATACAAGTATGAAGTTGTGCAGGTCCTCTCTGATTTCACAACTGGCACTAGCATCACTGTCATGCCGCTTGTCAAGATAAAAGTCTTTGTTAGCTTATTTATGCAGTCTAAAGAGGCTACTCCATATCTGATAAGGCAGGATGATACAATATGGTTCTCGCATTGTATCCCATACCGTTTGATGGGTGCAGCTGAAAGTGAAGGCATTCCAGAAGGAGCTCTCGAACTTGATCCTGCTGCGCTTCCCCTTAACTTGGAGCAGCCTCTTGTTTGTGTTGTTTCACAAAGCAGGTCAGTTAAAGGCTCAGAA
The DNA here is from genome assembly GCA_034509565.1 of Triticum monococcum. Taxonomy (NCBI): domain Eukaryota; kingdom Viridiplantae; phylum Streptophyta; class Magnoliopsida; order Poales; family Poaceae; genus Triticum; species Triticum monococcum. The sequence goes on from CM067842.1 coordinate 39,869,771, forward strand.
TTTGATGCCGCGTATGCTGGTTCATCCAGAGGAAATAAATCTCACAAGGAATCTGAAGGGGTTGGGGAGAGGCAGCATGCTACATGCATGAACGCAGGGATCTTTGCAAAGTCATCGGTGGTAGAGAACAGAGACCATAACACTCCATCTACTGTAGAAGGTATGGATGTTCCTGAAGAATCTGACAACGCGCAAGTGAAAGTATTATGTCCTGAATTTTTTGACTTCGACCAACTTCGAGATGTAAGTCGGTTTAGACGCAACCAGATCTGGGCTGTCTATGATAGTCAATGATGTATGCCAAGATTTTATGCTCGAATTACAAAGGTAAGAAGGGCCCCAAAGTTTGAGGTACACTTTGTTTCGCTCGAATTTGATCCCAGAAATAAAGCAGAGGTGGCATGGTCACGGGGGGAACTGCCTGTTGCTTGTGGACGTTTTAAGCATGGAGCATCACACACAGCTAAAGAAACTAAGATCTTCTCCCAGATAATTTCCTATGAGAAAAGCAGGACAAGGAACTCGTTTGAGATATATCCTAAGAAAGGTGAAGTTTGGGCCCTTTTCAAGGGATGGGACATTGGCTGGAGTTCGGACGCTGAAAACCACACAGATTTTAAGTATGAACTTGTTCAGGTTTTCTCTGATTTCACGACAAGCACTAGCATCATGGCCATGCCGCTCGTAAAAGTAAAAGGCTTTGTTAGCTTATTTATGGGGTTGAAAGAGGCAACCCCGTACGTGATACCTCGGGATAACACACTAAGGTTTTCACATTGTGTCCCTTATCACTGGATGGAGGGGACTGAGAGAGAAGGCATTCCAGAAGGAGCTGTTGAACTTGATCCTGATGCGCTTCCCCCTAACTTGGAAGATGCTTTTGCCTCTGTTGTACCTGAAAGCAGTTACACTGAATCTGCTGTACAAGATAGTACTGATGTTTATGAGGAATCTGATGATATTATCCAGGCAGAATTTGAATGTGCTGAATCTGAATTCCATGAATTTACAGAAATGAGATCGCTTGACAAGTTCAAACCTGGGCAAATCTGGGCTCTCTACAATGATATAGATAAGTTCCCCAATTACTATGCCGGCATAAGGAAAGTCGATCTCAAGAATAATAAAGTACAAGTGATATGGCTTTATGTCTCTCCTCGGGGAGAGGAGGAGAAAAGATTGGTCAACGAAGATCGCCCTGTTGGCTGTGGAATCTTTACGGTTTCCGGTGAAAATGATGCTATTATGACTTGCACTGGTACACAATCATTTTCTCATCCTGTATGTAGTAGACCAACTGGTAGAGAAAAAGAATTTGAAATTATTCCTCTTCCTCGTGAGGTCTGGGCCGTTTACAAGGACTGGGGGGCTGGATGGACTGCGCGCGATTTTAAAAATTGTGACTATGAATTGGTGGAGATATTAACCCATACGGACTCGTCCATACAAGTTAAGCTGTTGAGAAAGGTGGATGGTCACAGGACAGTATTTAGAAGAGAGCCATCTGTGGAAACGATATGTCAGGATGAGTACTTAAAGTTCTCTCACCAGATCCCTCGCTTCCATCTGACAAATGAAAAAGGAGGCAAGCTTCGAGGCTGTTTGGAACTCGATCCTTTCTCGGTGCCAGAGAGGTTTCTCGGCATTGATTCAATGTGAGATAACCCTGTTCATGGTGGCTCTTTGGATGGCTCTCTTTTCGAAGGAATTACAAGACTGAAGGTTATCCGGAAGTTGATCAAACCGAGTTTCATGCCGCCCGGAGTTCTCCAAGACCCAGTGATGTTATAATGTGCTTGTTTGCTCTTCCTGCAGCCGGTGCCTCTAAGATCTAGTTAGAGGCCTGAGATTGGTTGCAGCTGCTGTTTTTACTTTTGGTCCGGTTATTGAACTGACACTCTTCATTCGCTTGTAGTTTAACTAAAACCCGTAGTAGTATGGTTTATTTGTGATGGATTCTGGATGGGATCTGCCTACCCCAACTTGTTTGGGACTAAAGGCTTTGTTGTTGTTGTTGTTGTTGGACTTTGGACTTACATTTTATTGTAGTGCGCATCATCATTTCTGTGTGGCTCATTGTGCATGACATTGACGGTACAAGCCATTTCTGAGATCGCATTTTCTCCAAGTTCTTCAACAAAGTTTGGGGGACAGCGTTCATGAAATTTAGTAACTTGGTAGAATCCGCGCAACACTGGTACTCATGAGTACGATAAACCTGGTGAGGAAAAATATTACTATGTGTGAATTGATGGCATTTTTTTCACTCTTTCGTTTTGCCTAGCAGAGAAGGTGTATGCTGTTGTGGACCAGCATCAAACTGAAGTAATGAGCCTGCAGATGTTGAATTCCAAGGACTGATGCCTTCGCACTTGAAAAAAAAACCTTTTTCTAATTCTCTAGGTTTTGTTTCCCCTTTGGCAGGACATTGCTGAGAGAAATGCCTGTGTTACAATGGTGTAATGCGGGGCAAGAAAATTAAGCTCAGCAGGCGATCAAGGCATGGTTGTGCTTTTGAAACCGACTCTTATTCACTTCACTTCAGGTGGTATGATGGTCCTTGACCATTTGTTTACGGGGTCCAAGAAAGAGACAACATGGTCTTGCACAGCTTAGGTGATTGTCGTGGCGGAACAAAGGATCTTGGATCTTTAAATCCGACGGCAGCGATGAGTATGTTTTGCCAACGGATGCTGCGGCACAGCCAAGAACGACGGAGCATGAGGACGGCGTGGGATTGTCGGAGCATCCGGAATTGGCATTTCAGAGGTTCTTTTGTTTTTTACTCCATCCTACTTATGCAGAGGTCGGGTGTGTGCTCATTGTTTTGATATCCTTTTGATGCTTCATTTTGAGTTAATAAAATTCACCATTTGTCAGAAAACAACAAATGAAGAAGAAGAAAAGGAGAAACCTATGAACTTGCAGAGCTTACAAAACATATGTGGACACTTAATCATATGAAGAATGAAAGAGAAGCTCATGAAAAAGAGATGCCAAAAAAAAAACTTCTTTCTCTACATATAGTGAGTAGATATGTCACGGGTAATTGAAAGACATGGCACCCCTGTTCTAGACATGCATACAAGATGAGTACCATTTAAGACTTCGGTTCGTCATTGGACTTAGCTCATGTTCATACAAATATTTGTGCGATTTGAATGTCTGAGACACTGGAGGAAACCAAAATTTGGAAAACACACGATGCACTTTGGTTGCCACTGGTTACACATTCGAGCCCGCCTTCCTTTTGCTTGAATGTACTGTAGTAATCAAGGAGCCATAAGGATTTCTTACGGGCTAGAGCCTAAAGGAACTCTCACACAAGCTAAAGCATCAAATTACTTTTTCCTAGTGCGAAAGGGTCGGCCAATGCTGAGCTGGGAGCAGCGCTTCCATATAATCAATGGGATCACACACGGAGTTCTCTACTTGCACAAGCTCTCTTGTTTCAGAGTAATACAGACCTGAAAGCTAGTAACATTTTACTGGACTGTGAGATGAACACCAAGATTTGCGACTTTGTTTATGTTCTGGTTTTAAGCTCACCGAAGCATCACGACCAGGATCGTGGGCAAACATTAAGTGCTTCCAATTAAAATTCTAACTTTCTGTTGACGCTCAAAAGTGACACAATCGTAAAAGTTGTTTTAATCTATGTTAAGATTAATTCAAACTTATGATTGGAAGTCACCATGATATGGCTTCCTTTGAGAAGATCAAGATGGATATGAAAGTGGTCTAAAACGGAGTCCGGATGCAAAAGTTATGACAAGTTCAGAGATGTTCATGATGACACCAGATTAAAGAATGGCTTGAAACCCAATTAAGATGATTCTAAATGGAAAAAGTTTCAACATGAAAGTTGTGCGTCTTGTCGAAACAGATGATTTTGATATAAAAATCGTCTTAATCCGAGGTCGTATGCAAAAGTTACAGGCAGTACAAGGCGCTGCTGCACTGAATGGCCGGACACTCCGGGAACAACCATCCGGGTTTTGATTTTCTCTGTGGATGACCAGACACTCCGGGTATGTTAGTTTGGGTTTTGAATTTGGCTGCTACAGACTTCGGAAAACAGCCGAAAACCCCCTTAAGATAGCCTCAGATCAAAAAACGTTCAACATGAAAGTTGTTCGTCTCGTCGAAACGGTCAAGATTGCTTTTGGGCTCGTTTTCATCCGAGATCGTTTACTCCCCCGAACATGGCGCACAACATGCAGCCAGATTTTACCGAACAGTTTTGGAAAGTTCGGACCAAACAAATCCCAATTGGACTAGGGTTTTGGACGTGAATTGAAGCCTTTTCCTTGCACGGGAAGTCCAGCCGCCTCTTATATACTCAAGGGGTGATGGCCGATTGAACAACACACAATCGATCAAATCATCTACCATTTTTTATCTTTACCTTTATCTCTCTCCCTTGTTCTTCTTCTTCCCGTTCTTCGTTCGTTCTTCGTTTGCAGGGCGGCGAACCTTGAGGCCCTAGGGGCGATCAGGTCGACCTAGGGCAGCCCATAGCCGCCGTGCGCCCTGACGGGGTCGCTCCCGGGCGTGTGGGGTTTCGGGTCCTCAAAAGCACCCGTCGGATTGCTTGCGTACCGCTTTTTCGGACGGGTCTCCTTCGACGTGAGCTGCGGTGCATCACCCCGGCGTCAAGGGTACACGGTGACGTGTTCGTGTGCGAACACACTTTTTGGCGACTCCGCTGGGGAACGAAGCTTTGAACGGTCTCTAGCCCGTTCTTGCTACAAAGAGATCGTCATCTAGGGTTTGCAATCTACAAAGGTAATATGAATACCCAATTCCCTACTGTAGATGCAAATAATTCATATGGTGTTACTAGATTGTTCAATGAGTATACTCTATCGGCCAGCCCTAGTTTGTTCAATCATGCATCTAATTACGTGCATAGGCCGATTCAGAGTAATTTACATGCTTTAACTTTTTATGATACTAGTAACATGCATCATATGTATCCCAACTCTCATGCATCGGTAACCCCACAAATTGATATGCCGATGAACAACATGGTGAGTTTGGTTAATAAATTTGAAACACCTCATGTTAGGATTTCCAATGCCATGCAAGAAAGTGTTTCACCCTTTTATTCATCGGCAAGTAATGTGCAATATACTAATCCAACCATGCCGATGAACGAGAGAATTGGCCATGCTACTACTAGCTATTCGGCCAGTTATTCCCAACCGTCATATGCTACACCTCATGACAATAATTTTTCAGCACCATACACAACTGTAGAAGATGAGGTAGTGGTGGCTGCATTGAAGAGTTTAGCCCAAAATAAGAGGATTAGTGCTCTTTGCCTTGAACAACATGAAAAGGGGCTATTTCCTGATTATGCCGCAATAAAAGCTAGAGTTTTGCAAGAAGATGAATCTTTGCCAATTGATAAAATTGGCAAGAAAAAATATGGTTTTACAACAATGCATATGCCTTCACCTAGTACTACATCATATTATACACCCCCACTATTGCAAAATTTCGGCAACAACCATGTGTCATTGCCGAAAGAATCTAAAAGCATTGGGGGGCAATCGTATCCGGAGTGGGCTGAAATTGAGAAAAAGCTTAAAGCCAACTTTGCCGCTCGCCGTCAGAAACAAATAGAAAAATAATTGGTCAGATAAAAGAAGGTTTGCCAATTGGTAGTATCAATGAAAAGAAGGATGATTCGGAACTTGAAAGTGCTTCGGTTGAAAAAGCCGAATCAAGTAGTATATATTCTGAATCCATCAAATCCAAAGAGGCAAGCATTATTGAGAAAGGGCATGGCAAGCATAGCAAAACAACCGTGCTTGATTTTTCTGAAGTTAATGGAACCTACTTCCTGCCCTATGAGTTCCGTGTCGTAGAAATTGACAAGCCTCAAGGACAAGAGCAAGTAGCCAAACAAAGTTCGGTTGATAAGGATCTTCAAGGTAATGATTCAAGGAATAAAGAAAAAGATGATGAAGAGGCGTTGGGGAGCCACCCAAAGATGAAGCAAGATATTGTTCAAGCCACACCACTATCATGCTCTCTCAACATATTTGAAGAGGTATGTTTAGCAAGTAATTTACCTATTTTCATATTTGGTTAAAACTTTATTGTTGATGCATCCATCAGAAAAATCCTCTTAAGTAATTTTGAAAGACCAATGAAGAAGGGTAATTTACTTGTTAGCAATAAAATTGTTATGGAACATATCAGTCAACCCATTGCGCCATTTATAAAGACCGATAATGACTTATTGTTACAGCCAAAGCTTTCCCCATTGCTTTATATAAGGTTCATATCTAGTTGGGTAGCTTTGTTTATTTCGTACTTGGCTTGCGCTTGGTCTCAACTGAGACATGTATGTTCTAAATATCTTCGTTTCAGAAATTTAAAGCCAAGGTTAAATTCTATTGAGAAAACCGATGCTAATATAATATCTTATCAAAAGACATCGGAGATAGAGTGGAAAACACAATGCATAGCCGAATGGGATGATGCAAAATCTGAACCGTTCGTTTGCTTAACTCCAAAGCCGTTCTCACAAGAAGATCGGCTAGAAAATAAAAAATTACCTTCAATTCCAATATGTGTGATCAAATCTTTGATTTGTTGTTGGGAAATAATTATATTAGAATTCTTGATCACCAGGTTGAGCCATCTGTCCAGGGACATATGTATTGTAAGTTGCATGATTCGTCCAAGCATAATTTTGAGGATTGCAACATGTTTCGTCAAATAGTTAAATCGTCCATTGAAAAAGGACGACTGAAGTTTGTTGAAATACCAAGAGATGACCAGTCTATTCCGATTGGTCCCGATGGCAAAAAGTTTTTGCATCGGCTGCTTCAAGCCGATCCATTTAAAGAGAAGGTAAAAACTGCAGGTGATGGGATCAAGCTTTCAAGTAAAGAAGTTGTTGAAGAGCATAATGAACATAATCTTGAGGGCGAGAGTTCCATCGAAGCTACAATGGAGACGCCAAGGACTGGGGGGCAGCAAGAAAATCCAATGATCGACGAAAGCAAACCAAAAGAAAACAAAGGCCGAAATAAGCGCAAGTGTAAGAGATCAAAAATCTCCTTCGTTGAACTATTGGATAAATATCAAAAGAAGAGTGAAGAGAAGAATACTTATCGGCCAAATCATGCAAAGAAACCAAGATCACCCCCAAGGCGCAAATATGAGGATTGGTATTGGCAAAGTGAGAATTTCAATGCAACATATTCATATCATTATTTTGGGCCACCAATGCCAATGTCGTGGATGCCTCCCTATGCTCATGTAGATTCATATCCATCATGGGATAGGTACGATACAAGGGCACATTCTCCATCTTATTTTAAACCATCTCACCAATAGTATGCAGCTCCGAGAAGATCAACATTTGAATAATCACATGTTCAAGACCGTTTCAATCATAAGGAATCGGTCCAGAGCTCAAGGAAGAAGAAAGAGGTGGTCAACCAAGTTTACCGTGTTAAAAGAGATGGTCGTAAGAGTTCAACTCCAGATTTGATCTCAAATGAAAAGGAGCCAATTAAAGTGTTGACATTGGCTACAAAAGGCAAAGAAGTGAAGCAACCAATTGATAAAAATCAGAGTGCCAAATCTGAAGAAAAGAAGTTGAGGGTGCACAAGGCCAAAAAGGAATTGCCATTGGTCAAAACAGAATCAAAGCCGAGATGCCCGCTCGGCTTATCGTATTGGCAAAAGAAGAAATTACAAAAACTTAGTGCACAAGAACTTGAAGAAAGGAGCAGTCAAAATAAAAATGATGTGCAACCTTCTATTGCAACAACTGTTACAAAAGTGAAGAAACAGAAGAATGAAAGCAACAAACAATTAAGCCGAAGGTGCGCATCACAATATCAAAATCTTCGGTTAGCACATCATCCATATTCTTCAACCATACTATTCATGCCTTTGCCATGGAATTCATCCATAGGTATGATCAATTACCCTCCATGGATGCAACATAATTTTCTATATCATGACAGGGTATTACCAAATCACTATACATTTGGTTAGTTACATTTTTGTTGCTAATACAAAGGGGCCGAAATATTTTATTGCTATTTCATTTGTTTATTTCGGCTATACATACTTTGGTGGGTGAATTCTACATGGACCTCATGGTAATGGCCGATAGTTATCTATCGCCCTAAGAATATGTCAAAGCATGGCCGATGTAGTATCCTAACATCGTCCTTAGTTCAATTGGAGACCAAAAAAAAGTACATGTTGTTGGGGAACGTAGTAATTTCAAAATTTTCCTACGCACATGCAAGATCATGGTGATGCATAGCAACGAGGGGGAGAGCATGATCTACGTACCCTTGTAGATCGCAACGGAAGCGTTGACACAACGTAGAGGAAGTAGTCATACGTCTTCTTTCCGATCCGACCGATCCAAGCATCGTTACTCCGGCACCTCCGAGTTCTTAACACACGTACAGCTCGATGACGATCCCCGGGCTCCGATCCAGCAAAGCTTCGGGGAGGAGTTCCGTCAGCACGACGGCGTGGTGACGATCTTGATGTTCTACCGACGCAGGGCTTCGCCTAAGCACTACAACGATATGATCGAGGTGGAATATGGTGGCAGGGGGCACCGCACACGGCTAAGGAACGATCTCAAAGATCAACTTGTGTGTCCTAGGGTGCCCCCCTGCCCCCGTATATAAAGGAGCAAGGGGGAGACCGGCCGGCCCTATGGGGCGCGCCAAGGGGAGGGGGAGTCCTCCTCCTAGTGGGAGTAGGACTCCCCTTTCCTAATCCAATTAGGAAACCCTAAGGGGGAAGGAAAGAGGGGGAGAGGGAGAGGGAAAGAGGGGCCGCGCCCCCCTCCCTAGTCCAATTCGGACTCCCCATGTGGGGGGGCGTGCCACCTCCTAGGCCGCAGCCCTCTCTCTCCCCTAAGGCCCAATAAGGCCCATTACTTCCCCGGAGGGTTCCGGTAACCCTTCCGGTACTCTGAAAAATACCCGAATCACTCGGAACCTTTCCGATGTCCGAATATAGTCGTCCAATATATCGATCTTTATGTCTCGACCATTTCGAGACTCCTCGTCATGTCCCCGATCTCATCCGGGACTCCGAACTCCTTCGGTACATCAAAACTCATAAACTCACAATATAATTGTCATCGAAACCTTAAGCGTGCGGACCCTACGGTTCGTGAACAATGTAGACATGACCGAGACACATCTCCGGTCAATAACCAATAGCGGGACCTGGATGCCCATATTGGCTCCTACATATTCTACGAAGATCTTTATCGGTCAGACCGCATAACAACATACGTTGTTCCCTTTGTCATCTGTATGTTACTTGCCCGAGATTCGATCGTCGGTATCCAATATCTAGTTCAATATCGTTACCGGCGAGTCTCTTTACTCGTTCTGTAATACATCATCCCGCAACTAACTCATTAGTTGCAATGCTTGCAAGGCTTATGTGATGTGCATTACCGAGAGGGCCCAGAGATACCTCTCCGACAATCGGAGTGACAAATCCTAATCTCGAAATACGCCAACTCAACATCTACCTTTGGAGACACCTGTAGAGCTCCTTTATAATCACCCAGTTACGTTGTGACATTTGGTAGCACACAAAGTGTTCCTATGGTAAACGGGAGTTGCATAATCTCATAGTCATAGGAACATGTATAAGTCATGAAAAAAGCGATAGCAACATACTAAACGATCAGGTGCTAAGCTAATGGAATGGGTCATGTCAATCAGATCATTCAACTAATGATGTGACCTCGTTAATCAAATAACAACACTTTGTTTATGGTTAGGAAACATAACCATCTTTGATTAACGAGCTAGTTAAGTAGAGGCATACTAGTGACACTAAGTTTGTCTATGTATTCACACATGTATTATGTTTCCGGTTAATACAATTCTAGCATGAATAATAAACATTTATCATGATATAAGGAAATAAATAATAACTTTATTATTGCCTCTAGGGCATATTTCCTTCAGTCTCCCACTTGCACTAGAGTCAATAATCTAGATTACACAGTAATGATTCTAACACCCATGGAGCCTTGGTGCTGATCATGTTTTGCTCGTGGAAGAGGCTTAGTCAACGGGTCTGCAACATTTAGATCTGTATGTATCTTGCAAATCTCTATGTCTCCCACCTGGACTAGATCCCGGATGGAATTGAAGCATCTCTTGATGTGCTTGGTCCTCTTGTGAAATCTGGATTCCTTTGCCAAGGCAATTGCACCAGTATTGTCACAAAAGATTTTCATTGAACCCGATGCACTAGGTATAACACCTAGATCGGATATGAACTCCTTCATCCAGACTCCTTCGTTCGCTGCTTCCGAAGCAGCTATGTACTCCGCTTCACATGTAGATCCCGCTGCGACGCTTTGTTTAGAACTGCACCAACTGACAGCTCCACCGTTTAATATAAACACGTATCCGGTTTGCGATTTAGAATCGTCCGGATCAGTGTCAAAGCTTGCATCAACGTAACCTCTTACGGTGAGCTCTTTGTCACCTCCATATATGAGATGTTGGGGAACGTAGTAATTTCGAAAATTTTCCTACGCACACGCAAGATCATGGTGATGCATAGCAACAAGGGGGAGAGTGTTGTCTACGTACCAACGCAGACCGACTGCGGAAGCGATCACACAACATAGAGGAAGTAGTCGTACGTCTTCTTCCCGATCCGACCGATCCAAGCACCGTTACTCCGGCACCTCCGAGTTCTTAGCACACGTTCAGCTCGATGACGATCCCCGGGCTCCGATCCAGCAAAGCTTCGGGGAGGAGTTCCGTCAGCACGACGGCGTGGTGACGATCTTGATGTACTACCGACGTAGGGCTTCGCCTAAGCACTGTAACGGTATGATCGAGGTGGAATTTGGTGGCAGGGGGCACCGCACACGGCTAAGGAACGATCTCAAGGATCAACTTGTGTGTCTTGGGGTGTCCCCTGCCCCCGTATATAAAGGTTGGAGGGAGGGGGGCTGGCCGGCCAAAGAGGGGGAGGCGCAGGAGGAGTCCTACTCCCACCGGGAGTAGGACTCCCCCCTCCAATCCTATTCCAACTAGGACTCCTTGGGAAAAAGGGAGAGGGAAAGAGAGAGAGGTGGTCGGCCACCTCTCCTAGTCCTAATAGGACTAGGGGAGGGGGGGAGGTGCGCAGCCCTCCTTGGCAGCCCCTTTCACCTTTCCACAATGGCCCATGTAGGCCCATTTGGCTCCCGGGGGGTTCCGGTAACCCTCCCGGTAATCCGGTAAAATCCCGATTTCACCCGGAACACTTCCGATGTCCAAACATAGGCTTCCAATATATCAATCTTTACGTCTCGACCATTTCGAGACTCCTCGTCATGTCCGTGATCTCATCCGGGACTCCGAACAACCTTCGGTACATCAAAATGCATAAACTCATAATAACTGTCATCGTAACGTTAAGCGTGCGGACCCTACGGTTCGAGAACAATGTAGACATGACCGAGACACGTCTCCGGTCAATAACCAATAGCGGGACCTGGATGCCCATATTGGCTCCTACATATTCTACGAAGATCTTTATCGGTCAGACCGCATAACAACATACGTTGTTCCCTTTGTCATCGGTATGTTACTTGCCCGAGATTCGATCGTCGGTATCCAATACCTAGTTCAATCTCGTTACTGGCAAGTCTCTTTACTCGTTCCGTAATACATCATCTCATAACTAACATCTTAGTTATTATGCTTGCAAGGCTTATGTGATGTATATTACCGAGAGGGCCCAGAGATACCTCTCCGACAATCGGAGTGACAAACCCTAATCTCGAAATACGCCAACCCAACATCTACCATTGGAGACACCTGTAGTACTCCTTTATAATCACCCTGTTATGTTGTGACGTTTGGTAGTACCCAAAGTGTTCCTCCGGTAAACGGGAGTTGCATAATCTCATAGTTATAGGAACATGTATAAGTCATGAAGAAAGCAATAGCAACATACTAAACGATCGGGTGCTAAGCTAATGGAATGGGTCATGTCAATCAGATCATTCAACTAATGATGTGACCTCGTTAATCAAATAACAACTCTTTGTTCATGGTTAGGAAACATAACCATCTTTGATTAACGAGCTAGTCAAGTAGAGGCATACTAGTGACACTCTGTTTGTCTATGTATTCACACATGTATTATGTTTCCGGTTAATACAATTCTAGCATGAATAATAAACATTTATCATGATATAAGGAAATAAATAATAACTTTATTATTGCCTCTAGGGCATATTTCCTTCAGTCTCCCACTTGCACTAGAGTCAATAATCTAGTTCACATCGCCATGTGATTTAACAGTAATAGTTCACATCACCATGTGTTTGACACCCATAGTTCACATCGTCATGTGACCAACACTCAAAGGGTTTACTAGAGTCAGTAGTCTAGTTCACATATCTATGTGATTAACACCCAAAGAGTACTAAGGTGTGATCATGTTTTGTTTGTGAGATAATTTTAGTCAACGGGTCTGTCACATTCAGATCCGTAAGTATTTTGCAAGTTCTATGTCTACAATGCTCTACACGGAGCTACTCTAGCTAATTGCTCCCACTTTCAATATGTATCCAGATTGAGACTTTAGATTCATCTGGATCAGTGTCAAAAACTTGCATCGACGTAACCCTTTACGACGAACCTTTTTGTCACGTCCATAATCGAGAAACATATCCTTATTTCACTAGGGATAATTCTGACCGCTGTCCAGTGATCTACTCCTAGATCACTATTGTACTCCCTTGCCAAATCAGTGCAGGGTATACAATAGATCTGGTATACAGCATGACATACTTTATAGAACCTATGGCCAAGGCATAGGGAATGACTTTCATTCTCTTTCTATCTTCTGCCGTGGTCGGGCTTTGAGTCTTACTCAACTTCACACCTTATAATACAGGCAAGAACTCTTTCTTTGACTGCTCCATTTTGAACTACTTCAAAATCTTTGTCAAGGTATGTACTCATTGAAAGAACTTATCAAGCGTCTTGATCTATCTCTATAGATCTTGAAGCTCAATATGTAAGCAGCTTCACCGAAGTCTTTCTTTGAAAAACTCCTTTCAAACACTCCTTTATGCTTTACAGAATAATTCTACATTATTTACGATCAACAATATGTCATTCACATATACTTATCAGAAATGCTGTAGTGCTCCCACTCACTTTCTTGTAAATACAGGCTTCACCGCAAGTCTGTATAAAACTATATGCTTTCATCAACTTATCAAAGCGTATATTCCAACTCCGAGATGCTTGCACCAGTCCACAGATGGATCGCTGGTGCTTGCACATTTTGTTAGCACCTTTTGGATTGACAAAACCTTCTAGTTGCATCACATACAGCTCTTCTTTAATAAATCCATTAAGGAATGCAGTTTTGTTTGTCCATTTGCCAGATTTCATAAAATGCGGCAATTGCTAACATGATTTGGACAGACTTAAGCATAGATACGAGTGAGAAACTCTCATCGTAGTCAACACCTTGACCTTGTCGAAAACCTTTTGCGACAATTCTAGCTTTGTAGATAGTAACACTACTATCAGCGTCCGTCTTCCTCTTGAAGATCCATTTATTCTCAATTGCTTGCCGATCATCGGGCAAGTCAACCAAAGTCCATACTTTGTTCTCATACATGGATCCCATCTCAGATTTCATGGCCTCAAGCCACTTTGCGGAATCTGGGCTCACCATTGCTTCTTCATAGATCGTAGGTTCATCATGATCTAGTAGCATGACTTCCAGAATTGGATTACCGTACCACTCTGGTGTGGATCTCACTCTGGTTGATCTACGTTGTTCAGTAGTATCTTATCCTGAAGTTGCATGATCATCATCATTAGCTTCCTCACTAATTGGTATAGGTGTCGCAGAAACAGTTTTCTGTGATGTACTATTTTCCAATAAGGGAGCAGGTACAGTTACCTTGTCAAGTTCTACTTTCCTCCCACTCACTTCTTTCGAGAGAAACTCCTTCTCTAGAAAGTTTCCGAACTTAGCAACAAAAGTCTTTCCTTCGGATCTGTGATAGAAGGTGTATCCAATAGTTTCCTTTGGATATCCTATGAAGACACATTTCTCCGATTTGGGTTCGAGCTTATCAGGGTGAAGCTTTTTCACATAAGCATCGCAGCCCCAAACTTTAAGAAACGACAACTTTGGTTTCTTGCCAAACCATAGTTCATAAGGCGTCGTCTCGACGGATATAGATGATGCCCCTTTTTAACGTGAATGCAGCTGTCTCTAATGCATGACCCCAAAAACGATAGTGGTAAATCGGTAAGAAACATCATAGATTGCACTATATCCAATAAAGTACGGTTATGACGTTCGGACACACCATTATGCTGTGGTGTTCCAGGTGGCGTGAGTAGTGAAACTAGTTCACATTGTTTTAACTGAAGACCAAACTCGTAACTCAAATACTCTTTTCCACGATCAGATCATAGAAACTTTATTTTTCTTGTTACGATGATTTTTCACTTCACTCTAAAATTCTTTGAACTTTTCAAATGTTTTAGACTTATGTTTCATCAAGTAGATATACTCATATCTGCTCGATTCATCTGTGAAGATCATAAAATAATGATACATGTCGCGAGCCTCAATATTCATCGGACCACATACATCAGTATGTATGATTTCCAACAAATCTGTTGCTTGCTCCATTGTTCCGAAGAACGGAGTTTTAGTCATCTTGCCCAAAAGGCATGGTTCGCAAGCATCAAGTGATTCATAATCAAGTGATTTCGAAAGCCCATCAGCATGGAGTTTCTTCATGCTCTTTATACCAATATGACCTAAACGGCAGTGCCACAAATAAGTTGCACTATCATTATTAACTTTGAATCTTTTTGGTTTCAATATTATAAATATGTGTATCACTATGATCGAGATCCAACGAACTTGTTTCATTGGGTTTATGACCTTCGAAGGTTTTTTTCATGTAAACAGAACAACAATTATTCTCTGACTTTAATGAATAACCGTATTGCAATAAACATGATCAAATCATATTCACGCTCAACGCAAAAACCAAATAACACTTATTTAAGTTCAACACTAATCCCGAAAGTATAGGGGAGTGTGCGATGATGATCATATCAATCTTGGAACTACTTCCAACACACATCGTCACTTCACCCTTAACTAGTCTCTGTTTATTCTGCAACTCCCGTTTCGAGTTACTAATCTTAGCAACTGAACTAGCATCAGATACTGAGGGGTTGCTATAAACACTAGTATAGTACACATCAATAACATGTATATCAAATATACTTATGTTCACTTTGCCATCCTACTTATCCGCCAATCACTTGGGGTAGTTCCGCTTCCAGTGACCAGTCCCTTTGCAGTAGAATCACTTAGTCTCAGGCTTAGGATCAGACTTGGGCTTCTTCACTTGAGCAGCAACTTGCTTGCCGTTCTTCTTGAAGTTCCCCTTCTTCCCTTTGCCCTTTTCTTGAAACTAGTGGTCTTGTCAACCATCAACACTTGATGTTTTTCTTGATTTCTACCTTCGTTGATTTCAGCATCACGAAGAGCTTGGGAGTTGTTTCCATTATCCCTTGCATATTATAGTTCATCACGAAGTTCTACTAACTTAGTGATGATGACTAGAGAATTCTGTCAATCACTATCTTATCTGGAAGATTAACTCCCACTTGATTCAAGCGATTGTAGTACCCAGACAATCTGAGCACATGCTCACTAGTTGAGCGATTCTCCTCCATCTTTTAGCTATAGAACTAGCTGGAGACTTCATGTCTCTCAACTCGGGTATTTGCTTGAAATATTAACTTCAACTCCTGGAACATCTCATATGGTCCATGACGTTCAAAACGTCTTTGAAGTCCCGATTCTAAGCCGTTAAGCATGGTGCACTAAACTATCAAGTAGTCATCATATTGAGCTAGCCAAACGTTCATAACGTCTGCATCTGCTCCTGCAATAGGTCTGTCACCTAGCGGTGCATCAAGGACATAATTTTTCTGTGCAGCAATGAGGATAAACCTCAGATCACGGATCCAATCCGCATCATTGCTACTAACATCTTTCAACACAATTTTCTCTAGGAACATATCAAAATAAACACAGAGAAGCAACAACGCGAGCTATTGATCTACAACATGATTTGCAAAATACTACCAGGACTAAGTTCATGATAAATTTAAGTTCAATTTAATCATATTACTTAAGAACTCCCACTCAAATAGACATCCCTCTAATCCTCTAAGTGATCACGTGATCCAAATCAACTAAACCATAACCGATCATCACGTGAGATGGAGTAGTTTTCAATGGTGAACATCGTTATGTTGATCATATCTACTATATGATTCACGCTCGACCTTTCGGTCTCCGTGTTCCGAGGCCATATCTGCATATGCTAGGCTCGTCAAGTTTAACCTGAGTATTCTGCGTGTGCAACTGTTTTGCACCCGTTGTATTTAGACGTAGAGCTTATCACACCCGATCATCATGTGGTGTCTGGGCACGACGAACTTTGGCAACGGTGCATACTCAGGGAGAACACTTCTTGATAATTTAGTGAGAGATCATCTTATAATGCTACCGTCAATCAAAGCAAGATAAGATGCATAAAAGGATAAACATCACATGCAATCAATATAAGTGATATGATATGGCCATCATCATCTTGTGCTTGTGATCTCCATCTCCGAAGCACCGTCATGATCACCATCGTCACCGGCGCGACACCTTGATCTCCATCGTAGCATCGTTGTCGTCTCGCCAATCTTATGCTTCCACGACTATCACTACCGCTTAGTAATAAAGTAAAGCATTACATCGCGATTGCATTGCATACAATAAAGCGACAACCATATGGCTCCTGCCAGTTGCCGATAACTCGGTTACAAAACATGATCATCTCATACAATAAAATCAGCATCATGCCTTGACCATATCAAATCACAACATACCCTGCAAAAACAAGTTAGACGTCCTCTACTTTGTTGTTGCAAGTTTTACGTGGCTGCTACGGGCTTAAGTAAGAACTCATCTCACCTACGCATCAAAACCACAACGATAGTTCGTCAAATAGACTCTGTTTTAACCTTCTCAAGGACCGGGCGTAGTCACACTTGGTTCAACTAAAGTTGGAGAGACAGTCTTCCGCAAGCCATCTATGTGCAAAGCACGTCGAGGGAACCGGTCGCGCGTAAGAGTACGCGTAAGGTTGGTCCGGATCGTCTCACCCAACAATACCGCCGAACCAAAGTATGACATGCTGGTAGGCAGTATGACTTGTATCGCCCACAACTCACTTGTGTTCTACTCGTGCAAATAACATCAAACCATAAAACCTAGGCTCGGATGCCACTGTTGGGGAACGTAGTAATTTCGAAAATTTTCCTACGCACACGCAAGATCATGGTGATGCATAGCAACGAGGGGGAGAGTGTTGTCTACGTACCAACGCAGACCGACTGCGGAAGCGATCACACAACGTAGAGGAAGTAGTCGTACGTCTTCTTCCCGATCCGACCGATCCAAGCACCGTTACTCCGGCACCTCCGAGTTCTTAACACACATTCAGCTCGATGACGATCCCCGGGCTCCGATCCAGCAAAGCTTCGGGGAGGAGTTCCGTCAGCACGACGGCGTGGTGACGATCTTGATGTACTACCGACGCAGGGCTTCGCCTAAGCACTGTAACGGTATGATCGAGGTGGAATTTGGTGGCAGGGGGCACCGCACACGGCTAAGGAACGATCTCAAGGATCAACTTGTGTGTCTTGGGGTGTCCCCTGCCCCCGTATATAAAGGTTGGAGGGAGGGGGCTGGCCGGCCAAAGAGGGGGAGGCGCAGGAGGAGTCCTACTCCCACCGGGAGTACGACTCCCCCCTCCAATCCTATTCCAACTAGGACTCCTTGGGAAAAAGGGAGAGGGAAAGAGAGAGAGGTGGCCGGCCACCTCTCCTAGTCCTAATAGGACTAGGGGAGGGGGGAGGTGCGTAGCCCTCCTTGGCAGCCCCTTTCACCTTTCCACAATGGCCCATGTAGGCCCATTTGGCTCCCGGGGGGTTCCGGTAACCCTCCCGGTAATCCGGTAAAATCCCGATTTCACCCGGAACACTTCCGATGTCCAAACATAGGCTTCCAATATATCAATCTTTACGTCTCGACCATTTCGAGACTCCTCGTCATGTCCGTGATCTCATCCGGGACTCCGAACAACCTTCGGTACATCAAAATGCATAAACTCATAATAACTGTCATCGTAACGTTAAGCGTGCGGACCCTACGGTTCGAGAACAATGTAGACATGACCGAGACACGTCTCCGGTCAATAACCAATAGCGGGACCTGGATGCCCATATTGGCTCCTACATATTCTACGAAGATCTTTATCGGTCAGACCGCATAACAACATACGTTGTTCCCTTTGTCATCGGTATGTTACTTGCCCGAGATTCGATCGTCGGTATCCAATACCTAGTTCAATCTCGTTACTGGCAAGTCTCTTTACTCGTTCCGTAATACATCATCTCATAACTAACATCTTAGTTATTATGCTTGCAAGGCTTATGTGATGTATATTACCGAGAGGGCCCAGAGATACCTCTCCGACAATCGGAGTGACAAACCCTAATCTCGAAATACGCCAACCCAACATCTACCATTGGAGACACCTGTAGTACTCCTTTATAATCATCCTGTTACGTTGTGACGTTTGGTAGTACCCAAAGTGTTCCTCCGGTAAACGGGAGTTGCATAATCTCATAGTTATAGGAACATGTATAAGTCATGAAGAAAGCAATAGCAACATACTAAATGATCGGGTGCTAAGCTAATGGAATGGGTCATGTCAATCAGATCATTCAACTAATGATGTGACCTCGTTAATCAAATAACAACTCTTTGTTCATGGTTAGGAAACATAACCATCTTTGATTAACGAGCTAGTCAAGTAGAGGCATACTAGTGACACTCTGTTTGTCTATGTATTCACACATGTATTATGTTTCCGGTTAATACAATTCTAGCATGAATAATAAACATTTATCATGATATAAGGAAATAAATAATAACTTTATTATTGCCTCTAGGGCATATTTCCTTCAGTCTCCCACTTGCACTAGAGTCAATAATCTAGTTCACATCGCCATGTGATTTAACAGTAATAGTTCACATCACCATGTGTTTGACACCCATAGTTCACATCGTCATGTGACCAACACTCAAAGGGTTTACTAGAGTCAGTAGTCTAGTTCACATATCTATGTGATTAACACCCAAAGAGTACTAAGGTGTGATCATGTTTTGTTTGTGAGATAATTTTAGTCAACGGGTCTGTCACATTCAGATCCGTAAGTATTTTGCAAGTTCTATGTCTACAATGCTCTACACGGAGCTACTCTAGCTAATTGCTCCCACTTTCAATATGTATCCAGATTGAGACTTTAGATTTATCTGGATCAGTGTCAAAAACTTGCATCGACGTAACCCTATGGCTGAAGCCTATGGCACACATCAGGTCTGATACACAGCATTGCATACATGATAGAGCCTATGGCTGAAGCATAGGGAACATCTTTCATTTTCTCTCTATCTTCTGAAGTGGTCGGGCATTGAGTTTGACTCAACTTCACACCTTGTAACACAGGCAAGAACCCTTTCTTTGCTTGATCCATTTTGAACTTCTTCAAAATCTTGTCAAGGTATGTGCTTTGTGAAAGTCCAATTAAGCGTCTTGATCTATCTCTATAGATCTTTATGCCTAATATGTAAGCAGCTTCACCGAGGTCTTTCATTGAAAAACTCTTATTCAAGTATCCCTTTATGCTATCCAGAAATTCTATGTCATTTCCAATCAGTAATATGTCATCCACATATAATATCAGAAATGCTACAGAGCTCCCACTCACTTTCTTGTAAATACAGGCTTCTCCGAAAGTCTGTATAAAACCAAATGCTTTAATCACACTATCAAAGTGTTTATTCCGAATCCGAGAGGCTTGCACCAGTCCATAAATGGATCGCTGGAGCTTGCACACTTTGTTAGCTCCCTTTGGATCGACAAAACCTTCCGGTTGCATCATATACAACTCTTCTTCCAGAAATCCATTCAGGAATGCAGTTTTGACATCCATTTGCCAAATTTCATAATCATAAAACGCGGCAATTGCTAACATGATTCGGACAGACTTAAGCATCGCTACGGGTGAGAAGGTCTCATCGTAGTCAACCCCTTGAACTTGTCGAAAACCTTTTGCGACAAGTCGAGCTTTGTAGACAGTAACATTACCGTCAGCGTCAGTCTTCTTCTTGAAGATCCATTTATTCTCAATTGCTTGCCGATCATCGGGCAAGTCAACCAAAGTCCATACTTCGTTCTCATACATGGATCCCATCTCAGATTTCATGGCTTCAAGCCACTTTGCGGAATCTGGGCTCACCATCGCTTCTTCATAGTTCATAGGTTCATCATGATCTAGTAGCATGATTTCCAGAACTAGATTACCGTACCACTCTGGTGCGGATCTCACTTTGGTCGATCTACGAGGTTCAGTAGTGTCTTTTCCTGAAGTTTCATGATCATCATCATTAGCTTCCTCACTAATTGGTATAGATGTCGCAGAAATAGTTTTCTATGATGTACTATTTTCCAACAAGGGAGCAGGTACAGTTACCTCATCAAGTTCTACTTTCCTCCCACTCACTTCTTTCGAGAGAAACTCCTTCTCTAGAAAGGATCCATTCTTAGCAACAAATATCTTGCCTTCAGATCTGTGATAGAAGGTGTACCCAACAGTCTCCTTTGGGTATCCTATGAAGACACATTTCTCCGATTTGGGTTCGAGCTTATCAGGTTGAAGCTTATTCACATAAGTATCGCAGCCCCAAACTTTAAGAAACGACAACTTTGGTTTCTTGCCAAACCATAGTTCATAAGGCGTCGTTTCAATGGATTTTGATGGTGCCCTATTTAACGTGAATGCGGCCGTCTCTAAAGCATAACCCCAAAACGATAGCGGTAAATCAGTAAGAGACATCATAGATCGTACCATATCTAGTAAAGTATGATTACGACGTTCAGACACACCATTACGCTGTGGTGTTCCGGGTGGCGTGAGTTGCGAAACTATTCCACAATTTTTCAAATGTACACCAAACTCGTAACTCAAATATTCTCCTCCACGATTAGATCGTAGAAACTTTATTTTCTTGTTATGATGATTTTCAACTTCACTCTGAAATTCTTTGAACTTTTCAAATGTTTCAGACTTATGTTTCATTAAGTAGATATACCCATATCTGCTTAAGTCATCTGTGAAGGTGAGAAAATAACGATATCCGCCACGAGCCTCAATATTCATCGGACCACATACATCGGTATGTATGATTTCCAATAAATCTGTTGCTCTCTCCATAGTACCGGAGAACGGTGTTTTAGTCATCTTGCCCATGAGGCACGGTTCGCAAGTACCAAGTGATTCATAATCAAGTGGTTCCAAAAGTCCATCAGTATGGAGTTTCTTCATGCGCTTTATACCGATATGACCTAAACGGCAGTGCCACAAATAAGTTGCACTGTCATTATCAACTCTGCATCTTTTGGTTTCAACATTATGAATATGTGTGTTACTACTATCGAGATTCATCAAAAATAGACCACTCCTCAAAGGTGCATGACCATAAAAGATATTACTCATATAAATAGAACAACCATTATTCTCTGATTTAAATGAATAACCGTCTCGCATCAAACAAGATCCAGATATAATGTTCATGCTCAACGCTGGCACCAAATAACAATTATTTAGGTCTAATATTAATCCCGAAGGTAGATGTAGAGGTAGCGTGCCGACCGCGATCACATCGACTTTGGAACCGTTTCCCACGCGCATCGTCACCTCGTCCTTTGCCAGTGTTCTCTTAATCCATAGTCCCTGTTTCGAGTTGCAAATATTAGCAACAGAACCAGTATCAAATACCCAGGTGCTACTGCGAGCTCTAGTAAGGTACACATCAATAACATGTATATCATATATACCTTTGTTCACCTTGCCATCCTTCTTATCCGCCAAATACTTGGGGCAGTTCCACTTCCAGTGACCAGTCTGCTTGCAGTAGAAGCACTCAGTTTCAGGTTTAGGTCCAGACTTGGGTTTCTTCTCTTGAGCAGCAACTTACTTGCCGTTCTTCTTGAAGTTCCCCTTCTTCTTCCCTTTGCCCTTTTTCTTGAAACTAGTGGTCTTGCTGACCATCAACACTTGATGCCCCTTTTTGATTTCTACCTCCGCAGCTTTTAGCATTGCGAAGAGCTCGGGAATAGTCTTGTTCATCCCTTGCATATTATAGTTCATCACGAAACTCTTGTAGCTTGGTGGTAGTGATTGGAGAATTCTGTCAATGACGCAATCATCTGGAAGATTAACTCCCATATGAATCAAGTGATTATTATACCCAGACATTTTGAGTATATGCTCACTGACAGAACTGTTCTCCTCCATCTTGCAGCTATAGAATTTATTGGAGACTTCATATCTCTCAATCCGGGCATTTGCTTGAAATATCAACTTCAACTCCTGGAACATCTCATATGCTCCATGACGTTCAAAACGTCGTTGAAGTCCCGATTCTAAGGCGTAAAGCATGGCACACTGAACTATCGAGTAGTCATCAGCTTTGCTCTGCCAGACGTTCGTAACATCTGGTGTTGCTCCAGCAGCAGGCCTGGCACCCAGCGGTGCTTCCAGGACGTAATTCTTCTGAGCAGCAATGAGGATAATCCTCAAGTTACGGACCCAGTCCGTGTAATTGCTACCATCATCTTTCAACTTTGCTTTCTCAAGGAACGCATTAAAATTCAACGGAACAACAGCACGAGCCATCTATCTACAATCAACATAAACAAGCAAGATACTATCAGGTACTAAGTTCATGATAAGTTTAAGTTCAATTAATCAAATTACTTAAGAACTCCCACTTAGATAGACATCCCTCTAATCCTCTAAGTGATCACGTGATCCAAATCAACTAAACCATAACTGATCATCACGTGAGATGGAGTAGTTTTCAATGGTGAACATCGCTATGTTGATCATATCTACTATATGATTCACGCTCGACCTTTCGGTCTCCGTGTTCCGAGGCCATATCTGCATATGCTAGGCTCGTCAAGTTTAACCTGAGTATTCTGCGTGTGCAAAAACTGGCTTGCACCCGTTGTAGATGGACGTAGAGCTTATCACACCCGATCATCACGTGGTGTCTGGGCACGACGAACTTTGGCAACGGTGCATACTCAGGGAGAACACTTCTTTATAATTTAGTGAGAGATCATCTTATAATGCTACCGTCAATCAAAGCAAGATAAGATGCATAAAAAGATAAACATCACATGCAATCAATATAAGTGATATGATATGGCCATCATCATCTTGTGCTTGTGATCTCCATCTCCGAAGCACCGTCATGATCACCATCGTCACCGGCGCGACACCTTGATCTCCATCGTAGCATCGTTGTCGTCTCGCCAATCTTATGCTTCCACGACTATCGCTACCGCTTAGTGATAAAGTAAAGCATTACATCGCGATTGCATTGCATACAATAAAGCGACAACCATATGGCTCCTGCCAGTTGCCGATAACTCGGTTACAAAACATGATTATCTCATACAATAAAATTTAGCATCATGTCTTGGCCATATCACATCACAACATGCCCTGCAAAAACAAGTTAGACGTCCTCTACTTTGTTGTTGCAAGTTTTACGTGGCTGCTACGGGCTTAAGTAAGAACCAATCTCACCTACGCATCAAAACCACAACGATAGTTTGTCAAATAGACTCCGTTTTAACCTTTGCAAGGACCGGGCGTAGCCACACTCGGTTCAACTATAGTTGGAGAAACTGACACCCGCCAGCCACCTGTGTGCAAAGCACGGCGGTAGAACCAGTCTCGCATAAGCGTACGCGTAATGTCGGTCCGGGCCGCTTCATTGAACAATACCGCCGAACCAAAGTATGACATGCTGGTAGGCAGTATGACTTATATCGTCCACAACTCACTTGTGTTCTACTCGTGCAAATAACATCAAAACATAAAACCTAGGCTCGGATGCCACTGTTGGGGAACGTAGTAATTTTAAAATTTTCCTACGCACACGCAAGATCATGGTGATGCATAGCAACGAGGGGGAGAGCATGATCTACGTACCCTTGTAGATCGCAACGGAAGCGTTGACACAACATAGAGGAAGTAGTCATACGTCTTCTTTCCGATCCGACCAATCCAAGCACCGTTACTCCGGCACCTCCGAGTTCTTAGCACACGTACAGCTCAATGACGATCCCCGGGCTCCGATCCAGCAAAGCTTTGGGGAGGAGTTCCGTCAGCACGACGGCATGGTGACGATCTTGATGTTCTACCGACGCAGGGCTTCGCCTAAGCACTACAACGATATGATCGAGGTGGAATATGGTGGCAGGGGGCACCGCACACGGCTAAGGAACGATCTCAAAGATCAACTTGTATGTCCTAGGGTGCCCCCCTGCCCCCGTATATAAAGGAGCAAGGGGGAGGCTGGCCGGCCCTATGGGGCGCGCCAAGGGGAGGGGGAGTCCTCCTCCTTGTGGGAGTAGGACTCTCCTTTCCTAATCCAATTAGGAAACCCTAAGGGGGAAGGAAAGAGGGGGAGAGGGAGAGGGAAAGAGGGGCCGCGCCCCCCTCCCTAGTCCAATTCGGACTCCCCATGTGGGGGGGGCGCCACCTCCTAGGCCGCAGCCCTCTCTCTCCCCTAAGGCCCAATAAGGCCCATTACTTCCCCGGAGGGTTCCGGTAACCCTTCCGATACTCCGAAAAATACCCGAATCACTCGGAACATTTCCGATGTCCGAATATAGTCGTCCAATATATCGATCTTTATGTCTCGACCATTTCGAGACTCCTCGTCATGTCCCCGATCTCATCCGGGACTCCGAACTCCTTCGGTACATCAAAACTCATAAACTCATAATATAACTGTCATCGAAACCTTAAGCGTGCGGACCCTACGGTTCGAGAACAATGTAGACATGACCGAGACACATCTCCGGTCAATAACCAATAGCGGGACCTAGATGCCCATATTGGCTCCTACATATTCTACGAAGATCTTTATCGGTCAGACCCCATAACAACATACGTTGTTCCCTTTGTCATCGGTATGTTACTTGCCCGAGATTCGATCGTCGGTATCCAATACCTAGTTCAATCTCGTTTCTGGCAAGTCTCTTTACTCGTTCTGTAATACATCATCCCGCAACTAACTCATTAGTTGCAATGCTTGCAAGGCCTATGTGATGTGCATTACCGAGAGGGCCCAGAGATACCTCTCCGACAATCGGAGTGACAAATCCTAATCTCGAAATACGCCAACCCAACATCTACCTTTGGAGACACCTGTAGAGCTCCTTTATAATCACCCAGTTACGTTGTGACGTTTGGTAGCACACAAAGTGTTCCTCTGGTAAACGGGAGTTGCATAATCTCATAGTCATAGGAACATGTATAAGTCATGAAGAAAGCAATAGCAACATACTAAACGATCGGGTGCTAAGCTAATGGAATGGGTCATGTCAATCAGATCATTCAACTAATGATGTGACCTCGTTAATCAAATAACAACACTTTGTTTATGGTTAGGAAACATAACCATCTTTGATTAACGAGCTAGTTAAGTAGAGGCATACTAGTGACACTAAGTTTGTCTATGTATTCACACATGTATTATGTTTCCGGTTAATACAATTCTTGCATGAATAATAAACATTTATCATGATATAAGGAAATAAATAATAACTTTATTATTGCCTCTAGGGCATATTTCCTTCACATGTTCATTGATATTGTCCTAGTCTTTCTAGTACCATGGAGGTTACTTTTGATGGTTAAAATTGTAGCAATGGACAAGGTGTTGGTATTGTTTATATATCTCCTTATGGTGCTATTTTGTGAAGTCTCGTGCCGCTTAAAATATTTATGCACAAATGATCAAAGCCGAATATGCATTGTCATTCGGATTGGAGCTTTGCCTTGCTATAGATGCTATACATATTGAGGCTTTCGATGATTCGTTGTTAGTAGTGCAACAAATATCCAAGGATTATCAATGTTTTGACGAATCACTTATAGTTTATCTTTTGGTATGTCTAGATGCAAGATTTACCTTGGCTTGCTTTAAAATTGTTCATATATCTAGACATGACAATTCGAAAGAGTTGGCACAGCAAGCATCCGGCTACTATGTTAACCATGATGTATTGCATTTCTATCAATAGCCGATGCTAGGTCTTGTCAACATAAGGCCGAACCGAAGCCCACAGCTTCGGCCACTAATGAATTTTGATGCAGGTGAAAGTAAGGATTGGAGAGAGTTTATTGTTGATTATCTACAAAATCCTAGTAAAAGGGTGAACAATACGGTTCGGAGGATGACCTTGAGACACATATGACATATCTATGGAACTTTATCATCGGATTGTTAATGAAGTTGAGAAGGTTTCGCCCAAGTTTGCAGCAAGGGTTCAAAAACAATAATGGCCGATATATAATTATCGCCCTAAGCATATAAATGGCCGATGGAGTGTTGACATCGTCCTTAGAACAAACATGGTACAAGTTATTTTTCGGCACGCTAGCTTTGCCGAAAAACAGGAGGGCATGTGTTGACGCTCAAAAGTGGCACAATCGTAAAAGTTGCTTTAATCTATGTCAAGATTAATTCAAACTTATGATTGAAACTCACCATGATATGGCTTTCTTTGAGAAGATCAAGATGAATATGAAAGTAGTCTAAAACGGAGTCCGGATGCAAAAGTTATAACAAATTCAAAGATGTTCATGATGACACCAGATTAAAGAATGGCTTGAAACTCAATTAAGATAACTCCAAATGGAAAAAGTTTCAACATAAAAGTTGTGCGTCTCGTCGAAACGGATGATTTTGATATAAAAATCGTCTTAATCCGAGGTCGTATGCAAAAGTTACAGGCAGTACAAGGCGCTGCTGCACTGGATGGCCGGACACTCCGGGGACAACCATCCGGGTTTTCATTTTCTATGTGGATGACCGGACACTCCGGGTATGTTAGTCCGGGTTTTGAATTTGGCTGCTGCAGACTTCGGAAAACAGCCGAAAACCCCCTCAAGATGGCCTCAGATTAAAAAAACGTTCAACATGAAAGGTGTTCGTCTCGTCGAAACGGTCAAGATTGCTTTTGGGCTCGTTTCCATCCGAGATCGTTTACTCCCCCGAACATGGCCCACAACATGCAGCCAGATTTTACCGAACAGTTTTGGAAAGTTCGGACCAAACAAATCCGAATTGGACTAGGGTTTTGGACGTGAATTGAAGCCTTTTCCTTGCATGGGAAGTCCAGCCACCTCTTATATACTCAAGGGACATATAAACTGCTCCCCCACTTTTCAATGAAAAGAAACGCAAAGTTTTTGCGTTTTCTCGAAAAACTTGTATGAATCTATGGGAAGTTCCAGTGTGCTACCACCATTTTTTTCTTCTTCTTCTTAAAAGCTTCGTACAGCTCTATCATAAGGCCTTTTCGCTTTACTCATGGCCACAGTTCTTCCTGGTATGTGCACTTGTGCAGGTCAGGAATTAAGGACTCTAAACACCCAAGGCAAGGCAGCACAACTAAAAACACGATCAATAGTTCTCAGGAAAAACCCACTAAACACGATCCATTTGTCTAAAATGAATGCAGGACCATTAACTCGTTGTCAAAACCACTGCATTTTCCAGTGACGCAAAATGTATGATCTCAAAATATTGCAGGAATGTCAACTCACTGCAATAAACGCTACAGTGAAATGCTTCTTCTACGAAGCACACCAGAAATCACATCTCAGAGATGAATGTCAAAAGAGCGACATGCAACGACCTACAAATTGCTCAGCCATTGCAACACTACAGGCAGTTCTGAATCCAGAACGAAGCATGTTTTGCAAGCAGAAGAAACGAAAGAGTTTTCTGAACCTATATCTATCTATCTATGCAAAAGTAGGCGTCCAGTTCTGCTGTGGTCGAGGCGGCGAAACTTGTGGACGGGTGTACTTTCAGGGCTCCCGCTCCCATCTTCCTCTACTCCGCGTTGACATCTGGGTGTCGCAGCCCATTGTAGGCTGAATTAGCAGAAATTATGAGCCAATTAGGTGGGAGACCAACAATCAATAACAACATCAAGAAGAAAAAAACTGAAACAATATAATGTGCAAGGAGCTAAAGATTTTATGCACTATTGTAAGATACTACCTGAATTTTATTCATAGGTTAGAAAATAAGTATCTTCTCTGCAAAGGTAAAATGAACTTGATTTGGCTTTGCAGCTAACATAATCTATACTATGAAATCGATGAACTGGATTATCTGAATCAAGGGCAGAAATGTGCAACTAGCTTTGATAAATTAACATGGCATCTACTATTTTCATCCAACTACTTTCACCTTTTTCCAAGTCATAGCAAAACGAATCATAATATCCTTTTTCCAAGCACGATCAGGTTAGAAAATAAAAGGAATAACAAGACCAAGGTTGCAGCTCATGTACAAAACCTGAATAAAGCTCAGGTGCAGAAACGAGATTTATTTAGTATTGTTGGTTAAATCAAACGCGAGTAAAATTGGCTAAATCAAACGAATCAACTGAGTTGGTGTTTCAAGTTCGATAATGATTTATTCCCCCAATAACATATCATATTTTACATACCAACAAGATTACAGCAGTTGCAGACAATTCCCAACACCTAGCAGTTTCAGACTTCAACAGATTCAGTTAACTATTTTTCAGACTACAACAATTTCAGTGAACTGTTTTAACACCTAACAGTTTCAGACTTCAACAGATTCAGACTAGAAAATTTCAGTAACAGCTTCAGTAAGACAAGTAGATTAACACCCCACTAAATTAAACCCAAAAATATATATGTGTACAAAACTCAACCAAAGACCATCGGTCTTCAGTTCTTGTCACCGTTAGGAGATACTGTACTTTAGGAAGTTGGGGCATGGAGAGAGGCTCTCACTCACCAGGGGTCTCGGCCCGGATGAGGACAATCTCGAGGGTCTCGCCATGGCCGCCGTCGGGCAGGTCGACGACGAGCGGGGTCAGCCTCCCGTAGCGACCCGCTCGGACGCACATGGCGATGTTCCGGTAGTACACGCCGGCGCCGACGAGGAACCGCAGGTCGTCCCTCAGGCGAAACGCGGACCTCCCCCTGAACCAGAACTGGCGCCAGGCTTCGTGCTCGGGGTCCTCGGGGTAGTGCCCGTTGTCCAGCGCTCGCACGAACCGGATCAGCCGTGCCGGCTCCACGTGGATGACCCCGAGGAGGTATGGTGGATTCTGCAGTTGAATCACAAAGATGGAACAGAATCACAAAGATGGTTATGTTCAGGAGTTCAAGAAGAATTCGCTGAATCGCCGAAAGCAATTCAAGAAGCGGGTCGGTCATGGCAAACTCACCGGAGGCGGGGCGGGAAGGGCTGGCATGTCCTCTCTGGCGGGGATGGGCTCGACGACCCAGTAGTACATCATGGAGCTGGCGTTGTCGTCGACGCTGACGCCGGTGGAGTTCCAGGGGAGGTACCTGCCGTTGGCGCGGAGGTAGCGGCCGCCGACGTTGCGGAGCAGGACGACGTCGTCCCCGCAGCCCGAATCCACGGCTTGCCACATGAAGGCCTCCACACCCGGCTGGTCGTAGTCGCGCAGCTCCGCGCGGAGGCCCCGGTGGCCGAGCCTCGCCGGCGTGGCCGTGGCGGCGAGGTAGCGGCCGTAGGCCGCGCTGTGGAGGAGCAGGTACGGACAGTTGTCGCCGTTGTAGATGTGCACCGCCCACACCGCGGTCATGGAGGCGTGGAGCTGGCTGAGGGTGACGCTCTCCCCGTCCTCGGCGGCGTGGAGGTAGGTGCGGTGCACGCGGCTCCGCAGCCGCACGTGGTGCCTGTCGTGGAACAAGTCCATCGGTCGCCGGCGCTGGAGGGCGGAGGCGGTGGGCTGCTGCGCGGTGGCGGTGGAGGGAGGGCGAGGGGTTCTTGGTTTGTTGGGGACTCCGGCGAGGAAAGCTGTTTGTTGAGGCGGTTACGCTGGGCGCCAAGGCGGAGGTATTTCAAGGTGCCGCCGTCCCGGCCTTTGGGTACGAGGTGGGCTTGCAGGCCGTTTCCTTGGCCCAGCCCACACTATCGAGCTCCGCTGTCACTCAGGTTCTGGTGACTTTACGGGCGATCTGGTATGCGAGACGCCAAGCTATCCATGAAAACATTTTCCAAAGTCCTACGTCGACACACAATTTCATCATGAAGTATCTTCGTGAACTGAAAGATTGTAAGCCACCGCAGCCACCACGACAGGTAGCAGCAGTCCCACCTCGAACCAGAACACGGTAGATTCCCCCGGCGTCTGGAGTGGTAAAATTGAGAGTTGATGGTGTGGTTTCCAGAGATCTGAATGATGGGTCTTTTAGCGTTATGTACAGAAACCCGGAGGGTATGTTTTTGGGTGCATCATGCATGAAGTACACTGGGTTGACCGATCCAGCTATTCTGGAGGCGTTGGCATGCCGTGAGGCACTAGCACTCACAGCAGATCTCCAGAGTTCTAGAGTGGTGATTGCATCTGATTGCCAAGGCGTAGTTTGAGATATTCATGATCGAACAGGAGGAATGTATGCACCCATAGTTAAGGAGATCAATGAGATAGCTACCTACTTTCAGGAGTGCTTCTTCATCTTTGAAGGACGAGAGACTAATGTCGAGGCACATAGCCTCGCTAAACATGCTTTTGGTCTAGGGCCCGGGCGCCATCTGTGGCTTATAGACCCGCCAGACATTGATTGTATCCCTATGAACTTTGATTGAATAAAGTAAGCGTGTTTAGATTAAAAAAAACCAAGTCCCATGGAGAAATGATGTACCTTTTTTTGTTTGAACACAAGGAAGGCGCCATCAAGCACCACTATTTCATTCAACTCATAGACAATGTACAACATGAATTACATAGCCATGAACCTGAAAATTGAGAAGGGACAGCAGAAAAAGGCAAGGTACATTAGCATGAGAAGAGCGTGAACAACTAAAGACAGGTTCTACTCTCGAGTTGAGAACCTGATGAGCACAATTGTGAGCAATTCCATTGATATTCTTGGAGATGTGATAAACAACATTAAGAGAATGAGAGATTTGACCCAGGCGGGCGCCTCAAATGCCCGGACTGACCGGCACTCCTTATATCCAACTCAAATATGAGGCGGATATGGGGACACCCTGGCATGTCCGTCACGTCGAACCCAACAGCCCGACCCCACCTCAAATTGCAGGGCGACAACTGTTGGTTTTTTCTTCCAGACAAACTCTGAAGCTTTATTATGTCGCCACAATGTTTGAGGTTGTTACGTTGGGCGCCAAGGCAAGGAAATATTTCAAGTTTTTAACAAGGTGCCACCGTCCTGAGCTTTCTTTAGGCTCGAGG
Source organism: Triticum monococcum (assembly GCA_034509565.1). Classification (NCBI taxonomy): domain Eukaryota; kingdom Viridiplantae; phylum Streptophyta; class Magnoliopsida; order Poales; family Poaceae; genus Triticum; species Triticum monococcum. Next base: position 39,901,305 of record CM067842.1, read on the forward strand.
TGGGCTTCCGGGCATCTCCTCCTGCACAGGCCAATACAGGCCAATACGAGGGGACGGTGGATACTATTCCCCGTGAATGCTATATCTCGCTTACAGCGAGAATAACATCCGACTTGTCTGAAGGCGTGCATATATAGGGCCGGTCCCATTAGCTCAGGACGTTTGCTCGCGCTCACATCATTTTTGAGGGACTTGTTGATCCAGCATCACTTGAAGCGCGAGCATGTAACGAAGCACTAGCTTTGGACCTTTGCTTAGACTCTGTCTATGTCGCTTCAGACTGCATTAAGGGACCTCCAATTCATCCATGAGGGACGTCAATACAATGGAGAGACTCGTATGCTTGCCAAGGCACCATGTGAAGCTAATTTTTTTGCCCGACACTATCTGTATCCCGATGATCATTGAATTTCAAAAAAGGGTGCAGTTTCTGAAACGAAAGGTTGCTCGCTCGCTCGGTTCCATGCATTGGTTTGCTCCAAAATTTATGTTTTTTTCTTTCGTTTTTCTTTTGTTTCTTTACCATTTTTCTAGGTTTCTGTTTTTCTTTGTTTTCTTCATTTCTTTCATGTTTTTACTAATTTTTTCTTTGCTTTCGTTTTTCTATGTTTTTCCTTGTTTCTTTCTCAGTTTTCACAAGCTTTTTGCTTTTCTTTCTTTTGATTTCAACTTTTTACATACACATTCGCGTATACATCAGAAACTTTTTTTGTATACACGTTAACATTTTTTAGTTACATGATTACCATTTTAAAAAAATGTATATTTTTATGTCTCTATTTTCATACATATTTTTCATTTATTTTCATAGAACAGGAATATTTTTTATATAGACGTTTAACATAGTCCAAATATATGATTAACATTTTTAAACTTATATTTCTTATGTCTACTTTTTCCATAATAAAGTACATTTTTTTCACACATCATATTTTTTTACATATATTTGTTTAAAATTTTCTAAAATACATGATTAACATTTTTGTAAGACTTATATTTTTTACGTTATTTTATCCATACACATTGTACATTTTTATATCATAAATATTTTATATACACGTTTGAGCTTTTCCAAATACATGATTAAATATTTTGAAAAGAATATTTTTCATGTCTACTTTGTTTGCACAACATTATACATTTTCTGTATACATCAAGAACATTTTTATTTATATGCTAACATTTTGCAGATACATGATCAACATTTTTTAAACATATACTTTCTCATAAACATTGTACATTTTTTGTATACATCATTAACTTTTTTATGTATATATCTAACATTTCTCAAATACATTATTAACATTTTATTCATATATATGTTTTGATGTCTATTTTTTCATACACATTATACAATTTTGATATGCATTAGATACATTTTTTAACTTTTCTATATAAAGCCACTTTTGTAATTGATATATTTAGAATGTTTCAAAACACAAGCAAAAGAAGGAAAAAAATAAACAATAATAAAATGCAACAAACATAAAAAAACAAAGAAGAAAAAGGCGTTGAAGGCCTATGTCCCCTCAGGTCGGCCCAATCTGGTCTCACATTTAACCGAGACATAGGAGTGTCCTCTATTCCCCGCGTAGGTCGTGGAATAGTGATCAAACATGTACCCTCCCACAAGCCTAGTCGGCCAACCCATTTGGCTTTTTTCCGGCCGGTTTTAGAGCAACTCCAACAGCTCCCGTATCCCATCAAAATCAGCATTTATGTGCAGTTGGAGCAAAAAAACCCTCTCCAACAGCTCCTGTAAAGTAACCATAACTTTTACACAAGATTTCGTAAAAATGACATTTTTTTTCTCCCCTCGGATTTATGGGACGATCATCTTCCCGTAGTTATGGCCACTTTATGGGTACAGCTAGAGAGGCTTTTTTTTGCCCCAACTATCCGTAAATGCCGACGGAACACTGCCACGGCCATCCACCGCCTCCTGCCGGAACACCGCCGTCGTCCACACCTATGCCGCCGTCACCTGCCGCCACGCCCATGCCACCGCCGCCCCTCGACGGGGCCACCGCAAAGCCTACCGTCATGTGTGTCACTACTGGCGAGTCCAAGCCAATTGTCTATTTTCTGTGTAATTAAAAATAAAATAAAAATTGAATTTAGAGAAAGTTCCAAAAATTGCTTCCAGAAAACTTTTCCTAACTTTTACGAAAAGACCAAAAAAAATCAGTTTTAAGAAAAGTTTTTCCGGGGAAGTTTTGAAGTTGCTCTTAGGAAGGCCTAAACACAGGCCCAGTTTGGAGCGGAGGAAAGAAGAGAGCCGAAAAAAAGAGGACTGAGCCGAGTCAAATCTCCTCCTGCGACCGGAAATTCCCCACCCTAATTTTTCCTCGCTCACCCACTCTCTCTGTTTTCGCTAGTTATCATCAGGTTGTTTCCAGTAGAGACACCCAAGTCTTGAGTTGGTAGCAGCAGCTCTCCAGGTACATGGCAAATGCAGCTCTCCAGGTAGAATGTGAGGGGGACTACTGAAAAACATGGCAAATGCAGGCATTCACAAAAACAATGGATTGGATTTTGCACTTGTGTCAAGTCTTGTATAAACACCCCTGCAATTGCCATTACTATTCAATGCAAGAGCTAAGCTTTCTACCAGTTTACTTGCCTGTCTTCTTGATATTAAGATGCTCCCCTCTCAAGAAGCTAGCCGTGTGGGCGGAGGACTAAAGCTTGTCGCTTATTTTCAGCTGACCGGACTCGATGGAGCACTACGATGCCCGGCAAGACAGGCGCAACCCTGCTTGAGGACCTGCCCGAGGAAATCGTTGACAAGATGATAATGGATTTGTAGCACCCGGGTGCCTAGGCACCTCCTTATCATGACCGTTGGTCCAGGATCCAGCTCATTTGGGTATGTGTGATATACTGTAGCTAGCAGGCTATTAGCAGGCATACTGTTTGCTAAACCCGGCGGTCGGTCACGATTCAAATGGAGCTGTGCCTAGGCTTTCACTGTGCTAGGTTTGATTCCCCGAGTAGAGACGTGGACATGACATATCGGACCCATTGTAAATAAAAAAAGTACTCCTCTGATACATTTTGGCAGCCTAAAGCATAATCATACCTCTTGGCCATAGCTTTGATGAAAATATTCACACAGCAACTCTTCAGACTTAGTCTGATATGTCCATTAAGTTGTAGACATTCCATCTCCCTTCTACTAATATAAAAATAGTGGAAACGGATTACGTGAGGCTGGGACGGTGGAGCTAAACCTGAGTCAGAAGCACAACCTATGGGATATTGGAAGGATAATGACAGGTGGGGTCTGTCCATGTGTGCCCACGACGTCAGAGAGTAATCAAGCTGAGCAACATGTGGCCGACTGGGAATCTCTTGTGCCACGGGCGCATGCAGCGGCAGTCTGATGTCTTTTCATTCATCACATGGACCCCAATGATTCCTGACATACCTAGACCTGCAAGACCTTTCTCTGCATGCTAGTAGCTCCCCCTCCTGTCGCTCTCTGTCCCCTTAAAGCAGCTATTCTAATTACTCCAATGCTGCAACACCTCTGACATGTACAGTGACCAGCACAAATCCTCATATCACTGGATGGGCGGGATTACAGGGTGCCAGTGCACCCGGGTGCCGTCCCAGCTTTCCGTTGACAAGATACTCATTAGGTTGCCGCTCAAGGACGTTGGCCGCTGCCGTGCCGTCAGAAAGTCATGACGCATCGTGACATCCACGCCTGCATTCATGCTCAAGCGCCGTCGCTGCCAGCCGTTGCTCCCCATTGTCGATGGTCAAGGGCGACCGGCCAACCTCGTTGTTCTCCGTGATGCCGGTGTCATGAAAGCCCTCCACCATCAGCAGCTTTGGCCTTTCCTCCCGGGCTACAAGCCACTTTCCCAAAATCGCGGCAGAGGCGCTTGTGATGGCTTCCTTAGGACTTGTACAATGAGAGGTGTTTAGAGAGATGCTTAGAAAAATAAACCGGGCTTTTATGAAACACCGGTGCCTATTTCTACAAGAAAGACGCTTAGTTAAGCGTCTATCATGTATAAATAAGCACCGGTGCTTAAAAAAATCTGGTTTATTTCTCTAAGCACCTCCCATTATACAAGACCTAATCGTCTCTCAAGGATACACGTTCTACATCTACAACCCAGTCATCCGCAAGTGTGCTCTCCTGCTGAGGCCTGAGAGGGAGTACAACACCATAGCCGGTTTCTACTGCCACCATTCAACTGAAGAGTATAGGGTGCTCTGGGTCTCACGGCCAGAGCACTTGTCTAAATCCAGCTTATACGTCCTCACGGTGGGATCCGACAGGCCGAGGCATGTCAGACTCAGAATGTCAACACTCTCATCACCTTCAGCGGGACAGGATTTACTGAGCAAGCTGTGCACTTCATCCGGCAGTTCACCACCAGTCCACCACCATGGCAGCCTGCACTGGGGTCTTTACAGTTACGGCAACATTACTGGAGGTGGCGGAAACATTATTGTGTTTGATACAGAAGCGGAGTCATTTCGGTGGATGCACGGTCCCATTCATTCCCAGCCATACTGTTACTAGAGGTTGTTTGACATGGAGGAGACGCTTGCTTTCTGGGTCCGCTTGACTGAAAGGTCTTCTATGGATGTCTAGGTGATGCGGGATTACCAGGCTGAAATCTGGGCCATCAAGTATCGGATTGACCTGTCAATGGTAGAGGCATCAAGACAACTTTATTTAACCTCTTTCAAAAAGAAAACGAGAAGACCACTTGATTCTACAGTGCAATATTTGAACAATATCGTTGTGCTAAACGAGCGTGAGCTGCTGATCACATTTAACAAGAAAAATGTGTTGCGCTGGGATATTAATGGCAAGTTCTTAGGTATTGTGAACATTGGAAAGAGTTAGTACTGCATGTCGCTTACGCACCACCGCCTCCAAGAGAGCATTGTTCCGATTCGAGTGAATTCCAGTTTTTACCCCCTATCTTCACATTTTTGTCACTAATTACCCCATTTAGCAGGATTTCATCCGTTTTACCTCATTTAGCAAAAGTGTTGCCACAATTTACCCTGTGTAAAATTTTGTATCTGTTCTGACTGGCGGGTCCAAATTGTCAGGTCTAGCTAGCAATGCCACATCGACGATTTTTTCCTATCTATTTTTCTCCTTGTTGAACCGGTCTTCCTAACTTCTCCCGACCGGCCAGGCCCGATATGATCGCACCGTCGTCACAGACCCGCCATTAACTGAGCACAGCCTGATGGTTATTGGAATAAATCACGATGTCCATGTCCGACTAGGGCAGGAGGCAGTCTTCACATGGGATACGTATAGGCTTAGTTTGGCTAGGGCTAGGTGCTATATATATCTTTGTACACCACGTTCTAATATCACCAGATCAAAGCAATAAAGAAATGTGAGGCTCGAGACGATAGCCTGTTGCAATCTATCGATCAGAGTTTCTTCCATCGATCGCCAAGTTACGCAGTGTTCTGCCGACGGCATCGTGATCGACCGATCGGATGTAGCGCTAGTGCAAAGCCCAGGTTCACCTACGCGTGCATGCGCATGTGGCATTGTTCATCAATCCATCTGTGCTAGCTTCCTTGTCTAGCTGCTTGCACGTTTGGTCCTGATGTCACCAAAGCAAGAAGAAGATTTAGTGCAGCGGTTCACGTAAATGGACGTGCCTAGCCCGATGTCGGGGAGCTTGATGGAGCCATCAGAATCCACCGGTCGGTGTCGCCATCGCCGATGCCTGACAATATCTAACACTAGGTTCGAGCGAGCCTGACGGGTGCATTCGGTCGGAAGCCTGGACAGGCAATGCAATCGATTGGGGCAGGCGACACAAGCTAGAAGCGACTGGAGGCGAGCGTGGCGCGTGGCCGACTCGGGCGTTGTGCGTTGGACGTGATGTGAGTGACCTCCATTGTGCCGAGCCGGTCGGGAGAAGTTATGCTCTACGCGGCACAGGTCAGAATGCTCACAAAATTTTAAACAGGGTAAATTGTGGCAACACTTTTGCTAAATGGGGTAAAATGAATGAAATCTCGCTAAATGGGGTAATTAGTGTCAAAAATGTTAAAATAAAGGGTAAAAAACGGAATTCACTCTTCCGATTCCAGGTCATGATAGAAAGAAGAATATGAGGAGCATCCATTCTCCACAGGGCATGCCTGAAAGGTCATGACTTCTGGTTTGCTTTTCTCTTGGACTGGGAGCATGCCTCTTGTTCCTAGCTCTTCTTACCTGTGCTACCGGTCAAACATGTCGTTTTGGATGGTTGCTATCATGATTTGGTGCTTTTTATGATGTCCTGATCATCTTGTTAATGTTCTTAACTATGGAGTATCGATGTATGACATTAATAACTTTTTTACTACTGTTCCTTGCTGCCTCCCAAATCTAATGCAGCGTTGACATGGTTAAGATGCACAGATGGCAGCGTTCAGATGAGTGATCCGCTCTTAGTCATGCTCTTTGAGCGAATGCATTCTTTTTTTCCTGCTGGAATGTTATTCCGGATCTCTTCCATAGGCCATTTGTTTGATTTTTACTGTCCGCGTGCAATCTGGTTGTAACTTTTAAGTTTCACCTGGTTGCACCTGTTCTTCATGTGAAATGTAGGCATACTTGCATAGCCGTGCGTATCATCATCAGTGCTTTTTATGAAGGAAAAAAGATCCTTGGTTCTTTAGTCAGTGTGTTGAAAGTACTGCTAGGGCCTTTTGTTTCCTCCTTTCTTGGGGTGAACAAAGAAACTTGTTGAAGATGTGCTCTCCTGGAGCAAGATGGATATGATGGTTCTTTGTTCATCTTTCTCCGGATAAAAGATTTTTGTAACTTGACTACATAGTGTCAGTTTGGCCACATTTCTTTTCAGTTGGAAAATCCAGCGAATTTCGAGATTGTCTTGATGTCTTTTCAGTTTCTGTTTTTTTACTTTTGAGCTGCTTATTAAACTGCCACTCTTCCTTCACTCGGAGTGTAACTAAAGCCCGCAGTAGTATGATTTTACCGCGAAGGCCAATGTGATGGGTTCTGGATGGGAACTCCCAAAATCTCTGTCAATTGAATCCCAACTAGAGCTCTGTGCTAAATTTACATTTTATAGCAGTGCTCATCACCATTTTTGTGTGGCTCATTGTACATGATGGAATAGCACCCTGCACCCAATCAAACCATTTATTTTTTCCAAGTTCTTCAAAAAAGTTTGGGGGGGCAGCGTTCATGAAATTACTCGGGAGAATGAATCTAGGCAACACTGGTACACCTGAGTATGATAAACCTGGTGCGGAAAAATATTATGTGTTAGTTCATGCCGTATTTTTCACTCTTCCGTTTTGCCTAGCAGAGAAGGTGTATGCTGTTGTGGAGCAGCAAAGGGAAGTAATAAGCCTTGCAAATGTTGAATTCCCAGGAGCGTGTTTGCTTGTGCACACCACCTGCCTGTTGCTTTGGTATTTAAAACTTCTTCTAATTCTCTAGGTTCCTCGCTTCATGTGGTATGATTGTGTTTGCCCGTTTGTTTACCGAGTCCAAAACTCCTTGCAAAAGAGCCAGGTCAATCTGTGCCAGTGTTTAGTAGGCTGATAAAGTGACAAACTACACCATGAATATGGTGTTTCGGTCTTCAGCATCTCTTTTCGCTTCACTGTGATATCTAGATCTGGAAAACTTGCATGAATCTGTGGGAATTTCCACTGTACAATTCTATCATAAGGCCTTTTCACTTTACTCATGGCGACAGTTCGTCCTCGTATATGCAGGCCAGGAATTAAGAAGTTACACACAAGGCAGCACAAGTAAAAAACACTATCAATAGCTACCAGGAAAAACATTATCAAGGCAGCAAAACTAAAAACACTAAATTTTCCATTTGTATGCGAAAATGCATAGAATAAAAAATGAATGCAGGACCATTAGCTCATTGTCAAAGCGACAAAGCCACTGCACTTTCCAATGACGCAGAATGCATGATCTAAAAATGTTGCAAGATCATCTACGAAGCACACCAGAAATAACATCTCAGAGATGAATGTCAAAACAGCGACACTGCAACGACCTACAAAATTGTTCAGCCATTGGGCACAGCACTCTCAGCAGTTCTGAATCCAGAACGGAGCAAGTTCAGCTACCAGAAGAAACAGAGAGTGTTTTTGAACATATATCTATCTATCTATATAGGCAAAAGTAAGCATCCAGTTCTGCTGTCGTCGAGGCGGCGAAACTTGTGGACAGGTGAACTTTCATGACTCCCGCTCCGATCTTTCTCTACTCCGCGTCGACATCCGGGTGTCGCAGCTCATGGTATGCTGAATTAGCAGAAATTATGAACCAATTAGGAAGCAGACCAACAATCAATAACAATATCAAGAGAAGGAAAAAAACTGAAACAATATAATGTGCAAGAAACTGAAGCAGACCAACAATCAATAACAATAAGGAGCAAGATACTACCTGAATTTTATTCACAGGTTAGAAACTAAGTATCTTCCCTTCGAAGGTAAAATGAGATGACTGAACTTGATTTGGCTTTTTAGCTACCATAATCTATACTAGAGGCAAACACTGTGAAATCGATGAACTGAATTATCTTAATCAAGGGCAGAAATGTGCAACAAAACAAAACGAATTTTACCAAGCATGGCACCTACTATTTTCATCCAACTACTTTTACCTTTTTCCATGTCATAACAATACGAATCATAATATCCTTTTTCCAAGCATTATCGGGTTAGAAAATAAAAAGAATAACAAGACCAAGATTACAGCTCATGTACAAAACCTGAATAAAGCTCATGTGCAGAGACCAAATTTATTTAGTATTGTTGGAACCTGAGTTTTGTTCACAGGTTATTCAACGCGAGTAAAATTAGCTAAATCAAACGGATTTATTCCCCCAATAACATATCATATTTTACTTACCTACAAGATTACAGCAGTTGCAGACAATTCCCAACACTTAGCAGTTTCAGACTTCAACAGATTCAGTTAACTATTTTTCAGACTACAACGATTTCAGTGAACTGTTTTAACACCTAACAGTTTCAGACTTCAACAGATTCAGACTAGAGCAATTTTGGCAACAGCTTCAGTAAGACAAGTAGATTTTCAGTTCTTGCCACCATTAGGAGATAGTACTTAGGAAGTTGGGGGCCTGGAGAGAGGCTCTCAGCTCACCAGGGGTGTCGGCCCGGAAGACGACAATCTCGAGGGTGTCGCCATAGCCGCCGTTGGGCAGGTCGACGACGAGCGGGGTCAGCCTCCCGTAGCGGCCCGCTCGGACGCACATGGCGATGTTCACACGCCGGCGCCGACGAGCAACCCCAGGTCGTCCCTCAGGCGAAACGCGGACCTCCCCCTGAACCAGATCTGGCGCCAGCCTTCGTTCCCGGGGTCCTCGGGGTAGTGCCCGTCGTCGAGCGCCTGCACGAATCGGATCAGCCGCCCCGGCTCCAGGTAGAGGACCCCAAGGAGGTATCTGTATGGGGGATTCTGCAGTTAAAACACAAAGCCAAATCATGGTCATGTTCAAGAAATGCTCGAGAAAATTCGCTCAATCGCGGAAAGCAATTCAAGAATAGCTATCAAGAAGCGGGTCGGTCATGGCAAACACACCGGCGGCGGGGCAGGAAGGGCAGGCATGTCCTCTCTGGCGGGGATGGACTCTACGACCCAGTACATCATGGAGTTGACGCTGTTGTCGACGCTGACGCCGGCGTTCCAGCGGATGTACCTGCCGTTGGCGCGGAGGTAGCGGCCGCCGAAGTTGCGGAGCAGGACGACGTCGTCCGCGAAGCCCGACCCCACGGCCCGCCACATGATGGTCTCCACCTGCGCCGTGTCGTAGTCGCACAGCTCCGCGCGGAAGCCGCGGTGGCCGAGCCTCGCCGGCGTGGCCGTGGCGGCGAGGTAGCGGCCGTGGGCGGCGCTGTGAAGGATCAGGTACGGGCCGTCGTCGCCGTCGTAGATGTGCACCGCCCACGCCGCGTTCATGGAGGCGCGGACCTGGCTGAGGGTGACGCTCTCCCCGTCGTTGGCGGCGTGGAGGTAGGTGCGCGGCGGCACGCGGCTCCGCAGCCGCACGTGGTGCCCGTCCTGGAAGCGGTCCATCGGTTGCCGGCGCCGGAGGGCTGCTGCGCCTGCGCGTTGGGGTTCTTGGTTTGTTGGGGACTCCGGCGAGGAAAGCTGTTGGTCGGGGCGGTTACGTTGGGCGCCAAGGCGGAGGTATTTCAAGGTGCTCTCACACTATCGCCGCCGTCCCGGGCTTTCTTTAGGCGCCAGGTGGGCTTTAGGGCCCAGCCCACAAGTCGCCTCCGTTCCTCCTCCCACACAGGCCCGCACGAGTCCCTTCCATTTCCCGGCTCACCGAACAGAAATATGAGCATTGTGGACAACTGTTAGTTATATGGTAACATTGACTCGTGGAGGCACTCATTGATTGAATGCTCTATGTCACGCCGTGTATGGGCCCTAGCAGATGAAACCATGGTTGAAACCATGATGGAAATAGCAAAACCGAGTGCTAAACACTGGTTATTTCATATGCAAAGGTTATTATCACATGCCCAGTTCGTGGAAGCATCTGTGACTCTGTGAGCGATTTGGATGGCAAGAAGAAAGGCCATTCATGAGAAAAAAAATTCAGAGCCCGCTAGCAACGCATGCATTCGTTAGCGTTTTATCCAGGAACTCAAGAGTATAGAAGTCTTGACAAAAACAGCATCGTCAGGGTCCAGAACGAGACGAACTGCTATCCCTATTGGTGCATGGCAACCTCCGCCTTTGGGTCACGCGAAGATTATGGTAAAGGGGAGCGTCAACCAAGAGCAAGGGAAAGGGGTTGTAGCTGCTGTATGCAGAGATCATCTGGGACATTATATCGGCTCCTCTTCGCTGGTCATCCCCGGGAATGTTGATCTAGATGTACTGGAAGCATAAGCGTGCCGGGAAGCGTTGGCCGCGCCTTAGCTCAAGACTTACAGTTGCGGAAGTTGGTGGTGACTTCGGATTGCAAAGGGGTGATAGCAGATATCCATGGAAGGGCAGGTGGAGTTTACCTGTCGATCATCAAAGAAATTTCTCTCACAAGTTTTATTTTTGATAGTTGTAGCTTTATTTCTGAAGGTAGATCAGCAATTAGTGATGTGCTTTGTCTTGCCAGACACTCTCTTTCGCTTGATCAGGGGCGCCATGTGTGGCTGTTATCCCCTCATGATCCATCTTGTATTCCTCTGAATTCTATCATAGATCAATAAAGTGTCTGGTTTTCCCTTAAAAAAACGGCTAGAGGCATTGTTCCCTCTCATTGTCTAGAGAAGCGAGGCGAGGAGCGAGCGAACAACCATCAGATCTACCGAAACTGTTAGCATGTGTCGTTGTTGCTTTGACACTTTGGTTGTAGCAGGTGCTTGTGTCGGCTAGTGTTTTCTTTTTTCTTTTTGAGATGGAATTGGTTGCTTCTTTGTTCAAGGTTCTCGGTTGAATCCAAGCTCATCGCATCCCGAATACACAAAGGTGACACATGAAACCAGGTCTTAAACAATGTATTCAAACAACCCTCCCTGGTAGTGTTTTGTTGTGTTGTACCCTATGCTGGTGTTTGTTAGTCTCATCCCATTTCAATTACTCAACTCTTTGATGTTTCACTTTGCCTTGTGTAACTAAACTGTGTGATGTGTGCAAATTGTTTCAAAATTGTATGAAGTGGAGCTACCTTTTCCAGCCATGGTCCTCGATGTCGACACCCCGAAGCCATCTGTGCTTCTCAGGCATACTTGCATACCCGTGCGTACCATCATCAGTGCTTCTTATGAAGGAAGAAATCCTTGGTTCTTTAGTATGTGTGTTGGAAGTACTGCTAGGGCCTTTTGTTTCCGCCTTTCTTTTTGTTTTGAAGGAAACTTGTTGAAGATGTGCTCTCCTGGAGCAAGATGGACATGATGGTTCTTCGTTCATCTTTCCCCGGATAAAAGATTTTTGTAACTTAACTACATCTACATGGCGTCAGTTTGGCCATATTTCTTTTCGGTTGAAAAATCCAGTGAATGTCGAGATTGTCTCCAACAGAGCGACTGCCTGTTCTATATTGACAACCATAGCCAGAAGAGACATATCACAAATGGCACACAAACATCGACGCTAACGACCTATGTCGACCTAACTTCCTCGCCTCCAGATCCCGACCCGCCGAATTTGAGATTGCTCGGACTTAGGCCAGGCGAAATACCTGCTCGGCTTGCCGATGCAGGTAGCGACAGCACTCGTGGGTGTCGTCCCCTTATTGGAGGCGCCGCCATGCCTCTATCTGTGCCCCCCTTTGAGCACCAAGGGAAACTCAATGTCGAATTCTTTGGATTGGACAGCTGTAGTGCCATGACGTCGTTCCCTTTCTTGAAGGTGTTGTTTTGTTCGCACGGTGTCCTCCATGTCGGATTTCGAGATATTGGAGGTTGCATTGGCTCAGGCTACCACTCGGGGCGTGGGCATCCAGGGCGCTATGTAAGACTTCACCGGAGCTTCCCCCATGGCTTCTGCCACCGGGCTGGCCAGTTCTTGCAACCCACTCGTCGATCTCTAGAGGCGTGTTTGGATGACTGCCTCGCACCTGGCTTGTATCCGCGATGCAAATGTCAGCAAGATTGGTTACCTGCGCGGCCTCCTCAGCCTGGCCCAATCCATGCAAAATGAGCCCTCTCAGCCAGGCTGAGGGGAACGCAGGAATCAGGCGTATCGGGGAGCCAGGCCCGTGCCTGCATCCACGCCTCGACTACAACCTCTCGTTCTCTTTCCTCTTTCTTTCTCTCACGCATCGACTCAAGAAACCAACCCGCCGCCGCCGTCGTCTGAGCCCCGCGAGCATAACTCGAAGCACCCTCACCGGCGACCGGTCTCCTCCACGCCGACGTTGGGCGCTCGCCTCCCCGCCTCGACATCGCCGGTTTCTGCAGCCACCTCAACGCTGCCGAACTTCTCCATAACCGCGCACGCCCAACCCTGTGGACGAGCTCGCCCCGCCACCGGCCCAATCTCCGCTGTGGCGGCTTGGCGCTCCTCCACGCCCGCGCCGGGGGCTCACGTCCCCGCCTCGACATCATCTGTGTCCGCCGCCGAACTCCTCCATAGCCGCGCACGCCCGGCCCTGTGGATGAGCTCGCCGGGGCTCGCTAGGAAATAGGGGGGAGGGGAGCATCTAGCGCCGCGAGCCGCAACTACCATCGAGTTACCATCTGGCGCTGCGTTTGTCCGCTGCTTGAGCTTTGTTAGTTCTGATTTCAGTTTAGGTGTTGATTGGCTTGTGAAATTTCTGATAAATAAAATTGAAACTTGAGATTTGGTTCATATTTTAGTTCAGGTTTATTTTACTTGTTGTTTCTGTCCATGGAATGATCCAGATCTAATTGGAATGATTGAGATTGGAAGAGAAAGGTTCACATAAAATTAATAAGCTCAAATGCAGTTTACCAAACAACATCTCTTGTATATAGATCCAATTGCGAGAGGAAGAAGATGCTGGAAAGGGGGAGAATGAAGACCACACTCAAATGCAGTTTACCAAACAACATCTCTTGTATATAGATCCAATTGTATATACAACATCTCTTGTATATAGCATCTCTCATGCACTCATATCATGCAGCCCACCAAACACACATCTGAGCTCATCTTTGCATCGACTCAACCAGGCCACACTCACCCAGGATCTCTCATGCCATGCAGGTTGGAGCCACCCAGGCAACCAAACACGCTCTAGGTGTATTAGGTGGGTTACGTTGATCTTTGTCGAGTTTAGAGCCGTGGCCGCGTGATGGTGGTGCCTTGTGCTGGTCGTGATACGGTCTAAGGTTTCATAAGCCTCATCTCCTTGGCCGGAGGCCGTGCTAGGCGGGTTTGACTATATTTTGTCCTCTGTTCGGGCTGAACATCCATTGTCTTTCTGCTCTCGGCACAATGCTCATGACTTCTTGTGTACTTGTCATGTGTTGTACTCTTTTATATTTCTTTCAAAAAGGGTAGAAACCTAAAAAATACAATTTCTTAAAATTAAGGTCCCATGGAGGTCGGCCTCCAATTGGCATTTTTGCCAAAACTGCTGCTATTATTGTGGGCGGTGCGTAGCTCCTGTCATCGCTTCACCACGATGTCAGACTATGTGAAGCTTCCGTGACACGGCTGCGTGACGTCTGAAATCGGAAGATCCAGCACGTAGCTAACTAGACAAAAAAGAAAAGCAACGCTAGACAAACTAGTAGATTTTTTTTGGCAGAATGAGTTCTCCTCCGGCGGTTACGTGGTCGGCGTCACGTGGAACCACGGCGCCGCTGACTGTGCGGGTATTGGCCAGTTCGTCAAAGCCGTCACGCAGCCTCATCTTGCCGGCGGCTCTTCCTGTCACCAGTCACGACGAGTCGCTCGCCGACATCATCGCTCCGTTCCTGTCCTTGCTCGAAATCGGCCGCCATTTCCGGACGACACCGATTTCAGGGGAGGGCAGCCGACGACGGTGCTGAGCTGCAAGCGAGGAGCGGTAGGGCCTCCGGTGAACATCGTCGCCGGGAATGGGGAGGACGGTGGCTGCAATGTCCTGTCACGCTGCCTCAAGGAGCATACCCAAGCTTTCCTCCATCAATTGACAACCTGACCGATCCATCATCCATGGACTTTTTTTGAGTGCCATCATCTATGCATTGTGTGAGCGAATTAGGCGTCTCAGTGCCGGCTACTCAATGCTCGTGTCTCTTTTTTCAAGGAAAATGGCTGATTCTATTCGCTAGAAGGGTTAAGCACGCTTTGCTGCGTTTCTTGGGATTTTAAGATATGTTTGTTATTTGGTTTGACACATGGGAAAGATGTTTGTTATTCAATCTTCTTGGCTATCAGATTAAGATCCGACAACTGCCGTCTTTCTTCTTTCTTTAGTTTTCTTCCTTCTCCAAACGTTTTTTTCTCTCATAAAAAATGACTTATCAAAATTACAAATTCAGTCAACTTATATATAACTATTGTGTTTTTTATAATGTGGTGTTTGGGTGGGTTTTCTCAGTAGTATTTTATATTATCTGCTTATCAACTCATACTTATGTGAGTATTTTTCTTGCGTTGGTGGAGGTGCCGCATGTTGGGGTTTTCTTTCTAGATGGTGAGTGAATATGCAGGACTGGTGTGTTTTTTAGACGGTTGTTTTAGATCGATCAATTTGAGAAATCATTGACCCGGTTAAAAAAAGTCGAATATGTTAAAAAAGGGCTCCTTAAGAAATCATTGATCCAGTCGAAATCGTTAACCAAGTTCAAAATTGAACACCTCAATTGAATGGAAGGACTCCAAAATTAAGGAGAATCATGTATTAGATATTTCCTCCGTTTGAAAATAACTGAAGTGATTTTAGTTCAAATTAGATTATATAATAGAGTAAGGTAAATACAACTCAAAAGCATTTAAAACGACAAGGGCGGACTAACCCTGACCGCCACCACATGATTGAATCCTTCTCCCAGTTGTCGGAGTGCGCCGCTAGGCAAAGCCTGTGGGGCGTCGGTGCCAGGGAGGTTACTGCTCATAGGGAGCCCACTATGGAGGATTTGGTTGGTTGTTGCGAGGACGATGTCAGTGATGTGTAGTCAAACTGCGGCTGTCGTCAAACGATGCTCGAGGGCTTCGTTGATGATCCAGCACTACGATCTTCAACGGTCGTATGGCCTGGCTAGGTCACCGGAGAAGACAGAGTCGATGCATGGTCTTGGATGTGTGGAAGTGTCGTGCAACGGTGTGGGTGATTTCTTTTCTTCAGATTTTTTATGGAGTCTTCGAGTTTGTTTGGCGGCATCTATGCGGCGATGCTATCCCTGTCTCGGAATAATGTACTCCTCACTTTTCCCCGTTTTCGTTGGTGTGTTCATCATCGACGAAGGGCGTGTGGAGCCCTCTCTCCGGCGGGTCTCCCGGGATCCAATTGGTTTAGTTTTCGGGTGGATCTGTCTAGATTCGACCGGTGTTTATGGTCTTCGGAGTTTCTACATGCTTTTATTGACGGTTTTTTTCTCCGGTGTCTCTTGGTATGCATTGATGACTTCCTGGCCTTTGTTACTACAAACTTCCAGATTAAAAAAATCTTGCTCCATCATCTATGCTCATGGCACATCGCCGGTGGAAGAAGACTTCCGGCACCCCAGAAATTTAAATGTAATTTTATTTTTCTGTATGGGTGTGTTTGTAAGGTCTAGTATATGGGCCTTGGGCCCTTTTGCAAAAATATAATGATTATGCAGCAGAGTAGGAGCCAAAATTAATTCGTTTTCCTTCTTCGAGTGGAGGTCAAAAGAGGATTCGTTTTCCTTGGTTGGGTCGTCTTCCACACTCCACTACTTCCGGTCTTCTCCACACCGTCCCTTCTTCCTCATTTCCTCACTCCCTGGGTTATTTACTCAAAACCACCACACTTGGGGCTAGGGTAACAATTTGGTACCACATTTGTGCCAGGGCACAAAAAACCACCAACTCTGGGCCTAACCAGTAACGCGGAGCACTGATACTCGGATTTGGTTGCGAAAACAGCCAAACCGACAAGTAGGACCCGCATGTCAGGCTGACATGGCATGCTTATGTGGACAATATGCTGAGTTGGATGAAGGTCCCACCTGTCAATGACTCAAGTGTTTTCTTTTTCTTCCTCTTTTCCTCCATGGCCATTTCAACAAACAGGTTGTGAGCAACCCTTCCTTCTTCCCGGTCTCTGGCCAAGCCCCACCGTGGTTGGTTCTTCTCCATTGTCGGGCCTATGTGCGCCGCCAGGCGACACATACACGCGGTGGTCGGCGTTCGACGCCATCCTCGCTGTCTGCGTCGTGGAAGTCGAAGTGGGCGCCTCCCTGGGCGTCGCTCAAGGAGACAAGGTCGCGTCCCCGAGCCACGTCGTGGAAGTGGCCGCCTCCCTCGACGTCGTGCAGGGCGTGCTCGAGAAGCCCCTGAAGCACGGCGTCACGCAGAAGCTCGGGCGGCGCCCATGGTTTTCTTCTGCGGACTCCGTTCCCGAGCTGCCGGCCGCTGGGCCATTCTTCCTCAGCTCCTCCCCGGGCCATCATTGAAAGCAGCACACTCCTCCCCGCGCCACCAGGTGCAGCGCAGGAAGGATGGCGCCGACGTCCATGGCGGAGGGCGCGCTGGCGGCCTGCACATGGAGGCTGTGCACGGCAGCTAGCGACGATGTGGTGGTGAGCAGGGATCCCCTGGGCACGCCCGTGCGGGCGCGCACGCCATGGATGGCATGTCCGGCAGCCTGACGCCCGATGAGCCGCTGGCTTCGTGTCCGCGTGGCCTCCCTTGGTCGCGACACTCTTCCCCGTGCTCTGGCCGCGTCAAGCTCATCCCCATGCCTGCAAGAAAAAGCTCCCCGAGGCCGCCCAGAAGCTGTTTGATGAAATGCCCCATAGAAATATAGATGGGAATAAGATGACCCTTACTCATTGACAGGTGGGTCCCGTGTCTTATTTGCCACATCAAACGGTCAAACTTTTTGGTCTTCGCCACGTCAGCCTGACATGCGGGCCCTACTTGTCGGGTTCGCTGTTTTCTCAAGCAATCTCGACGATTAGTGCTCCGTGTTACTGGTTAGGCGCAGAGTTGGTGGTTTTTTGTGACCTGACACAAATGTGGTATCAAGTTGTTACCCTAGCCCCAAGTGTGGTGGTTTTGGGTAAATAACTCTCACTCCCTCCCCTGCTTCTAAAAACCCTCTCCCCTCTCCCTCCTCTTCCTCGTCGCCGTCGGTCGCCGGCCGTCGGCCGGCATATCCCGCTGCCATTCGCCGGAGGCCCTCGTCGTCCCGCATCATCGGCCGCCGACGATTAGGTACTCGCATTGTCTCCCCTGCTGCATGCGCTGAGGCAGCAAAGAGCCTGCGTTTGATTGAACGGCGTACGTCTTTGGCGTGCTGAACTTTGGGGCAAATCTGGTTTTGGGGGTAGGGTATCTAGGATCTCCTTTTTCACCGGCTAGGGTTTGGGGGAAGCTTGAGCCGATCCGGTTCACGAGCTGATTTTGGGTTGCTCCGTCACGCCGATTCGTAGACATGGGAATCAATTTCTTCTTCGGTTAGGCTTTCAGCAGGGCTCACATGTACCAGAGCATCGGTAGTTCTGTTGGTCTCCTTTGGGGAACATTCCTCTGCAGTGTGAAAGTGGCCTTCTGATGTGCAAAGCTATTCTCTGTTATGGAAGAAGGGGGAGGGGGGTGGGTGTTGTAGCATAAAACAGGGAAAACATTTTTTGAGCAAAAAAATTGGGAGGAAAATGCTATTGTGTTACCTTTTAGCTTGAATATTAAATGCATTCATTCTGTTGCTGTTAAATTATGATTTTTTTTCTCTCTTCATTTGGACAGGAACAAACAAAAGTTGATTCTAGGTTTTGCCGGGTTTTCTCCAATTAATCGGGCAGCAACCTTCTTAATTAATGACACAAGGCAAAGCTTTTGCCTCTATTTCCTGAAAATATATCAAGAGTGAAAACTGACAACTATTCTGTTTTTCAGTTTAGCTTCCTTTGCCTGTCTGTATTCAGATGGAGCAAAAAAATAACTATAATCATATTGGTTGGTAGTTGCGTGTAGCATTTATTTTGAAGTTTGTACGATTACGAGTGTAGTGATAAGTTGAAAACAAACATTGATGAGACGAATTTTTCCGCAGACAGTACCAAGCGTGTCATGCCTATCATGATGATCATCTCTGGTAAGTACAAACTTCTGTTCTTTATGTTTACAACCTTTACCATTCACTAAAGCACAAATGTAACAAGTGGGCACACAAAACTATTTTCCTCTGCTATTTACATGCTGGCTAAATTCTAAAGTATTTTATTTCTATGCATCTACTTATTTGTCATGACTACATAATAGTCTTCCACTGCATGACAGGATATTGTATTGGGCCTTATGATATCAATTAGTAGCGCCCTACCTTAATGTCTACGATTTCTTTCATTCCGTTATTATAGTTTAGATCCTAGCTTGTTACATTATGATTGTTCACTTTACTCTTAGCTCTACACAATATGGCAATGCTTATAGTAAGAGTATTTCACTAATCTATGGCTAGTGAAATTGAAGTCACCTTATCAGAAACTCCGTTGGCAACAATACCGCCTCAACATATACTGCCTAAAAGGATGCTGTATTCGTGAAAAACAATGTATTTAGGCTAATGGGGCTATTTGCAGTTGTATAGTTGTGTATATAAATTAAACGGTTTCACAGTTGCGAGTAAAAAATAGACTCAGCAGACAATTGGAAAGACCAAAACTTGACCTTTTCCTTTTATATCTAGTAAAAAGAACGAATAAATGGGCATTGCATCATCAAAGAAATACATGATTAAATAATTAAGAATTTGTAGTAAAACTGAATTTGCACAGAAGGCAGAGGAAAATCTGATGTATCTATCAGGTGTCGTTGTCCTTTTTTTCTTCTTCTCAAAAATGCATCTAAGTGTGCGTCGTTGTGTATTAGAAGAACACCAAAGAAGGCACAGAGTACAAGCAACCGATTGTAGAGCTTTAATTGTCCTTAGTTTGTTTTTTGGCGCATGACCTTGAAACCAATATTATAGCCAACCTGTCAGAGGGTTCGTCCCCTAAACACAAAGGAGAATGTCTCAAGGGCAAGTAAACAACTGAGAAACATACAAAGAGAAGATGAAGAGACAGGTTTAAACGGAATCCACAGAAAACCAAGTCATTATTCACTTCTGGTGGTTTGCAGGATTTACCTGGAATCTGGGAAATTGAACCCTGCTGGGAGTGCTCTCTGATCAGTTCAGCACATATTTCTTGAAACTGATCCGCCACATGTTCAACACATGCATTGCATTTTGAGTGCTAATGGTCTTCCATGTTGGTAACATTGGCTAAAACATATGAGATTGATGTCTTCAGAGTTAAATTTATGATTTTAGGGTTGCAAGAGAGTGAGTGTTGTTCTTTGGTTACTTGTTAGACATGTACAATAGTTGACAAGAGGGTCTTAGCTTGTACTCCCTCTGTCTCAAAATAGAGGACGTCTTATATTTTGAGACAGAGGGAGTACCATTTAGATGTATGTCATTTAGCGAACACAAAAAACATATTATGTAGTGGATTATCTCTTAGTGTCGTCTCTAGCAATTAATGTTTGCTTGCTCTTAAATTTGTGGGAGAATTAAAATTAAATTATAAAATATGTAACTAACAGATGGCATCTTGTGAAATGGATAGAATTGTCTTAATTATCTTCCTTACTAAGAGATCATCTCTTAGCTAGAGAAGACAAACCTTTTTTCTTCTCATTTCTTTCTTCCATCTCAGCGATTATCCTAGGTGGCATTGCTAAGATAGCACAAATGTACACACCCTTATGTAGCAAGAAGCGCTTACAGTTCTTTTGTTTTAGAATGTACTTGTGAAATTTCTTGATCATGATTTTGTGTTTGTTTGGTGCAGGTTGACAAGTTACTTTCCTTGGTCTACTGCTTGATCTTTGTTCTTTGGAAGTACTATATCTCACTCCATACTACCATGAATCTCCATAATAATTGTCAGCAACAGCTATCGTGCTCAAATTCTGCAAGGCCGCCAACATTTTGGACCATCTGTCCAACCTGTGTCACCAAATATCAGTACCACCATGCAATTTTGAAGAAAGCTGTCTGCTGCCATAATTGCTTGAAAGCCTTCATAGCACATGCTTTAACTGAGCAACATGTTCCTTCTGGTCCATATCAACAGTTTGCTGAGCTGTGGATAAGTGCAGGAGTATTTTCAGAAATTAGATTGCTTCAGAAGTTCGAACCTGGGCAGATATGGGCTCTCTACAGTGACATAGACAAGTTTCCGAATTACTATGTCTTCATAGAGAAAGTTGATCTCGAGAATAATGAAGTACAGGCAAGATGGCTTGAAGCTTTTCCTGATGAAGGGGTGGACCAAAGATTGGTAGTAGATCGAACTGTTGGGTGTGGAACCTATATGGTTTCCACCACCTGTGGTATTATGATTTACACTGACACAAAACCCTTTTCTCATCCTGTACATGCGACATTCACTGGTAGAAGGAACTCCTATGAAATATATCCTAGGAAATATGAAGTTTGGGCCCTTCTCAGGGGATGGGATATTGGTTGGAGTTCAGATGCTCACAACCAAGAGAACTACAAGTATGAAGTTGTTCAGGTCCTCTCTGATTTCACGACTGGCACTAGCATCACTGTCATGCCACTTGTCAAGATAAAAGTATTTGTTAGCTTATTTATGCAGGACAAAGAGGCTACCCCATACCTCATACCTCAGGATGACACAATATGGTTCTCGCATTCTCTCCCATACCGTTTCATGGGTGCAGCTGAAAGTGAAGGCATTCCAGAAGGAGCTCTTGAACTTGATCCTGCAGCGCTCCCCCTTAACTTGGAAGATGCTTTAGCTTCTGTTGTTCCTGAAAGCAGTTCAGGGAAAGGTCAGGAGTTTGGCACCGTATACACTCGATCTGCTGTAGAAGATACTGATGTTGATGAGGAATCTGGTGATATTATCCAGGCAAAATTCGTATGTCCTGATTCAGAATTCTATGACTTTACAGAAATAAGATTGCTTTGCAAGTTCAAACCTGGCCAGATCTGGGCTCTCTACAATGATATATATTACTTCCCCAATTACTATGCCATTATAAAGAAAGTTGATGTCAAGAATAATAAGGTAACATTGAGATGGCTCCATGTCTGTCCTCAGGGAATGGAGGAGAAAAGATTGGTCAAAGAAGATCATCCTGTTGGGTGTGGAACCTTTGGGGTTTCCACTGGCAATGATGGTATTAGTACTTGCACCCGTACAACATACTTTTCTCATCCTGTACCTGGTAGACCAACTGGTATAAGAAATGAATATGAAATATTCCCTCGCCTTCGTGATGTCTGGGCTGTTTACAAGGACTGGAGGGCTGGGTGGACTGCACAAGATTTTAAAAATTGTGACTATGAGTTCGTGGAGATGTTTGACTGTACTGATTCGTCCATACAAGTTCAGCTGTTAAGGAAGGTGGATGGTCACCGGACAGTATTTAGAAGGGAGGGAGCTGTGGAAACGATACATAAGTATGATTACTTAAAGTTCTCTCACCAGGTGCCTTGCTTCTGTCTCACAAATGAAAAAGGAGGCAAGCTTCGAGGCTGTTTGGAGCTCGATCCTTTGTCGGTGTAGAAGGGGTCTCTTGTCACTAATTCAAGGTGAGAGATAACCTTGTTCATGGCGAATCTTTTGGAAGCCTCTTTTCACGATGAAATTACAAGGCGAAAGATTCTGCGGAAGTTGGTCACACCGTGTTTCAAACTGCCCGGAGCTCTCCATGTTCCAGTGATGTTATTATGTGCTTGTTTAGTCTTCCTGCAGCCGGTACCTCTAAGATCTAGTTAGCAACCTGGCATTTGTTGCAGTTGCTGTTTGTGCACACCACCCGCTGTTGCTTTAGTGATAAAAAACTTCTAATTCTCCAGGTTCCTCACTTCATGTGGTACGATGGTGTTTACCCGTTTGTTTACGGAGTCCAAAATTCTTCTTGCAAAGAGTCAGGTCAATCTGTGTCCTGATAGATTACGCAAGAACTTGGGTACTCAAGCATGTTTAGTAGTGTAGCCTGACAAACTACACCATGAATAAGTTGTTCAGCATCTCTTTTCACTTCGCTGTGTGCTATCATCATTTTTAAAAAAGGTTCGTGCAATTCTAAACACACAAGGCAGCACAACTAAAAGCACAATCAATAGTTCTCAGGAAAAAACCCACTAAATTTTTCATTTGTACGTGAAATGCATAGTCTAAAAATGAATGCAGAGCCATTAACTAATTGTCAAAACCACTGCATTTTCCAGTGATGCGGAATGCATGATCTACGAATATCGCAGAATTGTCAGACTCAATGCAATAACCCCTACAGTGAAATACTTCGTCTATGAAGCACACCAGAAATCACATCTCAGAATTACAAAATTGTTCAGCCATTTGACGCAACACACTCAGCAGTTCTGAATCCAGAACAGAGCAAGTTTAGCTAGCAGAAGAAACAGAGAGTTTTCTGAACCTATCTATCTACCCATAGGCAAAAGTAGGCGCCCAGTTCTGTTGTCGTCCAGGCAGCGAAACTTGTGGGCATGTGAACTTTCAGGATCCCCGCTCCGTTCTTCCTCTACTCCGCGTGGACATCTGGGTGTCGCAGCTCATTGTAGGCTGAATTAGCAGAAATTATGAGCCAATTAGGCAGCAGACCAACAATTAATAACAAGACCAAGAAGGAAAAATAGTTGAAGCAATATAATGTGCAAGGAACTAAATATTTTATGTACTATTGTAAGATACTACCTGAATTGTATTCACAGGTTAGAGAATTAGTATCTTCTTCTCTGCAAAGGTGAAATGGGATGACTGAACTTGGTTTGGCTTTTTAGCTTAGATAATTTCTACTAGCGGCAGATGTTATAAAATGGAACAACTGAATTATCTGAATCAAGGACAGAAATGTGCAACTAGTTTCATCCTACTACTTTTACCTCAGTTTCCTAATAACAACAGTTTCCTAACAAAAAGAATCATAATATCCCTTTTCCAAGCACCATCAGGTTAGGACTCGACGAAGCAAGACCCCAAATATCATGTTCATGCAGCAAAAACATTTCTGAACAATTAAAATCTCAGAGTCTTGCAAATAAAAAGAATAACAAGACCAAGATTGCAGCTCGTGTACAAAACCTGAATACAGCTCATGTGCAGAAACCTTATTTAGTATTGTTGGAACATGAATTTCGTAAGTAAAATGGGCTATATCAAACGATTATCACCATCTTCTCTGTTAAGGCTGAAAGGAGGTGAATCAAGTGATTTGGGGTTTCAAATTCATATCAACTTTTACAAGATTTCAACAGTTGAAGACACCTAACAGTTTCAGACTTCAACAGATTCAGTTAACTGTTTTTCAGATTAGAACAATTTCAGTTGAAGACACCTAACAGCTTCAGTAAGACAATTTCAGTCAGGAGATACATAGGAGGAAGTAGGCATGAAGAGAGGCTCTCACCAGGGGTGTCGGCCAGGAAGACGACAATCTCGAGGGTGTCGCCATAGCCGCCGTCGGGCAGGTCGACGACGAGCGGGGTCAGCCTCCCGTAGCGGCCCGCTCGGACGCACATGGCGATGTCCGGATAGTACACGCCGGCGCCGACGAGGAACCCCAGGTCGTCCCTCAGGCGAAACGCGGACGTCCCCCTGAACCAGAACTGCTGCCAGCCTTCGTCCTCGGGGTCCTCGGGGTAGTGCCCGTCGTCTTGCGCCCGCACGAACCGGATCAGCCGTTCCGGCTCCAGGTGGATGACCCCGAGGAGGTATCCGTATGGGGGATTCTGCAATTAAAACGCAAAGCCAAATCATGGTTATGTTCAGGAGATCAAGAACTGCTTGAGAATTCACTCAATCGCCGAAAGCAATTCAAGAAGCGGGTCGGTCATGGCGAACTCACCGGAGGGGGGGCAGGAAGGGCAGGCATGTCCTCTGTGGCGGGAATGGGCTCGACGACCCAGTACATCATGGAGCTGAAGCTGTTGTCGACGCTGACGCCGGCGTTCCAGCGGATGTACCTGCCGTTGGCGCGGAGGTAGCGGCCGCCGACGTTGCGGAGCAGCACGACGTCGTCCGCGAAGCCCGACCCCACGGCTTGCCACATGACGGCCTCCACGCCCGGCTGGTCGTAGTCGCGCAGCTCCGCGCGGAGGCCCCGGTGGCCGAGCCTCGCCGGCGTGGCCGTGGCGGCGAGGTAGCGGCCGTAGGCGGCGCTGTGGAAGAGCAGGTAAGGGCCGTCGTCGCCGTGGTAGATGTGCACCGCCCACGCCGCGTTCATGGAGGCGCGGCGCTCGTGGAGCGTGACGCCCACCCCGTCGTCGGCGGCGTGGAGGTAGGTGCGCGACACGCGGCTCCGCAGCCGCACGTGGTGCCTGTCGTGGAACAAGTCCATCGGTCGCCGGCGCTGGAGGGCGGAGGCGGTGGGCTGCTGCGCGGTGGCGGTGGAGGGAGGGCGAGGGGTTCTTGGTTTGTTGGGGACTCCGGCGAGGAAAGCTGTTTGTTGGGGCGGTTACGCTGGGCGCCAAGGCGGAGGTATTTCAAGGTGCCGCCGTCCCGGCCTTTGGGTGCGAGGTGGGCTTGCAGGCCGTTTCCTTGGCCCAGCCCACACTATCGAGCTCCGCCTCTATGAAGGTCCATACGCAAAAAAGTAGAGGGGTAGAGAGACGGAATTTCCTATTGGACGCTCGTTGCGTAAAAGTGTCGCTGTTTCGCGCAGACCTGGCGATCAAGCGAATGTCATGGACCGGCCCATTTAACGTGTTTGCAGCGTTTTTGGTTTTGGAGATGAGGTTCATTCGTGCACACTCCGGAAGAACTTCCCAGCCAGTCACACATCCTCAAATTACCCCAGGCCAAGCACACTTAACCTGGAGGTTCTTTGGAGATGAGGTTCTGAAAAAAGTTGCACCTTATTGATATGAAGTAGTCTATCATTTCTATTAAGTTGGGATTTAATTTCGTAGCTGATAACATTTGGCAATTTAGGACAATCACATTGATCAATGTGACTTTTAAGCTTGTGGCTAAGGGGTTTGCCACTCGCCCGTCCTCGGTAGCCCACCGGGTCCTTCACCCTAATCATATTACCTTCACATGTCATTGAAGCACCCTTGATGGAATGGTAGTGCTTCAAGAAGTACCCCATGAAGCTGAGTGCACCACGAGGACATCTTCATCCTAAATCTTGACTTCGAGAAAGTGCATGACGTGGTGAGCTGGGATTTCTTGGAGGAAGTGATGCATCAGAAGAATATTGAACCTAGGTGGATCGGTCGGTTGAAGCAGCTGATTAGGGGAGGTCAAACAACTATCAACATTAATGGGGAGATCATCCCCCTTTATAGAAATTCTAGGGGAGCACAGCAGGCTGATCCTGTGACAACGAACTATGGAAGACGACATGATGGTGTTCGGCTCTGTGGCAATGCCATTGGGGCGTAGCATGTTGGGGGTCGCATCAATGGTTGTGGTAGTTGCCTCTTCTTCAATGTGTCTGCGAGATTGTATTAGGTTGTTTGTTGCTGTGAAGTTGGAGTTGCGGCAATGGAGTCTATGACAGGCGAATATGATCTATTCAGTGATCATTCATGGCGCCCGCTCCCATTCGTATCTTGTCATTAGAATCGAAGCTGCTATGTAGCCGATATATGCAGTGGATTGTGTGACATGGATTTTCGTGTGTGTCCTCACATCCTTTATGATATGGGTTTGGTCGGCAGGCGTTATTTGCGACGAAGTCGAAGTCGCTTGCCCAGGAAGAAGAGATTAAGATGACATCAATGTGCAACCTCGATGAGGTTTTCTTCATGGTGATGTGTCATGTGTGTGTACATGCACGTGTGTACCTTGTCTATACTCATCCAGAAACCTCCAGAGATGCAATTTATTTTTTTCTACTAGTATTAGGCCCAGCCTAGGCAATCAACGGCAGCCCATCGAGCCTACACAGTCACAATCATGTCTATACTCGTCCAGGATCCTTCGTTCATTATGTTTGAGCTTGCCCTTCGTTTTGTCCCAAAATTCGCCACTGCTCACAACCTTTATGATATTTGTTTGGTGGATAGAGTCCTAAGAGCTCCGACTTAAAACAAACAGTATTGATCTCATCTAGAACTCTAGACTAGATACGAATACGATCGCCTTACACAGGGCCGGCCCTAGCATCTCGGAGGCCTTAGTGCGAAGATGGTACAATGGGCCCTACGGTCACACCTTACGTCTCCATGTTCGCTTCGCTGATGCACGTCGCAGCCGCAAGTCCGTTCAAACTATCCATATGACACAACAGTAATTTTAAACAAATATTTTATGATCTATCTAGAAGTAGCAATTTGAAATTCGAACAAAAACACAAACACCTTCCATACAAGAACAGTGAAGAAATGTCACAAGATAAATCCCAGCAACATCTAATCGTCATCGTCATGTGGTAATGTGGTGATGGTCAATCATCTTTAACATGAAACAATTACTTGTGTGAGAATTTCATGCAAGAGAATCGTCACATAATTCGCAATAAACAAGAAAAGAAGGACAATCCATAGGATGAACAATTTACCTGTGGACCGGTGCTGGTGTCAACGCCTTAGCGGCAAAGCCGAATGTGGTGCATCTTCAGCTCGTCGCCGGTGCCAAGGAGGTCACCACGAGGGCCTTGTCGCCATGGGTACTTACAGAAGAACCTATCTACTATTCGATCTACTACTAGTATAAAACTCACTGGAAAATAAATTAAGGAGATGATATAACTGAAAATCTATTCATGAGCGTCGCTTGGGGCCCAGCTCCTGGGAACTTGGTGCAATTAATTGGGAGAGGGAGAAGATTGGACGGGAAGAAGAACGAACCGGCGGCGCTGTCTCACACAAAACGAAGCAATTAGGATTAATTCTCATGGCTGGCTCCACCGTCCTTAATGGGCTGCGAGTGCTACCTTAGTTTATTTTTTCCCTTCAAATATATCAATACATGTGCACAGAGAGTATGGTGGGCCCCTGGACATGCTGGGCCCTAGGCGGCTGCACTCCTCGCCATGGCTTAGGGCCGGCCCTGGCCTTACATACGCCCTTGCATGTGTTCGTTGTCCGTTACAATTACGTGCAACGAAGCTTCAAACCGAAGCAGACGCGGCTTACAGTAGTTAATTAGCTCCATATATCTCCAACAGAACAAATACAGTAGCATCGTCTTCTACACGCCAGCAGGGCCGGACTGTCGACGGGACCGACGATCGACAAGCCGGCTAGTCCGACGCACAATGGCCAACGACGTGGAGAACCCGCCGAATTTCCTACACGACCAGCTCGTGGAGGCGGCAGCGGAGCCTGACGAGTGCGGCAGGTGCACGGTCATCGTGCTGCTGGCCGTCCTCGCCCTGCTGCTCATCGCCATCGCCATGGTTCTGATCAAATTCCACGACAACTCCCCTGAAACCAACAGTCGACTGAGTGTCGCCGCGTTGGTCATCGGGATCGTAGCCACCATCCTCGGTTCGTGCGCCGGGGCCGTGCTCATGTTTGTCATCGGCCAGTGGGAGCTCGGCAATCCAGAAGGGTCTAGATTAGTAGATTATTTTTTGTCGATATAATCCAACCCGGTCGCTCGCTACTCATGTGTCTACCTATCTATTGCCTTTATTTTAGTTGTTAAAAACGCTCTTATATTATGGAACGAAGAGAGTATTAAGCATGAGACACTTATTTTAAGACGGAGAGAGTATGTATTTTTTATCCGCTGGCCAATTTACTGACCGATCAGTTTATATGTACATGAAAAACATAAGTATCTTGTTACCTTTTCTCCTAGATTGGATACTCTTATCATGTACTCTCTCCGTTCCACAATATATGCCTTTCATTTATCAAAATATAAATGTATCTAGACATATTTTGATATATAAGTACATCTATTTTTGGACAAGTGGTAGTCAAGTATTCTGGAACGGAGGGAGTACTAGTAAAAGTTATAAACGTGTGTATTAGTGTATACCCACTCCTTGCTACTAGACCATAGTGCATTTTTGTTTTTGTTTTCATTTTGAAAAGGAGGATAGCCCCCGGCCAAGACTAGTGCACATATAGAGGGCACTGCTAGGCGCCGCTTGACAGGCCCTAGCGCTGCATCAGTCCACCTTGACACCGTAGGATTAGGTTATTGTTGTCAGCCGTGGGATCAGCATCCGTCATATTATCCGCATGCAAAACACAACTTTCGTTTCCTAAAACTAAAAACACGTGAGCCCTACGCGGTTGCCAAAAGCCACCACTCCCCTCCGCATCGACAACTCCCTGAGGTCCCCGCGCCGTCACCGCCATAGCAACCTCGTTTGTCATGGCAGCACCACTCCTCGTCGGTGCCAACGACGCCATGAAACCTGTCCACGGTCGCATCCGGCAACAACAGGTTTACAGCTCCGCGATGTTGCTTTTGTGATCATAATAAAACAGTATAATATTTATTTCTTGAATGCTCATTGATCAAATTACTTTGAAGAACGATTCGTATAGCCTTCAACATTACTTCTTCAGTTGATATTGCATCGTTGTTTGAAATGTGGTTAATGGGGTCGAACATACTACGGCGGCTCATATTCGGATTGAAATATGTGCACTATTGTGGGCTATATGAAATTGCAGGAATGATTTGATATTTAACAGACAACACAATTTAACTTTCTTGCAGGTCATCTTCAGAGGTACCGCTTGAATCCGTACGTGGTCCTTACTCACTCCTATGAAATCCAGGGAGCCTTTGATTACTGGGTGCAACCAGTGGGAGATGGTCGCACGGGCTATACTCAACCGGTTCGGATGGCGGTCACATAACATGATATAAGTCTAAGGAGCTTATCCTTCTTATTGTCATTCCGATTGTGATTGTTAGCATGAACTTTGCTTTACTTTTATTTTTCGCTCCACTTGCGAGCTGTAATACTTTGACGACTTTGTGATACTTTGCGACTTTTTAATAATATGGCTGCATTCATCATTATGATGCAGAGGCCAGGGGTATGCCCTCCATTTCCAAAAAAACAGGTTTGCAGCTCCTCGGCACACGCTGGTTGCAACATCGGAGCCGCTCCCCATCGCATCTTCAGCGCCGCCGTCACAGCTTCCAGCATCGCCGGTTCCAACACTATCGTCAGGCGGTTCGAGCACTACCGTCAAGCGGTTCCAACACTATGGCGCTGGGGCTGCAGCATGTCATCGGCTGGTTCCAGCACCCGGTTCTATCACTGCAGGTGTCGGTTGTAGCTTCATCAGAGCTCGCCCACTTCCCTTGGCTTGCAGCACCCCCAAATCTCTCCTGGTGTAGTGTGTGTTGGGACAAACGCCGAACCAGCCCTCCGGCGGAGTGAAGTGCATCATTGGTCCTCAAACTATTTCAGAGATGTCACATAGGTCCTTGAACTATGAAAATCGTCATTCAGGTCCTCGAAGTGCAATATGTGTGCTATTCTGGTCCTCAAACTATTTCAAATGTGTCACGTAGGTGCTTGAACTATTTCAGAGGTGTCACATATACACACACCTATTACACTTCAAGAATTTCTGAGGACCTAGATGACATTTTTCATAGTTTGAGAACCTACATGACACCTTCAAAATAGTTCAAGGACCTAGGATGTGCTGGAATTTAGTCTATTTTGGACAGCCCAATAACTATTTCAGAAATTCCTAATAAATCCTAGAGGTCCACTTAGACCATTTGTGCAAGGCAAGGGATACTATTAAAGTTTAGTCCCACATTACTAGTTTAGTGGGAGTTGGACCTCCTTATAAGGAAGGTTCTTTCCCCACTTGTACGAGCATGAGAACAAGAGGGATATCCACGCGCGCTCCTTCTCCGCCACCCGCCTCGCCACGCCACGCCACGTCACGACGGGAATGAGCCGAGCCGATATCTAAATTTTTACCACGCACGACGGGTATACGAAAGGTCACGTGGGCCACTGCCTGTTCGCTTCGTCTCCCTTCGTTGCTTCACCTCCTGCCGCAGCCTCTCCGCGTCCTTCTCCTGTGCCTATATAAGAGAGGTCGCTCCTCTCCAGAGAGACACAACAGAATCTCCTCTTCCTCTCACCACAAAGTTTCGACCACTTCGCTGCTGCTACGTTCTTCCCCATCCCGTCTTGCGGCGTGCACCGCAAGTCGGGACAGTAGGCCTCCGAAACCGCACATTTTGAGTCATGTACGGGAGAAGGGTGACAAGGTTTTTGGGGAGCGCTCAGCGCGACTACTGGCTGCTTCATCACGGATGATCCGGTCGCCGATGACTACTTCCCCGACGTCCACGACCTCCTCGACGACATGGCAGGTGAGGACACCGACCCCAAGTCCAGCGCTTCTGCTGCTGCTGTCCCGTACGTGTTCTTGTCTTTCCTGTTAAAGGTTCTGCCGCAGTTCCTTGTTCTACTCCTTGTCCTACACATGATAGGTTCTACTTCATATATGCTACTTGCTATAGTGTCTGCTTTAGATATGATAGGCTACGGTTCATATATGCAGAAGCTATTTACCTTCTCTCTGTCAGAACGCATGACTTGTTTTATCTCTACTATATTAGTCATGCTTTATCTAGTATTTCTGTTAATAAAATCATTTGGTAAATTGCTCATATTTCCAATAATCCAAAAACCTTATTATAGGCAATTTACCCCAAGTGGTTTTGCTGCTTCCATGAGACCTCCTATGTTTGAGGGTATCCACTATAAGAGGTGGCGCGTGAGAGCAGTCTTATGGTTTCAAACCATGAGTTGCTATGACGCCACTCTCGGTAAACCTGAAGGAGAGCTTGATGCTCAACAGGCATAAGCTTTTCAGAAAATGGATACTCTGTTTAAGGCTGCTCTCTCGAGTGTTCTTGGTGAGAACATAGTTGATGCTTATGCGTCAATTGATAATGGAAAAGATATGTGAGATACACTCGAGGCCACGTTTGGGGTCTCGGATGCTGGCACTGAGCTGTACATCATGGAGCAATTCTATGATTACAGGATGACTAAAGAGCGCTCCGTGGTTGAGCAAGCTCATGAGATATAGTCATTTGCTAGAGAACTTGAGCACTTCAGTTGTATGCTACCGGACAAGTTTGTTGCCGGAGGTATCATCACTAAGCTTCCTCCTTCATGGAGGAACTTTGCTACCTTGCTGAAGCATAAGAGGCAGGAGTTTTCCGTCCCGGATCTCATTGTCACTCTTGATGTGGAAGAAAAGGCGAGAGCAAAGGACACACGTGCTCGAGGTATTGAGGGAGGATCTAGTGCCAATGTGGTACAGAAGAAGAACTTCCAGCCCCACAAGTTCAAGAACAAGGGCAAGTTTGATGGAAAAACTAAGTTTGATGGGAAGAATAAGGCTGTGCAACACACGAACTTCAAGAAGAAGAATGGCAAGAAGAAAGGTGCTTGTCATGTGTGTGGGGATCCTGATCATTGGGCTCCTAGTTGCCCTAATCGCTATGACAAGCGTCATCCTGGGAAAGGCGGCAAGACCGCTAATGTTGTCATTGGAGACACTGACATGAAGGATGCTGGGTATGGTATATTTCCCACTATTCTTTCAGTATGTCATTCTCCTGACTGGTTGATTGACACGGGTGCTAATGTGCATGTATGCGGTGATATTTCCATGTTTTCGTCTTATCAGACCGCGGGGACTTCAACCGTGCTGATGGGCAACGGTTCAAGTGCTTCTGTTCGTGGTGTTGGTACGGTTGATCTGAAGTTTACTTCGGGGAAGATCGTGCGGCTGAAGAACATGCATTATGGCCCCTCTGTCAATAAAAATCTTGTTAGCGGATCTCTTCTGTGTAGAGATGGCTACAAGCTTGTCTTTGAGTCGAATAAATTTTTAATATCCAAGTATGGAACCTTTGTTGGTAAAGGCTATGAGTCAGGAGGCTTGTTTCGTTTATCCTTATCAGACGTTTGTAATAAAGTTGTTAATCATATTTGCAACAATAGTGAATCCAATGTGTGGCATTCACGTCTTTGTCATGTTAACTTTGGTTGCATGTCGCGACTAGCGAAGTTGAACTTAATCCCTAGTTTCACCACCGTCAAGGGATCTAAGTGTCAAGTGTGTGTGCAAGCTAAGCAACCTCGTAAGTCTCACATGACTGCGGAAATAAGAAATCTTGCACCACTAGAGCTCATACATTCAGATCTATGTGAAATAAATGATGTGTTGGCAAAAGGTGGAAAGAAATATTTCATGACGTTAATTGATGACTGCACTAGATACTGCCGTGTGTATCTTCTGAAATCTAAGGATGAGGCTTTGAACTTTTTCAAGATCTATAAAGCTGAAGTGGAAAACCAACTTGATCGAAAAATCAAGAGGCTTAGGTCCGACCGTGATGGAGAGTATTTTTCCAATGAGTTTGATGCTTTTTGTGCGGAATATGGTATAATCCATGAGAGGACTCCTTCCTACTCACCTCAGTCAAATGGGGTGGCCGAAAGAAAGAACCGTACTCTAACTGATTTGGTTAACGCCAAGTTAGATACATCGGGTCTCTCCAAGGCATGGTGGGGGGAGGCGATATTGACAGCATGTCATGTCCTGAACCGAGTCCCCACAAAGAACAAAGAGATAACTCCATTCGAGGAATGGGAGAAGAAAAGGTTAAAACTCTCTTATCTGCGAACATGGGGTTGTTTGGTGAAAGTCAATTCTCCAATTTCAAAGAAGCGGAAGCTTGGACCAAAGACTATGGATTGTGTTTTCCTAGGATATGCTTTTCATAGCATTGGCTATAGATTCTTGGTTGTAAAATCTGAGGTACCTGACATGCATGTCGGTACGATCATGGAGTCGAATGATGCGACTTTCTTTGAAGATATCTTTCCCATGAAGGATATGGCTACCTCATCTAATCAGAAGATGCCTAGTTCATCGAATCAGGAACCAGTTACAATTACCGAACCTACAATTTCGATGGAACACTTTGAAAGTCCTGTGGAGGAGAACAATGAAGTTCCTATTAGGAGCAAGAGACAGAGGACTGCAAAGTTCTTTGGTGATGATTTTCTTGTGTACCTCATAGATGACACTCCCAGTTCTATTTTAGAGGCCTATGCATCTGAAGATGCTGACTACTGGAAGGAAGCGGTTCGTAGCGAGATGGATTCCATCTTGGCAAATGAAACTTGGGAGATAACTGATCGTCCTTATGGGTGCAAACCTATAGGATGCAAATGGGTATTCAAGAAGAAGCTTAGGCCTGATGGTACTATTGAAAAGTATAATGCTCGGCTCATGGCTAAGGGTTATACCCAAAAGCTGTTGGGAAACGTAGTAATTTCAAAAAATTTCCTACGCACACGCAAGATCATGGTGATGCATAGCAACGAGATGGGAGAGTGTTGTCTATGTACGCTCATAGACCGAAGCGGAAGCGTTGATGCAACGTAGAGGAAGTAGTCGTACGTCTTCCCGGTCCAACCGATCCAAGCATCGTTACTCCGGTACCTCTGAGTTCTTGGCACACGTTCAGCTCGATGACGCTCCCCGGGCTCCGATCCAGCAAAGCTTCGGGGAGGAGTTCCGTCAGCACGACGGCGTGGTGACGATCTTGATATTCAACCATCGCAGGGCTTCGCCTAAGCACTGCTACAATATGACCGAGGTGGAATATGGTGGAAGGGGGGCACCGCACACGGCTAAGGAACGATCACGAAGATCAACTTGTGTGTCTATGGGGTGCCCCTTGCCCCCGTATATAAAGGAGTGGAGGAGGGGAGGGCCGGCCCTCTCTATGGCGCGCCCTAGGGGAGTTCTACTCCCACCGGGAGTAGGATTCCCCCTTTCCTAGTCCAACTAGGAGTCCTTCCATGTAGTAGGAGTAGGAGACAAGGAAGGTGAAGGGAGAAGGGAAGGAAGGAGGGGGCGCAGCCCCTCCCCCTAGTCCTATTCGGGCTAGGCCTTGGGGGGGGGGCCTACCCTAGGCAGCCCCTCTCTCTTTCCCGTATGGCCCAATAAGGCCCAATACTTCTCCCCCGTATTCCCGTAACTCCCCGGTACTCCGAAAAATACCCGAATCACTCGGAACCTTTCCGATGTCCGAATATAGTCGTCCAATATATCGATCCTTACGTCTCAACCATTTCGAGACTCCTCATCATGTCCCCGATCTCATACGGGACTCCGAACTCCTTCGGTACATCAAAACTCATAAACTCATAATATAACTGTCATCGAAACCTTAAGTGTGCGGACCCTACGGTTCGAGAACAATGTAGACATGACCGAGACACGTCTCCGGTCAATAACCAATAGCGGGACCTGGATGCCCATATTGGCTCCTACATATTCTACGAAGATCTTTATCGGTCAGACCGCATAACAACATACGTTGTTCCCTTTGTCATCGGTATGTTACTTGCCTGAGATTCGATCGTCGGTATCCAATACCTAGTTCAATCTCGTTACCGGCAAGTCTCTTTACTCGTTCCGTAATACATCATCCCGCAACTAACTCATTAGTTGCAATGCTTGCAAGGCTTAAGTGATGTGCATTACCGAGAGGGCCCAGAGATACCTCTCCGACATTCGGAGTGACAAATCCTAATCTCGAAATACGCCAACCCAACATGTACCTTTGAAGACACCTGTAGGCTCCTTTATAATCACCCAGTTACGTTGTGACGTTTGGTAACACACAAAGTGTTCCTCCGGCAAACGGGAGTTGCATAATCTCATAGTCATAGGAACATGTATAAGTCATGAAGAAAGCAATAGCAACATACTAAACGATCGGGTGCTAAGCTAATGGAATGGGTCATGTCAATCAGATCATTCAACTAATGATGTGATCCTGTTAATCAAATAACAACTCTTTGTCCATGGTTAGGAAACATAACAATCTTTGATTAACGAGCTAGTCAAGTAGAGGCATACTAGTGACACTCTGTTTGTCTATGTATTCACACATGTATTATGTTTCCGGTTAATACAAATCTAGCATGAATAATAAACATTTATCATGATATAAGGAAATAAATAATAACTTTATTATTGCCTCTAGGGCATATTTCCTTCAGTCTCCCACTTGCACTAGAGTCAATAATCTAGATCACATCACCATGTGATTTAACATCAATAGTTCACATATTTATGTGATTGGTTCACATCTCCATGTGACTAACACCCAAAGGGTTTACTAGATTCAATAATCTAGTTCACATCGCTATGTGATTAAGACCCAAAAAGTGATCATGTTTTGCTTGTGAGAGAAGTTTAGTCAACGGGTCTGCCACATTCAGATCCGCATGTATTTTGCAAATTTCTATGTCAACAATGCTCTGCATGGAGCTACTCTAGCTAATTGCTCCCACTTTCAATATGTATCCAGATTGAGACTTAGAGTCATCTGGATCAGTGTCAAAACTTGCATCGACGTAACCCTTTACGATGAACCTTTTGTCACCTTCGTAATCGAGAAACATATCGTTATTCCAGTAAGGATAATTTTGACCGCTGTCCATTGATCTACTCCTAGATCACTATTGTACTCCCTCTCTTAACACAGTGTATGGTATATAATAGATCTGGTACACAGCATGGCATACTTTATAGAACCTATGACTGAGGCATAGGGAATGACTTTCATTCTCTTTCTATCTTTTGCCGTGGTCGGGCTTTGAGTCTTACTCAACTTCACACCTTGTAACACAGGCAAGAAACTTTTTCTTTGACTGTTCCATTTTGAACTACTTCAAAATCTTGTCAAGTTATGTACTCATTGAAAAAACTTATCAAGCGTCTTGATCTATCTCTATAGATCTTGATATTCAATATGTAAGCAGCGTCACCGAGGTCTTTCTTTGAAAAAACTCCTTTCAAACACTCCTTTATGCTTTGCAGAATAATTCTACATTATTTCCGATCAACAATATGTCATTCACATAGACTTATCAGAAATGTTGTAGTGCTCCCACTCACTTTCTTGTAAATACAGGCTTCATCGCAAGTCTGTATAAAACTATATGCTTTGATCAACTTATCAAAGCGTATATTCCAACTCCGAGATGCTTGCACCAGTCCATAAATGGATCGCTGGAGCTTGCATATTTTGTTAGCACCTTTAGGATTGACAAAACCATCTTGTTGCATCACATACAACTCTTCTTTAATAAATCCATTAAGGAATGCAGTTTTGTTTTGCCAGATTTCATAAAATGCGGCAATTGCTAACATGATTCAGACAGACTTAAGCATAGATACGAGTGAGAAACTCTCATCGTAGTCAACACCTTGAACTTGTCGAAAACCTTTTGCGATAATTGTAGCTTTGTAGATAGTAACACTACTATCCGTGTCCGTCTTCCTCTTGAAGATCCATTTATTATCAATGGCTTGCCAATCCTCGGGCAAGTCCACCAAAGTCCACACTTTGTTCTCATACATGGATCCTATCTCAGATTTCATGGCCTCAATCCATTTATCGGAATCTGGGCTCATTATCGCTTCCTCATAGTTCGTAGGTTCGTCATGGTCAAGTAACATGACCTCCAGAATAGGATTACTGTACCACTCTGGTGCAGATCTCACTCTGGTTTACCTACGAGATTCGGTAGTAACTTGATCTGAAGTTACATGATCATCATCATTAGCTTCCTCACTAATTGGTGTAGTAGTCACAGGAACAGATTTCTGTGATGAACTATTTTCCAATAAGGGAGAAGGTACAATTATCTTATCAAGTTTTCTACTTTCCTCCCACTCACTTCTTTCGAGAGAAACTCCTTCTCTAGAAAGAATCCATTCTTAGCAACGAATGTCTTGCCTTTGGATCTGTGATACAAGGTGTACCCAACTATCTCCTTTGGGTATCCTATGAAGACATATTTCTCCGATTTGAGTTTGAGCTTATCGAGATGAAGCTTTTTCACATAAGCATCGCAACTCCAAATTTTAAGAAACGACAGCTTAGGTTTCTTGCCAAACCATAGTTCACACGGTGTCGTCTCAACGGATTTAGATGGTGCCCTATTTAACGTGAATGCATCTGTCTCTAATGCATAACCCCAAAACGATAGTGGTAGATCAGTAAGAGACATCATAGATCGCACTATATCTAATAAAGTACGGTTATGACGTTCGGGCACATCATTACACTATGGTGTTCCAGGTGGCGTGAGTAGTGAAACTATTTCACATTGTTTTAATTAAAGGCCAAACTCGTAACTCAAATATTTTACCTCTGCAATCATATCGTAGAAACTTTTATTTTCTTGTCACGATGATTTTCCACTTCACTCTGAAATTCTTTGAACTGTTCAAATGTTTCAGACTTATGTTTCATCAAGTAGATATCCCCATATCTGCTCAAATCATCTGTGAAGGTCAGAAAATAATGATACCTGCTGCAAGCCTTAATATTCATCAGACCACATACATCAGTATGTATGATTTCCAACAAATCTGTTGCTTGCTTCATTGTTCCGGAGAACGGCGTTTAGTCATCTTGCCCATAAGGCATGGTTCGCAAGCATCAAGTGATTCATAATCAAGTGATTCCAAAAGCCCATCAGCATGGAGTTTCTTCATGCGCTTTACACCAATATGACTTAAATGGCAGTGCCACAAATAAGCTGCACTATCATTATTAACTTTGCATCTTTTGGTTTCAATATTATGAATATGTGTATCACTACGATCGAGATCCAACGAACTTGTTTATTGGGTGTATGACCATCGAAGGTTTTATTCATGTAAACAAAACAACAATTATTCTCTGACTTTAATGAATAACCGTATTGCAATAAACATGATCAAATCATATTATGCTCAACGCAAAAACTAAATAACGCTTATTTAGGTTCAACACAAATCCCGAAAGTATAGGGGAGTGTGCGATGATGATCATATCAATCTTGGAACTACTTCCAACACATATCGTCACTTCACCCTTAACTAGTCTCTGTTTATTCTGCAACTCCTGTTTCGAGTTACTACTCTTAGCAACTGATCCAGTATCAAATACTGAGGGGTTGCTATAAACACTAGTAAAGTACACATCAATAACATGTATATCAAATATGCTTTTGTTCACTTTGCCATCCTTCTTATCCGCCAAACACTTGGGGCAGTTCTGCTTCCAGTGACCAGTCCCTTTGCAGTAGAAGCACTTAGTCTCAGGCTTAGGACCAGCCTTGGGCTTCTTCACTTGAGCAGCAACTTGCTTGCTGTTCTTCTTTAAGTTCCCCTTCTTCCCTTTACCCTTTTTCTTGAAACTAGTGGTCTTGTCAACCATCAACACTTGATGCTCTTTCTTGATTTCTACCTTCATTGATTTCATCATCATGAAAAGCTCGGGAGTCGTTTTCGTCATCCCTTGCATAATATAGTTCATCATGAAGTTCTACTAACTTGGTGATGGTGACTAGAGAATTCTGTCAATCAATATTTTATCTGGAAGATTAACTCCCACTTGATTCAAGTGATTGTAGTACCCAGACAATCTGAGCACATGCTCACTAGTTCAGCGATTCTCCTCCATCTTTTAGCTATAGAACTTGTTGGAGACTTCATATCTCTCAACTCGGGTATTTGCTTGAAATATTAACTTCAACTCCTGGAACATCTCATATGGTCCATGACGTTCAAAAACGTCTTTGAAGTCCCGATTCTAAGCCGTTAAGCATGATGCACTAAACTATCAAGTAGTCATCATATTGAGCTAGCCAAACGTTCATAACGTCTGCATCTGCTCCTGCAATAGGTCCGTCACCTCGCGGTGCATCAAGGACATAATTCTTCTGTGCAGCAATGAGGATAAACCTTAGATCACGGATCCAATCCGCATCTTTGCTACTAACATTTTTCAACACAATTTTCTCTAGGAACATATCAAAATAAACATATGAAAGCAACAACGCGAGCTATTGATCTACAACATAGATATGCTAATACTACCAGGACTAAGTGCATGATAAATTAAAGTTCAATTAATCATATTACTTAAAGAACTCCCACTTAGATAGACATCCCTCTAATCCTCTAAGTGATTACTTGATCCAAATCAACTAAACCATGTCCGATCATCACGTGAGATGGAGTAGTTTCATTGGTGAACATCACTATGTTGATCATATCTACTATATGATTCACGCTCGACCTTTCGGTCTCCGTGTTCCGAGGCCATATCTGTATATGCTTGGCTCGTCAAGTATAACCTGAGTATTCTGTGTGTGCAACTGTTTTGCACCTGTTGTATTTGAACGTAGAGCCTATCACACCCGATCATCACGTGGTGTTTCAGCACGAAGAACTTTCGCAACGGTGCATACTCAGGGAGAACACTTCTTGATAATTAGTGAGAGATCATCTTAAAATGCTACCGTCAAACTAAGCAAAATAAGATGTATAAAAGATAAACATCATATGCAATCAAAATATGTGACATGATATGGCCATCATCATCTTGCGCCTTTGATCTCCATCTCCAAAGTACTGTCATGATCTCTATCGTCACCGGCATGACACCATGATCTCCATCATCTTGATCTATATCAATGTGTCGTCACACAGTCGTCTCGTCAACTATTGCTCTTGCAACTATTGCTATCGCATAGTGATAAAGTAAAGCAATTATTTGGTGCTTGCATCTTATGCAATAGAGAGATAACCATAAGGCTTTTGCCAGTTGCCGATAACTTCAACAAAACATGATCATCTCATACAACAACTTATTACGTCTTGACCATATCACATCACAACATGCCCTGCAAAAACAAGTTAGACGTCCTCTACTTTGTTGTTGCAAGTTTTACGTGGCTGCTACGGGCTTAAGCAAGAACCAATCTTACCTACGCATCAAAAACCACAACAATAGTTTGTCAAGTTGGTGTTGTTTTAACCTTCGCAAGGACCGGGCGTAGCCACACTCGGTTCAACTAAAGTTGGAGAAACTGACACCCGCCAGCCACCTGTATGCAAAGCACGTCGGTAGAACCAGTCTTGCGTAAGCGTACGCGTAATGTTGGTCCGGGCCGCTTCATCTAACAATACCGCCGAACCAAAGTATGACATGCTGGTAAGCAGTATGACTTATATCGCCCACAACTTACTTGTGTTCTACTCGTGCATATAACATCAACACATAAAACCTAGGCTCGGATGCCACTGTTGGGAAACGTAGTAATTTCAAAAAAATTCCTACGCACATGCAAGATCATGGTGATGCATAGCAACGAGATGGGAGAGTGTTCTTCGTACCCTCGTAGACCGAAGCGGAAGCGTTGATGCAACGTAGAGGAAGTAGTCGTACGTCTTCCCGGTCCAACCGATCCAAGCACCGTTACTCCGGTACCTCCGAGTTCTTGGCACACGTTCAGCTCGATGACGCTCCCCGGGCTCCGATCCAGCAAAGCTTCGGGGAGGAGTTCCGTCAGCACGACGGCGTGGTGACGATCTTGATATTCAACCATCGCAGGGCTTCGCCTAAGCACTGCTACAATATGACCGAGGTGGAATATGGTGGAAGGGGGGCACCGCACACGGCTAAGGAACGATCATGAAGATCAACTTGTGTGTCTATGGGGTGCCTCCTGCCCCCGTATATAAAGGAGTGGAGGAGGGGAGGGCTGGCCCTCTCTATGGCGCGCCCTAGGGGAGTCCTACTCCCACCGGGAATAGGATTCCCCCTTTCCTAGTCCAACTAGGAGTCCTTCCATGTAGTAGGAGTAGGAGACAAGGAAGGGGAAGGGAGAAGGGAAGGAAGGAGGGGGCGCAGCCCCTCCCCCTAGTCCAATTTGGACTAGGCCTTTGGGGGGGGGGGGCGGCCTGCCCTAGGCAGCCCCTCTCTCTTTCCCGTATGGCCCAATAAGGCCCAATACTTCTCCCCCGTATTCCTGTAACTCCTCGGTACTCCGAAAAATACCCGAATCACTCGGAACCTTTCCGATGTCCGAATATAGTCGTCCAATATATCGATCTTTACGTCTCGACCATTTCGAGACTCCTCGTCATGTCCCCGATCTCATCCGAGACTCCTAACTCCTTCGTTACATCAAAACTCATAAACTCATAATATAACTGTCATCAAAACCTTAAGCGTGCGGACCCTACGGTTCGAGAACAATGTAGACATGACCGAGACACGTCTTCGGTCAATAACCAATAGCGGGACCTGGATGCCCATATTGGCTCCTACATATTCTACGAAGATCTTTATCGGTC
The DNA here is from genome assembly GCA_034509565.1 of Triticum monococcum. Taxonomy (NCBI): domain Eukaryota; kingdom Viridiplantae; phylum Streptophyta; class Magnoliopsida; order Poales; family Poaceae; genus Triticum; species Triticum monococcum. The sequence goes on from CM067842.1 coordinate 39,943,094, forward strand.
AGACCGCATAACATACGTTGTTTCCTTTGTCATCGGTATGTTACTTGCCTGAGATTCGATCGTCGGTATCCAATACCTAGTTCAATCTCGTTACCGGTAAGTCTCTTTACTCATTCCGTAATACATCATCCCGCAACTAACTCATTAGTTGCAATGCTTGCAAGGCTTAAGTGATGTGCATTACTGAGAGGGCCCAGAGATACCTCTCCGACATTCGGAGTGACAAATCCTAATCTCGAAATACGCCAACCCAACATGTACCTTTGGAGACACCTGTAGAGCTCCTTTATAATCACCCAGTTACGTTGTGATGTTTGGTAACACACAAAGTGTTCCTCCGGCAAACAGGAGTTGCATAATCTCATAGTCATAGGAACATGTATAAGTCATGAAGAAAGCAATAGCAACATACTAAATGATCGGGTGCTAAGCTAATGGAATGGGTCATGTCAATCAGATCATTCAACTAATGATGTGATCCCGTTAATCAAATAACAACTCTTTGTCCATGGTTAGGAAACATAACCATCTTTGATTAACGAGCTAGTCAAGTAGAGGCATACTAGTGACACTCTGTCTGTCTATGTATTCACACATGTATTATGTTTCCGGTTAATAAAATTCTAGCATGAATAATAAACATTTATCATGATATAAGGAAATAAATAATAACTTTATTATTGCCTCTAGGGCATATTTCCTTCAAAAGGAAGGTGAAGACTTCTTTGATACTTACTCACTTGTGGCTCGACTGACCACTATTCGAGTTCTACTTTCACTAGCTGCCTCGCATGGTCTTCTCGTTCATCAAATGGATGTTAAAACTGCTTTCCTAAATGGAGAGTTGGACGAGGAAATTTATATGGAACAACCAAATGGGTTTGTACTAGATGGTCAGGAAGGGAAAGTGTGCAAGTTGTTGAAGTCTTTGTACGGACTTAAGCAAGCACCCAAACAGTGGCATGAGAAGTTTGAAAGAACTTTAACAGCTGCAGGCTTTGTTGTGAACGAGGCTGACAAATGTGTGTACTATCGCCATGGTGGGGGCGAGGGAGTTATCCTGTGCTTGTATGTTGATGACATACTGATTTTCGGAACCAATCTGAATGTTATTAAGGAGGTCAAGGATTTCCTATCTCATTGTTTTGAGATGAAGGATTTAGGAATGGTTGATGTCATTCTGAACATCAAGTTGTTGAGAGACGATAATGATGGGATTACATTGCTTCAATCTCACTATGTGGAAAAGATCTTGAGTCGCTTTGGCTATAGTGACTGCAAGCCCTCTCCAACACCATATGATGCTAGTGTGTTGCTTTGAAAGAATCGAAGAATTGCTAGAGACCAATTGAAGTATTCTAAGATTATTGGCTCGCTTATGTACTTAGCCAGTGCTACAAGACCTGTCATCTCTTTTGCTGTTAGCAAACTGAGTCGGTTTGTTTCAAAACCAGGAGATGTGCATTGGAAAGCTTTAGAAAGAGTTTTGCGTTATTTGAAAGGCACTGCAAATTATGGAATTCACTACACCGGGCATCCAAAGGTGCTTGAAGGGTATAGTGACTCAAACTGGATCTGAGATGCTGATGAGATAAAGGCCATGAACGGTTATGTATTCACTCATGAAGGTGGCGCTGTTTTTTGGAAGTCTTGCAAGCAGACCATCTTAACGAAGTCAACAATGGAAGCAGAACTCACAGCACTAGATACAGCTACGGTTGAAGCAGATTGGCTTCGCCGGCTCTTGAATGACTTGCCGGTTGTTGAGAAACCTGTACCGGGTGTCCTTATGAACTGCAACAATCAAACTGTGATCACAAAACTAAGCAGTTCAAAAGATAACATGAAGTCATCAAGACACGTTTAGAGAAGGTTAAAGTCTGTCAGGAAAATGAAAAACTCCGGAGTTATTGCGTTGGATTATATCCAAACGTCTAAAAATCTGGCAGATCCTTTTACCAAGGGTCTATCACGTAATGTGATAGATAATGCATCGAGGGAGACAGGTATGAGACCCACAATATGAGTTGTTCACAATGGTAACCTATTCTTTGTGATCGAAGATCCCGTGAATTAGATGTGGAAGACAAACTGTTGGTCAACTGAGAGGAGAGTATCCTTACTATTCATAATACCACTCCATGAAGATGCAATACTCTCCTAATCTGCATGGCAGGTTGATGTATATCATAATGTGTTCTAAGTGGCTTATTTAAGCAGAGATGTTATCCTGCAGAACATCTTTTGAAGAACACACATATATGAGTCTGATTGTCAAACGTCGCAATCTATGAGAGTAGGGTTCTCTCTAGTAAACTCATGAAAGGTCACGGAGTATGACGCATAAGCTCCACCCGCGGGGAAGATCCACGATAGCCACGTATCGGTCAAAGCTTTATGTGAAGCTAGATTCGCAGAAAACTTGCAGTTCAAGGCCCAGTCCACTGTTCAAGTTGCTTACTAGTGTATCATAGAGTTCTAGGTGGAAGTTCAACTTAACAGTCTCCACTGCAGTACCGGTATATAAAACAGTGTTTTGGAACCAATGGCAAATTTCTGTATGTCTCTGGGATCTGGTGGGGGATTGCTGGAATTTAGTCTATTTTGGGCAGCCCAATAACTATTTCAGAAATTCCTAATAAATTCTAAAGGCCCACTTAGCCCATTTGTGCAAGGCAAGGGATACTATTAAAGTTTAGTCCCACATTGCTAGTTTAGTGGGAGTTAGACCTCCTTATAAGGGAGGTTATTTCCCCACTTGTACGACCATGAGAACAAGAGGGATATCCACGCGCGCTCCTCCTCCGCCGCCCGCCTCGCCACGCCTCGTCACGCCGCGCCGCGCCGCGCCGCGGGTTGCGGGAATGAGCTGAGCCGATATCTAAATTTTCGCGTCCTTCTCCTGTGCCTATATAAGAGAGGTCGCTCCTCTCCAGAGAGACACAACAGAAGCTCCTCTTCCTCTCGCCACAAAGTTCCGACCACTGTGCTGCTGCTACATTCTTCCCCATCCCGTCTTGCGGCGTGCACCGCAGGTCGGGACAGTAAGCCTCCGAAACCGCATCTTTTGAGTCCTGTACGGGAGAAGGGTGATAAGGTTTTTGGGGAGCGCTCAGCGCGACTACTGGCTGCTTCATCACGGACGATCCGATCGCCGATGACTACTTCCCCGACGTCCATGACCTCCTCGACAACATGGCAGGCGAGGACACCGACCCCAAGTCCAGCGCTTCTGCTGCTGCTGTCCCGTACGTGTTCTTGTCTTTCCTGTTAAAGGTTCTGCCGCAGTTCCTTGTTCTACTCCTTGTCCTACACATGATAGGTTCTACTTTATATATGCTACTTGCTATAGTGTTTGCTTTAGATATGATAGGCTACGGTTCATATATACAGAAGCTATTTACCTTCTCTCTGTCAGAACGCATGACTTGTTTTATCTCTACTATATTAGTCATGCTTTATCTAATATTTTTGTTAATAAAATCATTTGGTAAATTGCTCATATTTCCAACAGGATGCACTTCACTCCCTTCGGCGACACAGGAAAGAGATGAAAATGAACAGTAGATGTGATTTTCGCGACGAACGCCGTGGCCGCCGTACGGCCTGTATCTGTAATTTCACCCAAAGGCTGGAACGCAGAAAAAAGATGCTCACGCACACATGCTACACTACTCAAGGGGAGCTCTCCTGCCGGCCGGCCACACACCATGGTCTCGATGAAGACTATATCTTACTCCATGGCTCTCTCAACACACAACGCAGACTCTTTAAATGACCTCACGCGTGCACACAGCCTGGGCAACAAACCTGCCCTGGTTTTGTGCCACTAAGAGCATCTTCAACAGGCACGTTGGATAAACAGCCAATTTGACGCGCGAGAGGCTGCACGGCACGCTCCAGCAGGTGCGCGAAAAAGTGGGCGCGCACGGGGAAAAAGCGGCAGCGCATGCGGTAGTTTTGGCATGCGTCGCCCAGTGCGCTAGCTGGTTAAAAGCCGCGCGTGGGCGCCCGCCAACCGCCACTCTTTCCCTCCCACCGTGCCTTCTTCCTCGTCTCTTCCAATGCCTCGCCGTCGCTGCGCCTTCTCCCTGCCTCTTTCAGTGCCCCGCCGATGCTGCGCCTTCTCTCCTGCCTCTTCCAGCGCCCCGCCATGCCGGCGTGCTCCCGGAGCAGCTCGGGCTTCTGCGGCGTCCGCCTCCACCCCTCTGGCGTGTATTACCCGGAGATCCGCTCCCGCGATACAAGCCTTGGGCTCGGAATGTCCGAGACCGCGTACGGGGCCGCCCGCGCGTATGACGCGGCAGCGTGGTGCCTTGGGCGGCCACAGGCGCAGATGAACTTCTCCTACGTGCGGACGCGCGAGCAGGCGCAAGAACTCACGCCTCCCCCGCAACTAATCACCGACGAGAATCGCCGCGTCCAGCGGAGGCGGGAGCGCTGCCACCTCATCGCCGAGGCAGATGAGCACGCCATGGCGGTGTGGCGCGAGCGCTTCCCGCAGGATGTCACCGCCGAGAATGAATTCTGGGTGAATTCTGGGCGCAGAGGAGGGTGGAGCCAGCCGTGCGTCGGGAGGACAAGCATGCATCCTCTGCTTTGCTCGAGATACCCACCTGAGCTTGTAAAGTAGCTAAGGTTTGCCATGGATGTGGAAACCACCACCATCGCCTTCCTCGAGATGAAATAGGGCTTCTACTTCAAGATTTCAATCAAAAATGAAGAAAATCAAACCTTTTTTGGTTGTCCTAGTTGGAGAGCATTTGACAATCTTACTCTTTTAGGTTGGAATGGAACTCTCCCTAGATCTTGGACAAGAAACTGATATAGGACATTTTTTTCCTACCACCAGCGGTAGTTACCCTCATGTGAGTTTTGTATGTTTTATGTAGGATCTCTCAAAATCGAAAGTATGCACATGTCGTATGTAGTATATAAGAATATTTGGTTGGTATATACAATATTTTTTAGGTAGTATGTACTATATTTTTAGTATCTTGTTATATACGCACAAATATGAAGGTATTTTTGAAATATACAAAAAACTATGTACTCACATGCAATTTTTTCGTATAACTTGCTTTGAAATATGTTAGATATAGTACTACTTGAACATATTTAGAATGATAAAGTAGTATATAAACCACCACATGGTAGTATATGGGACATGTGAGGTAACTACCCTTGGGTGGTAGGATGTATTTTTCCTATTATACACACTTGGTAACCCTCATATTACTCAAAAAGTTGTTAATTATAACTAAATAACCTTGGTTCTTTATAATTGGACAACCTATTTCCAAGTGCCAAGAGAAACTCGTAGGATAGTAGACAACATTTATTATCCTGCTGGCACCACGGTTACTTAGGAGAAGATGAAGTACCTCATCTCATTTGTTGACAATATTGAGTGAATTTCGGACCTTACACTGATGGAAAAAGAATGCACCATGTGTGCCAATAGTGCACACCTCGAACATTAACAAGATCAACATTGAGAAGAAAAAAAACTCCTGGTAAGACTTGTATTCGGTTTCATATTCATCATATACTCTTGGTAAATTGAATATAGTGCTTACTACGTTACTATTGTATTCTTGCAACAGAAGCTCCCAAAATGTGTTATGCCTGAGGTGATGGATGAGTATAGTGAGATGACACTTATATGCAATGACAAGATCAATTTCAGAGACACATACTCAATGGCACCCCTACCAGATAGACGTGTCCTTGTTAATGGGTGGAGGCGAATACTAAGGGAGCACAATCTATAGGCTGGAGACAGATTGATCTTCGTGCTCCACCATGAGCATGCAAAGATTTTTCCTATTTTTCACATCCATCACAAAAAAGGAAAAGTAGTTGTTGTTAATGACCTTTCGAGTCTCAGTCCCGTTTGATTATTCAACATGTTTTAGACAAACCTAGTATGCACTGTCCAGACATGATCTACTCCATGTTTGATGGTGTACTGAAGCGAGGGTGGACTGTCTGCCAAGAGACCCGTCATTGGGCCGGCCTTAGAGCCTAGAAGTCTGTGGTGCGGCAAGGATCCTTCACCCTATGAGAAGCCCTCCTTTAAGAAAGTTCTCCATCTTGGCATGCAAGCAAATGACCCCTTTGTCTGATGGGGGCTCTAGGTCGGTTAGAGAAACATGTAACCCTAGGCCTCATCCCGCTTTATAAGGTGGGGTTAGGGGGTAGTTCGACATCACCAGGCATCTAGTTATTGTCTCGGTAGCAACATATCCACTCTCATTTTAACCCCTCACACCAGGCGTTTCCGCATAATCAATCAAAGCAAAGGCAGGAGTAGGGCATTACCTCAACCATAAGGACCCGAACCTGGGTAAATTCCCCATGAGTGATACCTTGTGGAACTTCCAGTCATCCTCTCCACCCCATTGGAACTACGGACGATTTTCTGTACTGTCAATGCTGAATAGTTAAACCTATTTTGTACTCTAATAGGTTAACCATGGCAGCAAAATAAGCCCTTTGGTTCAAATATGTTGCCGCGGAAGTAAATTAATTTTTTGACGGGGAATGTAAGCAGTGGCGGGCAGTAATATAAAACCACCACTAGCACGTAGACTACTAGTGGCGGGACGAGCAGCGCGCCAGCCATTGATACCCTAGATTACTAGTGGCAGGCCACGCAGCGCGCCCGCCATTGGTAGGCATTTTGCACCCATCACCAGTAGCATGTTTTGCAGTAGTGTGTAATTCAAGATCACCCTGTTTTATTTTACGGTCGCACTTTCGATATAAAATTAGTACAAAGTTAAGTCACTTATTTTAGGACAAAGGGAGTATGTTTTACGGGCGGTTTTGCATGGGAAACGACATTTCAATCAGGGCCTTGCACTGTCGGTGGTCAAGGGTCTCTCTCTCGAGTGCGTGCGTTCATAGGTCACTCGCTCACTTGGCGCCGCTTAAACTTTGTTCCAATGATTCGGCCAAAGTTGACCGCAGGCATGATACGTGTAATAGGCGAGCAATGCACAGTTTTCCCCCTAAAAAGAAACACAAATCCAAAGCAAGAGAGCCATGTACGTGTCATTAACTAATGCACCACACATGCATGCAAAATCCAGGTTCCAATTATGGAGATCACAACACACTCCGGTGGCAGTAAACGAACGACGGAGTAGCAGTAACCAGTCCACTCTACAGATCCGGGCCGGCAGGTAGCCTGAAGTCTTAACTCTTAACTTAAGTAGTGTTTATGTTTTACTTAAACATAATTAACTTAACAATGTCTCAGTTTCAACATCAGACGAACGATAGCAGGTACTGGCTAGTGAGGATCAGCAATCTGGAGCTGCTTGATCCACGCTGGCCTACGCGAGCAGCGGAGCCCGCTCGTCGACGTTGGTCTGCTCCCGGGGAAGCTTCCAGAAGTAGACATGGAGGCCGACCTGAAGAAGTGCAGACCCCAGACCCAGGCAGTTCGGTAGCTGCACATTGATCACGAAGATTCATTCATTCACTCGTTCATGTGGCGGCTCCGACTTAATCAGAGCAAGCTAGCAATGCAAAGGCTCGCATGGATGGATGTACGTATAATGTATTGGTGTATAGTGTGTGCTTACCCCAACGAAGTTCTTGAACTCCTCCCCGCCGTACGCATAGACAATCCAGAGTGGTGTGGAGACGAGAGACAACGCCGGAACAATCACATGAGGCATACACTCCATGGACATCTGCTTGCACACCTTAGACTGCACCATCATGCATGCACCAATGTGTGTTAGAAACCACACTGAAGCCAGCAGACATTAACGAGATCACAAGTGGGTTTATGGTTACCGACCACGTTGTAGAAGATCATACAGGGGACGAGCAATGCGCAGGCTCCGGCGGGGTAGGTGAGTGCATCGGCGTCCGTCCATCGGGCCAAAGAGGTAGAAGCACAGCAGCACGACGTAGGTGACCGCGGCCACCGCGCACTGTACGAGGTCACGAGGACGAGACGCCACACAGGGCTGAAGCAGGCGAACAGTGCCACGTACCCTGCCTGCAGGCTGCAGCACAGCCCCGGTGGCGTTGACGCCGATGACGAGGCCGTCGCCACGCGCGCATCCATAGAGAAGCGCGACGCAGCAGCTGAGCACGGCGGCGATGTTGGGCAGGGGTGACCTCCTCCCCACAGCGCGGGACTGGTAGATGGCGGGGACGGCCGTCACCCACGGTGCAAAAAGCACCAGCACGGTGAAGACATCAGCTAAACAGCACATGAAATCGATCAGAACGTGAGTGCTGAAATTGCGTCAGATGCATATAACGTACGTAGAGTACTATACGCACCGGCGACGGCAAAGCTGCCTAGTGTGCGCGGCGGCAAAGTCAAACAGAAAAAAAGGTTAAAGCAGCCATATGCATGCATGCATGCATGACGTATACGTCTCGGCCGGCTGCGCCGAATCGATCCATCAAAGGAACGCAGGCGCACGCCATGAACATATGCAGATCCACTATAATATAATCTCTAGCGGTCGTCGCTGGCTACTTAGCTAGATCTTCGTGTGCCACTCGCATGCAACATCGATCCACAACAAACCACCACAAGGCGCCGAGTCCATCTTCCCCACGCACGTACGTACTACATCGGCATAACCACACACACACACACACACGGCCGGTGATGCAAATGAGGAACTCAAACGCATCCTAGTGAGATCTACACAAGGCGTACGTGCAAAAGAGATTCAAAGAGGGAAGGAGGAGAATGGTGTGGAAGGCGTACGTACGAGAGGGAGGGGAGGGCGGCCGGAGCAGCTAGCAGATCTGCGCGCGTACGGTGATGGAGGAAATGGAGCGCGCCGGGCGGGTGGACCGGGGGAGAGGTAGGGTGTTATATAGCGCGAGAGAGGCCACGAGAAGGATCAAGCCGCGCGCACCTGATGCGTGCTGGCTGGCTGGCTGGCCGCGCCGCCTGGCGATGTGTCAGAGTGGTCGGTTACCCTGTCGAACGGCTGCCGGGACTAAGCGCAAAATATTTTTCGATTATCCCTTCTAAAGCTCCACACTCTCTCTCTCTCTTTCTCTCTTGAAGAAAAAGTTGTTTCGCAAAGATATTTCCCAACCCTCTGACACAGTAACCGCCCTGCCCTAATTTGTTCTGGTTCGGGGTAGGCAGGACGGGCGCAAGGGCATGCATGCATGCATGCATCAAGGTGCCACGAACTGATTTGACCCCGACCGGACCAAAGCATGTGGTTCCTGTTTGCATTCCCAGTACGTACGCCCCGGAGTGGAAATGTGCACAGCACAGAGGATCCAACCACCCTGTAGCGGCTTGGCTTACCAACGGACTTGTATCTGATCTTCTGGTCTGGCTGGGTGTGTGTGTGTCAGCGGTTGTCTGCCCTCGGGACCCCGGCCACCGTTACGGCTTTTTCCATGCTTGTTCAACGTAATGGTAGCCGCTACCAAACATGCACTGCTGGTGGTCATCTCAAACATGCATGCCTCTAATTCTAAAGGGAGTATCTAGAACTCATCTAGATGAGACGTAATTTGATCTTATTCATCTGGAAAATAAGAATGGATACAACCCACGTCAGTACATACGCATCTTATAGCACCATATTCAATGGCTATAAAAAATGAATGAGATCAAATTAAATCTCATCTAGATGAGTTCTAGCAAAACTGAATTCTAAACGCGCGCACGGGCGATGTGCCAGGGCAAATATCCCGTATGTATGCGCTTGGCAAAAAAAAAATCCCGTATGCAAATGTGAGGCACATTGATCGGGCATGCATGCTCCAACGACCGTGGGCGAGTTCCTCATCTCACATGCATCAAAATTTCTACCCGTTTCCAAAATTAACCAGCCCATTAGGCACATGAGCCTCTCGTGTAAATTCACGTCTCCTACTTAAGATGTACTAGTATCGTGTACTAGTGCTAATCTTGTATCCTTGGGCGTCCGTGTGGGCATGTGCGTGCCTACGCATGCATCATCTCATCAGCTAACTCGGCATGCGCGAATCAACCTATGGTTGAGATAGTTAGGTGGACAGTGGTATCCCCAACCCATCAGGGTTCAAATTCTGGTGCTCGTATTATTTCTGGATTTATTTCAGGATTTCCGGCGATGCGCTTTCAGTGGGAGGAGACGTTTCCGTCGACGACGAGGTGCCTATGGTGACTTCGTAAATCTCAAGATGATTTGCCGGCTCAGTCTTTCGGAGGTGCTCATAGGGGTAGGGTGTGCGTGTGTGCGTTCATAGGGGTGAGTGTATGCGCGTGTATATGAGCGCTTGTGTCTGTACTGATGCTAAAAAAAAAAGCTAACTCGGCATGCATAAAAAGGACGTCGGGTCCCACCAACCCACTTGGCTGTCGCGCGTCCGTTGCGGTGCACCTGAGGGGACACACGCTGACAAGTGCAACAGAATCGTGTGGGGCCCCCCTGCTGACCACGCGAGATGCCGCTCCACGCCTTGGGTTAAAATGAGCGGTCACGCACGCAAACTCCGTTCAGCCTGGCTTTGGCCTTTGGGTGATTCCTTGGAGAGCAGGTCACCTCCTGCACGGTGCAGGCTTGTGTGACTATAAGAGCACCTCCGGCCGCGTCCCCAATAGGCCTCTCAGGCGATTTATTCGGTGGCGGCTTCGAAAAAAACGCCCCAGTCGCACTCTCAGGACGCCAAATCCGCCGGCTCGGCCTGTTTTTGGGCCCGGCGATCGCAGGCCGACCCCCGCGCACTTGGGGGGGGGGGGGGGGGGGGCTCGGGGCTCCGGCGCAAGGGAAAAGCACGTCTGACCCACACCGTCAGGCGAAAAGTCAAAGTCTTTCTCCCAGATTGGCCTCCCACTCCCCGCGCTCTCGGCCGCCAACCGGCTGATCCCGGCGCCGTCCGCCGCCCGCCACCGCTAGATAGCCCATCCTCGCCGGAAATAGAGCAGAGGGTTCGCCAAGGCAACCTCTCCACCACCGGCTAGGCGATTTTTCCGGCGTCTTCGGCTGTGGAGGGGTGTTGTAGCGGCGGGTACGCGCCCACCGCGCCCGCAAGGTGTTCGGCGATTTGCCTGCCTCGGCAATGGACTCGGTACTACCTAGCTGATGACATCTATCCGAGATGGTCTACATTTGTGAAGACTATCTCAAACGTTGTGCCAGGGGGCAAGAAGTCTCACTTTGCCAAGGTGCAGGAGGCTTGCAGGAAGGATGTCAAGCGGGGATTTGGTGTGCTCCAATCTCGGTTTGCTGTTGTCCGGTACCCTGCTCAGACCTGGTCGAAAGATCAAATGTGGGAGATCATGACTTGCTGTGTCATCTTGCACAACATGATCATCGAGAGCGAGCAGGAATATCCAGTGTTTGACACTGAACCATACTACAGGTAGGGTCCTCTAGTCGAAGTTGATCACCAGCTACCGGCAATCTGGACTGCCTACCTCAGTATGCGTCAGGAGATCCGAGACCAACAGGTGCATCGTCAACTGCAGCAGGATCTGGCACTACAAGAAATATGTCAACTTGTGACATTGACTATTGGTCACTAAGAAGTCATTGTTTTTTATTTGCGACCTTTTTGTGACCAAAAACAGAAGGTCAAAAGCTGGCGGTCGTAAACTGAAATTAACGACCTTCTCATAGAGAAGGTCGTAGACGTTTACGACCAAAATATGCCTACTGGTTTGTTTTGGTCACTAGCAACCTCCCCCAGGCCACGTAGGCATCCAGCGTGGCAAGCTGATGTGGCACAATATCCAGCCCGGTCCAATTCGGTTTTCTACATGGGCCTAGTCCAACAATTCGGCCTTTTGTATATATTTTTTCCATCAATTTTTTGGTCGGGCTCATGGGCCAGGCCCAATATGGCTGCCATTTTTATTGTTGGGTCGTGGCCATTTTGTCAAAATAATTTCATTTCATTTTTTATTAAATGGGTTCACTAGTCAGATGGGTCCCAATTGTCAGGTTGTTTTCATTTGTCATGTTGTGGTAAGTGGGTCCCATCTATCAGACTCATATTCTTCGTGTTTCAAGCAGTATTTAGATTGGTAGAGACAAAAAAACACACATAATACTTAAACAAGAGCAACCAGATCACATAATACAAGCTCTATCCGTGCCACTACAAAGGGCCTTGTGTAATACAATACTTTACAATCTCTACAAGTGTAACAAGCTCTACAATTGTAATACAGTACTGCTTCACAAGCTCCTGTCATGAAGAACACACTAGTAGAAAAAGGGGCTTTTGTCCCGGTTGGTAAGGCCCTTTAGTCCCGGTTTTCGAACCGGGACTAAAGGGTCGTTACTAATGCCTCTCCCCTTTAGTCCCGGTTCTTACACGAACCGGGACTAAAGGGCGCGGCCACGTGGAGTTCCACCTTTAGTCCCGGTTGGTAATTTTATGTTTTTTTTGAAAAAAAAATTAATTTTTTTTAATTTTTTCTTTCAAATTTCTGAATTATTTTAACCTCTAGTCTGTAATCACCACCCGTCATCACTGCTCAATTTATCCTCTAACCACCACTCATCATTCCAAATCATCTAACTTCCCGAACGGTCACCCATCCTCTCACTCCCCCGACCTGAGCACGCTTAACTTTCGGATTCTATTCTCCCTCGTTTCCAAGTCTGCACTTGTTGTTTTCCTGACAATAGTAAGATGTCAATCCTATTAACCTTCAGGAATTTTGCTTGAGCATGAAGTGACACATTTCACTGTTTGAGTTTGAAACTATTGTTTTAAAAAACAATAATTATTTAGTAACACTAATATTTCTTGAATAATTAGTTTGACCATTGTTTAACCACAGTTTGACCATATTTGACCAAAATTCGAAATAACTGAAATAATTATTTAGTAACACTAATATTCTAGAATAATTAGTTTGACCATTGTTTGACCACTGTTTGACCAGATTTGACCACATTTTTTCCAAAAAAATTGAAACTATATTTTTTTCTGTTAATAGTGGCACACCTAGCAAATGGTGCGCCACTAGTAAGTTTGAAATTTTTTCAATTTTTCCACTCTAGATCTTAAAAGCCCTGTAACTATTTTTCTGTTAGGTTTTTGAGGATTTTGAAAATGTTTAACGGGGTTCCCCCAATTAAATTCGGATGTAACTTTTCGAGTAGATGATTTTTCATATAAAAAACTTTTTAATCCGAGTTCATATGCAAAAGTTATGCACATTTTACAAATTCCAGGGAGATTTTGCAAATAAAGTCGAAATTCATATTTGTAAATTTTCCCAACAACTAGACTACATATCACATGGGAAACTTATTTTATTTTATTTTTCTGACATTTCCATCATTTTCTTTTGTTATTTCTTAAACTGAAAAGGCGGTCCACCGGGGGGGGGGGAGAGTTTGAAAATGGGACCTTTAGTACCGGTTCGTGCCATGAACCGGTACTAATGCCTCAAAGCCCATTAGTACCGGTTGGCGGCACCAACCGGGACTAAAGGTCTAACCTTTAGTCCCGGTTGGTGCCACCAACCGGGACTAATGGGCATCACACCCTTTAGTCCCGGTTCGTGGCACGAATCGGTACTAAAGGGCCCAGGTGAACCGGGACTAATGCCTTAGCCGCACGAACCGGGATAAATGCTCACATTAGTCCCGGTTCATGACTAAACTGGAACTAATGTGAAAACTGCCCTGTGACCAAAGCCCTGTTTTCTACTAGTGACATACTCGACTCTCGTATTTCTAAGCAACTTCAATAGGACAAAAATTTCGGTAGTCAGGGCTGGGACCATAGTCAGATGAACAACACGCCGGACTCGCTCGACGGCGATAGTCAGGGCTAGGAACAAACAAAACAGCAACATGGCTTCCTCTGTCATCCTATTACATGAATCAGAGAAGAGTGAGGAAAGCTGGGGCAAATATATTATGAACAGACCATTCAAGAAAAGGACATTTATTTAGAATGATAAAACAAATTCAGCTAGTACCATGCTTTTTGTTGTCGAGCTAGTTAAAATGAGATGCTAGCTCATATAAGAAACAGAGACACAATATGAATATGCATGGCACAGGTTGTGCAAAAAACTGCACTACAACACATTGCACCTAAAACAAAATACCAACAACAGCTTGTCAAATTTTAAGCACCAGCAGGATAGATCTAACAAACCAGACCATGATCATCATGCATCATGATTTATGGTTCTAGCAAAACAGTAAAGAGATGGACATACATGCATCAAGCATACCAACTACTACAATAAGAGGTCCAGATGCTCCAGGAACTGGAGGGAGCATACCAACTACTACAATAAGAGGTCCAGAGGTCCAGATTCAGGAGGATGAGCTTGCTGTATCCATTGTACCTGGGTCATATTTAGGTACACAATTAGCTAATATGTCAACATTTAGTTACCATGAACATAAAACAATGAACTCGGATAAGCATTAGCAGTATAGTACAGAATGTATCACTATAGCTTTGGGAAATAGTTAAGTCTTGTGGGTATCTACTTTACTTGCATATGGCCAACACTAACCAGTATGAGTTTGTTCAATAACTAAAAAGTACTCGGTAGCTGACAATGTATAGTTTACACATATAAACCGAACATTCAGCAAAGGCATGTTGATCAAACAGCGAAAACAATGGTATCTGGTATACCGCCATGCATGAGCACTTCTTACCACTTATATTCATCATCACGGCAACCTATAACCACCTATGCTCATTGTTACAAATCTATGCATAGTTCAAAAAAATGGCCTGATCTTATCTACTTCAGATCTACTTCAAATCTATGCAGACTTCAGATCTACTCGAATTGCTATAGGTGTTATGTACAGTTAGTTTTGAATTACTCATGGTATATAAATAACAGAAAATTGACCAAAAGACTAGTAGTTATATCAGCTTTCAGTGGTTTACTGATGGCAGGAAATAAAGTCGTAAAGGTCAGGGTAAAATCATAAGTAATCCCAAACAACTAATAACTGAGCTAATGCCAGTTAAAGCAACTTCCCAGAATTACTATTGAGCAAGTTATCATAAAGAACACTAGTCCGATTAGTAACTATTATATTAATTTAAGTTACGGAAAAACAAATACAGAATGTAACCAGAGAAACAAACGACTGTCACGTACAATGTGCAAATTGCAAGGGAGGATAAATAGGATCAGTTAAGATAAGTATTATGTACTGCGTTTTACAACGATCGCAGAAGGAAGTATCGAATGGTGATGCAAACGAGTAAAAAGAAATGTGGTGTCGATAACTCTGCTCTGCAGCAGCAAAGATGGCAGTAGTAACAAATAGTAGGCGGTGAATACTGAATAAGTCTGACCATGAACTACCGAAAGATGGAAAATGGGTGAAAGCTCATGGTGATGGTGCAGCTAGATGAGTACTCTATCCCAGATTGCAGCTCACGCTCAAGAACGGAAGGAGGAAACAACTAAACCTACAGCGTATCACCAACAGCTCATGCTTGAGATGCGCTCAGCAGTGGATCAACTCGGTGAACTCTACGAAACTGAAGTACTAGTGGCCGGATCCAGATCAGGAAGCGAAGGAAGTATACCTTAGGTCGCTGGCGCACTTGCCCCGCGAGATTCGGCGCGTCCCCCCTCGTGCTTCGAGCAAGCATGCGCCCCTTCGGGCCACTGCGCGTACCCACCTACGACCGAGCAGGCTGCTCCTTGGGGAGGAAGGCGCACTGCATGACGGGTTCGCGGGTTAGCATGTCCGCCAACTCCCGGACCTGATCGAATAGCCTGTAACCCTGCGTGAGAAAGAAAATGGCGCGCGTTAGGGAAGGGAAGGGAAAGGAGGAAGAGCAGATCGAAGAGGGGGTGGGGGTGACCTTGATGGCGAGCGGCCTCCCGGGCAGAGTGAGTTCATGGTCGGTGCCTGGCCTCTCCTTCCTGATTAGAGGAGGGGAGGGAGATGTTGGAAATATGCCCTAGAGGCAATAATAAATAAGTTATTATTATATTTCCTTGTTCATGATAATCGTTTATTATCCATGCTAGAATTGTATTGATAGGAAACTCAGATACATGTGTGGATACATAGACAACACCATGTCCCTAGTAAGCCTCTAGTTGACTAGTTCGTTGATTAATAGATGGTTATGGTTTCCTAACCATGGACATTGGATGTCGTTGATAACGGTATCACATCATTAGGAGAATGATGTGATGGACAAGACCCAATCCTAAGCATAGCACTAGATCGTGTAGTCCGTATGCTAAAGCTTTTTTAATGTCAAGTATCATTTCCTTAGACCATGAGATTGTGCAACTCCCGGATACCGTAGGAATGCTTTGGGTGTAACAAACGTCACAACGTAACTGGGTGACTATAAAGGTGCACTACAGGTATCTCCGAAAGTGTCTGTTGGGTTGGCACGAATCGAGACTGGGATTTGTCACTCCGTGTAAGCGGAGAGGTATCTCTGGGCCCACTCGGTAGGACATCATCATAATGTGCACAATGTGATCAAGGAGTTGATCACGGGATGATGTGTTACGGAACGAGTAAAGAGACTTTCCGGTAACGAGATTGAACAAGGTATCGGGATACCGACGATCGAATCACGGGCAAGTATCGTACCGATAGACAAAGGGAATTGCATACGGGATTGATTAAGTCCTTGACATCGTGGTTCATCCGATGAGATCATCATGGAACATGTGGGAGCCAACATGGGTATCCAGATCCCGCTGTTGGTTATTGACCAGAGAATGTCTCGGTCATGTCTGCATGTCTCCCGAACCCGTAGGGTCTACACACTTAAGGTTCGATGACGCTAGGGTTATAAAGGAAGCTTGTATATGGTTACCGGATGTTGTTCGGAGTCCCGGATGAGATCTCGGACATCACGAGGAGTTCCGGAATAGTCCGGAGGTAAAGATTTATATATAGGAAGTCCTATTTCGGCCATCGGGACAAGTTTCGGGGTCATCGGTATTGTACCGGGACCACCGGAAGGGTCCCGGGGGCCCACCGGGTGGGGCCACCTATCCCGGAGGGTCCCATGGGCTGAAGTGGGAAGGGATCCAGCCAAAGTGGGATGGGGCGCCACTTTCCCCTAGGGCCCATGCGCCTAGTGTGGGGGAAACCCTAAAGGAGGAGTCCTACTAGTGGAAGGCACCCCTAGGTGCCTTGGGGGGGAGGGAAACCTCCCTTGGCCGCCGCCCCTAGGAGATTGGATCTGCTAGGCCGGCGCCCCCCCTCCCTTGGCCCTCCTATATATAGTGGGGGAAGGAGGGCTCTTGAGATATGCCTTTGGTTGCCTCCTTCTCCCTCTCCAACATCTCCTCCTTTCCCGTGGTGCTTGGCGAAGCCCTGCAGGATTGCCACGCTCCTCCACCACCACCACGCCGTTGTGCTGCTGATGGATTGAGTCTTCCTCAACCTCTCCCCCTCTCCTTGCTGGATCAAGGCATGGGAGATGTCACTGGGCTGTACGTGTGTTGAACGGGGAGGTGCCGTCCGTTCGGCACTAGGATCATCGGTGATTTGAATCACGACGAGTATGACTCCATCAACCCCGTTCTCTTGAACGCTTCCGCTTAGCGATCTACAAGGGTATGTAGATGCACTCTCCTTCCCCTCGTTGCTAGTCTCTCCATAGATAGATCTTGGTGACACGTAGGAAAATTTTGAATTTCTGCTACGTTCCCCAACAGTGGCATCATGAGCTAGGTCTATTGCGTAGATTCTATGCACGAGTAGAACACAAAGTAGTTGTGGGCGTTGATTTTGTTCAATATGCTTACCATTACTAGTCCAATCTTGTTTCGACGGTATTGTGGGATGAAGCGGCCCGGACCAACCTTACACGTACTCTTATGTGAGACCGGTTCCACCGACTGACATGCACTAGTTGCATAAGGTGGCTGGCGGGTGTCTGTCTCTTCCACTTTAGTCGGATCGGATTCGATGAACAGGGTCCTTATGAAGGGTAAATAGCAATTGGCATATCACGTTGTGGTTTTGCGTAGGTAAGAAACGTTCTTGCTAGAAACCCATAGCAGCCACGTAAAACATGCAAACAACAATTAGAGGACGTCTAACTTGTTTTTGCAGGGTATGCCATGTGATGTGATATGGCCAAAAGGATGTGATGAATGATATATGTGATGTATGAGATTGATCATGTTCTTGTAATAGGAATCACGACTTGCATGTCGATGAATATGACAACCGGCAGGAGCCATAGGAGTTGTTTTTATTTATTTATGACCTGCGTGTCAACATAAACGTCATGTAATTACTTTACTGCTAAAGCATTAGCCATAGTAGTAGAAGTAATAGATGACGTGACAACTTCAAGAAGACACGATGATGGAGATCATGATGATGGAGATCATGGTGTCATGCCGGTGACAAGATGATCATGGAGCCCCAAGATGGAGATCAAAAGGAGCAATATGATATTGGCCATATCATGTCACTATTTGATTGCATGTGATGTTTATCATGGTTTTGCATCTTGTTTACTTAGAACGACGGTAGTAAATAAGATGATCCCTCATAAACAATTTCAAGAATGTGTTCTCCCCTAACTGTGCACCGTTGCTAAAGTTCGTCGTTTCGAAGCACCACGTGATGATCGGGTGTGATAGATCCTTACGTTCACATACAACGGGTGTAAGACAGTTTTACACATGCAAAACAATTAGGGTTAACTTGACGAGCCTAGCATGTACAGACATGGCCTCGGAACACAAGAGACCGAAAGGTCGAGCATGAATCGTATGGTAGATACGATCAACATGAAGATGTTCACCGATGATGACTAGTCCGTCTCACGTGATGATCGGACACGGCCTAGTTGACTCGGATCATGTAATCACTTAGATAACTAGAGGGATGTCTATCTGAGTGGGAGTTCATAAGATGAACTTAATTATCCTGAACATAGTCAAAAGGATTTTGCAAATTATGTCGTAGCTCGCGCTTCAGTTCTACTGTTTAGATATGTTCCTAGAGAAAATTTAGTTGAAAGTTGATAGTAGCAATTATGCGGACTAGGTCCGTAAACTGAGGATTGTCCTCATTGCTTCATAGAAGGCTTATGTCCTTAATGCACCGCTCAGTGTGCTGAACCTCAAACATTGTCTGTGGATGTTGCGAACGTCTGACATACACGTTTTGATGACTACGTGATAGTTCAGTTAAACGGTTTAGAGTTGAGGCACCATAGACGGTTTCGAAACGTCGCGAAACATGTGAGATGTTTCGAGGGCTGAAATTGGATTTCAGGCTCGTGCCCACGTCAAAAGGTATAAGACCTCCGACGATTTTCTTAGCCTGCAGACTAAGGGAGAAAAGCTCAATTGTTGAGCTAGTGCTCAGATTGTCTGAGTACAACAATCGCTTAAATCAAGTGGGAGTTGATCTTCCAAATGAAATAGTGATAGTTCTCCGAAGTCATTACCACCAAGCTGCTAGAGCTTCGTGATGAACTATAATATATCAGGGACATACATGATGATCCTTGAGATATTCGCGATGTTTGACACCACAAAAGTAGAAATCAAGAAGGAGCATCAATTGTTGATGGTTGGTGAAACCACTAGTTTCAAGAAGGGCAAGGGCAAGAAGGGATACTTCATGAAACGGCAATTCAGCTGTTGTTCTAGTGAAGAAACCCAAGGTTGAACCCAAACCCGAGACTAAGTGCTTCTGTAATAAGAGGAACAGCCACTGGAGCAGAATTACCCTAGATACTTGGTAGATTAGAAGGCTGGCAAGGTCGATAGAAGTATATTGGATATACATTGTGTTGATGTATACTTTACTAGTACTCCTAGTAGCACCAGGGTATTAGATACCGGTTTGGTTGCTAAGTGTTAGTAACTCGAAATAAAAGCTACGAAATAAACGGAGACTAGCTAAAGGTGAGCTGGCAATATGTGTTGGAAGTTTTTCCCAAGCTTGATGTGATCAAGCATCGCACGCTCCCTCTACCATCGAGATTGGTGTTTGCGTTGAGCATAGACATGATTGGATTATGTCTATCGCGATACGGTTATTCATTTAAGGAGATTAATGGTTACTCTGTTTATCTGAATAATACCTTCATTGGTCTTACGCCTAAAACGAATGGTTTATTGAATCTCGATCGTAGTGATACACATGTTCATGCCAAAAGATAGTAATGATAGTACCACCTACTTGTGGCACTGCCATTTAAGTCATATCGGTATAAAACGCATGAAGAAGCTACATGTTGATGGATCTTTGGTCTCACTCGTTTTTTTGAAAAGTTTGAGACATGCGAACCATGTCTATTGGTGTATATGCATGAAGAAACTCCATGCAAATGGACCATTTGGACTCTCTTGATTTTGAATCACTTGAGACATGCAAATCATACCACATGGGCAAGATGACTGAAAGCCTCGTTTTCAGTAAAATGGAACTAGAAAGCAACTTGTTGGAAGTAATACATTTTGATGTGTACAGTCCAATGAGTGCTGAGGCGTGTAGTGGATATCGTTATGTTCTTACTTCACGGATGATTTGAGTAGATGTTGAGTATATTTACTTGATGAATCGCGAGTCTAAATTATTGAAAGGTTCAACTAATTCAGGGTGTGGTTGAAAGATCGTCATGACAAGAGGATAAAAGATCTATGATATGATCATAGAGATGAATATTTGAATTATGAGTTTGGCACAGAATTAAGACATTGTGGAAATTGTTTCACAACTGATACAGCCTGGAACACCATAGTGTGATGGTGTGTCCGAACATCATAACTGCACCCTATTGGATATGATGCATACCATGATGTCTCTTATCGAATTACCACAATAGTTTATGGGTTATGCATTAAAGACAACCACATTCACTTTAAATAGGGCACCACGTAATTCCGATGAGATGACACCGTATGAACTATGGTTTAGAGAAACCTAAGCTGTCATTTATTAAAAGTTTGGGGCTGCGACGCTTATGTGAAAAAGGTTTCAGGCTGATAAGCTCGAACCCGAAGCGGATAAATGCATCTTCATAGGACACCCAAAACAGTTGGGTATACCTCCTGTCTCAGATTCGAAAGCAATAAGGGATTGTTTCTAGAATCGGGTCCTTTCTCGAGGAAAGGTTTCTCTTGAAAGAATTGAGTGGGAGGATGGTGGAGATTTGATGAGGTTATTGAACCATCACTTCAACTAGTGTGTGGCAGGGCACAGGAAGTTATTCCTGTGGCACCTACACCAATTGAAGTGGAAGCTTATGATAGTGATCATGAAACTTCAGATCAAGTCACTATCAAACCTCGTGGAATGACAAGGATGCGTACTACATCAGAGTGGTACGTAATCCTGTCTTGGAAGTCATGTTGCTAGACAACAATGAACCTACAAGCTATGTAGAAGCGATAGTGGGCCTGGATTCCGATAAATGGCTCGAGGCCATAAAATCCGAGAGAGGATCCATGTATGAAGACAAAGTGTAGACTTTGGCGGAATGGCTCGATGGTCGTAAGGCTGTTGAGTACAGATGGATTTTAAAAGGAAGACGGACAATGATGGTATGTTTCACCATTAAGAAAGATCGACTTGTCGTTAAGATGTTTTCCGACAAGTTCAAGGAGTTGACTACGATGAGACTTTCTCACTCGTAGCGATGCTAAGAGTCTGTTGGAATTATATTAGCGATTACTACATTATTTATGAAATCTTGCAGATAGGATGTGAAAACATTGTTTCCTCGACGATTTTCTTGAGGAAAGGTTGTATGTGATACAACCGGAAGGTTTTGTCAATCCTGAAAGATGCTAATAAGTATGCAAAGCTCCAGCAATCCTTCTGAGGACTGGAGTAACCATCTTGGAGTTGGAATGCACGCTTTGATGAGATGATCAAAGATTTTGGGTTTATACAAAGTTTATGAGAAACTTGTATTTCCAAAGAAGTGAGTGGGAGCACTATAGAATTTCTGATGAGTATATGTTGTTGACATATTATGGATCAGAAATGATGTAGAATTTCTGGAAAGCATATAGGGTTATTTGGAAAGTGTTTTCAATGGAAAGCCTGGATTAAGCTACTTGAGCATTGAGCATCAAGATCTATAAGGATAGATCAAAACGCTTAATGGTACTTTCAAATGAGCACATACCTTGACATGATCTTGAAGGTGTTCAAGATGGATCAGTCAAAGAAGGAGGTCTTGCCTGAGTTGTAAGGTATGAAGTTAAGACATAAAGCTTGACCAAGGCAGAATAGAGAGAAAGGACGAAGGTCGTCCCCTATGCTTAAGACGTAGGCTCTACAGTATGCTATGCTGTGTACCGCACCTGAAGTGTGCCTTGCCATGAGTCAGTTAAGGGGTACAAGAGTGATCCAAGAATGGATCACAGGACAGCGGTCAAAGTTATCCTTAGTAACTAGTGGACTAAGGAATTTTTCTCGATTATGGAGGTGGTAAAAGAGTTTGTCATAAAGGGTTACGTCGATGCAAGCTTAACACCTATCCGGATAGCTCTGAGTAGAGATACCGGATACGTATAATGGAGCAACAATTTAGAATAGCTCCAAATAGAACAGTTATTTGGAATAACTCCAAATAGAACGTGGTAGCTACATCTAGGAGATGACATAGAGATTTGAAAAGCACACACGGATCTGAAAGGTTCAGACCCGTTGACTAAAACCTCTCTCACAAGCAACATGATCAAACCTAGAACTCATTGAGTGTTAATCACATAGTGATGTGAACTAGACTACTGACTCTAGTAAACTCTTGGGTGTTAGTCACATGGCGATGTGACCTGTGAGTGTTAATCACATGGCGATGTGAACTAGATTATTGACTCTAGTGCAAGTGGGATACTGTTGGAAATATGCCCTAGAGGCAATAATAAATAAGTTATTATTATATTTCCTTGTTCATGATAATGGTTTATTATCCATGCTAGAATTGTATTGATAGGAAACTCAGATACATGTGTGGATACATAGACAACACCATGTCCCTAGTAAGCCTCTAGTTGACTAGCTCGTTGATCAATAGATGGTTATGGTTTCCTAACCATGGACATTGGATGTCGTTGATAATGGGATCACATCATTAGGAGAATGATGTGATGGACAAGACCCAATCCTAAGCATAGCACTAGATCGTGTAGTTCGTATGCTAAAGCTTTTTTAATGTCAAGTATCATTTCCTTAGACCATGAGATTGTGCAACTCCCGGCGTAGGAATGCTTTGGGTGTACCAAATGTCACAACGTAACTGGGTGACTATAAAGGTGCACTACAGGTATCTCCGAAAGTGTCTGTTGGGTTGGCACGAATCGAGACTGGGATTTGTCACTCCGTGTAAGCGGAGAGGTATCTCTGGGCCCACTCGGTAGGACATCATCATAATGTGCACAATGTGATCAAGGAGTTGATCACGGGATGATGTGTTACGGAATGAGTAAAGAGACTTGCCGGTAACGAGATTGAACAAGGTATCGGGATACCGACGATCGAATCTCGGGCAAGTATCGTACTGATAGACAAAGGGAATTGCATACGGGATTGATTAAGTCCTTGACATCGTGGTTCATCCGATGAGATCATCGTGGAACATGTGGGAGCCAACATGGGTATCCAGATCCCGCTGTTGGTTATTGACCGGAGAACGTCTCGGTCATGTCTGCATGTCTCCCGAACCCGTAGGGTCTACACACTTAAGGTTCGATGACGCTAGGGTTATAAAGGAAGCTTGTATGTGGTTACCGAATGTTGTTTGGAGTCCCGGATGAGATCCCGTACGTCACGAGGAGTTCCGGAATAGTCCGGAGGTAAAGATTTATATATAGGAAGTCCTATTTCGGCCATCGGGACAAGTTTCGGGGTCATCGGTATTGTACCGGGACCACCGGAAGGGTCCCGGGGGCCCACCGGGTGGGGCCACCTATCCCAGAGGTCCCATGGGCTGAAGTGGGAAGGGATCCAGCCAAAGTGGGATGGGGCGCCACTTTCCCCTAGGGCCCATGCACCTAGTGTGGGGGAAACCCTAAAGGAGGAGTCCTACTAGTGGAAGGCACCCCTAGGTGCCTTGGGGGGGAGGGAAACCTCCCTTGGCCGCCGCCCCTAGGAGATTGGATCTCCTAGGCCGGCGCCCCCCCCTCCCTTGGCCCTCCTATATATAGTGGGGGAAGGAGGGCTCTTGAGATATGCCTTTGGTTGCCTTCATCTCCCTCTCCAACATCTCCTCCTTTCCCGTGGTGCTTGGCGAAGCCCTGCAGGATTGCCACGCTCCTCCACCACCACCACGCCGTTGTGCTGCTGATGGATGGAGTCTTCCTCAACCTCTCCCCCTCTCCTTGCTGGATCAAGGCGTGGGAGACGTCACCGGGCTGTACGTGTGTTGAACGCGGAGGTGCCGTCCGTTCGGCACTAGGATCATCGGTGATTTGAATCACGACGAGTACGACTCCATCAACCCCGTTCTCTTGAACGCTTCCGCTTAGCGATCTACAAGGGTATGTAGATGCACTCTCCATCCCCTCGTTGCTAGTCTCTCCATAGATAGATCTTGGTGACACGTAGGAAATTTTTGAATTTCTGCTACGTTCCCCAACAGGAGACGGGTCATGGCTTCTGGGCATGCGTCCGCGTCGTGATCCTGACAGGATCCCGATGGGATCTACACGAGGCCGCCGCCGCCCCTCCCCCGCCGCGGGGCCAGGTGCGGGTCACCTGCCACGAAAGGAGACAAAGACGGAGCCAACGCGGACATGGATGGGACGGGGAGACGGGGTGGATGAGCCGGCGCGGTGGAGGTGGTTGTGGAGGCGGGCGCGGAGACGCGGGTGGGTCGCCGGGATTCATGGTGCGGTGGAGGCGCCGTGAGGAGGGGAGGAGGAGAGGGCGAGGGAAGGAGGGCGCCGCCGCCGGCGACGGGAAGAGAGAGAGAGAGAGAGAGAGAGAGAGAGAGAGAGAGAGAGAGGAGGCGGCGTCGATTTGGATCGAGGACTGAGAGAGGGAGGGAGGCGGCGTCGATCTGGATCGGGGAGAGAGAGAGGATCTGAATCGGGGGCGGGAGGTAGGTGGCGGCTGCGAGTGGATCTGAATCGGGGGAGAGAGGGGAGAGGAGTGGAGTTAGGGTTTGGGTTGGCCTGCTGAGAGGTGAGTGAGAGACGTTGGATTCGCCTGGTATGGACGGTTCAGATCACATAGAGTGGGGTGATCTGTGAGAAGTGTTCTGATTGGTCCGAGAAATCTGTGATTTAAAATAATTTCCAAGTACTAAAGATAGAGCTATTTTGTGAAGCAACTATCAAAAATATTT
Source organism: Triticum monococcum (assembly GCA_034509565.1). Taxonomy (NCBI): domain Eukaryota; kingdom Viridiplantae; phylum Streptophyta; class Magnoliopsida; order Poales; family Poaceae; genus Triticum; species Triticum monococcum. The sequence goes on from CM067842.1 coordinate 39,968,354, forward strand.
TGCAAAAGGGCATTATACAAATTTTCACTCAAGCTAGACCACATTTTATGGATGAGCACCAATTTGTATGCATTTCTGATCTTTCTAGCTATTTTTAATCATTTTTCGAGTGTCCAAAGTGAGTTTTTTTGTGAAGGACCTATAATATATTTGTTGCAAAATTGGACCAAATCATTTTTCTAAAATACTAGGCCATATTTAATGCAGAATTGACCAAATTATTGGGTGTAAAAAGTTTTGATCCACCTCTGGTGAAAAAGACAAATTTTCGCCGATTCAGTTGGAAGCGGGTCAAATTTGAACTGCGGATGCCGCATAGTTTGCTATTTATTTTTTTGAAAAATCATTTATAGGTACAAAAGTATCTATTTAATCAGAGAAACACCAAAAAAATTCCAAGATTCAACCACTAGCTAGGAATGGTCATTCCCGCCGTTTTGACCGCATTTTGAAACGGGCATAGAAAATTCAAAAAAATTCAAAAAATTGGGAAACCTTCGCATTGTGTCATTATATGTGGCCAAGTTCCCATGAAAAATAACAAACTTGTAATATGACAATTATTTTAAAAAAGTGTTCTCAGAAATGAGATATCATCTCTGAAGATTCATGGCTTTCAAGCCAAATGATCAATTTTATGGCCACATTCATGGCGTAGTTTATTCAAATGATCTCATATTGTGCACAAGGGTGCATATTGGAATGACAAAGAATGTTGCCTAAGGAAGTTTTCATTTTCTTTGGACGAAAAAACCATTTTCCATTTTTCGAGTGCCCAACAGGAGGTTTTTTGTGAAGGACCTCCCAAATAATTGTTGCAAAATTGGACCAAATCATTTTTCTAAAATACTAGGCCATATTTAATGCACAATTGACCAAATGGTTGGGTTTAAAAAGTTTTGATCCACCTCTCGTGAAAAAGACAAATTTCCGCCGATTCAGTTGGAAGCGGGTCAAATTTGAACTGCAGCTGCCTCATAGTTTGCTATTTATTTTTTCGAAAAATCATTTCTAGGTACATAAGTATCTATTTAATCAGAGAAACACCAAAAAAATTCCAAGATTCAACTACTAGCTAGGAACGGTTATTCCCGCCGTTTTGACCAAATTTTGAAACGGGCATAAAAAAATTAAAAAAATTAAAAAATTGGGAAACCTTCGCATTGTGTCATTATATGTGGCCAAGTTCCCAGGAAAAATAACAAACTTGTAATACGGCAATTATTTTAAAAAAGTGTTCTCAGAAATGAGTTATCATCTCTGAAGATTCATGGCTTTCAAGCCAAATGATCAATCTTATGGCCACATTCATAGCATAGTTTGTTCAAATGATCTCATATTGTGCACAAGGGTGCATATTGGAATGGCAACCAATGTTGCCTAAGGGAGTTTTCATTTTCATTGGACGGAAAATCAATTTTCCATTTTTTGAGTGCCCAAAATGAGTTTTTTTTGTGAAGGACCTACCATATATTTGTTGCAAAATTGGACGAAACCAATTTTGTAAAATACTAGGCCATGTTTAAAGCACAATTGACCAAATGGTTGGGTTTAAAAAGTTTTGATCCACCCCTCGTGAAAAAGACAAATTTCCGCTGATTCAGTTGGAAGCGGGACAAATTTGAACTGCAGCTGCCTCATAGTTTGCTGTTTATTTTTTCAAAAAATCATTTCTAGGTAGAAAAGTATCTATTTAATCAGAAATACATGGTTTGGTGGCAATACGTTGAGGTTTGGATGGTGGCCCAGGGCCCCAACTCCAAAGCGCGTAGACTCGCATGCCCGCCGCGTGGTCACCGTGTGACCGTGGCGTTGCCACGCATTCCGGGTGGCCTAGGAACGTCTAGTGGGTTGGGAACTCCCCTGATAGGTGTCAGGAAGAAGAAGGCAATATAAGAATCTCACGGGGAGACTGAACCGAGCTCAAACATGAATTAGCACCCAAGTGTTTGATTAGTGGTACGGGAAATGCACATGGCCAATGGGCCTAAGTTTTGGCCGAGGATGATCAGTTACTAAGAAGACCGTCTTCACAAATTTTTAGCTCAAAAGGAGGAGCCTAGGTGGTACTTGCTTTGCAAACTACCACACTGGACATAACTACGAATGTTGAAGCTCAGTTCAAAATAATGAATGGATTGAGCTGGCATTTGGTGGAGGATGGTTATTTAGGCATAGGAAAGCACTGTAGAAAATGGATACTATTTGGACATGCCAAAGTGGTACTTCCTCCACAAACTGTTGTTCTAAACATAATAGGAAAATGATTATTTTTGAATTATTTTTGAACTAGGCAAGGAAGGTTTTTACATATTTGATGAAGGTATGACCCAAAGAATTTATGAGATTTTTTTGGGAATTTTGGGAATGACAGAAATATAGGTTGCTTCACAACCTAGGGCAAAAACTGCCACATGGACATGACACATAGGCAAAACTGATCAGGTGGCGCCTAGTCATAGCAACCCACCACAATTTACAAGGCCATGACCATCTATATTGGTCATTAACAACTAGAAATAAGGCAGCGGACTAGCGCTGTTTGCTTTATGACCATTTCATGTAAGGAAATTACGACCTTTCTAACCAAAATGGTCGCAATGGTTTAGGGTTTGGAGCCCCCCGAACAGCTTTTGACCAATTGGTCTGAAATGGTCATAGATCTATGACCATTTCTTCCAGGGTTACTGACAGAAGGTCACTAGTTGACATATTTCTTGTAGTGTGGTGGAGCACCTATAGAGTCAAGGGCGATGCCGGGCTCGACGTGTGATGAAATATGAGTTTTTATTTCGTTGAACTATATAACTTGTATTGAACTATTTGTTGTTGCACTATTTTTTGAATTATTTGATTTTCAGTGATGAATTATGTTGGAAAAAATATCATGTTTTGAACTCAATGCCGAAACACGCCGAATATGGGCCGTTTCTCGCCGATATCGGGCAATTTTTCTATTTATCTGGGTCGAAAAGCGGCCGCAAATGGGCCGATATCGGCGCCTGGGGGCGACGGCTGGATGCCCAACCGTCCCCAGCACCGATTCTACCGCCGGCTCACCCCCAGGTGGCGATTTTTATGCCTCCTGGGGGGAGGGCAACGGCTGGAGATGCTCTAATTAAGCTGGCAAACGAGTGCGGGACAACTGTGCCGCACAATGACGATGCAGCTTATTCAATGTGCAATCGGGATCTCAGAGAAGAGACACGGCCAATCCGGGGTACATGGTGTAAGGGCATTTCCCTACTTTGTGTTTTGGATGATGATGACAACCCGTTGTTGGTCTAATCATGTGCTAAGTGCTTCAGGCTCTCGGTGTTTAGGAATTCATCGGATAGCTATTCTCTCTGGAAGGAAAAGATCGAAGACAGAGTTTTCTATGCTTTTTATCTCTTTGGTCGTAGGGAACCCGTACTATCAAGAGGGAATCCACATTGGAAAGAGTTGGGGGAATCTTCTCACGTACACTTCCTCACCCCTCTCTCGCCTTCCTTTCTTGTGAGAGAGATCATCTCCCTTCTTATCCTACTGCTTACTGTGGCTTCCCAGCGGTTGTACCGCTAGTTCTTGACGCTTACCAGCTTTGATCGAGCGGATGTACCGCTGCTTCAAGGCGGTGGTACCGCCACCATGCTCAGCAAAAGCTAGGGCGGTTGTTCCGGCCAAGTACCGCCCAAGTACTGGTCAGACTTCTGTTTTGACGCGGTACTCGGGCGATGGTGGCCCGGTTGGTCCGGTCGTAGCGGTACCACCGGTGTCCGGAGCGGTTCTACCGCTCAGGACTTAGCCGCCCCGAGCGCTCAAGACCAAGCGGTTGCACCGGTTCTGTACCGCTCGACTACCGCACTCAGGGGTGACTCCCTACTGTTTCTATGCGGTAGTCGAGCGGTGGCTGGGCAGTTGGTTCGGTTATTCTCTTAAACCGGTACTACCACCTGGTCGCCCGGTTGTACCGCCTGGTAGGATTCTGCACATCAACCGTGAGTCCCGGTTGTACCGGGACAAGGAACGGTTGTACCGCTGCAGTACAGAAAACGCAGTAACGGTTGGATTTTTAGGGTTGCTATATAAGGGTGCTTCTTCCACCTACCACATTCACCTCTTACCTCTCTCACTCCACCATTAATGCTACTCAAGCTCTCTGTGACGCCCCAAGACCGGAGCTTCAGTTGCCTTCCAGGGTTTCCAGGGTTTCGTCGTGTGTTTTGTTTGGTTCTTTGCATTCATCTTTGCATCATGTGCATTGCATCATGTCATCATGCAACCCGTTTTAAAACTCACCTAAATAAAATTGCATGGATCTTCGGTCCATTTAAACCGAGGGAACTCACACGGTGGTTTCTCTTTAAAACATATCCTCCCGATAGTAGGGAGATATATTCAATATTTCTTTAATTTTAAATTCACCATAACACACTTGCATAATATCCCAATGCCTTTGTTATCTAAAGTCTTGGACTCCAACCTTGTCATATATTCGTTCATCATTTTCCGGAGCTCCACCAAAAATCCGAACATTTTTGGACCTTCCTAGCCCTCGCTTCCTATTCGAACCATTTGAATTCAAATCAAATGAGTTTGAACTTAAACTTTGAAAAATGGTCACCCCATTTTTCTTGGATCATACACATTTTTGTGAGTCTGGGAAATTTATCCGCGAGTCCAACTTCGTTCCCTAAACCCCCTCTTTATTTCTTTTTCTTCTCTTGTTTTCTGTAAAGAAATTATAAGAGAGAAGGAGGAGAGAGCCCATCAGTCCAGCCAGGCCTCTGGCCACTTCCTTTTTTACTAGGCCGGCCCTTTAGGCCCAGCTGACCCTCCTCCTCTCTTCCTGCGGCCTGACCAAAAGGCCCAAGGCCCATTCAGCACCGGCCCACCTAACCCCTACAACCCTAGCCCGACCAAACCCCCCCTCTCGCTTCCCTGCGATTCCTCCAGCGCCGCCAGGAGTCGATCCCCTCTCCCTCCCGTGAGTGCATCTCTCCTTCCTCTCGCTCTCCTCGCAACGCACCAGGGAGGAGCCCTGCTCCCTCCTCCCGTTGCCTCTGCTCGACCCCGATCGCCTCTCCTCTCATGCGCCTCGTCCCCGGCATCGTCCAGCCGCACCGTGCCCCAAGTGCCCCGCCTCCCACCTCCTGCAGCCGTGCCCGAGCCTCCATGGCGTGCTGCCCCAAGCTCCGCCCCCGTCCGCCTCAACCTCCAAGTCCGCCGACACCCCGAGGTCCGCGTCGGTGTCCAGCTGCGCCTCCTCCATGGCCTCCCTCCTTGCTGCCATGGATGCGAGGGTCGAGCTCGTCGCCCCGCCGCGTCGCCAAGGCCGCCGGGCACTGCAGCCTGCCGGCCTACCCCCCTGCTTCGTCATCTACAGCCACCTCGCCGTGGCCTCTCCGAGCCCTACTCCGCCCGACTCCTCTCGCCTCGGCTGTCCGTGCTTACTTCCTGTCGCAGGGTCTCATCTCTACTTCGTTCATACGCACGAAGATGTCGCCGCCCGCTTCGTCAGTTTCAGGACGCGAGCGCTGCTCACGTGACCGCGTCGTGAACCACCGGAGTTCGGCCACCTCTGCAGCCTCTTGTTGTTGTGTTGTGTACCTCCAATTGCAGTTGCTAGTTACGCCAAGTCCACCGACCACTGAACAGGAACAGCGCCAAGTACCACGACAGACTGTCAAGTACCCATGGACGCCAAGTACCACGATGTCGGTGCCCCTCAAGTTCGGCTAACGAAAACACCAAGTAACCCTACGAACCATGTACGACTACCGGCACCGAAGTTCGCGAGTACCACTACGTTTGCGATGTACATCTACACCAAGACTGGACCGACAAGTACCGCGAGAACATTTGTACCTCTACCGTCGCCGTGGATCCGACAAGTACCCCTACAACAAGTGTACCTCTACCTCGTCTTCGGAATCTCTAAGAACATCAAGTACCCCTTCGAGATGACGAGATCGGCAAGTTTGAATGACCCCAAGTACCTCTTCGAAACGACCGAGTACCATTACCATCGGACGCTTGAACGACTACTTCCTCTACATCCCACGACGACCCGTGAACAACTACTTCCCCTTCGACAAGTGTACTCCTACCACCGAACTCGATCCGTTCCGGTAACACACGCTTCGAAGGTATAACCCCGAGACGATGCCCGTAAATGAATGCATGTTGTATGAGATGCACCCTTGTTCGATAACGTCGCCCCTCTTTTTGCCTTGCCAACGACATGTGGGAACTCGGTATCCGAGATCACCCCACCATCCTTGCTTGTCACGTTCCGCACACTTCTCCTTTGCATCGTATCTCAATCGAGTTACCGGAACCGGAACGCCGCCATGGCACCGTTTTCATTATCGTTGTCGTGGCACCCTTTTCCTTCCACCACGGTGACAAATGCCTTATAATGCTCTTGTCAACTTTTAATAAAAATTGCATAAACTTGTTCATGTCATCCGCATCATGATAACAACAATTAAAATGTTTAAATTGTTGTTGCGATAAATTACTAATGCATATGGGGATTTACCGGATTTGTTGTTTGTTATATCCGGCCCCATTTAAATTGCTTAGTTAGATAGTTTCTTTTATGCTTCACCTCTTGCCATGCTTAATAACATTTAATATTGTTGGGTACATAACCGGGAGAGAACTAAATAACTTGAATGTGGTGTTTCGTCAATATGCAACTCGTTGCATATTGAGCTCCACTTAATTTGTAGGATTGTTTTGTGCATTTTGCCATGCTATGCTTCATTAAACCGGACATGCATCATGCCATGCTTATGTGGTGGTTGTTTACTATGTTGTTTGCTCCTTTCCGGTGTTGCTTCTTCGGGTTGGTTCCGATAACGTCGTGTTGTGAGGATTCGTTCGACTACGTCCGCTTGTCTTCTTCATGGACTCGTTCTTCTTCCTTGCGGGATTTCAGGCAAGATGATCATACCCTCGAAATCACTACTATCTTTGCTATGCTAGTTTGCTCGCTCTTTTGCTATGCCATTGCTACGATGCCTACCACTTGCTTGTCAGCCTCCCAAATTGCCATGTTCAGCCTCTAACACACCAATGTCCTAGCAAACCGTTGATTGGCTATGTTACCGCTTTGCTCAGCCCCTCTTATAGCGTTGTTAGTTGCAGGTGAAGATTGAAGTTTGTTCCTTGTTGGAACATGGAGATGTTGTTCCTTGATGGAACATGTTTACTTGTTGGGATATCACTATATATCTTATTTAATTAATGCATCTATATACTTGGTAAAGGGTGGAAGGCTCGGCCTTATGCCTGGTGTTTTGTTCCACTCTTGCCGCCCTAGTTTCCGTCATATCGGTGTTATGTTCCCGGATTTTGCGTCCCTTACGCGGTTGGGCTATAATGGGAACCCCTTGACAGTTCGCCTTAAGTAAAGCTTCTCCAGCAAAGCCCAACTTTGGTTTTACCATTTGCCACCTAGCCTTTTCTTTCCCTTGGGTTCTGCAGACTCAAGGGTCATCTTTATTTTAACCCCCCCCCCCCCCCCCCCCGGGCCAGTACTCCTCTGAGTGTTGGTCCGAACTGAGCTGCCTGCGGGGCCACCTCGGGGAAACTTGAGGGTTGGTTTTACTCGTAGCTAGTCTCATCTGAGTGTGCCCTGAGAAAGAGATATGTGCAGCTCCTATCGGGATTTGTCGGCACATTCGGGCGGTGTTGCTGGTTTAGTTTTACCCTGTCGAAATGTCTTGTTGTACCGGGATACCGAGTCTGATCGGAATGTCTCGGGTGGAGGTCTATTCCTTCTTTGACCGTGAGAGCTTGTCATGGGCTAAGTTGGGACACCCCTGCAGGGATTTGAACTTTCGAAAGTCGTGCCCGCGGTTATGGGAAGATGGGAATTTGTTAATGTCCGGTTGTAGAAAACCTGAAGTCGACCTTAATTAAAATGAATCAACCGCGTGTGTAACCGTGATGGTCTCTTTTCGGCGGAGTCCGGGAAGTGAACACGGTTGTTGGAGTTATGCTTGACGTAGGTTGTCTAGGATCACTTCTTGATCATACTTTTATCGACCGTGCTTTGCCTTCTCTTCTCGCTCTCATTTGCATATGTTAGCCACCATATATGCTAGTCGCTTGCTGCAGCTCCACCTCATACCTTTTACCTTACCCATAAGCTTAAATAGTCTTGATCGCGAGGGTGCGAGATTGCTGAGTCCTCGTGGCTCACAGATACTTCCAAAACTAGCTTGCAGGTGCCGATGAGTCCGTGCAGATGACGCAACCCAGCTCAGGAGGAGCTCGTTGAGGACCTTGTTCATTTGTGTTGTTTCGTCCTAGTTGATCAGTAGTGGAGCCCAGTTGGGGTCGATTGGGGACCTTTGTCGCATTTGGGGTTCTTCTTTTATTTTGGTTCCGTAGTCGGACCTTGATTTTATCTGGATGATGTAATGCTTTATTCATGTATTTGTGTGAAGTGGCGATTGTAAGCCAACTATGTATCTTTTTCCCCTATTGTATTACATGGGTTGTCTGAAGATTACCTCACTTGCGACATTGCTTTCAATGCGGTTATGCCTCTAAGTCGTGCTTCGACACGTGGGAGATATAGCCGCATCGAGGGTGTTACACTCTCTTTGCCCGATCTCTCTCTCTCTCTAGCCACTCAAACTTGTTGATTTGCTAGGGATTGAAGGAGGAGACGTAGATCTACACTTCCACCAAAGGATATTTGCTTCCCCCATACTTTCTTGTGTGGATTTTGTTACTCTTGGGTGTTTGAGCACCCTAGACGGTTGAGGTCACCTCGGAGCCATATTCCATTGTGGTGAAGCTTCGTGGTTTCGTTGGGAGCCTCCAATTAAGTTGTGGAGAGAGCCCCAACCTTGTTTGTAAAGGTTCGGTTGCCGCCTCCAAGGGCACCAATAGTGGAATCACGACATCTCGCATTGTGTGAGGGCGTGAGGAGAATACGGTGGCCCTAGTGGCTTCTTGGGGAGCATTATGCCTCCACACCGCTCCAACGGAGACGTACTTCCCCTCAAAAGGAAGGAACTTCGGTAACACATCCTCATCTTCACTGGCTCCACTCTTGGTTATTTCTTCCCTTTACTTGTGCAAGCTTATCCGTGTTATATACCTTGCTTGTTTGTGTGCTTGTTGTTGTTGCATCATATAGGTTGCGTAGACTCCCCGGCAACAGTGCCAGAAATTCTTCTTGCTACCTCTTGAGCTTGCGTTGGATTTCCTCAAAGAGGAAAGGATGATACAACAGAGTGGCGTAAGTATTTCCCTCAGTTTTTGAGAACCAAGGTATCAATCCAGTAGGAGGCCACGCGCAAGTCCCTCGTATCTACACAAAAGCAATAGCTCCTCGCAACCAACGCGATTAGGGGTTGTCAATCCCTTCACGGTTACTTATGAGAGTGAGATCTGATAGAGATGATAGATAATATTTTTGGTATTTCTGATATAGAGATGCAAAGTGAAAAGTAAAAGGCAAAGTAAAAAAGCAAAGCAAAATAAAAGTGATGGAGATTGATATGATGAGAATAGACCCGGGGGCCATAGGTTTCACTAGTGGCTTCTCTCAAGAGCATAAGTATTCTACGGTGGGTGAACAAATTACTGTTGAGCAATTGACAGAATTGAGCATAGTTATGAGAATATCCAGGTATGATCATGTATATAGGCATCACGTCCGAGACAAGTAGACCAAAACGATTCTGCATCTACTACTATTACTCCACTCATCGACCGCTATCCAGCATGCATCTAGAGTATTAAGTTAAAAACAGAGTAACGCCTTAAGCAAGATGACATGATGTAGAGAGATAAATTCATGCAATATGAAATAAACCCCATCTTGTTATCCTCAATGGTAATGATACAATACGTGCCTTGCTGCCCCTTTCTGTCACTAGGAAAGGACACCACAAGATCGAACCCAAAGCTAAGCACTTCTCCCATGGCAAGAACTACCAATCTAGTTGGCCAAACCAAACGGATAATTCGAAGAGACTTGCAAAGATAACCAATCATACATAAAAGAATTCAGAGAAGATTCAAATATTATTCATAGATAGACTTGATCATAAACCCACAATTCATCGGTCTCAATAAACACACCGCAAAAAGAAGATTACATCGAATAGATCTCCACAAGAGATGGGGAGAACATTGTGTTGAGATCCAAAAAGAGAGAAGAAGCCATCTAGCTAATAACTATGGACCCGAAGGTCTGAGGTAAACTACTCACACTTTATCGGAGAGGCTATGATGATGTAGAAGCCCTCCGTGATGACGGCCCTCTCCGGCGGAGCTCCGGAACAGGCCCCAAGATAGGATCTCGTGGATACAGAAAGTTGCGGTGGTGGAATTAGGTTTTTGGCTCCGTATCTGATCGTTGGGGGGTACATAGGTATATATAGGAGGAAGAAGTACGTCGGTGGAGCTTCGGTGGGCCCACAAGGGTGGGGGCCGCGCCTGGGGGTGTAGGGCACGCCCCCCTACCTCGTGCCCACCTTGAAGCTTCCTTGGCGTAGGGTCCAAGTCTCCTGGGTCATATTCGGTGAGAAAATCACGTTCCCGAAGGTTTCATTCCGTTTTGACTCCGGTTGATATTCCGTTTTTCGAAACACTAAAATAGGCAAAAAAAACAGCAATTCTGGGCTGGGCCTCCGGTTAATAGGTTAGTACCAAAAATAATATAAAAGTGGAAAATAAATCCCAATATAGTCCAAAACAGTAGATAATATAGCATGGAGCAATCAAAAATTATAGATACGTTGGAGACGTATCAGGCATCCCCAAGCTTAATTCCTGCTCATCCTCGAGTAGGTAAATGATAAAAAGAGAATTTTTGATGCAGAGTGCTACTTGGCATAATTTCAATGCAAATCTTCTTAATTGTGGTATGAATCTTCAGATTAGAAAGATTCAAGACAAAAGTTCATATTGACATAAAAAATAATAATACTTCAAGCATACTATCAAAGTAATTATGTCTTCTCAAAATAACATGGCCAAAGAAAGTTATCCCTACAAAATCATATAGTCTGGCTAAGCTCTATCTTCAAAACACAAAGTATTTAAATCATGCACAACCCCGATGACAAGCCAAGCAATTGTTTCATACTTTAACATTTTCAAAACTTTTTCGATCTTCACGCAATACATGAGCGTGGGCCATGGATATAGCACTTATATGTGGAATAGAGTGGTGGTTGTGGAGAAGACAAAAAGATGGGAAGATAGTCTCACATCAACTAGGCGTATCAACGGGCTATGGAGATGCCCATCAATAGATATCAATGTGAGTGAATAGGGATTGCCATGCAATGGGTGCACTAGAGCTATAAGTATATGAAAGCTCATGAAAAGAAACTAAGTGGATGTGCATCCAACTCGCTTGCTCACGAAGACCTAGGGCAATTTTGAGGAAGCCCATCATTGGAATATACAAGCCAAGTTCTATAATGAAAAATTCCCACTAGTATATGAAAGTGATAAAATGAGAGACTCTCTATCATGAAGATCATGGTGCTACTTTGAAGCACAAGTGTGGTAAAAGGATAGTAACATTGTCCATTCTCTCTTTTTCTCTCTTTTTTTATTTTTTTATTTGGGCCTTTTCTCTTTTTTATTGCCTCTTTTTTTTCATCCGGAGTCTCATCCCGACTTATGGGGGAATCATAGTCTCCATCATTCTTTCCTCACTTGGGACAATGCTCTAAAAATTGATGATCATCACACTTTTATTTTTCTTACAACTCAACAATTACAACTCGATACTTACAACAAATATGACTCTATATGAATGCCTCCGGCAGTGTACCGGGATATGCAATGAATCAAGAGTGACATGTATGAAAGAATTATGAATGGTGGCTTTGCCACAAATACAATGTCAACTACATGATCATGCTAGCAATATGACAATGATGGAGCGTGTCATAGTAAACGGAACGGTGGAAAGTTGCATGGCAATATATCTCGGAATGGCTATGGAAATGCCATGATAGGTAGGTATGGTGGCTGTTTTGAGGAAGGTATATGGTGGGTGTATGATACCGGTGAAAAGTGTGTGGTATTAGAGAGGCTAGAAATGGTGGAAGGATGGGAAAAAGTGCATATAATCCATGGACTCAACATTAGTCATAAAGAACTCATATACTTATTGCAAAAATCTAGAAATTATCAAAGCAAAGTATTACGCGCATGCTCCTAGGGGGATAGATTGGTAGGAAAAGACCATCGCTCGTCCCCGACCGCCACTCATAAGGAAGACAATCAATAAATAAATTATGCTCCGACTTAATCACATAACGGTTCACCATACGTGCATGCTACGGGAATCACAAACTTTAACACAAGAATTTTTCAAATTCACAACTACTCAACTAGCATGACTCTAATATCACCATCTTTATATCTCAAAACAATTATCAAGCCTCAATCTTTTCTTTGTATTCAACGCACTCAAAAGAAAGTTTCACAAATCTTGAACACCAAGCATATTATTATTAAGAAAATTACCATGCTATTAAGACTCTCAAAATAATCTAAGTGAGGCATGAGAGATCAATAGTTTCTTGAAAAAAACCACCACCGTGCTCTAAAAGATCTAAGTGAAGCACATAGAGCAAAATTATAACGCTCAAAAAGATATAAGTGAAGCACATAGAGCAAAACTACATAGCTCAAAAGATATAAGTGAAGCACATAGAGTATTCTATCAAATTCCAATTCATGTATGGCTCTCTCAAAAGGTGTGTACAGCAAGCATGATTGTGGCACACCAACAAACAAAGACACAAATAATACAAGACGCTCCAAGCAAAACACATATCATGTTGGTGAATAAAAATATAGCTCCAAGTAAATTACCGATGGAAGTAGACGAAAGAGGGGATGCCTTCCGGGGCATCCCCAAGCTTTGACTTTTTGGTGTCCTTATATTATCTTGGGGGTGCCATGGGCATCCCCAAGCTTAGGCTCTTGCCACTCCTTGTTCCATAATCCATCAAAAGAATGCACCCAAAACTTGAAAACTTCACAACACAAAACTCAATAGAAACCTCGTGAGCTCCGTTAGAGAAAGAAAACAAAAGACCACTTCAAGGTACTGTAATGAACGCATTCTTTATTTATATTGGTGTTAAACCTACTGTATTCCAACTTCTCTATGGATTATAAACTATTTTACTAGCCATAGATTCATCAAAATAAGCAAACAACACACGAAAAACAGAATCTGTCAAAAACAGAACAGTTTGTAGTAATCTGTAACTAACGCAAACTTCTAGAATCCAAAAACTTCTACCAAAATTAGACGACCTAGACAATTTTTTTATTTATCAGAAGCAATTGGAATCAGTATTTTATCACGTTCTGATGATTTTTAATAATTCGGGCACTGAACGCAAAGTTTCTGGAAATTACAGCAAGATCAAATAACTATCATCCAAGAAGATCCAATAGGTCTAACTTGGCACAAACACTAATTAAAACACAAAACCACATCCAAACATAAGGTAGATGGGTTATTTATTCCCTAACAGAAGAAAAACAGAAAAAACTAAAAATAAAATTGGGTTGCCTCCCAACAAGCGCTATCGTTTAACGCCCCTAGCTAGGCATAAAAGCGAGGATAGATCTAGGTATTGCCATCTTTGGCAGTAGGAAAGAAAATAGCAAATTTCCTTTCTATGGCATTTATTCTCCTAGTTTGGGAAAGCACATGGCCATTAATGGATGAAGTAAGATTAAGCACGTTACGGAAATTTGCATCTATACTAGATTTCATCTCTTTGATAATTTCATTTTGATAGAAGCATAAGAGGGTGGTAGATTCATCTTTATCATTCATGGGGTTCCCAAATATAGTTTTCATCCTTTCATAAGTATCTATAGCATCCCCTTCAAGAAAACCCTCTTCACAAATAGAATCTAGCACTTGTTTGAAAGAAGCAGGTAATCCAACATAGAAACCTTTTAAGTAAACCTCAATTTGATATTGTGGTATGTAACTAGCCCTAATCCTCAATAACCTATCCCAAGCATCTTTTAAAGACTCATCAATTAAATAACGAAAAATTCCAGAGTCATCTTCATCAAGATTATTTAAACTCTCATTGGTAACCCTGGTGGGTCTTTCAATAGCATCACTATTTTTGTGCTTAGAGAGGATAGAGGGGTCATCCAAGGTACTAAGACCCTGGAAAGGACCCATTATTCTTTTTGATTCGGCCATGGCAACGGGAAGGCAAATGGAAAAGAGAAGGAGAAGGAGATAGGGAGAGAGAGGGCAAATAAAACAGCAAGGGTGAAGTGGGGGAGAGGAAAACGAGAGGCAAATGGCAACTAATGTAATGCGAGAGATAGGGATTGTGATGGGTACTTGGTATGTTGACTTTTTGCGTAGACTCCCCGGCAATGGTGCCAGAAATTCTTCTTGCTACCTCTTGAGCTTGCGTTGGATTTCCCCGAAGAGGAAAGGATGATGCAGCAGAGTAGCGTAAGTATTTCCCTCAGTTTTTGAGAACCAAGGTATCAATCCAGTCGAAGGCCACGCGCAAGTCCCTCGTACCTACACAAAAGCAATAGCTCCTCGCAACCAACGCGATTAGGGGTTGTCAATCCCTTCACGGTCACTTACGAGAGTGAGATCTGATAGAGATGATAGATAATATTTTTGGTATTTTTGATATAGAGATGCAAAGCGAAAAGTAAAAGGCAAAGTAAAAAAGCAAAGCAAAATAAAAGTGATGGAGATTGATATGATGAGAATAGACCCGGGGGCCATAGGTTTCACTAGTGGCTTCTCTCAAGAGCATAAGTATTCTACGGTGGGTGAACAAATTACTGTTGAGCAATTGACAGAATTGAGCATAGTTATGAGAATATCCAGGTATGATCATGTATATAGGCATCACGTCCGAGACAAGTAGACCGAAATGATTCTGCATCTACTACTATTACTCCACTCATTGACCGCTATCCAGCATGCATCTAGAGTATTAAGTTAAAAACAGAGTAACGCCTTGAGCAAGATGACATGATGTAGAGAGATAAATTCATGCAATATGAAATAAACCCCATCTTGTTATCCTCGATGGCAACGATACAATACGTGCCTTGCTGCCCCTTCTGTCACTGGGAAAGGACACCGCAAGATCGAACCCAAAGCTAAGCACTTCTGCCATGGCAAGAACTACCAATCTAGTTGGCCAAACCAAACGGATAATTTGAAGAGACTTGCAAAGATAACCAATCATACATAAAAGAATTGAGAGAAGATTCAAATATTATTCATAGATAGACTTATTCATAAACCCACAATTCATCGGTCTCAACAAACACACCGCAAAAAGAAGATTACATCGAATAGATCTCGACAAGAGAGGGGAAGAACATTGTATTGAGATCCAAAAAGAGAGAAGAAGCCATCTAGCTAATAACTATGGACCCGAAGGTCTAAGGTAAACTACTCACACTTCATCGGAGAGGCTATGATGATGTAGAAGCCCTCCGTGATGACGGCCCTCTCCGACGGAGCTCCGGAACAGGCCCCAAGATGGGATCTCGTGGATACAGAAAGTTGCGGCGGTGGAATTAGGTTTTTGGCTCCGTATCTGATCGTTTGGGGGTACGTAGGTATATATAGGAGGAAGAAGTACGTCGGTGGAGCTTCGGTGGGCCCACGAGGGTGGGGGCGTGCCTGGGGGTGTAGGGCGCGCCCCCCTACCTCGTGCCCACCTCGAAGCTTCCTTGGCGTAGGGTCCAAGTCTCCTGGGTCATATTCGATGAGAAAATCACGTTCCCGAAGGTTTCATTCCGTTTGGACTCCGTTTGATATTCCGTTTCTTCAAAACACTGAAATAGGCAAAAAACAACAATTCTAGGCTGGGCCTCCGGTTAATAGGTTAGTCCCAAAAATAATACAAAACTGGAAAATAAAGCCCAATATAGTCCAAAACAGTAGATAATATAGCATGGAGCAATCAAAAATTATAGATACGTTGGAGACGTATCGCCCCCCCCCCCCTATTATACATAATTTGATCAACTCTTTCACATTAGCCATTGTTGATGGTACTTGTGCTTTAAAGACGAGTTTTGGTCATGGGCCCAAGGATAATTCTTCGCGGTGCCATACCAATTGACTCATACATAGGTGGCTACGGCCACCGACCCCCCTTGGAAGAGTTTTGTGTTTGTGTTTGTCCTTCTTGTCCTTGCCTTAGTTTGTTTTCGTAGGCTCTAGGTGTTGGGATCTCCAAGTGTGGTTTTCTTCCGTGTTTTCCTCTTAGGCTCTTGGAGATCCATACACTTTAATCCAGTGTCCTGTCTATCCCAAGCCTTCCCTTTCCTTGAACCATCTAGTCCAATTGCACTCACTTGATCATGGCTTAGGTGATGGTGATCGGGCGGTACAACCGGTGCTACAGGCGGTTCTACCGTTGGTGCACTCGGGCTGTCCCGCCCCAGACGGTCTCCCAGCGGTGCTTGAGTGGTTCCACCGCACAACCACTAGGGTGCCCGTCTGGCCGGTACTACCGGTTGGATATGGCGGTACTACCGCTGCTTCTTGGCAACGGAAGTACCGCCCGCTACCACTGGCTAGTACCAAGCAGCGGTACAACCGCTTCCTTGAGCGGTACAACCGCCGCACGACTTTGGGCCTATTTATACCCATCGGGGCTGGAGGGGTTTTCTTTTTCCCTTCTTCCCAGCCCTTCCCATCTTGTGCCCTAGCCGTCGGTCGCCATTGCCTCTGCCCCGGAGTGCTTCTCGCGCTTCGGATCCGTGGGGTCTCCGTGGATTCTCTCCAAGGAGGCCTCCTCCTTCCCGATTTCTTCCCATGGATACCAGTAATGCCCCACTGTCTTTCGTTCTTCATTCTAGGGTTTGTTCCCTACTTCTAGGGCATTACTTGACATTCCGTGTTTATTGTTTAAACTATTGGGTGGAAGAATCTACTTTTGCCTCCTGCTTAGTTTGCACTTCTTCGAGATTAGAATATGGCTAGTGTGATTCATATTTCACAGTTAGATCTACTCCCTACTGGTAGTACCACTGTTCAGCGGTTCTACCGCCTCTAGGAGCGGTACAACCGTTCGAGCGGTACTACCGGTGGGAGAACCGGCTCAACCGGGATATCTGCACCACGTGGCCCTGTTCTGTTCTCTATGTTTGTGCAAATTATCAATTCCTCTGTTTGTGTGTGCAATCCTCTCATCTTTGCTGGGTTTCTTGTGTTCTCCTCGTGTGTGTGTGTGTTCAGGTGGCTCTAGTTCTCGCTCTGCTCCTCGCAAGACCAAGAAGAGGGCCCGAAGGACCTTGCGCCCGGCTGCGTTTGATGATGAAGAAGAGGTTGTGATTCCCACCAAGCCCACTCACCGTGAAAAGTCTGCCGCTGCCAAGCAACGTGTGGTGTTGTCGTTGCACCGTTGGAAAGCCAAGGATTGGGAAGCCTTCCGCTCGAAGAATCCTTATGAGGTTCCCATTGCTCCTCGTTGGACCACCGTTCAGTTCTGGAATGAGATGCAAGTGCGTATTGTTCATGAACTCTTTGAGCACAACAAGAACAGGTATTCCAAGCAGTGGACCATCGATCTTGACCATTGGAGGAACAACTTGGAGTATTTTGGTGAGGCATTGGCTCTCTGTGAGGAGTTTGATCTTGTCAAACTCATGTCTGTCAACTGTGACTTTGATGTTCAACTCGTCCATCAGTTCTATGCCAAGGTTCACTTTGGAGAAGATGACGCGCGCACTCTCACTTTCATGTGTCGTGATGAGCCCTTTCAAGTTCCCTGGAGGGCTTTTGCAATGCTATTGGGTATGATGATACCGGTCTGGAAGGAAGGGGTGGCATTCGTCCTCATGATCATCCTGAGTCCATGCCTAAGGAGAAGCTTGCCCCTCTGTACATTCGGGGCCATGGTATTATTGGAGAATCTAAGGATTTAGTGAAGGTCTATGACATCATGCATCGCGTGTTTCGCAATGTGCTTCTGCCCAAGGTGGGGAATCAAGATGAAATCCATGGCTATCTTGTTGACTTGATGGTTGCAATGAATACCAAGGTGGGCTCGGGGGAAACGTTTGATGTGTCCAACTGGCTGTGGCATGAGATGTTCAACATGGTCATCTATAGGAAGGTCCCCATTTATGCTCCGTTTGTCATGTGCTTTCTGAACTCAGTTCGGGAGGTTCATCGTCCTGGAGATGCTCTCACTTCTCCCGATAATCTCACTATTCATGAGGTCAAGCTGCTCAAGAAGAAGAAGCACGCCGAGCCTCGCTTCCCTGCTAATGCTCCTGAGGATGTCTATGCCACTTCTGACTTTGAGATGGAGCCAGGGGCCAAGCCCTCTTGGGTGGACAAGCTCACTGCCAAGGTGAAGAAGACTTTCTGCCTCCAGTCTGACATCCAGAAAAACAAATACAGAATGTAACCAGAGAAACAAACGACTGTCACGTACAATGTGAAAATTGCAAGGGAGGATAAACATGATCAGTTAAGATAAGTATTATGTACTGCGTTTTACAACAATCGCAGAAGGCAGTATCGAATGGTGATGCAAACGAGTAAAAAGAAACGTGGTGTCGATAACTCTACTCTGCAGCAGCAAAGATGGCAGTAGTAACAAATAGCAGGCGGTGAATACTGAATAAGTCTGACCATGAACTACAGAAAGATGGAAAATGGGTGAAAGCTCATGGTGATGGTGCAGCTAGATGAGTACTGTATCCCAGATTGCAGCTCACGCTCAAGAACGGAAGGATGAAACAACTAAACCTACAGCGTATCACCAACAGCTCATGCTTGAGATGCGCTCAGCAGTGGATCAACTCGGTGAACTCTATGAAACTGAAGTACTAGTGGCCGGATCCAGATCAGGAAGCGAAGGAAGTATACCTTAGGTCGCTGGCGCACTTGCCCCGCGAGATCCGGCGTGTCCCCCCTCGTGCTTGGAGCGAGCATGCGCCCCTTCGGGCCACTGCGCGTACCCACCTACGACCGAGCAGGCCGCTCCTTGGGGAGGAAGGCGCGCTGCATGATGGGTTCGCGGGTTAGCATGTCCGCCAGCTCCTGGACCTGATCGAATCGCCTGCAACCCTGCGTGAGGAAGAAAATGGCGCGCGTTAGGGAAGGGAAGGGAAAGGAGGAAGAGCAGATCGAAGAGGGGTGGGGGTGACCTTGATGGAGAGCGGCCTCCCGGGCAGAACAAGTTCATGGCCGGTGCCTGGCCTCTCCTTCCTGATTAGAGGAGGGGAGGGAGACGGGTCATGGCATCTGGGCATGCGTCCGCGTTGTGATCCTGACAGGATCCCGATGGGATCTACACGAGGCCGCCGCCGCCCCTCCCCCGTCGCGGGGCCGGGTGTGGGTCACCTGCCACGAAAGGAGACAGAGACGGAGCCAGCGCGGACATGGATGGGACAGGGAGACGGGGTGGATGAGCTGGCGCGGCGGAGGTGGTTGTCGAGGCGGGCGCAGAGTCGGGGGTGGGTCGCCAGGATTCATGGTGTGGTGGAGGCGCCGTGAGGAGGGGAGGAGGAGAGGGCGAGGGAAGGAGGGCGCCGCCGCCGGCGATGGGAAGCGAGAGAGAGAGAGAGAGAGAGAGAGAGAGAGGGGGGGGGAGGAAGGGAGGGAGGGAGGCGGCGTTGATTTGGATCGGGGAGAAAGAGAGGGAGGGAGGCGGCGTCGATCTGGATCGGGGAGAGAGAGAGGATCTGAATCGGGGGCGGGAGGTAGGTGGCGGCTGCGAGTGGATCTGAATCGGGGGAGAGAGGGGAGAGGAGTGGAGTTAGGGTTTGGGTTGGCCTGCTGAGAGGTGAGTGAGAGAAGTTGGATTCGCCTGGTATGGACGGTTCAGATCACATAGAGTGGGGTGATCCGTGAGAAGTGTTCTGATTGGTCCGAGAAATCTGTGATTTAAAATAATTTCCAAGTACTAAAGATAGAGCTATTTTGTGAAGCAACTATCAAAAATATTTTGCAAAAGGGCATTATACAAATTTTCACTCAAGCTAGACCACATTTTATGGATGAGCACCAATTTGTATGCATTTCTGATCTTTCTAGCTATTTTAATCATTTTTCGAGTGTCCAAACTGAGTTTTTTTGTGAAGGACCTATAATATATTTGTTGCAAAATTGGACCAAATCATTTTTCTAAAATACTAGGCCATATTTAATGCAGAATTGACCAAATTATTGGGTGTAAAAAGTTTTGATCCACCTCTGGTGAAAAAGGAAAATTTTCGCCGATTCAGTTGGAAGCGGGTCAAATTTGAACTGCGGATGCCGCATAGTTTGCTATTTATTTTTTTAGAAAAATCATTTATACATACAAAATTTAATCAGAGAAACACCAAAAAAATTCCAAGATTCAACCACTAGATAGGAACGGTCATTCCCACCGTTTTGACCGCATTTTGAAACGGGCATAAAAAATTCAATGAAAATAAAAAAAATTGGGAACCTTCGCATTGTGTCATTATATGTGGCCAAGTTCCCAGAAAAAATAACAAACTTGCAATACGGCAATTATTTTAAAAAAGTGTTCTCAGAAATGAGATATCATCTCTGAATATTCATGGCTTTCAAGCCAAATGATCAATCTTATGGCCACATTCATGGCGTAGTTTATTAAAATGATCTCATATTGTGCACAAGGGTGCATATTGGAATGACAAACAATGTTGCCTAAGGAAGTTTTCATTTTCTTTGGACGAAAAAACCATTTTCCATTTTTCGAGTGCCCAACAGGAGGTTTTTTTGTGAAGGACCTCCCAAATAATTGTTGCAAAATTGGAACAAATCATTTTTCTAAAATACGAGGCCATATTTAATGCACAATTGACCAAATGGTTGGGTTTAAAAAGTTTTGATCCACCTCTCGTGAAAAAGACAAATTTCCGCCGATTCAGTTGGAAGCGGGTCAAATTTGAACTGCAGCTGCCTCATAGTTTGCTATTTATTTTTTCCAAAAATCATTTCTAGGTACATAAGTATCTACTTAATCAGAGAAACACCAAAAAAAATTCCAAGATTCAACTACTAGCTAGGAACGGTTATTCCCGCCGTTTTGACCAAATTTTGAAACGGGCATAAAAAATTAAAAAAAAGTCAAAAAATTGGGACTTCGCATTGTGTCATTATATGTGGCCAAGTTCCCAGGAAAAATAACAAACTTGTAATACGGCAATTATTTTAAAAAAAGTGTTCACAGAAATGAGCTATTATCTCTGAAGATTCATGGCTTTCAAGCCAAATGATCAATCTTATGGCCACATTCATGGCATAGTTTGTTCAAATGATCTCATATTGTGCACAAGGGTGCATATTGGAATGGCAACCAATGTTGCCTAAGGGAGTTTTCATTTTCTTTGGACGGAAAATCAATTTTTCTTTTTTTTGAGTGCCCAAAATGAGTTTTTTTTGTGAAGGACCTACCATATATTTGTTGCAAAATTGGACCAAATCAATTTTATAAAATACTAGGGCATGTTTAAAGCACAATTGACCAAATGGTTGGGTTTAAAAAGTTTTGATCCACCTCTCATGAAAAAGACAAATTTCCGCTGATTCAGTTGGAAGCGGGACAAATTTGAACTGCAGCTGCCTCATAGTTTGCTATTTATTTTTTCAAAAAATCATTTCTAGGTAGAAAAGTATCTATTTAATCATAAATACATGGTTTGGTGGCAATACGTTGAGGTTTGGATGGTGGCCCAGGGCCCAAACTCCAAAGCGCGTAGACTCGCATGCCCGCCGCGTGACCGTGGTGTTGCCACGCGTTCCGGGTGGCCTAGGAACGTCTAGTGGGCTGGGAACTCCCCTGATAGGTGTCAGGAAGATGAAGGCAATATAAGAATCTCACGGGGAGACTGAACCGAGCTCAAACATGAATTAGCACCCAAGTGTTTGATTAGTGGTACGGGAAATGCACATGGCCAATGGGCCTGAGTTTTGGCCGAGGATGATCAATTACTAAGAAGACCGTCTTCACAAATTTTCAGATCAAAAGGAGGAGCCTAGGTGGTACTTGCTTTGCAAACTACCACACTGGACATAACTACGAATGTTGAAGCTCGGCTCAAAATAATGAATGGATTGAGCTGGCATTTGGTGGAGGATGGTTATTTGGGCATAGGAAAGCACTGTAGAAAATGGATACTATTTGGACATGCCAAAGTGGTACTTCCTTCACAAACTGTTGTTCTAAACATAATAGGAAAATGAATATTTTTTAATTATTTTTGAACTAGGCAAGGAAGGTTTTTACATATTTGACGAAGATATGACCCAAAGAATTTATGAGATTTTTTTGGGAATTTTGGGAATGACAGAAATATAGGTTGCTTCACAACCTAGGGCAAAAACTGCCACATGGACATGACACATAGGAAAACTGATGAGGTGGCGCCTAGTCATAGCAACCCACCACAATTTACAAGGCTATGACCATCTATATTGGTCGTTAACAACTAGAAATAAGGCAGCGGACTAGCGCTGTTTGCTTTATGACCATTTCATGTAAGGAAATTATGACCTTTCTGACCAAAATGGTCGCAATGGTTTAGGGTTTGGAGCCCCCCGAACAGCTTTTGACCAATTGGTCTGAAATGGTCATAGATCTATGACCATTTCTTCCAGGGTCACTGACAGAAGGTCACTAGTTGACATATTTCTTGTAGTGTGGTGGAGCACCTATAGAGTCAAGGGCGATGCCGGGCTCGACGTGTGATGAAATATGAGTTTTTATTTCGTTGAACTATATAACTTGTATTGAACTATTTGTTGTTGCACTATTTTTTGAATTATTTGATTTTCAGTGATGAATTATGCTGGAAAAAAAATCATGTTTTGAACTCAACGCCGAAACACGCCGAATATGGGCCCTTTCTCGCCGATATCGGGCAATTTTTCTATTTATCTGGGCCGAAAAGCGGCCTCAAATGGGCCGATATCAGCGCCTGGGGGCGACGGCTGGATGCCCAACCGTCCCCAGCGCCAATTCTACCGCCGGCTCGCCCCCAGGCGGCGATTTTTATGCCTCCTGGGGGGCAACGGCTGGATATGCTCTAATTAAGCTGGCAAACGAGTGTGGGACAACTGTGCTGCACAATGATGATGCAGCTTATTCGATGTGCGATCGGGATCTCAGAGAAGAGACAAGGCCGATCCGGGGTACATGGTGTAAGGGCATTTCCCTACTTTGTGTTTTGGATGATGATGACAACCCTTTGTTGGTCTAATCATGTGCTAAGTGCTTCATGCTCTCGGTGTTTAGGAATTCATCGGATAGCTATTCTCTCTGGAAGGAAAAGATCGAAGACGGAGTTTTCTACGCTTTTTATCTCTTTGGTCGTAGGGAACCCGTACTATCAAGAGGGAATCCACATTGGAAAGAGTTGGGGTAATCTTCTCACGTACACTTCCTCACCCCTCTCTTGCCTTCCTTTCTTGTGAGAGAGATCATCTCCCTTCTTATCCTATTGCTTACTGTGGCTTCCCAACGGTTGTACCGCTCTCTGGAGCGGTTGTACCGCTAGTTCTTGATGCTTACCAGCTTTGATCGAGCGGATGTACCGCTGCTTCAAGGCGGTGGTACCGCCACCATGCTCAGCAAAAGCTAGGGCGGTTGTTCCGGCCAAGTACCGCCCAAGTACTGGTCAGACTTCTGTTTTGACGCGGTACTCGGGCGGTGGTGGCCCGGTTGGTCCGGTCGTACCGGTACCACCGGTGTCCGGAGCGGTTCTACCGCTCATTACTTAGCCGCCCCGAGCGCTCAAGACCAAGCGGTTGCACCGGATCTGTACCGCTCGACTACCGCACTCAGGGGTGACTCCCTACTGTTTCTATGCGGTAGTCGAGTGGTGGCTAGGCAGTTGGTCCGGTTATTCTCTTAAACCGGTACTACCGCCTGGTCGCCCGGTTGTACTGCCTGGTAGGGTTCTGCACATCAACCGTGAGTCCCGGTTGTACCGGGACAAGGAACGGTTGTACCGCTGCAGTACAGAAAACGCAGTAACCGTTGGATTTTTAGGGTTGCTATATAAGGGTGCTTCTTCCACCTACCACATTCACCTCTTACCTCTCTCACTCCACCATTAATGCTACTCAAGCTCTCTTTGCCCGATCTCTCTCTAGCCACTCAAACTTGTTGATTTGCTAGGGATTGAAGGAGGAGACGTAGACTTCCACCAAAGGATATTTGCTTCCCCCATACTTTCTTGTGTGGATTTTGTTACTCTTGGGTGTTTGAGCACCCTAGATGGTTGAGGTCACGTCGGAGCCATATTCCATTGTGGTGAAGCTTCGTGGTTTCATTGGGAGCCTCCAATTAAGTTGTGGAGAGAGCCCCAACCTTGTTTGTAAAGGTTCAGTTGTCGCCTCCAAGGGCACCAATAGTGGAATCACGACATCTCGCATTGTGTGAGGGCGTGAGGAGAATACGGTGGCCCTAGTGGTTTCTTGGGGAGCATTATGCCTCCACACCGCTCCAACAGAGACGTACTTCCTCTCAAAAGGAAGGAACTTCAGTAACACATCCTCGTCTTCACCAGCTCCACTCTTGGTTATTTCTTCCCTTTACTTGTGCAAGCTTATCCATGTTATATACCTTGCTTGTTTGTGTGCTTGTTGTTGTTGCATCATATAGGTTGCGTAGACTCCCCGGCAACGGTGCCAGAAATTCTTCTTGCTACCTCTTGAGCTTGCGTTGGATTTCCCCAAAGAGGAAAGGATGATGCAGCAGAGTAGCGTAAGTATTTCCCTCAGTTTTTGAGAACAAAGGTATCAATCCAGTAGGAGGCCACGCGCAAGTCCCTCGTACCTACACAAAAGCAATAGCTCCTCGCAACCAACGCGATTAGGGGTTGTCAATCCCTTCATGGTCACTTACGAGAGTGAGATCTGATAGAGATGATAGATAATATTTTTGGTATTTTTGATACAGAGATGCAAAGTGAAAAGTAAAAGGCAAAGCAAAAAATCAAAGAAAAATAAAAGTGATGGAGATTGATATGATGAGAATAGACCCGGGGGCCATAGGTTTCACTAGTGGCTTCTCTCAAGAGCATAAGTATTCTACGGTGGGTGAACAAATTATTGTTGAGCAATTGACAGAATTGAGCATAGTTATGAGAATATCCAGGTATGATCATGTATATAGGCATCACGTCCGAGACAAGTAGACCGAAACGATTCTGCATCTACTACTATTACTCCACTCATCGACCGCTATCCAGCATGCATCTAGAGTATTAAGTTAAAAACAGAGTAACGCCTTAAGCAAGATGACATGATGTAGAGAGACAAATTCATGCAATATGAAATAAACCCCATCTTGTTATCCTTGATGGCAATGATACAATACATGCCTTGCTACCCCTTTCTGTCACTGGGAAAGGACACCGCAAGATCGAACCCAAAGCTAAGCACTTCTCCCATGGCAAGAACTACCAATCTAGTTGGCCAAACCAAACGGATAATTTGAAGAGACTTGCAAAGATAACCAATCATACATAAAAGAATTCAGAGAAGATTCAAATATTATTCATAGATAGACTTGATCATAAACCCACAATTCATCGGTCTCAACAAACACACCGCAAAAACAAGATTACATCGAATAGATCTCCACAAGAGAGGGGGGGACATTGTGTTGAGATCCAAAAAGAGAGAAGAAGCCATCTAGCAAATAACTATGGACCCGAAGGTCTGAGGTAAACTACTCACACTTTATCAGAGAGGCTATGATGATGTAGAAGCCCTCCTTGATGACGGCCCTCTCCGGCGGAGCTCCGGAACAGGCCCAAGATGGGATCTCGTGGATACAGAAAGTTGCGGCGGTGGAAGTAAGTTTTTGGCTCCGTATCTAGTCGTTTGGGGGTACGTAGGTATATATAGGCGGACGAAGTATGTCGGTGGAGCTTCGGTGGGCCCACGAGGGTGGGGGCCGCGCCTGGGGGTGTAGGGCGCTTCCCCCTACCTCGTGCCCACCTCGAAGCTTCCTTGGCGTAGGGTCCAAGTCTCCTAGGTCATATTCGGTGAGAAAATCACGTTCCCGAAGGTTTCATTCCGTTTTGACTCCGTTTGATATTCCGTTTCTTCGAAACACTGAAATAGGCAAAAAAACAGCAATTCTGGGTTGGGCCTCCGGTTAATAGGTTAGTCCCAAAAATAATATAAAAGTGGAAAATAAAGCCCAATATAGTCCAAAACAGTAGATAATATAGCATGGAGCAATCAAAAATTATAGATACGTTGGAGACGTATCAGGCATCCACAAGCTTAATTCCTGCTCGTCCTCGAGTAGGTAAATGATAAAAAGAGAATTTTTGATGCGGAGTGCTACTTGGCATAATTTCAATGCAAATCTTCTTAATTGTGGTATGAATATTCAGATTAGAAAGATTCAAGACAAAAGTTCATATTGACATAAAAAATAATAATACTTCAAGCATACTATCAAAGTAATTATGTCTTCTCAAAATAACATGGCCAAAGAAAGTTATCCCTACAAAATCATATAGTCTGGCTATGCTCTATCTTCACCACACAAAGTATTTAAATCATGCACAACCCCGATGACAAGCCAAGCAATTGTTTCATACTATAACATTTTCAAAACTTTTTCGATCTTCCCGCAATACATGAGCGTGGGCCATGGATATAACACTTATATGTGGAATAGAGTGGTGGTTGTGGAGAAGACAAAAAGATGGCAAGATAGTCTCACATCAACTAGGCGTATCAACGGGCTATGGAGATGCCCATCAATAGATATCAATGTGAGTGAGTAGGGATTGCCATGCAACGGATGCACTAGAGCTATAAGTATATGAAAGCTCATGAAAAGAAACTAAGTGGGTGTGCATCCAACTCGCTTGCTCACGAAGACCTAGGGCAATTTTGAGGAAGCCCGTCATTGGAATATACAGGCCAAGTTCTATAATGAAAAATTCCCACTAGTATATGAAAGTGATAAAATGAGAGACTCTCTATCATGAAGATCATGGTGCTACTTTGAAGCACAAGTGTGGTAAAAGGATAGTAACATTGTCCCTTCTCTCTTTTTCTCTCATTTTTTATTTTTTTTTATTTGGGCCTTTTCTCTTTTTTATGGCCTCTTTTTTTCGTCCGGAGTCTCATCCCGACTTATGGGGGAATCATAGTCTCCATCATTCTTTCCTCACTTGGGACAATGCTCTAAAAATTGATGATCATCACACTTTTATTTTTCTTACAACTCAACAATTACAACTCGATACTTACAACAAATATGACCCTATATGAATGCCTCCGGCGGTGTACCAGGATATGCAATAAATCAAGAGTGACATGTATGAAAGAATTATGAACGGTGGCTTTGCCACAAATACAATGTCAACTACATGATCGTGCTAGCAATATGACGATGATGGAGTGTGTCATAGTAAACGGAACTGTGGAAAGTTGCATGGCAATATATCTTGGAATGGCTATGGAAATGCCATGATAGGTAGGTATGGTGGCTGTTTTGAGGAAGGTATATGGTGGGTGTATGATACCGGTGAAAAGTGCGCGGTATTAGAGAGGCTAGCAATGGTGGAAGGATGGGAAAAAGTGCATATAATCCATGGACTCAACATTAGTCATAAAGAACTCATATACTTATTGCAAAAATCTAGAAATTATCAAAGCAAAGTATTATGCGCATGCTCCTAGGGGGATAGATTGGTAGGAAAAGACCATCGCTCGTCCCCGACCGCCACTCATAAGGAAGACAATCAATAAATAAATTATGCTCCGACTTCATCACATAACGGTTCACCATACGTGCATGCTACGGGAATCACAAACTTTAACACAAGAATTTTTCAAATTCACAACTACTCAGCTAGCTTGACTCTAATATCACCATCTTTATATCTCAAAACAATTATCAAGCCTCAATATTTTCTTAGTATTCAACGCACTCAAAAGAAAGTTTCACAAATCTTGAACACCAAGCATATTATTATTAAGAAAATTACCATGCTATTAAGACTCTCAAAATAATCTAAGTGAGGCATGAGATATCAATAGTTTCTTTAAAAAAACCACCACCGTGCTCTAAAAGATCTAAGTGAAGCACATAGAGCAAAATTATAACGCTCAAAAAGATATAAGTGAAGCACATAGAGCAAAACTACATAGCTCAAAAGATATAAGTGAAGCACATAGAGTATTCTATCAAATTCCAATTCATGTATGGCTCTCTCAAAAGGTGTGTACAGCAAGGATGATTGTGGCAGACTAACAAACAAAGACACAAATAATACAAGATGCTCCAAGCAAAACACATATCATGTTGGTGAATAAAAATATAGCTCCAAGTAAATTACCGATGGAAGTCGACGAAAGAGGGGATGCCTTCCGGGGCATCCCCAAGCTTTGACTTTTTGGTCTCCTTAGATTATCTTGGGGGTGCCATGGGCATCCCCAAGCTTAGGCTCTTTCCACTCCTTGTTCCATGATCCATCAAAAGAATTCACCCAAAACTTGAAAACTTCACAACACAAAACTCAATAGAAACCTCGTGAGCTCCGTTAGAGAAAGAAAACAAAAGACCACTTCAAGGTACTGTAATGAACTCATTCTTTATTTATATTGGTGTTAAACTACTGTATTCCAACTTCTCTATGGATTATAAACTATTTTACTAGCCATAGATTCATCAAAATAAGCAAACAACACACGAAAAACAGAATCTGTCAAAAACAGAACAGTCTTTAGTAATCTGTAACTAACGCAAACTTCTGGAATCCAAAAACTTCTACCAAAATTAGAAGACCTAGACAGTTTATTTATTTATCAGAAGCAATTGGAATCAGTATTTTATCACGTTCTTATGATTTTTAATAATTCGGGCACTGAACGCAAAGTTTCTGGAAATTACAGCAAGATCAAATAACTATCATCCAAGAAGATCCAATAGGTCTAACTTGGCACAAACACTAATTAAAACACAAAACCACATCCAAACATAAGGTAGATGGGTTATTTATTCCCTAACAGAAGAAAAACAGAAAAAACTAAAAATAAAATTGGGTTGCCTCCCAACAAGCGCCATCGTTTAACGCCCCTAGCTAGGCATAAAAGCGAGGATAGATCTAGGTATTGCCATCTTTGGCAGTAGGAAAGAAAAGAGCAAATTTCCTTTCTATGGCATTTATTCTCCTATTTTGGGAAAGCACATGGCCATTAATGGATGAAGTAAGATTAAGCACGTTACGGAAATTTGCATCTATACTAGATTTCATCATTTGATAATTTCATTTTGATAGAAGCATAAGAGGGTGGTAGATTCATCTTTATCATTCATGGGGTGCCCAAATATAGTTTTCATCCTTTCATAAGTATCTATAGCATCCCCTTCAAGAAAACCCTCTTCAAAAATAGAATCTAGCACTTGTTTGAAAGAAGCAGATAATCCAACATAGAAACCTTTTAAGTAAACCTCAATTTGATATTGTGGTATGTAACTAGCCCTAATATGATGAGAATAGACCCGGGGGCCATAGGTTTCACTAGTGGCTTCTCTCAAGAGCATAAGTATTCTACGGTGGGTGAACAAATTACTGTTTAGCAATTGACAGAATTGAGCATAGTTATGAGAATATCCAGGTATGATCATGTATATAGGCATCACGTCCGAGACAAGTAGACCGAAATGATTCTGCATCTACTACAATTACTCCACTCATCGACCGCTATCCAGCATGCATCTAGAGTATTAAGTTAAAAACAAAGTAACGCCTTGAGCAAGATGACATGATGTAGAGAGATAAATTCATGCAATATGAAATAAACCCCATCTTGTTATCCTTGATGGCAACGATACAATACGTGCCTTGTTGCCCCTTCTGTCACTGGGAAAGGACACCGCAAGATCGAACCCAAAGCTAAGCACTCCTGCCATGGCAAGAACTACCAATCTAGTTGGCCAAACCAAATGGATAATTCGAAGAGACTTGCAAAGATAACCAATCATACATAAGAGAATTCAGAGAAGATTCAAATATTATTCATAGATAGACTTGATCATAAACCCACAATTCATCGGTCTCAACAAACACACCGCAAAAAGAAGATTACATCGAATAGATCTCCACAAGAGAGGGGAAGACATTGTATTGAGATCCAAAAAGAGAGAAGAAGCCATCTAGCTAATAACTATGGACTCAAAGGTCTAAGGTAAACTACTCACACTTCATCGGAGAGGCTATCATGATGTAGAAGCCCTCCGTGATGATGGCCCTCTCCGGCGGAGCTCCGGAATAGGCCCCAAGATGGGATCTCGTGGATACAGAAAGTTGCGGCGGTGGAATTAGGTTTTTGGCTCCGTATCTGATCGTTTGGGGGTACGTAGGTATATATAGGAGGAAGAAGTACGTCGATGGAGCTTCGGTGGGCCCACGAGGGTGGGGGCGCGCCTGGGGGTGTACGGCTCGCCCCCCTACCTCGTGCCCACCTCGAAGCTTCCTTGGCGTAGGGTCCAAGTCTCCTGTGTCATATTCGGTGAGAAAATCACGTTCCCGAAGGTTTCATTCCGTTTGGACTCCGTTTGATATTATGTTTCTTCAAAACACTGAAATAGGCAAAAACAGCAATTCTGGGCTGGGCCTCCGGTTAATAGGTTAGTCCCAAAAATAATACAAAAGTGGAAAATAAAGCCCAATATAGTCCAAAATAGTAGATAATATAGCATGGAGCAATCAAAAATTATAGATACGTTGGAGACATATCACCCCCCTCCCCCCCATTATACATAAATTGATCAACTCTTTCACATTAGCCATTGTTGATGGTACTTGTGCTTTAAAGACGAGCTTTGGTCATGGGCCCAAGGATAATTCTTCGTGGTGCCATACCAATTGACTCATACATAGGTGGCTACGGCCACCGACCCCCCTTGGAAGAGTTTTGTGCTTTGTGTTTGTCCTTCTTGTCCTTGCCTTAGTTTGTTTTCGTAGGCTCTAGGTGTTGGGATCTCCAAGTGTGGTTTTCTTTCGTGTTTTCCTCTTAGGCTCTTGGAGATCCACACACTTTAATCCAGTGTCCTGTCTATCCCAAGCCTTCCCTTTCCTTGAACCATCTAGTCCAATTGCACTCACTTGATCATGGCTTAGGTGATGGTGATCAGGCGGTACAACCGGTGCTACAGGCGGTTCTACCGTTGGTGCACTCGGGCTGTCCCGCCCCAGACGGTCTCCCAGCGGTGCTTGAGCGGTTCCACCGCACAACCACTAGGGTGCCCGTCTGGCCGGTACTACCGGTTGGATATGGCGGTACTACCGCTGCTTCTTGGCAACGGAAGTACCGCCCGCTACCACTGGCTAGTACCAGGCAGCGGTACAACCGCTTCCTTGAGCGGTACAACCGCCGCGTGACTTTGGGCCTATTTATACCCATCGGGGCTGGAGGGGATTTCTTTTTCCCTTCTTCCCAGCCCTTCCCATCTTGTGCCCTAGCCGCCGGTCGCCATTGCCTCTGCCCCGAAGTGCTTCTCGCGCTTCGGATCCGTGGGGTCTCCGTGGATTCTCTCCAAGGAGGCCTCCTCCTTCCCGATTTCTTCCCATGGATACCAGTAATGCCCCACTGTCTTTCGTTCTTCATTCTAGGGTTTGTTCCCTACTTCTAGGGCATTACTTGACATTCCGTGTTTATTGTTTAAACTATTGGGTGGAAGAAATCTATTTTTGCCTCCTGCTTAGTTTGCACTTCTTCGAGATTAGAATATGGCTAGTGTGATTCATATTTCACAGTTAGATCTACTCCCTACTGGTAGTACCACTGTTCAGCGGTTCTACCGCCTCTACGAGCGGTACAACCGCTGGAGCGGTACTACCGGTGGGAGAACCGGCTCAACCGGGATATCTGCACCACGTGGCCCTGTTCTGTTCTCTATGTTTGTGCAAATTATCAATTCCTCTTTTTGTGTGTGCAATCCTCTCATCTTTGCTGGGTTTCTTGTGTTCTCCTCGTGTGTGTGTTCAGGTGGCTCTAGTTCTCGCTCTGCTCCTCGCAAGACCAAGAAGAGGGCCCGAAGGACCTTGCGCCCGGCTGCGTCTGATGACGAAGAAGAGGTTGTGATTCCCACCAAGCCCACTCACCGTGAAAAGTCTGCCGCTACCAAGCAACGTGTGGTGTTGTCGTTGCACCATTGGAAAGCCAAGGATTGGGAAGCCTTCCGCTCGAAGAATCCTTATGAGGTTCCCATTGCTCCTCGTTGGACCACCGTTCAGTTCCAGAATGAGATGCAAATGCGGATTGTTCACGAACTCTTTGAGCACAACAAGAACAGGTATGCCAAGCAGTGGACCATCGATCTTGACCATTGGAGGAACAACTTGGAGTATTTTGGTGAGGCATTGGCTCTCCGTGAGGAGTTTGATCTTGTCAAACTCATGTCTATCAACTGTGACTTTGATGTTCAACTCGTCCATCAGTTCTATGCCAAGGTTCACTTTGGAGAATATGATGCGCGCACTCTCACTTTCATGTGTCGTGATGAGCCCTTTCAAGTTTCCTGGAGGGCTTTTGCAATGCTATTGGGTATGATGATACCAGTCTGGAAGGAAGGGGTGGCATTCGTCCTCATGATCATCCTGAGTCCATGCCTAAGGAGAAGCTTGCCCCTCTGTACATTCGGGGCCATGGTATTATTGGAGAATCTAAGGATTTAGTGAAGGTCTATGACATCATGCATCGCGTGTTTCGCTATGTGCTTCTGCCCAAGGTGGGGAATCAAGATGAAATCCATGGCTATCTTGTTGACTTGATGGTTGCAATGAAGACCAAGGTGGGCTCGGGGGAAACGTTTGATGTGTCCAACTGGCTGTGGCATGAGATGTTCAACATGGTCATCTACAGGAAGGTCCCCATTTATGCTCCGTTTGTCATGTGCTTTCTGAACTCAGTTTGGGAGGTTCACCATCCTGGAGAGGCTCTCACTTCTCCCTATAATCTCACTATTCATGAGGTCAAGCTGCTCAAGAAGAAGAAGCATGCCGAGCCTCGCTTCCCTGCTAATGCTCCTGAGGATGTCTATGCCACTTCTGACTTTGAGATGGAGCCAGGGGCCAAGCCCTCTTGGGTGGACTAGCTCACTGCCAAGGTGAAGAAGACTTTCTGCCTCCAGTCTGACATCTAGAAGAGGATGTATGAGGCACATGTCAATGAGAAGCATGCCCGGCGTCGTCAAATTGCAATGATGAAGCACCTCAATATGCTGGTTCAGAGTGGCTCTGAGAAGAGCATCACACCGGAGGAGCGTTGGATATCTACCCATAGCACCTACACTGATGATGAAGCTCCTCCCCAGCCCTCCACCTCCTTTGCTGCAGCTAACGATACCATGGAGGACTCCGATCACGACGATGATGACGAGTCTGCTGATGAGGATCCAGATGCGACCGAGGAGTCAGAGGAGGACGACTGAGCTCTGGGGCGCTAGCTTCGCTCTTTTCCTTTTTGGTGTCTTGATGCCAAAGGGGGAGAGAGTTCTATAGGTCTCGGGATTTGCATGGGTGGTTGTTGCCTCTCTTGTGTTTGTGTCGCTTGGGTTTGTGTTTCCTTTTGTCGTGAGTTGTGTTTGAACTTCAGCTTGTGAACCCTGTTACTTATCTCATCTTGCATGGTGTAAGACATGTGCCTATCTAAGCTATCTAGTTATTGTTATTATCAGTGATATTATTGCGCTATTCGTTGTAGTCCATTTTATGGTCTTATTGCTTACTTTCTCTTATCTAGTAGGAGTGGTGAGTCTCACCCTTAATGGGTGCCAAAATTGGGGCACACATCTAGGGGGAGTCATGTCTACATTTTCTAGACTTCCCTCGTGCAAATCGTGTTGTTGTCATCATCCACCAAAAAGGGGGAGATTGTAAGGGCATTTCCCTACTTTGTGTTTTGGATGATGATGACAACCCGTTGTTGGTCTTATCGTGTGCTAAGTGCTTCAGGCTCTCGGTGTTTAGGCTTTCGTCGGATAGCTATTCTCTCTGGAAGGAAAAGACCGAAGACGGAGTTTTCTACGTTTTTCATCTCTTTGGTC
This sequence comes from Triticum monococcum, assembly GCA_034509565.1. NCBI lineage: Eukaryota > Viridiplantae > Streptophyta > Magnoliopsida > Poales > Poaceae > Triticum > Triticum monococcum. Next base: position 40,002,427 of record CM067842.1, read on the forward strand.
GTAGGGAACCCGTACTATCAAGAGGGAATTCACATTGGAAAGAGTTGGGGAATCTTCTCACGTACACTTCCTCACCCCTCTCTTGCCTTCCTTTCTTGTGAGAGAGATTATCTCCCTTCTTATCCTACTGCTTACTGTGGCTTCCCAGCGGTTGTACCGCTGGTTCTTGGCTCTTACCAGCTTTGATCAAGCGGATGTACCGCTGCTTCCGGGCGGTGGTACCGCCACCATGCTCAGCAAAAGCTAGGGCGGTTGTTCCGGCCAAGTACCGGTCAGACTTCTATTTTGACACGGTACTCGGGCGGTGGTGGCCCGGTTGGTCCGGTTGTACCGGTACCACCGGTGTCCGGGGCGGTTCTACCACTCAGGACTTAGCCGCCCCGAGCGCTCAAGACCAAGCGGTTGCACCGGTTCTGTACCACTCGACTACCGCACTCAGGGCTGACTCCCTACTGTTTGAGGAGCGGTGGCTGGGCGGTTGGTCCGGTTATTCTCTTAAACCGATACTACCGCCTGGTCGCCCGGTTGTACCACCTGGTAGGGTTCTGCACATCAACCGTGAGTCCCGGTTGTACCCGGACAAGGAGCGGTTGTACCGCTGCAGTACAAAAAACGCAGTAACGATTGGATTTTTAGGGTTGCTATATAAGGGTGCTTTTTCCACCTACCACATTCACCTCTTACCTCTCTCACTCCACCATTAATGCTACTCAAGCTCTCTTTGCCCGATCTCTCTCTCTAGCCACTCAAACTTGTTGATTTGCTAGGGATTGAAGGAGGATACCTAGATCTACACTTCCACCAAAGGATATTTCCTTCCCCCATACTTTCTTGTGTGGATTTTGTTACTCTTGGGTGTTTGAGCACCCTAGACGATTGAGGTCACCTCGGAGCCATATTCCATTGTGGTGAAGCTTCGTGGTTTCGTTGGGAGCCTCCAATTAAGTTGTGGAGAGAGCCGCAACCTTGTTTGTAAAGGTCCGGTTGCCGCCCCAAGGGCACCAATAGTGGAATCACGACATCTCGCATTGTGTGAGGGCGTGAGGAGAATACGGTGGCCCTAGTGGCTTCTTGGGGAGCATTATGCCTCCACACCGCTCCAACGGAGACGTACTTCCCCTCAAAAGGAAGGAACTTCGGTAACACATCCTCGTCTTCACTGGCTCCACTCTTGGTTATTTCTTCCCTTTACTTGTGCAAGCTTATCCATGTTATATACCTTGCTTGTTTGTGTGCTTGTTGTTGTTGCATCATATAGGTTTCCCACCTAGTTGCATATCTAGACAACCTACTTTGATGCAAAGTTTAATTTGGTAAAGAAAAGCTAAAAATTGTTAGTTGCCTATTCACCCCTCCTCTAGTCAACTATATCGATCCTTTCACACGGAACTATACATGATTTAAATGTGTTTCCAAATTACCTCGTACTCCCTATGTATCTACACAAATTTAAGAGAAAAAATTCGGGACGAAGGTAATACTGTATAGGAGCACATTTTCTTGCTCTCATTATTTACACGACATTGTAAATGTATTTAAATGTGTTCGCGGCGACAACAAACACGAGCTATAGTAAACCTTTTCGAACTCATCGCAAACACACGCCGACACACATCAAGAGCCCTAACGACATGCATACACACAACTCTCCACTCAAGAGTAATTATGGGAGTGCCTGAAACTCGTTTAAATGAGATATAGTTTGGTCTCATTCAACTGACATCATTTTTTGTTGTTGCGAGCCATTTTCATTGGTAGGCCACACCACACCCAGAGTTTGTTTTTGTTGAGTTTCTCTGCCACTTGTACATGAAAAGGAGAAGGAGAGAGTTATAATGAGTTGGTTTGTCTTTTGTAGCTGCGGACATCAAATCGGGCCCCTTAAATGTTCACAGACGCGTCCGTGGGCAGTGACTGGTCATCCCTCAAATTTCCTCCTTTACATCTGATGCCTCATCTTTTAAACCTTAAATCCATAGAAAGCATTAAAAACATGCGTACTACGTAGATCAACTAAAATCTAGACTACTTCTCATTCTCGTCGGAGATGTCCACGATCTCCGTGCTGGGCTCCGGGTACATGGCCGGCAGCCGCAACTCTAGATCCTGCGGTTCCTCCTCCACCTCCACGTCGGCCTCCGCCTCCTGCTACTTGTGATAGTGTTCTGATTCCCCCGAAGAGGAAGGGTGATGTAGTGTAGTAGCAAATAGTATTTTCCTCAGTTAAGAACTAAAGTTTATCAAACCAATAGGAGAGGCCACACAAACAACATGAACGGTACCTACACACACACACGCACACAAAGCAAATGCTTGCACCCAACGAAGGCAAGAGGGTTGTCAATCCCCTTGTTCTCGCCAATTGCAAGAATTAAATCTAATAGTGATAGGTATATAATTAAAATAATATAAAATAAAATAAAAATAGCGAGCAATTTTAGTTTTTTAGTAACAATGGAGATTGGGCCCGGGGGCATAGGTTCACATAGAGGCATCTCTCTCATAAGCATATCATCAGTGGGTAAACAAATTCCTGTTGGGCAATTGATGGAATTGCGCATACTAATGATTACGATTCTTCATAGCATGATTCATATAGGCATTATGTCTATGACAAGTAGACTATTAAACTTACCGACGCCTACTACTATTACTCCACCCCAAGACCGCTATCCAGCATGCATCTCAAAGTATTAAGTTCATGAATAGAGTAATGTTTTAAGCAAGATGGCATAACGTAGACAAAGTAAGACCAAGCAATATGTTCGAATCCCGTCGTTTATCCTTAGTAGCAACAATACAATACATACCTTGCAACCCTTCTTGGCACATAGTAAGGACACTATAAAATTGAACCCACTACTATGCAACACTTTCTCTGAAGATCTAATCATCAACTTGGCCAAAGAAAACTCATAGATCGGAAACCATAGATAGCTATAAAATCACAGATAAATAGATCTCAAAAAGATTCAAATACTTTTAGTGAATAATCTGATCATAAACCCATAATTCATCGGATTCCAACAAATACACCGCAAGAATTACATCGAATAGATCTCCAAAGAGATCATTGATTGAAGATAAAAAAGAGGGAGAAAGTCATCTAGCTACTGCTATGGACTCGTAGGTCATGTAGGAACTACTCACACATCATCATGGAGGTAGCAAGGTCGATGAAGGTTGCCTCTCCAATGGTTTCCCCCTCCGGCAAAGTACCGAAAAGGCCTCTAGATGGGATCATGGAAGAACAGAGGCTTGCGACGGCGAAAGAATTATTTTTGATCTCGCTCTGGGGGTTTCTGAATATTCCTGAATTTACAGGCTTGGAATTAGGGCAAACGGAGCCATGTGGGCCCACTAGCTCACATGGCGCGCACCATAGGGGTGTGCTACCTGAGCTTGTGGCCCCTTCGATCATTGTCTGGTGCCTCCTTGAAGCTTCTAGGGTCTCTCCTGATCCAAAAAATCATCATAAAGTTTCATCGTGTTTGGACTTTGTTTGGTATGGTTTTATCCAGCGAAACGAAGAAATAGGCAAAAAATAGGACCTGGCACTGGGCACTAAGTTAATAGGTTAGTCCATAAAAAAATATAAGATGACATATAAATCATACAAGATTGGTAATATAATAGCATGAAACAATTAAAAAATTATAGATACGTTGGAGACGTATTACCTCCTCTTCCACCTCCAGTTTAGCGAAAAGCTCGTCGATCTTCGCCCATTCTTGCCGATGAAGCATCGGTTGGCCTCCGCATAGGCCTCACCCTGATGGACTCCAGGATGGCGATCTGCTCTGCCATCTCTGTCGCTTGGGCAACCTCGAACTCCACCATAATGTCCTCCGTGGCGAAGCCCGCAACCGGCTCTGGCTCCTCCTCTGACGTCGCCGCATCCTCCTCCTCCAGATCTGTCCCCTCCATGGGCTCTGGCTGCTGCTCTACCTCCAGAAAGCACATTTTTTTCCCTTTTCGAGAAGCACAACTGTGCATCTAGCTCATGGAAGCAATTGTGTGTCTCCGCGAGAAGCATATGTGCTTCTTGTGGAAGCACGATTTTTTAAATGTGCTTCTCGCGAAAATAAATGTGTGTCTCCGTGAGAAGCAAATATGTAGTTCTTGTGGATGCACATATATTGTTTCTCTTTTCGATGAGCACAATTGTGCTTCTCCGAAAGCAAACATATGCCTCCACGAGAAGCAAATTTGTGCTTCTCTTGAAAGCACATATTTGTTTCTCTTTACGAGGAGCACAATTGTGCATGTTGTGGTAGCATAAACCTTTTTTACCCACGAAAGAAGTCCGTGATTTTTTTCTCCAAAACCTAGGGGAAACCAGACAAAAACCGAAAAGCGAAAAAAAGAAAAAAACATCTGAAACCCAAAAATGTATACAAAATAAAAAAAATCCAGAGGACGTGCCCACATGCGACATGTGGTGGCGGCTGAACACACCACTTTTTGTACAACCATCTCCTCCTTTATTCATTCACCACGATCGTACCATCATTTACAAATAAGCGTATCACCACCTCAGGGACAAAATCCATCCACATATCTGAAGGAGAAAATCTAGGTAACCTAGCCAGCTCGGGGGCAACATGTTACTCTCTCGATTACAATGATCACATAATCCATGATTAAAATCTAGAGCCATAAAAATCATAAAAAGTAACACTAGCTATTGACGAAGAATTACCATCAGCCAAGGCTAGACAAACCACTTGATGTGCTCCAGGGAACCAAAATTGACCTCCGAAGGTCCCATTGTGGGTTTTTAGGGGTTGGTCCCCTTGTGGGTGACCTCCAGAAACCAGTTAGTTTCTTTCGCAGTACTCGCTGAAAGAAGGCATACCTTATTTGGCGCTTCAGGCGCCCGATATAGTGCATTTAGCATACGGGCGCTCATAAATCTTACAAACTCGGCTGGCCCATCTATTTTTTTCCCTACCAATTATAACCCGCAAAAAAATTGGCGCATGACGGGATCAACCACGGGACCTCATCGTTCCAAGGAAGGGCAGCAACCAACGGGCTATCTCACCCGTTTGTGCACAGTTACTTCGTTTCTTCCTTTTATTTTGTTCTTCAGTTCAGTTTGTTCTTTGTTCTTTCCTTTTTCTTGTTCTTTTAATTTTTTACTTTCTTAAATGCTCTATTTTTTTATTTACTTCATGATTTTTTTCAAAATTGATGAACTTTTTTTCCAATTTGATATACTTTTTTCAAATCCGTCAAACTTTTTTCAAAATTGATGTACTTTTTTGCAAAATTTGTGATTTTCTCCCCAAAATCAATGAACTTTTTTCAAATTGGGGAACTTTTTTGAAGTTCCCAAATTCATGAACTTCTTTTTCAAATTCTTGAGTTTTTTCAAATTCTCCAAAAATAAATTTGTATAGTCAATGGTCAATGAGCTTTGGTCAACAGATGAACGAATGACCGACCGAGCAGGGAAAAAATTGAGACGAGCGATCTGGCTGTGGCGACTATATCCCGCATTCAGCGAAACGATAGGATATCTCGCTGAATGCGCTATAGTAATCGGGCCGGCCCACTTCATGGCGCACATTTAAAGAAAAAATGAAGGGAAAACGAGTGAACGAGGGATCAATCCCTGGAGCTCCAGCAAGAAACGAACGCTCATAGCGACCGCGCCACGCTACTCTTCGTGATAAGTAAAGGGGTTACGACCTACTTGAAGCGAGTCAAGCTGGTTTTCACCGGGCTATTTTTTCATATTTTTGTTTTCTTTTGTTTGTTTTCTTTTTTTCTTCTATGCTTTTTTCATTTGCTTGTTCATTTTTTATTTGTTTTCGTTGGTTTATGTTGTTTCTTTTCCAGTTATCTTTGTTTCTTTTTGGTTTTCATTCTATGTTTTTTGTATATGTGAACAACATTTTTGTAATACATGTTTAACATTTTTCCAATACAAGTTTGACACTTTTTAATATATGGTCAACATTTTTCTCTTACAAATTTTTAATATTTTTCAAATGATTGATTAACATTTTTAAATCTCAAGATTAACTTTTTTAATGCATGATCAACATTTTTTCTAAAAAGGTTCAACATTTTAAAATGCTTGATTACCGGTTCTAAAATAAAAGATTAACATTTTTTTAATACAATACATGTTCTACATGTTGCAACGGGAGATAGAAACAGCACACACCCCCTAGCCTGATAAGAATGGCTCAAGACCCTCATGGATGCACACCCTCTATTTCAACACGCCACAACCAAGGAGGCTAAAACATACAGTTTGCTACGTACATATATAATTCATGTAAAAAATAATGCACGGTGCTACTTTTTTGTCTGAATCGCGTGTACAGCCCATGAAAACATAACTGAAGATATACTAACTGCTTTCTAGTTAACTCATAAGATGACTAATCAATACGGGACGAAAACAATCATGTTCGACGCTAATTCCTCACTACATTAGTTAGGAACCGAATATCTTCGACTGTTCTTCTCTACCAATTCCAATCTCACAAATGTAGTTGAGTATGAAAAATATAGCAGAAGGGACAACATTAAGTAGCTATTATCAACCATGCATCATATATACTCCCTCCATTCCACAATGTAATGCTTCCTCTATCTACGTGCTTCAACTTTGACCGTAAATTTAACTACCAAGACCGATTGCGGCGGGAGCAAAAATTATATCAGTGATTTCGTATTCGAAAGAAGTTTTTAATTATGTAACTTTTTTTTCCGCCGCAGTCGGTCTCGTTCGTTAAATTTATGGTCAAAGTTCGACCTCGGAAAGCGCGGGCGCACTATATTTTGGAATGGGGGAGTATCAGCTGCCATTAATGGGTAGTCCGTACAATGTGCACAATTTCTGTTGAAGTAATAAAAGTGATGGAAGACCTTATGTAGGTTCCACCCAGATTACTTACACATGCAATGCACTTGCCATCAATCTGGCTTAAAATTGGTTCACAGGAGACGTTGATATTGGGTTAGAACTTTCCTTGTTTTTAGATTGATTCTAGGGTGGATGCAGTAGTAGGGGTCTCTTGAATTTGGATGATGTGGCTGTCAGGTGTGGTGGTGAAGGACATCCGTGAGTTCTTAATATAATCCTGAAAAATAGGAAGCAGTTTACAAAAAACCATATTGACTCTTATAGGCCGATCGATCGGCACAACCAAAACAGCTGTTAAATTAACAACATAACTGAAGGCCATGGCTCAATACTCCATTTTTCTATGATCAATGCAGATGTCTTCTATGGGCTTCTGGCTACATGTTGGCAGCAATAGTAGGTGGGTGATCAACTGAGCATGCTTCCTTATTTGAACATTCGGACCAGCACATGGAAAGGCTCAACAAGTATACTGATATAATACTAACAACCTGTCAGTACCAGGGTAATATTTGTTGGAGAAGATGCCTGAAAACCAAAGTTGTGAGTCTAGCTTGTTTCCGCTTGCATCATCTGTGCGGAGGTCATGGCTTTCCTTACAGCGTAACAGGGCTAAACTCAAGACCTTCAACCAACCAGAGAGAGGCAGTTAGGAAAGGTGGTTATAATGACGTTCTGGAAGCTCAACTCTTCTTTGTCTACACTAATGTACTGTTCTGACTACTTGGCCCAGATGCATACAAAAATTTAACATGAAAGGTTAGGCAGATGCAAATGAGGTGGTTACAGTACATTAGAAAATTTCACTACTACAACGGACCTGCTATTTTGAAACTTATGTCCACTGGGACTGTATATGCCATTATGCCAATATCTTCAGATAATGTGCAGCAGCATGTTCAAATTGCTAGCCTCGTTGAGATGATTTGTGAAAGAGACCTAGAGGCACAAATTAGTGATGCAGTAGTAATCTAATCAACTTTGTGTCGAGCCCATGGCTGTGTCGATGCTGCCGCTGCTATTGCCATCTTCCGAAATATAGCAAGAAGCTGCGTCATGTAAGTAGTGACTCGTCGGGAAGCTTGGCAGCAGCATCGTGAACCGCAGTGTGATGACAGTCTGCCTGATGGATGACCTCAGGGTGCAATTGGGGTGCTCGTGACGCGCTCCATCTCCTACTCATCAAAATCTCATCCAACTGCTCATCGGTAGCCTTGAGGATGGCTGCTTTGCTGACCGACTGCGGCAAGTGGAAGACCTCCCCGTCGCCATCTTCTTGCAAGGTTGACACCAGCTGAGTGAGAGGGCATCATGTTGTCGTCCATGGCAAGATCGCTTCAGGTGTTCGAGGGAAGGATACCTTGCAGCTAGAGGAAGGAGTTGGGGTCGTGGCGTGCAGAAGGGGCGAGGTCTGCGCCTCGCGACCAGAGGGATGAGGGCGCGGGAGTTGCGGGCGATCGCGTAAGAGGGGTTGAGGGGAATCAGGGAGGCTTGTTTGGGCGTGGGGAGCTAGAACGGAGAGGCTAGGGTTTGTAATCTGTTTTTTACTGGATTAATCTTTCTCCTTTTATTTTCTTGATGAGAAGATCTTTCTCCTTTTATTAATGCCGTGAAGGACAGAGAGAACAATATCAAATCCATCGGGGTTTTCCCTTTTGTGTGAATAGATCAAACAGATCGATCGATTGCTTTTTCTTTGTTTTTGTGGGAACGTATCAATTGGTCGGTGCTTGACGAAAGAAATCTTAGCCGTCAATCTTTATAATTAACATAAATTAACGGATATAAAAGGATGACGGATGGAGAACTATGAAAGGCTCCGTCCTTTAATATTAGGTAAAGATGATAAAAATCATCATTTTTTAATAGATGGCCAACATATTTTATATACACATTTAACATTTTCCAAATACTTGATTAACATTTTTAAAATACTTGTTCAACATTTTTTTTCAAATGCTTGATTATCATTTTTATGTACATGAACAAAAGTTTTTATATAGTTGTTCAACATTTTTCAAATACTTGTTCAACAATTTTCAAATACTTATTCAACTTTTTAAAAAATCATGTGTAAAGGGTTTTTGTAATGTATATATTTAAAATACTTCAAAGTATAAACAACAGTACAATAATGAAGCAAAAAAAAGAAGCAAAAAACGTAAAAAAAAACAGGAAAAAGAGGTTGTGGCCTCCCACGCCCGCGGGCCGGCCCAACTTGCTCGCCCCTTCAGCGAGTTGAGTTCCGACTCGCTGAAGGCGAGATATAAGGGCGCTCCGATCTGGCTGTGACCGAGCGTTCAAGATGGGATTTGCGCTTAATGGCCCGCCTAGCTGGCAGTTCACGTGAGCCCAACGGGCGAACTGGCGCCTGAAGCGCGAATTAGGAGCTCCCCTAAAAGAACGCGCACTCATTGTGTGGATCTGGGCCTGCCCGTTGTGCAAAGCTAGCATGCGTGGAGCCATTATGTTCTCGACCCATTAGCACATGAACGGATGGATTAGTTTTGTGTGTGGCAGACTCTGGATCATCGCCCACATGGTCGTCAATATGTGGTTGATATGGACAGTAAGACGGAAGGCTATTCATGAAGGTATCCTTCATAGTCCTCATACAACACACTTTTTTGTGACCAGCTTTACAGCCGAGTTGGAATCCATACAAAGGCCGAATAGAGTTCGAGCGACCATGCGCAGGATAGGGTCTACTCCCCTACAAGCATGGAGATCCCCAGGAGATGGTTATGTCAAAATCCACGTCGACGGGGGCTTTGCTAGGAATGGTGATCGAGGGGCAGCAGCAGCGGTCTACAGGGATCACAATGGTATTTTTTTGGGCTCATCAGTGATGGTCTTCGCAGGTATAAACAATGCAGCAACACTAGAAGCCCTCGTGTGTCGTGAGGCCCTTTCACTTGCTCTCGATCTTGCAGTAGATAAAATTGTGGTAGCATTTGATTCGAAGACAGTGGTCTCAGAAATCTGCATGGGCACCGAAGGAAGATACTCAGCGATCATCAAGGAGATCTCTTCCAGGGCAAGGGAGTTCTCTAAATGTGATATCATTTTTGAAGGCCCAGCTCTCAATTGGGCAGCTCATAATTTAGCAAAGTTTTCCAATTCATTAGATGTTGGTCGCCATGTGTCGCTAGGGGCTCCCAATGATCCCCTAATTATCCCTATAAACCTCGAGGCTATTTAAAAAAGCATGGTTTATTGCTAAAAAAAACATGAGCGAATGGGTGCTTAAAAAATTATTCATAATTTTGAAAAAATATTTGTGAATTTGAAAATGTTCCTCAATTAAAAAATCATAAATTCAGAAAATGTTTGTGAGTAAAAAAAAGTTCACAAATACAAAAAATGTTTGTGAGTTCAATATTTTTTTTATTTCAAAATTTGTTAGCAAATCATAAATTGTTCATGAATTCAAAAAATGTTTGCAATTTCAAAAACTCATGAATTAAAAATGGTAAATTTTGAAGCGTTCATAGACTGTTCGCAAATTAAAAATTGTTGGTGATTTTGAAAATATTTCATGATTTAAAAAATTAGCGATTTACAAAAATGTTCATTACTTTTAGAAAATTGTTCTTGTATTTCATAAAATGTTCATCAATATAAAATTAGTAGCAAATTTGAAAAATGTGCCTGATTTTTAAAAATGTTCACATATTTGAATGAACATGCATAGAATTGGAAAAACTTCATGAATTCAGAAAATTTCACGAGTTTGAAAAAGGTTTGCGGGGTTTAAAAAGAAATGGGAAAAGGAAAAAACATAGAAAGGCCAAAAGTAAAAAAAAAAAAGAAAGGAAAAAGAAAAAAAAAGGGTTCTAGAACCATCCCAAAACCAGAATGGGGCAGCCCATATATGTCGCGTTTGGTAGCTTGCATTCCGATGTCTTAGGTTCATGCCCATGTTCCACCTTTGTATCGATCCTTTCACACGGAACTATACATGATTTAAATGTGTTTCCAAATTACCTCGTACTCCCTATGTATCTACACAAATTTAAGAGAAAAAATTCGGGACGAAGGTAATACTGTATAGGAGCACATTTTCTTGCTCTCATTATTTACACGACATTGTAAATGTATTTAAATGTGTTCGCGGCGACAACAAACACGAGCTATAGTAAACCTTTTCGAACTCATCGCAAACACACGCCGACACACATCAAGAGCCCTAACGACATGCATACACACAACTCTCCACTCAAGAGTAATTATGGGAGTGCCTGAAACTCGTTTAAATGAGATATAGTTTGGTCTCATTCAACTGACATCATTTTTTGTTGTTGCGAGCCATTTTCATTGGTAGGCCACACCACACCCAGAGTTTGTTTTTGTTGAGTTTCTCTGCCACTTGTACATGAAAAGGAGAAGGAGAGAGTTATAATGAGTTGGTTTGTCTTTTGTAGCTGCGGACATCAAATCGGGCCCCTTAAATGTTCACAGACGCGTCCGTGGGCAGTGACTGGTCATCCCTCAAATTTCCTCCTTTACATCTGATGCCTCATCTTTTAAACCTTAAATCCATAGAAAGCATTAAAAACACGCGTACTACGTAGATCAACTAAAATCTAGACTACTTCTCATTCTCGTCGGAGATGTCCACGATCTCCGTGCTGGGCTCCGGGTACATGGCCGGCAGCCGCAACTCTAGATCCTGCGGTTCCTCCTCCACCTCCACGTCGGCCTCCGCCTCCTGCTACTTGTGATAGTGTTCTGATTCCCCCGAAGAGGAAGGGTGATGTAGTGTAGTAGCAAATAGTATTTTCCTCAGTTAAGAACTAAAGTTTATCAAACCAATAGGAGAGGCCACACAAACAACATGAACGGTACCTACACACACACACACGCACACAAAGCAAATGCTTGCACCCAACGAAGGCAAGAGGGTTGTCAATCCCCTTGTTCTCGCCAATTGCAAGAATTAAATCTAATAGTGATAGGTATATAATTAAAATAATATAAAATAAAATAAAAATAGCGAGCAATTTTAGTTTTTTAGTAACAATGGAGATTGGGCCCGGGGGCATAGGTTCACATAGAGGCATCTCTCTCATAAGCATATCATCAGTGGGTAAACAAATTCCTGTTGGGCAATTGATGGAATTGCGCATACTAATGATTACGATTCTTCATAGCATGATTCATATAGGCATTATGTCTATGACAAGTAGACTATTAAACTTACCGACGCCTACTACTATTACTCCACCCCAAGACCGCTATCCAGCATGCATCTCAAAGTATTAAGTTCATGAATAGAGTAATGTTTTAAGCAAGATGGCATAACGTAGACAAAGTAAGACCAAGCAATATGTTCGAATCCCGTCGTTTATCCTTAGTAGCAACAATACAATACATACCTTGCAACCCTTCTTGGCACATAGTAAGGACACTATAAAATTGAACCCACTACTATGCAACACTTTCTCTGAAGATCTAATCATCAACTTGGCCAAAGAAAACTCATAGATCGGAAACCATAGATAGCTATAAAATCACAGATAAATAGATCTCAAAAAGATTCAAATACTTTTAGTGAATAATCTGATCATAAACCCATAATTCATCGGATTCCAACAAATACACCGCAAGAATTACATCGAATAGATCTCCAAAGAGATCATTGATTGAAGATAAAAAAGAGGGAGAAAGTCATCTAGCTACTGCTATGGACTCGTAGGTCATGTAGGAACTACTCACACATCATCATGGAGGTAGCAAGGTCGATGAAGGTTGCCTCTCCAATGGTTTCCCCCTCCGGCAAAGTACCGAAAAGGCCTCTAGATGGGATCATGGAAGAACAGAGGCTTGCGACGGCGAAAGAATTATTTTTGATCTCGCTCTGGGGGTTTCTGAATATTCCTGAATTTACAGGCTTGGAATTAGGGCAAACGGAGCCATGTGGGCCCACTAGCTCACATGGCGCGCACCATAGGGGTGTGCTACCTGAGCTTGTGGCCCCTTCGATCATTGTCTGGTGCCTCCTTGAAGCTTCTAGGGTCTCTCCTGATCCAAAAAATCATCATAAAGTTTCATCGTGTTTGGACTTTGTTTGGTATGGTTTTATCCAGCGAAACGAAGAAATAGGCAAAAAATAGGACCTGGCACTGGGCACTAAGTTAATAGGTTAGTCCATAAAAAAATATAAGATGACATATAAATCATACAAGATTGGTAATATAATAGCATGAAACAATTAAAAAATTATAGATACGTTGGAGACGTATTACCTCCTCTTCCACCTCCAGTTTAGCGAAAAGCTCGTCGATCTTCGCCCATTCTTGCCGATGAAGCATCGGTTGGCCTCCGCATAGGCCTCACCCTGATGGACTCCAGGATGGCGATCTGCTCTGCCATCTCTGTCGCTTGGGCAACCTCGAACTCCACCATAATGTCCTCCGTGGCGAAGCCCGCAACCGGCTCTGGCTCCTCCTCTGACGTCGCCGCATCCTCCTCCTCCAGATCTGTCCCCTCCATGGGCTCTGGCTGCTGCTCTACCTCCAGAAAGCACATTTTTTTCCCTTTTCGAGAAGCACAACTGTGCATCTAGCTCATGGAAGCAATTGTGTGTCTCCGCGAGAAGCATATGTGCTTCTTGTGGAAGCACGATTTTTTAAATGTGCTTCTCGCGAAAATAAATGTGTGTCTCCGTGAGAAGCAAATATGTAGTTCTTGTGGATGCACATATATTGTTTCTCTTTTCGATGAGCACAATTGTGCTTCTCCGAAAGCAAACATATGCCTCCACGAGAAGCAAATTTGTGCTTCTCTTGAAAGCACATATTTGTTTCTCTTTACGAGGAGCACAATTGTGCATGTTGTGGTAGCATAAACCTTTTTTACCCACGAAAGAAGTCCGTGATTTTTTTCTCCAAAACCTAGGGGAAACCAGACAAAAACCGAAAAGCGAAAAAAAGAAAAAAACATCTGAAACCCAAAAATGTATACAAAATAAAAAAAATCCAGAGGACGTGCCCACATGCGACATGTGGTGGCGGCTGAACACACCACTTTTTGTACAACCATCTCCTCCTTTATTCATTCACCACGATCGTACCATCATTTACAAATAAGCGTATCACCACCTCAGGGACAAAATCCATCCACATATCTGAAGGAGAAAATCTAGGTAACCTAGCCAGCTCGGGGGCAACATGTTACTCTCTCGATTACAATGATCACATAATCCATGATTAAAATCTAGAGCCATAAAAATCATAAAAAGTAACACTAGCTATTGACGAAGAATTACCATCAGCCAAGGCTAGACAAACCACTTGATGTGCTCCAGGGAACCAAAATTGACCTCCGAAGGTCCCATTGTGGGTTTTTAGGGGTTGGTCCCCTTGTGGGTGACCTCCAGAAACCAGTTAGTTTCTTTCGCAGTACTCGCTGAAAGAAGGCATACCTTATTTGGCGCTTCAGGCGCCCGATATAGTGCATTTAGCATACGGGCGCTCATAAATCTTACAAACTCGGCTGGCCCATCTATTTTTTTCCCTACCAATTATAACCCGCAAAAAAATTGGCGCATGACGGGATCAACCACGGGACCTCATCGTTCCAAGGAAGGGCAGCAACCAACGGGCTATCTCACCCGTTTGTGCACAGTTACTTCGTTTCTTCCTTTTATTTTGTTCTTCAGTTCAGTTTGTTCTTTGTTCTTTCCTTTTTCTTGTTCTTTTAATTTTTTACTTTCTTAAATGCTCTATTTTTTTATTTACTTCATGATTTTTTTCAAAATTGATGAACTTTTTTTCCAATTTGATATACTTTTTTCAAATCCGTCAAACTTTTTTCAAAATTGATGTACTTTTTTGCAAAATTTGTGATTTTCTCCCCAAAATCAATGAACTTTTTTCAAATTGGGGAACTTTTTTGAAGTTCCCAAATTCATGAACTTCTTTTTCAAATTCTTGAGTTTTTTCAAATTCTCCAAAAATAAATTTGTATAGTCAATGGTCAATGAGCTTTGGTCAACAGATGAACGAATGACCGACCGAGCAGGGAAAAAATTGAGACGAGCGATCTGGCTGTGGCGACTATATCCCGCATTCAGCGAAACGATAGGATATCTCGCTGAATGCGCTATAGTAATCGGGCCGGCCCACTTCATGGCGCACATTTAAAGAAAAAATGAAGGGAAAACGAGTGAACGAGGGATCAATCCCTGGAGCTCCAGCAAGAAACGAACGCTCATAGCGACCGCGCCACGCTACTCTTCGTGATAAGTAAAGGGGTTACGACCTACTTGAAGCGAGTCAAGCTGGTTTTCACCGGGCTATTTTTTCATATTTTTGTTTTCTTTTGTTTGTTTTCTTTTTTTCTTCTATGCTTTTTTCATTTGCTTGTTCATTTTTTATTTGTTTTCGTTGGTTTATGTTGTTTCTTTTCCAGTTATCTTTGTTTCTTTTTGGTTTTCATTCTATGTTTTTTGTATATGTGAACAACATTTTTGTAATACATGTTTAACATTTTTCCAATACAAGTTTGACACTTTTTAATATATGGTCAACATTTTTCTCTTACAAATTTTTAATATTTTTCAAATGATTGATTAACATTTTTAAATCTCAAGATTAACTTTTTTAATGCATGATCAACATTTTTTCTAAAAAGGTTCAACATTTTAAAATGCTTGATTACCGGTTCTAAAATAAAAGATTAACATTTTTTTAATACAATACATGTTCTACATGTTGCAACGGGAGATAGAAACAGCACACACCCCCTAGCCTGATAAGAATGGCTCAAGACCCTCATGGATGCACACCCTCTATTTCAACACGCCACAACCAAGGAGGCTAAAACATACAGTTTGCTACGTACATATATAATTCATGTAAAAAATAATGCACGGTGCTACTTTTTTGTCTGAATCGCGTGTACAGCCCATGAAAACATAACTGAAGATATACTAACTGCTTTCTAGTTAACTCATAAGATGACTAATCAATACGGGACGAAAACAATCATGTTCGACGCTAATTCCTCACTACATTAGTTAGGAACCGAATATCTTCGACTGTTCTTCTCTACCAATTCCAATCTCACAAATGTAGTTGAGTATGAAAAATATAGCAGAAGGGACAACATTAAGTAGCTATTATCAACCATGCATCATATATACTCCCTCCATTCTACAATGTAATGCTTCCTCTATCTACGTGCTTCAACTTTGACCGTAAATTTAACTACCAAGACCGATTGCGGCGGGAGCAAAAATTATATCAGTGATTTCGTATTCGAAAGAAGTTTTTAATTATGTAACTTTTTTTTCCGCCGCAGTCGGTCTCGTTCGTTAAATTTATGGTCAAAGTTCGACCTCGGAAAGCGCGGGCGCACTATATTTTGGAATGGGGGAGTATCAGCTGCCATTAATGGGTAGTCCGTACAATGTGCACAATTTCTGTTGAAGTAATAAAAGTGATGGAAGACCTTATGTAGGTTCCACCCAGATTACTTACACATGCAATGCACTTGCCATCAATCTGGCTTAAAATTGGTTCACAGGAGACGTTGATATTGGGTTAGAACTTTCCTTGTTTTTAGATTGATTCTAGGGTGGATGCAGTAGTAGGGGTCTCTTGAATTTGGATGATGTGGCTGTCAGGTGTGGTGGTGAAGGACATCCGTGAGTTCTTAATATAATCCTGAAAAATAGGAAGCAGTTTACAAAAAACCATATTGACTCTTATAGGCCGATCGATCGGCACAACCAAAACAGCTGTTAAATTAACAACATAACTGAAGGCCATGGCTCAATACTCCATTTTTCTATGATCAATGCAGATGTCTTCTATGGGCTTCTGGCTACATGTTGGCAGCAATAGTAGGTGGGTGATCAACTGAGCATGCTTCCTTATTTGAACATTCGGACCAGCACATGGAAAGGCTCAACAAGTATACTGATATAATACTAACAACCTGTCAGTACCAGGGTAATATTTGTTGGAGAAGATGCCTGAAAACCAAAGTTGTGAGTCTAGCTTGTTTCCGCTTGCATCATCTGTGCGGAGGTCATGGCTTTCCTTACAGCGTAACAGGGCTAAACTCAAGACCTTCAACCAACCAGAGAGAGGCAGTTAGGAAAGGTGGTTATAATGACGTTCTGGAAGCTCAACTCTTCTTTGTCTACACTAATGTACTGTTCTGACTACTTGGCCCAGATGCATACAAAAATTTAACATGAAAGGTTAGGCAGATGCAAATGAGGTGGTTACAGTACATTAGAAAATTTCACTACTACAACGGACCTGCTATTTTGAAACTTATGTCCACTGGGACTGTATATGCCATTATGCCAATATCTTCAGATAATGTGCAGCAGCATGTTCAAATTGCTAGCCTCGTTGAGATGATTTGTGAAAGAGACCTAGAGGCACAAATTAGTGATGCAGTAGTAATCTAATCAACTTTGTGTCGAGCCCATGGCTGTGTCGATGCTGCCGCTGCTATTGCCATCTTCCGAAATATAGCAAGAAGCTGCGTCATGTAAGTAGTGACTCGTCGGGAAGCTTGGCAGCAGCATCGTGAACCGCAGTGTGATGACAGTCTGCCTGATGGATGACCTCAGGGTGCAATTGGGGTGCTCGTGACGCGCTCCATCTCCTACTCATCAAAATCTCATCCAACTGCTCATCGGTAGCCTTGAGGATGGCTGCTTTGCTGACCGACTGCGGCAAGTGGAAGACCTCCCCGTCGCCATCTTCTTGCAAGGTTGACACCAGCTGAGTGAGAGGGCATCATGTTGTCGTCCATGGCAAGATCGCTTCAGGTGTTCGAGGGAAGGATACCTTGCAGCTAGAGGAAGGAGTTGGGGTCGTGGCGTGCAGAAGGGGCGAGGTCTGCGCCTCGCGACCAGAGGGATGAGGGCGCGGGAGTTGCGGGCGATCGCGTAAGAGGGGTTGAGGGGAATCAGGGAGGCTTGTTTGGGCGTGGGGAGCTAGAACGGAGAGGCTAGGGTTTGTAATCTGTTTTTTACTGGATTAATCTTTCTCCTTTTATTTTCTTGATGAGAAGATCTTTCTCCTTTTATTAATGCCGTGAAGGACAGAGAGAACAATATCAAATCCATCGGGGTTTTCCCTTTTGTGTGAATAGATCAAACAGATCGATCGATTGCTTTTTCTTTGTTTTTGTGGGAACGTATCAATTGGTCGGTGCTTGACGAAAGAAATCTTAGCCGTCAATCTTTATAATTAACATAAATTAACGGATATAAAAGGATGACGGATGGAGAACTATGAAAGGCTCCGTCCTTTAATATTAGGTAAAGATGATAAAAATCATCATTTTTTAATAGATGGCCAACATATTTTATATACACATTTAACATTTTCCAAATACTTGATTAACATTTTTAAAATACTTGTTCAACATTTTTTTTCAAATGCTTGATTATCATTTTTATGTACATGAACAAAAGTTTTTATATAGTTGTTCAACATTTTTCAAATACTTGTTCAACAATTTTCAAATACTTATTCAACTTTTTAAAAAATCATGTGTAAAGGGTTTTTGTAATGTATATATTTAAAATACTTCAAAGTATAAACAACAGTACAATAATGAAGCAAAAAAAAGAAGCAAAAAACGTAAAAAAAAACAGGAAAAAGAGGTTGTGGCCTCCCACGCCCGCGGGCCGGCCCAACTTGCTCGCCCCTTCAGCGAGTTGAGTTCCGACTCGCTGAAGGCGAGATATAAGGGCGCTCCGATCTGGCTGTGACCGAGCGTTCAAGATGGGATTTGCGCTTAATGGCCCGCCTAGCTGGCAGTTCACGTGAGCCCAACGGGCGAACTGGCGCCTGAAGCGCGAATTAGGAGCTCCCCTAAAAGAACGCGCACTCATTGTGTGGATCTGGGCCTGCCCGTTGTGCAAAGCTAGCATGCGTGGAGCCATTATGTTCTCGACCCATTAGCACATGAACGGATGGATTAGTTTTGTGTGTGGCAGACTCTGGATCATCGCCCACATGGTCGTCAATATGTGGTTGATATGGACAGTAAGACGGAAGGCTATTCATGAAGGTATCCTTCATAGTCCTCATACAACACACTTTTTTGTGACCAGCTTTACAGCCGAGTTGGAATCCATACAAAGGCCGAATAGAGTTCGAGCGACCATGCGCAGGATAGGGTCTACTCCCCTACAAGCATGGAGATCCCCAGGAGATGGTTATGTCAAAATCCACGTCGACGGGGGCTTTGCTAGGAATGGTGATCGAGGGGCAGCAGCAGCGGTCTACAGGGATCACAATGGTATTTTTTTGGGCTCATCAGTGATGGTCTTCGCAGGTATAAACAATGCAGCAACACTAGAAGCCCTCGTGTGTCGTGAGGCCCTTTCACTTGCTCTCGATCTTGCAGTAGATAAAATTGTGGTAGCATTTGATTCGAAGACAGTGGTCTCAGAAATCTGCATGGGCACCGAAGGAAGATACTCAGCGATCATCAAGGAGATCTCTTCCAGGGCAAGGGAGTTCTCTAAATGTGATATCATTTTTGAAGGCCCAGCTCTCAATTGGGCAGCTCATAATTTAGCAAAGTTTTCCAATTCATTAGATGTTGGTCGCCATGTGTCGCTAGGGGCTCCCAATGATCCCCTAATTATCCCTATAAACCTCGAGGCTATTTAAAAAAGCATGGTTTATTGCTAAAAAAAACATGAGCGAATGGGTGCTTAAAAAATTATTCATAATTTTGAAAAAATATTTGTGAATTTGAAAATGTTCCTCAATTAAAAAATCATAAATTCAGAAAATGTTTGTGAGTAAAAAAAAGTTCACAAATACAAAAAATGTTTGTGAGTTCAATATTTTTTTTATTTCAAAATTTGTTAGCAAATCATAAATTGTTCATGAATTCAAAAAATGTTTGCAATTTCAAAAACTCATGAATTAAAAATGGTAAATTTTGAAGCGTTCATAGACTGTTCGCAAATTAAAAATTGTTGGTGATTTTGAAAATATTTCATGATTTAAAAAATTAGCGATTTACAAAAATGTTCATTAATTTTAGAAAATTGTTCTTGTATTTCATAAAATGTTCATCAATATAAAATTAGTAGCAAATTTGAAAAATGTGCCTGATTTTTAAAAATGTTCACATATTTGAATGAACATGCATAGAATTGGAAAAACTTCATGAATTCAGAAAATTTCACGAGTTTGAAAAAGGTTTGCGGGGTTTAAAAAGAAATGGGAAAAGGAAAAAACATAGAAAGGCCAAAAGTAAAAAAAAAAGAAAGGAAAAAGAAAAAAAAAAGGGTTCTAGAACCATCCCAAAACCAGAATGGGGCAGCCCATATATGTCGCGTTTGGTAGCTTGCATTCCGATGTCTTAGGTTCATGCCCATGTTCCACCTTTGTATCAGTGCTAAGCCATGGCACATAGGCAAAAAAAATCCGATTTGACATGATAATTAAGAAGAGGAGAGATGGTTTGTGTCTTTAGGAAGAAATAGTGCTAGACACAAGATCATATCACTAGTGCAGAACCGGGCAATAGCACCGGTTTGTAAGGCCCTTTAGTGCCGGTTCAGGAACCGGCACTAAAGCCCCCTCCCCCTTTAGTACCGGTTCAGCACGAACCGGTGCTAAAGGGGAACCACGTGGCACGAGCCAGCTCCGGGGGCCGGGAGCCCTTTAGTACCAGTTGGTAACACCAACCGGTACTAAATGGTTGTGTGTTTTTGTTTTATTTTGTATTTTTCAATTAAATTTGTGTTATCAATTTAATTTAGAATTGTTTTACGTTATAATGAGTTGTAGTCGTCGTCATCATCATCATCATCATCGCATATTAATAAATAAATGAACTCTAGCTAGCTAAAAATCATCGTAGTCGTCTAATTACCACTATTTAATCATCATAGTCATTACCGCTAGCTATCTAATCATCATCAACGCTAGCTAGCTTAAAGAGGAAACATTCACTTTGTAACAGAAGCAAAGATATCATCAAGTTCAACATAATCATCACCAACATCGAAGTTCAGGACACGGATATGAGACAAGTACTAATTAAGAGCATGAACTAGTAGCTACTGATCATGCTGCTCCGTCTCAGGTAGAATAGCATAGAACATGTATAGCTCTCCTGATTCATCATACTGGAGCATGCAGATGAATCTGTCTCCTAATCTTGGGTTGCGCTTCTCCTTACTGCCCCTTAGTACTTCTTCGCGATTGTTAACAATTTTGCTTCAATCTTTCACTATTAAGCATTCTTCACTTTCAGAAATCCTGAATGCACTCATGTGCAATGTAGGAAATCTTGATCGTAAGCTAACATTGACATGCGACCTTTTGTCTCGATCCACTGAGGCACAACTGTCATTGGAAGTCCCTGTTGAACAACATCGTATAGTAATTAATATACTAAGCAATGAAAGTTTAGCTTCAAAAATAATGTATGCAAAAGATGCACTAATTAAGGACAAATATTTAAAATCTTACCATCTTTTGATTATAGATGTGACCGTAGTTCAATACGATCACCATTGGTCGCACGTTTTGAGTACTAACATTTCTAAGTTTAGGAAAAAAATTGTCTTGACAGTATTAAGATCCTCAAGCCATGAAACATAATGACTTATCTCCTCGCAGTTTAGTTGAGCCCCGGGGCAGTAGTAGGTCCTGTCTACCAAGCGCCGGACATGTTTGCTTGAACCGAAATAAGCTGACAATACAAATTAGTTGTCAACTATTTTTGAATAAACTGTATCAAAGACATAAACATATGCATGCATGGTTGAGAAAAACTCACCAAATGGTAGAACTGGAGGCGTTTGCACATCGACCCAGATGTCTATATTACCTTCAATATCATCTTTCGGACGAATATCAAAGGTGATAACCACATCAGGCTCAAATGCATAAGCCTTGCATAGTGCTTGCCAAGTTTTGCATTCAAAATGGGTGTATGTGTCTCCATTATATAATTTGACGTTGAAAGTATACCCATGCTCCGTCTTCCAGTAAACTCTCTTTACCTCCATATCATCTATAGCACTAAAACCTATCTTATCCAAGACAAAAATTCTTGCATGGCAGGGGATGCGCTAGTAGAATAGTGAAAATTTAAAATTATAAGTTGAAGCAAATGAAGCATAAGTTTTGCATTCAAATAATAATTGACAAAGTGACTTACTGTATCAAATTCGAATGTCTCATCCAGCTTGATGCTGAAGCGCCTACCATCAACAAGGAAATTTTGGTCGCACAGGCCGCGCTGGTCTTCACAGTGTTCGCACATAATAAAATCTTTTTCGTCGTCAGATGACATTTCCTATGTTCATATAGGTGAAACATTAAACACCTATATCTAGCCAAATATAAATGGGATAATTAGATTTATGCCCCTAGTTGTGTCCCACTCATCTGTTTTACCCCTAATTCTCAAAAGTCACCGGTTCTGTCCAAGTCACTTTGATCCTCTTATGCTTTTGCCCTTTGACCGTTTGACCGTCAGTTTGAAAACTTCATAACTAATTCATACAAAATCCAAAAAATGCTAATAAGATACCAATGTTCAGAAAAACATCACCTATATGTCAGTGTCATTTGCATTCATGAAAAAAGTGTTGGAAAGTGCACATCCGAGTTTTAGCTCTTTTGATACCACCATGAATAGTAAACTCTAAAAAAATTCAAAAAAATATGGTGGCAAAGAACGACAAGTGTTCTAAGTGCTTGCCAAGTTTCATTAGGGAACGACATTCGTGGAAGTCGTGGCAAAAAAATAATCTATTTTGGAGTGCTGATTGTTTTTTTTGCCGCGGCACCCACGAATGTTATTCCCTGATGAAACTTGGCAGACACTTAAAACATCTGTCATTCTTTGCCACCAAATTATTTTAGAATTTTTTTGAACTTTTTTAGATTTTACTATTCATGGTGGTATCATAAGAGCTAAAACTCGGATGGGCACTTTCCAACACTTTTTTCATGGATGCAAATGACACTGACATATAGGTGATGTTTTTCTGAACATTTTGGTATCTTATTTGCATTTTTATGATTTAGTATGAATTAGTTATGAAGTTTTCAAACTGACGGTCAAACGGTCAAAGGGCAAAAACATAAGAGGAGCAAAGTGATTTGGACAGAACTGGTGACTTTTGGGAATTAGAGGTAAAACAGACGAGTGAGACACAACTAGGGGCATAAATCTAATTATCCCAATATAAATTCATCTAACATTTGACATTAATATATCTAACTATATATTCAATTGACATTACTATATATTTAACTTTTCTATCTAATTCATCTAACATTTATATAAACTCAAAATATATAAAAAATTAAATAAATAGAAAAACTCATTAACAAATAATATTTTAATTAGATCATAAAATCTCATATACCTAAATTTTCTTACTAAAAACAAACTAGTTATATTAATTATTCAACTAGTTCTAATCTCATATACCTAAATTTTCTTACTAAAAATAAACTAGTTATATTAATTATTCAACTAGTTCTAATCTCATATACCTAAATTTTCTTACTAAAAATAAACTAGTTATATTAATTATTCAACTAGTTCTAATCTTTAGTTCGACAATTTTTCTATCTAGCTAGCTAATTCATCTAACATTCGACATTAATCTAACATTCGATCATCTAATTAACTTTTCTAAAAAACAGAAAATAAGTAAAAAAAAATATGTGTGTGTATGTGTGTGTATGCATGTGTGTGTATATATACGTATATGTGTGTACGTATGTGTGTATGTGTGTGTGTATGCGTGTGTGTGTGTGCGGCCCCGTACGCCGCCGCCCCGTATGTACGAGCGGGGGCGTCGGTGTGTGTGTGTATGTGTGTGTGTGTATATGTATGTGTGTGTATGTGTGTGCGGGAGCGAGAGAGAGACGTACGACCGCGGCGATGACGAGGGACGGCGGCGGCGTTCGGGGCGGCAGTGCGAGACGACGACGACGACGGGCGGCGGCGGGGACAGCGCGAGACGACGGACTACGGTACGGGCGACGGGCGGCGACGACGGGATCGAGCGGCGCGCACGGCGGAGGTTGGAGACGAAGTGGGGAGATGAAACTGAAATTTTCGTAAGTGCTATATATATAGGATGGGCCTTTAGTACCGGTTCGTGGCTCCAACCGGTACTAAAGGCCTATTTTCGCCAGGCCAAGCGGCGGGAAACGAAGGCCTTTAGTACCGGTTGGAGCCACCAACCGGTACTAAAGGGGGGGCCTTTAGTACCGGTCTCCCACCCCAAAGTTTAGTCCCACCTCGCCCGGCAAAGGGCAGCCGCACTGGTTTATAAACCCAGCCGCGGCTACCTCTTCGAACTCCTTTATATAGCAGGCTTCTGGGCCAAATTAATTAGGGCGCGCTGCCTTGTGAGTCTGCTGGCCCTTCTGGGCCTGCATTTGCACACCCTAGGTCTGGTAGACTCACAGGGCAGTGCGCCAACAAATTTTTTATATAGTTTTTTCTTTTATTTATTTTTGAGTAGTTTTTTATATAGTTTTTTCTTTTCTGGATTATTTATTTTCTTCTATTTATTTTTGAGTAATTTTTTGTATAGTTTTTTTATTTTCTGCATTATTTATTTTTGTATAGTCCGAAACCCTGATAGTTTGGTTAAATTGCATTACTTGTAAGTCCAGTTAACATGGATGCTTATGATGCAAGAGCAACAGCAAAAGTGAAAATTTGGCACAAATAGGTAGTTGTGTAACTAAAATAGGTAGGAGGAGAAATAACTCTTATGTCACAAAAAAGAAGTTGTATCAAACCTTTTATGTCGGATCTAGAACAAACCAATCGGTATCGCCATCATACAGCCCTACCGTGGCTCGTGATGCATATATATGCATATCAAATGCACGGTTGGGCGTATGATGGCGAATCCGAATGATTTGTATTCAGTCGATAAACTGGTAGATGTATGCAGTCGATGAACTGGTAGATGTATGTAGTCGATGAACTGAAAGACTTATGCAGGGAAGGCGAGAGGTGGGCTATATATAGGGTCGTCTGGCTCACAAAGTGATTGTGGTAGTTTCGATCCAACGACTCACATGAGCTAGGAAGAAACACACATTTGATCCAACGACTCGCAAGAGCTAGAAAGAAACACACGATCCGTGTGATTCTTCCTGATTGATGGGATGCACATTAGTACCCACTCTGGGCTTCGGTGAAAGTTGTACATTAGTACCCACTCCGGACTCCGAAACCCTGATACTCGGAAAGAGTTTGTCCAGTTTGTACACGAAGTGCGTCTAGTTTTTATATAGTTTTTTCTTTTCTGCATTACTTATTTTCTTCTATTTATTTTTGAGTAGTTTTTTATATAGTTTTTTCTTTTTACATTATTTATTTTCTTCTATTTATTTTTGAGTAATTTTTTTGTATAGTTTTTTTATTTTCTGCATTATTTATTTTCTTTTGGAAATTGAATGCTGCATGCTGAACAATTAGGTAAATGACCGAAAAACAACAAATGATGTCAGAATATGTTGGAAATTGATGACGTCGCTTTAAATGCTGCATACCGAACACAAAAGAAATCTGGAGTTTAAATATGGTATTAAAAATAAAAAAGAGGTGCAATGCTGGTTAATTTGCTTCAAGCCATTTGGAATAGGGTAGACTACACTGCACATAGCTCAGTGCAATCTATGCTGCAGTACAGTCTACACTATTCCGAATGGCTTGAAACTAATCAACATGTAGGTGAGCATTGCAACTCTTCGTCATTGTCTGTGCACTCACCGCTTATAAACCACTCATACTGCCTCTCTCTTGGCGAAGATCACAAGATAATTTGGTTAAATTGCATTACTTGTAAGTCTAGTTAACATGGATGCTTATGATGCAAGAGCAACATCAAAAGTGAAAAATTGGCACAAATAGGTAGTTGTGTAACTAAAATAGGTAGGAGGAGAGATAACTCTTATGTCACAAAAAAGAAGTTGTATCAAAACTTTTATGTCGGATCTAGAACAAACCAATCGGTATCGTCATCATACAGCCCTACCGTGGCTCGTGATGCATATATATGCATATCAAATGCACGGTTGGGAGTATAATGGCGAATCCGAATGATTTGTATTCAGTCGATGAACTGGTAGATGTATGCAGTCGATGAACTGGTAGATGTATGTAGTCGATGAACTGAAAGACTTATGCAGGGAAGGCGAGAGGTGGGCTATATATAGGGTCGTCTAGCTCACAAAGTGATTGTGATAGTTTTGATCCAACGACTCACATGAGCTAGGAAGAAACACACACTTGATCCAACGACTCGCAAGAGCTAGAAAGAAACACACGATCCGTGTGATTCTTCCTGATTGGTGGGATGCACATTAGTATCGGTTCGTGGCACGAACCGGTGCTAAAGATTGGCAACGAACCGGTACTAATGGTAGCAGCCCGGCTAGCCGTTGGAATCGGCACTAATGGTCACATTCGTGCCGGCTCAAATTCAAACCGGCACTAATGTGCTTCACATTTGACCGTTTTTCTACTAGTGGGTTCTGCTATATCTAACTACAAGGTCCTTTTGAATATGATATATCTCCAACCTTCATCTTTATATTTTGGTATTGTCACTAGATTTGTGAAAGATATGATGTACAAACTAGAAAATTGTTTTGCTAATAGACTTTCATTAGACTAACAATCTGCCTAGAATTGGGTTAGCTCCATTGGCAACTACTCTGTCAATGTAACTCTAAAAATTGTGGTTCACATTCATCAAAACCTATGAAAAGTATAATCCTCTAGTCTTTTTTTATTGGATAGAAATTGTTTTTGAAGAAATTTCTTAGTCAGTAGAGTTTGCCAAACTTGAGTTTTTCCCAAGTCACTTACACAAAAAGAAGTCCGGAGTTTAAAATGCTGCATACTGAACATAAAAGAAGTCCGGAGTTTAAATAAGTTATTAAAAATAAAAAAGAGGTGCAATGCTGGTTAATTTGTTTCAAGCCATTCAGAATAGTGTAGACTGCACTGCACATAGCTCAGTGCAATCTATGCTGCAGTGCAATCTACACTATTCTGAATGGCTTGAAGCTAATCAACACATGTAGGTGAGCATTGCAACTCTTCGTCATTGTCTGTGCACTCACGGCTTATAAACCGCTCATACTGCCTCTCTCTTGGCAAAGTGGGACTAAAAACAGCTTGCCGTAACCTCATTAGTACCGGTTCGTGGTACGAACCGGCACTAAATGGTGATGGTGGGGCCATAGCCTGACCGCAGGCTGACACAGCCTCTTTAGTACCGGTTCGTGGCATGAACCGGTACTAAACGTTCGCCACGAACCGGTACTATTGATCGCCGCCACGAACCGGCACTAATGTACACATTAGTGCCGGCTCTAATTCAAACCGGCACTAATGTGCTTCACGTTTAACCCTTTTTCTACTAGTGTATGAATACTTCCATCCTATGTGGG
The DNA here is from genome assembly GCA_034509565.1 of Triticum monococcum. NCBI lineage: Eukaryota > Viridiplantae > Streptophyta > Magnoliopsida > Poales > Poaceae > Triticum > Triticum monococcum. Next base: position 40,029,769 of record CM067842.1, read on the forward strand.
TCACCTCACCCTCATTCTCTTTATTGCCCCCTTTATTGCCCCTTAAGTGTCCACATAAGATTCATGTGGCTATATGGCATGTTTTTATTAGTTCGGCTATGTTTTTCAGACTGTATAATAGTAGAGCTATATGCAACACTATTAACCAATAATAGTGGAGGTATTTTGTTCTATAATAAACAATTTACATTTCATAGAAGAATAATTGAGAAACTGGAATAATTCCTATTTAGCTTACAAGATAATCTGAGATTAGTGGACATTGGTGCCACATCAACAACGACAAGGAAACGACTTTTAGGCAATGACTTTTGTCCCAAGCACCACACATCGTACTAACCCTAAAGGCATCATCACCGGCATACCCCACCATGCGACTGTGGAGTCAATGTACATGAGAAAGCTACTAGAGCCCACGCCATACCCTTGCGACATGCCCGATTGTGACTGAGTCTCCTCCATGACTGATTCCCATCGTTTGTTGAAGGAATTAGGGCTCAAACACAGTGCTCTCCTTAGTGGCCGAAGAACCACAATGCCACTCCACTATCGTAAAAGCAAATCCATAATCCTCATTCATTGCAATACACCCATAGGCGTGATGCCCTCACTGCCCGCTAGATCTGGGAAGGGGATACCCAGAGCCAGTGCCGCTAGTCACCATGACTCACACTGCCCCTACAGCCAGACACCGATGATGTATCATGAGGCCGCCGCTCGAGCTCCAGTGTTTTCACGTGTTGTCTAGGGCCAACATGACATGCAAGACTAAGGACCCCGTCGGCATAAGTTAGACAATCTTTGGACGCCAGCGTCTTCTGGTGCATTTCTTGTCGTTGTCAAGTAGACTCACTAACAATATATGTCCTTTCAACATGGTTGATGGCCTTGAACTGGTCTTCTGTCTATATTCCTAAGGAAAGTGGAGGACTTGGGATTTCGGATTTGACAATATGAACCAAAGCTTCTTCTGTAAGCGGCTCTATAAATTGGAGACAACCGTAGGAACATGGTAGCAAATCTTGTACAGTAAGTATATGTCATATGAACAAAGGGTCTAGTGGATCACACTTCTGGCAAAGCTTGGTTGGAGTGAACCAAAAGGGTGTTGGTAATGGTGCAAGAACTCTATGTGGGAAGATGATTGGATGAATGGACGATCTATATATATTCAATTCCCAAGGTTGTATGATATTACATTATCTAAATAGAAAATAGTCGGGAATGGGATTTCTGTTATGAGAAGAGAAAGTGGGCCATCTTTTGTTTAGCCGTTCACTTCCAAAACTTGTGTGGCAACTGATCATGTTTGCACTTGAATTTAGTAGAAGCTAAATGATTGTGTTAGATCTGTTTGGGGATTGACTAGCAGCTTTCCCCAAAGACCAGAGATGACTTATATTCAATGTGTTGCAGTAGTGCACGAGACGATTTGGATGACCAGGAACAATGCATGTTTCCATCATAAATTCCTAATGCTCCTCTTGGTTTTATCTACTACTTGTGCCATTTCATTAAGAGAAAACTCCATATTTACAACCCTAAATGGTGCCAAGTCTAAGATATAACACCGAACTTCAAAACCATCTACTTTACAACCTCAAAGTTCCACTCCAAACAAAACCAACCCTAACTATTAACTTCCTAGTGAGCATCCCAGTCACCCCACCATGTCACCCACCCACTTAACCTTGAATGTGTATTTTGATTATAATTTTTTTTGTTTGGCAATTTTTCTGAAACTTTCCCAAATTGAATATAAGGGTAGTGTTCATTTTTTAGAAGTTTTCACTTTTTCTAGAAACTCCCACTCTTTGGCCAAATGTTGACCAAAATGGTCCTAGATGTGTATTTTCCTTCTATTATTTTACCTATTTGGCAAAATGTTTTCAACTTTCCCACATTGAATAACATGGTAGTGTTCAGTGTGATAATTTTTTTGTATGTTCATGGAAACTTTCATTTTTGGCAAGTTTTGACCAGAAATGGCCCCGAATGTGTATTTTCCTTCTAAAGTTGTATATGTTTGGCAAAATGTTTTAAAACTTTGCCAGATTGAACAACATGATAGTGTTCACTTTTTAGAATGCTTTTAATTTTTTCTAGAAACTTTATTTTTTGGCCAAATATTGACCTAAAATGGTCCTACATATGCTTCTAATTTTTTATCTGTTCTGATTTTTTTAAACTTCCCTGGATTGAATATCATGGTATTGTTCATGTTTGAGAAACAATCAAATATTTCTTGGCACTTGACCCAAAGTAGGTGGGTGACATGGATGGATGACCGGGATGCTAATTAGGAAATCAATGGTCAAAACCAATAAAAGTTGTGCTAAACAGGTTCAGGGTTGGTTTTTGTTCGATTTTGGAAGTTTGAGGTCATAAAGTAGACAATTTAGAAGTTCAGGGTTGTATCTTAGACTTTGGTGATAATTCAGGGTTCTAATAGGGATTTCTCTCTTGATTAATTATTGGGCACTTCTTCATAAGGCACACGACCAAAAAAAGATTTGAAGAATGTGCTCATAGATTAAGACGCTAATCAAGGAGGTGTGCGCGAAGATGGATGTGCGCCATAGAGAAGGAGAATTAAAGGGTACCCCGCAAAAAAGGAGAATTAATAAAAGGTAAAAAAAGTGTTTGAATACAATGTCTTCAAATTTACTCGTTATTCACAATGATTCAACTAATTGTATATGCCAGAAAGTGCCCCATCTATTGGAGGGCGATATTATGTGTGCTTGTTTCGCAAGAAATGGGGATTCTAGGGATGCCCGGATCGTGTAGAATGGCTAATGGCAGGTTGTTGCTTTCCTTTCATCTTTTAATCCTTGATGCATTTTACCTCAAAAAAAATCCTTGATGTATTTGCAGACTTAATGAAAATCGACGGGGATGAACATCATTTAAAAAACATGTTTAACAAAATCTTTTGCCGCTCATGAGAGGGCTAGCAGTTGCTAACATGAAAAAGAAAACTTAAAGAATTCAGAAAGAATAATGATTTTCCTTTTCGTGGTGAAAAAGACAGTCGCTTTACATGCTCCAAAGTGTCATGTAGAAGGAAACGCCTCTTTGGCGATCCCATTTGATACTCCCACGCACATATGAACACATTTTTTAGAAGGAAAGGACCTTGTGTAGTAGCTAGTTATGTGTGGGCAATATTTAGGGAGCACTTCAACATAAATTTAATAGCTACATTGTCAAGCTTTTTTTAGAAGGAAAGGGACCACGTCCCCGGCTCCATATTGATAAATGAAACCAAGATTCAGAACAAACGAGCTCCGCTAAAATGAGGGTAAAGGTGCAAAAATAAACTACATTTTTTTCCAGCTAGATGCTCACAAAGCTATCAAGCAACAACTGAGAGGAAGAGAAACTAAGGGAAATATAGTTTATTACAGATCTTTTGCATCCTTAACAACACTGGGGCTAAGGGGGAGCTGGATAGCTTCAGGCGACAAACATGTCGAGCTCATAGAAAGCCCTCCTGGACTTCATCGGCAGAGCTATTGCAGGCTGTGAAGATCACCTGGGGTCCAGCAACAAGGCCGGGGTGACCACCACACTTCCCGCAACCATCTTGCAAGGAGTAGGGGGAGTCATGGTCCACTTGTTCTGCATTCGTGATCTTCAGTTTGTCCCGGCTCAGCCACTTCTGATGGCCAATGGAGTCCTCATTTTCACCTCCAGGAAGGTTGAGAAGTCCTCCAAACTTTTCTTCCCTTGATTTGTTGACAAGATCGCCCAAATCTTGACCAGCCTATGAATCTTGCCAATAGCCTGTTTACCAGACGTACATGTGGTATTGTTAAATATAATGGAATTTCTAATTTTCCAGAAACACCACACAACATCTGCACATGCTACATTAAGGGCCGATTTCTGATTGTTAGAGAGCCAAAACTTGGCAATGTACATGTAATCAGACCCCAAGATTATGTTAAGGTGCTCCCTAAAAATTGCCCCCACATATCTAGCTACTACACAATCAAAAAACAAGTGATGGACAGCTTCAGTTTCAGAGCAGAACACACAATCTAGAGGTTTGATGATATGCCTTTTCCTAAGGTTATCTCTAGTCATTATTTTATTATGAGAAATCAACCAAAGGAACACCATGGATCTTAGGTGGAACATGTAATTTCCAAACAACATGAATGTAGATAGGCTTCACACCCCATGAAGTTGAACATGATAAAGGGAACTACTAGAATATGGCCCTTTGCTTTCATACTACCAGGCCAAAGCATCTGGTTCATCAGTAACAGCAATATCACAGAAAATCTCTACTAGCTGGTACCATTGCTCCATCATATTCTTAGTAAAATTTAGCCTAAAGGTAAGCTTGATCTGAGTACCATCCCAGATATCTCTAATAGTTTTGGATGACTGATTAGAAACAGTGTAGAGGGGCCAGAGCTGGACAACAAGGGGGAGTCCCAAACCATGTGTTCTCCCAAAATCTTACTTTAGCTCTGCTTTTGCTACTCCCATGACTCCTTTCCAGAATCTAGAAAGAGGTAGTAGTAGCAGAGCAATTAAAAATATTTGGTTTGCTAGTGTTATATTTATGATCAATCACTTTCCTCTAGAGTTTCCCTTCTCCTTCAAAGTACCTTTTAATCCAAGAGCCCAGGAGACATATATTAAGTTCCTTGAGGTTAGGAATACCTAGGCCTCCATTCTCTTTTTTCATACAAACAAGTCTCCAATTTGCTAAGTGGATCTTTTTCTATGGCCTTCAAAATCATTCCACAAACAGTTAGCCATCTGAGTATTAATAAGCTCAATGGCCCATTTGGATAATTTGAAGAAGGAAAGTAAATAGACAGGTATGCTGGCCAAGCAAGTGTGGACAAGGACTAGTCTGCCTTTATAGGAGAGTAGTTTACCTCTCCAATCAGTAATCCCTTTAAGGATTTTGTCAATCAAAGGTTGGATATCCTCTCTCCTCAATTTATCATAGTGGAGATGGATCCCCAGATATTTTATTGGGAAGTTGCCTTTATTACATCCTAAAGCTTCTACAAAAGGATTTGTTTCCTCCACAGACATATTAATGGAGATCAACTCACTCTTGGTGTAGTTCATTTTTATCCCAGAAACTTGCTCAAAACATGTTAGCACCATCTTGAGGTTAGTAGCTTTTTCTATGCTATTCTCAAGGAATAGGATTGTGTTATCAACATACTGGAGGCACACGATTCCTCTAGGGCAAACGACCGGACAAAGGCCACTAATCAGGTTCCCAGCAGCTGCTTTCATAATCATCCTAGAGAATACATCCACAACTAGGTTAAAGAGAAGTGGCGACAAGGGACCCCCCCTGCCTCAGACCTTTACTAGGGAGGAAGAAATCACTCTCACACCCATTTACCTTGAATCCTACTGACCCTCCTCTAGTACTGCCAGGATCCATGATATCCATTTCTTCCCAAAACCTCTAAGAGAAAGGAGCTCAATCAGGAAGTCTAGGTCAACGAAATCAAAAGCTTTCTCATAGTCTAATTTAAGCACTAGGCCTTGCTCTTGCCTAGAACGGACCGAGTGTGACACCTCATGAGCAGTGACTACACTTTTCAAGATGTATCTACCTTTTAGAAAGGCAGATTGGTTGTAGGCAATGAGTTTGTGTAATGCGGCATTAATTCTATTAGTTAAAATCTTAGTGAAAATCGTAAAACTACAATTTAGGAGACTAATTGGTCTAAATTTCTTCATGGTAGTAGCATCAGCTTCTTTAGGGATGAAAGAGAGCATAGCAAAGTTTAGCCTATATATATACATATATATCTAACTTGCCCTTAGGGAAGCCATCAAACATCTCAATAAGATCATGCTTTATTGAATCCCAAAAATGCTAGTAGATGAAAAAAGTAATACCATCAGGGCCAGGACCCCATCTACATATGTGTCAAACATTGCTTTTTTAATTTACTCCTCAGATAAGGGGGCTTGCGGTGTCTCATTGTTGAGGGAACAAGCCCTCTCAGAGTCTTTCCTAAGAAGGGTCTTATAAAAACACTAACTACTTTTAGGATATCTAATGTTTTTGTAACCACACCATCAGGGCCTTCTAGGGAGTGGATAAAAGTTTTCCTCCTCCTTTGATTAGCTACAACCTGAAAATAGGCAGTATTTCTATCACCTTCCTAATATCTCTATCTCTGGATCTTTGCTTAGCCCTAACTTCCTCTTTCAGCCAATAAGCCTGTAATTCTAGATGGATCTCTCTCCTTATATCATGCTCTTTGTTATAGTGAGGTAAGTGGTCTCTAGCTTAATGTCCAATTTGTCATATTCTTCCATAAGGCTCTTCTTATACTTTCTAAGTTCAACCTCACTATTGCTACTCCATCCTTTGTAGTGGCTTTCCTAAATCTTCTCATTTTCTCTTGCCATCTAGCAATAGAAGTTTTCCCATGAGTAGGAGCATTCCAATTCTTAACTAAGGTTTGGAAATCCTCTCTAAGGAGCCACCATTTCTCAAATTTATAACTACTAGACTTAGGTTGTTTATACAAACGTGAATCCCAGATAGTAGGTGTGTGATCACTACCCAGTCTAGGCAGAGTTGTGCATGAGGCCAAAGGGAAAAACTTATCTAGGTCAGTATCACAAAAAAGTCTATGTATGGTAGACATGATGCTATTTGACTGGTTATTAGCCAAGTAATCTTTCTGGAGGAAAGCTTAATTTCTAGCAGGCTCCATATTTCCACCCAAGCATTAAATTTATCACTCCATCTATGGTTAATATGCCCATTACTTTTATCATGGTTAAATCTAACTAGATTGAAATCCCCCTACCAAGGTTGGGGTCTCATTGTCAGTGAACAATGTGTGGAGTTCGGAAAGGAACTTTTCTTTGCCCTCTTCATATGGGGACCCATAAACTATGACTATTCTGAACTCTAGTTGTTACTTTTTAACCTAACAGTATAGGAGACATTAAACTTAGTAATGGTCCTGTCTAAAACATCATAAAGATCTAGATCAACACCTACCAAGATGCGCCCAGCTGAACCAATGGCTAGAAGGAGATTCCAGGCAAAATGTCTTTCACTAACCAAGAATTTCAGAAAGGAGTCGGAGAAACTCTCTTTCTTAGTCTCTTGTAAACCTACAATGTAAGGTTTGATCTCACCAATGTAATCTAAAAGTAAAGTTTTTCTACCAGGAGCTGTAATGCCCCTCACATTCCAAAATAAGCAATTTATGGTATAACTGTAGCCATAGGGTGCTTGCCTCGTCTATAGTCATAGGACACAACCCATGTCTCAATTCTAGTAGGAGAAAGTTGCTCAGCTTCGTTGCTGTCTAAGAAATTATTGATGACAGTTATGCCAGGAGTAAAACACATGTCTCATAAACTAGTTCTACATTACATTGACCAGCTAGGGTGTCAATTGGATCAGTAGATCTCAACTGACTAGGAGCAGGACTACTATGTTCGTCAATATCCACTCCTATTTTCTTAGGTACATCAATAAAGGAGGGGTTATTGAAAAGGGAAAATGCAGGTTGGATCGTACCAGTTTTTGCACTTTCCAAATCTTTCACTTGCTTGAGTACTTGTGCTTTCTCCAACATAGTTTTGCCAGAGGGTTCCACCCTTGAGCTGTGCCTAGTAGCTTGAGTTGGCCTCCACTTTCGTTTTTGTTGCTTGTGAGCAACTGTCTTGGATAGCATAGGAAAGTCAGCCTCATAAGTGTCACTCATAGGCTCTACTAATGCTACAACAGCTTGCTCCTGGGTCTCACCAACCTCCTCCATCTCTTGATGCAAGTCAGCCAACTCCATTTCACTAAGGATAGAGTAGCATTGGTCATCAGACATATACTCTGCCTTGAGGCCTGGAGGGATGGAGGGATCTGAATTTTGAGTAGTGATGGATGTTCCCCCCTTTAGATGGACAGACATCTAGCATTTGCTGCAACCTGTTTTCCCAAAGTAGGGTCAGAACCACCCCTCTCCCCAGATCAGACCTAGTGCTTTTGTTTGACCTATTATCTTCAGTCCTTGATGAGGTCTCAGTCTCAGATTATGTTTCCTGCCCTCCTTGGTTAATTGTAGCATTGTTATCAGTCCCAGTTTCAGCCCTTTGCTTTGTGATTTGTTCCACTACAATAAGCATTTTGTAGAACTTTCCATTTATTCCATACATTCTTTCCTCGGGGATCTTCCTACCATCTTTACAGGACAACTTAACTCTCACAACCTCATAGAAGCTTTTGAAGTTGAATTGCCAATCCACATCCACTAGGGTGCCAAAGACAGAAGTAATTTGGTCAAGAATAGACCATTCACACCATATTGTGTTTATCTTCCTAATTTTTTTCCAGACCAACTGTTTTGACGCAGAGTCTTTAATCTTCCCTTTCCAAGCCTCAACCTTCACAGTAACATGGCTCTTGGGGAGGTCAAAGCAAGGGTAACTAGCAACTGATTCTACAGGAATTTTAGGGCAGAACTTCACTAATATGGTCCAGTCATCCAGAGCATTAATCTGCCATGGCCAGTTAGTTTTGTATATCTTTGAGAATTTAGTTGCTAGGTCCTTTTTGCTGATCTCCCCATCTTCTATGAAAATAGTCTCCCAGGGTGTTGTAGGTTAACATATGACATGTCCACATGGTAGAAGCCTAATCCAGGAGCTGCACTCCCAAAGTACCTGATAGCTAGATGAGGTTTCTTCCTGACTGGACAGTTGTGTTCCTGATGGGTAGCCATCTTGCAGATGAAACATGTTGTGGTCTTGGGGCACTTCTCTTTGTCATGACCTGGCTCTCCACAACCACCACAAATCACATTCGCATAAGACATGAGAGAGGTGGCATTGTTGTTAACTACCACTTTGCTATCTTGCTTCTTCCTTTGTTGTTTGCTCTGATTTTTCTGATTCCCTGGTCCAGAGATCCTGGAGCTACTAGAACCTTGACCAGTGTTGCTCAAAGAAACTCCTTGATCTCCACCCTATTGCCCTGGAGGGGATTGCAGCATCTGCTGGGGAAACCACGAGGGCGACATCCCTTGCCACTGCTGCGGCGACGGGGGGTGTCCCCCATGGAACTGGTTGTTTAATGCCCAGGGCAGTGGCTGTCCTAAGAACCCAAACCCAAAAGCAAAGGGGGCGATGCATGTGCCATCTGCGGGGGTTGATCTTTCCACTGCTGCTTCTGGTTTTGCTGGTCATCATCTCCCCACCCCTGCCTGTTCTTTCCTCCGCCTCTCCCACGGTTGGAATTCATGACCGTTGAATCTATAGTGGTGGCGGCGATGAGGGAGGGGCTAGTGGGGTGTTGTGTGGAGGGGAGGTCTTGAAGTAGCCTCACAATCCTAGCTTTATCCACACAGCGCTTCGGTGGGCTTGATGACCCACAAGTATAGGGGATCTATCGTAGTCCTTTCGATAAGTAAGAGTGTCGAATCCAATGAGGAGCAGAAGGAAATGATAAGCGGTTTTCAGCAAGGTATTCTCTGTAAGCACTGAAATTAGAGGTAACAGATAGTTTTGTGATAAGATAAACTGTATCGAGCAACAAGTAACAAAAGTAAATAAAGTGCAGCAAGGTGGCCCAATCCTTTTTGTAGCAAAGGACAAGTCTGGACAAACTCTTATATAGAGAAAAGCGCTCCCGAGGACACATGGGAATTATCGTCAAGCTAGTTTTCATCACATTCATATGATTCGCGTTCGGTACTTTGATAATTTGATATGTGGGTAGACCGGTGCTTGGGTGTTGTCCTTACTTGGACAAGCAGCCCACTTATGATTAACCCCTATTGCAAGCATCCGCAACTACAAAAGAAGTATTAAGGTAAACCTAACCATAGCATGAAACATATGGATCCAAATCAGCCCCTTACGAAGCAACGCATAAACTAGGGTTTAAGCTTCTGTCACTCTAGCAACCCATCATCTACTTATTACTTCCCAATGCCTTCCTCTAGGCCCAAATAATGGTGAAGTGTCATGTAGTCGACGTTCACATAACACCACTAAAGGAGAGACAACATACATCTCATCAAAATATTGAACGATACCAAATTCACATGACTACTAATAGCAAGACTTCTCCCATGTCCTCAGGAACAGACGTAACTACTCACAAAGCATATTCATGTTCATAATCAGAGGAGTATTAATATGCATAAAGGATCTGAACATATGATCTTCCACCAAATAAACCAACTAGCATCAACTACAAGGAGTAATCAACACTACTAGAAACCTACAGGTACCAATCCCAGACTTGGAGACAAGAATTGGATACAAGAGATGAAATAGGGTTTGAGAGGAGATGGTGCTGGTGAAGATGTTGATGGAGATTGCCCTCTCCCGATGAGAGGAGCGTTGGTGATGACGATGGCGATGATTTCCCCCTCCCGGAGGGAAGTGTCCCCGACAGAACAGCTCTGCCGGAGCCCTAGATTGGTTCTGCCAAGGTTCCGCATCGTGGCGGCAAAGTCTCGTCCCGAAAGCTTGCTTATGATTTTTCTTCGGACGAAAGACTTCATATAACAGAAGATGGACGTCGGAGACCCACCAGGGGGCCCACGAGGTAGGGGGCGCGCCATAGGAGGGGGGGGCGCCCCCCACCCTCGTGAGCAGGGTGTGGGCCCCCTGGACTTCATCTTTGGCGAGGATTTTTCTTTATTTATTTTAAGATATTCCGTGGAGTTTCAGGACTTTTGGAGTTGCGCAGAATAGGCCTCTAATATTTACTCCTTTTCCAGTCCAGAATTCCAGCTGCCGGCATACTTCCTCATTATGTAAACCTTGTAAAATAAGAGAAAATAACTATAAGTATTGTGACATAACATGAAATAACAGCCCATAATGCAATAAATATCAATATAAAAGCATGATACAAAATGAACGTATCAGGGCTCCAAAGTTGGGCGAAGTGCGTCGTGACCTCATCATCCACCTGGACTTCCTCGTTGTTAACTGAATTTTCTACGCTCGAACTCTAGCACCCTTGAAGCTTCTGAACGAAATTGACACCACCGATGTCACCCATGATCAACTGCAGTGTCGCGCATGAGCTAGATCCCCGAGATGCAGGAGGCAAGCATCTCAGTGCTACGGAGCTCAAGGCTGGATTTCCCAAAAGGCCTTCCAACGCGCTCTCTGAAATAGGTCTATTGATTCCATCAGTGAGCGTGCCCAGGCAATCATCTCCTCCGCGGACCTGTTCCTCCAATGCAACTGGACTCGAAGTTCCTCTTCGGCGGCAGCTATGATGATTCTCAACACTAGCTTCTGATAATTGTCTCTCCCCGCAGATGGAATTCTCAAATCTCGTTGGAGTTGTAATTTGTATTGTGCCACCAATCTCTACTCTCGCCTGATTCAATTTTCCTCCACCGGATCGGGGGATGAGGCCATGGCAGCAGGCGTGACCCAGATGATATGCAGAGGCCAAACCAAGCATCAGATTCGTGTGTTCACTGGTCCGGTTCGAGAGCTCAAACCCAATTTCAAGCGCCAGATGTGGCCATCCTTCACAAAATTCCAGATTTTCTAGCACCGACTCCAAATCAATCACGGGCCACTGTCCCATCTGCATATCTACAGTTGCTTTGCCCGTGCCACGTTGTACCTCTGATCTCTCATTCCCAAAACTTGTTACCGATTCGGGGGTGAGGATGACAGACAAGTTACCTTGTTCAGCATGCAGCCCCAGCGTTGCTTTTGCAGTGGATTTCCAGAGCGTGCTTCGGCCAATGCCCACTTGATCAATTGCAGAGGCTGCAGGCGCCACGGAGTAGGCATGCGCGCCCGCTCGTCCGACGTGGATTCGGTGAAGATGATTTCCGCCATGAGCCCAAACTCGAACTCGAGCCTGCGCTGCCAGATCTGGACATCTCGCAGCCACTCTGCGCGGAGATCGGGCTGGACTTCTGCTTTCTGCCTCGCCAGACGCAATTCCTTCGAGCACCTCTCCGATCGCTGGACCGCCTCCCAGATCCGATTCGCCCGCGCATCCCACCACCGCGAGCGCAAATCCGGCAAATCCTCCAGCGCCACCGCCCTGTGAGACCAAAGCAGCGGGTCTCCTCTGAGGGAGAGGTGAGTCTCGCTCAACGGCGGCGGCGGCCGGGCGATACGCGCGGCAACTAACGTTCGTGGGATGTCAGGATCCAGGTGATCCACGGGATCCGAAGGGAAACGGCGAGAGAGAGGGCATATGGTGGCTACCGGAGTGGTGTGGGTGGCAGGTGGCGATGGCGAGGCGAGCGGCGCGGCGGATCTAGGGTGGGGGAGGGGCGCTGTCGCGGGGGGGCGAGAGCATTTTTCAAATCCTCCTCCTCATGGCCTGTTCTCAAATGACTAGTCGCCGATCGAAACGCAGGCATGTACTCTAGTACTAATAGTAGTACAAATCAGCAAAGCGAGGTCACCGACTGTCGCGGATCCGATCGTGGCACCCACGCCAAACGCCCCAGTGAATCCATCATCTTTCCCCTTGATGATTCAGCCTTGCACGACCCCATCATGCATCCACGCTCGACCACCTGTTCCTTCCTTTTCCTCTGCTTTTTCGAAAATCAGATTTGCTTTTGCGTCCAATCACTCGTTATCGATCATAAAAATATCTTCCCGAGCCGTTCTTTTCCCCAGTAATGTAGTAATGTTGCATCCTCCATCTGCCTTGGGATTATCTCCAAATCGAATAAATATCTTTGCCGAATCCATTTTCGCCAAAAAAAAATCACACACACACACACACACACACACACACACACACACACACACATATATATAATTCGCGAAAATAATAATAAAAACATATATTTGCGGGGCGAATAAATAATATATTTAAAGGCAGGCCCATTAATTTTCTTCCCCAATGTGAACGCGCTCGAGCCCATTAATTTCGGCGCTGTAAATAAATATCCTACGAAAATAGAAGGAAATACCCCTGAAAAAACCAAAGTAGAAGGAAATAACGTGTTAGCCTTCCACAAAAAAATAGAAGGAAATAAAGGTCGCGTCTCGCCTCTTTTTATTTTATTTTGTAGAAAAAGGTGGAAGAAAGTTGCTGTAATAAATAAATAAAAGAAAGAAAGAAACGCGCAGAAGAGAAAGGATGGAGGGAGAGATACGACTATTCAATTATTCCTTGCCCATCCCTGGTCGGGCTCCTTGCTTGCTTTGCATCCTCTGCTTTGCTTCGCTTCGGCCTTGGCTTTGCTCCGTCCCCACGCGGATACACGCCTCCCCTCGCCGTGGGGGAAGGGAGGGAGATCCGGCCGAAACCCCGACAGAATCACACCTTGCTTGTCTCCCCCTGCGGCCTCGTTGGCTCCGCCCAGCTCTTCTTCTCCGACCCAGCCCAACCCTCTTCCCCACTCCAAGGCTGCTGTTGATCTGCTGGGATTCTAGATGAGATGCTGCAGCGGGCGGCGAGCAACGCCTACTCGTGGTGGTGGGCGAGCCACATCCGCACCACCCAGTCCAAGTGGCTCGACGCAAACCTCCAAGGTTCGTACGATTCTATCATCGTCCTCCGCCCAATCCAATCTTTGCTTACCGCTACTTGTCCCGCCCTTCTTTGCTCCGATTTAATGCTGTCCCCCCCTAGTTCAGGTTCAGATGTCTTGCTAAAATCGTCCGTGTCCTTGATTCGATTGGGAATGGCCGGCACCGTGTACCGTGCTGTGCATCTTAGTCGGATGGAATTTATAGCAAATCTGTACCGTTTCTCAAACAGTTGCCCGTGCTTGTTCTCTCTGAAGAGGAAAATAAACCAGGATGGTTGTCAGGTGTAAAATCAAAGGCGACAAGCCTCAACCAAGATGAACCGTAGTGGTCATCAAAAGCAATAAGCTTCCTCCCATCGGGACTCGGTCAAATCCATGACCAAGTAGTCAAATTGTGGTCGTTTTCTTTTGTTCACATGTTGAGCAGACTAAGTTTTGTTTCGACTCCATTGTTCACATCTCGAGGTACCTATGTGTTCCGGTGTTCATGGAAATAATTGTTAATTCATATTTGATCCCATCACTACTGAAACAAAAAGCTAGTATCTGTTTATATTTGGCAGTACGCAATGCAGTGTTGCCACTTGTACACATACGAGGTAATTAATACTCGGTGCTATGTGGCTGTGCAGATGTGGAAAACAGGGTCAAGATCATGCTCAAGCTCCTCGGGGAGGAGGCCGATTCGTTCGGCAAGAGGGCTGAGATGTACTACCGCAGGAGGCCGGAGGTCATAAACCATGTCGAAGACGTGTACAGGGCCTACAGGGCTCTTGTTGAGCGCTATGACCACCTGTCCAAGGAGCTGCACAAGGCCAACCACACCATCGCCACTGCTTGTCCAGAGGAAGTGCAGTATGCCATGTTGGAAGAGGAGGATGACAATTTCCCCAGGGCAATCATGCCCATCAACTCGCGCAAGATACAGAAATCGACCGTGGATGACATTCTGAAGAGAAAAAGAGAAGGGACTCCCGGGCGTAACAGGACAGTGCATGAGAAGCCTGATCCTAATATGAGCAAAGATAAGGCCGAAGCAGAGATTGGCAGGCTGCAAAAGGCTATACTTGTCATGCAGACTGAGAAAGAATTCGTTAAGAGTTCTTATGAGAGTGGAATTGCCAAGTATTGGGAGATTGAGAAGCAGATTGCAGATATGCAGGAGGAAATCTGTCACATGCAAGATGAATTTGACGCTCATGCAGCCATTGATGATGATGAAGCCCGTGCCTTGATGACGATAACGGCTCTTAGGTCATGTCAGGGTACGGTTGCTAAGCTTGTGGAAAATTTTGAGGAGTTGATTAGGAGTGCAAAAATGGAGTCTGAGAAAATAGTGTCTCTCCGAGAAAGGTTTTATGCTTTGAGCAGAATCATTGACCCGTCTAAAGAAGAAGTTGACAGTGCAAACATGACAGCGAATGACAGAGTTTATCCCATTACTCAGGAAATACTCGAGTTACAGACTATATATGACAAAATCGAGGACTTCTTTGAAAACAATTCGGAGTCCTCTGTGGAGGAGATGGCATATAAAGTTGATGAACTTGTTGATAAGATCATTAACTTGGAGCTGAAGTTCCCAAAGCAGTCTGCACAAATCAAGCAATTGAAAGAAGAGAATGAGAAGATCAACAACAAATTAGACGATCTACAAGATGAGATGGCACTCCGTGATGATCCAAGCGACTCAAGTGAAGAGCTCAAGCTAGTGGAAGATGAATTGAACAGAACCAGGGCTCTTGAAGGATCTATAATCGAGGAGGAAGTTCTTGTTAGCGCAGCATTTTCTGAAGTTTTTACTTGCATAACTAATATATCAAAGGCATTTGTACCAGTTGGTGCTGAAGACCTGCCTGAGTTGTCAGCTGCAGCTGGAGACAAGGCAACACTGTCTGAAGATGTATCCATGGAAAATGGTACAACAGAGAACAGCAAAACGGACGGAGGAGAAATCAGTGGTATACAGGCGCAAGCTACAGGTGATAATTTGGGCAGACATGGTCCCCAAAATCAAGATGACTCAGAAGTTGTTGATCACAATTCATCAGGTAGTACTGATGGTGTCCATGACTCCAAGAATGGTGCCGAGGAAAGCGTTCAGATGGGGAATTGCTCTATGCAGGAAGAATTCAGAGATAACAAGTCACTACAAGCTGGCAACCATGTTGATCTGATTGTTGGTCCGGACAATGAAAATAGTCTCAACAAGTTGGCAACAGATAGCTCATCAAAAGAAGTAGACCAGAGTTCGTCAGATAGCTCATCATCAGAAAGTCTCAATGCTTTAAATAAGAAAAATGACTCTAATGAAGATGGGTCTTCAGTGGAAGTTGCTGAGAGTTCATTTGGTGGTGACAACAGAACCCAAGACTTGAAGATTGATGGTGATGAAAATCCTGTTCCTGGGAACAGCTTGACCCAGGAGGAAGGATTTGGAGTTAGAGATGGCGAATCACCAAAAGCGATTGCTGAGATTAGTTTAGCTGGTTCTGCAAACTTTGATAGTTTCGGTGAAGAAGGTACGACAGGGGAAAATACGTTGCCCGAAGGTGCTCATAGTTCCAGTGATGCAGGTAAGAACCTGGACTTATGCCATGTGGATGAAGCAAAATCAGGTGAAGAGTTGCCAAAGCAAGGTGGCCAACTTGTTTCTCCAGTAAACATCCTAGATTTGAACACACACGGCGAAGTCGAATCATCTGATGAAGGTGTTCAAAAAAATTCACTTGGTCGTGTGAATGCATATTCCTCGGAGGTGAGAGATGAAACCTCTCTCTCTGTACCAGCTAGAGATTCTGAGGAAACCAGAGGAGCGTATCCGGTAATATCAGAAGTACCAACAGATTCAGAAGATAAGGTCAACCACACTTCTGATAGTCAACTCGAAAAGAAAGATCCAAATGTCAAAATGCTTGCAAGCGAAGAAAGTATCTTGGACAACCATGGAAGCAGTAGCGGGCATGAAAAGTCCAATTTGATTTCACAAGAAGATGCACAGAGCGGGCTTGAGGGAAGAGACGCGATATTGCTCGCCGACTACACTGCAGTTCTCCGGAACTACAAAGAAACCAAGAGAAGGCTTGCCGAGTTGGAAAAGAAAAACCAGGAACATCTTGAAGATACAAAGGCAGTAATAAGGGAATTGAGGAATGCAAATTCAATGAAATATGTTGAGATCCAATCACTCAAAGGCCTACTGGACTCTTCAGAGACGCCACCCACTGATAGATCAGATCAGACTTTGGTTAGAGAACTTTCAATTGTGAAGGAAACCGATTCGAGCTACACTGATGCACCGGAGAGTGCTTCGGCAGTTGAAATGAAGTTCAGAACTGAAATCGATGAGTTAGTCGACGAAAACCTGCGGTTCCTGACAAGGTACAGCATGGCTTGCCACCAGGTGCAGGACTTCAACAGCAGGTACCAGGAGCTACAGAATGAAATGGAGAGTTCTGAAAATAAGAAAATGGGAGGAGGAGAACCTGATGCCGCGATGGCAGAGCCTGAACCTGCTGAGAAGAAGTTGAGAGAGCTCAGGACTGAAGTGGACGTATGGTTTGAGCAGAATGTACTTCTCGACCGAGACCTGCAGCTCAAAACCGCATCTCTTTGCAGTCTGCAAGAGGAGATAGCCGAAGCCCTGCGGTCCAGCACGGAGACCGATGGCGCCAAGTTCACGCCGTACGAAGCGGCCAAGTTCCAAGGGGAGGTACGGAACATGCAGCAATCCAACAAGAAGATCGAGAGCGAGCTGCAGGCAGCGTTGGAGCGCATGAGGGAGCTCGAAGGCGAGGTGAACGTCACCTTGCGGAAGCTGAGGGAGAGCTTCGAGCTCTCGTCCAGGCGCTCGTCCCGCCGGGAGGCAGACAGCAGCTACCAAAACCAATTCAAGCATTTCCCGAGCAGACACAGAGTGCCGCTGCGGAACTTCCTGTTTGGTACGAAACCAAAGAAGAAATCGTTGTTTGCCTGCATCAATCCCACATACCAGAGACAATTCAGCGATTTTTGAGGTGTGTGTACCATTTTTTTTTTTCTCTTCGCATTGTCTTACGCTTTTTACACTTGTCGGCACCGTAGCCTGTGTTTATCCTGGTAGCTGACGTTTCTGTATTTTGCTTGCAGTGAATAGAATGCTGAAGTAAACTTGTACTAGCAGCGAAGATTCGGCTCATTATTTCCAGGAGGTAGTGCTGATCTATTATTTACAGAAACTCCGTTATAGTCGAGTGGTCCCGCTATTTGGATGGGAACACAGAAACAGAGTTGCCTCGTCTTTTTCATAGACAGAAACATTACCATTATACTGTACCATTTGGAAAAACAATATATACATTTTACCATACCATTGCTGCCATGTCAACTTTCAAGAACTGTGTTCAGATATGTACGAGGCAGCTGATGTTGCCTCTTGTGTTAGCTTTTGGTTTGTAAGAGCAGCTTTTGTTGAATGAATCTGCTGCATCTGGAAGGAGCATTAGGGGGATGTATCTGGTGCACCGGGGCAATTTGTGCTACCGGTGCACCGGTTGCACATTCAAAAATGTTCTATTTTTTTTTAAAAAATCTAGTGAATTGACACAAAATCAATGTACGTTGTCACAAAAATTTAAATCAATATTTGAAACATTGCTCGAGATACAAAAATAACAAATTTGACACTGAATAGGTAGCACCAATTACCTTGGTGCACCAGATAAGTTCCCGGAGCATTAGTATGGTGTCTTGTTTTGCACTGTAATATGGTTTGGTGCTTTATCTATTCATTTCATTGGTTTGGTGCATTATACTGGTTATATGTTCCGTTCATGGGCCTGCCTCTTTTTCATTTTTGTGAATGGGCTAGTGAGAACACCTGGCGACCTCTGGCCTGCTCACAGACACATGGTACTTCTTTTACCCCTCTGATCTTGCCTTGATTTTTCTTTTTGTTGAGGATCTTGGCGTTGATCCATCAGGATAGTTCATTTGGGCTGGTAACTCGGAGTTTCTAATACCGTGTGCTGCATCCTTTCTATGACTGCCAACCCGGCCCGGCGTGATTCTGTGTGACAAGGCATATAATCACACAGAGCTACGCGCGAGTGGGCTGGCTCAATTAGCGCAGGTCCTTTCCAGTTTTAGGAAGGTTCTAGAAAGTTTTCGTCTGGTTTATTTGTGTTTATATTTTTCTGTTGTTTTATTTTCAGTTTTAATTATTTTTCCTGTTTGTTTTTATCTCTTCTTTATCTTTTTTTAAAAGAAGTTCACAAAATTTAAAAATGTTCATGTTTATTAAAAAGAACTTTCATGTTTTACGTTCCAATTTTTTTAATGTTCACAAACGTTTTAAAAATGTTCACATTTTTACAAAAACATCATGTTTAAAAATGCATAAATTTTAGAAAAAGTTGATAATAAAATCTAAAAGCCAACTGAAAACCAATTAAACCATTTTTAAGGAAAAACTAAAAAAACACTCTCTAGCGGAAGAAATTCTCTGGCTACACACTACCCCGAATTTTTTATTAATAGTAAATGATAATTCTGTAATTCCGAAACTGGTAAAGGGTTGGTGAAAATTATAAAAATAGGAAGGACGCCAGGAATAACAACGTCCAGGATGGACTCTATTGCTAACTGCGTCCAGGTCTGGACGCTAGCACGGATGGCGTCCAGTCATTGCCCTTTCATTGGTGCTCTGATTAGGCTCAACCGAGTCATTTTACTTTGATAGATGGAGATTTCATGATCTATATACTCTAATACACCTGCAGCCATCGCTTCTTACCTTTCTAGGTGGTAAGCAAGCTCCAGCACGGACATCATCAATCATCACATGAGCAACATCATCTCAACTAGCTGCTTGTCATTAGGATCATTCGCTCATCATTAGGATCATCCACTAGACCTATGGTTGGAGCATGTGAGTTGTTTCATGGCCTCGTTGAATCTTCTTTGTCTAGTCTTGTGTATAATTTATTCAATAGTTACAAACGTGTCTCTTAATACTTGCATGCAATGATTTAATGCACCTTAAAGTCTGAACATGTGATGGGGAACAACCAAATTGAGCCTTATAAAATGGAAAAAACTAAAATTTTGAGATAAGCCCTATAAACTGGAAAGGAGGGAGTACAAGGTTGCCATTTATATATTTCATCACGTCGCATTTCTTTTCTCTTGCTATAAATAAATAAATAAACTGTCACCTGACTTCTACACAAAGTTGCATTTGCCATGATCTAAAATCATTATGCACTTGAGCCATTAATCATCGGATGTTGATAGCTATAATAGCTTATTGACATGAGCTGTGATTATGTACCTATCTCCTTTTTAAACGTGATAATGTTTTCGGTCTTTGGAAATCACTTGAGGGGAGGAGTTTATCCTAATGTGTCCATGTGGTCATTTTGTTCATATGTACTTTGAACTAAAACCAAGTATTTTGAAACAGGGGAGCACCATTTAACGTTTGCAGAAATGTTCGCGTGGGAAGGAGTTTATCCTGATGTATCCATCACACAATTATACTGTGGAGGCACAAGACTCACACTTGTGTCTTTGGAGTAATTGGCTTCAGCCATGTTTCCATCTACGGTGTTACCTAGCGTCGATTTTACAGCCATTATTACAACCATGCACAGAGCTCTACCATTTTCCTTTCGTATACTATGAAATCTTGCATGATTATTTTGAGTTTGTTAGCAGCCTTTTTTTCATTTATTGCAAGATGGTGTATCATTAACACACTTCGATATTGCATGATTATAATGTAGGAAGCTTCATATTTGTTGTACTTTTTTTCTTGTGAAAAAGATTCAAATCTATCATTAAAGTTCATCATAAGTACCAAACACTCAGGATGTATGCGGACTCAGTCTCTTGAAGATGCTCATAGGATAGTTGTGCGTTTGTGTTTACAGGAATGAGTGTATACGCGAATGTATGAGCGTTTGTGTCTGTGATGTGTTAAAAAAATGCAAACGAGAGCATTAAAAGGGCAGATAAATTCGTTGGGCCCTCCAATATATGCTTCGGCCTATCCCATGTACTAGGATTATTGATGATGCATGCATAGACAGGTCCCATGGTAGTTGCCAGTAGTTAAGCCTGCTGTCGGCGCAACTGCCAGTTGACGAACGCAAGCGACATCTGCAAAAATTCACCAAACTGTCACATGAGGTGGTCTGTTGCATTCATATCGGTTGGCACACTACCAACGCAATACGTTACTGTGACGCCGTCATATTTACCACTGCCTCTCTTCCTAAATGTAAAAGGTTTTGACAGTTTAATACATTTAGAAACAGAGGTAGTAGTGTATATTAGGATCTAGAACGTTTTAAAGGCTACCTTTGACCATTAATACAATTAACAATATATAAGATGCATGATATAAAAAATTATATCATTAGAAATTCCTTTCAATATGAATTTGACAATACACTTTTTGTTGCATACACATCATATATTATTGTTCTAACCGGTGGTTATAGTCGATCTCGAAAACGTATTAGGCCCTGTATATTTGAATGAAGGGAGTAATGCGAAGGGAAGTAAAAAAAGCTTGATCATATATGACCGGCTGGCGGCTACCAAACACTCCGGTAATCTCATTTATTTAGTAACGGTGGAAGAAAGTTTGAGGGATTCCAGTCATTTTAATAGTTACCCTTCTGATTTACATCCAATGGCCACTGAAATTTTGCGTCTATACTATTTTTTGGCAGGGTTCTCTTGCTCTTATGTTGTTTGGGTCTTCATCCACGTGAGAGATTTCTTAATGAGCTGAGCCAACTCATAAACTAATATAAATCTATATCCATATCTATATCTATACATCTATATCTATATCTATATCTATATTTATATCTATATCTATACCTCTATACCTACCAATAAAGTAAGGTGTGTTTATCCGATTTTTTCATCCGTTCACCGTCAAAAAGTTTTTTCCCTATCCGAGGTGGTAGTAAATTTGTGTGTGTCCGTTTGCTTGAAAAGAAAAACAATTTTCGTCCATGGGCCGCGCACGCCGTGGCCCTGCAAAGTAAGCCCACTTATTTCCCTGCCAACACAGCTAGGAAAACCCTATTTACCGCACGTGGCGACAAATAGTCTGACCTTCGCACAAGGCGCAAGACTGTGCCCGCCAGTTTTTGTTTTTTTCTGTGTCCTATTTCTAATTTCTTTTTTATTTCTTTTTTCTTTTTTCCCTGAAAATATTAGATTTTTTTTCTAAAATACAAAATCTAGAGAAAAAATAGAATTTTGATTTGTGTTTTCAAATTTGAGAAAAAAATCTGAATTACAAAATTTTGTTCCTGTTTTAAAGAATGTTGTAAAGTCGAATTTTTTTTCTCATTTCCAATTTTTTTCAAAATTACAAAAAATGCATTTTTCCAAAAATGTTAGTGTTTTCCAAAAAAATCGAGATATTCAAAAATAAAATTGCATTTTCGAAAATGTTCTATTTTTTCTAAAAAAATTGCGTTCTAAAAAAATAGAGATTTTCAAAATAAAATTACATTTTAAAATATGTTCCAGATTCTATGTATATTCTTGTTTAGAGGAATGTTCACAAATTAAAAAAAACTGTTAGTGGTTAAAATAAACACATTTAAAAAAATATTCTAAATGTTCAAAACATGTTCCTATTTAAAAATTGTTCCCAAATTCAAACAATGTTAGTGTTTTTTTCAAAGGTTCATGTTTTCAATAAATGTTTCTGAATTTAAAAAAAAATCTTCCTACTTCAATTGTTGTTGATCTTTTTA
Source organism: Triticum monococcum (assembly GCA_034509565.1). Lineage (NCBI taxonomy): Eukaryota > Viridiplantae > Streptophyta > Magnoliopsida > Poales > Poaceae > Triticum > Triticum monococcum. The sequence goes on from CM067842.1 coordinate 40,052,036, forward strand.
CAAAATGGACAAAATTTTCGAAAAACTTTTCGGGATTTCCAAAATTGTTCATGTTCCCTAAAATATTTTGCAATTCATAAATATTAATTTATTTTTGGAAGATTCGAAAAAAATCAAAAAAGGTTTTGAATATGGCGATGTAGATTTGAAATGACTGCATAAAATAATGTATGTGAAAATTTGAAATGTTTATACAACGTAAAAGAAAAGTTTGCATAGCACAAAATTCCCAATAACGTTGGACCAATATATTTTTTCGAACTTGTCATTCATCAACAAGTTTTATTTTGCATGGGTGAACATTTCTTGAAATTAGGGAACAACTTTTGAAATATAAACATTTTTTGTTTGTGACAAACATTTTATGAATTCATGAATTTTTTTTTGAATCAACAATCTTTTTTGGAAATCTTTAAAAAAATCAGAAACGTCGTTAACGTTTTTTTGAAAAAAAATACATGGACATTGTTTGTAGACACGAACTTTTATTTTGAATCGATGAATGTTTTTTTACCCATATAATAAATGACGCATTCCCACATGGAACAATATTGCGGATTTGGCCTGGTGGCTAGCTCGCTCAGCGATGGGGCAGAGCTTTCCCGGTAGTGGTGGAGCTATGTGTGCTCGGGGGGGGGGGGGGGGGGGGGGGGCAACCTTAGCAAAAAGCCCCTCAGGTTTGCATGCTTTATCATTTGCCCCCCCCCCCCTCTCCCCGCCCCGCCCCCCGAACTTCTAGAGCCAGGACTGCTATTTCAAAGGACCGTATTGATCACGTGTTTTCTTGTACCGGGACCGTATTGAAGCAATACGTAAGTTCCAGGATCGAGTTGGACGTCGCCAGCAACTACGAGGACTATAGATGCAATTATCTCTCAGGCCAGATGTATTGTTTCCTCCCGTACAAAGCGAGTACATTTGTGCTTTACAGTAGCTGTCGGGTCATCTTTGTTGGATGCTTGGCTGCAGTTTCTAAGTCCAAATTCTCACAAGTATGTATCCTGGGTAAAATACTCCAGCTGTAACATGGGGCACTGTATTAGCCCCTATTTTTCGCTTAAGAAAAATTTGACCCTCTAGAAGCCTATTGATCTTTAGCCCTCCCGTGCATCAATCTTTCGGCTGGTGAATTAAATCTTCTTGATAAAACAAGACATTTGTTAGGAAAAGGTATGATATCTAATCGGCCTGCATCGATCTAGCGGCTTGTTGCCAATAGAGAGAAGTGCATATTACACCCCCCAACTCTAGCCCTAGTCTAATATACACCCCTCAACTCCAATACCGTCTAAAATACACCCCCAACTCTCAAAACCGGCTAGAATTCAACCCTCCCCTCCCCGTTGACCGGTTTTGACCCAGTTTGACCGGTTTTGACTGAGTGAACAGTAAAATAAAAATTTTAAAAACAAAAAATATTTTTTTTGACAAAATTCAAAAAGTTCCAAGTTTTTGCACCGCGTGAACAGTAAATTCAAAAAAAAATCACCTTTTCAGCATGTTTGGATACCTGAGTAAATTTGAGATGTCCGTAAATTCAAAAAAAATTCAAAATTTTCAGCATGGTGAACAGTATTTCGGGAAAAAATCCAAAAAAAATCACCATGCGCTCAAACATCATCCATGCAAAAAAAGGGTTTTTAAAAAATCGATTTTACTGTTCGCCAAGCTGAAATTTTGAAAAAAAAAATCAAATTTACGGACATCTCGAATTTACTCAGGTGTCCAAACATGCTGAAAAGGTGATTTTTTTTAGTTTACTGTTCACGCGGTGAAAAAAACTTGGAACATTTTTGATTTTTTCAAAAAAAAAATTATGGTTTTTAAAATTTTATTTTTACTGTTCACTCAGTCAAAACCTGTCAAACTGGGTCAAAACCGGTCAACAGGGAGGGGAGGGTTGAATTATGGCCAGTTTTATGAGTTGGGGGGTGTATATTAGACGGTATTGGAGTTGGGGGTGTATATTAGACTAGGGCTAGAGTTGGGGGGGGGGGGGGGAGGGTGTAATATGCACTTCTCTCTTGCCAATATGATATGTTATTTATTGCTTCATCGTCCATGACAACGGAATTGTCTTAGCGCTGCACCAGTTTTGCTATAGAACCACTACAAGTTAGCATTGTGCCTGGCATTTTAGAGATTTATCATTCTAACCTATGTTATCAAACTGATTGGTTTATTCATCCACTAGTTTACAATGTACGGAAGGAGAAGTTAGGTTCTGTAAGTCACAATATGAAAAGCTCACTCGTCTTTTAATTAAGTTGACCAGCAAATAATCCATCGCAATTTACCCAGATTGGATTGGATGACTTCTATGAGGCCAGGGGGCACTGGCCTCCCCCCCCCCCCCCCCCCCCCCCCCCACCTTGAAGGAATTTTTTGTAGGAGGGCTTAGATTAGTTTTTTTTAGCATTTGCCCCACCAAACACTAATTTTCGGCTAGCTCCACCACTGGTGGTAGAGATAGACTGGGAGAGTAGCAACACCATCTTTCTCCTTCTCCTCGACGACACAGCCAACTTCACCAGCGAGAAGAACACATCGCCAAACGCAAAGGCGGTGTGCGGCTACAAGATCATAGAGGGCATAAAGAGTCGGGTCGATGCCTCCTGCAATGCCACCGTCTCCTGCGAAGACGTCCTGGCCCTCGCCACCCGTGACGCCGTCACCCTGACACGCCGGTGTGAAGGCTCAACTATGTTTTTCTTGTATACGGCTACGCCATGCTCTCTGGACTTCGACTAACGCTGGTGATGGGCTATCAGAGGACTTGAACCCAGGCGATACAGAAAGAGAAGATAGTGTAGAAGGATTCTGTCAAGCGACGGCTGAGATGGCAAGATAATGTTCAACGGCTAGGATTGCTCCTCACCGTTTCACTCAAACTGTTGCTGTTACTAGTCGTTGTAACAGTAGTTCCTTTTACCACGCTGAGCTGTAAAGAGACTATATTAGCCCCTCTGGTCGATGGAGGAAGGCAGGTTGTAATCCCCCATTTCTTAATGAGCTGAGCCAACTCATAAGCTAATATAAATTAGAATATCCACGACCAACTTTTTTGAATTAAATGGCTATTGTAGGTTAAACATGAAAAAAAATGTGACCATATAATAGTCTAGTAATTATAAGTGCCTTGCAAGTGAGAGTAAATGCAATCAGATGTCGACATACCGTGTTATAACAGACAAACATATAGATTTGGAGTCACATAGTTATGAAATTTAAGATGTAGGTTTAAGTCTCATCACTCATTCCATTGAAAATCAAACTATGACTAAAGAATATTCGATGGTTGTGTGATATATACCACACAAAACTCGTGTGAAATATATAAAAATAGCCAATATTTGAAACTCGGCAAAGATAAATGGGCTTTAGGAAGATGATGCCATAGCTTTGATACAAAAAAAAGAACATAGAATAAAACCAGAAGTCAATTCTTTGGAAAGAAAAAAAAAGTCTTGGGAGAATTAAGGAATGTGTCCATAGCAAGATCATTTTTATTTAAAAATCACATTTATTTGACAGATGTTGCCTAGACGATGCCTTCAGACTTACTGTCGTATTTCTTTATACGGTCTTTTGTAAATGATTAATAAAGTGGCTGTATGTATTGTCCAGACGTAGAGGCGGAGATCTTCCTCCTTTTAAAAAAAACAAACTAAAGAATGGGGCAGCAAAGTAGAAGTCCACTCTTGGGAAAGTAAAAATCTTGAGTGAATTAAAGAATGGGGCAGCAAGCCGATGAATAGCAAAATAAAATTTTATTTAAAAATCACATTTATTTGACTCCATGGACATGGATATATAGTTGGACACGAGACCAAGTAGTAGCAAGCAAAAGCATGGTACATCATCTTTTCAGGCCCTCACGAACTTCTTGAAATCGCTGACGAAATCGTCCGCCAACCTCTTCTGCACGGCGTCGTCCATCAAGAAGTCCCTCCATTTAATCCCTTGGCCCTCCCACCCGTCCGCCATCGCCGTGTCCACGGCGTCGCTCACGTCCCCGCGCCCGAACCACCCGTCGCTGTCGCGCCGCGCCACCTCCGCCCCGACGCGGAGGTCACGCGCGAACAGCGCCGCGTTGAGGTACTGGTCGCCCTTCATCGGCAGCAGCACCAGCCGGCAGCCGGCCACGAGCCCCTCCACCACGGAGCTCAGCCCGGCGTGGTTCACGAAGCACCCCACGCCGCGGTGCCGCAGGATGTGCTGCTGCTGCACCCACCCCGTGTGCACCACGCCCCTGCCCTTGGTCCTCTCGGCGAACCCCGGCGGCGTGCACTTGGCCAGCTCCGCCTCGGTGTCCGTGCCCTTGGGGAAGTTGAGCACGACGAAGAACGGCCGGTTGGTGGATTCCAGGCCCAGGAGGAGCTCCGTCGCGGCGGCGGCCGGGAGGAACGTCTCGCTCCCGAAGGAGGCGAACACGACGGCGTTGTCCGGGAAGGAGGAGAGCCACTTGGCCCACCGCTCCTCCAGCTCGCCCTGCGGCGGCTCCGGCACGACCGGGCCCGTGACGAGCACCGGCTTGCCGTGCTGGGCGGTGAGGTAGTTGATGTAGGGGCCTTCCATCTCGAAGCACGTCTTGATGACGAGGGCGTCACTGGCCTGGACGCCGGCGAGGACGCGGTCGTACACGCACGGCTCGCCGTGGAAGCTGGTGAACACGTAGCTGAAGTCGGCGGCCTGGTAGGCCGGCACGGTGGTGATGCTCGACGACGGTGGGAAGCCTGCGGGCGGCGACGTGAGGTCGTCCGCGGTTGGCAGCTGGCCGCCGGCGCCGAGGCGGCGGGCGGGGTTCATCAGGTAGGCGCCGGACACGGCGGAGAAGACCGAGAAGTGGAGCGCCTTGATGCGGAGCGGCGCCGCGAGCTCGGTGACCCACGGGGTGGCGAAGTCGAACAGCAGGGCGTCAGGACGGAGCTCCGCGAGCAGGGCCGCCACCTGCGGCCTGGTGCCGTCGACGGCGACCTTGAGCAGCTCGGCGCCGTCCGCCGAGACCTCGGCCGTGCTCTCGGCGCCCTCGGGGAGCCCCGGCACGCGCTGGAGGCGCAGCGGGGCCACGGCCACCGCGCCGGCCGCCGGCCCCAGCATGGCCTCGACGCGGGGCACGTTGGCCGCGGCCGACAGCAGCGTGACACGCACCCCGCCGGCGGCGACGAGCTTGCGCGCCAGCTGCACGAACGGGCTGATGTGGCCGAAGGCGAGGAAGGGGAACATCACGACGTGCATGCTGTCGACTGCCATCCTCAGTCGAACGCTGGATCGATCGATGTGGTTTGCTTGTGAGACTTGTGACTCTTTAGCAGCTTTCGGTGGACGTTTTATTGACAAGACCTCACTCTTTAGCAGCTACCAGGAAATTCCAGCTACCACGCCGTGCTGCAACCACTGTTTAGTGCCCTTTAGGTAGTCCCATTAAATAAATACAATAAAATCCGGTCATTCAATCTATATCTACATATCTATCAATAAAGTAAGAGCATCCACGGGATAAAATCTGATGTTAACATGCGCGGGGCGATTTCGCGCGGTCCAGCGGAGACGGAAAAATAAAGCACGTGAGAAAAAATGGACGGTGTCGCGCTAGATTTGGCGCGCCACTTACGGCGCATGTATAAAATGCAGCGCCCACATGCCGCAAACCCGTCATTGTCTATCTCGCCACGTGCCCTCTGCCGCTCTTCTATCGCTTCCTCTGCCGCTTTCTCGCCTCGTCACTGACACGCCACTATGCTGCCGCGGCATCAGGGAGTTTCGGGCTACCGCGGCGTTCGCGCACGCCCGTCCTGTGCCTTCTTCGCCAAGATTCGGTCCGGCGACATGCGCCTCAGCCTCGGCACCTTCGAGACCGCCCACGAGGCCGACCGCGCGTACGACGCAGCGGCGTGGCGCCGCCGGCGGCCCCGCCGGGACATGAACTTTCCGGAGGTGCCGACGCGGGAGATGGCGCCTCCCCCCCCCGCTTCTCACCTACGAGGATAAGCGCGAAAACCGGAGGCGGGACCGCCGTCTCAGCCTCGCCGAGATGGACGAGGAAGCTATGGCGATGTGGCGCCAACGCTTCCGGCACGACGTCATCAACAAGCAGCAGTTTTTCGAGGAGAGGAGGACGAAGAGGGAGGTGGCTGGCGTACGCGAGGACCTGAATATTAGGTTAAAATGTTCATGTAATTTAGAGCCACCTATCGCGAGGACTGGCGTACGCAGAAGGCGGGCGCTGAATTCAACATCGAGCTAGGAGATACGTCGTCCTGGGACTCCGACGACGATCGATTCCTTGACGCGTTCATTGTGACGTTGGAGGAGGACATCACTGAGGCGGAGACCGAATCGGAAGAGGAGGACGACGGGTAGTTTTTTTATCTATCGTAGAAGGAGGCTATGAACTATCTATGCACTATCTATGTATCGTTTCTTATCTATCGTTTAATCTACCTATGTACTTTCTATCTATCTATCTATGTCTATATGTGTATCGAGTCATAGTACAAAAAAAAACAAATATAGCGCATATGCTAGAACGGCTCTCGCGTGCTCTATTTTACGGTGACCGCTGAAGCCAGCGCTTGGCGGCACACAAAAACTTACTTAAACGGCGCTGTAAATGCTTTTTTTACGCGCTGCGTATTGCGTGCCTGTTAGAGATGTCTAAGCACTGTTCAGGCTTTATTTATTGACAGGATTTCACTGTTGCAGTGCAGCGTTTGTGTGATGCAGCGGCTACCACGTGCTCCGTGTTGCAATTGCAAGCACTGTCCAGTGCCCATGAACACACCCACACAACGCGTAAATAGAACCGCAGAGCTTCAAGATATATTGACAAAGTCATATCTAAGTGTTCATCATTTTTTTAGGTAATAATACTAGTGGTGCTTGAACTTGCTATATATATATATATATATATACTTTAATGTCTAAATTTGAAAAATACATTGAGTTGGTGCTAAAACTTGACATGAGCGTGTAAATACGGTACTAATCTTATTTTAGACGCAAAGTATGCTGGTGGCGCCGTATGTGCCTGACGTGGCATGGGTCCACTTACAGAGGTGAAAGAGGACTCTAGTTGAATATTATGCTTCTCTGACAAATGGGCCCTTTCTGTCAGTACTCAGTACACACGAAAACAAAAATGAAAAATGGTGACAGACAGGGTTTGAATCTGTGAACACAAGCGTATGGGCGAATCTGCGAACACAAGCATATGGGCGCAAAACGTGCAAAATGGTGACAGACTGTGCATGTATTATTAAATTTTAAAATTAGAATGTACATATGAATATTAACTCGTGGATTATATTTACATTATACATTAAGAGTATAAGTCATGAGAGAAATTAATACACCAGTGAATATTCGTAATTATTTAGTAAATGTTGTTATCCATAAATTCTGTAAATTAAATGCCATGCGTGTAAAAAAATGTTTGTATGCACTATATTTAAAATAGTATTTTCTAAATACAGGTTTGCATATGACGCTATCCGATGCAGTGGCTAGGGTAGCTCGACCACATTGTTCAGTTCGCTGGTCCGAACCCTATTGGCTATTGGGTAACGTTTTTTGTTTCAGTTTTCTTGTGCACTGACAAAACGGGCCCCACTAGTCATAGAGACATAAGTATTTCACTAAAATCCTGTTTTGTCGCGTCAGCCAAATTCGGTGCCACGTCAGCGCATTTTACATCTACAAATGAGCTTAGCACAGTATTTGCAACTATGCGTCAAGTTTTAGAATCAGTTTGGTTTATTTTTCAAATTCAAGCAGTAAAGTGAACATCCGTGGCAAGTTTAAACACCACCGGTGTTATTACTTCTCTTTTTTTAAACACCGAGTACAACATAGATGCACACACACTGATACAACGCTGATCAATGACTGGAGTCATGTAGCTTCAAGATATATAGATGAAATCCATTAGATATTTTGGTTGTATATGCATTAGTCTTTTTTTAATACCAGGTACAACGTAAAAAAGGCCCTACCGATGATTGTAGTCGAGCCCCTTTAAGATATATTAACAAGGACACGTGTATGTATCCTTTAGCTATATGTTTTCAAGATATATTGATGAAGCCATATGTGGAAGGGAATGCACAATGGTTGATAAGAAACTATTTTCTCATGCATTCCATGTCATTTACAGAAGCTAAAAGATATGTTATCTTTATATCTAGTAATTAGTGTTTGCATATTCCTAAAGTCAACCTCTCACATTTAGTAACATAGTTAATCCATAGTGCGTAATATCATAGTCTGAAAATTAAAACGACCTAAGTAATTATTTTGTATGACTCATAGTAGCATCTCATTTACTATGATATGGTATCATGTTATGATACCAATACCCTTTCTTTTCATTTAACGCTATGTTTTGTCAGTGATTGGCCTAGTTGTCATTACAATGGACAGAGATGCCACATCTTTGATATCATGTCTTATAGCTAATAAAGAGGGGGGGGGGGGGGGGTCCATCCTTTTCTCTTCCAACTCAACAATTATTTGACACTGCTAATATAACACCTTATTTTCCCTAACTATCTTTTGGCTATATAGGTCGAAACTGACTTGTTTCCTGCACACATAGTTCCTATTGTCTTGTTATGGAACAAGGCATAAGCAGATACCAAAATTTAGGGTCGATACATGGGCAGGAAACACTATGCAGTGAAGTAACTTTGGGGAACCGTAAACTCAAGAATTTAGGACCATGTTGGGAAACCAAGTAAACTTTAGGCCAAAATCTACATCAAAGCAGCCACAATGAAAAAAAAAACATGAATAAATTGAAGCACGTAGCCCATAGACTTGACATTATTTTTTAGTGTATATGGTACTTGGACCATTCTTTGAAATCTTACATTAAGTGACTGAATTTTCTTAGGCATCATGATTTTCGAGCATAAATTTATTACTCCTTCTGATCCATATTAATTGTCGCTGAGGGAGTACTCAAACATTGGCAACAATCTTGAGGTTTTAGCAATATCCATCTTATCGTTAGAATATTAGACAGATCACATTAGCTAAACGTTAGTCGATTGAAAATCAAATTTGGGGTCAATCGATTTTAAGATTTCACCGGAGTGAGCCAGAGGGAAGGAAGGAGAAGGAAGGGGCTCGCCAGAGGGCTACCCCATTATCTATCTTAGGATTTAGGGTGGGGCAGTGGTGGACGACGGTGGTGGGGCGGTTGTGGGGCTTCGCCGGAGAAAAAAAACTAGATGCGGGCAGGGCTAGAGGGATGGCCAGGGGCGACGGCAAGACCGGTGGTGGGGCGGTTCGGGGGGGGGGGGGGGGGGAGGGGGGGAGGGAGGGGGGGGGGGGTTAGGCCGGTGGTAGTTGGCGGTGGAAGGAAGGTGCTTGGAGGTTGAAGAAAAGGTGTGGGCCGTTGATTTCGAATCCGGCAGTTGATTCAACTGACCCCAAAGTTTTTTCGAGCTGACTGAGGTATAGCCACGCCCTAGACAGACATACAACACATCTACCAAAATATTCCAAGAAAGCAATTTTTCCACATTATTTGAAAATTTTCAAGCATGATGAAAACAACTATTTCCATATCGAATTATCAATGTCGGTTACACAAGGCCACACATGTGCCCATTGGTACTCGACAAACCGATCAATCACTCGATCACTAGTAGTTTACGATGGATCGGTAGGTCCTTCCGGCATGCCATCCGGAGGGAATGACATTGCTGGCGATGAGCTCCTTGCCGGAGCCGGAGGTGAGGCGGATCGATATGGGCGCTTGTAGGGTGGACCTGGAGTTGTACTTCCACACCGCACCCGACAACTCCTGCATCGACGCCCATCCGCCGCCGCGCTGTTGAAGCTCGACCGCCGACAGGTCGCCGTCGCCGGCCTCGTACTCTATGAGCACAGCGAGGTAGTTCGGGTTGGAGCCTGCGTCCACCTTGAAAACGATGTCCATCCCGTGCCAGTTGCACGGAACCCTGCGAGAGAAGAAATCGAATATTACCTCCGTTCCAAAAAAATTGTCTTAGATTTGTTCAGATACTCATGTATCAACTTTTTTGTCATAGGAGTAGACGACAATTGATCGATGGAACATGCACGGAGCACTGGGCGTGAGAGCTGTGTGCGCTAGCTAGCTAGCAAGAGCTTACCGGTTGTAATGGACTCTAATGCTGCCGGCTTTGCGGAGGTTGTCGGCCTGGCCGGGCTTCGCCATGGCGCCGAACGCCTTCCCGCTGAGATCGAAGTGGGCAGCCTCAGCCAGGCACGGCCCGCCACGGCACTCGTCTGTGACGACCACGGTCACCGGAAACCCGGAGCAAGCGGCATTGCCGGTGCATCTCACCTGGTAGCAACCGCCGCAGCCCTTGCCGTTCTTGAAGATGGAGGGGCTGCCCGCCGTGATCATGGCGGAGAACGGCGGCTTCTCCACGTCGCGCTGGTACCCGCATGCACCACCTGCAGGACGCCCATGCACCGATGCACGCGCCAGTACAAATAAACAACTATATACCGTCCTAGCATGCATGCATGCACTCTCTCCATCGAGGTCTGCATGCATCCCATATACTCTCTCCAGCCGAAAAAGCTTGCCTTTCAAATCGATAGTGCTAGATACATTATTTGAGGGAAAAGTTTTTTTGATGGACAAAATATATGACTATAAATACTGTGTATGTGTGTGCACCTACGTACCGTCAGTGCCTGCACCTTCGGGGGAAACGTACCACGTCGCGCCGCCGTGAGACCAACCGGAGACGCTGCACGGAAGGAGGATGAGGAGGCAGCTCATGGCTAGAGCCGCTAAAGCGGCGAAGGAAGAAGAAGCCATGCTTGTTCTCCGCGTAGGCCAGTCCGTAGAGAAAGAAGAGAACGAACTGGATGCTGATCCGGTGGTGTGTGTGATAGCAAGCGTAGTCTTTTGCCATGTACTTTGATTTATAGGCTGCAGAGAGCTAGAGATATCGCACGCTGATTAAATATGGATTCGAGGGGATATGTTTTCTTATTTAATGAGTATATTAGTAAAGATTTTGGGACTATCTCTATCCATTAGGCCGATCACAATAATAAGTATCATATGAGCATAGAGCTAGAGATATCGCAGGCTGACGGTTAAATACAGATTTGAAGGGATTCTTTTTGCTTAATGAGTGAGTGTAACAGATTTTCATTTCGTTTCAGGTCGAATGTTCTATCCTATAGTTGGTTGACATATATGTGACCATTTTGACCCGCTGCCAACAATCCCTCCCCTCCACCTCCACCTACTGTATTTTTTTTAGTGTACCTCCACCTACTGTATAGTGTAGACTTAAGAGCATCTCCAACGCCGATATGTAAATTTCTTCGGTATATGTCTGTTTTTATGTCCGGACGTGGTCCACAAACATGGTACAGGAGGAAGCAATACAACCCTAATTGCAAAATAACCAGCTGAGAAGAGAAAAGGTAGGTGATGACCATGCATGTGGTGGAATATTTGTGGATTGGGAGAAGAGTGAGAAGAGGGGGACCATGCATGTGCAGATGGGAGAAGAGAGAGAAGAGAGGGACCACTTATGTGATTGGTCAATTGCATGTTCAGACTCTGGCAAAGCCTCCCCACTTTTGTCTTCAAAATACCGGATTTTGGACGTCCGAACAGTTTCGCGGATTGATACATGTCCCCATTAGATTGCAAAAGTGAACAAATGTGTCCGGACCAATGTTTTACATGTCTTCCTTGGAGATGCCCTAAGACTGAGAGGTGATGTGCCAGCCAATGATTGGATTCAGCGGAGCCCATCTGGTGAAATCCAAGGGGACGAGAATTAGTTGAAAGATTACGTGAAAAGTTTGTAAACAACTCATAGGTTTTTTTTTTCGAAGGAGGACTACCTCGGCCTCTATATCAAAATGATCCATATAGCCATGGTATTAATCAAAATAGCCACCAGATACATAGTTTGATCAAAATAGCCGAACCGTTCGTGGGCAAGGTCGACAGTCGCTCGCTCGAGGACGGCCAAGCGCCGACGGTCGAGGGCTTCGACTGCGCCTTCAAGGACAACGGTGACGCCGAGGACAATAGGTCACGGGTCACTATTTTTAAATATTGTTCCGTCTCATAGCAATACACGGGTATTTAGCCATTAATTTATTACTTGTGAATCAAAAAGGCTCGTGTGTTCCTACCGGGTGGAAGGCATTTCTCCAACAAGAGGTGTCAATGGAACTAATTTTCAACGAACTGGAGTTTCCCTCCTTTCCATGTGCCCTTGGGTAATAGAAAGGCCAATATATTTATCATCTTAAACCAAAATTTCACCAGGTTTTTTCTTTAGCCCTATATATATGCCTATCTTCTTCTTTGTAAAACCGAAGAGTATTACACGCAAATACATACACATGCACACACTCACACAACCCGTACTATACTGGAGTGGCATTGCTTCGAACTATATTGATGAAGACGTATGTATGTATCGTTTGATTGTATAAATCATCAATGACATTTATGTTTTGGCTCTATATGTTTCCACCATCTTCTTTCTATAAAACACTAAGTACAACATAGACACATTCCCAAAACACAGAATGATCCAGGAGCCACCCATCCTCAAGATACATTGACGAAGTCAAATGTATATATCTTTTGGTTGTATATGTATATATCTTGGTCTCCAGAAATAGTGTGTACTCTCATTTTATTTAATCTCCATATTAGCTATGTCCTACATCAAACTTTATAAAGTTTGATCAAGTTTATAGAAAACAATAAGAACATTTATAATAGTCATATATATGTTATGAAAATATATTCAGTAATGAATTTAATAGTATTTGTTTTTGATTTGGCAATGTAGATGTCAATTATTTCTTCTATGAAATGGGTCAAAATTTACAAAGTTTTACCTGAGACAAAGCTAATATGCAATGCAAATAAAACGGAGGGAGTACAACATAACATAGGCCTTACTGATGGTTGTAATTTTGTACCTTCAAGATATATTGACGAAGTCATATGTATCTATCTTATGGCTATATGTTTCAAGATATACTGACGAAGTCATATGCAAGGGCATGCATAATGGTTGATAAGGTTGTATTTACTTATGTGCTCCACATCATCTAGACAAGTCAGAAGGCATGTTATACAAGGGATTATTTTTATCTCTAGCCATTATTTGCGCACTCCTGAAATCGTACGACTGAGAGATGACATCTTGATATCATCTCTTAGCTAAGAGAATACAAACCACCTTTTCATTTATCTCTCTTGCAACAAAGTCATATGTATCTATGCTTTGTATATAGAACAACACTAGTTTGTTTTCGGCACGCCTAGTTCCCACTGTCCTGTTATGAAACAAAGCATAAGCAATTACCAAATTTTAGGGTTGATCAATGTGTAAGAAACACTAAGACAAATAAGGAACTTTGAGCAATCGTAGACTCATGAACATCATGGGAAATCAAGTAACTTTAGGCCATAATCTACAAAAAATCAGCTACCATGGAGAACAAATTAAAATCCATGCGTGAATTTAAGGGCGCACTCTGTTTCAAGACCTGGCACTATTTTTCAGTGTATATTAATTAATTACTTGGACCATTCTTTGAAATCCTAAATTAAGCAACTGAGTTTTTTTGTAGGCGTCATGATTTTCAATATAAGTTTAAACTAGAAAGACTGACAAACAACTCAGTTGGCAGTAATCTTGTGGGTTTAGCAATATTTATCATATGGTCAGATTTGCCACATCAATTGCCATTTTGAATTATCAATGTCGATTACAGACATGCACGTGGCTAATAAATAATTAACATAGGTACTAGATTCGACTGATGGAATGATCACTCAATCACTGGAAGTTTGCGATGGATCGGTAGGTCCTGCCAGCCTGCCAGCCAGAATGGATGACATTGCTGGCGAGGAGCTTCTTGCCGGAGCCGGAGGTGAGGCGGATCTATATGGGTGCCTACAGGGTGGACCCGGAGTTGTACTTCCACACCATACCCCACGAATCTTGCATCGGCGCCCGGCTGCCGCCGCGCTGCTGAAGCTCCACCGTTGACCGATCACGGTCACCAGCCTCGTCCTCAATGAGCAGCGCAAGGTAGTTCAGGTTGGAGCCGCCGTCCACCCTAAAGGTGATCTCCAGCCCATGCCAGTTGCACGGAACCCTGCGAGCGAAGAAATCAAAGAGATGACAATCGATCAATGGATCGAATGGAGGATGATGAGGCAGCTACTAGCTAGAGCCACAAAGGAGGAAGAAACCATGCTCGTGGTGAACAATATACGGTTGCTCCGCGTATGTAGAGGAAGAAGGGAATGAACCTGAGATAGGTAAGTGATGTGTGTGATAGCAAGTGTAGTCTCTTGACATGTATTTATAGGCAGCAGAGAGCCAGAGAGATCACACACTGATTAAATGCCGTGGTGAGGGGATATTTTTTATTTAATGAGTGTATCCATCAAAATTTGTTTCACCGTTTTCAAAGATTTTCCAAAGAAATTGCATTCCTTAATTTTCAGAACCTCCAACCTTCTATTTTAGACGAGGAACCCCTAGGTAAGAGCATCTGTAGTGGATGCTTAATACTCCGATGTATTCATTTACTGTCATGGCAGTACAAAGAACACCTGAAGTAACAAAAATTAACAAGCGCTATCAGCTATTTCCTACTCCAGTGGGAGGAAGCTTCCTTCCCTAACCACTATTCCCGCCAACGGTGACATCTCTAGCCATGCGGGTAGCTCCGGCAAGCCTCATGGAGCCCATTGACTGTGGCCCCACTCATAGCTAGTCCTGCGACCGCTTCCATATTGCGATGCTTTATTTGTTGTCTGATTAATAAAGACATAATATTTTGGTAGATCACCCCCTTATTAAGTTTGCTATTTTATTACATTACATTTTCCCAGATTTGGTAGGTAGCCTTTTCAGTGAGTAGACATTTTAATATGGTTATCATTGTCCTTTGGTTAATTTTGCTTGCATGTGTGCATAATTGACTATCACCCCCATACAGTATGACATTTTTTACCCCAAAACAGAAAAACAATTCATCGACCAGACACTAAAGTCATCAAAACAATATATACACAAATCACAAATTGTTGTACAACGTAGGATAGGCCCTACTGATGGTTATAGCCATGTACCTTCAAGACATAACGATGTGATATGTAGGTATCATTTTGCTATATATCTTCAAGATGAAGTCATATGAGTAAGGGCATGCACAATGGTTGATCAGAAGCTATTTTCTTATGCCTTCCACATCAATTAGAGAAAGCAAAAAACATGTTGTAGAATGTATTATCTTTATCTCTAGAAATTAATGTTCGCATGCTCCTAAATAATTATAGTGATTAAAATTAAGATAGTGTATGCCTTATACCTCTAGAGAGTATTATGGATTTGATACTAGTGTATGATAGTACCTTCATAGTGCATGTTACGACTGATTTGTCCTTTAGATGACCTCATTGATTGTTTTGTATGTCTCATAGCAGCACCTCATTTATTCATTATTTCCAATTATGATATAATATTTAGTATCATGATATCATTATTTCCTCATTTAATGATATGCTATGTTAGTAATACAGATCAATGATAGTTTGATTTTGGCGCGTCTAGTTTCCATTATATGGTTATGAAACAAAGACACACCAAATTTTAGGTCGATCCATGTCTATGAAACACTAGATCAGTGAAGTAACTTTGGGCAATCATAAACTCAATAGATTTAATTAGGACCATCATGAAAAATCAAGTAACTTCAGGCCATAATCTAAAGCAAATCGGCCACCAAGGAAAACAAAATCCATGAATAAATATAAGGAAGTGTTCTACAGATTTGATACCATTTTTCCACTTTTGCTATTTGTAAGTTGCATGAATTTTATTTTGTGCAAGTCACCTTTTCTTCTTATGTTCTCTGAAAATTTATTCAGAGACCATTCTTGAAATCCTAAATATATTATGTTAGTGGCTTTTTTTTGTAGTAGTCAAGATTTTCAACATAAATTTAATACTCGAAAGATCAGTTGGCATCAATCTTGAGCGTTTAGCAATATCCATCGTATCCTTATAGTGCAAAATTATTAAGCAGATAAAGAGCAGATCAGCTGCCAAAATATACGAAGAAAGCATTTTTTTCCACACTATGTTTGCAATTTTTCAAAGCATGACAGCAAGTATTATTCCGGGCACGGGCTCGATTACTACATATAGCTAGCGCACTCGTGCTGCACAACTAATTTAACATGCGCACTCAATTGATCCCACGGACGGATCAATCACTGGAAGTTTACGATGGATCGGTAGGTCTTGCCGGCCTGCCAGCCGGCGGGGATGACATTCCTGGCGACGAGCTTCTTGCCGGAGCCGGAGGTGAGGCGGAACGATATGGGTGCCTGCAGAGTGGACCCGGCGTTGTACTTCCAGACCGCGCCCCACGACTCCTGCATCGGCGCCCAGCTGCCGCCGCGCTGCTGAAGCTCGACCGCAGACAGGTCTCCGTCGCCGGCCTCGTCCTCAATGAGCACCGCAAGGTAGTTGGGGTTGGAGCCGGCGTCCACCTTGAAGGCGATGTCGAGCCCATGCCAGTTGCACGGAACCCTGCAAGCGAGCGAAGAAATCAAAGAGATGAGGATCACACGATCGAACATGCACGTAGGCGGAGCACTGCCATAAGTGTGTGCGCTAGCGAGAGCTTACCGTTTGTACTGGATTCTAAGCTTGCCGACGTTGCGGAGCTTGTCATCCTGTCCGGGCTTGGCCAAGGCGCCGAACGCTTTCCCGCTGAGGTCGAAGTGCGCAGCCTCGGCCTGGCACGGCCCGCCGGGGCACTGGTCTGTGACGACCACGGTCACCGGGGACCCAGAGCAAGCGGGATTGCCGATGCATCTAACCTTATAGCAAGCGCCGCAGCCCTTGCCGCCATTGAATATGGAGGGGCCACCCGCCGTGATCATGGCGGAGAACGGCGGCTTCTCCACGTCGCCTTGGTACCCGCACGCACCACCTGCAGCACGCCCACGCACGCGTCAGTACTCGATCACTACGAAATACGTACACGTAAACAACAACTACTATGTACTATTGTATGTACCTACCGTCAGAGCCGGCGCCGTGGCGGGGACCGTACCACGTCGCGCCGCCGTCAGACCAGCCGGAGACGCTGCGCGAATGGAGGATGAGGAGGCAGCTGCTGGCTAGAGCCACGAAAGCGACGAAGGAAGAAGAAGCCATGCTCACGCTGAACAATACACGGTTACTTTGCGTACGTGAGAGGAAGGAGAGTCTCTCGCCATGTATTTATAGGCAAGCAGACAGCCAGAGGGATCGCGCGCTGACTACATGCCGATTGGAGGAGAGTATTCCATTCATTCAATTAGCGTATCCTCAAAGATTTTTAACTTCTTGAAAACGAAGCGTCTTTGCGTTGGGTTTGGTATTTCTGAGAAACAAATTGTAGCTCAATCAATTGGAGGAGAGCTTTTTATTCAATTAGCGTATCGTCAAAGATTTTTAACTTCATGAAAACAAAGCATCTTTGCAGGGATTCTATATCGGATTTGGTATTTCTGAGAAACAAGGGTCTGTCTAAGACTCGGTCGACTGAGACTTTCTCAGTCTGCTGACGTCAACTAAGGAAGATTAGGCCTGTTTCCTTGGTTGCTCTCTGCTGGACTGCATCTGGCTTAGGTTCTGGGCCTTTTTTGTTTTTCTGTTTGTTTCCTTGCTATTTTGGGCCGGGCTTCTTACTGTGTTTGTGTATTTGGAAGGAACAGGTTTAAGTACTTAATTAGTCTCTGTACCAAGAAGCACTCAGCTGTCAGCTCGTTGTGTGTGTGTGTGTGTGTGTGTGTGTGTGTGTGTGTGTGTGTGTGTGTGCTTGTTTGGCACGCTTGGGGAAAAAATAAGAAAAAAACATCAACTATGCATATGTGTGCTGGTTCGCTGGAAAATTTCGGTAGATTTATAATTTTTTATGATTATGCTAATTCCCAGCAGCTATAAACAAGTGTTTATAAACAACAAAAAAGAAAAAAAACAGCTGCTATGTTTTTTGACAAAAGACAATTACTACTACTGATTATAACTGATAGTAATTCAACATATCATGCCCTGGACACAATTTGCTAGCAACACTACTCTGATACTGGACAGATGCACATTTCAAAAATCAAATCTGAACAAAAAATATATAATTGGAACAAATGACCAGCAGCTACTATTTATGATGCCTGAACAAATTTGCAAGAAAAAAAATGACTTAGCAATCAATCAAAACCTCAGTCAACCTGTTTCTATAGAGTTTAAAATATACAAAAAATGAATTCCTATAGAGTTTGAAAATATACTATCCAGCAGATAAAAAAAAGTTTGACAACAAAATATTCTAAGTCTTGGATGTAAACAAGGGGATTGGACAACAAAAATAGACAAAAAACTTTGGCTACTTCATTAGTTTCATCGACAATTTAGACGCACACAAAAAAGCTAGACTTTATAACTGATTTAAGTAACAAAACAAAAAAAGGAAATGAAAAAAAGAAGATACTATGTTTTTTCTGTAATATAATAAAAAAACAATGAAAATGGTCCCTCCACACTCTTGGTAAAAAAGGACATGCAGTTGCGCCCCTCTCCCGCCGCCGCCCTTCGACAAAACAAAAGGTCAGTTGCAGTCTGATAACTAGACATGCAATTGCAGTCAGTGGTGACACTACACATTGTGTGCCTAGTGTCAGACATGGAACTGCCCCTCCCTCTCCCGCCATCCTTCGACATAACAAAAGGTCAGTTGTGGTCGGGAAGGTGGACATGCATCTGCAGTCAAGGACGACAGCTGCAGTTGCATGCCTAGTGTCAAATATACAACTCCCCCTCTCCCTCCGTCGCCCTCTAACAAAACAAATGTTAGTTGCAGTCGGGTGGGGGCACATGTAATTGCAATTGGGGATGACGCTTGCAATTGCGTGCCTAGTGTTAGACATGCAACTATCCTCCCCTCTCCCGCCACACTTTAAAAAAAAGACCGGTTGCGGTCGAATAGGTAGACATGCAATTGCAGTTGTGTGCCTAGTGTTAGACATGCATCTACCCCATCCCTCTCCCGCCATCATGCGACATAACAAAATGCCAGTTTCAGTTGAGAGGGTGGATTTGCAATTGCAGTTGAGGTAACACTTGCAGTTACATGCCTAGTCAAACATGCAACTTTCCCTCTCTCTCTGTCATCGCCTCCAACGAAACAAATGTCAGTTGCAGCCGGGTGGGTGCACATGCAATTGCAGTCAGGGGTGACTCTTGCAATTGCGTGCCTAGTGTCATCCATGCAACTGCCTTCCCCTTCTCCCACCACCCTCCGACAAAACAAAGGCCAGTTGCAGTCGGGCGCGACACTTGCAATTGCGTGCCTAGTGTCATACATGCAACCGCCTCCCACCGACAAAACAAAAAGTCAGTTGTAGTGGGTCAACAGGTAGTTGCAGCTAAGGGCGACACTTGCAGTTGCATGCCTAGTGTAAGACATGCAATTACCTCCCTCCCACCATCACCATCCTCTCACGTCGCCCTCCGACAATACAAAGGTCAGTTGCAATCAAGGGCAACACTTGCAGTTGCATGCCTACTGTCAGGCATGCAACGGGCCCCCTCTCCCCTGCCCACTGACAAAACAAAGGTTAGTTCAGTCAGGTTGGTAGGCATGCAGTTGCAGTCAAGGGCGACACTTGCAATTGCATGCCTAATGTCCGACATGCAACTACCACCCCTCTCCGGCCACCCTCTGACGGAAAAGGTTAGTTGCAGTCATATGGGTAGAGATGCAATTGCATTCGGGAGCGATGCTTGCAGTTGTGTTCCTAGAGTCACACATGCAGCAGCGCCCTCTTCTCTCCCGCCGTCCTCCGACGCAACAAAAAATTTAGTAGCAGTCAGGTGGGTAGACATGTTGTTGCAGTCAAGGGTGACACTTGCAGTTGCATGCCTAGTCTCAGACATGCAATTATCCCCCTCTCCTGCTGCCCACCAACAAAACAAGGGTCAGTTATAAGTCATTGGGGGTAGACATGCACTTGCAATCGAGGGCGACAATTGCAGTTGCATGCCTAGTGTCAAACATGCAATTGGCCCACCTCTCTCGTCGCCCTCCGACAAAACAAAGGTCGGTTGCAGTCGAGGGCGACACTTGTAGTTGCATGCCTAGTCAATGGGGATAAGTTAACTAGGATATGCAATAGACATATTTTATGACCAGACAAGCAAACAACGATTTCTTAACTTGGGTATGAAAAAAAGCAAACATATAATCATAGATGAATATACAAAAAACAATTACTAGCAAAAAATGTATAAGTAGATATATTAACAGGATGTAGTCACAAAAATGGAAAATGCACAAATTCTGTTGACTAACAAACAAATTATGTTGCTTTTAAAAGAGAAGCATTTCGAAAACTAGACAGAAAAACATATATACACGCATACTACTGGAACCGCCACTTGAAAACTAACATAAACTCTTAATTGACTAACATCAATTCTGTTACGTTTAAAACAAAGAATAATTTTCTAAAAACCACTAGACCTCCCAGCCAAAATATAAGAGTGGGGGGGGGGGGGGGGGGGTCTTTGCTTGAAACTATTAAAAAACTATGCTTGAATAAAATCTCGACTTGATCCATACTACTGGAGTTTCGTATAGATTCCACCCAGATATACAGTATAGGGAAAAAGGGACATATAGGATATTCTCTCTACTTGAAAAAAGAATAGCAAAAAAGAACACAAAAGGGCACACATGGGGATATCCTCTGCTAGAATGGGGGAATATAAATAAAAACTTCCTAAACTCTGGTGATCCAAACTACTTTTTTACTACTGGAAAAAAAGAAACTAATAATCTCTACTTCGTCCAAACTACTGGAACCGAGAGAACCCCCTCGGATCTCTACTTAATCCAACCTACTTAGTGGTGCTTTGTCGAGGTAACACCAAACCAGCAGATAACTAGTTATACTGTAGACATGTGATACCCCACACAAGCAGATAACTAGGTTGTCGACATGTGTATCACTACTTAGTGGTGCTTTGTCGAGGTAACATCAAACAAGCAGCACTACATGAATCTTACAAACAACATTGATCTGACGATCACATATGTCCGCCTAGACTTCGTTAAACTCAAACATATTTTTAGCAAATCTTGTTAAGAAAATTTCAACTATCACATCCACATTTACTTATAAAGCATCTGGTGGATGTACAACTGGGAATGATATTTTAAAAAATTAGGTAGGCATTTTTTTGCAAAAAAGGGCCCGTTAGAATTTAGAAAAAAAATACTAAAATCAAATAAAAGGAAAAAGGGAATAAATAAACATGGACGAAATAAAAATAAAAATAAGACTAGAAGAAAAAACCAGAGAAAACGGGACAAAGACAAAAGAAATAAGTCAAAATCATACAAAAAGTGAAATGAAAGGTGAAAAAAAAGAGAGAAATGTGCTGAAAAAAAGAAAAGACAAAAACTAACAATTTCTTGGGCAAAAGAGAAACCACCGTGACCCTCTCCCATACAGGCAAACTCGCTTGTGTTGGTAAAAAAAGGGACAAAACAAATTACAACAAAAAGATACAATGGAATCTCTGGGCTGCAGTAGCAAAAAGCACAAAGCCCAGAAGCTAAACAAAAAAGGTCCTCTTGTTTCTACAGGCTCGTAAAACCACCCGGCCCTCTTACCAGCGCAGCGACAAAAAGGCCAGAAGTTCGAGCCAGCCTACACATGCACACGAATCTTGATGGTCCTGCATCCTATGGCCAAGACATCGACTGAGACTTCGCGAAGTCTAAATCGACTGAGATTTAGCAGCCCCCGAGAAACAATTGTAGCTCAATCAGTGATGTATCCGTCAGATCTTATATGTGGAAATTTGTGCAAAATATTTCCTTTTATAAGTTTTGGTAGTTTTTTTTCTCTCTCCGTTGTTCTTCATGGGCTATATATATATGCTCTGGGCCAAGAAGATTACCAGGCTACCAGTCCATAAACACAATGGGAGAGAGAAACAATATGTAGCAGATTTGTCTGGGGGAGGGAAATCCCTACTCGCCGCATTATACGACAAACTGACGAGGATTCCCACAGGTAATCCAGTTTTGGGAACTCGGGATGGCCCGGCCCATTTGCGTGGAGAAGTATCCAATCCGGTTTTGGGAACATTTTGGAAGGCCCCAGTCGGTTTATACCGGTTTTGGGAACCTTCCAGAAGGTAACAAACAGATTTTTTTATTCTGTCTTTTAATTTCGTTTTTTCTTTTCTTTTTTATCATTTTTGTTTTATACTTTCTTAAAAATGTTCACGGATTCAAATTTTATTGTTCAAAAGTTTAAAAAGTATACACATTTCGAAAAACTGTTCAAAAATTTCAAAAAAATACTCCTGTTTCCAAAATAAATCTTAAAACGTTCGGGTTTTCGAAAATATTTGGGTATTCCATGTAAGGTTCCCCTTTTTCAAATATGTTCATAAATTCAATAAAATTTTGGTACTTTGAAAAAATATTCTTGTTTGCCAAAAATTGTTTTGTATTTAAAAAAATGATTATGTTTTAAAATTTGTTCATAGACTCGAAAATTGTTCATGTTTTCCAAAAATATTTGTGTTTTTAAAAAAAAATCAGAAATTAAGAAAATTTTCCCATTTTTCAAATTTGTTCATCCATTTTAAAAGTGTTTGAGTTTCCAAAAAATGATCATATTTTCAAAAAAATCAGAATATTGAAAAATATTTTTGTTTTGAAAAAAATTAACAAATTCAAAGATTGTCCGCATTTTCAAAATGGCAGGTCCACGGCTTGTTCTGGTGGCGACAATTATCGCTTGGTGCTCCAGAGAGCTTGATGTAATTTTCATTATGTTCGGAGTGTTTTGTACTTCTGATGAACTTTGATGATAGATCTTTATCTTTTTCGTAGAAAAAATGTACAACAAATATGAAGCTTCCTACAGTATAATCATGCAATATCAATGTGTGTTCTGATAAATCGGCACCTTCTTGCAAAAAAGAAAATAGGCTGCCAACAAACTCAAAACAATCATGCAAGATTTCAAAGTATACGAAAGCAAAATGATAGAACTGTGTGCGTGGTTATAATATTGGCTGTAAAATCGACGCTAGGCAACACCGTAGATGGGAACATGGCCGAAGCCAATTACTCCAAAGACGCAAGTGTGAGTCTTGTGCCTCCACGTTATAATTGTGTGATGTATACATCAGGATAAACTCATTCCCCAAGAACATTTCTGCAAACGTCTAAATGGTATTCCCTCCTCTTTAAAAAATTTGTCATGCTTTTAGTTTAAATTACATATGAACAAAATTACCGTATGGACACATCAGGATAAACTCCTCCCCTCAAGAGAAAAGAAATGTGACGTCACGAAACATACAAATGGCAACCTTGTAGTATCAATCTTTGCATAATGAAAAAAATATCTACGGCTTCTAAGAAGATATTATTGTTAGGGTTTTTAGATCTTAGTATTTTTTTAGGTGCAACATGGAATTACGCCACTGAGGCCTGGTTTGGCAGGCCGGGGCGGGCCAGAAATTTCAAAGATCATACTTTCTGGGCCGAAAGTTTCCCACTTACTAATTTATTTGGTAGACCGGGTTTTGCCCCGGGCCAGCCCGCCCCGATCCCAGATTTTCGTGCCGATTGAGCCCTTGAGGGACGCGCAGTTTATTCTCCTGCGCCGCAGCCACCTCCAGGACGCCGGCGTGCCCTGCCTTCTCCCCGGAGGTATTTTCTTGCCGCCCCTCCCCTCCCCTCCCCTCCCGCCAGCCGTTTCGCCACCGTCCCGCCATGGCTGCCAACACAGATCCCGGCGCCGGCGCGTTGTTCGGCTTCGACGCCGCCCTGGCGTACGCACCGCAACCGCCGAGCTCCGCCACGCCTTCTTGTTTTTTTTTTAGTGTTGCGACGGCGCCCTGGCGTGCCGGAATCCTTTCACGCCCACTGTTTGCTGAGCTGCACTTGGTTCCAAAAGGAATTACTAGAGGAAGAGAAACATGAGAACTTACTGTTGCTAATTGTTTTCCCCTTCTTTTGTGCCAAGCCCTCTCCTATAGTCTTATTCCATCAGCAGTGGTACTGCATCACAAAGAGCATATACTGTATATCACAACTGAAAATTACTCAACAGCAGTTCAAAGGAAGTCCTGTTTGGCTGTCTGCGTCATTAGTTACCTTTCTATCTCATACTGTGAACTTGTGAAGACTATGCCCCCTGTCAAGATCATCTTCCTGCAAGAACTGGTGCTACTGGCGTAAAAAAGAACAGCGCAACTGCACCTGGACAGTTGATGTAGAGACAACATCATGTTTGCACTGGTTTACTCTGTATTTTCGTGTTAAATAGGATATATTCAGAATTCTAATTGTGAGTTTCTTTCATACCATTGATGCTGGAGCTTTCATGTGGTTTGGAGCTTGCCATGGAAGCATTCATAGCATAAATTTGTGCAAGCTACTCCCTCCGTCCCATAATATAAGAACGTTTTTCACACTAGTGTAGTGTCAAAAACGTTCTTATATTATGGGACGGAGGGAGTAGCATTCATCTTGAGTCCCTCAGACACAAACTTGTGCATTGTAGGGTGTCTTGCTTATGGTTTTGACCTAAATTACTTTGCTGTTGTTATGTTGACTATGAATTGAAAAAAGAACTTTAACATCTGATCACAATACTTAAGTTGATTTAACTAGTGCTACTTGCTATATTTTTTATCCATATATGTAATCCAGGGCTGGCTTTAATTTGGTTTTTATATGTTTGGTAAGATAATCCAGTGAAGTCTAAATCCATAACTAATGCTTGAGGAAAACAATTATAAGTATATGCAAATGCATATCTGTTTGGGTATAAAATAGGTGTACCTTTTAACCATCCTTACCTAGCTGAAAAGGTTAATCCTTGGATTTTTACATCGTCCAGCTAAAAGTTTACAGAAGAAGCCAGCTATGAGGACTCCTGGTCATGCTAAGAAGGTAATTCGAATGGAACAACTGTCTTTTGTTCATCAGATATTGTTATCCTGATGGTTAGGTTTCAGAGAACTATACTTACTATAATTTTGTCACTGAGAACTTGTATGTCAGTATGTATTCACAACTACATTAACATTTTTGCAGGTGAAAAATGTGACGAATGATGCAATTGACGGCAAGCGGGGCATGATCTACATTCCAGACCAGAAGGTTTGTGTCTAAATTGTTTTATTAATAGTTCTGAAGTTTAAATTTAACCTATTGGTATGCTAATCCGCTTCATGTTTTATTTTACTGAAAGATTTCAAAATTGACCTTAACAAAAGACATAAAGGGTCTGAAGCGGGAGCGCCGTGACGCCAAGAAAAACAAGGGGCACTTGAAGAAGCAAAAGGTCAACCATGAGTGAATAATACAGTCATCATATATTGTCGAACATATTCTGTTCTTCATCATCAATATCATTAATGCTTGTTCCAGAGTTATTTTTAGTCTGCATTCGGTGTTGAGTTAGCTAGGTAGTTCTGTATCAACTTTTAGATACAATGATGATGGAACTTACGGTGCTATATGTCATGGTTCGTGTTCTTGGCCTTGGTCACCATAATATTGTCCATATTCTCAGGCTTCAGTCACGTACTTTAGGTCTTTATCATCAATCAAAATAAAGGTTCACTATGCTTGTTTCGGAGTTGATCTGACAAGTCAGCTAAATAACGTTTTGTATCAGTCTAAACGCTGACGAAGCTTGCTTCTACAGCTTAGCTTCTTACTTTGTGTCCTTTAATTAGATTTGTGTTGTATACTGTGTCCCACATTTGCTGAGATAAATCATCGATCTTCCAATTCTGGAACAGTTTATGCAATCAGTCAACTTCCCATTCAGTACAGATTCCATTGCTGCCGGCAGCTAACGTTAACTCTGTTTCAACATTTTATTTTCAGCTGAGGAAGAAGAAGAAGAAGCTCACTCCCAAGAGTGCAAAATAAAGGCGAGTGAAAGCGATGACCCAAGTGACACGCACTGAACCAATTGTCTCCTTAGCGTCTTAACATCGTCCGTAAAATTTAAGCTTTGTACTGGCTACCTTAAAGTCACTGCCGGGTTTAAACACCTTAATCATCACAGCAATCTTTTGAAAATAATTTCTGCCAAATGCAAGGTCTTATGTATGGGTCTAGTGTAGTGTCAAAAACGCTCTTATATTATGAGACGGAGGGAGTAGCATTTTTTTTCTTTTATGAGTAGATTTTTAATTGTAGTACTGCTATTTGCAGCATCTTATCTCAATATAGCAACCACTGCCTATGAAACAACAACCTTTGTAGAAAGGGGATTGATGATGGGAGAGGATTGCGGATGAGAGCGAAAATTGGGGATTTTTACATTAAAGCAAGCTTGATTACTAGCCATCGTTGGGCATTTCGCCTGGTACAAAGCTCCGCGACTAGTGCTGGAATTTCAGTTCCAAACCAAGGATGATCGGCACCGCAGCTACAACCTTGGGCATACAACCCGCGACCCCCTTGGTGCTTGAGGTACTAGTCGGCAGCTACTTTTTACTTTCAGCTGGTACGAGTGATTAGGTGAGTGCTTTAAGCATTCACATACACTTTGTCAAGTCATCCATCTGTGCCTAAGCCGAGCACACAGATCATAACCTGATTCACTGCATCATCCTTCATATAATATGCAGCTACGTTCTTTCTTTTCCCGTCATCCATAATCTTGAGTATAATGTGCATCTACGTTCTTTCTCTTCCTGCTGTCGTCTAGTACACGAGATGCGTGAAACAGGGCACGAGTAGCAGTAGCTTCTCTTACGTATAGCCGTAGTTCCGTCATTTTGGCAGATGTTGCTTTGCTCCCTGCCAATCACAAGTTCACAACAGACGCATCTGTGTACTTCAGCACAACCCTCAAACTCTGGATATACACCTGATGAATTCTGTCACAAAAACGAGAAATAGTAATTTATAAACCGATTGAACTCGCGCAGACGCTCTGGTGCTTCTCCTTGGCGAGCCAGGCATTTTTTTTGTGGGTAATAATGCAGTGCCTATCAATTCTGAGAGTCCGGCCACGGTTCTCTGCTGGTGACGGAGGAAGAGGTCCCTGTAGAGCCACTCTTCTTTTATCTTACTTTTGAATGTTGTGAGAGCAAGTATAATAAGATGACATAAGCAAGCTGTAAGGATTTAAATATTATATTGGTGTTGATCGGAAAAGCGAAAAGGAGAGAGAAGAGAAGCGGATGTAGACTTACAGCCGGCTGTATCACAAGCTCCAAGAAACTTTGTGAGAGTGGAAGATGAATCTTATGTTGACAAAGTAGTACTTTCTTATAGCCAACTATTATACGTGTTGGCTATTACATTAGTTATAAATGACATGGCAATGTGTTATAGCCAACGGATGGCTATATTATTAACCATGCTCTGAGGGCTTCTCTATCACTTTAGTTTGGGATCTCGTTTCTCTTTGAGAGAAAACGGGACCAAAACTGGCGAACCGTCTCATCCGGCTTTTGAATGAGGAGTGATAAATCCCAGACGTATGCTTGTCCTCGTCGGCGTAAATCGTCGGTTGACCCTTCGATTGTAGCAATGAGATGGGTGGTGGGTGGGTTTGAAAATCCGACCTCGGCCGATGTCATCTTACTCCAACCACTTGCGAGATCTGATTGTTGAGGATTATTGACTCTTCGGCTAGTCCTGATGTCGAGCACTGGAGTTTTCCCTCGTGTTCTCCTCGGACCCGATCTGACATCGGGGCTAGAGGAAGTTTCTACAAGATCCGATCTGACACGAATCCTGGTTCTTTATTGTTGACCTGGCCACTTATCTTAGTCCGGGGAGGGGTCGTCGAATACTGCCCTGGTGGCAGATCCGATGATGGTCATGCACCTGCGCCCTAAACCTGACTTGACGTCAGCATTGGATCGCGTGCCTCATACTGGACCTCGGTCTGGCTAAACGCCCTTTCTACGAGGGCTGCGCGAGCCCGCAGTGTGCTCCAAATCGCCGGATCTAATGATACGACGTGGGATCGAGGTTTTGACCCGGCCTAGGTGGCCAATCGAATCGGCGAGGAAGGCAGCGCTGCCGAAAACAAAGATTTGGCTTGGCACAAAGGTCATGTCACCGCCGATCTTGATTGTCATCGGATTGATGCAACTACATGGTGAGACCTGCTTGGGCCACCAAAGACAGAGTCGATTCCAGCATATCTTGGGTAGAGGGAAGCCAGCTGGTAGCCTAGATGTAATGGTAAGAGAGACAAGAGATTTTACCCATGTTCGGGCTCTCTAAGAAGATAAAACCCCATGTCATGTTTGTATTTTATTGATTTGGAAAGTAGTACAAAGTATAGGTTGGTCTACCATGAGATCGATGATGTCCTCTACCCCTGGCTTATATAGTTACCATGGAGCCTAGGGTTATAGTAAGCTTGGCTATGTATAAGTGTTGCAGACGATAGCTAAGTCATGGAATATGTGAAAGTCTTTAAGAAAATTCCTTCTACGCGCCATGGGCCGCTTTTGATGTGGTCGGCTGATGAACTGGTGTTAATTGCAAGAAACTACCACACTTCGGCACGTTGTGACGAATCAGTACCACTAGTCACTTTTTTGCCATGCAGTGCCAACTCTAAGCCTAAGTGTTGCAAAACGGTCTGACAGCCGTATAAGTGTGTATTGACCACGTATCTAACCTACCGGGCCCACGCGTCAGGTGCCACAGTGGCTTACCCGCGCGCACCCGTATCGGTCGCTCCATGTAGCCGGGTCCGGTCGAACCCAACCGAAGCCAGCCGCACTCTGTCCCTCTCCTCGCCCCATCGCCCTCGTTTCTCCAGCCGTCGCTCGCCACGCAGACCGCCACGTCCGCCACCGCCGCCTAATACGTCTCCATCATATCTACTTTTGCAAACACTTTTGCCCTTGTTTTGGACTCTAACTTGCATGATTTGAATGTAACTAACCCGGACTAACGATGTTTTCAACAGAATTACCATGATGTTATTTTTGTGCAGAAATAAAAATTCTTGGAATGACCTGAAAATCAACAGAGATTATTTTTGGAATATATAAAAAATACTGAAAGAAGAATCCACGTTAGGGGGCCCACACCCTGTCCACGAGGGTGGGGGCGTGCCTACCCCCCTAGGCGCGCCCCTGCCTCGTGGGCCCCTGACGCTCCACCGACCTCAACTCCAACTCCATATATTCGTGTTTGGGGAGAAAAAAAATAGGAGAGAAGGATTCATCGCGTTTTACGATACGGAGTCGCCGCCAAGCCCTAAACTCTATCGGGAGGGCTAATCTGGAGTCCGTTCGAAGCTCCGGAGAGGGGAATCCGTCGCCATCGTCATCATCAACCTTCCTCCATCACCAATTTCATGATGCTCGCTGCCGTGCGTGAGTAATTCCATCGTGGGCTTGCTGGACGGTGATGGGTTGGATGAGATTTATCATGTAAGCGAGTTAGTTTTGTTAGGGTTTGATCCCTAGTATCCACTATGTTCTGAGATTGATGTTGCTATGACTTTGCTATGCTTAATGCTTGTCACTAGGGTCCAAGTGCCATGATTTCAGATCTGAACCTATTATGTTTTCATGAATATATGTGAGTTCTTGATCCTATCTTGCAAGTCTAGTCACCTATTATGTGTTATGATCCGTTAACCCCGAAGTGACAATAATCGAGACCATTACCGGTGATGACCGTAGTTTGAGGAGTTCATGTATTCATTATTTGTTAATGCTTTGGTCCGGTACTCTATAAAAAGGAGGCCTTAATATCCCTTAGTTTCCAATAGGACCCCGCTGCCACGGGAGGGTAGGACAAAAGATGTCATGCAAGTTCTTTTCCATAAGCACGTATGTATATATTCGGAATACATGCCTACATTACATTGATGAACTGGAGCTAGTTCTGTGCCACCCTATGTTATAACCGTTGCATGATCGATTGCATCTGACATAATTCTCCATCACCGATCCAATGCCTACGAGCTTTTCATATATTGTTCTTCGCTTATTTACTTTTCCGTTGCTACTGTTACAATCACTATAAAACCCAAAAATATTACTTTTGCTACCGTTACCATTATTACCATATTACTTTGCTACTAAATACCTTGCTGCAGATATTAAGTTTCCAGGTGTGGTTGAATTGACAACTCAGCTGCTAATACTTGAGAATATTCTTTGGCCCCCCTTGTGTTGAATCAATAAATTTGGGTTGAATACTCTACCCTCGAAAATTGTTACGATCCCCTATACTTGTGGGTTATCAAGACTATTTTCTGGCGCCGTTGCCGGGGAGCATAGCTCTATTCTTTGAGTCACTTGGGATTTATATCTGCTTATCACTATGAAGAACTTGAAAGATTAAAGAACCAAGATTTTCCCTCAACTACGAGGGGAGGTAAGGAACTGTCATCTAGCTCTGCACTTGATTCACCTTCTGTTTTGAGTAAATTTGTGACACCACTTCTTCTTTGCATGATACTTATGATGAAACTACTTCTATGCTTGATACTACTGTGCCACTAGGTGAATTTCTTGATGAACAACTTGCTAGGGATAGAGAGAATCAAATTATTGAAACTGATAATATTGATGAAAGTGATGATGAAGATTCTCCCCCTAGATATGAATTGCCGGTTGTGCCTGAGGGTTGTGTTATGGATAAAGGAACTGCTAGAGACTTTCTTGCTTGCAATGATAGATCTGATCTCAAGAAATTATTAGCTAAGCTTAAAGAAAAGTCTTTGAATGCTAGAATGAAATATGATCTTGCTTTTGCTACTTCACCTATCTTTATTACTGATAAGGATTATGATTTCTCTGTCGATCACGAGTGATACGTCTCCAACGTATCTATAATTTTTGATTGCTCCATGCTATATTATCTACTATTTTGGACATTATTGGGCTTTATTATCCACTTTTATATTATTTTTGGGACTAATCTATTAACCGGAGGCCCAGCCCAGAATTGCTATTTTTTTTGCCTATTTTAGGGTTTCGAAGAAAAGGAATATCAAACGGAGTCCAAACAGAATGAAACCTTCGGGAATGTGATTTTCTCACCGAATACAACTCAGGAGACTTGGACCCTACGTCAAGCCAATTAACAGGAGGCCACGAGGTAGGGGGCGCGCCTGCCCCCCCAGGCGCGCCCTCCACCCTCGTGGGCCCCCTGTTGCTCCACCGACGTACTTCTTTCTCCTATATATTGTTGGAAATATGCCCTAAAGGCAATAATAAAATGGTTATTATTATATTTCCTTGTTCAAGATAATTGTCTATTGTTCATGCTATAATTGTGTTATCCAGAAATCGTAATACATGTGTGAATACATAGACCACAACACGTCCCTAGTGAGCCTCTAGTTGACTAGCTCGTTGATCAAAAGATAGTCATGGTTTCCTGACTATAGACATTAGATGTCATTGATAACGGGATCACATCATTAGGAGAATGATGTGATGGACAAGACCCAATCCTAAGCATAGCTTAAAGATCGTGTAGTTCGTTTGCTAGAGCTTTTCCGAATGTCAAGTATCATTTCCTTAGACCATGAGATTGTGCAACTCCCGGATACCGTAGGAGTGCTTTGGGTGTGCCAAACGTCACAACGTAACTGAGTGACTATAAAGGTGCACTACGGGTATCTTCGAAAGTGTCTGTTGGGTTGGCACGAATCAAGACTAGGATTTGTCACTCCGTATGACGGAGAGGTATCTCTGGGCCCACTCAATAATGCATCATCATAATGAGCTCAATGTGACCAAGTGGTTGGTCACGGGATCATGCATTACGGTACGAGTAAAGTGACTTGCCGGTAACGAGATTGAACAAGGTATTGGGATATCGACGGTCGAGTCTCGGGCAAGTAATGTACCGATTGACAAAGGGAATTGTATACGGGATTGATTGAATCCTCGACATCGAGGTTCATCCGATGAGATCATCGAGGAGCATGTGGGAGCCAACATGGGTATCCAGATCTAAGTATTTTGACCACTTGACTTTCTTATTTAATTGTAGGGAAAGTAAAGACTAGTTTGTAGCCAATTATGAATTGTTTAGACATGGGAATGTGCAATTTTCACATTTGTCGAAAGTGATTTCTTCTTGCAAGTTAAGGATGAGGACATCATCACTCATTTCCAGAGCATCAAGGATCGCAAAGTTATCCTGTAATTTGTAAGCTTTTTTTTACCATTTATTATTTTCTATCCTCTATATATCTTAGATTTTGCCATGCAGTGGCGGAGCTTGAAAGAATATTCAGGGAGTGCTAAACCAAACTATAGATGCTTGGAGGGGCCAAAAGCTAAATTTATTCTAATCTAAGCAGCCCAAAAAATATTCCTTCATGATTTTTACAAAGGCTGGGGGGGGAGGGGGGGCATGGCTCTCCACCCATGTTGCCATGATATGTTGAACAACTTTTTACTTCTATATGTTGAACAATACCAAGTTATGATCATTTTTTATGAATATAATATATTAAGTGGTATCTTTTGTGTATTTCAGAACTAGTACAATATGCTGCTATAATTGCTTTTACACACCAAAAGGAAGGTCGTAGGCCAAAAAAAAGTTTTCAAATTTTGAATACGCGGTCTTGAATTCCTGGGCTCGCCCCTGGTGCTTGGAACTTTAGCCTCTAAAAGAGACTATTTTTAGTCAGACTAAAAATAGTCCCTTGGATCCAAGCACCCTCTAAGGTTCGGTGACGCTAGGGTTGTTGAGATATTAGTATACGGTAACCTGAAAGTTGTTCGGAGTCCCGGATGAGATCCCGGACATCACGAGGAGTTTCGGAATGGCCCGGAGGTGAAGATTTATATATAGGAAGTCAAGTTTCGGCCATCGGGAAAGTTTCGGGGGTAATCGGTATTGTACCGGGACCATCGGAAGGGTCCCAGGGGTCCACCGGGTGGGGCCACCTATCCCGGAGGGCCCCATGGGCTGAAGTGGGAGGGGAACCAGCCCTTGGTGGGCTGGTGCGCGCCCCCATGGGCCTCCCCCTGCGCCTAGGGTTGGAAACCCTAGGGGTGGGGGCGCCCCACTTGGCTTGGGGGGCAAGCCACCCCCTTGGCCGCCGCCCCCCCTTGGAGATCCCATCTCCTAGGGCCGGCACCCCCCTAGGGGTCGTATATATAGTGGGGGGAGGGAGGGCAGCCGCACCCTAGCCCCTGGCGCCTCCCTCTCCCTCCCGTGACACCTCTCCCTCTCGCTAAGCTTGGCGAAGCCCTGCCGAGATCGTCGTTGCTTCCACCACCACGCCGTCGTGCTGCTGGATCTCCATCAACCTCTCCTTCCCCCTTGCTGGATCAAGTTGGAGGAGACATCTTCCCAACCGTACGTGTGTTGAACACGGAGGAGTCGTCCGTTCGGCGCTAGGTCATCGTTGATTTGGATCACGATGAGTACGACTCCATCAACCCCGTTCTCTTGAACACTTCCGCTCACGATCTACAAGGGTATGTAGATGCACCCCCTCTCTCTCGTTGCTAGATGACTCCATAGATTGATCTTGGTGATGCGTAGAAAATTTTAAAATTCTGCTACGTTACCTAACAGTGGCATCATGAGCTAGGTCTATGCGTAGTTTCTATGCATGAGTAGAACAGAAAGCAGTTGTGGGCGTTGATATTGTCAATTTACTTGCCGTTACTAGTCTTATATTGATTTGGCGGCATCGTGGGATGAAGCGGCCCGGACCGACCTTACATGTACGCT
Organism: Triticum monococcum; assembly: GCA_034509565.1. Taxonomy (NCBI): domain Eukaryota; kingdom Viridiplantae; phylum Streptophyta; class Magnoliopsida; order Poales; family Poaceae; genus Triticum; species Triticum monococcum. Next base: position 40,085,858 of record CM067842.1, read on the forward strand.
TACGTGAGACTGGTTCCACCGACTGACATGCACTAGTTGCATATGGTGGCTAGCGGGTGTCTGTCTCTCCCACTTTAGTCGGATCGGATTCGATGAAAAGGGTCCTTATGAAGGGTAAATAGAAATTGGCATATCACGTTGTGGTTTTGGCGTAGGTAAGAAACGTTCTTGCTAGAAACCTATAGCAGCCACGTAAAAACTTGCAACAACAATTAGAGGACGTCTAACTTGTTTTTGCAGCATGTGCCGTGTGATGTGATATGGCAAAAAGGATGTGATGAATGATATATGTGATGTATGAGATTGATCATGTTCTTGTAATAGGAATCACGACTTGCATGTCGATGAGTATGACAACCGGCAGGAGCCATAGGAGTTGTCTTAATTTATTTATGACCTGCGTGTCAACATAAACATCATGTAATTACTTTACTTTATTGCTAAAGCGTTAGCCATAGTAGTAGAAGTAATAGATGACGAGACAACTTCAAGAAGACACGATGATGGAGATCATGGTGTCATGCCGGTGACAACGATGATCATGGAGCCCCGAAGATGGCGATCAAAAGGAGCAAATGATATTGGCCATATCATGTCACTATTTGATTGCATGTGATGTTTATCATGTTTTACATCTTATTTGCTTAGAACGACGGTAGCTTAAATAAGATGACCCCTCGTAATAATTTCAAGAAAGTGTCCCCCTAACTGTGCACCGTTGCGAAGGTTCGTTGTTTCGAAACACCACGTGATGATCGGGTGTGATAGATTCTAACGTTTGAATACAACGGGTGTAAGCCAGATTTACACACGCAATACACTTAGGTTCACTTGACGAGCCTAGCATGTACAGACATGGCCTCGGAACACGGAAGACCGAAAGGTCGAGCATGAGTCGTATAGAAGATATGATCAACATGAAGATGTTCACCGATGTTGACTAGTCCGTCTCACATGATGATCGGACACGGCCTAGTTGACTCGGATCATGTTTCACTTAGATGACTAGAGGGATGTCTATCTGAGTGGGAGTTCATTGAATAATTTGATTAGATGAACTTAATTATCATGAACTTAGTCTAAAATCTTTACAATATGTCTTGTAGATCAAATGGCCCACGTTGTCCTCAACTTCAACGCGTTCCTAGAGAAAACCAAGCTGAAAGATGATGGCAACAACTATACGGACTGGGTCCGGAACCTGAGGATCATCCTCATAGCTGCCAAGAAAGATTATGTCCTAGAAGCACCGCTAGGTGACGCACCCATCCCAGAGAACCAAGACGTTATGAACGCTTGGCAGTCACGTGCTGATGATTACTCCCTCGTTCAGTGCGGCATGCTTTACAACTTAGAACGGGGGCTCCAAAAGCGTTTTGAGCAACACGGAGCATATGAGATGTTCGAAGAGCTGAAAATGGTTTTCCAAGCTCATGCCCGGGTCGAGAGATATGAAGTCTCCGACAAGTTCTTCATTTGTAAGATGGAGGAAAATAGTTCTGTCAGTGAGCACATACTCAAAATGTGTGGGTTGCATAACCGCTTGACTCAGCTGGGAGTTAATCTCCCGGATAACGCGGTCATTGACAGAATCCTTCAGTCGCTTCCACCGAGCTACAAGAGCTTTGTGATGAACTTCAATATGCAGGGGATGGAAAAGACCATTCCTAAGGTATATTCAATACTGAAATCAGCGGAGGTGGAGATCAAAAAGGAACATCAAGTGTTGATGGTTAATAAAACCACTAAGTTTAAGAAAGGCAAGGGTAAGAAGAACTTCAAGAAGGACGGCAAGGGGGTTGCCGCGCCCGGTAAGCAAGATGCCGGGAAGAAGCCAAAGAATGGACCCAAGCCCGAGACTAAGTGTTTTTATTGCAAGGAAAGTGGTCACTAGAAGCGGAACTGCCCCAAATACTTAGCGGACAAGAAGGCCGGCAACACTAAAGGTATATGTGATATACATGTAATTGATGTGTACCTTACCAGTACTCGTAGTAGCTCCTGGGTATTTGATACCGGTGTGGTTGCTCACATTTGTAACTCAAAGCAGGAGCTGCGGAATAAGCGGAGACTGGCGAAGGACGAGGTGACGATGCGCGTCGGGAATGGTTCCAAGCTCGATGTGATCGCCGTCGGCACGCTACCTCTACATTTACCTACGGGATTAGTTTTAAACCTCAATAATTGTTATTTAGTGCCAGCTTTGAGCATGAACATTGTATCGGGATCTCGTTTAATTCGAGATGGCTACTCATTTAAATCCGAGAATAATGGTTGTTCTATTTATATGAGAGATATGTTTTATGGTCATGCTCCGCTGGTGAATGGTTTATTCTTAATGAATCTCGAGCGTAATGTTACACATATTCATAGTGTAAATACCAAAAGACGTAAGGTTGATAATGACAGTCCCACATACTTGTGGCACTGCCGCCTTGGTCACATAGGTGTCAAACGCATGAAGAAGCTCCATGCAAATGGAATTTTGGAGTCTCTTGATTACGAATCATTTGGCATGTGCGAACCATGCCTCATGGGTAAAATGACCAAGACTCCGTTCACAGGAACAATGGCGCGAGCAACCAACTTATTGGAAATCATACATACTGATGTGTGCGGTCCAATGAGTGTTGAGGCTCGCGGTGGCTATCGTTTTGTTCTCACCCTCACTGATGACTTGAGTAGATAGTGGTATGTCTACTTAATGAAACACAAGTCTGAGACCTTTGAAAAGTTCAAGGAATTTCAGATTGAGGTTGAGAATCAACGTGACAGGAAAATCAAGTTCTTGCGATTAGATCGTGGGGGGGAATACTTGAGTCACGAATTTGGCACGCACTTAAGGAAATGTGGAATAGTTTCACAACTCACGCCGCCTGGAACACCTCAGTGTAATGGTGTGTCCGACCATCGTAATCGCACTCTATTGGATATGGTGCGATCTATGATGTCTCTTACCGATCCACCGCTGTCATTTTGGGGCTATGCTTTAGAGACTGCCGCATTCACTTTAAATAGGGCTCCGTTGAAATCCGTTGAGACGACACCGTATGAATTATGGTTTGGGAAGAAACCTAAGTTGTCGTTTCTAAAAGTTTGGGGATGCGATGCTTATGTCAAGAAACTTCAACCTAAAAAGCTCGAACCCAAATCGGAAAAATGCGTCTTCATAGGATACCCTAAAGAAACTATTGGGTATACCTTCTACCTCAGATCCGAAGGCAAGATCTTTGTTGCCAAGAATGGATCCTTTCTAGAGAAAGAGTTTCTCTCGAAAGAAGTAAGTGGGAGGAAAGTAGAACTTGATGAAGTATTGCCTCTTGAACCGGAGAGTGGCGCAGCTCAGGAAATTGTTCCTGAGGTGCCTGCACCGACTAGAGAGGAAGTTAATGATGATGATCATGAAACTTCAGAACAAGTTGCTACTGAACTTCATAGGTCCACAAGGACACATTCCGCACCAGAGTGGTACGACAACCCTGTCTTGGAAATCATGTTGTTAGACAACGGTGAACCTTCGAACTATGAAGAAGCGATGGCGGGCCTAGATTCCGACAAATGGCTGGAAGCCATGAAATCCGAGATAGGATCCATGTATGAAAACGAAGTATGGACTTTGACTGACTTGACCGATGATCGGCGATCCATAGAAAATAAATGGATCTTTAAGAAGAAGACAGACGCGGATGGTAATGTAACCATCTATAAAGCTCGGCTTGTCGCTAAGGGTTATCAACAAGTTCAAGGGGTTGAGTACGATGAGACTTGCTCACCCGTAGCGAAGCTGAAGTCCGTCCGAATCATGTTAGCAATTGCCACGTTCTATGATTATGAGATATGGCAAATGGACGTCAAAACGACATTCCTTAATGGTTTCCTTAAGGAAGAATTGTATATGATGCAGCCGGAAGGTTTTGTCGATCCTAAGAATGCTGACAAGGTGTGCAAGCTCCAACGCTCGATCTATGGGCTGGTGCAAGCATCTCGGAGTTGGAACATTTGTTTTGATGAGATGATCAAAGCGTTTGGGTTTACGCAGACTTATGGAGAAGCCTGCATTTACAAGAAAGTGAGTGGGAGCTCTGTAGCATTTCTCATATTGTATGTGGATGACATACTGTTGATGGGAAATGATATAGAATTCTTGGAAAGCATAAAGGTCTACTTGAACAAGTGTTTTTCAATGAAGGATCTTGGAGAAGCTGCTTATATATTAGGCATCAAGATCTATAGAGATAGATCGAGACGCCTCATTGGTCTTTCACAGAGTACGTACCTTGACAAGATATTGAAGAAGTTCAATATGGATCAGTCAAAGAAGGGGTTCTTGCCTGTATTGCAAGGTACGTGATTGAGCACGGCTCAAAGCCCGACCACGGCAGAAGATAGAGAAAAGATGAGTGTCGTCCCCTATGCCTCGGCCATAGGGTCTATCATGTATGCTATGTTGTGTACCAGACCTGATGTAAACCTTGCGGTAAGTTTGGTAGGAAGGTACCAAAGTAATCCCGGCATGGAACACTGGACAAAGGTCAAGAATATCCTAAAGTACCTTAAGAGGACTAAGGATATATTTCTCGTTTATGGAGGTGACGAAGAGCTCGTCGTAAAGGGTTACGTCGATGCTAGCTTCGACACAGATCTGGATGACTCTAAGTCACAAACCGGATACGTGTATATTTTGAATGGTGGGGCAGTAAGCTGGTGTAGTTGCAAGCAAAGCGTTGTGGAGGGATCTACATGTGAAGCGGAGTACATGGCAGCCTCGGAGGCAGCACAAGAAGCAATCTAGGTGAAGGAGTTCATTACCGACCTAGGAGTCATACCCAATGCGTCGGGCCCGATGACTCTCTTCTGTGACAACACTGGAGCAATTGCCCTTGCCAAGGAGCCCAAGTTTCATAGGAAGACCAGGCATATCAAGCGTCGCTTCAACTCCATTCATGAAAGTGTTCAAAATGGAGACATAGATATTTGTAAAGTACATACGGACCTGAATGTGGCAGATCCGTTGACTAAACCTCTCCCTAGAGCAAAACATGATCAACACCAGAACTGTATGGGTGTTCGATTCATCACAATGTAACTAGATTATTGAGTCTAGTGCAAGTGGGAGACTGTTGGAAATATGCCCTAGAGGCAATAATAAAATGGTTATTATTATATTTCCTTGTTCATGATAATTGTCTATTGTTCATGCTATAATTGTGTTATCCAGAAATCGTAATACATGTGTGAATACATAGACCACAACATGTCCCTAGTGAGCCTCTAGTTGACTAGCTCGTTGATCAAAAGATAGTCATGGTTTCCTGACTATGGACATTAGATGTCATTGATAACGGGATCACATCATTAGGAGAATGATGTGATGGACAAGACCCAATCCTAAGCAAAGCTTAAAGATCGTGTAGTTCGTTTGCTAGAGCTTTTCCGAATGTCAAGTATCATTTCCTTAGACCATGAGATTGTGCAACTCCCGGATACCGTTGGAGTGCTTTGGGTGTGCCAAATGTCACAACGTAACTGGGTGACTATAAAGGTGCACTACGGGTATCTCCAAAAGTGTCTGTTGGGTTGGCACGAATCAAGACTGGGATTTGTCACTCCGTATGACGGAGAGGTATCTTTGGGCCCACTCGGTAATGCATCGTCATAATGAGCTCAATGTGACCAAGTGGTTGATCATGGGATCATGCATTATGGTATGAGTAAAGTGACTTGCCGGTAACGAGATTGAACGAGGTATTGGGATACCGACGATCGAGTCTCGGGCAAGTAACGTACCGATTGACAAAGGGAATTGTATACAAGATTGATTGAATCCTTGACATCGTGGTTCATCCGACGAGATCATTGAGGAGCATGTGGGAGCCAACATGGGTATCCAGATCCCGCTGTTGGTTATTGACCGAAGAGTTGTCTCGGTCATGTCCGCGTGTCTCCCGAACCCATAGGGTCTACACACTTAAGGTTCGGTGACGCTAGGGTTGTTCAGATATTAGTATATGGTAACCCGAAAGTTGTTCAGAGTCCCGGATGAGATCCCGGACATCACTAGGAGTTCTGGAATGGTCCGGAGGTGAAGATTTATATATAGGAAGTCAAGTTTCGGCCATCGGGAAAGTTTCGGGGGTAATCGGTATTGTACCGGGACCACCGGAAGGGTCCCGGGGGTCCATCGGGTGGGGCCACCTATCTCGGAGGGCCCCATGGGCTGAAGTGGGAGGGGAACCAGCCCCTGGTGGGCTGGTGCGACCCTCCATGGGCCTCCCCCTGCGCCTAGGGTTGGAAACCCTAGGGATGGGGGCGCCCCACTTGGCTTGGGGGGCAAGCCACCCCCCTTGGCCGCTGCCCCCCCTTGGAGATCCCATCTCCTAGGGCCGGCTCCCCCTAGGGGTCCTATATATAGTGGGGGGGGGGGGGGGGAGGGCAGCCGCACCCTAGCCCCTGGCGCCTCCCTCTCCCTCCCGTGACACCTCTCCCTCTCGCTAAGCTTGGCGAAGCCCTGCTGAGATCACCGTTGCTTCCACCACCATGCCGTCGTGCTGCTAGATCTCCATCAACCTCTCCCCCCTTGCCGGATCATGTTGGAGGAGACGTCTTCCCAACCGTACGTGTGTTGAACGCGGAGGTGCCGTGCGTTCGGCGCTAGGTCATCGGTGATTTGGATCACGACAAGTACGACTCCATCAACCCCGTTCTCTTGAACGCTTCCGCTCGCGATCTACAAGGGTATGTAGATGCACTCCCCTCTCTATAGTTGCTAGATGACTCCATAGATTGATCTTGGTGATGCGTAGAAAATTTTAAAATTCTGCTACGTTACGCAACATATATATCCACATACCCCCAAACGATCAGATACGGAGCCAAAAAACTAATTCCACCGCCGCAACTTTCTGTATCCACGAGATGCCATCTTGGGGCCTGTTCCGGAGCTCCGCCGGAGGGGGCATCGATCACGGAGGGCTTCTACATCATCATCCAAGCCCCTCCGATGAAGTGTGAGTAGTTTACTTCAGACCTACGGGTCCATAGTTAGTAGCTAGATGGCTTCTTCTCTCTTTTTGGATCTCAATACAATGTTCTCCCCCTCTCTCATGGAGATCTATTCGATGTAGTCTTCTTTTTGCGGTGTGTTTGTTGAGATCGATGAATTTTGGGTTTATGATCCAGTCTATCTATGAATAATATTTGAATCTTCTCTGAATTCTTTTATGTATGATTGGTTATCTTTGCAAGTCTCTTCGAATTATCAGTTTGGTTTGGCCTACTAAATTGGTTTTTCTTGCCGTGGGAGAAGTGCTTAGCTTTGGGTTCGATCTTGTGGTGTCCTTTCCCAGTGACAGAAGGGCAGCAAGGCACGTATTGTATTGTTGCCATCGAGGATAACAAGATGGGGTTTTTATCATATTGCATGAAACTATCCCTCTACATCATGTCATCTTGCTTAAGGTGTTACTCTGTTTTTAACTTAATACTCTAGATGCATGCTGGATAGCGGTCGATGAGTGGAGTAATAGTAGTAGATGCAGGCAGGAGTCGGTCTACTTGTCTTGGATGTGATGCGTATATACATGATCATACCTAGATATTCTCATAACTATGCTCAATTCTGTCAATTGCTCAACAGTAATTTGTTCACCCACCGTAGAATACTTATGCTCTTGAGAGAAGCCACTAGTGAAACCTATGGCCCCCGGGTCTCTTTCTCATCATATCAATCTCCATCACTTTATTACTGCTTTGCTTTTACTTTGCCTTTTACTTTTCACTTTGCATATCTATAACAAAAATACCAAAAATATTATTTATCATCTCTATCAAATCTCACTTTCGTAAGTGACCGTGAAGGGATTGACAACCCCTAAGCGCGTTGGTTGCGTTGAGATATTGTTTTTGTGTAGGTACGAGGGACTCGTGCGTAGCCTCCTACTGGATTGATACCTTGGTTCTCAAAAACTGAGGGCTACTTTGCTGCATCATCCTCTCCTCTTCGGGGAAATCCAATGCAGTGCTCAAGAGGTAGCAAGAAGAATTTCTGGCGCCGTTGCCAGGGAGTCTGCGCAAAAGTCAACATACCAAGTACCCATCACAATCCCTATCTCCTGCATTACATTATTTGCCATTTGCCTCTCGTTTTCCTCTCCCCACTTCACCCTTGCCGTTTTATTCGCCCTCTCTCTCTCTCTATGCTCCCTCTCTTTCTCCATTTGCCTCTTTTGCTTGTTTGCTTGTGTTACCTTGTGCCTTCCATTTGCTTGCATCTTTGCTTGCTAATAATCTATTGTTATGGATCCACTTAAAGTGTTCTACTTGGATCATCTTCGATCCTTATGCGCTCGTGCTGAAACCCCAATACCCTAACTAGCCTAGTTGATGGGAAATCTTTAGATGAGCATGCTCATTTTGTGTGTCATCGTTTGTCTGAAAAGGGGAAGCTCTTATGGTATCATATAAATAGTTTGCTATGCTATGCTTGGAATCTTTGTGATATTTGTGATTTTACTTGTTGCTCTAAGAACCCTAAAAAACACCTTCCCTACCTATGTGAGTTCAATGATAATGAAATCTTATCTTCTTATGCAAAGGGTGTTTATAGTTACTATGATATCGAACAAATTGAAGAATTTGTCGTTTTTAAGGGTGCTCATGAAGTGTCTTCTTTGATTGAAAGTATGATTTCACTCTCAATAAATCTGAAAATTCCATCATACTTAAATATTGCAATGAAAACCTTACCCATAATGTCTATGTCCAAGAATTTATTGAAAGAATAATCGTTGCTTTGGAAGAAAATAATGATATGCATGAATCTATAAATAATGATGATTCCGATGATTTGGTTGAAATATCCCTTGATGAACATGATGCTTGCTATGCTTGTGGCCATGATGCCAATATTTATGAAGATGAATCTGCTATAGTTCCTTTTGTTACACATGAGATCGTTGCTATTGCACCCATACTTGATAGTTCCTTCAATGAAAAGCATGATTGTAATGATGTTATTATAAATTCTCTTAATGTCAATTGTGTTAATGATATGCAAAACCCTAAGCTTGGGGATGCTAGTTTTGCTATGTCCTCTACTTGTTGCAATGATCATGATTGGGGTGATTCTTCTTTTGATCTTGAAAATTTATTTAAACCCCATGATGAATATGAGATTGATTATAATGTTTGCAATAATATTGAAAGTGGGTTTGGAAGAATGTCAACTTTAGATCCCACATATTTGGAGAATTTTCAATCTCATGAAGTTTTTGATAAAAGTGGGTTTGGAAAGGTCATGACTTTAGTTAATGTAGATCCCACTATTTCGGAAGAGTGTCAACTTTGCATGCATGTGGATCAAGTTGAGAATATTTTATGTGATAGCTATTTTGTTGAATTTGCTTATGATCCTACATGTAATTATTATGAGAGAGGAAAATATGGTGGTAGAAATTTTCATGTTACTAAATTACCTCTCGTTATGTTGAGATTGCTATTGTTTCTTTCCTCTTCCTTGCATATGCTAGTTTTTGCTTACCTTGATAATTTGTTTGCCTATAAGATGCCTATGCATAGGAAATATGTTAGACTTAGATGTGTTGGCCACGTGTTTTATGATGCCCTCTTTGTGCTTCAATTCTTGTCTTTCATGTGAGCATCATCAAAATTATCAATGCCTGGCTATAAGGCTTTAAAGAAAAGCGCTTGTTGGGAGACAACCCAATATTTTTCCTTGCTGTTATTTAATAAATAAATTATCTAGCCTCTGTTTTGGTTGTGTTTAATTAGTGTTTGTGCCAAGTAGAACCGTTGGGAAGACTTGGGGAAAGTCTTTTTGAACTTGCTGTAAAAAACAGAAACTTTAGCGCTCACGAGAACTGCTGTCATTTTTATTTGGAAAGTGATTTTTAGTTAATTATTTTTGAAGATGATTAATAGGTAAATTCCTCACGTCCAGTAATTTATTTTAGAATTTTTGGGGTTCCATATCTTGCGCTAGCTACAGATTACTACAGACTGTTCTGTTTTTGACAGATTCTGTTTTTCGTGTGTTGTTTGCTTATTTTGATGAATCTATGGCTAGTAAAATAGTTTATAATCCATAGAGAAGTTGGAATACAGTAGGTATAACACCCATTAAAGAATGAGTTCATTACAGTACCTTGAAGTGGTCTTTTGTTTTCTTTCGCTAACGGAGCTCACGAGATTTTCTACTTTAAGTTTTGTGTTGTGAAGTTTTCAAGTTTTGGGTAAAGATTTGATGGATTATGGAACAAGGAGTGGAAAGAGCCTAAGCTTGGGGATGCCCATGGCACCCCCAAGATAATCTAAGGACACCTAAAAGCCAAAGCTTGGGGATGCCCTGGAAGGCATCCCCTCTTTCGTCTACTTCCATCGGTAACTTTACTTGGAGCTATATTTTTAGTCACCACATGATATGTGTTTTGCTTGGAGCGTCTTTTATGATTTGAGTCTTTGCTTGTTAGTCTACCACAATCATACTTGCTGTACACACCTTTTGAGAGAGCCATACATAATTTGGAATTTGATAGAATACTCTATGTGCTTCACTTATATCTTTTGAGTTATATAATTTTGCTCTAGTGCTTCACTTATATCTTTTAGAGCACGGTGGTGGATTTGTTTTATAGAAACTATTGATCTCTCATGCTTCACTTAGAATATTTTGAGAGTCTTAATAGCATGGTAATTTGCTTAATAATAATATGCTTGGTATTCAAGATTTGTAAAACTTTCTTTTGAGTGCGTTGAATACTAAGAAAAAAATTGATGCTTGATAATTGTTTTGAGATATGAGGATGGTGATATTAGAGTCATGCTAGTTGAGTAGTTGTGAATTTGAGAAATTCTTGTGTTAAAGTTTGTGATTCCCGTAGCATGCACGTATGGTGAACCATCATGTGATGAAGTCAGAGCATGATGTATTTATTGATTGTCTTCCTTATGAGTGGCGGTCGGGGACGAGCAATGGTCTTTTCCTACCAATCTATCCCCCTAGGAGCATGCGCGTAATACTTTGCTTTGATAACTTCTAGATTTTTGCAATAAGTATATGAGTTCTTTATGACTAATGTTGAGTCCATGGATTATACACACTTTCCTTCCTTCCACCATTGCTAGCCTCTCTAATACCGCGCACTTTTCGCCGGTATCATACACCCACCAAATACCTTCCTCAAAACAGCCACCATACCTACCTATCATGGCATTTCCATAGCCATTCCGAGATATATTGCCATGCAACTTTCCACCGTTCCGTTCATTATGACACGCTCCATCATTGTCATATTGCTAGCATGATCATGTAGTTGACATCGTATTTGTGGCAAAGCCACCGTTCATAATTCTTTCATACATGTCACTCTTGATTCATTGCATATCCCGGTACACCGCCGGAGGCATTCATATAGAGTCATATTTTGTTCTAAGTATTGAGTTGTAATTGTTGAGTTGTAAGAAAAATAAAAAGTGTGATGATCATCATTTCTAGAGCATTGCCCCAAGTGAGGAAATGATGATGGAGACTATGATTCCCCCACAAGTCGGGATGAGACTCCAGACGAAAAAGAAAAAAAGAAAAAGAGGCCATAAAAAAAGAGAAGGCCCAAAAAAAGAGAGAAAAAGAGAGAAGGGACAATGTTACTATCCTTTTACCAGACATGTGCTTCAAAGTAGCACCATGATCTTCATGATAGATAGTCTCTCATTCTGTCACTTTCATATACTAGTGGGAATTTTTTATTATAGAACTTGGCTTGTATATTCCAATGATGGGCTTCCTCAAAATGCCCTAGGTCTTCATGAGCAAAAGAGTTGGATGCACACCCACTATGTTTCTTTTGTTGAGCTTTCATATACTTATAGCTCTAGTGCATCCGTTGCATGGCAATCCCTACTCACTCACATTGACATCTATTGATGGGCATCTCCATAGCTCGTTGATACGCCTAGTTGATGTGAGACTATCTTCCCCTCTTTTTGTCTTCTCCACAACCACCATTCTATTCCACATATAGTGTTATATCCATGGCTCACGCTCATGTATTGCGTGAAGATTGAAAAAGTTTTGAAAATGTCAAAAGTATGAAACAATTGCTTGGCTTGTCATCGGGGTTGTGCATGATTTAAATACTTTGTGTGGTGAAGATAGAGCATAGTCAGACTATATGATTTTGTAGGGATAGCTTTCTTTGGCCATGTTATTTTGAGAAGACATAATTGCTTTGTTAGTATGCTTGAAGTATTATTATTTTTATGTCAACATGAACTTTTGTCTTGAATCTTTTGAATCTGAATATTCATACCACAATTAAGAAGATTTACATTGAAATTATGCCAAGTAGCACTCCGCATCAAAAATTCTGTTTTTATCATTTACCTACTCGAGGACGAGTAGGAATTAAGCTTGGGGATGCTTTATACGTCTCCAACGTATATATAATTTTTGATTGCTCCATGCTATATTATCTACTGTTTTGGACATTATTGGGCTTTATTATCCAATTTTATATTATTTTTGGGACTAACCTATTAACTGGAGGCCCAGCCCAGAATTGCTGTTTTTTGCCTGTTATAGGGTTTCGAAGAAAAGGAATATCAAATGGAGTCCAAACGGAATGAAACCTTCGGGAACGTGATTTTCTCACCGAATACAACTCAGGAGACTTGGACCCTATGTCAAGCCAATTAACAGGAGGCCACGAGGTAGGGGGCGCGCCTGCCCCCCCTAGGCGCGCCCTCCACCCTCATGGGCCCCTGTTGCTCCACCGACGTACTTCTTCCTCCTATATATATCCACGTACCCCAAACGATCAGATACGGAGCCAAAAACCTAATTCCACCACCGCAACTTTCTGTATCCACGAGATCCCATCTTGGGGCCTGTTCTGGAGCTCCACCGGAGGGGGCATCGATCACGGAGGGCTTCTACATCATCATCCAAGCCCCTCCGATGAAGTGTGAGTAGTTTACTTCAGACCTACGGGTCCATAGTTAGTAGCTAGATGGCTTCTTCTCTCTTATTGGATCTCAATACAATGTTCTCCCCCTCTCTCGTGGAGATCTATTCGATGTAATCTTCTTTTTGCGGTGTGTTTGTTGAGACCGATGAATTGTGGGTTTATGATCCAGTCTATCTATGAATAATATTTGAATCTTCTCTAAATTCTTTTATGTATGATTGGTTATCTTTGCAAGTATCTTCGAATTATCAGTTTGGTTTGGCCTACTAGATTGGTTTTTCTTGCCGTGGGAGAAGTGCTTAGCTTTGGGTTCGATCTTGCGGTGTCCTTTCACAGTGACAGAAGGGGCAGCAAGGCACGTATTGTATTGTTGCCATCGAGGATAACAAGATGGGGTTTTTGTTGGAAATATGCCCTAGAGGCAATAATAAAAGCATTATTATTATATTTCCTTGTTCATGATAATTGTCTTTTATTCATGCTATAATTGTGTTATCCGAAAATCATACATGTGTGAATAAATAGACACCAACATGTCCCTAGTAAGCCTCTAGTTGACAAGCTCGTTGATCAACAGATAGTCATGGTTTCGTGACTATGGACATTGGATGTCATTGATAACGAGATCACATCATTAGGAGAATGCTGTGATGGACAAGACCCAATCCTAAACATAGCACAAGATCGTATAGTTCGTTTGCTAGAGTTTTTTCAATGTCAAGTATCTTTTCCTTAGACCATGAGATCGTGTAAGTCCCGGATACCTTAGGAGTGCTTTGGGTGTACCAAACGTCACAACCTAACTGGGTGACTATAAAGGTATACTACGGGTATCTCCGAAAGTGTCTGTTGGGTTGACACGGATCAAGACTGGGATTTGTCACTCCGTATGACGGAGAGGTATCTCTGGGCCCACTCGGTAATGCATCATCACAATGAGGTCAAAGTGACCAAGTGTCTGGTCACGGGATCATGCATTACGGTACGAGTAAAGTGACTTGCTGGTAACGAGATTGAACGAGGTATTGGGATACCGACGATCGAATCTCGGGCAAGTAACGTACCGATTGACAAAGGGAATTGTATACGGGGTTGCTTGAATCCTCGACATCGTGGTTCATCCGATGAGATCATCGAGGAGCATGTGGGAGCCAACATGGGTATCCAGATCCCGCTGTTGGTTATTGACCGGAGAGCCATCTCGGTCATGTCTACATGTCTCCCGAACCCGTAGGGTCTACACACTTAAGGTTCAGTGACGCTAGGGTTGTAGGGATATGAATATGCAGTAACCCGAAAGTTGTTCGGAGTCCCGGATGAGATCCCGGACGTCACGAGGAGTTCCGGAATGGTCCGGAGGTGAAGAATTATATATAGGAAGTGCAGTTTCGGCCATCGGGAGAGTTTCGGGGGTCACCGGTATTGTACCGGGACCACCGGAAGGGTCCCGGGGGTCCACCGGGTGGGGGGGCGCCCCACTTGCCTTGGGGGGTACTCCACCCCCCTGGCCACCGCCACTTGGGAGATGGGATCTCCATGGCCGGCGCCCCCCTGGGGGCCTATATAAAGGGAGGGGAGGGAGGGGCAGCCGCACCCTGAACCCCTGGCGCCTCCCTCTCCCCTGCTACACCTCTCTCTCTCTCTCTCTCTCCATAGAGCTCGGCGAAGCCCTGTCGGAGTACTGCTTCTCCATCACCACCACGCCGTCGTGCTGCTGCTGGAGCCATCTTCCTCAACCTCTCCTTCCCCCTTGCTGGATCAAGAAGGAGGAGACGTCACGCTGACCGTACATGTGTTGAACGCGGAGGTGCCGTCCATTCGGCGCTAGGATCTTCGGTGATTTGGATCACGTCGAGTACGACTCCCTCATCCTCGTTCTTTGAACAGTTCCGCTCGTGATCTACAAGGTATGTAGATGCATCCGATCACTCGTTGCTAGATGAACTCATAGATGGATCTTGGTAAAACCGTAGGAATTTTTTTTGTTTTCTGCAATGTTCCCCAACAGTGGTATCAGAGCTAGGTCTATGTGTAGTTCTCTTTGCACGAGTAGAACACAATTTGTTGTGGGTGTAGATGTTGTCAACTTTCTTGCCGCTACTAGTCTTATTTTGCTTCAGCGGTATTGTGGGATGAAGCAGCCCGGACCAACCTTACACGTATGCTTACGTGAGACCGGTTCCACCGACTAACATGCACTAGTTGCATAAGGTGGCTGGCGGGTGTCTGTCTCTCCCAATTTAGTTGGAGCGGATTCGATGAAAAGGGTCCTTATGAAGGGTAAATAGAAGTTTACAAATCACGTTGTGGCTTTCACGTAGGTAAGAAAACGTTCTTGCTAGAACCCTATTGCAGCCACGTAAAACTTGCAACAACAATTAGAGGACGTCTAACTTGTTTTTGCAGCAAGTGTTTTGTGATGTGATATGGCCAAAGTTGTGATGAATGATGAATGATATATATGTGATGTATGAGATGTTCATGCCATTGTAATAGGAATCACGACTTGCATGTCGATGAGTATGACAACTGGCAGGAGCCACAGGAGTTGTCTTTATTTTTTGTATGACCTGCGTGTCATTGAGAAACGCCATGTAAATTACTTTACTTTATTGCTAAACGTGTTAGCCATAGTAGTAGAAGTAATAGTTGGCGAGCAACTTCATGGAGACACGATGATGGAGATCATGATGATGGAGATCATGGTGTCATGCCGGTGACAAGATGATCATGGAGCCCTAAGATGGAGACCACAGGAGCTATATGATATTGGCCATATCATGTCACTATTATTATTTGATTGCATGTGATGTTTATCATGTTTTACATCTTGTTTACTTACAACGACGATAGTAAATAAGATGATCCCTCATAATAATTTCAAGAAAGTGTTCCCCCTAACTGTGCACCGTTGCGACAGTTTGTTGTTTCGAAGCACCACGTGATGATCGGGTGTGATAGATTCAAACGTTCACATACAACGGGTGTAAGACAGATTTACACATGCAAACACTTAGGTTGACTTGACGAGCCTAGCATGTACAGACATGGCCTCGGAACGCAGAAGACCGAAAGGTCGAGCATGAGTCGTATAGAAGATACGATCAACATGAAGATGTTCACCGATGTTGAATAGTCCGTCTCACGTGATGATCGGACACGGCCTAGTTAACTCGGATCATGTTATACTTAGATGACTGGAGGGATGTCTATCTAAGTGGGAGTTCATTGAATAATTTGATTAGATGAACTTAATTATCATGAACTTAGTCTAAAATATTTACAATATGTCTGGTAGATCAAATGGCCAATGTTGTCCTCAACTTCAACGCGTTCCTAGCGAAAACCAAGCTGAAAGACGATGGCAGCAACTATACGGACTGGGTCCGGAACCTGAGGATCATCCTCATAGCTGCCAAGAAAGATTATGTCCTACAAGCACCACTAGGTGAAGCACCTGTTCTCCCTGCAGAACAAGACGTTATGAACACTTGGCAGACACGTTCCGATGATTACTCCCTCGTTCAGCGCGGCATGCTTTACAGCTTAGAGCCGGGGCTCCAAAAGCATTTTGAGAGACATAGAGCATATGAGATGTTCGAAGAGCTGAAAATGGTTTTTCAAGCTCATGCCCGGGTCGAGAGATATGAAGTCTCCGACAAGTTCTTCAGCTGTAAGATGGAGGAAAATAGTTCTGTCAGTGAGCACATACTCACTATGTCTGGGTTACATAACCGCTTGACTCAGCTGGGAGTTAATCTCCCGGATGACGCGGTCATTGACAGAATCCTCCAGTCGCTTCCACCGAGCTACAAGAGCTTTGTGATGAACTTCAATATGCAGGGGATGGAAAAGACCATTCCTGAAGTATTTGCAATGCTAAAATCAGCAGAGGTAGAAGTCAAAAAGGAACATCAAGTGTTGATGGTGAATAAAACCACTAAGTTTAAGAAAGGCAAGGGTAAGAAAAACTTCAAGAAGGACGGCAAGGGAGTTGCCGCGCCCGGCAAGCAAGCTGCCGGGAAGAAGCCAAAGAATGGACCCAAGCCCGAGACTGAGTGTTTTTATTGCAAGGGAAGTGGTCACTGGAAGCGGAATTGCCCCAAATACTTAGCGGACAAGAAGGCCGGCATCACGAAAGGTACATGTGATATACATGTAATTGATGTGTACCTTACCAGTACTCGTAGTAGCTCTTGGGTATTTGATACCGGTGCAGTTGCTCACATTTGTAACTCAAAGCAGGAGCTGCGGAATAAGCGGAGACTGGCGAAGGATGAGGTGACAATGCGCGTCGGGAATGGTTCCAAGGTCGATGTGATCGCCGTCGGCACGCTGCCTCTACATTTACCTACGGGATTAGTTTTGAACCTCAATAATTGTTATTTAGTGCCAAGTTTGAGCATGAACATTGTATCAGGATCTCGTTTAATACGAGATGGCTACTCATTTAAATTCGAGAATAATGGTTGTTCTATTTATATGAGAGATATGTTTTATGGTCATGCTCCAATGGTGAATGGTTTATGCTTAATGAATCTCGAGCATAATGCTACACATATTCATAGTGTGAATACCAAAAGATGTAAGATTGATAATGATAGTCCCACATACTTGTGGCACTGCCGCCTTGGTCACATAGGTGTCAAACGCATGAAGAAGCTCCATACGGATGGACTTTTAGAGTCCCTTGATTACGAATCATTTGACATGTGCGAACCATGCCTCATGGGTAAAATGACCAAGACTCCGTTCTCAGGAACAATGGAGCGAGCAACCAACTTATTGGAAATCATACATACTGATGTATGCGGTGCAATGAGTGTTGAGGCTCGCGGTGGCTATCGTTATGTTCTCACCCTCACTGATGATTTGAGTAGATATGGGTATGTCTATTTAATGAAACACAAGTCTGAGACCTTTGAAAAGTTCAAGGAATTTTAGAGTGAGGTTGAGAATCAATGTGACAGGAAAATCAAGTTCTTGCGATTAGATCGTGGGGGAGAATACTTGAGTCATGAATTTGGCACACACTTAAGAAAATGTGGAATAGTTTCACAACTCACGTTGCCTGGAACTTCTCAGCGTAATGGTGTGTCTGAACATCGTAATCGCACTCTATTAGATATGGTGCGATCTATGATGTCTCTTACCGATTTACCGCTATCATTTTGGGGCTATGCTTTAGAGACTGCCGCATTCACTTTAAATAGGGCTCCGTCGAAATCCGTTGAGATGACACCGTATGAATTATGGTTTGGGAAGAAACCTAAGCTATTGTTTCTAAAAGTTTGGAGATGCGATGCTTATGTCAAGAAACTTCAACCTGAAAAGCTCGAACCCAAGTCGGAAAAATGTGTCTTCATAGGATACCCCAAAGAAACTATTGGGTATACCTTCTACCTCAGATCTGAAGGCAAGATCTTTGTTGCCAAGAATGGATCCTTTCTAGAGAAAGAGTTTCTCTCGAAAGAAGTAAGTGGGAGGAAAGTAGAACTTGATGAAGTATTACCTCTTGAACCGGAAAATGGCGCAACTCAAGAAAATGTCCCTGAGGTGCCTGCACCGACTAGAGTGGAAATTAATGATGATGATCATGAAACTTCAGATCAAGTTGCTACTGAACTTCGTAGGTCCACAAGGACACATTCCGCACCAGAGTGGTACGGCAACCCTGTCTTGGAAATCATGTTGTTAGACAACAGTGAACCTTCGAACTATGAAGAAGTGATGGCGGGCCCGGATTCCGACAAATGGCTAGAAGCCATGAAATCCGAGATAGGATCCATGTATGAAAACGAAGTATGGACTTTGACTGACTTGCCCGTTGAGCGGCGAGCCATAGAAAATAAATGGATCTTTAAGAAGAAGACAGACGCGGATGCTAATGTGACCATCTATAAAGCTCGGCTTGTCGCTAAGGGTTATCGACAAGTTCAAGGGGTTGACTACGATGAGACTTTCTCACCGGTAGCGAAGCTAAAGTCCGTCCGAATCATGTTAGCAATTGCCGCATTCTATGATTATGAGATATGGCAAATGGACGTCAAAATGGCATTCCTTAATGGTTTCCTTAAGGAAGAATTGTATATGATGCAGCCGGAAGGTTTTGTCGATCCTAAGAATGCTAACAAGGTGTGCAAGCTCCAACACTCGATTTATGGGCTGGTGCAAGCATCTTGGAGTTGGAACATTCGCTTTGATGAGATGATCAAAGCGTTTGGGTTTACGCAGACTTATGGAGAAGCCTGCGTTTACAAGAAAGTGAGTGGGAGCTCTGTAGCATTTCTCATATTATATGTAGATGACATACTTTTGATGGGAAATGATATAGAACTATTGGACATCATTAAGGCCTACTTGAATAAGAGTTTTTCAATGAATGACCTTGGAGAAGCTGCATATATATTAGGCATCAAGATCTATATTGATAGATCAAGACGCTCATAGGTCTTTCACAAAGCACAGACCTTGATAAGATATTGAAGAAGTTCAATATGGATCAGTGTAAGAAGGGGTTCTTGCCTGTGTTGCAAGGTGTGAAATTGAGCTCAGCTCAATTTCCGACCACGGCAGAAGATATAGAAGAGATGAGTGTCATCCCCTATGCCTCAGCTATAGGTTCTATTATGTATGCCATGTTGTGTACTAGACCTGATGTAAACCTTGCCGTAAGTTTGGTAGGTAGGTACCAAAGTAATCCCGGCAAGGAACACCGGCAGCGGTCAAGAATATCCCGAAGTACCTGAAAAGGACTAAGGAAATGTTTCTCGTTTATGGAGGTGACGAAGAGCTCGTCGTAAAGGGTTACGTCGACGCTAGCTTCGACACAGATCTGGATGACTCTAAGTCACAAACCGGATACGTGTATATTTTGAATGGTGGGGCAGTAAGCTGGTGCAGTTGCAAGCAGAGCGTCGTGGCGGGATCTACATGTGAAGCGGAGTACATGGCAGCCTCGGAGCCAGCACATGAAGCAATTTGGGTGAAGGAGTTCATCACCGACCTAGGAGTCATACCCAATGCGTCGGGGCCGATCAAACTCTTTGTGACAACACTGGAGCTATTGCACTTGCCAAGGAGCCCAGGTTTCACAAGAAGACTAGGCACATCAAGCGTCGCTTCAACTCCATTCGTGAAAATGTTCAAGATGGAGACATAGATATTTGTAAAGTACATATGGACCTGAATGTAGCAGATCCGTTGACTAAACCTCTCCCTAGAGCAAAACATGATCAACACCAGAATTACATGGGTGTTCGATTCATCACAATGTAACTAGATTATTGACTCTAGTGCAAGTGGGGGACTGTTGGAAATATGCCCTAGAGGCAATAATAAAAGCATTATTATTATATTTCCTTGTTCATGATAATTGTCTTTTATTCATGCTATAATTGTGTTATCCGGAAATCGTAATACATGTGTGAATAAATAGACACCAACATGTCCCTACTAAGCCTCTAGTTGACTAGCTCGTTGATCAACAGATAGTCATGGTTTCGTGACTATGGACATTGGATGTCATTGATAACGAGATCACATCATTAGGAGAATGCTGTGATGGACAAGACCCAATCCTAAACATAGCACAAGATCGTATAGTTCGTTTGCTAGAGTTTTTCCAATGTCAAGTATCTTTTCCTTAGACCATGAGATCGTGTAAGTCCCGGATACCGTAGGAGTGCTTTGGGTGTACCAAACGTCACAACATAACTGGGTGACTATAAAGGTATACTACGGGTATCTCCGAAAGTGTCTGTTGGGTTGACACGGATCAAGACTGGGATTTGTCACTCCGTATGACGGAGAGGTATCTCTGGGCCGACTCGGTAATGCATCATCACAATGAGCTCAAAGTGACCAAGTGTCTGGTCACGGGATCATGCATTACGGTACGAGTAAAGTGACTTGCTGGTAACGAGATTGAACGAGGTATTGGGATACCGATGATAGAATCTCGGGCAAGTAACGTACCGATTGACAAAGGGAATTGTATATGGGGTTGCTTGAATCCTCGACATCGTGGTTCATCCGATGAGATCATCGAGGAGCATGTGGGAGCCAACATGGGTATCCAGATCCCGCTATTGGTTATTGACCGGAGAGCCATCTCAGTCATGTCTACATGTCTCCCGAACCCGTAGGGTCTACACACTTAAGGTTCGGTGACGCTAGGGTTGTAGGGATGTGAATATGCAGTAACCCGAAAGTTGTTCGGAGTCCTGGATGAGATCCCGGACGTCACGAGGAGTTCCGGAATGGTCCGGAGGTGAAGAATTATATATAGGAAGTGCAGTTTCGGCCATCGGGAGAGTTTCGGGGGTCACCGGTATTGTACCGGGACCACCGGAAGGGTCCCGGGGGTCCACCGGGTGGGACCACCCATCCCGGAGGGCCCCATGGGCTGAAGTGGGAAGGGGAACCAGCCCATAGTGGGCTGGTGTGCCCCCTTGGCCCACCCCCTTGCGCCTAGGGTTGAAACCCTAGGGTGGGGGGGGGGCGCCCCACTTGCCTTGGGGGGTACTCCACCCCCCTGGCCGCCGCCCCTTGGGAGATGGGATCTCCAGGGTTGTACCGGGACCACCGGAAGGGTCCCAGGGGTCCACCGGGTGGGGCCACCCATCCCGGAGGGCCCCATGGGCTGAAGTGGGAAGGGGAACCAGCCCATAGTGGGCTGGTGCGCCCCCTTGGCCCACCCCCTTGCACCTAGGGTTGAAACCCTAGGGTGGGGGGGGGGGGGGCGCCCCACTTGCCTTGGGGGGTACTCCACCCCCCTGGCCGCCACCCCTTGGGAGATGGGATCTCCTGGGCCGCCCCCCCTTGGGGGCCTATATAAAGGGAGGGGAGGGAAGGGCAGCCACACCCTGAACCCCTGGCGCCTCCCTCTCCCCTGCTACACCTCTCTCTCTCCGTAGAGCTCGGCGAAGCCCTGTCGGAGTACCGCTTCTCCATCACCACCACGCCATCATGCTACTGCTGGAGCCATCTTCCTCAACCTCTCCTTCCGCCTTGTTGGATCAAGAAGGAGGAGACGTCACGCTGACCGTACGTGTGTTGAACGCGAAGGTGCCGTCCGTTCGGCGCTAGGATCTCCGGTGATTTGGATCACGTCGAGTACGACTCCCTCATACCCGTTCTTTGAACGCTTCCGCTCGCGATCTACAAGGTATGTAGATGCATCCGATCACTCGTTGCTAGATGAACTCATAGATGGATCTTGGTGAAACCGTAGGATTTTTTTGTTTTCTGCAACGTTCCCCAATAGTTTTTATCATATTGCATGAACCTATCCCTCTACATCATGTCATTTTGCATAAGGCATTACTCCGTTTTTAACTTAATACTCTAGATGCATGCTGGATAGCGGTCGATGAGTGGAGTAATAGTATTAGATGCAGGCAGGAGTCGGTCTACTTGTCTCGGATGTGATGCCTATATACATGATCATACCTAGATATTCTCATAACTATGCTCAATTCTATCAATTGCTCAACAGTAATTTGTTCACCCACCGTAGAATACTTATGCTCTTGAGAGAAGCCACTAGTGAAACCTATGGCCCCCGGGTCTCTTTCTCATCTTATCAATCTCCATCACTTTATTACTGCTTTGCTTTTACTTTGTCTTTTACTTTTCACTTTGCATCTCTATACCAAAAATACCAAAAATATTATTTATCATCTCTATCCGATCTCACTTTCGTAAGTGACCGTGAAGGGATTGACAACCCCTAAGCGCGTTGGTTGCGTTGAGCTATTGTTTTTGTGTAGGTACGAGGGACTCGCGCGTAGCCTCCTACTGGATTGATACCTTGGTTCTCAAAAACCGAGGGAAATACTTACGCTACTTTGCTACATCATCCTCTCCTCTTCGGGGAAATCCAACGCAGTGCTCAAGAGGTAGCAATGAGTTAATTACTTTGGTTGAATCTGATCCTTTTTATGGCTATGAATCTGAAACTGTTGTGGCACATCTTACTAAATTAAATGATTTAGCCACCTTGTTTACACGTGATGAGAAAACTCGCTATTACTTTATCCTTAAGTTGTTTCCGTTCTCATTAAAGGGTGATGCTAAAACATGGTTTAATTCTCTTGATCCTGGTTGTGTGCGTAGTCCCCGGGATATGATTTATTACTTCTTTGCTAAATATTTCCCCGCTCATAAGAAACAAGCTGCCTTAAGGGAAATATATAATTTTGTGAAAATTGAAGAAGAGAGTCTCCCACAAGCTTGGGGAGGCTTCTCCAATTACTTAATGCTTTTCCTGATCATCCTCTCAAGAAAAATGAAATACTTGATATCTTTTACAATGGACTAACCGATGCTTCCAGAGACTACCTGGATAGTTGTGCTGGTTGTGTTTTCAGGGAAAGAACTGTTGATCAAGTTGAATTTCTATTGAATAATATGTTGACAAATGAAAATAATTGGACACTTCCTGAACCAACATCCTAAGCCAACTCCGAAGAAAAGGGGCATTCTATTTCTCAGTCCTGAAGATATGCAAGAGGCAAAGAAATCTATGAAAGAAAAAGGTATTAAAGCTGAAGATGTTAAGAATTTACCACCTATTGAAGAAATACATGGTCTTGATAACCCGACACAGGTAGTAAAGGTAAATTGTCTCTATAGATTTGATAAATGTGAAATCCCATTTACTAAGTTTGCTAGCCAATGCTTGGATGAGTTTGATGACTTTATGGTTAAACAAGAAAACTTCAATGCTTTTGTTGGTAGACAATTGAAACACAATGCTGATATGCTTGAACACTTGAGTGATTATATGGCTAATCTTAAAGGTGAACTTAAACTTATTAGTAAACATGCTTCTATGGTTACCACTCAAGTAGAACAAGTACTTAAAGCTCAGAATGATTTGCTCAATGAATTAAATAATAAGAAAAATGATAATGATGTTAGAGTTATGACTAGAGGGGGTAAAATGACTCAGGAGCTTTTGTATCCTGAGGGCCATCCCAACAGAATTGAGCAAGATTCTCAGAGAACTAATGTTGATGCACCTAGTCCTTCTAAAAGGAAGAACAAGAAAAATGATAGGACTTTGCATGCTTCTAGTGAACCTGTTGGTGACATACCTGAGAACCCCAATGATATTTTTATTTCTGATGCTGAAACACAATCTGGTAACGAACATGAACCTAGTGATAGTGTTAATGATGATGTTCATGTTGATGCTCAACCTAGTAATGATAATGATGTATGATACGTCTCCAACGTATCTATAATTATTGATTGCTCCATGCTATATTATCTACTGTTTTGGACATTATTGGGCTTTATTATCCACTTTTATATTATTTTGGGACTAACCTATTAACCGGAGGCCCAGCCCAGAATTGCTGTTTTTGCCTGTTTTAGGGTTTCGAAGAAAAGGAATATCAAACGGAGTCCAAACGGAATGAAACCTTCAGGAACGTGATTTCCTCAACGAACAAGACCCAGGAGACTTGGACCCTACGTCAAGACACAAAAGAGGAAGCCACGAGGTAGGGGCACACCTACCCCCCCAGGCACGCCCTCCACCCTCATGGGCCCGTTGTTTCTCCACTGACATACTCCTTGCTCCACCGACATACTCCTTCCTCCTATATATACCCACGTACCCCCAAACGATCAGATATGGAGCCAAAACCCTAATTCCACCGCCGTAACTTTCTATATCCACGTGATCCCATCTTGGGGCCTGTTCCGGAGCTCCACCAGAGGGGGCATCGATCACGGAGGGCTTCTACATCAACACCATAGCCCCTCCGATGAAGTGTGAGTAGTTTACCTCAGACCTACGGGTCCATAGTTAGTAGCTAGATGAATTCTTCTCTCTTTTTGGATCTCAATACAATGTTCTCCCCCTCTCTTGTGGAGAACTATTCGATGTAATCTTCTTTTTGCGGTGTGTTTGTTGAGACCGATGAATTGTGGGTTTATGATCAAGTCTATCTATGAACAATATTTGAATCTTCTTTGAATTCTTTTATGTATGACTAGTTATCTTTGCAAGTCTCTTCAAATTATCAGTTTGGTTTGGCCTACTAGATTGATCTTTCTTGCAATGGGAGAAGTGCTTAGCTTTGGGTTCAATCTTGCGGTGTCCTTTCCCAGTGATAGTAGGGGCAGCAAGGCACGTATTGTATTGTTGCCATCGAGGATAACAAGATGGGGTTTTCATCATATTGCATGAGTTTATCCCTCTACATCATGTCATATTGCTTAAGGCGTTACTTTGTTTTCATTAACTTAATACTCTAGATGCATGCTGGATAGCTGTTGATGAGTGGAGTAATAGTAGTAGATGCAGGCAGGAGTCGGTCTACTTGTTTCGGATGTGATGCCTATATACATGATCATGCCTAGATATTCTCATAACTATGCTCAATTCTGTCAATTGCTCAACAATAATTTGTTCACCCACCGTAGAATACTTATGCTCTCGAGAGAAGCCACTAGTGAAACCTATGGCCCCGGGTCTATCTTCATCATATTAATCTCCCAACACTTAGTTATTTCTGTTGGAAATATGCCCTAGAGGCAATAATAAAATGATTATTATTATATTTCCTTGTTCATGATAATTGTCTATTATTCATGCTATAATTGTGTTATCTGGAAATCATAATACATGTGTGAATACATAGACCATAACATGTCCCTAGTGAGCCTCTAGTTAACTAGCTCGTTGATCAACAGATAGTCATGGTTTCCTGACTATGGACATTGGATGTCATTGATAACGGGATCATATCATTAGGAGAATGATGTGATGGACAAGACCCAATCCTAAGCATAGCACAAGATCGTCTAGTTCGTTTGCTAGAGCTTTTCCAATGTCAAGTATCATTTCCTTAGACCATGAGATCATGTAACTCCCGGATGCCGTAGGAGTGCTTTGGGTGTACCAAACGTCACAATGTAACTGGGTGACTATAAAGGTATACTACAGGTATCCCCGAAAGTATCTATTGGGTTGACACGGATCGAGACTGGGATTTGTCACTCCGTATGACGGAGAGGTATCTCTGGGCCCACTCGGTAATGCATCATCATAATGAGCTCAATGTGACCCAGTGTTTGGTCACGGGATCATGCATTACGGTACGAGTAAAGTGACTTGCCGGTAACGAGATTGAACGAGGTATTGGGATACCGACGATCGAATCTCGGGCAAGTAACGTATCGATTGGCAAAGGGAATTGTATACGGGATTACTTGAATCCTCGACATCGTGGTTCATCCGATGAGATCATCGAGGAGCATGTGGGAGCCAACATGGGTATCTAGATCCCGCTGTTGGTTATTGACCGGAGAGTCGTCTCGGTCATGTCTGCGTGTCTCCCGAACCCATAGGGTCTACACACTTAAGGTTCGGTGATGCTAGGGTTGTAGAGATATTAGTATGCGGTAACCCGAAAGTTGTTCGGAGTCTCGGATGAGATCCCGGATGTCACGAGGAGTTATGGAATGGTCCGGAGGTGAAGAATTGTATATAGGAAGTCCAGTTTCGGCCACCGTGAAAGTTTTGTGGGTCACCCGTATTGTACCGGGACCACCGGAAGGGTCCAGGTGGTCCACCGGGTGGGGCCACCTATCCCGGAGGGCCACATGGGCTGAAGTGGGAGGGGAACCAGCCCCTGGTGGGCTGGTGCGCCCCCCATGGGCCTCCCCCTGCGCCTAGGGTTGGAAACCCTAGGGGTGGGGGCGCCCCACCTGACTTGGGGGGCAAGTCCCCCCTTGGCCGCCGCCCCCCTTGGAGATGGGATCTCCTAGGGCCGGCGCCCCCCTAGGGGCCCTATATATAGTGGGGAAGGGAGGGCAGCCGCACCCAAGTCCCTGGCGCCTCCCTCTCCCCTCGTAACACCCCTCCCTCTCGTTGGAGCTTGGTGAAGCCCTGCCGAGATCACCGCTGATTCCACCACCACGTCGTCGTGCTGCTGGATCTCCATCAACCTCTCCTTCCCCTTGCTGGATCAAGAAGGAGGAGACGTCTTCCCCAACCATACATGTGTTGAACGCGGAGGTGCCGTCCGTTCGGCACTAGGATCTTCGGTGATTTGGATCACGACGAGTACGACTACCTCAACCCCGTTCTCTTGAACGCTTCCGCTCGCGGTCTAAAAGGGTATGTAGATGCACTCCTCTCCCTCATTGCTAGATGACTCCATAGACTGATCTTGGTGATGCATAGAAAATTTTAAAATTTTGCTATGTTCCCCAACAATTTCCTTTGCTTTTACTTTGCTTTTATTTTACTTTGCATCTTTATCATAAAAATACCAAAAATATTGTCTTATCATATCTATCAGATCTCACTCTCGTAAGTGGCCGTGTAGGGATTGACAACCCCTTATCGCGTTGGTTGCGAGGATTTATTTGTTTTGTGCAGGTATGAGGGACTGGCGCGTAGCCTCCTAATGGATTGATACCTTGGTTCTCAAAAACTGAGGGAAATACTTACGCTACTTTGTTGCATCATCCCTTCCTCTTCGGGGAAAACCAACACAGTGCTCAAGAGGTAGCAAGAAGGATTTCTGGCGCCGTTGCTGGGGAGGTCTACGCAAAAGTCAATATACCAAGTACCCATCACATACCCTTATCTCCCGCATTACATTATTTGCCATTTGCCTCTCGTTTTCCTCTCCCCCACTTCACCCTTGCCGTTTTATTCGCCCTCTCTCTCTACCCTCCCGCTCTTTCTCTATTTGCCTCTTTTCCCGCTTGCTTTTTGTTTGCTTGTGTGTTAGTTTGCTTGCTCGTCACGATGGCTCAAGATAACACTAAATTGTGTGACTTCACCAATACCAACAATAATGATTTTATTAGCACTCCGATTGCTCCTCTTACCGATGCTGAATCTTGTGAAATTAATACTGCTTTGCTGAATCTTGTCATGAAAGATCCGTTTTCCGGCCTTCCTAGTGAAGATGCCGCTACCCATCTAAATAGCTTCGTTGATTTGTGTGATATGCAAAGAAGAAATATGTGGATAATGATATTGTTAAATTGAAGCTATTTCCTTTTTCTCTTAGAGATCTTGCTAAAGCTTGGTTTTCGTCTTTGCCTAAAAATAGTATTGATTCATGGAACAAGTGCAAAGATGCTTTTATCTCTAAGTATTTTCCTCCCGCTAAGATCATCTCCCTTAGAAACGATATTATGAATTTTAAGCAACTTGATCATGAACATGTTGCACAAGCTTGGGAGAGAATGAAATTAATGATACATAATTTCCCTACTCATGGTTTAAATTTGTGGATGATTATACAAAATGTTTATGCCGGATTGAATTTTGCTTCTAGAAATCTTTTAGATTCGGCCGCAGGAGGCACTTTTATGGAAATCACTTTAGGATAATCTACTAAACTCCTAGATAATATTATGGTTAATTATTCTCAATGGCATACTGAAAGATCTACTAATAAAAAGGTGCATGCAATAAAAGAAATTAATGTTTTGAGTGGAAAGATGGATGAACTTATGAAATTATTTGCTAGTAAGAGTGTTTCTTCTGATCCTAATTATATGCCCTTCTCTACTTTGATTAAGAATAATAATGAATCTATGGATGTTAATTTTGTTGGTAGGAACAATTTTGGTAACAACGCGTATAGACGAAATTTTAATCCTAGGCCTTATCCTAGTAATCCCAATAATAATTATGGTAATTCCTACAACAATTCTTATGGAAATTATAATAAGATGCCCTCTGATTTTGAATCTAATATTAAAGAATTTATTACTTCACAAAAGAATGTCAATGCTTTGATTGAAGAAAAATTACTTAAGATTGATGAGTTGGCTAGGAACGTTGATACAATTTCTCTTCATGTTGATTCTTTGAAACTTAGATCTATTCCACCTAAGCATGATATCAATGAGTCTCTCAAAGCCATGACAATTTCCATTGATGAGTGCAAAGAAAGAACCACTAGAATGCGTGCTAAAAAGATGCCTTTATAAGAGCGTGTTCTTCTAGTTCTTATGAAAATAAAGATGAAGATCTAAAAGTTATTGATGTGTCCCCTATTAAATCTTTGTTTTGAAATATGAATCTTGATAATGATGGACTGAATATGATCCACCATTACCTAGAAGGCGTTCTAAGAATTCAGAATTTTTTGAGCTTGATGCTAAAATTGATAAAAGTGGGATTGAAGAAATTAAAACCCTAGATGTTGCTAAACCCACTATTATGGATATCAAGGAATTTAACTATGAAAATTGCTCTTTGATTGATTGTATTTCCTTGTTGCAATCCGTGCTAAATTCTCCTCACGCTTATAGTCAAAATAAAGCGTTTACTAAACATATCGTTGATGCCTTGATGCAATCTTATGAGGAAAAAATTGAATTGGAAGTTTCTATCCCTAGAAAACTCTATGATGAGTGGGAACCAACTATTAAAATTAAAATTAAATGTCATGAATGCTATGCTTTATGTGATTTGGGTGCTAGTGTTTCCACGATTCCAAAGACTTTGTGTGATTTGTTAGGTTTCCGTGATTTTGATGATTGCTCTCTAAGCTTGCACCTTGCGGATTCCACTATTAAGAAACCTATGGGAAGAATTAATGATGTTCTTATTGTTGCAAATAGGAATTATGTGCCCATAGATTTTATTGTTCTTGACATAGATTGCAATCCTTCATGTCCTATTATTCTTGGTAGACCTTTCCTTAGAACGATTGGTGCAATTATTGATATGAAGGAAGGAAATATTAGATTCCAATTTACATTAAGGAAAGGCATGGAACACTTTCCTAGAAAGAAAATTAAATTACCTTATGAATCTATTATGAGATACACTTATGGATTGCCTACCAAAGATGGCAATACCTAGATCTATCTTTGCTTGTTATGCCTAGCTAGGGGCGTTAAGCGATAGCGCTTGTTGGGAGGCAACCCAATTTTATTTTTATTCCTTGACTTTTGCTCCTGTTTAGTAATAAATAATTTATCTAGCCTCTGTTTTGGTTGTGTTTTTTGTGTTTAATTAGTGTTTGTGCCAAGTAGAACCGTTGGGAAGACTTGGGGAAAGTCTTGTTACACTTGCTGAAAAAAAGCAGAAACTTTAGCGCTCACGAGAACTGCTTCCATTTTTATTTGGAAAGTGATATTTAGTTAATTGTTTTTGCAGACGATTAATAGATAACTTTCTCACGTCCAGAAATTTATTTTAGAATTTTTGGTGTTCCAGATCTTGCGCTAGCTACAGATTACTACAGACTGTTCTGTTTTTGACAGATTCTGTTTTCCGTGTGTTGTTTGCTTATTTTGATGAATCTAAGGCTAGTAAAATAGTTTATAAACCATAGAGAAGTTTGAATACAGTAGGTTTAACACCAATATAAATAAATAATGAGTTCATTACAGTACCTTGAAGTGGTCTTTTGTTTTCTTTCGCTAACGGAGCTCACGAGATTTTCTACTTTGAGTTTTGTGTTGTGAAGTTTTCAAGTTTTGGGTAAAGATTTGATGGATTATGGAACAAGGAGTGGCAATAGCCTAAGCTTGGGTATGCCCATGGCACCCCCAAGATAATCTAAGGACACCTAAAAGCCAAAGCTTGGGGATGCCCCGGAAGGCATCCCCTCTTTTGTCCACTTCTATCGGTAAGTTTACTTGGAGCTATATTTTTATTCGCCACATGATATGTGTTTTGCTTGGAGCGTATTGTATGATTTGAGTCTTTACTTTTTAGTTTACCACAATCATCCTTGCTGTACACACCTTTTTAGAGAGCCATACATGATTTGGAATTTGTTACAATACTCTATGTGCTTCACTTATATCATTTGAGTTATATAGTTTTGCTCTAGTACTTCACTTATATCTTTTAGAGCATGGTGGTGGATTTGTTTTATAGAAACTATTGGTATATCATGCTTCACTTAGATTATTTTGAGAGTCTTAAATAGCATGGTAATTTTCTTAAACAATCCTAATATGCTTGGAATTCAAGAATAGTAAAAGAACTTCCTTATGAGTGTGTTGAATGCTATGAGAAGTTTGATGATTGATAATTGTTTTGAGATATGAAGATGGTGATATTAGAGTTATGCTAGTTGAGTAGTTGTGAATTTGAGAAATACTTGTGTTAAAGTTTGTGATTCCCGTAGCATGGACGTATGGTGAACCGTTATGTGATGAAGTCGGAGCATGATTTTTTTTTTTGATTGTCTTCCTTATGAGTGGCGGTCGGGGACGAGCGATGGTCTTTTCCTACCAATCTATCCCTCTATGAGGATGCGCGTAATACTTTGCTTTGATAACTTGTAGATTTTTGCAATAAGTATATGCGTTCTTTATGACTAATGTTAAGTCCATGGATTATACGCACTTTTCTCACCCTTCCACCTTTGCTAGCCTCTCTAATACCGCGCACCTTTCGCCGATATCATACACCCACCATATACCTTCCTCAAAACAGCCACCATACCTACCTATTATGGCATTTCCATAGCCATTCTGAGATATATTGCCATGCAACTTTCCACCGTTCCGTTTATTATGACACACTCCATCATTGTCATAT
This sequence comes from Triticum monococcum, assembly GCA_034509565.1. Lineage (NCBI taxonomy): Eukaryota > Viridiplantae > Streptophyta > Magnoliopsida > Poales > Poaceae > Triticum > Triticum monococcum. The sequence goes on from CM067842.1 coordinate 40,117,394, forward strand.
TGCTTAGCATGATCATGTAGTTGACATCGTATTTGTGGCAAAGACACCATTCATAATTATTTCATACATGTCACTCTTGATTCACTGCACATCCCGGTACACCGCCGGAGGCATTCATATCGAGTCATATTTTGTTCTAAGTATCGAGTTGTAATTGTTGAGTTGTAAGAAAAATAAAAGTGTGATGATCATCATTATTAGAGCATTGTCCCAGTGAGGAAAGGATGATGGAGACTATGATTCCCCCACAAGTCGGGATGAGACTCCAGACGAAAAAAAGAAGAAAAGGGAAAAGAGGCCACAAAAAAGAGAAAAGGCCCAAATAAAAAAATGAGAGGAAAAGAGAGAAGGGACAATGTTACTATCCTTTTACCACACTTGTGCTTCAAAGTAGCACCATGATATTCCTGATAGAGAGTCTCCTATGTTATCACTTTCAAATACTAGTGGGAATTTTTCATTATAGAACTTGGCTTGTATATTCCAATGATGGGCTTCCTCAAAATGCCCTAGGTCTTCATGAGCAAGAAAGTTGGATGCACACCCACTTAGTTTCTTTTGTTGAGCTTTCATATACTTATAGCTCTAGTGCATCCGTTGCATGGCAATCCCTACTCACTGACATTGATATCTATTGATGGGCATCTCCATAGCCCATTGATACGCCTAGTTGATGTGAGACTATCTTCACCCTTTTTGGCTTCTCCACAACTTATAGCTCATGTATTGCGTGAAGATTGAAAAGTTTGAGAACACCAAAAGTATGAAACAATTGCTTGGCTTGTCATCGGGGTTGTGCATGATTTAAATATTTTGTGTGGTGAAGATGGAGCATAGCCAGACTATATGATTTTGTAGGGATAACTTTCTTTGTCCATGTTATTTTGAGAAGACATGATTGCTTTGTTAGTATGCTTGAAGTATTATTATTTTTATGTCAATATTAAACTTTTATCTTGAATCCTTCGGATCTGAATATTCATACCACAATTAAGAAGAATTACATTAAAATTATGCCAAGTAGCACTCCGCATCAAAAATTCTGTTTTTATCATTTACCTACTCGAGGACGAGCAGGAATTAAGCTTGGGGATGCTTGATACGTCTCCAACGTATCTATAATTTTTGATTGCTCCATGCTATATTATCTACTGTTTTGGACATTATTGGGCTTTATTATCCACTTTTATATTATTTTGGGACTAACCTATTAACCGGAGGCCCAGCCCAGAATTGCTATTTTTTGCCTCTTTTAGGGTTTCGAAGAAAAGGAATATCAAACGGAATGTAACCTTCGGGAACGCGATTTTCTCAACGAACAAGACCCAGGAGACTTGGACCCTACATCAAGACACAAAAGAGGAGGCCACGAGGTAGGGGTGTAACGCCCTCGATGTGGCTATATCTCCCCCGTGTCGAAGCACGACTTAGAGGCATAACCGCATTGAAAGCAATGTCGCAAGTGAGGTAATCTTCAAACAACCCATGTAATGCATAAGGGAAAGAGATACATAGTTGGATTACAATCGCCAGTTCACACAATACATGAATAAAGCATTACATCATCCAGATCCAATCAAGGTCCGACTACGGAACTAAAATGAAAGAAGACTACCCCAAATGCTACACAGATCCCCGATCGTCTCGACTGGGCTCCACTACTGATCAATTGGAAACGAAACAACACAAAGGACAAGAACTTCATCGAGCTCCTCCTTGAGCTTGGTTGCTTCACCTTCTCGGTAACATCGGCACCTGCAAACTGGTTTTGGAAATATCTGTGAGTCACGGGGACTCAGCAATCTCACACCCTCGCGATCAAGACTATTTAAGCTTATAGGAAGGGTAAAAGGTATGAGGTGGAGCTGCAGCAAGCGACTAGCATATTTGGTGGCTAACATACGCAAATGAGAGCGAGAAGAGAAGGCAAAAGCACGGTCGATAAAACTATGATCAAGAAGTGATCCTAGAACAACCTTCGTCAAACATTACTCCAACACCGTATTCACTTCCCGGACTCCGCCGAGAAGAGACCATCACGGTTACACACGCGGTTGGTGCATTTTAATTAAGATCAACTTTGGGTTTTCTACAACCATACATTAACAAATTCCCATCTGCCCATAACCGCGGACACGACTTTCAAAGTTCAAAACCCTGCGGGGGTGTCCCATCTTAGCCCATCACAAGCAATCATGGTCAACGAAAGATATTCCTTCTCCCAAGACAATCTGATCAGACTCGGCATCCCGGTTACGATACATCCTCGACAATGGTAAAACAAGTCCAGCAAGACCACCCGCTGTGCCGACAAATCCCGATAGGAGCTGCACATATCTCGTTCTCAGGGCACACCGGATAAGCTAAGCGTACGGGAGCCAACGTAACCCAAGTTGCCAAGGAACGGCCCCGCACGGTGCTCTGGGTTGGACCAACACTTAGAGAAGCACTGGCCCGGGGGGTTTAATAAAGATGACCCTTGGGCTGGCTGACCCAAGGGAAAGAAAAGGCTAGGTGGCAAATGGTAAAACCAATGTTGGGCCTTGCTGGAGGGGTTTTATTCAAAGCGAACTGTCAAGGGGTTCCCATTATAACCCAACCGTGTAAGGAACGCAAAATCCGGGAACATAACACCCATATGACGGAAACTAGGGCGGCAAGAGTGGAACAAAACACCAGGCATAAGGCCGAGCCTTCCACCCTTTACCAAGTATATAGATGCATTAATTAGATAAGAGATATTTTGATATCCCAACAAAATATCCATGTTCCCACAAGGAACAAACTCCAATCTTCACCTGCAACTAACAATGCTATAAGAGGGGCTGAGCAAAGCGGTAACATAGCCAAACAACGGTTTGCTAGGACAAGGTGGGTTAGAGGCTTGGCTGAACAATATGGGAGGCATGATAAGCAAGTGGTAGGTATCGCAGCATAGGCATAGCAAAAGAGCGATCAACTAGCAAGCAAAGATATAAGTGATTTCGAGGGTATGGTCATCTTGCCTGAAATCCTGCAAGGAAGAAGAACGAGTCCATGAAGAAGACAAACGGACGTAGATGAACGGGTCCTAACAAACGCGACGTAATCGGAACCAACCCGAAGAAGCAACACCGGAAAGAAGCACACAACATAGTAAACAACCAACACATGAACATGGTATGATATGCGGGATGCGGTATGTGATGCATATGCATGATTTGGAAAGGAGTGATTGAACCTGGCCTCAACTTGGAAAACCAAGAGTGCCACTGGAAAGGTGAGGTGATTTCGGTCGAAATCGATATAAAGATCACCGGAATCGGATGCACGGTTTGGAAATGGCAAGCAAAACAAATATGGCACCGGTCTGCAATTAACAGCAAGTAGCCTTCTAAATGCATCAAGATAAATATGCTACAGCACTCAAACACGGCAACAAAATACATGACAGGGATCCACTCATGATGCTTGACAAAAGATGAACACTGAGCTACGGCTAATTCATCCGTTAACAGGTTCAAACAAGCATGGAAAAAGTGCAAATGATAACAAGTTTCAGACTTGGTGAAATTAACACAAGTCTGGAATTTATCAGCAGGAAGCAATCTTTAGAGCACGAAAACTACATGCTACAGGAAAATATCATGGCAAAGCAAGGCATGGCATGAAGCTACTCAAAGCACTTAACAAAATTCCCTTAGTGACCTTGAGCCAAAAGGGATCAGAAAATACAATTGCAAGCATGTGAACATGGCAAAAACATAAACAGATTCAGACTTAGTGAAAAACTGGAGCATGCAAAATAGATTAACAAGTAGGCATGTTTATGAGCTCGATGCACTCACTACGAGGCATTGCATGACAATCTAAGCATACACCCATCAAGAAGACATGGCATAGAAGCTAGACATGGCAAGAACAACAACATAGTATGCACGGATCAATAGAAACATCCTCAGCAAAATCGCTAAACATGTCAACAATATGTCAGGATCATTTTATAGCAAAAGTAGAGCTCGATTGACTCAAGCTAGGGTGCTCCATAATTGCAAACAAATACATGTATGGATAGAGAACCACAATATTAACAAAACATCCTTACTGATCATCCTCAAAAGAGGCATGGATCACTAGGAAACAACAACATATGGCATAAAAATAATGACAGGGCAAGGACTTAGTGAAATTCTAAGTCCCTGAAATCAGCATCATTGAGTAAGCTAATTTGCATGCTTGTGCTAGTCACCACAAAGATCACAAAAATACATGGCATACACCCCTGTAAAGATGGCATGGCAGTCATCAAAACACATGTAGAGCTCAAGATCATAGCATGCACACATTAATCATGGCAAAAATGACAAAAGGTCAAATGCTGAAACAGATCTGACATACTCATCACATAGCCCTCTTCCAACAGCATTTCGGGCATCAAGATGAGCTCAAATGAAAATGATGCAATGAGATGAAATGACGTACTCGTCGAGACGAACATTTTGATATGCTACACACAGGAATCGGAGCTACGGTGATGAAGTTATGGTATGTGGAAGAATGCAAAGTGCTAGGGTTTCGGGGAGAAAAAGTCAACCGAGAGGGGATCTAGATCTCAGATCCAGATCGCATGGATTTCGAGGCGGCGGCACTCTCGCCGGAATTGACGATGATGGTGGCGGCGACCGGAGATGGCGGAGCTCGCCGGAGCTCCGGGACGGCGCCGGCGTGCGGTGGCCGGAGCAAGGCGGGGCCGACGAGGTACGGACGACGAGGTGGCGCAGAGCCATGGTGGGACGCGGGGCGGAGCTGCTACGCCGGCGAGGGGAGGCGGGCCGGCACCGGTGGAGGAGCAGGACGGAGGCGGCGGCCGGAGATGGCGATGATGGCGCCGCGGTGTCCGGCGTTGGCGGCGGCATCATCGGGCGGCGAGAGGCGCGGCGGCGTCGAGCGTCTTCGGCGAGGCGGCGGGGAGAGCGGGGCGGCGCTGATGGAGAGGAAGACTCGGGCGGCGGCGCTCGCGATCTGGGCCGGGCGGGCCGCGCCTGGGCCCGTAGGGCCGCGACGGCGGAGGAAAGAGAGAGGAGGCGTGGGGCGACACGCGGCGGCGGCGGAGCTGAGGTGGCGGCTCTGGATTGGTCCGGGTGAGGTGGCGGTGGCGGTGGACATTGTCCGGCCGGTGAGGATGCGTCCGGCGGACGCGGACATGTCCGGCGGTGTGCGGGGAAATTGTTAGGGTTTCATCTGCGCGAGATTTCAGAGGAGAGCACCTATTTATAGGTAGAGGGAGCTAGGAGAGTCCAAATGTAACATCCCAAATTTTCAATTTGGAATGTTATACACTAGATCATCATGCATATCATATTTTCTTGCATTTTGGTCGATCCTAGAAATTTCACGCAACTCAAGGACCCTCGGAGAGAGTTGGAGATTTCGTCATTTTCATATTTGAGTTCTTCTCAAATTTGAAGATAGGATCATTGGATTTGTCGGAGTTTATTTGCCTTTTATTTGGATAGGGAAAAATGCGCGTTTTCAAAATTTGCATTTTAGGCCCGGAGAAAAGTTCATTTTGTTCGACTCATTTTTAGGAGTCGGGGAAAATTTACTTTGCAAGTTTTGGAGTTCGTTTAGATTTTCTTTTCTGTGTTTTTCTGCGCGCGGAACCGATTTAAAAAAAATCGCAGCGCCCTGGGCCAAGGCCCAGCCGGCAGGCCGGCCGGCCAGGCCTCCCGCGCCGCCAGCGCGCAAGCCGCCGCCGCCGCCCTAGGAAAAGTCCTAGTAGGACTCTCCTCTTTCCTCTTTCCTCTCCTCCTCTTTTTCTTGCCCCCTCCCCCAAGTTTTCTCCCCCCTCCTCCTCTTAAATACCCCCCAAGACCCCCCCTTTTTCCACACCAAGCCCCAAGCCCCAAGCCGCACCCCGCGCCGCGCTGCCCTAGTGCCGCCGCCGCCGCCCCTTGCCCGCGCCGCGCCGCCCTATAGCGCCGTCGCCGCCACCCTACGTCGCCGCCGCCTTACGCCGCCGTTCGCCGGAGCCCCGTTCGCGGGAACCTCGCCGGAGGTAGCCGCACCGCGTCTCTCTTTTCCCCTCGGTTCGGTTTTCTTCTAAACCGTTCCGGTTCTTTTCTTTTCTTCCGATTCGTTTTCTTTTCGTTCGTTGTTTCGGTTTTCTTTTCCGAAACCCTAGATCGGTTCCGTTTTCTTTCCCGGTTTAGTTTCCTAGAGACCATTCGCCGGACCGTTCGTCCTAACGAACGTGATCACCGGATTCTTCTCGGTTAACGAACGTCTGTTCATTTAACCATTCTTCTTTTTCTTTTCATCGGATTTATTCCGCGATCGCGATCTCAGATCCGATCTTCGTTCTAGTTTATCTTCTCGCTCGTTTATCGGAATCAGGTGATTCAAGCGCCTGGAGTTTCGTTTCGAAACCGCCATTCCGACTAATCAACTTAAACAAGTTTTTGCTAGGGTAAAATTTGACCTAGTTTCAAATTGCTAGAACCGAGTTGTTTTCTTCCGCCGTTTGTTTTCGGTTTCTTTGTTCGGTTCGTTCTTTCTTTGCAATCGGAGTTCTTAAGTTGAACTTTCTGGTTCGATCTCTTGTTCGACTTTTACCTGTGCATTAGATGAGTACTTATTGTATGCTTGTTGTTTGTCTGCGATAGATTACCCAGATTGCGCCGCCTGTTACTTCGAATCTCTAGGACTCGCGGATCATCAGCAAGGCAAGTAACACTTTGATCATACCTTTTCTACAACCTAGTTTTGTTGCATTAGATCAATCCTCACACATTGCATGATTAGGATCTAATTAAATTGTGGGATGGGAAGTAGATGAGGTAGTACCTCTTACCTGTTTATTATGAAACCTTTGGGAGTTACTTCTACGTTTGCTTATTATGCCATGCTATGCTAATAGACGTGGATTGGGTGAGTGATATCCATGACAGATGTGAGTGTGATAATTTTAAGGGTTTACCTAAGGTGGCAACTTAAACACACATCTGGGTGGATGGAGGCACCTGATGTCTATCAGGACTTGCCTGTTTTATTTTGGACCGCCACCCAGGCTCAAAGGGATCATAAGATCTTTGTAACGCCCCGAGACCGATGTGCCAGGTGTCGTTCTGTTATTCGCTGTTGTTGCCTTGTCATTGCTTGCATGTCATGCATTGCATATCACGTCATCATGCGCATTTCATTTGCATACGTGTTTGTCTCATGCATCCGAGCATTTTCCCCGTTGTCCGTTTTGCAATCCGGCGCTTCGTTCTCCTCCGGTGGTCATTTCTACCTTCCTCTCGTGTCTGGGGATTAAACATTTCCGGATTGGACCGAGACTTGCCATGCGGCCTTGGTTTACTACCGGTAGACCGCCTGTCAAGTTTTGTACCATTTGGACTTCGTTTGATACTCCAACGGTTAACCGAGGGACCGATAAGGCCTCGTGTGTGTTGCAGCCCAACACCCCTCCAATTTGGCCCAAAACCCACCTAACTCTGCTCCATCATCTCGGTCGTTCGATCACGATCGCGTGGCCGCAAACCGCACCTTATTTGGACTCTCCTAGCTCCCTCTATGCCTATATATACACCCCCTTCGAAATTCGCGGTGCCATCCACCCCTAACCCTAGATCTCTCCCCCTCCTCGCGCGCCGGACACATCCACACCGGCCGGACATGTCCACCCCGTCCAGCCACGTCTCCCCTCCAATCAGAAGCCGCCACGTCACCAGATCTGCCGCCGCCAGCCTATCCCGAGCCGCCACCTCACCTCCGCTGCGCCCACTTCGCCGCCGGCCCGCGAGGCCCAGATCTGGCCCGCACGAGCCCGACCGCGCCGCCACCCAGCCCAAGCGTCGCCCGTCACCAGCGCCTCGCGCCTCGCTGTCCTTGCTCCGCCGCCGTTGAGCTCGCCGGCCGGAGCCGCCGTCCGCCGCGCTCCACCGTGCTTCGCCGCCCGGCTCTCCTGCGAGCACGCCGCCATCGCAACGGCGCCCCTCGCCGCCCCGCTCCCATGCCGCGTGCTCCGTCCCCCTCACCTCCCGGCCTCATCCGGAGTTCGCCGGAGCCTCGATCCATGTCGCCACTGCCCCGGCATCGTCGTCGCATCTGCAGCCTCCCCGAGCGCCGCCGGCCACCCCCGACACCGGATCCGGCCTCCCCGTGCCCGGATTCGTCCGTTCCCGGCCGTCCCGGCCTCCCCGCGTCATCCAGCCCTCCCGCCGGCGCCCCTGCGCCGCCTGTCGCCGCCATGGCCTCGTGCTCGGGCGGGAGCACGAGGGCCTCGTCCGCGTGGGCCACCTCCTTCACCGCGGCCCAGCACCTCCCAAGGCCCATCTCCAGCGCCGCCTCGGCCTGCCTCTTCCCCGTCTGGGCCAGGCCCAGGGTGAGCCGCCCCAGTGCCCCCTCCTCTTGCTGTTTTTTTTCTTCCCTGCTGTTGGGCTTGCCCCGATTCAGCCCGTCATGTTTTTTTTCCGCGCCTAGGTTTTTCCTATTTATCCAGAGATCAGCAGTTTTGCAGAATAGTCCCTGTTCTTCATGCATTTAATAACTCACAAATGGTGCATCGGATTAAAATGATTTATATATGAAACTTGCTCAGAATTTTGTGTAGATTAATAATATCCAACTTTCACCTATGTTTGAAATGTTTAAAATGTTGTTTGCATTAATTTGCCCCTATGCCATGCTAAAACGGTTTAATTCATAACTAAATAACCGTAACTCCGATTTTAATAAATCTTTATATGTAAATGGGGTAGAATTTTGCCTAGTTTATCATGGTGACCTTACTTTGCATGTTAAACAACTCTAAAATTATGTTTAGGGCAGAACAGTACCAAATCTAAAATATGCTATGGGGATTTACCGGAATTGTTGTTTGTTGCTTCCGGCCTCATTTAACCTTGACTAGATAGGTAGTTCCCATTTGCTTCACCTCTTGCCATGCTAATCAACATTTAATATTGTTGGGGTACATAAACGAGAGAGAACTAAATAATTGATGTGGTGTTTTGTCAATATGCATCCCGATGCATATTGAGCTCCATTTAATTTGTAGGATTGCTTGTGCATTTTGCCATGCCATGCCTCTTTAAACCAGACATGCATCATTCTTGATTGTGCATCATGCCATGCTTATGTGTTGGTTGTTTACTATGTTGTGTGCTTCTTTTTCGGTGATTGCTTCTTCGGGTTGGTTCCAATAACGTCGAGTTTGTGAGGACCCGTTCGTCTACGTCCGTTTGTCTTCTTCATGGACTCGTTCTTCTTCCTTGCGGGATTTCAGGCAAGATGATCATACCCTCGAAATCACTTCTATCTTTGCTTGCTAGATGCTCGCTCTTTTGCTATGCCAATGCTACGATGCCTACCACTTGCTTGTCAGCCTCCCAAATTGCCATGTTCAGCCTCTAACCCACCATTGTCCTAGCAAACCGTTGATTGGCTATGTTACCGCTTTGCTCAGCCCCTCTTATAGCATTGTTAGTTGCAGGTGAAGATTGAAGTTTGTTCCTTGTTGGAACATGGAGATGTTGTTCCTTGTTGGGACATGTTTACTTGTTGGGATATCACTATATATATCGTATTTAATTAATGCATCTATATACTTGGTAAAGGGTGGAAGGCTCGGCCTTATGCCTGGTGTTTTGTTCCACTCTTGCCGCCCTAGTTTCCGTCATATCGGTGTTATGTTCCCGGATTTTGCGTCCCTTACGCGGTTGGGCTATAATGGGAACCCCTTGACAGTTCGCCTTAAGTAAAGCTTTGCCAGCAATGCCCAACATTGGTTTTACCATTTGCCACCTAGCCTTTTTTCCCTTGGGAGTCGCGCATCCCGAGGGTCATCTTTATTTTAACCCCCCCTGGGCCAGTGCTTGTCTAAGTGTTGGTCCAAACTGTCAGCCGCCGGTGGCTACCAGGGGCAACTCTGGGCTGGCCTACCGGAAGTTTGGACAATCCGGTGTTTCCCTGAGAACGAGATATGTGCAGCTCCCATCAGGATGTCGGCGCATCGGGCGGTGTTGTTGGTTTAGTTTTATCCTGTCGAAATGTCTTGTTGTACCGGGATACCGAGTCTGATCGGAACGTCTCGGGTGGAGGTCTATTCCTTCGTTGACCGTGAGAGCTTGTCATGGGCTAAGTTGGGACACCCTGCAGGGATTTTGAACTTTCGAAAGCCGTGCCCGCGGTTATGGGCAGATGGGAATTTGTTAACGTCCGGTTGTAGAAAACCTAAAGTTGACCTTAATTAAAATGAATCAACCGCGTGTGTAACCGTGATGGTCTCTTTCCGGCGGAGTCCGGGAAGTGAACACGGTTGTTGGAGTTATGCTTGACGTAGGTAGACCAGGATCACTTCTTGATCATATTTTATCGACCATGCCTTGCCTTCTCTTCTCGCTCTTTTTTGCGAATAGGTTAGCCACCATATATGCTAGTCGCTTGCTGCAGCTCCACCTCATACCTTACCTTACCCATAAGCTTAAATAGTCTTGATCGCGAGGGTGCGAGATTGCTGAGTCCCCGTGGCTCACAGATACTTCCAAAACCAGCTTGCAGGTGCCGATGAGACCGTGCAGATGACACAACCAAGCTCAGGAGGAGCTCGATGAAGATCTTGTCCTTTGTGTTGTTTCGTTCTAGTAGATCAGTAGTGGAGCCCAGTTGGGGTCGATCGGGGACCTTTGTCGCATTTGGGGTTCTTCTTTTATTTTGGTTCCGTAGCCGGACCATGAGTGCATTTGATTGACGTAATGTTTATTCATGTAATTGTGTGAAGTGGCGATTGTAAGCCAACTATGTAACTTTTTCCCCTATTGTATTACATGGGTTGTGTGAAGATTACCTCACTTGCGACATTGCCTTCAATGCGATTATGCCTCTAAGTCATGCCTCGACACGTGGGAGATATAGTCGCATCGAGGGTGTTACAAGTTGGTAATCAGAGCCTTCCCCGACCTTAGGAGCCCCCTCTGATTGATCGTTTTTAGCAGCCGAGTTGTGTCTAGAAAAATGTTTTGAGTCCTTTAGGAATTATATATCGGAGAGTTTAGGAATTCTTTTTACTTCCCAGTCTCCTCATCGCTCTGGTAAGGCATCCTGACGTAGAGTTTTGACTCTTCTCTTCTCAAATTTCACTAAAAAAAATTTTAGGATCACGCGAGTATCTTGGTTTTGTTCCGATGGCTTATGATGAGAATACTGTCTTGGTGCCTCCTGTCAGGGGTTTAGTGGAAGTGTCCCGGGGAGTTGAGCTCTGAGGTGTTGTCATCATAATTCTATCGTTGCAATTCTGGTATACTTGAGCATCAGTACAGACACAAGCGCTCATATACACGCGCATACACTCACCCCTATGAACGCACACACGCACACCCTACCCCTATGAGCACCTCCGAAAGACTGAGCCGGCACATCATCTTGAGATTTACGAAGTCACCGTAGGCACCTCGTCGTCGACGGGAACGTCTCCTCCCACTGAAAGCGCATCGCCGGAAATCCTGAAATAAATCCAGGAATAATGCGAGCACCAGGATTTGAACCCTGGTGGGTTGGGGATACCACTGTCCACCTAACCATCTCAACCACAGGTTGATTCGCAGACATCTTGAGTATCTAGTACTTGAATATCATGTGAATCTCATCATGTTACTTCTAAATTAATATTGTTGGGTTATTGATGACTACTTTTAATTGGGATTGAGAATGCTGTCAACCATTCTCAATGTTTAACAACCACCATGATAGTTAAATAAATTTATTCCTTTGCAGTAGGGAAAACTGGCTTTACGCAAAACAGTAACCATAGAGCTTTCCACCAGCCAAATATGCATATAGTTTAGCTATTACATTCCATTACTCTCTATGTGTTACTTTGCCAGCATATTCCATGTGCTGACCCGTTTTCGGGCTGCAACTTTCATGTCGCAGACTTTTCAGACGACGAGTAAGGGTGCTTTTAGGTCGTGGTTCTATACTCAGTGATGCCGTTGGAGTTGATGGACCCATTTACCTTTCAAGTCTTCCGCTGTTATCGATATTAGATGGCCTTAAGCCATATTATTGTAATAAGTTCTCTTTTGAGACATCGATGTAATAAGTGTGTGATTGCCACTCTGCTATAAACCCTTCGAAGTACTGTGTGGTGTCAGCATTACTGATCCAGGGATGACACCGGAGCACAGTAGACTTGATCCATTCGGGTCGGGTCGCTACAGAGATGGTATCAGAGCACACGCTGACTGTAGGATACGACCACTAAGTTAAAGCCATAGATCACTATTCTCTCCTCATTTTCTAACTCCTCATCTTTTCTACTCTTTAGGATGAAGGACGCGAAGATTAAGTACGCTCAACCGGATGAAGGCACACCTTTTGGATTTCACTTGAAGGAAGTCACCAAGTACCTAAACATTGGATTACCAAGTTTCACGGGAACCTTCAACGCCACTCTGCCTGAAGAGGAGCGCTGGAAGATTCAAGCTCACGTTCCGGGAAGGACATTCGCGCCAACCACAAAGCCCATAGATAGTGTTTTCAATGCACCAACCTGGAGTCTGGGAAAGAGCATGGCAGCCCATATCACCATAGGACGCATTGGAGAAGTTTATCAAGAAGACCTCAAGGACACTATCTACCAGATTTGCGGACGCCGAGATGAACAATGGGAGTTAGTCAGCACCAAGAAGGATAGATCCATTGCAGCTTTTATCCAGGAGTTAAACCAGCACATTCGACGCCACGAGAACCAGATGTGCAATGATATGATAGAGCTGAAGAATGCGAAGGCAAGGATAATCGAGCTAGAAGGAGAACTGAAGGCTACATGCAAGGACTACATGGACGAGATCGTAGCTCTAGCAAGACACAGCGTCGATCTTAAGCAAGAGATTGAAGAACTCAAGAGGGAGTTAGCATCCAGGAAGGAAGACATGTACGTCGCATGTCCGGACAACTACATCATCATCAACGACACCGATTCGGATCCAAGTGAACCCGACTTTGAAGACGAAGCTGGAGCAGACATCATGGAGTCTTCCACCGGTTCAAATTTCTAGATGACCACCAAATATTAGTAGTATTTCCTCCATGTAAACACTATACTTCGAGCACTTTTGCGATAGCTAGATCGATTGTAAGCCCTTGTTTGAATTGAATGAAGTGATTTGGTGTGCATTTGCTCATGTGCATTGGGGTAGTGTTTTCTCTTTAGACCTCACTCTATTCTTATATCTCTTCTTTTCTAAACCCTCAGATGCCTCCGAGACGTGACAATGGATTTCCACCGGAGCTCACTCAATTGATCCAACAGCAGAATCAATTGATGCAATTGTTAGTCCAGAACCAGCAGAACAACAACAACAACCGACCACCACCGCCGCCACCCGTTGACCACTTAGCCCGTTTCCTTAGGCTAAATCCGCCGGTGTTTTCTAGTAGCACCGAGCCGATAGTAGCAGACGATTGGCTCCACAAGATAGGAAGGGAGTTAACCACTGCAGGATGCACAGATGGTGAGAAAGTGAAGTTTGCCGCACATCAGCTTGAAGGACCCGCGGCAGCATGGTGGGAGAATTTCACCGCCACCTTCCCAGTTGACACTGTCACATGGGATCAGTTCCAGCAAGCTTTCCGCACTGCACATGTTTCAGCAGGAGCTATGGCCATGAAGAAGCGCGAGTTTCGTAACTTATGCCAAGGAGGAAGGACAGTTGGCCAGTACGTTGACGACTTCAGCAAGTTAGCACGTTATGCCCCAGATGACGTTGCTACGGATGCAACCAAGCAGGAGAAGTTCTTGGAAGGACTGAATGATGAGTTGAGTATGCAGATGATGGTAGCTAGTTTCAACAACTACCAGGAGTTGGTAGATCGTGCCATCATGATTGAAGGGAAGCAACAGCAGATTGAGAACCGCAAGAGGAAGTATGGACAGGGGAAGTATAACTCTGGAGCCCAGCAGAAGCCCTGTTTTACCCCTAAATCGAGATTTCAGTTTCAGCATACCCATGGAGGAGGTAGTTCACACAACCACAATGGCCACAAGAATGGTAATGGGAATGGAGGAAGCAACGACCAGAACTGTACCACCCCATCAACCCCATCCAAGAGAGATCTGAGTCAAGTCACCTGTTTCAAGTGTTCCAAGACCGGACATTATGCCAATGAATGTCCTGAAGGCCAGAATGGAAATGGCAATGGGAGCTCAGGGAAGAAGCCGAACCCTTTCAATAGGGGATAGGTGAACCACGTTAACGTGGAGGAGGTTGAAGATCAGCCTGATGCAGTAATCGGTAAGTTTTTGGTTAAGTCATTTACCGCACTCGTTCTTTTCGATACTGGTGCATCACATTCATACATATCAAGGGGATTTGTGGAAAAATATAGCCTGCCCACTAGGATTCTTAAAACACCTATGCTAGTAAGTTCACCAGGAGCAGAATACATGGCCAGTCAAGGATGTTTTCAAGTGCCATTAAGTATAGGAAGGCATGTTTTCCCAACAGATTTAATCATTCTGGAATCCCAGGGTCTGGATGTAATTCTCGGTATGGATTGGTTGTCGATGTATGGAGGAAACATCGATTGTGCCAGTAAGACAATTTTGCTTACAACGCCAGAAGGAAGAAGGATCAAGTATGTATCCCGGCACGTGCCAAATAGGACCCAAGTAAATTGCCTAACAGGAGTTGTGCAGGAGGAAGTACCAGTGGTAAAGGATTTTCCTGATGTATTTCCTGAAGAATTGCCAGGCATGCCACCGGATAGAGACATTGAATTTTTGATTGAGTTATTGCCAGGTACAGGCCCAATATCAAAGAGACCATACCGGATGCCAGCAAAGGATTTGGTAGAAATTAAGAATCAGATTAAGGAGTTATTGGAGAAAGGTTACATACGCCCAAGTTCTTCGCCTTGGGGATCACCCGTACTTCTAGTGGAGAAGAAGGATGGATCATTAAGAATGGTTGTTGATTACCGGGGATTGAACGAAGTAACCATCAAGAACAAGTACCCACTGCCAATGATTAATAACCTGTTTGATCGTTTGCACGGAGCTAAAGTGTTTTCCAAGATCGATTTGCGATCAGGGTACCACCAGTTGAAGATTCGAGAGCAGGACATACCTAAGACAGCATTCACCACAAGATATGGACTGTATGAGTATACCGTTATGTCATTTGGATTGACTAACGCACCTGCCTATTTTATGAACCTGATGAACAAAGTGTTTATGGAGTTTTTGGATAAGTTCATCGTAGTGTTCATTGATGATATCCTGGTTTATTCAAAGAATGAAGAAGAGCATAAGGAACATTTGCGTTTGGTTTTGGAGAAACTAAGGGAACATCAGTTATATGCCAAATTTAGCAAATGTGAGTTTTGGTTGAAGGAAGTAGGATTCCTTGGACACATTATATCCGGAGAAGGGATAGCAGTTGACCCCACAAAGTTGAGACCGTAACCGAATGGGAAGCACCAACGACAGTTGGAGAGATCCGGAGTTTTCTTGGACTCGCAGGATACTACCGGAGATTTATTGAGAACTTTTCAAAGATTGCAAAGCCTATGACGGAGTTGTTGAAGAAGGATACCAAGTTTAATTGGACTAAGGAGTGTGAGGCTAGTTTCCAGGAGTTGAAGAAACGATTGGTTACCTCACTAGTGTTGATTTTGCCAGATCAGACCAAGGATTATGAGGTGTATTGCGACGCTTCACGTCGAGGACTTGGAGAAGTGCTTATGCAGGAAGGGAGAGTTGTTTCGTATGCTTCACGACAACTGAAACCTCATGAGTTGAATTACGCCACCCATGATTTGGAGTTAGCAGCCGTGGTGCATGCATTGAAGACATGAAGACATTTCCTCATTGGAAATCATTGTGAGGTGAACACGGATCACAAGAGTTTGAAGTACATTTTCACGCAGAAGGAGTTGAATCTCAGACAAAGGAGATGGTTGGAGCTCATCAAGGATTATGATATGAGATTGCATTACCATCCCGATAAAGCTAATGTAGTAGCTGACGCATTGAGCCGTAAGAGCCATGTCAATACGTTAATAACAGAAGAAATACCCAAGGAGTTAGCACAAAACCTTCGTGAGCTATGTTTGGAGATAGTTCCGAAAGGCTATGTAGCAGCATTGGAGATTCAGTCAACATTGATGGATAAAATCAGAGAGGCTTAGAAATCTGACAAGGCGATTGCTTCTATAAAGAAGAAAATGGGCGAAGGAAAAGCAAAGGGATTTCGTGAGGATGAGCACGATACCCTATGGTTTGAGGACCGTGTTTATGTGCCAAATGACCCGGAGATCGGGAAGTTGATTCTACAAGAGGCACATGATTCACCATATTCGATTCACCCAGGAAATACCAAGATGTATTTGGATTTGAAGGAGACATTCTGGTGGACCGGAATGAAGAAGGATATTGCAGCATATATAGCAGTTTGTGACGTATGTCATAGTGTAAAGGCAGAGCATCAGAAGCCAGCCGGATTATTACAACCATTGCCGATACCCGAATGGAAGTGGGATAATATAGGCATGGATTTTATCACAGGACTACCCAGGACGAAGGCAGGATATGACTCCATATGGGTAGTAGTTGATCGTTTGACGAAGGTAGCACATTTCATTCCAGTTAAGACCACTCACACCAGTGCTAAGTTGGCAAAGATATACATGACTAGGATCATTTGTTTGCATGGAGTTCCGAGGAGTATTGTATCAGATAGAGGAACCCAATTTACCTCAAAGTTTTGGAATCAGTTGCATGAAACTTTGGGAACCAGGCTAGAGTTCAGCACCGCTTTCCATCCGCAGACAGATGGACAGACCGAGAGAGTCAATCAAATTTTGGAAGATATGCTGAGAGCCTGTGCACTAGATTATGGATCTAGTTGGGACGATAAATTGCCGTATGCAGAGTTTTCCTATAACAACAGTTACCAAACCAGTTTGAAGATGGCACCTTTCGAAGCTTCATACGGAAGGAGGTGCAGGACACCGTTGTCATGGGACGAAGTTGGAGACCGTCAATTCTTTGGACCAGATTTGATTAAGGAGTCTGAACGGAAAGTTAAGTTGATACGCGATAGGCTCAAGGTAGCCCAGTCCAGGCAGAAGAGCTACGCAGATTCTAAACGCAAGGAGACAGTTTACGAAACCGGAGACATGGTGTATCTCCGAGTATCCCCACTTCGAGGAGTTAAACGCTTTGGAGTTAAGGGAAAATTAGCACCGCGTTTCGTTGGACCATATAAGATCTTACAACGTATGGGAGAAGTCGCTTATAAGTTGGAATTACCAGAGGGACTGTCAGGAGTACATGATGTATTCCATGTTTCCCAGCTGAAGAAATGTCACGCCGAGATGGCAGAGGTACCGCTAAGAGATACAGTACCGCTAGAAGCGATTCAATTGAAGGACGACTTAACGTATGAGGAGAAACCAGTCAAGATTCTCGAGTTTGCCAGCAGAGTTACCCGCAGCAAGGATATCGAGTTTTGCAAAGTTCAGTGGAACCACCACTCTGAGGATGAAGCCACCTGGGAGAGAGAAGAAGATTTGCTCAAGGACCACCATCACCTATTTTCTAGCCAACCCGAATCTCGAGGGCGAGATTCATCTTAAGGGGGGTAGGTTTGTAACATCCCAAATTTTCAATTTGGAATGTTATACACTAGATCATCATGCATATCATATTTTCTTGCATTTTGGTCGATCCTAGAAATTTCACGCAACTCAAGGACCCTCGGAGAGAGTTGGAGATTTCGTCATTTTCATATTTGAGTTCTTCTCAAATTTGAAGATAGGATCATTGGATTTGTCGGAGTTTATTTTCCTTTTATTTGGATAGGGAAAAATGCGCGTTTTCAAAATTTGCATTTTAGGCCCGGAGAAAAGTTCATTTTGTTCGACTAATTTTTAGGAGTCGGGGAAAATTTACTTTGCGAGTTATGGAGTTCGTTTAGATTTTCTTTTCTGTGTTTTTCTGCGCGCGTAACCGATTTAAAAAAATCGCAGCGCCCTGGGCCAAGGCCCAGCCGGCAGGCCAGCCGGCCAGGCCTCCCGCGCCGCCAGCGCGCAAGCCGCCGCCGCCGCCCTAGGCAGAGTCCTAGTAGGACTCTCCTCTTTCCTCTTTCCTCTTTCCTCTTTCATCTCCTCCTCTTTTTCTTGCCCCCTCCCCCAAGTTTTCTCCCCCTCCTCCTCTTAAATACCCCCCAAGACCCCCCTTTCTCCACACCAAGCCCCAAGCCCCAAGCCGCACCCCGCACCGCGCCGCCCTAGTGCCGCCGCCGCCGCCCTACGTCGCCGCCGCCGCCGCCTTACGCCGCCGTTCGCCGGAGCCCCATTCGCCGGAACCTCGCCGGAGGTAGCCACGCCGCGTCTCTCTTTTCCCCTCAGTTCGGTTTTCTTCTAAACCGTTCCGGTTCTTTTCTTTTCTTCCGATTCGTTTTCTTTCCGTTCGTTGTTTCGGTTTTCTTTTCTGAAACCCTAGATCGGTTCCGTTTTCTTTCCCGGTTTAGTTGCCTAGAGACCATTCGCCGGACCGTTCGTCCTAACAAACGTGATCACCGGATTCTTCTTGGTTAACGAACGTCCATTCGTTTAACCATTCTTCTTTTTCTTTTCGTCGGATTTATTCCGCGATCGCGATCTCATATCCGATCTTCGTTCTAGTTTATCTTCTCGCTCGTTTATCGGAATCAGGTGATTCATGCGCCTGGAGTTTCGTTTCGAAACCGCCGTTCCGACTAATCAACTTAAACAAGTTTTTCCTACGGTAAAATTTGACCTAGTTTCAACTTGCTAGAACCGAGTTGTTTTCTTCCACCATTTGTTTTCGGTTTCTTTGTTCGGTTCGTTCTTTCTTTGCTACCGGAGTTCTTAAGTTGAACTTTCTGGTTCGATCTCTTGTTTGACTTTTACCTATGCATTAGATGAGTACTTATTGTATGCTTGTTGTTTGTCTATGATAGATTACCCGGATTGCGCCGCCTGTTACTTCGAATCTCTAGGACTCGCGGATCATCAGCAAGGCAAGTAACACTTTGATCATACCTTTTCTACAACCCAGTTTTGTTGCATTAGATTAATCCTCACACATTGCATGATTAGGATCTAATTAAATTGTGGGATGGGAAGTAGATGAGGTAGTACCTATTACCTGTTTATTATGAAACCTTTGGGAGTTACTTCTACGTTTGCTTATTATGCCATGCTATGCTAATAGACGTGGATTGGGTGAGTGATATCCATGACAGATGTGAGTGTGATAATTTTAAGGGTTTATCTAAGGTGGCAACTTAAACACACATCTGGGTGGATTGAGGCACCTGATGTCTATCAGGACTTGCCTGTTTTATTTTGGACCGCCACCCAGGCTCAAAGGGATCATAAGATCTTTCATGCTAGAAACTTACGTGTGCAGCCACAAGCCATTATGGGCTCTGGCATAGTTGACTAAGTCGTGCGAACTCTTACAGGGTAGACTAGCAGATGTAGGGGAAAGTAGATGTACCGGTCTATCCATCATAAGGTGCTAGCGCTTCTGAAAGACTGTGTCTCGGTCATCCGTTTCTCAAACACTAGTAGTGCGAGAAATCCAACGGAGGTGATCGAGTCTTGTGAGGAAAAGTGCGCAAACCTCTGCAGAGTGTAATAAACTAATCATGATTAGCCGTGTCCCCGGTTATCGACATCTTGAGTATCTTTTTTTTGAGCATCAGTACAGACACAAGCGCTCATATACACGCGCATACACTCACCCCTATGAACGCACACACGCACACCCTACCCCTATGAGCACCTCCGAAAGACTGAGCTGGCACATCATCTTGAGATTTACGAAGTCACCGTAGGCACCTCGTCGTCGACGGGAACGTCTCCTCCCACTGAAAGCGCATCACCGGAAATCCTGAAATAAATCCAGGAATAATGCGAGCACCAGGATTTGAACCCTGGTGGGTTGGGGATACCACTGTCCACCTAACCATCTCAACCACAGGTTGATTCGCAGACATCTTGAGTATCTAGTACTTGAATATCATGTGAATCTCATCATGTTACTTCTAAATTAATATTGTTGGGTTATTGATGACTACTTTTAATTGGGATTGAGAATGCTGTCAACCATTCTCAATGTTTAACAACCACCATGATAGTTAAATAAATTTATTCCTTTGCAGTAGGGAAAAACTGGCTTTACGCAAAATAGTAACCATAGAGCTTTCCACCAGCCAAATATGCATATAGTTTAGCTATTACATTCCATTACTCTCTATGTGTTACTTTGCCAGCATATTCCATGTGCTGACCCGTTTTCGGGCTGCAACTTTCATGTTGCAGACTTTTCAGACGACGAGTAAGGGTGCTTTTAGGTCGTGGTTCTATACTCAGTGATGCCGTTGGAGTTGATGGACCCATTTACCTTCCAAGTCTTCCGCTGTTATCGATATTAGATGGCCTTAAGCCATATTATTGTAATAAGTTCTCTTTTGAGACATCAATGTAATAAGTGTGTGATTGCCACTCTGCTATAAACCCTTCGAAGTACTGTGTGGTGTCAGCATTACTGATCCAGGGATGACACCGGAGCACAGTAGACTTGATCCATTCGGGTCGGGTCGCTACACCAAATGGGGTGCAGTTTTCGGCCACGTGATCGTGATCGAATGCTCTAGATGATAGAAGGGGTTTTGGTGGGTTTTGGGCCACTTTGGAGGGGTGTTGGGCTGCAACCCACAAGAGCCCTTTTCGGTCCCTCGGTTAACCGTTGGAGTATAAAACGAAGTCCAAATGGTACGAAACTTGACAGGCGGTTTACCGGTAGTAAACCAAGGCCGCATGGCAAGTCTCGGTCCAATCCGAAAATGTTTAGCACCCGCACACGAAAAGAGGTAGAAAGGGACACTGGGTAACATAGGAGCGCCGGATTTCAAAACGGACAACGGGGAAAATGCTCGGATGCAAGAGACGAACACGTATGCAAAAGAAATGCACATGATGACATGATATGAGATGCATGACACACAAGCAATGACAAGGCAACAACAACGAATAACTGGAAGACACCTGGCACATCGGTCTCAGGGCGTTACAACACTCCACCACTATGAGAGGATCTCGTCCCGAGATCTTGAATGGCACCGGAGGGAAAACAGAAGAGCAAGAGAAGAGGTAAAACTAAGTTGCTCCTTTGACAAACGAGTGAAACCAAAGAACCTTGCAAAGGTTAAGCCATTTCAAGAAAAGAATACAACGGAGATGACGAAGTTGAAAAACACTCCATTAGAAAAGAGGAACAAGGAAGAACAACTTCTGGCAGCACTCCGATTGAAACGAAAAGGAATTGAATAAGAACTTGACAAACAAGATGATGGCTCGAAGAGAGCATCATGACAATGCCTCCGGAAGAATGAGATAAAGGAATGGAATGAACGGAGGAGAAAACAAGATCTTGAGAGAGCACGCTTACAACATATGCTAGAACGGAGTTGTTGGATTAACAACAACGAAAAAGAATAAACTTGATATGGTCTTATGGAATACATCTCAAATTATGAGGTGACAACCAGCCACTTACGGGAAAAAGAATTGGATTCATATGAACAAGGAGACGAGAAACTAATATCACCGGGAAGATAAATGAAGAACTTGGGTCAATTATAAACACCATAATAGCAACGATCCTTAGGAAAAGCTTTAGGTGAAATATAACCCAAGATAACTCCAACGAAGAGGTTGATGGATTTAAAAACCCCCATTCTTAACAACCCGTGAATCATGAAACATGAACTCAAATTATCAAGAATGACATAATACCACCTCCAATGATACAGAAGAACGAATTGCACTCCGGATTGCAAGATGAAGAATGATTGAGCTCCCCTGAAAAGAATCTCAATGAACACTTCGAAAAGGAATTAAATCCTTTATGAACCATCATGTAGAACCTTCATGAAGAACTCCAGTAACAAAAGGATAACGGCAAGAAAGAGAAGTTGAAAACACAGGGTGAAGCCTTGTAATTCTTAGATGGATCTTCATGACAATATAGTTGAGAGAGATTGGAACTCTGGTAAAGAAAGGATGAATAATTGAGATCAAGAATTTTGATGAACCTCCGGAATAAGTAATTAATCACTTCGATGAAACAAGAATAAGAATTACATTCTGCTTATCCTTCACCAATTAAATTGATGACAATCAATGGATTTGACAAACTATTTATTCTCGTTGAAAGGATTAAGATGGATATAGCAGAACCTAGGAAGGTCTCCAACGAACCACCGGTAGGAATGAAACAATGAATGAATTGATATGATAAATGAAGGAAGAGAATCCTGAATGAAACATCGTTAGAATTAAAATGGCTGAAGAAAAAATAAAGGAACACCGGGAAGAATATTGACGGAAAAAGATGGAGAGACTTCACATCAATTAAAGGATACTTGATTAATGTCCTTGAAGAGAAAGGGAGGGTGGGCGGGAAAAACAAAGGCAACTTGTGATGGATGAAACAAACAACATTGAGAAGACTTGGAGTTGATCTTGCTGATGTCGAAATGGTGGGATCCACTTGAAGAGAGACACACCGGTTCAGAAGAAATTGAGATGGCAAACTCGAAGATCAAGAAGGATTGTATTCACATAGGAGTATGAGAACACCCTTTAGGAAAGGTATGGAATCAACACTTGACATTGAAGCAACTCGAATACCACAACTGAAAAAACAAAACAAAGGATTGGCTTGCAGAATAAGCCGGAACAAACATATGATAGAGATTTCGTCCGAAGTTTTCGTGGTGGGGCCTACACGGGCTCGATCGTACAGCACCATCATGTACAAGGCAGTGCACATGACATACGAAGCGTCCCCGAGTCGGCATAGCCAAGGACTCTTTAAGACACAATGAGACCACTGTAAAACCAACCGTGGATAGGCGGACCACTAGACGTCGAACCCCAATTTCATATCATATATCCGTCGGAAAGATATCATAAGAGCTACTTGAATTCCCACTTATAAACTCCCGAAATTTTCCGGTTATGCAATCAGGTGTTGGGGATACAGGGGAAGCATAATATCTCACCCAAACTAGCAAATCCTACATCCAGCTGTATCCATCCTGTCGGGGGTTGCTGATCCCACGCACACCTATGGGGATCGGCGGACCGAGCCCCTTTCGGTTCGGCAGGGGGCGGTGGATGCACAAAGAGCAGATCGAGGCGAAACACACGAGCGAGACGATTGGTTTACCCAGGTTCGGGCCGCACGTATGCGTAAAACCCTACTCCTGCTTTGGTGGTTGTATTGAGTTCTTGCTCGGGAGCGGTGAGTGCTACAGTACACTCAAGCAGCAGGCGAGACCGAGCGTGAGAATGGCTGTCCTCCTCTCTCTGTTGCGTGTGGGCCTCCTTTTATATGTCTAAGGGGTCACCGACACGTGGCAACAGAGGTGAGGGTAAAAATGTAAAAGGGGTGGTAGTTGGCGCCACCGCCTGCTATAGTCGTATCCTACCTAACTCTGACGGCAGGGGACAAGGGCATTAAATGCCCGTCTGTGTCACCTTGACGGCCCAGAGAGGGACCGCTAGGAACGCCATCGTTTGCCACGATGGCTACTTGTCAGCGTCTGCTTGCCACCGCATGCCCCCGGCTACACAGCCTCCCGCCACGTACGCCAGGAATGGTCCCAGGGTGACACGTTGGTGGGTGAGCTGGAGCGCGGGCTGCGGGGTAGTAGCTTGCCGCGGCAAGTGCCTTGCCGTGGATGTTGTCTTGTCTCGTCCGGGAGCTTGTTGCTCACCGGGCCTTGTCGGGGCGCACAGTGCGCTGCAGCGAGCTTCTTGAGATGCTTTGGTTGGTCTTCCCGGCAAGCTCCTCTTGCCGGGGTCTCGACTCTCTCCCGGCAAGCTCCTCTTGCCGGGGTCTTGTCTCCTTCCCGGCAAGCTCCTCTTGCCGGGGCCTTGTTTTGCTCTTGGATACTTTGTTCTTGAATGGCTCCTAAAGGAACCATGGAGGGTCTTGGCGGTCACCCCGGCAAGCCTTGCCGCGGGTTGCTACGACTGCCCCTGCACAAGTTCGGGATACTAAGGTACCCCTACTTTAGTACACCGACAGGAGCCCCCGGGCCTGGGCCACACACGGTGCCGAGCGCTGTTGGGCCAGGCCCAAAACAGTGCACGGGCACGCGCGGCCTAGGGCACGCCATAACTCACTCCGCATCCACCGCGCTCTCCCCAAACGGCACGCGTCAAACGCGGCATCGTGGGAGAGATCGCGGGCGGTTTTCGAGGTGCCCACTCCCCATGATCACGTGGTGGGGAGGGGCCGCCCCATTCGCCGCCTCGGTTCTGCACGCCTGCCACGCGGTTCCCATGCACTTGGGGTCGCGGGCGGCGGAGGCGGGAAACGGGGCCGTCGTGGGTCGAGGAAGCGGGTCGGCCCCAGCTCCCTGCCTTCTCGCACCTTGATTCGCTGAGCGGGGCGGCCGAGCCCCCACCTCGCTCCTTATAAAGAGCGGGAGGGGAGGACGGGAGCCCGCATCCTCCCATCTTTTCCTCCCTTCAGCTTCTGCTCCCCTTCCTCCCATTCGCCATGGAGAGAGGGAACCCTGGTCCTTCGTCAGTGGCGGCAAGGGTTGCCGCCAGGCAGCGCATCCCTCCCTCTCCCGCACCCGTGGTGGCGGAGCCAGCCGTAAGGGGAAGAGGGAGGGGGCGAGGTCGCGGACGAGGTCGTGGACGAGGCCGTGGTGCTCGGGGAAGAGGTGGACGAGGCGGCGCGTCGGCTTCGCCTCCGCCGGCGGCTCCTCTTCCGGCGGTGGCCCATGCCGGGGACGACCCTTGCGAGTTCTTCGTCAGGCTGCGCCGGGCGCCTCGTCGTCGCCTCCGACTCCCGGATCCGTTTGCGGAAGTGGTGGAGTTGGACCCTCCCGAGACGCTGAGACTGCAGATGAGGGGCTGTGGGATCAGCGGCACGCGGGTCCGCGCCGAATTCCCAGCCCCCGGCGTGATGTATCTTGGCCGAGGGTGGAAGACGTTCGCCCGCATCCACAGCTTGACGCCGGGGCTCATCCTCCACTTCAAGTTGGTGGAGGGCGATCTCCTCTCCGTCAAGGTCTTCGGGTGCTTCGGCGTCCGGGCCCGGTGCTGCGTGGAGAGCTCCTCCGATAGCGAAGGCTCCTCCTCGAGCGGGAGTGACAAGGAGGGGAGCGACAGCGACGACGAGGGGAGCGGGCGGCAGGATGGCGGGTCCGACTAGGTGTCGGGCGCCGCTTCGTGCGGCACCGGCGACCCCATCATCCGTGTCGCCGGCTCCTTGAACTCCCCGGGGTCGTCTCCTTGGGCGGCTGGCGTAGGGAGGCTGCGGAAGAGGAAGAGGGTTGGCGGCAAGGCCGTCAGGTCGGAGTATGAGGGCGTGGTGCCCTCGACAGCGTGCTGATGTCCTGCCGCCTCGTCTTCGAGCCCCTCTTCCGGCGCTGCCATCACCGTCCAGCCTTGACGGCCCCCGGGATGTTCTCTTGGTGTCTTCTGCCCCTCGTAGCTCGCCTAGGCGCCCCTTTTGCCCTTCTCGCCTCCTTGGTCTACCTCCTGAAAAGAGGGACAAGAAAGGGATTACTGGCATCTTATCCTTTTAATTTGTAGGCCTTCGGGTCTTAGTTGCATTTTGAACTTGTAATCCTCTCTTTCATGTTTTTCATCCTCTATGGACTGTACCTGTGTGGAATGTTTTAATGAAAAAGGGGATGTTTGCCGGGTCATTTGTCTCGCGGGTAGAACCCACGTCAAGGAGCAAACCCTTGGTATCTTACAGATAGACACTCTTTCCCCGGCAACAGGCCCTGCCGTCTTCCCGCGTCGCTCGACCTTTCTCATGCTCTCGACGGAGGTAGGGACGAGGCGGGTGCGGCCCCTCGTTTCTTCCCCTTTGCTTCCGCGACTACGACCAAAACTTGGCCCTGGGGCCCCAGGGCCTAGAGCTAAGGGAGCACGGTAGCTTCTGGGAAGAAACAAGGTTTCGCATTCCACAGTCCATAAGAGAATGCACGAAGAGGGATGGAAGACTTATCTGAGATCGCAGCCCCCGGCAACTCTGGCTTGCCGTGGGTGAACCTTGGTACTTGCAGCCCCCGGCAACACTGGCTTGCCGGGGCCCAAATGCCGGCACGTCCTTCTTCTCCTTTTCATCCCAGGGCGGTCCGGCAAGGATATGTGAGCCCTGCGAACCAAAGGAAACGAAAGAAAGGCAAAGGGACGCACACTCGACATCTAAGTTAGGGGTTAGCTACTGTCAAGCACTATCAACCCTAACCGAGGACTCAACTCGACCTAGCATGCATGCTATAACTCTGGGCGCCAGCGCTTCATTTCTTGTGCTCAGGGTCTGCGCCTGGCTTTGTACAAAGGATTACATGCAACAGCGGCAAGACTTGTACAAAAGGGTGGTTGCCGGACAGGGTCCGACAACCGCGCCTTACAGGTAAAACTTACGAAGAAGCTCGATATTCTAGGAGTTGCTCACTGGTACGCCATCTTCGGTCTCCAGGCGGACAACGCCAGGCCTGGTGACTCGTTTCACCCGGTAAGGGCCTTCCCACTTCAGCGTCAACTTGTTGGAATTCTTGGCGGACTGAACGCGCCGAAGAACAAGGTCGCCTTCCTCGAGACTTCTGGCGTTAACTTTGCGGCTATGATAGCGACGCAAAGCTTGCTGGTAGCGAGCGGCTCGCACAGCAGCCTAAAGACGATCTTCCTCAAGGAGCAGCGCGTCATCTTGCCGCAGCCGCTCTTGCTCAAGCTCATCATAAGCGAGCACTCGAGGTGACCCGTATACGAGTTCCGTGGGGATAACTGCCTCCGCTCCATAGACTAGAGCGAAGGGTGTCTGCCCGGTGGCTCGATTTGGCATCGTCCTGATCGACCAAAGAACCACCGGCAGCTCCTCGATCCAGTTGCGTCCGCGCTTGTGCAGCCTGTCGAAGCTTCTGGTCTTGAGCCCGCGCAGCACTTCAGCATTTGCCCTCTCCGCTTGACCATTGCTCCTCGGGTCAGCAACAAAAGCGAAGCAGACCTTGGCGCCAAGATCTTGGACGTATTGCAGGAAGGTGCGGCTCGTAAATTGTGTACCGTTGTTGGTGATTATCCTGTTAGGGATTCCGAAACGGCAAACAATCGACCTGAAGAACTTGACTGCGGACTGCGCCGTCACCTTTCTCACAGGTTCCACTTCCGGCCACTTTGTGAACTTGTCGATTGCAATGTACAAGTACTCAAAGCCCCCGACTGCTCGGGGGAAGGGGCCGAGGATGTCGAGCCCCCAGACCGAAAATGGCCAGGATAAAGGGATCGTCTGGAGAGCTTGAGCTGGCTGGTGTATCTGCTTGGAATGGAACTGGCACGCTTCACACTTGGTTACTTGTGCAGTTGCATCCTGGAGGGCTGTCGGCCAGAAGAAGCCTTGCCGGAATGCTTTTCCGACAAGAGCTCTCGCGCCAATGTGGTGACCACATATGCCTCCATGTATCTCTACCAACAGCTTCTATCCATCTTCCCGAGGAATACACTTCAATTTCACACCATTTAGTCTTCTTCTGCACAGTGTGTTGTCGATGAACTGGTACATACTAGACTGCCGGGCTACTCTTTCCGCTTCTTCTAGTTCCTCGGGAAGCTCTCCTGTCTGGAGGAAACAGACAATCTGCTGCGCCCGTGTTGGAGCCTGTGGCTCGACAACAAGGACTAAAGGCACATCTGCTGCTGCGGGAACGTCCGCTTCTACGGCAAGAGCCTGCGACTCTGCCGGAGCTTGACGCTCCCCGACAACCTTGCCGGGGCAGAGCTTGCCGGGAGAATCTGCCTCAACGGAACAAACCCTGGGGCTTGCCGGAGTAGACTGCTCCTCAGCATTCTTGGCGTCGATCTTGGGGACCTTCTTGGCGGCGGCTTCGGGAAGCTCTGCCGGAAGATAGTCACCAGAGACCAACTTCCTCTTCTTGCTCTGTCCAGTTGATGGTGTTACGGATGGCTGAGTCAGCTTGAGCACAAAGGTCCCTGGTTCCACAGGTAACTTAAGTGCTGCGCACTTTGACAGGCCATTGGCAATGTCGTTCTCAGCTCTTGGAACATGTTCCATTTGCAGGCCGTCAAAGCGCTCTTCCAGCTTCCTCGCTTCATCAACATAAGCTTCCATCAACGGACTCGGGTAATCCTTGTTCACTTGGCGGACAACAAGCTGTGAGTCACCCCTGACAATGAGCTTCTTAATCCCAAGTTCTGCCGCGATCCTGAGGCCGGCAAGCAAGCCTTCATATTCTGCGGTATTGTTTGTCGCTTGCTCCTTGGGGAAGTGCATCTGGACTATGTACTTGAGGTGCTCTCCGGTGGGTGCGACAAGCAGTACACCAGCACCGGCGCCTTGCAGCGAGAAAGCACCGTCAAAGTACATGAGCCACTCTTTGCTTGCTTCCTTGGCGGGGATGCTCGTCTTCGGAATTTCTTCGTCTGGAGTTGGCGTCCACTCTGCTATGAACTCTGCCAATGCTCTGCTCTGGATTGTGGATGTACTCTCAAACTTGAGGCCAAAGCTTGACAGTTCCAGTGCCCACTCGACAATCCTGCCTGTTGCTTCTGGATTTTGCAATATCCTCTTCAGCGGAAAGCGAGTGATAACTGTGATCTCGTGTGCTTGGAAGTAATGGCGCAGCTTTCTCGAGGCCATGAGAAGGCCGAAAAGCAGCTTTTGCACACCAGAGTACCTTGACCTAGCCCCCTGTAAAAGGGAGCTGACAAAGTAAACTGGGCGCTGCACCATTTTCTTCGGTATCTCCTCTTGCATCTGCGCAGATCCTTGCTTGTCGGGACCAGAGCTTGTCGGGGAAGCCCCCTGCTTGTCGCTGGACGTGCCTGCCGCGGTCGCTGGGTCGTCGTCTGCCTCCCTCTCCGCTACTAGCGCAACACTAACCACTTGATTGGTTGCCGCTATGTACAACAGCAACTTCTCTTGTGGTTTAGGTGCGACAAGTGTTGGAGTGGAGGACAGGTATCTCTTCAAGTCTTGCAGCGCAGCCTCCGCTTCCGGAGTCCATCTCATTGGACCCGCCCTTTTCAAAATTTTCAAAAATGGCAGGGCGCGCTCAGCAGACCAAGAGATAAACCTGCTGAGAGCAGCTACGCAGCCGGCAAGCTTCCGTACGTCCTTGACGCGCTTTGGTGCTTCGATCTGCTCAATGGCCCTGATCTTGTCGGGATTAGCTTCGATTCCCCGCTGAGACACAAAGAACCCGAGAAGTTTGCCAGAAGAGACTCCAAACAGACACTTCTCGGGGTTGAGCTTGAGGTTGACCTTGCGCAGATTTGCAAAAGTCTCTTCTAAGTCTTGGATCAGAGTTGCCCTGTCTTTGCTTTTGACCACTATATCATCCATGTAAGCTTCTACATTTCTGTGTATCTATGGCTTCAAAGCGATATGGACTACTCCGGCAAATGTCGAACCAGCATTCTTTAATCCGAAAGGCATCCGTACGAAACAGTACCTGCCACATGGAGTAACGAATGCGGTTTTCTCCTCATCCTCTTCTGCCATGAAGATCTGATGGTATCCTGAATATGCGTCAAGAAATGAGAGCAGATCACATCCGGCAGTGGAGTCAACAATCTGGTCAATGCGCGGCAAGGGAAATGGATCTTTGGGAATCCCTTTATTAACATCAGTGAAGTCAATACAAAGCCTCCACTTACTGTTTGCTTTGCGCACTACAACCAGATTGGCCAACCACGTTGGATGGAGCACTCCTCTGACAAGGCCTGCTGCTTCCAACTTCTCGATCTCTTCTGTTATGAATTCTTGGCGCTCCACCGCCCGTTTCCTGACCTTCTGCTTGACGGGCCGCGCATGAGGACAAACGGCAAGATGGTGCTCAATTACCTTCCTGGGAACACCGGGGATGTCAGACGGTTGCCATGCAAACACGTCGACATTCGCCCGCAGGAAAGTAACGAGCGCGCTTTCCTATTTAGGATCAAGCGTGGCACTGATGGTGAAGGTACCACCAGTGCCGTCCTCCTTGGCGGGCACCTTCTTGGTAAGTGGTGGAGCGGCCATCGTCTTCTTACTCTTGCCGATGGAGCTCGATGGTGCGTCCTCGGTGGCAGCGCAGCACTCCGAGGAGGTGCGCTTGCCGGAGTAGGCATCAAAGCTCTTGCCGGATTTGGTCTTCTTGCCGGCGGAGCTCGATGGTGCGTCCTCGACGGCAGCATGGCACTCCAAAGAGGCGTGCTTGCCGGAGTGGGCACCAGAGCTCTTGCCGGACTTGGTCTTCTTGCCGGCGGAGCTCGATGGTGCGTCCTTGATGGCAGCACGGCACTCCAAAGAGGCGCGCTTGCCGGAGTGGGCACCAGAGCTCTTGCTGGACTTAGTCTTCTTCCCCCCGGGAGCTTCATCGGCAAGTGTCTCGCGGTCTGTCGCGGAAGCTGCTTCCCGGTAGATCTTGTCGGCGCAGATAAGGGCATCCTTCTTGTCGCCAGGGACAGAGATGACGCTTATCGGGCCTGGCATCTTGAGCATGTTGTAAGCGTAGTGAGAGGCCGCCATGAACTTGGAGAGCGCTGGACGGCCAAGTATCCCATTGTAAGGCAATGGGAAATCAGCAACGTCAAAGGTGACCCTCTCAGTTCTGAAGTTCATCTCGCTGCCAAACGTTACCGGCAACGAGACTTTCCCTTTCGGCTTGCTCCTTCCCGGGTTAATTCCTTGGAATGTACCGGTTTCTTCGAGCTCGCTGTCCGGGATCTGGAGTTTCTGGAGCACAGCGGAGGAGATCAGATTTAGGCCGGCCCCGCCGTCAACTAGCATCTTGGTGACCTTGTGGTTGCGGATTGTTGGCGAAACCAACAACGGCAAGCACTCGACCGCAGTTGTGCGATCAGGGTGGTCCTCAATGTCAAAGACGATAGGCGTGCTGGACCACTTCAGAAGCTTGCGTGATTCGACAGGTGGCTCTGCCGCACTAACTTCTCGGAGCCATTGTTTGAGTTGGCGGTGGGAAGTATGCAGAGAAGCGCCACCGTCAACACACAAGACTTCTGTAGCCTTCTGAAACTCCTGCTCGCTGTTCTCAACATCATCCATGTCTTTGTCGTCGTCTTCATCTTCGTCCTTGTCGCGGCCGCGGGGAGGTCTGTCTCCTTGCCGCTGCTTGGCCTTGCCGCGGCTTCCTCCCTGGCCAGCGTGCTTCTTGCCGGCTTCTCCACCGCCTCCTTGGGCTCTCTCCTTGTCGTGCCGCTCGTACTCACCTTTTTGTTGCTGGACAAGCTGCTCGACCCTCTTGCAGTTCTGGAGATCATGGCCCTTTGTGCGGTGGATCTTGCAGTACTGCTTGTCGGAGCTGCCCTGCTTGTCGGCGGCCGCCACAGCTTGGCAGTTGGTGCACGCGGCAACCTCCTTGCCAGAGCTGCCAACTTTGGCTTGCTTGGCGGGGCCGTCATCGCCGGACTGCTCTACGACTAGTACCTCTTTGCCGCTCTTCTTCCTGTTGTGCCTCCGGTTTTTCCTTGCCGGGGCGGCATCCTCGCTATCAGATCCCCCTGCTCCAGCATCCTCTCCGGGGAGTTTCCTCCCTTCTTCAGCGCGTGCACACTTGTCGGCCAGGGCGTACAGCTCGCTGACGTCCCTGATCCTGCTCATCGCCATCTCCTCCCGCATCCGGCGATTACGCACGTTCTGATGGAACGCGCTGATAACCGCGGCAGGGTGGATGTCTGGGATGTTGCGCTGCACGCGGCTGAATCTCTGGATATACTTGCGCAGGGGTTCTCCTTCCTTCTGGGAAAGCAGGTGGAGGTCACTCTCTTGGCCATGTGGTTTGTGGCTGCCTGTAAAGGCACCGACAAACTGATGGCACAAATCCGCCCAAGAGGATATGGAGTTGTCCGGCAAGTGCATGAGCCAAGATCTGATTTCGGGCTTGAGCACGAGCGGGAAGTAGTTGGCAAGGACCTTGTCGTCTCGCCCCTCGGCAGCCTGCACCGCAATGGTGTAGATGCTGAGGAACTCGGACGGGTGCGACTTGCCGTCGTACTTCTCCAGCACGTCTGGCTTGAAATGCTTCTAGTTGGGCCACTGGACTTGCCGCAGCTCACGGGTAAACGGAGGACAACCTGCCGCATACGGCAAGTTACCTGGCTCTCCGGGCGCATGCATGTCAACAGAGGGCCCAGCGCGCAGGTCTGATTGACACCGCGCTTCTCTCCGGCGCTCGATGCGTGTTCGAGCGTCTTCTTGTTGTCTCTCATGAAGAACTTGGCGTTGATCGCGACGAGCTCGCGGATCCGACGACACGGTGGAGTAGCTGTCGAGGTGGATCTGGCGAGTCGGTGATCTTGGCCTTCTGAGCGGAGAGTGCACAGTGGTTGCACCTTCGCCGGTCTTGTCGCCACCGGCTCGCGCCTGGCTGACTTGTCGCGGCAGCGATGTGCTCGGCTGCCGTGGGTTGTCACCGTTGGCGAAGCCGATGAGGCTCTGGATAGTGGCCCTCCAGTCATCGATCTTCTCTGGCGCTGGAGGGTAGTCTAGGAGCAGCTGGGCACGCGCCAACGCTTCCGCCGGAGTGGTGGGCGGCGGCAGCGAACGGTGCGAGGAGCGAGATATGCTCGGACTCCTAACTGCGTTAGAAGGAGCAACATCTCATCCAAGCGACCGCGCCACGCTCACGCCAGCGTGTTGGCGTGCATGTAGGTCCTGAGCACTCCGGGACCCGCCAGCTTGATCTTGGCCCAGCAGACGTATGGTACCGTGGGTACCATGACGCTGCTGGTCCCGCGCCTCCTGGGACGGGCGCGGTGCGTGTACGGACGCCGAGGTCTTGGAGTGCGCGCGGTCGTCGTGGGAGGCGACCGCGCCGCTGACGTGTGGCGCAGCCTGGTCCTTGGAGCTGGCAGCGCCACGAGTCTCCCCGTCGGCGCCCGCTCTTCCGTCGGCGCCTACTCCACCAGCCGTCCACTCTGGCGACGGTGGGCTCGGCGCAGACAGAGCAGCTGCCTCCGAAGCCTTCTTCTTCGGCGGCATGTTGATGAAGACGATGAAGATTCGGCTGGCGCGAACTCCGGATCAGGTTCGCACAACCTCGACGCACCCCCTACCTGGCGCGCCAAAGATGTCGGGGGTTGCTGATCCCACGCACACCTATGGGGATCGGCGGACCAAGCCCCTTTCAGTTCGGCAGGGGGCGATGGATGCACAAAGAGCAGATTGAGGCGAAACACACGAGCGAGACGATCGGTTTACCCAGGTACGGGCCGCACGGATGCGTAAAACCCTACTCCTGCTTTGGTGGTTGTATTGAGTTCTTGCTCGAGAGCGGCGAGTGCTACAGTACACTCAAGCAGCAGGCGAGCCCGAGCGTGAGAATGGCTGTCCTCCTCTCTCTGTTGCGCATGGGCCTCCTTTTATATGTCTAAGGGGTCACCGACACGTGGCAACAGAGGTGAGGGTAAAAATGTAAAAGGGGTGGTAGTTGGCGCCACCGCCTGCTACAGTCGTATCCTACCTAACTCTGACGGCAGGGGACAAGGGCATTAAATGCCCGTCTGTGTCACCTTGACGGCCCAGAGAGGGACCGCTAGGAACGTTAACGTTTGCCATGATGGCTACTTGTCAGCGCCTGCTTGCCACCGCATGCCCCCGGCTACACAGCCTCCCGCCACATATGCCAGGAATGGTCCCAGGGCGACACGTTGGTGGGTGAGCTGGAGCGCGGGCTGCGGGGTAGTAGCTTGCCGCGGCAAGTGCCTTGCCGCGGATGTTGTCTTGTCGCGTCCAGGAGCTTGTCGCTCACCGGGCCTTGTCGGGGCGCGCAGTGCGCCGCAGCGAGCTTCTTGAGATGCTTTGGTTGGTCTTCCCGGCAAGCTCCTCTTGCCGGGGTCTCGACTCTCTCCCGGCAAGCTCCTCTTGCCGGGGTCTTGTCTCCTTCCCGGCAAGCTCCTCTTGCCGGGGCCTTGTTTTGCTCTTGGATACTTTGTTCTTGAATGGCTCCTAAAGGAACCATGGAGGGTCTTGGCGGTCACCCCGGCAAGCCTTGCCACGGGTTGCTGCGACTGCCCGTGCACAAGTTCGGGATACTAAGGTACCCCTACTTTAGTACACCAACACATCCTTCAACACATAACCAAGAAACCTTCAGAAATCGTTTACCTCAACCTTCGGAAAGCATCCGTTATACGAGTTATGGCAATACTCCCGAACTCCCACCCCAGTACTGGGTGGCGTCGAGGTTATCTCACCAACAACTACATAAAAGAGATTTTCGATGTCGGCGAAACTCAGGTATTCCAGAATCTCAACGATAAAATTGTGATGACAACACCTCGGAGCTCAACTCCCCGGGACACTGCCACAACCCCTAAATGTCAGGAGGCACCAAGAACAATGTTCTCGTCACAAAACCATCGGAACGATTCCAAGATACCCGCGTGATTCTAAAAAAAAATTAGTGAAATTTTAGAAGAGAAGAGTCAAAACTCTACGTCAGGATGCCTCACCAGAGCCATGAAGGAACTGAGGAGTAAAAAGAATCCTACTCTCCGATATATATAATCCTAAATGACTCAAAACATTTTTCTAAACTCAACAACGCCAGCGATTCGATCAAGCAGGGGGCTCCTAAGTCGGGGAAGGCTCTCATTACCAACTTGTAATGCCCTTGATGCGGCTATATCTCCCACGTGTCGAAGCACGACTTAGAGGCATAACCGCATTGAAAGCAATGTCGCAAGTGAGGTAATCTTCACACAACCCATGTAATGCATAAGGGAAAGAGATACATAGTTGGCTTACAACCGCCACTTCACACAATACATGAATAAATCATTACATCATCCAGATACAATCAAGGTCCGACTACGGAACCAAAATGAAAGAAGACTACCCCAAATGCTACACAGATCCCCGACCGTCCCGACTGGGCTCCACTACTGATCAACTGGAAACGGAACAACACAAAGGACAAGAACTTCATCGAGCTCCTCCTTGAGCTTGGTTGCTTCACCTGCTCGGTAACATCGGCACCTGCAAACTGGTTTTGGAAATATCTGTGAGTCACGAGGACTCAGCAATCTCACACCCTCGCGATCAAGACTATTTAAGCTTATAGGAAGGGTAAAAGGTATGAGGTGGAGCTGTAGCAAGCGACTAGCATATTTGGTGGCTAACATATGCAAATGAAAGCGAGAAGAGAAGGCAAAAGCACGGTCGATAAAACTATGATCAAGAAGTGATCCTAGAACAACCTACGTCAAACATTACTCCAACACCGTGTTCACTTCCCGGACTCCGCCGAGAAGAGACCATCACGGTTACACACGCGGTTGGTGCATTTTAATTAAGATCA
Source organism: Triticum monococcum (assembly GCA_034509565.1). Classification (NCBI taxonomy): domain Eukaryota; kingdom Viridiplantae; phylum Streptophyta; class Magnoliopsida; order Poales; family Poaceae; genus Triticum; species Triticum monococcum. The sequence continues at coordinate 40,152,775 of CM067842.1, forward strand.
ACTTTGGGATTTCTACAACCGGACATTAACAAATTCCCATCTACCCATAACCACAGGCACGGCTTTCGAAAGTTCAAAACCCTGCAGGGGTGTCCCAACTTAGCCCATCACAAGCTCTCACAGTCAACGAAGGATATTCCTTCTCCCAAGACAATCCGATCAGACTCGGCATCCCGGTTACAAGACATCCTCGACAATGGTAAAACAAGTCCAGCAAGACCACCCACTGTGCCGACAAATCCCGATAGGAGCTGCACATATCTCGTTCTCAGGGCACACCGGATAAGCTAAGCGTACGGGAGCCAACGTAACCCAAGTTGCCAAGGGACGGCCCCGCACGGTGCTCTGGGTTGGACCAACACTTAGAGAAGCACTGACCCGGGGGGTTTAATAAAGATGAACCTTGGGCTGGCCGACCCAAGGGAAAGAAAAGGCTAGGTGGCAAATGGTAAAACCAATGTTGGGCCTTGCTGGAGGAGTTTTATTCAAAGCGAACTGTCAAGGGGTTCCCATTATAACCCAACCGTGTAAGGAACACAAAATCCGGGAACATAACACCGATATGACGGAAACTAGGGCGGCAAGAGTGGAACAAAACACCAGGCATAAGGCCGAGCCTTCCACCCTTTACCAAGGATATAGATGCATTAATTAGATAAAAGATATTGTGATATCCCAACAAAATATCCATGTTCCCACAAGGAACAAACTCCAATCTTCACCTGCAACTAACAACGCTATAAGAGGGGCTGAGCAAAGCGGTAACATAGCCAAACAACGGTTTGCTAGGACAAGGTGGGTTAGAGGCTTGGCTTAACAATATGGGAGGCATGATAAGAAAGTGGTAGGTATCGCAGCATAGGTATAGCAAGAGAGCGAGCAACTAGCAAGCAAAGATAGAAGTGATTTCGAGGGTATGGTCATCTTGCCTGAAATCCTGCAAGGAAGAAGAACGAGTCCATGAAGAAGACAAATGGACGTAGACAAACGGGTCCTAAAAAACGTGACGTAATCGGAACCAACCCGAAGAAGCAACACCGGAAACAAGCACACAACATAGTAAACAACCAACACATGAACATGGTATGATATGCGGGATGCGGTATGTGATGCGTATGCATGATTTGGAAAGGAGTGATAGAACCTGGTCTCAACTTGGAAAACCAAGAGTGCCACTGGAAAGGTGAGGTGATTTCGGTCGAAATCGATATAAAGATCACCAGAATCGGATGCACGGTTTGGAAATGGCAAGCAAAACAAATATGGCACCGGTCTGCGATTAACAGCAAGTAGCCTTCTAAATGCATCAAGATAAATATGCTACAGCACTCAAACATGGCACCAAAATACATGGCAGGGATCCACTCATGATGCTTGACAAAAGATGAACACTGAGCTACGGCTAATTCATCCATTAACAGGTTCAAAAAAGCATGGCAAAAGTGCAAATGATAATAGGTTTCAGACTTGGTGAAATTAACACAAGTCTGAAATTTATCAGCAGGAAGCAATCTTTAGAGCACGAAAACTACATGCTACAGGAAAATATCATGGCAAAGCAAGGCATGGCATGAAGCTACTCAAAGCACTTAACAAAAGTCCCTTAGTGACCTTGAGCCAAAAGGGATCCGAAAATACAATTGCAAGCATGTGAACATGGCAAAAACCTAAACAGATTCAGACTTAGTGAAAAACTAGAGCATGCAAAACCGATTAACAAGTAGGCATGTTTACGAGCTCGATGCACTCACTATGAGGCATTGCATGACAATCTAAGCATACACCCATCAAGAAGACATGGCATAGAAGCTAGACATGGCAAGAACAACAACATAGTATGCACGGATCAATAGCAACATCCTCGGCAAAATCGCTAAACATGTCAACAATCTGCCAAGATCATTTTATAGCAAAAGTAGAGCTCGATTGACTCAAGCTAGGGTGCTCCATAATTGCAAACAAAGACATGTATGGATAGAGCACCACAATATTAACAAAACATCCTTACTGATCATCCTCAAAAGAGGCATGGATCACTAGGAAACAACAACAACATATGACATAAAAATAATGAGAGGGCAAGGACTTAGTGAAATTCTAAGTCCCTGAAATCAGCATCATTGAGTAAGCTACTTTGCATGCTTGTGCTAGTCACCACAAAGATCACAAAAATACATGGCATACACCCCTGTAAAGATGGAATGGCATTCATCAAAACACATGTAGAGCCCAGGATCATAGCATGCACACATTAATCATGGCAAAAATGACAAAAGGCCAAATGCTGAAACAGATCTGACATACTCATCACATAGCCCTCTTCCAACAGCATTTCGGGCATCAAGATGAGCTCAAATAAAAATGATGCAATGAGATGAAATGATGTACTCATCGATACGAACATTTTGATATGCTACACGCATGAATCGGAGCTACGGTGATGAAGTTATGGCATGTGGAAGAATGCAAAATGCTAGGGTTTCGGGGAGAAAAAGTCAACCAAGAGGGGATCTAGATCTCAGATCCAGATCACACGGATTTCGAGGCAGCAACACTCTCGCCGGAATTGACGACGATGGCGGCGGCAACCGGAGATGGCGGAGCTCGCCGGAGCTCCGGGACGGCGCCGGCGTGCGGTGGCCGGAGCAAGGCGGGGCTGGCGAGGTACGGACGACGAGGCGGCGCAGAGCCGCGATGGGACGCGGGGCGGAGCTGCTGCGCCAGCGAGGGGAGGCGGGCCATTGCTGGCGGAGGAGCAGGACGGAGGCGGCGGCCGGAGATGGCGATGATGGCACCGCGGTGTCCGGCGGCGTCATCGGGCGGCGTGAGGCGACTCGGAGTCGAGCGTCTCCGACGAGGCGGCGGGGAGAGCGGGGCGGCGCTGATGGAGAGGAAGACTCGGGCGGCGGCGCTCGCGATCCGGGCCGGGCGGGCCGCGGCGGTGGAGGAAAGAGAGAGGAGGCGTGGGGCGACACGCGGCGGCGGCAGATTGGCTGGAGGCGGCGGCGGAGCTGAGGTGGCAGTTCCGGATTGGTCCGGATGAGGTGGCGGTGGCGGTGGACATTGTCCGGATGAGGCGGCATGCGGGGAAATTGTTAGGGTTTCATCTGCACGAGATTTCGAAGGAGAGCACCTATTTATAGGTAGAGGGATCTAGGAGAGTTCAAATGAGGTGTGGTTTTCGGCCACGCGATCGTGATCGAACGCTCTAGATGATAGAAGGTGTTTAGGTGGGTTTTGGGCCACTTTGGAGGGGTGTTGGGCTGCAACACACAGGAGGCCTTTTCGGTCCCTCGGTTAACCGTTGGAGTATCAAACAAAGTCCAAATGGTACGAAACTTGACAGGCGGTCTACCGGTAGTAAACCAAGGTCGCATGGCAAGTCTCGGTCCAATCGAAAACGTTTAGCACCCGCACATGAAAAGAGGTAGAAAGGGACACCGGGTAACATAGGAGCACCGGATTTCAAAACGGACAATGGGGAAAATGCTCGGATGCAAGAGACGAACACGTATGCAAAAGAAATGCACATGATGACATGATATGAGATGCATGACATGCAAGCAATGACAAGGCAACAACAACGAATAACTCGAAGACACCTGGCACATCGGTCTTGGGGCGTTACAAGGGGGGCAGGCCTACCCCCCCCCCCCCAGGCGCGCCCTCCACCCTCGCGGGCCCCCTGTTGCTCCACCGACGTACTCCTTCCTCCTATATATACCTACGTACCCCCAAACAATTAGACACGGATCCAAAACCCCATTCCACCGCCGTAACTTTCTGTATCCACGTGATCCCATCTTGGGGCCTGTTCCGGAGCTCTGCCAAAGGGGGCATCGATCACGGAGGGCTTCTACATCAACACCATAGCCCCTCCGATGAAGTGTGACTAGTTTACCTCAGACCTACGGGTCCATAGTTAGTAGCTAGATGGCTTCTTCTCTCTTTTTGGATCTCAATACAATGTTCTCCCCTCTCTTGTGGAGAACTATTCGATGTAATCTTCTTTTTGTGGTGTGTTTGTTGAGACCGATGAATTGTGGGTTTATGATCAAGTCTATCTATGAACAATATTTGAATATTCTCTAAATTCTTTTATGTATGATTGGTTATCTTTGCAAGTCTCCTCGAATTATCAGTTTGGTTTGGCCTACTAGATTGATCTTTCTTGCAATGGGAGAAGTTCTTAGATTTGGGTTCAATCTTGCGGTGTCCTTTCCCAGTGACAGTAGGGGCAGCAAGGCACGTATTGTATTGTTGCCATCGAGGATAACAAGATGGGGTTCTCATCATATTGCATGAGTTTATCCCTCTACATCAGGTCATCTTGCTTAAGGCGCTACTCTGTTTTCATTAACTCAATACTCTAGATGCATGTTGGATAGCGGTCGATGAGTGGAGTAATAGTAGTAGATGCAGGCAGGAGTCGGACTACTAGTTTCGGACATGATGCCTATATACATGATCATGCCTAGATATTCTCATAACTATGCTCAATTCTGTCAATTGCTCAACAGTAATTTGTTCACCCACCATAGAGTACTTATGCTCTAGAGAGAAGCCACTAGTGAAACCTATGGCCATCGGGTCTATCTTCATCATATTAATCTCCCAATACTTAGTTATTTCCTTTGCTTTTACTTTGCTTTTATTTTACTTTGCATCTTTATCATAAAAATACCAAAAATATTATCTTATCATATCTATCAAATCCCACTCTCGTAAGTGGCCGTGTAGGGATTGACAACCCCTTATCGCGTTGGTTGCGAGGATTTATTTGTTTTGTGCAGGTACGAGGGACTGGCGCGTAGCCTCCTACTAGATTGATACCTTGGTTCTCAAAAACTGAGGGAAATACTTACTCATCTTTGCTGCATCATCCCTTCCTCTTCAGGGAAAACCAACGCAGTGCTCAAGAGGTAGCAATGTAGAGATTGAACCTGCTATTGATCTTGATAACCCACAATCAAAGAATCAACGTTATGATAAGAGAGACTTTGTTGCTAGGAAGCACGGTAAAGAAAGAGAATCATGGGTTCAGAAACCCATGCCTTTTCCTCCTAAACCATCCAAGAAAAAGAATGATGAGGATTTTGAGCGCTTTGCTAAAATGGTTAGACCTATCTTTTTGCGTATGCGTTTGACTGATATGCTTAAAATGAACCCTTATGCTAAATATATGAAGGAAATTGTTACAAATAAAAGAAAGATACCAGAAGCTGAAATTTCCACCATGCTTGCTAATTACACTTTTAAGGGTGGAATACCAAAGAAACTTGGAGATCCAGGAGTACCAACTATACCATGCTCCATTAAAAGAAACTATGTTAAAACTTCTTATGTGATCTTGGAGCCGGTGTTAGTGTTATGCCTCTCTCTTTATATCGTAGACTTGATTTGAATAAGTTGACACCTACTGAAATATCTTTGCAAATAGCTGATAAATCAACTGCTATACCTGTCGGTATTTGTGAGGATGTGCCTGTTGTGGTTGCAAATGTTACTATTTTAACGGACTTTGTTATTCTTGATATTCCCGAGGACGATAGTATGTATATTATTCTTGGAAGACCCTTTTTGAATACAGCAGGGGCTGTTATTGATTGCAACAAAGGAAATGTCACTTTTCATGTTAATGGTAATGAGCATACGGTACACTTTCCGAGAAAACAACCTCAAGTCCACAGTATCAATTCTATTGGAAAATTTTCAACAATTACTATTGGAGGTTTTGAATTTCCTCTTCCTACTGTTAAGAAGAAATATGATGTTCTTATTGTTGGGGATGTGCATATCCCCGTTGAGGTAACCTAGTGTTATTTGAAATTTCTCCGGTTTCATGTTATTCAAAATGAGTTTGTTAACAAGACCTGATCAACCTTGTTAGTGGATTCCTTTTGATGAGCATGAGATGGACGAAGTTAGAAAACACAACTCTCTGTACCCTCTTTTTACTTTCAGTTATTTATCTTAAATAAAGCAAAAATAGTATTTTTCTATCTATTTTCTGAATTATCCATCCAATAAAAAATACCCTGAAAATAAAAGTTCTCCAAATGCCCTGAAATTTAAATATGATTTTTTCTAGAATACTTGAGAATATCTGGCACTGAGAACACAGCAGGGGGAAAAGCCACGTGCCCACGAGGGTGGAGGGTGCGCCCACCCCCTGGGCACGCCCCCTGCCTCGTGGACCCCACATGGGTCCCCTCCACTTATTCCAGCCACCACACACTCCTTCCTTCCAAAAAAATCACTAGCCAGCTCAAACCCTAGTTCTTGCTCATCTTGCTACCATTTTCGATCTCCTTGCTCAAAGCTCCATTCACAAACTGCTTTGGGGGATTGTTCTTTGGTATGTTACTCCCCAATGGTCCAACTAGTTTTTGTTCTAGTGCTTTATTCATTGCAAAATTTTGCTGCTTAGGTGACCCTGTTCTTGAGCTTGCATGTCAAATTTATGTGGTCAAAAGTAGTTTTAATGCATGATATAGCCTCTAGGCACTTGTAGGAGTAGTTGCTATCAATCTTGTTGAGTTTGGTTCACTTTTATTTTAAGTTACTAAAAATTTCAGAAATTTTCAGAAAAAGATGAGATTTTTGAGGGGCTCATCGAGCCGAAGCTCGAAGGATAAGCAAAGTAAAGAGAACAAGAAGCCCAAGTATAATCTCCCTCGTACTGCGGAGGTTCGGCCATGCGAATGGCCTTGTGATGAGTTCTTGAAAGAGGCCGGGATTCATGAAGATTTTTATCATTTGGCTGAGAATGCAGGCCTCACCGCCTTCCTCCATGACCAGCGTGAACAGTATCTCTTACTCACCAATATCTTTGTGCAAAATTTTCATTTCCATGCTAGGAGATCACCACCTTCGGTGGAATTTTATTTATATGATGTGCATAAGGAGATGTCACTTTATGATTTTTGCCGGGTTTGTTTGATACCCTTTGAGGGCAGGATAGAGGAACCACATCGTAATGATGTGGAGGGAATTATTGATATGATTGTTGTAGGAGAAACGAGGAAAGTTTCCGATGCGATAATCACTAGCATACATTTTCCTGTTCTACGTTGCTTTGCAATATTTGCTAGTAGATACTTAATTGGTCATGGGAACTGTGGGAACCTTAGTGCTCCTGATATTGCTATTTTGCGCCATGCCTTGTTTAATGATACTACTTTCAGCTTAGGCGCTATTGTTGCTAGACGGTTAAATCTGAACCGTACAAAGGGCCCCATCCACGGAGGCATCTTTGCCTCGCGCCTTGATGCACACTTTAACATACCTATCAGGCATTATGAGAAAGAGGAAAAGTTGCTGCCTCCTATTGCTCTAGGTTATAAGAGTATGGTAGCACATGAGTTTATTGTTAAGGATAAAAATAAGACACTCAAATATAAATTGATATTTAACAAAAACTATTGTGAGTTCATTACCTTGCATGCGCCCTCTTTGTTTAACATATTTTTAGGCATATACCTTGTTCCTTCGGAGGACATTCTTGCCTACCAGAACCAGATGTCAGCTGCAGAGCCGGAGCCACCATCTGACCCTCACCGTCAGTCCGTTTACCAGTGGAATCCGGAGGAGATCGCCAACCCGTGGCAGTCTGAGGACCCTTCTCAGTACGACCCCAACTACAGTTTTGATCCATGGGCATAGACCAACTTAGGCCAAAATCCTAAGCTTGGGGGAGTACGTATTTCTCACCGACGTTACATTCATGTTCACACACTCATGCTAGTTGTCGGTACTCATACTTCTTCATTGTATTATCCATGCTAGTTTATTTTCCTTTTAAGCTTTCTTCTTGTGTGTTTAAAAAACCTTAAGAAAAACCAAAAAATTAGTGTAGCTTTCAGCTAGTTTACTTTCCATGCCTGTAGTAGTAGTAATTAAAATAAAACCCAAAAAGATTTCCCGTTCTTCTTTTGCTTGTTGGGAGCTTTCCCGTGTAAATAGTTTTGTTTCTTTTCTTTATTTTGGGGGTCGAGAGGAGAAGATCATGATTTAAATGTTGAGTGGCTCTCATATGCATTATTTTTTATCTAACAAAGACCCCATATTACCTTCTCTTCTCTCTTGAATTGAATGCTTGCAGATTCCAGCTTAGTCCAATGCACATGCACTATTATTGTTATCCACACCGTTCGGTCGTGCAAGTGAAAGGCAATAATGACGATATATGATGAATTGATTGAGATGAGAAAAGCTGGTATGAACTCGGCCTCTCTTGTTTTTGTAAATACAATTAGTCCATCGTTCCTGATTCAGCCTATTATGAAAGAAACCATGTTTGCAATGACAATTAAAGATTATAGTTGCTTATGCCATGCTTAATTAGCTAGGAGTTTATAATGGTTTACCTTGCATGCCAACATGCTATTAAAATGGTTGTGATGTGGTATGATAGGTTGGTACCCTTCTTTGAACGATTCGAGTGGCTTGACTTGGCACATTTTCACGCATGTAGTTGAAACAAAATCAACATAGCCTCTACGATATTTATGTTCATGGTGCATTATATCCTACTCATGCTTGCATTTAGTGTTGATTAATTTTAATGCATGTTCATGACTGTTGTTGCTCTCTAGCTGGTCGCTTCCCAGTCTTTTCTATGAAGGAAATATGCCCTAGAGGCAATAATAAAGATATTATTTATTTCCTTATATCATGATAAATGTTTATTATTCATGCTAGAATTGTATTAACCGGAAATATAATACATGTGTGAACACATAGACAAACAAACTGTCACTAGTATGCCTCTACTTGACTAGCTCGTTAATTAAAGATGGTTATGTTTCCTAACCATGGACAAAGAGTTGTCATTTGATTAACGGGATCACATCATTAGTTGAATGATCTGATTGACATGACCCATTCCACTAGCTTAGCACCCGATCGTTTAGTATGTTGCTATTGCTTTCTTCATGACTTATACATGTTCCTATGACTATGAGATTATGTAACTCCCGTGTGCCGGAGGAACACTTTGTGTGCTACCAAACGTCACAACGTAACTGGGTGATTATAAAGGTGCTCTACAGGTGTCTCCAAAGGTACATGTTGGGTTGACGTATTTCGAGATTAGGATTTGTCACTCCGATCGTCGGAGAGGTATCTCTGGGCCCTCTCGGTAATGCACATCACTTAAGCCTTGCAAGCATTGCAACTAATGAGTTAGTTATAGGATGATGTATTACGGAACGAGTAAAGAGACTTGCCGGTAACGAGATTGAACTAGGTATTGGATACCGACGATCGAATCTCGGGCAAGTAACATACCGATGACAAAGGTAACAACGTATGTTGTTATGCGGTCTGACCGATAAAGATCTTCGTAGAATATGTAGGAGCCAATATGGGCATCTAGGTCCCGCTGTTGGTTATTGACCGGAGACATGTCTCGGTCATGTCTACATTGTTCTCGAACCGTAGGGTCCGCACGCTTAAAGTTACGATGACAGTTTCATTATGAGTTTATGTATTTTGATGTATCGAAGGTTGTTCGGAGTCCCGGATGTGATCACGGACATGACGAGGAGTCTCGAAATGGTCGAGACATAAAGATTGATATATTGGACAGCTATATTCGGACACCGGATGTGTTCCGGGGAAGTTTCGGATAAAACCGGAGAACCGGGGGGTTACAGGAACCCCCCGGGGGGTTAATGGGCCTCATGGGCCTAAAGTGGAGAAGAGGAAAGGCAGCCAGAGCAGGCCGCGCGCCCCCTCTCCCCCTAGTCCGAATTGGACAAGGAGGGAGGGGCGGCGCCCCCCTTTCCTTCCTCTCCTCTCTCCCTTCCTTCCCCCTCTCCTACTTGGACAAGGAAAGGGAGGGGAGTCCTACTCCCGGTAGGAGTAGGACTCCTCCTGCGCGCCTCCTACTAGGGCCGGCCGCACCCCCCCTTGGCTCCTTTATATACGGGGGCAGTGGGGCACCCTAGGACACACAAGTTGATCTTCGTGATCGTTCCTTAGCCGTGTGCGGTGCCCCCCTCCATGATATTACACCTCGATCATATTCTAGCGGTGCTTAGGCGAAGCCCTGCGACGGTTAAACATCAAGATCGTCACCACGCCGTTGTGTTGACGAAACTCCTCCCCGAAGCTTTGCTGGATCAGAGCCCGGGGTGCGTCATCGAGCTGTACGTGTGTCAAGAACTCGGAGGTGCCGGAGTAACGGTGCTTGGATCGGTTGGATCGGGAAGACGTACGACTACTTCCTCTACGTTGCGTCAACGCTTCTGCTTCGGTCTACGAGGGTACGTAGACAACACTCTCCCCTCTCGTTGCTATGCATCACCAAGATATTGCGTGTGCGTAGGAATTTTTTTTTGAAATTACTACGTTCCCCAACAGTGGCATCCGAGCCTAGGTTTTATGGTTTGATGTTATATGCATGAGTAGAACACAAGTGAGTTGTGGGCGATATAAGTCATACTGCCTACCAGCATGTCATACTTTGGTTCGGCGGTATTGTTGGATGAAGCGGCCCGGACCGACATTACGCGTACGCTTACGCGAGACTGGTCCTACCGTCGTGCTTTGCACACAGGTGGCTGGCGGGTGTCAGTTTCTCCAACTTTAGTTGAACCGAGTGTGACTACGCCCGGTCCTTGCGAATGTTAAAACGGCATCAACTTGACAAACTATCGTTGTGGTTTTGATGCGTAGGTAAGATTGGTTCTAGCTTAAGCCCGTAGCAGCCACGTACAACTTGCAACAAACAAAGTAGAGGACGTCTAACTTGTTTTTGCAGGGCATGTTGTGATGTGATATGGTCAAGACATGATGCTAAATTTTATTGGATGAGATGATCATGTTTTGTAACTGAGTTATCGGCAACTGGCAGGAGCCATATGGTTGTCGCTTTATTGTATGCAATGCAATCGCGCTGTAATGCTTTACTTTATCACTAAGCGGTAGCGATAGTCGTGGAAGCATAAGATTGGCGAGACGACAACGATGCTACGATGGAGATCAAGGTGTCGTGCCGGTGACGATGGTGATCATGACGGTGCTTCGGAGATGGAGATCACAAGCACAAGATGATGATGGCCATATCATATCACTTATATTGATTGCATGTGATGTTTACCTTTTATGCATCTTATCTTGCTTTGATTGACGGTAGCATTATAAGATGATCTCTCACTAAATTATCAAGAAGTTTTCTCCCTGAGTATGCACCGTTGCCAAAGTTCGTCGTGCCCAGACACCACGTGATGATCGGGTGTGATAAGCTCTACGTTCATCTACAACGGGTGCAAGCCAGTTTTGCACACGCAGAATACTCAGGTTAAACTTGACGAGCCTAGCATATGCAGATATGGCCTCGGAACACGGAGACCGAAAGGTCGAGCGTGAATCATATAGTAGATATGATCAACATAATGATGTTCACCATTGAAAACTAATCCATTTCACGTGATGATCGGTTATGGTTTAGTTGATTTGGATCACGTGATCACTTAGAGGATTAGAGGGATGTCTATCTAAGTGGTAGTTCTTAAGTAATATGATTAATTGAACTTAAATTTATCATGAACTTAGTACCTGATAGTATCTTGCTTATGTATGTTTGATTGTAGATAGATGGCCCGCGCTGTTGTTCCGTTGAATTTTAATGCGTTCCTTGAGAAAGCAAAGTTGAAAGATGATGGTAGCAATTACACGGACTGGGTCCGTAACTTGAGGATTATCCTCATTGCTGCACAGAAGAATTACGTCCTGGAAGCACCGCTGGGTGCCAGGTCTGCTGCTGGCGCAACACCAGATGTTATGAACGTCTGGCAGAGCAAAGCTGATGACTACTCGATAGTTCAGTGTGCCATGCTTTACGGCTTAGAATCGGGACTTCAACGACGTTTTCAACATCATGGAGCATACGAGATGTTCCAGGAGTTGAAGTTAATATTTCAAGCGAATGCCCGGATTGAGAGATATGAAGTCTCCAATAAGTTCTATAGCTGCAAGATGGAGGAGAACAGTTCTGTCAGTGAGCATATACTCAAAATGTCTGGGTATAATAATCACTTGATTCAGATGGGAGTCAATCTTCCAGATGATTGCGTCATTGACAGAATTCTCCAATCACTGCCACCAAGCTACAAGAGCTTCATGATGAACTATAATATGCAAGGGATGAACAAGACTATTCCTGAGCTCTTCGCAATGCTAAAAGCTGCGGAGGTAGAAATTAAAAAGGAGCATCAAGTGTTGATGGTCAACAAGACCACTAGTTTCAAGAAAAAGGGCAAAGGGCAGAAGAAGGGGAACTTCAAGAAGAACAGCAAGCAAGTTGCTGCTCAAGAGAAGAAACCCAAGTCTGGACCTAAGCCTCAAACTGAGTGCTTCTACTGCAAGCAGACTGGTCACTAGAAGCGGAACTGCCCCAAGTATTTGGCGGATAAGAAGGATGGCAAGATGAACAAAGGTATATGTGATATACATGTTATTGATGTGTACCTTACTAGAGCTCGCAGTAGCACCTGGGTATTTGATACTGGTTCTGTTGCTAATATTTGCAACTCGAAACAGGGACTACGGATTAAGCGAACACTAGCAAAGGACGAGGTGACGATGCGCGTGGGAAATGGTTCCAAAGTCGATGTGATCGCGGTCGGCACACTACCTCTACATCTACCTTCGGGATTAGTATTAGACCTAAATAATTGTTATTTGGTGCTAGTGTTGAGCATGAACATTATATCTGGATCTTGTTTGATGCGGGACGGTTATTCATTTAAATCAGAGAATAATGGTTGTTCTATTTATATGAGTAATATCTTTTATGGTCATGCACCCTTGAAGAGTGGTCTATTTCTGATGAATCTCGATAGTAGTGATACACATATTCATAATGTTGAAACCAAAAGATGCAGAGTTGATAATGATAGTGCAACTTATTTGTGGCACTGCCGTTTAGGTCATATTGGTGTAAATCGCATGAAGAAACTCCATACTAATGGACTTTTCGAACCACTTGATTATGAATCACTTGGTACTTGCGAACCGTGCCTCATGGGCAAGATGACAAAAACACCGTTCTCCGGAACTATGGAGAGAGCAACAGATTTGTTGGAAATCATACATACAGATGTATGTGGTCCGATGAATATTGAGGCTCGTGGCGGATATCGTTATTTTCTCACCTTCACAGATGACTTAAGCAGATATGGGTATATCTACTTAATGAAACATAAGTCTGAAACATTTGAAAAGTTCAAAGAATTTCAGAGTGAAGTTGAAAATCATCGTAACAAGAAAATGAAGTTTCTACGATCTGATCGTGGAGGAGAATATTTGAGTTACGAGTTTGGTGTACATTTGAAACAATGCGGAATAGTTTCGCAACTCACGCCACCCGGAACACCACAACGTAATGGTGTGTCCAAACATCGTAATCGTACTTTACTAGATATGGTGCGATCTATGATGTCTCTTACTGATTTACCGCTATCGTTTTGGGGTTATGCTTTAGAGACGGCCGCATTCACGTTAAATAGGGCACCATCAAAATCCGTTGAGACAACGCCTTATGAACTATGGTTTGGCAAGAAACCAAAGTTTTCGTTTCTTAAAGTTTGGGGCTGCGATGCTTATGTGAAAAAACTTCAACCTGATAAGCTCGAACCCAAATCGGAGAAATGTGTCTTCATAGGATACCCAAAGGAGACTGTTGGGTACACCTTCTATCACAGATCCGAAGGCAAGACATTCGTTGCTAAGAATGGATCCTTTCTAGAGAAGGAGTTTCTCTCGAAAGAAGTGAGTGGGAGGAAAGTAGAACTTGATGAGGTAACTGTACCTGCTCCCTTATTGGAGAGTAGTTCATCACAGAAATCGGTTTCTGCGACACCTACACCAATTGGTGAGGAATTTAATGATGATGATCATGAAATTTCAGATCAAGTTACTACTAAGCCTCGTAGGTCAACCAGAGTAAGATCCGCACCAGAGTGGTACGGTAATCCTGTTCTGGAAATCATGCTACTAGATCATGATGAACCTACGAACTATGAAGAAGCGATGGTGAGCCCAGATTCCGAGAAGTGGCTTGAAGCCATGAAATCTGAGATGGGATCCATGTATGAAAACAAAGTATGGACTTTGGTTGACTTGCCCGATGATCGGCAAGCAATTAGAATAAATGGATCTTCAAGAAGAAGACTGACGCTGACGGTAATATTACTGTCTACAAAGCTCGACTTCTCGCAAAAGGTTTTCGACAAGTTCAAGGGGTTAACTACGATGAGACCTTCTCACCCGTAGCGATGCTTAAGTCTGTCCGAATCATGTTAGCAATTGCTGCATTTTATGATTATGGAATTTGGCAGATGGATGTCAAAACTGCATTCCTGAATGGATTTCTGGAAGAAGAGTTGTATATTGCAACTGGAAGGTTTTGTCGATCCAAAGGGAGCTAACAAAGTGTGCAAGCTCCAGCGATCCATTTATGGACTGGTGCAAGCCTCTCGGAGTTGGAATAAACGCTTTGATAGTGTGATCAAAGCATTTGGTTTTATACAGACTTTCGGAGAAGCCTGTATTTACAAGAAAGTGAGTGGGAGCTGTGTAGCATTTCTAATATTATATGTGGATGACATATTACTGATTGGAAATGATATAGAATTTCTGGATAGCATAAAGGGATACTTGAATAAGAGTTTTTCAATGAAAGACCTCGGTGAAGCTGCTTACATATTAGGAATAAAGATCTATAGAGATAGATCAAGACGCTTAATTGGACTTTCACAAAGCACATGCCTTGACAAGATTTTGAAGAAGTTCAAAATGGATCAAGCAAAGAAAGGGTTCTTGCCTGTGTTACAAGGTGTGGAGTTGAGTCAGACTCAATACCCGACCACTACAGAAGATAGAGAGAAAATGAAAGATGTTCACTATGCTTCAGCCATAGGCTCTATCATGTAAGCAATGCTGTGTACCAGACCTGATGTGTGCCTTGCTATAAGTTTAGCAGGGAGGTACCAAAGTAATCCAGGAGTGGATCACTGGACAGCGGTCAAGAACATCCTGAAATACCTGAAAAGGACTAAGGATATGTTTCTCGTATATGGAGGTGACAAAGAGCTCATCGTAAACGGTTACGTTGATGCAAGCTTTGACACTGATCCGGACGATTCTAAATCGCAAACCGGATACGTGTTTATATTAAATGGTGGAGCTGTCAGTTGGTGCAGTTCTAAACAAAGCGTCGTGGCGGGATCTACATGTGAAGCGGAGTACATAGCTGCTTCGGAAGAAGCAAACGAAGGAGTCTGGATGGAGGAGTTCATATTCGATCTAGGTGTCATACCTAGTGCATCGGGTCCAATGAAAATCTTTTGTGACAATACTGGTGCAATTGCCTTGACAAAGGAATCCAGATTTCACAAAAGAACCAAGCACATCAAGAGACGCTTCAATTCCATCCGGGATCTAGTCCAGCTGGGAGACATAGAGATTTGCAAGATACATACGGATCTGAATGTGGCAGACCCGTTGACTAAGCCTCTTCCACGAGCAAAACATGATCAGCACCAAGGCTCCATGGGTGTTAGAATCATTACTGTGTAATCTAGATTATTGACTCTAGTGCAAGTGGGAGACTGAAGGAAATATGCCCTAGAGGCAATAATAAAGATATTATTTATTTCCTTATATCATGATAAATTTTTATTATTCATGCTAGAATTGTATTAACCGGAAACATAATACATGTGTGAATACATAGACAAACAAAGTGTCACTAGTATGCCTCTACTTGACTAGCTCGTTAATTAAAGATGGTTATGTTTCCTAACCATGGACAAAGAGTTGTCATTTGATTAATGGGATCACATCATTAGTTGAATGATTTGATTGACATGACCCATTCCACTAGCTTAGCACCCGATCTTTTAGTATGTTGCTATTGCTTTCTTCATGACTTATACATGTTCCTATGACTATGAGATTATGTAACTCCCGTGTGCCGGAGGAACACTTTGTGTGCTACCAAACGTCACAACGTAACTGGGTGATTATAAATGTGCTCTACAGGTGTCTCCAAAGGTACATGTTGGGTTGAAGTATTTCGAGATTAGGATTTGTCACTCCGATCGTCGGAGAGGTATCTCTGGGCCCTCTCGGTAATGCACATCACTTAAGCCTTGCAAGCATTGCAACTAATGAGTTAGTTATGGGATGATGTATTACGGAACGAGTAAAGAGACTTGCCGGTAACGAGATTGAACTAGGTATTGGATACCGACGATCGAATCTCGGGCAAGTAACATACCGATGACAAAGGGAACAACGTATGTTGTTATGCGGTCTGACCGATAAAGATCTTCATAGAATATGTAGGAGCCAATATGGGCATCCAGGTCCCGCTGTTGGTTATTGACCGGATACATGTCTCGGTCATGTCTACATTGTTCTCGAACCATAGGGTCCGCATGCTTAAAGTTACGATGACCGTTTCATTATGAGTTTATGTATTTTGATGTACCGAAGGTTGTTCGGAGTCCCGGATGTGATCACGGACATGACGAGGAGTCTCGAAATGGTCGAGACATAAATATTGATATATTGGACGGCTATATTCGGACACCGGAAGTGTTCCGAGGAAGTTTTGGATAAAACCGTAGAACCGGGGGGTTACCGGAATCCCCTGGGGGGTTAATGGGCCTCATGGGCCTAAAGTGGAAAAGAGGAAAGGCAGCCAGGGCAGGCCGCCCCCCCCCCTTTCCTTCCTCTCCTCTCTCCCTTCCTTCCCCCTCTCCTACTTGGACAAGGAAAGGGAGGGGAGTCCTACTCCCGATAGGAGTAGGACTCCTCCTGCGCGCCTCCTACTAGGGCCGGCCGCACCCCCCTGTAACGCCCCGAGACCGATGTGCCAGGTGTCCTCCAGTTATTCGCTTTTGTTGCCTTGTCATTGCTTGCGTGTCATGCATTGCATATCATGTCATCATGCACATTTCATTTGCATACGTGTTCGTCTCATGCATCCGAGCATTTTCCCCGTTGTCCGTTTTGCAATCCGGCGTTCCGTTCTCCTCCGGTGGTCATTTCTACCTTCCTCTTGTGTGTGGGGATTAAACGTTTCCGGATTGGACCGATACTTGTCATGCGGCCTCAGATTACTACCGGTAGACCGCCTGTCAAGTTTCGTATCATTTGGACTTCGTTTGATACTCCAACGGTTAACCGAGGGACTGAAAAAACCTCGTGTGTGTTGCAGCCCAACACCCTTCCATTTTGGCCCAAAACCCACCAAAACCCTCTCCATCATCTCGGTCGTTCGATCACGATCGCGTGGCTGAAAACCGCACCTCATTTGGACTCTCCTAGCTCCCTCTATGCCTATATATACACCCCCCCCCCTCCGAAATTCGTGGTTCATTCTTCCCCTAACCCTAAAAATTCTCAGATCCGCGCCGCCGGACGTTTCTTCCCGCGCCGGACATGTCCGCTGCCTCCGCCACCTCACTCCGACCAATCCCGTCGCGCCACGTCACCAAACCGCCGCCACCAGCCAATCCCAAACCGCCACCTCACCTCCCCTGCCCCCACTTCGCCGCCATCCTCCCGAGGCCCAGATCCGGCCCGCCCCGGGGCCGAACCGGGCCACTCCGAGGCTCCCCGCCGCTTGTGAGCCGTGCCCCGCGCGCACGCTCGCCTCCTCCACCGCGCCGTCCGGCCGCCTCCTTCGCCGTGCGCCGCCGCTACCTCGCCGGATCTCGTCGTCTGAGCACGGAGTTCCTCGCCGCCCGCGCCGTAAGAGCCTCGTCGACCCCGACCGTCACCGGATCCGGCAGTTAGCCGGCCTGATCCGCCCATTCCTGCCGCCTCGCCGGACCCCGCTCTCCTCGCCGGAGCCTTCCAGCGCCGCCGCCGCCATGGATCGGGAGGAGCCCGATCCAGCCGCTCCCTCCCCGACTTCGTTGACCCTCCGCGTGCGCCTCTTCCCCGGCCCAGCGCAGCGCCAGGCCCAGCTCCAGCCGGGCCAGATCCGCAGCGCCCCTACAGGCCAGCTCCAGCCGGCCCAACGCAGCCTGCCGGCCTCCCTCCTCCCACCTAACCGGGCCAGGCCCAGGGTGAGCTTTCCCCTCCAGATCCCTATTCTTCTTGGGCCGGCCTCTGTTTCGGCCCGCATGTGTTTTTTTTTCAGCGCCTGTGATTTAGCTATTATTCGAGAGACAGCAGTTTTGCAGATTAGACCCCCTAGTTCATGCATTTAATAACTCACTAACCATGCATCGGATTAAAATGAATTATATATGAAACTTGCTTAGAATTTTGTGTAGATTAATAATATCCAACTTTCACATATGTTTGAAATATTTAAAATGTTTTTTGCATTAATTTGCTCCTATGCCATGTTAAAATGATTTAATTCATAACTAAAGAACCGTAACTCCGATTTTAATAAACTTTATATGTAAATGGGGTAGAATTTTGCCTAGTTTAACATGGTGGCATCATCTTGCATGTCTAATAACTCTAAAATAATGTTTAGGGCAGAACAGTACCAAACCTTAAATTATGCATATGAGGATTTTCCGGAATTCTTGTTCGTTGCTTCCGGCCTCATTTAAACTTGCCTAGAGAGGTAGTTTTGTTGTGCTTCACCTCTTGCCATGTTAATCAACATTTAATATTGTTGGGTACATAAACGAGAGAGAACTAAGTAATTGATGTGGTGTTCCGTCAATACGCAACTCGTTGCATATTGAGCTACACTTAATTTGTAGGATTGTTTGTTCATTTTGTCATGCCATGCTTCTTTAAACCGGACATGCATCATACTCGATTGTGCATCATGCCATGTTGATGTGTTGGTTGTTTACTATGTTGTGTGCTTCTTTTCCGGTGATTGCTTCTTCGGGTTGGTTCTGGTAATGTCGTGATTGTGAGGACCCGTTCGACTACGTCCGTTTGTCTTCTTCATGGACTCGTTCTTCTTCCTTGCGGGATTTCAGGCAAGATGATCATACCCTCGAAATCACTACTATCTTTGCTATGCTAGTTTGCTCGCTCTTTGCTATGCCAATGCTACGATGCCTATCATTTGCTTGTCAGCCTCCCAATTGCCATGTCAAACCTTTAACCCACCATGTCCTAGCAAACCGTTGTTAGGCTATGTTACCGCTTTGCTCAGCCCCTCTTATAGCATTGTTCGTTGTAGGTGAAGATTGAAGTTTGTTCCTTGTTGGAACATGGAGATCGTTCCTTGTTGGAACATGTTTACTTGTTGGGATATCACTATATATCTTATTTAATTAATGCATCTATATACTTGGTAAAGGGTGGAAGGCTCGGCCTTATGCCTGGTGTTTTGTTCCACTCTTGCCGCCCTAGTTTCCGTCATATGGGTGTTATGTTCCCGGATTTTGCGTTCCTTACACGGTTGGGTTATAATGGGAACCCCTTGACAGTTCGCTTTGAATAAAACCCCTCCAGCAAGGCCCAACATTGGTTTTACCATTTGCCACCTAGCCTTTTCTTTCCCTTGGGTCAGCCAGCCCAAGGGTCATCTTTATTAAACCCCCCGGGCCAGTGCTTCTCTAATTGTTGGTCCAACCCAGAGCACCATGCGGGGCCGTTCCTTGGCAACTTGGGTTACGTTGGCTCCCGTACGCTTAGCTTATCTGGTGTGCCCTGAGAACGAGATATGTGCAGCTCCTATCGGGATTTGTCGGCACAGCGGGTGGTCTTGCTGGACTTGTTTTACCATTGTCGAGGATGTCTTGTAACCGGGATGCCGAGTCTTATCAGATTGTCTTGGGAGAAGGAATATCCTTTGTTGACCGTGATTGCTTGTGATGGGCTAAGATGGGACACCCCCGCAGGGTTTTGAGCTTTGAAAGCCGTGTCCGCGGTTATGGGCAGATGGGAATTTGTTAATGTATGGTTGTAGAAAATAGGAAGTTGATCTTAATTAAAATGCACCAACCGCGTGTGTAACCGTGATGGTCTCTTCTCGGCGGAGTCCGGGAAGTGAACACGGTGTTGGAGTAATGTTTGACGAAGGTTGTTCTAGGATCACTTCTTGATCATAGTTTTATCGACCGTGCTTTTGCCTTCTCTTCTCGCTCTCATTTGCGTATGTTAGCCACCAAATATGCTAGTCGCTTGCTGCAGCTCCACCTCATACCTTTTACCCTTCCTATAAGCTTAAATAGTCTTGATCGCGAGGGTGTGAGATTGCTGAGTCCCCGTGACTCACAGATATTTCCAAAACCAGTTTGCAGGTGCCGATGTTACCGAGCAGGTGAAGCAACCAAGCTCAAGGAGGAGCTCGATGAAGTTCTTGTCCTTTGTGAGGACCCGTTCGACTACGTCCGTTTGTCTTCTTCATGGACTCGTTCTTCTTCCTTGCGGGATTTCAGGCAAGATGATCATACCCTCGAAATCACTACTATCTTTGCTATGCTAGTTTGCTCGCTCTTTGCTATGCCAATGCTACGATGCCTACCATTTGCTTGTCAGCCTCCCAATTGCCATGTCAAACCTTTAACCCACCATGTCCTAGCAAACCGTTGTTAGGCTATGTTTCCGCTTTGCTCAGCCCCTCTTATAGTGTTGTTAGTTGTAGGTGAAGATTGAAGTTTGTTCCTTGTTGGAACATGGAGATCGTTCCTTGTTGGAACATGTTTACTTGTTGGGATATCACTATATATCTTATTTAATTAATGCATCTATATACTTGGTAAAGGGTGGAAGGCTCGGCCTTATGCCTGGTGTTTTGTTCCACTCTTGCCGCCCTAGTTTCCGTCATATCGGTGTTATGTTCCTGGATTTTGCGTTCCTCACGCGGTCGGGCTATAATGGGAACCCCTTGACAGTTCGCCTTAAGTAAAGCTTTTCCAGCAATGCCCAACATTGGTTTTACCATTTGCCACCTAGCCTTTTCTTTTCCCTTGGGGGTCACGCGCCCAAGGGTCATCATTATTTTAACCCCCCCCCCCCCCCCCCCCCCGGGCCAGTGCTCCTCTAAGTGTTGGTCCAACTTGTCAGCCGCCGGTGGCCACCAGGGGCAACTCTGGGCTGGCCTACCGGAAGTTTGGACAATCCGGTGTGCCCTGAGAAAGAGATATGTGCAGCTCCTATCGGGATTTGTCGGCACATTTGGGTGGTGTTGCTGGTTTAGTTTTACCCTGTCGAAATGTCTTGTTATACCGGGATACCGAGTCTGATCGGAATGTCTCGGGTGGAGGTCTATTCCTTCGTTTACCGTGAGAGCTTGTGATGGGCTAAGTTGGGACACCCCTGCAGGGATTTGAACTTTCGAAAGCCGTGCCCGCGGTTATGGGCAGATGGGAATTTGTTAACGTCCGGTTGTAGAAAACCTGAAGTTGACCTTAATTAAAATGAATCAACTGCGTGTGTAACCGTGATGGTCTCTTTCCGGCGGAGTCCGAGAACTGAACACGGTTGTTGGAGTTATGCTTGACGTAGGTTGCTATAGGATCACTTCTTGATCATAGTTTCTCGACCATGCTTTGCCTTCTCTTCTCGCTCTCTTTGGCGTATGTTAGCCACCATATATGCTAGTCGCTTGCTACAGCTCCACCTCATACCTTTACCTTACCCATAAGCTTAAATAGTCTTGATCGCGAGGGTGCGAGATTGCTGAGTCCCCGTGGCTCACAGATACTTCCAAAACCAGCTTGCAGGTGCCGATGAGTCCGTGCAGATGACGCAACCAAGCTCAGGAGGAGCTCGATGAAGATCTTGTCCTTTGTGTTGTTTTCGTTCTAGTTGATCAGTAGTGGAGCCCAGTTGGGGTCGATCGGGAGACCTTTGTCGCATTTGGGGTTCTTCTTTTATTTTGGTTCCGTAGTCGGACCTTGATTGTATTTGGATGATGTAATGCTTTATTCTTGTAATTGTGTGAAGTGGCGATTGTAAGCCAACTATGTATCTTTTCCCTTTATGTATTACATGGGTTGTGTGAAGATTACCTCACTTGTGACACTGCTTTCAATGCAGTTATGCCTCTAAGTCGTGCTTCGACACGTGGGAGATATAGCCGCATCGAGGGCGTTACACCCCCCTTGGCTCCTTTATATACGGGGCAGGGGGCACCCTAGGACACACAAGTTGATCTTCGTGATCGTTCCTTGGCCGTGTGCAGTGCCCCCCTCCACGATATTACACCTCGATCATATTGTAGCGGTGCTTAGGCGAAGCCCTGCGATGGTTAAACATCAAGATCGTCACCATGCCGTCGTGCTGACGAAACTCCTCCCCGAAGCTTTGCTGGATCAGAGCCCGGGGTGCGTCATCGAGATGTACGTGTGTCAAGAACTCGGAGGTGCCCGAGTAATGGTGCTTGGATCGGTTGGACCGGGAAGACGTACGACTACTTCCTCTATGTTGCGTCAACGCTTCCACTTCGGCCTACGAGGGTACGTAGACAACACTCTCCCCTCTCGTTGCTATGCATCACCATGATCTTGCGTGTGCGTAGGAATTTTTTTGAAATTACTACGTTCCCCAACATTCTAGCCTTCACTTGTACTAAGCGGGAATACTGCTTGTGCATCCAATTCCATAAACCCCAAAGTTATTTCATATGAGTCCACCATACCTACCTATATACGGTATCTACCTGTTGATATGTCCATTTTGTATCATGCTTTTATATCAATATTTATTGCATTATGCGCTGTTATTACACATTATGTCACAATACTTATGTCTATTCTCTCTTATTTTACAAGGTTTACATAAAGAGGGAGAATGCCGGCAGCTGGGATTCTGGGCTAGAAAAGGAGCAACTATTAGAGACCTATTATGCACAGCTCCAAAAGACCTGAAACTTCACGGAAGATGTTTTCCAAATATATAAAAAATACTGAGAGCAAGAACTTCACCAGGGGGGCCACACCCTGCCCACGAGGGTGGGGGCGCGCCCTACCCCCTGGGCGCTCCCCCTACCTCGTGGGCCCCCTGGTGGCCCTCCGGTGGCCATCTTCTGCTATATGGAGTCTTTCAATGGGAAAATCATAAGCCATCTTCTCGGACGAAACTCCGCTGCCATGAGGCGGAACCTTGGCGGAACCAATCTAGGGCTCTGGCGGAGCTGTTCTCCCGGGAAAACTTCCCTCCCGGAGGGGGAAATCATCACCATCATCATCACCAACGCTCCTCTCATCAGGAGAGGGCAATCTCCATCAACATCTTCATCAGCACCATCTCATCTCAAAACCCTAGTTCATCTCTTGTATCCAATTCTTGTCTCCAAGTCCGGGATTGGTGCTAGTAGTGTTAATAACTCCTTGTAGTTGATGCTAGTTGGTTTAATTGGTGGAAGATCATATTTCAGATCCTATATGCATATTAATACCCCTGTGATTATGAACATGTTTATGCTTTGTGAGTAGTTACTTTTGTTCCTGAGGACATGGGAGAAGTCTTGCTATTAGTAGTCATGTGAATTTGGTATTCATTCGATATTTTGATGAGATGTATGTTGTCTCTCCTCTAGTGGTGTTATGTGAACGTCAACTACATGAAACTTCACCATTATTTGGGCCTAGAGGAAGGCATTGGGAAGTAATAAGTAGATGATGGGTTGCTAGAGTGACAGAAGCTTAAACCCTAGTTTATGCGTTGCTTTGTAAGGGGCTGATTTGGATCCATATGTTTCATGCTATGGTTAGGTTTACCTTAATACTTTTGTTGTAGTTGCGGATGCTTGCAATAGAGGTTAATCATAAGTGGGATGCTTGTCCAAGTAAGGGCAGCACCCAAGCACCGGTCCACCCACATACCAAATTATCAAAGTACCGAACGCGAATCATATGAATGTGATAAAACCTAGCTTGACGATATTCCCATGTGTCCTCGGGAGCGCTTTAAATCATATAAGAATTTGTCCAGGCTTGTCCTTTGCTACAAAAAGGATTGGGCCACCTTGCTGCACCTTATTTACTTTTGTTACTTGTTGCTCGTTACAAATTATCTTATCACAAAACTATTTGTTACCACTTATTTCAGTACTTGCAGAGAATACCTTGCTGGAAACCACTTATCATTTCCTTCTGCTCCTCATTGGGTTCGACACTCTTACTTATCGAAAGGACTACGATAGATCACCTATACTTGTGGGTCATCACCTGCCGTTCCAAGTAAATTTGTATGTGCCAAACTCTAAACCTTCAAATAAACATTCTGTTTTGTATGCTTGAATAGCTCATGTATCAACTAGGGTTGTCTGTATCTTCCATGCTAGGCGGGTTATTCTCAAGAGGAGTGGACTCCGCTCCTCATTCACGAGAAAATGGCTGGTCACCGGGATGCCCAGTCTCATTCTCAAATAAAATCAAAATAATTGCAAACGAAACTCCCCCAGGATTGTTGTTAGTTGGAGGCATCTGTTGTTTCGGGCAAGCCATGGATTGATGCTTGTTGGTGGTGGGGGAGTATAAACTTTACCATTGTGCTTGGGAACCGCCTATAATGTGTGTAGCATGGAAGATATCGAGATCTCTTAGTTGTTATGTCGACAATGAAAGTATACCGCTCAAAATATTATTCGCCTCTATTTCGAAATCGAGCTCTGGCACCTCTACAAATCCCTGCTTCCTGATACGTCTCCAACGTATCTATAATTTTTGATTGTTCCATGCTATTATATTATCTGTTTTGGATGTTTATGGGCTTTATTATGCACTTTTATATTATTTTTGGGACTAACCTATTAACCCAAAGCCTAGTGCCAGTTTCTGTTTTTTCCTTGTTTTAGAGTATCGCAGAAAAGGAAAATCAAACGGAGTCCAATTGACCTGAAACTTCACGGAACTCATTTTTGGACCAGAAGAAGCCCACGGAGTATCAGGGTTGGACCAGGAGAGTCCCAGGCAGCCCACGAGGGTAGGGGACGCGCCCACCCCCCCTGGGCGCGCCCCCCTGCCTCGTGGACAGCCCAGAGGTCCACCGACGTACTTCTTCCTCCCATATATACCCATATACCCTAAAAACTTCGGGGATCAGAATAGATCGGGAGTTCCGCCGCCAAAAGCCTCCGTAGCCACCGAAAACCAATCTAGACCCGTTCCGGCACCCTGCCGGAGGGGGCAATCCCTCTCCGGTGGCCATCTTCATCATCCCGGCGCTCTCCATGACGAGGAGGGAGTAGTTCTCCCTCGGGGCTGAGGGTATGTACCAGTAGCTATGTGTTTGATCTCTCACTCTCTCGTGTTCTTGAGGTGGCACGATCTTGATGTATCGCGAGCTTTCCTATTATAGTTGGATTTTATGATGTTTCTCCCCCTCTACTCTCTTGTAATGGATTAAGTTTTCCCTTTGAAGTTATCTTATCGGATTGAGTCTTTAAGGATTTGAGAACACTTGATGTATGTCTTGTGTGGGATACCTGTGGTGACAATGGGGTATTCTATTGATCCACTTGATGTATGTTTTGGTGATCAACTTGCGGGTTCCGCCCATGAACCTATGCATAGGGGTTGGCACACGTTTTCATCTTGACTCTCCGGTAGAAACTTTGGGGCACTCTTTAAGGTTCTATGTGTTGCTTGAATAGACGAATCTGAGATTGTGTGATGCATATCGTATAATCATACCCACGGATACTTGAGGTGACATTGGAGTATCTAGGCGACTGATGTCTACTACAGAACCTTCTTCTTGTAGACTTTGTTGGGCCTCCAAGTGCAGAGGTTTGTAGGACAGTAGCAAATTTCCCTCAAGTGGATGACCTAAGTGTTGACACCTGATTTTGGCAAGATACAGATTGCAATGAAGATGGTCTCGGGTGAACGGGTTTTCAGCATAAAAATATTCACCTCGCCGAGTGGAACCACTTTGATGTTTCGGTTATATTCATTCGACTTTATCTTACAGACCGAAACTATACTCCGAGTGGCATAATTCAATGTTCCGAGTGGTTTTTGGCCAATCACGTCTTCAAGATGACCTTGGATGAAGGAGAACTCTTAAGGAATTGTCTTCTTCTCATCGAGGCAATCGATTTTGATATATAAATCATCTCAATCCGAGTTCATATGCAAAAGTTAGAGACAATACACTGCAGACTGAACCTCAACAGAAATATGGCGCGAGGTGCCAAACACTTGTCTGATAGGTTGTGAGAGTAATTCGGCCATCAAGATGGCTTTGAATCGAAAAACCTTCAACATGGAAAAGTTTCGTCTCGTCAAGCCGATCGATTTTCATATATAATTCGTCTCAATCCGAGGTCGTATGAGGCCTGGGGAGACAAATCAAGATCGGGCTATGTTTTCAGTTGGAAATCCGAGTGAAAAGTTTACCATCCGAATGAAAGTTTACGGTCGAGTGAAAATTTCCCGGTCGAGTGAAAGTTTGCTGACCGAATGAACTTATTATTATCCGAGTGGAAATATGATCATCCGAGTGAAATTGTCGTCCAGGTGAAAATATTCCGAGTGAAAAGATTACCATCGGGACGAAAACTTGCCGATTGAATAAGATAGTGCCTTCCGAGTGGAAATATAGTCATCCGAGTGGAAATATAGTCATCCGAGTGAAAGATTGTCTTCCGAGTGAAAAAGTCCAATCGGACGATCCGAGTGAAAGTATCTAATATCCGAGTGGATGAGCTCAAGTCCGAGTGAAATTGAACATGTGCTCGAAAGTTTATCAAAATGACCTTGGATGAAGAAGTGTTCAATACAGAAGTTATGCGTATCATCAAGACGGTAAACTTTGATTTTGGAGTCATCATCATCAGAGATAATATATAGCCTACAAATTCACTACGAGACTCGGATAATCCAGTCTACTGCAAGATCGAGTCCGACTGAAAGATAAAGACGACCTCGAAAAGTACTCAAGATGGCCTTATTTGAAAAAGTGATCAACATGAGAGTTATTCGTATCGTCGAGGCGCACAAGTTTGATATTTGGGCCATCTCGATCGGAGATCATATGCAAGCCCGGCAGCCCGCGCAAGAAGGAAGACAGAGTTTGGGCCAGATTCAGACTGAATCCGAGTTGGAATAGAATTAGGACTCTAGGACGTGAATTGATGTAATTTTTTCTTGTAAGGAAAGCCTAGATGAATCCTTTACTTGTACGGGAAGTCCAGCTGCCTCTTATATATGTTGGGGGTCACGGCCGATTGAACAACACACAATCGAACAAATCAATATACTACTTTTTCATCTACGTTTTATCTCTCCATCGTTTTTCTATCTCGTTCTTCGCTGTTCTTCGTGTTTGAGAGCTACGAATTCCGAGGCTCTAGGGGCGAGCGAATCGACCTAGGGCAGCCCATAGCCGCCGCACTCCCTAACGGGGTCCCTCCCGGGGGTGTGGGGTTTTCGGGTCTGCAAAAGCGCCCGTCGACTGTCTTGCGTATCACGCTGTCGATCGGGTCTCCTTCGACGTGAGCTGTGGTGCATCACCCCTGGCGTCGAGGGTACACGTGACGTGTTCATGTGTCAACACACTTTTTGGCGACTTCGCTGGGGAACGAAGATCAATTGTCATTATCCACCATGTTCGATCTTTCCAAGCCATCTGAGGTAGACGCCGATAACATTATTAAGCCTAGTCTTGATGAGATATCGGCCGATCATCGCCAAGTCTATGAGGAGTACAAGAAGGCGCGCAATGAGAAGGACCTGCAGGAGTTCCTTGCAAAATTAAAGAAAGAACGCCAAGGCAACATCACTCCGATTGAAGAAATAAAGTTCCCTCCTCTTCAAGCCGAGCAGGTTAAACCCTCTGTGAGTACTACTTTTTCTCCTGAGCAGTGGGCTGAGATTGAGAGTCGTATTGTTGATGGTAACAATCTAGTCTATCAAACTTTCATAGAAAATACTAATGCTCAGAAGAATATATCTCAATCGGCTAGTGGTAATGATGGTGTAGCTGCTAGTGTGCAAAACCCTAATCTGGCTTTACCTATTTCATCGGCGCCTCCCGTGCCGATGGCTTATTATCCTACCCAAAAAAATCAGATTGTGGCTGCACCCATTAATCCTATTATGAGCATGACAGGTTCGGTGGCAACGCCGAACCAAACCCTACTTACAGCTACATCCACTCGACCACTACCAAATTATGGGTCGACGTCCCTGTTCAAGAATTCATCCGATTAACCAGTTAACTTGCCAATTAATCCCTACTCATAGGGTCACCGAGTAGCCGATAAACCAAAAAATCATCCGATTAATTGATTAAATGGCCGATTAACTTGCCGATTAGCCGATTAATCCCCTACTCGCTAGCCAACCGAGCAGCTACCAGTTAACGATTTCCTCAACAATGGTCGACGTACATACCACAATTCCTACCTACAACTAGTAACCCTACTCCTTCTATGCCACTGCCACAAGCTGCATCGTCCACTATGGATGATGGTCTAGCTAATCTTAGAGAGGAGATGGCTAAGATGCTTCGAGAAAATTTTGGAGTTGAGTTACCTCGGAATCAGATTTACCAAAAGCCGTACCCCGAGTACTTTGATGCAATCCAGTGCCCTCCGGGATATAAGATTCCAGATTTTGTTAAGTTCAATGGAGAGGGCACAAAAACCACATGGGAGCATGTTAGTCAATATTTGGCACAATTGGGTGAGGCAGGCTCATTGAATGAATTGAAAGTGTGTTTATTTCCTTTATCATTAACTGGTACCGCATTTTCATGGTTTTCTTCTTTACCACATGGTTCCATTCGGGTTTCGTCGCAGCTAGAGCAGAAGTTTCATGATCACTTTTATAGCGGCGACAATGAACTCAAGTTGTCACATCTGACATCGGTTAAACAGAAGCATGATGAATCGGTCTCCGATTACGTCAAGAGATTCAGAGAAACAAAAAACCGGTGTTTTAGTTTGGTGATAACCGAGAGGGACTTGGCAGACCTAGCACTGAGTGGTTTGAGAACTCCCATTAGAGAAAAGCTAGAAGGCTACGAGTTTTTAAATATCAACCAAGTCTTACAAAGGGCTTTGGCTCAGGAAAGCCGAAGCAAAGACCTCAAAGAAGTACATAGATACAAAGTCGATCGTCCGAAGATGAATATGGTGGAATATGATAGTGATCATTCGGACGATGAGGGTGATGTTTTTGCTTCTGAATTTGTTTGGCCATCTAAGGCCAAACCCTTTACTTGCAATGATCTAAAACCGATTCATAAGAATCATGATGAAGAGATGAAGTTCACTTTTAATATTGCTAAGTGTGATAGAATATTTGATGCTTTGTTGCAGGCTAAGATTATTAGAATATCTCATACTTTACCGCCGTTTGAAGAGCTAAAACGACGTGCTTATTGCAAGTATCATAATTCTTTTTCTCATGCTACTAACGATTGCAATGTTTTTCGACGACAGATACAATCGGCCATTAATGATGGACGATTGAACTTTTCTGAGATGCAAGTTGATAAACAGCCTTTTCCAATGAATACCATGGATTTGGAGGGGAAGAAGCTACTCGTTCGGCCGGAGGTAGCCAAATCTGCTAATAAAGATAATGTCATTGTTGGTGAGCCCAGGAAAGACAAGGAGGACAACAAGGTCTTGGGGAGACAGGTTGTGCTTGGTAAGCAACCCGATGGCAAGGAAGTGATCAAAATCACCATCAAGAATCCTACACTCGGGGGGCAACTGCAAGTGCAAGAAAATGCTCGTGTGAGATTTGTCAAGCCCAAGAGTCCAGAAATTAGCAAGTGGAAAAGGAATGAAGTTAAAGTACAGCGCAAGCGGATCAAGCCAACTTTTGATATGTTGTTGTCCAAGTACACCAACTAGTCGGTCGGTTCTAGCTTTAATCGGCCGACTCATCTGAAGCGACCAAGGTCACCATCAGCTGATATGTTCGGTCAGTATATGAAACCGAGTGGACCAAGGGTGCCGTTTCCAGAACAGCATACGCAATCTGTTTGGGATCGACTAGACTATTCATATAGAGGACGACTGAACATTGGTGGCTATCAGTCGGCTGGTCAAAACATGCGACCGGATGGAAATTATCCGAGTGTAAGAATGTACCCAGGTGGAAGTTATCCGAGTGAAAAAATGTGGTCAAGTAGATTCCATCCGACTGAATTCCATCCGAGTGGATTCCATCCGAGTGACATCCATTCGAGTGGATTCCATCAGAGTAAAAAGGTGCGCCCGAGTGGAAATTTCATGCATCTAGAAAGTCGAAAAGAATGGCGTGTTAAATCACCAAGTGTTGCAGCAGTTGAGTCGGGAAAAGGCAAGGAGAAAATGGATGTCGACTCACTTATCTTGGGCACCAAAACATTCGCCATACAGCAGCTGATTGTGCATAGCAATCCGACTGAGCCGATACTTTCTATCGAGCCAAAGCACTCGGCTAATGACCATGAAGCAAGCACCAGCCGAGTAAAAACGAGAGATCCTAAATACACTCAGCCAAAGTGGTGTCCTCCAGGGTTAACAAAGACACAAAAGAGGAAACTACAGAGGTTAAGGAGTCAAGAGATGGCAGAACAAGAGGCCGAGAAGCAAAGGGATAAGTTGTTCAATGACACTCGGCCTATGGTACCTACAAAACAAGTGTGGAGGCCCAAATAAATACAAGATGATGTGGCTTCTACACCTATCACAGCAGCACCTACACTACCAAAAGAGGACGACACAATCATTGCATTGTCTACATTACCTATTGCTTCCTCTTCACTCGGACAAATTTCTGAATCGGTGGATGCACTTGAGGAGGAGGCTGATATGTTGGACTATGAGTCTACACCGGTTCATGAAGGTATGGATATCAATATGGTGTATTACTTACCTGCTGAGTTTCGTGCTGTAGATGAGGAAGGGGGGTGGCTCAGCTGGATTTTGGCCCTAAAAACACAATATTCGAGAAACCAAAAGAACCAGTAACGCATCTGAAACCATTATATCTCAGAGGTCATATCAATGAGTCGCCGCTCACTCGGATGCTTGTTGATGGTGGTGCTGTGGTAAATCTTATGCCCTATTCGGTCTTCAAGAAATTGGGTTTGCCTGATGAAGAATTGATCAAGACCAATATGGTGCTCAACGGGTTTGAAGGCAAAGAGAAAACTGAAGCCAAAGGTGTAATGTATGTGGAGCTTACAGTCGGAAGCAAAACTTTGGCTACTGCGTTCTTTGTCGCTGAGGTGCAAGGTAACTACAACGTTATACTAGGCCGTGATTGGGTTCATGCAAACTAGTGCGTGCCATCCACTATGCACCAGTTTTTGATTAAGTGGGTTGATGATGAAGTGGAAGTCATTCATGCGGATAACTCGGCTTGTGTTGCTTTGGCCGATGCATCGGTGGATTGGCAACATCCCAATGCTACTTGCTTGACGGGACGTGACTTATCAGAATTTGATTTTCTTAGCGCGACCAAGAATGGTTTTGTGCCTGTCTCTTTAAAGCCGAGTGAATGCAATCGGCTCCAAGGTATGATATGTTTAAATGGATCCTAGTTCCGAGTGGTTACAAAAACGTCTTGTAAAGTATCAGACCAATGAGAATGATATGTATGAGTCTATAGAGGAGTTGGATGACATGGATAAACTTGGACAAGGTTTTACATCAGCCGATCCGTTAGAAGACGTAGATATTGGAGATGGTTTAGTCACTCGACCGACATTTATAAACAAAACTTTGAAAGCTGATTGTAAGGCTAAGTTAATCGAGCTATTGAAAGAATATGTTTGTTGCTTTGCATGGGAATATCATGAGATGCCAGGGTTAAGCCGAGAGCTAGTGGAACATCGGTTGCCTATAAAGGCCGGTTTTAGACCTTATAAACAGTCGGCCAGAAAATTTAATCTGAAAACATATGACCGGATCAAGGAAGAGATCGGTCGACTGCTTGAAGCTAATTTCATTCGACCTTGCAGGTATGCCGAGTGGATTTCTAACATTTTCCCAGTGGAGAAGAAAGGGTCCAGTAAGTTGAGGGTGTGCATTGACTTCAGAGATTTGAATAGGGCTACACCCAAAGATGAGTATCCTATGCTAATAGCTGATATGCTTATTAATGATGCTTCTGGACATAAGGTTATTAGCTTTCTAGATGGTAATGCCGGATACAACCAAATTTTTATGGCCGAAGAGGACATGTACAAGACAGCTTTTCGATGCCCTGGTTTCCTTGGTTTATTCGAGTGGACAGTGATGACATTTGGATTAAAAAATGCTGGCGCCACATATCAAAGGGCTATGAATTTGATTTTTCATGATTTACTCGGTGTCATACTTGAAGTTTATATTGATGATATTGTTGTCAAATCGGATGCTTTTGAATCTCACTTGGCCGATTTGCGTCTAGCTTTTCAAAGAATGAAAAAGTATGGACTGAAAATGAATCCTTTGAAGTGTGCTTTCGGTGTGTCAGCTGGCAAGTTTTTGGGTTTCATTATTCATGAAGATGGTATAGAGATTGATCCCAAAAAGATAGAGGCTATACAGAAAGTGGAAGCTCCAACATGCAAGAGAGATATGCAAAAGTTCCTTGGCAAGGTCAATTATTTGAGAAGGTTCATAGCTAATCTATCAGGGAAAGTTGATGCATTTACTCCCATCCTTCGGTTAAAGAATGATGCTGTTTTCACTTGGGGGGCAAAACAGCAAGAAGCATTTGATATGATCAAGAATTATTTGTGCACTCCTCTGGTGATGAGAGCACCCAAGCATAGGGAACCCTTCAGACTTTACATTGCAGTAGAGGAAGGAGTTATCGGTGCTATTCTAACTCAAGAGACCGAAGGAAAAGAGCATGCCATCACTTATTTGAGCCGCCGCTTATTGGACGCAGAGACAAGGTATACATTTATTGAGAAATTATGTCTATGCTTATATTATGCTTTCACAAAACTGAGACATTATTTAGTGCTGAGTGTTTGTGTAGTAGCTTGTCAGACCGATGTCATTAAATACATGTTGCATAGGCCAATTCTTAGTGGTAGAATTGGCAAGTGGGCTTATGCTTTGATTGAATATGATTTGGCTTATGAATCTCTAAAATCCATGAAAGGCCAAATTGTTGCTAATTTCATTGTTGAACATCAGATTAATAACAAGCATGATGTTGATATGAACCTTGTTTCATTAGTACCATGGAGATTATACTTTGATGGTTCAGTTTGTAGCAATGGCCAAGGTGTTGGTATTGTTTATATATCTCCTCATGGTGTTGTTTTTGAAGCCTCATGCCGCTTAGAGTATTTTTGCACCAACAATCAAGCCGAATATGAAGCATTGTTATTCGGCCTAGAGATGTTACTTGCTAGAGGTGTTACACATATTGAGGCTTATGGTGATTCATTACTAGTGGTGCAGCAAATATCCAAAGTCTTTCGGTGTTTGGACGAATCACTTAATGTTTATCTTGATAAATGTCTAGATATAATCTCCACTTTGCATTGTTTTAGCATTGCACATATATCTAGACATGATAACTGGAGAGCAAATGAGTTGGCACAGCAAGCATCTGGATACCATATTGATCATGGCATGTTTCATATTTCTCAAAGTCCGATGTCTTGTCTTACCAGTATAGGAGAGGCCGAACCTGAACTCACTGATTCGGCCATTAACAAAAAGTCTAGTGCAGGTGACAATCCCGACTGGAGGAAGCCCATTGTTGATTACTTGTGCAATCCGAGTGAAAGGGTGGACAGGGCTGTTCGGCGTATGGCTTTCAAGTATACAATGAGAGATGATGGTCTTTATCGCCGAAGTGTCGATGATGTTCTTCTAAAGTGTTTGGATGAGGACCAGGCAAGAGTTGCTATGGGAGAAGTACATGAAGGTATTTGTGGCACTCACCAGTCGGCTCCCAGGATGAAATGGTTATTGCGACGTGCTGGGTTTTATTGGCCGACTATGATTAATGATTGCTTCAGATATTATAAGGGGTGTGAAGCTTGTCAAAAGTTTGGTGATATTCAATTAGCTCCTGCTGCTATGTTACATCCTATTATCAAACCGTGGCCTTTCAGAGGTTGGGGTTTAGATTTCATTGGACAAATCCATCCATCTTCCTCAAAAGGGCATCGGTTCGTATTGGTGGCAACTGATTATTTCACTAAATGGTCTGAAGTAGTACCTCTCAAGAACATGACGCATACGGAGGCAATTCAATTCATAACCGAGCACATTATTCATAGATTCGGTATTCCTCAAATGTTAACTACAGATCAAGGTTCATCTTTCATGTCACACCAAGTCAGAGAGTTTGCCGAATCTTATAACATAAAGTTGCTCAATTCCTCTCCATATTATGCCCAAGCTAATGGACAAGCTGAGTCTGGCAATAAAATTTTAATCAAGCTCATCAACAAGAAGATTGAGGATAATCCAAGGAGATGGCATGACTTGTTGTCTGAGGCATTATGGGCACATAGAATCTCGAGGCATGGTGCTACGAAAGTGACTCCATATGAGCTAGTATATGGTCAGGAAGTTGTTTTACCGGTGGAAGTAAATTTGAATGCTCTGAGAATGGCCAAACAAAATGATTTATCGGCAATAGACTTCTATAACTTGATGATGGACAACATTGATGAGGTTGCTGATAAACGTTTGGCTGCTTTGAATGCCATAGAGAGAGATAAGTTGAGGGTGGCAAGGGCTTACAATAAGAAAGTCAAGTTGAAGAATTTTCAAGTTGGTGATCTCGTTTGGAAAGTGATTCTGCCGATTGGTTTGAAAGATAGAAAATTCGGGAAGTGTTCTCCAAGTTGGGAAGGTCCTTTTAGAATTACAAGAGTTGTTCCCGGAAATTCATATTTGGTGGAATCAATACAAGGGGCATTGTTACCTCGAGCTCTCAATGGCAAATATTTGAAGAAGTACCACCCGAGTGTGTGGCAGGAAGCCTAAGTAGGTGATGGCCGATATACGATTATCGCCCTTAGCACAAACATGACCGATACATAATTATCGCCCTGAGAAAATTAAATGGCTGATGGAGTGTTGATATCGTCCTTAGAACAAACACTATGCATATTATTTTTCGGCATGCAAGCTTTACCGAAAAACAGGGGGGCATGTGTTGACACCTGATTTTGGCAAGATATAGATTGTAATGAAGATGGTCTCGGGTGAACGGGTTTTCAGCATAAAAATATTCACCTCGCCGAGTGGAACCACTTTGATGTTTCGGTTATATTCATTCGACTTTATCTTACGGACCGAAACTATATTCCGAGTGGCATAATTCAATGTTCTGAGTGGTTTTTGGCCAATCACATCTTCAAGATGACCTCGGATAAACGAGAACTCTTAATGAATTGTCTTCTTCTCGTCGAGGCAAACGATTTTGATATATAAATCATCTCAATCCGAGTTCATATGCAAAAGTTAGAGGCAATACACTGCAGACTGAACCTCAACGGAAATATGGCGCGAGGTGCCAGACACTTGTCTGATAGGTTGTGTGAGTAATTCGGCCATCAATACTGCCTTGAATCGAAAAACCTTCAACATGGAAAAGTTTCGTCTCGTCGAGCCGATCGATTTTCATATATAATTTGTCTCAATCCAAGGTCGTATGAGGTCTGGAGAACCAAATCAAGATCGGGCTATGTTTTCAGTCGGAAATCCGAGTGAAAAGTTTACCATCCGAGTGAAAGTTTACGGTCGAGTGAAAATTCCCCGGTCGAGTGAAAGTTTGCTGACCGAATGAACTTATTATTATCCGAGTGGAAATATGATCATCCGAGTGAAATTGTCGTCCGGGTGAAAATATTCCGAGTGAAAAGATTACCATCGGGACGAAAACTTGCCGGTTGAATAAGATAGTGCCTTCCGAGTGGAAATATAGTCATCCGAGTGGAAATATAGTCATCCGAGTGAAAGATTGTCTTCCGAGTGAAAAAGTCCAATCGGACGATCCGAGTGGAAGTATCTATTATCCGAGTGGATGAGCTCAAGTCCGAGTGAAATTGAACATGTGCTCGAAAGTTTATCAAAATGACCTTGGATGAAGAAGTGTTCAATACAGAAGTTGTGCGTATCATCAAGACGGTAAACTTTGATTTTGGAGTCATCATCATCAGAGGTAATATATAGCCTACAAATTCACTACGAGACTCGGATAATCCAGTCTACTGCAAGATCGAGTCCGACTGAAAGATAAAGACGACCTCGAAAAGTATTCAAGATGGCCTTATTTGAAAAAGTGATCAACATGAGAGTCATTCGTATCGTCGAGGCGCACAAGTTTGATATTTGGGCCATCTCGATCGGAGATCATATGCAAGCCTAGCAGCCTGCGCAAGAAGGAAGACAGAGTTTGGGCCAGATTCAGACTGAATCCGAGTTGGAATAGAATTAGGACTCTAGGACGTGAATTGATGTAATTTTTTCTTGTAAGGAAAGCCTAGATGAATCCTTTACTTGTACGGGAAGTCCAGCCGCCTCTTATATATGTTGGGGGTCACGGCTGATTGAACAACACACAATCGAACAAATCAATATACTACTTTTTCATCTATGTTTTATCTCTCCACCATTTTTCTATCTCGTTCTTCGTTGTTCTTCGTGTTTGAGAGCTGTGAATTCCGAGGCTCTAGGGGCGAGCGAATCGACCTAGGGCAGCCCATAGCCACCGCACTCCCTGATGGGGTCCCTCCCGGGGGTGTGGGGTTTTCGGGTTTGCAAAAGCGCCCATCGACTGTCTTGCGTATCGCGCTGTCGGTCGGGTCTCCTTCGACGTGAGCTGTGGTGCATCACCCCCGGCGTCAAGGGTACACGTGACGTGTTCGTGTGTCAACACTAAGGTTTATCAATCCGTAGGAGGCGTAGGATGAAGATGGTCTCTCTCAAGAAAGCCTGCAACCAAATAACAAAGAGTCTCTTGTGTCTCCAACACACCCAATACAATGGTAAATTGTATAGGTGCACTAGTTCGGCGAAGAGATGGTGATACAAGTGCAATATGGATAGTAGATAAAGGTATTTGTAATCTGAAATTATAAAAACAGCAAGGTAACTAATGGTAAAAGTGAGCGTAAACGGTATTGCAATGCGTGGAAATATGGCCTAGGGTTCATACTTTCACTAGTGTAAGTCCTCTCAACAATAATAACATAATTGGATCATATAACTATCCCTCAACATGCAACAAAGAGTCACTCCAAAGTCACTAATAGCGGAGAACGAACAATGAGATTATGGTAGGGTACGAAACCACCTCAAAGTTATTCTTTCCAATCAATCCGTTGGGCTATTCCTGTAAGTGTCACAAACAGCCCTAGAGTTCGTACTAGAATAACACCTTAAGACACAAATAAACCAAAACCCTAATGTCACCTAGATACTCCAATGTCACCTCAAGTATCCGTGGGAATGATTATACGATATGCATCACACAATCTCAGATTCATCTATTCAACCAACACATAGGACCTCAAACAATGCCCCAAAGTTCTACCAGAGAATCACGACGAAAACGTGTGCCAACCCATATGCACATGTTCATGGGCGGAACCCGCAAGTTGATCACCAAAACATACATCAAGTGAATCACGTGGTATCCCATTGTCACCATAGATACGCATGGCAAGACATACATCAAGTGTTCTCAAATCTTTAAAGACTCAATCCTATAAGATAACTTCAAAGGGGAAACTCAATCCATTACAAGAGAGTAGAGGGGGGAAGAAATATCATAGGATCCAAATATAATAGCAAAGCTCGCGATACATCAAGATCATATCACCTCAAGAACACGAGAGAGAGAGAGAGAGAGAGATCAAACACATAGCTACTGGTACATACTGTCGTGGTTTTGTCACAGCAGATGTCCTACAGAAAGGACTTAGTCATGAGGCCATCGCAACGGGTTAGCTCGAAGGGGTTAAAACGGACACAGGGATGCAAGAGGGTTTATACTAGTTCGGCCCTTCGATGAAGGTAAAGGCCTACGTCTAGTTGTGATGGGATTGATGAGGTTTCGATGACTAGGGAGAAAACAAGCTTCGCCTAAGTCTCGAGTTCTTGTCTGTCCTGAACCGCCGCCGGGTCGTCCCCTTATATACACGGGTGACGCCCGTCGGTTCACAGAGTCCTAACACCGGTTCATATTCGTATCCGGGTTGGTCTCTCCTTATTCCTATCTTACAATACAAGTTTACATACAGATGTTGGTTTACGACTACAAGTCTTAAACCGACTACGGGCCTCAGGCCCTCATCTATCTTCTTGGGCTTTAACACTCTTGAGTTTCTGATGAAGTTAACCCGGCCCACATAGGCCGGTCTATGCCCAATAGTAATATTCCCAACATTAGGCCCCAGATTGATTTGAACGGGTTCATGTCAATCCTTAGCAAAATCTTCATCTTCAACATCTTCTCGTAGTTGCTGAACCGCCATGATGTCATCCTCTCCCGTTTCTGTAAGCCGAGGTGACATCATCTGTCATAAAGAAAAAATCCATGATATCTCCTTGTTTAATAAACTCACAACAACCGAGGCGACAGCTCTGCTTCCGAAATTTTCGGTTCCTGGATTCACGCGCCTGACACATGTCTTTTTTCCTTATAAATAGGGCCGAAGGGTCATTTCTTTTCTCCCCTTCGTGCCCTTCCTCTTCGCCTTCCTCGCGTCGCCAGTCTCAGAGCTCCACCGCCGCCGTCGTCTTCTGCATCGACTTTGGCCACTGCATCAACCTGAGCGTACCAGAAAACTGCGGCGACCTTCCGCATCTTCCTCAGCTCTGGTAGGTCTTCTGCTCTTCTCAACATAGATCTGTTCTAGGGTTTCGTGTTCTTGCTGCGTTCATCACATGTTCATGTTCGTATGCTAGCTCCTGGATACATCTGTGAACCCCTTCTCTGTGTAGTGATAACTTTTAGTATCTGCCTTTAGTTTCATGCCTAAAACCATAGATCTCACATATATTTCCGCCCATTGATTCAATATTGTTCTGCTTTGAACTTTTGAATATTTTCCTTCTTTTCTGAACTTGCTTCAGATCCATCGCTGTAGAGAAATCTTGTGAAATCTGTTTCTGTACACTTACCCATCCACAATCTCAACTGTTTCAATGCTTAGATTTGGCGGTTTAACTTGGTGTAGAAAAAATTAACAAACCGGTATATACCATTAGTCCCCTTGTTGAACCGCCAGATGTTGTTGCTTCATAAAACTCCGGTTTAGATAGAGATGTCTCCGGTTTAACATTGTACATACCAGTGTACTTTAATCAATGCATTCTTGAACCGGAATCACCTATCTTGCAGATTTCATCATGGCCAAGCAAATATATGAGTGCAACTGGGTTCCTTCTCGCGTCAAGAGACTCAACTGAACAATTTAGTCCTGATCGGCGCCTTAGGCAGCAAAAATACCATACATTGGAGGGTCCCTGGCAAAGAATGCCCTCCCACACCTCAAGAAGGAGAGGTCGTCGCTTTCGTAGATCACTTAGCCCGGGGCTTTAAGCCGCCCGGTTCTAAATTTTACCGGGATGTTTTAGCCAATTTTCTACTCCACCCACAAGACACTGGCCCCAACTCTGTTACAAACATGTGTCACTTCCAAGTGCTCTGTGAGGTGTTCTTTCAAGAGGAGCCCATAGTTGAGTTGTTCAGAGACTGCTTCCATCTAAACCGCCGCACTGAGTTTACTGACGGTTCCAATACAGAAAGAGGTCACATACCCTCACGCCAAACTGCACAGCCACCCCAAAGAGTGGAATCAAACATGGTTCTATTGCAAAGACACCTCCCCTGTTGATGAAAATCATTTGCCTGGCTTTCGTCCGGAGCGGCTTAGCAATACACACCCCTTTCCGCAAAGGTTGACTGCCAAGGAGAGAAGCAAATACGCTCCTCAACTGTACAAGCTCAGAGCCTTCATGGCCAACGGTTTAACAGGGGTTGATCTCGCTCGCTATTGGATATCGTGGAGCATACTGCCCCTTAGTCAGCGCTCCGGTTGGATGTGCGAGTATATTGGCAGTGTTGATGACCCACTGCGACATGCTAACATCCAGCTCACCGACGAAGAAATCACAGAGGCTGTGAATAAAATGCTGAATGAACCGGAACACATCTGTGCTCGAACCGGCCTGCTTCCCTTCTATGCCACCAACAAACCGCCAGTTGTAAGAGTTTGATTTTTCTTTTTACTGAACCTATTATTGATATATATGGTCATTGTTTGATATCAATGTCTATTTAAACAGGGCTATGATCCGTTTTGGAGCAAGAAGCTTCCACAGGAGAAGCCAGAAAAAATAGACAAACCGGAAAGACCAACCCGGCCAAAGACTAAAGTCGTGAAACGGCCTGCTCATAAGAAGAAAACCACTGCATCTTCTAATCCGGCCGCTGATGATGATGTGGGTAATCCGGACCTTGAGGTAGAGCTTGACTCACTTGGCTTATTTTTCACACGCCTTATTGATGATGATATTTGTCAGGATGATGCCAAAGCCAGCCATGCTGATGCTGCAGAGGTAATTACTCTCTCTTCTGATTCAAACCCTTTGCCTTCGCTAAAAATCCGTCAGGCAAACCGGAAGGTTAAATTTTCTCATCCTCTTGCTTACTTGGATCCCAAATTTATTATGAAGACCCGACAGCACGAAGCTCGCCGCACAACCCGGCACAGCGGCCAGGTAGTTACCTCCGCCGGTTTACCGAACAGTTCGGTTCGGAAACGCCGTTCAAAGGTCTCTAATTTGCTTGTCAATGCTTTTCCTAAAGCAGGCTGTTTTCGTCAACCTCTTAATCAATCTAACTCCGATTATCAGGTCACTTCCCACTCATCCTCTGGCGAGTCATCGGCTACTCAGCTGCCACCGCTCAAAACGGTGCTTGGGTAAGCTATACTTATCATAATATTTCTGGTACATCACCTTGGAACATATGCTGTATTTGACTTTGTTATTCCTTTCAGGGCCAAGCCTAGGCCAAGCAAGAAGGCTTGCCTGGATAAAGCGGCCGAGGAGGACGCCGTCCCTGAACCGGGTAAAACACCAGATCTTGAAGCGGCTATTCATGAAGATATACCCAATGATCCACCACAGCAGGAT
Source organism: Triticum monococcum (assembly GCA_034509565.1). Classification (NCBI taxonomy): domain Eukaryota; kingdom Viridiplantae; phylum Streptophyta; class Magnoliopsida; order Poales; family Poaceae; genus Triticum; species Triticum monococcum. The sequence continues at coordinate 40,193,792 of CM067842.1, forward strand.
GACGATTTTATTACTGAAGAAAGGCCTATTGACACCTCAGGCCCTGTCAACCAGCCCACAAGCCCCATCCGGTTTGGGAGATCCACCAGTCCATCCCAGCCTGCTGACAAACCGACTGCGCCAGTGCAAACCGGTGATGCTAAGGATGATGAAGTTGTAATTACTGGCATTGGCCGTACAGCGCCCAGCAATCCTGTTGTTTTATCCAAGCATATCGCCAAAGAAGAATTTGCTGCCATGGGCAAAGGCAAGTGGAATGTTGACTTGGCGACCTATGCTGCTCTGAATGCCCAAGATCTTCATTCCGGCTACCTGAACCGGCTGTATACCAGCCGTGATTATGAAGCTGGTCTAGTGAATATGATGAAAGAAAATTTTGAGGTAACTTTCATGTGCTTTTTCCTGCTTGGATATTTCAATCTTGTTAACTCTCCTAGCCCCCAAGGGCCGGTTTAGAATCTTCATTCAAACCGGGACTTGCTAATATAAATCCCAATGCTTCAGAATTCGCTGATGTAGCCCCCAAGGGCCGGTTCAACTTAGTGTAGTTAAACCGGGACTTTAAATAATTGAGATCGCAGCATCAGAATTTATTCGAGCAAATAGCCATTAGCCCCCAAGTGCCAAGTTGAATACTTGTATTGATCTTGGGACTTTATAATCAAGTGAAAGATGAAGATCAAATAGGCATTAGCCCCCAAGGGCCAAGTGCATAACTTGTTATGTGGTTGGTACTTCAATTCTTGCACTGCTTGCTGAATCATATAACTGTCTGTATGCAGGCTGAGCTGAAGACAAAAGAAAAACAAGTCACCGATCTCCAAGAAAATCTGAAATCCCAACAAGCTGAAACCTCCAAAGCAAAAGAAGAGTTGACCAGCGCTTTAAGCGTCATGGAACAGCTTAAGAAGGATTTCCAGAAAGAACGGGCAGACTGGGTCACTGAGAAGGCCGCTTTAACAAAGCAAGTTGAAAATGCTGAAGCCGCACTTAAACCGGTGGTAGATGAACTGACCAGCGTAAAGTGTCAAGTGCATGCTATGACTGCCGCTATATTTGGTAGGCTTTCTTGATTTCTGTAATAACTCGGCCTTGTTATGATATGTCCGGTTTGTGAATCCTTTGTAACGTTTGTAGGGACACGCATTGGTCACTTGGGGTCAGATGTGCAGAAGAAGTTGAAAGCTGCCTATACACTGATAGAGCAATTATATATTGGCGCGCAGAGGATCATCTCAACTGCATCCTATAACAACCCGGCACCCACCTTGATCCAAGACACCCTGAAAAGACTGTCTATGCTTCCTGCCCGGGTTGAAGAGCTGAAAAAATCTACTGCTCGAACCGGTGCTATCAATGCCTTAATCCGGGCAAAAGCATGGGTGCCGGATTTTGATCCTGTTGAAGCGGCTCAAGGCTACCCCCACTTGAAGGAAGATGGCTCAGAATTCAATGAGGAGGACCTGAGAGCGATAAACCGGGAGGTGCGCCCTCTAGCTTGTCAATTGGTGGAAGAGGCAGACTTGTCTCATTATCAAGCCCAATATGACAACCAGAACAAACGAGTGGCTGCACCAATTCCTGAAGTGGAGAATCTCATCCCTCCAATCCGTAAGCATACTTATGCTCCTGATATTGAACCGTCGTTGTTGATCCATGATGAAGCTATCTTTCGAGCCTTAATGGGAATCGACTGGACAACTGTTGATTTCCAGCCACTTGGTAGGGAAGCAGAAGCTGAAGCGGCGCAAGACGACCCACAACCATCAAACCAGGTCGTCGATGAAGCTTGAACCGGAGGCCGGTTTAAATTGCTTGTCTTTTATATTCCGCCGAAAAGAAACAATGATCTTATTTGGGCACCATGTTGCCTTGTAATAGGATAGCCAATACTCTTGCTTTTGAGATGCCTTTGTGCATAGGTACTGGTACTTACACCTCTTTTGGATGATCAAAACCTTCAATCTATTTTTCCTGCAATCACAAAATCTTAAACTGCCAAGGCGGTTGTACCGCCAGCCAGATTATGATCTTTGCATATATATACAATGAAATTTAGGTATATGATCAAATCTTGTGATACAAACTACCTGCCATCATTGGGCATGAAGTTGGCGTTGCCAATCTTGAAACGGAGGTATATAAACCTATACCGTCAAAGGAGAAAGTAGCTCCTGTGTATGTAATGCCGGTTTACCATGTAAACCGTGCTGGGTTATCATAAACACCGTGTTATTTCGAGATGTGAATAGAAAGCAAACCGAGCAAATAGCCATTGGATTAAAATGGACCGTGTTCCGTCAATTGACAGTTTGAACCGGTTTAAAACTTTGTCGGTTTAAAAACAGAAAAAAAGAAAGAAATATCTATCAAAGAAAATTGTGAAGCAAAGGCAATGATAAAACCGTTTGCAAAAAGAGGCTTATTTGAGCCGATCAGATAGCGTTACCATGGTCGGACACGACCAAGCTCCCGATAGGTGTAGCTATGGTTCAAGTCAGCCAGGTCCCCAAATGAAACCATGGCATTTATGCCGATCAAGAGGCGTGGCAATGGTTCGGGTTCGACCAAGCCCCCAAGTGATTCTGTGGCCTTAGGCCGATCAAGAGGCGTGACTGGTTCAGACTTGACCATGTCCCCAAGTGATCTGGTGGCTTTCGTCTATCAAAAGGTGTTGCATTGGTTCGGATACGACCAAGCCCCCAAGTGATATTATAAAGCTTTGTTTTAAAAAAAAAAGCAAATTCAAGGGGTAAACCGGAGGCCGCTTTAAGACGGAACCACTCCGTGTAACCACACATGATGTAAAAGAATAGATACCCCGCTTTAGCTGAGGTTCCGGTTTACTATATTAATAATAATATATACATTGTCATAATATGTACATAAGTAGAGCCAACGGCTCAGGTATAGTAAGGCCGAAGATGAGCTATGTTCCACGGCCTGTTGGTCTCCTTCTGTGATGTACGTGAGTCTTTATGCTCTTGAATATCGATCAGATAGTATGACCCGTTGTGCAGATTCTTGCTGACCACGAAAGGTCCCTCCCAAGGTGGGGATAGCTTATGCATATCAATCTGATCTTGGATGAGCCGAAGCACCAAATCTCCTTCCTAAAAGGTTCTGGTTCTGACTCGGCGACTGTGACAACGACGAAGATCCTGTTGGTAAATCGCCGAGCGGGCGGCTGCTATGTCACGTTCTTCATCCAACAGGTCCAAAGCGTCTTGCCGTGCTATCTCGTTGTCCGCTTCAACATAAGCCGCCACACGAGGTGAGTCATGACGGATATCACTGGGGAGAACCGCCTCCGCTCCGTAGACCATGAAGAACGGTGTGTATCCTGTTGATCTGTTGGGTGTAGTATTGATGCTCCATAACACAGATGGTAACTCTTCTACCCAACAACCCGGTGTTCTCTGCAAAGGAACCATAAGCCGGGGCTTGATGCCTCTCAAGATCTCTTGATTAGCCCTTTCTGCTTGACCATTGGACTGTGGGTGTGCCACTAATGAAACGTCAAGCCGGATGTGCTCCCGTTCGCAGAACTCCTTCATGGCACCCTTGGACAAATTGGTACCATTATCTGTGATGATACTGTGTGGAAAGCCAAACCGGAAAATCACTTTTTGATGAACTGAACCGCCGTGGCCGCATCACACTTGCTAACAGGTTCTGCCTCCACCCACTTTGTAAACTTGTCAACTGCCACCAGGAGGTGGGCCCTCTTATCTTTGGACCTTTTGAAAGGCCCAACCATATCCAGCCCCCAAGTCACAAACGGCCAAGTAATTGGAATCATTCTCAATTCTTGAGCCGGCACATGAGCACGTCTTAAAAACTTTTGGCAACCGTCACATCGTCTGACCAGATCCTCCGCATCAGCATGAGCAGTTAACCAATAGAAGCCATGCCGGAACGCTTTAGCTACCAAAGATTTTGAACCGGCATGGTGACCACAATCTCCTTCGTGGATCTCACGCAAAATTTCACAGCCTTCTTCAGGAGACACACAGCGTTGAAACGCCCCTGATACACTGCAATGATGCAACTCGCCATTGACAATAGTCATGGACTTGGACCACCGGATTATCTGTCGGGCCAGAGTCTCATCCTCTGGTAACTCGCCCCGGTTCATGTACGCCAGGTAAGGAAGCGTCCAATCCGGAATGAAGAGCTGCCACCAATTGAGCCTCCAGATCAGGAATAGCCAAATCCGCTTCACCAGGGAGCTTGACCGACGGGTTGTGCAGCACATCCAGAAAAACTTTGGGCGGGACCGGTTTCTGCTGAGAGCCCAGCCGGCTTAAAGCGTCCGCCGCTTCATTCTTCCGTCGGTCCACGTGGTCCACCTGATAGCCTTTAAAGTGACCTGCAACAATATCCACCTCACGATGATATGCTGCCATGAGTGGGTCCTTGGAATCCCAAGTGCCAGGCACTTGTTGAGCCACGAGGTCCGAGTCACCAAAGCACTTAACTTGACTTAGATTCATCTCCTTAGCCATCCGGAGACCATGGAGCAAGGCTTCATACTCAGCTGCATTGTTAGTACAAGGGAACATTAAGCGGAGAACGTAACAAAACTTATCACCTCGTGGGGAAGTTAATACGACTCCAGCCCTCGAACCTTCCAATTGCCTGGATCCGTCAAAATGGATGGTCCAATATGTGTGATCCAGCTTTTCTTCAGGAGCTTGCAGTTCCGTCCAATCATTGATGAAATCAACAAGTGCTTTAGACTTAACCGTTGTCCGAGGCACATACTTCAACCCGTGCGGCCCAAGCTCTATAGCCCACTTGGCAATCCGGCCAGTCGCTTCCCGGTTCTGGATGATATCCCCCAAGGGAGCAGAACTGACCACCGTAATGGGGTGCCCTTGGAAGTATTGCTTAAGCTTCTGGCTTGCCATAAAAACTCCATATACCGGCTTATGCCAATGCGGATACCTTTGCTTAGACTCAATGAGTACCTCGCTGATATAATAGACCGGACATTGAACCAGATGCTCCTTGCCTGCCTCTTTTCGCTCCACCACAATAGCCACACTGACCGCACGAGCATTAGCAGCAACATATAGCAGCAACGGCTCCTTGTCAATAGGAGCGGCAAGCACAGGCGGATTGGCCAATTGCCGCTTTAAGTCCTCAAATGCTTTATCAGCAGCAGAACTCCAGACGAATTGATCCGTCTTCTTCAGCATCTGATACAAAGGGATTGCCTTCTCGCCAAGGCGGCTGATAAACCGGCTTAACGCGGCAATTCGGCCTGCCAGGCGTTGAACATCATTGATACACTTCGGTTTAGCCAGGGAGGTGATGGCTGTGATCTTCTCCGGATTAGCCTCGATTCCCCTGTTGGACACCAGAAAACCCAATAACTTGCCTGCCGGTACACCAAAGACACACTTGGCCAGATTAAGCATCATCTTGTACGTCCTCAGGTTATCAAAGGTTTCCTTCAAGTCGTCAACCAGAGTCTCCTTCTCCCTTGACTTAACCACGATATCATCCACGTAAGCATGTACATTACGGCCAATCTGCTTGTGAAGACAATTTTGTACACACCATTGATAAGTTGCCTGGGCACTCTTGAGCCCAAAGGGCATAGACACATAGCAGAAGGCTCCAAAGGGAGTTATGAATGCCGTCTTCTCCTGGTCCTTAACTGCCATTTTGATCTGATGATAGCCAGAATATGCATCCAAAAAACTCAAACGCTCACAACCCGCCGTAGCATCAATAATTTGATCAATACGAGGGAGGGCAAAAGGATCTGCTGGACAAGCCTTATTAAGATCTGTGTAATCCACACACATGCGCCAGGTGCCGTTTTTCTTAAGGACCAGCACCGGATTGGCAAGCCACTCAGGGTGGAAAACTTCAATAATAAAGCCAGCTGCTAAGAGCCTGGCTACCTCTTCTCCAATCGCCTTGCGTCTTTCTTTGTTAAACCGGCGGAGGAACTGTTTCACCGCTTTGTATTTAGGATCCACATTAAGGGTGTGCTCAGCCAGTTGCCTCGGTACACCTGGCATGTCAGAGGGCTTCCATGCAAAAATGTCCTGATTCTCACGGATGAACTCGATAAGTGCACTTTCCTATTTCGGATCCAAGTTGGCACTGATGCTGAACTGCTTGGACGAATCGCCAGGCACGAAGTCAACAAGCTTAGTTTCAGCTGGCAATTTGAACTTCAGGGCCAGATCATGCTCCGTAGTTGGCTTCTTTAATGGAGTCATGTCCGTCGGATCAACATTGTCCTTATAATACTTCAGCTCCTCGGTGGCACAAACCGACTCTGCGTAGGCCGCATCTCCTTCCTCGCACTCCAAAGCGATACGGCTTCCGTGAACTGTTATTGTCCCCTTGTGACCCGGCATCTTGAGCTGCAAATACACATAACAGGGCCGTGCCATAAACTTGGCGTAGGCCGGTCGCCCAAACAGGGCGTGATATGGACTTTGGATTTTCACCACTTCAAACATCAATGTTTCCGACCTGGAATCATGATCATCTCCAAAGGCCACTTCCAGAGCTATCTTACCAACAGGATATGCTGACTTGCCAGGTACCACACCATGGAACACCGTATTGGAGGGTTTGAGATTTTTATCTGTTAGTCCCATACGACGGAAGGTCTCATAGTACAAGATGTTAATGCTGCTCCCTCCATCCATGAGCACCTTGGTGAACTTGTAACCTCCCACCTGAGGTGCCACCACCAGAGCCAACTGACCCGGATTATCAACCTGGGGAGGGTGATCCTCTCTGCTCCATATGATTGGCTGTTCAGACCAGCGTAGATAACGGGGCACGACCGGTTCAACAGAGTTGACTGCCCGCCTCTGAACCTTCCGGTCTCGCTTGTCCAAGCTAGTGGTGAAGACATGGTACTGCCCACTATTCAACTACTTTGGGTTGCTCTGGTAACCCGACTGTTGCTGCTGCTGGTTGTAACCACCCTGGTTGTTCTGATTATTTTGATTGTTATGTCCGCCCGGATTGCCATTAAATCCTGAACTGGAATTTCCTCCACCTTATCCCGGCCCGGATCCTGAGCCACCGCCGGAGCCGTGATCATACCGGAAAGCGTTAGAATTCTTAAACTCTTGCATAATGTAGCAATCCTTCCAAAGGTGGTTTGCTGGCACCTCCTTCGTCCCATGTCTTGGACAGGGTTGGTTCAGTAGATAATTTAGGCGGTCCGGGTTAGGGTTGGGCGCCCCACTGCGATTTGATGGTTTACCCTTGCGTCGCTGGCCCTTGTCCTGCGCATTGGTGTTAGCCACAAAGTCCATGTTACCATCCGCTTTACGCTTGCCTCCGCTACCACTGCCTGCCGACTGATGCTGCTGACCTTTGGAGTTGTTGTTCCTCTTTCCCTTCCCTAAATTGTCATCATCAGACTCGGGATCCTTGGTACTATCAGAATCAGCATATTTTACCAAAGTAGCCATGAGGGTCCCCATGTCAGTGCAATGGCGCTTCATCCGTCCCAACTTCAGCTTTAGGGGCCCAAACCGGCAGTTGCCTTCTAGGGTTATGATTGCAGTGTTAGCGTTGATGCGGTCTGATGAATGCAACACTTGTGAGACCCGGCGCACCCAATGAGTCGTCGATTGTCCTTCCTCCTAGACGCAGGCAGCTAAGTCCACTATCGACATAGGCTGCTTACATGTATCCTTGAAATTACTGATAAACCGGGCTCGTAATTGGGCCTATGAACTGATAGAATTGGCCGGTAAGCTTTTTAACCAAGTACGGGCCGTTCCTTCAAGCATCATGGTGAAGTATTTCACACATGCCGCATCATCCACATCAAGCATCTCCATGGCCATCTCATAGCTCTCCACCCATGTCTCTGGAGGTTGATCCGCCATGTAATTTGGTACCTTGCGCGGGCCTTTGAAATCCTTGGGCATGCGCACATTGCGTAAAGTGGGGACAAGGCAAGGTACCCCCAAAGAACTAGAAGTAACACCAGGTTCGACCGAGATAGCTGGACGAACCGGTGTAAGCTGCCGAGCCTGATACTGTGCGGCTAACTCGGCCTCCCTGCGCGCTCGGGCCCGGTCCACCACTTCCTGAGCATTATCAGCACCACCCACCGGGTTGTTGTCGCGGGGTGCTCCACGTCGTTCATTACTTGACACTACCGGTTCATCCATATGCCTGCTATAGCTCCGGCTTGGACGAGGGGTCGAGTGGATCCGGTCGCGGCTGTACAAGTATGCTTCCTGTTGGACCAAAGCTGTCCTAAGGAGCTCCTTGACCCATCGCGTATCTACCGCCTGCGGCGAGTCACCTTCAATTGGAATGGCCTCCAGCCGTGCAGCAGCGGCAACGAGATTGTCCATCGGGTTGGAGTAGTGACCCGGAGGTGTTGAAACAGCCTGAGGTATAACAGTGTTTTGACGAGGCAGATCCATCAGACGGGGCTGAACTGGCGCGCCGGTCCCAGGAGCTTCCGCCCGGTTTACCTCCAGCAGATTACTGGTTCCTGCTCCTGGGGTGTTGAAAAGGTCTCTGGCCTCGAAAACCGAAAGCAAACGGGATCGGTACTTCCTCTTCATGACTTCATGCGACGTGTTCTGGTCCAACATGAGCCTGTAAGCTTGTGTGTCTAAAGCGGCCCGCTCTGCGGTCATCCTGGCATTCTCAGCTACCAGGCCCGCCTTGGCCTGGGTGATCTGTTCCCTCACGTTTGCAATCTTCGCGTTATGGACGTCCTGATCCGCTGGGTTAGCTTTTGTCATAAGCACAGCCAATGCATCAAATAGATCTGATAGAACTTGAGCCGGCGGACGTACAGAGCCTCCTGCCCTGGCAGCCGTCGCCGCTACTGAACAGGAGGTTATTGGCGTAGTGGTCGAAGAATGAAGCGCTGCTTGTGTGCCGGCCATGAATATTCCAACTCGGTAGGGTAAATCAGAGGGGTCTGGAATATTGTCGCCATCGGAACAGCCCCCAACCCGGCCATCTTGTAGCTGATATAGAGATTCGGTTTCTCCGGTTGATGACTCGTCGCCGGAATAAATGACGGTCTCGCCGCGAGATTTCGATCTATCCTCATAACTTCCTCCATGGATGACTCCCATGAAGGCACGCTTCACGGCCGATTTAACCCAGGCGGATCGCGCACGCTGAGCCATTTCGACGGGGTCGGTGCAGATGTCCAGCTCAGGGCCCGGTTCACCGATCTTGCCGATGAAAACGTGTATGCCACCAAAGGGGACCCGGTACCCGTACTCAACTGAGCCGGCCTCGGGGCCCCAGCCTGCATCGTTGATGTAGAGCTTGCCGCGATGACTCTTAGTCATCCGGCCCACAACGTAGCCCTCGAGTCCTTCAAAGCGGCCCTCCAAGAACTTGAAAGCATCGTGCGATAGCCCCACGGTGGGCGCCAACTATCGTGGTTTTGTCACGGCAGATGTCCTAGAGAAAGGACTTAGTCGTGAGGCCATTGCAACGGGTTAGCTCGAAGGGGTTAAAATGGACACAGGGACGCGAGAGGGTTTATACTAGTTCGGCCCCTTCGATGAAGGTAAAGGCCTACGTCTAGTTGTGATGGGATTGATGAGGTTTCGATGACTAGGGAGCAAACAAGCTTCGCCTAAGTCTCGAGTTGTTGTCTGTCCTGAACTGCCGCCGGGTCCTCCCCTTATATGCACGGGTGACGCCCGTCGGTTCACAGAGTCCTAACACCAGTTCATATTCGTATCCGGGTTGGCCTCTCCTTATTCCTATCTTACAATACAAGTTTACATACAGATGCCGGTTTACGACTACAAGTCTTAAACCGACTACGGGCCTCAGGCCCTCATCTATCTTCTTGGGCTTTAACACTCTTGAGTTTCTGATGAAGTTAACCCGGCCCACATAGGCCGGTTTATGCCCAATAGTAATATTCCCAACACATACCCTCAGCCCCGAGGGAGAACTACTCCCTTCTCATCATGGAGAGCACCAGGATGATGAAGATGGCCACCGGAGAGGGATTCCCCCTCCGGCAGGGTGCTAGAACGGGTCTAGATTGGCTTTCGGTGGCTACGGAGGCTTCTGGCGGCGGAACTCCTGGTCTATTGTGCTCTTCGATGCTTTTAGGGTATATGGAGATATATAGGCGGAAGAGGTACGTTAGGGGGGGCACGAGGGGCCCATGAGGGTGGAGGGCGCGCCCAGGGGGGTGGGCGCGCCCCCCTGCCTCGTGACCTCCTCGCGGATCCCCCGACGTGCACTCCAAGTCTTCTGGGCTTCTTTCCTTCCAAAAATGAGTTCCGTGAAGTTTCAGGTCAATTGGACTCCGTTTGATTTTCCTTTTCTTCGAAACCCTAAAACAGGGTAAAACCAGAAACTGGCACTGGGCTCTGGGTTAATAGGTTAGTCCCAAAAATGATATAAAAGTGTATAATGAAGCCCATAAAAATTCAAAACAGTAGATAATATAGCATGGAGCAATCAAAAATTATAGATACATTGGAGACGTATCAGTGACATTAGGGTTTTGGTTGATTTGTGTCTTAAGGTGTTATTCTAGTACGAACTCTAGGGCTGTTTGTGACACTTATAGGAATAGCCCAACGGATTGATTGGAAAGAATAACTTTGAGGTGGTTTCGTACCCTACCATAATCTCTTTGTTTGTTCTCCGCTATTAGTGACTTTGGAGTGACTCTTTGTTGCATGTTGAGGGATAGTTATATGATCCAATTATGTTATTATTGTTGAGAGGACTTGCACTAGTGAAAGTATGAACCCTAGGCCTTGTTCAACGCATTGCAATACCGTTTGTGCTCACTTTTATCATTAGTTACCTTGCTGTTTTTATATTTTCAAATTACAAAAACATATATCTACCATCCATATTGCACTTGTATCACCATCTCTTCGCCGAACTAATGCACCTATACAATTTACCATTGTATTGGGTGTGTTGGGGACACAAGAGACTCTCTGTTATTTGGTTGCAAGGTTGTTTGAGAGAGACCATCTTCATCCTACGCCTCCTACGGATTGATAAACCTTAGGTCATCCACTTGAGGGAAATTTGCTACTGTCCTACAGACCTCTACAGTTGGAGGCCCAACAACGTCTACAAGAAGAAGGTTGTATAGTAGACATCAAGCTCTTTTATGGCGTCGTTGCCGAGGAGGTGAGTGCTTGAAGGTATATCTTTAGATCTTACAATCAAATCTTTTTGTTTCTTGTTTTATCACTAGTTTAGTTTATAAAAGAAAATCAAAAATATATGGAATTGAGTTTGCCTCATACGCTTCATCTTTTTAATATCTTTCGTGACAATGATGGAAAGGAAAATTGTGCTCAAGTGCTAGAAGAAGAAGTCTATAAAATGGTTGGCACTAAATCTTTGAATGATGAGCATGATTGCAATTTTGTTAGTATGAATTCTTTGAATATCCATGATGCTAATGATATGCAAAGCCACAAGCTTGGGGATGCTATGTTTGATGAAGATGATATTTTTTGTTCCCCAAGTCTTGATGAGCAAATTTATTTTGATGATAGCATGCCTCCTATTTATGATGATTATATTGATGAAAGTGGATATGGAGAGGTCATGACTTTATTTAGTAATGATTCCACTATTTCGGAAGAGGTTCCAATTGATTATGAGAACAAAGTTGCTATCTATGATGATTATTGTGATGGCATGTATGCTATAAAGAATAATGATAACCATGAAACTCGTCATCATGATTTTAGTTTTCAATTGGATTATGCCTCACATGATAGTTATTTTGTTGAGTTTGCTCCCACTATTTTGAATGAGAAGCATTTTCCCTATGTGGAGAGTAAAAAAATTTCTATGCTTGTAGATCATGAAAAGAATGCTTTAGGTGCTGGTTATATTGTTGAATTCATTCATGATGCTACTGACAATTATTATGAGGGAGGAATATATGCTTGTAGGAATTGTAATAATATCAAGTTTCCTCTCTATGTGCTTAAAGTTTTGAAGTTATGCTTGTTTTACCTCCCTATGCAAGTTGATTCTTGTTCCCACAAGTTGTTTACTCACAAAATCCCTATGCATAGGAAGCGGGTTAGACTTAAATGTGCTAGTCATATTCTTCATGATGCTCTCTTTATGTTTCAATTCTTATCCTTTATGTGAGCATCATTGAAATCATCATGCCTAGCTAGGGGCGTTAAACGATAGCGCTTGTTGGGAGGCAACCCAACTTTATTTTTGTTCCTTGCTTTTTGTTCCTGTTTAGTAATAAGTAATTAATCTAGCCTCTGTTTAGATGTGGTTTTATGTTTTAATTAGTGTTTGTGCCAAGTAGAACCTTTGGGAACACTTGGGTGAAGTCTTTGCTATCATGCTGTAAAAAACAGAAACTTTAGTGCTCATAAGATTTGCTGCCATTTTTTATTGGAGAGTGCTATTTAGTTAATTCTTTTTGCAGATGATTAATAGACAAATTCCTCACGTCCAGCAATTTATTTTAGAATTTTTGAGGTTCCAGAAGTTTGCGTTAGTTACAGATTACTACAGACTGTTCTGATTTTGACAGATTTTGTTTTTTGTGTGTTGTTTGCTTATTTTGATGAATCTATGGCTAGTAAAATAGTTTATAAACCATAGATAAGTTGGAATATAGTAGGTTTAACACCAATATAAATAAAGAATGAGTTCATTACAGTACCTTGAAGTGGTGTTTTGTTTTCTTTCGCTAACGGAGCTTACGAGTTTTCTGTTAAGTTTTGTGTTGTGAAGTTTTCAAGTTTTGGGTAAAGATTCGATGGACTATGGAATAAGGAGTGGCAAGAGCCTAAGCTTGGGGATGACCAAGGCACCCCAAGGCAATATTCAAGGACAACCAAGAGCCTAAGCTTGGGGATGCCCCGGAAGGCATCCCCTCTTTCGTCTTCGTTCATCGGTAACTTTACTTGGAGCTATATTTTTATTCGGCACATGATACGTTTTTGCTTGTAGCGTCATTTTACTTTATTTTGTTTTGCTTGCTGTTTGCATAAAATACCAAGATCTGAAATTATTAAATGTTAGAGAGTCTTCACATAGTTGCATAATTATTCGACTACTCATTGAGCTTCACTTATATCTTTTGGAGTAGTTTGTCATTTGCTCTAGTACTTCACTTATATCGTTTTAGAGCACAGTGGTGGTTTTATTTTATAGAAATAGATGAACTCGCATGCGTCACTTATATTATTTTGAGAGTCCTAAACAGCATGGTAATTTTCTTTGGTTATGAATTTAGTCCTAATATGATGGGCATCCAAGAGGGATATAATAAAAACTTTCATATAAAGTGCATTGAATACTATGAGAATTTTGATACTTGATGATTGTTTTGAGATATGAGGATGGTAATATTAGAGTCATGCTAGTGAGTAGTTGTGAATTTGAGAGATACTTGTGTTAAAGTTTGTGATTCCCGTAGCATGCACGTATGGTGAACCGTTATGTGATGAAGTCAGAGCATGATTTGTTTATTGATTGTCCTCCTTATGGGTGGCGGTCGGGGACGAGCGATGGTCTTTTCCTACCAATCTATCCCTCTAGGAGCATGCGCGTAGTACTTTGTTTCGATAACAAATAGATTTTTGCAATAAGTATGTGAGTTCTTTATGACTAATGTTGAGTCCATGGATTATACGCACTCTCACCCTTCCACCATTGCTAGCCTCTCTAGTACCGCGCAACTTTCGCGGGTACCATAAACCCACCATATATCTTCCTCAAAACAGCCATCATACCTACCTATTATGGCATTTCCATAGCCATTCCGAGATATATTGCCATGCAACTTTCCACCGTTCCGTTATTATGACACGCTCCATCATTGTCATATTGCTTTGCATGATCATGTAGTTGACATCGTATTTGTGGCAAAGCCACCGTTCATAATTCTTTCATACATGTCACTCATGAGTCATTGCACATCCCGATACACCGCCAGAGGCATTCATATAGAGTCATATCTTGTCCTAAGTATCGAGTTGTAATTCTTGAGTTCTAAGAAAATAAAAGTGTGATGATCATCATTATTAGAGCATTGTCCCTGTGAGGAAAGGATGATGGAGACTATGTGTCGGTGTCAAAACCGGCGGATCTCGGGTAGGGGGTCTCGAACTATGCGTCTAGGCCGGATGGTAACAGGAGGCAGGGGACACAATGTTTTACCCAGGTTCGGGCCCTCTTGATGAAGGTAAAACCCTACATCCTGCTTAATTAATATTGATGATATGGGTAGTACAAGAGTAGATCTACCACGAGATCATAGAGGCTAAACCCTAGAAGCTAGCCTATGGTATGATTGTCTGTTCGTCCTATGGACTAAAACCCTTCGGTTTATATAGACACCGGAGAGGGCTAGGGTTACACAAAGTCGGTTACAATGGGAGGAGATCTACATATCCATATTGCCAAGCTTGCCTTCCACGCCAAGGAAAGTCCCATCCGGACACGGGACGAAGTCTTCAATCTTGTATCTTCATAGTCCAACAGTCCGGCCAAAGGTTATAGTCCGGCTATTCGGACACCCCCTAATCTAGGACTTCCTCAGTAGCCCCCGAACCAGGCTTCAATGACAATGAGTCCGGCGCGCAGATTGTCTTCGGCATTGCAGGGCGGGTTCCTCTCCAAAAATCCGTGTACCTGTTTGAAATAGTGTCCGGCTTCTTGTGAATGTTGCGCTCCTTGGCTTCTACGCCCAATAATGGCCACTTTCCACGTGTCGAGCGAATGTGAAAAGCCAGGGTGTTTTTACATTTAACCCCCTAGCTGTGTGAATGAGCTGCCTATTAAAAAGACGAGGATTCGGATCCAAGTCACACCATCCTCCCTTGGCGAGCCTTCATCGGAGCGCATCCGACAGAGATCCATTCCATCATGGCCGGTCGACGCAGCTCCTCCTCTCACTCCCCTAGCCCCAAGCCTGGAGATTGGGAGAGATGTTCCGTCCCGCACAGCAAATTGGTGATGCTTCAGACCAAGGGATTTCTCCCCCCAGCATACATGGTCCCGGTTCGAGCCGGTCTCGCCACCTATAATGGTGGAGAGCAAGCGGAGAGCTTTCCCAATCCCTCCAAGGGAGAACGGGTATGCCTTGTCCCTCATTTGGTAAGAGGGCTCGGATTTCCAATTCATCCGTTTCTCCGGGGGCTCCTGGAGTTCTACGGCCTCCAGTTGCACAACCTTACGCCTGCCTCCATATTGCATATCGCGGGATTCGTAGCCCTTTGTGAGCTATTTTTGGGCTGTGAGGCTCATTTCGCGCTGTGGAAAATGTTGTTCTACCTTGTGCCCCGTTCTCAGAAGGGGTCAATATATCAGGTGGGCGGAGCCGAAGTGTGGCGTATCACCGGGACCGGATATCTATCCGGAACCCCAAAGAAGATGTCCGAAGACTGGCCTTCAGAATGGTTTTATATAGAAGACGTCCCTCTCCCGGATCCTATTCGAATCGGCCTTCCTGAGTTCGACAACGCTCCTTTGAAGAAGCGCCGGAGCTGGCGTCCATGGAGCTCCCTAGAGGAAGATGACAGGGACGTTCTTTACCTGATGAACCGGATAAGTTTGTTAGCTCGATCCGGATTGACCATGATCGAGGTCATGGCCACATGTATTATGCGGGGGGTGCAGCCGCTTCAGTATAGAGGCCACCCCATGTGGGATTTCAACGGGGAGGATGACGCCACCCGCTACGGCCGTAAAGGGCCGGGATCGGTTGCTGATCTAATAAAGATTTTATCCACTTTGTACAAGGGAGAAGAGGAGGAATTCCTCCGTCTCAACCCGCAGGGCGGATTTTCTATGTACAATCCTCCGAGCTGGGTAAGCGGAAACTTTTTCTCGCCCATCTGTTTCATATTCCCATAGTTAAGTATTCAGTCTAGCGATTTCAACGCAGGAGCTGTGCCAGGCTGTAAGGGAGATAAAAAAAACCCCTCCCCAACCCGAGGACCCGGAACGGTCCCTTGATCCGGCCTCCCAGGAGGATCCGGACATATCTGTGGAGCTGATCGATGGGGTATTTTACCAATTGAGCAATGACAACGCTCTGGTGGCCATTACGGCCGATTACCCTGGGCTACTTCCAGCCTTATAGGTAACTGAGACCGAAATCCCAACACTTTGAAAAAGGATCCGTCCTTGCGTGTTTTCGATTACCGTATAACAACTGTGTTTTGCAGGGGAGGTCCTCGAGGCGGAAGGCCGAGCCTACGGCGGCTAGCCAACAAGGGGCCGCGAGGCCAGGCAGGATGAAAAGACCCGCAGTCCGGATTGAGACACCGGCGCAGCGGTACGGCGCGCCGTCTTTATTGCAAGACATTATTCTCAGAGGCATATTAACGCCCATGCCTTCTTTTCAGGAAAAAGAGCGCTCACCAGACTATACTCGGAGAGGCTACTAATCGCGCCTCCACCAGCCAGGCTCCAAGGCCGGGTTCGGAGGCGGGAACAAATACGAGGCGTGCCCTGGGCGCTCCTCCGACAGAGCATGCGGATAAATTGTCCGCCACCAATTCCGAGGTGGAAAGTGCCATGAACCACAAGCGTCGCCGGACTGTTCTTCGTGACGCTTGTTTCTCCCAAGAGGCATTGGATGCCTTCAACTCGGGAGATGCGTACCTTCGTGCCGCTCAAAATGGTCTAGCCAGAGCCACGGAGCAGTATGTAAAATACATACGGGTGAGAAAATTTGGTGATTATATATATCAGTAGCCCCTGAGACTTGAAACAGTTAGAATAACTGATTTAAGGATCATTTGTTATGCAGGTTCTTACAGAAAAGAATACCCAACTATCCCAGGAGTTGGAAGAGTGCAAAGCCCAACTTCAGGCCGCACTGGCCGCAGCAGGGGAGCCCAAAGAGACCCCCTCTAGTAATACATCCTTCGAATGATAAGTATCATATAGAGTGCGGCGTATATGCAGATCTGACAATAAAATTGCAGATGACGCTGGAGTAAATCCGGATAAGCAACTGCTCCAACGCCAGCTGAAGACCGGTGAGAGCGTGCTTACGAGGGTGAGGCAGGAGAAGAATGATCTCTTAGATGCCAACACCAAGCTGGGCGTGGAACTAAAAGATGCTCGTGCCCAACTGTCAGACTCTGTTAAGGAGAATCGGTGGCTTCGATGCGGCATATTTAGTAAGTGCTTGAACGAACTTTGAAAAAGAGTTCGGCGAGGAAGTTGGCTAACAGAGTTATATCTGTAAGTATGCTAACAGGTCATCCTGCCGAGGAAATGCCCGGTTCTACGGGTGACCTTCTTCCCGAGCTCTCACAACTACACGAACGAGTTCGGCAGGTGATGCAAGGCGTCGTCCAGGCCTTGTGGCCATCCGTCTCCATGCCCGAAGGCCTTGAAGAGCTTGCAGAGAAGCTGAAGGGAGCGTGGCGGCGCTTCCGATTATGGAAGATATCAGCCTGTCGTCAGGGCGCCAGGGAAGCCTGGGCAATGGTGAAAACGCGGTACATGAAGGCTGACCCGAACCACATGGCCGAGGTCGGACCTGTGGGGCCCGATGGGAAGGAGATCCCTGTGAGCTTAGTGTACGGCCAAGTAGAATTGGCCGCAAAGTATTCCCAATAGGACTGTAGACTAGACAGCTTATTGGATGGTATTGAAGAGGAATTCAACCAGTCAAATTGACTATGTAATTGAAAGTGACATGTATAATGCCTTCTAGCCGGATTGTAGATTGTTTGTTGTGGCGGACCTTTTCGCTTCAACCTCGGGACCCGACGGTCCGGAGTGTATCTGAATACCCTCTCGGTTATGTAAGAACAGGGGCATGCGTGGAGACCAGGCGTAGGGGTCATTAGTGCTTTAATAGACAAGTGCCCAACTAGTTATGTTATATTACATGGTTAGTAAGAAACATCTTCCAGGGAGAATAGTTCTGTTAGGGGTTCCTTTCCCTGGGAGGCATGCCCTAAAGTGCATGTCCGGACTGCGAGAAGAGACGCAGAAAAAACATCTGGGGGTGCATAAGTAAATAAGTGAAAAATCATCTTTAGTTCACCGACCGAATATTCCCTTAAGAACGCTAGCTTTCGGCTTCATCCAGTCTGAGGTACACATCCGGCTGACCCGGCAGTAACAATTGCAGAGGTACTCCCCTTATGCCCTAGCCGAATTAACGGGAATGTAGGGCATAAATACAAGAGCCAGGCAACCCAGCTTGGCCAAAACTTAAGTCATATCGATGCATATAATGGTGAATAAAGGGTACATGCGAAAGGATAACACATGTGTTGGGCATAAAGCCCGTATGAATAAGCTTCTATTAAAGAAGCCCCCGGGTATAATGAGTGTGGATGGCGCGTCATTTGCATGCAAACAAGGCACGAATGGGCCCCTAAAGGCTGTGAGAGAAAAGAAAAGGAGAAGGAGAAAAATATAAGATAGATAGTGTATAAAAATGGACAGAGGAAGGAGACGAACAAAGAGTCCGGCGTTAGGCGTAGAATCTTCGAAGTCGGGCTGCGTTCCATGGGTTCGGCTCGAGTCGATTATCCGATGCATCCCGCAGACGGTATGCTCCACCAGTCAGGACTTGGTCAATGATGAAGGGACCTTCCCATTTGGGCTTGAGTTTGTCCTTTTTCTTATCCGGCAGGCGTAGAACTAACTCGCCAGTATTGTAAGTTTTGGCCCGTACTTCTCTGCTTTGGTATCTTCGGGCCTGCTGTTGATAGAATGCGGAACGGGCTTTTGCCACGTCACGCTCCTCCTCCAAGGCGTCCAAACTATCCTGTCGATCAAGCTCGGCTTCTCTTTCTTCATACATGCGCACTCGAGGTGAGTCATGAATAATGTCGCAGGGCAGAACTGCCTCTGCGCCATATACCATAAAGAATGGTGTGTATCCGGTAGTGCGATTCGGCGTGGTCCGCAGCCCCCAGAGTACGGAGTCGAGCTCCTCTACCCAATGCGTGTTAGATTCCTTGAGGGACCGCACTAATCTGGGTTTGATGCCACTCATGATAAGACCATTTGCTCGCTCGACCTGACCGTTAGTTTGTGGGTGATAGACTGAAGCATAATCAAGCTTGATGCCCATGTTTTTGCACTAGAGTTTTACCTCGTCGGCCGTAAAGTTCATGCCGTTATCAGTGATGATGTGTGGGGGACGCCGTAATGGTGTACGACCCCGGAAGTCTATCACCGGTCCGGATTCGGCCGTCTTAACAGGCTTGGCTTCTATCCATTTGGTGAACTTATCCACCATGACCAGTAAGTATTTTTGCTTGTGGGTTCCTCCTTTAAGGGGTCCAACCATGTCAAGCCCCCAGACCACGAAGGGCCAGGTGATGGGGATAGTTTGGAGGGCGGTGGGTGGCATATGGCTTTGGTTAGCAAAAAGCTGGCAACCAATGCATCGTTGGACTAAGTCCTGAGCGTCTGCCCGGGCCGTCGGCCAATAGAAGCCTGTACGGAAGGCCTTGCTTGCAAGGGCCCGGGCCGCCGCGTGGTGACCGCCGAGTCCGGCATGAACTTCAGCCAGAAGATTCCGCCCTTCCTCTTCGGAGATGCACCTTTGAAGGACTCCGGTGATGCTTTTCTTATAAAGCTCTCCCTCATGCACTTTATAGGCTTTAGATCGCCGCACTATGCAGCGTGCCTCGTTTTGGTCCGCGGGAAGTTCCTGCTTAGTTAGGTAGGCTAGGAATGGTTCTGTCTACGGGGCGATGACTGCCATTATTACGTGGGCTGAAGATGTTATTTCGTAGGCAGAGCCTCCAATTATGTCAGAATATTCGGTGTTGGGCCGTGCGGTTGGGTCCAGGCTGTTATTTCCGGGTTCCCCTTCCCATACTACGGATGGCTTGAGAAGCCTCTCCAAGAAGATGTTGGGAGGGACGGCATCGCGTTTTGCGCCGATGCGTGCCAGGACGTCTGCTACCTGATTGTTTTCCCGGGCTATATGGTGAAATTCGAGCCCCTCGAACCGAGCTGACATTTTTAGGATGGCATTGCGATAAGCTGCCATTTTCGGATCCTTGGCATCAAAGTCTCCATTTATTTGGGATATCGCGAGGTTCGAATCCCCGCGCACCTCTAGGCGTTGAATGCCGATGGATACTGCCATCCGGAGACCATGTAGAAGGGCCTCATCTTCAGCTGCGTTGTTGGAGTCCGTATACATTATCTGTAGTACGTATTGAACTGTATCTCCTGTTTGGGACGTCAAAACGACGCAAGCCCCCAGACCAGCCAACATTTTGGAGCCGTCAAAGTGCATGATCCAGTTTGAATATGTGCCGTACTCTTTAGGGAGTTCGGCTTACGTCCACTCGGCAACGAAGTCGGCCAAAACTTGCGACTTAATAGCTCGCCGTGGCTTGTAACTTATGTCGAACGGGAGGAGCTCAATGGCCCATTTGGCAATCCGGCCCGTCGCGTCGCGGTTGTTTATAATATCATTAAGTGGTACTTCCGAGGCTACCGTTATCGAACACTCTTGAAAGTAGTGTCGCAGCTTTCGGGATGCCATAAATACCGCGTATGCTATCTTTTGATAATGCGGGTACCATGACTTGCATGGAGTAAGGATAGTGGACACATAGTAAACCGGCTTTTGAAGGGGGAATTTGTGTCCGTCCGTTTCTCGTTCGACGACGAGCACTACGCTTACTACTTGATGAGTTGCCACAATGTATAATAGCATTGGTTCGCCAATGTTTGGCGCGGCCAGGACTGGGTTTGTTGCCAATATGGCTTTTATTTTGTTGAGTTCGGCCGTGGCGGCATCCGTCCACTCGAAGTGTTCGGTGCGCCGGAGGAGGCGATAAAGGGGTAATGCCTTTTCTCCCAAGCGGGAGATAAAGCGGCTTAGAGCCGCCACACATCCGGTCAATTTTTGTATTTGTTTGAGGTCCTTTGGGATGTCCAATTGTGACAGAGCTCGGATCTTGGCTGGATTTGCTTCAATTCCTCTACCGGATACAATGAAGCCCAAGAGCTTTCCGGCTGGTACGCCGAAAACGCATTTTTCCGGGTTGAGCTTGATGTCGTATGTTCGGAGGTTATCGAATGTGAGCCTCAAGTCGTCTACTAGAGATTCGACGTGCTTGGTTTTGACGACCACGTCATCTACGTATGCCTCCACTATTTTGCTGATCTGGTTTGCCAGACATGTCTGAATCATGCGCAGATATGTTGCGCCGGCGTTTTTGAGCCCGAAGGGCATTGTGTTGAAGTAGAATGGGCCGTACGGTGTGATGAATGTCGTTGCGGCTTGGTCTGGCTCTGCCATCTTAATTCGATGGTAACCGGAGTATGCGTCGAGGAAACACAATGAATCGTGTTATGACGCCCGGATAATCAAGCTACAGTAACCTCTGCTAATGACACCACGTCACCTCCGTTACTGTCGCTAATCTCGCGTTAGTTCGAAAACGATTCAAATTCAAATTTGAAATTAAGCCAAACAACAAAAGTTTTCCAAAAATAAAACAAAAATGTTCTAATGTCGGATAAATCATAGGTAAATGGGGTGGTGAAACCAAACTTTTATGAAATGCTTAACTACACCATAATGATTTAAATAGTAGAAAACTAATTATTTAAATGCCTTCACTAATTAAATAAAATATCAAACTAAATTATTTGGGGACTAGAATTTTTGTGGCAGTGGACTAAATTGAAATACCAAATTAGATGCCAAGTATATATTTCACAACAAACTAAAACAATAAATTGAAACTAAAATAAAATAGGGAGAAATAAATAAAAAGAAACGACTCAACAGAAATTAAAACAAAACAAAACAAAGTTGAAGAGCCCCCCCCCCTCCACTGGGCCATTCGGCCCAGCTGGCCGGCCTAGTCGCCCCTGGCCTATATGGCCCTCCCCACTCCCGAAACCCTAGCTACCGCACCCCACCCCCCCCCCCCCACACACACACACCCACGTCTCCTCCCCCACTCCTCTCGATCCCCATCTGGATCGGGGAGGGGTTCGATCCACCTCCCCTCCTCTGCCCCCGATTGGATCGGGGGGATCGATCCCCACCGCTACACGCGCGACGCCGCCCCGTCTCTGACGCTGCTAGACCTCGCGGCCACCCCGCCAGACCTCCCTCGCCGGATCGCTCCGCCTCGACCACGCCCCCCCCCACCGGTCTGCTTCCACGCCGACGACGTCCCCAGCATCCTCCCCGAGCCCCATTGCCCCGTCCCCTACATCCCCCTGTGAGCTGCGCCCCTTCCCTCTCTCCCGTCACCGGATCTGGCCGCGCCTCCGTGCGTGCGCCTCCGCCACCATGCAGACCGCGGCTCTCCCCCGACCGCGCACTTGCGCAGGCCCACGTGCCTCTGCTCGTCGGTCGTGCCTTGCGCTGCTTCACCTGCACGCCAGCCGCGCCCCGCACACGCCCTACTCCGGCCACCCTCCTCGTTGGTGCCCTGCGCACGCGCCGCATCGCCCGTGCCCCGCGTGTGGCCTCGCCCCTGCTCCCCTCGCCCCGCTCGCGGACGCGGTGACCGCATGTGCGACCCCCTCCCCGCGCTCACCCAGCGTCCTGCCCGCACACTCCAGCGCGTGGCCTCGCCTCGACCACCTGCGTCTGGCCTCATTCGCCGCGTCCGCGCCCGCTCTATTGCCGCCTCTGCTCACTCCCGCCGCCGTGAGTTCGATCCGGTCGCGCTCCGGCGTCGTCTCGCAGCCCCCCCCCCCCCCGCTCTGGCTTCGTCGCGCCTGCTCCGCGGACCTTGCGCCGCACCGGCCACCTCCGGCGCCAGCACTAGCGTCGCGCCGGCGCCCAGGAGCCCGTTCCGGCCGCCCCTTGTTATCGGGCAGGGCTGTGGCTTTGGCCGCACCCGCCTGCCTGTATGCCCGTTTGGCCCCCTGGCCCAATGACAGCCGGGGCCCACACCCTGAGAACGAAAATAAATAAATAAATAATATGTTTTTTTTCTGATTATAAGAAATAAAAATATTAATTAATTAAGTAATTGTGTTTAATTAACCTGGTTAACTAACTAACCTTATTAACTCTATTTAATTAAACCTGTTATTAAACCGTCAATGACGAATGGGACCCACACGTCAGTTGACCAGTCAACACCTCTATTGAGTGCTGACGTCATGCTGACGTCAGCATGCACTGTTCTGGATAATGTTGCACTAAATTAATTAAATAAATCCTGAAAATGATTTAAATCTTTTAAAATTAATAGAAAATAAACCGTAGCTCAGATGGAAAAACTTTGTACATGGAAGTTGATCAGAACGACGAGACGCATCCGGATACGCAGCCCGTTCGTCTGCCACGCATCCCTGGCATAGCAAACTCGCAACTTTCCCCCCTCCGGCTGCTTTGTCCAAAAACGCGAACACCGGGGATACTTTCCCGGATGTTTCCCCCCCTTCACCGGTATCACCTCATACCGCATTAGGGCACACCTAGCATCACGCTTTGTCATGTCATGCATCGTCTTGCATTTGTTTGTATTATATTTATTGTTTCTTCCCCCTCTTCTCTCGCTAGACACCGAGACCGACGCCGCTGCTACCCAGTTCGACTACGGTGTTGACGACCACTCTCTCTTGCCAGAGCAACCAGGCAAGCCCCCCCCCTTTGATCACCAGATATCGCCTACTCTTCTCTATACTACTTGCATTAGAGTAGTGTAGCATGTTACTGCTTTCTGTTATTCCTATCCTGATGCATAGCCTATCCTTGCTACTACTATTGTTACCATTACCTGCTATCCTACTGCTTAGTATAGGATGCTAGTGTTCCATCAGTGGCCCTACACTCTTGTCCGTCTGCCATGCTATACTACTGGGCCGTGATCACTTCGGGAGGTGATCACGGGCATACGCTATATACTTTACACAGTTACATTACTTATGATACTGTTCGGAGATGGGGGCTGAAGGGGCAGGTGGCTCCATCCCGGTAGAGGTGGGCCTGGGTTCCCGACGGCCCCCGACTGTTACTTTGTGGCGGAGCGACAGGGCAGGTTGAGACCACCTAGGAGAGAGGTGGGCCCGGCCCTGGTCGGCGTTCGCAGATACTTAACACATTAAACGAGATCTTGGTATTTGATCTGAGTCTGGCCACTCGCTTATACGCACTAACCATCTACGCGGGGACAGTTATGGGCACTCGACGTCATGGTATCAGCCGAAGCCTTCGTGACGTCAGCGACTGAGTGGCGCGCGCCGGGTTGGACCGCGTAACGCAACTTCCTTTGTAATGGAGGTTGCTAGGTCTGCTCTCCGGCCGCGTACGCAACGTGCAGGTGTGCAATGGGCGATGGGCCCAGACCCCTGTGCCATAGGATTTAGACCGGCGTGCTGACCTCTCTGTTGTGCCTAGGTAGGGCTGCAACGTGTTGATCTTCCGAGGCCGGGCATGACCCAGGAAAGTGTGTCCGGCCAAATGGGATCGAGCGTGTTGGGATATGTGGTGCACCCCTGCAGGGAAGTTAATATATTCGAATAGCCGTGATCTTTGGTAACAGGACGACTTGGAGTTGTACCTTGGCCTTATGACAACTAGAACCGGATACTTAATAAAACACACCCTTCCAAGTGCCAGATACAACCGGTGATCGCTCTCTAACAGGGCGACGAGGAGAGGATCGCCGGGTAGGATTATGCTATGCGATGCTACTTGGAGGACTTCAGTCTACTCTCTTCTACATGCTGCAAGACGGAGGCTGCCAGAAGCGTAGTCTTCGAAAGGACTAGCTATCCCCCCTTATCCCGGCTTTCTGCAGTTCAGTCCACATATAATAACCTTATTCCAGTTGATACCAATGCATACATATGTAGTATAGCTCCTTGCTTGCGAGTACTTTGGATGAGTACTCACGGTTGCTTTCTCCCTCTTTTCCCCCTATCCCTTCTACCTGGTTGTCGCAACCAGATGTTGGAGCCCAGGAGCCAGACGTCACCTTCGACGACGACTCCTACTACACCGGAGGTGCCTACTGCTACGTGCTGCCCGCTGACGGCGACCAGGAGTAGTTAGGAGGATACCAGGCAGGAGGCCTGCGCCTCTTTTGATCTGTATCCCAGTTTGTGCTAGCCATCTTATGGCAACTTATTTAACTTATGTGTGTACTCAGATATTGTTGCTTCCGCTAACTCGTCTATGATCGAGCTCTTGTATTCGAGCCTTCGAGGCCCCTGGCTTGTAATATGATGCTTGTATGACTTATTTTATTTGTAGAGTTGTGTTGTGATATCTACCCGTGAGTCCTTGATTTTGATCGTACACATTTGCGTGCATGATTAGTGTACGGTCAAATCGGGGGCGTCACAAGTTGGTATCAGAGCCGACTGCCTGTAGGAATCCCCCTTCCACACTCCTTGGCCGAAGTTGAGTCTAGACATTATAAAAAACTTTTACTAACATGGATGTTTGCCTTACGGGCCCACGTCGCCATCTGGGTGGTATTAGGATCTTTTACTCCTCGATCCTTACTCTGGGACTCTGAAGTCTCTCCTATTCGGGTTAAATGAATTTTGCTAAATCTAACATTAGGATCTCATTATCACTTTCTCCCGGAGAGCCTTTCATTAGAGATGATGGATTGCTTCAACAGAAGATTCTGATAAAACTCTCCGATGTTCTCCCGAAACTTTGTGCCATTGCTTTTGCAATTTCCTACCACCGAAAAATCCCTATGGATAAATACTTACACCTGTCATTCTTACTTTTATTCCGAGTTGGTATTGTTATTACAAGATACCCCGAAATATTCGTCGTTGTTTCGATAATCCTTTGAGCTTACTGCCTTGCTGTTCTTTGTCACCTGAATACGCCTGCGGATAATTCTCGCACTTATCAAGTATCCGCTCATCCCCCAGTTGTTCATGTGTTTCACAATGGTCATCGAAATACTATTCGATCCTCCAAAAATCCTTAGTAGCTTATTGCTCTACAATACTTGTCTGCTTACATGATGGATGCTTTCCATATGTCTGGCAATATTCGTTAGTATCCTTAGACACCGTCATTTTGATCCCTTTGATTCAACATGAGTGCGAATGCACGCAATCATCAGTTGATCCTTTTAAATTATCTTTCTGGCTCAGACGTCATTTTAAACATGAGATGGTTCTCAACAGATCCAATTGCCGTCGATTGTACCCCTAAGGCTATTCAACTTATCCATCCCTAATCAGAACATTTCTTCTGATCCCTTGATTTGAAAATCATAATTCCTTTGCATTTGTGCTCTGGATTAGTCAGTTGTTTCCATAATCCAATGCCTTTGCATTGTTACTTCCTTTGGTTGTGTGCCGATGCTCACGTTAGCTCTGTTATGGACCGGCAGATCCTTTAATGGATTTTATCCGATAGCGTCCTTCATATTCAATAACCTTGTGAGCCTTCCCTCGGATACATAATGCCTTTGGTAAATGGTATCATCTACTTTCTCAACCTTGCTCTACTTTCGAGCTTGTGATATTTACTCTTGAAACTTGTGGTATATGTTTCTAAGAAGCCCCTATGGGTTGAACATATGCCTTCTCTAAACTGTGTGAACTCGAAAGTTTTCACGAGTCATACACTTCTGGTATTTTGCTAGATAAAATTTCAACACTACAACTTCTTCGAAAGTGAGAAGTGGATGAAAGGTTATGCATTGGAGAAGTGGGAGTCGACCTTGAACTTTGTGTTCATGCCCCTGGACACGATGTAGATCTTATCATTAAAGCTTCTCTTAAATTAAATTATTCCTTTGGTATAAGTTCATCTTATATCCGGGATCTGGCCTTTTGCAATCGTGGTTCTGACCGTGTTCTCCCTTAAATACCATTACTTGTGCAAGTTTAAGCATTTGTCTTCTGCAGGGCAATACCCTAGTCCAACCTCCACTTCGGTCTGTCGTCGAGTATTACCCCCATGGTATCTCGAGATATCATGGGACATCATAACTTCTTATGGGTTCTTCATCAACTATTATTACTCACCGGATCCAATTGTTCCTAGGTTCTGGGTTGTCGTCAACCGAGAACACCGAATAGTGAATCGAGTCTGCACTCCGATTCAATAACCCTAAATAATTTTCATTGCTTACGAGTTTAAATAATCCTTCAAGTCATTCCTAGCTCGATCGACTATACCCTTATCGTGCTACTCTTAACTGTGCTACCTGGTCCTTCTTCCCGGAGCACAATTTTCGATGATGAGCTAAGCTTACGTCGATTTTCCTCATCGTATCATTTCTCCTTAAACCACAAGCTTGATTTCGAGTTTGTGTCGTACCCGTGGTTCCAATAACCTTTCGCTTCATCAATTGTTTGACTTGATGTCATCGCCGATGGATTACATCTTCATGAAATCACTCAACCATTGTGTCGTGATCATCATCAATCTTATGAGCTCTTCTAGGATATCAATCGAAGTCATGATGAGAAATACCATCCTTGCCCCTCGATGAATTGTGTTATCATCGACAAGTTATTGCCTTCCCTCCAACACAAACTTGTTCGTGTCCTGTGTTATACCTTGAGTTCCTTGCTATCCAACATTTGTTCTTCCTTACCTTGGAGTATTACCATCTTTTATATCCAGGATGTCATGCTTAGCACACCCGGCCGGAGGCCCTATGGTTATAGATTCCTTTTCAGCAAGGTTATCCATTCTTCCATGAGGAAATTGTAAGACTTATTCTACAAGTTATTCCTGAGGGATCCTTTGTGTATCCAAGTTTGATATTTGCTTGAAGACCATGTCAATTCTATCTCGAAGCATGTCTATGGTACTCTGATCTTCAATAAGAACATTTGAAGCACAATGCTAAATATTCTTAGCATTTACCCTAACACCGTTGTATGGGTAATATCATGAGATTCCTCCCCCTTACCTAAATGGTTTTCTACTTTCTATCCTGTCATGGATATCATGCTCCGCTTGTCCTTGGGAAGGATATACCCCCGAAATATGTGTGTATACACATTTTCCTTTCCATTGTTCTGCTTACACCTGGTAATCACTTTTCCTTTCCATTGGTTTGTTTAAACCTTCTTGTGATCTATATGATCTAAGCAGTAATATTCTCTTGCTTATGTAAACACCTCGGTGTACAACTCTATCAGTAAGAGCCTGTTACTATTGTTGATGACGTTCCGGTAGCCACCGATGGACGAAAACTTTGCCTATTGGTCTGCCTCGTTCAACGAGCAGGAAAATGGTTCTCTTCATCCCTCACCCTTGGTACCGATGTTGTTGCCGACATAACTGACAGACTATCCTCTGACGTGCCATGCTTACATGATCGTGCAAGATGTCAGCCCCCTTTCTACCTTGAACCACATGGTGGGCCCATAACCCACAGTTCCACAT
This sequence comes from Triticum monococcum, assembly GCA_034509565.1. Lineage (NCBI taxonomy): Eukaryota > Viridiplantae > Streptophyta > Magnoliopsida > Poales > Poaceae > Triticum > Triticum monococcum. The sequence continues at coordinate 40,222,113 of CM067842.1, forward strand.
GATCGAAACCTGACTCTCCTGTACACTTCCTACTCCCAAGGTTGTTCCTCACGCATGGCCTCGTATGTAATTCATGAGTCACCTTCCTAGTGATCTATTCTGGTATCAGACGCAACACTTATTCCCATTGCTTTGAGTCCCTTTCGAGCCCTGTTTCAGGCATCGAACGGTTGCCTGCTCGATCGAAACATCCCATGAAACCTCATTACTTTGCTCTCGATATTTTCTTAAGTTTCAATTCGAGAGTTACTTTCTGCCACCTTCCCCGATGTTATCGACCAGATAGTCAACCTTGTACAGGTTCATTCTCCCAGAATACCCCCTTATTCTTTCGTAAGTACGTTGGAACCCCCTGAAGAAAGATGCCGACTTCATCTTGATGACTTGGAGCACAAAAGGGAAGACATCAATATAATGGATCGACCACTTCGAGAAGAGGAACCAAGACCGAGGAGATCCGTTAGCATTCCGTAACTAGACCTTTCCCCCTTCTCTACCTCTTAAATCTCGGGACGAGATTTCTTGTAGTGGAGGAGAATTGTGACGCCCGGATAATCAAGCTACAGTAACCTCTGCTAATGACACCACGTCACCTCGTTACTGTCGCTAATCTCGCGTTAGTTCGAAAACGATTCAAATTCAAATTTGAAATTAAGCCAAACAACAAAAGTTTTCCAAAAATAAAAATAAAATGTTCTAAATGTGTCGGATAAATCATAGGTAAATGGGGTGGTGAAACCAAACTTTTATGAAATGCTTAACTACACCATAATGATTTAAATAATAGAAAACTAATTATTTAAATGCCTTCACTAATTAAATAAAATATCAAACTAAATTATTTGGGGACTAGAATTTTTGTGGCAGTGGACTAAATTGAAATACCAATTTAGATGCCAAGTATATATTTCACAAAAAACTAAAACAATAAATTGAAACTAAAATAAAACAGGGAGAAATAAATAAAAAGAAACGAATCAACAGAAATTAAAACAAAACAAAACAAAGTTGAAGAGGCCCCCCCCTCCACTGGGCCATTCGGCCCAGCTGGCCGGCCCAGTCGCCCCTGGCCTATATGGCCCTCCCCCTCCCGAAACCCTAGCTACCGCACCCCATCCCCCCCACACACACACCCACGTCTCCTCCCCCACTCCTATCGATCCCCATCTGGATCGGGGAGGGGTTCGATCCACCTCCCCTCCTCTGCCCCCGATTGGATTGGGGGGATCGATCCCCACTGCTACACGCGCGACGCCGCCCCGCCTCTGACGCTGCTAGACCTCGCGGCCACCCCGCCGGACCTCCCTCGCCGGATCGCTCCGCCTCGACCACGCCCCCCCCCCCACCGGTCTGCTTCCACGCCGACGACGTCCCCGGCATCCTCCCCGAGCCCCATTGCCCCGTCCCCTACATCCCCCTGTGAGCTGCGCCCCTCCCCTCTCTCCCGTCACCGGATCTGGCCGCGCGTGCGCCCCCGCCACCACACAGACCGCGGCTCTCCCCCGACCGCGCACTTGCGCAGGCCCACGTGCCTCTGCTCGTCGGTCGTGCCTTGCGCTGCGTCACCTGCACGCCAGTCGTACCCCGCACACGCCCTACTCCGGCCACCCTCCTCGTTGGTGCCCTGCGCACGCGCCGCATCGCCCGTGCCCCGCGTGTGGCCTCGCCCCTGCTCGCCTCGCCCCGCTCGCGGACGCGGTCACCGCATCTGTGGCCGTCTCCCCGCGCTCACCCAGCGCCGCGCTCGCTCACTCCCGCGCGTGGCCTCGCCTCGACCACCTGCGCCTGGCCTCATTCGCCGCGTCCGTGCCCGCTCTATTGCCGCCTCTGCTCACTCCCGCCGCCGTGAGTTCGATCCGGTCGCGCTCCGGCGTCGTCTCGTAGCCCCCCCCCCCCCCCCCGCTTTGGCTTTGTCGCGCCTGCTCCGCGGACCTTGCGCCGCACCGGCCACCTCCGGCGCCAGCGCTAGCGCCGCGCCGGCGCCTAGGAGCTCGTTCCGGCCGCCCCTTGTTATCGGGTAGGGCTGTGGCTTTACCCGCACCCGCCTGCTCGTATGCCCGTTTGGCCCCCTGGCCCAATGACAGCCGGGGCCCACGCCCTAAGAACGAAAATAAATAAATAAAATAATATGTTTTTTGTGATTATAAGAAATAAAAATATTAATTAATTAATTAACTTAATTAATTGTGTTTAATTAACCTAGTTAACTAACTAACCTTATTAACTCTGTTTAATTAAACCTGTTATTAAACCGTTAATGACGAACGGGACCCACACGTCAGTTGACCAGTCAACACCTCTATTGAGTGCTGACGTCATGCTGACGTCAGCATGCACTGTTCTGGATAATGTTGCACTAAATTAATTAAATAAATCCTGAAAATGATTTAAATCTTTTAAAATTAATAGAAAATAAACCGTAGCTCAAATGGAAAAACTTTGTACATGGAAGTTGATCAGAACGACGAGACGCATCCGGATACGCAGCCCGTTCGTCTGCCACGCATCCCTGGCATAGCAAACTCGCAACTTCCCCCCCCCCCTCCGGCTCCTCTATCCGAAAACGCGAACACCGGGGATACTTCCCCGGATGTTTCCCCCCTTCACCGGTATCAACTCATACCGCGTTAGGGCACACCTAGCATCACGCTTTGTCATGTCATGCATCATGTTGCATTTGTTTGTATTATATTTATTGTTTCTTCCCCCTCTTCTCTCGCTAGACACCGAGATCGACGCCGCTGCTACCCAGTTCAACTACGGTGTTGACGACCACTCTCTCTTGCCAGAGCAACCAGGCAAGCCCCCCCCCCCTTTGATCACCAGATATCGCCTACTCTTCTCTATACTACTTGCATTAGAGTAGTGTAGCATGTTACTGCTTTCCGTTATTCCTATCCGGATGCATAGCCTGTCCTTGCTACTACTATTGTTACCATTACCTGCTATCCTACTGCTTAGTATAGGATGCTAGTGTTCCATCAGTGGCCCTACACTCTTGTCCGTCTGCCATGCTATACTACTGGGCCGTGATCACTTCGGGAGGTGATCACGGGCATATGCTATATACTTTACACAGTTACATTACTTATGATACTGTTCGGAGATGGGGGCTGAAGGGGCAGGTGGCTCCATCCCGGTAGAGGTGGGCCTGGGTTCCCGACGGCCCCCGACTGTTACTTTGTGGCGGAGCGACAGGGCAGGTTGAGACCACCTAGGAGAGAGTTGGGCCTGGCCCTGGTCGGCGTTCGTAGATACTTAACACATTAAACGAGATCTTGGTATTTGATCTGAGTCTGGCCACTGGCTTATACGCACTAACCATCTACGCGGGGACAGTTATGGGCACTCGACGTCGTGGTATCAGCCGAAGCCTTCGTGACGTCAGCGACTGAGTGGCGCGCGCCGGGTTGGACCGCGTAACGCAACTTCCTTTGTAATGGAGGTTGCTAGGTCTGCTCTCCGGCCACGTATGCAACGTGCAGGTGTGCAATGGGCGATGGGCCCAGACCCCTGCGCCATAGGATTTAGACCGGCGTGCTGACCTCTCTGTTGTGCCTAGGTAGGGCTGCGACGTGTTGATCTTCCGAGGCCGGGCATGACCCAGGAAAGTGTGTCCGGCCAAACGGCATCGAGCGTGTTGGGATATGTGGTGCACCCCTGCAGGGAAGTTAATCTATTCGAATAGTCGTGATCTTCGGTAACAGGACGACTTGGAGTTGTACCTTGACCTTATGACAACTAGAACCGGATACTTAATAAAACACACCCTTCGAAGTGCCAGATACAACCGGTGATCGCTCTCTAACAGGGCGACGAGGAGAGGATCGCCGGGTAGGATTATGCTATGCGATGCTACTTGGAGGACTTCAGTCTACTCTCTTCTACATGCTGCAAGACGGAGGCTGCCAGAAGCGTAGTCTTTGAAAGGACTAGCTATCCCCCCTTATCCCGGCTTTCTGCAGTTCAGTCCACATATAATAACCTTATTCCAGTTGATACCAATGCATACATATGTAGTATAGCTCCTTGCTTGCGAGTACTTTGGATGAGTACTCACAGTTGCTTTCTCCCTCTTTTCCCCCTATCCCTTCTACCTGGTTGTCGCAACCAGATGTTGGAGTCCAGGAGCCAGACGTCACCTTCGACGACGACTCCTACTACACCGGAGGTGCCTACTACTACGTGCTGCCCGCTGACGACGACCAGGAGTAGTTAGGAGGATCCCAGGCAGGAGGCCTGCGCCTCTTTCGATCTGTATCCCAGTTTGTGCTAGCCATCTTATGGCAACTTGTTTAACTTATGTCTGTACTCAGATATTGTTGCTTCCGCTGACTCGTCTATGATCGAGCTCTTGTATTCGAGCCTTCGAGGCCCCTGGCTTGTAATATGATGCTTGTATGACTTATTTTATTTGTAGAGTTGTGTTGTGATATCTACCCGTGAGTCCTTGATTTTGATCGTACACATTTGCGTGCATGATTAGTGTACGGTCAAATCGGGGGCGTCACACGTGTCCTGCGGTAGCGTCGATGATTTGATCGATGCGGGGGAGGGGGAAGGGATCCTTTGGGCAGGCCTTGTTGAGGTCCTTAAAATCGACGCACAAGCGCCAGGATTTATCCTTCTTTGGTACCATCACCAGGTTTGCTAGCCAGCCCGGATGTTTTATGTCTCTGATGAATCCGGCCTCCAATAGCTTGGCTAGTTCTTCTCCAATGGCTTGTCTCTTAGGTTTGGAGAAACGTCGAAGAGCCTGCTTGACTGGCTTGAATCCTTTTAGGATATTTAGGTTGTGCTCGGCCAGCCTGCGTGGTATTCCTGGCATGGCTGAAGGGTGCCAGGCAAAAATGTCCCAGTTCTCACGTGGGAACTCTCATAGTGCGGCATCGACATCAGGGTTTAATTGTACCCCGATGGAAGCTGTTTTTGTAGGGTCCGTTGGATGGACTTGGATTTTGACTATTTCGTCCGCCGGTTTAAAGGAGGTGGACTTGTATCTTTTATCGAGTATCACATCGTCCCTGTTTACCGTGGAGCACAGCGCAGTCAGTTCCTCGGCAGCTAGGGCTTCGGATAGTGCCTCGAGGGCCAGTGCGGCTGTCTTATTTTCGGCGCGGAGTGCTATGTCCGGATCACTAGCAAGAGTGATGATTCCTTTAGGCCCAGGCATTTTAACCTTTATGTACCCGTAATGGGGTATGGCTTGGAAGATTGTAAACGCCTCCCGCCCTAATAAAGCGTGGTATCGGCTACTGAACGGGGCCACTTGGAACGTGACCTCTTCGGACCTATAATTATCCGGCGTGTCGAACACCACATCTAGTGTGATTTTTCCTGTACAGTGCGCTTCCCGACTGGGGATTATTCCTCTAAAGGTTGTGCTGCTTCACTCGATGCGGTTCCAGTCTATTTCCATTTTTCGAAGGGTTTCCTCATAAATGAGGTTCAATCCGTTGCCACCGTCCATGAGTACTTTGGTGAGTCGAAAGCCGTCGACTATTGGACTGAGGACCAATGCGGCTGGTGCTCGGGCTGTTCGGAATTTAGGTTCGCCACTGGCATTAAAAGTAATAGCCGTGTCACTCCATGGGTTTATTGTTGCCACGTGGTAGACTTCAGCAAGGCTGCGGAGTGTTCGTTTTCGCATATTATTTGACGCGAAAGTCTCGAAGACTGTTAATACCGTACTGGTATCCCTGGGCTGGTGCTCTGTGGCTTCTGGGGTTAGAAGATCTTCGCCACTTTTGGCCACCTGCCGGAGTATCCAACATGCTCTAAGGCTATGAGTTGGTGTGGCGCCCTCTGCACTGTGAATTTTATAGGGTCCATTGAGCCATCCCTCCAGTACGGTTCCATGCCCTGTAGAAGGTTTTTGCCTTTTGGTGTTGGGTGTCTGGCGATAATGCACCCTTTTATTTCGGACTGCGTTCGTATTTAGTGTCGGATTATCCCAAAATTTTATTTCGGTTTTCCAGGCGCTTTCCATCACACAGTACGTTCGTACTATGGACGCCAAGTCGACAAAGCGTGTAATTTTGCGGCGACTTATGGCGTTGAGGATTCCCTTGTCCGTGCAATTATTGCAGAAGAATGAAATTGTGTCTTCCTCGCGGTAGTCCTTTATCCTGTTAATGACCAGGAGGAATCTAGCCCAGTAATGGTGTACTGTTTCTTCGGGCTCTTGCCTAATTTGGGATAGATCGCTTATGTTTGGGTGGGTGGGTGGAATTGAATCCGAAGCCTCACCCAATCTGAGACTCAAGGGCCAAGGAGTTTCTGAACTCGGAAGTTTGGATTCTTGGATGTTTTCCAATGAATCTGGCCCGCTGCCTGACTCTAGATTCAGGTCTTGAGTGACATCCTCCCCTCCGCGGATATCCGGCTTGGAGGGATCGGGAATCCGGACATAGCTAGTCCTTAAGATATATGAGGGGTCGCCGCATTGTTCCTCCGCCACTGCAACGTGATGGGTGACCTGGGGAGAGTTGATCTCTCTGGGATCGGGTTTAAGCCCAATCTGATCGTAGTCTGTAGCGACTCCTAGGGCGGCGATGCGATCCAAGAGCTCGTTTAGGGAAGAGAACTCCATTGGATCTAACTGCTCGGCGAGTTCCGAGTTGACGTGAAGGTTGCTTTCGATGACCTGAGAAGTCATCGTCGGCGCATCGGCCGAACAGGCGGTCATAACAAAACCACCTAGCCGGAGAGTTTGGCCGACAGCCAAAGCTCCCTTAACGGTGCCGTCTTTAAAGACGGGATGAGGCATCCTTCCTGATGGCGACGGCACAGCGGAACTCTCAATGAAAGCACCAATGTCGGTGTCAAAACCCGCGGATCTCGGGTAGGGGGTCTCGAACTGTGCGTCTAGGCCGGATGGTAACAGGAGGCAGGGGACACAATGTTTTACCCAGGTTCGGGCCCTCTTGATGGAGGTAAAACCCTACGTCCTGCTTGATTAATATTGATGATATGGGTAGTACAAGAGTAGATCTACCACGAGATTAGAGAGGCTAAACCCTAGAAGCTAGCCTATGGTATGATTGTATGTTCGTCCTATGGACTAAAACCCTCCGGTTTATATAGACACCGGAGAGGGCTAGGGTTACACAAAGTCAGTTACAATGCGAGGAGATCTACATATCCATATTGCCAAGCTTGCCTTCCACGCCAAGGAAAGTCCCATCCGGACACGGGATGAAGTCTTCAATCTTGTATCTTCATAGTCCAATAGTCCGGCCAAAGGTTATAGTCCGGCTATCCGGACACCCCCTAATCCAGGACTCCCTCACTATGATTCCCCCACAAGTCGGGATGAGACTCCGGACGAAAAAAAAGAGGCCAAAGAAGCCCAAATAAAAAAGAGGCCATAAAAAAGAGAAGGCCCAAATAAAAAAATAAAAAAATAAAAAAATGAGAGAAAAAGAGAGAAGGGGCAATGCTACTATCCTTTTACCACACTTGTGCTTCAAAGTAGCACCATGATCTTCATGATAGAGAGTCTCCTATGTTGTCACTTTCATATACTAGTGGGAATCTTTCATTATAGAACTTGGCTTGTATATTCCAATGATGGGCTTCCTCAAAATGCCCTAGGCCTTCGTGAGCAAGCAAGTTGGATGCACACCCACTTAGTTTCTTTTTGAGCTTTCATACACTTATAGCTCTAGTGCATCTGTTGCATGGCAATCCCTACTCACTCACATTGATATCTATTGATGGGCATCTCCATAGCCCGTTGATACGCCTAGTTGATGTGAGACTATCTTCTCCCTTTTTGTCTTCTCCATAACCACCCTTCTATTAAACATATAGTGCTATATCCATGGCTCACGCTCATGTATTGCGTGAAGATTGAAAAGGTTTGAGAACATCAAAAGTATGAAACAATTGCTTGGCTTGTCATCGGGGTTGTGCATGATTTAAATACTTTGTGTGGTGAAGATGGAGCATAGCTAGACTATATGATTCTGTAGGGATAGCTTTCTTTGGCCATGTTATTTTGAGAAGACATGATTGCTTAGTTAGTATGCTTGTAGTATTATTATTTTTATGTAAATATAAAACTTTTGTCTTGAATATTATGGATCTGAACATTCATGCCAAACTGAAGAGAATTACTTAGAGAAATATGTTAGGTAGCATTCCACATCAAAAATTCTGTTTTATCATTTACCTACTCGAGGATGAGCAGGAATTAAGCTTGGGGATGCTGATACGTCTCGAACGTATCTATAATTTTTGATTGTTCCATGCTATTATATTATCTGTTTTGGATGTTTATGGGCTTTATTATGCACTTTTATATTATTTTTGGGACTAACCTATTAACCCAGAGCCCAGTGCCAGTTTCTGTTTTTTCCTTGTTTTAGAGTATCGCAGAAAAGGAAAATCAAACGGAGTCCAATTGACTTGAAACTTCACGGAACTCATTTTTGGACCAGAAGAAGCCCACGGAGTATCGGAGTTGGATCAGGAGAGTCTCGGGCAGCCCGCGAGGGTAGGGGCGCGCCCACCCCCCTGGGCGCGCCCCCTGCCTCGTGGACAGTCCGGAGGTCCACCGACGTACTTCTTCCTCCCATATATACCCATATACCCTAAAAACTTCGGGGAGCAGAATAGATCGGGAGTTCCGCCGCTAGAAGCCTCCGTAGGCACCGAAAACCAATCTAGACCCGTTCTGGCACCCTGCCGGAGGGGGCAATCCCTCTCCGGTGGCCATCTTCATCATCCCAGCGCTCTCCATGACGAGGAGGGAGTAGTTCTCCCTCGGGGCTGAGGGTATGTACCAGTAGCTATGTGTTTGATCTCTCTCTCTCATGTTCTTGAGGTGGCACGATCTTGATGTATCGCGAGCTTTCCTATTATAGTTGGATCTTATGATGTTTCTCCCCCTCTACTCTCTTATAATGGATTGAGTTTTCCCTTTGAAGTTATCTTATCGGATTGAGTCTTTAAGGATTTGAGAACACTTGATGTATGTCTTGCGTGGGATACCCGTGGTGACAATGGGGTATTCTATTGATCCACTTGATATATGTTTTGGTGATCAACTTGCGAGTTCCGCCCATGAACCTATGCATAGGGGTTGGCACACGTTTTCGTCTTGACTCTCCGGTAGAAACTTTGGGGCACTCTTTGAGGTTCTATGTGTTGGTTGAATAGATGAATCTAAGATTGTGTGATGCATATCGTATAATCATACCCACGGATACTTGAGGTGACATTGGAGTATCTAGGTGACATTAGGGTTTTGGTTGATTTGTGTCTTAAGGTGTTATTCTAGTACGAACCCTAGGGCTGTTTGTGACACTTATAGGAATAGCCCAACGGATTGATTGGAAAGAATAACTTTGAGGTGGTTTCGTACCCTACCATAATCTCTTCGTTTGTTCTCCGCTATTAGTGACTTTGGAGTGACTCTTTGTTGCATGTTGAGGGATAGTTATATGATCCAATTATGTTATTCTTATTGAGAGGACTTGCACTAGTGAAAGTATGAACCCTAGGCCTTGTTTCAACGCATTGCAATACCGTTTGTGCTCACTTTTATCATTACTTACCTTGCTGTTTTATATTTTTAGATTACAAAAACATATATCTACCATCCATATTGCACTTGTATCACCATCTCTTCGCCGAACTAGTGCACCTATACAATTTACCATTGTATTGGGTGTGTTGGGAACACAAGAGACTCTCTGTTATTTGGTTGCAGGGTTGTTTGAGAGAGACCATCTTCATCCTACGCCTCCTACGGATTGATAAACCTTAGGTCATCCACTTGAGGGAAATTTGCTACTGTCCTACAAACCTCTGCACTTGGAGGCCCAACAACGTCTACAAGAAGAAGGTTGCGTAGTAGACATCAAGCTATTTTCTGGCGCCGTTGCCGGGGAGGTGAGTGCTTGAAGGTATATCTTTAGATCTTACAATCAAATCTTTTTGTTTCTTGTTTTATCACTAGTTTAGTTTATAAAATAAAATCAAAAAATGGTATTGAGTTTGCCTCATACACTTCATCTTTTTATTATCTTTCGTGAGAATGATGGAAAGGAAAATTGTGCTCAAGTGCTAGTAGAAGAAGTCTATAAAATGTTTGGCACTAAATCTTTGAATGATGAGCATGATTGCAATGTTGTTAGTATGAATTCTTTGAATATCCGTGATGCTAATGATATGCTCACTGCAATAGCTTAGTTGGCTATGTTCAGTGTAATATATTTAAGGTTTAGTTATTTATTAGTAGTTCCGATGATTATGTTTTTGATGCTTATGTTCACTGTAATATATATATATATATATGTGTGTGTGTGTGTGTGTATGGGCAGCAGCTTAGTTGGCGGTGGAGAAGCTCATAGTTTAGTTATTTATTAGTACCGAAGCTCACTACAACATGTTCTGTAGGCATGTGTTGTTAGTTGATTGAGGCAATGTAGATGCTAATTTTTAATTGAGGCGGCATAGGTTGCAGTTGAAGTAGCATTGTTTAGTTGGCCACATGTATAGGTTGTAGTTCTTATGTTGTTAGTTGATTTTTTAAAAGTGCCCTTTCATAATGGTAATTCTTCAGAGAGTAACAATATAAGTGTTTGCTATATTGCAGGAAGCTGTCAATTTTGGTTTCCTTGCTTGGGTTGACCCAGAGTGGCCTCCCACAATGCAAAATGCATTGTTGAAGCTTTGGGAAATGTTTGAAGACAGCAGGACTGCTAGGAGGAAGGATAACCTAGAAAGTTCACTTACTATCCACCACCTTAAAGAAGAGAAAAGGAATCTGGATGCCAACTATGACAAACTAATTGAAGATGTCCATCAGCTTCTCAGTGCCCAGGAGGACAGGGTGTTGGATTTAAGCTATGTGCAGGCTAAGGAGAAGAGAGCTGACGTTGCCACTGCATCAGTTGTGGCTGCCATGAAGAATGAGATGGAGAAGAAAGAGGCAGAGAACTTCAAGATGCAAGAGAAGTACAAAGTGCTGATGAACCTGGTAGAGGCTCAAGGCAGTGTCATTAGGAACCTGAAGACGAATCATTTGAAAGAGAAGGAAAAGCTAGCTGAAGGAAACAACAATTTAAAGATTCAGGTTGATGAGCTCACCTAGTCTGTCAAAGAACTAATAGAAGAGAATGTGCAGTTCAAGAAGGGGGCTGGAGAAGAGCAAAGAGAAGTTGAACTTGATCCATGACATCTTGAAGGAATGAGGTAGATGAAGATGATCTGGGTAGACGAAGCAGAGCATACCTATCATGATATAAGTTGCTTTGATAAAAGGCTTTGCTAATCTTTTGTGAAGGGTGGTTTAGTTAAGTGTAATGTATGGATGTAGTAGTTGTGAACAATGTTGAACTCCACTATGTTATGGTCTTTAGCTAATGTTGTAAGAATCTAGTAATTATGGTCGTAAGAACCTTTGATTATGTTGAACTCCAGTATGCTATGTTATTTAGCTAATGCTCAAGTTATATCTGGTTTGTTCAAAAGTGCCAAATGAGCATTGAGTTGTTTCACAAATGCCAAATGAACAACACAAAAAGCATTGAGTTGTTCACAAGTGCCAAATGACCAAATATTGCAGATATTGCAGGCATAATATGTTGACAGGAGCATGATATGTCCACAAATGACCAAAGAATACATGGTTTGTAGCACAAATAACTTAGTTCACATCATACTCAACTTAGTACTCCATTAGAACATACATCAGTTTTGTAGCACAACTAACTTAGTTCACATCTTCTGGTACTCCATCAGACCAAAATAGCAACATTCTCTCACTCAAGTGTTGCCACTAGCAGTAAAGAATGACATTGAGCGAGTATAATTCCCTGGGACACTTGAAGGAGCACCAAAAGTAGAAGGACCAGAAGATGAAGCTCCTGCAGCAAATCTTGGGGCAGTGAAAGGCCTTGCAAATCTTGCACTTGCACTAGCTGACACTCTAGCAGATCTTAAAGTAGATCTTGCAGTAGCAGATCTAGCAGTAGCAGATCTTGCAGTAGAAGATCTAGCAGTAGCAGATCTAGCACTAGCAGATCTTGCACTAGCAGATCTTGTTGGTGGCTGTTGTGATCCTGATGGAGTATCTTCATTCCTTGGTCTTGCAGGTGCCTTGCAAACATACAAGGAACCATGCTAGTTAGTCACAAAGGTTTAGCACAAAAAACATAGAAGGAAAGAAGACCAATTAGCAAGTAAAATTCAAAAGGGTTTACCACATGCTTGTTTTTCCTCATAGCCAACTCTGGTCGCAACTGTTGCTTGCAGTTTGTGTACCTATGGCCTTGGAGCCCACAGTTGCTGCATGTTATAGTGGCCATTCTTGAACTGTCCTTTGGTTTTGGAACCTCAAATCTGCCCTTTATTCTCTTCTCTTTCCTTCTCCCCTTCTTCACATGAAATTTGGGTGGCTCTATGTCTGGTCCACTTGTCCTTGTCCAATCATGTTCACCAGGAACTGGATATATCATTGGTTCATATGCAGCAAGGTAAAAAGGTTTTTTAAAGAAATTGCAGACATGGTTCTCTGGAAATCTTTTTGCCTTGTTAATTGCTGATATTGCATGGTTGCATGGTATGCCAGTCAGGTCCCACTTTCTGCAGCCACATGTATAAACTTCCAAGTTTACATCATGTGTTTGCTGCCCACTGGTCACTTGCCAAAGATTTACACCAGCTTGTATAGGTTTGCAGAATCTGGCCCTTTCCTTTTCCTCCTCAAGCTTCTCAGCATAATGTGGTGTGATCTCCCACAGAGATGCCTTTTCTCCCTCTCTCTCTGTTTCTATGCCACCTCACCATCTGCTTGTCCTTAATACCATCAATCATGGTCCTAATAGGTTTTTTTCCTAAAATCTAGGATGTACTTGTTGAACACCTCAGACAGGTTGTTAACAACCAAGTCTGTCTTGCAGTTAGTGTCAAAAGCATGCCTAGCCCATGTGTGCTTAGGTATTCCACTTAGCCACTTCCAAGCTTCCTCACTCTCATTTTTCAAGTCATTCATGGCAATGTTAAAGTTGTGCTGGTTATAAGCATAGCTGACATTATACATGCATTTCTTAAGATCTTCCCCCCTAAACCCAGCATTCATCAAAGGCAAAATCTTTGATGACAGTTTGGAAAAACTTGGTTTACTACATTTAGTAGCCCCTGTTCACATAGCATGCTAGACTTAGTTGCTGTACTACTACATCTAGAACATAACATGCTAATGCAGAAGAACATAAAAGCAAGAACATAACAGAAAGATGCATGCATAGCTTCTGTCTATCAGACATGATAGTATAAGGCCCAAATTTTCCAACTTCTCCTCCTAGACATATCTTCAGTTCGTCTAGAAACCAACACCAGTTAGTTGTGTCCTCTTGTCCAACAACAGCAAATGCAAGTGGGAAAATATTATTATTCCCATCTCTTTCAGTGGCAGCTAGGATTTGAACACTAGTGGTGAGCTTAATAAAGCATCCATCAACAACTGTTGTTGCAACCAAAGAACAATTTAAACTTCTACAAAGCATTACTAAACTATATATTTAAGTATAAAGAACTATAAAGCACCACCACATCAATTGAGAAAGAACTATAAAGCATTACTAACCAATGAATGGTCTGCATGCATTGAGAAATCACTCCCTTGCTCCATTTATGCAGAAGAACATAGTATGAAACCTTGGTCCTGAATGTGGTATTTTTGTAGTTGGTCTTGGAGTAACTATTGCAACTAAAACTCTACTACCAGAGTTTGTATCCATAATGGTCTGAGTATAATCCCTAAGCCTGGGATATTGTTTCTTGTGCTCTCCTAGCACAGCTTCCACGGCAAGGTTTTTGGCCCTATAGGCCATGTGCCTTGGCACATCAACACCATACTTCTCATTGCAGTTGTCAATCAGAGTGTGTATGCTGGTGGTTGGATCAGACCTGAACAATGACTCATAGGTCTTTGCAAGCCACTTGGCACTAATCCTAGATGTCTCAATGCTGCTAGGGCAAGTGTGCTCCAGCCTTATTTTCTTAATAGCAAAAGTCTTCTCCCCTTTGATAACTGCAGCAACTATGCAAAACTGGTAGTGCTCTTGCTTACAATAGGCAATGATCCTTTGGTCTGAATTTTTGTGATACCTGAAGTCTCTGGCCTGTGCGATGTGCAAGCTCAACAAAGCATCTTTGAATTGCTGCTGATTCTTGAAGCACATGTACAGATATAACTGCTGATGTGGTTGCTCAAGTTTGTCGTTGTACCAGATCTTTGGTTTCCTTTTCTTGGCCCTACTCTTTCTCCCTTTAGGTAGAACAAATGACAGTGGCTCATGTCCATCATCTTCATCCTCAAACAGCAACCCATCGTCTTCTTCATCTGATGAAGAAATGAAATAAGGTTGCACCTCCTCCAACACACTTGAATGTGTCCTAGTAGTAGGGCATCTCCTAACTACCAGCTTCTTCCTTTTTTGCAGGTTTTTGCATTGGTGCTTCTTCTGTTGCAACAACATTGACCTCATCCTTCTTCTCATGCTCCCCCTCCTCCTCCTCCATCTCAAACAAGTCCTCAACCTCAGTGTCACCCTCATAATGTAATTGTTCCTCTTTTGAATCCTCGTCTGAATCTGAATCTGAATCTTCATCTTCAACTTCTTGTTGCTCTGCTAGTTTATTCCCCTCAATTATCTCTGTGTCTTCAATTATCCTGTACTTCTCCATGCAGAAAGGATTGTTATCACTGTCATACGCAGCAGCCTCAGAGTCATCACTGTTATTATGTCCCTCCTCTAGCAATGCCTCTTCCTCCATTACAGCTTTGAGCTTCCCCTTACTGAAATTTCTGCTCTCTTGTGTGCACTGACTATGAAAAACAACACCTTGTTGATCAACAGCAAGAACTGCAGGCTCACTGAGATCATACACAACAGGTGGTCTATATAATATAGTTTCTAAATTTTCTTCTCTCCTTCGACAGACATTGCTGTAGTTTGATCTCACTAAATCTTCTTCTATCTGACATACAAAAGGTGTTGTTGCCCTCACTAGAAAATTCAGAACTAAACTATGCTCATATTCCTTCTTAAGTTGTTGTAGTTTGATCTTTGTGTCAATTAACTCTAACCCATGTTCTCTTTCCTCTTCTCTGCCTAAATTCTTCATGTGGTATAGTTCATCAGAGAAGGAATAACCTTTGTGTGTGCATCAGTGCATATAAGTTCAGAAATGTAATATCTGAGCTGCATATCTTCCTATCCATATTGTGTTGTGCATCAAAATGAATCCGGACATCCCAAACAGCATCATCCAAACTACAATTTGTTGGAAATATGCCCTAGAGGCAATAATAAATAAGTTATTATTATATTTCCTTGTTCATGATAATCGTTTATTATCCATGCTATAATTGTATTGATAGGAAACTCAGATACATGTGTGGATACATAGACAACTCCATGTCCCTAGTAAGCCTCTAGTTGACTAGCTCGTTGATCAATAGATGGTTACGGTTTCCTGACCATGGACATTGGATGTCGTTGATAACGGGATCACATCATTAGGAGAATGATGTGATGGACAAGACCCAATCCTAAGCATAGCACTAGATCGTGTAGTTCGTATGCTAAAGATTTTCTAATGTCAAGTATCATTTCCTTAGACCATGAGATTGTGCAACTCCCGGATACCGTAGGAGTGCTTTGGGTGTATTAAACGTCACAACGTAACTGGGTGACTATAAAGGTGCATTACAGGTATCTCTGAAAGTGTCTGTTGGGTTGGCACGAATCGAGACTGGGATTTGTCACTCCGTGTAAGCGGAGAGGTATCTCTGGGCCCACTCGGTAGGACATCATCATAATGTGCACAATGTGATCAAGGAGTTGATCACGGGATGATGTGTTACGGAACGAGTAAAGAGACTTGCCGGTAACGAGATTGAACAAGGTACCGGGATACCGACGATCGAATCTCGGGCAAGTGTCGTACCGCTAGACAAAGGGAATTGTATACGGGATTGATTAAGTCCTTGACATCGTGGTTCATCCGATGAGATCATCGTGGAACATGTGGGAGCCAACATGGGTATCCAGATCCCGCTGTTGGTTATTGACCGGAGAACGTCTCGGTCATGTCTGCATGTCTCCCGAACCCGTAGGGTCTACACACTTAAGGTTCGGTGACGCTAGGGTTGTAGAGATATTAGTATGCGGTAACCCGAATGTTGTTAGGAGTCCCGGATGAGATCCCGGACGTCACGAGGAGTTCCGGAATGGTCCGGAGGTAAAGAATTATATATAGGAAGTGCTATTTCGGCCATCGGGACAAGTTTCGGGGTCACCGGTATTGTACCGGGACCACCGGAAGGGTCCCGAGGGTCCACCGGGTGGGGCCACCTGCCCCGGGGGGCCACATGGGCTGTAGGGGGTGTGCCTTGGCCTATATGGGCCAAGGGCACCAGCCCCAAGAGGCCCATGCGCCAAGAGAAGGAAAAAGAGGAGAGTCCTAAAGGGGGAAGGCACCTCCGAGGTGCCTTGGGGAGGATGGACTCCTCCCCACCCTTGGCCGCACCCTTCCTTGGAGGAAGGGGCAAGGGCTGCGCCTCCCCCTCTCCCTTGGCCCTATATATAGTGGGGAAAAGGAGGAGCAAACATACCGAAGGCCTGGCGCCTCCCTCTCCCTCCCGTGACACATCTCCCTCCTCCCGCAGCGCTTAGCGAAGCCCTGTTGGAATCCCGCTACTTCCACCACGCCGTCGTGCTGCTGGATCTCCATCAACCTCTCCCTCCTCCTTGCTGGATCAAGGCGTGGGAGACGTCTCCGTTCCGTATGTGTGTTGAACGCGGAGGTGCCGTCCGTTCGGCGCTAGGATCATCGGTGATTTGAATCACGACGAGTACGACTCCATCAACCCCGTTCACTTGAACGCTTCCGCTTAGCGATCTACAAGGGTATGTAGATGCACTCTTCTCCCCCTCGTTGCTAGTCTCTCCATAGACAGATCTTGGTGACACGTAGGAAAATTTTGAATTTCTGCTACGTTCCCCAACAGTGGCATCATGAGCTAGGTCTATTGCGTAGATTCTATGCACGAGTAGAACACAAAGTAGTTGTGGGCGTTGATTTTGTTCAATATGCTTGCCGTTACTAGTCTTATCTTGATTCGGCGGCATTGTGGGATGAAGCGGCCCGGACCGACCTTACACGTACTCTTACGTGAGACTGGTTCCACCGACTGACATGCACTAGTTGCATAAGGTGGCTAGCGGGTGTCTGTCTCTCCCACTTTAGTCGGATCGGATTCGATGAAAAGGGTCCTTATGAAGGGTAAATAGCAATTGGCATATCACGTTGTGGTTTTGCGTAGGTAAGAAACGTTCTTGCTAGAAACCCATAGCAGCCACGTAAAACATGCAAACAACAATTAGAGGACGTCTAACTTCTTTTTGCAGGGTATGCTATGTGATGTGATATGGCCAAAGGATGTGATGAATGATATATGTGATGTATGAGATTGATCATGTTCCTGTAATAGGAATCACGACTTGCATGTCGATGAGTATGACAACCGGCAAGAGCCATAGGAGTTGTCTTAATTTATTTATGACCTGCGTGTCAACATAAACGTCATGTAATTACTTTACTTTATTGCTAACCGTTAGCTGTAGTAGTAGAAGTAATAGATGACATGACAACTTCAAGAAGACACGATGATGGAGATCATGATGATGGAGATCATGGTGTCATGCCGGTGACGATGATGATCATGGAGCCCCGAAGATGGAGATCAAAAGGAGCAAAGTGATGATGGCCATATCATGTCACTATTTGATTGCATGTGATGTTTATCATGTTTATACATCTTATTTGCTTAGAATGACGGTAGTAAATAAGATGATCCCTTACAACAATTTCAAGAAGTGTTCTCCCCTAACTGTGCACCGTTGCGACAGTTCGTGTTTCGAAGCACCACGTGATGATCGGGTGTTAGATTCTAACGTTCACATACAACGGGTGTAAGACAGATTTACACACGCGAAACACTTAGGGTTAACTTGACGAGCCTAGCATGTACAGACATGGCCTCGGAACACAGAAGACCGAAAGGTCGAGCATGAGTCGTATAGAAGATACGATCAACATGAAGATGTTCACCGACGTTGACTAGTCCGTCTCACGTGATGATCGGACACGGCCTAGTTGACTCGGATCATGTAATCACTTAGATGACTAGAGGGATGTCTATCTGAGTGGGAGTTCATAAGATGAACTTAATTATCCTGAACATGGTCAAAAGGATTTTGCAAATTATGTCGTAGCTCACGCTATAGTTCTACTGTTTAGATATGTTCCTAGAGGAAAAAAAATAGTTGAAAGTTGATAGTAGCAATTATGCAGACAGTAAAAGGCTTATGTCCTTAATGCACCGCTCAGTGTGCTGAACCTCGAACGTCGTATGTGGATGTTACGAACATCTGACATACACGTTTTTGATAACTACGTGATAGTTCAGTTGAACGGTTTAGAGTTGAGGCACCGAAGACGTTTTTTGAAACGTCGCGAAACATATGAGATGTTTCGAGGGCTGAAATTGGGATTTCAGGCTCGTGCCCACGTCAAGAGGTATAAGACCTCCGACGGTTTTCTTAGCCTACAAACTAAGGGAGAAAAGCTCAAATTGTTGAGCTTGTGCTCAGATTGTCTGAGTACAACAATCACTTGAATCGAGTGGGAGTTAATCTTCCAAATGAAATAGTGATGTTTCTCCGAAGTCATTACCACCAAGCTGCTAGAGCTTCGTGATGAACTATAATACATCAGGGACATATATGATGATCCTTGAGATATTCGCGATGTTTGACACCACAAAAGTAGAAATCAAGAAGGAGCATCAATTGTTGATGGTTGTTAAAAACCACTAGTTTCAAGAAGGGCAAGGGCAAGAAGGGATACTTCATGAAACGGCAATTCAGCTGCTGCTCTAGTGAAGAGACCCAAGGTTGAACCCAAACCCGAGACTAAGTGCTTCTGTAATAAGGGGAACAGCCACTGGAGCAGAATTACCCTAGATACTTGGTAGATGAGAAGGCTGGCAAGGTCGATAGAAGTATATTGGATATACATTGTGTTGATGTGTACTTTAATAGTACTCCTAGTAGCACCAGGGTATTAGATACCGGTTCGGTTGCTAAGTGTTAGTAACTCGAAACAAAAGGCTACGGAATAAATGGAGACTAGCTAAAAGGTGAGATGACGATATGTGTTGGAAGTATTTCCAAGGTTGATCAAATATCGTACGCTCCCTCTACCATCGAGATTGGTGTTTGCGTTGAGCATAGACATGATTGGATTATGTCTATCGCAATACAGTTATTCATTTAAGGAGAGTAATGGTTACTCTATTTATTTGAATAATACCTTCAATGGTCTTACACCTAAAATGAATGGTTTACTGAATCTCGATCGTAGTGATACACATGTTCATGCCAAAAGATAGTAATGATAGTACCACCTACTTGTGGCACTGCCACGTAAGTCATATCGGTATAAAACGCATGAAGAAGCTCCATGTTGATGGATCTTTGGGCTCACTCGTTTTTGAAAAGTTTGAGACATGCGAACCACGTCTATTGGTGTTTATGCATGAAGAAACTCCATGCAAATGGACCGTTTGGACTCACTTGATTTTTGAATCACTTGAGACATGCAAATCATACCACATGGGCAAGATGACTGAAAGCCTCGGTTTCAGTAAAATGGAACTGGAAAGCAACTTGCTGGAAGTAATACATTTTGATGTGTGCAGTCCAATGAGTGCTGAGGCGTGTAGTGGATATCGTTATGGTTTTACTTCACAGATGATTTGAGTAGATGTTGAGAATATTTACTTGATGAATCACGAGTCTGAATTATTGAAAGGTTCAAGTAATGTCAGGGTGAAGTTGAAAGATCGTCGTGACAAGAGGATAAAATATCTATGATATGATCATAGAGATGAATATCTGAATTACGAGTTTGGCACAGAATTAAGACATTGTGGAAATTGTTTCACAACTAATACAGCCTGGAACACCGTAGTGTGATGGTGTGTCCGAACATCATAACTGCACCCTATTGGATATGATGCATACCATGATGTCTCTTATCGAATTACCACGATAGTTTATGGGTTAGGCATTAGAGACAACCACATTCACTTTAAATAGGGCACCACATAATTCCGATGAGATGACATCGTATGAACTATGGTTTAGAGAAACCTAAGCTGTCATTTCTTAAAAGTTTGGGGCTGCGACGCTTATGTGGAAAAGTTTCAGGCCGATAAGCTCGAACCCAAAGCGGATAAATGCATCTTCATAGGACACCCAAAACAGTTGGGTATACCTCCTGTCTCAGATTCGAAAGCAATAAGGGATTGTTTCTAGAATCGGGTCCTTTCTCGAGGAAAAGTTTCTCTCGAAAGAATTGAGTGGGAGGATGGTGGAGACTTGATGAGGTTATTGAACCGTCTCTTCAACTAGTGTGTGGCAGGGCACAGGAAGTTGTTCCTGTGGCACCTACACCAATTGAAGTGGAAGCTTATGATAGTGATCATGAAACTTAAGATCAAGTCACTGCCAAACCTCGTGGGATGATAAGGATGTGTACTGCTTCAGAATGGTACGTAATCCTGTCTTAGAAGTCATGTTGCTAGACAACAATGAACCTACGAGCTATGGAGAAGCGATGGTGGGCCTGGATTCCGATAAATGGCTCAAGGCCATATAATCCGAGAGAGGATCCATATATGAAAACAAAGTGTAGACTTTGGAAGAACTACTTGATGGTCATAAGGCTGTTAGGTGTAGATGGATTTGAAAAGGAAGACGGACAATGATGGTAAATGTCACCATTAAGAAAGCTCGACTTGTCGTTAAGACGTTTCCCGACAAGTTCAAGGAGTTGACTACGGTGAGACTTTCTCACCCGTAGCGATGCTAAGAGTCTGTTCGAATTATATTAGCGATTACTGCATTATTTATGAAATCTTGCAGATAGGATGTCAAAACATTGTTTCCTCGACGATTTTCTTGAGGAAAGGTTGTATGTGATACAACCGGAAGGTTTTTGTCAATCCTGAAAGGTGCTAATAAATATGCAAAGCTCCAGCAATCCTTCTAAGGACTGGAGTAAGCATCTCGGAGTTGGAATGTGTGCTTTGATGAGATGATCAAAGATTTTGGTGTATACAAAGTTTATGAGAAACTTGTATTTCCAAAGAAGTGAGTGGGAGCACTATAGAATTTCTGATGAGTATATGTTGTTGACATATTGTTGATCAGAAATGACGTAGAATTTCTGGAAAGCATATAGGGTTATTTGGAAAGTGTTTTTCAATGAAAGCCTGGATTAAGCTACTTGAGCATTGAGCATCAAGATCTATAAGGATAGATCAAAACGCTTAATGGTATTTTCAAATGAGCACATACCTTGACATGATCTTGAAGGTGTTCAAGATGGATCAGTCAAAGAAGGAGTTCTTGCCTGAGTTGTAAGGTATGAAGTTAAGACTTAAAGCTCGACCACGGCAGAATAAAGAGAAAGGACGAAAGCCGTCCCTTATGCTTAAGACATAGGCTCTACAGTATGCTATGCTGTGTACCGCACCTGAAGTGTGCCTTGCCATGAGTCAGTCAAGGGGTACAAGAGTGATCCAAGAATGGATCACAGGACAGCGGTCAAGGTTATCCTTAGTAACCAGTGGACTAAGGAATTTTTCTCGATTATGGAGGTGGTAAAATAGTTTGTCGTAAAGGGTTACGTCGATGCAAGCTTAACACCTATCCGGATAGCTCTGAGTAGAGATACCGGATACGTATAATGGAGCGACAATTTAGTATAGCTCCAAGTAGAACAGTTATTTGGAATAGCTCCAAACAGAACGTGGTAGCTGCATCTAGGAGATGACATAGAGATTTGCGAAGTACATACGGATCTGAATGTTGCAGACCCGTTGACTAAAACCTCTCTCACAAGCAACATGATCAAACCCAGAACTCATCGAGTGTTGATCACATGGTAAATGTGAACTGGATTATTGACTCTAGTAAAACTCTTTGGGTGTTAGGCACATGGGGATGTGACCTTGAGTGTTAATCACATAGCGATGTGAACTGGATTATTGACTCTAGTGCAAGTGGGAGACTGTTGGAAATATGCCCTAGAGGCAATAATAAATAAGTTATTATTATATTTCCTTGTTCATGATAATCGTTTATTATCCATGCTATAATTGTATTGATAGGAAACTCAGATACATGTGTGGATACATAGACAACTCCATGTCCCTAGTAAGCCTCTAGTTGACTAGCTCGTTGATCAATGGATGGTTACGGTTTCCTGACCATGGGCATTGGATGTCGTTGATAACGGGATCACATCATTAGGAGAATGATGTGATGGACAAGACCCAATCCTAAGCATAGCACTAGATCGTGTAGTTCGTATGCTAAAGATTTTCTAATGTCAAGTATCATTTCCTTAGACCATGAGATTGTGCAACTCCCGGATACCATAGGAGTGCTTTGGGTGTATCAAACGTCACAACGTAACTGGGTGACTATAAAGGTGCATTACAGGTATCTCTGAAAGTGTCTGTTGGGTTGGCACGAATCGAGACTGGGATTTGTCACTCCGTGTAAGCGGAGAGGTATCTCTGGGCCCACTCGGTAGGACATCATCATAATGTGCACAATGTGATCAAAGAGTTGATCACGGGATGATGTGTTACGGAACGAGTAAAGAGACTTGCCGGTAACGAGATTGAACAAGGTACCGGGATACCGACGATCGAATCTCGGGCAAGTGTCGTACCGCTAGACAAAGGGAATTGTATACGGGATTGATTAAGTCCATGACATCGTGGTTCATCCGATGAGATCATCGTGGAACATGTGGGAGCCAACATGGGTATCCAGATCCCACTGTTGGTTATTGACCGGAGAACGTCTCGGTCATGTCTGCATGTCTCCCGAACCCGTAGGGTCTACACACTTAAGGTTCGGTGACGCTAGGGTTGTAGAGATATTAGTATGCGGTAACCCGAATGTTGTTCAGAGTCCCGGATGAGATCCCGGACGTCACGAGGAGTTCCGGAATGGTCCGGAGGTAAAGAATTATATATAGGAAGTGCTATTTCGGCCATCGGGACAAGTTTCGGGGTCACCGGTATTGTACCGGGACCACCGGAAGGGTCCCGGGGGTCCACCGGGTGGGGCCACCTGCCCCGGGGGGCCACATGGGCTGTAGGAGGTGTGCCTTGGCCTATATGGGCCAAGGGCACCAGCCCCAAGAGGCCCATGCGCCAAGAGAAGGAAAAAGAGGAGAGTCCTAAAGGGGGAAGGCACCTCCGAGGTGCCTTGGGGAGGATGGACTCCTCCCCACCCTTGGCCGCACCCTTCCTTGGAGGAAGGGGCAAGGGCTGCGCCTCCCCCTCTTCCTTGGCCCTATATATAGTGGGGAAAAGGAGGAGCAAACATACCGAAGGCCTGGCGCCTCCCTCTCCCTCCCGTGACACATCTCCCTCCTCCCGCAGCGCTTAGCGAAGCCCTGTTGGAATCCCGCTACTTCCACCACGCCGTCATGCTGCTGGATCTCCATCAACCTCTCCCTCCTCCTTGCTGGATCAAGGCGTGGGAGACGTCTCCGTTCCGTACGTGTGTTGAACGCGGAGGTGCCGTCCGTTTGGCGCTAGGATCATCGGTGATTTGAATCACGACGAGTACGACTCCATCAACCCCGTTCACTTGAACGCTTCCGCTTAGCGATCTACAAGGGTATGTAGATGCACTCTCCTCCCCCTCGTTGCTAGTCTCTCCATAGACAGATCTTGGTGACACGTAGGAAAATTTTGAATTTCTGCTACGTTCCCCAACACAATTGACAGCACAAATTTAGACTGTCATGAGCAACACTAACCCTAGCCCCCTGTTTTGGAATATACAGAAAGAAGCAGAGAAGAGAACGACTTACAACACGCCACCAACAGCTCCACTGGTCCACTAATGGCTACTGCTAGGGTGGGCCACCCATATCTCTACCAGCTTCACCCTGGCCTCCATGGACAGCGCGGCCTCCTCCTCCAGATCCTCGTCCTCTGCGCTGGAGTAGTACGAACTAGAGCCGTCGACGTCGTCCAGACCTAAGTGGTCATCGGGGCCAAAGCCAGGAAGGTGTCCATACCCACCCGCGCCGTCGTTGTCGCCGGGAGTCACCGTCGCCATCGCCTGAGAGGGAAGAGGGAGACGAGGGAGGGGAAGAGGAAACTAGGGTTCGTCGCATACGGGTTCGACCCAACCCAGCTAATTGGTGCGACCGAGCCGGCTGGGACGAGTGACCGCGCGTGTGCGAGCGGGTGCGCGCGGGTAAGCCATCGTGGCACCAGACGCATGGGCCCGGTAGGTCAGATACGTGGTCAATACGCGCTTATACGGCAGTCAGGCCGTTTTGCAACACTTAGGCTTAGAGTTGGCACTGCATGACAAAAAAAGTGACTAGTTGTACTGATTCGTCACAACGTGCCAAAGTGTGGTACTCCCTCCGTCCGGGTTTATTAGGCCTAAAGACAATTTCTCTTAGACCAAGACACATAGTAAATTGCTCACATTAATTCTTTCATTCCACTTCCAGTGCACTCTCTCACATGCATGCAGCCAATGAAAAATATGCATGAAGTGAATTAATTTCCCAACCATGGCACCAACAACAATGGCTTTCAATACAACCAATGAAATGGTTGCATGCATGCACCTTTCCAAAGCAAGGCCTTATAAAAAGCGACATGCTTGTGATGCTGAGAGGCCTAAGGCCCCTCCCAATGCTCCACCTTGTACAGGTGCTAAGCCTTCCACGTAGGCAAAAAATCTGATGTGGCAGGTTATTTAAGAGGAAAGAGATGAGTGTGGTGACCCCAGGAAGAACCAATGCTAAGCGCGTGAACCTAGGCAAAACATTTAAAGGAAGGAAGCCCACCAATACATGAAGAGCTTTAGTTGCTAAATCATTAAATGAAGCAAGCTTAGCAACCATAAGCTAAGCACCTATGCATTGGGAGTATAGTTGCTAAGCTATTTAATGTGCTTAGCACCTCATCTGACCTCTCCCAATGCATTGGTGCTAAAGTGGGGTGCTAAGTGCATTAAAATGCTTAGCAACTAATGCCCCAATGCATCGGTGCTTAGATTTTGTAGCTAAGCCTCCTCTATTTAATTGTTCAGTAATAAAACTCCTTCATGTATTGGTTGGTAGTCTTTTTGCCTAGGTTCACGTGCTTAGCATTGGTTCTTATTGAGGTCACCATAATGCTCTCTCTCCTCTTTAATTGCTTTGCCACATCATTTTTCTGTCTATATGGCACCCTTAGCACTTATACACCGTGGAGCACTGGGAAAGGTAAACACCCATGCATTGGCAGCAGCCTAATAAACCCGGACGGATGGAGTAATTCCTTGCAATTAACTCGATGAACTGACATGGAGTCCTCGGCCCGGGTGCACACGCATGTTTTTTACGCACGGGCTCAAAAGCTGACGTGTATCCTTTAAGAGCTATAAATCTGACGTCGAATTTTACAGTGATTCCGATTGAAAATATGGTGTCTTTCCTTTACCGGACAGCATTGCACGCGTCGGATGAGGCGGTACGAGAGGGGGCGGTTGTAGGCCTGCCGGTGGCACGAGGCGACCCCGAGCCCGCGGAGGCCACGCGCGCACCACGTGCCTCCTCCCCTCCCGTGCGGCCGCAGCCAGAAAGAAATGTCCATGGCCACGCAGCGGCACGCGCCAGGCGGTGGCACGGCACGGTGCCAGCCACGCGCCCTCCCGTGCCCCGCCTTTCCCCTCCCTCCCCGACCCCGTCCCCACCGACGCGTGGGCTCCCTCCCTACACCCCATGCCCCACGCCTCATCGCCACGCCACCGCCCGCGCAACGGAACGGGCACGCCACGCGCCCCTCCGCCCCTTTTCTTCTTCTTCTTCTCCTCGACTCTCCGCCATTGCGCGAACCAAGGACAGAGAAGCCAGGCGGCAGCAACCCTTTCCTCCAATCTCCGTCCATTCGAGGTACGTACTAGGTACTACGTCGTCTGCCTCCTCCAATCTTTTCTCTTTGGGTTTGGATTGGGGGCTGGTTTATACGTACGGCTGACGGCGGCGGTTTCTTGGTTTCTATCTCCAGACGTCTGCGGGGCTCCCAGGATATGGTCGCCATGCTGCCCGCCGCGAGGGGGGACGCCGCCGAGAAGCTCGTCCACGGGTGAGGCCTCTTGCTTTGGAGCGGCTCCAGATCTCGTTTCGTTTTGGGGATTCAGCCAATGGATCTTCTAGTGTTTATTTTCATTCTCTGAACGCACGCCGGGAGTAAATGGACGCGCGTGAGGGCTGTGCCCGTGCTCCACTGCTGCTGATGTAGCACCTTTCGGTGCGCAGGCCTGTCACCGACGGCAAGTGCAAGAAGAAGGCCCCGAGGATGATCCACAAGGCCGAGAGGGAGAAGCACAAGCGCGACCTGCTCAACGATCTCTTCAGCGAGCTTGGCGAAATGCTAGGTGAGTTGAGTAGGTGTGCATGTTTCTGAATTCTGTCACGGCATTGCTCCAGTGACCCTGTTCCTGAATTTTGGGGGTTGTTTTCTTTTCCTTGTGGTTATTTGGGATGTTACGGTTGAGCGTGCGTGGGCATGTGTGAATCTGCGTCATGTTGTTATCATCCATGTCCAAGCCATGTTTTTGAGTGAATAGTAGGGTTCAGTATGTGTAATGGATTTTTCATGTCACTCAACTAAATTTGCCATATTAAGCATTTTATTCTGATCGAATTCAACATCATTTTGCAGAAGCAGACAGGCAGACCAATGGGAAGGCATGTATATTGACTGACACCACTCGAATCCTTCGAGACCTGCTTTCGCAATTAGAATCTCTCCGAAAGGAGAATAGCACCCTGCAGAATGAATCCCATTATGTAAGTCGCTTCTATAATTGTGTTTGCTTCCCTTCTTTTCCGGACTTGATGGTTTATAATTGGTATCTGATGACCCTATGGACTGCCAATTATTTCGTTTATGCATAGGATAACTAGGCAAGAGACAAATGCCAAAATTATCATTCCAGAATTGCTGCAATGCATTTTATCACATGATACCTACATACTCGAGCGGTTGTTTATTATCCCATCTTCATTCTGCCACAAACAGGTTACGATGGAGAGGAATGAGCTGCAGGATGAGAACGGTGTGCTCCGCAATGAAATTCTGGAGCTACAAAATGAGCTGGCGACGCTTCCCGCAGGCAACCCAGGTTGGGGCCATGCTACTGCTGGATCGCCTCACCCTGCGGGCACAGTTTTCCCGTCACAGCAGCCAATGCAGCCGACCACCATCGCAAGCGCAGTATTCCCCTTGCAGCAGCCTCTGCAAGAGACAACAATCCTGGAGCACCCTTATGCACCACCACCACCACCACCACCACGGGAACTTAAGCTCTTCCCAGATGCTGCGTCTGATATCGAAGGCCTTGAACCATCAGAAGATCAGGAGGCCGCCAACCATATTGCGCGACCGCTGGCGAGGTACCCAACACAGTCAGCGTTGTGGCCTGTAAGCCTGGGCCTCCCGAGGATGGAAGACGAACAGTGTAGCAGTGGCACAACCGGCAGTAGCAAGGAAGGTAGTAGCTCTGCCTCTAGTAGAGATTGAGTAGATCAGCTCCAACCAGTCAGGAAGTTTCTCTTTGAGCGTAGCGAATATACACAGCTGAGCATGTGCATGTAAATACCAGACTCCATCTTGGATCTGGGAATGTTATGTTAGATGAGAAGATGACACTCCAATGGGAATCAGAATAGCACCTTTTCTTCATCCTTTGTGTTGCAACTTATTCCCTCCGTCTGCGAATAAGTGTACATCTAGTTTTTGTTCTAAGTCAAAGTTTTAAAATTTTGACCGATTTTATAAAAAATAGTAATAACATATATAACATCAAATTGATATATTATCAAAGTACATTTCAAAACGAATCTAGTGATACTAATTTGGTGTCATAAATGCTTTTACTTTTTTCTAGAAAGGAGATCAAAATTTTAAAACTTTGACTTAAGACAAAAGCTAGATGTATACTTATTCATGGACGGAGGAGGAGTATGTTAACACCATAGCAGATGCATACGAACTGATCTAGAATCGATATTTGCAAAGCAAAACTACGGCAATAAGCCATGTATTACCGGAAGGAGATTGCATACTGAACTTCAGTAATGCCGGTTGCCTCCGAAGGGGGAACCAGAAGAGAACTGAAGAGGCAATTGCAGGCGACTCCTCCCTGAACGGCTGCGTAGAGGGTTTCCTTCCCTTGCATTGGGGCCAATCTCTTCAATCATGTACTTCCCTGATCCAAACCCAAAGAGAAAATATATGAGTTTTAATGAAGCTAGCAATCTGCGACCATATTGTTTCGGTGTCATTTTGGAATTTGGAGACTTAAACAAAGGCTATCGTGGGAACTGTGACTTGCTGTTTACTGAAAAAGGAACGCGCCTCTCAAATTCTTGGAGAAGAATGTCCTCCTCACGCTGTGAGAGCTCTCATATGTTACCCCTCGAGGTAGTTTCCCAACCATCCGGCTTGGTTTGACTAAATTGCCAGAAACCACCACAATTGCATCGAGTGGTGCAAAAAGCCCTCCAGAAAAGCTAAAAGTTCGCGAAAAGCGTCGTTTTTGATAATCTTTTTGCCAAAAGCACAAAACGCTTGGTTAAGAGCCATTTAATGAGGGTTTCGCTGTTCAATCCGATTAGTGGGTTTCGCTGTCATGGCTGACTAGGCACCAAAATCTCTCACCATTTGACAGGAAAATTATCCTCATGAAGGGCCCACCTGTCAGTCTCACACCCATACCTTCTTCCTCTTACTCCTGTGCAGCCCCCGGCCAGGAGCCCAGGTAGACACGCAGGCCAGCGCAGGTTAGTTCGTTTTTCTCCTTGGTTTTCCATTCGTTCTTATTTTTCTTTTGTTTATGTTTTTCTTTAGGGGTATGTTTTCGAAAATATTCTAAGTACATATATTCCAAAACTTAAATTAACTTTGACATTTTAAAAACCACGAATTTGAAAAATGTTAATACAGCGTAAAGAAATTGTTAGCATCATTCAATGAAATGTTTGTCACGTTTAATAAATGTTCACGTGTTCCAAAACAATTTACGGGACATTTTTAAGTAATTTTTATACAATGTAAAAAAATATTTGTGTAATTAAAAAAATTATCATTCAAAAAATACATTAAAAATATTTACTTCAAAAATATGTTCGTCAATTTCTTAAAATGTTTATGAAAATGTAAAAAAAATCATGTATATTTAAAAAAAATTCATCGTGTATTTAAAAATTCTCTAACACACATTCAAAAACATGTATTGGAAAATTGTTAAACGTATACTTGAATTTTTATTACACATCTATACAAAAAATATATAATGTGTACGGATAAAATTAGACAAAAAGCATATATTTGAAAAAATGTTAATCATGTAGTATTTGAAAGAAGCTAAGTGTGTTTAAAAAGCGTTCCTGATGTATGAAAAAATGTACAATGTGTATGAAAAAATAAACATGTGTTGGAAACAAAGAAACGGGAAAAACAAAACATAAAAAGGAAAAAATTGAATAAAACCCATAATTAAACACAAAGCACTAAAACCCAGAAGAAAACAGTTGAAACCAACACGTAAAACCAAAAAATAAAAGGAAAGGAAACCTGAACCGGATAAACAAACAGAAAATCATTGAAAACCAATACAGAAAACAGATGAAACCGAAAAAAAGGAAAGAAAAAAAGAAAAAACAGAAAACCAAAAAATAAACGGAAAACCGAAGGTATAGCATCCTTTTTGGACTGGCCCAGTAACACCTCGACGCGAAAAAAACCCTTCGATACAAGAGCAGCTACCATATCACTATAAGCAAGCAAGATATAGCTCTCGCGTTCCCTCCAAAACAACTTAAGGCTGGTCACTAGTCTATGTTATTATCTTCATAGTGCTAAGTGTCATAGAAGTAGTATCATATATGATTGCATTTATTAACTTATAGACTCAACATTTCTTGGAAAGCGCTATGTGATGGTAACATAAGGCTGGTCGTAATGGTAGTATCATATCTAGTATCATGCATGCCAACTAGGCAATTTTGATGAGGTGTCGTAGCATTAAATGAAGAAAGAGATGATGGAGTATCATATTATGATACCTTATCATAATAAATGCTATGCTACTTTGTGTCATGCATGACAATAAATAGAATACTACATGATACTAATATATGATACTATGCATTAGGGAGGTAATATCATACACTAGTATCATATACATGATATTACTAGTATATGATACTCCCTGCTACAACTAGCCTAATATGTTACTCCAAACACCTCTCTCCTCATTAACTAGGTGCCATATAAGCAAACTTGTTTTGAGATGTGTTATGTTAGTAGCTAAGTTACTTCCACTATGACTAGCCTAAGGCACTCTGGCTTGTTTCTGACTATGATACCGTTGACTAAGGCTTACTACACGGTTGCTACATCGTGATGGGTTGTGTTTACTTTATAATTTGTTGTGGAAAAAGTAGACATACAATAAATAGATAAAGTGGGTCAAAATAAATGCTAAAATTAACAAAAATAGATTGGATCGGACTGAGAAAATGGGATCACTACAATCCATCACAACACTAAAAGGTTAAGAAGGCTTAGGAAGTTCATTCAGCATATCCATGAATTATTTCTCTTTTTCCGTGAATATGCAAAGCATGCGTATCTTTTCATTGATAGAAGAAAACATAATGAGTACATGAAAGGGTACGCACAAACATATACATGAGAAAGCGTGTGCATGAAACCCGAAGTAGGGAGACAAGAGATGCTTAGCCTGAATAGAGGAAAAAATCACAGCTAAACCCACCAAGCCTGGAAGAGGGGCAGGCCAAACCGGCATAACGCCAAACATCTTCAAAGCCAACAACGAGGATGCCACGAGCAACCAAGATAGCGCTTTCAAGAAGGGGAGCGGCGACATCATCGATCCGAAGAGGTGGACTAAAGATTTTTCCCAGGTGCTCGAGGAGGGCCACAGGTAAAAGCCATGGCAGCGTCTCCAAGAAGGGAAATAACACCAGCGAGTGTCGTCGATGCCAACCCCAGCAATTTGAGCAGGGATTACACCCCTGGCCTGAGTCCAAGCAACCTCATTCCCGCTAAATCAGGGTTCGAAGATGAGGAAGTTAGTTTGTTGGTCGAGACCACCACCTCA
The DNA here is from genome assembly GCA_034509565.1 of Triticum monococcum. Taxonomy (NCBI): domain Eukaryota; kingdom Viridiplantae; phylum Streptophyta; class Magnoliopsida; order Poales; family Poaceae; genus Triticum; species Triticum monococcum. Next base: position 40,253,432 of record CM067842.1, read on the forward strand.
AAAGGGGGAGGAGGAGGGGGGTGCCGCCGCGGCGCGATAGGGACAAAGCTGCCTCGCCACCACCATCCTAGGGCACAGCGCGGCTTTGCCACATGCCCTCTCTAGCGGTGGCGATGCGGAGGGGGACGACAAAGGATGGACCCCTCCAATGACAGCTAGGGTTTCAACACGGTAACTGGAGGACCAACAGCGAGGAGCTCCTACTGGGCACATGCAAGCGAGTGCGGCATTGCAGAGGCCAGGCTCCATGGAGCCCGTTTTGCCATAAAAAATCAAAATATACTTAAAAGTTTCAAAAAGTATCATTTTTTATTGTTATACAAATACATACGCATGTTTGTCACGTATGTAAAAAGTTTCATCAGGTAACTCGATTATTTGCATGCGACATAAAAAAAAGATAAATATCTGACCCTATAAAACAACAAAGATAAAGCCCATTTTTTATGTGTGCATTTATCTTTTTGTATACATTACACGTGAACATATATGTTCATGAAATTTTATACATGAATGCCACAAATATACATCAATGTATATACATTCTTTCAGATTTTTAAACATACGGACATAGTATTCTCAATGGAAAAAAAATAAAGAGCTCTATAGAGCTCGGCCTCTGCAATGCTTTTTCGACATGCAGTCTGGCGTCTTACTCTTTCACTTCCTTGTTTACCAGCGTATTTAGGAGATTTTGAAGTGAAAACACGTGTTGCCCGTGTCTTCTCGCCCACCCATGAACGAACTGAACTGCCGCAGGCAGCCTTTGGTTTTTGGCCGGACACGTTTGTTTTGGTGACACAATCTAGTGAGGAGTGGGTGCACCTGGTGACCACCGCCGACTGCTCTGAGCATACAGGTAGGCGACTGCTTTTCACTTTCGGCCGGTAACAGGTGAGCGCTGCGTTCACACACATTTTTTGTAAGCCATCTATGGATACATGCATGTGCCAAGCCGACCACACAATCATAATCCGATTCTATATTGCGTCGCATTGACCGTCGCATCGCCGCTCTTCATAGTACATTGTTATGCTTTATTTATGTACTTTTCCGTTGTCATGTAGTACACGTGGTGATGTGTGGGAGATGCTTTGTGTCATACCAATCGGTCAAATCACATCTCCACTAACTACTTTCGTTCCCAAAAGATGATGTAAAGGCATGTACAGTGGTTGATAAGATAGTTTTATCTCAGATTTTGCATGTAATTAAGAGATGACAAAAAAAATGTCTATAATGGACCATTTCTTAGCCTTATCTTTATAACTATTATTCTTAAAAACACGGTAACACATATTGTGCTAAGATATCATCTCTTGTCTTATCTTAAATAAAAGAAGACAAGTTTTTTCTTATGAATTCTTTCTCCTCCACCTCATCATTTATCCTACATGACGCTTCTAAGATAGCACCATTGTACATGCCCTAACACTGTGTCGACTCCGGGTCTTATTTCGATCATGAATATGATTAACAGAATGCAGAGTAATGCTTGCAAGAAGATTCTGGTTATGCTTGCAGAAGCACCTCCGGCCTTCGGGGTGGAGGCAGGCGGTTCGGCCTGGGCAGGATTGGCGGTTGTCAGAGTCAGAGGAAGCCACAAAATCGTTTTCAGGTAACTGACCCCCAGCCAGTCCCTTCGTTAGTCAAACAGGCATGAACTAGAACCCTCAAACCCTGGATAAAGGACAAGCACTTCTGTCAAATACAAGGAGAAATGGTAGTCCATAGACTGATCGAACTGTAAAGTCATGGGTGGTTACACCGACTGCCTCATCATCTACCTAGATACAGACTTCGACCGGAGAGCACATGCATGCATCATCTCTAAGCACCATCTCCAACAGATAGACCAACTGATCAACATACATAACCGATTCACAATTCCCCCCCAACATGTAAACGCAAAAGCCGCCTTGCTATCCACAAAATTCCTCTTCAGCTCCGTTTTGGACTTCGTACCGTGACAAAATTCAGGCTTCTCCCGAAGCCGCACAGCCTCACTCGCTTCCTCCTCTTTGATGATCGGCGCCATGGTTCCGGGCTCGGGGCGGCGTGCCGGAAGCCGTCAGGCGCGACGGGCGGTGGACGCCGTGCACCTCCGGATCGTAGGGCTGGGAGGCAAGGTAGCTCAGGGCTGTGACGACGTCGCCGATCAACGGTCTCAGGGTCGGCTGTTCTTGCACGCACATTGCAGCGACGGCCAGGGCCTGGTACAGTCCCCTTGGCGGGTACCGGCCCTCCAGCGCCGGGTCTGCCATCTGGGGGAACTTCCTCCTGTCCTTGAACAAGGGCCGGGCCTGAAATTGTGCACCAACAAACGTAACATCAGTAGGGATTGCAAAATACTGTACGACATCTTTAGCAAAGGCTTCGGCATGTCATGACCCTATTCATTCAATCCTATTCAACCGACTACAATAATGTCTTTTTGGGAAGCCAAACCTAGGCCAATCCAATAATGCCAAAAAAAATGTAGTATGGAACTATTTCATTCTAGTACAGTAGCTTTTTAGTAACCCTACAACTGAAAAACATTGCAAGGACGATGTTTTTTGAGCTGAAGGAAAGGACAATATGTCCTTCGAGCAAAACTAGTGTAAATTCCAAAAGTGGAAAGAAATACAGAGATGAACTGAAAATCAACCTCCTATGGTTCCACTTCAGGTCATACGTAAGGTTGATGCGCTAACACTCAACTTACACAACTTCCGAGCTAAGAGGCTGATATCTGGTGGATTTTCCAGAATAAATTAACAATCAATACTCACAAGAGGTAGTAGGTTTCACAATGTGATTGTGATGTTCTCTATAGTCAAACTCCAGTAGTCTATAATGGAATGAAGAAGAATAACAAGAAGAAACAGAAAGGACCGTAACAAAAAACAAATCGGCAGCTTACCCATGCAACAAGATTTTGCTCCCCAGTGGCTCGGGTGTTGTCGATAGCCCTTCGTCCTGTGATGATCTCCAATAGAACAACACCATAGCTGTAAACATCCGACTTCAGAGTCAGCTGACCGGTCATAGCATACTCAGGGGCACAATACCCGTATGTACCCATCACTCTGGTGGAAACATGTGTCTTATCACCAACTGGGCCAAGCTTTGCCAATCCAAAGTCAGACAGCTTTGGGTGGTATCCCTCTCCGAGCAAGATGTTTGAACATTTCAAGTCCCGGTATATGACAGGAGGATTTGTTTTGTCATGCAAATGCTCCAGCCCTTTAGCTGCACCAGCGGCTATCTTCATCCGTGTATTCCAGTCAAGGCGGGGTTTATCTGGGGAAGGATCTGAATAAAATAGGATCCAGTTGTGAGTACACAAAGTTTAATTATCCAACAGAAGCTGTACCAAAGCAGAAACACATTCTTTTTCCGGCAGCGTACCGTGAAGGTGGTCTTCCAAAGAACCCAGCGGCATATACTCGTAAACCAGAAGCCTCTGGTCGCCATCGGCGCAATAGCCAATAAGGTTGACCAGGTGTGGGTGGTGCAGCAAGCTCAGCATGAGGACCTCAACAAGAAACTCCCTGTTGCCTTGCAGTCCATTTCGATCGAGCTGCTTTATGGCGACAACCTGTGACGGCAACAAAATACATTTCACCATGTCAATTAGCTTCAGGAAATAGTTTGACAAATTCTTATGCGTCATTTAAAAAATTTACCACATGTTAATGTTACTGCTCAATAGCTGTGAATTGTAAATCAGTGCAGGATTAACAACAACAATCCTTGGAACCTGGATAACCCCCATTTTCTACTAGTTCGATAGCGAAACCCGCAGCCTAAACCCGGTCTCGGGTTCAGGCTGTGTGACACGTTCACTAGGAGACAATGTACAAGTGCACCACACAATCCTCCAAGTGGAAGCTTCTAAATAAACAAAATGGTGCTCATGAACTGGGAGGGCAGAATAATTAGCAAGAACCTCCTCACCTGGTTGATACTCTCCAGGTACCCCTTGTAGACCCGGCCGAAGCCACCCTCCCCGAGAAGGCAGTCGGCCCTGAAACCGTTGGTCGCCGCGGCGAGCTCCCTGAAGGTGAAGGTCTGCGCCGCAATGTGGCGGTGCTCGGACCCGTTGCTGAGGACGAACTCCTTCTTGGCCTCCGACAGCGAGTCCTGCCGCGCCGCCGCCGCCGCCGCCGCGCTCGTCGACGATGAGCACCCCGGCTTCGCTTTATTGTCTGAAGAAAACAAAACGCATGCGTCAGAATCATGAGGCCGAATAAAGAAGACGGGGAATTTAGGGAAAGGAGTGCACGCGTTGTCTGGCGGGCGACAAAAGTGGCGAGCACGCGTCGTCCCCGGCCGGAATCCCGGCACCGGGCTGCCATGTTTCGGGGGGAGGCGGATTCGGCGGGATGCCATGATTTTGGACAGAGTTTACGGCAATTTTCTGGAGGGGTGAACTTTTTTCCTCTATCTTTACAAGAAACAGGGGAGGGGGGAGCTGGACTGACGGGACGGCTCGTGAGGCCCGTGAGGCCCGTGAACCAGGAACGGCGGCGGGGGGAGCAGGAGGCCGGAGCCACAAATTGCTCCGCGGAATCTCGGAGTGGCAGGCAGAATCGGCGAACGGCTCTGTGAATCTAGCGAGGACGAGCGAATCCGCGACGGCCGGGGCGAGGAAGAAGGCAGCAAGAAAGAAGGCGGTGGCGCGGGCGGATCACCTGCGGCGGGAGGGATCTGGGGCTTCTCCGGCGGCGCCGGCGTCTTGCGCTTCTTCCTGGCGCCCAGGCAGGGGAAGCAGCAGTCCATGGCGGCCAAGACCTCTTCTTGGGCGGTGTGGTGGGGAGAGAGAGGGGGAGAGGGGAGAGGGGTGGGAGGTTTGAGTGTGCGGCGTCCGCGTTGCGCGTGCGCGTGGGGAAGAAGGAAGGCGAGGCGCGGGGGGGGGGGGGGGGGGGGGGGGGGAGCGAAAACGAGGAAGAAATGATTTTTTGAGTTAATTGGGGGGCAGCCCTTCTCCGCTTCTAGAAGGACGCAACGCAGCGCACGCAGAAGGAAGAGGGGACGGCTACTCTACGCGGCGCAAGCGTCAAACGGAAAGCAAAAGTCACGCACGCACACCAGCTAGTGGCCGCACCGCATTCCATGCCGGGTAAACAGTAACTTGTTCGGTGCTGCGTGGACTAGAAGGCTCGTCACTGAGCTTGAGCTCAGGGCAGCTCCACCGCGGATCATCGAACGGACGGCATCGAATGCTCGCGGACACGTCCGAAAGTGTCCGTGGATGGCGTGCAGGACGTCGGTCATTCAATCTTAGGCGTCAGATGTACGAAGAATCGAATTGGAATGGGCGAAATTTAAACATATAGTTTGATCATAGAGTTCGGGGTTCTCCTGCGCGGCCTCTAGCACATAAGGAAGAATACCCCCCCCCCCCCCCCTCCCCCTCCTCGGTGTTGAGGGTGGCCTCTTCCTCCACTTGCTCCTCGTCGAACATCCACTCCTCCTCCTCCTCCGATAGCGGCACACAATTTGGCCACGGGAAACCAGGATGGCGATTTGGGGAGTGATGTCACGCGCTAACTGGATCCGGAGCTACCCATGGGTACGGATTAGCGCGCCGGTAACCACTTCTTAGTGTCAGACTTCTTGCACGTCATGGTGGCTGGAAGGTTTGGTGGCGCGCGATGGATGTGTGAGAGGATGAGGATTGTGTGGGTAGGGGTTTATGGACGAGGAGCCCGACCAACCTTAAAGTTGAAGTAGACTCTTTCGTCGCCACGCCGCCATGAATGTGGGTAAACGGGAGGCCGGCCAGCAAGAGAGAATGCAGTCAAACCAGGGCGGAAGCAGCGGGGAGATTGGTTTTATGTGGGTTCGATTCATGTTGTCGGAGTCCGACGTGGCGGACGTCCGAACTCCCCCAAACATGCCCCCAGTTTAGTGTCGTTTTGTGAAATTTCTGATGTCCGGGCCTATCTAAAAATTTAGGTAACCCCATTGGACAACCAAAAGTGCAAAGACCATTTACTCTGGACATTAGCGGTTGATTTGGTGATTTGTGTTGGAGTTCCCTTAGAGCAACTCTAGCAATGTTGTTGTAAGGTCTCAAACTACATAATAGTAGTCAATATGGAGGCGTAAGTTTAAAAAAAATCACTCTAACAGAGTCGCCATTCACCCCTCAATTGCCATAAAAATTGAATATCACTCAATGTGTGGCTTCCCAACCTCTCTATATATTGGGGTCATGAAGCCCTCATTTAGAGCTCGCTCCAAACCCAATTGGCAGCGCGGGAAGGAAGTTCTAGCTTTTTCTCCTTGCGCCATATACAAGACTTAAAATCAGCATGTCCTCTTAAGCATCACCAGCGAGGCAACCACCCTACCGTTATGGCATTGCCACTCCATCACATTCCCATGGCGGCCCTTTGAGATAGTTTCCATGTGCGAACATATGCTAGTTTGCATTTGAGCAGGCGAGAGGATGTGTGTGAAAAGGCCGAGAAAGGCATAAATCATCTAGAACATGTGATCCACCTGTCATTGAGGGGTTGTTTCTCTTTCTTTTAGCATTGGCATGGAGTTAGGTGAGGCGTAGATACCGGTAGCGTGATGTCGATTTTGACGACGGGCCACATTGTGGCTAGCAATGAGCGGACAGAGCCGCCGGATGTAGACGGGAGGAGGAGCTCAGGAGCATGGTGACACCCTCTTTTTGTCGGAGCTTCCTCACTTCCTTCTCGCCTCATCAGGAGGAGACGGTCACGTCGTCGCCATATCATCATTGAACCTTCGTAGTGCTTGAGGGAGAGAATATCATACGGAAACCAACATTCGGTGGAAACTGGTGAAAACCATGAGACAAAGATGTTTTGAAGTTTTGAAAAAATCCGAAGAAAAAAATATGGGATGTTAAGAGGATGATGTTTTATTGCCATGCAAAATTTCAAGTTGAAATACATTACGAAATGTGAGATATGAAAAAGACAAAATCAGTGTTGAATAGTGCCAAACAGTAACGTCACTATTCATGGCTGAATTTGTTTTTTTCATAGCTCACATCTCGTAATGTGTTTCAACTTAAAACTTTGCATGGCAATATATATAACATCACCTTCTTAACATCCAATATTTTTTCAGATTTTTTTTAAACTTTAAAATATGGTTTCCACAAAGTTTTCATTGAATATTGGTTTCCGTATGATATTCTGCCATGATTGAGGCATGGGGGGAGGAGGAGCAACTCGATTTTGATGGGCATGGCGTCAGCTGACTGGTGTGTGGTTCAAGGCGGCATAGGTTTGGATGTAGTGAGCTTCGAAATTGCCTATGACAATGCAATATGGATGCTGGGGGCAAGTATGGAGTGCGCTCAAAAAAAATATAACGATGGAGGCCACTGCGAATATGCAAGATTGCGTTTAGATAGCAATTCTGCCAAAGGTGTTCTTAAAAGCGCACGACGGGGTATGGCGCGACCATCTCTCCCCATGATAGTGTGAACTGCAAACTCTCTTGAAAATGCAATGGAATTCAAGTGGGGACAACATACAATGAGAAGATTGATGCAACACCCAACGAAATACTTGCATAAAACATGTTTTCTACAACAGCACTAGACTAGTAAATACGTGTCATGCACGTTGACATTAGGGATAAAATTAATTACACATTGATATTAGGGATAAAATTAATTGCACATTCATATTAGGCAGGATATCAATTACGTGTTAATTACGAGGATAGTGTAGACGTTGATATTTGGTATGATATTCATTGCATACTAAACACGATCAGCACTCTCCATTGGAGCAATATAGGTCTTCAGAATGATATGGTTTGATGGCTGATATTTGTTGGATTTGTTCCTTTTGTTTTTTTATATTGGTATAGACATAGATATAGATATAAATAGTTGCATGTGCATTCTAATGAGGTAATAAAGCTTCTTTAGTAGGTTGCATGTGATTTATCTGCCCTTATTAATGTAATTGTATGAAAAATAAGATTTTATCTGATAAGCAGTTATTGGCTTACCACAGTTTTTTTTGGTAAATCAATAAGATGTGTGATAGTTGAGGTGATTTCCATGAACACCATTGAAAAAAAACCAGAGAAAAAAATTACGAAACAAAGCGATGGTGGAAGAAGGTACGTAAGTTCAGAAAAATATGAGAGGATGACAAAACCATACATCCTTTTTTAAATATGATCGAATTTGTATGATCAAAAGGCCTTTATACCAATCATTATCATGCAATTTTCAATACTATAGAATTTCATGAAAGTCTTCCGATAAAAGAGGTATAAAGTCTTCCAATGAGAGAGGTATAAGCATTTTTTCATGCGACTCTCTTCATAGCTTTAAAACCCTTATGAAACTTGTGAAGAATACTACCATGTCAGAGCAAGCATCTGAAAAGCTAGAGGCTTTTAGCTGAATGTCATGAATATATTCCAACATTTCTATGAGAGTTCCATTAGTCTTTCTTACCTCTCTCAAGAGGCGATTAGCGCAAAGCCTTCCTTCCCTTGATATTCGTCGGCAAGCTTGTGAATTTGCGTCCCTCCGCCAGTGCTCTGACGACTGGAGGTGGGGAGAGGAATCCTGGTGTATTGGCTCCGACTTGTATATAAGTTGGGTTTGTTAGTCATCGTAGAGACGACGCTTAGAAAATGCTGACGCTTCTTTTAGTCGGTCTTTCGGGATCCGATCCTCCTCAAGTTCATCCACTAGGACGGATTAGATGGAACTTCGGCGTAGATTCCTGCCAGCTTCTCGGGGCTGTGGGGTTAGAATTTCTCGTCGTGCATATGCAGCGACAGAATTTCGTTTTAGATTCTTCGGATCGATTCAAGTGTTGAACGATTGCGGCTCCATGGCGGTGGTCCTTACATGCACGTGCACAAGGCTTTTCTGTTGTCATCGACAAAGGTCAGGTCGGTTCTGATATATGAGCAGCGACATCGGCACCTCGGTGGCTCGTGCTGCTAGCAATGCTCGAGGGGTCTTTGATGTAAATTTTATTATATTTAAGGTGCTTTATACTTATTATAAAATGACTACAATCAAATATATTCTTCACAACACCCGCAAAAAAAAATATATACATTCCGCATTCCACCAACATCGAAGACCTGCAAACTCAAATCTACCAGGTTGAATTTTACATAGGGGAGTACTGTATACTGTATGCACTCGAGGAAGAGACGTGTACGTACGGCTCAAAACCATGAGCGTAGAGCAATTAAAAATCTCATTTACTGGATTTGTTTTGTGTGGGGAAAGACATTGAAGGCACTACCTGAAACCGCGTGCACTCCCGTTGCTATTAATGTCTGCTGGAGCCAGCGCGAAGCAAGATTTTCCTTTTCCATTTTTTGAACGGGTCAGCGTGAAGCCGAAGATGCGCAGATGCGTAGAGTGACGTCTGAGCGGGCGTGGCGCTGTATCACATTGGAAGGTGGGTCAATGGGATGCAGTCATGCAGAGGGCAAGTTGAACAGTGCCAGCGCCATTCGGAAACGAAATGCTAGTACTACTGGACAAGTTGAGCTTTTACCACATGGCACAATTTCAAAAAAACCAGGGAGCAGTATAAAACTACTTCCTCCGTAAACTAATATAAAAGCGTTTGGATCGTATAATAGCATAAATTTGGATGGATCGTGGCGCCGCGTAGCATCAGAACTGGAATGTACTGCTGGTGTCAGATCAGCTTGCCCACCCACCAAATGGATAATGGATAGGGAAAGACAGCGCGCGCGAGCAGCAGTACGACGACGGACCATATATCGGATCAAATGCGGAAACGTGCAGCAGGTGCCAACGAGAGAAGATGCAAGCGAGCGGGCAAGAAAGGGCGGAGAGATTTTTGCCCGATTCGGAGCGGAGCCGTCGGGAAGACGCGTTGCTTGGCTGGCAGGCGATATACAACGGCTGTATTTATTGGTGCAGTGCAGGACTCGCAGACAGACGAGACGAGATGGGCCTGCGTGCTCGATCGGCTGAGTGTCCATGTACGTCGTGGATACGATTTACTCCATAGGCCGGCCGTATAGGCGTATGGTAGATACCGCTACCGTACATTACATACGTGATGGCAGGTGGTAGGGCCTCAATGTAGTCAGGGATTTCCTTACAAAATTGAACGTTCGAAATGGCATATTATGTTGTCGCGGAATGACAATTTTCACCGCCAAACATGGCAAAGTCTTCCCATGTTCAGTTTTTATTTGTCAGGATTTGTCTTCTCGCTGAGAATCGAACTCGTGTGACAAATATACATCACCAACATTGAAAACGAATAGAGGTAGCAGACTAGACACTATTTGAAAGAATCCCGGACAATATTACAAAATTTGAGTTGTTTTTTGAAATTACGAAACATTTTTGACAAACCCAAACAATTTTCTGAAATGACGAACACATTTTGAAATTTCTGAACTTTTTTCGCAAACATAAACAATTCCCCTAGTTTTGAATTTTTTTTCAAAACAGGGATAATTTTTTAAATCATGAACATATTTTGAATTTTTAGAACAAATTTTGAAATGGCGAACAATTTTGGAAATCCCTGACAAATTTGAATCACGATTTTTTAATACATGAACAAATATTTGAAAACGATAACATTTTTCAAAATTTGTGAACAAATTTTTAAAATAGGAACATTTTTTAAAATCACGGCCATAATTTAAAAGTTCTGAAAAATGAGCAAAAACATTCCGAACGATTTTCGAAAAAAGAGAACATTTTTTGAAATTTCCGAACATTTTTCTAAAAATGTGAACATTTTTTGAATATATGAACATTTTTGTAAAAACGCGAACATATTTTGAATATATGATGGTTTTTTTGAAAACACGACTATTTCTTAAAAAATTGAATGTTTTTTGAGTATATGAACAATTTTGTAAAAATGCGAATATTTTTTGAATATATGAACAATTTTCGAAAACACGACTATTTCTTAAAAAATTGAATGTTTTTAAAAGCACGAAGTTTTTTAAGTTTTTGAACAATTTTTGAAACATAAACTTTTTTTAAAAAAAGTTGAAAAATAAAAAGTAGGGCATGAGGTAAATTGGCCCATGAGAGCAAACCATTTGTGCTTTTCCTCAGGATAAATTGGCCCAGCGTGTATCTGTAGCCCCGCCACTTGTAGAGAACCCCTTTCTTCTTAAAAAAAATCTAGAGAACCCCTTTGTCTAAAAAAAAAAACTTCTAGTGAACCCCATGATCATTAAAATAACCAAAATCACATGGCATACATAGATCAACATATATTAGTTACATAGATCATAATTGACATATCTTAAGAAATGTATATAAGCTATATTTTTCTTCCATCGACTCTTTACAAAGTCTAAGTTGGCCTCCCAATTCTAATACCAATAATTGTTTGATCCCTCAAGTTAAAATTTTGTGAAAATTCCTCTCTCAATTTCACTAGTAAAAATAAGGTTAATGATGACATGGCAACGATTCTACACTATGTCCTACCCAGCACAAAAAATGGACAAAGCACAAAGAAAAAGGTAAATTTTGAAAAATGAAATCTGTTGTAAGCAACTGAACTAACTTTAAGACCAAAGAAGATATATTTTAATAAATAAAATAGTATAACTTGTTTATTTTTAGGAGTTTCAAAAGTGTTCTCTTATAATAAATATTTAGATAATTAAAATATTCCAAAAGAGCTATCGAAAGTTATGTGTACTTAAATTCAAAAACAGAAATAAATAAACTTTTGTTCCAAACTCCGTAATTTCCAAGTTTCCTTGTGGTCGTCATGCATTTTAGAAAAATCAAGATATTTACCCAAAAAGACAATTGAGTTCATGTTTTTTATCCCCCTCATCTTTATTTTTCATGTTTGTGAAAACGATGCGGTCATCACCAAGATCACTTTGATTGAAGTAGAGATAGATGCATGTGGCTAAAGTGATCATTTTTTTGAGTTCATGTTTTTTTATCCCCCTCATCTTTATTTTTCATGTTTGTGAAAACGATGCGGTCATCACCAAGATCACTTTGATTGAAGTAGAGATAGATGCATGTGGCTAAAGTGATCATTTTTTTCATACATCAGAACATAGTGTAGGAACACCATTGCAAAAAAAAAAGTAGGAACACACTCGGCGGTAGGTATCTGTCGTAAACAACTGAATTAACTTTAAGACCAAAGATGATATATTTAAATAAATAAAATAGTATAATTTGTTTATTTTTAGGACTTCAAAAGTGTTCTCTTATAATAAATATTTACATAATTAAATTATTCTGAAAGAGCTATTGAAAGTTATAGGAACTTAAATTCGAAAATAGAAAAAAAACTTTAGTTCCAAACTCCTCAATTTCCAAGTTTCCTTGTGGTCGTTATGCATTTTAGAAAAATCAAGATATTTACCAAAAAAACAATTGGGTTAATGTATTTTTTATCCCCCTCATCTTTATTTTTCATGTGTGTGAAAACGATGCAGTCGTCGCCAAGATCGATTTGATTGAAGTAGAGATAGATGGATGTGGCTAAAATGATCGCTTGTCATACATTCAGGACATAATGTAGGAACACTATTGCAAAAAAAAAAAATGAACACAATCGACGCTGGGTATTTGTAATTGGACCTAAAGTGATCACAACCAACCATCGATATACAGCCGGGATTAGAGTATCACATGTAGTAGATATACATTGCCAGGCCCATGTAATATAGGCTCATATGGGCGAGGATGATTTTTTTTTTTTGCTCTTGGAGCCCACCCGAATATTTGTCAACATTTTATGTTTAAGAAAATCTGAAAATATATGTACAAGTAGTTAGAGATGTATGCTACAAGCGTGTGAAATTTCATTATGAAATACGTTTTGCTGTGATGTGTACAAAAAATTCATGTATTTTTTGTTGCGAATAGTACATGTGCTATAAATACATGATTTTATTATTTTGTGTAGCTCGCATAAAAATGTATTTTGCTGTGAAACATTACAAACAAGTAATATACAACCATAGGTAAGTGTGTACTTTTTCCACAATTTTGCAAAACCAATTTTTTATTTGAATTTTCCAAAAAACGAGCTCCATGTAGCCAGGAAGCCGAGTGCAATTTTTGCATATGGACTTTGTATAGAAATCACACGGAAGCAAAATCTCACGGTCTCAACTTCGATTCTCCGCACGTCTCTGTTTTTTTTTCTCGAATATGCACAAGTGTGCATATCATATATTAAAGAAGAAGGGCAAAGCATGCCTCCACAGTTACATTACAAGCCTGGACGGCCTTACAACCCGTACCTGCTCCACTTACACGCACACAAATCTACTCCTCCCTAATCATCCACCGATGCAGCCCACCCAAGAACCCCTCCAGCTTCCCTTTGATCAGTCCTGCAGATGCCCATAGCTCGCACTCAGATTGTACCTTGTCCATGAGCCTCTCCACCGACGGTGACGCACCGTCGAACACGATAGCATTCCGATGCTTCCAAAGCTCCCACAGGACCAGCAACAGGATAGTATGTATGTCCTTGGTGCCGAGGTGTAAGTCTCCTCTCTTGGCACACATCCACTCCCCTAACTCATCGTCGTGGTTTGGCTCCCATCCAAGCTTACCCAGAGCTACCCCAACCGCTGCCCACACTGTTCTGGCGAAGATGCACGTGAGCAGCACATGGTTTAACGTTTCCCGCTCCTGATCACACAACGGGCACGCAGATTGGTGTGGCAGCCCTTTCCTCGCCAGCCTATCCGAGGTCCAACACCTGTTTTTTAGAGCCAACCATGCAAAGAAACGACATTGCGATGGTGCCCGGCATTTCCAGGTTAGCTTCGCCGTGGGAGCCACTTCCCGGCCCCAAAACCTGCCTGCATACGCTGAGCGCACCGAGAACTTCCCACTCGCATCCCAGGACCATGAGAATTCATCTTGCTCACCGGGCATTGGTTCCCACGCCTCAACCCTCGGCCAAAGTTGGATGAACTGCTGCAACGCTGTGGCATCAAGCTCCGGGCCGATGTCCATCGCCCATTGCCCATTGGCCGCCACCTGCCCAACCCTCCGAGCCTGCCAAACTCTCCTCGGAATCCTACTGTACAGGTCGGGTGCCACTTCCTGCATCCTCAATCCATCTAGCCACCTATCTTCCCAGAACAGGGTGGATTCTCCATTCCTGGCGGTGACCCTCAAAGCAGCTTGACAAACTTGCATGGACTCGGCCGGTCTCCGCATGTCTCTGGTTTCAGTTTTGCCATAAATTATTTTGCATAAGAGTAAGTATAATAAGATGAAGTAGGCGGGCTGTAAGATTTTAAATATTATATCTTTGCTAAGTTGAATGAGAAAGAAGAGAAGAGAGAAGAAAAACGGACTATAAATTTACAACCGGTTGCAGCACATGATTCAATAAGCTATGTAAGAGTGTATGGTGGACCATGTATTGAAAAAGTAGTACTCCTTCTATGTAGCCCACTACTATACATATTGACAACTACACTGACTATATTATTAACTATGCTCTAATGTAGAGTGGTTTGGAGCTAGTTGACCCGATAACGCCGATTGCGATTCCAATGTGTCGTCTCGTGATCTCGTCTCTATGGGTCACAACTCACCAGCAACTCCAATTTTTCAAGGCATGCGTGTGCGCTGATCTTGACACGCCGCCATCCGATTTGAGCCTCGTGCATGCATAGACCGCCACAGTTCAATTAGGAGTACTATACACATCATCAACCACTTCAACAGTGTCGTGTCTTCCTCAAATATAGAAGTAAAGAAAAGAAGACAGCGCCGTGTCAACTGTTCTGCACACACACACACACACACACACACACACACACACTTGTGCCAACTAATCCACTTCGATCCCAATGATTTTGTTATTTTTTGTGTAGCTCGCATAAAAACGCAGTTTGTCACGTTTGCCATGCCCCCTGCCTAGCCGGCCAGCCCCATGCGGCAATGGGCGCGCCCAACAATCCTCAACATCAACCCTTCTTGGATGTGGCCTCTCCGACTGGGCGCCGGCTGCGAGCAAGGCGGCGACCCCATTCGGTCTCCAGGAGCAAAGTGAGCGCAACTCCAGTGCCCTTCGGCCTTCCGCCTCAGCGGCTCACACACGAAGGTATTCCACATCTCACGTTGTGCCAAATTCCTATTTCAATTGCTAGATGCCACTATTTCATAATCTTTAACTCTTAATGCATTTCCCTTTCCATGTTGTTTTCCTTAGTTTTGTAATTGGCTGATAACATAAAATGTGGAAATCAATTTAGTAATTTCTGTTCCAGTGTAATTTTACAGGAATAAATATGCCATGTATCATCATTTGTACCATTTTGTTGTGATTGCGTAGACTATTTCTTTTATTCTGACCATTTTGTCGCGTTTGAAATTGTATTTTAAATCTTGAAACCAAGATTTTTCGGGCACTCACTTCTATCTCAGCATCTAAAAACCAACAGAGTGAAGTGTAGTATATTGATAAGGTAACATCGGTCCTCGATGCTTCAACCACATTTTTCTTTCTGTCGCATGTGAAGGCAACAATATGTGTCACTGCAATATATGCAAGAAACGGAGCAATGAATAATCTGTTAGGCAAGCCAAGCAGAAGAAAATCACACACATTTTATCATCAAAGCCCAGTTTTACGCCTCACTCTTGACGGTTTTGCAGGTGGGCTAGGTGGGCCACGGTCTGGTGTTAGAGAGAATTTCTTATTTGACTTTTTTTTTAAAATTTGCTTTCCTATTTGACCCAAAATAAAATTTCTATCTTATTTGACATCTAAAGTAAATTTTGTTCCTTATATAATATTTTCGTCCATTTTAGATACTAACGGTGTTAAGTATGAGGCGAAAAGACCGTTTTGCCCCTAAGTGCAAAGCCAGCCACAAACAAGCACACGGATAGCTTGATTGATTCTTGTACGCACTTGACAAATTTTCTGTGCGTACAGGTGAATGCCTTGGCTAGCTTCAACTGGATCGATTAGATCGATTGTTTCTTGATAGAATCGCACGGCTTTATGTGCCTACCTCTCCCTGCCCCCGTGCGGCCACGCCGGGTCGCACCGGGGCAGCCCCCGCCGGCCGGCTCGAGGCGTCCTCCACACCAAGCTCCTCCCTCCCGCCGCCGCTGCTGAAGGCGTCGCCGGGCAAAGCCCGTGTGGCGTGGCAGCGGTGGTGGATCTCCTCGGCCATAGATCGGATTGAGGCGGTAAGTACTGAAATAAGTGGTAACAGATAGTTTTGTGATAAGATAAATTGTAACGAGCAACAAGTAACAAAAGTAAATAAAGTGCAGCAAGGTAGCCCAATCTTTTTTGTAGCAAAGGACAAGCCGGAACAAACTCTTATAATAGGAAAAGCGCTCCCGAGGACACGTACATGGGAATATCGTCAAGCTAGTTTTCATCACGTTCATATGATTCGCGTTCGATACTTTGATAATTTGATATGTGGGTGGACCGGTGCTTGGGTACTGTTCTTACTTGAACAAGCATCCCACTTATGATTAACCTCTATTGCAAGCATCCGCAACTATAACAAAAGTATTAAGGTAACCCTAACCATAGCATGAAACATGTGGATCCAAATCAGCCCCTTATGAAGCAACGCATAAACTAGGGTTTAAGCTTCTGTCACTCTAGCAACCCATCATCTACTTATTACTTCCCAATCCCTTCCTCTAGTCCCAAATAATGGTGAAGTGTTATGTAGTCGACGTTCACATAACACCACTAGAGGCTAGACAATATACATCTTATCAAAATATCAAACGAATACCAAATTCACATGACTACTAATAGCAAGACTTCTCCCTTGTCCTCAGGAACAAACGTAATTACTTACAAAGCATATTCATGTTCATTATCAGAGGGGTAATAATATGCATATATGATGTGAACATATGATCTTCCACCAAATAAAACCAACTAGCATCAACTACAAGGAGTAATCAACAGTACTAGCAACCTGCTAGCACCAATCCCGGACTTTGAGACAAGAATTGGATACAAGAGATGAACTAGGGTTTGGAGATGAGATGGTGCTGGTGAAGATGTTTATGGAGATTGCCCTCTCCCGATGAGAGGAGCGTTGGTGATGACGATGGTGATGATTTTCCCCTTCCGGAGGGAAGTATCCCCGGCAGAATAGCTCTGCCGGAGCTCTAGATTGGTTCCGCCAAGGTTCCGCCTCGTGGCGGCAGAGTCTCGTCCCGAAAAGTTCCCTCTGATTTTTTTCTCATCGAAAGACTTCATATAGGAGAAGATGGACGTCGGAGAGTCACTAGGGGGCCCACGAGGTAGGGGGCGCGCCCTAGGGGGGGGGGGGTGCCCCCACCCTCGCGAGCAGGGTGTGGGCCCCCTGGCCTTCATCTTTGGCGAGGATTTTTATTTATTTATTTTAAGATGTTCCATGGAGTTTCAGGACTTTTGGAGTTGCGCAGAATAGGTCTCTAATATTTGCTCCTTTTCCAGCCCAGAATTCCAGCTGCCGGCATTCTCCCTCCTTATGTAAACCTTGTAAAATAAGAGAGAATAGCCATAAGTATTGTGGCATAAACTGAAATAACAGTCCATAATGCAATAAATATTGATATAAAAGCATGATGCAAAATGGACGTATCAGCGGCTTCGTCTCTGACCCGGACGACGCGGGGGATGGCGGCGGTGCTGGCGGCTCGCTGATCTGCCGGTGCTCTAGGATTTTGCCTGGTGGTGCTGGTGGTGATGGTAGCCCATGCACGAGAGTTGGATCCCTTCGAACGGATCTGGGTGAAAACTTGCCCTCGGCGTCTGCTAAGGCCGGCGGTGGCGGCGCTATCTGCGTCGTTCCCTTCTTGAAGGCATCGCCGTGGAGAAGTTCAAGGCCACTCTCTGCTACCTCCGGGGGAAACCCTAGATCGGATGATTGGATGACGCGGCGCTCTGGTGTCGTTCCTCCCTTGGGGGCGTCATTCTTGGAGGTACAGACGTGATCGAGGGGCCAGAGGACGGATTCTTTGGTGGAGCGGTGATTCATCCTACACACTGATGGCGACGGATCTTGACGGCGTGGCGCAGTGCAGATTTGGAGTTCGTTGTGGGAGGATGGACTCGCGCAGGAGGACAACGCTGTCGGGCGTCGTGGTGGCGTCGATGGCAGAGAGACCTGGCATGGTTCATGCAACAGTACAACTCTGAAGATGGATTGGTGGCAGATGGCTGCGGCGGCCTCATACCCGGCGGGCGTCCTGGTTGAGGAGTGCGCCGGACTGGTAGGTCCGTAGGTGCCCCATACCCGGCAGGCGTCCTGGTTGGGACCTCATGTCTTAGATGTTTAGATTTGGCTGCGATGTCTGTTTGGTATTAGGCCCAGACTATCTGCGCCCCTTCATCAATTGGATAGGTGTAGCGACATTTGTTGCTTAGACGGTGGCTTTAGTCTTGCTGTTGTATGGCTTTGTAAGGTCTTATGAGAATAATTAATAAAGTGACCGTATGCATCGCCCAGATGCAGAGGCCGGGGTCATCCTCCTTTTGCTAAAAAAATGTGCCTGCCTCTCAATCCGGGCGAGCATCTTTTCTCCGGCGGCGCGGTTGGCCGTCGTCGCTCTCAGCTACCGGGTCGTGTGCGGGCTGTACCGTTGCTCGTGGCCAGTAGCATGCGTTCTCGTCGTCCTCGCTTGTCTGTCTAGTGCGTGCTGTATGGCTGCCGGTATATGTCATGTACTACTACAATATTTATTTCCAGGATTTATTATGCGCATCATACTAGTCCTAAGATCAGTTAGTTAGAAGAATTAGTAGTATGTGTAATACTGTACTTTGGAACGTGCGTCCAGCCTCGAAGGCGTCGTGGCTGTATATGTCGACACTGTGGTATGTCCATGGCCTCACTCGCGAGCTCGAACGTCGCTGTGCTATATGACTACCGCTAGTGAAAGGATCGATATGGTTGACTAGAGTGGAGGGGGGGTGAATAGGCAACTAACAATTTTTAGCTTTTCTTTAATAATTTAAACTTTGCATCAAAGTAGGTTGTCTAGATATGCAACTAGGTGAGCAACCTATATGATGTAACAAGGTTAGGAACACAAGCAAGCAAGTGATATGATACAAATAAGCTTGCACAAGTAAAGGCACGAGATAACCAAGAGTGGAGACGGTGGAGACGAGGATGTGTTGCCAAAGTTCCTTCCCTTTGAGAGGAAGTACGTCTCCGTTGGAGCGGTGTGGCTGCACTGTCGTGGTTCTAAGTCTGACAGTGAGGTAGGGGGGTGTGTATGAAGAGGCTATACCTTAGCTATTGGGAAGTTGTAAGCACGCAAGGTTTACGAGTTCAGGCCCTTCCCGGAGGAAGTAACAGCCCTACTCTCGGTGCCCGGAGGCGGTCGACTAGATTATGCGTGTGTAAAATGACAGGGGTGCGAACCCCTGATACTGAGGAGGGGGATGGCTTATATAGAGTTCGCCAGCCCTCTCCTGCCCTCAGTAATGCAGGGTTTAAGGTACATTTAAGGTGGACGTTACTGATAACGTCCCTAATAAAGTGTCATAATAATCATAAAGACTACTTAATAGCCGACCGTTTGCCTGCGGAGTGACTTGAGGTCTTCTGGCACTCGAGTGGTTGGCTTCTTGGTCGAGTGACAGCTTCTTGGTCGAGTGTCTTCAACCCGTCGAGTGGGATACTTTCAAGTTGATTGAAAGGTGACTTCTTCTAGGGATGTCCTATGGTAGGGCTCTTTAGGACGGGTCCGTGTCCCTACCGTAGGTACATGACTTCATCATTAGCCCCCGAACGGATTGAGGCTAGAGTGAGAAAAGGGGTTAGGGACCTTTCCGACCGATTTTTCGGGTTATTATGGGTGCTTCGTTCTGGGTCGACTGTCACGGATGACGTCATTAACCTCTTTCAGTCGCCTTGATCCGTTCCAGGCCTTTCGTCGAATGGATTTCTTTACCTGTGAGGCATCGAGCGCCGGTGTGCGCGGGATTTCTGTTTCGTCAAGTTGTTCTACAGCCAGCGGAGATCGCGGGATTCGGATTTTTTGGGAAGCGCGCGGAACGGGGCGGTCGCAGTAATCGAGAGCGACAGTGCGAAGGCTCCTCGATCCCCGCGCCGCCTTTTTCGCCACGTACTGCGCGCGCGCCTGCCACGGGATTTGACTGGATAGCTCGGGCCCACTTGTCGGCCACTCGGAAGTGGCCCCTTATAAGTAGCTGGCTCGGAGCCCTCTAACCGTGCGTGTGCTCATCTCTTCCCCTTCTTTCTCTGTTTCTCCGTCGTCTCCCCCGCTTCCTTCGCTCTCGCCCAGCCACCACAAACCAGCTCGAGACCTCGCCGGCGACGATGGTGAAGGGCAAGACGACCGCTCTGGAGCCCGCGAAGATGGCGGCGGCGGCGGGGAAGGGGAAGAAGTCTGCGCGCGGCGGATCTTCCTCCCGGACGGCCCTGCCCAAAGGGTGGATCCAGGGCGACTGGATGCCCTCGGTGCTCCGTCAGGAGGACCTCGACGACCTGGTCGAGGGAGGAGCCATTCCTTACAAGGCTGCGCATCTTCCGGGGGGAGAAATCGAGCCCCAACCACGCGACGGTGAGTGCGTGCTCCTGGCGACTCATATTGACCGAGGGTTTTCTCTGCCGCCCCACTCTTTCTTCCGCAACTTCTTGAACTTCTTCGGAGCACAGCTCCATCACTTTACTCCGAACTCCATAGTCTATCTCGCCGCCTTTATTTCTATGTGTGAGGCGTTCCTGGGGTGCCGCCCACACTGGGGGCTTTTCAAGCACATCTTCACCTGTCGCTCTCAGTCGGTTAAGAAGGCCAAGTCGAGTGACGAGAGAACACAGGTGATCCAGCTGTGTGGGGGCTTGGTGATCCAGACGAGGGGAAAAAGCTGTTTTCCCTCCATTACCTTCCCGGAGTCAGTTCGAGGCTGGCAGGCGACTTGGTTCTACTGCCAGGATCAGGTGACTCCAGGGCAGTCGACTGGACTCCCACCCTTCACCCTCGACCGAGCCGAAAAGCCTGCTTCTCTGAAGGTGACGCCCGAAGAAAAGGCCCAGGTCAAGATACTGGCGGGTCGAGTGGTTGAACTTGTCCGTGAGGGCGTGACGGGGATGGATCTGCTGGAAGTCTTCCTCAAGAGGCGAATCCAACCACTCCAGGCTCGGGACCACCCGATGTGGCTGTACTCTGGCCTCGAGGACACCACTCGGATCCACCCGGAGGAGGTCACCGACGAGATGTTGGAGGGGTGGCTGTCAAGCATCACGGGGAACAAGGACAACCCCGAGGAGCTAGGAGGGTCATTCTACTCGACAGCTCGTATGAGGTCGACCAGGTGCGTTTTTATGTTTCCGACTGAAATCTTTGTTTTCTGCACTGGTCTTCTTTCGAGCGGGTCGACTGACTTTCCGTTTTGTCTGCTGTCTTTCAGGCGACCACTGAGATGTATTCGACGCCCAATGGGGCACAGGGGTCGACTGAGGAAGGAGAAGGGAGCGGAGGTGAGAGCGGGGACGACCAGGGCGAGTGGGAGTCAGACGGCGAAGGAGAGGGAGGCGATGACGTCTTCTCCAGCGAAGAGGAGGAGGAGGAGACCGAACCTCCCCACCCAGAAAGGCGATCCGAGCTTGCACACGACCCGGCGCAGGGACATGGCCAGGCGACTGCCTCCGTCGGGCCGTCGTCGAAACACCCTCGGACTTCTTCTTCAACACCGACTGGGAAGGTCCCCAAGCAACCACGCACGACGCTATCCAAGCCGCCCAAGACTCTGCCCAAGATGAAGATAACTGTCCCTGTTATTTCCGGGTAACAAATCTTGTCTTCCTTCGTCGATTGGAGGACGGATCCTCGGTCGACTCGTTATGCTTAACTGGCTGATTCTTCGAAATTTGCAGTGCTGCTACCTCCGAGGTCTCTGCCAAAGACGACAATCAAGAGATGGGGGACGCTGCTACCTCCAACCCTGGTACGATTATTGACGTTCTGTTTTTTGAGTTGACTTGGTCGTTTCTTGCAATTCTGGTCGATTGAAAGTTCTTCCTGCAGCCCCTCCTCATGTTATCGACCTCCCGGATGACGACAACAACGAGCCGCTGAGGATAGGGAGGACCAAGAGGCCGTCGACTGACAGGACTCCCCAGCCCGCTCCGGCGCCTGAGGCCGTGGCTCGGGATGGCGGCGATGCCCCTCGGGCTTCTGTGACCTTTGCCAATCCTCTGTCGAGTGCGCAGCCCTCGGCGTCGACTGCCAATCCGACTTCGCTCTTTGTCGCGTACTCTGTCCCTGAAGACGAAGTGGCCGCTGCGAAGGAGGCCATACACCAGGCGGGGGTCATGATGGAACAGGTGAAGAAGGCTTGGGAGGCCAGCCAGGCAGCTTACGACGCAAGTTCGGCGCTTCAGAGCAACGTCCAGGTCAGTCGACTTGATACTTGATTGTTTGAAGAGTCTTTCTTCCTCTTTCTTTTTTTGAAGATCTTTGTATCTGTATCTGTACACCCACTGGGTGTGTTTTCTCTTTCTTGGACTAGTGGGGGCACGCTGAGTGCACCCACTGGGTGTAGTCCCCGAGACTACGGTGGACTGCTGGCAGTCGACTGTAGTCTTTATATTGCGTTTCTGAATCTGTATTTCTTCACTTGGTTTGGTCTGGCCAGGTCGAGTGGGACCGTGTCCTGTCGACTGTGGGCAGTCGATTTTTTTTGGTCGAACCAGTGGGGGCACGCTGAGTGCACCCACTGGGTGTAGTCCCCGAGACTACTGTCGAATGTTTTTGATTCGGCTGTGGTCTTAGAAACGTCACCATTGTTCCTTAGTTACTCGGAAGCAACTTATCTCGAACGTCTGTCGACTGGTTTTTCTTTTTGCAGAAATCCTACGAACTTGCCGCTCGCTATGCTGAATTGGAGAAACAGAAGATTCAACTGGACCTTGATCTAGAGCTGGCCAGGACAGAGCTGCAGAAGGTCAGGGAGGGCGCCGCAGGTAAAGCGACTTTGTCGACTAATTTTGTTTTTAGGCTTGAGCATTCCTCTGCTGTTTCCGATTCGATCACCATTTCTTTGTAGGAGAATTGGAAAAAGCTTTGGCGAGGAAGGACCAGGACCTGGCTGCTGCCCGCAAGGAGGCTGATGACAAGACAGCTCTGGCCGAACAGAAGCTGGCTTCGGTCGACCAGTTAGAAAAAGAGAACACCAGGTTGCAGACCGCTCTGACTGATGCCAACAGGCTGACTGCAAATTGGAAGAAGAAGAACCTCCTCTTGGACGAGGAGATGGAAGGCATCGCTCGTAGGAGGGACGACTTGGAGAGCTACTTGAGGAGCCTCGCCCAGAGGCTGTACATCAAACTTGAAGGTGCACATCCAGTTTCGACTGTTTTTTACTTTTGTGTCGACTCAATTTTGCGATCGTTGGCTTATCTTTAGGTCTTGTATGCAGAATTCTGTCAGAACTTCAAAGAGGAGACCGGGCGGATCGAAACGGGTCTGGACCCAATCAATTCTCCGATGAAAGATGATACTGCCATGAACCTGCTCCGACTGGAATCTCGAATCGACGGCGCCGTGGATTACTTGGCTCGACTGAAGGTTGCCATGTCGCGGATCGACTCGACACTTTGGCCAGAGTCCACGCTCCAGAACGATCTCGAGTCTCTTATGGCTCGACTTGACAAAATCCCCGATCGAGTGCAGGAGTGGAAGAAGTCTTCTGCCCGGTACGGCGCTGATGTGGCTCTATCTTTAGTCCGCGTCCACTGCAAGGAGGCGCGAGAAGAAAAGTTGGCCGCCATCCAAGTCGCCAATACCAAGAGGCACAACTTCCAAGACTTCATGGAGACCTTCATTGCTGCTGCCACTCGCATTGCGGACAGAATTGACCTGGATGAGTTCGTCGCTCCTGCCAGTCCTCCTCTTGAGGAATGAGAAAACTTTTATGCCTTTCCTTAAATTTGCCTCGGAATGCGGAGTGGACTTGTAATCGTTTAAACTCTGCCGAGCTGAGGGCTCGAGTACTTTGATTCGAGGCCCAGGGCCTTTTAAGCTTTATCCGAACTTAATTTTTTGCTGAATGTCTTCGTGGTTTTGAACTGTCGTGTGGGGCTTGATGGCCGACCCACACCCTATTGCTCTAGAGTGGGGTGGAGCGCACATTGTATTTGTGGCGGAGCTCTCCAGGAAAAGGTGGCAGTCGACCCACGCCTTGTTACTGTAGAGTGGGACGAAGCTCATATTGTATTTGTGGCGGAGCTCTCCAGGAAAAGGTGGCAGTCGACCCACGCCCTGTTACTGTAGAGTGGGACGCAGCTCACATTGTATTTGTGGCGGAGCTCTTCAGGAGAAGGTGGGTTTCATACTTAAGCGAGCACTGAACTGTACCTAAGCCCCCGAGTGGGAGGTTTGCTCTCCATTCGGTAGGATTTTTCAAACTTAGGCGAGTGTCTGACCGCAGCTAAGTCTCTTCATGGAGAATTTAGGCGAGTGCCGAACTACAGCTAAGCCCTCGAGTGGGAGGTTTGCTCTCCACTCGGTAGGATTTTTTTAACTTAGGCGAGTGTCTGACTGCAGCTAAGTCTCTTCGTGGAGAACTTAGGCGAGTGCTGAACCGCAGCTAAGCCCCCGAGTGGGAGTTTTGCTCTCCACTCGGTAGGATTTTTCAAACTTAGGCGAGTGTCTGACCGCAGCTAAGTCTCTTCGTGGAGAACTTAGGCGAGTGCTGAATTGCAGCTAAGCCCCCGAGTGGGAGGTTTGCTCTCCATTCGGTAGGATTTTTCAAACTTAGGCGAGTGTCTGACCGCAGCTAAGTCTCTTCGTGGAGAACTTAGGCGAGTGCCGAACTGCAGCTAAGCCCCCGAGTGGGAGGTTTGCTCTCCACTCGGTAGGATTTTTTTAACTTAGGCGAGTGTCTGACTGCAGCTAAGTCTCTTCGTGGAGAACTTAGGCGAGTGCTGAACCGCAGCTAAGCCCCCGAGTGGGAGTCTTGCTCTCCACTCGGTAGGATTTTTCAAACTTAGGCGAGTGTCTGACCGCAGCTAAGTCTCTTCGTGGAGAACTTAGGCGAGTGCCGAACTGCAGCTAAGCCCCCGAGTGGGAGGTTTGCTCTCCACTCGGTAGGATTTTTTTAACTTAGGCGAGTGTCTGACTGCAGCTAAGTCTCTTCGTGGAGAACTTAGGCGAGTGCTGAACCGCAGCTAAGCCCCCGAGTGGGAGTTTTGCTCTCCACTTGGTAGGATTTTTCAAACTTAGGCGAGTGTCTGACTGCAGCTAAGTCTCTTCGTGGAGAACTTAGGCGAGTGCTGAACTGCAGCTAAGCCTCTGAGTGGGAGGTTTGCTCTCCACTCGGTAGGATTTTTCAAACTTAGGCGAGTGTCTGACTGCAGCTAAGTCTCTTCGTGGAGAACTTAGGCGAGTGCTGAACTGCAGCTAAGCCCCCGAGTGGGAGGTTTGCTCTTCACTCGGTAGGATTTTTCAAACTTAGGCGAGTGTCTGACTGCAACTAAGTCTCTTCGTGGAGAACTTAGGCGAGTGCTGAACCGCAGCTAAGCCCCCGAGTGGGAGGTTTGCTCTCCACTCGGTAGGATTTTTCAAACTTAGGCGAATCGGATTCGCAGCTAAGTCACCCACTGGGGGATTTCGGATACAAACAAAAGTGACAGCAGTTATTGGAACACTCTTATTTCTGATAAAAATGAACTTCAAGAGTTTTTCTTATTACATCTGGTTTGAGGGCGGACTCAAGTGTAAAAGGGGCAGAGAAGCTCCGCGTTCCAAGCTCGAGGTTCGTCGATCTGTCGATCAACATTGTAAAGGTGATATGCTCCGTTGTGGAGGACTCTGGTGACGATGAAGGGGCCTTCCCAAGTGGGAGCGAGCTTGTGAGGTTTCTGTTGATCCACTCGGAGGACCAGATCTCCTTCTTGAAAGGCTCGACTCTTCACATTCCGGGCGTGGAATCGACGTAAGTCCTGCTGATAAATGGTCGATCTGATCATCGCCATCTCCCTCTCTTCCTCCAAGAGGTCGACTGCGTCTTGCCGGGCCTGCTCTGCTTCATCTTCAGTGTAAAGTTCGACTCGGGGCGCATTATGAAGAAGATCGCTTGGCAGGACAGCTTCGGCTCCATAAACCAGAAAGAATGGGGTCCTTCCAGTCGACCGGTTAGGGGTGGTCCTTAATCCCCACAGAACTGATGGAAGCTCGTCGACCCAAGCGCCTGCCGCGTGCTTGAGATCGCGCATCAGCCGAGGTTTTAGCCCTTTGAGAATCAGACCATTTGCTCTCTCAGCCTGTCCATTCGACTGGGGATGAGCGACTGTGGCGTAGTCGACTCGTGTGCCTTGAGAAGCGCAAAATGCTCTGAACTCATCCGAATCAAAGTTTGACCCGTTATCAGTGATGATGCTGTGCGGGACTCCATATCTGAATGTTAACCCTCTGATGAAACTGATAGCGGTGCCAGCATCGAGGCTCTTTATGGGCTTAGCTTCGATCCATTTGGTAAACTTGTCGACTGCCACAAGTACATGAGTGAATCCACTCCTTCCCATTCTTAGGGGGCCAACCATGTCCAATCCCCAGACGACAATGGGCCAGACGAGCGGAATGGTTTTCAGGGCTGACGCGGGCTTGTGTGACATGTTGGAGTAGAACTGGCACCCCTCGCACTTGTCGACTATCTCTTTCGCCATCTCATTTGCCCTTGGCCAGTAAAATCCAGCTCGGTATGCTTTAGCCACAATAGTTCGAGAGGACGCATGGTGACCGCAGGTTCTCGTGTGGATATCGTTAAGGATTATTTGACCCTCTTCTGGCGTTATGCATTTCTGGCCGACTCCGGTCGCACTCTCTCTGTACAGCTGTCCCCTTATGACTGTGAAGGCCTTAGATCGGCGGACGATCTGTCGAGCCTCCTCCTCATCCTCCGGAAGTTCTTTCCTTAGGATATATGCAATGTACGGTATTGTCCAGTCAGGGGTGATTGCCAAGACTTCCATGATTAGGTCGACTACTGCAGGCACTTCAACTTCAGTCGGATCTGTGGCACTTTTCGGCTGCGGGGCTTCTTCTGTGAAAGGATCCTCTTGGACTGACGGTGAGTGAATGTGTTCCAAGAACACGTTGCTTGGAATGGCTTCTCTCTTGGAGCCTATCTTTTCCAAATCGTCAGCTGCCTGGTTTTTCAGTCGGGGGATGTGGTGGAGTTCCAACCCCTCGAACTTCTTCTCTAGCTTCCGCACTGCATTGCAGTATCCAGTCATTGCCGGACTCCTGACGTCCCACTCCTTCATCACTTGATTAACCACCAAATCTGAGTCGCCATAGACCATGAGGCGACGGACGCCGAGTGAAATGGCCATGCGCAACCCATACAAAAGTGCTTCATACTCTGCTTCGTTATTGGAGGAATCGAAGTGAATCTGGAGAACGTATCTGAGCTTATCTCCTCGGGGGGAGACCAAAACTACCCCGCGCCCGAACCATTCAGCATCTTGGATCCATCGAAGAACATAGTCCAGTGCTCCGAGTGAACTTGAGTCGGAAGTTGCTGTTCAATCCACTCGGCGATGAAATCCGCGATTGCTTGGGACTTGATGGCTTTCTTTGCTTCAAACTTGATATCTAAAGGAAGGAGTTCAATCGCCCACTTGGCCACTCAACCAGTTGCATCTCTGTTATGCAGGATCTCCGATAACGGGGCGTCGCTGACGACTGTAATGGAGTGGTCAGAGAAATAATGTGCAACTTTCTTCGTGGTCATATAAATCCCATATACAAGCTTTTGGTAGTGGGGGTATCTTTGTTTTGAAGGGGTCAAAACTTCAGACACATAATATACAGGGCGTTGAACTTTGAAGGCCTTCCCTTCCTCTTCCCGCTCGACCGTAAGTATTGTACTGACAACTTGTCCCGTGGCTGCAATGTAAAGCAGCAGAGGCTCTTTGCTGATTGGGGCAGCTAGCACCGGCTGGGTGGAGAGCAGAGCTTTGAGCTCTGCAAACGCTGCATCAGCTTCTGGAGTCCACTCGAACTTGTCAGACTTCTTCATCAGTCGGTAAAGAGGCAACGCTTTTTCACCGAGTCGAGAAATGAATCGACTTAAGGCGGCCAAGCAGCCTGTAAGCTTTTGGACATCATGCACACGTACAGGACGCTTCATCCGGAGTATGGTGCCAATTTTTTCAGGATTGGCGTCGATTCCCCGTTCGGAAACGAGAAAACTGAGTAGCTTGCCACCTGGGACTCCGAAAGTGCACTTTGACGGATTGAGCTTGATATCGTACCTCCTGAGGTTGGCGAAGGTTTCAGCAAGGTCAGCCCGCAGGTCGGAACCTTTCCGGGACTTGACTACGATATCGTCCATGTACGCCTCCACATTCCGACTTATTTGAGTGAGTAAACACTTCTGGATCATTCTCATGAATGTGGCTCCGGCGTTCTTGAGGCCGAATGGCATGGTGACGTAATAGAAGCATCCGAATGGAGTGATGAAAGCTGTTTTGATTTCGTCGGGCCCATACAGACGGATCTGATGGTACCCGGAGTAGGCATCTAGAAAAGACAATCTCTCGCATCCCGCAGTTGAGTCGACAATCTGGTCGATGCGAGGGAGAGGAAAATGATCTTTCGGGCAGGCCCGATTGATATGCTTGAAATCAATGCACATACGGAGTGACTTGTCCTTCTTGGGGACCATGACGACATTGGCGAGCCACTCGGAGTGGTAGATTTCTCGGATGAACTCAGCTGCTAAGAGCCGAGCCACTTCCTCGCCAATGGCTTGTTTTTTCTGGACGGTGGACCGTCGAAGATGTTCCTTCACGGGCTTGAACTTTGAGTCGACTCGCAGGCGGTGCTCAGCCAGCCCCCTGGGAACTCCAGGCATGTCAGAGGGTTTCCATGCGAAGATGTCCCAGTTCTCACGGAGGAGCTGGATGAGCGCTTCTTCCTATTTGGAGTCGAGCATCGTCGAGATGTGAGTCGGAGCAGCGTCAGGATCGGTCGGGTGAATGTGGACTGTCTTCGTTTCGCCAGCCGACTGAAAAGCTGACTCGGAGGCAGGCTTCTTAGCTCGCAGCAATTCACTCGGGTCGGCAGCCTTTTGGTACTCTTTCAGCTCGACCACTGCCATCTGAGCGTCGACAATCTTTGATCCCTTCTGGAAACATTCTTCTGCTTTTTTCCGGTTGCCCGTAACAGTGATCACACCTTTGGGGCCAGGCATCTTTAATTTAAGATACACGTAACATGGTCGAGCCATGAAGCGTGCGTAAGCTGGCTTGCCCAAGATGGCGTGATAAGCACTCTGGAAGTCCACAACTTCAAATGTCAACTTTTCCTTGCGGTAATTCTTTGAATCACCGAAAACCACATCAAGAGCAATCTGGCCGAGTGACTCGGCTTTCTTCCCAGGAATGACTCCGTGGAAGCTCATGTTACTGGTGCTGAGTCTGGACATCGGAATGCCCATTCCTTTCAAGGTTTCAGCGTACAGTATGTTCAGGCCACTGCCGCCGTCCATCAGGACTTTGGTCAGTCGAGTGCCTTCGACAACTGGGTCGACCACCAAAGCTTGCCTCCCAGGGGTGGCAATGTGCGTCGGGTGATCGGACTGGTCGAATGTGATGGCAGTCTGAGACCACTTCAGGTAACTGGGAGTCGTCGGGGCAACCATGTTCACCTCACGGTTAATGACTTTCAGTCGACTTTTGCTTTCGACATCAGCAAAAATCATCAAGGTGGAATTGACTTGGGGGTATCCATCCTCACTATCCTCATTGTCCTCAACTCTGTCTGGCTCTTTTTCCTTATCCTTGGGCTGCTTGCCCTGGAACTGCTGAATCAGAAGCCGACACTGTCGAGTGGTATGCTTCGGGAAAATAAAATTTCCTTCTTCATCTTTCTTGGTATGGATGTGACATGGCAGGTCCAGAACATCGTTCCCATCCTGATCTGATGTGACATGGCAGGTCCGGAACATCATTCCCATCCTGATCTTTAACCTTCTTGGGCTTCCATGTGCCCTTGGGCTTTCCCTTGAAATTTCCCTGGGCCACAGCCAGGGCCTCCCCAGGGGCGGCTGGCTCGGCCTTCCGCTTCTGCTTCCGACTGGAGTTTCCTTCGGTTTCTTGGGCGACTGACTTGAGTTTGCCACTTCGGAGTCGGTCCTCATCTTCTCCATTAGCGTACTTGGTGGCAATCTCCATCATCCGATTAAGGGACATCTCTCCAGTTCGGCCAAACTTCAGATTCAACTCCCTGTACTTGACGCCTTCCTTGAAAGCGCAAACTGCTTGATGGTCTGGCACGTTCTCGACCGAGTGGTGCAGTGTGATCCACCTCTGGATGTATTCTCTCAGAGTTTCATTTGGCTTCTGCACGCAAGACCGCAGCTCCGTAAGGCCTGCAGGGTGCTTGCATGTCCCTTCGAAGGTTGTGATAAACACTCGGGAGAGATCCTCCCAAGTGTAAATGCTGCTGGGCGCCAACTGATTCAGCCACGCCCTAGCTGAGCCTTCCAACATGAGGGGTAAATGCTTCATGGCCACCTCATCATTGCCGCCGCCAATCTGCAGAGCCACTCGGTAATCCTCGAGCCATGTGTCAGGCTTGGACTCACCGGTGAACTTGCTGACTCCAGTCGCCAGCCAGAAGTTGGGAGGGATCACCGCGACCCTGATGGCTCGACTGAAACATTCAGGCCCCGAGGCGTGTGTCCTACTGCCGGTGGGCGTATCTCTGTTGTGGCCCTCTCGATGAGCCCTGTTCCTGTCCACCAGACCTTGAACGAGGATGGATCTCGCGTCAAAGCCTGGGTCTCTGGGGTCGACTGGGATCCTCTGCCCAACGTTATGGGGGCGCATGTCGTCTCGATGTCGAGGTGCATATGGCCCACTCCTCGGGGGAGGGGACGGCACCCGACGTCCATCATCACGGTCGGGTCGGTGATCATATTGTTCGTTTCTCCTATACTGATCGTGCCGGTCTCCACGTCCCTCACGCCTCGGGGGCGATCTCGGGCTGTGAGCCGACTGGACAGTTTCCGTTGCAATGGATCGACTGTGGATCCTGTCCCGCGACTGGGAGACGGCGGAATTCTGATTTCCCGCCGCTCGGAGCAATGCTCTGATCTATAGCAATCCTCTGCCAGCCTCTGACTGAGAGGGCTGGATTGACTCTGCTATGCGGGCCGCGGCAGCCAGGTTCTGAACCGGAGTTCGGTACACCTGCGGCGGTGGGAAGAGCTGACGTCGACTGGATTCGGGAGATTGCTGGCGTCGACTGGACTCGGGAGCCTGCTGGTGTCGACTGGACTCGGGAGCCCGCTGACGCGCCCGCTCGTCGAGAGCTCGCTGTAGATTCTCCAGTCGAGTGCGCTCGGCTAGATTAGCCAAGCGCGCGTCCTCCAAGGCCCGGGCCTTGGGGGTTTCTCCAACAATAGGGGTGTAGAGCGCGTCCATGTTCCGGCGATGAAGCTCCTCCCGCTGTAATGAGGTAAGAGGTTCGGGGAGGTATTCGTCGTGAGGGTGCGACGGATCGCCTCTATCGGCACCATCATCAGCGCGATGGAATCCAGGAGGACTGCGTGTCCCCTCGACCGCCAGAACCTCCGCCAAAGGGTCGCTGCTATCGCACTCGAATGCCGACTCCGTGGAGCCAGTCGACAGATCGAACAGGCCGCAGAGGGATTCGTCGGGCTCGATTGCCGCGACTTGTGGGGTCGTCGACTGGCGGGCCGCGGCGTGCTTCATCCACCGTTGGAGCCTCGACCGACCCAAGCGCTTGCGCTGGCGGGAGACAGGACGGGGAGATGACACGGGAGTCGACCGATATGGGGTCGACGGCTGCCGCAGGAGGACGCCACGGACGCACGCGCGGAATGAAGGAAATATGCCCTAGAGGCAATACTAAAGTTATTATTTATTTCCTTATATCATGATAAATGTTTATTATTCATGCTAGAATTGTATTAACCGGAAACATAATACATGTGTGAATACATAGACAAACAGAGTGTCACTAGTATGCCTCTACTTGACTAGCTCGTTAATCAAATATGGTTATGTTTCCTAAGCATGAACAAAGAGTTGTTATTTGATTAATGAGGTCACATCATTAGTTGAATGATCTGATTGACATGACCCATTTCATTAGCTTAGCACCCGATCGTTTAGTATGTTGCTATTGCTTTCTTCATGACTTATACATGTTCCTATGACTATGAGATTATGCAACTCCCGTTTGCCGGAGGAACACTTTGGGTACTACCAAACGTCACAACGTAACTGGGTGATTATAAAGGAGTACTACAGGTGTCTCCAAAGGTAGATGTTGGGTTGTCGTATTTCGAGATTAGGGTTTGTCACTCCGATTGTCGAAGAGGTATCTCTGGGCCCTCTCGGTAATACACATCACATAAGCCTTGCAAGCATTATAACTAAGATGTTAGTTGTGAGATGATGTATTACGGAACGAGTAAAGAGACTTGCCAGTAACGAGATTGAACTAGGTATTGGATACCGATGATCGAATCTCGGGCAAGTAACATACCGATGACAAAGGGAACAATGTATGTTGTTATGCGGTCTGACCGATAAAGATCTTCGTAGAATATGTAGGAGCCAATATGGGCATCCAGGTCCCGCTATTGGTTATTGACCGGAGACGTGTCTCGGTCATGTCTACATTGTTCTCGAACCGTAGGGTCCGCACGCTTAACGTTACGATGACAGTTATTATGAGTTTATGCATTTTGATGTACCGAAGGTTGTTCAGAGTCCCGGATGTGATCACGGACATGACGAGGAGTCTCAAAATGGTCGAGACGTAAAGATTGATATATTGGAAGCCTATGATTGGACATCGGAAGTGTTCCGGGTGAAATTGGGATTTTACCGGAATACCGGGAGGGTTACCGGAACCCCCCGGGAGCTAGATGGGCCATAATGGGCCTTAGTGGAAAAGAGAAGGGGCTGCCCTAGATGGGCTGCACGCCTCCCCCTTCCCCTAGTCCTATTAGGACTAGGAAAGGGTGGCCGGCCACCTCCTCCTCTTTTCCCCTCCGAGGAATCCTAGTTGGACTAGGATTGGAGGGGGAATCCTACTCCCAGTGGGAGTAGGACTCTCCTGCGCCTCCCCCCTTGGCCGGCCAGCCCCTCCCCCTTGGATCCTTTATATACGGGGGCAGGGGGCACCTCTAGACACACAAGTTGATCCTTGAGATCGTTCCTTAGCCGTGTGCGGTGCCCCCTGCCACCAAATTCCACCTCGATCATACCGTTGTAGTGCTTAGGCGAAGCCCTGCGTCGGTAGAACATCAAGATCGTCACCACGCCGTCGTGCTGACGGAACTCTTCCTCGACGCCTTGCTGGATCGGAGCCCGAGGATCGTCATCGAGCTGAACG
Source organism: Triticum monococcum (assembly GCA_034509565.1). Classification (NCBI taxonomy): domain Eukaryota; kingdom Viridiplantae; phylum Streptophyta; class Magnoliopsida; order Poales; family Poaceae; genus Triticum; species Triticum monococcum. The sequence continues at coordinate 40,286,799 of CM067842.1, forward strand.
TGTGCTAAGAACTCGGAGGTGCCGGAGTAACGGTGCTTGGATCGGTCAGATCGGGAAGAAGACGTACGACTACTTCCTCTACGGTGTGTCAACGCTTCCATTGTGATCTACAAGGGTACGTAGATCAGACTCTCCCCCTCGTTGCTATGCATCACCATGATCTTGCGTGTGCGTAGGAATTTTTTTGAAATTACTACGTTCCCCAACAGTGGTATCAGAGCCTAGGTTTTATGGTTTGATGTTATATGCACGAGTAGAACACAAGTGAGTTGTGGACGATATAAGTCATACTGCCTACCAGCGTGTCATACTTTGGTTCGGCGGTATTGTTGGACGAGACGACCCGGACCAACCTTACGCGTACGCTTACGCGAGACCGGTTCCCTCGACGTGCTTTGCACATAGATGGCTTGCGGGCGACTGTCTCTCCAACTTTAGTTGAACCAAGTGTGGCTACGCCCGGTCCTTGAGAAGGTTAAAACGGAGTCTATTTGACAAACTATCGTTGTGGTTTTGATGCGTAGGTGAGATTGGTTCTTGCTTAAGCCCGTAGCAGCCACGTAAAATATGCAACGGCAAAGTAGAGGACGTCTAACTTGTTTTTGCAGGGCATGTTGTGATGTGATATGGTCAAGACATGATGCTAAATTTTATTGTATGAGATGATCATGTTTTGTAACCGAGTTATCGGCAACTGGCAGGAGCCATATGGTTGTCGCTTTATTGTATGCAATGCAATCGCGATGTAATGCTTTACTTTATTGCTAAGCGGTAGTGATAGTCGTGGAAGCATAAGATTGGCAAGACGACAACGATGCTACGATGGAGATCAAGGTGTCGCGCCGGTGACGATGGTGATCATGACGGTGCTTCGGAGATGGAGATCACAAGCGCAAGATGATGATGGCCATATCATATCACTTATATTGATTGCATGTGATGTTTATCTTTTTATGCATCTTATCTTGCTTTGATTGACGGTAGCATTATAAGATGATCTCTCACTAAATTATCAAGAAGTGTTCTCCCTGAGTATGCACCGTTGCCAAAGTTCGTCGTGCCCAGACACCACGTGATGATCGGGTGTGATAAGCTCTACGTCCATCTACAACGGGTGCAAGCCAGTTTTGCACATGCAGAATACTCGGGTTATACTTGACGAGCCTAGCATATGCAGATATGGCCTCGGAACACGGAGACCGAAAGGTCGAGCGTGAATCATATAGTAGATATGATCAACATAACGATGTTCACCATTGAAAACTACTCCATCTCACGTGATGATCGGTTATGGTTTAGTTGATTTGGATCACGTGATCACTTAGAGGATTAGAGGGATGTCTATCTAAGTGGGAGTTCTTAAGTAATATGATTAAATTGAACTTAAATTTATCATGAACTTAGTCCTGGTAGTATTTTGCAAATTATGTTGTAGATCAATAGCTCGCGTTGTTACTTCCCTGTGTTTATTTTGATATGTTCCTAGAGAAAATTGTATTGAAAGATGTTAGTAGCAATGATGCGGATTGGATCCGTGATCTGAGGTTTATCCTCATTGCTGCACAGAAAAATTATGTCCTTGATGCACCGCTAGGTGACAGACCTATTGCAGGAGCAGATGCAGACGTTATGAACGTTTGGCTAGTTCAATATGATGACTACTTGATAGTTTAGTGCACCATGCTTAACGGCTTAGAATCGGGGCTTCAAAGACGTTTTGAACGTGATGGACCATATGAGATGTTCCAGGAGTTGAAGTTAATATTTCAAGCAAATACCCGAGTTGAGAGATATGAAGTCTCCAACAAGTTCTATAGCTAAAAGATGGAGGAGAATCGCTCAACTAGTGAGCATGTGCTCAGATTGTCTGGGTACTACAATCGCTTGAATCAAGTGGGAGTTAATCTTCCAGATAAGATAGTGATTGACAGAATTCTCTAGTCACCATCACCAAGTTAGTAGAACTTCGTGATGAACTATAGTATGCAAGGGATGACGAAAACAAATCCCGAGCTTTTCATGATGATGAAATCGATGAAGGTAGAAATCAAGAAAGAGCATCAAGTGTTGATGGTTGACAAGATCACTAGTTTCAAGAAAAGGGCAAAGGGAAAAAAGGGGAACTTCAAGAAAAACAGCAAGCAAGTTGCTGCTCAAGTGAAGAAGCCCAAGTCTGGACCTAAGCCTGAGACTGAGTGCTTCTACTGCAAAGGGACTGGTCACTGGAAGCGGAACTACCCCAAGTGATTGGCGGATAAGAAGGATGGCAAAGTGAACAGAAGTATATTTGATATACATGTTATTGATGTGTACTTTACTAGTGTTTATAGCAAACCTTCAGTATTTGATACTAGTTCAGTTGCTAAGATTAGTAACTCGAAACGGGAGTTGCAGAATAAACAGAGACTAGTTAAGGGTGAAGTGACGATGTGTGTTGGAAGTGGTTCCAAGATTGATATGATCATCATCGCACACTCCCTATAATTTCGGGATTAGTGTTGAACCTAAATAAGTGTTATTTGGTGTTTGCGTTGAGCATGAATATGATTTGATCATGTTTATTGTAATACGGTTATTCATTTAAGTAAGAGAATAAATTGTTGTTCTGTTTACATGAATAAAACCTTATATGGTTACACACCCAATGAAAATAGTTCGTTGGATCTCGATCGTAGTGATACACATAATCATAATATTGAAACCAAAAGATGCAAAGTTAATAATGATAGTGCAACTTATTTGTAGCACTGCCGTTTAGGTCATATTGGTGTAAAGCGCATGAAGAAACTCCATGCTGATGGGCTTTTGGAATCACTTGATTATGAATCAGTTGATGCTTGCGAACCATGCCTCATGGGCAAGATGACTAAGACTCTGTTCTTCGGAACAATGGAGCGAGCAACAGATTTGTTGGAAACCATACATACTGATGTATGTGGTCCGATGAATATTGAGGCTCGCGACAAGTATCATTATTTTCTGATCTTCACAGATGATTTGAGCAGATATGAGTATATCTACTTGATGAAACATAAGTTTGAAACATTTGAAAAGTTCAAAGAATTTCAGAGTGAAGTGAAAAATCATCGTAACAAGAAAATAAAGTTTCTACGATCTGATCGTAGAGAAGAGTATTTGAGTTACGAGTTTGGCCTTCAGTTAAAAAACAATGTGAAATAGTTTCACTACTCACGCCACATGGAACACCATAGTGTAATGGTGTGTCCGAACGTCATAACCGTGCTTTATTAGATATGGTGCGATCTATGATGTCTCTTACCGATCTACCACTATCGTTTTGGGGTTATGCATTAGAGACAATTGCATTCACGTTAAAAAAGGGGAACCATCTATATCCGTCGAGACGACGCCTTATGAACTATGGTTTGGCAAGAAACCAAAGTTGTCGTTTCTTGAAGTTTGGGGTTGCGATGCTTATGAGAAAAAGTTTCATCCTGATAAGCTCAAACCCAAATCGGAGAAATATGTCTTCATAGGATACCCAAAGGAGACTGTTGGGTACACCTTCTATCACAGATCCTAAGGCAAGACATTCGTTGCTTATAATGGATCCTTTCTAGAGAAGGAGTTTCTCTTGAAAGAAGTAAGTGGGAGGAAAGTAGAAAACTTGATAAGGTAATTGTACCTTCTACCTTATTGGAAAGTAGTTCATCACAAAAATCTGTTCTTGTGACTACTACACCAATTAGTGAGGAAGCTAATGATAATGATCATGTAACTTCAGATCAAGTTACTACCGAATCTCGTAGGTAAACCAGAGTGAGATCCGCACCAGAGTGGTACGGTAATCCTGTTCTGGAGGTCATGTTACTTGACCATGATGAACCTACGAACTATGAGGAAGCGATGATGAGCCCAGATTCCGCGAAATGGTTTGAGGCCATGAAATCTGAGATATGATCCATGTATGAGAACAAAGTTTGGACTTTGGTTGACTTGCCCGATGATCGGCAAGCAATTGAGAATAAATGGATCTTCAAGAGGAAGACGGACGCTGATAGTAGTGTTACTATCTACAAAGCTAGAATTGTCGCAAAAGGTTTTCGACAAGTTCAAGGTGTTGACTACGATGAGAGCTTCTCACTCGTATCTATGCTGGAGTCTGTCCGAATCATGTTAGTAATTGCCGCATTTTATGAAATATGGCAAATGGATAAACAAAACTGCATTCCTTAATGGATTTATTAAAGAAGAGTTGTATATGATGCAACAGAAGGTTTTGTCAATCTGAAAGGTGCTAACAAAATATGCAAGCTCCAGCGATCCATCTATGGATTGGTGCAAGCATCTCAGAGTCGGAATATACGCTTTGATAAGTTGATCAAAGGCTATAGTTTTATACAGACTTGCGGTGAAGCCTGTATTTACAAGAAGGTGAGTGGGAGCACTACAACATCTCTGATAAGTATATGTGAATGACATATTGTTGATCGGAAATAATGTAGAATTATTCTGTAAAGCATAAAGAAGTGTTTGAAAGGAGTTTTTCAAAGAAAGACTTCGGTGAAGCTGCTTACATATTGAGCTCCAAGATCTATAGAGATAGATCAAGACGCTTGATAAGTTTTTTCAATGAGTACATACCTTGACAAGATTTTGAAGTAGTTCAAAATGGAGCAGTCAAAGAAAGAGCTCTTGCCTGTATTACAAGGTGTGAAGTTGAGTAAGACTCAAAGCCCGACCACGGCAGAAGATAGAAAGAGAATGAAAGTCATTCCCTATGCCTTGGCCATAGGTTCTATAAAGTATGTCATGCTGTATACCAGATCTATTGTATACCCTGCATTGATTTGGCAAGGGAGTACAATAGTGATCTAGGAGTAGATCACTGGACAGCGGTCAGAATTATCCTTAGTGAAATAAGGATATGTTTCTTGATTATGGACGTGACAAAAAGGTTCGTCGTAAAGGGTTACGTCGATGCAAGTTTTTGACACTGATCCAGATGAATCTAAAGTCTCAATCTGGATACATATTGAAAGTGGGAGCAATTAGCTAGAGTAGCTCCGTGTAGAGCATTGTAGACATAGAACTTGCAAAATACTTACGGATCTGATTGTGACAGACACGTTGACTAAAATTATCTCACAAGCAAAACATGATCACACCTTAGTACTCTTTGGGTGTTAATCACATAGATATGTGAACTAGATTACTGACTCTAGTAAACCCTTTGAGTGTTGGTCACATGACAATGTGAACTATGGGTGTTAATCACATGGTGATGTGAACTATTGCTGTTAAATCACATGGCGATGTGAACTAGATTATTGACTCTAGTGCAAGTGGGAGACTGAAGGAAATATGCCCTAGAGGCAATAATAAAGTTATTATTTATTTCCTTATATCATGATAAATGTTTATTATTCATGCTAGAATTGTATTAACCGGAAACATAATACATGTGTGAATACATAGACAAACAGAGTGTCACTAGTATGCCTCTACTTGACTAGCTCGTTAATCAAAGATGGTTATGTTTCCTAACCATGAACAAAGAGTTGTTATTTGATTAACGAGGTCACATCATTAGTTGAATGATCTGATTGACATGACCCATTTCATTAGCTTAGCACCCGATCGTTTAGTATGTTGCTATTGCTTTCTTCATGACTTATACATGTTCCTATGACTATGAGATTATGCAACTCCCGTTTGCCGGAGGAACACTTTGGGTACTACCAAACGTCACAACGTAACTGGGTGATTATAAAGGAGTACTACAGGTGTCTCCAAAGGTAGATGTTGGGTTGGCGTATTTCGAGATTAGGGTTTGTCACTCCGATTGTCGGAGAGGTATCTCTGGGCCCTCTCGGTAATACACATCACATAAGCCTTGCAAGCATTATAACTAAGATGTTAGTTGTGAGATGATGTATTACGGAACGAGTAAAGAGACTTGCCAGTAACGAGATTGAACTAGGTATTGCATACCGACGATCGAATCTCGGGCAAGTAACATACCGATGACAAAGGGAACAGTGTATGTTGTTATGCGGTCTGACCGATAAAGATCTTCGTAGAATATGTAGGAGCCAATATGGGCATCCAGGTCCTGCTATTGGTTATTGACCGGAGACGTGTCTCGGTCATGTCTACATTGTTCTCGAACCGTAGGGTCCGCACGCTTAACGTTACGATGACAGTTATTATGAGTTTATGCATTTTGATGTACCGAAGGTTGTTCGGAGTCCCGGATGTGATCACGGACATGACGAGGAGTCTCGAAATGGTTGAGACGTAAAGATTGATATATTGGAAGCCTATGATTGGACATCGGAAGTGTTCCGGGTGAAATCGGGATTTTACCGGAATACCGGGAGGGTTACCGGAACCCCCCGGGAGCTAGATGGGCCATAATGGGCCTTAGTGGAAAAGAGAAGGGGCTGCCCTAGATGGGCTGCGCGCCTCCCCCTTCCCCTAGTCCTATTAGGACTAGGAAAGGGTGGCCGGCCACCTCCTCCTCTTTTCCCCTCCGAGGAATCCTAGTTGGACTAGGATTGGAGGGGGAATCCTACTCCCAGTGGGAGTAGGACTCTCCTGCGCCCCCCCTTGGCCGGCCAGCCCCTCCCCCTTGGATCCTTTATATACGGGGGCAGGGGGCACCTCTAGACACACAAGTTGATCCTTGAGATCGTTCCTTAGCCGTGTGCGGTGCCCCCTGCCACCAAATTCCACCTCGATCATACCGTTGTAATGCTTAGGCGAAGCCCTGCGTCATTAGAACATCAAGATCGTCACCATGCCGTCGTGCTGACGGAACTCTTCCTCGACGCCTTGCTGGATCGGAGCCCGAGGATCGTCATCGAGCCGAACGTGTGCTAAGAACTCGGAGGTGCCGGAGTAACGGTGCTTGGATCGGTCGGATCGGGAAGAAGACGTACGACTACTTCCCCTATGTTGTGTCAACGCTTCCGTTGTGATCTACAAGGGTACGTAGATCAGACTCTCCCCCTCGTTGCTACGCATCACCATGATCTTGCGTGTGCGTAGGAATTTTTTTGAAATTACTACGTTCCCCAACACGGAAGTGCGTCGCACCGCGGACGGGGAGCGCGTCGACGTCAAGCGGCGCCTCCTGGAGCCAGGCGGAGTCGTCGGCGATGAAGGTGATTCCGCCGAGACGGATCTCGCGGCCCTCTGCCAAAGCTCCGCAGGAAAACATGATCAAGTGGATCGGAAAAATCGCAACTTCTCCAATTAGGCGCTAAGACTAATGCCCCACGGTGGGTGCCAACTGTCGTGGTTCTAAGTCTGACAGTGAGGTAGGGGGGTGTATGAAGAGGCTAGACCTTAGCTATTGGGAAGTTGTAAGCACGCAAGGTTTACGAGTTCATGCCCTTCTCGGAGGAAGTAACAGCCCGACGTCTCGGTGCCCGGAGGCGGTCGACTGGATTATGCGTGTGTAAAATGACAGGGGTGCGAACCCCTGATACTGAGGAGGGGGATGGCTTATATAGAGTTCGCCAGCCCTCTCCCGCCCTCAGTAATGCAGGGTTTAAGGTACATTTAAGGTGGACGTTACTGATAACGTCCCTAATAAAGTGTCATAATAATCATAAAGACTACTTAATAGCCGACCGTTTGCCTGCGGAGTGACTTGAGGTCTTCTGGCAGTCGAGTGGTTGGCTTCTTGGTCGAGTGACAGCTTCTTGGTCGAGTGTCTTCAACCCGTCGAGTGGGATACCTTCAAGTTGATTGAAAGGTGACTTCTTCTAGGGATGTCCTATGGTAGGGCTCTTTAGGACGGGTCCGTGTCCCTACCGTAGGTACATGACTTCATCAGGCACAATGCTCCCCAAGAAGCCACTAGGGCCACCGTATTCTCCTCACGCCCTCACACAATGCGAGATGCCGTGATTCCACTATTGGTGCCCTTGGAGACGGCGAACGAACCTTTACAAACAAGGTTGGGGCAATCTCCACAACTCAATTGGAGGCTCCCAACGACACCATGAAGCTTCACCACAATGGACTATGGCTCCGCGGTGACCTCAACCGTCTAGGATGCTCAAACACCCAAAAGTAACAAGATCCGCAAGGGATTAGTGGGGGGAATCAAATTTCTCTTGGTGGAAGTGTGGATCGAGGCCTTCTCAACCACTCCCGAGCAAATCAACAAGTTTGATTGGCTAGGTAGTGAGATCGGGCGAAAATGGAGCTTAGAGCAACAATGGAGCTTAGGGTTGGAAGAGATAAGTCAACGGGAAGAAGGGGACCCCTTATATAGTGAGGGACAAAGATCCAACCGTTATCCACCTACCAGCCCGCGGCGAGCGGTACTACCGCTCCAGGCCCGCGGTACTACCGCAGGACCGCGCGGTACTACCACTTGCTGCCAAGCGGTACTACCACACGGTCATGCGGTACTACCAAACAGGCCCGCGGTACTGCCGCAACCCCAGCAACTGCAAGGTCAGAACTGAAACACATGAGCTGAGGGCGGTACTTCCGCGAGCGCGGTACTACCACAAGGCAGGAATCCCCTAGCTAGGGGGAGGAAACATCCGTGCCTACTTCCGCAAAGAAATGGAAGAAGCAAAAACCCGACACAGTAGTACTATAGAGGTGCGGTACTACTGCCTGACAACATAGCACGGTACTGCCACGGAGCGAAAGCGGTACTACCATGGTAGGCGCGGATGTAAAAAATTACATCCACCCCTACTACCGCGAGAGAGCGGTACTAGCCCGGTGGCCAATGGTAGTGCAGCTCCAGGGGAGCGGTACTACCGTGGGCACCTGCGATACTACCGCGCCACAACACGGTACTACCGCTGGTGCCAACGGTACTACCGCTCACTTGGGAGCAGTACTACTGCGAGCCAATGCAGCAGCCAGAAACAAAGCGACGAGAAAGCGGAGGATGCTCCAAGGGAAAGGAGGGGACAAGAAGGAGACGTGTACGTGATGATTCCACCCAAACCTTTCCGACGCGAACCCCCTCTTAATAGTACGGCTTTCCTACGACTCAAACCCACTAAAAAGAAACGTAGAAAAGACGCCGCTTCAATAGTCTTCGAGGGGCACCCAACTGTCTTGTGCCTGGCGATGAAATGTCTGGGATACTCAAGGCACACGATTAGTTCGCAAACGCGTTGTCATCAATCACCAAAACACCTTAGGGATAAATATGCCCTTACAATCTCCCCCTTTTTGGTGGATTGATAACAATACGGGATTTGCACAAGGGAAATAATATTAAGCAACCGCAAACCCCTCCTCTCTAGAATATAGACGGGCTCCCCCTAGATGTGTGCCAACTAGATGGGTGCTTTGGACTGCACGACACACATACTAGGATCAAAGCTCCCCCTATATTATAGAGACAAGGCATATCTAGTAATAGGAAGGCTAACACTAGACAGGATAGCAAACATAAGTTAACTAAGGTAGATAGAGTGCATATGTCTTACACCATATGAGGATAGGTCTCGAGGGCACAAACCAAACAAAAGCAAACGAGGTCCAAACGACAAAGACAAAGCAAACACACAAACACACCAAGCACGACACAACGCAAATCCCTACACTCTCTCCCCCTTTGGCATCGAGATGCCAAAAAGGCAGAGAGGACACCTACACACATGGGGTGGCTCAGGCAGAGAAGTCGTCCCACTGCTCCTCGTGCTCCTCGTCAGACTCAGCGGCGGGGACGGTCTCCTCGATGTCTTCCTCTGAACTGGTCCACTTATACCCCTGCTTCGTCATCCAGGCAGCCTCTGGCGTGATGACGTCCTCAGAACCGCCAGACACATCCTCTCCAAAGAGCCTCATGTCCTTCTTGTCACGGCGGCGACTCTCCTTGTCAGCCACGTGAGTCCTGTACTGTCCCTTTGCCTGCATGCAGAAGAGAGTCTTCATCTTGTCCTTTAACTTCTTGGCCCACGACGGCTCAGAGGAAGGAGCGGTAGACCTAGCAGCATGATCCTCAGCAACATGCTCTGCACTAGCCTCCTCCTCACCAACAGCCCTCCTAGCAGAAGAAGCCTCAACACGGGTGGTAGTGTTGGCCCAGTTGGGCTTGACGCGAAGGCTGATGGACTCATGCCGAATCTAGTCTGGAGCAAGGAACTCATCACTAGGGTACATCTTCTCCCAAGTGGTGGAGAGCAGCAGAAACAAATACGGTCCATAGATAGGTACCTTGCGAGTGAACATCGCAAACTGAAGCTCACACCACATGATGTGTGAGACATCAAGTGGCTGAGTCTGAGATGAAGGTGCCTCTACGTGAGATATCAAGCAACATGTCCACTAGATAGGCATGAACCTTGTCCTTGTCGCCAATGCGTGGGAACAGAGTGTTGCGGAAGATGCGATGCATGATATCCAGAAAGGAGTTCAGCACCCAAGTCGACTTGTCATTGGGGAGTACCTTCTCAACAAGAAATGGCTGAAGCAGGTTCTTGTTGGCAGACTCAGAGTTGGCGTGGGGGCGAACACCAACGGGGGTGTGAAGCCCGTCATCAGGAATGTGAAGTAGATCCATGAACTCCTTCCATGTAGCAGACAGCTGACGGCCGTTGGTCATCCAGGTCATCCTCCGCTCATCCCCGGGATGAAAGTAAACAGAGGCAAAGAACTGACAGATAAGCTCAGGGTCGACTCTCCTACATCCTACTCTTGCACAGATTTGGTCTAAAATCTCAAGAACAACAAGCATCTCCCCAAAAACCTAGAAGCGAGAGAACAACCAAGAAAAAGAGGGATTTGGGAAAAAACCTTGGTCCATGGCAAGAGGAAGTGGTGGGGAACGATCCCACTGGTCGGAATCCGAGGAGAGTGGCCGGAGACGGAGATCCGGCGAGGACCTACAACGCCGTTCTTGAGCAAGAGAGAGAGAGAGACGTGGGGAGAGAGACGAGTGAATGTGTATGGGGAGTTGGAACTCCCCTACCCGAGTCATAACCCCCACGCTCCCTCGACGACGCGGTAGTACCGTGCCTCATCGCGGTAGTACCACTCGGCGAAAGTATCGCGCTATGGCGCGGTAGTACCGTGCCTCTCAAAGTGGTAGTACCGCGGCAAGCCGCGGTAGTACCGTGGGCTCAAGAAGATGCATGTTTCAAGCACACGAAAAACAAGGTCTTTGCATGAACACTCTGAGGCAACACGACACCACAAGACCATGCTACACACAAAGGCAGAAAGGCAAACGACAAAATGAAACAACCACAAGACACCACCTCTCCAAAGAGAGGGCGGTGGCCGTAGCCACCTATGTTTGAGTCAATTTGGCACTGCGAAGAATTATCCTTGGGTCCATGACCAAAACTCATCTTTGAAGCACAAGTACCATCAGACATGGCTAATGTGAAAGACTTGATCAATTTATGCATAATGGGGGGAGGGAGAGTTCATTGAGAGAACAACACTCCCCCTATGTACATGCCTACATCTAAACAAGACAACACGTTGAGTATGATGGGGTGTGCAAGGGTTCAAGCAACATTGCTCGAATCAATGATATTGAGCTCATGCCTTAACTCGCGAAATCTTGCTTCATCCAAGGGCTTCGTGAAAATATCTGCAAGGTTATCATGAGTGTTGACATAGTTGAGCTCGATCTCTCCTCGCCTAATGTGATCTCGGATGAAGTGATACCGGATCTCAATATGCTTCGTCTTGAAGTGTTACACCGGGTTGAGAGAGATCTTGATGGCACTTTCATTGTCACACCAAAGAGGCACTTTGTCACAAATGACACCGTAATCCTTTAAAGTTTGCCTCATCCATAAGAGTTGTGCACAACAACTACCGTCCGCCACATACTCCGCTTCGGTGACGAGAGAGACACATAACTTTGCTTTTTGGAAGACCAACTTACCAAAGAGCAACCAAGGAATTGGCACCCTCCGGAAGTGGACTTCCTATCCACTTTGTCTCCCACCCAATCGGAATCCGAATACCCTACAAGCTTGAAGTTTGCTCCTCTTGGGTACCATAAGCCAAAGTTTGGGGTATGAGCCAAATATCAAAATATTCGTTTGACCGCCACATAGTGACTTTCCTTAGGTGCGGCTTGAAACCGTGCACAAATTCCCACACTCAACACGATATCCGGTCTAGATGCACAAAGGTAGAGCAAGGAGCCTATCATGGAGCGATATACCTTTTGATCCACCGCTTTACCATTGGGATCTATGTCAAGTTGGCACTTGGTGGGCATTGGAGTGGAAGCCGGCTTGACATCACTTAGCTTGAATCTCTTGAGCATGTCTTGAGTATATTTGGCTTGGTTGATGAAGGTTCCTTCTCTTCTTTGCTTCACTTCGAACCCTAGAAAGAACTTCAACTCTCCCATGGAAGACATCTCGAACTTTGAGGTCATGAGAGCAGCAAATTCCTCATTGAAAGCTTTGTTAGGGGAACCAAAGATAATATCATCAACATATAATTGGCACACAAACAACTCCCCTTTGACCTTCTTAGTAAAAAGAGTGGAGTCGATTAGCCCAACTTCAAAACCACGGTCTTGTAATAACTCGGTAAGGTGGTCATACCACGCATGTGGGGCTTGTTTAAGGCCATAGAGTGCCTTATCGAGTTGATACACATGATCGGGAAAGTAGGGATCCTCGAACCCGGGGGGTTGTTTGACATAGACCAATTCATTAATGGGACCATTAAGAAAAGCGCTCTTCACATCCATTTGTTGTAACTTAAAGTTATGATGAGAGGCATATGCAATCAACATGCGAATGGATTCAAGACGAGCAACGGGAGCAAAGGTTTCACCGTAGTCGATACCATCGACTTGGGAGTAGCCTTGTGCTACCAAATGAGCCTTGTTGCGAATGATAATCCCATGGGCATCTTGCTTGTTCTTAAATATCCACTTGGTTCCAATGACATTGTGGTTCGCCGTCGGTCTTGGCACCAATCTCCACACTTTGTTGCGCTCGAAGTTGTTGAGTTCTTCATGCATGGCATTGAGCCAATCCGGATCTTCGAGCGCCTCATAGACCTTGTGGGGTTCGACACAAGAGACAAACGCGTGATGTTCACAATAGTTTGCTAATTGTCTACGAGTGCTTACCCCCTTTCTTAAGCTTCCAAGCACATTCGTCATGAGATGATCCTTGGTGGAGAGCTTGGAAGCAACCTTGGTAGCACGACGCTCCAATTCCTCCTCAGGGGTGAGATGAGGAGTGGTCACTTGATCATCTTGAGCGTCGTCTTGAGCTTGTTCTTGTTCTTGAACTTGCTCAGAGGAGAGAACTTGACCTTGGGCATCACTTGATGTGTCAACACCGTCTTGAGCATGATCTTGCCCCTTGGTCATGTTCTTGAGGATGAGGGCCTTCATGTTGTTCTTCGGAAGCATGTGGGCCTTGGGTTGGTGATGGCTCCACTTGAGTGGAGCATTGTCCTTCTCCTTCGGCCACAAGGGGTTCCTCAATGGGTAGGATAAAGCCAACACCCATTCTTCTTATGGCTTGAGGAGGAATTTCATCACCTACATCACAAGTGCCACTTTGCTCCACTTGGGAGCCATTATTCTCATCAAACTCCACGTTACACGTCTCCTCAATAAGTCCCGTGGATTTATTGAGGACGCGATAAGCATGAGAGTTTGTAGCATAACCAACAAATATTCCCTCATAAGCTCTAGCCTCAAATTTAGACAACCGAACACCTTTCTTGAGAATGAAACACTTACACCCGAATACCCGAAAGTACTTGAGGTTGGACTTGTTACCAGTGAGTATCTCATATGGAGTCTTGTTCAAGCCCTTGCGGAGGTAGAGCCGATTGGATGCATGACACGCGATGTTGATGGCTTCGGCCCAAAAGTTGTACGGAGACTTGAACTCGGCCATCATGGTCCTTGCCGCATCCATCAACGTCCGGTTCTTCCTCTCCGCAACACCGTTTTCTTGAGGGGTGTAAGGTGCGGAATATTGATGCTTGATCCCCTCATCACTAAGAAACTCATCCAAGGTGTAGTTCTTGAACTCGGTGCCGTTGTCACTTCTTATTGTCAAGATCTTTGCATTGTGTTGACATTGTACTTCATTTGCAAAGTCAATGACGGTTTGTTGGGTCTCGCTCTTCCTCTTGAAGAAATACACCCAAGTGTATCTTGAGTAGTCATCCACAATCACCAAGCAATACTTCCTACCCCCAAGACTATCGAAGGATGGGGGCCCAAAGAGATCCAAGTGAAGGAGCTCCAAAGGCCTCTTTGAGTAAATGATAGTCGTGGGAGGGTGAGCCTTCTCATGTAGCTTTCCTTCGATACAAGCACAGCAAGCACGATCTTTAGCAAAACTAACATTCGTTAGTCCACAGACATGGTCCCCCTTGAGAAGACTTTGCAAAGTTCTCATATTGACATGGGCTAGACGGCGATGCCAAAGCCATCCCACATCAACTTTAGCCATTAGGCATGTCACGGTCTTAGTGGGTCGCTCCGAAAAGTTAATCACATATAGACCGTTCTTGACATGCCCAACGAAGGCTACTTTAAGAGTCTTGCTCCACAAGAGGGCCACGGTATCAATATCAAAGAAAGTGGCAAAGCCCATGATTGCAAGTTGACGAACGGAAAGTAAATTGTATGCAAGGGACTCAACAAGCATGACCTTCTCGATCGTGAGATCATGAGAGATGACCACCTTGCCAAGTCCCAATACCTTAGAAGATATTGCGTCATCCCACTCGACATTGGCGGGCATAGATGAAACCTTGTGCACGTCCACCACCAAGTCCTTGCTTTCGGTCATATGATTTGTAGCTCCACTATCGAGCAACCATGATCCCCCACCGGAAGCAAACACCTACAAGAGATCAATGCTTGGTTTAAGGTACCCATTTTGTAATGGGTCCTTTGATGTTAGTAACAAGGGTCTTTGGAACCCAAATAGACCATTCAATGTATTCATGAGGAGAACCAACGAATTTGGCAAAGACATGCCCATCACTAGCACGACATAACATATAAGAAGGATTAAAGTTGTCGACTTTGATGAGAGGAGTGGCATTGCCCTTTTTGACAGCGCCACTCTTCGCATTGTTCTTCTCCTTGGAAGCACTCTCTCCCTCCTTCACAAAGGTTTGCATGAGAGGAGGAGGTCGTTTGGTCTTATCGTTCTTCTTATTGTTCTTGGACTCGGGCACGTACCCAACCACTTCCTTGGCCACAACTCCCTTTTGGTTGATCAAAAGGTCGTTGAGGTTCTTCTTGCCTTGTATGCAAGTCGCAAGACCTCTCTCAAGTTGCCTCTTTAGCTTAGCGTTCTCCTCAACAAGATGCACATGCTCACAATACGGGTTAGTAGCATTTGCATTATCGATTAACATCATACGAGGAAAAGTGGCTTTTTCCTTGGTTAGCTTTACTTGAAGTTGATCATGAGACTCTTTGAGGCTAGCATGAGAACCCTTCAAGGCCTTGTGAGCCTTGTCGAGTAGATCAAACTCCTCCTTGAGTCTAGCAAGATCAACCTCAAGTTCGGCTTTCTCGGAGTTTAGCACATGAGAAACAATGAGAACATGATCATAGTCTTTCTTTAACTTAGCATGATCAACGTTGTGTGACTCCTCAAGAGCCAAACGAAGACCACGCTCTTCCTCAAGAGCATTGGAAAGATCCGAAATCTCATCGGCATAGTCACGACTATGCCCTTCCATCTTAGTGATGGTATCTTCATGAGCCTCGATCATGTCATTGGCTTCACCGAGTTGTTCCAAGAGAGCAACAAAGTGCTTCTTGGATTTACCCTTAAGTTTGCCCATAAAGGCCTCAAACTCATTTGCCTGCACATTAGTTCCCCCATGTTCATCAATGCTATCCGTCGAAGAAGGATGATTAATGATGGTACTTTTGATGTTGGGGGTTACCTTGTTGGTGGCTTTAGCCATGAGGCACTTGGCGGTGATGCTCTCATTGGGTGAGTCGAAGAGAGACACCCGTGGAGCCGTCGCAATGGCAACTAATGCCATGGCAGCCAACTCACCATCTTCATCATTGTCATCATCCTCATTGTACTCTTCTTGTACCATCAATACCTTGGGAGGAGTCTTCTTGGTGAAGTTGCTCTTGTTGGGGAACGAATTGGCCTTGTCCTTTCGGATGAGCTTGCCACCATTGTATTCCCTCTTCTCATACGGGCACTCCGCAACAAAATGACTCACATTGCCACAATTGTAGCAAGTCCTTACACGTTGCTTGCTCTTCGTGCCACTTGATTTGTTTTTGCTAAAGTTTAGCCTCGAGTTTTTCTTGCTCCAAAATTGCCTTGAAGCGAGTGCCATGTGTTCATGATACACATACTTTGCATCTTCGGGGTTGCTCTCCTCTTCTTCCTCTTCTTCTTCTTCAACGGTGAGCTTGGCCTTCAATGCAAGGTTGGGCTTCTTTGCCCTTTGAGAACGAAGCACCGCATTGTCAGCGGTCTTGTCCAAAATGTTCATGGCCACAAACTCATCCAACAATTCGCTTGAGGTCAAAGTGTGGAAGTCCGGTCTTTGACGAATGACGGAGGACATGGCCTTGTGGTAGGGCATCATTTCCTTGAGGAATTTGCGCTTGATCCAATTGTCATCCGTGTCCTTGCTCCCGTGATCTCGTAGTGAGACCGCGAGTTTGGTTACTCTCCGATAAAGCTCACGAGGTTCTTCATCTTCTTTCATTGCAAACTCATCGGCCTCATCTTGCACCACTTCATAGTTGGAGCGTTGAATGCTTGCGCTTCCCCGGTAGAGAGAGACAACACAATGCCATGCGTCTTTGGCCAAGGCGAAGGGCCGAAGATGAGGTAGGTCTTCGGGTGGCATTGCATCTTGAATGATGAAGAGAGCATTCTCATTGAATTGATTATCCGCGGCTTCTTGAGGAGTGAAGTTGCTTGGATCATGCGGATAGAAACCTTCTTCAATGATTCTCCAAAGATTAGTGTTCACATGATTTAAATGACGTTTAAAGCGGTAAACCCAAGAATCAAAGTCCTTATTTTTCACAATCTTAGGGGGAGGACCGGCATGATTCAAGTGAGTGGAAGGAACCGGTCCACCATAAACAAGTGGTGGTTCCACATGAGCAAAGATGCCGGTGCCATTTTTACCACTAGAAGAAGGAGCCTTTTCACTACTAGCTTCCCCTTTGTCGGAGATAGTATCCGTCACCTTGTCGGTGGGATCACCCACTTTCAACGGTGCGGTGAATAGTTTAAGCCCCTCAAGGAATTTAATAAACACGCTTTCAACCTCGGTCGTCATGGAGGTTTTCAATGTCTCCAAGGCCACATTGAACTCCTCACGAGAGATCGAGGTTCCCCCATCACCCGTAGATGAGGTCAGATTCACACTGGAGTGTTCCTCCACACCGTCTACGGTATCAACCATATTCTTTGGACGGTAAAGTCCTTAATAAAGAGACGAGGCTCTGATACCAATTGAAAGAATCGATATGGTTGACTAGAGGGGGGGGGGGTGAATAGGCAACTAAATTTTTTTAGCTTTTCTTTAATAATTTAAACTTTGCATCAAAGTAGGTTGTCTAGATATGCAACTAGGTGAGCGACCTATATGATGCAACAAGGATAGAAACACAAGCAAACAAGTGATATGATACAAATAAGCTTGCACAAGTAAAGGCACAAGATAACCAAGAGTGGAGACGGTGGAGACGAGGATGTGTTGCCAAAATTCCTTCCCTTTGAGAGAAAGTACGTCTCTATTGGAGCGGTGTGGAGGCACAATGCTCCCCAAGAAGCCACTAGGGCCACAGTATTCTCCTCACGCCCTCTCACAATGCGAGATGCCGTGATTCCACTATTGGTGCCCTTGGAGACAGTGACCGAACCTTTACAAACAAGGTTGGGGCAATCTCCACAACTCAATTGGAGGCTCCCAACGACAGCACGAAGCTTCACCATAATGGACTATGGCTCCGCGGTGACCTCAACCGTCTAGGATGCTCAAACACCCAAGAGTAACAAGATCCGCAAGGGATTAGTTGGAGGAATCAAATTTCTCTTGGTGGAAGTGTGGATCAAGGCCTTCTCAACCACTCCCGAGTAAATCAACAAGTTTGATTGGCTAGGGAGTGAGATCGGGCGAAAATGGAGCTTAGAGCAACAATGGAGCTTAGGGTTGGAAGAGATAAGTCAACGGGGAAGAAGGGGACCCCTTATATAGTGAGGGACAAAGATCCAACCGTTATCCACCTACCAGCCCGCGGCCAGCGGTACTACCGCTCCAGGCCAGCGGTACTACCGCAGGGCCGCGCGGTACTACCGCTTGCTGCCAAGTGGTACTACTGCACGGTCATGCGGTACTACCGTACAGGCCCGCGGTACTGCCGCAACCCCAGCAACTGCAAGGTCAGAACTGAAACACAGGAGCTAAGGGCGGTACTTCCGCGAGCGCAGTACTACCGCGCCCCCATGCGGTACTACCGCAAGGCAGGAATCCCCTAGCTAGGGGGAAGGAAACATCCGTGCCTACTTTCGCAAAGAAACGGAAGAAGCAAAAACCCGACACAATAGTACTGCAAAGGTGTGGTACTACTGCTTGACAACATAGCACGGTACTACCGCGGAGCGAAAGCGGTACTACCGTGGTAGGCGCGGATGTAAAAAATTACATCCGCCCCTACTACCGCGAGAGAGCGGTACTAGCCCGGTGGCCAACGGTAGTGCAGCTCCAGGGGAGCGGTACTACCGTGGGCACCTGCGGTACTACCGCGCCGCAGCACGGTACTATCGCTGGTGCCAACGGTACTACCGCTCACTTGGGAGCAGTACTACCGCGAGCCAACGCAGCAGCCAGAAACAAAGCGGCGAGAAAGCAGAGGATGCTCCAAGGGAAAGGAGGGACACGAAGGAGACGTGTACGTGATGATTCCACCCAAACCTTTCCGACGCGGACCCCCTCTTAATAGTACGGCTTTCCTACGACTCAAACCCACTAAAAAGAAACGTAGAAAAGATGCCGTCTTCAACAGTCTTCGAGGGGCACCCAACCGACTTGTGCCTGGCGATGAAATGTTTGGGATACTCAAGACACACGATTAGTCCGCAAACGCGTTGTCATCAATCACCAAAACACCTTAGGGATAAACATGCCCTTACAGCTAGCCCATCTTTAATTGCGCCTGCCATGGATCGCATGTGATGCCAGCGCCGTGCACTTGGAGCCATATCCTCATGGACGCCCAAGGAACCTGCCTTAGCGCCGTGGGCCGTCCACTCCACAGGCGCACTCGCACGTGATGAAGTAACCAAAATATGGTATATGTCATTGTACTTATATGCAAAAAGTTAGTATACTGATTATAGATATGCTAGTACAAGTTCTATGGATGTTTTGCACGTACACACACATATTAGTTTATCTAAGGAACAAAATATTGGAGCATACATATGCATGCACAACATCCATTGAACATCCTTAAAACATGGATGAACTCATTACTTTTTTACACAATGCACTATGGGCAAAATGGTATTTTCACCTCACACTTGACACCGTTAGTACCTAAAATGGGGGGAAGTGTCATATAAGGAACACAGTTTACTTTAAGTGTCAAATAGGGAAAAAATTTATTTTGGGCCAAATAGGGAAGCAAATATTAAGAAAGGGCCAAATAAGGAATTCTCTCCTAGTTTTACCCCAAGGTACCTCCACCACTCATCTTTGCCATCCTCCGCAACTAGAGCGCTCATAGTTTGGCCAAGTATTCAGTTTTGCTTGATGAGGGTCGTCATTTGTGGCTTGGTGCTCCGCATGACCCCTTTCGTATCCTTATGAACATTTCTTTTCAATAAAGCTTAGTCTCGCCCCTAAAAAAGATCTCCAATACGTCCATAAAAAAAAGGAATCTTCAACACAAACGGTTTAGGTTTAGTGTTGCTGCTATACATCAAGCTATGATGTCATTTGATATCACAACTTTACCAAATAAATGTTTGAATTATCCAAGGCATATAGTCGATCTACCGAGGATCAACAATCACACGAGGCACGTCATCAAAATTTGTAAACAGGGTTCACCGGATTGGCTACATCCACCGGGCCCTGTGTTCGACTGTAGTTTTCCTATATATAGGTAGTATTTCAACAAATATTTTATAGATTAAATTGATGGTAAAAAATAAATCTCACATGGTCAGTTGCGTCAAGAGGGGGTGCCATACAAACAATCTTCCAACTTAGAACGTAAAATTCATTTACATATCACACAGTGCACATTGAAATTTTCGCGAGCCTAAATTCAGCTCTCCATTCGTCTCTGGTCATGATCTCTTGTAGAATGAGTTTTGCTAGTATGGTTTCAACTGAACCGACCCATTTAAGCCCATGATTCTATCAAGCCATTTTGTCTCTACACATGTGGGGCGAATATTTCGAGACATAGCTCCGGTATGCGTACAGATAATCGGCTTACATCAGGACGTAGCTTCGGCTCACCTCTCGTGCGGTGCTACTGGGCCAGCCTAGTATTGTAGATGCGGCGCGAGATTTTTTTTCTCTATGTTGTTTCATATCGGATTTTTTCCCTCTTTGCAGTGGCTTTCTTCTGGGTTTTTTTTTCTTTCATCAATTTTCACCTCTTTTTTTTGCAACACATGTCTACATTTTTCGTACACATTAGCATTTTTTGTATACACCAGGACCATTTTTTTATTTTTCAAATACATGACAAACCTTTTTTCAAATATATGTATTGATGTCTATTTTTTCATCTGCGTTGTACATTTCTTGTATAATTAAAAATCATTTTAGTACATGTTTAAAAAAGTTAAATATATTTATTGAATATTTTTCAAATACATGTTAAACAGTTTTCAAATACACACTAAAACATTTTTCTGAATGATATAAGACATTTTTAAAAGATGCGAACAATTTTTTTACATTATATAAACATATTTCTTTAAAATTTCACAAACATAATTTTGAAACGCTTGAACAATTTTTAAAGCATAACTTACATTTGTTTCAAAAGGAATGAAATATTTCTTTTGAATTACAGAGACATTTATTGTAATGTTATAAAAAATAAAAAATGTCGTGACCACTTTTTAAATGCCGCAAATGTTTTTCTAATGCTATCAACATTTTTCAGAAACTACACTAAAAAAATCGATGTGGTAACGTTTTTCTGGTGCACGGTGAGCATTTTTTCAAAATTTAAGCACATTAAGTTTTTTCAGAATATAGGTATTTATAATATATTAAAAATATATTAGAAAAAACAAAAAAAGGACGAGAAAGATCAATAAAAATAGTTGTACATGTACCTGGGTAATTATGGGCCGAACCATTTATTGTCCTTGAGGCGAGACGTACTTGTCCCATGCTATGGGCGAGAGACAAGCCGCCCCACTCTACGGGTCAAAGTTCTACGGCGCGCGTTCATTGATTTTGATATCGCGTCATCAGGTTTAGAGCTGGCATACCATCTTAAGATACGAAGTCACTATAGGTGCCTCGTAGTTGAGGGAAACGTCTCCCCTCCCTGAACGTGCATCGCCGAAAATTCTGAAATATATCCAGGAGAAATGCGAGCAACATGACTTGAACTCTAGTGGGCTGGGGATACTATTGTCCTCCTAACTATTCGCTGGCATAGCATGATTTAATTAGGCAGTGTATGTACTCCCTCCGGTCCTTTTTGCTCTGCACATTGAATTTGCCGAAAGTCAAACTTTGCTAAGTTTGACCAAATTTATATTAGAAATTATTAGCATCTATAATATGTAATAAATATAATATAAAAATATATTCCAAGATGAATCTAATGATATTGGTGTTGTTATGTGAATGTTTATAATTTTTTGTATAAACTTGGTCAAAGTTGGATGAGATTGACTTCGGTCAAACCTAATATGCAGAGTAAAAAGGACCGGAGGGAGTACGTGTTAGGTATTGTACACACGTATGCCAATCAACTGAGTACTTAGATTGGTCCCATGAATCATCATGATCAAATGAGGACCATTCATTTATTATTGTGTGGCTCTAGGTTCGCATGACGCGCAGCTGCTGATGTCGGTCCTCTATTCTGGGCGGTAATCATGAGGGCATGTACAATGCATAGGCCCAGGGTGATGCTTCACATATTATATAGGATCGGATATCAGGTAAAGTAGGTTTGGATAGGGAAGCGGTATCCTCTGCAGGAGGCGGGTGCTTGGAGAGAAAAAATGTGGTCCGATGTCAAAAGCTGAATAGGTTGGATCAAAAAGTAGAGTCTTTATTTTCTATTTGTTAATAAGGCTCACTAATTATAGTTTGCATTGGGAAGAAGAAATAATTATAAATGCCTCAAACTACTTTTTGTCATGGGACATATGTACCCATATGCCACCATTGGACATGTCCTGATCAGAATCGATCTTCACTTGGCTTCGGAGTTGTTTTGTCCTTTCAAAAAGTTGCAACTAATCTTTGGGAGACTGCTTCGGAGTTCCTGTAGAACAGGTTGCTGGATCGGTGGATCCTCCCACTACTGTTGTGCGGTCGTCTTACGCTCTGTTTTGCTCTGGTCACCGGTGGGTGGAAGGGCCCGAGGCCCCGAGCAGCCTCACTGTTCTCACGCTGAAGGACATAGCTTACGATCATCGGCTTTGATCATGCCATTAGGCATTTGATTAGCACTGTGATCCACAAATCAAGAAAGACGGACTGATGGCCAAACAAATCAGGCCCTAATTTCTTAGCACTTATGATTAGCTAACAAATCAACTTCACACGTACGGTGCTACTTAATCAAGGCAATTTGGTACGTACCAAAAAAAGGTCGTCCCCCGGCCGGACAGCCAGCCAGCTCGCGGCTTGTACTGACAAGACCCACCGAAGGAGGGGCATGCAACTTCTCGACCTTCCATCACGTACGCATCATGTCAATTCTGGGCCTTGAATGAGCCTGAAAGCCGCGCCATGGCGGCCGAGTTGGCCATTGTCGACCTCCTGCTGCTTCCTCTGGGCATAGGCTGGTCCTCCGCTCCAAACGTTTCATGGTGCGCCGATTTCGACGCAGCATCCTCTGCCCTAATTAGATTCATTAGGCATTTATATAATGTAAGGTGCTTAGCGGAGATGTTTAAAAAAATAAATCAGGCTTTCTCTAAGGTCCTCCGCTCCAAACGTTTCATGGTGCGCGATTTCGACGCAGCATCCTCCGCTCTAATTAGATTCATTAGTGGCTTAAATAATTGGGCCCGCGTACCAGCCGTGCCATTGCCATTGCCATCCACCCACTCATTTTGCAGGACCCTTAGAAAAACACATTTTGCAGGTGGGTGGCTGCCTGGTGCGTGCACGCATATACTGTTGCATGCATGGACGATCAGTAGGCAGCGTGTTGTTTCGTGCCACCAGATGCACGTAGAGCACGTTGGCCACCAGTAGAATCTATACGATAGAGAGATATCAAAGGGAAAAATCTACACAGTGGAGTGGGAGCTGGGGATGAGATGAGGCCGCTCCTTGGTGCTTCAATGCCTCGACGTCGACGTGCAACCGCATTTTCCATTGCTGTCACCAGTGACACGTACGCCACTGCTCGAGCTCTGACTCGGATCCATCCCGTGGCTGCACGCACAGCTCGTCTCCATCTCCTACTGCCACCTAGGTTAGCCAGTAAGTAGCTTCTTCGCCCGCTATATATATGCTCCTACTACGTGGTTGGCCAGCCTGTGTGCCCTCGCTCAAGTGACCCGATCCTACCATCACATAGGCCCGGCGTCCGGAGCGATAATCAGCGAAGATGGTGGTGGTCTCGCGGGTGGCCGGCGGGCTGCTGCGCGCCCTCCTCTTCGGCGTCTTCGGGGCGGCCGGGACGGTGGTCGGCGCCGCCTACGGCCTCCTGTCAGGCTTCGTCGACGACGAGGACGGCTTCGCGCAGGGGACGCTGCTGGGGGCGCTCGCCGGAGCGCTCATGTCCCTCGACCTCGCCCACTCCCTACTGGCCATATGGGGTCACCGCCGCCACGACGACCACTGCTCCCCCTTGGACGCTCCCGCCGGGCGAATCAAGCGCACTGTCGGCGCCGTCGTCCAACTCACGGCTCTCGCCGACCCGCAGTACTGCGGAAGACGAGGCGACAGCGCCGTCGTGGGCCTCGACCGGCCGGCAAGATCGTCAAGCTTCGGCTTCTTTCCGCCGGTGGTCGTCACTGCTGCAAGTGGCGGCTGCTGCCCCATCTGCCTCCAGGAGTTCGAGGCCGGCGGCGAGCGCGCGGGGCGGCGGCTCCCGGCGTGCTCCCACGTCTTTCATCTCGAGTGCATCCGTAGCTGGCTCCTCCGCAAGCCCGACTGCCCCATGTGCCGTCACGCCGTCCACTAGCTCTGTCCAGCGGCAAAGAGCTCAATTTGTGGTCACCGTGTGTGCTTTTACTTAGGAGCCGCCACGTGTTACGTGTATATTGGTTCATCATAGCTACTAGTACAAGGCTAATGACCGTTTTCCAGTCAACCAGTGAAAAGTCAACCAGAACACCTAGTAGTGTACACCGAAGTGCAATACAGTTTTTTTCGATAGCAAACAACACCAGAGATTTGAATAGTAACTTTCGTCTTCCTGACTGTCTACTACAACATGGTCTGCCCGGCTTCGGTGATGGAGTGCGATGACAGCGATGCACCTTCGTCTCGTTTCAGTGCTTGTAGTCGTTGTTAGGTGGTCTACAAACTTGATGTAATTTTTACTTCTGATGTTCTTTGTACAATATTGACAGTTGATGTATGGATTGAAAGTTTTTGCCGCAAAAAAAGCATGAGAGATTTGAAAGGTAACGTTCGTGTTCTTGGACGAAAAACAAAGTAAAATTGTAACTTTAAATATTAGAATAGTAACTTTTCTATAGAACTGTTTTTTTGGCATATAACACCATAGAAGTCATTTCTCCGCAAAAATTAACATGCCAGTATAACACTAGACCATGTTGGTTACAAAAAATTTCATAAGTATTTGAATTATTTTAATATTTTTTGAATGTGGGTGCGACTAGAACTAGGTTTTGTTGTGTATTTTCGTCTATGTTTCTCCTTAAAAAAATCACATGTGCACTTCCATGTTATCTTTTCATTTTCAAAGAAACCTTTGATTGGATTGGTACATGCATGAAAATGCTGCGACGTGGTCATCAAAACCACTTCCGTTGAGATAAAATCAATAAACTCATAAACAATTATTAATAGATAGCAAACCCTTATAATATACCCCAACTTTCCTAGATTAGAAGGTATTCAGGCATTTTGAGTTTTTACGTTGACAATCAATTAGACAAATACCCCCCAAAAAATCGATTACATAAATACCCACAATTTTTTTACACAAATACGTATATATGAGTAACGTAAACTGTTGAAAACTTATTTTGAATGACAAATCAATGGCACAATATTTGGCACAAAATCCACATGTTTGTGTTAGTTTCACTACTAGTAATAGTTTGCGCATCAAATTGATAGCTATATGGTCCGTGAAGAAGAAGAGTACATACGCTCGTCCAGTTCACCATGTAAACTTCATTTCAATGTCACGGACAAGCACACTCTGATTACGGAGAAGAGAGTACACAAGGAAAGTCTCTGCTGGCATCAATTCTCTGTACGTCTCCCCGTTGTAGAAATGGTTTTGCTGCTACTCTACTGTGATTTCAAGCGAGTTGACCCCATTAAAGCCTGAAGCTGCGATTCCATCAAGTTGTCCCCGTCAGCTAAAATAAAAGCGGATTCTCAAATAAAAAAAAATTAAAATAAAGCGCGCTGGTTAAGCACGATCGACCATTGTTATGTAGCGTGAGGAAGGAGGAGGACGGGTTCATGCAGGGGATGCTCCAGGCCAGGCGACAAGTAATTTGAAACGGAGGGAGTACAAGAGTGGCGTAGCTTGGAGCGAAATTGAGAGAGATCGAATGCAAAACAAATGAAACAGGTTGTAACTTCTAATGAGTTTCACCCACCGAAAGACCGACAGCTTTGGACCTCCGATTATTTAAGCATGCATGTCGACTTCCTGGGGCAATGCTTGCAGTTTTGAATGAGTTGAGCCCACGTGGTCTGAAGCCTGAAAGCGGCATGCTGATGCCTGAGCGATATCTCTGGTGCTGTCTCTATACGTGCCTTGATTTTGACACGGCATCCTCCTCCTGCTGACCTGCTCTAATTACAATACATTCATTCATCACCAGCTTGATTAGCTCCAAGTTCCAACCCACACATACTATTACTAGTACGGAGTAGTGCACGTAGCTAGCATCAGTCGGCTGCGTGTCGTTTCGTGTCACCGCATCAGTAGTGCATCCCTTGTTAATTCAGTTTAGCAGAATCTAGGTCTGGACGCGGACGGGCAACGGCATTTTCATTGCTCTCATCACTGCTCAAACTCTGACCGGAACAGGGATTGGAATTTGGATCATGTGGCAGCACGCACAGGCACGGCTCGCTAGCTAGCTAGCTACGCTATCCTACTGCTGCGTCAGTTAGCTTGTACTTCCTCCGGTCCTTTTTACTTTGCATATTGGTTTTGTCAAAAGTCAAACTTTACTAAGTTTGATCAAATTTATATTAAAAATTATTAGCATCTATAATATTTAATAAATATAATATGAAAATATATTCCAAGATGAATCTAAAGATATTGGTGTTGTTATGTGAATGTTTATAATTTTTTATATAAACTTGATCAAAGTTAAATGAGGTTGACTTCGAACAAAGCTAATATGCAGAAGTAAAAAGGACTGGAGGGAGTAAGTAGGAGTAGGAGCTTCTTGCCGACTCTTCGATCGCCGTATCCAGGCAACATACAGGCACGCTCCAGCCCAGGCGAGTTGTCACGAGGACACGAACCAAACTGGCTCTGAAGTACTACGTGGCCTGGCCTCCCCCTCCCCTCGATCAAGTGAAGCCTGAGGTTTTGTGGCTATCAGATCACAGCGGATCAGCGCATTGCTTTGCTCGCTGCCGTTCTTCGATCCCTCTGGCCGGTACATGGTGATCACGCGGGTGGCCGTCGGGCTGCTGCGCGCCCTCGTCGTCGGCGTTTTTGGGGCGGTGGGGACGGTGGTCGGCGCCACGTACGGCTTCCTGTCGTCCGGCTTCGTCGACTACTACGAGGAGGACGGGTTCATGCAGGGCACGCTGCTGGGGGGCGGTCGCCGGGGCCCTCGTGTCCCTCGACCTCGCCGGCTCCCTCCTTACCATATGGTGTTGCCGCCACCGCCAGGACGGTCACCGCTCCACCAGGCGAATCAAGCGCACCGTCGGCGCCGTTGTCGGGCTGGCGGCTCTCGCCGACCCGCACTACTCCGGTCGCGGTGACCGCGTCGTCCTCTCGCCCGACGGGCCGGTGATCACCGAGACGAAGGACGCCGTCGTGGTGATCACCAAGGTCACCGTCGGGCAGACCTCCTGCCCCATCCGCCTCCCGGCGTACCGCGCGCCGAGGCGGCGAGCGTGCGGGGAGGCTCCGCGCATGCTCCCACGTTTTCCACGTGGGCTGCATCCTGAAGTTCTCTGTACCGGCCAATACATTCTGAAGTTCTCTGTACCGGCCAAGATTCGTGTGTGTTCTTCTTCGGCCGCTTCTGCCTACCCTGATAATAACCTACCCTGCCTGCTCAAGTCGGCACTTGAGCTGCTATACGGAGGGAGTATATCTCAAAGTTGCGGAATGAAATGCGCTTTCAGGGCAAGGTGTGGCCAGGCATGCGTTGGACATGGACGTCGACGATCGACCTCCCCTCCCCGACGAAAAGCTCAAGTCTGCTGGGGCAAGACGCGTCGCAAGCGTCGTACTACCACATTTGGACAGGAAACACAGGGGACTGAACCTTTTTTTTCCTTTTAGAACTTACGCAACTGTCTGATTCCGTTTCTGTGGTGTTCCTGTGGTTCTTCTTCTAAAAGAAAAAGAAGGTGCAACACAACTCCCTTTTCATTCTATTTTTGCATTGCACTTTTGATCAATTTCTCCGTCCGGTTTTATCAGGCGCCCTCATCTTCTGAATTAGACAACAAAGAGAGCCGCATGTGATGCCGACACAGGCAAGATAGATTTGGGACAAGCACATATAGAGAGTAATGACTTGCTGGTAAACCACAAATATGCGTTGATTGATGACACCAGAGACACTCGATCGGCTTGGTTGGGTGCGCCGCCAGAGCCAAGCTGATGACAAGCGTACAGCACAATACTCACTCGTGCCGTTATACAGGTTCAGACATTGATTGATTACTTACTACTTAGCGCTCGGGAGCCTGTCTGATCGACCGACTCCGCACTTCTACGTACTGTGTACTCTACAGTCGTCCTCCTCCGCCGGCATGTTCTATGGTAGGTAGCTAAGGCAGGCGGGAGGAGTAGCTTGTTATTCTTCTTCTTCCAGGAGATGAGACGAGATGCATGAGGACCGTCTCTGAATGATCCATGGCCAAAGACACAAGAATCAGCTGTCTAAATAGTATTACGTACTAGGTATAGCTAGGTGTGTGGCGGGAGGTTATCTCTCCACGGCAGCCGGCGGTGGCGGCTGCCGCACGAACTGCCCGCGCACCCGCGGGCGCTGCTCGGCCAGTCTCTTCCTGCTCTGGTAACGCACCTGCAAAATGAGTTACCCATTTTTCATCAGCTATCACGAACAAAACCCAATCAGAAGAATGAAACGAAGAACAGAGAACAGACGGAATCGGCTTTCGGAAAAACCCAGTACCTTCTTCCCGAAGTTCCTCTCTTTTCTCTTCTCTCTGAACTTGTTCACGGCGGCCACCCGGCGCTCCCGTTTCATGTGCATCATGTTGCTTCTTTTGTCGATGCCACCGGTCTCAGCATGTACAGCAGCAGCAGCACCAGAAGCAGTAGCTGCGGTGCTCCCATTGTTGGTGTTGTTATTACTGCCAGAGTTGCTACCATAGTTGGCAGCATGACCTTCCACCGGACCCGATGGATTGATCACGTTGGACTGTGCAGTGCCGCCTGCCGATGATCCACCATTCGCGTCATGGGCCGCTGCGCAGGGGTGTTTGCTCTGTGCTTCACCACCCATGTCTTTCGCTGCTGCGGCTGTGGTTGCTGCATTCTTCTTGCTCGTTTCATCAGCCTTGTCTTTCCCTGCTGCTGTTGCCGGCGTCCATGGCTGCACTCGATGGAACGCCGAGGTGTGCGTGTTGCCGTTGATTGGCGAAACCTTATTATTTCCACCGGCAGGCTTGGTCACCACGCTCTTGGTGGTGGAGCCCATGTCGTTGTTGTTGCTGCTGCCGTTGGAGCCTTGCTTCATCTGAGCGGCGTCCGTTTTCGCGGCCTCGGAGCTGTTGCCGTTGGGCGAGCAGCTCCCGACGAACCCTGCGCCGCCTTGATTGGAGACCGCGCACGTATTGTACCTTGCAAAGAATGAAAACGGTTAGTATGCAACATATGGATGATTTAAGGATTCGCAAAGGACACTGATATTATGCTTTGCACCTCGTGAATGCCGAGAGGTCCGACCGTCTCACAACGTTCCTCTGTTCCTCCTGGATCGCAGCATCCGCGCCGTCTGCGGTCGATCTCGACCTCTTTAGGCTCAGCTCAAGATATGGCATGGCGTTCTCACGGTCGGCGTCTTTCCCTTCCGGCACTTGTGACGAGCAGTTAGGAGCATCTATGGCTCTAGCTGCCTGTTGGGCGTCCATGTTTTTGGCCATTGAACCAATCAGGTCAGCAGCTCGAACAATTGGCTCATCTGAATTTTCCATAACTGTATCATTGGAGTTGTTCTGTGGCAGATACTCACACCGTCCATCGGTTGGTTTGACCGAACTCTCGTTCGGGGAGGACTGATCATCTGTGTTCAAATTACCAGGGGCACCTATCTCCAACTCCTTCCCTTTGAACTCATCACCTGGAAATTACATTGGAATTTAGTCAATACAAAATGGCACAAGCAGCCTTTGGTTCAGTTGCACAGTGAGCTGGTTGAGCACTTGAGCATACCATACCATTAGTTTCTTTTGGTTTCTGGCATTTTTTGTTATCTGTACCTCTTAATCTGTTGCTGCATATCTCTGACTTCAGGTGGCTCACATGCGCGCAAGTGCTATCAGGCGGATCAATTGACTGATCTGGAGACATGTCCTGTGGACTGTCGATCTCAACGGCACGCTTTGTCCATGAGCTCTGCGCCTTAAAATAAATTGATGAGAAAACTAGTTCAGATGCAGATACTTCTCACATATGTAAGTATTCTACTTACAACAGTTATTTCAAATTTATCCAGAGTCCAAACAACTAGCATGTGTTTCAAATCTTACTATCCAACAGTTTCCAGTGTCTGGCAGTTTCCCAGTACATTTTAAGCAAAGACTACTACTACACTAGAATAAAATACACATGCAAGTCAGACTTGTCTAAGTCCGTTAGGTAACGAAGAGAGTAAGTCATGTTCTAGTCACAGATAATTAGTTCGCTATATGGACAAATTGGCCTCTAGTGCACTAGGAGAAGCAGTTAGTTCCATTCAGTTTTATCTAGCTTCCTTATCCTAATAATTGTTCTGTTCAGTCTTGTCTGAAAATATCACAGATAAGTCATGTTCAGTCTTGTCTGAAAATATCACAGATAGTAGTATACCTTAAGTACACACACACAAAAAAACATAAAAATCTCATACCTGAGTGCCACTGCCATTAGCGCTGCCATCCCTTGCATTGAGCCCCATGCTGGCGTCGTCGTTGCGATTATTGCTGTTGTTGTTGGAATCGTCGCCGCTCTTTGATTTGGTACACTTCTGAGTCTGAATGGCACTTCCACTACCACTGCCACTGGACTGAGTTCCAAGAAAACAACTTTGTTTTAGTATAATATATATAATCACACATGTTGACCCAGTAAAGATGCACTAGTAAGCTGCAAGGACACAAGTGAAACTAGGAACTGAAGCAGCAGCAGCAGCAGTATTTCTGAATGATGATACATACTACTATTGTGGAAGAACAGAGTGAGACACCATCAGAGATAGTAACTTACGCTGTGAGAGCGTCTCCACACATGCGCCCAGAGGTTCTTAAGCTCGTTCTTACGTATCGGCTTGGCCAAGAAGTCGGCAGCACCATTTGACAGGCAACTGAGGACCGTGCCCATCGAATCGTGCGACGACATCACTGGAAACCAAGAACATATAAATCTATGCACGCAGCAGCACTGAAGCAAATGAACCTGATACTGAAACATTTTAGCGCCGAGGTGGGGTGGATCGAGGTGCTTACTGATGACGGGGATGTCCTTGCAGACCTCGTGGTTCATGATCCTGCCGAGCAGGTCGATCCCGGACAGGCCACCGTGCATGAACACCTCTGTCAGAACAAGGTCGATGTTGCTCTGCATGTCCTGAAGATACGCCCACGCCTGGTGGCCGTTTTCAGCAGGGATAACTGAAACATGACACACAACCAACGCCCAAATTCAGTACCTCCATGACGACCGAGCCTGTGCAAATTAACACTGGTAGTAGCTGAGACAGAGTATGGGTAAGCACCTTGGTACATGCAGTGGCGGAGCAGGGCGGTGACGACCTGCCGGGTGGAGTCGTCGGTCTCCACGAGCAGCACCCTGATGGTCTTCCTGTGCAGGAACTCCTCCCAGCAGCGCGGCTGCGCGGCATGCTCCCCCTGCGGCGACGGCGGCTGCTGGTGATGACGGTCCATGGCGCTAGGAGGAGGCGGCCTGGCTCCAAGAGGAAACACGTTGGGGTCGTTTGGTGGTTGACGGGGAGGGAGGAGGAGGCGCGCATAGCACAACCAGCAGTACGCTGCCCTGAGTAACAATCGAACCTCGGGCGCATCCGCGGAGTAGTAGGGCGTTCGTCGACGGCGCGGCGGGGCGGCGGGCCACCGAAGCAAATCAAGAAACAAAACGCAAAAAAACACAGAGAGAAGAGCAAGGGATTGAGACTGCGGCGGGAATGAATCGTGTCCTCGAATGGAGCGGAGCGGCCGGCGGCTAAAAGGGGGGCAGTAGCAGACAAGGCGGCGAGCCGGTTAATCTCCAGCGATTTCCGAGCACATATTATTAGCTAGAGGGAGAGCCTGGAATGAGCGAAGGAGCATGCCCTGGATCCACGCAGAGGTTGAACGGATGATTCGATCCCCAATCGAGCGGAAACAGAGTGCATGGGTGACAGACCGGCGGGAGCTCACCTCGCGTTGTCGCGCTGCGCTGCCGGTCAGGTGGAGGAGGACGCCGGAGGGGCCGCGGCCATGGACGGCGGCGGCGGGGACTGGAGCCGAGCCGAGCAGAGGGGGAGAGATCGATGGAGGAGCAGGCCGTGTGTGTGATGTGTGTGCGGGAAGCGAGGGGGGGGCGGAGGAGTAGATATCGGGGGAGGGGGCGGGTGACGTGGAGGAAATGGAGGCGGGCAGCGCCGCTGGTGGGGCCAGAAAGAGATCCCCGTAAATCAAAAGCCGCGCGCTGGCGCTGCACACCCGCCCCGCCCCGCGCTGGATCCGCATATCTTTTCTCCTCTCCGGAGGAGCCCGGGGAGGTGGATTTTGTGGGCCCCGCCTGCCGGCCGCTGCTTGGCGCGGGCGCGAACCGGAGGCCGGCACGTGGACGGCCGCCCTCGCCTCGCCTCTCAGCTCAACTCCTCTGACTTGCGGGAGCACTGCACTGAGGGAGGAGGAGCCCTGGAACGCTGGAGCCGTCAACTGTATCCACCTTCTCTTCTTCAACCTTGCTACTCCCTCCGTTTCAAATTACTAGTCTCAAAAATGGATGTATCTAGAACTAAAATACATCTAGATACATCTATTTTTGCGATGAATAATTCAGAACGGAGGGAGTAATTCAGAACGCGGGAGCCGTCAACTGGTGTGCAGAAGCGTTTGTCATGGATTTTGCTCCTCATGTGACCAAATACCGCTCGAAGGTTCCGCCCATTCCAAACCACCTCTCTGTTTCTCTTTACTCCGCGTTTAAGATTTGTCTGATGCCAACTTTATAGAAAAAAAATATCAACCTTTATAATACGAGACCAGTATCTTTAGATGCACCATGCAATTAATTTTCATAATGTGCGACTTTAGCATTGTATAGATGTTGATGTGTTTTAGTAAAGATTTGGCCGAACTTTTCGGTGTTTGACTTCAGGTGAATCGCATACGCAAAGTATACTAAAAAAAGAAACGGAGGGAGTACGCCACCATTTTTTTAAAAGAAAAAACTTTGAGCAAAAATCTGTGCGGCACTCTAAGAGATAGTTAATTAGCAATATTTTATAAAAATAAT
Source organism: Triticum monococcum (assembly GCA_034509565.1). Lineage (NCBI taxonomy): Eukaryota > Viridiplantae > Streptophyta > Magnoliopsida > Poales > Poaceae > Triticum > Triticum monococcum. Next base: position 40,320,043 of record CM067842.1, read on the forward strand.
TGAAACTTGAAAAAAAACTAAAAACTAATAATCATAAATGGTTTCCTTAGTTTGTTGGTAATCTTTCAACCTATTCTAGGTAGTTGTTTAAGATAATGGAAATCATTCAAATTTGGTTAAAGCTTGATTTTTTTTCTTCAAAAGCTGGTATAGTAAATCAAGCATGTTGTCCTTTCTACTCTGGTCAAATATCTAAGATGAATGAAGTTATCATTTTTGTTGGTCAAAAAATTTGCACGAATTTTGGAGCTTTAGGAACAAAACTGAGAAGGTTACAGTAAAACTCACAGAGATGGGCGGGATCAAGTTTGTTGGTTCAAACGGAGAGCTTTTAGGGGCTGTTTAGGTTGTGGCCATGTTTTCCATATATTGCCATATTATTTTTGCCATACTTTTCTAACTTGAGTTGCTCAAATTGTTAGCCACACTTTGGCTTGCCTAACGAAATTTTGCCACACTTTTTATGTCTATGACATGTGGGGTTCACTGCTCATAAAAACATTCTTGCTTAGGTGTGGCTAGAACTAAACACACACCTAACTTAGTCAAACTTGTCTAAAATGAGGTGTGGCAAAGTGTGGCAAGATGTGGCTAGAAACCAAATAACCCCTTAGTCTTTCACCATGTTTGCAAAAATATTGATCTAACAGGTAAACATATTAAACCTAGCAAGATTTTATCTCCTACATAATCATCATGTCGTCAACTCACGGCAAGGATGACAATGGGCAGGGTATGAGTGGATACAACCCTTCTACCCAAACCCATACCCACGAAAACTTTCTATGCCCACCCACTTCAGTACCCTTGGGCACAAATTAATAGCCATGCCCATACCCATCAGGTATCTTATACCTAATGGGTATCCAGTGGGAATAATATATACTATTTACATTTAATAAGATAAATGAGTGTAAAATTCAAGTGATGATAGGAAACTAGCCTAGTACCGGTATTGCCTCCTTGGATGGGTGACCTCTTGGAGGCGACAATGAAGTATGAGCAGTGGGTGGTGGAAGCCCAACGTAGTGGGAGGCGGCGGTGGGAGTTGGGGATCACTAGATTAGGAGTTGGACAAAAGTGTGGCGGCAATGAGTCAGGATTTCATAATTTAGAGGAATCACGTAGGACATAGGAGGAGTGACGAGTTGGTGGCTGCAAGCCTATGAGATATGATTGGTTTAGGGAATAAGGGATTTAACATTGGGCCATATGAGTTGGATCTTCACCTGGCATTTCATAGGAGTTATTTTCATTTATTAACTTTTTCTGGGTATCCATTGGGTTACCCATGGGCACTATTTCATACCTATACCTGCCCATGTATTTTGTGGGTATAGATAACCATTACCCGTGGGTATAAAGTTTTGCAAAGTCTCGTCCATACTCGTTGTTTTCGGTTAGGGTACCCGCGGGTACCCATACCCATGGGCAAAATTGCCATCCCTACACGGCAGTATTGTATCTATACCTTGTGTGAATTGAAAATCTTAGTGGTGTATATTCTGAAGCTGAAAAAAATCATGTGCTATTTTGAGCACATGAGCAAGTTTTTACTGGTATATATGAAATGTTCTTTAAGTAGTTTGATGGGTAAGAAATGCGGCACAATCTTCTTGAATTTAACTTATTTCTTTAATATCCCTTGCTAATTAAAATAGTTTATGGACGAGAGTGTGGTGGTGAGCTAACCGCGGGTTTAGTTACTCCAACCTTGATGTTGTCAGGCCGTACTTTGGCCACCATATATAGTTCGTATGTTTTGATCCAGTCTGCATATTAGCTTTGTCCCGAGCCAGACTATATAAAGTTTAATCAAATTTATAAAAACCATTATAAATATTTATAATAACAACTAATCTCTCTGTAAACAAATATAAGACGTTTTAGAAGTATACACAGTCTGTATGATAAGTGAGTGTATTCATTGGTGCATCTAATGCTATTGATTAGATACTGTAGATGTTAATATATATTTTTATAAATTCGATCAAAGTTGGACTTACGACAAAACTGATCTAGAAAGTAAATAAAAACGGAGTGCGTAGTAAGTAGGTCAAGGGAGTGCCGGCAAAGTAAGTCATACTATTAGTGAAGACCGTCGTTAGGTCGTGTGACTGTACATGCCATCGTTGTAATGTGGATGCATGCACGTGACAGGCAGAATCAAGTTGAGAAATGATAAGGTTCTTTCTTTTGATAACCATCGTGAGGCAACGTGAGCCACTAGGATGTTCCTGTATCACGAGCGCACAAGCTAAGGCCGACACATCATCTCACCAGAATCTATTCCCAGACTATCTTTCGACACACTGCACGACATCCGCATATGCATGCCAATATTCAGTTTTCTCAGCCTCTCACCTAAATCTACTGTGTTCATGTGTTTTCTGCGTCGACTATCTCTGCATTCCTTTGAAAACGAAAATAGTTTGATCAAATATAGAGGTAATAAACACCCGCAAAGAAAAAAAAATAAACAGTGGTAATAAAGCCACGGGTGAGGGCATGAGGCACTTTGGAGGTCAGCCTCCATTGAACCCCCTGTTTTTAGAAAAATATGAAATACATATTTAAAAGTATCAACAAATTCTGCACAAAATCCAACATGTACATATACACTACATATGCGTAAACTTTCGTTAGAAGATAACTTACCGTGTGTGCACACAAAAAGACAAATCTGTGGATTTATTACCACACAATGTGAGTACTATTTTCTTTTTTCAGATTCACGTTAGGTTTTTTGCGCTTGTATATACACATGTATTACATGAAAATTAATAGATACATTGACCATTCCTATATGTACATGTAAAAAAGAGTCAAATTTTTTGGATATATTTTTCCTTTTTTTTTTGGCAAACCCGGCTTCACCGGAGCTTCGGGATTCTAAAGAAATTTCCATAGGAATGAGAGCGGTGTTTCAGAGCTCGGGTGCATCTGCACCTATGTGAATAGTAAATTCAAAAGAAATACCAAACAAACTAAAAAAAGTCTGAAATTTTTACACATCAAAGATTAGAGACTTTTCTAGGTGCTTGCAATTTTTTTGCACCGAGATGACATCCGAGTAGCTTGGTACAAAAAAATGGAGCTAAAAAATGTCCAAAGGTGCAACAAAATTCAAGCTCTGATTTTAATTTTTCATACCAAGCTCCTCCTATGTCATACGAGTGCGAAAATTTGCAAGTATCTAGAAGTGTCTATCATCTTTGATGTGTTAAATTTTCAGATTTTTTGAATGCTTTAGATATTTTATTTGAATTTTGTGTTTATATGTGGAGCATCTGAGCTCAGGATCAGAATTGGATTTCCGTAAAACCACTGCCTTCATAAATATACTGACTGAACATCCGAGTAAGGCTGTTTTAACTTAAAAAAAATTGTGGGCCTTTATTCCTAAATGATTTCTCTTTTTTTTACTTTATTATAGAAACTTAGCTCTTAGGGAATGACCACACCTTTTCCTTAAGAATGTGTACTATGATTAAGTGTGTTGATTCACGTGTATAGTTTTGTTTCAAGAAATACTTTTATGTTTCGCCAAGAAAAAGCCTTTTATTATATAATTTTCTATTGGGTTTGACTACCATATTGTACCAGCAAAAACTGATGGTCAGAATTACGTTCCAACCTTGGGGAGACTGAGGGAGGAATATGTAAACTACCGTCAAACTTTGCTTCTTCCTTTTTTTTCTCACGGAGGGAACTAGAAAATACAAAATATATACCCTCTCTATTATTTGTGCTCACATATACTTATTATATGCTTTCTGGCCGGAAAGATTTGTGGCTGGCTAGAAAGCTATGTGTGCCTAAAGAGCCAACCACAAACCAGATAGATATTCTCTAAGGGCGTCCACCTCCTCTGCTCAAAGTGCACCTTGGAGTCCACTTAATTGAAAAACGGAAACACTTTCTGCATGCCTAACTAATTGCCATCACATGACATAACTTTAGCACATACCTAGGTTTGAGAGCAAAAGATAAAGCCAAAGCAGTCACACCAAATTCAGATTGGTCTACTGATTGCGTCACTAGCCATGGCCACTAATTAATCGCCTGTGGGAAAAATAGTACGGTAGAGCCAATAAAAATGCAGTGAATTCCAAACCACTGCGAGTAACTGCTCCCACACTTAGCAAATCACTAACATGAAATGGACAGATGCACTGTTTTAGTATGGTTGATCAAAGAGTAGAGAAGAGACGACAAGACTCATGGTCAGTTGAATGCCACTTGGTCCTAAGAGATTCTGCAGGCATCATCTCCTCTTGCTTTCACTTATCCTTTGCTGGTGTGGCTGAGAGATGAGCAGTGTCTTTTAGCTTTGCATCTTTCTTTTGCTTTGCCCTTGTGTGGCTTGCGCTGAATCCTTTCCATCCTCATATGATTCTTCCCGCCTTTTGGAGAGCTTGGTTCACATGCCACCAGACATTCTGAGGACAATGTTTTCTCATTTGGTATTGAAAACATTTCGTTTTTGTTTTCCCGTCCGATTATAAAGAAGTCATGGCATTACACAGTCGTTATTCGTCTTGTTATTATCTTCTTTGAACAATGGTCTGGCATTTATGTACTTTTTCTTTATGAAAACGTCTAGTGCTTGTATACTTTTTCCGGTGATTCTTTTTTTTTGCGGGGTTTTCCCCCATGATTCAGTTGGCCTAAGTGGATGATTAACACTCTGCCGCGAGGACGAATGGCAAAATAGCCAATTCCAACGTACAAGTGGGAGATTATTCTGTGAATACGGTGAAATAAAAATATAAGACCAAATTAGACTTACTGGTGTGGTACATCGATTTAGCTAGAAAAACTCAAAAAGGGGCAATTATATTGATCGTCCAGCCTCTACATCAAGCGAGTGCACCCAAGAATACCATCAATTTTATCACGTGCAAAATCCTCGCGGGAAAAAGGTGCATCTGATTTAGCATGTATAATTCTCGCAAAAGAAAATTAGGGTATACATAAGGCAAGGCAAAGCAAAAGAAAAGTATTTTTTGGCACCAAAAGCCAGTCAGCACCTAATCGCCTGAAAGTGCACCAACTAATAGCAGCAAATATCGTCATAACCACAACCTCCAATTGTTTGCCCCCTGTTGCCATCGCCTCACTGAACTGTGCTCTTTGCAACGGCAGCAAACTGCCACAATCGGAGACCAACCAAATGCTGTAGAAAAGTAAACAATGCCCCACTTGTTAAAAGAAGTCAAGTGATTCTAAAGTAACATCAATCAAACTAGATAAATATTTACAAAACAGTCCGTCATATATTATGTACTTTATTTTTGTAGAAGTTAATGGTTGAGAAGCTTTGACCGGACGAGTGTCCGAAGAACAATGGCGCCACCCTGCAAATAAAAAATAATAATGGCACCAAAACAACATGGCAAAATGAAAAAAAGGTCTCTATGTTGTAGGAAGGAGATTTTTTAGCGACAATATGCAAAATGAATTGTGCCCGTCATATTAACTACTCCTATACCTTTTAGGGATGTTGAGCTCCGCTGAATCTATTTTTGAAGTTTGTCGTAAAGAAATACTACTATATTATCTACCAAACAAACTAAAAGTAAGTAGCACCTACGTAACAAGAAAGAACCAACATGCCTACACAAGTTGCGTACTTTTTTTTTCTTATAGCTAACTTCGATCCTTTTATTGATTATACTAAATAAATCCGTTGAGACCCGCTGCAGCAGCAATTCCGGACGTTATGAACGTCTGACCGAGCAAATCTGATGACTACTCGATAGTTCAGTGTGCCATGCTTTACGGCTTAGAATCGGGACTTCAAAGACGTTTGAACGTCATGGAGCATATGGAATGTTCCAGGAGTTGAAGTTAATATTTCAAGCAAATGTCCGAGTTGAGAGATATGAAGTCTCCAACAAGTTCTATAGCTGCAAAATGAAGGAGAATAGTTCTGTCAGTGAACACATACTCAGAATGTCTGGGTACCACAATCACTTGACTCAGCTGTGAGTTAATTTTCCCGATGATAGGGTCATTGACATAGTTCTTCAATCGCTGCCACCAAGCTATAAAGATTTCGTAAGGAACTATAATATGCAAGGGATGGAAAAAAGACAATTCCCGTGCTCTTCGCGATGCTAAACGCTGCGGAGGTAGAAAACAAGAAGGAGCATCAAATGTTGATGGTTAACAAGACCACTAGTTTTAAGAAAAAGGGCAAAGGGAAGAAAGGAACTTTAAGAAGAATAGTAAGCCAGTTGCTGCTCAAGGGAAAAAGCCCAAGTTTGGATCTAAGCCTGAAATTGAGTGCTTCTACTACAAAGGGACTGATCACTGCAAGCAGAACTGCCCCAAGTATTTGGCGATAAGAAGGAAGGCAAAGTGAAAAGTATATTTGATATACATGTTATTGATGTGTACTTTACTAATTCTCGTAGTAGCGCCTGGGTATTTGATACTGGTTCTGTTGCTCATATTTGTAACTCAAAACAGGGGCTACAGATTAAACAAAGATTGGCTAAGGACGAGGTGATGATGTACGTGGGAAATGATTCCAAAGTCGATGTGATTGCCGTCGGCACGCTACCTCTACATCTACCATCGAGATTAGTTTTAGACCTAAATAATTGTTATTTGGTGCCAGCTTTGAGCATGAGCATTATATTTGGATCTTGTTTAATGCAAGACGGTTATTCATTTAAATCAGAGAATAATTGTTGTTCTATTTATATGAGTAATATCTTTTATGGTCATGCACCCTTGATGAGTGGTCTATTTTTGTTGAATCTCGATTGTAGTGATACACATATTCATAATATTGAAGCCAAAAGATGCAAAGTTAATAATGATAGTGCAACTTATTTGTGGCACTGCCGTTTAGGTCATATTGGTGTAAAGCGCATGAAGAAACTCCATGCTGATGGGCTTTTGGAATCACTTGATTACGAATCACTTGATGCTTGCGAACCATGCCTCATGGGCAAGATGACTAAGAATCCGTTCTCCGAAACAATGGAGCGAGCAACTGACTTGTTGGAAATAATACATACTGATGTATGCGGTCCGATGAGTGTTGAGGCTCGCGGTGGGTATAGTTATTTTCTGACCTTCACAGATGATTTGAGCAGATATGGGTATATCTACTTGATGAAACATAAGTCTGAAACATTTGAAAAGTTTAAAGAATTTCAGAGTGAAGTGGAAAATCATCGTAACAAGAAAATAAAGTTTCTACGATATGACTGTGGAGGTGAAAATTTGAGTTATGAGTTTGGTCTTCTTTTGAAACAATGTGAAATAGTTTCGCAACTCACGTCACCTGAAACACCACATCGTAATGGTGTGTCCGAACGTCATAACCGTACTTTATTAGATATGGTGGGATCTATGATGTCTCTTACTAATTTACCGCTATCGTTTTGGGGTTATGCTTTAAAGACGGTTGCATTCACGTTAAATAGGGCACCATCTAAATCCGTTGAGACGACACCATATGAACCGTGGTTTGGCAAGAAACCTAAGCTGTCGTTTTTTAAAGTTTGGGGCTGCGATGTGAAGGAAATATGCCCTAGAGGCAAAAATAAAGTTATTATTTATTTCCTTATATCATGATAAATGTTTATTATTCCTGCTAGAATTGTATTAACCGCAAACATAATACATGTGTGAATACATAGACAAACAGATTGTCACTAGTATGCCTCTACTTGACTAGCTCGTTGATCAAAGATGGTTATGTTTCCTAAGCATAGACATGAGTTGTTATTTGATTAACGAGGTCACATCATTAGAGAATGATGTGATTGACTTGACCCATTCCGTTAGCATAGCACTTGATCATTTAGTTTGTTGCTATTGCTTTCTTCATGACTTATACATGTTCCTATGACTATGAGATTATGCAACTCCCGTTTACTGGAGGAACACTTTGTGTGCCACCAAACGTCACAACGTAACTGGGTGATTATAAAGGTGCTCTACAGGTGTCTCCGAAGGTACTTGTTGGGTTGACGTATTTCGAGATTAGGATTTGTCACTCCGATTGTCGGAGAGGTATCTCTGGGCCCTCTCGGTAATGCACATCACTCAAGCCTTGCAAGCATTGCAACTAATAAGTTAGTTGCACTAGTAGAAAATGGATCATTAGTACCGGTTTGTAAGGGCCTTTAGTGCCGGTTATGGAACCGGCACTAAAATTTCGGCACTAAAGCCCCCCCTTTAGTACCGGTTCGGCACGAACCGGCGCTAAAGTGCCACCACGTGGCGTGAGCTCGCGCCCTGGTACGGGGGACCTTTAGTACCGGTTGGTGTTACCAACCGGTACTAAAGGTTTTTTTTGATTTTTTTTGAAAATTTTGGAATTTTTTTTTGATTTTTAATTTTTCTGAATTATTTGATGATTTAGTCTCTAATCACCTCTCTTAACTGCTCAAGTGTGGATCACTCATTCCAAATCATCTAACTTCCCGACCGGTCACCCATCCCTCTCACTACTCCAGCCCGAGCACGCTTAACTTTCAGGTTCTATTCTCCTTTCTGAGTCTGCACTTGTTGTTTTCCTGACAATAGTAAGATGTCAATCCTATTAACCCTCAGGAGTTTAGCTTGAGCATGAAGTCACACATTTCACCGTTTGAGTTTGAAACTATTATTCTAAAAAAACAGTAATTATTTAGTAACGCTAATATTTCTTGAATAAGTTTGACCAGATTTGACCAAAATTCAAAAAATTGAAATAATTATTTAGTAATACTAATATTCTTGAATAATTATGTAGTAACACTAATATTTCTTAAATAAGTAGTTTGACCATAGTTTGACCACAGTTTGACCAGATTTGACCAAAATTCAAAAAATTGAAATAATTATTTAGTAACACTAATTACTAAATAATTATTTAGTAACACTAATATTTCTTGAATACTTAGTTTGACCACAGTTTGACCACAGTTTGACCAGATTTGACCAAAATTGAAATAACTAAAATAATTATTTAGTAACACTAATATTCTAGAATAACTAGTTTGACCATTGTTTGACCACAGTTTGAATATTTTTCAATTTTTTCCACTCTAGATCTTAAAAGCCCCGTAACTTTTTTCTATTAGGTTTTTGAGGATTTTGCAAATGTTTAACGGGGTTTCCCCATTAAATTTGGATGTAACTTTTCAAGTAGATGATTTTTCATATAAAAAACTTTTTCATCCGAGTTAGTATGCAAAAGTTATGCCCATTTTTACAAATTTCAGAGAGATTTTGCAAATAAAGTCAAAATTCACATTTGCAAATTTTCCCAACAACTAGACCACATATCACATGGGAAACTTATTTTCTTTTATTATTTTGACATTTCCATCATTTTCTCTTATTTTTTTTAAAACTGAAAAGGCGATCCACACGGGGGGGGGGGGGGGGGGGTAGAGTTTGAAAATTGCCCTATAGTGCCGGTTTGTGTCTCCAACCGGTACTATAGGTCAGACCCCGTTAGTACCGGTTCATGGCACGAACCAGTACTAAAGGTTAGACCTTTAGTACCGGTTCGTGCCACGAACCGGTACTAAAGGTGATCGTGGGGCCCCGGCCTGACGCCAGCCTGCCACCACCCCTTTAGTACCGGTTCGTGCCACGAACCGGTACTAAAGGTTCAACACGAACCGGCATTAATGCACATCCGTTCGAACCGGCACTAATGGTACCATTAGTACTGGCTCAAATACAAACCGGCACTAATGTGCTTCACGTTTGACCCTTTCTCTACTAGTGTTGCAGGATGATGTATTACGGCACGAGTAAAGAGACTTGCCGGTAACGAGATTGAACTAGGTATTGAGATACCGACGATCGAACAAGGCAAGAGGGGGGAGTTCTACCGACGTGCTTTGCACATAGGTGGCTGGCGGGTGTCAGTTTCTCCAACTTTAGTTGAACCGAGTGTGGCTACGCCCGGTCCTTGCGAAGGTTAAAACAGCACCAACTTGACAAGCTATCGTTGTGGTTTTGATGCGTAGGTAAGAACGGTTCTTGCTAAGCCCGTAGCAGCCACGTAAAACTTGCAACTACAAAGTAGAGGACGTCTAACTTGTTTTTGCAGGGCATGTTGTGATGTGATATGGTCAAGGTATGATGCTAAATTTTATTGTATGAGATAATCATGTTTTGTAACTGAGTTGTCGGCAACTGGCAGGAGCCATATGGTTGTCGCTTTATTGTATGCAATGCAATCGCCCTGTAATGCTTTACTTTATCACTATGCGGTAGCGATAGTCGTAGAAGCATAAGATTGGTGAGACAACAACGATGCTATGATGGAGATCAAGGTGTCGCGCCGGTGACGATGGTGATCATGACGGTGCTTCGGAGATGGAGATCACAAGCACAAGATGATGATGGCCATATCATATCACTTATATTGATTGCATGTGATGTTTATCTTTTATGCATCTTATCTTGCTTTGTTTGACGGTAGCATTATAAGATGATCTCTCACTAAATTTCAAGATAAAAGTGTTCTCCCTGAGTATGCACCGTTGCCAAAGTTCGTCGTGCCCAGACACCACGTGATGATCGGGTGTGATAAGCTCTACGTCCATCTACAACGGGTGCAAGCCAGTTTTGCACACGCGGAATACTCGGGTTTGTTGGGGAACGTAGTAATTTCAAAAAATTTCCTACGCACACGCAAGATCATGGTGATGCATAGCAACGAGAGGGGAGAGTGTTGTCTACGTACCAACGCAGACCTACTGCGGAAGCGATCACACAACGTAGAGGAAGTAGTCATACGTCTTCTTCCCGATCCGACCGATCCAAGCACCGTTACTCCGGCACCTCCGAGTTCTTAGCACACGTACAGCTCGATGACGATCCCCGGGCTCCGATCCAGCAAAGCTTCGGGGAGGAGTTCCGTTAGCACGATGGCGTGGTGATGATCTTGATGTACTACCGACGCAGGGCTTCGCCTAAGCACTACAACGGTATGATCGAGGTGGAATTTGGTGGCAGGGGGCACCGCACACGGCTAAGGAACGATCTCAAGGATCAACTTGTGTGTCTATGGGGTGCCCCCTGCCCCTGTATATAAAGGATGGAGGAGGAGGAGGCCGGCCAAGGCAAAGGTGCGGCCAGGATAGGGAGTCCTACTAGGACTCCAAGTCCTAGTAGGAGTCCACCAAAAGGGGAGGAAGGGAGAAGGAATAGGAGGAGAAGGAGAGGTGGCCGGCCCCCTTTTCCCTAGTCCAATTCGGACCAAAGGGGAGGGGGGGGGGGGCGCAGCAGCCTTTTCCTCTTCCCACTAAAGCCCATCAAGGCCCATTACTTCTCCCGTAACTACCCAGTACTCCGAAAAATACCCGAATCACTCGGAACCTTTCCGATGTCCGAATATAGTCGTCCAATATATCGATCTTTACGTCTCGACCATTTCGAGACTCCTCGTCATGTCCCCGATCTCATCCGGGACTCTGAACTCCTTCGGTATATCAATACTCATAAAATCATAATATAACTGTCATCGAAACCTTAAGCGTGCGGACCCTACGGTTCGAGAACAATGTAGACATGACCGAGACACGTCTCCGGTCAATAACCAATAGCGGGACCTGGATGCCCATATTGGCTCCTACATATTATACGAAGATCTTTATCGGTCAGACCGCATAACAACATACGTTGTTCCCTTTGTCATCGGTATGTTACTTGCCCGAGATTCGATTGTCGGTATCCAATACCTAGTTCAATCTCGTTACCGGCAAGTCTCTTTACTCGTTCCGTAATACATCATCTCACAACTAACATATTAGTTGTAGTGCTTGCAAGGCTTATGTGATGTGCATTACCGAGAGGGCCCAGAGATACCTCTCCGACATTCGGAGTGACAAATCCTAATCTCGAAATACGCCAACCCAACATCTACCTTTGGAGACACCTGTAGTACTCCTTTATAATCACCCAGTTACGTTGTGACGTTTGGTAGCACCCAAAGTGTTCCTCCGGTAAACGGGAGTTGCATAATCTCATAGTCATAGGAACATGTATAAGTCATGAAGAATAGCAACAGCAACATACTAAACGATCGGGTGCTAAGCTAATGGAATGGGTCATGTCAATCAGATCATTCAACTAATGATGTGATCCCGTTAATCAAATAACAACTCTTTGTCCATGGTTAGGAAACATAACCATCTTTGATTAACGAGCTAGTCAAGTAGAGGCATACTAGTGACACTCTGTTTGTCTATGTATTCACACATGTATTATGTTTCCGGTTAATACAATTCTAGCATGAATAATAAACATTTATCATGATATAAGGAAATAAATAATAACTTTATTATTGCCTCTAGGGCATATTTCCTTCAGTCTCCCACTTGCACTAGAGTCAATAATCTAGTTCACATCGCCATGTGATTTAGCAGCAATAGTTCACATCACCATGTGATTAACACCCATAGTTCACATCGTCATGTGACCAACACTCAAAGGGTTTACTAGAGTCAGTAATCTAGTTCACATCTCTATGTGATTAACACCCAAAGAGTACTAAGGTGTGATCATGTTTTGCTTGTGAGATAATTTTAGTCAACGGGTCTGTCACATTCAGATCCGTAAGTATTTTGCAAAATTCTTTGTCTATAATGCTCTGCACGGAGCTACTCTAGCTAATTGCTCCCACTTTCAATATGTATCCAGATTGAGACTTTTAGATTCATCTGGATTAGTGTCAAAAACTTGCATCGACGTAATCCTTTACGACGAACCTTTTTGTCACGTCCATAATCGAGAAACATATTCTTATTTCACTAAGGATAATTCTGACCGCTATCCAGTGATCTACTCCTAGATCACTATTGTACTCCCTTGCCAAATCAGTGCAGGGTATACAATAGATCTGGTACATAGCATGGCATACTTTATAGAACCTATGAATGCGGCATAGGGAATGACTTCCATTCTCTTTCTATCTTCTGCCGTGGTCGGGCTTTGAGTCTTTACTCAACTTCACACCTTGTAACACAGGCAAGAAACTTTTTCTTTGACTGTTCCATTTTGAACTACTTCAAAATCTTGTCAAGGTATGTACTTATTGAAAAACTTATCAAACGTCTTGATCTATCTCTATAGATCTTGAAGCTCAATATGTAAGCAGCTTTACCGAAGTCTTTCTTTGAAAAACTCCTTTCAAACACTCCTTTTATGCTTTACAGAATAATTCTACATTATTTCCGATCAACAATATGTCATCCACATATAATATCAGAAATGCTACAGAGCTCCCACTCACTTTCTTGTAAATACAGGCTTCTCCAAAAGTCTGTATAAAGCCAAATGCTTTGATCACACTATCAAAGTGTTTATTCCAACTCCGAGATGCTTGCACCAGTCCATAAATGGATCGTTGGAGTTTGCACACTTTGTTAGCTCCCTTTGGATCGACAAAACCTTCTGGTTGCATCATATACAACTCTTCTTCCAGAAATCCATTCAGGAATGCAGTTTTGACATCCATCTGCCATATTTCATAATCATAAAATGCGGCAATTGCTAACATGATTCTGACGGACTTAAGCATCGCTACGGGTGAGAAGGTCTCATCGTAGTCAACCCCTTGAACTTGTCGAAAACCTTTTGCGACAAGTCGAGCTTTATAGACAGTAATATTACTGTCAGCGTCAGTCTTTTTCTTGAAGATCCATTTATTCTCAATTGCTTGCCGATCATCGGGCAGGTCAACCAAAGTCCATACTTTGTTCTCATACATGGATCCCATCTCAGATTTCATGGCCTCAAGCCACTTTGCCGAATCTGGGCTCACCATCGCTTCTTCATAGTTTATAGGTTCATCATGATCTAGTAGCATGACTTCCAGAATTGGATTACCGTACCACTCTGGTGCGGATCTCACTCTGGTTGATCTACGTGGTTCAGTAGTATCTTGTCCTGACATCATTAGCTTCCTCACTAATTGGTATAGGTGTCGCAGAAACAGTTTTCTGTGATGTACTATTTTCCAATAAGGGAGCAGGTACAGTTACCTCGTCAAGTTCTACTTTCCTCCCACTCACTTCTTTTGAGAGAAACTCCTTCTCTAGAAAGGATCCATTATAAGCAACGAATGTCTTGCCTTAGGATCTGTGATAGAAGGTGTACCCAACAGTTTCCTTTGGGTATCCTGTGAAGACATATTTCTCCGATTTGGGTTTGAGCTTATCAGGATGAAACTTTTTCTCATAAGCATCGCAACCCCAAACTTTAAGAAACGACAACTTTGGTTTCTTGCCAAACCATAGTTCATAAGGCATCGTCTCGACGGATATAGATGGTGCCCCTTTTTTAACGTGAATGTAGCTGTCTCTAATGCATGACCCCAAAAACGATAGTGGTAAATCGGTAAGAAACATCATAGATTGCACTATATCCAATAAAGTACGGTTATGACGTTCGGACACACCATTATGCTGTGGTGTTCTAGGTGGCGTGAGTAGTGAAACTATTTCACATTGTTTTAACTGAAGACCAAACTCGTAACTCAAATACTCTTTTCCACGATCAGATCATAGAAACTTTATTTTCTTGTTACGATGATTTTCCACTTCACTCTGAAATTCTTTGAACTTTTCAAATGTTTCAGACTTATGTTTCATCAAGTAGATATACCCATATCTGCTCAAATCATCTGTGATGTTTAGAAAATAACGATACTTGCCGTGAGCCTAAACACTCATCGGACCGCATACATCAGTATGTATTATTTCCAATAAGTCATTTGCTTGCTCCGAAGAACGGAGTCTTAGTCATTTTGCCCATAAGGCATGGTTCGCAAGCATCAAGTGATTCATAATCAAGTGATTCCAAAATCCCATCAGCATGGAGTTTCTTCATGTGCTTTACACCAATATGACCTAAACGGCAGTGCCACAAATAAGTTGCACTATCATTATTAACTTTGCATCTTTTGGTTTCAATATTATGAATATGTGTATCACTAAGATCGAGATCCAATGAACTATTTTCATTGGGTGTGTAACCATATAAGGTTTTATTCATGTAAACAGAACAACAATTTATTCTTTTACTTAAATGAATAACCGTATTACAATAAACAAGATCAAATCATATTCATGCTCAACGCAAACACCAAATAACACTTATTTAGGTTCAACACTAATCCCGAAAGTATAAGGAGTGTGCGATGATGATCATATCAATCTTGGAACCACTTCCAACACACATCGTCACTTCACCCTTAACTAGTCTCTGTTCATTCTGCAACTCCCGTTTCGAGTTACTACTCTTAGCAACTGAACTAGCATCAAATACTGAGGGGTTGCTATAAACACTAGTAAAGTACACATCAATAACATGTATATCAAATATACTTATGTTCACTTTGCCATCCTTCTTATCCGCCAAATACTTGGGGCAGTTCCGCTTCCAGTGACCAGTCCCTTTGCAGTAGAAGCACTTATTCTCAGGCTTAGGATCAGACTTGGGCTTCTTCACTTGAGCAGCAACTTGCTTGCTGTTCTTCTTGAAGTTACCCTTTTTCCCTTTGCCCTTTTCTTGAAACTAGTGATCTTGTCAACCATCAACACTTGATGCTCTTTCTTGATTTCTACCTTCATTGATTTCATCATCATGAAAAGCTCGGGATTCGTTTTCGTCATCCCTTGCATACTATTGTTCATCACGAAGTTCTACTAACTTGGTGATGGTGACTAGAGAATTCTGTCAATCACTATCTTATCTGGAAGATTAACTCCCACTTGATTCAAGCGATTGTAGTACTCAGACAATCTGGGGACATACTCACTAGTTGAGCGATTCTCCTCCATCTTTTAGCTATAGAACTTGTTGGAGACTTCATATCTCTCAACTCGGGTATTTGCTTGAAATATTAACTTCAACTCCTGGAACATCTCATATGGTCCATGACGTTCAAAACGTCTTTGAAGTCCTGATTCTAAGCCATTAAGCATGGTGCACTAAACTATCAAGTAGTCATCATGTTGAGCTAGCCAAACGTTCATAACGTCTGCATCTGCTCCTGCAATAGGTCTGTCACCTAGCGGTGCATCAAGGACATAATTCTTCTGTGCAGCAATGAGGATAAACCTCAGATCACGGATCCAATCCGCATCATTGCTACTAACATCTTTCAACACAATTTTCTCTAGGAACATATCAAAAATAAACACAGGGAAGCAACAACGCGCGCTATTGATCTACAACATAATTTGCAAAATACTACCAGGACTAAGTTCATGATAAATTTAAGTTCAATTTAATCATATTACTTAAGAACTCCCACTTAGATAGACATCCCTCTAATCCTCTAAGTGATCACGTGATCCAAATCAACTAAACCATAACCGATCATCACGTGAGATGGAGTATTTTTCAATGGTGAACATCGTTATGTTGATCATATCTACTATATGATTCACGCTCGACCTTTCGGTCTCCGTGTTCCGAGGCCATATCTGCATATGCTAGGCTCGTCAAGTTTAACCTGAGTATTCTGCGTGTGCAAAAACTGGCTTGCACCCGTTGTAGATGGACATAGAGCTTATCACACCGGATCATCACGTGGTGTCTGGGCACGACGAACTTTGGCAACGGTGCATACTCAGGGAGAACACTTCTTGATAATTTAGTGAGAGATCATCTTATAATGCTACCGTCAATCAAAGCAAGATAAGATGCATAAAAGGATAAACATCACATGCAATCAATATAAGTGATATGATATGGCCATCATCATCTTGGGCTTTGTGATCTCTATCTCCGAAGCACCGTCATGATCACCATCGTCACCGGCGTGACACCTTGATCTCCATCGTAGCATCGTTGTCGTCTCGCCAATCTTATGCTTCCATGACTATCACTACCACTTAGTAATAAAGTAAAGCATTACATCGCGATTGCATTGCATACAATAAAGCGACAACCATATGGCTCCTGCCAGTTGCCGATAACTCGGTTACAAAACATGATCATCTCATACAATAAAATCAGCATCATGCCTTGACCATATCACATCACAACATGCCCTGCAAAAACAAGTTAGACGTCCTCTACTTTGTTGTTGCAAGTTTTACGTGGCTGCTATGGGCTTAAGTAAGAACTCATCTCACCTATGCATCAAAACCACAACGATAGTTTGTCAAATAGACTCCGTTTTAACCTTCTCAAGGACCGGGCGTAGTCACACTCGGTTCAACTAAAGTTGGAGAGACAGTCTTCCGCAAGCCATCTATGTGCAAAGCACGTCGAGGGAACCGGTCTCGCGTAAGAGTACACGTAAGGTTGGTCCGGATCGTCTCGTCCAACAATACCGCCGAACCAAAGTATGACATGCTGGTAGGCAGTATGACTTGTATCGCCCACAACTCACTTGTGTTCTACTCGTGCAAATAACATTAAACCATAAAAACCTGGCTCTGATGCCACTGTTGGGGAACGTAGTAATTTCAAAAATTTTCCTACGCACACGCAAGATCATGGTGATGCATAGCAACGAGAGGGGAGAGTGTTGTCTACGTACCAACGCAGACCTACTGCGGAAGCGATCACACAACGTAGAGGAAGTAGTCATACATCTTCTTCCCGATCCGACCGATCCAAACACCGTTACTCCGGCACCTCCGAGTTCTTAGCACACATACAGCTCGATGACGATCCCCGGGCTCCGATCCAGCAAAGCTTCGGGGAGGAGTTCTGTCAGCACGACGGCGTGGTGATGATCTTGATGTACTACCGACGCAGGGCTTCGCCTAAGCACTACAACAGTATGATCGAGGTGGAATTTGGTGGCAGGGGGCACCGCACACGGCTAAGGAACGATCTCAAGGATCAACTTGTGTGTCCATGGGGTGCCCCCTGCCCCTGTATATAAAGGATGGAGGAGGAGGAGGCCGACCAAGGCAAAGGTGCAGCCAGGATAGGGAGTCCTACTAGGACTCCAAGTCCTAGTAGGAGTCCACCAAAAGGGGAGGAAGGGAGAAGGAATAGGAGGAGAAGGAGAGGTGGCCGGCCCCCTTTTCCCTAGTCCAATTCGGACCAAAGGGGAGGGGGGGCGCAGCAGCCTTTTCCTCTTCCCACTAAAGCCCATCAAGGCCCATTACTTCTCCCGTAACTACCCGGTACTCCGAAAAATACCCGAATCACTCGGAACCTTTCCGATGTCCGAATATAGTCGTCGAATATATCGATCTTTACGTCTCGACCATTTCGAGACTCCTCGTCATGTCCCCGATCTCATCCGGGACTCCGAACTCCTTCGGTACATCAATACTCATAAACTCATAATATAACTGTCATCGAAACCTTAAGCGTGCGGACCCTACGGTTCGAGAACAATGTAGACATGACCGAGACACGTCTCCGGTCAATAACCAATAGCGGGACCTGGATGCCCATATTGGCTCCTACATATTCTACGAAGATCTTTATCGGTCAGACCGCATAACAACATACGTTGTTCCCTTTGTCATCGGTATGTTACTTGCCCGAGATTCGATCGTCGGTATCCAATACCTAGTTCAATCTCGTTACCGGCAAGTCTCTTTACTCGTTCCGTAATACATCATCTCACAACTAACATATTAGTTGCAGTGCTTGCAAGGCTTATGTGATGTGCATTACCGAGAGGGCCCAGAGATACCTCTCCGACATTCGGAGTGACAAATCCTAATCTCGAAATACGCCAACCCAACATCTACCTTTGGAGACACCTGTAGTACTCCTTTATAATCACCCAGTTACGTTGTGACGTTTGGTAGCACCCAAAGTGTTCCTCCGGTAAACGGGAGTTGCATAATCTCATAGTCATAGGAACATGTATAAGTCATGAAGAATAGCAACAGCAACATACTAAACGATCGGGTGCTAAGCTAATGGAATGGGTCATGTCAATCAGATCATTCAACTAATGATGTGATCCCGTTAATCAAATAACAACTCTTTGTCCATGGTTAGGAAACATAACCATCTTTGATTAACGAGCTAGTCAAGTAGAGGCATACTAGTGACACTCTGTTTGTCTATGTATTCACACATGTATTATGTTTCCGGTTAATACAATTCTAGCATGAATAATAAACATTTATCATGATATAAGGAAATAAATAATAACTTTATTATTGCCTCTAGGGCATATTTCCTTCAGGGTTAAACTTGACGAGCCTAGCATATGCAGATATGGCCTCGGAACACCTAGACCGAAAGGTCGAGCGTGAATCATATAGTAGATATGATCAACATAGTGATGTTCACCATTGAAGGCTACTCCATTTCACGTGATGATCGGTTATGGTTTAGTTGATTTGGATCACGTGATCACTTAGAGGATTAAAGGGATGTCTTTCTAAGTGGGAGTTCTTAAGTAATTTGATTAATTGAACTTTAAATTTATCATGAACTTAGTCCTGGTAGTATTTTGCAAATTATGTTGTAGATCAATAGCTCGCGTTGTTGCTTTCATATGTTTATTTTTGATATGTTCCTAGAGAAAACTGTGTTGAAAAATATTAGTAGCAATGATGCAGATTGGATCCGTGATCTGAGGATTGTCCTTATTGCTGCACAGAATAATTATGTCCTTGATGCACCGCTAGGTGACGGACCTATTGCAGGAGCAGATGCAGACGTTATGAACGTTTGGCTAGCTCAATATGATGACTACTTGATAGTTTAGTGCACCATGCTTAACAACTTAGAATCGGGACTTCAAAGACGTTTTGAACGTCATGGGCCATATGAGATGTTCCAGGAGTTAAAGTTAATATTTCAAGCAAATACCCGGGTTGAGAGATATGAAGTCTCCAACAAGTTCTATAGCTAAAAGATGGAGGAGAATAGCTCAAGCAGTGAGCACATGCTCAGATTGTCTGGGCACTACAATCGCTAGAATCAAGTGGGAGTTAATCTTACAGATAAGATAGTGATTGATAGAGTTCTCTAGTCACCATCACCAAGTTTCTAGAACTTCGTGATGAACTATAGTATGCAAGGGATGACGAAAATGATTCCCGAGCTCTTCGTGATGTTGAAATCGACGAAGGTAGAAATCAAGAAAGAGCATCAAGTGTTGATGATTGACAAGAACACTAGTTTCAAGAAAAAGGCAAAGGGAAAGAAAGGGAACTTCAAGTAGAATGACAAGTAAGTTGTCATTCCCGTGAAGAAGCCCAAAGCTGGACCAAAGCCTGAAACTGAGTGCTTCTACTGCAAAGGAAATGATCACTGGAAGCGGAAATTCCCTGAATATTTGGTGGATAAGAAGGATGGCAAAGTGAACAAAGAGTATATTTGATATATAGGTTATTGATGTGTGCCTTACTAGTGTTTATAGTAGCCCCTGGGTATTTGATACTTGTTCGGTTGCTAAGATTAGTAACTCGAAGCTGGAGTTACATAATAAACAGAGACTAGTTGAGGGGAAGTGACGACGAGTGTTGGAAGTAGTTCCAAGATTGATATGATCATCATCACACACTCCCTATACTTTCGGGATTAGTGTTAAACCTAAAAAATGTTATTTAGTGTTTGCGTTGAGCATGAATATGATTGGATCATGTTTATTGCAATACGGTTATTCATGTAAACTAGAGAATAATTGTTGTTCTGTTTACATGAATAAAACCTTCTATGGTCATACACCCAATGAAAATGGTTTGTTGGATCTCGATCGTAGTGATACACATATTCATAATATTGAAGTCAAAAGATGCAAACTTAATAATGATAGTGCAACATATTTGTGGCACTGCTGTTTAGATCATATTGGTGTAAAGCGCATGAAGAAAATCCATGCTGATGGGCTTTTGGAATCACTTGATTATGAATCAGTTGATGCTTGCGAACCATGCCTCATGGGCAAGATGACTAAGACTCCGTTCTCCAGAACAATGGAGCGAGCAATTGACTTATTGGAGATAATACATACTGATGTATGCGGTCTGATGAGTGTTGAGGCTCGCGGCAGATATCACTATTTTCTGACCTTCACAGATGATTTGAGCAGATATGGGTATATCTACTTGATGAAACACAAGTCTGAAACATTTGAAAAGTTCAAAGTATTTCACAGTGAAGTGGAGAATCATCGTAACAAGAAAATAAAAGTTTCTATGATATGATCGCAGAAGTAAAATATTTGAGTTAACAAGTTTGGCCTTCAGTTAAAACAATGCGAAATAGTTTCACTACTCACGCCACCTGGAACACCACAGTGTAATGGTGTGTCCGAACGTCATAACCGTACTTTATTAGATATAGTGCAATTTATGATGTCTCTTACCGATCTACCACTATCGTTTTGGGGTTATGCATTAGAGACAGCTACATTCATGTTAAATAGGGCACCATCTAAATCCGTGGAGATGACACCGTATGAACTGTGGTTTGGCGAGAAACCTAAGCTATCATTTCTTAAAGTTTGGGACTGCGATGCTTATGTGAAAAAGTTTCAACATGACAAGCTCGAACCCAAATCGGAGAAGTAAATCTTCATAGGATACCCAAAAGAAACTGTTGGGTACACCTTCTATCACAGATCCGAAGGCAAGATATTCGTTGCTGAGAATGGATCCTTTCTAGAGAAGGAGTTTCTCTCGAAAGAAGTGAGTGGGAGTGAGGGAGTCCTGGATTAGGGGGTCTCCAGACAGCCGGACTATCTCCATTGGCCGGACCATTAGACTATGAAGATACAAGATTGAAGACTTCGTCTTGTGTCCGGATGGGACTCTACTTGGCGTGGAAGGCAAGCTAGGCAATATGGATATGGATATCTCCTCCTTTGTAACCGACCTTGTGTAACCCTAACCCTCTCCGATGTCTATATAAACCGAAGGGTTTTAGTCCGTAGGACAACAACCATAAACATACAATCATACCATAGGCTAGCTTCTAGGGTTTAGCCTCCCTGATCTCGTGGTAGATCTACTCTTGTACTACCCATATCATCAATATTAATCAAGCAGGACGTAGGGTTTTACCTCCATCAAGAGGGCCCGAACCTGGGTAAAACATCGTGTCCCCTGCCTCCTGTTACCATCCGGCCTAGACGCACAGTTCGGGACCCCCTACCCGAGATCCGCCAGTTTTGACATCGACATTGGTTTCATTGAGAGTTCCCCTGTCTCGTCGCCGTTAGGCTTGATGGCTCCCACTATCATCGATAGCGATGCGGTCCAGGGTGAGACTTTTCTCCCCGGACAGATCTTCGTATTCGGCGGCTTTGCACCACGGGTAATTCGCTTGGCCATCTGGAGCAGATTGAAAGCTACGCCCCTGGCCACCAGGTCAGATTTGGAAGTTTGAACTACACGGCTGACATCCGCGGAGACTTGATCTTCGACGGATTCGAGCCACAACCGGGCGCGCCGCACTGTCGCGACGGGTATGACCTAGCTCTGCCGCCGAACAGTACCCCAGAGGCTGCGCCCGCAACAGCTTCGACCCTTAGCTCGGAGCCAACTGCGCCAATCGAGGATGGGTGGTTAGACACCGCCTCAGGGGCTGCAGTCTCAATGGCGATCGAGCCGAACACCAGCCTAACCCTCTGCGTAGCCCGCGACTCCAAGGTGCCGTACTCTTTTCCGGACTCCGAACCATCCGCGCCCCTGCCAATCGAATCCGATTGGGCGCCGATCATGGAATTCACCTCCGTGGATATCCTTCAGCACTCGCCCTTCGGTGACATTCTGAATTCACTAAGGTCTCTCTCTTTGTCAGGAGAGCCCTGGCCGGACTATGGCCAATAGGATTGGGATGCGGACGACGAAGAAATTCGACGCCCACCCACCACCTACTTAATAGCCACTGTCGACGACTCAACCGACATGCTCGACTTCGACTCCGAAGACATCGACGGTATGGACGACGATGCGGGAGGCGAAGAGGAACCACCGCCCACAGAGCGCTGGATGACCACCTCATCATATGACGTATACATGGTGGACACACCAAAAGAAGACGACGAGGAGGAACGGAAGGATGCACCGAAGGCTTGTTCCCCCGAGGAGCAGTCAAAGCAGCGGCGCAAGCGCCGCCCCAAATCCCGCCTCGGCAGAAATAATGATCATACAGACCCAGCGTTGGAGTAGGGCGAAACACTGCCGGACCACGACAATACGGAGAATCAAACCGAACAAACCAATTCTATCAAAGATAATAGTCCGAACGACATAACGCCAGACAGGCACCCGGAGCAGCAGAATGCCCATCAAAGGCTTGTTGCCACCGCGAGGAGTCTGAAAAAGCAGAAGCAAAGGCTCAAGGCTGCGCAGGACACACTCCAAATCAGATGGAGCAAAGTACTCAACACAGCAGCGAAGTACGGCGGCAATTGCCCCACCAAGAGCTACCCAAAGCGGAAGTTGCTACCTGAATTCGACGAGGAGGCCTCAGACCCCCCACAACCAAAAATAAAAACGGCCACCTGGCCGGATAGACGACCTCACGGCCAACATAGAGCGGCAAACAACGCCACCCACAAGCCAATACGCGATCCACGCGAGGGCTCGCACCAAAAGGACGGCGCAACCAGATCCATCTATGGACCACGCAAGCGCGCCCCAGCATACGATGTAACACAACAAACATCCGAACAACGCGGTACACCCAGATACAGGGGTGCCGCACACCCCCTATGTTTCACCGACAAGGTGCTGGACCATGAATTTCTAGAGGGATTCAAACCCGTAAACATAGAGGCATACGATGGAACAACGACCCTGGGGTCTGGATTAAGGACTATATCCTCCATATCCATATGGCTCAAGGAGATGATCTCCACGCCATCAAGTACTTACCCCTCAAGCTCAAAGGGCCAGCTCGTCACTGGCTTAAAAGCCTCCCCAAAAGCTCCATTGGAAGCTGGGAAGAGCTCGAAGACGCTTTTCGGGCAAATTTTCAAGGGACTTATGTCCGACCTCTGAACGCAGACAATTTGAGTCACATAACTCAACAGCCCGGAGAGTCAGCCTGAAAACTTTGGAACATGTTTCTTACTAAAAAGAACCAAATTGTCGACTATCCGGACACCGAAGCCTTGGCAGCTTTTAAGCATAGCGTCCGTGATGAATGGCTTGCCAGACACCTTGGCCAAGAAAATCCAAGAACAATGGCAGCATTAACAAGCCTCATGACCCACTTTTGCATAGGCGAGGACAACTGGCTAGCCAGATGCAGCACCAGCGACCCCAGTACATCTGAAGTTAGAGATGGAAACGGGAAATCATGGCGCAACGGCAATAACAAACGCCGGAATAAAGAAGAAAACACGAAGAGCACGACAGTAAACGCCGGATTCAAAAGCTCTCGGCCAGGTCAGCAAAAGTCGCCCTCTAAAGGCGCCAGAGACGAACTGTCTAGCCTAAACAAAATTCTGGACCAAATATGTCAGATCCATAGCACCCCTGGTAAACCCGCTAATCATACCCACAGAGAATGTTGGGTCTTCAAGCAGTCCGGCAAGCTCAACGCCGTACACAAGGGGGAGGATACACCAAGCGAAGACGAGGATGAGCCTCTCAAGCAAGACACTGGGGAACAAAAGAAATTTTCACGATAAGTCAAAACAGTAAACGTCTTACACGTGATCAATGGAAGAAACAAAACGACACTCCCAGAAAAATATGCCCAAGGGCCTATCACCGCGGAGTCCTGCCACTGGTCGTCTCAACCGATCACTTTCGACCATCGAGATTACTCAGCAAGTATCCGGCATGCAGGATGGACTGCCCTGGTATTAGACCCAATAATTGACGGATACCACTTCACACGAGTCCTGATGGACGGTGGCAGCTGTCTAAACCTGATATACCAGGATACAATCCGCGAAAGGGGGATAGACCCAACAAAAATTTGCCAAAGCAATACTACCTTTAAAGGAGTAACGCCAGGCCCAGGGGCTCATTGCACGGGCTCCCTGCTACTAAAGGTTATATTCGGCTTCCCCGATAACTTCCGTAGTGAACATTTAACCTTTCACATCGCTCCGTTCCAAAGTGGCTATCAAGCACTACTCGGACGCGAAGCTTTCGTTCGCTTTAATGCAATACCGCACTACGCTTCCCTCACACTCAAGATGCCCGGCCCACGTGGCATCATTACAGTGAACGAAAGTATTAAGCGATCTTTGCGCGCCGAAGAGAGTGCGGCTGCCTTGGCAGCCGCACACTAAAAACGGCCTGACCAACTAAAGCATTTAACAGGTCGTCAAGACCTCGGACATGGTTAGATGAATCCGGCGCAGCTATATGTAATTCATACCGGATCAATGGTCACACCCCTATTACAAATACAAGGGGCTCAACGCGCGCAGACAAGTGGCAATTTTTACTCATCTTGAATTATACATGGTTTCTTTAAAAACTATCTTTTTGCACGACAACTTTTTCACCTAAGTTCCTCTCTTTTACAGATGATCATCCTGCTACACCCGTCCAGGATACGGCACAACGGAGACACAGGCACAGACTTGCAGCAGGGACCCGCTCCAAGGATTCTTTTTAGATTAAGACCCTGCATAAACCTTTTTTACTGTCTCTTGTTGATACACATCCACCGAATTCTCAGCACAGTTGAGAAGGATGCTGACGTCTTGGCATGTGGCCACGCCAGAATAATGCACGTACCTGGACACAAGGGGCTTCTTACAAAGGGCACTATTTAGGCCCGGTTTATACCATAAAGATCGAATACCTTAGGGAATGTTCGGCGTCGCGAGTTTGGCCTTATATGCATCAACTCCGAATCATTGTCTTTGGTCAAATGTTGGGTTTGCCCGGCTCCTGTGTTTTGGTGCCTTACGTTCCGCTTTATCGGCTAAGGTAGCACCATGAGAACTACTGCGATTGTGCCCTGGTTCATCCGGACAAGCACCTCAGTAGAGAAAGCCGGAAACTGACTGTCATGATATAGCATGAGACTGGTCAACCACTCGATGACCTATCGGAATGTTAGAATTCCTCCGCCTTAATGAAGGGCCGTTTTCTAGCCAGGCATGTACGCACCCCGCGATCGGGAGAGTGCGGAGCCACCAGGGGCTATCTAGTAGCCCCACTGTCAAACTCCTATGGCTAAGTGAAAGTGTTAAAGCATTATAGTCCGGTTGCCTCGTTCGCTACGCTATCACCTCCTTAATAGGACCAAGACGTTGGGTTAAGTGTGAACACGCGTTTTTCGTGAGCACCTCTGCATTATATGCATGGGGGTTGAAGCCGACGGCTGCAATCTTTCAGGTTATACACATGTATACATAAACGGCCGCACAGGAGGCATCATACTACTTTCAGGCAAAAGTATAAACATGGCCTTATAAAACTTCATAAAAGCATTGTGTTTACAATGAGAATACATATCACTCAAACATAATATTCTTCGAGCACTGGGCCTCTATCAAACGAGCACCCTCGAGAACCTCCTCGAAATAGTGGTCGGCAGCCACTCGGCATATGGCCAAACCCTGCGCCGCAACAGTGGTAGCGTCCATCTCCGCCCAGTATGCTTTAACATGGGCAAGGGCCATCCGCGAGCCTTCTATGCACGCCGACCTCTTCATCACATTAATGCGCGATACCGCACCAAGGAACTGCTGCACTAAGCTGAAATAGCTGTTTGGCTTTGGCTTTTCCGGCCATAGCTGATCCAGAACAGACCTCATGGCGAGTCCGGACAACCTATTCAGTTCGGCCCATTCGACTAGCTGGTCAGTCAATGAAAGCGGACGCTCTGGACCGTTGAATTGCGACCAGAACAACTTGTCCACTTCACGGTCTGTCTGACCTTGGAAGTACCTGGCAGCATCGGCAGCTCTCGCCGCCAAATCCATATATGCATCTGCCGAACTCCACAGCCGATCCAGAGGGGCATACCGTGGATCTCAGAACTTTCTCCGTAACATGAAGGGTTTCCCAGCCGCAATATCCCCGGCTTCCTGCAGCTCCTCCTTCTTCGCTCTCATAGCAGAACGGGTGTCTTTGTCCGCCATCATGGCCTTCTCAAGGTCCGTTGCCTTCGCTCGGTTTTCTTTTTCAAGGACCCGACAACGGTCGGCAGTGTCTTTTAATTCTACGGCCATCTTGGCCATCCTCTCTTGGCTCTCGCAATGTGCGGCCTTCTCGGCTTTCAACTCTTCGGCCGCCTTCAAAGCAGCCGCATTACTAATCCTCGCTTGTTCCTTGGCTCGGGCAAGTTCTGCCTGCAAGGTTTCCACGGTGGCAGCTCCATCTACAGTCACAACATATTAAAGATACTGGCATCATGCTGCTCTTACTATGTGGCGTTCACCAAATAATAATAACACTTACCGCCTCGTCAAGCCTCTTGTTAACAAGCTCGATGTCGGCGTCTGCCGCATCCAGTTGCCGTTTTAATTTGGCAAACTCACTAGTCCGGCTAGCCACTGGAGCTTCCACCACCTGCACATAGGGGCAGTCTGGTTATTGCCTGGGAATATGATCCTCTGTTCGCCACCGTTCTCGACGACAACCAGAGTCTCAGGGGCTACTATCTACACAGGGCACACCTAACATGTGTAGTACTATCACATATTATCTCACGCACCACAAAGCTTGTTAGTAGACTCATAAAGGCTTCATGTAATCCGCTTTCGGCGGACGAAATTCTCTCCATCACTTTAACCATCAGCTTATGGTGTTCTTCTGAGATGGCCGCTCGCCCCACCAACTCCCTCAGAACGTCCGACCGAATACCAGACGATGCCGGACTCTTTCGTCTGCTCTCTTCGGGAGCCGGACGCTGGGGACTTCAGGGGTCCATGGGACTATCTTCTGGCCTCACCGGATCCGGAGAGGCCCTCCGTGACGACACTTTGGGGTCGCCCGCTTCTTGAGCGGAGGAGTCCGGGGGAGGCGTTTCGCTCCCCATCATCTCTGGAAGAAGATCCCTCGAAGACGAGCTCAGCTGAGAAGGGCTAAGGCCCGAACTGCAAAATATATGCGGTGGTTATTTTCTCAGAAAAAAGATAGCATACCTTTACTATTAAAGTATTTTGGATCACTTACGACTCGTTGGAGGGCTGATCCCCCCCGTGGACTTTGTGCGACAAAAGCACCCCCCGAGGCAGGACCCTCTGCGGGAGACTTCTTCTCCCGTTTGGAGGCTTCGGCTTCCGGATCCTCGGAAGCGGTCCTTTTCCTCCCCCGGTTATCCTCCTTGATGGAGACGCTCATTCCCTCGATTGGAACGGGCAGCGATGGGGGCCCGCGTCCGCCCGTATTATCGCCACCCATATCTTCCTTCAAGGGCTCCGGGCAAGGTGCGACCTCGAGCATTTTTGCCAATACCGGATTTTCCAAACCCTCAGGGAGGGGGGCCAAACACCGAATCATCTTCGCCTTTGTTAGTCAGTCCTGGTCAAAAAGCGAACTCTCAGAAATAACTTCATGACGAATAAAAGACAGTGTGTTCGGCCAGAGGGTTTCTTACTTGTTCGGCGGCGTGGTTACTGCTCAGGCCCACGTCCTCGGTAATATCTAGACACTCTACTTGAGGTCCGAAGAATGACTTGTACATCTCCTCGTGCGTCAGGCCGAGGAAACTTTGAATGGCACGCGGTCCCTCTGGGTTGAACTCCCACAAGCGAAGGGGCCGGCGTTTGCAAGGCTGGACTTGACGAACCAGCATAACTTGTATTACCACAACCAAATTAAAATCTCCCACGAAGAGATCTCGGATGCGGCTTTGTAGCATAGGCACGTCCTTGGCTGGACCCCAGCTCAGACCTCTGCTAATCCATGACATCAGTTGTGGTGGGGGGAACGAGCAGAAAGCGGGGGCAGCCGCCCACTTGGCACTTCTGGGAGCCGTGACGTAAAACCACTCCCTTTGCCATAATTCGGACACCTGTGAAAAGAAACCTTTCGGCCATGGAGCTCCTGCCATCTTGCCTATTGATGCACCTCCGCACGCTACATGTTGCCCCTCGATCATCTTCGACTTTACTTCAAAGGTCTTGAGCCACAGGCCGAAGTGAGGGGTAACACGGAGGAAGGCCTCACACACGACAATAAATGTCGAGATGTGGAGAAAGGAGTCCGGAGCTAGATCATAGAAATCTAGCCCGTAATAGAACATCAAACCCCTGACGAAGGGATCCAGAGTGAGGCCTAGACCTCGGAGGAAGTGGGAGACGAACATGACGTTCTCGTTGGGTTCGGGAGTAGGGACAATCTGCCCTCGACCAGTCAACCGATGCGAAACCTCGGTGGTCAGATATCTGGCCTCCCTCAACTTCTTAATGTCCTCTTCCATAACGGAGGAGGGCATCCATCGGCCTTGAAGGCTGGATCCAGACATGATTGAAGATCCGGAGCACCTAACCTGGGCTTTGGGTGTTAGAACTCGAGGCAGGGGAAGGGTTCGATTGAGCACGAGAGGGAAAAAGTGAAAAACCTTGTCCCTTTATAAAGAGGATGAATATCAAGCGTCCTCTCCGTAGCCCTTTAGGACTTGACTATAATCTAGGAGTCCTAGACACGGTTGGGTTACCCACGACCGCATTAATGAGAATCCCGTAATTGGGGGAACATGATCTCCGCTTCAACAAGACGTGTCAAGAAACCGCCTCGCGTTATGTGTGGAGCTGGTTAAAAGAAACGGTTCGAATAATCACCGGGCCATGACGTAACGTCATGCTGCCAAGACAAGCCAGCAAATTAGATTTGCGAAAATATTATTCTCTCTACGGTGGTACGTGGAACTTATTTTGCAGGGTCGGACACTATCCTCGTTTTCAAGTTCTTCTGTGATGTATTCGGAGAAGGAACCCGCCTTGCAATGCCAAAGACAATACTGTGCGCCGGACTCATCGTCATTGAAGCCTAGTTCAGGGGCTACTGAGGGAGTCCTGGATTAGGGGGTCTCCGGATAGCCGGACTATCTCCATTGGCCGGACTGTTAGACTATGAAGATACAAGATTGAAGACTTCGTCTCATGTCCGGATGGGACTCTACTTGGCGTGGAAGGCAAGCTAGGCAATACGGATATGGATATCTCCTCCTTTGTAACCGACCTTGTGTAACCCTAACCCTCTCCCGTGTCTATATAAACCGAAGGGTTTTAGTCCGTAGGACAACAACCATAAACATACAATCATACCGTAGGCTAGCTTCTAGGGTTTAGCCTCTCTGATCTCGTGGTAGATCTACTATTGTACCACCCATATCATCAATATTAATCAAGCAGGACGTAGGGTTTTACCTCCATGAAGAGGGCCCGAACCTGGGTAAAACATCGTGTCCCCTGCCTCCTGTTACCATCCGGCCTAGATGCACAGTTCGGGACCCCCTACCCGAGATCCGCCGGTTTTGACACCGACAGGGAGGAAAGTGGAACTTGATAAGGTAATTGTACCTTCTCCCAAATTGGAAAGTAGTTCATCACAGAAATCTGTTCCTGTGACTACTACACCAATTAGTGAGGAAGCTAATGATGATAATCATGTAACTTCAGATCGAGTTACTACCGAACCTCGTAGGTAAACCAGAGTGAGATCCGCACCAGAGTAGTACGGTAATCCTGTTCTGGAGGTCATGTTACTTGACCATGACGAACCTATGAACTATGAGGAAGCGATGATGAGCCCTGATTCCGCGAAATGGCTTAAGGCCATGAAATCTGAGATGGGATCCATGTATAAGAACAAAGTATGGACTTTGATTGACTTGCCCATTGATTGGTGAGCCATTGAGATTAAATGGATCTTCAAGAGGAAGACGGACGTTGATAGTAGTGTTACTATCTACAAATCTAGAATTGTCGCAAAAAGGTTTTTGACAAGTTCAAGGTGTTGACTACGATGAGAGTTTCTCACTCGTATCTATCCTTAAGTCTGTCCAAATCATGTTAGCAATTGCCGCATTTTATGAAATCTGGCAAATGGATAAACAAAACTGCATTCCTTAATGGATTTATTAAAGAAGAGTTGTATATGATGCAACCAGAAGATTTTGTCAATCCTAAAGGTACTAACAAAATATGCAAGCTCCAGCGATCCATCTATGGACTGGTGCAAGCATCTCGGAGTTGGAATATACGCTTTGATAAGTTGATCAAAGCATATAGTTTTATATAGACTTGCGGTGAAGCCTGTATTTACAAGAAAGTGAGTGGGAGCACTACAGCATTTCTGATAAGTATATGTGAATGACATATTGTTGATCGGAGATAATGTAGAATTATTCTGCAAAGCATAAAGGAATGTTTGAAAGGAGTTTTCCAAAGAAAGACCTCGGTGAAGCTGCTTACATATTGAGCATCAAGATCTATAGAGATAGATCAAGACGCTTGATAAGTTTTTCAATGAGTACATACCTTGACAAGATTTTGATGTAGTTCAAAATGGAACAGTCAAAGAAGGAGTTCTTGCCTGTGTTACAAGGTGTGAAGTTGAGTAAGACTCAAAACCCGACCACGGTAGAAGATAGAGAGAGAATGAAACTCATTCCCTATGCCTTAGCCATAGGTTCTATAAAGTATGCCATGCCATGTACCAGACCTATTGTATACCCTGCCCTGAGTTTGGCAAGGGAGTACAATAGTGATCTAGGAGTAGATCACTGGACATTGGTCAAAATTATCCTTAGTGGAATAAGGATATGTTTCTTGATTATGGAGGTGACAAAAGGTTCGTCGTAAAGGGTTACGTCGATGCAAGTTTTGACACTGATCCAGATGACTCAAAGTCTCAATCTGGATACATATTGAAAGTGGGAGCAATTAGCTAGAGTAGCTCCATGCAGAGCATTGTTGACATAGGAATTTGCAAAATACATACGGATCTGAATGTGGCAGACCCGTTGACTAAACTTCCCTCACAAGCAAAACATGATCACACCTTAGTACTCTTTGGGTATTAATCACATAGCAATGTGAACTATATTATTGACTCTAGTAAACCCTTTGGGTGTTGGTCACATGATGATGTGAATGATGGGTATTAATCACATGGTAATGTGAACTATTGATGTTAAATCACATGGCGATGTGAACTAGATTATTGACTCTAGTGCAAGTGGGAGACTGAAGGAAATATGCCCTAGAGGCAAAAATAAAGTTATTATTTATTTCCTTATATCATGATAAATGTTTATTATTCATGCTAGAATTGTATTAACCGGAAACATAATACATGTGTGAATACATAGACAAACAGATTGTCACTAGTATGCCTCTACTTGACTAGCTCGTTGATCAAAGATGGTTATGTTTCCTAAACATAGACATGAGTTGTCATTTGATTAACGGGGTCACATCATTAGAGAATGATGTGATTGACTTGACCCATTCCGTTAGCATAGCACTTGATCGTTTAGTTTGTTGCTATTGCTTTCTTCATGACTTATACATGTTCCTATGACTATGAGATTATGCAACTCCCGTTTACCGGAGGACACTTTGTATGCCACCAAACGTCACAACGTAACTGGGTGATTATAAAGGTGCTCTACAGGTGTCTCCGAAGGTACTTGTTGGGTTGGCGTATTTCGAGATTAGGATTTGTCACTCCGATTGTCGGAGAGGTATCTCTGGGCCCTCTCGGTAATGCACATCACTCAAGCCTTGCAAGCATTGCAACTAATAAGTTAGTTGTATTACGGAACGAGTAAAGAGACTTACCGATAACGAGATTGAACTAGGTATTGAGATACCGACGATCGAATCTCAGGCAAGTAACATACCGATGCAAAGGGAACAACGTATGTTGTTATGCGGTCTGACCAATAAAGATCTTCATAGAATATGTAGGAGCCAATATGAGCATCTAGGTTCCGCTATTGGTTATTGACCGGATACGTGTCTCGGTCATGTCTACATAGTTCTCGAACCCGTAGGGTCCGCATGCTTAAAGTTCGGTGACGATCGTAATTAGGGTTTTTGTGTTTTGATGTACCGAAGGTTGTTCGGAGTCCCGGTTGTGATCACGGACATGACGAGGAGTCTCAAAATGGTCGAGACATAAAGATTGATATATTGGAAGCCTATATATTTGGATATCGGAAACGTTTCGGGTGAAATTGGGATTTTACCGGCACGGGGGGGGGGGGGGGGGGGGGTTACCGGAACCCCCCCGGGGGTTAATGGGCCTACATGGGCCCTAAGGGAGAAGAGGAGGGCCGGCCAGGGCAGGCCGCGCCCCCTCCCCCCTAGTCCGAATAGGACAAGGAAGGGGGGGGGGGGCGGCGCCTCCTTTCCTCTTTCCCCCTTCCCCTTTCCTTCTCCAACAAGGCAAGAGGGGGGAGTCCTACTCCCGGTGGGAGTAGGACTCCTCCAGGCGCACCCCTAGGGCCGGCCGCACCTTCCCCTCTCCCTCCTTTATATATGGGGGCAAGGGGGCACCCCATGACACACAAGTTTATATTCGTGATCATTCCTTAGTCGTGTGCGGTGCCCCCTTCCACTATTTTCCACCTCGGTCATATCGTAGCGGTGCTTAGGCGAAGCCCTTCGTCGGTAGAACATCATCACCGTCATCACGCCGTCGTGCTGACGAAACTCTCCCTCAACACTCGGCTGGATCGGAGCTCGAGGGACGTCACCGAGTTGAACGTGTGCAGAACTCGGAGGTGCCGTACGTTCGGTACTTGGATCGGTCGGATCGGGAAGACATACGACTACTTCCTCTATGTTGTGTCAACGCTTCCGTTGCCGGTCTACGAGGGTACGTAGACAACACTCTCCCCTCTCATTGCTATGCATCACCATGATCTTGAGTGTGCGTAGGAATTTTTTTGAAATTACTACGTTCCCCAACACGATGCTTATGTGAAAAAGCTTCAACCTGATAGCCCGAACCCAAATCGGAGAAATGTGTCTTCATAGGATACCCAAAAGAGACTATTGGATACACCTTCTATCACAGATCCGAAGGCAAGATATTCATTGTTAAGAATGGATCCTTTCTAGAGAAGGAGTTTCTCTAAAAAGAAATGAGTGGGAGAAAAGTAGAACTTGATGAGGTAATTGTACCTTCTCTCGAATTGGAAAATAGTTCATCACAGAAATCAGTTTCAGTGATTCCTACACCAATTAGTGAGGAAGCTAATGATGATGATCATGAAACTTAAGATCGAGTTACTACTGAACCTCGTAGGTTAACCAGAGTATGGTCCGCACCCAGAGTGGTACGGTAACCCTGTTCTGGAGGTCATGTTACTTGACCATGACGAGCCTACGAACTATGAGTAAGCGATGATGAGCCCAGATTCCGTGAAATGGCTTGAGGCCATGAAATCTGAGATGGGATCCATGTATGAGAACAAAGTGTGGACTTTGGTTGACTTGCCTGATGATTGGCACGCCATAGAAAATAAATAGATCTTCAAGAAGAATACTGACGCTGACGGAAATGTTACTATCTATAAAGCTCAACTTGTTGTGAAAGGTTTTCAACAAGTTCAAGGAGTTGCCTACAATGAGACCTTCTCACCCGTAGCGATGCTTAAGTCTGTCCGGATCATGTTAGCAATTGCCGCATTTTATGATTATGAAATTTGGCAAATGGATGTCAAAACTGCATTCCTTAACTGATATCTTAAAGAAGAGATGTATATGATGCAACCAGAAGGTTTTGTCGATCCTAAAGGTGCTAACAAAGTCTGCAAACTCCAGCGATCCATTTATGGACTGGTGCAAGCCTCTCGGAGTTGGAATATACGCTTTGATAGTGTGATCAAAGCATATGGTTTTATACAGACTTTTGGAGAAGTCTGTATTTACAAGAAAGTGAGTGGGAGCTCTGTAACATTTCTAATATTATATGTGGATGACATATTGTTGATTGGAAATAATACATAATTTTTGGATAGCATAAAAGGATACTTAAATAAGATTTTTTCAATGAAAGAGCTCGGTGAAGCTGCATATATATTGGGCATCAAGATCTATAGAGATAGATCAAAACGCTTAATTGGACTTTCACAAAGCACATACCTTGATAAAGTTTTGAAGTTCAAAATGGATCAGTCAAAGAAAGGGTTCTTGCCTGTGTTACAAGGTGTTTAGTTGAGTCAGACTCAATGCCCGACCACTGCAGAAGATAAAGAGAAAATGAAGGTCATTCCCTATGCCTCAGCCATAGGTTATATCATGTATGCAATGCTGTGTACTAGACCTGATGTGTGCCTTGCTATAAGTTTAGCAGGGAGGTACCAAAGTAATCTAGGAGTGGATCACTGGACAATAGTCAAGAACATCCTGAAATACCTGAAAAGGACTAAGGATATGTTTCTCGTTTATGGAGGTGACAAAGAGCTCGTCGTAAATGGTTACGTCAATGCAAGCTTTGGCACTGATCCGAATGACTCTAAGTCACAAAATGGATACGCATTTATATTAAATGGTGGAGCTGTGAGTTGGTGCATTTCCAAGCAGAGCGTCGTGGCGGGATCTACGTGTGAAGTAGAGTACATAGCTGCTTCAGAAGCAGAAAATGAAGGAGTCTGGATGAAGGAGTTCATATCCGATCTAGGTGTAATATCTAGTGCATTGGGTCCAATGAAAATCTATTATGACAATACTAGAGTAATTGCCTTGGCGAAGGAATCCAGGTTTCACAAGAGAACCAAACACATCAAGAGATGCTTCAATTACATCCGCAATGAAGTCAAGGAGGGAGACATAGAGATTTGCAGAATACATACGGATCTAAATGTTGCAGACCCTTTGACTAAGCCTCTCTCACGAGCAAAACATGATCAACACCAAGACTCCATGGGTGTTAGAATCATTACCATGTAACCTATATTATCGACTCTAGTGCAAGTGGGAGACTGAAGGAAATATCCCCCAGATGCAATAATAAAGTTGTTATTTATATTTCTTTATATCATGATAAATGTTTATTATTCATGCTAGAATTATATTAATCGAAAACTTAGTACATGTGTGAATACATAGACAAACAGAGTGTCCCTAGTATGCCTCTACTTGACTAGCTCGTTAATCAAAGATGGTTAAGTTTCCGGACCATAGACATGTGTTGTCATTTGATGAACGGGATCACATCAGTAGAGAATGATGTGATGGACAAGACCCATCCGTTAGCTTAGTATTATGATCGTTTAGTTTTATTGCTATTGGTTTGTTCATGACTTATACATATTCCTCTGACTATGAGATTATGCAACTCTCGAATACCAGAGGAACACCTTGTGTGCTATCAAACGTCACAATGTAACTGGGTGATTATAAAGATGCTCTACATGTGTCTCTGAAGGTGTTTGTTGAGTTGGCATAGATCGAAATTAGGATTTGTCACTCCGTGTATCGGAGAGGTATCTCTGGGCCCTCCCGGTAATGCACATCACTATAAGCCTTGCAAGCAATGTGACTAATGAGTTAGTTGCGGGATGATAAATTACGAAACGAGTAAAGAGACTTGCCGGCAACGAGATTGAACTAGGTATGATGATACCGACGATCGAATCTCGGGCAAGTAACATACCGATGACAAAGGGAATAACGTATGTTGTTATGCGGTTTGACCAATAAAGATCTTCATAGAATATGTAGGAGCCAATATGAGCATCCAGGTTCTGCTATTGGTTATTGACCGGAGATGTGTCTCGGTCATGCCTACATAGTTCTCGAACCCATAGGGTCCACACGCTTAACGTTCGATGACGATTTGTATTATGAGTTATGTGATTTGATGACCGAAGTTTGTTCAGAGTCCCGGATGAGATCACGGACATGAAGAGGAGTCTCGAAATGGTCGAGAGGTAAAGATTCATATATTGGAAGGTTATATTCAGACATCGGAATGGTTCAGAGTGATTCGGGTATTTTTCCGGAGTACCGAGGGGTTACCGGAACCCCCCGGGGAAGTATTGGGCCAACATGGGCCTAAGGGAGAGAGAGGGAAGCCCGCGGGGGGGGGGGGGGGGAGGGGGTGGCCGCGTGCCCCCCTCCTTGGGAGTCCGAATAGGATAAGGAGGAGGGGGTGGTGTTGTGGTTCTAAGTATGATAGTAGAATGGGGGTAGGAATGTAGAGGCAAGATCCTAGCTATGGAGTAGTTGTACACGCGAGTTTTACGAGTTCAGGCCCTTCTCAGAGGAAGTAACAGCCCTACATTTCGGAGACCTGAGGCGGTCGACTAGATTATGTGCGTGTGTGTTACAGGGGGTGCGAACCCTTATCCCGGAGGAGGGGGTGGCTTATATAGAGTGCGCCAGGACCACAACCAACCCACGTTACAAAGGGTACAATGTACATTAAGGCAGGGCGTTACTGGTAACGCTAGTAATAAATAGATATAAATGATCTTTAAGGTTACAGAGTGAATGACCGACCGTTGCCATCCTGAGTGACGTTAGGCCTTCTACACTCCGAGTGGTTTCTTGTATCGTCGAGTGTCTTCAAGACTGTCAAGTGGAACATAGCTTTATGGTCGAGTGGACAATGATTTTTCTTCGACTGCTTCTGGTTCTTTTAGAGGTGTCCTTGGGGAGGGTATCTTGGATAGATCCATGACCCTACCCTAGGTACATAGCTTCGTCATTAGCCCCCGAATGGATCAGGGTTTGAGTGAGGAAGGAGTTGAGAACACTTCTGACTCATTCTTCATGCTATGAGTATATCTTGCTTTGGATCAATGAACTGAGGAGATAACATCAACTTCTTTTTCAGTCGCCTTGGTCCATTCTTAGTTTTTGTCGAGTGAACTTTCACGGTAGAGTTCGGAATGATATGTGGAGGATGTTTTCAGTCTAACAAGTTGCTCTGATCTCTGTGGATTTCACGGGATTCGAATTTTGGGAAGTGCACCAGACGGGCGGGGCCGTGGTAATCAGGGCGGATTAGGCAGGTCACCTCGATCCCCGTCCCACCTTTTTCGCCATGTATTGCGCGCGCGACTGTTGCGGGATTTGTTTAGATCGTCTGGGCCTACCAGTCAGTCACTCGAGGAATGACCTTACAAAAGGCACCGGACCGGGTCTTTGCACAGCGCGCCCCTATTTTCTTCCTTCTTCCTCATACTTCTCCACCGCGCTCGCTTCCGCTCTCGGCATTGCAACCTCGTTCGGACTCGATCCGCCGCCATGGGGAAAGAGAAGACGATGGCGTTGGAGCGCGCAAAGAAGGCGACCGCGAAGGCGAAGGGCAAGAGGACCAGCCGGGGCAGATCGTCGTCAAGATTCGGCCTACCGCCGGGCTGGATCCAGGGCGACTGGGTCCGCTCGACGATCAGCCAGGACGGTCTCGACGATCTGGTGGAGGGGGGGACTGATCCCCCACAAATCGGCATGGCTCCCGTGCAACGAGACCGAGCCGCAGCCGCGGGAGGGTTAGTGTGTTCTCCTCGCCACCCACGTCGACCGCGGGTTTTCTTTGCCTCCCCATCCTTTCTTTCGTGGCTTTCTGAACTTCTTCGGGGCTCAACTCCACCACTTCACTCCAAACACCATAGTCTATCTAGCTGCTTTTGTGTCGATGTGTGAAAATTTCTTGGGTTGTCGACCGCACTGGGGCCTCTTCAAACACATCTTCACATGTCGCTCCCAGTCGGTCAAGAAGGTCAACCCGAGTGACGAGAGGACGCACGTGATCCAGATGTGCGGGGGCCTTGGTATCCAGATGAGGAACAAGAGTAACTTCCCAGCGATGATCCTTCCCGACTCGGTCCGGGGCTGGCAATCGACTTGGTTTTACTGTAAGGACCAGCCGACCCCGGGCCAGTCGACTGGACTTCCTCCCTTTTCCCTAGCTCGAGTGGAGAAGTCCTCCTCTTTGAGGGTGGTCCCAGAAGAGAAGGCACAGGTCAAGGTGTTAGTCGAGCGGGTCATCCAACTTGTCCGCGACGGGGTGACTGGGATGGACCCGCTGGAGGTCTTTCTCAGTCGACGCATCCAATCGCTTCAGGCCCGTGACCATCCGATGTGGATGTACTCGGGACTCCACTCGGATCCACCCGGAGGACGTTAGTGAAGACACCTTGGAGAAGTGGCTGAGGGGAATCACTAGCAACAAGGACAATCCCTGGGGGTCTAGGAGGGTGATTCCATTCGACCACTCGCGCCAGCCGGAACAGGTATGATTCTGCTTTGCCAAGTGCCTTCCCGATTCACTGTGTGACACCTTGTTGATGGTCGACTATATTTCTTTTGCTCGTTGTCTTTTCAAGCTCTCATTGATATGTACTCGATGCCCAATGGAGTGCAGGGGCAAGACGTCGAGGAAGGAGCAAGCGGGGGCGAGAGCGGCAAGTGGCACTCGGATGCCGAGAAGGACGAGGAGAGTGATGACTCGACTGATGACGAAGAGGTCGACTCGCCTCCTCACAGAGAGAGGAGATCCAAGCACGCTCACGACTCGGAGAGCATCCCGGACCTGGCGACCGAGCCAACTGGGCAATCTTCGAAGCGCCCCTGGACGTCTTCCCCAGTGCCGATTGAGAAGGCCCCGAAGCAGCTCAAGGTCGTGCCGCCTCCAGCGCCAAAAGCACCGAAGGCCGCCTCCTCCAAACTGCCAAAGGCTTTACCCAGGATCAAAGTGACCGTCCCCACCATCTCCGGGTAATCATCTGACCTGTTCTTTTTGTCGACTCGAGCAATAGAATGTGACCGACTGAGTACGGACGTTTGCAGTGCTGCTACATCAGGAACCTCTTCTTACCAGTACCGAGACGAGGAGATGGAAGACGCGACTACCTCCAACCCAGGTAAAAATTCTTATGATCTTGTTCTTGATTACTTGGTCGATTGAATTCGAGTGGTTTATTTGGGGTCGACTGATCTTCCCTGCAGCTCCACCCAACGTCATCGATCTCCCAGACGACGATGAAGATGTGGCTCCTAAGCCCAGAAAGAGCAAAAAGGTAGTAGCTGGCAAGGCGTCTCAGCAGGGACCAATGACAACACCAACCGTCCGTCAATCTGAAGACGCGGGCGGGGCCTCTGTAACTTTCGTTGTCCCCTTGTCGAGTGAGCGCCCCGCACCATTGACTGTACCGGTGATTCCTTCCGTCGTCCCATCTCACGCCCCGGAGGTCCAAGCTGCTGCACCTGGGTCGTCTGCCCTCTTCTTCACCAGCTACCCTGTCCCGGAAAACCAGTTGGATGCGGCTGCGGAAGCCATCCATCAGGCTGACGTGATGATGGAGCGGATGAAGACGGTGCACGAGAATAGCCAGGCTGCTTACGACGCCAGCGCTGCTCTCCGGGACAATGTCCAGGTACGTAAACTTTCGACTGACCTTGTTCTATCAGGATATGCTATCTGAAATATTCTATTCCATACAATCTCCTGTTGTTTGCGTCGAATCTGTACACCCACTGGGTGTTTTGTTGTCTTTGGTATTTGCGCTCTTCCACTCGGTCTGGGCGAGTAGGATCTGAACCGGTGGGGGGCACGCTAAGTGCACCCACTGGGTGTAGTCCCCGAGACCACAGTCGACTGCTGGCAGTCGACTGGGGTCTGAGTTCTTTTTTCCTTTCTTTTCTTCCACTCGACCTAGGCGGACCGGTCGAATGGGATCTGAACTAGTGGGGGCACGTCAAGTGCACCCACTGGGTGTAGGCCCCGAGACCGCTGCCAACTGCTGGCAGTCGGCCGGGGTCTGAATAGTTTTTTTACTTGATCCGGGCGGACCGGTCGAGTTGGGTCTTAATCAGCGGGGGCAAGCCAAGTGCACCCACTGGGTGTAGTCCCCGAGACCGCAGTTGACTGCGTGC
The DNA here is from genome assembly GCA_034509565.1 of Triticum monococcum. Lineage (NCBI taxonomy): Eukaryota > Viridiplantae > Streptophyta > Magnoliopsida > Poales > Poaceae > Triticum > Triticum monococcum. The sequence continues at coordinate 40,360,730 of CM067842.1, forward strand.
AGTTGGCTGGGGTCTGAGTGAACTCTTTAAGTTTTATCCACTCGGAAGTAAACAACCTTTGATCTTGTCGATTGATACGTCTTTTGCCTTCTGCAGAAGTCTTGTACTCTCATTTCCAAGTTTGCCGAACTTGAGGAGAAGCAGAGGCAACTCAACCTCGACTTGGAGTTGGCCTAGTAGAATCTGAAGAAGGCTCAAGATGAAGCTGCTGGTATGGAAGGTAACTGTCTGTCGACTGTCTTTTTAAAACATTTCTTCGAACTCTTGTCTGATCCGATTGCTTCTTTTGTAGAGAAAATGAATTTGGCTCTGGAGAAGAAGGACTCGGACCTCGCCGCTGCACAAAAGGAAGCCCAAGATAAAACTTCCCTTGCAGACCAGAAGCTGGCTTCAGTCGGAGCGCTGGAAGGGGAGGTGAACAAACTGAAGTCCTGCCTCAGTGAGTCCAAACGAGAAGTGAGTCGTCTGAAGAAGGATAAAATTGTCCTAAATGAAAAGCTAGAGTCTGCGGTCCACAAGAGGAATGACATGGAAGCTTATTTGAGAACTCTTGCCAAGAAGCTCTATTTGATGCTGGAAGGTACTCCTTTCAAACCGACTGTGTTGATGCTTGCAAATGAATCATGTCCAGTCGACTCACTAATTTTTTGACTGCCGAATTCTGCCAAGACTTTGATGAGGAAACTGGAAAGGTCGAGACGGGTCTGGACCCTATCGCTTCTCCACTTTGCGACAAAACTGCAATGAACGTGCTCCGACTGGAGTCTCGTGTCGCCGGCGTCACAAGCTAGCTCGGGCGTCTGAAGGAGGCAGTCTCACGAGTCGACTCATTGCTCTGGCCAAGGGCGACGCTTCAAAATGACCTGGAATCCCTGATGGCTCGACTCAACGAGATCCCTGACCGAGTGCAAGAATGGAAGAAGTCCTCTGCCCGGTGTGGTGCCGACGTGGCGCTGTCCTTGGTGCGAGTCTACTGCAAGGAAGCTCGTGAAGACAAGCTGGTGGCGATCAAGGTCGCTAACACCAAAAGGCATGACTTCCAGTCCTTCATGGAGACTTTCATCGCTGCTGCCACTTGGATCGCGGATGGGATCGACTTGGACGAATTCGTTGAGCCAGCCAGCCCTCCTCCTACCGAGTGAACAAACTTATGAGACTTGAATCTGCCTTAAATTTACCTCGGAATGCCGAGTGATTGCTGTAACCGTTAAACTCCTTTGGGCTTGATGCTCAAATACTTTTGATTTGCTACTTGGAACTTTAAGATTTATCCGAATTTGGTTTATTTCCGAATATGCTTGCACTTTGCCTTCAAGTGGACTTTGTTCTTTGCTCGAAATAATCTTTGTGCTGGAGACGTAGCTCTGAGGTGGTAACTCCAGTCGAACTGCACTTCGTCGTCCTTGCAGATTGGGACGGAGCATGCATTGCAGTCGACCTGCACCTCGTCGTCCTTGCAGATAGGGATGGAGTGCACATTGTACTTGTGGCGTAGCTCCGAAAGAGAGGGTTGCAGCCGACCTGCACCTCACCGTCCTTGCGGATAGGAATGGAGCGCACATTGTACTTGTGGCGTAGCTCCGAAGGAGAAGGTTGCAGTCGACCTGCACCTTGTTGTCCTTGCGGATAGGGATGGAGCGCACATTGTACTTGTAGCGTAGCTCCGAAGGAGAAGGTTGCAGTCGACCTGCACCTCGTCATCCTTGCGGATAGGGACGTGTTTCGAACTTAGGCGAGTAATAGACTACAGCTAAGCCCCCGAGTGGGAGGGTTGCTCTCCACTCGGTAGGATTTTTTAAACTTAGGCGAGTACTGGACTGCAGCTAAGCCCCCGAGTGGGAGGGTTGCTCTCCACTCGGTAGGATTTTACAAACTTAGGCGAGTACTGGACTGCAGCTAAGCCTCCGAGTGGGAGAACTTAGGCGAGTACTAGACTGCAGCTAAGCCCCCGAGTGGGAGGATTTCTCTCCACTCGGTAGGATTTTACAAACTTAGGCGAGTATTGGGCTGCAGCTAAGCCTCCAAATGGGAGAACTTAGGTGAGTACTAGACTGCAGCTAAGCCCCCGAGTGGGAGGATTTCTCTCCACTCGGTAGGATATTACAAACTTAGGCGAGTATTGGACTGCAGCTAAGCCTCCGAGTGGGAGAACTTAGGTGAGTATTAGACTGCAGCTAAGCCCCTGAGTGGGAGGATTGCTCTCCACTCGGTAGGATTTTACAAACTTAGGCGAGTACTGGACTGCAGCTAAGACTCCGAGTGGGAGAACTTAGGCGAGTACTGGACTGCAGCTAAGCCCCCGAGTGGGAGGATTGCTCTCCACTCGGTAGAATTTTACAAACTTAGGCGAGTATTGGACTGCAGCTAAGCCTCCGAGTGGGAGAACTTAGGCGAGTACTAGACTGCAGCTAAGCCCCCGAGTGGGAGGATTGCTCTCCACTCGGTAGGATTTTACAAACATAGGCGAGTACTGGACTGCAACTAAGACTCCAAGTGGGAGAACTTAGGTGAGTACTGGACTGCAACTAAGCCCCCGAGTGGGAGGATTGTTCTCCACTCGGTAGGATTTTACAAACTTAGGCGAGTATTGGACTGCAGCTAAGCCTCCGAGTGGGAGAACATAGGCGAGTATTAGACTGCAGCTAAGCCCCCGAGTGGGAGGATTGCTCTCCACTCGGTAGGATTTTACAAACTTAGGCGAGTACTGGACTGTAGCTAAGACTCCGAGTGGGAGAACTTAGGCGAGTACTGGACTGCAACTAAGCCCCCGAGTGGGAGGATTGCTCTCCACTCGGTAGAATTTTACAAACTTAGGCGAGTACTGGACTGCGGCTAAGCCTCCGAGTGGGAGAACTTAGGCGAGTACTGGACTGCAGCTAAGCCCCCGAGTGGGAGGATTGCTCTCCACTCGGTAGGATTTTACAAACTTAAGCGAGTACTGGACTGCATCTAAGCCTCCGGGTGGGAGAACTTAGGCGAGTACTAGACTATAGCTAAGCCCCCAAGTGGGAGGATTTCTCTCCACTCGGTAGGATTTTACAAACTTAGGCAAAACAGATTCGCGGCTAAGCCTCCCGAGTGAGAGGCTTGCCCATCACTCGGTAGGATTTTCTTTCGAACTTAGGTGAAACGGATTCGCGGCTAAACCCACCCACTAGGGGATTTCAGAGGTAAATAAAAGCAACAACAATCGTGCGAGAATACTGAAAAGCTCTTGTCTTTGATGAACAAATTACAAAGGTACTTCTTATTACATTTTATTCGAATGAGTGCTTAAGTATAAAAGGGGCGAAGCAGCTCTGCGTTCCAGGCCCGTGGCTTGTCCCTCTGATGCTCAACACTGTAGAGATGGTATGCTCCATTGTGGAGAACTTTGGTGATGATGAAGGGGCCTTCCCAAGCCGGGGCGAGCTTGTGCGGTTTCTGTTGATCCACTCGAAGAACCAGGTCTCCCTCTTGAAAGGTTTGACCCCTCACATTTCTGGCATGGAATCGACGCAAGTCTTGCTGATAAATGGTTGACCAGATCAAGGCCATCTCTCTTTCCTCCTCTAAGAGATCGACTGAATCTTGCCGGGCCTGCTCTGCTTCCTCTTCGGAGAAGAGCTCGACTCGGGGTGCATTGTGGAGCAGGTCACTTGGCAGAACAGCTTCGGCTCCATAGACCAAAAAGAAAGGAGTTCGTCCAGTCGACCGATTGGGAGTTGTCCTCAAACCCCAAAGAACTGAAGGAAGTTCGTCGACCCAAGCTCCTGCTGCGTGTTTGAGATCACGCATCAGTCGGGGTTTCAATCCTTTGAGAATTAGTCCATTCGCCCTTTCTGCTTGTCCGTTCGACTGCGGGTGAGTGACTAAAGCATAGTCGACTCGTGTGCCTTGAGAAGCGCAGAAAGCTCTAAACTCATCAGAATCGAAGTTCGACCCGTTGTTTGTGATGATGCTGTGTGGAACTCCATATCTGAATGTCAACTCTCTGATAAAAATGACAGCGGTGCTGGCTTCGAGATTCTTGATAGGCTTAGCTTCGATCCATTTGGTAAACTTGTCGACTGCTACGAGCACATGAGTGAAGCCGCTCCTACCGGTTCTCAGTGGTCCCACCATATCCAATCCCCAAACAGCAAAGGGCCAGGCGAGGGGAATGGTCTTCAGGGCGGACGCTGGGTTGTGAGACATGTCGGAGTAAAACTGGCAGCCTTCACATATGTTGACTATATCTTTCGCCATTTCATTTGCTCGTGGCCAATAGAATCCGGTTCGGTATGCTTTAGCCACGATGGCCTGAGAGGACGCATGGCGACCACAGGTTCCCGAGTGGATGTCGTTGAGGATCATTCGACCTTCTTCTGGCGTTATGCATTTCTGACCGACTCTAGTCACACTTTCCCTGAACAGTTGTCCTCTTATCATAGTAAAGGCCTTGGATCGACGGATGATCTGTCGAGCCTCTTCTTTGTCCTCTGGGAGTTCCTTCCTAAGGATGTACGCAATGTACGGCACTGTCCAGTCGGGAGTAATGACTAGAACCTCCATGACCAGGTCGACCATGGCTGGGACCTCGACTTTAGTCGGATCTGTGGCGCTCTTAGGCTGCGGGGGCTCTTCAGTAAAAGGATCTTCCTGAACTGTTGGTGTGTGAATATGCTCCAAAAGCACATTGCTGGGAATGGCTTCTCTCTTGGAACCTATCTTTGCCAAGTCATTGGCTGCTTGATTTTTCAGTCAGGGTATGTGATGGAGCTCTAACCCCTCAAACTTCTTTTCCAACTTCCTCACCGCGTTGCAGTAACCAGTCATGGCTGGGCTTCTGATGTCCGACTCCTTCATCACTTGATTGACTACCAAATCTGAGTCGTCGTAAACCATGAGGCGACGGACACCGGGTGAGATGGCCATACGCAACCCATACAGGAGTGCTTCATGCGTATTCAGCTTCATTATTGGAGGAATCAAAGTGAATCTGGAGGACATATCTGAGCTTGTCTCCTCGGGGGGATACCAGAACCACCCCAGCACCGGAACCATTCAACATTTTGGATCCATCAAAGAACATGGTCTAGTGCTCCGAGTGAACTTGAGTCGGCAGTTGTTGTTCAATCCACTCGGCGAGGAAATCTGCTATTGCTTGGGACTTAATAGCTGTCTTTGCCTCAAACTTGATATCTAAGGGAAGGAGTTCAATCGCCCATTTTGCCACTCGACCAGTTGCATCTCTGTTGTGCAGAATCCCTGACAATGGAGCATCACTGACGACTGTAACAGAGTGATCAGAGAAATAGTGTGCAACCTTCTTCGTGGTCATGTAAATCCCATAAACGAGCTTCTGATAGTGCGGATATCTCTGCTTTGACGGAGTCAGAACTTCAGAAATATAATAAACTGGGCGCTGAACTTTATAGGCTTTTCCCTCTTCTTCCCACTCGACCGTAAGTACTGTACTGACGACTTGTCCAGTGGCTGCTATATAAAGCAGTAGAGGCTCTTTGCTGATTGGGGCAGCAAGCACCGGCTGGGTGGAAAGCAGGGCTTTTAGCTCTGCAAATGCTGCATCAGCTTCAGGAGTCCACTCGAACTTATCTGATTTCTTCATCAGTCGGTAAAGAGGCAATGCCTTTTCATGGAGGCGAGAAATGAATCGACTTAGGGCAGCCAAACAACCAGTAATCTTCTGGACATCGTGCACACGCACAGGGCGTTTCATCTGGAGTATGGCACCCACTTTCTCTGGGTTAGCATCGATCCCTCGTTCAGAAACGAGAAAACCGAGTAATTTCCCGCCTGGAACTCCAAACATGCACTTTGATGGATTAAGCTTGATATCATACCTTCTGAGGTTGGCAAAGGTTTCAGCAAGGTCAGCCAGTAGGTCGGAACCTTTACATGACTTGAACACAATGTCATCCATGTATGCTTCCACATTCCGACTGATCTAAGTGAGCAGACACTTCTGAATCATCCGCATGAATGTGGCACCAGCATTCTTCAAGCCGAACGACATAGTGACATAACAGAAGCATCCAAATGGGATGATGAAAGCTGTTTTTATCTCGTCGGGTCCGTACAGATGGATCTGGTGGTACCCGGAGTAGGCGTCCAGAAAGGACAAACGCTCACACCTCGCAGTCGATTCGACTATTTGGTCGATGCGAGGGAGAGGCAAGTGGTCCTTCGGGCAGGTCCGATTGATATGCTTGAAGTCAATGCACATGCGAAGTGAGTCATCCTTCTTTGGGACCATGAAAACATTAGCTAACCACTCGGAGTGGTAAATCTCACGGATAAACTCAGCTGCCAAAAGCCGAGCCACCTCTTCACTGATTGCCTTCCTCTTCTGTACGGCGGACCGTCGAAGATGTTCTTTGACTGGTTTCACTTTTGGATCGACTCACAAACGATGCTCAGCCAGTCCCCTGGGAACACCTGGCATGTCCGAAGGATTCCATGCAAAGATGTCCCAGTTCTCACAAAGGAACTGGATGAGCGCTTCTTCCTATTTGGAGTCGAGTGTGGTTGAAATGTGAGTCGGAGCAGCATTGGGGTTTGTCGGGTGAATGTGAATCGACTTTGTTTCGCCAGATGACTGGAATGCTAAATTTGTGGTGGGCTTCTTGGCTCGCAACAAATCACTCGGATCTGTATTTTTCTGATATTCTTGCAATTCTACTATGACCATCTGTGCATCGGCGATTTTTGAACCCTTCTGGAAGCACTCTTCCGCCTTCTTCCGATTACCAGTGGTAGTGATCACCCCTTTGGGACCAGGCATCTTCAATTTGAGGTACATGTAACATGGTCGAGCCATAAAACATGCATAAGCTGGCCTACCCAGAATAGCATGATAGGCACTCTGAAAATCCACAACTTCAAATGTCAACTTTTCTTTGCGGTAATTCTTGGAATCACTGAAAACCATGTCGAGAGCAATCTGGCCGAGTGATGCAACCTTCTTGCCTGGAATGACCCCATGGAAACTCATATTACTCTCACTGAGTCTGGACATCGGAATGCCCATTCCTTTCAATGTCTCTGCATACAGTATATTCAGGCCACTGCCACCATCCATCAGAACCTTTGTCAGTCGGGTGCCTTCGACTACTGGGTCGACCACCAACGCTTGCCTCCCAGGGGTGGCTATGTGCGCTGGGTGATCGGACTGGTCGAATGTAATGGCAGTCTGGGACCACTTCAAATAACTGGGTGTCACTGGAGCGACCATGTTCACTTCTCTGTTGATGACTTTCAATCGACTTTTACTCTCAACGTCAGCGAAAATCATCAAGGTGGAATTCACGAGGGGATAACCATCATCCTCCTCTTCCTCATCCTCAACCTTGTCTGCTTCCTTCTCCTTTTCCTTGGGCTGTTTCTCTCGGAACTATTGGATTAGGAGTCGACACTGTCGAGTGGTATGCTTCGGGTAAATGAAATTACCTTCTTCATCTTTTTTGGTGTGGATGTGGCATGGCAAATCCAGCACATCATTTCCATCTTGATCTTTTACTTTCTTGGGGTTCCACGGCCCCTTTGGCTTCCCCTTGAACTTTCCTTGAGTCACAGCTAAGGCTTCACTAGGAGCGGCTGGCTCAGCCTCGCGCTTCTGTTTCCGACTGGAGTTTCCTCCTCCGGTTTCACGGGCGACTGTTTTGTTCTTGCCACTCCGGAGTCGGTCTTCTTCTTCACCGTTGGCATATTTGGTGGCAACTTCCATCATCCGAGTCGGAGTCATATCTCCTGTCCGACCGAATTTCATATTCAACTCCCGATACTTGATGCCTTCAAGGCACAAATTGCCTGGTGATCAGACACATTCTCCACTGTGTGATGCAATGTGATCCATCTCTGGATATAATCCCTCCAAGACTCATTCGGTTTCTGCACACAACACTGTAATTCGGTCAGCCCTGCCGGCCGTTTGCAAGTACCTTTGAATATTCTGACAAATACTCGGGCAAGATCTTCCCAAGTATAAATACTGCTTGGTGCTAACTGATTCAGCCATGCTCTAGCCGAGCCCTCCAGCATCAGAGGAAGGTGTTTCATGCCACTTCATCATTGTCGCCACCAATGTGGACAGCCACTCGGTAGTCTTCAAGCCAAGTATCAGGCTTGGACTCACCAGTGAACTTACTGACTCCAGTCGCCAACCTGAAGTTGGGCGGAATCACTGCAGCCCTAATGGTTCTGTTGAAGCACTCCGGACCTGAGACATGCACTCTGCTGCTGGTTGGTAGATCTTTGTCATGACACTCTCGGTGAGCTCTGTTTCTGTCGACCAAGCCCTGAACGAGAATAGATCTCGCATCAAAGCCCGACTCTCTGGGGTCGACTGGAATCCCTCGCCCCATGCTGTGAGGGCGTCTGTCATCATGTTGCCAAGGCACGTACGACCCACTCCTTGGGGGAGGTGTGGGCACTCGACGATGATCATCGCGACCGACTCGGTGGTCATACTGCCCACGGTTTCTGTACTGTTCTCGTCGGTTTCCACGTCCCTCACGTCTCAGGGGCGATCTTGGGCTGTGAGCCGACTGAACTGTGTCTGCAACCACGGACCTGCTATGGATCCTATTCTGCGACTGAGATACTGCTGTATTCTGCTCTCCTGCCGCACGGAGCAAAGCTCGGATCTGCACCAGACCTCGACCAGCTTCTGACTGGGAAGGTTGTATCGACTCCGCTATCCAGGTTGCAGCTGCGAGATTTTGGATCGGAGTTCGGTATACCTGAGTCGGAGGCGGAAAGAGTTGATGTCGACTGGATTCAGGGGGACGCTGTCGAGCACGCTCGTCGAGTGCGCGCTAGAGATTCTCCAGTCGAGTGCGCTCAACCAAGTTGGCCAGGCATGCCTCCTCCAAGGCCCGGGCCTTAGAGGTTTCTCCAACGATAGGAGTGTGAAGTGCATCCATGTTCCGGCGACGAAGTTCTTCTCTCCGCTGCGAGGAGAGGGGTTCGGGGCGGTACTCTTCATGAATACGCGATGGATCGCCGGCCCCATCGCCTCCGTCTTCATGGGTGAAGCCAGGAGGACTGCGCGGTCCATTGACCATCAAAACTTCTGCCGTGGGGTCGCTGGTATCGCACTCGGATGCAGTCTCTATGGAGCCAGTCGACAGATCGAACAGGCCGTAGAGGGTTTCGTCGGGCTCGATTGCCGTGACATGAGGGGTGGCCGACTGGCGAGCCACCGCATGCTTCACCCACCGCTGAAGCCTCGATCGACCGGAACGTTTGCTCCGGCAGGTCGCAGGGAGGGGGGAAGCCGTAGGAGTCGACCGATACTGGGTCGATGGCCGCTGCAGGAGGTCGCCGCGGACACACGCGCGAAAGTGCGTTACCCCGTGGACGGGGAGTGCGTCGACGTTGAGTGGAGCCTCCTGAAGCCAAGCGGAGTCGTCGATGACAAACACGAGCGCGCCGAGATGGGTCTCACGGCCCTCAGCCAAACCTCCGCCTGCAACCATGATGAAGGGGATCGGAAAAATTGCAACTTCTCCAAAAAGTCGCTAAGACACCTGCCCCAAGGTGGGCGCCAACTGTCGTGGTTCTAAGTATGACAGTAGAATGGGGGTAGGAATGTAGAGGCAAGATCCTAGCTATGGAGTAGTTGTACATGCGAGTTTTACGAGTTCAGGCCCTTCTCAAAGGAAGTAACAGCCCTACGTCTCGGAGCCCTGAGGCGGTCGACTAGATTATGTGCGTGTGTGTTACAGGGGGTGCGAACCCTTGTCCCGGAGGAGGGGGTGGCTTATATAGAGTGCGCTAGGACCCCAGCCAGCCCATGTTACAAAGGGGTCAATGTACTTTAAGGCAGGGCATTACTGGTAACGCTAGTAATAAAGAGATATAAATGATCTTTAAGGTTACAGAGTGAATGACCGACCATTGCCATCCTGAGTGACGTTAGGCCTTCTACACTCTGAGTGGTTTCTTGTATCGTCGAGTGTCTTCAAGACTGTCGAGTGGAACATAGCTTTATGGTCGAGTGGACGATGATTTTTCTTCGACTGCTTCTTGTTCTTTTAGAGGTGTCCTTGGGGAGGGTATCTTGGACAGATCCATGACCCTACCCTAGGTACATAGCTTCGTCAGGCGGCGCCCCCTTCCCTTTCCCTCCCCCTCTCCTTCCTATTCCCTCCGGCGGAAGAAAGGAAAGGGGGGGGGGGGTGAACCCAACTTGGACTAGGAGTCCAAGTAGGACTCCCCCTATGGCGCGCCCCTCTTGGCCGCCGGTCTCTCTCCCCCCCTCCTTTATATACGTGGGGAGGGGGCACCCCAAAGGCACAACAGACAATCTCATAGCCGTGTGTGGTGCCCCCATCCACAGTCCAACACCTCGGTCATATTGTCGTAGTGCTTAGGCGAAGCCCTGCGCCGGTAACTTCATCATCACTGTCGCCACGCCGTCATGCTGACGGAACTCTCCCTCGACCCTCTACTGGATCAGGAGCTCGAGGGATGTCATCATGTTGAACGTGTGATGAACACGGAGGTGCCGTACGTTCGGTGTTTGGACCGGTTGGATCGTGAAGACGTTCGACTACATCAACCGCGTTACTAAACGCTTCCGCTTTCGGTCTACGAGTGTACGTGGACACACTCTCCCCTCTCGTTGCTATGCATATCCTAGTTAGATCTTGCGTGATCGTAGGATTTTTTTTGAATTACTATGTTCCCCAATAGTGGTATCAGAGTCAGGTCTATGCGTAGATGTTATATGCACGAGTAGAACATAAAGAGTTGTAGGAGATAATAGTCATACTGCTTACCACCAACGTCTTACTTTGATTCGACCGTATTGTTGGATGAAGCGGCCTGGACCGACATTACATGACCGCGTTCATGAGACAGGTTCTACCGATGTGCTTCGCACACAGGTGGCTGGCGGGTGTCTGTTTCTCCAACTTTAGTTGAATCGAGTTTGACTACGGCCGGTCCTTGTTGAAGGTTAAAACAACACACTTGACGAAAAATCGTTGTGGTTTTGATGCGTAGGAAAGAACGGTTCTTGCTAGAAGCCCGTAGCAGCCACGTAAAACTTGCAACAACAAAGTAGAGGACGTCTAACTTGTTTTTGCAGGGCATGTTATGATGTGATATGGTCAAGACGTGATGAGATATAAATTGTTGTATGAGATGATCATGTTTTGTAAAAGTTATCGACAACTGGGAGGAGCCTTATGGTTGTCGCTTTATTGTATGAAATGCAATCACCATGTAATTGCTTTACTTTATCACTAAGCGGTAGCGATAGTCGTAGAAGCAATAGTTGGCGAGACGACAATGATGCTATGATGGAGATCAAGGTGTCAAGCCAGTGATGATGGAGATCATGACGGTGCTTTGGAGATGGAGATCAAAGGCACAAGATGATGATGGCCATATCATGTCACATATTTTGATTGCATGTGATGTTTATCCTTTATGGATATTATTTTTCTTAGTATGGTGGTAGCATTATAAGATGACCCCTCACTAAATTTCAAGGTACAAGTGTTCTCCCTGAGTATGCACCGTTGCTACAGTTCATCGTGCCGAGACACCACGTGATGATCGGGCGTGATAAGCTCTACGTTCACATACAATGGGTGCAAGCCAGTTTAGCACGTGCAAAATACTCGGGTTAAACTTGACGAGCCTAGCATATGAAGATATGGCCTCGGAACACTGAGACCGAAAGGTCGAATGTGAATCATATAGTAGATATGATCAACATAGAGATGTTCACCAATGAAACTACTCCATCTCACGTGATGATCGGACATGGTTTAGTTGATATGGATTACGTGATCATTTAGATGACTAAAGGGGTGTCTATCTAAGTGGGGTTTCTTAAGTAATATAATTAATTGTACCTTAATTTATCATGAACTTAGTACCTGATAGTTTTTTCATATCTATGTTGTTGTAGATCAATGGCTCGTGCTACCGTTCCCTCGAATTTTAGTGCGTTCCTAGAGAAAGCTAATTTGAAAGATGATGGTAGCAACTACACGGACTGGGTCCGTAACTTGAGGATTATCCTCATTGTTGCACAGAAGAATTACGTCCTGGATGCACCGCTAGGTGCAAGACCCACTGCAGGAGCAACTCCGGACGTTATGAACGCCTGCACTCTGGGCGCCATGAGACCTGATTAAAAATATTCTTTACCTGTACGTGTAGAAACTTGTCTTGGTTGATTGCTAGAATTAGCCTGGATATCCAGCAAACAAATCTTATACGTACTTTTAGAGTTGCACTTGCCATTAGGAGCGAGATCCCAACACAAAATATCATTCCTTTCATCCTGGATGATAGGAGTGCTAATCATGGCAGAAGCAGTGGGTTCAGAAAAAAGTTGGTAGATTATATCCTAATTCCACTGTTTATTACTCCAAAGATCATTTACCTTTGCTGGATAGATGAAGTTGGCGTCCTACAAGATAAGCTGGGCAGAACACCAGGGTGAGCTCTAGATAAAAATGTTCCCCCTAAATGAGACATGTTGCCCCAATTATTTGCCGAGTTGTTGGTTGCAAATCTTGGCAAAGGACGTCTTTGCCGAGTTTGTCATTTGCCGAGTAGAACCATGGCGGCGGTGGCGGAACCACGCGGGGACGAGCGGGGGCCTGCCCCTGATCGAGAATGCAATGGGAGCTGCAGCTAGGGTTTGGCCGGTTTAAAGACCTCATAGATTGACGTGTATCTTTCGTCGGTTTTAAACGAGAGAGAGAGGATTGGTGGAATAGATGTTGTATTGCTTGAGCCTCATGGGCATATATATAGGAGTACATGATTTACTTGAAATACAAGACAAGCCAGAATACTTTCCTAGTCTATCCTATGTATCCAATACAATCATGTTACTCAACATCCCCTGCAGTCACAACGGTAGCGACGCACATGGTGAGACTGGAGAAGAATCTGAAGGCAAGCTGACGGACACCCCCCCCCCCCACAGTCATAACAGTCGATGCATCGCGGAAGTCGTGGCTGGAGTGGAAACCCCACGAGGTTGCTCAAGCAAGGCGGTAGCCCTTTTGTGCCGTTTGTCGATGTAGCCGAGAGCGTAGGTGGTGTAGTTGTGGTCGAGGTTGTCGTGCGAAGAACGCGGTGGTCGATGTCGAGTCGGGGTAGCCGGGATCGAGGAAGTCGCCGTGGAGCCGCGGGCGCATGGGGGTGCCGAGTTAGCATGGGCGCAGTGGTGTCGAAGTAGTGGTGCCCCGGGAAGAAGATGATGTTGACGAGGAGTCGCGCCGAGTTTGCCAAACCCGGGGACACGTCGTAGATGAAGGCACGCGTCGGCGTTGCCAGCATCGAGCATGCGTAGACGGACGAATACAAAGTTGACGAAGCGCCGCACTAGGCTTGCCAGGACCGGGGACACGTCATGGACGAAGGCGCGCATCAGTGTTGCCAGCACTGGGCATGCGTAGATGAGGGACCTGCACGAGTTGTACGCCATGTCGGAGAAGTCGGAGAGGCCAGCAGAGAAAGACTCGACGACGGTTGCGGGCCAATCGGCGTGGGGCCAATGTTGCCCGCGGTTGCCGGAGTAGCTGAAGCGGTCGGGATAGATTACGGCGATGGTGGCGATGGTCTGGTGCTAGACGAAGACGAAGGGGGTGGACGGGCGGCTGCGGCGGCTACGGGGATAGCGGCGACGACGGCCGAAGAAGAGCGGCGTGGCGGCGGCCTGACGACGGCGGCTAGGTTAGGAGTGCGACGGCAAAGCTCGAAGTAGGCGAAGAACCCTGACAGTGTGACAAAGACCGAAGAGGATGGTGGCGTTCCCGCGCCAAGGGAGACGGCGCGGCGCATACCACGGGAAGTTGACGCGCGGGGACGGCGAAGTGGACCGCGGGCCGCGGCGCTAGGGCTCGAAGGGGCGACGCAGCGGCGGCAGGCGGGTCGGGGCGACGGCGGGGACCGCGGGCCACGACCCTGCGACCCGAAGGGGCGACGCAACGGCGGTTCGCGAGTTAGTGCAGCCGCGGGGACGGCCATAGGATGGCGGCAAGGACCGCGTGCTACGCTCGCTATGGTCGGATGGAGCGGCGCAGCGGCGGCGTGAGGGTCGGTGCAGCCACGGGATGGCCAGGAGCGGACCGCCTCGGGGCGGCGGGGGACCACGGGTCGCGACACTATGGCCCGAAGGGGTGACACAGTGGTGACCCGGGTCGGTGCAGCTGGGAAAAGAACCACGGGGCGACGCAGCGGCAGCCCATTGCTCAATCGGTGGAGGAGCGCGCTGAACTCGGGGCGGTCTTCATGGGGCCTGCGAAGGCGCGCGCAACCAACGGGCCAGGTTGGTCGCACGGCGTAGATGATGCGGTTCGCGGCGGCGGGCGGGTGATCAATCCGATCGCGCGCGAGGTCGGGGACGCCACCCGGTGACAGCAGAGTCCGAGATGAAGCCGACGATGATGGCCTGACATGAAACGACGTCCGAACGAGCGCGTCAGCACCGGCACCCGGGTCACCAAAGCAGCGCCGGCGCCAGGGCAGCGAGGCCCGAGCGACCAACGAAGCAGCGTCGCCCGAGCTCGAGGCAGCCGAGGGGCCAGACGCAGCTGGCCCGACGCAACAGGGACGAGGCCGGCGAGGCAACCCGCAGGGCCGTCGTGCAGACGCGACGGAGGCGGGTGGCGTGGATCGATTGGCGGACCGGCGCGCGAGCGGCGGCTATGATTGGCCGCCGGATGGCGCGAGGCCGTCGGGTGGAGGCGATGCAGGTGTCCCGGTCGGAGAGGGCGGAGACGGTCGACGTAGATCGACGGGCGGGCCGACGCGTAGACGACGGCCGTGAGGGGGTGCCTGTAGCGCGAGGCCGCCGGGTTGATAAAGGAGCCGGCCAGGCGCGACGGTGTCAGAGTAGAGGCGCACAGGGACATTGGCGATGGGCGGGTGACGCAAACCTGATCACATAGATCGGAAAACCAAAAAGTAGACGCCGATCAAAGCGACCAACGAGAGAGAAAAACCCGGAGAAAGGGCTCAGGAAGAAGACTCTCTAGGGTAGCCGGTCAACACGACCGGCGGACGAACCCTAGGTACGGACGGCGCGGCCCCCGACGGCGGTCATGTTGACCGACTGCCCCGGGGATGGCACGCGGGTGCGTAAGCGGCGGCGGCTAGGGTTTAGGATCGATTAGGTTGATACCATGTTAAACGGGAGAGAGAGGATTGATGAAATAGATGTTGTATTGTTTGAGCCTCGTGGGTATATATATATAGAAGTACATGATTTACTTGGAATACAAGACAAGCCAGCATACTTTCCTAGTCTATCCTACGTATCCAATACAATCACGTTACTCGGCTAAAGCTGTCCACTGTTACGGGTCCGTCAGCTGCGAACGGCCGTGCGACGTGGCTCCTATTTGCCGGGTTCCTATTTGCCTGGTGCATAGCTCTTAAATTGTGCATAAGCCGAGTTGCTTTATGTTTGCCAAGTATTAAACGGGCAGGGTTCAGCAGAGCTTCCCATGTGCCGTGTCTTATTGTTTGCCGAGAGCCACACTCGGCTAACCTTCCTTTTGCCGTGATTCCATGTTCTCGTACTTGGAAAATACAAAAGAACTCGGTAACATCAATTTTTTCAGCAGTGACCAGTGGGATCAACACCATAAGCGCCATCATAAGCTAAAGCATTTGCTAACTTTTCAGCTCTCTCTCTCTACTGATTTGAGTTTCTACAATACAAATTACTTTAGTGGCAAACTTTAACGCGAGTTTGCGTAGCTCTTAAATTGTCGGGATGTTGCCTATGCCCCGAAAATTCCAGCCTAGAAGAATCGTTGCACCAGGGGAAACCGCCGATCATACATCATCGTTCTTTGGCATCACGGCAAGTTCTTCCCTCCTTCTAAAGAGCTCTTCTCACTTGCTTGCACTGTCTTGGGCCTTTTCTTGGGCTCGGCCGCGGCCCTGGAAGGAGCCCCCCAAAATATTTTGGATGAAGAAGCACCGTCCTCTAGAATAGCAGGCGACTTCGGATGGTGATTCTCTCCCACAAATTAAGTTTGCAGGATCATGGTTACCCAGCAGCGCAAAGTAACATCTTACGGAGGTACCTCGTCCTTGAACAACAAAGAATCTCTGGTCGCTCCTCAAAGACTTCCCAAACAAATTCAGTCTGCACCATGTTACCTTTAGCAGATTCAGCACAAGGAGCAGCGGATCGTTGTGGGAGAGCAGCAGCTGAAGAGTACTTGCCGCCATCTGCATGAGAACCAGTCTTGAATCCACCAGGCAAAAAAGTTTTGGCTCCACATCAGACATATATGCATCATAGCATTGAATACGAGACCCGGCTGTAGCAGCAGCCGCAGCAAGCCTATGTTAGCTTTACAATCAGGAGCCTACTCTCTAGCTTGGTCTCATCTCAGGCAACCTCTCGATCATGAACATGATCAGACTCCATATCACAATCCTCATCATACGTTTTGATCATCAGTATCGCAAATCATTACTGCAGGAACTCTCTGATCACCAGCAGCCGAATTGGAACTTTCAGCCGCCATGAGAGCCCCAGCCCGATGCGAGAGGAGAGATAATCCTAACGTGAGGGACATGCAATGGGCCGTGGCCCATCAGGTATTCGTTCGCGTTTGTTTCTCCACTCGCCTGACGCCTGGGCCTGGCCTCCGTTCGAACCGCCTCGTGATTTGTTTCGAATTCGGAGTTCAGATCAGATCCGGATCATGTTGGTTTTGATCGTCCGGTTGTTCTCCCTTTGTGAGTTCGGATTCCCGTATGCCCTAATGCCCAGCACTGCCGAGACTATATATATGACGACAGGCTCGATCGATCGGCACCGAGCACCGTATCAATTGACATTGTGCAAGAAACGAGGGCCTCAAAGCCAAGTAGCCAATTTTTCCACGATGTCGTTCTTCAACCTGCGTCTCTTTGCTTCCATGGCAATGGCGGACATCCTCCGCTTCCCAAGAGAAGACCTGGACCATCACGCGCCCCGGAGCTGCCTGAAGGAAGCAACGGCGGAACTCCCGCTGCCGGTCGGATCGTCCCGTCAAGAGCCCCTGCGCGTCGTGGATTGCTCGGAGGCCTACTCGACGGTCGCGGAGAGGAGGAGCTCCACCAGCGCTTGAAGTAATTCACGTGTGATGTGTTGGTGCGTGAGTTTGAGGATTGCTAGTAGTAATTAATATACTTTGACAAGATTGTATGAGTTTTTGTAGCAACAAATATTCAGTAATATGTAGTGCATGTGCATTCTATGAAAGAGTAGCATATATATGAAGAATGCATGGTGATAGTGTGAGAAATCTAACAGTGGAAACATATCACAATATCAACACTCCATGCAAAAATTATAGCATTTTGAATTCATCAAAAAGAAAACTAATTACTTTACTGCATGCGGATAAATTCGAAATTTGTATGTGATGTTATGGGGCTTTGGTGACCCAGGAGAATGTCTTTTTTTGACAAAGAATACCACGAGAACTTCTTCTATTATGATGTGTGCCCAGTTTGCTATATACTAGCAAAGAGCTCGTGCATTGTAATGAAAGAAAAAATACGGCATTGCCCCTAACCCAATAATCGTAACTCAGGACCCCAATAGTATAGGTGGCCAAACTGGCGAGCACACCGGCACGACACGGGCTAAACGGGCCGTGCCCGGCACGGGGCACCCCTCGGGCATGCCTGGGCCTGGAGCCTGGGCACGCGGGCCGGCACAGCACGGTCCGTTTATTTTTTTATAAAAGTTTTAGAATTTTTTTATATGTGTATACCTAAAATATAGCCCAATAGGCCTACAAATCAGCCAAACAGGCTAAAAATATACAGCCCAACGTGCTAAATGGGCCAACGGGCCGGCCCATTTACTAATTAGGCCATGTCTGGGCCTAGAGGCGCATCACGTGGGCCGGCAAGGCATGGACCGTATAATAATCGTGCCCTGGCGGGCCGTGCGGGGCTAGGCATGATTACGACGGGTCGTGCCGGGCCATGCCGGGCCAGGCCATGCCGGGCCAGCCCGTTTGGCCAGGTATGCCCAGGTATGCCCAAAAACGGGAAAAACAATTCGTTTTATGTGTATTAAAGGTGGACTGTGGGTTAATTACTTGAAAATAAAAGGGTTTTCTGCAAAACTCTATGACGAACGGGCAGAAGCACTAATCCCTTTATTAATATATATATATAATAGGTATAGAAGAGCATCTCTAGCGCTGACCCTCAAATCGGTAGTTTCCGTCCGGACACAACTGTCCGAACCGCAAAATCCATACAATACCAACCCCCATCCATCTGCGGAGCAGTCTGAACCATAATTTTTCCACAAACCGGAACCAAACGTGGGAAGGCTTGGCGGAAGTCCGAATATGAGACCTTCGGACTCAGACACCCCTGGCCCACCCAAAAGCAAGACGAAGCCCACGCTTTTGTAGTTGTCTGCACTGTTTCCATAGCAAAAACCCCAACTCTCTTCTTCCATCCCGCTGCTTTCCACCCAATTTGCGCCCTTTTCTCCCACTCTATTCTTCCCTCTTGTGCCCACACATGGAACCAGAAGAGAACCTACCGGAGATGGAGGTGCTGGAGGATCCGAGCATCACACTCGCTCGGAAGATAAACTCGGCTACGTGACAAAATTTCTGCATCAAAGCGAAGGCTGCAAAAGAGGAAATGCTTAAGAAGGAGAAGGCCGGTGGAGGGCGTGCTGGTGGCGGACATGGCGGTGGGCGTGCTGGTCGCGGACATGGTGGAGGTCGCGGCCTGGGCCGGGGTGCCCCAATGGTGTCGCCCACCGTACAGACGCTGGCGTGGCAGGAGCATTACAAGGCTCCATACTTCTACGCTGCCAAGCAGCTCGATAGGCAGTCCACGGCAATAGCCGTCGGGCAAGTGCCTTACATCATTGATGTAAATGGTATGTCGCTACTCTTCTCGGAGTGTTCTTCGCCACTGCTTGTCCAGGTGCGTACGGCGGATGGGTAGCAGATGGGTGCCAGGGCACGGTTCGCTGCTATGACTAAAGTGGGGGAGCCGGTGTACGATGACGCGGAAAGGGAGATGTTCGACATCATCCATGACGAGGCAGATTAGGAGGTGGCTATGAGGACGGACAGGTGGAAGACTCGGATCCCACCCAGTCCAGTAATTTCACCCGCACCTAGTAGGGCACGCAACAGGCCTACACCCAGACCGGCACCGGCACACAGCAACGGGATTGGGACACCGGACAGCAGGACGAGAAGGATGGCGAGGACGATGATCCGAATGATTTGCCAGCAATCCAAACAAGAAGGGCAGAGGAGAAAGTTTCAACGTGTGGGAGGACGAGCTGTTGTGCGATGCATGGTTGGCCACTAGCGTCGATCCAACCCATGGCACGGAGCAAAAGTGCACAACTTTTTGGGCCGACATTCACACATGGTTCCATGAACACAAGCATTTCACACCCTATCCCGACGCAGACATCCTCAACCGTGAATCGAAGTCCCTCGATCATCGATGGTATACCATCCAAGAGGCCGTGTCCAAGTATTGCGACCACTTGAAGCATCTCATGCACCGCACGGTGGCCTTGTGGTGCGCAATTCACCGAGCAAGTAAGTTCATCATTTAGCCGGATATACTTAGTTTCGTAACCGGATATGCATAGTTTTGTTGACCACTAGCCGGATATGCATAGCTTTGTTGATCACTAGCCGGATATGCATAGATTTGTTGATCACTGGCCGGATATACATAGCTTTATTGGTCACTAGCCGGATATGCATAATTTTATTGGTCACTAGCCGAATATGAATATGAAGAAGTAAACCATATGTTGTTTGTTCGTCGTGTGTCTTGTTGGGCATACTCGGCTTACGTCGAAATAAGCCATCCGTGTGTTTTGACAATCAGCTTGTATACTAGGCGACGTGTGTTTTTCATGTAATGCAAAGCAGCCATTCCTTTCATTGTATCCCAAGTTGCTTGCCTCAAATTTGTTTGCGCCTCTCCATAGAAACAAGATAGCCTCCATGGATCCCCTAGTTCAGTAATCTTTGCATCAATTCGTACTTTGAATAACCTAAAACTTTAACCTCTATATCATTGTTCCAAAACATAGCAAGGCCCCCACTTCTACTAGTGGGATCAACACCATAAGTGCAATCATAATTTAAAGTATTTGCTAACTTTTCAGCTCTCTCTCTACTGATTTTTTTTAAACAAGGCAAAAGACTTGCCATTTTCATTGATTAAGAGGAAAATAATTGTTCGGTTAATTGACAGAAAACTGGACTAAAACCGATACACCCTAGCCCATATGAATGGGCACCACCCGCCAACCTGGCCACCGGCATGGAACATAAAGCTGCAAAGAAGAAAGACACCCGCCGAGGAGTCGCAAGCGTTATCGTCATCACCGGTTGCCCCAACGGGCGACTCTGACTTCACCATAGAGCTCCATCAACGACGCCAACCCGCAAACAACTGCACACAAGCCACGACGGCACATTCCAGCGGATGGCCACATGCGCAAGCAAACGGCAGCTCTGACTTCAACGACGACCATCACAAAGGAAATATGCAGGACTTGCGCCGACCATGCCCTCTGTAAACGACCACCGGTGCCTGTCATCATCACCACCTAGACCCGCTCCACCGCAGCTCTGACTTCAAGGCAACCAAGCAACACACTGAAGAGCATCTCGGACACGCCGAGAAGAACCGACTACCGAAGTCCATGCTGCGACCTGAGTTCCTCCCACCGCCATCATTGTTGCCAAAATAGAAACCAACGGCCCGCCTCAGCAGACCACGCGACGAAGATGCCGCCAACCATCGGTCTCCAGTCGTAGCCGGCCGCGAGACTTGCCCCTAAGGAGAAGAAAGACGCGAGGACGCCTTCATCACCCGATCCAGCAGATCTGAGATTTCCCTCCGGAGCCCAAGCCGTGTAGAGGAGGAGCACACCTCCTGGACGACGCTTCCAAGAAAGGGCGCATTACCCGCGAGCTCCGCCGTCACCAGCTCTGATGTAAACCGGAACAAGGATTTCCACCTACCACCTCCAACCGCCGCCCACCAACCACCTCACTTGCCGAGGCCGACCTCACTCTGGCCGCGGGATCCCGCGATCCACCGTGCCCAGGCACGCACCCCCTCCCGGCCGTAGCCGCCGTCCACCGCCGCAGGACCACCACGACCACCACCACCGCAGGAACCAACGCCGCCACACAAAGAGCATCATCCAGATTGGAGATCCGGACGGGAGCCGCACGAGCGAAGCAGATGTGCAGGAGCAGGCCCTCCCCCTGCAGCGCACCTTGCACCCCGAAGAAGCTGGCCAGACTGCGCCCGCCCAGCCAGCCACCGTGCCCGACGTGCGCCAGCCGCCGCCGCGCCCGGCCGTTGATCTACGCTCCACGCGCATATCCAGAGCCACCGCGTGCACGCATGCCGTTGCCACACGCCCAAGCCATGCTTGGAGCCCGGACCGAGGCCGCCGCCCCGGAGCCCCACCCGCCACCCGCAGCCGATGCGAAGCACGCCGGCCGCTGCCGCAAGCTCTCCCTCATGAGCGCAGGAGCCGGCGGGGAAAAGAGCCCGACGGAGCCCACCGGCGATGGCGAGGGGAGGGGGGGCGCGGAGGCCAGGGGCAGAGGCGCCGCCCGAGTCGCCCCAGGGAGGGAGCGACGCGAGGGCTCGGGGGGAACCCTCTCTACTGATTTGAGTTTCTACAATACAAATAACTTTAGAGGCAAACTGTAACGCAAGTTTGTGTAGCTCTTGAATTGTTGGGGTGTTGTCGATACCCCGAAAGTTTTATCTTAGAAGACTCATTGCGTCCGGCGGTCCTCCGCTCGAGAGGCCGCCGAGCGTACATCATTGTTTTTTGGCACCACGGGCAAGTTCTTCCATCCTCCTGAAGAGCACTTCTTACTTGCTTGCACTGTAGTCTTGGGCCTTTTCTGTTGGGCCCGGTGGCGCCCCTCGAAGGAGCCCGTCAAAATATTTTGTATGAAGAAGTGTCGTCCTCTAGAATAGCAGACGACTACGGATGGTGATTCTCTCCCAAAAATTCAGTTTGCAGGATCATGGTTGCCCAGCAGCGCAAAGTAACATCTTGCGGAGGTACCTCGTCCTTGAACTATAAAGAATCTGGTCGCTCCTCAAAGACTTCCCAAATAAATTCAGTCTGCACCATGTTACATTAAGGAGATTCAGCACAAGGAGCAGCGGATCGTGGTGGGAGAGCAGCAGCTGAAGACTTAGCCGCCATCTGCATCAGAACCAGTCTTGAATCCACCAGGTAAAAAGGTTTTTGGCTCCACATCAGACATTCAATGGGCTGTGGCCCATCAGGTATTCCTTCCATCGTTCGCGTTTGTTTCTCCGCTCGCCTCAGCCTGGCCTCCGCACCGCTCGAACCGCCTCGTGATGTTTAGAAGAATCAAATTCGGGGTTCAGATCAGATCCGGATCATGTTGGTTTTGATCGTCCGGTTGTTCTCCCTTTCGAGGTCGGATTCCCTTATGCCCAGCACCGCCGACTATATATACGACGACAGGCTCCATCGATCGGCACCGTATCAATTGACATTGTGCAAGAAACGAGGGCCCCAAAGCAAAGTAGCCAACCAATCTTTCCACGATGTCGTTCTTC
Organism: Triticum monococcum; assembly: GCA_034509565.1. Taxonomy (NCBI): domain Eukaryota; kingdom Viridiplantae; phylum Streptophyta; class Magnoliopsida; order Poales; family Poaceae; genus Triticum; species Triticum monococcum. The sequence continues at coordinate 40,383,341 of CM067842.1, forward strand.
AACCTGCGTCTCTTCGCTTCCATGGCAATGGCGGACATCCTCCGCTTCCCAGGAGAAGACGTGCACGATCAGACGCCCCGGAGCTGCCCGAAGGAAGCAACGGCGGAACTCCCGCTGCCGGTGGGATCGTCCCGTCAAGAGCCCCAGTGCGTCGTGGACTGCTCGGAGGCCGACTCACGCTCGCGTAGAGGAGGAGCGCCACCAGCGCTTGAAGTAATTCATGTGTGATGTGTTCGTGCATGAGTTTGAGGATTGCTAGTAGTAGTAATTAATATACTTTGACAAGATTGTATGAATTACAGTATGCTAGTATTACTATGGATAAGCTTATGCTTACAAATTAGAGGTACTAGAATCGTACGACAATTTTTGTGTCTGCCGATTTCTTTTGTAGTAACAAATATTCAGTATTCTGTGATATGTTTCCACTGTTAGGTTTCTCACACCAATACCCTTTTTTTTGCATTGAGTAATCTGCATGAATTGAATTCATCAAAAAGAAAGCTAATTACGTAACTGCATGCGGATAAATTTGAAATTTGTATGAGATGTGATGGGGCTTGGTGACCCACGAGAGGAATTTCTTTTTTTGGCAAAGAATACCACAGGAACTTCGATAATCCAGGAACTTCTCGTATTATGGTGTGTGCCTAGTTTGCTAGCAAAGAGCTCGTGTGTTGCAACGAAAGGAAAAATACCACATGCGCCTAACCCACCTTGACTCAAGACGACCCCAATAGGTCAACGTCTCTTTGTCCCCATTAGATTAGAAATCTGCTTTTTTTTCCCATGCGAGGTTTTGCCGAGGCGTGCATGCATGGTTATTGACTGTTTCTTTTTGTCTCTAATCTTGCTTTGTCGAGGTGTTTGTTTGCAATAGGGATGAGTGTCGGTACGAAAGAATGACAAACTGTGCACTGTTGATAAAGGTTGCACTATACATAACATTTTTAAATGGTTAACATATAAAATAACATCGTATTCAGATTCTGCATTTCTAATCAAATTTCATATATAACATTTTAAAATTAGAGTTAGGGTTTAAAATTGCAAGTTAATTATCTAAAAAGGCGGGGGGGGGGGGGGGGGTCCACTAAAGCGTAGAAAATGATTGGTTTTCTCACTTAGAGATGTACATCAAGTTTTTTTGTAAAACGACAAAAACCGAGTTGTTTTATGGGTATTAAAGGTGAACCACAAGTTAATTACTAGAAAATAAAGGGGGTTTCCTGCAAAATTGTGTGATGGGTGTGTAGAAGAACTAATCACTTTATTAGTAAAAAAAATAGGTATAGAAGAGCATCTCTGGCGCCGAATCTTAAACCAGTACTATTCGTCCAGACACAGCTGTCCGGACCCCGAAAGCCATCCAAGTCGACCCCCCATCCGTCCGCGTAGCAGACTGAACCACGATTTCCCCACAAACCGAAACCAAACGTGAGAGGGCTTTGCGGGAGTACGGACACGAGACACATTGGACTTAGACACCCCTGGCCCACCCAAAAGCAAGGCCGAGCCCACACTTTTGTAGTTGCCCGCAGCAAAATCCCCAACCCTATTCTTCCATCAAGTCGCCTTCCACCCAATTTCCGTCCTTTTCTCCCACTCTCTTCTTCCCTCACGCCGCCGCCGCATGGAACCAGAGGAGAACATGCCGGGGATGGAGGTGCTGGAGGATCTGAGCATCACACTCGTCTGGAAGATAAAATCGACGACCCGACAAATCGTCGCGTCAAAGCGAAGGCTACAAAGGAGGAAACGCTCAGGAAGCAGAAAGTCCGCGGAGGGTGTGCTGATGGCGGACGTGGCGGTGGGCGTGTTGGTCGCAGACATGGGTGGAGGTCGCACCCTAGGCCATGGTGCCCCAATGATGTCACCCACCATACAGACGCCACCATAGCCGGAGCATTACATGGCTCCGTACTTTTACGCCGTGAAGCAGGTCAGTAGGCAGTACATGGCAACAGCCGCTGGGCAAGGGCCTTACATCGGCGACGTAAACGTTTTGCCGCTACTCTTCTGGAGTGTTCTTCACCGGCCAGCTCTGGTTAACAGCACCATCTGGAGAAGGACGAGACCCTAGGAGTATTTCCTTGACGGACTATCATGTTCGCCCATTTGGGCACGGGCACGGGAGTTGTACATAGCCTGCACCTCCATTCATCAGGTTTTTTTTTTTTGGAGAAATCGCGCCATCTTTATTGATTCAAAACAATGTTCATAGGTACAAAAATTTGGTCGTGGGAAATTCCCAGCCAAACATGACGACCTATAGCTAAACTACACGCAAACTTGGCGAGATTATAAGCTTCAAAATTAAAGTTTCTCGATTCCAATATGAAACTACAAGAATTAAAACTAGTCTACCACTTCGTTATTTCATACACACTGGCTGCATGAGCACCACCAGTATCCACCTGGATATCGTTCACAACCCCCTGGCTATCCGATGCTATAATTATATTCTGAAGTTAAAGGTACGCTGCCAATGCCAACGCTTCTCTGCATGCGTAGGTCTCGAGAATAGTGGGGTCTGATGCTCCTTCGATCACCACAGCCGAATATCCCATGTATAGGCCATTGTGATCGCGGCAGATGGCGGCCTGAAACACAGCTCCGCCAGCATTGATTTTTGCCAGGTTTGTCGCAAGGGGCAGCCAGCGTTGTTCAGCTGCTGTAGACACAGCCGAGCCGTAGCTTTGCACAACCAGTTTGATCAGCAATTTAAACTCATCTAGGTATGAGTTGACCGATGAGTGTGTATGATAAGGGCTGAAAATATTCTTGTAAATCGCTTTCCATCTCGTGTACCAGATCAACCACAAGGTCACTGCCATCCTTGTGAAACACTCATGACTTGGTGTATCATAAAGTTCAAACATCCAATTTTTTGCACTTGGCTCTTTGTTCTCTGCCATGTGATCAAGTAGCTCAGGATCTGACAATGCCCACGTGCACCTGGCCATCATACAAGATACAAGAGCATGTCTTCATGAATCTTGACCTTCGCACAAAGAACATAAATTTTGTACAGCCATGTTCCTCTTATGTAAAACATCGGTAGTTGGTAGAGAATGTCGTGAAAGTCTCCACATAAACACCCGAACTTTCGACATGACACTTTTTTTAGGGAAGGCCATCATGGCTAATTTTATTGAAACTTAAAATAGGTTTGCATCGTCTACGAGCTTGCTGACAACAATGTCAGGAGACTCGTCCAACCAGCTAAAAGAAGTCTTATTACAATAACAAAAATGAGCTAGTACATGAGCCGCTTGATTACAAGTAGTTTCCACAGCGCTCCATGGAAAAAATGTGTGTTTTTGTCACCGGCTGATAACCATTCCACCCGAGGTTTCTGGCGCTACATCATCTCCTCGCGGAGATACAGTTCAATCAGGAGCAATGCTATATCTACGGGGTGGTTGTTTGGCAGTGTTTAATTAGATATTAATTGAGCCACATGGCCCACCCTGAAAATCAGGGGGGGGGGGGGGGCGTTTAGTTATGGAAAACGTTTCGAGCCGGTGCGCCGGCCGAGACACGTCGGACTCAGACACCTTTGCCCCCCCCCCCCCCCTCCCCAAAGCATGACGGAGCCCATGCTTTTGTAGTTGCCCGCACTGTTTCCACAACAAAATCTGTAACTCTCTTCCATCTCGCCGCTCTCCATCCAATTTCCGCCCAAGTACCTTTCATCGTCGACGTAAATGTTGTACCGCTGCTCTGCTAGGAGTATTCTTCGCCGGTCAGCCGTGTCCAATGACACCATTCGGAGAAGGAGACCCTAGGAGTATTCCTTAACGGACTATCATGTTCGCCCATTTGGGACCCACAACCTCTACCAGACTTAACCACTAGACATCATTCATACGCTCCCTTGTCATTTTCTAATATGACAAGCCATTGTCGATACCATCGATGAATCCATCTAGATCCAAATAACGCATGATTTGCTAGAGGAAGAAAGAGAACAAACCACATGAGAAGGAGGAGAAAGATGATGAAGAGGAGAAGAATACTATGAGGCAGGTGTTCACGACTTTGGCCGGAGAAGGAGGAGACTATGGGGCATCGAATAAGATGATATATAGGAGAACGGGGATAGTGGAAGTATCAGGCAAGAGCGATCTGCGCCCCTAGTTGGATAACAATGAGGAGATGGTGACTGGGGGTACACACTCTCGTTGTGAGAAGGACAGGTTCACAACCACCGGGAGAGACGGAAGATGGGATTGGTATATGGGTGATACGTCGACAAATGTACATATTTATTGGTCACTTTTCTTATAATTGACATCTAATTCTTACCCTGACAAATAAAAAAGTTAAGATTTCATGTTCTTTGCCTAAAGCGATGGACAACAGAAATCAGCACCCTCCCGCGATATGGGTCGGCCCAACACAGAACTTTGGGAGGCACATAGTCCTTCTAGTAATTTTAATTATTTGTTTTCTCTTTTAAATTTTGTTCCTACCAATTTTTATTTTTGGTTTTATTTCTTCTTCTTTACTATGTGATCATTTTTAAAATTCATTTTCAAAAAACACATGATTTTTTTCAAAAAGATCATGGACATTTTTTATATTCATGAATAGTTTTATAATTCACATTTTTTTAATTTTGTGAACAATTTTTCAATAAATAATTTTTAGATCCGTCAACACCAATAGCTATTTTTCAAAGTCAAATGCGCTCGGTTTTAAAATCCAATCTTCTATAGAAGTGTATGTGTGCCAGTACTTTTTTGGCTCCTTTATCAAACGAGGGCCCACCTATGTGATTTAGCAACTATCCTTTGCTATAAGCCAATAATATAGCGAAAAATAGGAGCTCCCAATAAAATAGCCATACAATTTTTTTATATGTGATCAATTAAATTAGAAAGAAGTCCACTTTCACCCCAAATTGTGCATCAACGGACATATTTCCCCCGAAGTCGGCTTTGGTACGATTTTGACCCTAAAATCTCCGAAACCAGGTAAAATCTACCCCCGGGTGGTTTTGCTATGATTTAGGTGATCCTGAAGACGTCATGGCATTGTTATGTTTGGTTTAAACTCTCTCTCTCTCTCTCTCTCTCCATGTCTACAATCACCACCACTGTAAGAGGTCATTTATCTCTGTGTTGATGCTACTACATTTGGTGATATCCAGAGGGTCTCCAACCACAGGGAGCCGATGCTGAGTGAGTAGATCCCAAGCCCATGAATAATGGAGTTGTACTCATACTTGCTCTCGTGGAAGTTCATGGGCATCCCGTCGACAGAGTCCTTCACGGTGATCAGGTACTCCTTGACATGGCGCACAGTCTGGTGGGAGTGTATGTCAGCGAACACTTTCTGATCCTTGTTATAGTCCATGTTATGGTGAAGGAAGTCGCGGATCTTGTGGACGTCGATGCATTACGAGAAGGTCATCATTGGATATGCGTGCGTGCAAGAGATCACGTGGAATACTAAAATTCACACCATGCACCAAGCATGAGTTTGGGAATAAAAAAATGGACTTCTTCCATCCTTTATTGAGGGCCTTCTCTCATTAAATTATGATACGAGTAATAGGCTCATCATTGACTTTTAATTGTTTGTGTGGTCGAGCTTATAGGAGTAAACAGTATAGTACTTGTTTTTTAGAAATAGGTTAATAATAAGAATTGTGGTATTTTTTAGAGGGGGGGGGGGGGGGCATTTTTTAGGGGTAAATCAAGTTCTTATTCATCAAAAATTACAGTCTATAGGATACAGTTTAGGTCATGAGGTTGGCCAAGCTGGACATGGCGCCCCTGAGTTAGAGAGAGAACTTGGCTAAACTATGTGCATCCGAATTGGAAGCACGACCTTCGAAAGTAAAATTAGATTGAAATAAAACTACTTGAAGTCTAATCACACTAATGATAGCTCCATAGTTTCCTCGGCTGCCCTTGTTGTAGCCCATCTAGGCTCTGAATTGAATTCTTTGCAGCCCATCCCGTTCCCGTTTCGGGTAATAGCCAGTCAGCCAACAGGGCCAACCAGGCAGCCTCACACGAATGTGAGCCCCAAGACACAGAGAAAACCCTTATTCTATGGTGGCATCTGCCCCACCCTCGCCCTCCTCCTCCTCCTTCCCCATTTCATCGCCTCCACTCCACCAATCCACCGCCGCCCCTGCCCCCCGCCCCCACCTCCGCCTAGGGCAGAGGGCTACTCATGGAGCCATTCCTTTCATTGTATCCCAAGTTGCTTGCCGAAGATTTGTTTGTGCCTCTCCATAGAAACAAGATAGTCTCCATGGATCTCCTAGTTCAGTAATCTTTGCATCAATGTGGTACTTAATTTGAGTGACCCAAAACTTCAACCTTTATATCATTGTTCTAAAACATAGCAAGGTCACCACTTCTACCAGTGGGATCAACACCATAAGCGCAATCATAACCTAAAGTATTTGCTAACTTTTTAGCTCTCTCTCTCTCTACTGATTTGAGTTTCTACTATACAAATAACTTTAGGGGCAAACTTTAACACAAGTTTGTGTGTCTCTTGAATTATCGGGGTGTTGCCGATACCCCGACAATTCCAGCCAAGAAGACTCACTGTGTCCGGCGATCCTCCACCGAGGAGGCCGCCGATCATACATCATTTTTCTTTGGCACCACGGTCAAGTTCTTCCCTCCTCCTGAAGAGCTCTTCTCACTTGCTTGCACTGTCTTGGGCCCGGCGGCTCCCCTTGAAGGAGCCCGCCAAAATATTTTGGATAAAGAAGTGCCATCCTCTAGAATAGGAGGCGACTTCAGATGGTGTGATTCTCTCCCACAAATCAAGTTTGCAGGATCATGGTTACCCAGCAGCGCAAAGTAAGGCCAACTCCACCGCGCGCCCCCATCCTGTCCGCACACGTCCGTTTGGGGTAAAACGGACGAACCAGACGGCCCAGCGCGCGAGCACAAACGGACTTCTATTCATTTTATGTCTGCTTTCGACCCATCCCCGGCCCAAGTTTGCGCCGCTTTTGGGGTGAAACGGACAGCACGCGGACGCTCGGGCCGTCTGCGCGTGTCCTCCCCTGGCCCGCCCGTCGGTGGCACAGGGGCGCCTTTTTCTATCCTCCCCCCTCCCTCCCTCCGGCCGCACGCCCTCCATTCTTCTCCACTCTTCCCCACTCTTCTCTCGCTGTCGCCGCAGCCGCTACTGCCATTGTAGCTGTGCAGCTCGGACGCGCGCTCGCCCAGCCCCTTCCCCTCGGTGCCCTCGAGCTACCCAACCACGGCCACCTGTTTTGCGCACCCGCCCTGTGGGAGGCCGCGCCATGCCATGGACTGGCCGGGCACTGTGCCGGAAGGCCATGGCAGGGCCGCAAGGCCACATGCAGGCAGTGGCTCCTCCTCTAGCCACTCGGATCTACACAGCCGGTGGTCCGTCGGCAGAAACACGAATGTCGGTCGGCCGGGCTCGGTGCTAGCCCAAAAGCTCGTCGGCGCACCGTTGCCGCTCATTAAGTGCGACCACTGCCTAAAGATGGTCGTGCGCCGCGTTTCTACAACGCCGGAACATCCCGGATGGGTGTTCATCAAGTGCTTAAACAATGGGGTATGTGCTCTTTTTAGCTTCGGTTTGTGCTTTAGATTTGACTAGTTGTGCTAACTTTAAATTTTGTTGTGTAGAATGGATGCAAGTTTTGGTATTGGGAAGAAGAGTACATCGATATATTGATAGAGTGCAATTTAGTAGATGTTCGTGCACTTTTAGCTAGCATAGAGGTTGTAGATGAGACAAGTGCACTTGTTGCTAGATTAAAGCCTAGACACGGGACTAGATGCGATGAAGCAACCTCTATAGACTCGAAAAAGAAAGAAACACGCAAGATGGAGGCGGCTCCTCCGCAAATCAACAATGAATGTATCGAGAAGGCACTAATCCAACTTACAGGAACAGTTATGGAAGTTGGATATCTTCTAAAATGTATTCTTGTGGTTCTTGTTTTCTTTGGTCTTACTTTTTTAGTAAAAAATTAGTGATGTATTCCCATGTACCAAGAATGAATGATGAAAAAAAGTTTAAGGGCTTGCAAAGAAAAAAGTACGCGGACAGGATGTGTCCGCGTGTTGGGCGCACGGCCACCGCATCCCAGGACATGCCCGGACATGACCCCATTGCCCTACCCAAACGAACAGAATCCGGGCAAAACGGACGTCCGTTTGGGGTCGCGCGATGGAGTTGGCCTAACATCTTGCGGAGGTACCTCGTCCTTCAACAACAAAGAATCTAGTCGCTCCTCAAAAGACTTCCCAAACAAATTCAGTCTGCACCATGTTACCTTTAGCAGATCAGTTTTGCTAGAACTCATCTAGATGAGATTTAGTTTGATCTCATTCACCTTTTATAATCATTGAATGCGATGCTATAAGATGCGTGTGTGCTGACGTGGGTTATATCTGTTCTTGTTTTTCAGGTGAATGAGACCAAATTACGTCTCCTCTAGATGAGTTCTAGCTACTCCCTTAGCAGATTCAGCACAAGGAGCAGCGGATCGTGGTGGGAGAGCAGCACCTGAAGACTTGCCGCCATTTGCATGAGAACCAGTCTTGAATCCACCAGGCAAAAAAGTTTTTGGCTCCACATCAGACATATATGCATCATAGCATTGAATACGAGACCCGGCTGTAGCAGCAGCCGCAGCAAGCCTATGTAGCTTTACAATCAGCCTCCCAGGCAACCTCTCGATCATGAACTTGATCAGACTCCATATCACAATCCTCATCATACGTTTTGATAATCACTATCGCAAATCATTACTGCAGGAACGCTCTGATCACCAGCAGCCGAATTGGAACTTTCAGCCGCCATGGGAACCCTAGATCACCCACCAACCGACCGCTGCGAGACCTACCAAAGCCGGGCAGCAACGCGAGGTCGCCCCTTGATCAGCTCGAGCATGGAACAAGCAGCCGGCCAGGCGCAGCCGCGCAGGGAAGGGAGACTCAACGCCGGAGACCGAGAGACCCGATAGACGGACATGCAATGGGCCGTGGCCCATCAGGTGCTCCTCAATTAGTGATTTCGCTCGGCCTGGCCTCCGTTCTAACCGTCGTCTCGTGATATTTCGGATCAAATTCGGAGTTCAGATCAGATCCGGATCAGGTTTGTTTTGATCGTCCGGTTCTCCGGTTCTCCCTCGAGTTCGGATTCCCGTATGCCCAGCACTGCCGACTATATATATGACGACAGGCTCGATCTATCGGCACCGTATCAATTGACATTGTGCAAGAAACTAGGGCCCCAAAGCCAAGTAGCCAGCCAATCTTTCCACGATGTCGTTCTTCAACGTGCGTCTCTTCGCTTCCATGGCAATGGCGGACATCCTCCGCTTCCCAGGAGAAGACCTGCACGATCAAACGCCCCGGAGCTGCCCGAAGGAAGCAACGGTGGAACTCCCGCTGCCGGTGGGATCGTCCCATGAAGAGCCCCAGCACGTCGTGGACTGCTCGGAGGCCGACTTGACGAGCGTAGAGGAGGAGCTCAACCTGGAGTAATTCATGTGTTATGCGTTCGTGCGTGAGTTTGAGGATTGCTAGTAGTAATTAATATACTTTGACAAGATTGTATGAATTTCAGTATGCTAGTTGTACTGTAGTTATATAGATAAGTTTATGCTACTTGGAGGTCCTAGAATTGTACGCCGATTTTTGTGTCTTTGCCGATTTTTTTTGTGTAACAAATATTCTGTAATCTGTAGTTCATTCTATGAAAGAGTAGCATATATTTAAAATGCATGGTTATAGTGCAAGAAACCTAACAGTGGAAACACATCACAATTTCGACACTCAATGCAAAAATTATAGCATTTTGAATTCATCAGAAAGAACTAATTAGGTTACTGCATGCGGATAAAATTGAAATTTGTATGTGATCTGATGGGGCTTTGGTGACCCAGGAGAAGAATTTCTTTCTTTCACAAAGAAAACCACAAGAACTTTGAGCGTTTTTGACATAAAAAACGCTCTTATATTATGGGACAGAGGGAGTAGCAAAGAGGCCGTGCGTTGTAACGGAAGCAAAAATACCGCACGCCCCAAACCCGGTAACCATGATTTAATTAAGACCCCAATAGGTCTTGCCAAGGCATCTCTCTGTCCGCATTAGATTAGAAATCTACTTTTTTTCCCATGCGAGGGTTTGCCGAGGCGCGCATGCATGGTAATTTGTCAGCATTAGGTTAGAAATCTGGCTTTGTTGAGGTGTTCGTTTGCAATCTGGATGAGTGTCGGTACGAAAGAATGACAGATTGTGCGCTATTGATTAAGGATGCACCCTAAATAATATTTTTAAATAACTAACATATAAAGTAACATCACATTCAGATTCTACATATTCTTATAATCAAATTTCATATATAACATGTTAAAATTGGAGTTAGGGTTTAAAAGATATAAATATTTTCAGAAGACTGTATTTGCTCTAGATGGCGGGTTAATTATCAGAAAAGGTAGGGGGATTCCCATAAAACATTAAAAAATGACTGGTTTTCTCACTTAAAGATGTACTGCAGGTTTATTATCAGAAAATCAGGGGGTTTTCTATAAAACGATAAAAATAATTCGTTCTCTGTGTATTAAAGGTGGACCGCGGGTTAATTACCAGAAACTGCAAAACTCTATGACGGATGGGCAAAAGAACTAATCCCTTTATTAGTAGAAAAAATAGGTATAGAGGAGCAACTCTAGCGTCGACGCTCAAACCGATAGTATCCGTCCGGACGCGGCTGTCGGGACCCCAGAAGCCATCCACCATTGACCCCCTATCCATCCCCGGAGCAGTTTGAACCACGATTTTCCCACAAATGGAAACCAAACGTAGGAGGGCTTTGCGGGAGTCCGGACACGAGACACGTCAGACTCAGACACCTTTGGCCCACCCAAAAGCACGACAGAGCCCACGCTTTTGTAGGTAGCACTGTTTCCACAGCAAAATCCTAACTCTTTTCTTCCATCCCATCGCTCTCCATCCAATTGTCGCCCAAGTGCCTTACATCATCGACACAAATGTTGTGTCGTTGCTCTTCTAGGAGTGTTCTTCGCCAGTCAGCCGTGGCTAACGACACCATCCGGAGAAGGAGGAAACGCTAGGAGTATTCCTTGATGGACTATCATGTTCGCCCATTTGGGACCCGCAACCTCTACCAGACTTAACCCCTAGACATCATTCATACACTCCCTTGACATTTTCTAATATACAAACCATTGTCGAGACCATCGATGAATCCATCTAGATCCAAATAACGCCCGATTTGCTGGAGGAAGAAAGAGAACAAACCACATGAGAAGGAGAAAGATGATGAAGAGGACAAGGATACTATGAGGCAGGTGTTCATGACTTTGGCCAGAGAAGGAGGAGACTATGGGGCATCCAATAAGATGATATATAGGAGAACGAGGATAGTGGAAGTCTTAGGCAGGGGGATCTGCGCCCCAGGTTGGATAACAATGAGGAGATGGTGCGTGTGGGTACACACTCTCGGTGTGAGAAAGACAGGTTCACAACCACCAGGAGAGACCGAAGATATTTCAGAAAAAAAGGAGAGACCGAAGATGAGATGGGGTATATGGGTGATACGTCGACAAATGTATATGTTTATTGATCACTTAACTTATAATTGACAAATAATTCTTACCCTGACAAATGAAAAAAGTTAAGATTTCATGTTCTTTGCCTAAAGCGATGGACAGCAGAAATCAGCACCCTCCCGCGATATGGGTCGGCCCAACACAGGAGTTTGGGAGGCACATGGTCCTTCTACCAATTTTTATTATTTGTTTTCTCTTTTAAATTTTTGTTCCTACCAAATTTTATTTTTGGTTTTATTTTTCTTTTTTACTACATGATCATTTTTTAAATTCATACTTAAAAAACATATGAACATTCTAAAAAAATCATGGACATATCTTATATTCATGAATAGTTTTATAATTCACATTTTTTTAATTTTATGAACAATTTTTCAATATTAATTTTTAGATCCGTCAGCACCAATAGCTCTTTATTAAAGTCAAATGCGCTCGGTTTTAAAATCCAATTTTCTATAAAAGTGTATGTGCGATAGTCCTTTTTTGGTTCCTTAGTCAAACGAGGGCCCACCTATGTGATTTAGCAACTATCCTTCGCTATAAGCCAATAATATAGCGAAAAATAGGACCTCTCAATAAAATCGCCATACAATTTTTGCTATATGTAATCAATTAAATTAGAAAGAAGTCCATTTTCTCCCCAAATTGTGCATCAATGGACAAATTTCCCCCGAAGTCGGCTTTGGTACGATTTTAAACCTAAAATCTTCGAAACCGGGTAAAATCTACCCCTCGATTGGTTTTGCTATGATTTTGGTGACCTTGGAGACATCATGGCATTGTTGTGTTTGGTTTAAACTCTCTCTCTCTCTCTCTCTCTCTCTCTCTCTCTCTCTCCATGTCGACAATCACCACCAGTGTAAGAGGTCATTTATCTCTGTGTTGATGCTGCTACATTTGGTGATATCTAGCGGGTCTCCGACCACAGGGAGCTGATGCTGAGCGAGTAGATCCCAAGTCCATGAATAATGGCATTGTACTCATACTTGTTCTCGTGGAAGTTCATGGGCATCCCGTCGACGAAGTCCTTCACAGTGATTACGTGCTCCCCTTGACATGGCGCACCATCTGGTGGGAGTGTATGTCAGCGAACACTTTTTGATCCTTGTTATAGTCCATGTCACGGTGAAGAAAGTCGCGGATCTTGTGGACGTCGGTGCATTATGAGAAGGTCATCGTTGGCTTCAACATCATCAAATGCTTTGTAGGATCAATTTGAATATGCGTGCGTGCAAGAGATCACGTGGAATACTAAAATTCACACCGTGCACCAAACATGAGTGTGGGAATAAAAATCAATTTACCTTCCCTAATTCATTATTAAACTCCCACACGTATACTCCCATTACTTTTCTTCATATTTTTTCCCGACGTAAGGGTCACTACCAAGATCGACTTGAGGGGGGATTTGTTCATTGAGGCAAATTTTGGGTAAAAATGGACCTCTTCCATCCTTTTTTGAGGGTCTTCTCTCATTAAATTGTGATAAGAGTAAAAGGCTCATCATTGACTTTTAATTGTTTGTTTGGCCGAGCTTATAGGAGTAAACAGTATAGTACTTTTTTGTGAGAAATAGGTTAATAATAACAATTGTGGTATTTTTTAGAGGGGGGGCATTTTTATTTTGAGGGGTAAATCAAGTTCTTATTCATCAAAAATTACAGTCTATGGGATACAATTCAGGTCATGAGGTTGGCCAAGCTAGACATGGCGCCCCTGACTTAGAGAGAGAGAACTTGGCTAATCTATGTGCATCCGAATTGGAAGCACAACCTTCGAAAGTAAAATTACATTGAAATAAAACTGCTTGAAGTCTAATCTCACTAATGATAGCTCTGTAGTTGCCTCGGCTGCCCTTGTTGTAGCACATCTAGGCTCTGAATTCTTTGCAGCCCATCCCGTTCCCATTTTGGGTAATAGCCAGTCGGCCAAAAGGGCCCACCAGGCAGCCTCACACGAATGTGAGCCCCAAGACATAGAGAAAACCCCTATTCTATGGCGGCCTCTGGCCCACCCTTGTCATCCTCCTCCTTCCCCGTCTCATCGCCTCCACTCCACCAATCCACCGCCGCTCCCGCCCTAGCCTCCACCTAGGGCAGAGGGCTACTCGTGGAGCCATTCCTTTCATTATATCCCAAGTTCCTTGCCGAAGATTTGTTTGTGCCTCTCCATAGAAACAAGATAGTCTCCATGGATCTCCTAGTTCAGTAATCTTTGCGTCAATGTGGTACTTAATTTGAATGACCCAAAACTTCAACCTTTATATCATTGTTCTAAAACATAGCAAGGCCACCACTTCTACCAGTGGGATCAACACCATCAGCGCAATCATAACCTAAAGTATTTGCTAACTTTTTAGCTCTCTCTCTCTCTCTCTACTGATTTGAGTTTCTACTATACAAATAACTTTAGGGGCAAACTTTAACACGAGTTTATGTGTCTCTTGACAATTCCAGCCTAGAAGACTCACTGCGTTCGGTGGTCCTCCACCAAGGAGGCCGCCGATCGTACATCATTGTTTTTTGGCACCACGGGCAAGTTCTTCCCTCCTCCTGAATAGCTCTTCTCACATGCTTGCACTGTTGTTATGGCATATCTCTCTCAAGGTAGTTTTGGTGATTGATGACAACATGTTTGCGGACTAATCATGTGCTTTGAATAGTTCACAGATTCACCCCTGGCACGAGACGTTTCCTTCCCTTCGGAGTGTCCTTCAAGACGGTGTAACTCTTTCGTTTCTCTCTCGGTGGACTAGTTGCGTAGAGGGCACCGTACTATCAAGAGGGGGTCCGTTGGGGTTTTGCATGGGTGGAATCAACATGTACACATCAGCTTCTCACCCTCCGAGCTTGTCCATTCCTTTGAAGAGGTCTCTCCACTTTTCCTTGTCCTGTCTGGGTCCCAGCAGTAGTACCGCGCAACCCAGCCGTAGTACCGCCGAGGAGACACAAGCGGCAGTACCGCTCCACAGCGGTAGTACCACCCATGTCTCCACAGTAGTAGTACCGCTGGGGTGTGAAAGTGCAACTATCCCTAGGTGGTTTTGGTAATTCATAACAACATATAGCTCATTGAGCTAATACTATTCCAAGATGATTATTTCAGGAAAGCTCAATGATTGGCATGGCATGGATGTGAAAGTGGAACCCTCAAAATGCTAAGGACAAAGAATTGGCTCAAGCTCAAAAGCTCAAGACTCTTCATTTTATATTTTAGTGATCCAAGATCACATTGAGTCTTTAGGAAAAGCCAATATTATCAAGGAGGGATGAGGTGTTGCTTAATGAGCCTCTTGCTTCATGTGCTTAGTGATATGCTCCAAAATCCTCAACCACTTTCCCATATCCACAAATGACGTAAACCCTAAGCCAAACTCGGTCATACCGATTCTTTCTATCCGGCGCCACCGAGTTTCACTTGTCATAAGCCACTGCCAAACCCTAGCAATTCGGTCCTACCGATAGGGATCTCGGTCTCACCGAGATGGGATTGCAAACTCTCTGTTTCCCTTTCGTAACTTTTCGGTCTCACCGAAAGAGCGAATCGGTCCAACCGAGATTGCAATGAAAACTCTCTGTTTCCTTTTTGTAACTTTTCGGTCTCACCGAAATAGCAAATCGGTCCCACCGAGTTTACCTGGCCAACTCTCTGGTTAGCTTATTACCAAACTCGGTCTCACCAAGTTTGTGTAATCGGCCGCACCGAGATTACGTTATGCCCAAACCCTAACAGAATCGGTCCTACCGAGTTGCATGTCAGTCCCACCGAAAATCTCTAACGGTCACTAGGTTTACCTTTTCAGTCCGATCGAGTTTGTTGATTCGGTCCCACCGAGATTGGTAGATTGTGTGTAACGGTTGGATTTTGTGTGGAGGCTATATATACCCCTCCACCTCCTCTTCATTCGTGGAGAGAGCCATCAGAACACATACACAATTCCAACTCATATGTTCTGAGAGAGAACCACCTACTCATGTGTTGAGACCAAAATATTCCATTCCTACCATATGAATCTTGATCTCTAGCCTTCCCCAAGTTGCTTTCCACTCAAACCTTCTTTCCACTAGATCCAAATCCTATGAGAGAGAGTTGAGTGTTGGGGAGACTACCATTTGAAGCACAAGAGCAAGGAGTTCATCATCAACACATCATTTGTTACTTCTTGGAGAGTGGTGTCTCCTAATTTGGCTAGGTGTCACTTGGGAGCCTCCGACAAGATTGTGGAGTTGAACCAAGGAGTTTGTAAGGGCAAAGAGATCGCCTACTTCGTGAAGATCTACCGGTAGTGAGGCAAGTCCTTCGTGGGCGATGGCCATGGTGGGATAGACAAGGTTGCTTCTTCGTGGACCCTTCGTGGGTGGAGCTGTAACACCCTTGATGCGACTATATCTCCCACGTGTCGAGGCACGACTTAGAGGCATAATCGCATTGAAGGCATATGTCGCAAGTGAGGCAATCTTCACACAACCCATGTACATATATAATATAAAGGGGAATAATAATAATAGTTGGCTTACACTCGCCACGTCACATCAAAGTACATAAATAGCATCCACCATACAAACACTCATGGCCCGACTACGGCGCCAAAATAGAAAAAAAAAAACCAACATGCGACTAATCCCTGAATCGAACCCCGAATAGGCACCACTACTGATCATCAGGAAAAGAGACATAGTATCGCTGAGAGTCCTCGTCGTACTCCCACTTCAGCTCGAACGCGTCATCCGGAGGAGTATCATCGGTCCCTGCATCTGGTGATATAGTAATCTGTGAGCCACAAGGACTCAGCAATCTCGCACCCTCGCGATCAAGACTATTTAAGCTCAATAGGTAGGAAAGGGGTAATGTGAGTGGATCTGCAGCAAGCGACTAGCATATATGGTGGCTAACTTATTCGCAAAAGAGAGCGAGAAGAGAAGGCAAAGCACGAGCGGTAACTAAATAGAGCGGAATACGCAAACATAACTCCAACGCCGTGTCCACTTCCCGGACTCCGCCGAGAAGAGGCCATCACGGCAACACACGCAGTTGATTCATTTTAATTAAGTTCAAGTTGTCTACAACCAGACATTAACAAATTCCCATCTGCCCATAACCGCGGGCACGACTTTTGAAAGATCAATCCCTGCAGGGGGGTCCCAACTTAGCCCATAACAAGCTCTCACGGTCAACGAAGGAATAGACCTCCACCCAGGACCCACCGATCAGACTCGGTATCCCGGTACAACAAGATGATTCGACAGGTCAAAACTAGTCCAGCAACACCACCCGTTGTGCCGACAAATCCCGATAGGAGATGCACATATCTCGTTCTCAGGGCACACCGGATAAGCTAAGCGTACGGGAGCCAACGTAACCCAAGTTGCCGAGGGACGGCCCCGCATGGTGCTCTAGGGTGGACCAACACTCAGAGGAGCACTGGCCCGGGGGTCTAAAATAAGATGACCCTCGGGCTCCGGAAACCCAAGGGAAAGAAAAGGGGTAGGTGGCAAATAGTAAAACCAATGTTGGGCATTGCTGGAAAAGCTTTAATCAAGGCGAACTATCAAGGGGTTCCCATTATAGCCCAACCGCGTAAGGGACGCAACAATCCGGGAACATAACACCGATATGACGGAAACTAGGGCGGCAAGAGTGGAACAAAACACTAGGCGAGAGGCCGAGCCTTCCACCCTTTACCAAGTATATAGATGAGTAAAGATAACATAGCAATATAATGATATCCCAACAAGTAAATAAAGGTTCCAACAAGGAACGGCTCCAATCTTCACCTGCAACTAACAACGCTATAAGAAGGGGCTGAGCAAAGCGGTAACATAGCCAATCAATGGTTTGCTAGGACAAAGGTGGGTTAGAGGCTCAATCATGGCAACTGGGAGGCTGACAGGCAAGTGGTAGGCATCGTAGCATTGGCAAAGCAAAAGAGCGAGCAGACTAGCATAGCAAAGATAGTAGTGATTTCAAGGGTGTGATCATCTTGCCTGCACAGTTGTCAGAATTGACTGGATCCTCAAAAGCAAACTCAACGGGCTCCTCGTTAGCGAACTCGTCTCCCGGCTCTACCCAACAACACAAACAAGCAACAAGGATACAATCAACCACGTGCAAAGGCAACCAATAAGATGCAAAGATGATATGCTATGCGGGATGCGACGCGGGATGCAAAAATTGCAACATGTAGCAGGAAAAGCATGAACCTGGCCTCAACATGGAAATCCAAGTGTGCCACTGGATAGAGGGGAAGAAATCCCCTGAAAACGATATAAAGATCATGGCAATCGGAGCTACGGTTTAGAAATGGCAAGCGATTTACTAAACGAACCGATCTGCGATTTACAGCAAGTAGGCTCCTAAATGCAACAAAATGAACATGCTACAGCCACCCAACATGAAAACAAATTACATGGCAGTGATGTACTCATCAAGCTTAACAAATCATCATGACTGAGGCATAGGCAAATTCATCCATTAAGGGCTTCAAACAAGCATGGCAAAACTGAATAAGCAAAACAGATCTCAGACTTAGCGAAATTAACGCTAGTCTGAAATTTCAGACCACGATGCTCTCTTCGGAGCAGCAAAACAATATGAAGGAAAACCTGAACATGGCAAGTAAGAGCATTGCATGGAGCTACTCAACAAGCTTAACAAAACACCCAAAATGACCTGGGGCCAAAAGGGTTCACAAAATACTCTATCGAGCACACGAACATCGATGAAACACAATCAGTTTTCAGACTGTGAAAACTGGGACATGCTGAAATAATAACTCACGGTGGCATGTAAACGAGCTCGATGCTCTCACTACGGTGCAAGTCATGGCAAGGCAAGCATATATCCATTAAGAAGGCACAAAATGGTAGCTAGGCATGGCAAGAACAATGGCATATCATGCATGGATCACTAGCAATAACTCCGGCAAAATCGCAAAAGAGTTCACGATCTGCCCAAAACAGCAACTATCCAAAAGTTGAGCTCGATTGAGTCAACCTAGGGTGCTCCAACATAACAAGTAAAGACATGGATGGATTAAGAACAACAAGCATAACAAATCACTCTTACTGATCATCCTCAAAAGAGGCACGGATCACTAGGAAACAAGCCGGACATATAGCATCGTGAACTAAAACGGCTCAGACTTAGCGAAAATCACTAAGTCCCTGAAATCGATAATCTCAGGCAGCCCTCTTCGCAAGCTTGCACAAGACAACACACACATCCTAAAAATACATGGAAGGCACCTCTGGAAGAAGACAACATGCTTAACAATTCATCCCAAAGGGGCACAGGCATATCATGCACGGATTAAATATGGCAAAAATGACAAAAGTGCATGTTGGACTAACGGATCTGCAATTTAACTCAACATGCCTCCTTCCAACAGCATTTTGGGCAACAAGACGACCTCAAATGCAAATGATGCAATGGAATGAAATGATGTACTCGTCGAGACGAAGATTTTGACATATCATACGCCCAAAACGGAGCTACGGATGAGGAGATATGAGCGGTCAAAGTAGCAAGAAAAATTAGGGTTTCGGGAGGAGAAAGTCAACCGAAAATATCCCAGATCCAGATCTGGATCGGGCACGGAAACCAAGATCGCCGGAGTTACTGTTCATGGCCGGTGGCGCGGATGCCGAGGCGGCGGCCGGCGGGGTCGGCGGCGAGGGGGTCGGGGACGGGGCCGGCCGGGCGAGGACGACGGTCGCCGGGGATCGCCGGAGCCGGCCGGGGCGGCGCCGGCGACGCGCGTTGGCGGCGGCTTCGGGCGAGGAGGGGCGCGCCGGCGGGTCGGGCGGCCCCGGATTACGGCGGGGCGGCAGGGCGCTCCGGCCGCCGGAGCTGATGAAGGAGGCGGCGGGGCGAGCCGGCCTCACCGGGCGGCGGGGCGAGGCGAGATGGGCCCCGGGGGCCGGCCACGGGCCTCCCGGGCCTGGCGGCGGGGTGGAACGGCGGCGGAGGCGGCCAATGGTGGCGTGCCACGTGGCGGCGGCAGGCGGACCGGACGTGTCCGTCGGTGGCGGACGTGTCCGGCGGCGGCGGATCTGGAATTTAGGGTTTCGGAGGTGGGAGGAGATCCGAAAAACGGGGGGGCTTTATATAGGCATAGAGGGAGCTAGGAGGGTCCAAATGAGGTGCGGTTTTCGCCCACACGATCGTGATCGAACGACCGAGACGATGGAGCTGAGTTTGGTGGGTTTTGGGCCAAATTGGAGGGGTGTTGGGCTGCACACACACGAGGCCTTTTCGGTCCCTCGGTTAACCGTTGGAGTATCAAACGAAGTCCAAATGACCCGAAACTTGACAGGCGGTCTACCGGTAGTAAACCAAGGCCGCATGGCAAGTCTCGGCCCAATCCGGAAATGTTTAACCCCCACACACGAAAGAAAGCTAGAAATGACCACCGGAGGAGAACGAAGCGCCGGAATGCAAAACGGACAACGGGGAAAATGCTCGAACGCATGAGATGAACATGTATGCAAATGCAATGCACGTGATGACATGATATGAGATGCACGAAAAACAAAACAACACACGGAGACAAGGACCCGAACCTGAGAATTAAATATAACTTAATGCCGGAAACGGCAAGAGTTGGAGTACAATTGGGGAAGGTTACATATGGGGCGTTACAACACTCCACCACTACGAAAAGATCTCGTCCCGAGATCTAGGACTGAAAGAACTCCGGGTACTCAGAACGGAGGTGATCCTCGCGTTTCCAGGTAGCTTCACGGTCGGAATGGTGTGACCACTTGACTTTGAGAAACTTGATTGACTTGTTGCGAGTTTTGCGTTCAGTCTCTTCAAGGATTGCAGCTGGGTGCTCACGGTAGGAGAGATCTTCTTGGAGCTCAATGTCCTCGAAGTTGACGGTGCGCTCAGGCGTCTTGAAGCACTTTCGGAGTTGCGAGACGTGGAACACATCATGAACATTGGCAAAGGTTGCAGGAAGCTCGAGTTGATAGGCGAGGTCGCCTCTCTTGCTGACAATCTTGAAAGGCCCGACGTATCTGGGGGCAAGCTTCCCTTTGATACCAAAGCGACGAGTCCCTTTCATAGGAGAGATGCGGAGGTAGACATGATCTCCGATCTCGAAAGCCAAATCACGGTGCTTGTTGTCATAGTAGCTCTTCTGACGAGATTGGGCTGCTTTGAGGTTATCAAGAATGACCTTGCACATTTCTTCTGCCTCTGTGATCAGGTCATTACCCAGCAGCTGACGTTCACCGGTTTCAGACCAGTTGAGAGGTGTACGGCACTTCCTACCATACAGAATTTCAAACGGGGCCTTGCCGGAACTTGCTTGGAAACTGTTGTTGTACGAGAATTCAGCATAAGGAAGGCAATCCTCCCACTTCATGCCGAAGGAGATAACACAAGCCCTGAGCATATCTTCAAGAATCTGGTTGACACGCTCGACTTGACCGCTTGTTTGAGGGTGGAAAGCAGTGCTGAAGCGAATGTTGGTGCCCATGGCCTTCTGAAAAGAATCCCAGAACTTGGAGGTAAAGATGCTCCCACGGTCTGAAGATATCACTTGAGGAATACCGTGCAAAGAGACAATGCGAGAGGTGTAGAGCTCCACCAATTGAGCTGCAGTGATTGACTCTTTGATAGGCAAGAAATGAGCCACTTTGGTCAGCTTGTCGATGACAACGAATATAGCATCATTGCCACGCTTGGACTTAGGAAACCCAGTCACGAAGTCCATTTCAATGTGGTCAAACTTCCATTCTGGAATGGCAAGAGGTTGGAGGAGACCTGCTGGCCTTTGGTGTTCTGCTTTCACTCTTCTGCAGACATCACATTCATTCACGAATTGAGCGATCTCGCGCTTCATTCGAGTCCACCAATAAATTTGCTTCAGGTCTTGATACATCTTCGTGCTCCCAGGGTGGATGGAGAGGAGAGAGTTGTGAGCCTCATTCATGATCACCTTACGAAGTTCACCTTTGGGCACAACAATTCGATCCTCGAAGAAGAGAGTGTCCTTGTCATCAAGTCGGTAGCACTTGTACTTGGACTGACTCTTTGCAATACCAATCTTCACCTTTTTCACCATAGCATCAAGAAGCTGGGCTTGGCGAATCTGGTCTTCCAAGGTAGGAGAAACTTGAAGGTTGGCAAGGAAACCTTGAGGAACAACTTGCAGATTAAGTTTGCGAAAGGCTTCACAAAGCTCGGGTTGATAAGGCTTGAGAATCAGACTGTTACAATATGCTTTTCTGCTCAAAGCGTCAGCAATCACATTAGCCTTGCCTGGAGTATACTCGATACTCGGATTGTACTCTTGAATCATTTCGACCCATCGAGTCTGCCTGAGGTTGAGATTAGGCTGAGTGAAGATGTACTTGAGACTTTTGTGATCAGTGAAAATGTCCACTTTCCTTCCCAAGAGAAGATGTCTCCAAGTCAACAATGCGTGCACAACTGCCGCCAACTCGAGATCATGAGTGGGGTAGTTCTTCTCATTTGGCTTCAACTGGCGAGAGGTATAAGCAACAAATTTCTTCTCTTGCATCAGTACTGCACCGAGACCTTGGAGAGAGGCATCACAAAAGACCTCGTACGGCTTGGTTTCATCAGGCGGAGTTAGAACTGGAGCAGTGATCAATTTCTCTTTCAAAGCGTTGAAAGCAACATCACACTCCGGAGACCAAACGTACTTGACGTGCTTCTGGAGAAGATTTGAGAGAGGCTTCGCGATCTTGGAGAAGTTTTCAACAAATCTTCGGCAATAACTTGCAAGACCGAGGAAGCTACGGAGTTGCTTCACGTTCTGAGGAGGTTCCCAATTAACAATTGCAGACACCTTCTCAGGATCCACGGAAATGCCCTTGGCAGAGATAATATGACCAAGATAAAGAACTTCATCGAGCCAAAACTCACACTTAGAGAACTTGGCGTAGAATTGATGTTCCCTTAGCTTGTCAAGAACCAAACGCAAGTGTTTGGCATGATCTTCCTTGTTCTTCGAGAAAACCAGGATGTCATCGAGATAGACCAAAACAAAGTCGTTGGTGTAGGGGTTGAAGATGAAGTTCATCATGCGAGAGAACGTCGGAGGAGCATTGGCGAGGCCAAAAGACATAACAGTGTATTCATATGACCCATAGCTTGTTCTGAACGCCGTCTTTGGAATATCTTGTTCACGAATGCGAATTTGATGATAACCCATACGGAGATCAAGCTTGGAGAATACTTGGGCACCCTTGAGTTGTTCGAATAGCTCATTAATGTTGGGAAGTGGATATTTGTTCTTGATGGTCTTCTTGTTCAATGGACGATAATCAACACAAAGTCGGTCCGTTCCATCCTTCTTCTTCACAAAAAGAACACCACAACCCCACGGAGAAGTACTAGGCCGAATGAGACCCATTCTTTCTTGCACATCGAGCTGTTTCTTCAACTCCTTCAACTCTTCGGGGCCGAGCTTGTAAGGCCATTTGCACACCGGTTCCGTACCGGGCTCAAGTTCAATAACGAATTCAACAGGCCGGTTTGGAGGCATGCCTGGAAGTTCTTCAGGGAAGACATCGTGATACTCGCAAATTACTGGAATCTGCGAAATAGCATCCAATTCACCCTTCTCATTGAGAGAGAATAACCGGATGGTATTATCCCGAGCAGCAAAGACAATTACTTCCTCAGACGAATGAGTCAGTTGAATCTGCTTGGCTGCGCAATTGAGGTGAGCTTTGTGTTTGGAGAGCCAGTCCATCCCAAGAATGAGGTCGATATCAGAATTACCAAGAACCATTGGAGAAGCCAAGAACTTGAAATCACCCAACATGATAGAAACATCCGGGACTATTGACGTAGCCCTCATAGACTTAGCCAGAGAAACCACTCCCATAGGTTTACCCAACATCTTTGAAACAAAGTCATGCTTGGAAACAAAAGATCTTGACATGAAACAATGCGATGCACCCGTGTCAAAAAGAACTCTTGCAGGAATAGAATTAACTGGAAAGTTACCCATGATCACATCTGACGAATCCTCTGCTTGAGCTGCATTCACCATATTGACCTTGGCGTGCTTGGGATTATGCTTGACCACAGCTGTACTTGCCGATCTGACAGGAGGAGGAGGAGGAAGACGCCTCTGGTTGAAACACTTGTTGGCGTAGTGACCCTTCTATTGGCACTTGTTGCACGTGACCTCTGAGAGCGGACGGTGATACGGAGCACTTGATCTTGGAGCTTGAGACGAAGTCTTGTTCTGAAAGCCTGGGTTGGGTGGGTGGGAAGAACCACTGCCACCTTTGCTCTTCTGCTGATACGGCTGACGGAACGGAGGAGGAGGAGGAAGCCAATACTTCTGCTGCTTGGCCACTTGCGTAGAGGACAAAGACGAAGTGTCTCTGACTCGCTTCTTGGAAGCATCACACCTGAGCTGAGCAGCCTCTTGCTTCAGTGCCATGTTGTAGAACTCATTGTATCTCAGCGGCGCGAAGAGGACAAGAGCGAGCTGAATTTCTTCACGAAGACCACCCCTGAACTGATAGATCATGCTCTTCTCATCAGGAACATCCTGCTTGGCAAAACGGGCGAGCTTCTGGAACAACTTGTTGTAGTCATAGACAGACAAAGAGCCTTGCTTCAGATTGCGGAATTCTTCACGTTTGCTTTCAGTCACACTTTGAGGAATGTGATGAGTGCGGAAATCACGACGGAAATCATCCCAAGTGATCAAACGTCCACCTCTGGAATCCCGGTACTGCTGAAACCACTCTGCGGCCTGATCCTTGAGCTGGAAAGACACGAACTTGACGAAATCTTCAGGTCTGACGTTGCTACATTCAAAATGCTTGCCCAGATCGACTAACCAATCATCAGCATCGGTAGCCTCAACGCAGTTGCTGAACGTCTTTGGACCATTTGCGAGGAACTGATTCAGAGTTGCAAACTGGTTCTGGTTGTTGCCTTGATTCGCTTGACTGCTTTGATTCCGCTCTTGGATGATTTGCATGATCAGCTGAGTATTTGCATTAGTAGCAGCCATCACAGCCTGCCATGCTTCCGGAGGAGGCGGAGGTGGCGGAGGATCTTGATTCTGGTTCTGACTGGTGCTCTTAGCGGGAGCCATCCTGAAGAGGTTGACCACCATTAGCACACAAATAGAGAAATATTGAAGGTGAATCCAACGGAATGAAAAATGCAACATAAAGTCTTCACATCCGAACAAAATGAACGAATGCACTTCTCTTGAAGTGGTCACATATTCCTAAATTGCGAAGCCACGAAGAATCAGGTAGAAGAGGTACATCAACGAGGGATGGAATCAACATATGATGTCGAAGAAGAACGAATACCACAACTCGAAATAAAAACAAGGGTTGGCTTGCGGAATAAGCCGGAACAAACACATGATAGAAATTTCATCCGAAGTGTTCGTGGTAGGACCTACACGGGCTCGACCGTACAGCACCATCATGTACAAGGCAGTGCACATGACATACGAAGCGTCCCCGAGTCAGCATAGCCAAGGACTCTTTAAGACACAACGAGGCCACTGTAAAATCAACCGTGAATAGGCGAACCACTAGACGTCGAACCCCAATTTCATATCACACATCTGTTGGAAAGATATCCTAAGGCTACTTGAATTCCCACCTATGAAATTCCCGAAACTTTCCGGTTATGCGATCAGGTGTTGAGGATACAGGGGAAGCATAATATCTCACCCAAGCTAGCAAATCCTACATCCAGCTGCATCCATCCTTCAACACATAACCAAGAAACCTTCGGAAACCATCTATCTCAACCTTCGAAAAGCATCCGTTATACAAGTTATGGCGATACTCCCGAACTCCCGCCCCAGTACTGGGTGGCGTCGAGGTTATCTCACCAACGAACTGCATAAAGGAGATTTTCGATGTCGCGCACATATCTCAAGTATGCCAGAATTGCCACGATAGAATTATGATGACAACACCTCAGAGCTCGACTCCCCGGGACACTTCCACTAAACCCCTGACAGGAGGCACCAAGACAGTATTCTCATCATAAGCCATCGGAACAAAACTAAGATACTCGCGTGATCCTAAAAAAAAATTTAGTGAAATTTGAGAAGAGAAGAGTCAAAACTCTACGTCAGGACGCCTTACCAGAGCGATGAGGAGACTGGGAAATAAAAAGAATTCCTAAGCTCTCCGATATATAATTCCTAAGGACTCAAAACATTTTTCTAGCCACAACTCGGCTGCTAGAAACGATCAAGCAATGGGGCTCCTAAGCTCGGGGAAGGCTCTGATACCAACTTGTAACACCATCGATGCGACTATATCTCCCATGTGTCGAGGCACGACTTAGAGGCATAATCGCATTGAAGGCATATGTCGCAAGTGAGGCAATCTTCACACAACCCATGTACATATATAATATAAAGGGGAATAATAATAATAGTTGGCTTACACTCGCCACGTCACATCAAAGTACATAAATAGCATCCATCATACAAACACTCATGGCCCGACTATGGCGCCAAAATAGAAAAAAAAACCCCAACATGCGACTAATCCCTGAATCGAACCCCGAATAGGCACCACTACTGATCATCAGGAAAAGAGACATAGTATCGCTGAGAGTCCTCGTCGTACTCCCACTTCAGCTCGAACGCGTCATCCGGAGGAGTATCATCGGTCCCTGCATCTGGTGATATAGTAATCTGTGAGCCACAAGGACTCAGCAATCTCGCACCCTCGCGATCAAGACTATTTAAGCTCAATAGGTAGGAAAGGGGTAATGTGAGTGGATCTGCAGCAAGCGACTAGCATATATGGTGGCTAACTTATTCGCAAAAGAGAGCAAGAAGAGAAGGCAAAGCACGAGCGGTAACTAAATAGAGCGGAATACGCAAACATAACTCCAACGCCGTGTCCACTTCCCGGACTCCGCCGAGAAGAGGCCATCACGGCAACACACGCAGTTGATTCATTTTAATTAAGTTCAAGTTGTCTACAACCGGACATTAACAAATTCCCATCTGCCCATAACTGCGGGCACGGCTTTCGAAAGATCAATCCCTGCAGGGGGGTCCCAACTTAGCCCATAACAAGCTCTCACGGTCAACGAAGGAATAGACCTCCACCCAGGACCCACCGATCAGACTCGGTATCCCGGTACAACAAGATGATTCGACAGGTCAAAACTAGTCCAGCAACACCACCCGTTGTGCCGACAAATCCCGATAGGAGCTGCACATATCTCGTTCTCAGGGCACACCGGATAAGCTAAGCGTACGGGAGCCAACGTAACCCAAGCTGCCAAGGGACGGCCCCGCACGGTGCTCTAGGGTGGACCAACACTTAGAGGAGCACTAGCCCGGGGGGTCTAAAATAAGATGACCCTCGGGCTCCGGAAACCCAAGGGAAAGAAAAGGGGTAGGTGGCAAATAGTAAAACCAATGTTGGGCATTGCTGGAAAAGCTTTAATCAAGGCGAACTATCAAGGGGTTCCCATTATAGCCCAACCGCGTAAGGGACGCAACAATCCGGGAACATAACACCGATATGACGGAAACTAGGGCGGCAAGAGTGGAACAAAACACTAGGCGAGAGGCCGAGCCTTCCACCCTTTACCAAGTATATAGATGAGTAAAGATAACATAGCAATATAATGATATCCCAACAAGTAAATAAAGGTTCCAACAAGGAACGGCTCCAATCTTCACCTGCAACTAACAACGCTATAAGAAGGGGCTGAGCAAAGCGGTAACATAGCCAATCAATGGTTTGCTAGGACAAAGGTGGGTTAGAGGCTCAATCATGGCAATTGGGAGGCTGACAGGCAAGTGGTAGGCATCGTAGCATTGGCAAAGCAAAAGAGCGAGCAGACTAGCATAGCAAAGATAGTAGTGATTTCAAGGGTGTGATCATCTTGCCTGCACAGTTGTCAGAATTGACTGGATCCTCAAAAGCAAACTCAACGGGCTCCTCGTTAGCGAACTCGTCTCCTGGCTCTACCCAACATCACAAACAAGCAACAAGGATACAATCAACCACGTGCAAAGGCAACCAATAAGATGCAAAGATGATATGTTATGCGGGATGCGACGCGGGATGCAAAAATTGCAACATGTAGCAGGAAAAGCATGAACCTGGCCTCAACTTGGAAATCTAAGTGTGCCACTGGATAGAGGGGAAGAAATCCCCTGAAAACGATATAAAGATCATGGCAATCGGAGCTACGGTTTAGAAATGGCAAGCGATTTACTAAACGAACCGATCTGCGATTTACAGCAAGTAGGCTCCTAAATGCAACAAAATGAACATGCTACAGCCACCCAACATGAAAACAAATTACATGGTAGTGATTTACTCATCAAGCTTAACAAATCATCATGACTAAGGCATAGGCAAATTCATCCATTAAGGGCTTCAAACAAGCATGGCAAAACTGAATAAGCAAAACAGATCTCAGACTTAGCGAAATTAACGCTAGTCTGAAATTTCAGACCACGATGCTCTCTTCGGAGCAGCAAAACAACATGAAGGAAAACCTGAACATGGCAAGTAAGAGCATGGCATGGAGCTACTCAACAAGCTTAACAAAACACCCAAAATGACGTGGGGCCAAAAGGGTTCACAAAATACTCTACCGAGCACACGAACATCGATGAAACACAATCAGTTTTCAGACTTAGTGAAAACTGGGACATGCTGAAATAATAACTCACGGTGGCATGTAAACGAGCTCGATGCTGTCACTACGGTGCAAGTCATGGCAAGGCAAGCATATATCCATTAAGAAGGCACAAAATGGTAGCTAGGCATGGCAAGAACAATGGCATAGCATGCATGGATCACTAGCAATAACTCCGGCAAAATCGCAAAAGAGTTCACGATCTGCCCAAAACAGCAACTATCCAAAAGTTGAGCTCGATTGAGTCAACCTAGGGTGCTCCAACATAACAAGTAAAGACATGGATGGATTAAGCACAACAAGCATAACAAATCACTCTTATTGATCATCCTCAAAAGAGGCACGGATCACTAGGAAACAAGCCGGACATATAGCATCATGAACTAAAACGGCTCAGACTTAGCGAAAATCACTAAGTCCCTGAAATCGATAATCTCAGGCAGCCCTCTTCGCAAGCTTGCACAAGACAACACACACATCCTAAAAATACATGGAAGGCACCTCTGGAAGAAGACAACATGCTTAACAATTCATCCCAAAGGGGCACAGGCATATCATGCACGGATTAAATATGGCAAAAATGACAAAAGTGCATGTTGGACTAACGGATCTGCAATTTAACTCAACATGCCTCCTTCCAACAGCATTTTGGGCAACAAGATGACCTCAAATGCAAATGATGCAATGGAATGAAATGATGTACTCGTTGAGACGAAGATTTTGACATATCATACGCCCAAAACGGAGCTACGGATGAGGAGATATGAGCGGTCAAAGTAGCAAGAAAAATTAGGGTTTCGGGAGGAGAAAGTCAACCGAAAATATCCCAGATCCAGATCTGGATCGGGCACGGAAACCGAGATCGCCAGAGTTACTGTTCACGGCCGGTGGCGCGGATGCCGAGGCGGCGGCCGGCGGGGTCGGCGGCGAGGGGGTCGGGGACGGGGCCGGCCGGGCGAGGACGACGGTCGCCGGGGCTCGCCGGAGCCGGCCGGGGCGGCGCCGGCGACGCGCGGTGGCGGCGGCTTCGGGCGAGGAGGGGCGCGCCGGCGGGTCGGGCGGCCCCGGAGTACGGCGGGGCGGCAGGCCGCTCCGGCCGCCGGAGCTGATGAAGGAGGCGGCGGGGCGAGGCGAGATGGGCCCCGGGGGCCGGCCACGGGCCTCCCGGGCCTGGCGGCGGGGTGGAACGGCGGCGGAGGCGGCCAATGGTGGCGTGCCACGTGGCGGCGGCGGGCGGACCGGACGTGTCCGTCGATGGCGGACGTGTCCGGCGGCGGCGGATCTGGAATTTAGGGTTTCGGAGGTGGGAGGAGATCCGAAAAACGGGGGGGCTTTATATAGGCATAGAGGGAGCTAGGAGGGTCCAAATGAGGTGCGGTTTTCGCCCACACGATCGTGATCGAACGACCGAGACGATGGAGCTGAGTTTGGTGGGTTTTGGGC
This sequence comes from Triticum monococcum, assembly GCA_034509565.1. Lineage (NCBI taxonomy): Eukaryota > Viridiplantae > Streptophyta > Magnoliopsida > Poales > Poaceae > Triticum > Triticum monococcum. Next base: position 40,413,043 of record CM067842.1, read on the forward strand.
CAAATTGGAGGGGTGTTGGGCTGCACACACACGAGGCCTTTTCGGTCCCTCGGTTAACCGTTGGAGTATCAAACGAAGTCCAAATGACCCGAAACTTGACAGGCGGTCTACCGGTAGTAAACCAAGGCCGCATGGCAAGTCTCGTCCCAATCCGGAAATGTTTAACCCCCACACACGAAAGAAAGCTAGAAATGACCACCGGAGGAGAACGAAGCGCCGGAATGCAAAACGGACAACGGGGAAAATGCTCGAACGCATGAGATGAACATGTATGCAAATGCAATGCACATGATGACATGATATGAGATGCACGAAAAACAAAACAACACACGGAGACAAGGACCCGAACCCGAGAATTAAATATAACTTAATGCCGGAAACGGCAAGAGTTGGAGTACAATTGGGGAAGGTTACATATGGGGCGTTACAGGAGCCCTCCGTGGAATCGCGCAACCGTTATCCTTCGTGGGTTGAAGTCTCCATCAACGTGGATGTAGGATAGCACCACCTATCCGAACCACGGGAAAACATCCGTGTCTCCAATTGCGTTTGAATTCTCCAAACCCTTCCCTTTACATATTTGCAAGTTGCATGCTTTACTTTCCGCTGCCAATATACTCTTTGCATGCTTGCTTGAATTGTGTGATGATTGCTTGACTTGTCCTAAAATAGCTAAAATCTGCCAAGAACTAAAATTGGGAAAAGGTTAAGTTTTTATTTGGTCAAGTAGTCTAACCACCCCCCCTCTAGACATACTTTCGATCCTACAGGGTGCCTGGCACCACCGCCTCATCCTCAGCCTCATTGGAGAGATTCTCTCTCTCTCTCTTCAGTGTCCCAGCGGTAGTACCGCACTACCAGCGGTAGTACGGGCGAAGGGTCACAAGCGGCAGTACCGCTCCACAGCGGTAGTACCGCCCGTGACCCCGCTCTCGTAGTACCGCTGGGCTGTCTGGCTCCTTCCGCCTCAACTCGAGGGGTCTTTTTCTCGTGTCGGGTTTTGCGGCACTAGTTGCGGTTGTAGAGGCGGTAGTACCGTTTCAGGAGCGGTAGTACCGCCCCTACCACCGCGGTAGTACCGTGTTGGGTCCTATTCCCTACTAGTCTCCTCTGCGCGGCAGTGCCGCTGGCTGGTGCGGCAGTACCGCTGACCTAGCGGTAGTATCGCCCCCCTCTTAGCGGTAGTACCGCCCTATGCGGGGCTGGTTGGTGGGGGCAACGGTTGGATTGTTGCCCCCACTATAAAAGGGAGTCCCCTTTTTCTCTTTGACCTACCTCTTTCTCCCCCAAGCTCCATTTATTGCTCAAGCTCCATTAAATGCGCCAAGCTCCATTTTCGCCCGATCTATCTCTCTAGCCAATCAAACTTGTTGATTTGCTCGGGAGTGGTTGAGAAGGCCCCGATCTACACTTCCACCAAGGGATTTTCGATTCCCCCCACTCATCCCTAGCAGATCTTGTTACTCTTGGGTGTTTGAGCACCCTAGACGGTTGAGTTCACCACGGAGTCATAGTCCATTATGGTGAAGCTTCGTGGTTTTGTTGGGAGCCTCCGATTAAGTTGTGGAGATTGCCCCAACCTTGTTTGTAAAGGTTCGATCGCCGCCTTCAAGGGCACCAATAGTGGAATCACGGCATCTTGCATTGTGTGAGGGCGTGAGGAGAATACGGTGGCCCTAGTGGCTTCTTGGGGAGCATCGTGCCTCCACACCGCTCCAACGGAGACGTACTTCCCCTCAAAGGGAAGGAACTTCGGTAACACATCCTCGTCTTCACCGGATCCACTCTTGGTTATCTATTACCTTTACTTGTGCAAGCTCTTTAGTGTTACTTCTCTTGCTTGCTTGTTTGCTTGTTGGTATTGCATCGTATAGGTTGCTCACCTAGTTGCACATCTAGACAACCTACTTTGATGCAAAGTTTAATTTGATAAAGAAAAGTTAAAAATTGGTAGTTGCCTATTCATCCCCCCCTCTAGTCAACCATATCGATCCTTTCAATTGGTATCAGAGCCTCATCTCTTTATTAAGGACTTTACCATCCAAAGAGTATGGTTGATACCGTAGACGGTGTGGAGGAACTCTCCGGTGTGAATCCGATCTCGTCCACGGGCGATGGGGGAACCTCGGTCTCTCGTGAGGAATTCAATGTGGCCTTAGAGACATTGAAGACCTCCATGACGACCGAGGTTGAAAGCATGTTTACTAAATTTCTTGAGGGGCTTAAACTTTCCACCGCACCGTTGAAAGTGGGTGATCGCACCAACAAGGTGACGGATGTTATCCCCGACAAGGGGGAAGCTAGTAGTGAAAAGGCTCCATCTTCTAGTGGTAAAAATGGCACCGGCATCTTTGCTCATGTGGAACCACCACTTGTTTATGGTGGACCGGTTCCTTCTACTCATTTGAATCATGCCGGTCCTCCCCCTAAGATTGTGAAAAATGAGGACTTTGATTCTTGGGTTTACCGCTTTAAACGTCATTTAAATCATGTGAACACTAACCTTTGGAGAATCATTGAAGAAGGTTTTTATCCGCATGATCCAAGCAACTTCACTCCTCGAGAAGCCGCGGATAATCAATTCAATGAGAATGCTCTCTTCATCATTCAAGATGCAATTCCACCCGAAGACCTACCTCATCTTCGTCCCTTCGCCTTGGCCAAAGATGCATGGCATTGTGTTGTCTCTCTCTACCGGGGAAGCGCGAGCATTCAACGCTCCAACTATGAAGTGGTGCAAGATGAGGCCATTGAGTTTGCTATGAAAGAAGATGAAGAACCTCGTGAGCTTTATCGGAGAGTAACCAAACTCGCGTCTCACTACGAGATCACGGGAGCAAGGACATGGATGACAATTGGATCAAGCGCAAATTCCTCAAGGCAATGATGCCCTACCACAAGGCCATGTCCTCCATCATTCGTCAAAGACCGGACTTCCATATTTTGACCTCAAGCGAAGTGTTGGATGAGTTTGTGGCCATGAACATCTTGGATAAGACCGCCGACAATGCAGTGCTCCATTCTCAACGGGCAAAGAAGCCTAACCTTGCATTGAAGGCCAAGCTCACCGTTGAAGAAGAAGAAGAGGAAGAAGAGGAGAGCAACCCCGAAGATACGAAGTATGCATATCATGAACACATGGCACTTGCTTCAAGGCAATTTTGGAGCAAGAAAAACTCGAGGCCAAACTTTAGCAAAAACAACTCGAGTGGCACAAGGGGCAAGCAACATGTAAGGACTTGCTACAATTGCGGCAACGTGAGTCATTTTGTTGCGGAATGCCCGTATGAGAAGAGGGAAGACAATGGTGGCAAGCTCATCCGAATGGACAAGGCCAAGTTGTTCCCCAACAAAAACAACTTCACCAAGAAGACTCCTCCCAAGGCATTGGTTGTACAAGAAGAGTACAATGAGGATGATGACGATGATGAAGATGATGAGTCGGTTGCCATGGCCTCCGTTGCCATTGTGACGACTTCACGGGTGTCTCTCTTCGACTCACCCAATGAGAGCATCATCGCCAAGTGCCTCATGGCTAAAGCCACCAACAAGGTAACCCCCAATATCAAAACTACCATCATTAATCATCCTTCTCCGATGGATAGCATTAATGAACTTGAGGGAGCTAATGTGGAGGCTAACGAGTTTGAGGCCTTTATGGGCAAACTCAAGGGAAAATCCAAGATGCACTTTGTTGCTCTCTTGGAACAACTTGGTGAAGCCAATGACATGATCGAGGCTCATGAAGACACCATCACTAAGATGGAAGGGCATAGTCATGACTATGCCGATGAGATTTCGGATCTTTCCAATGCTCTTGAGGAAGAGCATGGTCTTTGTTTGGCTCTTGAGGAGTCACACAACATTGATCATGCTAAGTTAAAGAAAGATTATGATCATGTCCTCATAGTTTCTCATGTGCTAAACTCCGAGAAGGCCGAACTTGAGGTTGATCTTGCTAGACTCAAAGAGGAGTTTGATCTACTTGACAAGGCTCACGAGGTCTTGAAGGGTGCTCATGCTAGCCTCAAAGAGTCTCATGATCAACTTCAAGTAAAGCTAACCAAGGAAAACGCCACTTTCCCTCGTATGATGTTAATTGATAATGCAAATGCTACTAACCCGTGTTGTGAGCATGTGCATCTTGTTGAGGAGAATGCTAAGCTAAAGGGGCAACTTGAGAGAGGTCTTGCGACTTGCATACAAGGCAAGAAGAACCCCAACGATCTCTTGATCAACCAAAAGGGAGTTGTGGCCAAGGAAGGGGTTGGGTACGTGCCCGACTCCAAGAACAAGAAGAAGAATGACAAGACCAAATGACCTCCTCCTCTCATGCAAACCTTTGTGAAGGAGGGAGAGAGTGCCTCCAAGGAGAAGAAGAAGAACAATGTCAAGAAGGGCAATGTCACCCCTCCCAACAAAGCCGGCAATTTTAATCCTTCTTATGTGTTATGTAGTGCTAGTGATGGGCATGTTTATGCCAAATTTGTTGGTTCTCCTCATGAATACATTGAATGGTCTATTTGGGTTCCAAAAACCCTTGTTACTAACATCAAAGGACCCATTACAAAATGGGTACCTAAAACCAAGCATTGATCTCTTGTAGGTGTTTGCTTCCGGTGGGGGATCATGGTTGCTCGATAGCGGAGCTACAAATCATATGACCGGAAGCAAGGACTTGGTGGTGGACGTGCACAAGGTTCCATCTATGCCCACCAATGTCGAGTGGGGTGACGCCTCATCTTCTAAGGTATTGGGACTTGGCAAGGTGGTCATCTCTCATGATCTCACGATCAAGAAGGTCATGCTTGTTGAGTCCCTTGCATACAATTTACTTTCCATTCGTCAACTTGCAATCATGGGCTTTTCCACTTTCTTTGATATCGATACCATGGCCCTCTTGTGGAGCAAGACTCTTGAAGTAGCTTTTGTTGGGCATGTCGAGAACGGTCTATATGTGATTAACTTTTCGGAGCGACCCACTAAGACCGCGACATGCCTAATGGCTAAAGTTGATGTGGGATGGCTTTGGCATCGCCGTTTAGCCCATGTCAATATGAGATCTTTGCAAAGTCTCCTCAAGGGGGACCATGTCCGTGGACTAACGAATGTTAGTTTTGCTAAAGATCGTGCTTGCAGTGCCTGTATCGAAGGAAAGCTACATGAGAAGGCTCACCCTCCCACGACTATCATTTATTCAAAGAGGCCTTTGGAGCTCCTTCACATGGATCTCTTTGGACCTCCATCCTTCGATAGTCCTGGAGGTAGGAAGTATTATTTGGTGATTGTGGATGACTACTCAAGGTACACGTGGGTGTATTTCTTCAAGAGGAAGAGCAAGACCCAACAAACCATCATTGACTTTGCAAATGAAGCACAACGCCAACACAATGCAAAGATCTTGACAATAAGAAGTGACAACGGCACCGAGTTCAAGAACTACACCTTGGATGAGTTTCTTAGTGATGAGGGAATCAAACATCAATATTCCGCACCCTACACCCCTGAACAAAATGGTGTTGCAGAGAGGAAGAACCGGACGTTGATGGATGCGGCAAGGACCATGATGGCGGAGTTCAAGTCTCCATACAACTTTTGGCCCAAAGCCATCAACACCGCGTGTCATGCATCCAATCGGCTCTACCTCCGCAAGGGCTTGAACAAGACTCCATACGAGATACTCATCGGTAACAAGCCCAACCTCAAGTACTTCCGGGTATTCGGGTGTAAGTGTTTCATTCTCAAGAAAGGTGTTCGGTTGTCTAAATTTGAGGCTAGAGCTTATGAGGGCATATTTGTTGGCTATGCTACAAACTCTCATGCTTACCGTGTCCTCAATAAATCCACGGGACTTATTGAGGAGACGTGTAACGTGGAGTTTGATGAGAATAACGGCTCCCAAGTGGAGCAAAGTGGCACTTGTGATGTAGGTGATGAAATTCCTCCCCAAGCCATAAGAAGAATGGGTGTTGGCTTTATCCTACCCATTGAGGAACCCCTTTTGGCCGAAGGAGAAGGACAAAGCTCCACTCAAGTGGAGCCAACACCAACCCAAGGCCCACACGCTTCCGAAGTTCAACATGAAGGCCCTCATCTTCAAGAACATGACCAGGGGCAAGATCATGCTCAAGACGGTGTTGACACATCAAGTGATGCACAAGGTCAAGTTCTCTCCTCCGAGCAAGTTCAAGAACAAGAACAAGCCCAAGACGACACTCAAGATGATCAAGTGACCACTCCTCGTCTCACCCCCGAGGAGGAATTTGAGCGTCGTGCCGCCAAGGTTGCTTCCAAGCTCTCCACCAAGGATCATCTCATGACGAATGTGCTTGGAAGCTTAAGAAAGGGGGTAAGCACTCATAGACAATTAGCAAATTATTGTGAGCATCACGCGTTTGTCTCTTGTGTGGAACCCCACAAGGTCTATGAAGCGCTAGAAGATCCGGATTGGCTCAATGCCATGCATGAAGAACTCAACAACTTCAAGCGCAACAAAGTGTGGAGATTGGTGCCAAGACCAACCGGGAATCACAATGTCATAGGAACCAAGTGGATATTTAAGAACAAGCAAGATGCCCATGGGATTATCATTCGCAACAAGGCTCGTTTGGTAGCACAAGGCTACTCCCAAGTCGAGGGTATCGACTACGGTGAAACCTTTGCTCCCATTGCTCGTCTTGAATCCATTCGCATGTTGATTGCATATGCTTCTCATCATAACTTTAAGTTACAACAAATGGATGTGAAGAGTGCTTTTCTTAATGGTCCTATTAATGATTTGGTTTACGTCAAGCAACCCCCCGGGTTCGAGGATCCCTACTTTCCCGATCATGTGTATCAACTCGATAAGGCACTCTATGGCCTTAAACAAGCCCCACGTGTGTGGTATGACCACCTTACCGAGTTGTTACAAGACCGTGGTTTTGAAGTTGGGCTAATCGTCCCCACTCTTTTTACTAATAAGGTCAAAGGAGAGTTGTTTGTGTGCCAATTATATGTTGATGATATTATCTTTGGTTCTCCTAACAAAGCTTTCAATGAGGAATTTGCCGCTCTCATGACCTCGATGTCCTCCATGGGAGAGTTGAAGTTCTTTCTAGGGTTAGAAGTGAAGCAAAGAAGAGAAGGAACCTTCATCAATCAATCCAAATACACTCAAGACATGCTCAAGAGATTCTAGCTTAGTGACGTCAAGCCGGCTTCCACTCCAATGCCCACCAAGTGCCAACTTGACTTAGATCCCAATGGTAAAGTGGTGGATCAAAAGGTATATCCCTCCATGATTGGATCCTTGCTTTATCTTTGTGCATCTAGATCGGACATCATGTTGAGTGTGGGAATTTGTGCACGGTTTCAAGCCGCACCAAAGGAAAGTCACTATGTGGCGGTCAAACGAATCTTTCGATATTTGGCTCATACCCCAAACTTTGGCTTATGGTACCCAAGAGGATCAAACTTCAAGCTTGTAGGGTACTCGGACTCCGATTGGGCAGGAGACAAAGTGGATAGGAAGTCCACTTCCGGATGGTGCCAATTCCTTGGTTGCTCTTTGGTGAGTTGGTCTTCCAAAAAGCAAAGTTGTGTGTCTCTCTCATCCACTAAGGCGGAGTATGTTGCCGCCGGTAGTTGTTGTGCACAACTCCTATGGATGAGGCAAACTTTAAAGGATTATGGTGTCACTTGTGACAAAGTGCCTCTTTGGTGTGACAATGAAAGTGCCATCAAGATCTCTCTCAACCCGGTGCAACACTTCAAGATGAAGCATATTGAGATTCGGTATCACTTCATCCGGGATCACATTAGGCGAGGAGAGATCGAGCTCAACTATGTCAACACTCATGACAACCTTGCAGATATTTTCACGAAGCCCTTGGATGAAGCAAGATTTCGCGAGTTAAGGCATGAGCTAAATATCATTGATTCGAGCAATGTGGCTTGAACCCTTGCACACCCCACCACGCTCAATTTGTTGTCTAGTTTAGGTGTAGGCATGGACATAGGGGGAGTGTTGTTCTCTCAATGAACTCTCCCTCCCCCCATTATGCATAAATTGATCAAGTCTTTCACTTTAGCCATTGTTGATGGTACTTGTGTTTCAAAGATGAGTTTTGGTCATGGGCCCAAGGTTAAAATCTTCGCGGCGCCATACCTCTTTTGAGGAGGTGTGTCTTGGTCGTTTGCTCGTGTGCTCTCTCTTCTTGCCGTTTGTGTCTTTCCTTCGAGCAAAAGCCTTGTTTGTTTGGTTGCCATGGCGTGCTGGGCGGTACTACCGCTGGTGGTGCGCGGTACTACCGCCCCCCAGCATGGTACTACCGCTGAGGGACGAGACCAGGGGGTTATTTCAGGGGCAGGGGAGGTTTCTTCTCCCCCATACCCATTCGCTTCGCCCCCTTCTTTCTTCTTCCTCTCTCCAGCCTCCACTCGCCGCGGGAGGGCTCCGACAGATCTCCGTCTCCGGGGCGTCCCTCTCCATTTCCTTTGGTGGAGTCGATCCCCACCCCATTCTCTTGCCATGGATGTCGGTATTGCCCCTGTTCCTTCTTTCCTTTTGTCTCGTTTTTAGATCTTGTTTCTTAGGGGCAATGGTGGTTGCATCTCTAGATTTTTGGCTAAATCTAGGCTTGAGTTGGTTGGAGAAGGCAACTAGACTATCTCGATTAGAGTTTGGTAGGAATATTTTTGTATTTGGCAGGCCGGTAGTGCCGGATCTGACCACGGTAGTAGGAAACCGTTGTTTCTCCGCCTCGTGCTATAGGAAACTGCTGTTTCTCCGCCTCGAGCCATACTACCGCTCTCGTTGGAGCGGTACTACCGCTTGGGCTCGAGCATTACTACCGCTCTCGTTGGAGCTGTACTACCGCTTGACCTCGAGCGGTACTACCGCTCTCTTTGGAACGGTACTACCACTTGGGCGGTACTACCGCGGGCATGTCATGGTACTACCGCTGCATGCCAAATTCCCTCAAATTCCTACCTTACCTTGATTATTTTTGTTGTGTTTGTTGGCTTATGCTCGTTCTTTCTGGTTGTTTTGCTTGTTCTTGTGTTTGGCTCCAGGTGATGACCCTTCAGAGCATCAAGCTCGCCGTATCAACCCTGGGCGTGCAACATCAAAACGCTACCGCACCTTTGAGCCAGCCGGTGGTTCCTCGAGCACCCAACTGCCTCCAGCAAGCGCATATGCAAGTGTTGCTCCACCTCCTCAGCAATCGAAGAGATCTGCCAACAAGCCAAAAGGGAAGACTGTGACTGAGATGACCAACAGGGAGTTTTGGGAGAAGCGTCGCCGCAACCCCTATGCGGTGGACCAAGAACCCACTTTGGTCAACCGCCCGTTCTGGAACCGTTTTCAGTTTGCCATCTACTTTGATGTGATCAAGGCCAAGAAGAATCTCTTTGTTGATGTTCGCTCCATTGACACTGATGCTATGGAGAAGGACCCGGAGTACTTTGGTGAACCCCTTCAGATGTGCACTCAGCTGAACATTCTCAGGATCATGCAATTCAATAAGGATTTCGATGCGGATTTGGTTGCTCAATTCTATGCCACCGTCCATCTTGGGACGGATGTCGACAGGACTCTGACATGGATGACCAATGGCAAGCTGCTTTCCGTCAAGTGGAAGGCTTTCATGGAGTTACTTGATGTGGTGGATCACGGGCTTGAGACTCTTGTCGGTTTCCGCCCTCACCGCAATGCTACGTCCACCCACAAGCAAGCCCTTTGGCCCTACTACACTGTGAAAGTTCACCCAGTAATTGAGAAGAAGACCTATGAGTTGTCTCCGTATCTGGACATTCTTCATCGCATCTTCCGTGAGACTCTCTTCCCTCGGATCGGGAATCTGGATATGGTCCACTCTTACCTCGTGGACATGCTCCTTTTCTGTCAGCATGAGAAGGAAGCAAGCACTAGAGAGAGCCTGGATATTTCTCATGTCATGTGGTCTGAACTTCTCTCTGCCGTGTCTGAGCGCAAGTGCCTGATATATGGTCCATTCATCATGAGGCTCATTGAGAGGGCCTGGGCACAGACCTATCCCAGAGTGTTGCTAGAGACTGGAGACTTGGTTTCTCATGAGATCAAGCGTCTGAGGAAGAAGGACAATTGGGTCACCCCAGCGCCTCAAACAGGGGGTCCGTCTGCTGCTGCTACTGCCATGGAGATCGAGGGTGGGGCAGCCACTGATGATCACGAGGAGGATATTGGCCCCTCTAGTGTTGAACCCTCGTGGGCGAAGAAGCTTAAAAACAAGTTGAAGAAGCTTTTCTGCATGGAGTCTCATGGTCAGTACATGACTCATGTGGCGGAGAAGCATGCCAGGATGCGCCACAAGGAGCTGATGCATCAGTTGGGAGCGACAG